>CM051239.1:220425642-225225642 GCA_027917425.1 Gastrophryne carolinensis | reverse complement strand
CCTGCACTTTATCCCGCTCTCCTCTCCTCAGTAAGTGTGATGCATCTGACCAAAGATGTGCTTAAATAATTAAACAAAGCAAAGGTAAACAACTACACCAATAAATGCAATCTAAAAATATTATTCTAGTACCTCAATTTTAAAATAAATAACAAAGGACATAAGTTTCTTTAATTAACGCAAATATATTGCAAAATAAAGGTTTACATGCAAAGGACTAATTAAGGTCCACATTAAAATGCTTTTATAAGGCATACATGAATCAGGTATGCATTGCCATACAATTTATGGCCTCGGCCATGCTGATACATGCAGTTCATTGGAGCACAAGACGCGCAGACTCCTCCACTTAGCCAAAAAACCTGTTCACGAACAGCAATCCGGCTGCTAAAAGGTGTCGGCTGTGGCTTTCTTTTAAAATGCGTTTAGAGGTTTCTCTGAATCACACCTAAACACATCCAATTAACCTAAGTTTTACGTTTTGATCGTAAGTTTTAGGATTTGATCCTAAGTTTTACGTTTTGATCCTAAAATTTAGGAACGGACTTCCGCTGATCGTAAGAGCATATACGCATTCGTACGTAGGCTCGTGCGAGTCGGAAATGGCCAAAAAAACAGGAAAAAATGACTAACACCCACCCAAACTTACGATTCTCGATACGAAATCACTTAACTTTTGCTCTTTGAATCGAGGGGATAGTCCATAAAAAATCATTATACTCTCCACATCTGGTTGTTTTGGCAGGATCTTGCAGTAAACCCATCCATCGGTCCTCCATTGCATGAACTGATTTATGAAGTCAGCAGTGGCTGTAGGCCTTAAAATAGTGTGCTGAGTTTCCGAGGAACCACCACCGAAGTGCAGGGACTGCAAGATAAAAGGTGTGTTTTTCTCCTAGCCTATATATACTTTTGGCTGCTGACCGCAATTCTTGAAGTTGGACTGGACTGCAAAGGTTGTGCCTGGATTTATGTTCCTCGTATACATTTATTTTTTCATTATCTATGATTTTATTCAGGAAGTGGGCGATTTAACCCTGTCTGTCTTTCAGACCCTTATGGTCCCACTGATCCGGTGGACTTGTATATGCCTCCTGGGGTCAGTTTAACCAGGGTCCTGTGGACGCTACAGGGTATCAACTTATTTTTGAAGCTGACCCTCAAAGCTGAATGGACAACCAGCTGCAGGTTTTTGTCTGGTGAACCTGCAAGGGTGACCATGGGGGATAATTGTCCCCTTTTTGCCTTTTCTTCCCACAATATAGTGTATGTGTAAGACTGTTTTCATGTGTGCTATGGAGCTTTTTTATTTCAGGGTCTGGTGTTTATTTTTGGGTCTGGTATATTAGCAGAGAGGTTTTCCTCATGTCCTGTGTGCATGCAAAGGCCTCAAGAAGAAGACAGCCCTATTTGTTCAGAAAGCACCACAGTAGTGGTACTAAGGAGGCAGTTACCACCCATGGAAGCCTCCACTACCCCCGGGGGCGGGTGGCAGCGTTTTGACAATCGAGCTTGAGCGGAGCGACATCAGCTCTGTTCGAGATGAAGAGTAAGCTTCGTATCATCTGGGCATCTATCAGAAGGCGTCTGACAAATTACTCACTTGTTGCCTGGCAGATTAGCCCGGCCGGATGACGCCACTTCTGCCCCTCTCCTATAGTGGAGATTGAAATGGCTTTATATTTGCTTAGCAGGGGCCTTTGTGTAAGGAGGGGGGGGGGGACCCGCTCCTGATTGCCTTCCTACACTTTTCTGTGTTTTATGTACAACTTGTATATACTTGTTATTGGCTTACCTATGTTCACCTTATTGTGTCTATACAGCGCCAGTGACGTCATCAGTGGCATCAGGCATGAATTTGTGTATTGCCTACTGCTTCATTATTATTTAAAGCCATGCTGGTGTTCCTCTTGTTGTTGCTATATTGTCCTGATTAAGGGGGCGCACATACCCCCGAAACGTCGACCTACTATTACTATGGGTAGAATACAATTTTGATCACCTGAATCCATTTGAAGTGCTGGTTCTTTTTTGCTCTTGAACTTGCAGTGTCTCTGCAGACCGTGCACCCATTTATTACTTTGCTGAAATCAGGATAGGAGTGCGGCAGCTGCCTACTTTTTCATCTTCTAATCAGGGCCCCATCCTTTCGGGAGGCCTTGAAAGAGACAGAGACTGTGTTATCGACTTGGGAAAGCTTTGGCTGGATAGTCAACTATTCAAAATCATTATCTCCTTCCTGGGAATGACATTTGACACAGATCAGGCCTTCCGGAACCGAAGAGACTCTAAATTCAGGCCAGGGCTTGACCTGCCCTCACTTAACGAGCCATCAAGGAATGCGCTTATTGGGGCTGATGGTGTCTTCTTTGAGGCGATTCCTTTTGACAAGACCCCATGCAGGTGGAATTGCTCTCAATCTGGGATCGAACCATGGGGACTCTGGATCACCCCCTTTACATGACACACTCATCAAGGCAGTCTCTAACCCCAAGCTCTTCAGGTGGGCAAATCCTTTCTTATGATACAATGGAAGACAGTCACCACGCATGCCAGCCTAACATGTTGAGGGGGTGTCATAGGGTCACAGATGATCCAGGGACAATGGGGGCCAGGAGAGAGCAGACTTCCAATAAATATGCTGGAACTGTCTCTCACACCGGACCTCCAATCTGAGGGGTCATCTTGTTAGGATCCAATCTGACAACCTGATGTTGGTGGCATATATCAATCACCAGGAGGGTACCAGTAGCAGGAGAGCTTTCAAGGAGATAAGCAGGATCTTACTCTGGGCTGATAAGCATGTTCCGTGCATCTCTGCGATCCACATACCAGGAGTGGATAACATGCAATCCAATCATCTAATCAGGGCAGTCTTGGATCAGGGAGAATGGTCCCTCAGTCAGAAGATTTTTCAAGCCCAATGTATGCGCTTGGGCCTCCCAGATGTGGATCTCTTTGCGTCCCGCCCCAATCGGAAGGTTCCAAGATTTGCCTCTTGGTCCAGGGACCCTCTTGCTATAGCAGCAGTTGTCCTGACCATTCCTTGGTCAGCATTCAGGCTTCTCTATGCGTTCCCCCTGTTTCCACTCCTAGGTCGAGTACTAAAAAGGCTAGCCTGGGAGGGAATCCCAGCCATTTTGGTGGCACCCCGTTGACCAGGGAGACGCTGGTTTTCAAACATAGTAAGAATGTCAGAAGGCAACCACTGCCAGCTTCCTGACAAACCAGATCTCCTCACACAGGGGCCTCTACGGCACCCCAATTTATAAATTCAGGCTTTGATGACATGGCTATTGAAACCCCCATCCGGTCAGAAAGAGGTTTATCTGCCAGGGTCCCTGAAAGCCTCTTCTGTCTGTCTGGGACCTGTGCTTAGTTTTATCAGCCCTTCTGGGTCCTGCCTGGCAGAAGCTAAAGTAAACTAAAGTTAATTTCTGAGTTAGCAGCTTTATCGGTTAAGCCTCCTTATTTAGTTCTGCACAAGGACAAGGCTGTCTTCCGTTTTAAGCAGGACTTTCTTCCTAAGGTGGTCCCCTCCTTCCATCTTAACGAGGAGGTGGTTTTACCCTCCTTATGTCCTGCTCCGGTCAGCCATAAAGAGAGAGTCCTTCACTCCTTGGAAGTAGTGAGAGCTCATATATATTATATCTCCATTACGCAGACCTTTCACAAGTCTGACTCCTTATTTATATTTGAGGGTCCATGGAAAGGTCTACCACCAGCTAAGTCTACCATCAGCCAATGGATTAGACAAGTTGTGATAAGGGCCTACATCTCCAAGGGGAATACTTCTCTTTTTCAGGTTACAACCCACTCTACATGAGCTTCCTAGGCTTTTCAGCACCAGGCTTCGGTAGAGCAGGTATGCAAGGCTGCTACCTGGTCTTCAGTTCATAAATTTACCAAATTGTATAAGGTAGACATTAGTTACAGCCGCCTTTGGTAGAAAGGTATTACAGACAGTAGTAAGCTTTTCAGCTAACGTAGAGGAATAAGATCAACACTTGAGATCCCACCCTAAATTAAGGTCACTGCTTTTGGACATCCCATTTGTTTCTGACTTTCTGACACAATGGAGTTGAATGTGAGAGAAAAAACTATTCTGTGATTCTCACCTGTAGAATTGTTTTCTTTCCTCTTCCACTCCAGGGTATCAGGCCCTCCCTATCTGCTAGGCTACTATATCTGTTCCTCGGATGCCATAGCCCTAGCGGAGCTTGTATATTTGTAAATAGTCGATTTAAAAAAAGAAAAAAATAGAATATATATATATATATATGGAAAATAAAATGAAGAGAGGAGCTTATCTTGTCTCTCCTTGATTTCCAACTAAATGTGGGGCTTTTTAGGATGTCTTATACTCCTGAGTTCCTCGGCCATGCCTGTGTTTCTGACTCTAGGGGCTGTGGTGGTGCCTATGCTGTGGCAAAGTGAGCTCCTAAGTCAGCTATGACAAGCAAATCTGACCCTCAGCTGTGTTCTTTTATACCTAATTGAGTGTGAAATTGTATTGGCAACAATTTGGTTAAATTAGCAGCCCCTTAAAGTCACAAGCAACCTATAGGCTACATGTGTGTATGGATAAAAGCACAAAAAAAACAAAATGGAATCCGCTGTGTTCACCCACGAGCAGCAGGAGGAATTAATGATGGTAAGTCACACTTTCATGCCATTCTCCTATGCATATGTGACGCATTACACTCCTGCCAAGGTGCCAACAATGGACAGTGGCCGGGAACTACAAGGAAGTTATAGTGCCATTATAGTGGCACTATAATGGCATAGGCCTGGCCTTCCAACGTTGCAGGGCCACAGTACTTTGCTGCCACTATCACATGGACCACTGCCATGTTTGTATGAAATGCAGGGGTGCCTAAGTGAGTTAGGTTTGGTATTTCTATGCAATCTGCTACTACTTGTAAAAAGGGAGATATGGCTTCACCTTGATGCTGCCCGTGGTCAGCGAGCCCTGTCCGAGAGTAGTCGCGGATTGGAGAGAGAGTTGCACCTTTTGGCCTAAGTGCCTCAGCGCTTGCAATCTGCCACTATTATGGGAGGGATGCTCGCCCTGGGGCCACCACCACTTGTCCTGCAAAGGGGACCTCCACCAACTTTTTGGTTATAGATAGCCAGGAGGCTTTTCAGCATTTGGATAGCAACAAAGCTATAATTGGCGCCTGAGCAAGCCTTTTTTGTTTTTGCAACCGCGCAGCCAAAGCCACCACAGGGCAGGACAGAGACTCTAAAGCATCAAAGCCACCATCAGCAACGCTACAGAGATGGGTGGGTGTAGAGCTGTCAATCGGTGGCCGCTCAATGCACATAAGCCACCAAGCAAAGCCCCTAGCAGTTCAATGCAGGGAACTGTTTTCTGCTAGACAAGCTGGACGACTACACTAACCCCCACCCAGAATGGCAAAGCAGGAGTTCCCAAGCAGCACGCACTCGCACAAGGGTGGCACAAGGCACTCAATATGACATTACAGTAAGTGGGTGGGTGCCAGACAACCACCAATCAGTTACTCGGCTGGACTATTATTTTAAATGAAAAAAATACTGTATTTTGGACCTGTATTTTGTGCCCAGGGTCCTCCACCACACATAATCTGGCCCTAGTAGCAGGCAATATAAATGTACCTCTTAGTCCCCAGGAATACACCTTGGATGTGAAATTGTACATTAAGTTTTAAGTATTAAATCAAATTAATAATGACAGATTCATTGATGTATCAGAATCCAATGGAGAAAGATTACACATTACTGATATGCATTGGAAGTATACCAGATCAGATTATATTTTTATATCACAATGTGATTTACAACTAATTCGGAAAGCAGAGATTGGTAGCACACGCTAGCATTTCTGTCAATCAAATCCCCATCTCACTATGTAGGAGAATGGCAGTGGAGATTAAACATGGGAGAAAAGTCATATTAAACAAATTACAGAACCTAGGGAATTATTTTGAGGTGAACGCTACACAGTATATGGACCCAACGATGGTATGGGAGGCCCAGAAGAGTGTCATCACAGGGGAACTGATAGCTAGTTAGGATCAGCTATGAAACGGCATCCCTGAAGAGAACTTAAGAGTGTGTGCAGAAAGTGCGTAGGTGAAAGTGGCAGCTTTTGTTTAGTAAGACTGCAAAAGGAGCGAAGCAAACTACATACACTTTTAGAGCATAAAGCTGGCGAAGAAAGTGAAAAAGTAGGTAGTATGAACTGGTTTCTTGAGATGGTGAAAATACCAAGGATATGGAAGGAGTCAATAATAGCACTCGAGAGCCCATTGAGCAGGGAGGAAATAAATATTTCCATCTCGCAACTTAAAGCTAATTCCGCCCCAGGTCCAGATGGATTCCCAATGGCATATTACAAGCTATTTGGGGAAATCTTGGCCCCCATCTGATTACAGCCTATGATTCAACAGCTGTCTTGTGATCATTCCCATGCACTTAGCTGTAGATTTCATTGTGCTTCTGAAGGATGGAAAGGATCCAAGTCAGTGTTTTGGCCAATAGGTTAATACCTTTTATCCCATAGCTTATCTCAAAAGCACAGGTAGGATTTGTCCCTGGCCGAGAAGCCAGGTAAAAATAGGGCAGTCGGAATTCAAATATTCAGCATATGCTGACTATATGCTGTTTTACTTAACTCAGCCGATGACTACTCCAAATCCTCTCAAATTATTCAGGGAATTTAAAGAATTATCAGATTTGGAATGAACTATAGCATGCCAGCAGTGTTGTAATCTCTGTCAGGAGGGTAACAGCGACATTATGCCAACAGAATTTCGGCTTTGATTGGCAGCCTAGACAAATATCTGGGTTTAAAAATTTTGGAACCAATTATATGACTTCAATTATCTCCCGTTATGTAGAAGAATTGAAAAGGATCCTGAAAAGTGGCATAACCGTGACATCACGGTTTGGAAGAATTTCAGTGATATAGATGAATGTCATGCCGAGGATTCTGTATTTGATGCAGACTCATCAGACCCATCAGCATACCAAAGGGCTTCTTGAAGAAGTTGACGGGGATGATATCACAATACATATGGGCGTCATAAAAGTCCCCAAATAAGTTATAATAAGGGTAGGGGAGAATTGAATGTGCCTGACTTATCATTATACTACAAAGCAGATGCAGTTCAAAGGTTAATTGACTGGCATCAAAAGGAGTGTGAAAAGGAGAGGGTGAAGATTGAAAATATAATTATGGGGAGTAATATATCTGAAGGAATTTGGAACAGATGCTACAGAAGTACATAAGAGAACATCCTATTTTGCTTGGGTTAATCGCTCTGGTAAGAGCACTAGGAAAATAGGGTAAGACTTTTCGGATTCTTGGCCCGAAGTCGGTAATCAGGATTAATCCAGGTTTCCAACCAGGGGTCTCATAAATAAGAATCAACTTATTTATCTCAAGCAATGTCAGGGCACACAGGTATGGTAGCCGAGGGTAAGGGTGGGGAGATAAGATGGTATCACAGCAGACAGTGTAGACATTTTTCAGGGTGTATTCCAGCGGCAACCACCCCACTTTGAACTGAGTACCCTCTCATAGTGGAGAAAGTCTATGGGGTATGCCAGACTGGGACGTGGAATTGCCCAGCTTTAGCAGAGGGGCTGACAGGCTGCCAGCGAGTAAAACAAACGGGGAACCTCTACTCCATACAACAATCACTGCAGGGTGGAGGCATCAGACATGGGCAGCAAAACCTTACTGAAGTCACAGCGGCCTCCTCCTTGACACCTGTTGTCCCTTTGGATCCTCTCTACTCCTATGTCACATACAATTCCAGGACCCCCTTGGGCTTCTTTCCACCAGGGTCTTCTCCTTTCTGCGTGGAATTTCCCACCCCCTCAGTCTTGTCAATCTCTTTCTATGCAACTCAGCGCGGCTCTGCTTCACTGCAGCCACCTCTTCCTTCTCACTTCCATCTGCACCTGGGCATTGTCTCTGTACCAGCCCCAGCCTCATCATTATACTGGGAATGCAACGGTAATGAAGGCGAATTAGCCTCGCCATTGTGTGGGACAGATTCCAACACATTAAGTACACAAAGGCATTCACATAATATATCACTGTGCACGGCTTGTATACATGTTTTGGGGGAGCGGGAATGCGCTTGCAAGGGGACGGAGCTGGGCAGCAGGAAGAGGTAGACGCTTCTTCCGAAAAATAGGAGGAAGGTCGCTGCTTGTGTCTGCCATCTCAGCCGCACAGTTGCTGGGGAAGAAAGAGCTGCTTCGGCTGCCGCCTCGCCAGGATGCGGCCCATTCCTTTACTGGCTGGGCTGGCCGTTGCTTACGCCTGTTCTCCAGGCTGCATCCCGTTCTCCGGGGTTGCTTCAGGCTCAGGCTGTGGCCCATGCATCAGAGGCCGCTGCGGCTCATGCTCTGCCGCTATTTGCTTTCCAGGCTCCGGCTGTGGCCCGTGCTCTGACGCCGCCAGGGTCCATTCAGCGGGGCACCCCTCCAGATTACCGGCTTTGCATTTTTGACAAGTTTGACAAGGAAGGTCGCTGCTTGTGTCTGCCATCTCAGCCGCACAGTTGCTGGGGAAGAAAGAGCTGCTTCGGCTGCCACCTCGCCAGGATGCGGCCCATTCCTTTACTGGCTGGGCTGGCCGTTGCTTACGCCTGTTCTCCAGGCTGCATCCCGTTCTCCGGGGTTGCTTCAGGCTCAGGCTGTGGCCCATGCTTCAGAGGCCGCTGCGGCTCATGCTCTGCCGCTATTTGCTTTCCAGGCTCCGGCTGTGGCCCGTGCTCTGACGCCGCCAGGGTCCATTCAGCGGGGCACCCCTCCAGATTACCGGCTTTGCATTTTTGACAAGTATGTAAGTGTTTTTCTGCCTATTTGCTTTATATAATTACATGTTATTCTATGTATGGTTAATCAGATTTTCTTTTTTGTTTTTGTAGATTGTGGGAAAGGGACACATTGGTTGTGGTTCACCCCTAAGGTATATACTTCGGTCTTAGGCCTTCAGAGACATTGAGACATTTTTTTTCACCATGATGGAGGCATCTGGGGTAATCGGGTCTGGTGCCTTAGCAGACAGGGTCACCCCATGTCCGTTATGCATGCAAAGGCTTCTGGATGAGGACACTACTATTTGTCCTGAATGCACTATGGTGGTACTCGCTTAGTTTGGGAGACAAAAGCATTAGAGAAAACTCTTTACTTTACTCTGATTCTAAAGAGGATATGTATTCTTCCATAGTTTCCTATGATATCAGAAGGTTAACTTCCTTCCAGTAGGAAAGAGAGTATTTCTGATTCAGGGTCCTCTACACAAGAGAGCTCTCTGTTTAAGGATCAGATGGAAGGTCTGATTAGTTCCATTTTAGAGATTCTGGATATCTTGGCTCCAAAAGTCCCCAAGAGGAAAAAGGGAGTTTTGTTCAAGCCAGAGACACAGAGGCAGCTGTTCCCTGAGCAAACTCATTTATCCAGTATTGTCCAGTAAAGGAATGGGAGAAGCTGGATAAACTCCCTTCCATTCCTAAAGTGTTAGATACGGGCAGGCTGATTCATCACTAATGCCAGGTAGCGACAGATGAGCGTCTGTAGCAGGCATTTTCAGAGCGCCCGCTAGTAGTCACTGTGCTCAGCTGTGGGTCGCTACTTTATAGCGACTCAGTCGCTGTTCAGTAATGTTGAATACATTGTGACGAGTCGCTATTTGACCAGTACAGTGCTGTATGGGAGCACATGTTAGCGACTGCTCATAGCGACCGACTCACACCATATTCAGGAAAAAAACAGCCTCACAAATCTCTGGCGCTGAAAAATACTTGTTTGAAGCCCAGAGCGCAGGAGGCGGTGTGTTTAAACGTCTGTTTTCAAGCATCTATCAACTAGTAACAAAGCGAAAACATATGGAATTACATTGTAGCAACATTGTAACATGAACACTTTAATGCCAGACCTGTAATGTCATTTCTGAAGAAATATTTAAAAATGTGAAAAAACAGCTTTTTCAGTGCCAGAAGAGGTCACA
This sequence comes from Gastrophryne carolinensis, assembly GCA_027917425.1. NCBI lineage: Eukaryota > Metazoa > Chordata > Amphibia > Anura > Microhylidae > Gastrophryne > Gastrophryne carolinensis. Next base: position 225,215,630 of record CM051239.1, on the reverse strand, counting down.
GAATTATTTGTGATTTTTGGGGAAAAAAAAAAAAAAAACAACCCCGTTTAAAGAGAAGAAAAGGTTCGTCCATTGAAATGTATGGCAGAGCGACAGGTAGCGAGAGGTCATACCTGGCGCTGTGCAAGGCTGAACGCTGGCACTGTTCGCAGAGGCTTTGAAAATGATGAATCAGACGCTACATGCCGCTATCCCAGTCGCTAAACAGATTCTGCTTGATAAATGTGGAATTGCGTGCCGTGTCCGGCGTTCACCAGTCGCTATCTGTCGTTACCTCTCATTAACCAGGCGCTACCTGACGCTATCCTTTCTTAAATAACCCCCTAAGTATCCTTTTCTCTTAGATCTGATTATTTTATGGTTTCCTCCTCCTGTGGTAGACACTCCAGTTTCAGCTCTCTCTAATACTACTGTTATGCCATCCTCTGATAGTGCCTCACTAAAGAAGCCAGCGGATATGCACATAGATAAGTTTTTTTCTGTTGTAGGATGAACTTTACAGCCAGCTTTTGCCACACCCATTGCATCCTTGGCAAGCAGAGGGTTGTTAAAGCAACTGGGTTCCAAGACTTGGTCTAGGGGTCTTTCACAGAATGCATGCTCCCAGTTGATTAGGACCAGCAGGAATATTATTAAGTATGTCATATCTGCTATGGATGATTTGGTTAGATTAAGCGCCAGAGGTTTAGCTCTGTTAATGGCTTTAGGGAGTTTATTATGGCTAAAGCAATGACTCCGCTTTCAGGGGGGATGTCTGTTTGGAGAGCATTTGTATGGTATGGTAAAGGAGGCTAATAGTGGTCAGTTTACTAAACTTCCACAAGGAAGGAAGTCTAACCCCCTTTTTTGCAGGTCCTCTAATCCCTGGCCCTTTCATGGGGGTAGTGCTTCCGCCTCTCCACGACACCGGAAAAAAATTGGGAACAGACCAAAGTCCCAAAATAGGGCAAGATCTTTCTGGTGGAACAAGGCAAAGCCCCCTTCAAAGCCCCCCCATGCATGAAGGGACACCCCCACCCTTGCAGGTGGGGGGCGACTTCTGCATTTTGCTTCCATTTGGAGGCTCCATGTACCAAACTGTAGATACAGGAGGTTGTTTCCTTGGCTTACAAGATCGAGAAACCTCTAGCAATAGCAACAGATGCCCTGACCCTTCCTTGGTCAGAATTCAGGCTTCTTTATGTGTTTCCACTCCTAGGTTGAGTACTAAAAAAGATAGCCTGCAAGGGGGTTCTAACCATTCTGGTGGCTCCTCGCTGGCCAAGAGGATGCTGGGTTTCAGATGTAAGGATGTCGGAATGCGACCATTGGCGGCTACCTGATGATCCTGATCTCCTCACACATGGGCATCTACGGCACACCCAATTTACGAGTTCTGGCTTTGGCAGCCTGGCTATTGAAACCTCCATATTGGCAGAGAAGGTTTATCTGCCTGAGTTATCCAAGCCATGATTCAGGCCTGAAAACAGACTTCATCAAAGATTTACTATAGAGTTTAGCGGATATGTATTGTGTGAATCTATAGGTTTTTCCTGTAGAATGTTTTCTGTCTCCAGAATTCTGGAATTTTTGCAGATGGGTCTGGAAGAGGGTCTGTAATTGAACACTCTAAAGGGACAGGTATCTACTTTATCCATCTTCTTTCAGAAACCCCTGGCTGAGAATAAACGTATTAGGACATTTTTGCAAGGGGTCACCCATGTGCGCTCTCCACGCAGGCCTCTTCTGCCTGTTTGGGACTTAAACTTAGTTTTTTCAGCCATACAGGGTCCTCCTTTTGAACCACTGACAGAAGCATCACTAAGCTTAATGACACTTAAGGTCATCTTTCTAGTGGTAATTACTTCGGTATGGTGGGTTTCTGGATTAGCATCTTTATCGGTTAAGTCTTCTTATTTAGAGTTTTAGGCAGAATTTTCTTTCTAAGGTCATTTCCTCTTTTCATCTTAATGAATAGGTGGTTGTGCCCTCCTTATGTCCTGCTCCAGTTAGCCATTTATTTAGTGAGAGCACTAAAATATTATATCTGCTACACAAGCCTTCCGTAAGTCTGATTTGTTATAGCTGAGGGGCCATGGAAAATCTACCATCAGCCGATGGATTAGACAAACGGTAATAAGGACCTATATCTTCATGGGGAAGAATCCCCTCTTTTCGAGTTCCAGCTCATTCTTCACAAGCTGTTGGAGCTTCCAGGCCTCAGTGGAGCAGGTATGCAAAGCTGCTACTTGGTTCATACTTTTACCAAATTTTATAAGGTAAATGTTAGAGCCTTGCCAAATGCCGCCTTTGGTAGGAAAGTAGTACAGACAGTAGAAAGCTAGAGGTTTGATTTTTGACTGGCTTACTCTTCATTAAAGGAAAAGGATTGAATACTTAGGATACCTGAAGTTAGGGTACTTATTTTGAAAGATCCATTCGTTACTGATTCCTGATGTCCTGGAGTGAAATAGGAGAGAAAATACAATTCTGTGATTCTCACATGTAGAATTGATTTCTCTTCTATATCCACTCCAGGGCATCAGACCCTCCCTTTCTGCAAGGTTACTATATCTATTCTTTGGATGCTTAGCCCTAGCGGAGCTTGTTGATATGTAAATAGTTGTTCAACATAAAAAAAAGAGAAAAAATCTAAAAAAAACAATAAATGGAGAGATGTAGAGAGCAATTTATCTCATCTCTCTTTGTCTCCAACAAGGACATGGGGCTTCTTAGGATGCCATATCCTCCCTGGTGGCTGTGTCTACTGCTTTTCAGTTACTGGATTGTGGAGGTGCAGCTGGAAATATATATAAGCCGGGAGGACCCACACCTTATTTCTTGCAATCCACACCCTTTGGTTGAGAGCTAACCCATTTGTTCCTGACACCCTGGAGTGGATGTAGAAGAGAAATAAATTCTACATGTGGGAATTTTTTTGTGTATTTTTTATTAAAATACATTTTATTCAAAATTAAAAGGAAAGCATGCAATTAAATTGGATCACCACCCATTTTAAAAAACATGGGTGTTGGTACGCTGCTGGGGGGCACCCCCTCGATTGAGCGCTGTAAAGGCCACAAAACTTATCTGAAAACTCGCTCTTGGAAATGCTGCTCCAGCTGATTGGTCAGCGGCTGTCACATGGCCGTCTGCTGGCCAAGCGGAAGCCTGAGCATGGGAGATGTGACAGCCAACGGCCAATCGCTGGTCTCTATTTCCCAGTGGGAGCAAGTTGTCTGTTAAAGTTTGTGGGCTTTACAGCGCTCGAAAGAGGGGGGGGGCGACAATCTTTTGTAAAAGGAGTGTTGGTCCGGTTTATCATAGATGGCACAAAATGATGAAAAATGACCTTTCAGCAGTTGGTGACAAAATCCAAAGTAGGCTGCCAACTAAATGGTTAAAGTACCTATACATTTTTGGTATTGTTCTGTTATGGGGCTTTCAGATTTAGTTTGTTTTTTCCTGTTTGCATATTGATATTTTAGAAAAATGTGTTTTATTATTCTGCTTTTTACATTTTTTAGGGAAATTCTCACTCACGACACTCATAGCAACAACCCTGGTATGCCTAGAAAGCTTAAGGTGTGTACTTCTAGAGAATACATCGATTGTTGGGTGGATTTTAACTGTACAGGGATATATATATATATATATATATATATATATATATATATATATATATTAGATATATATAACTAGAAATTGATATTTTTGCACACCAAATTGTCCTGGACGACTAATGTTTTTGCTGTCTTTCTATGAGGGATGGCAGGCGAACAGTCATTGCATAGGTGTGGCAATTACATCATTGCCACACACAGCAGTGGCAATGACTTGTGGAGGGGGAGTCTCCAGCTAAAACTGGTGTCATTAGTTAAGAATAGGGTAAAGCAGGAGCATCAAAAATTGCTAAAAGCTACTTCTCATGGGGGGGAACAATTCATAGAATACTATGGATAATGTGGGGTTTGGTCTGCTTTCAGCTTTAATCAATAAAGGGAACATTCTTACCTTATATTTTGCTTTATTTGAGCAAATAAAAGTAAATGATCTTTCAGTTTGGATGTTTTTTATTAATAATGTAACCTTAAGCTGGGAAAGTAAGGCACTCTTGAAAAATGCTGACTGTTTCCTTGGCAACCTCAGATTTCTAAGTTTTCTACATTGCAGAATATAATTATTGGCACTTACCAGAAATGCCTCATTGTCATTTCTATTTTGATATTGAGTTATGTGTTAAATCAGATGACATGGGTATAAGCATGAAGCACTATGGAATATAATAGCACTATATAAAAATGAATAACAATACTAATGCATATATATATATATATATATATATATATATATATACTGTTATATATACTGTTTACGCACGCGCGTGTGTGTAATATCTATATGAGATAATTTTCCAAGACTTATTTTGTGCTGATTTGGATCTTGTTTGGTGGTCAGATTTTGGGTCCTAATAGATAAATAGATAAGCATAACTCATAAATATGTTGTGTGTGTGTGTGTGTGTGTGTGTGTGTGTATACTTGATATGCAAAGGTGTTGGTACCCTTGGTCAAAATTACTGTGAATATTTAAGCAAATCTCCAAAAGGAATGAAGATTAAACATTTCCTCTGTATTTCCATTCTTCTTTGCAAAATTCTTCCAGTACTTTAGATTATTGAGTTGTCTTACATGCATTGTTCTTGAGCTGTAGGCAAAGGCAGTTTTTAGACCACTGTGTCGGATATGTTTGACATTGTTCTAAACTGTTTTTCATTTTTAAACTGAAGAAGAAATAGCTGTGATATCAAGGTTTACAGTTTCACATTTTTCCTCTGATGTAAGTGGGCATGGCCATTGGCTCCGTGATGCTGCATAATAATCAGCATCATGGAAGGGGTTTGTAAGAGCTATTGTGCTGCTATATATATATATATATATATATATATATATATATATATATATATATATATATATATCTTTATAGTCAGGATCGGGGTTGCTAACGGCAATGACAACTCTGGAAGCAGTCTTTATGGTGAAATAAAAAGCAAAAAAGTAAGTCCAACAAATGGTCCCTGCATTTTACCAAACAAGCAGAGTGCAAGATAAATGCAAAAATAATGTCCTCCACTTCAGGGGCTAAACATAAACAGAATTCAGTTTTCTCACCAAACTAATAGGGGCAGAGTTTGGGCATGCAGCAAAAGTGTTCTAGCTTCATGGGTGACAGGCTTGCGACTGGCTATTTCATCACACAGCCAGGCTTTTCTAGACCCGTGATGAGTAAGTCTCAGCCACCTGGGTCGGCTGAGACAGGCAGGTAATATCTGTCCCAGTGGGAGGGGAGCGACAGGTCCCGCTACCAAACCTACTATTCCATAGAAATCCACTCCCATACAAAACCCTAAGAAAAGACTTCAGGGCTCTAAAATACTGAAACAAAAGCCTCCTGGGTTTCTTATCTCTCACCCAAGCCAGCATCCTGGGTGAAATATACACTCCCTCCACCTTATAGCCAGCTGCATGCCTACAATATATATATATATATATATATATATATATATTTATTTAAATGAATATATATACTGTACACTATATATACTTTTTTCATATAACATAAGGCAAACAATAGACAGCCACAATAGAAGGCCACAGCCACGGGCAATTCAAGTGCTAATTAGGTGCTACTGTGATTGAAATGGCTATGAATATGCTAATTATGGTGCCAAGGGTGAAAAGCATGGGGGGGAGAGACACGCTGCTAGCTGAGCTGACAAATGGGGGTTGGAGCTACCACCAGGCAAGATGTATCATTGGTGGTATAAGGCAAAGGAATGCAGGGTGTGTGCCACTACTCTTTTCCTGGTTTCTAGTTGCAGGAGCAGCTGTGTGCTGCCTGGTAGAGAGAGTGTAGCCATAAGGGGGTGAGCTATTGAATGATTGTTTATGCGCTTTGCCTACTGTCCCTTTGAGCCTGAGCCTTTTTAACAGTTGATTTAATGCTGGCTTCCAGACTTTGCTGAAATGTTTTAAAATCCATTTCCCTCTACTCATGAAATGATCCCTCTACCATTTTCTGCAACACAACTCCAAAGCATGATTGATCCACTCCAAAGTTAAAGGTTGGAGAGGTGTTCTTTTCAAGAAAAATTTGGTCCTTTTTTTTATCCAAACATACCTTTGATCATTGTGGCCAAAAAGTTCAAATGTAACCAATTCGCAGGACTTGTTAACAAAATGTATCCAGCTTGTTCAGATGTTCTTTTCCAAGTTCTTTTCCAGAACTTTGTTGAGGATGCAAGAGAGGTATTCTTCTAATGAATCTTCCATGAAGACCATATTCACATAGGTGTTGCTAAAAAGTAGAACAATGTACCACAACTGGAGAATTTGGTAAATCTGCCCGACAGTCTTTTGCAGTCAAGCGGGGGATCCAGTTTCCCTTTCCAGCCATCCTATGAGCAGCTGTATTTTTCTGGATCTTCTCTTGACCTACACTGTTCCAGTTAACGTCCCTAATAACTGTGGTAGCTGTCTGCTATAATCTCTCATTTTTGTGGTTCCTAATGGTTTCCTATCCTGGGTTTCGTTGTCTGTCCAAGGAGCATCCCAATTGCAATTCCCCCACTTTGTGAAGCCTGCAGGCAAAATCCCTACTTCTGTTTTCACACAGCCTATGTGCAGCATCCCCTGCTCATGTGCACCCCTGTGCCCAGCAGATTTAAATGTCAGCACACATATATGGGGAGGGCAGGTGGAGCAGGGAATGCCACCAGATGCACAGGGAAAGCAGATCTGAGCTCTGCCTTGCCCCTTATGATGCTCACTGTGGGATTGCTGAAAAGATTACAGTCAGCCCTAGAGTCTTTTAGGAGAAACAAAGAATACTGTGGGTAGAAAGAAGGGACTGTTTCTGTATCAGGATGTACCCACCCAGGCAGCCATACTAAGGTCCACTTGTCTGGTGTCCAAAAATTTGTTATTTACAGCAGTGCTGAACGTATGGTCTAGTTTACAGTGGGTGCACCTACGAAAAACAGACTTTTTCAGGTCTATCAGTCTTCTGAACAAACCTCTAGGTGGGGAAATCTTTACCTACCCCTCTTGTCAAAAGACTATAGGAGTAGCTAGACGCTCAGATCAAAGCAGCACAAGCACACTACCTTAGCAGGGCTGAGAAACGCTCCCTCCACCTATCTACCCCAGCAGGAAATCATACCACTATCCAGGTGTCTAAATGTGTAATCTAATCTCCCAATATCTTTCCCTAGCTGCATTCCCATATAACAAACCCGGGGGCAACCCCCCCCCCCCCCCCCCCCCACACACACACACACACAAAATGTTTTTGCCCAAAGACAGATGCTGAATTATTTTCCCAGGACAGCCACAGAAATATTTTGTCCAGGAAAAATGTAAATTATTTTGGCCAGGACAGATGCAGAACCTGAATTATCTTTCCCATGACAACCCCAACCCCACAATAATTTTTTACAACCCCACCCGGCCTCCCTCTGCAGTAGCTGTTGCATCCTCTCATGTGGAGGTAAGTTGGGTGGGTTAGGCAGGCCCTAATTGTGTAGTTGGAGATGGTTACACAGAGGCGCAGAACAGTTGCATCAACTACTCCCCCCAAAATGTTACCAAAACGTGCACCAGCCACTTTTATAGGCACTGCATACTGGGCAGAATTAGAGGCAGATGCTGTGCTCCACAGTTTTTTTTTTTTATATGGATGTTGGGAACATACAGTAATTTTAGGTTTAAGGTTAGGCAATATATCCCCAATTTTCAACTAATAATACTAGTAGCTATATAGACTTTATTGGCATATTGATGTTTTATATTTATGGGGTGGAGTATAGTCCTTACATTTCTGTTTATATTGTCCTTATGCTGCTTATATCTAGTGCTTTTCTATAGGCTGTGCGATTGATGACAGCTCATATTTATTATTCATATATGTAATGCATATCTCTTTTATTATTACATACTGGGCCGCTCTTTCTGCCTCTAGTGGGACTCATATTGTATGTATGTTGGGACCCATATTGTATGTTGGTACGTGTTGTGGGGTCCAGGATGGGCACCTTGATGGCTGAGGTGTGTGTGTCCACCTCTTACATGGGCCAAACCAAATTGACAAGGGTCATAAGATAGGGGCACATCTCCACAAATACCATAAAATAATAATATTTTATTAAATGTTACACTATAGCAAAAATAAAAACACACATGCAACACCAAGACACTGTTAAAATCAATTCATCCACTATTCCTGTGATGCTAAAATACTTAGCAATCCATTTTATAGAAGACCACAAGGTATCAAAAAGTACAAATAGAAGTCAGTATTAAATAGCTCCACAAATTTCCCAAGAAAAAAAAAAAGTAGCTTGACGGGTTGGGCAGCACGCTCAGTTATCAATATTAAAAGCTGTGCCTGCTATTTTGTATAAGTAGTCCACCTCTTACATGAAAAAAATCCATATAACATACCCAACATTTCTGAAGTGTACAAAAATCTTAAAGGGGCCACAGCATTCAACCCTGTTAAAGTGGACAAAAACCCACCCTGGAGTCTGAGACTCCAGGGCATGTATACTCCTTCCCTGTCCCGCTTTGCTAAGCTAATTGTGGGAGTGCACACTCCACTGTCTATATCAGACGATAGCGTTGAAGAGACGCTGTAGATTGCAGCTGGGGAACTGTTGTTGAACTTCGGGGTGGAGGCCGTGTCACAACTTAGATTTCAAGCTATTGAACAGGTGAAACCATCGACGAGAGGGGGAGACAGAAACTTAATCCTTCTACGTCGTGAACTTTACTTGATTCATACCCTACAGACTAAGGCTCCTCAATGAGGAAACTGACTACACACCCTTTCTGTGAGAATTTACAATGAACTGAGATTTAATACTGTCTTCCCTTCTACCCTCAAAGGAGAACTGAGTGCAACCACCGTATAGGCAATTCATGCATTGATCCGGCTTAACTGTCATCCACATAAGGAATTCCCATATAACATGACTGTATCCCATCCTCGACCTAACTCTGAGGCAATTACCACATAAATAGGAGGCCGGGAAACTCTTATTTTTATCTTGCGCAACTATAGGTGCCTGTCTCTGATACACTCTAATTATTATTTGAATTTAATTATCATTTGGATTTTTTTGACTAAACGCAGGGATTTCAAGTGGAATTATTTTAAGGGCCATATAGAAAGACTTAATTGCTCTCTGTTCTTCATATAGATGCAGAAAAGACCAGATACCCCGAAGTTCAACAACAGTTCCCCAGCTGCAATTTACAGCGTCTCTTCAACGCTATCGTCTGATATAGACAGTGGAGTGTGCACTTTGTGTGCATGGCCACATTTAATAAAGCTTGGTTTTCAATATATCAGCAGCACTCTGGGGGACGCCGGCCCCGCGCGCTGACGTCACCCGGCGGCGGTTGGCAGATTCGCACAGTGCCATCCGCCGGCGGAAGTGACGCCAGTCGGGACCGCGTCACCGGATGTGACGCACCGGAACGCGCTCCACGAGCGCGCCCGGAAGCGCCACACTGGCCGGCCAGGGGGGACGCCACACACATGCTTAAAAAGGTATTGCGGTTTACTTCTTGCCATCGCAGCCTTGAGAAAGGGGCCTACGGCCTCGAAATGTTGGCTACATTTGTGATCTCGGTGTTTTGTATACTGGTAATCAGATTATAAACTTGATTGTTTCTTTCTGTGATTATGATCCTGGAATGATGCTTGGTTGTTTAATGCATTCTGACCAGAGTTTTTTCATTATTGCTTTATTCCTTCCTCCTTGTATCTGCATTTTCCTTGACTACACTGGTCTTCTAACCAGTGGACACAGCTGTAACATTCTTCAGGACCAGTCTAGTAACCCCTCATAGGTGGCTATTTTCCCTAAGGTTATTACCTAACTGTATATAGTATATTATATAGACTTAGTGTACTAATGTATATACTCCTATTTGTCTGAGGTGGTCTACGATCCTGGAGACTGATCACATATTGAATACTGGAATAGCTATACTGTATCCTTTTTTGGTATATAATCTGTAGATATTTTTGTTATTGTTTATTGTACAATATGTGAATACAACCTTTTATGTGCAACTGAATTTTGAGTAGTGTGCATTAATCCAAACACTGATTCTATGAGTCTAAGAGGCACTGATTGGAGAGGTGTCTAAGGATTTTTTTGCACCCTACCTGATAATACGCATTTTTGTCTACCTAACGGTGTGCTGATACCTACCCATTTAATTAATAGACTTGGGAAGATAGGCACATGAAGATAAGCATCCTTGATGTCCACAGTGGTCATGAAGTCGCCTGGGCGAGGGGTACTGACAGCAGAGTGCAGCGTTTCCATGCGAAAAATGCTTGAATCTGACAAATTTGTTGAGGCCCTTCAGATCCAGAATGGGCCTCAGAGAGCCGTCCTTTTTGGGGACCGTGAAAAGATTGGAATAGTACCCCTGACACCGTTCTTGATGGGGCACCAAACAAATGACTCCTGACTCTAACAGGCATTGAACCGCCAGACACAGCCCCTGGGCAGATAGGGGGTTTAAAGACATCCGGGACCTGAGGAATCCTGGGGGAGGCCAGGCAGGAAACTCTATCTTGTAACCGGAGGACACCACCTCCTGTATCCAACAGTCTGAGACGTTAAGTCTCTAGACGTAAGCAAAGAGCCGTAGCCATCCCCCCACACAGATGGGTGAGGGCGCCCCTTCATGCCTGAAGGGGCTTGGGAGAGGGCTTGGGCTTGGAGTTCCAGGAGAGACTGGGACAACTGCGGGGTCTGCCAGGGCCCCAAGAATCTCTACGACCACTGGGGAGGAGGGAGCCCCGGCCTCCTTTGGGAGCACGAAAGGAGGAGAGGGGGGCAGAGGGCCGGGACTGCCTCCTACGCTGAGGCAGCCTGCCATCCTTGGCTAGAACATCAAGACTTTCCTCAAAGAGCCACAGCCCCGCGAAAGGGAGACCAGTAAGAGCCTTCTTAGCAGCAGCGTCAGCTGCCCACTGGCGCAACCAGACAGAGCGGCGCATAGCCACCAAGAGCGCAGAGGCCCTGCGGCTCAACCGCACAGCATCATCCATAGCATGGAGGATAAAGGCCACAAAATCAGAGCAAACCAAGAGAGTCCTAAACTCTTCACCCCCTCTACAAGCTGAAGCGCAATCAAGGAGGCGCTTGAGCAGTGACTTAAGGGCAATAGCCGTAAGAGCCGCGGCGCAGATCGGGCGTAAGCCAGCCCCCACACAGGTAAAGGCATGGCAGGCCAGCTGATCCATGCGCCTGTCTTCACCATCCCGCGGAGTGGTAGTGTCCGGGGAAAGCATGACCGAAGTATTGGACAAGCCTAGCATGGGAGCGTCCACTTCCGGGGAACTGACCATCTCCTAACAAGATCAGCAGGAAAGGGATACCTTTTATCCAAAACCTTGGGCTTAGCAGGTAGCTTGTTAGGACGTTCCCATGCTTTAAGCACCAAGGAAGTGTAATGTTCCTGCTCAGGGAACTCCAGGCTGTTTAACAGGAAGAAAAGCTCCCCCTGTTTCCTTTTCACTCCCCCTGTGCCGGTGGCAAATGTGGCTGAGGAGGAGAGGGTGTGCTTGGGGGGGGGGGGGCTTCAGGTCTTGTGCCTCTTTGTGGCCTTGCCACTTGTGGTTCTTTGCCCATGCCAGGTACCGGCACGTGGAGCAGGAGAGGCAGTGCTGGCTGGGCTGGGGCTTCGGGCCCTGTGGCTCTTTGTGGCCTTGCCATTTGTGCTTCTATGCCCATGGTGTGCTGGCTGGGCTGGGGCTTCTGGCATGCTGGCTCTTACTGGCCTTGCCAGTGGAGCGCGGTTTATGAAGGGATATGGTAGGGCAGGGAGGAGGGGAGGGTGTTCTTTGGTGGCTGGGGCTTCTGACCCTCTGCTTCTTAGTGGCCTTTGTCGCCGTCATACCTGCCTGCTTTTATATTGTTGCCTTCTTCTTAGCTGCTCCCTCCTTGGCTTTGGTGGTTGGTTTAGGTGTTGCGGCCTTGGTGGCCAATGTCGCCTTGGGTTGCCCACTTTGGCGTTTCCCGCACCTTGGGAGTAGGTAGTTGTGACCGAGTGGTCGAACAGGAGGAAGAGGGCTCCTCATGCCGCTGGGGCCCTTTACTGGTGGCCTCCTTGGCTGGTGTGGCCTTAGCGATGGCTTTTTTCGGTGGCATGATGAAAATCTCAAAGAGAATGAGCTGTGTGTCCAGGACCCTTTAAATACTAATGCTTGGGTATGACGCTCATGCGTTCGCGTACGCGTGCGTCCGGCCGTGCGGAACCTGGAAACCGCTGGAGCATTACTTATCTGCTGCAGACAAGAAACAAGATGGCGCCCACAATCTTCACCCGCCAACAACAAGAGCTGATTATGCTCATAAGTGTATTCTAAGGACGTTGATTTGCCATCTAAATGCATGCCTAGGCCTTAAGGAAGCGCAGGAAGAAACAGTTGTTTTTAAAAGTTTGTAAAACTCTGTGCCAAACAGAAGTTAGTGTGCACATGTGCGAACCTAGTCACTTGCATCTAGAAGGAGAGTTTGAGGCTAGAAATGTGTCTTGGAATGTCATTTAGTCAACTGATAGGATTGTGACAGATATTTGTATGCAGTTTGATCTAACAACTATTTCTATTTTGTGTTTTTAGACGATGCTTCAGCGCAGGTACGACTACCTGCCCAATGCGTTTGAGAAGAGGAACGTCGCCCTGGAGATCGTTTCCAGGATCCAGCAGGGGACGGACACCACCTTTACCCATACGCAGTTCATGCAGCACTGGTCGGACCTGAAGCGACTACACATGCCCCGGGTGCGGCGATTTTTCAGGCTCCATTTCCCAAGTAAGTACATAGTGATTGCATGCTATATGTAACCAATACCGAAGGTAGACATTTATTTATAAATGCTTTTCTTTTCTAGTGCTGGAAATGGAGTATCGCATCCGACGCACCCGGAGGCGCACAGGCCGACCAGTGCTGCATGAATCTGCAGCAGAAAGGGAAGGTGGTGGATCTCCAGGGCGACGTTCCTACCCCTCCTCTGTAGCGGCCTCCGACCAGTCCCTGGACCTATCCACAGAGAAGGGGCGCCACTGCGTGGGCAGGGAGTCGTACCAAGTGACAGAGCCATTAGCCAAACTTAGATCAAACTGGAGCAGGGACTGCAGCAGATCAGGCCTTGAGGCACATGGAGAAGGTGGGTGACATTCAAATTGTCATTTGCTTACTGTTGACTCAGACATTAGAAGTGTCCCTATTTGACATGTCTCTACAGCCTCAACTTCCCAGTAGTGGCAGGTCCCCGAACGGAGGGTGGTCCCCGAAGCAGAGCTCAGCCACCAACGAAGTAAGTTGTAATGTAATTATTTTGAGTATGTGGGAATTGACATGATCACCAAGATACCTAAAGCCATAGTCAATGGCATTAGCATAATGACATATGCCCTCTTCCTTTGAATAATTCCTTAGCGTAATGACATATGGCCTCTTCCTTTGATTAATTCCTTAGCATAATGACATATGGCCTCATGAGTTAGCTTGCAACCTAATAAACATTCCATCCACAGCTGTTAAACATGTATTTGTCAACAAATAATGTATTTTTCTTCTTTATACAGGGACCACACATGCCAGAGTGCCAGGGTCCTTCAGTTGGTGGCCGAGATGCAGGAGCTGCGCAACTCGTTGGGGACCACAGATGAAGAAGAATAATGTTCTGGGTCCTGCCATTGCATTGTATATATTTACAAAAATAGTTTCGATCTTTTTAATAAATGTTAAATTTTTTATATTTACAGTTTAAAAAAAAAATGTAAAGTTGTACCATTTTAAAACAAGAAGGCAAAAAAAAATGGCAGTTCAAATTAAAACAAAAAAGATTTACTTTTAGAAATACATTCATTAATGGTTGGTTACCACAAAACGAATGAAAAAAGAAAATTCAGATATGAAGATTCGCCTGACCACGAAGTGATTTAGGTAAGTTTTAGGGGTTGGAATGCAAGAAGAATGAGACCGCGAAGTGATTTAGCTAAGCATTGCAGAATTTAGTGAACCAAATATGTAGGCGAACACATTAATGAGTTAAGTTTGTAGTGCGCAGGCGTAAGGTCGTAAGGATTTTCGTCTGGACAATTATTTATTGTAAAAGGAAATCAAAATCTAATGGAAAAACGGAAATGATTCGTGGGAGGAGAGGATGGAAAAAGGGCAAAAACGAAAGCCTACATTGTAACACGAGTAACATAAACCGAAATAACATTCTCGTTGGCATACGAACGGACAAAGACTTTACTGAAGGCTTGCTATGCATGCTTAGAATCACTCGTACACTCATACGAGAGCGGGAAAATTTCCAAAACAAAACAGAACGGCACAAAAACAAAAGTCTTTTTTTGTCTCTCTGAATCAACCCTATTGTGCTTGCCAAATATAAGCTGATATTTAGGTGTACCGTATAAGTAGGGTACAAATTGCAACTCCAAAGCTTTCTTCCATGCAACTATAAATTAAATTGTAAGCATTTAAATTAATATCCAAGTGTCCCACTCCAAGCACAATATCCCATACTCTCAAAGATTGAGTAGTAGTAGAGAAAAGAAATAAAAGTAATATGGCATAATTCTCTAAAACTCTTTAAATCAACCCTTTAATAGCTAGGGAATACACTCACATTAAAGATGAAAACATGCTAATGTAAAGTTATACAGGGATCCCCAATGATGCTCCACTCCCAAGCCCACTTGCAGCAATGCAGGGCTGCATATTTCTGTCCCTCATTCCACTCACCACCACCGATGTGCTTTGTCTTTTTGGTCTAGGGATTAAAATCTAACTTCAGCCACCTGAATTGCCTGGCTTTTTTTTTAATACAAATCTAATTTCACCCTTAATATTGCCTAAACAGCCTCCCACAGAGCACCTGGTGAACAGATACTCGCCATAATTTTCCAGAAAATTCAGGGCAACGGTCTGCTGGAAAAAAACACTAGTTTATTATTGCACAAGACCTCACATAAAATGATGATATCCAGACAGTTTGTTAAAACACAATGTTGTACACCAAACACGCCCACACATGCACACAGCTACTGGCCATCCAGTTTGTGTCCCAAACTGATGATCCACAGTGACTGAGGTAATCTTCAATTAAAAGTGACGTGAGCCATTGCCATACAGTGCTGCAATATGGATGGATTGGCTATTTATCCCGGGCAGGAAAATGCATGAGGGACATTATTTTTGTAGGTTTCACAATGTTGTGTTTTAACTAATTTGTCTAGGGATCATCATTTTTTTTTAGCGTGCCAGAGTCTTGTGCAATAATAAATGTATAGTGTTTTTTCTGGCAGACTGTTGCCACGTGTTCCTTAGTTGCCAGTCCTAGCCAACCATTTGTCTTTGGTGTGTATTTATACAGGTTTATGTTTGGTTTGTGGGTCGCCTAAATTGTTGCTAGGGCAGCACACTAGGACATTTAAATGGAACCTCTCATTTTTAATTTTATTTCTCTGGCTTAATAATGGACATTTAATAAAGAATGTAGTACTGATTGCAGAGATATAGTACTGGTCTGACAGGGATCAAGTTCCCTCCATGCACCTACCAATCCTGTTTGATCAACGGTCTAAAAGCCTTAGCCAGACTTAGATCCTGGGTTGACGTGTCCATCTGACACTGCTTGTCTACATGATTCTAAGACCACATTAGAATCATTGCAAACAATTGAAAGACCTCGCTGAACTCCTTTAATGCCTTGAAAGAGACCTTCAGATATATTTTGCTGACCAGAATTTCATGCATAGTGCAACAAATGATGATTAATTCTATATCTTAAAGTTTCTTTACTAGGATGAGGAAACACTCCACAAAATCTCTATACAGTTGCCTTTCCAAAAGAGACCCATTTCAAAACTAGTAAGATGCCTCCATATCCATTTATAGAATTTGGCACACTATTCTCAAACACCTTTTCTCTAAATGTCAAGATCAAGAGGCACAATTACTAATTATAACAGTTGAATTAAATAGATGGATTTACACTTTGGCAAACGTATATCTAGCTAATCACAAGCAAATGTTGTTTATTACTAGGGATGAGCGAATCGATCCGGACGAACCCGGATTCGTTCCGGATTTCATGAAAAATTCGATTCTGAACGAATCCGAATTTCCCTGCGATTCGATCGATCGAACTTTTCCTTTAAACTCCATTTATTTCAATTACAGGCATTCTAAGATGGTGGAAGCACAATGTCCAGACATGTCCCCTGGGGCAAGGTATCATGGGTAAGTCACACGCAGCCTATCAGCAGCCAGGAAGCCCGGTGACGTCACCGTGCTATATAAACCGGCGGCCATTTTCCTTTTGCGCATTTCAGCCTTGCATTCCAGAGACAGTGGTGGTTGCTGCAGATAGGGACAGAGAGTTAGAGATAGGTAGGGAGAGTCAGAGAGGCAGACAGAGAGGTAGACAGAGCCAGGGAAAGATAGTGAAAGATAGTGAAAAACCGGAACGATCCAGGGACAGCATAGAAGTGACAGTGAATTTTTATTTTTTTCATTAGCCTGATCAGTTTTCAATTCAATTTCATTTCTTTGTGCTGTAAATTTTAATCTGCCTTGCCATTGTGCATCCTATCTATGCAGTGGCTTATTTAACCCTATCTGTTACATACAATCATTTGTCATAACTGGATTAGTTTGAATTAAGTTTTAATATTTTTTGGTCTGCTTTAAATACACCAGCCCAAATGGGTATCCCAAACCTGCACTTAGCAGCCTGTTATACTAAATGCGCTTGTTCATCCTTCCTCAGCTTAATCAAACTATTGCATTTTGAATTGTTTTTTGTCCTGCTGCCAAAACACTAGGCCACAGGGTATCCCAAACCTGCACTTAGCAGCCTATCTGTTATACTAAATATGCTTGTCATCCTTCTTCAGCTTAATCAAACTATTGCATTTTAAATTGTTTTTTGTCCTGCTGCCAAAACACTAGGCCGCAGGGCATCCCAAACCTGCACTTATCAGCCTATCTGTTATACTAAATACGCTTGTTGATCCTTCCGCAGCTTAATCAAACTATTACATTTTGAATTGTTTTTTGTCCTGCTGCCAAAACACTAGGCCGCAGGGTATCCCAAACCTGCACTTAGCAGCCTATCTGTTATACTAAATACTCTTGTTCATCCATTTTCAGATGAATCAAACTATTGCATTTTGAATTGGTTTTTGGTCTGCTGCCAAAACACTAGGCCGCAGGGTATCCAAAACCTGCATTTAGCAGCCTATCTGTTATACTAAATACGCTTGTTGATCCTTCTTCAGCTTAATCAAACTATTGCATTTTGAATTGTTTTATGTCCTGCTGCCAAAACACTAGTCCGCAGGGTATCCCAAACCTGCACTTAGCAGCCTATCTGTTATACTAAATACGCTTGTTCATCCTTCTTCAGCTTAATCAAACCATTGCATTTTGAATTGTTTTATGTCCTGCTGCCAAAACACTAGGCCGCAGGGTATCCCAAACCTGCACTTAGCAGCCTATCTGTTATACTAAATACGCTTGTTCATCCATTTTCAGATGAATCAAACTATTGCATTTTGAATTGGTTTTTGGTCTGCTGCCAAAACACTAGGCCGCAGGGTATCCCAAACCTGCACTTAGCAGCCTATCTGTTATACTAAATATGCTTGTTCATCCTTCTTCAGCTAAATCAAACTATTGCATTTTGAATTGTTTTTTGTCCTGCTGCCAAAACACTAGGCCGCAGGGTATCCCAAACCTGCACTTAGCAGCCTATCTGTTATACTAAATACGCTTGTTGATCCTTCTTCAGCTTAATCAAACTATTGCATTTTGAATTGTTTTTTGTCCTGCTGCCAAAACACTAGGCTGCAGGGCATCCCAAACTTGCACTTAGCAGCCTATCTGTTATAGTAAATACGCTTGTTCATCCTTCTTCAGCTAAATCAAACTATTGCAATTTGAATTGTTTTTGTCCTGCTGCCAAAACACTAGGCCACAGGGTATCCCAAACCTGCACTTAGCAGCCTATCTGTTATACTAAATACGTTTGTTCATCCTTCTTCAGCTGAATCAAACTATTGCCTTTTGAATTGTTTTTTGTCCTGCTGCCAAAACACTAGGCCGCAGGGTATCCCAAACCAGCCTATCTGTTATACTAAATACGCTTGTTGATACTTTCGCAGCTTAATCAAACTATTACATTTTAAATTGGTTTTTGGTCTGCTGTCAAAACACTAGGCCGCAGGGCATCCCAAACCTGCACTTAGCAGCCTATCTGTTATACTAAATACGCTTGTTCATCCTCCTCCAGCTAAATCAAACTATTGCGTTTTGAATAGTTTTTTGTCCTGCTGCCAAAATACTTGGCTGCAGGGTATCCCAAACCTGCACTTAGCAGCCTATCTGTTATACTAAATGCGCTTGTTCATCCTTCTTCAGCTGAATCAAACTATTGCATTTTGAATTGGTTTTTGGTCTGCTGCCAAAACACTAGGCCGCAGGGCATCCCAAACCTGCACTTAACAGCCTATCCGTTATACTAAATACGCTTGTTGATCCTTCCGCAGCTTAATAAAATTATTGCATTTTGAATTGTTTTTTGTCCTGCTGCCAAAACACTAGGCCGCAGGGTATCCCAAACCTGCACTTAGCAGCCTATCTGTTATACTAAATATGCTTGTTCATCCTTCTTCAGCTGAATCAAACTATTGCATTTTGAATTGGTTTTCGGTCTGATGCCAAAACACTAGGCCGCAGGGCATCCCAAACCTGCACCTAGCAGCCTATCTGTTATACTAAATACGCTTGTTCATCCTTCTTCAGCTTAATCAAACCATTGCATTTTGAATTGTTTTTTGGTCTGCTGCCAAAACACTAGGCCGCAGGGTATCCCAAAACTGCACTTAGCAGCCTATCTGTTATACTAAATATGCTTGTTCATCCTTCTTCAGCTAAATCAAACTATTGCATTTTGAATTGTTTTTTGTCCTGCTGCCAAAACACTAGGCCGCAGGGTATCCCAAACCTGCACTTAGCAGCCTATCTGTTATACTAAATACGCTTGTTGATCCTTCTTCAGCTTAATCAAACTATTGCATTTTGAATTGGTTTTTTGTCCTGCTGCCAAAACACTAGGCTGCAGGGCATCCCAAACTTGCACTTAACAGCCTATCTGTTATAGTAAATACGCTTGTTCATCCTTCTTCAGCTAAATCAAACTATTGCAATTTGAATTGTTTTTGTCCTGCTGCCAAAACACTAGGCCACAGGGTATCCCAAACCTGCACTTAGCAGCCTATCTGTTATACTAAATATGTTTGTTCATCCTTCTTCAGCTAAATCAAACTATTGCATTTTGAATTGTTTTTTGTCCTGCTGCCAAAACACTAGGCCGCAGGGTATCCCAAACCAGCCTATTTGTTATACTAAATACGCTTGTTGATACTTCCGCAGCTTAATCAAACTATTACATTTTGAATTGGTTTTTGGTCTGCTGTCAAAACACTAGGCCGCAGGGCATCCCAAACCTGCACTTAGCAGCCTATCTGTTATACTAAATGCGCTTGTTCATCCTCCTCCAGCTAAATCAAACTATTGCGTTTTGAATAGTTTTTTGTCCTGCTGCCAAAATACTAGGCTGCAGGGCATCCCAAACCTGCACTTAGCAGCCTATCTGTAATACTAAATACGCTTGTTCATACTTCTTCAGCTGAATCAAACTATTGCATTTTGAATTGGTTTTTGGTCTGCTGCCAAAACACTAGGCCGCAGGGCATCCCAAACCTGCCCTTAGCAGCCTATCCGTTATACTAAATACGCTTGTTGATCCTTCCGCAGCTTAATAAAATTATTGCATTTTGAATTGTTTATTGTCCTGCTGCCAAAACACTAGGCCGCAGGGTATCCCAAACCTGCACTTAGCAGCCTATCTGTAATACTAAATACGCTTGTTCATACTTCTTCAGCTGAATCAAACTATTGCATTTTGAATTGGTTTTTGGTCTGCTGCCAAAACACTAGGCCGCAGGGCATCCCAAACCTGCCCTTAGCAGCCTATCCGTTATACTAAATACGCTTGTTGATCCTTCCGCAGCTTAATAAAATTATTGCATTTTGAATTGTTTATTGTCCTGCTGCCAAAACACTAGGCCGCAGGGTATCCCAAACCTGCACTTAGCAGCCTATCTGTTATACTAAATATGCTTGTTCATCCTTCTTCAGCTGAATTAAACTATTGCATTTTGAATTGGTTTTCGGTCTGATGCCAAAACACTAGGCCGCAGGGCATCCCAAACCTGCACTTAGCAGCCTATCTGTTATACTAAATACGCTTGTTCATCCTTCTTCAGCTTAATCAAACTATTGCATTTTTATTTTTTTTTTTGGTCTGCTGCCAAAACACTAGGCCGCAGGGTATCCCAAACCTGCACTTAGCAGCCTATCTGTTATACTAAATATGCTTGTTCATCCTTCTTCAGCTGAATCAAACTATTGCATTTTGAATTGTTTTTTTGTCCTGCTGCCAAAACACTAGGCCGCAGGGTATCCCAAACCTGCACTTAGCAGCCTATCTGTTATACTAAATACGCTTGTTCATCCTTCTTCAGCTGAATCAAACTATTGCATTTTGAATTGGTTTTTGGTCTGCTGCCAAAACACTAGGCCACAGGGCATCCCAAACTTGCACTTAGCAGCCTATCTGTTATAGTAAATACGCTTGTTCATCCTTCTTCAGCTAAATCAAACTATTGCAATTTGAATTGTTTTTGTCCTGCTGCCAAAACACTAGGCCACAGGGTATTCCAAACCTGCACTTAGCAGAATATCTGTTATACTAAATAAGTTTGTTAATCCTTCTTCAGCTGAATCAAACTATTGCATTTTGAATTGATTTTTGTCCTGCTGCCAAAACACTAGGCCGCAGGGTATCCCAAACCAGCACATTTGACCCTATGTGTTACACTAAAGCAGCTTTTAAAGGCTATTTCTCATAAATATATTGCAGTTTGAATTGTTTTTGTGTGTGCTGTAAAAACACCAGGCCTCAGGGTATCCCAAACCAGCACATTTGACCCTATCTGTTACACTAAAGCAGCTTTTAAAGGCTATTTCTCATAAATATATTGCAGTTTGAATTGTTTTTGTGTGTGCTGTAAAAACACCAGGCCTCAGGGTATCCCAAACCAGCACATTTGACCCTATCTGTTACACTAAAGCAACTTTTAAAGGCTATTTCTCATAAATATATTGCAGTTTGAATTGTTTCTGTGTCTGCTGTAAAAACCCCAGCCCACATGGGCATCCCAAACACTAGCATAAATATCTCAAGAGTACCTGTCTAATAACTGCTTGCATTTTATAATTAACGTCGCTTTTCCACAATCAAGGGAGGCCTCCTTTGTATGTGAGGAGGGGGCATCCCAAACATTAGCAGTAATATTTCAAGAGTACCTGTCTAATAACTGCTTGCATTTTATAATTAACGTCACTTTTCCACAATCAAGGGAGGCCTCTTTTGTATGTGAGGAGGGGGCATCCCAAACACTAGCAGCAATATTTCAAGAGTGCCTGTCTATTAACTGGTTGCATTTTGTAAAGAAAGTCACTTTGTCAAATTGCCAGCAGCCATTGTCTTTAAGCGGGGGGCATCCCAAATATGCTAGCATGCGTCTTTTAAGAGTACTCACATTGGAGTTGGCAGCAGCAGCATTAGGAGCCCATATATTGCCTGAAAGACACACATATGAGCTGGCAGCAGCAGCATAGGGAGCCCATGTATTGCCTGAAAGACACACCCAGGAGTTGGCAGCAGCATAGGGAGCCCATATATTGTCTGAAAGACACACCCAGGAGTTGGCAGCAGCATAGGGAGCCCATATATTGTCTGAAAGACACACCCAGGAGTTGGCAGCAGCATAGGGAGCCCGTATATTGTCTGAAAGACACACCCAGGAGTTGGCAGCAGCATAGGGAGCCCATATATTGTCTGATAGACACACCCAGGAGTTGGCAGCAGCATAGGGAGCCCATATATTGCCTGAAAGACACAACCTGGAGTTGGCAGCAGCATAAGGAGCTACCATGCATCAGCTACTACCATGGATCAGCCATTGTTGGCTGGAAATCCTGGTTGAACCATGCCTGATTCATCTTCACAAAGGTGAGTCTCTCCACATTATTCGTGGACAGACAAGTTCTCCTTGGCATGACTATGGCCCCCACCGCACTAAACACCCGCTCAGATGGCACACTACTGGCCGGGCAGGAAAGCTTTTCCGGGGCAAACTCTGCTAGTTGCGGCCACAAGTCAAGTTTGGCTGCCCAGAAGTCCAGTGGATCCTCAAGGTGTGTTGGTATGGTCATGTCAAGGTATGACACGACCTGCTGGTTCAGGTCCTGCTCCAGGTCTTCATGCTGCTTATGAGTAGACTCACTATGCGGGTGTAGAAAGCTACTCATTAGCGACTGAAGACTGAAGCTGCTGCTGATGGAGCTGCTGCTGCTTCTCCTTCCACCCCCCCAGCAGCCATGGCAGTGGAAGGTGATCGCAGAGGTCCCCCCGAGTCAGACCTGCGAGAGTATGGACCATGGCGCAGATAGGCATCGGCCAACTGACTATGTAGAATGTCTTTGTAGTAGGTCAGTTTGTCCTCCCTCTCGGCGGGTTAAAAAAATGCCCCCATTTTGTGCCGGTTCAGTTCCGACAAGACTTGATCGACCATTCCTGTCTGCTGCCTGTACTGACCTCTGCTTTTGTCTGACCACGAAGCTGCCTGCCCCTCTGGATACCCCGCGATCTCTGACCTCCTGGCTTGACCCTTTGGCTACTCCTGACTACGCACCTGTCTCATCCCTGTACTCTGACGCACCCTCCGGATTGACTACCTGTGAACGAGCTCTGCTTTGGGATACCCTTGTGGTTCATCGGCATTCACTGTAAGCAGCCATCCTTTGCGCCTATTAAGACCTGGGGGCAACCATGTCCGGTGAGGCGTACCTAGCGTCCCGGCAAACGGGAGCTTGACTATAGGCAGAAGCGGTGGTGGAGATTGGGGGTTGCCTGCTTACAGAAGGCTGGTGTCCCGCTGGGCATCACAGTATGGACCATGGCGCAGAAAGGCATCGCCCAACTGACTACGTAGGATATCTCTGTAGTAGGTCAGTTTGTCCTCCTTCTCAGTGGGTGTAAAAAATGCCCCCATTTTGTGCCAGAAGCGAGGGTCCAATAAGGTGGAGAGCCAGAAGTCATCTCGCTGACAAATGGAGACAATTCTACGGTCACTACGCAAGCACGTGAGTATGCATCGTGCCATTTGTGCAAGTAACTCGGAGGGACTACCTGTCTCCATCTCCACTGCAAACTGCCACGGGGTGTCTGGGTCCTCTGTCTCGCCTTCCTCACAACCCTCTAGCTCCTGTGGCTGCTCCTGCTCCTCCTTTCCTGTCAGATGACTAGATAAAATGGCCATTTTGTCAAACCTAAACTGTGCTTCGCTGTGCCCCACCCCCTCCTCCTCCACTTCAGCCCCCACAGGCTTCATGTGGCTGTGAAATGTATGCGCCATGTCTCCAGTGCCCTGACCAGCCATGGTTTCCAACATGTGTTGTAGTACATGAAGCAGTGGAATCACATCGTTCATCTCATAGTCCTGGCGACTGACTAATAAAGTAGCTTCCTCAAAGGGCCTGAGCAAACGGCCGGTGTCACGTATGAGCTGTCACTGGTTTACATTGCAGTTACACAGGGGAGTCCCCCTATCCGTTTGGATCATCAAGAAATCCGTGATGGCGTTTCTCTGTTCCTATAGTGGATCCTGCATATGGAGGGTGGAATTCCAACGGATGGAAACATCGCAAATCAGACTATGTTTGGGGATGCCGTTCTGACGCTGAAGCTCAAGAAGAGTGTGCTTGGCGGTGTAGGAGTGGCTGAAGTGCATGCAAAGTTTCCTTCCCGTTGTTAGGATGTCTTGCAGATGGGGGGAACACTTCAGAAAACGCTTGACAACTAGATTGAACATGTGTGCCATGGCAGGACGCATGGCTCAGGCTTCCTTGTCGCAGCACAGACAAGATGTTCTTCCCAGTGTCAGTGACCATGAGTCCCATTTGTAGTTTTTGTGGAGTAAGCCATGATTCAATTTATTGAGTTCTCATTTTTAGCAGTTCCTCCCATGTGTGGTTCTGTGGCTCAAGGCAAACCATGTGAAGAACAGCGTGAAACCGCTGTGTCCTGCACACATGGTAGGCTGGAAGGGCACTGGGAAAAAAAAAAATAAAAAAAAAATATTTAGAAAAAACAAAATACAAAAAAAAACTGAAAAAAAAAAACTGGTACAAAAATTCACAAAATATTAAAAAAAGACAATTGAAAAAAATATTTTAAAAAATTCAATATATATATATATATATATATATATATATATATATATATATATGTTTAAAAAAAATACAAAATATGAAAAAAAAATTAAAAAAAAAAATATCAAAAAAAAAAAAATGTTGATAAATGTTATATGTTACTGTTATTATGTTAGATGTTATTGTTGCTATGTTATATGTTATTATATGTTATTATTATAAATATGTTCAAATAAGATAAATGTTAACTATTAATATGTAATTGACAATTAGCCACTTTTTTCTGTGACACCATTGCTAAGTGCAAGTGCACTGTCACAGGCACAAAGGCCTAGGAGCGTGGAGGCAACAGCAGAGGGACCTGTCCAAGTTGCTGTTGTGGTTGTGCAGGAACCACAATCACCCAGTGGGCCACAATCACCGTAGTTACAGCTCCAGACGTAGGCACTGCTGTGCACTTTGGTACTCACTGACAGGCTCACCTTCTGTTGAACTAAATTGTACAGGGCTGGTACTGCCTTCTTCGCAAGGAAATGACAGCATGGGACTCTCCACCTCGGCTCGGCACAAGCCATCCGTTCTCTAAAAGGTCCACCACCTCAAAAGGGAGGGACTGCAGCACCAGCAACTTATACAGGAGCACATTTCGCTTCTGCATGTTGGACGAGTGGGCACATACTGTTGTCTCTTGGACATGGCTTGGCCAATGGATTGCTGGCGGAATGATTGACTCGGATTAAGAGGAGGAGGAGCATCTGGAGCGACAGAGGATGGGTATGACACACAGTAGGTGGCGGAGCCTTGGCTGGCTGGAACAGAGAGCGGCGTGCCACTGGGTAATGCAGCAGGCTGGACCACCACTTTGGAGCCAACTCTCCCAGGCCGCTTGATGGTGACGCTGCAAATGTTGACGCAGGGCTGTGGGTCCAACATTGGGACCCTGGCCACACTTCGCCTTCTGCCTACACATCTTTCATATAGCCATGTTAACCTCCTGCGGATGCTTGATGAAAAACTGCCACATGACCTTGTAGCTGATTTTTCCTACCAACAGTCCGCACCAATTCACTGCTGCTGCCGCCGCCCTGGGAAGATAGCCTGCCGCGCAAGTGGTCTACCCCGAGCACATTTGCATCCATACTTTCCCATTCTGCCACCAAGCTGGCCGCTAAATCTGTCACTCTCCATCACTCCAAGCCTTTAAAAGTGCCCTCAAAACTCACTGATGTCCTCCTCAGGTTCCTCAACAGTTCCGCTTAAGAAGCCAAAATGCTTGCAACACCACCTCCCACGCCACTCTCCTCATCACTACTTGCCCGCCTAGTGGAAGAAGCGGCGAGTGTCTCCTCCACTTCTTGCCTGGGCAGTAGCTGCTGATTTTTCTGATTATCAGATCGTCCTCACTGAATAGTGAAGCTGAACCTTAAGCATAAGACATAACCGACAGTTGACTGGGGGTGTCAGATGTCACTTGTGATACAGTGGATGATCGTGTTAACCATTAGATGATGGCAGATGGGTTGCTGGTCAAGACACGACCGCTAGCTGATCCCAGGAGATCAGTCCTCTCACTGAGACTCCTGCTGCCACTCACCCCTAGTCTGCTGCAACCTCTGCTTGATGAATTTAGGCCTCTGCAACTTCTCTGTGCCCATCCTGCCACTTCTCTGCCTGACATACTTAGTACGTATATGAGGGGAGGACAAAACGCTACACTACACTTAAAACAGGATTTGTCGATAAGAGCAGCAGGTGTGTAACTATCTATGGTCTTTCACTAAGTAGTAACTAGGCCCTGAAGACTTTAACACGAACAAAGTGATGAAACTCTTAGATGTGCGTAAGTGATGCTCTGATGAGAGCAATTCAATGTGCTCCAGTATGCTTCAAAAATGTTTTTTTTCAGAGACTGGCCTGCGTGGAAATGAATCGGGCATGGATCAGCTAAGATTTCCACCCACCAATGCCTGATGCATTAGAGTAGATTGATCATGGGGCCAGACCAACACTAAAGAAATATGGATCGTGCAAAACAGATTTAAGGTGCTGCTCTCCAATTACAGACATTCCTCCGCATCAGACCACAAGTAATTATTGAGGAAATGCTTTACGTTACTCTTACTTTTTATTAATATTCTTCGGATAAGATATCTGTGCCGAAAATCTGTATATGTTCTCTTAATGCTGCTGCCAACTCCAGGGTGTGTCTTTCTGGCAATTTTGGGCTCCTGCTGCTGCTGCTTGCAACTGCAGTGTGTCTTTAGGCTGATTTGTGGGCTCCTGCTGCCAACTCCAGTGTGTCTTTTAAGCAATGTTTGGGCTCCTGCTGCCAACTCCAGTGTGTCTTTCAAGCAATGTTTGGGCTCCTGCTGCTGCCAACTCCAGTGTGTCTTTCAAGCAATTTTGGGCTCCTGCTGCTGCTCTTTGCAACTCCAGGGTGTCATTCAGCCAATTTTTGGCCTCCTCCTGCTGCTGCCAACTCCAGTGTCTCTTTCAAGCAATGTTTGGGCTCCTGCTGCCAACTCCAGTGTGTCTTTCAAGCAATGTTTGGGCTCCTGCTGCTCCTGCTGCCAACTCCAGTGTCTCTTTCAAGCAATGTTTGGGCTCCTGCTGCTCCTGCTGCCAACTCCAGTGTGTCTTTCAAGCAATGTTTGGGCTCCTGCTGCTCCTGCTGCCAACTCCAGTGTCTCTTTCAAGCAATGTTTGGGCTCCTGCTGCTCCTGCTGCCAACTCCAGTGTGTCTTTAGGCCAATTTTTGGGCTCCTGCTGCCCCTGCTGCCAACTCCAGTGTCTCTTTCAAGCAATGTTTGGGCTCCTGCTGCCAACTCCAGTGTGTCTTTCAAGCAATGTTTGGGCTCCTGCTGCCAACTCCAGTGTCTCTTTCAAGCAATGTTTGGGCTCCTGCTGCTGCTGCTGCTGCCAACTCCAGTGTGTCTTTCAAGCAATGTTTGGGCTCCTGCTGCTCCTACTGCCAACTCCAGTGTCTCTTTCAAGCAATTTTGGGCTCCTGCTGCTGCTGCTTGCAACTCCAGGGTGTCATTCAGCCAATTTTTGGCCTCCTGCTGCTGCTGCTGCCAACTCCATTGTCTCTTTCAAGCAATGTTTGGGCTCCTGCTGCTGCCAACTCCAGTGTCTCTTTCAAGCAATGTTTGGGCTCCTCCTGCTGCTGCTGCCAACTCCAGTGTCTCTTTCAAGCAATGTTTGGGCTCCTGCTGCTCCTGCTGCCAACTCCAGTGTGTCTTTAAAGCAATGTTTGGGCTCCTGCTGCTGCTGCTTGCAACTCCAGGGTGTCATTCAGCCAATTTTTGGCCTCCTGCTGCTGCTGCTGCCAACTCCAGTGTCTCTTTCAAGCAATGTTTGGGCTCCTGCTGCCAACGTCAATGTGTCTTTCAAGCAATGTTTGGGCTCCTGCTGCTCCTGCTGCCAACTCCAATGTCTTTTTCAAGCAATGTTTGGGCTCCTGCTGCCAACTCCAGTGTGTCTTTCAAGCAATGTTTGGGCTCCTGCTGCTCCTGCTGCCAACTCCAGTGTGTCTTTCAAGCAATGTTTGGGCTCCTGCTGCTCCTGCTGCCAACTCCAGTGTGTATTTCAAGCAATGTTTGGGCTCCTGCTGCTGCCAACTCCATGGTGTCTTCCAAGCAATTTTGGGCTCCTGCTGCTCCTGCTTGCAACTCCAGGGTGTCATTCAGCCAATTTTTGGCCTCCTGCTGCTGCTGCTGCTGCCAACTCCAGTGTCTCGTTCAAGCAATGTTTGGGCTCCTGCTGCCAACTCCAGTGTGTCTTTCAAACAATTTTGGGCTCCTGCTGTTCCTGCTGCCAACTCTAGTGTGTCTTTCAAGCAATGTTTGGGCTCCTGCTGCTGCTGCTTGCAACTCCAGGGTGTCATTCAGCCAATTTTTGGCCTCCCGCTGCTGCCAACTCCAGTGTCTCTTTCAAGCAATGTTTGGGCTCCTGCTGCTACAGTGCCATTTCATTTACAAAATACATTAACACAAAACTAATGGGCCCAGAAATATTCAAAGATGAATATTCACATGACTGAGAAGTGATTTGGGTGAGCTTTAAGGGTCCAAAAGGGAAGATGGAGGATAGTGCTAAGTGGTTTAACTAAACATAGTAGTAGGGTGGCAAATTTGTAGGCTAGCACTTTAATGAGTCAATTTTGTAGTGCGCAGGCGCAAGATAGTAAGGATTTCCGTCTGGACGAATATTTATTGAAAAAGGGAAACAGAATCGAACTGGAAACATAAAGGATTCATTGGAGGATATGATGGGAAAAGGGCAAAAACGAAAGCCTACGTTGTAACATGTGAAAATGAAACGGAAAAGTCTGGATGGAAAATGACATCCTCGTATTCGTAATCTG
The DNA here is from genome assembly GCA_027917425.1 of Gastrophryne carolinensis. Classification (NCBI taxonomy): domain Eukaryota; kingdom Metazoa; phylum Chordata; class Amphibia; order Anura; family Microhylidae; genus Gastrophryne; species Gastrophryne carolinensis. The sequence continues at coordinate 225,186,834 of CM051239.1, read as the reverse complement.
CTGTACGAACGGACGGAAACTTTACAGAAGGTTTTCAATGCATGCATAGAATCGCTCGCACGCTCATACGAGAACGGAAACATTTCACAAAAAAAACAGATCGGCACGAAAACGGAAGGTTTTTTTTTGTCTCTCTGAATCGAGCCTATTGGGACCAGAGTCGACCTGCTGGCTGGCAGCCAATCATGGGTACATTTTGCCAAGGGATTAAGGATAAGGTAAGAAATGGGCCTGCAATGAGGGGGAGAGAAATCAGATCACATCATTTAACCCACAAGCACACACCATTATCCCCATCACACCTCCCTACTCTATTACCCCTCCACTACACGCAAACTATTAACCCCCACCTAACCCTCACACTTATACCTGTCCCTGATTTGGAGGAACTGTCCCTCTTTTGAATCCATGTCCCCCGTCACTTGTTCTCATTTGTCCCTCTTTGAGCTGTAACATGCAGATCTGCATCAATAAATTGTTCATTTGTCTATTGTATGCATGCCTCAATGAGGGGGGTATTCACTCACCTACGGGGTCCAACAGCGCACGGTTGAATGAGAGCAGTTTGCTGTGGCTAAGTCATTCAGCAAAAGGCTCTCATTGGGTAGTGCAAGCGTCCGCATCCCCAGCTGCGTGTAGGCTCCTGTCCCAGCCTAACTCTGTGAAAACAATGAGAGCCATTTGCCATATGACATCGTCACAGCAAACAGCTCTCATTGGACAAGAGTCCACACATGCGTCGTTGGACCCAGGAAAGGTGAGTGATTACAGGCACCCTAGGGTTTTTCACACAGCAGGGCATCCCATTTAGGGATGCCTAGGGGAAGGCCAGCAGCTTCTTTTCGGTGCTGGCCCGGCTGGGTTTTTGTTCCACGTTAACCGCCCACCCATACACACACACTCACACACTATTACACCCAAAACACTCCCCCCACTACATAACACCATTAACTACACACATTGTGAAAGCAAATTTAAACCAGTTTTGGACAGCCCTAAAGTCTAAAGAACTCCAGGGCCAGCTGATTCCCTCTTCAGGATACCCACTGTGTAAAACCCCCAGGGATAGCCAAGAATCTTACCTTTCCCATAGTGCATGCGCAGCCAAAGGTGGCATCCCACGCAGTCAACACACACAAGACTTAAATGTCACAAATGTCAGAAGTCAAATAAGGAGAAAGAAAAAAAAATCTTTATAATTATTCCCATCACTAGCCCACATTGTCTGGTGTGCGCATTAGCAGTATATACCTATATGTAAGAGAAGGGAAAGTACTTAGGAATAGAGGACTATAAAAGCACATTTTTTGCAAGAAAAATGGGTCTGCATGTTAAGAATGAAACTGACAAATATTAATCATTGGTTCTGCACTCCTTTACTCATTATATGCTTTAATCAATAAATCAAGTATTGGTGCTGCAACCTCAATTGAAGGGTTTCCACCCCTATTCAACCCTTTCCATACAATTTACAAAAAAGCATTGATGATGCGCACTCATAAAATCCAATGCAACAAGAAAAGGACTAATTTATAAATCTTATTATCATTTATTGAAATAAATCACAATATGAAGTATACATAAATTCACAAAACTCACATTTAGACAAAAGACATTACATGTAACCTTATTGGGTCTCTTTTAAATATGCTTTAGAGTAAATGAGATGGAACAGATTAATTGCTCATAACCTCACAGTATATGGCTATAGTCAACATATTTCAATAAATGATAATAAGATTTATAAATTAGTCCTTTTCTTGTTGCATTGGATTTTATGAGTGCGCACCATCAATGCTTTTTTGTAAAAAGAATGAAACTGACGAAATACTTGAGACCTTTTTTTGAGGGATATCAAAACCTTTCATGACAATATATTATAAATAATTTTATATCTGGGAAGACAAGAGTTATATAAATCTATCAATTTACAATAAAAATTTAAATTCCAAATGAACAAAAATGGGAATAAAAAATAGAAAAAATCTTGCAGAAACAGTTAATCCCCAACGAACTAATAGTCTCACGCGGGATATGGGTGAGGGTGGGGTGAAGTGATTGACCATCAGTTGGGGGTTGAGAGCGTTCAAATACAACGAACATTTAGATATAAAATTCCCACAAAATATAGCCTAGAAGATACTTTGGGGGAGCAACCGAGATTATCTCAAAGTAATATACTGAAGCTTTTTTTTAAGTAAATAAATAATACTCCAAATAAGATATTAATCTAAAGCATATTAAAAATTAACTAAAATTAATTTCTCTGTGTTACTCTGCCCCACCTCATATGGTATTCAATTACATATAGCCGTCCGAGGTGGAGCAGAGTAAGACAGAGAAATCCATTTTACAGGTGAATTATCGCAAAATGGAGTTCTCTCTACACTCTGATCCACTTCGGACAGACATGTCCACTTGATTACCATCTGAGGTGGAGCAGAGTAATACCGAGAAATCCATTTGATATCACAAAATGGTATTATCTAACACTTAATATCCCTGTCCAGGCACACATTAACTTTCTCCCCCTTATCCCACTTGAGAACAATAAAAATAAGCCATTTCAAAGCACTTGAAAATCTCTGATTATATTTTATTTCCTTATGTATTCTAGGCAAAATTGATTTTCTTGCTTCAGTTTCTGGGTAGTGGCTGAACAGGGGAAGGGCATTATTATGGGGCTGATTTATGAGTGCTGAGCATGCTCTGCTGTGGTTGGAGACAGCTGCAGGACCACTGAGGCTTGCTATGCTTGCTCATGCTGAGAGCTTCAAAGTAGAGATAGAGTACAGAGTAGCTGTAGGGCCATTTTTTGTGTGGTCCTGGAGGAATACAATTGAGGGCAAAACTATGGATCCCTGTTATGGCTTCTACCCTGCACTGCAGGAAATGGAGGAGAGGCACATGAGACAGGCATCAGGTCACTTGCTAGATAATTATTGTCATTAAGCATAGAGTGCCTTTAAGCTATTATGACACCTAATAACATAGTAAGAGAATGTCCACAAAATGATAGGTGTTTACAGTACATACCATCTTTATACTGCCAATGAAAAAAAAATAACATTTCAATAATAGAGGCAAATAGCTAGGTACATCACAGCATGATAACTCAGATAATTTCCCTTTAAATACACCAGTTGAAAGTCACTTCTGTATGTTAAATATAATGAAAGATACAATCATTTTATTGATCTAGAAGGAGTGGAAAAGTGGGAAAAAAAAGAGGGAGGGGGAGGGAAATGCCAAAAACGGGGTGAGGAAATTGGTAATTCTGAAATGTTAAGATGAAATCTATTATCTAAAAAAATAGTTCTGCATTAAAGTAAAAAAAATACACCTGTTACACTAAATGTAATATTATTATAGTATCAATAAATACAATGAGCCTAATATCATCGAAGGATTTGCCAGAAGAAATTATTACATGATATTGTCAGGTCTGGAGTTCCTCCACAGCTTGGGAGCATGCCTCTCTTCAGTTCTGCTTTCAGCTGGCTCCCTTTCTGGGACTTTCTCCTGCTATATGCCACTCCACCAGCAGATGGCTCTGTCCTGCAGAGGTGTTGGTAATCAGCCAGCATCTGTGTGACTTCCTGCAGTATATAAGCGGATCCACCTATTCAGCCATGGATTAGCATTGTGTTGTCTCCTTGCACCCAGAACTCTGAACCCAGAGCCCAAAAACTCTGAACTTTGAACCCAGGACTCCTGCCACAACTATTGTGTTTTCCTTCCCTGTCTCAGCCTTGAATCCTTCTTTGGACTTTCATTGGATCTCTATTCATGTATGTTTCCTGATTCCTCCTGTGTATTCATTCAGCAGCCAGAGTGTGTTTATGTTTGCCTGTATTTCTGCACAGTAGCCGTAGCACTCAGTGATCACCTTTATTCTTGTATAGTTATTGCTGCACATGTTTGTTATATGTACACTTGTAAATCTGTACAGCAGTCTGCTTGGTGTGTGCACTGTTTGTCACTATTAAACACATTCGCTCCATATCCGCCTTTGTCTCGTAGCCTCAAATTCTGGTCATTCTCTAAAATCGGGATTTCTCTGTTGAAAGATCCGTGACAGATATTACGCTAGTTATATTATAGAAAAAGGTGCCACATTTCCTCAAAGACAAAAGCCAAAATATTTATTAAATGTTAATAACTTTTATCCAGAACTGGAAAGTTTCATTGACCAGGATTCAATACAAACTATAATACCAAGGCCCATGTTGCCTAACGGAGAGCCTCAAGTGCGTCAATCCAAAATTAAACTAATATTCTAAATATATAGCACAATAACCCAAAACATATTAAAAGTTGGTTTAAGCTTCAAGTAGAATAATAAACAGATCCTAAGTGGTTACTATGAATTGGAGTCCAGAAGACCCAACATAAAAAATGTCACATTTGGTAAGAATTTATATACCGTACCTACAGAAAAGCTCTCAAATGTGACCCTGAAATATTAGATTTCCTTTTTCTCTAGCGGCTTGAAATAATTGTTTTGTAATATAATTTTACAATTATGTCTCTTGGTGGATCTCCTGGAGAGCTGCGTGTCAAAGTAAAAAAAAGAGCTGTTATGCTGTAATGTAGATCTTTAAAAGACGCAAGCCCCTAATTCTAAGGTTAGAGCCCCATTCTCTATTTTCATGACCCTCCAGTTTTTGCCGAAGGAACTAGTTTTCAGATATAAGTTACCATAAGTTATCCTCCTCATGGGCTTAAAGACTGTTTGTGATGTCATGTCATTTCTGCTCACAGAATGACACTCCTCTGTCCTATCTCTTTTAGATCCTTGGTGATCTGGCTGGTAATCTTCTGGGTAATGCCTGGGAAAATCTCTTTAAGTGCTTTGTCTAACAATAACTGGGATTTAGAAACTGTGAAAAGTTAAAACAGACCAACCACATCCTATGGGAGGTTAAATTAAAAAAATAAATAACCCATTCATCAACTCCCCTTAGGGTTCTGGTAATGTATTGGATAAAAATACCAACAAACGATTTTGTCTTTAGAGGGAAAACCGGCACTTCTAGCACTATTTTCAATAGGTACTTATTGCCCCATCATGAGATTATGAGAATGCAAGGGAACCCTGTCAGAAATCAATGGCATACCTGGGGAAAATTAAAATCACTATAACAGGAATACCAAGCAGCACTGAGGGCAGAAAACATACAAATGGTAATGTACCTGAGGTGGGGAAGCAAAATAGATTGAGGTATTTTTTGGGGATTGTTCTGCTTTAACCCTTTAAGTGCCAGCCTACCTAGAGTTTTTGTCACCCTCTGTTGCCAGACCATTTTACAACATTTTGTGCGACACATGTCCAACTTTGATTTTTGAAGGGGTTTCCCAGGAAAATTATATTTATATTTATATATTTTTTTTGCAAAAAATTTTAAAAAATCTATTTTTTACAATTTGTAGTGTTATTTGAATAAAAAAAAATAAGTTTGTGAATAAAATCTTATTGTGTGTGAAATCCTCATTTCTCCCAACAGTACCACATATATATTGTTAGACACCCTTTCCCAGGAGACTCCCCTAAACTGAAACAGCACTTTAGGAGATTTTCAGATAAAGTACAACTATGCTATGCTTGCAGTTTTTCAAGAAAAACAACCCTTTAAATTTACAATACCCCTCACAATTTATATACTGGAAGTATATATCTTGTGCTTTCTAGGTGTACCAAGTTAAATCTGAAAAGCAAGGTCACCTGAACAGAACAATACCCAACATGCATAGGTACTGTCAAGGGAATAGTTGTCAAAAACCCGAATGTAAAGCATGTACGTAAGGGTAATCTTACTTGAAAATTTCCACTCTGCAGACAAACGGCGCGATTAAGACACAGATACTTCTGGACTTTCGTATGTGTCTGTGTATGTTGTTGTGTCTGTTTGGCCTTTTTTTTGTTTTTTTTTTGTTCGTTCTTCCATGCGTATGTTCGTTCCCACTAATGCGTATATGCGCTTTCGATGGACGGAACTAAATCGGATCATTTGCGTTAGTTCGGATCATTTTCCCATCAAAATCTGATAGTTTCCGTTCGTTCAGATAACTTACGTTATTGGGATGGGCTTGCGTCTCATTCAGAGAGCTGATTGCCAAGGGCCCACCACCCTATAAAACAGTTTCATTTGCGATCCACTTACAGGACCATTTTGCACTCGGCTTGCTTGCTTTTGACCATGTTTTGCAGCTTTGTGGAGGAATATGAGCGCCTTCAGCTCCAGGGCATTGCATGTGTCAGCAGGGCCGAGGCCAGATTGCACTGGCAACGCATGCATATCGATCGCATGCATGACATTGAGTTGTTCGAGCTGACCCGACTTAATTGCGCTTCTCTCCATAAGTTGTATAGTGAGCTGCGGCCATGGTTAGCCCGCACCACAAGGAAGGGGCAAGCAATTTCAGGTATGACCAAGATACTTGGCTGCCTGCAATTTTTGGCGAACTAGTAAAGTGTCCCTGTGAAACAGTTTACAGTGTATACCATAATCCCTCCTTGTAAAGTGTCCCTGTGAAACAGTTTACAGTGTATACCGTAATCCCTTCTTGTAAAGTGTCCCTGTGAAACAGTTTACAATGTACACCTTCATCAATGTTTAAAATGTAGGCCTTAGCAAAACATTTTAATGCGGACCTTACTGATTACATAGTTAATCTTTATTTTTGCCCACATACATATAAATGTTGTTATTAAAAATATTTATGTACTTAGTTACTGTTATTTGGATTGTTCTACATGTTTTTTGGAGGGTGTTAGGAGTGTTTGAGTAGTTTCCTTGAATTGCTAAAATTTTTTTTTTTTTTCTTCCAGGAACCGCAAAATGGGCCACTCACTGAATGTCTAAGCAGTGGTGGCCTCGGACATGCGGTTCCTTAGTGTTCTTGCCGGGTATCCAGGCTCATCCCACGACGCTTACATCTTGCGGAGCTCAGGATTATTCCGTCGGTTTGAGTCTGGAGAATTATCAGGTGGATGGCTCCTTGGTAAGTTTCCTCAAATTACAACATTCCCTTTTCACTGTATGTCTATGAATATAGTTGATGAGCCATGTCTTAACCTATGGCTGGTTTTTCCCCTTGATGACATGTTAAACCGGACCTTCACCATGATTGTTAGAAAAGCACCAACCATTAAAAACTGATTTCACAGCATTTCCACCTAATATAATTATAGTTTTTATTAACGTATTTTTTCCCCAACTGGGCTGCAACTCTGTTCATGACTTTAGGATAGGGGCGGCGCCATCTTTGGTCAGATGCATCACACTTACTGAGGAGAGGAGAGCGGGATAAAGTGCAGGGTCCAGGGTTAGAGCTGTGCTTCGCTCAGACAGAGCAGAGCTGGGGTCCGGGGAAAGGTCAAAAATCCCAGAATGCAGAGCAGCACAGTCAGACGGCATTTTCTGTTTGCAGGCTGCCTGATATTACCTGAGCCGCCATCTTGGATGTTTAAATGTTAAAAGGCTCATAACATGCAGTAGATTTTTTTTTTTTTTAGAGCAATCTGTATGTACAGGGTGTGGGTAACATATAAGATTAATCAGACTGAATGACCATTTTAAACAATATTGTTGGTTTGAATGTTCCGGCTATCCGCTTCTTCCCTGGCTCCTGGCGCCCATCCTTCGGCTACAGAATGAGGCACAGGTGGCCTACAATCGGTCACACCGAAAGACCCGGGCCGTTGTAGAGAGGGCATTTGGGCTGCTAAAAACCCGCTTCTGGTGTTTAGACCATACCGGCGGGCACTCCAATATGAACCCAACAAGGTCATCGACATAATACTGGCCTGTTGTGTACTGCATAACTTTGCCATCATGCAGCGTGTCCCCCGGTATGTGGACCTGCCCCCCTCCCCACCCAGCCAGGATGCAGATGACCATTACACTGGCACACCTAGTGCCTCTGGCCAAGCAGTGCGGGCCAATGTAATTACCACCTATTTTGCTTAAAATTTGTTTTCTTGGTTTGTTGCTGTTATTTGGTTATTTGCAATATGATTTGGCTTTGTGAAGGCCTTTGTCTTTATTTTACCAAAAAGTAATGACTTAATTACTAAGAATTTGACACCTTATTTGAGCCTCATGCAGTTTATCTTCACATGTTTGTTTGGAAAACCTTTATTAATCTCAAAATAACACAAACATTAATTCATCAACTTAGTCAACAACAGCTAAAGCCACATTCAATATATTTTATTGAAATATGAACATTTTGAGTTGAAGGGCACTCGCAGACTTCATGTACATACATAGTAAAACAGAAATATGCATTGGTGTAGACTCATGGCACCTAGCAATTGGCCACATCCAGGAGTTGTAAAGTAACGCACTCCAGGCCGAAGTTTCACCGCCCAATAACATAAACATACATAGGGAGCAACCATTTGCAGGGGAATATTTGGCCAAGAATACATAGGGCCTCATACACACCCTCTCCTGCTTGGCCACATTTGCCACAGGCACAAGTGGAAAGCAGCCATACCTATGCCACATCCACGCCTGTAAGTTAGTGGGCCACCCAAACAATAACCCCCAGTCCTAATGCCAGTCCAGTCCAATCTTTGCCATGGTCAAATGTAGTAGTTTCACAGCCAAGAATGTCCCCCAATCTTGCCAACAAACAGCACCATCTCCTCAGCTCGTGTATACTGTAATTTGGTGGGGAAGCCTCCGCCAGTTTGTAAGCTGAAAAATAGAGGTTAACACATTTTGGGCATTGTGGTCAATACAACAAGCAGCAAAATGCACAACTCAAATATGTACCTGTAATTGCACCGTTTATTCTGTTTCTTCCGTGCTGCATACTTCAGGTCAGATATTTTGCGCTGTATCGGCTCCACATCTTTAATCTCGTCCCCCGCTGCATTGACCTGTCTGGTGAGCTCCTCCAAGATTTGTGTCTTTCTCATTTTGCTTGTAGATTTTGAATGTCGCCCATATAGCTCGTCATAATGGAATGTGAGGCCACTTGCCAATGCGAGAGTTTGGGCCTCACCAAACCTGCCACTCAACTGGCCTCGCCGCAATGTTTGGCCTATTGCTTGCTCTTCTGGCTCATCTATGTTTGTTGGCAATTTGGGGAACATTCTGGGCTGGCTCTGTGGTGATGAAATGTGCGACACGTGGCTTGAGAATGACTGGACCGAACTTCCAGGCATGGATGTGGCATATGTATCGGTGGTTGCCACCTGTGCCGGTGGCAAATGTGGCCGAGGAGGAGAGGGTGTGCTTGGGGGAGTGGGGCTTCAGGCCCTGTGCCTCTTTGTGGCCTTTGAAGTGGTGCTTCTTTGGCCATGCGATGTACTGGCACGTGGAGCAGGAGAGGCAGTCCTGGCTGGGCTGGGGCTTCGGGCACGCTGGTTCTTACTGGCCTTGCCACTGGTGCTCCTTTGGCCATGTAATGTTCTGCCATGTGGAGCAGGAGAGGAAGTGCTGGCTGAGCTGGGGCTTCGGGCACGCTGGCTCTTACTGGCCTTGGCACTGGTGCTCCTTTGCCCATGCAATGTACTGGCACGTGGAGCAGGAGAGGCAGTGCTGGCTGGGCTGGGGCTTCGGGCACGCTTGCTCTTACTGGTCTTGCCACTGGTGCTCCTTTGCCCATGCGATTTACTGGCACGTGGAGCAGGAGAGGCAGTGCTGGCTGGGCTGGGGCTTCGGGCACGCTGGCTCTTACTGGCCTTGCCACTGGAGCGCCGTTTATGAAGGGATGTGGTAGGGCGGGGAGGAGTAGAGAGTGTTCTTTGTGGGCTCGGTCTTCTCACCCTCTGTTTCTTAGTGGCCTTGTACGCCGTCGTACCTGCCTGCTTTGATGTTGGTGCCTTCTTCTTTGCTGCTCCGTCCTTGGCTTTGGTTGTTGGTTTAGCTGTTGCGGCCTTAGTGGCCAATGTCGCCTTGTGTTGCCCACTTTGGCTGCGTGTTTCCCGCACCTTGGTAGTAGCTTGGTGTGACCGAGTGGTTGGACGTGAGGAAGAAGGCTCCTCATGCCGCTGGGCCCTTTTGCTGGTGGCCTCCTTGGTTGGTGTGGCCTTAGCGTTGGGTTTTTTTGGTGCCATGCTGACAATCTCAAAGAGAATGAGCTGTGTGTCCAGGACCCTTTAAATACTAATGACTGGGTATGACGCTTACGCGTCCGCGTGCGTACAGCCGTTCGTCTGGCCGTGCGGAATCCGGAAACTGCTGGGGCATTACTTATCTGCTGCGGACAAGAAACAAGATGGTGCCCACGATCTTCCACTGCCAACAACAAGAGCTGATTATGCTCGTAAGTGTATTGTAAGGACGTTGATTTGCCATCTAAATGTATGCCTAGGCCTTAAGGAAGCGCAGGAAAAAACAGTTGTTTTAAAAGGTTTTTTAAACTCCGTGCCAAAAAGTTGCGCACATGTGCAAACCAAGTCACTTGCATCTAGAAGGATAGTTTGAGGCTAGAAATGTGTCTGGGAATGTCATTTAGTCAACTGATCGAATTGTGACAGATATTTGTATGCCGTTTGATCTAACAACTATTTTTATTTTGTGTTTTTTAGACAATGCTTTAGCGCAGGTACGACTACCTGCCCAACGCATACGAGAAGAGGAACGTCGCCCTGGAAATTGTTTCCCGGATCCAGCAGGAGACGGACACCACCTTCACCCATACGCAGATCATGCAGCATTGGTCGGCCCTGAAGCAACTCCACATGAAAAAATGGAGTACCTAATCCGACGCATCCCGAGGAGCAGAAAGTGAAGGTGGTGGATCTCCAGGGCCACGTTCCTACCCCTCTGTAGGGGCCTCCGACCAGCCCCTGGACCTATCCACAGAGGAGGGGCGTCACGACGTGGGCAGGGAGTTGTACCAAACGACGGAGCCATTAACCTCTGGTATGTGACTCTTAATGTAACCGCACACACATACATGCTATTAAAAGCCAACCTAATTCCCTTAATCTCTTTTTCTAGATGATAATGTAGCGGGTGAAGGATCTGTGGAAGTGTCTGCAGCAGATCATGCCCAGGAGGCACATGGAGAAGTGGGTGATGTCACACACACATTCAAATTGTCATTTGCTTACTGTTGACTCAGACATTAGAAGTGACACTATTTTACATGTCTCTACAGCCTCAACTTCCCAGCAGTGGCAGGTCCCAGAGCGGAGGGTGGTCCCAGAAGCAGAGCTCGCCCACCAACGAAGTAAGTTGTAATGTCAATATTTTTAGTATGTGGGAAATGACATGATCAGCAATCTACCTAAATCCATAGTCAATGCCATAAGCATAATGAGATATGGCCTCTTCCTTTTATTAATTCCTTAGCATAATGACATATGGCCTCATAAGTTAGCTTGCAACCTAATAAACATTCCATCCACAGCTGTTAAACATGTATTTGCCGACAAATAATTTATTTTTCTTTTTATATAGGGACCACACGTGCCAGGGTCCTTCAGTTGGTGGGAGAGATGCAGGAGCTGCGCGACTCGTTGGGGACCACAGATGAAGAATAATGTTCTGGGGCCTGCCATTGCTGTGTATATAGTTTTAAACCTGTTATTTTTTTTTTTTTTAAGTTTTAATATTTTTTATACACATTTTACCAAATTATATTCCAAGTTGTTAGATTTTTTAAATTATTTAAAAAAAAAGGCAAGATAAAAATGCCATTTAAGAATAAAAAAACAAAAAACAAAACTTGTTTCTGTGTCATTTCCTTTTATAAATACATTCATGAATGGTTGGTTAGCACAAAATGAATGCAAAAAACAAATTTTATATATGAAGATTCGCCTGACCGCGAAGTGATTTAGGTAAGTTTTAGGTGTGCCAATGGAAGAAGAATGAGACCGCGAAGTGATTTAGGTAAGTTTTAGGGGTGGGAAATGGAAGAATATACTGACCGTGATGTGATTTAGCTAAGCATTGTAGCAGAAGTGAGTGAAACAAATATGTAGGCGAGCACATTCATGAGTTAAGTTTGTAGAGCACAGGCGTAAGGTCGTAAGGAGTTTCGTCTGGACGATTATTTATAGAAAAAGGAAATCTTAATCTAACAGGAAACGTAAATGATTCGTTCAAGGAGACGATGGAAAAAGGGCAAAAACGAAAGCCTACGTTGTAACATGAGTAACATAAACAGAAAACGAAAGCTGGAAAATGACATTCTCGTTGGCATATGAACGGAGACTTTACTGAAGGCTTGCGATGCATGCTTAGAATCACTCGTACACTCATACGCGAGCGGGAAAATAAATCTAAGTGTACCCAGCTTCTTGTAGTGGCTCATGTTTCTGGAAGTAATCACTCGAATAATTCTTAGGTTACACAAGGCTTCCCTAAAAAAGTACAAAAAAGCAGAATAAAAAACACGTTTTCCAAAATATCAATATACAAACAAGAAAAAACAAGCTAAATTTGAAAGTGCAAGGTCCCCCGAATAGAACAATACCCAACAAGCATAGCTACTTTTAACCCTTTTAATTCACCGGCTACTTGAGATTTTGTCACCTTCTGTTGACAGATCATTTTCACCATTTTGTGCTATGTTTAACTGTGATTTTTGCAGGAATTCCCAGGGAATTTGCAGTAGAGTTTAACATGAAATGTCTTGTTTGGAATTTTTCTGCTGTTTTTTTTTTAAATATTTTTGAGTAAAAAAAAAAAAAAAATATATATATATATATATATATATATATATATATATATATATATATTTAAATGGTCTCCTCTATTTAAAAAGCAATTATTTATTATAAATAAAACATTTGTTTTATTAAAGAAAACCATATTGCATGTGAAAGCCCAATATCTCCCGATTACAACGGTACCAAATATGTATCGGTAGCCCACCCATTCTTGCCCAGAAGACCCCCCGAACTGAAAAAAGCACTTTATAATGTTTACAAATAAAATACAACTACTATCCACACTATGGAGGGTTAATCCAAAAAAATAGCATAGGGTCCCCCTTCCTGGGGGGGGGGACTTATTTGCAAATTTTAAGGGTTAAAATTCCACAAAAAATGACATGGGAACCCCCCTACCCAGCATAACCACTCCGGGGACCAGCTATGCAGGGCTTGTAGAACAGGGTGCAGGGGACAGCTTTGGTGGCCCCCTGCCCTGCCGGCTAAACGCCCACACACCTTAAATTGGCCCTGGGCCCTTCTGACCCCCATGGGCTTTGGGGAGGCAGGTAATAGGGGGGCTAGCCGCAGGCGAATTGCCAGCCCCTAAACATTGTGAACTATTAGTTCACAAAGAGTTAAATGTAAAAATAAACAGACACAGAGAAATAAATGACAGCTGCTGCTGACAGATGTTGGTAGTGATCGGAGCAGGGTGGGTGTGGGTCAAGAGATCAGAGCTGTCCTGCCCACCCAGCCACTCTGCATCGGCACTACCGGAACCTGTCAGGGCTGGAGTGGGGTCAGAAACTACGAGGAGCGGGATGACGTCATCCCACTCCCCCCACAAAAAAAGCATGGCTAGGCCCAGCGGTGGGGGGACCCTGTTCCAGGTCCTCACCTGAGGCCTGCGGAGAAGGGGGGGTGATCGCCTCTCCCCCTGGTGAAGGGAAGACCAAGCCAGAGGGATTGGCAAGGAGGTGAGTGAATGTAATTTATTTTTCTTACAGCTGCAATAGTCAGAAAAGCATGGCTAGGCCCAGCGGTGGGGGGACCCTGTTCCAGGTCCTCCCCTGAGGCCTGTGGAGAAGGGGGGGGGTGATCACCTCTCCCCCTGGTGAAGGGAAGACCAGGCCGGAGGGATTGGCAAGGAGGTGAGTGAATTGCCTCGATTCAAAGAGACACAAAAAAAACTTCAGTTTTAGTGCCGTCGTCGTATCATTTTCAAAAGTTCCCGCTCTCGTATAAGTGTGCGAGCAATTCCAAGCATGCTTCGTAAACCTTCTGTAAAGCTTCCGTCCGCTCGTATGCCAGAGTATGCGTACGAGGATGTCAGTTTCCATCGAGACAACGTAGCCTTTCGTTTTTGCCCCTTTCCCATCGTATCCTCACATGAATCCTTTCCGTTTCCCGATACATCCTGTGTCACTTTTTCCAAAAATATTCGTCCAGACGGAATTCTTACGATCTTGCGCCTGCGCACTACAAACTTAACTCATTAAAGTGCTCGCATACATAATTTCACTCCCATCACTTCTAATACCAAAAAGCTCCCCCTAACCACTTAGCGCTATCCTGGCTCTTCCCTTTTGTGCCCTTAAAGCTCACCCTAACCCCTTAGCGCTATCCTGCCTCTTCCCTTTTGTGCCCTTAAAGCTCACCCTAACCACTTAGCGCTATCCTGCCTTTTCCCTTTTGTTCCCTTAAAGCTCACCCTAACCACTTAGCGCTATCCTGCCTTTTCCCTTTTGTGCCCTTAAAGCTCACCCTAACCACTTAGCGCTATCCTGCCTTTTCCCTTTTGTGCCCTTAAAGCTCACCCTAACCACTTCGCGCTATCCTGCCTTTTCCCTTTTGTGCCCTTAAAGCTCACCCTAACCACTTAGTGCTATCCTGCCTCTTCCCTTTTGTGCCCTTAAAGCTCACCATAACCACTTCGCGCTATCCTGCCTCTTCCCTTTTGTGCCCTTAAAGCTCACCCTAACCACTTTGCGCTATCCTGCCTCTTCCCTTTTTGGCCCTTAAAGCTCACCCTAACCACTTCGCTCTTAGGTTCTTCTTCCATTTTAGCTCCCTAAAACTTACCCAAATCACTTAGCGCTTAGGTTCTTCTTCCATTTTAGCACCCTAAAACTTACCCAAATCACTTAGCGCTTAGGTTCTTCTTCCTTTGAAGGTCCCTGAAACTTACCCAAATCACTTAGCGCTTAGGTTCTTCTTCCATTTTAGCACCCTAAAACTTACCCAAATCACTTAGCGCTTAGGTTCTTCTTCCATTTTAGCACCCTAAAACTTACCCAAATCACTTAGCGCTTAGGTTCTTCTTCCATTTTCGCACCCTAAAACGTACCCAAATCACTTAGCGCTTAGGTTCTTCTTCCATTTTAGCACCCTAAAACTTACCCAAATCACTTAGCGCTTAGGTTCTTCTTCCATTTTAGCACCCTAAAACTTACCCAAATCACTTAGCGCTTAGGTTCTTCTTCCATTTTAGCACCCTAAAACTTACCCAAATCACTTAGCGCTTAGGTTCTTCTTCCATTTTAGCACCCTAAAACTTACCCAAATCACTTAGCGCTTAGGTTCTTCTTCCATTTTAGCACCCTAAAACTTACCCAAATCACTTAGCGCTTAGGTTCTTCTTCCATTTTCGCACCCTAAAACTTACCCAAATCACTTAGCGCTTAGGTTCTTCTTCCATTTTAGCACCCTAAAACTTACCCAAATCACTTAGCGCTTAGGTTCTTCTTCCATTTTCGCACCCTAAAACTTACCCAAATCACTTAGCGCTTAGGTTCTTCTTCCATTTTAGCACCCAAAAACTTACCCAAATCACTTCGTGGACATCTGAATCTTGACCTCAAAATATATATTTGCCCCTTTCTTTTTTGTGAATGTATGTGTTACCAGAAATGACACTGAAACGTTGTTTTCTTTTAACTTTTTTACTATAAATTTTTTGGGAGGTGTTAAAACATTAAAATTGTTTTTGCTCTGTGCAAATAAAATTTTTGGATTTTTTTAGGATAAAAACTAGTTGAACATTTAAAACAATGCCTCAGCAGAACAGGGCCAGGACCCAGGACTTTACTCCTCTTCGTCTTCTTCTGTTGTCCCCAATGAGTCAACCATCACCTTCATATCGGCCACCAACGCAAGGACCCTCCTATTCATTTCCCAAATTTGTTGCCGTGTGGTCCCTGTAACAAATGGAGAAAAAACATTAGATTCATACCAATACATGTTTGCCACCTGTGGATGGAATGTTTTGAAGTTACACAAATAAAGCAAGGCTACATATGTAATTCTGCAAAGTCATTAAGCTAAGGAAGTGGCCAAAGGTCACTCTTATATTGCCATTGGCTAGGGCTTGATGTATCTTTGTGTTGATGTCAAGTACCACATAAATGCTAATAATGCCCTGACTACTTACTTGGTTGGTGGCCGCGAGCTGGCTCGTTGGGGACAACACGTTGAGGTCCTGGGTCCTGGCTCTGCTGTGAAGAAGTGCCTGTAGAAACATGGGAAATATGTTCAGTTTTATGGACAAATTCTGCAGTCAGAAAATGTATTTTGGCAAGTCTGGTTCACATCACTCACCTTCTCCAGCTTCTGCTTGTAGCACATCTGCTGCCTCCTCTTCCACTTCCTAACCCGCTCCAGAAGCATCTAGATAAACAGATGAAAGGAATCAGTTGGGTAGGAGATAGCATGTATATGTGTGTGCGTAGACATGAAGAGTGACATACCAGAGGCTCCCGCATGCGTGGCAGGGTACGACTCCCTGCCCACGCTGTGCCGCCCCTCCTCTGTGGTAAGGTCCAGGGGCTGGTCTGAGGAGGCCACAGAGGAGGGGTCGGCCCGTCGCCCTGGAGATCCACCACCTTCACTCCCAGCTGCAGAATCATGCAGCACTGGTCGGCCTGTGCGCCTCCGGGTGCGGCGAATGCGGTAATCCATTTCCAACACTACCAAAGAAAAGGCATTATAAATAAAAGGCCTAACTTCTGTCTTAGTTACATCTTGCATGCAAGCGCTATGTACTTACTCGGGAAATGGATCCCGAAAAACCTCCGCACCCGGGGCATGTGCAGTCTTTTCAGGTCCGACCAATGCTGCATGATCTGTGTGTGGGTGAAGGTGGTGTCGGTCTGGTGTTGTATCTCCGAGATGATCTCCATGTTTCGTTTCTCAAACGAGTTGGGCAGGTAGTCGTCCAGCATGGTCTACAAAACAGAAATCAAACATAGCAAGAAATCAGAAATGCCTATCAAGAAGTGGCAACAATACATTATTTGGTTCAATCACATGAACACATACACACACACACTTCTAGCCTAAGTTAACTTGCAAATCTTGCCGCACTGTTGTTTGGCACGTGTGTGGCGTGCGCTTGGGTGTGCATGTAGGTGAACCAAATTTAAAAACAATCTATTACTTCGTGCGCATCCTTAACATGTCGAGCAGCATCTACAAATCAAAGCAAAGTCCTTAAAAGACACTTACGAGCATGATGATCTCTTCTTGTTGGCGGGTGAAGATAGTGGGCGCCATCTTTCTTCTTCTTCTCGGCAGCAGATAAGTAATGCCCCAGCGGTTTCCGGGTTCCGCACTGCCGTACGAACGGCCGGACGTGCGCGTAAGCGAACGCGTAGGCGTCACACGCCGGATACCTTATTTAAAGGTCACTGCACACACAGCTCATTCTCTTTGAGAAGAGACTAAGGCCTACCACAAAGGCCGCGGCCAAAAAGGAGGTTGCAGCGGGACCAAGCAAGAGAACAAAGGCTGGCCAAGCTCATGCCCAACAGATGGGTAAGAGGGGACGAAGCCCCACCCCACCCTGCCCCACATCCCCCCCCCCCACGTGGCACCAAGGCCAGAGCCAAAGGCCCCAAACACAGGGCCCAAAGCCGCAGCAGGGGCCGAACCAGGTCCAGAACAAGGGCCAGAAGCCGCAGCAGGGGCCGAAGCAGGTCCAGAACCAGGTCCAGAAGCCGCAGCAGGCACAGAAGCCCGAAAAGCCTGCAAAGGCCAACGGCCCCCTCCCCCCCCCGCACGTGGCTCCAAAGCAAAGGGCAAGAGTGTGCGAAGATATGCCTCACCCCAGCCAACCACCTCCGAGGCCCCACAGACCCACAGGGCTCAAAGCATCAGCTCCAGGTCGCCCAGACCCTCTCTTGCTCGCCCACATTCTCCTCCGGCACAGGTTGTCATGCATTCCCCCTATGCCATATCGACACCTGCTGCTTCAGTGGCCACCCAGCCCCGAACACCCAGTCCCTTTCCCAGTCCAGTACGATCCACAGCCAGCCTCCAGTCCTTGAGGTCTCCTCCATCCCCCCAGCCCAGAATGTCACCCCATTTGCCACCAAGCACTGAGGAGCCACAACCACCCCAAAGAGGGCGCACATTGCGCCGAGGACACTTGAGTGGCCGTTTTGGTGAGTCCCAAACTCTGGCATTGGTTTGTGGGCTCACCTTATATTTTGATGACCTATATGTGAGCAAATCCAAAACCACAAGCAAACAGTGCAAAGCAGAGATTTTGGAAGAACTCACCGGGCAAGTCAATGCAGCGGGTGAGGAACGCAAAGATGTGGAACAGGTTCAGTGGAAGATATCGGACCTGAAATATGCTGTGTGGAAGAAACAGAGTCAAAGGCGGCTGTACAGGTACATAGCTTATTTGTGGGTTTTGCTTATTCTTGTCTATCCATCAGTGCGCTTAATTATGCTTACTATGTTTTACAGCGAAAAAACTGGCGGAGGATTTCCCACCAAAATGAGATTTACCCAGGCTGAGGAGATGGTTTTGGGCTTGCTCCATCCTGTGGCCTTCGAGGGACACTCGGGCCAGCAGGACACCGACAACCCGCAAATTCCAGCAGGTTAGTAATGTGGGAATGACCCCAAAAATGTGTGTTAACATACACATAGGCAGCAAGGGCTAGCTAAACACATGCCTAGAGGGTGTGGCAGCAAGGGCTAGCTAAACACATGGCTAGAGGGTGTGGCAGCAAGGACTAGCTAAACACATGGCTCTAGGGGGTGGCAGCAAGGGCTAGCTAAACACATGGCTCTAGGGGGTGGCAGCAAGGGCTAGCTAAACACATGGCTAGAGGGTGTTGCTTTTATTGGAGTGCTCACTTTGACCAGGGTGTGTCATGTGTGTGGACTGGTAATGTGCACATTGTCACCCACATACATGACGTTGAAGTAAATTTATGAAAACTATAAAACTTAGGAGTGTAGAAAATGAATGCGTGCTATGTATTAATTGTCAAGCACACGCCACACTAACATCTTTGTCTGTTGGTCAATTTGCTAAGAGCTGGGTTGGGTGCCCAACGGATTAAGATGGTTTGCTCGAAATGTTTTCAGAGATACAATCTTCCCCACCAGAATCATATTGTAACTGCTTTTTGGCACCTTAGTGTGTTAACTTCATCGCTTATAAGGGATGTGTCAACTCACACAGCAGCCATTAGTTGCATGTTTGTTTTTAGACACGTGACCAATGTGTCTAGTCTGGTTTAACAATCCATGCACTAATGTAATGGCATTCCTAGTGAAGGCCAAGTGGCCACGTTGTGGGAGTGGCCATTCCTGCTTGGCCACGTTTCTTAGCTTAGCATATGTGTTCTTAAACATCCACAATGCATAGTTGTGTGCTTTCATAGCTCTTTTTCTTCTAATGCAGCCCAGCATCATCCCTCAGCTAGTGGGGACTCCTCTGCCATGTTACCGCTGCCGTCTTCTTCCGCGCTGCATCGGACCCAGGATCCGATATCTACCGTAAGAGTTTTTTTATGCTGTTGTGTATGCATGTGGCTTGCCATGTTTTTATTGTCTGATTTACAGGGTATTTCCCACCCTGAACCTTTTTTTTTTTCACATGTCCCCAACAGAGCCACACACTGATGGAGCAAATCCAGGAGCAGGAGGAGGATGGAAGCTTCCTTGGAGATTATGAAGATCTTCCCCTGGGCCAGAATCTGCAGAACCCTGGGCAAAATGTTTCTCCGCCAAATCATCAGCAGCAGAGGGAAGCTGGCTGCATGCTGCCTGCACATCGTGGGCAGCATTCAGAGACTGACCCTCCAGTCCCCAGTTTCAGATCTGCTGCTGAGGATTTGGCGAGCATACCTGTGGCTGTTGGGGGTCCTCGAGCAACATCATCTGAACGCCCCACAACCCGGGGAATTGGGCGGCGTACTCAGCAACGTCGCCCAGTTTCCCAGGGGAGGGGCGTGCAGATGATGGAGTCAGCATGGCACCATGAGAGGCGGCTTTTTCGTCGCCAAAATCAACAAAATCAAGAGCATCTTAGGGGCCAATTAGAGTCCCCTAAATACTACCTTCAGTGCCGTGCTGACTGAATTGAGGACCCATAACAGCCACATGGCCAACTTGACATCAGAAATCAGGTCAGGCATGGCCGAAATGCACAGTAACCAAAGAAACATTTTGGAACAGTTGCAGATTCTGAATGCCACACAGGCCCAGGTTAGGGCCCCAACCTGGGTTCTATGGGCATCACCAATATTAATGTGTGTTTGGCCTGAATCTGTTCCACATCTTTGAGAGACATTCCCACTGGATTGACTTGTCTGGTGAGGCCTAAAAATCTGCCATTTTGTGCTGCTCTTGCTAGGTTGTTTTGGATTTGCCCCCATATAGGTCATTCAAGGCCTGAGGTAGCCCACTAGCCAATGCCAGAGGCCAAGACTCACTGAAGCGGCCACTTAAGCTGTTGGGCGGCTGCCTTGGGCACAATAACATTTGTGGTGGCTACTCATGTTTGGCGGCATGATTGGGTGACATTCTGGGCTGCCAAACTAAGACCTTGGAGGCAGGCTGTGATTGTAGTGTATTTGGATAGGGACTGGGTGTTCTGGTTTGGGTGGCCCACTGACTTACAAGTGTAGATGTGGCATAGCTAGGTTTGCTTCCAACATGTGTCTGTGGAAAATGTGGGCAAGCAGGATTATTTGTGTACAATTTTCTGTTTTTGAACATGTCTTTAACCAAATTGCATGTACATGTCTGGCCCCAAAGTATGTGAGGGGCACTCACCTCCTATTCTGTTTGTATCCCAGAAACCTTTTACGAAGTAGTAAACATTTTTGTTTCACCAAGTTCATGTCTGTGGTGTTTTGATTGAGAAATATTAGTTCAAGTAGACACCAAAAAAATCCACAAACATTGTTGTTGTTTTTTGGCACAACTTCATTATTGATTTATTCATAATGAAATTATACATACCAAAACCAAAACAAAAAACAAACAACATAACTAAACAAGTCCATACCAAACATAAATTAGCCAAAATGTGTGGCAATTAAATTTGCCCACACGGCTTGCCCAGACGCACTTGGCTGGCCCACATAGGCGTCGTCTGGCTCATCGGAGGGTGGAGAGGGTGGGCAATCAACATATCGGGGGACCCTTTGCATAATAGCAAAATTATTCAGCGCTGCACATGCCATAATTATATCAATGACCTTTTTAGGGTCATACTGCAGGGAGCCCCCAGTGTGGTCCAAGCACCGAAAACGGGTCTTCAGGAGTCCAAAGGCCCTCTCCACCACTGCCCTGGTCTTTCTATGGGCACGATTGTAGGCCTCTTGGGCTGGAGTCTGTGGCCGGAGGACCGGAGTCATCAGCCAGGGAGTAGTGGATACCCCAAATCGCCTACAACAATGTAAGGGAAACTAATATTACCATTAATTCATACATTGCAGCGCAAAATTCATTAAAAAAAAAAGAATAATCAGGTATGTGACATTGTCACACAAACATGAGCATACATATTGCAGATGCAAAAACAACAATTAAACATATGTGAGAGATGGGGGCCCAAAGTAGGTCAATAATACTGTGGATGCTGGGTAATCAGGCAGACTGTTAGCAGCTATTGTTTCCTGTCTGTGCTGCAGAACAATGTAGTATGGGTTAACTTTACCTGACCCATTTTCTGTTTTGGCTTAGTCCCAAACAGGTGTAATGCTGCCCCTGCACTTTATCCCGCTCACCTCTACTCAGTAAGTGAAATGCATGTAAGCAAAGATGGCAAAGACCCTCTGCTAAAGTCCCTAACAGGTTTTGATGTAAAAGTGTTTGGAAGACTGTTTCTGACTTTTGCTCTCATTACACTTTGGAGTTAAAACAATGCAGGATCAAGTAATGGGTCCAGTCGGGTTACACATGTTCCCAAGGTGATGGGCAAGGCATCGTGGAGGAAAGGTGACTCCCACAAAAATCCAAGGCACACATATAAATTCTAAATAGGTAATTGGACTCAATTTACCAAGGAGCCATGCACCCGCAAATTCTCCTGACTCAAACCGCCGGAATAATCCTGAACGGCGCAGGATGTAGGCATCATGGGCTGAGCCAGGGTAGCCTGCCAGGACGCTCAGAAAACGCATGTCCTGGGCCACCACTGCTTGCACATTCAGTGAGTGGCCCATTTTCCGATTTCTGTGTAAAAAAAACATAAACCAAAAAGAAATAAAATGAGGCCACGAATCCAACACTCACTTCTAACAGGCTAAGTCAAACGTTAACATCCAGACAACTAACACTAAACAACTACCTTACATTTAAGTGGACAACAAAAGAAGATGTATGTTGGAGCCTTTACAAGGTTGAGTGACTTGATCTCTTTCAAGTACACTTTAAAATGTTTGACTTGGCACAAACTTTGAAAAGAATGGAAAAAGAAGGGCCATTGTTGCACATACACTCTTGGCAAAGAGGAAGCATTATCAGGGAGGGACTGATTGCAATGAGGGAATATGTAAAAGGAGAGACTAGCAACATAGAGTGCCTAATGAAAAGGAGGGACTATTCACAATAAGGGATACTAAAAATGGAGTAAATAAATCAAAGAATGCTCTGCTTAAAAGGAGGGACTATTCACAATAAGGGATACTAAAAATGGAGTAAACAAATCAAAGAATGCTCTGCTTAAAAGGAGGGACTATTCACAATGATGGTTTTTAAACAAGGAGGGAGAAATACAAATAATGTTATTGGCCAAAGGAGGGACACCCAAACATTTAAATACAATGGAAGCCACAACTTGCCTGTATATATACTCGTCGACTGCCGGTGGGACCAGGGCAACATGGGTGCAGTCAATAGCACCCATGACGTTGGGCATGTTGGCGATATTATAAAATGCCAGCTTAATGGCGTTTCGGGCTACCATATCCTCAGGGAAACAAATATATTTCCGAGTTAGGGTAGCCATGCCTTCCAAAAATTTGGATATCGCGCAGCTCAGCGTAGGCTGAGAGATCCCCACGGAGAGGGCACCCAGCCTCTGGAACGAGCCGTTCGCCAAAAATTGCAGGCAGCCAAGCATCTTGGTCATACCAGAAATTGCTTGCCCGTTCCTTGTGGTGCGGGCTAACCATGGCCGCAGCTCACTATACAATTTATGGAGGGCAGCGCGATTAAGCCTGGTCAGCTCGAACAGCTCAACGTCATGCATGCCATTGATGTCCATGCGTCGCCGCCGATGCAGTCTGGTCTCTGACCTCCGGACGATCTCAATTCCCATGGGTTGCAGATCCTCATGCTCCTCAAAGGCAGTAGACTCGTCCATATGGCTCTAGTTCCGACGTCTAAAAGGTGCCGTCAGTGGTTCGGCAATGAAACGGATTTATGGGGTGTTGGCCCATCGGCAATCAGCTCTCTGAATTAATCACAAGCCCACTGCAATAACGTAAACTTTTTGAACGGACGGAACATTTCAGATTTGGTGGAAAAAACCTCCCGAACGAACGAGAAACTTCCGATTTGCTTACGTTTTTCGAAAGAGCATATACGCATCGTCCCGAACGTTCGTACGAAAAGCAAAAAAATGACAAACACCCACCAAAACTTTCACAGACAGCTACGGAAGTCCGGACGAATCTGTCTCTGAATCGAGGCTAATGTAATTTATTTTTTTTTACAACTGCAATAGTCAGTGGTGGAAAGCCTGTTTCAGGCCCCCTCCTGAAGCTGGGAGACCCCGGGTTGGGGATCGGATGCCCCTTGGAGAAAGAGGAGACCCTCAGATTTCAATTCAGGCTGGAGGTGAGTTTTTTTTTTTTGCATTTTGACATTGCGGGGGGAAAATGGCACTTAATGGTCGGAGAAGCAAACATGTAGAAACTACTTGCTTGGCATTTAAAGGGTTAAAGGAAAACTTTTTGTAAGGTTTTTAGTGCTCTGCTTTGTTTTCCTCCTGGGATGTAAAATAAACATTTGTGTTAGGCGTGTGTGCCTATACTTTATTGATTTGTTTATCAGCATACTATTCCAAGTTTCCTATATTTCTGTGTGTCCATGATCCTAAGATGGGAGTGTTTTTTTCTGGCCTTGAGTAAAGTAAAGTACTGACTATATATCCCCGAATCCTTCCACTGTAACAGGTGAGCATGTTAGCAGCTTTGGCTAAGTCAAACAGTAGTAATGACCTTTCTGAACTGGAAAGGCTGCCAGTAACCCTTTTGCTATGGGAACACAAGATTGTGATCCTCCCTATCTGAGGAAAAATAAGGTGAAGTACAGCAGAATGGGTTAAACCTGTTGCCTGTATCTTAGCCAATCAGATGATTAGCAAGCTAGCGTGAGGAAGTCTCTGATCTGTACACCAGGAAGTCTTTGATCTATACTTCTAATGCAAAAAAAAATGAACAGATAAGCCTAGCAAATTAAAGACATCATTTTGGCACACAATAATGGAAACTTTAAAAATGTAATTGAAAGGGTAATTACCCTTTAATTAGGTGACTGAGGAGCTGTTGTCCATCACTCCCAATACCTTCTTCATGGGAAGGGACTATATTGCATTCAGTTGCAGCTGCTGTCATTTTCCAATGTCTTGTGTGGGAAACTTGAGTGCACCATCCTTCTGTAGTCACACTTCAATATTCTCAACCTCTGCATTTATTGAAATATGTAGTCTCAAGTATGTGGCTCAATTAAAGTCGCCAGATTTTTGCTCAAAATGCAGTATTTTTAAGCCCTTAAAAAATGGTTTTATTCTGGTAGCTCCCACGGGTTCCTGGCAAAATAATAAGATAACTTTTGGGGGGAAAGACAAGCTACAAACCTAGAACCTAATGACAGCAAATGACTGCACAACCAAACCCACTCATTTTAAATAACAAAACATGAATATTTATTGAAAGTACCAAAACATTCAATACTGATCACAATTCATATTAAAAAACAAATGCCACAAAAGACAAACCATCCCATACACAAGGGAAAAACTCCAGCAATCTAAATTTTTGAGATGACCAATAATCACTATAAATCTATAAAAAGTATCAACAATAGAGAACCGCCACTAAGCATCTGTTATTGCCTGAGATCCGGATGACCATTGAAAAACAATTCTATGTGCAATATTAAATAGCTAAATGGCAGGGTAAACAATCAATATCAATATCAAATTACTTATCTCCAAGAAGTGTCAATATAAGTAAGTATACAGAAGAGACAATCTTTACAGAGTCTTTCCCATCCCACGGCACGATGCACACATCACATCACATTGCATTGTAATCTAAACTAAACTCAGATTTTCCATAAAAGGCACATGACTGCTTTAGAAAATATCACAGCTGACTACAACATTAAGATAAATTAATTGCTTTGGCTTAAACAATGTAACACAGTGTACCTCTCAGCAGAGAGATATCAGGCTTCTCAGAATGACTTGTGTTTGTTACAGTCACAGCAGGAGGGAGATATAAGGCATCCCACGGTTTTAATATAATATCCTAATATATGGCTCCCTGAGCTTTGTTGTCTCTGTATATCTATGCTACGGTATGCTTTGTAGAAATAAAGAACTAGCAGTGCAATTTATTAGTTATTTATTTCCACTGGGATAAGTCTATTTCCCACTTGCCATAAGTTCATTAACTGGCTTGATTGTGTTGTAAGCAATACGAGGGTGAGAAATTATGCAGACAACAAAAGCTGGCAACAGCATGTTGCCTAAGAGACTTGTTTTACACCACATTTAGTGATGTTTAATAAGCAAAATTGTATTTATTGTAATGATTATAACTATAAATATTATGGTAGCAAGTGTTTTTTGGTATTTGTCAAAACTAGTTAAAAATACATACAGTTTGATTTAATTTTGCTACTTTATAGAGCAATGCTTGTCACAGAGGGGCATCAAACTTTAGAATTTCTTTTTAGCAAAGTTATTTCTTTTCTCTGTTTTAATAATTTAAAGAAAATGTGCAGAATTTATCAGCATTAACAAATGAGAATGCTTAAGGGCAAAAAAAGCTAATGCTACCAAGGATTTTTAATTAATACACATGTTTTATTAATCAGTCAATGTCATTTATATGCTACATTTGCCTTGTCAAATCTTGCACATGCATTCCTTTTGAGTAAAATAATAGATGAAAACTCCATGATAACAATTTATACACTGTTTTGGGGACAGTCAAAGAATGAATTTACCAATGTGCAATGGCTCGGTGGACACGGTCAGTGGTAGAGTAGAGGGGTAGGAATCAGAGAAGTGGAAGGAACAGCAAGTATAGAGCAGGAGGATATACAGCTTGTAAGGGTTTTGGGACACCTGGAGAAGACCCTGTCAGGAGACACAGAACCTATAGGGGTGCTCAGGGGAAGTCTTAAACCCGGCTTAAACCAGAGTGTTTTCCCTGGACACTGACCTGATTCTAAGCTTACACCCAGTAGAAACACTGAAAATTCTGAACCTACATAGTGGCGAAGGTTTCTATAGCACTCATTACCCTTCATTATTCCCTGCCTAATTTACTAAGAGCTAGTGTTTTCATCAAATTGGGGTGGTAGCCCTAAATTGCTGATAAGCAAGAGAAGCTGTGTTCTATGCTTGATGGGCACAAGTGGTATTAACCCTTTCACTGACATATCCTTATAAAGCAAGTCTGCCTGTGTATGCTCTTTTTCAAGCTATGCAAGTTTGTTTGGCCTGTGAACTGTAAGCTGTGACCATGATGTGGAATACAGCATTAAACCTTTATTTTCATGCAACAATAAAACAAGCTGATGCTTTACATATCCTGCTTGCCATGCTGTGGTCCCTTTAACCCTTACCCTCAGCTACAAAAATACAATTCTGTGATTACTCACCTGTAGAATCGGTATTATATGTATACAGCACGTCCTGTTCCAGAAGATATTTCTTACTCTTGGGTTATACATCCAGTAAATGGTGCTGGACTGCAGAGACAGAAAAGTGGCTCCTCCCGGCCCCATATATACCAGGGACCTCCCACAAATTCCCCAGTATTGAAAAGTAGTTAAATGAACCCAGGAGAACTATAACCATTGTAAAAAATTAAACAACCAACATAAAGAGGTAACTAAGAATAATGATAACAAGGGTGGGGTGGAACAGGACGTGCTGTATACATATAATACCAATTCTACAGGTGAGTAATCACAGAATTGTATTATTCTAAGTATGCAGCACGTCCTGTTCCAGAAGATATTCCTTACTCTTGGGACATCCAATAGCAGTGTCCATAAGGTAGGGTGGGATCGCCAAAAGTAACAGCAGATAGTTTAAACCACTGCCGCCTGCAGAACTTTGCGGCCAAAAGCAGCATCAGCTGAGGCCTTAACATCAACTTTGTAGAACTTAGAAAAAGTATGAACAGAAGACCAAGTGGCGGCCTTGCAAACTTGTTCAATAGAAGCTTGGTGCTGAAAAGCCCAAGATGCACCAATAGCACGAGCAGAATGAACAGTAAGGCGGAAGGGATGCTCCTTCCCCTTAGCAGAGTAGGCCTGTATCACAGCCTGACGGATCCACTTGCTGATAGTGGACTTAGCCGGAGCCAGACCTTTCTTAGGTTCAGACGGGAGCACAAAGAGAGCGTCAGTCTTCCTGAAGGATTCAGTAGCCACCAAATAGAACTTCAGGGTCCTGACCACATCCAAAGAGAGTATAAAACCCTCTCCTTAGAATTACTAGGATTAGGACACAGAGAAGGCAAAACAATGTCCTGATTGAGATGAAAGGCAGAAACAACCTTAGGCAGAAAATCTGGCTTAAAACGAAACACCACCTTGTCCTGGTGTCTCTCAATATAAGGAGGCTTGATGGAAAGCGCCGCCAACTAAGAAACACGCCTCACAGAAGTGATGGCCACTAGAGATGAGCAAATTTCTCAAAAATTCGATTCGACTGATTCGCCAAATTTTCCGACAAAATTAGCTTCGGAATTTATTTGGCGCGAATCGCTATAAAAAACGGCTATTTCTGAGCTTCCTAGAGCCTCAATAGGGTTGTAAACCATACTGCCTTGCTGTAACACGCATAGGATGCGTGCTGGGTTAGTGAAATAATACTGTAAATAATTATGACGTGCAGATCAAAGGCATCGCAATTAGAATCGCAGAGCGGCACAGTTGCAGAGAGTTGAGGTGGCATCACAATGAGGAGCCCCTATATTGCCTGAAAAACACACCCTTGAGCTGGCAGCAGCAGGAACCCAAATATTGGCTGAAAGACACCCTGGAGTTGGCAGCAGCAGCAGGAGCCCAAAAATTGGTTGAATGACACCCTGGAGTTGGCAGCAGCAGCCCCAAAATTGGCCTAAAGACACACCCTGGAGTTGGCAGCAGCAGCAGGAGCCCAAACATTGCTTGAAAGAGACACTGGAGTTGGCAGCAGGAGCCCAAAAATTGGCCTAAAGACACATCCTGGAGTTGGCAGCAGCAGGTGCCCAAACATTGCTTGAAAGAGACACTGGAGTTGGCAGAAGCAGCAGGAACCCCAACATTGCTTAAAAGAAACACTGGAGTTGGCAGCAGGAACCCAAACATTGCTTGAAAGAGACACTGGAGATGGCAGCAGGAGCCCATAAATTGGCCTAAAGACACACCCTGGAGTTGGCAGCAGCATCAGGAGCCCAAACATTGCTTGAAAGACACCCTGGAGTTGGCAGCAGCAGCAGGAGCCCAAAAATTGGTTGAATGACACCCTGGAGTTGGCAGCAGCAGCCCCAAAATTGACTGAGAGACACACCCTGGAGTTGGCAGCAGCAGCAGGAACCCAGAAATTGGCTGGAAGGCACCCTGAAGTTAGCAGCAGCAGGAGCACAAAAATTGGCTGGAAGGAACACCCTGGAGTTGTCAGCAGCAGCAGGAGCCCAAAAATTAACTGAATGACACCCTGGAGTTGTCAGCAGCAGCAGGAGCCCAAAAATTGACTGAAAGACACCCTGGAGTTGGCAGCAGCAGCAGGAACCCAAACATTGGCCTAAAGACACACCCTGGAGTTGGCAGCAGAAGGAGCACAACAATTGGCTGGAAGGCACACCCTGGAGTTGGCAGCAGCAGCAGGAGCACAAAAATTGACTGAAAGACACCCTGGAGTTGGCAGAAGCAGCAGGAACCCAAACATTGCTTGAAAGAAACACTGGAGTTTGCAGCAGGCGCCCAAAAATTGGCCTAAAGACACACCCTGGAGTTGGCAGCAGCAGCAGGAGCCCAAATATTGCTTGAAAGAGACACTGGAGTTGGCAGCAGGAGCCCAAAAATTGGCCTAAAGACACATCCTGGAGTTGACAGCAGCAGCAGGTGCCCAAACATTGCTTGAAAGAGACACTGGAGTTGGCAGAAGCAGCAGGAACCCAAACATTGCTTGAAAGAAACACTGGAGTTGGCAGCAGGAACCCAAACATTGCTTGAAAGTGACACTGGAGTTGGCAGCAGGAGCCCAAACATTGGCCTAAAGACACACCCTGGAGTTGGCAGCAGCAGCAGGAGTCCAAACATTGCTTGAAAGAGACACTGGAGTTGGCAGCAGGAGCCCAAAAATTGGCCTAAAGACACACCCTGGATTTGGCAGCAGGAGCCCCCACATTGCTTGAAAGAGACACTGGAGTTGGCAGAAGCAGCAGGAACCCAAACATTGCTTGAAAGAAACACTCGAGTTGGCAGCAGGAACCCAAAAATTGGCCTAAAGACACACCCTGGAGTTGGCAGGAGCCCAAACATTGCTTGAAAGAGACACTGAAGTTGGCAGCAGGAACCCAAAAATTGGCCTAAAGACACACCCTGGAGTTTGCAGCAGCAGCAGGAGCCCCCACATTGCTTGAAAGACACTGGAGTTGGCAGCAGGAGCCCAAAAATTGGCCTAAAGACACACCCTGGAGTTGGCAGCAGCAGCAGGAGCCCACACATTGCTTGAAAGAGACACTGGAGTTGGCAGCAGGAGCCCAAAAATTGGCCTAAAGACACACCCTGGAGTTGGCAGCAGCAGCAGGTGCCCAAACATTGATTGAAAGAGACACTGGAGTTGGCAGCAGGAGCCCAAAAATTAGCCTAAAGACACACCCTGGAGTTGGCAGCAGCAGCAGGAGCCCAAACATTGCTTGAAAGAGACACTGGAGTTGGCAGCAGGAGCCTAAAAAATGGCCAAAAGACACACCCTGGATTTGGCAGCAGCAGCAGGAGCCTAAACACTGCTTGAAAGACACCCTGGAGTTGGCAGAAGCAGCAGGAACCCAAACATTGCTTGAAAGAAACACTGGAGTTGGCAGCAGGAACCCAAAAATTGGCCTAAAGACACACCCTGGAGTTGGCAGAAGCAGCAGGAGCCCACACATTGCTTGAAAGAGACACAGAAGTTGGCAGCAGGAGTCCCAAAAATTGGCCTAAAGACACACCCTGGAGTTGGCAGAAGCAGCAGGAGCCCAAACATTGCTTGAAAGAGACACTGGAGTTGGCAGAAGCAGCAGGAACCCAGACATTGCTTGAAAGAAACACTGAAGTTGGCAGCAGGAACCCAAAAATTAGCCTAAAGACACACCCCGGAGTTGGCAGAAGCAGCAGGAGCCCAAAAATTGCTTGAAAGAGACACTGGAGTTGGCAGCAGGAGCCCAAATATTGGCCTAAAGACACACCCTGGAGTTGGCAGCAGCAGCAGGAGCCCAAACATTGCTTGAAAGAGAGACTGGAGTTGGATGCAGGAACCCAAAAATTGGCCTAAAGACACACCCTGGAGTTGGCAGCAGCAGCAGGAGCCCAAACATTGCTTGAAAGAGACACTGGAGTTGGCAGCAGGAACCCAAACATTGGCCTAAACACACACCCTGGAGTTGGCAGCAGCAGTAGGAGCCCACACATTGCTTGAAAGAGACACTGGAGTTGGCAGCACGAGCCCAAAAATTGGCCTAAAGACACACCCTGGAGTTGGCAGCAGCAGCAGGAGCCCCCACATTGCTTCAAAGAGACACTGGAGTTGGCAGCAGGAGCCCAAAAATTGGCCTAAAGACACACCCTGGAGTTGGCAGCAGCAGCAGGAGCCCAAACATTGCTTGAAAGAGACACTGGAGTTGGCAGCAGGAGCCCAAAATTGTCCGAAAGACACACCCTGGAGTTGGCAGCAGCAGCAGGAGCACAAACATTGCTTTAAAGACACCCTGAAGTTGGCAGAAGCAGCAGGAGCCCAAACATTGCTTGAAAGAAACACTGGAGTTGGCAGCAGGAACCCAAAAATTGGCCTAAAGACACACCCTGGAGTTGGCAGCAGCAGCAGGAGCCCAAACATTGCTTGAAAGAGACACTGGAGTTGGCAGCAGCAGGAGTCCAAAAATTTGCCTAAAGACACACCCTGGAGTTGGCAGCAGCAGCAGGAGCCCAAACATTGCTTGAAAGAGACACTGGAGTTGGCAGCAGGAACCCAAACATTGGCCTAAACACACACCCTGGAGTTGGCAGCAGCAGGAGCCCAAACATTGCTTGAAAGAGACACCCTGGAGTTGGCAGCAGGAGCCCAAACATTGACTGAATGACACCCTGGAGTTGGCAGCAGCAGCAGGAGCCCAACAATTGACTGAGAGACACAACCTGTAGTTGGCAGCAGGAGCCCAAAAATTGGCCCAAAGACACACACTGGAGTTGGCAGCAGCAGCAGGAGCCCCCACATTGCTTCAAAGAGACACTGGAGTTGGCAGCAGGAGCCCAAAAATTGGCCTAAAGACACACCCTGGAGTTGGCAGCAGCAGCAGGAGCCCAAACATTGCTTGAAAGAGACACTGGGGTTGACAGCAGGAACCCAAACCTTGGCCTAAACACACACCCTGGAGTTGGCAGCAGCAGGAGCCCAAACATTACTTGAAAGAGACACTGGAGTTGGCAGCAGAAGGCCAAAAATTGGCCTAAAGACACACCCTGGAGTTGGCAGCAACAGGAGCCCAAACATTGCTTGAAAGAGACACCCTGGAGT
This sequence comes from Gastrophryne carolinensis, assembly GCA_027917425.1. Lineage (NCBI taxonomy): Eukaryota > Metazoa > Chordata > Amphibia > Anura > Microhylidae > Gastrophryne > Gastrophryne carolinensis. The sequence continues at coordinate 225,154,945 of CM051239.1, read as the reverse complement.
TGGCAGCAGCAGCAGGAGCCCAAAAATTGGCCTAAAGACACACCCTGGAGTTGGCAGCAGCAGCAGGAGCCCAAACAATTGACTGAGAGACACACCCTGGAGTTGGCAGCAGCAGCAGGAACCCAGTAATTGCCTGGAAGGCACGCTGAAGTTGGAAGCAGCAGGAGCACAAAAATCTTCAGGAAGGCACACCCTGGAGTTGGCAGCAGCAGCAGTAACCCAAACATTGGCTGGAAGGTACCCTGGAGTTGTCAGCAGCAGCACAAAAATTGACTGAAAGACACCCTGGATTTGGCAGCAGGAGTCCAAACATTGCTTGAAAGAGACACTGGAGTTGGCAGCAGGAGCCCATAAATTGGCCTAAAGACACACCCTGGAGTTGGCAGCAGCAGCAGCAGCAGGAGCCCCCACATTGCTTCAAAGAGACACTGGAGTTGGCAGCAGGAGCCCAAAAATTGGCCTAAAGACACACCCTGGAGTTGGCAGCAGCAGCAGGAGCCCAAACATTGCTTGAAAGAGACACTGGAGTTGGCAGCAGGAGCCCAAAATTGTCCGAAAGACACACCCTGGAGTTGGCAGCAGCAGCAGGAGCACAAACATTGCTTTAAAGACACCCTGAAGTTGGCAGAAGCAGCAGGAGCCCAAACATTGCTTGAAAGAAACACTGGAGTTGGCAGCAGGAACCCAAAAATTGGCCTAAAGACACACCCTGGAGTTGGCAGAAGCAGCAGGAGCCCAAACATTGCTTGAAAGAGACACTGGAGTTGACAGCAGCAGGAGTCCAAAAATTTGCCTAAAGACACACCCTGGAGTTGGCAGCAGCAGCAGGAGCCCAAACATTGCTTGAAAGAGACACTGGAGTTGGCAGCAGGAACCCAAACATTGGCCTAAACACACACCCTGGAGTTGGCAGCAGCAGGAGCCCAAACATTGCTTGAAAGAGACACCCTGGAGTTGGCAGCAGGAGCCCAAACATTGACTGAATGACACCCTGGAGTTGGCAGCAGCAGCAGGAGCCCAACAATTGACTGAGAGACACAACCTGTAGTTGGCAGCAGGAGCCCAAAAATTGGCCCAAAGAAACACACTGGAGTTGGCAGCAGCAGCAGGAGCCCCCACATTGCTTCAAAGAGACACTGGAGTTGGCAGCAGGAGCCCAAAAATTGGCCTAAAGACACACCCTGGAGTTGGCAGCAGCAGCAGGAGCCCAAACATTGCTTGAAAGAGACACTGGGGTTGGCAGCAGGAACCCAAACCTTGGCCTAAACACACACCCTGGAGTTGGCAGCAGCAGGAGCCCAAACATTGCTTGAAAGAGACACTGGAGTTGGCAGCAGAAGGCCAAAAATTGGCCTAAAGACACACCCTGGAGTTGGCAGCAACAGGAGCCCAAACATTGCTTGAAAGAGACACCCTGGAGTTGGCAGCAGCAGCAGGAGCCCAAAAATTGGCCTAAAGACACACCCTGGAGTTGGCAGCAGCAGCAGGAGCCCAAACAATTGACTGAGAGACACACCCTGGAGTTGGCAGCAGCAGCAGGAACCCAGTAATTGCCTGGAAGGCACGCTGAAGTTGGAAGCAGCAGGAGCACAAAAATCTTCAGGAAGGCACACCCTGGAGTTGGCAGCAGCAGCAGTAACCCAAACATTGGCTGGAAGGTACCCTGGAGTTGTCAGCAGCAGCACAAAAATTGACTGAAAGACACCCTGGATTTGGCAGCAGGAGTCCAAACATTGCTTGAAAGAGACACTGGAGTTGGCAGCAGGAGCCCATAAATTGGACTAAAGACACACCCTGGAGTTGGCAGCAGCAGCGGGAGCCCAAATATTGCTTGAAAGAGACACTGGAATTGGCAGCAGGAGCCCAAAAATTGGCCTAAAGACACACCCTGGAGTTAGCAGCAGGAGCCCAATCATTGCTTGAAAGAGAAACTGGAGTTGGCAGCAGGAGCCCAAAAATTGGCCTAAAGACACACTGGAGTTGGCAGCAGCAGCAGGAGCCCAAAAATTGACTGAGAGACACACCCTGGAGTTGGCAGCAGCAGCAGGAACCAAGAAATTGGCTGGAAGGCACACCCTGGAGTTGGCAACAGCAGCAGGAACCCAAACATTGGCTAGAAGGAACCCTGGAGTTGTCAACAGCAGCAGGAGCACAAAAATTGACTGAAAGACACCCTGGAGTTGGCAGAAGTAGCAGAAGCCCAAACATTGCTTGAAAGAGACACTGGAGTTGGCAGCAGGAGCCCATAAATTGGACTAAAGACACCCTGGAGTTGGCAGCAGCAGCGGGCGCCCAAATATTGCTTGAAAGAAACACTGGAATTGGCAGCAGGAGCCCAAAAATTGGCCTAAAGACACACCCTGGAGTTGGCAGCAGCAGCAGGAGCCCAATCATTGCTTGAAAGAGAAACTGGAGTTGGCAGCAGGAGCCCAAAAATTGGCCTAAAGACACACTGGAGTTGGCAGCAGCAGCAGGAGCACAAAAATTGACTGAGAGACACACCCTGGAGTTGGCAGCAGCAGCAGGAAACAAGAAATTGGCTGGAAGGCACACCCTGGAGTTGGCAACAGCAGCAGGAACCCAAACATTGGCTGGAAGGCACCCTGGAGTTGTCAGCAGCAGCAGGAGCACAAAAATTGACTGAAAGACACCCTGGAGTTGGCAGAAGCAGCAGGAGCCCAAACATTGGCTGGAAGGAGACACTGGAGTTGGCAGCAGGAGCCCAATAATTGGCCTAAAGACACACCCTGGAGTTGGCAGCAGCAGCAGTAACCCAAACATTGGCTGGAAGGCACCCTGGAGTTGTCAGCAGCAGCAGGAGCACAAAAATTGACTGAAAGACACCCTGGAGTTGGCAGCAGCAGCAGGAGCCCAAACATTGCTTGAAAGAGACACTGGAGTTGGCAGCAGGATCCCGAAAATCGGCCTAAAGACGCACCCTGGAGTTGGCAGCAGCAGCAGGAGCCCAAACATTGCTTGAAAGAGACACTGGAGTTGGCAGAAGCAGCAGGAACCCAAACATTGCTTGAAAGAAACACTGAAGTTGGCAGCAGGAACCCAAAAATTAGCCTAAAGACACACCCCGGAGTTGGCAGAAGCAGCAGGAGCCCAAAATTTGCTTGAAAGAGACACTGGAGTTGGCAGCAGGAGCCCAAATATTGGCCTAAAGACACACCCTGGAGTTGGCAGCAGCAGCAGGAGCCCAAACATTGCTTGAAAGAGAGACTGGAGTTGGATGCAGGAACCCAAAAAATGGCCTAAAGACACACCCTGGAGTTGGCAGCAGCAGCAGGAGCCCAAACATTGCTTGAAAGAGACACTGGAGTTGGCAGCAGGAACCCAAACATTGGCCTAAAGACACACCCTGGAGTTGGCAGCAGCAGCAGGAGCCCCCACATTGCTTCAAAGAGACACTGGAGTTGGCAGCAGGAGCCCAAAAATTGGCCTAAAGACACACCCTGGAGTTGGCAGCAGCAGCAGGAGCCCAAACATTGCTTGAAAGAGACACTGGAGTTGGCAGCAGGAGCCCAAAATTGGCCGAAAGACACACCCTGGAGTTGGCAGCAGCAGCAGGAGCACAAACATTGCTTTAAAGACACCCTGAAGTTGGCAGAAGCAGCAGGAGCCCAAACATTGACTGAATGACACCCTGGAGTTGGCAGCAGGAGCCCAACAATTGACTGAGAGACACAACCTGTAGTTGGCAGCAGGAGCCCAAAAATTGGCCCAAAGACACACACTGGAGTTGGCAGCAGCAGCAGGAGCCCCCACATTGCTTCAAAGAGACACTGGAGTTGGCAGCAGGAGCCCAAAAATTGGCCTAAAGACACACCCTGGAGTTGGCAGCAGCAGCAGGAGCCCAAACATTGCTTGAAAGAGACACTGGGGTTGGCAGCAGGAACCCAAACCTTGGCCTAAACCTTGGCCTAACCTTGGCCCTGGAGTTGGCAGCAGCAGGAGCCCAAACATTGCTTGAAAGAGACACTGGAGTTGGCAGCAGAAGGCCAAAAATTGGCCTAAAGACACACCCTGGAGTTGGCAGCAACAGGAGCCCAAACATTGCTTGAAAGAGACACCCTGGAGTTGGCAGCAGCAGCAGGAGCCCAAAAATTGGCCTAAAGACACACCCTGGAGTTGGCAGCAGCAGCAGGAGCCCAAACAATTGACTGAGAGACACACCCTGGAGTTGGCAGCAGCAGCAGGAACCCAGTAATTGCCTGGAAGGCACGCTGAAGTTGGAAGCAGCAGGAGCACAAAAATCTTCAGGAAGGCACACCCTGGAGTTGGCAGCAGCAGCAGTAACCCAAACATTGGCTGGAAGGTACCCTGGAGTTGTCAGCAGCAGCACAAAAATTGACTGAAAGACACCCTGGATTTGGCAGCAGGAGTCCAAACATTGCTTGAAAGAGACACTGGAGTTGGCAGCAGGAGCCCATAAAGTGGACTAAAGACACACCCTGGAGTTGGCAGCAGCAGCGGGAGCCCAAATATTGCTTGAAAGAGACACTGGAATTGGCAGCAGGAGCCCAAAAATTGGCCTAAAGACACACCCTGGAGTTGGCAGCAGGAGCCCAATCATTGCTTGAAAGAGAAACTGGAGTTGGCAGCAGGAGCCCAAAAATTGGCCTAAAGACACACTGGAGTTGGCAGCAGCAGCAGGAGCCCAAAAATTGACTGAGAGACACACCCTGGAGTTGGCAGCAGCAGCAGGAACCAAGAAATTGGCTGGAAGGCACACCCTGAAGTTGGCAACAGCAGCAGGAACCCAAACATTGGCTAGAAGGCACCCTTGAGTTGTCAACAGCAGCAGGAGCACAAAAATTGACTGAAAGACACCCTGGAGTTGGCAGAAGCAGCAGGAGCCCAAACATTGCTTGAAAGAGACACTGGAGTTGGCAGCAGGAGCCCATAAATTGGACTAAAGACACCCTGGAGTTGGCAGCAGCAGCGGGCGCCCAAATATTGCTTGAAAGAGACACTGGAATTGGCAGCAGGAGCCCAAAAATTGGCCTAAAGACACACTGGAGTTGGCAGCAGCAGCAGGAGCACAAAAATTGACTGAGAGACACACCCTGGAGTTGGCAGCAGCAGCAGGAAACAAGAAATTGGCTGGAAGGCACACCCTGGAGTTGGCAACAGCAGCAGGAACCCAAACATTGGCTGGAAGGCACCCTGGAGTTGTCAGCAGCAGCAGGAGCACAAAAATTGACTGAAAGACACCCTGGAGTTGGCAGAAGCAGCAGGAGCCCAAACATTGGCTGGAAGGAGACACTGGAGTTGGCAGCAGGAGCCCAATAATTGGCCTAAAGACACACCCTGGAGTTGGCAGCAGCAGCAGTAACCCAAACATTGGCTGGAAGGCACCCTGGAGTTGTCAGCAGCAGCAGGAGCACAAAAATTGACTGAAAGACACCCTGGAGTTGGCAGCAGCAGCAGGAGCCCAAACATTGCTTGAAAGAGACACTGGAGTTGGCAGCAGGAGCCCAAAATTGCCCTAAAGACACACCCTGGAGTTGGCAGCAGCAGGAACACAAAAATTGTCCGAAAGGCATACCCTTAAGTTGGCATCAGCAGGAACCCAAAAATTGGCTGAAAGGCACACCCTGAAGTTGGCATCAGCAGGAACCCAAAAATTGGCTGAAAGGCACACCCTGAAGTTGGCATCAGCAGGAACCCAAAAATTGTCTGAAAGGCATACCCTGAAGTTGGAATCAGCAGGAACCCAACAATTGGCCTAAAGACATAAATATGTTTTGCACTATTTGGAAAGTGTAAAACGTGGCACCATGATGAATCTACTCGCATGCATCAGCCTTTGGTGGGTGGAAATCCTGGCTGATCCATCCCTGATTAATTTTCACAATGGTGAGTCTCTCCACATTTTTAGTTGACAGACCAGTTCTCCTCGGCGTTACTATGGCCCCCGCCGCACTAAACACCCGCTCAGATGGCACGCTACTGGCCGGGCAGGACAGCTTTCCCAGGGCAAACTCTGCTAGTTGCGGCCACAAGTCAAGTTTGGCTGCCCAGAAGTCCAGCGGATCCTCAAGGTGTGTTGGCATGGTCATGTCAAGGTATGACACGACCTGCTGGTTTAGCTCCTACTCAAGGTCTTCCTGCTGCTCATGAGTAGCCTCACTATGCGGGTGAAGAAAGCTACTCATGAGCAACTGTAGACTCAGGCTGCTGCTGATGGAGCTGTTACTGCTCCTGTCACCCCCCCAGCAGCTATGGCAGTGGAAGGTGAGCGCAGAGGGCCCCTCAAGATAGACCTGCGAGAGTATGGACGATGGCGCAGATAGGCATCGGCCAACTGACTACGTAGGATGTCTCTGTAGTAGGCCAGTTTGTCCTCCCTCTCAGTGGGTGTAAAAAATGCCCCCTTTTTTGGCCGGTAGCGAGGGTCCAATAAGGTGGAGAGCCAGAAGTCATCCCGCTGACAAATGGAAACAATTCTGGGGTCAGTACGCAAGCACATGAGCATGCTTCGTGCCATTTGTACGAGTGACTCGGAGGGAATACCTGTGTCCATCTCCACTGCATACTGCCACGGTGTGTCTGGGACCTTTGTCTCGCCTTCCTCACAACCGTCCAGCCCCTCTGCCTGCTCCTGCTCCCCCTCTCCTGTCAGCTGACTAGATAAACCAGCCATTTTGCCAAAACTAAACTGTGCTTCACTGTGCCCCTCCTCCTCATCCTCCAGTTCAGCTCCAACGGGGCTCATGTGGCCATAAGATGTAGGCGCCATGTCTCCAGTGCCCTGACCTGCCATGGTTTCCAACATGTGTTGTAGTACATGAAGCAGTGGAATCACATCGTTCATCCCGTAATCCTGGCGACTGACAAATAAAGTGGCTTCCTCAAAGGGCCTGAGCAAATGGCAGGTGTCACGTATGAGCTGCCACTGGTTTACATTGAGGTTACACAGGGAAGTGCCCGTATCTGCTTGAATCATCAAGAAATCCGTGATGGCTTTTCTCTATTCGTATAGTCGGTCCAACATATGGAGGGTGGAATTCCAACGGGTGGAAACATCGCAAATCAGACTATGTTGGAGGCTACCGTTCTGACGCTGTAGCGCAAGAAGGGTGTGCTTGACGGTGTAGGAGTGGCTGAAGTGCATGCAAAGTTTCTTTCCCGTTGTTTGGATGTCTTGCAGATGGGGGGGAAGACTTCAGAAACCGCTTGACAACCAGATTGAAGACGTGAGCCATGCAGGGCGCATGGGTCAGGCTTCCTTGTTGCAGCGCAGACAAAATGTTCTTCCCATTGTCGGTCACCATGGTTCCCATTTACAGTTTTCTTGGAGTAAGCCATGTTTGGATTTCATGATGAATACATTTTAGCAGTTCCTCCCCTGTGTGACTCCGTTCGCCAAGACAAACCATGTGAAGCACAGCGTGACACTGCCATGCCCTGCACACATGGTAGACTGGAGGGGCACTGAGACTTGACCCTACAGTGGAGGGTGAGGAGACGGCGGAGGATGAGGAGGCCGAGTCGCACAGTGTCAGAGGCACAACGGCCTGGGAGCGCAGAGGCTGAAGCGGCGTGACCTGTCCAAGTTGCTGCTGCTGCAAAGGAACCATATTCACCCAGTGGGCCGTAAATTACATGTACTGTCCCTGACCGTAGTTATAGCTCCAGACGTCGGCGCCGCCATGCACTTTGGTACACACCAACAGGCTCAAGGACTCGCCCACCTTCTGTTCAACAAAATTGTGAAGGGCTGGTACTGCCTCTTGGCAAAGAAATGATAGCTTGGGACTCTCCACCTCGGCTCGGCACAAGCCATCAGTTCTCTGAAAGGTGCAGAGTCCACCAGCTGAAAAGGGACTGCAGCACCAGCAACTCGGACAGGAACACATTCAGCTTCTGCACCATAGGATGAGTGGGCACATACTGCTGTCTCTTGGACATGGCTTCGCTGATGGATTGCTGGCGGGATGCCTGACTTGGAGGAGGAGGAAGAGCAGGAGCATCTGAAGTGACAGAGGATGGGTATGACGCACAGCTGCCTTCGGCTGAGGTGCTGGAGCCTTGGCTGGCAGAAATTTGGAGCGGCGTGCCACTTGGTGAGGAAGCAGGCTGGACCACCTCTTCAGAGCCTTGGTTCTCCCAGGCCGCTTCATGGTGACACTGCATATGTTGACGAAGAGCCGTGGTGCCAACGTTGGGGCCCTGGCCATGCTTCACCTTCTGCCTACACATCTTGCATGTGGCCATGTTACCCTCCTGTGGATGCTTGATGAAAAACTGCCGAGTAGCTAATTTTTCCACCAACAGCCCGAACTGATTCACTGCTACTGCCGCCAACTTCAGGAACCCCTGCTCCACTACCTCCCGAGAAGCTAGCCTGCCGTGCAGCAAGTGATCTACCCCGGCCCTGGCTGGCTCCACACTTTACAATTCTGCCCCCACGCTGACTGCCAACCATGCTGCTAACACCTTGCTGCCTCAGCTGCTGACTCCGGGGCAACCTGCTTCTCCTTCTCCTTCTCCTGATGATGATGATGAAGCCCCTTCTGCACCCGGCTCCCAAGTGCGATCGGCTTCATCATCATCATCATCGAGTTGTGTCTGCACGTCACTGATGTTCTTGGTTTCCTCAACAGTGTCTGGTGCAGGAGATGGAATGCTCGCCACACCACTTCCCACTACACTCACCACATCACTATTTGTCTGCCTAGCGAAAGATGCCACCTCCATTTCTTGGCTGGGCAATAGCTGCTGACTGTCCTCTATCTGATCGTCCTCCTCACTAAAGAGTGGAGCTGAACCCAAAGCATAGGATACGTCGCTGGGGGAGGGAACGGCGTAGGACAGAGGCAATGGGAGGCTAGGGACTGCTCCCGGGCCATGCCAACTATGGGTTGTGTCAGAGGAACCTACCGACTGTAGACTGGGGGTGTCAGATGTAACTTGTGATGATGTTGATGACCGCGTTAACCAATCTATGACGGCAGATGCAATACTGGTGGAGACACGACCGGTAGCAGATACTGGCAGATCAGGTCTCTCACCACGACTCCTGCTGCCACTCACCCCAAGTCTGCTGCGACCTCTGCCTGCTGAATCTAGGCCTCTGCCACTCCACTGTGAACATCCTGGCACTTGTCTGCCTGACATTTTTATGTATTTGAAATGTGCAACAGGCACTTTAAAAAATGTGTTTACTTTAAAAAGCAGAAGGTAAATAAACTGAAGAACTGCGTCTCTGTAACAGATACTATGAAAATTGGCAATATGGGATGCCCAGTGCTCAAGGGTTTTGAATGCAGACACAAAAACCCTTTTAAAACTGTGGTCTAGTTGGATGAAATCAGCTGAAAGACCTGCTTCTCTGTAACAGATACTATGAAAATTGGCAATATGGGATGCCCAGTGCTCAAGAGTTTTTAAAGCAGACACAAAAACACTTTTAAAACTGTGGTCTAGTTAGATGAAATCAGCTGAAAGACCTGCTTCTCTGTAACAGATACTATGAAAATTGGCAATATGGGATGCCCAGTGCTCAAGGGTTTTTAAAGCAGACACAAAAACACTTTTAAAACTGTGGTCTAGTTAGATGGAATCAGCTGAAAGACCTGCTTCTCTGTAACAGATACGGTTAAATGTGCTAACATGGGTTGCCCAGTGCTCAGGGGTTTTTAAAGCAGACACAAAAACACTTTTAAAACTGTGGTCTAGTTAGATGAAATCAGCTGAAAGACCTGCTTCTCTGTAACAGATACTATGAAAATTGGCAATATGGGATGCCCAGTGCTCAAGGGTTTTTAAAGCAGACACAAAAACACTTTTAAAACTGTGGTCTAGTTAGATGAAATCAGCTGAAAGACCTGCTTCTCTGTAACAGATACTATGAAAATTGGCAATATGGGATGCCCAGTGCTCAGGGGTTTTTAAAGCAGACACAAAAACACTTTTAATACTGTGGTCTAGTTAGATGAAATCAGCTGAAAGACCTGCTTCTGTGTAACAGATACAGTTAAATGTGCTAACATGGGATGCCCAGTGCTCAGGGGTTTTTAAAGCAGACATAAAAACACTTTTAAAACTGTGGTCTAGTTAGATGAAATCAGCTGAAAGACCTGCTTCTCTGTAACAGATACTATGAAAATTGGCAATATGGGATGCCCAGTGCTCAAGGGTTTTTAAAGCAGACACAAAAACACTTTTAAAACTGTGGTCTAGTTAGATGAAATCTGCTGAAAGACCTGCTTCTCTGTAACAGATACTATGAAAATTGGCAATATGGGATGCCCAGTGCTCAAGAGCTTTTAAAGCAGACACAAAAACAATTTTAAAACTGTGGTCTAGTTAGATGAAATCAGCTGAAAGACCTGCTTCTCTGTAACAGATACTATGAAAATTGGCAATATGGGATGCCCAGTGCTCAGGGGTTTTTAAAGCAGACACAAAAACACTTTTAATACTGTGGTCTAGTTAGATGAAATCAGCTGAAAGACCTGCTTCTGTTTAACAGATATAGTTAAATGTGCTAACATAGGATGCCCAGTGCTCAGGGGTTTTTAAAGCAGACACAAAAACACTTTTAATACTGTGGTCTAGTTAGATGAAATCAGCTGAAAGACCTGCTTCTCTGTAACAGATACTATGAAAATTGGCAATATGGGATGCCCAGTGCTCAAGGGTTTTTAAAGCAGACACAAAAACACTATTCCTAGTATGTCACACCCCCCACTTCCCGATATTCATGACACTTGGGAACCCGGCCTGTAGAGGGCGATCTTGCAGAGATGACATGGAAAAAAGGAGCCCCTCCTGGTCCATAAGTACTGGGTTCCTCCCACTATTCCTCAGTCTTTTCGTCTCTGCAGTCGGCGAAGCATTCAGAAGATGACTCTCCTTCAAGCTGCAGGTAGCCGGGTTTGCCCCTGCCCTTTTTTTCTCTATTTCTGTCTGAAACTCTTTAAACCTGTTTGGTTATATTGTATGCCTCCCAGCCCTGGCTGTGTGGTTCAGGCAAAGGTAGATACATACACCTTCTGGTGTATACAGGAGTATTACTCCCCCGTGAGACCCAAATGTGGGTAGGCGGCTTCCGGGTTGGTGATCCCGGCATGGGATGCCCCTGTCCCTTTATAATCCCCTTGTGCCTTATGGGTGCATTTCTATCCTCTCCCCTTAGTCTCCTTTAACCCTGCTGGGTAAAAAGGAGAGGGGAAGGGGGGGCGTTATCTGGGCTAATTTGTCACCATGCACAAAGAAAAAAAAAAAAAAAGATTCAGGAGGTATCAGACAATTGGGTTCTGGAAGTAGTCTCTTCCGGTTACTAACTCGAATTTGAGTCCCGGCCTCCTCACAGATTTTTCATGTCCCGGATGCCGTCAGATCCGGCAATTGTGCACGGACTGCGGGCAGCAGTAGCGAATCTGTTAAACATGGCTGTTATCGGCCTAGTGCCTCCAGCGGAAAAGGGTTTGGGGTTTAACTCCAACCTATTCACGGTTCCCAAAAAGGGACGGCTCTGTTCGGCCTATCCTAGACCTAAGGAGACTCAATCAATTTATCAGTTTCGGAAAATTCCGCATGGAGTCTCTGCGATCTTGAGAGGTTTAGGGCAACCTCAGGTAAGCCTGCTCCCAATTTATCTATTGTACTGTATGTCCCAGATGGGCTCTCAGAGATTAGAGTTAGGACTGCACCCCACAGAGGCCCTTTGGCGTAGTGGTGCAGCTTAAGCATACTTCTGCAGATGTGTGTGACCGAGTCCTCTGTTTTTAACCAAGTTTAGAGACAGATTATAGGCTGGCCTGCAAGCTGACAGGGTTGAGTGCTGTGGCTCCCTTAAGACTTGTGTGTACTAATTGCCCTGCTAACGTGCACCTCCCAGGTTAGTTATAAAATGGTCTGAGCGGCTGCCACCCCCCCTTTGTTTCTTTTGAATTTGTGCAAGCACATGGTGTGTGGGGTCTAGGCTGTAATGCAAGGTCTTTGACCCTTCCACCCCATGGCTTGCACTTGAGAGGTTTAGGGCAACCTCAGGTAAGCCTGCTCCCAATTTATCTATTGCACTGTATGTCCCAGATGGGCTCTCAGAGATTAGAGTTAGGACTGCACCCCACAGAGGCACTTTGGCGTAGTGGTGCAGCTTAAGCATACTTCTGCAGATGTGTGTGACCGAGTCCTCTGTTTTTAACCAAGTTTAGAGACAGATTATAGGCTGGCCTGCAAGCTGACAGGGTTGAGTGCTGTGGCTCCCTTAAGACTTGTGCAATCAACGATCGATGCTCTCCGTCAGGGGGACTTCATGACATCCTTAGACATCAAGGATGCTTATTTGCACATTCCTATTTTACGGGTCACCAGAGATTTCTCAGGTTCTCGATAGAAGACCAGAATTTGTGGTCCTGCCATGCGGCCTTACCTCGGCCCCAAGAGTCTTTACCAAGATGCTGGCAGGAGTGATGGCTATATTCAGGGTCCAGGGCATCCGCATTGTGCCTTTTCTGGCCGATCTTCTTATCGCAGCCTCCTCCCTCGAACAATCAGAGTTGAACACCAGGATGGTGGTCTCTACGCTAGAGAGGTTCAGATGGGTAATAAGTTACCCCAAATCCTCTCTCTGTCCGTCCAGGGAAATTCCCTTCCTGGGCCTGATTCTGGATACATTTCAGGCCGGGGTTTTTCTTCCTCAGTCCAAAATGGTTCTGATTCAGGACTTGATTCGTCTATTCTTGTCCAACCCTCGTCAGTCTATCCATCTAGGGATGAGACTAGTGGGATTGATGGTAGCTGCATTCGAGGCAGTCCCATTTGCCCAGTTTCACATAAGGGCGCTTCAGCTCTTCCTCTTGGCAAAGTGGGACAGGTGCCCACTATCATTGAATCAGACTTGTCTATTGTCTCCCCATGTTTTGCAGTCCCTTCGGTGGTGGTTAATATCGCACAACCTCCAGAAGGGCAAGTCATTTCTGACTCCGCGTTGGGAACTGGTTACCACGGATGCCAGCCTGGTGGGCTGGGGGGGGGGCTTCTGGAAGAAGCATCAGTTCCAAGGATTGTGGGGGCCTCAGGAGGCTCATTCTCCAATCAATGTATTAGAGCTTCGGGCCATACGTCTTGTTCTACTTCGACTGACTCATTTCTTACAGGGTCTGCCAGTTCAGATTCGGTCAGACGACCGAACAGCTGTTGCATACATCAATCACCAGGGAGGGACTCGCAGTTGGGATGCCCTCCGGGAAGTGTCTCTGATCCTTCAGTGGGCAGAGATCAATGTTCCCTGCATATCAGCAGTTTACATTCAGGGGATAGAGAATGTGGAGGCAGACTTCCTGAGCAGGGGATGTTCTCGCCAGGGAGAATGGTCTCTCAATCCAAGGGTCTTTCAGTTCCTCTGTCACAAGTGGGGGACTCCACGGTTGGACCTGTTTGCTTCTCGTCACAATCACAAGCTGCCAGCTTTTGTGTCTCTATCCCAGGATCCTCTGACAGTGGTTGCGGATGCCATGTCTCTAGCCTGGAAGGATCTGAGGTTCCTATATCTGTTTCCCCCATTCTCCATGATCAGCAAGGTGGTGCGCAAGCTAGCACTGGAAGAGGTGCCAGCAATTCTGGTGGCGCCAAGACGCCTGTGGTACGCAGACGTCGTAAGGCTGGCTGTGGATCGTGTCCATCTGCCTCTTCTTCCAGATCTCATCACTCGTCAACTTTGTTACCCCAATTTACAAACGCTGGCTTTGACGGCATGGCTGCTGAAGTCTCCATCTTGAAAGAAGAAGGTCTTTCTGATGTGGTTATTCGGACTCTTATTAGAGCTAGGAAGAAGTCTTCCTCTGTCATTTATTACAGGACTTGGAGGTCCTATATTGATTGGTGTGAATCCAGAGCTTTGCCCTGTAGAGTATTTTCTATTCCTAGAATTCTGGAATATCTGCAACGAGGTCTGGATATGGGATTACAGATTAGTACTTTGAAAGGGCAAGTCTCTGCCTTGGCAATTTTCTTTCAAAGATCGTTTGCTCTTCATCCTTTGGTTAAGACCTTTTTCCAAGAAGTCGCGCATGTGCGGCCTCCCAGAAAGCCTTTACTTTCTGTTTGGGATCTTAATTTGGTGCTATCGGCTATGCAAGCTGCTCCCTTTGAGCCATTGCAGGATATTCCTCTTCCTATTCTTACTCAGAAGGTTGTCTTCTTAGTTGCTATTACTTCTGTCTGCCGAGTTTCTGAACGGGCGGCTTTGTCTATTCAAGCCCCTTATTTTGAGAGGCATCAAGATAAGGTTGTTTTCCGTTTTAAACTGGATTTCCTTCCTAAGGTGGTGTCTGCTTTCCACCTAAATCAGGATATAGTTCTTCCTTCCTTGTGTCCTAAACCTAGTAATGACAAGGAAAGGATCTTACATTCTTTGGATGTAGTTCGTTGTGTTAAGTATTATTTAGTTACTTCCTCGGCCTTCCGCAAGATGGATGCCTTTTTTGTTGTGCCTTCTGGGCCCAAGAAGGGTTTTGCTCCTGCCAAATCTTCCCTTAGTAAGTGGATACGTCAGGCTATCATTGGGGCCTATATGGCGAAGGGGAAAGTTCCCCCTTTTCGTGTCACCGCTCATTCTACTCGTGCTATTGGAGCCTCTTGGGCTTTTCAGCACCAAGCTTCTGTTGAACAAGTCTGCAAGGCTGCGACTTGGTCTTCTGTGCATACTTTTTCTAAGTTTTACAAGGTTGATGTGCGGGCCTCAGCGGATGCTGTTTTTGGCCGCAAAGTTCTGCAAGCTGCAGTAAATTAAGTTATGCATTATTCCTTCGGGATCCCCACCCATTATAGACACTGCTATTGGATGTCCCAAGTGTCATGAATATCGGGAAGTGGGGGGTGTGACATACTAGGAATAATACCATTTTGTGAGATACTCACCTATAAAATGGTTATTACGAGTATGTTACACCCCCCACTTCCCCCGCCCTTTTTTGTTCGAGGGATCCTTTATATGTGATTATTATTTCAAATAATTTTACAATTATTGAATATAATTGGCTCTTTTTGTTCTAAGGGATCCTTTATTTGATATTATTATTCTCATATAATTTTACAATTATTGAATATAATTGGCTCTTCCTGGTTCTTCACTGCTGTTTAAAAAGACTGAGGACCTCTACAGGCCGGGTTCCCAAGTGTCATGAATATCGGGAAGTGGGGGGTGTGACATACTCGTAATAACCATTTTACAGGTGAGTATTAGAGATGAGCGAACTTTTGAAAAGTTCGATTCGGCCGATTCGCCGAATTTCACAAAGAAATTCGGGTTCGGCCGAATCGAACTTTTACGAAGTTCCCCATCAAAAATGCCGGCATGGTGACAGCGGAGCCGGCTGGCGGGCCGGTAAAGCCGGTCGGCCCGCTCCCACCATGCCGGCATTTAAAAAACAAAAAAAAAAAAGCATTTTTGCCGGCATGGTGGGAGCGGGCCGGCCGGCTCCGCTGTCAGCAGAACCGTCCGGCCCGCTCCGCTGTCAGCGGAACCGGCCGGCCCGCTCCCACCATGCCGGCATTTAAAAAAAAAGCAAACACTTACCTGCAGGTCCGGAGCGTGGAGGCCGGCGCCGCTCTCAGCTGTCATCTGAGGGCGCGTCATCACAGGGCGCCTCTGATGACGCGCCCTCAAATGACAGCTGAGAGCGGCGCCGGCCCGCTCCCACCATGTCGGCAAAAATGCCGGCATTTTTTTTTTTTTAAATGCCGGCATGGTGGGAGCGGGCCGGCCAGCTTTACCGGCCCGCCAGCCGGCTCCGCTGCCACCATGCCGGCATTTTTTTTTTTTTTTAATTTCAGGAAAAATTCGATCAGCACGAACCACAAAATATTCGGGTTCGTGCCGAATCGAATATTTCCTGAAATTCGGAGCGAATTCCGGTTCGTCCGAACCGGTTCGCTCATCTCTAGTGAGTATCTCACAAAATGGTATTTTTAAAACTGTGGTCTAGTTAGATGAAATCAGCTGAAAGACCTGCTTCTCTGTAACAGATACTATGAAAATTGGCAATATGGGATGCCCAGTGCTCAAGGGTTTTTAAAGCAGACACAAAAACACTTTAAAAACTGTGATCTAGTTAGATGAAATCAGCTGAAAGACCTGCTTCTCTGTAGCAGATACTATGAAAATTGGCAATATGGGACGCCCAGTGCTCAAGGATTTTTAAAGCAGACACAAAAACACTTTTAAAACTGTGGTCTAGTTTGCTCAAGGGTTTTTAAAGCAGACACAAACACACTTTAAAAACTGTGGTCTAGTTAGATGGAATCAGCTGAAAGACCTGCTTCTGTGTAACAGATACGGTTAAATGTGCTAACATGGGTTGCCCAGTGCTCAGGGGTTTTTAAAGCAGACACAAAAACACTTTTAAAACTGTGGTCTAGTTAGATGAAATCAGCTGAAAGACCAAGTTCAAGTCCCAGACTGGTAGCATAGGCTTACGTGGGGGACGCACATAAGTAACCCCCTGGAAGAAGGTCTTGACCAGGGGATGCTGAGCAAAGGATCTTTGGAAAAAAATAGCCAAGACAGAAACATGACCTTTCAGAGTACTGAGCTGAAGACCCAGATCCAAACCATGTTGCAGAAACTCCAGAATCCTAGGAATAGAAAACACACGGCAGGGAAGCGACTTAGACTCGCACCAGTCAATGTAAGTACGCCAAACCCTTTAGTAGTTGGAAGAAGAGGACCTTTTCCTAGCCCTGATCATGGTATTTACAACCGAGGCAGGCAGCCCTTTTTCCATCAAGATGGAGGTTTCAACAGCCAGGCCGTCAAAGCCAGCGTTTGTAAATTGGGGTTGCGTAGGTGCCACTGAGTGAGCAGTTCTGGAACCAAGGGCAGGGTGTAATAATATACTGCCAGCTGCACGATGTCTGCAAACCACACTCTTCTTGGCCAACAGGGGGCCACCAGTATGGCTGGCACCCTTTCCTGAGCTATCTTGCGCAGTACCCTGCCCAGCAGGGGAAAAGGGGGAAACACATAAAGAAGCTGAAACCCCTTCCAAGACATTGCCAGGGCATCCACGGCCAAGGCCAGAGGATCCTGGGACAGAGAGACAAAGACTGGAAGCTTGTGATTGTGATGGGATGGAAACAGATCCACATCCGGCTGACCCCAGTGGTGGCACAGGGAGCAAAACACCCTGCTGCTGAGGGACCATTCTCCCAGACGAGAGGTCCCCCTGCACAGAGAGTCTGCCTCCAGATTCTCCACCCCTGGGATGTACACAGCCAAGATGCAGGGAACATTCTCCTCTGCCCAGGACAGTATCAGGGACACTCCCTTGAGGGCCTGACCACGCAGGTGTGGGGTTAAGTGGGCGAGAACCAACCTGATCGCCCTCAATTCCAGAATGTTGATAGTGGCATGGGCCTCCTGAGGGCCCCACTGACCCTGGAATTTCAGGGACTTCCAAAATCCCCCCCCCAACCTGTCAGACTGGCATCCGTGGTGACAGTCTCCCAGCAGGGGGCCAGAAAGGATATGCCCCCCAGCAGGTTCCTTGAGTCCAGCCACCACGATAGAGACCGCCTGACCAAAGGGGACAGGACAAACACCTGATCCAAGGACACAGGGTCCCGATCCCATACTGACAAGAGGTGAAGCTGAAGAGGCCTCATGTGAAACTGAGCATATGGAACCGCCTCGAAGCAGGACACCATCAGGCCCACCAGCTGCATTGCCTGCCTGATGGACGGATGAGGACAAGACAGAAGGAGCTGTGCTTGCTCTTGAAGACTCTCCACCTTCT
The DNA here is from genome assembly GCA_027917425.1 of Gastrophryne carolinensis. Taxonomy (NCBI): domain Eukaryota; kingdom Metazoa; phylum Chordata; class Amphibia; order Anura; family Microhylidae; genus Gastrophryne; species Gastrophryne carolinensis. The sequence continues at coordinate 225,137,189 of CM051239.1, read as the reverse complement.
GCTGAGGAAGAAAGATCTTGACCTGAGATGAATCCAGAATCATGCCCAGAAAGGACTTCACCATGGAAGGAGACAGGGAAGATTTGGGGTGGCTGATCACCCAGCTGAATGACTCCAATGTGGACACCACCCGCTGAGTGTCCAGCTCTGCCTGATGGAAGGACTGAGAAGCGATAAGCATGTCATCCAAGTAGGGAAGAATGCGAATGCCCTGAGATCTCAGCAGAGCCATCACTCCTGCCAGCACCTTGGTAAATACCCTGGGAGCCGAGGTGAGACCAAAGGGCAAGGCCACAAATTGGTAGTGCTGATCCTCCAGAGCGAACCTGAGGAATCTCTGATGACCTGGAAAGATAGGTACGTGAAGGTAAGCATCCTTGATGTCTACAGAGGTCATGAAGTCCCCTGGGCGTAGGAAAGTCACAGCTGAGCGCAGAGTCTCCATGCGAAAGTGTCTGAATCTGACAAATTTGTTGAGGTGCTTCAAATCCAGGATGGGTCTGATGGACCCATCTTTTTTGGGAACAATGAAAAGTTTGGAATAATAGCCTTTGCCCCTTTCCCTCAAGGGCACCCGGCAGATGACGCCCAGTTCCAGAAGGCCTCGGACAGCCAGGGACAGACCCTGAGCTGACAGGGGGTTTTGAGCTAACCGAGATTTGATGAATCTTGGGGGCGGCCAGGCTGAAAACTCTATCTTGTAACCGGAGGACACTACCTCCTGAATCCACCGGTCTGAGACATGACGCCTCCAGATATGAGCCAAGAGCTGAAGCCGTCCCCCCACCCGGATGGGTGAGGGCGCCCCTTCATGCCTGAAGGGACTTGGGGGAGGACTTAGGCTTGGGACCCCAGGAGGGGCAAGGGCGGCCACATCCTCTGCTGGAGCCCGTGGAAATTTTTGGGGCAAGGTCAAAGGAAGCTCTCCGTCCAATTCTGGAGACCCTGAAGGAAGGAGAAAAGGCACCTGAACCCCGAAAGGACCAGGGCTGCCTTCTACGCTGAGGTAACTTGCCTCCCTTAGCAAACAAGTCCAGACATTCCCCAAAGAGGCGCAGCCCCTCGAAGGTAAACCCAGTGAGAGCCTTCTTAGCAGCGTTGTCAGCTGCCCACTGGCGCAGCCAGACCGAGCGGTGTATCGCCACCAACAAGGCAGATGCCCTGCCACACATTCTAATGGTATCATCCAAGGCAGAGAGAACATATGCAACAAATTCCTCACAATGCAGAAGAGCTCTATACTCTTCACTACCTGCATCATCAGGAGCCCCATCTAAGAGACCCCTGAGCAGGCTTTTAATAGCAACAGCCGTAATGGCAGAGGCACAGACTGGACGGAGCGCGGTCCCCACACAGGCAAAGGCATGACAAGCCAGCTGATCAATGCGTCTGTCCTCCCCATCCCTCAGTGTAGTAGAGTCAGGGGAATGCATTAAGGATGTGTTAGACAACCCCAGAACTGGTGCATCCACCTCGGGAGGACATGACCAACGTTTAACCATCTCAGCGGGAAAGGGATACCTCCTATCCCAACTCTTTGGTACCCCGGGAAGCCTGCTAGGCCGTTCCCACTCTTTGAGCACCAGATTATTAAAATGAGTTTGTTCAGGAAACTCCAAGCGTGGTTTAACAGTATGAAACCGCTCCCCCTGCTGCCGCGGGGCCACGGCAGGAGAAGAGATACAGAGCACTTCAAAAATGTGAGCCAAAAGTCTGTCAGTATCATCTGAAGCCCATGGGTCAGACCCTGACTCAGCATAACCCCTAGGCTGATCCTCAGATGATTCTGAATCAGAAAATAATTCCCCCTCTTCCAGGGGGGTATATCCAGTAATATCAAAAAACTCCTCAGCTTCCATAGGAAAGAGAGTAACACCGGGTGCCAGATACCGCCACTTAGCAGAACACTTATGCGGACCAGACCCGGCAATATGCCTTTTAATGCTGGCTACCCGGGCAGCCAAATCAGGTTGAGACTCCCCACTGGTATGCACCTCACTGGGAGTCAGGTGTAAGTGTGGGGGGGTAGGCGAAGCCAGAGGGGGCGCAGCACTAGGCCCAGCCGCAGGTAACCCAGACTGCTAGGCGCAGGGTACACACACCCTGATGTCATCACATTATCCTGAGAAGCCTCCATATGGTGATTATCACGGCACAACAGGCCAATAGGGATTGATGCTAATAATAGCAACCCGGGATGCCCCAATAACCCGCTAGGGAAGTGGGAGGTAAGGGAATACAATAGCCCTCCAATAAGAGTTAACACTAAATAGAGGGGATAGGACCGGGAGAAACCACAAAAGTTTGAGCCTCCTGCAAGACATAAGTAAAAAGATCCCATAAGCAATATGCAATACAGAGAAATACAAAATTAATCAGCCCGCAGGGGCACTTACGGACCGCAATAGGGAGACGCCAGACACACGCAGCAGAGAACTAAAATGGCACCCGCATATACCTCGAGGGGCGGGCCGCGGAGACAGAGATGCAGAACGCGTCAGCCGCAAGGCCCGTCCCCCCGTAGAGCGCGAAAATTTGCCCACATGACAAGGCCAGCCAATGATGGCGCAGCAGCACCTGAGGCGATGGCGCCGCCGACCGCGGAGCAGAGTACAAGCATGCGGTGGCGGCAAAAGAAACCAGTGCAACCAGACATGCACTCCCCCCCCCCCCCCAAGATCTACCAGGGAGAGCGAAGGGGAAGCGACGACCAGCCTAAAGGGAGCCAACTGCGGGGACAGGGGGCGAGGGGCATAAGACGCGGGAGGGGCATCCCATAAGGCTCACCACGGGCCTGTACCGCCTACCCATTGGTGGGGGACTGCGGTTTGAGCAGCGCTCCTTAGCACCTGACAGCAGTGCTGCCTACCTTCACCCGAACCAGTGCAGCCTAAGCTGGGAGGCAGTAAAAGGAAACGGGTGGGAATAGTCCTACAGGGCCGCAGGCTAATAGCCCCGCTCACCTGCGAGTAGAGAGAGACATCTTCTAGTCATCGCAGCCCAGACTGCAGAGAAGAACTGGGGAATTTTTGGGAGGTCCCTGGTATATATGGAGCCGGGAGGAGCCACTTTTCTGTCTCTGCAGTCCAGCGCCATCTACTGGATGTATAACCCAAGAGTAAGGAATATCTTCTGGAACAGGACGTGCTGTATACTTAGAATACATGTGTGTTGTGAAATTGCTTGAGATAAGCTGACACTGTTACATACTTGGGATTGCAATTAAAGCTGACCATGATAACTGATGGTTAACCCTGATAAATAACGTTACAACTATCACTGGGGGTGTTTATGTACCAAGCATTATAGGTCAAGCACATTAAAATCAGATTCACCCCAGCTTACCTCCTCATAATTGGATAGACATGTTACTATGAGGTGACTGAGGAACATGACCACCACCATCGGTGCCCACTGTGACCATAGCTGAGGTGATGAACAGGGAGAGCACAATAGCAGAAGATGCTGGAGAGTCTGAGTAATGGAACAGGCTGTAACCAGTGAGAAACACTAATTATTTTGCTGTCCCTCAGTGTAAAGTGACAGGCAATCAGTCATTGCATAGATGTGGCAATGACATGGAGTAGGTGGGGCTTTACAACTAAAACAGGCATCATTATCAGGGATTAGAGTGAAGCAGGAGCAGTGAAAAATGGCAAAAGTTACTCTTCATGGAGGAAGCAATTCAGGGGATGCTAGTTAAAAATGTGGGTTTTGGTCCACTTTGAATATTAGACAAAAAAATACACAACTTGTGCAGACATTAAATGAGTTGAAACAAGACATAATGGAAATTAAAAAGAAAAAATGTCTCCATGATTTAAAAGATTTTCATTTCCTAATACCTTGAGTTCAGAGGAATATTATCTCAGCACATGTGAGTCTTTGTCAGCCGATGAAATAACAACTACAGTGAATTTGTCTTACCATATCCTAACGAAGGATCAAGATAATTTATTAAAGAAAGGTTTGTCATTTGCTCTAATTACATGGACATGTTTGGCACACTAATGGACATTAATACGTTTGTTCAGAACCTCACTCTATGGAAACATTTTTTCATGGACCAATCAGACATAACATCTTCTGATTTAACCCTTTAAGTGCCAGCCTACCTAGAGATTTTGTCACCCTTTGTTGCCAGACCATTTTTCACCATTTTGCGCTACACATGTTCAACTGTCATTTTTGAAGGTATTTACAGGAATTTCCCAGGGAAATTATATATTGTTTTTTTTCAGAAGAGATTGGACTTTAACATGAAATGTCGTGTTTGTCATTTTTTATGTGTATTCTCAATATTTGGGGGTGAAATATGTGAAACAAAATAAAAAATTTTTTTTATATAATAATAAAAAAAAAGTTTATCCAAAAATTTAATTTTTTGTAAAAGCCCAATTCCTCCTGGTTACAACAGTACCACATATGTATCACTAGACACCCTTTCCTGCCCAGGAGACTCCACCTAACTGAAACAGCACTTCAGGAGATTTTCAAAGAAAACAGCTGCTATGTGCACCTTGTAGAACAACAAATACCCCCCACAAACCATACATTCCCTGAAAATACACACCTCAAGCTTTCCAGGCATGCCAGGCTGGTTGTTATGGGAGAGGCTCTTTTCCAGTAGTCCTGTGACGAATGACCTGATTCCGGAAGGTTTCCCTAAAAAAATATTTAAAAAGTTAAATCGAAGCCAAATTATCCTTGGAAAAATATATGCCAGCATGAAAAAACACACTAACTATAAAAGAGCAAGGTCCCCTGAACAGAACAATACCCAACATGCATAGCTACCTTCCAGGGTAGGGTTGCCACACACCCAAATGTAGAGCATGTGCTATAAAAGCACACAAACCAAACCTTTACAATTCTTAACAGTAAGTACTAAGAGGTGCAATCGAGGTTACCTGTGAGGTGCAATTAGGATACCTGTGGCATCAGATAAGATCAGTGATCAAGAACAGTTATCAAGATCCTGAAAACAGGCCTACATTTTAATCATCCCGTGCCACAAGTATCCAAGCTGCTCCTGCTCCAGCGCTTCGCTTTGCATCACAACGTACCTAAAGAAAAAAACACACTGACCACACAGAAAACTTAAATAATAAAATAATAAGTCCATCGCTGGCTAACCCGGCCGCCCTGACACCCTCCCCTGGCGCAGATGCTTAAAAAAAAAACTTTTTTGTAACCTCTGTGTCAGAGCGGGGGGGGGGGGGGGGTTTCCCCAAGACTGGACGTCTGCTTTAACTAAAAGGGATTCCACATATAGTAAAATATGAAAACCAAGGTGCATAAAATACAATTCTGTGATTACTCACCTGTAGAATTGGTATTATACGTATACAGCACGTCCTGTTCCAGAATATTCCTTACTCTTGGGTAATACATCCACAAGATGGCGCTGAACTGCAGAGGCTGCTCCTCCCGGCCCCATATATACCAGGAACCTCCCACAAATTCCCCAGTATTGAAAAGCAGTTAAAGTGAAGCCGGAAGAACTATAACCATCATCAATATTGAACATAAGAACAATCACCATAAAGAGGTAACTAAAAATAATAACAAGGGCGGGGTGGAACAGGACGTGCTGTATATCAATTCTACAGGTGAGTAATCACAGAATTGTATTATTCTAAGTATTCAGCACGTCCTGTTCCAGAATATTCCTTACTCTTGGGACATCCAATAGCAGTGTCCGTAAGGTAGGGTGGGATCCCCAAAAAGTAACAGCGGGCAGTTTAAACCACTGCCGCCTACAGAACTTTGCGACCAAAAGCTGAGACCCTAACATTAACCTTGTAAAACTTAGAAAAAGTATGAACAGAAGACCAAGTAGCGGCCTTGCAAACTTGTTCAACAGAAGCTTGGTGCTGAAAAGCCCAAGAGGCACCAATAGCACGAGTAGAATGAGCAGTAAGGCGGAAGGGAGGCTCCTTCCCCTTAGCAGAATAGGCCTGTACCACAGCCTGACGGATTCACTTGCTGATAGTGGACTTAGCTGGAGCCAGACCCTTTCTAGGTCCAGACGGGAGCACAAAAAGAGCATCAGTCTTCCTGAAGGATTCAGTAGCCACCAAATAGAACTTCAGAGTCCTGACCACATCCAAAGTGTGTAAAACCCTCTCCTTAGAGTTACTAGGATTAGGACACAGAGAAGGCAAAACAATGTCCTGATTGAGATGAAAGGCAGAAACAACCTTAGGCAGAAAGTCAGGCTTAAAACAAAACACCACCTTGTCCTGTTGTCTCTCAAAGTAAGGGGGTTTGATGGAAAGCGCCGCCAACTCAGAAACACGCCTAACAGAAGTAATAGCCACCAAAAGACTACCTTAAGTGCAAGAATGGACAAAGGGGCCCCCTGCAAGGGCTCGAAGAGAGACCCCTGCACGGCAGATAAGACCAAGTTCAAGTCCCAGACTGGTATCATAGACTTATGGTGGGGACGCACGTGAGTAACCCCCGAGAAGAAGGTCTTGACCAGGGGATGCTGAGCAAAAGATCTTTGGAAGAAAATGGCCAAGGCAGAAACATGACCTTTCAAAGTACTGAGCTGAAGGCCCAGATCCAAACCATGTTGCAGAAACTCCAGAATCCTAGGAATAGAAAACACGCGACAGGGAAGCGACTTAGACTCGCACCAGTCAATGTAAGTACGCCAAACCCTATAGTAGATGGAAGAAGAGGACCTTTTCCTGGCTGGCACCCCTTCCTGAGCTATCTTGCACAGCACCCTGCCCAGCAGGGGAAATGGGGGAAACACATACAGGAGCTGAAAACTCGTCCAAGACATTGCCAAGGCATCCATGGCTAAGGTCTGAGTATACTTGGACAGAGAGACAAAGACGGGAAGCTTGTGATTGTGACGGGACGCAAACAGATCCCAGACGAGAGGTCCCCCTGCTCAAAGTGTCTGCCTCCAGATTCTCCACCCCCGGAATGTACACAGCCGAGATGCAGGGAACATTGTCCCCCGCCCAGGACAGAATCATAGACCCTTCCCTGAGGGCCCTCCTGCTCCGGGTCTGGTTGTCCGAGCGGACCTGAACAGCCCGACCCCGAAGGTGTGGGGTTAAGTGGGCGAGAACCAACCTGATCACCCTCAACTCCAGAATGTTGATAGGGGTGGGGGCCTCCTGAGGGCCCCACTGACCCTGGAATTTCAGGGATTTCCAAAAGCCCCCCCCCAACCTGTCAGACTGGCATCCGTGGTGACAGTCTCCCAGCAAGAGGCCAGAAAAGATCTGCCCCCCAGCAGGTTCCTTGAGTCCAGCCACCACGATAGAGACCGCCTGGCCAGAGGGGACAGAACAAACACCTGATCCAAGGACACAGGATCCCAATCCCATACTGACAAGAGGTGAAGCTGAAGAGGTCTCATGTGAAACTGAGCGTATGGAACCGCCTCAAAGAAGGACACCATCAGGCCCACCAGCTGCATTGCCTGCCTGATGGATGGATGAGGACAAGACAGAAGGAGCTGTGCTTGCTCTTGAAGACTCTCCACCTTCTGCTGAGGAAGAAAGATCTTGACCTGAGATGAATCCAGAATCATGCCCAGAAAGGACTTCACCATGGAAGTAGACAGGGAAGATTTGGGGTGGTTGATCACCCAGCCGAATGACTCCAGTGTGGACACCACCCGCTGAGTGTCCAGCTGTTGTCCAAGAAGGGAAGAATGCGAATGCCCTGAGATCTCAGCAGGGCCATCACTCCTGCAAGCACCTTGGTGAATACCCTGGGAGCCGAGGTGAGACCGAAGGGCAAGGCCACAAATTGGTAGTGCTGATCCTCCAGAGCGAACCTGAGGAATCTCTGATGACCTGGAAAGATTGGTATGTGAAGGTAAGCATCCTTGATGTCTAAAGAGGTCATAAAGTCCCCTGGGCGTAAGTGTCTGAATCTGACAAATTTGTTGAGGCGCTTTAAATCCAGGATGGGTCTTATGGACCCGTCTTTTTTGGGAACAATGAAAAGATTGGAATAGTAGCCTTTGCCCCTTTCCCTCAAGGGCACCCGGCAGATGACTCCCAATTCCAGAAGGCCTCGGACAGCAAGGGACAGACCCTGAGCTGACTGGGGATTTTGATCTAACCGGTATCTGATGAATCTTGGGGGCGGCCAGGCTGCAAACTCTATCTTGTAACCGGAGGACACTACCTCCTGAATCTACCGGTCTGAGACATGACGCCTCCAGACATGAGCAAAGAGCCCAAGCCGTCCCCCCACCCGGATGGGTGAGGGCGCCCCTTCATGCCTGAGGGGGCTTGGGGGAGGACTTAGGCTTGGGACCCCAGGAGGGACCACGTCCTCTGCCCCTGCACCAAAAATCTCTGAGGGCTCCAGCAAAGGAAGCTCTCCGTCCAATTCAGGAAGCACGGAAGGAAGGAAGAAAGGCACCTGAACCCCGAAAGGACCGGGGCTGCCTCCCTTAGCAAACAAGTCCAGACGTTCACCAAAGAGGCACAGCCCCTTGAAGGGAAAACCAGTGAGAGCCTTCTTAGCAGCGTTGTCAGCTGCCCACTGACGCAGCCAGACCGAGCGGCGTATCGCCACCAACAAGGCAGATGCCCTGCCACACACTCTAATGGTATCATCCAAGGCAGAGAGAACATATGCAACAAATTCCTCACAAAGCAGAAGAGCTCTATACTCTTCACTACCTGCATCATCAGGGGCCCCATCTAAGAGACTCCTGAGCAGGCTTTTAATAGCAACAGCCGTAATGGCAGAGGCACAGACCGGATGCAGCGTGGTCCCCACACAGGCAAAGGCATGGCAAGCCAGCTGATCTATGCGCCTGTTGTCCCCATCCCTCAGGGTAGTAGAGTCAGGGGAATGCATGATGGATGTGTTGGACAACCCCAGAACTGGTGCATCCACCTCGGGAGGACATGACCATCATTTAACCATTTCAGCGGGAAAGGCATACCTCTTATCCCAACTATTTGGCACCCCGGGAAGCCGGCTAGGCCGTTCCCACTCTTTGAGCACCAGATTATTTAAGTGAGTTTGTTCAGGAAACTCCAAGCGTGGTTTGACAGTATGAAACAGCTCCCCCTGCTGCCGCGGAGCCACGGCAGGAGGAGAGGTACAGAGTACTTCAAAAATGCGAGCTAAAAGCCTGTCAGTATCATCTGAAGCCCATGGGTCAGACCCAGAATCGGCACCATAAACCTTAGGCTGTTCCTCAGATGATTCTGAAAATAATTCTCCCTCTTCCAGGGGGGTATAACCGGTAACATCAAAAAAGTTCCTCAGCCTCCATAGGAAAGAGAGTAACAACAGGTGATGAATGCCGCTTCTTAGCGGAAGCCTTACACGGGCCAGATCCAGCAATATGTCTCTCAATGCTGGCCACCCGTGCAGCCAAATCAGGTTGAGACTCCCCACTGGTATGCCCCTCACTAGGAGTCAGATGTAAGCGTGGGGGGTAGGCGAAGCCAGTGGGGGCGCAGGCCCAGCCACCGGTAACCCAGACTGCAGCGCAAGCGTCTGCTGAGCGCAGGGTACACATACCCAACACGCCACACACAGCCGGGCTTGTCCCGAAGGAACCCCAAGCACATTATCCTGAGAAGCCCCCATATGGTGATTATTGTGGCACAACAGGCCAATTGGGATTGACGCTAATAAGGCTACCCAGTATGCCCCAATAGCCCGCTAGGGAAGTGGGAGACAATGGATCACAATAGTCCTCCAATAAGGAGTTAACGCTAAATAGAGAGGATACCGGGAGAAACCACAAAAAAGTTTGACCCGCCAGCAAGACATAAAGCAAAGATCCCGTAAGCATAATGCAATGAAATACAAAGAAAAGCCAGCCCGCAGGGGCACTTATGGACCGCAATAGGGAGACACCAGACACGCAGCACAGGAGCTCCAAAATGGCGCCCGCATATACCTCGAGGGGCGGGCCGCGGAGAAGTGATGCGGAAAAAACGCCATTCGCAAGGCCCGACCCCCCGAAGAGCGCGAAAACGAAACGCGCCCCCGTGACAAGGCAAGCCAATGACGTCGCCGCCGTCTGCGGAGCGAAGTACAAGCGTGCGGCGGCGATAATAAAAACCCAGTGCAACCAAATCAAAGCGGGATCACAACATGGATAAATACATAGTTAATACATACACCACCCCCCCCCCGGTCTATCCAGGGAGAGCGAAGGGAAAGCAGCGGCCGGTCAAAGAGGAGCCTAACTGAGGGGACAGGGGGCGAAGGGCAAACGGCCATGGGAGGGACATCCCATAAGGTTCACCACGGGCCTGTACCGCCTACCCTTTGATGGGGGACTGCGGTTGGAGCGGCGCTCCTTAGCCCCTGACAGTGGTGCTGCCTACTATCACCCGACCAGCGCAGCCTAAGCTGGGAGGCAGTGAAAAGAAACGGGTGGGAATAGTCCTACAGGGCCGCAGGCTAATAAGCCCCGCTCACCTGCGAGTAGAAAGAGCCATCTTCTAGTCATCGCAGCCCAGACTGCAGGGAAGAACTGGGGAATTTGTGGGAGGTCCCTGGTATATATGGGGCTGGAAGGAGCCACTTTTCTGTCTCTGCAGATCAGCGCCATCTTGTGGATGTATTACCCAAGAGTAAGGAATATTCTGGAACAGGACGTGCTGTATACTTAGAATAAAAAAAAATGAATCAAAAATTTAATTGGGTATGATAAATTTCAAAACACCCCTGAAGGCACAGACCGGGATGGCTGGGACATGTCGGGCAGTAGTACCTCACATGTCTCCTGACGCCACGCTTTCCCACATACCCTGCAGGCCTTCTGGGGAAACCTTTTATTGGTGGGAGGAATGCACTTTATAAAGTGCTTTCCCACTAGCCTGCACTCATTGTCATTACCAGCCACCTCTGGTGCCTCACCATCCCCAAACAGCAAAGCAGGGAGTATCTGCTGTTGGTAATGTACGAAGGTCAAATTTGAGCCTGGTACTGCTGCCTTGAAGACAACAAAGCTGTTAAAAGTAGCCAATTGAACCAGATGAATTGCTAATTTTTTGTACCAGGCTCGCGATTTTTGGGTGGCGTTGTAGTATGTGAGAATTTGGTCGGTTTTATCCACGCCACCCATGAACTTGTTGTAATCTCTGATACAACATGGCTTTTGGGTAGGGGCTTGGGTACCATGTTGCCTTACATTTGTTACTGACTGGTCGTGGATGGTAGTCAGCATGAACACATTCTTTTTATCCATATATTTAACGGCCAGGAGCTCATCGCTTCTCAGGGCGTAAGACTCTCCACGCTTTAGTTTTTTATTCAGCAATGCCCTTGGCAAGCCTTTCCGGTTACGGTTGACTGTGCCGCAGGCAGGAGTGTCTAAGCTGTAAAGGGCTCTAAACAGGGGGACGCTGGAATAAAAATGATCCACATATAAGTGGTACGCCCTCCCTAGTAGAGGGGTGATGAGCTCCCAAATGATCCGGCCACTGACGCTTAAATCAAGGGGACAACCAGGTGGGTCTAGTTGTGTGTACCTTCCTTGATAGATCATAAAAAATTTAGTATACCCGGTTGTACTTTCACACAATTTATACAATTTTATCCCATAGCGGGCCCGCTTGCTAGGGATATATTGCCAAAATACCATGCGCCCTTTAAAAAGCAAAAGAGATTCATCTATAGTTAAATTTTGTGAGGGGGTGTACAGTTCTGCAAAGCGCTCTGTTAATATGGACTGGGTATCCCAGTAATGATGCTAGGCTACATTTTCTGAGAAGACCCATTGCTAGAGTGAGCCCCCAAAATTTTTTCATCTCACTCATATTGGTGGGGTGCCATGACTGAGCTCGGGCGTGCCTTTGTCGGGGGTTTTGTGCCATGACCTGCTCAGCATAGCAATTTGTATAGAGGACCATATCCTGTAGGATGGCCTCTGTTACAAATAAATGGAAGAAGTCAACAAGACGTAAGTTACTTGTGTCTATGTTGACTCCAGGGACCAAATTTAAAGGAGGAACTTCAGGGGAATAATTACTAGGAAGCCTCCATGCCGGCTCTCCTGGACCAGCAGCAGCACTCAATGCTTCCACCTGCTCTACACTGTCTCCCAGCGTGGCTTCATCTTGCACGGTACTAGCCCTTCTACGATGGCTACCTCTACTGGTACCACTGCGTGGCTGTGGCTCCTCAGTAGAGGAGCCACTCTCTGACTCAGAGGGCAAATACTCTGAACCTGACTCACTAAATTCAGAGGCCATCACATAGGCCACAGCTTCCTGGGCAGTGTACTGTCGCCCAGCCATACCCAATCAAAAACAAAATGTAAAAATAAAAAACCTAAACTACAATGCTAGGATGAAACTAAATATACAGAGAAAAATAAAATTGCACAGTAAACAACTAAACAGAATACAATGCTAAGTAATTCAAATAAACAAAATGCCAGTCAGTATATTGCAAAAAAGTGTACCTAAATTGTAAAAAAAAAAAGGGCAACGTGTAGCTAAAGTGTATTGAAATAACTAAATTAAACAGAAATAATCAGAAATTAAATGTATAGGTGTGTGTATCTGATACGTTACGATGCGAAGCAAAGCGGTGGAGTCCAGAGCAGCTTCAAAAGAACAGATCCATGGAGAGGGGGGGAGGGGAAGGGGGAGAGGGATAGGAGAAGAAGAGAAAAGAAGGAGGACTGGGTACCAAAGGGGAAAACATGAAGAGTCAAAGCAGAAGGGAGATGATCCAGAAGCGACGATCCAGAAGCGACGATCCAGAAGCGAGGATTAAGAAGCGACGATCAAGAAGCGACGATCCAGAAGCGACTCTAAAAGCAGTTAACATAGACCAACACATTACAGGCATTGTGGCAGCAACCCCCCCCCCCCATCACAGGCTTGGCAGAATCACCCGCATATGACTGATCAAATCACAGGCAGCATGGCAGCAGCCCCCTCACGCCATCACAGGCAGCATGGCATGCTGCGCCCCCCATCACAGGCAGCACGGCATCAAAGCATAAAAAAAGAAAAAAATTGTTACTGTACGAGCCATGATGGGGACCCCATTGAATTTTTGCTACAGGGCCCCCTCACATTTAGTTGCCACCACTGCCCCCAACCTAAAGGAGGATTCCAAGGGAGCACCCCTCCTCACTACAAGGGAGCATGTAATCGTTGCTAGCAAGCAATTGATGGGGGGTGGCAACATTCTGTCAGTGATCGATCACTTACAAAATGTTGCACCCTCCCATCGTTCGCTCGCTTCCAAGCAGTGATCAAAAGTTGGTGGGGGGGCGAGGGAAGCGCCACCCCCTACCCCTGAGGTCCAACAGACTGGCCGCATCGATCACTGACAAAATGTCGCCGCCCCCCATCGATCGCTTGCACCCTAGCAGCGTGCCATGCTGGCCATGCGGGCAGTCTGTCGGACCTCGTGGGTAGGGGGTGGCACTTCCCTCGCCCCCCCACCAACTTTTGATCACTGCTAGGGAGCGATTGATCGATGGGGGGGGGGGGTCGGCGACATTTTGTCAGTGACCCCTGCGGCAAATGTGGAATGGGAACAGTTGCAGACACTACTCCTCCCCCAGAATGTTAAAAAGGCTTACAACAGCCATTTTTAGGCATCATGTCTGGAGACAGGATTAGAAGCGGTACCATGCTCCACAGTGGAATGCCACATACCAGCATAGAAGATGTGCTGCCTGTGTCAGAAACCTAGGATTAACTGCCACCTGGTACCTGTCAGGCCACATAAAAGGGCTTGGAGGGCCACAGTGTAAAGTAAAACAGTCTGGTAGCTCATCCCCATGATTATAACGCCTCTACTGGCCAGTTAGACCCATGACCCACTAATAACACAGCATGCCATGCTGGGCGCATGGCCGGCATGGCACGCTGCTAGGGAGCAAGCGATCAATGGGGGGGGGGGGCCATATTTTGTGAGTGACCGATCACTGACAAAATGTCGCTGCCCCCCCATCGATCGCTCCCTAGCAGCGTGTCATGCTGGTGGTGGCACTTCCCTCGCCCCCCCCACCAACTTTTGATCGCTGCTAGGGAGCGATTGCTCGATGGGGGGGCGGCAACATTTTGTCAGTGATCGATCACTAACAAAATGTCGCCAACCCCCCATCGATCGATCGATCATGCCCTAGTAGCGATCAAAAGTTGGTGGGGGGGGGTGAGGGAAGTGCCACCCCCTACCCACGCATTCGGACAGACTGGCAGCAAGAAACTTACCTGTCACGAGGCAGGCGAAGAAGAGGAGCGCCGCGTCATGCCTGCACTGTTTTATAGGGCTGGGGCGGACGCTGCTTGATGGCGCCCACCCCGCTTTCCTATTGGTCCTCGCAGAGTTGGGTCACAGGAGTGTCATTCCTGTGACCCAGCAGTGACCCCAAAATGGCGCAGGTGCGGATCCAGCCGTTTAGGAGTCCCCGAATTGACCCTCGATGGCAGGTAAGTGGGGAAATGCCCAGCCCGAGGTACTACGGGCTTGGCACTTAGTGGTCGGAGAAGCAACCCCGTAGTACCTACGGGCTTGGCATTTAAAGGGCTAAAGCGCACCTACACTCAGATGAAAGTAGTCAGCTTCTATCACCAGCCCAATGCCCCAAATTCCCCCGTGATGATGTAATCAGTTAGAGTACACACAGCAATGGGCAGCACTTTAAACTAACTGCCATTATGTGACTGTTTGGTTATAACTGAATTAATTAGCATATGGCATATATATTCATCCATAATACTACTTCATGGTGTTTTTATGAAAATTGGGCAAATGCTGAGGAAAAACAAGTAACACAGGTTGTTGTGGGGCACTGGGGATGGAAGGTGATCACATTAACTTCCTTTCTGAGTATAGGTGCACTTTAACAGAGCGGTCAGATTCTCCAGACCAATCGAAGTTAAAATAGTAAAGCTCTTTCTGTCTTTTAGTTGGAGATATATCCCCTGAGTAGGCATGAGTGAGCCCGTGGAAGTTCGGGTTCAATAAGTTTGGCCAAAACTCGCTGCTTAAGTTTGGTTCGGGGTCTCCCGAACTCTACCCCCATTGAAGTCAATGCGGGCCCCAGAATGGCTGTAAAATGGGGGTAGCAAGGGTTAGAGTGCTGCAAATTGAGAGGACACCAGGGCAATTACCCTGCACAAAATGGGCTATGGGAAGTACTCAAAATTATAACAGAAAAGGAAAAAAATTAAATATATGCATACATAAATCAATATATACATAAATGAATAAATAAATAATAAAATAAATAAATATATACATAGATACATAAATACAAATTAACATCAATTAATAAATATATACATACATAAATGTATACATATATACATGAATAAATAATAACATAAAAAAAATATGTACATAAAACTATACCTACCGTATTTTTCGCCCTATAAGGCGCACTTATTTTTACCCCAAAGTGTGGGGGGGGAATGTCCGTGCGCCTTATCGGGCGAATGTAAAAAAAAAGACAACTCACCCGTTACCAGCGCTACCGCATAGCCTGCCACACTGACAGGGCCCCGAAGAAGACAGAGGGGAGGCTCGCTCTGTTCCGGACCCGCCGCTGCGATCGCTGCAATAGCAGCGGCGGGGCCAGAGACATCGCCCGCCACTCCTCCATCTGCTACCTCTTCCTCCTGGGGCACATGCGAGCACCCAGGTCCGATTCGGGGCAGGCCACGCCCACCCGCTGCATGGACCTGGGTGTTCGTCCATGCCCAGGAAGAGGCAGCAGATGAAGGAGCGGCGGACGCTGTCTCTGGCCCCGCCGCAAGCTATTGCTGCCAGAAAAGACAGCAATAGCAACGGCGGGGCTGGGACAGAGCGAGCCACTCCTCTGTCTTCTTCTGGGCCCTGTCAGTGTGGCAGGCAACGTGGAAGCGCTGAGAACGGGTGTTTTTTTTTTTTTTACATTCGCCGCTGCTTCTTACGCCAGCTCCATAAATTGGGTGGGCGTGGCCTGCGCTGACGCGGCCCAGGCCGCTCAGTGGAGTGGTGTCAGGGGACAAGTGAGTTTTACTTTTTTTGTTTTTTTACTTAAGACGACAGCCAATGGGAATGGGGGGGAGAGGTATGCCACACAGCCAATGGGAATGGGGGGGAGAGGGATGCCACACAGCCAATGGGAATGGGGGGGAGAGGGATACCACACAGCCAATGGGAATGAGGGGAGGGGAATTCCACACTGCCATTGGGAATGGGGGGAGAGGGATGCCACACAGCCAATGGTAATGGGGGGAGGGGAATGCCACACTGCCATTGGGAATGGGGGGAGAGGGATGCCACACAGCCTAGGATAATGGGGGGAGGGGGATGCCACACTGCCTATGGGAATGGGGGGCACACTGCCTATATGGGGAATGGGAGGGGGGGAATGCCACACTGCTTATGATAGTGGGGTGCACGCTGCCTATATGGGAATGGGGATGCCACACTGGGTATACGGGGATTGGGAGGGGGGATGCCACACTGCCTACATGGGGAATAGGAGGGGGAATGCCACACTGCCTATATGGGGAATGGGAGGGGGGATTTCACACTGCCTATATGGGGAATGCCACACTGGGTATATGGGGAATGGGATGGGGGCATGCTACACTGTCTATGGAATGGGGGCATCCCACACGGCCTATGGGAATGGGATAGAAGAATGCCACAATGTCTGTAATGGTGCGTTTTTGGTTTAAAATAATTTTTTTCTTGTTTTCCTCCCCCAAATCCTAGGTGCGTCTTATGGGCAGGTGCATCCTATAGGGCGAAAAATACGGTATATATCTAAATAAATATATACAGTTTAAGTGTAAGAAGAAGAGGAGGAGGTAGCAAACACTAACCACTCACTCAACCAAGCCCTGTGGGATCCATGCTCGGTTAATCTTAAGGAATGTAAGGATGTCCACGTTGGCTGTGGAAAAGCAGATCCTCCTTTCGGTGATGACACCTCCTGCGGTACTGAACACACGTTCTGATAGGACACTTGCCGCAGGGCAGGCCAGCACCTCGAAGGCATAGGGGGCAAGCTCTGGCCATTTGTCCAGTTTAGCCACCCAGAAATTGAAACCCATTGCTCAGTACCAAGATAAGCGTGGACAGGTAGTCATCCAACTTCCTACTGGTACTATGGGCTGTATCCCATGGTGGTGGATGTGGCGGACAATGGTACATCCTCAATGGTACATCCTCCTGCTCCAGTGTTGGAATCATCCTTATAGCGGGGATCCAGCAGGGTGGCCACCCAGTAATCAGCATGTAGTGGCTCGCGTGAACCAGGCTGCCCTGAGTCAAAGAGAAGCTGTCCTCAGTTTCAGGTGTCTCCTCCTCCTGCTCCTCCCTCCAGCCATGCTCCAGTGATGTGAGCTGCACTGTGAAAGAAAATGTAACAGCAGCAGCCACTTATCTGCTCCTGGATGCTGGTCCACAGCTTCTGGGCGGTGTGGGGTCTTTCACCCAGACAGATGAGGCCACAGGGGCCACGCTGGGGCCATGCTGACTGCTTGGGGAGGAAGCAAAGTAGGAGAAGGAGGCAACAGGAGGCACTAATGTCCTGCAATCCTTGGTGGTGGAAGGTTATGCTACAAAGGGCTTACCACCTCAATCCTAGCTGCCACTTCATTGACCCAATGGGCAGTTAAAGAAATGTAACATCCTTGCCAATGCCTACTTGTCCACATGACAGTGGTGATGTAGACACTGGAATTAATGGCATTGCCTAGTGCACATTTTATTTTCTCAACAACCTGTTGGTGCAGGGTGGAGATGGCCTAGCAAGAAAAGTAGTGGCAGCAGGGAACGGCGTACTGTGGAACAGCTGCTGCCACCAGAGTCAACTGAAGCAGCAGAGGGAGCCCCGGGTGCTTGCATGTTTTGTACATGTTTCTGTCACTGCAACTCATGTTTGGATTGCAGGTGCCTGGTAATGGAGGGGTTGAAGAGATTATTAATTTTGCCTCATTTCATGGACTGTGGCACAGCATGCAAATAACTTGTGTCTTGTCCTTTCTGCACTCCTGGAAAAAATGCCATGCTGGGGACACCCTTTGAGCCACCTTTGGTGTGCTCAGTCCCTAGGTGCAGTGGGCAGTGGCAGCAACCGGCTGACCACTGGCAACCTTTTCCCTCTTCTTCTGGCTGCCTGGGACTTTGTGGCCATTACCTCTTCCTCTGAACTCAGTCCATGTGAGTCATCACCCCTGGGATTGTCTTCCAATAGGGAACAATAGGTCTGCAACTGGGGCAGGTGGAAGGCCCACAGTATCGCAGCTAGGAGTGTCATCATAGAGCATTAGTGACTCTGTGGGGGTGAGATTGAGGGCTCTGCATTCTCGGCTGCTGTGGCATGGGTGGAAGAAAATCCCACAGAACTGGTATTACTGCATGCCAGCTATGAGTGTCACATAATGCAAGGTGTGCCCACAATAAATAGTTTATCAAAGCTCAAAAGGGTCTAATGACTGGTGTGCCCACAATTAAATCGTTCAAAGCCAAAGAGTGCATAATGGCAATTGTGGCCACAGATGAGCTGTACTACATGCTAAATGAGAACAGACAGATGTCCCTCTCCCCATCTGTCCCTCACTGACAGTGTCCATTCTCCCTGGCTTGATGTACTGATAAGGACAATTTAAGATGCAGCCAGCCTCCTCTCCCCTCCTGTGTGTGCTCAAAATCACAGTAAGTGACCCTCCCTGCATCTCCAACAAGCCGAAGATTTCCCCAGGGTGAACGCAGCTAAACGCTCCGGGGTATAGTACCACCTGGCTAGATACTTGGAGTTTGTTTCTTGTAGCTAAACCGATATGAATGTCTTTGGGGTGTTAGTGAAGATCTCTCCCACTCTTTCTCTGTGAATACTCTATCAAGATCCCTTACAGAAGGAGGGGGCTTCCCTGCTCCGCATCCAAGAATTGGTAGATCTGTGAAATTACCCTTGTTGGAGGATCCTCCCTCACCAACAAATTCTCAAACCTCATTAGATCCCTCTCCAAAGCGGTCTTGGAACCCATCCTCTGGATATAGTGTTGGGATAGCAATAGGTGCCACAGATTGAGAAAGGGGTCCCTAATTGGATCTGCAGCTTGGGTAAGGAGCACCATTTACCCCCACGGACTAGATCTCGGCCCCTGACCATCTGCATGGTTTCTCCGCTTCCCACCACAGACCACTTCTCACCGAGAGGTAGATCTAGGTTGTTCACCAGAGGAATCAGGGGTGAGGGCCAGGGAGAGAAGTCTGGTCTTGATCTGATTTTGTCCCACACACATAGTGACCCCTTGATCAGGGGATGGGCAGTCACTCTTCTTCCTGAGTCCTTAACCGCCCACGGAAGGTCTCCCAGTGGGGACTCCATAAATCTACTTTCCCCTCCCTTTGGTCCAGTCTATGATTCACTGCAGTTGAGCAGCTTGCCAATATCTGACCACGTTCGGAACAGCTAAACCTCCCCTATTCTTGTGAAGCTGGAGCAGAGAGAATCGCAGCCTGGATTTTCTGTTCCCCCAGATGAATTTTATAAAAATTGATCTTAGGTTCCCAAAGAAGCTCACCGGAATATGGCAAGGGAGTGTCTAGAATAAATAGAGTAGTCTAGGTAGTATTGTCATTTTTATAATGTTCATCCGTCCTATCCAGGTGAATGTCAGGATGTTCCAGTTAATTAGCTCAGATCTTGTTCTGTTCAGTATCGTCATAAAGTTATACTGATATATCCCGTCGAGGTCATTTGGCAACTTCGTACTCAAATAGGTAAAGGTTGGTGAAGTCCATCTAAACAGGAATGAGGTTTTCAGGCTCGTCACAGTGGCCCCTGGTAGACCTACATCCAAGGCCTCTGATTTGTCAAAATTTATTTTAAAATTCGAGAATAGTCTCCTTGGTTCCTCAGATGCCGCAGAAAGGGCTCCACTACCAGTGCAAAGATCAGGGGTGAGAGTGGGCAGCCCTGCCCAGTCCCATTTGAAATTGGGAATGGGGAGGAGAGACCTCCATTGATCTTGACTCTGGCACTGGGTTCAGAGTATAGACTCAAGACATATCAAGAGCTCTGTGTTCTAGTTCAATCTGTTTCAAAATTTCGAAGGCAAAGTTCCAATCTATACGGCCAAATGCCTCCTCAGCATCTGTAAGAGGGGGGATCCAGCCACCCGTGACTTATGGATAAGACTTAGGGCTCTGACTGTATTTTCACGTGCGTCCCTACCGCATTGATAAACCCGCATTGATCATCAATTAAGTCCGGCAAATAGGCTGCCAGCCTGTTTGCTATGATCTTGGAAAAGAGCTTAAGATCTATATTCAAGAGGGAGATTGGGTGGTAACTCTTACAGCTCAGTGGGTCTTTGCCCGTTTTGTAAATCACCATGATATGGGCCTCTAGTGCCTCCGGTGGGAGTGCACTAAAGGTTTCCTCACTTCCCATGTCATTATACGTCCGAAGGAAATGTTTAACTAATGTTGGGAGGAACTTCTTATAATATGCTGTGGTGAATCCGTCCGGACCCGGCGACCTCCCTGTGGGGGTTTGGCCAATCGCTTGTGATAGTTCCTCTGCCTTTATTGGCCCCCACCCAGCCTCCGAATTGCCTCTTCGCTCAACCTGGGCATCCCTGACTCCTCTATAATATGCTTTGATACGTGATTTTCTCTCTTGGTCTCCTATGGGATCTTGGGGATGTAAGTTATACAGGGAGTGGTACTATGTCCGGAACAGACTGGCAATCTCTACTGTTTTATGCCTTTTCATTTGCTGTTTATCAACTATTGCGTTGATAAAGTTTAGGGATTGTTGCTTCTTTAATGCTCTGGCCAGCAGGGCCCCGCTCCTATTACCCCACTCGTAATAAAAGCGATTGCATCGCTTAATGGCAAACACTGCCTTTTGTAGCAGCATGGCATTCAACTGTTCCCTTGTCTGAATTAATTCTCGGAGGGTGTCTGGTGCCTGGGACCTCTTGTGTTGCCCTTCTAATTTTTTTTTTTTTTAATGTGAACCCCCCAGACTACTGCCTTATGCGCCTGCCACACTGTCATAGGAGCAATCTATTCTGAGGCATTGAGTTAGAAGTATTCTGTTAAGGCCGCTTGTAACCCTTGAGTAGCTACTGAATCCCTTAATAGGGTCGGGTTTAGGCGCCACATCCAGGCTCTGGGCCCCCCCCCTTGTTCTGTTGGAGGGCCACGCACAGCGGGGATTGATCTGTCAAGGAGGACACCTCTATTGCATATCCTTGTACCCTTGATAACAAACTGTGAGAGATTAGGATATAAAGCTCGATTCAGAGAGAAAAAAAAACTTCAGTTTTAGTGCCGATCTGTTTTTTTTGTGAAATGTTTCCGTTCTCATATGAGCGTACGAGCGATTATATGCATGCATTGAAAACCTTCTGTAAAGTTTCCGTCCGTTCGTACGGCAAATTACGAATACGAGGATGTCATTTTCCATCCAGACTTTTCCGTTTCATTTCCACATGTTACAATGTAGGCTTTTGTTTTTGCCCTTTTCCCATCGTATCCTCCAACGAATCCTTTACGTTTCCCGTTCGATCCTGCTTCCCTTTGCGCCTGCGCACTACAAACTTAACTCATTAAAGTGCTCGCCTACATATTTGCCACCCTCACTTCTACTACAATGTTAGCACTATCCTCCATCTTCCCTTTTGAAACCTTAAAACTCACCCAAACCACTTAGCACTATCCTCCATCTTCCCTTTTGGAACCTTAAAGCTCACCCAAATCACTTCTCGGTCATGTGAATATTCATCTTTAAATATTTCTGGGCACATTAGTTTTGTGTTAATGTATTTTGTAAATGAAATGACACTGTAACATTTTTTTTGGATTTCATCATAAAATATAAAATTTATAAAAATTTTGAAAATTTCAAATTTTTACAACTATAAAAAGCAAAATACATAGCAATGGCAGGCCACAGAACATTATTCTTCATCTGTGGTCCCCAATGAGTTGCGCAGCTCCTGCATCTCTCCCACCAACTGAAGAACCCTGACACTCAGTTGTGCCACTCTGGCATGTGTGGTCCCTGTTAAAAAACTTAAATTAAAATATTGGTATAACCTTGTTGGGGTCATACTGGGCATACATAATGGGCATACATAATGGGCATCAGGAGCAAGGGCAGGTGTGGATATCCAGAATCCCCTGAAAGAATTTAAAAATACTAACATAAAATACACATTCTAAGCTACAATATTGTTTAACATGTCAAGGGCTAAAAACAGCAATAGGTTAAGTCATGAGTCATCAACTATATTCATTGCCATACAATGAAAATGGATTGATGGAATGTGAGCAAACTTACCCTGGAGCCATCCACCAGATAATGCTCCTGACTCAAACTGACGAAATCAGCCGGAGCTCCGCAATATATAAGCATCATGGGACGACCCTGGATGCCCTGCAAGAACACTGAGGAATCACATAGCTGGACCAATCACTGCTTTTATGTTGTGTGAGTGGCACATCTTGCGGTTCCTGCAACCAAATATAAAATAATTACACAAAGCAAAGGTAACCGACTAAAACAATAACTTCTACAACAAATTAAGATTCAAGTTCAACAATCCAAATATAATTCACAAAGGACATAAGTCTAAAAAAATATAGCAATTATATGGATGTGTGGGAAAATAAATGTTTACATGCTAAGGACTAATTAAGGTCAGCATTAAAATGAATCTATAAGGCATACATGAAATGTATTGATTCAGGTATGCATTGCTATACAATTTATGGGCTCGGCCATGCTGATACATGCAATGCCTTGGTGCTAAAGGCGCGCAGACTCCTTCACATAGCTGCAAAACATGTTCAACAATAGCAATCTGAGCCCTCAAAGGTCTCGTAAGTGGATCGGAAATTAAACGGATTTATAGGGTGGTGGTCCATCGGAAATCAGCTCTCTGAATCAGACTGAAACCCATCCCAACAACGGAAGTTTTCTGAACGAACGGAAAATTTCCGATTTTGTTTGGAAAATGATCTGAACTAACGGAAATGTTCCGATTTGCTTCCGTTCATCGAAAGCGCATTCCCGATCGTTCGTACGAATGAAAAATGAACGGAAAAAAGCAAAAAACTTTCACAGACAGCTACGGAAGTCCGGACGAATGTGTCTTTGAGTCGAGGCTATAGTCTATCCTGGCATAAGATGAATGTGCCGAGGAGATATGTGAATAGTCTCTGGAAGATGGGTTGAAAATATGCCACACATCGCATAACTGTAGGCTGTGAAGCTCTCGTTTAACTTTCCTTAACCCTGTATATGGTATGGATTTGGCTGTGGACAAGTCAAAAAGGGGATCCAATGCAATATTTAGATCCCCCATCACATTCCCCTCCTGAAAATCCACCAGTTTGTCAAATAACTCCAGAAGGAAGTCTACCTGGCCGTTATTTGAGGCATATACTGATGCTAGTGTATATACTTCTCCCAGGATCATACCTTTAAGAAGAATATACCTTCCCTCGTCGTCTTTGATGGAATCAAGGAGCGTGAGTGGTGTCGATCTGGATATCATCACTGTCACCCCTTTGGATTTGGATTTCAAGGAAGAACTAGAGAACACCTGGGGAAAGAATTTAGAGGACAGTCTCAGGCAGCAGTTACCCCTGAGTCTCCTGGAGAAAGACTATGTTTCCCTTCAGCCACTTAAGATCTGAGATCATAGCGTAACGTTTATCAGGAACATTGAGTCCCCTGAAGTATATGGATAAAATGTTCATGTTGGGGGTCCCAGGGCTATTGGTCCCCCCTGCTCTGAGAGCGAGTTTTTCACTCTCTTGGCTATACTTAGCTCTCATTCTCTCTCCCATCATGCCCCTAATGATCAGAGGAGAGGAAGACCTCAACATAGAAGTTAAGTATTAAACTTTAATTTTTATTATATTTTATTTTTTTTAAGGAGGGGAAAATCCCAACATTACATATTTATGTAAAAGGAGAGAGAGAAAGAGGGAAAAAAGGGAGGGAGGGGGTATATAGATATGCTATACATATATATAGGGGAAGAAAAAGAACAAAACACTCGAGAGTGAAAAAATGTGTCCCAATATCTTAATCCATTGGCTAGTGCTCTTACATGGTATTCTCAAACTCACTGACGTCATTAATCCTGTTACCTATGAAACAACCATTTACTATTTTACCATATATGTATAACCGTGTAGGCCAGTGCTCATCCTTAATAAATACCCACAATTCTTTACTCTAATATATAACGTTCACCCTACTAGTTATCTATGTGTCCAACTGTCGACTTTATTAGCAGCATCCAATTTGGCATTGCCTTACCTTGATCCCGATCCAACGGCGCATGCGCAGGCCGCATCTCGCGCTTTTCTCTAACAGGCCACGTGCCCGCGCCGGCCATTTGCGCCTGTCATATATGCAGTGTACATTCCCCCCTCCCCTTCCCTATATAGGCAGTGTGGTGTGGCCCCCCATTCCCATATGCAGTGTTGCATCCCCCTTCCCCATTCCCATATGCTGTGTGGCATTCCCCCCCTCCTATTCCCATATGCAGTGTGGCATCCCCCTCCCTCATTCCCATATGCTGTGTGGCATCCCCCCCCCCATTCCCATATGCTGTGTGGCATCCTCCCCATTCCCATATGCTGTGTGGCATCCCCCCCATTCCCATATGCAGTGTGGCCCCCCCCCCCCCATAAGTATAGGCAGGGCGTCTCTGCAGAGGTAAAGAAAAAAAAAAAGTAAAACTCACCTCTCCGCTGACACCGCTCTGCTGACAAGCGTCCGGCTCCATGAATCGGGTGGGCCTGGCCTGCACCGCATCTGGGGCGTGTGCCCCAGCCGGAAGAGGCAGCAGATGGAGGAGGGGCGGGCGCTGCCTCTGGCCCTGCCGCTGCTATAGCTGTCAGAAAAGACAGCAATAGCAGCAGCGGGGTCGGGGACAGAGCCCGCCGCTCCTCTGTCTTCATCTGGCCTCTCCTTTTAGGTCCTTAAGTGCTAAATTTAAAAGAAACAAAGGAGGGGTGGCAGCCGCTCAGACCATTTTATAACTAGCCTGGGAGGTGCACGTTAGCAGGGCAATTAGGATACAAAAGTCTTAAAGGAGCCACAGCACTCAACCCTGTTAGCTTGCAGACCAACCTACAATCTGTCTCTAAACTTGGTTAAAAACAGAGGGCCCGGCCACACACATCTGCAGAAGTATGCTTAAGCTGCACCACCAAGTGCCAAGGTGCCTCTGTGGGTGCAGTCCTAACTCTAATCTCTGAGAGCCCATTTGGGACATACAATGCAATAGATAAATTCGGAGCAGGCTTACCTGAGGTTGCCCTAAACCTCAAGTGCAAGTGTTTACATCCTTCAGCAAATGGCTCTGATCGGATGAGAAACACCCAGCCTGGCCAGCCCCAGGGGCATCCCTGAATTGCCCTGCTGAGTTAAGCCCCCAAGGGTGCCAGTAATCACTTACCTTTCCTGGTTCCAGCGGTGCATGTGCGGACTCCTGGCCAATCAGGGCCGTTTGCCATGACAATGTAATTCGGCAAATGGCTCACAATTCACCATAATACTACTCCCTGTTTTCTTTCCTGGTGTTTGTATAAATATTGGGGAAAGTCTGAGGTAAAAAATAAAACACAGGCTGTTTTGGGGCACAGGGCTGGGGATGGGAAGTGACCACATAAACTTCCGTTCTGAGTATAGGTGCACTTTAAAGTAAACTGCCAAAACCATATATAATCCATATACCAACTAAAGTCCATCCAGAACAAAACCATCTTTCTCCCTATGAAGACATGACAGTGGCCTTAAAACAACCAAACTAATCCTAAATACATATTTAAAGAGGAACATCGGACCTAAAATAAAAAGGGGCCAATTCCCCCCCCCCCCCCATCGGCCCCTACTTACCTTTTGGATGCATGCGGCTGCTTTAGGGCCCGATCCTCACCCCGCCGCCCGCTTAGACTTCACTAACTGACAAACGCAGTGCTCTTCAATGTCCCACGCCAATCTCGCTGGATTTCGTGTGGCTCCATTGCATTCCATGCAAAGGCGCAAGATTGGGGGGCGCACGCAGTGCCTGATGGGATGCAAGATGGTGCCGCCTGTCAGGAGGTCACCCGGAATCCGAGGGACCCAGAAGATGGATGCCCTGGCAAGGTGAGTAAAAATTTGCCCAAAATAAAACCGGGGGGGGGGGGGGGAGGAGATCGGTGAGGATTGGGGGGAGGTTTTTACTTTTTAAAGCAGAACCAAACCTGTGAATTTGACTTTATTGCTTTGTTCTATGCCCCCGGGGGAATCCTAAAGTGGGGTGCCCTGCTGTGTGAAACTCACCTACCTGGCCGTGCCTATCAGAATGGCTGGGGTGGGAGCACCCATAATACGCCAAAAATACAACAGAACATGCTCTCCATTGTAAACAATTATGTCAACGCAGGTGGCTCTCACTGGACGAGAGCCCACACATGCACCGCTGGAGTGGGGAAAGGTGAGTTTTTATGGGCGTCTGGAAGGGTGTCACACAGTGGGGCATTCCAATTCGGGAAAAAGCCAGCAGCTGGCCCCTGGAATCTTTTGAATTCCTTACCGACCGCTGTTGGATTTTGTTCTGCTTTTATCAGGGTCCCATCATGCAAACCATAGCCAGATTGGTGAGTGCTTTATTAAATGGTAAATAGATATAAAGTCTAACACAGAGAGAGAGAGAGAGACACACACACACACACACACACACACACACACACACACACACACACACACAGAAAGAGACACACTGACTGATAGACAGTGTCACAGACAGACAGCGAGACACACACACCTACCCTGTTTCCCCGAAAATAAGACACTGTCTTATATTAATTTTCCCCCGGAAATATGGCACAGCGTGCGTCTCCTCCACCTCCCTGGAGCTCCCCCCTTACGTGCCCCGTCATTACGCCCCCTAGTGGTTACAATACAATTTTCGGGGGATGACTTATATAACGATATCCTCCGAAAGCAGGCACTAGGCCTTATTTTCGGAGGTTGTCTTATTTTCGGGGAAACAGGGTACCTACACGAAGCTTAGCAGTACTGCAGATTTCCTCCTCACAGGCTGGGAGAAACAGGCAGCAGGTTGATGATGCGTCTGGGGGGGGCGCAGCCTCCTGAATCAGGAAGACACACGCTGCTTCTCGGCCTGTGTGGCCCTGATCACACACACACACAGCCTGTCTGCCTTTCATCTAACTCCTGCCCGCTGGCAACACAGCGCCCGGGTCGGGTGCAGCCCCCACGCTACGCCCCTGGCCCTGCACTGCTGGTTGGTCCACTCTACCCACCCATCAACTTAACCCCCACAACCCTCGGTCTTACCACAAGGTCGGCATTATTGGTGCTCCTCCATTCGCACGTACATCTGATGCAGTGCCATGCCCCCATCCCCAGCACG
Organism: Gastrophryne carolinensis; assembly: GCA_027917425.1. NCBI lineage: Eukaryota > Metazoa > Chordata > Amphibia > Anura > Microhylidae > Gastrophryne > Gastrophryne carolinensis. The sequence continues at coordinate 225,109,803 of CM051239.1, read as the reverse complement.
TCGTTCCTATCATAGGAAGGGGACAGGCTGCAGCTGCAAGCAGGGGCGGAGCTGGGCTGGGTGAGGCGGAGCTTGGCAGAGCTGGGCTGGCCGATGAGGAGCTGGGAAAGTCTGGGCTGAGAGAAGCAGCGCTGAGGATTGCTCGCAAGTTGATTTTTTTTTTTATTAAATTGTTGCTGGCTGCCGCCCCGTACCCGCCCCCGTCTATAGCTCCGCCCTAGGCATGTGCCTAGTGGCAAATACGGCCCTGCATACACCAGCTCCAAAATGGACAATCTACTGACAGGCCTGGTGTTCACTGGAGGACAGAGGACAGACTGGGCTGCAAGCACTGGCAGGGTCTCCACAATCATTACTAATGCAGGCAGGGCTGAGGCACTGAGTAGTCATATGAAGCCAAGGGATCAAGAGCAAGACTGGGTAGTCAGACATAGCCAAGAGATCAGAAGCAAGACTGGGTAATCAGGCAAAGCCAAGGAGTCAGAAGCAAGAGTGGGTAATCCGACGAATCCACTGAATCAGAAAAAAAGAACCAAAAAGTTTGCAGAAGAGGAATTAGCAACCTTGGCATTAGGCACTTATAAACATTGTGCCAAGTTTGCTCTAGGACCCATCGCATTCTATTTTTGTATTGTTTTTTAGGTGTAATTTATACAGTTTCTAGTTATATATACTTCAATAAATGAATATATACACAAATATATACATCAATCTATACAGATTTATATAACTCAATTAATAAATATATACATCAATCTATATATATATATAGCAATTTATACACAAATAATTAGATTAAAATATTGCATTTTTTTTACAGGTGCCAGAGGTCTGGGGGCGTGGATGTGGCGGAGGTAGATAATGGGCCAGGAAGCTCTGCAACACCAAGTCGAGTGTATGCACCAAACACGGGATGGGCATCAACCCGCCTCTGCCCAAGGCTGCTACAAGGCCATTGTCGCACACCACCTTGCCGGGCTTAAGGTCAAATTGCAGCAGCCACTCATCTGTCTGGTCCTGGATGCCGGTCCACAGCTCCTGGGCTGTGTGGGGTTTTTTGCACAGACAAATGAGTTTTAGCACCGCATGCTGACATTGCCACATAACAGTACTTGAACGGGCCTTCACCATGATTTATTGAAAAATACAATTCTGTGATTACTCACCTGTAAAATTGATATTATGAGTATACATCCCGTCCCGTTCCGAAAGATATCCTAACACATGGGTTATTCATCTTCAGATGTCACGTGACTGCAGAGCAGAAAAAGTAGCCCCTCCCGGCCCATATATACCAAGGCACCTCCCACAGAACCCCAGCATTTAGAAGCAGTTAACAAAGCCGGGAGAATATAAACAACAATCACCATAAAGAGGTAACAAGAACAACAAGGGTGGGGCGGAACAGGACAGGATGGATATTCATAATATCAATTCTACAGGTGAGTAATCACAGAATTGTATTATTCTTAGTATACATCCCGTCCCGTTTCGAAAGATATCCTTACACATGGGACATCCAATAGCAGTGTCCATAAGGTAGGGTGGGATCCCCAAAGGCAACAGCAAGCAGTCTAAACCACTGCCGCCTACAGAACTTTGCGGCCAAAAGCAGCATCAGCTGAGGCCTTAACATCAACCTTGTAAAACTTAGAAAAAGTATGAACAGAAGACCAAGTTGTGGCCTTGCAAACTTGTTCAACAGAAGCTTGGTGCTGAAAAGCCCAAGAGGCACCAATAGCCCGAGTAGAATGAGCAGTAAGGTGGAAAGGAGGTTTCTTTCCCTTAGCAGACTAGGCCTGAATCACAGCCTGACGGATCCACTTGCTGATAGTGGATTTAGCAGGAGCCTGGCCTTTCTTAGGACCAGACGGAACCACAAAGAAGGCATCAGTCTTCCTAAAGGAAGTAGCTACCAAATAGAACTTCACAGCCCTAACTACATCAAGAGAGTGCAACACTCTTTCCTTGGGGTTACCCGGGTTAGGGCACAAGGAAGGCAACACAATGTCCTGATTGAGATGAAAGGCAGACACTTTAGGCAGAAAATCAGTAAAAGGAAACACCACCTTGTCCTGGTGTCTTTCAAAATAAGGAGGCTTGATGGAAAGCGCCGCGCTGACAGAGGTAATAGCCACCAAAAAGGCTACCTTGACAGTGAGAGTGGACAAAGCCGCTTCCTGCAAAGGTTCAAAAGGAGACCCTTGCTTGGCCGACAAAACCAAGTTTAAATCCCAAACAGGTAACATGGGCTTGCGTGGTGTGACGAAAATGAGTAACGCCCTGAAAGAACATCTTGACCAGATGATGCTGAGCAAAAGATCGCTGGAAAAAAACAGCCAGAGCAGAAACATGGCCCTAAGTACTAAGCTGAAAACCCAGATCCAAGCCATGTTGTAAAAATTCCAAAATCTTGGGAATTGAGAACACCCGACATGGAAGTGACCTAGACTCACACCAGTCGATGTAAGCACGCCAAACCCTGTAGTAAATGGTAGAAGAAGACTTCTTCCTAGCTCTGATCATGGTATTAACTACAGAGGCCGGCACCCCTTTGTCCATCAAGATGAAGGTTTCAGCAGCCAGGCCGTCAAAGCCAGCGTTTGTAAATTGGGGTGGCGCAGCCGCCCCTGAGTGAGCAGGTATGGCACCAGGGGCAGGACGAAGCGATCTACTGCCAACTGTACAATGTCTGCAAACCAAATTCTTCTTGGCCAACATGGGGCCACCAGAATGGCTGGCACCCCTTCCTGGGCTATTTTGCGCAGCACCTTGCCCAGCAGAGGGAATGGAGGAAACACGTATAGGAACTGAAAGCTCTGGCAGACATTGCCAGAGCATCCACTGACAGGGCCAAGGGATCCTGTGACAGGGAGACAAACACTGGAAGCTTGTGATTGTGACGAGATGCAGAGAGTCCGCTTCCAGATTCTCCACCCCCGGAATGTACACAGCCGAAATGCAGGGAACATTATCCTCTGCCCATGACAGAATCAGGGAAACTTCCTTGAGAGTCCTCTTGCTCCTGGTTCCTCCCTGATGATTGATGTAGGCAACCGCTGTCTGGTTGTCTGAGCGGATCTGTACCGCCAGACCCCGAAGGCGCGCAGTTAGATGGGAAAGCACTAGCCTTATCACCTTCAGTTCCAGAATGTTGATTGGGGCATAGGCCTCCTGAGGTCCCCACTGCCCCTGGAATTTCAGGGACCTCCAAAAGCCCCCCCAACCAGTCAGACTGGCATCCATGGTGACCACCTCCCAGCAGGAAGTCAGAAAAGATCTGCTCACTAGCAGATTCATTGGATCCAGCCACCATGACAGAGACCGCCTGGCCAGAGGGGATAGCACAAATACCTGATCCCGGGACCCTGGGTCCCAATCCCATACTGACAAGAGATGAACCTGGAGAGGTCTCATGTGAAACTGAGCGTATGGGACAGCCTCGAAGCTGGATACCATCAAACCCACCAGCTGCATTGCCTGTCTGATGGACAGATGAGGGCAAGACAAAAGAAGCTGTGTTTGTGACTGAAGACTCTCTACCTTCAGCTGAGGGAGAAAGACCTTGACTTGAGATGTATCCAGAGTCATGCCCAGAAAGGACTTTACTCTGGAAGGAGACAGGGAAGATTTGGGAAGATTGATCACCCAGCCAAACATTTCCAGAGTGGATACCACTGTCTGAACGGCCATCTGTGCTTGTTGCAAAGTCTGAGAAGCTACAAGAATGTCGTCCAGGTAAGGAAGAATTTGAATACCCTGAGATCGCAACAGAGCCATGACTCCTGCCAGCACCTTGGTGAACACCCTGGGAGCAGAGGTAAATGGCAGGGCCACAAGCTGGTAATGCTGATCTTCCACTGTGAACCTGAGAAATCTTTGATGGCCTGCAAAAATTGGCACATGAAGGTAAGCATCCTTGATGTCTATAGAGGACAAGAAGTCCCCTGTGCGAAGAGAATTTATGGCAGAACGCAGAGTTTCCATGCGAAAGTGCCTGAATCTGACAAATTTGTTGAGGAGCTTTAAATCCAGGATAGGCCTGACGGATATGTGCTTTTTGGGGACAGTGAAAAGATTGTAATAATAGCCTTTGCCCCTTTCCCGCAGAGGAACAGGGCAAATGACCCCCAATTCCAGTAGGTTTTGGATAGCAAGACACAGACACCGAGCCACCAGGGGGTCTTGAGCCATCCGGGATCATATGAACCTTGGGGGCGGCCAGGCTGAAAACTCTATATTGTAACCGGAGGAGACTACCTCCTGAATCAACCGGTCTGAGACATGACGCCTCCAAACGTGAGCAAAGAGCCGAAGCCGTCCCCCCACCCGGATGGGTGAGGGCGCCCCTTCATGCCTGAGGGGGCTTGGGGGAGGATTTAGGCTTGGAACTCCAGGAAGGACCGGGCCTGCCATGTCCCCTGCCCCATGACTCACCGCGGCCCCCAGCAGGGGGAGCCCCCCTTCCTCTCCTGGGGGAATAAAGGGGGGGCAGAGCAAATCTGGAACCCCGAAAGGGCCTGAGTGGCTTCTTGCGCTGAGGCAGCTTGCCTTCCTTGGCAAACAGATCGAGACGTCCCCCAAAAAGGCGCAGTCCTTTAAAGGGAGCCCCAGCAAGAGCCTTCTTAGCAGCAATGTCAGCCAACCATTGGCTTAGCCAAACAGAACGGCGTATAGCAACAAGTAGGGCAGAGGTTCTACCACACATTCTAATGGCATCCTCCAGGGCAGCAAGAACATGTGACAGAGGCTCTGTCTTTTGAATGTCATCACTATTCAGTTGCCCACCGGGTCATTCACTGGCCTTTTCTTAATTAGGTTCCAGACAATGTCATTGTATTTTGATACTGTTACAGGCAATGTCATTGTAGTTTGGATTGTATTATAAACTGCCATTGTGTTAATTGATTACGTCACAGACAATGGCATTGTTCGGATTGAGTGTATTACAGACGTCTCTATTGTATTGCTGATTGCGTCACCGGCAGAGTTGAGGGATTGTGTGCCCTGCTGCTATTGGTAGGTGTGTGTGTCATGCAATAGGAGACTTGTGTATATAAGGCCTAGAGTGGCACTAATAAAGACACTTCACCTTCACCCTCAATACTGAAGTTCTGTCTCTTATTGGGGGAAACGCTATATTACAATTCACTAGCCCTTGTAAGGGCTGTTCCTGGTTCCTCACGGACGACTCTAGAATTCCAGCAGCACCTCTTACGATTGGGAAAAGGTCTCGGGCGGTGAAGCCCTCTGGCGATAAGGGTAATCGCTACAATTGGTGGCAAGCGGTCGGATGGTCCTTTGTACCCAGAGAGAGTGCTACCCTGATGGAGAGTCAGTAGGACAAGTTGAAAAGGAGGACCCTGAAGGATCTACTCGAGAGCCGGGGAAGGTCGGCTAGCAACCGCCTACGTCGGGAACTGATAGCCGAGCTGATCGAAATGGATCATGCAGCAGTGAGGACCGAAACCAATATAGAGATCGATGAAGACGCTGCTCTTGTTCAAGCGGTTCGGAACAGATTGTCGGTCTATGGCCCAAATCCATCACAGGAACTGATCGACCGAGTCTTTGCCGCAGCGGAGGCAGAGGCCAGTAAGCGAAGGGAAGATCGGCGACTTTCAACCCAGCAGCCTCTCAGCCTCAGTTACACTGGGGGGAGAAAGATTCCATTTGCAGCATTTAAGTCCTTCCAGGAAAGTGACGACGAGATTGACGGATTTTTGGCTGATTTTGAACGGCAGTGCGCTTTACACCGGGTACCCACGGAGGAATGGGTCACCATATTATCAGGGAAACTATCTGGGAAAGCTTCCGATGCTTTCCGGGCCATCTCTGATGCGGACTTACCACACTACCATCTGGTAAAGGAGGCTTTGTTAGCCCGGTACGCTGTCACCCCGGAAGCCTACAGGCGACGATTTCGGGAATCCCAAAAGAAGGGAGGGGATTCTTACACGGAGTGGGCATGTCGCCTCCATCGTACAGCATCACACTGGGTCACTGGATGCAAAGCCACAACCGCTGAGGATGTACTACAGTTGTTTTTACTAGAACATTTTCTCAATGCCCTGCAACCAGAGCTAAGAGAGTGGGTACGTGACCGGAGGCCTCTAACGCTACCTGAGGCTGCTCGTCTAGCCGACGAGTACACCGATGCTCGCCGGACAGAACAGTCCGCTCCAAAACCACAACCTCCCATCAAGTTTCAAGCACCTGTGGCTTCTGCGCCAACTCGTTACTCTGGGCCACATAGGCCAGCACAGCAACCGAACCTCTCCACAGTTCAGTGCCATCGTTGCAAACAATGGGGACATTATCACAGTGATTGCGCCCTAGAGCCTCCCCGAAACACGTGGAGGCAAACACAACCTTCCACCTCCCGTACTCCTGTGGCACACTGTTTGGAAGCTGAGAGCAGTTCGGAAGAGTATCTGGGGGTACTGTATGAAGCTGATCCCGTACAAGCGGCCATCCAAGACAACCGACAGCACCATTGCCAGGAGGCACGAGTCAATGGGCGCACTGCGCAAGGATTACGCGACACCGAAGCCACACTTACCTTGCTCCAACCTCATTTAGTCAAGAACAATGACCGCACTGGACACACCGTTGCAGTAAGGGTGGCGGGAGGAGCTGTGTTTCGACTCCCCACCGCCCGAGTACATCTTGACTGGGGCGCTGGATCCGGCAGGGTACAGGTGGGACTTATGGACAACTTACCAGCAGAAGTACTATTGGGAAATGATCTAGGACCAATGACTTCTGCCTACGCTACCTCTGGACCAGCCAGCGTCAACCCTGTTACAACCCAGGCTCCAGCCGAGCTGCCGACTCCAGCCCACTGATCGGGGAGACCCAGGGGTTTCGTCTGCATCACGTCATGTCTGTTACACAAAGTCAAGAAGAGGATCAGCCGTCAGGTTACGTCCTTCCAGAAGGGAAACTTATGCCAAACACTATTTTTGTTGGGGGCATTGGCCGTCGGATTAATCAGCCTGAAATTAAGGATGTTTTTTCAAAGTATGGCGCTGTAAAGAATGTCAAAATTCTTAGGGATGCCTCTGGCGTTTCTAAGGGTTATGGTTTTGTCTACTTTTACGATGATGTAGATGTGCAGAAGATTGTGGATTCTCCGATCAGCTTCCATGGAAAGAGATTGAAACTTGGGCCAGCTATAAGAAAGCAGAGCACCTGTGCACACATCCAACCAAGGACTTTGGTGCTGAACTCACCAACGCCACAATATCCCAGTGTTTGGGCCCCACCCATGACCGATCCCTATGTACAGCCCACGTCAATGTTTAGTCCGGTTACTCACTATTTGCAGACTTGTACTTAAACAGAACTCTGCCCATAACAAGAGTCCGGACAGCCCCACGTTAACCCGAACAGGGTCAATCCGGGTCTGCCGGGTGTTCCACAAAAAGGGGGCATTGTGACAGAGGCTCTGTCTTTTGGATGTCATCACTATTCAGTTGCCCACCGGGTCATTCACTGGCCTTTTCTTAATTAGGTTCCAGACAATGTCATTGTATTTTGATACTGTTACAGGCAATGTCATTGTAGTTTGGATTGTATTATAAACTGTGTTAATTGATTACGTCACAGACAATGGCATTGTTCGGATTGAGTGTATTACAGACGTCTCTATTGTATTGCTGATTGCGTCACCGGCAGAGTTGAGGGATTGTGTGCCCTGCTGCTATTGGTCGGTGTGTGTGTCATGCAATAGGAGACTTGTGTATATAAGGCCTAGAGTGGCACTAATAAAGACACTTCACCTTCACCCGCAATACTGAAGTTCTGTCTCTTATTGGGGGAAACGCTATATTACAATTCACTAGCCCTTGTAAGGGCTGTTCCTGGTTCCTCACGGATGACTCTGGAATTCCAGCAGCACCTCTTACGATTGGGAAAAGGACGTCTCGGGCGGTGAAGCCCTCTGGCGATAAGGGTAATCGCTACAGAACATATGAAGTAAATTCCTCACAATACATAAGCCAGTTAAATACATCCCTGCCCAAAGCCGCAGAACCACCCTCTAAGGCACTTCTGATCAATCTTCTGATCGCAACAGTAGTAATAGCAGATGCGCACACAGGGCGCAGAGCAGTCCCCGCACAGGCAAAACCATGAGAGGCCAGCTGATCAATGCGCTGGTCTTCCACATCCTTTAAAGTGGTAGTGTCAGGTGAGTGCACCACAAAGGTATGAGATAGTCCAAGAATTGGAGCCTCAACCTCGGGTGGGAACACCATAATTTAGCTGTTTCCGGGGGAAAGGGATACCTCTTATCCCAGCTTTTAGGTACACCAGGAAGCCTACTAGGCTTCTCCCATTCCAGCAAAATGAGATTGTTGAAATGTGCCTGTGCGGGAAACTCCCAGCGCGGTTTAGCAGCATAAAATAATTCTCCCTGGGATTTGTCCCTAGGAGGCAGGCGGGGGACGGAGCAAGGCGGATCCTTCAGTTACTGGAGGGAGCTTGTTCCCAGAGGTTGGAGGCTTTCCTACTTTCCTTGGACGTGGAGAAAGCCTTCGACTCACTCTCCTGGCAATACCTCCGGTTTTCCTTACAGAGGTGGGGGTTTGGCCCGGGGCTACTATCCTGGATTTCAGCCATATATTCGAAACCCATGGCCCATGTGAAATATGCGGGTTATAGCTCAACTGACTTCCAGATAAAAAGGGGGACTAGGCAGGGCTGCCCATTATCTCCAATACTTTTTGTATTAGCGCTTGAGCCGTTGGCTGAAAAACTTAGGCAGAACCCCTCCATCCGGGGTATACCATGGGGTGGCAGAGACCATAAAATCTCACTTTTGGCGGACGATATGCTCCTTATGCTTACCTCCCCTCATGTGTCAGCCCCTAACACTATCCACACACTATCCTCCTTTAGTAAAATTTCGGGCTTGAAGCTGAACGCCTCCAAATCTATGGCCTTAGACGTTTCACTATCTGATCCCACTAGACAACAGCTAGTCCAAAATTTATCTTGGTCTTGGGTGCAGAGACTTCCATATCTGGGGATCAAGTTGACCAAAAATTACGGGGACCCCTATAGCGCCAATTACCCGGAGATGGTTAAATCTCTAGATTCTCTACTGCAGTCGTGGAGTTTCTTAAGACTATCATGGTTAGGAAGGATCGCCGCTTTGAAGATGACATATTTACCGAAGATTTTATATCTTTTTCGGGTCCTCCCTGTGCCAGTGCCGAGACACCAGTTAGATATCCTCCAGCGGAAGATTCTGTCCTTCTCATGGAATAAGTCCAAACCACGTATCAGGAGAAATATCCTTTATTGTAAAAAAGAGAAAGGTGGGCTGGCTTTCCCATCCCTCCACAAATACTATCTGGCCGCCCAGGTTGCACCACTCACCCTTCTTCACGCCCCAAGGGACAGGCCGCTTTGGGTGTTAAATGACATAGCTAACTGCAGCCCGGTGACACCAGCCTCGCTTCTATGGATCCCCAAATCCTCCAGACCAAAGACCATCTCCAGCATACTTAATTTCTCCCTGAATATTTGGGACACAATAAAGCACCTCTTCACCTCCCCTCACTTGCCAGCCTCTCCCGTGTTCGGTAATCCCCTGTTTCCGCCGGGTCTGTCCCACCAGATGGGATTTAAATGGTGGAAGCGTAAACAACTCACACTGTTATACGATTTTTGCACCCCTCGAGGGATGAAATCCCAGCAGCAATTGGCCCTCGATGAAGAGTTCCCTCCTGCTGAAACCTTTAGATCATTACAATTGCAACACTATATCCAAACCCACCTGAAAAAATCGCCCCCCCCCATACAGAACCACTGAGTTTGAACTTCGCTGCATCAGGGACCAGTTTGCAGGCAAGCTGATCTCGAACCTTTACACTTCGCTGACAGCCCCCCCTCCCAAAATGAAACATACATACATGCTTAGATGGGAGACGGAGCTGGGAGCTGAGAGGGACTGGGAAGCTTGGCGGGCAATTCTAAGGAACACAAGCAAAATTTCATATAACGCTTTGATCCAAGAAAATGCCTACAAAATACTATTCAGGTGGTATTACACCCCTGAGCGTGTCAACAGATTCTCCCCCTCCTCCTCCCCCCTCTGCTTCAGAGGCTGCCAGGACACAGGGACGATGCTCCATATTTGGTGGGAATGCCCGCTTGTCCAGGAGATCTGGAGCAAGACATATAGGCTTTTTGCAGGCATTTTGGAGTTAACACTTAATGGAGACCCCTGGGAAGCACTCCTTTTGCTCAGAACTAATAAATATACTAAGACTCAATGGAGATTGACCCAACACGTCCTCTCAGCCATTAGACTCACGATAGCGAGGAACTGGAAACTTCACACTCTGCCTTGGACTGAGATACAGAGCAGAGTCTCAAACACTATGTGTAATGAAAAACTCACTGCAATATACAGACCAATATGATCAGTTTCTTGAGGTTTGGTCCCCATGGCTGGATCATATAAGCGTACCTAAAGGCCAGACCGATCCCGTATTCCCAGTTTGAAGGCCCGTTCGCTTGACTCACCCGGGCCTCTTACATGGATAGAATGGTCTGAATCCGTTTGGACCCATCAGCCTCATAACACTTCCCCTTTCCCCCTCTTTCCTATCCTGTTACCCCATTGTTTGTCTGTCTTACCCCTAAAAAGGTTTTCTCAATTTATCAAAATACAGCTAGGCTCACCTACAAATCCATTTGATGCTACCATGATAGTATTTCATGAGTATTCAAATAGCCTTAATAGTCTCTGGTTTTTTATCCTTATCTTGGATTGATATATATGGTCACAAAGCAATTTTCTGTAGTTATTTCAGAACTGATTATGTTTAGAATAATTTTTTGTGTTGCCTTGACGCAGATGTCTCTCTTTCTCCTATATATTTGGTTAACATCATTGGTGACAACAATGCTTTGGATCTCTTGTATGAATATGTAACGTATATTGTAACTCTCGTGCTCCAAGATTCTTTGTGTATGCACTACTGTATGTGTTTTTGCTTTGCAAACCCCAATAAAAATTTTGTAAAAGAAAATAATTCTCCCTGCTGCTGCGGAGGGGCAACAGGGGGAGAGATCTCAAGCACTTCAAATAAATGGGCTAGCAGCCTGTCTGTATCAGCTGCATCCCAATGCTTGGACCCGGTCTTGGGATCATCAAAGGACCTATTCAGATCCTCAGATTCAGACTCAGAAAATAATTCCCCCTCAGGGGAAAACCGACAATATCATCCAGAGCTTCAGAAGTCATAGGGCAAACATACATATTATCAATCAAATGCCGTGTCTTGCCAATGGCTTTGCACGGCTCAGACCCGCCAATCCGCCTCTCCAGATCGGGCAGTCTAGTAGCAAAATCAGATTGGGCATCCCCGCTAGCATGCGCCGCAACCGGAGCTAAATGTAAGGGAGGGGGAGTAGGCAAGGCCACAGGGGACGCAGTCCTCAGCAGGGGTATCCCAGACAACCGCGCAACAGTCTGCTAGGCACAGGAAAGACAGACCTTGAAGTCGCCAGGTACAGGGGAAACCCCACAATCAGTACAGAACCGGCCTTGTCCCGAATGAAACCCAGACTCATTGTCTTGAGACGCCTCCATATGGTGATTATTGTGGCTCAAACTGGCCAATTGGGAATAATGCAAGAAGCAAACCCGGGATGCCCCCAATGCACCGCAAGGGAAGTGGGAGGATTTAAGATCTTAAAACAATTTCCCTTAATTAAAGTATAGGCCGGGAGAAACCACTAATTCTATAGTGGTATTTGTGGTTTAAATCCTAACTCCCAACTAGGCTCATGGAGGGTTGGTTGAAGGGATGACTGTTGTGGCGCACTTGAAGATGTCTCAAAAAGGATCTGATCCAGAAAGAGTGGTGATGCACTACTTCCTGGGAAAATTTCCTAATTGAGATGTCTTAATTTAAGCTGTAGATCTTAGGGGAACCGTATGATGAAAACGGCCTTTATCTATGTACAGCAGAGGTTGAATGAGCATACACTAAAACCTTTTGACTAGATATAGTATACCGAGAGAAATGTGCAAAGGCACTTACCGCCGCGGCCCGGGGGTGCTTAACCTGCCCAGGGCCTCTGAAGGTATGACGCTTCTGTTGGGGGGATTTCCTTCTTGGATAGGGATGTCCTCTGTTTAGGCGATGAATCCCGCGATGAATGGGTTGCCAGGTAGAAGGAGGCGCTGACTGCCAGTGTTTGGTGCAACACAATTTTATTCAATATTATGAGGGAGGGGGTTCGGGACAAGAGGATGGTGGAGGGGGGGGGGAGGAGGGGGAATGCTCTGTGAAGTCTTCCTTATTGTATCGTAGATCCAATGTAGGCCAGCTTTAATGTCCATTGTCCATTGATAGCAAAGGAACCTGTGGTTCACGAGAGGTTAAGTCTGGCGTATGTAGAGTCAATATACTGCATTGGTGCATGCAAATTCTTTTCCTCCTTGGAGTCCGCTGTGGGGAGAAGGGGTGATGTCCCGTGGAGTAGAGTAGATCAGCTGGAGCGGCGTCTCGCGCTGCGCTCCGGTTTCCAACACGCGTTTTTTGAGGTCACCGTCTTCAGGGTGCTGATGATGATCACAAATTAAACAGGGATCAATGCACAAATCAAACAGGGATCAATGCCTAATGCGCTCCGCAGACTCTGGAGCGAGATAACAAATGGTGCCACCAAAAACCTGATAACACAGCATATATATATATATATACGGAAACCCCCCCTTCCCCTAAGAGACTCAGAGGAACGAGGGGAGTCAGCAGTCATCCATAAGGGAACCCACATGAGGGAAAGGCACAAGTAATGCAGGCAGGGCATCCCATAAGGCTCACCATGACCTGAACCGTCTACCCTTTGCGGCGGAGCTCAGCTCCTTAGCACCAAATATGGTGTCTTCTACCTTCACCCGAACGCTATAGCCAAGGCTGGGAGGCAATATGATGAAGACAGAACGGGTGGGAATAACCTCACAGGTCCATAGGGCCAAAGACCCCGCTCACCTGTCTGAAAAAGAGAGAGAGACACTTTCTCGTCCTAGCAGTCCGAGACTGCAGAGAAAATCTGGGGTTCTGTGGAAGGTGCCTCGGTATATATGGGCCGGGAGGGGCCACTTTTTCTGCTCTGCAGTCACGTGACATCTGAAGATGAATAACCCATGTGTAAGGATATCTTTCGGAACGGGACGGGATGTATACTAAGAATAGCCCAGCATCTAAAGTTAATATATTTTAAGTTTTTAGTCTCTCAATTATTATTCTTTCTGCCACTGGGCTGCAACTCTGTTCAGGACTCTAGGATACTCAGAAGCATCTTGATTCAGAAGCATCACACTTACTGAGGAAAGGAGCGTGGGATAAAGTACAGGGGGGCGGGTTATAGCTGTGCTTTGCTCAGACAGAGCAGAGCTGGGGTCAGGAAAAGGTCAGCAATCCCAGAATGCAGAGCAGCACAGTTAGAAGGCACTTCCTGTTTGCAGGCTGCCTGATGTTCCATTAACCGCCATCTTGGATGATTAAAGGCTCATAACATGCAGTAGATGCAGGTAGGATGATTTTTATTGTGAGCAATCTGTATGTACAGGGTGTGAGAAACATATAAGATAGACTCTTATTCAGAGTGAAGGTCCGCTTTAAATTGGTGGTGCAGGGGCTACGCTGACTGCCTGAGGAGGAGGCTACAGAAGGCACCAACTGATGTCCTGCAATCTTGGGTGGAGGAAGGATCTACGCCACAGTGCTTCCCACCTCAGTCCCAGCCGCCACTACATTGACTCAATGGGCAGTTAGAGAGATGTAACATCCCTGCTCATGTTTAGTTGTCCACGTGTCTGTGGTGAGGACTAATTCAACTAATGTCAGTGCCCAATGCAGATTTTATTTTTTTCATAAGCTGTTGGTGTAGGGCAGGGATGGCCTGATGAGTAAAGTAGTGGCACAATGTATTGTGGGACAGCCACTGATCTTTAACCCTTTTAGTGCCAGCTACGTGAGTCACGTAGTCGCCTCTCCTACCGTTAAGTGCCAGCTACGTGAGACACACGTAGCTGACTTTAACCCTTCTAGTGCCAGCTACGTGAGTGTCACGTAGCCGCCCCCCCACATAAAAAAATATATAAAAGTTAAAAACTCACCTGACCCTTCGTTGGATTAGGCCGGGTCTTCTCTTCACCCGGGGGGCATCCAACCCCCCCTGGGACTCTTCTCTCTTCAGGAGAGCACCCAAAAAAACGCCCCCCCCCCCCGCTTCGGCCGCTGGCACAATTAACTGTAAAAAAAAAAAAATGACATTTACCCCCCCTCCCGCGGGGTCTCCTCTTCAGTGGGGGGCCTCCAATGCCCCCCCCCCCCCACTTCCTGGGTCGCCGGCTGACGTCATCGATGGCCTGGCACCTGTCGCCGGCCATCGATGAAGCTCAGTCTCTGAGGGAGATCAGAGGAGGAAGGTTGGAGGGGGCAAGATGGCTCTGATCTCTCGCCTCCCTAGCTCTCCTCCACCGATCACCAGCAGCTGTCATCGGAGCGTCGTGGGACAGGATCGGGACAACGGAGGTAAGTAGAAAAGAAAAACTAATAAATGACATTTTTTTTATTGTGAGTGTGTGGTTTATTTTTACTGTTAAACCCTTGTGAACTAGTAAGGGGTTTAGCGGGTGACTTGCCATTAACCCCCGACACCCCAACTACCTGCCTCCCCAAAGCACAGGGGGGGCAGAAGAGCCGGGCCCACAGAGCTTGTAGCAGGCAGGGCGGAGGGCCACCAAAGCTGGCCCCTATACCCTGTTCTACAGGCCCCCATAGCTGGTCCCGGGCTGGTTATAATGTGTAAGGGGGACCCCATGTCATTTTTGGGTGGATTATTAAGGGTTTTACATTTTTCTTTTAATTCCCCCCTAGTGTTTATAGTGTGGATAGTAGTTGTATTTTATTTGTAAATGTTATAAAGTGCTCTTTTCATTTTGGGGGGTCTCCTGGGCAAGAATGGTGGGGGCTACTGATACATCTGTGGTACCGTTGTAATCGGGAGAAATGGGGGTTTCACGTGCAATATGGTTTTCATTAGTAAAACAAATGTTTTATTTTTTTTATTTTATAATTTTTATTTACGCAAAAATATTTAAAAAACAGTAGAAAAATTACAAACAAGACATTTCATGTTAAAGCCTAAACTCTGCTGCAAAAAAAAATATATATATAATTTTCCTGGAAATTCCGGCAAAAATCACGGCGCAAAATGGGGAAAAATGACCTGTCAACAAAAAACTTCAAGTAGGCTGGCAATTAAAAGGGTAAATAGTACCTATGCATGTTGGGTATTGTTCTGCTCGGGGGATCTTGCGCTTTCAGATTTACATTGTTTTTTCTTGTTTGCTTATTGATATTTTAGGAAAACATGTTTTTTATTCAGCTTTTTATACATTTTTTAGGGAAACCCTGTGCAAAATGCGAATAATTCTTCAAGGGATTACTTCCAGAAAGATAAGCCAACTACAACAAGCTGGGTACACTTAGAAAGCTTAACATGTGTACTTTCAGGGAAAATATGTATAGGGTTGTTCTGGTTGAAAAATTGCAAGGTGAGCACTTTGTTTGCAGAGCTGAAATTTTCAAGTAAAATTACAGTTACGCACATGCTTTTCTTTGGTGTGTTTGGCAACTCTTCCCTTGACGGGATCTATGCATGTTGGGTATTGTTCTGTTAGGGGGATGTTGCTTTTTCAGATTTTACTTGTTTTTTCTTGTTTGCATATATATTTTTTTAGGAAAACGTGGCTTTGATTCTTCTTTGTTATTCTTTTTTAGGGAAACTCTGTGGAACCAAAGAATTGATTGAGGGATTACCTCCAGAAAACTACGTTCATATAAACAAGCCTGGTACGCCTAGAAATCTTGAAGCATGTACTTAAAATATATAGAGAATAGAATAGTTTGTGGGGGGGTATTTCAAATGTAAAGGGTTCTTTTTCTGGAAAAACTGCAAGGTGCGTAGTTGTATTTAATCTCCTAAAGCGCTGTTTCAGTTTTGGGGAGTCTAATGGGCAGGAAAGGGTGTATACCTATACATACGTGGTACCACTGTAACCGGGAGAAATTGGGGTTTCACACGCAAAAATATTTTTTTTGACAAACTTACATTTTTTATTACAAAAAGACACTACAAATTGCAAAAATAGTTTTTTTTACATTTTATTGCAAATATTTCACCAAAAAGTATTGAGAATACACTAAAAAAGGCCAAATAAGACATTTCATGTTGAAGCCCAGATACATAATTGTCCTGGAAAATCACTGGAAATCCCCTCAAAAATCAAGGTTGAACATGTGGAGAACAAAATAGTGAAACGTGGTCTGTCAAAAGGGGGTGACAAAAGTTCTGGGAAGGCTGGTACTTAAAGGGTTAAAAATGTCCATATCCACCAGGTGGAATAGGAGCATTTCAAAGGCCAGCAACTGTGAAATGTTTACATTCAGGACCAGGGCTCATGGGTGAGATGGGCCCAACTTCCGCTTTCCCTCCAAAGTTTGTGTGATAGAAAGCTGAACGCTTCGCTGGGATGATGTGGAACGTCTTGGTGGTGGTGCTGAAGGTGGTGGGGTTCCCACATTCTCCCTTTGGGGGGGACAGGTGGCCTTGTTGTTGGGAAGGTTGAGCTGGCAGCTGAGATAGAGGAAGACTCAACTGTTTTGCTTGTGTTTCTGGTAGTTCTGCTACTGTAGCTCATGTTTTGCTTGCAGATGACTGAACATGCAGGTACAGAGATGATTAGCAGTTTTCCCTCGCTTCAGCGACTGCTAGCTGCCCTGGTGCAGCTGCAACTATAATTGTCAAAAGGCCATGGTAAGTGTTAGATTCACGTTTGTCATGCAACCATTTTTGGCCTCCACAGGGGGCTGCAGTTCGAATCTTTGCCTCTCGTGCCAGAAAGCCTAGATACACCTCTATTTCTAGGTGGCACATATTGGCAGACACGAGTGACTGCCCTTGATGGTGGTATTAAGCCTAATGGTCATTGTAGTTCATTGGTCCAGACTATGACAAGGGAAATCTATGAATCCCTTCTGGCAGTCATACTGGGGTACTCAACAAAGACATCCTGAGCATACACCAATGCCATGATAAGATCTGTCAGGTTTCTAACCATTGATTGTTAAAGGTGGTAAAAAAATCAAGCTTTACCATCCCTATTGATAATTGATGTTCATAGCAAGCTGGTAAGCACAGGATATCACAGGTAACCACGTTGCTTGAATCCAATTGTCTGTTCCCACGCCTGTTCACAAAACATCTCATTTTTAATACAGTTGCGCTTAATACACAAAAATAAATCCACAAGAATTCCGTTTCTCATCTCTTCCATTCCAGGACACCACTAGTAGCAATGCGTGGGTTAATCTCAGCCGTAGGCAGGGACTACAAGATAGAAAAAAACTAGCTCCTCCCGGTCTATATAGTACATGTTGTGGCAGGATCTCCTCAGTTCTTTTCTTGCAGTCACAAGGGACTGTGAAGATTTTTTAGTTTTTAGTACAGTGCTGACGGGGAGCGGGGGCTTTGACTCGTCTGTCGACATCTGTCTCCCAGCCCCTCACCAGCTGAAGAATTCCCTGGACCCCAATTAGATGCTTGAGGTTGGTTTCCAAGTCGATAGCGTGGGATCATGCAGAGTGAGGGGAGCGTGCATGGGTCCAGGTAAACTCGCCGGAGCTCGTCTGACTGGGTCTGAGCTCCGAGGACCAGGAGCCTGCTTCCCGCAGGGTACTTGATCATTGGGCCTTGCATGGTGGCCTTGCTGTATGCCTCACTGCGCCACGATTCCCTCTACCGCCTGGGTTATCACCCACCCTGGCCGCTGTCTGCCTTTCCTATGGCTGCTGGTGGTGGGCCTGAGCTAGGTGGCCAGGCTCCCATGGGTCAGTGTGTGTGCTTGTGTTTACTACATTCCATAATACCCTGTGAAAGTGGCAGCATTGCTGGTCAGAGCTCATTCAGAGCTTGGTGCCAGTGTTTTGGGGAGATGTGGCCTCGCCGCAAGGAGTGTGGCCTCGCCCATGCGGCTTGCCTATTGGCGGATTCGGGAAGGGGGCGTGGCTCTGGCTGCTTTGGCCTTAAATTGGAGGATGTAAAAAGGAGATGGAGCTACTGCATTTACAAGGTATGTGGCCCCGCCCACCTTCTCCTCACTAACAGCACAAGGCACTGCTATCTTGTGTGGTGCCTGAGGTCACTGCTATGTTACGAGGTTGCGGATTGTCATCTCCTGCCCTGCCTCCCTGTTTCAGGCCTGAGGATTGGTTTCAGGGCAGCTGGCACCCCATGGTGGCCCTGGTCAGACAGGGCTCACTCCAGGGGCAAAGCCTTCAGAATTTGCCATCTGTTCATGTTGTTGTGGGGTGGGGGTTCAGAAGCTGCTGCATCCTTGACCCCGGTGGCTTGAATTCAGCTGCAGGGAAGTTGATTTTCCGGTAGTGCAGGCAGGTCTAACCAGTAATAAACACAGATATAATCCCGCGCTGCTCCAAACTGAAGACTACAAAGATAAGCTCAACGTGTGATAAAATAGGATTCCACTTCCTATAGAGTTCTAGATCATAAAAATACAATTTTGCACAGAGCTATTGAAAAAGTCCACAGTGATGTAAAAACATTCCACACGTGTTCTTCTTAGGTTCTACAATCCACCACCAACTATTCAAGCCTCTTACCAGATGCCCAATATCAATTGGCCTTAACAGATGTGATGTTGCAGATTAGATCATGGTCACCATCCTTCTCATAATTGCTCCAAATCGCCTCCAATAATGCTTGCAGCAGGTTAGAGTTGCAGCAAATAATTAACATAGGGGAGCATCAACCTCTTACTCCAGAGCTCTACCCTTATTACAAACTCCACAGTGATGGTTTAGGATAAGGGACCATAAAAAATAAAACAAATATAGTGCAATACGTCTAAAAATAATGGATTATTTTTAATAAAAGAAATGCACTCACAAGCAAACAGTTAAAAATATGCAGAATAAAAATACAGCTCCATTGCTAATGGTAGCTCTCACCACACAGATATCGGCAAGTGGTTTCAATGTAAGTAGAACTGCTGATTCCTCCAACGCGTTTCACCCTCTCAGGGCTTTAACTAGGATAATCAGCCTCAACAAATCTCCAAATTTATAGCTATCTAATCAGCTGAGTGACCTGGTGCAGCTGCGTTACCCAGAAGTAATCAAACAGTCCGCTCATTCAAATCACTAAAAAGTACAGCAATTATCTTTAAATTTCAATCCAAAGTGTAGTTAAGAGTGATCACCAAAGGGTTGCCCCTTTTATAATTAGTGCATCCACATACCGTGCTGAGAAATAGTAAACTAAGCTCTTAGATTGAGACCGGAAACGGAATAACCACGCTCTCCGGCTGTGAACTGCATGAAGCCGGAAGAGCGTCATCACCGCCATTAGCCAATAGGAGAGTGGATAGACTCACCAGTCAGCACCTCGGTATTAGCTTCATCACGCTAAGCGCCACAGATCAAGTCCTCCAATGGGAACGCGGCTAAAGTCCGCCAACTAGACACCTCATCACGCCGTCCACCCGAGCCTGCCCTCTGCGCGTTCCACAGCCCGAAGCTCATGCCGTCCTCCGGAAATAGCTCACGCCGTCCTCCGGAAATAGACTTCTGCGCGCTCCATAGCGTGGAACGCACAGAGCAGGCACCTAGTGCTAGACAGGAAGTACCGGTCTGTAATGCGTTCCAACTACTGGAGCGCAAACAGAGCAGCAACATGAGGCAGGTGGCGTGCGTCAAACGAGCACATATAAGGAAGTAATTTACTAGAAAAAATTCTTCCCAAATAATCTATGAGTTCGTAGAATTGCGATCCAAGTGAATATCCAACATTAAAGTGAATTAAGTGACCTAGTGAAAGGGAAAGACAGTATAAGCAGACCAGTGTCTAAACCAGTATAAAAATAGCATATATTAAAGTGTTATACAGAAATGAAATAATGGCTACAAAGTGTATAATAAAGTAGTGACAAAAAGAAATACATTATACTATGCAGCCTCTCCCGCGTGACCTCTCTTAAAGGGCAAGCAGCCTCCTATGATTCTATAAAAATATCCTGTGCAAAAACCCATGACCTCACCTAGCGAGTACCTAAGTTTTGGAAACAAAGAACCAAAAATTTAAAAGACACCTATTAGATATCTGTGTAGGTGAGAGCCCATTTACATCCAATACATCAATAAACTTTTTTGATATGAACAGAGAATTAAAAATATGGTCTTTTTCAAAAAATAGATCCATTCTGTTTCTGTCTTAATTTTAAAATCAGTTAGGAGCTATCAATAAAGCAATTCAAATCGAACTCGACATTGAGTCCATTAGGGATAAGCGTATTTTAATTGAATATCCAAAAACTCTCCCGTTGTGACAGCTCTCTTACTAAGTTTGTGCCTCGCCAGTGTGCTTCAATTTTATCTATACCTAAAAAGCTCATCTGTCCTGGGTCAGAGGCATGGTACTTCTTAAAGTGATTCTAGAGATTATGGGCCTCGTAACCTCTTTTTATGTTGTAGATATGTTCACGAATTCTTATTTTAAGAAGACGGACCGTTCTACCCACATAAAAAAGGTTACAAGGACACCATATCAAGTATACTACATGCTTTGTGTTACAACTAATCTGCTTTTTAATTGTAATGGGTCCCTGGGTATCTTCAACTTGAAATTCCCTAATTGATTTGTTAAGTTTTTTAATAGTTTTACACCCGCAACAGGTACCACATCGGAAAAAACCTTTCAGGGAGTGGTCACCATTCAGGGACTTTTTCGGAGGATCCACATAGCTCTTAACCAACCTATCCCGTAGGTTAGGTGCCCTCCTAAAAATCAGCACAGGTTTCTCAGGGATAGTAGGACCTAGGACTGGGTCCTCTAATAGGAGGTGCCAGTGCTTTTTCATGACCCCTTGAATTTTCCGGTGTTAAATTAAATTAAAACCCGTTAGGAAAGCGTATTCACTATGTTGTCTTTCCCCAGTTTTTTGTTTATGGGAATTCAAAAGTATGGACCTATCCATTTCCCTTACTGTATCCAACTGCTGTTTGATAACCTCTACAGAGTAGCCTTTCTCTACGAATCTTTCTGACAATTGTTCAGATTGTCTATCGAAATCTACACTTTTGCTACAGTTGCGCTTAAGTCTAAGAAATTGGCCCCTGGGATTAGTTGTAACACAAAGCATGTAGTATACTTGATATGGTGTCCTTGTAACCTTTTTTATGTGGGTAGAACGGTCCGTCTTCTTAAAATAAGAATTCGTGAACATATCTACAACATAAAAAGAGGTTACGAGGCCCATAATCTCTCAAATCACTTTAAGAAGTACCATGCCTCTGACCCAGGACAGATGAGCTTTTTAGGTATAGATAAAATTGAAGCACACTGGCGAGGCACAAACTTAGTAAGAGAGCTGTCACAACGGGAGAGTCGTTGGATATTCAATTTAAATACGCTTATCCCTAATGGACTCAATGTCAAGTTCGATTTGAATTGCTTTATTGATAGCTCCTAACTGATTTTAAAATTAAGACAGAAACAGAATGGATCTATTTTTTGAAAAAGACCATATTTTTAATTCTCTGTTCATATCAAAAAAGTTTATTGATGTATTGGATGTAAATGGGCTCTCACCTACACAGATATCTAATAGGTGTCTTTTAAATTTTTGGTTCTTTGTTTCCAAAACTTAGGTACTCGCTAGGTGAGGTCATGGGTTTTTGCACAGGATATTTTTATAGAATCATAGGAGGCTGCTTGCCCTTTAAGAGAGGTCACGCGGGAGAGGCTGCATAGTATAATGTATTTATTTTTGTCACTACTTTATTATACACTTTGTAGCCATTATTTCATTTCTGTATAACACTTTAATATATGCTATTTTTATACTGGTTTAGACACTGGTCTGCTTATACTGTCTTTCCCTTTCACTAGGTCACTTGATTCACTTTAATGTTGGATATTCACTTGGATCGCAATTCTACGAACTCATAGATTATTTGGGAAGAATTTTTTCTAGTAAATTACTTCCTTATATGTGCTCGTTTGACGCACGCCACCTGCCTCATGTTGCTGCTCTGTTTGCGCTCCAGTAGTTGGAACGCATTACAGACCGGTACTTCCTGTCTAGCACTAGGTGCCTGCTCTGTGCGTTCCACGCTATGGAGCGCGCAGAAGTCTATTTCCGGAGGACGGCGTGAGCTATTTCCGGAGGACGGCGTGAGCTCCGGGCTGTGGAACGCGCAGAGGGCAGGCTCGGGTGGACGGCGTGATGAGGTGTCTAGTTGGCGGACTTTAGCCGCGTTCCCATTGGAGGACTTGATCTGTGGCGCTTAGCGTGATGAAGCTAATACCGAGGTGCTGACTGGTGAGTCTATCCACTCTCCTATTGGCTAATGGCGGTGATGACGCTCTTCCGGCTTCATGCGGTTCACAGCCGGAGAGCGTGGTTATTCCGTTTACGGTCTCAATCTAAGAGCTTAGTTTACTATTTCTCAGCACGGTATGTGGATGCACTAATTATAAAAGGGGCAACCCTTTGGTGATCACTCTTAACTACACTTTGGATTGAAATTTAAAGATAATTGCTGTACTTTTTAGTGATTTGAATGAGCGGACTGTTTGATTACTTCCGGGTAACGCAGCTGCACCAGGTCACTCAGCTGATTAGATAGCTATAAATTTGGAGATTTGTTGAGGCTGATTATCCTAGTTAAAGCCCTGAGAGGGTGAAACGCGTTGGAGGAATCAGCAGTTCTACTTACATTGAAACCACTTGCCGATATCTGTGTGGTGAGAGCTACCATTAGCAATGGAGCTGTATTTTTATTCTGCATATTTTTAACTGTTTGCTTGTGAGTGCATTTCTTTTATTAAAAATAATCCATTATTTTTAGACGTATTGCACTATATTTGTTTTATTTTTTATGGTCCCTTATCCTAAACCATCACTGTGGAGTTTGTAATAAGGGTAGAGCTCTGGAGTAAGAGGTTGATGCTCCCCTATGTTAATTATTTGCTGCAACTCTAACCTGCTGCAAGCATTATTGGAGGCGATTAGGAGCAATTATGAGAAGGATGGTGACCATGATCTAATCTGCAACATCACATCTGTTAAGGCCAATTGATATTGGGCGTCTGGTAAGAGGCTTGAATAGTTGGTGGTGGATTGTAGAACCTAAGAAGAACACGTGTGGAATGTTTTTACATCACTGTGGACTTTTTCAATAGCTCTGTGCAAAATTGTAACCAGTAGTTGACAGACAGGAGGGTGTGGGGACCAGCGCGCCAGCTGTATTACATAGCAATTAGAGCAGCCATTTTACCATGTCAGAGGCATCAGAGGCAAAGGGGTTTCGTATTTTAACAGAGAGTGGTGCCGTGTGTCACATGTGCCAAGTGCGCCTGACCTTTGGAGAGGGACCCCTGTGCCCTCGGAACACTACTGTCCTGCGCCGTCTTATGCAGCTGGCAGGTTCCACTCCTCAGTTGGATTGTCCAGTTTCCCCTGCAACTTAAGGCTCGGACTCGGCAAAGCAGGGAACCCCCTCGGGGGGCTGCCAGGTCCATCCTTCTCCCAGGGTCAGTCCACAGTTGGGGTTTCTTCTTCGGACGTGGCAGAGCATGGTTAGTATCCTATGTCAGCAGGGGCATCCCGAAGGCTACGGCCAAGCGTAGGCATAATCAGACGGAGACTTCTAGAGGATTTTAGCTCCGATGTCGAGGACCTATTTATGTGTTCAGAATCTAGTTCCGGACAGTCAGAGGGGGAAGTGTCATTCAGCAGTGGAAAGGACCAGAAGCTGCGCATGCACCGGGAAACCCTCCTGAGCACCCGATGGGTACATTGCAAATCTTTGGCACTGCCATTTGGACTGTCCACTGCCCCGTGATTATTCACAAAAGTCTTGGTGGTGGTGATGGCACTCCTGTTGGGGCATGGTGTGCACATCATCCCATACCTGGACAACTTGCTCATTCGAGCCCCATCTCTGGCAGAGGCACTGCAGGATGTGCGGACAGTCCTGTCCACGCTGTGACTTTCAGGTGGGTGATCAACTACACCATGTCCTAGGTGGTTCCCTTCATGCTGGCGATCTATCTAAGAATGACATTGGATACTCAGAAGGGCATGGCTCTTCAGGAGGCTGTGAGGTCGCTGCTGACAGCTTAACATTCCTTGATCAGGCACGAGATGCATCTTCTTGGCCTGATGGTGTCTACCATCAAGACAGTTCCGTATGCCCAGTTCCACGGCAGGCCTCTACAAATGCTGCTCTTATTAAAATGACGCAGGGCTGTGCAGGCATTGAACCGCCGCATCATCTTGGTGGACAATGTATGGGGATCCCTGAATTGGTGGCTGGACCAGCTGTCGCTGGCAGTGGGTCGGTCTTTCTGCCAGTCCAGTGGCTCACCCTGAAACCTGATGCCAGTCTGACGGGTTGGAGTGGTGTTCTGGACATCCAGACAACTCAGGGTATCTGGGACCAGCGGGAGTGCAGTCTTCCAATCAATGTGTTGGAACTGAGGACGATTCTGCTGGTTCTCAGGCAGTGGTAAGCCCAGCTCTGGGGCCTTCCGGTCAGGGTACTGGCAGACAATTCCAGGGGCTGTGGCCTACATAAACCATTAGGGGGGTGCTTGCATCAGGAGGTGGGTGGAGCTTCACATTCTGTGCATCTCAGTAGTTCACATTCCGGGGGTGGAGAATCTGCAGGCCTAATTTTTGATCAAAGAGACAGTGGACCAGGGGTAATGGTCCCTTCACCAGGATGTGTTTCAAGCCCTCTACGACAGGTGGGGAGTGCCGGAGGTGGATCTCTTCACAGTAGCCAGTGGAGGGACTGACATAGAGGAGCAGCACTAGAGAAGAGAGAAAAGAGATGAATGAGTCAAGCAGCAGAGTTGAGAATAGAATGGAGTGGCACCAATCTGTTTGTTGGTAGACCCCGAAGGTGAGTGTTGCAGTAGTCTAGTAGTCAAGATGATCGAAGCATGCACTAGGATTTTGGTGGTATCAGGTGAGAGGAAGGGATGGATGTGGGAGCTGTTTTTGATTTGGAGACAACAGGATGGCAAGTGATTGAATGTGAGGTGTGAATGAAAGAGGAGTCCAATACAGCACCAAGGCATTCTGTTTGGGTAGTTGCAATAATTTTGAGATTATTGACAGATTTAGTTGGTGTGGAGGCAGTAGGAAAGTTTGATGGTGTCAAAACAACAAACTCAGTCTTTTCCATGTTAAGTTTAGTTTAGAGGGAGCAAGATCACATGAATGATGAGATAGCTGCCAGAAACACAGGATAGGATATAAGAGAGATCACAGCCAAATAGGTAGACTTGAGTGTTGTCTGCATAGAAAAGGTGTTGGAAGCCAAATGAGTTCATGAGTTGTCCAAGACCATAGATGTAGACCGAGAAGAGAAGCACAAGAACTGAACCTTGTGGTACACCAACTGACAGAGGGCAGGGAGAGGAAATCACATTTGAGTGGGACACACTAAATGTGCGATCAGAAAGGTAAGAGGAAAGCCATGATGGTCAAGAGTGTCGAAAGCAGTGGATAGGTCAAGGAGGATAAAGATACAGTAATTTCTGTTAATAGATGGTTAGTTACTTTGGTCAGGCTGGTTTCAATAGAGTGGTTGGAGGGGAATCCAGATTGAGGAGGATCTAGTGAATTGCCAGATATATAGCATGCCAATTCAGAGTGAACATGCTTTTCCAGAAGTTGGTCAGTAACTGGTGAGGGCCAATGGGTCCAGAGAGGATTTGTTGAGTATAAGGGTTATGATGGCATGAGAGAGGTTAAATAGTAAGTAAGAGCCGGTGTGAGAGCTGACGCCAGTTGTGGTATAAGGTGGGATGGAATAGGGTCTAGAGGGCAAGTAGTGAGGTGGGCCTTGGAGATGAAGGAGGATAGTCTTTGTTCTGATAGCAGAGTGAAATGGGTTCACTCTGCTATCAGATGAGATGAGATAGCTGCCAGAAACACAGGATAGGATATAAGAGAGATCACAGCCAAATTGGTAGACTTGAGTGTTGTCTGCATAGAAAAGGTGTTGGAAGCCAAATGAGTTCATGAGTTGTCCAAGACCATAGATGTAGACCGAGAAGAGAAGCACAAGAACTGAACCTTGTGGTACACCAACTGACAGAGGGCAGGGAGAGGAAATCACGTTTGAGTGGGACACACTAAATGTGCGATCAGAAAGGTAAGAGGAAAGCCATGATGGTCAAGAGTGTCGAAAGCAGTGGATAGGTCAAGGAGGATAAAGATATAAGGGTTATGATGGCATGAGAGAGGTTAAATAGTAAGTAAGAGCCGGTGTGAAAGCTGACACCAGTTGTGGTATAAGGTGGGATGGAATAGGGTCTAGAGGGCAAGTAGTGAGGTGGGCCTTGGAGATGAAGGAGGATAGTCTTTGTTCTGATAGCAGAGTGAAATGGGTTAGGGAAGTTGTTAAGCCAGCAAGGAGGCTGTCAATGTTGTTTGTGAAGAATGTGGCAAGCTACTCAGCTGTTATTTGGGAGGTGGGAGGAGGAGGTACTGGTCAAAGCAGAGAGTTAAACTTTTTTAAACAGTTTTTGGGCCTGTGTAGATATGAGATAGGTAAAGTATGCTTGCTTAGCAGATGGAAGAGCAGTCTGGAGTTCCTGAAGGGCTTGTTTATATAATAGGAAAGCCTCCTTGGATTTTACTTTCCACCAGTGCCATTCAGTGACTCAGGAATGCTGTTTCAATTTAGTGATGTTCATGTTTAGCCATGGTTGTTTGTTAGCGCGTTGAGGGTGGCTGTGGGTGAGGGGAGCAACAGAGTCTGTGTCAGTGAATGAGGAGAGAGTGTACAGAGATTTCAAACAGAGTGAAAGGTCAATCGAGCGTATGTTCGTAAGGTTGCCTGTGTGTGAGTAGCAGAAGTAGAGGGAGTGGAGTTAGCCGGTTGTGGTCACAGAGTGGCAAAGGGGATGAATGGAAGTTTGATACTGAACAGAGGTTAGTAAAAAAGGAGGTCTAAGATATCGCTGTCTTTGTGGGTAGGAGAGGAAGACCATTGTGTGAGGCCAAAGATGGAAGTTAGTGTGAGTAATCTGGTAGCAGCAGAACTGTTAGTCTCAATAGGTATGTTGAAATCTCCCATGATTATTGCAGGTATGTCAGTGGAGAGAAATTGAAGGAGCCTGGTTGAGAAGTGGTCACGAAAAGGTGCAGTGGGGCCAGGGGGGCGATAGCTGATAGCAATTTCAAGCTGGAGGGTGGAGTATAGGGGAACAGGGGGAACTTGAAAGGTAGAAAAAGATAAAGATGGCAAGGCAGGGACTTGAAGAGAGAGTAGAACCCCAACATCCCCACCCTGTCTGGGGGTGTGGCTGAATTGTAGTCCCCCATATGAAAGTGCACCTGGGGAGATGGTGTCTGAGGTGGTTATCCATGTCCCTGTTAGGCCCAGGACTGTAAAGGATTTGGTGAGGAACTAATCATGGACAGATATTAGTTTGTTACGTACTGACCTAGCATTCCATAGAGCATATTTTCAAAGTATATCCTTCAATTTATTAGTAATTTGTTAAAAATCACACTGCACAAATAAACTGGCTTCTCTACTCTGCCGTGTGCTTTCTCCTACATCAAAACTAATTATCATGCTGAAACAAGACTTTATAGGTAAACAATAAAGTGGACCTAAACTGCAAAATAATACAAAAAAACAAGTCACATTTACAATACCACGGTCAGTACTACTATATATTTAGAAAAATATATGTAAACTTTATTGAGTAATGCACAGCATAAAATACAAAATGTTATATAAAACTACTTATAAGGCTCAAATATATCATTGATGACCTGTAGATGGAAAGAAATAGGTAGAGCAGGAGAAAGGGAGCTGCTGTAACTCACCTGCGACCCTGATCCTCTTTTCTTGGCGGCAGCGGCATTTCAAACTGACCCCAGCCAGGGCTAAAAAAGATGGCCACTGGCTGCCATGAGTAAGGACACTCTTAGTGCTTGCACTAGAGGTGCCCTCACTTATGGGAGCCAACGGCCATATACATTGTATTCTCGGCTGGGGCCAGTTTGAAACACCGCTCCACTGCCACTGAAAGAAGAGGCTCGGGCTCAGATGAGTTACAGAAGCACTTCTGCTGCACCACCTCCACAGCCACCCCAAAAGTTCGGGTTCCCATTGATTTCAATGGGGATATTTATGCAAAGTTCAGACGAACTTGCTGAACCCGAACTTTGGGGGGTTCGCCCATCTCTCACGGTGACAGATTCACTTTAGTCTGTATGCATATGTTGCCTACAACAATCTGCAGGTTTCATTGATTGCCAAAGCCACAGCCATTGTATATGTGTATGTGTAATAAAGTTAGAGGTACAGCCCAGCTCGCATGCCTGCTCCACTGCAGTCACATGTGTGTATGTGTGCCTTCAGATACTTACAGAAGGTGGACACTAGTGATGAGCCGGAGCAGGGACAATCCGACTCGGAAGCCCTCTGGTTGGATAGTATCTATCTAACATGCAGTACCCAATACTAAATGGCGGATACAAATGTGATACAAACGATTCTGCTGTTGCAAACAAGGATCTGTCTAGATCCCTAATTTATGTGCTCACTAAATAGGAATTCTACAATAAACAAAACAAGTGTGCCAGGTTTTTCTGTTTTTAGGTTGTTCATTGCCTTGTATAAGTACGCAGGGTCTAATGCTATGTGGATTTTTGTACAGCTTGAGCTAACCACAGGAATTCATTACAGATTGTGTAGTCATTCACAACAACTATGTAAAGCCTTAATCATAGTTGTTTGTATCATTTTATTCATGTGAAATTTAAGGTTTAATGTGAGTGACCTAAATACCTTATATTAAGGTTGAATTTATGGGAATTTTGATGGATGGACCTGAAATACGTGATTTACTTATTTGAAATCACTAGGTTTATAGCTTCACTGTTTCAGTTTTACACGCAGGAGCATTTAGATTGGTGAATCTTATATACTGTAGCTCTTATATATGGTATTTGTGTATTTTTTATATATGTTAAATAGTAAATGGTAATGGTATAATATGTAAAGAACTACAGAATGAACTATTCTTATTATATAAATATGAACATGTATAATAAATGCAGAAGTAGAGGGAGTGGAGTTTGCAGGTTGTGGTCAGAGAGTGGCAAAGGGGATGAATGAAAGTTTGATACTGAACAGAGGTTAGTGAAAAAGGAGGTCTAAGATATCTCTGCCTTTGTGGGTGGGAGAGGAAGACCACTGTGTGAGGCCAAAGATGGAAGTTAGTGTGAGTAATCTGGTAGCAGCAGGACTGCCAGTGTCAATAGGTATGTTGAAATCTCCCATGATTATTGCAGGTATGTCAGTGGAGAGAAGGTGTTATTATTTAGTGGTGGTGTGGTATGGTGTTGTGGTGTGATTTTGGTGTGATATTGTGCTACAGCCATAGTGTGCTTTGACGTGGCCAGATTAGCAGGCACAATTGCAGTATAACATTTTTCAATAAATAGGACCTCTAGGAGGCCTACTTTCATGGTTTCTTGGTTCACACATAGCCTTCTCCTTTGACATCTCTGGATGCTCTTCTTTCTTGTGGCTTCGCTGGAGTGAAGGTGTTTTTATCTGGGCGAAGCAGGGGATTACACACAGCTGGGCATCCCAACAAAGACCAGGAAAGTCAAATTTCCAGATTTTTTTTGCTTTAATATTCACAACAAGGCCCGTCACATTAAGTTATGCCACTGCAAAGGACTTAAGCCTTTAGGGAGTACATTACTTTTATGATGACATTTAATAAAGGATTTCTGAAACTTTTCACCTCTGCTGCTGCGGATTGTAGTTTATGTTTGTATTGGTTACAGGGGATTAAATTCAAGAAATATGGCAAAGACTAAGTACACTATGAGACTATTAAAGTGGACCAACACCCACCGCTGATCGGCCCGGGAATCTATAAGATTCCGGGGCCGATCAGCTCCCTGCCTGCGGGGCAGATCGGGGGTGCCCCGCTGTGTGAAACCCCCCTGTTCCTCGTTCCAACGGCGCATGCGCGGGCCGCCGCCGCCTCTCTCGCATCCCTCTAGCGTTTGTTGAGCATTTGTGAATGGCCGGCGCAGGCACGCTCCCTGTAAGAGGGACACGCGAGAGGCGGCAGCGGGCGCTCTCCCCTTGTCCGTCGACGGACCTCGCTTGTCCCTTGTTACGTTCAAGTCACTAAGCGGACTTGGTCTGGCTTCTGTTGTCCGATTCCCAATTACTATATTCTAAGAGAAATCAATACACGCGACAAGGTGTGTAGCAAAACCTCAGAGAAACACTGAGCAGGGGGAGCTTCTGACCCCTGATTTTATTGAAAACTTTCATAGTTAGAGCATGCGCAGAACAGACAATTACCTAAGTTAAAAATAATGAGAACAGAAAATTTATGACCATGTACAAGGTTGAGTTCAGGGAGTATTTTATAGTTTTCTCAGTTCCCAGAGCCCCCCATGCGAAGCAGCACATTCCTTAGATAAGGAATAAGGGATAAGGAGAAGCCTTGCAAAAGCAATTACAGAAAAGTCCAGCGTTAAAGCGTTACTCTAACATACAGAAAATAAACCATAGTCTTTCAGAACTATGTTTCTTAAATCTGGATCTTCTCATTTCCCCCCTTTGACATCTCCATCTGTCTTTCCTTTGACTGTGTCCACTTCGGAAGGTTTATAGCCAGTTCAGTCACTCAGGTACTATCCCAGGCCGGCGAGTTGCCTAGGGGAACACAGGTCTTCTCCAACTGGTTCCATCCCCCAAGTACTTGAACAGCATCCTTCCAAAGAAGAGTCTCGAATTTTGACAGATGATATGGAAAGAAACATAGTTACTCACTTAGAAAGGGCATTATCTGCAATCAAGATACGTTTATGTGTTACTTTAGGTGTCTTGATCCTGGCTACAAAGCAAAGAGCTAGTTTTACTAGAACATAAATCATTATACTCAGAAGGCACAATGCCAAAATATTATTTATACTTTAGCAAAAGAAACTTTTGATGATGAGTGCCTATCTCCCTTCTATTTCTTATAGGTGCAGGGGATGAAATATTGAGGCAGAAAGCCATTATCATTGTTAAGAGGAAATATTTAATTTTCCCTCTGGACCTGTAACCTTTTTACAATGACTTGCGTGTATCCAAGTGGATTTTCCTTCAAGTTTCACTGAAGTAGGCGTTGTCAAAAGAACTTGAAAGGGTCCTTCAAACCTTGATTCCAAAGATTTTCTAGAATGTTTCTTTACATAGACAAAGTCTCCTGGTTGGAGATTATGAGTTTCTGTTATCTGGTCGGGGTCTGGAAGAGAATCAAAAACACTTTTGTGCAGTTTAGTGAGATGTTTCTGCAACTGTATCACATAATCAGTCAATTCATCACATTTTAGGGCAAGATGTTGTGGAAAGTACAACCCAGTTCTGGGAGCACTTCCAAACAAAATTTCATAAGGTGACAACCCTGTTTTCTTTGTAGGGGTGCATCTTATTGAAAATAACACAATTGGTAAACAATCTATCCATGGTTTACCTAATTCCTTCATAGTTTTCTGTAACTTCAGTTTAATGGTGCCATTCAGTCTCTCCACACTCCCCGAACTCTGTGGGTGATAGGGTGTATGGAAGGACTGTTGGACACCTAGCATTTGCATCACGTTTTGCATTATTTCACCTGTAAAGTGCGAGCCACGGTCTGACTCTCTAGGGTCTCGAAGAGACCAAAACATGGTATTAATTCTGTGATTAATTTCTTAGCCGTGGTTTTAGCTATTGCTGATTTTACTGGGTAAGCTTCTGGCCATCCTGAAAACAAGTCAATACACACAAGTACATACTCAAAGGGTCAACTCTTAGGGAGTTGGATGTAATCAATTTGAAGCCTTTGAAATGGATAGAGAGACCTAGGTTGATGTCTTACCGGTGTCTTAACAACCTGTCCTGGGTTCTCCGTCAAACAGATAGAGCATGATGCACAGTATTGTCGTGCCATGCTACTAAAGCCTGGAGCATACCAAGTCTGATTGGTACTCCTTACCATAGAGTTTGCACTCTGATGTGTAGGCAGGTGTGATACCTGTGCCTGTTCTGGGTATAGGAAGCTAGGCAAGCACAATCGGCTTCCTTTGACCCATAATCCATCATTTTGCTGGGCTCCTGCTCTGAGCCATTTTTCCTTTTCCTCAGGCATTAACTTGTACTGAAGATTTTTCATTAGTTCCATACTTACCGCTGATTCCTGGGTAAGATTTACACTTACACTCTGTACCTTCTTCAAAGCTGCTTGTTTAGCTGCTAAGTCAGCTTTTTCATTACCTTTAGCCTCTTTGGTTGTTTGTTTTGTTTGGGCTGCTACTTTCACTATAGCCACCTTTTTGACATTGTTCAGGTTGGTCAGAATTTCTTTAACTAAATCAGCATGTCTAATGGGGGTTCCTACAGCTGTTAAGAAGCCCCTTGCTTTCCACAGGTGGGCGTAATCGTTGGGCAATACCCCAAGAATAGGCGGAGTCTGTCCAGATCGTGCCCTGTAGTGTCTTTTAGCAGCATTAATGCCCTAGAGAGGGCTGTAAGTTCTGCTTCCTGAGCAGACATATGAGGTGGTAATGGTTCAGCTTCTACAACTTCATGTTCAGTTACTATTGCATAACCTGTATGAAACTGTCGTTTTTCATCAGCATATCTGCTGCCATCTACAAAAAATTCAAATTCTGGGTTTTCTAGAGGTGTATCATGCACATGTGGTAAACCCATTGTTTCTTGCTTCATAAGTTCAATGCAGTCATGTGTGTCTTCAGTATGTTCAAATTCTAAAAAATTCTCAAAATCTTCACTATTACTCCCCCCTTCAGAATCTGAAGAAATTGGTAACAAAGTCGCCAGATTCAGAGAAGTACATCTTTGAAACTTAATTGTTGGGGGTAGTAAAAGGGTACACTGCAGCCTAAGCTGTCTAGCCATGGACAGGTGTTTGGGATTAACTTGTGACAAAATCCCATGAATGTCGTGATTGGTAGACACAGCTAATTCATTATCAAGTACAATTTCAGAAGCTTTGTCTACCAATAGAGAAACTGCTGCTACACGAATAATAAGCAATAGGTCTTTGTTTTGTGCCATGTGCCTGAATTAAAACTCCTGTAGCGTGTCCTTGTATTTCAGTGGCCATGAGTGTAAATGGCTTAGAATAATCAGGAAGACCTAAAGCTGGTGCTTGTGTGACTGCAAGTTTAAGTTGTTCAAAAGCATCTCTTGCTTCTGGTGTTAGGCAAAAAAAAGTGTGACTTTGACACAATCATACAGTGGTTGCATAAGTGAACTGGCATGCATAATCCACTGTCTACAATAAGAAATGAGTCCTAGAAACGCTCTTAACTGTTTATGTGTCTTAGGAGGTGACATGTTCTTGACTATTTCCACTGTCTTTAGTAAGGTGTCTAGTGCCTTGTGAAATGCAGTGACCTAAAAAGGTAACTTGTGTTTGGCAGAATTGTAGCTTTTCTTTGCTAGCCTTGCAGCCATTCTCAGCCAAAAATGTAAGAAGAGACAAAGTACCCTCCTCACATGTGATTTTGTCTGGGCAGCAAAGAAGTAAAACGTCTACCTATTGTAGAAGTACACAATCTGTTGGTGGTTTCCATCCTGCCAAGACTGAAAAGCGAAGAGGTGGTAACATTCAGGTGCTAAAGGAACCGAAAAGAAAGCTCCCGTTAGATCCACGCAAGAAAAATACATGCTTGTGCTCGGTATTCGAGAAAGCAATGTATGAGGGTTTGGAACCACTGGTGTCATTGGAGCCAAAATGTTATTAATGGCTCTAAGATCTTATACCATCCTGTATTTCACAGGTTGTCCTGGTTCCAAAACATTTTTCCTGACTGGATACCAAGGAGTATTAGCCCCTGATTGCATCTGAATCAAAGCACCCTTGGCCAAAAGCTCGTCAATTTGTTCTCCTATAGCTTGTTCTTCTGCAGCACTCAAAGGGTACTGATTAAGCTGTGGTAGGGTAGATCCTGGTTTGATATGGACCTCTACTGGTGAAACGGGGAGAAGTCCTATATCAGACCCTGACTTAGACCATAAATGGTCAGGTACAGTTCTTAGTAAGTCTTGATCATTCTCTGTAAGTACATTAGTGAGTTCAAAATCTTCAAGAGCTTGTATTTGCATACAATATTCTAAATCATCAGGATGGTCAGGCAAAGTTAGAACAACTTGACCATCTTCTTGAAAATCAATTTTTGCTTGAAGTTTAGTTAAGTTATCTACACCCAATACATTGTAAGGTGCTGAATCACAGACTAAAAATTTAGAGATAAACATGTGTGGACCAAGTCTGCCCTCTAGTGGTTTAGATATGGGCATAACTTTAGGCAGACCATCGAAACCTGAAGCTATAGTTTGGGCTTCTGACTGCTGTTTCTTGCTTAAAACTTTATTACTAATGACAGATTTAGTCGCGCCCGTATCAATCAAAAATTCAACTGTTTTGCCATCAATTTCAATCGGTATTATGGGTGTTTTGGCTGGTACTGTGAATGTTACTGCCGATAGTCAGTCTTGTTCTTTACTTTTAGATTCTGACTTATTGGGGGCTGTTCCTTGATCAGCAGCAAACTTTCTACAATTCCTCTTAATGTGACCAGGTTTGTCACCGTAGTAACATTTTAAAATTTTACTCTGAAAATTACCTTGAGATTTAGGTCTAACATCAGTGTTAACCTGGGCAACC
The DNA here is from genome assembly GCA_027917425.1 of Gastrophryne carolinensis. Classification (NCBI taxonomy): domain Eukaryota; kingdom Metazoa; phylum Chordata; class Amphibia; order Anura; family Microhylidae; genus Gastrophryne; species Gastrophryne carolinensis. Next base: position 225,074,955 of record CM051239.1, on the reverse strand, counting down.
ATACGCACCTTGGGCTTGTCATGCATATCCATTTCAATACCCTGTGCTTTAGCTAACAATTGTGCCATAGTATGGTTAGTTCTCCAATCTGGGGTAGAAGCCTTTAACTTTTCCTTAATGGTTGGTTTTAAACTATCAATATAGGCTCTAACAAACAACCTTTGAACTCCAATATTTCCAACATCTAAGCCTTCATCAATATATGTTTGTTCAAAATAAAAAATCAGTTCTACTGTCCCCAAGTCTAACATTCTGTGGTACATGTGCTCTCATATAATCAGTAAATTGATGAAACATAGTAGGGGACATTTTCGTCCTACAAAGATCTTCTCCATCCAACCAGGTGGCATTATGTGACTCCATCATTTGTACTACATACCTGCCAAACCTAGAAGGGCTAGTACGGGGATCAGGTGCATTCTGCAACAAAGCCATACATTCAGCTGGAGTCCATGGCTTATAATAAGGGGTTTCTTGGTTAATAAATTGACAAACTGTCCTGCATTTTGAGCATCTGGACTCTGCCTGGTATGGGTAAACACAGGCACAACTAATTTATATGTGTTGTTCCTGGGAGGGGGTCCTGTGTACCTATAAGTTTTACACCTTGGACAATGTGTAACATTTTCTGGTAAACCATAAGTCATACAGTGATGGCAAGTCCATGATTTTTCAGTAACTAAATTTACTTTTTTCTTTCTTGTGCTAACACCATTTATTCTCTCATCTGGATCCCCTCCTTGCTGATCTGCTCCACAAACATTACATTCTTCTTGTTCTAAACCCATCCCCCTACAACCACAAACTTTACATTTCCATGTTCCTTCTTCATTTACTACTTTATCCTGCTGCCTTACTTTACACTGGGTACACATTCTGTCCCAACCCTTATTTATCATTCCACAATAGCATTGCCATAAGCCGCTATCGCCATCATCTGGTCCTGGATCTGGACCATACGTACTGTTACTGGCCAATGGGGAGTCTAGGATACAACTTACTAGTTTCTTTCTTTACTGTCTTTTCATATGGGGGTGGCGGTACTGGGGCTGTTGGAGCATCAGGTATGGGGTCTACTTGGGGATGAAGCAATGGTGTAGTATTCCATTGTTTCCTATGTGGACTGTACGTCCAGCCTTCGTTTTCTGCTAAACTTGAAAGTTTCAGAGCACGTTCCACTTGATGATCCCATGCTTTGTCAAAAATAATTCCATGTTTCCCTTTAGCTATCTGTTCCCATTTCCCTAAATCTAATTGTCATTTATGAACTAGCTTAAATTCCTTCCAAATCTTTTTCAAATTCCTAGCGGCATCTAAGCCACACCTTTCCCTGGTGATTTCTTCTAATGTCTGCCACTTCTCTTCCTGGGGTTTCTCTTTGGACTGTTCTTTTCCCACCTTCCTAGCAACCTGCCTCAGGTACCTTATTGGGGTCTAACCTCTCTGTGGGCTAGCCTTCTTTGGCTTCCTCCTAAGGAACTAGGAACTGGAGTACCTCTCTGTGGGTCTCTCCTGGTAATGTCTAGTGATCCTACACGCTAACCAAATAGCAACACATAATCCAAGACAAACAATTAGGATCACAAACAACACATCACCTATCATATGGGTAAGTGACAGTCCTAGATACACTAATTGTATCTTATTCCCATCCCAGTAATATTGGCTTTAATTTTCTGAAATCACCGCAAACAACACATCACCTATCATATGGGTAAGTGACAGTCCTAGATACACTAATTGTATCTTATTCCCATCCCAGTAATATTGGCTTTAATTTTCTGAAATCACCTATCGACTAGTCCTGGTCTTCTAACTAAGCCTGGGAACCGTGGTTCTTATAACTCAACGTAGTCAAGATCGGCTGGCATGCACCGTAAAGGCGCCGTCAAATCTGGTCAACTTGACAAACTGGCTCACGCCTAAATGAGTTGTGGAACCGTACAGGGTAAAATTTTTATCTAAAACTTCTTCTGGTCACCACTTGCGTTCACCGTCACTGGGTTATAGCGGGTTTCCCCTCGCCAGTGGGATGGGGCGTCTAATGACCTTCCAAAGTTTTTAACTAGATGCCAGGCTCATAAAGTTTTTTATCACACTCTCAAAAATAACAAATTCTTAAGGGAACAGACAGACAAGACAAATACAGACAGACAAAACAAATGCAGACAACAGAAGTGCCTTAGGATTCTTAAAATTACCCTCTTTCGCAGAGGCTGGCTATGCCTATCTTACCTTAGAACGGACCCGCTGATGCCTCACAGGGGAAGAGCAGAGTATAAGAGTACATAAAAGCTGTCTCTTACCTGGCCAGGTTTTGAAGTCTGCTGTTCCGAGGTGGCATCAGTTGATGTTCCGTTCGGCGGGTGCGATACCTCTTGCGACAAAATAGAGAGTCCCTGTTCGGCGCGCCACGTAATGTTACGTTCAAGTCACTAAGCGGACTTGGTCTGGCTTCTGTTGTCCGATTCCCAATTACTATATTCTAAGAGAAATCAATACACGCGACAAGGTGTGTAGCAAAACCTCAGAGAAACACTGAGCAGGGGGAGCTTCTGACCCCTGATTTTATTGAAAACTTTCATAGTTAGAGCATGCGCAGAACAGACAATTACCTAAGTTAAAAATAATGAGAACAGAAAATTTATGACCATGTACAAGGTTGAGTTCAGGGAGTATTTTATAGTTTTCTCAGTTCCCAGAGCCCCCCATGCGAAGCAGCACATTCCTTAGATAAGGAATAAGGGATAAGGAGAAGCCTTGCAAAAGCAATTACAGAAAAGTCCAGCGTTAAAGCGTTAATCTAACATACAGAAAATAAACCATAGTCTTTCAGAACTATGTTTCTTAAATCTGGATCTTCTCACCCTCGACGGTGATTGGTGGAGCGAGTCACGTGGGAGCGGGGTCAGGTGAGTTTTTGGGGCTTTCTGGGGGGTTTCATACAGCGGGGCACCCCCGGAAGTGGACCAACCCCCGGAAGTGGACCAACACCCAGGATAGTGAAAATCCTGGGTGTTGGTCCACTTTAAAGCCCATTTTTTTCAATAAACACAATCACTGTAATGTCTATAATCTGGTTGAAGATGATATTTATTTAACACCACTACCAGTATTTAGAAAAAATGCATAAAGTGTAGAGAACATATTAGAACTGTTTTCAATTCTTTTTCAAGCTCAAGAAGTACGTTTATGAAGTTCCTAAGCTTTCCTGTGTTTTTTTCCAAGCTTCTGCCAATGGGTTAAAAACAATTCCTCAATAGGGACCGAAATATGGACTTTTTGGTGTTTCACTTTTTACAATTTACAACTATGGCTTTTATCAATGGAATCATTTACAACTCACAGACAGTGATTCAGTAAACAAACGCAAGCTGTAAAATCTTGTAAGGAAGTGAGAATTCTCTCATAGCTTTCCCGCATGCTTTGCGAACAGGATTGTCTCGCATATGTTGCTGAATCAGGCCAGAAAGTGAGAATTCCCATGTGCGATATTGATTTGGCTGGAAAATTAGAAATTCTCATCCCATGCATAATCAAGCTTAAAATATCTGTGCTCACATATTATAAGCTTGATTCTTATATTATAAGCTTGTTTATAATATTAAATAAAATACAACATAACGTTATACAGGGCTTTATTTAAGAAATGCTAACGTCACGTAGTACCACATAGCTTCAGGTGAACGCTGGCCGCAGTATGTGAAACACATACATATGAAAGTCAATCTGGTGAGCGCCACTAATAGCGTCATGTAGCGTCAAATGTGCTACTAGCAACGGCACAGTGTAAAGCGCCAATGCTGTATGCAATATGATAAGGAAAAAATACCGCGCTAACTAGATATATGTAGACCATCAAGAAGGAGGGCACCAGACTGACAACCACTACATTTTTAAAGCCCACCGATAGGAGTGGGTACGTCCCCAATTCAAGTTGTCACCACCCTAAGTAGTTGCGAGCCATCCCTAAGGGGCAATACATGAGGATTAGACGAAACTGCACATCCATTTTCGAAAAAAGGCTATAATTGAAAGGAAATTGAGGATCAAAGATTGATGATTAGGAATAGTAGTAGGGAGGAGCTGATCTTTAGCAGGCGGAAGGAAAATTGTCCGCAAGGAGGTATAGTAGTGGCTTTCATTACCAGTTTCAATACCCAACACAGGGATATCAAACGCTTAGTATCCAAGCATTGGCATATCCTTCAAACTAATACAGTGCGGGGTTCAACACTACCCGAGAGACTCAAGGTGATTTTTCGGAAGGCACCGAATTTAAAGGATCTCCTTATGAGGAGTTTTACGAACCCTCCATGCCCTATATCATTAACTAGTACTTCCTTGCTAAGTTTTTACAGATGTGGGAACTGTGCAGGGTGTAAAACCTGTGTGCAAATAGAGAAGCTGAAAAGAGAGTTCCATGATAGGAAATTGTGCAAGTCCTATAAAATCGCACAGTTTATCACCTGTCATTCAAAGTATGTTGTGTATTTAACTTGGTGCCCATGTGGATAATTATACATGGGCAGGACCACCCGGGAGCTTCAGATAAGGGTGCGTAAACATATATGCCACATAAAGCGTGGGTATGACCTGCATAGCCTCTCTGCACACTTTAAGGAGTTCTGTTCCTGCGATCCCACTAAAATGTCTTATATGGGTATAGATTGGGCCGTAGACATTGGAGAGGGTCAAATTTGACTTGTGATATTTTCCCAGAAAGAAGGGAAATGGATCTACAACCTCAATACTCTGGCGCCGTCCGGATTGAACATCGAGTTTGATCTGAACTGTTTTATTGATAATTCTTGAGGTCAAGGCAAGTGAGAGAAAAATGCACTTAAATAAGAAACGTTTTACATAAAGTTTTTATGTAAGGAAGCTTTTATGCAGAATTATGAAATATGTTTTGTGCGATTAAATATATTTTTAGAATACTAGGACATTTTTAAGGTTTAAACTTTTTTAAATGTATTGAGAACCTATGATGTGATGTGGAGGGCTCTCATCAACCCTCCAAATGTGTCATGCATATATATATATTTTTTTTCTGTCGCATTAGTATCTGCACAGGTTTGGTTACTTCTTATTTTCATTATTTTTATGGTTTTTGAAATGAAACAATAATATCAATGCAATATGTGCTCTGCTAAACATTACGCTATTAGTAGCTGTTCAGTAAGTGACTGTGTAGCAGTAGTGTTCTTACAGATTTTATGTCCAGGCATGAGCTAGTGTACTTCCTTATATTTCAGCAGGCTCATTTTTCTAGCTGTAAATATTACAGCGTACTTTGTTTTACCATATGCGGCCGGCGTAGCTATACACGGTTTGCTTTAGCTTTACAATGGCTGTGTAGAAGTACGCTTCCTTAGCATTAGCTTATACACTATTCCTGGACGACGGGAGCGTAGCTATACGCCTCTGCAATATACAGCTTTATGCCGTTTACGCCAAACAGGCAGAAGCTGATCCCGCCTCCCCTCTGACGACGAGCATGCTGACACAGGTGGAAGGCCGGGCAGCAGCGTCGGACGGCTCATGTCCTCGTGTGCGGCGACCGCCTCTCCGCACATGGAAAAAAGTATTTTCTCTTTCACCGCCATGCCACCAGCCTCGTGAAAGTTGCTGTGGGCAACGAAACGCGGCGGCAGCGGTTTTCTTTTGAACTATATGGACACATTCGGATCTGGTCAGTTCAAACATTTGGGTTGGTGAGAGCCGCCTACACTTCTTTTATTGCTGTATATGTGCATTATCATTGTAAGTACATTTTTATCAGGATTAAAGCTCCAGCTATCTTTACAGTATTACGCTAGGTGCGCTATCTCTTTTCTTCCCTTTTATGCTTATCCTGCCTTTGAACATTTGGTAAATCATATGAAAGTGACATTGTTCCTATTAGGAATTACTGATTGGAGTAATTATAAGGAAATTTACTGGTTGAATGAGGGGCTTAATGTTTGCTGAAGTCTGGTAAGAGTCCAAACTTCTTGGTGAAAGATACACTGGTGTATGTACGTTTGATGTGCATGCGCTTTGGGACCGTGGTGTTCGGCTGACTACTATCTCTTCACATTTGAGGAGCTCTGTGCTTATATACTACATTCTGTATGCGCTATGTTCAGCAGAGCCATGTAGCACCTGTTGCTCAGTAACGTTATCCCATACATATTTTGTTGTTTTTGGTTTGTGTATAAATAGAATTTTGTTTTTCAACCATACTTTTAGAATCAAATAATAGCGCTACCTATTGTTCGCTGGATCTTTGTTGGGCGCTTTGCCCTCGAGGCGATACATAGCATTTTTTCTTAGTGGCATAGTAAAGGGATTTGCTTTCAGTTTCGCTTTATGCATTTCTGTTTTTTCTCTGCGGAGTGAAGATGGCTCCCCCCAGACGCTGCGTTGCCCGTTTCCCGGCACCTCTTCAAGTTCCACAGAGAAGGAAGGGGACAAGAAACAGAGGCAGTGTGTGGATCCCGGGATCAACGGACAGATATTAAAGGTAATTTTTTTTTGTAAACTTATCTTTTCCTCTGTGTTGCGGCCTTCTTAAGATGTGCTAGCGTATCTACCTTTCGATTAGCATTTTTTAGATTATTATATTTGTTTTTTTTCCTTTAGCTTTTTTGATGTTGTGTTCAAATTTCATCTAGATTCGGCTTCCACATTTTTTGTTTTGCGTTTGTTGTTTCATTTTTGACTATTTTTATGTACTGTAAATATTTTTTTTTATTTAAATTGTTATGTATGGTATTTTAGTGTTGATAATTTATTGTTATAACCTTTGTTGTGTGATTAAAGAGGATCAAAACTATTTAAAGTGAAAAAAATATATATTTAGTGAAATCATTTGTGTACATTATTTTTTTTTTTATGACTACGCCAAGGCCCAGAAGAGCAAGATTGTAGAGGAGGTGAAGGTCACGATCTCCTGGCGCTTCAAGACAAACCTTCAGTCAAAGGCCATCCGCCAAGGGTGGTCAGACTTAAGCGCCAGGAGGCAGATGTAGTCTATAGGCTGTATGATGCCTACGCTTCTGGTAAGTTGACTACACATACACACACACACAATTCTTTCATATGGCCACTTTAACCTGCTGTATTTTTTTATGTATTTTCTGCTTTTGAATTATGTCTCTACAGATAAGTGGCCTCCCCTGAGAAAGCACGAGAAAGGCATCAGAGTTGCGGATTCGGATGAGTCAGCGGGGGAGGGGCCTTCTCGACGTGCCCAAGTTGAGGACCCAGGGGAGGAAGGGGATGAAGAAGCAGAGCCCCCAGTGGGGTGTGATAGTGATGTGGGGGAGGTGTGTTTCCTCAGCTCCTCTGATGCAGACTGTAAATAAGCCACCTGTTAATAAGAATATTGTTTAGATAATAATATTGATCCATTTGTTATTCTGAATTGGCTATATGGTCCATTGTTTAGTATAAGTCACATAATCAACCACTGTTGTATAATCTGAGGTTTAACTACCCTCAGCCGGTATACGCCATTATAATCACCAACTTTTTGCTCTTGTCAAGCAGCCCTTTAATGTTTATGTTATTTGCTTTGTCATGTAAGACTATGGTGGTTGTGTTTCATGTATCCATAGGTAATTGTGGTTTCAATTCAATAATTAATAAAGGCTTCCTTGTTGTGCATACCCAAAACAATTTTTTTAAACTTTCTGCCAAACATCATTGTTTAACATCGATCATTCGGATATACCTTAGGTGTAGACCTGTAGGACCTAATTATGTTTTCTCCTTCCCGCAGCTTGCATTCAACAGCATCACAGGCTCTGTCAATTTGTCCTGGAATCCAGGGATATGCTGCTGGAGCTTCAGTAAAAGATGCATGGTGGGGGAGAAGAATAATGTTGCTGCTGTGCAGCAGAATTTATTGGCCATGTTGGTCTTTTATTTTCATTACATCATCACAACTAAATCTGTCTTATGTTTTTTGTCCCATAGTATTGTATGTGTCCTCACACAGAGGAGTAGGTAGGCCTTAAGGCAGCCAGGGCAAAGAATCCAAATGGCGCCCCCCACCTATTCTCCGGCCCCCCTTTGGTGCCCCCCTGACCTGGTAGACCAGGGGCAATTGCCCCCATTCTCCCCCTAGCTATGCCCCTGTCCACACATGTACAATACAATACAATACATTTTGTGTTAGAATATATATATAGCCTAGATACACATTTAGCATAAAATAAAAAAATAATAGAAGTTTGGTGTGATTTAAGCTGTTTGGGTAATGTAGGTGGAAAAGAACGCTCCTGCAGATGGGTTATGAAAACATAGCAGCATTGGAATGCTCAGACGAGTGAGAGACAGAGCTTCTACAGCGCCCTCAAAAAACCAATGTTATCAATGTAAAAGTGAATACTACAGCGTCACTTGTCTGCACGCTTCGCTAGGTTATAGCATCAGACACCCCACTTTCTGCACCCACTAGCAGACGCTCTAAGCACCGCAACATAGGCACTCAAAGTCTAAAATCAACCTCTAAATTTTTTATTGTGTAATTTTTATTTCCTATTGCATTATTAAATTATTATTCATAATGTATTTTTAAAATTGTATTTATAATATTATTTTTGGATGGTTAATGTTTTAAAAAATATATTTTTAGAAAATATAAAATTTAAAAAATATATACCTTATCATAAAATAGGTAACATTTTTTCAAAAATATTTAAAAATGATTTTTATGTTTAACCTCCTTAGTGGTGATCCCGAGCGTGACTCGGGGTTAATTTGCGCTGTAAGTGGCGGTAACCCCGAGTCACGCTCGGGATCGATTTGGGAGCAGGAGCGGGCGGCGCAGTCTCCTTACCTTCTCCCTGCGATCCAGCGATGTCCCCGCTGCGATCGCAGGTGAGAGCCTCGGCTGCGGCGTCCGTCTCACTTCCTGGTTCCGTCTCTGTGAGCCGCAGAGGCTCATGGGGGCGAAGCCGTGCGTCAGAGACAAATGTAATGGTAACGCTTTCGTTACCATTACATTTGCCTCTATCATAACGCCAGGGGGGTTAAAAGAAGGTGACAGCCTCCCAGTGCCTTATAAACTCCATTCGGTTTTCCAACACACCACAAAAACACAAACTCACCAACAAATAAGCCTTGATTCACAGCCTCCTTTTCCTTCACTTTCACATGTGTTTGTGTATTTTTTTGTGAGTTTTTGTAGCCATTAATGGGATTTTTGTGTCTTTTTTCATGCGTATGTGCATTTACGTTAAAGCAAATAAGCATATTCGATGGTCGTATTATTATCGGCAAAATGTTGAGTTCACTGGAATGATATGTTATTGGTATGGGCTTGCACATGATTCAAAGCCTTGATTGTTGATTCGAACACGCCCAATAAAACAAGTGTGTTTCCGCCCAACTTACAGGGTCTATTTTCTGGTAAAAAGTGTGCCGTCGTGGTGTCAGTTTTTTTTGGAGTTACAGTCGGCCTCAAAGGAGTTTTTATTTGCCTAGTTGAAGGCTTGGTTGGCTCAACATTCTTGCTTGCCTAAGAGTTGCCTTGTATGTATAGGAGTGGCCGCATCAATGTGGGCCAAAAGTGAATGAAACATTGGGAGGCTGTCAATATTTATGTGTAGCTATTATTTATTACATATTTTTGCATATTGTATTGTTTTTAATATTTATTGATAATTTTTATTTTTTAAAAAAATGTGTAATTTAAATTAAAAAAATGAACTAAAAATAATTACTAATTATAATTAGGTTTCCATCAATTGTTTAGTAACTATTGTATTGCTAATAAAAATCAGAGTGCATAAGGAAAAACAAACAAATGTCAAGAGGGAAGGGAGTGAAGGTAAGCATTGGAGCAGAAGTGAGTGGTGCAGTTGGTGAAACCAGGAGTTGTTTTTTGTTGGTAGCCTATGGGGTGTTGGAATTCAATGCCCCTTGGCCTTACTACACTTGCTCGATAATGATTCAGATGTTTGAGTACGGGGAGCATTGTGGCTGGAGCAGGACCCCTTTGGGTTCTGTGGGGTAATTTTTTTGGTTGTAAATTTGACTTTTACAAGCTCTGGTACCCTCAACATTCTGAGATGGCTGAGAATGACCTCTTCCACCAGTATGCTTAGAAGTGCCTTGGCTGGACCTGGTAGCTGGCCTCCCACTGTATTGGCTGGCTGCGATGCATGCTGTTTTTGGCTCTTTTGGGGGAGTAGGATTCTGGGAGGCAGCCACTTTTTTGAAAATAGTTTTAATAAAACAATTAATACATTTTAATATTTTATTAACCAAAAAAAATGTAATAAATATTTGAAAAATCTATATACAAGTAAAGAAAAAAAAAACACTTTTAATAAATTGTTTTAAACTTTACTATGTTTATGAATCTATGTCTATCATTTATTGCTAATTAAGATACATTTAATGAGTTCCAAAATCAACTTATGCACCTAAATCCTAGAAAAGCCACAAGGAATAGACAAATATCTAAAGAATAAAGGAAATTAAGGTAAGCATGAAAATATGGGGATAGAGGAAAACATACAGTGACAGAGTTAAGGTAAGCATGGGAGCAGAAGTGAGTAAGGGAATAGTTGAAACTAGGGATGAGCGAACTTTTGAAAAATTTGAATCGGCTGATTCGCCAAATTTTCTGACAAAATTCGGTCAGAATTTATTTACGACGAATCGCTATTAAAAACGGCTATTTCTGAGCTTCCTAGAGCCTCAATAGGGTTATAAACCATTCTGCCTTGCTGTAACATGCATAGGATGCGTGCTGGGTTAGTGAAATAATACTGTAAATAATTATGACATGCAGATCAGAGGCATCGCTATTAGAAGAGTGGCACAATTGCAAAGAGTTGAGGTGGCATCACTATGAGGGGCCCCTATATTGCCTGAAAAACACACCCTGGAGCTGGCAGCAGCAGGAGCCCAAATATTGACTGAAAGACATCCTGGAGTTGGCAGTAGGAGCCCAAAAATTGGCTGAATGACACCCTGGAGTTGCAAGCAGCAGCAGCAGCAGGAGCCCAAACGTAGCTTGAAAGAGACACTGGAGTTGGCAGCAGGAGCCCAAAAATTGTCTGAATGTCACCCTGGAGTTGCAAGCAGCAGAAGCAGCAGCAGCCCAAACATAGCTTGAAAGAGACACTGGAGTTGGCAGCAGGAGCCCAAAAATTGGCTGAATGACACCCTGAATTTGCAAGCAGCAGCAGCAGCAGCCCAAACATAGCTTGAAAGACACACTGGAGTTGGCAGCAGGAGCCCACAAATTGGCTGAATAAAACCCTGGAGTTGCAAGCAGCAGCAGCAGGAACCCAAAAATTGGCCTAAAGACACACTGCAGTTGGCAGCAGCAGTAGCAGGAGCCCAAACATAGCTTGAAAGAGACACTGGAGTTGGCAGCAGGAGCCCAAAAATTAGCTGAATGACACCCTGGAGTTGCAAGCAGCAGCCCAAACATAGCTTGAAAGAGACACTGGAGTTGGCAGCAGGAGCCCAAAAATTGGCTGAATTACACCCTGGAGTTGCAAGCTACAGCAGCAGCAGTAGCAGGAGCCCAAACCTAGCTTGAAAGACACACTGGAGTTGGCAGCAGGAGCACAAAAATTGGCTGAATGACACCCTGGAGTTGCAAGCAGCAGCAGCAGGAGCCCAAACATAGCTTGAAAGAGACACTGGAGTTGGCTGCAGGAGCCCAAAAATTGGCTGAATGACACCCTGGAGTTGCAAGCAGCAGCAGGAGCCCAAACATAGCTTGAAAGAGACACTGGAGCTGGCAGAAGGAGCCCAAAAATTTGCTGAATGACACCCTGGAGTTGCAAGCAGCAGAAGCAGCCCAAACATAGCTTGAAAGAGACACTGCAGTTGGCAGCAGGAGCCCAAAAATTGGCTGAATGACACCCTGGAGTTGAATGCAGCAGTAGCAGGAGCCCAAACATAGCTTGAAAGAGACACTGGAGTTGGCATCAGCAGGAGCCCAAAAATTGGCCTAAAGACATAAATATGTTTTATACCATTTGGAAAGTGTAAAACGTGGCACCATGCCGAATCTAGTCGCATGCATCAGCCATTGGTGGGTGGAAATCCTGGCTGATCCATCCCTGATTCATTTTCACAAAGGTGAGTCTCTCCACATTTTTAGTTGACAGACGAGTTCTCCTTGCTGTGACTATGGCCCCCGCCGCACTAAACACCCACTCAGATGGCAAGCTACTTGCCGGGCAGGACAGCTTTTCCAGGGCAAACTCAGCTAGCTGCGGCCACAAGTCAAGTTTGGCTGCCCAGAAGTCCAGCGGATCCTCAAGGTGTGTTGGCATAGTCATGTCAAGGTATAACATGACCTGCTGGTTCAGGTCCTGCTCCAGGTCTTCCTGCTGCTCATGAGTAGCCTCACTATGCGGGTGTAGAAAGCTACTCATTAGCGACTGAAGACTGAGGCTGCTGCTGATGGAGCTGCTGCTCCTGCCAACTCCCCCAGCAGCCATGGCAGTGGAAGGTGAGCGCAGAGGTCCCCCCGAGTCAGACCTGCGAGAGTATGGACCATGGCGCAGATAGGCATCGGCCAACTGACTATGTAGAATGTCTTTGTAGTAGGTCAGTTTGTCCTCCCTCTCGGCAGGTTTAAAAATGCCCCCATTTTGTGCCGGAAGCGAGGGTCCAATAAGATGGAGAGCCAGAAGTCATCCCGCTGACAAATGGAAACAATTCTGGGGTCACTACGCAAGCATGTGAGCACGCTTCCTGCCATTTGCGCAAGAGACTCGGAGGGACTACCTGTCTCAATCTCCACTGCATACTGCCACGGTGTGTCTGGGTCCTCTGTCTCGCCTTCCTCACAACCCTCTAGCTCCTCTGGCTGCTCCTGCTCCTCCTCTCCTGTCCGCTGACTAGATAAACCAGCCATTTCACCAATCCTAAACTGTGCACTGTGCCATTCCTCCTCCTCTTCCTCCTCCTCCTCCAGTTCAGCTCCAACGGGGTTCATAATGCCGTAAGATGTAGACGCCATGTCTCCAGTGTCCTGACCAGCTATGGACATGTGCTGTAGTACATGAAGCAGTGGAATCACATCGTTCATCCCGTAATCCTGGCGACTTACAAATAAGTGGCTTCCTCAAAGGGCCTGAGCAAACGGCAGGTGTCACGTATGAGCTGCCACTGGTTGACATTGAAGTTACACAGGGGAGTCCCCCTATCCACTTGGATCATGAAGAAATCCGTGATGGCTTTCCTCTGTTCGTATAGTCTGTCCAACATATGCAGGGTGGAATTCCAACTGGTGGAAACATCGCAAATCAGACTATGTTGGGGGCTACCGTTCTGACGCTGTAGCTCAAGAAGGGTGTGCTTGGCGGTGTATGAGTGGCTGAAGTGCATGCAAAGTTTCCTTGAAGTTGTTAGGATGTCTTGCAGATGGGGGGAAGACTTCAGAAACCGCTTCACAACCAGATTGAAGACGTGAGCCATGCAGGGCGCATGAGTCAGCCTTCCTTGTCGCAGCACAGACAAAATGTTCTTCCCATTGTCAGTAACCATGGTTCCCATTTTCAGTTTTCTTGGAGTAAGCCATGTTTGGATTTCTTGATGAATAAATTTAAGCAGTTCCTCCCCTGTGTCACTCCGTTCGCCAAGACAAACCATGTAAAGCACAGCGTGACACCTCCGTGCCCTGCCCACATGGTAGGCTGGAGGGGCACTGAGACTTGAGCCTACAGTGGAGGGTGAGGAGATGGAGGAGGATGAGGAGGCCGAGTCGCACGGTGTCACAGGCACAACGGCCAGGGAGCGCGGAGGTCGAAGCGGCGTGACCTGTCCAAGTTGCTGCTGCTGCAAAGGGCCCAATTCACCCAGTGGGCCGTAAATGACATGTACTGTCCCTGACCGTAGTTACAGCTCCAGACGGCGGCGCTGCCATGCACTTTGCTACACACCGACAGGCTCAAGGACTGGCCCACCTTCTGTTCAACAAAAGTGTGCAGCGCTGGTACTGCCTTCTTGGCAAAGAAATGACGGCTTGGGACTCTCCACCTCGGCTCGGCACAAGCCATCAGTTCTCTGAAAGGTGCAGAGTCCACCACCTGAAAAGGGAGCGACTGCAGCACCAGCAACTTGGACAGGAGCACATTCAGCTTCTGTGCCGTAGGATGAGTGGGCGCATACTGCTGTCTCTTGGACATGGCTTTGCTGATGGATTGCTGGCGGGATGCATGACTTGGAGGAGGAGGAGCAGGAGCATCAGGAGGAGCCACAGAGGATGGGTATGACGCACAGCTGCCTTCGGTTGAGGTGCTGGAGCCTTGGCTGGCAGAAATTGGGAGCGGCGTGCCACTCGGTGAGGAAGCAGGCTGGACCACCTCTTTGGAGCCTCGGTTCTCCCAGGCCGCTTTAGGGTGATGCATCATATGTTGACGCAGGGCCGTGGTGGCAACATTTGGGCCCTGGCCACGCTTCAACTTATGCCTACATATCTTGCATGTGGCCAGGTTACCCTCCTGCGGATGCTTGAGGTAAAACTGCCACACTGCCGAGTAGCTACTTTTCCCACCAACAGCCCGCACTGATTCACTGTTACCAGCTCTAGGAACCCCTGCTCCACTACCTCCCGATAAGGTAGCCTGCCACGCAGCAGGTGTTCTACCCCGGCCCCGGCCCCGTTTGGCTCCAGGCTTTACAATTCTGCCCCCATGCTGACTGCCAACCATGCTGCTAACACCTTGCTACCTCAGCTGCTGACTCCGGGGCAACCTGCACCCCTCTTCTCCTGATGATGAGGATGAAGCCCCTTCTGCATCCGGCTCCCAAGCTTCATCATCATCATCATGTTGTGGCTGCACGTCACTGACGGTTTCCTCAACAGTGTCTGGCGCAGGAGCTGGAACGCTCACATCAACACCCACGACACTCTCCACATCACTATTTGTCTGCCTAGCGAAGGAAGCCACCTCCATTTCTTGGCAGGGCAGTAGCTGCTGACTGTCCTCTATCTGATCGTCCTCCTCACTAAAGAGTGGAGCTGAACCCAAAGCATAGGATACGTCGCTGGGGGGGGGGGAATGGCATAGGTCAGAGGCAATGGGAGGACAGGGACTGCTCTCGGGCCATGCCAACTCAGAGTTGTGTCAGAGGAACCTACCGACCCTAGACTAGGGGTGTCAGATGTAACTTGTGATGATGTGGATGACCGCGTTAACCAATCTACCACGGCAGATGCGTTACTGGTGGAGACACGACCGCTAGCAGATACTGGCAGATCAGGTCTCTCACCGCGACTCCTGCTGCCACTTGCCCCTAGTCTGCTGCGACCTCTGCCTGCTGAATCTTGGCCTCTGCCACTCCTCTTTGAACATCCTGGCACTTGTCTGCCTGACATTTTTATGTATTTAAAATGCGCAATAGGCACTTAAAAAAAATGTGTTTACTTTAAAAAGCAGAAGCAAAATAAAGTGAGATACTGCTTCTCTGCACCAGATACTATGAAAATTGGCTATATGGGATACCCTGCGGGCTGGTGTTTTTACAAGACGCAAAAAAACAATTCAAAATGCAAAATATTAATAAAACAGAGCATGTAGAAGCTGATTTATTATAACAGATAGGGTGAAATGTGCCGGTTTGAGATACCCTGCGGGCTGGTGTTTTTACAAGATGCAAAAAACCAATTCAAAATGCAAAATATTAATAAAACAGAGCATGTAGAATCTGATTTAGTATAACAGATAGGGTGAAATGTGCCGGTTTGAGATACCCTGCAGCCTGGTGTTTTTACAGGACGCACAAAACCAATTCAAAATGCAATATATTAATAAAACAGAGCCTGTAGAAGCTGCTTTAGTATAACAGGGTGAAATGTGCCGGTTTGGGATACCCTGCGGCCTGGTGTTTTTACAGGACGCAAAAAAAACAATTCAAAATGCAATATATTAATAAAACAGAGCCTGTAGAAGCTGCTTTAGTATAACAGATAGGATGAAATGTGCCGGTTTGGGATACCCTGTGGCCTGGTGTTTTTACAGGACACAAAAAACAATTCAAAATACACTATATTAATAAAACAGAGCCTGTAGAAGCAGCTTTAGTATAACAGATAGGGTGAAATGTGCCGGTTTGGGATACCCTGCGGCCTGGTGTTTTTACGGGACGCACAAAACCAAATAAAAATGCAATATATTAATAAAACAGAGCCTGTAGAAGCTGATTTAGTATAGCAGATAGGGTGAAATGTGCCAGTTTGGGATACCCTGCTGCCTGGTGTTTTTACAGGACGCAAAAAAAACAATTTAAAATGCAATATATTAATAAAACAGAGCCTGTAGAAGCTGCTTTAGTATAACAGATAGGGTGAAATGTGCCGGTTTGGGATACCCTGCGGCCTGGTGTTTTTACAGGACGCACAAAACCAATTCAAAATGCAATATATTAATAAAACAGAGCCTGTAGAAGGTGCTTTAGTATAACAGATAGGGTAAAATGTGCCATTTCGGATACCCTGCGGCCTGGTGTTTTTACAGGATGCAAAAAAACAATTCAAAATGCAATCTATCAATAAAACAGAGCCTGTAGAAGTTGCTTTAGTATAACAGATAGGGTGAAATGTGCCGGTTTGGGATACCCTGCGGCCTGGTGTTTTTACAGGACGCAAAAAAACTATTCAAAATGCAATATATTAATAAAACAGAGCTGATAGAAGCTACTTTAATATAACAGATAGGGTGAAATGTGCCAGTTTGGGATACCCTGCGGCCTGGTGTTTTTACAGGACGCAAAAAAACAATTCAAAATGCAATATATTAATAAAACAGAGCCAGGAGAAGCTGCTTTAGTATAACAGGGTGAAATGTGCCAGTTTGGGATACCCTGCAGCCTGGTGTTTTTACAGGACGCAAAAAAAAAATCAAAATGCAATATATTAATAAAACAGAGCCTGTAGAAGCTGCTTTAGTATAACAGATAGGGTGAAATGTGCCGGTTTGGGATACCCTGCTGCCTGGTGTTTTTACAGGACGCAAAAAAACAATTCAAAATGCAATATATTAATAAAACAGAGCCTGTAGAAGCTGCTTTAGTATAACAGATAGGGTGAAATGTGCCGGTTTGGGATACCCTGCGGCCTGGTGTTTTTACAAGACGCAAAAAAAACTATTCAAAATGCAATATATTAATAAAACAGAGCCTGTAGAAGCTGATTTAGTATAACAGGGTGAAATGTGCCGGTTTGGGATACCCTGCGGCCTGGTGTTTTTACAGGACACAAATAACCAATTCAAAATGCAATATATTAATAAAACAGAGCCTGTTAAAGCTGATTTAGTATAACAGATAGGGTGAAATGTGCCGGTTTGGGATACCCTGCGGCCTGGTGTTTTTACAGGACGCAAATAACCAATTCAAAATGCAATATATTAATAAAACAGAGCCTGTAGAAGCTGCTTTAGTATAACAGATAGGGTGAAATGTGCCGGTTTGGGATACCCTGCGGCCTGGTGTTTTTAAAGGAAGGACAAAACCAATTCAAAATGCAATATATTAATAAAACAGA
The DNA here is from genome assembly GCA_027917425.1 of Gastrophryne carolinensis. Taxonomy (NCBI): domain Eukaryota; kingdom Metazoa; phylum Chordata; class Amphibia; order Anura; family Microhylidae; genus Gastrophryne; species Gastrophryne carolinensis. Next base: position 225,057,440 of record CM051239.1, on the reverse strand, counting down.
GCCTGTAGAAGCTGCTTTAGTATAACAGGGTGAAATGTGCCGGTTTAGGATACCCTGCGGCCTGGTGTTTTACAGGACGCACAAAACCAATTCAAAATGCAATATATTAATAAAACAAAGCCTGTAGAAGCTGCTTTAGTATAACAGATAGGGTGAAATGTGCCGGTTTGGATACCCTGCTGCCTGGTGTTTTTACAGGACGCAAAAAAACAATTCAAAATGCAATATATTAATAAAACAGAGCCTGTAGAAGCTGCTTTAGTATAACAGATAGGGTGAAATGTGCCGGTTTGGGATACCCTGCGGCCTGGTGTTTTTACATGACGCAAAAAAAATATTCAAAATGCAATATATTAATAAAACAGAGCCCGTAGAAGCTGATTTAGTATAACAGGGTGAAATGTGCCGGTTTGGGATACCCTGCGGCCTGGTGTTTTTACAGGACGCAAATAACCAATTCAAAATGCAATATATTAATAAAACAGAGCCTGTAGAAGCTGCTTTAGTATAACAGGGTGAAATGTGCCGGTTTGGGATACCCTGCGGCATGGTGTTTTTACAGGACGCAAATAACCAATTAAAAATGCAATATATTAATAAAACAGAGCCTGTAGAAGCTGCTTTAGTATAACAGATAGGATGAAATGTGCCGGTTTAGGATACCCTGCGGCCTGGTGTTTTACAGGACGCACAAAACCAATTCAAAATGCAATATATTAATAAAACAAAGCCTGGAGAAGCTGCTTTAGCATAACAGATAGGGTGAAATATGCCGGTTTGGGATACCCTGCGGCCTGGTGTTTTTACAGGACGCAAAAAAACTATTCAAAATGCAATATATTAATAAGACAGAGCCTGTAGAAGCTGATTTAGTATAACAGATAGATAGGGTGAAATGTGCTGGTTTGGGATACCCTGCGGCCTGGTGTTTTTACAGGACGCACAAAACCAAATCAAAATACAATATATTAATAAAACAAAGCCTGTAGAAGCTGCTTTAGCATAACAGATAGGGTGAAATATGCCGGTTTGGGATACCCTGCGGCCTGGTGTTTTTACAGGACGCAAAAAAACTATTCAAAACGCAATATTTTAATAAAACAGAGCCTGTAGAAGCTGATTTAGTATAACAGGGTGGAATGTGCCGGTTTGGGATACCCTGCGGCCTGGTGTTTTTACAGGACGCACAAAACCAATTCAAAATGCAATATATTAATAAAACAGAGCCTGTAGAAGCTGCTTTAGTATAACAGATAGGGTGAAATGTGCCGGTTTGGGATACCCTGCGGCCTGGTGTTTTTACAGGACGCACAAAACCAATTCAAAATGCAATATATTGATAAAACAGAGCCTGTAGAAACTGCTTTAGTATAACAGATAGGGTGAAATGTGCTGGTTTGGGATACCCTGCGGCCTGGTGTTTTTACAGGACGCACAAAACCAATTCAAAATGCAATATATTAATAAAACAGAGCCTGTAGAAGCTAATTTAGTATAACAGGGTGAAATGTGCTGATTTGGGATACCCTGCGGCCTGGTGTTTTTACAGGACGCACAAAACCAAATCAAAATGCAATATATTAATAAAACAGAGCCTGTAGAAGCTGCTTTAGTATAACAGATAGGGTGAAATGTGCCGGTTTGGGATACCCTGCTGCCTGGTGTTTTTAAAGGACGCACAAAAACATTTCAAAATGCAATATATTAATAAAACAGAGCCTTTAGAAGCTGATTTAGTATAACAGGGTGAAATGTGCTGGTTTGGGATGCCCATGCGGCCTGGTGTTTTTACAGGACGCACAAAACCAATTCAAAATGCAATATATTAATAAAACAGAGCCTGTAAAAGCTGCTTTAGTATAACAGGGTGAAATGTGCCGGTTTGGGATACCCTGCGGCCTGGTGTTTTTACAGGATGCAAAAAAACTATTCAAAATGCAATATATTAGTAAAACAGAGCCTGTTAAAGCTGATTTAGTATAACAGATAGGGTGAAATGTGCCGGTTTGGGATACCCTGCAGCCTGGTGTTTTTACAGGACGCAAAAAAAAATTCAAAATACAATATATTAATAAAACAGAGCCTGTAGAAGCTGCTTTAGTATAACAGATAGGGTGAAATGTGCCGATTTGGGATACCCTGCGACCTGGTGTTTTTACAGGACGCACAAAACCAATTCAAAATGCAATATATTAATAAAACAGAGCATGTAGAATCTGCTTTAGTATAACAGGGTGAAATGTGTCGGTTTGGGATACCCTGCGGCCTGGTGTTTTTACAGGACACAAAAAACCAATTCAAAATGCAATATATTAATAAAACAGAGCCTGTAGAAGCTGATTTAGTATAACAGATAGGGTGAAATGTGCCGGTTTGGGATACCCTGCAGCCTGGTGTTTTTACAGGACGCACAAAACCCTTAAAAATCCCCGGGAGGGGGGACCCTATGTCATTTTTTTTAATTAACCCCTTATGTTCTGTCACCCAGCAGCTATAAAAGGCTTCCAGCAGGTGAGCAGAAGCCAGTGACTGCCGAGGGACACAGAGCAAGATGGATGGGAGGTAAGTATTAAAAAAAAAAAAAAAAAATAATAAAATATTTTTTCACTGTGTGTGTGGTGTTTTTTTTTTTTACACTTAACCCCTTGTGAACTGGTAAAGGGTCCAAGAGATCCCTATACCAGTTCACAAGGCTGCGGGCTGGCAAGTCACCTGCGGCTAGCGGGTGACTTACCATTAACCCCCGGCACCCCCATTACCTGCCTCCCCAAAGCCCAGGGGGGGGCAGAAGAGCCCACGGGCTATGCAGGCTTGCACCCTGTTTCTACAAGCCCTGCATAGCTGGTCCCGGGCTGGTTATTTTGGGTAAGGGGGACCCCCATGTCATTTTTTATTCGATTTTTAAGGGTTTTTAACCCTTAAAAATCCCCCCAAAAAAATGACTCTATGTCATTTTTTTTCTCGATTTAACCCTTTGCAGTGTGGATGGTAGTTGTATTTTATTTGTAAATGTTATAAAGTACTTGTTTCAGTTTGGGGGGTCTCCTGGGCTGGAACGGGGGGCTATATGTGGTACCGTTCTAATCGGTAGAAATGGGGCTTTCTCATGCAATATAGTTTTCTTTAATATAATACATTTTTTATTTAAGAAAAAGGAGGCAATTTTCTATAATAATAACATTGTAAAAAACATAATAAAATTTACAAACAAGACATTTCATGTTAAAGCCTAAAAAAAAATATATATAACTTTCCAGAAAATTCCAGCAAAAATGGCGCAAAACATGGCGCAAAATGGGGAAAAATTACCTGTCAACAGAGGGTGACAAAATCTCAAGTAGGCTGTCAATTAAAAGGGTTAAAAGTAGCTATGCATGTTGGGTATTGTTCTGTTCGGGGGAACTTGCGCTTTCAGACTTAGCTTGTTTTTTCTTGTTTGTATTTTTATATTTTAGGAAAAGGTGTTTTTTATTCAGCTTTTTTATATATGTTTTACGGAAACCCTGCGCAACCAAAGAATTCTTTGAGGGATTAATTCCAGAAAGATGAGCCCACTACAACAAGCTGGGTACGCTTAGAAAGCTTAACATGTGCACTTTCAGGGAATATATGATTTATGGGTTTATTCCAAATGTAAAGGGTTGTTTTGGTTGAAAAAACGCAAGGTGCGCACTTTGTCTGCAGAGCTGAAATTTTCAAGTAAAATTACCGTTACGCACATGCTTTACTTTGGGGTGTTTGGCAACTCTTCCCTTGACAGTAGCTATGCATGTTGGGTATCGTTCTGTTCGGGGGATGTTTCAGATGTTTTCAGATTTTGTTTTTTCTTGTTTGTATATAGATTTTTTAGGAAACGTGGCTTTGATTTAGCTTTTTTATCCTTTTTTTAGGGAAACTCTCTTTGCAACCAAAGAATACATAGAGGGATTTCTTCCAGAAAACTGTGGCCACATCAACAAGCCTGGTACACCTAGAAAGCTTGAGGTGTGTACTTCCAGAGAATATATAGTTTGTTGGGGGTATTTCAAATGTAACAGGTTGTTTTTCTGGAAAAACTTCAAGGTGCGCATAGCGCATAGCATAGTTGCATTTTATCTTAAAATCCCCTAAAGCGCTGTTTCAGTTTGGGGGAGTCTCCTGGGCAGGAAAGGGTGTCTACCTATACATATGTGGTACCGCTGTAACTGGGAGAAATCGGGATTTCACACGCAATAAGATTTTTTTGACAAACTTACATTTTTTATTACAAAAAAACACTACAAATAGTAAAAAATAGATTTTTTTTATTTTTTTTTTTTCACATTTCAACCAAAATACTGAGAATACACCAAAAAAATTACAAACAAGTACATTTCATTTTAAAGTCCAGACTATGCTGAAAAAAACAATATATCATTTTTGAACATGGGGAGCACAAAATAGTGCAAAATGGTCTGGCAACAGAGTGTGACAAAAACTCCAGGTAGGCTGGCAGCGAAAGGGTTAAATATACCACTGCCAAGATGGGATGCACAGTGGCCAGGAATATTTACAGCACAAAAAAAGCAATTTAAAACTGATCTGGCAAATGAAGTGAAGTGAAAATAAAAAAAAAAGTTTCCCTGTCACTTTCTCTGCTGTCCCTGCCTGGATCGTTCCCGATTTTTCCCTCCCAGGTTAGTTATTAAATGATCTGAGCAGCTGCCACCCCTCCTTTGTTTCTTTTAGATTCAGCATGGTGCCACGTTTTACACTTTCCAAATGGTGCAAAACATATTTATGTCTTTAGGCCAAATTTTGGCCTTCTGCTGCTGCCAACTGCAGTGTGTCTTTAGGCCAATTTTTGGGCTCCTGCTGCCAACTCCAGTGTCTCTTTCAAGCTATGTGTGGGCTCCTGCTGCTGCTGCTTCCAGCTCCAGGGTGTCATTCAGCCAATTTTTGGGCTCCTGCTGCCAACTCCAGTGTGTCTTTCAAGCTAGGTTTGGGCTTCTGCTGCTGCTTGCAACTCCAGGGTGTCATTCAGCCAATTTTTGAGCTCCTGCTGCCAACTCCAGTGTCTCTTTCAAGCTATGTGTGGGCTCCTGCTGCTTCTGCTTGCAGCTCCAGGGTGTCATTCAGCCGATTTTTGGGCTCCTGCTGCCAACTCCAGTGTGACTTTCAAGCTAGGTTTGGGCTTCTGCTGCTGCTTGCAACTCCAGGGTGTCATTCAGCCAATTTTCGGGCTCCTGCTGTCAACTCCAGTGTCTCTTTCAAGCTATGTTTGGGCTCCTGCTGCTGCTTGCAACTCCAGGGTGTCATTCTGCCAATTTTTGGGCTCCTGCTGCCAACTCCAGTGTGTCTTCCAAGCTATGTTTGGACTGCTGCTTGCATCTCCAGGGTGTCATTCAGCCAATTTTTGGGCTCCTGCTGCCAACTCCAGTGTCTCTTTCAAGCTATGTTTGGGCTGCTGCTGCTGCTGCTTTCGACTCCAGGGTGTCATTCAGCCAATTTTTGGGCTCCTGCTGCCAACTCCAGTGTGTCTTTCAAGCTAGGTTTGGGCTGCTGCTGCTGCTGCTTGCCACTCCAGGGTGACATTCAGCCACGTTTTGGGCTCCTGCTGCCAACTCCAGTGTGTTTTTCAAGCTATGTTTGGGCTCCTGCTGCTGCTTGCAACTCCAGGATGTCATTCAGCCAATTTTTGGGCTCCTGCTGCCAACTCCAGTGTGTTTTTCAAGCTATGTTTGGGCTGCTGCTGCTGCTTGCAACTCCAGGGTGTCATTCAGACAATTTTTGGGCTCCTGCTGCCAACTCCAGTGTCTCTTTCAAGCTATGTTTGGGCTCCTGCTGCTGCTTGCAACTCCAGGGTGTCATTCTGCCAATTTTTGGGCTCCTGCTGCCAACTCCAGTGTGTCTTCCAAGCTATGTTTGGACTGCTGCTTGCATCTCCAGGGTGTCATTCAGCCAATTTTTGGGCTCCTGCTGCCAACTCCAGTGTCTCTTTCAAGCTATGTTTGGGCTGCTGCTGCTGCTGCTTTCGACTCCAGGGTGTCATTCAGCCAATTTTTGGGCTCCTGCTGCCAACTCCAGTGTGTCTTTCAAGCTAGGTTTGGGCTGCTGCTGCTGCTGCTTGCCACTCCAGGGTGACATTCAGCCACGTTTTGGGCTCCTGCTGCCAACTCCAGTGTGTTTTTCAAGCTATGTTTGGGCTCCTGCTGCTGCTTGCAACTCCAGGGTGTCATTCAGCCAATTTTTGGGCTCCTGCTGCCAACTCCAGTGTGTTTTTCAAGCTATGTTTGGGCTGCTGCTGCTGCTTGCAACTCCAGGGTGTCATTCAGACAATTTTTGGGCTCCTGCTGCCAACTCCAGTGTCTCTTTCAAGCTATGTTTGGGCTGCTGCTGCTTGCAACTCCAGGGTGTCATTCAGCCAATGTTTGGTTTCCTGCTGCCAACTCCAGTGTCTCTTTCAAGCTATGTTTTGGCTCCTGCTGCTGCTGCTTGCCACTCCAGGTTGTCATTCAGTCAATTTTTGGGCTCCTGCTGCCAACTCCAGGATGTCTTTCAGCCAATATTTGGGCTCCTGCTGCTGCCAGCTCCAGGGTGTGTTTTTCAGGCAATATAGGGGCCCCTCATAGTGATGCCACCTCAACTATCTGCAATTGTGCCGCTCTGCGATTCTAATAGTGATGCCTCTGATCTGCATGTCATAATTAATCTGCATATGACAATTATATTATTACAGTATTATTTCACTAACCCAGCATGCATCCTATGCGTGTTACGGCAAGGCAGGATGGTTTACAACCCTATTGAGGCTCTAGGAAGCTCAGAAATAGCCGTTTTTAATAGCGATTCGTCGCAAATAAATTCGGACCGAAACAAATTTTGTCGGAAAATTCGGCGAATCATCCGAATCGAATTTTTCAAAAGTTCGCTCATCCCTAATTTACACAACCACGAAAACGCTAATATGAAGAAAAAAAGGCTCGAGAAACTCTCAAATGGACGGAAAAATTACAAATACACACGCTTTTTCATGTGAAAGTGCAGGTAAAAGAGGCTGTGAATCAAGCTTTATATTTTGTTATATATATCTCCAAGCCCAACGATTCCATGCAGCCAATTCTGTATCTTATTGATCATTTTGACCTGGTGTTAGGTTTCTACATCAACAGAGAAAAGGGCTCTATTTTTTTTGGGCAAAACTATAGGGTCGATTCAAAGAAACATGTAACAGCTTTGATTTGGGTGCCGATCATCCTATTTTTCACGTCCGCTCGTGCGTTCGTATGAACTTGCGAGTGATTCAATAAGCAAATACGTTTCTATCCTAAAATATACGTCCGTTCGTATGTTATCTCCCGAACTTGCCTCAGTGAGTTGACAATCGTAAAATTCACGTTCATGTGCTCACTTGTTGCGGCGGCAGCCTGTTTTTTGTGCTGCTTCCATCGTCCACCTCTTCCAATTACTTGCGTTTGCCTCTGGTTTTCATTGGTTTTTGGCCTCTTAGATTCGTTCGTTCGTATGTATATAAGATCTTGCGCATGCGCACTCTCACCACTACTGCCTCGCGCCAGGCTCCCACTTTCCTTTATGAACCATAAAACTTACCTAAACCCCTTAGCGCTTGCATCCTTCTTCATTTCTCGGTCCCTAAAACTTACCTAAACCCCTTAGCGCTTGCATCCTTCTTCATGTTGACGACCCTAAAACTTACCTAAACCCCTTAGCGCTTGCATCCTTCTTCATTTCTCGGTCCATAAAACTTACCTAAACCCCTTAGCGCTTGCATCCTTCTTCATTTCTCGGTCCCTAAAACTTACCTAAACCCCTTAGCGCTTGCATCCTTCTTCATTTCTCGGTCCCTAAAACTTACCTAAACCCCTTAGCGCTTGCATCCTTCTTCATTTCTCGGTCCCTAAAACTTACCTAAACCCCTTAGCGCTTGCATCCTTCTTCATGTTGACGACCCTAAAACTTACCTAAACCCCTTAGCGCTTGCATCCTTCTTCATTTCTCGGTCCATAAAACTTACCTAAACCCCTTAGCGCTTGCATCCTTCTTCATGTTGACGACCCTAAAACTTACCTAAACCCCTTAGCGCTTGCATCCTTCTTCATTTCTCGGTCCCTAAAACTTACCTAAACCCCTTAGCGCTTGCATCCTTCTTCATGTTGACGACCCTAAAACTTACCTAAACCCCTTAGCGCTTGCATCCAACTTCATTTCTCGGTCCCTAAAACTTACCTAAACCCCTTAGCGCTTGCATCCTTCTTCATTTCTCGGTCCCTAAAACTTACCTAAACCCCTTAGCGCTTGCATCCTTCTTCATGTTGACGACCCTAAAACTTACCTAAACCCCTTAGCGCTTGCATTCTTCTTCATTTCTCGGTCCATAAAACTTACCTAAACCCCTTAGCGCTTGCATCCTTCTTCATTTCTCGGTCCCTAAAACTTACCTAAACCCCTTAGCGCTTGCATCCTTCTTCATTTCTCGGTCCCTAAAACTTACCTAAACCCCTTAGCGCTTGCATCCTTCTTCATTTCTCGGTCCCTAAAACTTACCTAAACCCCTTAGCGCTTGCATCCTTCTTCATGTTGACGACCCTAAAACTTACCTAAACCCCTTAGCGCTTGCATCCTTCTTCATTTCTCGGTCCATAAAACTTACCTAAACCCCTTAGCGCTTGCATCCTTCTTCATTTCTCGGTCCATAAAACTTACCTAAACCCCTTAGCGCTTGCATCCTTCTTCATTTCTCGGTCCCTAAAACTTACCTAAACCCCTTAGCGCTTGCATCCTTCTTCATGTTGACGACCCTAAAACGTACCCAAACCACATAATGTACATATGTCTATATGTTTCTAAGCGTGTTTTTTCGTGTTTGTGTAAATGTCTTTTTGTGCGCATATTAGAAATGACACATTTATGAAGGCTTAAAATAGTATTTATTTTAAATATTAGTTTTTTTTTTTTTTGGTTTCTTTTAAAAACATTTTAAAAATGTGTAAAATTTTTTGGTTTTTAAAATATATAAAAGTCAACTTTATAAAAAAGAATGTAAAACTATTTTACAAAAGTAGCCAGGACCAAGGGCACTAATCCTCCTCCTCTTCTTCATCTGTTGGCCCCAACGTCGCCTGTATGGCCAGCAGCTCGGCCACCAACTCTTTTATTCTTTTTTTTTTTCGGCCACGGTTTGTGGCCTCATCCCTGTAAGCAATAGAGAAATAAACATAAATAGGAGTACCAGACCGGTTTGTATGCTGGAAATAGATTTGGGGTTAATTAAATACATGTAAATGCATGACATATGTCATTCTTCAAAGGGATAAAGTAAATGCATTTTCCACAGGTAAGTATTGAAACTCCTTAAACCGGACCTTCCACATTATTTAATGAAAAGCAATAACTAGTCCCAAATGATTCTGCACCAGATCGAAGTATATTTTGGTGGATTTAGGATTACTGCGCCGCCATCGGGACTCCGAAGCATAACAGTTAATGAGGAGAGGAGAGTGGGATCAAGTACAGGGGAGTAGGTTACAGTGGTGCTTTGGGAATACAGAGCATAGCTGGGTTCAGGGAAAGGTCATCAGTCCCACAATGCATGGCAGCACCTTACTTTTTCTAATCTGTATCCCATGCAGCATGTAAATATTGCGCATTCAATATTCCGCCATATTGGATGTTTACAGGCTCCTAACATGCATTAGATGGCTGTAGGCTGTTTTTCAATGTTCCCAATTTGTATGTACAGTGTGTTGGCTAAATATTAGCTATGTTCTTAATACGAGTTAGGGTCCGCTTTAAGCTAACGAAGTGCCCACATGAAAGTGTTAACTACACATTGGCTACGCCTTTAGTTAGGTGTGTGTTATTAGCTAACAACACATTAATATGAATAATGGCATGGATACTTACTGAGTTGGTGGCCGACAGATGGCTGGTTGGGGCCAACAGGCTGCCCTTGGTCCTGGCTATGCTGTGAAGAAGTCCCTGGAGAAACATGTGACATTTGGTTAGTAGTTGTATAGAGTCACTATTCCAAACAGATCTGGCTCCCAGGCTGGCTGACATCACTCACCTTCGTCAGGATCGACTTCCAGCATCTCTGCTGCCTCCTCCTCCACTATCTCACCCGCACCAGAAGCTTCTACAAATACATAATAAAGGATAACTTAGTTTTTGGCCTGCCATGTATATCTTTGTGCCTATACATGAAGAGTGACATACCAGAGCCTTCCCCATGCCGGGCCGGGCATGACTCCACGCCCACGCGGTTGCGCCCCTCCTCTGTGGTAAGGTCCAGGGGCTGGTCTGAGGAGGCCACAGAGGAGGGGTAGGTCCGTCGCCCGGGAGATCCACCACCTTCACTCACAGATGCAGACTCATGCAGCACTGGTCGGCCTGTGCGCCTCCGGGTGCGGCGAATTCTGAAATCCATTTCCAACACTAACAAAGAAAAGTCATTATAAATAAAGGTATAGCTTATACATTTGCAACATATAACATGCTATCGCTTGGTACTTACTTGGGAAATGGATCCCAAAAAACCTCCGCACCCGGGGCATGTGCAGACGTTTCAGGTCCGACCAATGCTGCATTATCTGGGTGTGAGTGAAGGTGGTGCTGGTGACACGGTGGATTTCCGCGATGATCTCCCGGGCGATGTCCCTTTTTTCACACACATTGGGCGCGAAGTCATACCGGCGCTGAAGCATGATCTGAAAAACATAATGGACACAGAGCTTTTACTTTTACACACAGACCCATATGTGTTGCATCACAAGTTGAGAATTTCATGTCATTAACACACACATTTAGAGTGGCAGCCATTTTTGGGGAGTGCCTTAAAGCGGACGTTGACTGTGAATGAGAGTCTGGTCTTATGTTATATGTTTCACACACCATGTACATACAGATAATAGCCAACATTAAAAATCAGCCCCCCTGCATCTATGGCATGTTAGGATGGTTTCAACATCCAATATGTCGGCTTATGCTTAGGCTTTTGGGCCACGTGTGGGGCTTGCCGTTGTGTTTTGCGGTCTTAGGCAAACAGTGTTCCTCAAACATCCGCATCAAGGTCCGAGCCAGGCCAGGTTTGACAGCTAGCCCCGCTACTCCACAGGTTTATTAACTGGTGCTAAGCCAGAGCAATTGCCCTAATTCGGACATCAGCATAGACAGGTGACAACGTGGCCAGGCTCGGCCCTTGAGGATGAAGTGTGAGGAGCCAGTTCTTAAACATTAAGAGACCCAAAACTAGTTTCAAACGCATCATTTACATTTAGGCCATCATTGAGTATTAGCTTAAAACGCAGAGCCAGGCACTTACCAGCATGAGGATCTCTTCCTGTTGACGGGTGAAGATAGTGGGCGCCATCTTTATGCTTCTTCAAGGCAGCAGATAAGTGAAACCCCAGCGGTTTCCTGGTTCCGCTCGAACGTACGTCCGTACGAGCGCGTAGTCGTGCGCATAGGCGTCACACGCTGGGCTCATTATTTAAAGGTCCCTGCACCCAAAGCTCATTCTCTTTGAGCATTTGTGGAAAATGGCACCCAAAAAGCCTGCAGCAAAACGCGCCCAGCCAAGCCAGACCTCGGAGGGCCCAACCACCAGGTCTCAGCAAGGAAGCAAGAAATTACGCTCCAAGAAGGCGAGTACCACCTCGGCCCCACCAAGGGACACTGGACCCTCCCTTACCCAAAAAAGGGCCCCCAAGGCACGTGCCCCTGCGGCCAAAAAACAGGCCACAGCAGCACCCACCACCTCTGCCCCCAGAAGAGGCCGCCCAAGGGAGCCCACACCGCCCATGGTTTCCAGCAGGGCACTTCACCAACCCAGCTGGGCCAGAAGCCCATCCAGGGCCAGAAGCCCGTCCAGGCCCAGAAGCAGGGCCAGAAGCCCAGAAAGCAGACACAGGAGGCCCAGAACCCCAGCAAGGCCGCGCAGCAGGGCAACAACCCCATCCAGGCCCAGAAGCAGGGCCAGAACCCCAGAAAGGCCCAGAAGCAGGGCCAGAAGCCCATACAGGCCCCGCAGCAGGGCCAGAACCCCAGAAAGGCCCAGAAGCAGGGCCAGAAGCCCATACAGGCCCCGCAGCAGGGCCAGAACCCCAGAAAGGCCCAGAAGCAGGGCCAGAAGCCCGTCCAGGCCAAGAAGCAGGGTCAGAAGCCCGTCCAGGCCAAGAAGCATGGCCAGAAGCCAATACAGGCCACGCAGCAGGGCCAGAACCCCAGAAAGACGAGACAGGAGGCCCAGAACCCCAGCAAGGCCGAGCAGCAGGGCAACAACCCCATCCAGGCCCAGAAGCAGGGCCAGAAGCCCGTCCAGGCCAAGAAGCAGGGCCAGAAGCCCGTCCAGGCCAAGAAGCATGGCCAGAAGCCAATACAGGCCACGCAGCAGGGCCAGAAGCCCCCGACCTGGCACCAGCCGGGAACATAGCCCCCGACCTGGCACCAGCCGGGAACATAGCCCCCGACCTGGCACCAGCCGGCAACATAGCCCCCGACCTGGCACCAGCCGGGAACATAGCCCCCCAAGAGGCCAAAGAATGGCCACCCTGACCACATCTACACCTGGAAGTTCGGTGGCCAGCCACGCAAGAACACCCAGTCCCTTGGCCAGTCCAGTCCAGTCATTGGGAAGCCAGCAATCCGTCCATTCCCCTACCCAGCCCCAGGCCATAATGTCACCACATGTGTCTGCACACATGGAGGAGCACCCAAGCCAACCATCTGGCCGCACATTGCGCCGCGGCCAGTTGAGTGGGAGATTCTCCCATGACCAAAATATGGCATTGGCTAGTGGCCTTACATTATACTATGACGAGCTCTATGGGAGCAAATCAAAACACACCACGAAGCAGCGCAAGATGGAATTGTTTGAAACCATCCTACGACAAGTAAATGCAGCGGGGGAAGAGAGGAAAGATGTGCCACAAATTCAAAAGAAAATCTCGGATCTCAAATATGCTGTACGTCAAAAAGAAATTAAAAGGCATAATTACAGGTAAATGATGATGTCTCCAAATATAAGGTTTAGGATGTACTGTATGCACCTTTTCTGAGTACCAAACGATTTTCTCTTTTCAGCATGAAAACTGGAGGTGGCTTTCCTACCAAATTGGAGTTTACCCCTGCTGAGGAGATTGTGCTGGGCCTTCTCCATCCGGTCGCGGTCGGTGGCCATGCGGGTCTAAGGGACACAGACTCACCGACCCGTACCCACGGTGAGTACTCTTAATCTGCATGTTTGCCTGTTTGCTACAAAATATAAAGGTCACTAGTACCAAGATGACGGTATGGCCCTATGGTGTGGCTTGCTTTGGCTCGCACTACTGTGCCTGTTTGTGTCCTGTTTTGGTCCCTGTGAATCACACATTTAGGACCACATACATTATGTAAAAGACCAATTAACCAAAAATATTTGTCAACTAACGAAGTTTATCCTGAAAAGTGTTAGATTTGGACTCAATCACAAAACACACAACATTAGGGATGTGTTGGCTATTTGTTGTGTGAGTTGTGTTTGAGGTAACAATTTAATGACACACCCCCAAACATATCTGACCTAGAGCAGCGAGACTCAACTGGCGGCCCGGGGTCCCAATGCGGACCTTGGCACCAGATTCCCGGACCCCTGCCCAGACAGCACTGCACTCAGTTACTTCTGTGTTGACGTGCTCAGAGCTGCCCCCTTGATCGGCGATGTAGTGGTTGGTCTCCTGCCCAATGTCATGGCTCCCTGAAACATAGCATTGCAATATGAAGTACTGCACAGGAAGTGGCATTGCAAGGTACACAGTAACTTGGTGCATCTTTCTCTTGGTCCAATCCTGTCCCGCTGCCCCAGCTCTGCCCCATCTGCCACAGTCCCACCATCTGCCCCCCCCCCCCACATAAGCCCCATACATTTCTAACATATTTGCTCCATCCATCCCATCACCATCAATTCCTCACCTCCCACCTTTAGCCATCCAATCCCTGTCCCCTCAGCTCTGCCCCATCCAGCCCAGCAAGGGCAAGCAGCCTTTATTAGTTTGCACTTGGCAATCTCCAGCCCCTCCCCCAGTGTGTTTATTTCTAACTAGACACCCCCTGCGACAGCCCCATGGCCAGACATTCACCTCTCACCACATACCTTTAAATGGACCTTTACAAGAAGTGTTTGAGTACCCCTGACCTAGAGAATGGTAGTCAAAATCAAAATAGTTGCTGTGCAAGTAGTAGGCTGACTGGGTACACTTCCTGACTTTGAACTGAGGTCAGTTAGCAGTTTTCTCGAGCCATTGCACCTATCTAAAATTGCGTGTATTTTAACAATTGTCCCCATTGCTGTAGAGTTGCTTAATATTACAAATAGTGGCTTTTTTTAGTAACTAAAAAAACAATGCTTATGTGTGTGTTTACCTTGTTTTGTTTTCTCTTCTTCAGCCCAGCATGACCCCTCAGCAAGGGTAAACTCACCCCCCAGGTTGCTTATGCCTACCAGGTCCGTACAGCATAGGAGCCCAGATCCGAGATTTCCGGTAAGTTAATTTAGTACCATAAATACTACCAAGTGCTTAAGCATGTGTTAAACTGATGGAATCCCAAATTTGGACGCCAGCTTACCCTTTTTTTTTATATGTCCCTACAGACCCGCACAATCATGGAAGAGATCATGGAAATGGAGGAAGCTGATGTCTCCCTGCAGGGCACGTCCGATGACCTCCCCCTGGGTCCCAATCTGGAACTGCTCCCTAATGTTTCTCTGGCCAATCCTCAGCAGCAGAGTGAATCTCCATCCATTGCGCATGCACATGGGGAGACTGACACAACAGTCCCCAGTGTTCACTCTGCTGCTGAGGATTTGCCAAGCATGCCTGTTGCTGTTAAGGGGACGACACAACGCGGCAGGGCACGCCCAAGAGCCAGGGTAATTGTGCGGCGGACTCCATTACGCCGCCCCACAATTTCCTAGGGGAGGCAGAGTGCCCTGCTTCAATTATGGACCCAAGAGAGGGACTCGTATGAGGCACAGCTCGTTAATGAGCGTGAGGAAAGGCATGCCGACATGGTCAACATCAATACCAGCTTACAGGGCATCCTCGCGGAGTTGCGTACCCTCAACAGCAACATGGTAACTGCAAGTAATGGCATCCAGTCAGCCATGGCTGAGATGACCAATATGCAGAGAAACATTATGGAGCAGTTTCAAATTCACAATGCAGCCATGGCCCAGGCTAGGTCCCATCCCCACGGACCTCCACCTGGGTATTATGGGCAGCCACCCTATTAAGCCATGATTGTGTGGGACATCTTTTCTCTTACCCCCCACTGTATTTACTTGTCCTTTTAGGTTTCAAACAATCCATTTTGTGTTGCTCATGCAGGTTGTGTTTTGTATTTGCTCCCATATAGCTCCTTAGAGTAATGATTAAGGCCACTAGCCAATGCCATAGGTCTATGTGGAGTGTATCTGGCCACTTATGGCTTTAAATATGTATTTGGTTTGTGCTCCTCCTGTTTGCAGACATGTTTGTGTGACATTATGGCCATGCCCAAATATCCCTGGGCACAGGCAATATTAATGACTGGACTAGGCTGGCCTTTGGACTGGGTGTCCTTGTTTGGTTGTGCCACTCACTTCCAGGTGTAGATGTGGTCGATTTGTTTTTTGTTATATCATGCCTTTTTAACCACAGTTGTATGTGGAATGTTTTATGTTAAGCACAATAATTCTAATTCTACAAAGTAAAACAAATTTCACAATTACAATACTTGTGGCGTTTTTAGTGGAAACACATTTTAAATCAGCTTGGGCTAAACCAGATACTTTTTGGTTTAAGAGGTGTAACAATGCAAATATCAAGCTAAGTAAACAACATGAAATACATTAGGCAACAATTAAGGGAAAAATGTTTTAATTTAAGGTAATGCCACATTACGGCAAAACAACATATTGAACAAAAAGGCTAAGACAGACACACAGAATGTTGAAAAACGAAATTAAATTAACTGAAATGCTGCAATATCAAGTTTGCTCGAACTGATTGTCCAGACTCACTGGGTGGCCCAACATAATTTTCTCCATCATCCTCTAGGGCTGTAGAGGGCAGACTATCCACATAACGTGGTACACGTTCTAGTATTGCAAAATTGTGCAAAACAGCACATGCCATGATGATGTCGATCACTTTTTTGGGATCATATTGCAGGGCGCCCCCAGTATGGTCCAAACAACGAAAACGGGTCTTCAACAGCCCAAAGGCCCTCTCCACAACAGCCCTGGTCTTGCGGTGCGCACGGTTGTACGCTTCCTGAGAGGCATCCTGGGGCCGCAGCACAGGCGTTATGAGCCAGGGGAGAAGTGGGTACCCGGAATCACCTTAACAAGACAATTAAATTTCATAAACATTAAAAAGGCAAGACAACAAACACAAAGAATTTGACATATATCCAAATGATGTAAGGTAAAGGGCGTAAAAATACACCCAGGGCACATTAGCAAAATAACTATTGCCACTAATGTAGTACATAAATAAAAATGCCGCTTAAATATACAAAAGAATGATAAAACATCTGCACGGGCAAGGGCAGTTAGAATTTAAAGATATTTTGGGTTTTCTGACATGTTACAATTAGGATGCTGCTGAGGGGCACTCAACATTTATATAAAGAATACAATGTATGCAGTTTAAGTCCACTTTGACATTTAAAGACCAATACTACAAAAGGAACCTAAACTAACAGATACTTGGGTATAAACTCACAACCAATATATTTTGGGACATGGAACTTACAGACATCCTAACTAAAGGGAAAACATTCTGAAGGACAAAGTGAGGCAAGCATTTTGGTTTGGAGTTCCGAAAATAAGACCCAACTAAAATGCAGTTTCAGGCTTAGGTAAAGAATACAAAAACAGAAATATCCACAAATAACAGATTATTCAGAAATTTAATACCAAATAAATAGGACACACTTACCAAGCAGCCATGCACCCGAAAATTCACCTGACTCAAATCTCCGAAACAACCCAGATCGTCTGAGTATATATGAGTCGTGCGACGATCCTGGGTAGCCGGCAAGGACACTCAGAAAACGCATGTCCGGCCCAACCACGGCCTGGACATTAAGGGAGTGTCCCATTTTTCGATTCCTTAAGGGAAAAGCATACAAAAAGGGTAATTGATAATTGAAAAAAGGATCAAAAATTTAAAACATGTCTGCACTCTATTGGAAACTACTAATGAAAAGCCTAAATAAGGCATGTACACAAATGAGCCAAAAAAAAATATGCTGCCGCAAAGGAAAACAGGTTACATTACACGTTGGGCAACATAATAACCTAAAACAAAATATAAATACCTATATATATACTCGTCGGCTGCCCTAGGTACGAGTGCCACATGTGTGCAGTCAACAGCACCAATTACGTTGGGCATGTCGGCCACATTATAAAAACCAAGCTTAATGGCGTTTCTGGCTGCCATATCATCCGGAAAATAAATATATTTTGGAGTTATGGCAGCCATGCCTTCCAAAAATTTAGATAGTGCGCGGCTCAGCGTAGGCTGGGACATCCCCACGGAGAGGGCACCCAGCCTCTGGAACGAGCCGTTCGCCAAAAATTGCAGGCAGCCAAGCATCTTGGTCATACCTGAAATTGCTTGCCCCTTCCTTGTGGTGCGGGCTAACCATGGCCGCAGCTCACTATATAATTTATGGAGGGAAGCGCGATTAAGCCTGGTCAGCTCGAACAGCTCAACATCATTCATGCTATCGATGTTCATGCGACGACGCAGGGGCAATCTGCTCTCAGACATCTGGATCAACTCAATGCCAAAAAGCATAAGCCCTTGATGTGCCACAAACTCGCTCCTCTCCATCCTACTCCCGAGGCCAAATAGCTGCCGGCAAACATTTCGTAAAGCAGCTCTTTAATGGGCTTCAAAACAATTAGCAATCAGCTCTCTGAATTGGTCGCAAGCCCATGTGAAGGACGTAAAAAATAGGATCTGACGCAAATAATACGATTTGGACGGGAAAAAGACACGAACTAACGCAAAATATACGATTTCCGTACGAAATGCGTATGTTCATATACGTCTATGCGCGAACGATCGTGCGAATACGAAATGGGCAAAAAAACAAGAAAAAATGACAAACACCCACCCAAACTTACGATTCTCGATACGAAATCAATTAACTTTTGCTCTTTGAATCGAGGGGTATGTGTAGGATTTACGTAATCAAGTTGATATCCTTATTTAGGCTTTCGTATGTTGTCCAGTCTTTACCCATTCTGTTAAGCAAAGCTGATATTTCAAAATTAAACAGATCTTATTGTAAATATACTTGGAGGACTAAACATAATAATGTGTCCCAGTCAATTCTAACACAGCGTAAAGTCAATGGAGAGGTTATTCAGGCAGTTATTACATTTGATAAAAGATAAAAGTTAGTAGCAAAGCTAAGGAACACATAACTAGACAAGTACAGTAAGTTACAGATAGAAATACTTAGCAATGTAGATGTGGTCAGCTCCTCGGTTGGGGGTTTCAGGATTCCAATTAGGCAATTTACAGAGAACCCTAGATTATATAAAGTGACATAATCTATAATCCCTCCAATATACATTGGAGGGATTATAGATTACTAGTTAAAAGGATACCACACAACAGATATATATTTTTCAAATTATATTAATATGTAGATTTTCAAGCTTTGGGCCATTGGCCATGTTTAGCATAATCTAAAAAGGTTTTATGCTACTGTATATTATTCTCTCATTTATACAGTCATGACCTTCATGTTTTAGGAATTAGATCATTAGGCTCGATTCAGAGAGACAAAAAAAACCTTCCGTTTTAGTGCCGATGTCGTATTATTTTCAAATGTTCCTGCTCTCGTATGAATGTGCGAGCGATTCTATGCATGCATTGTAAACCTTCTGTAAAGTTTCCGTCCGCTCGTATGCCAGAGTACGAGTACGAGGATGTCATTTTCCATCGAGACTTTTCAGATTCATTTTCTCAGGTAACAACGTAGCCTTTCGTTTTTGCTCTTTTCCCATCGTATCCTCACACAAATCCTTTACGTTTCCCGAAAGATTTGGTTTCACTTTTACAACAAATAATCGTCCAGACGGAAATCCTTACGATCTTGCGCCTGCGCACTACAAACATAACTCATTAAAGTGCTCGCCTACATAATTGCCACCCTCACTTCTACTACAATGTTTAGCTAAACCCCTTAGCGCTATCCTCCAGCTTCCCTTTTGGCCCCTTAAAGCTCACCTCAACCCCTTAGCGCTATCCTCCAGCTTCCCTTTTGGCCCCTTAAAGCTCACCCCAACCCCTTAGCGCTATCCTCCAGCTTCCCTTTTGGCCCCTTAAAGCTCACCTCAACCCCTTAGCGCTATCCTCCAGCTTCCCTTTTGGCCCCTTAAAGCTCACCCCAACCCCTTAGCGCTATCCTCCAGCTTCCCTTTTGGCCCCTTAAAGCTCACCTCAACCCCTTAGCGCTATCCTCCAGCTTCCCTTTTGGCCCCTTAAAGCTCACCCCAACCCCTTAGCGCTATCCTCCAGCTTCCCTTTGGCCCCTTAAAGCTCACCCCAACCCCTTAGCGCTATCCTCCAGCTTGGACCCTTACAACTTACCCAAATCACTTTGCGGTTATGTTTTTCTTCATTTACCGCACCCTAAAACTTACCCAAATCACTTTGCGGTTATGTTTTTCTTCATTTACCGCACCCTAAAACTTACCCAAATCACTTCGCGGTGAGGTTCTTCTTCATTTACCGCACCCTAAAACTTACCCAAATCACTTCGCGGTTAGGTTCTTCTTCCATTTTATGTCCCTAAAACTTACCCAAATCACTTCACGCTTATGTTTTTCTTCATTTACCGCACCCTAAAACGTACCCAAATCACTTCGTGGTTAGGTTCTTCTTCCATTTTAGGTCCCTAAAACGTACCCAAATCACTTCGCGCTTATGTTTTTCTTCATTTACCGCACCCTAAAACTTACCCAAATCACTTTGCGGTTAGGTTCTTCTTCCATTTTAGGTCCCTAGAACTTACCCAAATCACTTTGCGGTTATGTTTTTCTTCATTTACCGCACCCTAAAACTTACCCAAATCACTTCGCGGTGAGGTTCTTCTTCATTTACCGCACCCTAAAACTTACCCAAATCACTTCGCGGTTAGGTTCTTCTTCCATTTTAGGTCCCTAAAACGTACCCAAATCACTTCGCGCTTATGTTTTTCTTCATTTACCGCACCCTAAAACTTACCCAAATCATTTTGCGGTTAGGTTCTTCTTCCATTTTAGGTCCCAAGAACTTACCCAGATCACTTTGCGGTTAGGTTCTTCTTCCATTTTAGGTCCCTAAAACTTACCCAAACCACTTTGCGCTTATGTTTTTCTTCATTTACCGCACCCTAAAACTTACCCAAATCACTTCACGGTTAGGTTCTTCTTCCATTTTAGGTCCCTAAAACTTACCCAAATCACTTCGCGGTTAGGTTCTTCTTCCATTTTAGGTCCCTAAAACTTACCCAAAAGTCATTACTCTAAGGAAGTGGGCAGAGGTCATTCTGGGAAGTCATTACTCTAAGGAAGTGGCCAGAGGTCATTCTGGGAAGTCATTACACTAAGGAAGTGGGCACAGGTCATTATGCTAATGACATTGACTCTGCCTTTAGAAATTTGTGTGATCATGTCACTTAACACATACTGCAAAGAATGACATTACAACTTACTTGGTTGGTGGCCAACGGATGCCTCGTTGGGGACAACCCTACGTCCTGGGCCCTGCCACTGTTGGGAAGTAGAGCCTGTTGAGACATGGCAAATAGGGTCACTGATTATGTCTTAGTCAACAGTAATACAAAAGTCTTAAAGGAGCCACAGCACTCAACCCTGTTAGCTTGCAGGCAGCCTATAATCTGTCTCTAAACTTGGTTAAAAACAGAAGACTCGGTCACACACCACTGCAGAAGTATGCTTAAAGTGGACCGTCACCCAGGGGCGATCGGCCCGGGAATCTATAAGATTCCCGGGCCGATCACCTCCCTCACCGCGGGACATCCGAGACCCAAAAAAACGTACCTCATAGATAGACGTGCGCGCGCCCACGCCGGCCGTTTGTGAATGGACGACGCGGGCGCGCGCACTGTCAGAGGGGCGCGCGGGAGGCGGCGGCGGACGCGCTGTGTTGTCCGCCGCTGTCACCCGCTTGTCCGTCGGCGGTGATTGGTCAGCGCGGCCACGTGGGAGCGTGGTGAGGTGAGTTTTGGGGGCTTTCTGGGGGGTTTCAAACAGCGGGGCACCCTTAATCGGGGTGCCCCCCTGAAGTGGACCAAAACCCAGGATAGTCAAAATCCTGGGTGTTGATCCACTTTAAGCTGCACCACTACGCCAAAGTGCCTCTGTGGGGTGCAGTCCTAACTCTAATCTCTGAGAGCCCATTTGGGACATACAGTGCAATAGATAAATTGGGAGCAGGCTTACCTGAGGTTGCCCTAAACCTCTCAAGTGCAAGCCATGGGGTGGAAGGGTCAAAGACCTTGCAATACAGCCTAGACCCCACACACC
Organism: Gastrophryne carolinensis; assembly: GCA_027917425.1. Taxonomy (NCBI): domain Eukaryota; kingdom Metazoa; phylum Chordata; class Amphibia; order Anura; family Microhylidae; genus Gastrophryne; species Gastrophryne carolinensis. The sequence continues at coordinate 225,035,887 of CM051239.1, read as the reverse complement.
ATGTGCTTGCACAAATTCAAAAGAAACAAAGGTGGGTGGCAGCCGCTCAGACCATTTTATAACTAACCTGGGAGGTGCACGTTAGCAGGGCAGTTAGGATACAGAAGTCTTAAAGGAGCCACAGCACTCAACCCTGTTAGCTTGCAGGCCAGCCTAGGTTTGGGGCAACCTCAGGTAAGCCTGCTCCCAATTTATCTATTGCACTGTATGTCCCAAATGGGCTCTCAGAGATTAGAGTTAGGACTGCACCCCACAGAGGCACTTTGGCGTAGTGGTGCAGCTTAAGCATACTTCTGCAGATGTGTGTGACCGAGTCCTCTGTTTTTAACCAAGTTTAGAGACAGATTATAGGCTGGCCTGCAAGCTAACAGGGTTGAGTGCTGTGGCTCCTTTAAGACTTTTGTATCCTAAAGGCGAAGCGACCGGGAACCCGCAGTGGGCAGCTGAAGGCGACCACAAAGGCACCCACAAGCCCGAAAACAAAGGAGCCAGCGCTAAAGAAGAAGGGCCAGGCCACCAAACACACAGGTACAGCCCCTAAAAAGCACACCAAGAGGGTGAGAAGCCCCAGCCCCCAAAGGTCACCATCACCCCAGCCACGTGGGAAAAGCTCACAGCCCAAGAGGCCAAGACACCAGGCTCGAAGCCCCAGGAGCCAGAGCTCAGTATCACCCCAGCCACGTGCATCAACCTCCCAGGGCCATGAAACTGTGAAAGGGCCACAGAGGCACAGGCCAAGAAGCCCAACATCATCCACCACACCCTCCCCTCCTCGCCCACATTTGGCACTGGCACAGGTGGAAATGCAGGCAGAATATGCCACAGCTACGCCTGCTAGTTCAGCGGCCACCCAGGCAAGAACCCCAAGTCCATATCCAAGTCCAGTCCAATCAGAAGCCAGCCACCTGTCCTACATTTCTCCCCAACACAGCCAGCCCAGAATGTCCCCCCATTTGCAGCCAACCACTGATGAGCCAGAACGTCAAGCAACAGGGCGCACATTGCGCCGAGGCCACTTGAGTGGCAGGTTTGGTGAGGCCCAAACTCTGGCATTGGCTAGTGGCCTCACCTTGTATTATGATGAGCTATATGGGCGCAGATCCAAAGCTACAAGCAAGCAGCGGAAAGCAGAGATTTTTGAGCAGCTCCGCAGACAGGTCAATGCAGCGGGGGAAGAGGTCAAAGATGTGGAGCAGATACAAAGGAAAATATCGGACCTAAAGTATGCAGCACGGAAGAAAGAAAATAAACGGCATCATTACAGGTACATATATACTTTGTGGATTTGGCTTCGTCTTGTATTGGAAACATTTATCTAAATGTGTGCAACTCTCTTTTTCAGCTTACAAACTGGCGGCGGATTCCCCACAAAACTGCAATTTACCCGAGCTGAGGAGATGGTTCTGGGCCTGCTACATCCTGTGGCCTTAGAGGGACACTCGGCCCGACAGGACACGGACATCCCTCATATTCCTGCCGGTTAGTAATGTTACTGTGTATGTGAAATGTGATCTGCGTGTAAAATTAGGCACAAACCCATATATTAACACATGCCCCTAGGGTGTGCCTTGTAGTGGAGGTTACAATTTAAACAGGGTGTGTTATGTGTGGCGACCCATTATTTGCTGGTTTACTTCCTCTGAGATTATTTGGGTGAGTCTTGAGGAACACTATTAAGATTAGCCAAGGAATGCCTGTTATGTATTTGTTGAAAATTACATACAACACTTTCATCTTTATCTGTAGCCAATTTGGGTTTGAGCTGTGCTTTGCTCCAAACGACTTGATGTGGGGTGCTTGAACGTTTGACATAGAAAGAATGTCAAGCAGCCTACTCTAATGGCAAATGCTATTTGCAAGCTGAGTGTGGTCCCATAATGGGTTTTAAGGGATGTGTGAAGCCTCAGAACAGCCAGTACATGCATGTTTATGTTGGTTAAGGAGACCAATGTGTATGTACTTGTTGACTATTACATCTAACAGATAATGAAATTCATAGTCAAGTTTAACTTGGTCCGTTGGGGGAGTTGACATTCATGCATGGGCCCGTGTTTTATTGAACCATATGTGTTAATACGCATCAACAATGCCTAGTTGTGTGTTAACATGGCTTATTTTCACAAATTCAGCCCAGCATCATCCCTCAGCTAGTGGGGAATCCTCTGCCAGTTTGAACATGCCGTCTACTTCCGTGCTGCCTCGGACCCAGGATCCGATATATACGGTAAGTGTCTTTATATGATGTTGCTAATGCATGTGCCTTGCCATGTTTCTTTTGGCGGAATTACATATGTAGTCCCTACACTAAACCTTTTTTTTCACATGTCCCAACAGACCCACACACTGATGGAGGAAATCCAGGAGCTGGAGGAAGATGGAGCCTTCATGGAACCTTCAGAACACCTCCCCCTGGGACAGAATCAGCAACTGTCCCAACATGTTTCTCCAACAAATGCTCAGCAGCAGAGTGAAGCTGGTGGCATGCTGGCAGCCCACCGTGGGCAGCATGCAGAGACTGAGCCGACATCCCCAGTGTTAGCTCTGCTGCTGAGGATTTGCCAAGCAGACCTGTGGCTGTTGGTGGACCTAGAGGCACATCATCTGCACGCCCCCAACCCGGGGAATTAATATCTATGACCTTTTTGGGGTCATACTGAAGTGCTCCCCCGGTATGGACCAAGCATCGGAAGTGGGTCTTCAGCAGGCCAAACGCCCTCTCCACCACGGCCCTGGTCTTTCTGTGCGCCCTATTATATGCCTCCTCTGCTGCATTCTGGGGCTGGAGGATGGGCGTCAACAGCCACGGAAGAAGTGGATAGCCGGAATCACCTGGCAAAATGTATGATCAAAAACATAAATTACACATTCAGAAATAAATTGAAGCCCCTAAACAGCCCAAAAACATTACTAAGAGCCTAGGTCACATTTGCTACACAGCATGAGCATACATAGTGTACAGGCCCTTAAAAAAAATAAAAAATAGATGTTTGAAAAAATTAAACATCCAAGATGGAGGGTGAGTGCCAATCAGCCAGACTGCTAACAGGTATTGGTTTCGGAGTGTGCTGCTCAGCATTCTTGGATGTCTACAATTTTCGGGACCGGGTAGCTGCTTGGTGTGAGGAAAAACCAGCTGTAACCCACCCCCTGCACTTTATCCCGCTCTCCTCTACTCAGTAAGTCTAATGCATCGACTCAAAGATGGCGCAGACCCTATGATAAATTCAAGGACATAATTTAAGCAGAGTGTGTGGGAGACTCATTCTTACTTTAATCTAAATTCCATTTCTGCAGTTTACTAATGCAGGACTAACATTTGGCAAGGCTTGGTTGCTTGAAAAATCTAATGGTTAAGGTCGTGTTTCAAAGGTAAACAAGGTGTTCAAAAAGGCATAATTTCATACATGGAACCCAAACTAAAATCATAGCCATACATATCCAAAAAAAGGACGTTATTGTCAGAAACTTACCAAGGAAAATTCCCCAGACTCAAACCGACCGTACAATCCAGATCTGCGAAGCATGTAGGCATCATGGGATGAGCCTGGGAACCCGGCGAGCAGACTAAGGAACTGCATGTCCGGGGCCACCACTGCTTGGACATTCATTGAGTGGCCCATTTTGCGGTTCCTGGGATCAAAAAAACAAAAAAAAACATTTTTAAGGGGACGCAAACTAGGGGAACACTAACTCATCACACCCTAAGAAAATGCTGTGGGCAAATTAAATTAGCAATAAACAAGTACATATGTATTTTGGGTTGGCCAAAAACAATATGTATGTTTTATAAAGTAAAGATTAACTTTCCAGGGTCTATTTCAGGTACACCTTAAAAGTTTTTTTTCTTCTTAGCGGGGGAGTGGCTTGACATGGCGGCGTGAGGCAGCAGGACACGGGAGCTCCTCACCACTACCGACGTTAAAAGACTCACCAGTGACCCAGCAGCCCAGAGGTTCGGATGCCCAAGCGGGGGAAGACCCGGTCGGCGGCGCAGAAGAGCAGGAGCCGCGCCATCACCACCTTCTTCACGCCAGGGGGAGAAGGAGCAACCCCAGCAGCAGGACGCAAGATGGCGGACCACGTGGTCTCCGGGCAGCGGGGAGGAGAGGCAGCACCGTCCCCGGAGTCATCAGCGGGGGAGAGGCAGCAAGAGGAAGTGTCCTCCCCAGGTGACTTGCAACGGCGGGAGCGCACGGTGGCAGTACTGGTCCACCGGGAACCGGCGCAAAGTGGAGGAACACCCGGCGGGACCCAGGTGAGTCCTCCCCTGGCCGTTGGGTGCCCAGCTGAAGGGACAGTGCCCATCCCCCACATTACACCGGGGCAGTCTGGGGGGTTACTGACAAAGACCCAGCGGGGTGCGGCAGAGAGTTTGGGGCAGCGACCCAGAGAAGCGCAGGAGCAGGAGGAAAACCCAGCTATACCCATAGCCCCATGCAGTCCGGACTCCCCGGGATGGGGGCAAGCAGCCATCCGCCTGATGTCGCCCGGGAAGGAGCGGGGCTCTCCCCTGGGGTGCTTGTCGACCCCCCTGGGGCGTGGCACACCCTCTGACACCCCTGTTCCCCCCACAAGCCCTGAATGGAGTTGGCCAAGCAGAAATGCCTCTCCAATAAGTAATCCACTGAGGACCTCTGGCCCTCTAGAGACCAGCGTGGAGAGCAGGGTCCCAGGGCGGGGGGATTGCTGCGCAACGTTGAGCCCAGAACCAGAGTGGGAAATGCGCTCCCCCCCACCCACCATGCACATACAGGAGCGGGGCGGCGCGGCTGCCAGGGAGGGGCATCCCATGCCATTTCAGAACCATCAGCAGCAGCCAGCGGGCGAAGTCAGCGGGTTGTCACCCCACTGGAACCAGACCCCAGCGATCCCACTTGATTTTTTGTCACAGTCTATAGCAGATGCGGTAAAGATCAATATCGGCGAAGCCATGAGGGGATTGCCCACTAGAAGAGATTTTGAAGGCTATGTTTCTAGAATGGAGGGGACTATAAAGAGGGAGCTTTCGGCTCTTCAGGGGTCGGTGGCGGAAATCACCCAGAGAGTGGATGGGGTGGAGGCCTCACACAGATCATTTGAGGCACGGATTGCGGCACTTGAACAACAGCAAGCAAACAACAAGCGGCATTTCTCTGACCTGATTCTAGCCCAGGACGATGCTGAGAACCGAAACCGCAGAAACAATCTCCGTCTGAGGGGAGTATCGGAGTCTGTGGGAGCCCAGGAGCTGCTGCAGACAGTAACGTCCATATTCAACTCACTGCTTGATCTTCCCAGCACAAATCATATAGAGTTGGATAGAGTCCACAGGGCGCTAGGTCCCCGCCCCCGTGAGCTGGACAGACCCCGAGACATCGGGGCAGTAGATGTGCCGGACTGGACCGCGCCAGAGCTGACAATCTACGCAACAGCTGACAGCTGTCCCAGCGCCCGGGCGTTGGCCTCCGCGGGGGCCCGAGAGGTCGAGGTGGCCGGAGAGTTTAAGAAGAGGTGACTCTAGCTGAACCCTTGCGGCCCCCGGCACCTTTTTTCTCCCGCCATTTGACTCTCCGCGACGCCCCGGGCCTCCTATATGGATCTCGGGGGCCGGTGGCCACGGGGGGCGGGGGGGGCTTCCCCCCCTCTGTCCCCCCCGAGGGGGTGGGGGGCCCCGGGGCGTTCGTCCGGTGAGTGTTTGGCGTATGCAACTCCTTTTTGTCTTTTTGGGCATTGCATTTGCATTTGCATTTTTATGGTTAATACAGTTACTGTTAGCGTTTGTATTGAGTTACTGCTGGAGAGGGTTCACGCGAACTGCTAGGTAGATGCTCCGCGCCTGAGGGATGTCAGAGGAGTACCTTCTCCGGTGCGGAGGAAGTCGCTTGTGAGTCCAGAAGAAGCAGGCAGTCCTGGTGCGTCTCCCGGGCACCAAACGTGAACCTAGTCCTCCAAACCCCCCCAAGTTCTTCCTGGTGCACCCCTCTGGAAAGACTCTTAGCCTTCCCAGGGGGGAGAGGGAAAAAAAAAAAAAGGGCTATTTGGCCTGAGGGTGAGGGGCAACGTTCCCACCCCTCTGAGTTAAAAGGCACCACTTACGGTGCTCGCCAAGGGCCTAAATTCCCCAGTAAAAAGAACTGTCCTTTGACAGGAATTGAAGAGGCAGAGAGCAAAGATTGTATTCTTACAGGAAACCCATTTTTAAAAAAATGCGGCCCCTCGGCTATGTAATAGGGATTTTCCATGTGTGTTCACCAGCTGCACAGCGGAGGGTGGGAAAAGGAAGGGAGTGGCAATCATGTTGGCAAAAACTTTCCCATTCACGGTACAGAAAGAATGGGGTGACGAGGCGGGAAGAATAGTAATGGTCAAGGGACTTATGGGCTTAAGGAAATATACACTGGCCTCATTCTATGCACCCAATCAAGGGCAGGTTAAATTCCTGGATCAGGCATTGGATAAGTTGGAGAGGTTTGCGGAGGGGGAGATCATTTTAGGAGGGGATTTCAACTTAGCCATCGAACCCCTACTGGATTCATCAACAGGTAAATCTATCTGGTCCCAATCCGCGCTTAGGAAACTTAGGAAAAAACTACATAGTATGCAGCTGGTGGATGCATGGAGGGTCTCTAACCCCTCAGTTAAGGATTACTCTTTTTTTTCAAAGGTACACCGGACATCCTCCAGGTTAGATTATCTCTGGGTGTCGCACAGCATGCTAGGTGGAGTAGAGGGCGGGGGGATGTACCCCATTACTTTTTCGGATCATGCCCCAATATACCTGGATATGGCCCTTGTGGAGCGACCCCACCCTCCACTGACGTGGAGACTTAACGAATCTCTTCTTCAGGATGCATTGGTACTCAAGGAGGTCAGGGAGGGTATCCAAGCGTATTTCAGGGAAAATGACAATGGGGAGGTGTCATTGCTAACGCTATGGGAAGCACATAAAAGTGTCATAAGAGGTATCCTGATAAAACACGCCTCCAGGATTAAGAAAGGGAAACAGGACCAGATAGCAAAACTCATGGAGAGGGTTAAACGCCTGGAACTGTCCCACAAATGGTCAGAGGCGGTGCGAGTGCTGGGTGAGCTGACGCAGGCAAGGGATGCTCTTAACACACTACTCCTAACAAAAGCAAAATACACAATAAAGAGATGCAAGAGAGCATACTACGAGTACGGGAACAAAAACAGCTCCCTGCTCGCCAGGGCCCTGAAACAGCAACGCTCCCAAAACTTCATAGCTGAGATATTAGATAAACTACAGCAGAAACAACACACCCCGGAAAAAATAGCGGACACCTTTAGGGCATATTATGCCAAACTTTACAACCTACCCTCAGGCAACCAGACGGGGGAGCAGTGAAGTAAACTTAGGGAGTATATAGGTACCTCGGGAATGCCAGTGTTACTTCAGGAAGAGGCGGCTTCACTTGAGGCTCCGATCAACATAGAGGAACTGGCAAGAGCTGTAAAACAGTCCCCAACAGGGAAGGCCCCGGGGCCAGATGGCTATACAACAAAATACTATAGGACCTTTTTGCCAATACTAGGCCCACATGTAGTGAAAGCCTGGAATACAATAGCAGACTCCAATGCTCGGGGTGCCTTCTCTCCCAGAGATCTCGAAGCGCATATCACAGTCCTGCACAAGCCTGGCAAGGATCCACTTGCATGTCAAAGCTATAGGCCCATCTCCCTCCTCAATACAGATTTGAAGCTGTATGCAAAAATACTGGCTAATAGGTTGGCTCCGGTGGTGGCGCAGGTGGTTCACCTGGACCAGACGGGATTTGTGTTGGGTAGGGAAGCTAGAGATAATGTGGTGAGGGCTATAAATGTGATCCATAAGGCCAAGACGTCAGGAACCCAGATAATGCTTCTTTCCACTGACGCGGAAAAGGCATTTGATAGGGTGGGTTGGGCTTTCATGGGGGAGACACTTCGTCATGTGGGATTGGGAGACATGATGAGGAGATATATAGAGGCCCTATACACTTCACCCTCAGCCAGGATAAGGGTGAATGGCTTATTGTCGGAACCAGTTCACATCCGCAACGGGACCCGGCAGGGCTGTCCGCTGTCCCCCCTCCTCTTCGCCATCTCCTTAGAACCGTTTCTATGCAAAGTAAGGGACAACGGGGATATACAGGGCCTAGAGACCCCTGAGGGGATGCACAAGGTAGCTGCTTATGCAGATGATCTCCTCTTTTTTGTCAAGAACCCCTCTGTATCCCTCCCGGTGCTCATGAAGGAGTTTGAGGCCTTTGGGAGACTCTCATACTTTAAAATCAACTTCGGTAAATCAGAGGCTCTGAATGTGACGCTCCCTGGGGAGACGGGCAGGAATCTACGGAGGTCCTTTCCCTTTAAATGGGCAGAGAAGGCAATAACCTATCTAGGGACGCAGCTACCGGCCTATCTACCAAACATCTTTTATCTAAATTTTGTCCCTTTAGCCCAGAAGATCAAAGCCGATTTGGAGAAGTGGGACTTGCCCACATTTTCTTGGATGGGCAGAATTAATATACTCAAGATGTCGGTGTTACCTAGATTACTATATCTCTTCCAAACTCTGCCAATCATGCTTCCTGCTCGTTTCTTCAGGGATCGTAACAAGACCTTCAATAGATTCGTGTGGAAAAAAAAAGGCTACACTAAAGCAGCAATTGTTATGCAGACCCAAACGACAGGGTGGGATGGCGATGCCAGATATAAAGCTATACTGGGTGTCGTCTCACTTGCAGAGGGTATGTGAATGGCAGCTATGCCAGGGATCGAAGAGATGGGTGCAACTAGAAAGGGTACTGGCCCAGACCCCACTAAACGTGGCCCCTTGGAATAGGGAGGTTCCCCTGGGGGTGGTTAAAGCACACCCTACCATATCCGCCACACTGCAAGTCTTCCAGAGGTACAGGGGACAAGAGGACGTGGCACCCTGGCCCACTCCTACGATGTCATTGTTACCCGGTTACCCGGTTACCCATCAGTTGCTCCGGGGCGGACCTCAGGGAGTGGGGCAGCATACCCATACTGAGAAGTGGAGATCTGATAACAAGAGAGGGGTGGACGTCAATAGCGGCATTGAGAACCAGATGGCCCGATAGCAACTTAGACCCCTGGACTTTGCTGCATTTTCAATTCTTTTTGTCAAGTGAGGGTTTCCGTAGGGAGAGTTGTAGGAACCGTACGGAGTTTGAGGAGATCTGTGCAGGGGGGCAACCACTTAATCATCTGATTTCTAGCATTTATTCGTTGCTAGTTGGGAGGCAGATGACTCCCCCAACGTTTTTGAGGGAGTGGGAGGCGGATTTGGGTAGGCCCCTTACGGATGAACAGAGGGAGAAGATTGCACTCCTGGCCCACAAATCCTCGGTTGCGACCAAGGTGCAAGAGGCCAATTACAAATTATTAACAAGGTGGTATTACACACCAGACAGATTGAGTAAAATGTTCATCTCTGCAGATCCCTCATGTTGGAGATGCGGCAAGGAGAGAGGGACCTTGTTCCATATTTTCTGGACGTGCCCCAAGATTCGATCATTCTGGGGGGAGGTCCTTCCCGTGATGGCCAACCTCACAGGATCCCAGATTACCGTTGATAGTGACCCGGCAGAGATCCTCCTGCACCAAACGGAACGGGCTGTAGGGACATACAAGAAATCGCTCTTGATCCATTTGCTGAATGCAGCTAAACAAGTTATACCTAGATTTTGGAAACAAAGAAAGGCCCCTTCAATTAGGGACTGGCTTAATGAGGTTATATCCATTAAGGAAATGGAGGATTTGACTCTGTCCCTACATGAGAGAGACGATCAATTTAGGAATACCTGGCTCCCGTGGCTAATATTCCAGGAATCTGGGGAATTTCACACGCTGGCTGGAGATGGACCGACGGGATCAGCAGCAATTTGAGACGAGTTACAGGCGATAGAGGGGAGAGGTGAGGTGGACAGGCCCACACACTGGCGGGAACCAGAGGACGGTAGGAGGGGGGGAGTCCCACCCTATTGTGTTTTCCTACCCCGTGTCCCTCCCTCCTCACTTACCCCCACAATCTACCCCCCTCTTGTGTCCCCTTCCCCTTGTAGTCCGAACGGATTCGAGAAAAGTCATACTAGAATTAATAAGGGGAGAAATAGGCCCCAGTCTGCTAAAGAGAGATGGGATATGATCGCAACAAGGGAAAAGCCTGCGCTAAGCGTTCATATAGTCTCAATCATAAGTATTGTATTCAAAAGTGATCTAGTTGATTATGTAACGGTTGGTATGATAACGCACTTGTGATAAAGCTTTTGTAAAGTGTTGGTTTGATGATGACAATATCCCTAACGTGTAAAGACTGTGAATTGTGATTTGGATCCGTGGACAATTCTGCTCCTACCCTTCTTTTCCTGTTGACCTATCCTTTGTTGTATATGGCAAAACTAAATAAAGAATAATAAAAAAAAAAAAAGTTTTTCTTGGTGAACACATGTGATAATTTTAACTAAATACGGTCCATGGTTCCACAGGGAAATTTTTAAATGAGGGAATACTTAAAAGGAGGGATACCTAAAAATGGTGACAAAATTCCAAGGAGGGAAAAATTACAAGGAGGGAATAATTACAAGGAGGTAATAGTTTAAAGTAGTAAATAATTCCATGGAGGTATTACTTCCATGGAGGGAAAATTTACAAGTAAGTACAAATACAAGGAGGGATTAATTACAATGAGTCATTATGGAAAAGGAGGGATAAATTACAAGGAGGGATAAATGACATGGAGGAAATCCAAAATATAAGGGAAGTATTTGCAACGAGGGAGAACTTACAAGGAGGGATTAATTACAAGGAGGGACTAATTCAAAGAAAGGACATTTGCAAAGGAGGGTATTTTGGATTTTGGAAGGACCTTAAAACACAAGTGAAAAAAAAGGACTGATTGAACCTGCCTGTAGATATACGGGTCGACTGCCGGAGGGACAAGGGCAACGTGGGTGCAGTCAATTGCACCCATGACGTTGGGCATGTCGGCGATGTTATAAAATGCCAGCTTAATCGCGTTTCTGGCTACCATGTCGTCAGGATAACAAATATATTTGCGAGTAATGGTAGCCATGCCTTCCAAAAACTTGGATAGGGCGCAGCTCAGCGTAGGCTAGGAGAACCCCACGGAGAGGGCACCCAGCCTCTGGAATGAGCCGTTCACCAAAAATTGCAGGCAGCCAAGCATCTTGGTCATACCTGAAATTGCTTGCCCCTTCCTTGTGGTGCGGGCTAACCATGGCCGCAGCTCACTATACAATTTATGGAGGGAAGCGCGATTAAGTCTGGTCAGCTCGAACAACTCAACGTCATGCATGCCATTGATGTCCATGCGTCGCCGCCGGTGCAATCTGGCCTCAGCCCTCCGGACAATTTCAATGCCCATGAGCTGCAGATCCTCATGCTCCTCAAATGCACTAGACTCGTCCATAGCTGCTAGTCTCGAGGTCAAAATGGTCCCGTAAGAGGATCGCAAAGGAAACAGATTTATAGGGTGGTGGTCCGTCGGCAATCAGCTCTCTGAATTAGACGCAAGCCCATAGCAATAACGTAAGTTATCTGAACGAACGAAAAAATTTCAGATTTTGTTTGGAAAATGATCCGAACTAACGGAAATGTTCAGATTTGCTTCCGTTCATCGAAAGCGCATATACGCATTTGCTCGAACGTTCGTACGAATGAAAAATGAACGAAAAAAAGCAAAAAAATGACAAACACCCACCAAAACTTTCACAGACAGCTACGGAAGTCCGGACGAATGTGTCTCTGAATCGAGGCTATTGTCTGCAAATGTTTAGTCTAAGTACTTTTGTTCCATTTATCACAGTTACACCTATGTATAAATCTGAAACTAATTATCAGAAATATGACATATTATTGTCAGGAGCAGGGACACTGTTTTCCTGTTGACTATAAATGTTTGGCAGAATCTCAGTCTCCACACCTAATGTAAGGCCAAGAAAAAAGCCGGAAGCAACAGTAGCACTACTACTAGCAGCACTGTTGTGTTTTTTTTCTCCTGGCAAGAATAAAATTCAGGATTCCAAGTTTGTGTGTATCGGGGGTGACAGAACCATCCAGCATATTTATATGGATTTTTATCAGTGGGACATATTTTTGTGATGGTCCTTCTTCAACCCATTTAGTGCCAGCTCTATGAAATTAACAAATCTGACATTTTCCTATCTCAGGGCCATTAGAAAACAACAAAGCAACGCCTGCAATTCTGGGTTCACCATGAAGAGGAAGGCCTGGGTGGGTTAGCCAGAAGTGACCTGTGGGTGGCTTCTTTGACAGGATCATCACAGGAGCCAATCAAACTGTGGCACGCAGCAGCTGTCATCAGCCGGTGCAGCACCCCCTAAAAATGGAGGTCACGCGGTGCCTGACCTCTTGCTGCGTCAGACTGTGGGGGTCTTTTAACTACTACTGTGTTTTACTACTACTGTACAAGTTGTGTTTTCTCTGGAAAGGCACTTGGATTAGCACCTTTCACTTGCTTGATGGGTAAGGCGTACATATATAAATAATAAATAAATCATCCACACTTTATTTTCCTGTGGCATGTGTGCTCATCTCGCATTTGCTATCAGGGTGAAGGAGGCAGGTGCATGTGTGGCCTGGCTGGTTCCTATGGGATGGGAGATTACAAGCCATCTGCCACCTTCATCTTCCTTCCGCCGCTACCATCAGCCAGGTGTCCACTGAGCAAGCGGCCGTGCGCCCACCGCTACCCATCCCCTACCAAGATAACACATACAAGATCAGCACATACAAAATGCAAAATCACACACTGACACATTTGGGATGCTCCACCCATGTGATAAACCCCAATGTACAGATAAAAGTTAAAATGCACATTACACGAATGTGAAACCCCATGATCTCCAGTAAAGCTTACCTTATTGTTGATCCAACTGCACATTCACAGATGCACAGCCAATCGGAGCGCCATCCATGTTGTGGTGTTGTCCATGTGGTGGTGTGCTGATCTCTGCTATAGGGGTGAGGGAATTGTCGGCAGGTGCATGCAGGGCTGAATAGAGCCGAGTGCACCTATTTCAACCATACCCACACCAGCCATTCACAAATGTCTTGGAGACAGCAGAACTAGAGCCTCGATTCAAAGACACATTCGTCCGGACTGTAGCTGTCTGTGAAAGTTTGGGTGGGTGTTAGTCTTTTTTTTGTTTTTTTTTTGTCCATTTTCTACTCACACGAACGTTTAAACGAATACGTATATGCTCTTCGATGATCCAAAGGAAATCGGAAGTTTTGCGCAAGTTCGGGACCTTTTCCAATCCAAATCTGAAATGTTTCGATCGTTCAGAACACTTACGTTATTGCAATGGTCTGGCGATTAATTCAGAGAGCTGATTGCCGAGGGGCCAACACCCAATAAAACCGTTTCATCTTCGATCCCCTTACGGGACCATTTTGACTTCGGGAAATAGCAGGCTAGCAGCTATGGACAACTCAAGTGCATTTCAGGAGCATGAGGATCTGCAGCTCATGGGCATTGAGATCGTCCGGAGGTCAGAGGCCAGATTGCACCGGCGGCGACGCATGGACATCAATGGCATGCATGACGTTGTGCTGTTCAAGCTCACCCGGCTTAATCGCGCTTTCCTCCATAAGTTGTATAGTGAGCTGCGGCCATGGTTAGCCCGCACCACAAGGAAGGGGCAAGCAATTTCAGGTATGACCAAGATGCTCGTTCCAGAGGCTGGGTGCCCTCTCCGTGGGGATCTCACAGCCTACGCTGAGCCGCGCCCTATCCAAGTTTTTGGAAGGCATGGGTACCCTAACTCGGAAATATATTTGTTTTCCTGAGGATATGGTAGCCAGAAACGCAATTAAGCTGGCATTTTATAATATCGCTGATATGCCCAACGTCATGGGTGCCATTGACTGTACCCACGTTGCCCTGGTCCCTCCGGCTGCCGACGAGTACATCTACAGGCAAGTACAATCTGTCATGTTGAAATTAACTTTTTCTTATTTTATGGTGTAAAAATCCCTCCTTATAATTAGTGACTCCTTGAAATTTTTCAATCATTGTAAACACTCCCACCTTGTAACTAGTCCCTCCTTGTAATTGTTCCCTCCTAGTAAATATTCCATCATTGTAACTAGTCCCTCCTTGTAATTGTTCCCTCCTAGTAAATATTCCCTCCTTGTCAATATTCCATCATTGTAACTAGTCCCTCCTTTTAATAGTTTCCTCCTAGTAAATATTTCCTCCTTAAAAACTGTGACTAAAAACACATATAAACATAAACATATACAGACCTGTTGGTTGGGGACGAGGGGGAGGGGGAAATAGAGAGGATAGGAGGGGCGGGGAGGAGGCCGGAAAATCTCGATCGTCAGGGTGTATTAATGCCTAAAGGAAAGTTAGAGTCACCGGGCCAGCCTTGTACTCGGTGGCCCCGTGTTATACCCTCATTACACAGCGTCCACTGATCCTACCGCAAAGAGGACAGAAATGCACCAAACTCGGGGGTGCTGCGGCTCACCGTCCACACCGTCCACGTTATGTTGAATCTCTGTCTCCCGCTCTCATCCCCCCCCCCCAGCACCAACTCCTCCATCCTCCTGATGTTCTCCACCTCTTGCACCCACTCTATAACTCCCGGTGCATTCCCAGTGCGCCAGTGCTGTGGAATCACCACCCTAGCCGCCGTAAGTAAGTGTCTGAGCAATCCCTTCTTTACGGAGGAGGCCGACCCAGGCACCATGGACAGAAGAGCTACCCGAGGGTCATTGGGAATGCTTTCCAACGTCAAGAATTTATATACGGAAAGCACTTGGTCCCAGAACTTATGGACCAAGGGGCACCCCCACCAAATATGTAGCATTGTGCCCTCTGCACTTTCACATCTCCAACATGTGCCTGAGTCCACCCCTCCAAACTTCACCAAGTCCACCGGACACCTATACCATCGGGATAGTATTTTGTAGTTTTTCTCCTGTGCTTTGCATGCCACAGAGCGTTTATGAGTTAACATGAAGGATCTTGCCCATTCTTCATCACCTACCTCACCACCCAGCTCTGATTCCCATTTCCCAACAAACCCCGGTCGTCCCACATCCTCCCCTCCTGTCGGCAAAAGTTAACGAAAGGGTGTGAGTGGGCGCCGAATCTTTCCTCAACAAACTCTCGTAAGGGGTCAGGGGCCTGCAGAGAGATGCCCCAGGGGAGTGTGTCCTAAGGAAGGCCCTCAGTTGTCGGTGGAGGAACCACGACAGTCTCTCCCCCCGTCCCCCCATCTGGAGCTCCCTCAGGTCTGGGAGTTGACGCCTCGTAAAGTGTCCCCGAGTCGAGTCCCCTGTGAGTAATTCCAAATCACAAACCTATCTGCCCCCACGCCCCGGGGGAAAAGCCGGGTTGTCGAAAAGGGGTGTGAGCGGACCAGGCCTGGTCGACAAATTCCCCTAAGTTCTGTATCCCAGACAGATAACAGCGAGCGTGTCAAGACCGACATAGAGTGCAACCCGGGCCTCAACCCTGGGTCTAACCAAGGGAGTGGCGTGAGGTTCAGAGGGGACAAACTCTCTTCAATGGTCACCCAGATTTTATCCGATCTATGGTGAAACCAATCTATCAGTCTGGACACAACCGCCGCTGCGTGGTACTTTTTGAATTCTGGGAGCCCCAGTCCTCCCCCCTCCCTGGCACTCGTCAGGGTTGCGTAGCTGATCCTTGATTTCTTATTATTCCAGATGAACTTGATCAGGGCTGTTTTAAGCATTTTGAAGTATCCTCTCTCCGGCCTAATAGGGATAGCCTGGAAAATATAGAGAAAGCGTGGTAAAATATCCATTTTGATTATGTTTATGCGTCCCAATAACGAGTATTGGACCTTATTGTATTTTCCAAGGCTCTCTAAAGTCCTGGAGAGGAGCGGGGCGTAGTTCAACTTATAAAGGCGGCCTAAGTCCGTTGGAAGGCAAACCCCCATATACTTTATTGACTGCCTTTGCCACCTAAATGGAAAATTGGACTCTAACATCTGTAAGGTCTCTTGCGGTAGCAAGACATTCAGAGCCTCTGTTTTTGTTAAGTTAACTTTAAAATTGCTCAGCTGACTAAAACTGTCAAATTCCTTAAGGATAGAGGGCCGAGAGAGGTGTGGGGACGAGATGTAGAGCAAGAGCTCGTCCGCAAATAACGATAATTTGTGTTCCCTTCCCCCACAGAGGAGCCCCCTAATCGAGGGGTTGCTACGTAGGGCCTGGGCCAAATGCTCCATTACAATCACGTATAGCAGTGATGACAAGGGGCATCCTTGGCGAGTGCCATTACCAATGGCGAAGGGGGTTGACAGAAAACTGTTAACCTTGACCCTGGCAGAGGGCCCCTTATAGAGTGCCATGATCTTTCCCAGTAGCTCAGGGCCCAATCCCACCTGAACCAGCGCCGCTCTCAAGAATTTCCAATGAACCCTGTCAAAGGCTTTTTCGGCATCCACTGAGAGCAGACATGTCGGGATCCCGTTTGACTGGGCATAGTGCATGAGGGCTATCATCTTAAGGGTGTTGACAAACCCCACTTGGTCCTTATCTATAACCTTCATCAAAGGTGTTTGCAATCTAGTGGCTATAATTTTTGCAAATAAATTAAGATCCACGTTAATCAGGGATATGGGTCTGTAATTTCCTACTATAGTTTTGTCTTTGCCGGGCTTTGGGATGACCGATACATGAGCCTCTAAGGCCTGTCTAGGAAAGGGGCAAGATTCAGATACACCATTGAATACCTTTGTCAAAAAGGAGGAGAGTTTCTGCCAAGGACCTTGTAGAATCTCGGCGTGAACCCGTCTGGACCCGGGCACTTCCCCGCAGGCGTCCCCTTAATGGCTGCTCTGATCTCATCCTCAGTAAAAGGCTCCTCCAGTGAGTCCCTAGTCTCCTGAGCTATAGGAGGGACTGCTGTTTCCATCATATATTGCTGTATGCGGGCATCTAAATCCTCCGCAGGCAGGGAGTCCCAGCAACCTTTAATATTATAGAGGCCTGTATAAAAGTCTCGGAACTCGTCCAATATCTGTGTAGGTTTGTGTAGTTCCTGACCCCCTTTACCCCTGACCGCAGGCACGTATGTCGTGCTTTGCCTAGGGTGTAATGATCTTGCCAGTAGTTTCCCACATTTGTCCGAGAACTCATAGTACTTAGCCCCGCACCTGTCTCTATACTTCAAGTAGCTTCAGTCGAGGAGTTTCTTTAACTCCTCCCTAGCAGCAATCAGTTTCAACAATTCTTCCTGGGTAGGGGACTGTTTATGGGATCTCTCGAGCGCCTGAATTTTGTCTAGGGTATCCTGGATCTGCCGCGTCTTTTCCCTCTTCAGTCTTGACCCGTGTTTAATAAACACCCCTTGAAGTACACATTTCATGGCCTCCCACTGGCTAGGTAAGGGGGTGTCATCGCTTCTATGGTCTGTTAAAAAATTAGTTATACATTCCCTCACCTCTGTAAGGCATATGGCGTCTTGGAGCAAATTGTCATTCAATCTCCACGACCATTGACCCTTGGGTCCCCCGGTAATGGGAAGGGTGAGAAATATTGGTGCGTGATCCGACCAGATAATGGGGCCAATAGAAGCTCCTATATCCCTAGACAGCGCATGGTGACTAATGAAGAGGTAATCCAATCTACTGTATGATGCATGTACATGAGAGAAAAAGGTATAGTCCCTTGCCCCCTTATTTAAGATCCTCCAAACATCAATTACCTGCAGTGCATTGAGGGCTTGTCGAAACGCCGCTAACTTGGACTGAGGGACTGCCGATTTGCCTTGGAAAGTGTCCACTCTCGGGTCTATAGCCATGTTGAGGTCCCCCCCCCAGGATTATGACCCCCTCTGCGTATTCGTCCAGTAATCGCAGGAATCGCAACCCCGTTTCTGTTTAGTTAATGTTGGGTAAATAGATATTTGTCAAGGTATAGGTCACCCCATACACCGCAAATTTTAGAAATATGTATCTTCCTTGTGCATCCACTTTTGAGTCCAGAGGCTCCAGAGGCGTACCTCTGTGGATGGCAATTGACACCCCTTTGGATTTAGAGTCAGGGTTTGGTCCGTGAATCCATCTGGAAAAGTATCGATTCTTAACCTCCGGCATCCTCCCCACACAAAAATGTGTCTCCTGAAATAGCACAATATCCACCCTCTCTTTATGTAACCCATATAATATCTTAGCCCGCTTTTCAGGGACATTGAGGCCCTGTGCATTAAGAGAGCATATCTTCAAACTAGTCATGCTTCCTGGTCCTCCTGACCGTTTGGAAGGGTAGGGTCTTAGGGTTAAAGGGGAGGGCCCTCACGGGGAAGAGACACAGAACGACAAAGACGCAGGTAAAGTTATAGTAAAGAAGAAAAGGGAAAAGGAAAAGAACTAAGCAAAGAGAAAGATTTGACAGGAACTACCTGAAAAGGCGCCCTCCTTGTACAGACAAAGGGCAAAAGCTAAGAGTGGAACCAACGTTCCGGATTCTGTTTATTCCCACCGGGCCTTGGCTCCGTGGGGGGAAACAGAATGCTATTGGGGGTAAAGTGGCTGCGCACTGCGGGGCGAGGCTCCGGCCCTCCTCCGCCCGCTAAACTATAACCGACCTCTCAGGGGGTTCCCATGGCTGGGACCTGGATCACCCACCTGTGTAAACGTCACAACACCACAATCATCTGGGGCCAAGTAACTCATAACATCTTAACATTCAAATAAGTCGGTTTGCAAACAAACGAACTGTGCATAGAAACAGAAACTCCACATCAACTATAATCAGCTTGTTAAAAAGATATCGTCCCGACTGGGGCATCCCGCTTCAGCAAGAGACGGAGATGCGGGACCTAGGCCCAACCGGTTATCTTCTTGGTCCTGGGCGAATCGGCCCCTCTCGGCCTTATCTTCCCCGAAAGGCGCCCCGGTTCTGCCGCCCCCCCCCCCAAAAACGGATCAGCGCTAAAGTCCAGCCAGTCAGGAACTCCAACGGGATCGGTATTCAGGAACCGGAACAGTTCTGTCTGTTCCTCTTTGCTTCACAGGCGAAAACTACCGTTGCCTTTTTGCACAATAAGGTGGAATGGGTGGCCCCACTTATATGGGACGTTGAGCTCCCGAAGCTTATCTAATAGAGGGCGCATGGTCCTAGTATGGCGAGAAAAGTCAGGGAGAATCCTAATTCTGTAGCCATCCCACTCCACCTGGCGCCTTTCCCATGCAAGATGTCCTCTTTCACAGAGAAAAATTGAATACGGCAAAGGACGTCCCGCGGAGCCTCAGCCTCTGCCGCCGGGCGGCCCGCCACTCGATGTATACGGTCGATGATAATCTCCGCATCCCTGGGCCTCCCTAGTAGCAAGTTGAAGATGGCTGATGCTGTCGATCGCAGTTGACTCGGGGAGACCGACTCTGGGATGCCCCTCAGTCTCAAGCTGTTGCGTCTATTCCGATTTTCCAGGTCATCCGATTGTAGAAAGACGTTAGTAAGTAGCTGTTGTTGGGAGTGAAGCGCCCGCTCCAGCTCTGCGATCCGATTTTCATGGTTTGTACTGGAGCTCTCTAGCGTAGAAACTCTGGTGTCAAGGGCTGACGTTTGCTGCTGAAGATCCTCAATCTCTCTCCTCATGGCCCGCTCAATTCTCAGGGCAACCGCCTCCAAGTCGTCTTTTAGATCCGCCTTGGTGGGGAGGAACTGTAACAAGAGTTTAAGGTTGGGGTCCAACTCCGTGTCGACATCGGGGAAAGCCCAGGCAGAAACGCTACTCTCACTCGGGCGACCTCCTCCTTCTATGCCGCTCCCCCGCTGCTGTCATCACCGGAGATGGAGGACCAGTCCCCCTGTGGGTGCTGTGATGATGGGGTGAGTGGTATGACGGGGCTATGCAGCAAGGTCCAGCTGTGGCGTCTGTGCTCTGCTGGGGCATCCTACACCAAGCCAGGGGCAGCCGCACCTGCAACCCCCGTGCGAGTCACCTGTGGAGGTCTGTCTCTGGGAGGGCTGTCATCTGGGGAGGGCACTGTGATTCTCCTCTTATTGATGGCTTGATGGCGGGGGGGCGCCCATTCCCTCCTGCCCCTCCTGGTGGTCCTCTGTTGGCACCCGGGGACTAGCTGTGCAGGGTGTCCCTCCTATAACCTGGGGTGATAATCTCCCCGGCCCCAGTGCCAGCCCCGCCGCCGACCCCATGTGTTCCCCTCCGCCTGGGGAAGACGGCGATCCGCGCCACTCACCTGGGGGCGGAGACCCACTCTGCTGCTTCTCTTCCCCTGGCTCCGTGTTAGTGTGAGCCGGGCGGCTCTGCTCGGCGCGCTGCCCCGCCTGCATCCCCGCTGACGGGACCTCTTCTCCCCCGCCTGCCTCCGCCTTCCGCTTATGCTCTTGCGGCGTCTTTACACCTGCTTTTGGGCTCTTCCTCCGGCCCATCGAGCCGCGCTGTGGGAGGCCCTCTCCTCCTCCAACCGGCGCCATTTCGTCCACCTTCCCTGCCGGGCGATTCACTGCTCCTGGCATCAGAAAGGAGTCGATCCTCCCCGCTGATCGTGCTCCTCCACCTCCTGGCATTTTCCTCTTCTTGTTGCCCCGCATGTCGGGTGTGTGATCTCTGCTGGCTGCTCAAACGCTGCGAAGTCTGCCGGAGCCCCACCACCTTGCTTCCTCACGCTGCCATGCGCAAACCACGCCCCTTGAGACTCTATTTTTTAAAATTTTGGGTGTTTGTTTATGGGGCTACTTTAAATCATATTTATTATCCAAAAACCGAAAGACAGCAACTTAGTCAGAAACACGTGTATTTTATTTTCTTTTTGATAATTTTTTTTTTTTTTAAATTGGGAGTTGATGGTCACTCCCATAGTTATGGGGAATACATGGAAATGAAATTTAGCCCAAATCATGCCACATAGCAATTGCACACAGGCTGGATTTACAAAGTAAGGCACTCCAGGACTAAGTTAACCTTAAAAAGAACATACTGACATATATGTGCCAAGCATTGTCAAGTGGATAAATCAGAGATGTTACATGTTCAAAATATGGACACAAACACACCCTCTCCTGCTTGGGCACATTTGCCACAGGCACAGGTTGTAAGCAGACATACCTATGCCACATCTACACCTGTTACTCAGTGGCCCACCCAAACAAGAACACCCAGTCCCAATCCAAGTCCAGTAAAATCTCAGCCATGGGCCGAGGTAGTAGTTTGCCAGTCCAGAATGTCACACAATCATGCCTACAAACAGGAGGAGCCACAACCAATGTAATTAGGGCCAAGGCTGCAGCACAAAAGCTTGAGTGGCCAGTTCAGTGAGGCTTGTCCTCTGGCATTGGCTACTGGCCTACCTCAGGACTTTAATGAGCTATATGGGCGCAAATCCAAGGCATACAAGCAAAGCCATAAGAAAATGCTATATTGGTAGGGCTCACCAGACAAGTCAATACAGCGGGGATATAGAGCAAAGATGTAGAACAGATTCAGCCCAAATATAACTTAATATGGGGGATGCCCATAGAACCCAGGTTGAGGTCCTCGGTGGTGGGCCCTAACCTGGGCCTGTGTGACATTCAGAATCTGCAACTGTTCCAAAATTTCTCTTTGGTTAGTTTGCAATTCAGCCATGCTTGCCCTGAATTCAGTTGTCAAGTTGGCCATGTGGCTGTTATGGGTCCTAAATTCAGTCCGCATGGGCATTAATATGCTTGTGGTTTTGTTGATTTTGGCGCCGAAATAGCCGCCTCTCATGGTGCCATGCTGACTCCATCATCTGCACGCCCCTCCCCTGGGAAACTGGGCGACGTTGCTGAGTACGCCTCCCAATTCCCCGGGTTGTGGGGCGTGCAGATGATATTGCTCTAGGACCCCCAACAGCCACAGGTATGCTGGGCAAATCCTCAACAGCAGATCTTAAACTGGGGACTGGAGGGTAAGTCTCTGCATGCTGCCCACGATGTGCAGGCAGCATGCAGCCAGCTTCCCTCTGCTGCTGAGGATTTGTCGGAGAAACATTTTGGGACAGTTGCAGATTCTGGGAGGGGGAGATCTTCATAAGGTCCCATGCAGGTTCCATCCTCCTCCAACTCCTGGATTTCCTCCATCAGTGTGTGGGTCTGTTGGGACTAGAGATGAGCGAACTTTTGAAAAGTTCGATTCGGTCGATTCGCCGAATTTCACAAAGAAATTCGGGTTCGGCCGAATCGAACTTTTACGAAGTCCCACCATTCAAAAATGCCGGCATGGTGGGAGCGGGCCGGCGAAGCCGGCCCGCTCCCACCATGCCGGCATTTAAAAAACAAAAAAAAAAAAAAAAAAAAGCATTTTTGCCGGCATGGTGGCAGCGGGCCGGCCGGCTCCGCTGTCAGCGGAACCGGCCGGCCCGCTCCCACCATGCCGGCATTTAAAAAAAAAGCAAACACTTACCTGCAGGTCCGGAGCGTGGAGGCCGGCGCCGCTCTCAGCTGTCATCTGAGGGCGCGTCATCAGAGGGCGCCTCTGATGACGCGCCCTCAGATGACAGCTGAGAGCGGCGCCGGCCTCCACGCTCCGGACCTGCAGGTAAGTGTTTGCTTTTTTTTTAAATGCCGGCATGGTGGGAGCGGGCCGGCCGGTTCCGCTGACAGCGGACCCGGCCGGCCCGCTCCCACCATGCCGGCAAAAATGCTTTTTTTTTGTTTGTTTGTTTTTTAAATGCCGGCATGGTGGGAGCGGGCCGGCCGGCTCCCACCATGCCGGCTTTTTTTTTTTTTTTAATTTCAGGAAAAATTCGATCGGCACGAACCACAAAATATTCGGGTTCGTGCCAAATCGAATATTTCCTGAAATTCGGAGCGAATTCCGGTTCGTCCGAACCGGTTCGCTCATCTCTAGTTGGGACATGTAAATAAAAAAGGCTCAGTGTGGGGAATACATATGTAATTCAGCCAAAAGAAACATGGCAAGGCACATGCATAAGCAACACTTACCGTAGATATCGGATCGTGTGTCCGAGGCAGCACGGAAGTAGACGGCATTGTAAAACTGGCAGAGGATTCCACACTAGCTGAGGGATGAGGCTGGGCTGCATTAGAAGAAAACAAACAATGTAAACACACAATTATGCATTGGTGATGCTTAATAACACATATGCTTAAATCAAACACGTGGCCAAGCTGGAATGGCCACTACCACAACGGTGCAACTTGACCTTCACTATGAATGCCATTATCTTGAAAATGGATTTTGAAACAAGTACATACACATTGGTCACATGAAGCCAACCAAACATACAAGTACTGCCTGTTGTGTGTGTTTAAACATCCCTTATAGGCCATTAAGTGAACACACTCAGCTGGCAAATACAGCAAATACAATATGATTCTGCTCGTTAGCATTGTATCTATGAAAACATTGCAATCATCCCATCTTAAGCCGTTGGGACCCAAGCACAGCTCAAACCCAAGTGGGCAAAAGATAAAGATGTAAGTGTTGGATGTGACTAAATAGAAATACATAGCACGCAGTCCTTTGCTAATCTCAATACTTTACTACTCTTCCAAATTGTTCACTCCACTACAAGGCACACCCTAGGGGCGTGTGTTTAGATATGGCTTGCTGGCTAATTTCACAGGTTGCACAATTTGTAGGGAAATTAACACATTACTAACCTGCAGAAATAGGCGGGTTGTCCGTGTCCTGTTGTGCCGAGTGTCCCTCTAACACAACAGGATGTAGCAGGCCCAGCACCATCTCCTCAGCCTGGTAAATTTCAATTTAGTGGGGAATCCTCCGCCAGTTTGTAAGCTGAAAAACATAGTTACAAAAATTAAGCTCAATGATGTCTATACAAGAAGAATAAAAACCCAAAAATAAGATATGTACCTGTACTGCCGCCTTTTATTCTCTTTCTTCCGTGCGGCATATTTGAGGTCTGATATTTTCCATTGAATCTGTTCTAATCTGAGCTCGTCCCCCGCTGCATTGACTTGTCTGGTGAGTTCTGCAAAAATCTCCGCTTTGCGCTGCTTGCTTGTTGATTTGGATTTGCTCCCATATAGCTCATCATAATATAACGCTAGGCCACTAGCCAATGCCAGAGTTTGGGCCTCACCAAAACGGCCACTCAAGTGGCCTCTGCACAATGTGTGCCCTGTTTGCGGTGGTTGTGGCTCCTCATTGTTTCCAGGCAAATGGGGTGACATTCTGGCCTGGGTGTGTTGGAGAATTCAAGGACTGCAGGTTGGCTGCTGATCGAACTGGATTGGGAAAGGGACTGGGGGTTCATGGCTGGGTGGCCACAGAAGTTGCAGGGGTTGATGTGGCATAGGGTGATTGCCTGGCCACCTGTGCCGGTGGCGAATGTGGCCGAGGAAAAGAGGGTCTGGATGTGCTTGAACTTGTGCTTGGGGCCCTGTGGCTCTGTGGGCCCTTGGAAGGAGCATGGCCCTTGGAGGCACTTGGCCGGTCCATGGGTGACCCAGAGCTTGTGGTTCTGCCACTCTTGCCCGTGTATTGGTAGCCCCGTGCGGGTGGGGATGTGGAACTTGGGATTCTCTGCCTTTTAGGGCTTTTGCCCCTGCTGTGTCTTCTGGGCCGTCGGGGGCTTCTGAGCCTGCTGTGGTTTCCTGGCCGTCATGGGCTTCTGGCCCTGCTGTGGCTTCTTGGGCATCTGGGGCTTCTGGCCCTGCTGTGGCTTCTTGGGCATCGGGGGCTTCTGGCCCTGCTGTGGCTTCTTGGGCGTCGGGGGCTTCTGGCCCTCCTGTGGCATCTTGGGCATCGAGGGGCTTCTTTGCCGGCTTGGGCTTCTTTCATGGTGGGTTTTGGATTTTAACACTGCCTTGATGCCACGTGGGGGGGGGGGAAGTGGGCCCGGGGGGGCTGGGGCTTCGCACCCTCTTACCAGTTTTTAGCACCTCCCTTGTGGTAGGCTTGGTGGCCTGTGTCTTTGCTTTGGTTGTGCCTCATTTTTGGGGGGAGTAGTGGTGGGTTGCTTGGGCGGAGCATTGTTTTTTTGCTGCAGTTTGGTTTTGGGCATTTGTGCCCTTCTGATGCCTCCTGCCGCTTGGGTGCCTTTTTCCCACTTGCTGCTGCTTGCTTCTTGGGTGCCATTTTGTACGGACTCTGAAAGAGAATGAGCTGTGTGTCCAGGGACCTTAAAATAAGATTGTCTGCTTGTGACGCCTACGCGCTCGCGTACGCATACGTACGGCCGTTCGTTCGGCCGTGCGGAACCCGGAAACCGCTGGGGCATTACTTATCTGCTGCGGAGAAGAACAAAGATGGTGCCCACAATCTTCACCCGCCAACAAGAAGAGATCATCATGCTTGTAAGTGTCTTTTTATCAGTTTGATTTGGCAGCTAAATGCATGTCTACCCATTAAGGAAACGCAGGAAGTAAGGGCTTTATTTAAAAGTGGCTACAACTCCGTGCACACACAAAGTCACGGCACACACGTGCCAAACACCAGTTCGGCCAGCTTCAAGGATTTGATTAGCCTAGAAATGTGTGTGTTAATGTAATTTAGTCCAAGGATCTATATTTGACAGATATTGGTAGCCAATTGGAACTAAATGCTATGTTTGCTTTATGTTTTGTAGACCATGCTGGAGCGCAGGTACGACTACCTGCCCAACTCATTTGAGAAACGCAACGTCGCCCTGGAGATCATAGCAGAAATCCAGCAGCTTACCAACACCACCTTCACCCACACGCAGATCATGCAGCATTGGTCGGACCTGGTCGCACATGGCCCGGGTGCGGAGGTTTTTCGGTATCCATTTCCCTAGTAAGTACATAGCGATTGCATGCCAGATGTAACTAAGACACAAGGTAGGCCTTTAGTTAAAATGCCTTTTCTTTGGTAGCGTTGGAAATGGATTACCGTATACGCCACACCCGGAGGCGCACAGGCCGACCAGTGCTGCATGAAGCTGCAGCTGGAAGTGAAGGTGGTGGATCTCCAGGGCGACGGTCCTACCCCTCCTGTTGGATCCTCTGACCAGCCCCTGGACCTTTCCACAGAGGAGGGGCGGCACGGCGTGGGGCAGGCAGTCATACCCTGCCACGCATGCGGGAGCCTCTGGTATGTGACTCTTCATGGATACGCACACACATACATTCTATTTACTACCAAGCTAATTCCCTTCATCTGTTTTTATAGATGCTTCGGGAGCGGGTGAAGTTGTGGAGGAAGCAGCAGATCGGCCACCTGAAGAACATGGAGAAGGTGATTGATGTGACCCAGACATTTAAATAGACATTTTATTACTGTTGAATAAGACATAAAAACTAACTGTAATTGCCATATTTCTCCAGGAACTTCTTCACAGCAGAGCCAGGGCCCAGGACGTCGGGTTGTCCCCAACAAGCCCTCTCTCGGCCACCAACCAAGTAAGTAGTAATGCCATTATTTGCAGTATGTGGTAATTGACATGAACACACAGATACATCAAGCCATAGTCAATGGCATTCGAAGAATGACCTCTGGCCACTTCCTTAGCTTAATGAATTGCCAGATTGACATATGTGGCCTTTATTTAATTAGCTAACTAAAAAACATTCAATCCACAGGTGACAAACATGTATTGTTCTCCAAGTAATGTTTTATTCTCAATTTGTTACAGAGACCACACGCCAAGCAGTTTTAGAACTGAATAGGAGGGTCCTTGAGTTGGGGGCCGATATGAAGGTGGTGGTTGCCTCGTTGGGGACAAGAGGAAGAAGATTAGAGTCCTGGGTCCTGGCCCTGTTTAGTTTATAGAGTTTAAAAAAAAAACAGTTTTTTAAAAATGTTATCTTTTTTATACAACAAATCCGAAAATGTACATAGTTCAGTTTTAAAAAAAATCTTTAATGAAACAAATTTTACTGATAAAAAAATAACAAAGTTTCATTGTCATTTATTTAAACACATACATTTCCAACAAAGAAAAGGTCAAAGGCATATTTTTATATCAAGATTCAGATGTCCGCGAAGTGGTTTGGGTAAGTTTTAGAGGCCTAAAATGGAAGAAGAACCTAACCGCGAAGTGGTTTGGGTAAGTTTTAGGGGCATAAAATGGAAGAAGAACCTAACCGCGAAGTGGTTTGGGTAAGTTTTAGGGGCATAAAATGGAAGAAGAACCTAACCACGAAGTGGTTGTGGTGAGCTTTAAGGGTCCAAAAGGGAAGATGGAGGATAGCGCTAAGTGGTTGTGGAGAGCTTTAAGGGTCCAAAAGGGAAGATGGAGGATAGCGCTAAGTGGTTTGGGTGAGCTTTAAGGGTCCAAAAGGGAAGATGGAGGATAGTGCTAAGTGGTTTAGCTAAACATTGTAGTAGGAGTGAGGGTGTCAAATATGTAGGCGAGCACTTTAATGAGTTAAGTTTGTAGTGCGCAGGCGCAAGATCGTAAGGATTTCTGTCTGGACGATTATTTTTTGTAAAAGGGAAACAGAATATATCGGGAAACGTAAAGGATCCGTGGGAGGATACGATGGTAAAAGGCCAAAAACGAAAGCCTACGATGTTACCTGAGAAAATGAGACAGAAAAGTCACGATGGAAAATGACATCTTCGTACTCGTATACGCATACGAACGGACGGAAACTTTACAGAAGGTTTACAATGCATGCATAGAATCGCTCGCACACTCATACGAGAGCGGGAACATTTGAAAATAATATGACATCGGCACTAAAACGGAAGGTTTTTTTTGTCTCTCTGAATCGAGCCTATTGTTCTGTTCCAGGGACTGGGCTGTTTTTTTTTTTTGTTTTTTTTATTAGTTTTTTCTTGTTTGCATATTGATATTTTAGGGGGATTTTATTTCTGCTTTTTTATTCTTTTTTTGGGGAAACCCTTTGCAATCAATGATTACCTTGAGGGTCTTTGCCCAGAAAACTGCTCTCAAAACAATACTACCAGGACACCTAGAAAGCCTGAAGTGTGTACTTTGAGAAAATATCTAGTTTGGGGGATATTTTATATATAAAGAGTTGTTTTGCTTGAGACACTGCAAGTGCCCGTGCAGCTGAAATTTTCAAGTAAAATTACCCTTACGTGCATTTTGAGGTGTTTGGCAACTCTACCCTTGAGTTTGGCAACTCTACCCTTGAAAGTAGCTATGCATTTTGGGTTCAAATGACCTTGCTGTTTCAGATTTAGCTTGTTTTTTCTTGTTTGCATATTGTTTTTCAGTGCATTGGGTTCAAACAACTGTGCCCATGCAAACATGCCTGGTAATTCTAGAAAGCTTGAGTGTGTACTTTCAGAGAATATACTGTATGTTTCGCCCTATAAGACGCACCTGCACATAAGACGCACCTAAGATTTGGAGGATGAAAATGAGAAAGAATATATTTTAAACCAAATGTGCTAAAACACACCATTACAGACAGTGTTGAATTCCCCTATTCCATTCCTCATGGGCATTGTATCATTCCCCCCACAGGCAGTGTGGCATGCCCCCATCCCATTCCCTATATAGGCAGTGTGGCATTTCCCCTTCTATTCCCATAGGCCTTGTGGGATGCCACCATTCCCCATATAGGCAGTGTGGCATCCCCCATCCCGTTCCCCATATAGAACATGTGGCATTTCCCCCCTCCCATTCCCCATATAGGCAGTGTGGCATTCCCCTGCCAGGGCACCATGAATACCCGGATCAGGGCAGCTGGTGGGTGTGGCCTGCATGACACGTGCAGGCCACGCCTACCTGCTGCACGTACTGGGGTGCTCGTGTGTGCCCTGGCATGAAGAGGCAGCAGATGGAGGAACGGCGGGCGCTGTCTCTGTCCCTGCCGCTACTGTCGCTGCCGGAAAAGACAGCGATAGCAGCAGCAGGGACGGGGACAGAGCCCATTGCTCCCCTATCTTCTTCTGGCCTCCCGCAGTGTGGCAGGCTGCCCTGACAGCAAAGTGGGAGCACCAGTAATGGGTGTGTTTACTTTTTATTTTTTTAATTTTTTTTCTACATTCACCCGATAAGATGCACAAACATTTGCCCCCCCCCACTTTTTGGGAAAAAATAAGTACGTCTTATTGGGTGAAAAATACGGTATGTGGTGTCTACCAATACATATGTCATACTGTTGTAACCAGGAGACATTGGGCTTTTACACACAATTTGATTTGATTTTAAAGCACTACCAAGTTAAAAAAATTATTTTTAAATTTTTGTTGCACATATTTTACCCAAAAATATTGGCAAAATACTAAAATAATTACAAACAACACGCTTCATGTTAAAGCCCAGACTCAACTGAAAAAAACAATATATAATTAAACATGTATGGCGCAAAATAGTGAAAAATGATCTGGCAACAGAAGGTGATAAAACCTCTAGGTAGGCTGGCACTTAATGGAATAAGCAGTTTTCTGCCTGGGGGTGTATTTATTGGGTAATTATGAATTAGGTTTAAAGACCAACCATCTGACCTAAATACAGGTGTTTTTGATTAAAAGTAATGTTAGTCATTCTGCATCTGTATCATCATGGTTGGCATGATGTACCCAGTATCAGGGCTGGCATTAGATTGGAGGTCACCCTGTGCCAGACTGCAGGATGGCACTCACCCTCAGAATAAAACAGACTGTGTGTTCTACAGTGGACTACACCTGTAAAAAAATAAACCTGGCAGGGGTTTCTATCAAAAGTACAAATATGCATATGTTTTATCCGATTGTCATAACAACAACAATAAAAATTAATATAAAACCAAAGAGCTTGCAGATTATTGTTTTGTTAGACCAGAAGAACTTTACAAAAACAACCTACTAAAATGTTATTTAACAAGGGTCCATAATATTTGACAGAACGTACATTTAAAGCGGAACAAAACTCAATTGCGGCCGGCCGGGAATCTTAAAGATCTGTTCGCTGGCTTGATGCCAAATGGGGATGCCCTGCTGGGTGAAACCCCCAGGGTGCCCGTAAAAACTCACCTTTCCCCTTGATTAAATAATTTGGCACAGGGCTCTGTTTTCAATGGGGAGTGAGCGCTGCTGCACCTACTCCGTACAAGCCATTCAAATAGGCTGGGGGAGGATCACACTGCCATATCCATCTGAATTCAAGCAGAGCCTGTTGCAGAAGGATGTAAACATGGCAAAGGGCTCTGATAGAACGAGAGCCGGCTCATGCACTGTCGGAGTGGGGAAAGGTGAGTTTTAATGGGTGAACTGGGGGGGGGGGTGTCATACAGTAGGGCATCCTGAATTGGGATGGCACAAGGGCATGAAACAAATCCTGGGAAAGTCAAACTTTTGTATTTTGTTCCACTTATGGTAGGTAAAAAAAAAACAGGACACAAAAATGCTAAGGATGTTCCGGCTAAGCTGAGAGTTATCGATTTAAAGTTTATACACCCTATGAAATTTGTGATCTTGCCACCAGGCAAAGGCCCATGAGGAGTCCCTGTCTGGCTTCAAGAATGGGTTATGGAGCAACGTCATTAAAGGTAGACAGGGCGATAATAGTTTACTGGAGTAGTCATCGATTGCCCCATATCCTCAGACCATGTTGCATTAGTGGGCTAAAGGGAAAAGGGCAAGAGTCTGGTGTCATCTATAATAGGGAGTTGATAGAAGCCGGAGAAACATAAGGGATCTCCAGATAGACCCATAAAGGAATCTCCTTAGATGTGTGGAGTGCCAGTCTAGCATTCCCTCAATGTGCTAGTCACCTTTGCTATATGAGGTCTGCTAGTTCCCCAAATAAATTTGAACACCTTCCTTTGGAATGCACATAAAGTGTGGGGGACCTTTATGGGAATGGTTCTAAAAAGGTACAGCAGTTTTGTCAGAATTGACATTTTTACTGATGCGGCTCTACCCAGCCAAGATATGGGGGCAGATCAAGTATGCATAAGTCTAGTGATCTGAACATAGGAAAGTAGTTTGCACTGTACAATAAGGCTAAACAGGCTTCAATTTGGTTCCAAATAACTCTATGTAATTAGGTTTCCATATAAAAGCAAAGTAGGGCTGTAGGGGTATAATGGTTTCTGTGAGCGTATCATTTAGACGTGCTGATGTGTCATAAGGCTAGATTCAGCACTGGGGGAGATAGCAATGACATTTGGCAACTGTTTATTTTATTTTATTTTTTTTTACTACAGTTTGTTTAAAAAAACAACAACAAAAAAGTGCCTCTCCCCCAAAAGCCAACTTGCCGGGGCACCAGGCATAAGGGACACTTGAACATTGGAATTACCAGCTGCCTATGCTTGGTTTGCCTTGTGGGGGGAGTATGCAATTTTTTCTTAATTTTCTTGGTGAGAATATTTTTTAAATTTAGCCCTATTCACCACATTTAAATAAATTTAAATAAATTAAATAAAATTAATTAGAATCAATCAGTGTGTATTGCTGCAGTAGAATTTGCATTTCTGACACCTCTAGCCCAGAAGGCAGAAGCTGAACTAGATTTGTCCAGAAAGGAACTCAAGACCATAGGGTTGATTCAGAGAGACATAAAAAGACTTTCGTTTTTGTGTCAATCTGTTTTTGTTTTTGCAGCTCGCGTATGAGTGTACGAGTGATTCTAAGCATGCATCGCAAGCCTTCAGTAAAGTCTTCGTCCGTTTGTATGCCGAGAATGTCATTTTTCAGCTTTCGTTTTCCGTTTATGTTACTCATGTTACAACGTAGGCTTTCGTTTTTGCCCTTTTTCCATCGTCTCCTCGAACGAATCATTTACGTTTCCCGTTAGATTCTGATTTCCTTTTTCAATAAATAATCGTCCAGACGAAAATCGTTAAGACCTTACACCTGCGCACTACAAAATGAACTCATTAATGTGCTCGTCTACATATTTGGTTCACTCACTTCTGCTACAATGCTTAGCTAAATCACTTCGCGGTCAGTATATTCTTCCATTTCCCGCACCTAAAACTTACCTTATTCACTTTGCGGTCTCATTCTTCTTCCATTTCCCACACCTAAAGCTTACCTTAACCACTTCGCGGTCAGTATATTCTTCCATTTCCCGCACCTAAAACTTACCTTAATCACTTTGCGGTCTCATTCTTCTTCCATTGGCGCACCTAAAACTTACCTAAATCACTTCACAGTCTCATTCTTCTTCCATTGGCGCACCTAAAACTTACCTAAATCACTTTGCGGTCTCATTCTTCTTCCATTGGCGCACCTAAAGCTTACCTTAATCACTTCGCGGTCTGATTCTTCTTCCATTTCCCGCACCTAAAACTTACCTAAATCACTTCGCAGTCTGGCGAATCTTCATATCTAAATTTTGTGTTTTGCATTTGTTTTGTGGTAACCAACCCTTAATGAATGTATTTAGAAAAGGAAATGACACAGAAACAAGTTTTTGTTTTTTTTTTAATCATAACTGGCATTTTTCAAGTGCCTTTTTTTGAGAATTGGACAACTTTGAATTTTTTTTTTAATGTACATTATAAAAACATTTAAAATCTTTAAAAAACAAAATAACACGTATTAAAATATATACACAGCAATGGCAGGCCCCAGAACATTATTCTTCATCTGTGGTCCCCAACGAGTCGTGCAGCTCCTGCATCTCACCCACCAACTGAAGGACCCTGGCATTGAGTTGTGCCACTCTGGCACGTGTGGTCCCTGTAAAAAAAAGAAAAATAAATCATTTGTCAGCATATACATGTTTAACAGCTGTGGATGGAATGTTTATTAAGTTGCAAGCTAACTCATGAGGCCATATGTCATTATGCTAAGGAATTAATAAAAGGAAGATGCCATATGTCCTTATGCTAAGGAATTAATAAAAGGAAGAGGCCATGTGTCCTTATGCTAAGGAATTAATAAAAGGAAGAGGCCATGTGTCCTTATGCTAAGGAATAAATAAAAGGAAGAGTCCATATGTCCTTATGCTAAGGAATTAATAAAAGGAAGAGGCCATATGTCATTATGCTAATGGTATTGACTATGGGTTTAGGTAGATTGGTGATCATGTAATTTCCCACATACTCCAAATATTTACATTACAACTTACTTCGTTGGTGGGCGACCTCTACTTCGGGGACCACCCTCCGCTCTGGGACCTGCCACTGCTGTGAAGTTGAGGGTGTAGAGACATGTCAAATAGGGTCACTTCTAATGTCTGAGTCAACAGTAAGCAAATGACACTTAGAATGTGTGTGTGAAATCACCCACGTTCTCCATGTGCCTCCTGGACCTGATCTGCTGCAGTCTCTTCCACAGATCCTTCACTCGCTACATATTCATCTAGAAAAAGAGATTAAGGGAATCAGCTTTGCTTTTAATAGCATGTATGTGTGTGCGGTTACATTAAGAGTCACATACCAGAGGCTAATAGCTCCGTTGCTTGGGCCGACTGCCTGCCCACGCCGTGGCGCCCCCGTCTGTAGAAAGGTCCAGGGGCTGGTCTGACGTCGCTACAGAGGAGGGGTAGGAACGTGGCACTGGAGATCCACCACCTTCACTTCCTGCTGCAGATTCATGCAGCACTGGCCGGCCTGTGCGCCTCCGGGTATGTCTGATTCTGTACTCCATCTCCAACACTAGAAAAGAAAAGCATTTATAAATATAGGCCTACCTTCTGTATTAGTTACAACTAGCATGCCATCCCTATGTACTTACTTGGGAAATGGAGACCAAAAAATCGCCGCACCCGGGGCATGTGGAGTCATTTCAGGTCCGACCAGTGCTGCATGATCTGTGTACCAGTGAGGGTTGTGTCCGTCTCCTGTTGGATCCGGGAAACGATCTCCAGGGCTACGTTCCTCTTCTCGAATGCGTTTGGGCAGGTAGTCGTACCTGCGCTGAAGCATCGTCTAAAAAACACAAAATAAAAATAGTTGTTAGATCAAACTGCATACAAATATCTGTCACAATTAGATCAGTTGACTAAATGACATTCCCAGACACATTTCTAGCCTCAAACTATCCTTCTAGATGCAAGTGACTTGGTTCGCACATGTGCGCACTAACTTCTGTTTGGCACGGAGTTTAACTTAGAGTCTAACTAACTCTAAGTTTAGAAAACAACTGTTTCTTCCTGCGCTTCCTTAAGGCCTAGGCATGCATTTAGATGGCAAATCAACGTCCTTACAATACATTTACGAGCATAATCAGCTCTTGTTGTTGGCGGGTGAAGATCGTGGGTGCCATCTTGTTCTTGTCCGCAGCAGATAAGTAATGCCCCAGGGGTTTCCGGGTTCCGCACGGCCGGACGAACGGCCGTACGCACACGTATGTGAACGCATAAGTGTCATGACCAGTCATTAGTATTTAAAGGGTCATGGACACACCGCTCATTGGCTTTCAGATTGTCAGCATGGCACCAAAGAACCAAAGCGATAAGGCAACACCAGCAAAGGAGGCCACCAGCAAAAGGGCCCAGCGACATGAGGAGACTTCTTCCTCCCGTCCGACCACTCGGTCACACCAAGCGACTAGCAAGGTGCGGGAAACGCGCAGCCAAAGTGGCCAACACAAGGCAACATTGGCCACAAAGGCCGCAACATCAAAAACAACAACCAAAGGCAAGGACGGAGCATCAAAGAAGAAGGCACCAACATCCAAGCAGGCAGGTATGACGACGAACAAGGCCACAAAGAAGCAGAGAGGGAGAAGCCCGAGCCCACAAAGAACACCTCTCCTCCTCCCTGCCCTACATCCCTTCATAAATGGCGCTCCAGTGGCAAGCCCACTAAGAGCCAGCAGGCCCGAAGCCCCAGCCCAGCCAGCACTGCCTCACCTGCTCCATGTGCCAGCACATCACATGGCCAAAGGAGCACCAGTGGCAAGCCCACTAAGAGCCAGCGGGCCCGAAGCCCCAGCCCAGCCATCACTGCCTCTCCTGCTCCACGTGCCAGCACATCACATGGCCAAAGAAGCACCAGTGGCAAGCCCACTAAGACCCAGCGGGCCCGGAGCCCCAGCCCAGCCAGCACTGCCTCTCCTGCTCCATGTGCCAGCACATCACATGCCAAAAGGAGCACCAGTGGCAAGCCCACCAAGAGCCAGCGTGCCCGAAGCCCCAGCCAGCACAGCCTCTCCTGCTCCACGTGCCAGCACATCACATGGCCAAAGGAGCACCACTTTAAAGGCCACAAAGAGGCACAGGGCCTGAAGCCCCACCCCCCAAGCACACCCTCTCCTCCTCGGCCACATTTGCCACCGGCACAGGTGGAAACCACTGATACATATGCCACATCCACGCCTGGAAGTTCAGTGGCCACCCAGGCAAGGACCCCCAGTCCTATTGCAAGTCCAGTCAAGTCATTTTCAAGCCACGTGTTGCCCATTTCATCACCACAGAGCCAGCCCAGAATGTCCCCCGAATTGCCAACAAACATAGATGAGCCAGAAGAGCAAGCATTAGGCCGAACATTGCGGCGAGACCAGTTGAGTGGCAGGTTTGGTGAGGCCCAAACTCTCGCATTGGCAAGTGGCCTCACACTTCATTATAATGAGCTATATGGGAGACATTCAAAATCAACCAGCAAAATGAGAAAGACCCAAATCTTGGAGGAGCTCACCAGACAGGTCAATGCAGCGGGGGACGAGAGGAAAGATGTGGAGCAGATACAGCGCAAAATATCTGACCTAAAGTATGCAGCATGTAAGAAACAGAATAAACGGCGCAATCACAGGTACATATTTGAGTTGTGCATTTTGCTGCTTGTTGTATTGACCACAATGACCAAAATTTGTTAACCTCTATTTTTCAGCTTACAAACTGGCGGAGGCTTCCCCACCAAATTACAATATACCCGAGCTGAGGAGATGGTGCTGGCATTAATACACCCCATCGCATTTGGACCGTTGGGGGAGTTGGCATTCCTGCTTGGCCACAGGTTTTTTAAAGCATATGTAGTAATCCAGCTCATCAATGGATGTTTGTGTGTTTACGTGCCATTTACTTTTAAACCCAGCCCAGCATCCAGCCACTGCAAGTATGGAAGCCTCCTCCTGCAGTTTGAGCATGCTGTCTACTTCCCTGCTGCCTAGGACCCAGGAACAGATATATAGGGCAAGTGAAACTGCTGATGCATGTGAATGCACATGACTAATTTGCCTAACAAATATATTTAGGGCCCAAACTGAAACACTTTTTTCACATGTCCCAACAGACCCACACACTGATGGATGAAATCCAGGAGATGGAGGAGGAGGATGCCAGCTTGATGGGACCTTCTGAAATGCCCCCCCTGGAACCTAATCTGCCACTGTCCCAACATCCTATTGCACCAAATCCTCTGCAGCAGAGTGAAGCTGGACGCAGCCCATCGTGGGCTGCAGGCTGAGACTGAGCCTACAGTCCCCAGTGGTAGCTCTGCTGCAGAGGTTTTGCCAAGCACATCTGGGACTGTTGCTCGCCCTAGAGGTCCAGCATCTGCAGGCGCTCAAACCTGGGGAATTGGAAGACAAAGTCAACAACGTAGACCAGTTTCCCAGGGGAGGTGCGTGCCGATCCTGGAGTCAGCATGGCATCGTGACAGCTGTTACTTTCGGCAGGTGACTCAACGAACCACAGAGCAGATTACTGCACAATTAGAGACTTTCAATAATACATTCACCAACATGCTGACTGAATGTAGGACGAGCAACAGGCAGATGTCTGAACAAATGGCCACCTTCACTGCCATGCTCGAGGAATTTAGAACAAGCAATAGACAGATGCAGGAACAGTGGAAGATTATGAATGCCACACATGCCCAGGTGTTGGGGTGTTGGGACACCTCCAAGGCCCACCACAAGGTTTTTATGGGCAACATCCATATTAAGACCTATTTGACCTGTATCTCTACATCTTTCCTCTACATCCTCACTCTATTTACCAGTCTGGTGAGCGCTACCAAGATTGCCTTTTTTATGGCTTTGCTGGTTTGATTTTGAATTTGCCCATATAGCTCATTAGAGTGCCAACACTAGCCACTAGCCAATGCCTGAGCTAAAGCCTCACTGAAGCGGCCGCTCAAACTGCCATGCTGCAGGCTTGGGCCTAATCAAATGGTGGCTGGCTCATCCTGTTTGTTGGCAATATTGGGGGACATTCTTGGGTGTGCAACAACTACATTTGCCCATGGCAAAGATTGGACTGGACTGGCATTAGGACTGGGGGTTAATTTTCTAAAAATGTTTTTATTTATTTATTTATTTATTTATTTTACTTAATAATATTGTAAAAAACAAAATAAAATTTACAAACAAGACATTTCATGTTAAAGCCTAAACTCTGCTGCAAAAAAATATAAATATAATTTTCCTGAAAATTCCAGCAAAAATGGCGCAAAACATGGCGCAAAATGGGGAAAAATGACCTGTCAACAGAGGGTGACAAAATCTCAAGTATGCTGGCAATTAAAGGGTTAAAAGTAGCTATGCATGTTGGGTATTGTTCTGTTCGGGGAACCTTGCGCTTTCAGACTTAGCTTGTTTTTTCTGGTTTGCATATTTATATTTTAGGAAAAGGTGTTTTTTATTCAGCTTTTTTATACATTTTTTTGGGAAACCCTGCGCAACCAAATAATTCTTTGAGGGATTAATTCCAGAAAGATGAGCCCACTACAACAAGCTGGGTACGCTTAGAAAGCTTAACATGTGTACTTTTAGGGAATTTATGGTTTGTGGGGGATATTCCAAATGTAAAGGGTTGTTTTGGTTGAAAAATCGCAAGGTGCGCACTTTGTCTGCAGAGCTGAAATTTTCAAGTAAAATTACCGTTACGCACATGCTTTACTTTGGGGTGTTTGGGAACTCTTTCCTTGACAGAACCTATGCATGTTGGGTGTTGTTCTGTTCAGGGGATGTTGCTTTTTCAGATTAAACTTGTTTTTTCTTGTTTGTATATAGTTTCTTTTAGGAAAATGTGGCTTTGATTCTGCTTTTTTATCCATTTTTTAGGGAAACTCTTTGCAACCAAAGAATCCATTGAGGAATTACTTCCAGAAAACTATGAGCACATCAACACGCCTGGTACACCTAGAAAGCTTGAGGTGTGTACTTCCAGAGAATATATAGTTTGTCGGGGGTATTTCAAATGTAAAGGGTAGTTTTTCTGGTAAAACTGCAAGGTGCACATATTGCATAGCATAGTTGTATTTTATCTGAAAATCCCCTAAAGGATTTAAAAAGCTATTTCAGTTTGGGGGAGTCTCCTGGGCAGGAAAGGGTGTCTACCTATACATATGTGATATCGCTGTAACCGGGAGAAATTGGGATTTAACACGCAATAAGATTTTATTGACAAACTTACATTTTTATTACAAAAAACACTACAAATTGTAAAAAAATATTTTTTTTTTTATTTTTTTTTCACATATTTCACCCAAAAATATTGAGAATACACCTAAAAATTCCAAACAAGACATTTCATTTCATGTTAAAGCCAAGACTCTGCTGAAAAAAACAATATATCATTTTCCTGGAAAATCCCTAGAAATCCTTTCAAAAATCACAGTTGAACATGTGTAGCACAAAATAGTGAAACATGGTCTGGCAACAGAGGGTGACAAAAGCTGCAGGTAGGTTGGCAGCGAAAGGGTTAAAGTGGTCGTTCAGTCTGAATAAGAGCCTATCTTATATGTTACCCACACCCTGTACATACAGATTGCTCACATAAAAAAAAAATACTACCAGCATCTTCTGCATGTTATGAGCCTTTAAACATCCAAGATGGGGGCTCAGGGAATATTAGGCAGCCTGCAAACAGGAAGTCCATTCTGACTGTGCTTCTCTGCATTCTGGGATTTCTGACCTTTCCCGGACCCCAGCTCTGCTCTGTCTGAGCAAAGTACAGCTATACCCCACACCCTGCACTTTATCCCGCTCTCCTCTCCTCAGTAAGTGTGATGCATCTGAGTAAATATGGCGCCGCACCTATCCTAAAGTCATGAACAGAGTTGCAGCCCAGTGGGGGAAAGAATAATAAGTAAGTTTCTAAAAACTAGAAATATATTAGGTGGAAATGGTGGGGAATCTGTTTTTAAGGGTTTGTGCTTTTCAAAAAATCATGGTGAAGGTCCGGTATAACATGTCATCAAGGGGAAAAAACAGCCATAGGTTAAGACATGGCTCATCAACTATATTAATAGGCATACAGTGAAAAGGGAATGTCGTAATTTGAGGAAACTTACCAAGGAGCCATCCACCTGATAATTCTCCAGACTCAAACCGACAGAATAATCCTGAGCTCCGCAAGATGTACGCGTCATGGGATGAGCCTAGATATCCAGCGAGGACACTAAGGAACCGCATGTCCGGGGCCACCACTGCAAGGACATTCAGGGAGTGGCCCATTTTGCGGTTCCTGGAAGAAAAAAAAATATTAGCAATCCAAGGTAAACTACTCAAACACTAATTCCTAACACCCTACAAAAAACATGTTGGACAATCTAAATAACAATATCTAAGTACATAAGTATTTTTCCAACCAAAAATTATATGTATGTGGGAGAAAATAAAGATGAACATTCTAATCACTAATTAAGGTCTGCAATAAAATGTTTTGCTAAGGCCTACATTAACCCTTTAACTGCCAGCCTATCTGGAGATTTTATATGTAGAAGTCAAATGTTGCCAGCCTTCACTCCCTGGACAGAAACATACACCCGCTGCCGGCATGGCATAAGGAGCTCACCCAAATGCTGGAGACGATCCAAAGACAAGACGAGCCAGCCCGCAGCCAAGGTGGTTAAAAATCATCCATTCTTTATTATCTTGCATAAAACAGCACCGCAGCTTAAAACAGCATTGAGAGCATATTCAGGCAGACATCGCGTCAACGCGTTTCGAGCCTACGCTCTTAATCATGACTGGAGATCTGGAGATTTTGTCACACTTTGTTGCCAGACCATTTTGCACTATTTTGCACTCCACATGTTCAACTGTGATTTTTGAAGGGATTTCCTAGGTAAATTTTATATTGTTTTTTTCAGCAGAGTCTGGGCTTTAACATGAACATGTCTTGTTTGTAATTTTTTAGGTGTATTCTCAATATTTTTGGGTGAAATATGCGCAAAAAAAGTTTGTCAATAAAATCTTATTGTGTGTGAAATCCCAATCTCTCCCGATTACAACGGTACCACATGTGTATTGGTAGACACCCTTTCCTGGCCAGGAGACTCCCCCAAACTGAAGCAGCACTTTAGGAGATTTTCAGATAAAATACAACTATGCTAAGCGCTAGGCGCACCTTGCAGTTTCTCAATAAAAACAACCCTTTACAATTGAAACACCCCCCACAAACTATATATTCTCTGGAAGTACACACCTCAAGCTTTCTAGGTGTACCAGGCTTGCTAACATGGGTGCAGTTTTCTGGACGTAAACCCTCAATGAATTCTTTGGTTGCACAAGGTTTCCCTAAGAAAAGAATAGAAAAGCAGAATCAAAGCCACATTTTTCTAAACAATCTATAAGCAAACAAGAAAAAACAAGTTAAATCTGAAAAAGCAACATCCCCCGAACACAACAATACCCAACATGCATAGGTAGTGTCAAGGGAAGAGTTGCCAAACACCCCAAAGCAAAGCATGCACATAACAGTAATTTTACTCGACAATGTCAGCTTTGCAGACAAAGTGCGCACCTTGCAATTTTTGTACCAAAACAACCCTTTACATTTGGAATACCCAACAAATCATATATTCCCTGAAAGGACACATGTTAAGCTTTCTAGGCATACCTGGCATAAAAAAATAAATAAAAATTTTTTTTTTTTAATTGTCTCATTTATTTTAAATAAACCATTTATTTTATTAACCCTTTAAGTGCCAGCCTACCTGGAGTTTTTGTCACACTCTGTTGCCAGACCATTTTGCACTATTTTGCGCTCCCCATGTTCAAATGTGATTTTTGAAGGGATTTCCAGGGATTTCCCAGGAAAATGATATATTGTTTTTTTCAGCAGAGTCTGGGCTTTAACATGAAATGTCTTGTTTGTCATTTGTTAGGTGTATTCTTAATATTTTTGGGTGAAATATGTGCAAAAAAATAAAAAAATAAAAAATTTTTTACATATTGTAGTTTTTTTTGGAATAAAAAATGTAAGTTTGTCAATAAAATCTTATTGCGTGTGAAATCCCAATTTCTCCCGGTTACAGCGGTACCACATATGTATAGGTAGACACCCTTTCCTGCCCAGGAGACTCCCCCAAACTGAAACAGCGCTTTAGGAGATTTTCAGATAAAATACAACTATGCTATGCAATATGCGCACCTTGCGGTTTTTCCAGAAAAACAACCCTTTACATTTGAAATACCCCCAACAAACTATATATTCTCTGGAAGTACACACCTCAGGCTTTCTAGGCGTACCAGGCTTGTGGATGTGGCCATAGTTTTCTGGAAGTAATCCCTCAACGTAATCTTTGGTTGCAAAGAGTTTCCCTAAAAAAAGGATAAAAAAGCAGAATCAAAGCCACATTTTCCTAAAAAAACTATATACAAACAAGAAAAAACAAGTTTAATCTGAAAACGCAACATCCCCCGAACAGAACAACACCCAACATGCATAGGTTCTGTCAAGGGAAGAGTTGCCAAACACCCCAAAGTAAAGCATGCGCATAACGGTAATTTTACTTGAAAATTTCAGCTCTGCAGACAAAGTGCGCACCTTGCGATTTTTCAACCAAAACAACCCTTTACATTTGGAATATCCCCCATAAACCATATATTCCCTGAAAGTACACACGTTAAGCTTTTTAAGGGTACCCAGCTTGTTGTAGTGGGCTCATCTTTCTGGAATTAATTCCTCAAAGAATTCTTTGGTTGCGCAGGGTTTCCCTAAAAAATTTATAAAAAAGCTGAATAAAAAACACTTTTTCCTAAAATATAAATATGCAAACCAGAAAAAACAAGCTAAGTCTGAAAGCGCAAGGTCCCCCGAACAGAACAATACCCAACATGCATAGGTACTATTAACCCTTTTAATTGCCAGCCTACTTGAGATTTTGTCACCCTCTGTTGACAGGCCATTTTCCCCATTTTGCGTCATGTTTTGCGACATGTTTTGCGCCATTTTTGCTGCAACTTTCAGAAAAATTATATATATATTTTTTGCAGCAGAGTTTAGACTTTAACATGAAATGTCTTGTTTGTAATTTTTTTTTTTTTTTTTACAATATTATTAAGTGAAAAAAAAAATAAATAAATAAAAATTTTTTTTTAGAAAATTGACTCCTTTATTTTAAATAAAAAATGTATTTTATTAAGGAAAATCATATTGCATGTGAAAGCCCCATTTCTACCGATTAGAATGGTACCACATATTTATCGGTAGCCCCCCGTTCCTGCCCAGGAGACCCCCCTAACTGAAACAAGTATTTTATAACATTCACAAAAAAAATACAAAAACCATCCACACTACAAAGGGTTAAATCGGGAAAAAAAATGACATAGGGTCCCCCCTCCCAGGGGAGGGAGACCCCATTTTTTTTTTGATTTTTAAGGGTTAAAAACCCTTAAAAATCAAAAAAAAAATTGACGTGGGGTCCCCCTTACCCAAAGTAACCAGCCCGGGACCAGCTATGGGGGCTTGTAGGCACAGAGTGGGGGGGCCAGCTTTTGTGGCCCCCCCACCCTGCAGCCTACGAGCCCACATAGCCCATGTGGGCCCGGGCTCTTCTGCCCCCCCCCCTGGCCTTTGGGGAGGCAGGTAATGGGGGTGCCGGGGGTTAATGGCAAGCCACCCGCTAGCGCAGGTGGCTTGCCATCCCCCCAGCCTTGTGAACTGGTATAGGGGTCATGGACCCCTTACCAGTTCACAAGGGGTTAAAAGTAAATAATGACACAGACACACATAAAGAAAAAAATATTTTATTAATTTTTATTTTTTTTTTACACTGTACTCACCTCCCATCCATCCTGGAGCACTCTGTCCCTCGGCGATCACTGGCTTCTGCTCACTTGCTAGAAGCCTTTTATAGCTGCTGGATGACAGATTACAAAGGGTTAATCAAAAAAAAAAAATGACATAGGGTCCCCCCTCCCAGGGGGGGCGGACCCCATTTTTTTTTTATTTTTAAGGGTTAAAAACCCTTAAAAATCAAAAAAAAAATTGATGTGGGGTCCCCCTTACCCACAGTAACCAGCCCGGGACCAGCTATGGGGGCTTGTAGGCACAGAGTGGGGGGGCCAGCTTTTGTGGCCCCCCCACCCTGCAGCCTACGAGCCCACATAGCCCATGTGGGCCCGGGCTCTTCTTCCCCCCCCTGGCCTTTGGGGAGGCAGGTAATGGGGGTGCCAGGGGTTAATGGCAAGCCACCCGCTAGCGCAGGTGGCTTGCCATCCCCCCAGCCTTGTGAACTGGTATAGGGGTCATGGACCCCTTACCAGTTCACAAGGGGTTAATAGTAAAAAAATGACACACACACAGAGAAAAAAAAATCTTTATTTTTCTTTTTTTACACCATACTCACCTCCGATCCGACGTCCCTCGCCGCTGTCCCGCGCCGATCACCTCACTGACAGATGCCGGTGGTGATCGGCGCAGGGCGGGTGACAGGTGAGGGGGCTCCGATCGGAGCCTCCTCACCTGACATCCGCCCTGCTCCGATCACCACCGGCATCTGACAGATGCCGGAGCTCGGAGGGGGTATAGGAGGAGCGGGATGACGTCATCCCGCTCCTCCCACAATGGGCGGGGCTAAGCGGCGGCGGCCATCGCCGCCATTACAAGAGGTGAGGACCCGGAAGAGGGTCCTCACCTGAAGACTGCGCAGCCCAGGGGGGGGATCGGACCCCCCCCTGGTGAAGAGGAGACCCGGACAGAAGGCTCGGGCGCGGAGGTGAGTAAATGACAGTTTTATTTTTTTTTTTTTTTTACAGCGGCGATCAGCGCTGGAAACGGGGGGGGGGGGGGCGGCTGGTTTCGGGCCCCCCCCTGAAGACGGAGGACGACGGGGGGGCGATCGGATGCCCCCCCAAGGAAGAGGGGACCCCAGGCTTCACAGGGATACCGGAGGTAAGTGATTTTTTTTTTCTATTTTTTAACTGTTTGGGGGAAATGCCAGGCACGTAGTTTCTACGTGCTTGGCACTTAACGGTAGGAGAAGCAACCACGTAGAAACTACGTGCTTGGCATTTAAAGGGTTAAAGAAAACCATATTGCATGTGAAAGCCCCATTTCTCTCGATTACAACAGTACCACATATGTATTGGTAGACATCCTTTCCTGTCCAGGAGACTCCCCAAGCTGAAAAGAGCACTTTATAACATTTACAAAAAAAATACAACTAATATCCACACTATAAAGGGTAAATTAAAAAAAAAGAAATTGGTGTGAGGTCCGGCACAGCCTATGGCCCCAGGGTCTTCTGCCCCCCCCCCCCCCCCGATTTGAGGAGGCAGGTAATTGGGGGGCTTAGGGTTAATGGTAAGTCACCCGCTAGGCGCATGTGACTTGCCAGACCCGGGGCATTGCGAACTGGTATAAGGGTCTCATAAATCCCTTACCAGTTCACAAAGGGTTAAATGTAGAAAAAACCACACAGACACAAAGAAAAAATATTTTAATATAATTTTTTTGATACTTACCTTCCATCCATCCATCCCAGAGCACTGTGTCCCACGCTGATCAATTTGGCTTCTGGTCTCCTGCTGATGCTGGAAGCTTTTTATACCTACTGGGTAACATAGGGTTATTTTAAAAAAAATGACATAGGGTCCCCCATCCCGGGGAGGAGGACCCCATTTATTTGGAATTTTAAGGGTTAAAA
Organism: Gastrophryne carolinensis; assembly: GCA_027917425.1. Classification (NCBI taxonomy): domain Eukaryota; kingdom Metazoa; phylum Chordata; class Amphibia; order Anura; family Microhylidae; genus Gastrophryne; species Gastrophryne carolinensis. The sequence continues at coordinate 224,991,235 of CM051239.1, read as the reverse complement.
ACCCAAAAATGGCATGGGGTCCCCCCTACCCATCTTAACCAGTCCGTGACCAGCTATGGGGGCTTGTAGAACAGGATACAGGGGCCTTTGGTGGCCCCTGGCCCTGCAGGCTACAAGCCAGCATAGCCTATGGCCACGGGCTCTTCTGCCCCCCCCCCTGGGCTTTGGGGAGGCAGGTAATGAGGGAGCTCGGGGCTAATGGCAAGTCACCCGCTAGACGCAGGTGACTTGTCAGACCCAGAGCCTTGTGAACTTGTATAGGGGTCACATAGATCCCTTACCAGTCCACAAAGGGTTAATGTAAAAAAAAAAAAAAACACAGACACAGAGAAAACACAGAGAAAAAATATTTTATTATAATTTTTTATATTAAGTCCGGAGAGCCCGGGGAGGGGGACCCCATTTTTTTTTTAATTTTAAGGGTTAAAAACCCTTAAATCCGAAAAAAATAGCATGAGGTCCCCCCTACCCAGCTTAACCAACCCGGGACCAGCTATGGGGGCTTGTAGAACAGGGCACAAGCCCACATAGCCTCTGTGGGCCTGGGCGCTTGGGATCGGAGCCCCCCAGGGTGAAGAGGAGACCCGGACGGTTTGAATGAGGGGTCAGGTAAGTGTTTTTTTTTTTATTTTGCCGGTGCCAGCAGGGGGCAAATCTAGGCCCGTAAATTTTACGTGGCTGGCGTTTAACGGTTGGAGAGGCAGCCACGTAAAATGTACGTGGCTGGCAATAGAAGGGTTAAAAACATTGATGAAGGTATACATTGGAATGTGTTTCACAGGGACACTTTACAAGGAGGGATTAAGGTATACATTGTAAAGTGTTTCACAGGGACACTTTACAAGGAGGGATTAAGGTATACATTGTAAAGTGTTTCACGGGGACACTTTAGAAGGAGGGATTAAGGTATACACTGTAAAATGGTTGACAGGGACACTTTACAAGGAGGGATTAAGGTATACATTGTTAAGTGTTTTACAGGGACACTTTACAAGGAGGGATTAAGGTATACACTGTAAAATGGTTGACAGGGACACTTTACAAGGAGGGATAAAGGTATACATTGAAAAGTGTTTCACAGGGACACTTTACAAGGAGAGATTAATAGATAGTTACAATAAAGTTTGGCTAAACTATGTAACAAAATGACATAATTAACTTACCTATAGATGTACTCGTCGGCTGTGGGAGGGACCAATGCAAGGTGGGTGCAATCAATCGCACCCATGACGTTGGGCCTGTCGGTGATATTATAAAAACCCAACTTAAGCGCGTTCCAGGCTACCATGTCGTCAGGAAAGGAAATATATTTTGGACTAATGGTAGCCATGCCATCCAAAAACCTGGATAGCGCGCGGCTCAGCGTAGGCTGGGACATCCCCACGGAGAGGGCACCCAGCCTCTGGAATGAGCCGTTTGCCAAAAATTGCAGGCAGCCAAGCATCTTGATCATACCTAAAATTGCTTGCCCCTTCCTTGTGGTGCGGGCCAACCATGGCCGCAGCTCACTATACAAATCATGGAGGGAAGCGCGGTTAAGTCGGGCCAGCTCGAAAAACTCAACATCATGCATGCAATCGATATGCATGCGTTGCCGGTGTAATCAGCCCTGCTGACACATGCAATGCCCTCGGGCTGAAGGTACTCATATTCCTCCACAAAGCCGCAAAACATGGTCAAGCAAGCAAGCCGAGTGCAAAATGGTCCCGTAAGTGGAGCGCAAATGAAACCATTTTATAGGGTGGTAGTCCCTCGGCAACCAGCTCTCTGAATCAGACGCAAGCCCATCCCAATAACGTAAGTTATCTGAACGAACACAAAATATCAGGTTTTGAGGCAAAAATGATCCGAACTAACGCAAATGATCCGATTTAGATCTGTTCATCGAAAGTGCATATACGCATTAGCGGGAACGAACATATGCATGGAAAAACGAACGTAAAAACCAAAGAAAAGGCCAAACAGACACAAAAACATACACAGACACATACGAAAGTCCAGACGTATCTGTCTTGAGGGGCAAACTGGGGTTCCCTGGCTTGAGGGTACAGTGGGGATGTGAGGGAGACTAAGGGGACAGGGATTGAATGTGGGTGCTTAAAGCAGCAGCCCAACTGGCCCCATTTTAGTGGGGCCCACACCAAGCATTGTCCCGGATCTCACTATAGCCAATCAGCCCCTGGACGCAGGTGCTCTTCAAGTCCATTTGAGAGCCTTAAATGGGTGTTGTAGTGCTTGGATTGTTACTGGTATGGTTGTGTAGATCAGGAGACCTTCTCCCAAGCTGGGTCGATCCTTGGTGACAAGCTCGTTGTTGTTCTAGGCGAGGCAGAAGGTTGAGGGGAGCTGGTTAGGTGTAGATTAATCCTCTTCTGCATACCATTCTCTGGGTTGATAATATCACTGCATTTTCCCCACCATGTTAGAAGGTCAGCCTTAAGGGGAATCCCCATCTGTACTTAATATTGTGGGATTTTTCGTATTTCGATGATGGGTTCCAGACTATAAGGTTGATTAAATGCACTTACACATTAAAAAGTGCACATATGCATATACTTTTCGTATTATCTAGCCCATTTTTGAGCTTCTGGTGTCTTTTTCTTGACATATTAGCATTTGCGCAAGTCTTTTCGCTACCATGTATATAGCTTTTTCTCCTTGTATTGTTTTTGCGTTTAAGCATATAATACATGATTAGTATGGGTTTGCGCATGATTCATAGCCCTGATTAGGCATGATTCGCCCTTAGGTTTTTTCACGCTCCATATATGGGCACTATTTCCTGGCAGGAAAGCTTGACGGAATCCTCTGAGGAATACCTTGCAGAGTACGAGCATCTGCTGCTTGCTCTGCGAACTCTAAATGACATCGCCCGCGTGCATGATGTTGAGCTATCCGCACTGACCGAAACTGAGAAACTGAGCGAGTGACACCACCTATGCATTTACCCAGGTCATTCAGCATTGGTCGGAGCTGAAAGAGAAGAAGAAGCTCTGGGTGAGGAGGTGCACTTTCCAAGTGACATTTCTTTGCTCACCACTTACACCTACAATCATATTAGGCAGGGCTGGGCTGTGTGAAAATAATGCTATTCTCTTATTGTGTCGAAGTACAGGTGGAGAGTGAGGCCCATCCAGAGGCGATGAGGCCGGCCAATGCTGCCAAGACCTGGGGGAGGTGTAGGTGGAGACACTCGGGTGCCAATGTCCTCATCCTCCTCTGCAGGTGAGCCCCAAGCTCACCTGGACCAACCTGCTGAGGAGGAGGCACATATATCGGGCAGGGAGTCAGATGATCATGGGCATGATGATTCGGGTATGACCATCAAACACAAACACACAGGAAGACACAGATTTAACACTCACACATGTGTTCAAATGTGGATTTTTTATATATTTCCTTACTATGAATGGCACATCCAAAACAAAAAAAAGCAAGGAGAAGGAGCAACGCTGGAAAGAAGGATTGGTACAGGTAAGCACTTAGGCGAATAAAAGACACTGGATGGGACAAGAGAAAGGGTTACAGGAAATTACTTAGGAGAAGAAAGAACACTGCACGGGACATCCAAAACTAAGACCAAGCAAGGAGAATGAGCAACCCTGGAGAGAAAGATGGGTATAAGTAAGCACTTAGGAGCAGAAAAGACTTGGCACAGTAATTAGTAAGTACTAAAATGCCAGGGCCAGGGGATGAAGAATGGAAAACACTAAAAAAGAGAGGCTCATATGCTACAAGCCAGCATATGCGTACACATTACGGATAAGCATATTTTCAAAAGGAATCAAGTAGGACTTCACTGGACAGTGAAACTTTTCGCAGCAAGGTACGTCAAAAAACAAAATTGCTGAAAAAGGACATTCACACCATGTAAACAACTCATTGAGTAAGCCATGAAAGCTTACGCAACAACAAAGAGGAAAAAAGTGGCCCCGATGGAGGCGCTGAATCATGCAAGCATGCAAGCACATGTACAAGCAATGAAAAATACGAGTAACAAACGGGCTTACATAAGAAAACAAAAACTACGATAGAAGGCTGTGAAACAATCTTTATATATCTTTTGAATGGTAGATGAGCTGAGATCTACAAAATCTGATATTGCTAGCCTTGAAAGAATAAACTGCACTTTTCACATGAAGCTGTCAGGATTGCTTCTCTTGTGTGAAAAAAAGTACATTTGATATCTCTCAAGGGACCATCTCGCTGTCCATCCGATAGAATTCTAATCTTTCTGTAGGGATAGAAGGTTGCAATTCTTGGAATAGGGCTGTACTTTTAGAAGTTAGAACAGTAATAGACTCTGGGAGGCCTCTAACGCTGAGGTTTACCTTCAGAGTCTTCCATCTTACCAATAACAGAATAATAGTCAGACCTAAGTTAATCCAGCTCTGTTTCATAGGAGTCCAGGACGCCAACTGCTATATCTATCTTTGTTTCCAGGGGAACAATGTGCTCCCCTGGAGATTATGGATCTTTCTGGCAAGGCTGTGCCTTAGCTTATCTGTTACCCAATTTAGTGTTTTTTTTTGTTAAAGTTGACCTACTATAAGCCTGCTCTTGAACAAAGTGTTAGGGAAGGTCCTGGTCTGAAGCACCCTAGCCCACCCCTTCCTTCCAACTAACTTATCTTAACTAGTAACTGCCTATTTACTTACTAATTCTATATGAAGCTCCATCTGATGGGAGGTCGGTAGAAACTGATGAACACTGCAGTTCCTTCTATTGCTAGAGACGTGCTTGTTGCATGTGTGTGCAGCTGTTTTCTGCCCTCTCTGGAATGGAGATCTATGAGGAAAGGTAAATTGATTGATAAATAAATGATCATGTGAACCAAGCTATAAAACTAAGTGCCTAAATCTGTCCATATTTTATTAAATGCCTAATGGGGGTTGTTATTTAGCATTTTCAGGAAAATGTCTATTCTCTGTTTGGCAACTAGATATTTTCCACCTCAAAATTCAAAAGGTCCAAGGGTTTTAAAAATATATTATTGATTCCTGCAATAATTGTGCATTTCCACAATTTGCCTGGAAAGAACTATGAAAATTCCCCTGTTACATTCTGTATTAATTCCAAATAATACAAATGTAGACAAAAAAATAAATTATTGAAATCCTCTTCTGGTTTATTTTTTTCAAATGATTATAACAATTGAGAGTTGTGTAAATTGTATTTGTCTACAGCTGTGTTTTCCTAGAATAGCCCTGAATTTTTAAGCATGTCTTTACGCAAACAGCCTCAATTAGGACAAATTGCAATATATTAGCAGAAAAATAATGTAACTACTTCTAAAATACTGTTACAATGTGTGATCATTATTAAACCCAAGCTAAAGTATAACAAGACTTAAAGTGGAACAAACCCCACCAGCGGCAAGCATGGAATCTAAAAGACCAAGGATTTGTCGTAAAGTGGAGTAAAAATAAAATTGGTTCCACTCTGTGGATATGCTTGATCAGTGGTGGGCTCGGTCATATATCAAATTTTTCCATTTAAAGTGGACCAACACCCAGGATTTTGACTATCCTGGGTATTGGTCCACTTCCCCGGGGCACCCCGATCGGGGGTGCCCCGCTGTGTGAAACCCCCCAGAAAGCCCCAAAAAACGTACCTCACCGCCGACGGACAAGCTGATTGACAGCGACGGACAAGCAGCTTGCCCGTCGGCGCCTCCCGCGCGTCACTCTTGACGTGTGCGCGCCCGCACCGGCCATTCAGAGACGGCCGGCGCGGGCGCGCGCACGTCTAGAGGAGCGTGAGTGAGGCGGCGGCGGCGGAAGCAGCGGCTGGAGAGGTAAGGTTTTTCGGGGGTTTACACCCCGCGGGACATCCCGATCTCGGATGTCCCACGGTGTGTGAGGTGATCGGCCCGGGAATCTTATAGATTCCCGGGCCGATCACCTCAGGGTGTTGGTCCACTTTAAGCTTGTAGTTCCCTGAAAAATCTATTTTGAACACATTTTGCCTAATCCCCTAACCCAGCACTGTTCACAGCATAAAACAAGTAATCCACTAACCTGCAGCATAAAACAAGCAATCCCCCCAAACAATCCCTCCTTAACCACTTTACATGTATTTATTCACTATAAGGTACACGGTCTTTACATCTGCGGACTTGGGTGGCACCTACTGCAGACTATGTAGTAGTCTAGTTGTCTAGTTATATGTTACAATTAATTATTATATTTGCTCACTTAGGTAGTGGTGCAACCTCTTGGTCGGCAGTATCCTCAGGGAGATCTCACATCCTCCCGGTTCCGAACTGATCGCTGTTTTGTTATGCCAGGCAAACAAATTCCTTGTTTGCATGACCTGGAACTTTCCTGCAGCCTAGCCTGTCACCCTTTGTTGAGGCTTCAGTGAAGACAAGGGTTGTCCTTAGACTCCAAGCTACAGGTTAAGTGGTGAGTTGGGTCTGCTAGTCTTTGCCATTCGTTTCTTCCACACTGGCACTGGCTTTATATTTCTATAGTTTACCTCCTAGCATTGTTCAGTAGCAAATTAACACTACATTTCTGTGCTACTGAGATGCAATTAGTATAAAAAAAGAAAGTCACACGGGGCACCAGAGAATAAAATAAAAAAAGAACATTCATATAAAGAAACTGGAGCCCTTCACAGAAACCTGAGTATCGTATCTGCTGAAAGCCTGCATTATGCAACACTTACTTTTCTCTGCAAACAAAGGTTTCTCAGAAAGTTTTATAAAGACAAATACCAGATTGCATCGATATCCTATGATTTACTGCCTAAAATGTTTGTATTTAGCCAAGAACAGATTGGAAAATGTGGAAAAATTATTAACAAAGCATAGAGAGCCTAAGCTCTTGCAACAAATGATACAGAAGTATCAATACCAATAATTAGGAATGACAAGCCAGGTCGACTGAGCTGGCATCTGCAAATCTTCAGCAAAAATCGTACAGGTCATCACCTGACTCTAGCTTTCTCATCTTTACAGTGGTAAACCCATGCAATTGCTCTTCTCCAGGTATCTGGATTTGCCTCAAAGTTAATGGAATGCCAACACAATCTAATTTTACTGTACAATAAAATATATCCTAACAATAAACAACAGATCCCGCACCACTTTAATTATTATTTCAATGATGTTTTGCGCTGCCCAATATGTCCAGAAACATGCACAAACAATGCAGACAATACCTACTGAAAGTATGGTTCCAGCTACCACAAGGATCACAACTGAGCCAGCACAAAAACTAATCAAGGTATCACATTAAACAAATAACATATATATACCCCATGTTTTAAAAACACTCCACAGCGGTGGTGTCTCCTTTAAACGTGCAATCAATTTCACAATGAAAAAATCCCTTAAAACAATCCACTATTCAATTAATCTGATAATGTGCAAAAAATGCTAATAAAGTGAAAAAGTGCTAGTAAAGTGCTAATGCCTGTATCCAATTAAATTCATCACAATAGAGAAACAGAAAACAAACAGTAACCAAATGAGCCAATAGGCTCCATACAGTGAGATAGTGCTACATAAAACAATATCACCTCTGTTATAAGGAGACCAATCCCCGCTGTGTGGCTGGAGACCTCTGTAGCCCACGCGTAGCCCGTGGCGTACCACTTCATTAAGGTGCCAGTGTAAGCTCCCCACCATCTCCCTTCTTATATATAATACGTTTAATGAGAGGAGTGATGGCATCTGCCCCTTCTGCGCAGCACGTACTTCCGTGCGTCCAGCGGCCCCGGCCGGCAGCCATCCTGACACACAGGAAGGGTACGTAGGGATCAGGTCCCTCCCGCTCACCTGCGTCAGCCGCCCCCCCAAACCCTCCGGGCACTCCGCACCACGCTTCAACGCTGCATATATCTATCTTTCAATATTTTTTATTAGTTTCAAAAAGGCAATACAAAGGAAAAGTATAGTCAGCCAACACAGAAATCCTTCCCACGCAGGGGAGGCAAATAACACAGAGAGTACAGCAAGTTTTCGTGATCTAAACCAATATCAATGTGCAACCTTTCAGTTCAACAATAAAACGATTGATAGCATGGTTACAATGTAATAAGCGCTGGAGAAAGCAATAAATGCATCGAGATTTGTTAATCTTTATCAGTTCACAGTCGCGCTGTCTCTTGCGCCAGTTATTTACCGTTCTATACAAACCATAAGGGATAAAGAGGGGAAAAGAGGGGGGGGATGGGGGTTGAACGGGGTGAAAGGAGGGGATAGGGAACAAGGAGGGGGTAGGATGGGGAGAGGGGGGGGGGGGGGGGAATCCCCGCAGCCCGGTCTGCACCGAACACCTAATGGAGCAAACCCAATGGAGCACTGGGCCAGGTGTACTGTATCCATGGTTCCCAGATGGAGAGAAACTTATCCTGGGTGTCGGCCAGAATGCTCGAAAGCCTCTCGTTAATCAGGAATCCATTCATTCTGGATGACACCTCCGATACCGGGACAATCTGTTTTTTCCAGGCTCTGGCGATGGTCTGCTTCGCCGCCAAGAGCAAGTAAGTGAACAGCTTGCACTGTTTCCTAGTAAGATCTGGAGGTCTACAATGAAGGAGGGCCACCCAGGGATCCTTTTTAATGGTCTTTTGAAACATTCTGCCGGCTATCTTATGTATATGGGACCAGAAGCGGGTTAGCATGGGGCAGGTCCACCAAATATGCATAAAGGTACCTTCAGCATCACAACCTCTAAAACACGTATTGGCCTGCCCGGGGAACATCTTACCGAGGCGACTAGGCACCAGGTACCAACGGAACAAGACTTTGTAAGCCGTCTCGGTTGTCAGAATGTTTGTGGAGCATGAGGAGGTCGCACTCCAGATCTCTTCCCACCCCCTGTCTGATGTACATGGGCCCAGGTCGCTCTCCCATTTCTCCACATAGGTATGAACTCCCTCCCCCATGCTGTTCAACTTGGAGTACAACATGGATATTAATCCCCTACGGAACGGGTCTTCGCTACAGATCTCCTCAAAGGGGGTACACCTTCGAAAGGGTTGCCCCAATCTAGTTAGAGGTGCTAGCCAATGCCTCAACTGTAGATATTGGAAAAAGGCCCTCTGGGGAACGTCAAGTTTTCTTCTCAAGGAGTCATACGATAGGAACCCCTCCTCTGTCAAAAGATGAATTATCCTAGTCATCCCATGTTCCCTCCACCAATGGTAAGTTGAGCTATTTTCCATTCCTGGGGGAAAGGACGGGTTACCCCAGAGATGAGCTAGAGGGGTATGGGGGGACATCAGGGAGGCAGAGTACTTCACTGAGTCCCACACTGAAAGTGAATGTTTCATTAGGGGGCTAAGAGTCTCGGGTCTGGACGCCGGATCCATCCACAATAGGCCATCTATCGGGGTTGGTGAGCAGTCTGGAAGTTCCAGAAATGTCCAGAGGGGAGGCTTCGAGAGAGAATGCATGGGGGCTAGCTGGGCTATCTGGGCGGCCTTATAATACAAACTAATGTTAGGAACACCAAGCCCACCCAGCGATTTATGGCAAAACATGGTGCGCTTGGGTACTCGCGGACGAGCGCCGGACCAGATGAAGGTCAATATTCTCCTTTGCATCGCACGCAACCTGTACATTGGGATTGGTACTGGCAGTGTTCTAAATAGGTATAGGAGTTTAGGGAGGATGGACATTTTAACCGCGTTTATTCGTCCCAGCCAGGAGAGTGAGTGCGACCTCCAAGTCTCGAGTAGTTGTGTTAAAGATTTGAACAATGGTGGATAGTTAGCCCCGTAAAGACCCTCGTATGTCGCCGTGATATGTACTCCCAAGTATTGAAGTGGCTCTGTCGTCCATTTGAAGGAAAAGTTATTCTTAATTTGCATCACCGTCTCTGGGGTCAAGGATATATTAAGGGCCTGGGATTTGTCGCTATTTATAGTTAGACCGGAAATGCGGGCAAATTGATCCAGGGTGGTGTACAGGTTTGGGAGAGAAGTAAGAGGTTGCGAGATCGCCACCACAACGTCGTCCGCAAAAAAGAGAGCCTTATGGTGTACCCCCGCCACTTCCAGTCCCCTAATATTTGGATTTTGCCTTATTGCTGCACCCAGGGGCTCCAGGGCTAAGATGAAAAGGATCGGGGAAAGGGGGCATCCCTGCCTCGTGCCCCCAGAAATCCGAAAGGTCTCGGAGGTGAAACCCGAGTACCGTACTCGTGCTGTTGGATTATTATAGAGGGCCTTGATCCATTCAATAAATCGTTGCCCAAATCCCCATTTCTTCAACACCCAGAACAAGTAGTCCCAGGAAATGGTGTCAAAGGCCTTTTGTATATCTAGGGACAACAGAAAAGCTGGGATACTTCTTACCCGGGTGTGGTGGACTAAGTGAGCAACCCTCCTGACATTGTCCCCTGCCTGGCGGGAAGGTACAAAACCCACCTGATCTCTGTGCACAAGCTCCTCCAGAAACGTATTCAATCTGGCTGCCAATACTTTGGCCAGCAACTTCACATCCGCGTTGATTAAAGATATGGGTCTGTAGTTAGGTATTTGCAGGCTATCCTTATCAGGCTTTGGTATCATGCAGATGTCTGCCAACAGGGAGCAAGGGCCTAAGGCAGCATCCGCACACAAAGCATTGAAGAGATTGGCCAGGTGGGGTGCCAGGAGGGGGGCAAACTTTTTATAGTAAAGATTACTGAAACCGTCAGGTCCCGGGGTCTTAGAGGTTTTGGTAGATTTAATGGCCGCTATTACCTCCTGAGGCGTGACTGGGGAATCCATCAAGTCAATATGATCTTGGGTCACAGTCGGTAACTCAACACGCTCGAAGAATCTCTCAAGGTCGGCGTTTTTGGCCTTTGGGGGAGCCGAGTACAATGTAGATAGGAACCCCCGAAATGCGGCTACAATTTTATCCGGATTGGCCGTTATGGAACCTGAACCAAGTCTAAGTTTCACTGGCCGTTGTTTATCTAAGGCAGTATTTTTCAGTTTCCGGGCCATCATAGTATCCGGTTTGTTGCCCCTAGCATAGAATCTTTGTTTGGCCCAGCGGAGCCGTTTTTCAGCCTGATCATCTAAGAGCGCGTTGAGCTCCGTCCTGAGCCTATCAACGATCTTTTTATGTTTAGAGTTCGGGGCTCTCTTCCACTGTGCCTCTGCTTGCTCGTACTTCGCCGTCAGTTCTTTGAGTCGCTTCTGCCTCTCTCTTTTCCTAAGGGAGGCAATATTTATAATATTACCCCGCATAACAGCTTTCTGAGCCTCCCAGAGGGTGATCGGGGAGCGGACTGAGTCAACGTTCAGGGCAAAATAATCCCTAAGTGCGTCTTGGATCTTCAGGCATGTATCCTGGGTGCATAGGAGGGAGTCGTTTAATCTCCAGTTGTAAGACCGTTTGGCTGGGACCAGTAGGTCAACCGCCGCCATTACAGGATTATGGTCTGACCAGGTCGAGGTATAGATTTTAGAGTTAATGATTGCCGGGAGTATAGCCTGGGGGACAAAGATGTGGTCTATCCGACAGAAGGATCCATGAGGGTTAGAGTAAAATGTAAAGTCTCTGGTAGTGGGGTTTTTTTCTCTCCAGACATCGCAGAGACCGTGTGTGTCCAGAAGATCACCAAAGTCAGTAGTGTGGGGATCTGCCCCCTGTAACGCAGCAGCGGGTTGCCCCGTTCTCTGTCTGTCCATCTTAGGGTTCACGACCATATTTGAGTCTCCACCCATTATTAAGATGCCCTTAGTGTTGTTCTGGACTACCGACAGTAGGTGCTTAAAGAAGCGTGTCTGAAAGGAGTTGGGTGTATAATATGTGACCAGAGTGATATCGATATCGTATAGGGACCCTTGAAGAACCACATATCTGCCCGTCGGATCAATGATTTCTTTACCGCAGATAAAGGGGAGGTTTTTGCTAAAGGCTATCAACACCCCTCTTTTCTTTTCTCTAGCGCATGACATATGGGACACCGGGTATTGGTGGCTTAGATACCTTGGTCTGGAGTGGGTCGAGAACCTTGTCTCTTGCAGGAAGAGTATATCTGCCTTGCAGGACTTGTAATAATGGAAAGCTTTATTCCTCTTAACGGGCTGTTAAAGCCCTGGACGTTGTGGGAAATTAATTTAATGTTAAGCCCCGCCATCCAGGTAGAGTCAGTTTTCTAGTGGGAAAAAGAGCAGACCAGGCGCGGGGGGGGGGGGAGTGAGGGAGGAACGGGGGCTTAGACGGGAAAGGGGGGGGAAGGGGACAGGTAGCTAGAAGGAATGACAAGAAAAAACTTAATAAAGTAAACAATTCCAAAACAATGAACCATTTAAATATACACAAAACAAAAAACAATAAGGACCTAAGCCCAATAAGACCCTCTGGGTCAAATAAGACCCAGAAGATTCCTGCCGGGGCAGGAAGCCGTCCAGGCACCGGGGGCAAAAGCATCCCAGTCCGGGACGACTCGTACAGTGTGGGGGGTGATACTCGGAGGCACTGGCCACCACCCCAGTGCGAAAGAGAAACGGCAACCGGATAAGGAACAATACACATTAACACATTAATACGTAGACCCCGCGAGAAAGAGGGGAGAGATCTGTCTCCCCTTCCGCTCGTCCTTCCATCTCAAGTTATGAGGGGAGCAGCCACGCCGCTCGGTGGATCGTCGCGCGCCACCGCAGACCGTCCCGGGCACAGGGTTCTAAAGGCCCCGTACCCCGAGGGCCCACGGCAGGCGCCCAACCCCAACAAGCGGGCGGGGGGCCCCCAGCCTACGCCACTATAACAGAACAGTCCAGAGAGAAAGACAGCTTTAAACTCTTTATCATTAAGCATATAACATTATAAAAGCTGACTTATCAAACCCGTATAAACTTAAGGAACTCAGGAGGGGGAGTAGGAGGCGAGAGTCAGGAAGACAAAAATATGAAGCCTGCGTTCGGCCAATAGGGTTCACCCAAAATCAGGCGCCCGGGCATGGTCTATCAACTCCGACCCGATCCGGCCCCGAAAGGCCTCAGCCCGGATCGGAGTCAGAGACCGGCCGGCGGCCAACTCCCCGATCCCGTCTCCTCCGTGAGCGAACCTTCTCCCAGATGGGCCGCAACGGCTGGCGTCGGGCCTCCCGCTGGGCCGCCCGGTCAGGTGCAGCCACTAGCGGGTCCTTTAAGGGTATGCCCAGCTCCCGTATGAGGTTTTGAAGCTCACCAAGGGAGCCCGCAGCGCATTGTCGGCCCGCGTGGGAGAACATCAGTCTAAAGGGGAACCCCCATCGGTACCTGATACCATGTGATTTCAAGATCTCCAGGCCCGGTTTCATCTCCCGTCTCCGCTGGAGCGTCTGGGGGGCAACATCTGGATAAATCTGGTAAGCGTGATTTTGGAAAGAAAGGTGGGTTGCCGCCCTGGAAGCTTCTAGGATGGCCTCTTTTGTTCGGTAGAATGTGGGCCTGATGACAATGTCCCTAGGGCGACCGTCCGATCTTTGGGGGCCCAAGGCCCTATGGGCTCTGTCCAATTCCAGGCGTTCAGCCGGCATAGAGGGGAGAAGTTCACGAAGCAGCGCTGTGACTGTGGCGGGAACATCCTCCATGGACTCCGGGAGACCCCGGATCCGGACGTTTTCTCTCCTGGATCTGTTTTCAAGGTCTTCCAGCTTTTGTTGAAGTAGGGTCACATCCTCTCGCACTGCTGCGGTGCAAGACTCACCAGAGTCCAGGGCCGTCACTATTTCATCCATTCTTTCTTCCAGTGTGTTGGTCCGGTCACCCAGATCTCTAATGTCGTTGGCGAAGCTGGTGGAAAGCTGGGATACTGCTGCGGCCAACTCTTGTTGTAATAACAGCTTAAATTTGGCCAGCAACTGTTCGTCGCGTATAATAGAATCAGCTGGGCAAGGGGACCCCTGGGTACTCCGCGGGTCATCTTCCTGAACATCTTCAATCAAAGGTTGGGAGGAAGCGCTGCTGCCCGGCCTGGGGGTCGTTTCAAATATGAGAGGGAAGTCTCTGCTGCTAGCAAGGGACATGGGCAATCCCACCTCCATACCTCCATTGGGGCCAGCCGGGCTCAGATGTGGGGGTCCAGCCCCTCCATTGCTCCCCCTCGGCAGCGTGCCAGGTTGCGGGGGTCTGGGATCAGCAGCAGGCGACAGGTGCTGCGGGCTGTGCTGCGGCCATTGATGGGGGGTGGGGGATTGTGATGGGGCAGGCAGGGGCGCAGACTGAGGGCGCAGGGGCGCCTGCAAGGGCGGGAAGTCCGTTCCCGTGTCCCCCCTCCAACCCCCGTCGGTTCCCGAGTCCGGGGGGGGGCCCGATGGACCCGGCAACGGGGCCGTGCTCCCTCCTTCCCCGTGCGGCCGGGGTGATCGCTGCGGCTGCGGGGACCCCCGCCTCCCGCCCACGTGGTCGGGGCTGCCTCCGTCTCCTACCTCCGTCTCCAGCTCCCGCACCGCGTCCCTCGGCACTGGTGAGGCATGGTCCGGCGGGTGAGGCTGACCTCCGTGACGGGTGTCCCGGTCGGCGGTCGTGTGGTGGGCGGCCTGGGACTGCCGCCTGAGCTCCGCCATGATGTCTGGCTGGCGGGAGCATGCGGCACCTCTCCTCTCGCCGCCCGTCCTCCTCTCCCTCGTCTTGGCTCCGTTTCTGCCCATCCGAGGACTACAGGCAGGTGATGTGGGGTGAGTGCTGGCAGGTGGGTGCTCGCTGCGGCTAAAAAAAGGCTACTTTGGGGTGGATTCGGTGCCTCGAGGTGACGAGCACTAAGGAGAAGCAGCCATCTTCTCCAGCGTTCGGCCACGCCCCTAACGCTGCATATATCTAAACACGCAGCGTGTGTCTATGGTAACTGACGGCCCGACGGGGGGGGATCGCCGATGACAGGCGCGGGCGGCAACACAAGTGCGCAATGAGAACCCTGGTAGGAAGCTGGCCCTGCCCTATTCAGCCAAATACAAGCCAAAACAATAAACATACACACAAATATAAAACACAAGCTAAAAGCATTTCAGATGTTGTATTAATGAATATATATCCCTTTCACTGCCAGCCTACCTGCAGCTTTTGTCGCCCTCTGTTGCCAGACCATGTTTCACTATTTTGCGCTACACATGTTCAACTGTGATTTTTGAAAGGATTTCCAGGGATTTCCCAGGAAAATGATATATTGTTTTTTTCAAGAGAGTCTGGGCTTCAACATGAAATCTCTTGTTTGGCCTTGCAATTTGTAGTGTTTTTTTGTAATAAAAAAATATAAGTTTGTCAATAAAATGTTATTGCGTGCGAAACCCTAATTTCTCCCAGTCACAGCGGTACCACATATGTATTGATAGACACCCTTTCCTGCCCAGGAGACTCCCCCAAACTGAAACTTTTCAGATAAAATACAACTGCGCTATGCGCACCTTGCAGTTTTTCCAGAAAAACAACCATTTACATTTAAAATACCCCCCACAAACTATATATTCTCTGGAAGTACACCTCAAGCTTTCTAGGCGTACCAAGCTTGTTTATGTGGGCTTAGTTTTCTGGAAGTAATACCTCAATGTATTCTTTGGTTGCACAAAGTTTCCCTAAAAAAGAATAAAAAGGAAGAATCAAGCCACATTTTCCTAAAAAAAACTATATGCAAACAAGAAAAAAAAAGTAAAATCTCAAAAAGCAACATTCCCCCAACAGAACGATACCCAACAGGCATAGGTACTGTCAAGGGAAGAGTTGGCAAACACCCCAAAGTAAAGCATGTGCATAACAGTAATTTAACTTGAAAATTTCAGCTCTGCAGACAAAATGCGCACCTTGCAATTTTTCAACCAAAACAACCCTTTACATTTGGAATATCCCCTATAAACCATATATTCCCTGAAAGTACACATGTTAAGCTTTCTAAGAGTACCCAGCTTGTTGTAGTAGGCTCACCTTTCTGGAAGTTAGAAGTTATTCCTTCAAAGAATTCTTAGGTTGCACAGGGTTTCCCTAAAAAAATGAATAAAAAAAACTCAATAAATAACATGTTTTCCTAAAATATAAATATGCAAACAAGAAAAAACAAGCTAAATCTGAAATAGCAAGGTCGCCTGAGCAGAACAATACCCAACATGCATAGGTACTATTAACCCTTTAAATTGCCAACCTACTTGAAGTTTTGTCACCATCTGTTGACAGGTCATTTTCCCCATTCTGCGCCATGTTTAACCGTGATTTTTGCCGGAATTTTCAAGAAAATTATAGATATATATTTTGAAGCAGAGTTTAGGCTTGAACATGAAATGTCTTGTTTGTAATTTTTCTACTGTTTTTTTTAATATTTTTATGTAAAAATAAATAAATAAATATTTTTTAGACAATTGTCTCCTTTATTTTAAATAAAACATTTACTTTATTAGAGAAAAACATATTGCATGTGAAAGCCCAATTTCTCCCGATTACAACGGTACGGCATATGTATCGGTAGCCCCCCCATTCTTGCCCAGGAGACTCCCCAAACTGAAAATAGCACTTTATAACATTTACAAATAAAATACTACTACTATCCACACTATAAACATAAGGGGTTAATTAAAAAAAAAATTACATAGGGTCCCCCCTCCCGGGGGGGACCCCATTTTTTGGGGAATTTTAAGGGTTACAAACCCTTAAAAATCCCCCAAAAATTGAAATGAGGTCCCCCTTACCCAGCATTACCAGCCCGGGACCAGCTATGGGGGCTTGTAGGAACAGAGTGGGGGGGCCAGCTTTTGTGGCCCCCCCATCCTGCAGCCTATGAGCCCACATAGCCTGTGTGGGCCCGGGCTCTTCTGCCTCCCCTGGGCTTTGGGGAGGCAGGTAATGGGGGTGCCGGGGGGTTAATGGCAAGTCACCTGCTGCAGCAAGCGGGTGACTTGCCATCCCCCAGCCTTGTGAACTGGTATAAGGGGTCTCATGTAAGTAAGTAAATGTCATTTTTAATTTGTATTTTTCTTTTACAGTTAGCAGCTGCTGCTGCTGAAGCGGGGGGGGGGGGCTATTCCGGGGGCTCTCCTGGAGCCATCCGATCCCCCGTGGCACCAAATTAAAGAGGAGACCTGGGCGAATCCAACGAGGGGTCAGGTGAGTATTTTTTATTTTTATTTTTTTAACTAGCAGGGGGGAAATTCAGGCATGTAGATTCTATGTGCTTGGAACTTAAGTGGAGTGGAAGCGAGCATGTAGAATCTACGTGCTTGGCACTGAAGGGATATACAGAATTATAATCATTGTAATATCATTGTAATATCACAAAAAGGCTTCTGATGATATGGGTTACAGGTTCTTCACATCATCCAAAAGATACAAAGAAATATATATATATATATATATATATATATATATATATATATATATATATAACAACTGGGACATAACTGGGAAGTATCTACTCCAATATTGAGACAAAATGGATGCTATAGCCAGTGGCGTTGCTAGGGCTGGTGTCACCCGGGGCGGTAGGAAATGGTGTCACCCCCCCCCCCCCCCCCAAAGAAAAAAAAAATTTGTATGTTGAAAGAACTCAATGTTAATGCTCTTAAAAAATAACGTTTATTTTAAATGCAACCTTTACTGAATAAATAAAAAAAATTACCCCCATACACCAGCATCCCCCCGTCATCAATAAGCCTGCACCCCCATACGCCAGCATCCCCCCTGTCATTACCCAGCCTGCACCCCATACCCCAGCATCCCCCATCATTACTCAGCCTGCCCCCATACCCCAGCATCCCCCCTGTCATTACTCAGCCTGCATCCCATACCCCAGCTTCCCTCCTGTCATCGATCAGCCTGCACCCCCATACCCCAGCCCCCCTGTCATTACTCAGCCTGCACCCCATACCCCAGCCCCCTGGCTGTCATTACTCAGACTGCACCCCATACCCCAGCCCCCCTGTCATTACTCAGACTGCACCCCATACCCCAGCCCCCCTGTTATTACTCAGACTGCACCCCATACCCCAGCCCCCCTGTCATTACTCAGACTGCACCCCATATACCCCAGCCACCCCTGTCATTACTCAGACTGCACCCCATACCCCATACCCCCTGTCATTACTCCGACTGCACCCGATACCCCAGCCCCAGCATACCCTAGCATCCCCCACACACACCATAGCACCCCCTGTCATCACTTCTACCAGCCAAACCCCCGCCCCGCGCAGCACAGAACAGCTTTTGACTTACCTTACAGTCAAGTGATGGGGAGGTCACGTGATGCCGCCAGCGAGTCGCGGGTGTTCTTTCCTCTCCAGCAAACGAGCGCCTGCGCCTGTGATTGGCCGGTGCCCGGTGGAGCCACGCACCAGCCAATGAAAAGCTGAGTTTTGAGTTTATGGGGAGGGGCGGGGTTTATCAGGAGCAGGCGCCGAAGGAGAAGCGGCGCCTGCGGTGTGATGCTTTTTTTTTTTTTTTTTTCACACCTGCCCCGGAAACGCGCGGACGGCGAGCGCAGCTGCGCGGGGAGCAGGGCCGTATTTAGGATTTGTGCTGCCCTAGGCACTTTTTGGTGATGCGCCCCCCCCCCCCCCCCGGGCTGATTCAGGATACCTATCTGTGTGCCCTCCCCCCCCCCCGGCAGGCCGCGCAATCACCTATGTTTCCTGTGGTCCAACTGGTCGTGGCCGCATCCCGAGCATCCCAGCCATTCAGAATACAGGGAGACAGGGAGACTGGGCCCCTCCTATTTCCTTATGCCCGAGCTCAGTCCAAAACAATGCTTTATGCCATGCATTAGTACGCACAGCATAAGGTGTGATTGGACAAGAGCCCACACATGCACCATGGGAGCAGTAGAAAGATGAGCTGTGTGGGTGATCTAGGGGGTTTAACATGATATGGCATCCCAAATTTGGATGCCCCAAGAAGACTGACCTATCACCAGTATAGAAAAAATCCTGATTGTCCGCACATGCACTGTGGGATTGCCAGTCAGGTAAAAATACTGGCAAGCCAGGGGAATTTCACACATTGCAAAAAGGCAATTTCTTAGGCCCCACCAATTCATGAGCCCCCCCCCCCCCCCCCTATGCACATATGCACACCAACACACCCCCCACTCCTGGGTAACACCATTAAAAAAAAAATGTATGCCCCATCATCATGTTTCCCCCCCCCCAATGCCACCCCCCCCACCATTTACGCACAGGCAAATCTGCAAACCTATTCATATACACACACCCACTCCATTCATACGCACACACACACCCCAGCAGGACATCCTAAATCAGGATGCCCCAGGAGCAAATACTAAAACCTGGGATAGTGAAGGCCTTTATAGTGGATTAAATCCCTCGTGGCCAGGCCCTGGAATCTAACAGATTCCAGGCCCCCGCCGCTAATCTTACCTGATCCTGGGGTGTCCTGCATGCGTCGCATCCCCGGCTTCTTTTCGGCCGTGTGCCCTCCCGTGTCCAGCCTTTCTGAATGGTTGGGTGCGGGAGTGCACACGTCCGAACAGCATGCCATGGATGCGCCTCGTCACAGCTCTCTCAAATAGAGCCATAGTGGAAAAGCCCGGCTTTCTTTGCAAACTGGGCCGCCATCGAGCCAACAGCAGTGCCTGGCTGCTTGGGCGGTGGGAGGGGGGAAGACATTGAGTGGTGGACCCATTTCTGGTTTTCCATCCACTTTAAAGCTGAAGTCCAGTCAAAATCCAACCGCCAACCCTTTACCTCAGCTTAGGTCCAGAACCATTCTCTGAGGCATAGGTAGCAGCCAGACAGAAAGACACAAAGTGTTTTTTCTTTTGCACCCCTCTCCTCCTTGCCTCCGCACCAGGAGAGGATACATTTACTGCCCCCACCCTCAGCATGTCCACTTTCCGAGCCTTGTAACCCCCTATACAAAAATTGCACCCCCCCCTCAGCCCCACAACATGTGTACCCCTCAGCCATGTAAGGACACTTACCTGAATGTGCCTGACATCTCTGTTTGGTGCTACTGTGACTCAACCACGGTGACTCACTGCTGCTCTACTCATGCTCAGGGTAGCACTTACTCCACCTGGTCGGGGACAGCGCTATCCATTACCATGCAGCGCCTGTCGGAACTAAAGCCCCCCCGCCCGAGGGGGAAACAAGGGTGCACACTGCACATACACCTTGCTGACTCCACCTGACATAGTGCGGCCGGAATGCGCCAGCGGGGATTGGGGACAAAGTCGGCAGGGTGTCAGTGGTGGTGGCTGGGAGGGGTAATGGGAAGCAAAACAGACCCATTTGGGTCCAGGGATGCAGGTAACATTGTTGGACAAAAAATAAATATATATATTAAAAAAAAAATAAATGAAACGCTGGCTCTCTCTCCGGGCAATGTCCCGAGGCACGTGCCTAGGATTGTCTTAGGCAAAATAAGGCCCTGGGCCTGGCTAAAGTTATAACATGGTGCGGCCATGCCCCATGCATGTGCCGATAGATCGGGTAGGTTTTATAGGGGACTCAGGGGGGTTTCATACAGTGGGGCATCCCGAATCTGGATGCCCCAGGAAGAGGGAATTAGTCGGCCCTGGAGTCTTACAGATGCCATGGTCGCCTGTGATGGGTTTGGGTCCACTTTGAGAGCAGTTCAGGAAATTCAATTTGGAAGAACCGCAATTTCTAGGAATTGCCCAAACTGAAGTTTGCTCATCTGTACTGATTGATGAAGCCCGGCTGTATGAAGGCCCCCACATTTGCCATAATCTTACATTCTTCTTGATCGCATGGTGCAAGCGTGGGGCCTCAAACAATCCTTTGCCTTGCATAGGAATGTGTGGCAAATGATGACTACTAAATTCTTCATCCTGCCAACCAAAAGTGCGCTCATGCCTAAAAGTGTGCCGGGGATGCCACATTAACAGGCCGCCCACCAATGCACTGAAGGAACTAGGCCAAGGTAAGATGTATGGGAATGGGGGAGGGGGTTACCTGCTTCTGGGCATCCCAAATCAGCCTGCACCGTGGGTGGGTGGGGGGGCAACAGAGGACCAACCACTGACCAGGAGATGGTTAGACCTTTCCAACCAATGCAAGCATGCTGGTCCGTGGCATGTATGGGACAACACACACTCATCTGTCAGATGCCACCCCCCAGCCTGCACAAACTCATTAAAGTGGATCAAACCGAAATCGGGATACCCCACTGTGTGAAAACCACCAGGTCGCCCCATTCACTTACCTTGTTTCCCGGTCCAACGGCGCATGCATGCGCCATGGCCGCATCCCTGCTATCCCTCTAGTAGGGAGCGTGCCTCCCTGTTAGAGGGAAGTGGAGGATGCAGCCATCAGCATGCTCAGAGCCGCTGCTCTTAGATGCGCTGTTGGTCCGGGAAGAGGTGAGTTTGTTTCGGTCACCTGGGTGGTTTCATGCAGCGGGCAATCCCCGATCAAGGTGCCCCGGGGGAAAGGACCAAAACCCAGGATAGTAAAAATCCAGAGTTTTGGTCCACTTTAAAGAGAAACAACACGTCCAATTTTCACTTTTCGGGGGGTTATTCCTCTCAGTGAGGGCATCCCGAATTGGGATGTCCCACTGTGTGTACCCCCCCCAGGTTGCCCTATTCACTAACCTTCCTGTTTCCTGTTGCTCCCACAGCGCAGACTGGGGTCAGAACTAGCGCACTGACTGATAGGCTGAGCGGCCTGCTCAACCAATCAGTGCGCTCACTTTCACTCGGCTTTCTTTGGCGCCACTGACGGCTAAGCAGCCAAGTAGCTCCAGAGGTAGCAGAGTGCACATCCAGCCGCATTCCCTGCTCACCTACTAGCCGTTGCATGTGCAGTGGGCGTGTGGGTGGTGAACCCATTCAGAAAGGCCAAGTGCGGGTGCATGCAGAGGTGAGCCAGGATGCGGCTGCTTTTCCCAGATGCGGTGAGGACTCTGGGACAAGGTGAGTGAAATGGGGCTTCTGGGGGGGGTTTACATAGCGGGGCATCCCAGTTCAGGATACCCCGCTGTGTATAACCCCCCAGAAAGTCCACTTACCTTACCTGGCTTCAATGGTGCATGCGCGGGCTCTAGTCCAATGAAAGCCGCTCACCATCACTGTGTAATTCACAGTGGCCGGCTTTCATTGGACCAGAGCCTGCGCATGCACCATTGGACTGGAAAGAGGTGAGTGTCTATGGGTGATCTGGGGGCTGGCCTCTGATCTTCCCCCCAGGACATTTCAAATCGGTATGCCCCTTGGGGAAGGACGCCAGCTGGCCAGATTTACTTGTTGGTCGTGAGGCAAGTGCATCCACACTGGCATGTGCGCTGAGCCCCACAACCGAACTGGAAAAAAAAATGTTTTCTTGGTTTCTGCAGTCATGGACGTCCGGCTCCCCAGTTTGGCAGTGGGGCTCCCGCGCACATGCCCGTGTTGGCGCACTTTCCCCGCGACCAACAAGTAAATCTGGCCAGCTGGCATCCTTCCCCAGGGGCATCCCGAACGGGCACTGATCAAACTCCTCCACCAGCAGCGGCACCCCTGGTTTCTGCAGTCATAGTCATCCACCCCTGGTGGAGGAGTTTGATCGGCGCCTGTGCGGGATGCCCCTGGGGAAGGATGCCAGCTTACCAGATTTACTTGTTGGACCCGGGGCAAGTGCGCCAACACGGGCATGTGCTCGGGAGCCCCACGGCCAAACGGGAAAAAAATGCTTTTTTTTATGGTTTCTGTACACACACACACACTCTCATGATAAAATCATCATCTATTATTCATTTTTTTTTAATATAAAACTATTTATTTATATTCCCTCCTTACCTTTTCCTCCGCGTTCCTCAGTCTGAACAGGCAGGCCACGACTCACGAGTGTGAATGAGCAGGTGGGCGGAGCCTAATGGTCTCTCTAGTCCCGCGCCGGCATTGCTTCCTGGAGGGGGCGGGCAGTTGACAGCTGATTGGAGGGGAGGCAGTAGGAGAGGGCGGCTTCCGAGATCAGGCTGGAGATCTGCACTTTGGTGACCCCAGGCACACACGTGAGAGCCCCGCGCCCATGACAGGTGAGCAGGGGGGGTTGCCGATGGGCGCGCCAGGCGGGCTCGCGCGCGGTCCCCGCGCCTAAAGCGCAGATGTCGGGGGGGGGGGGGGAGTGGGGATATGCGCTGCCGGACGGGGACACGCGCCCACCGTCACCCTCTAGGTCTGGTGTCACCCGGGGCGGTCCGCCCCCCCCGCCCCCGGGTCGCTACGCCACTGGCTATAGCTAAATATACTCAACTTCTATTTTGTGCATTTCCTGGCGATGTATCCATTTACCCCATTTATGCCTTCTGATAGAGCATGTGAATACCTAGTAAAGGATATAAACCACAACAATGTTAACAAACACACAACTCTCTCTCTCTCTATATATATATATATATATATATATATTAACCATTAAAAAACAATAAGTACAATAAAATATACCTAAAAAAATGTGCACGGGTCACAATGTAACTCTAATGTTAGTATGATATTTCTGCATTATCAGGAGCAAGGAAGAAATGGTCTTGAGACTGAAACCCCTAGAAGTAATCGGTTACTAGAAGTAATAAGGATGTGCAAATTCCCCACTCTGTCTTTCATCCAACTCACCAATACTGACTTACAGGAACTGCTTTATAGCAGGCGCTTTTAACAACCATACCAGATGCCCCTCCAGTTAAAAATCTCTATAGGAAAACCCAAATCAGGATTATTCACCAGTTCCATGCCCCTGTGTCAGTCTCGCCATTGTGACCACTGGTAGGCGATGGGATTCCAAAGAAACAAAGAAGGGGTGGCAGCAGCACAGACCATTTTATAACTAACCTGGGAGGTGCACGTTAGCAGGGCAATTAGGATACAGAAGTCTTAAAAGAGCCACAGCACTCAAACCAGTTAGCTTGGTGACCAACCTACAATCTGTCTCTACACTTGGTTAAAAACAGAGGACTCGGTCACACACATCTGCAGAAGTATGCTTAAGCTGCACCACCAGTGCCAAGGTGCCCCTGTAAGGTGCAGTCCTAACTCTAATCTCTGAGAGCCCATTTGGGACATACAGTGCAATAGATAAATTGGGAGCAGGCTTAACTGAGGTTGCCCTAAGCCTAAAGTGCAAGCCATGGGGTGGAAGGGTCAAAGACCTTGCAATACAGCCTAGACCCCACACCCCATGTGCTTGCACAAATTCAAAAGAAACAAAGGAGGGGTGGCAGCCGCTCAGACCATTTTATAACTAACCTGGGAGGTGCATGTTAGCAGGACAATTAGGATACAAAAGTCTTAAAGGAGCCACAGCACTCAAACCAGTTAGCTTGCTGACCAACCTACAATCTGTCTCTAAACTTGGTTAAAAACAGAGGTCACACATATCTACAGAAGTATGCTTAAGCTGCACCACCAGTGCCAAGGTGCCCCTGTGAGGTGCAGGCGATGGGATTCCCACAAGATTCAAGATTTTGCGGCAGCCCCAGGATTGCAAAAGAGTATCAATGTCTAATTTGGAAATTAATAGGGTGTTTTAAAGGGAATGTCCAGTAGACCTTAAAGAGGAACAACATCCAAGAAAATGACTTTCTTCTGTGTAGTTCCCCCTGGCAGGGGGGGGGGGGGACAGAATAAGGGTTACCTAACCCATTTTTTTTACAGGGGATGGCCAAATTGGAGGGGGTGACTAACAAAACTAAAAAAATAAAGAGATCCATTAATAAATCCATCAATTAATATATACATAAATTAGTAAATAAATAATCAATAACATTCATGGCCATGTGTAAGATAGTGCCGGTGTCCTGGCTGCATTGGAGACTTGCTGCTCCTCCTCATCCTCGTTCCACCACTGAGCCCTCAAATTTAGCTGGGAACTATGTCAATAGTGCGTCCACCAGAGTGCGTTTGTGAGTACTCTCATTTTGCAATCCAGCTTGAGTGCTGGTATCCAGGAGGTGATGTTGTCCTTATAGCAGAGATCCAGCAGGGTGGCCACACAGTAATCGGCGCTGGTGACTATGTGGGCAACTCTGCGGTCATTGTGCAGGCACTGGAGCATGTAGTGGCTCATGAGAACCAGGCTGCCCTGAGTTAAGGAGAAGCTGTCCTCGGTTTCAGGTGTCTCCTCCTTCTGCTCCTCCCTCGAGTCACCTGTGCCTGTGCAGTGTCTATAAAAAAAAGAGAAGAAAATTATTGTTCTGCAAATACATGTTTCACAGCTGTGGATGGAATGATTATTAGGTCGAAATCTAACTCATGAGGCCATATGTCATTATGCTAAGGAATTTCTTAAAGGAAGAGGCCATATGTCATTATGCAAAGGAATTTCTTAAAGGAAGAGGCCATATGCCATTATGCTAAGGAATTTCTTAAAGGAAGAGGCCATATGTTATTATGCTAAGGAATTTCCTAGTGGAAGAGGCCATATGTCATTATGCTAAGGAATTTCTTAAAGGAAGAGGCCATATGTCATTATGCTAATGACATTGACAATGGATTTAGGTTGATTGGTGATGATGTCATTTTCAACATACTCAAACTATTTACATTACAACTTACTTCGGTGGTGGGCAACCTCTGCTTCGGGGACCACCCTACGGTCTGGGGCCTGCCCCTGTTGGGAATGTGAGGCTGTAGAGACATTTAAAATAGGCTCACTTCTAATGTCTGATTAAACAGTAACCAAATGACACTTAGAATGTGTGTGTGACATCACCC
Organism: Gastrophryne carolinensis; assembly: GCA_027917425.1. Lineage (NCBI taxonomy): Eukaryota > Metazoa > Chordata > Amphibia > Anura > Microhylidae > Gastrophryne > Gastrophryne carolinensis. Next base: position 224,965,653 of record CM051239.1, on the reverse strand, counting down.
ACCTTCTCCATGTTCCTCCTGGGCATGATCTGCTGCAGTCTCCGCTCCAGATCTTTCACCCGCTAGATATTCATTTAGATGTCAAATCATCGTCCTTACAATAAACTTACGAGCATAATCAGATCTTGTTGTTGGCGGGTGAAGATCGTGGGCGCCATCTTTCTTCTTGTCCGCAGCAGATAAGTAGTGCCCCAGCGTACACTGTAAGCGTCATACCCAGTCATTTCTTTTTAAAGGGTAATGGGCACACAGCTTATTCTCTTTGAGATTGTCATCATGGAACCCAAAAAAGCTAGCGCAAAGCAACCAAAAGCAAAGGAGGCCAAGACCAAAAGGCCAGAGCGGCATGAGGACACTTCATCCTCCAGACCGAGCACAAATCTACTACAAAGGTGCCCGAAACACGGAGCAAAAGTGGCCACCACAAAGCTACATTGGCCACAACTCCAGGCCCATCAAAAACATCAAGCACCCGTAAGGAAGGATCCTCCAAGAAGAAGGCGCAACCACATCCAAACAGCAAGGTAGCACAACGTCCAAGGGGAAAAGTAAGCAGAGGGCCAGAAGCCCGAGCCCCCTAAGCACACCCTCTCCTGCTCCCGCCCTACCACATCCAAAGAAAAAGGGAGCACAAGTTCCAAGGGCCAAAAGAAGAAGAGGGCGAGAAGCCCGAGCCCCCCAAGCACACCCTCTCCTGCTCGGCCACATTTGCCACCGGCACAGGTGGAAACCAGCGAGACCTATGCCACATCCTTAGGCACAAGCCCTAGCCTTGGCAAGTGGCCTCACACTACATTTTGATGAGCTATATGGGCTCAATTCCAAAGCAACCAGCAGTGAGAAAAAAACAAATCTGGGAAGAGCTCACCAGACAGGTGAATGCAGCGGGGGAGGAGAGGAAATATGTGGAGCAGATCCAGAGAAAAATATCTGACCTAAAATATGCAGTAAGGAAGCAGAATAAACGGCGCACTCACTCTTATTTTTAGTTTGCAAACTGGCGGAGGCTTCCCCACAAAATTACAATACACCAGAGCTGAAGAAATGGTCCTGGCTTTAATCCACCCTGTATCATTACAGGGCCTCTCTGGCAGACACGACACGGACACCCAGGACATTTCTGCAGGTTAGTAATGATTGTTTTAATGTGAGCTATTATAAACTTGGGAAATGAGGCTCACAGGCATATATGAACACAGGCCCCTAGGGAGTGGCTTTGAGGGGAGTTTACTGTTGTAGGCGGGTGTTTAAGGGCTGAGGAATGGGCTTAATGATGGACACTCTCCCAGGGTGCAGTAGTTAATGGTCCTTAGAAAGGTTTTCATTCGATACACGACCTTTTACATTATTTCTGGAAAATATTAAACAATTTATCTTACCAAAGCACTGCATGTGATGTGAATATAGTCAATAATTGACAACACTTACTTCTTTGTCTTTCTACCACTGGGGTTCTAGCTGTGCTTTGGTCAGACAAACGTGAGCTGGGGTCAGGGAAAGGTCAACATTGCAAGAATGCACAGCAACAAACTCAGAAGCCAAATGCTATTTGCAAGCTGACTGTTGGCCCGTAAGGCGCCATTTTGGATGTGTAAAGCCTCCCAACATGCAGTACATGCATGTTTTTATTCTTTAAGGTGACCAATCTGTAGGTACAGGGTGAGGCATACATATAAGGTAGACTCAGATTTATTGGAAAGGTCAACTTTAACCATTGGGGGAGTTGTCATTCCTGCTTGCCCACGTGTTTTCTAAATCATATGTACTCATCAGGCTCATCAAGGGATGTTTGTGTGTTTACATGCCTTTTACTTTTTAGCACAGCATCCTGTCTCTGAAAGTGTGGAAGCCTCCTCCAGTTTGAGCACGGCATCTACTTCCCTGCTGCCTAGGACACAGGACCAGATATATAGGGTAAGTGGACTTTGCTGAAACTGGTGATGCATGTGAATGCACATGACTAATTTTGATCCAAAATATATTTAGGCCCAAATCTGACACACTTTTTCCCATGTCCCAACAGACTTCCACACTGATGGATGTAATCCAGGATATGGAGGAGGAGGATGCCAGCCGGATTGGACCTTCACAAATTACCCCCCTGGAACTTAATCTGCCACTGCCTCAGCATCCTACTGCACCAAATCCTCTGCAGCAGAGTGAAGCTGGACGCATGCTGCCAGCCCATCGTGGGCAGCAGGCTGAGACTGAGCCTACAGTCCCCAGTGCTAGCTCTGCTGCAAAGGTTTTGCCTAGTACATCTGGTACTGTTGCTCGCCCTAGACCTCCAGCATCTGCAGGCGCTCAAACCCAGGGAATTGGAAGACGCAGTCGACAACGTCGACCAGTTTCCCAGGGGAGGCGCGTGCCGATCCTGGAGTCAGCATGGAGCCATGACAGACGTTACTTTAGGCAGGTGACTCAAAGAACAACAGAGCAGATTACTGCACAATTAGAGAACTTCAATTCTACATTCACCACCATGCTGACTGAATTTAGGACGAGCAACAGCCAGATGGCTGAACAAATGGACACCTTAAACAGACAGATGGCAGAACAAATGGCCACCTTAAATACAAACTTCACTGCCATGCTAGATGAATTTAGAACTAGCAACAGACAGATGCTGGTAGCAAATTATGAATGCCACACATGCCCAGGTGTTGGGCCACCTCCAAGGCCCACCACAACCTTATTATGGGCAACATCAATATTAATCTCAATTTGACCTGGATCTGCTAAACATCTTTCTTCTACATCCCAACTCTATTTACCTGTGTGGTGAGCGCAACCAAGATTGGGTTGTTTAGGCTTTGCTGGTTTGTTTTGGAATTCGCCCATATAGCTCATTAGAGTGCTCACATACTCCACTAGCCAATGGCTGAGCATAAGCCTCACTGAAGCGGCCACTCAAGCTCCCACGCAGCAGGCTTGGCCCTAAGCAAATGCTGGCTGCCTCATCCTGTTTGTTGGCAATATTGGGGGAGATTCTTGGCTGGAAAAAAATCAACATTTGCCCATGGCAAAAATTTGACTGGACTGGCATGGGGTCTGGCTGTCATAGGCTGTGAAAATTACAAGCAGGAGAGGATGTGTATGTGGCCCTATGTATTCCTGGCCGACTATTCCCCTTGAAATTGGTGCTCCCTATGGATCTTGATGTTGGTGGGTGGGTAAACTTCTGCCTGGAGTCAGTTACCTTAGAACTCCTGGATGTGGCCAATTGCTAGGGGCAAGGAGTCTGCCCCAATTTATACTTATGCTTTAAAATGTATGTACATGGAGTCTGCGAGTGCCCTTCAACTAAAAATTGTCATATTTCCAGAAAATGTATGGAATTTGACTTTAGCTGTTCTTGCCTAAGTTGATGCATTCATGTTTGTGTTGTTTTGACATTAATGAAGGTTTGTAATGACAAACATGAGAAAATAAACTACATTACTCTCAAATCAGGTGTAAAATGTTTTGTAATTAAGGCATTACAACATTGTTAAACCCAAAAAAAAGGCCTTCACATAGGCAACAAATAGAACAAAAAGACAAAAACATAAACAAGCTAAATAAATCTTAAGAAAAATAAGATTCAATAACGGACAGATTGCCCAGAGGTGCCATCATATATGTCATCTGGCTTCTGCCTGGGTGGAGAGGGGGGCATATCCACGTAACGGGGGACACGCTGCCTCAGGGCAAAATTATGCAGCACGCAGCATGCTAGGATGATTTGGATCACCTTGTTGGGGTCATACTGCAATGCCCCCCCGTATGGTCCAAACAATGGAATCTGGACTTCAGCAGTCTGAGGGCCCTCTCCACTACGGCCCGGGTCTTCCGGTGGGCCCGATTACACGACTCCTGGGCCGCATTCTGCAGGTGAAGAACGGGCGTCAGGAGCCAGGACATGGGCGGATATCCAGAATCCCCTGAAAGAATAACAAAATACTAACATAAATTACACATTCTAAGCAACATTATTGTTTAACATGTCATCAAGGGCTAAAAACAGCCATAGGTTTAGACATGGGTAATCAACTATATTCATAGCCATACAGTGAAAAGGGAATGATGGAATTTGAGCAAACTTACCCAGGAGCTATCCCCCAGATAATTCTCCAGACTCAAACCAACGAAATAAGCCGGAGCTCCTCAATATATACGCATCATGGGATGAGCCTGGATACCCTGCAAGGACACTGAGGAATCGCATGTCCGGGCCAACCACTGCTTGGATATTCAGCGAGTGGCCCATCTTGTGGTTCCTGAAACAAAAAAAAAAATTACAGCAAGCCAAGGTAACCAATTAAAACACCAACTCCTAAAACAAAAAAAAAAAAACATGTTGTACAATCCCAAAAGAAAAAAACCAATTACATAAAAGTAGTTTAAAATACAAATATTATATGGATGTCTTAGAAAAGAAAGTTTAATATCCTAAGGACTATTTAAGGTCAGCATTAAAATGCTTTTATAAGGCCTACATGAAAAGTATTGATTAAGGTAGGCATTGTAAACTGTTTCAAAGGGACACTTGAGAAGGAGGGATTAAGGTATGCATTGGAAAGTGGTTCAAAGGGACACTTGAGAAGGAGGGATTAAGGTATGCATTGGAAAGTGGTTCAAAGGGACACTTGAGAAGGAGGGATTAAGGTATGCATTGGAAAGTGGTTCAAAGGGACACTTGAGAAGGAGGGATTAAGGTATGCATTGGAAAGTGGTTCAAAGGGACACTTGAGAAGGAGGGATTAATAGATAGTTAAAATTAAGTTTGGCTAAACAATATAACAAAATGACATAATGAACTTACCTATAGATGTACTCATCAGCTGCGGGAGGGACCAATGCAACGTGTGTGCAATCGATCGCACCCATGATGTTGGGCATGTCGGCGATATTATAAAATCCCAACTTAATTGCGTTCCAGGCTACCATGTCGTCCAGAAAGGAAATATATTTGGGACAAAGGGTAGCCATGCCATCCAGAAACTTGGATAGCGCTCACCTCAGCGTAGGCTAGGACATCCCCACGGAGAGGGCACCCAGCCTCTGGAACGAGCCATTCACCAAAAATTGCAGGCAGCCAAGCATCTTGGTCATACCTGAAATTGCTTGCCCCTTCCATTTGGTGCAGGCTAACCATGGCCGCAGCTCACTATACAAATTATGGCGGGAAACGCGATTGAGTCAGGTCAGCTTGAACAGCTCAACGTCATGCATGCGATCGATATTCATGCGTCTCTGGTGCAATCTGGCCTCAGCCATGCTGATACATGTAATGCCATTGAGCTGAAGGCGCTCATACTCCTCCACATAGCCGCAAAACATGATCAACACTAGTATTCCGAGTCAAAAATGGTCCCGTAAGTGGAGAAACCGTTTTATAGGGCAGAGGTCCATCAGCAATCAGGTCTCAGAATCAGACGCAAGCCCACCCCAATAACGTAACTTATCAGAACTAACGCAAATTATACGATTTAGATCCGTAAATTATCAGAAGTAACGCAAATTATCCAATTTGGATCCGTCCATCGAAAGCGCATATACGCGTTAACGTGAACGAACATACAAATGGAAAAAGTAAAAAAATACACAGACACATGCGAAAGTGCATGCGAATGTGTCTCTGAATCAACCCTAATGTCCACATGCCAAATTCTGTTGATTACCAATGCCTCTATGACCACATCCACGTGGCAAGCCCCGTTGCTGACCATTGCTACACCTGAACACGCCTAAGTACCTTGCCTTGCTAGCGCCAACTAAAGTAATAAAGTAAAAAAATACCATTTTGTGAATACTCACCTGTAAAATGGGTATTATAAGTATGTCACACACCCCGCTTCAGATAGTCATTACACTTGGGTTATACTGTCCTGTAGAGGGAGATCTTGCAGAGATGTAAAGAAAAAAGTGAGCCCCTCCCACCCCATAAATACCTGGGACCTCCCACTCATTCCCCAGTATTAAGACAGCAGTAAAGGGACCAGGAAGAGCCAAATATAACCAGTAACAGTAAAAAAGGTTCACCATAGAAAGGATCCAGAACACCAAAGGGCGGGGTGAAGCGGGGTGTGTGACATACTTATAATACCCATTTTACAGGTGAGCATTCACAAAATGGTATTATTCTAAGTATGTCACACACCCCGCTTCAGATAGTCATTACACTTGGGACATCCAATAGCAGTGTCCATAAAGGGCGGGGATCCAAAACAAGGCAACAATGCACAAACTCAAACCACTGCAGCTTGCAGAACTTTGTGGCCAAAAATAGCATCCGCTGAGGCCCGCACATCAACCTTCTAAAACTTGGAAAACGTGTGAACTGAAGACCAAGTAGCAGCCTTACAAACTTGCTCAACAGAGGCCTGATGCTGGAAAGCCCAGGACGCCCCAACAGCACGAATGGAATGAGCAGTAACACGAAAAGGGGGAATCTTCCCCTTGGCAGAATAGGCCCCAACAATAGCCTGGCAAATCATTTACTAATGGAAGACTTGGCGGGAGCCAAACCTTTCCTAGGCCCGGAGGGCACCACAAAAGGGCGTCAGTCCTACGAAAGGAAGTAGCCACCAAATATCACTTCACACAGCGAACCACATCCAGAGAATGCAAAACCCTCTCCTTGTCATTGCTGGGCTTAGGACACAAGGAGGGTAGAACAATGTCCTGATTGAGATGGAAGGCAGAAACCACCTTAGAAAGGAAATCTGGCTTGAAGCGGAAAACAACCTTGTCCTGATGCCTCTCAAAGTAAGGGGCCTTAATGGACAAAGCCGCCAACTCTGATACACGCCGATTGGAAGTGATGGCAACCAGAAACGCAACCTTCTGAGTAAACGTAGAAAGTGCAATATCCTGCAAAGATTCAAAAGGAGGACCCTGCAAAGCAGAAAGAACCAAATTCAAATCCCAAACCGGGAGCAAAAGCTTCCTAGGAGGCCGCACATGCGTAACCCCCTGGAAAAAGGTCTTAACCAGAGGATGAAGAACAAAAGACTTTTGAAAGAAAACCGCCAGGGCAGAAACATGCCCTTGCAGCGTACTAAGCTGCAAACCCAGGTCCAAACCATGTTGCAGAAAATCCAAAACCCTAGGGATAGAGAACGCCCTGCAGGGCAAGGCCCGGACCTCACACCAATGAATATAAGACCTCCAAATCCTATAGTAGATGGCAGAGGAAGACTTCTTTCTAGCCCTAACCAGAGTCAGAATGACAGCATCAGAAAGACCTTCCTCCTTCAAGATGGAGTTTGCAGCAGCCACGCCGTCAAAGCCAGCGTTGGTAAATTGGGGTAGAGTAGTGGACCCTGAGTGAGCAGATCCGGCATAAGGGGCAGATCTAACTGATCCTCTGCCAACCTTACCTTGTCTGCGAACCAAACCTGTCTTGGCCATCTTGGAGCCACCAGGATTGCTGATGCGCCCTCTAGAGCCAGCTTGCGCACCACTTTGCCCACCATGGGAAAACGGAGGGAACAGGTACAGAAACCCCAGATCCCTCCAGTTCAGAGACATGGCATCCGCTGCCAGAGCCAGCGGATCCCGCGAGAGAGATACAAATGCCGGAAGCTTGTGATTGTGACGAGAGGCAAAGAGGTCCACCTCCGGAGTCCCCCACCGGTGACAAAGCGACCGAAACACCTTGGGGCTGAGTGACCATTCCCCCCGGCGAGACGAGCCCCTGCTCAGGGAGTCCGCCTCCGTGTTTTCCACTCCCGGAATGTACACTGCCGAGATGCATGGGACATTGCCCTCTGCCCAAGCCAGGATCAAAGACACTTCCCTGAGGGCACGCCTGCCGCGAGTCCCTCCCTGGTGATTGATGTAGGCGACTGCTGTCCGATTGTCCGACCGAACTTGAACCGGTAGGCCCCGCAACTGATGAGTCAAGTGAGCAGAACCAACCTGACGGCTCTCAGCTCCAGAACATTGATGGGATCGTGAGCCTCCTGAGGCCCCCACAGTCCCTGAAACTGAAAATCCTTCCAAAATCCCCCCCAACCTGACAGGCTGGCATCCGTGGTGACCGTCTCCCAACGAGGGGTCAGAAAAGATCTGCCCCTCGTCAGATTGCTTGGTGTCAGCCACCACCGAAGGGAACGCCGCACCCGGGGGGACATCAAAAAAAGACTGATCCAATGACAGCGGGGACCCGTCCCAGGACGCCAAGATATGGAGCTGGAGTGTCCTTGTGTGAAAATGGGCAAAGGGAACCGCCTCGAACGATGCCACCATCAATCCCACCAGTCGCAACCCCAGCCGGATGGACGGGCGAGGGATGGATAGGAGATGCTGAGTCAATTCCTGAATCAGAAGAACCTTGGGCCGGGGGAGGAACACCCTGGCCTGAGAGGTATCCAGAGACATTCCCAGGAACTCCACCACCCTTGAGGGAGAGAGGCAGGACTTGGGATAGTTGATCACCCAGCCGAATCTCTCCAGGGTGGCTACCACAGTCCTGGTATCTAGCTCCGCCTGGCTGAGAGAAGAAGCCACAATAAGAAGATCATCCAGATAAGGCACGATGCGGATACCCTAGGCTCTGAGAAGGGCCATCACCCCCGCCAGCACCTTGGTGAAACCCTTGGAGCCGAGGTGAGGCCAAACGGAAGAGCCACAAACTGAAAATGACGATTTTCTACAAAGAACCTGAGAAATCTCTGGTGTGCCGGAAAGATTGGAATATGCAGGTAAGCATCCTTGATGTCTATGGACGTCATGAAGTCCCCTTGACAAAGTGAGTAGATGGCTGAACGCAGAATTTCCATGCGGCACTTCCGGGGACGGACGAACCTGTTGAGCAACTTCAGATACAAAATGGGACGAACTGAACCGTCCTTCTTGGGCACCGTGAACAGATGATTTGCTACTGCCGCCCGGAGCCCCTGCGCGGCCAGAGGATCTGAAGGCACCCGAGACCTGAAGAATCTGGGAGGGAGCCGGAACTCGAAACCCAGCTTGTAACCGGAAGACACCACTTCCCGAATCCATCTGTCCGAGACCTCTTGGTCCCAGACCCGGGAGAAGAGTTGCAGCCGTCTCCCCACCCGCAAGGGTGAGGGCGCCCCCTCATTGCTGAGCCGGCTTGGCAGTGGCCTTAGGCTGAGATCCCCAGCTGTGTCCTGGACAGGCACGACCCCTGCCCCGGTTCCAGGAATCACCTCTGGAGGAGGAGAAGGCCACTCCCCTGCCAACTCTGGCCCTACGAAAGGAAGGAGTGAAGGAAGCAGCCCCCAGAAAGGGACAACGCTGCTTCTTACTCTGAGGTAACTTACCACCCTTTGCAACCGAATCCAATTTTTCTCCAAAGAGCCGCAACCCCACAAAGGGAAGGGCCGTAAGCGACTTTTTGGACACAAAATCAGCCGCCCACTGGCACAACCAAACCGACTGCCGGAAAGCCACAAGCAAGGCCGAAGTTCTACTACACATCACCAATGTGTCATCCAAGGCGGCCAGCACAAATGACAAAAACAACTCACATCGCTTAAGGGTGGTGAACTCCTCACTAGCCGGGTCAAGCCCGGAAGTGGTCAACAGTCCTCTAACCACTGACCTAGCAGCTACTAATAAAAGCGCCGAAGCACAAACAGGCCGCAAGGCCGACCCAACACTGGGCAAACCATGACAAGCCATCTGGTCAATGTGTTTATCCTCACCATCCTTGAGAGTAGTGCAGTCCGGAGAATGCAAGATGGAGGTGCTGGACAACCCCAAAACAGGAGCATCCACCTCGGGAGGGGACGACCAGTGCTTCACCGTGTCTGCCGGAAAGGGACACCTGGAAGTCGAGTAGGCCTCTCCCATTCCTTGAGAATAATGCCATCAAAATGCTTTTGATAAGGGAATTCCAAGCGCGGCTTGGTCACCTCAAAGTACTCCCCCATTTGCGGAGGAGCCGCTTTAGGAGGAGAAATAGCCAAGGCCTCAAACATATGAGCCAGGACCTTAGAGGTATCCAAGGAATCCCCCTGACCCAGCTCGGTATCAGCACCAACAAACTGCTGATCATCAGACCCATCCGACTCCTCAAACAGCTCCCCTTCTCTAGCGGGGAACAATCGGACCAATCCAGAGAGTCAAACTCATCCAAATCAAGGGCCTGCGTGGCTGTATACAAATGTTTTCTCTTAGCCGGGACCTTTTTAGCAACAGCACTAGAAAACAATTTTTCAAGATTGGCCAATCTGGCACACACCTCAGATTGCGACTCCCCACCCATGACCACATCACCTGGGGTACGTATCAGGCGGGGGGTAGTAGGAGAAGGGACTGGCGGAGCATAACCAGACGCCGGAGATCCGGACTGTCACTTAATAATCCGCTGCGCATATGGTTCACAAAGAAATACATCATCCCCCGAAAGGGATACCGCACACCCCAAACACTGCCTGGATTGCCCCGAGGGGAGCACAAGCCCAGTATCTGGGGAAGCCACCACATGGTGATTTTTTAAACAGTAAGTCACAATGACCAGATGCCCCTTTAAGTCCCACGTGGGAGGAATTTACAGACCCAATTTTAACCAGGGACCCTAGGACCGAGAGAACCCCCCTTTAATAGAAAACAATGGTCCACCTGGAACACAAAAGACAGACACAGCAATCAGATCCTCATTATACTAACGCCCGCAGGCGTGTCCAAAAATTAGTTTGTGTTTTCTGCCTAGGGAGGCAGAGTATTACCAAAATGTTCAATATGTCAAAAACAAGCATTGCCGACAATCACACAGAGGGCATGGATAAATACAAGGCAAATGGGGCCCAGAAGGCCACTCAGTAGGCGATTGTGCGAACACCCGGCCCCGCCCCCCGCACCTGGGGGGAAGAAGCTCCCCCGCCGCCATAGCTGACCAGAGGCTACGCACAGTAAAAGCACAGTGAAACACACACGCACCCAGTGAACAAGTGCCCACACACCACACATACTACAATTGAGTCAAGATGGGGGGGAAAGAATATTGACCCAAACACTAACGTCTAAAAGGGACAAGGCTCCCCCCTCTAAGGGTATCCGGGAGAGGGGAAAAACCACGATAGGGTGGAAGGCCAAGGGACAGGGCATCCCAAACCGGGGTCACCAACCCGGTTATCCGCCTACCCCTTGTTATGGGGTCTCACGGTGAAGCGTAGCTCCTAAGCACCTAGGGTGCCATCTACCCTTGCCCGGACCAGCAGCCTAGGCTGGGAGGCAAGGTAAATCAATAAGAGAATCCGGGCAGAAATAGATCAAATAGAGGGCCGGGAGTCATCCCGGCTACCTGCAAGGAGGAGACATCCATCTTCTGACTTGCTCGCCGTCTGCAGAGATGAAAGACTTGGGAATGAGTGGGAGGTCCCAGGTATTTATGGGCTGGGAGGGGCTCACTTTTTTTCTTTACATCTCTGCAAGATCGCCCTCTACAGGACAGTATAACCCAAGTGTAATGACTATCTGAAGCGGGGTGTGTGACATACTTAGAATAAACCTGACCCCTCAATCGATCCTCTTTACATCAGGAGAGAGCACTAAATAGCCCCCCTCGGCAGACACTGCTGATTGTAAAAATAAAAAAAAATGTAAAAATGACATTTACTCACCTGTGGCCGTGATCCCTCCTGCCGGGTCTCCTCTTCCCTGGGGTCTTCCGCCATGAGAAAAGGGCCCTTAACAGGCCCTTTGCTGCTTTTGCAGTCACCACAGCTAGCTTTTGTGGGTGGGGTGGATGACGTCACCCTGCTACCGGCACTGAGCTGTCAGATGCGTAGGGTGTTCCCTGGAGGGAAGTTGAAGGGGCTGTGATTCCCTACCTCCCCAGCCCCCCCACAAGCGATCACTGTGGGACACAGGATTGGAGGTAAGTGTTAATAAATAATTTGTGTTGGTCTCGTTTTTTTTAAAGTGAACCCTTTGTGAACTGGTAAGAGATCCATGAGACCCCTATTCACAAGGTTTACAAGGCTTGGGGGCTAGCAGGCCACCTGCAGCTAGCGGGTGACTTGCCATTAACCTCCAGCTCCTCATTTCCTGCCTCCCCAAAGTCTGGGGGGGGGCAGAGGAGCACGGGGTCACTGAGGCTATGTGGGCCTCTGCAATCTGTTCTACAAGCCCCCATAGCTGGTCCCCGGGCTAGTTATGCTGGGTAGGGGGGACCCAATGTCATTTTCTGGGGGAATTTTAAAAGGTTTTTAACCTTTAAAAATCCACAAAAAATGGGGTCGCCCCAGGGAGGGGGGCCACACCACAATTTTTTTTATTTACCCCTTTATAGTGTGGAGAGTAGTTGTATTATATAGTAACAATTAATATGGTTGAAAAAAGACATATGCCCATCAAGTTCAAACCAGGGTGTTGGGGTAGGGGAAGTTATTTTTTATTTGATTTTATTTTTTACTAATAACAGCTAATAGTAACTGTTAATGTTATTTTCTTCTAAATAAGCATCTAATTCTTTTTTTTGAAGCTGTCAGTGGTTGATGCTGTAACAAGCTTCTGTGGGAGGCTATTTCACAGATTTATAGTTCTTATGGTAAAAAATTATTGTTGACTTTGATTTTCTTTGTTTCCAGCTGAAGGGGGGGTGTCCCCTTTAGAGAGGATTTTACCTGAAATTGTGTTTCCCCATATTTTTTGTATTGATCATTTATATATTAATACAAGTTAATCATGTTCCTCCTCAGTCGTCTCCTCTCAAGACTAAACAGATTTAATTTTCATAATCTAATAACTCACAATCATAACTAAGATCCTTCATTCCTCCTTAGTTTGGTGGCTCTCCTCTGCACCCTTTCCATAGCGCATCCTCCTTTTTTTTGTAAATGTTATAATGTGCTCTCTTCAGTTTGGCGGATCTCCTGGGCAAGAATCATATGTGATACATATATGTTACCGTTGTAATCAGGAGAAATAAGGCTTTAACATTCAATATGGTTTTCGTTAATGTTTTATATAATATAAACAACACCAATTTTTAAAAAATATATTTTTTTTACTTTTTTTAACTAAAAAACAAAAACACTGGAAAAAAACAAGGCATTTAATGTTAAAGCCTAAATTCTTTTTTTTTTGAGGTTCTAGCAGGATTTTATCTTTAGTATACATCATGTTTATTCCTCCTCCTTTTATATTGATGAAATTTACCACTTCCTCCCATAATTTTTTGGTAAGGTTACAATCCCACCACAGGTGGCTCATTGTAGCCGGGTGATCTCTACACCACCAACATGAAAAGGGGGTCATCTTGTCATTATAGTCCGTTGTTAAATAATATCGTGTTATGTATTTAAAGTTGAAGATTCTGAGTGGTGTTAATCGTATAGTTAAGTTGGCTTTGTGAATTTGTTGCCAACCTACCACACCTATGGTTTTTCCTAGATCCTTATTCCATTTCTTTTTGTATGAGTCTGGTTTATTATTTTTATTGTTGTTGTACTTCAGTAATAACTGATGATACAAAGGTTAGTAATAGGGTGGATATTCCTGGAGGTGTCTGCAACATGGAAAATGATTTAGCTTTACTGGATAGATGGTCAAAACTGTGGAAACTAGAGTTTAATGTCTCTAAATGTAAAATCATGCACTTGGGTAGAAGGAATCCCTGTTCTGAGTACCATATGGGCAGTACTGTGTTAGCCAGGACCTCGGAGGAGAGAGATTTAGGGGTACTGATTACTGATAGCTGCAAGATGAGTGGACAGTGTAGCCAGGCAGTGGGAAAAGCAAGCAGGATGCTCGGCTGCATAGCTCGAGGCATCACAGTAGGAAGAGGGAGGTTGTGATGCCGCTGTATAGAGCCCTGGTGAGGCCACAGCTAGAATACTGTGTGTAGTTCTGGAGACCTTACCTGCAAAAAGACATTATTCAAATAGAACGGGTCCAAAGGCGGGCAACGAAAATGGTGGAAGGACTTAAACTTAAAACTTATCAGGAGAGACTTAAAGAACTTAATTTGTACAGTCTGGAGGAAAGAAGGGAGAGGGGGGACATGATTGAGACCTTTAAATATGTGAAAGGATTGAATAAGGTTCAGGAGGGAAGTGTTTTTAAGAAGAAGCTTAATGATAGAACAAGGGGGCACAACCTGAAGCTAGTCAGGGGAAAGATCAGGAGCAATGTTAGAAAATATTATTTTACAGAAAGAGTAGTAGATGCTTGGAACAAACTTCCAGCAGAGGTAGTTGAAAAATCAACAGTCACTGAATTTAAACATGCCTGGGATAAGCACACATCTATCCTAAGATGAAGAGTACATACAGTATACACATAAGGGTAGACTAGATGGACCGTATGGTCTCCTTCTGCCGTCAACCTTCTATGTTTCTATGTATGTTTAGAAGGATAACTGTTTAGGAATTGCGTCTGGTAGAAACATTTTTTTTTGAAATCTTGTCAGTGGAGTTAGCGGATTTGGCTGGGTGAGTGTGTTAAGTAAGTTACGGGATTTAATGAAGTTTAAAAGGAGAGTCATATCTGTTTCTATTTTTTCCTTAGGGTACAATATATTTAGTTTGATTTCTCTGGTCCAAATATTCTCGATCCTGATGTATTTCCTGTCGAAAGCCTGAGTTATATTGTTTTTAACTAATGTTTCTCTCTTGTCTAAGGCAATCAAACGTTGTGGGTACGGAGATTTTTCTGGGTCTGTGATTAATTTTTTAAGTGTGTTGATTATTGGTAGTGTAATGGGGTGGGTTAAGCGCCTGATTACTTCATTCAGCTTTTTTAGGTTTAGGGAGAAAACTTCATCAATATTAATTGGACCTAGTTCCATCCGAACCCATTTTCCTTTATCAACCATGTGGTTCCATTTAAGTATTCTTTGCAGGTGTCTAGAGTAGTAATATGTTCGATAGTCTGGTGCCTAGGCCTCCTTGGTCTATTGGGCGACTTAGGTAGCTATATTTTACCCTATGTCTCTTACCTCTCCATATAAACAGTGTAGTAATTCTGGAGAGTTCACTGAAGAACTTTTCTGGGATTGATATTGGCAAAGCTTGGAAGAGAAAAATTATTTTTGGGAGAAATGCCATTTTAACCAGCGATATCCTTCCCATTAAATTCAATGGGAGTTTATTCAATTTTTTGGTGGCCTCCCTAAGCAATTGAAGTAGTGGAATATAATTTAGTTCCAGGAGGGATCCGGGGTTGAGCGAGATTTTAATTCCTAGATACTTAATGAATTTTTAAAAAAATTTTAGGATGACTGACTGTTTAAGTTCTTTAAAGTCCGTAGGAGTTAGGTTGAAGGGCAGTATTATTGATTTCTCCATATTTAGCTTGAAGTTTGAGTACTTGCCGAAGAGCCAAATTATTTGTAAACAGCGTTGGAGAGAAGCTTTTGGATTTTCAAGTATCAATAATATATCATCGGCATATGCTAATAGTTTGGGGTTAGATTTTCCTTCTCCTATTCCTTTGATCAAAGGATCCTTGTTAATTTTACTTATTAGGGCCTCCAGGTGGAGGTTGAAAAGAATTGGCGACAGCGGGCATCCTTGTCTTGTACCGTTTTTTAAAACAAGCTGCTTGGTTAGGGAGCCATTGATGTTGATTCGGGCGTTTTGATTGGTATATAAACTCATTATCTTTCCTATAAAGTTTGGGCCCAGCTCAATCCGTTTTAAAACTGCTGCCAGGAAGCCCCAGGAAACTCGATCGAATGCCTTTTCCACATCTAATGCAATGACAATTGCCCTTGTTTTTTTGGCTTTATTCTATTAATTAATGATAAAGTCTGTGAAATGTTTTGATATATGCCCCTATTTGGTATAAATCCCACCTGATTGGGGGAAATGACATATGGTAAGATGTTTTCAAGTCTGTTACTGATTATCATTGCATAGATTTTTAGATCAACATTAATTAGTGAGATAGGTCTAAAATGTGTACAGTTTATTGAGTCTTTGTCCAGCTTGGGAATTAGTTTTATGGTCGCACTATTCATATGCTGACTTAAAGGTTGGGTATTATCTATTGAGTTGAATAGGCTAACTAAATGTGGTACAAGTTCTGTGGCAAACGATTTATAGTACTCTGCAGGAAATCCGTCATTTCCTGTGGACTTCCCCATTTTTAATTTTCATATTGCTGTTATGATTTCCTTAGATTCAAATGGTTTTTCCAGGCTTTCTATGAGATTCCTGGGTATATTCGAGATATTCATATCTGCTAGGGATGAGTCATAGTTATCTATTTTAGATTCAGGCACCGTATATATATCTTGGTAGAATTTATAAAAGGTATCTTTAATTTCCTCGAGTGTATATTTCTCACTGTTAAGGCAATAAGGGAGCCTCTGAAATAGCTTTTATGGGTCTCCCATATTGTCCCAGTTGTGACATCTTCAGTAATGTTAATATCAAAAAATTATTTTAAGTCTTGACTTATTTTATTTTTGTAGTCATTATTCTCAAGGAATGCCTTTTCGTGCTCACCAGCTTCTATGCTGGAGATTTGTTTTCCAGCTGCATACTTCTGGATTTCTTCCTGAGGGTTTGCTGTACCCTCCCTTATAGTTGGTCTGGCCTTCTCTATCTGTATGTGATTTTCTTCCGCTATCTCTAAGTCGGACTGTTGATTTCCCTTGCTCTCGAGAAGTTCTTTTTGGATATAATTTACGTGGGCTTTACTTATTTGTTGATAATATTTAGAAATATCTGTCGGTGTGGGCCTGCCATGTCCTGGTCGACTTGGGCTGGCTTTTGATACTGGTGTTGTTCAAAGAGGTGCTGTAAGCTATTACCTTTAGAACGTGTTAGCAGCCCGGAATTATACCTTGGGAGTGTTGTTTGCTTGCGTGTATTTTTTTTTTGTTCAGACGCCATTTTGTATTTTGTAATAGCCTAGAAAGTGTTTGTTTGAGATTCTACTTTACTTCCAAAAAGATGAGTCCATTATAACAAGCTGGGTATGCCTAAAAAACTTAATTTGTGTACTGTCAGGGAATATATGGTTTGTGGGGGGTATTTCAAATGTAAAGGGTTCTTTTGGTTGAAAGTGCGTAAGGTGCGCACTTTGTCTGAAGAGCTAGAATTTTAGTAAAATTACCCTTACGTGCATGCTTTACTTTGGGGTGTTTGGCAACTCTTCCTTAATTGAATACAAAAATAACCATCAAGATATTTTATGTTAAAGCCCAGACACTGCTGAAAAAAACAATATATAATGTTCCTGGGAAAGCCCTTCAAAAATCACAGTTGAACATGTATAGCGCAAAATAGTAAAAAATGGTCTGGCTATATTTTAATATTCACTATCCCAGGTTTTTGTATCCCAGGTTTTTGTCCTTGCCCCTGGGGCATCCCAACTTGGGTGAAACCCGAGTATATTATGTATATCACCTGTTATATGTATATCGTCGGTGAACCCATGGTGCAAGTGGGGCCCTGCTCTGCTCCAGTTAGCCTCTTTGTCCGCGCATATGAATGAATGGATAAAGAAGCTAAATAGGAGCTTAGCCAATATTGCCATTTGGGGTGCATCCCCAGCATCTCTCAATGGCTGCAGACATGGCCACACACGGACTAGAGGGATGCTGGAGATGCTGCCATGGGAACAACTGACGGGGTTTTCATGCAGATGGCTTCACAAGCTGGGATACCTCAGCGTGGTAATTAACTGAACCTAGCATCCTTTGGACGCCAGGTCAGATTTTGGTCCTATATAATGAACTTTGGCCATGTCTGACCATGCAACTGCTTCTGCTTCAACCTGACCACCTGTTTTGCCTAATAAGCTTCACTGGAGCTTCCATCAAGGCATGTGACCAAGACTGTATAGCCTAAAGGCTCTGGTGTAGAGTTACAACTATAAGGCAACAGAGATAAAAAAAAAAAAAATAACAAAAAAACGCTTTAATAATTCAACAAACTATTATTGTTTCAAACACATATATTTATTCTTAAAGTGCTCTCTTATAGCGTAGAGCTGTATTTCCAGCACAAAACATTCCACAAAACAAGGCACTAGCCACAACATGCTACCAGCAGCCTGCTAGCAGACATGTCATTACAGAGAAACTAGATTGCATAGTTTCATTCCATTCCCAGTTACTATTATGTAATGTTTACCTAAACCCATATTTTAATTTTAGCCTTTGCAAGTACGCACATACTGTTTAGATATGTTAAAGGAACTGCCCATGCTTTAAAAATTCATCCTCGGCTTGTGTTCCCTGTAGAGTCTCTGTACTACTGTGGTTTGAAAAATACTCCTCGGACGCCAAGACCAGAGACATCTCACATCTTCACTTCAATACAGGGGACATACTGAGTACTGGCATGCAGGTGGGCGACCGTTTATCTCATGCTAATTATGGCTATGTTAAATTTGTTATTTTGTCAATAAACCTTGCATGTTATACTAAAATTATTTTGTCTGATTATTTCTATTTACTTGGTAACCCTTTAAGCATTCCACTATTCTTAGTATGTCACACACCCCGCTTCAAGAATCCATAACATGTGGGTAATATCGTCCTGAAGAGGGCGTTCCTGCAGAGATGATAGCAAAAGAAAGCCCCTCCCTGATCCATAAATACCTGGGACCTCCCACTCACTACCCAGTTTTCCATCTCTGCAGACGGCGAGCAAGTCAGAAGATGATGGCTCCTCCTTGCACAGGGGGATTTCAGGTAGCCGGGGTAACTCCCGGCCTCTTATTTTGTCTATTTCCGCTCGGACCCCTGTTTGTCCCAAAATTTACCTCAGAATACATGCCTCCACAGTCTTGGCTGCTGGCCCGAGCGAGGGTACATTGGCACCTCTGGTGCTGAGGAGCAGTGCTCCACCGTGAGACCCTAAAAGAGAGGGTAGGCGGTCATACCGGGTAGGTGATCCCGGTTTGGGATGCCCCGTCCCTTGACTTTTCCCCTGGGGGGGGGCCCTTCCCTTTACCAACTATGGGGGCTGGGGGTTCCTCTCATAGGGGTTAGCTTTATTATCTTTCTCTTTATTCACTTTCTCTTGTTGATGTGGAGCGTCTGGAAGTAATCCCTCAATGAATTGGTTGCACTGTTGTTACTATGTTGCAGCACCGCGGCTGTCATTGCAGCCGGGTGCCGGGGTTTTTCAGTCTGTGAGGTAAATTTTTTACCTCACACGCTTTGGGGGGGCGGGGCTGGCACTCGGCGCTCTGCCGCGGCCAGCCCCAGTTCTCTCATTCATTCCTCGCCGCAGCGAGCGGGGCGGGTGCTCCGCTAGTGATAGCGGGAGCACCCGCTGTCATGGCAGCCGGCGCCGCGGTTGTCGGCGGCGCCGGTCTCTGGGCTGGTGCGTGAGGGACTTCTTCCCTCACGCTTCATTCACACTGGAAGGGGGGGCGGAGCCGGGCTTTCGGCGCGTCGCCGCGGCTCCGCCCTCCTCTGTACTGGCGCCGCTGCGGAGCTGAGCTCCCTGTTACTAGGCAGCTCCCTGTTACTAGGCAGCTTAAGGGGCACAGATCAGCTTTGCGCGGGCTGCGCAGACCACGCCCCTGACAAGGCAGTTCTTCTTCTCTTCACTTCACCTCAGAAATCGCCATTGTTCTGAGGCGGATCGTTCATCGCAGCGTTTGTGAGTGGCCCTGTGGGCCTCATTTATTTCTTCTTTTCTTTATCTGTTAAGTCTTATTGTAGGGACTTATGGGTCTCTCTCTGTCTTTTAGGTGAAGGTTATCCAGGAGGATCTTCTGTAGTATTGGAAGGTCTCTCCTGATCCTGGGTCCCTGGGTCCATTTTAGCATCACAAATCCTCCCACTCGGGACATTAAAGGGGCATCCCGGGTTGTCTAACTGGCGTAATTCCCTGGGTCATAGCGACCACTCAAAATTCACCTTATGGAGGCATCCCCAGATACTGGGACTGGGACCCCTTCGGGGCATCCCAAAAAGTGTATGTTGTGTGGGATTTCCATTACTGGGGATGATGTTACTGTGTATACCATGTGCACAGCAAACTATTACGCGGCAGTCCGAACCCCAAGCGGCGGGGTCAGCACAGCCGGCCACCTCAACTCCCCCTCCCGCCTTGACTCGTGCCCCGTGTGACGTGGTCATGGGCAGGGATCTGCAATCCGAGATGTGTGCCAGATTGGCTAGCCTTGAGAAAATGCTCTCTAGCTCGGTCGCCCGTAAGGCTCCGTCTAAGAGAAAGCATTTGTCGCCGGCTCCGCCGGTGGATGATCTTGATGACAGAGACAATCTGGATTGGTCTGATTATCCTCAGCTAGAGGAGGGGGAAGTTGATGAGGGTTCAGAATTTTCGGATGATGAGCAGTCTGCTGGCGCTGATGCCGAGCTTTCTGATTTAGGGAGATCCTTGGACTCTCCTCACGCTCTGTCTCTCATGCTGGAAGTTCTGAATATTTCCCCTCCCGAGGAGGCGTCACAGCAGAAAGGTGAATTGTTTGAGGAATCCAGGCCGCGCCTGGAGTTTCCTACGCAACGCCATTTTGATAGAATCATTGACAAGGAATGGGATAGGCCGGCTCGGCTCCCTGGCATCCCTCAGGGGTGGGATAGGAAATATCCCTTTCCTTCTGAGGCGGTCAAGCGCTGGGCATCTCCCCCCGAGGTGGATGCACCGGTTTTGGGGTTGTCTAACTCCTCGGTTTTAAACAGACCTGATTGTTCCACTCTCAAAGATGGAGAGGATAAATGTATTGATCAGATGGCTTCTCATGGCTTTACTAGCATTGGGTCGGCCATCCGGCCTGTGTGTGCTTCGGAGCTAATGGTGTTGGCTACCAGGTCTGTGGTCAGGGACCTGTTGACTTCTTCCGGGCTTCGGCCTGGTAGTAACGAGTTCCTTAGCCTTAAACGGTGTGAGTTGTTTCTATCCTTTGTGTTGACCGCCTTGGATGACACTTTGATGATGTGTGGTAGGACGTCGGCTCTGCTTGTGGCTATTCGGCGGTCGGTGTGGCTGCGCCAGTGGGCGGCCGATTTTATGTCCAAAAAATCACTGACGGCTTTACCCTTTGTTGGTCTACGGCTCTTTGGAGAGACATTGGACTCTGTCACCAAGGGTGGTAGGTTACCTCAACGTAAGAAACAACGCCGCCCTTTTCGGGGGGCGCCTGCCTTTACCCCCTCCTTTCAGGGGGCCAGATCTGGTAGGGGTTCTGCATTTCCCTCTTCCAGAGGAGATTCCGGAAACAGGGGCAGAGGACGTGCCCGTTCTGGATACAGTTGAGGCTCTAAGCCCAAACCGGCTGCTAAGCCGGCTCAGCAATGAGGGGGCGCCCTCACCCATGCGGGTGGGGGGACGGCTGCAGCACTTCTCTCTGATCTGGGATCAAGAGGTCTCGGACAGATGGATCCGGGAAGTGGTGTCTTCCGGCTACAAGCTGGAGTTCGAGCTCCGCCCCCCTTCCAGATTTGTCAGGTCTCGGATGCCGTCGGAGCCTCTAGCGGCGCAGGGGCTCCTGGTGGCAGTGGAGAATCTTCTGGACATGGCTGTCATTTGCCCAGTGCCCCCTTCAGATCGGGGCAGGGGCTTTTATTCCAATCTGTTCACGGTACCCAAGAAGGACGGGTTGGTCCGACCCATCTTGGATCTGAAGTTTCTCAACAGGTTCATCCGGCCGAGGAAATTCCGCATGGAAACGCTGCGTTCGGCCATTCACTCTCTTCGTCAGGGAGACTTTCTGACGCCCATAGA
Organism: Gastrophryne carolinensis; assembly: GCA_027917425.1. NCBI lineage: Eukaryota > Metazoa > Chordata > Amphibia > Anura > Microhylidae > Gastrophryne > Gastrophryne carolinensis. The sequence continues at coordinate 224,944,036 of CM051239.1, read as the reverse complement.
CATCAAGGATGCTTATCTACACGTTCCGGTTTTTCCAGCACACCAGAGGTTTCTCAGGTTCGTGGTGGAGGATCGGCACTTTCAGTTTGTGGCACTCCCTTTCGGTCTCACCTCAGCTCCTCGGGTGTTCACCAAGGTGCTAGCGGGGGTGATGGCTCTGCTCAGAGGCCAGGGTATCCGCATCGTGCCCTATTTGGACGATCTACTGATCATGGCCTCTTCCTTCAACCAAGCGGAGTTGGACACCAGAGCGGTGGTGTCCACTCTGGAAAGGTTCGGTTGGGTGATCAACCACCCCAAGTCTTCTCTTTCTCCGTCCAGAATTCTGACCTTTCTGGGAATGTCTCTGGACACTTCACAGGCCAGGGTGTTTCTACCCCAGGCCAAGATTCTTTTGATTCAGGAGTTAGTTCGGCTTCTCTTGTCTACCCCTCATCCGACCATCCGGTTAGGGATGAGGCTGGTGGGGTTAATGGTGGCCTCATTCGAGGCAGTTCCCTTTGTGCAGTTTCACACAAGGACGCTTCAGCTTCATCTGTTGAAGGTTTGGGACAAGTCTCCTCTATCGTTGGATCAGTCCTTCCTGATGACTCCCCGAGTTCGTCGATCCCTGCAATGGTGGCTGGGGTCGGTCAATCTGTTGAAGGGCAGATCTTTTCTGGCTCCGTGTTGGGAAACAGTCACCACAGATGCCAGTCTGTCAGGTTGGGGGGGTGTTTGGAAGGACCTCCAGTTTCAAGGTTTGTGGGGCCCGCGGGAGGCTCACGAGCCCATCAATGTTCTGGAGTTGAGAGCCATCAGGTTGGTTCTGTTTCGCTTGACTCATCAGTTGAGAGGCCTGCCAGTTCAGGTCCGGTCGGACAACAGAACGGCGGTTGCTTACATCAATCACCAAGGAGGGACTCGCAGCAGGAGTGCCCTCAGGGAAGTGTCTTTGATTCTGGACTGGGCAGAGACCCACGTCCCGTGTATCTCAGCAGTCTACATTCCGGGAGTGGAGAACACGGAGGCAGACTTGCTGAGCAGGGCCTCCTCTCGTCAGGGGGAGTGGTCTCTCAGTCCCAAGGTGTTTCGTTCGATATGTCTCAGGTGGGGGGTCCCAGCGGTGGACCTCTTTGCTTCTCGTCACAATCACAAGCTTCCAGTCTTTGTGTCTCTCTCGCAGGATCCTCTGGCTCTGACAGTGGATGCCATGTCTCTAAACTGGAGGGATCTGGGGCTCCTTTACCTGTTTCCTCCGTTCCCAATGCTAGCCAGAGTGCTGCGCAAACTGGCCTTGGATGGTGCGTCGGCAATTCTGGTGGCCCCAAGGTGGCCAAGGCGAGTTTGGTTCGCAGATCTTGTAAGACTGGCAGAGGATCAGTTCGCCCTGCCTCTGCTGCCGGACCTGCTCACCCAGGGTCGGCTGCGCTATCCCAATTTACCATCGCTGGCTTTGACGGCATGGCTGCTGAAACCGCCATCTTGAAGGAGGAAGGTCTTTCTGACGCAGTGATTCAGACTCTTATCTGTGCCAGGAAGCGCTCTTCCTCTTCTATTTACTACAGGACTTGGAGGGCCTATATTGATTGGTGTGAAAGTAGGTCTTTCTCTTGTCGAGAGTTCTCCATTCCTAGAATTTTAGAGTTTCTCCAACATGGTCTAGATCTGGGGCTCCAGCTTAGTACATTGAAAGGGCAGGTTTCTGCCCTGGCGGTGTTCTTCCAAAGGTCTTTTGCACTTCATCCCTTAGTCAAGACCTTTTTCCAAGGTGTTACACATGTTCGGCCTCCTAGGAAGCCTTTTGTTCCAGTTTGGGATTTGAACCTGGTTCTTTCTGCTCTCCAGGGCCCTCCGTTTGAGCCCTTGAATGAGATAGCTTTGTCTTCTCTTACCCAAAAGGTGGCCTTTTTGGTGGCTATCACTTCTGTTAGGCGTGTTTCTGAGTTGGCAGCTTTATCCATTACAGCTCCGTACTTCGAGAAACATCAGGACAAGGTTGTCTTTCGTTTCAAGCAGGATTTTCTTCCTAAAGTGGTCTCGGAGTTTCATCTGAATCAGGACATTGTTTTGCCCTCTCTATGCCCAAATCCCAGCGACGACAAAGAAAGGGCATTGCATTCCTTGGATGTAGTTCGTGTTGTGGAACATTATCTGGAGGTTACGTCTTCCTTTCGTAAGACTGATGCTTTCTTTGTGGTGCCCTGCGGGCCTAGGAAAGGTTCGGCTCCTGCCAAATCTTCCATTAGTAAATGGATTCGTCAGGCCATCATTGGGGCCTATTCTGCCAAGGGGAGGAGTCCCCCTTTTCGTGTTACTGCTCATTCTACTCGTGCAGTTGGTGCGTCCTGGGCCTTTCAGCACCAGGCTTCTGTTGAACAAGTTTGTAAGGCCGCTACCTGGTCTTCGGTTCACACCTTTTCCAAGTTTTACAAGGTTGATGTTAGGGCATCAGCGGATGCTGTTTTTGGCCGCAAAGTTTTGCAAGCTGTTGTGGTTTAAGGTTGTGCATTGTTGCCTAGTTTTGGATCCCCACCCTTGTTATGGACACTGCTGTTGGATGTCCCACATGTTATGGATTCTTGAAGCGGGGTGTGTGACATACTAAGAATAATACCATTTTGTGAATACTCACCTTGTAAAATGGGTATTATGAGTATGTCACACACCCCGCTTCAACCCGCCCTTTTGTATTCAGGATCCTCTTTATTGCGAACTTTGCGTGGTTGTTGTTTATATTTGCCTCTTCCTGGTCCCTTACCTTACTGCTTTCTGTATACTGGGTAGTGAGTGGGAGGTCCCAGGTATTTATGGATCAGGGAGGGGCTTTCTTTTGCTATCATCTCTGCAGGAACGCCCTCTTCAGGACGATATTACCCACATGTTATGGATTCTTGAAGCGGGGTGTGTGACATACTCATAATACCCATTTTACAAGGTGAGTATTCACAAAATGGTATTTTCTTGGTGCATCACCTTATTTACTACCGTTACAAAGTTACAACAGTGGATCTCCCCCAACTTGTCCGTAATAAAGTACTTGAAAACCAAATGATACATTTTAAACTTTGAAGAGGAATGTTAGGCTTTGGATAACTAAAGAAGCAGATACTACCCCCCAGGGCCTTACCCAATTAGAGAATCTAAAACAAAAAAAACACACTCCCCTCCATGGCATCAGGGGGCACTTGATCCCCTGCTGGGAACAGCAAAGTATAGAAAAACTTAGGCCCTTATTCATCAAGCGATAGCGCCAGGTAGTGTCTGATGAGCGCCAGGTAGCGGCAGCTAACGGCGACTACCGACTCAAGTACGCCCGGCGGCGGTCACAATGACGCATTTATCAAGCAAAATGAGGCTAGCATGAAGCCGCCTGGACCGAACAGCGCCTCTGCAAATTCCCTCACAGCGCCAGGTATGAGCTGTCGCTCCCTGGCGATGTCCAATGCATTTCAATGGAGCAATCTATAATTATTCATAATTAATTGGTATTAATTTTTTTTTTTTTTTTTTTTAATGTCAAAAAATCGGAGAACACTTCTGCAATGTTAGGATTTATTTTTAAGTCAAAAAAAAAAAAATATGTGCAGAATTGATCTAACAGGTCTGAGATTAATGTATTCATATTACAAAATGATTCTAAAAACATGTATAATGTTACATTCAAAAAATATGGTTGTTTAGGGGCTAAAAACTAGTTAATACACATCGCCGCCAGCGCTCTGGGGTTTAAACAAGGAATGGACAGCGACAGCACATTCGGAGCGTGATTTGTTGATGAATATGAAGCTAGCCGTTCGCTCTGGCCATTCGTTGTCAGGCGCTCACATACAACGCTGGACCTGTGAAACAGCGACCCCCCAGCCCGTATTCAACATTACCGCACACCGACTGAGTCGCTGTCATCAAGCTAATGCCGGCCAAGCACAGCGAATACAGGCTGGCGCAGAAAAAATCACGCTACAGTCGCTCATCTGTCGCTACCTGGCGCTATTAATGAATCGGCCTCCCCGACTAGCCAAGCTGCTGCTTAACCAAGAATGACTGCTTAGTCTGCCAATCAGCACAGCAGTGGCCTGCATTTCGCTTTCATGCTGTTCAGAAGAGGACACTGATTCATTACTATTGGTCATTGCTCTGAGAAAGAGACAAGACTATAGCAGGAAGAGAGCTGTATCTTCTCCCTCATCTGCAGGTATAAGGCCCAGCATTCCAGTAGCTTTCTCAGTCCTCTTTTCCTTCCTCCTGCCTATTTTCTTCTTTTTTTGCAAGTTAACATGATACTAGGGCAGCAAGTGTACTCAGGTCTTCACATCTGCTGCCTTTGGTGGACAACAAAAGCCGTTGTCAAGACCAGGTCATTCCGAGCATGGAAGCGGTGGAGATTCCAGTTGCGAGGGTTGTTGCAGGTCCCGTCTCTTGGTCCCTAGTTTTGTGGCAATTAGTCAGGGCTGCCAAACTAAGGAGCTGAAGTCCTTTTTACCGCTAACTTCACTCGGCTTGGGGGAGGCAGCATTTTATTTTTTACACATAAAGGCTTCTGCAGTTCCAGTAGCGCTTCACTTCCCCTGTGTCTCCCTCTTCTACGGCTTTTGTTTCCCCTGAGCTCAAGCGTACATGTGCTGTATTGTGTAGGTGTTTGTTTTCTCACTTCTGAAGAGGAAGTCACACGTGACTTCCTTCTTGCCAGGGCTAGAGGAGAACATGGGCTTGGTTCTTCTGGTAGCTCCTTACCCGCTGCTTCTCCGCCACCACCACCATAATCAAGGCCATCTCTGCCAACTGATAACAAGTGTTATTCTCAGCCCGCTGCCGCCATTATGTCGCTGACCTCTCCTCTGCTGACTCCTCTGCTGCCACCATTCTTGCTGGCCACTGCTACCCAGCTTGCCACCCTACTAGCTTCTCAGTCTTTAGTAATATAAGAAAAAAAGACCGCACCAAAATACTATATAAATAAAGTGTGCTACACTGGAGGTTGGTGTGGCAACAGCCCAATTATTAAAACCAAGCGGGGGTCCCACACGTCCCCCAAAGAACAATCCAATCCCCCCAATAAATCAGTGGCACCACTATGTATATCATAAAATATATATACAGCTTTATTAATTCATGTATATGCAATGTACAACAGGACAATTTAAAACCCAGTTAAAAAACACCAAACAATTAAAGCCGGAGGGGAGGGAGGGGACAACCAGATGACAAAGTTGTGCTGCTAAGCCTGCTAAGTCTAATACACAAGTCTCAAAAATTTTTTATTTTGTCTATAACCCAGGCTTGCAATATACAAAGTGCAATTTAATATACAATACAGTTTGATATTCTCCAATATTATGTGCAAAATCTTATTATACCATAGCTTTGATAAACAGATGTGATAAAACCCACATCTTCTAAGCAAAACTATTATTAAACACCTAATCTATAAAGTGCAATGTGCCATAATACTATATAATGATAAAAAAAAAAACATTCACAGTATGCCTAATGCAAAAAATCTTCAGGACCTGCCGGGTGGACAACAAAACAGACACACAACATATAAGTATCTTACATATCCGAGGCAGACCCGCAGCCTGGGTTATAGACACAATTTCCATTTTTTGAGACATGTGTATTAGACTTAGCAGGCTTAGCAGCACAACTTTGTCATCTGGTTGTCCCCTCCCTCCCCTCCGGCTTTAATTGTTTGGTGTTTTTTAACTGGGTTTTAAATTGTCCTGTTGTACATTGCATATACATGAATTAATAAAGCTGTATATATATTTTTTGATATACATAGTGGTGCCACTGATTTATTGGGGGGATTGGTTTGTTCTTTGGGGGACGTGTGGGACCCCCGCTTGGTTTTAATAATTCAGTCTTTAGTAACATATACACTAGAACAGCCCAAGGACTCCTGGCTACAGGTAAGGCCCCAGTGGGACACCCATATTTCAATGCATTACTGTTTTAATATATAAGTAGTTATGAGATCCATTATGTTTGTATTTCTAGGAAGAAAAACCTTAAAGCAAACACAGAATTTAAAGCAGATGAAAACCCACCGAGCTTGTGAAATACATTTGGCCATATCCCTTGCAGATATTCCCTCCTTAGGTTGTAGAACTAGAAATGGATAATTTTGCTTTTCGAATCGTCTTGGAACGATTGCCTCTCTGTAAGATAGCAATCAGTCATTACATTTACATTTGTGTGGCAATCAAATCATTGTAACACACAATGACAATGAATGGAGGAGGCGGAGCTTAACAGCTAAAACAAGGGCCATTATTTGGGATTAGAGCGAAGCAGGAGCAATGAAAATTGGCAAAAGGTTCTCTTTATGGGGGGAGCAATTCAGGGGATGCTAGTTAAAAATGCAGGTTTTGGGCTGCTTTAAGGCATCGTCTCCCTCCTTTAAAGTAGACCAACAGACAACTTAAACTAGACCAACAGAACAAACAATGCTCTTATGCATACTTCCCCAGGGCCATTTGCACATAAATATTAATTTTCCTTTTTCCAACTCCTGTTGTGGTAAATTTTAAAAACAAAATGGTGGCTCCTGCATCTGCAAACAGGAAGTGCTGCTAGGCTTCCTGTTACTGTGAATTGTTGGTTATGTCAGTTGGATCCAGGTAGCAGCATGGCTGAGATGCTGGGATAGCAAGCTCCAAAATGGGCACAACGTTTGGACATGGTCAGGCTAGCCGATGACCTTCCTCTTTGGCTTCCAAACAGATCAAACAGAGTGGAAACACTCTTAAAAAATGGAAACACTCTTAAAAAATGGAAACACTCTTAAAAAAACAGATAATGTCCCATCTAAAAATTAATGACCTATTGGACCCAAAACAGCACGACTTTACTGAGGGCCGATCATGTCAGACCAATCTTATTGATTTCTTTGACAAGGTCACTAAAGTGTTAGATGAAGGTGGTGCTGTGGATATCGCCTATCTGGATTTTAGCAAAGCCTTTGACACTGTACCACATAAGGAGCTCATAGATAAGTTATTGAAGGTAGGACTCAATCCCTGGATAGTTCAGTGGATTTCCAGTTGGCTGAAGGATCGGTATCAGAGCGTTGTTGTAAATGGTGTGCAATCTGAACAAAGGCGAGTTACAAGTGGTGTGCCGCAAGGCTCTGTCCTGGGCCCCATTCTTTTTAATATATTTGTAAGTGACATAGGAGAAGGCTTGGTAGGAAAAGTTTGTCTGTTTGCTGATGATACAAAGGTTAGTAATAGGGTGGATATTCCTGGAGGTGTCTGCAACATGGAAAATGATTTAGCTTTACTGGATAGATGGTCAAAACTGTGGAAACTAGAGTTTAATGTCTCTAAATGTAAAATAATGCACTTGGGTAGAAGGAATCCCTGCTCTGAGTACCGTATGGGCAGTACTGTGTTAGCCAGGACCTCGGAGGAGAGAGATTTAGGGGTACTGATTACTGATAGCTGCAAGATGAGTGGACAGTGTAGCCAGGCAGTGGGAAAAGCAAGCAGGATGCTCGGCTGCATAGCTCGAGGCATCACCAGTAGGAAAAGGGAGGTTGTGATGCCGCTGTATAGAGCCCTGGTGAGGCCACAGCTAGAATACTGTGTGCAGTTCTGGAGACCTTACCTGCAAAAAGACATTATTCAAATAGAAAGTGTCCAAAGGCGGGCAACGAAAATGGTGGAAGGACTTAAACTTAAAACTTATCAGGAGAGACTTAAAGAACTTAATTTGTACAGTCTGGAGGAAAGAAGGGAGAGGGGGGACATGATTGAGACCTTTAAATATGTGAAAGGATTGAATAAGGTTCAGGAGGGAAGTGTTTTTAAGAAGAAGCTTAATGATAGAACAAGGGGGTACAACCTGAAGCTAGTTGGGGGGAAGATCAGGAGCAATGTTAGAAAATATTATTTTACAGAAAGAGTAGTAGATGCTTGGAACAAACTTCCAGCAGAGGTAGTTGAAAAATTAACAGTCACTGAATTTAAACATGCCTGGGATAAGCACACATCTATCCTAAGATAAAGAGTACATACAGTATATACATAAGGGCAGACTAGATGGACCGTATGGTCTCCTTCTGCCATCAACCTTCTATGTTTCTATATTTCTATGTTTCTATCTACTGTCTCAGGGCCCACTGCTTCAAAGCAAGTCGCGGTCACTGGCTTTGAAAGCGTGATGGCTGAATCACAGATAATGCAGGACAAGGAGCTCTTCCCTCGGGTAGCATTAACTTTTACCCAGGCCAGGAAGGGCTCTTCGGCCAAGATCTATTACTGAACCTGGCAGACCCTTTGTATGGTGTCGATCACTTTACTCCTATTGTTGTTTGAGCCTTTGTCATCTGGTTGTCCCCTCCCTCCCCTCCGGCTTTAATTGTTTGGTGTTTTTTAACTGGGTTTTAAATTGTCCTGTTGTACATTGCATATACATGAATTAATAAAGCTGTATATATATTTTTTGATATACATAGTGGTGCCACTGATTTACTGGGGGGATTGGTTTGTTCTTTGGGGGACGTGTGGGACCCCCGCTTGGTTTTAATAATTCAGTCTTTAGTAACACATACACTAGAACAGCCCAAGGACTCCTGGCTACAGGTAAGGCCCCAGTGGGACACCCATATTTCAATGCATTACTGTTTTAATATATAAGTAGTTATGAGATCAATTATGTTTGTATTTCTAGGAAGAAAAACCTTAAAGCAAACACAGAATTTAAAGCAGATGAAAACCCACCGAGCTTGTGAAATACATTTGGCCATATCCCTTGCAGATATTCCCTCCTTAGGTTGTAGAACTAGAAATGGATAATTTTGCTTTTCGAATCGTCTTGGAACGATTGCCTCTCTGTAAGATAGCAATCAGTCATTACATTTACATTTGTGTGGCAATCAAATCATTGTAACACACAATGACAATGAATGGAGGAGGCGGAGCTTTACAGCTAAAACAAGGGCCATTATTTGGGATTAGAGCGAAGCAGGAGCAATGAAAATTGGCGAAAGGTTCTCTTTATGTGGGGAGCAATTCAGGGGATGCTAGTTAAAAATGCAGGTTTTGGGCTGCTTTAAGGCATCGTCTCCCTCCTTTAAAGTAGACCAACAGACAACTTAAACTAGACCAACAGAACAAACAATGCTCTTATGCATACTTCCCCAGGGCCATTTGCACATAAATATTAATTTTCCTTTTTCCAACTCCTGTTGTGGTAAATTTTAAAAACAAAATGGTGGCTCCTGCATCTGCAAACAGGAAGTACTGCTAGGCTTCCTGTTACTGTGAATTGTTGGTTATGTCAGTTGGATCCAGGTAGCAGCATGGCTGAGATGCTGGGATAGCAAGCTCCAAAATGGGCACAACGTTTGGACATGGTCAGGCTAGCCGATGACCTTCCTCTTTGGCTTCCAAACAGATCAAACTGAGTGGAAACACTCTTAAAAAATGGAAACACTCTTAAAAAAACAGATAATGTCCCATCTAAAAATTAATGACCTATTGGACCCAAAACAGCACGGCTTTACTGAGGGCCGATCATGTCAGACCAATCTTATTGATTTCCTTGACAATGTCACTAAAGTGTTAGATGAAGGTGGTGCTGTGGATATCGTCTATCTGGATTTTAGCAAAGCCTTTGACACTGTACCACATAAGGAGCTCATAGATAAGTTATTGAAGGTAGGACTCAATCCCTGGATTGTTCAGTGGATTTCCAGTTGGCTGAAGGATCGGTATCAGAGCGTTGTTGTAAATGGTGTGCAATCTGAACAAAGGCGAGCTACAAGTGGTGTGCCGCAAGGCTCTGTCCTGGGCCCCATTCTTTTTAATATATTTGTAAGTGACATAGGAGAAGGCTTGGTAGGAAAAGTTTGTCTGTTTGCTGATGATACAAAGGTTAGTAATAGGGTGGATATTCCTGGAGATGTCTGCAACATGGAAAATGATTTAGCTTTACTGGATAGATGGTCAAAACTGTGGAAACTAGAGTTTAATGTCTCTAAATGTAAAATCATGCACTTGGGTAGAAGGAATCCCTGCTCTGAGTACCGTATGGGCAGTACTGTGTTAGCCAGGACCTCGGAGGAGAGAGATTTAGGGGTACTGATTACTGATAGCTGCAAGATGAGTGGACAGTGTAGCCAGGCAGTGGGAAAAGCAAGCAGGATGCTCGGCTGCATAGCTCGAGGCATCACCAGTAGGAAGAGGGAGGTTGTGATGCCGCTGTATAGAGCCCTGGTGAGGCCACAGCTAGAATACTGTGTGCAGTTCTGGAGACCTTACCTGCAAAAAGACATTATTCAAATAGAACGTGTCCAAAGGCGGGCAACGAAAATGGTGGAAGGACTTAAACTTAAAACTTATCAGGAGAGACTTAAAGAACTTAATTTGTACAGTCTGGAGGAAAGAAGGGAGAGGGGGGACATGATTGAGACCTTTAAATATGTGAAAGGATTGAATAAGGTTCAGGAGGGAAGTGTTTTTAAGAAGAAGCTTAATGATAGAACAAGGGGGTACAACCTGAAGCTAGTCGGGGGGAAGATCAGGAGCAATGTTAGAAAATATTATTTTACAGAAAGAGTAGTAGATGCTTGGAACAAACTTCCAGCAGAGGTAGTTGAAAAATTAACAGTCACTGAATTTAAACATGCCTGGGATAAGCACACATCTATCCTAAGATAAAGAGTACATACAGTATATACATAAGGGCAGACAAGATGGACCGTATGGTCTTCTTCTGCCGTCAACCTTCTATGTTTCTATGTTTCTATGTTTCTATCTACTGTCTCAGGGCCCACTGCTTCAAAGCAAGTCGCGGTCACTGGCTTTGAAAGCGTGATGGCTGAATCACAGATAATGCAGGACAAGGAGCTCTTCCCTCGGGTAGCATTAACTTTTACCCAGGCCAGGAAGAGCTCTTCCGCCAAGATCTATTACTGAACCTGGCAGACCCTTTGTATGGTGTCGATCACTTTACTCCTATTGTTGTTTGAGCCTTAAAATACTTATATACTACTAGCCTCATAGTCTATATTGGCACGTCTTGCACAAGTCAAACTTTTGCACATTTTTGTGTTTGAATTTTCACTGGTGGGGTGTCCCTCATCGTTGGGCACTGGTTTAGTGCTTCCCAGTTGTAATGAGTGGTGTCTCTATATGGACAGCTTGACAGGGAAAACTGAAGTATTTTTTTGTGTCTCTAAATCGAGCCTTATGTGTGTGTGGAGGGGGGCTATTTTTTCCTGCTGTGGGCAGGGTCAGGTTTAGGGAGGCAAAGTGGGCAAGTGCCAAGACCCCAGGACTAGAGCAGGAAGAGAGCTGTTACTCCTCCCTTATCTGCAAGTATAATGCTCAGTATGTAAATTGCCTTCCCTGTACACAACCAGTCAGGACTGGGTCTTAGGTAGAAATTCAAAATAATAATGAGAAAAAAATTATTAACAAAAAAGGCCAGAGAATGTCCTAGGATTAGGTCTGAACACCCTTGGGTGCATTGTCCTGGTATGGACAACTAATAAACAATGTATATGCAAAAACTGTATTTTATGCCAATCTGTTTATTTTTTTTAAATGTTTCCGCTCTCGTATGAGTGTGCGAGCGATTCTATGCATGCATTGCAATCCTTCTGTAAAGTTTCCGTCTGTTCGTACGGCAGATTACGAGTACGAGGATGTCTTTTTCCAGCGTGACTTTTCCGTTTCATTTTTACATGTTACAACGTAGGCTTTCGTTTTTGCCCTTTTCCCATCGTATCCTCCCACGAATCCTTTACGTTTCCCGTTAGTTTCTGTTTCCCTTTTTCAATAAATAATCGTCCAGATGGAAATCCCTACGATCTTGCGCCTGCGCACTACAAACTTAACTCATTAAAGTGCTCGCCTACATATTTGCCACCCTCACTTCTACTACAATGTTTAGCTAAATCACTTAGCACTATCCTCCATCTTTTGGACCCTTAAAGCTCACCCAAACCACTTCGCGGTTAGGTTCTTCTTCCATTTTAGCCCCCTAAAACTTACCCAAATCACTTCTCGGTCATGTGAATATTCATCTTTAAATATTTCTGGGCCCATTAGTTTTGTGTTAATGTATTTTGTAAACGAAATGACACTGTAACATTTTTTTTATTCCATCATAAAATATAACATTTTAAAAAATTTTGAAAATTTCAAATTTTCAAATTTTTACAACTATAAAAAACAAAATACATAGCAATGGCAGGCCACAGAACATTATTCCTCATCTGTGGTCCCAAACAAGTTGCGCAGCTCCTGCATCTCGCCCACCAACTGAAGGACCCTGACACTCAGTTGTGCCACTTAGGCACGTGTGGTCCCTGTTAAAAAACGTAAATTAAAATACTGTTGGGGTCATACTGCAGTGCCCCCCCCCCGTATGGTCCAAACACCTAAATCTGGACTTCAAAAGCCAGAGGGCCCTCACCACCACGGCCCGGGTTTTGCATAGTGCCCAATTAGAGAACCCCTGGCACACATTCTGCAGGCAAAGAACGGGCATCAGGAGCAAGGCCACGAGTGGATATCCAGAATCCCCTGAAAGTATTTAAAAATACTAACATAAAATACACATTCTAAGCTACAATATTGTTTAACATGTCATCAAGGGCTAAAAACAGCCATAGGTTAAGACATGAGTCATCAACTATATTCGTTGCCATACAGTGAAAATGGATTGATGGAATGTGAGCAAAATTACCCAGGAGCCATCCACCAGATAATTCTCCTGACTCAAACTGACTAAATAAGCCGGAGCTCCGCAATATATAAGCATCATGGGACGACCCTGGATGCCCTGCAAGAACACTGAGGAATCGCATAGCTGGACCAAACACTGCTTGTATGTTGTGCGAGTGGCACATCTTGCGGTTCCTGCAACCAAATATAAAATAATTACACAAAGCAAAGGTAACCAACTAAAACAATAACTCATCCTACAACAAATTAAGATTCAAGTTCAACAATCCAAAAATAATTCACAAAGGACATAAGTCTAAAAAAATATGGCAATTATATGGATGTGTGGGAAAATAAATGTTTACATGCTAAGGACTAATTTAGGTCAGCATTAAAATGTTTCTATAAGGCATACATTAAATGTATTGATTCAGGTATACATTGCTATACAATTTATGGCCTCGGCCATGCTGATACATGCAATGCCTTGGTGCTAAAGGCGCGCAGACTCCTCCACATAGCCACAAAACATGTTCAACAATAGCAATACGAGCCCTCAAAGTTCCCATAAGTGGATCGGAAATGAAACGGATTTATAGGGTGGTGGTCCGTCGGAAATCAGCTCTCTGAATCAGACGCAAGCCTAACCCAACAACGTAAGTTATCTGAACGAACGAAAAATATCAGATTTTGTTTGGAAAATGATCCGAACTAACGCAAATGATCCGATTTGCTTTCGTTCATCGAAAGCGCATATACACATTTTCCCGAACGTACGAATGGAAAATGAACGAAAAAAGCAAAAAAATTACAAACACCCACTAAAACTTTCACAGCTACGGAAGTCCAGACGAATGTGTCTCTGAATCGAGCCTATAGACCTTCCTTCAGCATTATGTAGATTAACCCATAGCATATTCTGGGCTTGAAGCTAGCAAAAAATATGAAGGACCTTCATCATCTGCCACAGACACTATAAAAGGAAATATCACCTGCCCCGGAATAGGGTCTGTTGCTTCCAGGGCTCTGCCTCTTCTCCAGTGAGCCAGTCCGAGCCACAGGTGCTGCAAGATGAGAAAGAGAGCAGCTTGTACCAGGCCCTCCCTCTGCCATGGGCCTGGTAGCAGCTACCCCCCATTTCTCTACTGTAAGTACACCCTTGCTGCTAGCAGACACTTGCAATTACTAGACAAATGGTTGCACAGTCATGTGTATGGATGTGATTGGCAAGCGGCCGTGCATGCGCCGTAGGACCGGGAAGAGGTGAGTGTGTTTGGACGACCTGGGGGGTTTCACACAGCGGGGCATGGACCAAACCCCAGGATAGTCAAAATTTTGATTAAAAAAAAAGCCAGAGGAGTAGCATTTTTAGTCAACAAAATATGTAAATTTGAGTTCATAACACAATATACTGATGCAGAGGCAAGAATGCTCATTGTGCCAAAATCTAAGACCAGGTCTGCACCATTGTAAACTCTTATGCCCCAATACAGTGACAATGCCCATTGTTTATTAAACACCTTAAGAAAATAGATACATTTAAGCAAATGGTCTTAATCTGTGGTGGTGATCTAAACTTAATCGATGACACAACAGGCATCCTGAGAAACCAGTCAGGTACCTTAAGTTACCTCTCTCTTTGCAAACATTTTAAAACATTACATCTTATAGATATCTGAGACCATGCCCCAATACTCTTAACTATGATCTAGGGCTCACAAAAAAGGCTCCCGGCCCATGGTGTCTAAAGCCCAGAATTCTTCAAAACATGGACTTCAAGAGAAAAATCAGAAAGGCATCAAATTAATACTTTATACAAAATATTACAGACGATGTACATCCTGCCTCAGTATGGGAATGCCATAAAGCAGTCATCCAAGGCGTTATCATAGCTCAAACTGCATTGGAAACCAAGCGATTTGAAAAAACAAAATCCATTTAGAGATTAACACACTTCAAACACTACACGCAAGCAAGAAGAAGCAAATTCTCACTCTGCACTTCCATGCAGTAAAAATAAAATCAATATAAACAGAGGTGGTAGACCACTCACTAACAAAGTTAAAAACTTCAGGGCCCAAAACTTTATAGAGAAAATCCAAACCAGTGATGGCAGGCTACAATATTCAATGGACGATATTACAATGGAAATTATAAACTTTTTAAAACAAACTTATAATATTGATAAAACACCTCTCAGAGACCCCAATGAATACATATCCAACTCAACTCATATGAAACTTTTTCTAGAAGCTATATAATTGAGCGCCCCTTCACAGAAACAGAGATAGTAAAAGCAATAAGTGAACTTTAAGACAAGAAATCCCCTGGCCTAGACGGGCTCATGGGAAAGTACTAGAAAGAATTTAAGGAGAACCTAACCTCACCGCTGACCAGTTATTTTAATAGTATAAACTTAGATACCTTCTAACTTGGCAAACTGTGCCATCATTAATCTAATTCCAAAACCAGAATATGATCACAGTTATGCTCAAGGCATAGACCCAGCTCGTTGATCAATCTCAATCTCAAAATATATGCTAGCATCATTGTCAACCATCTGGAAACCCTCTTTAGAACACATTATCTGACCATTCCAAGCAGGCTTTATGCCTGGCTGTGGAATTAAAAAGAACATTGCAATAGCCCAAAGTCCTGATCATTACCCTGGACACTGAAAAAGCTTTTGACAGGATTTCCTGGCCTTTTTTAGAAGCAGCGCTAAATCGCATAGGTATTGGTTCAAACTTACATTAAAAAATTCTGTCCTTGTACAAGACCCAATCTGCCATCATAAAGGTGAATTGCCTTTTATCTGACCCTCTTGATGTGAAAAAAAGAACCCGCCAAGGCTGTCCGTTGCCTCCAATTTTATTCAACCTTCATAAAGATAAGATTGAAGGTATAAAATACGTCTCAATGAAGTAAAAATTGTTGCATACACAGATGATTTGATTTTAACTATGACAGACCTGGTTAACTCACTACAAGCAGCGACCTCCACCATAGAAGAATTTGTATCTTTCTCTAACTTTAAACTAAACTACACTAAATCAATAATTATGTCCTTCCATCTCAATCCATCCAATCTAACTGAATGCCAAAGAGAAACACAGCTCTCATGGAGCTATAATGACATAAAATATTTAGGTCTACCTTTAGGTCTACCCAAGAATCTAGATCTTCTCTTTAATCTAAACTACTTATCTCTGTTTCTTATTCTAAAAAACTATATTATCTCCTGGTCCAGACTCCCCCTAAACATTTTAGGAAGGATAAACATTGTGCAAATGTTCTTTCTCCTACACTTTCTCTTTCTGGTACGTACAGAACCTACCTATACACGTTCCCAACAATTTATTTTTTTTTTTACTAAATTAGCTAAATTCCTTCTACTGACACAGACACAGAGTAGCTTATATAATCCTTACCAGACCAAAATCAACAGGTGGATGGGGGCATCTAATTTCAATAGCTATTATAAATCCTCTATAATACAACAACTTATTATTAACCAGATACAAATGCCTCCCAGATTAGAGTATCTGAAATTAGAAATGCCACAAACAACACCTTTTAAATATTGGCACCACATTTGCTTAGCACCAATTACTCGGAAACAGCCACATAATGATTGAATCTACAAATATATACCTTACATAACTGCCATCTGGTCCTGGTTATTTACCTGTTTTAATTTGCTTGACTGCACTTTTTCCTTGGTTAGACAAGTGCCAGCCTACCTAGAGTATTTATCACCCTTTGTTGCCTGACCATTTTTTACTATTTTGCTACATGTGTTTAACTGTGATTTTTTGAAGAGATTTCCAAGGATTTCCCAAAAAAATAATAGATTGTTTTTTTCAGCAGAGTTGAGGCTTTAACATGAAATGTCTTGTTTGTATTCTCAATATATTTGGGTGAAATATGTGCAAACATTTTAAAAAAATCTATTTTTTACAATTTGTAGTGTTTTGTAACAAAAAAGTTATTTAATACAAATTTAGCCTTGTTACAATGATACCACATATGTATCCGTAGACACCCTTTCCTGCCCAGGAGACTCACCCAAACTAAAACTGCACTTTAGGAGATTTTCAAATTACAATTGCTATGCACACCTTGCAGTTTTTCAAGAAAAACAACCCTTTACATTTGAAATACCCCGAGGCATACCAGGCTTGTTGATGTGGGCATAGTTTTCAGGAAGTAATCTCTTGATTAATTATTTGGTTGCACATGGTTTCCCTAAAAAAGAGAATAAAAAGGCAGAATCATAGCCACATTTTCCTAAAGAAACAATATGCAAGCCTGTTGAACTGGTAGGGTTCCCATG
The DNA here is from genome assembly GCA_027917425.1 of Gastrophryne carolinensis. Taxonomy (NCBI): domain Eukaryota; kingdom Metazoa; phylum Chordata; class Amphibia; order Anura; family Microhylidae; genus Gastrophryne; species Gastrophryne carolinensis. The sequence goes on along the minus strand of CM051239.1, from coordinate 224,927,041 downwards.
GTTCACAAAGGGTTAAATGTAAAAAAAAAAACACACAGAAATTTTTTTTTCAACTTACCTCCGATCCTCTGGCCCCGTCAATCCTGTCCCAACGGAGCTCCATCGACAGATGCCGGGTGATCGCTGCAAGAGGGCTTGGGAGGCAAGGGATCACAACCCCTTAGCCCTCCAACCTCTAGTCTTCGGGCGGGTGTAGGATGATGTCGCCGGATGGTGTCACCCACTCCGACCACACAAAAGAAGGGGGCTAGCGGCAATGACAGCAGAAGTGGAGGAGGGGCCTATTTCTGGCCTTTTCCTCACTATGGAGTAAGGAGCTTTAACCCTTTCAGTGCCAAGCACGTAGATTCTACGTGATCGCTTCCACTCCACTTAAGTGCCAATCGCGTAGAATCTACGTGCCTGACTTTCCCCCTGCTACAGTAAAAGTAAAGTGAAAAAAACATTGTTCGATTCGGCCAGGTCTCCTCTTCCTCCGGGGGGGTTTCGATCCCTCACCCAGGCCCCCCCCCTGGCTGCAGGGGAGTGCCCGGAAACCCTCTCCCCCCTTCAGCACCCAACGGAATTACAATAAAAAAAAAAAAATGAAAATGACATTTACTCACCTCCATGCCCGATCGCTCCCACCGAGTCTCCTCTTCACCAGGGGGGCCTCCGATCACCCCCCCGGCTCTTCAGCTTCAGGAGAGAGCCTGATAAGCCCTCTCCCCCTCCTCTCCCGACGGGCGCGGGGTCTTATGACGTCACTCATCGGGTGTCGTCCTGGCTCCGGGCTGTTCTTTCACATGTGATCAGATCATCGCTGGCCACAGGAGGGGGAAGGCAGGCGATGATCTGATCGCCTGCCTCCCCCCTCCACTGGCCAGCGATGACATCTGCGAGGGACACAGGAGCTGACAATCGGAGGTGAGTAAAGTAAAAAATAAACGTTTTTATTTTTTAATAAAGTCATTTTTAATTAACATAACATAGTTAACATTTTTCGTTTATTTTCGTTTATTTTCTTCTTTTGTAATGCTTCCACAATCCCTTCCTGCTTTAAATGTTTAAATGCTTTAGTTTTTTTGTTTATTTCCCCCCTAACCTTTTGGTTTAGCCACATAAGCTTGCTCTTGTTTCAAACCTTTTTATTACTGGAAGGTATATCTATCACAATGGCAATGAGGGAAATTACGATTACCTTGAAAGTATTTACTGTCCATGCTTTTGTTTTTAAGGATATTTTCCCAGTCAATACCATTTAGGGCATTTCTAAGCTGGTCAAACTTTGCCTTTCTAAAGTTCTGCGTCTTTGTGGCTCCATGATAAGGCACTGCTAAATGGCAAGTAATAATATTATGATCACTGTTTCCAAGGTGTCCACCAACCTGTACCTTTGATACTTTGTCTGGTACATTGGTTAGTATTAGGCCAATATGGCCTTCCCCCTTGTTGGAGCTTGTATTTGTTGGGACAGGTAGCCATCTTTTGTATCTGTATGAGATCCATAGTTTTGAGAGCCCCCAATTATACCTACCTCATTTAAATTAGCAGCTATATCTATTTGACTTAGCATCAAGGTTTCTGTGGATTCTGATATAGCTGGAGGCTTGTAGCAAACCCCCCTAAGTTTTATATTTTTGTATATCCCTCCATGTATTTCTACAAATTACTCCACACGTTTGTTTCCCTGTTGAACATCATCCTGCAGAGTGGGTTGTAGAGAGGATTTTACAATTATCCAGACTCCACCCCCGGTCTCTCCTATACACACAGTAATTCTGTAGGTTTACTGCCCAGTCATAGTTGTTATCCAGCCATGTTTTGGTTACTCCCACTATATATATATATATATATATATATATATATTTCTTCTGTTATTATAAGCTCTAGTTTATCGATTTTGTCGAGCTTCTAGCATTTGTAAGCATGCATTTCAAATGTTTATGGTTATTTTGTATATTGCCATTATGCCTGCCAGTTTCATGTCTACTCCTACTGTCACTTTCTTTCTTTCCCTCTATATCTGCGTATACCCTCCCCTCAGTGCTTAGTTTAAACACTCCACCAGACTTTTAGCCATACTCTCCCCCAGAACAGATGCACCCTCCCCATTGAGGTGCAGCCCATCGCTGCCAAAGAACCTGTAGTCCACAGAGAAATAAGCCCATTTCTCTAAGAACCCCAACCCCTCCTTTTTACTCCAATTTTTGAGCCACCTGTTTACCTCCCTAATCTCCCATTGTCTCACTGATGTGGCTTTTGGTACTGGTAGTATTTCTGAGAATACTACAGTTGAGGTCCTTGCGTTAAGTCTAAGTCCCTGAAATCATTTTTAAGGACCTTCCACCTACTTTTTCTTATGCCATTGGTGCCAATATGCACCATGACAGCTGGGTTTTCGCCAGCCCCTCCCAATAATGTATCAGCCCAATCTGCAATATGTCAAACTCTTGCCACAGGAAGGCAACACACCATTCAACGATCCCGTTCTTTGTGACAGCTTGCCCTGCCTGTTCGCCTAATAATAGAATCACCCACTGTCAGCACCTGTCTTGCCTGTTCTGTTCTCCCATTTCTCTTCCTCTCCTTACTGGAGAAGACAGCAGTCTCATCTGCCAACCGAGCAAACTTGTTGGGGGGTGCCTGCTCAGGGCTAGCCTTGCTGTAACTTTTCCCCCTACCCCCTTCTAACTGTTATCCAGCTACCTGCCTCATTATCCTGCTTTTCCTGTCCCCCCATACTACCACCCTCCTGCTTCCCTAACGCAGAGAGTGTCTGCTCAGTGAGCACCAGACTCCTTTCCAGCGTTTCAATGGTTCTCAGTGTTGCAACTTTAGATCGACAATGTTGGCTTACAAATATGCAGTGCACACACATCCTGAACAGCAGTGCGCACCCTTGATTGTTCAAGCAGTGCATACATAGCACAAGATGTCCACTGGACAGCATTGTTAGGCATGGAGCACATTATAACAATTTGTTGGAACACAAATCCCTTTATTAACTGAAAAAATTACAAACACTCAAATACACACTTCTGCTGTTTTTAACTCCTGCTTTAACTCACACTAAGCAAGCAGCACTTACAGAGGCAGCCTTGCAAAACTAGGCTCCATAAGTTTTGTCCTTCCTTATAAACCCCCTGCTTCCATTAAGCTTGCTCGGCAGGGCTCCAGGAGAGCAAGGAAAAAAATGTTTTGTTTTTTTTTGTTCAAATTTGTGGCAGCATTGATTCACACTGATTCACAGAAATAAACCTGCTATAGTTTGTACCATTTTATTTATCAAGTGAGCCCAATTTCACACAGCTTACCACATGAGTTTCTGCTTTACAGCGGACCAAGATTTTGTAAAATACATTTGGAAAAGCCCCTGCCGATACTCCCTCCTTTGGGAAAATGTTCGCTTTTTGAATCATCCTGGAACATCTTTATTAGTCATTGCATATGTGTGGCTATTCTTCAGGGAGGGAGCAATTTAGAGGATGCTAGTTAAAAATTTGGGTTTTGGTCAGCTTTAACTCACACTTATCAAGCAGCACATACCAAGCCAGCCTTGCAGATGGATTAATTTTTGACTACAGAAGGCAACTGGTCACACTGAATTCTATTTAGGGGTATCACAGTACAAGGGTAGAATTCAAATACACATATTACTACACATTTTGCTGACAACATCCTTAGATTAATTTCCTGAGGGGTGAAGTTTTCAAAATAGGGTCACCTATGGGGATTTCTGACATTTTGTTTCCTCTGGGTCTCTACAAATTTAACATGGCGTTGGCAATGTTTAAAAGCAAAGCCTGCATTGAAGAAGTCCAATAGTGCTACTTCCCTTCTGAGTCCACCCATGCACCCTAATTACCCCATATTTACTTAATTTTATATATTATTTGGAAGAAATTGCATAAAAGTGTTGGCATCTATTTTCTATTGATTTATTTCAGATTGTGTTAATTTATGTAATACACCTAAAAGGTTATCAGAATTGAAAGTAGAAAATACTTTAAATACTTTAAAGCCCAGTGTTCTTTGGGAATTGCTGTGAAGCTCAACTTTATGGCGATCCCAGGGTGCATGGGTGGTCCACTACTTTTTAAAAGAAAAAGCTGCCATGATTTAGCACCAAGTGAAAAAAAATTCTCTTCACTGGTGCTGAATCACCCCAATTTTTTCTTTTCTACAAAGGGTCATGGGAGACTGCCGGAAGGTCCTGAACCAGCGATCTGCCAACTATCATCCAAGGTCTTCTGCTCTCACTACTGTGCTATTTACTGTGGTGTTGCGGCTCTTACCTGGGTCCTAGAGTCACATGGTTTGACCTCATCTGTCATGCTGTTGTTGGATCACTGCATTTTCTCTTCGAAGCCTAGCCGTGCTCTCCAACCTTCCTGCATACCTCTGTGTCCTTGTGGGGCTTCCTTAGTTCATGTTTTGTCTGTGCTGGGGCTCACAACCCTTCATAGTTTGTGTCTCCATCTGTACTGGGGCTTACTGCCCTTCCTAGTTTCTCTCTTTGTCTTTGCTGTCTGTGCTGGGCCTTGTGGTTCACCACAGTTGTGTCCTTGTCTGTATTGTGGCCTGCAGACCTTCCACTGTCTAGCCGTGTGTGTCTTGGGCCTACGGCCCTTTGTTGTAGATTCCAGCCTGCAGCTCTGTCATAGCCTGCACTGGGACCCAGCTCCGTCACAGCCTGCACTGGGGCCCAGTTCTGCTATATTCTTCACTGGGGCCTGGAGAATTTTGTTTGTGTCTTGTGTACGTCTGCCCTGTGTTTGCCCAATGGACCACCCCAGGATGTGGGGTGTTACACTTATGCACATCCATTTTAAGACGTCTTTTACATCTAGATGTTTGTTTTGCGTGGAGTAGAAATACACCAATGTGTCACAAACTGCAAGAATACAAAGCCCAATAAAATAAATGGGCCCTTTTTCTTCTGATCCATTCCAGACCCTCCTTACACTTGGGATTACTTCCTTGCCTGAAGGGTGTGACTGCAAGACAAAAAAGGTGTGGCCCCTTCCGGCCCATAAGTAGCAGCTGCCTCCAAATCAACACCAGTTTCATTCTTGCAGTTGAGCTGACTGTGAAGGTTGTTGAAGTTCTCTCTTAAGGATTGGCAGCAAGTGGGGAAATGCACCCTGTCGGCTTCCTGCACAGCCTTATTCCCACGGATCCCCCAGACCCATTTTGCCTCCCACAGCTCTGCTGTTCAGGGGTCCGTGAAGATAAGGTGAAGTGCCGGGGTCTTAGGGCACTTGCAGAGTGTATACGCTCTGGACTGCAGGCTTTCTTTGAAGAGCACGCCAGCCACAGGTTTTTCTCTGGTGTACCTGCTGAGGAACTGTGTGTATTTTATACAACCCATCCTTCTTCCCACATGTTTTAGGTTATTTAAAAGAAAAGGAAAAACAAATAAAAAAAAATATATATTTAAAATTTCGCGGCTTCAGCTTTAAGGGGCGTGTCTTTCTTGGTGACGTCACATCGGGGGCGGAAGCGCAATTGCGGCTTTCCGGTCCTTCATTCGTGCTCTCTTCGGCATGAAAGGAGGATGAGAGAGCGCGCGCTCCGCCACAGAGACCTCCGCTGAATACCCCTGCATGGGAAGACAGGAGGTAGGTGGCAGCGGACCCCCATACGTACGGGGTGCTGTATATGGCAGCAGCAGCGGTGGGGATCGGCCATATGCTGGGCTCCCCCACTGTCCACGCTGCGGCTTTTTCTTCCCCGGACTTAGCAGTGGCTACTAGACCCCGCTGCTGCATCTCGCTCTAGCCCTGGGGGTTCTATGGGGCTCTTGTGTTTATGCCGCTCTAGCGTTGCAGCGGGGCAGGTGCACCCAAGGGGGCCCCTAAAGTATTAACCCCTGCTACACCATGTTTTCTCCTTGGGTCTAGGGGCATTGTGTGAGAAGTGGGAAGGTGTGTAGTCACAAGTTCTGAGTGATTCGGCTGCTGCAGAGCTAACTGGACGTCGATTGTACTATTTTTGATGTTATTATGTCTTATTGAATTTTAAGTATTATGGCTGGTATTATGCTATTTTGAAAAATTTTTCCTGTTTATTTTTACATTGGGAAGAAGGATAAAGGGGTTGTGGTTCCTCCCAGTCCTCTTGGGGATTGGTATAGGCTTAGGACCTTAGGTATTTTCTTTTTGCAAAAATTAAATAAACACCATGACGGAGGCATTGGGAGATGAGTGAGTCGGGCATCCCACCTGAGCAGGCTCTGCCCTTGTAAGCAGGACCCCTGGGTGTTTTCAGCACGATTTGTTCCGCTTGCGTCAGGAGAATTGGTTCTGACCATAATAGGGTGGTTGCTCCTCAATCCAGTCCAGCAATAAATTTGGTTTCTTCTGTACCTCAGCATACTCAAGTAGCCCCTAGAGAAGGGGAAGGCAGTGGAGCGCAGGTGGATATTGCACACATGTTGGATAACCTGGAAAGACAGCTCTCTTTGGTCGTCCCTAAAAAGGCCGCAAATAAGAGGAGGCATTTGAAGCCTGCTTATGATGAAGAGGATTTATTTGCCTCTTTTGGTTCTGAGGAGGAGGAAGAAATTATTAAAGAACCACTCTCAGAAGGTGAGGTATGCTCCGGTGAGGAGGACAGTAATTCTATCTTAATTTCTTCTGATGAAGATCCCTTACTCTTAGACGAAACAGAGAGTTTACTTTCTTCTATGTTCGAAACTTTAAACATTACCCCTCCTAAATTGGCGAAGAGGGGGAAGGGTGACCTGTTTAGGCCTGTGAGACAGAGGCAGGTGTTTCCGGAGAAGTCGCATTTCTCCAGGATGGTGTTAAAGGAATGGGAAAGTCCTAACAAGTTGAATGCTGTCCCCAGGATCCTAGATTCAAGGTATCCTTTTCCGGCTGATATGATAAAGTTATGGTCATTTCCACCGAAGGTGGACTCACCTGTGTCAGGCCTGTCCAATACTACTATCATGCCGTCTGCTACTAACGCTTTTTTAAGAGATCCCACAGAGAGACGAATGGATCAGCTGGCTCGCCATGCTTTTGCTATGGTAGGTTCTCTTTTACGCCCTGTTTGTGCCATGGCTATCGTTTTTTTGGCTTCAAGGAAGAAGGTAAAGCAACAAACAGGGCTAAGTCTCGCAGACATACTCAAGAGTCCAAGGAATTTAGGGCATGCTTGGATTTTAACGCCTTTGCTATCACTGCTATTGATGATGCTGTCAGGCTAGGTGCCAGAACTTCTGCTCTTCTTGTTGCCTTGCACCGCTCTTTATGGCTAAAACAATGGTCGGCTGATGCTGCCGCTAAAAAATCTCTTATAAATTTGCCCTTTTTGGGGAGCAGACTCCTTGGGGAGCGGCTTGACCTCATGGTCATGGATGGCAAGCTTCCTCAGAGAAGAAGGTCGGCTCGTCCCTTTCAGAGGCCCTCATCATATCGGCCCTTTCGGAGCGGTAGAGGCTCTTTCATATCATGTTCCCGTAGGGATTTTTGGGGCAGAGGCAGGGCCCGTAACAGGGTGGGTGGTGCTTGGAGAAGCAGGCCTAAGCCTCCAACCAAGTCCACCCAGGCATGAAGGGGCGCCCTCACCCGGGTGGGTGGGGGGATGGCTCTTGCAGTTTGCTTCAATCTGGAGACACCATGTGGTGCATCTTTGGATCCAGGAGGTGGTGTCATCAGGCTACAAGATCGAGTTTGCAGCCAGGCCACCCACAAGGTTCCTTTGGTCAGGGGCATCCCGGAACCAGTTAAAAGCAGATGCCCTGAGAGCCTCTGTTCGGCATCTTCTTCAGAAAGTGGTAATTTGTCAGGTACCCTTTCAGGAGGAAGGTCAGGGGTTTTACTCCAACCTGTTCACAATTACCAAGAAGTATGGGTCGGTGCGTCCTATTTTAGACCTAAAGGGTCTCAACAAGTTTATCCGGGTGAAACATTTCCGCATGGAAACTTTGAGATCAGCAGTAAGATCGATTCAACCCGGATGTCTTATGACCACAATAGACATTAGGGACGCGTATCTTCACATCCCGATTTTTCGAGGGCATCAGAAATTTGCCCTGGAAGGCCAACATTTCCAGTTTGTGGCACTTCCTTTCGGCATATTCTCGGCTCCAAGGGTGTTCACCAAGGTTTTGGCAGGTCTCATGGCCATCCTGAGGAGCCAGGGGATATGCATAATCCCATACCTGGATGATCTTTTGATCTCTGCTCTGTCCCTTCAGGAGATCAAGAAAGACACGCAGACTGTATTGTCAACCCTAGAAGAGTTTGGCTGGGTGATCAATTATCCAAAGTCACATATCACCCCATCGCCAGTAAGGGTTTTTTTGGGAATGACTCTGGACACAGTCCAAGTAAGAGTTTTTCTGCCAGAGCAGAAGGCTCTGCTGCTCTGGAGCCAGATAGAGACCTTACTGGCTTGTCAGCAGCCAACTATTCGGCTGGGGATGAGACTAGTAGGCTTTATGGTGGCCTGCTTCGAAGCAGTGCCCTTTGCCCAGTTTCACATGAGGCCTCTTCAGTTAAATCTGTTGTCAAGCTGGGATCGAGCCCCACAATCTCTGAATCAGTCGTTTGTTCTGACTCCCTCAGCCAGGCAATCTCTCCTGTGGTGGTTGGATCCTCTACACCTATCAGTAGGCAGGTCCTTTCTGACACCTCAGTGGCAAATCGTTTCCATGGATGCCAGTCTTACAGGCTGGGGGGCATTTGGCAGACCTTCGCTGGGGTTGATCAGAGGTGGATCTCGTGGTGTCCAGACACAATCACAAACAGCTGAGGTTTATGTCTCTTTTGAGAGACCCTCTGGCCATAGCAACGGACGCTCTGACAACCCCATGGACAAGGTTCAATCTCCTGTATGCATTTACCCTGCTCCCACTCCTGGGTCGTGTACTAAGGAAGGTAGCTCAGGAGGGGGTACCAACCATCCTGGTGGCTCCTTATTGGCCAAGGAGAAGCTGGTTTTCAGACATAGTAAGGATGTCAGTAAACCATTGGCACCTGCCAGTCGATCCAGAACTTCTCACACAGGGGACTCTTCAGGACCCGAATTTACAGATGCTAGCTTTGACGGCCTGGCTATTGAAACCTCGATCGTGACAGAGAGGGGTTTATCGGCCAAGGTTATTCATACCATGATTCAGGCCAGGAAGAAGACATCTTCCAAGATTTACTACAGGATCTGGCGGGCATTCATCTCCTGGTGTGAGTCCAGGAAGTTTTCATGCAAAAGATATTCTGTTTCTAGAATTTTAGAATTTCTGCAGAATGGTTTAGAGTTGGGTCTCCATTAAGCACCATGTTTCGGCCTTATCTATATTTTTCCAGAAGTCTATCACTAAAAATAGACTCATTAGAACTTTCTTTCAGGGAGTCACTCATGTCCGACCACCGCGCAAGCCTATTTTACCGGTGTGGGACTTAAATCTGGTGCTATCTGCTCTCCAGGGTGCTCCCTTTGAACCTTTGATTGATGCTCCATTGAGCATTTTGATGCTCAAGGTGATATTCTTGGTGGCAATCACCACTGTGCGGCGAGTTTCCGAATTAGCCGCCTTATGTATGAAGTCTCCTTATTTTGAGTTACACAGAGACAAGGTAGTTTTTCGGTTTAAGTCTCATTTTCTACCTAAGGTTGTTTCTCCTTTTCACCTTAATGAGGAGGTAATTCTACCTTCTTTTTGTCCAGTTCCGGCTAACACTAAGGAAAGGGCTCTTCATTCTTTGAATGTAATCAGAGCCATAAGATATTACATGGCGGCTACAGAATCCTTCCGGAAGTCTTTTTGTTATATCAGAAGGCGCTAGAAAGGGGCTCCCACCTGCTAAATCCACTGTCAGTAAGTGGATTAGACAGGCAGTGGCAAGAGCTTATCGGCCAAGGGGAAGGAACCTCCTTTTCAGATCACGGCCCATTCCAACTAGGGCCATTGGTGCTTCCTGGGTTTTTCAGCATTAGGCTTTGGTGGAACAAGTTTGTAAAGCTGCCACCTGGTCTTAGGTTCATACATTTACCAAATTTTACAAGGTAGATGTTAGGGCCTCAGCTGACGCTGTGGTTAGTCGAAAGATTCTTTAGGCGGTAGTGAAATAAACTACCTGCTGTTCCGCGCTGGGGATCCCGCCCATAGATGGCACTGCTTTTGGAGATCACAAGTGTAAGGAGGGTCTGGAATGGATCAGAAGAAAAAACACAATTCTGTGAAACTTACCTGTAGAATAGTTTTTCTGGGGAGCCACCCTTTTTGGGTCATGATCTATCTTTTGATGCTTTTTTTGATGGTGTTTAGTCCATTTATTATTTCATTGGCACTGAAAAAAAAAATAATAATAATAATAATAAATAATAAGAGAAAGTATATTTTGAGAGAATTCAAGCGGAGCTCGGTGTGAGGTAACATGGTCTCCTATACAGGGGCCTCCCGGCCTGCCTCTGGTTATATGATTTACTGCTTTTTAAGTACCGGTGTTGATTTGAAGGCAGCTGCTACTAATGGGCTGGGAGGGGTCACACCTTTTTTGTCTTGCAGTCACACCTTTTGGGCAAGGAAGTAATCCCAAGTGTAAGGAGGGTCTGGAATGGATCCCCAGAAAAAACAATTCTACAGGTGAGTTTCACAGAATTGTGTTTTCATCAGTGTGCTGTGGTTTGCAAGATGCTGAATGCAGCATTTTGCCTGCAGCACAAACGCAATGCAGCCTATCAACGTTTATGGAAACTGCAGGTAAAGGGCGTGAACTGCGCTTTACCTGTGGTGTGTTGTGTTGAAGTTAAAGGGCCACAATAACGGCATCCTCCCATTGCTGCTGTTCAGGCTTTTATCCTCCAGTCTGGTACTGCTGTAGCCACTTTCTTGGAGTCCTTTCACCAGCAAAAAGCAGGGGGGTCTGGGATGATTCGAAATTAATGAAAGAATTGAAAATGGCACTGTGTTACAGGGCAAGGGGTGTCAACACAACTTCTTTCATATTCAGAGTGGTCTTTCTGGTGACTGGCCAGCTTTACCGGATCTACCCGTCTTGCTTGCTCATATGTTTGAGGTAGTTGCCTGGCTCGATCCACTGCTACAAATTCACAACCCACTGATGGGCCTGACATAAACAGATGTGTAGTATCTTTTCCCTTATTGAGGCACACATTTGAACTCTTAGGGTGGTGACTGATTGTATTATAACCTAGCTAAAGAGAGTGGGCACAATTATATTACTGAAATTACTTTTTAGAGCAAATAATTAATAAAAGACCGGTTTTGTGTTTGGGGATACAGGGTACTGGTTACTTGTGGGAGACAGAATGCTGGGACTTGCTGGGAGACAGAATCGCTGGATCCCCGCCATTAGTATGAAGATGCTAGCACTGGAGAGAGGAGCTGCAGGGGGACAAAGGCTAAGTATATGATTGTTTGGGGTTTTTGCCTTTATCCATATGCAGATGTTGTAAAATAACATGCAGTTGTTCTGCTCCCTGCAAGGGAGCAGCTATCTTGCTACACACCTGACAGCTCTGCTGCTGAAAAATATAGTTCTCAAACCTATAGGCCAATCAGACTAAAGAATGATAGAGGTAACTTTACCAGTAATCCAAGTAGAATCACAGAAATCTTTAGTTCCCAGCTACAAAAACTATACGCGAATCCCCATCCACCTAATCCAAATGAGATTTTAACATTTTTAGATAAAGTGTCTCTGCCCATTCTGCCCAACCGGATGGTTGAAACACTAGAAGAAGATTTCGGGCCCTTAGAAATAGAGCAGACCATTAAAGACTTAAAACTTAATAAAAGACCGGGTCCTGATGGGTTCACGGCAATTTACTACAAAACTTTCGCCTCAATTCTTGCACCAAAGCTGGCTGTTTTATTTAATGACCTAAGACGGGGTAATCACCTTTCAAGAGAATCTTTGACTGCATCAATAAGTATGATACCAAAACCAGACACTGATCAATCTATTTGGTCCAATTATAGACCAATCTCTTTAATAAATCTAGATGTTAAATTATACACAAAGATTCTGGCAGGCAGGATGTTAAAATTCCTACCCAAAATAATTAATAAAGATCAGATTGGCTTCATCCCGGGGCGACAGGCAGGGGACAATATCAGGAGGGCGGTCCACTTGACACATCTGGCTAGGGAAAGGGGTTCTCAGGGAATGTTCCTTTCGCTCGATATTAAAGTGGACCAACACCCAGGATTTTGACTATCCTGGGTCTTGGTCCACTTCGGTGGGGCACCCCCGATCGGGGTGCCCCGCTGTGTGAAACCCCCCCGAAAAACTCACCTCTCCCCGCTCCCAGTGGCGACGGACAAGCCGCGGACAAGCGGCTCCTCCGCCGCCGCCTCCCGCGCGTCACTCTTGACGTGCGCGCGCCCGCGCCGGCTATTCACAGACGGTCGGCGCAGGCGCGTGCACGGTGAAGATAAGGTAAGGGGATTTGGGGTGTTTGGGGGGGTTTTACCCCGCGGGACATCCGAGATCGGGAGGGAGGTGATTGGCCTGGGAATCTTATAGATTCCCAGGCCGATCACCCCTGGGTGACGGTCCACTTTAAGAAAGCATTCGACTCAGTTTCGTGAGAGTACCTCTTTACCCTACTGAATAGGCCAAAATTTATTGAAATGGTTAAAATAGTATACAATAAACCAGTAGCATTTGTCAAATATAGTGGCTTCCGGTCGGAACAGTTTCCCTTATCCAGAGGCACTAGGCAGGGTTGTCCTTTGTCCCCTCTTTTGTTTGCCCTGGCGATGGAGCCGCTTGCTCAAACTATTAGGAATTCTCAGGATATTTCAGGGTTGTTGGTAGGAGACATACAGCACAAGATAAGCCTTTTTGCAGATGATATACTTCTGTTGGTTACAAATCCGCTAATTTCACTACCTAATATTATGAAGGTATTAAATAACTTTGCAAAAGTCTCTGGCTTGCAAGTAAATACTTCCAAGTCCAAATCATTGAATATTAACATCTCTCAAGATATATGGTCTCATCTACAAGATGCTTATGACTTCCACTGGGAAAGGGATAGAGTAAAATATTTAGGTATAAACTTAACTAATTCCTATGTTTCCCTTTTTAATGCTAACTACATCCCCTTGGGGCAGAAATGTCTGGAACTATTGAAGACCTAGATATCCTTGCACGGACTCTCCCAATTAAAATTCCCACACTATTCTTAAAGTTGTTACAGAATAAAATCTTTGACTTTATTTGGGCAAATCGGAAACCTAGAGTTATTAGACCGATAATGCTAATGCTGAAATCTAGAGGAGGTTTAGGTGTACCCAACTTGTCGAAATACTACCAAGCAGCTCAAGTGGCACAATTAGCTTCATACCATGTAACGAATGATACCCCTAGCTGGGTCCAAATTGAGGCTGCTTTGAGCCATCCGATATCAGTGAAAAACTTGATGTGGCTGGCTTCGAAGTATAGAAAATCGATTTGTAACCCAGTTATGTCTTTCTCCCTTCATTTATGGGACGACCTTAAATTCTCGAGAGGACTGGCCTCCCCACATTTGCCTATGTTGCTTCTTTGGGGCAATCCTATGCTCACTCCGGCCTTTACAGATCCGGGTAGATTCTCCAAATGGAGGGAAGCTGGCATTCGTTATCTATCCGATTGTATACAAGGCTCCAACGTAATCCTTTTCTCACAGCTTTCAGGAAAATATGGTCTCCCTGTGAAGGAGTTTTATAGTTATCTACAAGTATCTCATTTCATCAAGTCAGTAATCCGAAATATTACAGTTTTGGATCATTTTCAACCCTTTGAAGTAAGATGCAAACAGTATCCTAGAGCCCGGGGTTCTATAACAGATATTTATGATCAGCTTTGCAAGACCTTTAATGACCCTAGATCCCTGATTAAACATAGATGGGAAAGAGATCTGGGAATACAACAACCTGAAGCTGACTGGCAGAAGGGTTGGCTGGCTTCCTTTGGATCAGGTGCCTCAGTAAATTCTGTAGAAATAAATGTGAAAGTGTTTTTGAGATGGCACTTGGTTCCAGATCGTCTTTGTCATACTAGTGGGGACTCGAGTAAATTTTGCTTTAGAGGATGCAATGTAATTGGAACACAGTCCCATATCTGGTGGGAGTGTCATTTAGTTAGGATTTTTTGGAACAGGATCTCTGAAGTCCTTAGTAAGATAATAGGTAGTACTCCTGGAAGTTGACCCTTGGATTGCAGAATGGTCCGGTAGCCCTAGCCACAAAAAATCTACCACATTCTTAAGGGGGCTAAATTGATCATTGCAAGATCCTGGAGAACCCCTAAACTGAGTTTCAGAGAGTTTAATAATACAGTTGCTTACATTATGGCTATGGAGAAGATGTCCTCATTGCATAATGGTACTCCAGCAAGTACCCCAATAAGTTTGCTTTCATAAGAGGCAGATGGAGGACCTGCGCTGATGGATCTGTAGTCAACGGTTCGTATGGGTCTTTTCATGAATCGTGTGTAAAGCATAATAGATTTGTTATGCACTGCAGCCACAACGCTTCGTACTGATGTGAACAGGCCCATTTACTCTTATCGGCAGCGTTTCTTCCCGTTGGTGACATGTTGACGTTTTTCTACTCTAGCACAAAGCAAATGGGAAGGTGGAAAAGGGGTCTTGGGCATCTTGCACATTGGTTGCTTCCACCGCATTTGTGGTGGAAATGCACAAAGCACAGCACACAATTGTTTTCTTCACTTTCAGTGCAGTGCAGGGCCACCCTGCACTATGCTGTTGTTTTCTGTACCCCAGCAGCCTGGGCACCTAGAGCCGGAGGCGCCGGTGGAGGACAGGGGACAGTAGCAGCGGAGGTCAAGGTATCAGCGATGATGATACAGGAGGTGGCGACAATTATGGCCCTTCACCTCACCATAGGTAATTATTGCACTTTCGTGGCCGTGCCCACAGCATTGGAGGCACAAAACTCTCACGTGGTTGCCTCTCCTGCCATTAATTGCCAAGCACATGAGAGTTACAGGTCTGGCTTTTCCCCCTGCTAGCAGCCAAATAAAGAAAAACACTGACTTGACCCCTTAATCAATCTGGCCAGGTCTTCTGTTCACCCAGTGGTCATCCAATCCCCCCCTTCTGGTTTCAGGAGAGGGCCGAGAATAAAAGGCATTTACTCACTTGCAGACATGATCCCTTCCACCGGGTATCCTTTTCTTCTTTCACGATTCCACAATCACCGCTGCTAGACCCGTCTTTTGTGGGAGGTGTGGATGACGTCACCAAGTGGTGTCCTCCCACTCCCAGCGCTGAGCTGTCAGATGCCATATACCAGGTCACAAGGCTTAGGGGCTGACAAGTCACCTTCCTCCATTACCTGCCTCCCCAAAGCCCAGAGGGGCAGAAGAGCCTGGGGTCACAGAGGCTATGCAGGGTTGTAGCTGGCCTCCGCACCCTACAAGCCTCCATAGCTGGGGGGGACCCCACATCATTTTTTGGGGGATTTTAAAGTGGACCAACACCCAGGATTTTGACTATCCTGGGTTTTGGTCCACTTCAGGGGGGCACCCCGATTAGGGGTGCCCCGCTGTGTAAAACCCCCCAGAAACCCCCAAACTCACCTCACCACGCTCCCACGGACAAGCGGCGGACAAGGCAGCGCGTCCGCCGCCGCCTCCCGCGCGCCCCTCTGACAGTGCGCGCGCCCGCGCCGGCCATTCACAAACTGCTGCCGCCGCCGATCAGGTGTGTTCTTTTGGGGTTTTGGGGGGGGTCCCTCACCGCGGGACATCCCGATCTCGGATGTCCCGCGGTGAGGGGGGTGATCGGCCCGGGAATCTTATAGATCACCCATGGGTGACGGTCCACTTTAAAGGGTTTTTACCCTTAAAAGTCCCAAAAATGCTCTATATGTTGGGTAATGTTCTGTTTGGGGGACCTTGCTCTTTCAGATTTTATTCTTTTTTTTATACTTTTTTTAAATAAACCCTGTGCAACCAAAGAATTCTTTGAGGGACTACTTCAAGAAAGATGAGCCCACTACAAGCTGGGTACACCTAGAAGCTTAATGTGTGTGCTGTATGTGCAGAGCTAAAATTTTCAAGAAAAATTATCCGTGTATGCTTTACTTTGGGGCTTCTGGCAACTCTTCCCTTGACAGTACCTATACATATTTGGTAAAAAATCTGTTTGGCGGGGCTTGCTGGTTTAGATTTACTTGCTTTTTCTTATTGATTCTGCTTTTTTGGGAAACCCTGTGTATCCAAAGAATTCATCAATTACTTTCAGAAAGCTGTGCCCACATCGACAAGCCTGATACGCCTAGAAAGCTTGCGGCGTGTAGATCCAGAGAAAACATTGTTTGTTGGGGTATTTCTAATGTAAACAGTTGTTTTTCTTGAAAAAACGACATGGTGTGCATAGCAGTTGTATTTTTTAATTTGGGGGAGTCTCCTGGGCCGGAAAGGGTGTCTATCAATACATATGTGGTACCGTTG
This sequence comes from Gastrophryne carolinensis, assembly GCA_027917425.1. Lineage (NCBI taxonomy): Eukaryota > Metazoa > Chordata > Amphibia > Anura > Microhylidae > Gastrophryne > Gastrophryne carolinensis. Next base: position 224,910,614 of record CM051239.1, on the reverse strand, counting down.
TAATCGGGAGAAATGGGGGTTTTACACGCAATATGATTTTATTGGAAAACTTACATATTTTATTGTACAAGCTGTTTTGCACATTTTCCACTCAAAAAATATTGAGAATACACTACAGAAATAAGAAACAATACATTATATGTTAATGCCCAGACACTGCTGAATCACAGTTGTACATGCATAGCGTAAAATAATGAAACATGGTCTTGCAACAGAGGGTGACTAGGTAGGCTGGCAGTTAAAGCATTAATGGGCTGTGTTATTTTGCTGTTTGTGACGCAACCAGACAGGTGTGACAGTGGCCCTATCGTCAGGTGTTTGCTAGCCATATTGGTGGGCCATTCCATTCTCCCTCGTCACACAAGGTGAGCCTCGCTAATTTCACGAGCAGCGACAAAGGAGTTAAAGCACCTGCTGCCGCCCTGCCCATAGAATGGTCGGGAAGGGAGCCAAGCCGCCCTGCGGGGAGGAGACACACGGGCAAGGCACGGAGGAGAGAGAGAGGAGGAGGCACGAGGCGGGGAGGGAGAAGCCAAACAAACCCCACGTCTATGTCATTCCAGTTTGTCAGGCGACAAGGAAGAGCCGAGAGCTAACAAGTGTTTGCTGGAGTCAGCGGGGAAGAGGGCTCCAGCCTGCTGCCATTACGGCGCATTGCTAGGCATTCACCTGTGCGGGGAGTTGCTGGCTGCCGCCCATTATTACTTCTGGATATTGCGGGCAGACGAGCTCCTGGGTTCTAGTGCAGCGATGCTGCCGCACTGAGGAAACTTTGCTGTCATCGCACACAAGTTGTTCGCAGCGCTCCTCCGTACAAGGTCACCGATGTGTGCGGGGCTGCGGTGAGGCGCTGCCGGGCTCCGTGCTGTGTGCGGGAGAGCTGTCCAGGGTTTATTACCCAGGAAGAGGAGGAGAGCGCTGAGCAGGAAGGCGCTGCCGGGAGGAGCTGGTGAACATGATGCTGCGGTTCCTGCGGAGGACCTTTGGCCGACGGTCGATGCAGCGGCATGCTGGGAGAGCCGCCCGAGCCAGGGACGAGAGAGATGGTGGAGGCATGGTGATGACAGCCTCTCCAGCCGGGCCTCTCTACCCGCACCCCAGTCTGCTGCCTCCCCCAGTGGTCAGCGGAGGAGCCGCCGTCCACATCCCCGCCGCTGGGGACAGCAGGTCGGTGCTCACCTGCCGGGTGCTGCTGCTGGATGGCACCGACGTCAGCGTGGACCTACCGGTGAGTTTCCAGGTTGCACAAGGTGTGCTCTGTGGCCCAACTCTATTATGTTTTATGTTAAGTAGAGGATCCTCAGAGCTCGCAATCTAATGCACCCTGCGTATATCCACGCTATGGCCTGTTTTATTAGACCGCATAAATCGGAAGAAACCCATTCAGTAAATGTGGGAATGGTGGCCATGACTGTAAGAAGAGGCAGGGTACGCATATGTAGCATGATTCATTTAAAAATGTTTAATTTAACAAAAGCATTGCATGCATATATATTAACTGTTAAGTCTGAACACAGTATGTTAATTTTTTTTTTTCTCGCAGTAGTTTAAAGGGTACCTAAACATAGGATTTACAGTATCTGTATGGTTTGTACTCCTGGAGCATCACAGTTTGGGATACCCTGCTATGTGAAACCCCGCTGGTGTCTCACCTGCAATCCCACTGCACATGCAGCTGAATGGGAGCGTAGCGGCTTTTCCCAGTCATTAACCCCTGCATCCATCTATGGCTGTGCCCAGTCAGCTATGATTGAATGGCTGGTGTGACCACCCACAATTGTAGAAGGATGTAGGAGAGCTATATATAACTGGCACCCTGGGGGTTCCAGACATAATGCCCCGTGGGTGAGTATTTAAATAGACCCAGGGTCTTATAGACTTTTGGTCCACTTCAATACTTTTTGATGATCACATTTTTTGTTGATTTGTTTCCCTTTGTGGCATTGGGGCTTTTCATCACTTGCTATTTATGTTGCTATAATGTAGTACAAAAATAGGAAAAAATATACGAAATACTGCATGCTATGTGTTTATTATAATATTCAGATGTCCTACTGATTTTCATATCTTATACAGTGATGTAAGACAGCTCAAAGACCTCAAGTGTGAGACCGGCTTCTCAGTAATTTTATAGATTAAAAGGGATAGTTTTTGAGGGCACGGTATGCTCTTTTTCACATTGTCCCACATCACCCAGCTGCCCCATTTCACTCTAAGGCCCTTCTCAACAGCGCAGGGGACTGTGACCATGGGCTGGCCATACATATTGCAACCTGGGCAAAACTAAATATAATCACAAAGATATTACATTCTCATTGGTCTGTATGCGACTGCTTTATGTGCTAAAGGCAGCTGAAAGGAATAACCCGTACTCTTTTTCGCCGTTCTATACTACTCCAGTTAAAGAAGGGAGTGTAGGAATCTTCCATTGTGGTACTTGCAACCACTTTGCCTGTTCTATCCGCACTCGAATCTATAGGGGGTTGCGGGTTTGTTATGACATCTCTATTTGCTGCTTCCAATATTTTAAAGTAGAACAAAACCCTGGTGTGCCTGCTCGGCTGTGGTGTCTAAAGACTTCCTTTCCATGGGGCATCCCAGATTGGAATGCTCCATTCTGTGACCCCCCCCCCTCCCCGGTTGGCACGAAACTCACCATTTCTAGCAGCTCCCTTGGCAATGTAAACAATTACGCCCACCATCTCTGGGCTGAAGCACACTCCCACGCCCAGTCATTCATGGAGCGGGAGTGCACACCAATCTAACGAGAACTTGGGATGTGATTGCTCCTGATTGCCGAGCTCTGCTTGCAGACTGTGCCACTTTGCCCTTAATATGCACAGTGTACGGTGCTGATTGAATGAGAGCCCACGCATGTGCCGTAGAACCAGTGAAGGGTAAGTCTCTATGGGCGATCAGGGGGTCTCGCACAGCAGGGAATGCCTCTGGGGCAAGAAACAAAACCCAGGATAGTGTATATAGATTTATATTATCTATATTATGGATAAAAAACTTGTTTTCAATCGCTGCAGCCCGGGAATCCAAGAAAGCTTCAAATAGGACCTATACCAGCTTGTTGGATAGCTCTCCAGAGTCCCTCACATCTCTCCTACTGCCGTGTTTATCATCCACGCTTTGTCCTTTTTGATGGTGGTCTATCTGGCACCATAACCAGAGGTGGCTATAGTTGCTTCTGTTGCTTTGTATTCCCTCATTATCCCTCATTTTGCTACCAATGCCGTTCAGGACAGGACATGCTTATCTGGGTAAAGGCTGCTCACTTTATTCAACCATACTGCCATATCCAAATAATAACAAGTAGAAACTCTTGTCCAACTGCTTAAAAATCATTCATAAAATCGAACAGTGTATGCTGTGCTGGTATTCCGCAGTGCGCATTTAGTCACTTGTCATGTGACGTGTTCAAAGCCAACCAATCATCCCTATTTCTTTCTTAATATCTCCTGCCCCCTCCATGCTATGGGGGGCCAGGGGGTTACTATGAGAATTGTCCAAAAGTTGTGCCTCAGTCTTTATAGCTACAGCAAGGCATAAAAGCACACAGTATTGAACACCTATTACGTTCATGCACCAAATACTAACCAAAAGTTCCACGGGGAAGGGGGGGGGGGGTTCCTGTGATCTTACAATAAAAGGAATGCAGAACCTATTTATTAAAGCGGTTTATTCTGATTATATAGGAGTGCGCTTTGACCCTGCTTCAAGAGATTAACACCTGAAACATACTGGCATATCTAGCACAGGGACACAGGTGGTGGCGCAGGTCAGGGTGGAGGGTAAAACACATTGGGAGCAGGAAGGAGGTGAAGCTTTTAAAAATAATACGTGCCTGTCCATGCACTGACATATAAGACGGCCAGCAGCTCACCCAATGCCTGTCTCATGTGCCTCTGCTCCATTTCCTGAAGCATCGGGTCAAAGCCATACAGGGCGCTAAAAAAAAAAAAAAAAAACGCTACTCCCTAGGTGCTCTCGGCATTCGTGAGCATGGCAGGCAGCAGTGGTCCCACAGCTGTATCTGACCACAACAGAGCACGCACTTTACTCATGTACCATGACATACCCTTCTGAGCTATGCCCAAAAATAAGAGTAACCTCAAAAGCCATTTGAGTCCTACTCCCAAATTGGGATCCCCACTGTGTGCAACATCCCAGGTCACCCAATCTCCTTACCTCTTCCCGATCCCTTGGCGCCACAGCCGCAACCCCAGCATACCTCTAGCTGGGGTGTGTACCCTTACCAGGCTTTTCCAAACGGTCAGCAGAGTTGGAATCTGTGTGGTGACAAACTCGGCTGCTAGCAGCAAAGCTGAATTGCCAGCGCCTTCCCCCATGGAGTACGTAAGAAATACGTAAGATATTTACATGCAATAAGAGAATTTGATATGCTTTGGGTCATTTTACAGCCATGAGGGATAGGTTATGTGGAAGTTAGCATGTGCCTGTATAAGGAACGTTGCATTTTTTCAGTCTTGGCCCACTTCATTTAGCCAGGCTAAATCTCCAAGGATGACTTGGAGATGTTAACTTGGTAGCCCAATAGGCTTATTTTGCAGAGCCATTAAAATTATACTGCAGGCAAAGGTAATAGTTACACCATTGCGTCGGGCTACCTTTGGCACTGTCACTGTCCTAAACTGTTTTCCATTTTTTAAATTGAAGCAGAAATGGCAGAGATATCTGGGTTTACAGGTTCAGCCAATGACATTCTCTTTTTCATCTGATCTCCCAGTCAGCTCAGTAGAGCGGAACAGGATTGCTGGTACCTCCCTCCTCCTCCAGAGTCATAACAGATTTTGCAGCATCACAGATCCAAGGGCCACGCCCACTTTTCAAAAGAGAAATCATAAGCTGAACCTGTAAACCTCAAGATCTCAGCCATTTGTTTTTCGATTTGAAAACGGTGCCATTGCCAAATGTAGCCCGACACAATCACCTTTGCCTGCAGTAGCACTTTAAGTCTCCTTTCACACCAGAGGGGTTCTTGCCGGGCAGAAGCAAGCAGAGGGGGAACTAATACACAGCTCTGCTTGATGCTACCTGGTGGATATAAATGTAAGCACAGGATGCTGAATAGTCTCCAAGCAGGATTTCTTTAAGCCAGTGTAAAGGTATGTCTGCCAATCATGATTGGGGGGGTAAGATAAAAAGAGCGTCACAGTGAGAGGGAAGGGGGATAACATAAGAGAGGCAAAAAAGTTAATTGGAGTACACCCATTTTTCTCCCATCATCCTTAATGTTGACTCATGGAGAAAGAGAGGCTCCACCCCCTGGGAAGAAACAGAGAAATCAAAACCCCACCCCTTCCTCTCGACCTCGGGTCTTTGTGTTTCCTCCCTAAGGTACCACTGGACAGAGAGCTAGACTTTTTTTTTTTTTTCCCCTCCATTTTTTGTTTTTTAATTTGGGGGGGGGGGGGGGGGAGTCTCTTCAGTGTTGACCCAGCGTTCAGGCTTTCACACATGCTGCGACCCGGATGTATAGGCAGCACTTTTCCCCAGCCAACGATCTAGTCAGGCTGAAGAGAGCGAAATGGATCTGGCGGCTGTGTAGTGAAGCAGCAGCATTTGGGGGCAGCAGTGGTGGCAAGTGGTAGTGTAAGTGGACATACACCTTGTGGTGCAGCAACACGGCAGCAGCGGCGATCCGGCAGGCCTCAGCAACAGCAGATCTCCATTCTTGTCCCAGCAGGGAGCAACAATCCCTGGCTTAAAGATACAGGTGAAGTGATGTGGCCTACACACTTCAAGCTAAATTTTCCAGGAAAAACTGGTAACTTACAAATCCTATTTTATTTGTAAGCATTGTTTCTGCTGCAAACAAGGGGGTAACACGCTAAGTGCTGTGAATCCTGCAACGTTAGTCTTCCAGATACTTGGCATAAGCCTGTTTGCCAGGCGTGCCTTCAGTTAAAAATGGAAGAGGAGACTTTAGCTGTGTATAGGGAGATCCTAGTCATGAGGAATGAAATTGCCTCAATGCTGGAAGTCCATAGTTCCCTGGGGCCGCACCCACGGGTATCCACTGCTGCCACATTTATTCCTCAATTAGGCCAGGAAAATTAGGAAGAAAAAACTATTATTTCCCTTAGCACAGCTATCCCAAATACTCTCAGTTCATGTCCGATTCAAGCTGAAATAGGATCCAAAATAGTAGAGGAGAGTGAAGGTGAACTCTCCTGAGGATTCCCTTAATGAAGAAATACAAGTTAATGCTGGAGGAGTTTGCAGGGCTATTAGATGATATTTATGACACATGGGGGATTAAGCTTCTGTCTATACAGGATGCTATGTATAAGAAATGTTTGGAAAAAAGCTCCAAAGCATTCCCTATCCATTCAGAACTTGAGGATAACATTAAGTCTGAATGGGAACACCCAGAAATGGAAATTATTTATGCTTAATTCTTCTTAATTCTCTAAAATATAAATTCCCATTTCACAAGCAGGACATAGAGTCTTGGAGTAAATGTCCTGCATCATTTGTATTTAGGTGTACGCTGGCAGCAGATGCTGTTACCAGAAGCATGAAAACATGGCTTAATAACCTTGGGGCTTATTTGGAAAGTGACACTAAGGAGAGTATCCTAGATATCTTACCTACCCTTTTACAGCTGGTTCCTTCCTACAAAGTGCTTTGGATGAGGCCATCAGGGCAATAGGTAAGTCCACAGCCCTAGTCTCCTGCTCCAGAAGAGCGCTTTGGCTTAAGACATGGTCAGGGGATCTGGTTTCCAAAGCCAAGCTTTGCGGCATTTATTATTGTGGTAATTTATTTTTTTGGAGACAAGCTAGATACCATCCTGACTCGTTCCAGTGAAAGGGGAAAAAGTTTCCCAATAAGAGAAAATTTCAGACTTGCACCATTAATGGAGGCAGTGGTGACTCGGAATAAACTAAAATAAAAATAAAGTGCGCAGAAAAAGCTTTGGATAGAGACTAGGACTCAAAGAAGGGGGGAAGTTTGCTCTGCTCTGCGACTACCCGGTGGCGGGCAGATTCACAGATTTTCACCCCTTTCCGAAAAAGGTGATTCTACTCTCATGTTTTCCTGGTACAAAAACCATCAGAAAAGTATCTAATGATTCTAAATCTGAAAAGATTGAAGTGATTCATCCAATTCAAAAAGTTCAAGATGGAATCAATCTATTCAGTAACAAACATCCTCATAGTACAGGCCCTGATGGTCAATTTAGATTCATAGGATGCCTACTTTCATATACCAATTCAGGTATCTGAAGTTTGCGGTTCAAACTGACCAGGGGCTTTATCATTACCAGTACAGCGCTTTACTTTCCGACCTTTTGTTAGCCCACGGATCTTTACAAAGATCTTGGGGGAACCGATAGCACACCTCACACAGGAGGGAATCAGTTGGACCTTATCTGGACAATCTACTTTTAAACAAATTGGAAGAGTCGCTCCTAGCATATCTAGTGAAGACCCTTCTTTTTTTATTAAAACTTTTGGGCTGGGTTGTCAATTTAGAAAAATCAAGTCTAACACCCAGTCATCTGTGCAGATTCCTTGGGTACGATATAGACAGTATCCGTCAAAATATTCTGCCTCCACAGGAAAGGAGGCAACTGACCCTTTGAATCAACCAGGATGCTGATGTTGCCCTCTGAGAAAATTAGTTTGTCACCCTTGCTGCAGGGTGACCGCAATGTCAGTGCTGGTTGCAATTTACCCTCTAACTCAATAAAACGGGTTTCTGCTTACAAAGCAAGTTCTCATGGGGCATGACTGATTCCCATTCCGAAATGGTTCGGTCTTGAACAAAAAATGTTTTTCTAGCAGATCAATCTTTTTCTTGCTCTTTCCAAAACAGATACAGTAACTAATTACAACTGTAATTCTGCTTTAATTCCTTTTAAGTCTTCTTATGCTGTGACCAGCTTTGTAGGGAACCCACTTTTTTTATATTTACATGGCTTCCGTAAGGCTTCCGTAAAACTGACCTTTGCAGTGTAGCACTACGTCAGGTAACCAGGTTGCTATGTTTTGTTTTTATAGCAACTGCAGCAGTTCAGACTGTACATACAAGTGAACTGGGGCAGCATGCAAAGTAAGCATGTGTGCATCTGTGCATACAAATTTAAAAACAAGTAGTGCTTTATACACTGGGAGCTGTAGGGAGGTATTTGACTTGGCTATTTATTCTGTAGCTGCTCTTCTGCTACTTAGTAGCGATGCTAATAATCCTATTGTGAAGGGCATTTTTATTCTATCCGTATAAGTCTATGGTTGCCGTTGTCTGTAACAGGGTAGCTGTCAAATCCTTGAAAACTTTGACTGAAGTTGTAGCTGATTTGCCACATTTTGCCTTTTACCACAACAGTCCCTAGAGCATCAAAACAATATCCATTTGTGGCCGATGCACTTTTACCTAGATGCAATCTTTCAGAACACTAGAGTTACATTCATTACGAAGAGATGGTCAGGAGCCACATTTGACATGAATAGACCATGTAACTCCCATAGAACAAGAAACAACTGTAAACGGTTCCATATAACAATTCAGTGAAGTAATAAAAACTGTTTGAATGGGAACCCCCTGTCTTAAAATAAAATACTTGACCAACTTGGGTAGATTCTCTGGCTTTATATTCAGCCATATAACCTTTTTGGGGCAAGATACCACAGAGAGAGGCTGTGCAAGTAAAGGCACTGCTAGCAGCCACTATGCCACTCCTGCTTGGCTTTTGCTACATGCACAGCTCTGACTATGCCCACTCTGGGCAATTTGTACAGATGTAGCCATCCTTATGGTTTTCCATGGCTTAACACACTTAGTTATGTGGAACTGGTGAATGTATCTGATCTGTTCTGTTGTGTTGACATTTCATACCCTGCCAATTAGAGGCTGCTATTCAGCTTTGTCGACACCAGGAGGAGCATAAGGGCATGGCCTATCATAACTACAACACACACTAGACTCAATTCAGTCACAGTTGAAAAAAAATATCCTGGTATGAAAAAATGCACTTAAGCTGAAATATCTTAAGCATTTCACTCTTACTCAATTACCAGTTAGGAAGAGTCTCAAAGTCAATGACTATTTTCTCAAAACACCCTTAGGGAGGCATACCGCTGCGATATTAAGGCTTTGCCCCAAAGTAGGAACACATGACCACCAGAATACACAAGCTTTAGCACCTCCTCCAGACACCAGTTCTTTGTGTTTCTGCCTGGAGCCAGCCCACCAGCTATAGGTAAGTAGTCCAAGTTGCTGTGGGTCTGATGGGGTTGACCTATTCCCTGGCTCCGGAGGCAGCCTGCTAGGGATCCAGGGGATAGGCCAGATTCCCCTATCCCTGACTCATAGTCCGGGGGGGGGGGGGGCAGCACTAGCCTCAGAATAAGTATGCTAGCCATCTGAGGTATTGTGGAAATTGTCAGGGGGTATTTCCGGGTCCGCTTCCCGTCACCCCAAGCTTCCTCTGATACCATATGGGGCTTGTGAGGCTCCGGCGTGATGTACGACAGCAGGCTGCATTGTGATTTTCGCCCACTGGTGCAGGTCTGTGGAATTCACCGGTCGCCCAGGCTGTGGTATGCGCGCATGCCTCTTTCTGGTTTCAGCCTGATTAAATGGGGGGTTTGATCTGCTACAGGGGGCGATTCTACCCGCTGGTGCTCAATGACGTCGGTGCCTGCTAGGCCCGGCTAATGCACGCGCTCCCAACTTAAAGGGGAAGCACTCTGCTAATCTTAAGTGTCTCTTTCTGGCATCCCTTTCTGGCATCCCTTCTCTTTACCTTAACCCTTCTAACGCCAGCTACATACTTTACGTGCTTGACTTTACACCATGCTAGCATCCAAAGTAAATAAAGAAAAAAAAAAAAGCCACTCACCTGACCCCCCCCCCCCCCCCCCCCCCCATTGGATCCGGCCAGGTCTCCTCTTCAATCTGGGGGCCTTCCCTCGGGCTCCTCCCTCCGGTTTCAGGAGAGTGCCCGGAATAGGACCCCCCCTTCAGCTGCTGCTAGCATCTGCTGTAAAAAGAAAAGGCAGCATCTGCCATTGAGAACGTTGAGGGACACAGGAGCTGAAGATCAGAGGTGAGCATAGCCACGCCAATTTTTTTTGATTTAACCCTTTATAGTGTGGATACTAGTTGTATTTTATTTTTGTAAATGCTATAAAGTGCTCTTTTTAGTGTGTGGTACTGTTGTAATCGGGAGAAATGGGGCTTTCAGGTGCAATATTTCTTTAAAATAATGTTTTATTCAAAATAAATTTCATGTTAAAGCTTAAACTCTGCCACAAATAAAGTAATTTTCCACAAAAATCATAGTTACACATGGCACAAAATAGTGAAAAATGACCTGTCAACAGAGACCAAATCTCAAGTAGGCTGGCAGTTAAAAGGGTTAAAAGTACCTATGCATGTTGGTTATTTGACTCAGGGGACCTTGTGCTTTCAGATTTAGCTTGTTTTTTCTTGTTTGCATTTTGATAATTTAGGAAAATCGTGTTTTTTTTTTTTTTTTTCAGCTTTTTTTATTCATTAGCTAAACCCTGTGCAACCAAAGAATTCTTCGAGGGATCACTTCCAGAAAGATGAGCCCACTGCAATAAGCTTGGTACGCCTAGAAAACTTAATGGGTTTACATGGAATATATGGTTTGTGGGGGGTATTCCAAATGTAAAGGGTTGTTTTGGTTGAAAAGCGTAAGGTGCAGAACTGAAATTTTCAAGAAAACCGTTACGCGCATGCATTATTTTGGGGTGTTTGGCAACTCTTCCTTGACAGTACCTTAGCATGTTGGGTATTGTTTTTCAGATTTTGCTTGTTTTTTCTTGTTTGCATATTGTTTTTTAAGAAAAATGTGGCTTTGTTTCTACTTTTTTTTTTTTTTGTGAAACACTTTCAACCAACCAAATTCAACCCTGCAACCAAATAATTGAGGGATTACTTCAAGAAAACTGCACCCACATCAACAAGCCTGGTACGCCTAGAAATTTTGAGGTGTGTACTTCCAATATATCGTTTGTTGGGGGTATTTCAAATGTAAAAGGTGGAAGGTGTGCATAGCAGTTGTATTTTATCTGAAAATCTCCTAAAGAGCTTTTTCAGTTTGGGGCTGTCTCCTGGGCAGGAAAGGGTGTCTATCAATACATATTTGGTACCGTTGGAGCCGGGAGAAAGGGGGCTTTTATATGAAATAAGATTTTATTGAAAAAATTACATTTTCTTATTACAAAACAAGAAAATTGTAAACAGATTTTTTCACATATTGCACCCTAAAATATTGAGAATACACTTAACAAATGACAAACAAGACACTTCATGTTAAAGCCCAGACTCTGCTAAAAATAAATTATACAATTTTCCTGAGAAATCCTTGGAAAATCACAGTTGAACATATGTACTGCAAAATAGTGAAAAATTGGGAACAGTGGGTGACAAAAACTCTAGGTAGGCTGGGCATTAAAGGGTTAAAAGGCGCAGCAATTAGGAATCTCCCTGCTTGCTTATTTATTGAGCTTGGGGAGGGGTGCCTCTACCCTACACTAGACTTCAGAATGGCGGATCAGGTGGATCCTTGCAAGTCCCTGCTCCTCTATCATCTACTGTGAGAGACTTTGCTGTGGATCAACATCCTTTCAGTTGTATCAGAAACTCTGGCGGCTGCTCAGTCTGGGAGGAGTAGGAGGAGGAGCCGGGTAAGTCCTTTTTTTTATTTATGGGCATGCTCTTGCAGTTTTAAGGGCTACTTTGAACTATGCGTTTGGAAGGTTATATAGGATCCATACGGCCTACTACTCCTTTTGTATTTTAGACCCTCTAAGGAAATGTCCAAGACTAAAACTAGCTCCAAGTCTAAGGATAAAAGTAGGAGATGCACGATATGGGAAATCAAGCTACTAGATTTCTATAGGAAGCCTCTTTGCGCAAACCTTGTAGTGATAAGGTCGTCGGCCCAGCATGACAGATATGAGCGTTCTGACGGATCATATTTCTTCTTCCTTTGAGAATCTTAAAACCCCATGGGACTCGGCTGGACATAAGGAGTTTGTTGGGCATCCCCTAGACTCCCCCCTTTTTTTTTTCTAGAGAGCAGGAGTCAGTGGTCTCTGAAATTCTTTTTTACTCCAGAGGATTTACCATATATCCTGGATATGGTTCATCTTTCTATTGGCATTAAGGATAGGAGTTGCACCCCTAAGTCTAAACATGGGTTCTATCCCGATTTTTGTTTCTGATTCCCCTATCACCTTCCCCATTCATAACTCAATTAAGGAGGCTATCCGTAATGAGTGAAAGGATCCAGTTAAGAAGGTTCATGGACCAGGGGCTTTTAAGAGGCATTATCCGTTCATTGAGGAAGACTGATATATTTGGGATATTTCCCCAAACTGGATTCCCCCTTTTCTAAGGTCTCCAAGGGGTGGTCCTTTAGACAAGATGAATTATCTCTTGAAGAAAGCATGGCAGGCTGAATCAAATCTGAATCAATTCTATGTTTCACTTGCATTGCCATTATGAAGGCTTTACCTATTCTGTTCTCAAATGCCTCTTTCCTGTCTAATGCCACGGCAGAATTGGTGAGATTTTGAGCGCGGGCCATGGCTCTCACCAATTCGGTGTGTACGACTTTGGGACTGTGTACTTGGTGAGGGAATACAGGTTCAGTGTTGTGCCTGTTTGGTATGCCCTTTCTAGTCAGTCCTCTTATAGAGTGCCCTTCTTCTTCTTCTTCTTTTTTTTCTTTTCTTTTTTTTAATAGCAAGGACTCCTTTTAGAGGGGCCCTCTTTCTTCTAGGAGAGGCAAGTTTAAAGGATTCACTCTGGCACCTGGTACCCAACAGTCGTTCCAGATCCTGGGGCAACCTCTACTGATTTGGGGCAAAGAGGAGGTCTTCTAGATATGCTATGATCCCGACTTTCTGCCTTAGTGCAGCTTTTTACTTTGGTAAAGAAGCAATGACGCCGGGTCCTTATTAGGTGCCTGGTTAAAACAATTCAATATTTGATGGGAGACTCTAATAGATTGCCACTTTTATTTCCAAGGGAATGAGGAAGTGTTTCTCAATAGAATTGATGCACATCCCTCCCAGGAACTTTTTTTGTTACTCCTTTCCCAAGGAGGCAAGTAGGAAAGACTGGCCATTATCAGCAGTCTAGATTCTATGTTTGATATGGGAGTGATTCTCCTGTTTCCCCGCTACCAATGGGGGGGAAGGGTTCTACGCAAGCATTTTTTTGGTAAAGATGATCGCTGGAGGATTCTGCTTCTCAGTTTGAAGAAGCTGTATCTGTTGGTACACTATAGATGCTTCTGCATGGTGTCCATCTGCTCCCGCCTGGCTCCTTCATGGCCTCAATAGACATGAAGGATGTCTATTGGCAGGATAACGATGAGCTTGTTGGCTCAAGCCTTTGTGAGATTTGCAGTAAAATTGGGGTACCAAATGCCGAAGAGGCCATGGTTTTCAACTCTGAAGATGTTCTCGGTCCAACAGCCTTGGGAACTCCCAGTGAGACCAGATCTTCTATCCCAGGGACCAGTGCTTTGTCAGCTGGCACTTCTGCGGATGCTTTGGACCCTGAGTTTGCGATGCTCCTAAAGGTTTTTTTGAGGGAGGTGATCACGACTCTGTTTTCCAGCAGAAAGGAGGTGACCAGGAAGATTTAATGAAAATTCTGAAAACTTTTATCAGCTGAAACATGCGGAATCAAAGACCCCCTTCTAGTCTTCCAGTCGTATTGCATTTCCTTCAGGAAGGAGTCAGCTTGGGTCTAGGCATCAATACCCTGAAGGTCCAATTAGCAGCCCTTTTTTTTTCTTTTTTTTGGGATAAGAGGCTTTCATCTTTCGCATTGGTCAGGCTTTTCTTGCTAGCTGTCAGTTGGTCCAGAGCATTCCGTTTGAGGTTAACTCCACAATGGGATCTCTAAATTTCTTAGATTGAAGACTTTTTTTTTGTGTCAATTACCCCAGCTCACAGAATCGGTGATATCCAGGCTCTATCCTGACATCGCCCCTTTCTTCAAGTTTTCCAGAATTGTATAATATTTCAGGTGGATCCTTGCTACCTTCCGAATTTTCAATAAATCTTCCTGGTCACCTTCCTAAGATCTTTCGACTTTCATTGATTATCCTTCCATCCTTGGGGGGGGGGTTGGCAGGATAGTAATCTGTAGATAAGTCTTTGTATGCCATCTCGGGTCACAGGAAGAGCCGGCGTGTTTCCAAGGCAACATTGGCCTGATTGATGAAGAGGACTATCCGTTTTGCTTACAACAAATCTCCTTCTCCAGGGTGGGTCACAGCTCATTCAACCAAAAGTATTTCTACATCTTGGGCGGAGCAAGCTGATGCCTCTATTGAACAGATTTGTAGAGCTGCAACCTGATCTTCAGTGAAGACGTGTATTAATCATTAACGCCTGGATCTGCTCACCTTGCAAGATCACTTGTTTGGCAGGCGTATGTAGTAGGCAGTTTTCCAGCCAGTAGAGGTAGTATCTCGCTTATACTCTGTGGAATGCTGCCCTAAGGATGTTATGAGAGAAATTATTTTCTAAACATCCAAAGGGCAACATACAGGCTTCCCTACCTTAGGCCACGTTATTTTATGTTATCTTACTGATTTACCAGTTGGTGCTTTGTCTGTGTCTGTATGTCTTTGTTTTTAAAATCTCTTAAACTACTGGTGCCTGGAGGAGGAGCTAAGGCTTTTGTGTATTCTGGTGGTCATGTATTCCTACTTTGTGGCGGAGTCTTAAAATCTCAGTGGTATGCTGCCCAGGTAACTAACTGTAGTTTTTACTACAGTGTATTAAAAAATAAATAAATAAAAAAAAAATAGCCTAAACAAGTGCCATAACCTCTTCAACTCCTTTTCCCTTCATCTCTTTGGAGAACACTTCCCCAAACCTCACTAACTCGTAGGCAGTGGTGTAACTAAATTTGACGTGGCCCTGGTGCAAACATTAAATTGGAACAAAACCCAACAGCGGGTGGCCAGGAATCTAAAAGATTGCAGGGCTGGCCAGTGGCGTTCCCCTAGGGTACCAAAATCAGGATGCCCCACTGTGTCAACCCCCCTCCCGGGTTGCCCGTAAACACCTTGCCCCAGTCCAGTGGCGCATGCACAGGCTCTCCTCCAATAAGAGCCACACGCCCTGATTACCTAATTCGACAGGTGGCTCTGATAATTGCTAATGGGAAGCACTCACTGCCGCAATCCCTGCACCCCCGGCAGGAGCATGCGCATGGTCAGGGTTGAAATCCGTTTGCCAAAAGACGTAAACACTGCAAACTGCTCTCATTGGGCCAAGAATGCACGAGTGCCTGTGCATGCACATGCACCATTGGACCGAGGAAAGGGGGGTTCAAAACGTGATGCCCCGGTGAAGAGCGCTAACCCAGGAAAGTCAAAATCCCTGCTTTTATCCCGCTCATACAGTAATATTTTTGTCTTTTAACTCAGTGGGTTATAACTAGACATTTAAAGTGGACCAACAGTCAGACTTAAACCATATCAACACAATGGTGTTCCTATGCATCCTTTCCCAGGGCTATTTAGATTGTTGCACATAAAAGTTAATTAACCTTTTTTCTGACTCCTGCTGTGGTAAATATTGCAGGCCACCTGCAAACATGAAGTGGTGCTGGGATTCCTGTTACTGTGCATTATCAGTTATGTCAGTTGAATCCAGGCAGCAGCATGGCTGAGATTCTGGGAGAGGAAGCTTCAAAATGGTCACTACTTTTTTTCCAACTGTGCCAGGAACTAGCTAAAGAACTAGACTGAAACAGCAGTGTGTCCTTTCTTTAACCCTGTAAGTGCCAGCCTTCCTAGAATTTTTGTCGTCCTTTGTTGCCAGACCACATTTCACTATTTTGCTCTACATATGTTCAACCTTGATTTTTAAAGGGATTTCCAGGGATTTTCCAGGAAAATTATATATTGTTTTTTTTTCAGCAGAGTCTTAGCTTCAACATGAAATGTCTTTGGCCTTTTTTTTTAGTGTATTCTCAATACTTTTGGGTGAGATGTGCAAAAAAATTAATTTGTAGTGTTTTTTTGTAGTAAAAAATGTAAGTTTGTCAATAAAATCTTATTGTGTGTGAAACCCCAATTTCTCCCGGTTACAGCGGTACCACATATGTATACGTCCCACAAACTATATATTCTCTCGAAGTACACGCCTCAAGCTTTCTAGGCGTACCAGGCTTGTTTATGTGGGCATAGTTTTCTGGAAGTAATCCCTCAATCAATTCTTTGGTTGCACAGTTTCCCTAAAAAAGAAGAATCAAAGCCACATTTTCCAAAAAAAGAACTATATGCAAACATGTGCGGTCACACCCCTGAAGTTACAACTCTGTTTACCTTTATTAAACAGACCTGTCCCAGCCAGTCAGATGGATGGATATATATTTCTAATGCAACATGTGGGACGTAAAACAGCTGTACACTGCAGTGAAGTTTGTTTCGTATAGAAGGTGTGGCTGCCACACGTGTTCAGCTGAGTTATGTTCTGTAGGTTTGTTTTGTATCTATTACTGGGCTCACTGATGGCAAGAGGGGTTACAAGCTTCCCGTCCCCCCTCGAGAGACTTGAATGGGCGAGCTGGAGCATGCACCGCATGGGAACGTGCTCTATGGCGGCAGTACCTGCTGGAGGAAAGATGGTGACGCCCAGTGCAGGCATTGCCCGATCATCAGTGCTGGATTGTGGCTGAAGTAATTTTATGTAGCTCCCCTATCCTGGCTTCCAAAATGGGCAGTCTGGCTCGACTAGCCCTTTAAGCAGAACACTGACCCCAACCCACAGTTGGCTATACTCCGCTATTTCAGGTTGACAGGAGACATGAGTAAAAGGTACTGGCTGCTGCAGTTCCTGGTCCCCTTCTAAAAAATTCCAGCACTGGCCATCTGGGGGGCTGGAGTGGTGGGATGGACATAATGTAACATAATATAATGTCATATGTGTTTTGGAGCTGAACCACCCACCCTCAGAAGGGCAAAGCAGTGTTAAAGTGGAACAAAACCCAGGATTTTGACTAACCTAGGTTTTATGCCCCAGTGTGTGAAACCCCCCCCAGATCACCTGCTTCAACTCGCCTCTTCCTGGTCCAATGGCGCATGCATGGGCTCTCTTCCAATCAGGGCTTTTTGCTGTGCATATTTAATGCTCTTCAAACGGCTCTGTTTACATGTAGAGCTTGGCAGGCAGGAGCATGAGTGACTGAGTGGCTGCATCACCTGCAGCAAGCACACAGCACAAAGATGCGGCCGCCAGTGTTTATATCGCTGAAAGGGCAAGGAAAGCAGATGATGTGGCGGTGGTGATGTGGCCCTGAACGGGGTTCACACAGCGGGTCATTCCGATCTGGGAAAGTGTGTGTGCCTTGTGGGTTTTGTTCCACTTTAAATTTTCTTGTAAAAAAAACAGACCACACCCTCAGATATAGATAGAGATAAATAGATAGATAAATATATCTCTAATATAGTAAAGGGGATCAAAGATGTACACCATAGATATCATAAAAGTCAGGGGTGCACTCAAGGGGGGACCCCATATGTAATGCCCCCTCCCCCCAGAAAGGCAGAGCAGTGTTTTATTTTTTTAACTTTGTGTAAAAGAAATTTGGGATTTCACCCATTTGGGATGCCACACTGTGTTAAACCCCCCAGATTGCTTACATAATTCTCCTGCCTGGGTTACAGCAAGTGTGCAGGTTCTCATCTGACCAGCGCTTTATGCTGTGCATCCTAATGCTCCATAAAGAGCAATGTATTGGTGACAGCTTATAGAATCCAGGACTGTATTAGATGATGATACTGTAGGTTCAATTTAACACAAAAACACCTTATCTTTTCCCAGAATCCAGCAATGTCCTTGATACTTTGGGTGCGCCTGTAGTAAAAACCCGCAGCTGCATCCAAGGCTCCTTGCGGCTGGACACACTCCTGCCACACAGTTCAAATGGCGCTTTATGTCCTGCAATAATATGCGTCGCATAAATAACTGGTGGCTGGACCAGGTGGGGTTTGTTCCGGGCAGAGAGGCATGGGATAACACGAATAAACTATTCATGCTGATCTCCTACATGCAATCCAAGAAGATCCCAGCATGCCTTCTCTCGTGTGACGCAGAGAAGGCCTTTGACAGAGTAAGCTGGGACTTCATGCGTGCCTCTCTGCAACAAATTGGAATGGGACCATCCCTTCTGGGTAAGATCATGGCTGTTTACCAAAACCCCTTTGCTTCGGTGAGAACAAATGGAATGATGTCCTCTCCTTTCCTCGTAACGGCACACGCCAGGGATGCCCCCTGTCACCGCTTTTATACATCCTCACCATGAAACACTTGGCAATAGCCATACGGAACAACCCGGACATAAAGGGAATAGAGATTGACAATAGGCAATATAAAATATCTCTGTATGCAGACAATCTACTACTTCATCTAACCTCCCCTACTATTTCCTTTCCATCGGTGTTAAAGGAATTGAAACAGTTCGGGGTGCTAAGCAATTTCAAAATAAATTATACGAAATCAGAGGCCCTCAATCTAACCCTCCCGAGGTACAGGCTCAAAAGCAATTTCTCCTTCAAATGGCAGTCGGACGCCATTAAATACCTAGGGGTTCAGATTCCAAATGACCTAACAAAAATATGAGCTAAACTACGCTACTCTGATGAATAGGACAATTAGTGACTTAAAGCATTACGATAGAAGATCCCTGTCATGGTTCGGAAGAATAGGCATAATAAAATGGATGTATTACCCCGATTCTTGTACATTTTTCAAACGGCCCCTTTAGTCCCCCCTAACTGTTTTTCAAAATCCTAAAAAACACATTTCTTAAATTTGTATGGGGAGTGACTAAACCACATATTCGCTATGAAACGCTGTCTCACAGTAAAACAAAAGGGGGTGCGGGATTACCAGATCTCAAGCTATGCCAACTCATCAGCGGTCCTCATGAGAGCCCCAGATTGGGCCATCAAAGCGCAAACAAGCTATGGGTCACTATTGAAAGGGGGTTGTCGCCCCTCCTGTTGGTCTCTCTGCCCTGGACGGTACCTTAACCCAAACGCATCCTTAGATCTCTACCCTTCCTGGCGCAACACTTGTTCACGGTTTGGGACCGATTGACCACAAAATTCCCGTTAGCCCATCGTCCGGGACCTCCGACTCCTATCTTTGGGAACCCAGACTTTGCCCCTACCTGGGAGACTCATCCTTTCTGGGATGGCAGGTAGAGACAGACCCGCATTTACGACACATCATGGGGGAGTCAGGCTTCCCAAAACTGGAAGAAATTAAAGCGCAGTTCCCTGGGGTACATGTGTCTTGGTTACTTCAGACAGCTGGCCAACTATATATCCTCCCATCGTTTTGGTGAGGTGAAGGGTTGTCCGCTGACGGATCTCAAGAAGCTTCTCTCTTCCGAGACACATGTACCCCATGCCCTCTCCATACTGTATCAAACACTGATGAACAGTATACACTCAAACCCCTTGAGGTATATAACCAGATGGGAGAACGAGACGGGTCAGTCCTTTTCAGAGGAAGACCTAACTAAAATATTTAGCTTGACACATAAGTCGGCCCTGGAGGGGGCGGCACAGGAGAGGAGTTTTAAGATTATTTCGAGATGGTAGAGATGCCCAATGGACATCCATAAATACACACCCCAGACTCCGAGTAAGTGCTGGCGTTGCCTGACGGAGGAGGAAAATATGACGCACATCTGGTGGGGGTGCCCGGCTGTCAGATCCTTCTTGGAAAAGGTCTTAAATATACACACTGAGACAATGGGCAGAAAGTAAACAACTCACCTCAACTAACCCTTCTTTCTCTGACGGAGGGCTCTATTTCTCAATATAAAAAGGGTTTACTCCAGCACTGGAAGACACGGGAGACCCCTTCCTTAGCAGAGTGCGTAGTGGAGCTCGAACATATCAGGCGAATGGAAGAACTCATCCTGGGTGATAAAGGCTTGGTAAAAAAATATATTACAACTTGGGCCTGTTGGATTGACTTCCGGGATTCGAACTGTTTCCGAGCACTGATACAATAATAATCGTTGGACAGAAAATGGCAACTTGTTGTACCTTAATTCGGCTTTGAGCTAAGGCTACTACGACAAAAGGTCGGGACTTCTGATCCAACTCTGGGCACTCCCCCCCCCCCCCCCTTTTTCCTCCCTTTCATCTCCCCCCTCCTTCCCCCTCCCCCTTTTGTTTTTCTCTTCTTTCTTTCTCTTGTTCTCAGGTTTCTTACCTTGTTCCTTCTATCTTGGTTACTGTCCCATTATATCTGATATGTTACTGATTTTTGCCATACAGGGTGACTCCCTTTCTAAGCAATGGGGTGAGGGTGTGATGTGCCGGGCTCTGAGGGGTTCGGTCTGTGATCAGCTAGCTTAGACATAATAGGCGCCGGCTGGTCTTTGGCAGATCTGGCCAGGTGTTACTTGGGCGGGGGGGAACAGTGTTCCCTGCTCGCCGACCAGGGTGCCTTGGGGTCCTGCCATGTCTGGAGGACCACGGAGATGGGCCAGAAAGGCTTTGGTTTAACATAGTATAGAGATATAGACGACGGGGCACATCACACAGTTTCCCCCAAAGATGGGAGAGCAGGAATACAGGCATTGGGGAACTGCTGTGGCACTAGGTTAAGCTATTTTGATTGATGTTATGCTGTTCTGTGTACAACATTATGTATGTTTTTTTTTCTTTTGAACATCAATAAAAACAGATTAAACTAAAGAACTGGAACAATAGCCCACGCATGCACTGTGGGAACAGGAAAATGTACCGGGCATCCCGTTTCGGGATGCCCCAGGACATGGGACACAACCCGGGATAGTGGAAATCATGGGTTTTGGTCCACTTTAACCCTTTCGCTGCCAGCCTACCTGCAGCATTTCCCACTCCCTGTTGCCAGACGATGTTTCACTATTTTGCGCTACACATGTTCAACTGTCATTTTTGAAATGATTTCCAGGGATTTCCCAGGAAAATGATATATTGTTTTTTTCAGCAGTCTGGGCTTTAACATGAAATGTCTTGTTTGTATTTTTTAGGTGTATTCTCAATATTTTTGGGTGAAATATGTGAAAAAAAAATTTTAAAAATTATTTTTTTACAATTTGTAGTGTTTTTTGTAATAAAAAATGTAAGTTTGTCAAAATCTTATTGCGTGTGAAATCCCAATTTCTCCCGGTTACAGCGATACCATATATGTATAGGTAGACACCCTTTCCTGCCCAGGAGACTCCCCCAAACTGAAATAGCGCTTTAGGGGATTTTCAGAAAAAATACAACTGTGATATGCGCTATGCGCACCTTGCAGTTTTACCAGAAAAACAACCCTTTACATTTGAAATACCACCAACAAACTATATATTCTCTGGAAGTACACACCTCAAGCTTTCTAGGTGTACCAGGCTTGTTGATGTGCCCATAGTTTTCTGGAAGTAATTCCTCAATGTATTCTTTGGTTGCAAAGAGTTTCCCAAAAAAAAGGATAAAAAAGCAGAATCAAAGCCACATTTTCCTAAAAAAAACTATATACAAACAAGAAAAAACAAGTTTAATCTGAAAAAGCAACATTCCCCGAACAGAACAACACCCAACATGCATAGGTTCTGTCAAGGGAAGATTTGCCAAACACCCCAAAGTAAAGCATGTGCGTAACGGTAATTTTACTTGAAAATTTCAGTTCTGCAGACAAAGTGCGCACCTTGCGATTTTTCAACCAAAACAACCCTTTACATTTGGAATATCCCCCATAAACCATATATTCACTGAGAGTACACATGTTAAGCTTTCTAAGCGTACCCAGCTTGTTGTAGTGGGCTCATCTTTCTGGAATTAATTCCTCAAAGAATTCTTTGGTTGCGCAGGGTTTCCCGAAAAAATGTATAAAAAAGCTGAATAAAAAACACCTTTTCCTAAAATATAAATATGCAAACCAGAAAAAACAAGCTAAGTCTGAAAGCGCAAGGTCTCCCGAACAGAACAATACCCAACATGCAGAGGTACTATTAACCCTTTTAATTGCCAGCCTACTTGAGATTTTGTCACCCTCTGTTGACAGGTCATTTTTCCCCATTTTGCGCCATTTTTGCTGTAATTTTCAGGAAAATTATATTTTATATTTTTTTGCAGCAGAGTTTAGGCTTTAACATGAAATGTCTTGTTTGTAAATTTTATTTTGTTTTTTTACAATATTAAGTAAAAAAAAAAATACATAAATAAAATACATTTTTAGAAAATTGACTCCTTTATTTTAAATAAAAAATGTATTTTTTTAAGGAAAAGCATATTGCATGTGAAAGCCCCATTTGTACCGATTAGAACGGTACCACATATTTATCGGTAGCCCCCCGTTCCTGCCCAGGAGACCCCCCTAACTGAAACAAGTAATCTATAACATTTACAAATAAAATACAACTACCATCCACACTACAAAGGGTTAACTCAAGAAAAAAAAATGACATAGGGTCCCCCCTCCCTGGGGAGGGGGACCCCATTTTTTTGTGGGGGATTTTTAAGGGTTAAAAACCCTTAAAAATCACCCCCAAAAATTGACATGGGGTCCCCCTTACCAGTAACCAGCCCGGGACCAGCTATGCAGGGCTTGTGGAAACAGGGCACAGGGGCCAGCTTTTGTGGCCCTGGCCCTGCTGGCTACAAGCCCGCATAGCCCGTGGGCCCGGGCTCTTCTGCCCCCCCTGGGCTTTGGGGAGGCAGGTAATGGGGGTGCCAGGGGTTAATGGCAAGTCACCCGCTAGTCACAGGTGACTTAACACCTCCCCCAGCCTTGTGAACTGGTAAAGGGGTCATGGACCCCTTACCAGTTCACAATGGGTTAAATGTAAAAAAAAACACACACACACAAAAAGAACAAATTATTTTATAATTTTTTTTTTTTTTTTTAATACTTACCTCCCATCCATACTGGAGCACTGTGTCCCTCGGCGATCACTGGCTTCTGCTCACCTGCTGGAAGCCTTTTATAGCTGCAGGATGACAGAACACACAGGGTTAATTAAAAAAAAAGACATAGGGTCCCCCTTCCCGGGGAGGCGGGCTCCATTTTTTTGGGGGGATTTTTAAGGGTTAAAAACCCTTAAAAAAAAAAAAAAAAAATGACGTGGGGTCCCCCTTACCCAAAGTAACCAGCCCGGGACCAGCTATGGGGGCTTGTAGGCACAGAGTGGGGGGGCCAGCTTTTGTGGCCCCCCCACCCTGCAGCCTACGAGCCCACATAGCCTATGTGGGCCCGGGCTCTTCTGCCCCCCCCTGGGCTTTGGGGAGGCAGGTAATGGGGGTGCCGGGGGTTAATGGCAAGTCACCCGCTAGGGCAGGTGACTTGCCACCCCCCCAGCCTTGTGAACTGGTATAAGGGGTCTCATGGACCCCTTACCAGTTCACAAGGGGTTAAATGTTGAAAAAAAAACCACACATTAATAAAAAGTATTTTATTAAAAAAACTGTACTTACCTCCGATTGCAAGCTCTTGTCCCTCGCCGCTCCGCCAAGGGGCGGGGCTTAGCGGCAAGATGGCAGCCGCCATCGAGGATGAAAGGGGAGAGAGCCTCTCGGGCTCTCTCCTGAAGATCGGTAAGTCCTGGGGGGGGATCAGAGGCCCCCTAGGTGAAGAGGGACAGCGGGAGCCAGCGCACATGCAGGTAAGTGAATGTCATTTTTGTTTTTTTGTTTTTTTTTTTACAGTTAGCAGCTTCTGCTGCCAAAGCTGGGGGGGGGGGGGGGGGGGCGGCCTATTCCGGGGGCTCTCCTGGAGCCATCCGAGCCCCCACGAGGGATCGGATGGCACCAAATTAAAGAGGAGACCCGGCCGGATCCAACAAGGCCAAGCCAGCATGTAGGTGTTACGGGCTTGGCAACAAAAGGGTTAAAGTGCAACATCCGTCTACCCCCACTCTTAAAATAAGGTTGACTGAGTGTCTGATAGGGAGGTTATTTGATTTCCCTGTAATCTTACACCTTCATTAGCAATTAGACTCTCATTTTTTTTTTATGCATGGCTGCATGGACATTGCATCATGTTTAGCAATTACAGACCCCCACCCAGGACCTCTTAGTATCCCAGCCCCAATTTGCATCCCTTAATGTTTCAGGGTGTCAAACAGTGATCTGGGATGCCCCAGCCAAAACTCATCTTGGACAGCCCTGTACTCTTATAGACTCCAGGGCCACCCGATTGTCTATGCCTGTGTTTATGGGTTATTGCAGGAATACACACAGTGGTGCATCCCAGAATGTTCTACTTTTCAAGGGATTTTTTTTCTTATGTTAGTAAATGTGGGTTTTGTGGTAGAAGCAGTTTCCTCTATCTGTTGCTATCGACAAATGATCAGCTACATTATTCCCAATTGCACCATAGAGGGTTAGGAATGCTAAGATTTTAAATTGGATTTGCAATAAATGAAGGATTTTTTATGACCATTGTATTTATAATCTGTTGCTATTGGCAACTGTACACGCAGAACACTGCAGCTATGGCTACTGCTGAGGTGAGGGAGCTCACTCACACCTGCACATAACCAGAATAGGTGTTCTCTGTGTACATTGCTCATGTCTCTTTACCTGGGGGGGGGGGGGGGGGCGCAACACAATCGGGTCAAGTCTAAAGAAATGACAGTAGATCTGAGGACAATTAGTTACCCCCCCCCCCCCCCCCCCAACTCCTTTAAAAGTGGAAAGTAAATGGAATATATTAGACTCCAGGGCCATTTGATACCCCCCCCCGGGGCATTCTGATTTGGCATGCCACATTGTGTGAAACACCCCAAATCCCCAGTAAAGCCTATCTGATCCCCGCTCCAACAGGGCACATCACATGTGTCGCTGGCAAAGAAGCCCCATATTAATCTAATAGAAATGCCATTGGTGTCACTGGGAGCAGAGGGGTATCACCAGCATGAGAGCCCCATAATTATCAAACAAATGTCATGGGTGTCATCTGCAGCAAAGGGGAATCGCCAACAAAGGAGCCTCATATTAATGTAACTGAAGTACCATGGGCGGCTGCATCAGAGGGGCGTCACTATTATACGAATGACAAGGTGCTACAGGCAGGGTTTAGGTCTGTTTTAAGAGGTTATATTTCAAAAAGAATAAGAAAAAAAAGAATTATTAATTTTGATTGTATGAAATGGAAACATTGCAATATATCAAAAGCAGGAAACAGCAGTGAATTGGGAATTGCATTTTCCCCAGGTGTCCTCCAGAATGGCTAGCCATCACTCTCTCCCTAAACAGGAAATGCAAAACTTAATACTGAGTATTAATGCCCTGCCCCTTCCCCTCGGCCCTCAGTGTTTTTGTTTCCTCCTAGGAAACTTGCGATGGAGTAGTTGAGGGCTGCTGGCAGGTTCTTTTTAGTATTCTTATACCCCCTGCACCCCCTGGCTGTTGGTCGGGTACCTGGAAGGGGATTGCACCCCCAATAAAGATTTTTTTTTTTATTGGAGGCTGAATTGGGGGAAATGGGGGATGCTGAGTTTTTTTTTCTCTGCACTTCCTCCACACAGGTGTAGGTCCAGGTTAGGTGTTGGGGCCCCCAGGTGTATTGTCCCGGTCCGGTGACTTTGTGTTTGGGCCCAGGGATGCTTCTGGCTAGTAGAAGGGCCTGGAACATTCCCTCACTTCCAGTTAAGTGAGCGTCACTTTGCTGGGGGCGTGTGAGGTCTCTTTCTGGTCAGGCCCACGTCACATCTGGAAGCGCGTGGCATCCTCTAGAATCGTCATCAAAAGCAGCAACAATGGAGTAGGCGGTGGCCTGCAACCTCGTCACAGTGGCTACGGGCAACGGAGATTCCCTGGAATTGGTGAGTTATTCTTGTTCCCCCTAATCCTGTATGTATGTTGGGGCAGGGGAGGGACGGGTTAGGTTAGTAGTCTGTAGGTCTTTTCCTTTTGTAAGAGCTGTTATTTCCTTTTCAGGCCAAGGAGGGAAAGGAGAAAAAAAATGTGCCCAACCCAAAGAGCCTAAGGGAATTACAGAGGTTAGGGAGAATAAACCCCCTAAGGAGATTAGTGATAGACCACGTCCTAGAGCTTTCCCAAACTTCCAAATGCCTTTTACCTGACAACTGGAACAACTAGCAATGCACTCATTTGCATGCTACAAG
Organism: Gastrophryne carolinensis; assembly: GCA_027917425.1. Taxonomy (NCBI): domain Eukaryota; kingdom Metazoa; phylum Chordata; class Amphibia; order Anura; family Microhylidae; genus Gastrophryne; species Gastrophryne carolinensis. The sequence goes on along the minus strand of CM051239.1, from coordinate 224,884,454 downwards.
TCTAGACTTTTGGCTCCCAGCCAGGTTACCTTACAAGTGTTGGAGGACAGTGGGGCTGCCCAGGCCAGGGGTCCATAACCAAGATCCCAGGGTTTCCCCCCAGGAGCAGATCATCAGGTGAAGATGACGGTCTAGCTTCTTCAGATAAGTTGGTAAACTCTAGCCACACGGAACAATCTGGCAGGTCCAGGTTTAGGTTTTTTGTGAAGGACGCACCGGACCTAATTCATGCCATCTATACTACCTTGAAAATACCCCAACCCAGCCTTTCTCCCTAAAAGACTTGTCATATCAGGGGTTTCAGGACCTTAAAATCCTGCTTTTCTAATTTTTTTTTTTTTTATATTTATTTGTTTAGCGAGGGAATACAGGTACCCTGAAGCTAGGTTCTTCTTCCAATATCTCTAAGATGTAGACTCTTTTGAGGAAGCAGACATGGCACCTTGGGCTAAGGCACCCAGGGTAGATGCATCCCTAGCCCAAGTGTCTGAAAGATCAGACCTGTCCTTTTGAGGACCTGGGAAATCTCAGAGACTCTATGGAGAAGACATCAGACATTCTCCTTAAAAAGGGTCTGGGACACGGACGCTTTTCTCTTAAAACTTTTTGATTGCCACAGACTGCATAGGAATGTGGATTGACACTCTCAAGAGTAACCTGATTCGGGAACCTCCTAAGGAGGTGATCTTGGATGTACCCCCTTATGTCTCCAAAGCTGTATCCTTCATTGTAGATGCCCCGGCTGAAGCAATTGGAGCGAGGCACCCTCAGAGGGAGTTTAAGAGGCCAGAGCTCAGAAAGCCCTGGCAGATTGCAGGGCAGGGTTAGGGGAGACTCCTTTTAGCTCTCCGCAGCGCCCCACGCCTCAGTCCTGACATTTCCCAAAACCCCTTTATTTTCTGAACACTTCAGAAAAGGTACCGATTTAGAATTTTCCCAGTGGCCACAATACCATTTTCTGTTGACTCCACCCCCAAGGGACAGTATCAAAAGGGAAGCCTTCCGATCATATAGTCGAACTCTTGTAGAAAGCTGTGATGGAGCCAGTGGTGAGTCTCCACAGGAGGGAGGGGGTTTACTCTCACGTTGTTCTAGTACTAAAACCCTCTGGGAAATTCCAGAATGATTTTAAATCTGACTAAATTAAATTGCTTGATAAAATGCAAAACATTCAGGGTGGAATCTATTCCATCAAAGATATCTTACAAAAGGACGCACTGATGGTCTCCGTCGACCTACAGGCTACGTACCTCCACATTCCAATCCACCTTGCTCTGAGAAGGTTTCTGAGATTTGCAATACTGTTAGAAGGGAATTGGCAGTTTCGGTCCTTGTCGTTCAGGCTTTCTTCCACACCTCGGATCTTCAAAGATTCTGTCAGAAGCAATTGCTCACCTGAAACTTCATCAGGTGGACATCATAGCCTATCTGGATGACAAGCTTCTTTTTGCATTGGTCCTCCCTATTAGCTGCCTTGCAGAAAACCTTACTTTGTCTTCAGGGGCTAGTGTGGATAGTGAACCTGTTAAAAAAAAAAAAAAAAAACACCTCCCTGCAGCAGGTGTTTTAACCTGGGGTACAAGATAGATACCCCAAGTCAGAGAGTCTTTTTCCCCAATGGCAAAGATTATGCAATATGTGGAACAGGTCTTCTCCTGTCAGTTTCACTAAGGCAGATCTTGGCCATATTGGGCCTTATGACTTCCTGCATTCCAGCAGTTTCCTGTGCACAGCTCTATTCCCATCCCTTGCAAGCCGCCTTCCTATACGCAGGGGACAAGAACATATCCTCCACTTGTCAGAGCGGGCCTGGGAAAATCTGGTATGTTGCACCCTGCCAGATAAATTGTCAGGTGGGACACAGACAGAAGCCAGCTATGGGGCTGTGGAGCACATTGCCAGGGTCAATACTTTCAGGGAGCCTGGTCAGAAGCCACAGCCCGGAGGTCCTCCAATTATAGGGAGCTGTTAGCTGTGAGGAGGGCCCTGAACAAATTAAAACTGATCTTGTTGTCCAGGAACATTGATTGTCACAGACAATGTCATATGTCACGGTGGTTGCCTTCCTAAACAGTCAAGGGGGAATAAAATCGCAGAAACTCTCCAAACTTACCACGTCCCTGTTTAGAGAGAGAGGTCAGATCCATTCAACCTGTCCACTTAAAAGGTGAACTTAACATAGAGGTAGATTTCCTGAGCAGGGTAAATATAGACCATGCAGAATGGGTACTACACCAGTCAGTGTTTGGCTAGCTAGTTGCCCGTTGAGGACAGCCGGAGATAGATTTATCAACCAGAATTTCAAGTGCCAGAGGTACTTCACCCTCAGGAGGGACCTGGTGGCTCAGGGTCTTGTTTCATTCAACTATCGGGGGGGGGGGGGGGTAAGGCCTGTGTTTTGCATTCATTTAGTGCTAGTGCATAAATGAACAGACATTCCACTGATCCTATACAATAATCCACACAAATATGATTGAGAGAGAAAAAGAGAAGGTGAAAATGCCTAACAAGGAATTACTAAAAACTATGTGTGATAACAACTGATCATTGACACCTGTGCATATAGAAAATCAGCAGCCAAATACATTATCAACAGAGAATACACAAAACACATAAAGTACATAAAAAGTATAGTAACCATGTGCCGGACAACCAAGTCCAAACACGTGTAGAGGAGAGTGGGACTAGCAGGTGGGACACCTGCGCACGCGGCCGCCCGTGCCGCTTCGCTGGGTGCTTCTTCACTCTCCTCTACACGTGTTTGGACTTGGTTGTCCCGAATCGCCCCTGCCAGATCGGGAGGTCAGGTCTTTAGAACTCCTGGATGCTAGAAAGCTTATTCTTTTTGTATTTAGAAACTACAGAAGAGTGAAGAAAGTCGGATCATTTGCTAGTCTCCTTCGGGACAAGAGCTATAGTTCTGGCCTATCAAGCTGTAGCTTCCCCGCCCCCGTTAGGAATAAGGGCGTATTCAACCAGGGCAGTATAGGCTTCATAGGCTTATAGTGGCGGCATCTCACTGAAAGAAACATGCGAAACCGCTGCCTGGTTGTCTCCACACATCTTCCTGAGGCATTATAAGGTGAATTTATGGGAAAGGCTTTCCCTTCTCGAATCAATAAGGTAGCAGTTTACTGGAGTAAAAGAGCAACATTACAGTAGCCTTTGTTTTCAGGTAAGACTGCATAACTAAGCAAATGGTTGGTAATACTATATATAGAAACCTACAGCTAGTTGTAACTTGTCCATTGGTTTATTGGCTGCAAGTATTTTAATTTGCTTATTGTTATGCTTCAGATCTATACCTTAAAATGAAAGCTTGTTCTGTAGGAAGACACTTTTGCTAAAGTGTACCAAATCCTCTTTTCACCTTCCTGGACTTTATTTCCACTTTACAGGGGGATACTGATTTGTTTGAGGACCCTTCGGGTTTGGCTGAAATCTTACCGTGATGCATGTACTGTGAATAAATGGATTGACGTGTGCCTCTCTGGCTGTGTGCACCTCCCGCAGGCCATTCAGCTATCCCTTATGGGGGTGCATGTATCGGATAGAGGGGTGTTGGGAATGCTTCTAATGGCCCATGCATATGCTGTAGAAGCTAAGATTAGGGCGTCCAAAATTGGGTTGGTCCACATTAGTGATTTGTAAATGGGAACATCTAAATCTTTCAATTATGTTCCCATAGACAAGTGATGCTAAATAAATCTCTGTGCTCATACCATGAAGGTACAGTAATTGTAACTAGAGCATTTTGGAAATATCCTTTTGTTGGTTATATTTTTCCACACTCAATCGCTGCCATGGGAGTTAGACTTTATATTATCTTGTTCATGGTAAGAAAATAGCATTAGAACATCACAATCTATAGACGGCATGCTGTATATTTGAAACAGGCATTTGGTTGTGCTTTGGTGTTGTGTTTTTGTTTCTTGCAAGGTGTGAAAGAAGCCTAGTCTGTTTTTCTGTTGCATTTTGTTCCTATACTAGCTTTGACAAGGAGATATGGAAAATGAAGCAGGGTTTTTACATTTTCCATTAAAAAACAATAATGCGGGGTATCTAGGTTTGAGTTGGACTCCTGTAGACTATTAGGTGCTTTGCATTCTAAACACTGCCCTCGCAACTCTTCCTAATGCAACTCTTCCTAATGCAACTCTTCCTAATGCAACTCTGAGGTGTGAAAGGGTCCACAGGGTAGCAGCGTTCTGGTTTTTGTGTGTTGCATCCAAAACACAAAATTCTAGTTGTGAAAGAAGCATTTTTTTCTTGATGCTTGGATTATGACCTGCATTTCGGTTTCTACAGGTGCTAATACAAAAGGGTTGATTCAGCATGTGTTGAGATATTCCAAGTGTGACATACACTCCGCTTCAATAAGTCTTGACAGTTGGGTTATTCTCCAGTAGAGGGCGAACTTCTGCAGAGATGAATGCAAAAAAGAAGCCCCTCCCGGTCCATAACTACCTGGGACCTCCCACCAATTCCCCAGTGTCAGATAGCAGTAAAGGGACTAGGAAGAACCAAATATAACAATTCAAACAAAAAAAACAATGGTTCACCGTATAAAGTATAAAGGATCCAGAATACCAAACAGGGTGGGGTGGGTATGTCACACTTATAATATCCGTTTTAAAGGTGAGTAAACACAAAACGGTATTATTCCAAGGGTGACATACCCTCCGCTTCAATAAGTCTTGACAGTTGGGACATCCAGTAGCAGTGTCCGTCAAGGTTGGGAACCATAAACAATAAAGAATGTACCAACTCAAACCACTGCAGCTTGCAGAACATTGCAGCCAAAAACAGCATCCGCTGAAGCCCACACATCAACCTTGTAAAACTTGGAAAAAGTATGAACAGAAGACCAAGTAGCAGCCTTACAAACTTCAACAGAAGCCTGGTGCTGAAAAGCCCAGGATGCACCCACAGCACGAGCAGAGTGCGCAGTGACCCTAAAAGGGGGAGTCCTCCCCTTAGCAGAATAGGCCCCAACAATGGCCTGACGAATCCATTTGCTAATCGTAGACTTAGCAGGTGCCAAACCTTTCCTGGGCCCGCAGGGCACCACGAAAAAAGCGTCCGTCTTGCGGAAGGAAGAAGTAGTCACCAAATAGTACTTCACACAGCGGACAACGCCCAAATTGTGCAAAACCCTCAACTTGTCATTGTTAGGCTTAGGACACAAGGAAGGGAGAACAATATCCTGATTGAGGTGGAAAGCAGACACCACCTTAGGAAGGAAATCCGGTTTAAAACGAAACACCACCTTATCTTATCTTATATTAAAAACAAGCAAAAACTATTTCTGAAATTCAGCAATATGCATAAATATATGATCGATACTGCCTCTACCTCCACCTAGCCACATGTAAATAAATGTGCTGAGCACAGCCCATGATAGGGCAGATGTCCCTTTTTATATATAGTATAGATAACTCTACGCGCTCGCAGCTGTCCTGCTGCTTCCTGGAAGAAACCGCAATGAAAGTCGATAATACAAAGCCGAATATATATATATATATATATATATATATATATATATATATATATATATATTTTAGTATACAGTACGTCCTGCTCCAAATCTAATACTTACAGTTGGGATATACTCCGCCAGATGGCGCTGGACTGCAGAGACATCGAAAATGGGCTCTTCCCGGCCCCTCAAATACCCGGGGACCTCCCACAAATCCCCAGAATTTCTCTGCAGTCTGGCTGCGAAGGACGAGAAATGGCTCTCTACTCGCAGGTGAGCGGGGCTATTAGCCCGCGGCCCTGTGGGACTATTCCCACCCGTTCCACTAGTAATATGCCTCCAAGCCTTGGCTGCGCTGGTCGGGTGAAGGTAGGCAGCACCGCTGTTAGGTGCTTAGGAGCGCTGCTCCACCGCAATCCCCCACCAAAGGGTAGGCGGTTCAGGCTTATGGTGAGCCTCTATGGGATGCCCCTCCCGCACTAGTGCCCACTTGCTCCTGCCTATCGGTGGGCCATGTTTAAGTGGCCGCTGTTCTCCCTCATCCTCCTTGTAGCCTTCGGGGGAAAAGAGGGGGGGGTGTAAATGTGTATGCTATGCATTCTGTGTTTTACACTCGTTTTATTCTCAGTGTGCCACACACCCCGCTTCCCCTTTAATTCTTACGATCGGGTTACTCCACCAGCAGGTGGCGACGTTGCAGGGAGAAGTCTTGAAAACGAGCCCCTTCCGGCCTATATATACCTGGGACCTCCCACTTAACACCAGTTTTTTTCTCTCTGCATGAAGCAACAAGACAGAAGAAAGAAGTCTCCTGCTTGCAGGTAGCCGGGGTCAAACCCGGCATCCCCTTTTGGTCTATTTCTGCCCAATTCTATTGTGTTGTTTATGCCTAGTTAAACGGAAGCCTCCCAGCCTAGGCTGCTGGCTGGGCAAAGGTAGATGGCACTTTAGGTGCCTAGGAGCGAAGTCTCCTGCTTGCAGGTAGCCGGGGTCAAACCCGGCATCCCCTTTTGGTCTATTTCTGCCCAATTCTATTGTGTTGTTTATGCCTAGTTAAACGGAAGCCTCCCAGCCTAGGCTGCTGGCTGGGCAAAGGTAGATGGCACTTTAGGTGCCTAGGAACTTATCTCCTCCGCTCGACCCCACTTGTGGGGCAATGCGGCTATCCGGCATGGTGATCTGGATTTGGGATGCCCCTGTCCCGATGTTCCCTTTAGGTCACCTTCTCCCGCTCGGTCCCTTCTCCCTTCGCTAAATGGGGGGGGGGGGGGGGTGCGTGTTGCATGAGGTGCTTTACTTAGTGTTATGTGTGGAAGTGCTTTGGCAGGGCAGCGCTGCGGTGGCGGCGCGTGGCTTGGGCTGCTAGGGCCTTTGTTTGTGTTGCACTTTGAAATTTCCCCCCTTTTTTGCTGTGTCCGGGCCCGCCCTTCACTTCCCCTGTCTCATTAGAGACAGGTGTGCTGAAGCCGGTGGGGGAAGAGGTCCAGTGCGGCTTGAGCTGTAGAGGTAAACGGTCCCCACCATCGCGCACGTGGGCCCGTCCTTGTACTTTGTTATTGCCTGCCATGTATAGCGTTTTTTCCTTGTATGGGTCAAATGCCTGTTTTTGGGTGTGTGTGTATGTGTGGTTATATGTATGTATATATATATATTTATGTGTATGTATGTGTGTATATATTTATGCAGGTATATACTCTTATTTTTTTATTGATGCACTCTCTGGATTTGCCTTGAAATAGCATGTGTCATGTATATTTTATTCATGATGTTTAAACTATTCATATATGTTTGCCTTGTTGGTTATGTATGAATGTGGTGCATACTGGTTGGGGGACTGACTGTGGTCTCTTTTCCCCCACAGATTCTGGGATCCCCTCACTGCAGTGGCTCTCCCGGTCTGTTATACCTGGCTAGTCTTGGTCTCTAAATTGGGATTTTCCTAGGCTTAAAAAAAAAAAAAAAAAATACTCCCACTTCCGGGACTTTAATTACAAAGGGGCATCCCGGGTTGCTTAATGCGTAAAACCCTGGGTTGTTGCGAATACCACAAATTCACCATATGGAGGCTTCCAACGTTACCGGAAATGGCTCTTCGGGGGTTTCCAGGCTGTGTGGGGGTTGTGGGGCTCCGCTCCCAGGCGATGATGTCATATTATGCGTTCCATGTGCAAGGCAGAACATTGCGCGCCAGTCCGTTGCTCCGGCTTCTGGCTCCTCGCAACTTCCGTCATCCCCTATCCCCCCCCCAACCTATTCCGGACCCCGTGTGACATTGTCAAAAATGGGGATTCGCATTCCGGGTTGCATGCGCGATTAGCCAACCTCGAGAAAATAATTTCCGCTTCGGTGGCTCAGAAGGCTATGGCAAAGCGGAAGCACCTTTCTCCGGCAGTGCCTGCTTCGGAGGGTGAGGTACCTGAATTTTTGGATTGGTCCGATTGTCCCCCTGATGAGGAGGGGGAACTCCTTGAGGAGTCGGATGAGCCTGCAGACCAGCTATTGTTTGACACTGCTGGTGATCAGGCTGTGGGGGTGTCCATTAACACTCCTTCCATTTTGGCTCAAATGTTTAAAGTTTTGGCCTTGGATCCACCTGCGGTGGTCCCTCTGCCAAAGGGTGAGTTGTTTGATGTACCCCAGCCGCGTTTGGTGTTTCCCAGGCAACAGCACTTTGAGAGGGTTGTCCTTAAGGAAGGGGAACAACCCGCGCGCCTGGTTGGAACTCCTCCTAATTGGGATAAGCGTTATCCCTTTCCGGAGGACTTGGTGAAGCTTTGGTCAGTGCCCCCCGACGTCGATACCCCTGTGTTAGGGCTGACTGGCTCGGCTGCGTTGCACTTTTCTGACACCACTACCATTAAGGATGGTGAGGATCGTCGGATTGATCAATTGGCTCGCCATGGTTTTATCAGTGCCGGGTCGACACTACGGCCAATTTGTGCTTCGGCGCTTCTTCTGCTGGCAGTTAGATCCATTATTAGGGGTCTGCACGCAGATCTTGATCCCGCTTGTGATATGTTTAGTTCTCTCAAGCAGTGTGAGTCGTTTCTTTTGTCCTGACCGCTCAGGACGATGCTCTTGAGACGAGTAGCAGGACAGCGGCATTGCTGGTGGCTATTCATCAGGCTATATGGCTGCGCCAGTGGACGGCGGACCTTAACTCTAAAAGGGCGCTTACAGTGCTACCTTTCTTAGGTTTATGCCTTTTTGGCGAGAAACTGGATGCTGTTACCAAGGATGGTAAGTTGCCTCAATTCAAGAAGCCTCGTCACTCCTTTCGGGGTGCGAGTTCCTTTAGTCCCTCCTTTCGAGGAGCCAGAGCGGGCAGAGGGGCTTCCCTTCCCGTTACCGGGGGTGTAGGTTGGTCCCGGGGAAGAGGTCGTGGCCGTCCCGGTCAGTCCTGGGGCGCCAAGCCCAAACCTACTGCTAAGCCCGCTCAGCAATGAGGGGTTGCCCTCACCCGTGCGGGTGGGGGGACGATTGCGACACTTCTCCCTGGTTTAAGGCCGCGAGATTCCGAACACATGGATCCGGGAGGGGGTGTCGCCCTCCTTCACGTTTTTTTCTGGAAATGGCGGGCATCCGGCCGGTGCCGTGCTTAGAGGTGGGCCTCGGTTTTTGCTCCATTCTCTTTGCAGCCCCCAAGAAGGACGGGTCGGCTTGCCCCGTCCTGCATCTGAAGTTTTTCAACCTTCCCAGGTCCTCCCTCGCTCAGGCCAGGGTGGTGTCCTTTCTGGGAATGCGGTCGGATTCCGGTCAACACAGGGTGTTTCTCACTCAGTCCAAAATTTGTCTGATCCAGGAGTTGGCTTGGGTCCTTCTTTCCAACCCTCGGCCGTCTGTTCTGGAGCTGAGAGCCTTCCGTCTGGTTCTTGCTCTTTTGTCTCATCAGGGTCTGGGCCTTCTGGTTCAGCTTCGCTCGGACAATCAAACAGCGGTTGCTTACATCAGTCATCAGGGAGGGACTTGCAGTCTGGGTTCCCTCAGAGTGGTGTCCCTGATCATGACCTGGGCGAAGGCACATGTTCCTTGTCTCTCGGCAGTCTGCAGTCCGCTCCGCTGGGGGACACCGGAGGTGGTCCTGTTTCCCTTTCGTCACAGTTGCAGGCTCCCGATCTTTGTGTCGCTCTCCCAGGATCCTCTGGCTCTGGCGGCGGAAGCCATATCCCTGAGCTGGGGGGACCTGGGGTTTCTGTACCTGTTTCCTCCGATACCCATGCTAGGCTGGGTGGTACGGAAGCTGGTTCTGGAAAGGGTGCCCGCCATTCTCATGGCCCCAAGATGGCCAAGACGAGTATGGTGCGCAGACATCGTTTGGCTGACAGTGAATCAGCTCATTCTGCCTCTTCGGCCCGATCTGCTCACTCAGGGTCGGCTGTCTTACCCCAATTTACCAACGCTGGGTTTGACGGCTTGGCTGCTGAGACCTCCATCTTGAAGGAGGAGGGTCTGTCTGACTCAGTTATTAAAACTCTGATCGGTGCCCGAAAGAGGTCTTCTTCTATCACCTACTATAGGACTTGGAAAGCCTATATCGCTTGGTGTGAGGTTAGATCTTTGCCTTGTAGGGTCTTTTCGGTCTCCAGGATTCTGGAGTTTTTATAATCAGGGCTGGACTCTGGTCTTCAGCTGAGTACTCTGAAAGGGCAGGTTTCTGCCTTATCTATCTTTTTTCAGAAATGTTTTGCGCTTCATCCTTTAGTTAAAACTTTTTTCCAGGGGGTTACGCATGTGCGGCCTCCCAGGAAACCATTACTCCCTGTTTGGGACTTGAATTTGGTTCTTTCTGCTCTTCAGGCTCCTCCCTTTGAGCCTTTGCAAGATATTGCTTTGTCTACCCTGACTCAGAAGATTGTCTTCTTGGTAGCTATCACTTTGGTTCGGCGTGTCTCGGAGTCGGCGGCCTTGTCGATTCAGGCGCCCTACTTTGAGAGGCATCAGGACAAAGTGGTCTTTCAGTTCAAACCGGACTTTCTTTTGAATCAGGATATTGTTCTTCCCTCCCTGTTTCCTAAGCCTAAGAATGACAAGGAGAGGGTTTTGCATTGTTTGGATGTAGTACGCTGTGTTAAGTACTATTTGATTATTACGTCTCCTTTTCGTAAAACTGATGCCTTTTTTGTTGTGCCCTGTGGGCCTAGGAAGGGTTTGGCGCCGGCCAAATCTTCCATTAGCAAATGGATACGTCAGGCCGTTATTGTGGCCTATTCTGCTAAGGGGAATGTTCCCCCTTTTCGTATCACTGCTCATTCTACTCGCGCCGTTGGAGCGTCTTGGGCTTTTCAGCACCAAGCTTCTGTTGAACAAGTTTGTAAGGCCTCTACTTGGTCTTCTGTTCATACATTTTCTAAGTTTTACAAGGTTGATGTGCAGGCCTCAGCGGATGCTGTGTTTGGCCGCAAAGTTCTGCATACTGCAGTCATTTAAGTTATGCTTCACTTTGCCTTCGGATACCCATCCCTTGTGGACACTGCTTTTGGATGTCCCGATCGTAAGAATTAAAGGGGAAGCGGGGTGTGTGGCACACTGAGAATAATACCAGTTTGTGAGTACTCACCTGAAAAATGGATATTGTCAGTGTGCCACACACCCCGCTTCACCTGCCCTTTTTGGTATCCTGAATCCTTTATATGGTGAAGCTTTCCTTTATTTTGAGGTTACCGTTGGATTTCCTGGTACCTTGTCTTTCTGCTTTTTAAATCACTGGTGTTAAGTGGGAGGTCCCAGGTATATATAGGCCGGAAGGGGCTCATTTTCAAGACTTCTCCCTGCAATGTCGCCACCTGCTGGTGGAATAACCCGATCGTAAGAATTAAAGGGGAAGCGGGGTGTGTGGCACACTGACAATATCCATTTTTCAGGTGAGTACTCACAAAATGGTATTTTCCATTCTGTTTAGTCTTGTGTCAGCCGCCGCGCTGACTTGCCTTTACTGTCTTTTTTAAAAATTGCCGCCACCGCATGCTGACTTGGTTCCGCGCTTGGCGGCGGTATTACCTCAGGCGCTGGTGCGCCGTCATTGGCTGCTTGCACGTTCTGGCTTCGCGCTCTTCGGGGGGGGGGCGGGGCCCGTCTATGGCGCGCTCCACATCATCGCTGATACCGGCCCGCCCCTCGAGGCATACCGATGCCATCTTTAACCTGCTTGGTTGGCCCATGCGTGACGGACCCCTACCTACCGCGGTCCGTAAGTGCCCTCGCGGGCGGCTTTATATCTTTCACTTTTGTTACTGTGTGCTTACCAGTCTTGTCTGCTTATGTCTTTCAGGCGGGCCGAACCCTTTTGGCTTCTCCCGGCCCTGTATTAGTGTATAACTTGTAGGCCTTGTAAAAATAATACTCCCACTTCCCTAGCGGGTTATTGGGGCATCCGGGGTTGCTATATAGCATTATTCCCTATCGGCGTATAGCGCCGCCATAATCACCATATGGAGGCATCCCAGGATAATGTGAGCGCCGTCCCTTTGGAACAAGACCGGCTGTGTGTGGCGTGTGGGCAGCCTCATGCTGACGCTGACAAGGCGCGGGTCTGTGTACCCTGTGCTGAGCAGGTGCTTGCATTGCAATCTGGCCTGCCAGTGGCTGCACCTCGTTTCACTTCGCCTACTCCCCCAAGCTTAAACCTCACTCCTACTGAGTTGCATACTAGTGGGGATTCTCAGCCTGATGTGTCTTCTAGACTGGCTACTGTTGAGCAGTTGATTGCTAAGTCCTTAGCACGTAAGGCCCCTGCTAAGAAGCGGCACTTGACGCCTAATGTCACTGTTTTCCCTATGGGAACTGAGGAGTTTTGGAATCTGTGTGGCTATACCCCGTCTGATGAAAGGGAGCTCTTTTCTGATTCAGGCTCATCTGATGAGAGACCAAGGGGTCATGACGATTCTGGCTCTGACCCCTGGGCCACGGATGACACTGACAGATTATTGACCCAGATTTTTGAGGTTCTGTCCATCTGTTGCGTCTCCCAGGCAAAGGGGGCGGGCTTTTCCATACGGCAAAATCACGTTTGGAATTTCCCGAGCAGGCACATTTCCATAACCTTGTGCTCAAGGAATGGGAGCGCCGTAGTAAACTTCCCGGGGTTCCAGAAAGTTGGGATAGGAAGTATCCCTTTCCTGCTGAGGTGGATGCCCCGATCCTAGGGCTATCTAACACCTCTGTCATGCATTCCCCTGACTCCACTACCCTGCGGGATGCTGAGGACCGGCGCATTGACCAGCTGGCATCCCACGCCTTTGCATGTGCGGGGACGGCGCTGCGCCCGGTCTGTGCCTCTGCCATTACTGCTGTGGCCACTAGAACCCTTATCAGAAATATGCTTGATAGTGCCCCTGATGATTTGCCTTGTGAGGTGTTTAATGCACTCTCCAGTTGTGATGTTTTTGTAAATTTTGTCCTCTCAGCATTGGATGACACCATCAGAATGTGTGCCAGAACTTCTGTCCTCGTGGTGGCTAAACACCGCTCAGTTTAGCTGCGCCAGTGGGCTGCTGACAACGCTGCCAAGAAGGCCCTAACTGGGTTCCCCTTTAAAGGACTGTGCCTGTTTGGGGACCGCCTGGACCTTTTTGCTAAGGAAGGCAGGCTACCCCAGCGCAGGTGTCAATCTAGGCCTTTTCGGGGTCAGGGTTACTTCTCCTCCCCTTACCGTGGTGCCAGACAGGGGAGGGGGGTTTCCTTTCCTTGGACCCGGGGAGATTTCTGGGGCCGGGGCAGAGGATATGGGCGTCCTGGCCCATCCTGGGGTCCCAAAGCAAAATCTTCCCCCAAGCCCCCTCAGGCATGATGGGGCGCCCTCACCCATCTGGGTGGGGGGACGGCTGCAGCTCACATCTGGAGGCTTCATGTCTCAGACCGATGGATTCAAGAGGTAGTGTCCTCCGGTTACAAGTTGGAGTTTGCTGCCTGTCCCCCTCCAAGATTCATCATATCCCGGATTCCTCAGGACCCTGTGTCAGCTCAGGAGCTAGTGCAAGAAGTGCAAGGCCTCCTGGAGCTGGGGGTCATCTGCCAGGTCCCCTTAAGAGAAAAAGGCAAGGGCTTTTATTCCAACCTATTTACAGTACCCAAAAAAGATGGTTCAGTCAGGCCCATCCTGGACTTGAAGATCCTCAACAAGTTTGCCAGGGGCAGGCGCTTTCTCATAGAAACTCTGCGCTCTGCCATCAGTTCCCTGTGCCAAGGGGATTTCATGACTTGCTTATCTTCATATTCCTGTGTTCCCAGGTCATCAAAGGTTCCTCAGGTTTGCTCTGATGGATCAACACTACCAGTTTGTGGCCTTGCCCTTTGGCCTCCCTTCAGTTCTCAGGGTGTTCACCAAGGTGCTGGCCAGCGTGATGTCTCTGCTCAGGTGTCAGGGCGTCCGCGTGCTTCCCTATCTGGACGACATTCTCATCACTTCCCAGTCTCTAAATCAGGCAGAGTTGGATACTCAGCTGGTGGTGTCCACTCTGGAGTCTTTTGGATGGGTGATCAACCACCCCAAGTCCTTACTGTCCCCTTCCTTGGTAACTCCATTCCTAGGAATGAATCTGGATACGGTTCAGGCAAGGATCTTCCTTCCTCGACAGAAGGTGGACAGTCTGATTGCACAGGCTCAGTCCCTCCTAGCTTGTCCCCATCCCTCCATCAGGCAGGGGATGCAGCTGGTGGGCCTGATGGTATGCTTCGAAGCGGTCCCTTATGCTCAGTTCCACTTGAGGCCTCTGCAACTTCACCTATTGTCATTATAGGAAAAGGACCCAGCATCCCTGGACAGGGTCTGTGTGCTCTCCCCCCTGGTCAGGAGGTCCCTCTCGTGGTGGATGGACTCAAGGAACCTGTTGGGGGGCAGATCCTTTCTTGCCCCTTCCTGGGAGACAGTCACCACAGATGCCAGTCTGTCAGGTTGGGGGAGTTTCTGGAAGTCCCTGCGGTTCCAGGGGAGGTGGGGCCCTCAGGAGGCCCACACACCTATCAATGTCTTGGAACTGTGGGCGATCAGGCTAGTTCTGGCTCACTTGACTACTCACCTTCGGGGCCTGCCTGTTCAGGTGTGCTCGGACAACCAGAGGGCAGTTGCCTACATCAATCATCATGGAGGGACCCGGAGCAAGGGGGCCCTCCAGGAAGCATCTCTGATCCTGACTTGGGCGGAGGCCAATGTCCCCTGCATATCAGTTGTGTACATCCCGGGGGTGGAAAATCGCCTGGCGGACTTTCTGAGCAGGGGGACCTCTCGCCAGGGAGAATGGTCCCTATGCAGCAAGGTGTTTTAATCTCTGTGTCACCGTTGGGGCCAACCAGATGTGGATCTGTTTGCGTCCCGCCACAATCACAAGCTCCCAGTTTTTGTCTCTCTGTTCCAGGATCCTCTGGCCTTGACCTCGGATGCGCTAGCAATGTCATGGCAGGACTTTCAGTTCCTGTATGTCTTCCCTCCAATCCCCCTGCACAAGATTGCTCTGGAAGGGGTGCCAGCAATTCTGGTGGCCCCCAGGTGGCCAAGAAGAGTGTGGTTCGCAGACGTGGTGCAACTGGCAGTAGATCAGTACGCTCTGCCCTTGGTGCCAGATCTGCTCACTCAGGGCTCACTACGCCATCCCAATTTACAAACTCTGGCTTTGACGGCTTGGCTGCTGAAACCTCCATCTTGATGGAGAGGGGGCTGTCTTCCTCAGTTGTGGATACTTTGATTAAAGCTAGGAAGAAGTCTTCTTCTTCCATTTATTACAGGGTTTGGCGTGCTTACATTGACTGGTGTGAGTCTAAGTCTCTTCCCTGTCGTGTGTTCTCTATTCCCAGGATTCTGGAGTTCCTGCAGCATGGGTTGGAGATGGGACTCCAGCTCAGTACTCTGAAGGGTCAGGTTTCTGCCCTGGCTATTTTCTTCCAGAAGTCCTTTGCTCAGCACCCTATGATCAGGACTTTTTTCCAGGGGGTCACTCATGTGCGTCCCCCACGTAAACCTATGGTGCCTGTTTGGGATCTGAACTTGGTTCTGTCAGCCTTGCAGGGTGCTCCCTTTGAACCTGTGCAGGATGCTGCCTTGGCCATTCTTACGCTCAAGGTTGTATTTCTGGTGGCTATCACTTCGGTCAGACGTGTGTCTGAGTTGGCGGCGCTTTCCATTCAGCCCCCCTACTGTGAGAGACACCAGGACAAGTTGGTGTTTCATTTCAAACCTGACTTTCTGCCTAAGGTAGTGTCTGCCTTTCATTTGAATCAGGATATTGTTCTTGCTTCTTTGTGCCCTAATCCTAGCAATGCTAAGGAGAGGGGTTTGCACTCTTTGGATGTGGTTAGGTGTCTGAAGTACTATCTGGTGGCTACTGCACCTTTCAGGAAAACTGATGCTCTTTTGTGATCCCTTCTGGTCCTAGGAAGGGTTTGGATCCTGCCAATACTACTATCAGCAAGTGGATTCGTCAGGTTGTGATTCAGGCCTATTCTGCTAAGGGGAAGATTCCTCCCTTCCGCCTTACTGCTCATTCCACTCGTGCTATTGGTGCCTCTTGGGCTTTTCAGCACCAGGCTTCTGTTGAACAAGTTTGCAAGGCCGCTACTTGGTCTTCTGTTCATACCTTTTCAAAGTTTTACAAGGTTGATGTTAGGGCCTCAGCTGATGCTGCTTTTGGCCGAAAGGTTCTGCAGGCGGCAGTGGTTTGCTGCTGATTTTTCTTGGGGATCCCACCCTACTTTATGGACACTGCTATTGGATGTCCCAACTGTAAGTATTAGCTTTGGAGCAGGACGTACTGTATACTCATAATACCAATTCTACAGAGTAATCACAGAATTGTATTTGCCATGATCCCACCCTGCAACCAACAGTCTCATCTTACACCCAGGCTACATACCACCCCTGTGTACAAAGTGGAGGAGACCCCGTCCCTGAGGCCGTAAGCCACTGATTTCTAATGGCCGCTAATGAGCCTTGCTCAAGCCAAGCACCCTAAGACCCTGCTGGCCAATGATATTGTTGATAGCCTCAATAAGCTAAATACCTGTTGGTAAAAACCCTGGCACGATTAAAAAATAAGCAGTCCTAGCTTGGCAAATGAAGTCTACTTCAGTGTGGGAGCAATAGTAATATAGGCAAATTTGTTTCTGCTAAATGGAACCTCCGATTAATGCTGATTTGGAGGGACTGTCCCTCTTTTGAGTGCGTGTCCCCCTGTCCCTTATTTGTCCCTCCTTGAGGTGTACCATGCAGATCTGCATCAATAAATGATTCATTTGCTTATTCAAAGTGTTTATACTGTTGTAACTGTGACAATGTATCTCCTATCCGACCCTGAATGAGGGGGCGTGGCTTAATTTACAAATTGTCCCTCTTTCCCACCCTGAAAAGTTGGGAGGTATGCATATAAAGCTGTGCTAGCCTAGATCCCCAGGCTCTTATCAAATCAAATAATTAAGTCTATGTAGTGCACATATTCCATAACAATAATGAAATACTCATGCATAATAAATAAATCCCTAATATAAAAATTTTAAAATTTACAAATCATTAAATCTTAGTAATGAGTGGATTTTAATTGGATATAATCAGTGAATATAATATATATAATATAACCACAAACTGTTAGATTGTCAAGCCTCCTGGCTACAATCATGGGGAGAGCTGAGCTGAGCTCCAGGTATGGGGCGAAGTGAAGCAGAAAAAACTCCAAAGAGCAAATAAAAAGTCTGAGCAGAGTCCAAGGGTGAATCCAGGGTCAGAGGCAGGCAGAAAACAGGCAAAGTCCATAAGCGATCTGCGTCAAAAATCAGGTTATCCGTCCGTGTATAAATCCAGGTATTCAATCAGGTATTCAGGAATCAGGGGAACAAGGTCCAGGAAGTAAGCTGATAACACAGCATTGGCTGTAGGCCAGCTGCCCTCTTAAATAGGGCTATCAATCAGCACAGGGAGGGATGTGCCAGAGTCTGGTGAAGTCACTTCCTGTCCATTCAAACTCAGGACACCAGGAAGTGAAATCAAGTCCAAGAGCTTACACTCTAGGCCTTGTGCACTTCCAATGGGCTGAACAGCAGGTGTCACTGTGGAGCATGCGACAGAAGAAGAGCCTGCTCTGTTAAAACCATGCAGCCGAGCATGTCTGCTGATGCATGCAGTCCGTGGTATGGTGCGCTCAGGATGCCTTAAAGGGCAGGAGAGGCGAGGAGACTGACATTGCCCCCCCCTTAAAGGACGCCTCTGGGCGGCCGATCTAGAGAGTCTTCGCTGAAAAGCTCTGATTAATTTTGGAGCATTGAGATTACTAGATGGCTCCCAGGAATCTTCCTCTGGGCCGTAACCTGTCCAACGAACAAGATACTGAATGGAGGCACCTCTCTTCCGTGAATCCAGGATCTGTTCAACCTCATATTCCTCTTCACCATCCACAATAATTGGATCAGGAGGTTTATCTTGGGAATCTCTAAAAGTTCCTTTCTTTAAAAGGGACACGTGAAAAACTGGGTGTATCTTCAGGCGATTAGGTAATTCCAATTCAAAGGCAACTTCATTAATAGCTCTCTTAATCCTAAAAGGCCCGATAAACTTAGGACCCAACTTCTTAGAGGGAAGATGAAGCCTTAGATGAGTGGTAGAGAGCAGGACTTGATCTCCTACTGCAAAATTGGAAGCTGAAGACCGATGCGTGTCTGCTGTCCTTTTGTAACGTTCTTGGGCAGCTCGAAGGGTTGTTCAGAGCATCTGATGAGTGGCAGTTAGATGAGCTCCTAAATCTGCAGCTGCCGGTACATTCACTGGGATGCAGGTATCAGGCAAGGTCTTGGCATCAAATCCATAATTTGCAGCAAACGGAGTAAGGTGGGTCGAAGAATGGACAGAGTTATTATAAGCCAGTTCAGCTAATGGGAGTAACTGTGTCCAATTGTCCTGCAGGGCCGAGGATTAGCATCGTATGCTCCAGTGATTGATTCACCCGTTCAGTTTGTCCGTTGGTCTGGGGATGATAGGCCGATGAGTGGGCCAAAGTGATCCGTAAACTCCTACAGAGCGATGTCCAGAACCGGGCAGTAAATTGGGAACCGCGGTCAGACACAATCTTAGACAGCAGGCCATGTAAACTAACAATCTCTTTCACAAAAACTTGTGCTAACTTCGAGGCCGAAGGAAGGCTGGGGAGAGCTATAAAATGAGCAAACTTGGTTAAATAGTCCACAATCACCAAGATAGTGTTGTTGTTGTCCGAAGGTGGAAGTTCTACAATAAAGTCCATAGAAATATGTTCCCAGGGACGTTCTGGCACTGGGAGAGGCATGAGAAGACCTGCCGGTTTGGTGGTTATGTGTTTATTCCGGGCACACGTCCCACAAGAAGAAACATGTGATATACAGTCTGCTCTTAAGGTGGGCCACCAGAAATGACGTTGAATCAGATGTAGCGTCTTCTTGAGCCCGAAATGGCCAAGGGGTGATCATGGAATTCGGCCAGAACCCTGGAACGTAAAGATTCAGGAACAAAAATCTTTTCTTGATGGACAAGAATTCCATCTACTCGTGACAGTTCAGATTGTAGGTTCTCTGGGATAGAATCGGATGCTCGTCGAATCTCAGCAATGAGTTCAGATTCAAGTAACAAAAAATGGTTCGGTTGCAAAATAGTGGGTTCCACAGGTTCAGGACCTTGGTCAGAAGGATGAAGACGGGAGAGTGCATCAGGTTTGGTATTTTTGTTTCCTGGACGGTAAGAAATATGAAAAGAGAATCTGGAAAAGAATAGTGACCACCTTGCCTGACGTGGGCGGAGTCTTTTTGCAGACTGAAGGTACTCCAGGTTCTTGTGGTCCGTGAGGATCAAAATTGGATGTCTGGCAGCTTCCAATAGATAACGCCATTCCTCCAGGGCAAGTTTGATAGGAAGAAGTTCTCGGTCACAAACATCATAGTTTTGCTCTGCTGAAGACAGTTTTCTGGAAAAGAAGGCTACGGGATGGAGTTCTCCTTGCTCAGATTCTCGTTGAGGGAGTACTGCTCCTACAGCATTGATGGAGGCATCTACTTCAAGTACAAAAGGGAGCTCGGGGTCGGCATGTCTCAAGATAGGGGCAGAAGTGAAACACTCCTTGAGATGAGAGAAGGCCTCCTCAGCAGCTTCAGACCAGACAAATGGAGTATTCTTACGGGTGAGATTGGTGATAGGGCGGACTATCTGTGAGAAATCTTTAATAAAACGTCTGTAAAAGTTGGCGAAGCCAATGAAACGCTGTACTTCCTTGCGATTCATAGGTTGTGGCCAGTCCAAGACGGCAGCCACCTTCTCAGGATCCATCACAATGCCGGTACTGGTGATAAGTAACCCCAGGAACTGAATAGAAGGTTGTTCAAACTGACATTTCTCCAGTTTGGCGTATAATTGATGCTCTCGAAGATGCAGAAGGACACGACGGACATGTTCCCGATGTTCCGAGAGGGAGGAAGAGAAGATTAGTATATCGTCCAGGTAGATGATGACGAAAATATCAAGATAATCCCGGAACACGTCATTTACAAAGTGCTGGAATGTTGCAGGGGCATTACAGAGTCCGAACGGCATGACCAGGTATTCAAAGTGACCATATCGTGTGCAGAAGGCCGTCTTCCATTCGTCACCCTGACGGATCCGAATTAAGTTGTAGGCTCCCCTCAAGTCCAACTTGGTAAAGAACCCCAAATGCTGGAAGAGTTCAGAAATCAAGGGCAAAGGGTATCGGTTCTTGACTGCAATTTGATTGAGGGCCCGGTAATCTATACAGGGTCTCAGAGACCCATCCTTCTCCACGAAGAATAGCCCTGCTCCTGCAGGCGAAGTGAAATGTCTAATAAAACCCTTAGCCAGGTTTTCATCAATATATTCACGGAGAGTCTGTAACTCGGCTTCAGACAACGGATAAATACGTCCAAAAGGGATGGCCGACCCAGGTAGAAGGTCTATTGGACAGTCATAAGAGCGGTGAGGAGGTAGCTGGTCTGCACCTTTTTTGTCAAACACATCCTGGAACTCTAGATACGCAGGCGGAAGGGAATCCGGTGGATTAAGGGTTACTACAGAGAGGTTACTCTCCTGCTGTCTGCAAAATTGGTTGCAATAGGGAGAGAACAAAGAAACTGAACCGGAAGACCAGTCGATGACGGGGTTATGTATAGAGCGCCACGGGAAACCCAAAATAATAGGGTACAAAGGAGAGTGCATTAAATCAAAGTGTATTAATTCTGAGTGTCCATCAGGAGTAGAGCAGCCAAGCGATTTAGTTCTATGGGACACCGGTCCGGACTTGACGGTAGTTCCGTCGGCCAAAGTGAGAAGCAGAGGGGTAGGCCGAACTTCACATGGAATATTGTGAGTCTGTGCGAATTCTAAGTCCATGAAACAGCTGCAGGCCCCGGAGTCAATCATGGCCCTGGTCTCAACCCTTCCTCTGGGAAGTTGTAAACTAAGAAGCACAGAGAGGTGAGAACCAGGCACAGGAAGTGGTGTGCTTCTTAACAGGTGTGTTGATCTCTTCATAGCTGCGGGTCTGGTGGGACAATTAACCCGAAAGTGTCCGGGGTTCCCGCAGTAGATGCAAAGGTTTAGCCGCCTCCGGCGCAGTCTTTCCTCTTGGGACAAAGCAGCCCGGATGGTTCCCAGTTGCATGGGCTTGATAACCCCCGAATCAGTCTGCGGAGAGTCAGGTGATGCAGGCAAGGACCGTGGAGCAAACCATTGGGCTAAGGCTGAACGCTCTTCATGGCGTTCCCGCAGCCGGCGATCCACCTGAATGGCTGCAAGAATAAGTTCATTTGAAGTTCATCCTTAATCAGTTCAGAAAGACCTAAACGAAACTGATGTTTTAAAGCTGGCTCATTCCACTGGGTGTCAAAACTCCAGCAATGAAAATCGGCAACATACTCCTCAACTGGACGGCGACCCTGTCGCAAATTATGGAGAGCTGCCTCTGCTGATGCAACATGTCCAGGATCATCATAGATGGCTGCCAAAGCAGAAAAGATCAACAGAGGCCAGACAAGGATGATTTTGCTCCAGAAGACAATGGGCCCATGTTTGGGGAGGCCCTTGCAGAAAGTAAATAACAATTCTGACCCGGACTTCCTCAGCAGCATAGGTTTGTGGTTGCAGAGAAAATAACTGACAACTGTTCCTAAAAGCACGAACCTTCTGGCGATTTCCTGAGAAAAATTCCGGGAAAGGAACTTGGAGTTCAGGGGTGACCCCGGAATCTTCCCCCTGTGTGGTAGGAACAGCTGTGTCAGAAGATACTGTCCGGGGCGTGAGTTGATTCAGCCGATCCACAAGCTGAGTAAAGCCTCCCTGTAAGCCCTGGGCGGCTGCACAGAGGGAAAAGACTTGCTGCATCAAATTGACAGGGTTCCCCACCGAAGCTCATGTTATGGCTGTGTTATACTGTCAAGCCTCCTGGCTACAATCATGGGGAGAGCTGAGTCCAAGGGTGAATCCGGGGTCAGAGGCAGGCAGAAAACAGGCAAAGTCCATAAGCGATCCGTGTCAAAAATCAGGTTATCCGTCTGTGTATAAATCCAGGTATTCAATCAGGTATTCAGGAATCAGGGGAACAAGGTCCAGGAAGTAAGCTGATAACTCAGCATTGGCTGTAGGCCAGCTGCCCTCTTAAATAGGGCTATCAATCAGCACAGGGAGGGATGTACCAGAGTCTGGTGAAGTCACTTCCTGTCCATTCAAACTCAGGACACCAGGAAGTGAAATCAAGTCCAAGAGCTTACACTCTAGGCCTTGTGCACTTCCAATGGGCTGAACAGCATGCGACAGAAGAAGAGCCTGCTCTGTTAAAACCATGCAGCCGAGCATGTCTGCTGCTGCATGCAGTCCGTGGTATGGTGCGCTCACGATGCCTTAAACTGCAGGAAAGGCGAGGAGACTGACATAGATATCAAATGTTGTGGCAGTCTGAGTGGAAGTCTATAGATGACATCTTACGTGGCAAGTATATAATTAGCCCAAAACAAAAAGAATAAAATGACAAAACACTTAGTGAATCAAGGCCTAAGTCGTGGGCTAACAAAGAGTTGAAAAAAATTCTCATGTTAGAAAAAAACTAAATTTTTGAGAAAAAAGCCAGAGTATTTAACTTTTAGTGAATCACCAGATAGGAAAACAATGAAAGCCAATGGCATTTTTTTTTTACTTTTGAGAAAAGTATTGAACTTCTTACTCCTTTTTAATCTGTAGTTAAAAGGGCCATTGACCTTCATTGTCTTCCTAGTAACATTCTCATGTTTTTTGTTTAATTGTTTACTACATTAGAATTTTTTTTCAATGAATAGAGGCCTTATTCCTATAATGACTGATATGTCATTAATGGGGGGGGGGGGAGGGGTATTTATTCCACGCAAGGCTCTTAACATCACTTTGTCAGTGAAGAATCTTAATCTGTATAAGGCTTTCATGGTCATCAAATCAGGGCCCTCCTCCGTTTTTCACCTATCTTACTATTCCTAGTATGTCACACCCCCCACTTCCCGATATTCATGACACTTGGGAACCCGGCCTGTAGAGGGCGATCTTGCAGAGATGACATGGAAAAAAGGAGCCCCTCCTGGTCCATAAGTACTGGGTTCCTCCCACTATTCCTCAGTCTTTTCATCTCTGCAGTCGGCGAAGCATTCAGAAGATGACTCTCCTTCAAGCTGCAGGTAGCCGGGCTTGCTCCCGGCCCCCTTTTTTTCTCTATTTCTGTCTGATACTCTTTAAACCTGTTTGGTTATATTGTATGCCTCCCAGCCCTGGCTGTGTGGTTCAGGCAAAGGTAGATACATACACCTTCTGGTGTATACAGGAGTATTACTCCTCCGTGAGACCCAAATGTGGGTAGGCGGCTTCCGGGTTGGTGTTCCCGGCATGGGATGCCCCTGTCCCTTTATAATCCCCTTGTGCCTTATGGGTGCATTTCTATCCTCTCCCCTTAGTTATCCTTTAACCCTGCTGGGTAAAAAGGAGGGGGGAAGGGGGGGGGGGGCATTATCTGGGCTTATTTGTCACCTTGCACACACAAAAAAAAAAAAAGAAAGATATATAAAATTAGTCTTTATTTCTTATTTTTATTATTTATTTTTTACTATACTATTTAACAGGAAATGTTTTATTTAGATTTTCCTATCTCTGTCTAGGCAGCATTTTTTGCTTACCTATTAATGCTCTTTGTTTCTGTCTGTGTTCAGATTTGAATTTTCCCTCCGTTTTTGGCCATGTGATCCTGGAAGTGGGCTGGGCTTAGGCATGCTTTTATTCAGAGAGCACCTGTATGCTCTGTTTGACTTCCTGTTTCCTGTTTCTTGCTTCCATGTGGCCTTACCTCATGATGTGAGCTTATTGCATGGGCTGTGACTACCCTTCAGCTTGGCTGAAGGGAGTTTTTTTTCTGTCATTTATTTATATTGTGTGCATTTGGTGACTGTTTTTTTGTTTTCTCTGTAGGTGGAAACTCCTTATTTAAAAAGGGGTTTCTCCTGGTCCTTATATATATAAAAAAAAAAAAAAAAAAAAAAGCCCTTAAGGCTTATTTGGGGGTCCATTTGTGTTTCAATCCTCCCACTTGGGACTATTTAAAGGGGCATCCCGGGTAGCAATTGCGTAAATCCCATATATACTTGGCGACTATAATCATTTATAGTATAATACTAAAAACCATATGGAGGCATCCCAGGATAACGGACATGCAATTCCCTCTGCACAGACTCGGCAATGTTTTGGATGTGGGGCATCCCTTGTTGAGGATAACGCAATTCTTTGCGTCCCTTGTGCACAATTAACTATTATGCAGCAAACTGAGGCCCAGGCTTCAGGGCCTGCGGCTAATGCTAATCTCCTACTCCGCCATGTCTTGTCCGTACCCCAATGATATTGTCATGGGTGGTGAGTCGCATGCTGATTTATGTGCCAGATTGGCTCATCTTGAAAGATTAATGTCTACCTCTGTGCCTAAAAAGGCCTCAGCTAAAAGAAAGCACTTGACTCATGCCGCTCCGGCAAGTGAGTCAGACAATTGTGAATTGCTTGATTGGTCTGATCCTTCTCAGTTAGAAGGAGAATTATATGAGGAATCAGATGTTTCTGATAAACGGCAATTTGTTGGTACTGAGATTGAGCAGGGTGAAGCAAGTGTTGTGGATACCCCAAAAGCTCTTGCTCAGTTATTTGAGGTTTTGGTTATTACTCCTCCTGAAGTAGTCCCTCCTTAAAAAAGGGGAATTCTTTGGAGTCTCTAAACCTCGTTTAGAATTTCCAAATCAAAAGCATTTTGATGAAATTATTCTTATAATGGGAGAAGCCTGCGCGGCTTCCTGGCATTCCCTTGGGCTGGGACAAGAAATATCCCTTCCCAGCTGATACTGTTAAGCGTTGGTCATCACCACCTGTGCCCACCGCGCTGGGCATGTGTACACTTACTGCACGGATTGGTTAAATGCGGAGGACAAATCCCTATGCGTGCGCAAGCATACAGTGGCCATCTATGCATTAATATTTAATTAATTAATACTCCACTACACTTAAAGATGGAGAGGATAAGCGTATTGATCTAATGGCGTGCCACACTTTTTCCAGTGTGGGCTTGGCCTTGCTGTCTGTTGGTGCTTCAGCGCTCATGACATTGGCTATTAGGTCTGTTGTGAGAGACCTAATGAATTACTCTGGGCTTGATACGGCCTCTGAGGAGTATGCTGCTCTTAAGCGATGTGAGATGCATGCATATTTTGTACTTTCTGCCTTAGATGATACTCTGCTCATGTGCAGCAGAACCTCTGCCTTGTTAATCGCCATCCAGCGGTCGGTATGGTTGCGGCAGTGGGCAGCTGATATTGTAGCCAAGAAATCGCTTACAGCGCTCCCTTTTGTGGGATTGCGCCTCTTTGGAGAAAAATTGGATTCTGTCACTAAAGGAGGTAAATTACCTCAACGTAAGAAACAACGTCGTTCCCTTCGCAGAATGGCCTCTTTTTTAACCCTTCCTTTCGGGGGTCTAGATCCGGTAGAGGATCGGCCTTTTCAGCCCCTAGAGGGAATGCATGGAATAGAGGAAAGGGACGTGGCCGTCCAAGTCAGAATTGAGGGTCCAAAACCAAATCTGCCACTAAGCCTGCTCAACAATGAGGGGACGCCCTCACCCTTATAGGTGGGGGGACGGCTGCGGTTTTTCTTCCAGGTCTGTGTTCAGGAGGTATCAGACAATTGGGTTCTGAAAGTAGTCTCTTCCGGTTACAAACTGGAATTCGAGTCCCGGCCTCCTCCCAGATTTTTCATGTCCCGGATGCCGTCAGATCCAGCAATTGCGCAAGGACTGTGGGCAGCAGTAGCGAATCTGTTAAACATGGCTGTTATCGGCCTAGTACCTCCAGCGGAAAGGGGTTTGGGGTTTTACTCCAACCTATTCACGGTACCCAAAAGGGACGGCTCTGTTCGGCCTATCCTAGACCTAAGGAGACTCAATCAATTTATCAGTTTCAGAAAATTCCGCATGGAGTCTCTGCGATCAACGATCGATGCTCTCAGTCAGGGGGACTTCATGACATCCATAGACATCAAGGATGCTTATTTGCACATTCCTATTTTCCGGGTCACCAGAGATTTCTCAGGTTCTCGATAGAAGACCAGCATTATCAATTTGTGGCCCTGCCATTCGGCCTTACCTCGGCCCCAAGAGTCTTTACCAAGATGCTGGCAGGAGTGATGGCTATATTCAGGGTCCAGGGCATCCGCATTGTGCCTTTTCTGGACGATCTTCTTATCGCTGCCTCCTCCCTCGAACAATCAGAGTTGGACACCAGGATGGTGGTCTCTACGCTAGAGAGGTTCGGATGGGTAATAAGTTACCCCAAATCCTCTCAGGCCCAGGAAGGGAATTTCCCTGGACGGACAGATTCTGGAATGGTTCTGATTCAGGACTTGATTCGTCTATTCTTGTCCAACCCTCATCAGTCTATCCGTCTAGGGATGAGACTAGTGGGATTGATGGTAGCTGCATTCGAGGCAGTCCCATTTGCCCAGTTTCACATAAGGACGCTTCAGCTCTTCCTCTTGGCAAAGTGGGACAGGTGCCCACTATCATTAAATCAGATTTTTCTCTTGTCTCCCCACGTTTTGCAGTCCCTTCAGTGGTGGTTAATATCGCACAACCTCCAGAAGGGCAAGTCATTTCTGACTCCGCGTTGGGAACTGGTTACCACGGATACCAGCCTGGTAGGCTGGGGGGGCTTCTGGAAAAAGCACCAGTTCCAAGGATTGTGGGGGCCTCAGGAGGCTCATTCTCCAATCAATGTATTAGAGCTTCGGGCCATACGTCTTGTTCTACTTTGACTGACCCATTTCTTACAGGGTCTGCCAGTTTAGATTCGGTCAGACAACCGAACAGTTGTTGCATATATCAATCACCAGGGAGGGACTCGCAGTTGGGGTGCCCTCCGGGAAGTGTCTCTGATCCTTCAGTGGGCAGAGATCAATGTTCCCTGCATATCAGCAGTTTACATTCCGGGGATAGAGAATGTGGAGGCAGACTCCCTGAGCAGGGGATGTTCTCGCCAGGGAGAATGGTCTCTCAATCCAAGGGTCTTTCAGTTCCTCTGTCACAAGTGGGGGACTCCACGGTTGGACCTGTTTGCTTCTCGTCACAATCACAAGCTGCCAGCTTTTGTGTCTCTATCCCAGGATCCTCTGGCAGTGGCAGCGGATGCCATGTCTATGGCCTGGAAGGATCTGGGGTTCCTATATCTGTTTCCCCCATTCTCCATGATCAGCGAAGATGGTGCGCAAGTTAGCACTGGAGGAGGCGCCAGCAATTCTGGTGGCGCCAAGGTGGCCAAGACGTCTGTGGTACGCAGACGTTGTAAGGCTGGCAGTGGATCGTGTCCATCCTCTTCTTCCAGATCTCATCACTCAGGGTCAACTTTGTTACCCCAATTTACAAACGCTGGCTTTGACGGCATGGCTGCTGAAGTCTCCATCTTGAAAGAAGAAGGTCTTTCTGATGTGGTTATTCAGACTCTTATTAGAGCTAGGAAGAAGTCTTCCTCTGTCATTTATTACAGGACTTGGAGGTCCTATATTGATTGGTGTGAATCCAGGGCTTTGCCCTGTAGAGTATTTTCTATTCCTAGAATTCTGGAATATCTGCAACGAGGTCTGGATATGGGATTACAGATTAGTACTTTGAAAGGGCAAGTCTCTTCCTTGGCAATTTTCTTGCAAAGAGCGTTTGCTCTTCATCCTTTGGTTAAGACCTTTTTCCAAGGAGTCGCGCATGTGCGGCCTCCCAGAGAGCCTTTACTTCCTGTTTGGGATCTTAATTTGGTGCTTTCGGCTATGCAAGCTGCTCCCTTTGAGCCATTGCAGGATATTCCTCTTCCTATTCTTACTCAGAAGGTTGCCTTTTTGGTTGCTATTACTTCTGTCCGCTGAGTTTCTGAACTGGCGGCTTTGTCTATTCAAGCCCCTTATATTCTAAGCATACAGCACGTCCTGCTCCAGAACATATTCATAACGTATGGGTATACCTCTGCCTTCAGCGCCGTGCACTGCAGATCACGAAGAAAACCAGCTCCTCCCGGCCCTACATATACCGGAGGACCTCCCACAATCCCCAGATTTCTCTGCAGTGCTGGAACTGCGAAGACATGAAGTATCACGCTCTCGCAGGCGAGCTGGGCTTGACAGCCCGAGGCCCTGCAGGACTATTTCCACCTGTCCTCTTTGTGAAATATATGCCTCCCAGCCTGGGCTGTGCGGGTCGGGTGAAGGTAGGCAGCACCTAGTGTGCTTATGGAGCTAGACTCCACCGCAATTCCCCAACAATAGGGTAGGCGGTTTAGGCTGATGGTGAGCCTCTAAGGGATGCCCCTCCCGCATTGTCCCGTACCCCGTGTAGTCCTGAGCCCTATTAGGGTCTCCATTCTCCCTCTTTTCTCCGTCTTCGGGGGAAAAGAAGGGGGGGGGGAGGGTACGCGTGTGGCGGTCTTAGTGTACCGGTATGTCACGCTCGTGGCTTATATTCTGCCTTCACTAAAATCGGAGATTTCAGGGCCGTGCTGATCGTTTCTTCGACTGCCCGTGTGTCCTTTTCTAATGATTGCCAATTAATAGAGTTGCCGCGGTCTCCGAGCTTACTGTCGGCGTCCGCGCTATGGTACGTTAGGCCGTCTATTACTCCATTGCCTTAATTTTCCTTCAGAGCTTCGCGCTCTTCAGAATGGCCGGGGCCCTTGTCTGGCGCGCTCCGCGTCACGGCGGAGTATTTAGCCCGCTCTTCGAGCTTCGCTGGGCGCCATTTTGGTTAGCTTCCCGCGCACGCGTCGTGACGGTCTCCTCCTCCTCCACCCGAGCTGTAAGTGCCCTTGCGGGCGAATCCCTCTCATTTTTGTCTGCCCATCTGCGCACGTTCCTGACATCTCGTTCCCATTGTGTCTTTCAGACGCTGAGTTTCCGGCGGCCTCTCCCGGCCTCATATACATATATACCACTCATATAAGTACCTTATACGTATACATTGCTATATTCACTAGTATAAGGAGCGGGCCTTCCCAAAATCTCCCACATTGATCAGCAGGTAGTTGGGGCATCCAGGGTGGCTTACGGCATAAATCCCTATCGACATACTATAATCACCATATGGAGGCATCTCAGGATTGTGTTACCGGGGTCCCATCGGGACAGGACCGGCTGTGTATATCGTGTGGTCTCCCCCACGCTGAGGCGCACGGGGCACGGGTCTGCGCATCATGTTCCGAACAGACGCTGGAACTGCGAGCGACGCTTGCGGTTGTTCCTCGCCCTTTCCCACCCCTTAACCCTTCCCCAAACCTCACTCCCATTGAGTCTTGTACAGGTGAGGGGGCACAAATAGATCCCTCCCCTAGACGGCCCACGTTGGGCCAGATCGTGGAAGGCTTGCCTGGCCGGATCAGCCCAGTTAGACAACGGCCTGCTTCTCCCGCGGCTTCGGCCTGTGCTATGGGCTCTGCAGAGTCCTTGTCTACACGTGCTAGCACCACTTCGGAAGAAGGGGACTTGTTCTCTGACCTAGGCTCCCTGGACAAGAGACCGAGGGGTCAGGATGACGTTGATCTGAATGTCTTGGACCAGCTTGACATTGACGGCATGTTACTCAGGATTTTTAAGGTACTGGCCGTGTCGCCTCCCGGCGCGGTCCCCGGGCCGAGAGGGGGGCGCTTTCATACCGCGCCGCCTTGGTTGGAATTTCTCGAGCAAGCTCACTTCTATGCACTTGTTCTTCAAAAGACGCCGGATGACTGGGCTTGGAAATACCCTTTTCCCCCCCGAGATGATAGATGTTTGGTCCTCGTCCCCAGCCGTGGATGCTCCGATTATTGGGGTTCCTAACCCCCCATTCCTTCCCCGGCTTACAGCTCCCTGCGGGACGCTGAGGATCGGCTTATCGATAGGCTTGCTTCCCACGCCTTTACCTGCGCTGGCACGACGCTGCGACCTGTCTGTGCCGCGGCGATCACGGCTGTGGCAGCTAAGACTCTTATATGTAAGTCCCTAGAGCATCAGCCTGAAGATTTACCCTGGGAGGTCTTTTATGCACTCTCTAGATGCGATATTTTTCTTAAATTTATCCTTATGGCCTTGGATGACACCATCAAAATGTGTGCTAGGACCTCTGCCCAGGCGGTGGCTATATACTTCGCCTTCTCTGGCTTCGTCAGTGGGGGGCAGACGATGACACTAAGAGGATCTTGACGGGGCTCCCCTTTAGAGGACATCACCTGTTTGGGGCACGTTTGGATTTTTTTGAGCAACAGGCCACTCCACCCAGTCAGAGGCGGCCGCTGCGTCCCCTGCTGGGCAGAGGCACCCCTCCCCCTCCATATTCCGTTGCACGGGAACCGGGGTTGCCCCCTGCTGGACCTGGCCCAATCTCCCACCCCAGGAGTGACGTTCAGGGCCCGGGGCCCTCCGGTCGGGCTAAGTCTTTTTCCTTCCCTGATTTCCCTCATGCATGATGGGATGCCCTCACCCACCTGGGTGAGGGGAAGGCCGCAGCACTCTACTCCTTTCAGGAGGCATCCTGCCTCGCTCTGGTGGCTTTAGGTAGTTACCCTAGAGATGGAACTGTGTTTGCTGGGCAGTCCTTCCCCCGAGTCGGTTAAGAGGTCTATGTTTCCATGCCCGTCTTCTCCCTTCTTCTCTCCCTTCTAGGATGAGGGAGCTTATCTGCCTAACACCTAGGAGAGTGTGGCATCTGTACCATAATCTTTCGGCCTGGCGCCCTCTACAGGGCTGTCTGTGCCCCATGCCCCAGGGACCCCCTGGCTGCTGGGCGTGTTTGGATTTTTCCAGGCTCTGGGGAACCTTCAGGATACTGAGCCCTCTACGACTGGTATTGGTGTTCACTTACACCGTAGAGACTTAACCTAAGCCCCCTGTTTGCGCCCTCGTATGCACTGGGCTCCGGAAGGGTGTGTTGGCTCACACGTCACCAAGGGACTTTGGGTACTGGGGATTTTTTAGGATCCACTGTTCCCTCACACGGAGCTGTGGGGATGGAACTTGACAAACCGGAGTCCTACTCGGCTCCACCCTCTAATCCCTGGTTTACACCAGACGTAGGTTTCACCCAGTGCCCCCTTTTTTGTTGTTTCCTTGACTATAAGGAGTTTACAGGTATGAGACCTCCGGTTCTCCGTCCTGTATAGTGATTCCTCCAGACAGCTTCACTTTCTGGTGAGCTGATTGGCGGCTCGTCCTTGACACCATTCGCCCCGGGGATCTTGGGCTCTGAAGTGACTTATCCATTAGCCCTGGATGAGAGGGTTGCACCCTGGGCCTGGTTTTGCCTACCCTTCCACCTTGTGGAGGCACTTACTCTTCTACTGGACTTATGGGTACCACGGGGGAGCATTCCATACTCCTTGCCTTTCCCTGATGGTTACCATGGTACCTATTCTTCTGAATTCCCCGGGGGTTCCTAGGAAGGGACCTTGAAGGTTCTGGTTTCCTAGGTGAATTTTGGTCATAAGTAGCACGTTGTGGGTCATAGTTGGGGACTACTCCTTCTTGTACCCGTCCATTGGGGGACTTTCTGCCTTAATAGGTCAGTGGTTGCGCTTTGTTCCTGCGAAATTCTCGGGCCTGGATCCTTACCGGGGAGCCCTGATTCTTTAGGGGACTTGATATTCCTTGTCCTTCCTGAAGTATCCCTCCCTTTTGGAGGTTCTCTGTTGTGCCTCCGGGCTCACACTGGCAGGGTTCTGCGGGACCCCGCCTCTATTACAGGGGTCTACCCCTGTTATTGGCCAGATTGGTCTGCCCTGGTTGGGGCTAGTGGTTCTGGCTGGGTAGTTTACTTGAAAATGTTATACCCTTGCCCTACCGGGCGCGGGGAGAGCTTGCGCTGGTCCCTGATGACAAGCAGCACCTTATGCTTGGGGCCTGGGAGGCCCAGCGGGGTGTGGGTTCTCAGGGAGTTCTGCTGTGTTCAGCTGGACGGTATGTTCCCTCACGAGGACTATTTTTTTAACATAATATGGTGCTGTTACCTTAGACATACTTTAGCGTTGGCAGGATCGGTGGCTTGCCCTGCCCGAGATGACAGATCTCGAGGTGTCTTGTTCCTTGGAGGTTCGGGACCTTGTCTTCCTCCTTATCCTCTTCCTTCTGCCACGCTGGTTTAGCTTATGTTGCCCCTATGCTATGTGCTGGGTCTAAGGCCCTTCCCTGGCGGGTCGGTATCTGCTCCCGGGTTTAGGGTCCTACAAGCAGTGTTTGGTATGGGCTCACTATTGACTCTGTCTATTGTTGGGGCCTGATCTGTTCTCCTATTACGAGATCTGACCCAATCTTTTGTTTGCATTCCTCAGGGTCTGCTCAGGTGCATTCCTGGGGGATCCCTAGTTCCCCCTTTGGAGGGGAGGTCTTATTCTGAAGCCCTACCAAGGGTTTCCACAGTTCTTAGTCACGTCCTTGTCTGACCTGCTCCTTCCATTAGGTTGCTCTTCTGGAGAGGTTACTTTTTTTTTTTATATATATGCATTCTTTGGTATAGAGCTATACCATGAGGTGAGGGTACCCGCCTCACACTAATTGGGATTCAGGCGTTACTTTGTCCCTTTTGCCTTGGACGGATCCTCTGGTTTCGGGACTATGGTCTAATTACTATGAGATGAAGGGATCTGTGCCCCTTTCCTGGGGTAAGAGATCTGCCGGAACTGTCTCGTCCCTGATGGGATCTTATTTTGGGGTCTTCCGGTGTCCCCTTCTGGAAGTACCGGGTTGATTGTGGCCATGGATTAGGGCCCTCTGGCCTGGTCCTGTTTGGTTGCTCGTCCTTCCGGACTTGTTGGACTTTTTTGGCTTTGCCGAATATCGTTTTTAGCACTTCTGTTGGTCTCGTCTGTGACCTGGACATGTATTCCCCGGGGAAAGGGGGGGGGGGGGGGGGGGGAAGTTTTGAGTTACCATGGTTACCTCCTCTTGTAGCGGAATGGTTAGACAGTTATTTTGGCCTATCCTTTTAGAGGAAGATCCTTCCTCCCTATTATTATTAGTTCTTGTACCATTAGTGCTGGGCTTGCCCTGTAGCACTATGTTCTGGCGATCAAGCCGGCCAGTCCGCTGCTTGAGTTCTATTCTCCCTTTACAAGGTTCAAAGGTTGAGGTTTGAGCATTGCTCTCGTTGTTGATTACATGGTTAAGGGTGACAGCGCTTTACTTTGGCTGTGCCTTTTCATGGGGATCCCACCCTATTGTGGACACTGCTATTGGATGTTCCATACGTTATGACTATGTTCTGGAGCAGGACGTGCTGTATGCTTAGAATAATACAATTCTGTGAGAATCTCACCTGTAGAATTGGTATTATATGCATACAGCACGTCCTGCTCCACCCCACCCTGGTTTCACTTTGTTCTGGATCCCCTGTATGGTGATTGTACTCACTTGGTGTTACCAGAAATTCTGGGTGGTTGTGCTTCTCCTGGCTTCTCTGATCACTGCTTTTCAATGCTGGGGATTGTGGGAGGTCCTCCGGTATATTTAGGGCCGGGAGCAGCTTGTTTTCTTCGTGATCTGCAGTGCACGGCGCTGAAGGCAGAGGTATACCCATACGTTATGAATATGTTCTGGAGCAGGACGTGCTGTATGCATATAATACCAATTCTACAGGTGAGATTCTCACAGAATTGTATTTTTGAGAAGCATCAAGATAAGGTTGTTTTCAGTTTTAAACCGGATTTCCTTCCTAAGGTGGTGTCTGCTTTCCACCTAAATAAGGATATAGTTCTTCCTTCCTTGTGTCCTAAACCTAGTAACGACAAGGAAAGGGTCTTACATTCTTTGGATGTAGTTCATTGTGTTAAGTATTATTTAGTTACTACCTCGGCCTTCCGCAAGACGGATGCCTTTTTTGTTGTGCCTTCTGGGCCCAAGAAGGGTTTTGCTCCTGCCAAATCTTCCCTTAGTAAGTGGATACGTCAGGCTATCATTGGGGCCTATACGGCGAAGGGGAAGGTTCCCCCCTTTTCGTGTCACCGCTCATTCTACTCGTGCTATTGGAGCCTCTTGGGCTTTTCAGCACCAAGCTTCTGTTGAACAAGTCTGCAAGGCTGCGACTTGGTCTTCTGTGCATACTTTTTTTAAGTTTTACAAGGTTGATGTGCAGGCCTCAGCAGATGCTGTTTTTGGCCGCAAAGTTCTGCAAGCTGCAGTAAATTAAGTTATGCATTATTCCTTTGGGATCCCCACCCATTATAGACACTGCTATTGGATGTCCCAAGTGTCATGAATATCGGGAAGTGGGGGGTGTGACATACTAGGAATAATACTATTTTGTGAGATACTCACCTGTAAAATGGTTATTACGAGTATGTCACACCCCCCACTTCCCCCGCCCTTTTTTGTTCGAGGGATCCTTTATATGGTGGTTATTATTATTTCAAATAATTTTACAATTATTGAATATAATTGGCTCTTTTTGCTCTAAGGAATCCTTTATTTGGTATTATTTTACAATTATTGAATATAATTGGCTCTTCCTGGTTCTTCACTGCTGTTTAAAAAGACTGAGGAATAGTGGGAGGAACCCAGTACTTATGGACCAGGAGGGGCTCATTTTTTCCATGTCATCTCTGCAAGATCGCCCTCTACAGGCCGGGTTCCCAAGTGTCATGAATATCGGGAAGTGGGGGGTGTAACATACTCGTAATAACCATTTTACAGGTGAGTATCTCACAAAATGGTATTTTTCTCAATTGGGGTACAGCTTTAACGTATGGTTATCCTCATGAGTCTGTGAACTATAAATCAAAATTAACACTCCACATACCACTCGTGTATACAATAGGAAATGCCTAAAAAAATGTTTTTATACTGATCCATAAGGGACCAATAATCAAATGTGAAAATACTACCCAATATGCTTATGGGATTATTCATTCGGGTTAATCTACTAAACCGCTCCTAATAGCCACAACACTTCAAATGATAAAAAAAAAATATGCAAATTCCTCATTGAGTCTTTTGGGTCAGTTTGTAGATCAAATATCCATTTTCTACAATTGTGCAATGGCGATCGCGGCAAAAAGTGAGCAATTTGCAGGTTCACAGGTGATTGTGATAATTGCTATTGCAGCACATCACCTAGGTGTGATGCCAGCCCCAGTGTTGTCCCATGAAAAGATGTACTAAAATATTAATTTACAAAAATGTAATGAGCCTACTGACTTTTGTGAGATACTGTATTGTCAAACCTCACAAGTGTTCAATGCTACCATACAGCCAGCATTCCAGATCAGATTCTTTGATTATTTTTTTCTTTATCTGAATCTGATGGCTTTGCGGAACATGCAGAGCTTTAAGTGCTGCAGTTTTTAAGAAATCATAATTGTTTGATTTGTATGCTACTTACTAATAGTCTTTGGTAGCACTGTTGAAACCCCAGCAACCCTTAAAAGCATGTGGTGGGATTTGTCAACAAATAAATAATTGGCAACATTTCCACTGCATTCCAGATACTCCACCTACAGTATGGGCTCGATTCAACAAAGGTAGAAATAAATTTGTGTCGCTCGGAAAATCGGATCGCATGTGTAAATGTTTAACTTTTTTGAGTGATTCAGAAAAGGGGTTGAATTGAATACGTGCACTCGAAAATGCAATCGTAAAATTTTCAAAATGCTCAAAGAAAAGGCTGTCGCAAGCGAAAATTATTGGAAAATGTACTCAAATTTTTTGTCTCCTGTTTAGTATTGTTTTCTGACTGCTGCATGGTGTTGTAAGGTTTTTTAATGGATGTAAATGCATATTTTTTTTCAACTTTTTAAGTTGCCTTTGTAGCTGCTGTATGTACATGGTGAACATTGTGGATACATGTAATGAGGCAAGGTATGCTGTAGTGGAAGTACTAATTAAACAGTAATATTTGTAAGAGGCATGTATGTTGTTGTTTTTTTTGGGGGGGGGGTTGGTTGGAATGCTAGGGACCTGTATTAAAAATGTTTCCTTTTAATGCAGAAATGTGCCCATTGTTTTCTATACAAAGCTTGCTCACACCACACCACGTGTCCTTGGGTGCAGCTCTTTACCCTCATGGTACACCATTCTTATGCTTACACTATAACGTGGACCAAAACCCAGGATTTGACTATTCTGGGTTTTGGTGCCCCTCAGTGTAAAAACCCAAAGGTCGACCACTCCCATGTACCTTCCCCAGTTTCTGGGGAACTTTTTACTACTAGTAAAAAGGGGTAAAAAGTTCAATATTTTTTTCAGGAGTAAAAAAGTGCCATTGACTTTCATGGTCTTCCTAACTAGTGATTCACAAACAGTGGAATTCTCAGGCTTTTTTCTTATGAATTGAATTTTATACTACCATTGGAGTTTACTACCATTGCAAAGAAAGTAGAAGGGCTCCATTGTGTGAGAGAGCAAAATGAGTTTTCTCCTGCTGAAAGCTGCATCAAAAAACTAGTGCGAAACACTCTAATTTATATCATGTGTGTGGCTCATCCAAGTCCACCTGAATCAGTAGTAAAATTTTCGAATTGCAAAATGCAGTAGTAAATTTTTCAATTCACTAATTTATTTCGCACTTTTACAATCACAATCGAATTTAATTATTATTATTATCATTGTTTATATATATATATATATAGCCAATAATTAATGTTATGGTCGGCACACCTATGAATAAGAGCTATCATATGATTTGGGTGCTTCTGCTTTTGGGTTTTTCCTCATTAACCCCACATAAATCTAACACAAACAAAAATAGAGTAGAAGCACACCACAAATATTCATTTGCAAAAAGTTTATAATTGTATAAATGAGTGATACATATATACAGTGAGGTACACACAAAATAACATGTATGTCACTAAGTCCAATGCCACAGATATGTACAGTAATTAATGAGAAAAAGGATACAATATTGTCCTATTTGGCCGAAAAGCTCTCAAGGTTGTGTGTACCTCACTGTATATATGTATCACTCATTTATACAATTATAAACTTTTTGCAAATGAATATTTGTGGTGTGCTTCTACTCTATTTTTGTTTGTGTTATATATATATATATATATATATATATATATATATATATATATATAGCGCCATCAACTTCCGTAGCGCTTTACATGGTATGATTACAGACAGGGTAAAACATATATTACAGAGAACAATACAAAATTAGATGCCAAGTGTTGTGAGAACAGGAGACAATAGGGAGGAGTGCCCTGCCCTTGGGGGCTTACAGTCTAAAGGATGGGGGTGGAGACAAAAGGGGCGGGGTGGTAGAGCTTGAGTATGGCTGCATGTGCCATTGAAGGTAATAGGAGTTGCTTAAGCCAGGTCATATGCTTGTCTGAAGAAGTGAGTTTTGAGGGCACTTTTAAAGGCTTGGAGTGATGGAGAGTGGCGGATCGAGCTGGGATGGGCATTCCAGAGAAGCGGAGAGGCACGGAGAAGTCTTGAAGGCGGGAGTGCGAGGAAGTAACCAAGGAAGAGGACAGGAGAATGTCAGAGGCAGAGCGGAGGTTGCGCTTGGGTTGGTAACGCTGGATCAGAGATGAAATGTAGGAAGGGGCCTGGTTAGAGAGAGCTGTGTAGGTTAGCGTTAGAAGTTTGAACTGAACTTTATGGGAGACAGGTAGCCAGTGGAGGGATTGACAGAGGGGCGTAGCACTGGAGAAGCGAGAGGAGAGGTAGATGAGGTGAGCAGCAGAGTTTAGAATAGATTAGAGGGGAGCTAGTCTGTTTGTTGGCAAACCACAGAGGAGGGTGTTGCAGTAGTCCAGTCGGGATATGACCAGGGCGTGCACTAGCATTTTAATGGTGACAGGTGAGAGGAAGGGACGAATGCGGGAGATATTTATGAGTTGGAGATGACAGGAGGTGGCCAGGGAGTGAATGTGAGGTGTGAACGAGAGAGAGGAGTCCAGAATGACGCCCAGGCATAGAGCTTGATGAGTTGCAGTTATTTTAGGAGTATTTATAGAAATTGTGGTGTTAGAGAGGGGAAGGGAGTGAGGTGGTGGGAAAATGACCAGTTCTGTTTTGTCCATGTTTAGTTTAAGGGAGCAAGATGTCATGAAGCAAGAGATGGCTTTTATTCGAATGACTCGTGTTTTACAATGGTTCCAGGTTGCTGAATCACTCGTAAAAATAGCTATCGCAAAATCGCAACTTTTTAAGCACAAAACGCACGAAAAATCAATTTTCTACCTTTGTTGAATCGAGCCCTATGTGTCAAACACTGCAGTTTATTTTGGAAATTAGTCAGTAGAAGCATTGCTGATCAGGTCACTCCAGTTTCATTCTACAGTAATATGTATTTGTTTAACCTATTAATTGTCATTTGTTCAGGAAACACCCATGATTTAAATATAGTTTGATGTCATCACCTTAGTTAGGGCAGCAGAATTGTCATGTCAGTACTATTGCTGTAAAGTGGTTTAAAACAATGACCGTCAGAGTTGGGTTTCTACCGGCCCCTAGGGAGTGGGAGAGGGGGGTGATTGATGTCTCCTTGCTTTCAAGGATCTTTCTCCTAGTCAATAGTAGCCTGTTTTGGGCGCATTGTTTGGAATCAATGCAAATCCCTGCAAATTCAGTTCCTCAATCCCACATTGCATGCATTCGTCATAGCAGGTAAGATGGAATTACAGCCAGGGAGTGCAAGCAGTGAGGCAGCTATTCATTGCTATTCACTGCTTGCTGTGGCTAGAGACAGAGGGACACTGCCAGAGGCCTTAGCATGTGTTTAATATTCAGATTATGGTGGTTTCACTCAACTGGGCATTCTGAATATGGAGGGGGAGCCTTAGAGTTTAAACCGGACCTTCACCATGATTTAATGAAAAGCCCAAACTCTTAAAAAACAATTCCTCAGCATCTAAAATTAATATATTTTACATGTTTAGTCACTAATTTATTATACTTTCCCCCACTGGGCTGCAACTCTGTTTGGGAATTTAGGATACGGGCGCCGCCATCTTGACTCAGAAGCATCACACTTACTGAGGAGAGGAGAGTGGGATAAGGTACAGGGGGGCGGGTTATAGCTGTGCTTTGCTCAGACAGAGCAGAGCTGGGGTCAGGGAAAGGTCAGCAGTCCCAGAATGCAGAGCAGCACAGTCACTTCCTGTTTGCAGGCACTTCCTGTTTGCAGGCTGCCTGCAAAAATGGCAGCTTCCATAAGCCGCCATCTTGGATGTTTAAAGGCTTATAAAATGCAGTAGATGCAGGTAGGATGATTTTTAATGTGAGCAATCTGTATGTACAGGGTGTGGGAAACATATAAGATAGACTCTTATTTAGAGTGAAGGTCCGCTTTAAAGACAAAGGGTTTTAGTCTGCTTTTAAAGCAAATATTCACCTAATCTGGCAACTTGTGCCAAGCTTCCTCGGCTTTGGCAGCTGCTTTCCCATGGCCGTGAGATAGCAGTGGGAGTGCACATATATGTGCATGTGGGAGTGCACGCATGCATGCAACTGTGGGAGTGCTACATACACGTCCCAGAGTTGCGTGCATGTGCCAGTGAGAGTGCGTGTATGCACCTGTGGGAGTGCATGAAAAGGCATGATTAACTCTGTGCGCATGTGCATCTGGGGGTGCTGGTCTAGGCATCAAATGGTGCCTAGCAACAAGGATTGAAAGAAGGAGCACAGCAAGGGTGTAGCGAATGCCTGGGTTTGTAACAGGATTTTAGCCAGGCCCCGCCCATTATGCTGATAATTTTTCTGCATCGCAGAGCCAAGAGCCACGTCCACTTTTTTTAAGAGGAGAAATCGTGGTGAACCATTTTTTCTTCAATTGAAAAATGAAAAACCGTTTAGGACCGTACCAAATGTTGCCCAATGTAATGGTGTAACCATTGTCTTTGCCTTTAATTTCACTTTAACTACTTTGCCAGTGATGGTGAACCTAGAGCACACATGCCACAAGTGTCACGCACAGCCTGCTCTGATGGCTAAACGCTACCCTCTGCTTTCCCTGCGTCACTTTGTGTGATGCGCCTCCGCACCCATGTCTGTTTTAACTTTGCTAGGTGGGAAACATGAGCTGCACATGCTGTGTGAGCAGCAGCTGGGAGTTCAGATAGTCCACCACAGTTCAATAAGTAAGAATCTGCAGGCTGGGCAGGTGTGCTCCATCAATTTTGGTGTGTGTGTTGGTGTGTCTGGCTGCCATGGGCTGTCTCCACCCCCCCCCCTAAATGCCGGGAGACCTGCTGACAATTGATCTGACCATTGCTGTGATTAACGGACAGCTCTGTTAAGGTTGCCCTATTTACCTATTTCTGTTAGTCTCCTAAATGTGATGTGAGCCTTGCCACAAAGTTGCTTAGACCACATTAAAGTTTACCCACTGGCGGAAACATCCCACCCCACCTCTGTGCCAAGCCTGATTTGGGGGCTTTTGACTATCCCAGGTTATGTTGCTGCCCCAGGAGCAACCTAAATTGCTCCTGTTAAACTAGCCTCTTCCCGGTCCAAAGGGACATGCGCGGGCTCTTGTTCAATCAAAGCCGTTTGCTGTGAATATGTCATGTGGCAAATGGCTGTGATAGACAAGTGCCCACATACTCATCAGGGTGCACATTTCCACCCCAGTCTATCTGAATGGCTGGGGTGGGAGCGTCTGAAAATGCAGGGGATGCGGCCACTCTTAACTCCCATTGTAAACAATTGCCGAATTACATAGGCATGGCTAATGGCTCTGATTGGACGAGAATCTACACATTCGCCATTGGGCCGGGAAAGGTGGCATGATACCGGCGATCTGGGGGGTTTCACACAGCAGGGCATCCAAATTGGAATGCCCTGTGGGAAGGCCTTCCCTGCAGCTGGCCTTGGTAGCTTTTAGATTTCAGCGCTGACTGCCCTGGGCTTTGTTATGCTTTGGTTTGCTTTACATGGGTGTCCCAATTTGGGATGCCCCCTTGTGTGAAAGCCCCACAATCATTGAGGACATGCTTCTACAGCATGCAAAGGGCTTTACTGCAATCAGCATGCATTGCCATGTACATTACTGCTGCCAGTTAATTCTGTATGAATGAATTTCCAGGTACCTCCCTAGGCTGCCACCTCTGACTACGTGCACCTGCTGAAAGCCATTTAGATATGGAGTGTAGTCAAGCATGCAGTGGCGCTGGGGATGCTGGAAGGGGCCTGCAGATACGCAGAGGATTGCTAGACCGACGTTATGCACTAGGTAGCCATTGAAAACAGATTTCACGTGTGGCGCAACACCACCTCCACCAATCTAAGGTGTGTGGCTGTTGAAAGGGCACCACTATGACTTGTGCTTTTGGGGTCCTGTGAAACTTATGTACACCCCTGCTCCAGAGATGGCAAGTTATTAACCCTGGGGCATCCTGATCTGGGATTCCCTGCTTTATCAACAACCCCCCCCCCCCCCCCCCCCGGCGTTTTCCACTTTTAACTTTCCACTTGCCCCTAAGAAAATTACCAACACCTGGGATATTCTCTTCCCACTTTGGTGGTTCCTCCATCAAAAACGGGTTCCTCCTCCCCCGGAACAGGAACACACTGGACTAGGCTATGCCTTGCCTGTCTTCCTAGAGCCGTGAAAACTATGCAAACGCCACAAAATGGTGTTTAGCTAGAAGTTGTGCAATGGGTATAGGACCAAACAAGTATTCTGCATCATGTTAATGCTTGCTATGCTACGTCAAGCAGATGGGCATCCCAAATTAGAATTTCCAGAGTAGAATCGACAGGTTTATTTAGTTGAAGGCCTGGTAAATGACTTTTGGAATTTGGTTGTTATATTTAAACCGGACCTTCAGCATGATTTAATGAGAAGCCCAAACCCTTAAATAACTATTCCCCAGCATCTAAAATTAAAATATTTAAGTTTTTAGTCACTTACGTATTATTTCTCCCCCACTGGGCTGCAACTCTGTCCAGGACTTTAAGATACGGGCGCCGCCATCTTGACTCAGAAGCATCACACATACTGAGGAGAGGAGAGCGGGACAGAGCAGAGCTTATTAAGGGTGAAGGTCTGCTTTAGGTTGGCCTGGCTAGAGGCTGTAACCCACCTACTCGTGCTAAACCCTGCACCTAAAGAGATTTTTATTATTTTGTAGTGTCCATATAACAGAGTACCTGGAAATGACTGCACACTGCAGCACCACATGCCTTTTATTGGTAGAAGTGGGCTACATGTGTTCAGCCATAGCCAGGTCCCCATATCAGATGGAACTCGGCCAGAAAAAGAAAACTATCTCTTAAAGAGAAGCAACCACCTCCTGTGCTCTCCCTCTTTATGGGGCATACTGAATTGGGATGCCCTGGGAATCAAGCATCCCTCTGGGCCATGGCTGCATCCCCTCTATAGCTGTCACTGGGGTGTGTAAATGCATCCGTCATTTCTCAATGGCTAGTGTGGGCATTCTGACAGAGGTGAACAGTGATGCTGCGGAAGGCGCGGTCTCCATTCTGATTTTTGAGCCCAGAGCGGCAAGGATAATCTGAATCTATTAACTCTTATTGAGTTAACTGGCAGGGGGTTCACACATAAGTTATACTAAATCAGTGTGGGGGGGTTTCACACACAGGGTAAACCCAAATCAAGATGCCCCTGTTAGACTTCTCTAGAACATACCAATTTTGGATGCAGCGCTGTTTCCCAGTATACTTGCCTTGCCTTGCAATCCCAAGGTGCATGAGTGGGGCCATATTTCAGCCTGAGGTCTATTGGGGGGCTTCCTTAATGGCCTGCGCAAGTACACAGGGGAGAAACCAGCAGCTTGCACTCAGTTTAACCATGCCACCCTAATGTCAGAGCTGCTAGTTAAAGTTGTATGAAGCAGGAGCTGCTGATTGGCTGGTAACACACACATGTGCTGTGAGATCTCCAGAAAGGTATGTTTTTACAGGGATCTCTGGGAATGCACACAGTGAGGCATTCTAGATTGGGATGTCCTGCTGGAGATGAACAATACCCAGAATGATTAAAATCAAATTGGTATTCCTTCTTAAAGCGGAGTCCAGTCGAAGGGTAACCACCGCCCTACCATCATCACCGGGTTCTGAGGTGGGGAGATTACAAGAAAATAATTGTCTTACCTTGATCCTGTGTTGTCACTGCTCCTTCGGCAGCTGCATGGAAACTTCAGCGTTTCATCCCCTGCTCTTGGCACTTGCCAGCCCATTACATAAGTGGCCATGGCTGTGCACAAAGTGGTGGAAGCTTTTCTGTGCAGCAGACTCATGACTGGAGACAGGATGTCTGGTGATCGGTGCTGGATCATAGGTGAGGTTGGAGTGTTTTTTTTGTTTTTTTACATACAGAGTTAGAGAGGCGGCTTTGAAGAGCCATCCTCCAGACTGCTTCTACTTAGATTCTTGCTGAGGAGGGGGGCAAAGGAGGGTATTTTATATTGGGAAAAAATGAGGGGAAAAAAGTCACCTGAACTTATTTTCTAAATATCTGAAAGGGCAGCATACTCTTGAGACCTAATGGCTCCGCCCCTAGGTAGGAACACATTACCACCAGAAGTGAATAAAGCTTTAACGCCTCCTCCCAGTTGATATAGAGCTCTGAAAAATACCAAGACAGACCAAACACTACTGGTAATTAAGCATGACAATAACTTGAGGGTGGGAATCCTGTATGCTGCCCTTTTGGGTGTTTAGAAAATAATCTGGACCATTTTTTTTTTTTTTTTTTTTTTAACAATAGATCTTTATTGAGGTAGAAAGGACAGCAAAGCAACCCACAGGAAAAAAAGTTTCATACAGCAGGAAGGTCCAGCCTACATAGTACATAAAGCCACCTTAATGTTCGGTACATACATAGCCTACTAGTCCTCTGTGACCTTCGCTCTCCCGACTACCACCCAAATGGAGCCTCGCCGTACCAGTCCACCTTTTTTGTTTAAATTGTAAAGGGGGAATCGGGGATCAGAATCAAGCTGTAAGGGGTAGGAAGTGTGGGGGGGGGGAGGTTAGAAAAGGAACGAGGAGGAGGGGGGGAGGCACCCCCAGCCCACCC
Source organism: Gastrophryne carolinensis (assembly GCA_027917425.1). NCBI lineage: Eukaryota > Metazoa > Chordata > Amphibia > Anura > Microhylidae > Gastrophryne > Gastrophryne carolinensis. Next base: position 224,840,492 of record CM051239.1, on the reverse strand, counting down.
CCCCCAGGGCCGCCTCGCGCCCCACCCAGGCACGTGCCTCACCCCTAACACCGGGTGCCTCACCTCGTCGTCTGTCTCTAGCCACCACTACCTGTAATCATACCATGATCCGCAGTTTCTTGCCCTCATCGGACTCTGTGAACATGTCCCATGGCAACCACCGGTGCCTATGCTTTTCCTCTGAGTCCTTAAGGGCAGTCAAGTCCTCCATGCGCCTGATGCCCTCCACCCTACGGATCCAAGAGCCAATGAGAGATGCGGCGGCTTTCTTCCACTGGGCCGGTATGCACGCCCTGGCTGCGTTCACCAGATGGATAGTCAACGACTTTCTGTACTTCACAACTGCTCCACTAATGGAATGGAGCAGTAGGGTTTCCGGGGAGAGCGGGATGTCATTGCCGTTATCCTACGGATCAAATCCACAATGCTCCTCCAGAAGCCCTGAATTTTCTCGCATTCCAAGAAGATGTGTAGAATGGTGCCTTGGGCCCTCTCACACCTCCAGCATAGTGGCGAGACAGATGGGTAAAATCGATGTAGCGTCTGAGGAGTCCTGTACCAGCGGCAGAGGATTTTATAACCCGCTTCCTGGTAAGAGTTGCTAACCGTCGCCCGTTGCGCCAGCTCCAGGATTTTCTTCACCTGATTTGGCGGGAAGGTAATTTTGAGGTCCCTTTCCCATGCCCTTATGAAACCAGGCACAGAAGACTCTCCCGGATCCAGCAGCAATTGGGACACTATGGACAGCACCCCCCTAACCGGTTCCGGTGACAAACACAACCGCTCGAAAGGGGTTAGCGCCCTCCCAAACTCCCGGGGGGGGGGGGGGGGCAGGTTGCCTAGAAAGTGAGAAATCTGTAACGCTCTCCAGTGTGACAAGTGGGGAGGGTCCCCCCATGACACAGTCTCCTGTTGGGTCCTCCATCTGGAGCCGCTCAGGAAGTCACGGGCGGTGCCTCTACCGGGCATCTTTCATCTTTTAAATCCCGCATCTAGCTGGCCCGGGACAAAATCTAAAGCCCCTAAGACTGGCCTGAGCTGGGAGGGTGAGGGAGCCATATTCTCCTTCATTGCTTGTCTGGTCCAAACCTACAGGGTTGGGCCTATTGTTGGGTGTGACCTGAGTGCACCCGGAACCGAGTCGGGGGACCAAGGTAAGCTCACCAATGGAACTGGAGACCATGTCTGCTCAAGCTGGACCCAGCGTTTGTTTTCCATGGAGGTTCCAGTCTACAATTCTTCCCAAATGTGCCACTGCATAGTACATTTTAATGTCTGGGAGTCCCACTCCTCCCCTTGTCTTTGGTAGAGTAAGCGGTTTCTGTGAAACCCGTGGGCTCTTTCCTCCCCACACGAACTTTATGAATTCTGCTCGAACGGTTTTCAAAAAGGAAGCTGCCAAGTGAATGGGTAACACCTGACAACAATGGTGGGAAGTTTTCTAGCAAACAAGTCTGGTAATGAAGGAGTAATCTGTACTCCCAGATAAGAGATTGATTCCGCTGCCCAGCGAAAAAAGCAAAATTGGTCTCGATGTTCCTCAGGTACCTCGGTGGTAGGGAGATGTTCAATGCCTCTGACTTTTGTAAATTTATTTTAAAGTGGACCAACACCCAGGATTTTGACTATCCTGGGTTTTGGTCCACTTCGGCGGGGCACCCCGATCGGGGGTGCCCCGCTGTGTGAAACCCCCCAGAAACCCCAATAAACTCACCTCTCCCCGCTCCCACGTGACTGCCCGGTCCAAACCCCGCCAACGTCCAGGCGGGGAACAGGAACGTCCAAGCGGCTTCCGCCGCCGCCGCCTCCCTCGCGTCACTTTCGGCGCGGGCGCGCGCACGCCTAGAGGGGCGCGAGGGAGGCGGCGGAAGATAAGGTAGGTGATTTGGGGTGTTTGGGGGGGGTTTCACCCCGCGGGACATCCCGATCTCGGATGTCCCGCGGGGTGGGAGGTGATCGGCCCGGGAATCTTATAGATTTCCGGGCCGATCACCTCTCGGTGTTGGTCCACTTTAAAGTTTGAGAGCTCAGCATACTCTTTGAATTCTCTTAACAGGTTGGAAAGCAAGGTTACCGGCTGGGTAATACAAAAAAGCAGGTCATCCGCAAAGGCTGCATCTTTGTGTTCGGATCCGCCGCCCATCACCCCTTTTATATCCAGGTTCGCCCTCACCCGACAGAGGAAAGACTGCAGCGTTGGGATAAATATAATCGGGGAAAGCGGGCATCCCTGTCTCGTTCCATTTGTAATCCTGAATGGCTTCGAAAGCATGCTATTGACCTTAACACATGCTGAGGGGGAAGAGTATAGCGATAATATCCAGGTCCTCATATTTTCCCGGAGGCCCAGGTGTTCCAATGTGGCTCGGATAAAATTCCAGTGGACCCTATTGAATGCTTTCTCCGCATCTGTGGAAAGCAACATGGCTGGGATCTTCTCCTCATGGATCAGGTGAATAAGATTGAGGACCCATGTCAAGTTTCTCGCCTCTCTCTTCGGGGTAAAACCCGCCTGGTCGAGATCTATCAGGTCACTTAGGTGCGCTATCAATCTGTTTGCCAATATTTTTGTAATATCTCTACGTTTAGTAGAGATATTGGCCTATAGTAGGCGCAGAGAAGGGGGTCCTTTCCCTGTTTCGGTATGACCGCATCTTGGGCCCTTAGCATGTCAGGGGGCACTGTCTGTTCAGACGAAATGGAGTTAAATGCCGTCACTGCTCGTGGGGTCAGGATGTCTCCCAGATCTTTGCAGTAGGACAGGGTGAACCTGTCCGGGCCTGGAGACTTGCCTGTCTGCGAGAGTTTGATTGCTTGTGCCCACTCTAGTTCGGAGATAGGCTCCTCCATGGTCTCTTCCATCTCTGGGCTTAGCGCAGGGAGGTGGCCATGTAGCCTCGTGCATCCTGCAATAGGTGAGCTCGGCTACTCCCCTCGCCGGTCAGGTTGTACAACTTGCTGTAGAATTCCCTAAATGCCTCAGCAATGTCGTCGGGGCTGGAGCATACCCGTCTGCCTGCTCCAAGGATCTGCGGGACAAAATTATTTGCCCTCTGCTCACGGATCGCTCTCGCCAAGGAGCGGCCGCATTTATTTCCATACTTGTGAAAGGAGCGCCTAACTCTTAGGAGGGAAGCTTTGGCCTTGACCATCAATATGTCTTAGATTTTCCTGCGCTAGCGCCAGTTCCTGTCAGACTCTCACTGCCTGTTGTCTTTTATGTTCGGCTTCTAGTTTGCCGATCTTCCCCAGCAGGTCGCAAATGGCTTTCTCTCTCTCCTTTTTCTTCTGGATGCTATCTTCAATAATATGCCCCTAATATAACATTTGTGGGCCGCCCACAGGTTGAGGGGGCTCGTTTCTGGTCTATCGTTCAATTCAAATAGGATCTGAGCTCTCTCCTAACCTCCTCTTTTACGAGTGGATCCTGCAGCAAGGACTCATTAAGAATCAACGAGCTTGGTCTTGCGGGCCACTCAGGTATTCTTACCGACAGCGAGATCAGGGCGTGGTCTGAGATTGTGATGGAATCTATCGTAGCCTTCTGTGCAAGCTGGATATACCTATGTTCTATGAAAAGATAGTCAATCCTGGAGTAGGAATCGTGAGGAGATGAGTAGAAAGTGTAATCTCTCCCACGCGGGTTTTGTAAACGCCAAGGGTCTACTAACTGTGCCTGCCTGAGAGCTGTTTTGAGTTTTTTGAGGGCTGAGAATGAGAGGTGTGAGGCTTTCCTGGACACATCGGGTAAAGGGTCTAAAGCCACATTGAGATCACCTCCAAAGATCACCAGACCTTCTGAAAAAGTTTGAAGGGTTTCAAGAGTCTGCTCTATGAGCCGTGTTTGATTCATGTTAGGAGCGTAGATATTCGCAAAAGTGCACATTTGATTGCCCACTCTCCCCTTAAGGAAGATAAACCTACCTTCCTCATCTGACATGCTATCCACTAAGGTCCAAGGGAGCGAAGAGGCGAGCATAATGCCCACTCCTCTTGACCTCGCATCGGGTGAGTATGAGTGGTAGCCTGTTGGGAAACTCTTATCCCTAAATTTTGGTGCCCTTCCTTTCTGGAAATGTGATTCCTGGATGAACACTATTTGAGCTCTTCGCTTCCAGAACAGAGACAGGCACATCCTCCTCTTTTCGGGGATGTTAAGGCCCTTAGCGTTAATAGAGACGATTTGCAACTCCATCGTGCCCACAGCACCTGGGTTGCACAACAGCGAGGCGAGATTGGGGTCAATCACCCAGTCGGAGAGAGGGCCCCCAGGGGAGATGGGGAGGGAGCGCGGGTGAGCCTGGGGGGAGGGCAACGGAGAAAAGCCCCCACCAACCCCCACAGATCCGAGGGAAACACAAAGGGAGGGGGGGACAAGACAAAACAGGTATGTAGGGAGAAGTAGAGAGAGAGGAGAAAGGAGAAGCGTAGAGGGGAAAAAGAAAAACACCCGTCCAATCCGGTCACTTGGACCTAGACGAGCTGGCCTATGTGGGGAGTAAGAACTGTGGTGCTACACAACAACCGGGGACCCCCGCCCCCGGGGCAGTTCCTCTCACAAGGAACGGTTCAAAACGTAACTTAACCTACCCGTCCCCAGCTAAGGTCACCAGGGTCGGATATGTCTCAAAAACAACATCTATAACCTGCAACAATGATAACCACTTATATAACACACTATCCCAGCCTCGGACTCGCACCACCCACCGCCCTCCACCCCCCCGAGCAACTCACACAGACCCAGCCAAGGAGCGCCCCAAATCCCCCCCCCCCCCCCGAGACCGGAGAGAGGCACAACGAGCCATCCTCCCAACGAGGCCCGATCACGAGGGGGAGGGGGCACCATTGAGGCAGCCAGCCCCCCCACCCCGGGTCCCAGGGTACCCCTACGACCCCGCGCAGCGCACCCCCACAAGGGCCCGACCACGCTGTCAAGATCCCCAGGGATTCGAAGAGTGAAAGACCCTCTGTTCTTACGGACGATAAGATGGAAGGGGTATCCCCACCTGTAGACTGCTCTGCGTTCTTTTATTTTCTGAAGAAAGGGGTCTCGGTTGCCTTCTCATCCAGAGTGTGGAACTGCCCAAGTCCGTTAGAATGGTTAATGGTTTGGAGACGTGGACAACCTGGCCCGCCTCCCAAGCCTTCCTTCGGATCTCTTCTTTGATTATGAAGTGATGGACTCTGCAGAGAATGTCGGGAGGGGTATCTGGGGCGCCTGGCAGGTTACCCAGCAACCGGTTAAAGACAGAGATTACAATCAATTCCAGGTCCGCATATTGAGGCAACTCGGGGAGACCTCGTATACGTAGATTGTTCCGTCTACTTTGGTTCTCTAAATCATCATTTTGGATCTTTAGATTAGAGATTTGGGTTGCTTGTAGCTCACTGGTCTGCTCCAGATAGGGAAGGCGGTCTTCCGTCGCTGCTCTTGTATTCTCTAAGGCTGCGACCCGAACTTCTACCACCGCCACATTGTGTTGGGCAACTTCCAAGTCCTTTCTGAAGGTTTTTTAGATTCTTGATATCATAGTTTCCAAGTCTGATCTGGTCGGGATTGATTCCAGGTCGGCCTTAGTTGGAAGGCAAAGAAGTACTGATCGGGAGTGTCTCCCATCTAGATCCGACCCGCAGAGGGTCCCTCAGGCAACTCCCTCCAGTCATCGCACGTCATTAAAGTCGGGGGATGCTGGACCAGCGCCTCAGGATAATCGGTGCCTATCCCTTTAAGAGCACGCCTGGGCTGCTGCATTGGGCTGAGAGCACTGCTGTCCCTGCTGGCCGGGGACAAGGCCAGGGATTCTCTCCATCCCCCCCCCCTCCCCCATCGGCTTGTGATCCCCAAGAGCAGGCGGGAGTGTCTTTGTGCAGTCTCTGGGCTGAGGGGGCTTCTCCCCTCGACTACCCCTGAATCTCGCCCCGCTCCTTGCCTTTTTGGGGCTCCCCACCCCAAGTCAGGGGAATCCCCGCCCGTATTACCTCACGCCGCTCCTCAGCTGCGGCGGATGTCACTGTCATCACCGTCGGCGTCTCCTCCCGCTGACAGGCACCTCGCTCTCTTCCTCCTCCCGCCTGGTCACACAGCGGGGACATCTGCTGGGTAAGTCCCGACTTGGGCGCCGGCGGCGTCCGCATCTCTTCTGCGCGCTTGCTCAACTCCCTGTCGGCTGCTGTGTTCCGCCCTCATTCCTCTCAGCCGCGTCCGCCGCCATCTTGCTTTGGCACGTGGATGTTCCTGGGGGGTCGCCCGGGCGCAAAAAACGGGCGATGCCGCCCCCTCCTCTCTCTTGGGGTCCCATTGCTGCCCGCGTCGCTTCCCCATCCTTGCTGGGGACAGATTGGAGCTCTAGGCACACTAGAAAAGGGTTCCTGGGCTGGGGACATGGAAGAGCCTCAAGGTTCACGTCCTCCCGCTGCCATGTCGCGGCCACGCCCCATCCAGACCATTTTTGAAGTTTTGTGTGATAGAATGTGTTCAAATACAAAGAAATAAACATATAATTGCAATAATTTTCTGGCAGAAACCCTTCTTCTGGAAAAAATTTCAGTGGTGCAAACACTTAAACCATTACTGTACATATACTATAAACCTATATGGATAGAGAGCGCTAAACAGGATCTAAAGTCAAAATAGACTTAAAGAGCCAATTTTCTAAAAATGGTTTACATTTCAACTTCATTGCATATTTTTCTTGAAGTTTTAGACTAAATTCCTTTTATATGCGGAGAAACAAAAAGCAACAGTACTACTTTAAACCTTGCCAGGCTATATTAAGCTAAAATGTAATGCAAATGTTTTCACTGTGACAGTATCAACATTCAATTTAACTTGTATTGTGACCACAGAAACTAAAACAATCTGCTTTGTAAATCATAAGTAAACACCAATTTGGTTTCTGACATAGTTAGCTGCTCAGCTGTATTTTAATTTTACTGTGCAAGTACCCAATAATCTAGTGCAAGTACCCAAAAATCTGTTCTATAGGTGAAAAGTGTGCTTCCTACATTTTATACATTTTTAGGATGTATAGTAAGCTAGTCTCCCCATCTACCCTCTTGTTTCTTCCTGAAGTTTTAGACAGATGCTTTACTGGGCCTGACATGGGCTTGTTCTGGTGAATTGTGCCCTGGCAATCTTTCTAGTATGCCCTGAGTTTTACTTAATCAATAACAGTAAGCACTGGAAAGCTTGCCATCACCTGCTATGATCATTTTACACAAACTGGCTAAGAAGGTCAAAGTGGTTAACCTTACTAACTTTAAAGGGAAAGTCAACTTTCAACTGCATTTAAAGTGTATATTTCTCTCCCAATTCAGTCCTGGCTGTCAGCATTCCTTAACTGAATGGTTAACTCTTGACTGAAGGACGTCGACTGCAAGACAGGGACAAGGCACAAGGGATGGCTCCTCCCGGCCTTTATATACTTCCGGCTGCATCTCCACAATCCAGTTTTATTCTTGCAGTTGGACTGGACTATGAAGGTTGATTGGATTTAATATTCTAAGTATACAGTACGTCCTGCTCCAGATATAATACTAACAATTGGGTAATCCTCCGCCAGAGGGCGCTGTGCACTGCATACATGCAAAAACAGGCTCCTCCCGGCCCCTCACACACCCAGGGACCTCCCACAAATCCCCAGATTTCTCTGCAGTGCTGACTGCGAAGACATGAAGTATCACTCTCTCGCAGGTGAGCGGGGCTATTACAGCCTGCGGCCCTGTTGGACTATTCCCACCCGTCGTCCTTGATGATGTGCCTCCCAGCCTGGGCTGCGCTGGTCGGGTGAAGGTAGGCAGCACCATGTGTGCTTAACGGAGCCATGCTCCACCGCAGTCCCCCACCATAGGGTAGGCGGTTTAGGCTGATGGTGAGCCTTATAGTGGATGTCCCTCCCGCATTCTTCTCCCATGCCCCGTGTAGAGGTGGACCCTGTGTAGGGTCGCCGTCCTCCCTCGTTTCCCCCCGTACTTCGGGGGAAAAAGAAGGGGGGGGTGTGCGTGTAGTCCGTTAGCGGTCTCAGTGTACATTATTGTCACGCTTATGGCCGTGCCTTTGCCACTGATCGGCAACTGGGTGTCAGAGCCTTTCTAGTTTGAACCTCTCAATTTTACTTGCAATAATCTACCGCACGGCCTGCGTTATTATGCTACATCTTGGGCAGGAAACTGATTTTTCGTACGCCTACGGGCGTTAGAATGGTGGCGGTGTATTGAGACTTCATGAGTATCCACTAGCAGATGTCCTTATTGGCACACTCTATGCTTGGCTTGCCGAGCCTTTACACGGCTGCTTCAGAGTTTTGCGCTCTTTGGGGGAGGCGGGGACCCGGCGTGGTGCGCTCCCCGTCACGCCCAGTTTAGACCCGCCCTCCGAGGTTCGGTTGGCGCCATTTTGTTTATCTGCACACGCGTCTTGGCGGTCTCCCTCCCCTCCCCAGGTCGGTGAGTGCCCTCGCGGGCGTTTTCATTATTAGTACTCTTTTTGTGGCGCATGGCCCTGACACCCCTTGTTCCCCTTATGTCTTTCAGACCTTGAAGATTCCGGTGGCTTCTCCCGGCCTAACATATATTGTAGCGGGCTTACAAATTCTCCCACATTAACCTAGCGGGTCTTTGGGACATCCAGGATGGCCTATTGCGTAAATCCCTACTGGTACATTAACAATCACCATATGGAGGCATCTCAGAATTATGTGACCGGGGTCCCTCCGGGACAAGACCGGCTGTGTGCAGCGTGTGGACTGCCCCACGCTGATGTGGACAGAGCATGGGTCTGCGGACCATGTGCTGAACAAGCACTGGCCCTGCAATCAGGGTTGCCAGTGGCTGCGCCTCGTTTCAATACACCCCTCTCCCCGTGCTTAAATCTCACTCCTGATGAGTCGCACTCAAACGGGAATGAACAGCAAGTCGTGCCGCGCAGACTGCCTATGGCCGAGCAGGTGATTTTGAGGTTGGCAGAGCGCTTGGGCCCTGGTAAGAAGCGGTCCCTGACGCCTCCGGTTTCGCCCATTCCTTCTGAATCTGAAGAGTTCACTACTGAGCAGGGTTTTGCTCTTTATGATGAAGGTCGGCTATTCTCTGACTCGGGCTCCTCGGACGAGGGGCTGAGGAGTCATGATGATCCGGGCCCCGGTTCTTGGGGCCTGTGTGAAACCGACGAATTACTGATAAAGATCTTCGAGGTCTTGTCTATTTCTATCCCTGGTGAGGCCTCTAGGCCTAGAAGGGAGACTTTCCATACAGCGCCACCGCGTTTGGAATTTCTGAAGCAGGATCACTTCCAGGCTCTTGTACTCAAAGAATGGCAATGCCCTAGAAAACTCCCAGAGGTTCCAGGGGACTGGGATTGGAAATACCCTTTTCCCCCTGAGATGGTTAACTGCTGGTCATGCACCGATCATTGGGGTTCTTAACCCCCCCTTTATTGCGGCCCCTAGTTATCGTACCCTTCGGGATGCTGAGGACCGGCGCATTGATAGACTGGTTTCCCACGCCTTTTCTTGTGCAGGGACGACTCTGCGCCCGGTCGCTGCAGTGGCCACTAGGACCCTCATCAGAAAGCTGATTGATCATCAACCGGAGGATCTCCCCTGGGAGGTGTTTAATGCACTCTCCAGTTGTAATGTATTTGTAAGATTTATCCTTTTGGCGCTGGATGACACCATCAGCATGTGCGCTAGAACTTCTGCCCTTGCCGTAGCTATACGCCGACTGGTCTGGCTGCGACAGTTGGGTGTTGATGATGCTACGAAAAAGATTCTTACTGTGCTTCCCTTTAGAGGGCGACGCCTATTCGGGGCCCGTCTGGACCTGTTTGGGGAAAAAAGGGCAAAACACCCCAGCCTTCTCGAGGCAGGGGCACCCCTCCACCCCCTATGTTAGCGTCAAACCAGAACCAGTGGTGTCCTTCCAGCTTTTTGGTATAGATCCCTGCCCCAGGAGTGGCAGACAACGCCCTGGTCCCTCCGGCAGGACTAAGTCCAAGCCTGTTAGAAAAAAACCCCAAGCATGATGGGGCGGCCGCAGCACCTTGCCCCTATCAGGAGGCTGCATGCCTCGTTCTGATGGAGTCAGGAGGAAGTTTCCTCTGGATGCAGGATATGTCTGCTGGGCGGCCCCTTCCCGAGATATTCAGGATGCTTCTGGTCCCTGCCTCTCTTCTTGTGTTGGAGCAGGTCACGCGCGATCTGCGATCACCTGCTGGTTGCCCTTAACAGACAGAGGCAGGGGCCTCTACACTAACCTTTCCACATTCCTCCAAACGGATGAGACACTCTGTCCATTATGGCCTTCCATAGGTGAGGTAACTTACATTCACAGGCGGTTTACTGCATGGTTCCTCTGCGTTGGGCCGCCATTGCCCTGTGTCCAGGGACCTCTTGCCGTCGGTAGGAACCTAAAACGCTTATCTCATGGCCATTGTGCCTTCCAGGCTCCAAGGACCTTACAGGTTAGTTGTTGGCACTCCAACACTGCTGCGGTGGCCTTATTATCTGGCCTTGGTTCTGCTCCCGGAGTGATCGCCTAGGCGATGACGGGGGGTGATATCTCTACTGAGACCTAGGGGGCGTCCGCGCGAGGAACTGCCGGGCCGTCCCTCTTTGCTTCCCAATTCCTGCGTCAGACCGAGTTGTTACTCGGTTGGTGGTGTCCTTTGGGAGTCTTTGGATGGGTGCTCAATCACCTCAATTCCTCTTTTTCGCCTAGGGGTATCTCCGTTCCTAGGGTTGGACCTGGATTTGGTTCAGACAGGAACCTGCCTCCTTGCCTATACTTGGACAATCTGGTTGCATGGGCTCGGTCCCTCTTGCTCTTTCCGTCTATTCACCAGGCTGGATTGTAGCTGGTGGGCCTGTTGGTGGCTATTCCAAGGTTGTCCCTTGTGCTCAGAGCCCTTGGGCTCTTCTGCTACTCTTATTGTAAATGCTGGACTGGGTTCCAGCTTCCCTAGAGATGGGTCTGTGTACCCTTCCACCTTGGCACGGTGGTTTCCCCTGAGACTGTTGTACTAGGGGTACCAGTCAGGGTGTGCCCCCTTCCATTGCGTCTTCCTGCATTTGGATATCAAATCTATCAGGTCGAAGGAAGGGGGGACTTTTTTCTTCTAAATCCCCCTGTTGTTTAGGGTCTCATCCACCTGTCTAATTTGAAGCAGCAGGCCTTCAGGTTGGCTCTATATAGCTGGACTCCTCCCTTTCGGGATCAGGCTATTTGGGGGCCCCTTGGTCTGTCTGGCGACAGTGGCCTGTATTAATTATCTGTGTGGGCTAGGAAGCAGGATGATCCCCCTGGAGGGTATCTGATCCTGATCCGGGTGTAGGACAGCGCTCCCTGCATATCTAAGATATTCACTCCTTGGAGGTCCTTCTGCGTTAGGATGTGCTTGTTTTTGGGTCTCCATGTGATCCGTCTAGTGTGGATCTTTTCTGGGCCCGTCCCTATTTTGGGTCCTAGGCCCTTGTTCCCTGTCTCAGATTGTTCTGACCTTGGTCTCGAGGCTTCATAACTTCATGCTGAACATTCTGTTCCATATGTCTTACCTTCCTTCACCCTACTTGACAGGGTTCGGTGCAGGTTGCTCTGGAAGGGGGAACCTGTGACTGCCCTTGGGTGGCCTAGTGGAGTGTGGTTTGCAGATGTGGTTCTGTGGACAGTGGACCTGTACGTCCTGTCAGGAGTGTTGGCCTGTTCACTCGGGCCCCCCGTCTCTATTTCACCCCTATCTTCAGACTCTGGTCTGGATGGTCTGACGGTTGATTCATCCACCTTGATGGAAGTGGGTGTACCTTTTGAGTGTCGGTGACCTTTGGAAGACGGGGTTTTGGCTTCTTTTGCCTCTTCTTCCTTCTATTGTGGGGTATTGTTTACCCATATTGATTGGGTTGAGTTTTTGGCTCTCCCCTGTGGGCGAGCTCTGTTTCCAGGGTTTTTAAGTTATTACAGCATGGGTTGGAGTTGGCTCTCCTACTCGGTGCCCTGGTGGTTCAGGCTCTGCCCTGTCCGTCTTCTGCAGAAGTCTTTACTCAGTTCCTTGCCTGGGTTGACTTTTCCTTCAGGGATTGCTCAGTGACATCCCCCTCGTAAGTCTAGGGTCCTTGCTGGGATTGATTTCTATTAGTTTTGCCTTGTGGGGTGTTCCCCTTTGGCTCTACTCTGGTTGCTGTCTGGCTGTTCTTATCCTTAAGGTTGCCCTTATGGGGCTGTTACCTCAGTCGGCTGTGTGCCTGGCTCTGTCTAGCTAGCCCTCGTTTCTTTACTGTATATCCACCGAGATGAGGCGGTGTTCTGCTTACCTCTGTTCTTCTGCCTAAGCAGGTGTCTTAGGCTTAGGTATTAAGGACATTATCCTTCTTTGGGATTCGTTCCTTGTAATGCTGAGGCAAGGGAACTTATTTCCCTCAATAGGTGCAGGAATTTTCTTCCCGGTTTGTCTCTTGTCCCTTAGGGGACTGTTGCTCCTTGGGGTCGTGGGCACCTACATCTGGATGTGCCTGATCTCGTCTGCCTCTAGGGGTTAGGCGGCCTTGGGCCTAGCCTTTACTTGGATAAGATATCCCTTCTGGTCCTGGGGAAAGCGTGGCTACTTTTAGTTTTGGCTCTTGTTAGGCTTCCACTCAAGCTTTTTCCTTAAGGGGAAGAGTTCTTCTCATTATATTCTGATTACACTGGTGCCTTGGTATATTTGGGCCTTTCGGCACCAAGTCTTGTGAACAGGTTGCTTGAACGCTACTCGTTTTCCTTGTTCGTACCCTTTCAAGGGTTGTTTTAATGTTGACGTTAGAGCTTTTGCTCGTGTCGCTCTTGGTAGTGAGGTGTTGCAGGTGACAGTGCTTTCAACTGTCTGCTGTTGCCTTTTTTGTTGGGGATCCCACCCTGTTCTATGGACACTGCTATTGGATGTCCCAATTGTAAGTATTATATCTGGAGCAGGACGTACTGTATACTTAGAATAATACAATTCTGTGAAATACTCACCTGTAGAATTGGTATTATATGTATACAGTATGTCCTGCTCCACCCCACCCTGGTTTGCATTATTCTGGATCCCCTGTATGGTGGTGCCTGGGTGTGTGAGGGGCCGGGAGGAGCCTGTTTTTGCATGTCTGCAGTGCACAGCGCCCTCTGGCGGAGGATTACCCAATTGTAAGTATTATATCTGGAGCAGGACGTACTGTATACGTATAATACCAATTATACAGGTAAGTATTTCACAGAATTGTATTTTTTCTTTTTTCTAAGGTTTTTTACCCAGGAGGTTTGGGAATTTAACCCAGTCTGTCTTCCAGGACTTATATCCCACTGATCTACTGGACCCATTATGCCTTCTCAGCTTTGATCAGGGTGATAGGGTTTTGCGCCAGGGTCTTGGGGCATTTCGGGGTATCACTTTAGTTTTTGTTTAAAGTTATCATTCTGGGGCTGGAGTTTTTGTCTTGAAGAACAGTCAGCAGCAGGTTTTTGTCTGAGCCTGCAGGGGGAACCTGGAGGATATATATTCCTCTTTTTCCTTCTTTTCCACAATGTTTTATTTTATTCTGTGTCCACCGAATTTTTAAATTTTATGCCCTTTTTCTTTAACCCTTTTACCTGCAGCCTACCTAGAGCTCTGTTGCCAGGCCATTTTTCACTATTTTGCGCTACACATGTTCAACTTTTTTGAAGGTGATTTTTGAAGGGATTTCTCCGGAAAATTATCTGGGCTTTAACATGAAATGACTGGTTTGTCATTTAAGTGCATTGCTTTTTTGTAATAAAAAATGTAAGTTTTTCAATAAAAATCTAATTGCATGTAAAATCCCCATGTTTTCTGAGTTACAACGTTACCACATATGTGTTGGTAGACACCCTTTCCTATCCAGGAGACCCCCCCAAGCTGAAATGGTGCTTTAGGAGATTTTCAGATAAAATACTACTATGCGCACTCTGCAGTTGAAAAAAAAAAAAAAAAAAGCTTTTACATTTGAAATGCCCCCAACAAACTATATATTATCTGGAAGTACACCCCCCTCAAGCTTTCTAGGCGTACCAGGCTTGTTGACGTGGGACAGTTACTTTTGGAAGTAATCCCTCAATTCTTTGGTTGAAAACCTAAAAAATGAATAAAAAAGCAGAATAAAAAGCCACATTTTCCTTAATGTGCAAGCAAGAAAAAACAAGTTAAATCTGAAAAAGCACGGTCCTCCGAACAGAACAATACCCAACATGTATAGGTACTGTCAAGGGAAGAGTTGCCAAACACCTCCAAAGTAAAGCATGGGCGTAACAGTAATTTTACTTGAAAATTTCAGCTGTGCAGACAAGGTGCGCTCCTTGCCCTTTTTAAAACAAATCAACCCTTTACATTGGAATACCCCTCACAAACCTTATATTCCCTGAAAGTACACACGTTAAGCTTTCTGGGCGTACCCAACCTATTGTCGTGGGCTCATCTTTCTGGAAGTGATTCCTTGAAGAATTCAAAATAAAAAAGCCGAATTTAAATACAACTTTTCCTAAAATATCAATATGCAATCAAGAAAAAACGAAAACGAAATCTGAAAGCACAAGGTCCTTCGAGCAGAACAATACCCAGCAGCATGCACAGGTACTTTTAACCTTTTTGACTACCAGCCTACTGGAGATTTTGTCACCCTCTGTTGACAGGTCATTTTTCACCATCTTGCAGATTTTCCTGGAAAATTAAATTTTTTTGTGGCAGAGTATATGATTTAACATGAAATGTCTTGTTTGTAATCCATATTGCATGTGAAAGCCCTATTTCTCCCAGTTACAACGGCACTTTTATAACATTTACAAATAAAATGCAACAACTACTACAACGAAAATACAACTCCACACTAAAAAGGGTAAAATAAAAATAAATAAATAGCATGGGGTTCACTTCCCATCCATCCCATAGCACTGTGTCCCACACTGATCACGTTGGCTTTTGCTCTCCTGCTACTGCTGGAAGCCTTTTATACCTGCTGGGTGATGGATAACACGGGGTTAATTACAAAAAAAGAACCTAGGGTGGGGGACCCCATTTTAAGGGTATAAAACCGTAAAAATCCCCCCAGAAACGGCGTGAGGTCCCCCCTACCCAGCATAACCTGCCCGGGAAGCAGCTATGGGGGCTTATAGAACAGGGCATAGGGGCCTTTGGTGGCCCACCTGCCCTGCCAGCTACAAACCCCAAAGCCTAATAGCCACGGGCTCCTCCCCCCCAGGCTTTGGGGAGGCAGGTAATGGGGGGGGGGGCGGGGTTAATGGCAAGTCACCCACTAGCCACAGGTCACTTGCCTGACCCAGAGGGAGACGGGGCCTGTCAGACTGTCTCCTGAAGCTGGAGGAGCTTGAGGGGGTATCAGAGCCTCCCCGGTGAAGAGGACACCCAGCGGGAGCGATCGCACATGAAGGTGAGCAAATCAAATGTCATTTGTATTTTATCTTTTTTAGTAAGAGATGCTGGTGGCGGGTGAAATGGGGGCACCCTATTCCGAGCACACTCCTGAGGCTGGAGGAGCCCGGGGGGAGGGATCAGAGGCCCCCAATTGAAGAGGAGACCCAGCCAGATTAATAGAGGGATCAGGTGAGTTTTTTTTCGTTGTGGGGGGGCTAGCAGTGGGGAAAGTCAGACACGTAGCCTGACTGGCTGGCGGTTAACTGCAGGAGAGGCAGCCACGTAAGGCTGACAGTTGGAGGTTTAAGGGGATGGAAGACGTGGCAAGGGGGCGGAGCCAGGCATCAGGAAGTTGGAGACACTTCCTCAGTTGTACCTCTGCTGTCCTGCTTGAAGCCAGCGGTCTGTTCTTCGACGGAGGAACGGCCAATGCTCGCGGGCCTGTACCACGTACTTTGGCCCTGGTATTACGGACTGTGGAGTGCTGCTGCTGCTCCGAGCTCAGCATGTGATAAGTGGGGACTATTTCTGCCTGTGTCCCACAGCCTTCGCTGGTACCTTAGCAGACAGGGTAACCCCATGTCCAGTATGCCTGCAAAGGTCGAGGGTTTGTCCAGATTGTGCTATGGTAGTACTTGCTATGTTTGGGAGGAGAACTTCTCCTTCAGAGACTGCTGATGCTGGGCCCTCAAAACCTACAGCTCAGCCTCTCTGGGATAACGAGGACAATGTCCAGCAGGATATTGCAGAAAGAAACTCGCATAGAAAGCCAGCTAGCACTGGTGGCCCCCAAGAAAGCAATGGGGAAGAGGAAGCACTTAGTTTCCTCAGAGCAAATTCTCATCCTCCTCAGAGATTATGAGGGGCCCAAACAAATTTTCCTCAGAGTCAAAGGGGAAGCTTCCTTCCTGTAGGGAAGACGGTAATTTGGACTCAGGATCCTCTAAACAAGAGGACTCTCTGTTAAAGGATCAGATGGAAGGCCTCATTAGTTCCATTTTAGAGGCTCTGGATGTTTCACCCCAAGAGGAAAATGGGAGCCAGAGAGACCGAGGCAACAGTCCCCTGAGCAAACTCATTTTTCAAATATCGTCTGGAAGGAATGTCGGAAGCCAGATAGGCTCCCTTCATTCCTAAGGTTTTGGGTACTAAATCTCCTTAGATCTGATTAATTTATGGTCTCCTCCTCCTGTGCTCTCTACTACTGTTATGCCTTCCTCCGATAGCATCTGCTATCTTTCCACTTTAAGTAAAGTACTAAAGTAGGTAGCTTGTGAAGAGTTTCCAACCATTCTGGTTCTCAGACATTTTAAGGATGTCAGAGGGTGAGCACTGGTGGCTTCCCGACAATCCAGATCTTCTCCCACAGGGGCCCTTAAAGCATCCCAATTTACAAGTGGTGTTGTGAATCAAAGGGAAGTTTTCTGTCTCCAGAATTCTTTAATTTTTGCAGAGGGTCTGGATGAGGGTCTCTAATTGAGCACTCTAAAAGGGCCAGTATCTGCTTTATACATCTTTTTGCAGGCGCCAATTGCAGAGAATACGCTTATTAGGACTTTTTTTTGCAGGGTGTCACTTATGAGCCCCCTCCTACCTATTCTATCTCTTTGGGACTTGAACTAGCTGTTGTCAGTCCCTAGGCGGGTTTCCGATTTGGCAGCATTATTGGTTTATCCTCCTCATTTAGAGTTGCATAAGGACAAAGCTGTCTACCGTTTTTAAGCAGGATTTTCTTCTAAGATAGTTTCCCCTTTTTATTTTAATGAAGAGGTAGAGTTTGCCCTCCTTATGTCCTGCTCTGGTTAGCCATAAGGAGAGGGCCCTTCATCCTTTGGATGTAGTAAGAGCATTGTAGTAAGAGCAAATTATATCTCTGCTACACAAGCTTTCCGTAAGTCGAACTCCTTCTTTGTTATAGCTGAGGGGCCACGTAAGGGTCTTCTGGCTGCTTAACCATCTGTTAGTGACACATTCCCATCAATGTCCCATGGTGATTTCACAGCTCAGCAAAGTCTTGTGGGATTTAGGGAGGCCCCATTGTAATGCCATTCATGCGCAGATCGGGGCTGCGCACAGTGCATGATGGTATGCAAGATGGCGCCGCCTGTCGGAAGGTCGCTCAGAAACTGAGGGACCAAGAAGATGGATCCCTTAGTGAGGTGAGTAAATAATGCCCTAATGTAAAATCAGAGGGGGGGCAGTAGACTGGTGAGGCTTTGGGGTGCTTTTAAATCCCCCCCCAATGTTCTTTCTTAAGTATGCTTGACATTCCTAATACAAAAGCCTTGGACTGTGCAACTTTGCCTTTTTAAAGCATTTGGCTAATTCTTCCTTTATAACTTTTTATTACGTTTTGGCTTGAATGTAAAGCGGAAACAGGGCGATGAACTCATTAGTGTAGAATTTTACCTGCTGTCTTCATATTTTTATATATATATATATATATATATATATATATATATATATATATATATATATTTTTTATAATCTGTTTTTATTGGAGTTTTTCCAAACAATAAATCAAAAGTAAATAAAGCGTGTACACGTATTACAGCTTAATGGGTAAGCACCACTGTCTGAAACAGATGAGTTTGTGGTCTCTAACCCGTCAAAAGTGTATATCTTTAAATAGTATTATAGTCACTGATTTGTGGTCTGTAGTGAACCTAGGAAAAGGAAAAAGATAGAAAAGATAAGAATAGGAGGGGATATAGTGGCTGGTTTAAATTGGACAGAAGGGACATTCATTCACCATGGTCCTTCCACATAAACGTGCATATTCCTTGTTATGTACGTTAATTGCTATGTAGTTCTTTGACTATACTAGAAGCTAGAACTAGAACTATTTTAGCCACCTTCACTGGTTAAGTTCCTTGTATTTGAAGGCGTCCTTGCAATTTGCTGAATATGTACCACACTGTGCAGGTTTTGGGAAATTGCTCGGTATTCTCTTTCTCCTAAGCTCCTCCATCCTCATGATGCCACTCAATTCAGTGTACCATTCACTTAAAGCATCGAATAAAACATAATTTAATGAAAAGCACAAACCCACAAACTATTCCCCAGCATCTAAAATAAATATATTTAACGTTTTTAGTCTCTTGCTTATTATTCTTTCCCTCACTGGCCTGCAACTCTGTTCAGGATATGGGCGAGGAGAGGGCTCAAAAGTGCAGGGGCTGGTTATATAGCTGTGCTTTGCACAAACGGAGCAGATCTGGGTCAGGAAAAGGTCAGCAATCCCAGAATGTAGAGCAGCACAGTCAGAAGACACTTCCTGTTTGCAGGCAGCCTGCACCTCCATGGCCCGCCATCTTGGATGTTTAAAGTCTCAGAAAATGTAGTAGCTGCAGGTAGGACGATTTTTAATGTAGGCAATCTGTATGTACAGGGTGTGGGAAACATATAAGATTGACTTATTTCGGGTGAAGGTCCAGTTTAAAGGAGCACTATCGCAAAATTGTGTAATATTAGAAATCCATATAAACACATCGGCTAATGAGAGGAGGGTTAATTTATACACCTGAACTGACTAAAAAACCCGCCAAACTTTTGATTTATTCTTTCATGGTAGGCATAAAATCCAGGGGGGACAGGTTTAGTATTTCAAGGGTGACAGAGCCTGTCACCGTGAATGTCCATTTCCTTTCATTAAAAGAAATAAAAACAAGTCTGGCTGGATATTCCTTGATGCCGGGTATATAAGTGACCCCTTCCCCCCCGACATCCAGCAAATTTTTATGGGTTTTTATGGGCCATTTTTCGCGATAGTGCTCCTTTATAAGTAGTGTTTGTGCAGTACACCAATGGGGTGGTAAACCCATTCACGCAGCTGATATGAGGTGTCTAGCGGCCCCTTTTTTGCCCTCCCTTAAGGATCCCAGAAACGTGGACAGAAATGCCACTTTGTAGAATATTTGTCCTAAATATGCAAGATGTTATCCCAGATTTTCTTTATGCATATTGCCACCAGACATGAATTATTGAGCCACCACTAGTCCCACATTTGAGGACTGTGATACCACCTCTACAGTATCTTGTAATTCTTTTCCTGTGTCTTGCTGGATATGTCCATTTTATGCGTTAGAATTAATAACTTTTCCCATGTCTTGTCATCAAAGGATTGTCCCAGCATTTATTCCCCATCTCTGGTAAAATCTGTTTTCCTCTGGGCTAAGTCGTCCTGCATGGCCTTGTATCCCACCAGCGAGAGCGTGTGGGTTGGAGTTATTATGGCAGTCAAAATCTGCTCAAACTTCGTCAGATCCCTGGACAGAGTTGCTTGGTCTTCAAATGAGTTCAAGAAAATTGAAGCTTTCTTACTGCCAGCCACAAGACTCTGCTCCTGCACCTAGGTGCTGTCTCAAGTTTATATTATTATTTCCAAATCAACAACTTCTTAGTACCCTCCTCATAGGGGAATGCAGTGTTATCAAACAAGGGAGTTAACAGACCTTCTGTAGACTGTTTTGGAGTTATTTTTATGCAAGCATCCCAAGTGGAAAGTAATTGGCTGGTCAAATATGAGATTCTTTCCCCAATTTGCCTATGTTTCACAGCCACCCAAGGGAGGACAAATACATTTAATGGAGAGAGGTCTCACTCTAAGATTACCCATTTCTTTGTCAAACTATGATGGAACCAGTCCAGCAACATCGTCAACACTGCAGCCCTTTGATATAAAGCAATATCTGGTAGGCCCACTCCCTCCCCGTCTTAATGTGAGCTTACGATACATTAATGTTCCTGAGCACCAACTGAATTGAGAATTCTCCTGTAACCTTCTAGCTTCAAGGATCTCTGTTTTCATCAAATTCAACTTAAAATTGCTCATTTTGCTAAAACGATCAAACTTTGCAAGACTTGATAGGGAACGGAATATACAGAGACGTAGCCTAGAGGAGAATATCTGCATCTTATACTCTCTATCTTTGACCTGTAGCCCATTTATATCACATACAACATGTTAATCAATGAGATAACCAAACCGGGTCAAGACCCCATGACATGCTCCAAGTTTAGGCCTATAACTGTCAAATGTGCCTCAATGGACTGACAAGGAAACCAGCATTTATCAGCATTGAAAGATTTGAGCATAATAGAGGCCAATTGGTCTTTTTTAAAATAAAATTTAGCGGTGAAACCATCTGGCCCCAGGCTTTTTCCTGTTGGGCTAAATGTAATCACCACAAGCAGTTCAGTGACACTGAATTTTTCATCTAAAAACTTTTGGTGGTGAGGGCTGGAAGTGGAGTCTCTTTAATTTATTTGACTTTGAAGTCTTCCAAATTGGACTCTTCTGAAGAGGTGATCTTCTATATATTGTGCAGTCCCGCATAATAGTTTCTGAATAGGAATTTTTGTGGGGTTATATACTGGTCTTCCTGAGAAGCCCCGAAGGAGAGGGATATAGGAGTTAGACTGACGGGTGTGCAACAGTCTGGCATGCGGGCGGCCACACTTATTGCTAAACTCCTATTGAAACCTGTTTGCCCACACTCTCTGCCTCAGGGAGGTTTGATCCAACAACTTCAACAAATCGTCCCTCTTATCTCAGAGTGTCAATAGCATATCAGGGGATAGTTGTTTTTTGTGCGAAATCTCAAATTGCGCAATCTGCTCTTTTTGAGTCTTGCGCCATGTTGTTTAAAGGATCTTAACTTAGAGTAGGAGACCTAGGTGACGAAGTAGATAAATAGATTGGCCTTTCGGGCTTTAACTATTGCCCTGGAGGAGAGGGGGGGTTAACCTGTAGACCATTGAAAAAGGATTAAACATTCTAACATCTCAACAAATACTTTTCAACAAAATCAAGACCTCTCTGTGTTTGTCTCTAGCCCACAATACCCCCAACGCTTCCCATCCCGCCCCAAAGAAAAAAAAATTGGGAGGGGGGAGAGACACTTGACTGCAACCAGGTCCTAAGGCACCGCCGGTGAGCACATCCTCTTAGCTAGTGATTTCAATTCAAATGGACGTCCTCTCCCCTCTCTATCTAAAATACATATCCTGGGCTCCATCTTTTCAGTATTTTATCAGACCTTGGCAAGAGGTTGAGCCTCATGACACAGTCTCGGCCCACTTCTTCTGGAAAATCGTGTGATTTTTCCCCACCATTGCCTTTTGTGGTGTGGGACAAACTGTAGGTGGCAACCAATCAGGGACCTCCATCGGTGTGCAATCTATCGTTGAATAAAGTTCCAGGAGGTCTGAGGGACAAACTCATCCCTTCCCTTGCGAACCAGAAGATGGAATGGATGGCCCCATCGATATGTAGCACCTGATTCCTGAATCTTGGGGCTTTAGCAGGCGACTCATGTTAAGAGTTCTTTTGGATACATCAGTATATAATCTGGTCAGAGTCCCATGCCTTCCTAATAATTTCTTCCTTTAGATGGTACTAATGAACACGGCAAATGACGTCTGTCTCTTTATACGTTAGCCTAGGGCTTGAGGCTCTATGGATTTGGTCCATTAGGATCTCAGAAGTTAGTGGTCTGCCCAGTATGTTAAAGATCCCTGTTACAGTTTGCAAAAGCTGATCCTGGCCTGTGTCTTCCGCTATTCTCCTGATCTTCCATCTGGAGAAAAGAGTATTGATGCAAAGACTGTTGTGAAACAACTTGATCCACTATCATTTTTGCAGATGTTTATTGTGATTGTTCAGCACCCAGTACCCGAACATTCAGGGTCGCCACAGACTTTATTTTAGGGTAGACAAGTCCATATACGCTTTCCATATGCTGGAAGAACCGCTCTATATCGGCTTTTGAGGGCAGCGCTCTAACTTCTTTTGCATATGACCTAATTCAGTGGCTGAGACTGTTGATGTACTGCCTGGATGAGATCTGGGACTGGGTCGCTGATGCATGCTGTCCGGGACCCTTCAACTGATCCGCACACTGCCTATTATCTCTAGGTCCCTGAGAACCTGGGTTAAAGTGGACCAACACCCAGGATTTTGACTATTGGGGGTGCCTCGCTGTGTGAAACCCCCCAGAAAGCCCCAAAAACTCACCTCACCACGCTCCCACGTGACCGCGCCGTCCAATCCCCGCCAAAGTCCAAGCGGGTGACAGCAACGTCCAAGACAGCGCGTCCGCCGCCGCCTCCCGCACGTCACTGTTACAGGGCGCGCGCCCGCGCCGGCCATTCACAAACGGCCGGCGCGGGCGCGCGCACGTCTAGAGGGCCGCGCTGGAGGTAAGGTAAGGTTTTTTGGGGGTTTTGGGGGGGGTTTCACCCCACGGGACATCCCGATCTCGGATGTCCCGCGGTGAGGGAGGTGATCGGCCCGGGAATCTTATAGATTCCCGGGCCGATCACCCCTGGGTGTTGGTCCACTTTAAATGCATTATGTGCTGACCTGCCACTCATTAGATAAACTGCTGCCACTCCAGTTACATTGCCCACATCCCATTTCGGCTGTGCATGGACTCTGCTTTGAAGCAGAATTTTTTAGTGGAGAGAGAGCAAGTCCCTGTGGAAGGTGACTCCAGGTATCTGGCGACCTATCCCCTTGGGACTGCCAATGGGAAGAGGGCATCTAATGGGGGCAGTCTGCAGTGTAGAACCAAGCCAGGGGGCTCTGCGTACTGTCTATTGCCCTGAAAGGGCGAGCCAGGACTGCCTCGCTCCGTTGGGCTCCTCCATATTGCTCTGCATGCTTCCCAGTTAAAACCCCCCCCCCCCCCCCCAGTATAGCTGATGGCGCTGTCGCTCTGTCATGCGGCTGCACCACTCCCGCTCCTCACGGAATCTTGCTGTTGGGGTGAACAGGCAGCTCACCTCCAAGCCTGTGGCTGCTGTCTGCTCTCCTTTTTCTCACCCATCCATTTCTGGGTTGTCTGCAGCAGGTCAGGGCCACTTGTCTCTCCCTGCAGCCAGCAGTATTGCTGCCATCTTAGGATGGCCCCCTGCATCCGTCTCGGAGTGTTCCTTAGCCAGGTAGGCACTTATTTACTTTGTAGAAACAGGCGGTGTCACCAGCTGGCCCTTCCCCTTTTTGGCCATCTCATCTGGGGTGCCCATTCTAGTAAATGCACCCCGAAAATGCAGATTTTCAGCCGCTTAGGTGAGGAGCGATATCGGGGCCAGATTACGTGTGGTGGAGGCCCCTGGGCACAAAATCTGGTGGAGGCGCTAGATACAGTATTTTTTTTCCCTTTAAAATAATAGTCCAGCCAAGTAACTAACTGGTGGTTGTCGGGCACCCACCTACTGTAACATGAGATTGAGTCCCTTGTGCCACCCTTGTGTGGGTGCGGGCTGCTCGGGAACTCCTGCTTTGCCATTCTGGGCGGGGGGTAGTGTAGTCGCCCAGCTGGTCCAGCAGAAAACAATTCCCTGCATTGAGCTGCCAGCGGCTGTGCTTGGTGGCTTATGTGCAGTGACAGCTCTGCACACACCCATCACTGTAGCGTTGCTGATGGCGGCTTTGCTCTACATCCTGCCCTGTGATGGCTTTGGCTGCAGGCTCGTCAGACCAAAGACTGGCAAGCCTCCTGGACCAGACCATAACCCAAAAGTTGGTGAAGGCACCCTTTGCAGGGTAAGTGGTGGAGGCCCCAGGGCTCGTGCCCCTCTCATAATCCGGCCCTGAGCGATATGCTGCGTGTCCTCTCACTTTCATGCCTAGCAACGCCCCCCCTGCTATTTTCATTTTTGCTGCTTTTATAAGTAAAGATTTTACTTGATCAATCACATTGAAATCTCTGCCATATTTAGATGTTTCATAGTTACATAATTTGTTGGCTATTTTTTTTCCCTCTCATATTCCATTCCAAGGCATTACACTTCTGAAACTGATGGGTTTCGGGAGTATCCACATTGTTAGTGGTTACCCAGATTCACCCACACTTGGCATAGACCCTGGAGTTATTTACTATTTATTATACCATATCTGAGAGACACCTTTAGTTCCATGCCATATTCTACTGCCGGACTATAAGGGATTGCCATGGGAAAAATACTTCTCGTGAGTAATAATGAGCCAGCTAAAAAAAAAATAAATTCTGAGCTGGAAAGCTAGTGATCTGCTCAGATATCCAGGTAACAAACCAGTTTGTGTAACTTCCTAACAGAACCAAATTTGTGTAACATTTTCAAGAGATTGTAATTTTTTGGTGTAACCGATTTAAACAGGTAAAAATGAAGGGTGACTTCCTGGGATACTCCTATGCAAAAGTTGCTCCTGTCTACATCTTCCGGTTGGGACAAAAAACAATTTATAAATGCACACCTAACACTATAAGTTATGATGAAAAAAGTTCATTTATTAAAGTACAAACTAGAGTTCATATATCTACTAGACATGGGAGTTTCTAAACGAGATATAGTGCACAGAATATAAGACACATTAATTCACCAAACCCATAGACATAGACATTATATACAATATATACATTATGTACAGGTTTTTATGCAGATAGGCCAAGATACTGTATCTGTTTATGCTACATATCGCTATAGTGCTCCCACAGTATTCAAATGGCTGCTGCAATGTTTGTATGAGAAGAAGTTCAATAGGGTGAAAGTACCTGAAAGTGCAGGAGGCACTTATAGATTTGAGCTTCAGTGCTGATGACTGATTAGCGTTGCTCAAAAAGTTCATGCAGGAGTCAATAGACAGAGGCCGCTGCGGAGTGTCCAATGCAAAAATGAGTCCAGTATGCCACTTCAGCTGACACGTGTTTCGGTATAACCTTCTTCCGACCTGCTGTGCGGAGTGTCGAAAATGCGGGATGCAGGAGGAGCGGTGCCTGTCAGATGAGGTATGAACAGCTGTTTTTAAAGCGCAGAAGGCGCGAGAATCCCCCCGGGGCCGGCCCCGCGACGCGGTTGGGGACGCAAACGTCGTTCGCGTCACATCCGGTGACGCGCGTCCCGGCCTCGCGCCAATCATCAGACGGTCCGCATCACTGCCAACCATAAGATGGAGACGCGCAGGCGCACGGGGAGCGCGCCACTACGGTGAACAGCTATAAGGTGCTGAATGAGTATATAACAACTCTCGGGAGGAAAATGAGCGAAGCAGGGGGATCCATCTATGGAAAGAAACAAAAAAGTGCAAATGAATACCACATTCAAGATACATAGATATTAAGGCCACACTTAGAAGTGGCATGCACATATGCCTTATATGCACATATGTCATGTGCTTCTGGCTACGAGGTAATCCGGCTTTTATTAACCTCTCATCTGCAGGCATATATCATTGTCGCACACTAGAGTAATATTAAATCCCTATGTATATATAATAGCATACTAATACCGGGCTCATAGTACAATTACAAATATGTCGGCACATCATGTGGTCCGTAAGGGACCCATGCAGCTTGACTACGTTAATGAACAGTAGCACTAATATTAGAGGCCAGTCTATATAAATAAAGCATATATTCCCAAGATGTGCACATTTTAGAGCTAAGGTATAATCCTGAGGCTATATAATAGTACAAAGATAAGTAGCTCGCTGAGAAGAGATATGGGGGAGGGGCAGGGGGAGTATACAACAACCCACATATATGCAACCAAAGTTATGGTGTATGTTGATAGTCCTGAAGCAGATATATGGTAAACTAGCTAAGGCATACACTTGTGGTTTAACCCCCCATTGGTTCCGCAAGGATTTATAAAAACAGGAATATTAGGATAACACTGTGCTAGACCACTATGATATTTTTGGTAGTAAGCAAGGTAAGTGTCCTTACCCTCATATGGCCTTTGGCTCGGTTAGAGAAAAAGATGCAGAAACATAGGACGTCTAGTCTGCGGGTCCATACTAGAGGGGAGTAAGAAGAATCATTATGAGAACATTGTCGAAAGGAAGGGGGAGAGATCACAATCCTCGTTCATTCCCCTGGGGGTTTTAGTATTGAGCTCATATATCCAGTAAAGCTCTCTTCTAGATAATTGTATAGCGGGCTCCCCCCCTCTTTTGTGTGGGAATACTTTTTCAATCACCATACCTGGTGATTAGCCTCAGCGAAGTGTTTGGAAACTGGTGAGGTAAAGTCAAACCTACGGATAGCACTCCGGTGTTCACTTATACGAGATTTTATGGCTCTTTGTGTTTGTCCCACATATGCCTTACCACATGGGCATTTCAGTAAGTAAATCGCATTACTGGAGTTGCAATTAAAGAAGCCTTTCAAGGAGTATGTTTTGCCTGAGGAGGGGTGGTTAAAGGAGGTACATTTGATGATAGAGATGCATTGTGCGCAACCCCCACATGGATGCATCCCTAAAGGTTTGGGGAGCGTACTCAACCAATCTCGATTGTCTGGTTGGAAAAATTTGTGAGTAGTGTCAGCCTGTATGAGTGTATCCTTAATGTTTTTAGAACGTCTATGTGTAAACATGGGACGTTCTGCAAAGGTGTCGCACAGCTTTTCATCACAGGTGAGTATTGGCCAATGTTTGATAATGGACCGCACTGTTGAACTCTGGCTGTTGTAGGTCAAAATGCATGGGATGCGTTTGGATATTTTCTTAGGTTTGTACTGCAAAAGGGAAGTACGTGACAGATTTGTCGCTTTTTGTAGGGCCCTATCAATATCAGAGGTGGAGTAGCCTCGTTCTGCAAAATCTTGGGCCATTTTTCGAGCTCTAGTTTGAAATGTAGCCTCATCGTCTATGATGCGTCTAAGACGGACAAACTGGCTATATGGTAGGCCCTTCTTTAGGTGGATGAAAACTGGTGGCGTGTAAGTACGTGTTGGAGCCTTCCCGCAACTTGACGTTTACGTCCAAAAAGTGTACCTCATGTTCATCGGCTTCCATACTGAATGTAATAGTGGGCCATGCTTGATCCAGGTCCTCTTTAAATTGTTCTAAGCTAGTCCTATCCCCTGTCCAAAGAAGGAAAATGTCATCTATATATCTATACCAAAGTAAAGAGTATTTGAGCTATAGTGGATGTTGATAGACAACTGCGTTTTCGAATTCAGACATGAATAGATTTGCGTAGGCCGGAGCGACATTGGAGCCCATCGCGGTCCCTTGTTTCTGTAGATAAAATTTCTCATTGTAACAAAAATAGTTTTTAGTAAGAATGATTCTAAGAAGTTCTACACATAGTGTTCTGTAAGCCGGGGTCAACGGCATAGATTCCAGAGTTTTGGCTATAATGGCAATGCCCTCCACATGTGGTATGGATGTATAAAGACTATTTACATCCATACTACATAGTAGGGTACCTGAAGGAATAGTTCCTAAAACAGAGAGTCTCCTGTATCTAGAAGAAAAGATGGGATTTGGAGGACCTTTGTTTGGAGGATTTTGTCAAGGAATATTGCCAGGGGTTGGAATACAGAGTTGGTGCCGGCTACAATTTGGCGACCAGATGGTTTATTGGCATTCTTGTGAATTTTTGGTAAAATGTAAAAGAGGGGGGTCATCGGGTAGTCAGGCTGGAGGAAACTCTTTAGTTTCCTATCAATCAGTGATTTAGAAAAGGCTTCTTCAATTACCTCACCAATTTCTTTTTGGATGTCAGGCAATGGGTCCATGAGCAGGCGTTCATATACCTGAGTGTCGGATAATTGTTCAAGGACAGTGTCATTGTAATCTTTGGCATTCAGAATGACAGTGGCTCCCCCCTTGTCAGCTGATTTAATCACGATGGATCGGTCTTCAGTTAAATTTCTCAAGGCAGAGCGTTCAGCTTTAGACAAATTGTTGTAATATCTATGGCCTTGGGGGTGCCACTTCAGTCTGGATATATCCCTCTCTAAAAACTTAATAAACGTTTCCACACTATGTGGGGTAGTGGGTGGTATCCACTTACTAGGTGGGCGACATTGTCTCAGGTCTATTCCCATTGCTGTTGTTCTGACGTGGCCGGTGGGTAACTTATGGGTGAGGTGTCGAAGTAAGAGCGAAGCCTAAGAGAACGAAAGAATCTTTGTAAGTCAATGTCAAGTTCTAATGAGTTGCCCCAGTGGGTGGGTACAAATCCCAGTCCCCTTTGAAGTACCTTGATTTCTATTGGGGAGAGCGCCTGGGAGGAAAGATTCACTACTAAGAGCGAGGATGTTGGGACTGGCTCCGCAGTACCCGTTGGGATTCTACTGGTCCAGGACCGTTTCTTCCCCCTCCGCGTCTTCTTGAGTTCTGACCGTGTGAAGCTTGTTGCTGGCCTAAAAAAGACCGTGGGTCTTGTTCGTCAGAGGATCTACTAGTAGACATTGACTTACAAAGATTCTTTCGTTCTCTTAGGCTTCGCTCTTACTTCGACACCTCACCCATAAGTTACCCACCGGCCACGTCGGAACTTACAGCAGTGGGAATAGACCTGAGACAATGTCGCCCACCTAGTAAGTGGATACCACCCACTACCCCACATAGTGTGGAAACATTTATTAAGTTGGTAGAGAGGGATATATCCAGACTGAAGTGGCACCCCCAAGGCCATAGATATTACAACAATTTGTCTAAAGCTGAACGCTCTGCCTTGAGAAATTTAACTGAAGACCGATCCATCGTGATTAAATCGGCTGACAAGGGGGGAGCCACTGTCATTCTGAATGCCAAAGATTACAATGACACTGTCCTTGAACAATTATCCGACACTCAGGTATATGAACGCCTGCTCAGGGACCCATTGCCTGACATCCAAAAAGAAATTGGTGAGGTAATTGAAGAAGCCTTTTCTAAATCACTGATTGATAGGAAACTAAAGAGTTTCCTCCAGCCTGACTACCCGATGACCCCCCTCTTTTATATTTTATCAAAAATTCACAAGAATGCCAATAAACCACCTGGTCGCCCAATTGTAGCCGGCACCAACTCGGTATTCCAACCCCTGGCAATATTCCTTGACAAAATCCTCCAAATCCCATCTTTTCTTCTAGATACAGGAGACTTCCTATCTAAACTCTCTGTTTTAGGAACTATTCCTTCAGGTACCCTACTATGTAGTATGGATGTAAATAGTCTTTATACATCCATACCACATGTGGAGGGTATTGCCATTATAGCCAAAACTCTGGAATCTATGCCGTTGACCCCGGCTTACAGAACACTATGTGTAGAACTTCTTAGAATCATTCTTACTAAAAACTATTTTAGTTACAATGAGAAATTTTATCTACAGAAACAAGGGACCGCGATGGGCTCCAATGTCGCTCCGGCCTACGCAAATCTATTCATGTCTGAATTCGAAAACGCAGTTGTCTATCAACATCCACTATAGCTCAAATACTCTTTACTTTGGTATAGATATATAGATGACATTTTCCTTCTTTGGACAGGGGATAGGACTAGCTTAGAACAATTTAAAGAGGACCTGGATCAAGCATGGCCCACTATTACATTCAGTATGGAAGCCGATGAACATGAGGTACACTTTTTGGACGTAAACGTCAAGTTGCGGGAAGGCTCCATATACACTGATCTCTATACTAAACCAACAGATCGCAACACGTACTTACACGCCACCAGTTTTCATCCACCTAAACTAAAGAAGGGCCTACCATATAGCCAGTTTGTCCGTCTTAGACGCAGCATAGACGATGAGGCTACATTTCAAACTAGAGCTCGAAAAATGGCCCAAGATTTTGCAGAACGAGGCTACTCCACCTCTGATATTGATAGGGCCCTACAAAAAGTGACAAATCTGTCACGTACTTCCCTTTTGCAGTACAAACCTAAGAAAATATCCAAACGCATCCCATGCATTTTGACCTACAACAGCCAGAGTTCAACAGTGCGGTCCATTATCAATAAACATTGGCCAATACTCACCTGTGATGAAAAGCTGTGCGACACCTTTGCAGAACGTCCCATGTTTACACATAGACGTTCTAAAAACATTAAGGATACACTCATACAGGCTGACACTACTCACAAATTTTTCCAACCAGACAATCGAGATTGGTTGAGTACGCTCCCCAAACCTTTAGGGATGCATCCATGTGGGGGTTGCGCACAATGCAACTCTGTCATCAAATGTACCTCCTTTAACCACCCCTCCTCAGGCAAAACATACTCCTTGAAAGGCTTCTTTAATTGCAACTCCAGTAATGTGATTTACTTACTGAAATGCCCATGTGGTAAGGCATATGTGGGACAAACACAAAGAGCCATAAAATCTCGTATAAGTGAACACCGGAGTGCTATCCGTAGGTTTGACTTTACCTCCCCAGTTTCCAAACACTTGCTGAGGCTAATCACCACGTATCGCAATTAAGGTTCCTGGTGATTGAAAAAGTATTCCCACACAAAAGAGGGGGGGAGCCCACTATACAATTATCTAGAAGAGAGCTTTACTGGATATATGAGCTCAATACTAAAACCCCCAGGGGAATGAACGAGGATTGTGATCTCTCCCCCTTCCTTTAGACAATGTTCTCATAATGATTCTTCTTACTCCCCTCTAGTATGGACCCGCAGACTAGACGTCCTATGTTTCTGCATCTTTTTCTCTAACCGAGCCAACGGCCATATGAGGGTAAGGACACTTACCTTGCTTACTACCAAAAATATCATAGTGGTCTAGCACAGTGTTATCCTAATATTCCTGTCTTTATAAATACTTGCGGAACCAATGGGGGGTTAAACCACAAGTGTATGCCTTAGCTAGTTTACCATATATCTGCTTCAGGACCATCAACATGCACCATAACTTTGGTTGCATATATGTGGGTTGTTGTATACTCCCCCTGCCCCTCCCCCATATCTCTTCTCAGCGAGCTACTTATCTTTGTACTATTATATAGCCTCAGGATTATACCTTAGCTCTAAAATGTGCACATCTTGGGAATATATGCTTTATTTATATAGACTGGCCTCTAATATTAGTGCTACTGTTCATTAACGTAGTCAAGCTGCATGGGTCCCTTACGGACCACATGATGTGCCGACATATTTGTAATTGTACTATGAGCCCGGTATTAGTATGCTATTATTATATATACATAGGGATTTAATATTACTCTAGTGTGCGACAATGATATATGCCTGCAGATGAGAGGTTAATAAAAGCCGGATTACCTCGTAGCCAGAAGCACATGACATATGTGCATATAAGGCATATGTGCATGCCACTTCTAAGTGTGGACTTAATATCTATGTATCTTGAATGTGGTATTCATTTGCACTTTTTTGTTTCTTTCCATAGATGGATCCCCCTGTTTCACTCATTTTCCTCCCGAGAGGAGTTATATACTCATTCAGCACCTTTATAGCTGTTCACCGTAGTGGCGCGCGCCCCGTGCGCCTGCGCGCCTCCATCTTATGGTTGGCAGTGATGCGGACCGTCTGATGATTGGCGCGAGGCCGGGACGCGCGTCACCGTCACAGGGCCGGCCCCGGGGGGGATTCTCGCGCCTTCTGCGCGTTTAAAAACAGCTGTTCATACCTCATCTGACAGGCACCGCTCCTCCTGCATCCCGCATTTTCGACACTCCGCACAGCAGCTTGGAAGAAGGTTATACCGAAACACGTGTCAGCTGAAGTGGCATACTGGACTCATTTTTGCATTGGACACTCCGCAGCGGCCTCAGTCTATTGACTCCTGCATGAACTTTTTGAGCAACGCTAATCAGTCATCAGCACTGAAGCTCAAATCTATAAGTGCCTCCTGCACTTTCAGGTACATTCACCCTATTGAACTTCTTCTCATACAAACATTGCAGCAGCCATTTGAATACTGTGGGAGCACTATAGCGATATGTAGCATAAACAGATACAGTATCTTGGCCTATCTGCATAAAAACCTGTACATAATAGGGTCGATTCAAAGAAACATGTAACAGCTTTGATTTGGGTGCCGATCATCCTATTTTTGCCGTCCGCTCGTGCGTTCGTTTGAACTTGCGAGTGATTCTATAAGCAAATACGTTTCTATCCTAAAATGTACGTCCGTTCGTATGGCAGTTCGGGAATCAGACCTATGTCAGTTTCCATCCTGAATTTTCCGTTTCATTTCTCAGGTTGCAACATTGGTTTTGCCCTTTTTCCTTTTTTGTCTGGACGTAAATCCTTCTGATCTTGCGGCTGCGCACTACAAACTTACCTCATTAAAGTGCATTCTAAATATTTGGTCTTATTTCATTCATTTTGTAGTAACCAACCATTAATGAATGCATTTGCATAAGTAAATCTTACTTTGTTTAATTTTTAGTTAACTTGCATTTTTTACTTGTGGATTTAATTTTAATATTTAGGCTTCAAATGGTACAACTTAAAATTTTGTGTGTGGTTACCCACACCCTCTACATACAGATTGCTCTCAAATATAAAAAAACACCCAGCAACTTCTGCATGTTATGAGCCTAGAAACAGGCAAGATGGCGGCTCAGGTATTATCGGGCAGCCAGCAAACAGAAAGGGCCTTGTGACTGTGTTGCTCTGCATTCTTTGATTTCTGACCTTTCCGTGCCCCCAGCTCTGCTGTGTCTGTGCAAAATACAGCAGTAACCCACATCCTGCACTTTATCCCGCTCTCCTCTCCTCAGTAAGTGTGATGCATCTGACCAAAGATGTGCTTAAATAATTAAACAAAGCAAAGGTAAACAACTACACCAATAAATGCAATCTAAAAATATTATTCTAGTACATCAATTTAAAAATAAATACCAAAGGACATAAGTTTCTTTAATTAACGCAAATAGATTGCAAAATAAAGGTTTACATGCAAAGGACTAATTAAGGTCCACATTAAAATGCTTTTATAAGGCATACATGAATCAGGTATGCATTGCCATACAATTTATGGCCTCGGCCATGCTGATACATGCAGTTCATTGGAGCTCAAGACGCGCAGACTCCTCCACATAGCCAAAAAACCTGTTCAAGAACAGCAATACGACTGCTAAAAGGTGTCGGCAGTGGCTTTCTTTTAAAACGTATTTAGAGGTTTGAAAACTGTTCTCTGAATCACACCTAAACACATTCGATTATCCTAAGTTTTACGTTTTGATCCTAAGTTTTACGTTTTGATCCTAAGTTTTACGTTTTGATCCTAAGTTTTACGTTTTGATCCTAAGTTTTACGTTTTGATCCTAAGTTTTACGTTTTGATCCTAAGTTTTACGTTTTGATCCTAAGTTTTACGTTTTGATCCTAAGTTTTACGTTTTGATCCTAAGTTTTACGTTTTGATCCTAAGTTTTACGTTTTGATCCTAAGTTTTACGTTTTGATCCTAAGTTTTACGTTTTGATCCTAAGTTTTACGTTTTGATCCTAAGTTTTACGTTTTGATCCTAAGTTTTACGTTTTGATCCTAAGTTTTACGTTTTGATCCTAAGTTTTACGTTTTGATCCTAAGTTTTACGTTTTGATCCTAAGTTTTACGTTTTGATCCTAAGTTTTACGTTTTGATCCTAAGTTTTACGTTTTGATCCTAAGTTTTACGTTTTGATCCTAAGTTTTACGTTTTGATCCTAAGTTTTACGTTTTGATCCTAAGTTTTACGTTTTGATCCTAAGTTTTACGTTTTGATCCTAAAATTTAGGAACGAACTTGCGATGATCGTAAGAGCATATACGCATTCGAACGTAGGCTCGTGCGAGTCGGAAATGGCCAAAAAAACAGGAAAAAATGACTAACACCCACCCAAACTTACGATTCTCGATCCGAAATCAATTAACTTTTGCTCTTTGAATCGAGGGGAATGTATATATTGTATATAATGTCTATGTCTATGGGTTTGGTGAATTAATGTGTCTTATATTCTGTGCACTATATCTCGTTTAGAAACTCCCATGTCTAGTAGATATATGAACTCTAGTTTGTACTTTAATAAATGAACTTTTTTCATCATAACTTATAGTGTTAGGTGTGCATTTATAAATTGTTTTTTGTCCTAAGTAGTATTGGGATAACCATCCCTATTATATAATTGCACCCATATATACTTCAAGACAATCTCCCTTGTGTTTGATACACCTTGAGTGTGCTTACCTATTTTTGTTTAATTTACATCTTCCGGTTGGGAAATGATTGTGCAATGGTTATTTAATATTTTCCCTATAGCACTGAATTTAAATCATTCCTGAATGATCCTACTTGCGAGTTTCCTGAAGTTAAACAGGTAAAACCTTCCTAATTTCCTGAGATAATCCTAATAATCCTATGCACTGATAGATTACTTCTAATTGATGTGCAAAAATTATTTAACATGTTCTCTGAAAGCAATTTTAAGACTTGATTTGGTGACTGGTAAATCCTGCTTTAAAGTGATACTGCAGGCAAAGGTAACAGGTACACCATTGCGTTGGCTACATTTGGCACTGCCCTAAACTGTTTTCCATTTTGAAATTGAAGCAGAAATGGCCGAGATATCTGGCTTTATAGGTTCAGACAATGACTTTCTATTTTTCATCCTGTCCCCCAATCTGCTTGGCCAGGCGGGACTGAATGAATTTCCCCCTGCAAACGCTTCGCCCCCTCCTGCTGAGTGCTGCCCATCTATTGTTCCCCCCCCCCCCGGGCTGATGTCGGTAAAGAAGCTGCGTCACCTGCCCCCTCCCTTTCCTCCTCTCATCCTGACCGATGCCCAGGTGAGAGCACCGTGATGTGCGCCTGCCGCAAAAAAACTACCCATCTTCTGTCCTCCCCTTAGGCTGTCCCCGGTGGTAGCAGAAAACGTTGATGTGGGTGCCCTACTCTTCCCTCCCTTTCCTCCAGTGTTGTGCAGAGGTAGCGCATAACCACCCCCAGCTCCACAGCAGGTCCCTCCAGGAAGACAGATACAGTGGTGCTGCAGCTCCTGATGTCTCTTGCCCCCCTCCGCCGCTGCCACACACAGTGGAGGGAGAGGAAGCCACTCCAGGCTGACCCCCGTCGTGGGGAGAAACGAAGAATGGTGCTGCTGCCCCCGATGCCTCCCCCTCTCTCCCACGGCTGAATACCCATGGTGGGGGGGGGGGCGGGAGAAGTACCAGAGCCCCAACAAGAGAATGGGGGATGCCACAGGGGGACCCAGTATGCGCCACACAGAACAAACTAAATACACTGTTTCTCAATGGACAGCCTTGTCCATACCACAGAGGGACTACAAGTCCCATCGCCATGCCACAGTCAGCCAGCCCACTTGGGATGCAGGAGTGCACGATTGCTCGATTGGGATTGTGGTCATGTGTGTGTGGGAGTGTTCTAGGCTCCAATGTCGTCTAGAAACAGGGGAAGAAGCACAGCCAAGGTGTCTTATGCAAGTTCTGGGAATCTTGGAGACTCCGCCCATGCTGATTCTCTATAGATATTATAAATATATATTATTTTTTTTAATGTGCGCGGTATTAGATAATGGTAGTTTAGGTAAAACCTTCTGAGATGGGTGCCTCCTGATAATCAGCAGATTTTCTATTAGCGAGCTAATTAATCCCTGCCTGTATTTGCCTATTGGAAAGTTGTAAGTCATCTTGAAATTCTATTTCTCTAGCCTGCTGCTCCTCCATCACCTGCCCTCCAGCTGCTGCCTCTTTCAGCAAGGGCAGTAGCCAATGTGCAGGCGCAGGCCACGCCCACCCGCTGCACAGACCCGGCTGTTCGCTCCTGCCCTTACCAGAAGAGGCAGCAGCTGAAGGGCAGGAGAAGATGGAGGAGCGGCAGGTGCTCTCCCTGTCCCTGTCGCTCTTTCTTACTGGAGCCCGGCTCCATAGAACGGGTGGGTGTGGCCTGCGCTTATGCAGTGCAGGCCACACCCACCCAATTTGCGGGACCGGGCGCTTGTGTGTGCGGGGACGCTCCTCTATCATCTTCTGGTGTCCCAGTGTGGCAGCCCGGCCAGCAACGTGGGAGTGCCAGTAACGTGAGTTGTTTTGTTGTTTTATTTTTTTTTTTTATACATTTTTTTTTTACATTCTGATTGTGTGCCTATGGGGATCGGGAGGGGGGGGGGTGCCACATTGCCTATATGGGGAATGGGAGGGGGTTGCCACACTGCTTATATGGGGAATGTAAGGGGCGTGCCACCCTGCCTATATGGGAATGGGAGGGGGGAATGCCACACTGCCTATATGGGAATGGGAGCGGGGAATGCCACACTGCCTATGGGAATGGGAGGGGGAAAGCCACTCTGCCTGTAATTGGAGGATTCTGCATGTTGCCTATTATTTGGTTAAGAATATTATTTTTCTTATTTTCCTCCACAAAATCCTAGGTGCGTCTTATGGGCAGGTGCATCTTCTATAGGGCAGAAATACGGTGATTGTATCTGTTCCAGTTATCAGAATGGTGACTTCTGAGGTTCCTAGGTGGGTGACGTTAGAAGTTTTTCTCTAATTGAATGTGAGGGAAGGGCAGTTTCTAGCTTTTTGCAATAGCATGAGTGTTATGGGCAATTCTAGCTTTTTATTTTTTTAAACATTCACACTGCATTGTCAATCCTTGCACAAGTACATATAAGTTCATTAAAGCGCCCCAAAACCCACATTTCTCTTTCATTTTACTTGAGGCCATCAGAGTAATTCAGTCACGATTGGGTTAACTCCTTGTACGTTGGGCGTGGAATGCAAGAACAAAGGCGTGGTTCCTCCCGGCCTACATATAACTCCGGTCGTCCTCTCACAAACCAGTTCCATTCTTGCAGTTGGAGCTGGACTGCAAGGTGTGCTGTGAGCTCCTCTGTTTATTTTT
Source organism: Gastrophryne carolinensis (assembly GCA_027917425.1). Classification (NCBI taxonomy): domain Eukaryota; kingdom Metazoa; phylum Chordata; class Amphibia; order Anura; family Microhylidae; genus Gastrophryne; species Gastrophryne carolinensis. The sequence continues at coordinate 224,803,520 of CM051239.1, read as the reverse complement.
TGTTTTTAAGGATATACCTTGGAAGCGCTGTCTTTCTGGCCCTTATGTCCCTCTGATCTGGGTGGACCCACAATGCCTCCTCAGCTAAACTGTATACTGAGGATCAGGATGGTAAGGTTAATCGCCAGGGTCTTGGGGCACTTCAGGGGTGTCACTTTTGTGAAGTGGGCACTCCTGGGCTGCTGGAAGAGTCAGCCGCAGGTTTTTGTCTGGTGAGCCTGATTGGGGGAACCCGGGGAATCATTTTCCTCTTTTTTTTTTATTGCTTTTCCCACTTTACTTTGTATTGCGTTTTGCCCTTTCGGAAGGAGCGGAGCTATAGCGGCAGCAAGGGATAGTGTTGTACTTCCGCCGGCTCAGCAGGGGAAGTTTGCTGCTTTGTCCGCCGTCGCTGGAAGATTTTTAGCTAGGCTGAGCGCCTAGCACCGCCGACGCGCCTGATCTTTTTCGGCTAGCGGTGCTCGTCTTTCCTGCGAACGGGGTTGTTCTTCGGCCACTGCATCTGGAAGATTTTCAGCTAGGCTGAGCGCCTAGCACCGCCGACGCGCCGGATCTTTTTCGGCTAGTGGTGCTCGTCTTTCCTGCGAACGGGGTTGTTCTTCGGCCACTGCATCTGGAAGATTTTCAGCTAGGCTGAGCGCCTAGCACCGCCGACGCGCCGGATCTTTTTCGGCTAGCGGTGCTCGTCTTTCCTGCGAACGGGGTTGTTCTTCGGCCACTGCGTCTGGAAGATTTTCAGCTAGGCTGAGTGCCTAGCACTGATGGCGCCACCGGTTCTCCTCTGGCTTACAGTTGTATTCCGGCCGGCTTCTTCCACCAGCTTCAAGCGCATCTAAAGAGTTTAGGTTTAGTTATTATATTTTTAACATTTTTGTTGTTTTTCATTATAAGAATTATTAATGCTATTACTAATATGGATTTTATTAATATTGATATTGTTGACAATATTATTGAAATTATTATTATTGAAATTATTGATCTCTTATCAATGCTTTCTTATTCATTTTGTCTTGGTGATTGTGGGAAAGGGAAAGCATTGAATTAGTGAGGTTCACCTCTTAAGGCCTTGTAGTAGTCACTTGTGACTATCAAGGACCTGTTATATACTGGTCTTACAATGTATGTTGAGTGAGTGGTTTTAACAATGTTTTTAGCCGCCGTTGCCGCTTTGTACTCCGCTCCGCGCGGGCGGCACTATAGCTGTGAGGCTTTTTTTGTATTGTGATGGCGCCGGCGCGGTCACGTGAGCCCGCTTTCGCGCTCTTTGGGGGGGGCGGGGCCGGGGGAGGGCGCGTATTGCGTCGTCCCCCCGCGGTCCGCCCCTTGAGGTTCTTCTGCCGGCGCCATTTTGAGTCTGCAGCGCGTCTGGGGCCCCTCTTCCTCCCTGGGCTGCGGCGGTGATCTCTTCCTGTGTCTCTTCCTCCCGTGGTCTGGCGGCTTGGTGATCCTTCAGTCTCCTTGGTCCGTGAGTCCCTTTTGGGTTTTCTTTTGTTTCCTTGGGGCATGGGCTGTGGGATGCTTATGTGCATTTTACTTATGTGTTTCAGGCGGGACAACTGTGGGTTGTGGTTTCTCACGGTTCTGCTCCTTACCCCCCTCATCTCCCCTTACTGGCTATTCTGGGGGCATCCCTTGGGGGGGTATCCCGGGTGGCTTTTTATTAGCCCTTACCCTGTGCTGGCCTATTGCGTGTTTAATCACCTATTTGGTGTGTTAATCACCATATGAAGACTTCTGGGCATAGCGTGCTCGGGGGTCCTTCGGGGCAATCACGGCTGTTTGCCATGTGCGGGGCTTCCCCTTCTGAGTAACAATGCCTCGGTGTGCGTGCTGTGCGCCCAAGGTATCATTGCGGCCCAGGCTGGGCTGAGCGCTTCTCTTCCCAGTTCTGCGCTCCCTTCGGCATCGCCTACCCCTCCGCGCCTGCATTTAGCCCCCAGTGAGGGGGATACTAGCAGGGGGTCACAATCTGATATGGCACTTCGTGTGGTCAGCGTTGAAAGGCAGCTTGCCAGGCCTGTCCCAGGTAAGGCCTCTGGCAAGAAGCGGCACCTGGCTCCCGCGCCCTCCCTCTTTGCTGAGGAGGATGAAGGAATTGATGCCTTTGGTGGCCGTTACTCCCTAGAGGAGGGGGAGCTATTCCTGGACTCTGACTCCTCTGGGGACCAGCAGGAGGGGTACAACAGTGACCCTGGGTCCGAGTCCGGGGAGAACTCATGGTTCCCTGATGACACTGATAGACTGTTGTCTGACATTTTTGAAACCTTGCACATTACCCCCCCTGAGGTGGCTAAGAGGAAACAGGGTGAACTCTTTCGTCCTGATAAACAGCACCTGGAGTTCCCTGAGCAGGGCCATTTTTCTAATATGTTGCTCAAGGAGTGGGAACGTCCTAATTGCCCGCGGTGCCCAAAGGGTTGGATAAGAGGTATCCCTTTCCTGCTGACCTGGTCAAGCGATGGTCGTGTCCCCCTGAGGTAGACGCTCCCGTTCTTTGCTGTCCAACACCTCGGTCATGCCTTCCCCTGACACTACTACACTGCGGGACAGCGCGGACCGGCGTATGGGTCAGCTGGCCTGCCATGCTTTTACATTTGTGGGGGCTGGGCTGCGTCCGGTCTGCGCCGCTGCCATTACAGCTATTGCCCTTAAGAAAAAGCTCAAGCGTCTCACTGATGGCGCTATGGCTGGTAGGAGGAGGGAGGATTATAGGGCCCTCTTGCTTTGCTCTGATTTTGTTGCCTTTGTCCTTACTGCCATGGATGATGCCGTCCGGCTGGGTGGTAGGGCCTCTGTCCTCTTGGTGGCTATGCGCCGCTCTCTTTGGTTGCGTCAGTGGGCAGCTGACGCTGCTGCTAAGAAGGCTCTCACTGGGCTCCCCTTTGCGGGGCTGCGGCTCTTTGAGCGTCTGGATGTTCTAGCCAAGGATGGTAGGCTACCTCAGCGTAGGAAGCAGCCTCGGCCCTTTCAGGGGCCCTCCGCTTCTCTCCCCTCCTTTCGTGCTCCCAGAGGAGGTTGTGGCTCCCTCTTCTCGGATAGCCGCAGAGATTCTTGGGGCCATGGCAGATCCCGTGGTCGTCCCGGTCTCTCCTGGGGTTCCAAGCCCAAACCCCCTCCCAGGCCCCCTCAGGCATGAGGAGGCGCACTCACCCATCCGCGTGGGGGGACGGCTTTGGCTCTTTGCTCACGTCTGGAGGCTCCGCGTCTCAGACCGGTGGATTCAGGAGGTGGTGTCCTCTGGTTACAAGATAGTTTGCAGCCTGGCCGCCCCCAAGATTCCTCAGATCCCGGATGTCTCAAAACCCTCTGTCAGCTCAGGGTTTGCGCCTTGCAGTTCAACGCCTGTTGGCATCAGGAGTCATTTGCCTGGTGCCTTCCCAGGAACGGGGTCGGGGTTCTACTCCAATCTTTTCACGGTTCCCAAAAAGGACGGGTCTTTGAGGCCCATCCTGGACTTGAAGGGTCTCAATAAGTTTGTCAGGTTCAAGCACTTTCGCATGGAGACGCTACGCTCGGCTGTCAGTACCTTTCCCCCGGGCGACTTCATGACCTCCGTGGACATCAAGGATTCCTATCTTCATGTGCCGATCTTTCCGGGTCATCAGAGATTCCTGAGGTTCGCTCTAGAGGATCAGCATTACCAGTTTGTGGCTTTACAGTTCGGTATCACCTACGTGCCTCAAGTGTTCACCAAGGTGGTTCACCTGGAACTGAGGGCGATCAGGTTGGTTCTTTCTCAGCTGACCACACACCTTCGGGGTCGGGCTGTTCAGATCCGCTCGGACAACCAGACAGCGGTTGCCTACATAAATCATCAGGGAGGGACTCGGAGCAAGCGAGCCCTCAAGGAAGTGTCCCTGATACTGTCTTGGGCAGAATAGAATGTCCCTTGCATCTCAGCGGTCTACATTCCGGGGGTGGAGGACCAGGAGGCAGACTCCCTGAGCAGGGGGACGTCTTGGCTGAAGGAATGGTCCCTCAGCAACAAGGTATTTCACTCTGTGTCACCGCTGGGGTCAGCCGGATGTGGACCTGTTTGCGTCTCGCCACAATCACAAGCTTCCCAGATTTGTCTCCCTGTCGCAGGATCCTCTGGCCTTCACCACGGATGCGCTAGCAATGCCTTGGACGGAGTTTTGGCTCCTCTGTGTTCCCTCCCTTTCCTCTGCTGGGCAGGGTGCTGCGCAAGATAGCCCAGGAGGGGGTACCAGCCATTCTGGTGGCCGCCTGTTGGCCAAGAAGGGTGTGGCTCGCAGACGTCGTGCAGTTGGCAGTAGATCGGTACGTCTTGCCCAAGGATCCAGATCTTCTCACTCAGGGACAGCTGCGCCATCCCAATTTGCAAACGCTGGCTTTAACGGATTGGCTGCTGAAACCTCCATCTTGATGGATAAGGGGTTGCAGGCCTCTGTTGTTGATACTATGATGCGGGCTAGGAAGAAGTCCTCGTCCTTTATCTACTACAGGGTCTGGTATGCTTACATTGCCTGGTGTGAGTCCAAGTCTCTTCCTTGTCGGGTGTTTTCTATCCCCAGGATTCTGGAATTTTTGCAACATGGTTTGGATTCGGGCCTTCAACTTAGTACCCTCAAGGGACAGGTGTCAGCTCTGGCAATTTTTTTCCAAAGATCCTTTGCCAATCACCGGTTGGTTAAGACTTTTTTCCAGGGTGTTACTCATGTGCGTCCGCCAACCGTAAACCTATGCTACCGGTTTGGGACTTGAATCTGGTGTTGTCTGCTCTGCAGGGTCCTCCCTTGGAGCCTGTCCGTGGGGCTGCGTTGCCCATTCTGACACTTAAGGTGGCCTTTTTGGTGGCTATTACTTCGGTCAGGCGAGTTTCTGAGCTGGCAGCGCTTTCCATCAAACCTTCTTATTTTGAGCGGCATCAGGATAAGGTGATGTTTCGGCTTAAGCCGGATTTCTTGCCTAAGGTTGTGTCTGCTTTTCATCTCAATCAGGTCATTGTATTACCTTCTTTGTGTCCTAACCCTGCTAATTCTAAGGAACGGACTCTTTATTCTCTGGATGTTGTCAGGGCTCTGAAGTTTTCTTTGGTTGCTACTGAGACTTTCAGGAAATCTGATGCTCTTTTGTTCTTCCTGCTGGACCCAGGAACGGTTTGCCTCCGGCTAAATCTACTATCAACAAGTGGATCCGTCAGGCGGTGGAGCAGGCCTATTCTGCTAGGGGACAGGTTCCTCATTTTTAAGGTTACTGCTCATTCCACTCGTGCTATTGGTGCTTCTTGGGCTTTTCAACACCAAGCTTCGGTTGAACAAGTTTGTAAGGCTGCGACTTGGTCTTCTGTTCATAACTTTTCCAAGTTTTACAAGGTTGATGTTAAGGCCTCAGCTGCTGCTGCCTTTGGTCGCAAGGTGCTTCAGGCGGTGGTGGCTTGAACTGCCTGCTGCTACTTTTTGGGGATCCCACCCTACCTTACGGACACTGCTGTTGGATGTCCCATACGTAAGGTCTTCTTGAAGCAGGCTGTGCCATGCATTAGGAAAAATACAATTCTGTGAGTACTCACTTGTAGAATTGTTTTTACTATGCATGGCATGGCCTGCTTAACCCCACCCTTGTTATCGTTATTCTTGGTTGCCACTTTATAGTGATTGTTCCAAATTAGTTGGGGTTGTTACCTTTTTCATCCTTTTTACCTTTATTATCTCCCGGCTTCTTGTATAACTGCTTGTCAACACTGACGAGGTCTATTGGTGATCCTGTTTTTATATGGTACCGGGAGGAGCCACAACTCTTTTGCAGTGCACTGCGCCACCTTGTGGCGGAATATCCCAAACGTAAGGACTTCTTGAAGCAGGCCGTGCCATGCACAGTAAAAACAATTCTACAGGTGAGTACTCACAGAATTGTATTTTTTAATATATATAATATTTATTTATTTACTTTTTGCTGCTCATTTTTTCTAATTTCATCCGAAAGAATGACTGCCCATCTCTAAGGTATTAGATGCTAAGTATCCTTTTTTTCCCTCAGATTTAACTGAGGTATGGCCTGACTTCCTGCATGGTCTAGTAGTTAAGAAAGTAGTCTTGTGACTGGAGGGGGGCAGTTTAAATACCAGTCTGGGACATAGGTGAAGTGCTTTTGAGCAAAGTACCTAATCCCTCTAACTGCTTCCTAAATGCTGCACTTGTTGCAGTTCACTTCTCCGTACACTAATTGTTTGCTGATGGGTTTGTGTTTTTAAAAAAAAGAAATAAAAAAAAAAGAGAGGCTCTCCTGTGGTAGACTCTTCAATTTTTGGTCTTTCTAAGACTGTTATGCCATCCTCAGATAGTGCATCCCCTAGTGATCCAGTGTATAAGCATATAGATCAAGTCATGTTTTTTCTATTGTAAGTTTGACCTTATAGCCAGCCTGTGCCACATCGATAGCATCTTTGGTGAAGCAACTGGAGTCCAAGACTCATTTGGGTCGCTCACTGAAGGTATGCTCCCAGTTGATTGAGACCAGTTGGATATTAACAGGTATGTTATTTTGGTTATGGATGACTTGACTAGCTTAAGTGCCAGAGGTTTAGCTCGGTTAGTAGTTTTAAGGTTTGCTTTATGGCTAAAGCAATGGTCGGCTGCCTCAAGGGGAATTTACTGGAGGTAAGTCTACTAAATTTCCACAGGGAAATGTTTTTCCTTTTTTCCCCACAGGTGATCTAATCCTCACCCCTGTTGTGAGAGTAGATTTTCCGCCTCTTCGGGATACCGAAAAGAATTTTGGAGTAGTCCAGAATCCCAGGATAAGGGTAAGAATTTTTATGGCGGAACAAATCTACTTCATAGTCCTCCTGAGGTATGAGATGACATCCTCGCCTATGGAGGGGGAGGACAGTTTGATCTATAATTTACTTAGTTATTATCACGAGTATTATCACTTAGTGTAAATTAGAGCTATTCTAAGCATACAGTACGTCCTGCTCCGTCTATAATACTTACACGTGGGTAATCCTCCGCCAGATGGCGCTGTTCACTGCAGACATGCAAAAACGGGCTCCTCCCGGCCCTTCATATACCCAGGGACCTCCCACAAATCCCCAGATTTCTCTGCAGTGCTGACTGCGAAGACATGAAGTATCTCACTCTCTCGCAGGTGAGCGGGGCTATTACAGCCTGCGGCTCTGCGGGACTATTTCCACCCCTCCTCTGTGTGAATATGCCTCCCAGCCTGGGCTGCGTCGGTCGGGTGAAGGTAGGCAGCACCATGCGTGCTTAACGGAGCCATGCTCCACCGCAATCCCCCACCATAGGGTAGGCGGTCAAGGCTGATGGTGAGCCTTCAGGGGATGCCCCTCCTGCATCTTGCCCCATGTAGCGGTGGACCCTAGGTAACAGGTCGCCTTCCTCCCTCGTTCCCCCCCCTTAGTCAGGGGGAAAAGAAAGGGGGGGAGGGGTAGTGTGTATGGCGGCCTCAGTGTATCCTTACACGCTTATGGCTTGGCTGTGCTTCACTGGGAACGGGGATCAGAGCCGCGCTCTTACCTTCTGCTAACCGCAGCGCCATTAGTCTGCTTTCTGCTCGCACCGCACGTACGGCGGCGGCTTGCGGACGCCTCGGCGTCGTCTTCTTCCTTCCTTCACCTTCTTAGCCTCTGTGGCTCTTCCTAGGTTGCGCTGGCTTGAACGCCTGTCTCATACAGTATCCTTGTCACGGCAGACCGGGGTTCATTCCCCGACGGGGAGCCACAGGAGAGCCGAGTACGGATCTCGGCCGTGCCTGTCCTGGCTCCCAGCGCCATTTACAATAGACATTTCTACTTTTCTGTACTCTCATTGGCTAGATGCCTTACGAGCTTCGCGCTCGCTGGGGAGGGCGTGGTTCCGGCTTGGCGCGCGTCGCGGTCGGCTCAGGCCCGCGCTCCGAGGATCGCTTGGCGCCATTTCCATCTCCCGCGCGCGTGGTGAAGATCGTCTTCTCCTCTCTGTCTGTAAGTGCCCTCGCGGGCGACTCTTCTTTACCTTATACCCCATTGCGCATGGCTCTGACATCCTTGTTCCCCCTTATGTCTTTCAGACCGCGGATTTCGGTGGCTTCTCCCGGCCCAGTGTAGCTCCCGGTCGTGACCATAAAAAATTATTCCCACTTCCCAGCGGGTTATTGGGGCATCCAGGGTAGCTTACAGCGTCAATCCCTACTGGCAAATTGTGCCGATTAAATCAACATATGGAGGCATCTCAGGATATTGTGAACGGGGCTCCGTCGGGACAAGCCCGGCTGTGTATAGCTTGTGGGGTCTTACCTAGCAGCGGTGACATCGCACGGGTCTGTGTTCCTTGTGCACAGCAGGCGCTATCGGTGCTTCCCGTCTCCTCTGAGGCTGGGCCTGCACCCCGCCGCACTTCACCTACTCCCCCAAGCCTTAGTCTAACCCCCAATACCAGTGGGGATTCTCATCCTGATCTGGCCACGAGGCTGGCTAGTGTTGAAAACTTGCTGGCTAATTCCTTAGCGCGTAAATCCACCGCCAAGAGGCGGCACTTGAACCCTGAATCGGCCCTCTTCCCTATAGAACCTGATGATTTGTTGCATTCCTATGCCCATACCCCCTCGGACGAAGGGGAACTGTTCTCTGACTCTGGGTCATATGACGATGAGTCAGGGGTAAGGAAGAGTCTGGCTCCGAGCATTGGTCCTCGGATGATATTGATAGACTGCTGGTTCAGATCTTTGAGGTTCTGTCCCTCTCTCCCCCTGCTGCGGCTCCCCGGCAAAGGGGTGACCTTTTTCATACTGCTAAAGCTCGCTTGGAATTTCCCGAGCAGACCCATTTCAATAGCCTCGTGCTTAAAGAATGGGAACATCCCAGCAGACTTCAAGGGGTCCCTAAGAGAGTGGATAGGAAATACCCCTTTCCTGCTGACTTGCTTAAACCGGACCTTCAGCGTGATTTAATGAAAAGCCCAAACTCTTAAAAAACGGTTCCCCAGCATCTAAAATTAATATATTTTACGTTTTTAGTCACTAACTTATTATTTTTTCCCCCACTGGGCTGCAACTCTGTTCAGGAATTTAGGATACGGGCGCCGCCATCTTGACTCAGAAGCATCACACTTACTGAGGAGAGGAGAGTGGGATAAGGTACAGGGGGGCGGGTTATAGCTGTACTTTGCTCAGACAGTGCAGAGCTGGGGTCAGGTAAAGGTCAACAGTCCCAGAATGCAGAGCAGCACAGTCAGGAGGCACTTCCTGTTTGCAGGCTGCCTGATAAAATGGCGGCTTCCATAAGCCGCCATCTTGAATGTTTAAAGGTTCATAACATGCAGTAGATGCAGGTAGGATGATTTTTATTGTGAGCAATCTGTATGTACAGGGTGTGGGAAACATATAAGATAGACTCTTATTCAGAGTGAAGGTCCGCTTTAAGTGCTGGTCATCGCCGCCTGAGGTCGATGCTCCTATCCTAGGGTTGTCCAACACCTCTATTATGCACTCTCCCGACACTACAACGCTTCAGGACTCTGAGGACCGGCGTGTTGACCAACTGGCATGTCATGCCTTTGCATTTGGGGGAGCGACTCTGCGCCCGGTTTGTGCCTTAGCCATTACGGCAGTAGCGCTCAGGGCCGTGGTTAGGAGTGCTCTCGATGGCACAGATGAGTTGCCTCCTGATACTGTCAACGCTCTGTCCAGCTGTGATGCGTTTGTGAACTTTATCCTGTCTGCATCGGACGATGCTATTAAGATGTGTGCCAGGTCATCTGCCCTGGTGGTTGCTATACACCGCGCGGTCTGGTTGCGCCAGTGGGCCACAGACAATGCCGCCAAGAAAGCCCTCACGGGGCTGCCATTTAAAGGGCTGCGCTTGTTTGGGGATCGATTAGACCTCTTTGCCAAGGGAGGCAAGTTACCCCAGTGCAGGAGGCAGACTAGGCCCTTTTATGGCTAAGGCTCCCTCCTATCAACCCCCTATCGTGGGGCCAAGCAGGGTAGAGGGGTATCCTTTGCTGGGGCCGCGCTGATTTCTGGCACAGGAACAGAGGACGCCGTCCAGGTTCCTCCTGGGGAACCAAGCCCAAAGCCCCTCCCAAGGCCCCCCAGGCATGAGGGGGCGCCCTCGCCCGTCAGGGTGGGGGGACGTCTACAGCACTTCGAGCACGTCTGGCGGCGCCACATCTCAGACCGGTGGATTCAGGAGGTAGTGTCCTCCGGCTACAAGATAGAATTTGCTGTACGGCCCCCCACCAGGTTCATTGGGTCTCGAATCCCTCAAGACCCTGCCTCAGCTCAGGTCCTGTTGCTTGCCGTACAGGGTCTCATGGATCTAGGGGTCATTTGCAAGGTCCCCCCTGGAGACAGGGGCACGGGGTTCTACTCAAACCTTTTCACAGTACCCAAGAAGGATGGGTCAGTCAGGCCCATTCTGGATTTAAAAATCCTCAACAAATTTGTCAAGAACAGGCACTTTCGCATGGAAACTCTGCGCTCACTGCGTCCAGGGGACTTCATGACGTCAGTAGACATCAAGGATGCTTACCTGCATGTCCCGGTGTTTCCGGGACACCAAAGGTTTCTCAGATTTGCACTAAAAGTTCAGCATTACCAATTTGTTGCCCTGCCATTTGGCCTAACGTCGGCTCCCAGGGTGTTCACCAAGGTGCTGGCAGGGGTGATGTCCCTGATAAGGCTAAGGGCGTGCTGCCCTACCTGGACGATATTCTCATCACCTCTCGGTCTCTGCGGCAGGCAGAGTTGGACACTCGGCTGGTAGTGTCCACCCTGGAGTCCTTCGGCTGGGTGATCAATTTCCCCAAGTCATCCCTGTCCCCCTCCTCGGTGACTCCGTTCCTGGGAATGATTCTGGATACGGTTCAGTCAAGGATATTCCTTCCTCAACAGAAGGTGGAAGCTCTGACAGCGCAGGCGAGGTTCCTGCTTTCGAGCCCACAGCTCTCCATCCGGCAGGGAATGCAGTTGGTGGGCCTGATGGCGGCGAGCTTCGAGGCGGTGCCCTTTGCTCAGTTCCATTTGAGACCTCTGCAGCTTCACCTTCTATCAGTTTGGGACAAGAACCCAGCGTCCTTGGACGGGTTCTATGTGCTTCCCCCCCTCGGTCAGACAGTCCCTTGCGTGGTGGCTGGACCACAGGAACTTGACAGGGGGCAGGTCTTTTCTGACCCCCTCCTGGGAGACTGTCACAATGGATGCCAGTCTGTCAGGTTGGGGGGGATTCTGGAAGTCCCTGCGCTTCCAGGGGACGTGGGGTCCTCAGGAGGCCCATTTACCCATCAACATTCTGGAATTACGGGCAGTCAGGTTGGTACTGGAGCGTTTGACCCAACACCTGAGGGGTCTGTCGGTCCAGGTACACTCAGACAACAGAATGGCGGTTGCCTACATCAATCATCAGGGAGGGACCCGGAGCAAGGGTGCTCTCCAAGAGGTGTCTCAGATTCTGACATGGGCGGAGCCAATGTTCCATGCATTAGGGCTGTTTACATTCCGGGGGCGGAGAACCTGCTGGTGGATGCCATGAGCAGGGGGATGCCCCGTCAGGGGGAGTGATCCCTCTGCAACAAGGTATTCCAGTCCCTGTGTCACCGTTGGGGCCTACCGGATGTGGATCTGTTTGCTTCCCGTCACAATCACAAGCTCCCGGCCTTCGTATCCCTGTCTCAGGATCCTCTGGCCTTGGCCACGGATGCCCTGTCCATGTCTTGGAGGGAGTTTCGACTCCTGTATGTGTTTCCACCGTTCCCCCTTCTGGGCAGGGTTCTACGCAAGATTGCTCTGGAAGGGGTACCTGTGATTCTAGTGGTTCCCAGGTGGCCAAGAAGAGTGTGGTTCGCAGACGTGGTTCAAATGGCAGTAGATCAGTACGAACTGCCAAGCGTGCCAGATCTGCTAACTCAAGGGTCCTTACGCCATCCCAATTTACAAACTCTGGCTTTGACGGCCTGGCTGCTGAAACCTCCATCTTGATGGAGAAGGGGTTGTCTGCCTCTGTGGTGGCTACTATGGTGCAGGCCAGGAAGACGACTTCTTCTGCTATGTATTATAGAGTATGGCATTCCTACATTGACTGGTGTGAGTCCAGGTCTCTTCCCTGCCGGGAATTCTCCGTCCCTAGGGTTCTGGAGTTTTTACAGCATGGTCTGGTCAAACTTAGTACTCTGAAGGGTCAGGTTTCTGCCCTGTCTATCTTCTTTAAGAAGACCTTTGCTCAACATCACCTGATTAAGACCTTCTTTCAGGGGGTCACTCACGTGCGTCCCCCTCGAAAGCCTATGGTCCCTGTCTGGGATTTGAACTTGGTTTTGTCTGCCTTGCAGGGTGCTCCCTTTGAGCCTATTCAAGATGCTGCTCTGGTCGTTCTCACTCTCAAGTTTGCAAGGCCGCTACTTGGTCTTCTGTTCACACCTTTTCAAAGTTTTACAAGGTTGATGTTCGGGCCTCAGCTGATGCTGCTTTTGGCCGTAAGGTTTTGCAGGCGGTTGTAGTTTGAGCTACGTGCCGTTGCCTTTGTTGTTGGGGATCCCACCCTACTTTATGGACACTGCTATTGGATGTCCCACGTGTAAGTATTATAGATGGAGCAGGACGTACTGTATGCTTAGAATAATACAATTCTGTGAAATACTCACCTGTAGAATTGGTATTATACGCATACAGTACGTCCTGCTCCACCCCACCCTGGTTTCACCTTGTTCTGGATCCCCTGTATGGTGATTGTTATCGTTGTTGTTAACAGTTTGGTGGTTGGTTCTCCCGGCTTCTTTTCTCACTGCTTTTCAATGCTGGGGATTTGTGGGAGGTCCCTGGGTATATGAAGGGCCGGGAGGAGCCTGTTTTTGCATGTCTGCAGTGAACAGCGGCATCTGGCGGAGGATTACCCACGTGTAAGTATTATAGATGGAGCAGGACGTACTGTATGCGTATAATACCAATTCTACAGGTGAGTATGTCACAGAATTGTATTTTTCGCTTGTAGAATTTTTTTCAGAAATGTTACTTTGATGAATAGTGAACTAAAAAGTTTACTTTGTTTTGTATAGGTTATTCTTCATTTAATGCTACAGGTTAATACCTGCCCTGATGTAAGGGTACTGCTTTTGAAGATCCCAATTGTGACTGAATTACTCTGATGTCTTGTCTTCTTTGTCTTCAACAAAAGATATAGGAATGACTCCCGGTCAGCTGGATCTACTGCTTTTCAATTAAACTGGTTTGTGAGAGGACAGCCGGGGGTATATGTAGGGCAGGGAGGAACCACACCCTTGTTCTTGTAGTCCACGTCCAAGGAGTTAACCCAATTGTGACTGAATTACTCTGATGTCCTGAAGTAATAAAAATATCATTCAGTGAGTGCTCACTTGTAGAATTGATTTCTCTTTCATTAACTAGCATCCCCTGAATTGCTCTCCCTGTCATTTTCCACTGCTCCTGCTTCACTTTAATCCCAGATAATGGTGCCCGTTTTAGCTGTAAAGCTCAATAATGTCATTGCCACACCTATGCAATGACTGCAATTTTGTAATTTTACACAGAGGGACAGCAAAACCAGGATAATTCGAAAAGCAAAAATATCCATTTCTAGTTCTACTCCCTAAAAAGGGAGTAACGGCAGGGGCTTTGGCCAAATGTATTTCACAAGTTCAGTGGATTTTGGTCTGCTTTAAGTGACACTACATTATCATTAACAATTAGAGCATGATGATTAACACCTTTTTATATGAAAATTGCCTAATCACATCTTATAGGTCTGTCAACGCGACTCGGGCTAAATACTTTATCTACTATACTATCTACTATACAGATTTTACAAGATTGACCAAGGGCAAGAAATTAAGGCATCGTTCACTTCAAGATGTTATAGTGGTTGGCTCATTGCCAGCAAGCCCGAATTGGGCCCATGTAGTTCTATTGGCCATACACATATGCAGTCGTAAGTGATTGCAGTTCAATACATTAAACAGCAATCATCTTTAAATCGCTGTGCTATCTCGTGTTTTTTTAATTTTTTTTTTAAGCGATTGTAGATTTCATTGGTGTGCAATCCGCCTAACAACATGCAACTAGTAGAAAGAATACGTTTTCATACAAGTAATATTATCAAGAAACAACAAAGGTTGGGGGCCCTAGATACACCTCCTGTTTCCCCTATCACCGCCGCACACTATGCTATGATTACAATGATATGTATACAAATATATATGATTTTATTGAGTAAGGGCTTAAAAGGAATTACAAACATAAAAAGACATATTCACCCTGGCGAAGTGGCGGTTTGCCACGCAACGCGTCGGTGTTGGGCTGCTGTGCGAGGACCCCGGAGGCATATTTGACCGGTGATGTGACTCTCTATTTGTATTTTTCTTGATAATGTCACGGCAGTGAGGACCGGCTTTTTCTAAACATTGGCACTAGGCACTTTGCACTTTATACTTATATCTATATCTATTTTCCATTTATTCATTTGTATATGTTCCATATGTTTGTAAGTTTCTGAGTTTTTTTATTGCCCTGGTTTTGCATTAGTTTTTTGTTCATGGTTTTGTGTTCACGTTTTTGTATATATGTTAGGATCTGAGCACTTTAATACTTAGCACCTTGTACCCTAGCACTTTGCACGTTGGATCTCATTACTAAGGTCTAACCTTCATATCTTAATTAATTGATTATTTTATTAGTTTTGTTATCTATTTATCCCTATTGGGTAGTAATATAAGCCTCATAAAGGGCCCCCTCTCAGTGTTTGTTGTGTTTGAATGTTTTTTAATATGTCTTTTTATGTTTGTAATTCCTTTTAAGCGCTTACTCAATAAAATCATATATATTTTTATACATATCATTGTAATCATAGCATATTGTGCGGCGGTGATGGGGGAAACGGGGTGTATCTAAGGCCCCCAACCGCTGTTGTTTCTTGATTGGATTTATTTTTCTCCAACATTGCCAGCACCTTCATAATTGTAGATATTGATTTACGGTTGTGCATACCCACACAATATATTTTTCATACAAGTAATATTATACTGTTAGGGTCTTAGGATAGCAACAAACAGTAAGGCAGGTTCCTAAGGAGAATTGACTTCAGTCACTTAGATCAGAGTACAGAATATCTGACTTTAGGAATTTATATAGCTTGGTACAAGATACTATTTGAGAGGTTGGTTGGTGCTTGAAGCGCATTATTGTTTTACGCCGCTTTGCCCTATTTGGAAAAGTGTGAACCATACAGTTGCCAAAGCTGGGTGTTTTTTTTTTTAAAGCATAGCCTACATCAAGCTAATCAGGGGTGCAGTTCAATACATTAAAATGGACCAACACCCAGTATTTTGACTATCCTGGGTCTTGGTCCACTTCGGTGGGGCACCCCCGATCGGGGTGGCCCGCTGTGTGAAACCCCCCCGAACCCCCCAAACTCACCTCTCCCCGCGCCGACGGACAAGCCGCGGACAAGCGGCTCCTCCGCCGCCGCCTCCCGCGCGTCCCTCTTGACGCGCGCGTGCCCGCGCCGGCCGTCTGTGAATGGCGCGCGCACGTCTAGAGGGGCGCGAGGGAGGCGGCCGGCCGCCGCCGAAGATAAGGTAAGGAGTTTGGGGGGGTTTCACCCCGCGGGACATCCCGATCTCGGATGTCCCGCGGGGAGGGAGGTGATCGGCCCGGGAATCTTATAGATTCCCGGGCCGATCACCGGTGGGTGTTGGTCCACTTTAAACAGCAATTGTTTCGTAATCACTCATAAGTGATCTAATTTCTTTTTCTATTGCATTGGTATGCACTCCTGCCTAAGAACTGCCCTTTCTTTGGGGGGGGGGGGGGGTGTATCACTTGTACATAACTATGGTGTATGATTTATACAAATATGTAAGGGTATGCCTTCTTTTTATTTATAGATGGTTTATCATAACTGCACATGTGGTGGTATATACTCCACTCTTCTATTTACTGGTGTAGAATGTTCCTTTACTCATCTATGGCTCCTAAATGAACATAGAGTGAAAATTAAACTTTAGTTCATGTCTCTCCTATTTATTTTATTTTTCACAACCCCTTGCTCAAATATGGGCCTACTCTGAATAGGACCAAGTCTCATCTGATCTCGGAAGCTAGTTAGGGTAGGACCTGACCAATGCTTGGATGGGAGACTGGTTTGGAATACCAGGTGCTTTAGGCTTTAAAAGATGATTTCTGTGTGTTCTACTCAGATGCAGCATGGTTATGCTGCACAAGATGTTTTACTATATAGTCCATTTTTTGAATACTATTTGTTTATTAATGAGCCTAAGTATTGAGTTATCCACTGTTTATTAAAGTGGAACAACAGACCTTAAAGCCAGCCAGCTACAATAACCTCCGCCATGGCACGGTTTTACCTTTTGGATGTTCTGCGCTGTTTTTATGGGCCCCTGCAGCATTAGCTGTCCGCTAATGCTGGCTAAGGCCGCTGTGACATCACCCTGCTCTGTTGCTACTGATAGCCGCTTTGAATAACATGGCTTCCCCTCTAGCCGGCCTTGTCCCTCCCCCTGGGCGTGCCTTTGATCAGATGGATGTCCCAGGGAGAGGGGTGGGCAAGGACGTCACTGTGGCTGCATTAAGATATCTTCTGCGCATGTGTGTGACCCGCGATAGCATGCGGTGTGTTGTGGGAAGGTAGACAAGGGGGACAAAATTGGTGCTGCCCTACGGATGGCACTCAACACAAAGCTTGCTGTAGCTGGAAGCTTTGAAGAACGGTAATTATTGCTATCCATTTGTTAACCTGGAAGGTAAATGTGGCATAGTGGGACAAGTTTGGTCTGATGTTCCTCTTTAAAGGTGGTAATCTTATCTCTTTTTGTTCTGGGCTATTACGAATTTGTTCTGCATTTTGTGCTTTCCTGAACGCTTTTGACACCACTTTCTTGGGGTAAACCTGTGATAAGAATCTTTTAGTCAGCAATCCTGCCTCTGTCAAATTCCTCTTATCCTAGTTCAATTTCTCCTCACTCATCAATGAACCTGTAGTAGGCCACAATGTGGTCCTGTTACCAGTCCATTCTGCTGTCAAACACTAGCTCTCTTTCTAAGCAGCCTAAGAACAAATTTGTGACTGAGGGTGCGCAGCGTGCCTGCATTGCCAAGCCCATACATTTTCTGTAATAACCAACATTGAACAAAAATAGGTGTACTGTAGAGCAAATTGCAAGAGCTTCAAAACAAAGTCTTGCCCCTCTGAGATATTATTGGACATTTCAAGAAAGTACTTTACAGTGGACATTGCATGTTCATGCGTGATACTGGAATAAAGTGAATCCACATTGCATGTTACTGCTAAGCAGTTTGGAGGTAGGTGGACTAAGTTTAGTTTCCTCTACAGATCCACTGAGTATCTTAAATCTGATGTCAATCCCACTACATGCGGTTATAGTCATCCATAAAGGTACAGACCCTCTCTGTCAAACTCCCAATCCCTCCCACAATAGGTCGATCTGGTGGCTTCTCCAAGTTTTTATGAACTTTAAGGAGAATGTAAAATGTGGGGGTGTTGTAATTTGAGAGTCAGATTCCTTGTTGCTAATTACCACATTGTCCACTGCTTCATCAATTAAGCCATCCAGTTCTTTCTTAAATCTTACTACTGAATTGGATGGAAATTTCTCATATTGTCGAGTGTCATACAATTGCCTGTGACTTCATGCATAAAGAGGACCACTATGCCCCCCCCTCCTTTTTTGGGCTCCTTGATAATGTCAGTTTGTGTTTCTATGCCCTTCAATGCTTGCCACTCATCCCTAGTCAAATTGAGATTATCCCTTACCTCCGGCAGATGCTTAATATCTTTGCTGACCAGTTGAAAAAACATTTGCACTGCTGAGCTGATTGGAAGTGGTGGAGCAAACATAGATTTTTTTACGATGTATGCTCTCATCACTCATAATCTCCCCAAATTCCAAGTCCTGGGGGTCCCAGTTAACAACATGATTTTGTCTTTGTACACAGGCGAAAATGTATTTTTATTTTTACAAGCTGCATTGACGTCATATTGGCTTAGTAAGGGTAAATTGCGTGCAAGCACCTGATTGGCTGTCGGCCTGCAAATTCGCCATGGGATCACAGATGAGGTAGATTTTGGATTCACCGCTAGAAAGGAATTAGAGCGTGTAAATTCTTGTTGTTGGTCTTCTTTAAAGAACATGTTTCGGATGATTATACTTTATTTAACTGGTCACCAAAATGCAGACAACAACCCATGCATACATATAACTATCGCAGTATTTGCTACTGGTAGTTGTCATTTGTTCTTCAGCTGTTTTGTACTGATTTTTATAAATTGGTGTTTTGTCAATACTATAGTTTTTGTCTTCATTTTAATTTGATGGGTAAACATATGATAGCATACTAATAGATACACATATATTGTATATTAACACCTGAAAAGTGGACCTAAGTTTTTTATAAATGAGTTAACACTATTTAAGAGTTTTCCTTAGGGGCATTCCAATTTGAGTTTCCCGTTATACTGCCCTCAATCCAACTGGTACAGCTTAGCCACATGCTACAGCATTCTATTCCCTTCATGGCCCCGCCAACAGATATTTAAGTCTGTGGCTTTTGGTAAGCTGTGTGATTTTCGATGGAGGCGAGTATACAGGGAAACCAGGGGGTTTTACATTATGGGGCATTCTGAGATGCCTCTGACTGGGAATTGTCTGGCCCTAAAATATAGATCCATGTAAAATGGGTTTTGGTCCTCCTGCATTTTGAACCTGCATTTTGCTAGGTGACTTGTGAAAGAGACTAGGCGGGCATGCAGCATTTTATTTTTTTGCACTGCAAGGTGAGCTTCTTTCATTATCATGCATGTTTCGTTTGGAGTAAATAATTATCTGTAACGTAAAATCAAATACAGGAAAACACCGCGCTTAATCTCAATAATGATGGTTCAATTACATATGAAGATAACTTTATGTCTTTAAAAATGCTCAAACGTGCTGGACCACTTATCCCACCAGTCCTCAATAAAATGTAACCAAATAAGCACAGAGCAAAAACAGTTCAGTGTTTCAACTAATACGCAGCTCCTCGGTATGATCCAAAAGAAGCTGTAATCCCAGTGCGCATGCACAAAGTCCACAATGTGCCCGTCACCCTTAGGAAATATTCTTACCAGAAGGTTCAAGATTAGCAGGCAGAAACATATGTCATACACTCTCCTATTATGCAGAGGTCGTCTTTCCAAAATATATGCTTGTAGGTCCTCTTTCAGTCTTTATACACCATTGGACTCAATGTAGTCCAAAAACCAAAAAAGGAAAAGAAAAGATATCTAGTGCAACTCTGTCAGTTAATGATTCAGGCTTTAATAAAACTCATATGCACTTACACAGTAATGTAGATTAATAGCATAAAAGGATTTCCCATCTGAGAGGTGTTCCCCCAAGTTCCCACACGCGGCCGTCGTTGGGAAATAGAGAAAATCACTCCAATCAACAAGGAATAACAAGAGAGCCCACACTCCCCTACCTAACGCGTTTCATTGGTAAATCCAACTTTATCAAAGACTGAAAGAGGACCTACAAGCATATATTTTGGAAAGACGACCTCTGCATAATAGGAGAGTGTATGACATATGTTTCTGCCTGCTAATCTTGAACCTTCTGGTAAGAATATTTCCTAAGGGTGACGGGCACATTGTGGACTTTGTGCATGCGCACTGGGATTACAGCTTCTTTTGGATCATACCGAGGAGCTGCGTATTAGTTGAAACACTGAACTGTTTTTGCTCTGTGCTTATTTGGTTACAATTATCTGTAACGTGTTTACCTTTTGGTGTTGCTTTCTGTAGATTCAAACTAATAGGTACTTTTCTATGTTTCAGAAATATGCCAAAGGTCAGGACCTGTTTGAACAGATTGTATACCATTTGGATCTAGTGGAAACGGACTACTTTGGTCTACAGTACATGGATGCTGCCCAAGTGTCGGTATGTATCTTTTCCTTTCCCTGTATAGTTTTATAGACCTTTACTTTGATTACGTTTTTTTACATTTGGTATAACAAATTAGCATGCTGGGCCGACTCCCCCCCACCTTAGTCCAAAAGGTAGACCACTTCTATGTGTATGAGATTCTGCTCTCAAACCTTATTCTATTTCCAAGAGATCTTTCCTTCATTAGGTCTCAATGGACTAGCTCCGCAACTTTGCTCAAATTGGAACAAAACCCACAAGCAACCTGCCTGGCATCCTCAAATTGAATCACCGCTGTGTGAAACCCCTCGAGGGTGTCCATACACACTCACCTTTCCCTGGTCCAGCAGCACATGCGTGGGCTCTCATCCAATAAGAGCGGTCCGTTGTAATTTGGCAGGTGGCTCTTATTGTTAATGGGGAGCATGCGCTGCCACATCCCTGGCATTGTGTGTGTGTTGCAGCGTGCACTCCTCATTATTGTCAGTGAGAGCTGTAAGATGTAAACATAGCAAATGTCTCTTACTGGCTGAGCGCCCCCGCAAGCATTGGTTGGGCTGAGAAGAGGTGAGTCTAACTGGGAGAACTAAGGCGTGTCACACAGTGGGGCATCGCCAATCAGGATGCCCTGGGGAACGGAACAAAACCAGGGAAAGCCAAATTCCTGGGTTTTGTTCTGCTTTGAAGTTTTACAATTAAGAAAATTGCTCACACATTAGATCTCAGATAATTTGGGGGGGGGGGTCTGCATTTAGCAATTTTAGTTTTGTATTGGATGTGTGTTTTCTTCCCAGCCTGCTCTTGCATTTATTGCAGGTTGATGTATCGGCCTCCATTCAGCAAAGTCTGTAACAAGATTTTTTTTTTGGAGAGAGAAAATACAACATCTTCAGCTTTTTCAAATTCTCGTGAATCAACAAAGAAAAAAAATTGCTTCATTTTCTTCAACTTTCCTGGGTCGCAGCGCATGCTCGGGCTCCTGTCCAATGAGAGCCATTTGCCTTCACTACGTCAATCGGCAAATGACTCTCATTGTTTTTAATAGTGAGTGCCTCCTCGAGCTGTGCTCGTATTTCCGACCTTGCCATATAGATGGGATGGGGTGGGAGCGTGCCGCTGGGGATGCGCCTGCTCTCGCTCCCCATTGACTTCTATGAGCTGTTTGCAAAAGAACGTCCTTGGACGAGAGCTTGCTCATGCGCTGCTGGTCCATCCAAATTCGGGATGCCCCTGGGGAACGGAACAAAATGGGGGAAAGTCAAATTATTGGGTTTTGTTCCACTCTACCCCCTGTGGACCTATATGAATAGGTCTAAGCAATTGCAATAGATTTTTTTTTGTTTTTTTTACCTCAATACAGCATATAAGTCATCCAGCCATCTTTCCCGGAAGGCAATGTTCACTCATACATCCAGTGAGAATAAAACATGCAGCAAAATAAAAACAGACACCCCAGGAAAAGCTCTAGAACTTGGCCAAAAGTAATGGGGCTCCTCCCGGCCTACATATACCTCCGGCTGTCTTCTCAAAAAACTGTTTTTATTCTTGCAGTTGGAACTGGACTGTAAGGGTGTATCCAAACTCCTCTCCCATTTACTTTTTTTGTTTATAGGATTTAGAATCAACCCTCAGTCTTTATAGCCCTTATATTTACTCTGATCTTGATGGACCCACAATGCCTCCTCAGCTATGCTGTATGCCGATCAGCATGGTAAGGGTAAGCGCCAGGGTCTTGGGGCGCTTTGGTGTGTCACTTTTTTTTTTTTTAATAAGTTGTCACTCCTGGGCTGCAATTCCGCTTTAAGGATGAGTCAGCTGCAGGTTTTTGTCTGGTGTGCCTGTAGGGGGAACCAGGGAAATAATTTTCCTTTTATTGTTTTTTTCCACCATTTCTTGTACATTGTGTATTGCACTTTTGCAAATTTTGAATTTTGTGCACTTAAAGGGGTGGAGTCCTTTTGAGCAAGGGTTAAGGTGACAGGAAGAGAGAGAGGCTTTCTTCCGTCGTTGCACCGAGGAAAGTCTGTCGCCTCTGGTTCGTACTTCAACTAGGCTGGGTTCCTAGCACCATCGCTGACGTTTTTCTCTCTGGCTTTCAACGCTGGTTTTCCATGCTTGCGGGGGTCGCTTCTTCGTGCGGGTTTGGCTGGCACACTCCATTGATGGATTGGCTGCCCTAGCCGCATACTGTGCCTCTATGTGCAGGCTCCGGGCTACTCCAGGGGCTTGTACTGGCTGGCAGCAGGGCCGCCTTCCGAGCCGCTGTTGCAGCCACCTTCAAATGGATCCAAACGTTAGGTGATATATTTTGATATTGGATGTTTAATTACATTATTAACATTATTAATCTGGTTGTTATTATTATTATTATTGTTTATTTTTGGTTTTGTAGATTGTGGGAAAGGGAAAGCAATAACTGGTTTGGTCAGTATACTGGTCTCGTAGTAGTCCGTATCGAGGCCTGTTATATAGTTTAGATCTGCTCCCTTAGCAGACTGGTTCACCCCTAGTCCAGTGTGCATACAAGTGCCATTGGACGAGGACAGCACTATCTCCTCCAGCAAGGGTTCCAACCCCTGTTTTGGTAGCCTAGCCTCGTGAGGATAACCAGGGCGATAGTGTCCTCCTGGAAAATGTGTAAAGGTTGGATCGTCTAGAGAGTTGGATCTACCAGCTCCAAAGAAAAGGAAGCATTTAGTTATCTCTGATGTTGAAGAGGGTATTTTTGCTGCGGTAGTCTCCCAGGATGAGTTATCAGAGGGGGGGGGGGGGGGGGAGTACAGTTGGAAGGTCTGTTTAGTTCAATTTTAGAAATTTTGGATATCTCAGCTCCAGAAACTCCCAGGAGGAAGAAGGTGAATTTGTTTTAGCCGCAAAAACAGAGGAAAGTTTTTCCTGAGCAAACTAATTTTTCCAATCTTATCCAAAAGGAATGTCCAGAGCCGTATAGTCTTCCGCCCATCCCTAAGGTATTAGATACTTTTCCTGAGTCTTTTTTCCTTTCATCAAATGTATTTATGGTCTCGCTTTGCTTGTAGAATTTTTTCAAAGATTCTTTGCTGAGTGGTAAGCTAAAAGGTTTTTTTGTTTGGTATAGATTATTCCTCATTTAAATTTATAGGGTAATACCTGTAATCCCGCCCTTAAGAAAAGGGTACTGCTTTTGATGGTCCCATGCGTATCTGAATCATCTGATGGCCTGAACTAAAATGAAAGAGAAAATACAATTCTGTGATTCTCACCTGTAGAATTTCTTTTTCTTTCATTATTATTTCAGGACATCAGATCCTCCCTGTCTGCTAGGTTACTATAATCCATTCCTTGGATGCCTAAGTCCTAGTGGAGGTTGTATATGTGTCAACAGTTGATCAACATCGAAAAATAAATGGAGGGAGATAGAGAGGAGTTTTTCTTGTCTCTCCTTTTGTCTCCAATACATTTAGGGATGCCTTATTCCTCCAAGGTGGCTGGGTCTACTACTTTTCAATTACTGGATTGTGGAAAGGCAGCTGGAAGTATTTAGGCCAGGTGAAGCCACACCTTTGTCTTGCAGTCCATGCCCTTCGGCCAAGAAGTTAACCCATTTGTTTCTGAATCATCTGACGTCCTGAAGTAATGTTGAAAGAAAAAGCAATTCTACAGGTGAGAATCACAGAATTGTATTTAACACAACAGTGCTTTTTCGCAGCTGTTTTTGCTACAAACTGCTATGGGTATTAACCTGCCTTCAGTGAAGTAACTGAGTACCTTGTGACTGTATAGAAGTCAATACCAGTTTATAAATATATATTATCAAGATAATCTGTTTAACAGTGTATTATTAATGATCTGAAATGTTTCTATTAAATGTGTGCATGCCCAGCTATTGAGGCACCTGCGTTTTTTGCTTTACACAATACCAACTAGACAGCGAGGCTATCTTTTATCATTAACTACTTGTGTACTATTGTTTCTCCACGGTGCACTGTCCTGTTAACCCATTTGCATTAGCAGTCACTACCTATATCTTTATTCCTCATCCAAATTGTAAGGTGTCCACTCCACACCTGGTATGTTGAAGCAACCCAGATACAGACAAACAAAAAAAGGGGCCTCCATCCAGATAGTGTGTTGGGCAAACCCCGAACCTCAGAGTTTACAAACCTCAGGGGTTTGTACTAAAGGTTTGTGAGTTCGGTTGATGGAGATTCTGTCACACAGTCTGATATGGAGTGATTGGGGGAGGGGGGTTATGTCACACAGTTGGCTGGGGTTGTGTGATTCTGTCTCACAGCCTGTTATGGGGGGTTATTATTTTTTAATATTAGTACTGTCCCTACCTGTCCCGAATGCCTTGTTGGCACCCCCATTTTGCAGCCCTCTACCCCTTCCCCCATTTTATATGTATTTTTAGATCCCCATTGATTTCAATGGGATTCATGTTTGGTACTCAAACCAAACTTTTGTTCAAAGCTTGGCTGAACTTGCCGAACCCCCAGCTTCTACAATTTTGCTCGGTGTTATCCAGGTGTACTTCAGGGAAAGGAAGTTGTAGGGTGTGTTAAAGTTTAAAAAAGGCACTTATAACCATGCATCATAATGCATTTTACTTTACACTAACTAAATCCTCACACATATACTTATAAAATAGCATACTGTGGGGACATATTTACTTAATCTACTTAGTGGTTCAGCAGGCAGCGAAAAACAAAAGGGTACTAATATTTTGTCCCACTCAGCTGGTTGTTGACAGTCTGATGATCTGTAACTCACCTGGCTCTTGGCCCCCACCGCATCTCACGCCATCAGGGGTCTGACCTTGTAGACTGGTTTGATGGTGGTTGGGATTGCGTCTCAATCACACAGTGCTACTCTGCCCTCTCCATTCATTGCAATAAAGGTAGTGGGACAAGGCCTGACACGCCCCCTGCCATTTAAATTAATGGAGGGGGCGTGACCATGCCCCTGTTACTGATGGCTGGAGGGCGTGGTCTGGTACAGAAGCGTCCATGAATGGCATTTAAGGCCCAGGCTGTGTGGAATTCAGCGGCTATGGCAGAGACTCAGTTCAAGCAATCAGGTGAGTTGCCATACTGGCACCAATCTCCTGGCCAAAGGGGTTTTTAGCTGCCCGCTGAATGATATTGAAGGACTTCAATATCTTGATCAACATTCTAAAGTTAACCTTTTGCCAAGATTTTACAGTCATTAGATGGGTTCACTTGGTGTAAATAAGTGCCAGATGTCTTTATACTTTTAACCACATAATTTGGTTAAACGACTTTTAACCCCTTTTGTCATCTGGGTCTTGGATCCACTCCATGCCATCAGCATTCAGTAACGAATGGGTTAACTCTCAACCAAAGGGTGTGGACTGCTAGGCAAAGGTGTGGCCCCTCCCGGCTGAACCTCCACAATCCAGTTTAATTCTTGCAATTGGAGCCGGACTGTGAAGGTGTACCTAGATTTATTTTCTTCTTATTCGTTTATTTTTTCCCTATATCCAGTCCAGGTCGTCCCAGTGATGACGTGGTATTCCGCCCCCAGGGGGCGCTTGACTGCAAGATCAAAGATGTAGCTCCTCCCGGCCCCCTATAAAGGCAGGTGTCCCTCTTATCATTCTCCAGTTGTTCATCTTGCATTCTTGGCTGCAGAAGATCGTTTGACACTCTCTTAGATGATGGCGGCAGCAGAGCGGGGCCACCTAGCTCGTCGTCCGCTGCAGGCCCTATTTCCACGAATCCCTCCTGACCCACTCCTGCCTCTCAGCCTTGGGCTGCTACGGGATCGTGATGGTAGGGTGAACGCCGGGGTCTGTTGGCGTTCGGCAGAGCCTAGGCTCTGGGCCGCAGACCCTATGCTAAAGGGTAGCAGGCCACAGGCTTATGGTGAGCCTGGGGGGAGGAACCACTTTATGCCTTTCTTGATTGTACCCTCCCTGCCCACAAGCTTTATTGGCTGTGTAGTGTGTTTTTACCGTGTTAGTGTTCAGTACTCGGCTCCTCGCTGGCTCAGCAGGGCCTTCTGTGGAGCATTCTGCATACCTACCTACCTGGCTCCCTCATCGTCTCTTGCTGTGGTCGCCGCACCCCGTGGGACCTCCGCATTGCCGCTCTTGCGGCGCTGTCTGTGATGGGGGGGGGGGGGCTGTATTTTTATGACCAATTGCACCTCTTTTATTCTGATCATGAGTTTTTTCTCCTCCTCTCTTGTATAAGTTGTGGGCTGTTGAGGGTTGTGATTCCTCCCGGTCCCCCTTTTTATTAAGATGGATCACCTTATAGGTTTGGGCCAATAGTGTCTTGTAACCTTAGTGATTTGACCATTTTTTAATCACCATAATGGAGGCATCAGGGGATAGTGAGCAGTAGGAATCCTCTGGGCGGATTCAGCATTGTTTATACCACTTGCGCCAGAGGCATTATTTTGCCTGCCCCTAGCCCTGCACTGCCTGCGGCCTGCTTGTTTACATGACCCTGCTATCAAGTGCATGAATCAGCTGGGCTGCCATGCGTTCATCTTTGCTGGTGCCCTCTTTCGCCCTGTGTGCGCATCTGCAATTGCATCCCTAGCCATCAGAAAGAAGGTGAGACATCTTTTGGATAGAGCTAAGGCTCGCAAGCGGGCGGAGGAGTATAAAGAACTCAAGGCCTGCTTGGCTTTCATTGGTTTTGTTACTACTGCCATGGACGATGTGGTCCGGCTCGGTACCAGGATTTCGGCCCTGCTTGTGGCTCTCCGCCGCTCGCTCTGGCTGCGGCAATGGTCGGCTGATGCGGCTGCCAAGAAGTCGCTTACGAGTATCCTCTTTGCGAGGAACAGGCTGTTTGGGCAGCGCCTGGATCTTTTGGTCAAGGACGGTAGACTCCCTCAGAGACGGAAGCCTGCTCGATCCTTTCGGAATCCCTCTGCCCCTCGATTCTTTCGAGGAGGAAGAGGCTCTTCATTTCCCAGTGCCCGCAGAGATACCTGGAGCCGAGGTAGGTCCCGCGGCCGACCCAACCCCTCCTGGGGAACTAAGTCCAAGCCCCCTGCCAAGCCCTCTTCAGGCATTGTGGCCTAGTCCCTTCAGCAGGCCGAGAGCCATACTCGGACGGTGTTGTCAACCCTGGAGACCTTCAGCTGGGTAATCAATTACCCAAAGTAATTTATCACTCCCTCAACGGTGAGATCCTTCCTGGGAATGATAATACAAAATGCTCAGGTCAAGGTTTTTCTGCCACAGCAGAAGGTTTTGGGTCTCCAGACGCAAGTGAAGGCCTTGCTGTCTTGTCAGCGGCCGTCAATACGTCTGGGTATGAGATTGGTGGGCCTAATGGTGTCATGCTTCGAGGCTGTGCCCTTCGCCCAATTTCACATGAGACCTCTACAATTGAACCTGCTGACCATCTGGAATCAGATGCAGGATTCTCTGGAACAAGAATTTTCGCTGTCCCCCACTGGCCAGGCAGTCCCTCCTGTGGGGGTTGGACTCCCGGAACTGCCCGATGACCCAGGGCTTCTCACACAGGGGTCGCTGCGGCACCCCAATTTAAGGACGCTGGCTTTGACGGCCTGGCTATTGAAACCTCAATCCTGACGGAAAAGGGGCTGTCGGCCACGGTTGTGCATACCATGATACAGGCACGGAAGAAGTCTTTTTCCATGATATACTACAGAGTTTGGCACGCTTATATTGCTTGACCAAGAGTCTGCCTTGCCGCACATTTTCTGTTTCTAGGATTCTGGAGTTTTTGCAACACTGCTTAGACTTGGGTCTCCAGCTGAGCACCCTCAAGGGTCAGGTCTCGGCTTTAGCCATCTTTCTCCAGAGATCCATTGCCAATTACAGGTTGATCAAGACCTTTTTCCAGGGACTCACCCATGTCCGGCCACCGCGTAAGTCAGTATTACCGGTGTGGGACTTGAATTTAGTACCTTCTGATCTTCAGGGTCCTCCCTTCGAACCATTGTGCGATGCGGCATTGTCTATTTTGACTCTCAAAGTGGTCTTTTTGGTAGCGATCACCTCGGTGCGTCATGTATCAGAGCTGGCCGCGCTTTGCATGAAACCTCCCTATTTTGAGCGGCATAGGGATAAGGTGGTTTTTCGCTTTAAAACCTGATTTTCCTATTGCATGGCACGGCCTACTTCAAGAAGTCCTTACGTATGGGATATTCCGCCACAAGGTGACGCAGTGCACTTCAGAAGAGTTGTGGCTCCTCCCAGCCCCATATAAAAACAGGAATAGACTTCTCCAGTTTTGAACGGGGCAAACAAGCCTGAGGCCCTGCATGTCTGTTTCCACCCGTGTCCAGACCCTCTGTGCCTCCCAGCTTAGGCTGTTGGATCGGGTGAGTGTAGAGGAGCACTAGGGTCAGGTGCTCAAGGAGCGCTGCTCTAAGCCGCAGACCCTGTACCACAAAGGGTAGCCGGCCATAGGCTTTATGGTGGGCCTACTAGGGATGCAGTGTTCCTGTCCTGGCTTCTGAGGGGGTGAGTATTTTGGGGACTATGTGCCTTGTTTCTGGTGTTTGGGCCCCCCCCCCCCTGGCCTGGGCTCTCGCCGCTGCCTGTTCGCTCTCCTCACCCCCCCCCCGACGTGTGTTCGGGGGGGGGGGGGGCGGGTGGTAGTGGCGAGTGCTTTTAGCTGTTTTAAACTGTTTTTTAAACTTTTTCGACGCTTTGTACTACGCTCTGGGGCGGGCGGCGCTATATTTGTAAGGCGTTTTTTGCTGTGTGGTGATGGTGCCGGCGTGGTCCTCCAGCGGCCCGCCCCTCAAGGTTCCTCTGTCGGCGCCATCTTGATTCTGCTGCGCGTCTGGGGCCCTCTTCCTCCCTGAGCTGCGGCGGTGATCTCTGCCTGTGTCGCTTCCTCCTATGGTCTGGCGGCTTGGTGACTGCTTGGTCCGTGAGTCCCCTTTGGGGGTTTTGTTTCCTTGGGGCATGGGCTGCGGGATGCTTATGTGTTTTGCTTATGTCTTTCAGGCGGGACACCTGTGGTTGTGGTTTCTCCCGGTCCTGCTCCTTACCCTCCCTTATCTCCCCTTTTACTAAATTCTGGGGGCATCCCTTGGGGGGGGGGGGCATCCTGGGTGGCTTTTTATTAGCCCTTACCCTGTGCTGGCCTATTGCGCCTATGTTAATCACCATATGAAGGCTTCTGGGGAAAGCGCACTCGGGGATCCTTCGGGGCAATCCCGGCAGTGTTCCATGTGCGGGGTATCCCCTGTGAGTAACAGTGTCACGGTGTGCGTGCCGTGCGCCCAAGGTATCATTGCGGCCCAGGCTGGGCTGCCCGCTTCTCTCCCCAGTTCTGCACCCCTTAGGCATCGCCTACCCCTCCGCGCCTGCATTTAACCCCCAGTGAGGGGAATACTAGCAGGGGATCATCTGATCTGGCACTTCGGGTGGCCAGCATTGAAAGGCAGCTTGCCAGGCCTGTTCCACGTAAGGCCTCTAGCAAGAAGCGGCACCTGGCTCCCACGCCCTCCCTCTTTACTGAGAAGTATGAGGAAATTTATGCTTATGGTGACCGTTACTCCCTAGAGGAGGGGGGAGCTTTTCCCGGGCTCTGACTCCTCTGGGGACCAGCAGTTGGGCTGCGACAGTGACTCTGGGTCTGAGTCTGGGGAGGGTTCATGGTTCCCTGATGACACCGATAGTCTGTTGTCTCACATTTTTGAAATCTTGCACATTGCCCCCCCCTGAGGTGGCTAAGAGGAAGCTGGAGCTTTTTCGTCCTGATAAACAGCGTCTGGAGTTCCCTGAGCAGAGCCATTTCACTAATATGGTGCTCAAGGAGTGGGAACGTCCTAGTAGATTGCCCGCGGTGCCCAAAGGGTTGGATAAGAAGTATCCCTTTTCTGCTGACCAGGTTAAGCGATGGTCGGGTCCCCCTGAGGTGGACGCTCCCGTTCTTTGCTGTCCAACACCTCGGTCATGCCTTCCCCTGACACTACTACACTGCGGGACAGCGAGGACCGGGGTATGAATCAGCTGGCCTGCCATGCCTTTACATTTGTGGAGGCTGGGCTACGTCCGGTCTTCGCCGCTGCCATTACAGCTATTGCCCTTAAGAAACAGCTCAGGCATCTCCTTGATGGCGCTATGGCTGGTAGGAGGGAGGAGGATTATAGGGCCCTCTTGCTTTGCTCTGATTTTGTTGCCTTTGTCCTTACTGCCATGGATGATGCCGTACGGCTGAGTGGTAGGGCCTCTGCCCTTTTGGTGGCTATGTGCCGCTCTCTTTTGGTTGCGTCAGTGGGCAGCTGACGCTGCTGCTAAGAAGGCTCTCACTGGGCTCCCCTTTGCGGGGCTGCGGCTCTTTGGTGAGCGTCTGGATGTTCTAGCCAAAGATGGTAGGTTACCTCAGCGTAGGAGGCAGCCCCGGCCCTTTCGGGGGCCCTCCGCTTCCCTCCCCTCCTTTCGTGCTCCCAGAGGAGGCCGTGGCTACCTCTTCTCGGGTAGCCGCAGAGATTATTGGGGTCGTGGCAGATCCCGTGGTCGGCCCGGCCTCTCCTGGAGTCCCAAGCCCAAACCTCCTCCCAAGCCCTCGCAGGCATGAGGTGGCACCCTCACCCATCCGGGTGGGGTGACTGCTTCGGCTCTTTGCTCACATCTGGAGGCTCCACATCTCAGACCGGTGGATTCAGGAGGTGGTGTCCTCTGGTTGCAAGATAGTTTGCAGCCTGGCCGCCCCCAAGATTCCTCAGATCCCGGATGTCTCAAAACCCTCTGTCAGCTCAGGGTTTGCGCCTTGCAGTTCAACGCCTGTTGGGAGTCAGGAGTCATTTGCCTGGTGCCTTCCCAAGAACAGGGTCAGGGGTACTATTCCAATCTTTTCACGGTCCCCAAAAAGGACGGGTCTTTGAGGCCCATCCTGGACTTGAAGGGTCTCAACAAGTTTGTCAGGTTCAAGCACTTTCGCATGGAGACGCTACGCTCGGCTGTTGGTACCCTTCGCCCGGGTGACTTCATGACCACCGTGTACATCAAGGATGCCTATCTTCACGTGCCAATCTTCCCAGGTCATCAAAGATTCCTGAAGCTCAGCATTACCAGTTTGTGGCTTTACTGTTCGGTATCGCCTCGGGTGTTCACCAAGGTGCTGGCGGGCGTTATGGCCCTGCAGAGGAACCAGGGCATTCACATCCTCCCTTACCTGGACGACATTCTGATTGCAGCTCAGTCTCTTCATCAGGCCGAGAAGGATACTCAGGTGGTGACCTGCACTCTCGAGTTCTTCGGCTGGGTGATCAACTTTCCCAAGTCTTCACTGTCTCTGTCTTTGGTGAGGTCCTTTCTGGGCATGACTCTGGATACCTCTCAGGTCAAGGTAATTCTGCCTCAGCAGAAAGTGGAGGGCCTTCAGAAGCAGGCACGGGCCCTGCTCTTGTGTCCCCATCCCTCCACCCAAAGGGGGATGCAGATGGTGGGCCTGATGGTGTGCTGTTTCGAGGCGGTCCCCTTTGCTCAGTTTCACAAGACCTCTTCAGTGTGCCCCAGTGCTGGGAGACTGTCACCACAGATTCCTGTCTGACCGGTTGGGGGGGCTTTTGGAAGTCTCTGCAGTTCCAGGGTCGGTGGGGCCTCCAGGAGGCCCATGCTCCCATCAATGTCCTGGAACTGAGGGCGATCAGGTTGGTTCTTTCTCAGCTGACCACACACCTTTGGGGTCGGGCTGTTCAGATCTGCTCGGACAACCAGACGACGGTTGCCTACATAAATCATCAGGGAGGGACTCGGAGCAAGCGAGCCCTCAAGGAAGTGTCCCTGATACTGTCTTGGGCAGAAGAGAATGTCCCTTGCATCTCGGCAGTCTATATTCCGGGGTTTGAGAACCAGGAGGCAGACTCCCTGAGAAGGGGGACGTCTTAGCTGGGGGAATGGTCCCTCGGCAACAAGGTATTTCACTCCCTGTGTCTCCGCTGGGGCTAGCCGGATGTGGACCTGTTTGCGTCCCGCCACAATCACAAGCTTCCCAGATTTGTCTCCCTGTCGCAGGATCCTCTGGCCTTCGCCACGGATGCGCTAGCAATGCCTTGGACGGAGTTTTGGCTCCTCTGTTTTCCCTCCTTTTCCTCTGCTGCGCAGGGTGCTGCGCAAGATAGCCCAGGAGGGGGTACCAGCCATCCTGGTGGCCCCCTGTTGGCCAAGGAGGGTGTGGTTCACAGACGTCGTGCAGTTGGCAGTAGATCGGTACGTCTTGCCCGAGGATCCAGATCTTCTCACTCAGGGACAGCTGCGCCATCCCAATCTACAAACGCTGGCTTTAACAGCTTGGCTGCTGAAACCTCCATCTTGATGGATAAGGGGTTGGCGGCCTCTGTTGTTACTATGATTCGGGCTAGGAAGAAGTCCTCGTCCTTTATCTACTACAGGGTCTGGCATACTTACATTGCCTGGTGTGAGTCCAAGTCTTTTCCTTGTCGGGTGTTTTCTATACCCAGGATTCTGGAATTTTTGCAACATGGTTTGGATTCGGCCCTTCAACTTGGTACCCTCAAGGGACAGGTGTCGGCTCTGGCAATTTTTTTCCAAAGATCCTTTGCCAATCACTGGTTGGTTAAGACTTTTTTCCAGGGAGTTGCTCATGTGCGTCTGCCACGTAAGCCTATGCTACCGGTTTGGGACTTGAATCTGGTGTTGTCTGCTCCACAGGGTCCTCCCTTTGAGCCTATTCGTGGGGCTGCGTTGCCCATTCTGACTCTTAAGGTGGCCTTTTTGGTGGCTATTACTTCGGTCAGGCGAGTTTCTGAGCTGTCAGCGCTTTCCATCAAACCTCCTTTTTTTGAGAGGCATCAGGATAAGTTGGTGTTTCGGCTTAAGCCGGATTTATTGCCTAAGGCTGTGTCTGCTTTTCATCTCAATCAGGACATTGTTTTGCCTTCTTTGTGTCCTAACCCTGCTAATTCCAAGGAACGGACCCTTCATTCTCTGGATGTTTTCAGGGCTCTGAAGTTTTATTTGGTTGCTACTGAGCCTTTCAGGAAATCTGATGCTCTTTTTGTTCTTCCTGCTGGACCTAGGAAGGGATTGCCTCCAGCTAAATCCACTATCAGCAAGTGGATCCGTCAGGCGGTGGTTCAGGCCTATTCTGCTAAAGGGAAAGTTCTTCCCTTCCAGATTACTGCTCATTCCACTCGTACTATTGGTGCATCTTGGGCTTTTCAGCACCAAGCTTCTGTTGAACAAGTTAGTAGGGCCGCGGCTTGGTCTTCTGTTCATACCTTTTCCAAGTTTTACAAGGTTGATGTTAAAGCCTCGGCTGATGCTGCCTTTGGTCGCAAAATACTTCCTGCTGCTACTTTTTGGGGATCCCACCCTACTTTACGGACACTGCTTTAGGACGTCCCATACGTAAGGACTTCTTGAAGCAGGCCGTGCCATGCAATAGGAAAAATACAATTCTGTGAGTACTCACCTGTAGAATTTCTTTTACTTTGCATGGCACGGCCTGCTTCACCCCACCCTTGTTATCGTTATTCTTGGTTGCCTCTTTATGGTGATTGATCCAGGTTAGTTGGAGTTTGTTACCTTTTTTACATTTATTACCTCCCGGCTTCTTGTATAACTGCTTGTCAACACTAGAGATGTCTATGGTGATTCCTGTTTTTATATGGGGCCGGGAGGAGCCACAACTCCTCTTCTGCAGTGCACTGCACCACCTTGTGGCGGAATATCCCATACGTAAGGACTTCTTGAAGCAGTCCGTGCCATGCAAAGTAAAAGCAATTCTACAGGTGAGTACTCACAGAATTGTCTTTTTTTTGCCTAAGGTCGTTTCTCCCTTTCACCTTAATGAGGAGGTCATCTTACCTTCCTTGTGTCCAGCACTGGCTAATTCCAAAGAACGGACCCTCCATGCTTTGGATGTGGTCAGAGCCATAAAGTATTACCTGACTGCGACTGAATCCTTCAGGAAATCGGATTTGCCCTTTGTCCTAACAGAGGGTTCTAGGATAGGATTGCCACCAGCCAAATCCACTCTCAGCAGAATATGCTTGTACCACCACCTGTCTAATCCACTTACTAAGGGGAAGGACCCCCTTTTCGGATCACAGCTCATTTACCAGAGCTATTTGTGCCTCTTGGGCTTTTCAGCACCAGGCATCGGTTGAACAAGTTTGTAAGGCCGCCACTTGGTCTTCAGTTCATACTTTTACAAAGTTTTACAAGGTGGATGTCAGGGCCTCAGCTGACGCTGTTTTTGGTTGAAAGGTGCTTCAGGCGGTAGTGAAATGAACTACATGCTGTTCCGCACTGGGGATCTCGCCCAAATGGACACTGCTTTTGGATGTCCCACATATCATCACTGGGACGACCTGGACTGGATATAGGGAAAAATACAATTCTGTGAGACTCACCTGTAGAATTGATTTTGATTATATCCATTCCAGGTCGTCCCACCCCGCCCTTTTTGTTCATTGTCTCCTGTTTGCCTGTTATGGTGATCACCATTTTTATTCTTGGACTTTTTTTCATAAGTCTTGTTAGAGAGAACAAGTTGAAGCTATGTGAAGTAACATGGTTTCTTGGGCCTCCCGGCCTGTCCTCTTTTTGTCTACTGGTTTTTAACCACTGGAGAATGATAGAGGGACACCTGCCTTTATAGGGGTCCGGGAGGAGCTACATCTTTGATCCTGCAGTCGAGCACCCCCTGGGGGCGGAATACCACATGTCCTCACTGGGACGACCTGGACTGGATATAATCAAAAACAATTCTACAGGTGAGTTTCACAGAATTGTATTTTTCTTTGTTTTATAGGATTTTATAGGATCGGTTAAACCCATTATGCCTTCTCAGCTAAGTTGTTTATGCGGATCAGGGTGCAGAAAAAGGCAGACTCTTCCTTCCATCGAAGGATCGATCTGCCTTAGAGGCGGATGTTGGCCAGGTGTTGGAGTTAGGCCTGCTGATTGCCACCAGGTCTCACTCGGCTCTGGCCGTCTGCCTCAGACGGAGGGGTGGCTTTCCCGGCTGCATACGCTGTTTCATTGCCTGGACGTCGGGGCTTGTAGCGGCTTGTGCCGGCTGGCTGCTTCCTGAGCACCACTGCGGCTGCTCTCAAGAGGACCTGTTACTGCTGGCTGGCTAAGTGTTCGCTGTATTTATGTGTAATATGTATATATTGGTATTATTAGGTTGGTTTTATGGGTTATTATTACATTGGTTTTATAGATTGTGGGAAAGGGTCTTAAGCCCTCATGGATTTTTAGACTGTATTATTTTTTTCACCATGACAGAGGCATCCTGGGTAATCGCATCTGGTCCTTTAGTAGACAGGTTTACCCCATGTCCAGTGTGTATGAAAAGGCCACTGGACAAAGACCCCACTATCTTTAGAGATTGTACTACATACAGATGTCTTCTACAAAGAGGGTTCCTAGAGACTGCTGTTGCAGGGCCTTCACAACCTAGGGTTCTTTCAGTAGACCGGCCTCATGAGGATAACCAGGGCATTAGTGTCCACCGAGAGATTGCGGATAGGTTGGCCCGCATAGAGTGCCATTTGGAGCCAGCAGACCCGAAGGAAGTCATTAGAAAAAAAATGAAGCATTTAGTTTCCTCTGCTTCTGAAGATTATCTTTTTGCTGCCGTAGTCTTTCAGGACGAGTTATCACATGGGAAGTTTCTTCCAATAAGGGAAGGAAGTCATTTGGATTATGAGTCCTCTACACAAGGGGGCTCTCAGTTTAGAGAACAGATGGAAGGTTTAATTCCATTTAAAAGATTTTGGATATCTCGGTTCCAAAAAATTCCCAAGAGGAAGAAGTGGGATTTGTGTAAGCTGGAAAAGCAGCTATTTCATGAGCAAACTTATTTTCTCAAAACATCCTCTGGGCAGCATACAGAGACTTCAGAGTCCCTCCCCCAAAAGTGGAACACGTGACCACCAGAATAGAATAAAAACTTGACTCCACCCTCCAATCCTCAGTTGTTTTCGTGTTCCTCCATGAGGATAGGAGCCAGACCACTAGCTCCTGAACCAGGAAGGTTTAGGTAAGTATCCGGTGCTGTGGGCCTTTTGCAGGGGGTCCATCTCTTGGTCCTGGAGGCTTTTCTTTGCCAGGAGCCTGGGATACCCTCAGGATTTTAGGCCAGAATCCCATTCTTTGATCTGGGGACAAAGGGGGGTAAGTTTTTTTTTTCCCTCTTACTGAGTATGATTTGTTGGTAGAAGCCAGGGTTGCTGGACCCAAACATTATTTTTTATTCCTAATTATGGCTCATGAGAGTAATCCCTAAAAATTGGGTGCACTGGGCGGGGAAGAGAGGAGAATGACGCTTCTCTCTCTCTCCTCTCGTCCCCGCACGGCTCTGTGACCGCCGAAACTCACCTTACCTCCGTGAAACGGCTGATCGGCAATGAGTCCGGGGGGATCTCCTGTGGCGCCAGTGCAGCTCCGATGCTCGCTCCTCCGTAGTGATGCAGGCGGGACGTCGTCCTCTTCCTCCGGTGAGGAGAAAGCCGTCATTTTATGCAAGGTATGGCGCACATGCTGACATTTAATTTATTGGGAGCGGGAGGAAGGGGAGGGGGATCGGCTTCTTCCTCCCGGCGCCGTGACGTCACTCCACGGAATGCCGGGTTTCCTGCTGGACAAGAAAACACGTACTTTGGCCTTAAAAGGGCAGCACAAATGTCTTGTTTTTACTGTTACTGGCCTCCCTCTTCACATAGCGGGATGAGAGGGTTAAAGTTAATTAAGGGGATTTTGCTCCTGCCCTATTTAGGTGGATTCAGAAGGCTAATCCTCTGGTGCCTCATACCAGGATGGCGGACCAGGCGAACAATATTTGTATTGTGGATCCATTACCGGATCATATGGGAAATGCTTCCACAGATTTGTTTAATGCGGACCCAAATCCATCAACCAATCCGTTGGCTGTTGCTTCTGGGAGGAGGAGGCCCAGCTCTGCCCCGGTAAGTCATGAGGTTTTCTTATAAGGGGTATTTATTTTGGGTAGTGAATGGTGGTCTCACCCCCCCCCCCCCCCTATTTTTTTGTATTTTTTTTGTCTAAGACCCCAGACAAAGCTACACCAAGTGTGTCTAAATCTTCTTTGGGATCTAAATCACAGAAGAAGTGCAGGTGATGTCCCATATGTGAGAATAAACTTTCGGATTCTTGTAAGAAACCCCTATGTCAGTCTTGCACGGAAAAGGTGGTTAATAAGGAGCATAGTCAAGTTTAATGGAAATTATGTAGGATCTGAAGAAGCATATTTCCACTTCTATCATGGGTCAGAAGCTCCCTGTGGGATTAGGTAACCAGGTTAGTCTTTCTCAGTCGGCCACAGGACCCTTTGATTCCTCCCCGCTGTGTGGGCCTACGGGGGGGGTCCGCTTATTTTTCCACTTAGGAGTCAGATATGCCAGATGAAGACTCTGAGGAAGGGGAAGAGGAAGATCAGACCTCTGTCTCAGGAACTTCGTCTACGGGGAGATATTAGTTTCCCCTTGGAGACTTACCTTTCCTTTTACACATGATATATTTATCTATGGGTATAGAGGAAAAGGAGTCGGGACCCAAGTCTAAACGTGATGGATTTTATCATGATTTGGCTCCTGATTCATAATTTTCATTTCCTTTCCATAATTTTCTCAAAGATATGATTTTAGAGGAATGGAAGGATCTTTCAAAAAAGGTTTTCAGGTCCCGGGGTCTGAAAAGGAGATATCCTTTTGCAGAAGAGGATTCTGATTTTTGGGAAAAAGTTGGATGCTCCTTTTGCTAAAGTTGGGCAGAGCAGGCTGGGGTCTCTATGGAAGTTCTGTAAAGCAGCTTCTTGGTCCTCAGCTAGAACATTTGCCAGGCATTATCGGTTGTATCTTCTTTCTCAGAAGGATCAGTCTTCCACCCAATGAAGTAGATCTCGGCTATCTCTCAGTGTATGCTGCCCGGCGGATGTTTTGAGAAAACTGAAAAAACAGAAGAAAACTGAAAAAAACTTAGGTACCTGGTAACTTCTTTTCTAAACATCCGAACGGGCAGCATACACATTTTCCCTCCCTTTTTTATGTGGAATTAGACTATTATGTCATGTTTTATGAAGTAAAGCTGTAGGTCGGTTTCTCTTTTCTCTCTTTCAGATCTCTACAACAACTGTGGATTGGAGGGTGGAGTCAAGTTTTTATTCTGTTCTGGTGGTCACATGCTCCCCTTTTGGGGGAGGGACTAGGAAGTCTCAGTGTATGCTGCCCGTTCAGATGTTTAGAAAAGAAGTTACCAGGTACCTACTTTTTTTTCAGTTTCCTTCTGTTTTTTCAGCCTTATCAAAAAAGGGAATGGCATAAGCCGGATAGTCTCCTGGCCATTCCTAGAGTATTAGATACTAAGTATCCTTTTTCCTCAGATCTGATTAAATTATGGTCTCTACCTCCTGTGGTAGATGCTCGAGTTTCAGGCCTCTCTAAGACTGCTGTTATGCCATGCTCTGATGGGGCCTCCCCAAAGCATCCAGCGGATAAGCGCATAGATCAGGTGGCACATCATATTTTCTTTATTGTAGGATCAACTTTACGGTTAGCCTGTGCCTCATCCATAGCATCCTTGGTGAACAGAAGGTTGTTAAAGCAACTGCATTCCAAGACTTTGTCTAAGCATTGTTCAGAGTGCTCCTAGTTGATTAAGACTAGTATGGACATTAACAGGTATGTCTGTCATTTCTGCTATGAATGATTTGGTTAGGTTAAGCGCCAGAGGTTTAACTCTGTTAGTAGCTTTAAGACACTCATTATGGCTAAAGCAATGGTTGGCTGATGCTGAATCTGACAGGACTCCCTTTTTAGGGGGGGTGTTTGTTTGGGGAGCAGTTGGATGAGATGGTAAAGGATCTACTAGACTTCCAGGAGGTTTCTTTCCTCAGGTTACAAGATCTAATTGGGGGCCACTCCTCGGAGGTTCTGCTGGTCAGGGGTATCCCGAAATCCAGTGAAGGTAGAAGCGTTGAGATCAGCCATAGCCCATCTGTTGGAGATTGGAGTAAAACCCCTAACCCTTCCCTACAAGGGGAACATGACAAACTACTTCAATTCCCAAGTAGGACAATTCTGTATGCCCAATATTAGATCTCAAGGATGGAATCTTTATGATCCACAGTGGTGTCGCTTCAGATAGAAGAATTTATGACCACAGTGGATATGAACGATCTACATATACTGAATTTTCCGGGGTCATCAAAAATATTTGCGCTTCGCAGTAGATGGTCTACATCTTCAGTTTGTGGCGCTGCCCTTCGGCCTGTCTTCAGCCCCAAGGGTGTTTACCAACGTTTTGACAGGCCTTTTGGCTTTTCTAAGAAACCTGGCGATATACATAATCCCTTACTTAGATGTTCTACTGATCAGGGCCGCATCTTTTCAGGGCACCAAGAAGGATACACACTGTCTTATCGACTGTATAGTTAGCTATCCAAAGTCGCATATCATACCTTCAAGATTTTTATCTTTCCTGGGAATGTCATTCGACACAACTGAGGCCAAGGCATTTCTTACGGAACAGAAGAGACTTTCACTTCAGGCCAGGGTATAGGGTCTCTTGACCTGCCCTTGCTTCGAGGCAGTGCCTTTGTGCACAGTTTCACACAAGACCCCCTGCAGATGGAATTACTCTTGATCTGTGATCAGAAACCAGAATCCCTAACCCGGTGACTGAATCCTCAGCCTCTTCAAATGAGCAAATGTTATCTTCTGGTACAATGAAAAATTGTTACCACGGATGCCAGTCTAACAGATTGGGGGGCGTCATGGGGTCACACACCATCCAGGGTTGACTGATGGCAAAATTTATAAGGTAGATGTCAGAGGCTTGGCAGATGCCGCCTTTGGTAGGAAGGTATTACACTGCTTTTGGAGGTCTACTGCTTTTTAATTGCTGGGTTGTGGAAATAGAGCTCCCTTCGGTCGAGTTAGTTATTGAATGCTGGCGGCTTAGAGTGGATATGGAAGAGAAAACAATTCTACAGGTCCGAATCACAGAATTTTATTTTAACCACTTTGGTGATTTGCTTGCCCTCTTGGTACTAGACCAGGGGTACCCAACCAGTGGTACTAGTTCCACTGGTGGTTCTCAAGATCCTAACAGGTGATACTTGACAAAGGCTACAGACTGATCCCCATCCATACCTTAAACTGGACCTTCAGCGTGATTTAATGAGAAGCCAAAACCATTAAAAAACTATTCCCCAGCATCTAAAATTAATATATTTTAAGTTAGGGTTATAGCTGTGCTTTGCACAGACAGAGCAGAGCTGGGGTCAGGGAAAGGACAGCAATCCCAGAATGCAGAGGAACACAGTGAGAAGACACACTTCCTGTTTGCAGGCTGCCTGATGCTCCATGAGCCGCCATCTTGGATGTTTAAAGGCTCATAACATGGCAGTAGATGCAAGTAGGATGATTTTTAATGTGGGCAATCTTTATGTACAGGGTGTGGGAAACATATAAGACTGTTATTCATGGTGAAGGCCCGCTTTAAGTTTACTTGTATAAAACTGCTTCAAAAGGTGAAAAAGTAATGTATGTCTCGGGCACCTTTAACGTGATATTGTAGGCAAAGGTAATTGTTAGCCCATTTCTTCTGGCTACATTTGGCACTGTACTAAACTGTGTTCCATTTTTAAATTGAAGCAGAAATGGCTGAGATATTGGAATTTACATGTTCAGCCAATTACCTACTCTTTTTTTTATCCTGTCCCCTAATCAGCTCAGCAGAGGAAGACGGGATTACTGGTCCCTCCCTCTGTCTCCTCCTTCACCTCCAGATTCATCACATTGCTCATTATTGTGCAACATTACAGATCCAAGGGTCATGCCCACTTTTTCAGAAGAGAAATCATGAGCTGAACCTGTAAACCTCAATTTCTTCTTCAATTTAAAAATGGACAAACGTTTAGGACCTTTGCCTGCATTAGCACTTTAACCACATCATCCTTAATCCTTGTTCACATATATACAAAGCTCTCAATTAGTGAGAATTGAATCCATGATGAATGTGCAACCGCGAAGTCTGAAAGCAGTGGAAGGTGAATATATTTGAGGCATAGATGGCCATATATTTGCGCACACATAGGAATTAATCCTCTGCATTTAACCCATGCGTGCAATGAGTGTAGGTTGGAGCGGTGGCTCCCAGTTAGGTGCCTTGTTCAAGAGCACTTTAGTCATGTCCCAGGACTGGTATTCAAACTTGACACCCTCTGGTCACAAGTCTACTCCTTTACTTCTAGGACATGACTGCCCCTTAAATATGAACACACCATGGAATGGCTACTGGTGTATGGGTTTTAACGTTTAAGGTTCTTTGCCAGAAATGAAATTCATTAAGTGTTAACCTATCATTTTTAGAAAAACATTTGTTTTGAAAACAAGTTTTGAATACAAATTTTGTGGCGGTCTACAGACTTGAGTAGTTTATTGTTCAATATTTATTTGTGTAAGAGTAATTTCCCAAGACAATTTGTGCTCTTCTCCCCTGATATGGTGGCGTTGTATTTGCTGTTCCAGAGAGAACTGTAGTAAGAAGAGGACATGTTGCCTTGTTTCTCTTTGCTGCATTGCAGTATGTCTGAATCATACCATAATACAGTTCTGCAACTCAACTTCTGGTCAAATCTAGCTAGGATGTTGCAGTCCATCGCAACAATGGTAATTGGCTCCTAGCATCTTTGTCTTCCAGGACTCGCCAGCAAAGAGGCCTATGCTGAGGAAAGCATACAAAATTAACTTTGGCTTTGAGGTCAGGGATTGGAAAGAAAGAATCCCTGTATTTTGCTTTGGTTGATAAGGCAGGTCCCTTTTGGAAGAATATATCCTTTCTTATAAAAGCGGTGATAAAGCTACCCAATGCAGCAGTACACTAAGCCAGATCTTATGTACATGGCTGTGTGACTTAACATTTCTCATGCCATCATATTGGAAGGTGATTTCATTCTTGACTTTTAAGTGCCAATAGTTTTTTTTTCTAATAAGACTTACTGTTAACTTTTTGTCCAGCGCCACTGGTCACTGCAGGTCCGGCGCTCCTCATAGTCTATGCTGTGATGTGCTAGAGGAAGCGCTTCTGGATGCTGGACAGCAGAAGCTGCAGGCACCATTTGTCCCCTCGGATCCCAGGTTGCATTCACTTCCCTCCACGTGACCAGTGTGACCGTATCTTGCAAACTGGGAATCCTCCAAAGGAATACCTAAAGACACTAGACCATAAAGCTCTGTGACACTTGTGGCTCAGCATTACCGGATTCCTGGCATCAGTCTTTGTCAATTATGCCTGCAAATAAAGATGGGGGAGGAGTCTGTTTAAGGAAATGTTGTCCATTAGAAATAGATCAGAGCCCTAGTTTTAGCTGTAAAGTTCCACCTCCTCCATTGTTTGGAGCCCTAGTTTTAGCTGTAAAGTTCCACCTCCTCCATTGTTTGTGGCGATGATGTTGTTGCCACACCAATACAGTGACTAAGGATTTTATTGAGGCTGAATGGAAAGAATCCAGAATAAAAGTTTTTTATAACCAAGGTTGGATGCTCCTCTTGGTCAAGTAAGCTTTTCGCACATGGGGCAGTGCACGCCCCCCATGGACTGTAGAACAGAAAGGCATTTTAAAATGGGCTTGGGATGCCACGTCCTTTTCCTTCTTAGTCAGTATGCTGGCTTCGGACTGTATAATCAGAAGCATGTAATCCTGGCTTAAAAACCTCAAGGGCTATCTAGAAAATGATACCCCCAGAGAAAGTATTCCTGATACATTACCTACACTTTTCAGAGCGGCTACCTTTCTCGCGGATTCCTCTGAGGAAGCGGTCAGGACAACAGCCAAGGCACCTGCATTAATGACCTGTGCCAGAAGGACACGTTAAAGACCTGGTCCGTTCACTTAGTCTCCAAGGCTAAGCCCTGTGACATCCTTTTTTATGGGAATTTGCTTTTCTGGGGAAGACCTAGACTCCATCCTAGCCCGTTCTTCGGAATTGGGGAAGAGATTCCTTGCCAAGCGGCAAGGCCCAGGTTTAAACCAGGCAGAGTAAGTGGTGGACGCAAGCAAGCAAGCAAAGCCTAAGGGTGGTTTGTTTTGCAGGTCACCAAAAGTGACGAAGCCGCAGTCCTGACGAGGACAGACCCCTGGGAGGAAGGCTCACCATGTTTGGTGAGCTATCTCCCAGAGTCTTTGTGCTACAGACACTGGAAATGGGGTTGGAGTTCCTGTCACATTCCCCTCTCTCATTCCTGGTAACCAGGTTGCCCAGAGAATAGGAAAAGAGGAGAGCTTTCCAGTCATAGTCCAGGAACTTGTCCAAAAGAAAGTAATAGAGACAGTGTCGGACAGTCTCAGGGTCACCTTTTCTATTCACACGTGTTTTGGGTACAAAAGCCCTCAGACAAGTTCTGGATGATTCTGAACCTAAAGAGACTAAACCAGTTCAAAAAGTACAAAAGGTTCAGAATAGAATCTATTCATTTGGTGACAAGCCTCTTAGTGGAGGAGACATGTATGTTCAATCTCGATTTTCAAGATGCCTATCTCCATGTGCCAATTATTTCCGCCCACTGCAAATAAGTTTTGCGATCGAGCAGGAAATTCACCATTTTCAGTACAGAGCCCTGCCTTTTGGACTTTCCTCGACCTATCTTTACAAAGATCTTGGCAGGACCTATGGTGCATCTGAGGCAGGACGGAATAACAATCGTTCCACACCTGAACGATCTCCTGCTTTTGAACAGATGAAGGGAGACTCTTCGGTGGATTTTACTGACCTCTCTGGGTTGGGTTATCAACCTACAAAAGTCCAATCTGATTTTAAATTCATGCTGCAGGTTTCTGGGTTACAATCTAGACAGTATTTCCTAAAAAATCCTGCGGCCAGAAGAAATGATTTCCAGAACGATCATGACAGC
This sequence comes from Gastrophryne carolinensis, assembly GCA_027917425.1. Taxonomy (NCBI): domain Eukaryota; kingdom Metazoa; phylum Chordata; class Amphibia; order Anura; family Microhylidae; genus Gastrophryne; species Gastrophryne carolinensis. The sequence goes on along the minus strand of CM051239.1, from coordinate 224,759,751 downwards.
TCAGTCATTTCTTACAAACCCTTTAGTATCTCTAAGAGACATTCTGAGAATACTATGCTTTGACTGCAGCAATTCCGGCCGTTCCTTGGATGCAGTTGCAGATGAGAAAATTGCAACAGTTTCTGTTGTCCCAATGGGACCAAAATCAGGAGTCACTGAAATTCAAGTTGCAGGAGGATGCTCTGCAAAGTCTCCACTGGTGGTCAAATCCAGGGATCTTAAGAAAAGGAAGACCATGGATACAAAAGGATCCAGTGACAATTACTACGGATGACACTGCATGGAGCTGGGGATTCATCTGCGGGACTTGCAGATCCAGGGTCAGTGGTCCCCCGCATGTAGCCCGAGATTTATCAAACTTTTGCCAGTTAATGGTGGTGAAGCTAGCACTAAAGCATTTTCTGCCGGCAATAGCAGGCAAGGATATGCAGATATGCTCTGACAATGCTTCCACTGTGAGCTATTTAAACCATCAGGGAGGGACCAGATCTCTTTCCCTGATGCACCTTGTAGATTCAGTTTTGTTTCCACTACAGGATCAGGTTCAGTCAATTATGCAATTCATTTAAAGGGACCTCCTGAGCAGGGTGAAGGTTCAGCAGACTGAATGGTGTCTGAACCAGGTGGTTTTTCTTCAGGTGGTCTCTTGATGTGGCCAACCTCTGATAGACCCATTTTGATAGTGGGTGGGGGGTGGTGCACTGGCAGTGGATGCCCTAGCCCAGGCTTTAAACTTTCACCTGGGCTATGCGTTTCCTCCTCTGACTCCTTCCCCAAGTAGTCAGGAAGATTGTAAGAGAAAGGACCAAATTTCTGATGAAAGATCAAAGACAGCCTTTCGGCTCTCTACATGGATCTTGAAAGGGAACTCCTGGAGGAAAAGGGTTTGGCTAGGGTTTCTACAAGTCCTTCAGGATGACCCTGGATAACCTTCCTCATTTTGTTATGTTCCGTTGTTTCTTGCTGGAATACTAAATGAGAGGGGAAGGGGTAGGGCTTCCATCCTCTGTTCAGTTTGTGTTTCCTCTGTTCTCCAACGGTCTTGTAGGAACACAGTTAGACTAATGGGTATTTTTTACTATGATATATGTAAAGCACTCGGTGTGCTTATCACATCGCTGTTGGCACACTTTCTCCTCATTTTTTTCTCTTTTTTTCATCTCCAATGCTCTAATACTTTTACAAATAACTTGAAAACTGATTGAGGTTTGAAACGTAACATGCAGCCTGAGACAATGGGGCTACAATTGGGCTTGCCTTTAGTATAACTTTACAATTATTAGGACTAATTTTACTCTTCTGGTTGGGAGCTGGACACAAGTTTAACCCTTTAATTGCCAAGCATGTAGATTCTATGTGCCTGGCGTTTGTCCGTTTTTAACCCCCCGCCATATTAACTGCATCCCCAAAGACCAGAGTGGTGCAAAAGAGCCCGTTGCCCATATGGGTTATGCGGGCTGGTAGCTTTCAGAGCCAGAAGTTGGCCTGGCTGGACCCCACGCCCTGGTCTACCAGTCTCCATATCTGTAGAGTTTAACCCTTAGAACTTTTTAGAAAAAAAGCATGGGGTCCCCCGTAGAGGATTTAACCCTTGATAATGCACATATTTTACTCGAAAACCTCATAAAGCTCGCTATTTAGTTTTCAGGTGTCTGATACATATGTAGTATAGTTGCACAGGGAGCCCCCGGCAATGAGGATGCCCACTATGCTGACTACAGCAGGGGCCACACTCATTTATTTAAAAATGATTGTGGATTCTGTGTTTTTGTTCTTAGGCAAGAGTTCAAATGATCAAGTGCTATTCATTGATACCTCAGAACACAGAGCAACAGTCACCCTCCACGATTCATGGATTTTGTCATATGCACAGTAAACCTTAGACACAACCATCCATGACATTTTTGTTCTGAACTTGCTTGCATTCCGACATAACATACATTTTCTGTAATCTGTTAAAGAAAACATATGTACAAACAGCTTGACTGAGAGTTTTGATAGATGTAATCCTTGCAAGAGTTTCAGTCCAGCTTGGTGTTTGAATCTAAATGCATGGAAGCTATTCCAGTGATTTAACAATAGACAGTGTCACACTTGAGACTGTTAAATATTAGAGGTGTTAGTTTGCAAGACTGGGCATAGAAGCTATTTCTTGAATATTCCACTCCAGGGTGTCACCAAATCAGATACCAATGGGTTAACTCTCAACCATAGGGCCAGATTGTAAGATAAAATGTGGCTCCTCATGATCGACATATACCTCCGGCTTCTGCCTCCGGTTTTATTCCTGCAGGTGGATTGGACTGTGAAGGTTATAGCATGGATTTTGTTTATTTATTTTTTTTTTTCATAAAAGGTTTCTATTTAGAAAATGGTTCCTTTTCTATTCTCACTGTTCCGGGTGAACCCAGTTGGATGCCTCCTTGAGTCTGTTAAACCTATGGCGTTGGAACAGGATTTGAAGTGAAGGTGGGCGGATTGCAAGGCGCAGTCGGGGTGTCACCATTTTTCTGGACAATACACTTCAGGAGTTGGAAGATCCCTTTTCCTAGCAGCATACCGAGGGTTACGTGTCCACTCCTTAACCCTGATATAACCCAATGCTGATACATTTTTTTTTGTCCCAGTAGCCACATGCAGTAATTCGTTGTTTTGGCCTCATCTGAAAGGATCCACATGCTACAGGCAGGATTAAAAGATATAAGCTAAAGATTGCTTTCGATTTGCAATGCTTATTTTAGATATAGGGGCACGGTGGAATAATGCTCTGTACATTAAAACAAAAAGAAAAATGCTTTGTCAGGCTACTCATGGTGGCGTATGAGCAGTACAGGGTGATGCGGCGGCAATATTGGAGTCGTATGAGTAGAGGAGCACAGGCGCCTAGCCACGCAGACGCACTCCGTTTGGGGCAGCACACAGAGCAAATCAAAGGCATATTTAAAAAAATGGCACCAGCAAAGCAGCAGGCGCCGATTGCTCCTCTTGGCACAATATTGGTCTATAGTAGTACTATCTAGTAAGGTAAGCCTGCTGTGTGTTTTTCTTGCCAACTATTGGTTGGAGCTGGCATAAGGGGTTAGTAATACTATGTCTCTTTGCACAGCTTGCAGAGAATGGATCAAGGAGATATTTAGTGACAAGGGATGAGTGCCTATCTTAATACTCATATACTTACTAGCATTATGATTTATCCTCTTGCTGAGTGTCCTCTTGCAGTCATCCACTCATAGACACAAAACAAGAAGGCAGGAACAGGCCGATAGCCCACCCTTACACCCTCGAGTGGAAAAACTTAGATCACCCTCTAGAGCCCTGGTCCCCAACCTGTGGCTCAGGAGCCACATGTGGCTTGCGGACCCCTGCTCTGTGGCTTGCGGACCCCTGCTCTGTGGCTTGCGGACCCCTGCTCTGTGGCTTGCGGACCCCTGCTCTGTGGCTTGCGGACCCCTGCTCTGTGGCTTGTGGCCTGTCTAGAATGAATGTCGTCATGAAATAAAAAAAAAATGCCCAAAACATCCAAAAGTCCCAGTTAGTGTGGGTAGCTCCAGATACACAGTGCACAGTGTGGGGTCCTGGCACACTGGGTAAAGGGGGTAGTAAGAGTCAGTTGTCTGCTCAACGAAACCTAAAAGATAATTTTATTAAAAGGGTGAAACACAACCAAAATGGGATAAATGTGTTGGCAAGTGGACACGTGTGCCAGCTTACCTGTATTTGCAGCTTCGACTGAAACAATTCCAAGACCCCCATAGAGTGTTGTGCCGGAGGCTGCAGGTAAGCTGCAGGTTAGAGATAGAAGATCATAGGGGCAACTACTTTATGGGGGCAAGGGGCGCATTTGCCAGTATCTTCCAGCCAAATGTGGCTCAAGACCATCTCTCATGATAAATGTGGTTCCCAGGGTAAAGGTTGGGAACCCCTGGTCTCAAGAAACGGAGTCTAAAGGTATGCACACATACATGCTATGCAACATTTTGTTTGTTCTATGCATGGAGATGGTCAGCGCCAGAGGCGCTCCATATGAAGATCTCGATTCCATAGCCACCATTATAGACCATCTAGAAATGGTTTAATTGCCAGGAGGAGGTTTATCTTCATTTAGCCAAAAATCGTCGCCCTTCCCTTTTTCAAGGTAATCAATCAATACAAAATCATTATTACTCAGGAATGGTAGTCTGCTGACAAGAAGCAAACTCTGAGAGACAGGAAACTAAGATGTGGATGCCTCTGTCATGAGGCTGGTTTCCCATGCAGGATAGCATCTCTTTAAAGACCCTATTGATCGGAAAATTGATGTAGACCATAAAAAGGTCTATTCGGTTTTGGGTCTCTCCTGTAAACTAGTTTTAGCCTTGTCCTTGGTGGCAAAAGCCCAGAAGAAAGTCGATGGAGAACATGGAAGTGGCAGTAAAGTCTCAGCTCAAGCCAGAATCAATAGTTGACAGCCTTACAAGAATTTTTAAATTAGCAGCTAACTTTATGGGCGAGGCTTCATTGGACAGAGTGAGAGCCATCTTAAGAGCATTATTGGCATCTGTCTCTGCAAGGTGCTTCCCTTTAATAAAATCATGATCAGCTGATCACTTGTCGAAAATGTTGTGGTCTAGAATTCCTCATGATGGTCTAGTGCTATTTGGCAACAAGATGAACAGTGCAATCTCCAGTGTTACAGGCCAGGTGGGCCAGGCGGTCACTTCTTATGGTCTTGAATGAAGAGGCGAGACAGGAACACAAGGGCAAAAGATGCTTATAGGCTGGGGAAAACTTTTCAGAGAAATTGGAAAGGTACCCAATCCTATAAGGGTGCTAAACACGCCCCAAGTTCAAGCTAACAAGCCCAACAGAAGTCTTTTTGACTAGAGGCCCGCTCAAGTGGAGAAGGTTGAAGCAAGGCAGAACAAATAAAGACAGGGTCGCCATTAGACATTCATAAGTTCCTGATTGACAGAAAATTTTGCGAGGACACAAATACAGAAGCAGCATCTGCAGGCAAAGTTTTTACTAGGTTACATAAGGACATTTCTGCAACAGGGTGCAAATGATTTTCTGGATGGTATTCATAGGTATTTCTGTGTCAAAGGAAACGGGCATATGCATACCTGTGATAAATCTAAGACTACTAAATTGACAGATAAGAGTCCCAATATTTTGGATGGACTCTTTATCAGCCATTATCAACCATGTGAATTTCCTAAAATTTCTCAGATTCATAGTGTAAGATATTCATCTACAATTCTGCACTCTTCCCTTTTGACCTTTTAACCTCGCTACAGACATTCTTGAAAATCCTGGTAACCCTAGTGGCCCTAATAAGACAGACAGGTATTCACATATACCATTATTTGGACTACATAATAATGTCCCACAAAGACTTATTATGCCACAGACAAGAGGTGACCAACATTATCCAATTTTTCAGTTGGATAATAAACTGGCAAAGGGGCAAATTAGAGCCAATACAAAATATCAGAATATTGTCTACCGGGTGGCCAATTTCGATGCAATAGCAGAAATTGTGTCTCTTGCTTAAAACAGGGTACTACTGATTAAGAACTGAATGGCACAAGTGTATAGACTGACTCACATTTCAGCCCGCCAGTGTATGAGACTCTTGGGGACCATGTCTGCAATGGGGTGAGGAGTCCATGTCACAGAATATAAGCCTATCGAATGAGGGAAGCCTTAGCATGGTGGAGAACACAAGCAAGCTTTGGGAACTGTCACTCTATTCTTCCATTGCACTGGATTATGATGACTTTGGATAGTAGCAGTCTGGGCTGAGGTGCACTTTGCCGGGGGATAACAGTCCGAGGGGAATGGAATTTTTGCACACAGGGCATAGTCATCAACATTTTGGAAATCAGGGCAGCGAAGATGGCCTTGTAACCTTTTTAGCTGAGATTAGCAGGTGCCCCAGTTTGCATGATGATAGACAGCAGTGCAGAGATGGCATACATTCAGGGGGGCACCCAGAAGTGAAACCCTGATGAGAGAGTATATCACGATTATAAAAAGGGCAACAGAGTATGTACCTCTCCTGTGGGCAGTCCATATACAGGTGAAGAACGGTACTTGGACTCACAGGCTTTCGAGGCTGCAGGTTGATCAGAAAGAATGGTCCTATTCTTGGTGTGCCACACACCCCGCTTCACTTCTTAAATATTCATCCATTATTGGGTTAATCCACCGCAAGTGACGTAGTGCAGAGAGGAAGTCTTGTAACGAGCCCCCTTCCGGCCTATATATACCTGGTACCTCCCTTCAATCACCAGTATTTTTTCTCTCTGCTTGCTGACAAGTCAGAAGATGGAAGTCTCCTGCTTACAGGTAGGCCGGGGTATTCTTACCCCGCCACCCCCTTTTTGGTCTATTTCTGCCCGGTTTGAGTTTGTATACCTTTATGGTGAAATGGAAGCCTCCCAGCCTTGGCTGCTCACCGGGCAAATGGTAGATGGCACTTTAAGTGCCTAGGAGCTTATCTCCTACCGCTCGACCTCATGCGTGGGGCAATGCGGCTAACCGGCATGGTGATCCGGAAATGGGATGCCCCTGTCCCGAGGGTCCCCGCTACGGCCCGCCCGTTACGGTCCCTTCTCCCTTCACTATGGGGGGGGGGGGGGGGTGTGAGGGTGTGCTTTTAGTATGTGTTTTTCACTTGTATCACTGCATGTTAACATATGTGTCATGTTTATACATTCACTGTAGCATGTGTATATTTTGGGTCTGCTTTAAGGGCAGGTTGCGCTGGGTAAAGGCTGGCCACTTCTCTGGCAGTTTGTTGCTTTGTGGCCCCCTACCCCCTCCCCCCTCCCCCCTCTCCTCGCCTGGCATTCATTTAGCATTATACAGCACCATGCGGTTTTTTCCCTCCCCCCTCCGCCGCCTGGGCGCATGTGCTGTGGCCCAGCTGTAAGTGTTTCCAGCTGATCGGCGTAGGGGGGGGCGGGTCCCGCTGACGCGGCGCCGGGGGCGCGGCGCCGACATCATGCGGCGTCATACGACGTCTGCGGCGGGCCCAGCGTCCTTGCTTCCTTCAAAACACAGGAAGTCACGTGGGCGCACGGCCGCACTTTGTCTTCATGTCTGCTCATGACTGCTGGCTGCAGGTTTACCAGCTGATTGCTGTCCAGGTAAGCGGCCCCTCCCGTTGGGGCCGTTAAATGGGGAATACTTTTTAACAATACAGTGAGAAGTCACTGTTATTAAGGGGGCGTCATTTAAGGGCACTTGGTGCCATACTTATATGTTATACACGTAAAGGATCTGATGGTTGTTTCTTTGCCTTGCAGATCCTGGGATCCCTGCTTATGCTGGCCCTCCGGCTCTATGTGCCTGGCTAATTATGGGGATTGCTTTGAATGTTTATATACATAGACTATATATATATATATATATATATATATATATATATATATATATATATATATAGTTTCTATTAAAGGGGACCTAAACTTTAAAAAAAAAAACAAAAAAAAAACAAAACATTTTTTTTTGATAAAAATCCTCCCTTCCGGGACATTACTAATAAAGGGGGCATCCCGGGTCGGCTTATGCCTTAAAAGTCCCATTATTGCGAATACCATAAATCACCATATGGAGGCTTCCGTAGATTCCGGAAACGGTTCTGCTGAGCCGTTTGGGGGGGGGGTGTAGGTTGTGGGGTTCCACTCCCAGCTGATGATATCTTTATTTGCATTCCTTGTGCAAAACAGACTATTGCGCGCCAGTCCGTTGCTTCGGCTGCGGGGCCATCGCATCCTTCATCATCTCCTACCTCTCCCTCCCTATTCCGGACCCCGCATGACACTGTCAAAAGTGGGGATTCGCATTCCGAGGCGGCAGCACAGCCCTGCCCCCGGAAAATGATGCCCGTTAAAGCAGCGTTGAAGGCCGCTGTAAAACGAAGGCACCTGACTCCGGTACCTTCGGCTCCACAGGACCAGTTTTGTGAACCTGTGGAATGGTCCGATGGATCCCCGGACGAGGATGAACTCGGGTCGGAGTCAGATGAGCCGACAGGTCAGCGTGTGGCTGATGAGATCGGCGATTGGTCAGAGGGGATTGTTTTTGACACCCCCTCCATTCTGGCTCAAATGTTTAAAATTTTGAGTTTAGATACGCCTGAGGCGGCCGCCCCGCCAAAGGGTCAGTTGTTTAAAGAGCCTCAGCCGAGTTTGGTTTTTCCCAGACAGCACCACTTTGAAAGGGTGGTTCTTAAGGAATGGGAACATCCCACACGGTTATCTGGAATTCCTTCCAGTTGGGAAAAGCGTTATCCTTTTCCACCAGAATTGGTGAAGCTTTGGTCTGTCCCTCCGGACGTCGATACCCCTGTACTAGGACTCTCCAGCTCGGCTATGGTACAATCTGCTGAGACCACTGTCCCCAAAGATGGGGAAGATCGTAGGATTGACCAATACGCTCGACATGGTTTTATCTATTCCGGGTCAGCATTGCGCCCGGTATGTGCTTCAGCCCTTCTTCTATTGGCAATTAAGTCCCTAATTCAGGGGCTATATGAGGATCTTGATCCTGCTTGCAAACAGTTCACTGCACTTAAGCAGTGTGAATCTTTTGTGGCTTATGTCCTGGCCGCTCAGGACGATGTGCTGACTATGAGTAGTAAGGCGGCAGCTATGCTGGTGGCTATTCGCAGGTCAGTATGGCTACGTCAGTGGTCAGCAGACACGGCTTCCAAAAAGGTACTCACAGCTCTCCCCTTTTTGGGGTTGCGTCTGTTTGGGGAGAAAATTGATTCAGTCGCAAAAGGTGGTAAGATGCCACAACGCAAAAGGCCTCGTGGTCCCTTCAGGGGGACAAGTTCCGGTAGGCCTTCCTTTCAAAGGTTCAGAGCGGGCAAAGGTACGTCCTTTCCCGCTACCAGTGGCGCAGATTGGACTCGGGGGAGGGGCTGTGGCCGGCCCACTCAGTCCTGGGGCACCAAGCCCAAACCTGCTGATAAGCTCACTCAGCAATGAGGGGCTGCCCTCACCCGTGCGGGTGGGGGGACTATTGCGACACTTCTACCATTGGAACCATGTGGTTCCAGGCAGATGGATCCAGGGGGTAGTGTCGCCCGGTTACAACCTGGAATTCGAGTCTCACCCTCCCTCACGGTCCATTCATGGGTCGGTTCATCCCGGCCTGAACTCTCATCAAGACGGAGTGTGTCTTTCTTTTGCCCAAATTCACACAAGAACGCTTCAGCTATTTCTGCTAGCGTGTTGGGACCAGCAACCTCTGTTGTTGGATCAGTCCTTCCAGTTGTCCTCCCGTGTACGGCAGTCCCTCCTGTGGTGATTGGTCTCGACCAATCTTGTATAGGGCAGGTCTTTCCTGACCCCCCTTTGGAAAGGTGTCACCACGGACACCAGTCTGTCGGGATGGGACAGATTCTGGAGGGAGCTGCGGTTTCAGGGGCAGTGGAGGCCCCACTTACCCATCAGTATTCTGAATCCGAGAACCCTTTGTCAGGTGTTTGCTCTCCTGACTCAGTACGTTCTGGGCCTTCGGGTCCAGATGTGTTCAGACAATCGATCAGCGGTTGCTTACGTCGGTCTTCAGGGAAGGACGCGCAGTCTGAGTACTCTCAGAGAAATGTCCCTGATGCGGACATGGGCAGTGTTCCATGTTCCCTGTCTCTCGGCGGTTTACATTCCAGAGGTGATGGAACAGGTAGCGGACCGGTTGAGCAAGTGCTCTCCCCGTCTGGAAGAATAAGCTCTCCATCCTCGGGTGGTTCACTTATTGTGTCTCCAATAGGAGACTCCGGAGGTGGACCTGTTGGCCCCTCATCACTATCACAGGCTCCCGAGCTTCGTGTCACTCTCCCGGGATCCTCTGGCTCTGACAGTGGACGTCAGGTCCCTGAACTGAGGAGCTCTGGGATTTCTATACCTGTTTCCTCCGTTGCCCTTGCTGGGCAGAGTTCTTCAGAAGTTGGCTCTGGAAAGGGTGTACGCCGTTCTCATGGCCCCAAGGTGGCCAAGACAAGTAAAGGTTCGCAGACATCGTTTGGCTGGCAGTGGACCAGTTCGTTCTGCCTCTTCGGCCCGATCTGCTCACTCAGGGTCAATTGTGTTACCCCAATTTACCAGCGCTGGGTTTGATGGCCTGGCTGCTGAAACCTCCATCCTGAAGGAGGAGGGTCTTTCTGATTCAGTCATTAAGACTCTGATCAATGCCCGGAAGAGGTCTTCTTCCATCACCTACTATAGGACTTGGAAAGCCTATATCACTTGGTGTGAGATAAGATCTTTTCCTTGTAGGGTCCTTTCGGTCCCCAGGATTCTGGAGTTTTTACAATCAGGGCTGGACTCTGGTCTCCAGCTAAGTACGTTGAAAGGGCAGGTTTCTGCCTTATCTGTCTTTTTTCAGAAGCGTGTTGCGCTCAAACCTTTAGTTAAAACTTTTTTCCAGGGGGTTACGCAGGTGCGGCCTCCCAGGAAACCATTACTCCCTGTTTGGGATTTGAATTTGGTTCTTTCTGCTCTTCAGGCTCCTCCCTTTGAGCCTTTGCAAGATATTGCTTTGTCTACCCTGACTCAGAAGATTGTCTTCTTGGTAGCGATCACTTCGGTCCGGCGTGTCTCAGAATTAGCGGCCTTAACTATCCAGGCGCCTTACTTCGAGAGGCATCAGGATAAAGTGGTCTTTCGGTTCAAGCCAGACTTTCTTCCTAAGGTTGTTTCTGCTTTTCATTTGAACCAAGATATTGTTCTTCCCTCCTTGTGTCCTAATCCTAAGAATGACAAAGAGAGGGTTTTGCATTGTTTGGATGTAGTACGCTGTGTTAAGTACTACTTGATTATCACGTCTCCTTTCCGTAGGACGGATTCCTTTTTTGTTGTGCCCCATGGGCCTAAGAAGGGTTTGGCACCAGCCAAATCTGCCATTAGCAAGTGGATACGTCAGGCCGTTACTGCGGCCTATTCGGCTAAGGGAAGAGTTCCCCCTTTTCGTATTACTGCTCATTCCACTCGCGCTGTTGGGGCGTCTTGGGCATTTCAGCACCAAGCTTCTGTTGAACAGGTTTGTAAGGCCGCCACCTGGTCTTCTGTTCACACTTTTTCTAAGTTTTACAAAGTTGATGTGCGGGCCTCAGCGGATGCTGTTTTTGGCCGCAAAGTTCTGCAGACTGCAGTCATTTAAGTTATGCTTCACCTGGCCTTGAGATGCCCTTCCCTTGTGGACACTGCTTTTGGATGTCCCAATAATGGATGAATATTTAAGAAGTGAAGCGGGGTGTGTGGCACACCAAGAATAATACCATTTTGTGAGTACTCACCTGAAAAATGGATATTGTTGGTGTGCCACACACCCCGCTTCACACCCGCCCTTTTCGGTATTACCGAAGCATTTATATGGTGAAGCCCTTTTTTATTTATATCAAAATTGATTTTGGAGGTTATCCGTGGAATACTGGTACCTTGTCTTTCTGCTTTTTAAATATACTGGTGATTGAAGGGAGGTACCAGGTATATATAGGCCGGAAGGGGGCTCGTTACAAGACTTCCTCTCTGCACTACGTCACCTGCGGTGGATTAACCCAATAATGGATGAATATTTAAGAAGTGAAGCGGGGTGTGTGGCACACCAACAATATCCATTTTTCAGGTGAGTACTCACAAAATGGTATTTTTAATTATGATTTCTTTTAGTTACTGGTTCAGAAGTGGGGTATGCCCCAGGTGGATCTGTTAGCTTCACAGAGCAATCACAGGGCGAATAACTTTTTCTCACAATTTTCATGCAAAGGTTTGATGGGGATGTATGTGCTGACTCAGATTAGGCTGTTCAAGTTGGTCTTACCCACCAACGCCTTTTTCCTAGTTCCTCTGTGACTCTGTGTCCCAAGTACAGGTAATTGCGATCCACTGGCCACCACAACCTTTGTTTCCCCTAGCAATGTCCCTTCGAGTACACCAACCATGGAATGCCATTGAATCTCAACCTTCTCCAGCAAGGGACAGATGTTCATCCAGACGTAGGAAAGTTAGGTTTGATGACCTACCATGTGTAAGGAGCGGCCGGTCCGAAGCACGTAAACATTTCTGGAGGCAATTTTTTTAATTAATGAAGCGGATTTTAATTTTCCCTGGCTGGCTACATTTCTACGTATTAAGTTTGATGGCATGGCTGTTGAGAGAGAGAGGCTATTGATAGAATGTTTGTCTGAAGCGGTGATGGAGATTGTGCTGATTTGTATGAAAAGTTTAACTAACAAGAGATATCATAGGGTATGGGAGTTCCCCAGTTTCACTCATCTGTCATTCGAGACCATATGGTCAACAACATTCTAGAATTTAGAATCTAGGGGCCTGGACATGGGTTTAGGACTGAAAACAATAAGTTCATGTGTCAACTATTCCAGCTCTGGATAGGAGGGCATAGGCAGAACATGCATTAGTTGGGATGTTCATGAAATCTATCTTGAAATCCAGACATCCCAAGAAGGCTGTATTTCATAGTGGAACTTGCCGTTAGTACTAAGGTTTCTAGTCATGGCTTCTTTTATGCCGTGGAGAGTTGTTCACTATGGGAACTAACGTTTAACTACGTTTTTCTTGTTAGCATTACATTGGCACCTAGAATCTCCGCAATCGGAGCACTGGGGGCGGAATGTCAATATTTTCTTTCCGGACAGTGTACAGCTTAGACCCATCCCAGGATGCATTCCAAAAGTCGCCTCTATACACAACATAAACTTCACCAGGACAACCTTTAATGAGCTGGATATTGGCACTGGAGCCAGTGAAGTGTCATTAGAAAACCGCAAAGCAGTTTCTTAGATCACTCCAAATATCCAGATACTGTTGCATTAATTTGGACCTCAGTCTTTTGGTTGGCAGTCCCTAAGTTATTGCTTTCAAGAAGTGTTTTCTGTTACTTCCGTTACTGCTCTGATTTCCCTGAGGTACCCTTTCTGGGTGTGGTAGAACTCCAGATCAAACTATTTATTTACAGTTTCCCTGTGTTAAATATAAAATTATTATTATTGGTTAGGCTCTTAGAGAAATAATATATAATTCGGTCTCAGACTGATCTGCAACACCATGATTGGGTTGTTCGGGTCTGGTACTTGAGCAGAGGATGGTGCCCTGTGTCCACTTTGTCTGCAGCGGCCGTCTTTGGACAATGGCTCCTTCTGTAGTAAAATTCTCAGCCGCTATGGTGCTATTGAGGTTTAAAAAGCAGCTTCCCCCTTTGGAGGCTCTCCCCTCCATGGAATAGGGCTCGGGTTCTTCTGGCTTAGCTGGAGAACCATTTTTTCATCTAGGAGTAGGGAGAATTTATGACCCAGAGTGGATATAAGGATGCATATCTACATATCCCTATTTTTCTGGGTCATCAAAAATATTTACGCTTTGCAGCAGATGGCCTACACCTTCAGTTTTTGGCTCTGCCCTTTGGTCGGTCTTCAGCCCCAAAGGTGTTTACCAAGGTTTTGGCAGGTCTTATGACCTTCCTAAGAAACCAGGGGATGCATATAATCCCTTAGATGATCTGTTGATCAGGGCCCCCATCTTTTCATAGACTTCTTATTGACACTAGAAGAGTTTGGCTGGTTGCATATCATATCTTCGAGAGTTATATCTTTCATGGGAATGACATTATACACAACTCTTTTGGAACAGAAGAGACTCACTTCATGCCAGGGTGTAGGCTCTCCTGTCTTGCCCTTACCCGACGATTCGTTAAGGAATGCGTCTGTAGGGCCTGATGGTGTCCTGCTTTGGGGTGGTGCCTTTTGCACAGTTTCATGCAAGACCCTGGCAGATGGATTTGCTTTTAGTTCTGGATTGAACCATGTAAACTCTGGATCACCACTTTTACATGACACACTCAAGAAGGCAGTCCCTAGCCTGAAGGCTGAATCCTCAGCCTCTTCAGATGGTCAAATCCTTTTTTCCGTTAACATTGAAAGATTGTCACCAGTCTTAACAGCTTGGGGGGGGGGGGGGGTGTCATGGGGTCACAAACAATCCAGGGACAGTGGGGACCAGGGGAGAGCAGTCTTCCCATTAATATCCTGGAACTGGAGTGATTCTACTGTTTCTCATACATTGGATGCCCGATCTGAGGGGTCATCTCCTCAGGATTCAAACTGACACCTGGAGGCGATGGCATAAATCAACCACCAGGGGGCACCAGAAGCAAGAAAGCTCTCAAGGTGGTGAGCCGGATCTTAGTCTAGGCCGGGAAAAATGTTCCGTGCACCTATGCGTTGAGTGAATAGCATGCAGGCCGGTCACCTAAGCAGAGCGGTCTTGTATCAGGGAGAAAGGTCCCTCAGAGGGTTTTTCAGTTCTTTTGCATCCACTGGTCTCTTCATGTGTTGCCACAATTGGAAGGTTATGAAGTTTGTATCCTGGTCCAGGGACCATCTAGCAATAGCAAACTGCGCACTGACCCTTCCTTGGTCAGCATTCAGACTTCTATAAGCATTTCCTCCGTTTTCACTCCCTGGGTCGAGTACTAAAAAAGATAGCCCACATGGGAATCCCTATGGTGACACCCCTATGGCCAAGAAGAAGCTGGTTTAAAGACAGTAAGGATGATGGAAGGTGATCACTGGATGTTGCCTTACGATCCATATCTTCTCACTCAGGGGTCTCTATGGCACCCTATTTTACAAGTTCTTGCTTTGATGGCCTGGCTATTGAAAACTTCATCTCTTCCAGAGTCATTCAGACTATGATTCAAAACCAAAAGCAAACTTCATCAAAGATTTATCACAGAGTCTGGTGAGTATTATTTATTTATTGCTTTGTGCGAATCTAGAGATTTCGCATATAGGGTTTATGAATTTTGGAATTTTTGCAGAAGGGTCTTCAACAGAGCACTCTAAGGGGGCAGGTATCTGCTTTATCTTTTTTTCAGAAACCCATTGCTGAAAATAGGCTTATTAGGACTTTTTTGCATGGCGTCACTCATTCGTCCTCCCTGTAAGACCCTTCTGCCTTTCTGGGACTTGAACTTAGTTTTATTGGCCCTTCAGGATCCTCCCTTTGAACCATTGGCAGAAACGTCGCTAAGCTTAATGACTCTTAAGATCATCTACTCTTAAGATCATCCTTCTTGTGGCAATTGCCGTATTTTTCGCCCAATAAAGCGCACCTAGGATTTGGGGGAGGAAAATATTAAGAAAAAAAATTTTAAACCAAAAAAGCACCATTACAGACAGTGTGGCATTCCCCTATCCCATTCCTATAGGCCGTGTTGGACGCCCCCATTCCATAGACAGTGTAGCATGCCCCCATCCCATTCCCCGTATACCCAGTGTGGCATTCCCCCCTCCCATTCCCCATATAGGCAGTGTGGCATTCCCCCCTCCCATTCCCCATATACGCAGTGTGGCATTCCCACCCCTCCCATTCCCCATATAGGCAGTGTAGTATTCCCACCCCTCCCATTCCCCATATAGGCAGTGTGGTATTCTCCCCTCTCCCATTCCCTGTAGACCCAGTGTGGCATTCCCCCCCCTCCCATTCCCCATATAAGCAGTGTGGCATTCCCCCCCCTCCCATTCCCCATATAAGCAGTGTGGCATTCCCCCCCCCTCCCATTCCCCATATAGGCAGTGTGGCATTCTCCCCCCTCCCATTCCCTGTATACCCAGTGTGGCACCCCCCTTCCCATTTCCCATATAGGCAATGTGCCCCACCATTCCCATAGGCAGTGTGGCATCCCCCTCCCCCTATTATCCTAGGCTGTGTGGCATCCCCCTCCCCCTATTATCCTAGGCTGTGTGGCATCCTCCTCCCCCCATTATCATAGGCAGTGTGGCATCCTCCTCCCCCCATTCCCATTGGCAGTGTGGCATCTCCCTCCCCCCATTCCCATTGGCAGTGTGGCATCCCGCTCCCCCATTGGCAGTGTAGCATCCCTCCCCCCCCCCATTCCCATTGGCTGTGTGGAATCCCTCTCCTCCATTCCCATTGGTGTGTGGCATCCCCCCTCCCCCCATTTCCATAGGCTGTGTGGCATCCCCCTTTCCGCTCATTAGTCGGCATAAGTAAAAAAAAAATAAAACAAAGTAAAACTCACCTGTCCGCTGACACCGCTTCGCTCAGCGGCTGGCTCCGTGAATCGGATGGGCGTGGCCTGCACCACATCAGTGTCGGCGCAGGCCGCGCCCACTCGATTCACTGAGCTGGCCGTAAGAAGCAGCGGCGGGCTGTGTCCCGGCCCCGCTGCTGCAATCGCTGTCTTTTAAAGGCAGCGATGACAGCGGCGGGGCCAGAGACAGTGCCCGCCGCTCCTCCATCCGCTGCCTCTTCCTGGGCACACGCAAGCACCCAGGTCAGGGCAGCGGGTGGGCGTGACGCACAGGCCATGGCCACCCGCTGCCCTGACCTGGGTGTTCGTCCGTGCCCAGGAAGAGGCAGCAGATGGAGGAGGGGTGGGCGCTGTCATCGCTGCCGGTAAAAGACAGCGATCACAGCGGTGGGGCCGGGACACAGCCCGCTGCTCCTCTGTCTTCTTCTGGGCTCTGTTTTTTTTTTACATTCGCCCGAGAAGACGCATGGACATTTTCCCCCCACTTTTGGGGAAAAATAAGTGCGTCATATAGGGCGAAAAATACGGTAGCTTGGTAGGCAGGTTTCTGAATCAGCAGCTTTATCGGTTAAGCCTCCTTATTTAGAGTTGCATAAGGGCAAGGCCATCTTCCGTTTTAAGCAGGACTTTCTTCCTAAGGTCTCTTCTTTTCATGTTAATGAAGAGATGGTTTTGCCCTCAAGTCCTGCTATGGTTAGCCATAAGGAGAGGGGTCCTACATTCTTTGGATGTAGTGAGAGCACTAAAATATTATCTCATCTACATAGGCCTTCTTTAAGTCCGACTCCTGATTTATTATAGCTGAGGGGCCATGGTAGGGTCTTCCGCCAGCTAAGTCTACCGACAAACAGTAGTAAAGGCCTATATCTCCTGGGGGAAGAATACCCCCTTCTACAGCTCATTCTACACAAGCTATTGGAGCTTCCTGGGCTGATGCTACTTTTGATAGGAAAGTATTACAGACAGTAGTGAGCTAAAGGTTTGATTTTGGAATGGCTTACTCTTCATTAAAAGTTGTAATACTTGGGATCCCACCCTGAAGTAAGGGTACTTATATTCTTAGTATACAGATAGATTACTTACACTTGGGTTATCCTCCGCCAGATGGCGCTGCACTGCAGAGACATGTAAAACAGGCTCCTTCCGGCCCCTCAAATACCCGGGGACCTCCCACAAATCCCCAGATTTCTTTGCAGTGCTTACTGCGAAGACATGAAATTATCACTCTGTCGCAGGTGAGCGGGGCTATTAAAGCCTGCGGCCCTGTTGGACTTTTCCCACCCGTCCTTGATGTGATGTGCCTCCCAGCCTGGACTGCGCTGGTCGGGTGAAGGTAGGCAGCACCATGTGTGCTTAAGGAGCATTGCTCCACCGCAGTCCCCCACCAAAGGGTAGGCGGTATAGGCTGATGGTGAGCCTTTATGGGATGCCCCTCCCGCATTATTGTCCCATGCCCCGGTAGCGGTGGGCCCTGTATAAAGGGCCGCCATCCTCCCTCATTCTCCCCGTAGCCCTCGGGAGGAAAAGAAGGGGGGGGTGTATTGATGTCAGTACATTGTGATTACATGCATATGGCCCTTTTGTGTTGTCTCCTTGGACTGGTATATGTGGTGTCAACCTCCGCGCTGACTTGTCTTTTTACACTGTAAACGCAGCCGCCGCGTGCGCGCATTTTCCTTCATTTGGATGTTCTGCGCCGGGCGGCGGCGTTACCTCAGACGCTTTTGCGTCCTCATTGGCTGCTTGTCGGTTGGACTTCGCGCTCTTCAGGGGGGCGGGGCCTGGCACGCCCCGCGTCACGGCTCGCTCTGGCCCGCCCTTCGAGGTGCTCGGCGCCATATTGTCTGGTCGCGTGCGCGTGTGACGTTCTTATTTACCGTGGTCTGTAAGTGCCCTTGTGGGTGGCTTTATAATTCACTGTAGTGTGTTTCGGTTCTGACACCCTTCTTCTCATTGTGTCTTTCAGAGGGTGAATCCATTGGCTTCTCCCGGCCCGGTGTAATTGATAGCGGGCCTTGTAAAATTACTCCCACTTCCCTAGCGGGTCATTGGGGCATCCAGGGTTGCTTTATAGCGTCAATCCCTACTGGCATATTGTGCCTAATAATCACCATATGGAGGCATCTAAGGATAATGTGACCGGGGTCCCTTTGGGACAAGACCGGCGGTGTATGGCGTGTGGACAACCTCATGCTGATGCTGACAAGGCATGGGTCTGCATACCCTGTGCTGAGCAAGCGCTGGCTTTGCAATCTGGCCTGCCAGTGGCTGCACCTCGTTTCACTTCACCTTCTCCCCCAAGCTTAAATCTCACTCCTGCTGAGTTGCATACAAGTGGGGATTCTCAGCCTGTTGTGTCTTCTGGACTACCTACTGCTGAGCAGATTATTGCGAGGTCCTTAGCGCGTAAGGGCCCTGGTAAGAAGCGGCACCTGACGCCTTATGATACTGTTTTCCTTATAGGATCTCAGGAGTTTATGAATCTGTGTGGCTATACCCCTTCTGATGAAGGAGAGCTCTTTTCTGACTCAGGCTCATCTGATGAGAGACCAAGGGGTCATGACGATTCTGGCTCTGACCCCTGGGCCCTGGATGACACTGACAGATTATTGACCCAGATCTTTGAGGTTCTGTCTATCTCTCTCCCTGGTGAGGCTCCCAGTCAAAGAGGGGAGCGCTTCCATACAGCAACATCACGTTTGGAATTGCACACTTCCATTCCCATGCCCAAATCCTCTCCCAAGTCCCCTCAAGCATGATGGGGCGCCCTCACCCGCCTGGGTGAGGGGACGGCTGCCGCACCTTGCTTAAGTCTGGAGGCATCACGCCTCAGACCGGTGGATTTAGGAGGTAGTGTCCTCCGGCTACAAGATGGTGTTTGCTGCGTGCCCTCCCCTAGGTTTATCTGGTCCCGGGTACTCCTGGTCCCTGCTTCTTCTCAGGTGCTGGCGCAGGCCGTGCAAGGTCTGCTGGGTCTGGGGGTCATTTGCAGATTTCCCTTGACAGAGGCAAGGGACCCTACACCAACCTTTTCACAGTTCCCAAAAAAGATGGGTCAGTCTGGCCCATTCTGGATGTACGAATCTTCAGCAAATTGTCAAGTACAGGCGCTTTCCTCATGGGAACTCTGCGCTCGGCCATCTGCTCCTTGCGACCCGGGGGCTTCATGCCGTTGTAGATATCAAAGATGCTTACTTTCACATCCTATTGTTTTCAGGACACCAAGATTCCTTAGATCCACGTTGGAAGATCAACACTGCCAATTTGTGGCCTTGCCATCTGGCCTCTCTTCAGCTCCCAGAGTGCTCACCAAGGTGCTGGCGGGGGTGATGTCTCTGATGAGGCCAAGGGGCGTCCGCGTGCTGCACTACCTGGACATCCTCATCACTTCCCAGCCTCTACATCTGGCAAAGTTGGATACTCAGCTGGTGGTGTCCATCCTGGAGTCATCTGGATGGGTGATCAACCACTCCAAGTCCTCACTGTCCCCTTCCTTGGTAATTTCATTCCTAGGAATGAATCTGGACACAGTTCAGGCAAGGATAATCTGCTTGCACAAGTTCAGTTCCTCCTAGCTGTCTCTGTCCCTTCACCAGGCAGGGGATGCAGCTGGTGGGCCTGATGGGGGCGTGCTTCGAAGCGGCCCCTTGTGCTCCGTCCCTCCTTGGGGCTTCTGCAACTTCTCCTATTGTCTGTATGGGACAAGGACCCAGCGTCCCTGGACAGGGTCTGGGTGTCTCCCCTCCCTGGTGAGGAGGTCCCTCTTGTAGTGGATGGACTCAAGGAAACTATTGGGGGGCGGAACCTTCTTGCTCCTTCCTGGGAGACGGTCACCACAGATGCCAGTCTATCAGGTTGGAGGGTTTCTTCTGGAGGTCCCTGCGGTTCCAGGGGAGGTGGGGCCCTTAGGAGGCCTATTCACCTATCAATGTCTTGAAGCTGTGAGCGATCAGGTTAGTTCTAATTTGTTTGACTACTCATTTCAGGGCCTGCATGGTCACTCTGATGGCAGTTGCCTACATCAATCATTAGGGAGGGCCCCGGAGCAAGAAGATCCTCCAGGAAGTGTCTCTGATTCTGATCTGGGTGGAGGCCAATGTTCCTTGCATTTCAGCGGTATACATTCCGGGGGAGGGGGTCCCTCTGCAACAGGGTGTTCCAATCTCTGTATCACCGTTGGGGCCAACCTGATGTGGATCTGTTTGCGTTCCGTCACAATCACAAGCTCCCGGCCTTTGTCTCCCTGTCTCAGGATCCTCTGGCCGTGCCCATGGATGCCTTAGTAATGTCATGGCAGGACATTCAGTTTCTGTATGTCTTTCTACATTCCCCCTGCTAGGCAGGGTTCTGCGCAAGATTGCTCTGGAAGGGGTGCCAGTGGTTCTGGTGGCCTCAGGTGGCCAAGAAGAGTGTGGTTCGCAGACGTGGTGCAAATGGCAGTAGATCAGTGCTTTCTGCCTGGAGTGCCAGATCTGCTCACTTAGGACCACTTACACCATTCCAATTTACAAACTCTGGCCTTGACGGCCGGACTGCTGAGACCTCCATCTTGATGGAGAAAGGTTTGTCTACCTCGTTGGTTGAGTCCATGGTGAAGGCTAGGAAGATGACTTCTTCTTCCAGCTGTTATATGGTATGGCGTACCTACATTGACTGGTTGAGTCTTGGTCTCTTCCCTGTTGGGTGTTCTCAGTTCCCAGGGATCTGGAGTTTTACTGCATGGGTTGGGGTCGGTCCCTAACTCAGTACTTTGAAGGGTCAGGTTTCTACCCTGTCTGTCTTCTTTCAGAAGTCTTTTCTTCGGCATTCCTTGATTAAAACTGCTTTTAGGGGGTTGCTCATGTGCGTTCCCCACGACAACCTATGGTCCCTGTTTTGGGATTTGGAATTGGTCTTGCATGCTTTGCAGGGTGCTCCCTTTGAACCTGTGCAGGATGCTGCCTTGGCCACTCTTACGCTCAAGGTTGTGTTTCTGGTAGCTATCACTTCTGTCAGGCGTGTGTCTGAGTTGGCGGTGCTGTCAATTCAGCCCCCCTACCTTGAAAGGCACCAGGACAAGGTGTTGTTTCGTTCAAACCTGAATTTCTGCCTAAAGGTAGTGTCTGCCTTTCATTTGAATCAGGATATTGTTCTTCCTTCTTTGTGCCCTAACCCTAGCAATGCTAAGGAGAGCGTTTTGCACTCTTTCGATGTGGTTAGGTGTCTGAAGTACTATCTGGTGGCTACTGCACCTTTCAAGAACACTGATGCTCTTCGTGTGGTCCCTTCTGGTCCTAGGAAGGGTTTTTGGCTCCTGCCAAGTCTACTATCAGCAAGTGGATTCGTCAGGCTGTGATTCAGGCCTACTCTGCTAAGGGGAAGAATCCTCCCTTTGCTTTATTGCTCTTTCTTCTCGTGCTATTGGTGCCCCTTGGGCCTTCCAGCACCAGGATTCTATTGCACCAGTGTGCAAGGCCGCTACTTGGTCTATTCTTGGTGTGCCACACACCCCGCTTCACCTTTAATATTCTTCACTATTGGGTTAACTCACCGCCAGGTGACGCTGTGCAGAGAGGAAGTCTTGTAACGAGCCCCCTTCCAGCCTATATATACCTGGTACCTTCCATTTATCACCAGTATTTTTCTCTCTGCTTGACGACAAGACAGAAGGTTGAAGTCTCCTGCTTACAGGTAGCCGGGGTCTTACCCCGGCACCCCCTTTGGTCTATTCCTGCCCGGTTTTGATTGTTTATACCTTTATGGTGGAATGGAAGCCTCCCAGCCTAGGCTGCTCACTGGGCAATTGGTAGACGGCACTATAGGTGCCTAGGAGCTTATCTCCTCCGCTCGACCCCCTCTTTTGGGGGCAATGCGGCTATCCGGCATGGTGATCCGGAAATGGGATGCCCCTGTCCCGAGGGTCCCCTTAGCCCCTTACTCTCCCGTTATGGTCCCTTCTCCCTTCACTATGGGGGGGGGGGGGGGTTAGAGGGTTGTGTATTGTGTGTGTTTTTCACTGTATGACTTTTTGTAACATGTGTGCTTTACTTTTATGCACTTAGCAGACTGCACCGCAAGTGTGCACTCGGTCTGATTGTTCCTCTTATTGTTCCTCTTTCAGAGCTTTCCTCGGGCAGGTTTTTCAGATAAGTACTGGCCGGCTTGGCCAGTGTTTAGGTCAGCTTTAGGGGGCAGCTGGGGCGGACCGCGCTGTTGCAGGCTGGCTTGCTGCCTGAGCCTTTGCTATAGCACAGCCTCCCTCCCCCCTCCCCCGCTGGTCTCCTTGCCGTTCGGCCGCCGCATTATCAGCGGCGGCTGCGCTGATTCTTCCCTTCCCT
Source organism: Gastrophryne carolinensis (assembly GCA_027917425.1). Lineage (NCBI taxonomy): Eukaryota > Metazoa > Chordata > Amphibia > Anura > Microhylidae > Gastrophryne > Gastrophryne carolinensis. The sequence continues at coordinate 224,737,369 of CM051239.1, read as the reverse complement.
CCCTCCTCCTCCCCCCTCCTCCTGCCTTTGTGTTTTTGGTCCCGTTGTAGTGACTCATCTGGTAGTAATCCCTTGATGAATGGGCGCACTGATCGGGCTTGAGGGGGGCGGGCTCCGGTGACGTGGAAACGGGGGCGTGGCACCGGCGGCAGCATCATGTGACCCTCCCCGGCCTCACTTCCTTCCTGGCTTAAAGGAAGTCACGTGGGGGGGGGGGGCTCGCTGCCGCACATGGGTTTATTTACCTTTCTTCTTGCTGCTGCTGGCTGCTGCGTCGTCCATGCTGTGCTGCGGCCGCTCTCGGTTTCTTGCAGGTAAGCGGCCCCACCTTGTGTGGGGGGAGAGATCTATAAGGGGATTCATCATGATTGAGGGCAAGGGTTTTTTCCTTTGCTTATTTTAAGGCACCTTGGTGCCATGCATAAGTAGGTTTGCATGTTGCCACATGTTTGGGGATCTGACTGTTGGTTTTTTCTTCCTCTACAGATCCCGGAAATCCCTGATTAAAGCGGCCTCCCAGCTCTATATTACTTGGCTAGTCTTTCTTTTTTTTAAAAAAAAAGAGGAAAATTGGGATATATATATATATATATATATATATATATATATATATATATATATATTGACATATTAAAAAAAAAATATATAATCTATATTTATATATAGATTATTAAGGGGATCTTCTTTTTGAATTAAATCCTCCCTTCCGGGACATTTACAATAAGGGGGCATCCCGGGTGGCTTAAGCCTTAAAACCCAAAAGAATTGCGAATACCATAAATCACCATATGGAGGCTTCCGTTATTACCGGAAATGGTTCTTCTGGGCCATCTAGGGGGTGCGCAAGATGTGGGACTCCGCTCCCAGCTGATGATGTCTTTGTATGCATTCCTTGTGCAAGGCAGAGTATTGCGCATCAGTCCGTCGCTCCGGCTGCTGGCCCGTCGCAACTTCCATCATCTCCTACCTCTCCCTTCCTGTTCCGGACCCCGCATGACACTGTCAAGAGTGGGGATTCGCAATCCGAGGTGGCGGTGCGGTTGGCCAGCCTCGGGAAAATAGTGCCCGTTAAAGCAGGGTCAAAAGCCACCGCAAAACGGAAGCACCTGACTCCGATACCTTCGGCTTCACAGGATGAGGTATGTGAGCCTGTGGAATGGTCCGATGGCTCCCCGGACGAGGGAGAATTCCCGTTGGAGTCAGATGAGCCTGCAGATCAGCTTGAGGCTGATGCTATTGGCGATTGGTCGTCGGGGGTTTCCCTTGACACCCCCTCCATTCTGGCTCAAATGTTTGAAATTCTGAATTTAGATCCGCCTGAGGCTGTCACCCTGCCAAAGGGCCAGTTGTTTAAAGAGCCTCAGCCGCGTTGGGTTTTTCCCAGACAACACCACTTTGAGAGGGTGGTTCTTAAGGAATGGGAACATCCCACGCGGTTATCTGGAATCCCTTCCAGTTGGGAAAAGCGTTATCCTTTTCCGCCAGAATTGGTGAAGCTTTGGTCCGTCCCTCCTGACGTCGATACCCCTGTGCTAGGGCTCTCCAGCACGGCTATGGTACAGTCTGCTGAGACCACTGTCCCTAAAGATGGGGAGGATCGTCGGATTGACCAGTACGCTCGCCATGGTTTTATTTATGCTGGGTCAACGATGCGCCCGGTGTGTGCTTCGGCCCTTCTTCTATTGGCGGTTAGGTCTGTAATTCAGGAGCTGTATGGGGATCTCGATCCCACTTGTAAAGAGTTTACTGCGCTCAAGCAGTGTGAATCTTTTGTTTCCTATGTTCTATCCGCTCAGGACGATGCGCTGGCTATGAGTAGCAAGACAGCTGCAATGCTGGTGGCTATTCGTTGGTCTGTATGGCTGCGCTAGTGGTCGGCGGACTCGGCTTCTAAAAAGGTGCTCACAGCTCTCCCCTTTTTGGGCTTGCGACTGTTTGGTGAAAAAATTGATTCAGTCGCAAAAGGTGGTAAAATGCCGCAACGCAAGAGGCCTCGTCGTCCCTTTAGGGGGGCAAGTTCTGGTAGGCCTTCATTTCGGGGATTCAGAGCGGGTAGGGGGGCTTCCTTTCCCGCTACCAGAGGTGCAGGTTGGACTCGGGGGGGGGGGGGGGGGGGGGGGGGGAGGGGCCGTGGCCGTCCCGCTCAGTCCTGGGGCACCAAGCCCAAGCCTGCCGGTAAGCCCGCTCAGCAATGAGGGGCTGCCCTCACCCGTGCGGGTGGGGGGACGATTACGACACTTCTCCCAGGTTTGGGACCAGAAGATTCCGGACAGATGGATCCGGGAGGTAGTGTCGTCCGGTTACAAGCTGGAATTCGACTCTCGCCCTCCTTCACGGTTCTTTCGGTCTCGGGTGCCCATCGATCCTTTGGCCGCACAGGGGCTCCTGGCGTCGGTAAAATATCTGTTAGAGATGGCGGTCATCCGGCCGGTACCGCGCTTAGAGATGGGCCTCGGTTTTTTATTCCAATCTTTTCGCAGTCCCCAAAAAGGACGGGTCGGTTCGTCCCGTCCTGGACCTGAAATTACTCAACAGGTTCATCCGTTTTCGGAAGTTTCGCATGGAAACCTTGCGTACGGCCATCGGTTCCCTTCGGCAGGGGGACTTCATGACGTCCATAGACATCAAGGATGCTTATCTTCATGTTCCCATCTGCCACGCTCATCAACGTTTTCTTCGATTCGTGATGGAAAATCAGCATTATCAATTCGTGGCACTTCGGTTTGGCCTTACCTCAGCTCCAAGAGTGTTCACCAAGGTGCTGGCAGGGGTCATGGCCATTTTCAGATCTCGGGGCATTCGTGTCGTACCTTATTTGGACAACCTTCTCATCATGGCTCCGTCGCTCAATCAATCGGAGACAGACACCAGGATGGTGGTCTCCACGCTGGAAAGCTTTGGTTGGGTGATCAACTTCCCCAAGTCCTCCCTCGCTCCGGCCAGGGTGGTGTCCTTTCTGGGGATGCAGTTGGACTCTCTTCAACACAGAGTGTTTCTCCCCCAGTCCAAAATTCATCTGATTCAGGAGTTGGCTCGGGTCCTACTTTCCAATCCTCGGCCGTCCATCCGTCTGGGGATGAGGCTGATAGGGTTGATGGTCGCCTCTTTCGAGGCAGTTCCTTTTGCTCAATTTCACACGAGGACGCTTCAGCTTTATCTGTTGGCGTCCTGGGACCGGCAGCCTCGGTCGCTGGATCAGCCCTTCCAGTTGTCCTCCCGGGTCCGGCAGTCCCTCCAGTGGCGGTTGGTCTCGGCCAATCTCGTGAGGGGCAGGTCCTTCCTGACCCCTCTTTGGGAAATTGTCACCACGAACGCCAGTCTTTCGGGATGGGGCGGATTCTGGAAGGAGCTTCAGTTCCAGGGGCAATGGGGACCTCAAGAGGCCCACTTACCCATCAATATTCTGGAACTGAGAGCCATCTGTCGGGTGCTTGCTCTCCTGACTCAGCACGTTCTGGGCCTTCCGGTCCAGGTGCGTTCAGACAATCGAACAGCGGTTGCTTACATCAATCGTCAGGGAGGGACTCGCAGTCTGAGTGCTCTCAGAGAAGTGTCCCTGATCCTGACCTGGGCAGAGGCCCATGTTCCTTGTCTCTCAGCGGTATACATTCCAGGAGTGTAGAACCAGGAAGCGGACCGGTTGAGCAGGGGCTCTCCCCGTCTGGGAGAATGGGCTCTCCATCCTCGGGTGTTTCACTCACTGTGTCTCCGATGGGGGACACCAGAGGTGGACCTGTTTGCCTCTCGTCACAATCACAGGCTCCCGAACTTCATGTCGCTCTCCCAGGATCCTCTGGCTCTGGCAGTGGACGCCATGTCCCTGAGCTGGGGGGATCTGGGATTTCTATACCTGTTTCCTCCGATACCCATGCTGGGCAGGGTGCTTCGGAAGTTGGCTCTGGAAAAGGTGTCCGCCGTTCTCGTGGCCCCAAGGTGGCCAAGGCGATTGTGGTTCGCAGACATCGTTCGGCTGGCAGTGGACCAGTTCGTCCTGCCTCTTCGGCCCGATCTGCTCACTCAGGGTCTGTTGTGTTACCCCAATTTACCAGTGCTGGGTTTGATGGCCTGGCTGCTGAAACCTCCATCTTGAAGGAGGAGGGGCTTTCTGACTCAGTTGTCAAGACTCTGATCAGTGCCCGGAAGAGGTCTTCTTCTATCATCTACTATAGGACTTGGAAAGCCTACATCACTTGGTGTGAGATGAGATCTTTTCCTTGTAGGGTCTTTTCGGTCTCCAGGATTCTGGAGTTTTTACAATCAGGGCTGGACTCTGGTCTTCAGCTAAGTACGTTGAAAGGGCAAGTTTCTGCCTTATCTATCTTTTTTCAGAAGCGTTTTGCGCTTCAGCCTTTAGTTAAAACTTTTTTCCAGGGGGTTACGCATGTGCGGCCTCCCAGGAAACCATTACTCCCGGTTTGGGATTTGAATTTGGTTCTTTCTGCTCTTCAGGCTCCTCCTTTTGAGCCTTTGCAAGATATTGCTTTGTCTACCCTGACTCAGAAGATTGTCTTCTTGGTAGCGATCACTTCGGTCCGGCGTGTCTCGGAATTGGCGGCCTTGTCTATCCAGGCGCCTTACTTTGAGAGGCATCAGGATAAAGTGGTCTTTCGGTTCAAGCCAGACTTTCTTCCTAAGGTTGTTTCTGGTTTTCATTTGAACCAAGATATTGTTCTTCCATCCTTGTGTCCTAATCCTAAGAATGACAAAGAGAGGGTTTTGCTTTGTTTGGATGTAGTACGCTGTGTTAAGTACTACTTGATTATCACGTCTCCTTTTCGTAAGACGGATTCCTTTTTTGTTGTGCCCTATGGGCCTAAGAAGGGTTTGCACCAGCCAAATCTGCCATTAGCAAGTGGATACGTCAGGCCGTTACTGCGGCCTATTCTGCTAAGGGGAAAGTTCCCCCTTTTCGTATCACTGCTCATTCTACTCGCGCCATTGGGGCGTCTTGGGCTTTTCAGCACCAAGCTTCTGTTGAACAAGTTTGTAAGGCCGCCACTTGGTCTTCTGTTCATACTTTTTCTAAGTTTTACAAAGTTGATGTGCGGGCCTCAGCGGATGCTGTTTTTGGCCGCAAAGTTCTGCAGACTGCAGTCATTTAAGTTATGCTTCACCTGGCCTTGAGTTGCCCATCCCTTGTGGACACTGCTTTTGGATGTCCCAATAGTGAAGAATATTAAAGGTGAAGCGGGGTGTGTGGCACACCAAGAATAATACCATTTTGTGAGTACTCACCTGAAAAATGGGTATTGTTGGTGTGCCACACACCCCGCTTCACTCCCACCCTTTTCGGTATTCCGAATCCTTTATATGGTGAAGCTTTTATTTATAATTGATTTATTTTGAGGTTACCGTTAAAATACTGGTACCTTGTCTTTCTGCTTTTTAATATACTGGTGATAAATGGGAGGTACCAGGTATATATAGGCCGGAAGGGGGCTCGTTACAAGACTTCCTCTCTGCACAGCGTCACCTGGCGGTGAGTTAACCCAATAGTGAAGAATATTAAAGGTGAAGCGGGGTGTGTGGCACACCAACAATACCCATTTTTCAGGTGAGTACTCACAAAATGGTATTTTTGTTCATACCTTTTCAAAGTTTACAAGGTTGATGTTAAGGCCTCAGCTGTTGCTGTTTTTGGCCGCAAGGTTTTGCAGGCAGCAGTGGTTTAAACTGTCTGCTGTTACCTTTTTATTGGGGATCCCACCCTACTTTATGGACACTGCTATTGGATGTCCCAAGTGTAAGTAATATATCTGGAGCAGGACGTACTGTATACTAAGAATAATACAATTCTGTGAAATACTCACCTGTAGAATTGGTATTATAAGTATACAGTACGTGCTGTTCCACCCCACCCTGGTTTTTGCATTATTCTGGATCCCCTGTATGGTGATTGTTATCATTGTTATACGTTTTTTTGGGTGGTTAAATTCTCCCGGCTTCTTGTTCACTGCTTTTTCAATGCTGGGGATTTGTGGGAGGTCCCCGGGTATTTGAGGGGCCGGGAGGAGCCTGTTTTACATGTCTGTGCAGTGCAGCGCCATCTGGCGGAGGATAACCCAAGTGTAAGTAATCTATCTGGAGCAGGACGTACTGTATACTTATAATACCAATTCTACAGATGAGTATTTCACAGAATTGTATTTTTGGATTCGTTACTGATTTCCTGATGGCCTGGAGTGGGATAGGAGATAAAATACAATTCTGTGATTCTAACCTGTAGAATCAATTTCTCTATATTCACTATATTCACTCCAGGGTGTCAAACCCTCCCTATCTGATAGGTTACTATATCCATTCATCGAATGCCTAGTCCTAGTGGATCTTCTATATATGTAAATAGTTGTTCAGCATAAAAAAAAAAGTAAAATAAATTGAGAGAGGCAGAGAGGAGCTTATCTCACCTTTGTCTACAACAAAAAGGTAGGGCTTCTTAGGATGTCTTATCCTCCCAGGTGGCTGTGTACTGCTTTTCATTTCCTGGATTAAGTGCAGGTGAGAATCACAGAATTGTATTTTGTATTTTTTGCCCCTAGGGCATCCCGACCATTTATGTGAAATCCCCATTTTGCTCATAAAAAATTGGGGCATCCGATTTGGAATGCCCCAGGGGAAGGCCAGTGGCCGGAACTGGGTTTTGTTCTGCTTTAATACCTCAGTGTACAGCACTGGGCCCCTGGAAAAGGTAAGGTTTTTTTTTTTTTTCTTTTGCAACCCCCCGTTCTGCCTCAGCACCAGGATAGTGTGGCAGGGTGGGGCATAGTTGACCGAAGCTCCGCTTTAAGCAGTATTGTGTTGTACCGTGTTAACCATTGCGAATTATAGAAAAGTGAAAAAATAAGGCAATAATGGGGAGTGTAACTTCTCTAATGCTCATCTTAAACTATACTTAGTTCAGCTACAAAAGGTATTGCCTTCTTTCTTCACTTCTCTAGTAGCCAGTTTTACCATCCATTATCTTTTTTTATTTTATTCTTGCATGTTTCGCTTTGTAATAACGAACTGCAAAGTTTTATGCATATATCAGTGATTCAGGGTTTTTTTTTTTTTTTTTTTTTTTACACATTGTATTTACCTTTCCCCAAATTGGGCTGATTGGCCAAGTAGTTGGTTATTTCCAGCAAATCACATTGATCAAGGTTAGAAGCTCACATAAATTACTCCTGCAACACTTGCTGGCAAAAGCACCAGTCTTTAATCAAGTAGCTCTTCCTTCTAGCACAGGGAAGGGGATTTTACATGTAAATTGTTGCGATTGGTCACATCTGACCTGCCTAACACAGTGATGCGTAAGGGGAAGCGATGCCTCTCTGAGCCATAAAGGAAGGTGCTGCGCTGGGAGAGCAGTTACTGTATCTTTTAACGGATAACTGACTTTTGACATTGCAGGGTGTGCATACAAGCGCAAGCTCCAATGTCAAGCTGAATGGAATGCACCTCTTCATTCATGGTTTACAGAGGGGAAATGCTAGGCACGGGCAATCTATGCAATTTTACATTTTTGACAAATTTACTTTACCTAGATTTAATACTAACCACAAAAAGTAAAAAAAAAATTAATAACTTTTTTTTTTCTTTTTAGCATTGGCTGGACCATACAAAGCCTATCAAGAAACAAATAAAAAGTATGTACTACTGACCTTTTAGTTATTTTTGTGCTCTGTTGTAGGTTGTTCTTAAATGTTTATTGCAGCTCTCCTCATAACATTACATGTTCTCTAATATTACTTGGGAATGTAGAGTTAGGTGTCAGTTGTTAGATTGATCTAAAATTCTAATGCTTTAAATGCTATATAAATAATTACACTTATGCTTGTTTCTGGATGTCAATCTGTAGTATTAGAAGACTGAGACATTTCTGCTGTCAAGTCTTAACCTGACCCATACCATTATTACGTCTGCTTACGTTTTTTTCCCCGATATTAACTAGACTGTTTAATACGTAGTTTTTACAATAAACAGTGTGAATTTAGACTGGATAAAGGGAGTGACATCCAAAAAGTTTTTTGTCTCGGCCTGTTTTCTTACCAAGTAGTTGATGTAAAGCAGCTGTTCCTTTTTGTTTTCTTCGTTCTGTGCCTGTTTTCTGGTTTCAGAAAGCTGTCCCTTTCCTCAGTAGCGTCTGTCCACCAAAGGAAACCCACCTGCTTGTCATTCTCTAAGCCCTCTCTTCTCCTCCCATCAGCTTATTTGCGTAACCCTCTGCTGGTCTCTGAGCGGAGTCATAGCTTTCACAATCAACTTTTACAGTGTTCTCCCTGCCACCCATTCCCTGATCCCCCAAATCAACCTTTTTCCAGATGTTTGCCACCCTGTATATCCTGAGTAATATTCATGCAGTGAGCACTGCTCTGGTATATGGGCTAAAAAACTATTGCAACAGTGGCTGGGCCCTCATGCATACACTAAATGGGGCTCCTTCCTGGCTCATGCAATAACCTGGTTCAACTAGACCACGACTGAAACAGCTCAGACATGTGACTTTTCCTGTACATCATGCTATGCGAGCACAAATCTGATAAATTAGGTGGAGAAGCCACAATAATAGGGCCACCCAACCCTTCTGCACCCCCAGTAGTTTTGACCCTGCTTGCAAAATTCACCCACATAATAAAGTTCCATCAACATTTCCCTATTAGCATCTTATTTTTGCCCTTATTGTCAACATTAACATCAACAATATACTGTAGATTTCCCTGTCAAGGGACACTGCCACATTACAACTGGGTATTGCTCGGAGCCTGAGGCTCCTCAGTTCTGATCTATTGTCCATCGGGACAGGACTGGATAAGCCATTTTTGTACTGTGTTTGTTCTTGTTTTTTTTTCTCTTGTGAGTGCACAGTAATGTTGGGGCAGAATATGGGCCCAGGTTCTCTTATCCACTACCTCCCAGGGAAACAAAAAAACAATTCCAGGACCCTGGTAATAATGGATGTTGAGGTGGCACAGGTTGCAGTTGTGAGGGCTATTACGGGACCCATCCCTTGGGGCTCATGCTAGTTTGCCAGCAGTTAGGGTTGCTGGACTAAGGAGCCAAAGTTCCCTTTGCTGCTAAGGGCACCCTGCTTTGGGGGTGGGGGATGTAAGAGATTTTGCCGTCTAGTAGGGCTGGATTTCCCACCTTGTCCCCCTTTCCTGCAGCTTTGCTTCCCTTGGGCTGTAGGGGTTACATGTGATGCTTGGCTGTTGCTCCAGTACTGTCTTATTAGTGTGCATTTTGTGTTTGACTTTTGGTGCTGTCTTTTGAAGTTTTAGAAGGTGTGACATTAGTTACTGGGCTGGAATTCCTTCCGTCTGCCCAGGAAAAGGACATAGGCTCATAGCGTGTACAGCTCTAAACTCTGCCTGATCCAGGCTGACTCTCCATGCCACAGCTATCTTCTCCACAGGCTACTGCATTGCTGAGGCTGCATCGGTTAAGACTACCTCATCCCCTTGCCCGGCTGTCATTTCTGGAGCTATATGCGCCATATTCACCGGACACCACAACTCCCTATTTTAGGGTGCCATCTTCTATACTGTTGGCCCTTATTCTAAGTGTGCCATACACTCCACTTCGATCTTCATGACATGTGGGTAATCTCCTGTAGAGGGCGAACTTCTGCAGAGATGAATATGCAAAAAAGAAAGCCCCTCCCGGTCCATATATACCTGGGACCTCCCACCAAATTTCCAGTTCCTTCTCTGCAGGGAAGGCGACAAGACAGAAGATGAAGACTTCTTTACTTACAGGTAAGCCAGGCTCGTGCCCGGCCGTCTATTGTCCCTATTACTGCCAGGACCCTTTCTAAATTGCCTATTTGAGCCTCCCAGCTTAGGCTGTGGGTCCTGGTGAAGGTAGGCAGCATCCTATGGGTGCGGAAGGAGCACTGCTCCACCGTGAGACCTCACTATGGGGTAGGCGGTTATCCAGGTTTTTCTGGTGATCCTGGTGTGGGATGCCCCGTCCCGCTAGGCTTATGGCCGGATTCTGGCAGGGTTCCCCCCCTTCTGGGTTCCTTATTCCCCTCCGGGGGGGGGGGGGGGTTCCCTGGCCTGGCCGATTATTTCGTTTTTCGTTCTCCCACATATGCCCCTGTGTGTGTGGGTGTGTGATTCACTGTGCGTGTGTGTGGCTGACAGTGAGTGTTTTACTTTGGGCCATGTCAGGGGCTGTGATTAGCCTGGGGGAGCTTCTCCCCCTCAGGCTGTGTTCGGGGGATTCTAGGGGATCTGCGTTGCTGGGAGGGGGGCGTGGCCTGGCGAGCGTGCGTTCTGCGCTGGGCCACCCTCCCCCTTCTCTCCCTGCATGAGGCACTTCTCGGGGGCCATTTTCAAGCAGGGTTCTGAGCTGCGCTCCGAGTGGTAAGGGCCGGATGGCCACTTCCTTAGCTTGTATGGGGGCCCCTCTCTAGCGGGGGGGCCCCACTGATTGCGGGCATGTGTGTTGGTTACGCATGTCTGGCTGGGATACAGATATATATATATATTTAGGTATGTGTTATTGCCATATATATGTAGGATTGCACTTACGTTGCCTGTTTTGTGTGTTACAGTTTGCCTTGTATATGTGCATATTAAGGGGTTTCTCCTGGTCCCTGGGGTCCCTAGTGTAAAATTGTTCACCTCAAATACTCCCACCGGGACTTTTAAGGGGCATCCCGGGTTGCTTAGGCGTAAATTCCCTGCGGTCTTGCGACTGACCACAAAAATTCACCATATGGAGGCTCCACAGGATACTGGGCTCGGGCTCCCTCTGGGACAATCCGGGGCATGTGTGGGGTATCCCTTACGGGGGAGAATGTGCTGATCTGTATACCATGTGCACAAAAGGCCATAACGCGGCAGTCTGGTACCCAGCCTTCTGGGTCGGCTCCTCCCGCTTCATCGCCTTCCCCTCCCCACCTTATCCGTACCCCAAGTGACATTGGTGCCAGCGGGGAGTCGCTCTCTGATGTTTGGGCTAGGTTGGCCAGCATCGAGAAAATTATTGCTAGCACGGTGGGCAAGAAGGCCCAGGCTAAAAAGAGACATTTGTCGTCGGCCCAGCCCTGGTGGGATGTTGACGACGATTCCGCTGATTTGTCAGATTATTCCCCGTTAGAGGAGGGGGAATTGTATCAGGAAACAGAGGCTGACTATGTTCAGTCTGGGACTGCCGATGTCGGGCAGGTGCTGGGGGATGCCGTAGATACGGCCACTGTTTTGTCACATTTATTGGAGGCGTTGGATATTGAACCGCCTGAGGCGCCCCCTCTCAAGAAGGGGGAATTTTGGAATTCCCTACCCAGGGTCACTTTGATGCGCTGATCCTTAGAGAATGGGAGAGGCCCAGTTGGCTTCCTGGTTTTCCTCAGGGATGGGATAAGAAGTATCCTTTTCCGGTGGAGGCGGTTAAGCGCTGGGGTTTTTATATGGTGAACCATTGGTTTTGATTGTTAGGTTATAATTGGTTCTTCCTGGTCATCTTACTGCTTTTTTACACTGGGAATTTGGTGGGAGGTCCCAGGTATATATGGACTGGGAGGGGCTTTCTTTTTTGCATATTCATCTCTGCAGAAGTTCGCACTCTACTGGAGATACACATGTCATGAAGATCGAAGTGGAGTGTATGGCACACTCATAATACCCGTTTTAAAGGTGAGTACTCACAAAACGGTATTTTTTCCACCAGACAGCTCTAGCCATAGTCGCCTTCTTGCCTGCTCACCTACTTGCCTATCTTGGATTCCACCCAGCCCCTGTCACCAGTACCATCAGAGATTTCTCTACCTGCACAGCACATTCTTTCACCAGAACAGTCCAGTGGAAACCGAGGTACAGGTAGGGCCCCACTTGAATTTTATAAATTGCTATTGTTTTAATAGTTATGGGATCCACTGGGTTTTCTTCTAGATAGTAATGGCATTTTCTCCTTCCCTTACATTTAGGTACATCAGCTGGAAGAAAGTGGGGATTTGGGCAACGCATGTGCCCGTGGGATTGCTGGCGAGTTGAGTATGCCAGGCGATCCAAGCAATTTCACACATTGGGGCAAATTGGGATACCCCACAGAGGGAGACCACTGGCTCAAGAGCCCTATAGACTATAGGCCGATGCTTGCAGGTCTTTTCTCCTGTGCAGCAAGTCCCTGCCAGTCCACTGCTTTGAAAGCTTTGGATTTCCGGAAAAGTAAAAACTCCCAATGTCCTGGTGTGTGGTCCCTGCCCCTCACATCACTTACTGTGCAGAGCACCTTCCATTCATTGCATTGCCTGGCATTTTAGTGAATGACGGGTCAGCGAGCATTTGTCGTGGCCCAGAAAGTTTCCAAGTGGCAGACTGACTGGGAGATGCTGTACAGGAAGAAAAGGTGAGTCCCTGATATTTTTTTTTACTTTGGTTTACAGTGCCTAGTTCAGGATGCCCCGCTGTGTTAATCCCCCCCCCGCTGTATGCAGACCAACAATTGGAGGAGAGCAGCCAATGTGTTTCAAGCTCTTGATACATTTGCTTTCGGAGATTATAGTTGATGTTCCTCATTTGTGGGGCAGCCTTTTGGAAAAGGGGGAGTTTCTAATGTGTGGACATCAAGGACTTGTATCTCCATGTTGTTTTTTTTTGTAGGCCACAAAAAGTTCCTAAGGTTTGCTGTGGACTCTCAAAATTATCAGTTTGTGTCCCTTCCTTTCAACCTGTACACTACTCCGAGGGTGCTCACAAAGGCACTAACAGTGATCATGACCTTGCTGTGGCATCTCAGGAACCCGATTAAAACTTATATGGATGACCTCCTGATTCTGTGCTTGATAAAACTGAACAAGTGAAGGCTTTCTGCCAGTGGACAACTGGAAAATGCAGCAAGACGTCCTGGAGACCTAAAACCATTGATCTGTCCATGCTTGTCTGGCCAGCCATGTTCGGTTTGGACAGCTCATTGGTGTCAGCTTTCCTCTAATTTGGGGGTATTTGCTCATTGTTGACAGAAGGGCACTTGTTCCGCTCAGTCCATTGGACCTTTATGACTGATTCCAGCCTAGTGGACAGTAGTGGCATGATGGACCAGGGTACAGGGTTGCGGGAACAGAATACATTTATTGGAACTAATATTGATATTGCTGAGTCTCACTGGACAAAGTTAACCGGTAAACCTGTCAGTTTGGAAACAAGACAACCTGACAGCAGTTGCCTACATCACTCTCCAAGGGACCTAGAAGCAGTATAGTGCTTTGGTGAACAAAACACTGTGGTGAACAGATCATTTTCTGTATATTTAGGCTCTGCACATTACTGTCGTGGTCATTCGGACTCCCTGAATAAAGAAATGATGGACCAGGGGAAATTTTGTGATGTGAAGTCATTGGTTAAATGTAACTATGTTTGCAATTGCTGTGACCAACCCCCCCCCCCCTTTTTTTTTGGGGTCCTCTCTCACGGTTTTACAGGTCCAACTGGATCTTCACGCTATTCTATTTTTCAGGGATTTGGATACTATTATCCTTTCTTATTTCTATAATACCAGGATCAATCAATGACTTAATGACTTATCTTAGTAAATATCATGACACCTTCTGCATTTGCTTATCTTTAACTTATTTTGCATATACTAAGATTTCGGCATAGTCAGTGGTGACAGGTTCCTTTGTTCAGTGGACACTGCTGCTGTTTATAAAGCTGGGAACACCAACCGGTGTCTGTTTATGTGAGTGTACCATCCAATTGCACTGGGAGGCTCAACACTCCTAAGCCAAATAGAATGATTGTTGCCAGACCCTCCTCTATTATGTCATGGTGCCACTGTGGATCTTTTATTACTGTGCACGTTTCTACAAATTATTCTTTAAATGCATGCATTTCACCCCCCCCCCCCCCTCATTTCTCTTTATATATGCTCTGCTTCTTTAGGTTGATTAGGGGGCTTACTTATCATCCACGGACAGTGCTTATGATTCGAGGCGCATTTATTGGCTAATGCATGGCATCAGTGGGAGTTTACAGGCATGGTCAACAGAATGTTTGACCAATGGTGAGTCCTCTCCCCTCCTACCCACCAGCATCTTATTAATGGCAACCCTCCAACATAGATTCTTCCCTGACCATAGATTGGAAAACACAATCATAATAACTGCCCCACCCTTTCACTGCAGGGGACCAATCACCATTCCTGTGTCACCGTTTAAACAAGCCGAACACAGCCAGCTTGACTAAGGGGGGTTGTGACATCTTCCTGAAACATGTTGCCTGCTAGCACTCAATGGGAATAGGGATTACCCTGTTTCCCCGAAAATAAGACAGTGTCTTATATTAATTTTTGCTCCCAAAGATGCGCTAGGTCTTATTTTCAGGGGATGTCTTACATTTTTCCATGAAGAAGAATTCACATGCATTCACAAAAAAAGGAAATTTATTAACTGTTAAACAGTAGTAGTTGCCATCACAAACCAGCATAACCAGACATAACCTTAGCCTCTCCAGCAAGCACTCACCTATTGTTGAAGCAGCAGGCGATCTGGCGGTCCAGTGAGCGATCAGACAGTGGGGCGGGTGATCAGAAGGCCCTCAGCCTGTGCCGCCTGATTCATTGGTGGATCAGCTGCTGGGACCACACACCCCCCCCAACTCCGGCAGCTAGCCGGCTCCGCTCTGTCAGGCGAAAGAGACAGGCGCCGCCGCTGCGGCCTCACATGGCCTTATGCCTCCTGCGGCCCTGCACTCAGCAGGCTGCTGCTGCTCCAATGGCATTCCGGGACATTTCCTGAGGGGGCGGGGCGGCGGGACATAACTCACCAATCCGTGATTGTCCTGCCCAGTTGCGAGGTATGCAAACGTCAGAACTCCGATTGGCCAGTGTCACCACCCGCCCTCCTGCACATCGGATGCTCATTCGCCGCCCTCCCGCATGATGGCAGCTACAACCCTGCGGCACTCACATCGGCCTAGCTCCCGCCTTTCAGCTTGTAAATACGGTATTTTGGGGGGAGGTCTTATTTTCGGGGAAGGTCTTATATTTAGCCTTCATGCTAAAAGCACAGTAGGCCTTATTTTCAGAGTAGGTCTTATTTTCGGGGAAACACAGTATGCATCTTTTAATGGACAACAATAAAAGTTTAGTTTTATTTATATATTTTTCGCTTTTTCTGTAGCATCTCTGCCTGGGTATTTTGCTTGACTTTTCCTTGGATTTTAATTCTGTTCAAATACAGGTAGAGAAATTTACAGACATTAGTACAATGGATGGTAGATGGCACATCACAACCCACATCACAAATGAAAAAAACACAAACATCAGGTTACCTAAAAAGAAAGATGTGTAAAGGTATTATTAAAGTGATCCTTTGCCCAGAAATGAAGTTTGTGTTATCACATTCTATCACCAGCCCAGTGCCCCAAAACTGCCTGTTTTTTTTTATCTAATGCCTTTGCCCAATATTCATAAAAATCACAGGAAGCAGCATGATGTCCAAATGGCACACACATGCTAATTAATTCAGTTACAAATATACTGTCACATAATGGCAATTCTTTAAAGTGCTTCACAATACTGAGCTGTGTGTACTGTAAATAAATGTATTATCATTGGAAAGCATCCTGGCTCCCTGGCCAGGAAGCAATATGGCCGACTCCATCCAGTTCATGTTATGAATATTAGATAAAGGCTTTAGTTAAAAAAAAAAAAAAACAGGCACTGGACTGTGGATAGAAGGTGATGACATAAACATCCTTTCTTAAGTATAGAATCACTTTACATGCTAGCGTAAATATGCCCCATAGTGTGGGATAAAGGCATGTTAATGTTTGGAAAACTTAGTCTGTTATGAGTAGGCTAGAATAAACTACCTTTTCGTGCAGGGTTCTTTCAGTACAGCAATTCTGGAGGGACTTTGTTGTGGGGCATCCCAGGTGGGCAGGTAAGTTGATAGTAGTAAAAGGAGGCATACAGGTTGGTGGAAAGCTGGCGTTGCTTTAGTGAATGTAAATTTTAAATCAGGTGGCATAGTGTCTGTGTAGTAAAGTCATTTGGTTACCTCTTGGACGGTTGACAACCTAAGCAGTATATAGCAAGCCATGGTGCATCAGGAGGGCCATGATCTGTATTTTACCCAGGCATTGGTACTCGCCTAGGGCTAAACAAAACAAAGGGTTGTTTTAGGAAGCATGTACCTAGTGAGGCATTTATCAATTATAGGAGTGATGTTCTTATTGGGTGTCACATGCGGATCTATAGGCTGGACTTTGTCAGAGTGTTTGATCCTGTATTCCCAGCTGGTAAGATGCAGCTGGCCACGTGTGCCCGGTGCCACTTTTTATACAGAGAGTTTGATCCTGTATTCCCAGCTGGTAAGATGCAGCTGGCCACGTGTGCCCGGTGCCACTTTTTATACAGGTGGTTATTTAGGAAGAGGGTATGCCCCGGGGATATATATTGATATACATTGTACACTAAGCACATTTTATTATGTAACCTAAGACACAGACCAAAAAAATATGGCATTAATATATTATGCGCATTTATAAACTACTACCAGTGTTAAAATGCATTGGTTAGAATTAGTTTATACACACTATTTATATGCTAGTTAGGGTGGGTGCCACCGGCGCCCGGGGTGAATAGCATGAGTAGAGGGGAGAGGGAGAGAGAGGCTGATGGCTGAGCTGACAAACAAAGGGGGAGCTATAGACCACCAGGCACGATGTAGCATTGGTGGTCTATGGCAAAAGGAATGCAGGGGGTGTGACACCTCTCTTTTCCTTGTGGTTAGTTCCGGGGGCAGCTACTTTCGGGCTAGCAGATAGAGTGCAGCATTGAGGAGGTGAGCTATTGAATGATTGTTTATGCACTTTTCCTTCAGTGTTCCTTTAATGGTGGGAGGACGCCCACACCATGTGAGAATTGCTTTCGTGGGCGAACTTGTGTGTGGACTAACACACATGCAAAGGCTGCAGCTACACTCTTGAAAGTTTTGGTGGCTGGCTGGGTTATAGCAGGGGCTTATTTGAGTATACACAGGTTGCACTTGTATTGATTGTATACATTTATGTTTCCAGTATACAGTGTTTGTCTATATATGTTTGTTCATAGTTGGGTGATCCATAATTGTATTTTTTTTGATTAGGGGAAAGACACTGTAGTATACTTTATCATGTGGTCTACCGCACCATTTGCTCCTTCTGATTGAATGCAATTGCCTTGGCCAGGCGCCTGGCTGTTTTTCATTGTTTGTTTTATTTTGTGCATTAATTGTTTGATTTTATATTTGATACAAAATAATAAAAAATATACATATTTTTTGATCTAATACTATTGTCTGATTGATTGAGATATCTATCTATCTATCTATCTATCTATCTATCTATCTATCTATATATATATCTCAATAAAATTTTTTTTTATTCTTAGTATACAGTTCGTCCTGCTCCAGATATAGTACTTACACTTGGGTTATCCTCCGCCAGATGGCGCTGCACTGCAGAGACATGAAAAAACAGGCTCCTCCCGGCCCTCAAATACCCAGGGACCTCCCACAAATCACCAGATTTCTCTGCATTGCTGACTGCGAAGACAGGAAGTATCACTCTCTCGCAGGTGAGCGGGGCTATTAGCCTGCGGCCCTGTTGGACTACTTCCACCCGTCCTCCTTGTGATGTGCCTCCCAGCCTGGGCTGCGCTGGTCGGGTGAAGGTAGGCAGCACCATGCGTGCTTATGGAGCCATGCTCCACCGCAGTCCCCCACCAAAGGGTAGGCGGTTTAGGCTGATGGTGAGCCTCTAAGGGATGCCCCTCCCGCATCATTGCCCATGCCCCTTGTAGCGGTGGGTCCTGTACATAGGGTCGCCATCCTCCCTCGTTCCCCCCGTAGCCTGGGGGGAAAGAAAGGGGGGGGGTGTAGGTGGTCCCAGTGTATTGAATTACAGGCTAGTGGCCTTTGGTAATGTCATTTGACTTGTGTGTCAGACGCGCTGATTCGCAGCCTTATTTGTGTATCTGCTGCCGCCGCGCGCACCTCTTTGCTTCGATTCCCAACTGGGACATGATTGAAGTGCTCTTGACACACAAGTGTTGTAGGGTGTCTCACTGGTCATGTGTACACTCATAGCATGATGGGTAAATTATCTGGCTGTGCTGCGCCGGGCGGCGGTGACGCCACGGCGTCATCATTGGCTAAAATCATCTATTCTCAGTGTGTCATACACCTCGCTCCTCATGACAACCCTGTCTGCTGGCTTAGACCTTCGGGGGGGCGGGGACCTGGATTGGCGCGCTACGCGTCACGGGCCGCCCTGGCCCGCCCTTCGAGGTTCGCTTGGCGCCTTTTTTGATGGTAGTCGCGCGCGCAAGGTCTCGGTCCCCCTCCTTCCGTGGTCTGTAAGTGCCCTCACGGGCGATTTTTTTTCATGCTCCTTGCTTACTGTGCATGGTTTTGACACCCTTTATTCCCCTTATGTCTTTCGGATGGTTGAATCCAGTGGCTTCTCCCGGCCCAGCATAATTGCCAGTTGGGCCTAGTATAATTACTCCCACTTCCCTGCGGGTCATTGGGGCATCCAGGGTAGCTTCAGCGTCAATCCCTACTGGCCTATTGTGCCTATTAATCACGATATGGAGGCATCCCAGGATAATGTGACCGGGGTTCCTTCAGGACAAGCCCGGGCTGTGTGTAGCTTGTGGGGTCTCGCCTATCAGCGGTGACAATGCACGGGTCTGCGTCCCTTGTGCACAGCAGGCGCTAATGGTACTTCCCGCCCCTCCGGTGGCTGGGCCTGCACCTCGCCTCACTTCACCTACTCCCCCAAGCCTGAGTCTAACCCCCAATACAAGCGGTGATTCTCATCCTGATGTGGCTGCTAGACTGGCCAGTGTTGAAAAAATTGCTTGCTAATACCTTAGCGCGTAAGGCCACCGCAAAAAAGCGGCACTTAGCCCCTGATACCGCTCTTTTCCCTACGGAGTCTGATGAGTTCTTGCACCTATATGGCCATGCCCCCTCGGATGAAGGGGAGCTCTTCTCCAACTCAGGGTCATCTGACGAGAAGTCAAGGGGTCAGGATGATTCTGGCTCTGATCATTGGACCCCGGATGATACTGACAAATTGCTGGTGCAGATTTTTGAGGTTTTGTCCATCTCTCCCCCTGTTGCGGCTCCCAGGCAAAGGGGTGAGCTATTCCATACTGCTAAGGCTCGATTGGAATTTCCTGAGCAAACCCATTTCAATAACCTTCTGCTTAAGGAGTGGGAACATCCCAGTAGACTTCCTGGGATTTCTAAGAGTTTGGACAGGAAGTATCCTTTTTCTGCTGACATGGTCAAGTGCTGGTCATCGCCCCCCGAGGTGGATGCCCCTATTCTAGGGCTGTCAAATACGTCCATTATGCACTCCCCTGACACTACTACGTTGCGGAATTCTGAGGACCGGCGCATTGACCAATTGGCATGCCATGCCTTTGCATTTTGGGGGGGCGGCGCTATGCTCGGTTTGCGCTTTGGCTATTACCGCGGCGGCACTCGGTGCCATGGTCAGGAATGCACTTGACGGCCCAGACGATTTGCCACCTGATACTATTAATGCCCTGGCTACCTATGAAGTGTTTGTTAACTTTATCCTGTCTGCATCGGACGATGCTATTAGGATGTGTGCCAGATCTTCCGCCTTGGCGGTAGCTATACGCCGCGCGGTATGGCTGCATCAGTGTTTGCTGACAATGCTGCAAAGAAGGCCCTTACTGGGCTTCCATTTAAGGGGCTACGCCTGTTTAGTGACCGCCTAGACCTCTTTGCTAAAGGAGGTAAGTTACCCCAGCGCAGGCGGCAGCCTCGGCCCTTTCGGAGCCAGGGCCCCCCTTCAGTCCCCTACCGAGGCGCTAAGCAGGGAAAGGGGGTGTCCTTCGCAGGGGCTTGCGCAGATTCCTGGCATAGGAGCAGAGGACGACGTCCGGGCTCCTCCTGGGGGGCCAAATCCAAAGCCCCTCCCAAGACCCCTCAGGCATGATGGGGCGCCCTCGCCCGCCAGGGTGGGGGGACGGCTACAACACTTCGCGCCCCTCTGGAGGCGCCAAGTCTCAGACCGGTGGATTCAGGAAGTAGTGTCTTCTGGCTACAAGATAGTTTGCTGTGCGGCCCCCCACAAGATTCATCAGGTCCCGGATCCCCCAGGACCCTGTATCAGCTCAGGTCTTGCTACAGGCCGTGCAAGGTCTTCTGGATCTAGGGGTCATTCGCAGGGTCCCCTTAAGAGAATTGGGCAAGGGGTTCTATTCCAACCTTTTCACAGTGCCCAAAAAAGATGGGTCAGTCAGGCCCATTCTGGATTTAAAGATCCTCAACAGATTTGTCAAGAACAGACGCTTTCGCATGGAAACTCTGCGCTCGGCCATTGGCTCCCTGCGCCCGGGGGATTTCATGACGTCTGTGGACATCAAAGATGCTTACCTTCACATCCCTGTGTTCCTGGGACATCAAAGGTTCCTCAGATTTGCGTTGAAAGATCAACATTATCAGTTTGTGGCCCTACCATTTGGCCTCACTTCAGCTCCCAGAGTGTTCACCAAGGTGCTGGCGGGGGTGATGTCTCTGATAAGGTCAGGGGGCATACGTGTGCTGCCCTACTTGGACGACATTCTCATCTCTTCACGGTCCCCACAGCAGGCGGAACTGGACACTCAGCTGGTGGTGTCCACCTTGGAGTCCTTCGGCTGGGTGATCAATCATCCCAAGTCCTCTCTGTCCCCTTCGCCGGTGACCCCATTCCTGGGGATGATTCTGGATACGGTTCAGTCACGGATATTCCTCCCTCAACAAAAGGTGGAAGCTCTGACTGCACAGGTGAGGTTCCTGCTCTCGTGCCCCCAGCCCTCCCTCAGGCAGGGAATGCAGCTGGTGGGCCTGATGGTGGCGAGCTTCGAGGCAGTGCCCTTTGCTCAGTTCCATTTGAGGCCTCTGCAGCTTCACCTTCTGTCAGTTTGGGACAAGGATCCCACGTCTTTGGAAGGGGTTTGTGTGCTTCCCCCATTGGTCCGAGAGTCCCTCTCGTGGTGGCTGGACCACAAGAACCTGCTACAGGGCAGGTCCTTCCTGGCTCCCTCCTGGGAGACGGTCACCACGGATGCCAGGGGGGATTCTGGAAGTCCCTGCGGTTCCAGGGGAGGTGGGGCCCTCAGGAGGCCCACCTGCCCATCAACATTCTGGAACTAAGGGCGATCAGGTTGGTACTGGAGCAGTTGACCAATCACCTGAAGGGTCTGGCTGTGCAGGTGCGCTCAGACAACAGGACGGCGGTTGCCTACATCAACCATCAGGGAGGGACCCGGAGCAGGGGCACCCTCCAGGAGGTGTCGCAGATTATGACATGGGCGGAGGCCAATGTTCAATGTATTTCGGCTGTGTATATCCCGGGGGTAGAGAATCTGCTGGCAGACTGTCTGAGCAGGGGGACTTCCCGTCAGGGGGAGTGGTCCCTCTGCAACAGGGGTATTCCAGTCCCTGTGTCACCGTTAGGGTCTACCGGATGTGGATCTGTTTGCATCCCATCACAATCACAAGCTCCCGGTCTTTGTCTCCCTGTCTCAGGATCCTCTGGCCTTGGCCACGGATGCTCTGTCAATGTCATGGAAGGAATTTCGGCTCCTGTATGTCTTTCCTCCGTTTCCCCTGCTGGGCAGGGTTCTGCGCAAAATTGCTCTGGAAGGGGTGCCAGTGATTCTGGTGGCCAAGAAGAGTGTGGTTCGCAGACGTGGTTCAAATGGCAGTAGACCAGTACGTCCTGCCAGGGGCCCCAGATCTGCTCACTCAGGGCTCCTTACGCCATCCCAATTTACAAACTCTGGCTTTGACGGCCTGGCTGCTGAAACCTCCATCTTGATGGAGAAAGGCTTATCTGCCTCGGTGGTGGATACCATGGTTCAGGCTAGGAAGAAAACTTCTTCTGCTATCTATTATAGGGTATGGCGTGCCTACATTGATTGGTGTGAGTCTAGGTCTCTTACCTGTAGGGAGTTCTTAGTCCCTAGGGTTCTGGAGTTTTTACAGCATGGACTGGAGTTGGGTCTAAAACTAAGTACTCTGAAGGGTCAGGTTTCTGCCCTGTCTGTCTTCTTTCAGAAGTCTTTTGCTCAGCATCCCTTGGTTAAGACCTTTTTTCAGGGGGTCACTCATGTGCGTCCCCCACGTAAGCCTATGGTCCCTGTTTGGGATTTGAACTTGGTTCTGTCTGCCTTGCAAGGTGCTCCCTTTGAGCCTAATCAGGATGCTGCTTTGTCTGTACTTACCCTCAAGGTTGTCTTTCTGGTGGCTATTACTTCGGTCAGGCGTGTGTCTGAGCTGGCGGCTCTGTCTATCCAGCCCACATACTATGAGAGACACCAGGACAAGGTGGTGTTCCGCTTTAAGCCGGACTTTCTGCCTAAGGTGGTGTCTGCTTTTCACTTGAATCAATATATTGTTCTTCCTTCCTTGTGTCCTAATCCTAGCAACGCTAAGGAAAGGGTTCTGCATTCCTTGGATGTGGTCAGGTGTCTGAAGTATTACCTGGTAGTTACTGTGGCTTTCAGGAAGACTGATGCTTTTTTTGTGGTCCCTTCTGGTCCTAGGAAGGGTTTGGCTCCTGCCAAGTCTACTATTAGCAAATGGATTCGTCAGGCTGTGATTCAGGCCTATTCTGCTAAGGGGAAGAGTCCTCCCTTCCGCCTTACTGCTCATTCTACTCGTGCTATTGGTGCCTCTTGGGCCTTCCAGCACCAGGCTTCTGTTGAAAAAGTTTGCAAGGCCGCTACTTGGTCTGCTGTTCATACCTTTTCAAAGTTTTACAAGGTTGACGTTAGGGCCTCAGCTGACGCTGTTTTTGGCCGCAAGGTTTTGCAGGCGGCAGTGGTCTAAACTGTCTGCTGTCACCTTTTTGTTGGGGATCCCACCCTACTTACGGACACTGCTATTGGATGTCCCAAGTGTAAGTACTATATGTGGAGCAGGACGTACTGTATACTAAGAATAATACAATTCTGTGAAGTACTTACCTGTAGAATTGATATTATTTGTATACAGTACGTCCTGCTCCACCCCACCCTGGTTGCATTATTCTGGATCCCCTGTATGGTGATTGTTATCTTTGTTATAGTTACCAGTTGTTTTGGGTGGTTACATTCTCCCGGCTTCTTGTTCACTGCTTTTCAATGCTGGGAATTTGTGGGAGGTCCCTGGGTATTTGAGGGCCGGGAGGAGCCTGTTTTTGCATGTCTCTGCAGTGCAGCGCCATCTGGCGGAGGATAACCCAAGTGTAAGTACTATATCTGGAGCAGGTCATACTGTATACAAATAATATCAATTCTACAGGTGAGTACTTCACAGAATTGTATTTTTTTTTGCCGCCTTTTGAGATGTTTAGGTAACTCCCTGTGTAAATAAAGCCGCAGCTGTCAGCGTGCATGTGCCCAGCAGTGCTGAACATACTGCCGAGAGCAGAGACGTGCATCAGGGGCAGCTGTAAATAGGTTATGTAGATCAAGGATCAATAGTACAGACAAGGAGGATTTGTAAATGGCGGAATATGTATGTATGGCAGTATATTTTGTATGTCAATTTGTTATACCTTATAATAGGGTGTGTATATGTCAATTAAAATGTTATATGAATGGGTGGTTCTTGAGGGGTGACATATGGCATGTGAAAGAAATGGCTATGGAGATCAAATTCAGGAAGAAGACATTTGGGCCGGATATGGGAATTGTAAAACATGTCTAGGTTAGCAGTTCAAAGTGTTGTAGGGCTGTTTTTTTTTTGGGGGGGGGGGGGGGTGATGATAAACGCCCCACTCAAGACAGTCTATGGCGCTGACCTGTTGGTAACAAAATGAGGCTGAGCCTTCTTCGCTTAGTGGAAGAGTGGGATACATGTTCTGTGTGGCAGTGCCTCCACCCAGAATAGGGCCCTTGTAACTGTCGGGGAACCTTTCTGGGAAATAGATCAAGTCTAAACAAAACCATTCAATGAGAGCAGAGTGACTACTGCTCCCAGCAATCTCTTAAAGCAATCACTGGCACAGTTGAATATAATACTATAAACTTTATATAGCAAACGTTAAAGGTACAAGAGAAATAAAGCATACACAGTGTAATATATGGATAATGCAATAATGAAAGGCCTAGCTTCAGTCAGTCCGTGCACATATACGCGGGTATATAGTTACTCTATAGCCCAAATACCTCCAAGAGAAAGAGTCTGCGCAAGATGAAAGCTGCAGGGGCCCCTGATCTTGATAGCTGATCCACTCTTGACGCAAAGAACCCAATCACACAGGTAAAGCTTCTCCACGGGGTAAAGGAGTTCCAAAACAGCTACAGACGATCTCCACTTGGCACACTCAGCTGAACTAGCAGGTGAACAGTCTGATAGTCAGTGGAAGAATCCAGACTCCACCATAAGGCTCTGGATACAGTAGATAGCAGCACAGCTCCTGACAGCAAGCCGTGTGCTTAGGTCTGTCTGCTTGCAGGATGTCTGTCCTCTACTTATAGTCTTTTGTACCTCCAGCACAGGGCTGCAAGTCCAAGCTAGCAGGTGCAGGAAGTATGCTATCACTGGTTAAGGAGGGAGTGCTCTATGATTTCCAGGAGACATGCAATGTTCAGAGCAACTTTGTGGTAAATCAGCACTTCCCTACAGTGTGTGTGTTGGGTGAGTGTAAGGTGTATGTTGCATAGAGCATCAGGCTGACGCTGAGCACACATGTGCCCCCTCCCCCGGCTCCATGGTAGTGCCCAGTGGTGCATGGCTCTGCTCTCCAGCAGTAGGCTTATCACTGCTGTATGGCTGATACTTGCGTGCTGTCGATCTGCACATAAGGCATTCCAAGCCTTGCAAGTGATCCACACAGTGCGGCAGCCGGCATCCCACCATTAGCCCACACTCTCATCCCTTTGCCTGCTCCCTCCGGCTGTGCCAGCCATTCAGATAGGCAGAGTTAGTGAGCGTGCAGCAGCTGGGGATGCCAGTAGTTCCTTGCACCAGCAGCATTTTCTCAGTGACCCAGGGATTTCACACAAGTGGGATGCCCCAGGGATAGAAAGAGCCATATAAAGGAGCGAAACTAGAGGGGGTGCAAGAGGTGCAGCCATACTGGGGCCCAAAAGGTCAGTGGGGCCCCATCAGTGTTGCTCCTCCTCATATTTTATATAGCATCATTTAGAGGGAAGCATCCTTTTCTAAACTAGTTGTTTAGCTGCATCCAATTGCAGTTAAAACACAGAAAAAGTTTACTCAAGGAGCCATGGAACGGCCATCACACCAGGGCCCTGTCACATTTAGTTATGCCACTGGCCATGTGACAGGTGGGTTTTGGTCCACTTTAATGCTCACAGATGCTTGTAAAGCCATTTTTGCAGCACACTTCAATACATTGCAAGGCTGTGACCCCAATACATGATGGCATTTATCCCATTACTATTACATTCCTTCTGTTTTGCCTCTGTTCTTCCTTTTTCACCTTCCTTCACATTTCCAGACTCCCTCCTTTTCTCTGCATTCTGTCCCTCCTCCCCCACAGTTGGGCCAGGAGGAGGTGATAGCGGCAACATGCCAGGGCTTGCAAGAATATTTAGGCTAATTTCACACCAGGGTGGTCACAATCGCTGTGCTAACACAATTGCATGTGCGCTAGTGATTTACATAGGAAATCGCTAACACACATGCAAATGCATTAGCATGGTGATTTACTAGCACTAATGATTGTGATCACCATTCAATGGAGTGCGGTTGTAAACGCTAGCACAGCAAAAAATCACTGCATGTAGAACCTTTGCAATGCAATTGTAGAACCTTTGCAATGCAATTGCAATCTTCAATTGCAGATGCAATGAAGCGGTCTGGGCAAATGCAGGGCCTGTGTGACCAGAAAGTTCCAGGCCGTTTTTGTCCTCTGTCTGCCCCTGGCCACAGACCAATCTGCTAGAAGTACCCCAAAGCCACTCCCTCTCGAAAAGCTTCATCCTGATTAAAAAAAGGTGCTAGGCATACATCTGCAATAGAGGGCGCTACCCTTAAGATTTAAAGCTCACTCTTCGAAGGCAATTTGGTTCATTCTGGGCTTTAAAACACCAGACCTCTCTGGATCCGTTTTTTAAAGGCACTTGGTCGGACACCTCTTCACAGCGTTTTATAAGGGGCATGTTGCTACAACTGATGCCATTTTTTTAGGTGTTGGGTGCTACAAGCGGCGGACAAGCCGCCCCATTGGTATAAACTATGAACCTGTTGTCTTTTTTTATTTCTCAGGAGTTGGCATGGTATTGTACAAACTGTTGTTGGTTCTGGTGGCTTAAGTCCACACTGCTTGCTGCCACCTGAAGCAGAAGGGTGGAAGCAGCCTATTTGAGCTGAGAGTAGTGATAGTTTTTAGTTTGAGGAGTTATTTCATAAGTTATCGGAGTCCCAGAAATGATATGAATAATTGATAGCAAAAACTAATATTACAAGTGAGCACTCAGAAATGTTGTTTAGCTGGCGCTAATCCTGTGCTGTGTTTTTTTAAATAAGATGTGCTGACTGTTCAGGGTGTCATGCTTTTTTACTGTTGAAGAATAGGAACATCTTCGGCACCCCTTCCTGAGTTGAACCCACTTTGATGTGGGCTAAATGCGTTGATGAGTACTTTATTTAGAGCAAAGAAAAGATCACAATGCACGGGGTCTAGCGCGTAATCTCTGATGAGGGCATTACTTTCTCTTCTCATGTTCTGAATGTGTTTTGTTCAATTTCCTAATGCTATATTGTATTATAAAAAGCAAGAAGCACAGAGCTCAAATTAATTCAGTATCATAAATGTGTGATCCCACGGCGCATGCTCCACCACCATCAGGGACGCACACCCAATATAGTGCCAGCACGCTTACCAGAACGAAATGATTACTTGGCCTTTAGAGCATAAACAAATGCTTAATCTCCACTGCTTTCCAAATGTAGCAATCCTCCACCGAATTCCAACACTCGGATTCGTTTAGAAAAATTGCATGTGAAAGAGCAGAAAATAGTGCAATATGTCCAGTAAAAGTTTTTGAATTCCTTAATTTAAAGGAATATGATTATTTAAATATTCGGGCCCCACGAATTCCCACAATTTATTACCTTCCGAAAATCCATAAGCGATTGGATAAACCTCCAGGTCGCCCAATTGTAAGCGCTGTCAACTCAATCACGTGTCGCCTGGGGGAATATGTTGACAATTTTTTGCAACCACTTGTATGTGCACTACCGGCCTACTTAAGGGATTCGGGGCAAGTGTTAGAATTATGTGCCCCGTTAAAAATGACGGCTGACTCATTATTGGCAACAGTGGACGTAACGTCCCTTTATACGGTCATCCCCCATGATCTGGGTATTGCAGCTGTACGTCACTATTTTGATCTGGCATCAGGTCTTCCTACTAAACAGGTTGACTTCATAATTGCGTGCCTGACGTTCGCTTTAAACCATAATTACTTTTGGTTTAGTGGTCGCTTTTATTTGCAAACCAAAGGTGTTGCGATGGGGGCAAAATTTGCCCCCAGCATGGCTAATTTGTTTGTGGGGTACTGGGAGTCCCAACATATTTTCGGTGTGTCGTGGCCACACCCGAGGGTGTGGCGGCGATACATCGATGATGTTCTAGTCGTATGGGAGGGTCCCAGATCTGCTCTGGAGGAATTTTTTGTGTCTGTTAATACCAATGGGTGTAATTTGGAGTTCACCCCTGAAATAAGTTAATCTGAGGTCAATTTTTTAGATCTTTCAATTAGAATAGAGGGTTCTGCCTTGACCACTTCTATGTTTTTTTAAGGCTACAGATAGGAATGGATATGTCCCCTGGGATAGCTGTCATCATCCAAATTGGTTGAGTGCTATTCCCAGGGGACAATTCATGCGCTTGAGGCGAAATTGTAGCGATCTGGCCATGTTTGATCGGCAGGCAGCTGATCTTACCAAAAGATTTGTAGACAAAGGCTTTGATGAACAGGCTGTATCTAGTCAGCTTCAGCCTGTAAGGGCTATTGATCGCACTACTTTGTTCTCTAAATCTAAGACTACAAAACCACATAAGAATGTGGAGTATGCCTTTGTTTCCAGTTTTAGTACTCGCCACCGTAAGGTGAAAAGTATTTTAGATAAGCATTGGCATATTTTAAAAGACGACCCCCTGTTGGGTCCAGTTTTACCGACTAAACCTGTTTGTATTTTCCGGAAGGCGCCCAGTTTGAAAGATAAATTGGTGCGGAGCTTCGTAGACTCACCTAAACCCATTTCTCTTATAGAAACCCCGTTAGTGGGTTTCTATAGATGTGGTAAATGTTGTGGGTGTAAGGTTGGTATTGAGATTGAGAAACCCAAAAAATCTTTTTCGGATATCCGTACAGGGAAATTTTATGAAATCAAACAATTTATCACCTGTTGTTCTAAAGGGGTAGTATACGCCATCCAGTGCCCATGTGCACTTACCTATATAGGGAGGACCACTAGAGAACTTAGGGTCAGAGTGCGTGAACATATTTATAATATAAAGAGGGGTTATGAAGGACACAATTTATCTGCCCACTTTAAACATTTTCACGCCTCTGACCCTAAGCATTTGTTATTCTTTGGGTTGGAGAAAATTGATTATCACTGGAGGGGCTCATATTTAGTGAGAGATCTGTCACAGTGTGAAAGTAGGTGGATTTACCAGCTGGATACATTGGTACCTGGTGGTTTGAATGTCGAATTTGATTTAAATTGTTTTATTAATAACTCTTAATATTTTATTTTCAAGAAAGTGCTTTTGGGGTTCTGTTTTAAAGCATTAATTAAGAATACTGTTTGTAAGAATTATGTGTAAAGCTACTTCTCACACACCGGTCTACCCTTTTAAATTAATTATCTTGCAAGCCTGCCCTGTGGGTTATTTGTGCTTTGCCTTTCCTTTTTTGAAATAGGTCTAAATTTAAGTGTTTTCCACTGACAGCGCGCTGCACATATGCGAAGCTTAGGAGAGGTGTTTTGGGTTTTTTTGACTGGCCGGCAGTTGTAGTTTCAGTGCGCATGCGCAAAGGCGGAGGCATGCATATAAACACTTAAGGATATTTTTGATAGTAATTCCCGGTTTGCAGTCGGGGACTGCGCATGCGCAGTTGGAGAGGTGTATTGGATTTGCTGACCGGCTGGTGATCGCAGCTTTAGTGCGCGTGCGCAATGGCCGAGGTACGCATTTAAATACTTAAGGATATTCTTGGCAGCGACTCCTGGTTTGCAGACGGAGACTGCGCATTCGCAGTAGCATATGTGCGCGCGCATTTTCTATTTGGGAGTGTGGAAGGCAGTTGTTGACATTTGTCTCCGGTTTGCAGCCTAGGTGAGGCTGTGCGCATGCGTGGGACGTGCGCGCGTACTTCCGCCTTACTAGTGAGGGCAACATTAGCTGCTGTCCTATTGTTTACCAAGGGGTCATGTGATCATGTAGCTATAGCAGTTCCGGTTTAAAAGACCGGCTTTTCTCTAGCCCAAACATTTCCGGCTGAAGTCGCCACGGCGACCAAACGCGTTGGAGGTTTTTGGACATTATTTATTCTTGATCTGGATCTTTTGAAGACTGATGATGCCTTGGGGCGGCTGGCGGTGAGAAGTTGCTGTTTTCCTCATTGTTTTCATGTCTATCTACATACATTGTTTGTGAGTGCAATTTTAATAAATCTATTGTTTTAAACTTTTACTGGACATATTGCACTATTTTCTGCTCTTTTTTGCTTTGCATGCAAAAAAACTGTCATCACATGCAATTTTTCTAAACGAATCTAAGTGTTGGAATTCGGTGGAGGATTGCTACATTTGGAAAGCAGTGGAGATTAAGCATTTGTTTATGCTCTAAAGGCCAAGTAATCATTTCGTTCTGGTAAGCGTGCTGGTACTATATTGGGTGTGCGTCCCTGATGGTGGTTGAGCATGCGCCGTGGGATCACACATTTATGATATTGAATTAATTTGAGCTCTGTGCTTCTTGCTTTTTGTCATTTTATAGAGAGACTGAAGGACTCGCTGCACGTTGAGCTGTGTTGTTAGTAACTGTCTCAGCACGGTATTATCTTATTGTTATATTGTATTATATACATTCATTGTCATATTACTGTTATCTAGGACTCATAATGGCCTAAGTATTAGAAGTATGTTAATTGTCCTGCCCTGTATTAAATGCTTTCATTGTCCTATCTCTGTTAATTAGGACTCATAATACCCCAAGTATTGTAAGTATGTTAATTGTCCTACCCTCCTGTAATTTATGCATTTGTACAGCGCCACAAAACACAATGGTGGCTTATAGCTAAACAATCCTAATAAGGGAGTGGATCTGGGAGATGAGTAGCGTCGTCAGGGGTGCATAGCCTACTGCTTCTTGACAATAAGTGCTGTGAACAGTGGTCTGTCTGTAGTATGTAATTTAGCTAGGGGAATTAGGTCTATTATCACTCATCTACCGGAAAGGAGAGGGGTGTTATACCCAATACTTTCCATCCCAAGGGTGAGCTTCCCAATGCCTCTCCTTGAGAGCCACCAACAGGTTTTGTTTTGTGCCACATAGCGACTTGATATATCTGCTACTGTACTAATTGTTGCACCTGAGCATCTGTGTGGAAATCTGCCACACTTGACCTGACTTGACCACTCGAGGAGAGTGTTGGGGGACATTGTCCTAGAAACTCAAACAGCCCATTTGGTGGTACTTCATTCTGACATAAAGGGACATGCTGATCATACCCCCGGACCCATGTGGAGACTAAAATCCTTTGTTTTGATATTATCCAACGATCAGGATGCCAGCATACATTCCCCTAGAGGTAGTTGGCAGGCCTACAGATGCACATCAGCTTACCAGTCCATCCATATCTCCTACTGTTTAAAGTCAACCTAAAGTTAAAAATAACATCAGGTCTGCTTTAATCCCCCGCCTCCAGGCATCCTAATTTGGTATACTTGTCTTTTTAAAAAGCCCTTGGAAGCCTGAAATGTGTCAAATAAAACCTCCCCTAGTTCCCTGGTTGCTTTGTCCGCTGTCACGAGATGCACATGCTGCATCCGGACAGTGCAGGGTCAAAACTGCCCCAGAGGCATTTTGTTGTCTCTACAAGTGGAACCCTGCTCCTTTCTATTAAATTTCTTGCTGGGCTTCTCTTTTTCCCTGGTCTTCTCCAATGGAGAAAAGCGGTGCATCTGAACTCATGCTTGGGAGTCAGGCCAACTGTCTGTGGTATAAACCTGCATCTTAACTTTCTTCAGTCACTTCAGTAACTGTTCTCTGTGACCTTGGCTTAGCGCCCCTGCTATGTTTGGTGATCACCTTATTCTTGGAAAAATGGCCTGGGGGTCAGTAACTTTCTCTTATGAAAGGCTTCCCTCTGGCGGCATTGTTCACTTCTTGTGGCCCTGATGAACCTTTCCTACCTGTTGGTAAGGTGCTCTATATCTGCTGTGATTTTTGCAAAGATCTCCCTGTCCCAAATACTCATCCAGCTTAAACCAACAGTCAAAAATGACTTAAACCAGACCAACAGAACAAACCGCATTCCTATGCATGGGCAATTCAGATTGCAGCACATAAAAATTCATTTACCTTTTTCCCAACACATGCTGTAGTACATTTTAGAAACAAAATGGCGGCTCGTGGATGTGCAGGCCACCTGCAAACAGGAAGTGCTGCTGGGCATTGTCAGTTATGTCAGTTGAATCCAGGCAGTAGCGTGGCTGAGATGCTGGGAGAGGAAGCTTCAAAATGGCCGCTACCTTTCTTTTTCAACTGTTCCAGGCTGTTGGTCCAGTTTAAGTCTTCCTCCCTATTCCTGAGTTGGAACCCCTCAATGTAGGGTGATGAATGCCTTTTGTGCTCTGTGACCTTTACTGGCTGAGTCTAGTTGCCTACTCCATTAGCTGATGGCCAGGGCTCAAGTCCTCTCATTTGACCTTATTCCCGATAGGAGAAAAATGCTGCAAAGTAAAAATGCTTTAAAACTCGAAGCGTTTATAGTTAATTTTTCTGAATTACCAAAATACAAAGTAAATGAAAATAAAAAAAAATTAAAGCAAATAACTGTCACTGCAACTCACCTTCAAAACTTCATCAATTCCTTTAGGATTATATCCAGGTGTAGAATCAACCAATTATATTTAACAGATTGATAATTGTCACATAGGTTGAGAAACCTCAGAATAAGCAGCCCTGTGCCTTCAAAACAGCATCAGTTTTTCTGGGTACCCTTGGACACTGTATTGTAACTAAAGGGAGGTGTAACATGTTCAAATTATTCTGTCTCTTCATATAAACCCAGACAAACTTGATGTTAAGATCAGGGTTCTGTGAGGAGACTATAATCCTACAAAATTTGGACAAAATTATTGCCACCCTTAACTTATCTTAAAATATTTGGTTGCGCACCCTTTTGAAAAAAACTGAAATCAGTCGCTTCCTACAACCATAAATAAGCCTCTTACACCTCAGCCGGAATGTTGGACCACTCTTCCTTTGCACACTGCTCCAGGTCTCTTATTGGAAGGGCTCCTTTCAACAGCAATTTTAAGATATCTCCACTGGTATTCAATGGGTGTGCAACCAAATATTTAAGAAGTTAAGGGTGTTGATTTTGTCCAGCCCATTTTTGGAGTTTGGTGTGACATTATGTCCAGTTTAATTTTTTTTTTTTTCTTAGACAAAAAGGGTTAAAATATTTTAAGCAGTCAACAACTAAATTCTGCAGTAAGTCAGTTCTTGGGAAAATGATATCTTGATTGCCTCCTAATTTTTTGTATTGCGACATGTAAGACTGCTAAACTGTAAGAAAATACTGTGTGCAAAACCAGGCCGAAAAAACCTTGTATCAAGCAAATCTAGAGATGTGTAGGTTGCAAGCTGGAGGGCTAGCAACAAGACAGATATTTGACTATAAGTAGGCAAAGAATCAAAATGGCACCAGATGGCATGGGGAAGCAATATTTTCAAGTCAGTACAGTACAACATTAATGTGCCAACATATGGCAATCAAAGGCACCCTGCCGATTGGAAACAAGATGAGCGACAGCATATTAGTAGTAGGCTTATTGAGCAGTGTTTTGCTATAAACAGACTGGCTGCACTACTTACTTCTAGTGAACACATTTAGCATCATGATGATCTCAGATACACAAATTAAAGACAACTTAAAGGCAGATCAAAAACCCTCTTTGACGGGCCCTGGCGTCTAAAAGACTCAAGGGCTGGCTGCTTGACATTCACCAGGACATACTGATACAGAATGCCTCGCTGTGTGAAACCCCCTTTCTCGGGGCATCCCCCGGCTTCCCTTTAGTGGAGGCATGCACAGACTAGAGGGGATCCGGGGAAATGGCCAGAGGGCTTATCATTTGTTGTCTACACATAGTCAGTTCTAAGTAACATTGAGTGCTTTATTACATACCATATTTTTTGCACTACAAGACGTAACTGACCATAAGATGCATTTAGGGTTTAGAGGAGAAAAACGAGAAAAATATTCTGAATGTGGTGTGCTAAAATACCCCTCTCCTAATCAACCCGTAACACACAGCATAAAGATTCCCCTGCAAATCACTCCATAACAGGCAGTGTGCAGAACCCCCCCATAAGTAGAGTGTAGAATCCCCCCAATCACCCCATAACAGGCAATGTGCAGAATCCCCCCCCATATCACCCCATAACTGACAGGGGGCAGAATCCCCCCAATCACCCCAGAGCAGGCAACATGCAGAACCCCCACCCCATTAACCCTTAACTGGCAGTGCGCAGAATTGCCCATTAACCCTTAACTGGCAGTGCGCAGAATCGCCCATTAACCCTTAACTGGCAGTGCGCAGAATCGCCCAATAACCCTTAACTGGCAGTGCGCAGAATCGCCCAATAACCCTTAACTGGCAGTGCGCAGAATCGCCCATTAACCCTTAACTGGCAGTGCGCAGAATTGCCCATCAAACCTTAACTGGCAGTGCGCAGAATTGCCCATCAAACCTTAACTGGCAGTGCGCAGAATTGCCCAATAACCCTTAACTGGCAGTGCGCAGAATTGCCCAATAACCCTTAACTGGCAGTGCGCAGAATTGCCCAATAACCCTTAACTGGCAGTGCGCAGAATTGCCCAATAACCCTTAACTGGCAGTGCGCAGAATTGCCCATCAACCCTTAACTGGCAGTGCGCAGAATTGCCCATTAACCCTTAACTGGCAGTGCGCAGAATTGCCCATTAACCCTTAACTGGCAGTGCGCAGAATTGCCCATTAACCCCTAACTGGCAGTGCGCAGAATTGCCCATTAACCCCTAACTGGCAGTGCGCAGAATTGCCCATTAACCCTTAACTGGCAGTGCGCAGAATTGCCCATTAACCCCTAACTGGCAGTGCGCAGAATTGCCCATCAACCCTTAACTGGCAGTGCGCAGAATCGCCCATTAACCCTTAACTGGCAATGCGCAGAATTGCCCATTAACCCTTAACTGGCAGTGCGCAGAATTGCCCATTAACCCTTAACTGGCAGTGCGCAGAATTGCCCATTAACCCTTAACTGGCAGTGTGCGCAGAATTGCCCATTAACCCTTAACTGGCAGTGCGCAGAATTGCCCATTAACCCTTAACTGGCAGTGCGCAGAATTGCCCATTAACCCTTAACTGGCAGTGGGCAGAATTGCCCATTAACCCTTAACTGGCAGTGCGCAGAATTGCCCATTAACCCTTAACTGGCAGTGCGCAGAATTGCCCATTAACCCTTAACTGGCAGTGCGCAGAATTGCCCATTAACCCTTAACTGGCAGTGCGCAGAATTGCCCATTAACCCTTAACTGGCAGTGCGCAGAATTGCCCATTAACCCCTAACTGGCAGTGCGCAGAATTGCCCATTAACCCTTAACTGGCAGTGCGCAGAATTGCCCATTAACCCCTAACTGGCAGTGCGCAGAATTGCCCATTAACCCCTAACTGGCAGTGCGCAGAATTGCCCATTAACCCCTAACTGGCAGTGCGCAGAATTGCCCATTAACCCTTAACTGGCAGTGCGCAGAATCGCCCATTAACCCTTAACTGGCAGTGCGCAGAATCGCCCATTAACCCTTAACTGGCAGTGCGCAGAATCGCCCATTAACCCTTAACTGGCAATGCGCAGAATTGCCCATCAAACCTTAACTGGCAGTGCGCAGAATTGCCCATTAACCCCTAACTGGCAGTGCGCAGAATTGCCCATTAACCCCTAACTGGCAGTGCGCAGAATTGCCCATTAACCCCTAACTGGCAGTGCGCAGAATTGCCCATTAACCCCTAACTGGCAGTGCGCAGAATTGCCCATTAACCCTTAACTGGCAGTGCGCAGAATTGCCCATTAACCCTTAACTGGCAGTGCGCAGAATTGCCCATTAACCCTTAACTGGCAGTGCGCAGAATTGCCCATTAACCCTTAACTGGCAGTGCGCAGAATTGCCCATTAATCCCTAACTGGCAGTGCGCAGAATCGCCCATTAACCCTTAACTGGCAGTGCGCAGAATCGCCCATTAACCCTTAACTGGCAGTGCGCAGAATCGCCCATTAACCCTTAACTGGCAGTGCGCAGAATCGCCCATTAACCCTTAACTGGCAGTGCGCAGAATTGCCCATTAACCCTTAACTGGCAGTGCGCAGAATCGCCCATTAATCCTTAACTGGCAGTGCGCAGAATTGCCCATTAACCCTTAACTGGCAGTGCGCAGAATTGCCCATTAACCCTTAATTGGCAGTGCGCAGAATCGCCCATTAATCCCTAACTGGCAGTGCGCAGAATCGCCCATTAATCCTTAACTGGCAGTGCGCAGAATCGCCCATTAACCCTTAACTGGCAGTGCGCAGAATCGCCCATTAACCCTTAACTGGCAGTGCGCAGAATCGCCCATTAACCCTTAAGTGGCAGTGCGCAGAATTGCCCATTAACCCTTAACTGGCAGTGCGCAGAATTGCCCATTAACCCTTAACTGGCAGTGCGCAGAATTGCCCATTAACCCTTAACTGGCAGTGCGCAGAATTGCTCATTAACCCTTAACTGGCAGTGCGCAGAATTGCCCATTAACCCTTAACTGGCAGTGCGCAGAATTGCCCATTAACCCTTAACTGGCAGTGCGCAGAATTGCCCATTAACCCTTAACTGGCAGTGCGCAGAATTGCCCATTAACCCTTAACTGGCAGTGCGCAGAATTGCCCATCAAACCTTAACTGGCAGTGCGCAGAATTGCCCATTAACCCTTAACTGGCAGTGTGCAGAATTGCCCATTAACCCTTAACTGGCAGTGCGCAGAATTGCCCATTAACCCTTAACTGGCAGTGCGCAGAATTGCCCATTAACCCTTAACTGGCAGTGCGCAGAATTGCCCATTAACCCTTAACTGGCAGTGCGCAGAATTGCCCATTAACCCTTAACTGGCAGTGCGCAGAATTGCCCATTAACCCTTAACTGGCAGTGCGCAGAATTGCCCATTAACCCTTAACTGGCAGTGCGCAGAATTGCCCATTAACCCTTAACTGGCAGTGCGCAGAATTGCCCATTAACCCTTAACTGGCAGTGCGCAGAATTGCCCATTAACCCTTAACTGGCAGTGCGCAGAATTGCCCATTAACCCTTAACTGGCAGTGCGCAGAATTGCCCATTAACCCTTAACTGGCAGTGCGCAGAATTGCCCATTAACCCTTAACTGGCAGTGCGCAGAATTGCCCATTAACCCTTAACTGGCAGTGCGCAGAATTGTTCGGTCTGAGCAAAGCACAGCTATAACCCACCCCCTGTACTTTATCCCACTCTCCTCTCCTCAGTAAGTGTGATGCGCCCGTATCCTAAAGTCCTGATCAGAGTTGCAGCCCAGTAGGGGAAAGAATAATAAGTAAGTGACTAAAAACTTAAAATATATTATTCTTAGATGCTGGGGAATCGTTTAAGGATTTGGGCTTTTCAATAAACCATGGTGAAGGTCCGGTTTAAGGTACTTTTGAATATAGAAAAATGTATGGCATCACAAAATTGCTGGTCAAACCAAATTTGAAATGTTCTGGTGCTGTTATTAGGTGTAACTGTCTTATTACACCTCAGTGTCAAGGTGTGCTTGAGTCTTGGAACTAGACTAAAGTAATAGGTGTGAATGAATGTTGATTATATATGCACTGTATATCTTGTGTTAATGTTTCCAATGTTTTATGAACAGGCGTTTGTCTTGATTAAAATCATTCTGTGCCTGGTCATTCCAGATAATGTTTACTCTGCTCAGTGCATTCAGGGATTATATTTTGGTTTTATGTATTTATTTTATGGGTTTAAATCTTAAAAGGCTGCAAATAAAGGGAAAAAAGTTGGTCTTTTTTTTTTTTTAAAGTGCAAGCCCAGGTATGTGGTCCCCGTTTGTCCCAGATAACACATAAGCTTGGCTTACTTAGTAGAGTGATAAACAAAAGGAAGTGTTCATTTTTGAAGTGTTACAATGTAGATTTTCTATAAATGTTTTATAAAACAAGTGTAGTTCATACTCCCACAAATCCTAAAAGAACCACAGTACACAACCCTGTTAGCTAGCAGCCAGCGTTAACATACACCAGCAGATGTGTTTCAATCGAGCAGGGCTGGCATTGGGCCCCAGCAACTGCATGGGGCCCCTGGCCTGGAAACGGGTCCCAGGACTCGTGTGGAGCTGTAAGAGATTGTGGCCCCAAGGCTCCATAGCTCTCAGAAAGGTCCCCTTCAACTGAGAGCTCCTTAAAGCGGATCTTCACCCTGAATAAGAGTCTATCTTATATGTTTCCCACACCCTGTACATACAGATTGCTCACATTAAAAATCATTCTAACTGGTTCTACTGCATATTACTAGCCTTTAAACATCCAAGATGGCGGCTCATGGAGCATCAGGCAGCCTGCAAACAAAGTATCTTCTGACTGTCGCTCTGCTTTCTGGGATTGCTGTCTTTTCCCTGACCCCAGCTCTACTCCATTGTGTTAAGACATAGCCTGCAGAACTTTGGGTTGTCTGATGCAGCGTTTAGGTTTAAAAGTATATTGCACAGTATATTGCACAACTCAATTATAGGGTTGAGTTCTGTGGCTCCTTTAAGATTTGCCTATTGTAATTACCCTGCTCATGTGCACCTCTCAAGTTCTAAATTGGTTTGAGTGGCTGTCACCCCTCTCTTAGTATTCTTTGTAGTTTCTACATGTATTTGTAAAAGCCGCATGCCCTTCTTGTTGCATACTTACCTGGGGCAGCAAACCTGTTGTACTTCCATGGGCTGATATTAGTCTTAGCCAAATACATGATCTTATTGCAATCACTAACTTTTCTCCCTTCATCCTTCATTACGACCCACGGTGAGAGGGAGGCTCCACCCTTTGGAGGAAACAAACTGAACAGGGGTTAAAACCCCACCCCTTCCCACCTCAGTTCTTTGTGTTTCCTCCTTAGAGACCACTGGACAGTAGGCTTTTAGTTCTTTGTTCTCCGCTCCAGGAGACCCTGGAGAAGCCCGCACCTGAAACCTTTTATTTTTGGGTGTAGTTCCCCTGAGGCTCACAGGCGACCAGGGCAGTCCTCCATAGTCTAACAGCGCACTGCCCCTTTTAAAAGACAATCACGGAATTGGACCCAGAATTTACCTGGTGGTATTCACCTGAGCCTCTGTTCATGGGTGTTCCTAGGCTTCTGCCTCGATTCCTCCATTTTTCTGGATTCCCTAGGAAAAGAAACTGGGGCGGAGACTCACAGCTGCTGACCCGGCGGTGTCTGGGTCTGGGTGCAACCTCCTTCACGTGGGTGACCCGAAAGTGTAAGGGGCTTCCTCCTTCGTTCAGCACCGAGGAAGCAACCGCAATGGAGTCCTGAGCAGTGGTGGCAGTAGCCCAGCAGCTCAATACAGGTCTTCTGTTTTCTAGCCCAACAGTGTGGAGGCCCTGGGCAAAAAGATAAAGGTGCAGGCAGTATATATTCTTAGTATACAGTACGTCCTGCTCCAGATATAATACTTACTATGGGGTATTACTCCACCAGATGGCGCTGGACTGCAGAGTGATCGAAAATAGGCTCCTCCTGGCCCCTCAAATACCCAGGGACCTCCCACAAATCCCCAGATTTTCTCTGCAGTCTGGACTGCGAAGGACGAGAAATGGCTCTCTACTCACAGGTGAGTGGGGCTATTAGCCTGTGGCCCTGTAGGACTATTCCCACCCGTCCCATTATTAATGTGCCTCCCAACCTTGGCTGTGCTGGTCAGGTGATGGTAGGCAGCACCGCTGTTAGGTGCTTAGGAGCGCTGCTCCACCGCAATCCCCCACCAAACGGTAGGCGGTTCAGGCTTATGGTGAGCCTCTATGGGATGCCCCTCCCGCACTATTGCCCCTGTCTATCAGTGGGCCCTATGTTAAGTGGCCGCTGTCCTCTCTCACTCTCCTTGTAGCCTTTGGGGGAAAGGGGGGGGGTGTGCGTGTGTGTATGCAATGTTTTTACATGTATTGGCCTTGTGCTTTATTTCATTCTGTTTTTTGTCAGCCGATTTGTCAGCCGATTTGCTTTACTATGTACGCGCTGATTTGCTTTACTATGTACGCCGCCACACGCCTTTTGTCACTATGTTCCGCACTTGGCGGCGGCGTTACCTCAGGCGCGCCGGCTGCTTGTCACGTGTTGGCTTCGCGCTCTTCGGGGTGGGCGGGGCCTGTCTCTGGCGCATTGCTTGTGCGGGCCCGCCCCTTGAGGTATACCAACGCCATTTTGTCTGCTTGGTCGGCTTATGCGTGACGGACCTCTACCTACCGCGGTCCGTAAGTGCCCTCGCGGGCGGCTTTATTGCCACCTTTTTATTGCTGTCTGCTTACGGCTCCCTTTTATTATGTCTTTCAGACGGGTGAATCCATTGGCTTCTCCCGGCCCTCTATTAGTTGGTTAACTTGTGAGGCCTAGTGTAATTACTCCCACTTCCCTAGCGGGTTATTGGGGCATCCAGGGTTGCTGTATAGCGTTAATCCCTATCGGCCTATAGTGCCGCTATAATCACCATATGGAGGCATCGCAGGATAATGTGACCGGGGTTCCTTCGGGACAAGCCCGGCTGTGTGTAGCGTGTGGGGAGTCTCATGTTGACGCTGACAAGGCGCGGGTCTGCGTACCATGTGCTGAGCAGGTGCTTGCGCTGCAATCTGGCCTTCCAGTGGCTGGGCCTGCACCTCGTTTCACTTCGCCTACCCCCCGAGCTTAAATCCTACTGAGTTGCATACAAGTGGGGATTCTCAGCCTGCTGTGTCTTCTAGACTGGCTACTGTTGAGCAGTTGATTGCTAAGTCCTTAGCGCGTAAGGCCCCTGCTAAAAAGCGGCACTTAACACCTAATGTCACTCTTTTTCCTATGGAAACTGATGAGTTTTGGAATCTTTGTGGCTATACCCCTACGGACGAAGGGTGTACCTAAGAGTTGGGATAGGAAGTATCCCTTTCCTGCTGATGTGGTAAAGTGTTGGTCATCCCCTCCTGAGGTGGATGCCCCGGTCCTAGGGCTATCTAACACCTCTGTCATGCATTCCCCTGACTCTACTACCCTGCGGGATGCTGAGGACCAGCGCATTGACCAGCTGGCGTCCCATGCCTTTGCATGTGTGGGGACGGCGCTGCGCCCGGTCTGTGCCTTGGCCATTACTGCTGTGGCCATTAGGACCCTAATCAGAAGTATACTTGATAGTGCCCCTGATGATTTGCCTTGTGAGGTGTTTAATGCACTCTCCAGTTGTGATGTTTTTGTAAATTTTGTCCTCTCTGCCTTGGATGACACCATTAGAATGTGTGCCAGGACATCTGCCCTTGTGGTGGCTATACGCCGCTCGGTTTGGCTACGCCAGTGGGCTGCTGACAACGCTGTCAAGAAGGCCCTCACTGGTTTTCCCTTCAAAGGACTCCGCCTGTTTGGGGACCGCCTTTTTGCTAAGGGAGGCAGGTTACCCCAATGCAGGCGGCAGTCTCGGCCCTTTCGGGGTCAGGGTTCCTTCTCCTCCCCCTACCGTGGTGCCAGACAAGGGAGGGGGGGGTTCCTTTACTGGGGCCCGGGGAGACTTCTGGGGTAGGGGCAGAGGACGTGGACGCCCTGGCTCCTCCTGGGACTCCAAGCCCAAGTCCTCTCCCAAGCCCCCTCAGGCATGATGGGGCGCCCTCACCCATCCGGGTGGGGGGGGGGGCGGCTTCAGCACTTTGCTCACGTCTGGAGGCTTCATGTCTCAGACCGGTGGATTCAGGAAGTAGTGTCCTCCGGTTACAAGATAGTTTGCTGCCTAAGATTCATCAGATCCCGGATTCCTCAGGACCCTGTGTTAGCTCAGGAGCTAGTGCAGGCAGTGCGAGGCCTCCTGGAGCTGGGGGTTATCTGCAAGGTCCCTTTAAGAGAAAAAGGCAAGGGCTTCTATTCCAACCTATTCACAGTACCCAAAAAAGATGGGTCACTCAGGCCCATCCTGGACTTGAAAATCCTCAACAAATTTGTCAGGAGCAGGCGCTTTCGCATGGAAACTCTGCGCTCTGCCAT
The DNA here is from genome assembly GCA_027917425.1 of Gastrophryne carolinensis. Lineage (NCBI taxonomy): Eukaryota > Metazoa > Chordata > Amphibia > Anura > Microhylidae > Gastrophryne > Gastrophryne carolinensis. The sequence continues at coordinate 224,695,873 of CM051239.1, read as the reverse complement.
CAGTTCCCTGCGCCCAGGGGATTTCATGACTTCTGTGGACATCAAGGATGCTTACCTTCATATTCCTGTATTTCCAGGTCATCAAAGGTTCCTCAGGTTTGCTCTGGAGGATCAACACTAACAGTTTGTGGCATTGCCCTTTGGTCTCACCTCAGCTCCCAGGGTGTTCACCAAGGTGCTGGCTGGCGTGAAGTCTCTGCTCAGGTATCAGGGCGTCTGCGTGCTGCCTTATCTGGACGACATTCTCATCACCTCCCAATCTCTACATCAGGCAGAATTGGATACTCAGCTGGTGGTGTCCACCCTGGAGTCATTTGGATGGGTGATCAACCACCCCAAGTCCCCACTGTCCCCCTCCTTGGTGACTCCATTCCTAGGAATTAATCTGGATACGGTTCAGGCAAGGATTTTCCTTCCTCAACAGAAGGTGGACGGTCTGATTGCACAGGTCCAGTTCCTGCTATCTTGTCGTCATCCCTCCATCAGGCAGGGGATGCAGCTGGTGGGCCTGATGGTGGCTTGCTTCGAGTCGGTCCCTTATGCTCAGTTCCACTTGAGGCCTCTGCAACTCCACCTCTTGTCAGTGTGGGACAAGGACCCATCGTCCCTGGACAGGGTCTGTGTGCTCTCCCCCCTGGTCAGGAGGTCCCTCTCGTGGTGGATGGAATCAAGGAACCTGTTGGGGGGGCAGATCCTTTCTTACCCCTTCCTGGGAGACGGTCACCACAGATGCCAGTCTGTCAGGTTTCTGGAAGTCCCTGCGGTTCCAGGAGGGGTGGGGCCCTCCCACACACCTATCATCAATGTCTTGGAACCGCGGGGGATAAGGTTAGTTCTGGCTCACTTGACTACTCGCCTTCGGGGCCTGCCTGTTCAGGTGCGCTCGGACAACCAGACGGCAGTTGCCTACATCAATCATCAGGGAGGGACCTGGAGCAAGAGGGCCCTCCAGGAAGTGTCTCTGATCCTGACCTGGGCGGAGACCAATGTTCCCTGCATATCAGCTGTGTACATCCCGGGGGTGGAAAATTTCCTGGCAGACTCTCTGAGCAGGGGGACCTCTCGCCAGGGAGAATGGTCCCTATGCAGCAGGGTGTTCCAATCTCTGTGTCACCGTTGGGGCCAACCAGATGTGGATCTGTTTGCGTCCCATCACAACCACAAGCTACCGGCCTTTGTCTCCCTGTCCCAGGATCCTCTGGCCTTGACCACAGATGCTCTAGCAATGCCATGGCAGGACTTTCAGTTTCTGTATGTCTTCCCTTCATTCCCCCTGCTGGGCAGGGTTCTGCGCAAGATTGCTCTGGAAGGGGTGCCAGCAATTCTGGTGGCCCCCAGGTGGCCAAGAAGAGTGTGGTTCGCAGACGTGGTGCAGCTGGCAGTAGATCAGTACACTCTGCCCATGGTGCCAGATCTGCTCACTCAGGGCTCACTACGCCATCCCAATTTACAAACTCTGGCTTTGACGGCCTGGCTGTTGAAACCTCCATCTTGATGGAGAAGGGGCTGTCTTCCTTGGTTGTGGATACCTTGATAAAGGCTAGGAAGAAGTCTTCTATTTATTACAGGGTTTGGCGTGCCTACATTGACTGGTGTGAGTCTAGGTCTCTTCCCTGTCGTGTGTTCTCTATTCCCAGGATTCTGGAGTTCCTACAGCATGGGTTGGAGATGGGGCTCCAACTTAGTACTCTAAAAGGTCAGGTTTCTGCCCTGGCTGTTTTCTTCCAGAAGTCCTTTGCTCAGCATTCTCTGATTAGGACTTTTTTCCAGGCGTCCCCCACGTAAGCCTATGGTGCCTGTTTGGGATTTGAACTTGGTTTTGTCAGCCTTGTAGGATGCTCCTTTTGAACCTGTGCAGGATGCTTCCCTGGCCATCCTTACTCTCAAGGTTGTCTTTCTGGTGGCTATCACCTCTGTTAGGTGTGTGTCTGAGTTGGCGGCGCTTTTCATTCAGCCCCCCTACTATGAGAGACACCAGGACAAGGTGGTGTTTCTCTTCCAGCCAAATTTTCTGCCTAAGGTAGTGTCTGCCTTTCATTTGAATCAGGACATTGTTCTCCCTTCATTGTGCCCTAATCCTAGTAATGCTAAGGAGAGGGTCTTGCATTCTTTGGATGTGGTTAGGTGTCTGAAGTACTATCTGGTGGCTACTGCACCTTTCAGAAAGACTGATGCTCATTTTGTGGTCCCTTCTGGTCCTAGGAAGGGTTTGGCTCCTGCCAAGTCTACTATCAGCAAATGGATCCGTCAGGCTGTGATTCAGGCCTATTCTGCTAAGGGGAAGAATCCTTAGAAAGCTTAACATGTGTACTTTCAGGGAATATATGGTTTATGGGGGATATTCCAAATGTAAAGGGTTGTTTTGGTTGAAAAATCGCAAGTAAAATTACCGTTACGCACATGCTTTACTTTGGGGTGTTTGGCAACTCTTCCCTTGACGGTAGCAATGCATGTTGGGTATCGTTCTGTTCGGGGGATGTTGCTTTTTCAGAGTAAACTTGTTTTTTCTTGTTTGTATATAGTTTTTTTAGGAAAATGTGGCTTTAATTCTGCTTTTTTATCCTTTTTTTTAGGGAAACTCTTTGCAACCAAAGAATACAGTGAGGGATTACTTCCAGAAAGCTATGACCACATCAACAAGCCTGGTACACCTAGAAAGCTTGAGGTGTGTACTTCCAGAGAATATATAATTTGTTGGGGGTATTTCAAATGTAAAGGGTTGTTTTCTGGAAAAACTGCAAGGTGCGCATAGCGCATTGCATAGTTGTATTTTATCTGAAAATCCCCTAAAGCGCTGTTTCAGTTTGGGGGAGTCTCCTGGGCACGAAAGGGTGTCTACCTATACATATGTGGTACCGCTGTAACCGGGCGAAATTGGGATTTCACACGCAATAAGATTTTATTGACAAACTTACATTTTTTATTACAAAAAAACACTATAAATTGTAAAAAATAGATTTTTTTTTTATTTTTTTGCACATATTTTACCCAAAAATATTGAGAATACACCTAAAAAATGACAAACAAGACATTTAATGTTAAAGCCTGGACTCTGCTGAAAAAGACAATATATAATTTTCCTGGGAAATCCCTGGAAATCCCTTCAAAAATCACATTTGAACATGGGCAGCGCATAATAGTGCAAAATAGTCTGGCAACAAAGGGTGACAAAAACTCCAGGTAGGCTGGCAGCGAAAGGGTTAAGGCAGTCCCAGGGTAGAAAACAAACAGCAAAGTCATTGGACACAGACTAGGCCTAGGGTAGTTTCAGATCTGCAAACCCCCAGAAGGCCCTCCTCCTGACAGACTACCAAGTCGGGGGAAGGCTCCCCTGGTTTGTAGCTGCCTGGCGAGCAATTTCCCCAAATCAGTTTGTGCTACAGAAAATGGATAGGGATATTGATTAGAGTTTTCATCCATCCCTCAATCCTTTTTACTAGTTACCAAGCTACCAAGAGACCCCAGAAAGAGGGAAGCCTTTCCACTAGTCTTAAAAGAATTACTTCACAAGATATGTGATAGATGTGATAGAAGTAGTTCCTTCCCACGCAGAAGGACGTGGATTCTATCCTCACTTTTTTCTGGTGCAAAAGCCATCAGAAAAATACCGGATGATCCTGAATTTGAAGAAAGTAAACCCTTTCATCACATACAAAAAGAATGGAATCAGAATGGAATTAACCTTTTCAGTAAGGAACATCCTCATAGAGCTGGCCCTTATAGTCAATTTAGATCTGGAGGATGCCTACCTGCACATTCCAATTTTTGCGCCCCATAGCAGGATTCTGAGGATTGCAATCTAGACAGACCAGGGGCTTTGTCATTACCAGTACAGGGCTCTGTCTTTTGGGCTGTCATCGGTCCCGAGGATCTTTACAAAGATATTGGCCGAACCAATGGCTAACCTCAGACAGAAAGCAATTAGTTATTCCATATCTAAACGATCTAGTACTACTACTTAACAAGTCAGAGGAGTAACAGACCTAGAAAAGACTCTTCTTCTAAGGAATCTGGGCTGGGTTGTAAACTTAGAAAAAGTCTCCAATGGTGGACAGATCCATGGATACTAAGGAGAGGAAGACAGTGGAAAAAAATCCGGGAGCGCACTGGGACAGCCAGAGTCTCCAGGGGAGATGGCCACTATACATAGCAAGCCAGTCCTCCAACTTCAGGGAACTAATGACAGTCAGTCTGACACTGGATCATTTTTTACCAGTAATCTCAGGCAGAGATAAATAGATCTGCTCCGACAATGCTTCCACTGTAGCATACATAATCAGGGTGGGACCAGGTCCCAGTGGCTGATGATTCTCTCAAACCTAATTCTGTTTCCCTTACAGGAATAAGTCCTGTCAATATCAGCAGTTCATTTAAAGAGGAACATCAGACCTTTTCTGATGTTCCTCTTTAAACATCCCTCCCCCTGCCCCACTGACTTTTGGGAAACGGGGTTATCTAAACACCCCTCCCCTCTTAGCCGTTCCAGAGTGACGACTACATGTTTAGCTGGCTTTACCTGTCGCTGTCTTCACTTCAAATGTCCCGCACCACTCTTCAGATATCGAGCTAAGTATTATTGCAGCCTATGCAATGACACTACGCATGCATAAGATCTGAGGGGCAGCATGGTGCATGTCGGGATTCCAAAATGGTGCTTCCCAATGGAGGATGATGGCGAGCGCAATGCGACTGGAGAGGTAAGTTACATTTTATATTTTTGTAACTGGAAAGGCAGGGGGGCTGGGCAAGCCAGGTCTTGAGAGTTTTTACTAATTCCCCATGCCCTAAAATGTTCCTCTTTAAGGAGTGCCCTGGACACGATCATTTTTTTTAGTGCAACAGACAGAGTGTTGCCTATATCGAGAGGTTTTCCTCCAGATTGTAACTTCATTGGGCTTTCCTCAAATAAATCATTTCACCATTTTTGCAACAATTCAAAGTGCAAAATATACTACTCACTGACTAGGCAAGAGGGTGCGTTAGCAGTGGATGCTCTGGCTCATCCCTGGAATTTTCACCTAGCTTATGCCTTCCCTCCTTTCAGAATACTGCCACAAGTAATCCGAAAGAGATCAACGTTATCCTTGTAGCCCAGTTTTGGCCAAGAAGGTCCTGGTTCTCTGAGCTGAAAAGGATGATGAAAAAGGGGCCATGGCATCTACCAAGCATTCAGTATTTAATCCATCTAGGTCCCAGTTTGCAGAAAATAATCAACTAACAGCATGGATTTTGAGGGGAGCATCTTAGAGAAGAAGGGCTATTCGGCCAGAGTAATTGAAACTCTATTGGACAGTCGCAAATTGGCCACTAGACGCATCTATGCAAAAGTTTAGAAATGTTTTTCTGCATTTTGTGAGAATAGAAGACTGAAGAAGGAAAATATACCTTGCAGTAAAATATACTTGGCAGTAAGTACACTAAAGGCACAGACTTTGGCACTATCACTTTTTCTACATCGCCAGTTGAGACAGGATCAACTAATCAATCGATTCTTTAAGTCAATTATCCATAAAAGGCCAGCGCCCTTTAAAGGATTTCCAACATGGGATTTATCCATAGTGTTGATTAGACTACTACCTTCATTTGAGCATTTGGAGTAAGTGCCAGAAAAGTGTCTGTGTTTTTACTGGAAATCACTTCGACCAGGCAGGTAAGTGAGCTGCAAGCTCCATCAATGAAGGAACCTTACTGCACAATTCTTCCAGATAAGGCCATACTGAGACTTGACCCTTTATTTTCTAAGTATACAGCACGTCCTGTTCCAGAAGATATTCCTTACTCTTGGGTAATACATCCAGTAGATGGCGCTGGACTGCAGAGACAGAAAAGTGGCTCCTCCCGGCCCCATATATACCAGGGACCTCCCACAAAATCCCCAGTTCTTCTCCGCAGTCCTGGCTGCGATGACTAAAAGATGGCTCTTTCTACTCGCAGGTGAGCGGGGCTTATTAGCCTGCGGCCCTGTAGGACTATTCCCACCCGTTCCTTTTCACTGCCTCCCAGCTTAGGCTGCGCTGGTCGGGTGATGGTAGGCAGCACCGCTGCCAGGTGCTAAGGAGCGCTGCTCCTACCGCAGTGCCCCACCAAAGGGTAGGCAGTACAGGCCCGTGGTGAGCCTTATGGGATGCCCTCCCGCGGCTGTTTGCCCTTCGCCCCCTGTCCCCTCAGTTAGGCTCTTCTTAGGTCGTCCACTGCTTCCCCTTCGCCCCCCCTGGGTAGATCTCGGGGGGGGGGGGGTGTATGTATTTACTATGCATATCATGTTTTGCCTTGGATGCACTGGTTTTGATTATTGCTGCCGCGCGCTTGTACTCCGCTCCAGGGACGGCGGCGACATCGCCTCAGGCGCTGCTGCGCCGTCAATAGCTGGCCTTGTCACGGAGGCGTGTTTTTGCGCTCTTCGGGGGGGGCGGGCCTTGCGTATGACGTTTTCCTCATCACTTCTCCGTGGCCCGCCCCTCGAGGTATATGTGGGCGCCATTTTGGAGCTCCTGTGCTGCGTGTCTGGCGTCTCCCTATCGCGGTCCGTAAGTGCCCCTGCGGGCTGTTTTTTTCTTGTACTCATTGTATATGCTTACAGGTTCTTTGCTTTATGTCTTACAGGCGGGTTAAACTTCTTTGTGGTTTCTCCCGGTCCTATCCCCTTTTAGCGTTAACTCCTTATTGGAGGGCTATTGTATTTGTATATCTCCAACTTCCCTAGCGGGCTACTGGGGTATCCCGGTTAGCTTTATTGGCGTCAATCCCAATTGACGCTCCCTCTGGCTGCGCTCCCTCTGGCTTCGCCTACCCCCCCACGCTTACATCTGACTCCTAGTGAGGTGCATACCAGTGGGGAGTCTCAACCTGATTTGGCTGCACAGGCGGCCAGCATTGAGAGACATATTGCTGGCTCTGGCCCGCGTAAGGCTTCTTCCAAGAAGCGGCATTTATCTCCTGTTGTTTCCCTCTTTCCTATGGAGGCTGAGGAATTTTTCGACGTTACCGGTTATACCCCCATGGAAGAGGGGGAATTATTTTCTGATTCAGAATCATCTGAGGAACAGCCTAAGGTTTATGGTGCCGATTCTGGGTCTGACCCCTGGGCTTCAGATGATACAGACAGGCTTTTAGCTCACATTTTTGAAGTACTCTGTATCTCTCCTCCTGCCTTGGCTCGGCGGCAGCAGGGGGAGCTGTTTTTTTATACTGTTAAACCACGCTTGGAGTTTCCTGAACAAACTCATTTTAATTATCTGGTGCTCAAAGAGTGGGAATGGCCTAGCCGGCTTCCCGGGGTGCCAAAGAGTTGGGATAAGAGTGTACAAAAATGGGGATGCCCCAAATCCCCTATGGAAAGTACTACCAAAGATTTATTGCACACACCTAATTGTAAAAATATATCTATTTTTATTGCAAAATCATTGTACCATTACAACAGAGAAACACACAGTTTAAAAAACATATAAAACAAACAATTTCATAGTCTGCCAATGGGGGGGTGCTGTTGTATCGTGCTGAGATAAACCCAGTTATATAAATGTATATCAATAGTGTTAATATCCCCAAATGTATTCCAACATAAAAATATATATCATATTATTTACAACAAGTGCTAAGTGCATTGTGCCAACTTAAGCAAAGTGAATCAATCCCAAATAAACCGCTATACGGACAGACTCTGAGGCTCGGTGTCTCTTCTTCAAGGCAGAGTTTTTCACACTCTGCCTTGAAGAAAAGACACCAAGTCTCGGAACGTGTGGGCTCTGTGGGGGGTGGCACTTTTGCTGTTATTACCCAGTCTCAAGATAAGTAGCACTTCTTTTTACTCTGACTTAGGTCTCCTTGTTGTCTAGATTTAATAGGGATTTTTTGTCTGTATAGCTGTCTATTTGGGATTGATGCACTTTGCTTAAGTTGGCACAATGCACTTAGCACTTGTTGTAAATAATATGACATATATTTTTATGTTGGAATACATTTGGGGATATTAACACTATTGATATACATTTATATAACTGGGTTTATCTCAGCACGGTACAACAGCGCCCCCATTGGCAGACTATGAAATTGTTTGTTTTATATGTTTTTTAAACTGTGTGTTTCTCTGTTGTAATGGTACAATGATTTTGCAATAAAAATAGATATATTTTTACAATTAGGTGTGTGCAATAGTAAATCTTTGGTAGTACTTTCCATAGGGGATTTGGGGCATCCCCATTTTTTGTACATATATTGTTGGAATTACCAAAGTTGTGCACCACGGTTATTGGATTAGTTGGTGCCACCTCTTTCACCCTTTTTGGGTCCCCACGAGTTGGGATAAGAGGTATCCCTTTCCTGCTGAGATGGTTAAACGATGATCATGTCCTCCCGAGGTGGATGCACCAGTTCTGGGGTTGTCCAACACATCCGTCATGCATTCCCCTGACTCTATTACACTGAGGGATGGGGAGGACAGGTGCATAGATCAGCTGGCTTGCCGTGCCTTTGCCTGTGTGGGGACCACGCTGCGTCTGGTCGGTGCCTCTGCCATTATGGCTGTTGCTATTAAAAACCTGCTCAGGGGTCTCTTAGATGGGGCCCCTGATGTTGCAGGTAGTGAAGAGTATAGAGCTCTTCTGCGTTGTGAGGAATTTGTGGCATATGTTCTCTCTGCCTTGGATGATACCATTAGAATGTGTGGCAGGGCATATGCCTTGTTGTTGGCGATACGTCGCTCGGTCTGGCTGCGCCAGTGGGCAGCTGGCAACGCTGCTAAGAAGGCTCTCACTGGTTTTCCCTTCAAGGGGCTGCGCCTCTTTGGTGAACGTCTGGACTTGTTTGCTAAGGGAGGCAAGTTACCTCAGCGTAGAAGGCAGCCCCGGTCCTTTCGGGGTTCAGGTGCCCTCCTTCCTTCTGTAGCTCCAGAATTGGATGGGGAGCTTCCTTTGCTGGAGCCCGCGGATATTTTTGGGGCAGGGGCAGAGGACATGGCCGCCCTGGCCCTGGGGTCCCAAGCCTAAGTCCTCCCGCAAGCCCCTCAGGCATGAAGGGGCGCCCTCACCCATCCGGCTTCGGCTCATGTCTGGAGGCGTCATGTCTCAGACCGGTGGATTCAGGAGTTAGTGTCCTCCGGTTACAAGATACTAGATATTGCAGCCTGGCTGCCCCCAAGATTCATCAAATCCTGGTTAGCTCAAAACCCCCTGTCAGCTCAGGGTCTGTCCCTTGCTGTCCAAGGCCTTCTGGAATTGGGAGTCATCTGCCGGGTGCCCTTGAGGGAAAGGGGCAAAGGCTATTATTCCAATCTTTTCATTGTTCCCAAAAAGGATGGGTCCATCAGACTCATCCGGGATTTAAAGTGTCTCAACAAATTTGTCAGATTCAGGCACTTTCGCATGGAGACTCTGCGCTCCGCTGTGAATTCCCTACGCCCAGGGGACTTCATGACCTCTGTAGACATCAAGGATGCTTACCTTCAAGTACCTATCTTTCCAGGTTATCAGAGATTCCTCAGGTTCACTGTGGAGGATCAGCACTACCAATTTGTGGCCTTGCCCTTCGGTCTCACCTCGGCTCCCAGGGTATTCACCAAGATGCTGGCAGGAGTGATGGCTCTGCTGAGATCTCAGGGCATTCGCATTCTTCCCTTCTTGGACGACATGCTTATTGCTTCTCAGTCCTTCCATCAGGCACAGCTGGATACTCAGCGGGTGGTGTCCACACTGGAGTCATTCGGCTGGGTGATCAACCACCCCAAATCTTCCCTGTCTCCTTCCATGGTGAAGTCTTTTCTGGGCATTATTCTGGATTCATCTCAGGTCAAGATCTTTCTTCCTCAGCAGAAGGTGGAGAGTCTTCAAGAGCAAGCACAGACCCTTCTGTCTTGTCCTCATCCGTCCATCAGGCAGGGAATGCAGCTGGTGGGCCTGATGGTGTCCTGCTTCGAGGCGGTTCCATATGCTCAGTTTCACATGAGGCCTCTTCAGCTTCACCTCTTGTCAGTATGGGATTGGGACCCCGTGTCCTTGGATCAGGTGTTTGTCCTGTCCCCTCTGGCCAGGCGGTTTCTATCGTGGTGGCTGGACTCGAGGAAGCTGCTGGGGGGCAGATCCTTTCTGGCCCCTTGTTGGGAGACTATGGATGCCAGTCTGACAGGTTGGGGGGGCTTTTGGAAATCCCTGAAATTCCAGGGTCAGTGGGGCCCTCAGGAGGCCCATACCCCTATCAACATTCTGGAGTTGAGGGCGATCAGGTTGGTTCTCGCCCACTTAATCCCACACCTGGTCCACTCGGACAACCAGGAAGTGTCCCTGATACTGTCCTGGGCGGAGGTGAATGTTCCCTGCATCTCAGCTGTGTACATTCCAGGGGTGGAGAATCTGGAGGCAGACTCCCTGAACAGGGGGACCTCTGGTCTGGGAGAATGATCCCTCAGCAGCAGGGTGTTTCTCTCCCTGTGCCACCGCTGGGGTCAGCCGGATGTGGATCTGTTTGCGTCCCATCACAATCACAAGCTTTCTCTGTCCCAGGATCCTCTGGCCTTGGCCATGGATGCCTTGGCAATGTCTTGGACGAGTTTTCAGCTCCTGTATGTGTTTCCCCCGTTTCCCCTGCTGGGCAGGGTGCTGCTCAGGAAAGGGTGCCAGCCATACTGGTGGCCCCCTGTTGGCCAAGAAGAGTGTGGTTAGCAGACACCGTGCAGCTGGCAGTAGATCAGTACGCTGTGCCCCGGGTTCCAGATCTGCTCACTCAGGGGCACCTACGCCACCCCAATTTACAAACGCTGGCTTTGACGGCCTGGCTGCTGAAACCTCCATCTTGATGGAAAGGGGGCTGCCTGCCTCGGTTGTTAATACCATGATCAGGGCTAGGAAAAGGTCCTCTTCTTCCATCTACTATAGGGTTTGGCGTACTTACATTGACTGGTGTGAGTCTAACTCTCTTCCCTGTCGTGTGTTTTCTATTCCTAGGATTCTGGAGTTTCTGCAACATGGTTTGGATCTGGGTCTTCAGCTCAGTACTCTGAAAGGTCATGTTTCTGCCTTGGCTATTTTTTTCCAAAGATCCTTTGCTCAGCATCCCCTGGTGAAGACCTTCTTCCAGGGGGTTACTCACGTGCGTCCCCCACGTAAGCCTATGTTACCAGTCTTGGTCTTATCTGCCCTGCAGGGGTCTCCCTTCGAGCCCTTGCAGGGGGCCCCTTTGTCCATTCTTACGCTTAAGGTAGTCTTTTTGGTGGCAATCACTTCTGTTAGGCGTGTTTCTGAGTTGGCGGCGCTTTCCATCAAACCTCCCTATTTTGAGAGGCACCAGGACAAGGTGGTGTTTTGTTTTAAGCCAGATTTTCTGCCTAAGGTTGTTTCTGCCTTTCATCTCAATCAGGACATTGTTTGGCTTTTCTGTGTCCTAATCCTAGTAATTCTAAGGAGAGGGTTTTACACTCTCTGGATGTGGTTATGACTCTGAAGTTCTATTTGGTGGCTACTGAACCCTTCATGAAGACTGATGCTCTTTTTGTGCTCCTGTCTGGACCTAAGAAGGGTCTGGCTCCAGCTAAGTCCACTATCAGCAAGTGGATCCGTCAGGCTGTGATACAGGCCTACTCTGCTAAGGGGAAGGTGCCTCCCTTCCGCCTTACTGCTCATTCTACTCGTGCTATTGGTGCCTCTTGGGCTTTTCAGCACCAAGCTTCTGTTGAACAAGTTTGCAAGGCCGCCACTTGGTCTTCTGTTCATACTTTTTCTAGGTTTTACAAGGTTGATGTTAAGGCCTCAGCTGATGCTGCTTTTGGTTGCAAAGTTCTGCAGACGGCAGTGGTTTAAACTGTCTGCTGTTAGTTTTGGGGATCCCACCCTACCTTACGGACACTACTATTGGATGTCCCAAGAGTAAGGATATCTTCTGGAACAGGACGTGCTGTATACTTAGAATAATACAATTCTGTGATTACTCACCTGTAGAATTGGTATTATACGTAAAATTCAAAATTCGCATGCCTTTTGGGGGGCGGAGCTAAGGCGCAGCGAGGAAGAATCATGTTCTCAAAATTTTCGGCTTTGCGAAGTTCCGAGTACTGGGCGCAGCGCAGTTCCTTTGTCCGCCTCTGTGGAAAGATTTTCGGCTTAGCGAAGTAGCTGGCACCGCTGAGGATCTTCTGTTCTTTTCAGCGGCACAAAGCGGTTTCTCAATCCGCCTCCATGGAAAGATTTTCGGCTTAGCAAAGTAGCTAACACCGCCGACGGCTTCTTCTTTTCAACGGTTCTTTGAGCCGGGGATGATGGAAGATTTTCGGCTTAGCAAAGTCACTAGCTCCGCTGAAGCAGCCGGTTCTCCTCTGATTCCCCTTCGGCAGTGCATAATTCTGGGGTTGTTGGCCAGCAAAAAGGGCTGCTCTGAGCCACTGCACGGCCACCCTCAAGTGGACCTAAACCTTTTGGTAGGTCATTTTGTTTAATTTCTGATTGTTAGTTATTTTTGTTTAATTCTATATTATTGTAGATTTGGAAAGGGCATAATATTAATATATAATTTATATTGTAATATATATTATATGTTGGTTTACCCCTCAGAGGACTCGCAGTAGTCTTGTGACTGTCAAGAACCCATATATATACTTGGTCTCAGATCCCCAGGGTCATAGACTAGTATTAAATTCACCATGATGGAGGCATCTGGGGTAGTTGGATCTGGTCTTACCAGATTTACCCCATGTCCAGTATGCATGCAGTGGCACTGGACAAGGATAGCACGGTGTGCAGGGATTACGCTACAGTTGTAGTGGATAGGTAGACAGGTGTCTCCTCCATGAAGGGGCTCTGATTCCTGTCGCCGGTGCTCTGAGACTTAAACCCCCTTGGCAGTCTTCATGCGAACCTAAACATTTTGAGAGTCGTAGCGTTTACTAAGAAGTTTTTTGAAAGAAAAAAAAAAAGTATATTGAAGAGGATATTGGGGCTGCCATAGTCTCCTTCTGAGTCTTTAAACTCTGTCGGCAGCCCTCAAGTGGTTTGGCAGCCCTCAAGTGGTCCTAAACCTATAGAGTAATTTTGGTATATTGGCTACTAAGAAGGTAATAAAGAAAAGAATATTTTTTTTTCTTCCGATCCATTCCAGACCCTCCTTACACTTGGGAATTACTTCCTTACCTGAAGGGTGTGACTGCAAGACAAAAAAGGCCATAAGTAGCAGCAGCTTCCTAATCAAAATCAGTTTCATTCTTGCAGTTGAAGTGACTGTGAAGGTTGTTGAAGATTCTCTCTTAAAGTGGACCAACACCCAGGATTTTGACTATCCTGGGTCTTGGTCCACTTCGGTGGGGCACCCCCGATCGGGGTGCCCCGCTGTGTGAAACCCCCACGAACAACTCACCTCTCCCCGCGCCGATCACCCGTGGGTGTTGGTCCACTTTAAGGATTGGCAGCAAGTGGGGGAATGAACCCTGTCGGCTTCCTGCACGACCTTATTCCCACGGATTCCTCTGACCCAACTATATGCCTCCCCAGCTTTTTGCTGTTTAACCCTTTCGCTGCCAGCCTACCTGGAGTTTTTGTCACCCTTGGTGCCAAACCATTTTGCACTATTTTGCGCTCCCCATGTTCCAATGTGATTTTTGAAGGGATTTCCAGGGATTTCCCAGGAAAATGATATATTGTTTTTTTCAGCAGAGTCTGGGCTTTAACATGAAATGTCTTGTTTGTAATTTTTTAGGTGTATTCTCAATATTTTTGGGTGAAATATGTGAAAAAAAAATAAAAAAAAATACATTTTTACAATTTGTAGTTTTTTTTTGTAATAAAAAATGTACGTTTTTCAATATAAACTTATTGCGTGTGAAATCCCAATTTCTCCCAGTTACAGCGATACCACATATGTATAGGTAGACACCCTTTTCTGCCCAGGAGACTCCCCCAAACTGAAATAGCGCTTTAGGGAATTTTCAGATAAAATACAACTATGCAATGCAATATGCGCACCTTGCAGTTTTTCCAGAAAAACAACCCTTTACATTTGAAATACCCCCGACAAACTATATATTCTCTGGAAGTACACACCTCAAGCTTTCTAAGCGTACCAGGCTTGTTGATGTGCCCATAGTTTTACGGAAGTAATCCCTCAATGTATTCTTTGGTTGCAAAGAGTTTCCCTAAAAAAAGAATAAAAAAGCAGAATCAAAGCCACATTTTCCTAAAAAACTATGTGCAAACAAGAAAAAACAAGTTTAATCTGAAAAAGCAACATCCCCCGAACAGAACGATACCCAACATGCATAGGTTCTGTCAAGGGAAGAGTTGCCAAACACCCCAAAGTAAAGCATGTGCGTAACAGTGATTTTACTTGAAAATTTCAGCTCTGCAGACAAAGTGCGCACCTTGCGATTTTTCAACCAAAACAACCCTTTACATTTGAAATATCCCACATAAACCATATATTACCTGAAAGTACACATGTTAAGCTTTCTAAGCGTACCCAACTTGTTGTAGTGGGCTCATCTTTCTGGAATTAATCCATCAAAGAATTCTTTGGTTGCGCAGGGTTTCCCTAAAAAATGTATAAAAAAGCTGAATAAAAAACACCTTTTCCTAAAATATAAATATGCAAACCAGAAAAAAACAAGCTAAATCTGAAAGGTCCCCCGAACAGAACAATACCCAACATGCATAGCTACCTTTAACCATTTTAATTGCCAGCCTACTTGAGATTTTGTCACCCTCTGTTGACAGGTAATTTTTCTCCATTTTGCGCCATGTTTTGCGCCATTTTTGCTGGAATTTTCAGGAAAATTATATATATATTTTCTGCAGCAGAGTTTAGGCTTTAACAAGAAATGTCTTGTTTGTACATTTTATTTTGTTTTTTACAATATTATTAAGTAAAAAATAAATAAAGAAATCATTTTTTTAGAAAATTGACTCCTTTATTTTAAATAAAAAATTTATTTTATTAAGGAAAACCGTATTGCATGTGAAAGCCCCATTTCTACCGATTAGAACGGTACCACATATTTATCGGTAGCCCCCCGTTCCTGCCCAGGAGACCCCCCTAACTGAAACAAGTACTTTATAACATTTACAAATAAAATACAACTACCATCCACACTACATAGGGTTAAATCGAGAAAAAAAATGACATAGGGTCCCCCTTCCCGGGGGGGGGGGGGGGCATTTTTGGGGGGGATTTTTAAGGATTAAAAACCCTTAAAAATCCCCCAAAAAATTGACATGAGGTCCCCCTCACCCAAAGTAACCAGCCCGGGACCAGCTATGCAGGGCTTGTAGAAACAGGGCACAGGGGCCAGCTTTTGTGGCCCCTGGCCCTGCAGGCTACAAGCCCGCATAGCCCGGGCTCTTCCGCCCTCCCCTGGGCTTTGGGGAGGCAGGTAATGGGGGTGCCAGGGGTTAATGGCAAGTCACCCGCGATCTCGGATGTCCCGCGGTGTGTGAGGTGATCGGCCCGGGAATCTTATAGATTCCCGGGCCGATCACCTCAGGGTGTTGGTCCACTTTAATAAAATACATTTTTTTTTTAAATAAAGGAGTCAATTTTCTAAAAAAAAAATTATTTATTTTTTGACTTAATAATATTATAAAAAACAAAATAAAATTTACAAACAAGACATTTCATGTTAAAACTCTGCTGCAAAAAAAATATATATATAATTTTTCCTGAAAATTCCAGCAGAAATGGCGCAAAACATGGCGCAAAATGGGGAAAAATGACCAGAGGGTGACAAAATCTCAAGTAGGCTGGCAATTAAAAGGGTTAAAAGTAGCTCTGCATGTTGGGTATTGTTCTGTTCGGGGGACCTTGCGCTTTCAGACTTAGCTTGTTTTTTCTGGTTTGCATATTTATATTTTAGGAAAAGGTGTTTTTTATTCAGCTTTTTTATACATTTTTTAGGGAAACCCTGTGCAACCAAAGAATTCTTTGAGGGATTAATTCCAGTAAGATGAGCCCACTACAACAAGCTGGGTACGCTTAGAAAGCTTAACATGTGTACTTTCAGGGAATATATGATTTATGGGGGATATTCCAAATGTAAAGGGTTGTTTTTCTGGAAAAACTGCAAGGTGCGCATAGCGCATTGCATAGTTGTATTTTATCTGAAAATCCCCTAAAGCACTGTTTCAGTTTGGGGGAGTCTCCTGGGCAGGAAAGGGTGTCTACCTATACATATGTGGTATCACTGTAACCGGGAGAAATTGGGATTTCACACGCAATAAGATTTTATTGACAAACTTACATTTTTTATTGCAAAAAAAACTACAAATTGTAAAAAATAGATTTTTTTAATTTTTTGCACATATTTCACCCAAAAATATTGAGAATACACCTAAAAAATGAAGAGCAAGACATTTCATGTTAAAGCCCAGACTCTAATCCCTTCAAAAATCACATTTGAATATGGGGAGCGCATAATAGTGCAAAATAGTCTGGCAACAAAAACTCCAGGTAGGCTGGCACTTAAAGGGTTAAACCCTCAGGGCTGCAGGCTTTCATTAAAAAGCAAGTCAGCTGCAGGTTTTTGTCTGGTGAGCCTGCTGGGGGGGACCAAGGGATTTTCCCTTTCTTATTGCTCTTCCCATGTGTTGAAGCTAAGGTTGTTGGCCAGCTACAAAGGGGCTCCACCCTCAAGTGGACCTAAACCTTTTGGCAGGTCATTTTGTTTGTTTTTTAATACTGTTTTTGTTTAAATCTATGCTATTATAGATTGGGAAAGTGCAAATATAATATTACTATATAATTTATATATGATGGTACCCCCCCAGAGGATTCGCAGTACTATTGTGACTGTCGAGAACCTATCTTTACTGGTCAGAACCCCTGGGTCTTAGACTAATATTATTAAATTCACCATGTTGGAGGCATGTGGGGTAGCATATCCGGTTTTAACAGATTTACCCCATGTCCAGTATGCATTCAGTGGCACTGGACAAGGATGGCATGGTGCGCAGGGATTATGCTACGGTTGTAGTAGATAGGGAGACAGTTGTCAATTCCCTGAGGGGGCTCTGACCCCTATTGCTGGTGATCTGAGACTTAAAAACCCCCTTTGCAGCCTTAATGCGGACCTAAACCTTTAGTGTGACTACTAAGAAGGTTTGTAAAATAAAAAAAAAATTCCTCTGAGTGTATTGAAGAGGATATTGTAGTTGCCATAGTCTCTTTCTGAGTCTTTAAACTCTGTCAGCAGCCCTCAAGTGGTCCTAAACCTATAGAGTCATCATGGAGTATTGGCTACTAAAGAGGTTTTAAAGAAAATATTTTTTTCCGCTGAGTTGAAGAGGATATTGTGGCTGCCATAGTCTCTTTCTGAGTCTTTAAACTCTGTCGGCAGCCCTCAAGTGGTCCTAAACCTATAGCGTCATCATGGAGTATTGGCTACTAAAAGGGTTTTAAAGAAAGTAATTTTTCCTCTGAGTGGAAGAGGATATTGTGGCTGTCATAGTCTCTTAGTCATTATGATGTATTGGCTACTAAAAAGGTAATAAAAAAAAAAAATAAAAGATGGTTGATTTCCTCCATTCTGGAGGATGTTGCAGAGCATACGCTTTATTATAATCTGATCAATAGGGAATGGCAGAAGTCGGGTTGTTTTCCGACCATTCCTAAAGTACTAGATACTATGTATCCTTTTCCTCCAGATCAGATTGAATTATGGTCTCACCCTCCTGTGGTGGATGCTCTGGGGCCAGGTCTCTTTAAGATTTTGGTTATGCCATCCTCTGATAGTGCTTCTCCAAAGGATCCAGCGGATAAGCGCGTAGATAAGGTGGCATGTCATGTTTTTATGGGGTCGACCTTGTGGCCGGCCTGTGCTACATCCATAGCATTTTTTGTGAGCAGGAGGTTGTTAAAGCAACTGGACTCAAAGATTTGTATGACTCGTTCACGGAAGCCATGCTCCCAGTTGATCAAAGCCAGTTGGCTCTAACAGGTATGTGATCCAGGCTATGGAGGTTTGATCTGGTTGTGGGCCAGAGGCCTAGCTCTGGTGGTCGCCTTAAGGCGTGCTTTATGGCTTAAGCAATGGCCAGCTGACATAGCGTCTAAAAAGGAATATGACGGGACTCCCCTTTTAAGGTGGGGCCTCTGTTTGGAGAGAGCTTGGTCGACTTACCATGCTACTAGTGGTAAGTCATTTAATCTGCCACAGAAGCCGAAGTCTAATACTGCTTTCACAGGGCCTCTAATACTCCGGAGTTTCGGTTAGAGGTTCGGCCTCTTCAGGATACCGAAAAGATTTTTGGAATAAGACAAAGTTCCAAATTAAGGCAACAGGTGTCTGGCAGAATAAAGCCAGACCCCCTTAAAAGCCTGTTCAGGCATGAAGGGATGCCCCCGCACTTGCAGGTGTGGGGGGACCACTTCTGCAATTTGCTCGTATTTGGAGGCTTCATTAACAGATATCTGGATACAGGAAGTTGTATCCTCAGGTTACAAGATCAAATTAGGAGCCAGACCCCCTTGGAGATTCTCTTGGTCAGGGGTATCCCGAATTCCGCAGTAAGCAGAAGCATTGAGATCTGCCGTATGTCGCCTTTTTAGAGGTTGGAGTTGTTGATCCACAGTGAAGTTACTCCAGCCGGGCAGTGTATATATAAGGATACATACCTACATTGCTGTAGGTGGCCTACATCTTCAGTTTGTGGCGTTACCCTTCGGTCTATCTTCAGCACCAAGGGTGTTTACCAAGGTGTTGGCAGGTCTCATGTTTTCTCTAAGAAGTCAGGGTATACATATAATCCCTTACTTAGACTATCTGTTAATATGGGCCCCATCATGTCAGAGGACCCAGAAAAATACACAGACTGTCTGATCGACATTGGATAATTGACTATCCAGTCGAATCTTTAAGTCAAATATCATATCATAGCTTCAAGAGTTATTCTTTCTGGGACTGGCATTAGACACGTCTCAGGCAAAAGTGTTTTTTCCACACACAGAAGTGACTCTTATTCTAGGCCAAGTCACAGGGTCTCTTGTCTTGCCCTCAACCGACGATTCAAGGAATATGTCTGTTGGGCCTGATGGTATCTTGCTTGAGTCAGTACCTTTTGCACTGTTCACACAAGACCCCTGCAGATGGAATTGCTCACAATCTAGAATCGAGACCCACACACTCTGATTCACTCTTTTTGCATGACACCGTCAGCAAGGCAGTCTCTAGCCTGGTCCTCGGCCTCTTCAGACTGGCAAATCCTTCCAGTACAGTGGAAGATCACCATGGATGCCAGTCTATCTGGTTGGGGGAGTGTCATGGAGTCACAAAGGATCCAGGGACAGTGGAGTCCGAAGGAGAGCAGAATCTCCATAAAGTCCTGAAACTGAGAGCTATTCTATTGTATTCAGACATTGGACATCCCATCGGATTGCGCATCCCGTCCAGATTCAAACAGACAATTGGACAGCGGTGGTATATATCAACCACCATGAGGTCATCAGAAGCAGTAAAGCCCTGATGGAAGTGAGTTGGGTTCTTTACTTGTCTTTTGGTGGTACACATACCTGGAGTGTACAACTTGTAGGCCGATCATCTCAGCAGAACGTTCCTGCATCAGAGGGAATGGTCTCTTTTAGCCAGGGTTTTTTTTTAATCCGTATGCATGTGCTGGGGAATCCCAGACGTAGATCTCTTGCATCACGGCTCAGTCAGAAGGTCCGAAGTTTGTCTCAGTCCAGGGATCCTCTAACAATAGCAACAGATGCCCTGGCTCTTTAGTGGTCAGCATTCAAGCTTCTTTATGCATTTCCCTTTGATTTCACTCCTGGGTCAAGTACTAAAAAAGTTTAGCTCACAAGGGAGTCCCAACCATTTTGGTGGCTCCTCTGTGGCCAAGAAGAAGCTGGTTCTCAGACAAGTAAGGATGTCAGAGGGCAACTTGTGGAGGCGACGATCCAGATCTTCTCACACAGGGGCCTCTAAGGCATCCCAAATGACAAGTTCTGGCTTGGACGGCCTGGCTATTGAATCCTTTATCTTGGCAGAAAGGGTTTTTTTTCTGCCAGAGTCATCCAGATTATGATTCAGGCCAGGAAGGCCAGTGATCTACTATAGAGTCTGGCAAGCATTTATCGATTGGTGCGAATCCAGGGGTTCGCTTGTAGTACTGTTCTGTTTACAGAATATATTGATTTTTGCAGAAGTCTTGAGTACGTTAAGGGGAAATATCTGCTTATCTATCCTCTTTCAGAAACCCATAGCTGAGAATGTTTTTATCAGAACTTGTTTTACAAGGAATCACTCATGTGCGGCCTCCTCATAAGCCACTTCTGCCGGTTTGGGACCTGAACTTGTTTTATCAGCTCTTCAGGGTCCTCCTTTTTGAGCCATGGTAGATGCGTCATTAAGTCTAAGGGCGCTTATGGTCATCTCTTAGTGGCAATAACCTCAGCAGGTGGGTTTCTGAATTAGCAGCTTATCAGTAAGCCTCCTTATTATTGAGCATTTTAGGATTTTTTTCTTAAAGGTGTCTTCATTTTAATGAAGAGATGGTTTTGCCTTCCTTATAGCGGACCTTCACCCTAAATAAGAGCCTATCTTATATGTTTCCCCCACGCTGTACATACAGATTGCCCACATTAAAAATCTTCCTACCTGCATCTATTGCATTTTCTGAGACTTTAAACATCCAAGATGGCGGCCCATAGAGGTGCAGGCAGCCTGCAAACAGGAAGTGTCTTCTGACTGTGTCGCTCTGCATTCTGGGATTGCTGACCTTTTCCTGACCACAGCTCTGCTCTGTCTGTGCAAAGCACAGCTGTAACCCCACCCCCTGCACTTATGAACCCTCTCCTCAGTATGTGATGCTACTGTGCCAAGATGGCGGCACCCATATCCTAGAGTGCTGAACAGCGTTGCAGGCCAGTGAAGGAAAGAATAAATAGTAAGTGATTAAAAACTTTAAATATATTAATTTTAGATGTTGAGGAATAGTTTCTAAGGGTTTGGGCTTTTCGTTAAATGATGCTGAAGGTCTGGTTTAAGTCCTGCTCCAGTGTCTGATAAGGAAGGGGGATTCTTCACTGTTTGGATGTAGTGACTTTAGTGAGAGCACTAAGGTATTATCTCACTACTACATAATCTTTCCATAGTTTGGACTTCTTATTGTCATACCTGAGGGTCCAAGGAAAGGTCCTCCACCAGCTAAGTCTGCCATCAGCTGATGGATTAGACAGACAGTGGTAAGAGTCTATTCTGCCAAGGGGAAGGAGCACAGCTCTTTCCACTAGGGCCATTGGTGCTTTCTGGGCCTTTCAGCATCATGCCTCGGTGGAACAGGTTTGTAAAGCTGCCACCTGGGCTTCGGTTCATACATTTTACCAAATTTACAAGGTAGATGTTAGGGCCTCAGCTGATGCTGTATTCGGTCGAAAAGTTCTTCAGGCATTAGTGAAATGTACCACCTGCTGTTCCACGTTGGGGATTTTGCCCATATATAGGTACTGCTTTTGGATGTCTCAATTGTGATGAATAGGACGGCTTGGAATGGATTGGAAGAAAAAAGAACAAAAAAACAAATCGAACGAAAGTAACAAAGAAAACGTACAATGTCAGATTATGCTAACCCGATATGTATCAATAAGGACATTACACACCTGCCACTGAAAATACACAATAGGTCCTTCTATACAGGATCTGAACATTCAGACTAGTGGCTGTCTGCCCTGCAACTAGCATCGACATTGGAATAAAAGGAACAGAAAGGAATAGAGTGGGAAGCAAAAGCAAAGTGAGGGGGGGGAAGGGGAGGGAGGGTCGGGGGGCAGGACGGGGGAGGGGCGGGAGGGGGGGTGCAAGCAGAGGGGGAGGAGAACTCCCAGTTCTGACTATTTGGCCCAGTGTTCTGAAGTGGTTCAGCATGGCCCAAGTATCTGCAGCATTCCACCCAGGCCCGCGCCTGCGCCAGCCCACAGGAGGCCAACTCAGCTCACAGGGGGGGAAGGCCGCAGAGGCGGGGGTTCTTGTTGTGAGCAGAGGAGCTCCTTGCCCTCCGGGGACTCCATATATACCATCCAACCGTACCAGGTGATGGCGAATTTCTCATGTGTGCCATCGCGTGAGGACATAAGGCTTTCAAACCTCATAGTATCATTCACCCTTCGGCACCACATGCCCATAGAGGGAGGCTCCCTGTTCTTCCACATCTGAGGGATGCAGCATTTTGCTGCGTTCAGCAGATGACAGGTTATGGAGTTCCTGTAGCTCTTCAGAGGCGTCTCCGAAACATGGAGGAGACAGAGGGCAGGATCATCAGGTACTGTTGCTCCCGAGACTCTCTCCGTGACCCTTCTGACCTGGTTCCAGTATTCCCTAAGCATAGGGCAGGCCCAGAAAATGTGCAAAAGATCCCCCCCTCTCACCGTCACACCTCCAGCAGTTTGGGGGGGATGTCTGGGTACCATCTGTTCAGGTCCGATGGAACTCTGTACCATCTCGATAGCAATTTGTATCCACATTCCTGAATCCGGGTACAAATTGAGGACCCGTGCGGCGACGCCAGAATCCTCCGGCACTGCTCAGGGGTCCATGACGCATCAAGGTCCCTGGCCCACTTTCCCAGGTAGGGGGGGTCCTCCAGATCAGGAGGGGCCGCAAGGAGTCTATAGGTCCTCGAAAGGACGTGTTTCTCTGCTTCGTTGCTGCAGCACATTTCCTCGAAGCTCGTAAGGGTCTGTCTACCCTCCCTAAAGTCCCGCAGCGAGGCCAGGAAGTGGTTCAGCTGCATACATTGCCACCTGGACCACTCCGGGATCCCGGCCCTTCGTGCCAGTTCACCCAAATCCGCCCAGCCTCTCTCTCTGAGAAAATGGCCCGTGTTATACACATTCGCTGCAACCCAAGCCTTCGCCTGTGGACCCTCGCACCCTGGTGCAAAACGTGGGTTCCCCAATACAGGGTACATGGGAGAGGGGGGGGGGAGATCCCTGGCAGTGGAAGGTGTCTCCACATACCTTAAGTGTGGGGTCTATAGTGGGGTGGAGCCTCCCAGGTTTATCCCCCTCGGCCGCCACCCAGGGTGCACCTCTAAGTGGAATTGCAAGGAAGCTCTGCTCCAAGCCGACCCACTGCTTACACCTACCATGAGCACACCAGTCGACTACCCTGCTGAGGTGGGTCGCGGCATGGTAGAGTATCGGATCAGGGACACCTACGCCCCCTTGCTCCTTCACCCTGGTTAGGATCTCCCGCCTCAGCCTCGGCCTCCGTCCAGCCCAAATAAATCTGATGAACACCGAGCGCACCCTCAGGAGAAAGGAGCGAGGCACAAACACCGGCAGCGCCTGGAGGAGGTAGAGCAGACAGGGCAGGAGGGTCATTCCTTGATACCTTTTTTATGGCGTTTTGTTATATCGCATGAAGGGCATGCTAGGTTGATATATCCATGTCTTGGATGCCTAGTCTTGTGGAGTGAAAAAAAAAGAAATACATATTTAGTCTTTTTCCAGTCTTTTTTTTGTCTCCATCAAGAGATATAGATATGCCTCCCGGGCGGCTGGTTCTACTGCTTTTTAAATAACTGGAATCTAGGACATAATTACTTGCCTAATCCTCGCCGTGGGTCGTCATGAAGGATGGAGAGAGAAATTCCCAGTTAGACTTTCTTCGAATCCTTCATGACGACCCCTTATTTCCCTCCCATGTCCGACAGTTTACCTAATGTTAGCTGCTAAAGACTGAGGTGGAGAGGAAGGGGTTTTAACCTCTGTTCAGTTTATTTTTTTCCATGGGTTGAGCCTCCCTCTCTGTGGTTCGTCATGAAGGATTCGTAGAAAAACTGTTACTGGTAAGTCTAACAGTCTAATTTTTCTTGCCTTGAGAATACATGTTCAGTAAATTATTGTGTCCCATGTTGACCCACAAAAAAAAATAATCTGCTCTTTGGAAAAAAGATTTTTGAGTATCTGGAATAATATTTGTGAGCGGTGCCGAACTTGGATTTGCTGCTCAGGCAATATTCAGAGCAGAGCAGTTAATTTTTTTTGCAGCCTCAACGATTGCTTTACCCATACAAAAATGTATATAATGCCGCAATTGATGTTAGGTTTATTTAGCTCTATTAATTTGAATATAATATGGAAAACTTTTTATTTTTAACAGTTGGCCCTCCATACACTTTGCACTTTCGAATTAAATATTACTCCTCTGAACCAAACAATCTTCATGAAGAGTATACAAGGTATGTTCATATGCTCAACATTTTCAGCAAGTTTGTGATTTACCAAATATTTTTTGTTTAGTCTTTGCCATTTTTAAACCCTGTTCAGTAGGAACTTTACTGCATCACTTCCCCCTGGTTAATGTGGTCCTACACTTAGAAATAAACAGCATTTACTACACTGCCAATAGATGTTTTTGTCCTTGTATCTGGATGTTCAAATCTTTAATTCCCAAGGTATGCAGATTTTTTTCACTTCAGTTTCCGGGCTTCTGAGCTGGGAAGGGCATGTTATGGATCTAGAGACTTCCTTACAGGTCCACATCCAGTAACACAAACTTTTTACTCATTACCAAAAGTCCATAAGTCTGAAAAAGATCCACCAGGCCACCCAATAGTTGCAGGGATCAACTCCCTCACAAATCGAGCAAGTGAATATGTGGACTCATTCTTGCAGACATTTGTACAATCACTTACATCTTACACCCGTGACACCCCACACCTATTACAAATGTTACAGAACCTCACCATCCCCACCCACAGCATACTAGTGACACTTGACGTTGAAGCTCTGTATTCCAGTATCCCACACACATTTGGACTAAGAGCCGTAAAACATTACCTAGACCAAACAGGTATCGCACAACATGATCAACATTACTATTACAACTACTGGAATTCATAACACATTCCTTTTCAAAAACAATTGTATCATCAGCTTCAAGGGACAGCGATGGGGACCACCTGTGCCCCATCATTTGCTAAACTTTATCTAGGATGGTGGGAGAACCGAATTTGTCAAGGCGAAGAGAATAACAAATACACAAACCACGTAGCCCTTTGGCTATGCTACATAGACGATCTCTTGATAGTATGGGAAGACACAGAGGAGAACCTGGTAGATTTTGTGGACAAACTAAACACAAATAATCTAAACCTAAAATTTACATTGACATATGATAGAAAGGAAGTATCTCTTCTTGACCTAAAAGTTAACTTGGACAATCAGGGACGAATAACCACTAGCCTCTACCGTAAATCAACTGCCGCCAACAATATACTAAGGGTGTCAAGTTCACACCCAACTTCCCTGAAGAACAGCATATCCTACAGGGAATATTTACGGGCTAGGCAGAACTGCACAGAAGAGACAGATTTCAAAATTGCAGCAGATGGGATAAGATCCTGCCTACTGGCCAGAGGTTACAGCCAGAGGGTCCTTAAAAAAGCATTTAAACGAGCAAAATCATGCTGAATCAAAACTGAATGAAAAAAGTGAAGAAACAATTGGATTTTACCCCGTTCATTCTAATATACATCAAACACAGAGAAATTAGATGCACCCTGGAAAAATACTGGCACATACTACAGAAAGACCCAAATGTTGGCAAATTCATCCCAGACAGTCCAAAGTTAACTTTCAGACGGGCGAGGTCTATAAGAGACAATATAATACAGAGCCACTATGTGGAAAAGAAAAAGAAGGAATGTTGTACAACCAAAGGAACTTACCGCTGCCAGAGTTGCAGCTCCTGCCAATATATAAAACAAGGGGGAAGAAATTTGGGTACCCACAGACACCATAATAAAACCTAAACATTTTGGGAATTGTAACTCTACTGATCTAGTATAATATTGATTTGCATCTGCCCGAGGTACTACATAGGTAAGACCAACAGAAAATTACGGAACCGAATATACGAACATGTCAGAGACATTAAGAGAATGAATGTACTGACACCAGTGGGCAGACATTTCGCCACACACCACAAGGGCTCCCCGGAAGGCCTTTATTTTTCTTCCAATCCATTCCATACACTCCTTACTCCTGGGTTTCCTCCTCCTTGTTGATCACGTGACTGCAAGAAAGAAAACAGGCGTGGCCCTCCCAGCCCATAGGTAGCAGCTGCCCCTAATCAGATCAGTTTTCTTTCTTGCAGTGGCAAGATGACTGACTGAAGATTCAGGTAGCTCTCAAGGTTTTGGCAGCAAGCGAGGGATTGAACCCTGTTGGCTCTCTGCAGAGCCTTATACCCACGAATCCCTCAAGACCCAAGTTTATGCCTCCACAGCGTTGACTGTTTTCTCTGGTGTACCTGCTGAGGAATGTTTTTTATTTTTTACCCAACCCTTCCTTCTTCCAGTTAGGTAGGTTTTTTATCAAAAAAAAAATGTAACAAAAAACAAAATTTTTATGTATGCCTTTAAGGGACGAGGCTGACGTCACGCAAAGAGCAGAGTTTAACCCGGAACCATAAGGCCGTGTATTCAGTTGTCTCTCTCCCTGGGCGAGGAAATCGCATATTGCTAGGCGTGTGTATGTGTTATATATATATATATTGCGGCCAGATAGCAGTGCAATTGCAGCGGCGGCCAGTTGGGCCAAGGTGCTGGCCTAGAAATGCCTTGTGATTAGGATGGCTTTGGGGGTTCCGCTGGTTTATTCATATTGCTGCCTCAGGGCAAGCTGATTTTGCCGTTGTTTGCACTAAGCTATGATATATATATTATGTGTTTGATCATTTCTCTTGGTAAAGAGAAGAGCGGTGGTGGTGAGTGGACATCGCCATTATCTTTTTATATCAATTTTTTTGATTAATTGCATTATCAAGTTCATATTTCAGTTAGTATATGATTTATATTATTTATATTGAAACATAGAAACATAGAAGGTTGACGGCAGAAGGAGACCATACGGTCCATCTAGTCTGCCCTTAATGTACTCTTTATCTTAGGATAGATGTGTGCTTATCCCAGGCATGTTTAAATTCAGTGACTGTTGATTTTTCAACTACCTCTGCTGGAAATTTGTTTCAAGCATCTACTACTCTTCTGTGAAATAATATTTTCTAATATTGCTCCTGATTTTCCCCCCGACTAGCTTCAGGTTGTGCCCCCTTGTTCTATCATTAAGTGCTATTGTTATAACATTAAGTGTCATTGTTATTATATAATATATATATATATATATATATATATATATATATATATATATATATATAATTTTACTATCTGTATGAATATATTTTATTATTATAATGGTCAGTTTTTATCAGTTAAAAAAAAAAAAAGAGGGAGATTATTAATGCTTTTTTTTTTTTCTCCTGTTTTATTTTTTAGAATTTGGAAGAAGGATAGAAAAGGGTTGTGGTTCCTCCCGGTCCCTTTTGGGATTGGTTTTAGGCTTAGGGCCTTTTAGGTCTGATTTAAAAAAAAAACAAAAAAAAAACACCATGAGGGAGGCATCAGGGGATAGTGATTCGGGCATCCCATTTGAGCAGGGCGGGCTCTGCCCCTTATGTAAGCAGGATCCCCTGGGTAGTTTCAGCACGGTTTGTTCCGCTTGCGCAATGAGAATTGGTTAGACCATAATAGAGCGGCGGCTCGGGTCTTTAGTCCAGTTATTACTGGTGTGAGCACAACGGCTCACCCATCCCTTCCTTCCCCTGGAAGGGGGAAGGCAGCGAGGCGCAGTCAGATGTGGTGCACAGGTTGGATAACCTGGAGAGACAGTTATCCTTGGTTATTCCAAAGAAGGCCACATGTAAGAGGAGGCATTGGAACCTGTTGCGGAGGAAAGAGAGATTTATTTACCTCTTTTGGAGAGTGGGAGGAAGAAGAGTATATAGATGAGCAGCTCTCAGAAGGCGAGTTACGCTCTGGTGAGGAAGATAGTAACTCTATTCTTTTCTCTTCTGATGAGGACCCCCTCCTTGCAGGCAAAACCGTGTCTGCTCTTTTCGGTTTTTGAAACTTTGAATATCACTCTCTCCCATATTGTATCTTGTACTCAGAATATCCACTGTCAAATCTGTAAAACTGCGTTTGATATAGTGTATGTACTGTATGTTCTACCCTGTCTGTAATCACTACTTTGTTAAGAGATACGAAAGATGATGGCGCTATATAAATGAATAATAATAATATCACCCCTCCTGAGGCAAAAAGAGGGAAGGATTATCTGTTTAAGCCAGTAAGGCAAAGGCAGGCGTTCCCGGAGCAGCCGCACTTTTCTAAAATGGCGTTAAAGGAATGGGAAAATCCTAACAAATTACCGGCTGTTCCTAGGTTACTAGACTCTAGGTATCCCTTTCCGGCCGACATGATTAAGCTTTGGTCTTACCCACCTGAGGTGGATTCTCCAGTAGTAGGCTTGTCTAATGCTTCCATCATGCCGTCTGCTACTATGGGATCTTTAAGAGATCCCACGAAGAGACAAATGGATCAATTGACCCGCCATGCTTTTGCTATGAAAGCATCCTTTCTACTTCCTGTTTGTGCCATGGCCATTGTGTCCCTGGCTTCAAACCACGTCTGTTTTCTTTCTTGGAAGAAGATGAAGAAAAAGTTTAGCCAGGGCTAAGTCTCGCAGGCTTATTCAAGAGTCCAAAGATTTTAAGGATTGTTTGGACTTTAACTCGTTCGCTATCACTGCGATGGATGATGCAGTCAGGCTAGCTGCTAGAACTTCTGCTCTGCTTGTGGCCTTGCGCCGTTCCTTATGGCTAAGACAATGGTTGGCAGTTGCCGCCACTAAGAAAGCTCTTATAGGTCTACCTTTTTTAGGGAGCAGATTTTTGGGAGAAAAAATGGACGGTATGGTGAAGGATGGCAAACTGCCTCAGAGGAAGAGGACGACTCGGCCTTTTCAGAGGACTTCATCATATCGACTCTTTTGGACTGGCAGAGGTGCCTTTCGTCCTTGCTCCCGTAGAGTTTTTGAGGTAGAGGCATAGCGCGTAATAGGGCAGGAGGGGCCTGGAGAAGTGGGCCTAATCCTCCAGCCAAGCCCACTCCAGCATGAGGGGGCGCCATCACCCGAGCGGGTGGGGGGACAGCTTTTGCATTTTGCTCATATCGGGAGGCGCCGCGTAACGGATCTGTGGATCCAAGAGGTAGTGTCCTCAGGTTACAAAATCGAGTTTGCAGCCAGACCGCCCGCAAGGTTCCTTCGGTCAGGGGCATCCCGGAACCAGTCAAAGTTAGATGCCCTGAAGTCCGCTGTTCGGCACCTCCTTCAAAAAGGGGTGATTTGTCGAGTGCCCCTTTAGGAAGAAGGTCAGGGGTTTTATTCCAACCTTTTTACAATCCCCAAAAAGGACGGGTAGATTCGTCCCATTTTAGATCTGAAGGATCTCAACAGATATATCCGTGTGAAGCAACAGTAGTTCGACCCGGGGATCTTATGACTACCATAGACATAAGGGACGCGTATCTGCATGTGACAATTTTTTCGGGACATCAAAGATTCCTGAGGTTTGCCCTGGAAGACAAGCATTTCCAGTTTGTGGCACTCCCATTCGGGATGTCCTCGGCTCCAAGAGTATTCACCAAGGTTTTGGCAGGTCTCATGGCAATTTTCAGGAGCCAGTGGATTTGTATTGTCTCCTATTTGGACAATCTTCTAATATCAGCCGGATCGCAGCAGCAGATCCTGAAGGACACGCAGACGGTCCGATCGACTCTGGGTGATCAATTACCCGAAGTCTCATATCACTCCGGCGCCAGTAAGGAACTTCTTGGGTATGATTCTGGACACTGTCCAAGTCAAAGTGTATCTACCAGGACAGAAGGCGCGAATAATCCAAGATCAGATAGAGTGCTTCCTGGCTTGCCGGCAGCCGACCATTCGGCTGGGTATGAGGTTGTTAGGCCTGATGGTAGCCTGCTTCGAGGCGGTACCTTTTGCCCAGTTTCACATGAGGCCCCTTCAATGGAATCTGTTGGCAAGCTGGGATCGAGCCTCACAGTCGCTGGATCAAGTCTTTGTACTAACGCCCTCGGCAAGACATTCTCTTCTGTGGGGGATGGACCCTCTTCACCTGTCTGTAGGCAGATCCTTCTTGACCCCACAGTGGCAGATCGTTGCCACGGATGCCAGTCTCACAGGATGGGGCGGCGTTTGGCAATCTCAAAGTCCAGGGTCAGTGGGGGCCGAAAGAGAATCAGCTTCCCATAAATGTATTGGAATTAAGAGCCATCAGGTTAGTGCTTCAGTATCTGACCCCCTGCTTGAAGGGGCAGGCAGTCCAGGTCCAGTTGGACAACCGGACGGCGGTAGCCTATATCAATCATCAGGGGGGTACCCGGAGCAAGGGTGCTCTAATGGAGGTAAGCCGGATTCTGATCTGGGCAGAGGAAAGTGTTCCCTGCATCTCGGCAGTTTACATCCCGGGGATAGAAAACCAGGAGGCGACGCTCTGAGCAGGAAGGTCCTGCACCAGGGGGAATGGTCCCTCAGTCGGAAGGTTTTCCAAGCCCTTGTCGGCGCTGGGGGCGCTCGGAAGTGGAGCTCTTTGCGTCCAGACACAATCACAAGCGGCCAAAATTCATGTCCCTGTCAAGGGACCCTCTGGCCATAGCCACGGACGCCCTCTCAGTCCCTTGGACAAGGTTCAAGCTTCTGTACATTTTTCCCCCGTTTCCGCTTCTGAGTCGAGTGCTAAGAAGGATAATTCAGGAAGGAGTACCCACCATTCTAGTAGCTCCTCATTGGCCAAGAAGAAGTTGGTTCTCGGACATAACAAGGATGGACCAATGGCGTCTACCGGTCGAGCCAGATCTTCTCACTCAGGGGGCATTTCGGCACCCGAATTTACAGATGCTGGCTTTGACGGCTTGGCTATTGAGATAGCGGTCCTAGCAGAGAGAGGATTATCAGCTAAGGTCATTCATACCATGATCCAGGCCCGGAAGAAGTCGTCTTCCGTGATTTATTACAGGGTCTGGCGGTCATTCATATCCTGGTGTGAGGCTAGGAAATGTTCATGCAGAACGTATTCAATTTCCAGAGTTCTAGAATTCTTCAGGATGGCTTAGAAATGGGCCTACGATTAAGTACCCTAAAAGGGCATGTATCGGCCTTATCTATTTTTTTCCAGAGGTCTATCGCTTGTAATAGACTCATTAAAACTTTCTTTCAGGGAGTCACTCATGTCCGTCCACCGCGCAAGTCTATATTACCGGTGTGGGACTTGAATTTGGTGTTGACGGCTCTACAGGGCGCTCCCTTTGAACCTATGTGACGCTCCAATGAGCATCTTGACACTTAAAGTAATTTTTTTAGTGGCAATTACTTCTGTGCGGCGTATATCGGAGTTAGCCGCCTTATGTATGAAGTCTCCTTATTTTGAGTTACATAGAGACAAGGTAGTTTTAAGCCTGATTTTTTATCTAAGGTTGTCTCTCCCTTTCACCTTAATCAGGAGGTAATTCTACCCTCCTTATGCCCAGTTCCGGCTAATACTAAGGAAAGGGCACTTCATTCTCTAGATGTGGTTAGAGCCATCAGGTATTATTTGGCAGCTACAGATGCCTTCCGCAAGACGGATTTTCTCTTTGTCATTTCAGAAGGACCAAAAAAGAAAAAAAAAAGAAAAAAATGGGGGGTTTTCCGCCAGCTAAAGCCACTGTCAGTAAGTGGATTAGGCAGGCAGTAGCTAGAGCTTATTTGGCCAAGGGCAAGGAACCCCCTTTTCAGGTCACAGCCCATTCCACTAGGGCCATTGGTGCTTCTTGGGCTTTTCAACATCAGGCTTCGGTGGAACAGGTTTGCAAAGCTGCCACCTGGTCTTCGGTGCATACATTCACCAAGTTTTTGTAGATGTTAGAGCCTCAGCTGACGCTGTTGTGGGTCGGAGGATTCTACAGGCAGTAGTGAAGT
The DNA here is from genome assembly GCA_027917425.1 of Gastrophryne carolinensis. Taxonomy (NCBI): domain Eukaryota; kingdom Metazoa; phylum Chordata; class Amphibia; order Anura; family Microhylidae; genus Gastrophryne; species Gastrophryne carolinensis. Next base: position 224,664,088 of record CM051239.1, on the reverse strand, counting down.
GAACTTCCTGCCGTTCTGCGTTAGAAGATCCCGCCCATAGATGGCACTGCTTTTGGAGATCCCAGGAGTAAGGAGTGTATGGAATGGATTGGAAGAAAAAATGCAATTCTGTGAGGTACTCACCTGTAGAATTGTTTTTTCTGGGAATCCATTCCATACACTCCGGCCCACCCGTTCTGGGTCATGGTATCTTCCGATGTTTTTCTGAGGTGTTAATCCATTTTTTGGATTATTCATAGTATTGAAAAAAAAAAAAAAAGAAAAAAGTAATAGGACTTAATTTTGAGAGCAATTTTTTTTTGGTTGAGTTTGATGTGTAGTAACATGGACTCTTTTTAGGGCCTCCCGGCCTGTCTCTCTATTATTTACTGCTTTTTAAGTAAACTGATCTGATTAGGGGCAGCTGCTACTTATGGGCCAGGAGGGCCACGCCTGTTTTCTATCTTGCAGTCACGTGATCAGCAAGGAGGAGGAAACCCAGGAGTAAGGAGTGTATGGAATGGATTCCCAGAAAAAACAATTCTACAGGTGAGTACCTCACAGAATTGCATTTTTCAAATCCTAGAAAGAGTTCACCCACACCCGAGAGGAGGGGATATAATCAAAACAACCCTCCAAAAAGAGACCAAATGGATTACGATGCTAAAAGCTACACGTTCCCCTGGTCTCAACGAAACCTGTAGTTTTGTAACTTTCCTTAATTAAATCATGGAATACAACAGAAATAATAAAAAACGATAAAGAACACACGTCCCGACCCCAAAATGAGTACTAATACACAAAAGTACACACCATAAAATGAAATAGAAACACAAGGAAGAAAATCAAGATTTGCACCCAAAACAAGTACAATAATAAACAAAAACAAAATAAAATAAAAGATAAAGAAATGAAGTTTCTGTAACAAATGATTTTCACATATACCACTGCATGAGTGCACAGACTTGTAAGCCAAATTAATTATAAGCAAATAATTAAAAAATACGTAGTAATACAATAAGTGTATAGCCCCCAAAAAGATGGCGATCATACTAAGATTCGGCGAGGCTTCAGCAATATGGCACCCGCACATACACTAAGTGCAGCCGCCAAACAAACCTAAAAGATGGCGGCGATTACAAACCGCCTATACAACAATTAAAATGGCCACGTGCGCTCAAATCGACGCGTTCTGAAATACCGGAAGGGGCCGCACAGGGAAATGAGGTAACGGCTCCGTCATTCTGACTAAGGAACCGCCCTCTCCCAAGTCCTGTCCATGCATCGGCCAGGACGAAGTTGAGAGGCAGGCCCCCTCACTAGTATGCCCCCCAGCGACAATACGTGGAGGCTTTTAAAAGCATGCAAAAGCACGCACTTATAAATCATGCGCCGGCAAGGACCACCGGAACAATGTGGAACGCAACCATCATACGCTTAAAAGTAAGTCTACCTCTTTACATGTATTTAATGAACTTGAATTAGGATCACACACAGGTTACTGAAAGGCCCTATGTTATCTTATAGAACAGGAAAAAGAAATGGGGGAACCCACCCTCCCCCAAATAGGATACCGGGTTACTAATGAGTGGCACTACTCATGAGTATACAAAAATATAAAAAGTTTATTATTCTAAATGATTACAAAAACATGACATACTGACACTATTACATATACACAACAGACATGACATAACAATATAAAAACACCAGGGGGCACCAGAGGTCTGCCAAAATAATCATATAACCCGAAAATCCAACCTATAACACAAAAAATAACTCACCTATCTCAAATATGTGCAAATCCGCAATCAATTGTGCAATTGTGCCTTATATAAAAATATCACACAGTAAAAAATACCAAAATTACTCTTAATATAACAGGAGGACTAGCCAGGGTGTACAAAGGAAACAAACAATTATCAAGAAATAACACAAAGAAATAGTAACTGTGCATATATACAGACCAACCGGGGTACCGGGGTTTCCGCCCTGATGAAGTAGTGTGGGGTCACTACGACACGCGTTGGCGTTTCATCCCTACAGGGGTACCCCGGTTGGTCTGTATATATGCACAGTTACTATTTCTTTGCGTTATTTCTTGATAATTGTTTGTTTCCTTTGTACACCCTGGCTAGTCCTCCTGTTAAGAGTAATTTTGGTATTTTTTACTGTGTGATATTTTTATATAAGGCACAATTGCACAATTGATTGCGGATTTGCACATATTTGAGATAGGTGAGTTATTTTTTGTGTTATAGGTTGGATTTTCGGGTTATATGATTATTTTGGCAGACCTCTGGTGCCCCCCTGGTGTTTTTATATTGTTATGTCATGTCTGTTGTGTATATGTAATAGTGTCAGTATGTCATGTTTTTGTAATCATTTAGAATAATAAACTTTTTATATTTTTGTATACTCATGAGTAGTGCCACTCATTAGTAACCCGGTATCCTATTTGGGGGAGGGTGGGTTCCCCCATTTCTTTTTCTAGGTCTTCATTGTTTGATCCTGGGTTGAGTGAGCACACGAATATTTGTGTTATAATAAGTACTAGTGGATACTAGGCGAGTGCTGCCCAATTAGCTTGTCTATTGCTGCTCTTATAGAACAGAACGATTCTAAAAAGGAGAGCAAGGTAATTAACAATTGTCTATAAGGCAGACCTAAAACCAATACCTGCTTAATAATAAAACCACCTCATTTGGAACCTTCTTGCAGACACAAAATATCCTGATGGGCAACACATAAGGCACGTATGCCCAATAACCAAAAAATTGCAAGTAAGTGCACTCACTAATAATAAAAAATGTAAGAAAAAGTATGTCACTTGCTACAAACAAAGCACTTGCTACAAAGCTGACCCAAACAGACGAGTGTGAACAGATTACAAGCAATAAATTAAAAACATATGCTATTGTGAATGTTGTTTTGCTTTATTGCAAATAATGTATTGTATATATGTGGTTATGTAAACTTTCTTGATAGATTATAGCAAGCTAAGAATTGACATAAGTTGAAACAAGGTATAGAGTAAATTCAAGACCCCACCACCTCCTTTTTTTTGTACCTCGCCAAACCAATTAAAAAATAGGGCAGGCGAGAGACGATAAAATCCCCCAAACATAATGTTATGGAACAACTTTAAGGAGCAAGCCCTGCTGTGGTCAGAGATTTTTTTTTTTTTTTGGGTGACTCAAATTTGGAAACCAATTAGGGGCACTTCTAATTATTGGTATCCTGACTACCACAATATCGCACATGCACGGAATGCCTTTTCTGTCACAATATACAAAGTGTTACAGAAGAAAATATCCCATTAACATGATTCACTCAAAGGGTTGTGTTGGTCCAAATAGAGTTCATTTAGGCACTCTTAAACAGCCCTCAAGGCCTTATCATGGGGCATGCTTAAGTACAGGGCCTCGACGTCAAGAGTGACCAGTATCACATCTAGGCACCAAGACTTGATCCAGGACACGTAAGATGTGTGTTGTGTCCTGCATGTACTTTGAGTGTTGCCCTTGAGCGGACTGCAGAAAGCGGTCGACATACTGACTAGGCTGCCCCCTAAGAGACCCCATGCCTAACACAATTGGCTGACCCGGTGGCTCAATTAGGGACGTGTACACCTTTTGGAGGGGCAGAAAAGGTCTGTGTTGGTCATGGGGCCTACAGGAAGTCTATAGTCCACACGTCCATCACCCCTGCTTCTGTGCCTCTGTAATAAGCACCACTCACTTTTTTTTTTTTTATGAAAATGTTTTCACCTATTTTCTCATTCTGGGACACCCTCATAACATCAACTGTACCTCCCTTGTCAGCTGGTTTTATAACCATATAACCAGCTGACTATTCTCTAATTCCTGCAGGTCCATTGGTAGCTCTTGGGAAAGGTTTCCCTTTGGTTGTTTACTTATTGTTCTATATCTTTTGTTACAAGACTGACTGGCAAAAGTGGCAACGTTGGGGGGGGGGGGGGGGGGGGGGCAGAAGGATTTCCTAAATTTACAATGTAGCTAATTTGAATGTACCAGCAACAATTTACCAGCCCCTGGGATTATTTAACAGGTGGGATACACCATTGGTAAGTGCCTGGGAGATCCTCCCTTGGTACTACACAATACAGATAAATTCTGTCTTAACTACATAACTACATAATAAATCCTGCTATATGTAATTTGTGTAAATAAGCCTCAATAAGAAGCATTAATACAGGAGTATTAAAGTAACACGTTTTACAGACATACACATACAAAAATATGTATAATTATAATCGATTCTAATAAATATGGTTTCATTTGATCATATACCTATCTTGTTGCCATAAACAACCTATAAGTCTGTCTTTAAAGTGGTCAAGTGATTGCAGCACTTCTTACCTTTTTAAAATATGGACAACCATGCATAATCATGAATCCAGATTTCTGTACACATATCTAGCCTGAAAATTAATTCCCCCCCCTTCATCCTTCATGGTCGCCACGGAGAGTGAGGCTCCTTCTCCTACAGAGGAAACATAAACTGGGATAGTTTAAAAGCCCCACGCTTCCTCCCAGACCTCCATTTTTTGTTTCTGAGATAGCATCCTCCAGTTTATTTTATTTTCAAACCCCAGGAGAACCTGGGAGACGGAGGGTGCTCGCCGATCCGGGGATTTTTTCACGCAGGGTGCCTGTGGCCTACTGGAGCACCACATAATCAGGGAGTCTGCTGGGCTTTGTAGTTCCTCTGTGGGTTCTGGAACTGTGTGGCATGGAGCGAAGCATCCGGTGGCGGTGCTGGTAAGCCTGGAGGCACCCTTTTCCTGGGGCTGACCTGCTGGACCAGATGCACATGTGTGACTTCTGTTTACTTCCGGGCGCCTGCGTTCCAGCACCATTTTTGATAGCTGCTCAATGAAGCAGCAGTAGCCAGAGCCTGGCGGCAGTGAGCTTGGGCTGCAGATGGTGTCCAGGTGGCAGCACTTTGGGGTAGCAGACATCCCTGCTGATCGAGAACGGTTCTCAAAGCAACTGGGATATGCAATCCTTCTGGTATATGGTATAGTTAGTCTAATTGTTCTGTATATTCTAAATATACAGCATGTCCTGTTCCAGAAGATATTCCTTACACTTGGGTTATACAGCCAGTAGATGGCGCTGGACTGCAGAGACAGAAAAGTGTCTCCTCCCGGCCCCATATATACCAGGGACCTCCCACAAAATCCCCAGTACTTCTCTGCAGTCCTGACTAGAAGATGTCTCTCTACTCGCAGGTGAGCGGGGCTATTAGCCTGCGGCCCTGTAGGACTATTCCCACCCGTTTCCTTTTACTGCCACCCAGCTCAGGCTGCTCTGGTTTGGGTGAAGGTAGGCAGAACCGCTGTCAGGTGCTAAGGAGCGCTGCTCCAACCGCAGTCCCCCACCAAAGAGTAGGAGGTATAGGCCCATGGTGAGCCTTATGGATGCCCCTCCCGCGTCTTATGCCCCTTGCCCCCTGTTCCCACAGTTGGCTCCCTTTAGGCTGGCCGTTGCTTCCCCTTCGCTCTCCCTGGTAGATCTCGGGGGGGTGCATGTCTTTACTATATGTTGTGTTTTGATCCCTTTGGATTTGGTTGCACTGGTTTCTTTTGCCGCCGCACGCTTGTACTATTCTCCGCGGTCCGCAGCGACATTGCCTCAGGCTCTTCGTGGGGGGGGGGGGGGGGTGCGGTCCTTGCGGCTGACATGTTCTGCATCACTGTCTCCGCGGCCCGCCCCTCGAGGTATAGGCGGCCGCTATATTCCTAGTATGTCACACACCCCACTTCCAAATATTCATGACACTTGGGAACCCGGCCTGTAGAGGGCGATCTTGCAGAGATAACACGGAAGAAGGAGCCCCTCCTGGTCCATAAGTACTGGGTTCCTCCCACTATTCCTCAGTCTTTTCGTCTCTGCAGTCGGCAAAGCATTCAGAAGATGACTCTTCTTCAAGCTGCAGGTAGCCGGGTTTGCTCCCGGCCCCTTTTTTTCTCTATTTCTGTCTGATACTCTTTAAACCCGTTTGGTTATATTGTATGCCTCCCAGCCCTGGCTGTATGGTTCAAGCAAAGGTAGATACATACACCTTCTGGTGTATACAGGAGTTTTACTCCTCCTTGAGACCCAAATGTAGGTAGGCTGTTTCCGGGTTGGTGTTCTCGGCATGGGATGCCCCTGTCCCTTTATAATCCCCTTGTGCCTTATGGGTGCATTTCTTTCCTCTCCCCTTTTAGTTCTCCTTTACCCTGCTGGGGTAAAAAGGAGGGGGGGGGGGGGGCGCTATCTGGGTTTATTTGTCACCATGCACACAAATAATGGAAAAAAAAAAAATATATAAAATAAATCTTTATTACATATATATTATGTATGTTTACTATACTATTTAATAGAATGTTTTATTTAGATTTTCCTATTTCTGTCTAGGCAGCATTCTTTTGCTTACCTTTCAAAGCTCTTTGTTTCTGCTATGTTCAGATTTGAATTTCCCTCCATTCTTGGTCATGTGATTCTGGGGGTGGGCGGGGCTTAGGCACACAGCATCATTTCATTATCAGAGCACCTGGTGGGCTCTCCTTGTCTGCCTGGAAGATTAGCATGGCCCCTACGCAAGGATGACCCGCATATTCGTGAAGCGTTCCATATTTAAAGGTGCTGTGAGTACCCCTCAGCTTGCTGAAGGGAGTTTCTGCCATTTTTTTTTTCATGCTTTGTCATTTATTGTATTGTGTGCATTGGTGTTTGTTTGTTTTCTTTGTAGGTGGAAACTCTTTATTTTAAAGGGATTTCTCCTGGTCTTTAGCCCTTAAAGCCTTATTTGGGGGTCCATTTGTGTTAATATCCTCCCACTTGGGACTATTTAAAGGGGCATCCTGGGTAGCAATTGCATAAATCCCATATATACTTGGCGACTATAATCAATTATAGTATAATACTAAACACCATATGGAGGCATCTCAGGACAACGGGCATGCAGTTCCCTCTGCACAGACTCGCCAATGTTTTGGATGTGGGGCATCCCTTGTTGGGGATAATGCAATTCTTTGCGTCCCTTGTGCTCAATTAACTATTATGCAGCAAACTGGGGCCCAGGCTTCGGCGTCTGCGGCTTCTGCCTTATCTCCTACTCCGCCATGTCTTGTCCGTACCCCCAGTGATATTGTCATGGGTGGTGAGTCGCATTCTGATTTATGTGCCAGATTGGCTCATCTTGAAAAATTAATGTCTAGCTCTGTGGCCAAGAAGGCCTCAGCTAAAAGGAAACATTTGACTCGGGCCGTTCCGGTAAGTGAGTTGGATAATTGTGAAATGCTTTATTGGTCTGATCCTTCTCAGTTAGAAGAAGGAGAATTCTATGAGCATTCAGATGTTTCTGATGAACAGCAATTTGTTGGTACTGTGATTGAGCAGGGTGAAGCTAGTGTTGTGGATACCCCAAAGGCTCTTGCTCAGTTATTTGAGGTATTCTTGGTGTGCCACACACCCCCCGCTTCACTTCTAAATATTCATCACTTAATGGGTTAATCCACCGCCAGGTGACGTAGTGCAGAGAGGAAGTCTTGTAACGAGCCCCCTTCCGGCCTATATATACCTGGTACCTCCCTTCAATCACCAGTATTTTTCTCTCTGCTTGCTGACAAGTCAGAAGATGGAAGTCTCCTGCTTACAGGTAGGCCGGGGTATTCTTACCCCGTCACCCCCCTTTTGGTCTATTTCTGCCCGGTTTGAGTTTGTATACCTTTATGGTGGAATGGAAGCCTCCCAGCCTAGGCTGCTCACCGGGCAAATGGTAGATGGCACTTTAAGTGCCTAGGAGCTTATCTCCTACCGCTCGACCTCATGCGTGGGGCAATGCGGCTATCCGGCATGGTGATCTGGAAATGGGATGCCCCTGTCCCGAGGGTCCCCGTAGCCCCTTTCTCTCCCGTTACGGTCCCTTCTCCCTTCACTATGGGGGGGGGGGGGGGTGTGAGGGTGTGCTTTAAGTATGTGTGTTTCACTTGTATCACTTCATTTCAACATGTGTGTGTGTTCATGTTATGCATTCAGTGTTATTCAACATGTGTATACATTCGGTTTAGGTCTACTTGAATGGCAGACTGCACTAGGTAGGTGGCTGGCCGCTTTTTAGCAGACTATTGCTTTAGTGGCCCCCTGCCCCCTTCCCCCCTCCCCCCTTCCCCGCTGGCTTTTCATGTGCTCTTTTAGGCTGCGCTATGCGGTCTTTATTATTATCCTCCCCCCTCCGCTGCCTGGGCGCACGTGTAGTGGCCCATCTGGAGTAATCTTCAGCTGAATGGCTGTACTGATTGGCGTAGGGGGGGCGGGTCCTGGTGACGCGGCATCGGGGGCGCGGCGCCGACGTCATGCGATGTTTTGCGGCGGGCCCAGTGTTTACTTCCCTTCAAAGGGAGGAGGTCACGTGGGCGCGTGGCCGCACTTAGTTGTCTGTGCTGTGGCTGCTGGCTGCAATCCTGCTCTCCGGCTGCTGCCTTCGCCGGGCCAGGTAAGCGGCCCCACCCGCAAAATATTTAAGCCCATTCACAGAGAGCAAGGGCACACAGACAACACACAACAAACAAGTACTTACTGTTAGTATGGTGACAGGAAGGCCCCCCTCAGGCGCAGACCAACACGTTTCAAGCCCCTTATGGGCTCTTGCTCACGGTCAGTATGTGTGTCACACATACTGACCGTGAGCAAGAGCCCATAGGGGGCTCGAAACGCGTTGGTCTGCGCCTGAGGGGGGCCTTCCTGTCACCATACTAACAGTGATGGAAGCACTGGCACTTTATTAGGGTGAGGATATTAATTGTGAATTGTATATTAAGTTTTAGAATAGTTGTATATATATGAATTTATTGATAGATTAGCACAGAATCACTTTGAAATTACTTATATGTATATGAGATTGTATTGTTAATGAGGGAGTGCGCCCCCTGGTGGCTTACCATGCATATGGTTCAGTAAAATTGTTTTTAAATTGGTTTTAAACAATATGCTACAATAAAATGGATTTATAAATTGATTGTTTGAGTGCAATAGTGAGTCTCTGTTGGGCTTTTTGGCAGGGGGTGTAGAGGTTACCCCAAACTAATACATACATATATATATATATATATATATATATATATATATATATATATGACTATATACTGATATATATATATAGTTTATTAAAGGGGACCTTAACTTAACTTAAAAAAAAAAAAAAATCCTCCCTTCCGGGACATTACTAATAAAGGGGCATCCCGGGTTGGCTTATGCCTTAAAAGTCCCAAGTATTGCGAATACCATAAATCACCATATGGAGGCTTCCGTAAATTCCGGAAACGGTTCTGCTGAGCCGTTCGGGGGGTGCGTAGGTTGTGGGGTTCCACTCCCAGCTGATGTCTTTATTTGCATCCCTTGTGCAAAACAGACTATTGCGCGCCAGTCCGTTGCTTCAGCTGCGGGCCCATCGCATCCTTCATCATCTCCTACCTCTCCCTCCCTGTTCCGGACCCCGCATGACACTGTCAAAAGTGGGGATTCGCATTCCGAGGCGGCGGCACAGCCCAGCCCCCGGAAAGTAGTGCCCGTTAAAGCAGCAAAACGGAGGCACCTGACTCCGGTACCTTCGGCTCCACAGGACGAGCTATGTGAACCTGTGGAATGGTCCGATGGATCCCCGGACGAGGATGAATTCCCGTCGGAGTCAGATGAGCCGACAGGTCAGCATGTGGCTGATGAGATCGGCGATTGGTCAGAGGGGGTTGTTTTTGACACCCCCTCCATTCTGGCTCAAATGTTTAAAATTTTGAGTTTAGATACGCCTGAGGCGGCCGCCCCGCCAAAGGGTCAGTTATTTAAAGAGCCTCAGCCGAGTTTGGTTTTTCCCAGACAGCACCACTTTGAGAGGGTGGTTCTTAAGGAATGGGAACATCCCACACGGTTATCTGGAATTCCTTCCAGTTGGGAAAAGCGTTATCCTTTTCCACCAGAATTGGTGAGGCTGTGGTCTGTCCCTCCGGACGTCGATACCCCTGTACTAGGACTCTCCAGCTCGGCTATGGTACAATCTGCTGAGACCACTACCCCCAAAGATGGGGAAGATCGCAGGATTGACCAATACGCTCGACATGGTTTTATCTATTCCGGGTCAGCATTGCGCCCGGTATGTGCTTCAGCCCTTCTTCTATTGGCAATTAAGTCCCTAATTCAGGGGCTATATGAGGATCTTGATCCCGCTTGCAAACAGTTCACTGCACTTAAGCAGTGTGAATCTTTTGTGGCTTATGTCCTGGCCGCTCAGGACGATGCGCTGACTATGAGTAGCAAGGCGGCAGCTATGCTGGTGGCTATTCGCAGGTCAGTATGGCTGCGTCAGTGGTCAGCAGACACGGCTTCCAAAAAGGTACTCACAGCTCTCCCCTTTTTGGGGTTGCGTCTGTTTGGGGAGAAAATTGATTCAGTCGCAAAAGATGGTAAGATGCCACAACGCAAAAGGCCTCGTGGTCCCTTCAGGGGGACAAGTTCCGGTAGGCCTTCCTTTCAAAGGTTCGGAGCGGGCAAAGGTACGTCCTTTCCCGCTACCAGTGGCGCAGGTTGGACTCGGGGGAGGGGCCGTGGCCGGCCCACTCAGTCCTGGGGCACCAAGCCCAAGCCTGCTGATAAGCTCACTCAGCAATGAGGGGCTGCCCTCACCCGTGCGGGTGGGGGGACTATTGCGACACTTCTACCATTGGAACCTTGTGGTTCTAGGCAGATGGATCCAGGAGGTAGTGTCGACAGGTCACAACCTGGAATTCGAGTCTCACCCTCCCTCGCGGTCCATTCAGGGGTCGGTTCATCCTGGCCTGAACTCTCATCAAGACCGAGTGTGTCTTTCCTTTGCCCAAATTCACACAAGAACACTTCAGCTATTTCTGCTAGCGTGTTGGGTCCAGCAGCCTCTGTTGTTGGAGCAGTCCTTCCGATTGTCCTCCCGTGTACGGCAGTTCCTCCTGTGGTGATTGGTCTCGACCAATCTTGTACAGGGCAGGTCTTTCCTGACCCTCCCTTGGAGAGGTGTCACCACGGACACCAGTCTGTCGGGATGGGACAGATTCTGGAAGGAGCTGCGGCTTCAGGGGCAGTGGAGGCCCCACTTACCCATCAGAGAAATGTCCCTGATCCAGACATGGGCAGTGTTCCATGTTCCCTGTCTCTCGGTGGTTTACATTCCAGAGGTGATGGAACAGGTAGCGGACCGGTTGAGCAAGTGCTCTCCCCGTCTGGAAGAATAAGCTCTCCATCCTCGGGTGGTTCTCTTATTGTGTCTCCAATGGGAGACTCCGGAGGTGGGCCTGTTGGCCCCTCATCACTATCACAGGCTCCCGAGCTTCGTGTCACTCTCCCGGGATCCTCTGGCTCTGACAGTGGACGTCAGGTCCCTGAACTGAGAAGCTCTGGGATTTCTATACCTGTTTCCTCCGTGGCCCTTGCTGGGCAGAGTTCTTCAGAAGTTTGCTCTGGAAAGGGTGTACGCCGTTCTCATGGCCCCAAGGTGGCCAAAACGAATAAGGTTCGCAGACATCATTTGGCTGGCAGTGGACCAGTTCGTTCTGCCTCTTCGGCCCGATCTGCTCACTCAGGGTCAATTGTGTTACCCCAATTTACCAGCGCTGGGTTTGATGGCCTGGCTGCTGAAACCTCCATCCTGAAGGAGGCGGGTCTTTCTGATTCAGTCATTAAGACTCTGATCAGTGCCCGGAAGAAGTCTTCTTCCATCACCTACTATAGGACTTGGAAAGCCTATATCACTTGGTGTGAGATAAGATCTTTTCCTTGTAGGGTCCTTTCGGTCTCCAGGATTCTGGAGTTTTTACAATCAGGGCTGGACTCTGGTCTCCAGCTAAGTACATTGAAAGGGCAGGTCTCTGCCTTATCTGTCTTTTTTCAGAAGCGTGTTGCGCTTAAACCTTTAGTTAAAACTTTTTTCCAGGGGGTTACGCATGTGCGGCCTCCCAGGAAACCATTACTCCCTGTTTGGGATTTGAATTTGGTTCTTTCGGCTCTTCAGGCTCCTCCTTTTTGAGCCTTTGCAAGATATTGCTTTGTCTACCCTGACTCAGAAGATTGTCTTCTTGGTAGCGATCACTTCTGTCTGGCGTGTCTCAGAATTGGCGGCCTTAACTATCCAGGCGCCTTACTTCGAGAGGCATCAGGATAAAGTGGTCTTTCGGTTCAAGCCAGACTTTCTTCCTAAGGTTGTTTCTGCTTTTCATTTGAACCAAGATATTGTTCTTCCCTCCTTGTGTCCTAATCCTAAGAATGACAAAGAGAGGGTTTTGCATTGTTTGGATGTAGTACGCTGTGTTAAGTACTACTTGATTATCACGTCTCCTTTCCGTAGGACGGATTCCTTTTTTGTTGTGCCCCATGGGCCTAAGAAGGGTTTGACACCAGCCAAATCTACCATTAGCAAGTGGATACGTCAGGCCGTTACTGCGGCCTATTCTGCTAAGGGAGGAGTTCCCCCTTTTCGTATCACTGCTCATTCTACTCGCGCCGTTGGGGCGTCTTGGGCTTTTCAGCACCAAGCTTCTGTTGAACAGGTTTGTAAGGCCGCCACTTGGTCTTCTGTTCACACTTTTTCTAAGTTTTACAAAGTTGATGTGCGGGCCTCAGCGGATGCTGTTTTTGGCCGCAAAGTTCGGCAGACTGCAGTCATTTAAGTTATGCTTCACCTGGCCTTTAGATGCCCTTCCCTTGTGGACACTGCTTTTGGATGTCCCATTAAGTGATGAATATTTAGAAGTGAAGCGGGGTGTGTGGCACACCAAGAATAATACCATTTTGTGAGTACTCACCTGAAAAATGGATATTGTTGGTGTGCCACACACCCCGCTTCACCCCCACCCTTTTCGGTATTACCGAAGTCTTTATATGGTGAAGCCTTTTTTATTTATATCAAAATTGATTTTTGAGGTTACCGGTGGAATACCGGTACCTTGTCTTTCTGCTTTTTAATATACTGGTGATTGAAGGGAGGTACCAGGTATATATAGGCCGGAAGGGGGCTTGTTACAAGACTTCCTCTCTGCACTACGTCACCTGGCAGTGGATTAACCCATTAAGTGATGAATATTTAGAAGTGAAGCGGGGTGTGTGGCACACCAACAATATCCATTTTTCAGGTGAGTACTCACAAAATGGTATTTTTGGTTATCACTCCTCCTGAAGTTGTCCCTCCTCAAAAAGGGGAATTCTTTGGAGTCTCTAGACCTCGTTTAGAATTTCCAAATCAAAAGCATTTTGATGAAATTATTCTTAAAGAATGGGAGAAGCCTGCGCGGCTTCCTGGCATTCCCTTGGGCTGGGACAAGAAATATCCCTTCCCAGCTGATACTGTTAAGCGTTGGTCATCACCACCTGTGGTGGATGCCCCTGTGCTTAATTTATCCAATTCTTCTGTGTTGCATTCTCCTGACTCCACTACACTTAAAGATGGAGAGGATAAGCGTATTGATCAAACGGCGTGCCACGCTTTTTCCAGTGTGGGCTCGGCCTTGCTGCCTGTTGGTGCTTCTGCACTCATGACAGTGGCTATTAGGTCTGTTGTGAGAGACCTAATGAATTACTCAGGGCTTAATCCGGCCTCTGATGAGTACGCCGCTCTTAAGCGATGGGAGATGTTTGCATCTTTTGTACTTTATGCCTTAGATGATACTCTGCTCATGTGCAGCAGAACCTCTGCCTTGTTAATCGCCATTCGGCGGTCAGTATGGTTGCGGCAGTAGGCAGCTGATATTGTAGCCAAGAAATCGCTTACAGTGCTCCCTTTTGTAGGATTGCGCCTCTTTGGAGAAAAATTGGATTCTGTCACTAAAGGAGGTAAATTACCTCAGTGTAAGAAACAACGTCGTTCCTTTCGTGGAGTGGCCTCTTTTAACCCTTCCTTTCGGGGGTCTAGATCCGGTAGAGGATCAGCCTTTTCATCCCCTAGAGGGAATGCATGAAATAAAGGAAAGGGACGTGGCCGTCCAAGTCAGAATTGGGGGTCCAAAACCAAATCTGCCACTAAGCCTGCTCATCAATGAGGGGACACCCTCACCCTTACGGGTGGGGGGACGGCTGCGGTTCTTCTTCCAGGTCTGGGGTCAGGAGGTATCAGACAATTGGGTTCTGGAAGTAGTCTCTTCCGGTTACAAACTGGAATTCGAGTCCCGGCCTCTTCCCAGATTTTTCATGTCCCGGATGCCGTCAGATCCGGAAATTGCGCATGGGACTGCGGGCGGCAGTAGCGAATCTGTTAAACATGGCTGTCATCTGCCTAGTGCCTCCAGCGGAAAGGGGTTTGGGGTTTTACTCCAACCTATTCACGGTACCCAAAAAGGACGGCTCTGTTCGGCCTATCCTAGACCTAAGGAGACTCAATCAATTTATCCCTTTCAGAAAATTCCGCATGGAGTCTCTGCGATCAACGATCGATGCTCTGTCAGGGGGACTTCATGACATCCATAGACATCAAGGATGCTTATTTGCACATTCCTATTTTTCCGGGTCACCAGAGATTTCTCAGGTTCTCGATAGAAGACCAGCATTATCAATTTGTGGCCCTGCCATTCGGCCTTACCTCGGCCCCAAGAGTCTTTACCAAGATGCTGGCAGGAGTGATGGCTATATTCAGGGTCCAGGGCATCCGCATTGTGCCTTTTCTGGACGATCTTCTTATCGCAGCCTCCTCCCTCGAACAATCAGAGTTGAACACCAGGATGGTGGTCTCTACGCTAGAGAGGTTCGGATGGGTAATAAGTTACCCCAAATCCTCTCTCTGTCCGTCCAGGGAAATTCCCTTCCTGGGCCTGATTCTGGATACATTTCAGGCTGGGGTTTTTCTTCCTCAGTCCAAAATGGTTCTGATTCAGGACTTGATTCGTCTATTCTTGTCCAACCCTCGTCATTCTATCCGTCTAGGGATGAGACTAGTGGGATTGATGGTAGCTGCATTCGAGGCAGTCCCGTTTTCCCAGTTTCACATAAGGACGCTTCAGCTCTTCCTCTTGGCAAAGTGGGACAGGTGCCCACTATCATTGAATCAGACTTGTCTATTGTCTCCCCACGTTTTGCAGTCCCTTCAGTGGTGGTTAATATCGCTCAACCTCCAGAAGGGCAAGTCATTTCTGACTCCGTGTTGGGAACTGGTTACCACAGATGCCAGCCTGGTGGGCTGGGGGGGCTTCTGGAAGAAGCATCAGTTCCAAGGATTGTGGGGGCCTCAGGAGGCTCATTCTCCAATCAATGTATTAGAGCTTCGGGCCATACGTCTTGTTCTACTTCGACTGACCCATTTC
Source organism: Gastrophryne carolinensis (assembly GCA_027917425.1). Lineage (NCBI taxonomy): Eukaryota > Metazoa > Chordata > Amphibia > Anura > Microhylidae > Gastrophryne > Gastrophryne carolinensis. The sequence goes on along the minus strand of CM051239.1, from coordinate 224,648,790 downwards.
TTACAGGGTCTGCCAGTTCAGCTGTTGCATACATCAATCACCAGGGAGGGACTCGCAGTTGGGGTGCCCTCCGGGAAGTGTCTCTGATCCTTCAGTGGGCAGAGATCAATGTTCCCTGCATATCAGCAGTTTACATTCCGGGGATAGAGAATGTGGAGGCAGACTCCCTGAGCAGGGGATGTTCTCGCCAGGGAGAATGGTCTCTCAATCCAAGGGTCTTTCAGTTCCTCTGTCACAAGTGGGGGACTCCACAGTTGGACCTGTTTGCTTCTCGTCACAATCACAAGCTGCCAGCTTTTGTGTCTCTATCCCAGGATCCTCTGGCAGTGGCAGCAGATGCCATGTCTCTGGCCTGGAAGGATCTGGGGTTCCTATATCTGTTTCCCCCATTCTCCATGATCAGCAAGGTGGTGCGCAAGTTAGCACTGGAGGAGGCGCCAGCAATTCTGGTGGCGCCAAGGCTGGCAGTGGATCGTTTCCATCTGCCTCTTCTTCCAGATCTCATCACTCAGGGTCAACTTTGTTACCCCAATTTACAAACGCTGGCTTTGACGGCATGGCTGCTGAAGTTTCCATCTTGAAAGAAGAATGTCTTTCTGATGTGGTTATTCAGGCTCTTATTAGAGCTAGGAAGAAGTCTTCCTCTGTCATTTATTGCAGGACTTGGAGGTCCTATATTGATTGGTTTGAATCCAGGGCTTTGCCCTGTAGAGTATTTTCTATTCCTAGAATTCTGGAATATCTGCAACGAGGTCTGGATATGGGATTCCAGATTAGTACTTTGAAAGGGCAAGTCTCGGCCTTGGCTATTTTCTTTCAAAGGTCGTTTGCTCTTCATCCTTTGGTTAAGACTTTTTTCCATGGAGTCGCGCATGTGCGGCCTCCCAAAAAGCCTATATTTCCTGTTTGGGACCTTAACCTAGTGCTTTCAGCTATGCAGGCCGCTCCCTTTGAGCCTTTGCAGGATATTCCTCTGCCTATTCTTACTCAGAAGGTTGCCTTTTTGGTTGCTATTACTTCTGTCCGCCGAGTTTCTGAACTGGCGGCTTTGTCTATTCTAGCCCCTTATTTTGAGAGGCATCAAGATAAGGTTGTTTTCCGTTTTAAAACGGATTTCCTTCCTAAGGTGGTGTCTGCTTTCCACCTAAATCAGGATATAGTTCTTCCTTCCTTGTGTCCTAAACCTAGTAACGACAAGGAAAGGGTCTTACATTCTTTGGATGTCAGGCCATCATTGGGGCCTATATGGCTAAGGGGAAGGTTCCCCCTTTTCGTGTCACCGCTCATTCTACTCGTGCTATTGGAGCTTCCTGGGCTTTTCTGCACCAGGCTTCTGTTGAACAGGTTTGCAAGGCTGCGACTTGGTCTTCTGTGCATACTTTTTCTAAGTTTTACAAGGTTGATGTGCGGGCCTCAGCGGATGCTGCTTTTGGCTGCAAAATTCTGTAAGCTGCAGTAATTTAAGTTATGCATTATTCCTTGGGGATCCCCACCCATTATAGACACTATTGGATGTCTGGATGTCCCAAGTGTCATGAATATTTGCAAGTGACATACTAGGAATAATACCATTTTGTGAGTACTCATCTGTAAAATGGTTTTTACGAGTATGTCACACACCCCACTTCCCCCGCCCTTTTTTGTTCTAAGGGATCCTTTATATGGTGATTATTATTTTCAAACTATTTTTCAATTATCGAATATAATTTGCTCTTTCTGGTTCTTCACTGCTTTTTAAAAAGACTGAGGAATAGTGGGAGGAACCCAGTACTTTTCGACCAGGAGGGGCTCCCTTTTCCATGTCATCTCTGCAAGATCGCCCTCTACAGGCCGGGTTCCCAAGTGTGATGAATATTTGGAAGTGGGGTGTGTGACATACTCGTAATAACCATTTTACAGGGGAGTACTCACAAAATGGTATTTTTAGTTCTCTGCTGCATGTGCCTGGCGTCTCCCTATCGCGGTCCGTAAGTGCCCCTGCGGGCTGATTTATTTTGTATTTCCCTGTATTGCTTATGGGATCTTTTTGCTTATGTCTTGCAGGCGGGTCAAACTTTGTGGTTTCTCCCGGTCCTATCCCCTATATTTAGTGTTAACTCTTATTGGAGGGCTATTATATTCCCTTACTCCCACTTCCATAGCGGGTTATTGGGGCATCCCGGGTTGCTATTATTAGCACCAATCCCTATTGGCCTGTTGTGCCGTGATAATCACCATATGGAGGCTTCTCAGGATAATGTGCTCGGGGTTCCTTCGGGACAAGCCCGACTGTGTGTGGCGTGTGGGGTATCCCCTATAAGTGATGTCAGGGTTACCTGCGGCTGGGCCTAGTGCTGCGCCCCCTCTGGCTTCGCCTACCCCCCCACGCTTACATCTGACTCCCAGTGAAGTGCATACCAGTGGGGCGTCTCAACCTGATTTGGCTGCCCGGGTAGCCAGCATTGAAAGGCATATTGCCGGGTCTGGTCCGCGTAAGGCTCCTGCCAAGCGGCGGCATCTGGCACCCGGTGTTACTCTCTTTCCTGTGGAAGCTGAGGAGTTTTTTGATATTGCTGGATATGCCCCCCTGAAAGAAGGGGAATTATTCTCTGATTCAGAATCATCTGAGGATCAGCCTAGGGGTTATGCTGGGTGAGTCTGGGTCTGACCCATGGACTTCAGATGATACTGACAGACTTTTGACTCACATTTTTTAAGTGCTCTGTATCTCTCCTCCTGCCGTGGCCCCGCGGCAGCAGGGGGAGCTGTTTCATACTGTTAAACCACGCTTTGAATTTCCTGAACAAACTAATTTTAATAATCTGGTGCTCAAAGTGTGGGAATCTCACTCAAAGAGTGGGAACGGCCTAGCCGGCTTCCCGGGGTACCAAAGAGTTGGGATAAGAGGTATCCCTTTCCTGCTTAGATGGTTAAACGTTGGTCATGTCCTCCCGAGGTGGATGCACCAGTTCTGGGGTTGTCCAACACATCTGTCATGCATTCCCCTGACTCTACTACACTGAGGGATGGGGAGGACAGGCGCATTGATCAGCTGGCTTGCCAGGCCTTTGCCTGTGTGGGGACTGCGCTCCGTCCGGTCTGTGCCTCCGCTATTATGGCTGTTGCTATTAAAAGCCTGCTCAGGGGTCTCTTAGATGGGGCCCCTGACGATGCTGGTAGTGAAGAGTATAGAGCTCTTCTGCGTTGTGAGGAATTTGTTGCATATGTTCTCTCTGCCTTGGATGATACCATTAGAATGTGTGGCAGGGCTTCTGCCTTATTGTTGGTAATACGCCGCTCGGTCTGGCTGCGCCAGTGGGCAGCTGACAAAAAGGCTCTCACTGGGTTTCCCTTCAAGGGGCTGCGCCTCTTTGGGGAACGTTTGGACTTCTTTGCTAAAGGAGGCAAGTTACCTCAGCGTAGAAGGCAGCCCCGGTCCTTTCGGGGTTCAGGTGCCTTTTCTCCTTCCTTCAGGGGCTCCAGAATTGGACGGGGAGCTTCCTTTGCTGGTGTCACGCTCTGGTAACTCCAGCCCTCTAGGTAAGCCCTCAACCCCCAATCTCCGCAGCCAGCTTCACCTGTAGGAGCCCCCGCTTGCCGGGTCGCAAAATACGCCTGCCCGGGATCGGTTGCCCCCAGGACTTCAATGGCTCAAAGGATGAGAGCTTACTGGTTTAGAGGTCTGAAGAACCAATGGCTAAGAGCGAGTGTAGTGTAAGTCCAGAGACAGGCCAGAGGTTGACACGGGGAAATCAGAGATCGCAGCGGCACCGAGGGAAGAGGCAGCTCGAGGTCAAGGTACAAAGCAGAGGTCGGCAACGGAGATCAGATCGAGAATAGTCGGTTCAGGCAAGGGTCAGCAACGGAGATCAGATCGAGAATAGTCAGTTCAGGCAGGGGTCGGCAACGGAGATCAGATCGAGAATAGTCGGTTCAGGCAAGGGTCGGCAACGGAGATCGGATCGAGAATAGTCTGTTTCAGGCAGGGGTCGGCAACGGAGATCAAAGTATATCACAAGACAATGCAAGGTACAAGGCGCTATCACAGGCACTGAGTAACTGACAGGGTGAAACCTTTATAGGAACAGATATGATGGGGGGTGAGTGTGTGATTGGTGCTAACTAGGAACTAGTAATTAATTGGGAGACCATGGGAGTAGCCCAAGCCCATCTATGGGCTCATTGGCCCAGACAAGGAGGGGGGTGTAAGCCCCACTGAAGACTAGGGCCTTTAAACTAGTCCTCCGGCGGGCGCGCACAGAACAGCGCCACCGGAGGGAATAAGGCACATGTGCTCGCGCGCGAGCACGCCGACTGGAGCAGGAACTGAGAGCGGGGGGCGTGGCCGAGCTGGGCACCGCTCGAGCCGCCTCCGCCCGAGCAGACGCCGCATGGCCAGGACCTCGGGCCGGGAGCCGCGCCGCCAGCCGCCCGGGGACGACGCGGGAACGGGGACACGGTGAGTGAGAGCTGACAGCTGGAGGCCGTGGAGATTTTTGGTGCAGGGGCAGAGGACGTGGTCGCCCTGGCCCCCCTGGGGTCCCAAGCCTAAGTCCTTCCCCAAGCCCCCTCAAGCCCCCTCAGGCATGAAGGGGCGCCCTCACCCATCCGGGTGGTGGGACGGCTTCGGCTCTTGGCTCACGTCTGGAGTCGTCATTTCTCAGACCGGTGGATTCAGGAGGTAGTATCCTCCGGTTACAAGATAAAGTTTGCAGCCTGGCCGCCCCCAAGATTCATCAAATCTCGGTTAGCTCAAAACCCCTTGTCAGCTCAGTGTCTCTCCCTGGCTGTCCAAGGCCTTCTAGATCTAGGTGTCATCTGCCGGGTGCCCTTGAAGGAAAGGGGCAAAGGCTGTTATTCCAATCTTTTCATTGTGCCCAAAAAGGATGGGTCCATCAGACCTATCCTGGATTTAAAGCTTCTCAACAAATTTGTCAGATTCAGACACTTTCGCATGGAGACTCTGCGCTCAGCTGTGACTTTCCTACGCCCAGGGAATGTCATAACCTCTGTATACATCAAGGATGCTTACCTTCACGTACCTATCTTTCCAGGTCATCAGAAATTCCTCAGGTACCAATTTGTGGCCTTGCCCTTCGGTCTCACCTCGGCTCCCAGGGTATTCACCAAGGTGCTGGCAGGAGTGATGGCCCTGCTGAGATCACAGGGCATGCTTCCCTACCTGGACGACATGCTTATCGCTTCTCAGTCCTTCCATCAGGCAGAGCTGGACACTCAGCGGGTGGTGTCCACACTGGAATCATTCGGCTGGGTGATCAATCACCCAAATCTTCCCTGACTCCTTCCATGGTAAAGTATTTTCTGGGCATGATTCTGGATTCAGCTCAGGTCAAGATCTTTCTTCCTAAGCAGAAGGTGGAGGTTCTTCGAGAGAAAGCTCAGCTCCTGCTGTCTTGTCCTCATCCGTCCATCAGGCAGGGAATGCAGCTGGTGGGCCTGATGGTGTCCTGCTTCGAGGTGGTTCCATATGCTCAGTTCCACATGAGGCCTCTTCAGCTTCACCTCTTGTCAGTATGGGATTGGGACTCTGTGTCCCTGGATCAGGTGTTTGTCTTGTCCCCTCTGGTCAGGCGGTCTCTAGTGTGGTGGCTGGACTCAAGGAACCTGCTGGGGGGCAGGTCCTTTCTAGCCCCCTGCTGGGAGACTGTCACCACGGATGCCAGTCTGACAGGTTGGGGGGGATTCTGGAAGTCCCTGAAGTTCCAGGGTCAGTGGGGCCCTCTGGAGGCCCATGCCCCTATCAACATTCTGGAATTGAGGGCGATCAGGTTGGTTCTTACACACTTAACCCCACACCTGAGGGGTCGGGCTGTTCAGGTCCGCTCGGACAACCAGATGGCAGTTGCCTACATCAATCATCAGGGAGGGACCCGGAGCAAGAGGGCCCTCAAGGAAGTGTCCCTGATACTGTCCTGGGTGGAGGAAAATGTTCCCTGCATCTCAGCTGTGTACATCCCGGGGGTGGAGAATCTGGAGGCAGACTCTCTGAGCAGGGGGACCTCTTGTCTGGGAGAATGGTCCCTCAGCAGCAGGGTGTTTCGCTCCCTTTGCCACCGCTCTGGTCAGCTGGATGTGGATCTGTTTGCGTCCCGTCACAATCACAAGCTTCCAGTCTTTGTCTCTCTGTACCAGGATCCTCTGGCCTTGGCCATGGATGCTGTGGCAATGTCTTGGATGAGTTTTCAGCTCCTGTATGTGTTTCCCCCGTTTCCCCTGCTGGGCAGGGTGCTGCGCAAGATAGCTCAGGAAAGGGTGCCAGCCATACTGGTGGCCCCCTGTTGGCCAAGAAGAGTGTGGTTCGCAGACATCGTGCAGCTGGCAGTAGATCAGTACGCCCTGCCCCGGTTACCAGATCTGCTCACTCAGGGGCACCTACGCCACCCCAATTTACAAACGCTAGCTTTGACGGCCTGGCAGCTGAAACCTCCATCTTGATGGAAAAGGGGCTGCCTGCCTCGGTTGTTAATACCATGATCAGGGCTAGGAAAAGGTCCTCTTCCATCTACTATAGGGTTTGGTGTACTTACATTGACTGGTGTGAGTCTAACTCGCTTCCCTGTCGTGTATTTTCTATTCCTAGGATTCTGGAGTTTCTACAACATGGTTTGGATCTGGGTCTTCAGCTCAGTACTCTGAAAGGTCATGTTTCTGCCTTGGCTATTTTTTTCCAAAGATCCTTTGCTCAGCATCCCCTGGTCAAGACCTTCTTCTAGGGGGTCACTCACGTGCGTCCCCCATGTAAGCTTATGTTACCAGTCTGGGACTTGAACTTGGTCTTATCTGCCCTGCAGGGGTCTCCCTTCGAGCCCTTGCAGGGGGCCCCTTTGTTCATTCTTACGCTTAAGGTAGTCTTTTTGGTGGCTATCACTTCTGTTAGGCGTGTTTCTGAGTTGGCGGCGCCTTTTCTGCCTAAGGTTGTTTCTGCCTTTCATCTCAATCAGGACATTAGGCTTGATTCAGAGAGACAAAAAAAGACAGTCGTTTTAGTGCAGATGTTTTTTTTTTTTTAATTTTCCTGCTCTCGTATGAGTGTGCGAGCGATTCTATGCATGCATTGCTAACCTTCAGTAAAGTTTCCGTATGCCACGGAGGATGTCATTTTCCAGCGTGACTTTTCTGTTTCATTTTCTCATGTTGCAACGTCGGCTTTCGATTTTGCCCTTTTTCCATTGTCTTCTTCCATGAATCCTTTACGTTTCCCAATAAATTCTCCTTTTACCATAAATAATCGTCCGAACGTAAATCCTTACGATCTTGCGCCTGTGCACTACAAACTTAACTCAATAAAGTGCTCGCCTACATATTTGGCTCACTCACTTCTGCTACAATGCTTAGCTAAATCACTTTGCACAATCCTACATCTTCCATGTATGACCCCTAAACCTCACCCAAACCACTTTGCGCAATCCTACATCTTCCATGTATGACCCCTAAACCTCACCCCAACCACTTTGCACAATCCTACATCTTCCATGTATGACCCCTAAACCTCACCCAAACCACTTTGCGCAATCCTACATCTTCCATGTATGACCCCTAAACCTCACCCCAACCACTTTGCACAATCCTACATCTTCCATGTATGACCCCTAAACCTCACCCAAACCACTTTGCGCAATCCTACATCTTCCATGTATGACCCCTAAACCTCACCCCAACCACTTTGCGCAATCCTACATCTTCCATGTATGACCCCTAAAACTTACCCAAACCACTTTGTGCAATCCTACATCTTCCATGTATGACCCCTAAAACTTACCCAAACCACTTCCCGGTTAGGTGGTTCTTCCATTTTAGGCCCCTAAAACTTACCCAAACCACTTCCCGGTTAGGTGGTTCTTCCATTTTAGGCCCCTAAAACTTACCCAAACCACTTCCCGGTTAGGTGGTTCTTCCATTTTAGGCCCCTAAAACTTACCCAAACCACTTCCCGGTTAGGTGGTTCTTCCATTTTAGGCCCCTAAAACTTACCCAAACCACTTCCCGGTCATCTGAATCTTCATCTCTGAGTATTTATTTCACCCTTCGTTTGGTGTTAACGTATTTGTGCAAAAAAATGACACTGAAACTTTTTAGTTTGGTTTTTTTATAATCGAAGGCCATTTTTTTGTGGCTTTTTTTATTTTTCTTGTTGAAAAAATATTCCAAACTTTTTTTTAAAAAAAAATTAAAATGTTTAAAAAATTTTAAAATTATAAACTATTTTCAAAAAAATTACACAGTGACAGGACCCAGGACGCTACTCTTCTTCTGTTGTCCCCAACGAGTCACGCAGCAGCTCCATATCGGCCACCAACTCAAGGACCCTTCGATTCATTTCTTCCACTCTTGCCCGTGTGGTCCCTGTATGAAATGTTTAAAAAAACATTAGTTTGAGGCAAATACATGTTTATCACCTGTGGCTGGAATGTTTGTTGGCAACTTAAATCATGATGACATATGTCATTCTGCTAAGTCATTAATCTAAGGAAGTGGGCAGAGGTCATTCTGCTAATGCCATTGACTATGGCTTGATGTATCTGGGTAATCATGTCAATTACCACATACTGCAAAGAATGACATTACAACTTGGTCAGTGGCCAACAGATGCCTCGTTGGGGACAACCCTCCGTCCTGGGCCCTGCCACTGCTGTGAAGTAGAGGCTGTAGAGACATGGCAAATAGGATCACTTATAATGTCTTAGTCAACAGTAATCAATTGTCTATTTCAATGTGTGTGTCACATCACTCACCTTCTCCCTGTGCCTCCTGGGCGAGATCTGCTGCATCCTCCACATCTTCACCCACTCCAGAAGCATCTAGAAAAACAGATCAGCTTGGTTGTAAATAGCATGTATGTGTGTGCGGTTTCATGAAGAGTCACATACCAGTGGCTCCCGCCTGCGTCGCTGGGTATGACTGCCTGCCCATGCCGTGCCGCCCCTCCTCTGTGGTAAGGTCCAGGGGCTGGTCGGAGGACCCTACAGAGAAGGGGTAGGACCGTCGCCCTGGAGATCCACCACCTTCACTTCCAGCTGCAGATTCATGCAGCACTGGTCGGACTGTGCGCCTCCGGGTGCGTCTGATTCGGTACTCCGTTTCCAACACTAGAAAAGAAAAGCATTTTTAAATAAAGCCCTACCTTCTGTATTAGTTACATCTTGCATGCAATCGCTATGTACTTACTAGGGAAATGGAGTCCGAAAAAGCGCCGCTCCCGGGGCATGATGCATATGCTGATGCTGCATAATCTGAGTGTGGGTGAAGGTGGTATCCGTCTGTTGTTGGATTCTTTAAACTATCTCCAGGGCGACGGTCCGCTTCTCAAATGAGTTGGGCAGGTAGTCGTACCTGCGCTCCAGCATCGTCTACAAAACACAAAATAAACATAGCATTTAGATTAAAGTGCCTACTAATATCTGTCACAAATCGATCATTTGACTAAATGACATTAACAGACAAATTTCTAGCCTAATACAATCCTTGTAGCTGGCATAAGTTTGGCTTCGCACATGTGGGCCCTAACTTCGGTTTTGCACGGAGTTTTAGACACTTTTAAAACAAACCGTTTCTTCCTGCGCTTCCTTAAAGCCTAAGCATGCATTTAGATGGCAAATCAAAGGCATTAAAAGACACTTACAAGCATGATGATCTCTTCTTGTTGGCGGGTGAAGATTGTGGGCGCCATCTTTGCTCTTGTCTGCAGCAGATAAGTTATGCCCCAGCGGTTTCCGGGTTCCGAACGGCCGTACGCACGCGTATGCGTCAGACCCCGGCATTCTTATTTAAAGGGTCCGGGACACACAGCTCATTCTCTTTGAGTCTCAACATTATGGCACCCAAAAAGAATATGCCAAAAGCAGCAAAGGACACCAGCAGCAGCAGCAAACAGCCATCAAAGCGGCAGGAGCCTTCTGCAGGGCCAACAACTCGCTCCCAGATGCCCAAAAGTAAGCTGCAGGCAACCCGCAGTGCTCAGCCAAAGCCAACTAAAACAACCAGGCAAAAAAGGAGCCAGCGGGCAAGAGTATGCCACAGGCCAGCAAGGCAACAACAACGGCCGCAAAAAAAGGTACCAAGAGGGTGCGAAGCCCCAGCCCCCCCCAGGTCCCCATCACCCCACCCACGTGTCTCCCAAACCAAGGCTAAAAAGAGAACACACCGAGAAAGAAGCCCCAGCAGCTCTAGCTCGCCATCACCACCACCTGCACGTGTTGAAAAATATTGCAAGAGCCAAAGACACCGGCAAAGAAGGCCAAGAAGCACCAGCAGCCCGAGCTCGGCATCACGCACGTGGCCACAAAGCTCATGGCAAGAGAGCAAGGCACCGCCCAAGAAGCCCAAGGTCGCCACCCCCACCCACACAGGTCTTCAAATCCACTGCCAAGAGGGCAAGGCACCGGCAAAGAAGACAAAGCTCTGGCTCACCCCTGGACCGGCCTACTACCTCCAAGGGGCATGCTACTTCTAAGGGCCCACAGAGGCACAGGGCCCCAAGCCCGACTTCTTCAAGCACACCCTCTCCTCCTCGGCCACATTCTCCACCGGCACAGGTGGCAAGGCAATCACCATATGCCACATCTACACCTGCTACTTCAGTGGCCACCCAGCCAAGAACACCCAGTCCCTTTCCTAGTCCTGTTCTATCTCCAGCCAGCCAGCAGTCATTAATTTCACCCCAACACAGCCAGGCCAGAATGTCCCCTGATTTGCCTGCAAACAATGAGGAGCCACAACCGCAAGCAACAGGGCGCACATTGCGCAGAGGCCACTTGAGTGGCAGGTTTGGGGAGGCCCAAACTCTGGCATTGGCTAGTGGGCTCACCTTGCATTATGATGAGCTATATGGGTGCAGATCAAAAGCTACCAGCAAACAGCGCAAAGCAGAAATTTTGGAGCTCACTAGACAGGTCAATGCAGCGGGGGAAGACCTAAAAGATTTGGAGCAGATTCAAAGGAAATTATCGGACCTCCAGTATGCAGCACGGAAGAAAGAAAATAAACTGCGTCATTACAGGTACATATATACTTTGTGGATTTGTCTTCTTGTATTGTCACCATTTTGCTAAATGTGTCAAACTATCTTTTTCAGCTTACAAACTGGCGGAGGCTTCCCCACTAAACTGCAATTTACCCAGGCTGAGGAGATGGTGCTGGGCCTGCTACATCCCGTGGCCTTAGAGGGACACTCGGCCCGACAGGACATGGACATCCCGACTATTCCTGCAGGTTAGTAATGTTAGTGTGTATGTGAAATGTGAGCTACGTGTAAAATGAGGCTCCAAGCCATATATTAACACATGCTCCTAGGGTGTGCCTTGTAGTGGAGGTAACAATTTGACCAGGGTGTGTCATGTCTGTGGACTGATCATTTGCTAATTTGCTTGCCCATACGTGACCTTTGCGAGTCTTTCGGAACAGTATTAAAGTATTGAGATTAGCAAAGGACTGCCTGTTATGTGTTTCTAGTCAATCACATCCAGCACTTCCATCTTTATCTGTAGCCCACTTGGGTTGGAGCCGTGCTTTGATCTGAAAGACTTGATCTGGGGTGATTGAAAGGTTTACCTAGAAAGAATGGCAACCAGAATAATCTTAGGGCAAATGCTATTTGCTGAGTGCAAGCTGAGTGTGGTCCCCTAATGGGCTTTTAGGGATGTGTGAAGCCTCAGAACAGCCAGTACATGCGTGTGTTGGGTTAAGGTGACCAATGTGTATGTACTTGGTGAGTAATACATCTAACAGATAATGGCATTCATAGTGAAGGTCAACTTGGACCATTGGGGGAGTTGCCATTCATGCTTTCCCACGTGTTTTAGTGAAGCATATGTATTACACATCGATGCATAGTTGTGTGTTAACAATGCAGCCCAGCATCGTCCCTCAGCTAGTGGGGAAGCCTCAGCCAGTTTGTCCATGTCGTCAACTTCCGTGCTGCCTCGGACCCAGGATCCGATATTTACAGTAGGTGTCTTTTTCTGATTTTGCTTATGCATGTGACTTGCAGTGTTTCTTTTTGCGGAATTACATATGTAGTGCCCAAACTGAACCTTTTTTTTTTTTACATGTCCCAACAGACCCACACACTGATGGAGGAAATCCAGGAGCTGGAGGAGGATGGAACCTTCATGGGACCTTCTGTACAGCCCCCCCTGGGACAGAATCTGCAACTGTCCCAACATGTTTCTCCCACAAATCCTCAGCAGCAGAGTGAAGCTGGCTGCATGCTGCCAGCCCATCGTGGGCAGCATGCAGAGACTGAGCCTACAGTCCCCTCCTGAGGATTTGCCAAGCAGACCTGTGGCTGTTGGTGGACCTAGAGGCACATCATCTGCACGCCCCACAACCCAGGGAATTGGGAGGCGTAGTCAGCTACGTCGCCCAGTTTCCCAGGGGAGGGGCGCGCCGATGATGGAGTCAGCATGGCACCATAAGAGGCGTTTATTTCGCCTACAAAATCAAAGAAACCACGAGCATCTTCATGGCCAATTAGAGACGTTAAATAACACCTTAAACTCCATGCTAACTGAATTTAGGTCCAACAACAGCCACATGGCCACCTTATCCACAAATTTCACAGCCATGCTTGAGGAAGTTCGAAATAGCAACAGCTACCTGGCCACCTTAACTACCAATTTCAGTACCATGCTGGCTGAATTTCGAACTACCAATAGAAACATGTTGGAACAGTTGCAGATTCTGAATGCCACACAGGCCCAGGTGAGGGCCCACCTCCAAGGGCCCCAACCTGGGTTTTATGGGCATCCCACAGTTTAAGGCCTATTTGGCCTGTATCTGCTCCACATCTTTGCTCTACATCCCCACTGTATTGACCTGTCAGGGTGAGCCCTACCAATATACCCTTTTGGTATGGCTTTGCTTGTATGCTTTGGATTTGCGCCCATATAGCTCATTAGAGTGCTGAGGTAGCCCACTAGCCAATGCCAGAGCTCAAGCCTCACTGAACCTGCCACTCAAGCTGTTGCGCTGCAGGCTTGGGCCTAATTACATTGGTTCTGGCTCCTCCTGTTTGTAGGCATGATTGGGGGACATTCTGGGCTGGCAAACTACTACCTTGACCCCTGGCTGAGATTGAACTGGACTTGGGATTGGGACTGGGGGTTCTTGTTTGGGTGGGCCATTGAGTAACAGGTATAGATGTGGCATAGGTATGGCTGCTTTCCACCTGTGCCTGTGGCAAATGTGGCCAAGCAGGAGAGGGTGTGTCTGTGGCCCTATTTGTTGGCTAAAAACTCTGGACATGCCAATGCTTGTCACATATGTGTGTGTGTATTTTTGATGTAAACTTTGGCCTGGAGTGCATTACTTTTAAACTCCTGCCTGTGGCCAATTGCTATGTGGCATGGTTTGTCAAAAATGACGTTTGTTGTTTTACCATGTATTTACATGAACTATGGGAGTGACCATCAACTCCAATGTTTGCTTTGAAAATAAACCAAAATAATTTTGACTTGACCTGTTGTTGACTAAGTTGATGCCTTAATGTATTTTTGGGATAAAGATTACTTAAAGTTTGCACAAACAAATTGGGCCCAAAAAAGCCATGAGTCTAAAATCAGGTGTGAGATTTTTATTAATGACTTCATTACTATTTTGGACAGTAACTAACAAAAATACAAACACCGAGCCAAAATAAAAATCAATAAAGGGACAAAACAAACACACAACAAATTAAGAAAAATGTGTGGAAATCAAATTTGAACGAACGGCTTGCCCAGATGCACTAGCTGTGCCACGGTAGTGGTCCTCTGGGTCATCGCTGGGTGGAGAGGGGGGCAAATCCATATACTGTGGGATACGCTCCATGATGGCATAATTATGCAACACAGCACACGCCATAATTCTATCAATGACCTTCTTGGGGTCATACTGTAGTGCCCCCCCAGTATGGTCCAAGCATCGAAAACGGGTTTTTAATAGGCCAAACACCCCCTCTCCACCACGGCCCTGGTCTTCCTGTGTGCCCGATTGTATGCATCCTGAGCGGCATTCTGGGGCCGAAGGACGGGCGTCAGCAGCCAGGGAAGCAGTGGCTAGCCTGAATCACCTGAAAAAAATAATTACACATTACTCCCTAAATTGAATCCAAAAAACGGTCCTTCAACATGACTAAGAGCCTATGTTACATTTGAGCAACACCCTGAGCATACAGATTGCGCTGCCCAAAATAAACCCTAACCCCATCTAATGGATGTTGGGACAATTTAAACATCAAAGATGGCGGATGATGGCCAATCAGGCAGACTGCTAACAGGTATTGGTTTAGGACTGTGCTGGTTAGCATTCTTGGATGTCTTAACTTTTCAGGACCCCGTATCTGCTTTGTCTCAGGCAAAAACAGCTCTAACCCGGCCCCTGCACTTTATCCCGCTCTCCTCTACTCAGTAAGTGTAATGCATCTAAGCAAAGATGTCGCAGACCCTCTCATAAAGTCAAGAACATAATTACAACAGAGTGTGGGGAAGCCTAATAATTTATTTAATAGAAAGTAGAATTTGTCAATTTGGAAATGCCAAACATTTGTCAAGGCTTTGTTGTTTGATAAATGTAATGGTTAAGGTCCTGTTTCACATGTAAACAAGGGGTACAAATAGGCATAGTTTCATACATGGTTGAAAAACAAAATTCATAGGCATACATTGAAAAGTAAATGACGTTCTTGGCGTCAACTTACCAAGGAGCCATCCGCCTGAGAATTCTCCAGACTCAAACCCACCGTACAATCCAGATCTTCTAAGAATGTAGGCATCATGGGATGAGCCTGGGAACCTGGTGAGGACACTAAGGAACCGCATGTCCGGGGCCACCACTGCTTGGACATTCAGGGAGTGGCCAATTTTGCGGTTCCTGGGATAAAAGAAAAACAAAATATCAGCAAGGCAAGGAAAACTAGTGAAACACTAACTAATAACACCCTAAGCAAAACCTGTGGGCCAATACAAATAACACTAACCAAGTACATAAGTATTTTGTAACCCAAAAAAGAAAGGATATGTATGTTGGATCAAGTAAAGATTAAATTGTAATTGGCTATTTAAGGTCCACATTAAAATGTTTCCCTTTGGGCCACATGAGAAAAATGTGAGAGCCTAAATACGGCCCATTGTTTCCCATGGGATTTTGAAAAATGAAACAAAAAAAAAAAAAAATAGGTTAACTATATTAAAAAATGACAGATTGTACTTGCCTGTAGATATACTCATCGGCTGCCGGAGGCACCAGGGCAACATGGGTGCAGTCAATGGCACCCATGACGTTGGGCATGTCGGCGATGTTATAAGATGCCAGCTTAATCACGTTCCCGGCTACCATGTCCTCAGGAAAACAAATATATTTCCGAGTAATGGTAGCCATGCCTTCCAAAAACTTGGATAGCGCACGGCTCAGTGTAGGCTGGGAGATCCCCACGGTGAGGGCACCCAGCCTCTGGAACGAGCCGTTCGCCAAAAATTGCAGGCAGCCAAGCATCTTGGTCATACCTGAAATTGCTTACCCCTTCCTTGATGGCTGCAGCTCACTATACAACTTATGGAGGGAAGCGCGATTAAGTCTGGTGATCTCGAACAGCTCAATGTCATGCATGCCATCGATGTGCATGCGTCGCCGGTGCATTCTGGTCTCAGCCCTCCGGACAATTTCAATGCCCATGATCTGCAGATCCTCATGCTCCTCAAATACACTAGAGTCATCCATAGCTGCTAGTCTCTAGGTCAAAATGGTCCTGTAAGGGGTTCGCAAAGGAAACAGGTTTATAGGGTGGTGGTCCGTTGCCAATCGGCTCTCTGAATGAGACGCAAGCCCATACCAATAACGTAAGTTATCTGAACAAATGAAAAATTTCAGATTTGGATGGGAAAATGATCCGAACTAATGCAAATGATCCGATTTCCGATTCGAGCCTATTGTTTTGCCTTCTCTGTGTCCTAAGAAGAGGGTTTCACATTCTTTGGACGTAGTCAGAACTCTGAAGTTCTATTTGGTGGCTACTGAATCCTTCAGGAAGACTGATGATCTTTTTGTGCTTCCATCTGGACCTAAGAAAGGTCTAGCTCCGGCTAAGTCCACTATCAGCAAGTGGATACGTCAGGCTGTGATACCTCCCTTTCGCCTTACTGCTCATTCTACTCGTGCTATTGGTGCATCTTGGGCTTTTCAGCACCAAGCTTCTGTTGAACAAGTTTGCAAGGCCGCTACTTGGTCCTCTGTTCATACTTTTTCCAAGTTTTACAAGGTTGATGTTAGGGCCTGAGCTGATGCTGCTTTTGGCCGCAAGGTTCTGCAGGCGGCAGTGGTTTAAACTGTCTGCTTTTACTTTTGGGGATCCCACCCTACCTTACGGACACTGCTATTGGATGTCTCAAGTGTAAGGAATATCTTCTGGAACAGGACGTGCTGTATACCCAATCCAGACATCCAGAAAGAGTCTGTGACTAAATTTTTATTCCCACTGTCTGTATGTAATTGAACTTGTAAATAACTTATATATAATAATTGGGACTAAGCATAGTTGGGCTTGTGAGACCAAGAGGGCCATATAGCTAAGTTTTGATTTAATTTAGATACAAAACATGAATAGACAGGGTACAGTAGTATTATAATAGTAGTAATGGTTTTGGTCTCCACTTGTCACTCGACTCGATAGTACTCCGCCCCCCTCTTCTTCCCCCCTCCCCTCTCCCTTCTTCATGTTTGCTGTTTTTTTTCTCCACCCTGGTCACATGCCATCTTGCGAAATATTTATATGCACATCTTTAATGCAGCGCAAGATGACAGCGCAATGTCTGTTGCTGTGAGCGCTTGACACTCGCAATATTATCAACATAGATGGTGGTTATGTGATGGAGCTATGAGAGCTGTGAGGTAGGACCTGTTATGCTGGGTCATGTGACTTGGTCACTGGGCCGCAGGAGGGGATGGACGTCATCAGGCTTTCACTCATGTCCGGATTCAACGTAATACTGATACACACCTGCTTGCGATGGCGGTTTGGCGGGAATACGTTGGAGGCGAGTGATTGGTAGAATTACATTTTAAAAAGCAAGGTGGACATTTGTAAAACTGACCTTCACCCTTGGAAGCTGCATGGATAGCGGCGGGCGCGGGTGTCCCGGTTGCGATCCCCCTTTTTGATGAGTGTTTCTGACATGCTGTTATTCTGATGTGCTAAACCCTGGGCACTGGTAGTATTTGATTGTTATTGTGCTGGCACTTGTATATTGCATTTTTTGGGTTTCTGTATTTCTTGTTATATCGGTTCTTATATCGAATAGGTATTATGGGGTGGGATTTATAGTTAGTAGGTATCAATATTGCAGAGTTTGGTGATCGTTCAACATCTTTACAGCAGTACGCATTTTTTAGCACTAAGCACTTTTTGAGCAAAAAAATTTTTTTTGTTTTTTGTACATTCTTTGGTATAATATTCATTGTTTAAGGGGTGTTTTTTGGGATTATTCATGTGGGGTATTCACAATGTTGTTTCTCATTGGTGATAATATGTGATAAGGTTTTGTATAATAGGGGGATATGGTTTAGGTCCTCTTTAAGTGCCAGCACAAATACTTATGTAGAGAGATTTCCTCTCCCTGCACAATACAGACTTGTATTTTAATAGAATGTGATTAGTTGACAGCATTGGAACAGAGACACACACTATGTATATATCCCATTACTGGGAGTTTTGAGATATTTTGATGATATGATAGGGGATTAGCATCACTGTTTTTAAATGTCTTGTGCTTTGTGTATATGTATGTAAGTGTTTTTATGAAAATTCATGTGTAAATAAAAGTGATATATTTTTGAGGATATAGGTTTGTGAATATTTTTTGGTGCTCCCTAAGGGAAGAAGGTGTGGTTTTTTTCCATGTCCACTCCCAAACTAGTGATTGCATTTACTGAGGTATGAGCACATGTTAAATGGAATAAGTAGTGCACCCCATAGCAATTGTTGTGTCTAGGACGTGCTGTATACTTAGAATAATATAATTCTGTGATTACTCACCTGTAGAACTGGTATTTTATGTATACAGCACATCCTGTTCCACCCCACCCTTGTTATCATTATCTTTAGTTACCTCTTTATGGTGATTGTTCTTATGTTCAAATTTTCATATAATGATTATAGTTCTCCCGGTCTCATTTTAACTGCTTTTCAATACTGGGATTTTGTGGGAGGTCCTTGGTATATATGGACCGGGAGGAGCCACTTTTCTGTCTCTGCAGTCCAGCACCATCTACTGGATGTATAATCAAGTGTAAGGAATATCTTCTGGAACAGAACGTGCTGTATACATATAATACCAATTCTACAGGTGAGTAATCACAGAATTGTATTTTTTCACTTAGGCCACCCCGTGGTCAAAATTAAAGACATGGAACGAGACAGGGAAAAAGACAGAGGGGAATCCCAAACTAAATCATCCTAGACTGATCAGACTGTGTATGTTCTGCCCCAATATTTACCTGACTCATGGAATAAATCATGTTGTCAGCCATGTTTGAGACATAGAATGGGGTATGAAGCCGCACCATTATGAAAGCTATGGCTATGCTAGCTACAAGTTCCAATACAGCTTCTACTTTGCTGGTCTGCCGCAGTGTGGTGGAGACCTCCCTATCTACCCACAGTGCTCCGCCACCACCAAACCCTCAGATTTCTCTGGCTGAACACAGTCAAAGATCTTTGGATACTCCAGATCCTTCTAAAGCTGAGATATGTGAAGGGGAATCCTATTCTGATCTGGACTCCCTTAGTTAAGGATTCAGTCTAGGTGGGTCAGATGATGAAGAAGGTCCGTATCTGTAAGGATGTTGTTGGTAAAGCAAGAGAAGCGTTTTGCTTTTCACTCTTCTTTAATTTAATGAAAAAGGAATGGTTCAGTTAAGAGAAAATTTCCTTTCGAAGTTGCAGACATTTCAGTCTGGGCCAAGTGCCCAAAATGATTGTTCCATTCGCACAGGTCTCGAATGGGATACGATTGGGTTAACTCTCGTCCAAAGGGTGGGACTGCAAGACTAACGGTGTGGTTCCTCCTGACCTATATATACAGCTGCACAATCCAGTTTCATTCTTGCAATTGGACTGCACTGTGAAGGTTGTGCCTGGATTTATTTTTCTCTCCTTTACTTGTTTGTTTATATAGGTTATTTTATTCGGGAAGCAGGGGATAGAACCCTGTCTGTATTCCATACCCTTACTGTCCCGCTGATCCTGGTGACCCACCTATGCCTCCTGGATTCTGTTAAACCAGTAGTGCAGATCAGGGTGATTTAAGGGTAAGGGCCAGGGTCTTGTGGACACTGTGGGGTGTCACTTTATTTTTAGAAGCTGACCCTCAAGGGTTGGAGTGCCCTCCTGAAGGGACGACCAGCCGCAGGTTTTTGTCTGGTGAGCCTTCATGGGGTACCATGGGGGAAAATTCCCCCCTTTTACTTTTCCGCAGTTTTTAGGTGTAAGTGTGTGTTCACGTGTTTGGGGCGCTTTATATTAGGTCATGGTCCTTTCCCCCTGAGGTGGATGATCCAGTTTCAGGACTCTCTAACAATTTATTCCTACCTCTGGTATTGCTTCCCTAAAGGACCCTGTGGATAAGTGTCTGCATCAAATGTCCAAACATGCCTTTTCTATGGTGGGGGGCGGCCTTTATGGCCAGCCTGCTCCGCAATTATGGCGGATGTAGCAGGTAGGAAGCAGATGAGTTCTCTAATTCTTTTGAGTCATTCCCGTAGTGTATGCTTTCAACTGATGAAGGTTTCTGAGTAAGCAGCCTTATCCGTTAAGCCGCCTTACTTCTACACAAGGACAGAGCTTCTGCTTTAAACATGATTTTCTTCCTAAGGTGGTTTCCCCCTTTCATCTTAACAAGGAAGTGGTTTTGCTCTCATGTCCTGCTCTGGTTCGCCATAAGGAGAGCCCTGGATATAGTGAGAGCACTGAAATATTATATCTCTGCTACGCAGACCTTTCGTAAGACTGACTCATTATTGTATTTGGGGGGGCCACGGAAGGGTCTACCATCAGTCGATGTATTAGGCAGTAAAAGGTCTACATCTCAGGGGGGAATCCTCTTTTTCGGGTTATGGCCCATTCTACTCAGATTGTCGGAGCTTCCTAAGCTTTTCAACACCAGGCTTCGGTAGAGCGGGTGTGCAAGGCTGCTACCTGGTCTCCAGTTCATATATTTACTAAATTTTATAAGGTAGACATTAGAGCCTTGGCCGACGCTGCCTTTGGTAGAAAGGTATTGCAAACGGTAGTAAGCTCTTCAGCTAAGGTTTGATTTTTGTAATGGCTTACTTCTCACATTAGAGAAATAAAATCAATACTAGGGCACTGCTTTTGGAGGTCTCATTCGTATCTGATTCGCTGATGCTCTGGAGTGGATTATGAGAGAAAATACAATTCTGTGATTCTCGCCTGTAGAATTATTTCTCTCTTCTTCCACTCCAGGGCGTCAGGCCTATTCTATATGCTAGGCTACTATATCCATTCCCTGGATGCCATAGTCCTAGTGGAATTTGTAATATATGTGAATCTGTAAATATTGATCGGCATTAAAAAAAAAAAAAAAAAAAAAAAAAAAAAAGGAAAAAAGAGGGAGACAGTAAGAGAGGAGCTTATCTGGTCTCTCCTAGTTTCCAACTAAACATGGCCCTTCTTAAGATTCCTTATCCTCCTGGGTGGCAGGGTGTCTGCTTTTCAATTACTGGATTGCTGAGAGCAGCCGGATGTATATATAGGCCGGGAGGAATCACAGCTGTGATGAGAGTTAACCCATTTGTATCGGATTCACTGACACCCTGGAGTGGAAGAAGAGAGAAAACAATTCTACAGGTGGGAATCACAGAATTGTATTTTTAAACTGTGCTAGTAGATCTATTTGGCTAAAAAAACTGGCAGGGGGATCTGTCCTCTAAAGCAAAGCTGCCCCCTCCCCCCCTTTGAAGGTATCTTCATGTTTGTATCTGAGATAGACACCGTTCTAGCTACATCCTCAGAAAAAGCAAATCATTTTCCTATCAAGGACAGGAGACCAAGATATAGGACATCCTTCAAGAGCAGGATAGTTCCCAGTTAGTCCAAGCAGGCGGAGCCCAAAAGACAATGGGTGCCTTGCAGGGGAACCCGTAGACCCAGTTTGGTCTGCACTCCCTCTCCGCCTATGGACAAACCTCGACCCTGACACCGACCCCCTAGTAGGAGGCCATCTGACCTTCTTCCTGACAGCCTGGCAGGACATCTGTTCAAATCCGTTTTCTGTTCAGGCCATTGCCCAGAGCAATCCGTTAAGAGTTTCAGGACAGATCAACAGAAGGGTTTCTGGTAACCAGGCCTCCCTTGTATAGTCAAATGTCTTGGTGCTCCTGCGCTGCTGGCCTGGCTGCCAAAGCCACTGGGAGGCCAGCAGATTGAGAATCGGGTAGCAGGCAGGGTAACCGAAGCCTCCCCACCGTCGCTGCACCCACTTTTCCTTGGAGCGCCAGCTTATGCTAACACCCGGCTCTGTGTAGTGGGTGGGTGTGGCGCCCAGGCCATGCCAACCTGCTGCAGGGAGAAGGGTGTTTGTGTGTGCCTATGCTCCCGGGAGAAGTGGCAGCAAGCAGGCTTCGGTTACCCTACCCTACAGCAGTGTGAGAGCACCAGGACATGCAAGTATACTTTTTTGGTTATTTTTTTCTTGTACATTTGCCCCAAGACGTGGGCACATTCACCCCCCCCCACCACACACATTTTGGGTAATAAAAGTGTCTCTTATGGGGTGAAAAATACAGTAAATAAAGGCAATATTAATCTAATCTCTAGTGGCAGATATACCTAAAATCTTCTGCTGTTTCCTCTTGCTTGATGAGCATGTGGAGTCATAGGGATGAAGAGGTGTGTTCCCTTTCATCAGAGGCAGCTGAAACTCAAGAAGCATTGAGGTCAACATAATGGGGGATGCAAGCCAAGTTTGGTCTGTAATCCCCCGACATCTAACCAAAAACCTCTGGTCCTGAAACCGAGCCTCAGGTTGGGGGAAGGTTAACCTTCTTTTTGGTCGCATAGAAGTCCATAACATCTGTGTTGAGAGTGCTGTCTCAGGGGTACCAACTAGAACCCTGTTTCAGACCTCCACAGAAGTTTCAGATCGCAAGGTTGCCACGAGACCCCGAATTATCCGGGATTTACTTCACAAAGAAGTAATAGAGACAGTACCTTATGTTAGTCAGGGCAAAGAGTTGTATTTCACGTTTTTCTGGTTCAAAAGCCATCGGGCACATTCAGAAATTATTCAAAAATTATTTTGTCTGCAAAAGATTCAGGATGGAGTCAATATTCACAATAAGAAACTCTCTCAGGCCGGGAGACGTCATTGTGAATATCGACCTATATTTATATTTGCACATACCCATCTTTCAGGCTTACCACAGGTTTCTAAACTTTGCAATCTACCTAGATTCGGAAGTCCTACACTTTCAGTACAGGGGCTTGCTGTTTGGAATCTCCTCAGCTCCCAGGATTTTCACAAAGGTACTGGCGAAAGACATGCGTGTCCTCAGGGGCCAGGGGATTTCAGTCTTTCCGTCATCTAGATCACAGGGACCACGAAGGCCTCTCTTCTTCAGAGTCTTTCTGTGACTCTAGAGCTACTGCACCGGTTAGGTTGAATAGTAAACCTAGAGAAATCCACTCCAGTCCCCCTAGAAATGCAGGTTCCTTAGACATTGTTACCGCCAGGCAAGCAAAAAGGTTGGTTACCCAGTTTGGTTGGCTAATCCAGCAGCAATCCGCTTTGCTGCGGGAGTTTGAGGATACTGGGCCTCATGATTTCGGCAATCTCACTGCCCTTTAGATTCAGGGGCACTGGTCAAAAGATGTTCTGACAAGATTCTTCAGAGAACTAAAAGCAGTAGAACAGGCCCTCTTCTATTTCCGTCATCTACTGACCTTAAGGGATGTTCAGGTGTGATCATACAATATTACAACAGTAGTATATGTAAATTGACAGGGGGAACCAGTTCCACAGCACCAATTGCGATCCCTAGCAGCAGTAGATCTGAAAGGATCCCTAAATGTGGTGGCAGACTCCCTGAGCTGAACAAAAATTTCACAGTCAGAATGGGAGCCAGATCAGGTGGTATTTTTTCAAATAGTCCGGAGGTGGGGAAATGTCCAGATAGATTTTTGGCAACTTCCACAGAGACCAAAACTACTGGCTCAGGGTCCTATTTATTACCCAAATCTACAGAATGTAAATTTAACAGCCTGGATCCTGAGAAGGCACTCCTGAAAAAGAAAGGGCTGTCCTCGAGGGTAATTGAAATCCTTTTAGGAAGCAGGAAAGAGTCCACTAGAAGTATTTACCTGAAAACTTGAAAGAAGTTAAGTTCATTCTGTGAAGTTAACAGCTAGAACAGGAACCAGTTGTCTCATCTGTCTTGTAATTTCTGCAGGAAGGTTTTGAACTGGGTCTGGCAGTAAGTACTCTTAAGACCCAGGCATCTGCAATTTCGGTTTTCCTAGATACATCTCTAAGAAAGTATAGCCTGATTAATAGATTTTTCATAGTCATTACTGGAAAGAGACCCATCACCGTCTCCGGATGTCCTATGTGGGAACTAACCCTCATTCCTAAGGGTCTGATAAAGGCTCCATTTGAGCCACTTGCTGAGGGGTTCGGCAGAATTTTAACCCTAAAATGTGTTTTATGCTTGCCATTACCTCAGCACAAAGGGTTAGTGACTTACAGGCCCTCTCCATTCGAGAACCCTTTTGTATAATCCTACCGGATAAGGCCATTCTCAAGTACGATCCACTTTACCCACCAAAGATAGCCTCTACCTTCCAAATGTAACAAGAAATGGTTCTCCTATGCTTTCAAGGCAACTGGAAGGATGTGGAGGGGAAAACAGTTTCTAGATGTCGGAAGATCCCTTATTTTGTATTTAGAGCACACACACACACATACCTGGAGGAAGACTGGTAGGTTGTTTGTCTCCTTTAGTGGCAAGAATAGAGTTTTAGCGCCTCCAAAGCATCAATAGCAATGTTGATTAGGCAGGCCATTTCCTTAGCTTACACATGTATGGACACTCCAGCTCCTTATATTAGAGCACACTGAACCAGGGCAGTATTTACCTCTCAGACGGAAAGATTAGGCGTTTCCTTGGAGGAAATCTGTAAGGCTGCCACTTGGTATTCCCCTCATACATTTCTTGGGCATTATCGCCTTGATCTTTTGTGACTCTCAACAGTCATTTGGTAAAACAGTTCTTCATTCAGTGTCTTGCCCTAACCTAGATTGCTTGTTTATCCTCTTAAGTTTCCTGAATAACGAAGGGAGAAAATCCCTGTTAGTCTTACCGGTAACAGTCTTTCTACAAGTCTTTCAGGACGTCCCTAGCTACGCTCCCCATATAGTTTTTTCTCTTGGTTACTTGTTAATATACTGAGGACTGGGAGGAAGGGGTGGGGCTTTTAAACTTGCCCCAGTTTGTATTTTCTGTCTAGGGGGAGGAGCCTTCTCTTTCAAGTGGCCCTCCTGATGGACGCTTAGAAATATTGTTACTAGTAAGAGTAACTAGGATTTTTGCAACAAGTCAGACAGGAACCCAGATAAACCTCACTCCTGACACCGAACATCAGGTTGAGGGGGGGGGGGGAACTAACTTTTTTCTTGAAAGCGTGGCAGTCTGTAATTTCAAACCCCTTTGTGCTAAAAATTATTGCAAAGGATTTCAACTGGATCTTTGGTCCAAATCTCTTGTGGCATCTGCCACAGGATCTCAAGAGAAAAAGGAGTGTTGCTCCAGGTTATTCAGTAATTAGTCAAAAAGGGAGTAATCCATCTAGTTCCCGGCATCTGCCAGGGAAATGTTTTTTACGTACAAAAATAATCAGGATCATTCAGAAACCTGAAAAGAACCTGAAAACACTCAACAGTTTCATTATCTAAAAGAGGTTCAGGATGAACTCAGTCTTCATCATAAGGGACCTCATCACGGCAGGGGATTTTATGGTGAAAATCGATTTAGAAGATGCCTACTTACCTATACCCATTTTTCAGGCGCACAACTGTTTTTCTGAGATTTGCAATCCTCCTAAATTCAGTAGTAGTAGTATCTTTCAGTATAGGGCTTTGTCCTTTGAAATCTCCTTGGCTCTCAGGGTCTCCACAAAGATCCTGGCGGAAGCCATGGGTGCGCTGCGACTCCAGGGAATCTCCATTTTTCCTTACCTAGATGATCTCCTATTGACAGGAACAGAGATGTCTCTCTTGAACAACCTTGCTGTGACCTTAGTTTTGCTGCAAAGTTTGGGATGAATTGTAAATCTGGAAAAATCAAGCCTGATTCCTTCCAGAAGATGCAGGCTTCCCACTCTCTGGTTAGACACCGTAAGACAAGCAAGAGAAACTTCTAACCCAATTCATAGAACTGGCTCAAAAGGAGTCCATCTCTGAGGGAAATTCTGGGTTTAATGACATCAGCAATAACAGTGGTTACCTGGGGTCAGCTACACTCCGGGCTCTTCCGTGGTGAGGAGAGGGCGAGAAATCTCAGAGGATCGAAGGTAAGTAAAGAAAAAAAATAAATGTCATTTTTTTGTCTTATGTCTGTATTTATTTTTGCGTTTAACCCTTTGTGAACTGGTAAGGGACACTAAACCAGTTCACAAGGCTGGGGGCTGGCAAGTCACCTGCAGCTAGCGGGTAACTTGCCATTAACCCCCGACTCCCCAATTACCTGCCACCCCAAAGCCCGGGGGGGGGGGGGGAAGTCATAAGAGCCCGGGCCCACGGAACTTGTAGCCGGAACACAATTGCTACACACAATAGATGCAATGAATGGAGGATGTGGAGCTTTACAACTGCAACAGATGGTATTCTCTAGAATTAGAGTAAAGCAGGGACAGTGGAAATTGGCAAAAGGTACTCCTCATTGGGTGAGAAATTCAGGGGATGCTTTTTAAAAATTTGAGTTTTGGTCTGCTTTAAATGCGTTCTGATGGGATGTGAGGCAGAGCAGCTTCCAGGGGCATGAAGCAGCTTGTTGTGATACTTGAACCTCTCCTGACACGTGACTCCTGGGATGGAGAACCCTTGCCCTCCGTTGAGATCTCGGATTTAACCCCCAGCCAGACACTCCCAATGCCCCTCTGGACGGAGGATCTGGCTCCACATTTTCTGGGAGCTAGCTTACAGCCTACAAACACTACTTTGGGCCTAATTCCTAAACTGAAGCCGATGCCAGCGTGCTTCTAGCATCAAACCAATGGGCTAGTCGTGCCACATCTTTTGGTTTTCCAAGAACTGGGATGTAAGCTTACCCAGTGCCCGAGTTCTCCATTTCCTCCGGTTGCCGGGTCTTCACTGCAATGACAAAACTAAGCCTGCATGAAGTTTTTTGGGCCCGTCCTGGTTCATTATCTGGCTTGGTGCAGGGACACACAGCGACCCAGAGATGGTCGGATTTTGTGTTGGTGGCAGCTGTCTGAGGGGATTGGTGTGTGTTGGAAGGGAGCTCTCTCCAGGGGTTGCATCTGTCTCAGACTCTGAGGCCTTCCCAGCCCTGAGGTATGAGAGAATCAGCAGGGAGTCTGTGATCTGAGCCAGGGCTTAGATCAACTCAGATACAGGCTAATTCACTTTCCTGGAGAGTTTTATGGCTGGCAAGGCGAATGTTACAGGGGACCGTAAAGGGGAACTTCAGAAGGGTATTCGGATATTCAGACAATTTTATATGATTAAACTGGATTTGCCCGTCACATTATCCAGTTAAATTCTATAAACCTAGTAACCTACTAACTAGTCATGCTAATGCAACACCTCACCTCCCTACAGTTTTTAAGGTAGACAGAGTATGGGGATTGGAGTTATTTTTTTCTGCCATATTCCTCTACAAGTTATTTTGAACTGAGAAAAACAGGTTTACTCCATAAAATTTTCTTAAATGGACATCCCAGACAAATTAGCCTGCTTTCTGCTTGCCCCATGATTTCTGTCAAGGGTTTAATTTTTCTTATAATTTGCCCCGGGCTTCGTACAAATCAAGCTAATCTGGTAACATTCGGCCATAGGGCATGAACTGCAAGTTGGAAAGAAAGTATGGCTCCTCCAGGTCTTCATATACTTCTGGAAAATCCTTCCACTTCTGTTAATTCTTGCAGTTGGACTAAGATTTTTTTTCTTTTTCAGTTTATAACAGTAAGTCGGGGCTCTGTTTCCCAGCTCTTACCTATGTCACCATTATGGTTGGATGCCTTTTGAAACTTGGTTGAACCGGTATCATCTGAAATGGGCTTGATTGGTGAGTGTTAGTGCTAGGGTTCATGGCAGCACAGTTAGGGAGCAGCCAGGTTATTTGGGTGGCTAGCACCCCCCCAGGTGGTATTCCTTCCTAATAGATCCCTTATCGCAGGGTTGCTGCCTGGATGGACCATAGGCATTCTGAAACCACAGTTATCTGCTCCATTTTTTCTTTATTTTTTTCTTTCCTTAGAGAGGGTAAGTCTTTTTTATTATATTCTATTACAGGTATATTTATGTATGTGTCCAGCTGTCAATTCCTGCAATTAATTTCTCTACATGAGGGCAGCAGCAAGCCGATGCCCCGCTACAATTTTGATTTTTACCACCTTTTGTGATGACTATTGAGCCAAGGTAGAGGACACACTGTAGTCTCCCTATTTTCTCTGCCACATGGCTGATGCAGGTTCACAGGTTCACAGGTTCAATGGTCAAAGTGTAACTTCCTGAGATAAAAATTCACTTCAGTCAGGAAATGAATGTGCTAAACTTTTCCTTCAGCACTGGTTTCGGATGATTTTTGAAAGATTATGCTTTAGTTTCCTGAAGTTAGACAGGTAAAACCATTAAGGGTAATTTCTGGGGATGTTCCAATGCACATAATGTGCTAAAATGTATTTACATGTTCTTTGAGAGCAACACTGGGTTCAGTGACACCATCTTGCTTAAGAAACGGGTATCTCGGGGGCGTGGCCGGACATGAGCGGCTGAGGCAGCATTTCTTGGGAGCTCCCTTCGGCCGGAACGAGATCCCCAGCTTATTCTGAGACGTGGTGCCCCACACTGACCCACTTACTATGGCGAGGAAGAGGAGAGGTCAGAGGACCCCGCCGGCACATCTAAATAAAAAAATCAGTGCCTACCTGGCTGTGGGCAGACCCGGCGAGGCGGCGGCCAGATCCAAAATGGCGGCGACAAGAGGAGAGGAGGAGAGAGACAGCGATGCGGTGGGCGAGGAGACGGCCCGTGGAGGATTACCGCCTGTCATAGGCGAAGTGAAGGAGGTCAGCGCCGGGGGGCAAGGGTGTTCCTTGCCCCCCGGTGAAGCAGGCGGCGGGTCTGAGGAGAAGGGGCGAGCGGCGGCTCCCGCCGATGGCGCGGGTGACGTCACCGCGACTTCGCCCGGCTCTGTGCTAGCGGAGGCAGCTTGTGAGCGGCGTGAAGATCAGCCTCCCCGCTTCGTGAGGCGGCAGACGGGCATGGACCCCCCCACGGGACCGGAGGGGGAAGACAGGCCCCAGCAGACCGGCAGAGCTGGAGGACTGTCTGGGCAGGAGCCCTCATCACCGCCAGGTGAGACTTTCACTCCCTCTCCTGGGCGGGAGACCTGGGAAGGCCCCCAGAACGTCAGCAGCAGTGCAGCCATGTGTGACAGAGGAGGGTGGACAGGAACTGGGGGGCTCGGGGCTATGAATGGGCTTTGCCTCCCCACCCGCAATAGGATCTCTCCTGGTCCCTCCTATGGGAGAGGGTCCCCTAACCCTACACTCCGGGACGCTGGTCCATGGGGGGGGAGCCCGGACGCACACTCCCAGCTCTCCAATACTCCAAAGCACCCACCATCGGGGGTGGAAAGCCCCGGCTCCAGTGAAGCCGAGGATCATCCCCAGCATCCCATACCCAGTCTGGGCTCCTCCCGGCTGGCAATCTCAAGCCCTGAATCACTGGCCTCCTCGGAGGCTCCCCCGCGCTTGGGGGCTGAGTGGTGCGCCCCCAGTGGAAGTATCCCTAGTGCACCCACGCCCCCCTGGCTTTCCGCGTATGGGGATGGGGGGAGCCCTTGGAGTCCCGGCCCGGGGATGATTTGTGCTCCGGGGGAGCCGGGAGAGTTGCCCTCCCCGATGTTAAGCCCCCTAAGACCTCGGAGCGCTGTGCCCGTGTCCCATCAGGATCCAACCCGGCACGTGGAATTCCACCCGGCCCCTGCGTCAAGAGATCTGCAGAAGAAGAAGAGCCCGGGTCTCAACAGGTGGGCGAGACCCACCCGCCCAGATCAGAATATAACAACTCAGTGCTGGCGGACATCAGAGCCGAAATCAAAGCCCTCCCCTCTAAAGCGGACCTGGAAGCCTTCATCACAAGAGTTGAAAATTCGTTCAAGAAGGAAATCTCTGTTCTGCAAAACTCAGTGGAGATCCTCGATACTAAGATGTCCGGGCTGGAACATGCACATGGCTCGGCCCTTCAGAGAATAGAGGCCCTAGAGAAAACCATGGCACACCAGCAATCCATCTCACAAGCGACTGTCTTGCACCTCGACGATCTTGAAAATAGGAGCCGCCAGGACAACATCCGAGTCCGGGGCCTTCCTGAGGCAACAGGCCCGGAGTAACTCCACCATACAGACGCGGGCATCTTCAACGACATCCTTGACCGTCCGCCGGATTCCGAGATTATGATGGACCGTATCCATAGGGCCCTGGGCCCCAAACCGACTAATCCCAGTCGCCCGCGGGACGTGGTCTGCCGACTCCACTATTTCTCCGTCAAGGAGGAGATTGTCAAGAAGGCCTGGGAGAAAGGTCGGCTCTGTTTTGACGGGGCTGAGATCCAGATATTTCCCGATGTTTCCAGGAGGTCCCTCCAGATGAGGCGCCTGCTTAGACCTCTTTTGGGAAAGATACGGGAATGTGGAGCGTCCTACCGCTGGGGGTACCCCTTCCATCTCCTGGTGCGCAGGAACCAACAAGTCTTTGCGCTGAGGTCCCCGGCGGATCTCCCTGAACTTTTTGCCTTCCTGGACTCGGGGCCTATTGATGTCCCTAATTGGCTGGACTTGCCACCTCTCCCGACATTCCAGCAACCCAGAAGATGGCAACCGGCGGGGCCCCGCCGGGCCAGGGGGGCTGCCACTCCCTATAGAATGAGAGGCGGAAGGGGGGGGGATACTCGCTGGCACATGGATAATGAAATCTAGGAACCATGCCCCCTGGGGCGGACACTTGAGATCCTTTAAATTGACTTTTTCTTGTTAACAAGTGAACTTCCTCTCTTTGCCCTGCCGGGCTTGGTTTTTGACCGCTGTGTGGGCCATTCCACTGCGGTCTCCCGCGCTCGATCCGCCTGGGAGAGCTCCGTTGGGGGAAGTCCTGCCCGGGACCCCCTGCCTTTTCGCCTCAGGAGTTCGCGATAGATCCACTGTTTTTTCTTGAGTGGCGGCGGCCGGAGAGCGGGGGAACCTCGGGATGGTCTTGTTGTGCTCTTTTATGCTTACCGTGGGTTGGTGGGGGGTAGCCCCCCCCACACTATAGTTCTCTACGGCGACGCAACGGTTGCGGTGGAGCCGACTGACCGGGGGTTGCGGTGGGCCGGAGGGGGCTCTGCTTCCCCTCTGCTCCGCCTCGTTCCCACAATAGGTCGGGTCTCTCTTTCCTCCGGCCACGTACGGGGGAAGGGGGGCACCTCGTTTTTTTTTTAAAGTCCCTCTTTCCGCTTAGTTGGAACGATATATTCGTTCATACCTGTTTTGTATTTTCTATTGTTGCTCTTACGTTTTGCTTGTCTGTCTGTCCTTTCTCCCGCCCGTTAGTCCCATCCTTGGGCTTCCTTCCCCTCTTTTCACCCCGTTGTGTGTCTCCCTGTTCCTCCCCCAGTGGTGACTCCCCAGCCTCGTGGGTAACTCGCTGCGCGGTACTACTCCACTGATACTGCGTAAACCTGCACTCTAGCACTCATTATGTCTGCGGTCAGGTGCACATCCCTCAACGCCAAGGGCTTGAACTCCCCAATTAAGAGAACCTCCATCCTCAGGGATCTGAAACGCCTGAACTCTCATATTGCCTTCATGCAGGAGACGCACCTGAAGAAGGGGCGCTCTCACACCCTCACCAATCAGACCTTTAGGACCCAGTATCACAGTCTCTCCCCAGACTCTAAATCGCGAGGGGTGGCGATCCTGGTGGCCGCTTCACTGCCCTGGTCCCATCTTGACTCTATACAGGACGCCGAAGGGAGGTTCCTCTGTGTAAAGGGGACGCTCTTTTCCCAGAAAGTGACCCTGGCAACCTGTTACTGCCCTAATCACAACCAGTACAAATTCCTACAGTCAACCTTGGACAAATTGGCCAACTTCACTGAGGGGATCTTGGTGTTGGGGGGGGGGGGGGGATTTCAATCTGACCCTAGATCCTTCCCTGGACATGTCCAAAGGGTCCTCCCATGTCCCTTTCTCAACTCTCAAAAAAGTTAAGCAGCTGCTACTCAATAACCAGTTGATGGATGTTTGGCGGACCCTTAACCCGAGAGGTAGAGACTACACATTTTTCTCCAGTCCACACAACTCGTATTCCCGCATAGACTGGTTCCTGGTCCCCCACAAGTTTTTGCACCTCATAGTGACCACCGATATCGGACACATTACTCTCTCGAACCATGCCCCGATCATCCTTACCCTGTCCATCCCCGATGTTCCCCTCTTTCAGGGCCAGTGGCGACTGAATGATTCACTGCTACAGGACGCCATGGTCAGGGAGTACGTCCAGAGGGCCTTAGGGGAGTATTTTGAGCTGAACAGCAATGGAGAGGTCTCGCGGATGTCCCTGTGGGAGGCCCACAAATGCGTAATCAGAGGTGTGCTAATTAAGCACGGTGCCCGACTGAAAAAGGAGAAAAATGAACAAATTGTCAAGGTAACCCAAGAAATTGTCAAATTGGAAGCCCTCCACAAGCAAACCCAGTCGAGAAAGGTGGGAGCCAAGTTGACAAGCCTAAGGGACTCCCTCAGTGACATCTGCTTTGGGGAGGCAAGGGGCATGGCGGTTAGATGCCGTCGATTTTTCTACGAATTTGGCAACAAATGCGGTAGGGCATTGGCCAGATCCCTCAGAGCTCAGCGAGGCAAGAACTTCATCCCACTCATCCACGACGCGGGGGGGGAACAGGAAATGCTTGACGGCAGACATAGCCAATTCTTTTAGGGACTACTACGAGGCCCTCTACAACCTCCCCCAGACCCAGACTGCTGACCGTCGGGATAAAATAGCCGCCTACATCCAGGGGTCGGGTCTCCCCAGACTGAACCAGGAGATGATAGACTCGCTCGATAGGGAGATTGAGCCCGACGAGTTCTTGAGAGCCATTAAAAACACAAAGCCAGGAAGGGCACCAGGCCCCGATGGCTTCGGCCTGAGCTATTACAAAGCATTTGCGGGGTCTCTTGGTCCCCACTTTGTTGCTGCCTTCAATTCCCTTAAGGATGGGCTGGCTCCACCCAAAGACACTCTCAGGGCTAGCATAACTGTCATACCTAAGGAGGGCAAAGACCCGACACAGTGTGGCAGTTACAGACCCATATCCCTATTAAATTGCGACCTTAAAATCTTTAACAAAATAATCGCAGACAGACTGGCTCCATTTATCCCTTCTTTGATTCACTGGGATCAGGTTGGCTTCGTCCCATCAAGGGAGGGCAGGGATAATACCACAAGGGTAATCAACCTAATACACTGGGCCCATTCAAACAAAATAGCTTCAATCCTCCTCTCGACAGATGCTGAAAAGGCATTCGATAGGGTCAGCTGGGACTTCATATTTGCAGTTCTCAGACACATTGGCTTGGGGGATAATATGTATCGGTGGATATCGGCCTCTTACACAGTCCCCTCTGCTTCGGTCAGAGTAAACGGCCTCCTCTCCGGATCCTTCGCCCTGGCCAACAGTATGAGGCAGGGCTGCCCTCTCTCCCCTTTGATCTTCATTCTGTCCCTGGAACCGTTTCTCCGCACCGTCAGGAACAACCCTGATATTGCGGGTATCCGCGCTGGGCGGGTAGAGCACAAGGTCGCAGCTTATGCGGATGACCTAATTGTTTTCCTAACAAAACCTGAGACGACCCTCCCAGTCCTTCTAGCTGAACTCAAAACATACCAAACACTATCAAATTACAAAATAAACCACCATAAATCCTCGGCCCTTAATATCAATGTCCCACCCAAACGATTAGAACGCATTATGGTGAACTTCCCCTTTTCATGGGAGAGAGAGGCTATAACTTACTTGGGCACCCAAATCTCAGCGCATCCCCAGAAAATGTATAGTTCTAACTTCCCCCCCCCCCCCCCCCAGCTGAAGAGGGTGGAGAATGACCTGCAGAGATGGTCCCGGGGAACCCTCACCTGGTTTGGCAGAGTGAATGTTATAAAAATGAATATCCTGCCCAGAGTATTATATTTGTTCCAGGCCCTTCCGGTGGAGGTCCCGCGGTCATTCTTTAAGAAGCTCTCGGGCCTGTGTACCAGGTTTGTTTGGGCGGGGAAACCTCACCATCTTGCGGCCTCCCTGCTGACTCTTCCGAAGGGGGCGGGGGGCATCGGTCTCCTGGACTGGAAACTTTATCAGGCAGCGACCCACCTGGTCCGTATTATTGACTGATGTAGGCACGCGGGCTGTAAGCAGTGGACCCTGAACAGGCCGAGTCCCCTACGGTCCTTGCGGGTCTCCCGTGGATCCCGACCAATTACTTCCCTGCGCTGAACAAGCATCCGACGATAGGCCCAACCAGGAGGGTAGCGGCGAGGTTCTTCTCGAGGTTAGATATTTCCCCACCCCTCTCGCCCCTGACTCCGGTGATTGGTCACCCTGACTTCCCCCCTTCCAGGCCTGGGCAAAACGAAACTGCTTTAGAATCCATCATTTGAGTGTGGGGGGGGAGTGGCACGGGTTGGGGGAGCTGGCCGAGAGGCTTTCTTTGCGGCCCCTCAATGAGTGGCAGGCTCTCCAACTCTCCCACTATAAAAAAATCTATCTCCCGTTCATCCCAGGTATCTAGAGCTCTAACCCCATTCGAGAAAGTCTGCACGGGGTTGGGTCATATTAAGGGTACCCTGTCCTGCACATATGCGTTGCTGGTGAATCCCCCTGACTCCTTTGTTCCGTCCTTCATGGTGGGGTGGGAGAGGGAACTCGGACGGAACTTTTCGCCCGAAGAGAGGCTAGCGATGTTTAAGCTTACCCACAAATCCTCCATATCTAATCCCTACCAGGAAGCCTCCTACAAAATCCTCTCCAGGTGGTACCTGACTCCATCTAAATTGGAGAGGATGTTTCCCTCTGCCTCCCCCCTGTGCTGGAGGTGCTCACAGGATAGGGGTACTATGATCCATATATTCTGGGAATGCCCTGAGCTGTCGGGATTCTTGACCAACGTGAGGGTGATTGTGGAGCGCCTCACAGGTATTGACCTGGGGGTGGACCCGGCTAGTTATCTCTTGAACCTTGCGCCCACCTCCATGCGTGTTAGGGGGAAATCTATCTTGGCCCCTCTTCTGCTCGCTGCTAAGACTTGTATCCCCACTTGCTGGAAATCGTCAGATCCACCCTCTATGGCTATGTGGCTGTCGCGGGTTGGGGACATCTGCAGGATGGAGGAGCTCACGGCCTCTCTCAGGGACGACGGTGGGAGGCATTGGGAGACCTGGCGTTCCTGGGCCCAGTTCACGTTATCTGCGGATTACCTTAAATTCCTCCAGGAGTGACCCTGGGGGCGGTTGTGGGGGAGCCCCCTCCCTTTCTTACCTTTCGTCCCTTTCCCTTCCTTTCTCCCCTTCCTCCTCCCAGTCTTCTTTGCCTTTTCTGGCGCACCACAGGTGTGTCCCCGTTTTTGTCTTTAGTTCGTGCATGTGTTGTTATTCTTTAAAAATGTTATAAGGAGAGGCAGGACGCAGCCTATGTCCGGAAAAGCTTTATTATACACCATGTGATGTTGTTCTGGGCTATCAATAGTTAATAATGTAGTTGTCATATAATTTCATGCTCACATCTGATGCCTCTCTGATTGTTTCTGTTGATGTTGGCCTGTGATTCGTGTCATCCTTAATAAAAACTTTCAATTCAAAAAAAAAAAAAAAACGGGTATCTCTTCCAGTATTCAGTTAATAAACCAGCTGAAATATTATTTCTAAAACTGTGAATATGCACCGGAGTTGGATAATATTTTAGTTCTAAAGTCATCCTTTAGCACAAACAAAAAAACGCTTCACTTACTTTTCATCCCCCTCTGACACCTGATCCCAGTCTGCGGGCACCATCTACAGCAGCTCACGTCTATTCAACAACTGATGGACCACCCCGTGCCATTTTCACAGGTGCTTAGCCACGTTCACTTCATTCCAGCAACATCAGGGGGGACGCCATAGTGCCTGTGACAAATGAGGCAGAGGAATGGATGCGAGCTGTGGACTATGGTGCCAGGACTTGTTTGAGCAGAACTGGGATCGGGCGATCAGGTAATAGTTCGGATAAAACATTTTGAGATGTTTCCTTATAAATCTGAAGATTTGCTATGCAAAATGTAACTTGTCCTTGCCTGTTTTTGCCTGTTGGAAAGTTGCAATGCCTAGATGAAATGACATGCCTATAGGTAATTTAGTGTAGCATATGAAGATGATTTTGTGGGGTATTATTTCATTGGTATGTCCCCCTTTTCTTTGGGGGGGGGGGGGCAGGAGAAGTTCAATATATCTTTATTGGAAAGAAATCAAAATACAGAGCATACTGATATATCAAATAACACTTGTGGTCTACATCTTAGGTCAAATAGGCGAGAGAAAACAAAATGAAGATAGGTAACTACATTTCACAGGGCACACCCCATAGTGCCGAACACGTAATTCAGGGAGTGTAGTCAACTACTACTGTAGTCAACTCAAAGTCAAGTCATAGACTGTATAGTACCTCCTTTATTTGACTCCCCCAGTTCAGGTCTAGTTGGAAACCACTAGGAAAGATTCCCCAAGGAGGCGCCCTTAGTCGGCCCGAAGCCTAGCTTTGTCAGGGGGGAGCAACCTAATCTCGCGAAAACAGTATCGTAAACCATACAAGAGCCTTGTATTCTTCCTTTATTTTATTTATAATAGGGGGTTAAGAAAGAAAAGGCAGGAGGAAGAAAGAACAAGATAGGGGGAGGGGAAGAGAGGACAGGAAGAAAGGGTGGGGAGGGGGGGGGGGGGGAGAATGATGCTCTTTGACCGGTTCAGGAGGTGGTGGTGAAAAGGGGGGTTCCGAAGGGGGAAGCACCCGAGAACGAGGAAAAGGGTATAGATTAAGATTGGGGAGGGCCCGGCGGTCCTAGGCCAGCTCTCTGAGGCTTCATACTCCATCCCGTCGCTGTTTGATTCCATGTAGCAAGTCCCATAAAAAAATAGAGCAGAAGAGAGCAGAGCCCTGAACTCTGGTGTGCCTTGGGCCAGAATCCAGATTGTCCAAGTGATGTTTAGCTTCTCCCTTCCGTTCTCGTCACCCTCAAGCACCAGCTCCTCCATTCTCCGTATTCCCTCCACCTCCTGAACCCACTCCAATATGTCTGGAGTGCGTTGGGAGCGCCAATGTCGGGGTATCACTGACCTAGCCGCAGTCAGGAGATGTCTGAGGATTCCTCTCTTTGCAGCTGAGATTGAACCAGGCATCACTGACAACAGAGCTATTTGCGGTTCCTTAGGTACATCCTCCAGAGTCAAGAATTTATAGACCGAAAATACTTGGTCCCATAGTTTATTTATCAAGGGGCAGCTCCACCAGATGTGAGGCATAGTGCCCTCCACTTGTCCACACCGCCAGCACGTGCCTGTGTCTACCCCCCCCCCCCCAAACCTGGCCAGGTCAGCCGGGCACCTATACCACCGGGACAGAATTTTATAATTTTTTTCCTGGGCTTTACACGCAAGGGAGAGCTTATGGGTCAAGGCAAAAGATTTGTCCCAATCTTCGGCGTCTAGCTCCCGGCCCCAATCCCGCTCCCATCTTCTGACAAACCCAAGGTCCTCTGAAGAATCCCTCTCGGCCTGGAGCACCCTGTATAGAAGTGACAGGGCATGCAATGTCCCCTCATCAGCTCTCAGGATACTCTCAAATGTAGTTAGAGGCTGAGAGAGCGAGGACCCCGGGGAATGAGAGGAGACAAAAGCCACCAGCTGTCTATGTAAAAGCCAGGATACCCTCTCACCCCGTCCCTGAACCCGGAGATCCTGGAGGCATGGGGGTTGATTGTTCTGTAAGATGTCACCAAGCCTGACTCCTTGTGATTTCTCCCATATTAGGAATCTACTTGACCCCACCCCCGGGGGAAAAGCAGGATTATCAAACAAGGGGGTAAGCGGTCCTGGTCTATGTGATACTCCCTTTTTCTTGAGTATTGAGTCCCATACAGATAACAAAGAGCGTGTCAAAAGTGGAAGGTTATGAGTCTTAGGCCTCAGGGAGGGTTCCAACCAGGGGAGTGCGGTAAGGCTGAGAGGAGAGACCCCGTCCTCCACACTCGCCCACAGCTTGTCTGCCCCGTGATGGAACCAGTCGACCAATCTAACCAGAAGTGCAGCTGTATGGTAATCTTTAAGGTCTAGTAATCCCAATCCCCCTTCTCCTTTAGGCTTTATCAGAACCGTGTATCTGATTTTGGGTTTCTTGTCATTCCAGACAAACTTAGTCCAGGCCATCTTCAAAACCTTGAAGAAGCCCTGTTCTGGCACAATCGGTACAGCCTGAAACACGTAGAGAAAGCGGGGTAGGATGTCCATCTTTAATATATTTATCCGACCCATCCATGAATATTGCACTTTGTTGTATGCCTTAAGGTTCTCCAGAGTCTTAGAGAGGAGGGGGGCGTAATTTAGCCTATACAGACTGTCCAATTTTAGTAGGCAGTTGTACACCCAGGTAAGTAATGGATTCTTTCTGCCACTTAAATGAGAAATTTGTTTGTAGATGTCTCTGGGTGTCACTGGATAAGGAGATATTGAGGGCTTCTGTTTTGGAAAGGTTGACTTTAAAGTTAAAGCCAAATCTTTCAAATTCTTTGAGTATAGAGGGCAGGGAAATATGAGGAGATGAGATATACAGCAAGAGGTCATCTGCAAACAGAGTTTGTGCTCCCTCCCCCCACAGTGGATTCCCTTGATTATGGGGTTCACTCTCAGGGCTTGTGCAAGGTGTTCCATGACTATTACATACAACAGCGGCGAAAGCAGACATCCTTGTCGCTTGCCGTTGCCGATCCCAAATGGGGATGAGAGGAGCCCATTCACCCTGACTCTGGCTGTTGGCTCACTATATAGCGACATGATCTTCCCCAACATCTCGGGGCCTATCCCTATTTGGACTAGAGCTGCCCGTAGGAATCTCCAATGGACCCTATCGAATGCCTTCTCAGCATCTACAGAGAGCAAGCAGGAAGGGATTTTCTGAGTTTGCGCGTATTGCATAAGGGTGATTGTTTTCAATGTGTTATCTCTAGCTTCTCTCCCTACTTCAAAGCCCACCTGGTCTTTATCAATGATCTCTGCCAGGGACCCTTGCATTCTGTTGGCTTTTGCAAAAAGTTTAATGTCAACGTTTATTAGTGAGATCGGTCTGTAGTTGCTAGTCAGGGTCTTATCTTTGTTAGGTTTTGGTATGACAGAGATATGTGCTGTCTGGGCCTGGACTTTTCCCCGCTGGAGTTCCTTTAATGGCCTTCCCTGTCTGTTTCCTCAAAGGGCATCTCTAACAAATCCCTCGTCTCCTCCGGCAGAGGGGGAACTGCCGTTTCCTCAACGTAGTCCTGTATGCGGGGATCTAATTCCTCAGGGGGGAGAGTGCCCCCTCTACCTTTTATGTTGTATAGTCCTGTCTAGTATTTCTGGAATTCCTCCACAATATGGTTAGGTTTGTGGACCTCCCTCCGCTCCTTATCTCTAATGACTGGGTATATATGTTAGGTCCTGTCTAGGGTGTAGAGACCTGGCCAGTAATCTCCCGCATTTGTCTGAGAATTCATAAAACTTGGCTCTACACCTATCCCGATATTTTAGGTAGCATTGGTCGTATAACCTTTTAAGCGTCTCTCTAGCCGCAACCAGTTCCACCAACTCCCCTTTGGAGCGGGTATTCTTATGCGATTGCTCGAGTGCTCGGATACGGTCCAGAGTAGATCGGATCTGCTGCGTCCTCTCTCTTCAACCTAGAGCCATGTTTCAAAAATATCCCTCTAAGAACACACTTCATCGCTTCCCACTGCATCGGTAGGGAGGTGCTGTCATTTACATGGTCTGCGATGAAATGTGTTATAGCGCTATCCACCTCTGTCATACATATAGAGTCCTTAAGTAAGTTGTCGTTAAGTCTCCAATTGAACCGTCGTCTGGCCCCACCCATGACCGGTAGGTTGAGATATACTGGGGAATGGTCTGACCAAATGATAGGGCCAATCGAGGCACCCAGGTCTCTAGCCAGGGCGTGATGACTGACGAATATGTAGTCCAGCCTGCTGTAGGAGGCGTGGGTGTGCGAGAAAAACGTATAGTCTCTCGCCCCTTGATTCAGGATTCTCCAGACATCGACCACCTGAAGGTCACTCAGCGCCTTTTTAAAGGTCGCCAGTTTAGCTTGTGGGATCGCTGACCTGCCCTGAGCGGTGTCTAGCCTTGGGTCCAATGCCATGTTAAAGTCAACACCCAGGATTATGATCCCCTCTGCAAATTTCTCCAGTAGGTGGAGGAAATGCACTCCCACCCCCGTTTGGTCTTGATTGGGCAGGTATATGTTTGCTATAGTATAGGTCTCCCCACCTGTTGAGAATTTCAGAAAGATGTATCTCCCCCAGGCATCGACTTTTGCATCCAATGGCTCCAACTGAGCATTTTTGTGAATAGCAATCGATACCCCTTTGGATTTGGCATCTGGGTTTGGAGAGTGATACCATCTCGTGAAGTATTTATTTTTGATTTCTGGAATTCTCCCGCTACGGAAGTGGGTCTCCTGAAGAAGTATTATATCTACTCTTTGTTTGTGCAGGCCGTATAAAGTCTTAGCTCTTTTTTCAGGTATGTTTAAACCTTTGGAGTTTAGGGAGCATATCTTCAAGTTAGCCATACCGCCAGACCCTCCCCCCTCCCAAGCAAGTCCCGAGTGGAAGATAAGGGATCTGAGGGGCGGGAGGGCAGTCCCGGGTCCGGGGGGCCAAATCAGTGAGCGGGCAAATAGATGAGATACCAGTACAATGCACCTAGGCGTCCCAACCCCTGGGTATCAAGGAGTAGGGGTAAGATTAGGGAAGGAAGAAAGGAAATGAGATAGAGAACCGAGAAATAGAAAAACCCTCAAAGAGGAAAGAGGGCGGGTTCTAGCAGCGGAACTACTGTTCCTTGTTCTGCTTAGTCCCACCAGGCGAAAGCTCGGTAAGAGATAGCAGAAAACTTTTAGGGGGTAAAGCGACTTCGCATCTCGGGCGGGGCCCCAGCAACCCCGTCTCTAATCTACTAACCTTCGAGACCAGCGCTTAGGAAGCATTTATGCTAAATGCTAGCTAAACATTTAACCAAAGGCAGAGAAAAAACATATAACAAAATGCAGTATGATCACATCTTTTCGCAGGCTTTGAGTAGTCACAACTCAATGAGTAGCAGCTATTTCTCAGAAGGATACATTTACAACAGGTGCTTGACTATTTCGTCAGGGTGCCGGGCCTTCGGTCGTAGATTCCCTATCTCCGTGGGCCTGGGTGAATGACCCCCGCTCCAGCACGACCTCTACGACGGTTCCTTCTGTCCCAGAGATCTCTCCGTGGGGGCGGATCTGCTCCAAAGTCCAACCAGTCTGGGACTTCAACTGGATCGGCGTCCAGGAATCTAAACAGGTTAGGGAGGTCTTCTCTGCGCCGTAGGATAAATGTGCCGTTATCTCTGCGGACAATAAGGTGGAATGGGTGTCCCCATTTATAAGAAGCGTTAAGCTCCCGGAGCTTGTCCAGGAGTGGGCGCATCACTCTCTGCATGCGCAGCGTGTGTCGGAAAAAATCTGTGAGGATTTGAATCCTGCGGCCATTCCACTCTACCTGCCGCTGCTTCCAGGCTTTGTGCAAAATGTCCTCTTTGACTGTGAAGAAGTGGATGCGACATAAGACATCCCGCGGCGCATCAGCTTCCCCTGCTGGCCGACTGGTCACCATATGGATCCGGTCTATGATTATCTCTTCTCTTGGACTTCCTAGTATCACATTAAAGATATCAGAGGCAGCTGACCGTAACTGACTTGAGGGTATTGACTCTGGGATACCCCGCAGCTTCAGATTATTGCACCTGTTCCGGTTTTCCAGGTCATCGGCTTGAAGTATGACATCTGTGAGTTGTTGTTTCTGTCCGCGATTTGCCCGTTCCAGTTCCGCAATTCTGTTTTCATGGTTTGTGCTGGAGCTCTCTAAGGAGGCCACCCTGGTATCCAAAGCTGATGTTTGCTGTTGAAGATCCTCTAACTCTTTCCTGACCGCTCGCGCGATCCTCAGTGCGACTGCCTCCAGATCTTCCTTTAGATCCGCTTTCGTGGGGAGAAACTGGAGGAGAAGCCTGAGGTTGGGATCCAGCTCAGTAGGAATGCCCCACGTTGCTTGGGTTAAGTGAAGGCTGGGATGAGGCTGACCCCCAGGGGTGGCCGAAGGTCTCTCCTCCGGATCTGGGATGCCCCAATAGCCCTCTCTTGGGCTTGCTCTCTCCCGTGGCGGTGTGTGGCTTGGCGGCAATGAGGGGCTACGAACCGGCGACCACCCCACTCCGTCGCTGTCAGTATGGGGATCCTGCTCTGTAAGTATGGCATCTGCAGGGGGAAGGGATCCATTCAGCAGGCTGCCTGAGGGGGGTGGTTGTTGCACTTCGCATTCAGCCCTTATAAAGTGTGCAGCTGAATTAGGTGTAACATTCCTCACTGTTGTTGGTGAGGGTGCTGTTTGCTGCAAGGCTTGTTCTCCATTTTTATTTATAATGGGGCTTAATTGTGCAGAGGAGATCCCCTCTCCTGTGACATCACGCCCCTCCACACCATGAGGCGGCAGGGGCTCCATCTGCTTTATCGTTGGGCTCCCCCCCTCCTCGCTCTTGTCAGCAGCGATCGAGGGGCTGCACTGCAGGAGGTCCGCCACCGCGTCGGTGTCTCTTGGGCAGCTCCTCGCCTCCAGCTGCCGACGCTGCTTTCTCTCGGCGGACCTCTGTCTCCACGCTGCGGGAGGCTCACTCCTCTCCCCTCCTGCGCCATCTTGACTGCTGCTGACTCCCGAGACGAAGCTTCCTGGACCAGGTAGTGTGCGATGTCGCCGTCCATCTGGCCTCCTCCACCTCTCTGACCTCTCTTCTTCTTACTGCCTCTCATGACAAGGGTCTCGGTGGGCTCTCAGCACTGCTGGATAACTGCAGGACGGGTAAGTTGCCGGAGCCCCTCTTCTGAGCGTCCTCACTCCGCCATGCGTAGGCCACGCCCCCCAGAATTGTATTTTTTCATTCACCGGTGCTTTGCAATTCCTGTTAAACCCTATTGGACTTATTTATTGTATGGTTGCCAATCATGTGACTGCCAGGGACTAATGTTCAAGTGGGTGTGTATGCGCTAAAAGTAGCCGTGTGAGGTGACACAAAGTAGTGGTGTAACACAGTAGCTTGGAGTAAGATCTATAGGAAATCTGCCCTTTTACAGCAATTTGGAGGCTGTCTGTGCGGTTCCACACCCTTTTTATGTTGAAAATGGGTGTGGAACTGCTTTAAAAGCAGGACCCCTAGGTTCTGCAACTTAATTCTGCAACACCCATATGGTGTCTAGTTGTCATGAAAAAACAATTTCCAACCCAGAAAGTTTGGTCAAGGAGGACTTCCATTGGGGTGATGCTAAAGAGTTATGTCATAGATGTAATGTCCCGCTCCCACTACTGCTTTCACCTATTTCAGGTGCCTCGGCCACAAAATGGTGTGAAAATTCTATGCCTGCATGTAATAATCACCTGCCAAGGTAGCTAGTGTGCCAAGTTGGGATCTTTCTTGGTACAAGCACAGTCCATATGCCAGTGATACACCTTAAAGTGGACCAAAACCCATGATTTTGACTATCCTGCGTTTCGGTCCTTGCCCCTGGGGCACCGTGAATCGGGATGCCCTGCTGTGTGAACTTGGGTCACCCAAGGCCTTTGGTGCATGCGCTACCTCCCGTCCAATCAGAGGGCTTGTCTGCACTGAGGCATACTTGGCTTGGTTCGTCTAAGGAGCTGATTCTAGCTGAGCGTACTGGTACGCGCCTTGCTAAAGGGATGGCGGAGATGCGGCGCTGCTAGAGCATGCACTGTTGGACCAAGGCTGAAGGTGAGTATATCGGGTGACCTGGGGGGATTCACACAATGGGGCATCCCGATTCAGGATGCCCTAGAGAGAGGGAATCAAGCGGCCCAGAAATATTATAGATTCCAGCGGCGATCGGCATGGGTTTTGGTCCACTTTAAGCTGGATCAAGAGTCCAATCTGACTGTTGGTCCATTCCTTAACAGAAATATCCTGAAGCATTGGAATATCTGATTGAAAGCCTACACCAGCAACCAGGCTCCTACACTGAACAAGAGCTCCTCCTTTTTAGTGCTGGCTAAAGAGCTGCCTGACCTTATGCAGTCAGGACCTTTTAGGGGCATGCCTGCCCCTTTTTAATCTTTTTGTTGTTACTTTAATCTTTTTGATCTGGCAACTGCCCATGCCTGTTTGCAGTGTTTTTTTTTTTTTTTGCGATATTGACCTACAGCGTATTATATCAGATAATGTCAAAAGTGTATAAATCTATAGGTAGTTAATGGCAACTGCCTTAATGATCATTTACTACACTGAATTCCTGACCTCTGATCCAATTTCTTGCATGAATAGGCTGTAAGTGAAGGAGCAAGTGACCAAAACTAAGTGACCACTTTATTATTTTATTTAGTAGTGGCAGCTCCAACACTGTAAAATGAGCTTTGTTTTGTTTTTAAACTCTAATCCACCTTAGTCCTGAGCACATCGCAGTGGAGG
Organism: Gastrophryne carolinensis; assembly: GCA_027917425.1. Lineage (NCBI taxonomy): Eukaryota > Metazoa > Chordata > Amphibia > Anura > Microhylidae > Gastrophryne > Gastrophryne carolinensis. The sequence continues at coordinate 224,604,728 of CM051239.1, read as the reverse complement.
TTAGTGGGACAAGAGGCCATTTATCTAACCTTTGACTGATTGGGAATTCCACAGCTATATTTAAAACTCATTTATTTCTGAAATGAATCTGCCTAGAAAGAATTACCACGTAACTAATTGTTGACTAAAGTCATATGTATCTGGAACCAGAATCCTTAGCACATTTTCATCTTTATGCTACTTATGGGTTGTCTGTGAAATTTCTTTGACTGAAGTGAAGCGAAGTAGTAAAAAGTATCAAAAAGAACATTACAGGAGTTTTTTTTTACTTTAAGCCTACCAAAATCATCCAACAGAACCCATCCCTAGAGTCTATAAAACCTGCTCAGCATTCTGGCTCTGCTCACTCTGACATCCTGACAGACTTAAAAGGTCTGGGACGTGCAGGGAGTGGAGATGTTGCCGCATGCTGCAGCACTCTGCCTTTCTACAGCACTGCCTGCTCACCCTGGCCGGCAGACATTCAAATCTTTTGAGCAGTCTGAGCGATCAGAGCAGGGATGCTGCAGCTGAGTAGTGCATGCCCTATGGCAGGGGTCCTCAAACTTTTTAAACAGGGGGCCAGTTCACAGTCCCTCAGACCGTTGAAGGGCCGGACTATAGTTAAAAAAAAAAAAAAAAAAAAACTATGAACAAATACCTATGCACACTGCATATATCTTTATTATTACGTTGGCAGTATAGTTCCCCCCACATTAGGCTGGCAGTATAGTCCCCCACATTATGTTGGCAGTATAGTTCCCCTCACATTAGGCTGGCAGTATGTTCCCCCACAGGCATACAGCCTCCAGCCATACAGTATGTGCCATTTTATTCCCCCCTCTCATGCCCCATTTGCCATAATATTCTCCCCCCCCTCTCATGCCCCATTTGCCATAATATTCTCCCCCCCCCTCTCATACACCATGTGCCATACTATTCTCTCCCCCCACCCTCTCATACACCATGTGCCATACTATTTTCTCTGCTGCTCAGACTACTGCCACTGCACCTCAGACTGCTGCTGCCACTGCTGCTCAGACTGCTGCCACTGCTGCTCAGACTGCTGCCACTGCTGCTCAGACTGCTGCCACTGCTGCTCAGACTGCTGCTACTGCTGCTGCTCAGACTGCTGCTGCTCAGACTGCTGCTGCTCAGACTGCTGCTGCTCAGACTGCTGCCGCTCAGACTGCTGCTACTGCTGCTACTGCTGCTCAGACTGCTGCTACTGCTGCTCAGACTGCTGCTGCTCAGACTACTGCCACTGCACCTCAGACTGCTGCCGCTGCACCTCAGACTGCTGCCGCTGCACCTCAGACTGCTGCCGCTGCACCTCAGACTGCTGCCGCTGCTGCTCAGACTGCTGCCGCTGCTGCTCAGACTGCTGCCGCTGCTGCTCAGACTGCTGCCGCTGCTGCTCAGACTGCTGCCGCTGCTGCTCAGACTGCTGCCGCTGCTGCTCAGACTGCTGCCGCTGCTGCTCAGACTGCTGCCGCTGCTGCTCAGACTGCTGCCGCTGCTGCTCAGACTGCTGCCGCTCAAACTGCTGCTGCTCAAACTGCTGCTGCTCAAACTGCTGCTACTGCTGCTCAGACTGCTGCTGCTCAAACTGCTGCTGCTCAAACTGCTGCTACTGCTGCTCAGACTGCTGCTGCTGCTCAAACTGCTGCCACTGCTGCTCAGACTGCTGCTGCTCCGACTGCGGCCACTGCTGCTCCGACTGCGGCCACTGCTGCTCCGACTGCGGCCACTGCTGCTCCGACTGCGGCCACTGCTGCTCCGACTGCGGCCACTGCTGCTCCGACTGCTGCCACTGCTGCTGCTCAGACTGCTGCTGCTCAGACTACTGCCACTGCACCTCAGACTGCTACTGCTGTTGCTCAGACTGCTGTTGCTCAGACTGCTGTTGCTCAGACTGCTGCTGGTCAGACTGCTGCTGGTCAGACTGCTACTGGTCAGACTGCTACTGGTCAGACTGCTGCTGGTCAGACTGCTGCTGGTCAGACTGCTGCTGGTCAGACTGCTGCTGGTCAGACTGCTGCTGGTCAGACTGCTGCTGGTCAGACTGCTGCCACTGCTGGTCAGACTGCTGCTACTGTTGCTGCTCAGGCTGCTGCTCAGGCTGCTGCCACTGCTGCTGCTCAGACTACTGCCACTGCTGCTGCTCAGACTACTGCTGCTGCTCAGACTACTGCCACTGCTGCTCACACTGCTGCTGCTGCTCACACTGCTGCTGCTGCTCAGACTGCTGCCACTGCTGCTGCTCAGACTGCTGCCACTGCTGCTGCTCAGACTGCTGCCACTGCTGCTGCTCAGACTGCTGCCACTGCTGCTGCTCAGACTGCTGCCACTGCTGCTGCTCAGACTGCTGCTACTGCTGCTGCTCAGACTGCTGCCACTGCTGCTCAGACTGCTGCTCAGACTGCTGCCACTGCTGGTCAGACTGCTGTTACTGCTTCTGCCACTGCTGATCAGACTGCTGCTGCTGCTCAAACTGCTGCCACTGCCGCTCAGCCTCCTGCGATCGAAGCAGACAGCTGAGCCGGCCGCCGCTCCTCCATTAATCACCCACCTGCTGTCTTTACGAATGCCATATTGCACATGCCGTCTGCGCACCTTTCCTCCCGGCCACCGGCTCCGCCCACTGCCTTCCCACCCGCTGCCTTCAGGGTCGCCAACCCCGCCCACTGCCATCCCTCCCGGCCACCGGCTCCACCCCCTGCCTTCCCTCCCGGGCCGCCGCTGCCCTCCCTCTCGGTCTCCGGCCCCGCCCGCTGCCCTCCCTCTCGGTCTCCGGCCCCGCCCGCTGCCCTCCCTCTCGGTCTCCGGCCCCGCCCGCTGCCCTCCCTCTCGGTCTCCGGCCCCGCCCGCTGCCCTCCCTCTCGGTCTCCGGCCCCGCCCGCTGCCCTCCCTCTCGGTCTCCGGCCCCGCCCGCTGCCCTCCCTCTCGGTCTCCGGCCCCGCCCGCTGCCCTCCCTCTCGGTCTCCGGCCCCGCCCGCTGCCCTCCCTCTCGGTCTCCGGCCCCGCCCGCTGCCCTCCCTCTCGGTCTCCGGCCCCGCCCGCTGCCCTCCCTCTCGGTCTCCGGCCCCGCCCGCTGCCCTCCCTCTCGGTCTCCGGCCCCGCCCGCTGCCCTCCCTCTCGGTCTCCGGCCCCGCCCGCTGCCCTCCCTCTCGGTCTCCGGCCCCGCCCGCTGCCCTCCCTCTCGGTCTCCGGCCCCGCCCGCTGCCCTCCCTCTCGGTCTCCGGCCCCGCCCGCTGCCCTCCCTCTCGGTCTCCGGCCCCGCCCGCTGCCCTCCCTCTCGGTCTCTGGCCCCGCCCGCTGCCCTCCCTCCTGGCCGCCAGTTCCACCCCCTGCCTTCCCTCACGGTCTACGGCCCCGTCCGCTGCCTTCCCTCCCAGCCGCGGGCCCCGGTAGCTGTGCGAAGTGCGCGTACATCGGGTAGAGCTGCACGCGGTGGGGTAGCTGGGGGTGCGCGGCCGTGGGCCGGGTAAATGCGCTCCGCAGGCCGCATGTGGCCCGCGGGCTGTAGTTTGAGGACCCCTGTCCTATGGGATCCAGATATTAGGTTAGAAAACAGAGACTTGGGAAATGACACTGCACATGTTGCTAAATCAGGATGCCCCTAGGGGAAAGCATTGCATAAGGGGGATCAAAACGAGGGTTTTCGGCCACTGTAGGCCAACTACTCAATTCAGGGATAGTAAAAAGATAAAATGGGGGTACAGTTATACTTTTAAATGTAATTGAAAAACACAACTGGACATCAACATGAAGTGTAAAAAGCTTGTTTATGGTTTTAATTTTGTTTGCACGCTTCAACATGACTAATGGTAAATGCAACATTTTATAATGGTTTTCTTTTGTTTTATTTAAGGTACCTATTTGTATTACAGCTTAGGCAAGATATCCTTTCAGGAAAGTAAGTAATTTTTACCATTATTTGTGAACATTTCGAATTCTCTTTGCCCCAAAATTATACAACTGTTGAGGCCCCAAAGTTATACAACTGTTGAGGCCCCAACTATCACTCAAAAGGGCTGCAATTGTGAACTGATATTCCAGCAAGATGTGGCTACTGTTATTTGGTGATTCAAATGATTCTTTGAGTTCCCTTTTAAAGTCAGCCTAACTTGACATTATTTCTACTTTAAAGGAAACCAGGCATAAGCACTTGTGTTGGGGAAAGGGATATTTGTAAAATGAGTGTTGGTGGTGTTTATATGTATAAAATTTTGTTTTTATGTGATAGAGTTACAAAGTAGCAAGTATTAATGAATTATTAATACAATGATACATGCTTTTTTTGGTGTAAGTATGGTGTGCAGATATACCTTTATCATTACACCTGGGTAATTCCTGCCCGGATGGGTGTGGACTGCAAGATTAAAGGTGTGGCTCCTCCCGACCCCTATAAGTAGCAGCTGCCTCTAATCAAAGACCAGTTTATTTCTTGCAGTTTGGAAGGAGTGTGAAGATCGCTTGATTCTCTCTCAAGATTAGGTATTGGCAGCAAGCGGGGAATACAACCTGTTGGCTTCCTGCACAACCTTATCCCCACTGATTCCTCTGACCCAACTCTATGCCTCCCCAGCTTTTGCTGTTTTGGGGTCCATGAAGGTAAGGTGAAGCGCCCTCAGGGCTGCAGGCTTTCATTAACAAGCAAGTCAGCCGCAGGTTTTTGTCTGGTGAGCCTGCTTGGGGGGGACCAAGGGATTTTCCCTTTCTTATTGCTCTTTCCCATGTGTTTAAGCTGAGGTTGTTGACCAGCAAAAAGGGGCTTATTATTGTTCTATGTTTAAATCTATACTATTATAGATTGGGAAAAGGCAAATATAATATTACTATATAATTTATATATATGGTGGTTACCCCTCAGAGGACTGGCAGTAGTCTTGTGACTGTCGAGAACCTATATATACTTGGTCAGAACCCCAGGGTCATAGACTAGTATTATTAAATTCACCATGGCGGAGGCATCTGGGGTAGGGATCTGGTCTTAACAGATTTACCCCATGTCCAGTATGCATGCAGTGGCACTGGACAAGGATAGCACGGTGTGCAGGGATTATGCTATGGTTGTAGTGGATAGGGAGACAGTTGTCTCCTCCCTAAAGGGGGCTCTGACCCCTGTCGCCAGTGCTTTCTGAGACTTAAAAACCCCCTTTACAGCCTGCATGCGGACCTAAACCTTTAGTGAGGCTACTAAGGTTTATAAAAAAAAAAAAAATCCTCTGAGTGTATTGAAGAGGATATTGTGGCTGCCATAGTCTCCTTCTGAGTCTTTAAACTCTGTCGGCAGCCCTCAAATGGTCCTAAACCTATAGAGTCATCATGGAGTATGGGCTACTAAAAAGGTTTTAAAGAAAAGTTTTCTTTCTCAAAACATCTTTCGGGCAGCATATGCCCGAGACCTCCGGGCTCCTCCCACCAAAGGAGAACACGTGACCACCAGCCAGCCTCCTTCTGTTCCCCCAGTTGTTTTCGTGTTTCTCCGTGAGGTAGGAGCCAGACTACTAGCTCCTGAACCAGGAAGGTTTAGGTAAGTATTTTTTCCGGCGCTATGGGCCTGTTTTAGCAGGGGGTCCATTTCTCGGTCCCGAAGGTCTTTTATTATGTCTGGGGCCCGGGATACCCTATGGGATTCTAGGCCAGATCCCATTCTTTGATTTAATTTTCAAAGGGGGTTAAGCCATATTTTATTCTCTCTTACCGAGGATGACTTTTTTGGAAGAAGCCGGGGTGACCGGACCCCATTATAAAGATTTAGAGATTTTATTAGGATTTTATTTGGATTTAATTATGTTATTATGACGATATGGAAGCTCCCTGAGGAATTGGTTACTCTGGATCTTTTTTCCAGCATAATTGACTTTACTATTTGAGGGGCAATTTACCTTTACCTTACACTTTTCTTACCTCCGGTGCGGCTGTCAGGCGGAAGGTGGGGACCAGAGGCCACATGTTCCCATTTTCCAGGAGATTCCTCTGGGATTCCGTTCATCATGCTCCGGCGGCCGGCAAGGTAGGGAGATCGTGCGCGGAATATTTTTTTTGTAGTTTCCTGCCAGGAAGCCCGGGAGGGGCTTCTTCCTCCCGGGCTGCTGACGTCACATTCCAGCACCCGAGGTTTTTCCTGCTCAGACACAACACGTGCTAGGCCTTAAAGGGACAGCACAGTGTTTTGGTAAATCTGTATTATGGCCTCCCCTTCTGAGAATTTGATGAAAGGGTTAATAGCAGATTTTGGGATTATGCTCCTGCCTTATTTAGGCGGACTCAGGAAGCAGATCCTTTGTGCCTTATACCAGAAGGATGGCAGACCAAGCGGATGACGGTTATATTGAACCTATTGAAGATATCTCCACAGAAATACCTCATGTGGACCAGGATTCATCGAATATTCCGTCGGCTGCTGATTCTGGGAGGAAGAGGCACAGCTCTGCCCCAGTAAGTCACTTTCTTATATTAAGTGTCATTATGGGCATGTTTTATTAGGATGGGGATATAGCTCACATCCCCCTATTTTTTTGCTTATATCTTTTAGTCTATGACCCCGGACAAAGCTTCCAAAAGTGTACCTAAATCCTCTTCTTCCGGATCTAAATCCAATAAAAAGAGTAGGATATGCCTCTTGTGTGAAACAAAGCTTTTAGATTCCTATGTAAAACCCCTTTGCCAAACCTGCACGGATACGGTGGTTAATAAGGAGCAAAATGAGGATCTGATGCGGATGATGAAGGAACTGAAAGACCAGATTTCTTCTCACCTATGACCCAGAGGGCCCCAGAGAGTGCGGGTAACCAGGTTGTATTTTCCCAACCAACAACAGGTCCCTTTTGATGCTTCTTTATTTTCCGGTCACATGGGGAAACCCTCTTTTTTCGCCACTCAGGAATCCGTTACGCCTGATGAGGAAGGAGAACTTTCTTTCACAGGAGAGAAGGAAGATCAGGCCTCCAACTCTTCAGCCTCGGCCAAAGCAAGGTATTTGTTTCCTCCTGGAGACTTACCTTTCCTTTTACATATGATTTACCTATCCATTGGGATAGAAGAGAAGGATTCAGGCCTAAAGTCTAAACATAATGGGTTTTATCCAGATTTGACTCCTGATTCATCCTATTCATTTCCTTTTCTTAGTTACTTAAAGGACATGATTATGGAAGAATGGAAAGATCCTTCTAAGGTGTTCAGGTCACGGGGTCTTAAACGCAGATATCCTTTTGCGGAAGAGGACTCAGAATTGTGGGAAAAATGTCCCAAATTGGATGCCCCTTTTGCCAAGGTCTCTAAGGGAGCAGGATTAGCTTTTGAGGTTTTTGGAGTTCTTAGTTATCTCCTAGATAAGATGGATTCACTGCTTAAAAAAAGCCTGGCAAGTGGAATCTAATGCCTTAAGACCAACTTTAGCATCCAATTGTGTGATCAGAAATTTAGGTTTCTGGCTTCAACAATTAAAGGACTGTCTTTTGAAAAGGACTAGTCTGAAAAAGATTTTGAAAGCTTTACCTATCCTTTTTTCAGCTACGGCTTTTGTGACTGATGCTGAATCAATGAGATGTTTGGCACAAAATATGGCTGTGACCAATTCCGTGCGCAGGACTCTCTGGTTGAGGACCTGGTCTGGAGATATTGGTTCAAAGATGAGACTTTGTGCCATGCCCTTTAGGGGAGATTGTCTGTCTGGCCCAGATCCGGGTAAGGTTTTAGATATGACTTCGGATAGATATAAATGTTTTCCACCCCAGCCTAAAACTCCAGCTAACAAAAGATTTTTTTCCCAGAAATTCTTTTAGGCGCTCCATTCTTAACAAGGATGCCCCTAAAAGATCCAGAGGTGGTTCTTCCTCTTTTGCAAACTCGACAGGAAAAGGAAACTTTAGAGCAGTGGTTCTCAACCTTTCTAATGCCGTGACCCCGCAATATAGTTCCTCAAGTTGCGGTGACCCCAAACCAGAAAATAATTTTGGTGGCTACTTCAAAACTGTAATTTTGCTACAGTTTTGATTCGGAATGTAAATACCTGATATGCATTATGTATTCTCATTGCTACAAATCAAACATAATTTAAACATAGTGATCTCCGCCTCTTATTGAAATTAATAGGAATCTGCGGCGGATTGTGTGTTAGCAAAATCCGTGGGAGCTCTCTTCCACAAAATCCGCCGCACTCACAATGAAATCAATAGGAGGCGGATTCAATGCCGGAAACTGCTGATTTCAGCAGTTTCCTCATTCAGAATATGGAAAAATAGTGGGAGATATGGGAGATAATTATACATTGGGAAACAGTGTGCACTACATCTTATAGTCGTCTCTTATAGTATAAGACCGATATAGTTCACACTGTGTAAATGTATGGTGCTTTGTGTAAGTGTAAGCGGCTTTGTGTACTGTGTAATGATTACACACCTTACACTTACACAGTATTGTGTGTATGGTGTGTGTACTGCTTTTACATGAACCTTTTTTACACCATCAGGCTGTCTCGCAGGCTCTCTTGCCTCTCCGCCTCCTAGGCTTCTGTCTTTCGGCGCTTGCTGCGTCCGCCCACTGATGACGTCAGCAAGCGCTGGACACACGTAATGCACTGCTATGGACTGTGGAGCGTTCCCCCCGCTTCCCCCGCCCCTTAGGCCCCGGACGGATGATACAATCATGTCTGCGCAGGCATTCAGTTTGGAACGTGCATCCATAACGGCGTGCGTTCCAGATGAATATGTATTTTCCGATGGCTTTAGGCGACCTCCTGTGTTTTGGTCGTTCGACCCCCGCCGGGGTCCCGACCCACAGGTTGAGAACCACTGCTTTAGAGGTTCCACTTTGTTTGGAACCTACCAGGCAAAATCCAAAAAGCAATGACGCCAAAACATTTATTGGCGCCAGGCTAAAGGGTTTTTACACAGCCTGGCAAGACCATTTGGATTGCCGTTCATTATAAAAGGAGTTACAGAGGGGTTTCACATAGATTTTTCTCAAACCCCTCCTTCAAAAGGAGGAAAGAGAAGCAGTTCATGTGAGTCTTATAGACATGAGGTCAAGGGGAGTAAATATACCAGTTCCCCGCCTTCAACAGGGGACATGGTTTTACTCCAGCATCTTTCTAGTAAAGAAGACCTCAGGGGGCTCAGGTTTATTCTGAACCTAAAGAAAATCAATGTTTATGTCCAATACAGGCATTTCCGCATGGAAACTATTTTTTTAGTCAAGAACATGCTTCTCAAGGGTGTCTTCATGGCTTCGATAGATTTGAAGAATGCGTACTGGCAGGCACCAATGAGTCCTCTGGCTCAGTCTTTTATGAGATTTGCAATAAAAGACAGAGACCAAATTTTGCATTTTCAATTTGTCCGTCTTCCCTTCTGCCTATCCCCAGCTCCGAGAATTTTTACAGAGGTGCTGGCGGAGCCTCTGGCATATCTGAGGCGGGGGGGAATAGGGGTGGTTGCCTACTTGGACTACCTATTACTTTTTGCCCAATCAAGGGACAAGTTGTTGAAGAATCTCAATTACACCCTGAATCTGTTATCCTGCCTAGGTTGGATTGTGAACTTGGATTTGTGAACAAATCAGCCTTAGTGCCCTCACAAGTAATGACATACTTGGGGTTCGAGATCAATTCGGTCTGCCAAGTCCTGATTCTACCTCGTCAAAAGATTGACTTTTCAGGAAGCAGTTCAGTTTCTCTGCACTTGCCCAGCGCCTTCCATAAGACATGCGATGAGTACTGGGGCTATTAACCTCAACATTTCCGACAGTGAGATGGGGACAGTTACACTCCAGGTTCCTTCAGATGCATATTCTGAAAAATTGCAACGGAACCCAGGACGGTCACAAGTAAGGGAATCGGAATTGTCACTAGATCCCGAAGTGTTCAAGCAGATATACGATCTGAGGGGCATCCCAGAGGTGTATCTGTTCGCTTTGGCCAAAAATCACAAATTGGACAAGTACGTCTCGTTGAATCCGACGGACCAAGCGTTAGGAGTGGATGCTTTAGCACAAGTGTGGCAGTTCAATCTAGCCTATGCTTTTCCTGCAGTCCGATTGATTCCAATGGTATTAAACAAGATCATCAGGGAACCATCTACGGTTCTCCTAGTGGCACCATGGTGGCCCAAGAGGCCTAGGTTCTCGACTCTGGTAGAACTGTCTCTGTTCAGGACCCGTGGGTGATTCCAGCAAACACACGGTTGTTGTCCCGGGGACCAGTGTTTTGTCCAAACCCGCAGTGGTAGAGACTGACAGTATGGACCCTGAGGTCTCCTTACTGCAGGAGACGGATTACTTCAAACGAGTCATAGACACTCTGCTATCAAGCAGGAAAGTCATCACCAGGAAGATCTATCTTAAAGTATGGAAGACCTTTTAAATCTTGGAGAATTGAGAACAGGAAATTTTCTTTCAAGGTCCCTGTTATTTTGGATTTCTTACAGCATGGAGTCAATATGGGACTGAGTGTAAATACTTTGAAGGTTCCGTTGGCAGCACTGTCGGTTTTTCTGGAAAAAAGGTTGTCGGCCTTTTCTGTTGTCAAGCGGTTCCTTCTGGCAGTTAAGCGTTCTAAGCCTGCACCATCTAAGATCGTGCCTCAATGGGACCTGGCTAAGGTTTTTTCAATGTTGAAATTTCCTCCGTTTTTTCCCAACAAGAATCCGGACATTAAATTCCTCACCTGGAAAGTTATGTTTTTGGTGGCCATTACTTCTGCATGCAGAATTAGTGATATTCATGCCTTGTCATGTCGTCATCCTTTTATTCAGGTATTCCCGGATCGCATAGTGATGAGTGGATCCTTGTTACCTGCCTAAGATTGCTTCAGATTTTCACAGAACTCAAGAAATTATTATTCCTTCTACCAACCAGGAGGACTCTTCTGAACTAATTGCCTTGGATGTCCGAACTCATCTGTTGCAATATCTACAACAGACGAAGGATTTCAGAAGAGCTGACAGCTTATTCATTTCCTTCTCAGGCCCTAGGAAGGGTCTAAAGGTGTCCAAGACAATATGGATGAAGAACACAATTAAGATGGCTTATCAAGATGTCAATATCCGAGGTGGGGTCATGGCTCATTCCACAAGAAGTTTGTCTACATCTTGGGCAGAGCAAGCTGGGGTCTCTATGGAACAGATATGTAAAGCAGCCACTTGGTCCTCAGCAAGGACCTTCGCAAAGCCTTATCGGTTGGATCTTCTGTCTCAGAGAGATCAGTCATTTGGCAGAAGTGTCCTTCGTGCTGTTCTTCCCACCCAATGAGGTAGTACTCACCTATCTCTCAGGCGTATGCTGCCCGAAGGATGTTTTGAGAAAACTTAAGTTAGGTACTTGGTAACTTTTTTTCTAACCATACGAAAGGGCATCATACGCCGGCTTCCCTCCCTTTTTTTTTTCATATGTGGAGTTGGATTATGTATTGATTATATGTTGGAGTTGTAGGTCTGTTTCTTTTCTCTCTTTCAGATCTCTACAACTGGGGAATAGGAGGAGTCAAGACTTTATTCTGGCTGGTGGTCTTGTGTTCCCCTTTGGTGGGAGGAGCCCAGGGGTTTTAGGCGTATGCTGCCCTTTAGAAAAAAAAGGTATCAGGTACCTAACTTAATTTTCCTCCGAGTTGAAGAGGATATTGTGGCTGCCATGGTCTCCTTCTGAGTCTTTAAACTCTGTCGGCAGCCCTCAAGTGGTTCTAAACCTCTAGGAAGTCATAATGGAGTATTGGCTATTAAAAAGGTTTTAAAGAAATTTTTTTCCTCTGAGTTGAAGAAGATATTGTGGCTGCCATAGTCCCCTTCTGAGTCTTTAAACTCTGTCGGCAGCCCTCAAATGGTCCTAAACCTATAGAGTCATTATGGTGTATTGGCTACTAAAAAGGTAATAAAAAAAAAAAAAGATTTTTTTTTTCCTCTGAGGAAGGGGATATTATGGCTACCATAGTCTCTCAGGAAGTTATCCGTTGGGAGAATTCATCCAGTAGGGACTTGGGATTCCTCTACACAAGGGGGTGTCCGGTTATGGAGAAGATGGTTGATTTCCTCCTTTCTGAAGGATGTTGTGGGGCATACTCTTTATTATAATCTGATCAATTGGGAATGGCAGAAGTCAGGTTGTCTTCCGACCATTTCTAAAGTACTAGATACTATGAATCCTTTTCCTCCAGATCAGATTGAATTATGGTCTCACCCTCCTGTGGTGGACGCTCTGGGGCCAGGTCTTTTTAAGATTTTGGTTATGCCACCCTCTGATAGTGCTTCTCCAAAGGATCCAGCGGATAAGCGTGTGGATCAGGTGGCATGTCATGCTTTTATGGGGTCGACCTTGCGGCCAGCCTGTGCTACATCCATAGCATTTTTTTGTGAGCAGGAGGTTGTTAAAGCAACTGGACTCTAAGACTTGTATGGCTTGTTCACGGAAGCCATGCTCCCAGTTGATCAAGGCCAGTTGGCTCTAACAGGTATGTGATCCAGGCTATGGAGGTTTGATCTGGTTGTGGGCCAGAGGCCTAGCTCTGGTGATCGCCTTAAGGCGTGCTTTATGGCTTAAGCAATGGCCAGCTGACATCTAAAAAGGAATATGACAGGACTCCCCTTTTAAGGTGGGGCGTCAGTTTGAGGAGTGCTTGGTTGACTTGGTAAAGCATGCTTCTAGTGGTAAGTCATTTAATCTGCCACAGAAGCCAAAGTCTAATACTGCTTCCGCAGGGCCTCTAATACTCTGGGGTGCCGGCTAGAGGTTCGGCCTCTTCGGGATACCGAAGAGAATTTTTTTGGAATAAGACAGTTCCAAATAAGGCAACAGGTGTCTGGCAAAATAAAGCCAGACCCCCTTCGTAGCCAGCTCAGGCATGAAGGGATGCCCCCGCCTTTGAGGTGTGGGGGAAAGCTTCTGCATTTGGCTCATATTTGCAGGCTTCATGTAACAGATATTTGGATACAGGTAGTTGTATCCTCAGGTTACAAATTCAAATTAGGAGCCAGCTCCCATCAGAGATCTCTGATCAGGGGTATCCCGAATTCAGCAGAAAGCAGTATCTCACCCTTTTAGAGATCAGAGTTTTTATAACCACAGTGTATATATAAGGATGCATACCTACATTGTAGTAGGTGGCCTACTTCTTCAGTTTGTGGCGCTACCCTTCGGTCTATCGGCACCAAGGGTGTTTACCAAGGTGTTGGCAGGTCTCATGTTTTTCTCTAAGAAGTCAGGGATACATGTAATCCCTTACTGAGTCTATCGGTTGATATGGGCCCCATCATGTCAGGGGGCCCAGAAGGATATCTTTTCATAGCTTCAAGAGTTATTCTTTTCTGGGAGTGTCATGACACATCTCAGGCAAAAGTGCTTTTCCAACACAGAAATGACTCTTACTTCAGGCCAGGGTACAGGGTGTCTTGTCCTGCCCTCACCCGACGATTCATCAAGAAATGTGTCTGTTGGACCTGATGGTATATTGCTTGAGTCAGTACCTTTTGCACTGTTTTCACAAGACCCCTGCAGGTGGAATTGCTCACAATCTCGAGACCCACACACTCTGTATCACTCTTTTTGCATGACACCGTTAGCAAGGCAGTCTCTAGCCTGGTCCTCAGCCTCTTCAGATCCGCAAATCCTTTCTTCCAGTACAGTGGAAGATCTGGTTGGGGGAGTGTCATGGAGTCACAAACGATCCAGGGACAGTGGAGTCCGAAGGAGAGCAGAATCTCCAAAAAGATCCTGAAACTGACAGCTGTTCTGTTGTATTCAGACATTAAACATCCCATCTGATGGGGCATCCCGTCCGGATTCAAACAGACAATTGGGCGGCGGTGGTATATATCTACCACCATGAGGGCATCAGAAGCAGTAAAGCCCTGATGGAAGTGATCTGGGTTTTTACTTTGGGCTGAGAAACCGGTTCCATGTCTTTTGGTGGTACACATACCTGGAGGGGACAACTTGTAGGCCGATCATTTCAGCAGAACGGTCCTGCATCAGAGGGAATGGTCTCTTAGCCAGAGATTTTTTTAATCCCTATGCATGTGCTGGGGGATCTCGGACATAGATCACGGCTCAGTCGGAAGGTCCGAAGTTTGTCTCAGCCCAGGGATCCTCTAACAATAGCAACAGATGTCCTGACTCTTCAGTGGTCAGCATTCAAGCTTCTTTATGCATTTCCCTCCGATTTCACTCCTGGGTCGAGTATTAAAAAAGGTTTAGCTCACAAGGGAGTCCCAACCATTCTGGTGGCTCCTCTGTGATGAGAAGAAGCTGGTTCTCAGACATAGTAAGGATGTCACAGGGCAACTTGTGGAGGCGACGATCCAGATCTTCTCACACAGGGACCTCTAAGGTATCCTAAATCACAAGTTCTGGCTCGGAAGGCCTGGCTATTGAATCCTTTATCTTGGAAGAAAGGGTTTTTTTTTTTACCAGAGTCACCCAAACTATGATTCAGGCCAGGAAGGCCAGTGATCTACTATAGAGTCTGGCAAGCATTTATCGATGTGGCGAATCCAGGGGTTTGCTTGTAGTACTGTTCTGTTTACAGAATATATTGATTTTTTGCAGAAGTCTTGATTAAGGTCTTCAATTGAGGACAAATATCTGCTATGTTCTTTCAGAAACCCATAGCTGAGAATGTTTTTATCAGAACTAGTTTTACAAGGAGTCGCTAATGTGCAGCCTCCTCATGATCCATTTCTGCCAGCTTGGGACCTGAACTTGTTTTTCAGGTTCCTCCTTTTTGAACCATGGTAGATGCGTCATTAAGTCTAAGGGCGCTTATGGTTATCTCTTAGTGGCAATAACCTCAGCAGGCGGGTTTCTGAATTAGCAGCTTATCAGTAAGCCTTGTTATTTGAGTGTTTTAGGATATTCTTCCTAAAGGTATTTTTTCATTTTAATGAAGAGATGGTTTTTGCCTTCCTCATGTCCTGCTCCAGTGTCTAATAAGGAAGGGGTGTTCTTCACTGTTTGGATGTAGTGAGAGCACTAAGGTATTCTCACTACTACACAATCTTTCCATAGTTTGGACATCTTATGTCATACCTGAGGATCCACGGAAAGGTCTTCCACCAGCTAAGTCTGCCATCAGTCGATGCATTAGACAGACAATGGTAAGAGTCTATTCTGCAAAGGAGAAGGAGCCCCTTGTTTGGGTCAAAGCTCTTTCCACTAGGGCCATTGGTGCTTCCTGGGCCTTTCAGCATCAGGCCTCGGTGGAACAGGCCGCCCATATTAGGCGCTGCTTTTGGATGTCCCAGGTGTAATGATTAAGGGACGGCCTCGAATGGATTGGAAGAAAAAATACAATTCTGTCACCTGTAGAATTGGTTTTGATTCCGATCCATTCCAGGCCAGCCGCCCTGCCCTCTTTTGGGGTTTATTATGTCCTGGATGCCTTTTTTATGGTGATTACTCCATTTATTATTTAATAGGACACTTTTGAGAGAAAACAAGCGGAGGCGGTGTGAAGTAACATGGTCTCCTATATTCGGGGCCTCCCAGCCTTAGCCTCTTGTTATGATTTACTGCTATTTATTTACTGGTCTTTGATTAATGGCAGCTGCTACTTATAGGGGCCGGGAGGAGCCACACTTTTAATCTTGCAGTCCACGCCCATCCAGGCAAGAATTGCCCAGGTGTAATGATTAAGGGACGACCTGAAATGGATCGAAATCAAAACCAATTCTACAGGCGAGTCTTAAAGAATTGTGTTATTCAGACCTCTGTACTGTGAGACCACTAAGTAGAATTTTAATTAATTAATTTTGGTTGGCTAGACTGCATTAGTGACCAAATGGCAGCATGAAATCCAACACACCAGAATCCGCTTAGGGATAAATCTATGGCAAAATGTTTTGCAGGGTCAGTTTATAAAAAAAAAAGGCAAGCTCAGAACATCTTATGGAGTGTTGTTCAGTCCATCATTGGCAAATAGAGAGTGTATTATGGCTCAACTGCAATTTTACTAAGACATAACTGTTTACCTAAACGGGTAGCCCAGGCAAGGCGAACAGGGTCACACTGGATGTGCTGCAGATCAGGTGGGAGAATCTGTCCACAGGACAGCTATCAGTTGTGTACAACAATCTGTTGGGCATGCTTTACTTCAGCATAGACCGGAAAGCTGGACAGAACTGGTGTGAAGATGGGTGGTGATGGGGGTTAAAGTTCCCTTTCAAGCAGGAGAACGACCTTAAAGTGGACCAACACCCAGGATTTTGACTATCCTGGGTGTTGGTCCACTTAGGTGGGGCACCCAGACCGCTGTCTGAAACCCCCCCGATCGCCGCAAAAACTCACCTCTCCCCGCTCCCACGTGACCTCGTCCGGCCAATGACAGCGCTCAGAGCAGCTCTGGTATGCGCGTCCAAAGCCGCTTGGACGCGCATACCAGAGCGCTGTCATTGGCTGCGTCTCTCGCTTTCCTCTAACAGGGAGCGCTCCTGCGCCGGCCATTCACAAAACGGCCGGCGCGGGAGCGCGCCCTGCTAGAGGGAAGCGAGAGACGCGGCCGCGTCTCGCGCATGCGCCGTTGGATCGCCGGTAAGGTGAGGATTGTGGGCCTCCTGGGGGGTTCCTCCCCGCGGGACATCCCGATTTCGGATGCCCCGCGGGGAGGGATCTGATCGGTCCGGGAATCTTATAGATTTCCGGGCCGATCCCCCCTGGGTGTTGGTCCACTTTAAAGAAAGAGCAAAAGCTACAATGGCATGGTTTACATCATATCATGGTCATGTGTTGTCAGGGCCCATCCAAATTCCAGACCTAAATCCTATTGGGTACTGAAAAGTACAAATGCTCTGTCTAGTCTAACAGAGATACTGTAGAGCTATTTTGCAAAGAATTGGCACATTTTTACATGTGCAAAGCTGATACAGATATATCCCAGCAGACTTGCGACTGTAATGGCAGGTAAGGTAATCCTACAAAGAACATTTATCATTTTCTTTACATTTCACTTATACTTGCTGCTATGTGTTATATTTAAGTTTAAAAATGTGAAAACATTCAAGGTGGGGGGGGGGGTATATACCTTTTTAAAGTAATGTAGATGTATATGTATAGAATATATAAATATTTGTATGTAAAACCTACCTGGTTGCTTTTTTTATAGTTTTGGAATTTCTTTGCTGATATTGTCATGATTATTTTTTTATTTTTAGATTGAAATGTCCATATGAAACTGCAGTAGAATTGTCCGCTTGGTGTTTGCAAGGTGATCTCCTTTTTTAAATTGTTTGTCATCAGCAGTGCAAAGTGACTGCTTATTGTTTGAATTTTGAATGTGCTTAGATGCAGAAAATGTTTTGGACTTCATGTTTTCCTATACAATATGAAAGTGTTACTATATTTAGTACTTACAGATGCCCCTCCTTTACTCTCTTATGAGTATGGGCAAGAAATGGCAGTGACCTATAAAGAAGCATGCCCCAGTTAGGACTCCTGGGTTATTCTCAGTGTGCCACACACCCCGCTTCCCCTTTAATTCTTATGATCGGGTTACTCCACCAGCAGGTGGCGACGTTGCAGGGAGAAGTCTTGAAAACGAGCCCCTTCCGGCCTATATATACCTGGAACCTCCCACTTAACACCAGTTTTTTCTCTCTGCATGAAGCGACAAGACAGAAGAAAGAAGTCTCCTGCTTGCAGGTAGCCGGGGTCAAACCCGGCATCCTCTTTTGGTCTATTTCTGCCCAGTTCTATTGTGTTTATGCCTAGTTAAACGGAAGCCTCCCAGCCTAGGCTGCTGGCTGGGCAAAGGTAGATGGCACTTTAGCTGCCTAGGAGCTTATCTCCTCCGCTCGACCCCACTTGTGGGGCAATGCGGCTATCCGGCATGGTGATCCGGATTTGGGATGCCCCTGTCCCGATGTTCCCTTTAGGTCACCTTCTCCCGCTCGGTCCCTTCTCCCTTCGCTAAAGGGGGGGGGGTGCGTGTTGCATGAGGTGCTTTACTTAATGTTATGTGTGGAAGTGCTTTGGCAGGTGTCAGCCCTGCGGTGGCGGCGCGTGGCTTGGGCTGCTGGGGCCTTTGTTTGTGTTGCACTTTCAAATTTCCCTCTTTTTTGATTGCGGTCTTGCCATTGGGCGAGCCACGTCACTGGGGGGCGGGGCCGCGCTCTCTGCGGCCTCGCTCGGTGATCAAGGGGGGCGTGGCCGGGGCGCGCTGTGTCCGGGCCCGCCCCTCACTTCCCCTGTCTCATTAGAGACAGGTGTGCTGCAGCCGGTGGGGGAAGAGGACGCGTCCAGTGCGGCTTGAGCTGTAGAGGTAAACGGTCCCCTCCATCGCGCACGTGGGGCCGTCCTTGTACTTTGTTATTGCCTGCCATGTATAGCGTTTTTTCCTGGGGCACTTCTGCTTATGTATGGGTCAAATGCCTGTATTTGGGATGTGGATGTTTAAACTATTCATATATGTTTGCCTTGTTGGTTATGTATGAATGTGGTGCATTCTGGCTGGGGGACTGACTGTGGTCTCTTTTCCCCCACAGATTCTGGGATCCCCTCACTGCAGTGGCTCTCCCGGTCTGTTATACCTGGCTAGTCTTAGTCTCTAAATTGGGATTTTCCTAGGCTTAAAAAATCCTCCCACTTCCGGGACTTTAATTACAAAGGGGCATCCCAGGTCGCTTAATGCGTAAAACCCTGGGTTGTTGCGAATTCCACAAATTCACCATATGGAGGCTTCCAACGTTACCGGAAATGGCTCTTCGGGGCTATCCAGGCTGTGTGGGGGTTGTGGGGCTCCGCTCTCAGGCGATGATGTCATATTATGCGTTTCATGTGCAAGGCAGAACATTGTGCGCCAGTCCGTTGCTCCGGCTTCTGGCTCCTCGCAACTTCCGTCATCTCCTATCCCCCCCCAACCTAGTCCGGACCCCGTGTGACATTGTCAAAAATGGGGATTCGCATTCCGGGGTGCATGCGTGGTTGGCCAACCTCGAGAAAATAATTTCCGCTTCAGTGGCTCAGAAGGCTATGGCAAAGCGGAAGCACCTTTCTCCGGCAGTGCCTGCTTCGGAGGGTGAGGTACCTGAATTTTTGGATTGGTCCGATTGTCCCCCTGTTGAAGAGGGGGAACTCCTTGAGGAGTCGGATGAGCCTGCAGACCAGCTATTGTTTGACACTGCTGGTGATCAGGCTGTGGGGGTGTCCATTGACACTCCTTCCATTTTGGCTCAAATGTTTAAAGTTTTGGCCTTGGATCCGCCTGCGGTGGTCCCTCTGCCAAAGGGTGAGTTGTTTGACGTACCCCAGCCACGTTTGGTGTTTCCCAGGCAACAGCACTTTGAGAGGGTTGTCCTTAAGGAATGGGAACAACCCGCGCGCCTGGTTGGAACTCCTCCTAATTGGGATAAGCGTTATCCCTTTCCGGAGGTCTTGGTGAAGCTTTGGTCAGTGCCCCCCGACGTCGATACCCCGGTGTTAGGGTTGACTGGCTCGGCTGCGTTGCACTTTTCTGGCACCACTACCATTAAGGATGGTGAGGATCGTCGGGTTGATCAATTGGCTCGCCATGGTTTTATCAGTGCCGGGTCGACACTATGGCCAATTTGTGCTTCGGCGCTTCTTCTGCTGGCAGTTAGATCCATTATTAGGGATCTGCTCGCAGATCTTGATCCCGCTTGTGATATGTTTAGTTCTCTCAAGCAGTGTGAGTCGTTTGTTTCTTTTGTCCTGACTGCTCAGGACGATGCTCTTGCGACGAGTAGCAGGACAGCGGCATTGCTGATGGCTATTCGTATATGGCTGCGCCAGTGGACGGCAGACCTTAACTCTAAAAGGGCGCTTACAGCGCTACATTTCTTAGGTTTACGCCTTTTTGGCGAGAAATTGGATGCTGTTACCAAGGATGGTAAGTTGCCTCAATTCAAGAAGCCTCGTCGCTCCTTTCGGGGTGCGAGTTCCTTTAGTCCCTCCTTTCGAGGAGCCAGAGCGGGCAGAGGGGCTTCCCTTCCCGTTACCAGGGGTGTAGTTTGGTCCCGGGGAAGAGGTCGTGGCCGTCCCGGTCAGTGCTGGGGCGCCAAGCACAAACCTACTGCTAAGCCCGCTCAGCAATGAGGGGCTGCCCTCACCCGTGCGGGTGGGGGGACGATTGCGACACTTCTCCCTGGTTTAAGGCCGCGAGATTCCGGACACATGGATCTGGGAGGGGGTGTCGCCCGGTTACAAACCGGCGTTCGAGTCTCGCCCTCCTTCACGGTTTTGCTGGAAATGGCGGGCATCCGGCCGGTGCCGCGCTTAGAGGTGGGCCTCGGTTTTTGCTCCATTCTCTTCGCAGCCCCCAAGAAGGACGGTCGGCTTGCCCCGTCCTGCATCTGAAGTTTTTCAACCTTCCCAGGTCCACCCTTGCTCCGGCCAGGGTGGTGTCCTTTCTGGGAATGCGGTCGGATTCCGGTCAACACAGGGTGTTTCTCACTCAGTCCAAAATTTGTCTGATTCAGGAGTTGGCTTGGGTCTTTCTTTCCAACCCTCGGTCTGTTCTGGAGCTGAGAGCCTTCCGTCTGGTTCTTGCTCTTTTGTCTCAGCTTCGCTCGGACAATCAAACAGCGGTTGCTTACATCAGTCATCAGGGAGGGACTTGCAGTCTGGGTGCCCTCAGAGTGGTGTCCCTGATCCTGACTTGGGCGAAGGCACATGTTCCTTGTCTCTCGGCAGTCCGCAGTCCGCCCCAGTGGGGGACACCGGAGGTGGTCCTGTTTCCCTTTCGTCACAATTGCAGGCTCCGATCTTTGTGTCGCTCTCCCAGGATCCTCTGGCTCTGGCGGCGGAAGCCATATCCCTGAGCTCGGGGGACCCGGGGTTTCTGTACCTGTTTCCTCCGATACCCATGCTAGGCTGGGTGGTACAAAAGCTGGTTCTGGAAAGGGTGTCCGCCATTCTCGTGGCCCCAAGATGGCCAAGACGAGTATGGTGCGCAGACATCGTTTGGCTGACAGTGAATCAGCTCATTCTGCCTCTTCGGCCCGATCTGCTCACTCAGGGTCGGCTGTCTTACCCCAGTTTACCAACGCTGGTTTTGATGGCTTGGCCGCTGAGACCTCCATCTTGAAGGAGGAGGGTCTTTCTGACTCGGTTATTAAGACTCTGATCGGTGCCCGAAAGAGGTCTTCTTCTATCACCTACTATAGGACTTGGAAAGCCTGTATCGCTTGGTGTGAGGTCAGGTCCTTGCCTTGTAGGGTCTTTTCGGTCTCCAGGATTCTGGAGTTTTTACAATCAGGGCTGGACTCCGGTCTTCAGCTGAGTACTTTGAAAGGGCAGGTTTCTGCCTTATCTATCTTTTTTCAGAAGCGTTTTGCGCTTCATCCTTTAGTTAAAACTTTTTTCCAGGGGGTTACGCATGTGCGGCCTCCCAGGAAACCATTACTCCCGGTTTGGGACTTGAATTTGGTTCTTTCTGCTCTTCAGGCTCCTCCCTTTGAGCCTTTGCAAGATATTGCTTTGTCTACCCTGACTCAGAAGATTGTCTTCTTGGTAGCTATCACTTCGGTTCGGCGTGTCTCGGAGTTGGCGGCCTTGTCTATTCATGCGCCCTACTTTGAGAGGCATCAGAACAAAGTGGTCTTTCAGTTCAAACCGGACTTTCTTCCTAAGGTTGTTTCTGCTTTTCATTTGAATCAGGATATTGTTCTTCCCTCCCTGTGTCCTAAGCCTAAGAATGACAAAGAGAGGGTTTTGCATTGTTTGGATGTAGTACGCTGTGTTAAGTACTATTTGATTATTACTTCTCCTTTTCGTAAAACTGATGCCTTTTTTGTTGTGCCCTGTGGGCCTAGGAAGGGTTTGGCGCCGGCCAAATCTTCCATTAGCAAATGGATACGTCAGGCCATTAATGCGGCCTATTCTGCTAAGGGGAAAGTTCCCCCTTTTCGTATCACTGCTCATTCTACTCGCGCCGTTGGAGCGTATTGGGCTTTTCAGCACCAAGCTTCTGTTGAACAAGTTTGTAAGGCCGCTACTTGGTCTTCTGTTCATACTTTTTCTAAGTTTTACAAGGTTGATGTGCGGGCCTCAGCGGATGCTGTGTTTGGCCGCAAAGTTCTGCAGACTGCAGTCATTTAAGTTATGCTTCACTTTGCCTTCGGATACCCATCCCTTGTGGACACTGCTTTTGGATGTCCCGATCGTAAGAATTAAAGGGGAAGCGGGGTGTGTGGCACACTGAGAATAATACCATTTTGTGAGTACTCACCTGAAAAATGGATATTGTCAGTGTGCCACACACCCCGCTTCACCCGCCCTTTTTGGTATCCTGGATCCTTTATATGGTGAAGCTTTTCTTTATTTTGAGGTTACCGTTGGATTTCCTGGTACCTTGTCTTTCTGCTTTTTAAATCACTGGTGTTAAGTGGGAGGTCCCAGGTATATATAGGCTGGAAGGGGCTCGTTTTCAAGACTTCTCCCTGCAACGTCGCCACCTGCTGGTGGAGTAACCCAATCGTAAGAATTAAAGGGGAAGCGGGGTGTGTGGCACACTGACAATATCCATTTTTCAGGTGAGTACTCACAAAATGGTATTTTTGTTGGTAACCGTAAAAGCAATTCAGTCAGTCACAGGCTCCAAACACATAAGACATGATATCATGTCAATCCCCAACTTCCACAGAGCCTGGAGCACATGTGTCAAACTCATGGCCTGGGGGCTGAATGCGGCACTCCAAGCCTTTTTATGTGCCCCTCTGACAGGTGGCAGAGGGTTGCGCTGGTCCTCCACTGTGCAGTATCTCCTGTAATCCTGCCCGAGGTATGGCACTGGGGGAGAAGAGATTGTCTGCAACTGTTCTGTCTTTGTGCAATGAGCTTTCACCACGCAATGGAGGCTACGTCTGCTGCAGAGGTTATTGCTAGGTGGGATTGGCCCTGGTCGAAATAATTTAGTATCTGTATCTGTCCTGGGCAGAATAATTTATTGTCTGCATCTGTCCTGGCCAAAGTAATTCTCTGGCTATATAGGGGGAAAATTATTCAGATGCCCTGTGCAAAATAAAACTGTGGCTATACTGGACAAAATAGTTTAGCATCTGCATCTTTCCTGTAACCATAGATTTGAATGGATGTGTTTGCATTTTGTTTTGTGCTTTTTATTTAACCTCACTTTGAATTCAGCCAGAATGCTGATTTGGCCCTCGGTGAGAATGCGGTTGTCATCCCTGGCCTAGAGAATCTCCTAGCTCCCTAGGTGACCTCAGATATGAACCAGTGCTGATCTCTTTTAGAAGGGGGAATAGAAGCTGCAGCTGCCAGTGCATCCTATTGCAGCATTTGCTGTGCCTCTTTCCCTGACCCAACCTGGGATATGTGAGTATAACTAACTGTGGGTTTGGGTCAGTGTTATGCTTAAAGCAAATGGAGACCCTCAAGGGAAATTCCCTTCCCAGACATTAGGATACCCTGGTCTGTGAAACCCTCCTGTCACCTGGCATACTTACCCATGTGTGTTGTCTTTTATCTTAGGAAAGATGTATGCTTGGCATGTAAATGGTCTTACTGATTATTTTTCTATTACCTGCTGGAAGTTTATTCCAAGCATCTACTACTCTTCCAGTTGCTTATGATCTTCCCTCTGACTAGCTTCAGGCTGTGCCCCTTTGTTCGATTATTAAAAATATTGTAAACCCAAAGACAATAATTAACCAGTAAGACTCTCACCTGATGCCTGACCCATGTGCTTCTTCTCAATTGCATGCAGTGTAGGGTAGAAGCTGAAGCCTGGCTCCAAAATGTCTCCTCATTTCAATTGTATTCCTCCAGACCACACACAGTGGTCTAACAGCTACTGTCTTTTTGTGTGCTCAGCTTGTCTGAGGCTGTCAAGTCAGTGGTCCCAATGCTGTCTCTGACCACATCAGAGCATATTCATGACTCACAAAGCTGCACCAAGATATGCCCTTCCCAGCTCTGCTACATCCCAGAATACCTTGGGAAAAGCGTTATTAATAAATAACCATAGAAACAGTATAACCAGAGAATGTGATAACTTGAAATTGTTCCTTTTTGCACAGTTCCAGATTTCCAGACACCTCTCTCTGACTGACTCGGTCTATAAGCAGTGTTCTGTTGCCACCCTCCACCTGTGTGACTGTTGCTGGATTGGTCCTCCTCATTCTGTGCCAACTGCCGCCCTTCAGAAAGGCCAGTTTGTTGTTTTGGTGTCATTTCATCCTGTGCCAAACGCCATCCTTCAATTTCTTTGTTTAGAGAGCAGGTGAATAGTTTGACACCTATTATATTCTCAGTGTGCCACACACCCCGCTTCCCCTTTAATTCTTACGATCGGGTTACTCCACCGCCAGGTGGCGACGTTGCAGAGAGAAGTCTTGAAAACGAGCGCCCTTCTGGCCTATATATACCTGGGACCTCCCACCTAACACCAGTGTTTTCTCTCTGCATGAGGCGACAAGACAGAAGAAAGAAGTCTCCTGCTTGCAGGTAGCCTGGGTCTTACCCCGGCACCCCCTTTGGGTCTATTTCTGCCCAGTTTTGATTGTTTGTTTACCTAGATGGTTAATGGAAGCCTCACAGCCTAGGCTGCTCACTGGGCAACGGTAGATGGCACTATAGGTGCCTAGAAGCTTATCTCCTCCGCTCGACCCCACACGTGGGGCAATGCGGCTATCCGGCACGGTGATCCGGATTTGGGATGCCCCTGTCCAGAGGTTCCCCTTTGGCCATTTCTCTCCCGTTACGGTCCCTTCTCCCTTCACTATGGGGGGGGGGGGGGTTGGGGGGTTCTTATACTGTGTGCATGTGTGTTTTAACGTTAGTGCTGATTAAAGAGTGCTGGCAGTCTCAGGCTCAGCGCCGCGGGTAGCGCTCATGCGGCCTGGACTGCTAGGGCTGTGATATGTGTGGCATGTTCCCCCCCCCCCACTGACTCCGAGGGCGCCAGTCTGTCGCTCCGGCTTCTGGCTCCTCGCAACTTCCGTCATCTCCTACCCCCCCCCCTTATTCCGGTCCCCATGTGACATTGTCAAGGGTAGGGATTCGCAAGCCGAGGTGTGTGCACGATTGGCCAACCTCGACAAAATAATTTCCACCAAAGTAGCTCAGAAGGCTACAGCGAAGTGGAAACAACTTTCTCCAGCAGCACCTGCTTCGGAGGATGAGACGTGTGAAATAGTGGATTGGTCCGATTGTCCCCCTGATGAGGAGGGAGAACTCCTTGAGGAGTTGGATGAGCCTGCAGATCAGCTAGGGATTGACGCTGCTGGTGATCAGGCTACGGGGGTGTCCTTTGACACCCCTTCCATTCTGGCTCAAATGTTTGAAATTTTGAATTTGGATCCGCCTGAGGCAGTCGCCCTGCCAAAGGGTGAGTTATTTGATGTTCCCCAGCCGTGTTTGGTTTTTTCCAGGCAACAACACTTTGTGAGGGTTGTCCTTAACCCTTTAAATGCCTGCCACGTAAATTTTACGTGGTTGCTTCTCCTGGACTTAAGTGCCAGCCACGTAAAATTCACGTGCCTGGCATCTACCCCTGCTAGTGGGCAAAAAAATAAATAAAAATACTCACCTGACCCCTCGTTAGATCCGGCCGGGTCTCCTCTTTAATTTGGTGCCATCCGATCCCCCGTGGGGTCTCGGATGGCTCCAGGAGAGCCCCCGGAATAGTGCCCCCCCCCCCCCGCTTCGGCAGCAGCAGCTGCTATCTGTGAAAAAAAAATTACATTCACTTACCTTAGGTCGCGCTGCCTCCCGACAGGTCTCTTCTTCACGGGGGGGGGCCTCCGATCGCCCCCCCCTGGCTCTTCAGCTTCAGGGGAGAGCCTGAAAGGGCTCTCCCCCCTCCTGCTCCGACGGGCGCCGCCATCTTGTGATAAGCCCCGCCCTTTTTTTATTAAAGTGTCAGTGTGTTTATTTTTACTGTTAACCCCTTGTGAACTGGTAAGGGGTCCATGAGACCCCTTATACCAGTTCACGAGGCATCCCCTATTACCTGCCTCCCCAAAGGCCAGGGGGGGGGGCAGAAGAGCCCAGGCCCACATAGGGTATGTGGGCTCGTAGGCTGCAGGGTGGGGGGGCCACAAAAGCTGGCCCCCCCACTCTGTGCCTACAAGCCCCCATAGCTGGTCCTGGGCTGGTTATGACGGGTAGGGGGGACCCTACGTCATTTTTTTTTTTTGAATTTTAAGGGTTAGGGTTAGCCTAACCCTAACCCTTAAATTTTTTTTTTAAATGACGTATGGTCCCCCCTCCCGGGGGGGGGGGGGGGGACCCTACTTCATTTTTTTAAAAAAATTTAAGGGTTAGGGTTAGCCTAACCCTTAAAATTCTGCCAAAAAACGGGTCCCCCCCCCCCTTCCCGGGAGGGGGGATGCTACGTCTTTCTTTTTTTTTTTTTTTTTTTAAAGTGGACCAACACCCAGGCTGATCAGCACGGGAATCTATAAGATTCCAGGGCCGATCAGATCCCTCACCGCGGGGCATCCGAAATCGGGATGCCCCGCTGTGTGAAACCCCCCAGGATGCCCCATTCGCCTTACCTTATCCCCGTTCCAACGATGCATGCGCGGGCCTCCGCCGCCTCTCACGCTTCTGTCTAGCAGGGCGCTGTTTGTGAATGGCCGGCGCGGGCACGCTCCCTGTTAGAGGGAAGCGCGAGATGCGGCTGCCAGCGTGCTCGGAGCTGCTGTGATTGGACGAGCGCTCGCGCATGTGCCGTAGGAGCGGGGTGAGGTGAGTTTTTTTTATACCTTTCTCGGGGGTTTCACGCAGCGGGGCACCCCCGCGGAAGTGGAACAAAACCCAGGATAGTGAAAATCCTGGGTGTTGGTCCACTTTAAGGGTTAGGGTTAGGTTAACGCTAACCCTTAAAATTCCCCCCAAAAAATGGGGTCCCCTGGGAGGGGGGATCCTATGTCATTTTTTCTTTAATTTTAAGGGTTAGGGTTAGGCTTAGCCTAACCCTAACCCTTAAAATTCCAAAAAAAACGGGGTCCCCCCCCCCCTGGGAGGGGGGTCCCTATGTCATTTTCTTTTTAAATTAACCCCTTGTGTTTATAGTGTGGATAGTAGTATTTTGTTTTTAAATGTTATAAAGTGCTATTTTCAGTTTGGGGGGTCTCCTGGGCAAGAATGGGGGGCTATCGATACATATGTGGTACCGTTGTAATCGGGAGAAATGGGGCTATCACATGCAATATGGTTTTCATTACTATAACAAATGTTTTATTTAAAATAAAGGAGACAATTGTTTAAAAAATATTATTTTATTTATTTTTTTGTTTTTTTTTACGCAAAAATATTTAAAAAACAGCAGAAAAATTACAAACAAGACATTTAATGTTAAAGCCTAAACTCTGCTGCAAAATAAAATATATATATATTTTCCAGGAAATTCCGGCAAAAATCACGGTTAAACATGGCGCAAAATGGGGAAAAATGACCAACAGAGGGTGACAAAAGTTCAAGTAGGCTGGCAATTAAAAGGGTTAATAGTACCTATGCATGTTGGGTATTGTTCTGCTCGGGGGACCTTGCGCTTTCAGATTTAGCTTGTTTTTTCTTATTTGCATATTGATATTTTAGGAAAAGGTGTTTTTTATTCGGCTTTTTTATACATTTTCTTGTGAAACCCTGTGCAACCTAAGAATTCTTCAAGGGATTACTTCCAGAAAGATGAGCCCACGACAACAAGCTGGGTACGCTTAGAAAGCTTAAAATGTGTACTTTCCGGGAATATATGGTTTATGGGGGATATTCCAAATGTAAAGGCTTGTTTTGGTAGAAAAAGCACAAGGTGCGCACATTGTCTGCAGAGCTGAAATTTTGAAGTAAAATTGCTGTTACGCACATGCTTTACTTTGGTGTGTTTGGCAACTCTTCCCTTGACAGGACCTATGCATGCTGGGTATTGTTCTGTTCGGGGCATGTTGCTTTTTCAGATTTTCAGTTTTTTTCTTGTTTCCATATAGTTTTTTTTAGGAAAATGTGGTTTTGATTCTGCATTTTTATTCTTTTTTAGGGAAACCCTGTGCAACTAAAGAATATATTGAGGGGTTAACTCCAGAAAACTGCACCCATGTCAACAAACCTGGTACGTCTAGAAAGCTTGAGGTGTGTACTTCCAGAGAATATATAGTTTGTCGGGGGTATTTCAAATGTAAAGGGTTGTTTTTCTTGAAAAACTGCAAGGTGCGCTTAGCGCGTAGCATAGTTGTATTTTATCTGAAAATCTCCTAAAGCGTTGTTTCAGTTTGGGGGAGTCGCCTGGGCAGGAAAGGGTGTCTACCAATACATATGTGGTACCGCTGTAACCGGGATAAATTGGTGTTTCACGCGCAATAAGATTTTAGTGAGAAACTTACATTTTTTTATTACAAAAAAACACTACAAATTGTAAAAAATAGTTTTTGGGGGGTTTTTTTGCACATATTTCATCCAAAAATATTGAGAATACACCTAAAAAATGACAAACAAGACATTTCATGTTAAAGCCCAGACTCTGCGGAAAAAAACAATATATCACTTTCCTGGGAAATCCCTGGAAATCCCTTCAAAAACCACAGTTGAACATGGGGAGCGCAAAATAGTGCAAAATGGTCTGGCAACAAAGGGTGACAAAATCTCAAGGTAGGCTGGCACTTAAAGGGTTAAGGAATGGGAACAACCCACGCGACTGGCTGGAATTCCTCCTAGTTGGGATAAACGCTATCCCTTTCCGGAGGATTTGGTGAAGCTTTGGTCAGTTCCCCCTGACGTAGATACCCCTGTGTTAGGGCTGTCTAGCACGGCTGTGGTACAATCTTCTGAGACCACTGCCATTAAGGATAGTGAGGATCGTTGGATTGATCAATTTGCTCGCCATGGTTTTATCAGTGCCGGATCGACACTGCGGCCAGTGTGTACTTCGGCGCTTCTTCTGTTTCCAGTTAGGTCCACTATTAGGGATCTGTACGCAGGTCTTGATCCCGCTTGTGATGAGTTTTGTACTCTTAAACGGTGTGAGTCGTTTATTTCCTTTGTCTTGACCGCTCAGGACGATGCTCTGGCAATGAGCCTTTTTTGTTGTGCCCTGTGGGCCTAGGAAGGGTTTGGCGCCGCCCAAATCTTCCATTAGCAAATGGATACGTCAGGCCGTTATTGCGGCCTATTCTGCTAAGGGGAAAGTCCCCCCTTTCCGTATCACTGCTCATTCTACTCGCGCGGTTGGAGCGTCTTGGGCTTTTCAGCACCAAGCTTCTGTTGAACAAGTTTTTAAGGCTGCTACTTGGTCTTCTGTTCATACTTTTTCTAAGTTTTACAAGGTTGATGTGCGGGCCTCAGCGGATGCTGTGTTTGGCCGCAAAGTTCTGCAGACTGCAGTCATTTAAGTTATGCTTCACTTTGCCTTCGGATACCCATCCCTTGTGGACACTGCTTTTGGATGTCCCGATCGTAAGAATTAAAGGGGAAGCGGGGTGTGTAGCACACTGAGAATAATACCATTTTGTGAGTACTCACCTGAAAAATGGATATTGTCAGTGTGCCACACACCCCGCTTCACCCGCCCTTTTTGGTATCCTGGATCCTTTATATGGTGAAGCTTTTCTTTATTTTGAGGTTACCGTTGGATTTCCTGGTACCTTGTCTTTCTGCTTTTTAAATCACTGGTGTTAAGTGGGAGGTCCCAGGTATATATAGGCTGGAAGGGGCTCGTTTTCAAGACTTCTCCCTGCAACGTCGCCACCTGCTGGTGGAGTAACCCAATCGTAAGAATTAAAGGGGAAGCGGGGTGTGTGACACACTGACAATATCCATTTTTCAGGCGAGTACTCACAAAATGGTATTTTTAGAAATTTGGGATATCCCGGTCCCTAAGAAAAAAAAAAAGGGAGATCCGTACAAACCAGTAAAGCAGAAGTAACTGTATCCCGAGCAGTCTTATTTTACCAGACTTATCCAAAAGGAATGGGAAAAGCCAGACAAGCTGTCTGTTTGGGGAGTGGTTGGATGACATTGTAAAAAGAGCCACAGGGGATAAGTCTACTTGACTCCCACAAGGGAGAAGATCTAACCCCTTCTTTCTCAGATCTTCCAATACTCAGCCTTTTCAAATTGATAGTGGTTCCTTCTCCTCTAGACACCAAGATAAATTTTGGAATAAATCTAAGTCCCAGAACAAGGCTAAATCCTGGTGAAATAAGGCTAAGCACCCTCAGGCATGAAGGGACACCCTGACCCTGTCGGGTGGGGGGGGGGGGGGTGGCTTCTGCATTTTGCCTTCAAGAGTTATTGCCTTTCTGGGAATGACAATAGACACAGTTCAGGCCAGAGTTTTTCTTCTGGAACAGAAGGATCACTTCAGCCCAGGATACGATTCGTTAAGAAATGCGATTATTGGGCCTGATGGTTTCTTGCTTTTAGGCGGTGCCTTTTGCACAGTTTCATACAAGATCCCTGTACACAAAATTGCTTCTGATCTGGTATTGAACCATGAAGACTCTGAATCACCCCCTTTCCATGACACATTCAGCAAGGCAGTCTCTATCCTCTTCTGGTGGGCAAATCCTTTCTTCCGGGACATGGAAGACGATCACCATGGATGCCAGTCTAATGGTTTGGGGGGGTTGTCACAGGGTCTCAGACGATCCAGGGACAGTGAGTGGGGAGAGCAGACTTCCAATAAACATCCTGGAACTGAGAGCGATTCTACTGTCTTATACATTGGACCTCTTAGCTGAGGAGTCATCCTGTCAGGATTCAATCTGACAACCTGACAGTGGTGGCATATATCAATCATCAGTGGGGCACCAGAAGCAGGAGAGCTCTCAAGGAGGTGAGCAGGATTTTACTCTGGGCCAAGAAGCATGTCCTGTGCATCTCTGCAGTCCAAATACCAGGAGTGGACAAAATGCAAGCCAATCATCTAAGCAGGGCAGCATTGGATCAGGGGCCCTCAGTCAGAGGATATTTCAAGCCCTATACCTGATCTAGGGGCTCCCAGGCATAAATCTCTTCATGTTCCGCCACAATTGAAAGGTTCCAAGATTTGTATCCCGGTCCAGGGACCCTCTAGCTATAGCAACAGATGCACAGACCCTGGATTGGTCAGCATTCAGGCTTCACTATGCATTCCCTCAGTTTCCAATACCCAGGATTTTGACTATCCTGGGTTTTGGCGCCACGTATTTGTGAATGGCCGATGCAGGCACGCTCCCTGTTAGAGGGAGGCGGAGGATGGAGCAGTCAGAGCCGCCGCTCATAAGATTTCAGGACAGGCGATGCTGGGCTTTGTTCTGCTTTAATGGATAATTTCCCAAATACTCGCCCACTGCTTTTAATCAATCCCTTTACGAGCACATGAATGTGGGAGCATGGTTTTTCCCCCTTACAACACATCTTTTGATGTTGATGCCTAAAGAGGAAAGCGGAGGGGCCTCAAAGAGCTGTGAAGATGCATTGGAGACAGAGTGCAATGCCCTGCAGATTAAACTGGACCAGAGTTCAGTGTTGGGGGCTGCCCTGTCACCTGCTGGCCACCTTGGTGGGTGACATGGCAGTACCCCACCCAATTTTCTGCACCCCTATTTGGTTTACAGGGGGTGCGAGAGAGCCCAGTGCCTGAAAACACAATGAAGCGCATAAGGACAGGTATACAGGCTGGGCAGCACATGAGTCCTGGTTCCCCCTGTGCTTGGAGCCTGTGCGGTTTGGCTCTGGGGAGTATGAAAGCATCATTGGCAGCTATTGTGGCTCAACCTTTTCAGTGAAATAAGTTAAAAGTTACATACAGCGATTTTAGTAAGCGCATAAGTTGTATAAGTGAGAATTCTAACCGCTTTCAGCAACCCTTGCCGACTCAACCCGATAATAGTACATATTAAAGTATATAGAGTGCATATTAAAGTATATTATAGTAGTATATTAAAGTACTTATACTTTTATCTTACATAGGAGGTAAGGCTGTTGGCTGCAGGTGGTGTGCCACACACCCCGCTTCACCTTTAATTCTTCGCGATTGGGCTACTCACTGCCAGGTGACGCCGTTGCAGAGAGGAAGTCTTGTAACGAGCCCCCTTCCGGCCTATATATACCTGGTACCTCCCATTTATCACCAGGGTTTTTCTCTCTGCATGACGACAAGACAGAAGATTGAAGTCTCCTGTTTGCAGGTAGCCGGGGCCTTACCCCGGCACCCCCTTTTGGTCTATTTCTGCCCGGTTTTGATTGTTTGTTACCTTTGTGGTGGAATGGAAGCCTCCCAGCCTAGGCTGCTCACTGGGCAATTGGTAGACGGCACTATAGGTGCCTAGGAGCTTATCTCCTCCGCTCGACCCCCTCTTTTGGGGGCAATGCGGCTATCCGGCATGGTGATCCGGAAGTGGGATGCCCCTGTCCCGAGGGTCCCCTTAGCCCCTTACTCTCCCGTTGTGGTCCCTTCTCCCTTCACTATGGGGGGGGGGGGGGGGGTAGAGGGCTGTGTATGTTGTGTTTGTTTCACTGTATGTTTGCTGCTGCTGGCCTGTAGGGCCAGAGCTTTGGGTCAGCTTTAGGGGGACTGGGGCGGGCTGTTTGGGTCTGGCTTGCTGTTTTGTAACCTTTTCAGCTCACCCTCCCCCCCTTCCCCTTGTCTTTGTGCGGGCCATGGGGATTTTCTGGGGCAGCTCAGGCTGCCTAGTGTCTCCGTTTCCCTCCCCCCTTTCTCCTTGTTTCTGAGGGCTTGTTTTGCCCTCTGATTGCTTTCTACCGCCGTTCGGCGGGCTGCACTTTTTCATATTTGGCGGGGGGCGGGGCCCGCATGACGTCAGGGGTGGGGGCGTGGTCCGGCGGCGCGTCGTTACCTGCCCCAGCCGCACTTCCTCCTGGTTCATTAGGAGGCTGCGTGCGGGGCTCGGGGGCCGCATGTCTCTGTTGCTGCTGCTACTGCTGCCCGCTCCGCCGCCTCTTCCGTGGACCGGCTCTGCAGCTTCGGCTCCACCGCTGCCCATGTGCTGACCGTTGCGGCCAAGGTAAGCGGCCTCACCTTGCGTCTATATTTTTCTTGGTTTCTGATTGTTTGGAGTTATACTTTTTTATTAAAAAAAAAAAATAAAAGAGGTAAATCAGAGGCCAGGTTTTTCCTTGCCTCTTCAAAGCACTTTTGTGTGGTGTATTGTGTTTTATATTGCATGTTGGCATTCTGGGGGTCTTACTGTTGGTTTGTCTCTTCCCCACAGATCCTGGGATTCCCTCAATACAGTGGCCTCCCGGTTCTATTTTGCCTGGCTAGTCTCTTTTCCTCCAAATTGGGACATATATATATATATATATATATATATATATATATGTATATATATATATTTGTATATATATTTAAAAAAAAAAAAAATATATATATAAATATATATATATATATATATATATATATATATATATATATATATTACTATCTTAAGGGGATCTTTATTATTAATTAAATCCTCCCTCCCGGGACATTAACATAAAGGGGCATCCCGGGTGGCTTATGCATTAAACCCAGAATTTTGCGAATACCATAAATCACCATATGGAGGCTTCCGATAATACCGGTAATGGTTCTTCTGGGCCATCTAGGGTGTGTGGAGGCTGTGGGACTCCGCTCCCAGGTGATGATGTTTTTGTATGCATTCCTTGTGCAAATCAGACTATTGCGCGTCAGTCCGTTGCTCCGGCTGCTGGCTCTTCGCAACTTCCATCATCCCCTACCCCTCCCTCCCTGTTCCGGACCCCGCGTGACATTGTCAAGAGTGGGGATTCGCAATCCGAGGTGGCGGCACGGTTGGCCAACCTCGAGAAGATAATTTCCGTTAAAGCAGGGTTAAAAGCCACTGCGAAACGGAAGCACCTGACTCCTGTACCTCCAGCTTCACAGGATGAAGTATGTGAGCCTGTGGATTGGTCCGATTGCTCCCTGGACGAGGAGGGAGAATTTCTGGTGGAGTCAGATGAGCCTGCAGATCAGCTTGAGGTTGATGCTATTGGCGATTTGTCTGCGGGGGGTTCTCGTGACACCCCCTCCATTCTGGCTCAGATGTTTGAAATTTTGAATTTAGATCCACCTGAGGCCGTCAACCTGCCTAAGGGTCAGTTGTTTAATGTGCCTCAGCCGCCTTTGGTTTTTCCCAGACAACACCACTTTGAGAGAGTTGTGCTCAAAGAATGGAAACATCCCACGCGGTTAACTGGAATTCCTTCCAGTTGGGAGAAACGTTATCCTTTTCCACCAGAATTGGTGAAGCTTTGGTCGGTTCCTCCTGACGTCGATACCCCTGTATTAGGGCTCTCCAGCACGGCTCTGGTGCAGTCTGCTGAGACTACTGCCCTTAAGGATGGTGAGGATCGTCGGATTGACCAGTACGCTCACCATGGTTTCAGTTATGCCGGGTCAACGATGCGCCCGGTGTGTGCTTCGGCGCTTCTTCTATTGGCGGTTAGATCTGTAATTCAGGGTCTGTGTGTGGATCTTGATCCCACTTGCAAGGAGCTTATTGCTCTCAGGCAGTGTGAGTCTTTTGTTTCCTATGTTCTGTCCGCTCAGGACGATGCACTGGCTATGAGTAGCAAGACAGCCGCAATGCTGGTGGCTATTCGTCGGGCTGTATGGCTGCGCCAGTGGTCTGCTGACGCAGCTTCTAAAAAGGTGCTCACAGCTCTCCCCTTTCTGGGATTGCGGCTGTTTGGTGATAAAATGTATTCAGTTGCGAAAGGTGGTAAAATGCCGCAACTTAAGAGGCCTTGTCGTCCCTTTCGGGGGGCAGGTTCTGGTAGACCTTCCTTTCAGGGATTCAGAGCGGGTAGGGGGGCTTCCTTTCCCGCTACCAGAGGTGCAGGTTGGACTCGGTGGAAGGGCCGTGGCCTTCCCGCACAGTCCTGGGGCACCAAGCCCAAGCCTGCCGGTAAGCCCGCTTAGCAATGAGGGGCTGCCCTCACCCGTGCGGGTGGGGGGACGATTACGACACTTCTACCGGGTTTGGGACCAGGAGATTCCGGACAGATGGATCCAGGAGGTAGTGTCGTCCGGTTACAAACTGGAATTCGAGTCTCGCCCTCCTTCACGGTTCTTTGTCTCGGGTGCCCATCGATCCTTTGGCCGCACAGGGGCTCCTGGCGTCGGTAAGGAATCTGTTAGAGATGGCGGTCATCCGGCCGGTACCGCGCTTAGAGATGGGCCTCGGTTTCTACTCCAATCTTTTCGCAGTCCCCAAAAAGGACGGGTCGGTTCGTCCCGTCCTGGATCTGAAATTACTCAACAAGTTCATCCGTTTTCGGAAGTTTCGCATGAAAACTTTGCGTACGGCCGTCGGTTCCCTTCGGCAGGGGGACTTCATGACGTCCATAGACATCAAGGATGCTTATCTTCATGTTCCCATCTGCCACGCTCATCAGCGTTTTCTTCGATTCGTGATGAAGGATCAGCATTTTCAATTCGTGGCACTTCCGTTTGGCCTTACCTCGGCTCCAAGGGTGTTTACCAAGGTGCTGGCAGGGGTGATGGCCCTTTTCAGATCTCGGGGCATTCGGGTCGTACCTTATTTGGACGACCTTCTCATCATGGCTCCGTCACTCAATCAATCGGAGACAGACACCAGGATGGTGGTCTCCACGCTGGAAAGCTTTGGTTGGGTGATCAACTTCCCCAAGTCCTCCCTCGCTCCGGCCAGGGTGGTGTCCTTTCTGGGGATGCAGTTGGACTCTCTTCAACACAGAGTGTTTCTTCCCCAGTCCAAAATTCATCTGATTCAGGAGTTGGCTCGGGTCCTTCTTTCCAATCCTCGGCCGTCCATCCGTCTGGGGATGAGGCTGGTAGGGTTGATGGTCGCCTCTTTCGAGGCAGTTCCTTTTGCTCAATTTCACACGAGGACGCTGCAGCTTTATCTGTTGGCGTCCTGGGACCAGCAGCCTCGGTCGCTGGATCAGCCCTTCCACTTGTCCTCCCGGGTCCGGCAGTCCCTCCAGTGGTGGTTGGTCTTGGCCAATCTCGTGAGGGGCAGGTCCTTCCTGACCCCTCTTTGGGAAATTGTCACCACGGACGCCAGTCTTTCGGGATGGGGCGGATTCTGGAAGGAGCTTCAGTTCCAGGGGCAATGGGGACCTCAAGAGGCCCACTTACCTATCAATGTTCTGGAACTGAGAGCCGTCCGTCGGGTGCTTGCTCTCCTGACTCATCACGTTCTGGGCCTTCCGGTCCAGGTGCGTTCAGACAATCGAACAGCGGTTGCTTACATCAATCATCAGGGAGGGACTCGCAGTCTGAGTGCTCTCAGAGAGGTGTCCCTGATCCTGACCTGGGCAGAGACCCATGTTCCTTGTCTCTCGGCGGTATACATTCCAGGAGTGGAGAACCAGGAAGCGGACCTGTTGAACGGGGGCTCTCCCCGTCTGGGAGAATGGGCTCTCCATCCTCAGGTTTTTCGCTCACTGTGTCTCCGATGGGGGACACCGGAGGTGGACCTGTTTGCCTCTCGTCACAATCACAGGCTCCCGAACTTCGTGTCGCTCTCCCGGGATCCTCTGGCTCTGGCAGTGGACGCCATGTCCCTGAGCTGGGGGGAATCTGGGATTTCTATACCTGTTTCCTCCGATACCCATGCTGGGCAGGGTGGTTCGGAAGTTGGCTCTGGAAAGGGTGTCCGCCGTTCTCGTGGCCCCAAGGTGGCCAAGGCGAGTGTGGTTCGCAGACATCGTTCGCCTGGCAGTGGACCAGTTTGTTCTGCCTCTTCGGCCCGATCTGCTCACTCAGGGTCGGTTGTGTTACCCCAATTTACCAGCGCTGGGTTTGACGGCCTGGCTTCTGAAACCTCCATCTTGAAGGAGGAGGGTCTTTCTGACTCAGTCGTTAAGACTTTGATCAGTGCCCGGAAGAGGTCTTCTTCTATCATCTACTATAGGACTTGGAAAGCCTATATCGCTTGGTGTGAGATTAGATCCTTTCCTTGTAGGGTCTTCTCGGTCTCCAGGATTCTGGAGTTTTTACAGTCTGGGCTGGATTCTGGTCTTCAGCTAAGTACTTTGAAAGGGCAAGTTTCTGCCTTATCTATCTTTTTTCAGAAGCGTTTTGCGCTTCATTCTTTAGTTAAAACTTTTTTCCAGGGGGTTACGCATGTGCGGCCTCCCAGGAAACCATTACTCCCGGTTTGGGATTTGAATTTGGTTCTTTCTGCTCTGCAGGCTCCTCCTTTTGAGCCTCTGCAAGATATTGCTTTGTCTACCCTGACTCAGAAGATTGTCTTCTTGGTAGCTATCACTTCGGTCCGGCGTGTCTCGGAGTTGGCGGCCTTGTCTATCCAGGCGCCCTACTTTGAGAGGCATCAGAACAAAGTGGTCTTTCGGTTCAAGCCAGACTTTCTTCCTAAGGTTGTTTCTGCTTTTCATTTGAATCAGGATATTGTTCTTCCCTCCTTGTGTCCTAATCCTAAGAATGACAAAGAGAGGGTTTTGCTTTGTTTGGATGTAGTACGCTGTGTTAAGTACTACTTGATTATCACGTCTCCTTTTCGTAAGATGGATGCCTTTTTTGTTGTGCCCTGTGGGCCAAAGAAGGGTCTGGCACCAGCCAAATCTGCCATTAGCAAATGGATACGTCAGGCCGTTACTGCGGCCTATTCTGCTAAGGGGAAAGTTCCCCCTTTTCGTATCACTGCTCATTCTACTCGCGCCGTTGGAGCGTCTTGGGCTTTTCAGCACCAAGCTTCTGTTGAACAGGTTTGTAAGGCCGCCACTTGGTCTTCTGTTCATACTTTTTCTAAGTTTTACAAGGTTGATGTGCGAGCCTCAGCGGATGCTGTTTTTGGCCGCAAAGTTCTGCAGACTGCAGTCATTTAAGTTATGCTTCACCTGGCCTTGAGATGCCCATCCCTTGTGGACACTGCTTTTGGATGTCCCAATCATGAAGAATTAAAGGTGAAGCGGGGTGTGTGGCACACCAAGAATAATACCATTTTGTGAGTACTCACCTGAAAAATGGATGTTGTTGGTGTGCCACACACCCCGCTTCACTCCCACCCTTTTCGCTATTCCGAATCCTTTATATGGTGAAGCTTTTTATTTTGATTTATTTTGAGGTTACCGTTAAATTACTGGTACCTTGTCTTTCTGCTTTTTAATACACTGGTGATAAATGGGAGGTACCAGGTATATATAGGCCGGAAGGGGGCTCGTTACAAGACTTCCTCTCTGCAACGGCGTCACCTGGCGGTGAGTAGCCCAATCGTGAAGAATTAAAGGTGAAGCGGGGTGTGTGGCACACCAACAATATCCATTTTTCAGGTGAGTACTCACAAAATGGTATTTTTGCGCCAAGAAGGCGGGAGTACAGTTGGTCGAGGGGCAGGGATAGGGCGTGGCTTTACCTCTAGCAGGAAGGGGAGTCAAGCACTTCCGAGTCGCGTTTCTCTTCCTGCGGCAATGAGGCCCCTCAGCAGGCCTGTCAACGCTTGCTGGCGTATCTCTGAGGAATGTTCACATTGGGCCGGATCCCCGCTGTCTCCAACCGCTACCGTGGCCTCCTTTCCCAATGCTTCCTCGTGGGCTTCTTCCGCGTTCGCATCTACACCGCCCTAGGCCGCTGGCTGAATAAAGCCGGCTGCTTCTTTGTGGGTAGCTGCTCGCTCCTCCGCCTGGCCTGCCTTGGCCCCTTAAGCCACCCCGCTGCTCTCCTCCAATCGGTGGGATCTGGTAGGTCCTTCTAGTTTTTCTTTCTCATATTCTATTGTGTGTACTTTTTCTATGGTAGGGTGGGCTTTACAGTCAGCCTGCGCCGCGGCCATGGCAGGCAAGAGATGGTTAAAACAGTTGAGTTCTCAGGTTCATGCTGGTCATTCCCGTACTTTATGCTCTTAGCTGATAAAGACCAGCAGTCTACAAGTACGTCATCTATTCTATGGATGATATTGTTAGACTAAATGACAAAGGTTTATCCTGCTGGTGACTCAGAGGTGTTATCTATGGCTTAAGCAATGGCCGATCGACTCGACTTCCAAGCAGACTCTGACGGGTCTTCCTTTTTTGGGGGGCGTCTGTTTGAGGAGCATTTGGACAATATTGTGAAGAGGACCACAAGGGCAAGTCTGCTA
Organism: Gastrophryne carolinensis; assembly: GCA_027917425.1. Lineage (NCBI taxonomy): Eukaryota > Metazoa > Chordata > Amphibia > Anura > Microhylidae > Gastrophryne > Gastrophryne carolinensis. Next base: position 224,565,756 of record CM051239.1, on the reverse strand, counting down.
GACTTCCGCAAAGAAAGAGGTCTAATCCTTCATAGGATTTGTAGATTTTCCAATAACTGGCTATTTCACGGTGGCAGAGGTTTCTTCCCCTCTAGACAGAGAAGAACTCTGGAATAAACCTAAGACCCAGAACAAGGCCAGAACTTTCTGCCAAAACGAGGCCAAACACCCTTCTGAGCTCTCTCGGGCATGAAGGGACACCCTCAGCTTTTCGGGTGGGGGGGGTGGCTTCTACATTTTGCCCTCCTTTTGGATGCTCCATGTAACAGATACATCCAGGAGATAATTTCTCCAGGTTACAAGATCGAATTGGGGACCAGACCTCTTCAGAGTTTCCTTCTGTCAAGGGTCTACTGGAATCTGGGAAAGGCAGAAACATTGAGGTCCGCAGTAACCTGTTGCAACTAGGAGTAGTCTGTTCTGTCCCCCTTTCAGAGAGGTGTCACGGATTCTACTCCAAATTGTTCGTAATCCCCAAGAGGGACAGCTTTCTGTGCCCCATTTTGGACCTCAAGGGGCCTCACAGTTTTGTTTGACTTCAGAGATTTTGCATGGAGTCTTTAAGATCCACCACAGCGGCACCTCAGCCAGGATATTTTACCATGGTGGATATAAGGGATGCCTACCTCGATATCTCTATTTTCCCAGGCCATCAGAAATATCTATGATTCGTAGTAGATGGCATACACTTTCAATTTGTGGCTCTGCCCTGTGACCTGTCTTCGACCGTTTTAACCATGGTTCTGTCAGGCCTCATAGTTTTTCTAAGGCATTAGGGGATATGGGAATTACCCTATATTTAGTTGATCTTCTGATCAGAGCCCCATCTTTTAGAAGGCTTTGAAAGATACAGATAGTGTCTTATCAACTCTAGAAATCTTTGGCTGAATAGTCAACTATTCAAAGTCGCATATTGTTCCCTTGAGAGTCCTCTCCTTTTTGGGAATGACATAAGACACCACTCAAGCCAAAGTCTTTTGCTTCAGGCCAGGGTACAAGCTCTCTTGACCTGCTCTCACCCGACAATCCACCAGGTAATGCATCTGTTAGGCTTGATAGTGTCTTGCGTCGAGGCAGTTCCATTTTCACAGTTCCACACAAGCCCCTTGCAGTTGCTCTCGATCAAACCATGAAAACCCTGGATTGCTCCCTTTACTTGACTTAAGCAGCAAGTCTGTCGCTAGCCTGGTGCTGGAACCCCCAACATTTTAAGGTGGGCAAACCCTTCTTCTGATACAGTGGAAGATTATCCCCATGGATGCCAGCCTAACAGGTTGGGGGGTGTCATGGGGTGACAAATGATTCATGGACAGTGGGGCTCGGGGGAGAGCTGCCTGCCCTTAGATATTCTGGAGCTGAGAGCGATTCTACTGTCTCTCACACATTGGACCTCCAATCTCAAGGGTCATTCTGTCAGGGTTCAAGCACTCCTGGATTGAGTATTAAAGAAGGTAGCTTGTGAGGGGATACCAACCATCTTGGTAGCACCCTGTTGGTTTTCAGACCTAGTAAGAATGGTGTAAGGCGACCACTGGCTGCTGCCTGAAAATCCAGATCTCCTCCCACAAGGACCTCTTCGGCACCCCAATTTACAAGTTCTGGCTTTGACAGGCTGGCTTTTAAAACCACCATCCTGGCAGAAAGCGTCAGAATCATCCTGGCAATGATTCAAGCCCAAAAGCAGACTTCATCAAAGATTTATCACGGAATCTGGTAGGTCTTTATCAATTGGTGCAAAACCAGGGGTTTCGCTTGCAGGATGTTCTCTTCATCCAGAATTCTAGAATTCTTGCAGAGAAGTCTCGATGAGGGACTTCAGTTAAGTACCCTTGAAAGACAGATCTCTGCCTTATCTTTTTTCAGAGGCACATTACTAAAAATAAATATATAAGGATGTTTGTACAGGGGGTCATCCATGTGCGATCTCCCTGAAAGCCTCTTCTGCCTATTTTGAGACCTGACTTTAGTCTTATCGGCTCTTCAGGGCTCTCCCTTTGACCCACTGGCAAAAGTTTTACTGGGGTTGATGACGTTATGATCTTGCTAGTGGCAATTACCTTTGTGAGGTTAAGCCAAGCCTGTTTTCCGTTTTGAAAAGGACTTTCTTCCTAAAGTGGTTTCCCCCTTCCATCTTAAGAGGTGGTTTTACCCTCCTTATGCCCTGCTCTGGTTAGCCAAAAGGGGAGAGTCCTCCACTGGACATTGTGAGAGTCCTTAAATATTATATCTCCGCTACTAAGGACTGTCTCCTTGCTTATCATATTTGAGGGGCCATGGAAGGGTCTAGAGTCAGCTAACTCTACCATCCGCTGATGGATTAGACAAGCAGTGATTAAGGCCCTTGTCTCCAAGGTGAAAGATCCTCCTTTTCAGGTTATAGTCCATCCCATTCTACCCGGGTTATCGTGGCTTCCTTGGCTTTACAGCACCAGGCTTCATTAGAGCAGGTCTGCAAGGTTGCTACCTGGTCTTCAGTTCATAAATTTACCAAGTGTTATAAGGTAGGCGCTAGAGCCTCACACCCCACTTTTGGTCAGAAGGTATTCCAAGCAGTAGTGAGCTCTTAAATTGAGGTATGATTTAGTAATGGCTGTCTCCTCAGCTTAGGGGAATAAGTAGACACGTGAGATTCCCACTCTGGATCAGGGCCACTGCTTTTGGAGGTAGGTCCCATTTTGTTAATGATTTACTGTTGCTATGGAGTGGAATATGAGAGAAAATACAATTCTGTGATTCTCTGATTCTCCCTCTGTAGAATTTTTTTTTCTCTCTTCTTCCATGCCAGGTTGTCACACCCACCATATCTGCTATGCTGCTATATCCATTCCTAGATGCCATAGTTCTAGTGAAGGTTGTATTTTGTAAATATTTGAGTGTTAGCATTAAAAAAAAGGAAAATAGAGAGGTGCTCTCTCATGTCTCCTTGATTTACAGCTAAACGTGGGATCTCTTAGAATGCCTTTATTTTCCTGGGTGGCCATGTCTATTGCTTTTTAAATACTGGATTGCGGAGAGCAGCCGAAAGCATATATAGTCCGTGAGGAACCACACATTTTATCTTGCAGTCCCGCTGTACGGACGAGAGTTAACCCATTTGTTACTGATTCATTGATGGCCTGGAGTGGAAGAAGAGAAAACAATGACATTTCCCCCCCCATTCCTACCAGTGTCGCGGTCTGGTCCAATTATACACTTTCTGAGCTGCTGGCTTTGTCTACCAGGGTACCACAAGAAGAGGGTTTAACTGTGAAGAATGTCTGCTTTTCATAAATCTGTATGTCACTCTTTGTAGATTTAAGAAAGTGGTTCTTATCAGGTATGGTCTATTTTCACTTTTCTAGTTCTCAAAGGATCTTTGTTTCTTGTATTATAGCGGAACTTGGAGAATGTGAATTTTCAGAACACACACCAGAGCTTGTGTCTGAATTTCGATTTATTCCAAATCAGACTGAAGCCATGGAACTTGATATTTTTCAGAAATGGAGAGATTGCAGGTAAGTGGATTTTATCTTTCTATGAAAATGAAAAAGGTACAAGCTACCACTGCCTTTACGAACAAAAAGGTTTCTGCTCTATTAAGCATTATCCATTGTATTTCCTTATAGAATGTCGAGAGCAGGGTTGCAACCTGTGACTGGGAGCAATATGTGGCTTGTGGCCTACCTGTGGTCGGGTCGGGAGAGAAGCTAGCTTGCGTTGTAATGCAGAACGCACTTCTTAACTGTCTTTGTGTATGGGGGGGGGGGGGGTGATTAAGTATTTTATAGAATGCTGGGGGGGGGGATTTTTGGGCAACAACAGCCATTGCTTGATGATCCATGTTTATTGGTGCATCTGTGTCTACTCTGCATATTGAGTTGTGGGGATAATTTTTTTATCTCACATAAATGCATAATACATAAAAATAGTAAGTGCAAGTGCAGTGCAAAAAGGATAGCGTCCAGTTCCTCCTACGACACATTTTGGGAGTTGCTTCAATCCTTTAATCTTGTGATATACTGAGTTGCTTATAAAATCTGCCTATAAGGAACTAATCGTAAATAAACAACCTGATGTACCTTTTATTTAGGTGAGCTTCATTGACCCGCTGCATTAACTGTGCCAGTGGACGTGTATGGTTGCCCTCAAGCGGTGGACCATTGCAATGCATTGTCCAAGAAAAGGTTTGGTGAGGTTTTGTGTCCAGGAAGAGGTTTGGTGAGCAAACGCCCACCTCTTTTGGTTTCATTTAATACAGCTGTCCTGAAGCTAGGAAATATCCAAATGTAAAAGAGGCGAAAATAAACATGGTGAAACCCAAATATCATTACCAGCAATCAGTCCTACAAAAATATGCTTGCCATGCACTGCATGGAGGTCCTAAATCTATCGCTACTAGTAATAAACAAGAGAACAAGAAAAAGGTTCCTAACTGGTTATTACAAAAAAAAAAAATGTTTACATTTATTTGTACCAAAATCAGGTCCACACATAAATAGAACATACAAAATCTAGATACCCCAACTAAAATTAAACAATGTGCAGGCTGAAAAAAATATAATTTTCTGTAAAAGGTAAATTACATTTGATCAAAATGACAGAACTAATGTGTATTTAGGCCATGGATTCAAAAAGATATCCTAAACAGTGGAGCTAAAGCAAAAAATATTCCTAAGGCAGCATAGATCTCAGGGCAGCTAAAAGACACGTTTTAATGCAAAATGTTTCAACATGCAAAAACAGTCCTTAACCCTGTCAGTGCCAAGCACGTAGATTCTACGTGCTCGCTTCTACTCCACTTAAGTGCCAAGCACGTAGAATCTACGTGCCTGAGTTTCCCCCCTGCTAGTTAAAAAAATTAAAACAAAAAATACTCACCTGACCCCTCGTTGGATCCGACCGGGTCTCCTCTTTAATTTTCTGCCATCCGTTCCCCTGTGGGGGCTCGCATGGCTCCAGGAGAGCCCCCGGAATAGCGCCCCCCCCCCCCCCGCTTCGGCAGCAGCGGCTGCTAACTGTAAAAAAAAAATGAAAAATGACATTTACTTACCTGAGGCCGCGCTGCCTCCCGACGGGTGTCCTCTTCACTGGAACGGGTCTGCTCATTGTGATGTCACCAGCAGCCCTCTTAATGCCGGCACCCGACACAGAGAATCATTCTGCTCGGGTGGTTGGAGGAGAGAGGTGGGGAGGAGGAGAGGGCTGTGATCGCCACCCCCCCCCCCCCCCCAGGCTCTCTCTTCCAAACACCCGAGCAGACTTTCATCGCAGATCAGATCGCCGGGGGACAGAGGATCGGAGGTGAGTAAAGTAAAAAAAAAAATAAAGATCTTTTTTTTTTCTTCTGTGTCTTTTTTATTTAACCCCTTGTGAACTGGTAAGGGGTCCATGAGACCCCTTATGCCAGTTCACGAGGCTGGGGGATGGCAAGTCACCCGCTGCGGCTAGCGGGTGACTTGCCATTAACCCCCGGCACCCCCATTACCTGCCTCCCCAAAGCCCAGGGGGGGCAGAAGAGCCCGGGCCCACACAGGCTATGTGGGCTCATGGGCTGCAGGGTGGGGGGGCCACAAAACCTGGCCCCCCCACTCTGTTCCTAAAAGCCCCCATAGCTGGTCCCGGGCTGGTAATGCTGGGTAAGGGGGACCCCATTTCATTTTTTTTCTTGGATTTTTAAGGGTTTTCAATTTTTTTTAAAATTAACCCCTTATGTTCTGTCGCCCAGCAGCTAAAAAAGGCTTCTAGCTGCAGCAGGAGAGCAGAAGCCAGATTGATCAGCGTGGGGCACAGGGATGGATGGGAGGTAAGTATTAAAAAGTTTACAAAAAAAAATTAAATATTTTTTCTGCTTGTTTCTGTGTGTTTTTTTACACTTAACACCTTGTGAACTGGTAAGGGATCCATGAGACCCCTTATAGCAGTTCACAAGGCTGGGGGCTGGCAAGTCACCTGCCGCTAGCAGGTGACTTGCCGTTAACCCCTCCCAAAGCCCAGGGGGGGCAGAAGAGCCGGGCCCACATATGCTAGTAGGCTGCAGGGTGGGGGGCCACAAAAGCTGGCCCCTCCACTCTGTTTCTACAAGCCCCCATAGCTGATCCCAGGCTGGTAATGATGGGTAGGGGGGGACCCCATTTCAATTTTTTGGGGATTTTTAAGGGTTTACCGTTATCCCGAGAGCTAAGCCCTTGGGTAATTGTGTGAACCATTATAGCAGACCTAGCTGTAAAGCCTGGGGTGATTGTATAGCCCCAAATAACAAACCTAGCTGTAAAGAGCCTGGGGTGATAGTATCCCCTTATACCAAACCTAGCTGTAAAGACGGAGGTGAGTGTGTACTCCCATATACCAAACCTATATGTAATCACTGGGGTGAGTCTCGCTGTAACTGCAGATGTCGAACCATGCCGAAAGTGGCAAATGAGGGACAGGGACGTGGCCGCTGTGTTTCTGCTGCTGGTAATGGAGTCTGGTAGCTGTTGCTGAAGGGAGAGGACGTCTATCTTTTTTGACTGCTACACCTTCCTCAGATGCAAACAGGCGTCTGGATTTGGAGCACATATTTTTAGGCCCCAGTACTTCTAGCAGAGTGGTGAAGCCAGAACAAATTGAGGCCATCCACCTTCCCCTACCCCAGTTTCAGACCTAATGCGTACGGATAGATGCTGATGAGACCTAAGTGCCGACTGCTGCAGCAGGGATGAGTGGGTTGGAAGAGGATACCAGGGAGGATGATTAGGTCCTAGACCCTATGTAGACTGAAGGCTGTCACAGTTTGGAGGAAAGGGTAGTGGTCACACAGCCCCAGGCAGCCAGCAGAAGGAGGATGCAAACCCTCAGCGGTCAGCTTGTTGCTCTCACTGCCCCCTCCCCCCCCCCCCCCCCCACAACCAGAGACTGAACATGCCAAAGCAGCCTCACAGGAGCTCACCAGTGCTTTTCACGCAGTCCACCATGGACAAGACAGAGGCAAATTGCCGCAATAGCGAGGGAAAGCTCCCCCCAAAGGGAAAATGTGGGAACCCTACCAGCAGCACCACCACCAAGCCAGCCCACGTCATCCCAGGGAAGCGTTCAACTCTCCATCCTGCAAAGTTTAGTGAGTGAAAAAGGAAGTTGTGCCTATCTCACCCACGAGCCCTGGCCCTGAAAGGGAGCTACTGTCCTTTTAAATGCTCCCATTCTGCTTTGTGGAGACGAACGGTTTTAAATATCTCATGGTGGTGCCTGTCCCACAATATACTGTTTCCAGCCCCCACTACTTTTCTCGCCAGGCCATCCCTGCCCTGCACCTACTGTTTGTGAAAAAAATATGTGCATCGGGCAATACCATTACTTCCAGTGTCCACCTTACCTTAGGGTCTTGGGGCTTTTGACCCCAGCCTTTCCAGCAGTAAGGAGGGTCAGCTACAAGGTCAAGGTCTCTCCAGCATCATATCTTGAGCACCTGGGACAAATCTCCAGAGTCCAAGGTTCTCCAACCTAGTAAAGAAGTCACTAGAGTGGTGGATGTGCAAGGACAGCTTTTGTCAATGGTCTGCCTTGGAGAGATTCCAGGGACCAAATTGTAACAGATGCCTCCTCATGGTGTTGGGGATCTCATTGAGGGACTTGGACTACACAAGGGAGATGGGCCTTTAAGCTGAGTCAGTCTTCCTCAAACCTAAGAGAATTGATAGCAGTAAAAGTAGCCTTATTCGCTTTATCACACCATCAGAGGGGTCGACATTTTCAGATGAGAACAGACAATGCAATGACCATGGCCTACTTTGAATCCACAGGGAAAGACAAAATTGCCCTGACTCCTGATAGCAGCAACAGAAATTCTGCTTTTTGTTGAACAGAGCCTGCTTTCTTTGTCAGCCAATCATCTGAAGGGGTGCCTGAATTAATTGGCGGACTTTCTAAGGCGCTCTCCATTGTTGGAGGCAGAATGGTCTCTGAACCAGGAGGTGTTTGATCAAGTTTGTGTCCTGAAGGGGACCCCCGAAGTGTATCTTTTTGCTTCTCCGACCCGGCTCTAGGAGTATATACTCTGCCACATAATTAGACTGGTTTACGTGTTTCCTCCAGTTCAGATGCTTCCTCAAGTATTAAACCAAATAGCCAGTCAGCCAGCTAGTTCTGCTTCTGACTCCCTGGGGACCCAAGAGAACATGGTTCTCAACTCTTGCAACACTGTCCATACAAGAGTCTTGGAGGCTTCCAGGAGGCCAGATTTGCTATCACAGGGACCAGTGTTTTGCTTGGATCCCCAGAAGTGATGTTTGACAGTGTTTGAAAGTTTAGAAGACCTTTGAAATGGAAGATTCTAAATGGTAATCTACATCTAACCTTCGGGGTTTTCCTCAATTTCCTCCAGAGAGGAGTTGATCTGGGTCTCTGTGTTAGATTCCGGTAGTATTAAGGGTGGACTACTGTTACCTTCCAGGGATATCTTCTGACTTTCATAGAACTCAGGAGATTGTTCTGTCATCGGATAGTAAGGACTCTTCAGTGGATGTCAGAGCATGTCTTCTGGAATACCTTCATCAAACCAAGGATTGGAGGAAGGCCGATTAGCCTATTCATTTCATTCTCAGGTCCTAGAAAGGGTTATCGAGTATCCAAGTCAACCTTGGCACATTGGATGAAGAGTACGGTCAGTATGGCCTATCATGGATTCCAGGTTCCAGGGAAGATTATAGCTCATTCGACGAGAAGTGTCTCTACATCTTGGGCAGAGCAAGATGATGTTTCTATTGAACAGGTTTATAAAGCTGCCTGGTCTTCAGCCAAGACTTATTAGATATTACCGTTTAGGCTTGTTGACATTTAGAAGATCAGTCATTTGGCAGAAGTGTGCTTCGGGCAGCATTTCCGATCCAAAAGAGGTTGATCTCGGTTATCTTTCATAAGTATGCTGCCAGGAGGATGTTATGAGAAAATTTAAGTTAGTTACCTGGTAACTTCTTTTCTTAAAGTGGACCTTCAGCATGATTTAATGAAAAGCCCAAACCCTTAAAAAAAGATTCCTCAACATCTAAAATTAATATATTTTACATTTTTAGTCACTTATTATTCTTTCCCCCACCTGGCTGCAACTCTGTTGATTCTAGGATACGGGCGCCGCCATCTTGACTCAGAAGTAACACACATACTGAGGAGAGGAGAGGGGGAAAAGTACACAGGGTGGGGTTATAGCTGTGCTTTGCACAGACAGAGCAGAGCTGGGGTCAGGGAAAGGACAGCAATCCCAGAATGCAGAGCAACAGTCAGAAGACACTTCCTGTTTGCAGGTTGCTCATAACATGCAGTAGATGCAGGTAGGATGATTTTTAATGTGAGCAATCTGTATGTACAGGGTGTGGGAAACATATAAGATAGGCTCTTATTCAGGGTTAAGGTCCGCTTTAACATCCAAACAGGCAGCATACAGGGTTCCCTCCCTTAAAATATCATTTAATACACTTCAGGTTTAATTACCAGTACTGTTTTGGTCTGTCTTTACGTGTTTTTCAGATCTCTATGACAACTGGAGACTGGAAAGTTTTATTCATTTCTGGTGGTCATGTGTTCCATTTTAGGGGCGGATACATGAGTTCTCATAAGTATGGTGCCCGTTCAGATGTTTAGAAAAGAGGTTGCCAGGTAACTAATTTTTTCGGTTGTTTTGTGCAGGGCAATCACCCAGGTGTCTACCCCCCAAATTAGACCTCCAAAAAAATGAAAAAAACTATTTAATTTTTTTCCTTTATTGGTGTATTTCTTTAATTTTTTATTGTTCTGTGATGATATGGAGTACTTTCCCTAGCCCATTTTGTGCTGGGCAATCGCTCAGGTGTTGACCCCAAATTAGGCCTCCAACACCCGTTGAAAAACTGAAATTTTTATTTTTCTTTATTGGTGAAAAGAAAAAAAAATTGTTTTATGATTGTTTTGAGTACTTCCCCTAGTCCATTTTGGGCAGGGCAATAACCTGGTGTTTCTCGATTTTCAGCCCTCTAGTCCTTGATGGCCCCATTATTCCTAGTATGTCACACCCCCACTTCCCGATATTCATGACACTTGGGAACCCGGCCTGTAGAGGGCGATCTTGCAGAGATGACATGGAAAAAAGGAGCCCCTCCTGGTCCATAAGTACTGGGTTCCTCCCACTATTCCTCAGTCTTTTTGTCTATGCAGCCCTTTTTTTCTCTATTTCTGTCTGAAACTCTTTAAACCTGTTTGGTTATATTGTATGCCTCCCAGCCCTGGCTGTGTGGTTCAGGCAAAGGTAGATACATACACCTTCTGGTGTATACAGGAGTATTACTCCCCCGTGAGACCCAAATGTGGGTAGGCGGCTTCCGGGTTGGTGTTCCTGGCATGGGATGCCCCTGTCCCTTTATAATCCCCTTGTGCCTTATGGGTGCATTTCTATCCTCTCCCCTTAGTTCTCCTTTAACCCTGCTGGGTAAAAAGGAGGCGTATTTGTCACCATGCACAAAAAAAAAAAAAAAAAAAAAGATATATAAAATAAGTCTTTATTTCTTATTTTTATTATGTATTTTTTACTATACTATTTAATAGGAAATGTTTTATTTAGATTTTCCTATCTCTGTCTAGGCAGAATTTTTTGCTTACCTATTAAAGCTCTTTCTTTCTGGCTGTGTTCAGATTTGAATTTTCCCTCCATTTTTGGCCATGTGATCCTGGACGTGGGCTGGGCTTAGGCATGCTTTTATTCAGAGATCACCTGGTATGCTCTGTTTGACGTCCTGTTTCCTGCTTCCCTGTGGCCTTACCTCATGATGTGAGCTTATTTATATTGTGTTCATTTGGTGACTGTTTTTTTGTTTTCTCTGTAGGTGGAAACTCCTTATTTAAAAAGGGGTTTCTCCTGGTCCTTATATAAAAAAAAGCAAGCCCTTAAGCCTTATTTGGGGGTCCATTTGTGTTTCAATCTTCCCACTTGGGACTATTTAAAGGGGCATCCCGGGTAGCAATTGCGTAAATCCCATATATACTTGGCGACTATAATCAATTATTGTATAATACTAAACACCATATGGAGGCATCCCAGAATAACGGACATGCAATTCCCTCTGCACAGACTCTGCAATGTTTTGGATGTGGGGCATCCCTTGTTGGGGATAATGCAATTCTTTGTGTCCCTTGTGCACAATTAACTATTATGCAGCAAACTGAGGCCCAGGCTTCAGAGCCTGCGGCTAATGCCTCATCTCATACTTCGCCATGTCTTGTCCGTACCCCCAATGATATTGTCATGGATGGTAAGTCGTATGCTGATTTATGTGCCAGATTGGCTCATCTTGAAAGATTAATGTCTACCTCTGCGCCTAAGAAGGCCTCAGCTAAAAGAAAGCACTTGACTCATGCCGCTCCGGCAAGTGAGTCAGACAATTGTGAATTGCTTGATTGGTCTGATCCTTCTCAGTTAGAAGAAGGAGAATTATTATGAGGAATCAGATGTTTCTGATGAACAGCAATATGTTGGTACTGAGATTGAGTAGGGTGAAGCAAGTGTTGTGGATACCCCAAAAGCTCTTGCTCAGTTATTTTGGTTTTGGTTATTACTCCTCAAGTAGTCCCTCCTCAAAAAGGGGAATTCTTTGGAGCCTCTAAACCTCGTTTAAAAATCCCAGATCAAAAGCATTTTTTTGATATTATTAAAGAATGGGAGAAGCCTGCGCGGCTTCCTGGCATTCCCTTGGGCTGGGACAAGAAGTATTCCTTCCCAGCTGATACTGTTAAACGTTGGTCATCACCACCTGTGGTGGATGCCCCTGTGCATAATTTATCCAATTCTTCTGTGTTGCATTCTCCTGACTCCACTACACTTAAAGATGGAGAGGATAAGTGTATTGATCAAATGGCGTGCCACGCTTTTTCCAGTGTGGGCTCGGCCTTGCTGCCTGTTGGTGCTTCAGCGCTCATGGCAGTGGCTATTAGGTCTGTTGTGAGAGACCTAATGAATTACTCAGGGCTTGATCCAGCCTCTGATGAGTACGCTGCTCTTAAGCGATGTGAGATGTTTTCATCCTTTGTACTTTCTGCCTTAGATGACACTCTGGTCATGTGCAGCAGAACCTCTGCCTTGTTAGTCGCCATTCGGCGGTCGGTGTGGTTGTGGCAGTGGGCAGCTGATATTGTAGCCAAGAAATCACTTATAGCGCTCCCTTTTGTGGGATTGCGCCTCTTTGGAGAAAGATTGGATTCTGTCACTAAGGGAGGTAAATTACCTCAGTGTAAGAAACAACGTCGTTCCTTTCGTGGAATGGCCTCTTTTAACCCTTCCTTTCGGAGGTCTAGATCCGGTAGAGGATCGGCCTTTTCAGCCCCAAGAGGGAATGCATGGAATAGAGGAAAGGGACGTGGCCGTCCAAGTCAGAATTGGGGGTCCAAAACCAAATCTGCCACTAAGACTGCTCAACAATGAGGGGACGCCCTCACTCTTATGGGTGGGGGACGGCTGCGGTTCTTCTTCCAGGTCTGGGTTCAGGAGGTATCAGACAATTGGGTTCTGGAAGTAGTCTCTTCCGGTTACAAACTGGAATTCGAGTCCCGGCCTCCTCCCAGATGTTTCATGTCCTGGATGCCGTCAGATCCGGCAATTGCGCAGGGACTGCGGAAAGCAGTAGCGTATCTGTTAAACATGGCTGTCATCTGCCTAGTGCCTCCAGCGGAAAGGGGTTTGGGGTTTTATTCCAACCTATTCACGGTACCCAAAAAGGACGGCTCTGTTCGGCCTATCCTAGACCTAAGGAGACTCAATCAATTTATCAGTTTCAGAAAATTCCGCATGGAGTCTCTGCGATCAACGATCGATGTTCTCCATCAGGGGGACTTCATGACATCCATAGACATCAAGGATGCTTATTTACACATTCCTATTTTTCCGGGTCACCAGAGTTTTCTCAGGTTCTCGATAGAAGACCAGCATTATCAATTTGTGGCCCTGCCATTTGGCCTTACCTCGGCCCCAAGAGTCTTTTCCAAGATGCTGGCAGGAGTGATGGCTATATTCAGGGTCCAGGGCATCCGCATTGTGCCTTTCCTGGACGATCTTCTTATCGCGGCCTCCTCCCTTGAACAATCAGAGTTGGACACCAGGACGGTGGTCTCTACGCTAGAAAGGTTCAGATGGGTAATAAGTTACCCCAAATCCTCTCTCTGTCCGTCCAGGGAAATTCCCTTCCTGGGCCTGATTCTGGATACATTTCAGGCCAAGGTTTTTCTTCCTCAGTCCAAAATGGTTCTGATTCAGGACTTGATTCGTCTATTCTTGTCCAACCCTCGTCAGTCTATCCATCTAGGGATGAGACTAGTGGGATTGATGGTAGCTGCATTCGAGGTAGTCCCGTTTGCCCAGTTTCACATAAGGACGCTTCACTATCCACTATCATTGAATCAGACTTGTCTATTGTCTCCCCATGTTTTGCAGTCCCTTCAGTGGTGGTTAATATCGCTCAACCTCCAGAAGGGCAAGTCATTTCTGACTCCGCGTTGGGAACAGGTTACCACGGATGCCAGCCTGGTGGGCTGGGGGGGCTTCTGGAAGAAGCATCAGTTGCAAGGATTGTGGGGGCCTCAGGAGGCTCATTCTCCAATCAATGTATTAGAGCTTCGGGCCATACGTCTTGTTCTACTTCGACTGACCCATTTCTTACAGGGTCTGCCACTTCAGATTCGGTCAGACAACCAAACAGCTGTTGCCTACATCAATCACCAGGGAGGGACTCGCAGTTGGGGTGCCCTCCAGGAAGTGTCTCTGATCCTTCAGTGGGCAGAGATCAATGTTCCCTGCATATCAGCAGTTTACATTCCGGGGATAAAGAATGTGGAGGCAGACTCCCTGAGCAGGGGATGTTCTCGCCAGGGAGAATGGTCTCTCAATCCAAGGGTCTTTCAGTTCCTCTGTCACAAGTGGGGGACTCCACGGTTGGACCTGTTTGTTTCTCGTCACAAGCTGCCAGCTTTTGTGTCTCTATCCCAGGATCCTCTGTCAGTGGCAGCGGATGCCATGTCTCTAGCCTGGAAGGATCTGGGGTTCCTATATCTGTTTCCCCCATTCTCTATGATCAGCAAGGTGGTGCGCAAGTTAGCACTGGAGGAGGTGCCATCAATTCTGGTGGCGCCAAGGTGGCCAAGACGTCCGTGGTATGCAGACGTCGTAAGGCTGGCAGTGGATCGTGTCCATCTGCCTCTTCTTCCAGATCTCATCACTCAGGGTCAACTTTGTTACCCTCAATTTACAAATGCTGGCTTTGACGGCATGGCTGCTGAAGTCTCCATCTTGAAAGAAGAAGGTCTTTCTGATGTGGTTATTCAGACTCTTATTAGAGCTAGGAAGAATTCTTCCTCTGTCATTTATTACAGGACTTGGAGGTCCTATATTGATTGGTGTGAATCCAGGGCTTTGCCCTGTAGAGTATTTTCTATTCCTAGAATTCTGGAATATCTGCAACGAGGTCTGGATATGGGATTCCAGATTAGTACTTTGAAAGGACAAGTCTCTGCCTTGGCAATTTTCTTTCAAAGATCAATTGCTCTTCATCCTTTGGTTAAGACCTTTTTCCAAGGAGTCGCACATGTGCGGCCTCCCAGAAAGCCTTTACTTCCTGTTTGGGGTCTTAATTTGGTGCTTTCGGCTATGCAAGCTGCTCCCTTTGAGCCATTGCAGGATATTCCTCTTCCTATTCTTACTCAGAAGGTTGCCTTTTTGGTTGCTATTACTTCTGTCTGCCGAGTTTCTGAACTGGCGGCTTTGTCTATTCACGCCCCTTATTTTGAGAGGCATCAAGATAAGGTTGTTTTCCGTTTTAAACCGGATTTCCTTCCTAAGGTGGTGTCTGCTTTCCACCTAAATCAGGATATAGTTCTTCCTTCCTTGTGTCCTAAACCTAGTAACGACAAGGAAAGGGTCTTACATTCTTTGGATGTAGTTCGTTGTGTTAAGTATTATTTAGTTACTACCTCAGCCTTCCGAAAGACGGATGCCTTTTTTGTTTTGCCTTCTGGGCCCAAGAAGGGTTTTGCTCCTGCCAAATCTTCACTTAGTAAGTGGATACGTCAGGCTATCATTTTTTACAAGGTTGATGTGCGGGCCTCAGCGGATGCTGTTTTTGGCCGCAAAGTTCTGCAAGCTGCAGTAACTTAAGTTATGCATTATTCCTTTGGGATCCCCACCCATTATAGACACTGCTATTGGATGTCCCAAGTGTCATGTATATCGGGAAGTGGGGGGGTGTGACATACTAGGAATAATACCATTTTGTGAGTTACTCACCTGTAAAATGGTTATTACGAGTATGTCACACCCCCCACTTCCCCCGCCCTTTTTTGTTCGAGGGATCCTTTATATGGTGATTATTATTATTATTTCAAATAATTTTACAATTATTGAATATAATTGGCTCTTTTGCTCTAAGGGATCCTTTATTTGGTATTATTATTTCAAATAATTTGCAGTGTCCGTGGCGGTGTCTCTCGTGGTCTTGCTCCACCCAGGCGGGATGTGTCTTGCCCCATCCTGTGGAGGATCTGACCTGGGCGGGTGGTGGGAGGTGCTCGGCCTGGTGCCCTGTCCCACACGCCACACCTACCTCTTCCTTACTATCTCCTGCTCCCCCTTCCCTTTCCCCCCCTCTTCCCTTCCCCCATTATCCTGTTGTCTTTCTACCCCAACCCGGCCCCCCTTGTACGTCTAGTTACCTTTCCTTGGGGAGGGCTTGTGGCTCTGCTCGACATGAGGGAATTGACACCTTTCCCACTTGAAGGTCCCGTGGTTAAGTGTGGCTACTGGTGTGGAGATATGACAGATTGGCTCGGCCGGGTAGGCGCGAGGCGGCTTTCACCGCGTGGGGCTCCCCCGCCTTGCGATCAGACGCCGACGGGAAGCCACACCATCCTGTATTATGCAATATTGTCAGATTTCATCATTCAGCTGTGATTTGTTATTTCTGTTATGATATGGATCTTCATGAGCCCCCCCACTCCTTTTGTGCTCTGTACTGTTGGCCCCAATGTGTGTTCGTATGTTATAATACTGTTAACATCTCTAAATAAAGAATATTAAAAAAAAAAAATTATTTCAAATAATTTTACAATTATTGAATATAATTGGCTCTTTTTGTTCTAAGGGATCCTTTATTTGGTATTATTATTCTCATATAATTTTACAATTATTGAATATAATTGGCTCTTCCTGGTTCTTCACTGCTGTTTAAAAAGACTGAGGAATAGTGGGAGGAACCCAGTACTTATGGACCAGGAGGGGCTCCTTTTTTCTATGTCATCTCTGCAAGATCGCCCTCTACAGGCCGGGTTCCCAAGTGTCATGAATATCGGGAAGTGGGGAGTGTGACATACTCGTAATAACCATTTTACAGGTGAGTATCTCACAAAATGGTATTTTAGAGCCATTTTTGGGCCCCCCTGAGTTCGAGTCTATTGCCCTTGAGGATTGGGTTCGGATTTTGGGTCCTGGCATGGAAGTTTGGCTGCAAGTTTGGCCAAATTTGTTAAACCCAAATTTCAACAACCCACTCATCACTAATTGGAACACTACTGATTTCATCAAAGCACCTGCCCCTCAACATCTTAAGGGTCATGTAGGCATACCTACCCCCTCATTATAGCATCTGGCAATGAATGCAGTAACTCAATTGTATATAATCTGTAAGTAATTCTATGATTAGCTAAAATGACAGATCAAGATATATCTGTATGTATTTCACCTTGTGTTGTTACTTACAAGAGTTTATAAGCCTGCGGATATTCTTAGCAGTAAAGTATCCAGCTTCTTTTTGGCTTAAAACATAACCTCATGTATGATTAAGACCACGCTAATGTCCGAAACGCATCACAGTGTCCCAGCTGCGTACCTAGACCTGATCCAACGGGATATTATGCTGGATGTTTTTGAATTTTGATTTTTTTACATGGACTCTTGGCATTTTTAAATGTTTGGATTAAAAGTTATGTTTTAAGCCAAGGACAAGTTGGATACTTTACGGTCACTATTACTCGAGGGAACTTTGCCAGAGGATTCCCTACTCCGTGCTTCTCAAGGTGCTGGGTGAGCTGGTTGAATCTTTGTCTTTCCACTCTTAGAAGCAGGGCTTTCTCCCTGTTATTTTTGCCTCCAGCACCTTAGATCCTGGCTATTTCTTTCTAGAGGAATGCCTTTGCCATGGGCCCTTCCATCTATGAAGGGAATGTGAGACGTAAACCTAGTCCTTTGATTAGAGCACTACACATTTTCAGCATAAGTCACTGGAACGGAGCACGAGGGAGTGGCTCAAGTGAGTTTTGTGTTGAATTTTTTTGCTTTTAAGAATTTGGGTGAAAATCCAATTGTCACAAATTCCAACTCAGGTTCATACCAAATAACATTTTCCATGAAATTTGGAGCGAATTCCTATTAGTTACAATCATTTTGCTTATCACTAATGGCTACCTAAAAAGTATAAGAATATCTTTTTCTAAAAAAATATGGAATACAGTGGTGGGAAAGGCACAAGCACCACCTGGCTCAAATAGATAACGCAATAAATAATTAGTCAATACCAATAAACAGAACCGTTAGAACTGTTAAAATAAACACTGGACCACCAGAACCTCTCATAATGAAATAGCACAAGTATCAATGCAATGAAGTGCTGCCAATAAATGAAGGGCTAAATAAGTAATGTGCAATGGAAACGCACACCCACTCTAAGGGAAACCCTTCACGATAAACAATCTCCAACAGTCCAAAAAACACTGCAAAGACGATGCAATCAATAACAAGTAACATACACGCTTGTTTTGTAATAAGAGGGCTCTATGGTGGTCCGTTCATGCACCCAAACGCTCCGCAACCACTTGTAGCTTCCCCAGGATCATATGTATTCCCTCCTTCTGTCTGTCCCTAAAAGCACAAGGGGGGGCTGCCACCTCCTCCTCCTATGTATAGCATCACACAGGCATTGTGCACCGTCACACATCACCGTCACATGGGCAGCGTGTCAATTCATGGCCCAAGCGCCAAGGCTAAACAGCGGGGATGTGGGGGCAAGCACCACAAAGGCCACAAAGCCCCCATCCCCCGGTTTACCCACTCCCACATAGTGGGATAGTGAGACCGGCAGGTGCAGAGTCAGGAACGCCCCCCACAACAGATCACGCCGAGTTTACCAAGGGATATGGACAACTGGAAAGAAGCATGCAACACGAACAATACATTGGCAGATGAATCCGAAACTATGCAAATGGGCATATACTGGTTTACAGAAGGGGCAACAAACCCAAAATCTCCATAATCCACCAGTTTAAACTTGAGATGTAGGGTGAGCATCATGCACAATCTATTTGAATGTGATCTTGAGGTGGTGATTGAATTGGCCCTAGGGATAAGGTTCTATGCCAACCCAGAGGAACTGGGACATTGTTAAACCCAAAGAGATGGCTACAGTAGCATTTCTATTTATTTTGGCAAAATTGGCCTGGTAATTAGTGGGACTTCCCATGGACAAAATAGAGTCTGATAAGTGGCTTACATTAATTTAAAGGGCCTTGTACAAAAGGGGAACTGCAATAGCTCCAAAAGGTGATGCTTAAACTGGACCTTCACCATGATTTACTGAAAAGCCCGAGCCCTTAAAAAACTATTCCCCAGCATCTAAAATTAATATATTTTAAATTTTTAGTCACTTATTATTCTTTCCCCCACTGGGATGCAACTCTGTTCAGGACTTTAGGATACGGGCGCCGCCATCTTAACTCAGAATCATCACACTTACTGAGGAGAGGATAGGAGAGCGGGATCAAATACAGGGGGCGGGGTTATAGCTGTGCTTTGCTCAGACAGAGCAGAGCTGGGGTCCGGGAAAGGTCAGCAATCCCAGAATGCAGAGCAGCACAGTCAGAAGGCACTTCCTGTTTGCAGGCTGCCTGATACATGAGCCGCCATCTTGGATGTTTAAAGGCTCATAACATGCAGTAGATGCAGGTAGGATGATTTTTTATGTAAGCAATCTGTATGTACAGGATATGGGAAACATATAAGATATGCTCTTATTCAGAGTGAAGGACCGCTTTAATAAAAAGTGAAATAATGGCCAGTGATAAATATCCTATACTAATGTGTGAATATCAATTGTGCTAAACATAATACACCCATATGTAGGATTAATAGTAGGAGGCTTCTTTAGGTATTATAGAAAATGGGGAGGCCCCCTCCTTAAGAGAGGCCTGCTGGAAGCTTGCTGTAGGAATACATTTTTACCTGTTTACAATTTTAGTGTGTAAAGTTAACGTGACACAATTTGGCTACAATGTAATAGGCCTTATGCTAATTTTTGGCATTGCTTCCTGAAAGGTCCATTGATGTTAGTTAGCCTGATTCCTCAATGTCTGACCGGACTCTTATCATTAATATGCTAAATTGTATTAAAGCAAATTTTGAACATGAATAGTATATAGGGATAGGTCTTCTAGGTTAGAGACAGTCTCAAACACACAGACATGTGGCGCGAAAGATGGAAAAATCTGCTTTTGTAAGGGTCTGTCATCAGAAAATTCTTGCAATCTGACATTACCTTGGGTCTGTAATCTTCAAATATAAGCCCCTGGCTTTTTTTGAATTGTGAGTTGCTGCTTTGTGAGTTTCTTTTGGAAAAAAAACTGATTGCGATGCTAAACCCTTATCGCACCGCCATCATAATACTTAGATATTGGGTTTGTTGTCTCCTTTGTTAGCCAGTATATGCCCATTTGGATAGTTTCATCAACCCTGTGTTTTTCAGGACAGACAAGAAGGGGATTCACATGCTCACACATCACCCTGACAAAGTGACAAGCATGTGGGTGCACAAGCGGACCACCTTGGTGCCATTTTTTATTGAAAACCATTCCTTCGTTAGTGGGTCAGTTTCCCTTGCACATTACTAATCTACCCCTTCATTTATAGCCCCTTTATTGCATTGGTACTTGTGTTATTTTATTAGGAAATAGGTGTGGGTGGTCAAGTGTTTATTTTGACCAATGTGTATTGCGTGCAATGTGTAATGGTGTTTCTTCATTTCCTACCCATGGAAGGGGCCCATACTTGTTCAGTTGTGTTATAGGAGAGTCCCTTGCTGGACTTTTTCTCTTGGGGATTTTTGTGGTGCACATGCTTTTGCTTTGTCTTTTGATGTTTTTTCTTCTTCTAATTTTAAGGGGAAAAACACCAGCTCAAGCAGAACTTTGTTTTCTAAACAAGGCAAAGTGGTTGGAAATGTATGGGGTCGACATGCACGTTGTTAAGGTACCTTTTTTTACCTCTATTTTGGCTTGGTTTAACGTATATGCTTGTTTTAATTACCTACTTCCTACCTGAAATGTTTCTTTACCAAAAATAACCCAGCAGACTGGGATTGTCTGTTATTCTAAGTATGTCACACACCCCGCTTCAAGACATTCATTACACTTGGGTATACTGACCTGTAGATGGTGATCTTGCAGAGATAACAAAAAAAGGTCAGACCCTCCCGGCCCATAAATACCTGGGACCTCCCACTCATTACCCAGTTTTCCATCTCTGCAGAGGCGAGCAAGTCAAAAGATGATGTTTCCTCCTTGCAGGTAGCCGGGATGACTCCCGGCCACTTTTATTCTTCAATTTCTGCCCGGATCCCCTTGTTTTATATTCCCTGCCTCCCAGCCTAGGCTGCTGGTCCGGGCAAAGGTAGTTGGCACCCCTGGTGCTTAGGAGCCATGAGACCCCATAACAAGGGGTAGGCGGCTATCCCGGTTGGTGATCTCGGTTTGGGATGCCCCGTCCCTTGGCCCTTCCCTGGCATGGATTCCCCCTCTCCCAGGTACCCTTAGAGGGGGGGCCCTTATGGATTCCTGTCTTTCATGTGTGTGTGCGTGTGTGTGTTTTACATGTGTGTGTTTTACTTCACTGTCATGGCGCCGGAGGTCCCGCGGCGCCAGCGGTTCCGCGGTGCCGGTCTCCGGCGCGCTAAGAGTGCTGCCCGCAATGGCGGCGGCGAGCCCATGAGGGCTTCTTCTCCTCCGGACGGGGGAGGGCGGGGCCGGGTGCTCACTCGCGCCTACGGCCCGCCCCCGTACTAAGAGCGCGGCTTTTCATGCCCCGGCTTCTGGCCGGGAGAGACGGGGGAGGGGCGGGGCTGGGCGCGAACCGCACCGGCCCGCTCTCCCTCCTCCTACTGCACACTGCGCGCCGTTACCTGCGGTACCGAAGGTCGGGTGAGGGGCCTGATGGCCATCACTGTCATTTGTTATTGGCTTCTATACATATAGCATGGTCTGAGTGTGTGCTTGTGTTCCAGGTGGACCATTGATCATATTAAAGGGGGGTTCTCCCGGTCCAGGTCCCTGGTTAAAATTTAGCTGACTTAAAATCCTCCCACTCGGGACTTAAAGGGGCATCCTGGGTGGCATAATTGCGTAATTCCCCAAAAATATAAAGAGCATTGTACACATTTAATTGTATATACTATATATAGTACTAAAAAATCACCATATGGAGGCTTCCCTGGATACTGGGCTTGTGCCCCCCTCAGGGCAATCCAGGCTGTGTTTGGGGTGTGGGGTATCCCTTTTGGGGGATGATGTATTTCTATGTGTAGCCTGTGCGCAGCGGGCTATTACACGGCAGACCGGATCACAGGCGTCTGGTTCTGCTCCGCCGGTCTCCTCCCCGTCTCCCCCTCGCCTGACACATGCGTGTGATGTGGTCATTAGCGGGGAGTCGCAATCTGAGGTGTGTGCCAGATTGGCCAATCTTGAAAAATTGTTTTCTAGTGCCGTCGCCAAAAAGGCCACGGCAAAGAGGAAACATTTGTATTTGGCTGCACAGGTCTTTGATAGTGGGTCGGTTTGACTCCCTGGATTGGTCTGATTGCTTCCCGCGTGAGGAAGGGGAGCTGTATGAGGGGTCTGATGGCTCCGACGATCAGCAGTTTGTGGGCGCTGATACCGAGCAGGGCCAGGGGGATTCCTCGGATACATCCAGGGTCCTGGCTCAGGTGTTTAAGGTCCTGGCTATTTCTCCCCCCGAGGCGGCTCCTCCGCTGAAGGGGGAGTTTTTTGAAGACACGAAACCCCGCTTGGAATTTCCTTATCAAAAGCATTTTGATGGTATCATTCGCAAGGAATGGGAGAGGCCGATGCGGCTTCCGGGTGTCCCACCGGGTTGGGACAAGAAATATCCCTTTCCGGTGGACGCAGTGAAGCACTGGTCGTCTCCCCCCGAGGTGGATGCTCCTGTTTTGGGGTTGTCCAGCTCCTCAGTCCTCCATTCTCCGGCGTGCACTACCCTCAAGGATGGTGAGGATAAACGCATTGACCAGATGGCTTGTCATGGTTTTGCCAGTGTTGGATCGGCCTTGCGGCCGGTTTGTGCTTCTCCGCCGGTCGGTTTGGTTACGCCAGTGGGCGGCTGATTTTGTGTCCAAAAAGTCGCTCACGGCCCTTCCCTTTGTGGGGTTGCAGCTCTTTGGAGAAAAATTGGATTCGGTGGCAAAGGGAGGTAAGTTACCCCAGCGTAAGAAGCAGCGTCGCCCCTTTCGGGGGGCGGCTTCCTTCTCTCAGTCCTTTCGTGGGGCTACAGTCGGCAGGGGTTCGGCTTTCCCCTCGTCCAGAAGTGATTCCTGGACCAGGGGCAGGGGTCGGGCCCGTCCAGGACACAGTTGGGGCTCCAAGCCTAGAGTCGCTGCCAAGCCGGCTCAGCAATGAGGGGGCGCCCTCACCCTTGCGGGTGGGGGGACGGTTGCTACTCTTCTCCCTGGTTTGGGTTCAAGAGGTCTTGGACAGGTGGATTCAGGAAGTTACAAGCTGGAGTTCGAGTTCCGGACCCCTCCCAGATTCTTCAGTTCTCGGGTGCCGTCAGATCCTCTGGCCGCCCAGGGGCTTCGGGTGTCAGTAGCAAGTCTCTTGGACATGGCTGTCATCTGCCCGGTGCCCCACTCAGACCGGGGCCTGGGCTTCTATTCCAATTTGTTCACGGTGCCCAAGAAGGACAGATCCGTTCGGCCCATTCTGGATCTGAAGTTGCTCCACAGGTTTGTTCATCCCCGGAAGTTCCGTATGGAGACTCTGCGCTCAGCCATCCACTCACTTCGTCAGGGGGACTTCATGACATCCATAGACATCAAAGATGCTTATCTGCATATTCCAATATTCCGGCACACCAGAGATTCCTCAGGTTTGCGTGGACAATCGGCATTTTCCGTTTGTGGCTCTTCCGTTTGGCCTTACCTCTGCTCCAAGGGTTTTTACCAAGGTGTTGGCAGGAGTGATGGCCATCCTCAGAGCCAGGGGTATCCGCATCGTGCCCTATCTGGACGATCTTCTCATCATGGGGTCTTCCCTCAGTCAGGTGCAGCTGGATACCAGGAATGTGGTTTCCACTCTGGAGAGTTTTGGTTGGGTGATCAACTATCCCAAGTCCTGCCTCACTCCCTCCAGGGTGGTGGAGTTCCTGGGAATGTCACTGGAAACTTCTGAGGCCAGGGTGTTTCTCCCCTGAGCCAAGGTTCTTCTGATTCAGGAATTGACTCAGTGTCTTCTATCCATTCCCCGTCCGTCCATCCGGCTAGGGATGCGACTCGTGGGACTGATGGTGGCGTCGTTCGAAGCGGTTCCCTTTGCCCAGTTTCACACAAGGACGCTCCAGCTCCATCTCTTGGCGGCCTGGGACGGGTTCCCGCTGTCATTGGATCAGTCCTTTCTGATGTCCCCCCGGGTGCAGCATTCCCTTCGGTGGTGGCTGAAACCAAACAATCTGATGAGGGGCAGGTCCTTTCTGACCCCTCATTGGGAGACGGTCACCACGGATGCCAGCCTGTCAGGTTGGGGGGGGGGGGTTTGAAAGGATCTTCAGTTTCAGGGACTGTGGGAGCCTCTGGAGGCTCATGATCCCATCAATGTTCTGGAGTTCAGAGCCATCAGGCTGGTTCTGGCTCACTTGACTCATCAGTTGCGGGGCCTACCGGTCCAAGTTCGGTCGGACAATTGGACGGCGGTCGCCTACATGAATCACCAGGGAGGGACTCGCAGCAGGCGTGCCCTCAGGGAAGTGTCCTTGATCCTGGCCTGGGCAGAGAGCAATGTCCCATGCATCTCGGCGGTGTACATTCCGGGAGTGGAGAACACGGAGGCGGACTCCCTGAGCAGGGGGTCATCTCGCCGGGGGGAATGGTCACTCTGCCCCAAGGTGTTTCGGTCGCTTTGCCACCGGTGGGGGTCTCCGGAGGTGGACCTCTTTTCCTCTCATCACAATCACAAGCTTCCGGCATTTGTGTCTCTCTCGTTGGATCCACTGGCTCTGGCAGTGGATGCAATGTCTCTGAACTGGAGGGATCTGGGGTTTCTGTACCTGTTCCCTCCATTTTCCCATGGTGGGCAAAGTGGTGCGCAAGCTGGCTCTAGAGGGCACATCAGCAATCCTGGTGGCTCCAAGATGGCCAAGACATGTTTGGTTCGCAGACGTGGTAAGGTTGGCAGAGGATCAGTTAGATCTGCCCCTTCTGTCGGATCTGCTCACTCAGGGGCCACTGTTCTACCCCAATTTACCAACACTGGCTTTGACGGCGTGGTTGCTGAAACCTCCATCTTGAGGGAGGAAGGTCTTTCTGATGCTGTCATTCAGACTCTGGTTAGGGCTAGGAAGCAGTCTTCCTCTGCCATCTATTATAGGACTTGGAGGTCTTATATTGATTGGTGTGAGGTCAGAGCCTTGCCTTGCAGGGCGTTTTCTATCCCTAGGGTTTTGGAATTTCTGCAACATGGTCTGGACCAAGGTTTGCAGCTTAGTACGCTGAAGGGGCAGGTTTCTGCCCTGGCGGTTTTCTTTCAAAAGTCTTTTGCCCTTCATGCTCTGGTTAAGACCTTTTTCCAGGGGGTTACGCATGTGCGGCCTCCTAGGAAGCCTTTGCTCCCAGATTGGGATTTGAATTTGGTTTTGTCTGCCTTGCAGGGTCCTCCTTTTGAGCCTTTGCAGGATATTGCACTTTCTACGCTAACTCAGAAGGTTGTTTTTCTGGTTGCCATCACCTCCGTTCGACGTGTTTCGGAGTTGGCAGCCTTGTCTATTAAGGCTCCTTTTCTTTGAGAGGCATCAGGACAAGGTTATTATTCTTGGTGTGCCACACACCCCGCTTCACTTTTAAATATTCTTAATGGGTTAACTCACCGCCAGGTGACGTAGTGCAGAGAGGAAGTCTTGTAACGAGCCCCCTTCCGGCCTATATATACCTGGTACCTCCCTTCAATCACCAGTATTTTTCTCTCTGCTTGACGACAAGACAGAAGATTGAAGGTTCTACCCCGGCACCCCCCTTTTGGTCTATTTCTGCCCGGTTTGAGTGTTTATACCTTGATGGTGGAATGGAAGCCTCCCAGCTTAGGCTGCTCACTGGGCAAATAGTAGATGGCACTTTAAGTGCCTAGGAGCTTATCTCCTACCGCTCGACCTCATGCGTGGGGCAATGCGGCTATCCGGCATGGTGATCCGGAAATGGGATGCCCCTGTCCCGAGGATCCCCGTAGTCCCTTTTTCTCTCCCGTTACGGTCTCTTCTCCCTTCACTATGGGGGGGGGGGGTTTGAGGGTGTGCATTAGGTATGTGTGTTTCACTAGTATAACTTTATTACAACATGTGTGTGTTTACATTATGCTTTGAACATGTGTGCACTCTCTTTATACTATGGTTTAGGTCTGCTTTGGGGCAGACCACGCGGGGTAGGTGGCTTGCCGCCTAAGTGGTCCCCTCCCCCCTTCCCCCGCTGGTCTTGTGGCCACTGTTTGTTTGCTTGGGCATGGCTACGCTTTGCGGTCTTCCTCCCCCCTCCGCTGTCTGTGCGCACGTGTAGTGGCTCATCTGGTTAATCACCAGTTGAGTTGGCTGCACTGATCAGCGTAGGGGGGCGGATCCCGGTGACGCGGGGGCGTGGCGCCGGCGGTGGCATCATGCGGCGGCCCCGGTTTCACTTCCTTTCAGAGGGGAAGTCACGTGGGGCGCGCGGCCGCACTTGGTTTCATTTTCTCTCCTGTGCTGTGGCTGCTGTCTCGCTCTCCGGCTGCGGCGCTCGGTCTGTCCAGGTAAGCGGCCCGTTGAGTGGGATTTATATATGGATATAGGGGGGAGGTATTTTTTATTAGGGGGCATGACTTTTGCTCATTTTTATAGGCACTTTGGTGCCATATATATATGATTGCTGCACACATGTGAGGATCTGATTGTGGTTTTCTTGCCTTACAGATCCCGGGATCCCTGTTTATGGTGGCCCTCCGGCTCTATGTTGCCTGGCTAGTCTTTAGGGATATTAAATATTTTAGAATGCATATGTATACATAATATATATATATATATATATATATATATATATATATATATTGTGGAGATTAGCTCTGGTAGGCGACTGGGTGTCAGCAGTATAGAGGCGGAGGCAAACAGTTCAAAGTTAAGTCTGTGTTTATTTCACACAAAAATCCACAAAAGCATATGTCCATACAGGTTACATCACCTTTTCAGGAAACCGCAGCATAAATGATAGTCAGGCAAACAGCTTTTAGTCCTTGATCAAAGGTCCTGTTTACAGTCAAATAGGCCTCAGGTCCGCATGAACAGCCTCCACAGGAGATTTCAGCCAGGCTCACAGAGTCTCACTCCCATGTGAGCTCTAGACAAAGGACAGGCCACAGCTGATTCCCCAGGCTATTTAAACAGCCCACAAAACCCGGACCTGGGTAGTGGGATGGAGTCCCACCCTGCTCTACTCCATCCCAGTAAAGCCGTCCCAGGTTAGCCTTTCGGCTATTCTAAATCATCAGCAGCAAACTGCCACCAGCAGCTGATGCTGGAAAACAAGCTATACGGCTTTACTGCACCAATGCCAGGTACATTGGTGCTACATACCTGCCGTCAATAACGGCCCCTTGCACCTTACCACATACTCCCCCCCTTTGTTCAACCCTGAGGGGGTGGACACATGCCAAACAATGTGCTCGGGACAGGGCATCCGCATTACCCAATAATCGTCCCGCTCTGTGCTCTACTGTAAACTTGAAGTTTTGTAATGATAAGAACCATCGGGTGACCCTGGCATTTCTGTCCTTAGCCTGGCACATCCACTTGAGGGGAGAGTGGTCCGAAATCAGCCGGAACCTTCTCCCCAGCAAGTAGTAGCGAAGAGACTCCAGGGCCCATTTAATGGCCAAACACTCCCTCTCCACTATACTATACCGGGTCTCCGCGGGTTTTAATTTGCGACTCATGTAGACAACGGGGTGCTCCTCCCCGTTGACTTCCTGAGACAGTACAGCACCGAGACCTACCTCGGAGGCATCGGTCTGCACTATGAACTCCCTCTTAAAGTCGGGTGTTACCAACACCGGAGACCCACACAGGGCAGACTTCAAAGCGGAGAACGCTTTTTCGGCCTGTTCATTCCACTTCACCATGACAGACTTGCGTCCCTTTAACAGGTCTGTCAATGGTGCCGCTAGGGTGGCAAAATTGGGAATGAACCGCATATAATATCCCACCAACCCCAGAAATGACTTTACTTGGCGGGTGGTGTTAGGCCGTGGCCAGTTATGGATGGCTTCTAGTTTGTTAACCTGGGGCTTGACCACTCCTCGTCCAATCACATAGCCCAGGTATTTTGTCTCTTCTAGGCCTAAAGCACATTTTTTCGGGTTTGCCATCAACCCAGCCTTCCTGAGGGAATCCACTACGGCCTGGACTTTGGGTAGGTGACTTTCCCAATCCGTGCTATGGATAATTATATCGTCCAGATATGCCGAAGCATACCGACGATGTGGCCTGAGGACAATATCCATTAACCTTTGGAACGTAGCGGGAGCGCCGTGTAACCCAAAGGGTAATACCTTGTATTGGAACAGTCCCTCTGGAGTAATAAAGGCTGTTTTCTCCTTGGCAGCCTCAGTCAAGGGCACCTGCCAGTACCCTTTTGTGAGGTCCAAAACCGAAAAGTACCTGGCTTGGCCTAGCTTCTCAATGAGTTCATCTACCCGGGGCATAGGGTAGGCATCAAACTTGGAAACTTCATTAAGTTTGCGGAAATCGTTACAGACCCGCAACGTACCATCGGGCTTGGGAATCAAGACTATGGGGCTTGCCCACTCACTCTTTGATTCTTCAATCACGTCTAACCGGAGCATTTGCTGCACTTCCTCCGCGATAGCTTGTCGCCGGGACTCAGGTACCCGGTAAGGCCTCAACCGGACCTTGACCTGAGGTCCCGTGACAACATCATGTTGGATGACCGAAGTGCGCCCAGGGAGTTCTGAAAACACGTCCGTGTTTCTGCTAATAAACTCCCTGGCTTCCTGAGTCTGTTTAGAGGAGAGGTTGTCGCCAGTTTTCACCTCGACTACTGCTTCTCTAATAACAGACCGAGGAATGGGAAGCTCCACCCCCACCATACCTGGTCGGGGACTGTCATCCCCAGGGGTCTCCCTGTCTTTCCACAGTTTCAGCAGGTTTACATGGTACACCTGCTCTGGCTTCCTCCGCCCAGGCTGATGTACCTTGTAAGTCACTTCCCCAACTTTTTCAATGACCTCATAGGGACCCTGCCACCTAGCTAGAAATTTACTGTCCACCGTGGGTACCAGAACCACAACTCTGTCACCTGGGTTAAAGTTCCGTACCCTGGCTTGCCGATTATAAATCCTGCTTTGGGCCCGCTGAGCTGCCTCCATGTGTTCTCTGACAAGCGGCAAGACGGTCTCTATCCGTTCCTGTAGGTGAGTAACGTACTCTACCACACTTTTGTGGGGTGTGGGTTGCTGTTCCCAGGCCTCCTTGGCTATATCCAACAGGCCCCGTGGATGTCGACCGTATAAGAGTTCGAAGGGCGAGAACCCCGTAGAGGCCTGGGGCACCTCTCGCACTGCGAACATCAGATAGGGCAGCAGCAAGTCCCAATTCTTCCCATCCTTGGCGACCACCCTTTTTAACATGGTCTTTAAAGTTTGATTAAACCGTTCTACTAGGCCGTCTGTTTGCGGGTGGTAAACGGATGTCCGCAACTGTTTCACCTGCAGCAGTTTACAGAGCTCTTTCATTACTTTCGACATAAACGGGGTACCTTGATCGGTCAGGACCTCTTTAGGCAGACCTACTCTGGAAAACATTTCCATAAGCTCCTTAGCAATGAGCTTGGCAGAGGTGTGACGCAGGGGCACTGCCTCAGGGTACCGCGTGGCATAGTCCAAGATCACCAGAATATGTTGGTGCCCTCTAGCGGATTTTGGCACTGGACCCACTAGATCCATGGCAATCCGCTCAAAGGGTACCTCAATAACTGGGAGAGGAACTAAGGGACCATGGTAATGAGGCTGAGGGCTGGTCATCTGACATGTTGGGCAGGACTCACAATATCTCTCCACCTCCTTGTACACACTGGGCCAGTAGAATCGTTGTAAAACGCGGTCCAGAGTTTTCTGCTGGCCTAGGTGTCCACCCAGAACATGTTGGTGGGCCAAATCCAACACCAACTTGCGATATGGATTGGGTACCACCAATTGTTCCACCACCTCTTCACGTACCTTGTTTACTCGGTACAACATTTCCTGGTGAACCACAAAGCGAGGAAACTGTAACTCCGCCCCTGGCTGTTGTGGTTCACCTTCCACCTCAAGAACATTCTCCCAGGCCCGAGACAGTGTCGGGTCCTGGTGTTGAGCGGTACCAAAGTTAATTGTGGGGACATGGAGATCTGCCAACTCTGGACCTGTTGCCAACTCTTCCACATCTCCAACCATAACATTTAGTGGGGTTGACTCCCCCTCTTCCATTTTAGGGGCGGGCACCTCTTCCACGGTGCCTCCTGATTCCGGTTCCCAGGGTACCGGGGTCTCCCCTGAGTAGGGCCAGTCTATTGGGGACACACCCGCCTCGCGGGTTTCCGGAACTGCCAACTTGGCCCACAGGGACCTGAACCCTGGAAAATCTCTCCCAATAATCAGTTCATACGGGAGTTTAGCGGCGACAGCGACTTCATGTTTCCAGCTGCCGGAGACGGTGGTGAAGAGACACTTGTGCTGTGGCATAGTCTCTCAAGTCGGAGTCAAGGCTCAAGCGGAGCTAGCCTCAGTACAGCGTCTGCCACACTTCTCTGCTGGATTAACCCTGTGCGGACCATTCAGTTTTTGACAGCAGCCTATCAGCCCATTAAACAAAGTGAGAGTGCCTCAGCATATATTTACCAGGTACAGCAATCTTGAAAACAAGACTTTATTTCAAGAACAGTATCTTTTTCTACATGGCAGCAAGCCTTATTACTTCTTGAAATCCACTTCAGCTGTTTAACCATTTTTGACAAACATCTCTCTCCCGAATACCATCTGCTATAGAGGAATCATTTTATCTTCTCTACATAGTATTCGGCTCTTCAATTGTATATTGTATATAGTGTATATATTTATTGGCTAAGCTAATGGTGTTGGTTTTCACCCAGTATCCACACTACCTTCAAGTGGACCCTAACCTTCATTGTTACTATTGTATATATTGTACTTCTGTACTAAATAAACCCTAGTGTTACTTTTTGCATCATATAGAGTTGTAGGTGTGCTTCTATTTTTAGTTCTATATGGGATATCAGGGGTATTTCACCCCTCTATATACGAATGCACCCGCTATGCTATATTCTTTCCAGGTATTGCTTTTGAGTGTGCTTACCCAATTGTATTTAAATTGTATAGTCTCTCAAGTCCCCATGAATGCACAAAACCCCGGTTTTCCGCCCAGTGTACTCATCGGGCAGTACTAAGGCGGGTCTTGCCAGGGTAACCATACTCCCCGAGTCCAAAAGGGCCACAGCCAGGGTGTCTCCCACTTTCACCTGACAGAGGTGACTTTGCCCCACAAGCTCAGGGACACCGGCAGCACACAGCCTCCTGGCATACATGGAAGGGCGGTAACCAAAGTTCATGTCCATGGGCTCCCCCTGGTGGGGACAATTGGCTCTGATATGTCCCGGCTCCTTACATCCCCAACACAACACTTGGGCAGGGACTTTGGGGGGTAGGTCCTGAGGGGGTTTAGGGGACGCCACTCGCCTGAGCTGGGGCGGGGACCTCCAGGGTTTCCCCGAATCCCTCCTTATGGAGCCGCCTTGCACGTTCCTGGTGGCCTCATATGGCTCCACTAGGTCCACCATCCCTAGTGCGTTGTCAGGGGATACCTGGCCAACCCAGTGCTGAAGAGGGTGCGGTAAAGCCCTCCAGATGTCCGCCAGCAAGCGGTCCAACATGGCAGTGGGGCTTAACAACTCCGGCTGCAGCCATTTTTGCAGCAGGTGCAGCAGTTTATAATACTGGGGTCGGGCGGGCTCTGCCGACTGGTAGCTCCACTGATGCACCCGCTGAGCCCGAACCCACACATTCACCCCCAGTCTGGCCAGTATCTCACCCTTCAGAGTCGGGTAGTCAGCGGCTTGGTCCTCTGGGAGATCAAACACCTGCTGGGGTCCAGACACCAGAAATGGAGCGATGACATCAGCCCACTGGTCATGCGGTAACTTCTCCCTTGCAGCCACCTTTTCAAACACCGCCAGGTAAGTCTCAACGTCATCTGAAGGGGTCATTTTTGTGAGCGCCGAGCGGACAGCTTTCCGGGCATCAGGAATACTTTTGGGCGCACCTGCAGCTTGCTGCGCCATCATATGTTGCAAAAACAGCTGGTTGGCCTCCTGCTGCTGCTTGTTGGCCTCCTGCTGCTGCAGATTCGCCTCCAAGAGCGCTTTCACGACCGCCTCCATTTTGTCTGCAGTCCCAGGTAGCAGCCTGGCAGGTTTAATATAGGACATGCACAAAACAAAAACTTTTTCGGCGGTTGCTCCTAGCAACGGCCTCACTGCTGTGCCCGCATCCGACACCAAATGTGGAGATTAGCTCTGGTAGGCGACCGGGTGTCAGCAGTATAGAGGCCGGAGACAAACAGTTCAAAGTAAAGTCTGTGTTTATTTCACACAAAAATCCACAAAAGCATATGTCCATACAGGTTACATCACCTTTTCAGGAAACCGCAGCATAAATGATACAGTCAGGCAAACAGCTTTTAGTCCTTGATCAAAGGTCCTGTTTACAGTCAAATAGGCCTCAGGTCCGCATGAACAGCCTCCACAGGAGATTTCAGCCAGGCTCACAGAGTCTCACTCCCATGTGAGCTCTAGACAAAGGACAGGCCACAGCTGATTCCCCAGGCTATTTAAACAGCCCGCAAAACCCGGACCTGGGTAGTGGGATGGAGTCCCACCCTGCTCTACTCCATCCCAGTAAAGCCGTCCCAGGTTAGCCTTTCGGCTATTCTAAATCATCAGCAGCAAACTGCCACCAGCAGCTGATGCTGGAAAACAAGCTATACGGCTTTACTGCACCAATGCCAGGTACATTGGTGCTACATACCTGCCGTCAATAACGGCCCCTTGCACCTTACCACAATATATATTAAGGGGGACATTAGGTAAAAAAAAAAATATATTTTTTTTTTATTAAAATCCTCCCTTCCGGGACATTTACAAATAAGGGGGCATCCCGGGTTGGCTTATGCCTAAAAGCCCAAATATTGCAAATACCATAAATCACCATATGGAGGCTTCCGTTATTGCCGGAAACGGTTCTTCTGAGCCATTCGGGGGGTGCGTAAGTTGTGGGGCTCTACTCCCAGCTGATGATGTCTTTATCTGCATCCCTTGTGCGAAGCAGACTATTGCGCACCAGTCCGTTGCTTCGGCTGCGGCCCCATCGCATCCTTCATCATCGCCTACCTCGCCCTCCCTGTTCCGGACCCCGCATGACACTGTCAAAAGTGGGGATTCGCAGTCCGAGGTGGCGGCACGGTCGGCCAGCCCCCGGAAAGTAATGCCCGTTAAAGCAGGGTTAAAGGCCGCTGCAAAACGGAGGCACCTGACTCCGGTACCTTCGGCTCCACAGGACGAGTTATGTGAGCCTGTGGAATGGTCCGATGGATCCCCGGATGAGGAAGATTTTCTGTTGGAGTCAGATGAGCCTGCAGATCAGCTTGAGGCTGATGCGATTGGCGATTGGTCGGAGGGGGTTGTTTTTGACACTCCCTCCATTCTGGCTCAAATGTTTAAAATTTTGAATTTGGATCCACCTGAGGCTGTCACCCTGCCAAAGGGTCAGTTGTTTAAAGAACCTCAGCCGCGTTGGGTTTTTCCCAGACAACACCACTTTGAGAGGGTAGTCCTTAAGGAATGGGAACATCCCACGCGGTTATCTGCTATCCCTGCCAGTTGGGATAAGCGTTATCCTTTTCCGCCAGAGTTGGTAAAGCTTTGGTCTGTCCCTCCTGACGTCGATACCCCTGTGCTAGGGCTCTCCAGCACGGCCATGGTACAGTCTGCTGAGACTACTGTCCCTAAAGATGGAGAGGATCCTTGGATTGACCAATACGCACGCCATGGTTTTATTTATTCCGGGTCAGCATTGCGCCCGGTGTGTGCTTCAGCCCTTCTTCTATTGGCGATTAAGTCTTTAATTCAGGGGCTATACGAGGATCTTAATCCCGCTTGTAAACAGTTTACTGCGCTTAAGCAGTGTGAATCTTTTGTGTCCTATGTCCTATCCGCTCAGGACGATGCGCTGGCTATGAGTAGCAAGACAGCGGCTATGCTGGTGGCTATTCGCCGGTCAGTGTGGCTGCGTCAGTGGTCGGCGGACGCAGTTTCTAAGAAGGTGCTCACAGCTCTCCCCTTTTTTGGGGTTACGTCTGTTTGGGGAGAAAATTGATTCAGTCGCAAAGGGTGGTAAGATGCCACAACGCAAGAGGCCTCGTGGCCCCTTTAGGGGGGCAGGTTCCGGTAGGCCTTCCTTTCGAGGATTCAGAGCGGGCAAGGGGGCTTCCTCTCCCGCTACCAGAGGTGCAGGTTGGACTCGGGGGAGGGGCCGTGGCCGGCCCACTCAGTCCTGGGGCTCCAAGCCCAAACCTGCTGATAAGCCCTCTCAGCAATGAGGGGCTGCCCTCACCCGTGTGGGTGGGGGGACTATTGCGACACTTCTCCCAGGTTTGGAGGCAACTGGTTCCAGGCAGATGGATCCAGGAGGTAGTATCGGCCGGTTACGTCCTGGAAATCGAGTCTCACCCTCCTTTACGGTTTGTTCGGTCTCGGGTGCCCATTGTTCCTTTGGCCACGCAGGGGCCCCTGGCGTCGGTAAGGAATCTGTGAGAGATGGCGGTCATCCGGCCGGTGCCACGCTTAGAGTTGGGCCTCGGTTTATACTCCAATCTTTTCGCAGTCCCCGAGAAAGATGGGTCGGTTCGTCCCGGCCTGGGCTCTCATCAACACAGAGTGTTTCTTCCATTTGCCCAAATTCACACAAGAACGCTTCAGCTTTTTCTGTTAGCGTCTTGGGTCCAGCAGCCTCGGTTGCTGGATCAGTTCTTCCAGCTGTCCTCCCGGGTCCGGCAATCCCTCCTGTGGGGGTTGGTCTCGATCAATCTGGTGTAGGGCAGGTTGTTCCTGACCCTCCTTTGGAAGATTGTCACCACGGACGCCAGTCTGTCGGGATGGGGCGGATTCTGGAGGGAGCTGCAGTTTCAGGGGCAGTGGGGACCTTAGGAGGCCCACTTACCCACCAATATGCTGAAGCTGAGAACTGTCCGTCGGGTGCTTGTTCTCCTGACTCAGCACATTCTGGGCCTTCCGGTCCAGGTGCGTCCAGGCAATCAAACAGCGGTTGTTTTCTTTCCAGAGATGAAGAACCAGGTAGCGGACCGGTTGAGCAGGGGCTCTCCCTGTCTGGGGGAATGGGCTCTCCATCCTCGGGTGTTTCGCTCACTGTATCTCCGATGGGGGACCCCGGAGGTGGACCCGTTTGCCTCTCGCAGGCTCCCGAACTTCGTGTCGCTCTCCCAGGATCCTCTGGCTCTGGCAGTGGACGCCATGTCCCTGAGCTGGGGAGTTCTGGGATTTCTATACCTGTTTCCTCCGATGCCCATGCTGGGCAGAGTGCTTCAGAAGTTGGCTCTGGAAGAGGTGTCCGCCGTTCTCGTGGCCCCAAGGTGGCCAAGACGAGTGAGGTTCGCAGACATCGTTCGGCTGGCAGTGGACCAGTTCGTTCTGCCTCTTCAGCCCGTTCTGCTCACTCAGAGTCAATTGTGTTGCCCCAGTTTACCAGCGCTGGGTTTGATGGCCTGGCTGCTGAAACCTCCATCCTGAAGGAGGAGGGTCTTTCTGATGCAGTCATTAAGACTCTGATCAGTGCCCGGAAGAGGTCTTCTTCCATCACCTACTATAGGACTTGGAAAGCCTATATCGCTTGGTGTGAGATAAGATCTTTTCCTTGTAGGGTCTTTTCGGTCTCCAGGATTCTGGAGTTTTTACAATCAGGGCTGGATTCTGGTCTCCAGCTGAGTACGTTGAAAGGGCAGGTCTCTGCCTTATCTATCTTTTTTCAGAAGCGTGTTGCGCTTTAACCTTTAGTTAAAACTTTTTTCCAGGGGGTTACGCATGTGCAGCCTCCCAGGAAACCATTACTCCCGGTTTGGGACTTGAATTTGGTTCTTTCTGCTCTTCAGGCTCCTCCTTTTGAGCCTTTGCAAGATATTGCTTTGTCTACCCTGACTCAGAAGATTGTCTTCTTGGTAGCGATCACTTCAGTCCGGCGTGTCTCGGAGTTGGCGGCCTTGTCTATCCAGGCGCCTTACTTTGAGAGGCATCAGGATAAAGTGGTCTTTCGGTTCAAGCCAGACTTTCTTCCTAAGGTTGTTTCTGCTTTTCATTTGAACCAAGATATTGTTCTTCCCTCCCACCAGCCAAATCTGCCATTAGCAAGTGGATACGTCAGGCCGTTACTGCGGCCTATTCTGCTAAGGGAAGAGTTCCCCCTTTTCGTATCACTGCTCATTCTACTCGCGCCGTTGGGGCATCTTGGGCTTTTCAGCACCAAGCTTCTGTTGAACAAGTTTGTAAGGCCGCCACTTGGTCTTCTGTTCATACTTTTTCTAAGTTTTACAAAGTTGATGTGCGAGCCTCAGCGGATGCTGTTTTTGGCCATAAAGTTCTGCAGACTGCAGTCATTTAAGTTATGCTTCACCTGGCCTTGAGATGCCCATCCCTTGTGGA
Organism: Gastrophryne carolinensis; assembly: GCA_027917425.1. Taxonomy (NCBI): domain Eukaryota; kingdom Metazoa; phylum Chordata; class Amphibia; order Anura; family Microhylidae; genus Gastrophryne; species Gastrophryne carolinensis. Next base: position 224,529,679 of record CM051239.1, on the reverse strand, counting down.
CACTGCTTTTGGATGTCCCATTAAGTGAAGAATATTTAAAAGTGATGCAGGGTGTGTGGCACACCAAGAATAATACCATTTTGTGAGTACTCACCTGAAAAATGGATATTGTTGGTGTGCCACACACCCCGCTTCACTCCCACCCTTTTCGGTATTTCCGAAGCCTTTATAGGGTGAAGCTTTTTATTTATATCAAATTGATTTTGAGGTTACCGATGGAATACTGGTACCTTGTCTTTCTGCTTTTTTAATATACTGGTGATTGAAGGGAGGTACCAGGTATATATAGGCCGGAAGGGGGCTCGTTACAAGACTTCCTCTCTGCACTACGTCACCTGGCGGTGAGTTAACCCATTAAGAATATTTAAAAGTGAAGCGGGGTGTGTGGCACACCAACAATATCCATTTTTCAGGTGAGTACTCACAAAATGGTATTTTCCGCTTCAAACCAGATTCCCTTCCTAAGGTTGTCTCTGCTTTTCATTTGAATCAGGATATTGTTCTCCCCTCCTTCTGTCCTAAGCCCAGCAATGACAAGGAGAGGGTTTTGCATTCTTTGGATGTGGTTCGCTGTGTGAAGTACTATTTGGTGGCTACTTCTCCTTTTCGTAGGACTGACGCTCTTTTTGTGGTGCCCTCTGGGCCTATGAAGGGTTTGGCTCCTGCCAAGTTTACCATTAGTAAATGGTTTCGCCAGGCCATTGGTGGGGCCTATTCTGCCAAGGGGGAAGGTTCCCCTTTTTCGTGTTACTGCTCATTCTACTCGTGCTGTTGGGGCGTCCTGGGCCTTCCAGCACCAGGCTTCTGTTGAGCAGGTTTGTAAGGCTGCTACTTGGTCTTCGGTTCACACTTTTTCCAAGTTTTACAAGGTTGATGTTTGGGCCTCAGGATGCTGTTTTTGGCCACAAAGTTCTGTAAGCTGCAGTGGTTTAAGTTTGTGCCTTGTTTTTTGGATCCCCGCCCTTTATGGACACTGCTATTGGATGTCCCAAGTGTAATGAATGTCTATAAGCGGGGTGTGTGACATACTTAGAATATTACCATTTTGTGAATACTCACCTGTAAAATGGGTATTATAAGTGTGTCACACACCCTGCTTCACCCTGCCCTTTTGTATTCTGGATCCTTTATATGGTGAACCTTTGTTAGTTTTAACCCTTTCAGTGCCAAGCCCGTAGTTTCTACGTGCTTGCTTCCACTCCACTTAAGTGCCAAGCACGTAGAAACTACGGGCTTGACTTTCCCCCCTGCTACAGTAAAAGTAAAAAAAAAAAAACACTCACCTGACCCCTTGTTCTATCCGGCCGGGTCTCCTCTTCATCCGGGGGGGCTTCGATCCCCCACCCAGGCCCCCCCGGGTGCAGGGGAGAGCCCGGAATAGCCACCCCCGCCCCTTCAGCAGCCCCGGAAATACATGTTAAAAAAAAAATATATATAAAAATGACATTTACTTACCTTAGTGATCGATTGCTCTCGCCGGGTCTCCTCTTCACCAGGGGGGCCTCCGATGGCCCCCCCCTGGCTCTCCAGCTTCAGGAGAGGGCCTGAAAGGCCCTCTCCCTGTCCTGCTCGACGGGCGCCGCCATTTTGCCGATAAGCCCCGCCCCTTTGGGGGCGATGCTTATGACGTCACACCTCCGGGTGTCGTCCTGGCTCCGGGCTGCGATTCTCACACTTGTCATCGCTGGCCACAGGAGGAGGAAGGCAGGTGATGATCTGATCACCTGCCTCCCTCCTCCACTGGCCAGCGATGACAATAACTGTCATCAGAGCTGCGAGGGACACAGAAGCTGAGGATCAGAGGTGAGTAAAGTAAAAAAAAGTTTTTATTTTTTAATAAAGTTATTTTTTAATCTGTGTGGTGTTTTTTTTTTTATTACTGTTAACCCCTTGTGAACTGGTAAGGGGTCCATGACCCCTATACCAGTTCACAAGGCTGGGGGGATGGCAAGCCACCTGCGCTAGCGGGTGGCTTGCCATTAACCCTTGGCACCCCCATTACCTGCCTCCCCAAAGGCCAGGGGGGGGGGCAGAAGAGCCCGGGCCCACATAGGGTATGTGGGCTCGTAGGCTGCAGGGTGGGGGGGCCACATAAGCTGGCCCCCCCACTCTGTGCCTACAAGCCCCCATAGCTGGTCCCGGGCTGGTAATGCTGGGTAAGGGGGACCCCACGTCATTTTTTTTTTATTTTTAAGGGTTTGTAACCCTTAAAAATAAAAAAAAAAATGGGGTCCGCCCCCCCTGGGAGGGGGGACCCTATGTCTTTTTTTTTTTTTTCTTTAATTAACCCCTTATGTTCTGTCACCCAGCAGCTATAAAAGGCTTCCAGCAGATGAGCAGAAGCCAGTGATTGGGAGGGGAAGATGGATGGGAGGTAAGTATTAAAAAAAATAAGAATAATAATAAAATATTTTTTTCTGCGTCTGTGTGGTGTTTTTTTTTTTACATTTAACCCCTTGTGAACTGGTAAGGGGTCCACAAGACCCCTATATCAGTTCACAAGGCTGGGGGATGGCAAGTCATCTGCACTAGCGAGTGACTTGCCATTAACCCTTGGCACCCCCATTACCTGCCTCCCCAAAGGCCAGGGGGGGGCAGAAGAGCCCGGGCCCACGGGCTATGCGGGCTTTGTAGCCTGCAGGGCCAGGGGCCACAAAAGCTGGCCCCTGTGCCCTGTTCCTACAAGCCCTGCATAGCTGGTCCCGGGCTGGTTACTTTGGGTAAGGGGCCCCCATGTCGTTTTTTTTTTGGATTTTTAAGGGTTTTTAACCCTTAAAAATCCCCCCAAAAAATGGGGTCCCCCCCCCCTGGGAGGGGGGACCCTATGTCATTTTTTTCCCCGATTTAACCCTTTGTAGTGTGGATGGTAGTTGTATTTTATTTGTAAATGTTATAAAGTACTTGTTTCAGTTAGGTGGGTCTCCTGGGCAGGAACAGGGGGCTACCGATAAATATGTGGTACCGTTCTAATCGGTAGAAATGGGGCTTTCACATGCAATATGGTTTTCTTTAATACAATACATTTTTTATTTAAAATAAAGGAGGCAATTTTCTAAAAAAAAAATTTTATTTATTTACTTTTTTTTTTTTTAATATCAATAATATTGTAAAAAAACAGAATAAAATTTACATTTACATGTTAAAGCCTAAACTCTGCTGCAAAAAAAATATATATATACATTTTCCTGAAAATTCCAGCAAAAATGTCGCAAAACATGGCGCAAAATGGGGAAAAATGACCTGTCAACAGAGGGTGACAAAATCTCAAGTAGGCTGGCAATTAAAAGGATTAAAAGTAGCTATGCATGGAGGGCGTGGTCAAGATGGCGACCTGAGCAGACGTGGTCGGGGCTCCCTGCAAACCTCCTGAATTTATCCTGAATTTACCTTGAGCAGCTGGTGACTGGGCAGCCAGAGTTCGTGCTGAGGCTCTCCCTGGCCCAGGTATTGAGCCGGTGTATAGAGCGGCGGCGGAGACGACCATCGGGAGCGGCGGCGGAGGCAGCGGGGCACACGCGAGGTGAGGAGGCAGACGGCACTGACACGTGTTCCCAGCCCGCTTACGCGTGCAGGATGGAGAGACGACCAGATTTTTCACTTCAGCTGAGGAGGCTAATGTGTGGCTGGACTCTCTACCTGGGGCCTGATGGACTGGGTTCCGGCTGGAGAGAGCCGCACTCTGAATGTCCCGGTTTTGCATCGTTGCCCGTGTTCCTGTGATGGGGGGCTCCCCCTCCCGCTGCAGGCCTACTAACACCGGGGCCGAGTGTCTTGATGCCGGAAACAGGGCCCACTATGTCCCGTTTGCTTATTTGATGGTTGTTGAAGTTGCTGAGTTGTGTTCGAGCTGCCCTAGTTACATATGTATCCTGATCTGATCACCACAGGAGAGTCGGGCTCTGGGCTCCCAGGGTACAATGGTTCCCCCCTCCTCCTGAACCTCCCTCGCTATCCTGTTGTCTTCTTAGCTTCCCTGGTCTGCCCACCCTCCGTCCCTCCCACCTTCCCTTTCCCCCACCTTCCCTTTCCCCCACCTTCCCTTTCCCCCACCTTCCCTTTCCCCCACCTTCCCTTTCCCCCACCTTCCTGGTCACTCCCTCCCTGATTACCTCCAAGCGACCCTGGGAACCCTTGGCGGCTATGCCGCCAACCTGTAAATGGTTATGGTAATTTTATGTTGGGGGCCCATAGGCGATGGGTCTCTGCACCCCGGGTGCAACTAGTTACACCGTTGTTGTATTGTATTGTTGGGGGGGTATGAAGCTCGCCAAAGTTGGGAGTCGGTGGAGCGGGGTGGGGGTGGTTGGGAACGGGATTTGTATGTATATGGTAGAGTTTAACAAATTATGTATTATATGTCGTCATGTTGGTATGAATGGGATGAATGGAAGCCGGACCCTAAAGGCTGGGTGGTTGAGGGTGGAGGGCTATCAGTGGAGGCTGGGATTTGACCACGGGAATGGTATGCTGATTTATGAGAATGGGTGATTGTAAGATTCTCTCCTGGAATGTCAGGGGGCTAAATGATAAAATTAAGCGGACTACGGTCCTCCAATTTGTTAAGAGATATAGACCCAATGTGGTGATCCTCCAGGAGACTCACCTGGTGGGGCGGAGGGGACTGGCGCTGAGGAGACCCTGGATCCAGGACTCATTTCATGCTCTCTTCTCGGCCTACTCTAGGGGGGTCTCCGTGCTGATCTCCAAGGGAACCCCATTTGTGCTGTACTCTGTGCAGACGGACCGGGAGGGTTGCTATGTGATCCTCCACGCCAAGCTTATGGATACTGACGTAATTATTGTAGGCATCTATGTTCCTCCGCCTTTCTGTGTACAGGTCTTGCACCGGGTCATGGAGAGAGTAGTCAGCCTTCCACCGGCCCCGGTACTGCTGGTGGGAGACTTTAATATGGTGTTGGACTCGGCGCTGGATAGACTGGACAGGAGCCCGGGCCCTAGGACGCAACTGGCATCCTGGGCAGAGGCGTTGGGCCTACAGGAGCTATGGAGGTGGAAGCACCCAACGGACAAGGCATACTCCTGTCACTCGGCTACACATAGATCCTTGTCCAGGATAGACCTCGCGTTTTCATCACCTGACCTAATGGCAAGGGTGATGACCTGTAACTATCTCCCGAGAGGCATCTCAGATCACTCGCCTTTGCTGGTAGAGATTGGGCTATTACACGCACGGGCAAGCCGGGTGGGATGGACCCTAAATCCCCTGTGGCTGGAGACCCCTGAGGTCAAAGGTTGCCTATCCTCCAATGCAGAGGTCTTCTGGGAGTGTAACGCGGATGAGACGTCTGCTGGGGTGAGATGGGATGCCTTTAAAGCAGTCACCAGGGGATGCGCCATAAGCGCTATAGCGGCGGTTAGGGGAAAGAGGGGGAAAGCAAGGGCAGAACTCGAAAGTAAACTAGCGGAAGCGGAAGAGGAATACATTGCCTCAACTGACGATAAGGCCCATTCGTCACTGTTGACTCTTAAGCGGGAATATAATCTGCTGCTATCCGACTCGACCAGGAAACTATTGTTATACAAACAGGCGACGATTTTTGACAAGGGGGACAAGAACGGTAAGACTCTGGCTTATTTAGCAAGGGCTGAGAACAAATCAAACAGTATTGCCGGGATAGTGGTGGAGGGGGAAACAGTAACAGAGGGAGATAAAATTGCACAACAGTTCCTCAGGTACTACTCGGCCTTGTACTCCTCTAGGGTCAACTACGGGACAGAAGAGCTAGAAAACTATCTGGATCAGGTTAAGTTCCCAGAATTGGCACCGGCTGATCGGGGGGCTCTTGACTCCCCCATCACTATCGAGGAAATCATGACTGCTATAAGAGCGCTCCCTGGTAGGAAGGCTCCTGGGCCTGACGGACTGCCGGCCGAGTGGTACAAGCAGGAAATGGAGCAGATAGCCCCTAGATTATGGGAGGTGCTGAAACAGGCGCTGGAAGATGAGTGCATCCCGGCCTCCTTCCATGAAGCACATGTGGTCCTAATTCACAAGGAGGGGAAACCCCCTGATGCCTGTGCATCGTACAGACCCATCTCTTTATTAAACCAGGACGCCAAAATACTGGCCAAAATCCTAGCCACTAGACTGAATAGGGTCATATTGCAATTAATTGGGCCGGACCAATCAGGCTTTATGCCGGGACGCACCACGGGGATAAATCTGCGCAGACTGATGTCCAACCTTCAGATAGTGCATGACAATTTTGGTAGTCGGGCAATTGCTTCACTGGACAATGAGAAGGCCTTCGACTCGATCGAATGGCCCTATCTGTGGGCAGTGCTGGCCAGATTCGGGCTCCCTGCGGGTTTCATATCATATGTCAGGCTGTTATATGGCCGTCCAACGGCCAGAGTAAGGGTCAATGGATGCTACTCTGACCCGTTTGTGTTAAGCAGAGGGACCAGACAGGGTTGCCCACTCTCGCCACTACTCTTCGCATTGGCCATTGAACCGTTGGCGATAATTGTCAGGGACTCTCCAGCCATCGCTGGATGGAAGTTGGGAGAGGTTGAGGAGAAAATTTCACTTTACGCAGACGACACCTTGCTGTACCTGGCGGACAGCTGTGAGTCCTTGGAGGCTGCATTAGACATCATCGGTATATTTGGGAGATTTTCCGGCCTGAAAGTTAACTGGGATAAGTCCAGCCTGATGCAAGTAGATGCGCCCGACCCTCGGGATATCTCCCCAAGATCCCAGTTGAAGGTAGTCCAAAAATTTAAATATCTGGGGATCATGATCAGTAAGCAGACTAATGAGTTTATCCCTCTCAATATCTCTCCAGTAGTGGCGAAACTGAAGCAAAGAGTCACTCAGTGGGCGAGCCTCCCGCTGTCAGTCATGGGCAGGGTCAATATATTCAAGATGATCTTTCTCCCAAAGTTCCTGTACATATACCAGGCCTCCCCAGTGCTGCTTCCTATTTCCCACTTTAAGGCACTGGACTCGATTATCTTTAGCTTTATATGGGGACAATCTCCGCCAAGGCTGAACCGTCAAATAATGAAGGCACAAATAGATAAGGGGGGACTGGCGGTGCCACATATGCAAATGTATTTTTACGCCACACAGCTTTTGTTTATTCATTGGTGGCTCCGCCAACCGAGGGACAATCCAGTGGTATGTCTAGAGGCGGCATTGCTAGGATCCCCAGAACGGTTGGCCTCCCTGGCATACAGGGGCACGAGAGGGATCCGAGAGGCGACCGCGTGTATGAGGGCGGCTAGTAACATCTGGGAGAGGACAGCTAAGCTGGGGGTAAGACCGGATGAGACCCAGGCTTGGTCTCCTTATACCCCCTTGTGGGACAATCCTAGATTACCAGAACTGGGTACTATGCAGGACCCGCTGTTCTGGACAAGAAAAGGCATCCATCGGATTGGGCAATTATATAGGGGGGGAGTGCTGGTGTCATTCGATCAGCTTAGGGAGGAGTTTCATCTATCCCATCGTGATTTTTTCCGTTACCTGCAACTCCGGCACGCACTGCACGCCCAGTTCCACAGGGAGGGTCCGAGGATTACGGGGTCTAGCACGGAGAACGCGGTTAGAGACAGGAGCCTGACAAAACCAGTCTCTACACTGTATAAGTGCTTGATGGGAGAGCTGGTGTCCCCTAGAAGCAAGATTGAGGCTAAATGGCAGGGCTTAGACCCAAATTTGGATCAGGATGACTGGGAGGAGATAATAAACAACTTACACGCGTCGGTAGTGGAAGCCAGAGATAGATTAATCCAAACCAAGTGGGTTCATCAGGCTTACATCACCCCGGTTCGTCTGCACAGAATGGGCTTAGCTGATACCGATATATGTCCTAGGTGTGAGAGGGGCAGTGGCACATGGGTACACATGATCTGGTCATGTGAAGCCCTGACGGTTTTCTGGGAGGGAGTGATGGGTCTGATCAGTAGAGTTGTGGGTTTTCGGATACAGGGATCTGTCCCACTGTGTCTTCTGGGGGTGGTCGAACCGCTGTCGGAACCGAGAGCACTGAAGTCCTTGCTGCGCCTGCTGCTCTTTTACGCCAGGAAGTGCATTTTGATAAATTGGAGACACCCTGCTATACCCTCAGTGCAAGCCTGGAAAAGGTTAGTTAATCAGAAACTTATTATGTATAAACTGACATACGCTGCAAGGGGGGTACCGGATACGTTTGAGAAGGTCTGGGACCCATGGCTGCAGAGCCAGGAGTCAGCATCTGAGGATGAGTGAGCATGGGAGTAGGGCCTGGTGAGGAGGATCTTGGGTCAAGTTTGCTATCTATAACATATTTTTTGGAGGATTGAGTCGGGTGTCGGATCATGACTGATGAGAAGTGGGAGGGAATTTAGAACATATGCGTCCTGTCTAATAACGGGTAGGCATCAGCCTCCCTGTCCTTTGTCCTTTGCCTAAAATGTGTGGGTAGGAAGGCCTCCGGAGTCCGGTATGAATGATGTGAGAATGGTTGTCTGTGTTAGTCTATATATGCCATTTATGAAGAGGGGTGCCTGCGGCACCTTCGTTACTTTATAAGAAGACTTGTATTGTCTTGTATGTCTGTTATTGCAAATAAAAACTTTAAAAAAAAAATTAAAAAAAAAAAAAAAGTAGCTATGCATGTTGGGTATTGTTCTGTTCGGGGGACCTTGCGCTTTCAGACTTAGCTTGTTTTTTCTGGTTTGCATATTTATATTTTAGGAAAAGGTGTTTTTTATTCAGCTTTTTTATAAATTTTTTAGGGAAACCCTGCGCAACCAAAGAATCCTTTGAGGGATCAATTCCAGAAAGATAAGCCCACTACAACAAGCTGGGTACGCTTAGAAAGCTTAACATGTGTACTTTTAGGGAATATATGGTTTATGGGGGATATTCCAAATGTAAAGGGTTGTTTTGGTTGAAAAATCGCAAGATGTGCACCTTGTCTGCAGAGCTGAAATTTTCAAGAAAAATTACCGTTACACACATGCTTTACTTTGGGGTGTTTGGCAACTCTTCCCTTGACAGTAGCTATGCATGTTGGGTATCGTTCTGTTCGGGGGAAGGTTGCTTTTTCAGATTATACTTGTTTTTTCTTGTTTGTATATAGTTTGTTTAGGAAAATGTTGCTTTGATTCTGCTTTTTTATCCTTTTTTTAGGGAAACTCTTTGCAACCAAAGAATACATTGAGGGATTACTTCCAGAAAACTGTGGCCGCATCAACAAGCCTGGTACACCTAGAAAGCTTGAGGTGTGTACTTCCAGAGAATATATAGTTTGTTGGGGGTATTTCAAATGTAAAGGGTTATTTTTCTGGAAAAACTGCAAGGTGCACATAGTGCATATCACAGTTGTATTTTTTTCTGAAAAACCCCTAAAGCGCTGTTTCAGTTTGGGGGAGTCTCCTGGGCAGGAAAGGGTGTCTACCTATACATATGTGGTACCGCTGTAACCGGGAGAAATTGGGGTTTCACACGCAATAAGATTTTATTGACAAACTTACATTTTTTATTATAAAAAAACACTACAAATTGCAAAAAATAGATTTTTTTTTATTTTTTTGCACATATTTCACCCAAAAGTATTGAGAATACACAAAAAAAAGGCCAAACAAGACATCGCATGTTGAAGCCCAGACTCTTCTGAAAAAAACAATATATCATTTTCCTGGGAAATCCCTGGAAATCCCTTCAAAAATCACATTTGAACATGGGGAGCGCAAAATAGTTCAAAATGGTCTGGCACCAAGGGTGACAAAATCTCCAGGTAGGCTGGCAGCGAAAGGGTTAATTGGCTTTCCTGGTCCCTTGATCTTACTGCTATCTTTATACTGGGGAATGAGTGGGAGGTCCCAGGTATTTATGGGCCGGGAGGGTCTGACCTTTATTTGTTATCATCTCTGCAAGATCGCCATCTACAGGTCAGTATACCCAAGTGTAATGAATGTCTTGAAGCGGGGTGTGTGACATACTTATAATACCCATTTTACAGGTGAGTATTTAGAAAATTGTATTTTTTCTTCCTCAGCAGAAGGTGGACAGTCTGATTGCACAGGTCCAGTTCCTGCTATCTTGTCGTCATCCCTCCATCAGGCAGGGAATGCAGCTGGTGGGCCTGATGGTGGCGTGCTTCGAGGCGGTCCCTTATGCGAAGTTCCACTTGAGGCCTCTGCAACTCCACCTCTTGACAATATGGGACAAGGACCCTGTGTCCCTGGACCGGGTCTTTGCGCTTTCCCCCCTCGTCAGGCGGTCCCTCTCGTGGTGGCTGGACTCCAGGAACCTGGGAGACGATCACCACGGATGCCAGTCTGTCAGGTTGGGGGGGTTTCTGGAAGTCCCTGCAGTTCTAGGGGAGGTGGGGCCCTCAGGGGCGATCAGGTTGGTTCTGGCTCAGTTGACTCATCACCTTCCGGGCTTGCCTGTTCAGGTGCGCTCGGACAACCAGACGGCAGTTGCCTACATCAATCATCAGGGAGGGACCCGGAGCAAGAGGGCCCTCCAGGAAGTGTCTCTGATCCTGACCTGGGCAGAGGCCAAAGTTCCCTGCATATCTGCGGTGTACATCCCGGGGTTGGAAAATCTGCTGGCAGACTCTCTGAGCAGGGGGACCTCTCGCCAGGGAGTATGGTCCCTCTGCAACAGGGTGTTCCAATCTGTGTCACTATTGGGGCCAACCAGATGTGGATCTGTTTGCGTCCCGTCCCAATTACAAGCTCCCAGCCTTTGTCTCCCTGTCCCAGGATCCTCTGGCCTTGGCCACGGATGCCCTAGCAATGTCATGGCAGGACTTTCAGCTCCTGTATGTCTTTCCTCCATTCCCCCTGCTGGGCAGGGTTCTGCGCAAGATTGCTCTGGAGGGGGTGCCAGCAATTCTGGTGGCCCCCAGGTGGCCAAGAAGAGTGTGGTTCGCAGATGTGGTGCAGCTGGCAGTAGATCAGTACGTTCTGCCCAGGGTGCCAGACCTGCTCACTTAGGGTCCCTTACTCCATCCCAATTTACAAACTCTGGCTTTGACGGCCTGGCTGCTGAAACCTCCATCTTGATGGAGAAGGGGCTGTCTACCTCGGTTGTTGATACCATGATAAAGGCTAGGAAGAAGTCTTCTTCTTCCATTTATTACAGGGTTTGGCGTGCCTACGTTGACTGGTGTGAGTCTAAGTCTCTTCCCTGTCGTGTGTTCTCTACTCCCAGGATCCTGGAGTTCCTGCAGCATGAGTTGGAGATGGGGCTCCAACTCAGTACTCTGAAGGGTCAGGTTTCTGCCCTGGCTGTCTTCCAGAAGTCCTTTGCTCAGCATTCTCTGATCAGGATTTTTTTCCAGGGGGTTACTCATGTGCGTCCCCCACGTAAGCCTATGATGCCTGTTTGGGATTTGAACTTAGTTTTGTCAGCCTTGCAGGGTGCTCCCTTTGAACCTGTGCAGTATGCTGCCCTGGCCATTCTTACTCTCAAAGTTGTCTTTTTGGTGGCTTTCACCTCTGTTAGGAGTGTGCCTGAGTTGGAGGCGCTCTCCATCCAGTCCCCCTACTATGAGAGACACCAGGACAAGGTGGTGTTCCGCTTCAAGCCAGACTTTCTGCCTAAGGTTGTGTCTGCCTTTCATTTGAATCAGGACATTGTTCTTCCATCATTGTGCCCTAATCCTAGTAATGCTAAGGAGAGGGTCTTGCATTCTTTGGATGTGGTTAGGTGTCTGAAGTACTATCTGGTGGCTACTACACCTTTTAGAAAAACTAGTGCTCTTTTTGTGGTCCCTTCTGGTCCTAGGAAGGGTTTGGCTCCTGCCAAGTCTACTATCAGCAAATGGATCCATCGGGCTGTGATTCAGGCCTACTCTGCTAAGGGGAAGAATCCTCCCTTCCACCTTACTGCTCATTCTACTTGTGCTATTGGTGCCTCTTGGGCTTTTCAGCACCAGGCTTCTGTTGAACAAGTTTGCAAGGCCGCTACTTGGTCTTCTGTTCATACCTTTTCAAAGTTTTACAAGGTTGATGTTAGGGCCTCAGCTGATGCTGCTTTTGGCCGTAAGGTTCTGCAGGCGGCAGTGGTATGACATGTCTGCTGTTAGCATTGGAGATCCCACCCTACTTTATTGGGTGTCCCAAGTGTAAATAATCTATCTGGAGCAGGACGTACTTTATACTAAGAATAATACAATTCTGTGATTACTCACCTGTAGAATTGGTATTATGAGTATACAGTACGTCCTGCTCCACTCCACCCTTGGTTTTGCATTATCTTGGATCCCCTGTATGGAGATTGTTATCATTGTTATATTTACCAGTTTGGGTTTGTTTTCATTCTCCCGACTTCTCGTTAACTGCTTTTCAATGCTGGGGATTGTGGGAGGTCCCTGGGTATTTGAGGGGCCAGGAGGAGCCTATTTTCGATGTCTCTGCAGTCCAGCGCCATCTGGCGAAGTAATACCCGAGTGTAAGTAATCTATCTGGAGCAGGACGTACTGTATACTCATAATACCAATTCTACAGGTGAGTAATCACAGAATTGTATTATTTTCACCATGACAGGCATTTGGGGTAAGCGGGTCTGGTACCTTAGCAGACAGGGTTACTCCATGCACAGTATGCCTGCAAAGGCCTCTGGGTGAGGACAGTACTGTTTGCCCAGAATGTGCTATGGTAGTACTAACTAAATTTGGGAGGAGAACTTCTCCTTCGTAGACTGCAGAGGGTGAACTTCCTTCCAGTGAGGAAGAAAGTAATTTGGACTCAGGATCCTCTACACAAGAGGGCTCTCTGTTTAAGGATCAGATGAAAGGTCTGTTCCATTTTCCATTAGTTCCATTTTAGAGATTCTGGATATTTCAGCTCTCAAATTTCTCAAGAGGAAGAAGGAGATTTATTTAAGCCAGAGAGACCGAGGCAACAGTTCCCTGAGCAAACTCCTTATTCTTGGTGTGCCACACACCCCGCTTCACCTTTAATTCTTCACGATTGGGTTACTCACCGCCAGGTGACGCTGTTGCAGAGAGGAAGTCTTGTAACAAGCCCCCTTCCGGCCTATATATACCTGGTACCTCCCATTTATCACCAGTGTTTTTCTCTTTGTATGACGACAAGACAGAAGGTTGAAGTCTCCTGCTTGCAGGTAGCCGGGGTCTTACCCCGGCACCCCCCTTTTGGTCTATTTCTGCCCGGTTTTGATTGTTTGTTGCCTTTGTGGTTAAATGGAAGCCTCCCAGCCTAGGCTGCTCACTGGGCAATTGGTAGACGGCACTATAGGTGCCTAGGAGCTTATCTCCTCCGCTCGACCCCCTGTTTTGGGGGCAATGCGGCTATCCGGCATGGTGATCCGGAGGTGGGATGCCCCTGTCCCGAGGGTCCCTTGGCCCCTTGCTCTCCCGTTTCGGTCCCTTCTCCCTTCACTATGGGGGGGGGGGGGGTAGAGGGATGTGTATTGTGTGTATGGTTTACTGTATGTTCATGTATTTGCTTATTTCAACGTTGTCAGGCTGCACCGCAAGTGAGTGTGCATATGGCCTGACTTTGATTCCTCCATATATGGCAGTCTCTGTTTTGTGGGCTGCTGCTGCTGGCCTGTAGGGCCAGAGCTTTGGGTCAGCTTTAGGGGTTGACCGGGGCGGGCTGTACGGTGTCAGGCTTGCTTATGGCTGCCCTCGCGTTTTTCACTTTATCCAGCTCCCCTCCCCCCTCCCCTTATCTCCTTTTTATTTGAGGGCAGCACAGGCTGCCTAGTATCTCCGGTCCCCCTCCCCCCTTCTCCTTTTTACTAAGGGCTTGTTAGCCCTCTAGCTGCTTTGACACCGCCGTTCGGCGGGCCGCACTGTTCATATTTGGCGGGGGGGCCGGGCCCGGATGACGTCAAAGGTGGGGGCGTGGTCCGGCGGCGCGTCATTCACCGGCCCCAGCCGCACTTCGTGCGGGGCTCTCAGCCGCATATGGGTGCTGCTGCTGCTACTGCTGCCTGCTCCGCCACTTCTTCCGCTTCTGCGAGCTCTGCCGCTTCGGCTGCCACTGCCGCCTTCGCTGACATTTGCTGCCTGTCTTCCACCACTTCTATGGTCGGGTGCTGGGCTTACTTGGGCAGGTAAGCGACCTCACCTGGCGTGGGGCCGTCTAATTTTTTTATGGTGTTTGACTGTTTATTTAAAAAGTAATATATTTAATGGAAAAATACTTTTATTTAAAAAAAGAAAAAAAAAAGAAAAATATATAAGGAGGAAAATCAGAGGCCAGTTTTCTTGCCTCTTCAAAGCACTTTGGTGCTGTGTATGTATGTTATATTGCATGTTGCCATTGGTTTCTGGGGGTCTTACTGTTGGTTTGTTTCTTCCCCACAGGTCCTTTCTTTTCCTCCAAATTGGGATATATATATATATATATATATATATATATATATATATATATATATATATATATATATTAAAAAAAAAAAAATATATATATATATATATATATATATTTATTTAAGGGGATCTTTATTATAAATTAAATCCTCCCTCTCCCGGGACATTAACATAAAGGGGCATCCCTGGTGGCTTATGCCTTAAACCCAGAATTTTGCGAATACCATAAATCACCATATGGAGGCTTCCGATAATACCGGAAATGGTTCTTCTGGGCCATCTAGGGTGTGTGGAGGCTGTGGGACTCCGCTCCCAGGCGATGTTTTTGTATGCATTCCTTGTGCAAGGCAGAATATTGCGCGTCAGTCCGTTGCTCCGGCTGCTGGCTCTTCACAACTTCCATCATCCCCTACCTCTCCCTCCCTGTTCCGGACCCCATGTGACATTGTCAAAGGTGGGGATTCGCAATCCGAGGTGGCGGCACGGTTGGCCAACCTCGAGAAGATAATTTCCGTTAAAGCAGGGTTAAAGGCCACTGCGAAACAGAAGCACCTTTCTCCTGTACCTCCGGCTTCACAGGATGAAGTATGTGAGCCTGTAGATTGGTCCGATTGCTCCCTGGACGAGGAGGGAGAATTCCTGGTGGAGTCAGATGAGCCTGCAGATCAGCTTGAGGTTGATGCTATTGGCGATTTGTCTGCGGGTGTTTCCCTTGACACCCCCTCCATTCTGGATCAAATGTTTGAAATTTTGAATTTAGATCCGCCTGAGGCCGTCACCCTGCCTAAGGGTCAGTTGTTTAATGTGCCTCAGCCGCGTTTGGTTTTTCCCAGACAACACCACTTTGAGAGGGTTGTGCTTAAAGAATGGGAACATCCCACGCGGTTAACTGGAATTCCTTCCAGTTGGGAGAAATGTTATCCTTTTCCGCCAGAATTGGTGAAGCTTTGGTCGGTTCCTCCTGACGTCGATACCCCTGTGCTAGGGCTCTTCAGCACGGCTATGGTGCAGTCTGCTGAGACCACTGCTCTTAAGGATGGTGAGGATCGTCGGATTGACCAGTACGCTCGCCATGGTTTTATTCATGCCGGGTCAACGATGCGCCCGGTGTGTGCTTCGGCGCTTCTTCTATTGGCGGTTAGATCTGTAATTCAGGATCTGTGTGTGGATCTTTATCCCACTTGTAAGGAGTTTACTGCTCTCAGGCAGTGTGAGTCTTTTGTTTCCTATGTTCTGTCCGCTCAGGACGATGCGCTGGCTATGAGTAGCAAGACAGCGGCAATGCTGGTGGCTATTCGACGGGCAGTATGGCTGCGCCAGTGGTCGGCGGACGTAGCTTCTAAAAGGGTACTCACAGCTCTCCCCTTTTTGGGTTTGCGACTGTTTGGTGATAAAATTGATTCAGTTGCAAAAGGTGGTAAAATGCCGCAACGTAAGAGGCCTCGTCGTCCCTTTCGGAGGGCAGGTTCTGGTAGGCCTTCCTTTCGGGGATTCAGAGCGGGTAGGGGGGCTTCCTTTCCCGCTACCAGAGGTGCAGGTTGGACTCGGGGGAAGGGCCGTGGCCGCCCCGCACAGTCCTGGGGCACCAAGCCCAAGCCTGCCGGTAAGCCCGCTCAGCAATGAGGGGCTGCCCTCACCCGTGCGGGTGGGGGGACGATTGCGACACTTCTCCCAGGTTTGGGACCAGGAGATTCCGGACAGATGGATCCGGGAGGTAGTGTCGTCCGGTTACAAGCTGGAATTCGAGTCTCGCCCTCCTTCACGGTTCTTTCAGTCTCGGGTGCCTATCGATCCTTTGGCCGCACAGGGGCTCCTGGCGTCGGTAAAGAATCTGTTAGAAATGGCGGTCATCCGGCCGGTACCGTGCTTAGAGATGGGCCTCGGTTTCTACTCCAATCTTTTCGCAGTCCCCAAATAGGACGGGTCGGTTCGTCCCGTCCTGGACCTGAAATTACTCAACAAGTTCATCCGTTTTCGGAAGTTTCGCATGGAAACTTTGCGTACGGCCGTCGGTTCCCTTCGGCAGGGGGACTTCATGATGTCCATAGACATCAAGGATGCTTATCTTCATGTTCCCATCTGCCACGCTCATCAACGTTTTCTTCGATTCGTAAAGAAAGATCAGCATTTTCAATTCGTGGCACTTCCATTTGGCCTTACCTTGGCTCCAAGAGTGTTTACCAAGGTACTGGCAGGGGTGATGGCCATTTTCAGATCTCGGGGCATTCGGGTCGTACCTTATTTGGACGACCTTCGTCGTCCAAATAAGGTACGTCTCCATGGCTCCGTCGCTCAATCAATCGGAGACAGACACCAGGATGGTGGTCTCCACGCTGGAGAGCTTTGGTTGGGTGATCAACTTCCCCAAGTCCTCCCTCGCTCCGGCCAGGGTGGTGTCCTTTTTGGGGATGCAGTTGGACTCTCATCAACACAGAGTATTTCTCCCCCAGTCCAAAATTCATATTCATTTCACACGAGGACGCTTCAGCTTTATCTGTTGGCGTCCTGGGACCGGCAGCCTCGGTCGCTGGATCAGCCCTTCCAGTTGTCCTCCCGGGTCCGGCAGTCCCTCCAGTGGTGGTTGGTCTCGGCCAATCTCGTGAGGGGCAGGTCCTTCCTGACCCCTCTTTGGGAAATTGTCACCACGGACGGCAGTCTTTCGGGATGGGGCGGATTCTGGAAGGAGCTTCAGTTCCAGGGGCAGTGGGGACCTCAAGAGGCCCACTTACCCATCAATGTTCTGGAACTGAGAGCCATCCGTCGGGTGCTTGCTCTCCTGACTCATCACGTTCTGGGCCTTCCGGTCCAGGTGCATTCAGACAATCGAACAGCGGTTGCTTACATCAATCATCAGGGAGGGACTCGCAGTCTGAGTGCTCTCAGAGAGATGTCCCTGATCCTGACCTGGGCAGAGGCCCATGTTCCTTGTCTCTCGGCAGTATACATTCCAGGAGTGGAGAACCAGGAAGCGGACCGGTTGAGCAGGGGCTCTTCCCGTCTGGGAGAATGGGCTCTCCATCCTCAGGTTTTTCGCTCACTGTGTCTCCGATGGGGGACACCGGAGGTGGACCTGTTTGCCTCTCGTCACAATCACAGGCTCCCGAACTTCGTGTCGCTCTCCCAGGATCCTCTGGCTCTGGCAGTGGACGCCATGTCCCTGAGCTGGGGGGATCTGGGATTTCTATACCTGTTTTCTCCGATACCCATGCTGGGCAGGGTGGTTCGGAAGTTGGCTCTGGAAAGGGTGTCCGCCGTTCTCGTGGCCCCAAGGTGGCCAAGGCGAGTGTGGTTCGCAGACATCGTTCGGCTGGCAGTGGACCAGTTCGTTCTGCCTCTTCGGCCCGATCTGCTCACTCAGGGTCGGTTGTGTTACCCCAATTTACCAGCGCTGGGTTTGACGGCCTGGCTGCTGAAACCTCCATCTTGGAGGAGGGTCTTTCTGACTCAGTCGTTAAGACTTTGATCAGTGCCCGGAAGAGGTCTTCTTCTATCATCTACTATAGGACTTGGAAAGCCTATATCGCTTGGTGCGAGATTAGATCTTTTCCTTGTAGGGTCTTCTCGGTCTCCAGGATTCTGGAGTTTTTACAATCTGGGCTGGACTCTGGTCTTCAGCTAAGTACTTTGAAAGGGCAAGTTTCTGCCTTATCTATCTTTTTTCAGAAGCGTTTTGCGCTTCATCCTTTAGTTAAAACTTTTTTCCAGGGGGTTACGCATGTGCGGCCTCCCAGGAAACCATTACTCCCGGTTTGGGATTTGAATTTGGTTCTTTCTGCTCTGCAGGCTCCTCCTTTTGAGCCTCTGCAAGATATTGCTTTGTCTACCCTGACTCAGAAGATTGTCTTCTTGGTAGCTATCACTTCGGTCCGGCGTGTCTCGGAGTTGGCGGCCTTGTCTATCCAGGCGCCCTGCTTTGAGAGGCATCAGGATAAAGTGGTCTTTTGGTTCAAGCCAGACTTTCTTCCTAAGGTTGTTTCTGCTTTTCATTTGAATCAGGATATTGTTCTTCCCTCCTTGTGTCCTAATCCTAAGAATGACAAAGAGAGGGTTTTGCATTGTTTGGATGTAGTACGCTGTGTTAAGTACTACTTGATTATCACGTCTCCTTTTCGTAAGACGGATGCCTTTTTTGTTGTGCCCTGTGGGCCTAAGAAGGGTTTGGCATCAGCCAAATCTGCCATTAGCAAATGGATACGTCAGGCCGTTACTGCGGCCTATTCTGCTAAGGGGAAAGTTCCCCCTTTTCGTATCACTGCTCATTCTACTCGCGCCGTTGGAGCGTCTTGGGCTTTTCAGCACCAAGCTTCTGTTGAACAGGTTTGTAAGGCCGCCACTTGGTCTTCTGTTCATACTTTTTCTAAGTTTTACAAGGTTGATGTGCGAGCCTCAGCGGATGCTGTTTTTGGCCGCAAAGTTCTGCAGACTGCAGTCATTGAAGTTATGCTTCACCTGGCCTTGGGATGCCCATCCCTTGTGGACACTGCTTTTGGATGTCCCAATCGTGAAGAATTAAACGTGAAGCAGGGTGTGTGGCACACCAAGAATAATACCATTTTGTGAGTACTCACCTGAAAAATGGATATTGTTGGTGTGCCACACACCCCGCTTCACTCCCACCCTTTTCGGTATTCCGAATCCTTTATATGGTGAAGCTTTTATTTTGGTTTATTTTTAGGTTACCGTTAAATTACTGGTACCTTGTCTTTCTGCTTTTTAATACACTGGTCTTAAATGGGAGGTACCAGGTATATATAGGCCGGAAGGGGGCTCGTTACAAGACTTCCTCTCTGCAACAGCGTCACCTGGCGGTGAGTAACCCAATCGTGAAGAATTAAAGGTGAAGCGGGGTGTGTGGCACACCAACAATATCCATTTTCAGGTAAGTACTCACAAAATGGTATTTTTCCAATATCGTCTGGAGGGAAATGGGAGAAGCCGGATAGGCAAGTGTTGGATACTAAATAATCTTTTCCTCCAGATCTCACTAATTTATGGTCTTTTCCTCCTGTGATGGACGCTCCAGTTTCAGGTCTCTCTAATACTACTGTTATGCCTTCCTCTGATGGCGCCTGCTAAAAGGATCCAGCGTATAAGCGCATCGATCAGGTGGCAGATCTTGTTTTTTTTTTGTAGGATCGACTTTACGGTCAGCTCGCGACACTTATATAGCATCTTTGGCGAGCAGAAGGTTGTTAAAACAACTGGATTCCATCACTCTGTCCAGAAGTCGTTCACGGAATTCATGCTCCCAGTTAATTAAGTCCAGTATGGTGATTGTCGTATCTGCTATGGATGATTGGTTAGGTTAAGCGCCAGACGGGTTAGCCTTATTAGTGGCTTTAATGCATTTATTATGGCTAAAGCAATGGTCAGCAGATGCGGCCTCCAAGAAGTCTCTGGGGGGACGTTTGCATGGGGAACGTCTGGATGATATGGTAAAGGAAGCTATGGGAGGTAAGTCTACTAAACTTCCACATAGAAGGAAGTCTACTCCCTTCTTTTGCAGGGCCTCCAATTCCCTGCCTTTTCGTGGGGGTTCTGCCTCTTCGGGATACTGAAGGGAATTTTGGAACAGACCAAAGTTCCAAAATAAGGCAAGATCATTTTGCCAGAATAAGACAAAAGCCCCCCTTGTAAGGCCCTCTCAAGCATGAAGGGACTCGCCCATCCTTATGGGTGGGGGGACAGCTTTTGCAATTTGCTCCCATTTGGAGGCTACATTTATCAGATCTGTGGATACAGGAGGTGGTTTCCTCGGGTTACAAGATCAAATTGGGAGCCAGACCTCCCCGGAGGGTTCCCTTGGCCAGGGGTATCTCTAAATAGCACCTCAAATGTAAAATGTTTTTTTAATGACGATCATCAATAAACGTGTATGAATTTTAGGTATAACAATGGCTAGAAATTATTAAAGGCGAGGTCAATATGTTTCTTGAGCCCCGTTTACCAAGACACCGTGTTAGGGAGATGGTCTACTAGGTCCCAACAGGTAACCCAGTAATCTATCTCTAAATATGGTGAAAGCAGAAGCCTTGAGAATCGCTGTAGTGCACCTTTTACAGCTTGGAGTAGTCGGTCATGTCCCCTTCTCAGAGAGAGGTCAGGATTTTTACTCCAATGTGTTCATAATTCCCAAGGACGGTTCTGTGTGCCCAATATTGGATCTCAAGGGCCTCAACAGGTTCGTTCAATGGAGTCCTTAAGATCCACAGTGATGTCGCTTCAGCTGGGAGAATTTGACCACAGTGAATATAAAGTATGCATACCTACACATTCCGATTTTTCCGGGTCATCAAAAATATTTGCACTTTGCAGTAGATGGACTACATCTTCAGTTTGTGGCTCTGTCCTTCGGCCTGTCCTCAGCCCCAAGGTTGTTTACCAAGGTTTTGGCAAGCCTTATGGCTATCCTGAGAAACCAGGGGAAACACATAATAATCCCTTACCTAGATCATCCACTGATCAGGGACCATCTTTTCAGGAGGCCCAGAAGGATATACAGACGGTCTTGTCGGCGCTGGAAAAGTTTTGGCTGGATAGTCATAGTCTCATATCATTTTTTCAACAGTGGGGTCTCTCCTGGGAATGTCGTTGGATACAAAGTATTTCTTCTGGAACAAAAGAGACTCAGGCCAGAATACAGGCTCTCTTGGCCAGCCCTCAGCTGACGGTCCATTAGGGAATTCCTGATGGTATCTTGCTTCGAGGCAGTGCCCTTTGCAGAGTTTCACACAAGGCCACTGCAGAACGGGTTTGTCCCCTCGGATCGGACTGGGGAGTCTCTGGTTCACCCCTTTTTTTCATATGACACAATCCGCCTATGTTGTGGGGGGGAGAAGATAAGGAGGGATTATACAGCCCTCTTCCTCTCTGTAACCTTAAGTGCCCCAGAGGGTGCCCCTACTCCCTAATGTGTAAGGCTGGCTTGGGGAGGGAGAGGTTGGTCTGGGGAGTTCTTCCTTGGGTGTCACCCAGGCTAGAAGCACCCCATCCTCTGATATGGGAGTATTTTGCAGGGCTATAGGTTTAATACGTAGAGTCTTTAGACTAAATATGGTGCAAATTATTTATTTCATGGTTACTGTGATATTGTGAATACCATATTCAGCACATCAAATAATATATACACTCCAATTTTTTCACATATATTCCATTCTGTATACTCATGTAATCAATTTTTTTACACATATAGTACCACAAACACTTTTATAGCATTTTATTTCTTTCTTTCACATATGTTACTGTTAGTAACTTAAAGTCGCTTGCCTGGCTACAGTTTGTCTCAAGTACACCAATAATATGGTTTTGTAGGAGATTCAGTCGCACTTTAAGGTTTCACTTTTTACCATCATGAAAAAGGTAAAAGCTGTGCAGACGTTTCGCTGACTTACAGTTTCCTCAGTGCGCTTTTACCTTAATAAATCATAATAATTTTAAGAGTAAGTTATTTCTCATACATGTGTATACATCAATAAAGTGTGCCACATAATGTATAGAACTTATAAAATAAGGTATAAATGTGTGCACTCACATTTTTTTTTCC
This sequence comes from Gastrophryne carolinensis, assembly GCA_027917425.1. Lineage (NCBI taxonomy): Eukaryota > Metazoa > Chordata > Amphibia > Anura > Microhylidae > Gastrophryne > Gastrophryne carolinensis. Next base: position 224,507,824 of record CM051239.1, on the reverse strand, counting down.
AGATGCCTTTGTCTGAGTGATCCTCATTTATTTGAGGAAAGGGGGGTGGGGGGAGGCACGCTGTATATTTTTAATTCTGTTGATAAGTATATGGTGTTACTAGTATTCAAGTTGCTGGTGTTACTTAATTGTATTCTAAGTAGATAAGTTGTTGGTATTATATTTAGAGTGTACCTGGATTGGCAGGCTGTTGCTTCATATGGGGTCTTGCTTAGTATTCTGTTTGACCTATGGTAATAATGAATGGTAATTGTAAGCCCTGTGTCATATAGAGTATAAAATATAATATAAAGACTAGTGTGGGGAAAGGCAGTGAATAAGGGTTAATGTAGTAAATTACCTTTCAAATGTGTGGGGATGCCGAGATTCGTTGCACCCTGTTAAGTGTTCAGGGTGATGTGCGTGCTTCTGCCCTCACTCGCTTACGCTGTGTGTGCTGGCTGGTACTGCGCTGATGTGCTGTGTGGCTGGCGTTTCCGGGGACAGTCTTCAAGGCGGGTTTTGGGCGGGAATCCCGCCTTCCAGTCCATCTTGCTGCTAGTGTGCTAGCAGTATTGGAGGGGCGCATGTGCTTTGTGTGTGCGCTGCGTCGCCTCCTGCCTGTCGGCCCCCTTCTCCGGAAGTCGGACTTCTGTCTCCACACCTGGAGGGCGCCATTTTGTGTTGGTCCATTCTTGTTATGGACTGCAGTCTTAAATACTGTGCTGTGCCATTTTCTGATAGTCTTAATACGATATTATCTAAATATGAAGCAACTATACATATACCCCTCGATTCAAAGAGGAAAAGTTAATTGATTTCGTATCGAAAATCGTAAGTTTGGGTGGGTGTTAGTCATTTTTTCCTGTTTTTTTGGCCATTTCCGACTCGCACGAGCCTACGTACGAATGCGTATATGCTCTTACGATCAGCGGAAGTTCGTTCCTAAATTTTAGGATCAAAACGTAAAACTTAGGATCAAATCCTAAAACTTACGATCAAAACGTAAAACTTAGGATAATTGGATGTGTTTAGGTGTGATTCAGAGAAACCTCTAAACGCGTTTTAAAAGAAAGCCACAGCCGACACCTTTTAGCAGCCGGATTGCTGTTCGTGAACAGGTTTTTTGGCTATGTGGAGGAGTCTGCGCGTCTTGTGCTCCAATGAACTGCATGTATCAGCATGGCCGAGGCCATTAATTGTATGGCAATGCATGCCTGATTTAATACATTTCATGTATGCCTTATAAAATCATTTTAATGTGGACCTTAATTAGTCCTTTGCATGTAAACCTTTATTTTGCAATATATTTGCGTTAATTAAAGAAACTTATGTCCTTTGTTATTTATTTTAAAATTGATGTACTAGAATAATATTTTTAGATAGCATTTATTGGTGTAGTTGTTTACCTTTGCTTTGTTTAATTATTTAAGCACATCTTTGGTCAGATGCATCACACTTACTGAGGAGAGGAGAGCGGGATAAAGTGCAGGATGTGGGTTACTGCTGTATTTTGCCCCCAGAGCTGGGGGCACGGACAGTCACAAGGCCCTTTCTGTTTGCAGGCTGCCCGATAATACCTGAGCCGCCATCTTGGCTGTTTCGAGGCTCATAACATGCAGAAGTTGCTGGGTGTTTTTTAATATTTGAGAGCAATCTGTATGTAGAGGGTGTGGGTAACCACACCCAAAATTTAAAGTTGTACCATTTGAAGCCAAAATATTAAAATTAAATCCACAAGTAAAAAATGCAAGTTAAGTAAAAATTAAACAAAGTAAGATTTACTTATGCAAATGCATTCATTAATGGTTGGTTACTACAAAATGAATGAAATAAAGAAAAATAAAAGAACAAATATTTAGAATGCACTTTAATGAGGTAAGTTTGTAGTGCGGAGCCGCAAGATCAGAAGGATTTACGTCCAGACAAAAAAGGAAAAAGGGCAAAACCAATGTTGCAACCTGAGAAATGAAACGGAAAAATCAGGATGGAAACTGACATAGGTCTGATTCCCGAACTGCCATACGAACGGACGTATATTTTAGGATAGAAACGTATTTGCTTATAGAATCACTCGCAAGTTCATACGAACGCACGAGCGGACGTGAAAAATAGGATGATCGTGACCCAAATCCAAGCTGTTACATGTTTCTTTGAATCAACCCAATAGTGTAGAGGCCAGTGTATGTATTGTGTGTACAGGGTGTCTCCTAGGATTCTTAAAGGGGACCAAGTCAAATGTAATATTGTTGAAAGGCATCTGGAAAATTTGTACAATTATAATAGACAGTAACATTAAACAAATAAAAGTAGATATACATTCAAGTACTACACTGTTTTAATGATTATTAGTTTTGTATAGTATACAGTTTTTGTGGGATTGTTAGGTAATTTGTATAGATTTTCGTGAGTTTCGTAATTTGGGACATGGAACCAGCTGAATTTTGTTGGCCAGTAGCCTGTAAGTAAGTAGGTTCTTGCTTGCCATATAAATGAGGATCACTCAGACAAAGGCATCTGGAAAAAATGTGAGTGCACACATTTATACCTTATTTTATAAGTTCTATACATTTTGTGGCACACTTTATTGATGTATACACATGTATGAGAAATAACTTACTCTTAAAATTGTGATTTATTAAGGTAAAAGCGCACTCAGGAAGCTGTAAGTCAGCGAAACGTCTGCACAGCTTTTACCTTTTTAATGATGGTAAAAAGTGAAACCTTAAAGCGCGACTGAATCTCCTACAAAACCATATTATTGGTATACTTGAGACAAACTGTAACCAGGCAAGCGACTTTAAGTTACTAACAGTAACATATGTGAAAGAAAGAAAAAAATGCTATAAAAGTGTTTGTGGTACTATATGTGTAAAAAAATTGATTACATGAGTGTACAGAATGGAATATATGTGAAAAAATTGGAGTGTATATATTATTTGATGTGCTGAATATGGTATTCATAATATCACAGTAACCATGAAATAAATAAATTGCACCATATTTAGTCTAAAGACTCTACGTATTAAACCTATAGCCCTGCAAAATACTCCCATATCAGAGGATGGGGTGCTTCTAGCCTGGGTGACACCCAGGGAAGAACTCCCCAGACCAACCTCTCCCTCCCCAAGCCACAATCAGCCTAGCAGTCTTCTGCTCAGCATTTTCTGGTGGCAGGTCCTTTCTTGAGGTTCAATGAAAGATAGTCGCAACGGATGCAAGCCTAACGGGTTGGAGGGGTGTCTGGAGGTCGCAGACTATCCAGAGGCAGTGAAGAGAATAAGCCATAAATATCCTAGAACTGAGAGCAATTCACTTAGCCCTCACACATTGGAATTCAGACCTGAGAGGGCAGCTTGTCAGGATTCAGACAATGTGACTGCCACATCAACCACCAGGAGCAAAAGAGCTCTCAAGGTAGTGAGCTGGATATTTCTTTGGGCCGGGAAGCATGTTCCATGCATCTCGGCAATTCATATAACAGAACAGTTATGTATCAGGGAGAGTGATCTGCTGTTGCATGCTCTGGGCCTGCCCAGATGTAGATCTCTTTGCATCTTGGCACAATTGGAAGGTTCTGAGGTTTGTGTCTCAGTCCAATGACCCTCTTGCAATGGCAACAGATTTCTGCAGAAGGGTCTGGATGAGGGGCTTCAATTGAGCACTCTAAAAAGGGTAGGTATCTGCTTTATTCATCTGTTTTTCAGAAGCCTATTGCTGAGAATAAGCTTATTAGGACCTCTTTGCAGGGGGTCACCCATTTGCTCCCTTCACATAAACCAATTCTGCCTGTTTGGGACTTGAATTTGGTGTTGTCAGCTCTGCAGAGCCCTTCCTTTGAACCTCTGACATAAGCGTCTCTAAGCTTGATTACACTTATGGTTCTTTTTCTAGTGGCTATTTATTTGGCTCGGCAGGTTTCTGAATTAGCAGCTTTATCAGTTAGACCTCTTTATTTAGTGTTGCATATGGGCAACGCTGTCTTCCGTTTTAAGCTTGAGATTTTCTTTCTAAGGTGGTTTCCCACTTTCATCTTAATGAAGAGGTGGTTTTGCCCTCCTTATGTCCTGTTAGCCATAAGGAGAGGGCCCTTTATTCTTTGGATGTAGTAAGAGCATTAAAATATCTCTCTACTACTCAAGCCTTCCGTAAGTCTGACTCCTTATTTGTTATAGCTGATGGGCCACAGAAGGTTCTTCCGCCAGCTAAATCCACCATTAGCCGATGGATTAGACATGAGGAAATAAGGGCCTATATCACCAAGGGGTAGAATCCACCTTTTCGGGTTACAGCTTATTCTACACAAGCTATTGAAGCGTCCTTGGTTTTTCAGCACCAGGTCTCAGTAGAACAGGTGTGCCAAGCTGCTACTTGGTCTTCAGTTCATAAATTTACCAAGTTATATAAGATAGACGTTAGAGCTTCAGCGGATGCCATATTTGGTAGGAAGGTATTACAGACAGTAGTAAGCTAACATGTTTTAGTTTTGCAATAGCTTACTCTTCACTAATTCTTGGGGTCTCATCCTGAAGTAAGGACACTGCTTTTGGAGATCCCTTCATTTATTGAATGCTGATGGCCTGGAGTGGATTGGGAGAGAAAATACAATTCTGTGATTCTCACCTGTAGAATTGTTTTCTCTTCCATATCCACTTCAGGCCGTCAGACCCTCCCTTTCTGCTAGGTTACTATATCTATTCTTTAGATGCCTAGTCCTAGTGGAGCTTGTACATATGTAAATAGGGGGAGAAAGAAAATAAGCAGAGGGGAAGACCTCGTTTTCCTTGACTCCAATAAAGACATATGGCTTCTTAAGATGCCTTAGCCTCCTGGGCGGCTGTTTCTACTGCTTTTCAATTACTTTCTGTCTTGCAGTCCACACCCTTCATTCAAGAGCTAGCCTTTCAGTTACTGAATGCCTGGAGTGGATATGAAAGAGAACAATTCTACAGGTCAGAATCACAGAATTGTATTTTAGCAGTCAGGCCTTGATGTGGGTACTTCAACAGGTATTTTCAGGCCTTTGAACATCAATGCCCTTGCTCCAGACTTTTATGCAGAGTATGACTAAGCTTTGGGCATCTTCACATAGGAATTTGCATGCAGCGATTTTGCAGAATTGGCGCTTCCTATTGCTTAAACTGGACCAGCAACCTGGCACAGTTGGAAAAAAAAGGTAGCGGCCATTTTGGAGCTTCCTCTCCCAACTGACATAACGGACAATGCACAGTAACAGGAAGCCAAGAAGCACTTCCTGTTTGCAGGTGACCTGCAAATGCAGGCACCGCCATCTTGGTTTTTAAAATTTACCACAGCAAGTGTTAGAAAAGGGTACATTTCTACAGGAAGCCCCTAACACACCACAATTTACCCAGTGTGAAAGTAGCCCCATTGGAACTGGGGCATGTGTCATTTGTTCCTTAGCAAAAACATAAATGAATGTGTTTTGTGTGGTATCCTGAAACCAAAAATACACATCCCAGACCAAAGATATTGGTGTGCAGGCAAGTATATAATTGTTTTGGATGGTAGGTGCCACATTGGGGGTTTCCTTTTTTAAAGTGGACCAACACCCACGGGTGATCGGCCCGGGAATCTATAAGATTCCCGGGCCGATCACCTCCCGATCTCGGATGTCCCGCGGGGTGAAACCCCCCCAAACTCCTTACCTTATCTTCCGCCGCCGCCTCCCTCGCGTCCCTCTAGACGTGCCCGCGCCGGCCGTCTGTGAATGGCCGGCGCGGGCACGCGCGCGTCAAGAGTGACGCGCGGGAGGCGGCGGCGGAGGAGCCGCTTGTCCGCGGCTTGTCCGTCGGCGCTGGGAGCGGGGAGAGGTGAGTTTTTCGAGGGGTTCGGGGGGGTTTCACACAGCGGGGCACCCCGATCGGGGGTGCCCCACCGAAGTGGACCAAGACCCAGGATAGTCAAAATCCTGGGTGTTGGTTCACTTTAAAGTAATTTGATTAATCTTTGGATGGCACTGCTTGCTAGAAATCCAAATTCCTCTAAGCCTAGGTTGCCTGTACCAAGTTAATGGATGTTTTTCATAATTGTTTGAAAATTCCTGGTTGACAGGAAATGCCCTGTAAAACCTAAGTAATAAAGTATTTATTATTTCAACAAACAAATCAGTCATGTGCGGACTTGTTTTTAAAACAACTTGTTTGTTCTCTCTTTTCCAAATGTTTTTAGGGCAAAGATGGCTGTGAATATGCACTTGGACTGACACCAACAGGCATTTTAATATTTGAAGGTTCAAACAAAATTGGTTTATTTTTCTGGTAATACTTTTTCCTATACTTAATATATTTGTGTTCTCTAAGTCTATGTACCCAAATATTCAGAGGGATTGTCTAGGCTAATTATAAAGAACAAACCTCACTTCCAGTCTGCAGCCTGGATCCCCCATAGCCCTACAGGATGAGACGTCATGTAGCAGTCACACATCTGAGCATCCACAGTTGATGGCATACCATCCGTAGATGCTCACGTGCTGCCAATTATTAAGGGGGGGGGGTTCTGCTGTAACTGACAACAGTGAAGCGCATTGCGAGGCCCAGTGCATGACTCTACAGGGTTGGAAAGTAAATTAATGTTTGTTTCTTTATTAGCTTAGGCGGGCATTCACACTTGTTCATTAGCGCATGCGTCCATGTGAACACGGCATGACTTCAACAACCCCATTCACTTGAAAAGACACCAAATATTATAATGAAAATATATGCAATCCTTTGTGTTTGGCGTCTTAAATATTCATGTGATTGTGGTAGACAGAGCGTTACCGGCAAATAAATTCTCCACTAGCTCCTCTATGGCCCCTTTCACACCTTTCTGGTGTGGCAGGACCAATGAAAACACGACAAAAAAAGTTGTTTTCTGTGCTGCATCTGCTGGCATTCCAAGTTCAGATGCAGTCCCATAGAGATATATTGTGTGCAACGCAAACCCATATAAAAACTCTGATTTTAGATAAATGTGTTTGTGAGTTGTGTGTCTTTCACTAACGGGGGTAAAAAAAAAAAATGTGAATTAGTGTCAGGGATGTAATGCATGAGACAGATTTAAACTGCTAAAGGTTATTTTGCTGTTCACCTTCTGTTAACACTCAAGTTTACTTTATTAAAGTGGACCTACACTCCCTTGCTACAGGACTACAGGGTCCTGATTAATGTGGGACATTTTCCTAATACAACCTACTTTCTCATGCTATGAAGGAGAACTTGCTTCTAGAAGAGCTCCCATCTGGTGGGAGTCGAGGAATAGTAGCACACCCATACAGAGGCTGCATTGCTTCCATAATGGCATGCTTCATTCCAGTATGCAGCAACTTCCTGTCCCCAACAGGCTTCCATGATTGTTTTTTGCTTTCCATTATTGTTTTTTGCCTTCCTATATTAGAACCCCTCTAAGGATCTGATATAAGTTTTGATGGCAGGTCTTCTATAGGGATGAGGCTGACTAGTGATATCCCTTTGGTTCTGACCACTCCTATTTGCTATAGGTATAAGGTTTATGTCTGCTATGTAATTCACATTGATCCACCACAGCTTTGTGCAGAATACAGTGTTTTTACTAATGCCTGTTAGCATGTTTTACATATATATGATATATATTCCTTGTTGCACTTCTGGCTTGTAATACCATGGGCACTTATTACTTATCGTACACTCATGTCTACCTTGTACAGCACCATGTAACTTAATGGTGCTTTATAACAAAGGACATAATAACCTATATTTATATAGGTTAGAGACTGCTTTACATTGGGCTGTTCTGATTGACCCATTTAAACCAGAACACCAGCCTGCCACAGTGGAGAAAAACTCCCCAAAACTCACCTGCCCCATGTGCATGCATGATACTGAAGCAGTGGCAGCACCTATATATTCTCAGTGTGTCACACACCCCGCTTCCCTTTTAATTCTGACGATAGGGTTATCCTCCAGCAGGAGGCAACGTTGCAGAGAGAAGTCTTGAAAACAAGCCCCTCCTGGCCTACATATACCTGGGACCTCCCACTTAACACCCAGTGTTTTCTCTCTGCAAGATGCGACAAGACAGAAGAACGAAGTCTCCTGCTTGCAGGTAGCCGGGGTCAAACCCCGGCACCCCCATCTTGGTCTATTTCTGCCCAGTCAATTGTTTGTATGCCTAGATAGATAACGGAAGCCTCCCAGCCTAGGCTGCTGGCTGGGCGACGGTAGATGGCACCACATGGTGCCTAGGAGCTTTTCTCCTCCACTCGACCCCACGCGTGGGGCAACACAGTTATCCGGCATGGTGATCCGGATTTGGGATGCCCCCGTCCCGGTGTTCCCCTTGGCCACCTTCTCCCACTTGGTCCCTTCTCCCTTCGCTTTGGGGGGGGGGGGTGGCTTGTGTGGGGTGCTTTACACTTTGGGTGTGATTCACTGTGTGTTTGGAGTGCTGGGTCGGCGCCGCGGCGTGCGGGCGCGTGTTCCTAGCTACTGGGGCTCCTTTTAGTGTATTTAAACTTCTCCCGCTTGGTTGTGTTGTGACAAATGCTTTTTACCCTATGGGGCGTCTGTTGGCGCCCGTTTGCTTCACGCGGCGCCGCCATTTGGCGGGCCGCGGTGCTCGTGTTTTGGTGGGCGGGGCAGCGCTCCTTCGCGGCCCACGCTGTATGGCTCTGGCGGGGCCCGCCTTCCTTCCTTCTTCCTCACTCCGGAGTCCTCACTACACGGGTCCCTGGCTCGGCTGAGGAGGGCGCCGTCATTTCAAGTATTGGGTTTGTTTGTTTGCCTTGCTTTGTGTGACTGTGCAGTTTGTGCTAATGGCAGTCGCTTGCGCAGTTACCCTGTCACATTTGTATAGCTTCCCATCCTAGAGGTAAATATTAATTATACATGTGTGTATATATATATATATATATATATATATATATATATATATATATATTTATATTTATTGGCTGTATATACTTTTCTTGCTTTTGTATATATTGTTTATATATTTTACTTTTAGATTCTGTGTGGTTGTGTTGGGGTGTGTGTGTGTGTGCGCATGCTGGTAAACTTTCTTTGTAGTTTCTTGGGGACTGATTGTGGTCTCTTCCCCTTACAGATCCTGGGATCCCCTCGCTGCAGTTGGTCTCCCGGTCTGATATACCTGGCTAGTCTTATTTTCCAATTGGGATTCTCCTAGGCTTAAAATCCTCCCACTCCCGGGACTTTAATTAAAGAGGGCATCCCGGGTTGCTTACTGCGTAATTCCCTGGGTTGTTGCGAATACCACAATTTCACCATATGGAGGCTTCCGACATTACCGGAAATGGCTCTTCTGGGCTATCCAGGCTGTGTGGGGGTTGTGGGGCTCCGCTCCCAGGCGATGTCATAATATGTATTCCATGTGCACAGCGGAATATTGCGCGCCAGTCCGGCACTCCGGCTTCTGGCTCCTCGCAGAGAAAATGGTCTCCGCCACGGTGGCTCAAAAGGCTACGGCTAAGCGGAAGCACCTTTCTCCGGCTCCACCTGTTCCGGAGGTTGAGGTGTTGGAAGTGTTGGATTGGTCCGATTGTTCCCCAGCTGAGGGGGAGCTCCTAGAGGAGTCGGACGAGCCTGCAGACCAGCAATTGTTTGGTACCGCTGGCGATCAGGCTGCAGGGGTGTTCCTGGACACTCCTTCCATTTTGACTCAGATGTTTGAGATTTTGGATTTGGATCCACCTGAGGCGCCCCCCCCCCCCCCCCGCCAAAGGGTGAGTTGTTTGATGTGCCCAAGCCGTGTGTGGTGTTTCCCAGACAACAACACATTGTGAGGGTTGTCCTTAAGGAATGGGAACAACCTACGCACCTTGTTGGAGTTCCTCCTAGTTGGGATAAGCGTTATCCCTTTCCGGAGGATTTGGTGAAGCTTTGGTCTGTTCCCCCTGACGTCGATGCCCCCGTGTTGGGGCTGTCTAACACGGCTGTGTTGCACTCCCCTGACACTACTACCATTAAGGATGGTGAGGATCGTCGGATTGATCAATTGGCTCGCCATGGTTTTATCAGTGCTGGATCAAAAGGCTGAAAGCCTTATGGATTTAGGGGTCATTTGCCTGGTGCCCTTCCAGGAAAGGGGCAGAGGTTTCTATTCCAATCTGTTCACTGTTCCCAAAAAGGATGGGTCCCTGAGGCCCATCCTGGATTTAAAGCACCTCAACAAGTTTGTCCGGTTCAAGCATTTTCGCTTGGAGTCCCTGCGCTCGGCGGTCAGTACCTTGCACCCGGGCGACTTCATGACTTCTGTGGACATCAAAGATGCTTACCTTCATGTTCCTGTCTTTCCAGGTCATCAGAGATTTCTCAGGTTCGCTCTGGAGGATCCGCACTACCAATTTGTGGCCTTACCTTTCGGTCTTACCTCAGCCCCTCGGGTCTTCACCAAGGTGCTGGCGGGGGTCATGGCTCTGTTGAGATCTCAGGGCATTTGCATCCTTCCTTATCTGGACGACGTACTGATTGCGTCTCAGTCCTTCCATCAAGCTGAGCAGGATACCCAGATGGTGGTCTCCACGCTCGAGTCCTTCGGTTGGGTGATCAACTACCCCAAGTCTTCTCTGTCTCCGTCCTTGGTGACGTCCTTTCTGGGCATGACTCAAGGCATGGTCAAGGTTTTTCTGCCTCAGCAGAAGGTGGAGGGCCTGCATATGCAGGCACGGTCTCTGATTTCTTGCCCTCACCCCTCCATCCGGCAGGGGATGCTGCTGGTGGGCCTGATGGTGTCATGCTTCGAGGCGGTTCTCTATGCTCAGTTTCACATGAGACCTCTTCAGTTGCACCTCTTGTCTGTTTGGGATCGGGACCCCATGTCCCTGGATCAGACATTTGTTCTGTCCCCTCTGGTCAGTCAGTCCCTCTCATGGTGGCTGGACTCAAGGAATCTCCTAGTGGGCAGGGCCTGTCACCACAGATGCCAGTCTGACAGGTTGGGGGGGCTTTTGGAAGTTTCTTAAGTTCCAGGTTCAGTGGGGCCCTCAGGAGGCCCATGTTCCCATCAACATTCTGGAACTGTGGGCGATAAGGATGGTTCTTTTCCAGTTGACTCCGCACCTTCGGGGTCGGGCTGTTCAGGTCTGCTCGGACAACCGGGTGGCGGTTGCCTACATCAATCATCAGGGAGGGACTCGGAGCAAGCGAGCCCTCAAGGAAGTGTCCCTGATACTGTCCTGGGCGGAGGAGAATGTTCCCTGCATATTGGCAGTTTACATCCCGGGAGTGGAGAACCTGGAAGCAGACTCCCTGGGCAGGGGGATGTCTCGGGTGGGGGAGTGGTCCCTCAGCGTCAGGGTGTTTCACTCTCTGTGCCACCGCTGAGGTCTGCCGGATGTGGACCTGTTTGCTTCACGTCACAATCACAAACTACCATTCTTTGTCTCTCTGTCTCAGGATCCTCTGGCCTTTGCCACGGATGCGCTGGTTTCGGCTCCTCTGTGTTCCCTCCGTTTCCTCTGTTGGGCAGGGTGCTGCGCAAGGTAGCCCAGGAAGGGGTGCCAACCATTCTGGTGGCCTGCTGTTGGCCAAGAATGTTGTGGTTCGCAGACATCGTGCAGTTGGCAGTAGATCAGTACGTCCTGCCCAAGGATCCAGATTTGCTCACTCAGGGGCAGCTGTGCCATCCCAATTTACAAATGCTGGCTTTGCCGGATTGGCTGCTGAAACCTCCATCTTGATGGAAAAGGGTTTGCCTGCCTCTGTTGTTGATACCATGATTAGGGCTAGGAAGAAGTCCTCGTCCTTTATTTACTACAGGGTCTGGCATGCTTACATTGCCTGGGGTGAGTCCAAATCTCTTCCTGGTAGGGTGTTTTCTGTTCCCAGGATTCTGGAATTCTTGCAACATTGTTTGGATTTGGGCCTTCAACTTAGTACCCTCAAAGGTCATGTTTCAGCTCTGGCAATTTTTTTCCAAAGATCTTTTGCCAGTCACTGTTTGGTTAAGACTTTTTTCCAGGGGGTTTCTCATGTGCGTCCTCCACGTAAACCTATGTTACCAGTTTTGGATTTGAATCTGGTGTTGTCTGCTCTGCAGTGTCATCCTTTTGAGCCTCTCCGTGAGGCCACTTTGCCCATTTTGACTCTTAAGGTAGCCTTTTTGGTGGCCGTTACTTCTCTCAGGCGTGTTTCTGAGTTGGTGGCGCTCTCCATCAAACCTCCTTATTTTGAGCGACACCAGAACAAGGTGGTGTTTCGGTTTAAACCAGATTTCTTGCCTAAGGTTGTGTCTGCTTTTCATCTCAATCAGGACATTGTCTTGCCTTTCTTGTGTCCTAATCCTGCTAATTCCAAGGAGAGGACTCTGCATTCTTTGGATGTGGTCAGGGTTCTAACATTTTACTTGGTAGCTACTGAATCTTTCAGGAAGACTGATGCCCGTTTTGTTCTTCCTTCTGGTCCTAGGAAGGGAATCAGCAAGTAGATTTGTCAGGCGGTGGTGCAAGCCTTTTCTGCTAAGGAGAAGGAACCTCCCTTCCGCCTTACTGCTCATTCCACTTGTGCTATCGGGGCCTCTTGGGCCTTTCAGCACCAGGCTTCTGTTGAACAAGTTTGTAAGGCCGCAACTTGGTCTCCTGTTCATACTTTTTCCAAGTTTTACAAGGTTAATGTTAGGGCCTCAGCTGGTGCTTCAGGTGGCAGTGGTTTAAACTGCTTGCTGTTGTTCTTGGGGATCCCACCCTACTTTGTGGGCACTGCTTTTGGACGTCCCAAACGTAAAGAATATTTGTGAAACAGGACGTGCTGTATACTTGGAAAAATACAATTCTGTGAGTACTCACCTGTAGAATTGATTTTATAGTATACAGCACGTCCTCTTTCACCCCTCCCTTATCATTTTTCTTGGTTACCTCTGTATGGTGATTTGTGCAAACGTTTGGTTGGGGTTCCTTCATTTTTATTCTCCCGGCTTCTTGTCTAACTGCTTTGTAACACTGGGAATTTGTGGGAGGTTCCTGTCCTTTTATAGGGCCGGGAGACGCCACAAGTCTCTTCTGCAGTCCACTGCGCCACCTTGTGGCGGATATCCCAAGCGTAAAGAATATTTGTGAAACAGGACGTGCTGTATACTATAAAATCAATTCTACAGGTGAGTACTCACAGAATTGTATTTTTCCCTGACCTAATACTCAGATGTGTGGGTGAGAGCATTGGGGAAGAATTTTTTTATCCTTTTACTAAGGATGTTTTTATGGAGAAAATTTGGGATTGCCAGGTTCCCCTCCTTTTTTTTTTTTTTATGAATAAAGAACGTCCACCCACTATGACAGATATGGTGCAAGTTCTGAAGATCATATTTCCTCCTCCTTTGAGAACCTAACACCTCACGGGATTTGGCTGGGCATAGAAAATTAGTGGTGCATCCCTTTAACACCTCCTTCTATATCAAAGGGTAAGACTCTGAACATTCAGACACTCTTATTTCTGAGGTGGATGAGGGTCCATCCGCTTCTGAGGAAGAGGGAAAGGGATCGGGATCATACACTTTTCCCCATACCCCTAAATCCAAGCATGATGGATTTTACCCGGACTTTGTTACAGAGACCCCCATGTCTTTTTATTATTAAGAGGCGTTTCCATTTTCTGAAGAAGACTCTCTTTGGGATAAATGTCCCAAGTTGGATGCACCTTTTGCAAAGGCTTTTAAGGGAGTGGATTTAACCTTTTAAAGATTTTGGAATCCTCAAGGACCTGTTAGACAAGGGGATTTATTCCCTTTTAACCCTTTAAGTGCCAAGCACGTAACACCTACGTGCTCGCATGTCCGTGCCTTAAGTGCCAAGCACATAGGTGTTACGTGCTTGAATTTCCCCCCATGCTAGTTAAAAAAAATAAATTAATTAATACTCACCTGACCCCTCGTTGGATCCGGCCTGGTCTCTTCTTTAATTTGGTGCCTCCAGGAGAGCCCCCGGAATAGTGCCCCCCACCCCTTCGGCAGCAGCAGCTGCTAACTGTAAAAAAAAAAAAAATGACATTTACTTACCTGCGGTCGCGCTGCCTCCCGACAGGTCTCCTCTTCACTGGGGGGGCCTCTGATCACCCCCCAGGCTCTTCTGTGGTGAGGAGAAGGCAAAAATCGCCCTCCCTCCCACTTCCTGGATCGCGACTGCTAGCCAGGGGGCGGGGCCGGGTGACATCATTGTGATGTCACCAGCAGCCGGCTTCTTAAGACCAGCACCCGAGACTAAGAATCAGTCTGCTCGGGTGCTTGGAGGAGAGAGGTGGGGAGGGGGAGAGGGCTGTGATCACCCCCCCCCTCCCCAGGCTCTCTCCTCCAAACACCCGAGCAGACTGTCAGCTGTCATCGGAGATCGCCTGGGGACAGAGGATCAGAGGTGAGTAAAGTAAAAAAAAAAAAAAAAAAAAAGTAATTTTTTTTCTTATGTGTCAGTGTGTTTATTTTTACATTGAACCCCTTGTGAACTGGTAAGGGGTCCATGAGACCCCTTATACCAGTTCACAAGGCTGGGGGCTGGCAAGTCACCTGAAACTAGCGGGTGACTTGCCATTAACCCCCTGGCACCCCAATTACCTGCCTCCCCAAAACCTGGGGGGGGGGGGGGCAGAAGAGCCCTGGCCCACATAGGCTATGTGGGCTTGTAGGCTGCAGGGTGGGGGGGCCACAAAAGCTGTCCCCTCCACTCTTTTCCTACAAGCCCCCATAGTTGGTTCCGGGCTGGTAATGCTGGGTCATTTTTTTAAAGGGTTTTAACCCTTAAAATTCCCCAAAAAATGGGGGACCCTATTTTTTTTTTCTTTTAAATTGACCCCTTATGTTCTGTCGCCCAGCAGCTATAAAAGGCTTCCAGCTGCAGCAGGAGAGCAGAAGCCAGATTGATCAGCCTGGGACACAGGGATGGATGGGAAGTAAGTATTAAAAAGTACAAGCCCACATAGCCGGGCCATGGCTATGTGGGCTTGTAGCCTGCAGGTTGGGGGGCCACCAAAGCTGGCCCCCTTGAACCCTGTTTGGCAAGCTGGTCCAGGGCTGGTTATGATGGGTAAGGGGGACCCCATATCATTTTTGGGGGGAGTTTTAAGGGTTAAGGAGGGGGGACCCTATGTAATTTTTTTTAATTAACCCCTTATGTTTATAGTGTTGATAGTAGTAGTATTTTATTTGTAAATGTTATAAAGTGCTATTTTCAGTTTATGGGGTCTCCTGGGCAAGAATGGGGGGCTACCCATACATATGTGGTACCGTTGTAATCGGGAGAAATTGGGCTTTCACATGCAATATGGTTTTCTCTAATAAAGTAAATGTTTTATTTAAAATAAAGGAGACAATTGTCTAAAAAATTTTTTTTTTTTTTGTTTTTTTACACAAAAATATTTAAAAAAACAGTAGAAAAATTTCAAACAAGACATTTCATGTTAAAGCCTAAACTCTGCTGCAAAATATATATCTATAATTTTCCTGGAAATTCCGACAAAAATCACGGTTAAACATGGCGCAGAATGGGGAAAAATGACCTGTCAACAGAGGGTGACATAACTTCAAGAATGTTGGCAATTAAAAGGGTTAATAGTACCTATTCATGTTGGGTATTGTTCTGCTCGGGGGCCCCTGCTCTTTCAGATTTAGCTTGTTTTTTCTTGTTTGCATATTTATATTTTAGGAAAACATGTTATTTATTCAGTTTTTTTATTCATTTTTTTAGGGAAACCCTGTGCAACCTAAGAATTCTTCGTGGGATTACTTCCATAAAGGTGAGCCTACTGCAACAAGCTGGGTACTCTTAGAAAGCTTAACATGTGTACTTTCAGGAAATATTATTTATCAGGGATATTCTAAATGTAAAGGGTTGTTTTGGTTGAAAAATTGCAAGGTGCGCACTTTGTCTGCAGAGCTGAAAGTAAAATTACTGTTACGCGCACGCTTTACTTTGTGGTGTTTGCCAACTCTTCCCTTGACAGTACCTATGCATGTTGGGTATCGTTTTGTTCGGGGAATGTTGCTTTTTGAGATTTTAGTTGTTATTTCTTGTTTGCATATAGTTTTTTTAGGAAAATGTGGCTTGATTCTTCCGTTTTATTCTTTTTTAGGGAAACTTTGTGCAACCAAAGAATACATTGAGGGATTACTTCCAGAAAACTAAGCCCACATCAACAACCTTGGTACGCCTAGAAGGCTTGAGGCGTGTACTTCCAGAGAATATATAGTTTGTAAGGGGTATTTCAAATGTAAAGGGTTGTTTTTCTGGAAAAACTGCAAGGTGCGCATAACGCAGTTTTATTTTATCTGAAAATCTCCTAAAGCTCTGTTCCAGTTTGGGGGAGTCTCCTGGGCAGGAAAAGGTGTCTACCTATACATATGTGGTACCGCTGTGACCGGGAGAAATTGGAGTTACGTACGCAATAAAATTTTATTGACACATTTTTTATTACAAAAAACACTACAAATTGCAAAAAATAGATTTTTTTTATTTTTTTTGCACATATTTCACCAACAAGTATTGAAGTCCAGACTCTGTTGAAAAAAACAATATATACTTTTCCTGGGAAATCCCTGGAAATCCTTTCAAAAATTACAATTGAACATGTGTAGCGCCGAATAGTGAAACATAGTCTGGCAACAGAGGGTGACAAAAGCTGCAGGTAGGCTGGCAGCAAAAGGGTTAAAGAGGGCTTGGCAGACAGAATCTTGTTCCCTCAAACCTTTTAGTCTAGCCTCTACCTCTGCCACTAGGAATTTGAAATATTGGCTTCAGCAGCATGTCATGTTTGTTAAAGCAGACTAGTATTAAAAAAAATTTTGAAGGCTTTACCTATTCTCTTTTCAGCGGCCTCTTTTCAGATGCTACAGCTAAATTGGTAAGGTTTTTGGTTCAAGCCATGGCCCTGACCAACTTGGTTCGCAAGACCTTGTGGCTACATACCTGGTCAGGGAATACAGTCCCTAAGATTCGCCTGTGTGCTATGCCCTTTAGCGGGGATTGCTTTTTGGTCCAGAGTTAAAGGTATTAGATAGATCAGCTGACGAGAACAAATGCTTTCCCACTAGGAGTAAGGAAATTAGGGGTAAAAGATTTTTCTTATCAATCCTCAACAATGATTTGTTCAGAGGAGCCAGACGATTCTCCTATTTTGCTAGGAGGGGCACGTTTAAAGGAGCCCCTATTTGGTACCCAGGTGTCTGGCTCCAAGAAGCACTGACACCAGGTCCATTATAGGGGCTCGGCTAAAATCCTTTCACATTTGGTAGGAAACCCTATTGGATTGTCACTTTATTTCCAAGAGTATAAGAGAAGGCTTCCCAATAACATTTTTCACGCCCCTCACACAAGTTTTTTGTTACTCCTCTTCCAAGGGGCAGGGAAGAAAGAATGGTCATCAGGAACATACTCTCTATGTTGGACATGGGGGTAATTGGCTCAGTTCCCTGCCAGCAATGGGGGGAGAGGTTTCTACTAAAGTATGCTTCAGGTAAAGAAGCTTCTGGGGGATTCAGGTTCATTCTCAAATTAAAGAAACTAAATCTCTCGGTATGTTACAGGTGTTTCCGCATGGAATCAATTTTTTCTGTCAGAAATCTGCTTCTATTAGGTTCCTTTATGATCTCAATAGACCTGAAGGACACCTACTGGCATGACCCAATGAGCCATTATACTCAAACTTTCCTAAGACTTGCATTGAAGTTAGGGGACCAAACGCTCCACTTTCAATTTATTTGTCTTCCTTTTGGTCTGGCATTGGCTCCCAAGATCTTTACTAAGGTTCTTGCCAAACCTCTGGCATATTTAAGGCAGGGATTGGGATTATAGCTTATTTGGACGATCTCCTACTTTTTGCCCCACTTCCAGTTCTAGGTGTAACAAGGGGGTTGTTGCTTCAACTAGGGTAAGTTCTGAATTAGGAAAATTCCAGTCTAGTTTCATCTCAGGTCATGACTTATCTAGGGTTGGAGATCAATAGGAACCTTCACTATTTTTTTTTTGCCTTCCTAGAAGATAAAGCCCCTCCAGGAAGCAGTTCAATCTTTGTACAGACGAACCCTTTGCATCATGCTTGCATGTCTTGGGGGTTTTGACCTCAGCCTTCCCGGCGGTAAGGTGGGGTCAGCTACATTCAAGCACTCTCAAGCTGCATATCCTAAACATCTGGAACAAGTCTCGGGAATCCCTAGAAAATTTGATAAAGAGCTTACTAATGTGGTGGTTGTGCAAAGACAGATTTGTCAGCGGTCTACCATGGAGCGGAAGGAAATTGTAACGATGGACGCCTCCTCATGGGGTTGGGGGGCACATTGCAGGTTCTTGACTGCACAAGGAAGATGGTCCCAGAAGCTGAGTCAGTCATCAAAACTAAGAGCGTTGATAGCAGTAAAGGAAGCAGACAATGCAACAACAATGACATACATGAATTGATGGGGGGGGACAAGATCTTCCCGATTACAGAGAGCTGCAATGGAGATTTTGCTTTGGGCAGAACAGAATCTGTTATCTCTGTCAGCCATTCATTTGAATGGATGCCTAAATCACATGGCGGACTTCCTTAGTCTCTCTCTGCTGTTGAAAGTAGAATGGTCTTTGAACCAGGAGGTATTCATTCAAATTTGTGTTTTGAGGGATCTCCAGAGGTCGATTTTTTTTTTTTTTTTTTTGCATCGGGGAAGAACCACAAGCTAAAGAAGTTTTTTTTTTTTTCCTCTAAATTCCTCCGATCCGGTTTTGGAAATAGATGCCTTGGAACACAATTGGCCCTTCGATCTGTTCTGTGCATTTTCTCCCTCCTGAATACCAGCTCCAGTCCTGCTTCTGGTCCCTTAGTGGCTCTGGGAGCTTCCAGGAAGGCCGAACCTGCTATGCCAGGGACCACTGCTTTGTCAAGATCCCCTGAGGTAACATTTGACTCTGTAGACCCTGAAGTCGCCATGCTCCTAAGAAGGGAGTTTTCAGACAATGTTATCAGGACCCTTTTCTCCAGTAGGAAGGAGATGACAAGGTGGATTTATTTGAAAGTTTGGAAGACCTTTTAAACATGGAAAACTCAGAACAGTAGACCTACTTCTAGCCTCCCTGTTATACTTGATTTTCTCTAGCAGGGAGTTTATTTTGGTCTCTGTGTCAGTACTCTGAAGGTAACTGCCAGTTGTTTCAGTATTTTTTGATAAGAGATTATCATTGTTTTAATTGCTCAAACATTTTCCTCTGGCAGTGAGGTATTCTAGGCCAGTTCGCATAAAGTCCTGACAGCCATGCTATATTCTAAGTATACAGCACGTCCTGTTCCAGAAGATATTCCTTACTCTTGGGTTATACATCCAGTAGATGGCGCTGGACTGCAGAGACAGAAAAGTGGCTCCTCCCGGCCCCCATATATACCAGGGACCTCCCACAAATTCCCCAGTTCTTCTGTGCAGTCTGGGCTGCGATGACTAGAAGATGGCTCTTTCTACTCGCAGGTGAGCGGGGCTTATTAGCCTGTGGCCCTGTAGGACTATTCCCACCCGTTCCTTTCTCTGCCTCCCAGCTTAGCCTGCGCTGGTCGCGTGATGGTAGGCAGCACAGCTGCTAGGTGCTAAGGAGTGCCGCTCCAACCGCAGTCCCCCACCAAAGGGTAGGCGGTACAGGCCTGTGGTGAGCCTTATGGGATGCCCCTCCCTCGGCCGTTTGCCCCTCGCCCCCTGTCCCCTCAGTTAGGCTCCTCTTAGGTCCGCTGCTTCCCCTTCGCTCCCCCTGTGTAGACCTCCGGGAGGGGGGGGCTGGTGTATATATATATATATATTACTATGTGTTTTTTGCTACGTGTTTTACATTGGTTGCACTGGTTTTGCTATTGCCACCGCCGCCGCACGCTTGTACTCCGCTCCACGGACGGCGACGACATCGCCTCAGGCGCTGCTGCGCCGTCATTGGCTGGCCTTGTCACGGGGGCGCGTTTTCGTGCTCTTCGGGGGGGCGGGCCTTGCGGATGACGTTTTCCGCATCACTTTTCTGCGGCCCGCCCCTCGAGGTATATGTGGGCACCATTTTGGAGCTCCTGTGCTGCGTGTCTGGCGTCCCCCTATCGTGGTCCGTAAGTGCCCCTGCGGGCTGGCTTTTCTTTACTTTTCATTGTATTATGCTTAGGGGATCGTTGCTTTATGTCTTACAGACGGGTCAAACTTTTTTGTGGTTTCTCCCGGTCCTATCCCCTCTATTTAGCGTTAACTACTTATTGGAGGGCTATTGTATTGTATATCTTCCACTTCCCTAGCGGGCTATTGGGGCATCCCGGGTAGCCTTATTGGCGTCAATCCCAATTGGCCTATTGTGCCACAATAATCACCATATGGAGGATAATGTGCTTGGGGTTCCTTCGGGACAAGCCCGGCTGTGTGTGGCGTGTGCGGTATCCCCTATAAGTGATGTCAGGATGTGTGTACCCTGCGCCCAGCAGACGCTTGCTCTGCAGTCTGGGTTACCGGCGGCTGGGCCTGCGCTCCCTCTGGCTTCGCCTACCCCCCCACGCTTACATCTGACTCCTAGTGAGGTGCATACCAGTGGGGAGTCTCAACCTGATTTGGCTGCTCGGGTGGCCAGCATTGAGAGACATATTTCTGGCTCTGTCCCGCGTAAGGCTTCTGCTAAGAAGCGGCATTTATCTCCTGGTGTTTCCCTCTTTCCTTTGGAGGCTGAGGATTTTTTGACGTTACCGGTTATACCCCCCTGGAAGAGGGGGAATTATTTTCTGATTCATCTGAGGAACAATCTAGGGTGTATGGTGCTGATTCTGGGTCTGACCCATGGGCTTCAGATGATACGGACAGGCTTTTAGCGCACATTTTTGAAGTACTTTGTATCTCTCCTCCTGCCGTGGCTCTGCGGCAGCAGGGGGAGCTGTTTCATATTGTTAAACCACGCTTGGAGTTTCCTGAGCAAACTCGTTTTAATAATCTGGTGCTCAAGGAGTGGGAACGGCCTAGCCGGCTCCCTGGGGTGCCAAAGTGTTGGGATAAGCGGTATCCCTTTCCTGCTGAAATGGTTAAACGGTGGTCATGTCCTCCCGAGGTGGATGCACCAGTTCTGGGGTTGTCCAACACATCCGTCATGCATTCCCCTGACTTTACTACACTGAGGGATGGGGAGGGGGCTTGGGCTTGGGCTTGGGTATTGATCAGCTGGCTTGCCATGCCTTCGCCTGTGTGGGGACCGCGCTCCGTCCGGTCTGTGCCTCTGCCATTACGGCTGTTGCTATTAAAAGCCTGCTCAGGGGTCTCTTAGATGGGGCCCCTGATGATGCAGGTAGTGAAGAGTATAGAGCTCTTCTGCGTTGTGAGGAATTTGTGGCATATGTTCTCTCTGCCTTGGATGATACCATTAGAATGTGTGGCAGGGCATCTCCCTTGTTGGTGGCGATACGCCGCTCGGTCTGGCTGTGCCAGTGGGCAGCTGACAACGCTGCTAAGAAGGCTCTCACTGGGTTTCCCTTCAAGGGGCTGCGCCTCTTTGGTGAACGTTTGGACTTCTTTGCTAAGGGAGGCAAGTTACCTCAGCGTAGAAGGCATCCCCGGTCCTTTCGGAGTTCAGGTGCCTTTTCTCCTTCCTTCAGGGGCTTCAGAATTGGACGGGGAGCTTCCTTTGCTGGAGCCCGTGGAGATTTTTGGGGCCGCCCTGGCCCCTCCTGGGGTCCCAAGCCTAAGTCCTCCCCCAAGCCCCCTCAGGCATGAAGTGGCGCCCTTACCCATCCGGGTGGCGGACGGATTCGGCTCTTGGCTCATGTCTGGAGGCATCATGTGTCGGATCGGTGGATTCAGGAGGTAGTATCCTCCGGTTACAAGATAGAGTTTGCAGCCTGGCGGCCCCCAAGATTCATCAAATCTCGGTTAGCTCAAAACCCCCTGTCAGCTCAGGGTCTGTCCCTGGCTGTCCAAGGCCTTCTGGAACTGGGTGTCATCTGTCGGGTGCCCTTGAGGGAAAGGGGCAAAGGCTATTATTCCAATCTTTTCATTGTCCCCAAAAAAGATGGGTCCATCAGACCCATCCTGGATTTGAAGCACCTCAACAAATTTGTCAGATTCAGACACTTTCGCATGGAGACTCTGCACTCAGCTGGGACTTTCCTACGCCCAGAGGACTTCATGACCTCTGTAGACATCAAGGATGCTTACCTTCACGTACCTATCTTTCCAGCTTATCAGAGATTCATCAGGTTTGCTCTGGAGGCGAATTTGTGGCCTTGCCTTTCGGTCTCACCTCGGCTCCCAGGGTATTCACCAAGGTGCTGGCAGGAGTGATAGCTCTGCTGAGATCTCAGGGCATTCGCATTCTTCCCTACTTGGACGACATGCTTATTGCTTCTCAGTCCTTCCCTTAGGCAGAGCTGGACACTCAGCGGGTGGTGTCACACTGGAGTCATTCGGCTGGGTGATCAACCACCCCAAATCTTCCCTGGCTCCTTCCATCGTGAAGTCCTTTCTGGGCATGATTCTGGATTCATCTCAGGTCAAGATCTTTCTTCCTCAGCAGAAAGTGGAGAGTCTTCAAGAGAAAGCTCAGCTCCTTCTGTCTTGTCCTCATCCATCAGGCAGGGAATGCAGCTGGTGGGCCTGCTGGTGTCCTGCTTCAAGGCGGTTCCATATGCTCAGTTACACATGAGGCCTCTTCAGCTTCACCTCTTGTCAGTATGGGATCGGGGCCCTGCGTCCTTGGATCAGGTGTTTGTCCTGTCCCCTCTGGTCAGGCAGTCTCTATCATGGTGGCTGGACTCAAGGAACCTGCTGGGGGGGCAGATCCTTTCTGGCCCCCTGCTGGGAGACTGTCACCACGGATGCCAGTCTGACAGGTTGGGGGGCTTTTGGAAGTCCCTGAAATTCCAGGGTCATTGGGGCCCTCAGGAGGCCCATGCCCCTATCAACATTCTGAAATTGAGGGTGATCAGGTTGGTTCTCCCCCACTTAACCCCACACCTGCGGGGTCGGGCTGTTCAGGTCCGCTCGGACAACCAGACGGCGGTTGCCTACATCAATCATCAGGGAGGGACCCGGAGCAAGAGGGCCCTCAAGGAAGTGTCCCTGATACTGTCCTGGGCGGAGGAGAATGTTCCCTGCATCTCAGCTGTGTACATCCCAGGGGTGGAGAATCTGGAGGCAGACTTTCTGAGCAGGGGGACCTCTCATCTGGGGGAATGGTCCCTCAGCAGCAGGGTGTTTTGCTCCCTGTGCTACGGCTGGGGTCAGCCGGATGTGGATCTGTTTGCGTCCCGTCACAATCACAAGCTTCCAGTCTTTGTCTCTCTGTCCCAGGATCCTCTGACCTTGGCCATGTCTTGGACGGGGTTTCAGCTTCTGTATGTGTTTCCCCCTTGCGCAAGATAGCTCAGGAAAGGGTGCCAGCCATACTGGTGGCCCCCTGTTGCCCAAGAAGAGTGTGGTTCGCAGACATCGTGGAGCTGGCAGTAGATCATTACGCCCTGCCCCGGGTTCCAGATCTGCTCACTCAGGGGCACCTACGCCACCCCAATTTACAAACGCTGGCTTTGATGGCCTGGCTGTTTAAACCTCCATCTTGATGGAAAAAGGGCTGCCTGCCTTGGTTGTAAATACCATGATCAGGGCTAGCAAAAGGTCCTCTTCTTCCATCTACTACAGGGTTTGACGTACTTACATTGACTGGTGTGAGTCTAACTCGCTTCCCTGTCGTGTGTTTTCTATTCCTAGTATTCTGGAGTTTCTGCAACATGGTGTGGATCTGGGTCTTCAGCTCAGTACTCTGAAAAGTCATGTTTCTGCCTTGGCTATTTTTTTTCCAAAGATCCTTTGCTCAGCATCCCCTGGTCAAGACCTTCTTCCAGGGGGTTACTCACGTGCGTCCTCCACGTAAGCCTATGTTACCAGTCTGGGACTTGAACTTGGTCTTATCTGCCCTGCAGGGGTCTCCCTTCGAGCCCTTGCAAGGGGCCCCTTTGTCCATTTTTACGCTTAAGGTAGTCCTTTTGGTGGCTATCACTTCTGTTAGGCGTGTTTCTGAGTTGGCAGCGCTTTCCATCAAGCCTCCTTATTTTGAGAGACACCAGGACGGTGATGTTTCGTTTTAAGCCAGATTTTCTGCCTAAGTTTGTTCCTGCCTTTCATCTCAATCAGGACATTGTATTCTCAGTGTGTCACACACCCCGCTTCCCCTTTAATTCTTACTCCACCAGCAGGTGGCAACGTTGCAAAGAGAAGTCTTGAAAACGAGCCCCTTCCGGCCTATATATACCTGGGACCTCCCACTTAACACCCAGTGTTTTCTCTCTGCAAGATGCGACAAGACAGAAGAAAGAAGTCTCCTGCTTGCAGGTAGCCGGGGTCAAACCCCGGCACCCCCTTTTGGTCTATTTCTGCCCAGTTCAATTGTTTACATGCCTAGATGGTTAATGGAAGCCTCACAGCCCAGGCTGCTGGCTGGGCAATGGTAGATGGCACTAGGGGCCTAGGAGCTTATCTCCTCCGCTCGACCCCACGCGTGGGGCAATGCGGCTATCCGGCATGGTGATCCGGATTTGGGATGCCCCTGTCCCGATGTTCCCCTTGGCCATCTTCTCCCGCTCGGTCCCTTCTCCTTTTGCTTGGGGGGGGGGGGGGGGGGGGTTTGCATGGGGTGCCTTTTACTCTTGTTATGTGTGTGTGTGTGTGTGGGAGCGCTGGCAGACGCAGGGTCAGCACCGCGGTGTGCAGGCGCGTGGCCTGAGCTGCTGGGGCTCTTTCTCTCTACTTGTATTTTTAAAACTTCCCCCCGCTTGGCCCGAGGGCGTCTGGGGCGCCCGTTTGCACGCGGCGCCGCCATTCGACATTGTCAAAGGTGGGGATTCGCAATCCGAGGTGTGTGCGCGATTGGCCAACCTCGAGAAGATAATTTCCGCCACGGTAGCTCAGAAGGCTACGGCGAAGCGGAAGCACCTTTCCCCGGCAGCGCCTGTTCCGGAGGATGAGGTGTTTGAATTGTTGGATTGGTCCGATTGTCCCCCTGATGAGGAGGGGGAACTCCTTGAGGAGTCGGATGAGCCTGCAGACCAGGAAGTGGTTGGCACTGCTGGCGATCAGGCTGTGGGGGTGTCCCTTGACACTCCTTCCATTTTGGCTCAAATGTTTGAAATTTTGGCTTTGGATCCGCCCGTGGTGGTCCCACGGGACGGTGATGTTTCGTTTTAAGCCAGATTTTCTGCCTAAGTTTGTTCCTGCCTTTCATCTCAATCAGGACATTGTATTCTCAGTGTGTCACACACCCCGCTTCCCCTTTAATTCTTACTCCACCAGCAGGTGGCAACGTTGCAAAGAGAAGTCTTGAAAACGAGCCCCTTCCGGCCTATATATACCTGGGACCTCCCACTTAACACCCAGTGTTTTCTCTCTGCAAGATGCGACAAGACAGAAGAAAGAAGTCTCCTGCTTGCAGGTAGCCGGGGTCAAACCCCGGCACCCCCTTTTGGTCTATTTCTGCCCAGTTCAATTGTTTACATGCCTAGATGGTTAATGGAAGCCTCACAGCCCAGGCTGCTGGCTGGGCAATGGTAGATGGCACTAGGGGCCTAGGAGCTTATCTCCTCCGCTCGACCCCACGCGTGGGGCAATGCGGCTATCCGGCATGGTGATCCGGATTTGGGATGCCCCTGTCCCGATGTTCCCCTTGGCCATCTTCTCCCGCTCGGTCCCTTCTCCTTTTGCTTGGGGGGGGGGGGGGGGGGGGGGGTTTTGCATGGGGTGCCTTTTACTCTTGTTATGTGTGTGTGTGTGTGTGGGAGCGCTGGCAGACGCAGGGTCAGCACCGCGGTGTGCAGGCGCGTGGCCTGAGCTGCTGGGGCTCTTTCTCTCTACTTGTATTTTTAAAACTTCCCCCCGCTTGGCCCAGAGCGGGCAGAGGGGCTTCCTTTCCCGCTACCAGGGGTGCAGGTTGGACCCGGGGGAGGGGCAGTGGCTGTCCCCGTCAGTCCTGGGGCGCAAAGCCCAAGCCTGCTGGTAAGCCCGCTCAGCAATGAGGGGGTGCCCTCACCCGTGCGGGTGGGGGGACGGTTGCGACATTTCTCCCTGGTTTGGGACCAGGCGGTTCCGGACAGATGGATCCGGGAGGTGGTGTCGTCCGGTTACAAGCTGGAGTTCAAGTCTCGCCCTCCTTCATGGTTTTTCCGGTCTCGGGTGCCCACCGATCCTTTGGTCGCGCAGGGGCTCCTGGCGTCGGTAAGGAATCTTCTGGAAATGGCGGTCATCCGGCCGGTGCCGCGCTTAGAGGTGGGCCTCGGTTTTTACTCCAATCTTTTCACAGTCCCCAAGAAGGACGGGTCGGTTCACCCCGTCCTGGATCTGAAGTTCCTCAACAGGTTCATCCGTACTCGGAAGTTTCGCATGGAAACTCTGCGTTCGGCCATCGGTTCTCTTCGGCAGGGGGACTTCATGACGTCCATAGACATCAAGGATGCTTACCTTCATATTCCCATCTTCCAGGCTCATCAACGTTTTCTTCGGTTCGTGATGAAGGATCGGCATTTTCAATTTGTGGCACTTCCGTTTGGTCTCCAAGAGTGTTCACCAAGGTGCTGGCAGGGGTGATGGCCATTCTCAGATCTCGGGGCATTCGTGTCGTACCTTATCTGGACGACCTTCTCATCATGGCTCCTTCTCTCAATCAATCGAAGACAGACACCAGGACGGTGGTCTCCACGCTGGAAAGCTTCGGTTGGGTGATCAACTTTCCCAAGTCCTCCCTCGCTCCGGCCAGGGTGGTGTCCTTTCTGGGAATGCGGTTGGATTCTTATCAATACAGGGTGTTTCTGCCTCAGTCCAAGATTCGTCTGATTCAGGAGTTGGCTCAGGTCCTTCTTTCCAATCCTCGACCGTCCATCCGTTTGGGGATAAGACTGGTAGGGTTGATGGTTGCCTCGTTCGAGGCAGTTCCTTTTGCTCAATTTCACACAAGGACGCTTCAGCTTCATCTGTTGGCGTCTTGGGACCGGCGACCACGGTCGTTGGATCGGCCCTTCCAGTTGTCCTCCCGGGTCCGGCAGTCCCTTCAATGGTGGTTGGTCTCGACCAATCTCGTGAAGGGCAGGTCTTTCCTGACCCCCCTTTGGGAAATTGTCACCATGGACGCCAGTCTTTCGGGATGGGGGGATTCCGGAAGGATCTTCAGTTTCGGGGGCAGTGGGGACCTCGAGAGGCCCACTTGCCCATCAGTGTTCTGGAACTGAGAGCCATCCATCTGGTTCTTGTTCTTTTGACTCAACATGTTCTGGGCCTTCCGGTTCAGGTTCGCTCAGATAATCGAACAGCGGTTGCTTACATCAATCATCAGGGAGGGACTCGCAGTCTGGGTGCCCTCAGAGAGGTGTCCCTGATCCTGACCTGAGCGGAGGCCCATGTTCCTTGTCTCTCGGCACTTTACATTCTGGGTGTGGAAAACAGGGAAGCGGATCTGTTGAGCAGGTGCTCTTCCCGTCTGGGAGAATGGGCTCTCCATCCTCAAGTTTTTCGGTCGCTGTGTCTCCGGTGGGGGACACCGGAGGTGGACCTGTTTGCCTCTCGTCACAATTGCAGGCTCCCGACCTTCGTGTCGCTCTCCCAGGATCCTCTGGGTCTGGCGGTGGACGCCATGTCCCTGAGCTGGGGGGATCTGGGTTTTCTGTACCTGTTTCCTCCGATTCCCATGCTGGGCAAGGTGGTACAGAAGCTGGCTCTGGAAAGGGTGTCCGCCATTCTCGTGGCTCCAAGGTGGCCAAGTCTGGTATGGTTCGCAGACATCGTTCGGCTGGCAGTGGATCAGTTCGTTCTGCCTCTTCGGCCCGATCTGCTCACTCAGGGCTGTGTTACCCCAATTTACCAACGCTGGGCTTGACGGCTTGGCTGCTGAAACCTCCATCTTGAAGGAGGAGGGTCTTTCTGACTCGGTTGTTAAGACTCTGATCGGTGCCCGGAAGAGGTCTTCTTCTATCATCTACTATAGGACTTGGAAAGCCTATATCGCTTGGTGTGAGGTTAGATCTTTGCCTTGTAGGGTCTTTTCGGTTTCCAGGATTCTGGAGTTTTTGCAATCAGGGCTGGACTCTGGTCTTCAGCTGAGTACTTTGAAAGGGCAGGTTTCTGCCTTATCTATCTTTTTTCAGAAGCGTTTTGCGCTTCATCCTTTGGTTAAAACCTTTTTCCAGGGGGTTACGCATGTGCGGCCTCCCAGGAAACCATTACTCCCTGTTTGGGACTTAAACTTGGTTCTTTCTGCTCTTCAGGCTCCTCCCTTTGAGCCCTTGCAGGATATTGCTCTGTCTACCTTGACTCAGAAGACTGCCTTCATGGTAGCTATCACTTCGGTTCGGCGTGTCTCGGAGTTGGCGGCCTTGTCGATTCAGGCGCCTTACTTTGAGAGGCATCAGGACAAGGTGGTATTTCGTTTCAAACCGGACTTTCTTCCTAGGGTTGTTTCTGCTTTTCATTTGAATCAGGATATTGTTCTTCCCTCCTTGTGTCCTAAGCCTAAGAATGACAAGGAGAGGGTTTTGCATTGTTTGGATGTAGTACGCTGTGTTAAGTACTATTTGATTACTACTTCTCCTTTTCGTAAGACTGATGCCTTTTTCGTTGTGCCCTGTGGGCCTAGGAAGGGTTTGGCTCCGGCTAAATCTTCCCTTAGCAAATGGATACGTCAGGCCATTATTGGGGCCTATTCTGCTAAGGGGAAAGTTCCCCCTTTTCGTATCACTGCTCATTCTACTCGCGCCGTTGGAGCGTCTTGGGCTTTTCAGCACCAAGCTTCTGTTGAACAAGTTTGTAAGGCTGCTGCTTGGTCTTCTGTTCATACTTTGAGGTTGATGTGCGGGCCTCAGCGGATGCTGTGTTTGGCCGCAAGGTTCTGCAGACTGCAGTCATTTAAGTTATGCTTCATTTTGCCTTCGGATACCCATCCCTTGTGGACACTGCTTTTGGATGTCCCGATCATAAGAATTAAAGGGGAAGCGGGGTGTGTGACACACT
The DNA here is from genome assembly GCA_027917425.1 of Gastrophryne carolinensis. Classification (NCBI taxonomy): domain Eukaryota; kingdom Metazoa; phylum Chordata; class Amphibia; order Anura; family Microhylidae; genus Gastrophryne; species Gastrophryne carolinensis. The sequence continues at coordinate 224,478,925 of CM051239.1, read as the reverse complement.
GAGAATAATACCATTTTGTGAGTACTCACCTGTAAAATGGATATTGTCACACACCCCGTTTCACCCGCCCTTTTTGGTATCTTGGGTCCTTTATATGGTGAAGCTTTTCTTTATTTTTTGAGGTTACCATTGGATTTCCTGGTACCTTGTCTTTCTGCTTTTGAATTCACTGGGTGTTAAGTGGGAGGTCCCAGGTATATATAGGCCGGAAGGGGCTCGTTTTCAAGACTTCTCTCTCTGCAACGTCGCCACCTGCTGGTGGAGTAAGAATTAAAGGGGAAGCGGGGTGTGTGACACACTGACAATATCCATTTTACAGGTGAGTACTCACAAAATGGTATTTTTGCCTTCTCTGTGTCCTAATCCTAGAATTCTAAGGAGAGGGTTTTACACTCTCTGGATGTGGTTAGGACTCTGAAGTTCTATTTGGTGCCTACTGAACCCTTCATGAAGACTGATGCTCTTTTTGTGCTCCCGTCTGGACCCGTCTGGTCCACTATCAGCAAGTGGATCCGTCAGGCTGTGATACAGGCCTACTCTGCTAAGGGGAAGGAGCCTCCCTTCCGCCTTACTGCTCATTCTACTCGTTCTATTGGTGCCTCTTGGGCTTTTCAGCACCAAGCTTCTGTTGAACAAGTTTGCAAGGCCGCCACTTGGGCTTCTGTTCATACTTTTTCTAAGTTTTACAAGGTTGATGTTAAGGCCTCAGCTGACACTGCTTTTGGCCGCAAAGTTCTGCATGCGGCAGTGGTTTAAACTGTCTGCTGTTACTTTTAGGGATCCCACCCTACATTACGGACACTATCTTCTGGAATCTTCTGGAATATCTTCTGGAACAGGACGTGCTGTATACTTAGAATAATACAGTTCTGTGATTACTCACCTGTAGAATTGGTATTATATGTATACAGCACGTCCTGTTCCACCCCACCTTTGTTATCATTATTTTTAGTTACCGCTTCATGGTGATTGTTCAATTTTTTATAATGGTTATAGTTCTCCCGGTTTCATTTTAACTGCTTTTCAATACTGGGGAATTTGTGGAGGGTCCCTGGTATATATGGGGCCGGGAGGAGCCATTTTCTGTGTCTGCAGTCCAGCGCCATCTACTGGATGTATAACCCAAGAGTAAGGAATATCTTCTGGAACAGGACGTGCTGTATACATATAATACCAAATCTACAGGTGAGTAATCACAGAATTGTATTTTCTCACTTGGAAAGTACTATTTTTAGTGGCAATTACTTCTGCCCACAGAATCGGTAATATACAGGCATTATCCTGCCATTGCCCTTTTCTTTAGATTTTCCAGGATCGGGTGGTTTTAAGGGTAGATCCCTGCTACCTGCCAAAGATATCTTCTGATTTTCAGCGTACACAGGAAATTTTTGTTCCTTCAGCAGATAGTAAAGATTCTTCTGTGGATAAATCATATAAATCGGATGTCAGAGCATATCTTCTGGAATATCTTTAAACAAATGATTGGAGAAAGGCGGATAGTTGATTTCATTTTGAGGTCCTAGGAAGGGACGTCAGTTTCTAAGACAACCATGGCACATTGGATGAAGAACGTAATCAGTTTTGCTTATAAGGGATCCCCTGTTCTAGGAAGGATCACAGCTCACAAAGTGTCTCTACATCTTGGGCAGCACAAGCTGGGGCCTTTATTGAACAGATTCGTAAAGGGGCCACCTGGTCTTTAGCCAAGACATTTGTTAGACATTATTGTTTGGACTTGCTAACTTCCTTTGGGAGGAGTGTGCTTCGGGCAGCCCCCACCCAGTAGAGATAGATTTCGCTTATCCTCTCAGTAGTATGCTGCCCGGAGGATGTTTTGAGAAAACTTAAATTAGTTACCTGGTAACTTCTTTTCTAAACACCCAAACTGGTAGAATACAGGTTTCTCTCCCTCAGGCTATTTTTTACGCATTTTTTCATGTTTAATTACCAGTAGTGTTCTGCTCTGTCTTTGTATTTTGCAGATCTCTATAACAACAAAGCTTTATTCATTTCTAGTGGTCATGTGTTCCTACCGAAGGTCAGAACCATAAGGTCTCAATAGTATGCTGCCTGTTCAGATATTTAGAAAAGAAGTTACAAGTTAACTAAATGATTTTTTTATTACATTTTAAACTTTGGATATGGCAACTGGGAACCACATTGATATCCTTTTAGCTTTGGGGGACTTAACCATTTTTAATTTTAGAGTGTTAGATGGTTGCTTAGAAGAACCCATGGTTGCAGTGTGTTGGGACAAGATTAAATGAGTCTGGATATTTATAAAGCTTTGACATTGCATCACTCTGCCTTTCTCAACAATGATTGCAGACAAACATTCACTCTAACAAGTGAATTTAGGTATGAGGCATTGGTTATCTGAGCTTACAGATCTCCTTAGTTTCCCCTACTTTTGCAAAGTCCTCTTTTCTTTTTTTACCAATTCTACCAAACGCACTGATATTGCTGCAAATGTGAAAAGTGTGTCTACTTTAGGGCCTATTGAATATCATTTCATCTTCAACTTACTTTACTGTTCAGTAACAGTAACTTTTGCATGCCTCTCTACTTACTACTGCACAAATAGATGCTCTACCAAAAATACACAACTTATTAGCATACATTATAGTCATACAATATACATTCATTATTTTGTACATGTTTTGTGCTGCACATCAAACTTGTAAACCACACATTTTCTAGTATAAGGGGACTTACACTCCCTATTCTTTCAACAGGCCTAAAATTACCAAAATGGACTTTAAAAAGAGCAAATTAACGCTTGTTGTTGTAGAAGATGATGATCAGGTAAAGTTTCCTAATTTTTTTTTATCTATTATGTGTATGCCATGTTGTTAGCCATAATAGCTTACATTTTGTTTACTGTAGGGTAGAGAACAGGAGCATACATTTGTTTTCCGCTTGGATAATTCTAAAGTATGTAAACATTTGTGGAAATGTGCTGTGGAACACCATGCTTTTTTTCGGTTACGAACCCCAGCAAATACAAGATCAACACGATCTGACTTTATAAGATTAGGATCAAGATTCAGATTCAGGTAACATTATTTTATTTTCCATTTCAATATCTATTGAGAAATGCAGAGATTGTATATATCCGTAAAACATTACAAAATATTAATGGTATATAATTGCTTGAAGAAAATAATAATAATAAATAAAATTATGGTATAATACTTACTATATACATACAGTGCAGAGGATAACCCCAATCCTTCCCTAGCAGGGGTAAAAAAAAAGTGAGCTCTGGGGCAGAAACACATCATCTACTTTAAAGAGGACCAACACCGAGAGGTGATCGGCCCGGAAATCTATAAGATTCCCGGGCCGATCACCTCCCACCCCGCGGGACATCCGAGATCGGGATGTCCCGCGGGGTGAAACCCCCCAAAAAACCCCCAAACACCTTACCTGATCTTCGGCGGCGGCCGGCCGCCGCCGCCTCCCTCGCGCCCCTGTAGGCGTGCTCGCGCCCGCGCCGGCCGTCTGCGAATGGCCGGCGGGGGCGCGCGCGCGCCGAAAGTGACGCGAGGGAGGCGGCGGCGGCGGCAGCCGCTTGGACGTTCCTGATCCCCGCCTGGACGTTGGCGGGGATTGGACCGTCCAGTCACGTGGGAGCGGGGACAGGTAAGATTTTGGGGCTTTCTGGGGGGTTTCACACAGCGCTGCACCCCCGATCGGGGTGCCCCGCCGAAGTGGACCAAAACCCAGGATAGTCAAAATCCTGGGTGTTGGTCCACTTTAATATAACAAGCGCTGAAGACTTTTCACCTCTTGATATAATAATGCTATTAAGGCTATTCAAAAACATAACAGCATTACTAATCAAAGAAGGATGGTTTCTCTGCCTTGTGATCCAGTGCCAGTGTACAGTGCCCGACCATAGAACCCGAGGAGCAAATGCCACAAAATAATTACAATTAAAATAAGAGGAAAATGGCAAAGGTAAAACCATTCACTTAACACACAGTTCTGGGGAACGTAAGGGAGGAGAGGGTGGGTCAAATCACACTACTATGATATATATCTAATAGAGAGACAAAAAAACAATAATAGCTTTCATACAAGGTACAGGTTATTGTATCATATATCACATTTCAACACTCATTTCAAGTGCTAGATGTAGCTTGTCAATATAGTTTATATTAAGCTTCCTAAGTCATAAAACGAGATATGGAGCCTGTAAGAATTGCTTCTATTTTCTCGTCAGCAATAGCTTGCCTAATTCTTTAATTCACTTCTTTAAACCAGACCAACACCCTTAAAACAAATGGTTCTCATATGTATCTCTCCCCAGGGCATTTTAGATTGCTGCACATAAACGTTTATTAACCTTTTTCTTACTCCTGCTGTGTACAGTTTTACAAACAGAATGGCATCTTATAGAGCTGCAGGCCACCTGCAAACAGGAAGTGCTGCTTGCTTTCCTGCTGTTGTCAGTCAGTTGAATACAGGAAGCAGCATGGCTGGGATGCTGGGAAAGGAATCTCCAAAATGGACGCTAGCACTAGAAAATCGATGAGATAGTGTTTTAGCTATGATTGGATGCAACCTCTGAAGCATTTAGGGCAATATCTCAGGACACACTTGGCTATATTTGTAGGAACATGATACCGTCTATGCCACACGAGTTCAACCAGTGGCCTAGGGGCCACATGTGGCCCTCAGAACCATCTAAAGTGGCCCCTGACCTGCTGTGGAAAAACTGGGAGGGGTAAATAGAACTGACGTGTAAACATGGTTAAGAATGGGTGATTGCACGGAGAGTGATATTTGCATTGGAAAATAGAGTTGGCAGCGGTCACACGGAGGAACGCAGTGACATGGATGGTACAAGACCACCCCTGGGTGCAATATTTGGCAGAAAATTTAGTAACGTTGTTTTTCTATATTGTATGCCTGGTACTGGTGGTAGCTTAGATGTTGAGTATTGGGAACATGGTGTGAACAAGATGTGGGATTGATGGGGCAGAGCTATAAATAACTAACCCATATATTCAGACAGGTGAGCCAATCAGCATGTGTATTGCTAGCATGTGGGGATTGTTACATACAGTATGAATGTAGGAGTGTGGTTGAAGGACCCCTAAGTGGTGTGGGTATCCTGATATTGTAAAAAAAAAATCTTCATTGTGCTATTCCAAATGAAAAACTTGAATCTATTCATTGTGGGCCACAACCGGGTTCCAAACTCAGATGTTATATGATTGTTTTACCCTTTATGCACCCAGAAAAAGTATTGAATATATCAGGTATAAGTTTGGGATTAGTCATATATATTGTCAATGGATTATTGACCTTTTTACAGACAATTGACAGTCAATAAAAAAAAAAAGATGCCCACCACCATCGGTCACTGACGGCTGGCATACCCCCTCCATTCACTGTAATGGAAAGAGGCATGTTAGGTCTACACAGTGACGAGGAAAAAGTTTTTCTTGTGTCCAAGGAGCTGTGGCATCATTTGGACAAGCAAAATATGCTTTTTGTTGACAGAAAGTCACAGAATAAACTACTAACATAACAAAGCTAAAACAGTGGATAACTTTAAAGCTGACCAGCAGTGCGGGTGTTGATCCCTACCACTATAAGACAGGTTGGGGAGCATCATCCAGAATGCTGGAGCCCTCCCGCACATAATCCCCAGAATTCCCGTAAAGCTTACCCTAACCTCGGTGAGCGCTGGGCTGCTAATTGTGGTGCTGGAATTTCCTACGGAGGACCGAGGTAAAGGGGGGGTTTGGGGGGTTATGTACGGCATTCTGGATGTCCCCCATCTTATAGCAGCGAGTACCAACACCTAGGCTGCATGGGTGTTGTCCGCTTTAAAGAAATTATTAAGTTACCTTTAACAGGCAAAATGGGCCTGGTTAGGTGAGTAAGTGAAGTACATTGATGCTTTAAAGTGGACCAAAACCGTGTATTTTCACTATTCCGGGTTTTGGTCTGTCCCCCTGCGGCACCCCGATTTGGGGTCTCCTGCTGTGTTTACCCCCCCCCCCCCCCCCCCTGGCAGATTAGTCTGATGGGTAGATTAAGCCAAGTAAACTCCTATGAATGGGTGGCTGGGGGATAATGCGGTGATTCCGCCGGCTATTGGGTTGGAGCTGGACAATGACAGCTGTCAAGGGCCAGTCCAAAAGCGGCAGTACACGGTGGTACGGAGGAGCACCCGGGTCGGCAGGTGAGCAGCAGTGTCGTTCCGGCATGTAAGGTGGAGAGGCGGTGGACCAAGTCTGGCATGCGCTGCCTCTACGTGGGCCTGTGTGAGCGTGGGCCGCCTCGCATACTGTTGGTGCAGGGTCAACCTTGGGAACTAACCCTACAAAAAAGAGGGGTTCCCAAGACTGCTAGCGGTGCAGTTGCCTCTCCACCTTACCAGCCGCTGCTGACTGTTGCGGTTACATCTGTTTGGGGGGGGGGGGGGGGCGGCTATGTAACATCAACTGTCTTTGAGGCAGGCGATTATCCACTGCCAGTGGCAGCACCTGTTTCTGATCGCCAGAGCGGACCTTAACTCCCTACTTTTTCGCCCACCCCCCCCCCCCCCGCCTATCCTATCCCCTTCTTTTAACCTCAATCTCCCCCTCCCAAGAGACACAGGACCCCAGAATCAGAAATTGGACTATATGGGAACCCTGAAATAGAATGGACATCCCCAATAAGGTAACACCTGAAATGCCATACCACAGTTAAAAGTCCACCATACACAGGTGTTGATGACACTGATCCATTGCTACTGACCACACTGCCTGGCCTGGTCTAACCATTTACACAAGTAAGTGACCCTCCCCACCCCACCCTTTGGGACTCTTCACGTGTATAATACTTTGACACATATCATTTGTTACCTTAGAAAGGAACCATTCAGCAACACAGCATACAGCAGCAACCCTTCCTACCCTCTGAGGAAGCCCTAAAGGATGAAACGTGTCAGGGTTTCGGACGCAAGACTACACTTAGCCCTGTACACGGACAGTCAAAACCCTCAGGACACACACAGGGGCACAGGCCCAACTGAATGTGTATATGTCGCATGTATGGCGGCTTTCCTCTTCTTTTTCTTTACCCCAAAACAGACCTAAACGATCTAAAACGCTGGTTTACAACTGCAAATGATTGTCAATTACATGTATGGTAAATTTCTCTGTATGTATATATGAAGTATAATTTGTACATGTGTTGCACACTATATTTTGACTGAAGTAAACACCATTTTACCAGGTAATGAAGCCCCATTTTTAGCAAAATTATTTTCAACCTAGTGCCAACATGCCTGCCTCTTGTAGTGTCCATATCCTCCTGAAGGGTCACAATTATTTGACAGAGCATGAGGTGCTCCCCGCTCAGGGTCTAAAATTATTAGGCAGAATATGAGAGGACTTCAATTAATAGGCATATTGTGAGCATCTTTCCCCCTCAGGCCCCCAGTTTATAGCCTGGGTATGCGCAAATTTCCCCTGAAGGCCCCCAATTCATAGGCTGGGTGTGCGCAGATTGTCCCCTGAGGGCGCCAAATTCATAGGCAGGGGCGTGGGCAGATTGTCTCCTCAAGGCCCCCAATAAGAACCCACAATTAGAGTGTGAGTGGAATAACCTGGGTGGAAAGGGGGGCACCTGTCTTTCAGATTAGTTCTTGAGGAGCTTGAAGGTGGTCTCTGGAAGGGCGTACAATAGGTTTTGTTCCTGAGTGAAGACGTCACCTTCTTTCTCCTCTATGAAAAAGGAAAAAAAAAAATGGAAAAGTTGAGAGCAGGTAGTCAAAACGCATTGTATCCCTGTTACCACCCCTCCACCAACATAGATTTCACAGGACAAACCCCCTCCCTGGTCTGTTGCTGCTGCCACCTTCACCTCCTTTTAGTCTTTGCTACAGCTGCCCACCGCTTCCCTCATACGTTTGCATTCTGCGACCAACCACCTCCTCCTCGCTGTCACTATGGGGTCCTTGCCTGCTGCAGGAGGCTTTTAGCTTGTCATCTTTTGCTGACCCCAGTCACTGTGAAGCTACCTGTAAGTGGCCCTTGAGATAATGTGACCTCGCATCAGTACAGCCCCACCCAAACCAGCAGTCACCTGTACACCCACCACCACCCAGTACACTGGCACCACCCAGCCCAGCAGTCTACCTTACACCCCCAACCCAGGCCAGCGGTCTACCTTACAGGCCCCCGCCCAGCGGTCTACCTTACAGGCCCCCACCCAGCAGTCTACATTACGCCCCCCCGCCCAGCAGGCTACCTTATGCCCCTCCAGGCCAGCAGGCTACTTTACGCCCCCCCCCCCCCCAGCCCAGCAGGCTACTTTACGCCCCCCCCCCCCCAGCCCAGCAGGCTACTTTACGCCCCCCCGTCCAGCAGGTTACTTTACGCCCCCCCGCCCAGCCCAGCAGGCTACTTTACGCCCCGCCCAGCAGGCTACTTTACACCCCCCGCCCAGCCCAGCAGGTCCCTTTATGCCTCCCCCGCCCAGCCCAGCAGGTTAATTTACGCCCAGCAGGTTACTTTACGCCCAGCCCAGCAGACTACTTTACGCCCCCCCCCGCCCAGCCCAGCAGGCTACTTTACGCCCCGCCCAGCCCAGCAGGCTACTTTATGCCGCCAGCCCAGCAGGGTACTTTACGCACCCCCCCCCCCCCCCCCGTCCAGCCCAGCAGGCTACTTTACGCCCCAGCCCAGCAGGCTACTTTACGATCCCCCCCGCCCAGCCCAGCAGGCTACTTTACGCCCCCCCCCTTCCAGCCCAGCAGGCTACTTTACACCCCCGCCCAGCCCAGCAGGCCACTTTATGCCTCCCCCGCCCAGCCCAGCAGGCTACTTTATGCCCCCCGCCCAGCCCAGCAGGGTACTTTACGCCCCCCGCCCAGCCCAGCAGGCTACTTTACGATCCCCCCCGCCCAGCCCAGCAGGCTACTTTACGATTCCCCGCCCAGCCCAGCAGGCTACTTTAGGCCCCCCCCCCCCTGCCCAGCCCAGCAGGCTACTTTACTACGACGCCCCCACGCCCAGCCCAGCAGGTTACCTTACGCCCCACCCAGCCCAGCAGGCCACTTTATGCCTCGCCCAGCCCAGCAGGCCACTTTATGCCTCGCCCAGCCCAGCAGGCCACTTTATGCCTCGCCCAGCCCAGCAGGCCACTTTATGCCTCGCCCAGCCCAGCAGGCCACTTTATGCCTCGCCCAGCCCAGCAGGCCACTTTATGCCTCGCCCAGCCCAGCAGGCCACTTTATGCCTCCCCCGCCCAGCAGGCTACTTTATGCCCCCCGCCCAGCAGGGTACTTTACACCCCCCCCCCCGCCCAGCCCAGCAGGCTACTTTACGATCCCCCCCCCCCGCCCAGCCCAGCAGGCTACTTTACGACCCTCCCCCCCGCCCAGCAGGCTACTTTACGACGCCCCCCCGCCCAGCAGGCTACTTTACGCCCCCCCCCGCCCAGCCCAGCAGGCCACTTTATGCCCCCCCCACCCAGCCCAGCAGGCCACTTTATGCCTCCCCCGCCCAGCCCAGCAGGCCACTTTATGCCCCCCGCCCAGCCCAGCAGGCCACTTTATGCCCCCCGCCCAGCCCAGCAGGGTACTTTACCCCCCCCGCCCAGCCCAGCAGGCTACTTTACGATCCCCCCCCCCCCCCTGCCCAGCCCAGCAGGCTACTTTACTATCCCCCCCCCCGCCCAGCCCAGCAGGCTACTTTATGCCCCCCGCCCAGCCCAGCAGGCTACTTTATGCCCCCCGCCCAGCCCAGCAGGCTACTTTACAACCCCCCCCGCCCAGCCCAGCAGGGTACTTTACGACCCCCCCCCCCCCCGCCCAGCCCAGCAGGCTACTTTATGACCCCCCCCCTGCCCAGCCCAGCAGGCTACTTTACGACGCCAGCCCAGCAGGTTACTTTACGCCCCCCCCCCACCCAGCCCAGCAGGCCACTTTATGCCTCGCCCAGCCCAGCAGGCCACTTTATGCCTCGCCCAGCCCAGCAGGCCACTTTATGCCTCCCCCGCCCAGCAGGCTACTTTATGCCCCCCGCCCAGCCCAGCAGGGTACTTTACACCCCCCCGCCCAGCCCAGCAGGCTACTTTACGATCCCCCCCCCCCCGCCCAGCCCAGCAGGCTACTTTACGATCCCCCCCCCCGCCCAGCCCAGCAGGCCACTTTATGCCTCCCCCGCCCAGCCCAGCAGGCCACTTTATGCCCCCCACCCAGCCCAGCAGGCCACTTTATGCCCCCCACCCAGCCCAGCAGGGTACTTTACCCCCCCCCCCCCCCGCCCAGCCCAGCAGGGTACTTTACCCCCCGCCCAGCCCAGCAGGCTACTTTACGATCCACCCCCCCCCCCCGCCCAGCCCAGCAGGCTGCTTTACGATCCCCCGCCCAGCCCAGCAGGCTACTTTATGACCCCCCCCCCCCCGCCCAGCAGGCTACTTTACGACGCCCGCCCCCCCCCCCGCCCAGCAGGTTACTTTACGCCCCCCCCCACCCAGCCCAGCAGGTTACTTTACGCCCCCACCCAGCCCAGCAGGCCACTTTACTCTCTGCACTTTCTCTCTGCCCTCTCCTGTCACGTGGCCACATGTCACACACAGGTAGGGTGGGGGAAAAAATAAAAAACAGTGTGTTCTCAATGCTGGCAGAAGGCTTCTTTCAGCATTGATGCCAGACCGGCACTGAGGTGTGGGCCTGCCACTGAACACTGGTACCCAAATCCCATTGTAGCGACGTGGGTTGAGAACCCTGGTTCATGCCGGGAGGCACGCTTAACTAGTAACTTTGTGAATGCTGCAGCCTGCTTGACTTGTTTATGCATTTCTTTTGTCTTTGGATGCACTGAAGGATGGGGGCAGGACCAAATGTTAAAAATATGAAAATATTCATTTTATTTTGTAGTACTCAGGAAAACTCACCTTTCCCTCGTCCTACAGCTCTTACGAGGGCTTCTCATCCAGTCAAAGCTCAGAAAATGGCTCTGCACTTAGCAACCAGAATAACAGGGCGTAAGAGGGTGCATGATCCCAGAGATGCTGGGGAAGTGGCCGCCTTTGCTCCCCATTTTTTACATAACCAAGGGAGCTGCCAGAAAATGTGAGTTTCTCTCCTATTCCGCTCCACTTCATCAGAATTCAATAACGAATAGGTTAACTCTTGCCCGGGGGGTGTGGACTGCAAGACAAAGAGAAATGGTTTCTCCCAGTCTATATTCTTCCAGCTGCATCTTCCTGAAGGTTACACAGACTTTCTTATAGACATTAGAAGAGTTTGGCTGAATCTATCCAAGGTTGCATATCGTACCTTCTAGAGTTATTCTTCCGGGGGGCGCGTTTCTCGGGGACCGTTTGGATGACTTCTGGAAGTATTTTGTATAGACTATACTAGACTTCCACGAGGAAGGTCCTCCTTGGGGTTCCAGAAGGTATAGATCAAAGTCTAAAGTTGGGCGAGATCTTCTGGCGGACCAAGGAAAGTCCCTTTAAGCCCCTTCAGGCTTGAGGGTATGCCCTCACCCTTGCCGTTGGGGGGGTGGCATCTGCATTTTTCTCCCATTTGGAGGCACCATGTAACAGATCTTGGTTACAGGAAATTTTTCCTTAGGGTACAAGATCGAATTAGGGGCCAGACCTCCTTGGAGGTTTCTTGGTCAGGGTATCCCAAAATCAGGTGAAGCAGAAGCCTTCAGCTCCACTGTAGCCCACCTTTTACAAATCAGCTAAGGTATTTCCTCAAGAAGAGAATTTCACTTCAGGCCAGGGTACATGATCTCTGGTCCTTCCCTCTCCTGACGCTCGTCTAGAATGGAGTCTATTGGGCCTGATGGTGTCTTGCTTCGAGGTGATGCCTTTTTTGCACAAGACCCCTGCTGAGGGAATTGCTCTTGATCTGGGATCAGAATTCCGAATCCCTGGTTCATCCCTTTTTCCATGACACTTTCAACAAGGCATTCCTTAACCTGGTGGCTGAATTCTCAGTTCTTCTGGTAACAAATCTTTTTTTTTGTTTTTTTGGTACAATGGAAGATTGTCACCCAGGATGCCAGTCTGACTGGTTGGGGGTGCCATGGGGTCACAAACTACCCAGGGACTGTAGGGATTGGTGGAGAGCTATCTTCCCATAAAGATTCCAGGATTGAGAGGGATTCTATTATTTCTCGTACATTGGACTCCCAATCTGAGGGGTCATTCTATCAGGATTCAAACAGACAATCTGACGGCATTGGCATACATCAACCACCATAGGGGCACTAAAAGAACAAAGATTCTAAAGGAAGTGAACAGGATCTTATTCTGATCCGAGAAGCATGTTCCGTGCACCTTGGCGATCCACATGCCAGGAGTGCAGGACTTGCAGATTTCTTTGCATCCCGCCACAATCAGATGGTTCCGAAATGTATCTTAGTCCAGGGATCCTCTAGCAATAGCAACAGATGCTCTGACTTCTCCTTGGTCAAGCATTCAAGCTTCTCTATGCGCTCCCTCCAATTCCACTCATGGGTTGAGTAGTAAGTGGGGATAGGCCGCAAGGGATCCCTGACCATTCTGGTGGCTCTGGGGTGGCCAAAGATAAGCAGTTTTTTCAGACATAGTAAGGGTGTCGGTAGGCAATTATTGGAGGGGCCCAACAATCCAGTTCTCACTCAGGGGCCCTTGCGACACCCCAAGTAAAGAGTTCTGGTTTTGTTGGCCTGCTTATGAAACCTCCATCCTGGCAGAAAGGGTTTTGTTGGCCTGCTTATGAAACCTTCATCCTGGCAGAAAGGGGGCCTTTCTGCCAGAGTCACATAGACTATGATTCAGGCCCAAAAGCAGACCTGATCAAAGATTTATTACAGAGTCTGACGAGAATTATCGCTCGGTGTGAGTCTAGAGGTTTTGCCTGTAGAAGGTTCCTGTCTCCAGAATTCTTTTTTTGCACAGAGGTCTTTAAGGAAGGTCTTCAGTTAAGGACAGACATCTGCCTTGTCCATTTTCTTCAGAAACCCATTGCTGAGAAAAGTCTTATTAGGACTTTTCGCAGGCGGTCACCCAGGTGCGTCCTTGATTCGGTTTTGTCAGACCTTCAGGCTTCTCCTTTTGAAACACTGGCTGAAGCATTGCCAGGGTTGATGAAACTTAAAGCAGACCAACAGTCAAACATGCATTAAATCAGACCAACACAACAAAGTGTCCTCATATGCACCCCTCTCCAGGGCAATTTAAATTGCTGCACATAAAAAATAATTTACCTCTTTAAATTTTAAAAACCAGATGGCTGCTCATGGGAGCACTAAGAGCACTAAGTTATTATATCCCTGCTACACAAGCTTTCCGTAAGCCCGTCTCCTTATTATATATTTTTATTATTGCCGTTGGTATTAGAGGATATTGACCTTTATTATTGAGTGTGGTGTAGAATTTATATTTTAAGCTTTAGTAATCTTTCCAGCTATCCCTTAACTTATTGGGATATTTTCCTGCACGCTAACCAATATGGCTACAGGTTTTGATACTGAGGAACAATCTTGGAATAATATATTTAAATTTCTATTGGCTCTGGATGAGCCACCTAATGATGAAGGGGTTCCTCGGGATAACAATGGAATTAAACAGATTTTAAACAATTAAAGATGGCCCGAAAACAATACATCTGCCTCTGGTGGAACATTAACACCCTGAATTGGTATAAAGAACAGCATTTGATACCACGGGACTTACGTGTCCAAATATTACCGGCATGGGAGGTGGATGATAATTTTAAGAAGAGGTGAGAGTCACGCCTCTATACATGCTCAGAGGCACTATAAGATAGGGAGGGACAAGAAAGATAGGGATGAAAATTGAATCGAATATATAGATAGACACATCATGGAAAGAAAAGGAATAACAACAATAAAAATAGGGGATGGACTCAATCCAGTCAGGATATGAGTGAAAAGTCATCTTTCTCAAGCCAATCAGCCAGATACACAGGGAATGATCATTTTTTTTATCAGACAGCGAGAGGGGAGAAACCGTAGGAGGACAAGGAGGGGGGGGGGAATGTGGCAAGGACAAGGAGGGGGGGGGGGATGTGGCAAGAGGAAGTAGGGGCAGACGGTGGGAACACAAAAGCAGCAATTGGGAACCCTTAAGGATGCTGCTCCAACGCCACAAACGTCGGAGATTGTAAACCAACCATTCCCCCCACAGATACAACTGGACAATCAAATTGTACATACTAACACCTTGGAAAATATTAATCTTACGGATTATGAGTTAATCCCTGTAGAAAGAAAAGATTATTCCTGAAGAGACAGTTTGATGGAAAAGCATCTGAATACCCTCCTGAGAATTTGGATGATATGATTGGAACAGAAGGGAATGAACTTACGGCTCCAGTTGAAGAGAATACTTCTACATCACTCCCCTTAATAAAACCATCCTCGTATACCCCCCCCCCCCATTTGGATTGTGTGCAGCTGTGGTTAATTTCTTGGACTTAAATTTGAAAATGACCAACGGAAGGATTTCTACGACGCTTTTCAGGAAGGAAACTGCAGTGAATGGATTATTACATTATCAAAGCTTCCAACCGAAACATCTAAAATATGGGATCCCACGTGGCCAGTTCACACGATAAGAAGAAATTGTTCAGAGGAAGATGCCTTCAGGGCACAAGCTAAAGATCTTACACAACGTTTTCTCAATCGGGGATACCCTAGAAAGATAATATCAAGGGCCTTTCAATGCGCAAGAGAAAGGAACCATGGGGAAATGCTCAAACACGAGTTAGAAAAAAGGATAATATGAGACCGAGATTGACAGTAAAAAGGGCTCCGAGCCTTAGGGATCGCCTGTGTAGAAGTCATTTTATACGTCCAAAGACCTGGCTGGAGAGAAGTCCAACAAATGGTTGCCAACTCTGTGGAAGTTCAATATTGAAATGTTTGGAGTGATTGAGAGAACCTCTTTTCTTCCTTTTTCAAGAAGCCAAGAACTCCTAGAGAAGAACGAATGTTGGAAGATTACTACTTGCCGTTATAAATTGATTTTGGGGATACTTGGTCGATTAAAAATATAAAATTAATACTTGTAGAATTTGGTGTATTAATTTATATTGGTGGATGGGTGTTGACTTAATTTAATTAAATTGAATCTAATTTAATTTAATGTAATTTAATTTATTTTATTTGTAGTTAGTCAATTTAAAATTGATTTATTACTTACTATTCATTGGTTTATATTTGAATATGGCCAAAAATTAATTGAATTTGTTTATACTAAAATTCAATCTATAATTTGTATATATATATATATATATATATATATATATATATATATATATATATATATATATTTATATTAAAAATTATACAAATATATACTAATTTATCACTACTCTACTTAATTATTCTTTCATTTAATCATTGTATACAAAAAATAAATGTATTTATTTTTCTATTTCTTATTATTTTTTGAGATAGTGGATTCATTATTCTATCTATCATTATTCTATGTGGACATTTTATACATCTATGTTCTCCCCTCCCCTTTCCCCTCCCCCCCCTTTCCCCCTCCCCCCCTCTTATTCCCTTTTTTTTATTTCATTTTTATTTGCTATTTTTACATATATATATAATATATATATATATTTATTTATTTATTTATTTTTTTTTTTTTTTTTTCTTTTTTTTTTTTCTTTTTTTTTATATATATATTTACTTCGTTTTGTTTTCATACCCCCATACCCTCACAAACTGTTCTAATAATTGGATTAAATTTAAGCTTATTATGAATATTATTTTTAGAATTAATTGGTTATGGCTATTATTAAATGTAGGAATTCAAGGAATGTATTAATTTACTTATTTATTTACTAGTAATATGTAGTATGAATTATTTTTTCACATTATTATACAAAGGCAACTGTTTCCGTTAAAAACTTTAAAATATGAAGTCAATCTGATTTATCCATTTATTTAGTTATTCTAATCAAAAGTAAATGACCTATACTATAGAAATAAAT
The DNA here is from genome assembly GCA_027917425.1 of Gastrophryne carolinensis. Taxonomy (NCBI): domain Eukaryota; kingdom Metazoa; phylum Chordata; class Amphibia; order Anura; family Microhylidae; genus Gastrophryne; species Gastrophryne carolinensis. The sequence continues at coordinate 224,462,943 of CM051239.1, read as the reverse complement.
GTTATATATAGATTGAGTACTTGTATTATAAATTCAATTAGATAGAATTCTGTTAATCTAATTATTATTTATTACGTTTGGGGTGTTGTATATTTTAGATTTTAGACTATATATATTTAAATGTCCTTGGTGTATTGTCACATGTATGTTTAGATTGTGATTGGATGTGGGGACATAGGTGAGCACCTCCATTATGCTGCTCTTTGTTTACTATCAGAGACCCGTACAGATCACGTGGTGGGTCTCGCCTTCCCCACTCCCCACAGCTGTGAGGCACGCACCGTTATCGGTGTGGATGCATGCAGCTGATTGGGGAAGCAGTCTGGGGGACGGGCCCTTAACGTCATCGGACAGCCACAGCGCTCCAATTGGAGGAGAGGGACGTGCAGGCAGGCTCATGGCTTCCGGCCGGGACTGTGCCGTGCGCGCCATCTATTACAAAGGTGAGTCTCGGTATATAAGAGCAGCATAACACACCTTGATAAAGTGGCCTGCGAGCGAGGGGCCACGAAACACGTTGGGGGACTGCTACTTGTCTTTGGCATTTGTTGGGGGACATCCCGATGATCCACACTTAGGTGATGTGCTTTATTGCTGTTTGGATTATTGTTGTAGTTTTGCACTGTTGTGCCTTTTTCATCTTGCCACATCATTGTACTGGTATATAATATGGTTATTACATGTACCTTATTTTTACTATTTGCACTTTACTGAATTTAATTTTTTATAAACTTAATTGGATAAAATTGGGATTATGGATCTATTTGGGATACCCCATAAAATGTGTTGTCTAGTGATATGTTTTTTAATTGTATGTCATTATGTGATTTTATTATTGGGTATTACTTAATAAATAATATATGAATTCTTGATATATTGTTGAATGTATTAATACGCGAAGGGGGTGCTGTGATTTGGTACTATTTGGGTGATCTGCTGGATTCACCACTAAATAATATTTGATTGGTCTCAAGGAATAATAGTTTCCAATCACAAGCACGGCCATTGGTATTAGAGGATATTGACCTTTATTACTGAGTGTGGTGTGGAATTTATATTTTAAGTATTCTTATTATTGCCACGGAAGAATCTTCCCCCTGCTAGGTCTACCATCAGCCGATGGATTAGACAAAGGGAAATGAAGGCCTATATCTCCAAGGGGAAAAATTGTTCTTTTCTTTACAGCTCATTCTACACAAGCTATTGGAGCTTCCTGGGCTTTCAGCACCAGGCTTCGGTGGAACAAGTATGCAAGCTGCCTCTTGGTCGCCAGTTCATACATTTACCAGATTTTTAAAGTAGTTGTCAGAGCCTCAGCAGCTGCCACTTTTGGTAGGAAGGTATTACACACAGTAGTAAGCCAAACGTTTGTTTTTGAATGACTTACTCCTCATTAAAGGGATAAGAGTATCTTTGGGATCCCGCCCTGAAGTAAGGGCACTGCTTTTGATTGGGAGCTTGTATATAAATCTTATTCATCACCTATAATGTCTGATGTGCTCTTCCTGCAGGAGACTAATTTCTTTTAGTCCTCTATCCCTGGGTCCTCTGCTTACCCTTTTTCCAAAGTATATACGGCCAGTGCTGTTACGAAGCCCAGGAGTGTGCTCATTCTTTTTTGTAAATCACTGGCATTTGTTTCCAACTTTCAATATAGAGACAAAGAGAGTAGGTACTTGATTCTGGTGGGTGTCTTGTAGGATACTGAAGTGACGCTGGTTTACTAGTTTAGTTTAGTCTAGTTTCTATGCGCCCAATACTAGCCGGTCTGTTTTTCATTGAGCTTTTCACACAGATCAGTTTAGTGAAAAAAAGGCCTTCTGATTATTGGGGTGAGATTCCAATTTTGTCTTTAGACAAAAAAAGGATCCCACTAACACTACTGATGATAAAGTTACTACTAACTCTCAATTCTACAGAGAATGGATTAGAAGGGAAGGTTTGGGAGCTAGGAGTAAAAGGAATCCTTCAGTAAGGGAATACCCCTGTTTTTCATGAGCATAATTAATTCATAATTCACTGTAGAAATCGATCATATTTTTGATAGATGCTAACATATAGCCTCTTTCATGGTCTGATTTTAAGGCTAATATTACAGTTTATTCCCTTGTCCCAGGGGGCAGATAAATCCACTCTCTAACTTGGATTTTTGCATTATCCGTTAAGGACTCCATCTTGTAACTTAATCTGTACACCTGGTGGACTTTCAGAACTAGCCCACCTTCATGTCCCCATATAGCAGGCTGCACACAATTTACAAAAATAGGTGAAAATGTATTATTAACCAAATGCTGTCAGTACATAACATATATCACACGACATCACACTTTAAAAAACATATACATAAAAATCCAAGTGGGGAGGAACTTTTTGGGGCTAATATATAAGACACTCACAATGTGTGTCTAACCATTCATATAATATAATTTCATATACCTCTAACTTTAGAGTATTAATGGCATACATATACATAAACAGACGCCCGCATGATGAGATACTACATAAGTGAATCCATATGAAACTAAAATTACTAGTGATCTGTGCTCCTTCATCAAGGCTATATGCAGCCTTTGATACTACTAAAATATGTGCAAACTAAGCAATAAAGTGCAGTAATTCAGTGCATAAGTGCCTAAAGTGCTGTGAGTGCTAGTTCTACCAACTAATAGTGCTCCTACTCATCTCTGCTAGCATCCGCCATGTCATGTTGCCAAATATCAATTTAGATCAGACTCTGATTGTATCTACCAATCCAACGCCCCTAGTCCTCCCCACTTGCCTCTCACCGACGCGCTGCGTGGTTCAAGCCCACTTCTCCTGGGTTAAGGAGTTAAGGACTCCATCTTGTGTTATTTTATAGAAAATGAACGCAGTGTGGACTCCCTGTTATCACCGTGAAAAGCTCCTAAAGCAACCTTATGGGAAAGAAGTGGTGGCTAAATTCAGTGACATCATCCAAGATTTATGGGACGGGATGGCTCATTAGAGCGACATGCTTGTGATTTTTTGTGGCTGACATGGAGCTTGCTAATAGAGAAAATCTTTAAAGTGGACCAACACCCACGGGTGATCGGCCCGGGAATCTATAAGATTCCCGGGCCGATCACCCCCCACCCCGCGGGACATCCGAGATCGGGATGTCCCGCGGGGTGAAACCCCCCCAAACACCCCAAACTCCTTACCTTATCTTGGCCGGCCGCCGCCTCCCTCGCGCTCCTGTAGGCGTGCGCGTGCCCGCGCCGGCTGTCTGCGAATGGCCGGCGGGGGCGCGCGCGCGCCGAAAGTGACGCGAGGGAGGCGGCGGCGGCGGCTGCCGCTTAGACGTTCCTGGACCTGGCTTGTACGTCGGCGCTGGGAGCGGGGAGAGGTGAGTTTTTCGGGGGGTTAGGGGGGGTTTCACACAGCGGGGCACCCCGATCGGGGGTGCCCCACCGAAGTGGACCAAGACCCAGGATAGTCAAAATCCTGGGTGTTGGTCCACTTTAAAACCAAAAAAAGAGGCCGGGTCCAGACAGGTTTCCATCCATCTATTACCAAAAGTTTTCTGACCTATTGGCTCCAGATCTGGTTAGTTTATGTAATTCTCTGTTGGATGATGGAAAATTTCCTGCTGAATCCATTACATGCGGCCATTAGCATTTTTCCCAGACCCAAGTTGGACCACTTGAACTCTAAAGTTATTAATCCTTTTAGCCAAGATCTTTGCCAGTATTTTAACAGTTTGTCCTGGTTCATTGGTTTTGGCTCATGTGGTTTTCGTACCCATAAGCTGGGAATAGTATTAGACGCCTTCTCTTCTCTCTCTGATCCATGAATCTCAGCTGCCAAAGATCACAAGCCTTTTTTTGGATATATTTGGATAGCATTTAGCATTTAGAAGCATAGAAAGTTGACGGCAGAAGGAGACCATACAGTCCATCTAGTCTGCCCTTATGTGTTTGCTGTATGCACTCTTTATCTTAGGATAGATGTGTGCTTATCCCAGGCAATTTAAAATTCAGTGATTGTCAATTTTTTTTTTAACTACCTCTGCTGGAAGTTTGTTCCAAGCATCTTCTACTCTGTAAAATATTTTCTAACATTGCTCCTGATCTTCCCTCCAACTATCTTTAGGTTGTGCCCCCTTGTTCTATCATTAAGTTTCTTCTTAAAAACACTTCCCTCCTGAACCTTATTCTGTTCTTTCACATATTTAAAGGTTTCAGTCATTTCCCCTGTCTCCCTTCTTTCCTCCAGACTGTACAAATTAAGTTCTTTAAGTCTTTCCTCTAAGTTTTAAGTCCTTCTACCATTTTTGTTGGCCGTTCTATTTGAATAATGTCTCCTGGTCTTATCTTTATATAGTACTGGATAATGGGGGTTTGGCAAAAACCTGATCTCGTTGATTAGGGCATTGTATCAGGCCCTGCAGGCATATGTTCAATATGCTGTATTTTCTTCTCTTTTTCCTATTTCCAGGGGTACAAGACAGAGTTGTCCTATATCACCAATATTTTTCATGTCAATTGAGCTTTTAGCTATTAAGATTAGGGAACACCCTTATATTTTGTGCATTGAGGTAGCAGGTCACCACCATAAATTGCACCTATTCGCGGATTATGTTATCTTATTTCTTACTACCCATTTATTTTGCTTCCTAATTTAACCAGAGTGTTAGAGTTTTGGCCTGGCCTTGGGGTCGGTGATCAATGCTTCAAAATCCAAGACATTAAATGTCTCCTTACCAGCAGACTTAAAATCGAAACACCAAGACTTCTTTTCAATATTATTGTGAGGCGCCTAGGATTAAGTGTTTAGATGTTTTCATCACTGCTGACTATGGTAGCTAATTCCAAATTAAGTATCCACAAATTCTTAGATCTATGTTGGAAGAAGCATGTTCTAATAAGCATGTTGGAATCTTGAAGCAGATACCATATTTGCTGGCTGGGATGCATAGCAGCAGTTAAAAGAATGGTTCTGCCTAAACTTGTGTATTTATTTAGAACCCCCCCCCCCCCCCCCCCCAATACTAGTACCTTCATATTTTTTCAGCTGTCAACTTTCATTTGGGGTGGGAAACATCAGCAAATTGCTGAATCCTTAATGTACCATTACTGTACAAGGGGAGGATTTGGGGTCCTTGACTTTTCACAATATTCATTTTTCCTCACAGCTGGTACAGTTATTTCAGTATCTTGCAATCACTAAACCACCACTATGGGTCAGTTTAGAGACGGCAGCTTGTGATCTGTTAACAGTTGATGGCTTTTTGGACAATATCCACTTTTAGGCCTAAATGTATCAACCCCATATTTAGACATTCTCTGAATCCTGTTAAATTCTCACCAAATGTAGTATCTCATTCCATTACATATGTTGGGATTTCCCAAAGGTTCACTCATTATGGACATGGGCTTACCAATTGATTAATTCCACTTTGGGGCAGCCTTTTAGGAAGAGTACTTTTGGAGCTCTACTCAATAGAAAGCTGACAGAACTCACACATGTTTTATGATGCTTATATGTACTTTTTCTTTTTTTTTCTTCAAAGTAGCCCCTTTTTTGATTTAATGACAGTTCTGCATACTTTCAGCTTTGCACAAAGCTTCTTAAAATAGTAACCTGGAATGGTTTTAACTTAACAGGTATGCCTGTCCATGGTTAATTTGTGGCAATTCTTGCCTCTTAATTATTGTTTTGTGCAGTGGTAGTGTTGGTACACATATAGATCTCATATAGTGTGTAGACCTAAGTCTCAGTCTAGGCACTATACTTTGCTTTTTTCACTCCTGCCGCTGTACCTTCCATGTTTGTGAATACTTATGGGGTGTTAAGATCAAGTACCGCCCCCCCCCCATCCAGCACTGGTTGCCTCCTATTAGCTGGGTATATGCCCTTCTGTCTGCTGCAGTGATTTACACTGACTGATGCGTAGTGTACGACATCACTTTTCGAGGGGGAGGCTATTTCCACCATAATTGGATACTGGCCTTGGATGGTGGGTATTTTTATCTCAGCACTCTGTAAGTTTCCATGTCAAGTTGTTCATCCAGGGACACTAATCATTTAAGATGAGGTATTGCTTGTTACCGATAGATAGGGACTAGAGCTAAAAGCTGACAGCTGTACTCTTACCTTTTTTATTCATCAAAATCTCCTAGAGCAGTGGTACTCAACTGGCGGACCGGGGTCCGAATGCGGACCTCGGTGCCAAATTTCTGGCCCCCTGCCCTGACAGCCCTGCACAGTTGCTTCTGTGTTGCCATGCACAGCGCTGCCCTGTTACAGATTGGCGATGTAGTTATTTGCCTCCCTGCACCTAGCATTGCAATATGAAGTACTGCATGGACAAGAAGTGGCATTGCAATGTATAATCCACCCCAACCCACCCCAATGCACTGATTTCTATCTATCCAGCCCCCCTGACAGCGCCCCGTCCGGACCTTCGCCTCTCACCAGATGCCTGTAAATGGACCTTTACAAGAAGTGGTTGAGTACCCCTGTCCTAGAGGGTAGTAGGTGCATCTATTAGTGGGGGGACATGCAAATTCATGTAGAAAAGAACCAGCACTCCCATCTAAGTCACCAGCTTTGTTTTGTAATCCAAACACAATTCACAACAGTCCAGTCATCATTTCGAGGACATGCATCATGCCCCATTTCTAAAGATAAATATTTAACAAGAGTGAGAAGACTGCCAAACCTTATAAAGACATAATAAATCAATAAGCAGCTGCCACAGTACCTGGCATCCTCAATGATATCACTAGCACTAACAGATATATGTTCCAAAACAAAAAATAATAAATGCAAAAAAAAGTAACATAAAAGTATATATATACACCCTCTGCTGTGCCCCCCCCCCCCCAAAACAAAATCAGCTGAAATGAAGTCCTAATGCCCCAATGCTCATGGGTTACTAAGCAACCCACAAGTGCCATCCCGTCCCATCGAAGAAGGTACTGGACAGTGTCACCAGCTGATCAAATCTGCCTGGCAATCGTTGACATCAACGCAGGCACCATACCATTGGATGGTGTCTGCCAGTAGAGGAGGCAGAGGCTGCAGCCCCAGGAGCTATCCCACCAACCTGGCAGTTTGCCTACCGGGCAGGGCAAGGGGTAGCTCCGCCGTCGATTAACATTTTGAAAATGTATATTTTTTGGCCAAAATGTTGTGCTTTGTTAGCAAATGTGTGTTTTATTGATGCTGTTTTCACTATCTGCAATCTGTTGCTATTGGCAATGGACACTAAGAAAAGAGAAGCGAGTCCTGTACGCATAGAACACTGCTGCTATGGCCACTGCTGAGGTGAGGGAGGTTACTATCTGATATCTGTTGCTATTGCCAGCATACACCAAGTCTGTACTTGGTGTACATTGCCAATAGCAACAGATGAAAACTGCTTCCATAAAATGCACATTTGCTAACATTATAAATCAAAAACCATTCTAGATCATCATTTTGCTAAAAATTCTATCGAAATTGGACCTACCCTTTAACCATTTAGGTCCATATAAAGAGAGGGTGAAACTACTAAACAGTTTGAATGCCCATTCAATAATGCATGTTCTCTGGATGGTCCCTATCTGTTGCACTATATTTATTACCTAATTACATGTTTGTTCACATGCACATTCGTACATTCTGTTTTGTATAGCTCTATATTTATTGAGCGTTTTGATGTGTTGTGGACACTTAAAGTATAAGGATAGTACTCTGCAGGGTAGATCCAGCATGTGCTCTTAGTTTGTCTGTGATATAGGTATTATTTGTTATATAGATTATTCAATAAAGATTTGTGTGCATATTTTGATTTGATTAATTGCATGGTGGTGTTGTCCATATTTTAATGTATTGCCCTAGGTCATCAACATTGCCAGTTTGTGGAACTCCCTTAGGGGGATCTCCTTAGCACCCAGTGTGCTGGTGGCTGTTATGGCAATTCTCAGCTGTCAGGGAATTTGTGTTGCCCCCTACTTGGGCAACCTTCTAATCAGAGCTCAGTCTCATGCTGAGGCATGCAACAGTGTTCAGCCAGTACTAGCTAACCTGGAAAGATTTGGGTGGTTGATCAATTACCCCAAGTCACAAATAACACCTTCACTGCAGGGGTGCTTTCTGGGAATGTAATTGACACAGTCCTGGCCAAGGTGCTCTTACCCGTGGGCAAGCTTTAGAAACTACAAGAGTTTGGGGACCCTGTGGTCCAAGACTCAGTTCAGTGTTCAACAATGTATGCCGCTCCTAGGCTTGATGATTTTTGAAGGTGGTCTTTTATGCCCAGATTCCCACCAGTGCTCTGCAGTTTGCTATTATGTCCCATTGGGATCGATTCACCACTGGGCCTGGAGGGATTGATCTCACTTTCGATTGTCCCTGGAGTGGTGGCTCCAGTCAGGGATGTGCCTTTCTAGCCTAGTTGTCCATCCAGGGACACTGCACCCACTCATGGTTGTTGCAACTATGCTCTTTTTTTTTTATTGCCATGACAAAGTTGACTATTGTATTGGCCGTTAAGGTTCTCCAGCCTTGTTTGTTTGATCTCCCAGGGACAGGTTCTCGACTGATTTGTACTGGGAAGGAATCAAGGAATCTGGACTGTAGACCCGCCGAAGGGAGGAGTCACTGTTTTAGCTCTAGTCCCTGCCTTTCGGTTATAAGCCATACTGAATCGTAAAGTATCAGTGTCTCTGGATGGACAACTAAGGGAAGTCCATCCAACAGCAGAACAGGACAGAACAGCTGGTATTGGGGGGCAAACTGTCAATATTGCTTTTTCTTCTTGCATGTATATACTGTCCCTTTTAAGTTATGAATGTTAATCTTAAAAATTGCAATTCTTGAAGGTATCTTCAAGTGTAGTCATGAAAGCCAAACTATGATGAAACTATGATGAAACTATGATGAAACTATGATGAAACTATGATGAAACTATGATGAAACTATGATGAAACTGGGAAAAGTGGTGAGGAATATAACCCCCAAAACACCTCTAGGATAGGTTATTTGACCAACAAGTTAATGGAGTACAAAACCTCCACAATGACCCAACCTAAACCAAGTTTAGGAGGAGTTGAACTTGGCACTTTCTGGATCTCCTTCAAGAGTGGTGGAAAACCATTACTGTTGAGCATCTCATAAATCTGTTTGAGAGAAAAGGAAGATTGTTCTGTGTCTATCCCTTGAAGCAAACTGGCATGAAACCCCTGTCTTCTCTAAACAGTTTTTCAGATATGGATGGTACTTGATCTCTGCAAAGCCTTTATCTGGCCTCTAATCGATGGTGCTGTTAATTTGCAGTATTTCTGGGTAGTAACTCTAAAGAACTTATCCTCTGCAGCAGAGGTAGATCTTGGTCTTCCTTACCTGTGGGTGGTCCTCAGGATAAATCATTTCTTCACAGGGTTTGACAGTTTTCATGACTGCACTTGAGGATGCCATCAAAGTTGTTGTCATTTGTCTAGGTTGAATGATTGAAAAGGCGCTTCCATAATTTTGAAGGGTACTGTTGCTGGCCTGCCTGCGCAGTGTCACAGAAACTGCAAAATGGAATGCAATTTGTTTTGCTGGGGAGCATGGGTGATTCAGAGTGGGATGGACTGGTGCTTTATTGTGGCAGAAAATCAAATCTCTGATGGCTGCTATGTGTTATACTTTCTCTTTTGTAGTGGACGAACGGAATACCAGGCAACCCATGCTGGCAGGTTAAGAAGAACTAGTACCTTTGAAAGGCGTCCCAGCAAAAGATATCCATCAAGAAGACAATCCACGTATAAAGGTTTATTTCCTTAAATGTTTCATTGTGCAGTTTTGGGAAAGTTTCTCTGTTCCCATTAGGTTGCTGACCAGTAGTTTACCTTGACTGGCATCTTAGGGGTAATGTTTGTGTGAAGATTTTTAAGCGTTATTAAAAAATCAACCTAAGATCTTTCCTTGATGGATAGGAAAGAAGGTGCTTATCTACCGAGCAGTAAGGTCCTAAGTGACCTAGAACCATTGCCTTGGTGTGCTTTCACCTTGCTTTAAAGGGCCAGTCCAGCCATACTGCCCAATTCTTTGGCCAGCACTGAACGATTGGAGCGCGTTCCCGACTGTTATTGCTAACCAAAGCAAAGATGGAGGCGGACAGCGCAGCAATTGCCCGATGACAGACGCGTGAGTGCGGGCCAGGTAAGTGAGTAATTATGTAACCCCCCCCCCGACCCTGCTTTAGTGCTAGGAGAGGGAGGCAGGGTGGGGTCAAACCACTATTTTCTCTATCCTGGGTTTTGGTCTGTACTCCGGCGGTAATCCTTGGTGAAACCCGTTAAACATACCTAGTCACTGATTGTACGGTGCAGATGCAGCTCTTCTTCATCAGCTTTTTGGGTGGCACATATAAATGAGCTGCTAAAAAAGCTGAATGGGGGCATAGCTGCTTTTGCAAACGGTGCCACCCTCTGCATCCATTTATGGCTGAGCGAAAGCATGCCAGCCATTCAGTTTTGGTGGGTGCAGCTGCACGCAGATATAGAGGGTGTTTACATAGTACAATTTCCCAAATCGGGATGCCCAAGGGGGTATTTAACCAGATTTGGTCTGCTTTCAATAGGTCTTAGTGGAGTCTCTGCTTTGTTGCATTGCATATGAAATGATTAAATCCTTTAACTCTGGTGAGGGCATAAAGTGTAAGAATCCAGAGCAGTGTGTGAAGTCATTTTGTGAAGTATTATAAAGAGCTTCAAAGAGGGGGGAAAACCTAATGTCAAATAAGCTAAAAAAGACTCCTACTTAGGAGGCCATCCTTCCTTGATCTTCCAGTGCGGCAATCACAGCCTTTCCTATGTACCCATTTTTGGTTCACCAGGTGGGCATGCATTTGTGCTTTGTGTAATAAAGCTCACTTGGGGTCTTTTGTGGGCTTGTTAGACAGTAAGACCTGTTAAATGAGGAGAGGTCATTCAGCGAGCCTAAAGATTTGTTTGAGTTAAGGTCAGAATTAACATACCCCTATTTCCCCACACAATTCCTATCTTGAAAGATTTGCAATATTTCATTATCAGTATCAATTATTTTCAGTATAATTTAATACTGATTTTTAATAAATTAATACTTGTTTTATTTGTTTTCAGTTAACACTCCAATGAAGCCACCTCCACTATGGTGGGTAAATATTTCCTTGAAACAATACAAAAACAAAATGACATGGTCAGAATGCCACTTAATTCTCTTAACTGTATGTAGAATGCCTTGCATTATGTTAACCTCATTCTTAATCAGTTTCTTTTGTAGCTAACTGCCATATCTAAATTCATTTCTTAAGTTATTGCCCTTGCTATTCTGCAGATACAAGGCATAGGAAATTGTTTTACGAGTCAGTCCAGAAAAAGGGTTAAATTAAGATATTTGGAAGGCTTAGGTCCAATGTTACAAGTAGCAAGTGAACTCTTGGAAGAGATGCACCAATTGACTGAAAAAGATTCAACTGAAGATTATAAAAGAAGGGTCTATAATTTACATGATGATAGCATGTAATGTATCAAATACTGTGTAATCATTATGTCTACGTTACCAAAGCTTCGATGTATATAGGACCATATACATATCCATCCTAATTTAGAAAAGAGTAACTTATGTTTTCCACCTGCTGTGTACCTTGCTTGGAGACGTTTTGTGTACTGAAGCCCATTTAGTGGTGAATTCTGCCAGTGTCCTGACACGTTTTGCATGAGAGCACCTGCTAGTGATGCCGTAGATCTGTATATAGTGTGGCCATCTGGTAAGGGTCCCCTTGGTTCAGGTGTTGAGAGGAAAAGTGTTCAGGTCTCTTAGGATTGCCAGTGGCCTCTGAAGAAGTGGGATGGTCCGTAGTGCAATGCTGGTGGTCCAGTGTTTTTTTCTCATCCGTCAGTATAGCTGCTTCCAGAAGGGATAGAAAGTGTCCATTGCCCAATCTAGTGTGGGGGCCGCCAGATTCTGTGCCAACATGCGATACGTTGGTGTGTCAGCGTGCGGAGGAGAGGTGGCCATGCTCTGATGATACCCATCAGAGGTGAAACATGTCAGAGCAGGGGCAGAATTCACCATCCTCAGCCGGAGTACACCTCACGTGGATTAAGCTACCCTTGTCTAAATCTTATGACCAATGTGCATATGGTCCTACCGTATATATCATACCTATGGTCATGGTTACAGTCTTTGAGATATTGCATGCTATATAGGCATGTCAATGAATTATGATGATCAATAAACAGTCTGAACCCATAGATTAGACCCTTCTTTTTCATCTTCATTTTTTTGCATCAAAGGATTACATTAGCCTACTTGTCCCATGCTTCCTTGTGTGTGTTTGATTTGATCTCAACTGAGACATTAAAAATATGCATTATTCATGCTCTGTTGCTGAGGAGGCCCTGCATAAGTGATAGGGACTGCATCATACCACGTAATAATTCCCAATGAACTCTGACCGCAAGTACAAGGAAAGGTGAAATTTGCCTGGAATGTTCCTTTAATTTTTTGGTGGAGGAAGAAGCTGACAATTCCTTTATATCTCTCAACATTTTTATAACTGAAGGAACAACATAAGAGAATCTTTGCCATCTGTAAATCCATTGGGCATATAACAGATGTGGATTTTCTCTGATGAATTTCAAATACCATATGTACTCTGTATTTATTTGATTACAGTGGAGGATATTTCAGCATGTCTGACTATTGGTTTAGTGCAGTAAAATATCCTGAATCATAAATCTTGCATATTAACCCTTTTGTTGCCAAGCACGTAACACCTACGTGCTGGCTTGGCTGGGCCTTAAGTGCCAAGCCCGTAGGTGTTACGGGCTCGACTTTCCCCGCTGCTAGTTTAAAAAATAAAAATGCAAAATACTCACCTGACCCCTCGTTGGATCCAGCCGGGTCTCCTCCACCTTGCTCAGTGCTTGGAGCAGAGAGCAGAGGAGGATGAGAGGGCTGTGATCGCCCCCCCCCCCCCCCCAGGCTCTCTCTTCCAAACACAGACTGTCAGCGGAGATCGCCGGGGGACACAGGATCGGAGGTGAGTAAAGTTAAAAAAAAAATAATAAAGATTTTTTTATTTATGTGTCTGTGTTTTTTTTTTTTCAACATTTAACCCCTTGTGAACTGGCAATGGGTCCATGAGACCCCTTATACCAGTTCACAAGGCTGGGGGGGGGGGTGGCAAGTCACCTGCCTTAGCGGGTGACTTGCCATTATCCCCCGGCACCCCCATTACCTGCCTCCCCAAAGCCCGGGGGGGGGGCAGAAGAGCCCGGGCCCACATGAGCTATGTGGGCTCGTAGGCTGCAGGGTGGGGGGGGGGGGGCACAAAAGCTGCCCCCCCCCCCACTCTGTGCCTACAAGCCCCCATAGCTGGTCCCGGGCTTTTTTTTGGGGGGGAAAATGGGGTCCCCCCAGCAGGTGAGCAGAAGCCAGTGATCGCCGAGGGACACAGTGCTCCAGGATGGATGGGAGGTAAGTATTAAAAAAAAAATAATAATAAATAAAAAAAATAAAAATCTTTTTGCGTGTGTTTTTTTTTTTTTTTTACATTTAACCCCTTGTGAACTGGTCAGTTGTCACCTAGTGGGTGACTTGCCATTAACCCCTGACACCCCCATTACCTGCTTCCCCAAAGCCCGGGGGGGCAGAAGAGCACGGGCTATGCGGGCTTGTAGCCTGCAGGGCCAGGGGCCACAAAAGCTGGCCCCTGCGCCCTGTTTCTACAAGCCCTGCATAGCTGGTCCCGGGCTGGTTACTTTGGGTAAGGGGGTCCCCATGTCAATTTTTTGGGGGGGATTTTTAAGGGTTTTGTAGTTGTATTTTATTTGTAAATGTTATAAAATGTTATAAAGTACTTGTTTCAGTTATCAGTTCTCCTGGGCAGGAACGGGGGGCTACCGATAAATATGTGGTACCGTTCTAATTGGTAGAAATGGGGCTTTCACATGCAATATGCTTTTCCTTAATAAAATACATTTATTCTTGGTGTGCCACACACCCCGCTTCACCTTTAATATTCTTCACGATTGGGTTAACTCACCGCCAGGTGACGCTGTGCAGAGAGGAAGTCTTGTAACGAGCCCCCTTCCGGCCTATATATACCTGGTACCTCCCATTTATCACCAGTGTTTTTCTCTCTGCTTGACGACAAGACAGAAGACAGAAGATTGAAGTCTCCTGCTTACAGGTAGCCGGGGTTTTACCCCGGCACCCCCTTTTGGTCTATTTCTGCCCGGATTTTGATTGTTGTACCTTTGTGGTGGAATGGAAGCCTCCCAGCCTAGGCCGCTCACTGGGCAATTGGTAGACGGCACTATAGGTGCCTAGGAGCTTATCTCCTCCGCTCGACCCCCTCTTTTGGGGGCAATGCGGCTATCCGGCGTGCTGATCCGGAAATGGGATGCCCCTGTCCCGAGGGTCCCCTTAGCCCCTTACTCTCCCGTTACGGTCCCTTCTCCCTTCACTATGGGGGGGGGGGGTTAGAGGGATGTGTATTGTGTGTGTGTATTTCACTGTATGTTTTTTATTACATGTGTGTTTTACTTTTGTACACTTATTAGACTGCACCGCAAGAGTGCACTTTGTCTGATTATTCCTCTTAGAGCTTCCTCAGGGCAGGTCTTTTAAATAGCTGCTTGGCCAGTATTCGGGTCCGCTTTAAAGGGCGGCCGGGGCGGGCTGCGCTGTGGCAGGCTGGCTGGGCTGCCTGAGCCTTTTGTGTATCACAGCCCCCCTCCCCCGCTGGTCTCCTCTCTGTTTGGCCGCCGTTGGGCGGGCCGCGTTTTCAGCGTCGGCTGCGCTGTTAGTTTCCCCCCCTCCCCCTTCCTTTGTTGTGGTTGCCTGTTGTAGTGGCTCATCTGGAAGTAATCCCTTGATGAATTGGCCGCACTGATCGGGCTGAAGGGGGCGGGCCCCGGTGACGTGGGAACGGGGGCGTGGCACCGGCGGCAGCGTCATGCGACTGGCCCCAGCCCCACTTCCTTCCTGTCTTAAAGGAAGACACGTGGGGGGGGGGCTCGCTGCCGCACATGGGTCTGTTTACTCTTGGCTCCTACTGCTGCTGCTGCTGGCTGCTGCTACGTTTTTCGTTCATGCTGTTGCTGCTGCTGCTCTCAGATCTTTTGCTCAGGTAAGCGGTCTCACCTTGTGTGGGGCCGTCGAGTGTTATTAAAAGGCTATAATATTTATAGTTTTATAAGACAAAAGGGGGGAGGATGTTTTTTATTATCATGGATTAAATAGAGGGCAAAGTTTTTTCCTTTGCTTATTTAAAGGCACTTTGGTGCTGTGCACAAGTATGGTTGCATGTTGCCACATGTTTGGGGGTCTGACTGTTGTTTTTTCTGCCCCTACAGATCCTGGGAATCCCTGAATAAAGCGGCCCCCCGGTTCTATATTACTTGGCGTCAGTGGTCGGCGGACTCAGCTTCTAAAAAGGTGCTCACGGCTCTCCCCTTTTTGGGCTTGCGTCTGTTTGGTGAAAAAAATGATTCAGTCGCAAAAGGTGGTAAAATGCCGCAACGCAAGAGGCCTCGTCGTCCCTTTAGGGGGGCAAGTTCTGGTAGGCCTTCATTTCGGGGATTCAGAGCGGGTAGGGGGGCTTCCTTTCCCGCTACCAGAGGTGCAGGTTGGACTCGGGGGAGGGGCCGTGGCCGTCCCGCTCAGTCCTGGGGCACCAAGCCCAAGCCTGCTGGTAAACCCGCTCAGCAATGAGGGGCTGCCCTCACCCGTGCGGGTGGGGGGACGATTACGACACTTCTCCCTGGTTTGGGACCAGGAGATTCCAGACAGATGGATCCGGGAGGTAGTGTCGTCCGGTTACAAGCTGGAATTCGACTCTCGCCCTCCTTCACGGTTCTTTCGGTCTCGGGTGCCCATCGATCCTTTGGCCTCACAGGGGCTCCTGGCATCGGTAAAGAATCTGTTAGAGATGGCGGTCATCCGGCCGGTTCCGCGCTTAGAGATGGGCCTCGGGTTTTATTCCAATCTTTTCGCAGTCCCCAAGAAAGACGGGTCAGTTCGTCCCGTCCTGGACCTGAAATTACTCAACAAGTTCATCCGTTTTCGGAAGTTTCGCATGGAAACCTTGCGTACGGCCGTCGGTTCCCTTCGGCAGGGGGACTTCATGACGTCCATAGACATCAAGGATGCTTATCTTCATGTTCCCATCTGCCACGCTCATCAACGTTTTCTTCGATTCGTGATGGAAAATCAGCATTATCAATTCGTGGCACTTCCGTTTGGCCTTACCTCAGCTCCAAGAGTGTTCACCAAGGTGCTGGCAGGGGTTATGGCCATTATCAGATCTCGGGGCATTCGTGTCGTACCTTATTTGGACGACCTTCTCATCATGGCTCCGTCGCTCAATCAATCGGAGACAGACACCAGGTTGGTGGTCTCCACGCTGGAAAGCTTTGGTTGGGTGATCAACTTCCCCAAGTCCTCCCTCGCTCCGGCCAGGGTGGTGTCCTTTCTGGGGATGCAGTTGGACTCTCTTCAACACAGAGTGTTTCTCCCCCAGTCCAAAATTCATCTGATTCAGGAGTTGGCTCGGGTCCTACTTTCCAATCCTCGGCCGTCCATCCGTCTGGAGATGAGGCTGATAGGGTTGATGGTCGCCTCTTTCGAGGCAGTTCCTTTTGCTCAATTTCACACGAGGACGCTTCAGCTTTATCTGTTGGCGTCCTGGGACCGGCAGCCTCGGTCGCTGGATCAGCCCTTCCAGTTGTCCTCCCGGGTCTGGCAGTCCTCCAGTGGTAGGTTGGTCTCGACCAATCTCGTGAAGGGCAGGTCTTTCCTGACCCCTCTTTGGGAAATTGTCACCACGGACGCCAGTCTGTCGGGATGGGGCGGATTCTGGAAGGAGCTTCAGTTCCAGGGACAGTGGGGACCTAAAGAGGCCCACTTACCCATCAATGTTCTAGAACTGAGAGCCATCTGTCGGGTTCTTGCTCTCCTGACTCAACACGTTCTGGGCCTTCCGGTCCAGGTGCGTTCAGACAATCGAACAGCGGTTGCTTACATCAATCATCAGGGAGGGACTCGCAGTCTGAGTGCTCTCAGAGAGGTGTCCCTGATCCTGACCTGGGCAGAGGCCCATGTTCCTTGTCTCTCGGCGGTATACATTCCAGGAGTGGAGAACCAGGAAGCGGACCGGTTGAGCAGGGGCTCTCCCCGTCTGGGAGAATGGGCTCTCCATCCTCAGGTTTTTCGCTCACTGTGTCTCTGATGGGGGACACCGGAGGTGGACCTATTTGCCTCTCGTCACAATCACAGGCTCCCGAACTTCGTGTCGCTCTCCCGGGATCCTCTGGCTCTGGCAGTGGACGCCATGTCCCTGAGCTGGGGGGATCTGGGATTTCTATACCTGTTTCCTCCGATACCCATGCTGGGCAGGGTGGTTCGGAAGTTGGCTCTGGAAAGGGTGTCCGCCGTTCTCGTGGCCCCAAGGTGGCCAAGGCGAGTGTGGTTCGCAGACATCGTTCGGCTGGCAGTGGACCAGTTCGTTCTGTCTCTTCGGCCCGATCTGCTCACTCAGGGTCGGTTATGTTACCCCAATTTACCAGCGCTGGGTTTGACGGCCTGGCTGCTGAAACCTCCATCTTGAAGGAGGAGGGTCTTTCTGACTCAGTTGTCAAGACTCTGATCAGTGCCCGGAAGAGGTCTCCTTCTATCATCTACTATAAGACTTGGAAAGCCTATATCGCTTGGTGCGAGGTTAGATCTTTTCCTTGTAGGGTTTTCTCGGTCTCCAGGATTCTGGAGTTTTTACAATCAGGGCTGGACTCTGGTCTCCAGCTAAGTACTTTGAAAGGGCAAGTTGCTGCCTTATCTATCTTTTTTCAGAAGCGTTTTGCGCTTCATTCTTTAGTTAAAACCTTTTTCCAGGGGGTTACGCATGTGCGGCCTCCCAGGAAACCATTACTCCCGGTTTGGGATTTGAATTTGGTTCTTTCTGCTCTACAGGCTCCTCCTTTTGAGCCTTTGCAAGATATTGCTTTATCTACCCTTACTCAGAAGATTGTCTTCTTGGTAGCTATCACTTCGGTCCGGCGTGTCTCGGAGTTGGCGGCCTTGTCTATCCAGGCGCCCTACTTTGAGAGGCATCAGGATAAAGTGGTCTTTCGGTTCAAGCCAGACTTTCTTCCCAAGGTTGTTTCTGCTTTTCATTTGAATCAGGATATTGTTCTTCCCTCCTTATGTCCTAATCCTAAGAATGACAAAGAGAGGGTTTTGCATTGTTTGGATGTAGTACGCTGTGTTAAGTACTACTTGATTATCACGTCTCCTTTTCGTAGGACGGATTCCTTTTTTGTTGTGCCCTATGGGCCTAAGAAGGGTTTGGCACCAGCCAAATCTGCCATTAGCAAGTGGATACGTCAGGCCGTTACTGCGGCCTATTCTGCTAAGGGGAAAGTTCCCCCTTTTCGTATCACTGCTCATTCTACTCGCGCCATTGGGGCGTCTTGGGCTTTTCAGCACCAAGCTTCTGTTGAACAAGTTTGTAAGGCCGCCACTTGGTCTTCTGTTCATACTTTTTCTACGTTTTACAAAGTTGATGTGCGAACCTCAGCGGATGCTGTTTTTGGCCGCAAAGTTCTGCACACTGCAGTCATTGAAGTTATGCTTCACCTGGCCTTGAGATGCCCATCCCTTGTGGACACTGCTTTTGGATGTCCCAATCGTGAAGAATATTAAAGGTGAAGCGGGGTGTGTGGCACACCAAGAATAATACCATTTTGTGAGTACTCACCTGGAAAATGGGTATTGTTGGTGTGCCACACACCCCGCTTCACTCCCACCCTTTTCGGTATTCCGAATCCTTTATATGGTGAAGCTTTTATTTATATTGATTTATTTTGAGGTTACCGTTAAAATACTGGTACCTTGTCTTTCTGCTTTTTAATACACTGGTGATAAATGGGAGGTACCAGGTATATATAGGCCGGAAGGGGGCTCGTTACAAGACTTCTTCTCTGCACAGCGTCACCTGGCGGTGAGTTAACCCAATCGTGAAGAATATTACAAGTGAAGCGGGGTGTGTGGCACACCAACAATACCCATTTTCCAGGTGAGTACTCACTAAATGGTATTTTTATTTAAAATAAAGGAGTCAATTTTCTAAAAATGTTTTTATTTATTTATTTTTTTTACTTAATATTGTAAAAAACAAAATAACATTTACAAACAAGACATTTCATGTTAAAGCCTAAACTCTGCTGCAAAAAAATATAAATATAATTTTCCTGAAAATTACAGCAAAAATGGCGCAAACCATGGCGCAAAATGGGGAAAAATGACCTGTCAACAGAGGGTGACAAAATCTCAAGTAGGCTGGCAATTAAAAGGGTTAAAAGAAGCTATGCATGTTGGGTATTGTTCTGTTCGGGGGACCTTGCGCTTTCAGACTTAGCTTGTTTTTTCTGGTTTGCATATTTATATTTTAGGAAAAGGTGTTTTTTATTCAGCTTTTTTATACATTTTTTAGGGAAACCCTGCGCAACCAAAGAATTCTTTGAGGGATTAATTCCAGAAAGATGAGCCCACTACAACAAGCTGGGTACGCTTATAAAGCTTAACATGTGTACTTTCAGGGAATTTATGGTTTATGGGGGATATTCCAAATGTAAAGGTTTGGTTTGGTTGAAAAATCGCAAGGTGCGCACTTTGTCTGCAGAGCTGAAATTTTCAAGTAAAATTATCGTTGCGCACATGCTTTACTTTGGGGTGTTTGGGAACTCTTCCCTTGACAGAACCTATGCATGTTGGGTGTTGTTCTGTTCGGGGGATGTTGCTTTTTCAGATTAAACTTGTTTTTTCTTGTTTGTATATAGTTTTTTTAGGAAAATGTGGCTTTGATTCTGCTTTTTTATCCTTTTTTTGGGGAAACTCTTTGCAACCAAAGAATACATTGAGGAATTACTTCCAGAAAACTATGGGCACATCAACACGCCTGGTACACCTAGAAAGCTTGAGGTGTGTACTTCCAGAGAATATATAGTTTGTTGGGGGTATTTCAAATGTAAAGGGTTGTTTTTCTGGTAAAACTGCAAGGTGCGCATATTGCATTGCATAGTTGTATTTTATCTGAAAGTCCCCTAAAGCGCTATTTCAGTTTGGGGGAGTCTCCTGGGCAGGAAAGGGTGTCTACCTATACATATGTGGTATTGCTGTAACCGGGAGAAATTTGACAAACTTAAATTTTTTATTACAAAAAAACACAAATTGTAAAAAAAAATTAATTTTTACATTTTTTTTTTCACATATTTCACCCAAAAATATTGAGAATACACCTAAAAATTACAAACAGACATTTCATGTTAAAGCCCAGACTCTGCTGAAAAAAAACAATATATCATTTTCCTGGGAAATCCCTAGAAATCCTTTCAAAAATCACAGTTGAACATGTGTAGTGCAAAATAGTGAAACATGGTCTGGCAACAGAGAGTGACAAAAGCTGCAGATAGGCTGGCAGCGAAAGGGTTAAAGGTACAATTTAATGGTCCATAGAAAATACAGATACTGTAGCATAGCATGCTATGACACAAACTGAAAGCAATAAGATGTTGGCTAAAAGCTATGAGAAGCTGTATAAAAATATGACGTGCAAGAAATCAATCTGGGAAACATGGAGGTTAAATGATTCTGCTTGTGTAGAAATAGGATGGAATATGCTTACAAGTATATGGGTTCTATAATGAGTGAGAATGTCAGATTTTTTATAGTTTTTAGAAATACATTACTTTTGTCTAATAATACAATGTAAACCGTCACTACCAGGGGCAGACTGGGGTTAAAAATACAGCCCGGGACATTTTTGGTTACACTGGCCTGTCTGCAATGTGTCTGGCCCAATATAATCCCCCCTCCCCCCATCACTCCATACCAAACAGTGCGACAGAGCATCCCCCTAAATCCCCCCCATAGCAAGCAATGCAGCAGAGTATCCCCCAAATCACCCTATAACAAGCAGTGCAGCATAGCATCCCCCCAAATCACCCAATAACAAGCAGTGCAGCAGTTTTAAAGTGGACCAAAACCTAGAATTTTGTCTATCCCCGATGTTGGGCCATTTCCCTGGGGCATACCAGTTTGGGTGCAGTTGTCACGATGTCCCCCCCCCCCCCCCCCCCCCGCCTTCAGTTACTCACCACCATGCTCCTCAATGAATCATTCATTGGCGGTGCAGTGGCCCCGCCCTCTAACATCTGCTGCAGCCAGCTCCTTCCTATTACAGGAGCCGGAGTGCTTCAGGGGTCAGTGCACCACCAATGAATGACTAATTGAGCGTCACATGTTCCGGGTAACTGTGAGTGTCGGGCAGACCAGGATTACTGCACCACCAATGATTTTTAATTTTCATGCCAGCCTGAGTTACTGATTGTGCAGTGGCCCGCTGCTACTATTATCAAACTATTAGTATATCACCGCCCTACCTGCCTGGCGTCCCATCACCTCATGGCCTTGCCATCCCCGGCTCTCCAACAGCCGCCACCCGATTCACCGGCCACCTCGCTATGACGCTCACCCGGCCATCACCCTCCCGTATCAATCTCTCACCAGCCGCAGCCATCCCAAGCATCGGCCTACTGGGATTTTTCCCAGTATGCACTACTGCCAGTCCACCCCAGGCACTGCTCTTTATATTACACTGCTCTATATATTACACAAAAATGTATAAATACACCTCAGCAAACCAAAATAGACTAGTCACATCACCTGATTCCCAAGTAGCATTTTGACCTCTAAGCTTCCAGGTCACTTACTGTCAGACATTACTAACCACCTAGGGCTGAACGACCACAATATTTATTGTCTCACTATGTGCTACATTTTTGTGAGCAGTCAAGACTAAAAACTTGGCAAGCTTTAATATTTTGCTTCCCTTCTTATGATTAGTGGCATAAGCAGTTTGAGAGGGCTTACCCCCATGCAGTTGTTTTGGAATGGAATAAAGATTATTCCTTCTGGGCTGCTGTTCTGCCACAATACCTGCTTCCACATGGGAATTAGGGGAGTGCTGTGCCAGAAGCAATTAACAAATTAACGAATCTGCCTCAGAAATGGGGAGAAGCTTGTTTGTCATTTTTCACACAAGCAAATGTTAAATAAACAGCTAATGTAGATAAAGAAATCTGTGTGAGGAAAGCTGTTACAATAAATCTCTATGGCGGTGGCCACCTCAAAAGCATTCGGTCAGGGGATACAATGTATTTAGAAGATTTCAGCTGTTAGTAAACCAAAGATGAGTCATTACTGCCTAAGGCTTACTACTTCTGGCTAGAAATAAGAGATGATTAGACAGAGCTTTGAGGCAATTTTGACTGAGAGGGGTCTCTCGTGTCTGGCAAGATGGCCGCTGCTATGTTGAAGAATGCAGAATCTGCCTGCTATTCCAAGCATCTGCATGGTGTTAATCCATCTCAATGAGTTAATGTCCCTCATTGCCAGAGGGGGGCTTTAGGGGAGAAGTTTACTAAGCTTTGATTTTTTTTTTTTTGTCTGTAGATACGCTTTAATGTTAACGTTAGCAAAAGAAAGGCTAAAAAAAGCATATTGCTTATTGAGAGATCATTTGTGTTCTGTGTTGGACTTCCAGACATGGGGAATCGACTCTCCACAAGGCAAATCCAAGGCAGTCTTCGCCATCCTGGTAGCTTCAGGTGACCAAAGAAGTGCGTGGACTGCAAGACAAAGGTGTGGCTCCTCCTCCCGGCCTATATACTTACGGCTGATTTCCTGCAATCCAGTTATTCTTGGTGTGCCACACACCCTGCTTCACTTCTTAAATATTCATCCATTAATGGGTTAATCCACCGCCAGGTGACGTAGTGCAGAGAGGAAGTCTTGTAACGAGCCCCCTTCCGGCCTATATATATACCTGGTACCTCCCTTCAATCACCAGTATTTTTCTCTCTGCTGGACGACAAGACAGAAGATTGAAGTCTCCTGCTTACAGGTAGGCCGGGGTATTCTTACCCCGCCACCCCCCTTTTGGTCTATTTCTGCCCGGTTTGAGTTTGTATACCTTTTATGGTGGAATGGAAGCCTCCCAGCCTAGGCTGCTCACCGGGCAAATGGTAGATGGCACTTTAAGTGCCTAGGAGCTTATCTCCTACCGCTCGACCTCATGCGTGGGGCAATGCGGCTATCCGGCATGGTGATCCGGAAATGGGTTGCCCCTGTCCCGAGGGTCCCCGTAGCCCCTTTCTCTCCCGTTACGGTCCCTTCTCCCTTCACTGGGGGGGGGGGGTTTGAGGGTATGCTTTATGTATGCGTGTTTCACTTGTATCACTTTATTCAACATGTGTGTATATTCTGGTTATGCATTCACTGTTATTCAGCATGTGTATACCTTTGGTTTCGGTCTGCTTGAAGGGCAGACTGCGCTGGGTAGGGGCTGGCCACTTTTCTTGGCAGACTTTTGCTTTGTGGCCCCCTACCCCCTCCCCTCTTCCCCGCCTGGTATTTTAGGTACTCTTTTAGGCTGCGCCATGCGGTCTTTTTTATTATCCTCCCCCCTCCGCCGCCTGGGCGCACGTGTAGTGGCCCATCTGAGAGTGATCTCCAGCTGATTGGCGTGGGGGGGGCGGGTCCCGATGACGCGGCGTCGGGGGCGCGGCTCCGACGTCATGCGGCGTCTTGCAGCGGGCCCAGCGTTTACTTCC
Organism: Gastrophryne carolinensis; assembly: GCA_027917425.1. Taxonomy (NCBI): domain Eukaryota; kingdom Metazoa; phylum Chordata; class Amphibia; order Anura; family Microhylidae; genus Gastrophryne; species Gastrophryne carolinensis. Next base: position 224,439,289 of record CM051239.1, on the reverse strand, counting down.
CTTCAAGAGCAGGAAGTCGCGTGGGCGCGCGCCCGCACTTAGTCTTCTGTGCTGGCTGCGGTCTTGCTCCGGCTGCTGCCTTCGCTGGACCAGGTAAGTGGCCCCACTCGTTGGGGCCGTTAAGTGGGGAATGTATATTTCTTTGTAGTGATATTGTGGGGAGTCACTTTTTATTAAGGGGGCATGATTTTGCTCATATATAAAGGCACTTTGGTGCCATGCTTATGTTTCTTATACACATGTGAGGATCTGATGGTTTTCTTTTCCTTGCAGATCCTGGGATCCCTGCTTATGGTGGCCCTCCGGCTCTATGTGCCTGGCTAATTATTGGGATATCTATTAAAAAGTATATATATATAGACTATATATAAATATATATATATAGTTTATTAAAGGGGACCTTAACTTAAAAAAAAAAAATCCTCCCTTCCGGGACATTACTAATAAAGGGGCATCCCGGGTTGGCTTATGCCTTAAAAGTCCCAAGTATTGCGAATACCATAAAGTCCGTTGCTTCGGCTGCAGGCCCATCGCATCCTCCATCATCTCCTACCTCTCCCTCCCTGTTCCGGACCCCGCATGACACTGTCAAAAGTGGGGATTCGCATTCCGAGGCGGCGGCACAGCCCAGCCCCCGGAAAGTAGTGCCCGTTAAAGCAGCGTTAAAGGCCGCTGCAAAACGGAGGCACCTGACTCCGGTACCTTCGGCTCCACAGGACGAGCTATGTGAACCTGTGGAATGGTCCGATGGATCCCCGGACGAGGATGAATTCCCGTCAGAGTCAGATGAGCCTGCAGGTCAGCTTGTGGCTGATGAGATTGGCGATTGGTCAGAGGGGGTTGTTTTTGACACCCCCTCTATTCTGGCTCAAATGTTTAAAATTTTGAGTTTAGATCCACCTGAGGCGGCCACCCTGCCAAAGGGTCAGTTGTTTAAGGAGCCTCAGCCGCGTTTGGTTTTTCCCAGACAACACCACTTTGAGAGGGTGGTTCTTAAGGAATGGGAACATCCCACACGGTTATCTGGAATTCCTTCCAGTTGGGAAAAGCGTTATCCTTTTCCGCCAGAATTGGTGAAGCTTTGGTCTGTCCCTCCTGACGTCGATACCCCTGTACTAGGGCTCTCCAGCACGGCTATGGTACAGTCAGCTGAGACCACTGTCCCTAAGGATGGGGAAGATCGTCGGATTGACCAATACGCTCGCCATGGTTTTATTTATTCCGGGTCAGCGTTGCGCCCGGTATGTGCTTCAGCCCTTCTTCTATTGGCAATTAAGTCCTTAATTCAGGGGCTATATGAGGATCTTAATCCCGCTTGCAAACAGTTCACTGCGCTTAAGCAGTGGGAATCTTTTGTGGCTTATGTCCTGGCCACTCAGGACGATGCGCTGACTATGAGTAGCAAGGCAGCAGCTATGCTGGTGGCTATTCGCAGGTCAGTATGGCTGCGTCAGTGGTCAGCGGACACGGCTTCCAAAAAGGTGCTCACAGCTCTCCCCTTTTTGGGAGAGTCGCAAAGGGTGGTAAGATGCCACAACGCAAGAGGCCTCGTGTCCCCTTTGGGGGGGCAGGTTCCGGTAGGCCTTCCTTTCGAGGATTCAGAGCGGGCAGGGGTGCTTCCTTTCCCGCTACCAGTGGCGCAGGTTGGACTCGGGGGAGGGGCCGTGGCCGGCCCACTCAGTCCTGGGGCACCAAGCCCAAACCTGCTGATAAGCCCTCTCAGCAATGAGGGGCTGCCCTCACCCGTGCGGGTGGGGGGACTATTGCGACACTTCTCCCAGGTTTGGAACCAAGTGGTTCCAGGCAGATGGTTCCAGGAGGTAGTGTCGGCCAGTTACGACCTGGAATTCGAGTCTCACCCTCCTTCACGGTTCATTCGTGGGTCGGTTCATCCCGGCCTGAACTCTCATCAAAACAGAGTGTGTCTTCCTTTTGCCCAAATTCACACGAGAACGCTTCAGCTATTTCTGTTAGCGTGTTGGGACCAGCAACCTCAGTCGCTGGATCAGTCCTTCCAGTTGTCCTCCCGTGTACGGCAGTCCATCCTGTGGTGGTTGGTCTCGACCAATCTTGTGTAGGGCAGGCCTTTCCTGACCCCCCTTTGGAAAATTGTCACCACGGCGCCAGTCTGTCGGGATGGGGCGGATTCTGGAAGGAGCTGCAGTTTCAGGGGCAGTGGGGACCTTAAAGGCCCCACTTACCCATCATTATTCTGAATCTGAGAACCATCCGTCGGGTGCTTGCTCTCCTGACTCAGCACGTTCTGGGCCTTCTGGTCCAGATGTGTTCAGACAATCGAACAGCGTTTGCTTACGTCGGTCTTCAGGGAAGGACTCGCAATCTGAGTACACTCAGAGAAGTGTCCCTGATCCGGACCTGGGCAGTGTTCCATGTTCCCTGTCTCTCGGCGGTTTACATTCCAGAGGTGAAGAAACAGGTAGCGGACAGGTTGAGCAAGGGCTCTCCCCGTCTGGAAGAATGGGCTCTCCATCCTCGGGTGTTTCGCTCACTGTGTCTCCAATGGGGGACCCCGGAGGTGGACCTGTTGGCCCCTCATCACTATCACAGGCTCCCGAACTTCGTGTCGCTCTCCCAGGATCCTCTGGCTCTGGCAGTGGACGCCATGTCCCTGAACTGGGGAGCTCTGGGATTTCTATACCTGTTTCCTCCGATGCCCATGCTGGGCAGGGTTCTTCAGAAGTTGGCTCTGGAAAAGGTGTACGCCGTTCTCGTGGCCCCAAGGTGGCCAAGACGAGTGAGGTTCGCAGACATTGTTCGGCTGGCAGTGGTCCAGTTCGTTCTGCCTCTTCGGCCCGATCTGCTCACTCAGGGTCAATTGTGTTGCCCCAATTTACCAGCGCTGGGTTTGATGGCCTGGCTGCTGAAACCTCCATCCTGAAGGAGGAGGGTCTTTCTGATTCTGTCATTAAGACTCTGATCAGTGCCCGGAAGAGGTCTTCTTCCATCACCTACTATAGGACTTGGAAAGCCTATATCGCTTGGTGTGAGATAAGATCTTTTCCTTGTAGGGTCTTTTCGGTCTCCAGGATTCTGGAGTTTTTACAATCAGGGCTGGACTCTGGTCTTCAGCTAAGTACGTTGAAAGGGCAGGTCTCTGCCTTATCTATCTTTTTTCAGAAGCGTGTTGCGCTTAAACCTTTAGTTAAAACTTTTTTCCAGGGGGTTACGCATGTGCGGCCTCCTAGGAAACCATTACTCCCTGTTTGGGATTTGAATTTGGTTCTTTCTGCTCTTCAGGCTCCTCCTTTTGAGCCTTTGCAAGATATTGCTTTGTCTACCCTGACTCAGAAGATTGTCTTCTTGGTAGCTATCACTTCTGTCCTGCATGTCTCAGAGTTGGCGGCCTTAACTATCCAGGCGCCTTACTTTGAGAGGCATTAGGATAAAGTGGTCTTTCGGTTCAAGCCAGACTTTCTTCCTAAGGTTGTTTCTGCTTTTCATTTGAACCAAGATATTGTTCTTCCCTCCTTGTGTCCTAATCCTAAGAATGACAAAGAGAGGGTTTTGCATTGTTTGGATGTAGTACGCTGTGTTAAGTACTACTTGATTATCACGTCTCCTTTTCGTAGGACGGATTCCTTTTTTGTTGTGCCCCATGGGCCTAAGAAGGGTTTGGCACCGGCCAAATCTACTATTAGCAAGTGGATACGTCAGGCCGTTACTGCGGCCTATTCTGCTAAGGGAAGAGTTCCCCCTTTTCGTATCACTGCTCATTCCACTCGTGCCATTGGGGCGTCTTGGGCTTTTCAGCACCAAGCTTCTGTTGAACAGGTTTGTAAGGCCGCCACTTGGTCTTCTGTTCACACTTTTTCTAAGTTTTACAAAGTTTTTGTGCGTGCCTCAGCGGATGCTGTTTTTGGCCGCAAGGTTCTGCAGACTGCAGTCATTTAAGTTATGCTTCACCTGGCCTTGAGATGCCCTTCCCTTGTGGACACTGCTTTTGGATGTCCCATTAATGGATGAATATTTAAGAAGTGAAGCGGGGTGTGTGGCACACCAAGAATAATACCATTTTGTGAGTACTCACCTGAAAAATGGATATTGTTGGTGTGCCACACACCCCGCTTCACCCCCACCCTTTTCAGGTATTACCGAAGCCTTTATATGGTGAAGTTTTTTATTTATATCAAAATTGATCTCGAGGTTACCGGTGGAATACTGGTACCTTGTCTTTCTGCTTTTTAATATACTGGTGATTGAAGGGAGGTACCAGGTATATATAGGCCGGAAGGGGGCTCGTTACAAGACTTCCTCTCTGCACTACGTCACCTGGCGGTGGATTAACCCATTAATGGATGAATATTTAAGAAGTGAAGCGGGGTGTGTGGCACACCAACAATATCCATTTTTCAGGTGAGTACTCACAAAATGGTATTTCTTTCTTGCAGTTGGAACTGGACTGCAAGGGTTTATCTGAACTCCTCTTTATATTCCATTTATATTTCTCTCCCAATCCACTCCTGGACATCAGTTTCACTGGAAGGGTTAACTCTCGACTGCAAGACAAAGGTGTGGCGCCTCCTGGCCTATATAGTTCCGGCTGTACTTCTCCTGAACCGGTTTCATTCTTACAAGTGGAACTGGACTGCGAAGGTGTACCTGGATCTCCTCTCTTCCATTTATTTTTGGTTTTATAGGATTTTTACTTAGGAAGCGGGGGATTTTAACCCGGTCTGTCTTCCAGACCCTTATATGCCACTGATCTTATGGACCCACAATGCCCTCCAGCTATGCTGTCACTCTGGGCTGCAGTTCTGCTTTAAGGAAAGGTCAGCCACAGGTTTTTGTCTGGTGAGCCTACAGGGGAGGACCAGAGCAATAATTTTTTCTCCCTTTACCGTTTTTTCCGCAATTTTCTTTATTGCATGGCACGGCCTGCTTCAGTATTCATAACAGTTGGATTATTCCGCCACAAGGTGGCGCAGTAGTACTGCAGAAAGCTGTGGCATCTCCCGGCCCCCTATAAAAACGGGATTAACCATAGAGTTCCCAGTGTTTCCTCTGCAGTGAAACTGCAAAGTTAGAAGATGTCTCTCTCTCTTGCGCAGGTGAGCGGGGCAACCAAGCCTGTGGCCCGGCAAGTCTATTTTCACCCGTTTCTGGACCCTCACTGCCTCCCAGCCTTGGCTGACAGATCGGGTGAGGGTAGAAGAGCACTAGGGTCAAGTGCTCCTGGAGCGCTGCTCCAAGTCGCAGACCCTGTTCCACAAAGGGTAGCCGGCCATAGGCTTTATGGTGAGCCTACTAGGGATGCGGAGTTCCTGTCCTGGCTTCTGAGGGGCTAAGTGTTTTGGGGCTGTGTCCCCTTCTTTTCCTTCAGGGGTCTCACCCCTCCCCCCTTCTGGCCTGGATACTCGCCGCTGCCTTCTCGTCTCTCTCTCCCCCCCCCCCTCTGACTTTGTTCGGTGGGGGAGCGGGTGGTAGTGGCGAGTGGTTTTAGTTGTGGTGTTTTGGCCATTTACAGTGTGTTTTTTGGCCGCCGCGCCGTTTTGTACAGCGCTCCGCGGCTGTGGGCACTATAACCTGTGGAGTTTTTTGCTTTGTCATGGCGCTGGCGGGGGTCATGTGGGCGCCGTTTTTGCTCTATTCGGGGGGCAGGGCCGGGGGATGACGCGAATCGCGCCCCTTGAGGTACCTCTGTCGGCGCCATTTTGGATTAGCTGCGCGTCTGGATTTCTCCCTTCCGGGCTGCAGCGCTGTTTCCTCCGGTGTTTCGCTTCATCCTGCGGTCTGTGCCTTGGTGACCCTGCGGTGCCCTTGGTCCGTAAGTCCCCCTTGGGGTTTAGTGGGGCATGTGCTGCGGGATGCTCATGTGTCGTTTTTACTTATGTCTTTCAGGCGGGATACCAGTGGGTTGTGGTTTCTCCCGGGTCTACTCCTTCCTCATCCCGCCCACCCTTTGCTGATCTGGGGGCATCCCGGGTGGCTTTTGTATTAGCCTTTACCCAGCGCTGGCCTATTGCGCCTGTGTTAATCACCATATGAAGCCTTCTGGGGATAGTGTGCTTGGGGGTCCTTCGGGGCAATCCCGGCTGTGTTCCATGTGTGGGGTATCCCCTGTGAGTAACAGTGTCACAGTGTGCGTGCCGTGCGCTCAAAGTGTCCTTGCGCTCCAGCTTGGTTTGCCTGCTTCGCTACCCAGCTCTGCGCCCCCTTCGGCATCACCACCCCCCCACTGCTACAATTAGCTCCCAGTGAGGGGGATGCTAGCAGGGGGTCACAGTCTGATCTGTCGCTTCGTGTGGCCAACATTGAGAAGCAGCTTGCCGGGCCTATTCCTAGGAAGGCTTCTGGCAAGAAGCGGCACCTGACTCGCACACCCTCCCAATCCACTGAGGAGTATGAGGAATTTGATGCCACTGGTGGACTTTATTCCCTAGAGGAAGGGGAACTGTTCCAGGACTCTGACTCCTCTGGGGACCAGCAGGAGGGTTCCATTAGTGACCCTGGGTCTGCGTTCGGGGAGGAATCATGGTACCCTGAGGACACTGACATTCTGCTGTCACAAATTTTTGAAATCTTGCACCCCTGAGGTGGCTAAGAGAAAGCAGGGTGAGCTTTTTCATCCTGGTAAACAGCGTCTGGAGTTCCCTGAGCAGGGCCATTTCACTTCTATGGTGCTTAGGGAGTGGGAACGTCCTAACAGGCTGCCCTCTGTGCCCAAGGGATTGGATAAGAGGTATCCCTTTCCTGCTGATCTAGTAAAGCGTTGGTCCTGTTCCCCTGAGGTGGACGCTCCCGTGCTAGGCCTGTCTAATACCTCCCATACATAAAAAGCACAGAGCTATAAGTGAATTACAATGTAAGTCCTCTTTAAAATTACTCCAACTTTTCTTCAAATCAATAAAGTGACTTTTCAATCATTTCTTGTGCTGTCCCACCACCAAAAGTATGCTCTTACCAGAGATGGTCTGATCAGACGCTAAATGAGAAGGTCATAGGGGACACTCTCCAGACATTTCCACAGCGACAGATATGATTCCATCGTTAGATGTATATATATGACCAACAAATATCCTCCATAGTATGGTCATGCAAAGGAAAAATACAGACCCATAGTGCAATATTGCAAACACTGATGCTTCCTTTATTTCAGCCAATAAAATACATTAAAAAATTTTAAATACTCGCATCACACAATGTGACACAAATCCAACTCACACTGCTCAATTCTAAATATGATACCGCCGGCTCCCAATGCGTTTCGTCGCCTCCCGGTGAGCCGGTGCTAGGTGAGCCGGCGCGGCGGAGACAGCGCTTAAATATCCAAAACTTGAGCGGGGGGATTGCGTCATCCTACCCCTCCACCAATCAAAGACCGAGCGCGTATAACGCCGCTCGGCCAGTCAAAAGGCCGGCGCGTCTAACACCGCTCAGCCAATCCAAAAGCAGGCGCATCTAACGCCGCCCGGCCAATCAAAGAGTAGGCGCGTCATAGCCTCCTGTATCACTCACAAACAAGGCGCGTCACAGCCTCACAGTCCAATCGAGGGACCGCAACTGCAGCGAGCAGGACAGTCCCCCACATCAGCGCACTGTTGACTACAACAATGCATGAAGGGTATAAACAAGGGAGAGAAATATTAACTCCTTCACTCCCTGAGATTAAAAATCACAAGAACAAATTTGTTGTCCAAAACAGTCTATATTAAGACTAAATTTAAGAATGGTTAACTGGCCATAATTTTTGCCAATGGTAATTACAATAACATAGAATGCATGGTGAAGCATATACTGTGTTTAGATAAAAACTTAGGTATCAGATTTATACCTTATTTTTACATATTGAAACCTACTAAAATGATTTAAAAACAAAGCAATTCAGCAAGGTGAGTTGGCATTACATTTATGCAAGATACGCCTTAAAACATATGCAAATATATGTATATTGACATAACCCTAAATAGTAACATTACAAATTAGCAGCAATAGACAACAATAAAAGGGTAAAAAGTATTAAAAAAATATTTTTTACCTAAAACAAACAGTTAAACGGCCAGACTAGTTAAAAGGCGGGGTCCTAACCCAAAACACATCTATACCGTACCTCCTACCTAAATCATATGATACTTTAAAGCGGACCCAGACCCCCATATTTTGCTAAGATGTATCTATGAAACAGTTAAGGTTAAATTCTATATTTAACCCATTAGGACTTAAAGTGTCCAGATTGTAGATCCAAAAACTCTCCTTCCTGGACACCTCCCGTGTCATATTAGATCCACGCCAGTGGTTTTCAAGTATGGCCATAAGTGACATACTTGAAGGGTCACAATTATGTGCAGACTAAAAATGTGCTGATAAGCTATGGGCCTCAAAGCCTTTTCTAATGTAAATATGTTCCCTTATCCTAATTTTAAGCTCCCTAGTTGTACGGCCAATGCACAACAGATTGCACGTGCACCAGATCAAGTAAACCACATATCTAGATGAGCACCTTAAATTCCGCAGCTTAAATTCCTTACCTGTTTTCGGTTGGATAAAGGATTTACAAGGATTCATGATAGGTTTACAGATTTTACATCCTACACACATCCCACATTTAAAAAACCTTTTTGTTCAGTTCCAAAAAACGATAATGAATGAATGCTAGACTTAGGGGGATCCCTAAAAAATTAGTTTAGGTCTTTCCAGTAGGATAGGACCAAGCACCTCATCCCCTTGCAAAATATGCCAGTGTTTGGTCAAGGGGAGGAACTAGACACAAGAAGGGTAAGGAGGTGTTAGGTTCTGGAGTATTTAACTTCAGCTCTATACAGTTGTCTGCAGATGAACGAAGGGTATTAGACCTGGGCTTGAAATTTGCACCCCCTAAAAATTTGGATCACTTTTCTACATATGTGGATTTTCAAAAATATATGCAAAAGCTTAACTTGAAAAAGTTCTTTATAAATGGATCTGAAGTGGGAAATCCCCCGCTGATTGAGTCCACATGAGCATCCAATATTGAAAAAGTTCTTTATAAATGCATCTGAAGTGGGATATCCCCCGCTGATTGAGTCCACAGGAGCATCCAATATTGGGATACAGTCTATGGCTTCAACAAACCCCCCGCGAATGGAGGTTGAGTCACAGCATACAAATTTGAAGAACAAATCTTTGTTCAACCCACCTATTTCCTCTAGTTCGACACTTTTAAGAGTGTAGTTTCGAGGGATATTAGGAAATTAGAAATAGAGAAGGTGGGTGGCTCCAATGTCAAGAGGCCTAAAAAACCTAGAACAAAAGCATGACGTGGTAATAAAACCTGCCGATAAGGGGGGGGGGGGGGGGGGCTTGTCATTTTGGACAAAAGGGACTATGTGGAGGAAATGGATAGGTTACTTGCGGACACGCAGACATATGAAATACTTACCGAAGATTTACTAGAGAAGGGTTTTACAAGTGGTATCCTAAATAAAAAAAGAAAAGGACTATTTAAGTGTCAAAGCCCCGAAGATACCCACGATATATTACCTTCTGAAAATTCACAAAAATTTAGAAAAGCCACCTGGACGCCCGATAGTGAGCGGGATAGGCTCAATTATGTGCAGATTAGGAGAGTATGTAGATTCTTTTCTGCAACCCCTTGTATTGAAACTTCCCGCTTACTTGAAAGGCTCAGGCCATGTATTAAATTTATGTGCTGAGCAGACTACTAATTGTACTACCCTACTGGCAACGGCGGATGTCACGTCGTCCTATACAAACATCCCACACGACAAGGGCATTGAGGCTGTTCGATATTTTTTGGATGAAAATTCAGATTTACCCCCTATACAAATTGGATTTATTATGGAGTGTTTAACATTTGCACTGGACCATAACTATTTCTGGTTTGGGGGTCGTTTCTATCTCCAGAAGAAAGGTGTAGCGATGGGTGCGATGTTCGCACCCAGTATGGCTAATCTTTTTGTAGGGATGTGGGAATCACAATTCATTTTTGGTCAGGATTGGCCTCATTTAAAACTCTGGAAGAGATTTATTGATGTGATATGTATATGGGAGGGGCCACAAGAAACGCTGGAAAGATTTTTTACATTGGTCAATCGGAATTTGTTTAGAGTTCACTGCCGAAATTAGTGCGGAATGTGTGAATTTTTTGGATCTGACTATACGGATAGAAATCCCAATCCTGACAACTGTGACTTATTTCAAGCCAACAGATAGAAATGGCTTTGTCCCTGCAACGAGTTGCCATCATCCTAATTGGATAAAGGCGATCCCAAGGGGTTAATATATGAGACTTAGAAGGAACTGTAGTAAGCTGGAGGAATGACGCACAAGCGACAGATTTGACAAAAAATTCTTAGATAAGGGATATGAGGCTAAGTTGGTTAATCAACAATTAGTAAAGGTTAGGACTCAGGACAGGTTCCCTCAGAGTAGATCAGCACAAGAGTCATTGAATACTGAGCAATTTTCTTTTATTACGGACTTGAGTGTCCAACATCGTGAGGTCAAAAAATTCTTGACCAAACACTGGCATATTTTGCAAGGGGATGTGGTGCTTGGTCCTATCCTACCGGAAAGACCTAAACTAATTTTTAGGAAGGCTCCCAATCTGAGGAATATCCTTACAAAAAGTTATGTAGATCCCCCTAAGTCTAGCATTCATCCATTATCGTTTTTTGGAACTGAACAAAAAGTTTTTTTTAAATGTGGGATGTGTGTAGGATGTAAAATCTGTAAACCTATCATGAAGCCTTGTAAATCCTTTATCCATCCGAAAACAGGTAAGGAATTTAAGCTAACCAAATTTATCACGTGCTCATCTAGGTATGTGGTTTACTTGATCTGGTGCACGTGCAATCTGTTGTACATTGGCCGTACAACTAGGGGGCTTAAAATTAGGATAAGGGAACATATTTACAATATTAGAAAAGGCTTTGAGGCCCATAGCTTATCAGCGCATTTTAAGTCTGCACATAATTGTGACCCTTCAAGTATGTCATTTATGGCCCTAGATAAAGTAGAAAACCACTGGCGTGGATCTAATATGACACGGGAGGTGTCCAGGAAGGAGAGTTTTTGGATCTACAATCTGGACACTTTAAGTCCTAATGGGTTAAATATAGAATTTAACGTTAACTGTTTCATAGATACATCTTAGCGAAATATGGGGGTCTGGGTCCATTTTAAAATATCATATGATTTAGGTAGGAGGTACGGTGTAGATGTGTTTTGGGTTAGGACCCCGCCTTTTAACTAGTCTGGCCGTTTAACTGTTTGTTTTAAGTAAAAAATATTTATTCTTGGTGTGCCACACACCCCGCTTCACCTTTAATTCTTCACGATTGGGTTACTCATCGCCAGGTGACGCTGTGCAGAGAGGAAGTCTTGTAACGAGCCCCCTTCCGGCCTATATATACCTGGTACCTCCCATTTATCACCAGTGTTTTTCTCTCTGCATGACGACAAGACAGAAGAATGAAGTCTCCTGCTTGCAGGTAGCCGGGGTCTTACCCCGGCACCCCCTTTGGTCTATTTCTGCCCGGTTTTTGATTGTTTTGTTACCTTTGTGGTTAAATGGAAGCCTCCCAGCCTAGGTTGCTCACTGGGCAATAGGTAGACGGCACTATAGGTGCCTAGGAGCTTATCTCCTCCGCTCGACCCCCTCTTTTGGGGGCAATGCGGCTATCCGGCATGGTGATCCGGAAGTGGGATGCCCCTGTCCCGAGGGTCCCCTTAGCCCCTTACTCTCCCGTTGCGATCCCTTCTCCCTTCACTATGGGGGGGGGTGGGTAGAGGGATGTGTATTGCATGTGTGTTTCACTGTGTGTCTATATTTCATGTGTGTTTTACTTATTTGCACTTGTCAGGCTGCACCGCAAGAGTGCACTTGGCCTGACTAATCCTCCTTATAGAGCTTATTTTTGTCCTCTGGCAGGTCTTTCAAGCAGCTGCTGGCCGGCATGGCCAGAATTTGGGTCAGCTTTAAAGCCGGGGCGGGCTGCGCTGTGGCAGGCTGGCTTATGGCTGCCTGCGCCTTTCTTGGTAGTTACAGCCTCCCTCCCCCCTCTCCCCTGGTCTCCTCTGTGAACGGCCGCCGTTTGGCGGCCCGCGTTATCAGCTTGGGCAGCGCTGCTGCATAGGAACTCCAGTTCCCCCCCTCCCCCCTTCCTTTGCCTCTTGTTTTGCGGCCGCCGTCTGGCGGGCCGCACTGTTTGGACTTTGAAGGGGGCGGGGCCCGGATGACGTCGGAGCTGGGGGCGTGGTGGCGGCGGCGTCATGCGGCCGGCCCCAGCCGCACTTCCTTCCGGTTATGAAGAAGACACGTGCGGGGCTCTCGGCCGCATATGCCTCTGGTTGCTATTGCCGCTTGCGCTTGCTACTGCTGCCTACTACTGTTACTATTTACCGCTGTTGCTGCTGCGGTTGGCGCTTCAGGCTGCTGCTGTTGCATCACTGAACATCGCTGTAATTTTCCCTGCTATACTACTGGTTGCTAGGCGTTTCAGCCTTACTCAGGTAAGCGGCCTCACCTTGCGTGGGGCCGTCTATTTTTTATTATGGCTGACTTTTATAAAAAGGGGGAAATATTAAAGAGGATGTATTTATTTATATATATGTTAAGAAAAGGAGGAATAATAGAGGGCAAATTTCTTTTGCCTATTTATAAGCACTTTGGTGCTGTGCATGAGTATTGTTTTGCATGTTGCCATTTGTTGTCAGGGGATCTTACTGTTGGTTTTCTTCCCCCACAGATCCTGGGAATCCCTCAATAAAGCGGCCTCCCGGTTCTATATTACCTGGCTAGTCCTTCTTTTCTAAATTGGGACATATTTATATATATAAAAATAATAATAATATATTTTTTATTTATACGATACAAAGATTATTAAGGGGATCTTTATTATAAATTAAATCCTCCCTTCCGGGACATTTACAAAAAGGGGCATCCCGGGTGGCTTATGCCTTAAACCCAAAATTTTGCGAATACCATAAATCACCATATGGAGGCTTCCGATATTACCGGAAATGGTTCTTCTGGGCCATCTAGGGTGTGCGGAGGATGTGGGACTCCGCTCCCAGCTGATGATGTTTTTGTATGCATTCCTTGTGCAAAGCAGAGTATTGCTCGTCAGTCCGCTGCTCCGGCTGCTGGCCCTTCGCAACTTCCATCATCCCCTACCCCTCCCTCCCTGTTCCGGACCCCGCGTGACACTGTCAAGAGTGGGGATTCCCAATCCGAGGTGGCGGCACGGTTGGCCAACCTCGAGAAAATAGTTTCCGTTAAAGCAGGGTTTAAGGCCACTGCGAAACGGAAGCACCTGACTCCGGTACCTCCGGCTTCACAAGTTGAGGTATGTGAGCCTGTGGAATGGTCCGATTGCTCCCTGGACGAGGAGGGAGAATTCCTGCTGGAGTCAGATGAGCCTGCAGATCAGCTTGAGGCTGATGCCATTGGCAATTTGTCGGCGGGGGTTTCCCTTGACATCCCCTCCATTCTGGCTCAAATGTTTGAAATTTTGAATTTAGATCCGCCTGAGGCTGTCACCCTGCCAAAGGGTCAGTTGTTTAATGTGCCTCAGCCGCGTTTGTTTTTTCCCAGACAACATCACTTTGAGAGGGTGGTGCTTAAGGAATGGGAACATCCCACGCGGTTAACTGGAATCCCTTCCAGTTGGGAAAAACGTTATCCTTTTCCGCCAGAATTGGTGAAGCTTTGGTCCGTCCCTCCTGACGTCGATACTCCTGTGCTAGGGCTCTCCAGCACGGCTATGGTGCAGTCTTCTGAGACCACTACCCTTAAGGATGGTGAGGATCGTCGGATTGACCAGTATGCTCACCATGGTTTTATTAGTGCTGGATCTACGATGCGACCGGTGTGTGCTTCGGCGCTTCTTCTGTTGGCGGTTAGATCTGTTATTCAGGATCTGTGTGTGGATCTTGATCCCACTTGTAAGGAGTTTACTGCTCTTAAGCAGTGTGAGTCTTTTGTTTCCTATGTTCTGTCCGCACAGGACGATGCGCTGGCTATGAGTAGCAGGACAGCGGCAATGCTGGTGGCTATTCGTCGGTCAGTGTGGCTGCGCCAGTGGTCGGCGGACTCAGCTTCTAAAAAGGTGCTCACAGCTCTCCCCTTTTTGGGCTTGCGACTGTTTGGTGAAAAGATTGATTCAGTTGCAAAAGGTGGTAAAATGCCGCAACGCAAGAGGCCTCCTCGTCCCTTTCGTGGGGCAAGTTCTGGTAGGCCTTCATTTCGGGGATTCAGAGCGGGTAGGGGGGCTTCCTTTCCCGCTACCAGAGGTGCAGGTTGGACTCGGGGGAGGGGCCGTGGCCCAAACCTGCTGGTAAACCCGCTCAGCAATGAGGGGCTGCCCTCACCCGTGCGGGTGGGGGGACGATTGCGACACTTCTCCCAGGTTTGGGACCAGGAGGTTCCGGACAGATGGATCCGGGAGGTAGTGTCGTCTGGTTACAAGCTGGAATTCGACTCTCGCCCTCCTTCACGGTTCTTTCGGTCTCGGGTGCCCATCGATCCTTTGGCCGCACAGGGGCTCCTGCCGTCGGTAAAGAATCTGTTAGAAATGGCGGTCATCCGGCCGGTACCGCGCTTAGAGATGGGCCTCGGTTTCTACTCCAATCTTTTCGCAGTCCCCAAGAGAGACGGGTCAGTTCGTCCCGTCCTGGACCTGAAATTACTCAACAAGTTCATCCGTTTTCGGAAGTTTCGCATGGAAACCTTGCGTACGGCCGTCGGTTCCCTTCGGCAGGGGGACTTCATGACGTCAACGTTTTCTTCGATTCGTGATGGAAAATCAGCATTATCAATTCGTGGCACTTCCATTTGGGTTTACCTCAGCTCCAAGAGTGTTCACCAAGGTGCTGGCAGGGGTCATGGCCATTTTCAGATCTCGGGGCATTCGTGTCGTGCCTTATTTGGACGACCTTCTTGTCATGGCTCCGTCACTCAATCAATCGGAGACAGACACCAGGATGGTGGTCTCCACGCTAGAAAGCTTTGGTTGGGTGATCAACTTCTCCAAGTCCTCCCTCGCTCCGGCCAGGGTGGTGTCCTTTCTGGGGATGCAGTTGGACTCTCATCAACACAGAGTGTTTCTCCCCTAATCCAAGATTCATCTGATTCAGGAGTTGGCTCGGGTCCTACTTTCCAATCCTCGGCCGTCCATCCGTCTGGGGATGAGGCTGGTAGGGTTGATGGTTGCCTCCTTCGAGGCAGTTCCTTTTGCTCAATTTCACACGAGGACGCTTCAGCTTTATCTGTTGGCCTCTTGGGACCGGCAGCCTTGGTCGCTGGATCAGCCCTTCCAGTTGTCCTCCTGGGTCCGGCAGTCCCTCCAGTGGTGGTTGGTCTCGACCAATCTCGTGAAGGGCAGGTCTTTCCTGACCCCCCTTTGGGAAATTGTCACCACGGACGCCAGTCTGTCGAGATGGGGCGGATTCTGGAAGGAGCTTCAGTTCCAGGGGCAGTGGGGACCTCAAGAGGCCCACTTACCCATCAATGTTCTAGAACTGAGAGCCATCCGTCGGGTTCTTGCTCTCCTGACTCAACACGTTCTGGGCCTTCCGGTCCAGGTGCGTTCAGACAATCGAACAGCGGTTGCTTACATCAATCATCAGGGAGGGACTCGCAGTCTGAGTGCTCTCAGAGAGGTGTCCCTGATCCTGACCTAGGCAGAGGCCCATGTTCCTGGTCTCTCGGCGGTATACATTCCAGGAGTGGAGAACCAGGAAGCGGACCGGTTGAGCAGGGGCTCTCCCCGTCTGGGAGAATGGGCTCTCCATCCTCAGGTTTTTCGCTCACTGTGTCTCCGATGGGGGACACCGGAGGTGGACCTGTTTGCCTCTCATCACAATCAGAGGCTCCCGAACTTCGTGTCGCTCTCCCGGGATCCTCTGGCTCTGGCAGTGGACGCCATGTCCCTGAGCTGGGGGGGATCTGGGATTTCTATACCTGTTTCCTCCGATACCCATGCTGGGCAGGGTGGTTCGGAAGTTGGCTCTGGAAAGGGTGTCCGCCGTTCTCGTGGCCCCAAGGTGGCCAAGGCGAGTGTGGTTCGCAGACATCGTTCGGCTGGCAGTGGACCAGTTCGTTCTGTCTCTTCGGCCCGATCTGCTCACTCAGGGTCGGTTGTGTTACCCCAATTTACCAGCGCTGGGTTTGACGGCCTGGCTGCTGAAACCTCCATCTTGAAGGAGGAGGGTCTTTCTGACTCAGTTGTCAAGACTCTGATCAGTGCCCGGAAGAGGTCTTCTTCCATCACCTACTATAGGACTTGGAAAGCCTATATCACTTGATCACAAGATCTTTTCCTTGTAGGGTCTTTTCGGTCCCCATTCTGGAGTTTTTACAATCAGGGCTGGACTCTGGTCTCCAGCTAAGTACGTTGAAAGGGCAGGTCTCTGCCTTATCTATCTTTTTTCAGAAGCGTGTTGCGCTTAAGCCTTTAGTTAAAACTTTTTTCCAGGGGGTTACGCATGTGCGGCCTCCCAGGAAACCATTACTCCCTGTTTGGGATTTGAATTTGGTTCTTTCTGCTCTTCAGGCTCCTCCTTTTGAGCCTTTGCAAGATATTGCTTTGTCTACCCTGACTCAGAAGATTGTCTTCTTGGTAGCGATCACTTCTGTCCGGCGTGTCTCAGAATTGGCGGCCTTAACTATCCAGGCGCCTTACTTTCAGAGGCATCAGGATAAAGTGGTCTTTCGGTTCAAGCCAGACTTTCTTCCTAAGGTTGTTTCTGCTTTTCATTTGAACCAAGATATTGTTCTTCCCTCCTTGTGTCCTAATCCTAAGAATGACAAAGAGAGGGTTGTTTGGATGTAGTACGCTGTGTTAAGTACTACTTGATTATCACGTCTCCTTTTCGTAGGACGGATTCCTTTTTTGTTGTGCCCCATGGGCCTAAGAAGGGTTTGGCACCAGCCAAATCTGCCATTAGCAAGTGGATACGTCAGGCCGTTACTGTGGCCTATTCGGCTAAGGGAAGAGTTCCCCCTTTTCGTATTACTGCTCATTCCACTCGCGCTGTTGGGGCGTCTTGGGCATTTCAGCACCAAGCTTCTGTTGAACAGGTTTGTAAGGCCGCCACCTGGTCTTCTGTTCACACTTTTTCTAAGTTTTACAAAGTTGATGTGCGGGCCTCAGCGGATGCTGTTTTTGGCCGCAAAGTTGTGCAGACTGCAGTCATTTAAGTTATGCTTCACCTGGCCTTGAGATGCCCTTCCCTTGTGGACACTGCTTTTGGATGTCCCAATAATGGATGAATATTTAAGAAGTGAAGCGGGGTGTGTGGCACACCAAGAATAATACCATTTTGTGAGTACTCACCTGAAAAATGGATATTGTTGGTGTGCCACACACCCCGCTTCACCCCCACCCTCTTCGGTATTACCGAAGCATTTATATGGTGAAGCCCTTTTTTATTTATATAAAAATTGATTTTGGAGGTTACCGGTGGAATACCTTGTCTTTCTGCTTTTTAAATATACTGGTGATTGAAGGGCGGTACCAGGTATATATAGGCCGGAAGGGGGCTCGTTACAAGACTTCCTCTCTGCACTACGTCACCTGCGGTGGATTAACCCAATAATGGATGAATATTTAAGAAGTGAAGCGGGGTGTGTGGCACACCAACAATATCCATTTTTCAGGTGAGTACTCACAAAATGGTATTTTTAAACTTTCTGGAGTGCTTTGAAATCACTTTCCCCAGGGGCATACTATTTCAGGCCATGATGTGACAGTGTGTTTGCATTTGTTTTTAGCAAGATAAAAGGTGTATATTGCTCTTGCTTTTCTACAAAAAAAGGTTTAAAACCTTCTGTGGTGCTATTAACTAACTTTGAACATGGAGCATCCCATTTCAGGCAATCTGACAGTGTTTGCGTTTGGTTTTAGCACGGGCACCTGTCTATATTGCTCTTGCTTTTCTACAAAAAACAAAAAACAAATTTTAAAGTTTGCTATAGTGCTATTAACTGAGCACGGGGTATCCCATTTCAGGCAATCTGACAGTGTGTTTGCATTAGCTTTTATCACGGGCAGCAGTCTAAAATATGGTTTTTGTAGAAAAGCAAAAGCAATATAAAGTTTGCTGTAGTGCTATTAACTAACTTTGAGCAGGTGGCATCCAATTTCAGGCAATCTGACAATGTTTGCATTTGGTTCTAGCACGAGCACCAGTCTATTGCTTTTGCTTTTGTACAAAAAACACATTTTAAAGCGCTATTAAATTTGAACACCAGGCATCCCATTTCAGGCAATCTGGCAGTTTTTGGATTTGGTTTTAGCACGGGCACCAGTCTATATCGCTTTTGCTTTTCTACAAAAAACATGGTTTAAAGTTTGCTGTAGTGCTATTAACTAGCTTTGAGCAGGGGGCATCCCATTTCAGGCAGTCTGACAGTGTGTTTGCATTAGGTTTTATCACAGGCAGCAGTCTATATTGCTTTTATACAAAAACACATTTTAAAGTTTGCTGTAGTGCTATTAACTAACTTTGAGCAGGGGGCATCCCATTTCAGGCAATCTGGCAGTGTTTACATTTGGTTTTATCTTCAAGTCCTGATGGGCTACTTAGTGTGAAAGGCCGGACACCTGCCACTGTTGTGTAAAGACGGGGGCCTTTTTTACACCCACTGAGAGGGGAGGGGACAGTGATAGGGCAAAGTTGGGAGGACAGGAATGGATGGGGCTGGGGTGCTGGGAAAGAATTGGATAGGAAAAACAGTTTGTGTGTACTTTGCAATGCCACTTCCTGCCCATACAGTACTTGATATTGCAATGCTAGGTGCCAGGGAGCTATGACACTTGCAGGCAGACTATACACTAAATCGATGATCAAGGGGAAAACTCTGAGCATGGCAACACGAAAGCAACAGGGCTGTCAGGGCAGGGGTCCGGAAATCTGGTGCCGAGGTCCGTATTCGGACCCCTGTCCGCCAGTTGAGTATCTCTGCTTTAGACTGTAAGCTCACAAGCGCAGGGCTCTATTTCCTATTGTCTCCTGTGCTCACAACACTTGGTTTGAACCTCGTAGCATCTAGTTTTGTATTGTTCTCTGTACTATGTTTTACTTTTTGTAATCACACCTTGTGAAGCGCTACGGAAAATGATGGTGCTATATAAATACAATTATTAATAATAATAATTGAGTTGTGTGACAGATGTCCTCTTCTGGTTCCACAACAGTATCTGCTTCAGAAGCCAGAACACTCGCAACACCACCTCCCATGCCACTCTCCTCATCACTAATTGCCCACTTAGTGGAGGAAGTCGCGAGTGTCTTCTACACTTCTTAGCTGGGCAGTAGCTACTGATTGTTCTCTATCAGATCGTCCTCACTGAATAGTGGAGCTAAACCCAAAGCATAAGATACAACTGACAGTTGACTGGGGGTGTCAGATGTCACTTGTGATGAAGTGGATGACCGTGTTAACCAGTCGATGATGGCAGATGGGTTGCTGGTCGAGACACGACCGCTAGCTGATACCGGGAGATCAGGCCTCTCACTGAGACTCCTACTGCCACTCGCCCCTAGTCTGCTGCAACCTCTGCTTGATGAATTTAGGCCTCTGCCACTCTTCTGTGCCCATCCTGGCACTTCTCTGCCTGGCATACTTAGTGCGTTTATGAGGGGAGGACAAAACACTACACTACACTTAAAACAGGATTTGTCGACAACAGCAGCAGGTGTGTAACTATGTATGGCCTTTCACTAAGTAGTAACTAGGCCCTGAAGACTTTAACAGGAACTAAGTGGTAAAACTCTTAGATGTGCTTATGTGATGCACTGATGAGGGAGGTTCAATGCGTTCCAGTATGCTTGAAAAATGTTTTTTATGGGTGGACAACAGCAGCAGGTGTGTAACTATGGAGAGACTGACCTGTGTGAAGATGAATCGGGCATGGTTCAGCCAAGATTTCCACCCACCAATGCCTGATGCAACAGAGTAAATTGATCATGGTGCCACACCAACACTTCAGAAATATGCTGCTCTCCAGTTAGACATTCCTACGCATCAGACCACAAGTAAAAGAAATGCTTTACGTGAAGTTTAACTTTTAATAGTATTCTTAGGATAACATATATGTGCCCAACATTTGTATATGGGCTCTTCATGCTGCTGCCAACCCCTGGGTGTGTCTTTCAGGCAATATACGGGCTCCTCGTGCTGGTGCCAACTCCAGGGTGTCTTTCAGGCAATATATGGGCTCCTCAAGATGCTTCCAACTCCAGGGTGTGTCTTTCAGGCAAATTATGGGCTCCTCATGCTGCTGCCAACTCCAGGGTGTGTATTTCAGGCAATATATGGGCTCCTTATGCTGCTGCCAACTGCAGGGTTTGTTTTTCAGGAAATATATGGGCTCCTCATGCTGCTGCCAACTCCAGTGTGTCTTTCAGGAAATATATGGGCTCCTCATGCTGCTGCCAACTCCAGTGTGTCTTTCAGGCAATATATGGGCTCCTTATGCTGCTGCCAACTTCATGGTGTGTCTTTCTGGCAATATATGGGCTCCCCATGATGCTGCCAACCCCAGTGTGTCTTTCAGGCAATATATGGGCTCTTCATGCTGCTGCCAACTCCAGGATGTGTTTTTCAGGCAATATATGGGCTCATCATGCTGCTGCCAACTCCATGGTGTGTCTTTCAGGCAATATATGGGCTCCTGATGCTGAGCCACCTCAAGGCTCTGTAATTGTGCCGCTCTGCGACAGCGATTCTAATAGCAATGCCTCTGATCTGCATGTCATACTTCTTTACAGTATTATTTGACTAACCCAGCACACATCAGGCAAAATGTTCTGCAACCCTAAAATCTATTTGCCGCAAATAATTTTGGACCGAAACTAATCTTTCCAGAAAATTCGGCCGAATCATATTTTTTAAAAATTCGCTCATCTCTAGTAGTAATTAAAGCTTTGGCAATACTAAAGAGGTCCTCAAAACATGACTTCAAGGTAATATTTAAGGAGAGTAGGATACACTGTTCTGCGCCCCAGGGACATTTTGCCATATTTCATAATGCACACTTGGTTCATACACCTTAAATGCAACCTAAAAGAAAAGCACAATCAAGGCCTGGCTGATTATTACAGATTGTAAAAGGTCCCTGTGGCTTTTTATTTACTGTTAAATTGTATTTTTATTAAAAAACATCCAAAGGCATACATTCTATAATGCAATATATGTGGTAGTGTTTTGTTGCAGTTTTGAAATGTGTTGTTAAATATATTTTCTCTCTTACAGTACTAAAGCTACACCGGAGATTCAAAATTACCAGGTAAATTTTACAATTATCTCCAAGGGGTGGGAAGAAGTTTGAACTAAAATCTATTCCACATGGTCTGTGAATCCTGTAATATAGAGACTCTTTGGCCACCTGTTCTCCCACCGATCGGTGGCAGTTGTGAGGAAAATGACCTTTTCGTCCTGTGGCTGAGTGTCTAGTCAGCCAAGCAGGGAATGAAGGGGGCGTGGCTAGTGCCGGGAGGCCAGTGTGACTGGACTTCAGTTAAAAATAATTTTTTCACCTTCCCTCAGTCACCTACTGAGCAGCTTTAAATAAACTAGAAATATACTTTATACTAAAAACTACACTAAACTACAATTAAATAATTAACCCTTTATTCCACAGTTTATGAACTTTAAACCAATAAAATAACCATATAAGCAAATTAATGCATCCTACCTTCCCACACTTGACAATGACACTTCAACTTTAATGGACACCCCCCTTCTCTCCCTGTAACATTAAATCCCGGGACACTGACGACCAATTACGGAATCTTACACTCCTTCTACAGATTTGCTTGAAAAGTCATCATGGTGCGGGCAAAAGAGAAACCTGTTATTGATACTAGTATTCTGACTAGTGAGCACCATGGCGGAACTTAAAAACAGTATAGTGTCTCTAACGTAGACTAACAGGCTTTCAGTTATGAAGTTCTTCATGCCACTCACTGCTCAGAGCACCAGGGCTGTACATGCATGCATGGCATCTTTGTGCGCAGAACCCTACTGTATTTGGGATTTTCTGGTCCTCCGGTGGACCAACCTGACTTAAATGCCACTGGACTTTTTCATGAAAAGTCTAGTTTATTTTATAGGGATGACTCTTTCTGTTCCAAGGGTTATGTTCACAGGAAGGAAAGAACAGATTTTAGAATTTAAGAAATATTTTTAAAGATCATGTAGTCATGGCCAACTGTGTTGCATCTCTGAGATTTTTCCAGAAAATGATTGCAGTTCAACATTATTGTTATACAAGTTTATTTCCTTTGTATTGGAATACAGAGAAAAAAAGTAATTATTATTTCATGCAACACTCCACCTAAATTTTAGCTTCTTGGTGTATGTTTGGGGTCATGGACCCATGATCTAGCTTTTTTACATGGTGCCCTACATTGCGATCCAGATTCCTTTGGTAATCTTCAGATTTAATCATGGCATGCACACAGTCAAGGCAACGTGTGCCAGAGGCAGCACAACAACCCCAAAACATTTTAAACCCTTCTAGTGCCAGCTAGGTGAGTCTGACGTAGCTGACTTTAAAGCCTCTTAAAACTCTAAAAGCCGAAATCTCACCTGACCCCTCAATTGATCCGGCTGGGTCTTCTCTTCACCCACGGGGGGGGGGCATCCAATCCCCCCCCCCCAAGGCATTTCCTGCTTCAGGAGAGGTTCCGAAAGAGCCTCCCCCCCCGCTTCCGCCGTTTCTGACGTCTTCTTTAACCCTTTAAGTGCCAGCCTACCTGAAGTTTTTGTCACCCTTTGCTGCCAGACCATTTTGCACTATTTTGCACTCCCCATGTTCAAATGTGATTTTTGAAGGGATTTCCAGGGATTTCCCAGGAAAATGATAATTGTTTTTTTCAGCATAGTCTGGGCTTTAACATGAAATGAGACAAAGAAAACGAAACCGGGTATGAACCGTCCCGGTACTAATGGGAAAACTTCCAGGGTGACCCCGCCCCCAATAACACATACAAAGCTTGTATGCAAAAATAGAAATTACTTTATTTAATTCGTAGTTTAAAATTCCCATGTTTGGGCATCTCTCTATGGCATAGAGAATGTCCCCATAAATGAGAATAAACAAACTCATACATCGAAAATAATACTGAGTACTCAGGCTAGCAACATAAATATATACATGGTTAGAAGGTGGACATTATAGCTGGTATTCGCCCAGACAGCAGTGAATAGCATTACATTTGATGAAACATTCTTATCTATAATTAATAACGTCACTATGTGGTGATGGTGAACTAGTTTCTCCCCATAAAACGGGGCTTCATCAGCACCCTCCCACTTCATATAATTCTGTGATCCATAACGCTGGTTCCTCTTATCTGGAATACCATGAGTAGGGCTTGTATCAGAAACTGATGCACACAAAAAAGAAAAAAAGAAAACATACACCACCATGAATACTATGATGTGTCAAGTATGGTGACTAACTACAGCGCCCATGAAGATATAAATGTGTACCTGGATAGTAGCCGGAAAATCCCTCTACCATAAGTCTCCACCCGCAGTTAAGGGCACCTATGCCCAGGAAAACCTCCTGTTCCCAGCTCAGGGCTGCGATCTAGTCCTATGACAGGGGACATGAGATAATATAATCAGCCATATGCCCCAAAACAGCCCCCTCATGCTGCTGATTCAAAAAGGTGTACTCACTTGCAAGTATGGAGGGCAGTATAAATGAGGACCCACTGCTCATCTGCTGGCCGTCCCCATATGCCCGCCGCCCCGACGCCGTCCGCCGTCAGTCTGCACTGGTTCTCCAAGTTTAGGAGGTACAGTGGCGTTGAGTGCAGGGCCAGTCTCTCCCGCCGTTCGTCACTACACTCCCCAACCGCCCCCGATGGCGTCCCTGCGCCTACTCGTGCCGGGACACGTGTTGGGTGCCGGGAGATGTGTGCTCGGCTTCCTGGTCCACCACTTATGACGTCATTGCGCCCAATTTAACATGAAATGTCTTGTTTGTCATTTTTTAGGTGTATTCTCAATATTTTGGGTGAAATATGTGCAAAAAATAAAAAAATATATATTTTTTTTCAATTTGTAGTGTTTTTTTGGAATAAAAAATGTAAGTTTGTCAATAAAAATCTTATTGCATGTGAAATCCCAATTTCTCCCGGTTACAGCAGTACTACATACATATAGGTAGACACCCTTTCCTGCCCAGGAGACTCCCCCAAACTGAAACAGCGCTTTAGGGGATTTTCCGAAAAAATACAACTGTGATATGCGCTATGCGCACCCTTTACATTTGAAATACCCCCAACAAACTTTATATTCTCTGGAAGTACACACCTCAGGCTTTCTATTTGTACCAGGTTTGTTGATGTGGCCACAGTTTTCTGGAAGTAATCCCTCAATGTATTCTTTGGTTGCAAAGGGTTTCCCTAAAAAAAGGATAAAAAAGCAGAATCAAAGCCACATTTTCCTAAAAAAACTATTTAAAAAAAAGAAAAAACAAGTTTAATCTGAAAAAGCAAAATCCCCCGAACAGAACGATACCCAACATGCATTGCTACTGTCAAGGGAAGAGTTGCCAAACACCCCAAAGTAAAGCATGTGCGTAACGGTAATTTTACTTGAAAATTTCAGCTCACCTTGCCTCACCGTGCGCACCTTGTGATTTTTCAACCAAAACAACCCTTTACATTTGGAATATCCCCCATAAACTATATATTCCCTGAAAGTACACATGTTAAGCTTTCTAAGAGTACCCAGCTTGTTGTAGTGGGCTCATCTTTCTGGAATTAATCCCTCAAAGAATTCTTTGTTTGCGCAGGGTTTCCCTAAAAAATTTATAAAAAGGCTGAATAAAAAACACTTTTTCCTAAAATATAAATATGCAAACAAGAAAAAACAAGCTAAGTCTGAAAGCGCAAGGTCCCCCGAGCAGAACAATACCCAACATGCATAGCTATTTTTAACCTTTTTTAATTGCCAGCCTACTTGAGATTTTGTCACCCTCTGTTGACAGGTCATTTTTCCCCATTTTGCGCCATGTTTTGCGACATTTTTGCTGTAATTTTCAGGAAGATTTATATATTTTTTTGCAGGCTTTAACTTGAAATGTCTTGTTTGTAAATTTTAGTCTGTTTTTTACAATATTATTAAGTAAAAAAAGAAATAAATTTTTTTTAGAAAATTGTCTCCTTTATTTTAAATAAAAAATGTATTTTAATAAAGAAAATCATATTGCACGTGAAAGCCCCATTTCTACCGATGAGAATGGTACCACTTATTTATCGGTAGCCCCCCGTTCCTGCCCAGGAGACCCCCCAAACTGAAACAAGTACTTTATAACATTTACAAATAAAATACAACTACCATCCACACTACAAAGGGTTAAATTGAGAAAAAAAATGACAGAGTTAAAAACCCCCCAAAAATGACATGGGGTCCCCCTTACCCAAGGGACCAGCTATGCAGGATTTGTAGAAACAAGGCGCAGGGGGCAGCTTTTGTGGCCCCTGGCCCTGCAGGCTACAAGCTCGCATAGCCCGTGGCCACGGGCTCTTCTGCCCCCCCCGGGCTTTGGGGAGGCAGGTAATGGGGGTTCCGGGGGTTAATGGCAAGTCACCCGCTAGTCACAGGTGACTTGCCTTCCCCCTAGCCTTGTGAACTGGTATAGGGATCTCTTGGACCCCTTACCAGTTCACAAGGGGTTAAGTGTAAAAAAAAAACACACCACACACAGAGAAAAAATATTTTATTATTTTTTTTTTAATACCTCCCATCCATCCTGGAGCACTGTGTCCCTCGGCAATCACTGGCTTCTGCTTACCTGCTGGAAGCCTTTTATAGCTGCTGGGCGAAAGAACATAAGGGGGGGGGGGGACCTCATTTTTTGGAATTTTAAGGGTTAAAAAAAAAAATTAAATGGGGTCCCCCTTACCCAGCATTACCAGCCCGGGACCAGCTATGGGGGCTGGTAGGAACAGAGTGGGGGGGCAGCTTTTGTGGCCCCCCACCCTGCAGCCTACAAGCCCACATAGCGGGCCCGGGCTCTTCTGCCCCCCCCCCCCGGGCTTTGGGGAGGCAGGTAATAGGGGGTGCCGGGGGTTAATGGCAAGTCACCTGCGGCTAGCAGGTGACTTGCCAGCCCCCAGCCTTGTGAACTGGTATAAGGGGTATCATGGACCCCTTACCAGTTCACAAGGGGTTAACAGTAAAAAAAAAAAAAAAACAGACACATAAGAAAAAATGACTTTTATTAAAAAATAAAAACTTTTTTACTTTACTTACCTCCGATCGTCCGCTCCTTTGTCCCTCTATGTGATGACAGATGCGATCATGCTGGCTACAGTAGCAGAGGGGCAGGTGATGATCTGATCACCTGCCCCTCTGCTCCTGTGCCCAGCATGATCGCATCTGAATGAAGAGCAGCAGGGAGCCAGGACGACACCCGGTGAGTGACGTCATAAGCCCCGCCCCCGTGCAAGATGGCGGCGCCCGTCGGGAGGGGGAGAGCCCTTTCAGGCTCTCCCCTGAAGCTGAAGAGCCGGGGGGGGGGGCGATCGGAGGCCCCCCCAGTGAAGGGGAGACCCGGAGGGAGGCAGCGCGACTGCAGGTAAGTAAATGTCATTTTTAATTTTTTTTTTACAGTTAGCAGCTGCTGCTGCCGAAGCGGGGGGGGGGGCGCTATTCCGGGGGCTCCTGGAGCCATCCGAGCCCCCACGGGGGATTGGATGGTGCCAAATTAAAGAGGAGACCCGGCCGCATCCAACAAGGTATCAGGTATTTTTGCCCGCTAGCAGGGGTAAATGCCAGGCACGTGAATTTTACGTGGCTGGCACTTAACTGGAGGAGAAGCAACCACGTAAATTTTGCTGGCTGGCATTTAAAGGGTTAAAAAAAAAAAAAAGGTATTTACTCTGCATATTTACCTGCATCCTCAATCCCTCCTGCTGGGTCTCCTCTTCACCGAGGGAGGGCCTCCAGGAGCCTGCAGAATGGGGGGCTATCGAGGCTGGCCGCTGCCCCCTGTTCTACACTGCCTGCATAGCTGCTTAGTTGGTCCCCATGCTAGTTATACTGGGTAAGGGGGACCCCACGCCATTTTTGGTGGGATTTTTAAGGCATTTTAACCCTTAAGTCTCCCTAAAAATGGGGTCCATCTGGAAGGGGGCTCTATTTTTTAATAAACCCGTTATGGTGTGGATAGTATTTTATTTGTTAATGTTCTAAAGTGCTCTTTTCAGTTTAGGGGTCTTTAGAGCAGGGACAGAGCGCTACCGGTACATATGCAACGTTGTAATTGGGAAAAATGGGGCTTTCACAATGAATATGGTTTTCTTTAATAAAATCAATGTTTTATTTAAAATAAACAAGATCATTTTATTTTTACTTTAACAAAAAGCCCTGGAAAAATTACAAACAAGACATTTCATGTTAAAGCCTAAACTCTGCCACAAAAAAAAAATATATAAATACTTTTCCTGGAAATTCCTGCAATTATCACATTTAACGTGAAAAATGACAGCAGAGGGTGACAAATCTCAAGTAGGCATGGGCTGCATGGAATGTTAGAGGGCCAAGACTATTTAGGGTGGTCACCAAGGGAAGCCTGATTGTTGTTCATTTTTTTGTTGCTCAATTTTTCTGTGCATTTTACTGGTCTATGACCAAAATTCTACGAGGAATTTAGTTGGACAACACTACAGTAATCTATACTAATTTTCAGTAAAGCATGAAAAGCTGTGCAGCCTTGGCAGAACCCAGCATCCTGGTCTTTGGGTGGAAGCAAACATACTTCCTCAGCAAACAGCAAATCTTTAATCATGAAAAAAAATAAAAATTATCTCCCCTTTCCCTGTTAGGTTGTCCATACTGGGACACCAAATCAATCACAAATGGGTTAACTAGTAGTTGGAAGGCAGTACTAGAGCAGGAATGAGCTGTAATTCCTTGCAGGTGCAGATATAAGGTCCGGCCCGCTGGTGAGATTCCCAGTTCTGCTCCAATCTTCATCAAAGACTAGACGATAAGTATTTTTCCTTTGGAGCTTTATAGTAAGTGTGGTAAAGCTGTTACTGTTTTCCAATTTTACTTTCTATCTACAGTGTGCATAGAGCAGCATCGTGCTCCTTGGTCCCGGCACCCGCTGCCCCGTGGGACACACAAGATCCAATGCCGGAACTGGGTTTTACCTAGTTGTGGGGGCAGCTAGAAGGAAGCATTCTTGTGAATTTCTCCCGACTGGGTCAGGCTTCAGTTTCTTCTGAGCGGTTCACGCTTAGGCTAGCAGCAGCTGTATATTCTGCCTTTAGTTCCAGATGTGTCGCTTCATTCAGGAAAGCAACGGCTTGTGGCGCGACTCAGCAGACGGGTGGCCATGCTCCACCCAGCAGTCACCATTCGATGGCGGCCGGGTGGCTTCTTAGTAGACCGTCCCAGCACCAGCAGTGTCTGACCTTGTGGTCCAGCAGGACCACCGGCGGTCTTCTGGCAGCCTGTACTTATTTATGCCCTCGCCCCCGGCTTACTGTATCTCCTCTATTCTTCGAGCTGAAGATTGTGGGTCACTTGCGCCCCGCAGGCTACCTGAGGACTAATTGGCTGTTCACCTGTGCATCAGCAGGTCACCAATCCTCAAGTTGACCTCATCTGAGGAAAGATAGGAACCAAGTGGGTATCGTCTTCAGTGTTTTTACACCTTTTGTGTGTGTTGAGTCATTGCTTATAGGAGGTCTGCTTCTCTTTTCTGTCTTTCAGAAGGAATCTCAAGGGGACACAGACTAGTGCCTGGGGCATCCTCTCCCTCCCTCAAGTAGTACTTTAGGCAGGTTGAGACTTAATTTGTGGGAGGATTCAGGTTTATTCCATGGCTGGCTTTTCCATTTTGCGGAATTAGCAGCATCTGGTCAGTCCTGCGACCAGACATTTAAAACATGTCTTTGGCATCTGATATAGGCGCAGGTCCTAACCTCTTGGACATCCCAGTGACCTGCTTTGAATGTGGTCATCTAATGGAGGGGGTTAATCACTGTAGGCCTTGTACAGCCATTTTTGTGCGGCTCTCCAGCAGTACCTCGGTTGCATTTCCATTCCTGGAGGGTCAGTCTAAACGGTTTCCCCCTTCACGTTGCTCTCGGGCATCCGCCTATGAGCAGGTTCCCCGCCCAGGGGCCTCCCGAGTTTAGGGTTTAACCCTTGAGGATCGGAAATTTCTATTAAAATTTACAGCTTTTATCCGCCTTGTTTCTGATACTGACAGGGTGTGGGGCCTGCTGTGGGCAAAATGGTGGCCCTTAAGCGTAAACACCTTTTTGTGGACTCCTCTTTCGGATTCTGAGTCGGAGGAGGGTCTGTTTGACTTCCAGGATGCTGATGATCCTCTCCCCACCGAAAGGGAGGCAGAGGAGCAAGATTCATTGGACTTTAGTTCCGGATCAGCCTCATTTTAGGCAGCTCATGAACAAGGAATGGGAGAAGCTGGCCAGTGTCTCTTCTATTCCCAAAATTTTGGAGTTTCATTATCCATTTCCAGAACACGCTTTTCAAAGTTGGTCTTGCTCACAAGAGATTGACTGCACCATTGCCTGTTTTGCTTCCTTAAAGGATCCACGACAGGCAATTGGATGATCTGGGTCTCCAGTTATGCTCAGGGGCTTACGCAGCCTTACGGCCTACTTTCACCATCTCCTTGCTCTACCTAGGGGGAAGAACCTGGGAGTGCAGAGCACTAGAGCTTCAAAGGAGCTGCAGAGTTGAAGGAGCAGCAGGTCTTGCACAATATGATCAGTTTGATCAAATTTGCCGGAGTGGCGATGGGTGACTTTTCCAAATTGCTTTGCCAAAACCTAGCCCTGGCAGTGACTTTGTGGCAGATCTTATGGCTGAAGCAGTGGCTGGCGTATGTAGCGTCTAAGACGACCTTGGTTGTTTTACCATTTGTAGATGGTGACCTCTTTGTGGAAAAACTTGATGAATTGGTCAAGTGTTCCACAGCCAGCAAGAGTACTTGCTTGCTGCGGCACAAGAGGCCCAGGCGACAGTCCAGGTGTGGACCTACTTTTCACCCCTTCTGCAATTATTTAGCAGTTTACTAAGAGAAGCCGGTTGTTCATGCCCCATTTAGGAGGCAGGCAGACCTAAGTCCAAGCAGAACCCTAATCCTAGCCAGGCATGAGGGGATGCCCCTCTCCGACTGAGTGGGGTGGAGGTGGTTCCTTTTTTTTTTTTTTTTCCCCTACATCTGGCAGACCACGGTGTCAGATGTTTGGGTGAC
Organism: Gastrophryne carolinensis; assembly: GCA_027917425.1. NCBI lineage: Eukaryota > Metazoa > Chordata > Amphibia > Anura > Microhylidae > Gastrophryne > Gastrophryne carolinensis. The sequence continues at coordinate 224,409,062 of CM051239.1, read as the reverse complement.
CTCTGGTTACAAAATAGTTTGAGAGGTCACCTCCGTCCAGATTTGTGATGTCAAGATTGCCCCACTCGCCAGAAGGAGCGTCCACTCTGTGGGCAGAGGTAAGTCGCTTATTGCAGATTTGAGTCATCTCTTTAGTCCCTCAGGATGAAAGGGGCCTCAGCTTCTTATGCAAACTGGTTTGTGATCCCCAAGAACAACGGTTCTATTCAGCCCATCCTATGGACCTCAACAGTCATGTCTGCACTACCAACTTCAGGAAGAATTCTTGAGGTCTGTGGTGGCGGCACTTCAACAATGAGATTATTTGGCCACGATAGACGTCAGGGATGCCTATTGTGCAAGGATGGCTTCCAGAAGTTATAAAAAATGACTTATTTGGCCATTTCTAGATGGAGGGCTGGGTTGGAGTGGAAATGGACTCCAGGGATGAAATTCTCCAGTTACTGGATCTTTGAAGGGCAGCTGAAAAAGCCCGCTATAGGGCCCTGGAGTCTGGTCAGCATGAGAAGCTGGGTGGGTCCTGCTGGCCGAGCACTCTAATCAAGTGCTCTAAGCCAGAAGGCCTTTAAAGAGGCTTATTAGCCACAGCTGAGCCATGGGGGCTAACTGGGTGCAGGCAGCACCGAAGGAGAATAGCTTGTAGTTTGACAGCCACACAGGGTGCAGGTGGCACCAGGAGCAGGACCGGCTAGAGGTCTGCTGCCAGACGGAGTGAAGACAGTTGACTGGGATAAGCACCCAAGAGTCTTTGATGTGAACTGTGAGTAGGCCTAGAGGGCCATCTAAACTGGGATTACAGTGGCAGCTGTTTGTTAGGATATGCGTTTCCATATATGTGATGGAAGACTGTTTAATTTGGACTTTGGTACTCCAAATAAACTATTTGAGATAATTGCCCCCTGTGTCTGTGCCCAAGAAGATCCCAAGGCGCTACACTATCTACACATCACAATTTTCAGTGGGCATCAGAAGTGTTTGTTTTGCACTGGGCCGACATGACTTTCAGTTTGGGGCGCTCCCATTCGTGATCTCCTCCACACCCAGCGTGTTCACAAAGGTGTTTGCAGCTGTTATGATGATCCTTCGTTGTCGGGCGGGGCGACCCCCTTATTCATGCTCCCTCTCTGGTGGAGGCAGCCAGGGATGTACAGCTGGTATTAGAGACTCTGGAGATGTTTGGCTGATAAACCACCCCAAATCCCAGTTGACACCAGCACAACAGGGGTGTTTTCTGGGGATGCGCCTGGATACAGCACAAGCCCAGGGTATTCTTACACGAACCCACGCTCCAGAAGGTACAGCAGAGTCTGTTGACCCTGGGTTCTAATCCACGGCACAGTGTGCATCAGTGTATACAGCTCTTCGGTTTAATGGTGACTTCCTTGGAAGCGATACTTTATGCAAAGTTCCGCACAAGGATCCTGCAGTTTCTGATTCTATTAGGATAGGAGAGCACCTTCACTCTGTCAGCGGAGGTTGAACTGGTTGCTCCATTCTCTGTTCCTGAGACAGAAACGATCTCTCCTCCATGTTCCATTGGACTCATGGGTGGCAGCAGATGGTTCGGGGCCATTGGACATCAAGCATGAACCGCTTGCCCATCAATGTTTTTGGGCTCAGGGCATTTTTTATCTGTGTCCATCCCATTGGTCCAATGATCTGCTGAGTCTCCTAATCAGGATCCAATCAGACATGACAGCCGCCGCGTATATAAATTCCCAGAGAGGCACCAGAAGCAAAAGCACTTTCTGGAAAGCGGCCATGATCACCTTGTGGGTGGAACACCATGCCCTGTGCATTTCTGCCGTACACATCCCAGGGCTAGGAAACATCCGTGCAGACTTCCTCAGCAGGCAGGACATCAGCCAAGGAGAGGGTTCCTGAGGTGGACCTGTGAGTGTCCAGGAGCAACAGAAAGGTATGGAGGTTTATAACTCTTCAGGGACCCTCTAGCCTTTGTGGTGGATGCTCTGGTGACCTCTTGGTCCCTATTTCGGCTGGTATATGCCTTCCCGCCTCTCTGCTTCTGCGGCTGATCAAGAAGATAATATGTTCGCGGACATCAGACTGGCCGACGATCCGCCATTCGAACTTCCGGACAGACGGATCTGTTGTCACAAGAGCCACAGCTACACCCTTTTTCTCAGTTGCTGGCTTTGATGGTGTGGCGATTGAGTCCAAGGTGCTACAGGATAGATAACGCCACAGGTTATTACTACCCTGATTGGGGGCAGGAAGGCTTCATCTACCAGAATCTATTATTGAACTTTGCAGGCCTAATTTGCTTGATGCGAGTCACACAAGAATTCTCCTCTGTGCTTTTCTGTACCTTGCATTTTGGACTTCTTGCAGAAGGGTCTAGATGAGGGGTTGCAGTTGGGCACCCTCAAGGGTCAAGTGTCGGCCATTATCGATTCTCCTTCAATGCCTTATTGCAGAGTACTTCTTGGTCCGCACCTTTAAGCAGGGGATGGTGCAGGTTTGCCCTCCTCGTAGGATGCCTACTCTGTCTTGGGATCTCAATCTGGTCCTTTTGGCCTCCCTTTGAGCCGATGGCAGAAGCCTCCTTGTTTCTTTCATCTCCAAAGGTGGCATTTTTGGTAGACATCACCTCCGTGCACAGAGTTTCTGAGCTGGCAGAACAATCTTTTTGGTTTTTCAGCACGTTTGGTCCTATGTAGGCGGGACTTTTTTTTTTTTTACCTAAAGTGGTCTCTGCTTTTAATTTGAACGAGGACCTTCCTTTTACCAAAATCGGAGTTTACACTCATTGTGCGTGCTTTAAAGTATTATTTAGCAGCCACAGCATCTGTGCACAGAACGGATGCCTTGTTTGTGGTGCCTACAGGACCCAAGCAGGGGCTGGTGGCTGCCAAGCCCATCTGCAGTTCCTGGATCAGGCAAGCTGTGTCCCAGGCCTACTCTTTTCATTTTAGTCCAGTCCACTAGAGCTATGGGTGCATGCAAGCGCCTCAGTGAACCATTTGTGCAAGGCTGACACTTCTATTACTTCTTTCTATAAGAAGGATGTCCATGCTTCAGAGGATGCAACGTTTTGAGGGAAGGTGCTGCTGACGATGTTAGTTCAGCCCCCCTCTAGGGACTGACTTCTGCATTATTTGCCCAACTGAATATGGTGCTTGGCACAGTCAAGTTCTATGTTCAGGCTTACGCTGTGGATTGCTTCCCACACCTTTGGGACTGCTTTTGTACATCCCATTTGTGATTGATTCGGTGTCCCTGTATGGACAATCTGACAGGGAAAATAAAATTTTTGTAGTCACAAGGATGTTGCGACTGTGCCTATTTCCGTTCACCCGAGAGTAATTGCACCCGAGAGTAATTACAGCTCACTCCTGCTCTAGCCCTGCCCTTCTTAGCACATTGATTACATCATATTGGCAAACAATAATGGAAACTATCTACTTTATCATTGGGTCTTATCTTAATTTCCTAATTTCTAGAGTCACGGTGTCTGACTGCATTGCTGTTAATAGCACCATGCTAGAAGGAAAAGTGCTTTCCCTAGTGGTTATGTGAAGTTAGTTGATTGCTCGGAAAGCTTATTTTGCCAGATTCCCATGAGAGAGATGTGTAATCTTTTCTCAAGCGTATGATTATCAGAATATCAATTCTCTACCTAATCAGTACCAGCATCTTACATGGCATTGGCCATCTTGTGACACAATTCAGCCTTGGTGTTTCAACCTAGTGTTGCAGAATTGCCTTTTTTTTTTTTTTTTTTTTTTTTTTTTTTTTAACGCTTCCGAATTGACAGCCTTTTCGGCCTTGCCTGTAATCTAGAAGTATAAGGGGGTTTTACAGTTGCTATTAGGCCTCCTTACAAAAGTTGCATCCATCTTTCACAGCAGGAAGGAAGTCTCTTTGACCTCTTCTATGGTTTTACACGTTTTATATACTGACAAGTTTAACAAAGGATATTCTCAAAGTGACTGAAGTGCTGTGAATTAGATTGTAGTTGATGGCACTGCTAGGCCAAGTGTAAAGCTTCAACATCTCCAATGATCGTGTACTCCATGGCAGAAGTGGTGATAGGCTGCAAACTTTTACAGGCTGCTATTTGTTTCCTTTATGTCCAGTTACACAGTTAGTAGTTGATGCTAATATAGTTATTACGAGATGTGGACCTTTATTTTCACTGCTTTGGAACAGGAATAGAAAAAGTCTTACATAAGTTGAGGAAAATGATTTTATGATAAACACTCTTTGGTGTAAAGTAAAGGGAAATCCTCTCAGTACATTATTAGATACGGAGTAAACAATTTACCATATACAGTTCATAGCCCATTTTCCCTAAATGTTAGTTTTAAGCTAATGTACAGTATAAAAAGATTTTTGGTACATTTTTGGAAATTTTTTTCATCAGGTTTTTTTCTTTTGTAGCAACAGTATCTTACTAATATGCAGCAAAGCCAACAACACTGGCACCCTCATTCTCCAAACGTCAGGTTGGTAATTTCTCTAAAAATAGAAATGATGTTTTACAGGTCTTACTGTGCAAGGTTACTAATGAACAGTGAACATTTGGCATTGATATACCGTTGAAAAAAGATCCTGTCATTTAATAAAATGCTCTGATTACTATGCAAGTCTAAAACAAAATGATTTTTTTGTAAAATATTTGCAAGATGTGAGAAATCATTCAGAAATCTCACAATTATGACCACATTTTCTAAACTTTCAGGTCCAAAACAAATACAGACTTTTAACAGATTTATTTCCGATAAATCCAATAGATCAGTTGTGGATAGTGGATAGATCCTAGCTCTAAACCGAGCTTTAAACCAACCTGAAGCTTGGGGGCATGCCCTGTAATCCCGATAGGGGCATGTAGTTGCCCCCATTAAACCTAAATGGTCACCAGCAATAATGTGTCCAACTGTTATTCCTGGAGTGCGAAAATGGTGAGTATCAACATGGCTAGATTTGGGCTTACTAAATGAAGGTGCGCAAAGTGTACGGGACGGGCATGTCATAGTGCAGCTCTGAGTCATGAACATGCTCTGCTGTGGTCAAACAGCTGTGGGACCAGTGTGACTTACCTTGTTTGCTCATGTTGAGAGCACCAAGAGACAGAGTAGCAATTGGACCACCTTTTTTGCCTGGCCTGGGTTTACAGTCTCTCTAAATTGTGTAGTGATTAAGGCTTCAAATGTGGTATATTATCTTTTTTTTTTAAGTAATACTGATCATAGGATATGAAAAAAAAATATATATATATTTAATACCTCACTTCCTGGCCATGCATATTCTGTTTATCTGCCCACCCTTGGTATGCATTCATTCATCAACTCAATCTGTGATCATCATTAATCTTTTCCTGTCCATGTATATTCTGTTCATATTGAGGTCTTGTGGATGCTATTCCCAGAATCCCTTCAAATTCAAAATCACTTCTTGTCAAGTCTAGAGTCTTCAATGAATTGAACCTGAATTAAACCTGAAGGGAACCTGAACCAAACTCTGCATGTCTGTTACCCTCAAACTTCACCCCAATCTCTCTCATTACTAGGACCCATCGGACGATTTGCCCCCTTGATCCCATTCCATCCCCACCTTATTTCTCAACTGTCTCCACCCCTCACTCCCTAACCTCTCCTTCAACCTCAACCAGTCTTAACCTCTCTATTCAACCTTTCCTTCCTTTCACAAACAATTATTACTCCGCTAATCAAGAAACCCTCCCTTGATCCCTTTGCCCTTTTCAGCTGTTGCCCGATCTCACTACTCCCCTTCTGTTCCAAACTTCTTGAACAACAAGTCCACTTTGAATTGGCACACTATCAACCAACAAATTACTTGATCACCTACAATCTAGATTCCGCTCTTACCACTCCACTGAAACTGCCCTCACCAAAGTCACTTATGATATTCTCAGTGTGCCACACACCCCGCTTCCCCTTTAATTCTTCACGATTGGGGTTACTCACCGCTGTTGCAGAGAGGAAGTCTTGTAACAAGCCCCCTTCCGGCCTATATATACCTGGTACCTCCCATTTAACACCAGTGTTTTTCTCTCTGCATGACGACAAGGCACCCCCTTTGGGTCTATTTCTGCCCAGTTTGATTGTTTGTTACCTATATGGTTAAATGGAAGCCTCCCAGCCCAGGCTGCTCACTGGGCAATTGGTAGATGGCACTATAGGTGCCTAGGAGCTTATCTCCTCCGCTCGACCTCTTGCGTGGGGGCAATGCGGCTATCCGGCATGGTGATCCGGATTTGGGATGCCCCTGTCCTGAAGTTCCCCTTGGCCCCTTGCTCTCCCGTTATGGTCCCTTCTCCCTTCACTTTGGGGGGGGGGGGGGGTGGAGGGATGTGTATATGCATGTGGTGTTTTACTTGTATGTTTTTACTTATTTGGTTAACCTTGTCTGTGTTCAGGTCAGCACCGCAGGACGGGTGCACACGGCCTGACTGGTTATCTCTTTCTCTTATACACATTGCCCACACTGATTGTCCTCCTTTCTCTCACTGGCAGCTCCGCCATTGTGCGGGCTGCTGCTGGCCTGAATGGCCAGAGTTTGGTTCCGCTTTAGGGCGGCTGGGGCGGGCCGAGCTGTGGCAGGCATGCTTGATGCTGCCTGTGACGCTTTCCCCCCCCCCTCCCCTTCCCTCCCTTTGAACTGGCGTCCTCTCGTTGTTTGTACCGCGGTTCGGCGGGCCACACTGTCAGCGCTTCAGGCGCATGGCTGCATTCTCCCTACCCAGGGCCTCCCTACCCCTCCGTTTACTGAGGGCGTCGGGCGCCCTCTTGTTTTGCGGCACCGCTGTTTTGGCGGGCCGCACTGTTTGAATCTAGAGGGGGGCGGGGCCCGGATGACGTCAGAGGGGGGCGTGGCTGGAGTGGTGTCGTCGTACAGCTCGGCCCCAGCCGCACTTCCTTCCTCTCATCAGAAGTCAGGTGCGGGGCACTCAGCCGCACAAGTGTATCACCTCTGTTGCTGCTACTGCTGCTGTTCTGGTGCCTTGTTTTTCAGCCTTGCTTCAGCCTTGGGCAGGTAAGCGACCTCACCTCGTGTGGGGCCGTCTATTGTTATATTTATAATACTGATTTAAAAAAAAAAAAATGGAAAAGAGTTTTTGCTGGTTAAAATTCTTTGACCTCTTTAAGGCACTCTGGTGTGTTTTTTCTATGTGTTATACTGTTGCATGAATGTTGTACTGCATGCTGCCCTTTTTTTCTGGGGATCTTACTGTTGTTTTTCCCCACAGATCCTGGGATTCCCTCAATGCAGTGGCTTCCCGGTTCTATTATACCTGGCTAGTCCTATTACTTTAAATTGGGACATATATATATATATATATATATATATATATATATATATATTGGTATAAAAAAAAAAAAAAAGGGGGGGATAATTATAATCATAAATTAAATCCTCCCTCCCGGGACATTAATGTAAAGGGGCATCCCGGGTGGCTTATGCCTAAAACCCACGGTTGTGCGAAAACCATAAATCACCATATGGAGGCTTCCGATAATACCGGAAATGGTTCTTCTGGGCCATCCAGGCTGTGTGGGGGCTGTGGGACTCCGCTCCCAGGCGATGATGTTATATTATGCATTCCTTGTGCAAAGCAGAATATTGTGCGTCAGTCTGTCGCTCCAGCTTCTGGCTCCTCGCAACTTCCATCATCTCCTACCCCCCCTCCCTGTTCCGGACCCCGTGTGACATTGTCAAAGTTGGGGATTCGCAATCCGAGGTGTCTGCACGATTGTCCAACCTCGAGAAGATAGTTTCCGTCAAAGCAGGGTTGAAGGCCACTGTGAAATGGAAACCCCTTTCTCCTGTAGCTCCTGCTTCACAGGATGAGGGATGTGAGCCTGTGGATTGGTCCGATTACTCCCTGGATGAGGAGGGGGAACTCCTGGTGGAGTCAGATGAGCCTGCAGATCAGCTTGAGGTGGATGCTATTGGCGATCTGGCTGCGGGGGTTTCCCTTGACACCCCCTCCATTCTGGCTCAAATGTTTGAAATTTTGAATTTAGATCCGCCTGAGGCTGTCACCCTGCCAAAGAGTGAGTTGTTTGGTATTTCCCAGACAACACTTTGAGAGGGTTGTGCTTTAGTAATGGGAACATCCCACGCGGTTAACTGGAATTCCTTCCAGTTGGGATAAACGCTATCCTTTTCCGCCAGAATTGGTGAAGCTGTGGTCGGTTCCCCCTGACGTCGATACCTCTGTGCTAGGGCTCTCTAGCACGGCTATGGTGCAGTCTTCTGAGACCACTACCCTTGAGGATGGTGAGGATCGTCGGATTGACCAGTATGCTCGCCATGGTTTTATTAGTGCCGGATGGACGATGCGCCCGGTGTGTGCTTCGGTGCTTCTTCTATTGGCGGTTAGGTCCGTTATTCAGGATCTATGCGTGGATCTTGATCCCGCTTGTAGTGAGTTTAGTGCTCTTAAGCAGTGTGAGTCTTTTATTTCCTTGTTCTGACCGCTCAGGACGATGCGCTGGCTATGAGTAGCAGGACAGCGGCAATGCTGGTGGCTATTCGTCGGTCAGTGTGGCTGCGCCAGTGGTCGGCTGACTTAGTTTCTAAAAAGGTGCTCACAGCACTTCCCTTTTTGGGCTTGCGACTGTTTGGTGATAAAATTGATTCAGTTGCAAAAGGTGGTAAAATGCCTCAACTCAAGAGGCCTCGTCGTCCCTTTCGGGGGGCAAGTACTGTTAGGCCTTCCTTTCGGGGATTCAGAGCGGGTAGGGGGGCTTCCTTTCCCGCTACCAGAGGTGCAGGTTGGACCCGGGGGAGGGGCCGTGGCCGTCCCACTCAGTCCTGGGGCACCAAGCCCAAGCCTGCTGGTAAGCCCGCTCAGCAATGAGGGGCTGCCCTCACCCGTGCGGGGGGGGGGGGGCGATTGCGACACTTCTCCCAGGTTTGGGACCAGAAGGTTCCGGACAGATGGATCCGGGAGGTGGTGTCGTCCGGTTACAAACTGGAATTCGAGTCTCGCCCTCCTTCACGGTTCTTTCGGTCTCGGGTGCCCATCGATCCTTTGGCCGCACAGGGGCTCCTGGCGTCGGTAAAGAATCTGTTAGAAATGGCGGTCATCCGGCCAGTACCGCGCTTAGAGATGGGCCTTGGTTTCTACTCCAATCTTTTCGCAGTCCCCAAAAAGGACGGGTCGGTTCGTCCCGTCCTGGACCTGAAATTACTCAACAAGTTCATCCGTATTCGGAAGTTTCGCATGGAAACTTTGCGTAGGCCGTCGGTTCCCTTCGGCAGGGGGACTTCATGACGTCCATAGACATCAAGGATGCTTATCTTCATGTTCCCATCTGCCAGGCTCATCAACGGTTTCTTCGATTCGTGATGAAAAATCAGCATTTTCAATTCGTGACACTTCCGTTTGGACTTACCTCGGCTCCAAGAGTGTTCACCAAGGTGCTGGCAGGGGTGATGGCCATTTTCAGATCTCGGGGCATTCGTGTCGTAACTTATTTGGACGACCTTCTCATCATGGCTCCGTCACTCAATCAATCGGAGACAGACACCAGGTTGGTGGTCTCCACGCTGGTTTGGTTGGGTGATCAACTTCCCCAAGTCCTCCCTCGCTCCGGCCAGGGTGGTGTCCTTTATGGGGATGCAGTTGGACTCTCGTCAACACAGGGTGTTTCTCCCCCAGTCCAAAATTCATCTGATTCAGAAGTTGGCTCGGGTCCTACTTGCCAATCCTCGGCCGTCCATCCGTCTGGGGATGAGGCTGGTAGGGTTGATGGTTGCCTTCTTCAAGGCAGTTCCTTTTGCTCAATTTCACACGAGGACGCTTCAGCTTTATCTGTTGGCGTCCTGGGACCGGCAGCCTCAGTCGCTGGATCAGCCCTTTCAGTTGTCCTCCCGGGTCCGGCAGTCTCTCCAGTGGTCGTTGGTCTCGGCCAATCTCGTGAAGGGCAGGTCTTTCCTGACCCCTCTTTGGGAAGTTGTCACCACGGACGCCAGTCTTTCGGGATGGGGCGGATTCTGGAAGGAGCTTCAGTTCCAGGGGCAGTGGGGACCTAAAGAGGCCCACTTACCCATCAATGTTCTGGAACTGAGAGCCATCCGTCGGGTTCTTGCTCTCCTGACTCAACACGTTCTGGGCCTTCCGGTCCAAGTGCGTTCAGACAATCGAACAGCGGTTGCTTACATCAATCATCAGGGAGGGACTCGCAGTCTGGGTGCTCTCAGAGAGGTGTCCCTGATCCTTGGGCGGAGGCCCATGTTCCTTGTCTCTCGGCGGTGTACATTCCAGGAGTGGAGAACCAGGAAGCGGACCGGTTGAGCAGGGGCTCTTCCCGTCTGGGAGAATGGGCTCTCCATCCTCAGGTTTTTCGCTCACTGTGTCTCCGATGGACGCCGGAGGTGGACCTGTTTGCCTCTCGTCACAATTACAGGCTCCCGAACTTCGTGTTGCTCTCCCAGGATCCTCTGGCTCTGGCAGTGGACGCCATGTCCCTGAGCTGGGGGGATCTGGGATTTCTATACCTGTTTCCTCCGATACCCATGCTAGGCAGGGTGGTTCGGAAGTTGGCTCTGGAAAGGGTGTCCGCCATTCTCGTGGCCCCAAAGTGGCCAAGGCGAGTGTGGTTCGCAGACATCGTTCGGCTGGCAGTGGACCAGTTGTTCTGCCTCTTCGGCCCGATCTGCTCACTCAGGGCCGGTTGTGTTACCCCAATTTACCAGCGCTGGGTTTGACGGCCTGGCTGCTGAAACCTCCATCTTGAAGGAGGAGGGTCTTTCTGACTCAGTCGTTAAGACTCTGATCAGTGCCCGGAAGAGGTCTTCTTCTATCATCTACTATAGGACTTGGAAAGCCTATATCGCTTGGTGTGAGATTAGATCTTTTCCTTGTAGGGTCTTCTCGGTCTCCAGGATTCTGGAGTTTTTACAATCTGGCCTAGACTCTGGTCTTCAGCTAAGTACGTTGAAAGGGCAAGTTTCTGCCTTATCTATCTTTTTTTCAGAAGCGTTTTGCGCTTCATCCTTTAAAACTTTTTTCCAGGGGGTTACGCATGTGCGGCCCCCCAGGAAACCATTACTCCCTGTTTGGGATTTGAATTTGGTTCTTTCTGCTCTTCAGGCTCCTCCCTTTGAGCCTTTGCAAGATATTGCTTTGTCTACCCTGACTCAGAAGATTGTCTTCTTGGTAGCTATCACTTCGGTCCGGCGTGTCTCGGAGTTGGCGGCCTTGTCTATCCAGGCGCCTTACTTTGAGAGGCATCAGGATAAAGTGGTCTTAAGGTCTTAACCTTCTTAAGGTTGTTTCTGCTTTTCATTTGAATCAGGATATTGTTCTTCCCTCCTTGTGTCCTAATCCTAAGAATGACAAAGAGAGGGTTTTGCATTGTTTGGATGTAGTACGCTGTGTTAAGTACTATTTGATTATTACGTCTCCTTTTCGTAAGACAGATGCCTTTTTTGTTGTGCCCTGTGGGCCTAAGAAGGGTTTGGCACCGGCCAAATCTTCCTTTAGCAAATGGATACGTCAGGCCGTTATTGCGGCCTATTCTGCTAAGGGGAAAGTTCCCCCTTTTCGTATCACTGCTCATTCTACTCGCGCCATTGGAGCGTCTTGGGCTTTTCAGCACCAAGCTTCTGTTGAACAAGTTTGTAAGGCCGCCACTTGGTCTTCTGTTCATACTTTTCCTAAGTTTTACAAAGTTGATGTGCGAGCCTCAGCGGATGCTGTTTTTGGCCGCAAAGTTCTGCAGACTGCAGTCATTTAAGTTATGCTTCATTTTTGCCTTTGGATACCCATCCCTTGTGGACACTGCTTTTGGATGTCCGAATCGTGAAGAATTAAAGGGGAAGCGGGGTGTGTGGCACACTGAGAATAATACCATTTTGTGAGTACTCACCTGAAAAATGGATATTGTCAGTGTGCCACACACCCCGCTTCACCCCCGCCCTTTTCGGTATCCCGAAGCTTTTATTTATTTTGAGGTTACCGTTAGATTACTGGTACCTTGTCTTTCTGCTTTTTAAATCACTGGTGTTAAATGGGAGGTACCAAGTATATATAGGCTGGAAGGGGGCTCGTTACAAGACTTCCTCTCTGCAACAGCGTCACCTGGCGGTGAGTAACCCCAATCGTGAAGAATTAAAGGGGAAGCGGGGTGTGTGGCACACTGACAATATCCATTTTTCAGGTGAGTACTCACAAAATGGTATTTTGTTCACTGCTAAAACCAAAGGTCACTACTGCATTCTCATCTTCCTTGACCGATCCTCAGCCTTTCACACTGTTGACCATTCTCTGCTTCTCGATATTCTCTCCTCTTGGGGCCCAAAGTTTTGCACTCTCTTTTACACTATGACACTATGAAAGTGAATAGGGGTATACACTGGTAGCTTTGAAAAGCACCAGTGATAACCCTCCCTAATTATTATTATTTATTTTTGGATATGATACTGTAAACCTTAATAAATGTATTTATTGTATTTTAAGAAGGTGTATTAGCATAATTCTTTTAAGGCGGGGTCACACCTTGAGTTCCCAACAATACTGGGTTGGTTCATACCCAGGAACACGTTGTGTTCATTAACATTTATCCTACTCTAACACTGATTCTTCTTCTTCTTCTCCTCTTTCTGTCGGTGTGCCACAAGGTTCTGACCTAGGCCCCTACTTCTCTTAATCAACACCTATGGTCTTGGAAAACTGATAACTTCACTAGGCTTTCAATACAACTTTTATGCAGCTGACACTCAGATATATCTCTCTGGCCCCAATCTCGCCTCCCTAACTGACTTACAGCTATATCTTCCTGAAGCTAAACATGGACAAGACAGAACTGGTCATTTTCCCACCATTTACCTCTACTCTCCCCTCTAACATGTCTATCTCTGTTAACTGTGCAACTCCACAAGCTTGATGCCTAGGAGTTGTTCTGGACTTGGCCCTTTCATTTTAACTTCATGTTTACTCCCTAGCCACCTCCAACTCTAAAACATCTTGCACATCCATCCCTTCCTCTCGCCTGAGAATGTTAAAATGTTAGTGCATGCCTTGGTCATATCCCAATCGACTACTGCAACTTGCTTTTTTGTGGATTACCAACTGACTGTCACCCCTACAATCTATCCTGAAATCTGCTGCTCACCTCAACCATCTCTTCTCTCACTCATCCAGCTCTGCTCCCCTCTGTCAGTCCCTTCACTGGCTGCCAGTGCCACAGTGAATCCTGTTTGAAACTCTTAATCCTTACCTACAAAGCTCCCTCCAGCCAGGCTACTCCCTATATGTCTTATCTAATTCAACAATATCAGCAAAGACACAGCCTCCGCTCTGCCTCAGGCTTTCTCCTGTACTCCACCTTGGTCACCTCTTCTCAAGCCCTCCACCAGGACTTCTTGCATGCCACACCAATATTTTGGAATGCCCTGCTCAATCTTCCGCTCCCTAACCTCCAAGTTTCAAACGTGCACTCAAAACCCACTAATTCAGACAAGCATACAACCTGGCTTAAGCAATTTGCTAAAGGGCATATGCCATAAAACTCAATACAGGCTGTTTGTGACTCTTCCCCTTTGTCTGCACCCCTTATCCTTTAGACTGTAAGCTCACAGGGGCAGGGCTCTATCTCCTATTGTATCTTGTATTGAGAATATTCATTGTGAACTCTCCAAAACTGCACTTGTAATATACAAAACTGCACTTGTAACATACAATACAATAGTGTATTGTATGTTTTTCCCGACCTGTAACGACTACTTTGTACAGCGCTACCGCAGATGATGGCGCATTATAAATAACTAATAATAATGATTGGTGATAGTGAAACTAGTCAGGTTTGTAGGCGGAGTTGAAACCAGGGACCTTTTGTAGCAGTTAGTGGATCCATGCTCTATTCATTGTTTCATTAAAGTCTTCTGAAAAACGTTTTCAATGGGCACCATTACAACACCCGTTTACCGGCTTATAGGCGTTGGTCTGTGTCTGGTCGAGAGGCATCCAGAATTCTGGAGCCCCCAGAACACCTTCCATTCATAGCTATCTCTTTATCCTTGGCCAGGAATTCAGCACCGCAATTGGCTGCTGGGCGCCACGTGGGTGGGACCTTTTAGCTGCCAGAACAGAGGACCGACCCACCCGAGCCAATCGTGGGGCTCCAGGATTGAGGCATGTAAGAAATGCAGGCGTTCTGGGGGGTCATATGCGGGGGGGGAGGCTCCAGCATTCTGCCCCCCCCACCCCACAACCTGAGCCTGTCTTATTGCAGCCAGACACGGACCAACACCTGTTAGCATGCAAACTGGTGTTGGTCTTCTTTAAAGTAATTAAGACATAACAAAAGTTATACTTGCCTTAGTTCCAATGCAGCTGATTGCATCTTCTGCATATTCTGCTGTTGCTATTTTACTTGTTCGAATGATTTCCGAATGAAATGGAGATTTAAAGCCTGCTACTGAGTATCAAGACACAGGACAAGCAGCAATAGTGATCTCCCCAGATGGGAATGCTGCCGGCAACCCTTTAATTGAAGAAGCGAGCAGGAAGGGTTAAACGTATGAGCTGAAGAATGTGGAGTGTTGTCTCTGCCTCAGCCAATCAGATGCCAGGCACACCCAACACACTAGTTGGTGTACGTTGTTAACGTGAACAATCACAGATATGTTCAGCACCTTGAGATCATCATTTTGGCACACAATAATGGAAACTTTTAAAAATGCCATCGAAAGTGGAATTTCCCTTTAAATAAATAAAATACACCTCTTACCGCAGTCTAAGGCATTTTTTCAGTTCTTTTTCCTTCCTCACAATTATTTTAGCTTTTATAGCAATATTTTACAGGAAAGCAAGGCTCCTTAACCCCTGGAGAGTTCATTGTGAACTCTCCAAAACTGCACTTGTAATATACAAAACTGCACTTGTAACATACAATACAATAGTGTATTGTATGTTTTTCCCGACCTGTAACGACTACTTTGTACAGCGCTACCGCAGATGATGGCGCATTATAAATAACTAATAATAATGATTGGTGATAGTGAAACTAGTCAGGTTTGTAGGCGGAGTTGAAACCAGGGACCTTTTGTAGCAGTTAGTGGATCCATGCTCTATTCATTGTTTCATTAAAGTCTTCTGAAAAACGTTTTCAATGGGCACCATTTCAACACCCGTTTGCCGGCTTATAGGCATTGGTCTGTGTCTGGTCGAGAGGCATCCAGAATTCTGGAGCCCCCAGAACACCCACCATTCATAGCTATCTCTTTATCCTTGGCCAGGAATTCAGCACCACAATTGGCTGCTGGGCGCCACGTGGGTGGGACCTTTTAGCTGCCAGAACAGAGGACCGACCCACCCGAGCCAATCGTGGGGCTCCAGGATTGAGGCATGTAAGAAATGCAGGCGTTCTAGGGGGTCATATGCGGGGGGCTCCAGCATTCTGCCCCCCCCCCCCCCCACAACCTGAGCCTGTCTTATTGCAGCCAGACATGGACCAACACCTGTTAGCATGCAAACTGGTGTTGGTCTGCTTTAAAGTAATTAAGACGTAACAAAAGTTATACTTGCCTTAGTTCCAATGCAGCTGATTGCATCTTCTGCATATTCTGCTGTTGCTATTTTACTTGTTCGAATGATTTCCGAATGAAATGGAGATTTAAAGCCTGCTACTGAGTATCAAGACACAGGACAAGCGGCAATAGTGATCTCCCCAGATGGGAATGCTGCCGGCAACCCTTTAATTGAAGAAGCGAGCAGGAAGGGTTAAACGTATGAGCTGAAGAATGTGGAGTGTTGTCTCTGCCTCAGCCAATCAGATGCCAGGCACACTCAACACACTAGTTGGTGTACGTTGTTAACGTGAACAATCACAGATATGTTCAGCACCTTGAGATCATCATTTTGGCACACAATAATGGAAACTTTTAAAAATGCCATCGAAAATGGAATTTCCCTTTAAATAAATAAAATACACCTCTTACCGCAGTCTAAGGCATTTTTTCAGTTTTTTTTTCCTTCTTCACAATTATTTTAGCTTTTATAGCAACATTTTACAGGAAAGCAGGGCTCCTTAACTCATGGTCTTCCAGGCCCTCTCAGGACACCTCTCTGGGTGGACCGCCGGATGCCTGAAGCTGGTCACCAAACGGATATCGTCAGAGCAGGACGTCGTGAGGTTTCCAATCCCCCGAGTTCAAGGTAGGCACATTCCGGGCTGCATCCTATTATGTTGGGGGAGTGCCAGAGCCACATCACTAAGGGGACTCCAGCCTCAGGGTCACATAGCGCCCTAGGGGACAGACAGCCTTCTCTTGCATTTACATTTTTTGCATTGTACTTTTTTGATGTATACTTGCCCGGTATGGGAACTTCGGTGTTCTCCAGGGGTCCAGGTGGGCCCAGGATAGCTGCCTAGCGAAGAGGGGCCCTTTTGCCTAGGGTTCCCCTCTGCCTCACATTGTATTACCGCACAGGGTTTTGGTAAATCCAGCAGAGGCGATGGACAATCCCGGTCAGGGAACCTCTGAGGCAGATTTTAACAATCACCAGTCAGCACCAGGGTCCAACACAGTGGACTTAATGGACCAACTGGGTGTATACCATTTTACAGTTCTATCCCCACAGACCGGCGAGCCAGCAGGGGTCATACAAGAGTATGTACTCCCAGGTAGGTTAATCAGAGCCTTGGATTGGGATGCTGCGAATCTATGAGGAGATTCAAGTTCAACTTCCTAGCGTACAAAGAAAGAGATGCGGCTTCCAGAGGAATGGAAGCATACATTTTGGACCAACAGGCCAAAAACCCATGGAAAAACTCATGGAAGGTAAGAATGACTCTTCTTCCTTACTTTTCACCATTGATCAGTGTACCACTGTGGGCCCAGTAAGAGGTGGTTGTCCTCACCTGAGGCAAGTGCTGCACCTAGATTCCCATCTGGGCAAAATTTTTTGTTGTAGGATTTTGCCTAGACAGTTGCAAGATATACCTTCACCCTTATGTCTCATGAAGGGGCTCCCTATCGAGCTATGCTCACGTTTTGACATATGCTTGGTTTAGAGAAATAGTTTTATCCGGCTACAAGAATGTCAGTCTTTTCTTCTATACTGTTTTTTCTGATCAAATCTGTTACTGGACCCTCACATAGCTTTAGTTCACAGCACTAGCTGTACAAGATCTCCTTCAGACTGGAGTGATTGTCCCAGTCCCGTTATTCAGATATGGGATTGGGTTTTTATTCCAACTTATTTGTAGTTTCCAAAAGGTATTTGTCGGTCAGACCAATTCTGGACTTAAAACATTTGAAAATGTTTCTTTCCAACAGAAAATTTCACATGGTAACATGATGATTGGTTCTTTTCTCTCCGTTACAAGGAGTGTTTTTAGCATCTGTGAACATCAGCATACCTCCACATATTTCTCGAAACCAGGAGTTAATTTTCATATTCTAAGTATGTCTCACACCCTGCTTCGGTAGTAGTCATTACACGTGGGTTATGTCCAGTAGAGGGCGAACTTCTGCAGAGATGACTAGAAAAAAGAAGCCCCTCCCTGGCCCATAAATACCTGGGACCTCCCACACATCACCCAGTTTAGTCTCTGCAGACGGCGAGCAAGCAGAAGATGACGTCTCCTCCTTGCACAGGGGGATTTCAGGTAGCCGGGATGACTCCCGGCCCTCTATTTTCTCTATTTCCGCCTGGATCCCTCCTCCCCCATGCCTCCCAGCCGTGGCTACTGGTCCGGGTGAGGGTAGAATTGCACCTTAGGTGCTTAGGAGCTAGTGCTCCACCGTGAGACCCTACATTAGAGGGTAGGCGGTTAACCGGGTTGGTGACCCCGGTTTGGGATGCCCTGTCCGTTCCCCTTTTTACTACTACTATAGTTGGGGATCCCTCCCTCACTTTATTCCCTATGAAATTGGGGAAAATGTCATGGGCATCGGGAAGTAATCTGTCTTTTATTGGGTGCTATGAGTGTTAGTGTGTGTATGTGTTTTAACTGTGTATTTGTAGCTATGTGGCGCATCTGGAAGTAATGCTTCAATGAGTTCTGTCTGTGCTGGCCGCACTGTCAAGATGGCGGCTGGTGCGGTGGCTGAGGGAAGCTTCTCCCTCTCCTTGCTGTGAGGGGGGGCGGCTGCGGCTGGCAGCGCCCGCCTCTCTCTCTCCCTCTCTCTCTAAGCGCTCTTCTGCGGCGCCGTCAGCGGCCCGCCCCACTCTGCTCTCGGGCGCCCTCGGTGGCGCCCGGTTCTTTGATCAGGAAGGCGGCGGGCCCGGGCGCTCCTCGCGCCGGCGGTGGCCCGCCCCACTCTGCTCTTTGGTTTAGGAAGGGGGCGGGCCGGGCGCTCCTCGCACCGGCGGCCCGCCCCGCTCTGCTCTCGGGCGCCCTCGGCGGTGCCCGATTCTTCATTAAGGATGGGGGCGGGGCCGGGCGCCCCTCGCGCTGGCGGCGGCCCGCCCCACTCTGCTCTCGGGCACCCTCGGCGGCGCCCGGTTCTTAGATTAGGGAGGGGGCGGGGCCGGGCGCTCCTCGCGCCTGCGGCGGCCCGCCCCACTTTGCTCTTTGGTTTAGGAAGGGGGCGGGGCCGGGCGCTCCTCGCGCCGGCGGCCCGCCCCGCTCTGCTCTCGGGCGCCCTCGGCGCGGTCCGCCCCACTCCTTCTGGCTCCCGGTTGCGCCACCCCTCTCAGTCATTTACAGGATGGACAGGGGCCCCTCTCCACTTGCATGTCGCTGGAGGTGAGTGCCCTGCGGGGCGTGCTTGCTTGTTCTTTGATTAGGGCACCTTGTTCAGCGCCGGCTTAGAACACGGTTTTATTTTTTTAGTCCCATCTTGTGTTTTACTTGTATATTTACATGTGACATTGGCATGATATGTGGGCCTTAATACTATTTGCCTCAATGTTATGTTTATATAGATATATAGATATACTGTTATATATGTATTTATTTTCTATATTTAGTCACACTCTGTTACTTTTCCTGGTATGAGTGTTTGTCTTGATACCTTATTGACGGGGGCCCCCTTTGTCTATGTGTCCTGGGGTCCCTTGGGTTTACAAATCCTCCCACTAACGGACTTAAGGGGCATCCCGGGTTGCTTATAGCGTAATTCCTGCTGGTTAGTGCGACTACCATAAAAATCACCATTTGGAGGCTCCCCTGGATCCGGGCTCTGGTTCCCTTCGGGGCAGTCCCGGCAGTGTGTGTGTGTTAGGGGGTATCCCGTGTGGGGATGCTGTGCTGGGGCATATTATGTGTTCTACAGGCCATAACACGGCAATCGGGGGCCCGGACGTTTGGGTCAGTGCCGCCGGCCTTATCACCTACAACACCTTAAATTATCCGTACCCCATGTGACTTGGTCATTAGCGGGGAGTCGCAATCTGATGTATGTGCTGGATTGGCCGACATCTAAAAATTGTTTTCTAGCTCTGTGGCCAAGGCCCCGGCTAAGAGAAGACATCTGTCACCGGCTGTGCCGGTTCTTGATGTTTAGGACTTCCTTGACTGGTCTGTTCATTTTCCGCTTGCGGAAGGAACTGTTTGTGGAGTCTTGACGGCCCGGTGGATCAGCAGCTCGGGGTGCTGATGCCGGGCAAGGGCTTGGGGATGCTGTTGTTACCCCCCAAGTTCCTGGGCCATTTATTTGAGGTGCCTACTATTCCTCTAACTCGTGAGGAGTGCCCGGCTCAGTTTCTTTTTTTTTTTTTTAATATGTGTTTATTGCAGTTCGGGAGGGTTCTAGCCGGCTTCCCGGTTTTCCTCAGGAACGGGATAGGAGGTATCCCTGTCTGGTG
Organism: Gastrophryne carolinensis; assembly: GCA_027917425.1. Classification (NCBI taxonomy): domain Eukaryota; kingdom Metazoa; phylum Chordata; class Amphibia; order Anura; family Microhylidae; genus Gastrophryne; species Gastrophryne carolinensis. The sequence continues at coordinate 224,389,306 of CM051239.1, read as the reverse complement.
GATGAGGTGAAGCGCTGGTCATTCCCTCCCGAGGTCGATGCGTCCGGTACTGGGATTGTACAACGCATCTGTGGTGCACTTTCTAGACGCCTCCACGATTATGGATCGTGAGGACAGTCGTTTTGATCAGATGGCTTGACATGCCCTTGCCGGCGTGGGTTCTGCTTTGCTGCCGGTAGTATTCTGTACTCACGGTTGTAGTTACAGGTCTGTAGCTTGAGACCTGTTGAGGGGTCCCAGATGGACCCAGCTAGTGCTGATTTGGCAGTGTTTGTGCGGTATATTTAGTTTCTGATCATGGTCTTGTCGGCCTGGACGACACTATATGTCGGTGTGGCGGAATATCAGCTTTGCTTGTAGCTATACGTCGGGCTGTCTGGTTGCGCCGGTGGCGGCTAACATTGGTTGCCCTTCGGGGTGCGCAGCTGTTTGGAGTCATATTGGATTCGGTTGCGTAAGGAGGCAGGCTTCCGCCACGCTAGTAGCGATGGTGCTTCTTTGGGGGGGGCAGGCTTCTCTATTCCTCCCCTTTACGGTGCCGGAGCTGGCAGAGGTGCTGTCTTTTCTACTTTCAGGGGATGATTCCTCTGTTTTAGGTTTTTCCTTGGACCCCCGGGCTGTGCAGGGGCCGGGGCTATTGTTCCAACCTTCGGTGGTTCTCTAACGGGATGGATCCTTCGGAACCGTTCGGGTTTTTGAGGCCTTTCTACAGGTTCATCAGATCCCAGGAGATCCGCATGGAGACTCTGCGCTCAGTCATCAATTCCCTTCATATGGGGGATTTCGTGACGTTTGTAGACTTCAAGGTTGTTTACTTTTATGTACTTACCTACCCCGCTAGCCAGAGATTCTCAGGTTTGGGGTGGAAGTCCGGCATTTTCCATTGTGGCTCTCCCTTTCTGGTGGACTTCGCTGCCAAGGGTGTTCACCAAGGGGCTGGTGGGCATCATGGCCCTTCTCGGAGCCCAGGGCGTTTACATTGTGCCGTATCTGGATGACCTATACGTTACAGCGTCCTTCTAGGGTGGTGACGTTGCTGAAATGGTCCGGATGGGTGATCTCCCACCTCAAGTTTTTCTGGCATGAATCTGGCTTCCAGTAAGACCAGAGGGTTCCTTCCTCACCCTGTGGGCAATGGGTTCAGGACCTGATTTTTGTTCTCCTGGACTATCCTCGCCTCTCTTTTCGGCTAGGGATGTTAATGGTGGGACTGGTGGTGGTTTTCCTTCTTGGCGGTCCCATTTGCTCAGTTCCTCGTGAGGCCGTTTTAACTCCCGTCTATTGCAGACTTGGGTCGGCTTTTTTCTGGTGTTCGGCTCCGTCTTTTCTGCTGTCTCCCAGGGTTCGGCTATCTTTTCAGTGGTGGCTGGAGCTTTGCGGTCTGATAAGGGGCTTCCCCTTCTTAGGAGACGGTTACCACGGCTGCCAGCCTGTCGGGCTGGGGAGGTTTTCTGGACTTTCAGTTCCAGGGGCTGGGGAGGCTCACGCTCCCGTCCTTGTTTTTGGAGTTCAGAGTTTTTTTGTTTGATTCTGTCATGATGGATGCATCATTTACAGGTTTTGCTGGTTCAGGTTTAGTTAGGCCGATTGAACTGCAGTCGCTTACGTCGCTCAACAAGGAGGGACTCACGGCAGAAGTGCCCTCAGGGAAGTTTCGCTTATTCTCGCACGGGCGGAGAGCGATGTTCCATGCATCTCAGCGGCTTTCATTCCGAGAGTGGATAACACGGCGGATTCGTTGAGCAGGGGATCCTCTCACTGAGGGGATTGTTCTTTCTGCCGCAGGGTGTTCCAGTCCTTCTGTCGCAAGTGGGGGTTTCTGGAGGTGGTCTCTTTGCCTCGCATTGCGATCTCTAGTTCCCAACGTTTGGTTTTCGGTTTCAGGTTCCTCTGCCTCCGGCAGTGGTCGACATGTCTTTTGCCTGGTCAGGGTCTGGGGTCCCTGTACCTGTTTCCTTCCTTCGCCATGGTGAGCAAGGTGGTGTGCTAGCTGGCTCCTGAGGGAGCGTCAGCAATGCTGGTGGCTCCAGGGTGGCCTAAATAGGTTTGGTCGTTCAGCAGTTGGTGAACGCTGGGTTTGGCGGCATTGCTGCTGAAACCTCCTCCATATTCATAGAGGAAGTTGTTTGATGTTGTGTTTCAGGTCTTTATTTGGGCTAGGAGGTGGTCTTCCTTGACTTCTTCTACAGGCCTTGGCAGTACTATATTGATACGTGTGAGGCTAGGGCTTTGCCTTGCCAGGTGTTTTTTGTTCACTAGGTCTTTGGATTTTAGTCAGTGTGATCTGGGTCTGCGGATCCAGCTTAAGTGCTTGGCTGGGGCAGGCCTTTGTCCTGGTGGTCTTCTTTTTGGGCTTCTTGTCCTCAAAAGACATGCGTCTTTTTGGGATTTGAATTTTGAATTATTTTATGCTTACACCTCAGATTGACTTTTGATGGCTAATGCTTCTGTTAGCTATGTTTCCTTATTTTTAAGGTTGTGGTTCTTCCTTGTGTCCTTCGTCTAGCTTGGTCGAGGTGAGGGTCCTGCTGAGGGCCCTGTTGACATTCTATTTCTTGGCTACTTCCGTTGGAAGGAAGTTTTGTTTGTGGTGCCTTCGGGTCCCCGATGGGTTTGGCACCGTCAAGTCTACCATTTTTAATGGATATGTCTGGTCCTTGTTTGGGCCTATATTGCCAAGGGGAGGGTTCCCCTTTTCAGTTTAGTGGTATAAGTGGTGCGACTGCTACTCGGTCTTCTGTTCATTCCTTTTACAAGTCTTTGTAAGGTTGCTGTGCGGACCTTAGCAGATGATGTTTTTAGCCGCTGAAGTTATTCAAGCGGCAGGGGGTTTTCATTTGTGCATTATTGCCTATTCGGATCCCCGCCCTTTTTGGACACTGCTGTTGGATGTCCCACGTGTAATGACTACTACCGAAGCAGGGTGTGAGACATACTTAGAATAATACCATTTTGTGATTACTCACCTGTAAAATGGGTATTATAAGTATGTCTCACACCCTGCTTCGCCCCGCCCTGAGTTGTATTATGGATCCTCTTTGGAGTTACTGTTTTTCTTGTAGTCTTTTGTTTGCTCTTCCTGGTCCCCTTACTGCTTTTCTATACTGGGTGATGTGTGGGAGGTCCCAGGTATTTATGGGCCAGGGAGGGGCTTCTTTTTTCTAGTCATCTCTGCAGAAGTTCGCCCTCTACTGGACATAACCCACGTGTAATGACTACTACCGAAGCAGGGTGTGAGACATACTTATAATACCCATTTTACAGGTGAGTAATCACAAAATAGTATTTTTGTAACCCTGCCTTTTGGTCTTGCTTTTCTCCCCAGGTTGTTTACCATAGTTCTAGTCTTTCCCATAGCAATCTTGATATGTCAAGAAATACAAATAATTCCTTACTTGGAAGACCTATTCATAAGGGGATTCTCTAGTTTGGTGACATCAAATCAGGGTCTCAACCGTGGTGAATACTTAAAGCATTTAGCAAGTCAAACGTTAAAAGCAAATATCAGTAGCTTAGTTTTCATTGAGTGTCTGCAGCACTCTGCTTCCTCCTCTGTCTCCTTAGTGAAGAAATCGCTTTCTTATTCAGCTTTCAGTCCCTACCCCACTGACATGGTCCACCAATCAACCTTCAGGGGACCAAGAACGGAAATGCCAGCCACTCACTGCACAGACATCCTGATTGGCTGTCTCTCTCTGCAGCTCTGAAACTCTGCCCTCCTCTCTCCTCTCACACTCATCAGTGTGCTTAGATCACGCTGTTGCCACACCCACTGTTTCTCATTTTTTTCTATGAGTTACCAATGCTCTAATACTTTTAAAGATAACTTAAGAGCTACAGGGTCTTTTTGAAAACGGATTGAAGTTCAGGACAGTGCATCATGTAGCCCGAGACGTAACGTTAAATATTTGACTGGCTGATCAATCACAAGAAATCCTCCTTAGGTCCTGCCACGACGATAACATTCTTAGGAATGTTGATGGACCCTCGGGAGGCCAAGCATTTTCTTCCTGCTGAGAAGCGCCTTTTGTCTGATGCAACACGATTTGATTGTTCAAGGCAGGTCCACTTTTCACAGCTTTCATCTGTTATTGCTGGTGGACTAATTCAACACACGTCTCAACCAGAAGATTTCAAATCTTTTGGGATGATTGAGGAATCAAATCTGATATCCCAATCTACAGGCTCTTTGACAGCTTGGTTGTTGAAATGTTGGTCATCGACACTTTATTGAATGTAAGGAAAAATTCTTCCAAGTGCTGTGGTAATATTATATGATAAGAAGATGGTGATAAATCATATTGTTTACCGTATAGTAGTCAGATGCAACATCGCAATCCTCAGAGCTATTCACTTGGGCAAAAATTGTATGAAGCCAGTGTAAGAAACTTACCTGTGCCAAGGGGCTCCCTCTCTTCCAGGAGCGGCGAGTGTGCTCAGCAGCAGGAAGGAGATGAGCGCACCCCCCCCCCCCAGAAGGCACTCCCGGAAGATGGGGAGCATGGCATGCCTCTCTGGCAGCCTCCCCCGCTCCTCTCTAGCTGTTCGGGTGTGCACCCCGCAGTCAAGCAGCTTCACTGTAAGGAGGTGCTGCGCTGCGGCTGGCAGGCATCGCAGCGTCCTCCATACCTGAAGTTGGTCAGGGTATGGACCAGGAATTACGGCCAATCTGGCTGGAGTTCCTAGTTGCACCAATCACTACACATTCCCCTTCCCGGGTTGCCATTGGTCAGTTCCCCAATAAATGCTGAACTAGCCTAGTGCTCAGTGCCCGTTATAGCCAGTATTGTTCAGGGTGTAACTTAGTGTGTGTTTAAACTAGTGATTGACCCGGCTTCGTCTGACCATCCCAGTTTGCTAACCGAAACTTTGCCTGCCCGACCTCGAACTCTGTCTGACCCCTTGGATACTGCGTACTTCTGATCACCTGGCTTGACCCTCAGCTAGATTCTGACCATGCTTCTGCATTACCCTTGTGAGTTGACGCACCTTCGGACTGACTACCCGTGTATGACCCACGGGGCATCAGAGCCAGGACAGGTAAGAGAAGATAGGCCTTTATTCTTCTGTCAGGATATTTGCATTCTTAGTTTTGTAGTTGATGGTTGAATATTGGCTTACGTTTGCAAGAAAAAACTTCAAATATACACAATTGATATACATTTTTGCTTGCATTGAACGTATGGGTGACACGTTTTTGATTGGCTTATTGATACTGGCGGTTCAGGCAGAGAGAGAGTGGTAATAATTTTATGGGGCTATTCAGATTGGTCAGTTAGTGTTAGCTAATCAGACCGAGAGCAGACTGCAACAGTTGAAAGGACTGAAAATCCTATTCACAAATGAATACCAGTTTAAGTTCTATTTTAGAGAACCAAGGACTTCAGAAAGACTGACTCTTTGTATTTTCTTTAAAAAAGGATGTCCTGTTCCTCGTTAGACTATCAGTAAATAGTTTAGACTGACAATTTCTCAGGACTATTCCTCTAAGGGAAAATGGTCCCCACTAAAGGTTACTGCTCACTCCACTGTACGCCCGAACAGACTAGCCTCTTCCCGGTTCCACGGCGCGTCTAAGAGCAGCGGCTCGGATGGCGGCATCCCCCGCCTCCCTCTAACAGGGAGCGTGCCGACCATTCACAAATGCCTGTCGCTGGCACGTGCACCACTAGAGGGAAGTGGAGAATGTGGTCGTCAGAGCCGCTGCTCTTAGATGCGCCGTGGGACCGGGAAGAGGGGAGTTGGCTGTGGCGATTTGGGGGGTTCACACAGCGGGGTACCCCCGATTGGGGTGCCACCGGGGAAAGGACCAAAACCCAGGATAGTCAAAATCCTGGGTTTTGGTCCACTTTAATGCCGCGTCATCCATGTGTACCAGGAAAAAAATACGTTATAATACTCGCCTTAAAGGTTATATTCTTGGTGTGCCACACACCCTGCTTCACTTTTAAATATTCTTCACTTATTGGGTTAATCCACCGCCAGGTGACGTAGTGCAGAGAGGAAATCTTGTAACGAGCCCCCTTCCGGCCTATATATACCTGGTACCCCCTTCAATCACCAGTATTTTTCTCTCTGCTTGCTGACAAGTCAGAAGATGGAAGTCTCCTGCTTACAGGTAGGCCGGGGTATTCTTACCCCGCCACCCCCCCTTTTTGGTCTATTTCTGCCCGGTTTGAGTTTGTATACCTTTATGGTGGAATGGAAGCCTCCCAGCCTAGGCTGCTCACCGGGCAAATGGTAGATGGCACTTTAAGTGCCTAGGAGCTTATCTCCTACCGCTCGACCTCATGCGTGGGGCAATGCGGCTATCCGGCATGGTGATCCGGAAATGGGATGCCCCTGTCCCGAGGGTCCCCTTAGCCCCTTACTCTCCCGTTGCGGTCCCTTCTCCCTTCACTATGGGGGGGGGGGTATAGAGGGTTGTGTATTATGTATGTGTTTCACTGTATTGCTGTCTTTTACATATGTGTGTTCACTTTGTGCATAAGAACAGACTGCGCAGCATGGTGCGCTTAGTCTGTTATTCTGGAGCTCTTCGGGCAGATCCTCTTTTAATAGTGGCCAGTGTTTTGGTCAGCTTTAGGGGAGCGGGTGGGGCGGACCGCGCTCAGCAAGTTGGCTTGCCGCATCAGTCTGCGGCCCCCTCCCGCCTCCCCCCTTCCCCGCTGTCTCCGTGCGGCAGCCTGTGTGGCTGCGCTCATGCTTCTCCTTCCCCCTCCTCCGCCGCCTGGCTGTGCGTAATTCAGCGCAGCTGGTGGCAATCCCTTATTGAATGGGCGCCGACCGGGCTGTAGGGGGCGGCTCCCTGTGACGCGGGGGGGCGTGGCGCCGGTGGTAGCATCGCTCGGCGGCCCCAGCCTCACTTCCTTCCTGTCTCTGTTAAAAGAGGTCACGTGGGGGGGGGCGCGTGCTGCAGCACATGTGTTTGTTTATCTTTGCTGCTGCTGCTGCTACATTGTCCCTCCGGTCCTGCGTTTGGCCCTGTCAGGTAAGCGGCCCCACTTTTGTGGGGCCGAGAGTGGGATTTTTTGTCCTTATTCTCTTATTATGGGGGCAAGCTTTTAAGGAGGCACTCTTATCATTTATTATTGTTATAATTATGATTGTGCATAAGACATGCTGGATGTGTTACACTCATATGGGGATCTGATGGTTTGTTTCTTTCCTTTCAGATCCTGTGATCCCTGATTATAGTGGCCCTCCGGCTCTGTTGCCTGGCTAGTCTTTCTTTTTAGAGAAAAGAAAAAGGGGATATTTTTTATATAAAATTTACACATATAATATATATATACATATATATATATATATATATATATATATATATATATATATATATTTAGATTATTAAGGGGGACCTTTCTTTAAAAAAAAAAAAGTAATATAAAAACCCTCCCTTCCGGGACATTTTCTATAAGGGGGCATCCCGGGTTGGCTTATGCCTTAAAAGTCCAAGTAATATTGCGATACCATAAATCACCAATATGGAGGCTTCTGTTATTGCCGGAAACGACTCGTCAGAGCCGTCCAGGGGGTGTGTAAGATGTGGGGCTTCGCTCCCAGCGGATGATGTCTTTATTTGCATTCCTTGTGCAAAGCAGAGCATTGCGCGTCAGTCTGTTGATCCGGCTGCTGGCCCGTCGCAACTTCCATCATCTCCTGCCTCTCCCTCCCTGTTCCGGACCCCGCATGACACTGTCAAAAGTGGGGATTCGCAATCCGAGGTGGCGGCAAGGTTGGCCAGCCTCCGGAAAGTATTGCCCGTTAAAGCAGGGTTGAAGGCCCCTGCAAAACGGAAGCGCCTGACTCCGGTACCTTCGGCTCCACAGGACGAGTTATGTGAGCCTGTGGAATGGTCCGATGGCTCCCCGGATGAGGAAGAATTCCTCTTGGAGTCAGATGAGCCTGCAGATCAGCTTGAGGCTGATGCGATTGGCGATTGGTCGGCGGGGGTTGCCCTTGACACCCCTTCTATTCTGGCTCAAATGTTTGAGATTTTGAATTTAGATCCGCCTGAGGCTGTCACCCTGCCAAGGGGCCAGTTGTTTAAAGAGCCTCAGCCGCGTTTGGTTTTTCCCAGACAGCACCACTTTGAGAGGGTGGTCCTTAAGGAATGGGAACATCCCACGCGGTTATCTGGAATCCCTTCCAGTTGGGAAAAGCGTTATCCCTTTCCGCCAGAATTGGTGAAGCTTTGGTCCATCCCTCCTGACGTTGATATCCCTGTGCTAGGGCTCTCTAGCACGGCTATGGTACAGTCTGCTGAGACCACTGTCCCTAAAGATGGGGAGGATCGTCGGATTGACCAGTATGCTCGCCATGGTTTTATTTATGCTGGGTCAACGATGCGCCCGGTGTGCGCTTCGGCACTTTTTCTATTGGCGGTCAGATATGTAATCCAGGGGCTATACGAGGATCTCAATCCCGCTTGTAAAGAGTTCACTGCGCTTAAGCAGTGTGAATCTTTTGTGTCCTATGTTCTATCCGCTCAGGACGATGCGCTGGCTATGAGTAGCAAGACAGCGGCAATGCTAGTGGCCATTCGTCGGTCTGTATGGCTGCGACAGTGGTCGGCGGATTCAGCTTCTAAAAAGGTGCTCACAGCTCTCCCCTTTTTGGGGCTGCATCTGTTTGGGGAGAGAATTGATTCTGTCGCGAAAGGTGGTAGGATGCCACAACGCAGGAGGCCTCGACGCCCCTTTAGGGGGGCAGGTTCTGGTAGGCCTTCCTTTCGAGGATACAGAGCGGGTAGGGGGGCTTCCTTTCCCTCCACCAGTCGTACAGGTTGGACTCGGGGGAGGGGCCGTGGCCGTCCCGCCCAGTCCTGGGGCTCCAAGCCCAAACCTGCCGGTAAGCCCGCTCAGCAATGAGGGGCTGCCCTCACCCGTGCGGGTGGGGGGACGATTACGACACTTCTCCCAGGTTTGGAACCGGGAAGTTCCGGACAGATGGATTCAGGAGATAGTGTCGTCCGGTTACAAGCTGGAATTCGAGTCTCGCCCTCCTTCACGGTTCGTTCGGTCTCGGGTGCCCATCGATCCTTTCGCCGCACAGGGGCTCCTGGCGTCGGTAAAGAATCTACTAGAGATGGCGGTCATCCGGCCGGTACCGCGCTTAGAGATGGGCCTCGGTTTCTACTCCAATCTGTTCGCAGTCCCCAAGAAAGATGGGTCAGTTCGTCCCGTCTTGGACCTGAAGTTACTCAACAGGTTCATCCGGTTTTGGAAGTTTCGCATGGAAACCTTGCGTACTGCCGTCGGCTCTCTTCGGCAAGGGGACTTCATGACGTCCATAGACATCAAGGATGCTTACCTTCATGTTCCCATCTGCCACGCTCATCAACGTTTTCTTCGATTCGTGATGAAGGATCAGCATTATCAATTCGTGGCACTTCCGTTTGGCCTTACCTCAGCTCCAAGAGTGTTCACCAAGGTGCTGGCAGGGGTCATGGCCATTTTCAGATCTCGGGGCATTCGTGTCGTACCTTATTTGGACGACCTTCTCATCATGGCTCCGTCGCTCAATCAATCAGAGACAGACACCAGCATGGTGGTCTCCACGCTGGAAAGCTTTGGTTGGGTGATCAACTTCCCCAAATCCTCCCTCGCTCCGGCCAGGCTAGTGTCCTTCCTGGGGATGCAGTTGGACTCTCATCAGCACAGAGTGTTTCTTCCCCAGTCCAAAATTCATCTGATTCAGGAGTTGGCTCGGGTCCTACTCCAATCCTCGGCTGTCCATCCGTCTGGGGATGAGGCTGGTAGGGTTGATGGTTGCCTCCTTTGAGGCAGTTCCTTTTGCTCAATTCCACACGAGGACGCTTCAGCTTTATCTGTTGGCGTCTTGGGACCGACGGCCTCGGTCACTGGATCAGCCCTTCCAGTTGTCCTCCCGGGTCCGGCAGTCCCTCCAGTGGTGGTTGGTCTCGACCAATCTCGTAAAGGGCAGGTCTTTCCTGACCCCCCTTTGGGAAATTGTCACCACGGACGCCAGTCTGACGGGATGGGGCGGATTCTGGAAGGAGCTGCAGTTCCAGGGGCAATGGGGACCTCAGGAGGCCCACTTACCCATCAATATTCTGGAACTGAGAGCCATCCGTCAGGTGCTTGCTCTTCTGACTCAGCACGTCCTGGGCCTTCCGGTCCAGGTGCGTTCAGACAATCGAACAGCGGTTGCTTACATCAATCATCAGGGAGGGACTCGCAGCCTGGGTGCTCTCAGGGAGGTGTCCCTGATCCTGACCTGGGCAGAGGCCCATGTTCCTTGTCTCGGCGGTATACATTCCAGGAGTGGAGAACCAGGAAGTGGACCGGTTGAGCAGGGGCTCTCCCCGTCTGGGAGAATGGGCTCTCCATCCTCGGGTGTTTCGCTCACTGTGTCTCCGATGGGGGACACCGGAGGTGGACCTGTTTGCCTCTCGTCACAATCGCAGGCTCCCGAACTTCGTGTCGCTCTCCCAGGATCCTCTGGCTCTGGCAGTGGACGCCATGTCCCTGAGCTGGGGGGATCTGGGATTTCTATACCTGTTTCCTCCGATACCCATGCTAGGCAGGGTGCTTCAGAAGTTGGCTCTGGAAACGGTGTCCGCCGTTCTCGTGGCCCCAAGGTGGCCAAGGCGAGTGTGGTTCGCAGACATCGTTCGGCTGGCAGTGGACCAAGTCGTTCTGCCTCTTCGGCCCGATCTGCTCACTCAGGGTCGATTGTGTTACCCCAATTTACCAGCGCTAGGTTTGACGGCCTGGCTGCTGAGACCTCCATCCTGAAGGAGGAGGGTCTTTCTGATTCAGTCGTTAAGACTCTGATCAGTGCTCGGAAGAGGTCTTCTTCTATCATCTACTATAGGACTTGGAAAGCCTATATCGCTTGGTGCGAGATAAGATCTTTTCCTTGTAGGGTCTTTTCAGTCTCCAGGATTCTGGAGTTTTTACAATCAGGGCTGGACTCTGGTCTTCAGCTTAGTACGTTGAAAGGGCAAGTTTCTGCCTTATCTATCTTTTTTCAGAAGCGTGTTGCGCTTAAGCCTTTAGTTAAAACCTTTTTCCAGGGGGTTACGCATGTGCGGCCTCCCAGGAAACCATTACTCCCTGTTTGGGATTTGAATTTGGTTCTTTCTGCTCTTCAGGCTCCTCCTTTTGAGCCTTTGCAAGATATTGCTTTGTCTACCCTGACTCAGAAGATTGTCTTCTTGGTAGCTATCACTTCGGTCCGGCGTGTCTCAGAGTTGGCGGCCTTAACTATCCAGGCGCCTTACTTTGAGAGGCATCAGGATAAAGTGGTCTTTCGGTTCAAGCCAGACTTTCTTCCCAAGGTTGTTTCTGCTTTTCATTTGAACCAAGACATTGTTCTTCCCTCCTTATGTCCTAATCCTAAGAATGACAAAGAGAAGGTGTTGCATTGCTTGGATGTAGTACGCTGTGTTAAGTACTACTTGATTATCACGTCTCCTTTTCGTAGGACGGATTCCTTTTTTGTTGTGCCCATGGGCCTAAGAAGGGTTTGGCACCAGCCAAATCTGCCATTAGCAAGTGGATACGTCAGGCCGTTACTGCGGCCTATTCTGCTAAGGGGAAAGTTCCCCCTTTTCGTATCACTGCTCATTCTACTCGCGCCATTGGGGCGTCTTGGGCTTTTCAGCACCAAGCTTCTGTTGAACAAGTTTGTAAGGCCGCCACTTGGTCTTTTGTTCATACTTTTTCTAAGTTTTACAAAGTTGATGTGCGAGCCTCAGCGGATGCTGTTTTTGGCCGCAAGGTTCTGCAGACTGCAGTCATTTAAGTTATGCTTCACCTGGCCTTTAGTTGCCCATCCCTTGTGGACACTGCTTTTGGATGTCCCAATAAGTGAAGAATATTTAAAAGTGAAGCGGGGTGTGTGGCACACCAAGAATAATACCATTTTGTGAGTACTCACCTGAAAAATGGTTATTGTTGGTGTGCCACACACCCCGCTTCACTCCCACCTTTTTTTTCGGTAGTTCCGAAGCCTTTATATGGTGAAGCTTTTTATTTATATCAAATTTGATTTTGAGGTTACCGGTGAAATACTGGTACGTTGTCTTTCTGCTTTTAATATACTGGTGATTGAAGGGAGGTACCAGGTATATATAGGCCGGAAGGGGGCTCGTTACAAGACTTCCTCTCTGCACTACGTCACCTGGTGGTGGATTAACCCAATAAGTGAAGAATATTTAAAAGTGAAGCGGGGTGTGTGGCACACCAACAATATCCATTTTTCAGGTGAGTACTCACAAAATGGTATTTTTTTCTGCACACGTATTCCTTGGGCTGTTCTCTAGTTTGTACATTGATATTAAAGTTATTTTTCTACAGATTTTACCTCAGTACTACTGATTAACAAATAAAAAAACAAAAACAAAAGTAACAGCTCAACCTGTTCATGTAGTTACCTGTTACCAGGAGCATGGAAGGGCTGCTGTATGTATCTAAGAGCAAAGTTGCAATGAGTAGAGCAGCCTCCAGCTCATTATTCCAGTCTGAGGTGAAGTTATGGATAATTCTTGGCCTTTAACAATCTTTATTAAAATCCCTGAGGCCACAAAACGATGTCATTGAGCCATCATGAAGAATTTCGGGGGAGACCAAAGGCCCTCTGACTGCTGCTGCCAGGTCTCGTTCTGGCTTGCGCCCCTTTTCATTCCCCGGGGGTAGGGAAGCTTCTCTGGCTGCGCCGCCGCTTAGTATTGGTGCTGCTTCCGATGGCGGGTCAGCTTTCCCGGCCGCATACCTCCACTTCTTTGCCTGGACATCAGGGCTTGGGCAGGCCGCCTGCCTCCTGCAGCAGGGCTGCTTCCTGAGTGGCACTGCGACTGCTCTCAAGAGGACCTGTCACTGCTGGTTAAGTGAGTGATGGATATATGGATATATTATTAATAATACTAATAATAATTAATAATAATTTTGTTGTTTGTTTGCTTTCCCTTTCCCACAATCTAGAAACACAATCATTGGTGTGATTCACCCCTAGGGTCTCGGAGTAGTCACTTGTGACTATCAAGGCCTGTTATATACTTCGGTCTTAGGCCCTCAGGGATTTTTAGACTGTATTATTTTTTCACCATGATGGAGGCATCTGGGGTAATCGGATTTGGTCCTTTAGTAGACAGGTTTACTCCATGTCCAGGGTGTATGCAAAGGCCACTGAATAAAGACAACTCTATCTGTAGGTATTGTACTACAGTGGTAGACACTAAATATGGAGGACAGGTGTCTTATGTCTTTAGTTCCTAGAGAAACTACTGTTGTTGAGCCCTTAGAACCTAGGTCTCCTTCAGTATCCCAGCCTCGTGAGGATAACCAGGACATTAGTGTCCACTGGGAGATTGTGGATAGGTTGGCCCATACAGAGTGCCATTGGGAGCCACCAGTCCCCATGGAAGGCATTACTTAAAAAGAAGCATTTAGTTTCCTCTGATTCTGAAGAGGATCTTTTTGCTGCCGTAGTCTCTTAGGACGAGTTATCAGAAGGGGAGGTTTCTTCCAATATGGGAAGAAAATATTTTGGAGTATCTACACAAGGGGGCTCTCGGTTTAGGGAACAGATGAAAGGTTTAATTAGTTCCATTTTAGAGATTTTGGATATCTCGATCTTTTCTGGCGAAATAAGGTAAAGGCTCCTTCAAAGCCCCCTCAGACATGAGGGGACACCCCCACACTTGCCGGTGGGGGGACAGTTTCTGCATTGTGCTCCCATTTGGAGGCTACATGTAACAGATCTTTGGATACAGGAGGTTGTTTTCTCAGGTTACAAGATCAAATTAGGGGCCACTCCTCCTCGAAGGTTCTTTTGATCAGGGGTATCCCAAAATCCAGTGAAAGAAGAAGCATTGAGATCCGCCGTAGCCCATCTATTGGAGATTGGAGTAGTTTGTCATGTTCCCCTTTTACAAAGGGGTCAGGGGTTTTACACCAATTTGTCCCCAATATTAGATTTCAAGGGCCTCAACAAAAAGAAATTTCACATGGAATCTTAAGATCCACAGTTGTGATGCTTCAACCGGAAGAATTTATGACCATAGTGTATATCAGTGGTTCTCAACCTTTCTAATGCTGTGACCCCGCAATACAGTTCCTCAAGTTGCGGTGACCCCAAACCAAAAAATGATTCGGAATGTAAATACCTGATATGCATTATGTATTCTCATTGCTACAAATCAAACATAATTTAAACATAGTGATTAATCACAAAAACAATATTTAATTATATGTTGAGAAATATTTTATACTAATTCCAATAAATAACATTTCACCATGGCATAGCATGTGTCGGAAACTGTCATTTCTCCGCCTCTTATTGAAATTAATAGGAGGCTGCGGCGGATTGTGTGGTAACTCGAGATTCTCTCTTCCACAAAATCCGCCGCACTCACAATGAAATCAATAGGAGGCGGATTCAATGCCAGAAACCGCTGATTTCAGCAGTTTCCTCATTCAGAATATGGGAAAATAGTGGGAGATATGGGAGATAATTATACATTGGGAAACAGTATGAACTACACCTTATAGTGGTCTTTTATAGTATAAGACCGATGTAGTTGACACTGTGTAAATGTATGGTGCTTTGTGTAAGTGTAAGCTGCTTTGTGTACTGTGTAATGATTACACACAAAGCACCTTACACTTACACAGTATTGTGTGTATGGTGTGTGTACTGTTTTTACATTATTAACCTTTTTTACACCAGCAGGCTGTCTCGCAGGTTCTCTTGCCTCTCCGCCTCCTAGGCTTCTGTCCTCCGGCGATTGCTGCGTCCACCCACTGATGTCGTCAGCAAGCGCCGGACACACGTAATGCGCTGCTATGGACTGTGGCGCATTCCCCCCCCGCTTCCCCTCCCCCTTAGGCCCCAGACGGATGATGCAATCACGTCTGCGCATGCGCGCAGGCATTCAGTTTGGAACGTACATCCATAACGCCGTGCGTTCCAGCTGAATAGCGCTGCTGCAGACTTCTCATCGGCTAAAGCCATCGAAAATATGTATTTTCCGATGGCTTTAGTTGACCCCTGTGTTTTGGTCGTTCGCCCCCCGCTGGGGTCCCGACCCACAGGTTGAGAACCGCTGGTTTATATAAAGGATGCGTATCTTCCCGATTTTTCTGAGTCATCAAAAATATTTGCAATTTGCATTAGATGGCTTACATCTTCAGTTTGTGGCTTTACCCTTTGGTCTGTCTTTAGCCCCAAGGGTGTTTACCAAGGTTTTGGCATGATTTATGTATTTTCTAAAAAAAACAGGGAATACATATAATCCCTTACTTACACAGTCTGCTGATCAGGGGCCCCATCTTTTCATGGGGCCCAGAAGAATACGCAGACTGTCTTATTGTAAGTTTGGCTGGATAGTCAACTATCCAAAGTTGCATATCGTAACTTCAACCGGGCCTTCAGCATGATTTATTGAAAAGCCCAAACCCTTAAAAAAAATATTCCCCAGCATCTACAATCAATATATTTTAAGTTTTTAGTCACTTATTATTCTTTCCCCCACCGGGCTGCAACTTTGTACAGGACTCTAGGATACGGGCGCTGCCATCTTGACTCAGAATCATCACACATATTGAGGAGAGGAAAGGAGAGCGTGATAAAGTGCAGGGGTGGGGTTATAGCAGAGCAGAGCTGGGGTCAGGGAAAGGACCGCAATCCCAGAATGCAGAGTGACACAGTAAGAAGGCACTTCCTGCTTGCAGGCTGCCTGATGACCCATGAGCCGCCATCTTGGATGTTTAAAGGCTCATAATATGCATTAGATGCAGGTAGGATGAATTTTTTTTTAATTCTTTATTTTAAAGGTTTTGCAATATTAAACATACAGACATTAGGGCAAACAATGCAATACACAGGAGGTAAGGGGGGGGGGGGGGGGAAGACATATGAGCCTCCACCAAAATGACATACATCTGAACCACAACATCAGCCAACAATACATGATATGATACCCTATGAGAGGTTCTCGGCTGCCGCCGTTTCATGAGAGGGAGTAAGATCCCCTTTGGGTCTGCGCCCGGGTTGCGCCTGGCGGAGGCCGCCCGATTCTTTCCCTTCCAAGGCAGACAAAGCCCTCCTCTTCCCAAGCAGACATGCTTCACCGTGCAGTCCTCCCACAGGGATTAGCATCTCCGCCACGCTGGGTGTGGTCATATGTCTACCCCAGGAAAGGATGAGGTGACACATAAGGGCCATGGGTGGGATAGAGAGCGGGGGGGGGGAGTAATGAGGGGAAAGGGGGGGCAGGGGAGGAGTATGGCGTGTGGGACATGGATTCAGACCGGGCCCCCATCTCCTTCCGCCCGCATCTGACGTCCCCCCCCAGGCGACCCGGGTCCCGACCCATCTGCACGGAGTGAGATAAGGCAGCGCCGCGGACACAACCCAAAGCTTACTGCTCAAACAGGCTCTTGAAATCTGCTGATTCCTCATAGATCAGCCAGGGCAGCCAGGTAGTTCTGTATTGCTCGTCCCTGTCATGCAGCGCCAGTGTTATGTCCTCCATTTCCCTGACTACCATGACCTCCTTCGCCCAGTCCCTTAAGGTGGGGGGTTTCTTCTGCTTCCAGAATCTAGGAATTGTCTGCTTGGCAGCATTCAGCAGGTGGACCAGCAAGGTTTTTTTTATATTTCCCCGCTGGGGACCTCGCAGAGTGAAGCAGGGCCCGGGCCGGGTCATCTTGTAATTGTGCCCCTGTAAGCTGTGCCACTATGTGCAGGACCGCTCCCCAATATTCCTGAATCCTGGGGCACGTCCAGAACAAGTGATACAGGGTCCCCCGCATCTCTCCACACCACCAGCAACTTGCGTCAGCTGTGCCAAACATCTTGCCTAGTACCAGCGTGTCAGCAACTTATAATTGACCTCCTGAGTTCTTGTAGCAACCAAGGACTTGTGCGCCAAGGTTGCTATTTTGATCCTCTCCTTTTCGCCTATTGTTCTACCCAGATCCGACTCCCATTCTCCCCAGAATGTAGGGGGGTCCCCGTGCTCGTTTATGAGGAGTGAGTACAAGCTGGAAATCAGGTGGGGGAGCGGTTGTCCCCCCAGGCAAAGAGTTTCAAAATCTGTGTGGCCCCCGACACACTCCCTACGAAAGCCCGGCACTGACCGGAACCGTGAGAGAGTCCAGGGGTCAAGATCCCCGTTCTCCAGTTTAATCCTCAGTTCACCCAGGGAGGTCCATCCCCTCTCTGTTATTAAGTCGCCCCCTCTTATCTGGCCCACTCTCCCCCACTCCCTAAGTTCCGTCCTAGACCAGTTTGGCAGGAGCTGTGGGTTGTCTATTAATGCAATCATGGGGGAGGGCCAGGGGGAAATATCCGATCGCCTCCTGAAGCCCTGCAGGACTCCCAGTGTAGCCACTATTGTTGGGTGGGATCTCATCTCCGGGATATGGGTCTCTCTGTTCCAGGCAGAGACATCCAACGGGTCTGGAGCAAGAGTGTGTTCCTATTGGACCCATCACTTCGTCCCCTTACATGTGTGCCACTCACACACTCTCTGTAAATGGGAAGCCACCCAATATAGTTGCACATCTGGCAACGCCATACCTCCCAAGTGCTTGGGCTTACATAGGACCTGCCGCTTAAAGTGGACCAACACCCAGGATTTTGACTATCCTGGGTCTTGGTCCACTTCAGTGGGGCACCCCTGATCGGACGGACGGACAAGCCTTTTGACAGCCGCGGACAAGCGGCTCCTCCGCCGCCGCCTCTCCCGTGCGTCACTCTTGACGCGCCCGCGCCGGCCATTCACAGACGGCCGGCGCGGGCGCGCGCACGTCTAGAGGGTAAGGGGATTTGGGGTGTTTGGGGGGGTTTCACCCCGCGGGACATCCCGATCTCGGATGTCCCGCGGGGAGGGAGGTGATCTAGATTCCCGGGCCGATCACGGGAGGGTGACGGTCCACTTTAAGCCTTGCCCTCCTTTTTTGCCAGACAAATCCTATTAAAGTTTCCTCTAGGTCCCTGAAGAAGCGAGTAGGGATGGTGATTGGAAGTGCTTGAAACAGGAACAGCAGCTTCGGCAATATCGACATTTTGAGTATATTCACCCTGCCCATCCACGAGAAGGTGGGGGAGTCCCATCTATCAAGATCAGCTTTTATTCTCTGGGACAAAGGCAGGAAATTCAACGCCAGAATTTTCGACAACCGGTTCGGCAACTGCGTGCCCAGATATGCTATCGAATTCTTAGCCCATTTAAAGGAAAATGTCTGCTGAATATTCCTGGCCGCTGCACCCGAGAGAGATATGTTTAGTGCCTCAGATTTCTCAAAATTAATTTTAAAGAAGGAGAGCCTCCCGAAGGCTTCAAATTCTTTCATCAGCACTGGCCCCTCTGAAGCTTAATCCCCCTATGTCCACGCTCTCTCTAATTTTACACAGAAATGAGGCTCGATTCAGAGAGACGAAAAAAACCTTCAGTTTTAGTTCCGATGTCGTATTATTTTCAAATGGTCCCGCTCTCGTATGAATGTGCGAGTGATTCTATGCATGTCTTGTAAACCTTCTGTAAAGTTTCCGTCCGTTCGTATGCCAGAGTACGAGTAAGAAGATGTCATTTTCAATCAAGACTTTTCTGATTCATTTTCTCAGGTAACAACGTAGGCTTTCGTTATTCTCAGTGTGTCACACACCCCGCTTCCCCTTTAATCCTTACGATCGGGTTACTCCACCAGCAGGTGGTGACGTTGCAGGGAGAAGTCTTGAAAACGAGCCCCTTCCGGCCTATATATACCTGGGACCTCCCACTTAACACCCAGTATTTTCTCTCTGCATGAGGCGACAAGACAGAAGAAAGAAGTCTCCTGCTTGCAGGTAGCCGGGGTCAAACCCCGGCACCCCCTTTTGGTCTATTTCTGCCCAGTCTATTGTGTTGTTTTATGCCTAGTTAACAGAAGCCTCCCAGCCTAGGCTGCTGGCTGGGCAAAGGTAGATGGCACTTTAGGTGCCTAGGAGCTTATCTCCTCCGCTCGACCCCACGCGTGGGGCAATGCGGCTATCCGGCATGGTGATCCGGATTTGGGATGCCCCTGTCCCGAGGTTCCCCTTGGCCACCTTCTCCCGCTCGGTCCCTTCTCCCTTCGCTTTGGGGGGGGGGGTGATTGTTTGCATGGGGTGCTTTTAACTTGTATATAGTGCATATGTATGTGTGAGGACAGAGCTTAGACGCAGGGTCAGCGCCATGGTGGCGGCGCGTGGCCTGAGCTGCTGGCTCTTTCACTTTACTTTTTCTTTTTGAATTTCCCCCATGTTTGCATGCGGCGCCGCTATTGGGCGAGCCACGTCACTGGAGGGGCGGGGCCGCGCTCTCTGCGGCCTCGCTCGGTGACTCACTGCCAGGGGGCGTGGCCGGGGCGCGCTGTGTTCGGGCCCGCCTCACTTCCTCTGTCTCATTATGAGACAGGTGTGCTGGAGCTGGCTGGGGGAAGAGGTGCGGGTCCAGTGCGGCTGTAGCAGTATCAGGTAATGGTCCCCACCTCGCGCACGTGGGGCCGTGTTTGTGCTGTCTGTGTTTTAATGGCCTGGCATCTTTTAGCGTATTTCTGAAGGCACTTATCTCTTTGACATGTATATGTATGTATGTGTATAATATATATATAGATATATATGTGTTTTGTGTGTATGTATGTGTGTGTGTGTGTGTGTGTGTATATATATATATATATATATATATATATATATATTTGTATATATTTTTGGTTTATATATTGTGCACTCTCTGGCTTTTGTTGGCCCTAAGCAGCATGTGTCATGTATAAATTTTATTCATGCTGTATATACTGTTATATATATTTTACCATGTTTTTATGTGTGAGTGTGGTACATACTGGTTAAATTCCCTGGGGGACTGACTGTGGTCTCTTTTCCCCCACAGATTCTGGGATCCCCTCACTGCAGTGGCTCTCCCGGTCTGTTATACCTGGCTAGTCTTAGTCTCTAAATTGGGATTTTCCTAGGCTTAAAAAATCCTCCCACATCCCGGGTTGCTTAATGCGTAAATCCCAGGGTTGTTGCGAATACCATAAATTCACCATATGGAGGCTTCCGACGTCACCAGAAATGGCTCTTCGGGGCTATCCAGGCCGTGTGGGGGTTGTGGGGCTCCGCTCCCAGGTGATGTCATATTATGCGTTCCATGCGCAAGGCAGAATATTGCGCGCCAGTCCGTCGCTCTGGCTTCTGGCTCCTCGCAACTTCCGTCATCTCCTACTCCCCCTCCCTTATTCCGGACCCCGTGTGACATTGTCAAGAAGGGGGATTCGCATTCCGAGGTGCATGCACGGTTGGCTAACCTCGAGAAGATAATTTCCGCTACGGTAGCTCAGAAGGCTACGGCAAAGCGAAAGCACCTTTCTCCGGCAGTGCCTGCTTCGGAGGGTGAGGTGCCTGAAATTTTGGATTGGTCCGATTGTCCCCCTGATGAGGAGGGGGAACTCATTGAGGAGTCGGATGAGCCTGCAGACCAGCTATTGGTTGACACTGCTGGTGATCAGGCTGTGGGGGTGTCACTTGACACTCCTTCCATTTTGGCTCAAATGTTTAAGGTTTTGGCTTTGGATCCGCCCACGGTGGTCCCCCCGCCAAAGGGTGAGTTGTTTGATGTGCCACAGCCGCGTTTGGTGTTTCCCAGGCAACAACACTTTGAGAGGGTTGTCCTTAAGCAATGGGAACAACCCGCGCGCCTGGCTGGGACTCCTCCTAATTGGGATAAGCGTTATCCCTTTCCGGAGGACTTGGTGAAGCTTTGGTCAGTTCCCCCTGACGTCGATACCCCTGTGTTAGGGCTGTCTAGCTCGGCTGTGTTGCACTCCTCTGACACCACTACCATTAAAGATGGTGAGGATCGTCGGATTGATCAATTGGTTCGCCATGGTTTTATCAGTGTCGGATCGACACTGCGGCCGATTTGTGCTTCGGCGCTTCTTCTGTTGGCAGTTAGGTCCATTATTAGGGATCTGTACGCAGGTCTTGATCCCGCTTGTGATGTGTTTAGTTCTCTCAAGCAGTGTGAGTCGTTAATTTCCTTTGTCTTGACCGCCCAGGACGATGCTCTTGCGACGAGTAGCAGGACAGCGGCACTGCTGGTTGCTATTCGTCGGTCAGTGTGGCTGCGCCAGTGGACGGCGGACCTTAACTCTAAGAGGGCGCTTACAGCGCTACCTTTCTTAGGTTTGCGCCTGTTTGGCGATAAGTTGGATACAGTTACCAAGGATGGTAAGTTGCCTCAACGCAAGAGGCCTCGTCGCTCCATTCGGGGTGCGAGTTCCTTTAGTCCCTCCTTTCGGGGAGCCAGAGCGGGCAGAGGGGCTTCCTTTCCCGTTACCTGGGGTGTAGGTTGGACCCGGGGAAGAGGCCGTGGCCGTCCCGGTCAGTCCTGGGGCGCCAAGCCCAAGCCTACTGGTAAGCCCGCTCAGCAATGAGGGGCTGCCCTCACCCGTGCGGGTGGGGGGACGATTGCGACACTTCTTCCTGGTTCCGGACAGATAGATCCGGAAAGTGGTGTCCGGTTACAAGCTGGAGTTTGAGTCTCACCCTCATTCACGTTTTTTCCGGTCTCGGGTGCTCACCGATCCTTTGGCCGCGCAGGGGCTCCTGGCGTCGGTAAGGAATCTTCTGGAAATGGCGGTCATCCGGCCGGTGCCACGCTTGGAGGTGGGCCTCGGTTTTTACTCCAGTCTTTTTACAGTCCCTGGATTTACAGGATCTGAAGTTTCTCAACCTTCCCAAGTCCTCCCTCGCTCCGGCCAGGGTGGTGTCCTTTCTGGGAATGCGGTTGGATTCCGGTCAGCACGGGGTGTTTCTCCCTCAGTCCAAAATATGTCTGATTCGGGAGTTGGTTCGGGTCCTTCTTTCCAATCCTCGGCCGTTCATCCGTCTGGGGATGAGGCTGGTAGGGTTGATGGTTGCCTCGTTCGAGGCAGTTCCTTTCGCTCATTTTCACTTCAGTTTCACCTGTTGGCGTCCTGGGACTGGCAACCACGGCCGTTGGTTCTTCAGTTTCGGGGGCAGTAGGGACCTCGAGAGGTCCGCTTGCCCATCAATGTTCTGGAACTAAGAGCCATCCGTCTGGGTCTTGCTCTTGTCTCAACATGTTCTGGGCCTTCGGGTTCAGGTTCGCTCGGACAATCAAACAGTGATTGCTTACATCAATCATCAGGGAGGGACTCGCATTCTGGGTGCCCTCAGAGAGGTGTCCCTGATCCTGACCTGGGCAGAGGCACATGTTCCTTGTCTCTCGGCAGTCCGCATTCCGCTCCGGTGGGGGACACCGGAGGTGGACCTGTTTGCCTCTCGTCACAATTGCAGGCTCCCGAACTTCGTGTCGCTCTCCCAGGATCCTCTGGCTCTGGCGGTGGACGTCATGTCCCTGAGCTGGGGGGATCTGGGATTTCTATACCTGTTTCCTCCGATACCCATGCTAGGCTGGGTGGTACGGAAGCTGGCTCTGGGAAGGGTGTCCGCCATTCTTGTGGCCCCAAGGTGGCCAAGGTGAGTATGGTTCGCAGACATCATTCGGCTGGCAGTGGATCAGTTCATTCTGCCTCTTCGGCCCGATCTGCTCACTCAGGGTCGGCTGTCTTACCCCAATTTACCAACGCTGGGTTTGATGGCTTGGCTGCTGAGACCTCCATCTTGAAGGAGGAGGGTCTTTCTGATTCGGTTATTAAGACTCTGATCGGTGCCCGGAAGAGGTCTTCTATCATTTACTATAGGACTTGGAAAGCCTATATCGCTTGGTGTGAGGTTAGATCTTTGCCTTGTAGGGTCTTTTTGGTCTCCAGGATTCTGGAGTTTTTACAATCAGGGCTGGACTCTGGTCTTCAGCTGAGTACTTTGAAAGGGCAGGTTTCTGCCTTATCTATCTTTTTTCAGAAGCGTTTTGCGCTTCATCCTTTAGTTAAAACCTTTTTCCAGGGGGTTACGCATGTGCGGCCTCCCAGGAAACCATTACTCCCTGTTTGGGACTTGAATTTGGTTCTTTCTGCTCTTCAGGCTCCTCCCTTTGAGCCTTTGCAAGATATTGCTTTGTCTACCTTGACTCAGAAGATTGTCTTCTTGGTAGCTATCACTTCGGTTCGGCGTGTCTCAGAGTTGGCGGCCTTGTCTATTCAGGCGCCCTACTTTGAGAGGCATCAGGACAAGGTGGTCTTTCGGTTCAAACCGGACTTTCTTCCTAAGGTTGTTTCTGCTTTTCATTTGAATCAGGATATTGTTCTTCCCTCCTTGTGTCCTAAGCCTAAGAATGACGAGGAGAGGGTTTTGCATTGTTTGGATGTAGTACGCTGTGTTAAGTACTATTTGATTATTACTTCTCCTTTTCGTAAAACTGATGCCTTTTTTGTTGTGCCCTGCCCTGTAGGAAGGGTTTGGCGCCGGCCAAATCTTCCATTAGCAAATGGATACGTCAGGCCATTATTGCGGCCTATTCTGCTAAGGGGAAAGTTCCCCCTTTTCGTATCACTGCTCATTCTACTCGCGCCGTTGGAGCGTCTTGGGCTTTTCAGCACCAAGCTTCTGTTGAACAAGTTTGTAAGGCTGCTACTTGGTCTTCTGTTCATACTTTTTCTAAGTTTTACAAGGTTGATGTGCGGGCCTCAGCGGATGCTGTGTTTGGCCGCAAAGTTCTGCAGACTGCAGTCATTTAAGTTATGTTTCATTTTCCTTCGGATACCCATCCCTTGTGGACACTGCTTTTGGATGTCCCGATCGTAAGAATTAAAGGGGAAGCGGGGTGTGTGACACACTGAGAATAATACCATTTTGTGAGTACTCACCTGAAAAATGGATATTGTCAGTGTGTCACACACCCCGCTTCACCTGCCCTTTTTGGTATCCTGGATCCTTTATATGGTGAAGCTTTTCTTTATTTTGAGGTGACCTCCCACAAATCCCCAGATTTCTCTGCAGTGCTTACTGCGAAGACATGAAATTATCACTCTGTCGCAGGTGAGCGGGGCTATTAAAGCCTGCGGCCCTGTTGGACTATTCCCACCCGTCCTTGATGGGATGGGCCTCCCAGCCTGGGCTGTGCTGGTCGGGTGAAGGTAGGCAGCACCATTTGTGCTTAAGGAGCGCTGCTCCACCGCAGTCCCCCACCAAAGGGTAGGTGGTATAGGCTGATGGTGAGCCTTTATGGGATGCCCCTCCCGCATTATTGTCCCATGCCCCGGCAGCGGTGGGCCCTGTACAAAAGGCCGCCATCCTCCCTCATTCTCCCCGTAGCCCTCGGGAGGAAAAGAAGGGGGGGGGGGGTGTGGATGTCAGTGTATTGTGATTACATGCTTATGGCCCTCTTTGTAATGTCTGATTGGACTGGTATATGTGGTGTCAACCGCCGTGCTGACTTGTCTTTTTACACTGTAAATGCCGCCGTTACCTCAGGCGCTTCTGCGTCCTCATTGGCTGCTTGTCTGTTGGACTTCGCTCTCTTCGGGGGGGGCGGGGCCTGGCATGGCGCGCCTCGCATCACGGCTCGCTCTGGCCTGCCCTTCGAGCTACTCGGCGCCATATTGTCTGGTCGCGCGTGCGTGTGACGTTCTTACTTACCGTGGTCCGTAAGTGCCCTCGCGGCTTCTCCCGGCCCGGTGTAATTGATAGCGGGCCTTGTAAATTTACTCCCACTCCCTAGCGGGTCATTGGGGCATCCAGGGTTGCTTTATAGCGTCAATCCCTACTGGCATATTGTGCCTAATAATCACCATATGGAGGCATCTAAGGATAATGTGACTGGGGTCCCTCTGGGACATGACCGGCGGTGTTTGGCGTGTGGACAACCTCATGCTGATGCTGACAAGGCATGGGTCTGCGTACCCTGTGCTGAGTAAGCGCTGGCTTTGCAATCTGGCCTGCCAGTGGCTGCACCTCGTCTCACTTCACCTACTCCCCCAGGCTTAAATCTCACTCCTGCTGAGTCGCACACAAGTGGGGATTCTCAGCCTGAATTGTCTCCTAGACTTCCTACGGCTGAACAGATTATTGCGAGGTCCTTAGCGCGTAAGGGCCCTGGTAAGAAGCGGCTCTTGACGCCTAATGTTACTTTTTTCCCTATGGGAACTGAGGAGCTTATGAATCTGTGTGGCTATACCCCTTCTGAGGAAGGAGAGCTCTTTTCTGGCTCATCTGATGAGAGACCAAGGGGTCATGACGATTCTGGCTCTGACCCCTGGGCCCCGGATGACACTGACAGATTATTGACCCAGATCTTTGAGGTTCTGTCTATCTCTCTGCCTGGTGAGGGAGCGTTTCCATACAGCAACATCACGTTTGGAATTTCTAGAGCAGGCGCATTTCCATACCCTTGTGCTCAAGGAATGGGAGTGCCCCAGTAAACTTCCCGGGGTTCCAAGGGATTGGGATAGGAAGTATCCTTTTCCCCCTGAGGTGGTTAAATGTTTGTCACCCCCCCCCTGAGGTGGATGTCCCGATCATAGGGCTATCTAACACCCCTTTCTTGCATCCCCCTGATTATACTTCCCTTCGGGATGCTGAGGACCGGCGCATTGACCTGCTGGCCTCCCACGCCTTTGCATGTGCGGGGACGGCACTGCGCCCGGTCTGTGCCTCTGCCATTACTGCTGTGGCCACTAGAACCCTCATCAGAAAAATGCTTGATCGTGCCCCTGATGATCTCCCTTGGGATGTGTTTAATGCACTCTCCAATTGTGATGTGCTTGTAAAATGTATCCTATTAGCATTGGATGACACCATTAGAATGTGTGCAAGAACTTCTGCCCTTGTGGTGGCTATACGTCGCTTGGTCTGGCTGCGACAGTGGGGTGCTGACAATGCTGCGAAGAAGGCCCTTACCTGGCTCCCCTTTAAGGGACTACGTCTGTTTGGGGCCCGCCACCAGGCAGGGGATGCAGCTGGTGGGCCTGATGGTGGCGTGCTTCAAAGCGGCCCCTTGTGCTCAGTCCCTCTTGGGGCTTCGGCAACTTCTCCTATTGTCAGTATGGGACAAGGACCCAGCATCCCTGGACAGGGTCTGGGTGTCTTCCCCCCTGGTGAGGAGGTCCCTCTTGTAGTGGATGGACTCAAGGAACCTATTGGGGGGGCGGAACCTTCTTGCTCCTTCCTGGGAGACGGTCACCACGGATGCCAGTCTATCAGGCTGGGGCGGGTTCTTCTGGAGGTCCCTGCGATTCCAGGGGAGGTGGGGCCCTTAGGAGGCCTATTCACCTATCCATGTCTTGAAGCTGTGAGCGATCAGGTTAGTTCTAATTTGTTTGACTACTCATTTCAGGGCCTGCCTGCTCAGGGGAGCATGGTCACTCTGATGGCAGTTGCCTACATCAATCATCAGGGAGTGACCCGGAGCAAGTGGGTCCTCCAGGAAGTGTCTCTTATTCTGATCTGGGTGGAGGCCAATGTCCCTTGCATTACAGCGGGATACATTCCGGGGGGGGGGGGGGTCCCTCTGCACCAGGGTGTTCCAATCTCTGTATCACTGTTGGGGCCAACCTGATGTGGATCTGTTTGCGTTCCGTCACAGTCACAAGCTCCCGGCCTTTGTCTCCCTGTCCCAGGTTCCTCTGGCCGTGCCCATGGATGCCTTAGTAATGTCATGGCAGGACATTCAGTTTCTGTATGTCTTTCTACATTCCCCCTGCTAGGCAGGGTTCTGCGCAAGATTGCTCTGTAAGGGGTGCCAGTGGTTCTGGTGGCCTCAGGTGGCCAAGAAGAGTGTGGTTCGCAGACGTGGTGCAGATGGCAGTAGATCAGTGCTTTCTGCCTGGAGTGCCAGATCTGCTCACTTAGGACCACTTACGCCATCACAATTACAAACTCTGGCCTTGACGGCCTGACTGTTGAAACCTCCATCTTGATGGAGAAAGGTTTGTCTTCCTCGTTGGTTGAGTCCATGGTGAAGGCTAGGAAGATGACTTCTTCTTCCATCTGTTATATGGTATGGCGTACCTACATTGACTGGTTGAGTCTTGGTCTCTTCCCTGTTGGGTGTTCTCAGTTCCCAGGGATCTGGAGTTTTACTGCATGGGTTGGATTCGGTCTCTAACCCAGTACTTTGAAGGGTCAGGTTTCTACCCTGTCGGTCTTCTTTCAGAAGTCTTTTGTTCAGCATTCCTTGATTAAGACTGGTTTTAGGGGTTGCTCATGTGCGTTCCCCACGACAACCTATGGCCCCTGTTTTTGGGGTTTGGAATTGGTCTTGCCTGCTTGCAGGGTGCTCCCTTTGAACCTGTGCAGGATGCTGCCTTGGTCATTCTTACGCTCAAGGTTGTGTTTCTGGTAGCTATCGCTTCTGTCAGGCGTGTGTCTGAGTTGGCGGTGCTGTCCATTCAGCCCCCCTACTTTGAGAGGCACCAGGACAAGGTGTTTTCGTTCAAACCTTAATTTATGCCTAAAGGTAGTGTCTGCCTTTCATTTGAATCAGGATATTGTTCTTCCTGCTTTGTGCCCTAACCCTAGCAATGCTAAGGAGAGAGTTTTGCACTCTTTGGATGTGGTAAGGTGTCTGAAGTACTATCTGGTGGCTTCTGCACCTTTCAAGAACGCTGATGCTCTTCTTGTGGTCCCTTCTGGTCTTAGGAAGGGTTTTGGCTCTTGCCAAGTCTACTATCAGCAAGTGGATTCGTCAGGCTGTGATTCAGGTCTACTCTGCTAAGGGGAAGAATCCTCCCTTCGCCTTATTGCTCATTCAACTCGTGCTATTGGTGCCTTTTGGGCCTTCCAGCACCAGGCTTCTGTTGGACAAGTTTGCAAGGCCGCTACTTGGTCTTCTGTTCATACCTTTTCAAAGTTTTATGAGGTTTGGCCGCAAGGTTTTGCAGGCGGCAGTGGTTTAAACTGTCTGCTGTTACCTTCCTTGTTGGGGATCCCACCCTACTTTATGGACACTGCTATTGGATGTCCCAAGTGTAAGTAATCTATCTGGAGCAGGACGTACTGCATACTAAGAATAATACAATTCTGTGAAATACTCACCTGTAGAATTGGTATTATAAGTATACAGTACGTCTTGCTCCACCCCACCCTGTTACATTATTGTGTCTCCCCTGTATGGTGATTGTTATCATTGTTATAGTTACCAGTTTTTGGTTGTTAAATTCTCCCGGCTTCTTTTTCACTGCTTTCCAATGCTGGGGATTTGTGGGAGGTCCCCGGGTATTTGAGGGGCTGGGAGGAGCCTGTTTTGCATGTCTCTGCAGTGCAGCGCCATCTGGCGGAGGATAACCCAAGTGTAAGTAATCTATCTGGAGCAGGACGTACTGTATACTTATAATACCAATTCTACAGGTGAGTATTTCACAGAATTGTATTTTACGTTTCCCTTTACCCAAAAATAATCGTCCGGACGGAAATCCTTACGATCTTGCGCCTGCGCACTACAAACTTAACTCATTAAAGTGCTTGCATACATATTTGCCACCCTCACTTCTACTACAATGTTTAGCTAAACCACTTAGCACTATCCTCCATCTTCCCTTTTGGACCCTTAAAGCTCACCCAAATCACTTAGCACTATCCTCCATCTTCCCTTTTGGACCCTTAAAGCTCACCCAAACCACTTCTCGGTCATGTGAATATTCATCTTTTAATATTTCTGGGCCCATTAGTTTTGTGTTAATGTATTTTGTAAATGAAATGACACTAACATTTTTTTTTTTGGATTCCATCATAAAATATAAAATTTTAAAAAATTTAGAAAATTTCTAATTTTTACAACTATAAAAAACAAAATACATAGCAATGGCAGGGAACAGAACATTATTCTTCATCTGTGGTCCCCAATGAGTTGCGCAGCTCCTGCATCTCGCCCACCAACTGAAAGACCCTGACACTCAGTTGTGCCACTCTGGCACGTGTGGTCCCTGTTAAAAAAAACTTAAATTAAAATATTGGTATAACCTTGTTGGGGTCATACTGCAGGGCCCCCCCCCCCTGTATGGTCCAAACACCTAAATCTGGACCTCAAAAGCCAGAGGGCCCTCGCCACCACGGGCCTGGTTTTGCATAGTGCCCAATTAGATAACCCCTGGCCCGCATTCTGCAGGCCAAGAACAGGCATCAGGAGCAAGGGCAGGAGTGGATATCCAGAATCCCCTGAATTTAAAAATAATAACATAAAATACACATTCTAAGCTACAATATTGTTTAACATGTCATCAAGGGCTAAAAACAGCAATAGGTTAAGTCATGAGTCATCAACTATATTCATTGCCATACAGTGAAAATGGATTGATGGAATGTGAGCAAACTTACCCAGGAGCCATCTACCAGATAATTCTCCTGACTCAAACTGACGAAATTAGCCGGAGCTCTGCAATATATAAGCATCATGGGACGACCCTGGATGCCCTGCAGGAACACTGAGGAATCGCATCGCTGGACCAAAGACTGCTTGTATGTTGTGTGAGTGGCACATCTTGCGGTTCCTGCAACCAAATATAAAATAATTACACAAAGCAAAGGTAACCGACTAAAACAATAACTCCTACAATAAATTAAGATTCAAGTTCAACAATCCAAATATAATTCACAAAGGACATAAGTCTAAAAAATATAGCAATTATATGGATGTGTGGGAAAATAAAGGTTTACATGCTAAGGACTAATTAAGGTCAGCATTAAAATGCATCTATAAGGCATACATGAAATGAATTGATTTAGGTATGCATTGCTATACAATTTATGGCCTCGGCCATGCTGATACATGCAATGCCTTGGTGCTAAAGGCGCGCAGACTCCTTCACATAGCCGCAAAACATGTTCAACAATAGCAATCCGAGCCCTCAAAGGTCCCGTAAGTGGGTCGGAAATGAAACGGATTTATAGGGTGGTGGTCCGTCGGAAGTCAGCTCTCTGAATCAGATGGACACCCATCCCAACAACGGAAGTTATCTGAACGAACCAAAAATTTCCGATTTTGTTTGGAAAATTATCCGAACTAACGGAAATGTTCCGATTTGCTTCCGTTCATCGAAAGCGCATATACACATTTTCCCGAACGTTCATACGAATGAAAAATGAACGAAAAAAAGCAAAAAAAAGACTAACACCCACCCAAACTTTCACAAACAGCGGCGGAAGTCCGGACGAATGTGTCTTTGAATCGAGGCTATGGTTCCAGGGTCAGTGCAAACAACAGGGGTGATAAGGGGCAGCCCTGACGGGTACCATTATGGATTGGCACCGGGGCGGAGAGATGGCCATTCACTTTAACCCTGGCACTGGGCATTGTGTATAGGGCTTCAATAAGTTTCCTCATATTGTCCCCCAGGGCCACATGTCTTAAGAGTCTCCCTTAAGAAAGGCCAGCCCACCCTATCGAAGGCCTTCTCCGCATCTGTGGACAAGAGCATCATTGGCACGTCTGAATTCTGTGCATTATATATTGCACCGAGTGCCCGTACCACATTATCCCTGGCCTCCCTTCCCAACACGAAACCCGTTTGGTCCAGGTGGACCACCTGGGCCACCACCGGAGCCAGTCTATTGGCTAGGATTTTGGCGTACAGCTTCAGGCCGCGTTGTGAAGGGAGATAGAGCGATAGCTCTTGCAAGACAGAGGGTCCTTTCCCGGCTTGTGCAGGACAGAAATGTGGGCTTCGAGGTCCCTACAGGAGAAAGCGCCCGGTGCTTCTGGAGCTGTAATTGAATTCCACGCCCTAACCATGCATGGGCCCAGCAAGGAGACAAAGGTTTTATAATATTTGACCGAGTAGCCATCAGGTCCCGGGGCCTTCCCTGACGGGGTCTGTTTAATCGCCAACATCAGCTCCTCCATCCCAATCGGGTCCTCCAGTGGAGCAGAGTCCTCCTCTGTGACTGAAGGCATACCGGATCCCCTTATGTAATCTTGTATTTTGCCTGAGTGTGTCCGCGACGCCGCCCCCCCACCAAGATTGTACAGGTTCGAGTAATGTCCCCCGAACGCATCCGCTATCCCCTCAGTGGTATGCTGCATTTTTTGGGACCCATCCAGTATCTCGGATATGAAATTCTGGGATTGTTGTTGTCTAAGTGCCCTAGCTAGTAGTGCACTGCTCTTGTTTCCATACTTGTAGTATGCACGTTTACATCTCCTGATCACATGTTTAGCCCTCTGTCTCAACAGAGCGTTGAGGGCCCCTCTCGCCTGGGTCAGCTCCCCGAGCACTTTCACTGCCTCAGCCTGCTTATGGGACAGCTCCAGGCTGCGGACCCTATCAGTGAGTTTTGCTATCTGGGCAAGTCTTTCCCTTTTGAGCCTCGCTCCGTGGCTAATCAGAATGCCCCTTATAACGCTCTTATGTGCCTCCCATAATGTTAGTGGCGAGACCTCCCCATTATCATTGACCCTAAAATAGGTCTCTAGGCCCTCCTTTACGGCCTGCGCCACCACCGCATCCTGAAGGAGAGACTCGTTCAGCCTCCACATCGAGGAGGGCGGCGGTCTATCTACGAGATCAAGGTTTAGGAACACAGGGGCATGGTCAGAGAAGAAGGTCGGGTATATCCCGTCTCCGGTGGCCAGACTAAGTAAACTCTGCGAGATCCAAATGTAGTCCAGCCTGGAGTACGACATGAGCATTGGAGTAAAAGGAGTAATCGCGCCCCGAGATTTCTGACCCGCCACGCGTCCACCAGCTGCATACCATGTAGCCTCTTTCTCAAGGACCTCAGAGCCAGATGGGAGATCGCTGACCTGCCCACCGATGAGTCCAGGAGGGGCTCCATGGTTAAATTGAGATCACCTCCCATTATGACCTCCCCTTCCATAAACTTTTCCATCTTGTCCAGTCTGTGTTTCAAGAATTGGACTTGGCCTTGATTAGGTGCATATATGGAGGCCAACGTATACACTTTTTGGTTAATCAGCCCTTTGGCCAGTACTACCCTTCCCGATTCATCTCTCCAGACCTCCCGTAAGATGAAGGGAACATTCCTTGCAATCATGATCGCAACTCCCTTTTTTTTGTGTCTGCCACGCAGCTGGTGAACACATGAGGGAACTGCTTGTTACAAAGTTTAGGAGCTGAATCCCTTTTAAAATGTGTCTCCTGTAGGAACACAACTTTTGCTTTACATCTTTTTAACTCTTGACCCAGGATGGTTCTCTTTTCTGGGGTATTAAGCCCCTTCACGTTCAGGGTGACTACTTTAATTGGGGCCATGCCGGCGGAGGCAGACAGATAAGGAGCAGAGTCCGCCAGGGGGCGCCGGGCTATGGCACTTCTTGTCCCTTATCCGGTCCCACACGCCAAAGAAGGGGGGGAGGGAGAGATGGGAAGAGGACAACAAGAGGGGCTCTGGGGACGATGAAAGGTAAAAAGGAGTTTGAGGGTATAATACAATAACAAGGGGGGAAACGAAGGACTAGCAGTTAGTCCAACGGCTACTTGCCTGAAGGCAAAGGCCGTAAACGGTGCCTTTTCAATATGCACTTAGTGGCGGGGACTCCACAGGAGAACCTTCGGCCATGGGCAACCAAGCCCTGTGCTAAGTCTATTCCCCTTCTGGAGGAGGGCTTCCCCAGAGGGGTGCACCAAGTGTGAGGGGGATTGGAAGACTAGGCCAGTGAACAGTGGGTTAGGAGCCGCATCTCAATTGTAGTTACTCAGTGAGGTGTACCCCAGGCGTGAAGTGCTGAAGTTCTGCGGCACGAGGAGCAGGTAATACGGGGTAAGTTGTCACCCAGCTCAGCAGCACAATTCAGCAGTTAGAAACATACATGTGACATGATTAAGTGCAGGGCTGGCAAGAATTATAAACTGGCTATATATGCCTAAACACATTCATTTATTCGTCAAAAATACATAGGCACAATACATAAGACACATAACGGATAATCACTCAAACACTAGTAATATAAAACACGCAATTGCTGCATTAAAAACAACACACAATTGTTGGATTCTTAGGACTCCTTTGGTGATAATAGCATCTATTCTTCACTTTTTTTCACTTGTATTCATCAACAAAATTTATTATGGCCTTTAAATTAGATAAAGCCTGCTTACAAAATATTCAATCAGCATTCACTTCCCATGGCGGTCCCATAGGCCATGGAAAGGAGGACGAAATTAGATCATTGTTCAAACGACATAAATCGCTAGTTATAAAGCAATTAAAAGCAATTAAAACGCCACTGGGATGTTTGTACTATTGAAAATTACATCCAGCATAAAATTATTCCCAGAGGACTAAGGGAACGGATTGTCCCCGCAGAACATTTAAGATCTGACAGATTCCTCCAAAAGTGGCAAAAGGAATGTATGGGGCATGGGATACGTCTTATTGGACTAATTGTTGAGGAAGAACTAATACAACTTGATGAGCTAGATCAGGAGATAAAAGAAACGTGTGAGAAACTGGATACATATAGTGATGATCCAGAATTCTCTAAATTAAATGACCTTGTTAAAATGGAGGTTGATCGTGTCCAGAAAACGATTAAAGAAATAAAGCGAAAGAAATTTAGACGTGATTTATCTGAATTTGAATCTGGAAAAATCTTTGTAGAGTTCAAACCACGACATCGCCCCCTTCCCCGACAACGATACTGGAAAGAGTTCTCTAGTGACCTCTCAGGTGCAGAAGCTGAGATGTCCGATGAGAGTCCTCCGCGTGGCTCACGTAGAGCACGCCGTACGGTGTCTTTTTTAGACCCGAATACAAAAAGAGGAGAAGAAGGAGAAAGCGTAGCAAATCGAGTAAAATCTTTAAGGGGGATACGGAAAACGAAAATGTCGAGTCTCCCGTCATAGGTAATATCACTTCTGAGTTAACAGGTCTGGGAGGTCTCAATGTAATAAACTTATCACGGTTCAACCTGCTGGAGCACCACAAATCAGTGTTGTCTAAGGGACTATCTTTTTCTCCCAGTGTGGGTGGAGATGAATTTTTATTATACAAGGACACTGCCCGATACCTCCGGAAGGTCCTATTTCGGACCATGTATAATAAAAATGTTGATCAAATTCAACGCTGTAAGTGTGGAACCCCCAGGGTTGGACCTTGTTGAACACCTGATAGACAGTGAGGAAATACCTGACCTACTACCAGACCAGAGTCAATTGAGATGCCCTTCAAAAAACTTTCCCCCGTTGGGTCAAAATAAATACCTTTCTCTGTTCCTTCAGGTGGTTGAACGTGATCTACGCAAAGAACAGTGGAGCTCTGTAGGCAGCCAAGACAATCTATCCCACCTGGAAAGGATGGCTTTAAAAGACCTTCAAAAAGCTCCCAATATCATAAGAAGACCTAGTGATAAAGGTGGAAATGTGGTCCTATTAGATGAGGACTACTATGTGAACTAAATTCTCAAACAACTTCAAGATTCCAATACATACAATTTGATAAAAGGCAATCCCTTTCCAGGAGTTGTAGATCGCTTGAATGAGAAATTATATTGGGCCAAGGAGGAAAGTCTCATAACTAAAAAGGTTTTTGAATTTGTACGAGTACAGGATTATTCTATTCCTGTCCTGTACACTATCCCAAAAATACACAAAGATCCCGTTACTCCGCCTGGTAGGCCCATTGTGTCGGGAAATGGTGGTCCCTTGAAAGGCATAGCTCGGTTTATAGATGAAAACTTAAAACCATTAGTACGTCTTCTACTGTCTTTTGTGCTTGACAGTGATCTGTTGGGCAAACTACAAAATGTACACATTCAAGATGACTGGCTTTTAGTCAGCGTAGACGTGGAAAGCCTATATACATCCATCCCCCCATGCGGTGGGCCTCCAGGCGGTAGGTGACATACTGCAGGAACTAGGTCCTGGTGACGCAGCATAGTTTATCCTTGAACTTTTGGAATTTGTACTTTGTAACAACTTTTTTCAATTTAACAGATCATTTTATCACCAGATCCGGGGGACAGCCATAGGGGCGGCCTGTGCCCCATCCTACGCCTGTTTGCACCTGGGACGATGGGAGAGTCTCGAGGTGTTTGGGTGGGCGTCGTTTGGGGCACATGCCGCCCTCTGGCTGCGGTATATAGATGACGTCGTCCTAATATGGAGAGGCAGTATCTTACAACTTGAAGAATTCATTCAGGCCTTAAACCTGAATCAACGTAATATTAGACTTTATGCATATAATGAACTAATGAGAACCATCAATTTCATCAAACACCGCGCTTACGACTTAACAAGTGAATAGCAAAAGAGAATTAACAAGAAAAAATTAGTGAGATATCGATTAAATAAAGAATAATAATTAAACTTAAAAGTCCTCGCTGGAGTATTCAAACTGTGTTGGATCAGTCTGTAATTAATTCAAATTAATTGTTTGTAGGTTAGTGACAAAGAACACCATAACTCCGCGGGACAATACTTCCTCCTTCAATACAACATTACTTTCATTCTTGACTGCGAGAAATCCACCTCTTATGTGTATTTTCCACTAAGAATAACAATTGGTGACAACTCCCACCACCATCTATTAAATCACGTACCAGATGCAAATGAAAAACTTGCAGAGTGAGTTTAGGTCCTCTTTAGGGTGTCAAAGCTTCTGTATGCCTCTCATCAATTAAGGTATATTAGAGCAATACTAAACTTTTAGATCCTCCTTATCATTCAAAGCTCCTTATATCTCCTCCATTCCAGAGATTTATAGCATGAAAACAGACAAATAAAAACACATGGCGTGATATCTTCAAAACTTCAGAGCTCCTGCCCACATTTAATATGCTTACCAGCAATCAAATAAAAACACGTTTTGAAAATCAAGATTCCAGCTTCAGACACTATACTGGGAGGCGCGCTGTAAAGACCTTTTGTGTCCCCATACACGCTACCTTCAGTTTGATGTCACTCCGTGATGCAGCTGCGCGTTCCTCCCCGTCTCCTCAGCCGCCGGACACGGGAGCGCTCGCTGTCTCTCCTCTGTGTAACTACGTGATGACGCCTCACAGTCCTGGCCCCGCCCAACGCGTTTCGTCGTCACCTGACAACTTAATCATGAGCTACCGGCCCTGTGGAGCGTCTCTCTTCTCTAGAAAAGTTAGTACTTGCTGAGCATGGCAGGAGAACTTCTCCTTCAGAGACTGGGCCCTCAGAGCTTAGAGCTGCATTGGTAGCTCAGCTTCACCAGGATAGCCAGGACAATGTCCAGCTGGACATTGTGGAAAGGTTAGCTTGCCTAGAAAGGCAGCTGGCACCAGTGGCCCCTAAGAAGGCATTGGGGAAGAGGATTTGTATGCGTCTGTAATCTCTGAGGAGGATGAGGCATTGTCTGAGGGTGAGCTTCCTTCCATTAGGGAAGACAGCAATTCGGACTTGGAATCCTCTACACAAGAGGGTTCGCTGTTCAAGGATCAGATGGAAGGCCTCATTAGTTCCATTTTAGAGGTTCTGCATATTTTGCCTCCAAAACTTCCCAGGAAACACGGAGGCTTGTTCAAGCCAGAGAGACCTAGGCAACAGTTCCCTGAGCAAACTAATTTTTTCAATATTGTCCGAAAGAAATGGGAGAAGCAGGATAGGCTCCCTCCCACTCCTAGGGTCTTGGATACCAAATATAATATACCAAATATCCTTTTCCTTCAGATCTGATACATTTATGGTTTCTTCCTCCTGTGGTTTCAGGTCTCTCTAATACTACTGTAATGCCTTCCTCTGATGGCGCCTGATTAAAGGATCCAGCGGAGAAGCATATAGATCAGGTGGCACATCCTGCTTTCTCTATTGCAGGGTCGACTTTACGGCCAGCCTGTGTAATTTCCATAGCATCTTTGGCGAGCAGAAGGTTGCTAAAACAACTGGATTCCAAGAATCGGTCTCAGATATTCACGAAATTCATGCTCCCAGTTCATTTAGACCAGTTTGGACATTAATTAGTATGCCATATCAGCTATGGATGATTTGGTTAGGTTAAGCACCAGAGTTTTAGCCTCACTAGTGACGTTAAGGCGTTCTTTATGGCTAATACAATGGTCGGCAGATGCGCCCTCCCAAGCAGTCCCTGGCCGGATTCGCCTTTCAGGGGGGCCTTTGTTTGGGGAATGTCTGGATGATGTGTTAAAGGAGGCGACGGGTGGTAAGTCTACTAAACTTCCACAAAAAAGGAAATTGACCCTCTTTTAATGCAAATTCTCCAATTCTTGGCATTTTTGTGGGGTAGAGAATCACCTCTTTCGGATACTGAAGGGAATTCTGGAACAGACCAAAGTCCCAGAGTAAGGCAAAATCATGAACGGATACTCCCACCCAGAAGGATGGGGGGGACGGCTTCTGCATTTTGCTCCCATCTGGAGGGGCCATGTGTCGGATACAGGAGGTGGTGTCCTCAGGTTACAAGATCAAGTTCGGGAGTTAGGTCTCCCGGAGGTTTCTTTGCTTCAGGGGTGTCCCAAAGATGAAAGCAGAAGCCTTGAGAACCACTGTAGCACACCTTTTACAGATTGGAGTAATCCGCCATGTTCCCTTCTCAGAGAGAGGCCAGGGGTTTTACTCCAATTTGTTCACAATCCCCAAGAAAGATGGTTCTGTGCGCCCAATATTAGAAGGGTCTCAACGGTAATCTGTCCGAAGCATTTTCGAGTCCTTAAGATCCCCAGTGTTGTCTCTTCATCCGGGAGAATTTATGTCCACAGTGGATATAAAGGATATGTAACTACACATCCCAATTTTTCGGGGTCATCAAAAATATTTGCGTTTTGCGCTAGCTCTACCTTTTCAGTTGGTGGCTCTGCCCTTAAGCCCTTCTGGGGACGTCTTTAGACACAACTCAGGCCATTTCTTTGAGATCAGAAGAGACTCTTCAGGCCAGAATACAGGATCTCTTGGCCAGCCCTCGGCCGACGATCCATCAGGCGATGCGGCTGGTGGGCCTGATGGTATCTTGCTTCAAGGCAGTGCCCTTTGCACAGTTTCACACAAGGCACACAAGGCAGATGGAGTTGTTCTCGGTCTGGGATCGGACCTCGGAGTCTCTGGATCACCCTTTTTTTATGATACAATCATCCAGGTAGTCCCTAACCTGGTGGCTGAATCCCCAGCATTTTCTGGTAGGCAGGTTATTCTGATTTAATGGGAACCAGGGATGCCAGCCTAACAAGTTGCGGGGCTGTCTATAGGGCACAGACGTTCCAGGGACAGTGGTGGCTGGGGGAGAACAAGCTCCCTGTAAACATCCTAGAACTGAGAGTGATCCTTAGTCCTCACACACTGGATTTCCAACCTGAGAGGGCATCCTGTCAGGATGCAGTCAGACAACCTGACAGCTGTGGCATACATCTACCACCAGAGGGGCCCCAGGAGCAAGAGAGCTCTCAAGGAAGTGAGCCAGATATTTCTATGGGCCGAGAAGCATGTTCTATGCATCTCGGCTATTCACATACCAGAAGTGGACAACTTGCAGGCCGATT
This sequence comes from Gastrophryne carolinensis, assembly GCA_027917425.1. NCBI lineage: Eukaryota > Metazoa > Chordata > Amphibia > Anura > Microhylidae > Gastrophryne > Gastrophryne carolinensis. Next base: position 224,350,980 of record CM051239.1, on the reverse strand, counting down.
GTTTGAGCCAAACAGTGCATCAGTCCGCTCAGTCAGAGGGTGTTTCAGTCCCTTTGCATGTGCTGGGGTCATTCAGATGTAGATCTCTTTGCATCTCGGCACAATCGGAAGGTTCCTAAGTTTGTGTCCTGATCCAGGGACCCTCTAGTGATGCACTGACCTTTCCTTGGTCAGCTTTCAGGCTTTTTTATGCGTTCCATCCATTTCCACTCCTAGATCGTGTACTAGCTATGCTAGTACTAGCTAATTAGCTCACAATGGGCTTCCTACTATCCTGGTGGCTCCTTGCTGGCCAAGGAGAAGCTGGGCTAGAAGAAGAGGGCTAGTATTGGCAGCTCCCCGACAAGCCAGACCTTCTCACACAGGGGCTATTACGTCACCCCAATTTACGAGTTCTGGCTTTGACTGCCTGGCTATTGAAACCTCCATCTTAACAGAGAGGGCGTTATTAGCCAGGGAAATTCAGATCATGATTCAGGCCCGGAAAGATTTACAACAGGGTTTTGCTTGTAGCAAGTGTCTCCAGAATTCTTGAATTTCTGCAGAAGAGTCTGGATGAGGGACTTCAATTGAGCACTCTAAAAGGGTAGGTATCTGCTTTATCTTTTTTCAGATGCTCTTTGCTCAGAATAAGCTTATTAGGAACCTTTTGGAGGGGGTCACTCATGTGCGCCCTCCGCAAAAGCTTATTCTGCCTGTTTGGGAATTGAACTTGGTGTTGTTGGCCCTGCAGGGCTCTCCCTTTGAACCTCTGGCAGAAGCTTTCTCTGAGCTTAATTAATGACACTTAAGGTCATTTTTCTAGTGGCAATTACTTTGGTACTACAGGTTTCTGAATTAGCAGCTTTATCCTTATAGTTGCATAAGGTCAACGCTGTCTTCCATTTTAAGCAGGAATTCCTGCCCAAGGTGGTTTCCCCTTTTCATCTTCTTGACTGAATGGTTTTGCCCTCCCTATGTCAGGCTCCAGTTAGCCTTAATGATAGGGCCTATACTTCCAAGTGGAAGAATCCTAATTCTACACGAGCTATCTGAGCGGCCTGAGCTTTTCAGCTCCAGGCCTCGGTGGAACAGGTATGCAAAGCTGCTACTTGGTCTTCAGCTCATACATTTACCAAATTTTGTAAGGTAGATGTTAGAGCTTCAGCGTATGCCGTATTTTGTAGGAAAGTTTTTCAGACAGTAGTAAGCTAGGATGTTTTGGGTTTTCAGTAAGCTTACTCTTCATTAATTGTTGCGATACTCTCCTGAAGTAAAGGCACTGCTTTTGGAGGCCCCATTCGTTACTTGATGCTGGTGGCCTGGAGTGGATTTGGAGAGAAGATACAATTCTGTGATTCTCGCCTGTAGAATTGTTTTCTTTTCTACATCCACTCAAGCCTGTCAGACCCTCCCTTCTGCTAGGTTACTGTATCTACTACTCAGATGCCTAGTCCTAGTGGAACTTGTATATATGTAAATAGTTGTTTAGCAGAAGAAAAAAGAGAGAGAAAATAAGCGGAGAAAGGTGAAGAATAATTTTTTGTCTCCAACAAAGACATAGGGCTTCTTAGGATGCCTTAGCCTCCCGGGCAGCTGTTCTACTGCATTTACTAGATTGCTGAAGCTGGGAGGAGCCATGCCTTTGTCTTGCAGTCCTCATCCTCCGGTCAAGAGTTGACATATTCATTACTTGAGGCTGACTGCCTGGAGTGGATGCAGAAGAGTAAACAATTCTACAGGTGAGAATCACATATTGGATTTTTCCTCCATGGAAGCCTCAGAGCTTACTGCTCCTCCAGCAGCTCTACCTCATTCGGATATGGCAGGTCTTCATTTCCAGAGATATGGCAGAGAGGAAATGGCAGAGAGATTGGCTTGCTTAGATCGTCCGATCTTAAAGATCCTTAAAGGATTCTTCTGATTTTGAGAAGGAGGATATTTATGCTGCCATAGAATCTCAGGATGAATCTATGAAGGGGGGAGCTCTCACCCAGTAGAGAAGAGAGTAATTTGGATTCTGAACAAGGATCTTCTATGTTCAAGGAGCAGATAAACAAATATGATTTCCTCTATTCTAGAGGTTTTGTGTATTCTAGCTCCTAGAGCCCCTCAAAGGAAGAAAGGAGATCCATACAGATACGAGACAGAAGCAGCTGTTTCTTGAGCATTCTAATTTTACCAAGCTCATCCAAAAGGAATGGGAAAAAGCTTTACACCATTCCTAGAGTCCTAGATACTAAATACCCTTTCCATGGACCTTATTTGGTCATGGTCTTTTCCTCCTAAAGTGGATGAGCCAGTTTCAGGACTCTCCAAGAACCTTGCTATTCCTACTTCAGACAGTGCTTACCTTAGAGACCTGGTGGATAAGTGTCTGGATCAGGTATCCAGGCATGGCTTTTCTATGGTCGGATATGCCTTACAGCCAGCTTGTACCGCATCCATGGCAGGCAAGCAGTTTTAATCAGTTGAGTTTTTCAACTTTGGGCTGGTCACTGCTATGTTCTCGCTTGATAAAGTCCAGTTTGGAAGTCTACAGGTACGTCATCTCTTCTGATATATTTAGACTAAATGCCAAGGCTTTAGCTCTGCTGGTGGCTCTGAGACATTCTCTGACTGGACTTCCTTTTTTGGGAAGTAGTCTGTTTGGGGAGCATTTGGATGATATAGTAAAGAGGGCTAAAGGGGGCAGTGCTACTAGATTCCCACAAAGGAGGTCTAATTCGTTTATTATAGATTTTCTTAAACTCAGCCATTTCGAGGTTCCCTTTCCTTTAGACATGGAGAGGAATTCTGGAATAACATGAAGGGACGCCCTCACCCTTTCGGGTGGGGGGCACAGATTCTGCATTTTGGTCCCCTTTTTTGGAGGAACCAAGTGCATGGATTCAGGAGATATTTTTTTCATGTTACAAGATTGAATTGGGGGGCAGACATTCTTGGAAGTTATTCTGTCTTGGGGTATCCTCAGATCCAGAAAAAGCAGAACCATTGAGATCTGCTGTAACTCACCTGTTGCAGCTAGGAGTAATCTGTTACATCCTCCTTTTCAGAGAGAGGTCAGAGATTCTATTCCAAATGGTTCATAATCCCCAAGAGGGATGGTTCTGTGCGCCCAATTTTGGACCACAAAGGCCTCAACAGTTTTGTCCAACTGCAGATTTTGCATGGAATCTTTAAGATCCACAACGGTGACATTAAAGCCAGGGTTTTTTTTACCACCGTAGATATAAGGGGTGCCTACCTACATATCCCAGGCCATCAGAAATTTTAACATTTCACAGTAGATGGCCTACACTAAAAGTTCGTAGCTCTGCCTATTACCTATTTTCAGCTCCAAGGGTTTTTACCAAGGCTTTGTCAGGTCTCATGGCACTTCTAAGAGATCAGGGAATATAAATCACTCCATACTTAGACGATCTCTTTGTCAGAGCCCCATGTTTTCAGGAGGCTATGAGAGATACAGAGAGTCTTGTCGACTACAGAAAGCTTTAGCTGGATAGTCAACTATCCAAAGTTGCATGACACACTCAGCAAGGCAGTCTCTAGCCTGATGGCTGAATCCATCCCCCACCTCTTCAGGTGGGCAAATCCTTTTTTACTGGTCCAAATGAAGATGGTCACCGTGAATACCAGCCCAACAGGTTGGGGTGGTGTCATGAGGTCACAAACAATTCAGGGACAATGTGGCCAGATCTTTCTCTGAGCTGAGAAGAATGTTCTGTGCATTACGGCAATTCATATACCAGGAGTGGACAACGTGCAAGCTGATCTTCTAAGCAGAGCAGCCTTGGATCAGGGAGAATGCTCCCTTCGAGCCCTATGCATGCACTGGGGGCTCCCAGACGTGGATCTCTTTGCATCCCGGAAGGTTCCAAGGCTTTTATTTCGATCCAGGGACCCTCTGGAGCAGTGGATGCCCTGACCCCTTCCCTGTTCAGCATTTAGGCTCTTGTATGCATTCCCTCCATTCCACTCCTGGGACATGTACTAAGGAAGATAGCCTGTGATGGGGTCCCAACCATACAGGAGAAGTTGGTTTTTAAACATAATAAGGATATCGGAAGGCGACCACTGGTGCCTGCCCGATGAGCCAGATCTCCTCACACAGGGGCCTCTTCGGCATCCCAGTTTATGAGTTCTGGCTTTGACGGCCTGGCTATTGAAATCTCCATCCCGGCAGAAAAGGATTTATCTGCCAGAGTCATCCGGACAATGATTTCAGCCCAAAAGCAGTCTAACACAGAGTCGGGTGGGTTTTTATTGCCTGGTGTGAATTCAGGAAATTCGCTTAAACTTTTCTGTCTCCAGAGTCCTAGAGTTTTGGCAGAAGGATCTAGATGAGGGTCTTCAATGGAGCTCTTTAACCCTTTCGCTGCCAGCCTACCTGCAGCTTTTGTCACCCTCTGTTGCCAGACCATGTTTCACTATTTTGCGCTACACATGTTCAACTGTGATTTTTCAAAGGATTTCCAGCGATTTCCCAGGAAAATTATATATAGTTGTTTTCAACAGAGTCTGGGCTTCAACATGAAATGTCTTGTTTGTCCTTTTTTTAGTGTATTCTCAATACTTTTTGGCGAAATATGTGCAAAAAAAATAAAAAAAAATCTATTTTTTGCAATTTGTAGTTTTTTTTGTAATAAAAAATGTAAGTTTGTCAATAAAACTGTATTGCGTGCGAAACCCTGATTTCTCCCGGTCACAGCAGTACAACATATGTATTGGTAGACACCCTTTCCTGCCCAGGAGACTCCCCCAAACTGAAACAGAGCTTTAGGAGATTTAAAGGAGACAATTGTCTCCTTTATTTTAAATAAAACACTTACTTTATTAGAGAAAACCATATTGCATGTGAAAGCCCAATTTCTCCAGATTACAACGGTACCACATATGTATTGGTAGCCCCCCCCCCCCCCCATTCTTGCCCAGGAGACCCCCTAAATTAAAAATAGCACTTTATAACATTTACAAATAAAATACTACTACTATCCACACTATAAACATAAGGGGTTAATTAAAAAAAAAGACATAGAAAAACCCTTAAAACTCCCCCAAAAAATGATATGGGGTCCCCCTTACCCATCATAACCAGCCCTGGACCAGCTATGGGGGCTTGTAGAACAGGGTGCAAGGGGGCCAGCTTTGGTGGCCCCCCCACCCTGCAGGCTACAAGCCCTCATAGCCATGGCCCGGGCTCTTCTGCCCCCCCCCCCCCTGGGCTTTGGGGAGGCAGGTAATTGGGGTGCCGGGGGTTAACGGCAAGTCACCCGCTAGCCGCAGGTGACTTGCCAGCCCCCCAGCCTTGTGAACTGGCATAGGGGTCTCATGGACCCCTTACCAGTTCACAAGGGGTTAAATGTAAAAAAAAAAAAAAAAAACACAGAAACAAGCAGAAAATATTTATTTATTTAATACTTACCTCCCATCCATCCCTGTGTCCCACGCTGACCAATCTGGCTTCTGCTCTCCTGCTTGAGTTGGAAGCCTTTTTTAGCTGCTGGGCCACAGAACATGAGGGCTTAATTTAAAAAAAAAAACATAGGGTTTTTTTTTTTTTTTTTTTAATTTTAAGGGTTAAAACCCTTAAAAATCCCCCCAAAAATGAAATGGGGTCCCCCTTACCCAGCATTACCAGCCCGGGACCAGCTATGGGGGCTTGTAGGAACAGAGTGGGGGGCCAGCATTTGTGCCCCCCTCCCCACCCTGCAGCCTACAAGCCCACATAGCCTATGTGGGCCCGGGCTCTTCCCCCCCCCCCTCCCCCGGGCTTTGGGGAGGCAGGTAATAGGGGTGCCGGGGGTTAATGGCAAATCACCTGCGGCTACCGCAGGTGACTTGCCAGCCCCCAGCCTTGTGAACTGGTCTCATGGACCCCTTACCAGTTCACAAGGGGTTAAATGTAAAAATAAAAACACACAGACATAAGAAAAAAAATGTAATTTATTTATTTTTTTTACATTACTCACCTCCGATCCTGTGTCCCCCGGCGATCTCCGATGACAGCTGACAGTCTGCTGGGGTGTTTGGAGGAGAGAGCCTGGGGAGGGGGGGCATCACAGCCCTCTCCCCCTCCCCACCTCTTTCCTCCAACCACCCGAGCAGACTGAGCCTTAGTCTTGGGTGCTGGACTTAAAAAGCCGGCTGCTGGTGACATCACAGTGATGTCACCCGCCCCCAGGGGCTAGCAGTCGCGATCCAGGAAGTGGGGGGAGAGGGCGATTTCTGCCCTCTCCTCGCCACGGAAGAGGCTGGGGGGGTGATCGGAGGCCCCCCCCCCAGTGAAGAGGACACCCGTCGGGAGACAGCGCTGCCTCAGGTAAGCAAATGTCATTTTTATTTATTTTTTTTCTTTACAGTTAGCAGCTGCTGCTGCCGAAGAGGGGGGGGCTATTCTGGGGGCTCTCCTGGAGCAATCCGACCTCCCACGGGGAAACGGATGGCACCAAATTAAAGAGGAGACCCGGCTGGATCCAAGGAGGGGTCAGGTGAGTATTTTTTTATTTTTTAACTAGCAGGGGGGGGGGGGGGGAAGTCAAGCACGTAACACCTACGGGCTTGCCACTTAACGCCAGCCAAGCCAGCACGTAGGTGTTACGGGCTTGGCAACAAAAGGGTTAAGGGACAGTTTTCTGCCCTATCATCCTATGTTTTTTTTTCAGAAACCTATTGCTGAAAATGAACTTATAAGGATGTTTTTGGCAAGGAGTAACCCATGTACGCCCTCTGCAAAAGCCACTTTCTGCTGGTTTGGGACTTAATTTTAGTTTTATCTGTTCTGCAGGGTCCTCAGATGGCAGAAATTTCACAAGATTGATCGTCTATCCTTGTTCTCCAACTAACTGTAGGATGTTTAGAATGCCTTCATCCTCCTGGGAGGCTGCCCCTACTGCTTTTCAGTCACTGGATTGCGGAGAGCAGCCGGAAGTATATAAAGGCTGGGAGAAACGACACCTTTTTTTCTTGCAGTCCCCCCCCCCCCCTTTAGGGCGAGGGTTAACCCATTTGTATCAGATTCACTGACTCCCTGGAGTGGAAGAAGAGAAATCAGTTCTACACGTGAAAATTACAGAATTGTATTTTTCAAAGCTGTCTCCTTCTCTATAGTTATGGAAGAAAAACCTTGAATACTACTAAAACGTTTTCAGGAGGACACTAGCTTCTTTTTGGGAACAAAATTTGTTATTGTCAGCATTGATTATTTTTAATTGGACTTATGGAATTACCCTTGGCGCTGTTGACTTGAAAAGTTGACTAGTGGTGATTTATTCTGCCCAGAAGAGTTCTGAGCTGACCATCATGTCTGGCATTGGCCAGGTTCTAGGCAGTTACTTGGTTAAGAAGATTTGTTCTTTAGGGAGCTGTGCTTTCTCTGTCTCCTTGAGAGAGTTGTTTTTTCCTTTTGTCCATGCATTATTCAGCACAAGGAGTGACTGTAAAAATGCTTTCAACAAAAACTAGACCTTAAGGCCCTTCCAACAACCACTCAGTCTATTCACAAACTGATGTGCCTGTGGGATCAGAAAATGGCCTGGCTGCTACATTTAGTGGGTAGCTAGGATAATGGTGTTAAGGGCATACAGTCTCAAATGTAGGGAGGCTCTATTTTAGGTCACTAATCATGTCATTTGGGTAGTTTGATCGCCCTTGTTTTTTTGTTATCAAAATCCGGCTTCAGATGTGCTAGACTACTTCTTCCAATCCATTCCAGACCCTCCTTACACTTGGGATTACTTCCTTGCCCGAAGGGTGTGACTGCAAGACAAAAAAGGTTGCTGAAGATTCTCTCTTAAGGATTGGCAGCAAGCGGGGGAATGCACCCTGTCGGCTTCCTGCACGACCTTATTCCCACGGATTCCTCTGACCCAACTATATGCCTCCCCAGCTTTTTTCTGTTTAAATTGGGGTCCAAGAAGGTAGGGTGAAGCGCCCCAGGGGTCTGGGGCGCTTTGAGGTTAAACCCTCAGGGCTGCAGGCTTTCATTAAAAAGCAAGTAAGCTGCAGGTTTTTGTCTGGTGAGCCTGCTTGGGGGGACCAAGGGATTTCCCCTTTTTTATTGCTCTTTCCCATGTGTTTAAGTTGAGGTTGTTGGCCAGCAAAAAAGGGGCTGCTCTGAGCCACTGCACGGCCACCCTCAAGTGGACCTAGACCTTTTGGCAGGTCATTTTGTTTGTTTTTTAATACTGTTTTTATTGTTTTTGTTTAAATCTATACTATTATAGATTGGGAAAGGGCAAATATAATATTACTATATAATTTATATATATGGTGGTACCCACCAGAGGACTCGCAGTACTCTTGTGACTGTCGAGAACCTATATATACTTGGTCAGAACCCCAGGGTCATAGACTAGTATTATTAAATTCACCATGGCGGAGGCATCTAGGGTAGCAGATCTGGTCTTAACAGATTTACCCCATATCCAGTATGCATGCAGTGGCACTGGACAAGGATAGCACGGTGTGCAAGGATTATGCTACGGTTGTAGTGGATAGGGAGACAGTTCTCTTCCCTGAGGGGGCTCTGACCCCTATTGCTGGTGCTCTGAGACTTAAAAACCCCCTTTGCAGCCTTAATGCGGACCTAAACCTTTAGTGTGACTACTAAGAAGGTTTGTAAAAAAAAAAAAAAATCCTCTGAGTGTGTTGAAAAGGATATTGTTGCTGCCATAGTCTCTTTCTGAATCTTTGTCGGCAGCCCTCAAGTGGTCCTAAACCTACAGAGTCATCATGGAGTATTGGCTACTAAAAGGGTTTTAAAGAAAATAATTTTTCCCCTGAGTTGAAGAGGATATTGTGGCTGCCATGGTCTCCTTCTGAATCTTTAAACTCTGTCGGCAGCCCTCAAGTGGTCCTAAACCTATAGAGTAATCATGGGGTATTGGCTACTAAAAGGGTTTTAAAGAAAAACATTTTTCCTCTGAGTTGAAGAGGATATTGTGGCTACCATGGTCTCCTTCTGAGTCTTTAAACTCGGTCGCCAGCCCTCAAGTGGTCCTAAACCTATAGTCATTATGGTGTATTGGCTACTAAAAAGGTAATAAGAAAAAAAAAAAGAGGATGGTTGATTTCCTCCATTCTGGAGGATGTTGCAGAGCATACAATATAATCTGATAAATAGGGAATGGCAGAAGTCAGGTTGTTTTCCGACCATTCCACTTGCAGGTTTGGGGGGACCACTTCTGCATTTTGCTCATATTTGGAGGCTTCATTAACAGATATTTGGATACAGGAAGTTGTATCCTCAGGTTACAAGATCAAATTAGGAGCCAGACCCCCTTGGTGATTCTCTTGGTCAGGGGTATCCCGAATTCCGCAGTAAGCAGAAGCATTGAGATCTGCCGTATGTCGCCTTTTTAGAGATTGGAAGTGTTGATCCAGTGAAGTTACTCCAGCCGGGCAGTGTATATATAAGGATACATACCTACATTGCTGTAGGTGGCCTACATCTTCAGTTTGTGGCGTTACCCTTCGGGTGTTTACCAAGGTGTTGGCAGGTCTCATGTTTTCTCTAAGAAGTCAGGGTATACATATAATCCCTTACTTAGACTATCTGTTAATATGGGCCCATCATGTCAGGGGGCCCAGAAGAATACACAGACTGTCTGATCGACATTGGATAATTGACTATCCAGTCGAATCCTTAAGTCAAATATCATATCGTAGCTTCAAGAGTTATTCTTTATGGGACTGGCATTAGACCACATCTCAGGCAAAAGTGTTTTTTCCAACACAGAAGTGACTCTTACTCCAGGCCAGGGTACAGGGTCTCTTGTCTTGCCCTCACCCGACGATTCATCAAGGAATATGTCTGTTGGGCCTGATGGTATCTTGCTTGAGTCAGTACCTTTTGCACTGTTCGCACAAGACCCCTGCAGATGGAATTTCTCTCAATCTGGGATCGAGACCCACACACTCTGATTCACTCTTTTTGCATGACACCGTCAGCAAGGCAGTCTCTAGCCTGGTCCTCAGCCTCTTCAGACTGGCAAATCCTCCCTTCCAATACAGTGGAAGATCATCACCATGGATGCCAGTCTATCTGGTTGGGGGAGTGTCATGGAGTCACAAAGGATCCAGGGACAGTGGAGTCCGAAGGAGAGCAGAATCTCCATAAAGATCCTGAAACTGAGAGCTATTCTATTGTATTCAGACATTGGACATCCCATCTGATGGGGCATCCCGTCCAGATTCAAACAGACAATTGGACGGCAGTGGTATATATCAACCACCATGAGGTCATCAGAAGCAGTAAAGCCCTGATGGAAGTGAGCTGGGTTTTTTACTTGTCTTTTGGTGGTACACATACCTGGAGTGGACAACTTGTAGGCCGATCATCTCAGCAGAACGGTCCTGCATCAGAGGTAATGGTCTCTTAGCCAGGGTTTTTTCTAATCCGTATGCATGTGCTGGGGAATCCCAGGCGTAGATCTCTTGCATCACGGCTCAGTCAGAAGGTCCGAAGTTTGTCTCAGCCCAGGGATCCTCTAACAATAGCAACAGATGTCCTGACTCTTCAGTGGTCCGCATTCAAGCTTCTTTATGCATTTCTCTCCGTTTTCACTCCTGGGTCAAGTACTAAAAAAGGTTTAGCTCACAAGGGAGTCCCAACCATTTTGGTGACTCCTCTGTGACGAGAAGAAGCTGGTTATCAGACATAGTAAGGATGTCACAGGGCAACTTGTGGAGGCGACGATCCAGATCTTCTCACACAGGGGCCTCTAAGGCATCCCAAATCACAGGTTCTGGGTTGGAAGGCCTGGCTATTGAATCCTTTATCTTGGAAGAAAGGGTTATTTTCTGCCAGAATCATCTATGATTCAGGCCAGGAAGAAATCTTTATCAAGCGATCTACTATAGAGTTTGGCAAGCATTTATAGCTTGGTGCGAATCCAGGGGTTCGCTTGTAGAATATATTGATTTTTTGCAGAAGTCTTGATGAAGGTCTTCAATTGAGGACAAATATCTATCGGTCTTCTTTCAGAAACCCATAGCTGAGAATGATTTTATCAGAACTTGTTTTACAAGGAGTCGCTCATGTGCTGCCTCCTCTTAATCCACTTCTGCCGGCTTGGGACCTGAACTTTTTTCAGGGTCCCCCTTTTTTTTGAACCATGGTAGATGCGTCATTAAGTCTAAGAGCGCTTATGGTTATCTCTTAGTGGCAATAACCTCAGCAGGCGGGTTTCTGAATTAGCAGCTCATCACTAAGCCTCGTTATTTGAGTGTTTTAGGATTTTCTTCCTAAAGGTATCTTTTCAGTTAATGAAGAGATGGTTTTTGCCTTCCTTATGTCCTGCTCCAGTGTCTAATAAGGAAGGGGTGTTCTTAACTGTTTGGATGTGAGAGCACTAAGGTATTATCTCACTACACAATCTTTCCATAGTTTGGACTTCTTATGTCATACCTGAGGGTCCACGGAAAGGTCTTCCACCAGCTAAGTCTGCCATCAGTCGATGGATTAGACAGACGGTGGTAAGAGTCTATTCTGCCAAGGGGAAGGAGCCCCTTGTTTGGGTCACAGCTATTTCCACTAGGGCCATTGGTGCTTCCTGGGCCTTTCAGCATCATGGAACAGGTTGTAAAGCTGCCACCTGGTCTTTGGTTCATACATTTACCAATTTTAAAAGGTAGGTGTTAGGGCCTCAGCTGGCGCTGTGGTTGGTCAAAAGGTTCTTCAGACGGTAGTGAAATAAACTACCTGCTGTTCCACGCTGGGGATCCCGCCCATAGATGGCACTGCTTTTGGAGATCCCAAGTGTAAGAAGGGTCTGGAATGGATCAGAAGAAAAAACACAATTCTGTGAAACTCACCTGTAGAATAGTTTTTTCTGGGGATCCATTCCAGACCCTCCGGCCCACACTTTTTGGGTCATGATCTATCTTTGGATGCTTTTTTGATGGTGTTTAGTCCATTTATTATTTCACTGGCATTAAAAAAGAAAAAAAAAAAAAGGATATTTTGAGAGAATTCAAGCGGAGTTCGGTGTGAGGTAACATTGTCTCCTATAAGGGGGCCTCCCGGCCTGCCTCTGGTTTATGATTTACTGCTTTTTAAGTACTGGTTTTGATTAGGAGGCAGCTGCTACTTATGGGCCGGGAGGGGCCGCACCTTTTTTGTCTTGCAGTCACACCCTTCGGGCAAGGAAGTAATCCCAAGTGTAAGGAGGGTCTGGAATGGATCCCCAGAAAAAACAATTCTACAGGTGAGTTTCACAGAATTGTGTTTTCTTGATGGCTATTTTTACTTCCTTTCACAGTGCGGATATAAAGGCTTGGCTGTGGCCAAAGTTGATTGTAGAGTTTCGCACAGAAGTGGTGGAACTGCTACTCTGGGTTCAGAATGTTAGTCATTCTGTATCGTTCAGCGGTTAGCAGTAAGCTTGTGTGTTACAGAGTGTGTTCCCACATGATAAGGTAATGTTGTTGTTTTTTTTTCCTTTACTGATGACTACTTTTCTATAAAAGTATACAAACCAAGTTTTTCCGGTCCGGTATTCTCATGTTTCCAGAGTTACCATCGGGTGCTCTCTAGCTGCGGCTGCATCCCCAGCCTCCCTGTAACTGAGGTATGCTCCCTCACTCTGCAGGGAAACCAAGAATGCTGTAGCTCCCTTCCTTAAAAGGAACTGTATGCCATGCATTGATATGCACATTCTACAGTGCTGTTTGGAGAGCCCATGCATGCGCTGCGGGACCAGATAAAGGTGAGTTTCTGGGGTGAACTGGGGGGTTTTCAAACAGCAGGGAACTGCAAATTAGGATGCCCCCGGGGCAAGGACTAGAACCCGGGATAGTGAAAATTGGGTTTCGGTCCACTTTAATGTCCATAGTATTTGACTGTACTAAATAATGTTGAAGTAAATTTGATTTTGGTTTTTAATTATTTCTGTTAGTGGTATTCCAATTTTGTACTGTAGTTAAATTATTGTAGGCAAGATCTTAATTCACATTTTGGTTTAAGGTTACCTGCCAACAAAAGAACTTGGCTACTGCCATTTTACGAGGCTTTTTTTTTTTTTACAATTTTCCATTTGCTTAACTCTGGCTGCATTCATTGCCTTCTACAACACATTAGGGCAATGTTATCACTATATTACCTTTAGATTATTTACATGTTCATACATTTTGTTTTATACTCTTATAATATGCATATATATGTTATCATTTATTCTGTTTCATGTTTGTCACATTGTTACTAATCAAAAACTGTACATATGGTACAGGCCATCATTTCATGACAGGGCATTATGGAAAGGTGGCTTCAGTGGAGATGCCAGAAACATTCAGTACGTTCAAGATCAGAACCAGAAGAATTTGGGAGCTGCTCAAAGCATTCTCTATCAAGACAAACTTATGACAACACTTTGACCATTTTTGGTGACATTCCATAAGCCATCAAACATCCATTTCCTTCATGAACCTGCCTTGTCCTGTTTATCATCTTTTCATCGCCCAAGTCGAAATGTTTAAATCACAAGTGCCTAGCATCTAAACTATGTCCTGGATAGAAGATGGCCTTACTAACTCACATTTTGTTGCATAGACTTGTGTAATTAACCGAGCTGTGAACTTTTAAGAAAGGAAAATGCAATAAGGATGGACATAATTATCATTTTAACTTGGGAAAATAAGCTTAAAATATATACAATGATGTGGCTTTTATGTTAACAGCTATATTAGGATGTAAGATCATGTAAAATCATTCTGCTGACAAGACCAAAAAAAGTTATACTCCCCTTTTATCCCCAGCAAACGATTGCTGCTAGTCCAAGGCTCTGATACTTTCATCTCAGGAACTATGGCCCCCCTCGATTCACTGCAATGGAGCAGGCATTGCAGTGAATAACATGTGGTATTTTCTTTTGTTGTGTTGCCTGTAGAATGACTTTAATATATTGACTAAACTAATTGAGAGATACATTTAGGTTTCATGTTGTTAATTTCCTTTTGTATCTGGTAAGTTTTTTTTTTTTCATAACCGGCATTGAAAACAAAAAACAAACCTCAGAAATAGGATTTTTATAAAATGGTAATTATTCTATGAATGAGATAGGACATGTACTCTTAAAAGCTTAGTGCACAGTATAGCATATTAAAGAGACAGTCCAGGCAGAAATAAACAATCACACCCCTCCTCTACTTTGCTTTTGCTTTCATGTACGCAATCCTGAGATTGGACCGTGCGGTATCCAGCGGCATCACCAATGCCTTATGCAGAGTGGTTGAGCTGAGGCATTGCCTAGAAGATTCCCTCTGTTGCAATGAATGGAGCGCGCCGCATGCCAGTCATTGTAACAGAGACTGGGCATAGCCTTGTCCACCAATTTGCTTGCCAATGGTGCACAAGCACTCAAGGAATTACCTGGCTTGCCATACAACCTCCTCTCCATAACCAGAAACTACTAGGCAAAGCTAGGTAAAGCAGCTACAGGGAAAAGCAGGTAAGTATTTATCATAGTCTTATTTATTAAACATTGTTGGCAAGACAGTCAATTACTTAAATACAGTTTTATACATGATTTTAGTGGCATTAGAATGTTTCAATCAATGTTTTCACATTTTAAATATACTCTACATAAATTGTGCATATTAGGGCTATTTTACAGATCATTAATACTAGAGGCATTCCAGAATCCAGGTGTAAAAAAAAAAAGGTGTACAGTATCATGTTTTATATCCCTGCACAGAATAGGAACGGCCTACTAATTGAGATGCAAGACCAATATCGAGAAAGGAGCTTGAACACTTGAATTTTTTTATTGTTGTTAATTTTACAAATAGGCTTTATAAATTGATTAAAATTTAACCTGCTGCTGGGACAACAGGATTTTTCACAATAGTGCCTTTCAAATGTAAAATGTCATAATTTGTTGTGGGTGCTTAATAGGTTAAATGTGTTTTATGTAATTTATAGGGATTGTTCTGTGTTAAAACTGAAAACCTAATATTACAATATCTTTGTATGTCAGTTAGTGCCATGTTTTATTCTATATTAATTCTACATTCCTTTCCTTCAAACATAAAATATATGCAATAGCTTCGCATACTTGCTGAATCATACTGTAGACCCTTTTTTGGCTTATTATTACATGACCATGCTGGAGAGTACACATTTAAAATTTAAACTTGTGAAATAATGTGATTACATATTAAATGGACTGTCCAGTGTAAATAACCTGCAGCATGTTGCCTATTGTTTTCCATTGAGATGTATGATACTTGGCACTCCCTTCTCCTTTTTAATAGAAGTCTCAGTAATCCTATCATGGCTGTCACACGCAACAGTTATTTAGACTGGACTGTCACTTTTAAAAGCAAGACGGAGCATCTCTCAACACAGAGCAAATTCAGGGAGCTATATATCCTTGGCTATATATCTAAAGCCTAGCTTCTGTATCATGTACGCTGTTAGCGAAGGATACACATTCAAACTTTAATGCCTGTTCATACCTCCCAACTTCCAAAGATATGAAAGAGGGACAAGCCACGCCCCTGGCCACACACCCGGTCACGCCCCCTGCCACGCCCCTCACCACGCCATATTTCCCACCCATTTAAAAAAAAAAAAAAAATATTAAGCAATGTCTTACCTTATCCTCCGGGGTCCTCGGGCCTCTGTAGTCACGTGTCTTCAGCGGGTGGGAGGAGCCTAACGGCCCACTCTCATGTCCCGCGCTGGCACTGCTCAATGGCCGGGGCGGGGCAAACCAGGGCGAGGTGGCCAATCAAGAGGCCCTGCTTACAGAGGAGCCGAAGTGGCTGATAACTGGGCGGCGGAGGTGATCGGTGGGGAGGGGGTGCGGGTGGGCGGTGTAACAGCAGATCGGGGGTGCGGGCGGCGGAACAGCTGATCAGGGGGGCGGGCGGCGGAACAGCTGATCGGGGGTGCGGGCGGCAGAAAAGCTGATCGGGGTGCGGGCGGGCGGCGGAACAGCTGATCGGGGGTGCGGGCGGGCGGCGGAACAGCTGATCGGGGGTGCGGGCGGGCGGCGGAACAGCTGATCGGGGGTGCGGGCGGGCGGCGGAACAGCTGATCGGGGGGGCGGGCGGGCGGCGGAACAGCTGATCGGGGGTGCGGGCGGCGGAACAGCTGATCGGGGGTGCGGGCGGCGGAACAGCTGATCGGTGGGACGGGGAGGATAATGCGCCTCCCGGGACAATTAGTAATCATCCGGGACCGCGGGATAATGTGGGAAAATCGGGACAGTCCCGGGAAAATCGGGACGGTTGGGAGGTATGCCTGTTTGCTATCAGCAACTTTACAGCAAGTCTAGTTTCACAACACAACAATCCATTTCTTCTGCAGTACAGTTGCATACTCTTATGTTAAAGTGGATCAAAACACGGGATTTTCACTATCCTGGGTTTTGGTTCATTCTTCTTGGACACCTCGGTGTGGGGTGCCCCGCTGTGTGAGATCACCCATATTCTTGGTGTGCCACACACCCCGCTTCACTTCTTAAATATTCATCACTTCATGGGTTAATCCACCGCAGGTGACGTAGTGCAGAGAGGAAGTCTTGTAACGAGCCCCCTTCCGGCCTATATATACCTGGTACCTCCCTTCAATCACCAGTATTTTTTCTCTCTGCTTGCTGACAAGTCAGAAGTTGGAAGTCTCCTGCTTACAGGTAGGCCGGGGTATTCTTACCCCGCCACCCCCCTTTTGGTCTATTTCTGCTCGGTTTGAGTTTGTATACCTTTATGGTGAAATAGGAAGCCTCCCAGCCTTGGCTGCTCACCGGGCAAATGGTAGATGGCACTTTAAGTGCCTAGGAGCTTATCTCCTACCGCTCGACCTCATGCGTGGGGCAATGCGGCGAACCGGCATGGTGATCCGGAAATGGGATGCCCCTGTCCCGAGGGTCCCCGTAGCCCCTTTCTCTCCTGTTGGGGGGGTGGCGAGGGTGTGCTTTAGTATGTGTGTTTCACTGTATCACTGCATGTTAACATATATGTCATGTTTATACATTCACTGTAGCATGTGTATATTTTGGGTCTGCTTTAGGGCAGCTTGCGCTGGGTATGGGCTGGCCACCTCTCTGGCAGTTGGTTGCTTGTGGCCCCCTCCCCCCTCTCCCCTCTCCTCGCCTGGCATTCATTGAGCTTTGTCAGCACATGCGGTTTTTACCCTCCCCCCTCCGCTGCCTGGACGCGCGTGCTGGATCAGCTGTAAAGTGTTCCAGCTAATCAGCGTAGGGGGGGGGCGCGGCGCCGACGTCATGCGGCGTCTGCGGCGGGCCCAGCGTCCCAGCTTCCTTCAAAACAGGAAGGCACGTGGGCACACGGCCGCACTTTGTCTTCTGCCGGCTCATGGCTGCTGGCTGCAGGCTTACCGGCTGATTGCGGTACAGGTAAGCGGCCCCGCCGTTGGGGCCGTTAAATGGGAGATATTGTTTAATAATACAGTGAGAAATCACTATTATCAAGGGGGCGTCATTTAAGGGCACTTGGTGCCATACTTATATGTTATACACATGTGAAGGATCTGATGGTTGTTTTCTTGCCTTGCAGATCCTGGGATCCCTGCTTATGCTAGCCCTCCGGCTCTATGTGCCTGGCAAATTATTGGGATTGATTTGAATGTTTATATACATAGACTATATATAAGTGTATATATATATAGTTTCTATTAAAGGGGACCTAAACTTTAAAAAAAAAAAAAAATTTTATATAAATCCTCCCTTCCGGGACATTACTAAAATAAAGGGGGCATCCCGGGTCGGCTTATGCCTTAAAAGTCCCATTATTGCGAATACCATAAATCACCATATGGAGGCTTCCGTAGATTCCGGAAACGGTTCTGCTGTTCCCTTTGGGGGGTGCGTAGGTTGTGGGGTTCCACTCCCAGCTGATGATATCTTTATTTGCATCCCTTGTGCTAAACAGACTATTGCGCGCCAGTCCGTTGCTTCGGCTGCGGTGCCATCGCTTCCTTCATCATCTCCTACCTCTCCATCCCTATTCCGGACCCCGCATGACACTGTCAAAAGTGGGGATTCGCATTCCGAGGCAGCAGCACAGCCCTGCCCCCGGAAAATGATGCCCGTTAAAGCAGCGTTTAAAACCGCTACAAAACGAAGGCACCTGACTCCGGTACCTTCGGCTCCACAGGACCAGTTTTGTGAACCTGTGGAATGGTCCGATGGATCCCCTGACGAGGATGAACTCCCGTCGGAGTCAGATGAGCCGACAGGTCAGCATGTGGCTGATGAGATCGGCGATTGGTCAGAGGGGGTTGTTTTTGACACCCCTCCATTCTGGCTCAAATGTTTAATATTTTGAGTTTAGATACGCCTGAGGCGGCCGCCCCGCCAAAGGGTCAGTTATTTAAAGAGCCTCAGCCGAGTTTGGTCTTTCCCAGACAGCACCACTTTGAGAGGGTGGTTCTTAAGGAATGGGAACATCCCACACGGTTATCTGGAATTCCTTCCAGTTGGGAAAAGCGTTATCCTTTTCCACCAGAATTGGTGAGGCTGTGGTCTGTCCCTCCGGACGTCGATACCCCTGTACTAGGACTCTCCAGCTCGGCTATGGTACAATCTGCTGAGACCACTGTCCCCAAAGATGGGGAAGATCGCAGGATTGACCAATACGCTCTACATGGTTTTATCTATTCCGGGTCAGCATTGCGCCCGGTATGTGCTTCAGCCCTTCTTCTATTGGCAATTAAGTCCCTAATTCAGGGGCTATATGAGGATCTTGATCCCGCTTGCAAACAGTTCACTGCACTTAAGCAGTGTGAATCTTTTGTGGCTTATGTCCTGGCCGCTCAGGACGATGCGCTGACTATGAGTAGCAAGGCGGCAGCTATGCTGGTGGCTATTCGCAGGTCAGTATGGCTGCGTCAGTGGTCAGCAGACACGGCTTCCAAAAAGGTACTCACAGCCCTCCCCTTTTTGGGGTTGCGTCTGTTTGGGGAGAAAATTGATTCAGTCGCAAAAGATGGTAAGATGCCACAACGCAAAAGGCCTCGTGGTCCCTTCAGGGGGACAAGTTCCGGTAGGCCTTCCTTTCAAAGGTTCGGAGCGGGAAAAGGTACGTCCTTTCCCGCTACCAGTGGCGCAGGTTGGACTCGGGGGAGGGGCCGTGGCCGGCCCACTCAGTCCTGGGGCACCAAGCCCAAGCCTGCTGATAAGCCCACTCAGCAATGAGGGGCTGCCCTCACCCGTGCGGGTGGGGGGACTATTGCGACACTTCTACCATTGGAACCATGTGGTTCTAGGCAGATGGATCCAGGAGGTAGTGTCGACAGGTCACAACCTGGAATTCGAGTCTCACCCTCCCTCGCGGTCCATTCAGGGGTCGGTTCATCCCGGCCTGAACTCTCATCAAGACGCTGTGTGTCTTTCTTCTGCCCAAATTCGCACAAGAACACTTCAGCTATTTCTGCTAGCGTGTTGGGTCCAGCAACCTCTGTTGTTGGATCAGTCCTTCCAATTGTCCTCCCGTGTACGGCAGTTCCTCCTGTGGTGATTGGTCTCGACCAATCTTGTATAGGGCAGGTCTTTCCTGACCCTCCCTTGGAGAGGTGTCACCACGGACACCGGTCTGTCGGGATGGGACAGATTCTGGAAGGAGCTGCGTCTTCAGGGGCAGTGGAGGCCCCACTTACCCATCAAAGAAATGTCCCTGATCCAGACATGGGCAGTGTTCCATGTTCCCTGTCTCTCGGCGGTTTACATTCCAAAGGTGATGGAACAGGTAGCGGACCGGTTGAGCAAGTGCTCTCCCCGTCTGGAAGAATAAGCTCTCCATCCTCGGGTGGTTCTCTTATTGTGTCTCCAATGGGAGACTCCGGAGGTGGACCTGTGGGCCCCTCATCTCTATCTCAGGCTCCCGAGCTTCGTGTCTCTCTCCCGGGATCCTCTGGCTCTGACAGTGGACGTCAGGTCCCTGAACTGAGGAGCTCTGGGATTTCTATACCTGTTTCCTCCGTGGCCCTTGCTGGGCAGAATTCTTCAGAAGTTGGCTCTGGAAAGGGTGTACGCCGTTCTCATGGCCCCAAGGTGGCCAAAGCGATTAAGGTTCGCAGACATCGTTTGGCTGGCAGTGGACCAGTTCATTCTGCCTCTTCGGCCCGATCTGCTCACTCAGGGTCAATTGTGTTACCTCAATTTACCAGCGCTGGGTTTGATGGCCTGGCGGCTGAAACCTCCATCCTGAAGGAGGACGGTCTTTCTGATTCAGTCATTAAGACTCTGATCAGTGCCCGGAAGAAGTCTTCTTCCGTCACCTACTATAGGACTTGGAAAGCCTATATCACTTGGTGTGAGATAAGATCTTTTCCTTGTAGGGTCCTTTCGGTCCCCAGGATTCTGGAGTTTTTACAATCAGGGCTGGACTCTGGTCTCCAGCTAAGTACATTGAAAGGGCAGGTCTCTGCCTTATCTGTCTTTTTTCAGAAGCGTGTTGCGCTTAAACCTTTAGTTTAAACTTTTTTCCAGGGGGTTACGCATGTGCGGCCTCCCAGGAAACCATTACTCCCTGTTTGGAATTTGAATTTGGTTCTTTCGGCTCTTCAGGCTCCTCCTTTTGAGCCTTTGCAAGATATTGCTTTGTCTACCCTGACTCAGAAGAGAGGCGCCCTACTTCGAGAGGCATCGGGATAAAGTGGTCTTTCGGTTCAAGCCAGACTTTCTTCCTAAGGTTGTTTCTGCTTTTCATTTGAACCAAGATATTGTTCTTCCCTCCTTGTGTCCTAATCCTAAGAATGACAAAGAGAGGGTTTTGCATTGTTTGGATGTTGTACGCTGTGTTAAGTACTACTTGATTATCACGTCTCCTTTCCGTAGGACGGATTCCTTTTTTGTTGTGCCCCATGGGCCTAAGAAGGGTTTGGCACCAGCCAAATCTGCCATTAGCAAGTGGATACGTCAGGCCGTTACTGCGGCCTATTCTGCTAAGGGAAAAGTTCCCCCTTTTCGTATTACTGCTCATTCCACTCGCTCTGTTGGGGCGTCTTGGGCTTTTCAGCACCAAGCTTCTGTTGAACAGGTTTGTAAGGCCGCCACCTGGTCTTCTGTTCACACTTTTTCTAAGTTTTACAAAGTTGATGTGCAGGCCTCAGCGGATGCTGTTTTTGGCCGCAAAGTTCTGCAGACTGCAGTCATTTAAGTTATGCTTCACCTGGCCTTGAGATGCCCTTCCCTTGTGGACACTGCTTTTGGATGTCCCATGAAGTGATGAATATTTAAGAAGTGAAGCGGGGTGTGTGGCACAGCAAGAATAATACCATTTTGTGAGTACTCACCTGAAAAATGGATATTGTTGGTGTGCCACACACCCCGCTTCACACCCGCCCTTTTCGGTATTACCGAAGCATTTATATGGTGAAGCCCTTTTTTATTTATATCAAAATTGATTTTGGAGGTTACTGGTGGAATACTGGTACCTTGTTTTACTGCTTTTTGAATATACTGGTGATTGAAGGGAGGTACCAGGTATATATAGGCCGGAAGGGGGCTCGTTACAAGACTTCCTCTCTGCACTACGTCACCTGCGGTGGATTAACCCATGAAGTGATGAATATTTAAGAACTGAAGTGGGGTGTGTGGCACACCAACAATATCCATTTTTCAGGTGAGTACTCACAAAATGGTATTTTTACTCACCTTTTCGCTGTAACCACAGCGCATGCATGATCGCTCATCCAATCGTCGCTTCCATACATACTGCATACTAATGCACGGCATAAAGCTTTTTTGAAAAGCGCTTCGGCATAGATCCGCGGTGCGCACATCCCCAGCTCCTCTGAGTGCGCACTCCTGCATACCCTGCTTATCTGAATGGCTAGGTGCAGTAGTGCACGCTGCTGCAGGGAAGCTGGGGATATGGCAAGGGACCGGGACAAGGTAAGGGGGCTTGTGGGAGATCTGGGGGGCTCACACAGTGGGGCATGCCAATTCGACACCTGGTCAGCTGGTTCTGGAGTCTTTTAGACTCCAGGGTCGATGTGAGTGGTGATGGGTTGAACATCAGCAGTGTAGGGTGCTGGATCCTGTTCCACTGCTGTCAACTTATAGACAGATTCCCTACCAATGGAGCATCACAGTTTTGGTTGCCCCAATGTTTAGAATTCCCTGGGATAACCGTTTACCCACCTCACCGCAATCCAATGGTGCATGTGCAAGCCTCTGACTGCTGTGCGCTCCCATGCCAGGCCTATCATAATAGCTGGCATGAGTACATATAACCAGAAGAGATGGTCAACAGGAGGTACAGTTTAGTAAACATGCAGATGTTGTAGAGCAGCATGAAGATTCCAGACAGCCCTTATCAAATGTTTTTTTTTTTTTTTTTTAGACTTTACTATTTGTGTGCTATACCTGTTCAAAGTATATGGTACCTGAAAAGCCACCAACCTGCCTGACATACGGGCAGATGACTTGCTGTTACCCATATCTGATTACTGGCACCCTTAAAGGAGCAGTATCGTGAAATTTGCATTATAAAAGATAAATAATTAAATAGCCACACAATAGCTTCTAATGTGTATAAATAATAATAATAATATATGCCTTTCTTTTAAATTGTATAATGACAATGGCTCAGTCCATTTGCTGAATAGGGGGATCTGCTGGGTTGTATTTAGTGAGCTGCTTCATTTAGCCCACTGGTCTCCTAGAAACACTTTACCTCAGAGGCTGACACTGTAATCAGTGGTAACGGCTGTGTGTGTGTGTGAGGTGCTGCTTTCTTTATGAGACCAGGTGACCAGGTGACTCAAATGTGTAAAATCTATACAAAATAAACTAAACTGACTGAAAACGACTGAAATTCTTCTTTGAATAACTGTGCAGGAAAATCTAAAGTTATTAAAGTGGATCAAAACCCTGAGTGGCCGACCCTGAAGTCTATAAGACCCGGCCATTGACCTTCCCCCTTGGGCATTCTAAATCAGGATGCCCCACTATGTGAAACGACCCCTGGATAACCACAGATCCCCACATTTTTCTGGCGTGCTCACGCAGATAGTCATTTAGACAGGCCGGGTGGCCAGGAAGGTTACTGCTCAGGCTCCCCATCTGCGTGCAAACAGCATTGATAGGATGAGAGCCTGCGCATGCGCTGTGAGACAGGGAAAGGTACTTTATCACAGGCGAACTTGGGGATTTCACATATCAGGGCATCCCAAGTCGGGATGCCCCTAGGGGCATAAAACAAAACTCCAGATAGTGAAAATCCTGGGTTGGGCTTTGCTCAAAACACACAAAGCTGAAAGAAAGATCATATGTAAAAATGTGTTGAGAAAAGAGAGAGAAAATGGTAAACTGAAAGATTCTGCAGCAGAGCCAACATGAAGGGAAAACTGTCAAAATCAGCTAAATGACTTCTAGAGCTTTTCTCTCCGTTTTAGTTCTGGCCAGGCAATGTTGCAATGTTGTTATCTTATGCTGGACGGCTGCCAGCACTGAACAGCTGATACTTTGATACATTATTCTCAGTGTGCCACACACCCCGCTTCCCCTTTAATTCTTACGATCGGGTTACTCACCGTCAGGTGAGAGGAAGTCTTGTAACGAGCCCCCTTCCGGCCCATATATACCTGGTACCTCCCACTTAACACCAGTGTTTTTCTCTCTGCATGGCGACAAGACAGAAGAAAGAAGTCTCCTGCTTGCAGGTAGCCGGGGTCTTACCCCGGCACCCCCTTTGGGTCTATTTCTGCCCAGTTTGATTTTCTGTTACCTAGATGGTTAAATGGAAGCCTCCCAGCCTAGGCTGCTCACTGGGCAACGGTAGATGGCACTATAGGTGCCTAGGAGCTTATCTCATCCGCTCGACCTCACGCGTGTGGCAATGCGGCTATCCAGCATGGTGATCCGGATTTGGGATGCCCCTGTCCCGAGGTTCCCTTTGGCCTTTTCTCTCCCGTTACGGTCCCTTCTCCCTTCACTATGGGGGGGGGGGGGTTGGGGGGGTATATTATATGGTGCATGTGTTTACTTTACTGGATATATTTGAAGTGATGGCAGTTTCAGGCTCAGCGCCGCGGGATGCGCGCACGCGGCCTGAACTGCTGTGGGCTGTGTTTTTGTGTGTGTGTTTCCCCCCCCCCCCCCCCACTGACTCCGAGGGCGTCGGGGCGCCCTCTCTGTATGCGGCACCGCCATTCGCTGTTTGAATTGAGGGGGCGGGGCCTCGGCCCGCGTTTTGATGACGCGATGGTGGGGGCGTGGCTTGGGCTGATTGTCTCGCAGCCCGGCTCCGCCGCACTTCCTCCTTCTAATCAGGAGTCAGGTGCGGGGGACTCGGCTGCAGGAAGTGGTGTCTCTAGCTGGCTGCTGCTACTGCTCTTCGTGCTTGGATCAGGTAAGCGGCCCCACCTCGTGTGGGGGCCGTCCTGTTTATTATCAGGATTGCTTCAGCATGTTTAAAAAAAAAAAAAAAAAAAAAAAAGTGTATGTTGGCTGGCCTCTTAAAGCACTTTGGGGCTTTTGCTATATATTTGTATATGCTGCTTTCTGTGATGAATGTTTATACTGCTTGCTGCCCCTTTTTTCTGGGGATCTTACTGTTGTCTCTTTTCCCCACAGATCCTGGGATCCCCTCACTGCAGTGGCTCTCCCGGTTCTGTTATACCTGGCTAGTCTTATTACTCTAAATTGGGAAATTTAAAAAAAAAAAAAAATTTAAACTTCCCGGGACATTAATTTAAAGGGGCATCCCGGGTGGCTTTATGCGTAAAACCCAGGGTTGTTGCGAATACCATAAAATCACCATTTGGAGGCTTCCGACAATACCGGAAATGGCTCTTCGGGGCCATCTAGGCTGTGTGGGGGTTGTGGGACTCCGCTCCCAGCCGATGATGTTATATTATGCATTCCTTGTGCAAAGCAGAATATTATGTGTCAGTCCGTCGCTCCGGCTTCTGGCTCCTCGCAACTTCCGTCATCTCCTACCCCCCCTCCTATTCCGGACCCCGTGTGACATTGTCAAAAGTGGGGATTCGCAATCCGAGGTGTGTGCGCGTCTGACCAACCTCGAGAAGATAATTTCCGCCAAAGTAGCTCAGAAGGCTACAGCGAAGCGGAAACACCTTTCTCCGGCTGCACCTGCTTCGGAGGATGAGAGGTGTGATTAGTGGATTGGTCCGATTATTCCCTGGACGAGGAGGGGGTACTCCTTGTGGAGTCGGATGAGCCTGCAGACCAGCTAGAGATTGATGCTGCTGGCGATCAGGCTACGGGGGTATCCCTTGACACCCCTTCCATTTTGGCTCAAATGTTTGAAACTTTGAATTTGGATCCGCCTGAGGCAGTCACCCTGCCAAAGGGTGAGTTGTTTGATGTGCCTCAGCCGCGTTTGGTGTTTCCCAGGCAACAACACTTTGAGAGGGTTGTGCTTAAGGAATGGGAACGACCCACGCGACTGGCTGGAATCCCTGCTAGTTGGGATAAACGCTATCCCTTTCCGGAGGATTTGGTGAAGCTTTGGTCAGTTCCCCCTAACGTCGATACCCCTGTGTTAGGGCTGTCTAGCACGGCTGTGGTACATTCTTCTGACACCACTGCCATTAAGGATGGTGAGGATCGTCGGATTGATCAGTTTGCTCGCCATGGTTTTATCAGTGCCGGATCGACGCTGCGGCCAGTGTGTGCTTCGGCGCTTCTTCTGTTGGCAGGTCCATTATTAGGGATCTGTGCGCAGATCTTGATCCCACTTGTGATGAGTTTAGTTCTCTTAAACAGTGTGAGTCATTTATTTCCTTTGTCTTGACCGCTCAGGACGATGCTCTGGCGATGAGTAGTAGGACAGCGGCAATGCTGGTGGCTATTCGTCGGTCAGTGTGGCTGCGCCAGTGGTTGGTGGATTTGTCTCTAAAAAGGTGCTCACAGCACTTCCTTTTTTGGGTTTGCGACTGTTTGGTGATAAATTAGATTTCGGGGTACGAGGGCCTTTAATCCTTCCTTTTGGGGAATTAGAGAAACCAGAGGTGCAGGTTGGACCCGGGGGAGGGGCCGTGGCCGTCCTGGCCAGTCCTGGGGCGCCAAGCCCAAGCCTGCTGGTAAGCCCGCTCAGCAATGAGGGGCTGCCCTCACCCGTGCGGGTGGGGGGACGATTGCGACACTTCTCCCAGGTTTGGGTCCAGGAGGTTCCGGACAGATGGATCCAGGAGGTGGTGTCGTCCGGTTACAAGCTGGAGTTCAAGTCTCGCCCTCCTTCACGTTTCTTTCGGTCTCGAGTGCCCATCGATCCTTTGGCCGCACAGGTGCTCCTGGCGTCGGTAAGGAATCTTTTAGAAATGGCGGTCATCCGGCCGGTACCGCGCTTAGAGATGGGCCTCGGTTTCTACTCCAATCTTTTCGCAGTCCCCAAAAAGGACGGGTCGGTTCGTCCCGTCCTGGACCTGAAATTACTCAACAGGTTCATCCGTACTCGGAAGTTTCGTATGGAAACTTTGCGTTCAGCCATCGGTTCGCTTCGGCAGGGGGACTTCATGACGTCCATAGAAATCAAGGATGCTTACCTTCATGTTCCCATCTGCCAGGCTCATCAACGTTTTCTTCGATTCGTGATGAAAGATCAGCATTTTCAATTCGTGGCACTTCCGTTTGGCCTTACCTCGGCTCCAAGAGTGTTCACAAAGGTGCTGGCAGGGGTGATGGCCATTTTCAGATCTCGAGGCATTCGTGTCGTACCTTATTTGGACGACCTTCTCATCATGGCTTCGTCCCTCAATCAATCAGAGACAGACACCAGGATGGTGGTCTCCACGCTGGAAAGCTTTGGTTGGGTGATCAACTTTCCCAAGTCCTCCCTCGCTCCGGCCAGGGTGGTGTCCTTTCTGGGGATGCAGTTGGACTCTTGTCAACACAGGGTGTTTCTCCCTCAGTCCAAAATTTATCTGATTCAGGAGTTGGCTCGGGTCCTACTTTCCAATCCTCGGCCGTCCATCCGTCTGGGGATGAGGCTGGTAGGGTTGATGGTTGCCTCGAGGCAGTTCCTTTCGCTCAAATTCACATGAAGACGCTTCAGCTCCGTCTGTTGGCATCCTGGGACCGGCGGCCACGGTCGCTGGATCGGCCCTTCCAGTTGTCCTCCCGGGTCCGGCAGTCCCTCCAATGGTGGTTGGTCTCGGCCAATCTCGTGAAGGGCAGGTCTTTCCTGACCCCTCTTTGGGAAATTGTCACCACGGACGCCAGTCTTTCGGGATGGGGGGGATTCTGGAAGGATCTTCAATTCCAGGGGCAGTGGGAACCTCAAGAGGCCCACTTACCCATCAATATTCTGGAACTGAGAGCCATCCGTCGGGTTCTTGCTCTTCTGACTCAACACGTTCTGGGCCTTCCGGTCCAGGTTCGTTCAGACAATCGAACAGCGGTTGTTTACATCAATCATCAGGGAGGGACTTGCAGTCTGGGTGCTCTCAGAGAGGTGTCCCTGATCCTGACCTGGGCGGAGGCCCATGTTCCTTGTCTCTCGGCGGTGTACATCCCAGGGGTGGAAAACCAGGAAGCGGACCTGTTGAGCAGGGGCTCTTCCCGTCTGGGAGAATGGGCTCTCCATCCTCAGGTTTTTCGCTCACTGTGTCTCCGATGGGGGACGCCGGAGGTGGACCTGTTTGCCTCTCGTCACAATTGCAGGCTCCCGAACTTCGTGTCGCTCTCCCAGGATCCTCTAGCTCTGGCAGTGGACGCCATGTCCCTGAGCTGGGGGGATCTGGGGTTTCTGTACATGTTTCCTCCGATACCCATGCTGGGCAGGGTGGTACGGAAGCTGGCTCTGGAAAGGGTGTCCGCCATTCTCGTGGCCCCAAGGTGGGCAAGGCGAGTATGGTTCGCAGACATTGTTCGACTGGCAGTGGACCAGTTCGTTCTGCCTCTTCGGCCCGATCTGCTCACTCAGGGTCGGCTGTGTTACCCCAATTTACCAACGCTGGGTTTGACGGCCTGGCTGCTGAAACCTCCATCTTGAAGGAGGAGGGTCTTTCTGACTCGGTCGTTAAGACTCTGATCAGTGCCCGGAAGAGGTCTTCTTCTATCATCTACTATAGGACTTGGAAAGCCTATATCGCTTGGTGTGAGACATCAGGATAAAGTGGTCTTTCGGTTCAAACCAGACTTTCTTCCTAAGGTTGTTTCTGCTTTTCATTTGAATCAGGATATTGTTCTTCCCTCCTTGTGTCCTAAGCCTAAGAATGACAAAGAGAGGGTTTTGCATTGTTTGGATGTAGTACGCTGTGTTAAGTACTATTTGATTATTACTTCTCCTTTTCGTAAAACGGATGCCTTTTTTGTTGTGCCCTGTGGGCCTAAGAAGGGTTTGGCACCGGCCAAATCTTCCATTAGCAAATGGATACGTCAGGCCATTATTGCGGCCTATTCTGCTAAGGGGAAAGTTCCCCCTTTTCGTATCACTGCTCATTCTACTCGCGCCGTTGGAGCGTCTTGGGCTTTTCAGCACCAAGCTTCTGTTGAACAAGTTTGTAAGGCTGCTACTTGGTCTTCTGTTCATACTTTTTCTAAGTTTTACAAGGTTGATGTGCGGGCCTCGGCGGATGCTGTTTTTGGCCGCAAAGGTTTGCAGACTGCAGTCATTTAAGTTATGCTTCATTTTTGCCTTCGGATACCCATCCCTTGTGGACACTGCTTTTGGATGTCCCGATCTTAAGAATTAAAGGGGAAGCGGGGTGTGTGGCACACTGAGAATAATACCATTTTTTGAGTACTCGCCTGAAAAATGGATATTGTCAGTGTGCCACACACCCCGCTTCACCCGCCCTTTTCGGTATCCCGAATCCTTTATATGGTGAAGCTTTTCTTTATTTTGAGGTTAGCGTTGGATTTCCTGGTACCTTGTCTTTCTGCTTTTTAAATCACTGGTGTTAAGTGGGAGGTACCAGGTATATATGGGCCGGAAGGGGGCTCGTTACAAGACTTCCTCTCTGCAACTTCGTCACCTGACGGTGAGTAACCTGATCGTAAGAATTAAAGGGGAAGCGGGGTGTGTGGCACACTGACAATATCCATTTTTCAGGTGAGTACTCACAAAATGGTATTGTTTCATCCCTCTCCTCAGCGTGGAACAGGCCAGAGTGTCGGGCTCCGACACTCAGAAGACATAAACATGAGCTATTAGTCTCCAGCTGCTCAACACACACCATTTTTTTCTAAATTTGTAATTCTTACTCCAACACTTACCTACATTCAAAGTACCATTTAAATATAAGTCACCAAGAAAAATACGCAATACTGCTCCTTTAATCATCCAGAGGGGTTTACAGTGCCCATTGGCACAGACCCGTAGTTTAAGCAGGCAATTTGCCATGGCTGGGGCCAGTATCTGTGCCCCGAGTTACCAGCCCCTATACCTGGTGCCTGGTGTGTCAGGTTTGTGCACTGAAAACTGCATTAAATCGCACTATTTTATACTCATTAATTTTGGGTACATTTTGTTGTGCTTTTTTTCACTTCTGTTATTTGATAAGTGAAAACTGTTTTTTAAAATATTTTTCCCCCTGAATCACAACGAATCTTTAGTCTGTGTGTTAAAAAAAAATATATATATATTCTACAGCCTTTACTGAATCTGGTATCTAATGGCCATTTCCCTAGTCTTGCAATGTATGGTGTCCCATGACCCCAGAGTTCCCAAAACTATAGAGGGGTTGCTAGCCTAATAGGGCCACCTGGGAAATGTGATTCTTGAAAGGCCCTAGCTGATCTAGGAGGTTTGTTAAAACAACTTTATCTTTTCGCTGGTACCACTATTAGACCCACCCTTCTGTCAAACCTATAAAATGGGTAGTGAGGAATGATGCACTGCTTCCAACAATTCCTTTGCTGGAAAGGTTTGTTTGATGGCATCAATAGATTTGACCAATGCCTATTACCACATTGTGATTCACAGGGAATCTCATATATTTCTAAGAGCCACTTTTATGTGAAAAGGTTGAGTCTTCTACATTCAGTTTGTTTCCCCTTCTTTTGGACTTTCCTGTGCACAAAAGTGATGGAATTGGCAGCTCACTTACGGGTGCAACAGGTAAGGATCATCCCTTACGACATTCTAATTGTGGCTCTCTCAAAAGATCACATTCAGCTAGTTCTTCAGATGCAAATTTCCCTGGGATGGATGATAAATTATGAAAAATCTGACTTGTTTCCAAATCAAACAAATTCCAGGCCATTCTACTGGACTCCAGGCCTCAGATGTTCCTTCTGCCTTGAGATAAGCAATCATATCTGCTGGAGAGGTTCCGTACCTTTCCATCATCTCCCACCTCCACAGAGCAGGAAGAAATGTCTAATTTTGCTCTAATGGCCTCCTGCATATGCAGTGGAGTGGGCTGAAGGTTAGTCAAGGATTCTTCAATTTCTTGTCCTATGCAATGGGATCTAACCTTTTGCAGGAATGTAAGAATTCTAACGGACAGTGCTGTACCAGTCGCTTATGTCAACTGATAGGGGGGGCTCATATCTCATATCCTACCCAATTGCTTGGGCAGAAAAGAATGTGCTGAGTCCCTGAGTGCTCTGCTTATCGGCAGTCTAAACATAGAAGCAGTTTACCTACATCGTCATTTACTTCACCCAGGGGAAGGAAGAATTTTGTAACAACCAAGCCACATCTCAGAAGAATTCAAAGCCTCATTTTTCTCCCTAAATCCACTGGAGAATCCTCTGTGATGCATGCACTAGCAAAGAGTTAAAAAATCGCAGTGCTTTTCCTTATTATTCTTATTTCTTGAATGGGTTTAATCAAAATCATTTGGTACAAAACAAAAGTATTTTTCATTGGCTCATTTGTTCCTAATTCTGTTGCCCTTGAATGAGGAAAGCCCAGTACACATTTTGTTCAATCAGGACCTTTTTTCACACAGTCCGATCTTTCATTCACAGGTGTAAGAACTCAATCTGACAGCTTAGATATTACACGGGAGGTTCTGTCAAACAAGGAATTGTCCCTTAGACTAGACCAACACCAGGTGTTGGTCCCGCTGCCAGCACAAAAAAACAAGGTATCCAGAATTCTGCCCCTCCCTCCAGAACAACCGATATGCTTACATTCACCTCAAGCCTATGACGCAAAAAGGAGTCCCACGATTTACCACCCGGCAGCCGATCACAGGACTGCTTTCCCGACGCAGGTTTGAGGTGAAGGTAAGCATATTGGGCTTCCTGAGGGGGTGATGGGGGGGGGGAGGCTGTTAGAAAAAAATATGGTGTTGGTATGGTTTAAGGTAATTTCCACTTTAATGCAAAGTAGAAAAGATCTGGAAGGCCCTTGGAAATTTTAACCAGGACAAATTACATTTTCTGCATTACCCTTTGGATTGGATTTTTTTACAAAAAGGATTGGAAATTGGTCTGCAATCCATTACTGTTAAAGTACAGCTTGCAGCATGGAGTGCCTTTATGCTTTTAATCAGAAGATAATCAGTTGCAGTTCAAAGAATCTAAAGTTAAACTGGACCTTCACCCTGAATAAGGGCCTATCTTGTATGTTTTCCTACCCCGTACATACTGATTGCCCACATCAAAAATCATCCTACCTCCACTTATTGTGTTTTCTGAGCCCGTGGAGTCTCAGGCTGCCTGCAAACAGGTAATGTATTCTGACTGCTTCTCTGCATTCTGGGATTGCTGACCTTTCCTGACCCCAGCTCTGCTCTGTCTGAGCAAAGCACAGCTATAACCCCACCCCCTTCACTTTTCACCATTTTTCAACACTCCTCTCCTTAATATGTGATGCTTTTGAGGCAAGATGGCGGCACCCGTATCCTAGAGTCCTGAACAGAGTTGAAGCCCAGCGGGGGAAAGAATAGTAATTAAGCGACTAAAGACTTAAAATATCTTAATATTCTAAGTGTGCCATACACTCCACTTCCTTCTTCATGACATCTGGGTAATCTCCAGTAGAGGGCGAACTTCTGCAGAGATGAATATGCAAAAAAGAAAGCCCCTCCCGGTCCATATATACCTGGGACCTCCCACCAATTCCCCAGTTTCTTCTCTGCAGAGAAGGCGACAAGACAGAAGATGAGGACTTCTTTACTTACAGGTAAGCCGGGCTCGCGCCCGGCCTTCTAATTATCCCTATTACTGCCAGGACCCTTCTAAATTGCCCTATATTGAGCCTCCCAGCTTAGGCTGCGGGTCCTGGTGAAGGTAGGAGCACCCTATGGGTGCAGCAGGAGCACTGCTCTACCGTGAGACCTCACTATGGGGTAGGCGGTTATCCAGGTTTCTTGGTGATCCTGATGTGGGATGCCCCATCCCGTTAGGCTTATGGCCGCCTCCTGGCTGGATTTCCCCCCTTCCAGGTCCCTGATTCCCCTCCGGGGGGGGGGATTCGTTGGAGGGGTCCGCATTGCTGGGAGGGGGCGTGGCCTCGGGAAACGCGCGTTCTGTGCTGGCCCGCCCTCCCCCTGCTCTCCCTTCCCAGGCACGAGGCAGCGTGGGGGCCATCTTACCTGGTAGATTGCACTCAGGGTGGTAAGGGCCTGATGGCCATTTTCTTCAGCTTGTGTGTGTGGGGGGGCCCCTTATTTAGCGGGGGCCCCCACTGGTCTCTGTTTTGGGGTGTGGGGTATCCCTTACGGGGGAGAATGTGCTGATTTGTATACCATGCGCACAAAAGGCCATAACGCGGCAGTCTGGTACCCAGCCTTCTGGGTCGGCTCCTCCCGCATCATCGCCTTCCCCTCCACACCTGATCCGTACCCCAAGTGACATTGGTACCAGTGGGGAGTCGCTTTCTCATGTTTAGGCTCGGTTGGCCAGCATAGAGAAAATAATTGTTAGCACGGTGGGCAAGAAGGCCCAGGCTAAAAAGAGACAGTTGTCATCGGTCCAGCCTTTGTGGGATATGGACGACGAGTCCGCTGAATTGTCCAACTATTCCCCGTTAGAGGAGGGGGAATTGTATCAGGACTCAGAGGCTGACTATGGTCAGCCTGGGAATTCCAATGTCGTGCAGGCGCTGGGAGATGCCGTTGATACGGCCACTGTTTTGTCATATTTATTGGAGGTGTTGGATCTTGATCCACCTGAGGCGCCCCCTCTTAAGAAGGGGGAATTCTTTGGGGCCCACAAGCCCCGTCTGGAATTCCCTACCCAGGGTCATTTTGATGCGCTGATACTTAGAGAATGGGAGAGGCCCAGCCGGCTTCCTGGTGTTCCTCAGGAATGGCATAAGAAGTATCCTTTTCCGGTGGAGGCGGTCAAGCGCTGGTCTTCTCCTCCAGAGTTCGACGTGCCTGTTTTAGGTTTGACCAACTCCTCTGTGCTGAACACCCCTGACTCCACCTCCCTTAAGGATGGCGAGAATAAGCGCCTTGATCAGATGGCGTGCCATGCATTTGCCAACGTGGGCTCGGCCCTGCGGCCTGTTAGTGCATCTGCCCTGGTGTCGCTTGCTACCAGGTCTCTTATCAGGGACTGGCTGAATAATGCTCAGC
This sequence comes from Gastrophryne carolinensis, assembly GCA_027917425.1. Lineage (NCBI taxonomy): Eukaryota > Metazoa > Chordata > Amphibia > Anura > Microhylidae > Gastrophryne > Gastrophryne carolinensis. The sequence continues at coordinate 224,317,586 of CM051239.1, read as the reverse complement.
TTGATCCAGATGGCGCTGAGTTCGCTATACTTAAGAAGTGCGAATTGTTCATGGATTTTGTCATGGCTGCAATGGAAGACTCCATTGTTGTGTGTAGTAGGACATCAGCCTTACTGGTGGCCATGCGCAGACTGGTTTGGCTTGGCTCCGTCAGTGGACAGCGGACGCTGGAGCCAAGAAGTCGCTCACAGCTCTCCCCTTCTTGGGTGTGCGGCTGTTTGGAGATAAATTGGATGCTGTTGCTAAAGGAGGTAAGTTACCTCAGCGGAGGAAACAGCGCCGTCCCTTTCGGGGGGCGGGCTCGTTCACTCCTTCCTTTCGAGGGGCCAGAGCGTCTAGGGGTCTGGCCTTCTCAGGTGTCAGGGGCTCGTCCTGGAACAGAGGCAGAGGTCGGGCACGTCCCGTGGCTGCCTGGGGTTCCAAGCCCAAGCCTGCCGTTAAACCGGCTCAGCAATGAAGGGGCGCCCTCACCCACATGGGTGGGGGGACGGCTGTGGCTCTTCTTCCAGGTCTGGGCGCGGGAGGTCACAGACAATTGGATCTTGGAGGTGGTCTCCTCTGGGTACAAACTGGAGTTCGAGTACTGGCCGCCCCCAAGATTCTTAAGGTCTCGGGTGCCCTCGAACCCTCAGGCTGCACAGGGGCTCCTGTTAGCGGTAAAAAAACTGCTGGACATGGGGGTTATATGCCCGGTGCCTCCGTTGGAAAGAGGCAGGGGTTACTACTTCAACCTTTTCACGGTTCCCAAAAAGGAGGGTTCGGTGAGACCCATTCTAGATATCAAGCTTCTCAACAGGTTTATCAGAGCCAAAAAGTTCCGCATGGAGACTCTGCGCTCGGCTATCAATTCCCTTCGCCAAGGAGATTTTATGACATCCATAGACATCAAGGATGCGTATCTGCATGTTCCGATTTTTCAGGCACATCAGAGATTCCTCCGGTTTGCGGTGGAGGATCAACATTATCAATTTGTAGCTCTTCCCTTCGGTCTGACCTCGGCACCGAGGGTCTTCACCAAGGTTTTGGCGGGCGTAATGGCTCTGCTCAGATCTCAGGGCATTCGCATTGTGCCTTATCTGGACGATCTGTTGATTTCAGCTTCTTCCCTTCAACAGGCGGAACTGGACATCCACCTGTTGGTGTCGACCCTGGAGAGGTTCGGGTGGGTGATCAGTCCTCTCTCTCCCCGTCTCGAGTGATTTCTTTTCTGGGCATGAATCTAGATACCAGTCGGGCCAGAGTGTTTCTGTCCCAGACCAAGGTGCAGGGGATTCAGGGCCTGATCCATCTTCTTCTGGCCAGTCCATTGCTCTCCGCCCAGTGCAGGATCAGAGAGACTTCCCTGAGGGCACTCCTGCTGCGAGTCCCTCCTTGGTGATTTATGTAAGCCACTGCCGTTCGGGTGACTTGGAGGTCCTATATTGATTGGTGTGAGGCTAGGGCCTTGCTTGCAGGGTCTTTTCTATACTCAGGATTTTGGAGTTTCTTCAGCATAATCTGGATCTTGGGTTCCAGCTTAGTACTTTGAAAGGACAGTTTTCTGCTCTGTCCGTTTTCTTCCAGAGGTCTTTTGCTTTACACCCGCTGGTTAAGACTTTTTTCCAAGGGGTCGCGCATGTGCGGCCCCCTCGGAAGGCTGTAGTCCCTGTTTGGGATTTGAATTTGGTTCTTTCGGCTCTGCAGGGTCCTCCTTTTGAGCCGGATAGCAGGATATCGCTCTTTCGGTTCTCACTCAGAAGGTTGCTTTCTTGGTGGCTATTACCTCTGTTCGGCGTGTCTCTGAGTTGGCGGCCCTGTCAATTCAGGCCCCTTACTTTGAGAGACACCAGGATAAGGTGGTTTTTCGTTTTAAGCCGGATTTCCTTCCTAAGGTGGTGTCTGCTTTCCACCTCAATCAGGACATTGTTCTCCCTTCCTTGTGTCCTAAGCCTAACAATGATAAGGAGAGGGTTTTGCACAATTTGGATGTTGTTCGCTGTGTGAAGTACTATTTGGTGATTACTTCTTCCTTCCGCAAGACAGACGCTTTTTTGTGGTGCCCTGCGGGCCCAGGAAAGGTTTGGCGCCTGTTAAATCTACGATTAGCAAATGGATTCGTCAGGCCATTGTTGGGGCCTATTCTGCTAAGGGGAGGACTCCCCCTTTTAGGGTCACTGCTCATTCTACTCGTGCTGTTGGTGCATCCTGGGCTTTTCAGCACCAGGCTTCTGTTGAACAAGTTTGTACTACTTGGTCTTCATATGCGGGCTTCAGCGGATGCTGTTTTTGGCCGCAAGGTTCTGCAAGCTGCAGTGGTTTGAGTTGGTACATTCTTTACTGTTTCTGGTTCCCACCCATGACGGACACTGCTATTGGATGTCCCAGATGTCATGAAGAAGGAAGTGGAGTGTATGGCACACTTAGAATAATACCGTTTTGTGAGTACTCGCCTTTAAAATGGGTATTATGAGTGTGCCATACACTCCACTTCACCCCAACCTTGTTTGTTTCAGGTATTCTGGGGCTTTTATATGGTGAACCATTGGTTTTGATTGTTACGGTTATATTTGGTTCTTCCTGGTCCCTTTACTGCCTTTATACACTGGGGAATTGGTGGGAGGTCCCAGGTATATATGGACCGGGAGGGGCTTTCTTTTTTGCATATTCATCTCTGCAGAAGTTCGCCCTCTACTGGAGATTACCCAGATGTCATGAAGAAGGAAGTGGAGTGTATGGCACACTCATAATACCCGTTTTAAAGGTGAGTACTCACAAAACGGTATTTTTAGATGCTGAGGAATAATTTTAAGCATAGCAAAGAATTAATTTTAAGCAAATGAATAATTTTATGTCACCATTGTCTCGGCTAGAAGAGTAAGCAAAAATCAGGCATTATCAGCAAGACCCCTTTTTTTGATAATTCCAGATGACCAAATTATCTTTAAAAACAGTACCAGGTTCTCTTCCCAAAGTATCCATCCTTTCATGATAACCACCAAAAATGTAAAGGAAAAGAGGCTCAGTGTTCTAGAATTTTAGACACTGCATTATATTGTAACTTGAAAAGACCCAAGAATAGGGAATAGATGACAATTTAGCAAATGGCTAGAAAAAATACCCAACCAAGGAGACCGTATAAAGCCAGTGCACTTAACTAGGTAACATGTATAGCAATAAGTTTATTATGTACATTGAGCCATCATATAAAAAACAAGCAACAAAATGACAAGACAAATTAAAAACATGACTATAACATACCTGGGAGGTATATGATACAATAAATATATAAAGCTGATACCTATCTAATCAATCACAATGCTATTAAAATAACAGAAATAGTTCTTTATAAGCCAAAAAAATATATATAATACATGCGGCTAATCAAAAAATATACTCCAATGATGTAAAAACCCTGAATATTAGATTCTTAAACCATATGATAATAGTATACTAAATTAATTTGCCAATATCTCCTAAAAACTAGTGTATAAAGTGACCGTGCTCTAATATAGCTAATAACTACAATGTGCTAAATAATTTATATAACAAAATACAATTCATGACAAAAAAACCTCTGTGTAGTGGTATGCATGTGAGTTGAAGTGCTGGAGGAATAAATACACTATAAAAAACTAAAGTAAAAAAGTGGACTAAGATTTCTAAGCTCCAATGGTTAACATGGGTTGTGATAGTAACCATATGAAGGCCAGCACCAGCTGGTCGCTTATATCACAGAAGCAAACAGATCACATAAATAACAGGGAATTGAAGTAAAGTCAAAGGTACCACAAGTAAAATACTTATCCATCCCTGGTGTATGAAGCTGGGCAGCTCTATATATATTTATTGTATCATATACCTCCCGGGTATGTTAGTCATGTTTTTAATTTGTCTTGTCATTGTGTTGCTTGTTTTTTTATATGATGGCTCAATGTACATAATAAACTTATTGCTATACATGTTACCTAGTTGAGTGCCCTGGCTTTATACAGTCTCCTTGGTTGGGTCTTTTTCCTACCTATTTGCTATATATATGTAAGGAGCCCGGGGTGCACCTTCTGGTCATTTATATTATTTTGGCTTTGCTGCTATTAGTGGTGACATCACCAATCTGTTTCTTGTTAGATGACAATTTATTCATCCAATTCAAGGGGGGAAGAAGGGGTTAAAATGTTTCAAGATCCATTATAGCTAGATGGATCAGGCTGAAGCTTATAAAGGTTCCATACTTAATGACCCTTCAAATATTAAGCCCCATTCCACTAGGGGAGTTTCAGTCTCATGGGCAGAGCTGGCTTCAGCTTCATTAGAACAAATCTGCAAGGTGGCAACCTGGGCCTCTTCAGATACCATTGTCAAACATCATCTTCATGTACTGGCTGTACAAGACTTGGCTTTTGGAAGAAAAGTGCTTTAGGTTGTCCTCCCATCCTGACTCTCATGAAGGGGGAGTCTGGAAATACTGTAGTAGTATTACTGGTAAAAGTGATACAGTATTTCTTCCAGCATACCCAGGACCCAGTTACAAATTGCCGTGGTAAAGATGGTGGTCACATCTGGTACAAAACAGATTTTCACTCTCTTACCTAAAATGCATCTTTTCTCGAGTTAACATTAATGTTGTTAGCATTTCATGATGGGATTGGATCTGGGAGCCATTGCACTCTTTCATCAGTAGCATAGAATTGAGCCTCTTCTCCAGTCTCTGTGCTTCCTAAAAAGAGCAGACACACTCAAACATCAAGACACTTCCTTACCTGGATAAGGGGGTCCTTCCGGCCCTAATTCCTTCAAAGACTTTATCATCTTTGGTGTGAGCCTTGCCATTTGGGTAGTGAAGGAAAAAACTGCATACTACAGTCCGGTTTGTGAAAAATCCTGATGGACAGACCTCCTCCGTCCTTTCATGTATGAGAGCACTGGGACTGGTACATTTGATAGAGGTGATGCCCAATTCCACACCAGATCTCTTTAGCTCCACATTCTAACATTAAATAGGTCCTCCCTGCCCCTGTTGGGCCACCTGTTTGCTACAATTTAGTGGAAAGTCCTGACCACAGATAATAGATGTCTCCAGGGCTGAGTTCTGGGGATCCAGACTGTTCAGGGCTGTTGGTCATAGTAGGATAGGATGCTTTTCATGAATATCTTGACATTTTGGCCATTCTTCCAGCCTCCAGCATTTGGTATACTTTAGGTCACCTGTCAGTTCGTTCACCTGTTCTACCCCAACTTCTACCCCTGATCTGTTGTGGGCTAAAATATTAACAAATTGTACCATCACAGGGTGACAAGTTTTTTTAGAAACAATGTCTGGTTCTGAAGCTTCACCCATGGAGGGTAGGATTGACTGAGAAATTAATCTCTACCACAAATTTATCAAAAAAACAATTCATCACTGGAAAGACACTTGTGCAGATGGGGTCTGCGCTGCTATGATAGGCTATTAACTGCTGCTTCTTTCTTTTAATCCATTGTAGAGTATTGACCACAGACACCAGCCTTGCAGACTGAGGACCACCTTTGAGGGACCATGAATGTATTCAAATCACAATACAACTTGGATAAAAATGACTGCATGGAGAGGGCTGGAAACCTACTGTCCCTAGGTCCAAACAAACTAGCCAAGATATTAAAATTGCTTGGTTTTCCTATTCCACACTTCACAAGAAGTAGTGTAGATTATGATTTTTGTCACATCTGATTGGCCGAGAATGGTATGCCATAGTGGTATTTGCCACTGCAACCAGATTTTTTTGTCTCCGCCGTCCCCACAGTTGCTAGTTTCAGAAGTATGGTTGTTGAAACAATCATTGTAGAAGGGAGGGGTCTTGACTGGTTAGTCTGTATTTCTGGCAAACTCACATGGGCCCCTCAAATTATCATAGGTACTGGTAAGCTTACTGCAAGTGCTGTGAACAGTTGATAATTCCTATATGTAGACCTGCCCCTGACTACTAGAGGAAATATACCTGCTCTGTTGACTGCAAGTGGTGTAAACAGTTGATAATTCTTAGATGCAGACCTGCCCCTGGCTATTAGAGGACAGATATATGCTCTGTTGACTTTCAAAAGCAATGTGCTCTGAAATCTGTAGTTAAGACATTTACCAGAGGAAGCATGTGCCCCTGACCCCTATCTAGAGTAGTATATGGAACTGGGCCTTCAACCAGGTCCTTTTGGCTCTGCATGGACATCATTCTTGCTCATGAAAGAAGTGCTAGTATAGTTTCTATCCCAAAAAAGGGGGCCTACATGGTGGCTATCGCTTGTAAATGGGGGTCGAGAGGGGGATTTGCCAGCTTTTTTGCACAGGAACTACATTTTATGCACAAGTTCTGTTGGTCCTCATACATGTTTCCATCTCACCAAATCCAGACCTTGAATGTGTGCTTATTTCCCATTAAACAAAAGAAAAGTGGACAATACACACTAATAACTTATTTTTTGTTCAATGGGAGAAACTGCTCCCACCAAGTTTTGTGGCTGCACATTTTGTTGCATGTTTCTGGAAATGGTGGTTCTACTTCCTTTGGCACGGTTACCCGTATCCTTCGCCCCATAAGACGCACCCAGGATTTAAAGGAGAAATATTAGAAAAAAAAATGAAACAAATGGTGTGCTAAATCTTCCCAATCACTATCATTATTATTATCATTATATCTATCATTATAGACAGTATGCAGAATTCCCCCAATCACATCATTACAGACCCACTGGCAGTGAGCAGTATCCCACATAAGACATGAGGGGCATCCCAAATTACAGGAACTGTGCGATATCCCACATTACAGGCATTGAGCAGCATCCCAAATGCAGGCAGCGTGTGGGTATCCCTATTGCAGGCAATGTGCGTGCATCCAACTTACAGGCAGTGTACAAACATTTCATTCACAGGCAGTGTGCGGGCATCCCAGTTACAGGCAGTGTACAAACATTTCATTCACAGGCAGTGAATGACACGTTCTATTTGAAGACATTATTCAAATAGAACGTGTCCAAAGGCGGGCAACGAAAATGGTGGTAGGACTTAAACTTAAAACTTATCAGGAGAGACTTAAAGAACTTAATTTGTACAGTCTGGAGGAAAGAAGGGAGAGGGGGGACATGATTGAGACCTTTAAATATGTGAAAGGATTGAATAAGGTTCAGGAGGAAAGGTTTTTAAGAAGAATCGTAATGATAGAAGAAGGGGGCACAACCTGAAGTTAGTCGGAGGGAAGATCAGGAGCAATGTTGGAAAATATTATTTTACAGAAAGAGTAGTAGATGCTTGGAACAAACTTCCAGCAGAGGTAGTTGAAAAATCAACAGTCACTGAATTTAAACCTGCCTGGGATAAGCACACATCTATCCTAAGATAAAGAGTACATACAGTATACACATAAGGGCAGACTAGATGGACCGTATGGTCTCCTTCTGCCGTCAACCTTCTATGTTAGTGTGCGGGCATCCCAGTTACAGGCAGTGTATGAGCATTTCATTTACAGGCAGATATAGACAGTGTGCTGCATGCACCCCCAAAAAAAAAACCTTCTCACACACACTCTTCTTACTGGCGGCCGCTGCCTCTGCAATCGCGACCGCCACTCCCACAAGCTATTAATGTATATGCGTGTGTTTTTATGTTGGCAGGATACCGTTGCTGAAGCATGGGAGCTGGAAGTGTAAATTTTGGGGGGTTTTGACCGATAAGGTGTGCTGACATTCTCCTCCCATTTTTGGGGGAAAAATAAGTGTCTTTTTAGGGCAAAAATATGGTACATCCTGCGTTGATGAAACAGATCTGTCAATTCCATTTTCTGATCTAGATATAACCCTAACGTATCTGTTTGACTGCTGCCCTGTAGACCAGGCCTAGGATCCTTGGCGAGGGCTCTTATGGACCCTGTTTTTTTTTCCGGTGTGAGTGGAATAATCCTACTGATTGACAAGGTCTTCATGAAGACCTATTCATGCAACCCTCCTTTTGCTAGAACATGAAGTCCCTGCTTTGCCTCCTCCACCTAACAATTGATGCTTCTCCTATCCTGGCCTTTGTTTCCACATGGATTGGTTTGGTAATTAGATGCTGGGTGATCGTCCCCCCCTCAAAAGACCTGGTAACAGACCATTTTCCATGCAAACTATAGCCTTTGGCAGGACTATCAAGTGTTGCTTTTGTTTCCATGCTTTTTATCAAATACTTTACTTTTTAGAGTTCCCCACCCTTGCTCAGGAGGGTGCTACTCTGGGGAGTCTGGGCAGAAAAGGGGATGTCCCTGCATTTACGGTAACTATGCCAGTAGGGCACCTCTTTGAGAAAGATCTTATAGTATTCTTTCAGGACAGTGCACAGAGATAAGAGGTTCGACACAGTTCCTACCTCTTTTGGACTAGTTTTAGACATGTAACCCTTAACTCCATTCACCAGCTGTATCCTCCTTGGGACCTATTTATGAATAAGAAAACTTATTAAGTACAGTACCCAAAAGAGTCACCTCAAAAGGGTTAAAGCCATCAGAGGTAATTTCAATCTATTCTGCATCACCCTAAATATGTCTGACTGTAGGAGGCTGAACATTTTATTAGGCTTCATTCCCTCTTCTCATTTTTCCTTGAAATATGCCACCCTGACATTGATGCCTTCCCTGTGAGAGATGTTTTTTTTTTTGTTGAAGGGTGGCACAGTTTCTTTACCCCTCCACTTCCTCACCTGCCTTGTCTCTCTTGGTGGCGGCTGTTGCATGGGCCTTGCTGTCCCTTCTTCAGTACACAGGTTATTTCGCTCTGTGAACTTTTCCCTCTGTCACAGAAGGATTTGGGCATCTAAGGGACCTCGCCTGCTGGCCTACGATATGATTTTTTGTTTCCAAACCATACTGCAGGGGAGCAAGTGGCTAATGATTTGAATGCATTTGGACACACTCCTGCTCTGCAGCATATAGCTCCAGAATTTCATAATGTATGCCCGGGCTTCTCATACAGATATGATTGCTCTTCTCAGAAGCTCCTCTTCCCTTCTCAGGAATATTTCAGATGCACTACCCCAAGGGGTTTACCTTATTACATTTACTTCTGGAGGAGATTGTGGCTTTTGTCCAACACTCTCAAGATATATGGCCCTTCAGGGCCTTTCTGTTTGTCTACCTGAGATATTTGACCATTTTACATGGCTGTATTCCTCTCTGCCAGCTGCCCTGTCTAAAGTAAGACCGGGCCATGCTCTGCCTAGATTGATTTGGCATGATCAAGGATTTGCCTTCCTTCTGCTGAGTTGTCCTTTTGGAAATACAGCAATGGGTTCCCCTGGCTCCATTAGATTGCGTTTCTTAGAATTCCTGCGAGAATGCTGCAAAGCCTCCAGCTGATGTTTTGCAGCATGACCCTGCCCCTGTCAGAAATTGTTTGGGTCCAAGACCTCAGACACTTTCGGAGTATGTCTCTATGTAAAGCAAGAGACTTCGAAACAAGGAATTCAAAGCATATATTAATGAGGGGATACTAGCAGAAGATGGTGAGGATGTAGAATCCTTGTGGGGAGAAGAGGGGGGGCGATTTAAACCATTTTAAAATACATTTTGGTGTAATCTATAGACCCCCAAACATAACTGAGGAAATAGAAGGTCGGCTGCACAAACAGATCGGGCGTCACAGGCTGGTTCAGTGGTGATGATGGGGGGATTTCAGCTACCCAGGTCAACTTCACTTAGAGCTGCACTGTTCCTCAACAGAGCATCTGTTGAGGAATAAGGATACAGATGCCAAATAGGAGTGCTTTAAATCAACTGTGAGTATCAACATTGAACAAATATAAGCGGCTAAAAATTAAACTCCTCATGGCTGACACCCGCGGTTAAAAGGGCATTAAAAATTACAAGGCTGTAACCTTTGAAAACCATAAATTAGTAAATAAAGAATGTAAGAAATAAGGTTGGCAAACACACAAAATGAGATGTGGCCAAAGAAAGCAAAACAAACACTAAACTTTTTTTTTTTAATATATAATTGCTGATAATTCTCAATGAAAATGGGGAAATGGTGAAAGAATGATCTATTTGTTCTAGAGCGATCGCCCCGGACCCTCTTCAGGCACGATGTCAACAATTGTGATAATTCCTACTGTGTGATTTTAAGATATCTTAGAGGATTTGTACCCGGGTTCGATAATAAACGACATACAACAGACCCAGTACAAATTCTAATTTACTTCCGCTTTAGGGAGGACTTATATAGCAAAAAACCACAGACACAGTATGAACTTGTTCCACATTTTCGACATATATGATGAAACCACACAAATAACAGCAAACTGACGGTTTCCACAAAGGAAAGGTCAGCACGTAGCAGTTACCTCATTTTAGCTGTTATTGCGGCTGTTATTGTGGTTTGACAGTTAAGTTTCGCTAGCATACATTTCTACAATTACATTTCCAAATGAAGCTTGCAAGCAAATAATATATATTACATATATATTCCTGTTATGTGAAACTCTTACAGGTAACTAAATCTGGCAGCCATTTTGTTAGCTTCAGCCATTTTGTTAGAAAAATCTGAGGCCTAGCCTCTGCCAACAAACCCTTCTTTGAGTCTCAGAACTTATTACAAGTTCTCAGACTCACCAACCATGGCATCATCATATGTCTCAGATTCTACCCTGCGAACTATATAATCATAGTGAGCTTCATTCTCTGCCAAGTAAGCAGCGTAAGCTCCCTGTTGCTTATTAGTTTTTTCATAGCAAAGACACACATAATGATCTTAAATGTAACAATAGCAATGATCACCAGTATAACAATAATACAGAACTGTGTGAGAAAACCTTTCCAGCTGGAAAATAAATCTTTAAACCAACTGGACCAATTAGCATCATTTAGGAGGCACAAGGATATACATCGCACAGATCAAAAGTGTAAATCATGCTGGGCTCTGAGGTATTGAACCAGAATGTTACTTCACCTTTGGCGTTTTTACTCACATATTTGGAGATGAGTTTATCTCCCGTAGCCCTTTTCTTTACAACAGGGGGCATGGGAGTTTCAGCCTGCGGATGCGGGGAGGGGGTATCAGGCCACTTGGTCTCAAACCCAAAGGTTCACATACCTGCTGAAGTGGACCTATGGTGGGGTGATCATAAACACAGCTACACACAACTCATATTACTGACACTATCAGAAAAGACAGAATCATTGCAGTGCAAAAATGATTGGAGCCATAGAACCAGCAGGCAAGCCAGTGCTGGCCTTTCTTCGGACCCATTGTTCCTAGCTGGGGGTCTGCAACCAGCTTCTTCTTGTCCCCTTGGTGGGATGTCTGGCTGTGGCCCCCTTGGTGGGGCGACCGATCCTTTAACTTGCAGTACTTCATCCTCGTCCAGTATCTGAAGTGTAGGGACTCTTTTCACCCGCGTGGCGTGAATCCAATTCTGATTTCCTTCCACAAGCACGGCCGTCCGAGCAACTGCTATCACCTTCGTCGGCTTCTCGAATGGGAACTCGATCTTCGGTTGATTACCGTGCTTTTTCACTAACACCGTGTCTCCAATCTTTATGTCATGAAACGAGTCCTGTAAAAGAGAAGGAAACTTCTGACAGACAAGTGTTTCACTAGCAGTGAGCTTCTCCACCAGAGCCCTGGTGTATTCCTCCTGCCTGCACTTCCCTTCTTCGCTAGTCTCTCTAATGGTCCTGTGCCATGGCAAAGGAAATGGTCTACCCATTAATATTTCATAAGGAGAAAGCTTAGTTACTTTATTAGGTGTCATCCTTATTTCAGCTAAAACTGTTGGTAGCTTGTGTTTCCAGTTTTTAAAAGTTCCTTCAGTAGCTTTTCTAAGTTTATCTTTTATTGTTCTATTCATGTGCTCCACTATCCCTGAACTTTGAGGATGGTATGGGATGTGAAACTGCCATTCAATGTTTAAATGTTCTACTAAATCTTGACATATTTTGGCTTTAAAGGCTGTGCCGTTATCGCTGCGTATGCGCGAAAAGCATCCAAAGCGCGGTATTATTTCTTGTGTCAAAATTTTCACTACGGTCTTAGCATTTTCTTTATTGACTGGAAAGCATTCTGGCCATTTTGAAAAACATGTCTACCATAACTAGTAAAACTTCAGGCTTACCTCCTGGTGTAACTGTAATGTGTGTATGGTCAATGTTCCAATCAGTACAGGGTTCTGTGGGGTAAACTAGATGATCATGCTGTGGCTTATGTGAAATGTTGGGGTTATTCATCTGGCATGTTATGCATTTCTCTACATAAGCTTTCACTTGTTTCTCACATTGTAAAATGAAAAAACTTTGTTTCACCGCCATGTAAGTGTGTTGTGCACTTTTGTGTCCTATGCCGTGTGCTTGAGAAATAAATAAGGGGGCACTATGTATGGGTATGCATGGTTTACCCTCGATGCACCAAATCCCAGCCATTGATTTCTGCGCCCCTGCCTGTGCACAGTCCCCCACTTCAGAAACAGATGTCTGCTCCTGCAGACATCCTATTGTAAAATTAATGGCTAGTGTTAGCATAGGGTTAATGTGAGCATTAGGACCCAGTTGGCTTCCTGTCAGAGTTTACTGTCTAGCTGTTTCTCCAAAAGCATTTCCTCTGGCAATATCCCTTTTGGGCTGTCGCGGAGGAATTTTGTCAGCCTCACTTTTTTTAACCTAATAATGCATTTAATATCGGGGCAGGTCCTTCGGTATTTGGGGCATATTTGATCTCTAGATGGGGATTTGACAAAAGGATTACTTCATATCCGCTAAATCGCTGCGCTGACATATGTTGGGTATGTAAATTGTTCATTAAATGTTTTACATTATGCCCTGCATGCAGTATCGTGTGGTGTTCCAGCGTGACCGAAATGGCCTGTTCAACTGCCATTGCACAAGATGCCAACGCTCGTAAACAGCCTGGCATTCCTTGAACTTGAACCGGGAGAAGCTTAGAGAAGTATGCCACGGGTCCTAATTTAACCCCATGGCTTTGGGCTAAAACCGAGCTGTATCCCTTACAAAAGTCACGGACATACAGGTGTAACACCTTCACATAGCTTGGTAAACCGAGCCCTGGAGAATTTGTCAGTGCCTCCTTTAACCTTTTAAAAGCATGTAACATTTCATCAGACCATTCTATGGTGTCAGGTTGATCAGCACGTGTTTGGTAACTCTCAGTATCTTGTCATAATAACGGCAACAGCTAATCATTCCAAGAAAGCTTAGCATGTTTTTTTTATTCTGTGGAGGCCCCAATTCCACGATTGCCGCTACACGTTTGGGATTTAACTCTTTTTCCCTGTGACAACACGAATCCCAGATACTCAACACGTTGCTGACACCATTGTAATTTCTTAACAGAAATCTTTATAACATTTCATCAGAGACATTTCAATAGGAGGATTCCATCCTCTCGGGCTGCGGTTATTGATTGACTGGCCAATCACAGTAGGTCAGAACAATCGAGTTACAGTTCGGTTTATATGCTTTTAGCACTTCTCTTAAAACAATGAAAAAAAACAAAAACAGGCGAATTCAAAAATCCGCTCGCTAACTGGGTAAAAATTAGGGATTCTCCGCGGTATTGGAATGCATAGAGCGGGCGTGTCTCGGGATGCACTGGGATCCCAAAAAAAGGCGTTTTTTTTTTTTTTTTTTTTTTTTATCGCAGACGCTAAATATTTTTGCGTCTTCGGGAATGGCGGTTAGAAGTGACACCAGAATTTACCCTGAGGGAAATAGCCATTTTCGCCATTAAGTCTCTGCCTAACAGGTTAACAGGACAGCTGGTCCTGATTTTTAAGACATGGTTGATCGGGGGGCTCTGATGGAGGTCCGTCACCGTGAGCGGTGGTGTTTCAAATGTTTGTGTTAATATCCCATTAATACCCATGGAGGGGCCGGCATCTTCCCTTGGTCCCATGTATGCATTTCTCCCCAATACGCTACATGTAGCTCCAGAATCCACTAAAATGTTAACTTCTTTTTACTAATCATCAAATCAATGCAGGGTTGTTGGGAGAAATGCTGTGAGACTACTGGGAAGGTGGGATTTGCCCCTGGGCACCTTCATTGGGGTCCTACATTTTGCCAGTCAACATTGAGGCGAGGGGTATTGTGTTGTACATTGGCGGGAGCAGCCTGCGGAGGTCTGTTTGAAACCTGCTTGTGTGTATCAGGGTATGGGCAATCGGCTCTCCAATGATCCATTGCACCACAATTAAAACAGCCAGCATTCCTGGCCTGCTGTTTGGGGGGTCCCTGTCTGTCTCCCCATTGCGGTTTGAGATTTCCTCTGTTTCCCCTGCCTCGCCCTCTACCCCTAGGGGCTGCACGGGCTGACCTGCGTTTCTCTTCCCAGTATTGCTGCTGTCCCCACGGGTCCCCAAAGGGATATGGAACTGGCTCTGGTATGCTGAGCTGTGCTGCGTGTGTCACTGACGGTCTTATTACTTCAAAGCATCCTGCTGCATCTTTACTTATTAACCTTCTACCAAACTCTTCTATTGGCATCTCAGTCCATCCATCTGCTGCTTAATTTGTAAACCTAAACTTGGTAGGCAGTTGGAGATAAATGTACTGATGCACAGGGCGGGTATCCCTGGGCCATCTCCCATCTGACTTTCTAATCGCCAAACCTGTAGAAATCTCTTCCAAAACTCAGTCAATGTTTCACCTTTTTTCTGCTTACATGCAAGAGAGGGTGCCATGTCAGCTCTGGGCTTAAACACTTGGTTCAAGTGATGTTCTAATGCTTCCCACATGTCAGCTTCATTCCCTTCTTGGTACAGGGGTATTTCACCTGGCCTTGTATGTGCGGGTGTGTTCTTTTCCATGTGTGGTATCCCAACCCAGCTAAGTGGACTATTCTCCCCCACTACCATCTCTAAAACCATCTTAATGTCTTCGGGCATATAATTTTTCCTTTAATTGCCCTCCGAAGGTAAGCAATTGTACCTTTGGAAGATTTGGAGGGGTGTGGACAGTGTTTGGCCATGTGATCTAATTCTTTCATATCAGGAGGGATGATAACCAGAATGTCTCCTGCTGTTATGAAAGGATTGTATGTACTGACCATGGTCATGGAGCTTGTTGATGCAGTGGGCGCTGCTGCTGCTATTACTCCGGGGGTCTCTATGGAATCTATGTCTCCTGCTGGTTTTTTAAGTGTATTATCCAGTGTTCGTTTAGACTGGTTCCTGGTCTGTTTCGGGGACTCCCCTATGTTAACGCTAAGTATGATTTGTTTGTCCTAACACAGGCGTGTTTGCTTAGCTGGCTTAGTTTTTCTTATCAGTAACTGTGAAAGATTCTGTGTCTAATTCCCCTTCATGTTACTTATCCTCTTCCTCTCCTAGCGTCTTTTCTGGTTGCTGTTCATCAACATGTGACCACTGGTTCTCATTCGGAGGAAGGATATTTTGTGACATTTTCTTTTTTTTTTTTCTCTTTTTTTTCCCTTTTTCTCTTTATTTCTTCCACATCTATACTCTCCTCTTTTTGTTTCCTATTGTATTTAGTTTGTTCCACTGCCGCCATTGTTATCACGGCTGCCGTGGTACTCAAATAATTTCCTTGAAATGGCATTAGGGAGGGATATTGAGTGGTAGTTACAGTTTTTACTTTTACCTGTTTAGGTCTGAGCTCCTTCGTATCATATGGCGGGGGTGGAGCGCTAGGTTTAATGTCGGGGTTGGAATGATTTCTAATTTCATAATTCAATTTCTCACTTTTATGTCTGTTCTCTAATTCCTTTTTACTAACTTTTTTCCTGAGACTCATTAATCCATTTCTCCTATACCACCCTGGCGCTATTTCTAACCATTTTATCCCACACTCTCTCATATAAGAATTATCCCAATTAGGATCCCCTGGATAATAGGGCCACGCCTTTTTATCTCCAAGGCACATTCCCATTATCATTTCCATATAATAGGGGTCACTACCTCCTGTTCTAGGGAAGGGATGGGGGCTACCCATAGCCTCCGTCCAACCTGCCATATTTTCCCCAACCGGTAAGGTATAATAAGCCCCTCCCGTTAATCTCTCTACATAGTGAATACAATCTTCACCAACATGGGGGATCTTGCTTTCAGCCTGACAGATGATGACAACAAAAAAAATATATCTTATACTTCTAAAGTCAATTGCCTGAGTCCTGCTCACCTTCAGGACTGTCCGACAATACAAACAGATAAACTTATAACTCTATGAACAACAACACCAAGACAGACTAATCACACATTAGAAGTAGAGATGAGCGAACTTTTGAAAAATCCGATTCGACTGATTCGCCAAATTTTCCGACAAAAATCGTTTCGACCCGAATAAATTCGCGACGAATCGCTATTAAAAACAGCTATTTCTGAGCCTCCTAGAGCCTCAATAGGGTTGTAAACCATTCTGCCTTGCTGTAACACGCACAGGATGCGTGCTGGGTTAGTTAAATAATACTTTGAAGAAATATCACATGCAGATCAGAGGCATCGCTAATAGAATCGCAGAGCGGCACAATTGCAGAGAGTTGAAGTGGCATCACTATGAGGGGCAGAAGGAGCCCAAACATTGCTTTAAAGAGACACTGGAGTTGGCAGCAGCAGGAGCCCAAAAATTGGATGAATCACACCCTGGAGTTGGCAGGAGTTGACAGCAGCAGCAGCAGCAGGAGCCCAAATATTACATTAAAGAGACCCTGGGGTTGGCCTCAGGAGCCCAAAAATTGGATGAATCACACCCTGGAGTTGGCAGCAGCAGCAGCAGGAGCCCAAATATACACTGGAGTTGGCTTCAGGAGCACAAAAATTGGATGAATCACACCCTGGAGTTGGCAGGAGTTGACAGCAGCAGCAGCAGCAGGAGCCCAAATATTACATTAAAGAGACCCTGGGGTTGGCCTCAGGAGCCCAAAAATTGGATGAATCACACCCTGGAGTTGGCAGCAGCAGCAGCAGGAGCCCAAATATACACTGGAGTTTGCTTCAGGAGCCCAAAAATTGGATGAATCACACCCTGGAGTTGGCAGAAGTTGGCAGCAGCAGCAGCAGGAGCCCAAATATACACTGGAGTTGGCTTCAGGAGCCCAAAAATTGGATGAATCACACCCTGGAGTTGGCAGAAGTTGGCAGCAGCAGCAGGAGGAGCCCAAATATACACTGGAGTTGGCTTCAGGAGCCCAAAAATTGGATGAATCACACCCTGGAGTTGGCAGAAGTTGGCGGCAGCAGCAGCAGCAGGAGCCCAAAAATTGGATGAATCACACCCTGGAGTTGGCAGAAGTTGGCAGCAGCAGCAGCAGGAGCCCAAATATACACTGGAGTTGGCCTCAGGAGCCCAAAAATTGGATGAATCACACCCTGGAGTTGGCAGGAGTTGACAGTAGCAGCAGCAGGAGCCCAAATATACACTGGAGTTGGCTTCAGGAGCCCAAAAATTGGATGAATCACACCCTGGAGTTGGCAGGAGTTGACAGCAGCAGCAGCAGCAGGAGCCCAAATATTACATTAAAGAGACCCTGGGGTTGGCCTCAGGAGCCCAAAAATTGGATGAATCACACCCTGGAGTTGGCAGCAGCAGCAGCAGGAGCCCAAATATACACTGGAGTTGGCTTCAGGAGCCCAAAAATTGGATGAATCACACCCTGGAGTTGGCAGGAGTTGACAGTAGCAGCAGCAGGAGCCAAATATACACTGGAGTTGGCTTCAGGAGCCCAAAAATTGGATGAATCACACCCTGGAGTTGGCAGAAGCAGGAGCCCAAATATACACTGGAGTTGGCTTCAGGAGCCCAAAAATTGGATGAATCACACCCTGGAGTTGGCAGAAGTTGGCAGCAGCAGCAGCAGGAGCCCAAATATACATTGGAGTTGGCTTCAGGAGCCCAAAAATTGGATGAATCACACCCTGGAGTTGGCAGAAGTTGGCAGCAGCAGGAGCCCAAATATACACTGGAGTTGGCCTCAGGAGCCCAAAAATTGGATGAATCACACCCTGGAGTTGGCAGGAGTTGACAGTAGCAGCAGCAGGAGCCCAAATATACACTGGAGTTGGCTTCAGGAGCCCAAAAATTGGATGAATCACACCCTGGAGTTGGCAGGAGTTGACAGCAGCAGCAGCAGCAGGAGCCCAAATATTACATTAAAGAGACCCTGGGGTTGGCCTCAGGAGCCCAAAAATTGGATGAATCACACCCTGGAGTTGGCAGCAGCAGCAGCAGGAGCCCAAATATACACTGGAGTTGGCTTCAGGAGCCCAAAAATTGGATGAATCACACCCTGGAGTTGGCAGGAGTTGACAGTAGCAGCAGCAGGAGCCCAAATATACACTGGAGTTGGCTTCAGGAGCCCAAAAATTGGATGAATCACATCCTGGAGTTGGCAGCAGCAGCAGCAGGAGCCCAAATATACACTGGAGTTGGCTTCAGGAGCCCAAAAATTGGATGAATCACACCCTGGAGTTGGCAGAAGTTGGCAGCAGCAGGAGCCCAAATATACACTGGAGTTGGCTTCAGGAGCCCAAAAATTGGATGAATCACACCCTGGAGTTGGCAGAAGTTGGCAGCAGCAGCAGCAGGAGCCCAAATATACACTGGAGTTGGCCTCAGGAGCCCAAAAATTGGATGAATCACACCCTGGAGTTGGCAGGAGTTGACAGTAGCAGCAGCAGGAGCCCAAATATACACTGGAGTTGGCTTCAGGAGCCCAAAAATTGGATGAATCACACCCTGGAGTTGGCAGGAGTTGACAGCAGCAGCAGCAGGAGCCCAAATATTACATTAAAGAGACCCTGGGGTTGGCCTCAGGAGCCCAAAAATTGGATGAATCACACCCTGGAGTTGGCAGAAGTTGGCAGCAGCAGGAGCCCAAATATACACTGGAGTTGGCTTCAGGAGCCCAAAAATTGGATGAATCACACCCTGGAGTTGGCAGGAGTTGACAGTAGCAGCAGCAGGAGCCCAAATATACACTGGAGTTGGCTTCAGGAGCCCAAAAATTGGATGAATCACACCCTGGAGTTGGCAGGAGTTGACAGCAGCAGCAGCAGCAGGAGCCCAAATATTACATTAAAGAGACCCTGGGGTTGGCCTCAGGAGCCCAAAAATTGGATGAATCACACCCTGGAGTTGGCAGCAGCAGCAGCAGGAGCCCAAATATACACTGGAGTTGGCTTCAGGAGCCCAAAAATTGGATGAATCACACCCTGGAGTTGGCAGGAGTTGACAGTAGCAGCAGCAGGAGCCCAAATATACACTGGAGTTGGCTTCAGGAGCCCAAAAATTGGATGAATCACACCCTGGAGTTGGCAGCAGCAGCAGCAGGAGCCCAAATATACACTGGAGTTGGCTTCAGGAGCCCAAAAATTGGATGAATCACACCCTGGAGTTGGCAGAAGTTGGCAGCAGCAGCAGCAGGAGCCCAAATATACACTGGAGTTGGCTTCAGGAGCCCAAAAATTGGATGAATCACACCCTGGAGTTGGCAGAAGTTGGCAGCAGCAGCAGCAGGAGCCCAAATATACACTGGAGTTGGCCTCAGGAGCCCAAAAATTGGATGAATCACACCCTGGAGTTGGCAGGAGTTGACAGTAGCAGCAGCAGGAGCCCAAATATACACTGGAGTTGGCTTCAGGAGCCCAAAAATTGGATGAATCACACCCTGGAGTTGGCAGGAGTTGACAGCAGCAGCAGCAGGAGCCCAAATATTACATTAAAGAGACCCTGGGGTTGGCCTCAGGAGCCCAAAAATTGGATGAATCACACCCTGGAGTTGGCAGAAGTTGGCAGCAGCAGGAGCCCAAATATACACTGGAGTTGGCTTCAGGAGCCCAAAAATTGGATGAATCACACCCTGGAGTTGGCAGGAGTTGACAGTAGCAGCAGCAGGAGCCCAAATATACACTGGAGTTGGCTTCAGGAGCCCAAAAATTGGATGAATCACACCCTGGAGTTGGCAGGAGTTGACAGCAGCAGCAGGAGCCCAAATATTACATTAAAGAGACCCTGGGGTTGGCCTCAGGAGCCCAAAAATTGGATGAATCACACCCTGGAGTTGGCAGCAGCAGCAGCAGGAGCCCAAATATACACTGGAGTTGGCTTCAGGAGCCCAAAAATTGGATGAATCACACCCTGGAGTTGGCAGAAGTTGGCAGCAGCAGCAGCAGGAGCCCAAATATACACTGGAGTTGGCTTCAGGAGCCCAAAAATTGGATGAATCACACCCTGGAGTTGGCAGCAGCAGCAGCAGGAGCCCAAATATACACTGGAGTTGGCTTCAGGAGCCCAAAAATTGGATGAATCACACCCTGGAGTTGGCAGAAGTTGGCAGCAGCAGCAGCAGGAGCCCAAATATACACTGGAGTTGGCTTCAGGAGCCCAAAAATTGGATGAATCACACCCTGGAGTTGGCAGAAGTTGGCAGCAGCAGGAGCCCAAATATACACTGGAGTTGGCTTCAGGAGCCCAAAAATTGGATGAATCACACCCTGGAGTTGGCAGAAGTTGGCAGCAGCAGCAGCAGGAGCCCAAATATACACTGGAGTTGGCTTCAGGAGCCCAAAAATTGGATGAATCACACCCTGGAGTTGGCAGGAGTTGACAGTAGCAGCAGCAGGAGCCCAAATATACACTGGAGTTGGCTTCAGGAGCCCAAAAATTGGATGAATCACACCCTGGAGTTGGCAGGAGTTGACAGCAGCAGGAGCCCAAATATACACTGGAGTTGGCTTCAGGAGCCCAAAAATTGGATGAATCACACCCTGGAGTTGGCAGAAGTTGGCAGCAGCAGCAGCAGGAGCCCAAATATACACTGGAGTTGGCTTCAGGAGCCCAAAAATTGGATGAATCACACCCTGGAGTTGGCAGAAGTTGGCAGCAGCAGCAGCAGGAGCCCAAATATACACTGGAGTTGGCCTCAGGAGCCCAAAAATTGGATGAATCACACCCTGGAGTTGGCAGGAGTTGACAGTAGCAGCAGCAGGAGCCCAAATATACACTGGAGTTGGCTTCAGGAGCCCAAAAATTGGATGAATCACACCCTGGAGTTGGCAGGAGTTGACAGCAGCAGCAGGAGCCCAAATATTACATTAAAGATACCCTGGGGTTGGCCTCAGGAGCCCAAAAATTGGATAAATCACACCCTGGAGTTGGCAGCAGCAGCAGCAGGAGCCCAAATATACACTGGAGTTGGCTTCAGGAGCCCAAAAATTGGATGAATCACACCCTGGAGTTGGCAGAAGTTGGCAGCAGCAGCAGGAGCCCAAATATACACTGGAGTTGGCTTCAGGAGCCCAAAAATTGGATGAATCACACCCTGGAGTTGGCAGCAGCAGGAGCCCAAATATACACTGGAGTTGGCTTCAGGAGCCCAAAAATTGGATGAATCACACCCTGGAGTTGGCAGAAGTTGGCAGCAGCAGCAGCAGGAGCCCAAATATACACTGGAGTTGGCTTCAGGAGCCCAAAAATTGGATGAATCACACCCTGGAGTTGGCAGAAGTTGGCAGCAGCAGCAGCAGGAGCCCAAATATACACTGGAGTTGGCTTCAGGAGCCCAAAAATTGGATGAATCACACCCTGGAGTTGGCAGAAGTTGGCAGCAGCAGCAGCAGGAGCCCAAATATACACTGGAGTTGGCTTCAGGAGCCCAAAAATTGGATGAATCACACCCTGGAGTTGGCAGGAGTTGACAGCAGCAGCAGGAGCCCAAATATTACATTAAAGAGACCCTGGGGTTGGCCTCAGGAGCCCAAAAATTGGATGAATCACACCCTGGAGTTGGCAGCAGCAGCAGCAGGAGCCCAAATATACACTGGAGTTGGCTTCAGGAGCCCAAAAATTGGATGAATCACACCCTGGAGTTGGCAGGAGTTGACAGCAGCAGCAGCAGCAGGAGCCCAAATATTACATTAAAGAGACCCTGGGGTTGGCCTCAGGAGCCCAAAAATTGGATGAATCACACCCTGGAGTTGGCAGCAGCAGCAGCAGGAGCCCAAATATACACTGGAGTTGGCTTCAGGAGCCCAAAAATTGGATGAATCACACCCTGGAGTTGGCAGGAGTTGACAGTAGCAGCAGCAGGAGCCCAAATATACACTGGAGTTGGCTTCAGGAGCCCAAAAATTGGATGAATCACACCCTGGAGTTGGCAGCAGCAGGAGCCCAAATATACACTGGAGTTGGCTTCAGGAGCCCAAAAATTGGATGAATCACACCCTGGAGTTGGCAGAAGTTGGCAGCAGCAGCAGCAGGAGCCCAAATATACACTGGAGTTGGCCTCAGGAGCCCAAAAATTGGATGAATCACACCCTGGAGTTGGCAGGAGTTGACAGTAGCAGCAGCAGGAGCCCAAATATACACTGGAGTTGGCTTCAGGAGCCCAAAAATTGGATGAATCACACCCTGGAGTTGGCAGGAGTTGACAGCAGCAGCAGCAGCAGGAGCCCAAATATTACATTAAAGAGACCCTGGGGTTGGCCTCAGGAGCCCAAAAATTGGATGAATCACACCCTGGAGTTGGCAGAAGTTGGCAGCAGCAGGAGCCCAAATATACACTGGAGTTGGCTTCAGGAGCCCAAAAATTGGATGAATCACACCCTGGAGTTGGCAGGAGTGGACAGTAGCAGCAGCAGGAGCCCAAATATACACTGGAGTTGGCTTCAGGAGCCCAAAAATTGGATGAATCACACCCTGGAGTTGGCAGGAGTTGACAGCAGCAGCAGCAGCAGGAGCCCAAATATTACATTAAAGAGACCCTGGGGTTGGCCTCAGGAGCCCAAAAATTGGATGAATCACACCCTGGAGTTGGCAGCAGCAGCAGCAGGAGCCCAAATATACACTGGAGTTGGCTTCAGGAGCCCAAAAATTGGATGAATCACACCCTGGAGTTGGCAGAAGTTGGCAGCAGCAGCAGCAGGAGCCCAAATATACACTGGAGTTGGCTTCAGGAGCCCAAAAATTGGATGAATCACACCCTGGAGTTGGCAGCAGCAGCAGCAGGAGCCCAAATATACACTGGAGTTGGCTTCAGGAGCCCAAAAATTGGATGAATCACACCCTGGAGTTGGCAGAAGTTGGCAGCAGCAGCAGCGGGAGCCCAAATATACACTGGAGTTGGCTTCAGGAGCCCAAAAATTGGATGAATCACACCCTGGAGTTGGCAGAAGTTGGCAGCAGCAGGAGCCCAAATATACACTGGAGTTGGCTTCAGGAGCCCAAAAATTGGATGAATCACACCCTGGAGTTGGCAGAAGTTGGCAGCAGCAGGAGCCCAAATATACACTGGAGTTGGCTTCAGGAGCCCAAAAATTGGATGAATCACACCCTGGAGTTGGCAGGAGTTGACAGCAGCAGCAGCAGCAGGAGCCCAAATATTACATTAAAGAGACCCTGGGGTTGGCCTCAGGAGCCCAAAAATTGGATGAATCACACCCTGGAGTTGGCAGCAGCAGCAGCAGGAGCCCAAATATACACTGGAGTTGGCTTCAGGAGCCCAAAAATTGGATGAATCACACCCTGGAGTTGGCAGAAGTTGGCAGCAGCAGCAGCAGGAGCCCAAATATACACTGGAGTTGGCTTCAGGAGCCCAAAAATTGGATGAATCACACCCTGGAGTTGGCAGGAGTTGACAGTAGCAGCAGCAGGAGCCCAAATATACACTGGAGTTGGCTTCAGGAGCCCAAAAATTGGATGAATCACACCCTGGAGTTGGCAGGAGTTGACAGCAGCAGCAGGAGCCCAAATATACACTGGAGTTGGCTTCAGGAGCCCAAAAATTGGATGAATCACACCCTGGAGTTGGCAGAAGTTGGCAGCAGCAGCAGCAGGAGCCCAAATATACACTGGAGTTGGCTTCAGGAGCCCAAAAATTGGATGAATCACACCCTGGAGTTGGCAGAAGTTGGCAGCAGCAGCAGCAGGAGCCCAAATATACACTGGAGTTGGCCTCAGGAGCCCAAAAATTGGATGAATCACACCCTGGAGTTGGCAGGAGTTGACAGTAGCAGCAGCAGGAGCCCAAATATACACTGGAGTTGGCTTCAGGAGCCCAACAATTGGATGAATCACACCCTGGAGTTGGCAGGAGTTGACAGCAGCAACAGCAGCAGGAGCCCAAATATTACATTAAAGAGACCCTGGGGTTGGCCTCAGGAGCCCAAAAATTGGATGAATCACACCCTGGAGTTGGCAGAAGTTGGCAGCAGCAGCAGCAGGAGCCCAAATATACACTGGAGTTGGCTTCAGGAGCCCAAAAATTGGATGAATCACACCCTGGAGTTGGCAGCAGCAGGAGCCCAAATATACACTGGAGTTGGCTTCAGGAGCCCAAAAATTGGATGAATCACACCCTGGAGTTGGCAGAAGTTGGCAGCAGCAGCAGCAGGAGCCCAAATATACACTGGAGTTGGCTTCAGGAGCCCAAAAATTGGATGAATCACACCCTGGAGTTGGCAGAAGTTGGCAGCAGCAGGAGCCCAAATATACACTGGAGTTGGCTTCAGGAGCCCAAAAATTGGATGAATCACACCCTGGAGTTGGCAGAAGTTGGCAGCAGCAGGAGCCCAAATATACACTGGAGTTGGCTTCAGGAGCCCAAAAATTGGATGAATCACACCCTGGAGTTGGCAGGAGTTGACAGCAGCAGCAGCAGCAGGAGCCCAAATATTACATTAAAGAGACCCTGGGGTTGGCCTCAGGAGCCCAAAAATTGGATGAATCACACCCTGGAGTTGGCAGCAGCAGCAGCAGGAGCCCAAATATACACTGGAGTTGGCTTCAGGAGCCCAAAAATTGGATGAATCACACCCTGGAGTTGGCAGAAGTTGACAGCAGCAGCAGCAGGAGCCCAAATATACACTGGAGTTGGCTTCAGGAGCCCAAAAATTGGATGAATCACACCCTGGAGTTGGCAGGAGTTGACAGTAGCAGCAGCAGGAGCCCAAATATACACTGGAGTTGGCTTCAGGAGCCCAAAAATTGGATGAATCACACCCTGGAGTTGGCAGGAGTTGACAGAAGCAGCAGGAGCCCAAATATACACTGGAGTTGGCTTCAGGAGCCCAAAAATTGGATGAATCACACCCTGGAGTTGGCAGAAGTTGGCAGCAGCAGCAGCAGGAACCCAAATATACACTGGAGTTGGCTTCAGGAGCCCAAAAATTGGATGAATCACACCCTGGAGTTGGCAGAAGTTGGCAGCAGCAGCAGCAGGAGCCCAAATATACACTGGAGTTGGCCTCAGGAGCCCAAAAATTGGATGAATCACACCCTGGAGTTGGCAGGAGTTGACAGTAGCAGCAGCAGGAGCCCAAATATACACTGGAGTTGGCTTCAGGAGCCCAAAAATTGGATGAATCACACCCTGGAGTTGGCAGGAGTTGACAGCAGCAGCAGCAGCAGGAGCCCAAATATTACATTAAAGAGACCCTGGGGTTGGCCTCAGGAGCCCAAAAATTGGATGAATCACACCCTGGAGTTGGCAGAAGTTGGCAGCAGCAGCAGCAGGAGCCCAAATATACACTGGAGTTGGCTTCAGGAGCCCAAAAATTGGATGAATCACACCCTGGAGTTGGCAGGAGTTGACAGTAGCAGCAGCAGGAGCCCAAATATACACTGGAGTTGGCTTCAGGAGCCCAAAAATTGGATGAATCACACCCTGGAGTTGGCAGGAGTTGACAGCAGCAGCAGCAGCAGGAGCCCAAATATTACATTAAAGATACCCTGGGGTTGGCCTCAGGAGCCCAAAAATTGGATGAATCACACCCTGGAGTTGGCAGCAGCAGCAGCAGGAGCCCAAATATACACTGGAGTTGGCTTCAGGAGCCCAAAAATTGGATGAATCACACCCTGGAGTTGGCAGAAGTTGGCAGCAGCAGCAGGAGCCCAAATATACACTGGAGTTGGCTTCAGGAGCCCAAAAATTGGATGAATCACACCCTGGAGTTGGCAGCAGCAGGAGCCCAAATATACACTGGAGTTGGCTTCAGGAGCCCAAAAATTGGATGAATCACACCCTGGAGTTGGCAGAAGTTGGCAGCAGCAGCAGCAGGAGCCCAAATATACACTGGAGTTGGCTTCAGGAGCCCAAAAATTGGATGAATCACACCCTGGAGTTGGCAGAAGTTGGCAGCAGCAGCAGCAGCAGCAGGAGCCCAAATATACACTGGAGTTGGCTTCAGGAGCCCAAAAATTGGATGAATCACACCCTGGAGTTGGCAGAAGTTGGCAGCAGCAGCAGCAGGAGCCCAAATATACACTGGAGTTGGCTTCAGGAGCCCAAAAATTGGATGAATCACACCCTGGAGTTGGCAGGAGTTGACAGCAGCAGCAGGAGCCCAAATATTACATTAAAGAGACCCTGGGGTTGGCCTCAGGAGCCCAAAAATTGGATGAATCACACCCTGGAGTTGGCAGCGGCAGCAGCAGGAGCCCAAATATACACTGGAGTTGGCTTCAGGAGCCCAAAAATTGGATGAATCACACCCTGGAGTTGGCAGAAGTTGGCAGCAGCAGCAGCAGGAGCCCAAATATACACTGGAGTTGGCTTCAGGAGCCCAAAAGTTGGATGAATCACACCCTGGAGTTGGCAGGAGTTGACAGTAGCAGCAGCAGGAGCCCAAATATACACTGGAGTTGGCTTCAGGAGCCCAAAAATTGGATGAATCACACCCTGGAGTTGGCAGGAGTTGACAGCAGCAGCAGGAGCCCAAATATACACTGGAGTTGGCTTCAGGAGCCCAAAAATTGGATGAATCACACCCTGGAGTTGGCAGAAGTTGGCAGCAGCAGCAGCAGGAGCCCAAATATACACTGGAGTTGGCTTCAGGAGCCCAAAAATTGGATGAATCACACCCTGGAGTTGGCAGCAGCAGCAGCAGGAGCCCAAATATACACTGGAGTTGGCTTCCAGAGCCCAAAAATTGGATGAATCACACCCTGGAGTTGGCAGGAGTTGACAGTAGCAGCAGCAGGAGCCCAAATATACACTGGAGTTGGCTTCAGGAGCCCAAAAATTGGATGAATCACACCCTGGAGTTGGCAGGAGTTGACAGTAGCAGCAGCAGGAGCCCAAATATACACTGGAGTTGGCTTCAGGAGCCCAAAAATTGGATGAATCACACCCTGGAGTTGGCAGAAGTTGGCAGCAGCAGCA
The DNA here is from genome assembly GCA_027917425.1 of Gastrophryne carolinensis. Classification (NCBI taxonomy): domain Eukaryota; kingdom Metazoa; phylum Chordata; class Amphibia; order Anura; family Microhylidae; genus Gastrophryne; species Gastrophryne carolinensis. The sequence continues at coordinate 224,290,493 of CM051239.1, read as the reverse complement.
GGAGCCCAAATATACACTGGAGTTGGCTTCAGGAGCCCAAAAATTGGATGAATCACACCCTGGAGTTGGCAGCAGCAGGAGCCCAAATATACACTGGAGTTGGCTTCAGGAGCCCAAAAATTGGATGAATCACACCCTGGAGTTGGCAGAAGTTGGCAGCAGCAGCAGCAGGAGCCCAAATATACACTGGAGTTGGCTTCAGGAGCCCAAAAATTGGATGAATCACACCCTGGAGTTGGCAGAAGTTGGCAGCAGCAGCAGCAGCAGCAGGAGCCCAAATATACACTGGAGTTGGCCTCAGGAGCCCAAAAATTGGATGAATCACACCCTGGAGTTGGCAGGAGTTGACAGTAGCAGCAGCAGGAGCCCAAATATACACTGGAGTTGGCTTCAGGAGCCCAAAAATTGGATGAATCACACCCTGGAGTTGGCAGGAGTTGACAGCAGCAGCAGCAGGAGCCCAAATATTACATTAAAGAGACCCTGGGGTTGGCCTCAGGAGCCCAAAAATTGGATGAATCACACCCTGGAGTTGGCAGAAGTTGGCAGCAGCAGCAGCAGGAGCCCAAATATACACTGGAGTTGGCTTCAGGAGCCCAAAAATTGGATGAATCACACCCTGGAGTTGGCAGGAGTTGACAGTAGCAGCAGCAGGAGCCCAAATATACACTGGAGTTGGCTTCAGGAGCCCAAAAATTGGATGAATCACACCCTGGAGTTGGCAGGAGTTGACAGCAGCAGCAGCAGCAGGAGCCCAAATATTACATTAAAGAGACCCTGGGGTTGGCCTCAGGAGCCCAAAAATTGGATGAATCACACCCTGGAGTTGGCAGCAGCAGGAGCCCAAATATACACTGGAGTTGGCTTCAGGAGCCCAAAAATTGGATGAATCACACCCTGGAGTTGGCAGAAGTTGGCAGCAGCAGCAGCAGGAGCCCAAATATACACTGGAGTTGGCTTCAGGAGCCCAAAAATTGGATGAATCACACCCTGGAGTTGGCAGCAGCAGCAGCAGGAGCCCAAATATACACTGGAGTTGGCTTCAGGAGCCCAAAAATTGGATGAATCACACCCTGGAGTTGGCAGAAGTTGGCAGCAGCAGGAGCCCAAATATACACTGGAGTTGGCTTCAGGAGCCCAAAAATTGGATGAATCACACCCTGGAGTTGGCAGAAGTTGGCGGCAGCAGCAGCAGGAGCCCAAATATACACTGGAGTTGGCTTCAGGAGCCCAAAAATTGGATGAATCACACCCTGGAGTTGGCAGAAGTTGGCAGCAGCAGCAGCAGGAGCCCAAATATACACTGGAGTTGGCTTCAGGAGCCCAAAAATTGGATGAATCACACCCTGGAGTTGGCAGGAGTTGACAGCAGCAGCAGCAGCAGCAGGAGCCCAAATATTACACTAAAGAGACCCTGGGGTTGGCCTCAGGAGCCCAAAAATTGGATGAATCACACCCTGGAGTTGGCAGCAGCAGCAGCAGGAGCCCAAATATACACTGGAGTTGGCTTCAGGAGCCCAAAAATTGGATGAATCACACCCTGGAGTTGGCAGAAGTTGGCAGCAGCAGCAGCAGGAGCCCAAATATACACTGGAGTTGGCTTCAGGAGCCCAAAAATTGGATGAATCACACCCTGGAGTTGGCAGGAGTTGACAGTAGCAGCAGCAGGAGCCCAAATATACACTGGAGTTGGCTTCAGGAGCCCAAAAATTGGATGAATCACACCCTGGAGTTGGCAGGAGTTGACAGTAGCAGCAGCAGGAGCCCAAATATACACTGGAGTTGGCTTCAGGAGCCCAAAAATTGGATGAATCACACCCTGGAGTTGGCAGGAGTTGACAGCAGCAGCAGCAGCAGGAGCCCAAATATTACATTAAAGATACCCTGGGGTTGGCCTCAGGAGCCCAAAAATTGGATGAATCACACCCTGGAGTTGGCAGCAGCAGCAGCAGGAGCCCAAATATACACTGGAGTTGGCTTCAGGAGCCCAAAAATTGGATGAATCACACCCTGGAGTTGGCAGAAGTTGGCAGCAGCAGCAGGAGCCCAAATATACACTGGAGTTGGCTTCAGGAGCCCAAAAATTGGATGAATCACACCCTGGAGTTGGCAGCAGCAGGAGCCCAAATATACACTGGAGTTGGCTTCAGGAGCCCAAAAATTGGATGAATCACACCCTGGAGTTGGCAGAAGTTGGCAGCAGCAGCAGCAGGAGCCCAAATATACACTGGAGTTGGCTTCAGGAGCCCAAAAATTGGATGAATCACACCCTGGAGTTGGCAGAAGTTGGCAGCAGCAGCAGCAGCAGCAGGAGCCCAAATATACACTGGAGTTGGCTTCAGGAGCCCAAAAATTGGATGAATCACACCCTGGAGTTGGCAGAAGTTGGCAGCAGCAGCAGCAGGAGCCCAAATATACACTGGAGTTGGCTTCAGGAGCCCAAAAATTGGATGAATCACACCCTGGAGTTGGCAGGAGTTGACAGCAGCAGCAGGAGCCCAAATATTACATTAAAGAGACCCTGGGGTTGGCCTCAGGAGCCCAAAAATTGGATGAATCACACCCTGGAGTTGGCAGCGGCAGCAGCAGGAGCCCAAATATACACTGGAGTTGGCTTCAGGAGCCCAAAAATTGGATGAATCACACCCTGGAGTTGGCAGAAGTTGGCAGCAGCAGCAGCAGGAGCCCAAATATACACTGGAGTTGGCTTCAGGAGCCCAAAAGTTGGATGAATCACACCCTGGAGTTGGCAGGAGTTGACAGTAGCAGCAGCAGGAGCCCAAATATACACTGGAGTTGGCTTCAGGAGCCCAAAAATTGGATGAATCACACCCTGGAGTTGGCAGGAGTTGACAGCAGCAGCAGGAGCCCAAATATACACTGGAGTTGGCTTCAGGAGCCCAAAAATTGGATGAATCACACCCTGGAGTTGGCAGAAGTTGGCAGCAGCAGCAGCAGGAGCCCAAATATACACTGGAGTTGGCTTCAGGAGCCCAAAAATTGGATGAATCACACCCTGGAGTTGGCAGCAGCAGCAGCAGGAGCCCAAATATACACTGGAGTTGGCTTCCAGAGCCCAAAAATTGGATGAATCACACCCTGGAGTTGGCAGGAGTTGACAGTAGCAGCAGCAGGAGCCCAAATATACACTGGAGTTGGCTTCAGGAGCCCAAAAATTGGATGAATCACACCCTGGAGTTGGCAGGAGTTGACAGTAGCAGCAGCAGGAGCCCAAATATACACTGGAGTTGGCTTCAGGAGCCCAAAAATTGGATGAATCACACCCTGGAGTTGGCAGAAGTTGGCAGCAGCAGCAGGAGCCCAAATATACACTGGAGTTGGCTTCAGGAGCCCAAAAATTGGATGAATCACACCCTGGAGTTGGCAGCAGCAGGAGCCCAAATATACACTGGAGTTGGCTTCAGGAGCCCAAAAATTGGATGAATCACACCCTGGAGTTGGCAGAAGTTGGCAGCAGCAGCAGCAGGAGCCCAAATATACACTGGAGTTGGCTTCAGGAGCCCAAAAATTGGATGAATCACACCCTGGAGTTGGCAGAAGTTGGCAGCAGCAGCAGCAGCAGCAGGAGCCCAAATATACACTGGAGTTGGCCTCAGGAGCCCAAAAATTGGATGAATCACACCCTGGAGTTGGCAGGAGTTGACAGTAGCAGCAGCAGGAGCCCAAATATACACTGGAGTTGGCTTCAGGAGCCCAAAAATTGGATGAATCACACCCTGGAGTTGGCAGGAGTTGACAGCAGCAGCAGCAGGAGCCCAAATATTACATTAAAGAGACCCTGGGGTTGGCCTCAGGAGCCCAAAAATTGGATGAATCACACCCTGGAGTTGGCAGAAGTTGGCAGCAGCAGCAGCAGGAGCCCAAATATACACTGGAGTTGGCTTCAGGAGCCCAAAAATTGGATGAATCACACCCTGGAGTTGGCAGGAGTTGACAGTAGCAGCAGCAGGAGCCCAAATATACACTGGAGTTGGCTTCAGGAGCCCAAAAATTGGATGAATCACACCCTGGAGTTGGCAGGAGTTGACAGCAGCAGCAGCAGCAGGAGCCCAAATATTACATTAAAGAGACCCTGGGGTTGGCCTCAGGAGCCCAAAAATTGGATGAATCACACCCTGGAGTTGGCAGCAGCAGGAGCCCAAATATACACTGGAGTTGGCTTCAGGAGCCCAAAAATTGGATGAATCACACCCTGGAGTTGGCAGAAGTTGGCAGCAGCAGCAGCAGGAGCCCAAATATACACTGGAGTTGGCTTCAGGAGCCCAAAAATTGGATGAATCACACCCTGGAGTTGGCAGCAGCAGCAGCAGGAGCCCAAATATACACTGGAGTTGGCTTCAGGAGCCCAAAAATTGGATGAATCACACCCTGGAGTTGGCAGAAGTTGGCAGCAGCAGGAGCCCAAATATACACTGGAGTTGGCTTCAGGAGCCCAAAAATTGGATGAATCACACCCTGGAGTTGGCAGAAGTTGGCGGCAGCAGCAGCAGGAGCCCAAATATACACTGGAGTTGGCTTCAGGAGCCCAAAAATTGGATGAATCACACCCTGGAGTTGGCAGAAGTTGGCAGCAGCAGCAGCAGGAGCCCAAATATACACTGGAGTTGGCTTCAGGAGCCCAAAAATTGGATGAATCACACCCTGGAGTTGGCAGGAGTTGACAGCAGCAGCAGCAGCAGCAGGAGCCCAAATATTACACTAAAGAGACCCTGGGGTTGGCCTCAGGAGCCCAAAAATTGGATGAATCACACCCTGGAGTTGGCAGCAGCAGCAGCAGGAGCCCAAATATACACTGGAGTTGGCTTCAGGAGCCCAAAAATTGGATGAATCACACCCTGGAGTTGGCAGAAGTTGGCAGCAGCAGCAGCAGGAGCCCAAATATACACTGGAGTTGGCTTCAGGAGCCCAAAAATTGGATGAATCACACCCTGGAGTTGGCAGGAGTTGACAGTAGCAGCAGCAGGAGCCCAAATATACACTGGAGTTGGCTTCAGGAGCCCAAAAATTGGATGAATCACACCCTGGAGTTGGCAGAAGTTGGCGGCAGCAGCAGCAGCAGGAGCCCAAATATACACTGGAGTTGGCTTCAGGAGCCCAAAAATTGGATGAATCACACCCTGGAGTTGGCAGAAGTTGGCAGCAGCAGCAGCAGGAGCCCAAATATACACTGGAGTTGGCCTCAGGAGCCCAAAAATTGGATGAATCACACCCTGGAGTTGGCAGGAGTTGACAGTAGCAGCAGCAGGAGCCCAAATATACACTGGAGTTGGCTTCAGGAGCCCAAAAATTGGATGAATCACACCCTGGAGTTGGCAGGAGTTGACAGCAGCAGCAGCAGCAGGAGCCCAAATATTACATTAAAGAGACCCTGGGGTTGGCCTCAGGAGCCCAAAAATTGGATGAATCACACCCTGGAGTTGGCAGAAGTTGGCAGCAGCAGCAGCAGGAGCCCAAATATACACTGGAGTTGGCTTCAGGAGCCCAAAAATTGGATGAATCACACCCTGGAGTTGGCAGGAGTTGACAGTAGCAGCAGCAGGAGCCCAAATATACACTGGAGTTGGCTTCAGGAGCCCAAAAATTGGATGAATCACACCCTGGAGTTGGCAGGAGTTGACAGCAGCAGCAGCAGCAGGAGCCCAAATATTACATTAAAGAGACCCTGGGGTTGGCCTCAGGAGCCCAAAAATTGGATGAATCACACCCTGGAGTTGGCAGCAGCAGCAGCAGGAGCCCAAATATACACTGGAGTTGGCTTCAGGAGCCCAAAAATTGGATGAATCACACCCTGGAGTTGGCAGAAGTTGGCAGCAGCAGGAGCCCAAATATACACTGGAGTTGGCTTCAGGAGCCCAAAAATTGGATGAATCACACCCTGGAGTTGGCAGCAGCAGCAGCAGGAGCCCAAATATACACTGGGGTTGGCTTCAGGAGCCCAAAAATTGGATGAATCACACCCTGGAGTTGGCAGAAGTTGGCAGCAGCAGGAGCCCAAATATACACTGGAGTTGGCTTCAGGAGCCCAAAAATTGGATGAATCACACCCTGGAGTTGGCAGAAGTTGGCGGCAGCAGCAGCAGCAGGAGCCCAAATATACACTGGAGTTGGCTTCAGGAGCCCAACAATTGGATGAATCACACCCTGGAGTTGGCAGAAGTTGGCAGCAGCAGCAGCAGGAGCCCAAATATACACTGGAGTTGGCTTCAGGAGCCCAAAAATTGGATGAATCACACCCTGGAGTTGGCAGGAGTTGACAGCAGCAGCAGCAGCAGGAGCCCAAATATTACATTAAAGAGACCCTGGGGTTGGCCTCAGGAGCCCAAAAATTGGATGAATCACACCCTGGAGTTGGCAGCAGCAGCAGGAGCCCAAATATACACTGGAGTTGGCTTCAGGAGCCCAAAAATTGGATGAATCACACCCTGGAGTTGGCAGAAGTTGGCAGCAGCAGCAGCAGGAGCCCAAATATACACTGGAGTTGGCTTCAGGAGCCCAAAAATTGGATGAATCACACCCTGGAGTTGGCAGGAGTTGACAGTAGCAGCAGCAGGAGCCCAAATATACACTGGAGTTGGCTTCAGGAGCCCAAAAATTGGATGAATCACACCCTGGAGTTGGCAGGAGTTGACAGCAGCAGCAGGAGCCCAAATATACACTGGAGTTGGCTTCAGGAGCCCAAAAATTGGATGAATCACACCCTGGAGTTGGCAGAAGTTGGCAGCAGCAGCAGCAGGAGCCCAAATATACACTGGAGTTGGCTTCAGGAGCCAAAAATTGGATGAATCACACCCTGGAGTTGGCAGAAGTTGGCAGCAGCAGCAGCAGGAGCCCAAATATACACTGGAGTTGGCTTCAGGAGCCCAAAAATTGGATGAATCACACCCTGGAGTTGGCAGAAGTTGGCAGCAGCAGCAGCAGGAGCCCAAATATACACTGGAGTTGGCTTCAGGAGCCCAAAAATTGGATGAATCACACCCTGGAGTTGGCAGGAGTTGACAGTAGCAGCAGCAGGAGCCCAAATATACACTGGAGTTGGCTTCAGGAGCCCAAAAATTGGATGAATCACACCCTGGAGTTGGCAGCAGCAGCAGCAGGAGCCCAAATATACACTGGAGTTGGCTTCAGGAGCCCAAAAATTGGATGAATCACACCCTGGAGTTGGCAGAAGTTGGCAGCAGCAGCAGCAGGAGCCCAAATATACACTGGAGTTGGCTTCAGGAGCCCAAAAATTGGATGAATCACACCCTGGAGTTGGCAGAAGTTGGCAGCAGCAGCAGCAGCAGCAGGAGCCCAAATATACACTGGAGTTGGCTTCAGGAGCCCAAAAATTGGATGAATCACACCCTGGAGTTGGCAGGAGTTGACAGTAGCAGCAGCAGGAGCCCAAATATACACTGGAGTTGGCTTCAGGAGCCCAAAAATTGGATGAATCACACCCTGGAGTTGGCAGCAGCAGCAGCAGGAGCCCAAATATACACTGGAGTTGGCTTCAGGAGCCCAAAAATTGGATGAATCACACCCTGGAGTTGGCAGAAGTTGGCAGCAGCAGCAGCAGGAGCCCAAATATACACTGGAGTTGGCTTCAGGAGCCCAAAAATTGGATGAATCACACCCTGGAGTTGGCAGAAGTTGGCAGCAGCAGCAGCAGGAGCCCAAATATACACTGGAGTTGGCTTCAGGAGCCCAAAAATTGGATGAATCACACCCTGGAGTTGGCAGAAGTTGGCAGCAGCAGCAGCAGGAGCCCAAATATACACTGGAGTTGGCTTCAGGAGCCCAAAAATTGGATGAATCACACCCTGGAGTTGGCAGGAGTTGACAGCAGCAGCAGCAGCAGGAGCCCAAATATTACTTTAAAGTGACACTGGGGTTGGCTTCAGGAGCCCAACAATTGGATGAATCACACCCTGGAGTTGGCAGAAGTTGGCAGCAGGAGGAGCCCAAAAAATGGCCTAAAGACATAAATATGTTTTGCACCATTTGGAAAGTGTAAAACGTGGCACCATGCTGAATCTAGTCGCATGCATCAGGCATTGGTGGGTGGAAATCCTGGCTGATCCATCCCTGATTCATTTTGACAAAGGTGAGTCTCTCCACATTTTTAGTTGACAGACGAGTTCTCCTCGCCGTAACTATGGCCCCCGCCGCACTAAACACCCGCTCAGATGGCACGCTACTTGCCGGGCAGGACAGCTTTTCCAGGGCAAACTCTGCTAGTTGCGGCCACAAATCAAGTTTGGCTGCCCAGAAGTCCAGCGGATCCTCAAGGTGTGTTGGCATGGTCATGTCAAAGTATGACATGACCTGCTGGTTGAGGTCCTGCTCCAGGTCTTCCTGCTGCTCATGAGTAGCCTCACTATGCGGGTGTAGAAAGCTACTCATTAGCGACTGAAGACTGAGGCTGCTGCTGCTGATGGAGCTGCTGCTGCTGCTCCTGCCAACCCCCCCAGCGGCCATGGCAGTGGAAGGTGAGCGCAGAGGTCCCCTCGAGTCAGACCTGCGAGAGTATGGACCATGGCGCAGATAGGCATCGGCCAACTGCCTACGTAGAATGTCTTTGTAGTAGTTGAGTTTGTCCTCCCTCTCGGTGGGTTTAAAAAATGCCCCCATTTTGTGCCGGAAGCGAGGGTCCAATAAGGTGGACAGCCAGAAGTCATCCCGCCGACAGATGGAAACAATTCTGGGGTCACTACGCAAGCACGTGAGCATGCTTCGTGCCATTTGCGCAAGTGACTCGGATGGACTACCTGTCTCCATCTCCACTGCATACTGCCACGGTGTGCCCGGGTCCTCTGTCTCGCCTTCCTCAAAAACCTCTAGCTCCTCTGGCTGCTCCTGCTCCTCCTCTCCTGTCCGCTGACTAGATAAACCAGCCATTTCGCCAAGCCTAAACTGTGTTTCGCTGGGCAACTCCTCCTCCTCCTCTTCCTCCTCCTCCTCCAGTTCAGCTCCAACGGGGTTCATGTGGCCGTAAGATGTAAACGCCATGTCTCCAGTGCCCTGACCAGCCATGGTTTCCAACATGTGCTGTAGTACATGAAGCAGTGGAATCACGTCGTTCATCCCGTAATCCTGCCGACTGACAAATAAAGTGGCTTCCTCAAAGGGCCTGAGCAAACGGCAGGTATCACGTATGAGCTGCCACTGGTTGACATTGAAGTTACACAGGGGAGTCCCCCTATCTGCTTGGATCATCAGGAAATCCGTGATGGCTTTTCTCTGTTCATATAATCGGTCCAACATGTGAAGGGTGGAATTCCAAAGGGTGGAAACATCGCAAATCAGACTATGTTGGGGGATACCATTCTGACGCTGTAGCTCAAGAAGGGTGTGTTTGGCGGTGTAGGAGTGGCTGAAGTGCATGCAAAGTTTCCTTGAAGTTGTTAGGATGTCCTGCAGATGGGGGGAACACTTCAGAAACCGCTTGACAACCAGATTGAAGACGTGAGCCATGCAGGGGGCATGGGTCAGGCTTCCTTGGCGCAGCGCAGACAAAATGTTCTTCCCATTGTCGGTAACCATGATTCCCATTTTAAGTTTTCTCGGAGTAAGCCATGTTTGGATTTCCTGATGAATACATTTAAGCAGTTCCTCCCCTGTGTGACTCCGTTCGCCAAGACAAACCATGTGAAGCACTGCGTGACACCTCCGTGCCCTGCACACATGGTAGACTGGAGGGGCACTGAGACTTGAGCCTACAGTGGAGGGTGAGGAGATGGCGGAGGATGAGGAGGCCGAGTCGCACGGTGTCACAGGCCCAATGGGCAGAGAGCGCGTGTCAGCACCCACTTACCTGCGCCCCGTTCCTGTCGCGCTCCCCGTACCGCCGCGCGGCTTCCTGGTCGGCGGGCGGCGGCTCTCCTTCCTCCTGGCGCGCGCGCGCCTGGTTCCTCTCTGGCCGGCGTCCCCGGCTCCGGCGCTCGTGCTCGCGCACACGCGCGAGCACGTTGTGTTTATGCCCTCCGGCGCCGCTGTTCTCAGCGCGGCCGCCGGAGGAGAAATAATTAAAGAGACAGGTGTGGGTGGGGGGAATGTTTCCCTTGTCACTGGCCAATCCCATCAGCACGTCACTCCCTCACTACTTCCCTCCAATCAGCTCTCTCTGAATTCTGGGCAGCTCGCCCCATGTGTCCAATCTGTTTAAAGTTCCTGGTTGCACCAATCACTACACTGACTCTCCTTGGCCAATTATGTCTGTTCCCTATTTAACCTCAACCCAGTCAGTCTGTCATTGCCTGTTATAGCGCCTAGACCCTTGTAGCTGTTTATCCTCGATTTTGATCCTGATTCCTGTTGCCGACCTTGCCTGTTTTTTGACTATCCTTGATCTCCGTTCCTGTTGCCGACCCTCGCTTGTTTGACCATCCTCGATCTCCACTCCTGTTGCCGACCCTTGCCAGTTTGACCGTCCTCGATCTCCACTCCTGTTGCCGACCCTTGCCAGTTTGACCATCCTTGATCTCCGTTCCTGTTGCCGACCCTTGCTTGTTTGACCATCCTCGATCTCCACTCCTGTTGCCGATCCTTGCCTGTCTATTGGACTGCCATCCTTACGCTCACTTACCGGCTACCCGATTCCACTTCCAGCCGCGGGCTCTCCAGCACTCTGTACCGTAAGACCTCATCCTTTGAGCCATAAAGTCCTGGGGGCAACCGATCCCGAGCAGGCGTGTTCTGCGTCTCGGCAAGCGGGGGCTCCTATAGGTGAAGCTGGCTGCGGAGATTGGGGGTTGAGGCCCTTACCAAGAGAGCTGGAGTTGTCCAAGTGGTAATTGAGGTTCCGGGAGCGTGACATTATAACAGGCCGAAAAAATATCAATATGGAAGACCTGGTACAGCAAGTGCAGGCGATGGCCACCGCTATCAATCAACTTGCCCAGAGGGTGGCCAACCAAGAAACCCGCCAGACTTCAACACCCGCTGTATCACCTCATATTCCTGAGCCTAAGGTTCCTTTGCCCGAAAAATTCTTTGGAGACCAGGCCGGCTTTTCAAATTTCAAGAATTCGTGTGAACTCTACTTTAGGCTGCGGCCTTTATCTTCTGGCACAGAAACCCAACGGGTGGGTTTAATTATTTCTTTGTTACAAGGAGATCCCCAGTCATGGGCTTTCAGCTTGCTCCCTGAAGATCCTGCCTTACACTCCGTGACATCTTTTTTTTCTGCTATGGGAGTGTTGTATGCGGATCCAGATCGTCAGTCCACGGCGGAAAACAGGCTTCGGGCCTTGAAGCAGGGTCGGAATTCCGCCGAGGACTACAGCGCTGAGTTCCGGCGCTGGGCAGTAGAATCTACCTGGAATAATCCAGCCCTGTGTAGCCAATACCGTTTGGGGCTGTCCGAAAATATTAAAGATGCCCTGGTCAACTTTCCTACTCCAAAAGATTTGGACCAGCTTATGCAGGTCTCCATCAGGATCGATAGGCGTCTTAGGGAGAGAGCCAGGGAAAGGGTTAGAGCTACTACGCCCTTTAGACCTTCACAAACTCCCAGCCCTTCAACTTCTGGTGGGGTAAACTCCTCCTCTCCCTCTCAAGAGGAGCCAATGCAGGTTGGCAGAGCCCGTCTTTCTCAGGACGAGAAACAACGAAGACGGTCTTTGGGTCTTTGTCTCTACTGTGGGTCCCCGGGGCATTTTGCCAGGTCTTGCCCAAATAAGGGATATCCGGCGGGAAACTTTCTTGCCTAGGTCAGGAAGAGGGTGCTGACCTAGGTGAATTGAAGCATTACCCTCACCATGATAAGATGTTAATCCCTACAGAGCTTTTCTGGGGTCCTTCCAAACAGGCAGTATCTGCGTTTGTAGATAGTGGAGCTGCAGGTAACTTCCTGGATCGGAACATAGTCTCCATCCTGGGAGTTCCACTGGTACCTCTAGAAAAGTCTCTTCAGGTTTTGGCCATCAATGGGAAGGCCATCCTGGGAGGGCCGGTCAGTCACAAGACCCCCCCTCTCAGATTGGTGGCCGGCTCATCTCATACTGAACTTATAGAATTTCTGGTGTTTGATTGTCCGGAAACACCAGTAGTTTTGGGATACCCATGGCTAAAGCTCCATAACCCCGTATTCAATTGGCAGTCCGGTGATCTGATTAAGTGGAGTAATTTCTGCAGATCACATTGCTTCTCCACCATCCTTAAGAGTGTGCAGATTTCGCCCCAAGAACTGCCTCTGCCTTATATAGATTGGGCAGATGTCTTTTCTGAGCGGTCCGCTGACAATCTTCCCCCACACAGACCCTATGACTGTCCCATCGACCTACTTCCTGGAACCATTCCTCCTAGGGGCAAAATCTATAATCTGAATCGAGCTGAAGAGCAGGCCATGAAAGAATATATTTCTGAAAATCTGAGTAAAGGCTTTATCCGCCCATCTACTTCACCGGCGGGTGCCGGCTTCTTTTTTGTGGAGAAGAAGGATGGGGGTTTAAGGCCTTGCATAGATTATAGAGCCTTGAATAAGATCACTATTAAAAATCGTTATCCTCTTCCCTTAATAGGTGATTTATTTAATCAGGTAGTGGGGGCTCGAATTTTTTCTAAACTAGATCTAAAGGGGGCCTACAACCTGATCCGTATTCGGCAAGGGGATGAATGGAAAACGGCGTTCAATGTTAAGGATGGCCATTACGAATATTTAGTGATGCCTTTTGGCCTTTGTAATGCTCCTGCGGTCTTTCAAGACTTCGTTAATGACGTGTTTCGTGACTTTTTGGGTAACTTCGTTGTGGTTTACTTGGATGACATCCTCATTTACTCTAAGAACCTTTCCGAACACAGGCAACATGTAAAACTGGTCCTCCAGAAGTTGAGAGAGAATAACTTATACGCTAAAATTTCTAAGTGTATGTTTGAGGTCGCCTCCGTTCCCTTCTTGGGATATATTATTTCTAGTCAGGGGTTGGAGATGGATGGGGGAAAAGTTTCGGCAGTACGGGATTGGGTGCAACCCAAATCCTTAAAAGAATTACAACGCTTTTTAGGGTTTGCCAATTTCTATCGACGTTTTATCAAGGGTTTTTCTAGTATCGTTGCACCTCTCACCAATATCACCCGAAAAGCCTCGTTCACTGTTAACTGGTCACCATCAGCTATTGAAGCCTTCCGTGTCCTAAAACAGGCTTTTACTTCGGCGCCAGTTTTAGTGCACCCTGACGTCAACAAACCTTTTATTGTTGAGGTTGATGCGTCTGAATTGGGTGTGGGGGCTGTTTTATCGCAATTCTCTGGATCTCCTGAACGTATGCATCCATGTGCCTATTTCTCTCGGAAATTTAATACCGCGGAACAAAATTATGACGTTGGCAATAGGGAACTATTAGCTATTAAACTGGCATTTGATGAATGGCGTCACTGGTTAGAGGGCTCTCTGCATCCTATCACTGTATATACCGATCATAAAAATCTTGAGTATATAGGCTCCGCCAAGAGGTTGAATTCTCGACAGGCCCGTTGGGCATTATTTTTTTCACGTTTCAATTTTATTATTACTTTTAAACCGGGTGTAAAAAATACTAAAGCCGATGCTCTATCGCGTATGTTCGGTGAGTGTAAAGATCGAGGAGATTTTGGGGAACCTATTTTACCTGCAGGTTGTGTGGTCGGGGCCCTACTCCCCGATCTTTCTAATGTTCTTGCGCCGTTCCAAGATGATTCCCCTGTAAATGTACCAGCAGGACGTCAATTTGTGCCACCGCATTTGCGTTCCGACGTAATCCGCGAATTCCACGACGCCAAAACTGCCGGGCATCTGGGAATTCGTAAAACTTTTATTTTAGCTCGACGTCATGTATGGTGGCCTTCTATGAGACGTGATATCACTACCCTTATCGACGCATGTCCTGTTTGTGCACGAAGTAAAGGGGTACACAAGGCCCCTAGTGGGTATCTGATTCCGCTTGAGATCCCTAAAGAACCGTGGTCTCACATCTCGATGGATTTTATTGTTGATTTACCCCTCTCGCATGGGAACACTGTGATTTGGGTAGTCGTTGATAGATTTAGTAAGATGGCTCATTTTATTGCTTTACCCAAGCTACCTTCGGCTCCGGAACTTTCGCGCTTGTTCATCTCGCATATTTTTCGTCTTCATGGTATTCCAGTAAATATTGTTTCCGATCGGGGTGTGCAATTTATATCACAATTTTGGAAAAATTTTTGTTCACGTTTGGGGATTCAGGTTTCTTTGTCCTCCGCGTATCATCCCCAGTCTAATGGGCAGACCGAAAGAACGAATCAGAGCCTAGAACAATATTTAAGATGTTACATCTCTGACACTCAGGAGCAGTGGTCGGAATTTATTGACTTTGCGGAGTTCGCGTATAATAATGCGCCGAGTGATAGTACCAAAATATCCCCGTTCTTCTGTAATTATGGAAAGCATCCTAAGGCTTCTTCTTTTTCTGCAGCACCTTCTGATTTTCCGGTCTTAGAAGAGTGGCTTCAGAAACGGAAAGAGGTTTGGGCATGTGTCAAGAAAAATTTAGAAACTATGCGCGTTAAATATAAAAAGTTTGCTGATCGTCACAGGTCTCAGGAACCTATCCTTCAGTGTGGAGACCTCGTTTGGGTTTCCACTAGGAATATCGCTCTCCGTCAGCCTTCTTATAAATTGGGTCCTAAATTTATTGGTCCTTATCCTATTATCAGAAAACTTAATAATGTTACCTATAAAGTACAGCTTCCTTCTACTATGAAGATCTCCGACTCATTTCATGTTTCTCTGTTGAAGCCTGCTAAAGACTCTTCTCCTGTTGGTCCTCCTCCGGTTTTAGTAGATAATGCACAAGAATATGAAGTAAACAAGATTTTGGATTCTCGTAGAGTGCGTAATACTATACAGTATTTAATTGACTGGGTTGGTTATGGTCCTGAGGAGAGATGCTGGGTTTCTTCTAGGGATGTTCACGCCAGGGCTCTGGTAAAGAAATTTCACCGTGACAATCCGGAAAAACCTGGTGAGGGTCCGGAGGCCCCTCGTGAGGGGGGGGGTAATGTCAGCACCCACTTACCTGCGCCCCGTTCCTGTCGCGCTCCCCGTACCGCCGCGCGGCTTCCTGGTCGGCGGCCGCGGCGGGCGGCGGCTCTCCTTCCTCCTGGCGCGCGCGCGCCTGGTTCCTCTCTGGCCGGCGTCCCCGGCTCCGGCGCTCGTGCTCGCGCACACGCGCGAGCACGTTGTGTTTATGCCCTCCGGCGCCGCTGTTCTCAGCGCGGCCGCCGGAGGAGAAATAATTAAAGAGACAGGTGTGGGTGGGGGGAATGTTTCCCTTGTCACTGGCCAATCCCATCAGCACGTCACTCCCTCACTACTTCCCTCCAATCAGCTCTCTCTGAATTCTGGGCAGCTCGCCCCATGTGTCCAATCTGTTTAAAGTTCCTGGTTGCACCAATCACTACACTGACTCTCCTTGGCCAATTATGTCTGTTCCCTATTTAACCTCAACCCAGTCAGTCTGTCATTGCCTGTTATAGCGCCTAGACCCTTGTAGCTGTTTATCCTCGATTTTGATCCTGATTCCTGTTGCCGACCTTGCCTGTTTTTTGACTATCCTTGATCTCCGTTCCTGTTGCCGACCCTCGCTTGTTTGACCATCCTCGATCTCCACTCCTGTTGCCGACCCTTGCCAGTTTGACCGTCCTCGATCTCCACTCCTGTTGCCGACCCTTGCCAGTTTGACCATCCTTGATCTCCGTTCCTGTTGCCGACCCTTGCTTGTTTGACCATCCTCGATCTCCACTCCTGTTGCCGATCCTTGCCTGTCTATTGGACTGCCATCCTTACGCTCACTTACCGGCTACCCGATTCCACTTCCAGCCGCGGGCTCTCCAGCACTCTGTACCGTAAGACCTCATCCTTTGAGCCATAAAGTCCTGGGGGCAACCGATCCCGAGCAGGCGTGTTCTGCGTCTCGGCAAGCGGGGGCTCCTATAGGTGAAGCTGGCTGCGGAGATTGGGGGTTGAGGCCCTTACCAAGAGAGCTGGAGTTGTCCAAGTGGTAATTGAGGTTCCGGGAGCGTGACAGCGCGGAGGCCGAAGCGGCGTGACCTGTCCAAGTTGCTGCTGCAAAGGGACCACATTCACCCAGTGGGCCGTAAACGGCATGTACTGCCCCTGACCGTAGGTACAGCTCCAGATGTCGGCGCTGCCATGTATTTTGCTACACACCGACAGGCTCAAGGACTGGCCCACCTTCTGTTCAACAAAAGTGTGCAGCGCTGGTACTGCCTTCTTGGCAAAGAAATGACGGCTTGGGACTCTCCACCTCGGCTCGGCACAAGCCATCAGTTCTCTGAAAGGTGCAGATTCCACCACCTGAAAAGGGAGCGACTGCAGCACCAGCAACTTGGACAGGAGCACATTCAGCTTCTGCGCCGTAGGATGAGTGGGCGCATACTGCTGTCTCTTGGACATGGCTTCGCTGATGGATTGCTGGCGGGATGCATGACTTGGAGGAGGAGGAGCAGGAGCGACAGAGGATGGGTATGACGCACAGCTGCCTTCGGCTGAGGTGCTGGAGCCTTGGCTGGCAGAAATTGGGAGCTCACTTGGTGAGGAAGCAGACTGGACCACCCCTTGGGAGCCTCGGTTCTCCCAGGTCGTTTTATGGTGACGCATCATATGTTGACGCAGGGCCGTGGTGCCAACATTTGGACCCTGGCCACGCTTCACCTTTTGCCTACATATCTTGCATGTGGCCATGTTACCCTCCTGCGGATGCCTCAGGAAAAACTGCCACACTGCCGAGTAGCTACTTTTCCCACCCCCTGGCCTCACTGATTCACTGCTGCTGTTGCCAACTCCAGGAACCCCTGCTCCACTACCTCCCGATAAGGTAGACTGCCGCACAGCAGGTGCTCTACCCTGGCCCCGGCCGGCTCCAGCCTTTGGAATTGTGCCCCCATGCTGACTGCTACCACCTTGCTGCCTCAGCTGCTGACTCCGGGGCAACCTGCGCCCCTCTTCTCCTGATGATGACGATGAAGCCCCTTCATCACCCGGCTCCCAAGTGCGATCGGCTTCATCGTCATCATCATAATCATCACCGAGTTGTGGCTGTACGTCACTGATGTTCGTGGATTCGTCAACAGTGTCTGGCGCAGGAGCTGGAACGCTCGCAGCACCCACGACACTGTCCACATCACTATTTGTCTGCCTAGCTAAAGAAGCCACCTCCATTTCTTGGCTGGGCAGTAGCTGCTGACTGTCCTCCTGTATCTGATCGTCCTCCTCACTAAAGAGTGGAGCTGAACCCAAAGCATAGGATACGTCGCAGGGGGAGGGAACGGCGTAGGACAGAGGCAATGGGAGGACAGGGACTGCTCTCGGGGCATGCCAACTCAGGGTTGTGTCAGAGGAACCTACCGACCCTAGACTGGGGGTCTCAGACGTAAGTTGTGATGATGTTGTTGATGAGCGCGTCAACCAATCTACCACGGCAGATGCGTTACTGGTGGAGACCCGACCGCTAGCAGATACTGGCAGATTAGGTCTCTCAGCGTGACTCCTGCTGCTACTGGCCCCCAGTCTGATGCGAGCTCTGCCTGCGGAATCTTGGCCTCTGCCACTCCTCTTTTCACTTCCAGGCACTTGTCTGCCCGACATAGTCTAACTGGCGTGGTAGTAGGTGATATTTTAAGATCCCCCGGGCAGCGGTGGGTCTATATGAAACAGAATATAATGCACACCAAAAGTGAGCAGTAACACTCAGCCTCCAACAGGCCTGCTTAGTGTAAATAAGAGAGCTGCTTAGTGTAAATAAAGAGGGGTATGCTATGTTACAGAATGGGATGCCTCAACAGAAGTGCACCTGGCAGGCAGCAGTAAGCCTATGCCCAGCAAAAGTGTCTTATAATATAAATATAATAAGAGCAAATGGTTATATGGTCTTAAACAGAGGCTGCTTTAGTCACAGAATGGGATGCCCCCAAAAAAGATCCAGTAGTACTATGCCCAGCAAAAGTGTCTTTATCAGGCTAATTTCAAATATGATAAGAGCAAATGCTTATATGGTCTTAAACAGAGGCTGCTTTAGTCACAGAATGGGATGCCCTGGCAGGGACAAGTAGTGCTATGCCCAGCAAAAGGGTCTTTATCAGGCTAATTTCAAATATAATAAGAGCAAATGCTTATATGGTCTTAAACAGAGGCTGCTTTAGTCACAGAATGGGATGCCCCCAAAAAAGATCCAGTAGTACTATGCCCAGCAAAAGTGTCTTTATCAGGCTAATTTCAAATATGATAAGAGCAAATGCTTATATGGTCTTAAACAGAGGCTGCTTTAGTCACAGAATGGGATGCCCCCAAAAAAGATCCAGTAGTACTATGCCCAGCAAAAGTGTCTTTATCAGGCTAATTTCAAATATAATAAGAGCAAATGCTTATATGGTCTTAAACAGAGGCTGCTTTAGTCACAGAATGGGATGCCCCCAAAAAAGATCCAGTAGTACTATGCCCAGCAAAAGTGTCTTTATCAGGCTAATTTCAAATATAATAAGAGCAAATGCTTATATGGTCTTAAACAGAGGCTGCTTTAGTCACAGAATGGGATGCCCCCAAAAAAGATCCAGTAGTACTATGCCCAGCAAAAGTGTCTTTATCAGGCTAATTTTAAATATGATAAGAGCAAATGCTTATATGGTCTTAAACAGAGGCTGCTTTAGTCACAGAATGGGATGCCCTGGCAGGGACAAGTAGTGCTATGCCCAGCAAAAGGGTCTTTATCAGGCTAATTTCAAATATAATAAGAGCAAATGCTTATATGGTCTTAAACAGAGGCTGCTTTAGTCACAGAATGGGATGCCCCCAAAAAAGATCCAGTAGTACTATGCCCAGCAAAAGTGTCTTTATCAGGCTAATTTCAAATATGATAAGAGCAAATGCTTATATGGTCTTAAACAGAGGCTGCTTTAGTCACAGAATGGGATGCCCCCAAAAAAGATCCAGTAGTACTATGCCCAGCAAAAGTGTCTTTATCAGGCTAATTTCAAATATAATAAGAGCAAATGCTTATATGGTCTTAAACAGAGGCTGCTTTAGTCACAGAATGGGATGCCCCCAAAAAAGATCCAGTAGTACTATGCCCAGCAAAAGTGTCTTTATCAGGCTAATTTCAAATATAATAAGAGCAAATGCTTATATGGTCTTAAACAGAGGCTGCTTTAGTCACAGAATGGGATGCCCCCAAAAAAGATCCAGTAGTACTATGCCCAGCAAAAGTGTCTTTATCAGGCTAATTTCAAATATGATAAGAGCAAATGCTTATATGGTCTTAAACAGAGGCTGCTTTAGTCACAGAATGGGATGCCCTGGCAGGGACAAGTAGTGCTATGCCCAGCAAAAGTGTCTTTATCAGGCTAATTTCAAATATAATAAGAGCAAATGCTTATATGGTCTTAAACAGAGGCTGCTTTAGTCACAGAATGGGATGCCCCCAAAAAAGATCCAGTAGTACTATGCCCAGCAAAAGTGTCTTTATCAGGCTAATTTCAAATATAATAAGAGCAAATGCTTATATGGTCTTAAACAGAGGCTGCTTTAGTCACAGAATGGGATGCCCTGGCAGGGACAAGTAGTGCTATGCCCAGCAAAAGTGTCTTTATCAGGCTAATTTCAAATATAATAAGAGCAAATGCTTATATGGTCTTAAACAGAGGCTGCTTTAGTCACAGAATGGGATGCCCCCAAAAAAGATCCAGTAGTACTATGCCCAGCAAAAGTGTCTTTATCAGGCTAATTTCAAATATAATAAGAGCAAATGCTTATATGGTCTTAAACAGAGGCTGCTTTAGTCACAGAATGGGATGCCCCCCAAAAAGATCCAGTAGTACTATGCCCAGCAAAAGTGTCTTTATCAGGCTAATTTCAAATATGATAAGAGCAAATGCTTATATGGTCTTAAACAGAGGCTGCTTTAGTCACAGAATGGGATGCCCTGGCAGGGACAAGTAGTGCTATGCCCAGCAAAAGTGTCTTTATCAGGCTAATTTCAAATATAATAAGAGCAAATGCTTATATGGTCTTAAACAGAGGCTGCTTTAGTCACAGAATGGGATGCCCTGGCAGGGACAAGTAGTGCTATGCCCAGCAAAAGTGTCTTTATCAGGCTAATTTCAAATATGATAAGAGCAAATGCTTATATGGTCTTAAACAGAGGCTGCTTTAGTCACAGAATGGGATGCCCTGGCAGGGACAAGTAGTGCTATGCCCAGCAAAAGTGTCTTTATCAGGCTAATTTCAAATATAATAAGAGCAAATGCTTATATGGTCTTAAACAGAGGCTGCTTTAGTCACAGAATGGGATGCCTCACAGCAGACTTAAGATCAGTTCAGTATATATGCACAGTTAGTTAGTATAAGCAGCCTGAAAACGCTAACAAAGCCTGGCTGTCAGGCTGGATGAAAAAAAAAAAAAAACTGACAGCCTCCGATTTTCCATTCCTTTCCCTGTTTTCCGCTGACTTTCTGTCTGTCTCCTGTCTGTCTCCTGCCTGTCTCCAGCCTGTCCCTGTCTGTCCCTGCCTGTCTAACTGTCTAACTGTCTCTCCCTCAGCTACACAGCGTTCTGTCTCTCACGAATGCAATAGAGAAATGAGGCTGGAAAGCAAGATGGCCGGCCTTAAATACAGCTGTGACGTCACCGGGCTTGCTGGCTGCTGATAGGCTGCATGTGACTGTCCCAGCATACACTGCCCCAGCTTACATGTCTGGACATGTCCCGTCCGCCATCTTAGAATGCCTGTAATGTAAATGAATGGATGTTAAAGGAAAACTTCGAGCGATCGAATCGCGGGGAAATTCGGATTCGATCCGAATCGAATTTTTCCTGAAATTCGGATCGAATCCGGGTTCGTCCGGATCGATTCGCTCATCCCTAATTAGAAGTATCCAAGTGCAGACACGTCCTATGAATTTCTATAGCGCGCTTTTCTATATCTCAGGCGACAACCCGTGTCCCTGTACAACTCGCCTAATTGCGAGAGGCAACTAAAGGGCCAACACTTTTAACCTTCCCTCGGGGTTTAGTAAATAAAATTACTTACCCCCTTCAAGGTGTGTTGCCCGCATTAAACTCCACCACTGAAAGAATGATCTATTTGTTCTAGAGCGATCGCCCCGGACCCTCTTCAGGCACGATGTCAACAATTGTGATAATTCCTACTGTGTGATTTTAAGATATCTTAGAGGATTTGTACCCGGGTTCGATAATAAACGACATACAACAGACCCAGTACAAATTCTAATTTACTTCCGCTTTAGGGAGGACTTATATAGCAAAAAACCACAGACACAGTATGAACTTGTTCCACATTTTCGACATATATGATGAAACCACACAAATAACAGCAAACTGACGGTTTCCACAAAGGAAAGGTCAGCACGTAGCAGTTACCTCATTTTAGCTGTTATTGCGGCTGTTATTGTGGTTTGACAGTTAAGTTTCGCTAGCATACATTTCTACAATTACATTTCCAAATGAAGCTTGCAAGCAAATAATATATATTACATATATATTCCTGTTATGTGAAACTCTTACAGGTAACTAAATCTGGCAGCCATTTTGTTAGCTTCAGCCATTTTGTTAGAAGAATCTGAGGCCTAGCCTCTGCCAACAAATGGTCACTGGGGTTTAAAAGACTGAGGGGCTGTTAAATTGATTTTTTTGCTCTGTGTACACAAGAGAGGAGCAAGAAGCCTACACAAGAGATGCAACTGATAGCAATAGCCCAAGTATAATACTCAACAAGCTAAACATGGATATCATCCAAGAAAAACTAAATGTAAAAGACTGCAGGACCAGATGGACTTCACCAAAGTGTTCTAAAGAACTAAGCTCAGTAATCTCATCACCTCTGTTCTTGATCTTTAAAGACGCACAAACAACTGGTATAAATGTGGTACCCATTTCTAAAAAGGCCTCTAGGTCTTCTACAGACCTGTAAGTTTAACATCCATTGTGGGAAAATTGCTTGAGGGGCTATTAAGGGACTGTATACATGAATATGTAACTATACATAATATTGTAAGTGTCCACCAGCACGCATTTACTAAGGACAGAAGCTACCAGACTAACCTGATTGGCTTCTATGAGAAGGTGAGTAGAAGCCTGGACAGAGGGCGGCTCTAGATATATTTTTTATGGATTTTGCAAAATAATTTGACACTGTCTCCTATAGACGCTTACTGGGGAAATTTAGGTCTTCAGGATTAGAAAATACAGTTTGAAACTGGATTGAAAACTGACTGTAGCATTGTTTGCAGAGAGCTGTGTTTAATGATACCTACTCTGAATGGTTACCGGTTGTAAGTGGCGTACCCCAGGGCTCAGTGCTGGGCCCTCTGTTATTCAATTTGTTTATAAACAACATAGAAGATGGAATTAAATGCACTGTCTCTATATTCTAAATGTGCCATACACTCCACTTCGATCTTCATGACATGTGGGTAATCTCCAGTATTGGGCGAACTTCTGCAGAGATGCAGGGGCGGGCTGGCCATAGGGCATACCGGGCAAAATCCCGGTAGGCCGGTGCCAGGGAGGGCCGAAAGTCGCAGTGTTCCTTGTAAGATGCGCGGGAGCGCGGCCGCGCACGTTGTGCAGCTGTCATTTTTTTTTTTTTACATTGGTGGCTCAGTGGAACCAAAAACTCCTCTCCTGTTTCCCCTACTGCGGAGGACAGCCCAGAGCACAGCACAGCAGAGGCCAGCACCTCCGTTTCCTGTCATGCTGGCCGGCCAGCGCGGGGAGAGGATGACGTGACTGATCAAACGAGAGAAAGTGTGATTGATGGCTGGAGCAGAGGTCGGTGAGTGGGGAGGGGGGAGAGAGAGAGAGTCTGAGTGTGAGTGTGAGTGTGAGTGTGAGTGTGAGTGAGTGTGTGTGTGTGTGTGTTGCAGCCATAGCCCGAGGAGAGGAAGGGGGGAGGGAGAGAGAGAGATGTGTGTGTGTCTCACCCACGAGGACAAGTTAGCAGCCTGCAGACACCATGAAAGAGAGAAGAACTCAACAACAGAAAGGATTCTCCAACTTGGCAGTGAAGTGGCTCCAGGTGAGTCCATGCTGTTGCTGTACTGTGTTCCAATAAACCTCAAACTAAATGCTAATATTATTAATGGTGCAATGTGTTTCTCTTAACCCACCCTGCCCTGCCCATCTACCCACCTGCTCACTCACCCACCTACTAATCCAACTGCCTAATCCACCCACCTATCTATATACCTGCCACTCACCTACCTACCTACCCAGACCCTGGGCCATCAGCAGACTCGAGTGTTGTGCAGGCAGAATCAGCGGATTCTGACGTGGAGGTGGCAGTCACCCACCCACCTACCTACCTGCCTGACCACCTGCCCACTCGCATATCTAAATACCCACCAACCAACCCTCCTGTCAACCCGCCCCCTTTATACCCTAATAGAGTGTAAGCTCTTCTCCCTCTGTATCCTCCCTTATACCCTAATAGAGTGTAAGCTCTTCTCCTCCTGTATCCTCCCTTATACCCTAATAGAGTGTAAGCTCTTCTCCTCCTGTATCCTCCCTTATACCCTAATAGAGTGTAAGCTCTTCTCCTCCTGTATCCTCCCTTATACCCTAATAGAGTGTAAGCTCTTCTCCTTCTGTATCCTTCCTTATACCCTAATAGAATGTAAGCTCTTCTCCTCCTATATCCTCCCTTATACCCTAATAGAGTGTAAGCTCTTCTCCTCCTGTATCCTCCCTTATACCCTAATAGAGTGTAAGCTCTTCTCCTCCTGTATCCTCCCTTATACCCTAATAGAGTGTAAGCTCTTCTCCTCCTGTATCCTCCCTTATACCCTAATAGAGTGTAAGCTCTTCTCCTCCTGTATCCTCCCTTATACCCTAATAGAGTGTAAGCTCTT
Organism: Gastrophryne carolinensis; assembly: GCA_027917425.1. NCBI lineage: Eukaryota > Metazoa > Chordata > Amphibia > Anura > Microhylidae > Gastrophryne > Gastrophryne carolinensis. The sequence goes on along the minus strand of CM051239.1, from coordinate 224,266,594 downwards.
CTCCTCCTGTATCCTCCCTTATACCCTAATAGAGTGTAATAGAATAGGGTGGCAGCAGGGGCATTAAAAAAGTTTGCTTTCAGCATTTGCATTGCACCAGTATTGTTATGGGGCCCCAGCAGCATGGACACTGCTGTTTTATGGGGGTTTTTTTTGTACAGTTTTTACAGTTTGTGGTTGTTGATTTTCTTTTCCTTGAGTACCCCCCCCCCCCGCCCGCACATGGTATGACCCAGTATCTATTGAGGACGCACAGCGCCAGGGGAGCTGGACTGTGGTGTAGCAATGTATTGTATAGACAGATGGAAGCTTCTTTACATGGCCCCTCCCTGACATCCTGATTTGGGATGCCCCATTGTGTCAAATCCCCAGTAAAAATTCCTGGCCGCTAATCAAACAACACATGTGTGGTTCAAACATGTGTCTGCACCAGCTAGAGGCTGGTGGGATGTGGCTGGCAGCCAGCTCAGCTGCACCCAGCCCTTAGCGAGGAGAACCCATGCATGAGCCAGTGGATCGCTGGTCAGGTAAGTTTTACTGGTGATCTGAGGGGGTTGCACAAAATGGGGCAACCCAAATCAGGGCGCCCCACAGAAAAGGACCAAAACTCTTTGAAGTGGACCAAAACCCAGGATTTTGACTATCCTAAGCCAGCGTCCTAAGTGCAGTGGCGCATGCGTGAGCCGCAGCCGCATCCCCAGCTACCCTCAAACGGGGAACGTGCCCGCACCGGCCATTCACAAATGCCTGGCGTGGGCATGCGCCCTGCTAGAGGGATAGCCGGGATGCGGCCGTGGCCCGCGCATGTGTTGTTGGACCGGAAAGTAAGGTTGGCGTTGACTCACTTTACCGGGCCGAGCACAGTACAGAAGGGCCAGTCTGACCAAAAAGTCCAGGGCCGTTTTTTTGTCCCAGTCCGCCCCTGCAGAGATGAATATGCAAAAAAAGAAAGCCCCTCCCGGCCCATATATACCTGGGACCTCCCACCAATTTCCTAGTTCCTTCTCTGCAGGGAAGGCGACAAGACAGAAGATGAAAACTTCTTTTACTTGCAGGTAAGCCGGGCCCGCGCCCGGCCGTTTATTATCCCTATTACTGCTAGGACCCTTTTTAAATTGCCCCTATATGAGCCTCCTAGCTTAGGCTGCGGGTCCTGGTGAGGGTAGGAGCACCCTATGGGTGCGGAAGGAGCCTTGCTCCACCGTGAGGCCTCATTATGGGGTAGACGGTTATCCAGGTTTTTGGTGATCCTGGTGCGGGATGCCCCGTCCCTACATGCCTGTGGCCTTATTATGGCCGGGTTCCCCCCCCCTCCTTCCGGGTCCCTTACTTCCCTCTGGGGGGGGGGGGGCTGGCGGGCCGTCATCCTCGGTCTCTCCCTTTTCATTTTTTAAGATTTATATATGAGTGTATGTGTGTGTTGGTGTTTCACTTTACTTTGTGTTGTGTGTGAGTGTGGATCTCCTGGAAGTATCCCTGGATGAATTGGTGCATGGTGCTTTACTAGCCCGTGGTGGCTTTCCTGTTAGCCTGGGGAGCTTCTTTCCCTCAGGCTGTGTTAAGAAAAGGGGGCGGGGCTGGGCACTCGGCGCGGCTGTGGTAGCCCCGCCCCCTCGTTCGGCTCGTTTTGTGGGGGCTTCACTGGCCAGATCTGCGCTGCTGGGATGGGGGTGGGGCCGGAAAAGCACGCCTTTGGCGCTGGCCCGCCCCCCTTCTCTTCCTGCTTCTCGGCTTCTCCTCAGATCGGGGGCCATTTTTGCTGCCTTGCTGCGGTTGCTGCTGCCGTTCTTGGGGACAGGTAGGGGCCTGTTGGCCACCTCTTTGTCACTTGGGGGTCCCTCTCTGGTGGGGGGGCCCCCTGTGGTGCTGTTTTTTTGCAGGTTTGGCCATTTAATTATTAAATTATTTAATTAAAATTGTATATATATATAATTTACTGTATAGAAATTGATATGCCTAATTGTGTGTTGCAGATTGCTTCATTATTGTGCATGTTAAGGGGTTCCTCCTGGTCCTGGGGTCCCTAGTGTAAATATGATCACCTCAAATCCTCCCACCGGGACTTTTAAGGGGCATCCCGGGTTGCTTAGGCGTAAATTCTCTGCGGTCTTGCGACTGACCACAAAAATCACCATATGAAGGCTACGCAGGATACTGGGCTCAGGCTCGCTCTGGGGCAATCCGGGCCATGTGTGGGGTGTGGGGTATCCCTTACTGGGGAGAATGTGCTGATCTGTATACCATGTGCACAAAAGGCCATAACGCGGCAGTCTGGTACCCAGCCTTCTGGGTCGGCTCCTCCCGCTTCATCGTCTTCCCCTCCCCGCCTTAGCCGTACCCCAAGTGACATTGGTGCCAGCGGGGAGTCGCACTCTGATGTTTGTGCTAGGTTGGCCAGCATCGAGAAATTTATTGGTAGCATGGTGGGCAAGAAGGCCCAGGCTAAAAAGAGACATTTGTCATCGGCCCAGCTCTTGTGGGATGTTGACGACGATTCCATTGATTTGTCGGATTATTCCCCGTTAGTGGAGGGGGAATTGTATGAGGAAACGGAGACTGACTATGTACAGTCAAGTGATGCTGATGTCGGGCAGGCGCTGGGGGATGCTGTCGATACGGCCACTGTTTTGTCACATCTATTGGAGGTGTTGGATATTGACCCACCTGAGGCGACTCCTCTCAAGAAGGGGGAATTTTTTGGGGCCCGCAAGCCCCGTCTGGAATTCCCTACCCAGGGTCACTTTGATGCACTGATCCTGAAAGAATGGGAAAGGCCCAGTCGGCTTCCTGGTGTTCCTCAGGGATGGGATAAGAAGTATCCTTTCCCGGTGGAGGCGGTTAAGCGATGGTCTTCTCCTCCCAAGGTCGATGTGCCAGTTTTGGTTTTGACCAACTCTTCTGTGCTGAACACCCCTGACGCCACTTCCCTTAAGGATGGCGAGGACAAGCTCCTTGATCAGATGGCGTGCCACGCATTTGCCAGCGTGGGGCTCGGCCCTACGGCCTGTTTGTACATCTGCCCTAGTGTCGCTTGCTACCAGGTCTCTTATCAGGGACTGGCTGAATGACGCTCAGTTTGATCCGGCTAGCGCTGAGTTCGCTACCCTTAAGAGATGTGAATTGTTCATGAGGTTTGTCTTGGCTGCTATGGAAGATTCTATTGTCATGTGTAGCAGGACTTCAGCCTTATTGGTGGCCATGCGCAGATTGGTCTGGCTCTGTCAGTGGACGGCGGATTTTGGGGCCAAGAAGTCGTTTACAGCTCTTTCCTTCCTGGGTGCGCGGCTGTTTGGAGATAAATTGGATGCTGTTGCTAAGGGAGGTAAGTTACCTCTGCAGAAGAAACAGCGCCGTCCCTTTCGGGGGGCTGGCTTGTTCACCCCTTCCTTTCGAGGGGCCAGAGCGGCTAGAGGTTTGGCCTTCTCGGGTGTCAGGAGCTCGGCCTGGAACAGGGGCAGAGGTCGGGCACGTCCCGCGGCTGCCTGGGGTTCCAAGCCCAAGCCCGCCGTTAAACCGGCTCAGCAATAAAGGGGCGCCCTCACCTGCATGGGTGGGGGGACGGCTGCGGCTCTTCTTCCAGGTCTGGGCCCGGGAGGTTACAGACATTTGGATTTTGGAAGTGGTCTCCTCCGGGTACAAACTGGAGTTCAAGTACTGGCCTCCTCCAAGATTCTTAATGTCTCGGGTGCCCTCAGACCCTCAGGCTGCACAGGGGCTCCTGTTAGCAGTAAAAAACCTTCTGGACATGGGAGTTATTTGCCCGGTGGCTCAGTTGGAGAGAGGCAGGGGTTACTACTCCAACCTTCCGCTTGGAGACTCTGCGCTCGGCTATCAATTCCCTTCGCCAAGGGGATTTTATGACATCCATAGACATCAAGGATGTGTATCTGCATGTTCCGATTTTGCCGGCACATCAGAGATTCCTCTGATTTGCGGTGGAGGATCAACTTTTTCAGTCCCTTCCCTTCGGACTGACCTCGGCGCCAAGGGTCTTCACCAAGGTCTTGGCGGGAATAATGGCTCTGCTCAGAGCTCAGGGCATTCGCATTGTGCCTTATCTGGAGGACCTGTTGATCCCAGCTTCTTCCCTCCATCAGGCGGAGCTGGACACCCACCAGGTGGTGTCGACTCTGGAGAGGTTTGGGTGGGTGATCAACCGCCCCAAGTCTTCTCTCTCTCCGTCACGAGTGATTTCATTTCTGGGCATGAATCTGGATACCATTCTGGGGTGTTTCTGCCCCAGACCAAGGTGCAGGGGATTCGGGATCTGATCATCCTTCTTTGGGCGATTCCTTTTCCCTCTATCCAACAGAGGATGAAACTGGTAGGCTTGATGGTGTCCTCCTTCGAAGGCGGTACCGTTTGCAGTTTCGCATGAGATCTCTTCAACTTCACCTATTGACGCATTTGGACAGGTGTCCGCAGTCATTGGATCAACCTTTCAGGATGTCTCCCAGGGTTCGGCAGTCCCTTCGGTGGTGGCTGGACGCGAGCAACCTGTTGAAGGGCAGATCCTTTCTGGTCCCTTGTTGGGAGACGTTTACCACGGATGCCAGCCTGTCGGGCTGGGGAGGTTATTGGAAAAGTCATCAGTTCAAGAGGCTCACACCCCCATCAATGTCTTGGAGCTCAGAGCCATCCGACTGGTTCTGGCACGGCTGACCTCACATTTTCAGGGTCTACCGGTTCAGGTACGTTCAGACAACCGAACGGCGGTAGCTTCCATCAATCACCAAGGAGGGACTCACAGCAGGAGTGCGTTTCGGCAGTCTACTTTCCGGGAGTGGAGAACACGGAGGCGGATTCCCTGAGCAGGGGATCCTCTTGCCAAGGAGAGTGGTCTCTCAACCCCAAGGGTTCTCGATCTTTGCCGCAAGTGGGGGACTCCGGAGGTGGATCTCTTTGCCTCGAGGCACAATCACAAACTTCCGGCCTTTGTGTCTCTTTCTCAGGATCCTCTATCTCTGGCAGTGGATGCCTTGTCCCTTGCTTGGTAGGATCTGGGTTTTCTGTACCTGTTTCCGCCCGTCTCCATGCTGGGCAAGGTAGTTCGCAAACTGGTTCTAGAAGGGGCACCAGCAATTCTGGTGGCTCCAAGGTGGCCAAGAAGGGTTTGGTACGCAGACGTTGTAAGGCTGGCCGTAGATCAGTACCGGCTTCCCATGTTGCCGGATCTCAGGGTCTACTACTTTACCCCAATTTACAAACGCTGGCTTTGATGGCTTGGCTGCTGAAACCTTCATTCTGAAGGAGGAAGGTTTGTCTGCGGCCGTTGTTCAGACTTTGATTAGAGCTAGGAAGCGGTCCTCTTCTGGCATTTTCTATAGAACTTGGAGGTCCTATATTGATTGGTGTGCGGCTAGGGCCTTGCCTTGTAGGGTGTTTTCGATTCCTAGGATTTTGGAGTTTCTTCAGCATCATCTGGATCTTGGGTTCCAGCTTAGTACTTTGAAAGGACAGGTTTCTGCTCTGTCGGTTTTCTTCCAGAGGTCTTTTGCCTTCCACCTGCTGGTTAAGACCTTTTTTCCAAGGAGTCGCGCATGTGCGGCCCCCTCGGAAGGCTGTGGTTCCGGATTGGAATTTGGTTCTTTCGGCTCTCCAGGGTCCTCCTTTTGAGCCGCTACAGGATATTGCTCTTTCGGTTCTCACTCAGATGGTTGCCTTCTTGGTGGCTATTACCTCTGTTCGGCGTGTCTCTGAGTTGGGGGCTCTGTCGATTCAGGACCCTTACTTTGAGAGACACCAGGATAAGGTGGTTTTTGGCTTTAAGCCAGATTTCCTTCCTAAGGTGGTGTCTGCCTTCCACCTCAATCAGGATATTGTTCTCCCTTCCTTGTGTCCTAAGCCTAACAATGACAAGGAGTGGGTTCTGCACAATTTGGATGTCGTTCGCGGCGTGAAGTTCTATTTGGTGACTACTTCTTTTTTCCGCAAGACGGCTGTTTTTTTCGTGGTGCCCTGCGGGCCCAGGAAAGGATTGGCGTCCGCTTTGTGAGTACTCACCTTTAAAACGGGTATTGTGAGTGTGCCATACACTCCACTTCTCCCCACCCCTTTTTTCAGGTATTCTGGAGTTTTTTATTTGGTGAACCATTGGTTTTGATTGTTAAGGTTATAATTGGTTCTTCCTGGTCCCCTTACTGCTTTTTTACACTGGGAAATTGGTGGGAGGTCCCAGGTATATATGGGCCAGGAGGGGCTTTCTTTTTTTGCATATTCATCTCTGCAGAAGTTCGCCCTCTACTGGAGATTACCCACATGTCATTAAGATCGAAGTGGAGTGTATGGCACACTCACAATACCCGTTTTAAAGGTGAGTACTTGCAAAACGGTATTTTTTGCAGATAACATAAAGATATGTAGCGCAGTGCAGTCTATTGACTATGTTCACAAGCTTCAAGCTGACTTACACATTTTGAATGTCGGGGGGGATCCACTTGGCAAATGAAGTTCAATGTGGAGAAATGTAAAGTCATGACTTGGGGTCTAATAACCTGCAGGCCACATATGTCATCAGGAGAGTAAAACTGGCAGATTCACTTGTTGAGAAGAATAAAGGGGTACTGGTAAACCACAGACTAAATAACAGGATACAGTGTCAAGCCACCAAACCACTGAGCAGGGCTCTGGCATTGCTCCTCCTGTTCATCCTTGCACAAAGAGGTAGGGATCCTGCTGCTGGGCTGTTGCTCTCCTATGGCCTCTCCAAAGCTCCTGGTATCTGCTCCATGCTCTGGACTCTGTTCTGACAAATACAGCTAACCTTCTTGCTGCTGCTCGCATTCATGTGCCATCCTGGATGAGCTGCACTGTGGTCAAGCACGTAATCAAGCAGTCAATCTACGTGCCTGACTTTCCCCCCTGCTACAGTAAAAAAGTAAAAAAACACACCTGACCCCTTGTTCGATCCGGCCGGGTCTTCTCTTCATCCGGGGGGGCTTCGATCCCCCACCCAGCCCCCCCCCCCCCCCGGGTGCAGGGGAGTGCCGGAATAGCCATCCCCCCGCCGGAATTACATGTAAAAAAATAAAATAAATACAAATGACATTTACTCACCTCAGTGTCCGATTGCTCCTGCCGGGTCTCCTCTTCACCAGGGGGCCCTCCGATCACCCCCCAGGGTCACCAACTGCTACTTTTTTTTTTATAGGGGTTGTATTATGAATTACCTATATGTTCTATCTGTTGTCAGCGCCATCTGCACAACAGCAGAAGGAATTGATTCACAATCATTGTTGCTTCATAACTGGACAGATTTATTTCACAGAAGTGTGATTGACTTGGTGTTTAATTGTGTAGTTTAAGTGTTCCGTTTTAATTTTTTTTTTTGAGCAATGTTGATCATGGACAGGTCTATTTTATAGGTTTCTGCCTCCTGCCACCAGTTAATCCATACTTATTTAGTATTTACAAAGGACCCCATCCTGCTACTGTAGGAGAATATGGATATTATAAAAAGTGACTGAAGTATTGTTTAAGTAGCTACAATGTTTGTTCTGACGGCACTCACCCTACGTTTAAAACCTATGCATATTCTTGCCTGAAATATTTGTAGAACAAGTCTATCTTAAAAATGCTTAGACACCTGGTAATGGTCTCCTGAGTCGTTAAAGGACCTTTTTGATTTTCACTAAACTAAAGGCCGCTCCCTTTCAACTAAGAAGATGTCATCAGAAGAACCGGATTCTCCTGCCTCTGTTCATGAGAAGGATTATTCTCTGGATCAATAGGGGAACACCATGGGCAGAGAGACATTGGGTTCAAAACAGGTGACCATGACTGGCAACAGATAAGAAGCCAGATGACCATTAGGACAAGCATGTCAATGAGGCCTTTCCAGATCAGCAGCACATCAATAAACTCATTGACAAGGAATGGTAGAACGTGAGCAACGTTCCCTTCTTTGCAAATATTTTGGACGTCCACTACCCATTTCCAGAAAAGGCTCTCTAGAAATTGGCTCAACCACCTACTGTGGATTGCCTGTTTGGCCAAGCATATTACGCTTTCCACCTTGGACAGCACCTCTCTTAATGATATGGTAGACTGGCATCCAGATGCGGTCGCTCGTCATATGTTTGCCATGGATGGATGCTGCCCTGCATCTGCTGGGTTTGGCAGGTAAGGTGGGATAACCGTGTCCAGGAGCACAAAAAGTCCTGTTGTGCTGATGCTGAAAAAAAGTTGTTTGTCCCTTTGGCTAAAATAGCGGTCGTCTTGTGGCTGAAACAGTGGTCTGCAGACTCTACTTCCAAGATGACTCTAGCTGCACTGCCCCTTGTTGTCCGCTTGTTTGGTAAAAGATTGGATGATCTGATAAAGTATGCCACAGGTGGCAAAAGTGCCAGATTACCCCAGCAGATTAGGCCAAGGCAACAGCCATTGTGGCCATTTCGTCCCTTTCAGATACAGGTCTGTGACTCCAGAGTTGCAGAGTGTCTTGGGTCTAAGCCCAGGCATGAAGGAAACCCCTCACCTTGCTGGGTGGGATGTGTCCTTGGCAGTTTGCATAGCAAGCTGAAGTTTGGAATGCCTGTGTCAGGGAGGATATGACCTCAAGGTACACAATCAAGTTGTAAGGTGACATTCACCCATATTTCTGACATCCAGACTTCCCTGTCATCAGTTAATCAGTCATAGGCCAGCATTTGAAGGTACAAGGGATTGTCCCAGTGTCACCTGGAGAGAGAGGGGTTTTGTATCTATTCCAACCTGTTTGTGATTACCTAGTGGGATAGGGAAGTGCATCCTATCCTATACCGAAACAACTCAATCGATCTGTGTGGATGACAAAGTTCAAATTGGCATTGCTGCACTCCCAGCTGTTTCATCAGGGGGACCACCTAGTGATGATCAACATCAAGGATGACGATCTGCACATCCTGATCTTCCAGGGACATTAACAATTCCTAGAGTTTGCACTGGGTCAACAACATTACCAATTTGTGTCACTCTCTCCTTTGGGATCTCCACAGTGGCCAGTGTCTTTACCAGGGTACTGACAGCAGTCATGGCAATTCTCAGCTGTCAAGAGATTTACTTTGTGTCATACTTGGATGATCCTTTTATCAGGGCTCAGTCATTGCAGAGGCTTGAAGGATGTTTAGACAGTATTAACAATGCTGGATAGGTTGGTCCAGGACCCAACCCAATGTAAAGCAATGCGTGCAACTCCTGGGCTTAATTGTGACATCTTTGAAAGCAGTCCCTTATGCTCAGATCAATGCCAGGTCCCTGCAGTCCATAATATAATAATATAATTAATAATATAAATAATCATTTTCACATTGGGATCAATCGCCAATGGGCCTGGAGGGACTGATCACCCTCCCCAGTTCTATTCACTGCGCTTACAACAGATGCCAGTCTGGAACCAGCTGCAGGGGTGTTGGTATCTGAATGTCCCCGATATGTTTTAGAACCCAGGACGATCTTCCTGTGCCTGTCTCATTGGACTAGCAGTCTGCAAGGGCAGACTTCAGAAAACGAGAAATGCTGGGCTTTGAAAGGTGCACCCTCCATTCGCAGGTGTTTCACATGATGCAGGTGGGCCGAATTAAGATGCTCCGCTGTGTGAAACCCGCCAGGGCGCTGGTAATCTCTGTTTAGACAGTATTAACAATGCTGGATAGGTTGGTCCAGGACCCAACCCAATGTAAAGCAATGCGTGCAACTCCTGGGCTTAATTGTGACATCTTTGAAAGCAGTCCCTTATGCTCAGATCAATGCCAGGTCCCTGCAGTCCATAATATAATAATATAATTAATAATATAAATAATCATTTTTACATTGGGATCAATCGCCAATGGGCCTGGAGGGACTGATCACCCTCCCCAGTTCTTTTCACTGCGCTTACAACAGATGCCAGTCTGGAACCAGCTGCAGGGGTGTTGGTATCTGAATGTCCCCGATATGTTTTAGAACCCAGGACGATCTTCCTGTGCCTGTCTCATTGGACTAGCAGTCTGCAAGGGCAGACTTCAGAAAACGAGAAATGCTGGGCTTTGAAAGGTGCACCCTCCATTCGCAGGTGTTTCACATGATGCAGGTGGGGTGTTCCTCCTCCCTTCCCCCAGTGGCGGCCGAATTAAGATGCTCCGCTGTGTGAAACCCGCCAGGGCGCTGGTAATCTCTGAACGGTCCAACGGCGCATGGCTTTCATCCAATCAGAGCCACCTGGCGTAATTCAGTAAGGCAGGTCTGTTGTGAATGGAGAGTGAGAGCACTGCATCACGCTATGCGCTTCTTCTGCTTCCAGCCATTCAGATAGGCTGGGGTGCAAGCTCAGGGCAGCTGAATTACATCACATCAGTGGGCGGCTCAGATTCGACGAGCCCGCGCAGGCACCTTTGGACCTGGAAGAGGTGAGTCTGAATGCACCGTTCTGGAGGGTTTCACAATTCGAGAATACCCAGGGGGCACAGAACAAAACTCAGGAAAGTCAAAATCACTGTGTTTTTTTTGCTTTAAGCACCAAGTGTCTGCCTTATCTATTTTTTTTAGTGCCCAGTGGTACGCAGAGTCATGCAGGAGACAGCTCATGTCCATCCTCCCCTGGAGGCTTTGATATGAACCTGATATCTGAACTTGGTCCTCCATTTGAGTCTCTGGCCTTGTACCTCCTGACCATGAAGGTGTTCCTCTTGGCCAGAACTTTAGTGCGGGGGGGGGGGGGGTTCTGAGCTGCCGCCCTTGTCCTGCAATCATGCCTTTAAGACCTCTCATAAGGACAAGGTGGTTCTGTGTTTGCAACAGGATTTTCTGGTGAAGTTGTTTTCGGCCTTTGACTTGAATTAGGACGTCAGCCTTCATACAGTCTAAGGTCTGACTCCAGATCGGATTCTGCACTTACCAAATGTGGTTAACACACTGGAGTACTATCTGATGACCACAGAGTCTCTGTGGTTCCAGCCGGACCCAAAAAGGGGTTGTTGGCTGCCAAACACACTATTGGATTAGACAGGCTGTTTCTCAAGTCTTTTCTGCCAGTAGTTAGGAACCACCTTTTCGTCTGACAGCACATTCTACCAGAGCTGCAGGTACATCCTGGGCCTTCAGGCAGCTGGATTTGGTGTAACAGGTGTGTAAAGCTGCCCACCTGGTCATCTGTCCACACTTTCACTTCCTTCTAGAAGGTGGACGTGTGAGCTTCTGCAGACCTGGGAAGAAATGTGCTTCAGACAGCATTTCAGTCCCCAGCCAGGGTCTGATATGTCTGCTTCCATTGTTAAACTGAAGTTGGCACTTGTTGCACAGTCGCTTCAGTGATTCATGGGATTCACATGTTGTATTGTTTTCCATCCTAGTGGAATGCTTTGAACGACCCAATCATTATGATCTGGTTTTCCTGGATGGACAACTTGAAAAGGAAAATGTTTGTACTTTCTTGTAAAATGGTTTTCCCTTAGTTGTCCATCCAGAAACACTGTTGCACTGTGTTGAAACTGCATTAGTTTTAGTTGATTTTGACCTAGTCTTGACTCCTTTGTACAAGGGAGAAATTTTGGAAATTGGGAGGATTCACAGCTGTTTAGCTTTAGTCCCGGCCTACCAGCTGCTATCAATACCCCTTTGAGTATTATGGAAGGGAAAACCAAGGTCATTTCTTGTTTCGCCTTGACTCCTATTTAGCAAAGATTAGCTAAGAGACCAAGTGTTATCAAATGTAAGATGTTGATCTAAAAGAATAATGTACATTTCTCCCATCGTCCTTCAGGACAGCCCACAGAAAGAGAGGCTCCTCCCCCTGGAGAGGAAACAAAATGGGATAGATTAAAAGCCCCACCACTTCCCCTCCCCCCATCCTCAGTCTTTTGTGCAATCTCTCCAAGAACACACTGAGATCCAGGAAATTGTTCAGTTTGTTGTTTTTATTTTTTTTATTTTTTCCCCCAGAATTTCCTGGGGTGGTGCTCGCCACCCCAGGCTTTATGCATGCGGGGCTGTATCCCTACAGCCCTAGGGGTACGCTGGAGCACCTTCGACCCACCTGCTGATTGGTACCATATTTGTTTGAAGGTGGGTGTGCTCTCGTCAACTTCCAGGCCACGGAGGTCACCATGCATTACACGCGTAGGAGTCCATTTCTGATGACGAGGTCCTCCAGCCGCTCCCACTTCCAGGCTAAGGGCGACTTCCGGCCCTGCGGTGTCCTCCAGCAGACTATTGGCCCCTCGACGACCTCGAGCTGCGGCAGTGTTCACTGAGGAGGCATATGGGCGGAAAAACAGCTGCCACAATGCGGTGGCAGCAGAGCTCCTCTGCATCCCTACTTTTGAACTGCCTCACCAGGATAAAGCGGTGAGCTGTATCATTCCACCATTATTAGCCAGGTGTTTTTACTGTGCATTTACTAGTCTTATGATCTCCCACTCTCCTTCAGCCTAGCTCTTTCATATCCTAAGAAAAGAAGGAAAAGGAAAAAGACGATACCAAGGCTAAGCCATATGAATCCAGGCTTTCCTGCTTATGTATCAGTTTTCAAGCTATTTTATTGGAATCTTGGAGCAGGCCCTTTTGCCAAACCTGTATTGAGAGCAAGCTTGATGTGGCTTCTACCCTTGAAATATTGTTTAAGTGGCTCTTCTAGCCAGGACAGCCCCGTCAGTTGTCCCGCTCCCTCCAACATAAACTTTGGGGTACCTCAGGCATCCTCTTTCCTGATTCCCCCCACTCCTAGTCCACCTCCCCTACCTCCTGTTCCCAACACAAGTTTTGGTGGCGGATTTTCATATGGGTCAGGTTTCCTGTAATGAATATTTCCTCAACGAAGGGTTTAGCTTGGAGGGTTCAGATGTGGAGGGGACCTAGAAAGGTACTAGGACTAGAGGAAATCTATGCCCTACTTTTTGATATTTGCAAGACTATGAAAATTTCTGAGCAGGAACCACCCTTATCTGCCCAGGATGTCCCTTTTGAATATGATCCGGAAAGGGTGGCAGTGTCCAGAGAAAAAGTTTTTTTCTCTAATGCCATAAAACAAAGATGTCCGTTTGAAGAATCAAATTCAGGACCTTGGTCCAAGTGTCCTGGCCCAGGTCTTCAGATCTTCAGATATTAGCTTCAGGTCTTCAGATCTTAGCTTTCAAGATTGGGGTACTCTCAGGGACCCCATGGACAGGACTGAGGGTATACTCAAAAAGCCTCAAAGGGTTTATTGAAAGTGATACCCTGAAACCAGCATCGTTAGAACCTCTTCCCTGCATTTTTAGGGCTTTATACTCTCGAAGAAGATGCCTCTGCTAAGTCAGTAAGGGCCACGCCCAGGACTACTGTGAAGATTAATTTAAACTCTGTAATTTATCCTTTGAAGGAAATTTAATGTTTGGAGCAGAATTGGATGCTACGCTCTCTAGATCTTTGGAGAGATGCCTAAAAGGCATAGGAATAAGACCCCATTTAGGCAAAAACTTCCTCTTCTGCCCCAGAGTAGACATAATTGGGGGCAGCACAAGGGGGTAGAAGTCCAAGCCTGGTTTGTAACCCTCCGCAACAATCTGAAAAGACTTGGTCCTGATGCCGAGCCCCAGGTCGGGGGGTATTCCTTTTCTTCTCGACGGCCTGGCAATCTGTGGCTTAGAACCCTTGTGTTCTCAGGACCGTGGCCCAGACGATGCCCCAGGCAGATTTCTGGTTACAAATCCACCATTAGACGCCAATCAGAGACAAGCCTTTCCCAAAGTCATTCAAGAACTCTTCCACAAGCGGGTAATAGAAACATTTCCCCAGGGGAGTTTGGTACAAGGATTCTACTCTCACATATACCTGAGAACTTCTGGAGCTTTCAGAATGATTCTGAATCAGAAGCATCATTTCATCGTGTATAAGCATTTCAGCATGGAATCGATCTTTACCATAAGGAATCTTCTGGTAGCAAACCCCATCATGTTAAATATAGATTTGCCGGATGCATACCTGCACATCCAGATACTGAATAAGAGCGTATCTTATATGATTGCTCACATTAAAAATCATCCTACCTGCATCTACTGCATGTAATGAGCCTTTAAACATCCAAGATGGCGGCACATGGAGCATCTGGCAGTCTGCCAACAGGAAGTGTCTTCTGACTGTGTTGCTCTGCATTCTGGGATTGCTGTCCTTTTCCCTGACCCCAACTCTCCTCTGTAATGAGTATCTTGGGCCTGATGACCGCTGCTATCCTGGTGGTGCAATAGGCTCAGTTGCACTCCAGACCACTCCAATCTTTGCTCCTGCAGATCTGGGATCGAACTCAGGATTCCCAGATGACTTGGTCAGAGACTGTCTCCTTTGGTGGCTGAATCCATTGAAATTCCAGGAGAGAAGACCTTGGAGACAGACCAGCGTCTTGGGTTAGGGAGCACACTTGAGCTTGAGCACATCCAAGACTGTTGGTCAAATGCATTTCAAATCAAATCCTCCAACTTCAGGGAGCTGAAGGCCGTGGAGCTAGCACTGTATCACTTCAGGTCTATGTTGGTAGGGAAGGACGTCCAGATACATTCCGACAACACCACCACAGTAGCATATATATATCGAACTAGGTCCTGAAGTTTACAGACCTCGGCTTACTCATTCCTGTTTCCCCTACAGTACCAACTGAAGTCCCTTTTCAGCAGTATCTCTGAAGGGCTTGTTAAATGTAGTAGCAGACTTTCTGAGTATAAAACAGCTTTCCCATTCAGAAAGGGTGCTGAATCAGAGAGTTTACCTTCAACTAGTTTAGAGGTGGGGAGCCCCTCAGATTGACCGGTTTGCCACAGCAGCAAACGCAAAATGCAGTCTTTTCTTTTAGCTGTGTTGAGGGCATAAATGCACTGGTACAGTCTTGCCAATTGCCTCCATCACTTTCAGATTCTCCCACAAGGGATTGAAACCCTATTGGAAAGTAAACAAAAAAGTTACCAGAAGCATTATTCTTAACATTTGAAAGAAGTTCTGTTCTTTCTGCGATGTTAACAGTCTGAACAACTATAAAGTTGCACTTTTCTGTCTAAACCTCCAGATCAAGTTTTGTCTTACTCTTTGGGATATCAATTACCCTTAAACTAAGAGTTTAAATATAACATCAAAAATGTATGAACAAATTCAGATTTAAGGGAAAGGAAAACTAGATACCCCAATTTCCCTCTAATATGGTTTGTAAGAATAAAAGCCAAAGAAAGAACAATCTAGAGATAGAGTTGTTTGCAGGTTAGTGTAGTGACAGAGAATTTCAATAGCCCTATATTTAGCCCAACGAAATGGTCCATTTATTCCAGGGATAGTGTCCTTTCAATCCATCAAGATAGTGAATAATTTCTAATTTCTCTGACCTGAGCAACAGCTGGACTTGAGTGAATGACCAGTACAGTCACACTGCTGCAAGGGATTCTGTGACAGACCTGCGACTCTTTATTTTCTCCAAGATGGGTGCGTCCAGAACCGGAATTGCTAAGGGTTACTCTGAGGGTTATATAGAGACTGGACTTACACCTTAATAGCATTTCTTTGCCTAGATTCCTTTACCATGGCACCATGCATATTGTATTTTGAGTATATATGCTGTATATCATGGATATACTCCCCTTACTTCACGAATTCTGAAGGCAAAATCACCCAAATTCCATAAAATCCAGATTAATATGAGATTTATCTGTAACTTTCTTTATATAATGAAGAATCTTTTTTGCTCTGAAAATCTCTCTGTAGTTGGAATATTATATTGTGCTTTGAGGCTTGCCAGTAATAGCCATTTAAGGTCCGTATACAAATGAGCAATTCCAGGTCCCTTATTGAACTACCACTGGAAAACCTTGGTTTGTTAAAAAAAATAAAAAATAATTTGTAAGCATGGTGAAAAATCAGGGTTTGCAAATATAGGGGCAAAAGGTGTCTTAAACTGGTTTTTCTATCAGCATAATCCCAAATCTTCAGGGATTTCACCACCACCAGACTTTTCAACATGTTCTATTTTAGCATATATAAGAGCTGATTCGGCACAGTAAGATTTTTTCACACACTTTTTTGTGTCTTCTTTCCTCAATTCAGCACCATTTTTAGATGTGCAAATGTTTAAATAATTTACATAGCTAAAAAATAATTAGTTGCACCGACCAAAAATATGTGAGAAAAAAATTCTCATGGTGACTAATCATCCCTATATTAATAGCTGTATAGGTTAAAGTGGACCAAAACCCAGGATTTTGACTATCCTGGGTTTTGGTCCTTTCCCCAGGGGGACCCCTGTGCGAAACCCCCCAGATCGCCACAGCCAGCCCACCTTATCCTGGTCCCATGGTGCGTCTAAGAACAGTGGCTCTGACTGCTGCATCCTCCGCTTCTCTCTAGCAGTGCGTGCGTTCACAAATGCCTGCTGCGGGCACGCTCTCTGTTGCTGCGGCAATCTGGGGGGGTTTCAAACAGTGGGGCACAACCGGGGAAGGGAACAAACCCAGGATAGTCAAAACTTTTGACTTTCCTGGGTTTTGGTCCACTTTAACCAGGGATGTTTTTTTCTGTTTGCTTCCAAGATGGTTGGTCTTTAGACCAAAATAAGGGTGAGAACTGGGATATCCCAGCTGCATAAAAATAACTATTACCTTTAGTGGAGAATAGGGTTCTTGAAATTTTTTTTTGTTTAGCCATACGTAGACAAGAATTTCCATTTGCATATCCTTAATGTCTTTGGAGTTTATAGATACAGGAGGAGCCCAAAAATTGTATGATTTTTGGGAGGAAGTAGTAATTTTAATTTTGGCACTTAAGCATTTCACTTCCAGACTGGAAACACTTGTCCGTATGCTGACAAATCATATTTGCAAGAGGCTCTATGGCTAGGACAAACAATCCCAGGAAGAGGGGGTATCAATACATATTGCCCTGAACTTGGAATTGTTCCGTCTAGAATCCTCTGACCAAAATTCTTGTACAAGGGTTCGAGTACCTGTATAGTGTTCCTTAATTTGTCCTCAAAAGTTCATGAACCAGTCAAGTGTCTGAAGGTAGCCCCTGTGATATGGCATCAAAGGCTTTTTGGAAGTCAGTTGATAGCAACATTCCGCTTTTCCTCCTGGTGCCATCCCAAACATTCCTCAGCACTGAGATTATATCAATTGCTCTCCTAATCAGGTTCGGACCGTGTCTTCCTGGTATGAAACAGGCTTGATCTTGGTGTATGATACTTGCTAGAAAGGCTTTTCTACATTTTTAAATGTTACAACCACAAACTTAAATGTATTCTATTGAGAATATATGTGAGACAACGCAAAGAAGCAAGTATTTGTGAAGTGTAAACTAAATGATGCATGCTTTTCTTTTCTCTTTAAAAAAAGCAACTGAAAAGACGTGCCTATGTTTTCACTCCCTGTACAGGGATGCCCCTAAACAAAATCCAGTGTGAACAAAGGCCACCAGAAGTCATCTAATTAGTAAATAGTCTCCTGTGTGTTATTTATCATTATAACTAGAGCTGTTCCATGATGGCCTGTGATGGATAAAGCTTGTTAGAGAACATTAATGAATAATGAACACACCAGACAGCTCAGGGATAAAGTTGTGACAAAGTGTATTGCCGTGTTAAGGTATAAAAAAAAAACTGCCCGAATGCAAATCTACCAAAACATGTCCATCCACCTAAATTTGTGTTCCCCAAGCCTCTCCCCACTGACAGGTCATTTATTGCAGATCTCCACATAGACACCCTAAAGCTCTGTCTGAGCACAAGTTACTTCACTTGTGCATCTGTGTAGAGATGCAAAACATGACCTGCTGGTTGCTCTTAGGAAGGGAAAGGAGAGCACTAATAATAGAAGCCGCCAAGGTCAACAGCTCAGGTGGGAGAATCTGTCTATAGGACAACTATTTTTCATATACTTCACAAACCTGGCCTTTATGGATCGTGGCAAAAACTTTTGCTTGCTTTGCCCCTCTGTAGTCTGAAATGTTTGCCCATTCATCTTTGCAAAATAGCTTTATCTCAGAATGTTTAAAGTGGACCAAAACCCACAGTGATCGGCCCAGTAATCTATAAGATTCCCGAGCCGATTGGTTCCCTCCCCCAGGGGCATTCAAAATCGGGATGCCCCGCTGTGTGAAACCCCAGGTCGCCCATATTCTTACCTTTTTTTCCGGTCCAATGGCGCATGCGAGCCGCGGCCGCATCCCCGCTATTCCTCTAGGAGGACTCGTGCCCATGGCAGGCATTTGTAAATAGCGGCTGCGCATGCGCCGTAGGACTGGGAAGCGGTGAATTTGTTTCGGTGACCTGGGGGGTTTCACACCAGGGCAAGGACCAAAACCGAGGATAGTCAAAATCCTGGGTTTTGGTCCACTTTAAGTCATCTCACAGATTCTCAATGTGATTTAGGTCTAGACTTTGACTGGGCCATTCAAATACTTGGATATTCTTTGATTTTCTGTAAACCAATTGTAGCTTTGGCTCTATGTTTAGAGTCTTTGTCATGTTAGCCTGGATGTAGCTCTATCTATCTTCCCTTTAACTTAATTCTTATGACAGATCTATTTAACCAGGTACTGTCGAGGGGGTTTAACTTAAATTTAAATACATCAATTAAATGCCACAGAATCGCTCATAATAGGTATAAAAATACAGCAATTGTAAAGAAAACTATATCCCTTACTTTTATATTTAATAATGAAAATTGCATGGGTGCAGCTGTGTTATTCCTAGTATGTCACACACCCCACTTCCAAATATTCATGACACTTGGGAACCCGGCCTGTAGAGGGCGATCTTGCAGAGATGACATGGAAAAAGGAGCCCTTCCTGGTCCATAAGTACTGGGTTCCTCCCACTATTCCTCAGTCTTTTCGTCTCTGCAGTCGGCGAAGCGTTCAGAAGATGACTCTCCTTCAAGCTGCAGGTAGCCGGGTTTGCTCCCGGACCCTTTTTTTCTCTATTTCTGTCTGATACTCTTTAAACCTGTTTGGTTATATTGTATGCCTCCCAGCCCTGGCTGTATGGTTCAGGCAAAGGTAGATACATACACCTCCGTGAGACCCAAATGTGGGTAGGCGGTTTCCGGGTTGGTGTTCTCGGCATGGGATGCCCCTGTCCCTTTTATAATCCCCTTGTGCCTTATGAGTGCATTTATATCCTCTCCCCTTTTAGTTCTCCTTTACCCTGCTGGGGTAAAAAGGAGGGGGGGGGGGCGTTATCTGGGTTTATTTGTCACCATGCACACAAATAATGAAAAAAAAAAAAAAAAAAAAAAGATATATAAAATAAATCTTTATTACATATATATTATTATGTATGTTTACTATACTATTTAATAGGATATGTTTTATTTAGATTTTTCTATTTCTGTCTAGGCAGCATTCTTTTGCTTACCTTTCAAAGCTCTTTGTTTCTGCTATGTTCAGATTTGAATTTCCCTCCATTCTTGGTCATGTGATTCTGGGGGTGGGCGGGGCTTAGGCACACAGCATCATTTCATTTTCAGAGCACCTGGTGTGCTCTCCTTGTCTGCCTGGCTCCTGCTGTTTCCCTATGGTCTTCCCTCATTGTGCTTGCTTAGGCAGCACATATACTAAAATTGGAACGATACAGAGAAGATTAGCATGGCCCCTGCGCAAGGATGACACGCATATTCGTGAAGCGTTCCATATTTAAAGGTGCTGTGAGTACCCCTCAGCTTGCTGAAGGGAGTTTCTGTCATTTTTTTCATGCTTTGTCATTTATTGTATTGTGTGCGTTGGTGACTGTTTGTTTTCTTTGTAGGTGGAAGCTCTTTATTTTTAAAGAGGTTTCTCCTGGTCTTTAGCCCTTAAAGCCTTATTTGGGGGTCCATTTGTGTTAATATCCTCCCACTTGGGGCTATTTAAAGGGGCATCCCGGGTAGCAATTGCGTAAATCCCATATATACTTGGCGACTATAATCAATTATAGTATAATACTAAACACCATATGGAGGCATCTCAGGACAACGAGCATGCAGTTCCCTCTGCACAGACTCAGTAATGTTTTGGATGTGGGGCATCCCTTGTTGGGGATAACGCAATTCTTTGCGTCCCTTGTGCTCAATTAACTATTATGCAGCAAACTGGGGCTTTGGCGTCTGCGGCTTCTGCCTTATCTCCTACTCCGCCATGTCTTATCCGTACCCCCAGTGATATTGTCATTCATGTGAGTCGCATTCTGATTTATGTGCCAGATTGGCTCATCTTGAAAAATTAATGTCTAGCTCTGTGGCAAGAAGGCCTCAGCTAAAAGGAAACATTTGACTCAGGCCGTTCCGGTAAGTGAGTTGGATAATTGTGAAATGCTTTATTGGTCTGATCCTCTCAGTTAGAAGAAGGAGAATTCTATGAGGATTCAAATGTTTCTGATGAACAGCAATTTGTTGGTACTGTGATTGAGCAGGGTGAAGCTAGTGTTGTGGATACCCCAAAGGCTCTTGCTCAGTTATTTGAGGTTTTGGTTATCACTCCTCCTTAAGTAGTCCCTCCTCAAAAAGGGGAGTTCTTTGGAGTCTCTAAACCTCGTTTAGAATTTCCAAATCAAAAGCATTTTGATGAAATTATTCTTAAAGAATGGGAGAAGCCTGCGCGGCTTCCTGGCATTCCCTTGGGCTGGGACAAGAAATATCCCTTCCCAGCTGATACTGTTAAGTGTTGGTCATCACCACCTGTGGTGGATGCCCCTGTGCTTAATTTATCCAATTCTTCTGTGTTGCATTCTCCTGACTCCACTACACTTAAAGATGGAGAGGATAAGCGTATTGATCAAATGGCGTGCCACGCTTTTTCCAGTGTGGGCTCGGCCTTGCTGCCTGTTGGTGCTTCTGCACTCATGACAGTGGCTATTAGGTCTGTTGTGAGAGACCTAATGAATTACTCAGGGCTTGATCCGGCCTCTGATGAGTACGCCGCTCTTAAGCGATGTGAGATGTTTGCATCTTTTGTACTTTCTGCCTTAGATGATACTCATGTGCAGCAGAACCTCTGCCTTGTTAATCGCCATTCGGCGGTCAGTATGGTTGCGGCAGTGGGCAGCTGATATTGTAGCCAAGAAATCGCTTACAGCGCTCCCTTTTGTGGGATTGCACCTCTTTGGAGAAAAATTGGATTCTGTCACTAAAGGAGGTAAATTACCTCAGCGTAAGAAACAACGTCGTTCCTTTCGTGGAGTGGCCTCTTTTAACCCTTCCTTTCGGGGGTCTAGATCCGGTAGAGGATCGGCCTTTTCAGCCCCTAGAGGGAATGCATGGAATAGAGGAAAGGGACGTGGCCGTCCAAGTCAGAATTGGGGGTCCAAAACCAAATCTGCCACTAAGCCTGCTCAACAATGAGGGGACGCCCTCACACTTATGGGTGGGGGGACGGCTGCGGTTCTTCTTCCAGGTCTGGGGTCAGGAGGTATCAGACAATTGGGTTCTGGAAGTAGTCTCTTCCGGTTACAAACTGGAATTCGAGTTCCAGCCTCCTCCCAGATTTTTCATGTCCCGGATGCCGCCAGATCCGGCAATTGCGCAGGAACTGCGGGCAGCAGTAGCGAATCTGTTAAACATGGCTGTCATCTGCCTAGTGCCTCCAGCGGAAAGGGGTTTGGGGTTTTACTCCAACCTATTCACGGTACCCAAAAAGGACGGCTCTGTCGGCCTATCCTAGACCTAAGGAGACTCAATCAATTTATCCGTTTCAGAAAATTCTGCATGGAGTCTCGGCGGTCAACGATCGATGCTCTCCGTCAGGGGGACTTCATGACAGCCATAGACATCAAGGATGCTTATTTGCACATTCCTATTTTTCCGGGTCACCAGAGATTTCTCAGGTTCTCGATAGAAGACCAGCATTATCAATTTGTGGCCCTGCCATTCGGCCTTACCTCGGCCCCAAGAGTCTTTACCAAGATGCTGGCAGGAGTGATGGCTATATTCGGGGTCCAGGGCATCCGCATTGTGCCTTTTCTGGACGATCTTCTTATCGCAGCCTCCTCCCTCGAACAATCAGAGTTGGAAACCAGGACGGTGGTCTCTACGCTAGAGAGGTTCGGATGGGTAATAGGTTACCCAAAATCCTCTCTCTGTCCGTCCAGGGAAATTCCCTTCATGGGCCTGATTCTGGATACATTTCAGGCCAAGGTTTTTCTTCCTCAGTCCAAAATGGTTGTGATTCAGGACTTGATTCGTCTATTCTTGTCCAACCCTTGTCAGTCTATCCATCTAGGGATGAGACTAGTGGGATTGATGGTAGCTGCATTCGAGGCAGTCCCGTTTGCCCAGTTTCACATAAGGACGCTTCAGCTCTTCCTCTTGGCAAAGTGGGACAGGTGCCCACTATCATTGAATCAGACTTGTCTATTGTCTCCCCTCGTTTTGCAGTCCCTTCAGTGGTGGTTAATATCGCTCAACCTCCAGAAGGGCAAGTCATTTCTGACTCCGTGTTGGGAACTGGTTACCACAGATGCCAGCCTGGTGGGCTGGGGGGGGCTTCTGGAAGAAGCATCAGTTCCAAGGATTGTGGGGGCCTCAGGAGGCTCATTCTCCAATCAATGTATTAGAGCTTCGGGCCATACGTCTTGTTCTACTTCGACTGACCCATTTCTTACAGGGTCTGCCAGTTTAGATTCAGTCAGACAACCGAACAGCTGTTGCATACATCAATCACCAGGGAGGGACTCGCAGTTGGGGTGCCCTCCAGGAAGTGTCTCTGATCCTTCAGTGGGCAGAGATCAATGTTCCCTGCATATCAGCAGTTTACATTCCGGGGATAGAGAATGTGGAGGCAGACTCCCTGAGCAGGGGATGTTCTTGCCAGGGAGAATGGTCTCTCAATCCAAGGGTCTTTCAGTTCCTCTGTCACAAGTGGGGGACTCCACAGTTGGACCTGTTTGCTTCTCGCCACAATCACAAGCTGCCAGCTTTTGTGTCTCTATCCCAGGATCCTCTGGCAGTGGCAGCGGATGCCATGTCTCTGGCCTGGAAGGATCTGGGGTTCCTATATCTGTTTCCCCCATTCTCCATGATCAGCAAGGTGGTGCACAAGGTGGCCAAGACGTCTGTGGTACGCAGACGTCGTAAGGCTGGCAGTAGATCATTTCCATCTGCCTCTTCTTCCAGATCTCATCACTCAGGGTCATTTTTGTTACCCCAATTTACAAACGCTGGCTTTGACGGCATGGCTACTGAAGTCTCCATCTTGAAAGAGGAAGGTCTTTCTGATGTGGTTATTCAGACTCTTATTAGAGCTAGGAAGAAGTCTTCCTCTGTCATTTATTACAGGACTTGGAGGTCCTATATTGATTGGTGTGAATCCAGGGCTTTGCCCTGTAGAGTATTTTCTATTCCTAGAATTCTGGAATATCTGCAACGAGGTCTGGATATGGGATTCCAGATTAGTACTTTGAAAGGGCAAGTCTCTGCCTTGGCTATTTTCTTTCAAAAGTCGTTTGCTCTTCATCCTTTGGTTAAGACTTTTTTTCCAAGGAGTCGCGCATGTGCGGCCTCCCAGAAAGCCTATACTTCCTGTTTGGGACCTTAACCTAGTGCTTTCAGCTATGCAGGCCGCTCCCTTTGAGCCTTTGCAGGATTTTCCTCTTCCTATTCTTACTCAGGAGGTTGCCTTTTTGGTTGCTATTACTTCTGTCCGCCGAGTTTCTGAACTGGCGGCTTTGTCTATTCTAGCCCCTTATTTTGAGAGGCATCAAGATAAGGTTGTTTTCCGTTTTAAACCGGATTTCCTTCCTAAGGTGGTGTCTGCTTTCCACCTAAATCAGGATATAGTTCTTCCTTCCTTGTGTCCTAAACCTAGTAACGACAAGGAAAGGGTCTTACATTCTTTGGATGTAGTTCGTTGTGTTAAGTTTTATTTAGTTACTACTTCGGCCTTCCGCAAGACGGATACCTTTTTTGTTGTGCCTTCTGGGCCCAAGAAGGGTTTTTGCTCCTGCCAAATCTTCCCTTAGTAAGTGGATATGTCAGGCCATCATTGGGGCCTATATGGCTAAGGGGAAGGTTCCCCCTTTTCGTGTCACCGCTCATTCTACTCGTGCTATTGGAGCTTTCTGGGCTTTTCAGCACCAGGCTTCTGTTGAACAGGTTTGCAAGGCTGCGACTTGGTCTTCTGTGCATACTTTTTCTAAGTTTTACAAGGTTGATGTGCAGGCCTCAGCAGATGCTGCTTTTGGCCGCAAAATTCTGCAAGCTGCAGTAATTTAAGTTATGCATTATTCCTTGGGGATCCCCACCCATTATAGACACTGCTGTTGGATGTCCCAAGTGTCATGAATATTTGGAAGTGGGGTATGTGACATACTAGGAATAATACCATTTTGTGAGTACTCACCTGTAAAATGGTTATTACGAGTATGTCACACACCCCACATCCCCCGTCCTTTTTTTGTTCTAAGGGATCCTTTATATGGTGATTTTTTTTTTCAAACTATTTTTCAATTATTGAATATAATTTGATCTTCCTGGTTCTTCACTGCTTTTTAAAAAGACTGAGGAATAGTGGGAGGAACCCAGTACTTATGGACCAGGAGGGGCTCCTTTTTCCATGTCATCTCTGCAAGATCGCCCTCTACAGGCCGGGTTCCCAAGTGTCATGAATATTTGGAAGTGGGGTGTGTGACATACTCGTAATAACCATTTTACAGGTGAGTACTCACAAAATGGTATTTTTTTTCACCATATTTTTCACACCTCCACCTTTTGGAGGGTGAGGAGCAGCACTTCTCAGTGTTTACCCATGCACCCAACTACGACCTACCCTCGCCTGTATAACTGATGGGCATTACTATGGTCACTGCCCTTTCCTGAGATGAATACCACAGATGAGACCCAGGCGTGGTTGGGTATTTGGAAGTCCCTGGCTTCAGCATTTAAGTAGTCTACTTGCACAAGCACAGTGGCACTGCTAGGGAGACCAGACATGCTGAATGGCTGTCCATGGGAGTGATGGCCAACTTTGTCCTTCTGGGTTTGTTCCGGCACAACTCCCAGGAGGGGTGTAGCTTTGCCCACAGATGGGACCTGGGGGATCCACCGAGAGCCGATGGCAAACCTTCCCATCCTCATTTGCCAGAGCTAGTGGCCCCCATACTTATTGCCCAAACAGAAGCTCGAAGGGCCAGTACCTAATTAAAGAAGACACCACTCCCTGTCACGTGGGAGCTGCCCAACATCTAAAGCACTGCATCAGGGTGCTGTTAAGCCATTCGCAGAGGCCATGTATCTGCATGGGATAGGGGCTGCTCAAAAGGTGTTGCACCCATATTTGCTTTAGTAAGCTTCTCCATCAAATGTGACATGAACTGGATCCCCCCGGTTAGAGAGACTACCCTGTGGAAATCTGTAGCATGAATAGGGATCAAACGGCTTAAAAATATAAAATGGCTACCCTGAATCATAATTATCAAAATTGTGAATAATCAAAAGTAGTAAAGTAAGTATGATTAGCCATACCCTGACCCATAGTTTAGCATAAAACGTGGCCACTGAACGATTCAGTTGAGCCATTTTATCGATACCTGACCTGTTGTTAGCGTTTAGCAAACTCTTCCTAAACAACATGTTTTCAACTTTAGCTCAGTTATTTCACATATTCTTTTATCTTGTTAACATTACTGCACATATCTTGTTACAAAATTCCTGTCACAGAGACATCACTGGGTATTAAGCCACCTAATCAAGAGACTGTCAAAACTCACTTACCTGGGTCCCGTTCCAGTGCTGTCTCAGTTAAAGGGCCAATGAGTCCGAGGTGTGTGTGTGTGTGTGTGTGTGTGTGTGGGGGGGGGGGGGGTCATGCCCCTAGTTCTGGTTTTGTGCCATTGAGCCCATAGGAGGGTTTTTTGACTATATCCCCTTTTGTTGTTCAGAACCAATGATTATGTAACTTGTAGAAAGCACCAATCAGGCACTCACTTCTGGATCCTATAAAGGCTTCACCCCGTCAGTTGCTCGGTGCCTGTGATAGAGCTTTGTACCTTGTTTGTCTTCTGAATTATTCTCTGATTGATCTTCGTTGCCGACCCCTGCCGGAACCGACCATTCTCTGTCTGATCTCCGTTGCCGACCCCTGCCTGAACCAACTACTCTCTCTGATCTCTGTTGCCGACCTTTGCTATCCTTGACCATCCTGCCTGCTGCCGGCCTTGACCCCTGCTTTGTACCCTGACCTCGAGCTACCTCATCCTAATGAACCGTCGCAATCTCTGCTTACCCGGTGTTGACCTTTGGCCTGTCTTTGGACTTCCTAGTGTAACCTGCTCCAAAAATTGGACTTGCTCTAATTCGGTTCTTCGTTATTGGTTCTCCAGACCTCCAACCAGTAAGCTCCCATCCTTTGAGCCATTGAAGTCCTGGGGGCAACCGATCCCGGGCTGGCGTGTACTGCGCCCCGGCAAGCGGGGGCTCCTACAGGTGAAGCTGGCTGTGGAGATTGGGGGTTGAGGGCTTACCTGGAGGGCTGGAGTTACCTGAGCGTGACATTGGAGTTTCCCGGGCGTGACAGAGACATTCTTAAATATTCCTAATTTAGCCTAGCTTTGATAATGGTAACTTGGCAAGGAGATATAAGGACCAGTTAACAAAGGTAGACACTTCCATGTTACTTGACGGGATGCCATTTCGATTAAATCCTCACTTAAGGGAGAGGTTCTCCACCTCTCTGCTGTTGCCTCTGGTATGATGATAATAAAAGGTAGATTAATGCCAGCACTGTGGTGATGCCTTGTGATTAGGAAGTGAGTACTTAGTTTGTGGTCAATTTGAAACTATAGGTAAAAGGGAAGAATGCAATAAAAAAAAGTGACGTCACCACGCTGCAGTATGAATCGCTGTCTGGGCTATACAGAATGTTTATGAATCCCAGCAGTGCTGCTGCGCATCCTATGTGGTGTGCTTTTTCTAATTTAAATGGAGCGCTTTTGGATTTATATAGGACCTTTATTTATTAATAGCAATTGACAATATCTTATATACAGATGTTTTTGGGCATTTTATCTGTGATCATGTTTGGATTGTGGCCATCCTTGACCGTGCGAGGCACATCTCCCAAAACAGAACTCGCCTCAATTGCAGGTTCCCCCACAGCAGCTGCTTGCCCTAAGCTTCTCCTCCCTGGGACAGCTTCAGGTAACAAGTTCCAGCATTCTGGATTGACCTCCTTCCCCCAGTTCACTGGCCACATACGGAGACACTAGCCACCCTAGAAAAAGAATAGCAGGAATATTTGATGATACACTACCCCCTGCACACCCTGCCTGGCACCCCAGCAGAAATACACCCTTGCAACCTGCAGTGCCGATTCCACTCCCCCAAAACCTGGAAAGTGCACGGGTCTTTCCGAATACGAAATGCAGTGGGAGGGGCACCAGCTCAGAGTCATATAAGCACCAGTGTCCCTAAATCCTATGGCCTTGCCCATGGTTATGGGTTAGGAGTTGCCATAGGACCTCCCCTCACCCCCACCGACACACAAAAATACCGTACTCACCTTTAAAACGGGTATTATGAGTGTGCCATACACTCCACTTCGATCTTCATGACATGTGGGTAATCTCCAGTAGAGGGCGAACTTCTGCAGAGATGAATATGCAAAAAAGAAAGCCCCTCCCGGTCCATATATACCTGGGACCTCCCACCAATTTCCCAGTGTAAAAAAGCAGTAAGGGAACCAGGAAGAACCAATTATAACCATAACAATCAAAACCAATGGTTCACCATATAAAAGCCCCAGAATACCTGAAAAAAAGGGGTGGGGCGAAGTGGAGTGTATGGCACACTCATAATACCTGTTTTAAAGGTGAGTACTCACAAAACGGTATTATTCTAAGTGTGCCATACACTCTACTTCGATCTTCATGACATGTGGGACATCCAATAGCAGTGTCCGTCATGGGTGGGAACCAGAAACAGTAAAGAATGTACCAACTCAAACCACTGCAGCTTGCAGAACCTTGCGGCCAAAAACAGCATCCGCTGAAGCCCGCACATCAACCTTGTAAAACTTGGAAAAAGTATGTAACGGAAGACCAAGTAGCAGCCTTACAAACTTGTTCAACAGAAGCCTGGTGCTGAAAAGCCCAGGACGCACCAACCACACAAGTAGAGTGCGTAGTGACCCTAAAAGGAGGAGTCCTCCCCTTAACAGAATAGGCCCAACAATGGCCTGACTAATCCATTTGCTAATCGTAGACTTAGCAGGCGCCAAACCTTTCCTGGGCCCGCAGGGCACCACGAAAAAAGCGTCCGTCTTGCGGAAGGAAGAAGTAGTCACCAAATAGTACTTCACACAGCGAACAACATCCAAATTGTGCAGAACCCTCTCCTTGTCATTGTTAGGCTTAGGACACAAGGAAGGGAGAACAATATCCTGATTGAGGTGGAAAGCAGACACCACCTTAGGAAGGAAATCCGGCTTAAAACAAAAAACCACCTTATCCTGGTGTCTCTCAAAGTAAGGGGCCTGAATCGACAGAGCCGCCAACTCAGAGACACGCCGAACAGAGGTAATAGCCACCAAGAAAGCAACCTTCTGAGTGAGAACCGAAAGAGCAATATCCTGTAGCGGCTCAAAGGGAGGACCCTGCAGAGCCGAAAGAACCAAATTCAAATCCAAAACAGGAACCACAGCCTTCCGAGGGGGCCGCAGATGCGCGACCCCTTGGAAAAAGGTCTTAACCAGCGGGTGTAAGGCAAAAGACCTCTGGAAGAAAACCGACAGAGCAGAAACCTGTCCTTTCAAAGTACTAAGCTGGAACCTAAGATCCATATTATGCTGAAGAAACTCCAAAATCCTGGGTATCAAACACCCTACAAGGCAAGGCCCTAGCCTCACACTAATCAATATAGGACCTCCAAGTCCTATAGTAAATGCCAGAAGAGGACCGCTTCCTAGCCCTAATCAAGCTCTGAACAACAGCCTCTCTCAAGATGAAGGTTTCAACAGCCAAGCCGTCAAAGCCAGCGTTTGTAAATTGGGGTAAAGTAGATGACCCTGAGATAGCACCGGCTTACCTTGTTTGCCGGATCTGCTCATCTACGGCCATCCTTACCACGTCTGCGTACCAAACCCTTCTTGGCCACCTTGGAGCCACCAGAATCGCTGGTGCCCCTTCTAGAACCGGTTTACGAACTACCTTACCCAGCATGGAGATGGCCGGAAACAGGTACAGAAAACCCTGCTCCTTCCAAGCCAGTGACAAGGCATCCACTGCCAGAGACAGAGGATCCTGAGAAAGAGACACAAAGGCCGGAAGTTTGTGATTGTGCCTCGAGGCAAAGAGATCCACCTCCAGAGTCCCCCACTTGCGGCAAAGATCCAGAAAAACCTCGGGGTTGAGAGACCACTCTCCTTGGCGAGAGGATCCCCTGCTCAGGGAATCTGCCTCCGTGTTCTCCACTCCCAGAATGTAGACTGCCGAAATGCAAGGAACATTGCTCTCCGCCCAGTGCAGGATCAGAGAGACTTCCCTGAGAGCACTCCTGCTGCGAGTCCCTCCTTGGTGATTGATGTAAGCTATCGCCGTTCGGTTGTCTGAACGAACCTGAACCGGTAGACCCTGTAAATGTGAGGTCAGCCGAGCCAGAACCAGTCGGATGGCTCTGAGCTCCAAGACATTGATGGGGGTGTGAGCCTCCTGAGGACCCCACACAGATGACTTTTCCAATAACCTCCCCAGCCCGACAGGCTGGCATCCGTGGTAACCGTCTCCCAACAAGGGACCATAAGGGATCTGCCCTTCAACAGGTTGCTCGATTCCAGCCACCACCGAAGGGACTGCCGAACCCTGGGAGACATCCTGAAAGGTTGATCCAATGACTGCGGACACCTGTCCCAATGCGTCAATAGGTGAAGTTGAAGAGATCTCATGTGAAACTGTGCAAATGGTACTGCCTCGAAGGAGGATACCATCAAGCCCACCAGTTTCATCCGCTGTCGGATAGAGGGACAAGGATTGGCCAGAAGAAGGCGGATCAGACACTGAATCCCCCGCACCTTGGTCTGGGGCAGAAACACTCTGGCCAGAATGGTATCCAGATTCATGCCCAGAAATGAAATCACACGAGACGGGGAGAGAGAGGACTTGGGGCGGTTTATCACCCACCCGAACCTCTCCAGGGTCGACACCACCTGGTGGGTGTCCAGCTCCGCCTGACAGAGGGAAGAAGCTGAGATCAACAGGTCGTCCAGATAAGGCACAATGCGAATGCCCTGAGCTCTGAGCAGAGCCATTATTCCCGCCAAGACCTTGGTGAAGACCCTCGGCGCCGAGGTCAGACCGAAGGGAAGAGCTACAAACTGCTAATGTTGATCCTCCACCGCAAACCGGAGGAATCTCTGATGTGCCTGAAAAATCGGAACATGCAGATACGCATCCTTGATGTCTATGGATGTCATAAAATCCCCTAGGCGAAGGGAATTGATAGGCGAGCGCAGAGTCTCCATGCAGAACTTTTTGGCTCTGATAAACCTGTTGAGAACCTTGAGGTCTAGAATGGGTCTCACCGAACCCTCCTTTTTGGGAACCGTGAAAAGGTTGGAGTAGTAACCCCTGCCTCTCTCCAACGGAGGCACCGGGCATATAACCCCCATGTCCAGAAGGTTTTTCACTGCTAACAGGAGCCCCTGTGCAGCCTGAGGGTCCGAGGGCACCCGAGACCTTAAGAATCTTGGGGGCGGCCAGTACTCGAACTCCAGTTTGTACCCGGAGGAGACCACTTCCAAGATCCAAATGTCTGTGACCTCCCGGGCCCAGACCTGGAAGAAGAGCCGCAGCCGTCCCCCACCCTGGCGGGTGAGGGTGCCCCTTCATTGCTGAGCCGGTTTAACAGCAGGCTTGGGCTTGGAAGCCCAGGCAGCCGCGGGACGTGCCCGACCTCTGCCCCTGTTCCAGGACAAGCCCCTGACACCCGAGAAGGCCAAACCCCTAGCCGCTCTAGCCCCTCGAAAGGAAGGAGTGAACGAGCCAGCCCCCCGAAAGGGGCGGCGCTGTTTCTTCCTCTGAGGTAACTTACCTCCTTTAGCAACAGCATCCAATTTATCTCCAAACAGCCGCGTACCCAAGAAGGGAAGAGCTGTGAGCGACTTCTTGGCCCCAACGTCCACCGTCCACTAGCGGAGCCAGACCAATCTGCGTATAGCCACCAGTAAGGCTGAAGTCCTACTACACACGACAATAGAATCTTCCATCGCAGCCATGACAAAATCCATGAACAATTCGCATCTCTTAAAGTGGACCAACACCCAGGATTTTGACTATCCTGGGTCTTGGTCCACTTCGGTGGGGCACCCCCGATCGGGGTGCCCCGCTGTGTGAAACCCCCCCGATCACCCTAAAAACTCACCTCTCCCCGCTCCCAGCGCCGACGGACAAGCGGTTTGACAGCCGCTTCTCCGTGGCTCCTCCGCCATTCACAGACGGCCGCGGGGGCGCGCACGCCTAGAGGGGCGCGAGGGAGGCGGCGGCGGCCGGCCGCCGCCGAAGCTAAGGTAAGGGGGTTTGGGGGTTTTGGGGGGTTTCACCCCGCGGGACATCCCGATCTCGGATGTCCCGCGGGGAGGGAGGTGATCGGCCCGGGAATCTTATAGATTCCCGGGCCGATCACCCGAGGGTGATGGTCCACTTTAAGGATAGCGAACTCAGCGCCAGCTGGATCAAACTGAGCGTTATTCAGCCAGTCCCTGATAAGAGACCTGGTAGCAAGCGACACCAGGGCAGATGCACAAACAGGCCGCAGGCCCCAGCCCACGCTGGCAAATGCGTGGCACGCCATCTGATCAAGGCGCTTATCCTCGCCATCCTTAAGGGAAGTGGCGTCAGGGGTGTTCAGCACAGAAGAGTTGGTCAAACCTAAAACTGGCGCGTCGACCTCGGGAAGAGAAGGCCAGCGCTTAACCGCCTCCACCGGAAAAGGATACTTCTTATCCCATCCCTGAGGAACACCAGGAAGCCGACTGGGCCTCTCCCATTCTCTAAGGATCAGCGCATCAAAGTGACCCTGGGTAGGGAATTCCAGACGGGGCTTGCGGACCCCAAAAAATTCCCCCTTCTTGAGAGGGATCCCCAGACTGAACATAGTCAGCCTCTGTTTCCTGATACAGTTACCCCTCCTCTAACTGGGAATAATCTGACAAATCAACGGAATCGTTGTCAACATCCCACAAGGGCTGGGCCGACGACAAATGTCTCTTTTTAGCCTGGGCCTTCTTGCCCACCGTGCTAGCAATAATTTTCTCGATGCTGGCCAACCTAGCCCAAACATCAGAGTGTGACTTCCCGCTGGCACCAATGTCACTTGGGGTACGGATAAGGCGGGGAGGGGAAGGCGATGAAGCGGGAGGAGCCGACCCAGATGGCTGGGTACCAGACTGCCGCGTTATGGCCTATTGTGTGCATGGTATGCAGATCAGCACATTCTCCACCATAAAGGATACCCCACACCCCACACATGGCCCGGATTGTCCCAGAGGGAGCCCGAGCCCAGTATCCTGCGGAGCCTCCATATGGTGATTTTTGTGGTCAGTCGCAAGACCGCAGGGAATTTACGCCTAAGCAACCCGGGATGCCCCTTAAAAGTCCCGGTGGGAGGATTTGAGGTGAACAAATTTACACTAGGGACCCCAGGACTAGGAGGAACCCCTTAATATGCACAAGTACAATGCAATCTGTAACACACAAACAGGCAACATAAGTGCAATCCTACATATATAAGGCAATAACACATACCTAATTGTATATGAATATAAATATATATATATCTATATCCCAGCCAGACATGCGTAACCAAAACAAAAATACACACACACACATGCCCGCAATCAGTGGGGGCCCCCCGCTAGAGAGGGGCCCCCACATAAGCTAAGGAAGTGGCCATCCGGCCCTTACCACCAGGGGCGCAGCTCAGCACCAGCATCAAAATGGCCCCCGAGAAGTGCCTCATGTAGAAAGAGGAAGAGAAGGAGGAGGGCGGGCCAGCGCAGAACGCGCACAGCACCAGATATGGTCCCAGTGAAAAACATCCTGTCCACACACACAGTGAAACTCTCACACCCACACACACAGGGGCATAGGAGAACGAAACCGAATTAACGGCCAGGCAACCCCCCCCCCCCCCCCTGGAGGGGAGTAAGGGACCCAGAAGGGGGAGAACCCTGCCAGAATCCGGCCATAAGCATAGAGGGACGGGGCATCCCACGCCAGGATCACCAAAACCTGGATAACCGCATACCCCATAGTGAGGTCTCACGGTGGAGCAGTGCTCCTTCCGCACCCTTAGGGTGCTGCCTACCTTCACCAGGACCCGCAGCCTAAGCTGGGAGGCTCAAATAGGGGCAATTTAGAAAGGGTCCTGGCAGCAATAGGGACAATAAAATGGCCGGGCGCGGGCCTGGCTTACCTGTAAGTAAAGAAGTCTTCATCTTCTGTCTTGTCGCCTTCCCTGCAGAGAAGGAACTGGGAAATTGGTGGGAGGTCCCAGGTATATATGGACCGGGAGGGGCTTTCTTTTTTGCATATTCATCTCTGCAGAAGTTCGCCCTCTACTGGAGATTACCCACATGTCATGAAGATCGAAGTGGAGTGTATGGCACACTTAGAATACAGTGGACAGTTTCTGAGACAGGCTCTGCTGGTGCTGGCCTGTGGCCTTGGGGAGTCCTGGCAGTTTACAGGCGGGTAAACTCTCTCCCACTGGAGCTGTTCCTTTTGTTGAAATTCTCATTTGCAAGGATCGTTGTTTCAGAAGCTCCCCTTCATCTGTCATGGAGGCGCTGCTCCAGGGATGGAGGGACTGGCAGGTTTTGGTAATACAGATCATCAGGACCTTGACCAGCTACTTGGCTACTCACTACCATGAGTGAATGGAACACTGTCACCACCTCTATTCAATAAAAACCTAGTCTGTTAACATGTTTTTATTGGGTCAGAAGCCAGCCCTATTAGTGTACAATATATCTGAGAAATCCATTTGATGGGTTCGTTGTCAAGATAATAGAGCAGTTCAAGCTTGAGAACTAGAACACTAGACAAACTATATCCATAAAATGCATAGATACATATACAGGTCTGAAGGGCAGTTAAAAGTGGTAAGTCACAAACCGTTGGCAAAGAAAATGTCAGTTACCTTAGTGAAATTAGGTGATATGCAATGAGGCAGGCCAACCACCAGGGGCATGTAGAGTCTGCTAGATACTACCTCCACATGGCACATGACCCCCAGAAAAAAAGAAAACCTGACATTCCACCCCCCCCCCCCCTTCCTTTCTGCAGTATTAATTAAAATCTGTTAAAATTATTATGGGGAATTACTTTTCATGTCATAGGGTGTCACAGTGATTCTGATGTCATGAGTCCAACGGGGTTCTGGGCAGGTAAAGTAAGGATATCCATATATATGCATCAACTTAATGGTGGTAGATCAGAACAGAATAGACATTGGCCTGGTTTGAAGTGTTCCCTTTAGCTCGATGCATTTCATCTGAAGCATTAGATGCGGGGCTTCATCAGGAATACAGTAAAGTTTGTTAAATGGAAGGCTGACAAGTGATCTGCCAATGATGGTATGTATATGTAGGTGGGCACGGGTCCTTGAAGTTTGTAGCAAGGAAAGGGAAAATTCCCTTAAATTTTGTAGCAAGATGGACCCCGTGGGTTGCCTTTATGGTATGTAATGGGTAGTCCTTATGGAGGCAGTCTGGATTCTGGGTAAAGTCTGATGTACGAGGTGTTGTGTCTAATCCAATTGGTGCCTATTAGTCGCATATGGGCCCTAACGATCCTTGAATGTATAGCCCTGTTCAAAGGCGTATGGGGCTTGTGTGAAAGCTCGATTGGATCTGCGACCCTCTGCGACCCTCTGTCTGTCCTGTGTTGGAAGGGCCCAACGCAAGTGGACAAAGACTTATCACGAAGATAGTGAAAATCTGGACTAATTGCAATCTCTATTTAACCTTTCCTCTCCTTGCACTTAGGCAGGATGGTGGGTTACATAAATTTACATCCCTTACCTCGCCCTAGATCCAGCACCGTTCCCCCAGCTTCTTGGGTCCTGGGCACAGCCACCTTGAATAAAATATACAGAGTGGTATGTCTGTCACTAAATTCTGTGCAGCAGTTTGACTGTACTGGTCATTCACTCACAAGTCCAACTGTCATTCAGGTCTATTGCTGCCATCAGGGCCGGCCTTAGGGATGTGCAGGATATACAGCCGCACAGAGCACCCTGGAGTTAGGGGGCGAAGACGCAGCTCTAACAAAATTTTTGTTGACAAGCCCCATTGCTTATTGGCTGCCCAGTCATTTTCCTCAGCCAGCGTCCCTATGCTCTACAGCGCGGCCTTCTACTGCGTGTCATGCTACAAACAAAAATTTTTCTTCATTGAGCGCTGTCTGTGTATCTAAATTTTCCCCGCCGGGTACACAACCCTTGCTAGCAGTGCTTCCACCTATTAGAAGCACTGCTGCAAAGTGTTGTTCCCAGCAAGGAGAAACCGATCAGCATAGAGAGCCATCAGTATGACCCAACTCTGCAGTCTGATGCAAGATGACAGGTGTTAGCAGTGGGTGTGCAAGAGCTGGAGCCAGGAGGATAGATGTCGGGGTGTACATACTGTAAGAGCTATGCGACGGGTAGGGCAGGGGGCGCCATTGGGACAGAAAGGCAAGACTCCTGTGGGGGCACAGCCCTCCATGGGACTTTACACTTCCCTGTAATCCAAGCAGTGAGCAGCAGGGCAGACCTTGCCTTGTGGGCAGCAGAGGTGTGTGAAGGTCTCCTACCTGTGCCTTATATGGCTGGTGCTCAGGCTACTTCTGTCCTCCTTGCATGTCAGCCTTAGCCATAGGGGACAGGAGCAGGCTGCCCTCTAGCCGAAATGCTAGCTCATCGGCAGAACAGAGACCAGTCACCCTTCACTACCCAGTATTGTAATGCAGCCCTCCTGAATGGGAACCTGTGCGTAACAAAACTCCCCTGCCTCCTCCATCCCTATCGTCCCATCGCCTCCATTATTAGGTTTCTCTGTCTGATTAAAACCTGTGGGAAAGTGCTACTTGTGTGGGCTAATAGAGGGACATAGAATCTGGGAAGAAAGGGGCATTTCTTTTCCAGCCTGGCTGCCATGCCCCTTTTTCCCTCAGTTTCCATAATTCTCTATCAGGCCACATGGACAGCAGCTCTCTCACACACCAGGATTGGGCCAGTATACTGTATGATGCATTGTGCGGCACTGAAACACCCCCTCCTGCTGTCCGCAGGCTACATCTGATCCTATCCTCCCAGTGCCATACACGCTGACTGCATTTACAGCATTAGATATTCAGTGTTAGCTGTAATGGAGCATTGCTTTGGTAAATTTGTACAGATCAGTTTGTAATGTGTGTGGCAGGGCTTGTAGATTCTCTGTAGCCGGGGCATGTAAATTCACTACCAGGGCACATGCACCACTCAGCCCCAGTATTTCTGCTGTGCAAGCTCACCATGGCCCACAGAATTGAATATCTGCCGATGGCAGCATGCTCACCGAATATGGCAAACGATGCCAGGG
This sequence comes from Gastrophryne carolinensis, assembly GCA_027917425.1. NCBI lineage: Eukaryota > Metazoa > Chordata > Amphibia > Anura > Microhylidae > Gastrophryne > Gastrophryne carolinensis. The sequence continues at coordinate 224,230,114 of CM051239.1, read as the reverse complement.
GTGTGATGCCACCACGCACCCTACAGCATCCTGTTACCTCCATTGCTCACATTCAAGTCTGCAGACCCTAGCAAGCATCCACAGCAGGATGCGTCTGAGGAGCATTGCATGTGCCAAAGGGGTAATTATCTGGCAAACCAGGGGGCTTCACCCCTAAATCAGGATTCCCCACTGGTGGTCCTCCTTAACGATCAGAAAAACTGTAGAAGGCACACTAGACAATATTGTGATTGTATGAGGCCAAAAAAAATCCTGATGGCAGCTCTGAAAGGAAAATTGAACCTGCTGGACAGATCACAGAAAAAGAAAGGTCGGTCTGACTTACCTTTCACTGTTCTTTGAATTTAATGGTATAGGGTCTTAAATATATTACATCTGCAGGTTTAATTGTGAGAGCGGAAGTAAGGTTGCACTAGATCTCACACAGGTTGTGGGGGAGCTGGGCTGACACAAGGAGCGACCTGCTTTGTGGCTTCATGGATTTAGCACCTTAGCTAGGGTCCATTAGAGGGTTTTTTTTTTCAGCTCTGCATAAAAAAAGCTTTGCTCTAGTAACATAATACTGGTGCTTTGTTTCTCTCTACTTAAACAGGCCAAAACCCAGGGATTTATTTTACCTTGGTTTTGATCTGCATTACCAGAGGCATATTGATTTGGGATGCCCCTGTGTGTTCAACCTGTTTACTCACCTTGAGCCACGCTCCCATGGCACATGTGCACTCTTCCATCAGAACTTCTGCCATACATATTCATGCCCAGCAATAAGATATTCACTCTCCTCTTTTACCTGCCCCGCCCCTAGCAATTTAGATATGATGGTGGGGATGTGTGCATCAGCTAAATGAGTGCCAGGGATGCTGCTGTAGGCCTGTGTATGCAGCATTAAATCGATTCCCAAGGTAAGTATACAGAGGATCCTGGTGGTTTCACACAGCAAGGCAAGCAGTAACTCAACCCTGGAGTCTTTTAGACTCTAAAGCTAGGTTACGAGGGTTGTGGTCCATTTTAAGGAGGACCTCTATTCAAAACTTGTTTGAGTTCCTCTTGCAGTTACACCCTCATTGTGCATCGCCCTAATGGGACAACCAAGACCAGACAGTCCATACTCACTACTTCTACATTCTACCTTCAACTGACCCACATGCGTGGTATTTAATGTTTTTATATGTACATTTTTTTGACACTTAACTATAAAATGGTAATTTTCACAGGTCTCCATCTTTTCCAAGATCAGTTGATCAGGAACGTTCTTCAAGCTTCCAGCAAAGGTATGTAAAGCTCTAACAGAAATATTCTAATACTTTAAAAAGAAAGACCTTTTTGTGTAACCACCTCTACCATGAAGCCATGACTTCCAAAAAACATTAGCTTAACCAGGTCAGGTAACATTTGTATGTATGGGTATAAAATGAATAACTCTTGCTTTCGCTATATTCACTCCAGAAGATTTTACCTCACTAGTCTCCTGTATCCTACAACAAAAATAAGAAAGAGAGGAGGATGAGAAACATGTCCCCCCCCCCTTGGATTCTGGAAACATGTACTGGTTAGGCTTGTCCCCTCCTGTGTGTAGCCCCTTTGATGTGGCATTTGTGAATGCCCACTACCACCTGCCATGTGTGCCCGGTGCAATTACTGCTGTACATACTCACATTGGCAGTGTCCAGCATTGTTTTTTCTTGTCCCCGCTGTTGGCTGTCCCTGCTTTCGGGTACCTCCTCAGGGCCTGTGACATGCACTGATGAGGTATGCTGGGAGTTGCTGACAGCTGCCCAGTCCCTCTTGACTACCCTCCCACCTACCTACCCACCTACCCACCCTCCCAAACTGTGCATTATGTTTTCACCCACTAGTGCGCACCTGTGGACATCGCTGGAGGTCAGGCAGCATTATGCGCATGCACCTCTTCCTCTTTTCAGCCTGATGGAAGGTGGGAGGGATCTACTGCATGGGCGATTTCACCCGGTGGCGCTCGATGATGTCAGCTCCGCTGCAAGAACCAGCTAGTGCACATGCTCTTGGCTTTAAGGGGTAGCACTCTGCTAATCTTAAGTGTCTTTTTCTGGCCTCCCTCTCATTTTACCTTAAAAGACTCAGCAATTAGGAACCTCCCTGCTTACTTATTTATTGAGCTTGGGGAGGGGCGTCTACCCCACACCTGACTTCAGAATGGCTGATCAGGCAGGGGAATCCTTGAAAGTCCCTGATCCTCTATCTACTATAGGAGACTTTGCTGAGGATCAACATCCTTCCAACCTGATTGACCAATTTAATTGGAAGCTCTGTCGGGCCGCTGGGGTCCAGCTCTGCTCTAGTAAGTCCCTTTTTTATTTATGGGTACGCTCTTGCAGGAGCTACTTAGAACTATTGTTATGTGTTTGGAAAGTTATATAGGATCCTTACAGCCCACTACTCCTTTGTATTTTAGACCAAGCCCTCTAAGGAAGTGTCCAAAACTAAAACTGGCTAAGGATAAAAGAAGAAGGTGCCTGATATGTGAAATCAAGCTACTAGATTCCTATAGGAAGCCTCTTTGCAAGCCCTGTACCGATAAGGTCGTGAAGTAGGAACGGCAGCCCAGCATGACGGAATCGATGAGAGTTCTGAAGGATCATATTTCCTCTTTCTTTGAGAATCTTAGGACCCCACGGGACTCGGATGGACATAAGGAGTTTGTTGGGCATCCCCTAGATCCCCCTTTTTTCTAGAGGGCAGGAGGTTTCTGATACCCCCTTTTCTGAGGGGGATAAGGGTCCTTCCTCCTTCTCCGAAGAAGGGCCTTGTTTAGGTTCTGATTCAGTTTCACCAGTAAAATTCCTTATTCCTCCAGAGGATTTACCATATCTCCAGCATATGGTTCATCTTTCTATGGGCATTAAGGATAGGAGTTGCACCCCTAAGTCCAAACTCGATGGGTTCTATCCAAATATTGTTCCTGATTCCCCTATGACCATCCTCTTTCATAACTCAGTTAAGGAGGCTATCTTTAATGAGTGGAAGGATCCAGTTAAGAATGTTTGTAGACCAGAGACTCTTAAGAGGTGTTATCCATTGATTGAGGATGACTCACATATTTAGGATAAATGCCCTAAACCGGATGCCCCCTTTTCTAAAGTCTCCAATGGGGTGGATTTAGCCTTTGAGGACTTTGCTATCCTCAAAGATCCTTTAGACAAGAAGATGGATTCACCAGTGGCGTTTCAGTCTGGCTTACACTTTTCCTCCAGTTTGGATCCTCCCTCAGGTTCTAACCAAAATATGCCAGTCATCCATGATTCTGTTTCTGGCTCCATGGTGCCCAAAGAGACCATGGTTTTCGACTCCGAAGATGCTCTCCATCCAAGAGCCTTGGAAACTCCTGGTGAGACCAGAGCTTTGTCAGAATGTGGTGTCTGATATTTTGGACCCTGAGATTGTGATGCTCCTAAAAAAAAGTTTTTCAGGAGAGGTGATCAAGCAGAAAGGGGGTGACAAGTAGGATTTATTTGAAAGTTTGGAAAACTTTTGTCACCTGGAACATGTGTAATCAAAGATCCGCTTTTAGTCTTCCAGTAGCGTTGGATTTCCTTCAGGAAGGAGTCAACCTGGGTCTCAGCATCAGTACTCTGAGACAGCCCTTTAGTTTTTTCTGGAGAAAAGGCTTTCATCTTTTGCATTGGTCAGGTGTTTTTCTAGCTGTTGGCTTTGAACCTATGCCACTATATCCAAACTTTGGGGAGCTTGTTCTGACGCCATCTCTGCCTCCTTTCTTTGTGCAAATATTGCTATTGTAGCTGCCACATCTGAGCCAGTATAAGTCGTTGACTGATCGTTGAATATTTAGACGATCGTGATTTGGTTGATTGTTTTGAACTTTTAGAATGACTAGTTGCCTAGAAATGTGAGAAGCAGCTTCCTAGAGTTGGGCGATTTTTGCTTCAGCATTGGTTTTAATTTCCGTTATTAAACAGTCTCTGGAAGACTGGTCTGCTGGAAGCTTTCTAACTCTTAAATAGCTCTTCTAACTCTTATAAAGTGTGGAAAGTTGTTTTAGAGCAGCCTCTAATAATATTATCAGTATCATAGTAATCTGAGTAAAGCTAACTCAATGGGTTAATATGGTCTCCAATCGCTGGTTGATTTTAGAAAACATTTCTTGACTCGTATTTTCGAGATTTTGCTTCACATTTAATGTAGGGTTCACACCGTTTTATTCTATAACTAGGCTGTAGGTCTGTATTGAATCATATTTACTTGCTTATCAAAAAACGCTAATGATCTGAGCAAAGTCTAAATCATTTATCCACAAATGTACTTCAATAATCTCTTAGAGGCATACAGTAAATGTAGGTTATTTAGATGTGGGATCCTATGAGACAGCTGTGCTGTGGCTTCTCAAGCTGCAATAACACACATAAGCTGGATGTAGAGGAAGATCTAGTCTTCTATAATGACTGCAGTAACACATACACATATGATGGTGCTCTATATAGCTCTATGGACAAGCTGCGCATCATGGCTGCTGAACAATTTTAGCAGATGAATAAACAGTCCTTATACTATTCTGACTCCATGGCTTTGCCATGAGTCATGTAGAATATGTTTCAGAAGCTTAATTTCAGTACAGAATGTTGCAATAAATACATCTTACAGCAGGAATCTTGTGATTTAAACCCATAACAGCAGCAGGTAAAAATACTGTAGACTGCAGGAGGGATGGCTGAAGAGAGAGGGAAAGGGATGGAAAAAACAGACTTAGGAAAAGAAAACCTAAAAATTGCTTTTAGTATGTCACAAAAAGAAAAATTAGAAATGAAAAATCAATTGCGAAGTTCTCGAGGGTGGCATTGGTGATCTCTATGGACCCGGGATGTTCTCAATTCCCAGTCTGCCTAGTACTACTCAACCCTCTTCAATGGAGGTAGAAGTTTTCCACCATGTGCCATCTGATGAAGGGGTTTGGTCAGTGGTCAGGAGGGCGTTTAGGTGAAGGATCTGGATCAGTCCAAGGGTCAGGTGAAGGGTTTGGGTTAGTGGGTAGGTAGAGTGGATAGATAAAGAGTTTGGGTCAGCAGGAGAGAATGGTTAGGTGTGCCGAACAGTGACTAGGGAGAGGGGTTAGCTGGGTCATAATGCCAAGGATAATCAATTCACAGACATGCATATATATATATACAAGCACAAATACATAGACACACACCCGCTGCACAGAGGAAGGAGATAAACTTCTGGCCTGGATGCACATTGGACTTGGGGAAGAGTGGGGGGCAGGAATGTTACTTGGAGAGAGATTGTTTCTGTGAACCTAGCTTAACCCTTTCGTTCCTACTGCTGGTATGATACTGACATTCTGTAAAGCCACATTTGCAACCCATGGCAACAGTGCAAATATCCCCATTATCGGCCATGTAAGAAATGTTGGTGGCCCACACATTTCCTGTGTGGTCTATAATGGGGGTACTTGTGATGCTTGCAGGGGTTTATGGCAGCCAATAATAGGCCATTAAGGAAATGTGGATGGGTGAAGGGTTGGTTCTATCTGCCATTGCCAGCAGTCCAAATACCCAATTGTAAGCCACCTGTAATTGGGTATTTGGACTGCTGGCAGTGGTATACAGCACCAATCCTTCATTCACCCACCCTTCCCAATTCTATATATCATGGCCTATAATCAGGGCTGACACCACACCTGACTCCCTTTTTAATATGCAGCAGTGGGGCAGCTCATGTTGGTGTGCATCTGTGCTGCTAAAATAAAGAGAGCATCCGGATACTCACCTCTTCTGCGTTGCGCATCCCACGAGCAGCCTGCTAGCGCCGAAAGCAGCCAAGTGCACATTACGTAAAAGGATGCTGTGTGTGCAGGAGAATCAGGAGTGCACACTTATCACCCCGGCAGGCATTTACTGCAAGCTAGGAATGCGGAAGACTGTACACCAGTGCGAGATGGCACAGAATATTAGGACTTGATCCTGTTGTTATTGTGTTGTTTTACAGAGCAAGAGGGAAGGTATATGGGGGTAACAGAGTATCTATATCACAGCATTGTGACAATAATGAGACCCATTCGGATTGCTGGAGCTCTTCCACCCTACCCCCAGCCCTGCAACTCCCGGTTTCCTATACCTTCACTTTGAGCCTTGGGGCTGTGATTGGCTGCTGGCAGTTTTATGGTCTATGTTTCAATCGGCGGCCAGATAAAGCAGAAACAACTCTGGACCACATGACCGCCAACAACCAGTTGCGTGGCCAGATATTGCCAGGGAATTGCGATGGAGAAGGGGGCATGAACATCCCCCTCCCTCACAACAGTGTCACAGTGCTGTACAACACCCATTTTCTGAATAAATGGGGGTTGGAAGGGTTTGAAGGGGGCATGAACATCCCCCTCCCTCAAAACTGTCACAATGCTGTCCAACACCCATTTTCTAAATAAATGGGGGTTGGGCCACATTAAGGAACAGTCTCTTCACCCTGCCACTGCCTCTAGCATAAGGTGCTGGCTGCTGAAGCTGGTGCTGCAACTTCTGGTCCCCATAAGCCAAACATCCAGCCTGGAAGAGCGAAGTATAGCATGCTGCTGTGCAATGGAAGTGGAGGTGTTGAGGGTAAGACTGACACAAGATGCAGAAGCAGCTTTTATTAAAGAGGAGCAACCACCCACCTAGAGTCTGTAAGTCTCTGCCAGATTTAGAATGCCCCACGGTGATATCTGCAGAACCCATTTTTTCAGCAGTCCAATGATACATGCACAGGCTGGCACGTGGCTCACCCCTTCTGTGCATAACTGCACAAAGCTTTTCTGAATGGGTCCTGTGGGTTACCGAGAAGCTGGTTCAACCAGTGGTGCACGCCCCCTTCGGATTTTTGCTGCTCAGAGTGGCATAGCATAAGTTGAATGGAACAGTAGCTCATAAATGGCTGGCGGTCTGCGCATGTGCAGTGGGATAGGAGAGAAAGCTAAGTTTACAGGTAACCTGGGTGTTTTACTCAGTGGAGAATCAGAAAATGGGATGCCCCAGGAAAAAGGAGCAAAACCCAGAATTCATATTTCAATATCCCAGGTTTTGTGCCTCTTTTTTAACAAATAATTTCCAGGACATACCAATCTAACTGAATAATAATAGTTTATAATGCAAAGATTTGCTTACCATGCTGGGTAGGGATACAGATGAGTGGGGCTGAGGTCAGGTTATGATACAGATGGAAGCAGGTTGTGGATGTGTGAAGATTAGTTCAATCCAAAGCTGAGCTGAGAGAATGGGTTTGGTGCTGATCTACTGTAAGTACCAATCTTCTTTCTACATCCAAAAGACCTCTTCTCCTAACACGTTGCCATCCTACCTACCGGTTGTATGCGTTGTAACCCAGGGTTCAGTGCTGGGCCCACTATTATTCAACTTGTTTATAAACAACAAAGAAGATTTTTTTTGCAGATGACACAAAGATATGTAGCACAGTGCAGTCTATTGAAGACGTTCACAAGCTTCAGGCTGAGTGTCTGGGCATCCACTTGGAAAATTAAGTTCAATGTGGAAAAATGTAAAGTCATGCACTTGGGGTCTAACAACCTGAAGGCCGCATATGCCCTTGGGGGAGTAAAACTGGGAGAGTCACTTGTTGAGAAGGATCTGGGGGTACTGGTAGATCACAGGCTAAATAACAGCAATACCAGCATGCAATGCCAAGCAGTTGCTTCCAAGGCCACCAAGATACTATCATGCATTAAATTAGGCATGGAATTATGGGATAGGGTAATGTAATTTTGCCTCTTTACAAGGCACTGGTGCGCCCTCACCTGGAATATGACGTCCAGTTCTGGGCACCCATTCATAGAAAGGACGCTCTGACTATGGAAAGGGTTCAGAGGAGAGCCACCAAACTAATAAAAGGAATGAAGGATGAGGAAAGATTACAAGAATTAAATCTGTTTAGTCTTGAGAGGAGATGACTGAGGTGGGACATGATTAACTTGTATAAATATATAAATGGCCCATACAAAATATATGGGGAAAACTATTTAAGGTAAAATCCTCTCTAAAGACAAGGGGGCACTCCCGTCGACTGGAAAAAAAGAAATTAGTTTTCGGAGGCGACAATAATTTTTCACCATAAAAATTATAAATCTATGGAATAGCCTCCCACAGAAGCTTGTTACAGCATCAACAGCTGACAGCTTCAAAAAAGGATTAAATGCTTATTTAGAACTTCCACCTATAAAATAAACTAAAAAAGAACTTCCCCTACTCCAACACCCTTGGTTGAACTTGATGGACATGTCTTTTTCCAACCGTATTAACTATGTAACTACCTCAACCTCACTCCACTCTGCATTCCACTGCCCCAGATCTCAGACCATGGCCATCTCCCCCATTCCCCCCCCCCCTCGCTTACACAGAGCAAAACCCCTGACAGTGTCGGGGGTTTTATTCACACCTTGTCTTAGTTCAAAAAGAGCATTTTGAATGATCTTGAACCTAACACGTCCCAATCCATTTTTTAAGGTACAAGAAGTTCCGCATGGTTCCGCATGATATTAATCTTTTTGTAGGATCTTATGGTCACGATTCTTATTGCTCATGAAAGATCGCAGTAATTCTGGGAGAAGAGAGCCTGCATTGGCAATACAGGACACTCACGTTCGGGATTTCATCAGCGCCCAGAATCTTTACATAGCACAATGTGCTGTCTGAGGTCAAAGTGAATTTCCATAATCCCTTATTTAGATGACCTCTTACTAAAAGGCAGCACAGAATCAGGTCTGCTGCAGGACCTTTCTCAGACTCTGTCCTTCCTAGGTGTTGGAGTAACTGTACAACAGATTTACAGCTTAGTCTATGCTAGAATGACTTTTGCTAAGTTTTATTGTAGTTTGGAGCTATTGCAGGTTATGACACTAGATGGTGCTGTTACCAATGAGCAACTGTGTTTTTATGCTGTATTGTTATTTCCTGCAGATCGAGCTGTAATCTATCACTTCAAGTGCTTCTCTTCCTGTCTTGTTTTTTCTAAGCCACCATGTAAGGTGACATTCTCTTACTGCATTCATGCTTGAGTAAAGCCTGTTCCTGTTATACCACTATTGTCTATCCGGATTACCACTCCGCTGCACCCAGCACTCACACTCTGCAACACTAGGGACACTGGGTTGGAATAAAGAGAAATCCAATATAGTGCCCCCCCTCGCCTTTCTGGGTCTGAGTATATTCCGGCAGACTGGGGGTAAAGAATTGTGGTGCGCCTCGGCTACAGAGGATCCCGATCCTACAGCCCGAAACAGCCCCTCCTTACAAGGGAATGCACATTACATCACATTACATTACACATTACACAAAAAGCACATCCAAACATTATCTGTAAACCATTATATATAGCCTAACATCTCTTCTCTACGCAATCCCATCTCCACCCTTCCTTCCCCGCCCTCATCAGCCTGTCCTCATCCTGGCCACATCTCACTCCCTGCCCTCAGCCTGATCCGGTTGTCAGGCCACCCCGGAAACCACGCCAAGCCATACGTGCACCTCCCACCGTGGCCGCAGCCAAATCTGTTGTCCTGCGGTCGACGGGACACATCCCATCCGGCCTTACCCATCTCACTTCCACTGCGCCTCCGGACCAGCTGAGCTAAGGCCCCCCCATTGAGTCCCGGGGGGAGCACGAAGGGAGGAGCTCCCATCTGGTGATAGTCACCTCATCCACATCCGGGTACGGGTCTCCTAGCCCCCCCCATCCCAGCAAGCCCTTCATCAAGGGGCAGACCCCAATCTAGCATTCTGACACCTCTCCAGCATGCCTCGCCCAGCCGACCTGGGCAGCGCAGCAGATCCACGACCCCTGTCCTATCCATCCAGGCACCCCCCCACCTGGGCCCGGCCCCACTGGGGCACCCCCAGTGGCGACAATGCCTGCCCACCTAGGAGAAACCGGGGCCACTTGACCTGAGGCGGGAGAGAGGGGGCGCCAGGGGGGACACAGCGGCTCACTAATCATACCTCTTCCTAATTGCCCCCATGTGCATATATCTCATAGCGGTCGCTGCCATGGTCCCCATCACTCCCCAGCTGCCAGGTGGTGTCTCATCTGGCATCACTGGATGTCTCACCCTCACCGTATCCCCCCGGCAGTTTCAGGCCGGGCCGCCCTAGCACAGCCAGGGCCCTGTCCGCAACATCCGGCGGGCCGTCCGGAGTCCATCCTGCCCCAGCTGGGGGGGGGGGGTATTGGTAACGACAACCTACTGCCTCCAGTGCAACTCCAGCCCCTCCCAACCTGCCATTCACATATGGTCCGGCATGCAGGAACTGTTGCCGTCGGTGCAATCCTCGGCGTACCAGCGGCGGCAAGAGTCATGAAAGTCCAAGCCAGTCCTTGAGAGCAAAAGAGATTGAGAGAGACTGGGGGTAAAGAATTGTGGTGCGCCTCGGCTACAGAGGATCCCGATCCTACAGCCCGAAACAGCCCCTCCTTACAAGGGAATGCACATTACATCACATTACATTACACATTACACAAAAAGCACATCCAAACATTATCTGTAAACCATTATATATAGCCTAACATCTCTTCTCTACGCAATCCCATCTCCACCCTTCCTTCCCCGCCCTCATCAGCCTGTCCTCATCCTGGCCACATCTCACTCCCTGCCCTCAGCCTGATCCGGTTGTCAGGCCACCCCGGGAACCACGCCAAGCCATACATGCACCTCCCACCGTGGCCGCAGCCAAATCTGTTGTCCTGCGGTCGACGGGACACATCCCATCCGGCCTTACCCATCTCACTTCCACTGCGCCTCCGGACCAGCTGAGCTAAGGCCCCCCCATTGAGTCCCGGGGGGAGCACGAAGGGAGGAGCTCCCATCTGGTGATAGTCACCTCATCCACATCCGGGTACGGGTCTCCTAGCCCCCCCCATCCCAGCAAGCCCTTCATCAAGGGGCAGACCCCAATCTAGCATTCTGACACCTCTCCAGCATGCCTCGCCCAGCCGACCTGGGCAGCGCAGCAGATCCACGACCCCTGTCCTATCCATCCAGGCACCCCCCCACCTGGGCCCGGCCCCACTGGGGCACCCCCAGTGGCGACAATGCCTGCCCACCTAGGAGAAACCGGGGCCACTCGACCTGAGGCGGGAGAGAGGGGGCGCCAGGGGGGACACAGCGGCTCACTAATCATACCTCTTCCTAATTGCCCCCATGTGCATATATCTCATAGCGGTCGCTGCCATGGTCCCCATCACTCCCCAGCTGCCAGGTGGTGTCTCATCTGGCATCACTGGATGTCTCACCCTCACCGTATCCCCCCGGCAGTTTCGGGCCGGGCCGCCCTAGCACAGCCAGGGCCCTGTCCGCAACATCCGGCGGGCCGTCCGGAGTCCACCCTGCCCCAGCTGGGGGGGGGGGGGTTGTATTGGTAACGACAACCTACTGCCTCCAGTGCAACTCCAGCCCCTCCCAACCTGCCATTCACATATGGTCCGGCATGCAGGAACTGTTGCCGTCGGTGCAATCCTCGGCGTACCAGCGGCGGCAAGAGTCATGAAAGTCCAAGCCAGTCCTTGAGAGCAAAAGAGATTGAGAGAGACTGGGGGTAAAGAATTGTGGTGCGCCTCGGCTACAGAGGATCCCGATCCTACAGCCCGAAACAGCCCCTCCTTACAAGGGAATGCACATTACATCACATTACATTACACATTACACAAAAAGCACATCCAAACATTATCTGTAAACCATTATATATAGCCTAACATCTCTTCTCTACGCAATCCCATCTCCACCCTTCCTTCCCCGCCCTCATCAGCCTGTCCTCATCCTGGCCACATCTCACTCCCTGCCCTCAGCCTGATCCGGTTGTCAGGCCACCCCGGGAACCACGCCAAGCCATACATGCACCTCCCACCGTGGCCGCAGCCAAATCTGTTGTCCTGCGGTCGACGGGACACATCCCATCCGGCCTTACCCATCTCACTTCCACTGCGCCTCCGGACCAGCTGAGCTAAGGCCCCCCCATTGAGTCCCGGGGGGAGCACGAAGGGAGGAGCTCCCATCTGGTGATAGTCACCTCATCCACATCCGGGTACGGGTCTCCTAGCCCCCCCCATCCCAGCAAGCCCTTCATCAAGGGGCAGACCCCAATCTAGCATTCTGACACCTCTCCAGCATGCCTCGCCCAGCCGACCTGGGCAGCGCAGCAGATCCACGACCCCTGTCCTATCCATCCAGGCACCCCCCCACCTGGGCCCGGCCCCACTGGGGCACCCCCAGTGGCGACAATGCCTGCCCACCTAGGAGAAACCGGGGCCACTCGACCTGAGGCGGGAGAGAGGGGGCGCCAGGGGGGACACAGCGGCTCACTAATCATACCTCTTCCTAATTGCCCCCATGTGCATATATCTCATAGCGGTCGCTGCCATGGTCCCCATCACTCCCCAGCTGCCAGGTGGTGTCTCATCTGGTATCACTGGATGTCTCACCCTCACCGTATCCCCCCGGCAGCTTCGGGCCGGGCCGCCCTAGCACAGCCAGGGCCCTGTCCGCAACATCCGGCGGGCCGGCCGGAGTCCACCCTGCCCCAGCTGGGGGGGGGGGGGGTATTGGTAACGACAACCTACTGCCTCCAGTGCAACTCCAGCCCCTCCCAACCTGCCATTCACATATGGTCCGGCATGCAGGAACTGTTGCCGTCGGTGCAATCCTCGGCGTACCAGCGGCGGCAAGAGTCATGAAAGTCCAAGCCAGTCCTTGAGAGCAAAAGAGATTGAGAGAGACAAAAACAAAAAAAACATTTGCCTCCCTTCCTTCCTCCTCTCCCCTACTCTCCTCTTGAAAAATGTCAGATGTTACGCAAGTCCAAGCCAGTCCTAGAAAACAAAAGCGGAGGAGAGAGAGGAACAACAAAGCAAAAAAGAAAAAAAACACAAAATTTCTCTTCTTTCGTCTTGAAAAAAAGTTACTATTCACCCACCGGTCCTCTTCAGCCTTCCGGGTTAGGCGGCCCACGGCCAGCGGCCATTCCTCTTCTTCGGATTCTCTGTGATATAAGGCTGATATGAGGGAAAGTTCAGCTAATTTGGGACTGCCATTGGGGGGGCATCCAGAAACACAAAGAGACTGTCCAGGTCTCCCAGGGTTCAGAGTGTAAAGGATTCACCATTTTTCCTGACGACCAAATGAAATGGGAAGCCGAACTTGTAGACTGCTCCGCTGTCCCTTATCTTTCGTAAAAAGTGGCTTCAGCTGACGTCTCATCCACAGTGTCAAGTGAGCCAGGTCCAGCAATTGGTAATTGAACTGGCATCATGGGTGATCTGGCCCGCGTCCCAGGCTTTCTTTAGAATATCTTCTTTAGTTTTGTAGTTATGGACTCTGCATATGATGTCTCAAGGGGCACCAGCTTGACGGTTGTGCCCGGGGGACTCCCTAACAGCTTGCTAAAGATGGAGTTGGCCACAGAGTCCAGGTCCGCATTCTAAAGCGTCTCAGATATTCCTCTCAGATTATTCTGGTGATTTCTTTTTTCCAGGTCATCATATTGCAGCTTCAGGTTCGCGATCTGTGCCTCTTGAGAAATATTTGCTTGTTCCAGGCAGGAGAGGTGATCCTCTGTGGATTCCATTCTCTAAGGCTGTCACTCTGCGGCCACGCTATGTTAAATAGACTCTATCTCCTTCCGGAAGGATTTTTACATTCTGGCGACCATTATTTCGAGGTCTGCTTTAGTTGGCATTGCCTCCAGGCCTGCTTTGGTGGGAAGTGAAAGGAGGAGAGACCTCAGCCCTTGGTACGGCTCCCCGTGTCGGGCATACTCCTCAGTTCTCTGCGGTGCTTCTCCTCTCCAATATGTCACATCTCCGTTCCTAAACGGCTGGCTCGGCCCCTTCATCCATTCCGGCCGCATACCCCCGGATGGGTTGGGTCCCCCCCGCTGTCTGGTTTCCCCCATGGGCGTTCCGTATATTGAGCATAAGGAGGGTTGGCAGCCGCTCAAACCATTTTATAACTAACCTGGGAGGTGCACGTTAGCAGGGCAATTGGGATACAAAAGTCTTAAAGGAGCCACATCACTCAACCCTGTTAGCTTGCAGATCAACCTAAAATCTGTCTCTAAATCTGGTTAAAAATAGAGGACTCGGTCACACACATCTGCAGATTTTAAGTTGGTCTGCAAGCTAACAGGGTTGAGTGCTGTGGCTCCTTTAAGACTTTTGTATCCTAATTGCCCTGCTAACGTGCACCTCCCAGGTTAGTTATAAAATGGTTTGAGAGGCTGCCACCCCTCCTTTGTTTCTTTTGAATTTGTGCAAGCACATGGGGTGTGGGGTCCAGGCTGTACTGTGAGGTCTTCAACCCTTCCACTCCATGGGCTGCACTCAAGGTTTTAGGGCAACCTCAGGTAAGCCTGCTCTCAATTTATATTGCATTGTATGTCCCAAATGGGGCTCTCAGAGATTAGAGTTAGGACTGCATCCCACAGAAGCACCTTGGCGCTTGGTGGTACAGCTTAAGCATACTTCTGCAGATGTGTGTGACTGAGTCCTCTGTTTTTAACAAGATTTAGAGACTTTAGGTTGGTCTGCAAGCTAACAGGGTTGAGTGCTGTGGCTTCTTTAAGACTTTTGTAGCTGCTTATTGAGCCTGTCTCCATGCCGCTCTAGTCCCGGGAATGACATCGATCCCCAGTAAAACCCTGTCGCACTGAATAGGTCTGCGATCTGGAGATCCCCTCCTACAATTCCAGCAGCATCTCCTCCTCTTCTATACCCCAGTCTCATGGTTGCAAGGGGCTCCCGGGTCCCGGGTGTGGAGCTCTGAGAGCATGGCCGGCATCCCCTTGGGTGTGTCCCTTTGAGGCCCTGCTGCCACTGCCCATCTGCTCGCTCCCATTCATCTCCCCCTTGCCTCTCAATGTTGGCTGCTGGGGACAGTCCCCAGCAGCTCTTCTCCCTTCCCGGCCGGCATGGGGATTTCCGGCTGGGGGACATGCCATCTGGTTTCAGGGTGGAGGGGAAGCTCTCCTCCGATCCTGGGCCCGCCATTCCCTCCTGATGGGCAATATCTCGCTGAGATGTAGTCTGGCGGCTCCGTGGAGGAGGCCGCCCGCCCCTCCTCGTACCCCATGCCGCTCGGCTGCTGTGTCTTGTGCAGCCTCTTCTCCTCTGCTCCTGCCCGCCTTTCTCTGGCTATGGGCCGATTCTTCCTCGCCTCCACCCTCCCGCCACTCCATTCTCGCTGCCAGCTGCCAGCCCAACACCCGCTCCTCTTGCTTGTCATCACCATAGGGGGTCTCTCCACCATTCTCCTCTCTCTCCTTGCCTGTCGCCATCTTGTCTCGGCGTGCCGCTGGGACCTCATCTTCCACCGACCGTAGATACTGTATGATCACGTTTTTTTCATCCCCCACTGGGGCCGGCATGTCTTCCTCCTGGGGATCAGTATTTTGCACTCGTCAGATGCTGCTCAATGATGGTTCAAGCAGGAGTCTCAGGCATGTGCATCCTCATATATAAATCATCAGGACAGGATCTGGTCCTGTCCTGATGATTTATATATGCTACTGTGGAAGCATTGTCAGAGCGTATCTGTATGTCCCTGCCAAGGTTCTCTGGAAGAAAATGATCCAGCGCTTTCTTGAGCCTATCAGGCTTCTGTAGACCAAGTGTGCAGGGATGCAACTTGGTCTTCATTTCACACCTTTATAATGTTGTATAAGCTAGTTGTGAAGGGATCGGCCAACTGGTCTTGCAGACTGCGGCGGGCATTCCACAAAGGGCCTAATTCACTGTCCTCCTTTTTGTTCGTCTGTTCATGGCCATTTTTCAAGAGGTTACTTTTCATTTTCTGTGGTTGACATGCCCTCTATGGGATGTCCCAAGTCTAATTGACTACCAACAGAGCAGAGTATACAAGAAAATACTATTTTGTGATATTGCACCTATAAAATGGATTTCTGTCTATTACTCTGATCCACCTCGGACAGCCCTGCCCTTTGTTTGTGGTTGAGATTACAGATATCAAGATGATATCAAGAGTGCCGGATGACGTTTGCAAGCTGAATGGCTGCATCCCTGATCTTTTTGCTGAGTGCTCACACACCTGCACCCAGCATATTTAAATGGCTGTGTGCAGGAGCCCCCGGGGGTAGGCTGGTGGCCAGCTCTGTGGTCTTTTAGATTCCAGGGCTTATCGGGCAGGGTTGTAAGCCACTTTAAAGTCAGGCAAAACAGTCACCCATCTACATTCATACAGCTGCATCATGTCTCTGCGAGAGAGATGATGCCTGCTGGCAGTCATGAACCTCTCATGCGACCTGATATTTGGCCTCCATAGAGGCCTGTCATTAAATAGCATGCAAGTGACTATCGGTCCTATTTAACTAAACAACGCCCATCTCAACACACATCAATAAACAAACAGCCCCCCCATACCAGCATACATTTTTAACACCTCCCAGCACCATTGGACCAGTATATTACACCTCCCTGATCTGCTTGGCAGATGGCTCAGACACTGGTAGTTTTATTAGTAGTGATATTTTCCTCATGTGCCCTGAGTTGGACTGGTGATTGCAGAGTGGGCGTAGGGAGTTGTTCGGTGAAGATGAGTGGAGATGGATGGGTGATGTGACGGGACCGTCTAGCATTTGCGATATATGCTCTGATGACTTTGTGGTCCCAGTTTCAGCAAGTGTATGCCTTTCTACCCCTGTAGCTACTTCCTTGGTTGTTAAAGAAAACAAAGAAAAGGAAAGTCTAGAGAGCGTCATGACCATTCTAGTCACCCATCATTGGCCAAAAGGATCCTGGTTCACAGACATAATCAGGATGACTGATAATCAGCCTCATCGACTTCTTTCTCAAGGACCGCTGTTTCCTCTTAATTCTCGCCCTCCCCGCAGGGCTCCAGCACCAACTTAGTATTGGTGTTCCTTTGAGCAATGGGTGAGGTTTATTTATTCATTTTAGATCTGAGAATGGTGTTCCTGGGGAACATCACATGGATTTGCAGAGTATCAGAGCTGGAGGCATTATCTAGCAAGCAGCCCTCTCTCTTGATGTAGTGTGTTTACAAAATTAATTTAGTGGCTACAATATCTGTGTGTTGTTTGTGGTTCCTACTGAACCCAAGAAGGGGTTGGTGGCTGCCAAACCCACTACTAGTCATTGGATTAGTCAAGCTGTTTCTCAAGCCTATTCTGCCAAGGACTATATAACCCTCTTTTTTAATGTTATATCTCATTCTAGTAGAGCTGTGGGTACACCCAGGCCGTATTTATTATTAGGCATACCTAGGCACTGGCCTAGGGCGGGAATAGAGGGAGGGGCAGGTGATAGCCCCCTTCCATCTCCCCTCTACGTGTTTAACCCGGCTATTGAAGGAGCAGCCTCAGCGCAGCCGGTCACACAGACGGCCAGGAGCGTCGATGTCAAATGTCTCGGGTTACACTGAGCAGGGAGGTGGAGGGGGGCAGTGGGAGAGAGTAAATGTGGCATCCTCCTCACACACTAATCAGATGGCAGGGGCTACATGAAACCTTGTGGTGGCCAGTGCACAGTGTCCAGCTGTATGGCAAGTATATCGTTAGCCCCCCTCCCCTTGTCTGGCTCATCGTGCAGCATGTCGGCTGTGTCACCACAACCTCTGGTTGCAAACCAACACCAGCAAGTCCAGCATCAGCAGGTACTGAAATTAGGCAGTCATGTTGCAGCATGCCTGAGTTAGTGTGTATGTAATGCTGGAGGACACAGGTCATCTCTATCCTTCCATTTTCACCACTTATCACATTTTTCCCTAATTTCCTACTGTCTCACTTTTCCACATTCCCTTATTTGGTCTTCCTTTTCCATGTTTTCTGTGTCTAACCCTTCTTTAACTGTTTTCTACATTCCCTTTCTCCTCACTCTCTTCCATTCTATTCTTTGTCTCTTTTCCACATTTGATCCTTTCTCTTTTTCAAATCCCCCTCCTTTCTCTCTCTCTTTTTTACGTCCTATGGTACATGCATGGGTGCGCAGCCAATCAGACATTTGCTGTGCATATGTAAGTCGGCAAACAGCTCCATTCCCAGCCTATCTGAGTGCACGCACAACCCGAGGATGCAAGGAATTGTAAACAGTCAGAGCCGTTTGCTAAATTACATATGCACCATAGGAACGAGGAAAGGTGAGTTTTCTGGGCTTTTTGGGTTTTACACGGGGGGAACCACAACTTGGGAGGCCCCGGGGGAAGGCAAATGGCTGACCTTGGATTATTTTCAATTCCAGGGCTGCCAATGCAGGGTTTTATTCCGCTTTAAAGCGGACTCACGCCTACTACGACTACAGCAGCCAGGGCTTCATATTAAAGGAGGCAAAAGCAGCACAGAGCTGGAGGTAAGGGATTGGGTTGGTGCAGGGGCCAGAAGCAACAGCATCCAAGGCTTCTTACTGGAAATGGCACTGGCTGTCTGGGTTTGTGCCTCCTGGAGACCCACCCTTGATCAGTTGAGTATAGTCCACTGCGGGGGCAAAATTCTGCTACTGGAAGTGGCGCTAGCATCAATAGTGCCTAGGGCAGCATGAACCTTAAATATGGCTCTGGGTACACCTGTGCATTTCTAGCACCAGACTTCAGTGGACCAACTGTGCAAGGCTGCCAAACCACACCTTCTCTTCTTTCACCTTCCAAGTATACACAGACATATTATTCGGAAAAAGGTGCATGAGGCGGCAGTTCAGTCCCCGACCAGAGTTGGTCAGGTTCACTACCATAACGTCACCAGCTTAATATAGCAGTCTAGCACAGTCACCCTTTTTTTGCACAAGGTTTGAACTTTGAGTTGTTTTCCAATCGTTTTTGGGGGACTGCTTTGAACATCCTATTTGTGATTGCTTGGTGTCCCTTTATGGACAACCTGACAGGGAAAATAAAATGTTTCTCTTATTTGTCCATTGTGTCTGTGTCCATTTCCATTGCCTTTTCTGGCTTTTTTTATTTGCTAGGAAGCCTGCCAGTTGGCCGGGCCTTAAACCTGCACATGGCAATGCATTACAGCACTCTCCCTGCTCTAGTCTCGCCTTCGAGCTACTAGTTAACTCATTTGTGTTTTCTCGGTGTCCCTGTATGGAAGTCTAAGGGAAAAACGTTTTTACAAGGCAAGTACAAAACTGTATTTTTTTTAGTTGTTGTTTTCACGATAAAGCTCCTTTATAAAATGTTACAAGGGTCTTAAATTAGTGTAATGGATTTAAAATATTGTGAATACATGTGTGTAGCATTTGTATAACTATAGAATTATTGTGTTTTTTACAGGTCTCCATCTTTTCCAAGATCAACTGATCAGGAACTTTCTTCAAGCTTGCAGCAGAGGTATGTAAATCTGTAATAGAGATATTCAATTGTAATCTTTACCCAGTCGTTCAAAATTCTGTGTTGATATAGCAGATTACAGAAATAGAATCAGAAAGCTTTGGGCATATTAACCCAAACCATAACTGGCAGAACAGTAATAGGCTAATTCATAACTAGCGCCAGGTAACAGCAGCTAGCGTCTGTTCTGTGGCGCTAAGAGCGTCCGCTAGTGGTCACTCTGATCGGCCGTGAGTCGCTATTACAGAGCGCCTCAGTCGCTATAGTAACATGGCCACCATTGATGAATGTGATAGTTGTCAGTCGCTATAAAGGCATTATACAGTCGCTCACTGAAATCTAATGGGGTCTGGGTGTTCCTATGCTGCTCTAACACTAAAATGTTTTTAATCTTATATTGACAATGATCACATTGGCAAGATAAGTTTAAAAATTATTTTTTATGTTTTTTTTTTAATTTATTCTGATGTTGTTTTTGTGTGTGTGTGTGTGTTAAGACCTAATATATGTAAATAAAAACAAGACACAAATGTATATTCAAAACTATAAACTGTTTTTATTTTTTTAACAAAAAGGCCCAACATGGGCCAAAAAGTAAATTGCCACACAGTGGCAACCCTAATTCCCCCCACCCTGTGGCTGATTCTTCTTCCCCAGCAACATTTTCCTTGTCCTTTGGACATACTGCCGCAGTCTGCGATGCTCCTGTGAGCAAGCTGTAAAGTGAAGCTGAAAGTAAAAAAATAGTAAAGATTATTGATTCACACTATTATAACCCTTAACCTCCCTGGCGTTCTGATACCGACAAATGCAATGGCAACGAAAGCGTTGCCATTGCATTTGTCTCTGACGAAGGGCTCCGCCCCCATGAGCCTCTGCGGCTCACAGAGACGGAACCCGGAAGCAGAGACGGGCGCCGCAGCCGCGGCTCTCACCTGCGATCGCGGCGGAGACATCGCTGGATCGCAGGGAGAAGGTAAGGAGGCTGCGCCGCCCGCTTTTGCTCCCTAATCGATCCCGAGCGTGACTCGGGGTCACCGCCACTTACTGCGCAAATTGACCCCGAGTCACGCTCGGGATCACCGCCAAGGGGGTTAAACAACAGGCAAGTTTAGAGAATTAATAGATGCCTAAATAATCAAACCTGTCCCTCCATTATATATTATCCACCCTAGTCTCACATCAGAAACTACCTAAACTAACCAAATAAGGCCTACTTGACCAGCGGAAGAATGTACTTCATGTCTTGGTCAATTACTCCTGAGCCAATAAGATATCAAATCATTCACCTATCAAAGTTAATTAATGATTGTATATATTAATTAGTGAATGGGGAGTTACTATAGTAGCAGGAATAAAAAGCCACCACATAAACAACTGCTGCCTTTATCATGTAGGGTCAAGTAACATTAGCAGGGCCACCAAACTAGCATGCTTACATTCAATTATGAATGATGAATAGGGTCTCCATGTATGATAGTAAACAGTAGACTGTCACTAACGTGTACATGGTCATGGACACAGACATATGCCTGTTTACCATGTTATAATAAGAAATCACAGTACTCACCATCGCAGCTGTGGCTTCACAACTATATAAGGTTTAATTTCCTTAAAAAATACTATAGACATAAATCAATATTTGAATATACTTTAATAATAAAACTAAAGGAACTCTTACCTCGACTATGCCCGAGTGCCTCATCTGCAGCATAGGTGGAGGAGGTGACTGCTCTATGATGCCCTGAAAAACATGTATACAAGGAAAGAAAAATTATCATAACAACAAGGTACCAATGGAAATAATAAGGCAAACTAATAAGTCCACTCGCCAGGTGATGACCTGCTGCTGGGATCCCAGGGAGGGCTATGAGGTGGAGGTGTGGAGCCTCCACTCCATATGTTTTTCTTCCAATCCATTCCAGACACTCCTTACACTTGGGATTACCTCCTTGCCGATTGGATGTGACTGCAAGACAAAAAAGGCGTGGCCCCTCCCGGCCCCATAAGTAGCAGCTGCCTCCTAACCTAGATCAGTTTTCTGTCTTGCAGTTGCAAGTGACTGTGATGGTTGTTCAGGAAATTTGCTCTCAAGGATTGGCAGCAAGCGGGGGAAGGCACCCTGTCGACTTCCTGCGTAGCCTTATTTCCACGGATCCCCTAGACACAATTGCACCTCCCACAGCGTCTGGCAGTTGTTTTGGGGTTTGTGAGGTAAGGTGGAAGCGCCGGGGTCTTGGGGCGCTTACAGAGCTCTGACGCTCTGGGCTGCAGGCTTTTTTGAAAGGCAAGACAGCCGCAGGTTTTTCTCTGCTGTACCTGCTGAGAAACATTTTTTTATTTTTTAATTTCAACCCATCCTCCTTCCAAGTTAAGTTTTCTACAGGTTAACAGCATAGCAATTGCTGGGAAAAAAAAATAAATAAAAAAGATGTGTGCTGTGCCTTTAAGGGGCGTGGCTAATGTCACGCAGGGGCCGGAGCTTAACACGGAACCACGAGGCCGTGTTACTTCAGTGTGTCTCTCTCTGGGCTGGAGGGAGGTTGTGTTCAGGCTCCCCTGCACTGTTCAAGGTTAGTGTACAGCAAC
Organism: Gastrophryne carolinensis; assembly: GCA_027917425.1. Taxonomy (NCBI): domain Eukaryota; kingdom Metazoa; phylum Chordata; class Amphibia; order Anura; family Microhylidae; genus Gastrophryne; species Gastrophryne carolinensis. Next base: position 224,208,204 of record CM051239.1, on the reverse strand, counting down.
CTGGCTGACATGAGGCTGCTATTGTGTTTGCGTTGCGACGGCAGCTGCCACCGCTGGCCAGGCCGTTTGCTGGATTTTGATCATGTTGAGCTTAAGGGCTCTGGGTGTAGGGATAGTGGCCACGGAGACATGCGGCAGCGGCGGCCATCTCGGGCCGGGCCGCTGGTTCCCTTAATCCCATACTTCTTCTTGGAGCCTAGGGGCTCTTTGTGTGCAGCCTTTGCAGAGTGCGGCTGCAGTGGCAGCCATTGTGGTTTAGGTCACTGGCCTTCTAAGAGACCCAAGAGGGGTAAGCTTAGGGGCTTATGGATTGCGGGCTGGTCCCGCTGTTTTTCAAACTCAATTTTTATTTATTTTCAAGAAAACAAGGAAATACACAGACATTGTCCACATATTCTGGGCACATAGGCAGGGGTACACAATGATGCAAAAACAGAAAGCAAGATTTGATTACACAGGCATATTATCACATTCAGCAATCGTTAGAATAACCCAGCCAGGCCAGAAGAGGGTCCTCAGGCAATAACGGGGCCTCTTCCTCACCCTCCTCATCCCTCTCATTGTGAGCGAGTGACCCACCCCGAATGTAAGCCCAAGCGGAGAAGAGGAGCACCTCGCATGTCTGCGTGGAAAAGACAATCACCGGGAGCTCTACCCCAGGTGTCGCTCTCGCTGGCCCCTCTACAATCAACCCCCTGGGTAGGCTGGACCTCGATATCGTAAGCCCAATAGAATAGCAAAATGAGCCTCTCTGCCATTTCCAGACACAGGACACACCAAAGACACCAAGAATAAACAAGTTCTGACAAACAAGACAGAAAACCAACAAGACAAATAGTATTGGGCTTTAAACAGCCCAGACATACACAGACATAAAGCTAGAGGGAGGAAAGGGAGGGGGGAGGGAGGACAGGCGGACAACCGAGAAGAAGGAGTGAGAGGGAAGAAAAAGAAGAAAAAGGGGGGGGGGTCGGCCGGGGGAAAACACCAGGGCCGAGCAGCAAAGGCCCGGGAAGGAAGGGGGAGGATCCGGCTTCAGAGGGAACACGGGAGAAGTGGGAGGAACAGAGGCCGGGGCCCCCTAATCGTCAGGGATAGGCCCCTCCACACAGACTTGGCACCAGTGATCTCACTCCTCCCATATCTGCTTATATGTCTCAGAATCTTTGAAGACGGCCCAAATTGTCCAAATCTTCTGGTACGCCTCCCGCCTGTCCTGCTTGGAATAGCATATTTCTTCCATTGCTTCCACATGATTTATTTGTCTAAACCAATCTTTGATTGAGGGAGATCTCCGGGATCTCCAAAGCCTTGGGATCAAAACTCGAGCTGCATTCAAAAGATGGCGGCCCATGGGGGATCCGCCCGCCGGCCCATTCCCATCTGCGGACCATCCCAATAACACACTAGCTACTTGCCAGTCCAAGGTCTCACCCAAGACAAGGCCACTTACCTCTCTAACCTTTTCCCAAAAAGCACCAATCTCAGGGCAGGACCACCAGATGTGTAACATTGAAGCCCCTCCTTCCCCACATCTCCAACAGGTATCGGGGACTGCCGGGAAGATTGTATGCAAGAATTCTGGAGTCCGGTACCAGCGTGTTATCAGTTTGTAGTTCGTTTCCTGCATAGAGCAGCTTATCACCCCCTTGTGAGCATTTCTGTACATGTCACTCCACTCCTCTGCTGTGAAGGTCCTGCCGATATCCTTTTCCCATCTGTCCTCCCACGGTCTTCCAACCTTTTTCTCATCACCTCGAATTAAGCCATACGCCCAGGACAAGAGGTGTGCCTTAGGACCATCACCCAGACAGGTCTTTACAAATTCTGTAGGGTCTTTCTGCATCCCCTTTTTCATCTCCTTGGAGAGGCAGAAGTGCCTTAGCTGGAGGTAGGAGAGAGTGGAAATATCACAATCAAGCAGCTGCTGCAACTCCTGTTGATTCCGCAACCGACCTCTGTCATATAGATGGAAAGCCCTCAAGGGCTGAGGGCCTCTGCCGTCCTTCAGAAAGGATAGCTGTCTTCCCGGGGGGAACGCCGGATTTCCCAGGATCGGCGTCAAGTGTCCAGGGAAGGAAGCCAGGGCGCGCCTTCCTCTACACAGAGCGTTTAAAGTGGATATAGATGTGCCCACTAACGGATGACTTCTAGCCACCAAGGGGATCTCTTTCCTCCCAAGGCTAGAGATGATATCTAATCTTCCACCTCCAGCCGCTGCTCCCTCAATACTTACCCAATCCTTCTGATGGCCATTAATATGCCAGTCCACGACTCTGCCTATATGCACAGCTCTGTAGTATGAACGCATGCAGGGTAGGCCCGCGCCCCCCTGCTCTCTAGGGAGGGCTAACAGATTCCTCCTAATCCTAGGAGGTCTGCCCGCCCAGACAAATGCCCCAAAGACCTTTGATAGTTCCTTAAAGAAGGACTCCGGAATTTTAATCGGTATACACTGCAAGAGGTACAGAACCCGCGGCAAGATATTCATCTTAATAACTGCCATGCGGCCAAACCATGAGAGCCTCAGCTTATTCCACCCGTCCAAATCCTTCTTAACTTTAGCTCCAATAGACGCGAAATTAAGATGAAACAGCTTAGCAGGTGAGATGGGCGACTGCACCCCTAGGTATTTAAGGCTCGTCTTCTCCCATCCAAAGGGGAAAATACCCTACAATGCTGCCACTTCCTTCTCCGGCAAAGAAACATTCATAGCACTTGACTTAGTATAATTGATCTTCAAGTCTGATAGGCGCCCAAAAATTTCAAATTCTTTCAATAAATTTGGTACTGACACCCTTGGAGAGTTCAGAAAGAAAAGCATGTCATCTGCATATGCCGCTACTTTCCGCACCCTGCCTCCTATCATGATGCCTCTAATGCCACCAGAAAGATTGATCTTCCGCAGGAAGGGTTCCAATGAGAGGGCGAAAATCAAAGGGGACAAGGGGCAACCCTGCCGGGTGCCATTCCGGATGTGAAAGAGGGAAGAGGAGCAATTATTCACTTTTACTCTGGCCACCGGGTCTGAATATAAGGCCATGATCCTTTTCCTAGCCAATTCCCCCAGCCCAATGTGTCCCAAAACCTTCTCAACCCACCCCCAGTCCAACCGATCGAATGCCTTTTCAGCATCAGTAGACAGCATAATGGCCTGCACTTTCCTGGACCTCGCCCACCATTGTATGTTAAGGGCCTTTATTACATTGTCGCGAGCCTCGCGGCCGGGGACAAAGCCCACCTGGTCCTGCCCAATCAAATCAGGCAGTAGTTCCGCCAACCGCCCGGCTAGGGCTTTAGCAAAGATTTTCACGTCAACATTCAATAGAGATATTGGCCTATAATTCCTACAATCTGTGGCGTCCTTGCCTTCTTTCGGGATAACTACTATTTGCGCCTCCAAAGATGTGGCTGGCAGGGAACCTGAGGTGGCGGTGGATTCGAACGCCCGGACCATCATTGGCACCAGTTGCTCTGAGAAGGCTTTATAGTACTGGGTCGGGAAGCCATCCGGGCCCGGGGCCCTCCCCGGCTTGGATAGTTTGATCGCCTTCTGTATCTCAGACATCGTTAAGGGGGCCTCCAACTGCTCTATTATTTCTTTAGATAGACGGGGGATTCCAGACTCTGACAAATACGTGTCCATCAAACTGTCTCTACCTTCTGACCTCAAGTGCCCCGGAAGGTTGTACAGGGCCGCATAAAATTTGCTAAAAGCTTCTGCTATATCCTTATTTTTCTGCGCCAGGGTGCCATCCGGACCCCTAACCCCCTCCACTCTAGACCGAATCGTTCTGTGTCTCAATGCCCTGGCTAACATGCGGCCCAATTTATTGCCCTGTTCATAAAAGAGACCATGGCGTCTCGTGAAAGTCCTTCCAGTCTCCCTCGCAAGCTCATCACACAGCTCCTGCCTCTTGGCTTCCAGCTCCCTCAAATGCCTCTCCTGATGCCTGCAATTTGGCGGTGTAGCATTTCCATTCTCAAGCCCCTCTCTTTCTTACGTCTCGCCCCCTCCTGAATTAGGAAACCCCGCACTGTGCATTTATGGGCCTCCCAAATTGTGATCGGCTCCAGCTCATCTGTAACATTTTCCCTAATATATGCTGAAATATTCTCCCGCAATCTCCCAGCTATAATGGGGTCCTTTAAGATGCTTTCATTCATTCTCCAATGCCACTCACCTCGTTTCCCTGTTGGGAAGAGTCACGGATAGCATAACCGGAGCATGATCAGAAAAAGATATGTTCCCAATCCACACTGAATCCACTTTGTCCAGATCCCTTTGTGACAAAAAAATGTAATCTATTCTAGAATATTTTACATGCAGGGGCGAGTAATATGTGAAATCTTTCTCCTTTGGATGCATCAGGCGCCACGTGTCTACGAGCGTGAGATCCTGCAGCGACCTCTTTATATGCTTTAGAGCCCTATAAGAGAGGGTGGTTTTAGCGTCAGAGGTATCCACTAGGGGGTTCAAGGCACAATTCAAATCCCCGCCCAAAATCAGAATACCTTCCTGGAAGGCCCCCAACCTCTTTAAGGCCAATGAACAGAATCTATGCTGATCTTTATTTGGGGCATATATATTCGCGATGGTGATGATCGAGCCATTAGGCAGTCGCCCCTTTAAGAACACGAACCTCCCTTCTTTATCCTTCTCCACCGCCAACACTTTTAGGTCCACATCTTTGTCTATCAAGATCACTACACCCTTCGCTTTGTTATTTGGGGAAGGGGCGGAGTAGCAGGACGTATAGGTCCTGTTGCCTAGAAACGGAGCCTTATTCTTTTGAAAGTGAGATTCCTGGACCAGAGCAATGTGAGCCCTGAAGTTTTTAAGTTCCCTAAACAAGGCATGCCTCTTTTGAGGGGAGTTCAGCCCCTTAGCATTGATAGACAGAACATTCAGTGACAGCGAGCCCATGGCCGCCAACCTCCAATCTCCCACCCAGCACACTCCTAATCACCGCCCGCACCCCTTCCCGCCAACCCCGCGCCACCCCCGTGCCGACCCGGAGGGGAAGAAGGGAGGAAGGGATGCACGTATAGGGAACAAGCACCACCGGGGGATAAGATACAAAAGGATCAACAGCACAGCTAACAACACGGAATAAATTCCACACAATTCGCTGAAAATGGCCGAGAAAAATAGTAGAAAAGACAAAGAGAAACACACCTCTCTAGGAGAGAGGAGGAGAAACTGAGAATAAAAAGAAAAAAGGTGGAAACTATTGGGACAACGAAACCACAGAGCCCAAGACTCCCTCGTTGTCCCCCGAACCCTAGGGTATTATCCCCAAGGATCCTAGGTGAGAGAGCACCGCCCAATCTCTCACCTAAACCACCTACCACATCTACCCTTTGGGGGGAACGTAGAAGGCCAGGGAGCGACAGCAGCACCCCAACTCCTCTCTAAACCTAAAAGGGCAACCAGAAACCGCCCAGCGGAGCCCCCATGTCTACGTGTAAAAGGCCCTCCCCCCTATGCAGTTATAATAGCGACCAGCGGGCGCGTCTAATATGCATCTCATCCCCGAGCATTTAGGTTTATCCCAGTGTGCTGAGCAGCCCTCTAAGCCTATTTCGTGATCGTCGCGGTACGTGGAGGGGCGCTCCTAACGTGTTACATCAAGGCACCCATAAAGCTGCTCCATGGGACAGACATCATGCCCCCCCAATACCTAAAACATCAACAGCCCGGGGATGTTCAGTGCTATTCCGGGATCATGGGATCCACAGGAGAGGTAGCTAGAGGAGACCCGAGCCCATCCCGGCCCCCAGACAGCACCCCCCCACACCAGGGAGCAGGAGCGCCAGGCGCGCAAGCAGTGTTAAGGCCATGCAGTCACCCGCCTCCACACCTCTTCCAGTCTATGCCACCCGCGCTCAGACCTCCCAGGTCCACCCCCTCGAGCGGTAACAAATCACCCATCCATCCCGGGGGGATAACTCCATTAGAGGGATCGTTGCCTAGGGCGACCCTTCTCAAATAGAACAATTTAAACTAGAGAACTGTTAGATTAGAGCATCAGTAACTCAAAACGTTCATAAACTTTATCACATTAAGCCAGATAAACTACCACTTTAAGAACCATACCAGCTGTCCCCGCAAACCACCCCGCGGCGCCCACGCCAGCCATGTGGAATAGGGTCACGCCACAGGATGGGTCGGGGGAAAGCAATCTTCCCGCCTTTCCCCTTAAGCAACTAAGCGGCGTATCAAATATAGGCAAATGAGGCAACATTAAACAGTGCAAACTCATAACTTCCATCTTTGGTAAGGCCATAGAGTCACCCGCCCCCCCACCTCTTCCAGTCTATGCCGCCGGCGGCCGAACCTCCTTGGCCCCATCCCCCAAGCCATACCAGATCACCCAACCATTCCGGGGGAATGACTCCACAAGAGCCATCGATACCTAGGGCAACCCTTACCAAATAAACAATTTAAACCAAAGACCTATTAGATTAGAGCGTCAGTGACCCACAAATCTGTTAACCTTTATCACATTAAACCAGATAAACTGTCACTTCATGGATCATACCTGCTGTCTCCGCAATCCATCCTGCGGCGCCCACGCCAGCCATGTGGAATAGGGTTACGCTACAGGATGGGTCGGGGGAGAGCGACCCGCAGCCACCCCCTTAAGCAACTAAGCAGCGATTCAAGTATAAGAAAACTAAGGCAATATTAAACAGTGCAAATTCTTAACTTCCGTCTTCTTCCTCAACGTTCTCTCGGCCTCCACGTCAGCCAGACGCATCACCTTTATCTCCGAGGTCTTGACCTGCTTCTTTCCCTTCGACTACGCGAAGGGGAAGCCGCCGCACCGCTCCGTTGAAGACCAGCTGCGGACCCCCGCCGACCCGCCCGTTGGACCAACAGTGGGATGGAGAAGTCACTGTACCAGTCCGGTAGGGAGATCTGCGGGATCCTCAGTGCCTCACAAAAGTCCGGTAAGTCCTCAGGAACCCGGAGGGTGCCGGATCTGCCATTGCTGCTTGCCGACAGCGCAAATGGAAACCGCCATCTGTAGGGGATGCCTCTTTCTCTAAGGGCTGCCGTTAAGGGTCTCAGGGCTCTGCGCTGCTGCAGTGTGATCCCTGATAGGTCTTGGTATAGCTGCACCTCGGCATTATTAAACAGGATAGCGTCCCGGCTTTTAGCTTTCAACAAGATTTCTTCCTTCAGCTGAAAGTTCTGCAGGCAGCAGATGATATCTCTAGGGGAAGATTCCCCCACACTCCGAGGGCGTAGTGCACGATGGGCGCGAACGAATTCAATGGGGGTCTCCGGCGGCCTCTCCAACAGCGAGTTGAATATGGAGGACAGGGCCTCCTGCGTTTGGTCTGGTGCGACCGCTTCAGGAACTCCCCTGACTCTAATGTTGCACCTCCGATTTCGGTTGTCTAGGTCCTCCAAGTGCCTCTGGACCGACATTAGGTGCCTGTTGTGGGCCACCACCACCTCTTTAACCTCCGTCAGCCTGCTGCTCGTGTTAGCTTCTTCCCTCTCGATCTTTTCCACACGCTGGGATAACATCTTCATATCTTCCTTGAGGTCTGCGATTGCCGCGGTAATGGAGGACTTTATTTCCCCTGCGAACTCGGCCAACTCACTGCGAGTGGGGAGCTGGCTGAGTTGGGCCGAGAGACCGCCTTCCTCTCCCTCCGACCCTGCATCTTCTCCTCTGTCCGGAGAGCTCCCCGGGGAGGGCACGTCCGCCATCTTGGAAACGCGAGGGTGCACGTCTTCACCTCGCTGGCCAGAAAACATCTCCGGCAGTTTCCTACTGCTAGGTCTCGGGGTCTGTGAAGTCCTGGGGTGCTTTGCAGTAGCCCCAGATTTGGTGAGACGGCCCATGTCTAGGAAGGGTGCGGAGAAAAGCTTCATAAGTGGAGGCTCCGCCGAGAGCAAAGAACTCAAGCTGCCATTCCTCTCCCTGGCCAAGCCACGCCCCAGCACTGTTTTCGGTCCCGCTGTTTTTATATATTTATGCAGCTTCTTGGCCTTTTGCTTCAGAGCCTATATATATATTTATATATTTATATATATATTATGTGTTAGTCATACTTTTTTCTTGTATAGGCTGTAAAATGAAGAGCTGCGGTGGTGAGTGGATGTCGGCATTATCATTATTATTATTATTATTATCATGATTATCATTATTATGATTATTATCTTTATTTTTATCAATATTAGTATAATGTGTATTCATTAATTGTATTTATTAATTATATATAAAAAAAAAAAGATATATATATATATATATATATATATATATGTATATATATCACAATAGAATTTTTTATATATTGATTTTTATGAGTTGGGAAAGGTTTTTTGTCTAATGGATTTTTCTCCTGTTTTATTTTTAGAATTGGAAGAAGGATAAAAAAGGGTTGTGGTTCCTCCCAGTCTCTTTGGGATTGGTTCAGGCTTGGGACCTTAGGTCTGTTTGCCAAATTAAAAAAAAAAAAACACCATGAGGGAGGCATCAGGGGATGGTGATTTGGGCATCCCACTTGAGCAGGGCAGACTCTGTCCCTTATGTAAGCTGGATCCCCTGGGCTCAGCATGGTTTGTTCCGCTTGCGCCATGAGAATTGGTTTAGACCATAATAGAGCGGCGGCTCAGGTCTCTAGCCCAGCTATTGCTGGAGGGAGCGCGACGGCTCAACCATCCCTTACATCCCCCGGAGAGGGGGAGGGCAGTGAGGCACAGGTGGATGTGGCGCACAGGTTGGATAACTTAGAGAGACAGTTATCCTTGGTCATTCCTAAGAAAGCCACCTATAAGAGGAGGCATTTGGAGCCTGTTTCTGTGGAAAGAGATTTATTTGGCTCTTTTGGGTCTGAGGAGGAGGAAGAGTATTTAGATGAGCAGCTCTCAGAGGGCGAGTTATGCTCTGTGAAGAAGATAGTAATTCTATTTTATTCTCTTCTGATGAGGATCCCCTTCTCTCAGAAGAAACACAGTGTTTACTTTCATCAGTTTTTGAAACCTTGAATATTACCCTTCCTGAGGTGGCAAAAAGAGGGAAGGACAACCTGTTTAAGCCAGTAAGGCAAAGGCAGGTGTTCCCGGAACAGCCGCATTTTTCCAGGATGGTGTTAAAGGAGTGGGAAACTCCTAGCAAGCTGCCGGCTGTTCGCAGGATCCTAGACGCTAGGTATCCTTTTCCGGCGGATACGATTAAGCTTTGGTCTTTTCCACCCGAGGTGGATTCTCCAATATCAGGCTTGTCTAATACTTCTATCTTGCTATGGTAGGTTCCTTTCTTCGCCCTGTCTGTGCCACGGCTATTGTGTCTTTGGTTTCAAGGAAGAAGGTGAAGAAAATTATAGCCAGGGCTAAGTCTTGCAGGCTTATTCAAGAGTCCAAGGATTTTGAGGTTTGTTTGGATTTTAACTCTTTCGCTATCACTGCTATGGATGATGCGGTCAGGCTAGCTGCTAGAACTTCTGCTCTTCTTGTTGCCTTGCGCCGTTCCTTATGGCTAAGACAATGGTCGGCGGATGCCGCCGCTAAGAAAGCTCTTACAGATCTACCTTTTTTAGGGAGCAGACTCTTTGGAGAAAAGCTGGACCATATGGTCAAGGATGGCAAACTTCCTCAAAGGAAGAGGGCAACTCGGCCTTTTCAGAGGCCTTCATCATATCGGCCCTTTCGGAGTGGCAGAGGTGCCTTCCGTCCTTGCTCCCGTAGAGATTTTTGAGGCAGAGCTTGTAATAGGGCAGGAGGGGCCTGGAGAAGTAGGCCCAAACCTCCAGCCAAGCCCACTCCAGCATGAGGGGGCGCCCTCACCCGAGTGCCCCCTCATGCTGGAGACGCCACGTGGCGGATCTTTGGATCCAAGAGGTGGTGTCATCAGGCTACAAGATTGAGTTTGCAGCCAGACCGCCCACAAGGTTCCTTCAGTCAGGGGCATCCCGGAACCAGCTAAAAGCAGATGCCCTGAGAGCCACTCTGCAGCATCTACTTCAAAAAGGGGTAATTTGTCAGGTACCCTTTCAGGAAGGTCAGGGATTTTATTCCAACCTGTTTACAATTCCCAAAAAGGACGGGTCGATTCGTCCCATTTTAGACTTAAAGGGTCTCAACAAGTATAACCGGGTGAAGCATTTCCGCATGGAGACTCTAAGATCAGCGGTAAGATCAATCCAGCCCGGGGATCTTATTACTACAATAGACATAAGGGACGCGTATCTTCATGTTCCGATTTTTCCAGGGCACCAGAAGTTCTTGAGGTTTGCCCTGGAAGGCCAGCACTTTTGTGGCACTTCCATTCGGGATATCCTCGGCTCCAAGAGTATTCGCCAAGGTCTTGGCAGGTCTCATGGCCATTTTCAGAAGCCAGAGGATATGCATCATCCCATATTTGGACGATCTCTTAATTTCAGCCGGGTCTCCTCAGCAGATCATGAAGGATACGCAGACGGTCCTATCAACTCTGGAAGAGTTCGGCTGGGTGATCAGTTATCCGATATTCCATATCATTCTGGCGCCAGTAAGGAATTTCTTAGGAATGACGCTGGACACAGTTCAGGTCAAGGTGTTTCTACCAGAGCAGAAGGCTCTGCTAATTCGGAATCAAATAGAGTCCTTACTGGCCTGCCGGCAGCCGACCATTCGGCTGGGAATGAAACTAGTAGGCCTTATGGTGGCCTGCTTCGAGGCTGTGCCTTTTGCCCAGTTTCACATGAGACCTCTTCAGTTGAATCTGTTGGCAAGCTGGGATCGAGCCCCGCAGTCGCTGGATCAAGTCTTTGTTCTGACTCCCTCGGCCAGGCAAATTCGGCTGTGGTGGTTGGACCCTCTGCACCTATCGGTAGGCAGGTCCTTTCTGACACCACAGTGGCAGATCATTGCCACAGATGCCAGTCTTACAGGCTGGGGGGGCATCTGGCAAGCCCAGAAGATCCAGGGATAATGGGGTCCGAAGGAGAATCCGCTTCCCATAAATATATTGGAATTAAGAGCAATCCAGCTAGTGCTTCAGTATCTGACCCCCAGTTTAAGGGGACAGGCTGTCCAGGTCCAGTCAGACAATCGGATGGTGGTAGCCTATTTCAATCATCGGGGGGTACTCGGAGCAAGAGTGCTCTAGAAAAGGTAAGCCGGATTCTGACTTGGGCAGAGCAGAATGTCCCCTGCATCTCGGCAGTTTACATCCCGGGGGTAGAAAACCAGGAGGCCGACGCTTGAGCAGGAAGGCGCTGCGTCGGGGAGAATGGTCCCTCAGTCAGAAGATATTTCAAGCCCTTTGCCTTCGCTGGGGGTGTCCGGAAGTGGATCTCTTTGCATCCAGACACAATCACAAGCGGCCAAAATTCAGGTCCCTTTCAAGGGACCCTCTGGCCATAGCAACGGACGCCCTGTCAACCTCTTGGGCAAGGTTCAAGCTCCTGTACGTTTTCCCCCCACTCCCGCTCCTGAGCCGGGTACTAAGAAAGATAGCTCAGGAGGGGGTACCAACCATTCTGGTGATTCCTCGCTGGCCAAGGAGAAGTTGGTTTTCAGACATAGCAGGGATGTCGGTAGACCACTGGCGCCTTCCAGTCTATCCAGACCTTCTCACACAGGGGGCGCTTCGGCACTCGAATTTACAGATGCTGGTTTTGACGGCCTGGCTATTGAGACCTCGATCTTAGCAGAGAAAGGTTTATCGGCTAAGGTTATTCATTCCATGATTCAGCCCGGAAGAAGTCGTCTTCCATGATTTATTACAGGGTCTGGCAGGCGTTCATATCCTGGTGTGAGGCTAGGAAATTTTCATGTAGAAAGTATTCGATTTCTAGAATTCTAGAATTTCTACAAAATGGCTTAGAAATGGGCCTACAATTAGGCACCCTAAAGGGGCATATATCGGCCTTATCTATTTTTTTCCAGAAGTCTATCGCTAGCAATAGGCTCATTAAAACTTTTTTTCAGGGAGTTACTCATGTCCGACCACCGCGCAAGTCTATTTTACCGGTGTGGGGCTTGAATCTGGTATTATCGGCTCTCCAGGGTGCTCCTTTTGAACCTATGATGGACGCTCCATTGAGCATTTTGACACTTAAGGTGATATTTTTGGTGGCAATCACCTCTGTGCGGCGTGTTTCTGAGTTAGCCGCCTTATGTATGAAGTGTCCTTATTTTGAGTTACACAGAGACAAGGTAGTTTTTCGGTTTAAACCTGATTTTTTACCTAAGGTCGTTTCTCCCTTTCACCTTAATCAAGAGGTAATTCTACCTTCTTTATGCCCTGTTCCGGCTAATGCTAAGAAAAGGGCGTTTCATTCTTTAGATGTAGTCCGAGCTGTAAGATATTACATGGCAGCTACAGATTCCTTCCGCAAGACGGATTTTCTTTTTGTTATATCGGAAGGGCCGAGAAAGGGGCTTCCGCCAGCTAAAGCCACTGTCAATAAGTGGATTAGGCAGGCAGTAGAAACGCCTACTCGGCCAAGGGGAAGGAACCCCCTTTTCGGGTCACGGCCCATTCCACTAGGGCCATTGGTGCTTCCTGGGCTTTTCAGCATCAGGCTTCGGTGGATCAGGTTTGCAAAGCTGCCACCTGGTCTTCGGTTTATACATTTACCAAGTTTTACAAGGTGGATGTTAGAGCCTTAGCTGACGCTGTTGTTGGTCGAAAGATTCTTCAGGCGGTAGTGAAATGAACTACCTGCTGTTCTGCACTGGGGATCCCGCCCATAGATGGCACTGCTTTTGGAGATCCCAAGTGTAAGGAGTGTCTGGAATGGATTGGAAGAAAAGAAAAAAACGCAATTCTGTGAGTACTCACCTGTAGAATTGTTTTTTCTGGGAATCCATTCCAGACACTCCGGCCCACCCGTGTTTGGGTCATGATCTATCTTTTGATGTTTCTTTGATGGTGTTTAGTCCATTTATTTCATTGGCATGAAAAAGATATTGAACTAAAAAATATTACATTAACATATTAAAATTAAAAAAAAAATCTTTAGTGATTACAGTTTAAATTATAACATTTTAATAATTAATCTGGCATAAAGGGCTTGTGAAATTCACAATATATATGCACTAAATAGTGCTTATATGTTCCAATATATAACTACTGGAATGTCTATGGATATTGTTTAAAATAAGTTAACAATTTCTAAAAAAAAAAAAAATTATAAATAAAAATATTTATTAAAAAAATAATAACAAATTATTTATCACATTAATTTTATTACAATAAAACTTTAAAAAAATCATTAACAATATATGACTATGGATGAAAAAAACAATAAAGCATTAAACATGCATGAAAATCAAACACATTTCAATAATGGCACTACACAGTGCATTATACATTAACACACATTATATATGAACACTTACTTTGACAACTTGGCCATTTACCTGAGGATCCACACGCTGCCTCTTCTTTTTGGGGGGGCATCAGACTCAGAGGATGAGCTGGGGAGGTGACGGGCTGGCCTTCTAGGTCGCATGGCTGGATCCTCAGAGGTGGTAAACCGGAAGTGCATAAAACGAAAGCGAAAGCAAAACCCTTGACCCCCCTCGCAAGCTAACAATGCAATGAAACGCCCAATATTGAGCTATAAAATGCAACAGCGTACACAAGGCAGTGTTCTGCGCTATAGCGAAACATCGCTGCATGGTGCGAACGACAGCGACTGCTCAGTGCGAACGAATATGAGCGCCTCACACCATATTCAATAAAAAAACACTGACAGAACGCCAGCATTCTAAATTGTGTCACTGGAGCCCATAGCGCCAGACGCTGTGTGATTAAAGTCTGTTTTCTAATGTTTAAACACTAGTAACCAAGTGAAAACATATGGAATGACAATTTTACAACATTGTGACATTAACACTTGCCAGACCTGTTATGACAATAATTCATAAAAATATTAAAAATCAAAAAACTTTTTAAATATTACTTCTACTAGGCCAGAAGACTTCACACAATGATTTTATTTGAAAAAATAAAAAACAAAAAACAGGTTTACAGAGAAGAAAAGTATTGTCCATTGAAATGTATAGGAGAGAGACAGGTAATACCAGGCCCTTTGCAAGCCAGAGCGCCACTGGGATCCGCTGAGCCATCTGTGATAATGAATTGGTCGCTACATGTCACTGTAAGAGTTGCTCACCAGAATCGCCTTCATAAATATGGTGTTTCATGCCATGGACGGCATTCACCTGACGCTACCTGCCGCTTACAAGGCACTACCTGGCGCTATTCCTTCATGAATAAAGCCCTAAGTGTACAATTACATTCAGTGCACAGCGTGACATTTTGTACAGTTTCAAAAGTTGAATACTTATATGACTGATGTGAGCAATGACCCCTATTTATTTATATTCTTGACTAAAAGGGTATTTCATCTGTTCAGAAAGGAGTCCATGTAGAAGGGTGGTTGTGGGGTCAGTAATGCATGATATTCAAGGTGTAATATACTATAAAATAATTTCCATACCTTCTCAAATTGAGACGCTTACCCCATGGGCCACATATTAGACTGCCATCAGTAGGGCCCTGCCAACTATACTTTTAACAGCCCCCGGACGCTCATATTGGCCGTTGTGCTACAGAATTCAGACACTGCTGCTGAAAGCACCCAGACCTACACAGACACCTACCACAGCCTGGACTTTGGATCCTCAGGTACAGGTAGGGCCCCAGTGGAGCACCCTGAGTTTGGCTCGACTATTAATATTCTTTGTCCCTATAGTCAGGGGACCCATTGTCTTTTTTACTTCTAGGAAGAAAATCTTAAAGGGGACACAGACTTCTTCAGGCTTCCACTCCCTTCCTTAGGTGCCTTAGACAGGTTGAGATTAGGTTTGTGGGAGGACTCATGGTATTCTGTGACTATTCTTATTAGTGGAAAATAGCAACACTTGTCCAGGTCACTTCTACTTGTGCAGTCCTGTGACCTGATGTAGTTATCATTGGTATTGTTTTTTGGTACATGACTTCCTGTTGCAAGGATCTGTGTTGTTGCCTGTTTAATATTCAACGAATGCATGCTAAACGGATTAAAATAGCCATCTATTCCGAGAGGTGATGTGGGGAAAAACAGGCCTGAACACATAGGGTTGTGAAACAAAGTTAACCACCAAGCAGTGACTGCCTAAGGTTGAATAAGCACCTTATGCAGGAGCAGTGTCTGTGATGTGGATATATCTCCAACCAGTTGTGTATGTACATAAGCAGCAAACCCACTGGTTTTATTGACATTTAACACTTTGCCTCTCTCCATGTGTACATACTGTAGCTGCTCCCTCATGTAATGCTTACATCTAGAGCAGCCCTCCCTCACATTGCAGGGGCTTACATTCCTATGCTGGAATGAGGCAGATGTTGCCATTCCACAGCTTGGCTCCCTGTGAATTGTGCACTATCCTGTGCTCAAAATGCCCCCTCAGGACAAGTGCAGCTGCCCTGGGGGAGTGTACGTGAGGAGTGGAGGCGTAGCACTGACAGGGGCCAAGTCCTGCCCCCCTGATCCACGTACACCCGGGGTCTATGTGGGCTTGACAGAAGAAACATGAACAAATACACAATCAATAAACTGAATTGTACCAGACAGTGAAGCTGTACATCAGATTATACAGTACATAACAAATATTAGCTGTAACTGGTCATAATAGCTGACCATGTGGCCAGCCCTAGCTGCAGATCACAGTAATCTACAAAGTAGCAAGATGTTTTGAGCCTCCCCTGTATGGAGGGAAATGGTCTTCCCTTCCCACAAGCCAGTGCAATCTTCAGTGCATCTAACTTATTCTTCCCCAGGAAACCAATTTCAGAATACATTCTGCATTGAAAATTTTAATTAATGACCAGTAGGTGAAGCCGACATATAAAGAAATACATTACTATCACACTGAATCATAGCATACAGTTATACTGTAATGCAGACCTACAATCTGTCTCTGGCTGAACCCTGACACCAGCGACCATCAGTCTGCCTGATAAATGAATCCCCTATTACCACTAACTGTCTAGTCCTACCTGCAGTCCCAACCACCATGCTCACATTTATCACAGCGGTGTTCACACTAGAACTGCTGCTCCCGATACATATGTACACATATGTATACATATGACAAATTGGGCACTTAAATAAACCTCCAATGTTGCTAGCCATTATCCCAGTGAAAATACAATTTTAGTGCTTACAGTTGCAGAAAGTTGGCTTTTAACTTCTTATTTTAGCTCAATAACACTTAGGCACTAAACACGTAAAGTCCCTTAATGAAAAGTCCCCTCACTTATAATACAACCTCACTTGAAAATACAACCAGAACTCGCAAAAGCTCCTAAATTTGCTAAATAAGATTGTTTTAAAGCAAAGCCATGCTTCCCTTCACCAGTGCTAGTCTGGCAAACCGTCAGAAGGCTGGCCTTTGGTGAAATAAAAAGGCTTCTAATTAGGCTGCAACAACCCCACCCAATTAACTCTGCTCTCTATCAAATGCAAGCAAGCAATGTATTTTAATGTAGGGCTAAACCCTGCAAAACAAGAGAGAGAAAAAACACAGTACAAACATGTTTTTCCCTAAGTTATAAAGTCCCTCACTTTATAATACAACCTCACTTGAAAATACAACCAGAACTCGCAAAAGCTCTTTAGGATTTGGCAATATCAAATAATGATGACCTCATAGGGATGGTATCTTGGCAACAGTGACCACAATATAGTTGCATTTAACAAAGACTGCGAGAAAGAGGGCAAAAACACTGAATTTTAGGAAGGACACCTGACCTGCTCCGCAGAATAAACAGCTGATTGAGCCTGGCCACTTTTCCTTTACTGGACATAAGTATATTTGGACACCATATACTCCTGGGTATACAGACTAAAACTAAAAGATTAACCACCCTCCAGGGTAATTTCCTCCACTTTCTTATTTAATTTAAAGCTGTCTAACCTCATTGCACAGAAAACCACATGTATTATATATCATAGGGACTGCTATCATGGAAACATGAGTATCTTCCTTTACATTCATCAAGGCAAACACTAAAGGAATTATTTTTGGACGATAGATGATATTCACAAAATCATCCACACCCAAAGTGGAGCTCTAGGCAAAAGAGCAAGTGTCTTGGTCTGGGTCAGAGGCTTTCAAACTGGGGTTCCTTCTTCACATTTGGCCTACCTGCGTTCTCTATCAAGTTGGATAACCTTTACCTACTCTGTAGCAGGCACTCTAGGTCCATGCTTACAGGTATGCTGTTCTCTGTTTTACAGAGACAGAACTAAAAGAAACCATCCCTGACTAATCCCTTATTGCATGTAGTATATTTAGAGCAGAAGAGTTTAGCCTTTTAAACGCCAAGCACGTGAATATCACATGGTTGCTTCTCCAATCGTTAGCAATGTGAAGTTCATGTACCTGGCATCTTCCCCTGTTTTCACGTCTCCTTGAGAAAGTAAGTTCAAGACTGGATCAGGGTGAGTCATTGGATCTCATATGACTTTTCTAAAACATTTGGTACTGTGCCACATAAGACAGGTACAAAAGATGAGAATGGGGAAAATGTGTGTACACGGGTGAGTAATTGGCTTAATGATAAAAAACAAAGGGTGATTTTAAAACGTACATACTCAGATTAGGTCACTGTTACTAGCAGAGTACCGCAGGGGTCAGTGGTGGCCCAAATTCTTTTAAAAGTATATATATATTAATGATATAGGTAATGGGTTAAGCAGTGACATCTCAATATTTGTAAGTAATTAACGGAAAAGAGGATGTTTGGGCAGAAAAATGACCAATGAAGCACTGACAAAATATTGTTAAAGCCCAACATCTGCTGAAAAAATATATATATAATTTTCCTGGAAATCCCAGGAAATGCTTGAAAAAATACCGTTAAACATACTTGGCACAAAATGCTGAGAAATAGCAATGGATGGTGAAATAATAGGCTCGCAGTTAAAGGGGCTCTACAGGCAAAGACAACAAACAATACACACTCACCTATAGCCCCAGAGGTTTGAAACTTACCTCCACTGGAGTTCCAGAACATAGCACATGCCAGATCCGGCCCGTTGTTGCGTTTCTATATTGCAGAGGGCATATGGTGCAGGGAAGGCCTCCAGGGCTGTTCTAATGAGTGTTTTAATTTTAAATCATAGAAGGGTCAAAGCTAGGTGGCGCTGAGTCATAGGGAGGGAGTGAAGGGACATGTTGTCACTGTAGAGGGAGACAGAGTGCAGGATGAAACACCCAACATGGTCTACATGATGTAGAAATTTGGATAACAGAAACTTCGGCTTGAGTGCCAGCAAGAACAACAACTGCTGCTTTAGGTACCCAGGGTCGGGAATGGTATAATGTTAGTTACAGCCCTTAAACAGGGGAAAGGATTCTGCACAATCTTCTATCAGCCCAAACCCCCCGGGTCTACTAATGTCTCTTGATTCTAGGCCTGTAGCTCCCATCCACCCCCCTCTGAGGCGGTCCGGCATCTCTCACCCTAGTCCCAATCGAAAGCACACACATAAATCACTAAGACATTGAAAAATTTGATTAAGATTTTCAAGGTGATCTTAAGGAATCAAAATTCAACATATATAAACTGAGATGGTCCAGACCCAAAGTGCAGTCCTGAAATTCTCTAAGTCATTAAGCTTTCATAAACTACATTTAATTCAATTACTGCATACTATTGAAGACATGTCTTTCTCCTCCTTATGCCCTTAGAGACATTAGGCGAGACTAATTTGTTTGGGAGAATGGGTTGGAGGAAATATGAGACTATGCACTATGTAGGTTAGCAGGACGTCTTCCCACCCTAGTATGATTAAAGTTTTTTTTGTGTAAGCCATGTAAGGATGTTCATGGGGGTGGGGGGGTGAGCAGTGGGAATATCTACAGTTTAGAGGGTGTGAAGGTTCTCTGGAGTTGTGGGTGGCGGGAAGTATGGGAGGTCAGATATGGGGGATTTTTTTTTCTTCTCACTAAACTATTTCACTATAGCAGGTAGTTAAGCACTCTTTCCCCTTGTGTACAGGGGGGACTTGGGGCTTAACTAATTCATAGATTGGTATACACACATATTGGGGAAGATTGGGATTATTAATGGAGGGTCCTTACATGTTTACGGGGAGATAGGGGATGGTAAGTTGTAAGAACTGTATTTCATGGTCGGTTGTAACTTTCACAGATAATACACATGGAATATCTATGTTTTTGGGACACCAAAGTACGCAGAAATATAGGTGTCGGGCGAGGGAATGGAGGAAGGAGAGGACCCAATTTAATCTGAATAGGGTGAGAGTTATATCTGAAGGGGTTTGTGTTTTGGAATGCAGTGTAGTTTATACTTTACACAAATGCACAATATTGGCGAGGTTTCATTTGTTCCTCTGCTGGGTGATAGAGGTTATTCCATATAGTGAATTATAAATGTTTATATTATGATATTTTATATCTCGTCTCATATCACTCCCCCCTTTTATTTGTTTTCCTTTTCTTTTCCTCACACATGGAACAATAACATAAATGAGGTTGGTTTGTGGTGGGAGGAGGAGGCAGGTCAATGAACCCTGTGAGCCTTCTATCAATCTGGTGACACACCTGTTTCTTGGTGCCCTCCATTTCAATAAGTAGACCTTTGGGCCTGGGTCTATAAGTATTTTGTTTTCATCTGGGCTACTTCTCCAACTGCAACTGCAACAATTAATAGTATGAATAATCCATGATTATGCTGCTAGATCACTTTGAGATAAGCCAATGAATGCTCAAATCAGACAACTTATTGTTAACCAGGGTAAGGTCTACAATATATATATATATATATATATATATATATTCGCAAGCTGAACGGTTGCAATAGTGAAAAGATGGCAAAGATGTCCGCATTCATGGTAAAATCAAAGATGCCACAGCTAGCACTTGATTTTATTGAAGAAATGGAGAAACCAATCAGTGAAGAAGAATTAAAAACAGAAATTAAACAATTAAAAGCCAACAGTGCACCTGGACCGGATGGGTACCCCTTAGTCTATTACAGATTATATGGGGACCTGCTAACATTGCAGGCATTTGAATAAACAGCTTGGACTTGGGTGTGCTGCCAAAATCAATACTGGCAGCAGACCTTATTGTTTTACCAAAAGCCAGAAAAGACATGAGCCAATGCTAAGATATATGCGAAATCCCTTGCAAACAGACTTATAGCTATTATCCCACAGCTCATCACAAGAGGTCAAGTTGGATTCTTCCCTGGATGTGAAGTCAGAGACAATGAGGTTTGACATACAATAATGGATTCAAAATAACAAGATAGAAGCCATATTCCACTCAATGGATGCAACTAAATCTTTTGATCGAGTCAGCTGGGACTGGATCCACTGTGTAATGGCACACTTGGGTCTAGGATCTAAGATGATAAACAGGATTATGGCATTATATTCAAACCCATCAATGAGGATTAAAGCTTCTGGGTCATATCCAGAATGCATAGGGGTACCAAATGGCACCCGCAGGGATACCCATGGTCTCCTTTGATTTTTATCCTGTTTTTGGGAATGTCACCAATCATCCGGATATCCATGGAGTGAAGGTAGGCCAGGTTGAATATAAATATGTTGCTTTTGCAGGTGATATGCTTTTCTAGCTTACTCAACCTTATAAGTCACTAACCAACCTTATGGCTTTATTTAAAATATTTAAAAGCATCTTTGACTTAGAGATTAATTCTGTGAAATCATCTGCTCTTAACATATCTGCAATATATCTTAATATATCTGCAAAGGAAGGGACATTAAGTAAATGCAAAGACAAATTTAAATTGGATTGGCAATCGCATCACCTTACATATTAAGGGATACAGATCCCAGCGGACCTGATACAACTGTGTGTTTCGAATTATGGGCCATTATATATAGAGTTTAAAAAAAAAATAAAATTGCATAAGCTCACTACACCCTGGTTAAGTAGAATCATGTTGGTTAAAATCAATATACTACCCCACATACTCTTTGCAGGCTTTACCAATATCTCTTCCAAAAGGCTTTCTCAGGAAACTGAACAGACTGAATTCCGAATATATTTGTAGGCACAAAACCCTCCATATAAGTTTCCAAAAATGATATATGGACAAACATTTGGGAGGTTTAAAGGTCCCAGATATGATAAGCTATCACAAAGCAAACTCTATTCAGTAGCTAATTGAATGGCACACCAAAAGTCATAAAAAAAGACTGGGTGAATATTAAAAATACTACTATGGACCAATAAATCGCTGCTACAATTTGGGCAAAAACTCTTCCTAAGATGCAGAAGGATGAGACCCACCCAATTATAGATGGGATAATAACCTACATAAGGGCAATGCAAACCACGCTTAGCTAGAACTTTTTTAATGGTGGATGAAAAGAGAATGCTCACAGGTGACTCACTTTTTGGGGAGAAACTTGTGTATGTCATTCTCTAAAATCAATTAGAGGATGTATACATAAAATGGTGGGGGTATCTACAATTGAGTTTTTTATCAAATATGTGTAACCCACTTAGTACATGGCAAGACCTTACCGTAGTAGAATAAATATGCCTGGAGCAACTACCCAAAGACCATCTGATGGGCCAGTTATATCAAATAATATGTCACAACAAGATTTTGAGCAGCAAATGGTAAGCAAGAAACTTTGGGAAAGTCTCTCAATAATTCAATTAGCACAAAGTGTTGGCAGATAATACTGCGACAGACACATAGTGCCTCAAAAAAATCCAGATGAGAGAATTAAATTATAAAATAGCGGGTCAGTGGTATAAAACACCTGATAACATTCACTGGATCTTTCCACAGGTCTCTGAAGCATGTTGGAGATGTGAACAGGAAAGAAAAGGGTTGCTCTAAAATCAGTCCAGTATGGGAGACAGTGGAATGATTAACAAAAGCT
Organism: Gastrophryne carolinensis; assembly: GCA_027917425.1. Classification (NCBI taxonomy): domain Eukaryota; kingdom Metazoa; phylum Chordata; class Amphibia; order Anura; family Microhylidae; genus Gastrophryne; species Gastrophryne carolinensis. The sequence continues at coordinate 224,186,304 of CM051239.1, read as the reverse complement.
ATTTTGAAAAGATGGATTGGATTGGCTTGCTGGGTGTATGCCCAAAAGGCATGGATAAGTATGCTTTTAAATTAGCAACACATATTTTAAAAGTAGTAAGTTATCTATCACCAAGAATTGGTGCATGAAAATAGTCGCTTCTGAAGAGGAAATAGTACAGCAAAGAGGATATATTCCAAAGTCTGGGAGAGAAGACAGATGTTTCAGGGGTCTTAGGTGGGGGGATGGAGAAGGTGGAGAGATGGGCTTTTTCCTTTTTTTTTTTTTGTTTGTTTTGTCCTTTCCTTTTCGGATGACCAATAGCTCAACGACCCATATCGATAGGTGATCGTAGAGAGGGTTGGGGTAAGAGGTGGGCAACCCTAAAAAAACATAAGCAGGTGAGGGGCTTAAGTATCCTCCACCAAAAATGCTAGATGTCAAGTGCAATATATTTGCTTTACCTGCATTGCCCATAGACTTCTAGGGGCATTGCACTTGCACTACGGGCAAAACACTGCATGCAGTATTCTACAAAGCACAGCACATAGATGTGAAAAAAGGTCATATTTGTTTGAATAGGCACAATTCTCTTCCCACTTGTGTTAACTTTGGGAGTATCTGTTCTAAGTGAACACAAATTAATTTTTAAGGAAACAAAATATATGACTTGCAAGCTTTAATTAACAAGGGTCTTCCATAAAAGATGTATTTATTGATCAGTCGTATAATCTGCTTCTGCAGGCTCTTTTACATGGAAATAAATAACCTGCAGATCAATAATATCACAGTTTTCTAATATATGTCAGGATTTATAAAATAAGTAAATACAGTAATATATATATATATATACCGTATTTTATGGCCTATAAGACGCACTATTTTTCCCCAAAAGTGGGGAGAAATGTCAGTCCATCTTATTGGAGGAATGTAAAAAAAAAAAAAAAAGTGAAAGTTTACTTACATCTATCTCGCACACGCTGTCCCTGCTCTGGCTTTCAGTGCCGGTGGCCGCTGACAGCCAAGTGTTTGTGTCAGTGCCCTCGAGGAGCAGTGGTGGTGCCACAAGCCAGAACGGGGACAGAGATCTTCTCGAACTTTAAAGGGACACTCTGCATTGGCAATAATAAGGTAGCAAGAATGGCCCTGTCCCTCACTGCTTCCAGGGTTACCCCCCCTATGTGCTTGGATAAGGTACCCTTGGTAGTAGTATGGCTTCAGAGCCTATGGAAGAATATAGACATTGTCAGATTATGCTTAGGGCTACTGGTTAGGTGGGCTACCGGCACTTAACCAGGCATCATCAAGCTGCAAGCAGCATTTCTCCTGCCTGGTTTTAAAGGTTTGGGCTGCTAGGGAGAGATGGGTCAGGGGGGAAGGGGGCAGGAAGCATTGTGGAAGCTGGGCAGCAATGGAATGTGAGGGGAGGGGCCAGTCACGCCAGCCAGTATAGCTATCAAGTGACTGCTTAGGGGCATGCATATCTGGTGTGGGGGAAATAGTGGCACATTGGAGACTAGTGTGCAGGGGTTGGGCCACTCCAGATGTGAAGGTTAATGCAACCTAATCCCATGGTGCATCACCTGGTTACCCCAATACTAACTCACAACAGTAGACCTAGCCAAACTATTTTGGACTTTTCCTAATACTTCACCACCGAGCAGTCGAAGGGGTATCTAGAAGATCCACTTACCTTATCACCACTCCCTTGCCACTGATCAGCCCCCCCCCCCCCTGTCTGGCTGGGCTTCCCAGTTCTAGCTCTGTATGGCTAGCTCTCATTGAAAATACGTGTATGGAAATGCCCATTGTTTTCAGTTGGAGCCGGCCGTACAGGCTACACCCACCCACCAGCTGAAAGCACATCTCTTTCCGGGATCCTGTGGTGGGAGAACACCTGTTTCCTGCCCCAGTCGACAGCCTCTGACAGCTTGCCGGTCGCTGCTTGGAGGGACTTCAATATTTCAAATTATTTTATTTGCGTTTTCATTTTACAATAGTAAAACTGCTTGATGCCATTTGGCTGAGTGCCAGTAATACACGTGATATAACCTTCAAAAAGATTCATAGCAAGATAACTAGGACAGGCAAGCGTATATCCTTCAAAAATTATCAATTACCACATTCTCGGCTGAAACTTTTAGGGTCCAAGACGGGCCAGGAATATTCTATACATGGTAACTGTTTGTTGCTATCCCTTATTAAGCAAGTTAATTTCTAATTGATAAAGAAAAATGATCTTTGACTTCTTGGAAGGGTACTTCCAAGCATAAGCTATGGCTTGTTTTGCTGTTAGAACTTAGGGACTTAGTGTTTTCTTCGGGCTTAGTGTGCATTAGAGCTACCTATGGACCCCTTTGCACAATCTGTCCTGTTAAGAGTGTGTATAAGACCAAATACATGAGACAAAATCCTATGATCTTTGGACAAGTCCCACCAGGTGTGTACAACTGTGCCCTGCTTTCGACAGCCTCTGAAGCAGCCGCCGGAATATCCTGTGACTGACGGCCCTAGGTATCCTAATTGGAATCTGGTACCATATAAGAAACACTCTATATGCCGATTGCAAGGAAGTTACATTGCCTGCTGATTGTCCCCCAAATATCAGACCATTCTTTGTCCGTTTTAACTGTACCCAATTTATCCTCCCAATGTGCTACACACTTATGTTCTTGTAGTCTCTGGAGTTCATTTATCGAGCGGACATTCGCTTCCGGAGGCTGGAGGCTACACAGATAATGCACTGGAATTTGGATTGAAAGTGTCCTGAAACAATAGAGTTAATTAAGGAGCAGTGACATCTTAACCGTGGTAAAACACCCCAACTAGCTATTTCATACTGTTTCCATTATGTCTTTTAGGTGCCTAAATAGGCGGATTTAGTTGGCGGAATATATGTCATTTTTTAGTATATTATATTGCAAAATAAGGTGCCAGTGAGAATAAATTTAATAACACTATTGAACTACTAGGTATATGGATATTTTGTATTGCTGTAGGATAGCTAGGCTCATTTTGAGAGCTACAGATTTCTCTTGGTTCACTGGTAATTCAGACACCTCAGAGAACTGAGTATTTTAATAATAGATGGGATAAAGGTTCTGTTATGGCCAACAGGATGTTGTCTGCAAATAGTTGTATTTTGTGATGGTATCCCCCTATATCCAGATCTCAGATGGCAGGGTTCTGTTGAATGAGCAAGGACACAGGGCTCCATTGCCAAAACAAACAGGACTGCAGACAAGGGGCATTCCTGGCATGTTCCCCGAAATATTGGCAATGGGTCAGATGTATACCCAGCATATTGCAATTTAGCCAATGAGGACTGGTATAATGCACTTACTTATTTTAAGAAAATCTTTCAACAATGTAGAAGAGGTAGTCCCAAAAGAGTAGCAAGCAGCAAGAGCCAGTGTCGGAAGTCTGTAGTGATCAACGGAAACAGATGCCAGGGAAGGAGACGCTGATCCCCTCAGGGACAACGAGTCAAGGGACATAGTGATCATCGATGGATCAGAGGTGATTAGAGAAAAAAATAAAATACTTTTATACTATGTCACTGTTTTATCTTTTACACTTAACCCTTTGTGAACTGGTAATGGTCCTTGAGACCCCTATACTAGTTAATAGGGAATTTAGGGCTGGTAAGACCAGGGTGGTGCAGAAGAGCCCGCAGCCCGTAAGGGTTATGCCGGTTGACAGCTTTCAGGGCCAGGGGTTGGCTGTCCTGGTTTACCAGCCCCCATAGCTAGTGCCCGGGCTGGTTATGCTTGGGTGGGGGGGGACACCCTGGAGCCCAGAGCTTATATGGTTTTCTTGAAAAAGTAAATTTTATATTAATAAAGTAACAAAGTATAAAAAACATTTTATATTTTCCAAAATTTTATGAAAGCAATGTTAACATTACAAACAAGGTATTTCATGTTAAATCTAGTACTTTGTCGGAGAAAAAAACAATATATAATTATTCTGTAAATCCCTAGAAATTCCTGCAAAAATCACAGTTAAACAAAGCACAGTTAAGCAAAGGTGAAAATCTTAAGTAGGCTGGCAGTTAAAAGGGTTAAAAGTACCTATGTATGTTGGGCATTGTTCTCTTCAGGGGACCTTGTTGTTTTTTCTTGTTTGCATATTTGTATTTTAGGAAAATGTGGTTTTTATTCTATGTTTAATTAATTTTCTATGGAAGCCCTGTGCAACCAGTGAATTCCTTTAGGGTTTACATGCAGACAACTGCACCCACAACAACAAGCCAGGTACACCTAAAAACCGTGAGATATGTACATTTAGGGAATATGTCGTTTGCCAGGGGTATTTCAAATATTTTTCTTGAAAAACTGCAAGGTGCGCACAGTAGTTGTATTTTATTTGGAAATCTCCTAAATCGCTGTTTCATCAGGGTGTCTACCAATACATATATGGTACCATTGTACCATATGCATATCATATACAATATGACTTTCTTGAAAAAAAAAATATATAAAAAATATAGCATTTCTTTCTACATATTTTAACTAAAAATATTGAGAACGAACTGAAAAAGTTACAAACAAGGCATTTCATGTTAAAGTCCAAACCCTGCTAAAAAAACAATAATTATTTTTTCTGGGGAATCCCTGGAAATTCCTTCAGGAATCAAAGTTAAACCCGTAAAGCGCAAAATAGTGCTGTAGCAAAAAAAAAGATCACCCCCATCCGGGATCTAGCACTGGGGGTCTCCTCCTCCCCACCGATCCCCGCCGCAAGATCTTCAGTCGGACAGAGAATGCCCATTCCCTGCCCCACAACAGACTTTTTAGTGTGTGTTTTTTCCTTATGCTTTAACCCTTTGTGAACTGGTAAGGGGTCCTTGAGACCCCTATACCAGTTCACAGGGCAGGAGATGCTGGCATGTTGCTGTTTCAGTATGGTGGGTCTCCTGGGCAGGAAAGGGTGTTTACAAATATATATGGGGTTTTTAGTAGTTTTACTAAATGCGGCTTTTAAATGCATCCCATTTACCTTTGAATCTGCCTGCTGGTTTATTTTTTTATATTGTTTGGTTATTTTTTGGCATTTTTATTTTCTTTGCACTGCTGAAAACGCTGATCACCTCCTGTGCCTGGATGCTGCAGCGGCAGATAGCGCTGGCTGGAAGAGAAGCAACATCTCCTGGCAGGGAGGGCGGATCCCAAACTCGGGGCACCTTGTCTTATGACTTCCAGCCCGGAGGTCACTTCCACCTGGAACCACGTGTATTCCAAACGCACTTTCATGCCCCTGTGTGCCACAGAGGGGAGAGACGCAATGAGACGACAGCAGAGGCAGTGGTGCGGTGGGACAGTGTGTTATGGAGACAGAGGCAGTCTCCAGCATCAACAGATGGTTTTCCTTGCCAGGATGCCCCATCGGGGTAAGATGGTGAGGGGATACACAGGGTGATATGACTTAGATTCTCTGACCCTCAGAGTTCTGACTAATCAGAATTCCCACTCTTCAGTTATCTTTTTGCTACTTTCCTATAAAAGTGAAGAGAGAAGAGAAAAAAAAAGAATCCCAAGCCTAAGCTGTACATTAAAACCATCAGATTCTGGTTACATTGCCCCACGATCTTGGCAGATTCCTGGAATCTGCTTAGAACAAAAGAAAAGATGCAAAAAAAAAGCAGACAGTTATTTTATACGGATGCTGGGAAATATGCAGCCCAACATGGTCTATACCCTAGAGGTCTGTAGGTCTGTGATCAGGACTAGAGGGTCGGCTTCCAGGGACCCTACCTCCGCTCAGACCCAGGGGTTGATAAGTCAGCTTCCCACAGACTCAGTTTGCATTACTATCACTAGTCCCACTTCCCTAGTAGTGGCCACTGAGTCAGTGGATAGTGTGTTTATAGTTTCCTCGGACGAGGATTCCCTTATTGTAAACTTTGGGGGTGGAGCCGAGGTGAGACTGACCCCAGAAGTTAGAGCAGTAGGATTTCAGAAGAAACCTTGCCACTTCTGGATGACATTTGTGATACTATGCAAATTTGCAAGCAGCCCTTATCTGCTTAGGATACATTATACCGTAAATTATTGGTTGAGAAAGGTAAAACTTTTCCGGTTCATTCTGCCCTCCTTCAGATTATGAACAAGGAGTGGCAGTTTCCAGTGAAAAAAAAATTCTGCCCATTTACTTGTAGTGGAAATTTCCATCTAATGAGTCTACTGTATGGACCATGTGTCCTAGACTAGATGCCTCTCTGGCTCAGGTATCGCGTTTGCCGGACCTCAGTTTTGAGGATTCAGGATCCTTACATGATCCCATGAACCATTGCTTAAAGGGAATCCTTAGAAGGGCAGGGGAAGCTGCAATCTTTGCCTTTAAACCTACGATTGTGTGGCCAGAAACCTCGAGGCCAGGCTTTCCAACCTCAGAGGTTTTATAGAATGGGGACACTCCCAAGCAGACTCTGCTTACAATGCTCCCTTCCATGTTTAGAGCTATTACATTTTTAGAAGATGCCTCAGCTGAGGCCGTTTGGGCTAGTGCTAAGGCCACTGCCCTTGTCAATTGTGTCAGAAGAGCCATCTGGCTGAAAGCTTGGCAGAGCGATTTGGCCTCCAAGGCCAAATTATGTGGCATTCCATTTGAGAGGGATTTGATCTGCAGTTCAGAACTAGAGAACATTCTCTCCAGGTCCCCTGAAAGAACTAAGAAGTTTCTTACAAAAGACAAGCTACTCAGGAATTGACCAGGTTCAATCCTAAATCCTCACAACCCCTTGATCCTAGTAGACAACCTAAGAAGACCTAGGGTCAGCACAAGTAGGGCCACAAACCCAACCCTATCTGTGCACCCCCTACCCAATTCAATAGACCTCTGTCCTGATGCTGAGATACCTTTGGGGGGCAGACTAGCTTTCTTTCAGGAAGCCTGCCAATCTATTACACAGAACCAGTTCATGTTGGACCTTGTATCCACGGGGTACTGATCCCTGAGTGATTTTTCCTCACCAGGCTTCCACACAATTGACAAAGAAGGTTAGCATTCCCACTTGCTATCTCGGAGCTCTGGCAGAAGAACCAGTCATAGAACAAGTCCCCTACACTGTCAGGGAAGGATTCTAGGATAGGATTCTATTTCCGCATTTTTCGAGTCTTAAAACCCTCCGGGGCCTACCATGTGATTTTAATTCGGAGGGTCTTAAACTTGTATATAACTTACAAAAGATTCAGTATGGAGTCGATTTTCACAGTCAGGAATCTACTGGCTCAGGACGATTGGAAGAACAGTATCGATCTTCAAGATGCTTATTTACTCATCCCAATTTGTCCAGGGCACCGCAGCTTCCTAAGATTTGTGGTGTCACTAAGCAGAGAGACTCCTCACTTTTAATACAGGGCTCTCCCCCTCAGCAATACATCAGCACCCAGAATTTCCGCGAAAATGTTGGCAGAAGTGATAAGTCCTAAGATTTCGGAAGGTCCCAGTCTTTCCATACCTGGAGGATCTTCTGGTGACAGGGAGATCAGAGTCAAAAGTCTTACAGACTTTTCATACATACTTCATAACAGTTGTCCTTCCTGGTACTTGGTTCTGGTCCTCAAAGAGTTAGTTAAATCTCCCTTCGATCCTTTAGATGTGGCCTCAGATAAGGTCCTAATCATCAAATCAGGTCTAGTTATGGTTCTAACTTCGGCCATGTTTTCAGATGGAATAATTCTTATGCCTGCTGCCCTATACCTACCGAAGATGTTCTCTGCCTCTCACTGTTCCCAGGACATAACTATTCCTTCCATACCTAATCCAGATAATCTGGTAAAATCCACACAAGCTATTGATATTCGCAGATGCCTCATTAACTACATTTACGTACACATGACTTCCGTAGGTCAGACAGATTGTTTATATACTTTTCAGGAAGGAAATAAGGGCCTGGCAGCATCTAAGGCTTCCCTAGCCAGATGGACTCAACAGGCAATCTTCCTATCTTATACATCTATGGATACCACCCTGGGTTACATCTCAGAGCAGTCTCTACATCATGGGCAGAAAGGTCAGGGGCTTCAAATGAGGAGATCTGCAAGGCAGCCATGTGCTCTTCTCCCCACATCTTCCTTAAACACTACAGGCTAGATGTATTATCTGACAAAGACCAGACCTTTGGCAAAAGGTCTTACAGGCAGTTCCTCATCCCTAGTTCTAAAGTACTTGTTCATCCTCTTTGTGGCCATCCTGGACAAACGGAGAAAATCCCCCATTAGTCTTACCAGTAATAGTATTTCTACGAGTCTTTCAAGATGGTCTTATAACACCCCCCCTACACATTAGGTCTTACAGTTCACCACCAGTTAATACTTGTTTAATACTGAGGACTGGGGGGAAGATGTGGGGCTTTTAAACATATTCCAATTGTGTTCACTTTCTAGGGGGAGTAGCTCGCTCTCTCACCATGGCTGTCCTGAGGGACTTGTAGAAATTTTGGTAACTGTAAGAATAACAGGGATTTTTTGCTTTCTGTTATTATTTTAAAGTACTTTTTGTGCAGGGCAATCACCCTGGTGCCCCCTCCGCCTTGCAGCCCTCTAGCCCTTGTTACCCCATTTTACAGCCATTGTTGGGCCCCCAAGTTAGGGTCCCCATTGGCTTCAATGGGGTTTGGGTACCTGAACCCAAACAGCAGCAAATTCTTGTTGAACCCAAATTCCACCGGGTTCGTTCATACCTAATGGTTAGCTTATGTTAAAGCCCAAACTCTAGGTAGGCTGGTACTGAAAGGGTCAGGTACAATAGTATACAGAGTTGCTCAACTACACTATAGGGTCAAATAATGGTCTTGCGCCAAGTAATTTGTGCATGCTTCTCAGGAGTAAAAATGGTGGGTGCACGTTTTTTGCTTCCTCACGATTCATCCGTCCCTTTTTTTGTGCTCCTATTTGTGGGCGCAAATGTGCACCTGGTTTAAAATTTTATGTGCCAATTTACTCCCAGTCTATTGATGTGTGATTCATGGTTTGTTATGAGATGTGTAAACTGTGCGCCAATGTGTAATTTGCTGGAGGAAATTGCAACTTTACTAACTGACATGCTTTTTTCATTTATAATTGCCGGCATGTGTTTTATGAATGAAAGTGTCATTTTGCATTCTTATTTGTTTATTTTTAAACTTTTTTCACTGCCAAAAATGTTAACATTTTTTGAAAATTGCAAAAATGAAAATGGTACAAATACACAAAAGGTGGATATTTGGAGACTAATTATATAATTATCATTGTGCAATCCTGTGAGTCTCTGTGTACCAGGCTAGCAGTGATGGCCTGCGCTGGCTGAAAGGTGAGTAAAAGGAGAGGGTCCCATAAGGAGAGGGTCCTTCGTTCTTTGGATGTAGTAAGAGCATTAAATATTATATATCTGCTACACAAGCTTTCCGTAAGCCAGGGTCCCGATTTGTTATAGTTGAAGGGCGAAGGAAGAGTCTACCATCATCCGATGGATTAGACAGGCGGTAATAAAGGCTTATACCTCCATACCTTATAACCTTTTTGGTTACAGCTCATTCTACACAAGCTATTGGAGCATCCTGGGCATTTCAGCACCAAGCCTCGGTGGAACAGATATGTAAAGCTGCTACTTGGTCTTCAATTCATACATTTACCAAGTTCTATAAGGTAGATGTTAGAGCTTCGGTGGATGCCGTATTTGGTAGGAAGGTATTACAGACTGTAGCAAACTAAGAGGTTTTTTGATTACAGTAGCTTACTCATTAATTCTTGGGATCCAATTCTGAAGGAAGGGCACTGCTTTTGGAGGTCCCATGATGGCCTGGAGTGGATTGGGAGAGTAAATACAAATCTGTGATTCTCACTGTAGAATTGTTTTCTCTTCCGTATCCACTCCAGGCCATCAGACCCTCCCTTTCTGATAGGTTCTATATCTTTTCTTCAGATGCCTAGTCCTAGTGGAACTTGTATATATGTAAATTGTTATTCAGCAACATATAAAAAAAAAAGAAAAAGAGAGAAGAGAAGCGCAGAGAGGTGAAGAATAATTCTCGTCCTCAACACCTGTCTGTTCTACAGGTGAGAATAACGAAATTGTATTTTTAAGATACTTTGACTACCATGATGAAATATGCACAGCATTGCCCACCATGACTGGTGTTGCAGCTTCATGAATGTGCAGAGGAGACCATCTTTACAGCCTTTCCTATCTCTCAGTGTGATGCACACATCACATTACAATACTAGGCTCATGACTGCTTTAGAAAATATTAAATCGTATTACAATAGAAACAATTAAGAATAAATTAATTGACGTATGGCTTATACAATGTAACACAATGGACCTCTCAGCAGGGAGCTGGCAGGCTTTTTAGAGCTATGCATCCTGTTGGTTATAGCCCAACAGCATTGCCCACCATGGCTGGTGTTGCAGCTTCATGAATGTGAATGTGCAGAGGAGACCATCTTTACAGCCTTTCCTATCCCTCAGTGTGATGCACACATCACATTACAATACTAGGCTCATGACTGCTTTAGAAAATATCAAATCGTATTACAATAGAAACAATTAAGAAGAAATTAATTGACGTATGGCTTATACAATGTAACACAATGGACCTCTCAGCAGGGAGCTGGCAGACTTTTTAGAGCTATGCATCCTGTTGGCTATAGCCCCAGCAGGAGAGAGAGATGACCAATCCCAAGAATTTACCTTCCATCTCAATGTATGACTCTACTAGCTTTGTGGCTCTGTTTATTATCTTTGTCAGAGTTTAACATGTTTTTAGAAGATTTTGGGAATGATGAGAAAATATCAAAATGCAAACATTTTCTCCAAAGCTATAGTTCAGCACTCTGTGCTGTAAATAGAAGATCTGTACTACCTAATCATACATTTATTTTAAAGAACAAAAGTTGATTAAACACTAAAGATAATGTTTATATGTTTTAGATCTAAAAATCTTTACACTTCAAATCCACATCCAAGCTGTGTAAGTGCAAATACATAAAATCTGTTGAAACAGACTCCTGCCACATGCAAGATGGATAATAGAACAATAGTCAAGAAGTGTACACTTAGCAAAGCTTCAGCATTACTGTATGAGTGGGTTTCCGTAGCAACTGTTTCTCAGATTTGCATGTCTCTAACATCTAGTACAATAGCACACAGTTAAAGCTGCTCAAAGACAAATATGTACTTAAAGGGAAAGGCAGTGTGTGAATAAATCCACATGTACTTATATACTCATGGCTGTATTTGTCATTAGGCAAACCTAAACCTGTGCATAGCGTGGTATGATGTTGGGGGGGGGGGTTATTTTTTATATAATTTAATATTCAACTGTCAGACAGCATAACCAATTAACTGAGTGCCTGCATGCAGCTTGGTGAGCTTCTTTAACCGACCCCCCTGGCTGGAGAATACTGCATTTGGGAAAAGTGGGCTTCTCCTCTGGTCTATTTTACGTCTGTCTTTTATCTTCTTTGAGGCACCATCCCAGCCATATGCACACTGCTTGTAACAGGATGGAGCTCCTTGTGCTGTCTGTGAGAGGTGGAACTATATAGCATGAGCTTGGCATTATGGAGAAGGTCAACGGGGTGCACACCCTATTCTTAGGATACTAGGTACTAGTGCCCCACAACTGAAGGAACCTATCAGCAGGGGTATACCGTAGAGGGTGTGGAGGTACACATGAGGTGTATAAGGCACAGTGGAAGGCATGTACAAAGGGGATTGCTGGGGTATAACAGAGGCACAGAAAAGTGAAAGTTTGGGAACAGAAGTGACAGACGTAATGAATGAAAGTAAAGTGGCAGAAAAATATTTAATTTAATGTTGGGGCACAAAAGGGGGGAAGAAGCTCAATGTTGGTAGTGTGCTGTATGGGGGGGTTCACAGAGCCGTAGTGGAGGACCATGGGGGTATATGCAGACACATACCAATAGCTGTCTGCAGATACAGACTAGGATAGTATATTTTTATGTAGTAGGATACTCTCTTATGTGGAATTGCAGCCAAGGTGGGCTAAAAGAGGCAGCATTCATGATAATATTGGTATGGGTATATGGGACATTTAGGAAGACATAGTGCAAGCAAACAGCCAAGGGTAGTTGAAAGCAGCAACAGGAAAATAAATATAACTTTATTTGCCCTGATGTACAAGAAATACTCTTTGGCTTTTACACCATACACAACCAAGGAATGTAGTTAGAAATGAATATAATAACATAGTATGTAAGGTAGAAAAAAAACTCCTCTGGCAGAGAGTTCCATATCCTAATTGCACTTACAGTAAAGAATCTCCTCCATTGTTGATGCAAGAAGCACCTTTCCTGCAAAAATAGTGGATGCCACAGGGTTGTAGTTCCAGTCCCGAGTATAAACGGAGCATGTGACAGATCTTTGTACTGACCCTGGATATAATTATAACGGGATGCAATAATTTCGCCGTGCACATAATTAGAGATGGGCGAATTTATGAAAAATTTGATTCGGCTAATTCGCTGAATTTTCAGGAAAAAATTGTTTCAGTCCGAATTTATTCGTGGTTAATCGCTATTAAAAATGGCTATTTCTGGCCTTCTGAGAGGCTCAATAGGGTTGTAGAACATTTTGCCTTGCTGTAACATGCATAGGATGCGTGCTGGGTAATAAGGAGCCCATATATTGCCTGAAAAACACACCCTGGAGTTGGCAGTATTAGGAGCCCATATATTGCCTGAAAAACACATTGGAGTTGGCAGCAGCATTAGGAGCCCATATATTTCCTGAAAAACACATTGGAGTTGGCAGCAGCATTAGGATCCCATATATTTCCTGAAAGACACACCCTGGAGTTGGCAGCAGCATTAGGAGCCCATATGTTTCCTGAAAGACAGACCCTGGGGTTGGCAGCAGCATTAGGAGCCCATATATTGCCTGAAAGACACATTGGAGTTGGCAGCAGCATAAGGAGCCCATATATTGCCTGAAAGACACACCCTGGAGTTGGCAGCAGAATAAGGAGCCCATATAATGCCTGAAAGACACATTGGAGTTGGCAGCAGCATAAGGAGCCCATATATTGCCTGAAAGACACACCCTGGAGTTGGCAGCAGCATAGGGAGCCCATATATTTTCTGAAAGACACACCCTGGATTTGACAGCAGTATAAGGAGCCCATATACTGCCTGAAAAACACATTGGAGGTGGCAGCAGCATAAGGAGCCCATATATTGCCTGAAAGACACATTGGAGTTGGCAGCAGCATAAGGATCCCATATATTGCCTGAAAGACGCACCCTGGAGTTGGCAGCAGCATAAGGAGCTACCATGCATCACCTACTACCATCAGCCAATGGTGGGTGGAAATCTTGGCTGATCCATGCATGATTCATCTTCACAAAGGAGAGTCTCTCCACATTTTTCGTGGACAGATGAGTTCTCCTTGGCGTGACTATGGCCCCCGCCGCACTAAACACACGCTCAGATGGCACACTACTGGCTGGGCAGGACAGCTTTCCCAGGGCAAACTCTGCCAGTTACGGCCATAAATCAAGTTTGGCTGCCCAGAAGTCCAGCGGATCCTCAAGGTGCGTTGGCATGGTCATGTCGAGGTATGACACGACCTGCTGGTTCAGGTCCTGCTCCAGGTCTTCCTGCTGCTCATGAGTAGCCTCACTATGCGGGTAAAGAAACTACTCATTAGCGACTGAAGCTGCTGCTGATGGAGCTGCTGCTGCTCCTGCCACCCCCTCCCCAGCAGCCATGGCAGTGGAAGGTGAGCGCAAAGGTCCCTCCGAGTCAGACCTGCGACAGTATGGACGATGGTGCAGATAGGCATCGGCCAACTGACCACGTAGATTGTCTCTGTAGTAGGTCAGTTTGTCCTCCCTCTCAGTGGGTGTAAAAAAATACCCCCATATTCTTGGTGTGCCACACACCCCGCTTCACTTTTAAATATTCTTCACTTAATGGGTTAACTCACCGCCAGGTCTTACCCCGGCACCCCCCTTTTGGTCTATTTCTGCCCGGTTTGAGTGTTTATACCTTGATGGTGGAATGGAAGCCTCCCAGCCTAGGCTGCTCACTGGGCAAATGGTAGATGGCACTTTAAGTGCCTAGGAGCTTATCTCCTCCGCTCGACCTCATGCGTGGGGCAATGCGGCTATCCGGCATGGTGATCTGGAAATGGGATGCCCCTGTCCCGAGGGTCCCCGTAGCCCCTTTCTCTCCCGTTACGGTCCCTTCTCCCTTCACTATGGGGGGGGGGGGTGTAGAGGGATGTGTATTGTGTGTATGGTTTACTGTATGTTCATGTGTTTTGCTTATTTCAACGTTGTCAGGCTGCACTGCAAGTGAGTGTGCATATGGCCTGACTTTGATTCCTCCTTATATGGCAGTCTCTGTTTTGCGGGCTGCTGCTGCTGGCCTGTAGAGCCAGAGCTTTAGGGGTGACCGGGGCAGGCTGTATGGTGTCAGGCTTGCTTTTGGCTGCCTGCGCTTTTCTCAACTTATCCAGCTCCCCTCCCCCCTCCGCTTTTCTCCTTTGTTTTAATCGGCCACTCCCGTCTTCGCTGACATTTTCTGCCTGTCTCCACCACCTCTTTGGTTGGGTGCTGGGCTTTTGTAAGCCTTACTGGGGCAGGTAAGCGGCCTCACCTGGTGGGGCCGTCTATATTTTTATGGGTTTGACTGTTTGTTAAAAAGTAATATATTTAATGGAAATATACTTTTGTTTTGAAAAAAAAAAAAAAGGGGGAAAAATATATAAGGAGGAAAATCAGAGGCCAGTTTTATTGCCTCTTCAAAGCACTTGGTGCTGTGTATGTATGTTATATTGCATGTTGCCATTGGTTTCTGGGGGTTTTTACTGTTGGTTGTTTTTTCCCCACAGATCCTGGGATTCCTTCAATTAGTAGCCTCCCAGTTCTTTATTGCCTGGCTAGTCTCTTTTTCTCCTAAATTGGGACATATTTATTTATATATACTTGCGTATATATATTTTAAAAAAAAAAATATTTATATATAGATTATTAAGGGGGACCTTCCTTTTTGAAAAAAAAAAAAAAAATATATATATAAATAAAAATCCTCCCTTCCGGGACATTTACAAATAAAGGGGCATCCCGGGTTGGCTTATGCCTTAAAGCCCAAAAATTGCGAATACCATAAATCACCATATGGAGGCTTCCGTTATTGCCGGAAACGGTTCTTCTGAGCCATTTGGGGGGTGCGTAAGTTGTGGGGTTCTACTCCCAGCTGATGATGTCTTTATTTGCATCCCTTGTGCAAAGCAGAGCATTGCGCGCCAGTCTGTTGCTTCGGCTGCTGGCCCATCGCAACCTTCATCATCGCCTACCTCGCCCTCCCTGTTCCGGACCCCGCATGACACTGTCAAAAGTGGGGATTCGCAGTCCGAGGTGGCGGCACGGTCGGCCAGCCCCCGGAAAGTAGTGCCCGTTAAAGCAGGGTTAAAGGCCGCTGCAAAATGGAGGCACCTGACTCCGGTACCTTCGGCTCCACAGGACGAGTTATGTGAGCCTGTGGAATGGTCCGATGGATCCCCGAACGAGGAAGAATTCCTGTTGGAGTCAGATGAGCCTGCAGATCAGCTTGAGGCTGATGCGATTGGCGATTGGTCGGAGGGGGTTGTTTTTGACACCCCCTCCATTCTGGCTCAAATGTTTAAAATTTTGAATTTAGATCCACCTGAGGCTGTCACCCTGCCAAAGGGTCAGTTGTTTAAGGAGCCTCAGCCGCGTTGGGTTTTTCCCAGACAGCACCACTTTGAGAGGGTGGTCCTTAAGGAATGGGAACATCCCACGCGGTTATCTGGAATCCCTTCCAGTTGGGAAAAGCGTTATCCTTTTCCACCAGAGTTGGTAAAGCTTTGGTCTGTCCCTCCTGACGTCAATACCCCTGTGCTGGGGCTCTCCAGCACGGCTATGGTACAGTCTGCTGAGACCACTGTCCCTAAAGATGGGGAAGATCGTCGGATTGACCAATACGCGCGCCATGGTTTTATTTATTCCGGGCCAGCGTTGCGCCCGGTGTGTGCTTCAGCCCTTCTTCTATTGGCGATTAGGTCTTTAATTCAGGGGCTATATGAGGATCTCAATCCCGCTTGTAAACAGTTTACTGCGCTTAAGCAGTGTGAATCTTTTGTGTCCTATGTCCTATCTGCTCAGGACGATGCGCTGGCTATGAGTAGCAAGGCAGTGGCTATGCTGGTGGCTATTCGCCGGTCAGTATGGCTGCATCAGTGGTCGGCGGACGCAGTTTCTAAGAAGGTGCTCACAGCTCTCCCCTTTTTGGGGTTGCGTCTGTTTAGGGAGAAAATTGATTCAGTCGCAAAGGGTAGTAAATGCCACAACGCAAGAGGCCTCGTGGCCCCTTTAGGGGGGCAGGTTCCGGTAGGCCTTCCTTTCGAGGATTCAGAGCGGGCAGGGGGGCTTCCTTTCCCGCTACCAGAGGTGCAGGTTGGACTCAGGGGAGGGGCCGTGGCCGGCCCACTCAGTCCTGGGGCACCAAGCCCAAACCTGCTGATAAGCCCTCTCAGCAATGAGGGGCTGCCCTCACCCGTGCGGGTGGGGGGTCTATTGCGACACTTCTCCCAGGTTTGGAACCAAGTGGTTCCAGGCAGATGGGTCCAGGAGGTAGTGTCGGCCGGTTACGACCTGGAATTCGAGTCCCCGAGAAAGATGGGTCGGTCCGTCCCGGCCTGGACTCTCATCAACACAGAGTGTTTCTTCCTTTTGCCCAAATTCACACGAGAACGCTTCAGCTTTTTCTGTTAGCGTCTTGGGACCAGCAGCCTCGGTCGCTGGATCAGTCCTTCCAGTTGTCCTCCCGGGTCCGGCAGTCCCTCCTGTGGTGGTTGGTCTCGACCAATCTGGTGTAGGGCAGGTTTTTCCTGACCCTCCTTTGGAAAATTGTCACCGCGGACGCCAGTCTGTCGGGATGGGGCGGATTCTGGAAGGAGCTGCAGTTTCAGGGGCAGTGGGGACCTCAAGAGGCCCACTTACCCACCAATATTCTGAAACTGAGAACCTTCCGGTCCAGGTGCGTTCAGACAATCAAACAGCGGTTGCTTACATTGGTCATCAGGGAGGGACTCGCAGTCTGAGTGCTCTCAGAGAAGTGTCCCTGATCCTGACCTGGGCGGTGTCCCATGTTCCTTGTCTCTCGACGGTTTACATTCCAGAGGTGAAGAACCAGGTAGCGGACCGGTTGAGCAGGGGCTCTCCCCGTCTGGGAGAATGGGCTCTTCATCCTCGGGTGTTTCGCTCACTGTGTCTCCGATGGGGGACCCCGGAGGTGGACCCGTTTGCCTCTCGCAGGTTCCCGAACTTCGTGTCGCTCTCCCAGGATCCTCTGGCTCTGGCAGTGGACGCTATGTCCCTGAGCTGGGGAGTTCTGGGATTTCTATACCTGTTTCCTCCGATGCCCATGCTGGGCAGGGTGCTTCGGAAGTTGGCTCTGGAAAAGGTGTCCGCCATTCTCGTTGCCCCAAGGTGGCCAAGGCGAGTGAGGTTCGCAGATATCGTTCGGCTGGCAGTGGACCAGTTCGTTCTGCCTCTTCGGCCCGATCTGCTCACTCAGGGTCAATTGTGTTACCCCAATTTACCAGCGCTGGGTTTGATGGCCTGGCTGCTGAAACCTCCATCCTGAAGGAGGAGGGTCTTTCGGATTCAGTCATTAAGACTCTGATCAGTGCCCGGAAGAGGTCTTCTTCCATCACCTACTATAGGACTTGGAAAGCCTATATCGCTTGGTGTGAGATAAGATCTTTTCCTTGTAGGGTCTTTTCGGTCTCCAGGATTCTGGAGTTTTTACAATCAGGGCTGGATTCTGGTCTCCAGCTAAGTACGTTGAAAGGGCAGGTCTCTGCCTTATCTATCTTTTTTCAGAAGCGTGTTGCGCTTAAGCCTTTAGTTAAAACTTTTTTTCCAGGGGGTTACGCATGTGCGGCCTCCCAGGAAACCATTACTCCCGGTTTGGGATTTGAATTTGGTTCTGTCTGCTCTTCAGGCTCCCCCTTTTGAGCCTTTGCAAGATATTGCTTTGTCTACCCTGACTCAGAAGATTGTCTTCTTGGTAGCGATCACTTCGGTCCGGCGTGTCTCGGAGTTGGCGGCCTTGTCTATCCAGGCGCCTTACTTTGAGAGGCATCAGGATAAAGTGGTCTTTCGGTTCAAGCCAGACTTTCTTCCTAAGGTTGTTTCTGCTTTTCATTTGAACCAAGATATTGTTCTTCCCTCCTTGTGTCCTAATCCTAAGAATGACAAAGAGAGGGTTTTGCATTGTTTGGATGTAGTATGCTGTGTTAGGTACTACTTGATTATCACGTCTCCTTTTCGTAGGACGGATTCCTTTTTTGTTGTGCCCCATGGGCCTAAGAAGGGTTTGGCACCAGCCAAATCTGCCATTAGCAAGTAGATACGTCAGGCCATTACTGCGGCCTATTCTGCTAAGGGAAGAGTTCCCCCTTTTCGTATCACTGCTCATTCTACTCGCGCCGTTGGGGCATCTTGGGCTTTTCAGCACCAAGCTTCTGTTGAACAAGTTTGTAAGGCCGCCACTTGGTCTTCTGTTCATACTTTTTCTAAGTTTTACAAAGTTGATGTGCGAGCCTCAGCGGTTGCTGTTTTTGGCCGCAAAGTTCTGCAGGCTGCAGTCATTTAAGTTATGCTTCACCTGGCCTTGAGATGCCCATCCCTTGTGGACACTGCTTTTGGATGTCCCATTAAGTGAAGAATATTTAAAAGTGAAGCGGGGTGTGTGGCACACCAAGAATAATACCATTTTGTGAGTACTCACCTGAAAAATGGATATTGTTGGTGTGCCACACCGCCCGCTTCACTCCCACCCTTTTCGGTATTTCCGAAGCCTTTATATGGTGAAGCTTTTTATTTATTTCAAGTTGATTTTGAGGTTGCCGGTGGAATACTGGTACCTTGTCTTTCTGCTTTTTAATATACTGGTGATTGAAGGGAGGTACCAGGTATATATAGGCCGGAAGGGGGCTCGTTACAAGACTTCCTCTCTGCACTGCGTCACCTGGCGGTGAGTTAACCCATTAAGTGAAGAATATTTAAAAGTGAAGCGGGGTGTGTGGCACACCAACAATATCCATTTTTCAGGTGAGTACTCACAAAATGGTATTTTTGTGCCGGTATCAAGGGTTCAATAAGGTGGAGAGCCAGAAGTCATCCCACTTACAAATGGAGACAATTCTGCGATCACTACGCAAGCACGTGAGCATGCATCATGCCATTTGTGCAAGTGACTCGGAGAGACTACCTGTCTCCATCACTGCATACTGCCATGCTGTGTCTGGGTCCTCTGTCTCGCCTTCCTCACAACCCTCTAGCTCCTCTAGCTGCTCCTCCTCTCCTGTCAGATGACTAGATAAACCGCCCATTTCGCCAAAACTAGACTGTGCTTCACTGTGCCCCTCCTCCTCCTCCAGTTCAGCTCCCACAGGGTTCATGTGGCCGTGAAATGTAGGCGCCATGTCTCCAGTGCCCTGACCAGCCATGGTTTCCAACATGTGTTGTAGTACATGAAGCAGTGGAATCACGTTGTTCATCCCGTAAGCCTGGCGCCTGACAAATAAAGTGGCTTCCTCAAAGCCTGAGCCCTTGTGGCAGGTGTCACGTATGAGCTGCCACTGGTTTACGTTAAAGTTGCAATTAAAGTTAAAGTCCCCCTATCTGCTTGGATCATCAAGAAATCAGTGATGGCTTTTCTCTGTTCGTATAGTCGATCCAACATATGGAGGGTGGAATTCCAACGGGTGGAAACATCGCACATCAAACTTTGTTGGGGGATACCGTTCTGACGCTGTAGCTCAAGAAGGGTGTGCTTGGGGGTGTAGGAGTGGCTGAAGTGTATGCAAAGTTTCCATCCCGTTGTTAGGATGTCTTGCAGATGGGAGGAAGACTTCAGAAAACGCTTGACAACTAGGTTGAACATGTGTGCCATACAGGGCGCATGGCTCAGGCTTCCTTGTCGCAGCGAAGACAAGATGTTCTTCCCATTGTCAGTCACTATGGTTCCCATTTCCAGTTTTCGTGGCGTAAGCCATGTTTTGATTTCTTGATGAATGAATTTTAGCAGCTCCTCCCCTGTGTGACTTTGTTCGCCAAGGCAAACCATGTGAAGCACAGCGTGACACCGCCGTGCCCTGTACACATGGTAGGCTGGAGGGGCACCGAGACTTGCACCGAACAGTAGAGGCTGAGGAGACGGTGAAGGATGAGGAGGCGGAGTTGCACACTGTCACAGGCACAACGGCCTGGGACCTTGGAGGCCGAAGCGGCGCAACCTGTACAAGTTGCTGTTGGGGCTGTGCAGGAACCACATTCACCCAGTGGGCTGTAAAGGACATGTATTGTCCCTGACCATAGTTACAGCTCCAGACGTTGGCGGTGCTGTGCACTTTGGTGCACACCGACAGGCTCAAGGACTGGCCCACCTTCTGTTCAACAAATTTGTGCAGGGCTGGTACTGCCTTCTTTGCAAAGAAATGACGGCTTGGGACTCTCCACCTCAGCTTGGCACAAGCCATCAGTTCAGACAGGAGCACATTTGGCTTCTGCGCCGTAGGATGAGTGGGCGCATAATGTTGTCTCTTGGACATGGCTTCGCTGGCAAGATGACTGACTTGTAGTTGGAGGAGCAGGAGCATCTGGAGCGACAGAGGATGGGTATGATGCACAGCTACCTTCGGCTAAGGTCCTAGAGCCTTTGCTGGATGAAATTGAGAGCGTTGTGGCACTGGCTGACGCAGCAGGCTGGACCCCCACTTCGGAGCCTCAGTTCTCCCAGACCGCTTTATGGTGACACTGCATCTTGCATGCGGCCAGGTTACCCTCCTGCGGATGCTTGATGAAAAACTGCCACACTGCCGAGTAGCTTATTTTCCCACCAAAGAGTCCGCACTTATTCACTTCTACTGCCGCCAACTCCAGGAACCCCTGCTCCACTACCTCCCTGGAAGGTAGCCTGCCACACAGCAGGTGGTCTACCCCGCCCCCGGCCACATTTGGCTCCAGACATCCCAATTCTGCCACCATGCTGACTGCCAACCATACTACCACCTTGCTGCCTCAGCTGCTGATTCAGGGGCAACCTGGGGACCCTCTTCTCCTGATGATGATGAAGCCCCTTCTGCACCGGGCTCCCAAGTGCAATCGGCTTCATCATCATCATCGAGTTGTGTCTGCAAGTCACTGATGTCCTCCTCGGTTTTCTCAACCGTGTCTGCTGCAGGAGCTGGAACGCTCACCACACCACCTCCCATGCCACTCTCCTCATTGGTGTTTGTCTTCCTAGCAAAAGAAGCGGCGAATGTCTCCTCCATTTCTTGGCTGGGCAGTAACTGCTGACTGTCCGCTAACACATCGTCCTCACTGAATAGTGGAGCTGAACCCAAAGCATAAGATATGTCAGCTGGAGGGGGGGCGTAGGACAGAGGCAATGGAAGGACAGGCGCTGCTCCCGGGCCATGCCAACTCAGGGTTGTGTCTGAGGCACCTACTGACTGTTGACTGGGGGTGTCAGAAGTCACTTATGATGAGAGGGATTAACCAATCGATGACGGCAGATGCGTTGCTGGTGGAGACACGACCGCTAGCAGATACCGGGAGATCAGGCCTCTCACCGCGACTCCTGCTGCCACTCGCCTGCTGCGACCTCTGCCTGATTAATCTAGGCCTCTCCTCTGTGCACATCCTGGCACTTCTCTGCCCGACATTTTTACTGCGTTTAGGCGGGGAAACAATACACTACACTACACTTAAATCAGTATTTTTGTAACAGCAAGTGTGTAGAAAAGTTAGAGCAAAATAGGCAGACACTGTAGCTAAAAGCTAATGCAAAAAGACACTGTCAGATGTCAGGGGCATCCTTATACAGGATGCCCCTGGTCAGAGCTAAATGCACCACAGGCAGTTTTAAAATGTGGTTTTTGTTCAAAATGTAAAAAGGTAAAGATGCAGGTACTCTTAAAAGATAAATGGTAGCATTCGGTGAAAGGCAATGGCTGCTGCAAATTTTACAACGTGACTTTTGTTAAAAAATGCAAAAGGTAAGTAGCCAGGTACTCTTAGAAGATAAGTGGTAGCATTCCCCGGTGAAAGGCAATGACTGCTGGAAACTTTAAAACAAGACTTTTGTTACAAAATGCAAAAGGTAAGTAGCCAGGTACTCTTAGAAGATAAGTGGTAGCATTCGGGATGCCCCCCAGTGAAAGTGAATTACTGCTGTAAACTTTACAACGTGACTTTTCTTACAAAATGCAAAAGGTAAGTAGCCAGGTACTCCTTAAAGATAAGTGGTAGCATTCGGGATGCCCCCCAGTGAAAGGCAATGGCTGCTGTAAATTTTACAACGTGACTTTTGTTACAAAATGCAAAAGGTAAGTAGCCAGGTACGCTTAAAAGATAAGTGGTAGCATTCAGGATGCCCCCCGGTGAAAGTGAATTACTGCTGTAAACTTTACGTGGCTTTTGTTACAAAATGCAAAAGGTAAGTAGCCAGGTACTCTTAGAAGATAAGTGGTAGTATTCGGGATGCCCCCCAGTGAAAGTAAATTACTGCTGTAAACTTTACAACGTGACTTTTGCTACAAAATGAAAAAGGTAAGTAGCCAGGTACTCCTTAAAGATAAGTGGTAGCATTCGGGATGCCCCCCAGTGAAAGGCAATGGTTGCTGCAAATTTTACAATGTGACTTTTGTTACAAAATGCAAAAGGTAAGTAGCCAGGTACTCTTAAAAGATGAATGGTAGCATTCGGGATGCCCCCGGGGAAAGGCAATGACTGCTGAAACCTTTAAAACAAGACTTTTGTTACAAAAAGTAGCCAGGTACGCTTAAAAGATAAGTGGTAGCATTCGGGATGCCCCCCGGTGAAAGTGAATTACTGCTGTAAGCTTTACAACATGACTTTTGTTAGAAAATGCAAAAGGTAAGTAGCCAGTTACTCTTAAAAGATGAATGGTAGCATTTGGGATGCCCCCGGTGAAAGGCAATGACTGCTGAAACCTTTAAAACAAGACTTTTGTTACAAAAAGTAGCCAGGTACGCTTAAAAGATAAGTGGTAGCATTCGGGATGCCCCCCGGTGAAATTGAATTACTGCTGTAAACTTTACAACGTGACTTTTGTTACAAAATGCAAAAGGTAAGTAGCCAGGTACTCTTAAAAGATAAGTGGTAGCATTCGGGATGCCCCCCGGTGAAAGTGAATTACTGCTGTAAACTTTACAACGTGACTTTTGTTACAAAATGCAAAAGGTAAGTAGCCAGGTACTCTTAAAAGATAAGTGGTAGCATTCGGGATGCCCCCCGGTGAAAGGCAATGGCTGCTGCAAATTTTACAATGTGACTTTTGTTACAAAATGCAAAAGGTAAGTAGCCAGGTACTCTTAAAAGATAAGTGGTAGCATTCAGGATGCCCCCCGGTGAAAGTGAATTACTGCTGTAAACTTTACGTGGCTTTTGTTACAAAATGCAAAAGGTAAGTAGCCAGGTACTCTTAAAAGATAAGTGGTAGCATTCGGGATGCCCCTCGATGAAAGTCAATTACTTCTGGAAACTTTACAACTTGACTTTTGTTACAAAATGCAAAAGGTAAGTAGCCAGGTACTCTTAAAAGATAAATGCTAGCACGCTTTTTAAAGAATGACACCAGGAAAAGCTAAATAGGCAGGTGTGTTATTAACACTAAATAGGCTTGAAAGCTAATGCAAACACTGTAAACTGTCTCTGTCTCTCTCTGTCACTGTCACTGCCTCTCTCCTTTTCTCCCTGGCTCTATCTGTCCCTCGATCTATCTATCTATCTATCTATCTATCTATCTATCTCTCGCTCTGTCTCTGCGTGACCCGTTCTCGCCGCAATACAGTGCCGAAATGAGCTTCCGCAAGATGGCCGCCGCTTATATAGGGCTGTGACATCATCGGGAAGCCTGGCTGCTGATAGGCAGCATGTGATGCCTACCCAGGATTCTTTCCCCATGGACATGTCCTGACATGTGGATTCACCATTTTAGATGGCCTGGACCACAGTAAATAGAGTTTTAAGGAAGCGATTCGAGCAATCGAATCCTGGCAATATTCGGATTCGTTTAACCCTTTCAGTGCCAAGCACGTAGAATCTACGTGCTTGACTTTCCCCCCTGCTAGTAAAAAAAATAAAAATCAAAAATACTCACCTGACCCCTCGTTGGATCCGGCTGGGTCTCCTCTTTAATTTGGTGCCATCCGATCCCCCGTGGGGGGTCGGATGGCTCCAGGAGAGCCCCCGGAATAGCCCCCCCCCGTTTGGCAGCAGCAGCTGCTAACTGTAAAAAAAATAAAAAAATAAAAATGACATTTACTTACCTGCAGTCGCGCTGCCTCCCTCCGGGTCTCCTCTTCACTGGGGGGGCCTCCCTTTGGGGCGGGGCTTATGACGTCACTCCCGGGCCTCTTGCTGCCTCTCCTCGGCTCAGCTGTCAGATGCCCTGGTGATCGCTGGGCAGAGCAGTGGAGGGGCAGGGATGCTCTGATCCCCTGCTCCCCCCCTCCTCTGGCCAGCGATCACCAGGGCATTTGACAGCTGATCGACACAGGAGCTGACAATCGGGTGAGGTGAGTAAAGTCAAAAAAAACTTTTTTTTTTTTTTAATAAATGAATTTTTGTGTGTGTGTGTTTTTTTTAATGTTAACCCTTTGTGAACTGGTAAGGGGTCCATGAGACCCCTTATACCAGTTCACAAGGCTAGGGGCTGGCAAGTCACCTGCAACTAGCGGGTGGCTTGCCATTAACCCCCGCACCCCCAATTACCTGCCTCCCCAAAGCCCAGGGGGGGGCAGAAGAGCCCGGGCCCACACAGGGTATGTGGGCTCGTAGGCTGCAGGGTGGGGGGCCACAAACGCTGGCCCCCCCACTCTGTGCCTACAAGCCCCCATAGCTGGTCTCGGGCTGGTTATGACGGGTAAGGGGGACCCTACATCATTTTTTTTTTAATTTTAAGGGTTAGGGTTAGCCTAACCCTAACCCTTAAAATTAAAAAAAAAATGGGTTCCCCCCCCGGAGGGGGGACCTTACGTCATTTTTATTTAATTTTTAAGGGTTAGGGTTAGCTTAACCCTAACCCTTAAAATTAAAAAAAAAATGGGTTCCCCTCTACGTAATTTATTTTATTTTTAAGGGTTAGGGTTAGCCTAACCCTAACCCTTAAAATAAAAAAAAAAAGTATTTTTTTTTTATTTTTACGGGTTAGGGTTAGCCTAACCCTAACCCTTAAAATTCAATAAAAAATGAAAAAATTTTTGTTAGGGTTAGGCTAACCCTAACCCTTAAAAAAAAAAAAAAAAATGACATGGGGGGGGGGTCCCCATTTTTGGGGGGAAGTTTTATTTTTGTATATTTTTTTATTTTTAAGGGTTAGGGTTAGCCTAACCCTAACCCTTAAAATTCAAAAAAAAAATGTAATTTTTTTTTTTTTAAGGGTGAGGGTTAGGGTTAGCCCTTAAAAAAAAAAAAAAATGACATGGGGGTCCCCATTTTTGGGGGGGAATTTTTATTTTTGTATATTTTTTTATTTTTAAGGGTTAGGGTTACCCTAACCCTAACCCTTAAAATTCCCCAAAAAAGGGGGGACCCTATGTCATTTTTTGGGGGATTTTTGAGGGTTAGGGTTAGCCTAACCCTAAACCCTTAAAATTACCCCAAAAAATGCCCCCCCCCCCCCCGGAAGGGGGGACCCTATGTCATTTTTTTTTTAATTAACCCCTTATGTTTATAGTGTGGATAGTAGTTGTATTTTATTTGTAAATGTAATAAAGTGCTCTTTTCAGTTTGGGGGGTCTCCAGGGCAAGAATGGGGGGGCTACCGATACATATGTGGTACCGTTGTAATCGGGAGAAATGGGGCTATCACATGCAATATGGTTTTCATTAAAAAAAAAAGGTTTTATTTAAAATAAAGGAGACAATTGTTTAAAAAATATATATATTTTTTTTTTTAAGCAGAAATATTCAAAAAACAGTAGAAAAATTACAAACAAGACATTTCATGTTAAAGCCTAAACTCTGCTGCAAAAAATATATATGTAATGTATATAATTTTTCTGGAAATTCCAGCAAAAATCACGGTTAATCATGCCGCAAAATGGGGAAAAATGACCTGTCAACAGAGGGTGACAAAACTTCAAGTAGGCTGACAATTAAAAGGGTTAATAGTACCTATGCATGTTGGGTATTGTTCTGCTCGGGGGACCTTGCGCTTTCAGATTTAGCTTGTTTTTTCTTGTTTGCATATTGATATTTTAGGAAAACATGGTTTTTATTCTGCTTTTTTATAATTGTTTTTAGGGAAACCCTATGCAACCTAAGAATTCTTCAATGGATTACTTCCAGAAAGATGAGCCCACTACAACAAGCTCAGTACTCTTAGAAAGCTTAACATGTGTACTTTCAGGGAATATATGGTTTGTGGGGATATTCTAAATTTAAAGGGTTGTTTTGGTTGAAAAATTGCAAGGTGCGCACTTTGTCTGCAGAGCTGAAATTTTTAAGTAAAATTACCGTTATGCGCACGCTTTACTTTGGGGTGTTTGGCAACTCTTCCCTTAACAGTACCTATGCATGTTGGGTATTGTTCTGTTCGGGGGTTGTTGCTTTTTCAGATTTTATATGTCTTTTTCTGTTTGCATATAGTTTTTTTAGGAAAATGTGGCTTTGATTCTTCTTTTTTATTCTTTTTTAGGGAAACTCTGTGCAACCAAAGAATTGATTGAGGGATTACTTCCAGAAAATTGCGCCCATGTCAACAAACCTGGTACGCCTAGAAAGCCTGAGGTGTATACTTCCAGAGAATATATAGTTTTTGGGGGGTATTTCAAATTTAAAGGGTTCTTTTTCTGGAAAGACCGCAAGGTGCGCTTAGCGCGGTGCATAGTTGTATTTTATCTGAAAATCTCCTAAAGCGCTGTTTCAGTTTGGGGGAGTCTCCTGGGCAGGAAAGGGTGTCTACCTATACATATGTGGTAACGCTGTGACCGGGATTAATTGGGGTTTCACATGCAATAAGATTTTATTGACAAACTTACATTTTTTTATTACAAAAAAACACTACAAATTGCAAAAAATTTTTTTTTTTTTATTGTTTTGCACATATTTCACCCGAAAGTATTGAGAATACACCTAAAAAATTACAAACATTTCATGTTAAAGCCCAGACTCTGCTGAAAAAAACAATATATCATTTTCCTGGGAAATCCCTGGAAATCCCTTCAAAAATCACATTTGAACATGGAGAGCGCAAAATAGTGCAAAATGGTCTGGCACCAAGGGTGACAAAAACTCCAGGTAGGCTGGCAGCGAAAGGGTTAAAATCGAATTTTTCCTGAAATTTGTAACAAATTTGGATTCGTTTCGCCCATCTCTACACATAATAGGTAAAGTATCTAAATGATGCTTGAAGTAATAATGTTGTAAAGTTGCCACTGTTTTTCAGGGAATATCATTTGTTGACAATAAAAACCTTTATGCACAAAAAAGCCAAGGGTAGCTAGAATAGGTATATTGTAAGGATCAGAAACCAAGACATGCCTATCCAGTTCTATTCAGATTTGCAATGATAAAAAACACCCAAAGGTAAATACAGTGAAAACAAAATATTTAAAAAAAAGGATAACTATGAAACTATGAAAACCATGGTGCATATAAAAAACAAATAGAATGGGGGGCGTTCTGCATGCTGCCTGTTATGTGGTGATTGGTAGGGGGATATTTCAGCACATCATTTGTTTTAGAATATATTTTTCTTGTTTTGCTCTTGGTGCATTTTATTGTCAGGTGCCTTTTAAAGTTTAATAATACTGGACATTAAAAGGTACAGTCAAAGGTAAGTATAGTGAAAATAAAATATTCAAAAAAGAGAACTGTAAAAACCATGGTGCTTATAAAAATGAATCGATACGACTGGTGTGATATGAGAGCTACTGACCAGGTGACATCAGTGACTAACCTCCTGGGATCCTTCTAAAGCTTTCATGGAACAGCCTATCAACTTGCACTACTGCTCGGGAGGGACTACGGTCATTTGTGACAATAGGCCTCTTTAAATGTGTGTTAAATTTGAACCTTTGTTATTTCATGTAATGTCTAAAGTTTTCATCATGGGGCTGTAAACCTAGGTGCTTCTGATTTGGCTTATAACAAATTAAACTTGGTAATACTGGTGCTCAACCCAGAAAGGAAATAAATGATGACTAATAGAGAACCAGCAGTGTTCTATTTACACTCTGGATTTCTTACATAAGATCTACATAATTACTTGAATTGCTTAATTGCTATACTTACATTAGCTCTGTGTCTCTGTGCCTATAAAGCCTTCACACTATTCTCTTTGCAGGGATTTTGCTATGTAGAGAAATTACAATTACAATACAAGCAATTTACCTCTTTATTATTATTGGATTCTTTTATGGAGGGAATTGAACAGCTAAAATAAATCAGTGCTTATAGGCATCTCTCCCCAGTGAAATTCAGATTCGTGCACAAAAAATTCATTTACTTTTTGTAACTCCCGCCATGGTCGATATTTCCCCCTAAATGGTATCCTATCGATCCTATGGACCTTATGGATGCCAGTGGCCTGCAAAGAGGAAGTGCTGCTGGGTTTCTGACACTTTGCATTGTGGCTTATGCAGTTTAAAGCGGACCAAAACCCACCAAACTTGTGAAATACATTTGGTCAAAGCCCATGCCAATACTCCCCTCTTAGGGTGTAGAACTAGAAATGGATATTTTTTTGTATCATCCTGCAACACTGTATTTCCCTCATATTGCACTCCAGGGCATCAGGAAGTCAGAAACAGATGGGTGGGGACTGCAAGACAAAAGGTGTGGTTCCTCCCGGCCTATATATACTTCTGGCTGCTCTCCGCAATCCAGTTTCATTCTTGCAGTTGGGACTGGACTATGAAGGTGTGCCTGGATTTATTTTCCTCTAATTCATTTATTTTTTCCTTTTTTTATAGGTATTACTCAGGGAGCGGGGGATTTAACCTCCGCTGCATCCAGGCCCTTATGGTCCAACTGATCTGGAGGACCCACCTATGTCTCTTTGATCGGTTTAGCCTTTCCGTCCCTTAAGTGCCAGGCACTTAAAATTCACGGGCCTGGCTTTTACCCCTGCTAGCGGCCAAAAAAAAAAATACTCACCTGACCCCTCTATTGATCCTGCTGGATCTTCTCTTTAACTTGGAGAGTGGCCGGAATTGCGCCCCCCCCCCCCCCGGCTTTGGGCAGTGGCTGCAGCTATCTGTAAACAAAAAAAATGAAAAAAATGATTGAGATTTACTCACCTGTGGCCGCGATCCCTCCTGTTGGGTCTTCGCTTCACCAGGGGGGGTACAAACCAACAACCTGATGGCGGTAGCATATATCAACCACCAGGGGGGCACCAGGAGCAAGAGAGCTCTCAGGGAGGTGAGCCGGACCTTATTTTGGGCCGAGAAGCATGTTCCATGCAGAGAGTATATAATAACTGTGCCACGGTTTTTACTCACACATAATTACTTTGTTTTTGATTCACAATTTTTCTTGCAGATTAGGGGAGCCTCTATGGGTACACCTTTTTCTCCTTCACTAGCAAACCTATACAAACGTGGCTGGCCACGACAGGATGTTTTCCCATCGTGGCCAACACCCCTCTGTAACGAACAAAACATATGCCATTTAAAATATCATTAACTGCAACTCTAGGTGCGTAATCTACTTGATTACGTATGGCTATTGCACAAAGAAGTACATGGGATGTACAAAGAGCAAATTAAAAAACAGATTTTCAGAGCACATTCAAGGGGTGGCAAGACACGATCTTAACCGCAACACAAATGTGGCTCGCCACCACAACAACTGCCAGGCAGGTCAGCCATCAAGACGTATTATGGGGATTGAGAGGGTCACATGTGGACCAAGAGGGGGCGATATCCACAAAAAACTACTCATGCGAGAAGCATATTGGATTTATGCACTAGGATCCCCTTAGGGTTAAATTACAGGAGAGATATTAAATTTATTACACTTAATATGCTAAATGTGCTTGTATGATCTGGAATAGACATTAAAGGTTATGCGTCCATAATTGTTATTTGTAATTATATTTATATTGCATTTTTAGATCCACATTTCAACTTATATACTTTGCTTGATCCGGTTTTGGATATCCCCACCTATATTTAAACTTCATATCCATATTTGCTGTATTTGTATTTATATTTGCATTTATCAGTCTTTCATTACTTTTTTATTCTATACAGTGATGTGTTATTTCCACCTAATTATGTGGAGGTGCTTGGCCTGTCAGTGGTTGTTCCCTTCACGGTGGCCCCCACACACTATTGTGTCTCTTGCCTGACCTGGGCTATGTCGGGTTACTATGCAACCTGACCTGGCTACCAGTCCTGGCCTTGGGTGGTATTGGACCTGAGTCTGTGCTTCTATCCATGCAGCCCCTTTATTTTTCTTCCTGCTGCCGTGGCTGTGCTGTGTGGGTGGCGCTCTTGTGCTGCTGTTTCATCCTTAGCAGCATTGCGCACATCTCCTCTTAGTCCTTCTGTTGCCATGCGCCCGAGCCTGTCGATTGCGGGACCTTGCGCACCGCATCTCGGCCCTTGGCATTCCTGGTTGCCAGGCAGCAGGGCCTCGGCCAATCACTGGTCCTCGCGTTTGATTGGCTGATGCGGACACGTGCACTACCCGACGCTGAGGCGCTTGTGTGCGGCAGATTCTCGTGACTGGAGCATCACAACTAACAGGGTAAGTTACCTATTCATTATTTTTATCTATATAAGTGGTTACTACAATAAGCCTAATATCTGTACAAATGACCAGCACTCCGTTATATAATTCCACCAAGTGTATCATAGAAAGACAAATGTGGTATGAAACATCCATCACAAAGTGTCCGAAGTCCATATTAGGTCAAATGGTAAGCAGTGTCCTGAATTCCAACGTTTCGGGGGAGCAGCCCCCTTCATCTGTCCCTGATGAAGGGGGCTGCTCCCCCGAAACGTTGGCATTCAGGACACTGCTTACCATTTGACCTATTATGGACTTCGGACACTTTGTGATGGATGTTTAATAACTGCTACTAAAACTTTCCGTATTTCGGACTCCTTATTTGTCATACCTGAGGGACCACAGAAATCCCTTTAGGATTACTGATCAATCTACACGAGCTATTGGAACTTCTTGGGCTTTTCAGCATGAAGCTTCAGTACAACAAATATGCAAGGCCGCTGCTTGAGTTCATACATTTACCACATTTTATAAGGTAGATTTTAGAACCTTGGCAGATACCGCTTTTGGTACAAAGGTATTACAGACAGTAGAAAACGAAATCTTGCTCCTCATATAAAGAAATAAGGCTTGGGATCCCACCCTGAAGTAAGGGTACTGCTTTTGGAGGTCCCATTTGTGTCTGAATTCTCCTGATGACCTGAAGTAAAATGGAAGAGAAAATACAATTCTGTGTTAACTCACCTGTAGAATTGCTTTCTCTTCCATTATTACTTCAGGACATCAGACCATTCCTGTGTGCTAAATTACTATATCAAATCCTTGGATGCATAGTCTTAGTGGAGTTGTAAATACTTGATCAGCATAGCAAAAAAGGTAAACAGAAGGAAGGTACAGAGGAGTTTGTTTATTGCCCCCCCCCCCCTTTTGTCTCCAACAAAAGATATAGGAATGCCTCCCGGACGGCTGGTTCTACTGCTTTTCAAGGAAACTGGATTGTGGGAATACAGCCGTATTCTTGCAGTCCACGCTCTCCAGTCAAGAGTTAACCCATTTATGTCTGAATTCTCCTGATGGCCTGAAGTAATAATGGAAGAGAAAGCACAGAATTGTATTTTTCCTGATTGTATAGCGCTAATTAGCCAGTCAAAAAAGTCACACATACTGGCAATTTTAGATAACTGCATATATACAAACATGCTTTTTTAACTGTCAGAGAGAGATAGGCCAATAATGACAGCTGAACAAATGCAATAATCTTGACTAAAGAATAAAGGCCTATCTTCTGAAAATCTTCTTGCCTGTCCTGGCTCATTGGAAAATTTTTGCTTATACAAGCCAATGACGCAAATAATCGAGTCTGCTACTATATAAGACCAATATATGACGCTGGCCCGGAGTGGTACCTGACATGAGTAGGAGGAAGTGATTAGGCTTGAGGACAGGTCCTGCACTGAGCTGAAGTGGCATCTGGGTTGGTATCTTTGAACTAGGATGGTATATAGAAAGGGGCTTGGCAAGACAGAGCTTTGCTTGTTTAGGGTTAGAAGTTTAAACTGTATTGTTTCAGATATTGGCAGCCAGTGAAAGGACTGATGAAGAGAAGAAGCACTGGAGAAGTAAGAGGAGAAGCACTGGAGAAGTAAGAGGAGAGGAGTGTAAGGCAAGCACCAAATGTTAAAGTAGATTGAAGGGGTTCCTGTCAGTTTGCTAGTAGACAATAAAGGAGGGAGTTGTTGTATTCTAGTTGGGATGAAATCAGAGAATGCACTTTTTTAGAGGCATGAGGAGGAGACAGACGTGGGAAAGATTTCTGATTTAGATATGACAGGAGATGGCTAGTGACTGGATGTGTGGTGTGAAGCAATAATTCAGTATATCCCCAAGACATTGTGCTTGGAGAGCTACAGTGAGATTTCTATCAGATATTGTTATATTGGAGACGGGAGAGATCAATTTGGGGGGGCAAAATGACATAAAGGGAGAAGTAGCTGTGAGGCAGTCTGGGACATAAGATAGGAAGTAAGAAATATCTGGACCTAAGTATATTTGAGTGTCATCTGTGTAGAAGGGGTGTGAAAGTAACCGTAGATGTTAGAGTAGGGGTCCAAGTAACCTTGTGGTACACCAATAGACAGTGCGCAAGGAGAGAACACCATGTTGGAGTAGACTGTGCAACGCGGAATTTTTAAGATAGTATAGTATATAAAATATCTTAATTTCCTAGTAACTGAACTAAAGTAGCAGAGTATAAGCTAAAATGGTTGACTAGGCAACCAGCTTGTAATATTTTTAAAACTTGCTGAATATGGGCCAGGCACTCCATTTCTTGTAGTTTTTTTGTATATATCGGTATATGCCTAGCACAAAGAAACCCACTATTCAATACCCTATTTTGAAGAAATACTAAATGCCATTGCACTTCTAATCCTTTGAGAAGACATAAAGGCAAACAGAAGAGATCTCTTTGGGGGAGATTGGTTCAGACACCAGGAAGCCTCCATCTGCCACTTTTGCACCAATAAGCAGAACACAAAAACGTGTATAAGACTTATTTTTTCTTTACATAGTTTTGCTGAAGTATGAATGATAATAGTTTTGCTTTTTTAAGTAGTCAGTGTTTGAATGAAAAGGCTTATTCTTGTATTTCTTTGACAAACCATAATATTTTTTTTGTCAGGTATTCATTGTCACCGAGATTAAAAAATAGTGATCAACATTTTTTTGACACTGAAGAAAATGGAGGGTCCAGATGTACAACAAAAGCATCAAGCAGACATAACCACCACCAACATCACCATTATCACCACCATTCATCTTATGGACATCTAGCTACAGACGACAAAGACAAAGTATCTTGTGTGACCAGTGGGGGCAGTAAGTGTTGTTTTTTATTATGTGTAATTAGACTTGTAATACCATTTTACAGCAAGTTTGGCATAGATATGCACCAACATGCATTGAAGAGATCCCTTCAACAAATGAAGACCTACCATTGTATTTACAGTGACATTCTTTGCACTGGTCAATAGCCATTCCTTCTTTTATGGGGTCCGATTCTAAGACATTAAATATAAATAGTGAAACAATAGCAATTTCAAAGCTTGTCTGAATATTAATATTTTGTGCCTCATTTCTTATTGAAACAATGCTTGAAATCAGAGCTGTGACATAAAGGCTGCCCATTTTAGTAGAAATACATTTATACTATATTGATTGTTAAAAGGCACAGTAGAGGTTTCCAACATATGTTGCTTTTCAAAATTGAATCATTTTGACAAAAAAAATCTCCCCACCTTCAAACACCATATGCCAATAGTAAAATATAAATAATGCAATTGGTGCCTGACTGCTCTGCCGAACCTCCGAGTAAAGCACTTACCTCAGCTGTTACTAACAAAGAATGTTTAAATGAAGAATCACACCAACAGAGTGACATAATTACATGGCACTTAGTAACATGTCTCTAAGAATCCAACACTGTCCTGTCAAGTCATCATGCAGGGCTTTACTGGTGTTACAACTTCAAAGCAAATTAATTTGGCTGGAGAATAATGGAGAGTTGTATCCACTCACCCGCACCCGGGGCCCCCTACTAGCAGCAGGGGCTCCGGGACAATGATTACAGGTTTGCTTGTATCAACCTCAGCTGTTAAACACACCCTTCCATGTGTACTCTTTCCATGGTTCCTGTGTGGGTTAAGTGGTAAGCTGTGGCTAAAATAAAATTCTTTGAATCGCCAAAGTTTAATTAAAAGCAACTGTGTCTGTATTCTGTCAGTGTAAAATAAACAGCCATGGCAAACAAAAATAAAAATATTTGGGTTAGATTACAGTAATGGTATGCATGAAATGGTTTGCTCATTTTTAAGGGCAACTTTTTTGTTAATGTTATTGATTGCAATAGAACCCAAACCAAATAAAAAAAAGCAGATTTAATCTTATACAGTTAGTACACTACTTTTGTATATGTCATTGCTGATACATACTAATCCCCTCATATCTAGTGTCCCATTGGCAACCCAACCAATAGTGCAGAAAATGCCTGGCGCAGGTATGCCTGGGAAGCCATTGTTCCTCTTTAATTCCAGGAAGGCCCGGCCAAACCTTTGACGGCATGCTTGAAGTCTTGTACAAAGCAACTTTCTGTAATACTGTCATCTGTAGCAGATCCTTAGAGGAGGGGTGGTTCCTGCATGCTTTGAGAGATCAACAATTATACTTGCTCCTAAGTCATCAATGGCATCGGTCCAAAGCTGGTGCCAAGTGTGCACAAATAACCACATCGCTCCCCTGCAATTAACCTAGTCCTCCACTACTTGTTGGAGCACTTAGACCTTCCAGGCTCTTATGAATTCTCTTTGTGGATTTCAGTTGGTCGTTCAACACTATTTAGACACCATTCAATAAGATGACCCAACTCAACATCTCCTACAGTGTATGCGAATATATCAGGAACTTTCATACAAGGAGGCTAAAGCAAGCAAAACTGCTTTTTTTTTTTGGTCTAGTGTGAAACCGGCGATATATGGTGCTCCTCAGAATGTGTGCCCTCCCCACTACTGTTCTCCCTGTATAATGATGACTGTGTCTCCTCAGAGCCATTGATAAATATTATAACATTTGCCTATGATGCCACTAAAGAAGCCTACCACAGGAAGTTTGAGAAGCTGAGTCAGTGGTGCAGTGAAAATGATCTGCTGAACAACACTACAAAGACAGTAGAAACAGTAGTGAACTTAAGGATAGCCCCCTCCACTATCTCCATCTATGGGGACATAGATAAGCAGGTTTAAGAAGCTAAATTACCATGGTACCATTCCCTGAGGCTTTTTCCATGGAACGCAGGGGTGAAGTCTACCCCTTGAAGCACGCCCTCATACCTGCTATACTACAGCTTAGTACCTGTTTATTTTGCCCCTTTTGCCCCTTTTGCACATGGTAGCACTTTATGCAAGTTTGCCCTGGATATTTGATGTATATTGATGTTTCTGGGGATTTTTACACTTTAAAAATTATTTATTTTGGGTGGGGGGTTAAGTATCATTGGACCTGCCTTCTCTAGGTGGATTTTAGTATATACAGTATGTTGTTTTTTATATTAATAAATGTATTACTTCATATTTTGAGTGCAGCTACTCTTTTTGAGGGGGTGGCTTTTCCTTACCCCCCCCCACTCCTTTCCTTTGTATACTCCCCGGCTGGGGTGGATGGTGAGCCAGCACCTTGTAGTATTATTAAGCTGTGCAAATCTATTTTATTTTACTGCTTGACTGTTTTTCCGTGGTACCATGCTTACACATAACAGGAGAACACCACCAGCACTACCCTAAAGAAGGTGCACAAGAAGTTGTTTTCTGGCAAATAAAGCAGACCAACAGTCAAGAATGACTCAAACCAGACCATCAAAACAAACAGTGCTCATATGCATCCCTCCCCAGGGCAATTCAGATTGCTGCACATAAAAATTAATTTACCATTTTACTCCTGCTGTAGTAAAATTTAGAAACAAAATGGTGATTCATGCATTTGCAGGTCACCTGCAAACAGGAAGTGCTGCCGTGTTTCCTGTTACTGTGCATTTTCAGTTATATTAGTTGCATTCAGGCAGCAGCAAGGCTGATTGTCTGCCACAAGATCTGTTATCCTGTTCTATAATGCAAACATTGAGTCTTCATGTACAATCTGGTCCACAGGACCAACAAAAATGGTACACTCCAGAAGATGGGCAAGAATCATTGGTTCCCCCCTACCATCAATACAGAACCTCATTACCAGTCAAGTTTGATCCAGAGCAGTAAAGATCATAAATGATCTGACACACCCTGGTCATACCCTTCTTCTTTCTGTTCCACCCTCTAGATTTAAGTATAGGGTACTAGGATTGGGCAGTTCAATAAATATGTATACTTGAAACGGACGCTACAAATCCTGTTGCTTAGTCATGGTTGTTATGTGGCACCCCCAAATGTTTAGTTCCAGGCCTTAAGAACCAAATTTTACTGCAATTTCCTGATACTGAGGCAATACATTTTTCATGAATATTACAGTATTGCAAACTAATTTTCCTAATTGTATGTTGATTGCTGATTTTTTTAGAACTATCCTCTGCAATTCCTTTTATTTATGAAGTTTCTTCGGGGCATTTGAAAAAAACAGATGCTGAAACAACAAAGATGGCTTCCCCGTGGCGTGCATTGCACATCAACATAAGCAGGGTACTGTTCATTAGTTTGTTTTTAAAAAATGTTTATGTGGATTGTAATTTGACATAATGCATGTACCATTTGTCGTCCTTTCCTGTGGTTTTTATTTTTTTCATATTACAATGAACTGAAATATGCATTTTGCCCTCAAAGAACAAGAAAAGCAAGTGATTACAAAGCAGGTAATTCTGTTTTCATTGAATCACATCATCAACATAACCAAACAGAAATAGAGAAGGAGAAAACAAAAAAACTGTGAAAGTGAGGTGTGGGGATGAGGTGAAAGAAGGGCGAATAGAGAACTTGCAAACTCCTTTGTCCACATGACCAAACAAAGCCACCTCCCAAGCAAGACATTCAAGCTGCTATCCATATTAAGAAAATAATATTAATATTAGCCTCCTTTAGTATACTTGTTAGCTTTTCAAAAATTGTTAATTCTGTTCCAGACTGCTTGGAAAAGCACCTTTTCATTCTTTTCCACATTTGCTATGCTATGTTTTGTGACTCGTCATCAGCTTATGTTGGTTTTGTGAAACCAGCTCTGATTTATTATGCAGGAGCACAACTCAGAGAATGCAGTAAGCAAAAAACTCTGAGATAAAACCCTCTTATTTTGGAACTTTTCAGCTAAATGTGGAGTACAGTACCCTCCTCCCAGCACCCTTAGCTAGCATGTCTCATAATAATTAATATCCTAACATACATTTAAAAAAAGACTCCAATGACATTACATTGACTGAGCATTTGCTAAACATCTGGCACATATCCAACTAATCTTCTTACTGCTCTAATTTGCAGAGAATCATATACTTATGGTTCTGTGGCTTGGACAACTTAAAAGAACAAATAGTTGAAATCAAGCCTGGAGTCATTTCCCCCTACAACAAATACATTAAGAGTGCAAACCCGATCTAAGATAGCATATTCTTAAGAAGCTTCCCTACCCAATGTTTAAGTATATTTAAAATGATCACCAAAAAGAATACTGTGCTTCTATTCCCAGTATGTCACACACCCCGCTTCTGAATATTCATGACATTTGGGTAACTGTCGAGGGCGATCTTGCAGAGATGACATGAAAAAAAGGGAGCCCCTCCCGGTCCATAAATACCTGGGACCTCCCACCATTCCCCAGTCTTTCGTCTCTGCAGTCGGCGAGCAAGTCAGAAGATGGCTATCTCATCCTTGCAGGTAGCCGGGGTTACCCCCCGGCCCATTTTTGGTTCTATTTGCTGCCTGAACCTTTTTTAAATTTAAACTATAGCAGTATGCCTCCCAGTCTAGGCTGAAGGTCCAGGCAATGGTAGGCTGCACCACTGTGGTGTGTATGGGAGCTTGCTCCCCCGTGAGACCCCATACAAAGGGGTAGGCGGTATCCGGGTTGGTGATCCCGGCTTGGGATGCCCCATCCCTCTTGCCCTTTCACCTATTGGTGTGGGTTCTCCTCCCTACCGTGTCCCTCTGTGCCCCTTGGGGGGAGGGGCCCTTTCTCCGGTGTGACTTTAATGGGGGGAAAGGTTTTTGTGTGGTGTTTGTGTGTTTCACGGGGCTGGGCGGCCGTTGCTTGCAGCTGAGCAGGCTGCTTCTTTCAGGTGCGGTTTAGGAGGGGGCGGGGCCGGGCGCTCAGCGTGCTCGTCGCGGCCCGCCCCCCCTCGATGTCGGCTCCAATGAGGTGCTCTGGTGCTTGCTGGGGCTGGGCCTGGCGTGAGGGGAGGGGGCGGGGCCAGGCGCGACGCGCAATGTGCGCTGGCCCGCTCCTCTTCTTCCGTCCTCTCTGTTTCTCTTTCATTCCCTCGCTGCTGTGAGGGTTGACGGTCTCCTTTGGCTTTGCGTGAGTGATTTCTTTTTGTATCTATTGATATATGATTGTTGGGTGATGTGCATGTTTTGACACTTATGCACTCCCTGCTTTTCTGTTTTCCAGCTGGGATCCCTTCTTTTGAGTTAAAATGGGGGGTTCTCCCGGTCCTAGAATTTGATTAGGGTTCCTAAAGTTTAAAAAAAATAAAAATAATAATAAAAATCCTCCCACTTGGGACTTGAAGGGGCATCCCGGGTAGCTTTAAGAGCGTAATTCCCTCTGGTCATTGCGACTATATTAAAAATCACCATATGGAGGCTTCTCAGGATACCGGGCTTGGGCTCCCCTCGGGGCAATCCTGGCAGTGTGTGGGTTGTGGAGTATCCCTTGCGGGGGATAATGTAATTGTTTTCATACCTTGTGCTCAGCAGGCCATAACGCAGCAGTCGGGGGCCCAGGCGTCTGGGTCCGTGGCCTCGGCCTCCCCTACCCCACCCCGCCTTATCCGTACCCCCAGTGATGTTGTCACAGGCGGGGAGTCGCAATTTGATGTATGTGCCAGACTGGCTAATATTGAATGTATTTCCGGCTCTGTTGCCAGAAAGGCCTCGGCTAAGAGAAAACATTTGTCTCCAGCTGCGCCGGCTTTTGAGTTTGATGATTCTGATTTTCATGACTGGTCTGATTATTCCCCGCTAGAAGAGGGGGAATTATTTGAGGATTCTGATGGTTCTGACAATCAGAAATTTGTTGGTGCTGATACTGAGCAGGGGCAGGGAGATGCTGTGGATACCCCGAAGATCCTGGCTCACCTTTTTGAGGTTCTGGCGATTTCTCCTCCAGAGGAGGCTGCTCCGCAAAAGGGGGAGTTCTTTGGGACTTCTAAACTGCGCCTGGAATTCCCAAATCAAAAGCATTTTGATGGCATTATTCTTAAGGAATGGGAGAAGCCTACTCGGCTTCCAGGTATTCCTCAGGGTTGGGATAAGAAGTATCCCTTTCCGGTGGACGTGGTAAAACGATGGTCGTCCCCTCCCGAGGTGGATGCCCTGGTGCTCGGGTTATCTAATACTTCTATTTTGCATTCTCCTGACTCCACCACTCTAAAAGATGGTGAGGACAAACTCATTGATCAGATGGTTTGCCACGCTTTTGCTAGTGTCGGTTCAGCCTTGCGGCCTGTTTGTGCTTCGGCGCTTACGGCAGTGGCTACCAGGTCTGTTGTTAGGGACCTGTTGAGTTCTTCCAGGCTTGACCCGGCTAGTGATGAGTTTGCCGCCCTTAAGTGGTGTGAATTGTTCATGTCCTTTGTACTTGCCGCTCTGGATGACACCATGGTCATGTGTGGTAGAACCTCGGCCTTGCTTGTGGCTATTCGGCGGTTGGTGTGGTTGCGCCAGTGGGCGGCTGATTTTGTGGCCAAAAAGCCGCTTACAGCTCTTCCCTTTATGGGGTTGCGGCTTTTTGGAGAAATATTAGATTCAGTCATGAAAGGAGAGAAGTTACCTCAGCGTAAGAGGCAACGTCGTCCCATTCGGGGGGAGGCCTCCTTTAACCCTTCCTTTCATGGTGCCAGAACTGGCAGAGTTTTGGCCTTCTCTACCCTCAGAGGTGGTTCCTGGAGTAGAGGCAGAGGTCGTGCCCGTCCAGGTCACAATTGGAGTTCCCAAGCCAGCTGTCAAGCCAGCTCAGCAATGAGGGGGCGCCCTCACCCTTGCGGGTGGGGGGACGGCTGCGACACTTCTTCCAGGTCTGGGACCAGGAGGTCTCAGACAAATGGATTCTGGAAGTGGTGTCTTCCTGTTACAAGCTGGAATTCGAGATCCAGCCTCCTCCCAGATTCTTCAGGTCTCGAGTGCCTTCGGATCCACTGGCCGCACTGGGGCTCCGGGCGGCAGTAAGTTATCTGCTGGACATGGCTGTCATTTGCCCAGTGCCTTCCGCGGAAAGGGGCTTGGGATTCTATTCCAATCTATTCACGGTGCCCAACGTGGACGGCTCCGTTCGGCCCATTTTGGATCTGAAGCTCCTCAATCGGTTTATCCGCTTCAGGAATTTTTGCATGGAAACCTTGCGTTCAGCCGTCGATTCTCTTTGTCAGGGGGACTTCATGACGTCCATAGACATAAAGGATGCGTATCTACATGTACCTATCTTCCCGGCACACCAGAGATTCCTCAGGTTCGTGGTGGAAGATCAGCATTTTCAGTTTGTGGCCCTTCCATTCGGGCTTACCTCGGCTCCGAGGGTGTTCACCAAGGTACTGGCGGGGGTGATGGCCCTCCTCAGAGTTCAGGGCAATCGCATTGTACCATAACTGGACGACCTTCTCGTTTTGGCTTCCACTCTCAGCCAAGCGGAGCTAGACACCAGAGTTGTGGTATCCACGCTGGAGAGGTTCGGCTGGGTGATCAACTATCCCAAGTCCTCCCTCTCCCCGTCCAGGGAGGTTTCGTTTCTGGGCATGACTCTGGACGCCTTTCAGGCCAGGGTGTTCCTTCCTCTGCCCAAGATTCTTTTGATCCAAGATTTGATTCGGCTTCTACTATCCAATCCTCCCGTCTATCTGGCTAGGGATGAGATTGGTAGGTTTGATGGTGGCTTCCTTCGAGGCAGTCCCTTTTGCCCAGTTTCAAATGAGGACGCTTCAGCTCCATCTTCTAGCGACTTGGGACAGGTGTCCGCTGTCATTAGATCAGTCTTGTCTGCTGTCTCCCCGGGCTCAGCAGTCCCTTCAGTGGTGGCTAGTGTCAAGCAATCTGTTGAAGGGCAGATCCTTTCTGGCCCATTGTTGGGAAACGGTCACCACGGACGCCAACCTGTCGGGCTGGGGGGGGGGGGCTTCTGGAGGGAACATCAGTTCCAGGGGTTATGGGGGCCTCAGGAGGCTCATACCCCCATCAACGTTTTGGAGCTGCGGACCATTTGGTTGGTTCTGTCTCGCTTGACTCTTCTTTTGCAGGGACTGCCAGTTCAAGTCCGACAGTCGGACGGCGGTCGCTTACATCAGTCACCAAGGAGGGACTCGCAGCAGGAGTACCCTCAGGGAGGTATCTCTGATCCTTGTTTGGGCAGAGAGCAATGTCCCATGCATCTCAGCCATTTACATCCCGGGAGTGGAGAACACGAAGGCGGACTCCCTGAGCAGGAGATCCTCTCGCCGAGGAGAATGGTCTCTCAATTACAAGGTATTCCAGTCCCTTTGTCACAAGTGAGGGACTCCGGAGGTGGATCTCTTTGCCTCACGTCACAATCACAAGCTTCCTGCCTTTGTGTCTCAGGATCCTCTGGCCCTGGTAGTGGATGCCATGTCCCTGGCTTGGAGGGAACTGGGGTTTCTGTACCTGTTCCCCCACTTCTCCATGGTGGGCAAGGTGGTGCGCAAGCTAACTCTAGAAGGGGCACCAGCAATTCTGGTGGCTCCAAGGTGGCCAAGGCGAGTGTGGTTTGCAGACGTTGTGCGGCTGGCATTAGATCAGTTTTATCTGCCTCTTCTTCTGGATCTTATCACCCAGGGTCAGCTACGCTGCCCAATTTACCAACCTTGCTTTGACGGTGTGGCTGCTGAAACCTCCACCTTAAAGGAGGAAGGTCTTTCTGATGCGGTGGTTCAGACTCTTGTTAGAACTAGGAAGAGATCTTCCTCTAACGTCTACTATAGGACTTGGAGGTCTTATATTAACTGGTGCGAGGCTAAGGCCTTGCCTTGTAGGGTGTTTTCTATTCCCAGAATTCTGGAGTTTCTTCAACAGGGCCTCCTTTTGAGCCGGTGCATGATATTGCTCTTTCTCTGCTCACTCACAAAGTTGCCTTTTTGGTGGCTATTACCTCTGTTCGGCGTGTCTCTGAGTTGGCGGCTCAGTCTATTCAGGCCCCTTACTTTGAGAGGCACCTGGACAAGGTAGTTTTCCGCTTTTAGCCGGATTTCCTTCCTAAGGTGGTTTCGGCCTTTCACCTCAATCAGGATGTAGTTCTCCCTTCCTTGTGTCCTAAGCCTAGCAATGACAAGGAGAGGACCTTACATTCTTTGGATTTGGTTCGATGTGTGAAATATTATTTGGTGGCTACTTCTCCTTTTCGTAAGACGGACGCCTTTTTCGTGGTGCCTTCCGGGCCCAGGAAAGGTTTGGCGCCCCCTAAGTCCTCCATTAGTAGATGGATTCGACAGGCCATTGTTGGGGCCTATTCTGCCAAGGGGAAGGTTCCCCCTCTTCGTGTTACCGCTCATTCTACTCGTGCTGTTGGAGCATCTTGGGCTTTTCAGCATCGGGCTTCTGTTGAACAAGTTTGCAAGGCTGCTACTTGGTCTTCTGTTCATACTTTTTCTAAGTTTTATAAGGTAGATGTGCGGGCCTCAGAGGATGCTGTATTTGGCCGCAAAGTTCTGCAAGCTGCAGTAGTTTAAGTTTGCATTATTGCCTTTTTGGGATCCCCACCCATTTTGGACACTGCTATTGGATGTCCCAAGTGTCGTGAATATTCGGAAACAGGGTGTGTGACATACTGGGAATAATACCATTTTGTGATTACTCACCTGTAAAATGGTTAATACAAGTATGTCACACACCCCGCTTCATACTGCCCTTTTTTGGTTTTCTGGGATCCTTTATATGGTGAACCTTTTTTCTTTGCTGTTTACATTTGGCTCTTCCTGGTCTCTTTACTGCTGTCTTATACTGGGGAATGGTGGGAGGTCCCAGGTATTTATGGACCGAGAGGGGCTCCCTTTTTTTCATGTCATCTCTGCAAGATCGTCCTCTACAGGACAGTTACCCAAGTGTCATGAATATTCGGAAGCGGGGTATGTGACATACTTGTAATAACCATTTTACAGGTGAGTAATCACAAAATTGTATTTTTGTGAGAAGATCCTAAGCCTTTGCATATCTATCCAGTAATAGATGGCAGAACTTGGCAAAATACTCGGCACCCACCAGTTGTGATTAAATATATCTAACAACATATATCATTTCTGACTTGCCCCAAAATAATATCACTATATATGAACATTTGCAACTGGATAATGCAAGATTGTAGGAACTTTTGCATATCTTGTATTCCAAAGAGACAATGAGACTCAGGTTAAAACCATGCAGACAGGGAAAGAAAAAAAAGAACATCTCAACCAGTTATTATGCCGGGACAAAACACTACTAAATCAATGGTTATTGATTATACCACAGTGATACCCCCCCGACCAGACCCTCTACCATGGTTAGT
Organism: Gastrophryne carolinensis; assembly: GCA_027917425.1. Classification (NCBI taxonomy): domain Eukaryota; kingdom Metazoa; phylum Chordata; class Amphibia; order Anura; family Microhylidae; genus Gastrophryne; species Gastrophryne carolinensis. Next base: position 224,142,343 of record CM051239.1, on the reverse strand, counting down.
AATGGCAAGACTTCAGTAGCAGCTGTATTTCATTTACCATCCTGGGTCAATTATCTGGCCCCTTCTTCAGGACTAGGCCAGTCAGAAACATTAGGTAAAGCAAACATATCATACTTAAAGAGATATGTTTGCTTTACCTAATGTAATGATTTGCAGCATTTTTTATTCATGATATGACAGCGCGAATAATGTCATTCATGACGTCAGGCAATAATTTTGGAATAGCTGGCTGCTTCTGCCTATTTAACTATGAGTAATGCCATCTTCTGGTTAATACTGCTTGTTCCTGAAGAAGGGGGCTTGCGGACACTCCCACCTATTCATTTCACATTCCTCAGCCTCTTCAATTTGGCAAATGCTTCCTTCCAGTACAGTGGAAGATCATCATCATGGGTGCCACTATAACAGGTTGGGGGGTGTCATGGGGTCACAAACGATCCAGGGACAGTGGAGTCCAGGGGAGAGCAGACTCCCCGTAGATATACTGGAACTGAGAGTGATTCTATTGTGTCTCAGACATTGGACATCCCATCTGAGGGGTCATCCTATCAGTATTCTAACAAACAATCGGATGGTGGTGGCATACATCAACCACCAGGGGGGCACCAGAAGCAAGAAAACTCTCAAGGAAGTAAGCCAGATTTTACTTTGGGCTAAGAAACCGGTTCCATGCATCTCGGCAGTACACATACCAAGAGTGAACAACCTGCAGACCGATCATCTCAGCACAGTGGTCCTGCATCAGGGGGAATGGTCTCTCAGTCAGAAGGTCTTTCAATCCCTATGCATGCAATGGGAGATTCCAGAGGTAGATCTCTTTGTGTCATGGCACATTCAAAAGGTTCTGAAGTTTGTGGCCCAGTCCAGGGATCCTCTAGCAATAGCAACAGATGCACTGACTCTTCAGTGGTTAGCAGTCAAGCTTCTTCATGCGTTCCCTCCGACTCCACTCCTGGGTCGAGTACTGAAGTTAGCTTGCGAGGGGGTCCCAACCATTCTGGTGGCTCCTCAGTGGCCAAGTATAAGCTGGTTCTCGGACATAGTAAGGTTGTCAGAGGGCAACCCGTGGAGGTTACAAAATGATCCAGATTTTCTCATACAGGGGACTCTAAGGCACCCCAATTCACAAGTTCTGACTTTGACGGCCTGGCTATTGAAACCTTCATCTTGGGTTTTTTTTTCTGCCAGAGTCATCTATACTATGATTCCGGCCAGGAATTAGTCTTCATCAATGATCTACTATAGAGTCTGGCGAGCATTTAATGCTTGGTGCGGATCCAGAAGGTTCGCTTGTATAACTTTTTTCTGTTCCCAGAATACTGGATTTTTTGCAGAAAGGTCTTGATGAAGGTCTTTAATTGAGTACTTTAAATGGACAGATATCTGCTTTATCTATCTTTTTTCAGAAACAAATAGCTGAGAATAAATGTATTTATTTATTTGGTGATACATAAGGACAAGGCCGTCTTCCGTTTTAAGCAGGATTTTCTGCCTAAAGTGATTTCCCCTTTTCCTCTTAATGAAGAGGTGGTTTTGCCTTCCTTATGTTCTTCTCCGGTGTCCGATAAGGAGAGGGTTCTTCACTCACTGGATGTAGTGAGAGCGCTGAAGTATTATATCACTGCTACTCAAGCTTTCCATAGGTCGGACTCTTTAATTATCATACCTGAGGGACCACAGAAAGGGCTTCCACCAGCTAAGTCTACCATCAGCCAATGGATTAGACAAGCAGTGGTAAGAGCCTATGTCTCCAAAGGGAGGGGTCCTCTCTTGCTGCTCATTCGACACAAGCATTTGGAGCTTCTTGGCCTTTTCAGCACCAAGCTTCAGTAGAACAAGTATGCAAGGCCGCTACTTGGTCTTCAGTTCATACATTTACCACATTTTATAAGGTAAATGTTAGAGTCTCTGCGAATGCCGCCTTTGGTATTACAGACTTTATTAATGTTTTGGAATGTCTTATTCCTGATGGCCTGAAGTAAAATAAAAGAGAAAAGATAATTCCTTGGGTACTCACCTGAAGAATTGATTTCTCTTTCATTATTACTGCAGGAAATCATACCGTCCCTGTCTGCTAGATTTCTATATCCATGCCTTGGGTGCCTAGTCTTAGTAGGGTTGTAAATATGTAAATATTTTGATCAGCATCAAAAAAAAGAAAAAAAAGGAATTAAATGGAGAAAGGAGACTTGTATTTTTTCTTCCACAGGAGATATAGGAATACCTCCGTGGCAGCTGGTTCTACTGCTTTTCAATTGAACTGGATTGGAGGAAATCAGCCGGAAGGATATAGGCTGGGAGGAGGAGCCACACCTTTGTATTGCAGTCCATGACCTTCGGCTGAGAGGTTAACCCAATTGTGACTGATTTCCTCTGATGTCCTGAAGTAAAAATGTAAGAGAAATCAATTCTACAGGTAAGTAATCACAGAATTATCTTTCAAATGTTATCAAATAAAGTACAACTTTTTGCAATCATAATCAGGAGTACTCCTTGCTTCATTTTCAAACTTGTATTATCAAGTTTATAATACAAACTCTTCATATTTAACTTATAATACTTATTCAATTCACTGTTTAGAAGCGATCATTTCTGCCATCTCGTCCACTTTGTAAATCTATTTATTTACCTGCTACTCAATTTTACCATTTCCAAGCCCAACAAAATGTGTACCATTTTACGATGTAACTAAGTAGAGCCCTAGAAATAAAAAAAATAAATTCAAAAAGACTAAAGATGTCAACTAAAAATAGGGGAAGAAGAAAAAGTAGATGGGGGAAGTGGGATAAGTACAAAGAAAAAGTAAAGTGAGGCAGAGAAAGAGAGGTGAAAAAAGAGGGAAAAACACAAAAGGGGGAAGAAAGGGAGTGTGAGCGGTGGGAGGAGCAGCCAAGGAAGACTCCTTGTGAGCCCTTCCTTACGTAACTCTCTTAAAGTAAGTCACATCACCGGTGTTCCTGTTTTGCTTGCTTTCTTTGCTTTTTCTTTTTTCCCTCATCCTCAGGATTTCAATCACCCTTATCCTCACAATATCTTTTATAGTGATCCATATTTTTATAACTCAGCAAATTGCCCCAGATCTTTTGGAAATCTGTCTACTTCCCTCTATATTTTCTATATTTGCATTACTATACTTCTTCCATCTCCATTTTATTCCAGATCTCCTGGAACCAGTTTCTAATTGTTGGATCTTGTTCTTAAGTCCTGTCAGAAGATTTTGTTGATCTTCTGAAAGGGTTGTCTCTTTCTCATTCTTGACAAAAATATGGCTTTGATTTACCTCCTGTTGTTACTAAGGTGTAGAATCGCGAAATGACCTTCGTTAATGGATCCTTTTGTGTCCCCATTGTCTCAAGCAGTGTATTTTACCTATAAAATCATTGTCTAATGTCAGTAAAATATACTGAAGTTGGAGCAACCTCCATTTGTCTAAATCTGGTTTGTCCCATTTCTCCTGTTCTACTGGGGGCCATTCTGAGCTCTCAATAATTATTTTACTGTTCCTACTGGTTCCTATACTTTTCCTGTTCCTCCTGCTATATGTTTCTGGGTCTGTCCCTTGACTTGCAGTATATACATTGGGGGAAATTGTTCCCAGCTCTCTCACTTTGACTGCTTTCAGTGTTGTCATGTAATGTTTGTTTCCAGCACCTCCCCTTTGTTTATCCAAGGTAGATCCTCCAAAGGTACCTCACTCACATTCCCCTCCACGCTGACCTATTTTTTCTCCTTCTTATTTCTGTAAAAGGGCTGCTGTGCAATAACCTACATGAAATGTCACCTTAATTCTGATTGTACTCTCTGATCTATCACTCGGCTTTATCATCCTGGCTGCCACGCCCAGGCCCTGTCACCCTGTACCATGAGTGGATGACCGGGGGTGTTCACACAGCCAGGTCTATCCCTCACAGAGGGTACTCCATTGAATACCAGGGCACACCCTAGATTATCTGACCTAGTGAGTCTGAGTGTTCAGTGGCTCCACCTACTTGGGATCTCCTGACTAGCTAACTGATAGCAAGAAATATTGCTCTGAATAAAGAACCATGTGGCCTTGTGTTCAAATTGCAATGAAAAAAGACCACTGCAACACCAGGTACATGCAGTACTAATGTGAAAAGTGTCTTGGGACCAAGAAAATCAGAGATGAGACTGTGGTCCAGAATGTTCTCCTCGGGTTCCCAAGATCTTTCCTCTGGGCCACAGCCTTCCCAGTCGACCAAAAAATATCTTTTGCCTCTGGAGACCTTAGAGGCCAGGATCTTTCACCTTGAAAACATCCACAGTACCAGAGATTGGAGCGGGTACCAAGATTTTCGGAGAAAAACTATTGCAAATCACTGGCTTCAAAAGAGAGACGTGGAAGGAGTTGGGGATATGAAGAGATGCTGGAAGGTGAAGCTTATAGCAAACCAGATTGATCTGTTGCTTGATCTTATAAGGGACCAGATAGCGGGGACACAGTTTGTAGCTGGGAATTCGGAAGCGGATGAGCCAAACAGGAGCCAAACAGGCTCCTGGAGCCAAACAGGCTCCTGGAGCCAAACACAGGAGCCAAACAGGATGCCCTCCCAGGGTGCTGAGAGTCTCTTTCCAGGCGGAGTTCCTCCTGTCTTTCAGAAAAACACACATCAATGCGTGTGGCCAAATGGATGAGGTCAGTCAAAGATTAAGGCAAATCATGTGCAGCTAGAGCATCTTTAATTTTGCTAGACAGTCCCTTCTTGAAGGAGGCACATAAGGCCTCATTATTCCAAGACAGTTCAGATGCCAGGGTACGGAACTGAATGGCGTAATCACCAATGGACAGGTTGCCCTGGACCAAGTTCAATAGGACCGTTTCTGCAGACGAGGCCCGGGCTGGTTCCTCGAAGACCTGGCGGAACTCGGAGACCAAGGCGAGTACATTGGAAGTAACTGGATCCTTGCGATCCCATAATGGGGTAGCCCAGGCCAGAGCCTTTCCTGAGAGCAGACTAATAACAAAGGCCACCTTGGCACATTCAGTAAGGAATTGGTCCGTCGAAATTTCCAAATGCATAGAACACTGGGTAAGGAAGCCTCAGCATAACTTGGCATCCCCGTCAAACTTAGCCGGCAAGGAGAGACGGATTCTAGAAGTTGATGCTACTGGAGGCTGTGGCGGCAACACTGGAGTAGGAAAGCTGGTTAATTTGGCGAGACTGCATAGCCACTATTGTAGGTAGTTCAGTGGCATCTGGCAGTGGCACCCCAGCGGGATCCATGGCCGTGTCAGGGGAGCGGAGTCTAAGAGGCCACCGGTATTCACCAGAGCCCGCCGCAAGGCAGGTTGGTCTTGTAGCGGCGAGTGACCCCCAGGTCGCTACCCCCCAACAGCGGCTCAGTCACACAGTCAGCCGAGGTACTGCGTGGTGCAAAGGAGGCAGGCAAAAGGCGATGTCAAAGTTCAAGCAGAGGTCAGGACTGGCAGCATAATCTCGAGATTGAAGATAAGTAGCCAAGATCGGGACGGGCAGCGAAGGTTCAGAGTCGGGGACAGGCAAAGGTCGGTACACGGGTGAGCAATCCTGAAAACAACTGACTTTCTGCATACAGTACATAGGAAGACCAAGATCCGGCACTGATAAAAAGGAAGTGCCCCTTAAATAGGGGAAGTGGATGCAGGACTGGATGACTGGGCCACAATCAGTGGTGTACCGGCCCTTCAAACTTCAGGACCGGACCATGCGAGGAGGCAGAGCAAGGAGAAGGGAGATGCCCGGGAGCAGCCGGCGCGCGGTCAGCCGCTGCGCCGGAAGCCGTGGCTCCGCCGGCAGGAGCGGGTAAGGAGGGAGAATGGGGAGCGCTGTGATATGGATGCGCAGCGCTCGCCTGGGCAGCGGGAGCAGCAACGGAGTTGAGAGGAGTGCTGCGAGATGGGCGCGCGGCACTCGCCCTAACAATTATCTTTTTCATGATTTGTTTTTTATTTTAATTGAAACTGTAAAACTAAATAAACAAAAAAATAAAAAGAAATAACTCCAGTAGGTTTGCAGGAATAAAACGACGAAATTGCAATAGTTTTTTTTACTTTCCACCTTTCCGAATAGGCAATGTTGAATTCATACATACATCCAGTGGGATAAATAACAAAACATGTGGAGCAAAAGAAAACAGGTCCGGTTGCCTTGATCTATTATTCAATACATATCTTTTATTAGTTCGTTTTATATTTTTAAATTACTGCTTTAATAAAATATTAAAGCTGACACCCCAGCAAAAGTGCTAAACCTTGGCCAAAGGCTCTGGGGCTAGATAGTTGCCAGGGGGCAGTTGGTTCAGCTTTTTGACTCTGGGATTACTATGCCTGGAGCACCAGTCTGGTAATCTGAAGGAAGGACCATGATTCTTCTTTCATTTTATTTGAAACAGTTACAAAATAAATAAATAAATAAACTCCAGCATATCTGTAGAAATATATCTATGCAATTGCAATTTACTAACAAATTTCACAAGTCATCCAGCTGCATTTCCTAATAGTGGGATGAATAACAAAACATGTGAAGCAAAAGAAAACAGCATGTCCAGTTGCCTATTACTAAATACATGAATACGTAACTAGCTAAAATTACATGGATGAATGTTATCCTTCATAACAAAGTGACTACTTGCACTAGTGCATTAAAAAACAATTGTCGAAATACACGGGGACGTCATCTGATCATTCTGAAGCCGTGTGAAATGTAGAAAACAAATGCACCATTTGGGGTAAATTTTCCAACCAAAACATTTTTTTTTCTATGTTTGTTGAATCAAGCCTAATGTTTACAACCAGCTAGCTACCAATCCAAACCCCCACCCCAAAAGATTCTGACATATTCATTAGCACTTACACTATAGCATACCTTGCCTATTGCTTAAATGTAGCCCCAATAGAAACCATGTAAATATAGGTAAACAGGCAAATAATAAAAAAGTTGGAAAATGAATACATGCAAAAATAACCTATGAAAATGTTAAAAACAACATGCAACAGTCAGAGAAACAATACTCCAGAAATGCACACACACAGTTAAGAATGCTTACAGGAAAATTTGACCGCATTTTCCAATAGTTTTCTAAGTGTGCCATACACTCCACTTCGATCTTCATGACATGTGGGTAATCTCCAGTAGAGGGCGAACTTCTGCAGAGTTGAATATGCAAAAAAGAAAGCCCCTCCTGGTCCATATATACCTGGGACCTCCCACCAATTTCCCAGTTCCTTCTCTGCAGGGAAGGCGACAAGACAGAAGATGAAGACTTCTTTACTTACAGGTAAGCCGTTTATTGTCCCTATTGCTGCCAGGACCCTTTCTAAATTGCCCCTATTTGAGCCTCCCAGCTTAGGCTGTGGGTCCTGGTGAAGGTAGGCAGCATCCTATGGGTGCGGAAGGAGCACTGCTCCACCGTGAGACCTCACTATGGGGTAGGCGGTTATCCAGGTTTTGGTGATCCTGGTGTGGGATGCCCCGTCCCTCTATGCTTATGGCCGGATTCTGGAAGGGTTCCCCCCCTTCTGGGTCCCTTACTCCCCTCCGGGGGGGGGGGGGGGGTTGCCTGGCCGTTAATTTGGTTCGTTCTCCTATGCCACTGTGTGTGTGTGTGGGTGTGTGAGTTTCACTGTGTGTGTGTGACAGGATGTTTTTCACTTCTGGGACCATATCTGGTGCTGTGACTTAGCCTGCGGGAGCTTCTCCCCCTCAGGCTGTGTTCAGTGGTAGCCCCGCCCCCTTCTTTGGCGCGCTTCTGTGGCTCACTCCTAGGGGATCCGCATTGCTGGGAGGGGGGCATGGCCTGGCGAGCACGCGTTCTGCACTGGCCCGCCCTCCCCCTTCTCTTCCTGTCTTTCTACATGAGGCACTTCTCAGGGGCCATTTTGGATGCTGTCGCTGAGCTGCGCTCCTGGTGGTAAGGGCCGGATGGCCACTTCCTTAGCTTTTGTGGGGGCCCCCACTGATTGCGGGCATGTGTGTGTGTGTATATTTGTTTTGGTTACGCATGTCTGGAGCTGGGATATATATATATATATATATATATATACATATACAATTAGGTATGTGTTATTGCCTTATATATATAGGATTGCACTTATGTTGCCTGTTTGTGTGTTACAGATTGCATTGTATTTGTGCATATTAAGGGATTCCTCCTGGTCCTGGGGTCCCTAGTGTAAATTTGATCACCTCAAATCCTCCCACCGGGACTTTTAAGGGGCATCCCGGGTTGCTTAGGCGTAAATTCCCTGCGGTGACATTGGTGCCAGCGGGGAGTCGCACTCTGATGTTTGTGCTAGGTTGGCCAGCATCGCCAAATTTATTGCTAGCACGGTGGGCAAGAAGGCCCAGGCTAAAAAGAGACATTTGTCGTCGGCCCAGCCCTTGTGGGATGTTGACGATGATTCCGTTGATTTGTCAGATTATTCCCCGTTAGAGGAGGGGGAATTGTATGAGGAGACAGAGGCTGACTATGTTCAGTCTGGCAATGCCGATGTCGGGCAGGCTCTGGGGGATGCCGTAGATACGGCCACTGTTTTGTCACATCTATTGGAGGTGTTGGATATTGAACCGCCTGAGGCACCTCCTCTCAAGAAGGGGGAATTTTTTGGGGTCCGCCAGCCCCGTCTGGAATTCCCTACCCAGGGTCACTTTGATGCGCTGATCCTTAGAGAATGGGAGAGGCCCAATCGGCTTCCTGGTGCTCCTCAGGGATGGGATAAGAAGTATCCTTTCCCGGTGGAGGCGGTTAAGCGCTGGTCTTCTCCTCCCGAGGTCGACGCGCCTGTTTTAGGTTTGACCAACTCTTCTGTGCTGAACACCCCTGACGCCACTTCCCTTAAGGATGGCGAGGATAAGCGCCTTGATCAGATGGCGTGCCACGCATTTGCCAGCGTGGGCTCGGCCCTGCGGCCTGTTTGTGCATCTGGCCCGGTGTCGCCTGCTACCAGGTCTCTTATCAGGGACTGGCTGAATGAAGCTCAGTTTGATCCAGCTGGTGCTGAGTTCGCTACCCTTAAGAGATGTGAATTGTTCATGGATTTTGTCTTGGCTGCTATGGAAGATTCTATTGTCATGTGTAGTAGGACTTCAGCCTTTTTGGTGGCTATGCGCAGATCGGTCTGGCTCCGTCAGTGGACGGCAGACTTTGGGGCCAAGAAGTCGCTCACAGCTCTTCCCTTCTTGGGTACGCGGCTGTTTGGAGATAAATTGGATGCTGTGGCTAAAGGAGGTAAGTTACCTCAGCGGAAGAAACAGCGCCGTCCCTTTCGGGGGGCTGGCTCGTTCACTCCTTCCTTTAGAAGGAGCGGCTAGGGGTTTGGCCTTCTCGGGTGTCAGGGGCTCGTCCTGGAACAAGGGCAGAGGTCGGGCACGTCCCGCAGCTGCCTGGGGTTCCAAGCCCAAGCCTGCCGTTTAAACCGGCTCAGCAATGAAGGGGCGCCCTCACCCGCAAGGGTGGGGGGACTTCTGTGGCTCTTCTTCCAGGTCTGGGCCCGGGAGGTCACAGACATTTGGATCTTGGAAGTGGTCTCCTCCGGGTACAAACTGGAGTTCGAGTACTGGCCGCCCCCAAGATTCTTAAGGTCTCAGGTGCCCTTTGACCCTCAGGCTGCACAGGCGCTCCTGTTAGCAGTGAAAAACCTTCTGGACATGGGGGTTATATGCCCGGTGCCTCCGTCGGAGAGAGGCAGGGGTTACTACTCCAACCTTTTCACGGTTCCCAAAAAGGAGGGTTCGGTGAGACCCATTCTAGATCTCAAGGTTCTCAACAGGTTTATCAGAGCCAAAAAGTTCCGCATGGAGACTCTGCGCTCGGCTATCAATTCCCTTCGCCAAGGGGATTTTATGACATCCATAGACATCAAGGATGCGTATCTGCATGTGCCGATTTTTCAGGCACATCAGAGATTCCTCCGGTTTGCGGAGGAGGAAACATTTTCAGTTTGTAGCTCTTCCCTTCGGACTGACCTCGACGCCGAGGGTCTTCACCAAGGTCTTGGCGGGAATAATGGCTCTGCTCAGAGCTAAGGGCATTCACATTGTACCTTATCTGGACGACCTGTTGATCTCAGCTTCTTCCCTCCGTCAGGCGGAGCTGGACACCCACCAGGTGGTGTCGACCCTGGAGAGGTCGGGTGGGTGATCAACCACCCCAAGTCTTCTCTCTCTCCGTCTCGTGTAATTTCATTTCTGGGCATGAATCTGGATACCATTCAGGCCAGAGTGTTTCTGCCCCAGACCAAGGTGCAGGGGATTCAGGGTCTGATCCGCCTTCTTCTGGCATATCCTTGTCCCTCTATCCGACAGGGGATGAAACTGGTGGGCTTGATGGTATCCTGCTTCGAGGCGGTACTGTTTGCACAGTTTCACATAAGATCTCTTCAACTTCACCTATTGACGCATTGGGACAGATGTCCGCAGTCATTGGATCAACCTTTCAGGATGTCTCCCAGGGTTCGGCAGTCCCTTCGGTGGTGGCTGGAATCGAGCAACCTGTTGAAGGGCAGATCCTTTCTGGTCCCTTATTGGGAGACGGTTACCACGGATGCCAGCCTGTCGGGCTGGGGATGTTATTGGAAAAGTCCAGTTCAGCGGGGTGTGGGGTCCTCAGGAGGCTCACACCCCCATCAATGTCTTGGAGCTCAGAGCCATCCAACTGGTTCTGGCTCGGCTGACCTCACATTTACAGGGTCTACCGGTTCAAGTTCGTCCAGACAACCGAACGGCGGTAGCTTACATCAATCACCAAGGAGGGACTCGCAGCAGGAGTGCCCTCGGGGAAGTCTCTCTGATCCTGCACTGGGCGGAGAGCAATGTTCCTTGCATTTCGGCAGTATACATTCTGGGAGTGGAGAACACGGAGGCGGATTCCCTGAGCAAGGGATCCTCTCGCCAAGGAGAGTGGTCTCTCAACCCCGAGGTTTTTCTGGATCTTTGCCGCAAGTGGAGGACTCCGGAAGTGGATCTCTTTGCCTCGAGGCACAATCACAAACTGACGGCCTTTGTGTCTCTTTCTCAGGATTCTCTATCTCTGGCAGTGGATGCCTTGTCCCTTGCTTGGAAGGATCTGGGTTTTCTGTACCTGTTTCCGCCCGTCTCCATGCTGGGCAAGGTAGTTCGCAAACTGGTTCTAGAAGGGGCACCAGCGATTCTGGTGGCTCCAAGGTGGCCAAGAAGGGTTTGGTACACAGACGTTGTAAGGCTGGCTGTAGATCAGTACTGGCTTCCCTTGTTGCCAGATCTGCTATCTCAGGGTCAACTACTTTACCCCAATTTACAAACGCTGGCTTTGACGGCTTGGCTGCTGAAACCTTAATTTTGAAAGAGGAAGGTTTGTCTGAGGCTGTTGTTCAGACCTTGATTAGGGCTAGGAAGCGGTCCTCTTCTGGCATTTACTATAGGACTTGGAGGTCCTATATTGATTGGTGTGAGGCTAGGGCCTTGCCTTGCAGGGTGTTTTCGATTCGCAGGATTTTGGAGTTTCTTCAGCATAATCTGGATCTTGGGTTCCAGCTTAGTACTTTGAAGGGACAGGTTTCTGCTCTGTCGGTTTTCTTCCAGAGGTCTTTTTCCTTACACCCGCTGGTTAGGACCTTTTTCAAAGGGGTCGCGCATGTGCGGCCCCCTCGGAAGGCTGTGGTTCCTGTTTGGGATTTGGGTCCAGGGTCCTCCTTTTGAGCCGCTACAGAATATTGCTCTTTCGGTTCTCACTCAGAAGGTTGCTTTCTTGGTGGCTATTACCTCTGTTCGGCGTGTCTCTGAGTTGGCGGCTCTGTTGATTCAGGCCCCTTACTTTGAGAGACACCAGGATAAGGAGGTTTTTCATTTTAAGCCGGATTTCCTTCCTAAGGTGATGTCTGCTTTCCACCTCAATCAGGATATTGTTCTCCCTTCCTTGTGTCCTAAGCCTAACAATGACAAGGAGAGGGTTCTGCACAATTTGGATGTTGTTCGCTGTGTGAAGTACTATTTGGTGACTACTTCTTCCTTCTGCAAGACGGACGCTTTTTTCGTGGTGCCCTGCGGGTCCAGGAAAGGTTTGGTGCCTGCTAAGTCTACGATTAGCAAATGGATTCGTCAGGCCATTGTTGGGGCCTATTCTGCTAAGGGGAGGACTCCCCCTTTTAGGGTCACTGCGCACTCTACTCGTGCTGTTGGTGCATCCTTGGCTTTTCAGCACCAGTCTTCTGTTGAACAAGTTTGAAAGGCTGCTACTTGGTCTTCCCTTCATACTTTTTCCAAGTTTTACAAGGTTGATGTGCGGGCTTCAGCGGATGCTGTTTTTTGCCGCAAGGTTCTGCAACCTGCAGTGGTTTGAGTTGGTACATTCTTCACTGTTTTCTGGTTCCCACCCATGACGGACACTGCTATTGGATGTCCCACATGTCATGAAGATCGAAGTGGAGTGTATGGCACACTTAGAATAATACCGTTTTGTGAGTACTCACCTTTAAAACGGGTATTATGAGTGTGCCATACACTCCACTTCGCCCCACCCCTTTTTTTCAGGTATTCTGGGGCTTTTATATGGTGAACCATTGGTTTTGATTGTTAAGGTTATAATTGGTTCTTCCTGGTCCCCTTACTGCTTTTTTACACTGGGAAATTGGTGGGAGGTCCCAGGTATATATAGACCGGGAGGGGCTTTCTTTTTTGCATATTCATCTCTGCAGAAGTTCGCCCTCTACTGGAGATTACCCACATGTCATGAAGATCGAAGTGGAGTGTATGGCACACTCATAATACCCGTTTTAAAGGTGAGTACTCACAAAACGTATTTTTGACTTGCTACATCCTTTTTACGAGTGGTTTGAAAATTTCACGATCGCATTTTCGAATACATTCGAGTGCAAGTATTTAATTCAACCCCTTGGCTGAATTGCACGAAAAAGTTAAAAATTCACGCGTGCGATCCAATTATTCGAACAAAACTATTTTTTTTCTACCTTTGTTGAATCAAGTTCAAAATATGACATTGTTATTATATATTCTGTGGCACTGTATAAGGTATAAGTGCAAGGGTAAGACAAGTAACTACTTATAACACCACAATGACATCAATGGGGCTGATTCAGAGGCAGGTGAAAATTTACAACCGATAGACAATGAAAGTGAATTGCAGTTTTGTCTCCTAAAAAAGGAGTATCATGAATCAGATATAGACAAGTAAACCGGTAGATGCAGGAACACATTAGAAGAGAGACATATCTATCTAAAGGTGGACCCAAAAGCTATTGGATCCCTCCACCTTTTACCTCCTAGTTAATGGATTTGTTGCCATGATGGAAAATTTAATTAGATTTTATGTTCCCCCTACTGTTCAGACATGCAACTAATTGCATTTGAAAGCACTCATGTATGATGCAGATGAGTTATTTCCCATCTGTCTAAAACAAGCAGTGCATAAAATGACTACCCCTATTAGTGCACTTAGGTTGCAAACCATTTTCTTTTAAACTGAGACATATCTTGATTTTAAAAGTGGGCAAAAGAACCAGGAGCCCGTTTAAGTTCCCATTAACACCTGCACTGAGTACAAGAGAGGGTGAAGCAATCCAGTGGAGCATATTTCTGTGCACTGCATTGCCAATGGCTCCAGGTACAGGTCAGCAAGAGCTAAACGTTGGGGCTGTCCTGGAAGACTGCCAGAAGAAAAATGTTGCAAGAACTAACCATGCAGGAGCAGGCAACGTTTCACATATAAGTATATAAATCAATATACTGGCCTCTTTTCACTTCCGTTCTGTCAGAGTATTACTGCTCCAGTGCAACTCAATTGGCCAGTTGTGAAAAGGCCCTAAAATGTAGTGTTTTATCTTGTCTTAAACCCCTTAGTATAGTAATTATCTTGGTGTTTTCATCTCTCCTTAAAAGTGCTAGAACCATTGCAATGTTTTTTTTTCTGACTATGATGTACTTTTTGTCTTCGGTGACCAAACAAGTTTTAACAGAACATCCATGATTTGGTTTCCCTGTAAGGCCAGGTCACTGTCACATGGACCACATTTTAATTTTTGGACACCAAACATATGTCTTAGGTGGCGTAATGCTCTGCCTAATATTCCTCAATAGTGTCACAGGCAGCAACTTAAAATATCTGTAATATAAAAAATATGTAAATATCTCCACATTAAATATAGCCTAAATATAAAAACATGTTTGGCACATTAATCTTTCAATCTGGATTTTTCTGCATAAGTAGTTCAATAACATTTCTGTTTTTATGTTAATATATTTAAATAAATACAGAGTGAAGAAAGGACATCTCTCGAGAAGCCTCTTCATTCCCCATTATCTCCATTATGTTTGTTATCTCCATTATCCCCACCTTCATCTTTACCTGAACACATGAAATGCAACATGCCAAGAGTACAAATGGATTCCGTCTTTAAAGTGGGACCTCAGGTGTGTAGAACATTTGTTTTAAATAACTGATATGTATATTATTATCTATAAATTGTACTTGAATACAAAATCTGCATATGTATGTTTGTGTATGTACCCAAGGCAGTTTCTTGGAATATGTGCTCTCTGTCACGCTCAAAGCTCCCACCGTTTATTCTCTTATTATAGAAAGCACCACCCTGAGTTCGGGAGCTAGCTATCAGAAAATCACAGAGGGACAGAGATGCTGCATTCTCTGTCCTGCGAAAAACCCTGGCCCGACAAAGGGGTAGAAAATGGTTGGAGATGCAACCATGTAAATTAGACGTAGCTGGCACTTAAAGCGTAAATTGGGCTCACCTGGCAAACTAATTATCATTAGTTTAAGATTGATTTTAGTGATCCAAACAGCCCAGAGGCCCAATACCATCCATCGGTTTAATTTAAAAAAAAATCACATCTATATGACACTTCAATCCAATTTGCATAATCATTTGGAATGCAATATACACAGACATGAAAGAACAGGGAAGGAAGTCCAGAAGGATTCCAAGAGTAATTCAGAGTGAATAAATTGGTTTAGGACCAGACAGATTTAAAAAAAAAATGCTGTCTGTTTTTAGGATTACACAATATGGTATTAACCCTACCTAGAGATCTTGTCACCCTCTGTTGCCAGACCATTTTTAACGTTTTTTTTGCGCTGTACATGTTAAACTGTGATTTGTGAAGGAATTTCAAGGGATTTCCTAAGAAAAATTATATAGTGTTTTTTCAGCATAGTCTGGGCTTTAACATGTCATGTTTGTCATATTTTGTGTATTCTCAATATCTTTGGGTGAAATATGTTAAAAAAAATAAAAAAAAATAAAACAACGGTACCACATATGTATTGGTGGACACCCTTTCTTGGCCAGAAGACCCCCAAAACTGAATAGAGCGCTTTTAGGAGATGTTCAGATAAAATACAACAGCTATGCGCACATTGCATTGTTTTTTTTTAAAACAACCCTTTACATTTGAAAGACCCCCCCCCCCACAAACTATATATTCTCTGGAAGTACACCTCAAACTTTCTAGGTGTACAAGGCTTGTTGATGTGGGCGCAGTTTTCTGGAAGTAATCGCTCAATGAATTCTTTGGTTGCACAGGGCTTCGCTAAAAAAGAATTAAAAAAGCAGAACCTCATGGACCCCTTACCAGTTCACAAAGAGCTAATGTAAATAAACCACACACACACAAGCCGCAGGTGACTTGCCAAGCCTTGTGAACTGGTATAGGGGTCTTATGGATCCCTTTGTTCATAGAAGGTTAACCATAAAAAAAACTCACCACACATAGATAAAATGACTTAAAAAAATGTTTTTCTTTACTCACTTTTGATCCTGTGTTCGATGACAGATGCTGGTGATCAGTGAAGAGGAGATAGGGAGCCAGGGGATCAGAATCTCCTGCCCCTATACCCACTTTCCACCGATCACTGGCATGACTAAGGATTGTCGGGCCAGGAGCTGGATGATGTCATGGAATTACGTCATCCACTCCACCCACAAAAGGCAGTGCTAAGGTGGCAGCCAGCAGGATGGTGGAAAAGATTGGGGGTCCTTTTTCGGGCCCTCTCCTAAAGCCTGGCGAGCCCAGGGGGGAAATTGGAGGCCCCACGGATGAAGAGGAGACCCGGCGGGAGGAATTGTGGGTAGAGGTAAGCAAATGTCTTTTTTGTTTGTTTCTTTACCACGAGTGTCAGCAGTGTCAAAAAGGGTGAGCCCTGTTTCAGGCCCTCTTCTAAAGCTGTGAGACCCCAGGGGGGATCGGCTGTCCCCGGGGAAAGAGGAGACCCTCAGCGCTGGATCCAGGCCGGAGGTGAGCATTTTTTATTATTATTTTTTTTTTTTTTTACAGTAGCAGGGTAAAATGGCAAACCCGTGGTAGCAGAGCTCGAAGTAAGATTTTGGGCAATTGTGAGGGTTACAAGTTATACAGTTATATAAAACAGACATAGTTACAAAAAAATAAATACCGTATATACTCGAGTATAACCCGAGTTTTTCAGCCCACTTTTTGGGCTGAAAAAAGCAGCCTCGGCTTATACTCGAGTCAGTGACTTACCTGAGCGAGGGCAGAAGAGCCTCCGAGGCGGCAGACGAGCCGCCGAGGCTTCAGAACTCGGCGGGGAGATCAGTACACCCAGCGCGAGGTGGGTGTACCAAGATGGCGGCCCGGGCCTCAGTGACGCGACGTGACGTGGCGGCGCGGAGCGCGCCGGCCGCCATCTTGGTACACCCACCTCGCGCTGGGTGTACTGATCTCCCCGCCGAGTTCTGAAGCCTCTGAGGCGGCTCTTCTGCCCTGCGGACCCATGCCGTCGTCCCGCGCCATCCTCACTCTCTCCCGCACCGTCGCTGGAAGGAGCCTCGCTGAAGATCCTGCAGGAGCTGAACTGGTGAGTGTGTGTGTTGTGTGCATTGTATGTGTGCTGTGTGTGTATGTGTGCTGTATTGTGTGCTGTGTTGTGTGCTGTGTGTGCCTTGTGTGTGTATGTGTGCTGTATTGTGTGCTGTATTGTGTGCTGTGTTGTGTGCTGTGTGTGCCTTGTGTGTGTATGTGTGCTGTATTGTGTGCTGTGTTGTGTGCCTCGGCTTATACTCGGGTCAATAACTTTTTCCAGGTTTTTGGGGTAAAATTAGGTGCCTCGGCTTATATTCGGGTCGGCCTATACTCGAGTATATACGGTATGTCCATTAAGTTCAACCAAGGGGCAGGGTCAGGGAAATTCACTTTAAATGATTTACATATAATGGCTAATAGTAACTGTTATTGTTTTTTTCTAATGGAAATCATCTAATCTTTTTCTGAAGCGGACGAACTGTTGATGCTGTAACAAACCTCTTGTGGGAAGCTATTCCACCGATTTATAGTTTTATAGTAAAAAATGATTCTCACCTCTGGAGATTGAAGGGCTGATTCATAGGGATTAGCAAACTCCCCAAAGTTTGGATTCGGCAAGTTTGGGCGAACTTGGAATAAAAGCTCGGGTTTGGGGACCTGAGCCTGGTCCCCATTGAAATCAATGGGGACCCTTAACTTTGGTGGGTTCTGTAATGGCGGGGAAGTGGTCTGCAGAAGGAAGCTTACCTCAGCATCACAATCCACTTCCTGTCAGCGGGGCATCATGTTGAAATAGTCCCCTGCCAGTGCCACAGGAAGGTGGCCGCCACTCTCCCATGAGTGAGGACACCCATGGGAGTGGCAGCCATATTTCTGTGGCCCCAGTGGGTGTCCATTCCAACATGAACATCACATCACAGCTGACCAGGAACCGTGGATAGGGGCTCAGGTGAGATCCAGCAGATTCATGCTGCTGCACATTTTAGGTTAAACTGGTTGATGTTGCTCAGTAGGCCATCAACCAGCTTTTCTGTGTTCAAGCAGGATGGCGAACTTGAACATAGAATAAAGTCCATGTTCGGGTTTGGGAACCTGAACTTGCAATGTTTGGTATGAACCCAAAATCTGCGGTTCAGGTTCGCCCATTTCCAAAAACCAAAGTGCAACATCTCATACTAAGATTTAAGCTTTGATTTTTTTAAAGTCCATAAGCAAATAAAGCCAACAACTTCAAATTATTTAGGAACCATGTAAAGAAGGCACATGGACGTTGCAGAGCTTCACGGGCCCCTTTTTCAGATCAAACAACCTTAAACAACACACTGGTGTCTGACATAAATAATCCATAACATCATAGATCCGGTAACACCATATAAACATAAAAACAATAAAGGCTCACAAGTAAAGCCAAAATATATTCTAACAAATTAGACAGTACCTGAAAATAAGTTGAAGCGGTCCTTGGCGGGCATAACCGAGCTCTGCCATTGCCAGGTAAATGCCTTCATGTGCTAGGCAGCCACACAATATGAAAATGTGCAATGTCTTATAAATGTACACCATACTGTAGCACAACCAAAGATTGCCCAGATGTAAAAGGAGTGCACAATTTCACCTGAATTTCTAAACCTTTATGCAGGCATTAAAAAAAGGCAGCGATAAACAACAAAAATAAAAAAATTAGTGTAAAACAGAAGCTTTTCATCCATCAAGGTAGACGTTTGAGAAGCTAAACAAAATGATCATTCCTTTTGGTCAGACCATATTTAAAGTGGATCTATTACTGCCTCCACCCCCAGGGCTGGCTGACAAGTACCCCTTGGGTTTCCCAATTCAGGATGCCCCACTGTGTAAACCTCCGACGCAGACTTGCACTCACTTTTCTAGTTGACCGCTGGCTGGCATCCCTACAGCTGAGGCGATCTACTGCGCCCAGCCATTCAACTGGCCCAGGAAACTGGACCTATCATCAGTATAGTAAAAATCATGGTGATAGGTCAACTTTAACATACAAATCGAATAGATCACTTAATGTAAAAGTAACAGATCTTTATTGCTGCCAGGCTAAGTTTAGGTTCTAAGTTTGCATGTGCACCCCCCCCCCCCCCCACAGAAGCATATGCACATATCCTATATAGAAATGCATGCAAACTTCCTCACAGACACTAATGTGCACAACCCCCTCTACCTAAAGCATCCCCATACAAACATACTTACACACACCTCCACATTCATGACAGGATGCTCCCCATCCACAGCGGTGCATGCATGTATCCCATAAAGACACGCATGTGTACACCCACACGTATTTGTGACCCTCATACAGATGTGCATTCATGCATCCCTACATATGTGCATACTGCAAACTTATAGAGTTATATGTGCATGCAGGTCCCCTCATACAGACGTGCATGTGTGCACCCACCCCCAATGTGCATATCCCCAACCACAGACGTGCAAATACCCACAGACCCACATTCGCCTATATCAGAAGATGTGCATGTGCACCCCCCCCCCTCAGACATGGATGTGGGGCACCTACTGTTAAAAGGAAGAAAATAAGAATATTCTGAACTGAAAAGTGAGCTAAAATATCCCCCCCCAAAGAACATAATAACAGGCAGTGTGCAAACTCTCCACAATCACCCCATATCAGGCACTGTGCAGAATCTCCCCAATCCATTATAAAAGGCAGTGTACTCTCAGATTGCTCAACTGGCCCCTATGCATTCCCTTTTCCTGGAACTTCCCAACTGTGCGCCACTACCCATTGATAGTTTGCTCTGGATGGACCAGGGACATAGACCCAAGACGCTCAGCCCGTTAATGAAGCATTCCCTCGCTGTGTGGGACTCAGTGAGGTATTCAGCCTCCCTGATGTCCCCACATACCCCCCTGGCCCACTTATGGGATAACCCCAACTTCCCCCCAGGGGAGCAGAATAGATTGGCCTTCAAGTGGTGGCAGGATCGGGGCATATACAAGATAGCGGACCTGCTCACGCTGAGGGGCTTCGGGACTTTTCAGGACCTGCAAGAGAAGTACGGAGTCCCCGGCAAGGAATATTTTCACTATATCCAGTTGCGGCACTGGATTTTGCCTCTAACAAAGAAGGGCCAGCGTGGTTCGCGGGCCACACCCGGCCCCGCCGCCTCCTCTAACACAACGCAGCTCCCAGCCAGTGGCCGGGCTCCGCAGCGGCGCCAGCATCACGGGGGGCGGGCCGAAGACGAACGCGCCGAACGCCCGGCCCCTCCCCCCCCCATCACCGCACCTGAGGGGAAGAAGCTCCCCCACCGTCAGCTCTGATAGCAACGGTCGGCGCCGCGGCACAGCCGGCGCCGGCTCCAATAAACAAGTGAAGCACACACAACATAAGTAAAACACACACACAGATTCTCTCATGTGGCATTTCTGAAGGATTACTACCAAGTTACCCAACGGGAGATAAGGCCCCCCACCCCTAGGGAGCAAGGGCGAACCGGGAGAGGGGGAATCCACACTGGAGGTGGAAGGCAAGGGATGGGGCATCCCAAGCCGGGATCACCAACCCAGCGAACCTCCTACCCCTTGGTATGGGGCCCCACGGTGGAGCGTAGCTCCTAAGCACCATAAGGTGCCGTCTACCCTTGTCCGCACCAGCAGCCAAGGCTGGGAGGCAAGGTAAATTCAAAAGGGAGAGGGGGTCCGGGCAGAAATAGATCAAAAAGAGGGCCGGGAGTCACCCCGGCTACCTGCAAGGAGGAGACATCCATCTTCTGACTTGCTCGCTGACTGCAGAGCTGAAAGACTGAGGGATGAGTGGGAGGTCCCAGGTATTTATGGACTGGGAGGGGCTCACTTTTTTTCTTTACATCTCTGCAAGATCGCCCTCTACAGGACAGTATAACCCAAGTGTAATGACTATTCTGAAGCGGAGTGTGTGACATACTTAGAATAACAGAGAGCATTGCAACCCCCCCCCCCCCCACTGTGCTGAGGCAGGATGGGGGCTTTAAAAAAACTGCTGGATCCAGCGATGCATGACACATGGGTGGCTGCACAGATGGTATACCCAGCTCTGTGCTGGCTGGGCCACGCACAGCGAGAGGGAAGCTGCTCTGTGCAGCAAATCTAACATGCGCCCAGCACCAGGAACATCTTGAACCTGATCCTGGGTGAGGTAAGTAGTCCACCACCCTATCCACTAATCTTACCACCGCTTCTGCGGTGCTGCTTGTTCTGCATCTGATCATCCCCCTGCAGTTCTGGTTTGTACATAGGTCATGCTCACCTGCCTGCCAGGACCAGGGCTGCGAGAGGACAATCAGATGCAGAAAGGCGATTCATGTTATGTTATGAAGCTAAAGATACTGTTTTGCTATTTTCAGTGATAGATCTATCCTATTTATTTTTTAGCATTTCAAAACCCACTGGACCCGGCCATAGAGTCTAAAAGTTGCTAGGGCCGATTTAACACGTATACCCACTAATTTAACATATATACACCTTTATCCTCTATAGCATCTATAAATGCTCTGCACTCGGTGGAAGCAGGAATTCCATGGGGTGCTGTGTTGACCAGTGTGCCTTTTAAGATGAAGTGTCAATATTTTATATGAATTTTAAACATGCTGTTAACCCTTTAAGTGCCAGCCTACCTGGAGTTTTTGTCACCCTTTGTTGCCAGACCATTTTGCACTATTTTGCGCTCCCCATGTTCAAATGTGATTTTTGAAGGGATTTCTAGGGATTTCCCAGGAAAATTATATATTGTTTTTTTCAGAATAGTCTGGGCTTTAACATGAAATGTCTTGTTTGTCATTTTTTAGGTGTATTCTCAATATTTTTGGGTGAAATATGTGAAAAAAAAAAATCTATTTTTTACAATTTGTAGTGTTTTTTTGTAATAAAAAATGTAAGTTTGTCAAAAAAATCTTATTGCGTGTGAAATCCCAATTTCTCCCGGTTACAGCAGTACCACATATGTATAGGTAGACACCCTTTCCTGCCCAGGAGACTCCCCCAAACTGAAACAGAGCTTTAGGGGATTTTCAGATAAAATACAAATGCGCTATGCGCTATGCGCACCTTGCAGTTTTTCCAGAAAAACAACCCTTTACATTTGAAATACCCCCAACAAACTATATATTCTCTGGAAGTACACACCTCAAGCTTTCTAGGTGTACCAGGCTTGTTGATGTGGCCACAGTTTTCTGGAAGTAATCCCTCAATGTAATCTTTGGTTGCAAAGAGTTTCCCTAAAAAAAGGATAAAAAAGCAGAATCAAAGTCCCATTTTCCTAAAAAAACTATATACAAACAGGAAAAAAATACCGATTTGTGAGTACTCACCTTTGAAACGGGTATTATGAGTGTGCCATACACTCCACTTCGGTCTTCATGACATCTGGGTAATCTCCAGTAGAGGGCGAACTTCTGCAGAGATGAGCTGCAAAAAAGATAGCCCCTCCCGGTCCATATATACCTGGGACCTACCACCAATTCCCCAGTGTATAAAAGCAGTAAAGGGACCAGGAAGAACCAAATATAACCTTAACAATCAAAACCAATGGAACAAAATTTAAGTGGGAGCTGCCAGACTAAGCCCCCTATGGTCCAAGGAAAATATGCCGCACCACCACTGGTATAAACAAAATTCCAAATTTATTGTGTTATTGTCAATAATATATCACATATGAAGACAGACATACTACAAATAGTTTTAAAAAAACACATAATTAAAAACATGGGGTATTGTGGTGGGAAGGCCGGCTACTCATATTCTAAGGTACAAAGGTAATTATGTGATACAATGGGTTCCCTTAATGCTCACTTGAAATATAATAAGAAAAAAAAAGGTCAATAATAATGTTCTGTGCAAAACTGCAATTTCATAACCATGTGAAAATAAGTGACACTAAAGACATACTTAATTACAAAAAACACATATATTGCAAATTGAATAAATACACTAACAGATTGTGCTACTATATTACAAAAAAGTGCTAAGTGCCATGCACCCAGTTTTCTGAGCGCATAAACCTTTGTGCCAGATCACTTTAAATGAGGTGCAACATACTGAGCATTACCGCGGGAACTAATCCATAATAATAATCAAAGTAAATATAAGATTTTTACATCACCATATTATACTGGCCAGCATCCCTCAATACCCAGACCGAAAGACAAGCGACGCGTTGCGTGGCCGGAGGTATCGCCACTTCGTCAGGCTGCTCTGTGTCCCGCTTCCCCGCCGCCTTATATGTCAGTGTGCTGTGTCCACGCTAGTCGGCGGGACGTGAACCGCGTCGTCAGAGGCCCCGCCCGCACACCCCTAGGGGTCACGTAAGAGCCACATGACTCCGCCGTCACCCCCGCCGCTCGGGACACGCCCAACCCGGAAGCGCCGTGCGGGATGTGCGCGCGCACCCGGCCCCAGACGCGCCGGCGCACTCCCCTGCAGTAGGAGGCGCCCGCACGCCAGGTCCCGGCCGCGCGCGCACACCCCCACACGGCCTCCCCGCCAGCCTGTCAGTGTCATGACAGATAGCTGGATACAAGGCAGCGAAGAGAATGGGCACCTCGGTCAGTAAAGAATGTTGTAACAAATACAATAAAAGACATGATGTATATATGATGAACTATTATACAAAATTAGTAATCTAAATCATCTATTTTATCTATTAATCAATCATAGTAGTTTGGTATTTACAACTAACATGATCATATGGATTGGTCCTTAATACATAATAAATACAGAGGTTAGTGATTTAAATCGTTTATTCTATCTATTTGCAATTGTATATAATCACTGTAAATACGATTAATATAATCATATATTAGATGGCACTTAATGCATAGGTAGTGCTCTATATTACCACAATATGTATTACTGCATACAGGGAAAACAGTGCTCTGTATGGCACTTAATGCACTTAATGCATAGGTAGTACTCTATATTACCACAATATATGTTACTGCATACAGGGAAAACAGTGCTCTGTATGATACCTGTACATATTACCCACATAATCTCAGAAGTGTTCTACACCAGAAAGTCCGAACATACGTTCTTGTCCCGTCTCCCAAGGTCATTGGATATCTTCTGATGGCCAAGCTCTAGCACCCACAATATGGGCCAGCACAAGCGATACAGTGGGACAATAACTTGTGTTATGGGCAGCGATTCCAAGCACCACAGAGTTCCATACATGTTCTTCCCCCATCTCCTAAGGTCAATTGGGATCTTCTAAGGACCAAATCCAGATGTTCAGACATAGGCCAACATATGCAGGGCAGTAGATGGATATCATGACCAGCAATGAATAAAAGACATGATCAACGAGCAAGACCACCAGGGAGTTCCATATATCTAAGAAGAAACAGTATAGTATAAATAAAAAATAATAAAATTAATCTTATATAGTTCAAAAGGAAGGAGGGGGGGGGAAAGGGGGATTCAGAATCTCACATGATTACATGGAGGGGAAAAGGGGGGAGGGGGGAGGGGGAGGAAGGGGCTGAAGGAGGGGAGGAGAAGAGGGGGGGGGGAGGGGGGGGGAGGAGATGTTACTTGATACCTTAAATCAGTCCCGCCCCAGAAATGGCAGGAAGGAGAAATCCTCATTTAAACCCTCAGGTGCTCGGGTATGTAGTCTGTAGATCCATTCCAATTCCCTACGCTGCAATTTCCTCTTTAAGTTACCACCCCTACCCCCCATACTCACCTTGTCCAAGAAAGTGACACGCATATTGTCACTCTCAGCATTATGATGGTTCAAAAAGTGAGCAGCAACTGGCACCAAAGTTCTTCCTACATCCCTATCTCTCCTGGCCAGTTTGATGCTTGAAATATGTTTTTGTATGCGTGTTTTAACCTTATTCTTTGTCTCCCCAATGTAGGCCTTCGGGCAGTCACATTCAATCAAATAAATGACGCCCTCAGACCTACAATTGAGGAAGTGTTTGATACGGTAGTTTTTTTTTGACTGATGATCCTGTACTGAATCCCGGGTTTTCACCAGTGGACAGATACTACAACTTCCACACGGTTTTGAACCACTGTATCGATGTCCCTTGAGCCAAGTTCTTGGTCCCATATAATGGCTTTTACACAACTGATCCCTTAAGTTGGGCGAACGTCTGGCCGTCATCTGTGGTCCTTTTCTGACCCATCGTGTCAAGTATGGGTCTGTTCTAAGTATTCCCCAATGCTTCCTAAGTATGCCTCTAATAGTCCCCCAATTATTGTTATATTCACTGGTAAATCTGATCGTATCATCTTGTCTTCGTTTCTTACCTTTTTTGTATGTAAGTAACTCTTCTCTCTGGGTTTGTTCAGCCCTGGTAAGCGCTTGTTGGACAATCTTCTTTGGATACCCTCTCTTTTGGAATCTGTCCTGTGTATTCCTAGCTTCCATTTTAAAGTCATCTTCATCAGAGCAATTCCTTCTGGCCCTCAGCATTTGGCCGATTGGTATTCCCTGTTTCAGGCTCCGCGGATGAGAGCTTTTATAATGCAATAGGCTGTTGGTAGCCGTTTCCTTGCGATATAGTTTAGTCCGTATGGCACCATTTTCCTCCACGTTTATTTCCAGATCCAAAAATACCACCTGGTGGGGGGGTATGGTATGGGTGAGATGAATATTCAATTCATTATTGTTGAGCACTTCAACAAATTTTTTTCCCAGATGGAATGGTCCCTGCCAGAATATCAGAAGGTCATCGATATATCGATGCCAGGCCAGAATATATTGATGGTACTCCTCATAGTTTGGGGCCCAAACTATTTCTCTCTCCCACCAGCCGAGGAATAAATTGGCCACGGAGGGCGCACAGCGCGCCCCCCCATGGCCACTCCTCGTATTTGCCTATAGTATCTGAGGTCGAAAGTAAACATGTTGTGCGTAAGCACAAAGTCCAACAATCTTAGTATGAACTGATGTTCAGATCTGTTATCCACAGATTCCATGTTCAAAAAATATTCCACTGCATGCCTTGCTCTCTCATGTGTAATATTAGTGTACAGGGACTCCACGTCACAAGTGATGAGGAGAGTCCCTGTAGGTAACTGAAGGTGGTTAAGTTTGTTTAAGATATCCGTGGAATCTTGTATATACGAGTCTAAGGCTTGAACATGTGGTTGGAGTGCTATATCTATGTATGTGCATGCGTATTCGGTAAGGCTACCCACCCCAGAGACGATCGGTCTACCAGGGGGGTGCGAGCGATTTTTATGCACTTTGGGAAGTATATACAGTGTGGGGATACGTGGAAACTCAACCCTCAAGAAGTCATAAGTGATGTTATTGATAACTCCCTCTTGTAATGCCGTCTTCAATACATTTTCATAATCCCATTGATATTGTTTAATAGGATTGTGAGTGAGTTTCTCATATGTGTCTCTGTCATTTAATTGTCGCAAGACCTCCCTGTGGTAGTATTCCCTTGATAGGATGACTATGTTCCCCCCCTTGTCCGCTTCCTTTATAATTATGTCATCCCGATCACGTAACAGGCGAATCGCCTCCTCCTCTTCCCGTGTTAAGTTCTTATTAGTTCTATTTGGGATGATATTTTGTAAGTCTTTGCTTACCAAATTATAGAAGATTTGAATAGCAGGACAATTCGACCAGGGGGGAGTGAATGTGGAGGGTCTCCGCAATTGTATCTTTCCTTCTTGCTTTTCTTGCTCATCCAATAAACCCATGAGGTCGTCTAGGGCAATACCCTCGGCCTCAGTCCAATTAGGATCATGAACCTGTTGACCCGGATTTTGAAAAAATCTCTTTAAGGAGAGTCGCCTACAAAACATGAACAAATCTTTTATGACATTGAACGTGTTGATTGTGTGAGTCGGTGAGAAACCTAATCCCCTGGCCAGAACAGATCTCTGTACGTCTGTTATGGGACTATCCGATAGGTTAATCACCTCTAGTTCTGTACTAGACGTCTGCGTGTATGAGGCCTTTGGTTGGGTGGGGATCGTCCCCGTCTCCCTTCCCTGGGCCGTAATCTCCTGTATTCCCATGTGTTCAGTTCTCTTGTCTCTGTGTCTTTGATTCCTCTTTTTGTTGTGGTGACCCCCCTCCTTGTCCGCTTCTGTCTTTGTCTACTTCTAAAAAACGGTCCTCCACAGAATAATCTGAGTATTGACTGGAGATCGAAGAATCTCTGAAGGAGGGGGAGTGTCTATACGGTCTTTCCCAGGATTGCGCACTAGGGTATTGTCCATTGGGTCTACCCCTTTGGTTACCTTTGTGTTTCCACCTGTATACCCTCCCATTGGTGGCATCTGCCCGATCCCTAGTAAGCTTTTGTTTTTTCTTTTCTTTAACCTCCACTTCATACCTACCCATTTCCTTCATAACCGTATCATTAAAAGCAATAATTTGCTCCTTGGACATAATCAAATCTAATTTAGTGTATAGGTCCTTTAATTCTGTCTTGACTTGAATCAGTAGTTTTTTGTCCTCTTGAATCAACATTTCCATTAAGGACATAGAACATTGTAATACGTGTGTTTCCCATTCCTGTTTAAACTCCTCAGATACCTCCCAGGCAGGGAATATTTGTACACGTTACCCCCGAGGGACTAATTTAAGTTCTTTATACATTTCAAGGCTGTTGATGTTCCACCATAGGCGCAAGTATCTGCGCCTCGCCTGTTTGATAGATCTTACAATCATTGTGTAAGTGACATTATCCTCACCTGAGTTTGTGGTACTGGGAGCTGTTGTACCCCTAAGTTCCAATAGTTGTTGGGACCAACCATTTTCTAGAGTATCGAAATTCATGGTATTGTGTGCTGGAGTGATTGTCCGAAGGGACTGTCTGAGCTTAAAACTGAAAAAAAAGGGGTGGGGCGAAGTGGAGTGTATGGCACACTCATAATACCCGATGAGTACTCACAAAACGGTATTATAAGTGTGCCATACACTCCACTTTGGTCTTCATGACATCTGGGATATCCAATAGCAGTGTCCGTCATGGGTGGGAACCAGAAACAGTAAAGAATGTACCAACTCCAACCACTGCAGCTTGCAGAAACTTGCGGGCAAAAACAGCATCCGCTGAAGCCCGCACATCAACCTTGTAAAACTTGGAAAAAGTTTTCCAAGTAGCAGCCTTACAAACTTGTTCAACAGAAGCCTGGTGCTGAAAAGCCCAGGACGCACCGACCGCACGAGTAGAGTGCGCAGTGACCCTAAAAGGAGGAGTCCTCCCCTTAGCAGAATAGGCCCCAACAATGGCCTGACTAATCCATTTGCTAATCGTAGACTTTTTTTTTTAAACCTTTCCTGGGCCCGCAGGGCACCATGAAAAAAGCATCCGTCCTGCGGAAGGAAGAAGTAGTCACCAAATAGTACTTCACACAGCGAACAACGTCCAAATTGTGCAGAACCCTCTCCTTGTCATTGTTAGGCTTAGGACACAAGGAAGGGAGAACAATATCCTGATTGAGGTGGAAAGCAGACACCACCTTAGGAAGGAAATCTGGCTTAAAACGAAAAACCACCTTATCCTGGTGTCTCTCAAAGTAAGGGGCCTGAATCGACAGGGCCGCCAACTCAGAGACATGCCGAACAGAGGTAATAGCCACCAAGAAAGCTACCTTCTGAGTGAGAACCGAAAGAGCAATATCCTGTAGCGGCTCAAAAGGAGGACCCTGCAGAGCCGAAAGAACCAAATTCAAATCCCAAACAGGAATTTCAGCCTTCCGAGGGGGCCGCACATGCGCCACCCCTTGGAAAAAGGTCTTAACCAGCGGGTGTAAAGCAAAAGACCTCTGGAAGAAAACCGACAGAGCAGAAACCTGTCCTTTCAAAGTACTAAGCTGGAACCCAAGATCCAGATTATGCTGAAGAAACTCCAAAATCTTGGGAATCGAAAAAACCCTGCAAGGCAAGGCCCTAGCCTCACACCAATCAATATAGGACCTCCAAGTCCTATAGTAAATGCCAGAAGAGGACCGCTTCCTAGCCCTAATCAGGGTATGAACAACAGCCTCAGACAAACCTTCCTCCTTCAAGATGAAGGTTTCAGCAGCCAAGCCGTCAAAGCCAGCGTTTGTAAATTGGGGTAAAGTAGATGACCCTGAGATAGCAGGTCCGGCAACAAGGGAAGCCGGTACTGGTCTACGGCCATCCTTGCGACATCTGCATACCAAACCCTTCTTCGCCACCTTGGAGCCACCAGAATCGCTGGTGCCCCTTCTAGAACCAGTTTGCGAACTCCCTTGCCCAGCATGGAGACGGGTGGAAACAGGTACAGAAACCCCAACTCCTTCCAAGCCAGTGACAAGGCATCCACTGCCAGAGACAGAGGATCTTGAGAAAGAGACACAAAGGCCGGAAGTTTGTGATTGTGCCTCGAGGCAAAGAGATCCACCTCCGGAGTCCCCCACTTGCGGCAAAGATCCAGAAAAACCTCAGGATTGAGAGACCACTCTTCGTGGCGAGAGGATCCCCTGCTCAGGGAATCCGCCTCCGTGCTCTCCACTCCCGGAATGTAGACTGCCGAAAGGCAAGGAACATTGCTCTCCGCCCAGTGCAGGATCAGAGAGACTTCCCTGAGGGCACTCTTGCTGCGAGTCCCTCCTTGGTGATTTATGTAAGCTACTGCCGTTCGGTTGTCCGAACGAACCTGAACCGGAAGACCCCGTAAATGTGGGGTCAGCCGAGCCAGAACCAGTCGAATGGCTCTGAGCTCCAAGACATTGATGGGGGTGTGAGCCTCCTGGGGACCCCATACCCCGCTGAACTGATGACTCTTCCAATAACCTCCCCAGCCCAACAGGCTGGCATCCGTGGTAACCGTCTCCCAACAAGGGATCAGAAAGGATCTGCCCTTCACCAGATTGCTTGAGTCCAGCCACCACCGAAACGACTGCCGAACCCTGGGAGACATCCTGAAAGGTTGATCCAATGACTGTGGGCACCTGCCCCAATACGTCAATAGGTGAAGTTAAAGAGATCTCATGTGAAACTGTGCAAACGGCACCGCCTCGAAGGAGGATACAATCAAACCCACCGGTTTCATCCCATGTCGGATAGAGGGACAAGGACTGTCCAGAAGAAGGCGGATCAGTCCCTGAATCCCCTGCACCTTGGTCTGGGGCAGAAACACTCTGGCCCGAATGGTATCCAGATTCATGCCCAGAAATGAAATCACACGAGACGGGGAGAGAGAAGACTTAGTGCGGTTGATCACCCCGCCTGATGGAGGGAAGAAGCTGATATCAACAGATCGTCCAGATAAGGCACAATGCGAATGCCCTGAGATCTGAGCAGAGCCATTATGCCCGCCAAAACCTTGGTGAAGACCCTCGGTGCCGAGGTCAGACCGAAGGGAAGAGCTACAAACTGATAATGTTGATCCTCCACCGCAAACCGGAGGAATCTCTGATGTGCCTGAAAAATCGGAACATGCAGATAGCCGAGCGCAGAGTATCCATGCGGAACTTTTTGGCTCTGATAAATCTGTTGAGAACCTTGAGATCTAGAATGGGTCTCACCGAACCCTCCTTTTTGGGAACCGGGAAAAGGCTGGAGTAGTAACCCCTGCCTCTCTCAGACAGAGGCACCGGGCATATAACCCCCATGTCCAGATGGTTTTTTACTGCTAACAGGAGCCCCTGTGCAGCCTGAGGGTCCGAGAGCACCCGAGACCTTAAGAATCTAGGGGGCGGCCAGTACTCGAACTCCAGTTTGTACCCGAAGGAGACCACTTCTAAGATCCAATTGTCTGTGACCTCCCGGGCCAGACCTGGAAGAAGAGCCGCAGCCGTCCCCCCACCCTTGCGGGTCAGGGCGCCCCTTCATTACTGAGCCGGTTTAACGGCAGGCTTAGGCTTGGAACCCCAGGCAGGCGCGGGACGTGCCCGACCTCTGCCTCTGTTCCAGGACGAGCCCCTGACACCCGAGAAGGCCAAACCCCTAGCCGCTCTGGCCCCTCGAAAGGAAGGAGTGAACGAGCCCGCCCCCCAAAAGGGGCGGCGTTGTTTCTTCTGATGAGGTAACTTACCTCCTTTAGCAACAGCATTCAATTTATCTCCAAACAGCCGCGAACCCAAGAAGGTAAGAGCTGTGAGCGACTTCTTGGCCCCAACGTCCACTGCCCACTGGTGGAGCCAGACCAATCTGCGCATAGCCACCAGTAAGGCTGAAGTCCTACTACACACGACAATAGAATCTTCCATCGCAGCCATGACAAAATCCATGAACAATTCGCATTTCTTAAGGATAGCGAACTCAGCGCCAGCTGGATCAAACTGAGCGTTATTCAGCCAATCCCTGATAAGAAACCTGGTAGCAAGCGACCCCAGGGCAGATGCACTAACAGGCCGCAGGGCCGAGCCCACGCTGGCAAATGCGTGGCACGCCATCTGATCAAGGTGCTTAGCCTCGCCATCCTTAAGGGAAGTGGCGTCAGGGGTGTTCAGCACAGAAGAGTTGGTCAAACCTAAAACTGGCGCGTCAACCTCGGGAGGAGAGGACCAGCGCTTAACCGCCTCCATCGGTAAAGGATATTTCTTATCCCATCCCTGAGGCACACCAGGAAGCCGACTGGGGCTCTCCCAATCTCTAAGGATCAGCGCATCAAAATGACCCTGGGTAGGGAATTCCAGACGGGGCTTGCAGGCCCCAAAAAATTCCCCCTTCATAAGAGGGGGCCCCTCAGGCGGTTCAATATCCAACACCTCCAATAGATGTGACAAAACAGTGGCCGTATCTACGGCATCCCCCAGCGCCTGCCTGACATTGGAATTCCCAGACTGAACATAGTCAGCCTCTGTTTCCTGATACAATTCCCCCTCCTCTAACGGGGAATAATCTGACAAATCAGCGGAATCGTCGTCAACATCCCACAAGGGCTGGGCCGACGACAAATGTCTCTTTTTAGCCTGGGCCTTCTTGCCCACCGTGCTAGCAATAATTTTCTCGATGCTGGCCAACCTAGCCCAAACATCAGAAAGCGACTCCCCACTGGTACCAATGTCACTTGGGGTACGGATAAGGTGGGGAGGGGAAGGCGGGAGGAGCCGACCCTTCTGGGTACCAGACTGCCGCGTTATGGCCTTTTGTGCGCATGGTATACAGATCAGCACATTCTCCCCCGTAAGGGATACCCCGCAACCCACACATGGCCCGGATTGTCCCAGAGGGAGCCCAAGCCCAGTATCCTGCGGAGCCTCCATATGGTGAATTTTTGTGGTCTTTGATTTTTTGACTGGAGGTCCACTTTAATAGTCTTCAGTTCCAGTTTATATACAAATGATTATCCTTATTTATTTATACAGAGTCCTCTGTTTTTAATCAAGTTTAGAGATTTTTGGAGTGCTGTGGCTCCTTTAAGACTAATCCTAATTGCCCTACTAACGTGCACCTCCCAGGTTAGTTATAAAATGGTATGAGCAGCTGCCACCCCTCCTTTGATTATTTATTTATAAAGCGCCATGATCTTTCGTATCACTGTACAAAGTACAGACAGGATCACAAACAGTCAGTACTAAGTTTTATGGCATGTGCCCTATACAGGATTGCATAAGGCAGGTAGTATGCTTGCATCAAATAAATGGGTTTTGATGGTGCTTTTGAAAGCTTGAAGAGTTGTTGAGTGGTGTATTGAGCGGGGAGGGCATTCCAGAACATTGCAGTTTCACATGACAAGTCTTGGAGGTGTGTGTGAGAGGAGGTGACCAAGGTGAGGACAGCAGAAGGTTAAAGAAGAGTGGAGGCTGTGTCTTGGTTGATTAGAAGTTAAATGTAGGAGAAGCCTAAGAGTTTTAAACAGGATTTTCAGACTGGCAGCAGAGCTGGATAAGTGAGAGGAGAGATGGATGAGGCAAGTATAGATTGAAGGGGTGTCAGTCTGTTCGTTGGTAAACCACAAAGAAGGATGTAATAGTCCAGTTGGGATATGAAAAAGTAGGGAGCCTAGGTCAGAACCTTGCAGCAAATTGACAGAAAGAAAGAGAATGGGAAGAAGAAACCGCGTTAGAGTAGAATACCCTGAATGATCTGTTAGAGCGGAAGGAGGTGAGCCAGGAGAGTGCAAAACCTTGAACCCCAAGTGAGAAGAGTAAATCGAGAAGCAGGGAATCCACAACAGTGTCAATGGCTTTGGATGGGTCAGGAATAATGAAGTAGTTACCTTTGTTTTTAACAGTAAGCAGGTTAGTGACTTTGGTGAAGGCAGTTTAAGTGGAGTGGTTAGGGTGGTATCCAGATTGTAAGGGATCAAGTAAGTTGTTGGTAGATAAATTGTGTAATTGGCAAAAGAAAACAGTTCACCAGTATTATGGAAACAATCCTGTTGCATGGCCAGGCATTCCACCTGTATGAATCAACAATCACAATTTCAGCCAGCATCCAGGTAAAAATCTTCCTTTATTCATTGATTAAAAGGCTCACAAGCAGCAAACAGGCATAACGTGCAATATGGTACACGCTACGCGTGAAGAGGCGGGGCCTGTTGAAGAAAAGGAGGAGACTGCAGACCGCTCATCATCCTGACGAAGCCCCGAGAGGCGGGGCAAAACGTACGCCGACGGCGGTGGCCCTGCCACACCCCCCACTGTCTCCCCTCTCCTACCCAGCTGAGCGGAAACCGCAACCGCAGGATACATCTACCGAGACGCACACTGGTGAAGGAGAGGTAGTATTGAGGCGGTGGAGCAGTGCTCCTTAGCCCTGAATCCTGACCAGGGCAGACGTTGCTCCTGCTACTCTTTGTGTCATCCAGAGTCACTGGGCATTTGCTGATATGCTGATATGAGTTGCAGCACAGGCTGCATGCTACCTAGAGTGCCATCCAGAGGTGCTGGACTTTTGTTTCATTTGATTTACAGCACGGCCAGCACTTTAATACTACGCGCCTAAACCCTGAATTTTGATTAGGGCGGGCGCTGCCCTTGTTATCTATTATGCCATCCAGAGTTACTGGACACTCTTCAATATGTTTTACAGCACGCTCAGCACTTTAGAGTTACAGCAACAATGCTCTCCATTTGGTACATTCTTTTGGAATTTTTACCTCAGTGTGGAATTTCTACCTCATGTAGATTTGAAATAACCTCTGTCCAATTTTCAAGCTGGCCAGCATTCAGTAGCAATTTGCACAGAGTGAGTGTGGAGCTTTGTGAATGGGGGACGTGGCTTTAAAGCATGGTATGCATGGGGGGGGGCCCTCGTGTGGTTTTATTATTAAAGTGGACCAACACCCAGGATTTTGACTATCTTGGGTCTTGGTCCACTTCGGTGGGGCACCCCCGATCGGGGTGCCCCGCTGTGTGAAACCCCCGATCGGGGTGCCCCACTGTGTGAAACCCCCCCGAACCCCCCGAACTCACCTCTGTCCGCGGCGACGGACAAGCCGCGGACAAGCGGACATTCACAGACGGCCGGCGCGGGCGCGCGCACGTCTAGAGGGGCGCGAGGGAGGCGGCGGCGGCCGGCCGCCGCCGAAACTAGGGTAAGGAGTTTGGGGTGTTTGGGGGGGTTTCACCCCGCGGGACATCCCGATCTCGGATGTCCCGCGGGGAGGGAGGTGATCGGCCCGGGAATCTTATAGATTCCCGGGCCGATCACCGGTGGGTGTTGGTCCACTTTAAGGCAACGTTGCTTTTTTATCTTTTATAAGGGGTGAAGGGGTTAATATGTATGCCACTTTATATTGAAAAATAAAGAGTAAATTGATGTGGCAATTCTGCCTCTGGTGAATTCTCTCCTTAGTGCCGGCCTCACTGCTAACCAGGTTGGTGTGTGTTTGTTGTTGTACAGTTATTTTCATACCCTCCTCTTTGCCATTATGGAGAGAGATTTGAAATACTTCTATTACTGACATCCAATCTGGCCCCAAACACATGGTCTGCAATCCTCGTTCTCAATGTTCTTGAAGTATGGCCCACATATTGGCATTTGCACATGAGACACAATACACCACATTATTAGTACCACAATTACTCCTCGCTCCCATACTCATGGCCCATATTCTCTTATCCTGTTCTACAATTTGACAGCATTGACATCTGGATGACCCACACTTATAAGTCCGCATCGTAGACAACCAACTTTTCTTATTCTTAATTCATAAAATCTGTACCATAGTCTCTGGGATAGTTTGGAGCCCAAAATTGCCGACTTTCGAC
This sequence comes from Gastrophryne carolinensis, assembly GCA_027917425.1. NCBI lineage: Eukaryota > Metazoa > Chordata > Amphibia > Anura > Microhylidae > Gastrophryne > Gastrophryne carolinensis. The sequence goes on along the minus strand of CM051239.1, from coordinate 224,107,442 downwards.
TTATTATTTTTACTCCATCCCACAACACTTCTGTAGTGGCAGGATCTCCATATATAATACGTCTTTTTCACCTCGTAATAATCTGTAGAAAAAGCTGTCACAAATTTAATTGATTTGATTTTCTGCTGGGATCTATATGAAAATTTCTTTTTGCTCTCTTCAACATCCAATCCAGGAACCCCTGTTGTTTGAGGCGGCAACAAATATTCCATACTTCCTTATTATACACTGCATCATCTGTACAATTTTTCTCACCCATGGGCACACCCAGAAAGGTGTGGCCTGGGTTACATCTTTGGGCATGCAGAATAGTATTACCTGTGATCTATTTGCGATACGTACTAGTCATAATATTTTGGCCTTCCATCCTTGCCTCCAACATCAGATCGGGTAACTGATTTTAGTTTTATAACTTTCATATGTAAGTCACAGATTATCATCATTTGTATTTATATACTATATAAACAATTGGTAACAATTCTGGGCCCCCTGTCTATATGAGTACCAGGTCATCAGTGTAGTGACCATACCAATCAATATATGGTGCAAAGGGGTTTCCATCTCCAAAAATGTACTCCTCCCGCCACCAACCCATGTAAAGGTTGGCGAGAGAGAATGGGGCCCCCATCGAAACCCCATCAAACATAAAATAATTATGTTTCAAAAAAGAATCAGTCACCATCATGTTCCGGACATGAGGTATGGACAAATACAGGGAGGACACATCCACGTGCACCACATCCCACTATCCGGCCAAGATACCATTTGTAGCTGGGAGATGACACCTCGCCTGGGAGGCGCTGGACCAGCGGCTGAAGCAGTCACTGGCCTAGTCATTCATTCAGGGACCCAATACCAGCCACAATGCGGTGGCCAGGTTTGCTGGGTGTGTTGGTTCATTGGGATTGGGGGACAGGAGGAGAGGGATGTGGCTTCACACTTTACCTTATTTAAACCTACGCAGAATTGTAAAGGTATGCATGACTAATGAGCCTTGAGATCTGAAACATGTAGCATGTATCGTATTGCACTTTATGCCTGTTTGCTGCGTGTGAGCCTTTTAATCAATGGATAAAGGAAGATTTTTACCCGGATACTGGCCAAAATTGTGATTGCAGATAAATAGTGTGCCAATTCTGAGTGGACATGTTGAAGAAGTTTGGAAGAAAAAGGGGAGTAGTAAGATAGGGCAGTAGCTGGAAATGGTAGAGGGTTCAAGGGAGCGTTTCTTGATTAGCGGAGTAATGACAGCATGTTTGTTAGAGAAAGGAAAGGTGCCAGTGGAGAGAGAATAGTGGGGTTAAGGATGGAGTGAGGGATAGAAACAGTTGAGGAACAAGGTGGGATGAAATGGGATAAAGAAAGCAAGGTGTCAGATGGGCCAGAGAAATGAGAGACGATAGTCCCAGTTTAGTTATTTGGATGAAGTAAGTTGGAGAGTAAGGTAGAGGGGAGGAGGTTGTTTTGAGGGGTGAGGGATTCTGGGGGCGCAAATCCAGATCAGATGTTGTAAATGTTTTTTTTTTGAAGGAAGCAGATAATTCTTTTGCTTTTATTTAAGAGGTTAGAGGAGGAGGAGGAGGTGCGTGGTGTAGAGAGTTGAAACTATTGAATAAGTGTTTGGGATTCCGGGCTTGTGCAGAAAGCTTCAGAGTGCTGGCCATGTTTGCATTTAGCCAGGGTTGGCAGTTTGGGGCAGGGTAGCGAGAGGGTGAAGTGGAGGGGCATGTTTGTGGGTAGGGGCAGCTGACTATTATTTGAGTCCTAAATATGAGGTTAGTGAGAGTAATCTGGTGGCAAATGGGTTGATAGTGTCGACAGGTATGTTGAAGTCACCCATGGTAATTGCGGAGATGTATGTGGACAGAAACTGAAGGAGCCGGGGAGAAATGTGGCTGAGGAGGGTGATAGATGATTACATTTTTTAGGTTACAGGAAGACTATAAATGGACACAATGAACAAGGATAGAACAGAGATTGGATTTAAGGAGCACTGTTCATATAGAAGGATACCCACACCTCCCCCCTGTTTGTTGCTGGGTGTTGGGATGTGGCTGAATTGTAATCCCTCATGTGAGGGAGCAGCAGGTGGAGTTGTGTCTGATAGAGCAAGCCATGTTTCTGTGAATCCCATAAAGGAAAAATAGTTCAAAGAGAAACAAGTAATCAAAATAGGCCCGTTGCCTACTGAGCATGTATTCCACAGTGGCAGAAAGATATTGGGAGGGAGTTTTATTAGATTGGATAGGTTGCATGTCTTAGCGGGTTTAATGCTATTGCAATTCTTTGGCATTGATGATGAGAAAAGCATAAAGGAGGAGAGAGGTGAGGAGGGTGGCCCTGGGTTAGGGCAGATGTCACCAGTAGCAAGTAAGAGTAAATAGAGAAGAGATGGCTGCAGGCTTTGGGAGTGGCATAGTGTCTCTTGTTCCTGGATAAAGGGGATGAGTGCTATTGAGAGGAGTTCATGAAGAGAGGGGTATGGGGATGAGAGGCGGGGGGGGGGGGGGGGTGGAGCAGAGGGGTGTGGGGATAAAAGCAGAGTGGGGGAAATATAAATGGACTTACCAGAAGCGGAGGGTGCTGTGTGGACAGTGATTCTGAGATTGAGAGAAAGCTGTATGATAAGGTAGCAGAAAGATGTTGAGAGGGAGTTTTATTAGATTGGATAGGTCACGTGTGTTAGCAGATTTAACACTGTTGCAAATCTAGGTTATGAATTTAGATATTTCTAAATGTCAGCAGGTTGCTGGGCTCACATGTTCCATATCCTCATTTTTAATTATTACTGGCACATCATTTTCCAAGTGCTTCTGTAAAAGTGTCTTTTCTTCCTGTTTCTAAATGTAGGTTGTATCTTACTACCTAATTTGGGTTTTTGGGTTAATATATATTCAAATTTAGAGTTCATGAATTGTGCGATGTCCTCTGAGACAATTATTTTTGCCTGGCAGAGTTTCACATGCTCATCTTGTTAAAGATGTTTAATACATTGTGCTATTACAGTACCCCATTTACCGTGTGTCTAGTAAGAGAAGCACACAAAAATCAGCTTCTCAAAAAATTCCAAAGACTCCAAAAATATTTAGACCCCTCACAATAATTTTGGAGAAACTACTTACATGTAGAACTGCCCCATAACAGGTGCAGTGAATTTAAACAAAGGATGAATGTTTTTTCCCCTTTTTATTGGATGTAATCCAAAAGATTTGGTGAGGGGAGGCTCACTTTGGGAGTACTTAAGCAACTGGGTTTAGATACCTGGGAACTCTATGATGACCATAACACAAAGACGGTTCTTTCATGAGTAAAAAGGGAAACACAAATCATGATGAAATGTAGATGTAGAAAACATCGGTGCAATTACTACATTCACTGTGCGCCTGATATACCGGTGTTGGGAAAAATTATCCTACAATAGCTCTTCTATGGACCCTTTTACACCTCTCTGGTGCAGTAGGGGCAAGGGAAACAGGGCCACAAAAGTCATGCTTACTGCTTCCACGACACAACCACAAAATTCCAAATGCAGTCCCATAGAAGTCTGTGTGTGTAGTATGCCGGGCCTGGAGCCTAAAAGATTACAGGGCTGGCCAGTTAAGTGACTGTGTGGGCCCCCCCACAATCACCCACAATTGCTTACCTTTCCGACACCATTCCTAGCCATTTAGACCCCAGTGGTTACAACTAGTGGGGTATTCCCAAATCGGGATGTCTCAGGGACAGGGACCTATCACAAGGATAAGATGCTGACAGGTTCACTTTAAGGCCTATGCACATCCATGTGTATTTCAGGCCCCCAGCCCTAGGAATAGTGTAGTCGCCTCAGAAGGAGGCTTCTATAGTTTGGAGGTGTGGCTAGCTGGGATCGCCCTAGCATCACTGTGATGTGAAAGAAAGAAAGGGGGATACCAGTGTAATGCTTCTGATCATTGCAGAGGCAAGAGAGCATTTTTATTACAAACATTGTCTAGGCTTGAGAATTTTTAATGATGATAAGAGTAGAATATATCATCATATTCTCTCCTATTAAGCATGCAAAAAGCTTAAAGCGGAACAAAACCCAGGATTTTTACTATCCCCAGGTTTTGTTACTTGCCCCTGAGGCATTCCAATTTGGGAACAGGAAAGTAAGTGAAATTAAGATTATTAAATATTTTTGGTGTGGTGTGTTTATTTAATCCTATTTGGGGTGACCCCTATACCAGTTCAGCAAGATCAGGAGCCAGCGGGTAAAATGACACATTACCCGTAACCCCATTTGGGACGTCGGGAGTGTGGAAGAGCCCCGATCCCACACCAAAGGGCATAAGGGCTTGTAACTTGCAGGGACAGGGGCCGCCAACAGAGCTGTCTCTGAGCCCTGGGTTACAAGCCCTTGCATGGTGCCTTGTTTGGTGGCCTTTGGAGGTGGGGGGCCCACATGTTCTTTTTGGAAATCACTAATAAACATAAAAATATTTTTAAAAGGTACCCCACTGTCTACAATTGCTTTCAAAGGATAGAAGTCAATGCTTACAGACCATAAATAACAGTTAAAATATTTATATTACAGCAACAATGTCAATATTTACTAGCTTAGATCTCACAGTTTTGAACAATTTCTGTTAGCAGTTGTTTAGTTCAATGCCAACAAGAGAAGAAACACACATTTATATATGAAGTGAATCTTGAATTAGCATGACACTTTAGTTACATAAAGATAATATATTATAAACCCCAGGGCCAGCTCCAGGATTTTGTATACCCCTGGACCACAAAGTCCTAGTGGGCCCCTTGTGTCACGTCACATGCCCTGTAGTGTGAAACCCTCTGGGATCACCGGTATACACCCCTTGCATATTAAAGTAGACCAAAACCTGTGTTTTGTCCTGGCCTCTGGTGGCATCCTAATTTGGGATGCCTGCTATGTGAACCCCCCTCCCCCTGCCAATCCAACAGCGTACTTATTTTTTAGACTTTTAGCTTATTTTTTTTTTTTTTCAATAAGCTGAAGTACAAGTACATATTTCTCAATATGGGGCTGTGGGGCGAGGAGTAAATGTTAAACATTTCCCTGTATCCTTCCAATACTCCATAACAGAAGATTAATTTCTTCATCAGGAGAAAATCAACATCAAAACATATTATTTATCCTACTATCCATCCCTCCTTCTAACATACTGTATAAGGGTCCATTCAACTCGGGGCACAATTTTTGGAGGCCATTGCACAATCTATGATGCATGCGGAAATGTTCTCTTTAGCACATGATTCAGAGATGCATGCACCACAGTTCCATGAGTAAATTCTCTCTTCATATGCCATTTTATAACTCCCATGACAGTTTACCAAATCACTGTATTCAGCTTGAAAATTATTTCATTGAAAAAGGGCATGCCGGCATGTTTTTTTGTTAACGAAAATGACATACTGCATTGTTTTTATTTTTTTAATGATTTAAATTAAATAGTCAACTAGCCCAGGCACCAGGCATAAAAGCTGGTAGCCCCTAGTCCTGCCGGTATACCAGCCCTTATGCCCTATCCCCTGGACCCCCTATCAGTCCACCCCAAGTATTAAATTAACGACACCACACAAAATAAATGAATGACTCTAAATTTCACTACTCGTCAGTCTGCATTTTCTTTCTTCTATGACTTGCTAGGTGGGGTTCGACATGGTCTCCACCCCCATCATCTTCTTTAGATCCACTTCTGCCATCTGTAGAATGGAGAGACACAGGTCCTGGGGACCTGTGGGACCCCCTTCCCCCCTCTACTCCTGTGATGGGTAAGTCACATGGTGGAGAGAGAGGCTCCGTCTGGCACTTGTCACTATTCTAGGCTTGGAGTTGGGATAGAAGGAGGGTAACTTGTGTCCTCCTTCCCTCTAGATGCTGATAGGGCATCTATTAGACACTCTACTGCCATAATTTACAGTGAGACAGCACTGGACAGTGGACGGGTAAGTAGCAAAAATTAACAATAATAAGAAAACAGTTTTGGGGGAGAAGGGGGGCCCTATGTTTGGGCGACCCCTAATTGTGAAGGGCTTTCTAGGGGAATAAGGAGTTAAACTCCTAGGTTAACTCGGTGTAAGCATTATGAACACGTTATAAAAATTTCAACATTTTTTTTCTATACAGTTAGTATACATCATCTCTCAACAGTGTCAACATGTTATTAACATTGCATACTTATATTTTTTTTCACATATCTTACTCAATTCCTGTTAGTTTACAGAGGTACTGCTAATGAGGTATGAGTCTCTGTTCATCTGGGAGCTGCCCATTTGCTGAGGGCTCAGTCCCATCTAATTACAGTTTGTAGCAAGCTTCAGGTAAATATACACTCAGTTGTAGCAAGTGATTCCTTGTGTGCAGACGTTTCACTCCTTATGAGCTTCCTCAGTGCACTTAAAGTGGTCTGGTTATACATAACAGAGTATACAATTAGCTCAAATCCGTTTAGCGCTCCCTTATTAATACAGGATATTAGGAGGTACGTTACACTGTATAGCACATGTAAAGACCACATTACCAAGAGGATTTGAGCTAATTGTATACTCTGTTATGTATAACCAGACCACTTTAAGTGCACTGAGGAAGCTCATAAGGAGTGAAACGTCTGCACACAAGGAATCACTTGCTACAACTATACTAAAAAATATATGTATGCAATGTTAATAACATGTTGACACTGTTGAGAGATGATGTATACTAACTGTATAGAAAATAAATGTTGACATTTTTATAACGTGTTCATAATGTTTACACCGAGTTAACCTAGGAGTTTAACTCCTTATTCCCCTAGAAAGCCCTTCACAATTAGGGGTCGCCCAAACATAGGGCCCCCCTTCTTCCCCAAAAGTATTCATAAAGTTAGAAGGGTGGGGATAACTATAAAATCTTTCTTAGGTAGGCCAAATTAAGGGAGAGCTCGCCCAGACCTCATCCCTTACCCCCATATTTAATAAGAAAACAGACCTGTGTTTTAGGGTAAAAGGGCATTGTAATGCCTAGGACTGGGGCCAGCAGTTTGGCCCTTGAGCCCTGGGATTACCAACCCCTATGCTTGGTTTTCTGGCCTGGTATGCTTGAGAAAGAGGGGGAGGTGATGCTTTTTTTTTCTTCTTAATTTTTGGGGGTGGGAATATTTTTTTTTTTTTAAATAGCTCCTTCCACCCCATTATTTAAAACATCCAGAAAATAAATGTGTGGCCTCCCACCCTTTTTTCCAGCACTTATGCCCTATAGTACTGGTTTGGTGCTCAGCACCGGGTCCATGCTAGGGGCCACCGGGCTCATCCACACCATCCTGGCCAATGGTATTGGGGGCACTGAAATTGTCCTTAGGACACCTTACCTATTTAAACGTAAAGTAAAAGAAAAAAAACACATCACATGTTATCAAAATTGTATTAATCATAGTTAATTCATACTTACCTTTCCCTGTCCTCTGTCCAGAGCAGACTCACTAAAAATTATGTCAGCTGGGTGTCTCATAGACACTCTGCCGGCATTTTGAGGAGAGTGGAACACAGGTTCCCCTCTCCCACTTGAATTACGCATCACAGGAGGGGAGGTGGATAAAGGGGGTTTCCCCAAGAAAACTGCCTCCATTCCCCTCCCCTCCTGTGATGTCTGAAGTCACATGCGTGTGAATACTCAGAGACTCCTCTGATGTATAAAGGCTTCACTCCCTGGGCTTGTAAATAAGTCCTGAGCTGGGATGGAGGAAGGGGGGACCTATGTCCCCCCGTTCTACAGATGGCGGGGGCGTCATATTTTGATGCCCGCTGCCACCTAAAGTTGATGGCAGAGGTGCACCAAAGAGCCCAGAAGAAGAACTGAAGACCAGATGCCAGACTAAGAAGATGCCATCTGGCGGGGGACATGTGTGTTTTATTTAATACTACTTGAAGTAAACTGGTAAGGGGTTCAGAGGGTTGGAGGCCGTCATGTTACCTGCCGGCATTGGCGGGTGACATGGCGGTACCCCGCCCAATTGATTTGGCAATGGGCTGCTTCTAGGGGTACCCACAGCACCCATAGACTGGACCCATACCGAAGGGCATAAGGGCTGGTATACCAGCAGGACTAGGGGCCACCCTCTCAGTTACCACTCTGCTACTATTGGCATTTGTACACCAAGTATGTACACCAAGATCTAGAAGTAGAGACAACTGAGTCCTGTGCAGACAGAATGCTGCTGTTATGGCCGCTGCTGATGTCAGAGAGCTCTCTTAACCTTACAAATGCCCAGCAGCAAAGTTCTGTGTGTACATGATTCATATCTATCTTCTCGTAGCTTTTAGTGTACAGTTGCCAGTAGTAACAGATTGCATATAGTGAAAACTACTTCCATAAAACACATTTGCTAACATAAGGAAAAACAATACTAGATCATTGTAGCTCATTGAAGACATTATACACTTTCAAAAATGAAAGAATCATATGCTTGATATACTGTATTCACATATTCGGCGTCTGGAAGTAGTTCAACTGTCTAAAGGTTCTTTAGACTTAACATGACAATTTTAAGGTTAAAGTTTTCTCATACAGCAATTCTTTCTTGCAGGTTAGTAGAGATGAGACATGTGGTTCTGACCTCAGCAAGAGTCCAAGCCTCCAGGATGCTAATGTAAGGTCTGTCATTACTAATTTGTTGCACTTGCTTAATAACACTAAAACAATCTCTTCAATAATAACCAATTACCCCCAACACACAAACAAACACGTGCGCGCGCGATCACCGACTGTGGAATACAGCTATAAGCCACATTCTGGTTTGAACTGGAGAGGCATAAGTTATAGGACAAGGTTATGAAGTTCTAATTTTTGGAGTCCTAAACTTTCTGTCTGGTGGTAGAAGCTGAGGATACATGGGGTGACAGTTATCACTGCTAATTTTAATAGCCCTATTCAGTAGCTTTTTATTGAAATTCTCATTTATGTCTGGCACTGGAGATATAATTATCCTCTCACCAATCCTTAAAGTGGACCAACACCCAGGATTTTGACTATCCTGGGTTTTGGTCCACTTCGGGGTGCCCCGGGAATCTTATAGATTTCCGGGCCGATCACCCCTGGGTGTTGGTCCACTTTACAATTCTTTAGAGACAAGCTTTATCCTTTTTGGTCTCTCTCTTATACCCAACAGTAAGGGAGGTGATTAGGACCAAAATTATTATTGTATTGTAAAACAGTGCCAGAAGTTTCCTAGGTGGGTTATCACTCCTTAAATGCTGCAGGAAATAAGTTGACAGGTTGTTTTCCTTACACTAAAGACCAACCTCTCAATCTCATTGTGGTATGGCCTCTCATTTTTTCATCTAAGGTCATAAAAGTGTCATCAACGAATTTACTGACCTTTATCAGACTGTTAAGTGAGGTAAGTGATTGGTGTATAGCCAGGGTGAACCTAGGCCCCTCTATCGGTGGCCTGAGGCCAACTATAGAAAGGATTTCCCAGAGGTTGTGCCACATCACTCCTCAGCAGAGCCATGCACCTCTATGACTGGCTCCTTTTTATGATGGAAGTGGCACAAACTCCCAATAGAGGTAGGGGCAGGGCCACAGCCACTGAGTCACCATTTTTTGACTGCAAAAACATGACTCTATGCAGCAGCACCCATCATCTCAACAGCTGTAAAAAAAAATATAAGAACAGTCTAGCAACTGCTGCCCACTCGCAGTGCTGCCTCAGATGGCTTCATTACAGGTGCACCCCTGGTGTAGAGGGTGAGAAGTATTGAGGAAAGCACACACCCCTACTCCCATCTCCCTAGTATCTCTTCCAACTTCATACTAAATTTACTCCAATCTGGGATCCACTACAAACACTCCAGTGTAGGATATATTATACCCCGTATTTATATATATAAACAAATAGTATATTTGTTCTACCATTTTTGTCATTTCTACCTGCAAAGCACCATGAAAGATGCTGCTGCTCTATAAATAAACAGTAATAATACATGGTTAGAGCACTGAGGAGATCCTGTAAACCTGGGATATGATGAAGGATAGTAACATTTTCTTTATATTTTACTCAAGGATGCCTTCTACCTGTAAAGAATAATGATACTGTAACGTTATACAGACAAAAAATAAATAAAAATGGTCGCAGTTAGTGATTGTCTTTCAATGATAATTGCCTAGTGCTTGATGAAGCACTGTTACACCAAGATAATTAGCAAACCAAGTTCCCTGACCTAGATCACAATTTGTTATTATACTTTAAATTACTTAATAGGTCACAAAATCTTTCTTAGACTCAGTTAACAGGGTCAGTCACAATAATAAATGCAGTGCTTGGTTACAATTTTTAATTTTTATGTTGTTTAAACAGAAGTCTTCATGGCTGATTACTAAAGCAAATATAGGCATTAGGGTTTAGTTTTCCGTTTAGGTATATGTAAACCGTGACCACAATCATTTACATTGCGGATTGTAGGAATTAACTGTCTTATGCAATATTAATTTGTCTGTCAGAGTTTTGGGCAAAAGGCAGTTACAGATTTGCTCATTTTGCTTTTGAAACACACAGTATGCCTGTATAGTGTCAAAAGGAGAGGCCGTGGCACTCTGATCGAGTCATTTTCTCCGGGCTTTGCTCCCAGGTACTGAAGGCTTGGTGAAAGCAGTATGTGGCCATTTTTTCTCCCATCATCCTTCAGGACAGCCACAGAGAGAGAGGCTTCTCCCCCCCCCCCCCCCCAAAGAGGACAGGTTTAAATGCCCCACCCCTTCCACCAGTCCTCTGTATTGTGTTTTGTCTGGAAATGTTCAGGGCCAGAGCATCTCAGCCCCCTTCCCCGCTCCATTGAAGTAGAGGATTTTGGGGAGAGCTTCCAGTACCAGAGCATCGGGAGTACCAGAGCATTTGATATTGTGCCTTACTGTTTTGCGCTTTTGGGATTTAAACAAAAGACCGTTTAGGATTGCCCCCATGCCTGTGATTTACTTATCAACATGCTATGTCCAAGTTTCTTATATTTCTGTGTGTCTGTGATCCTAAGGTGGGAGTGGCTTTGCTGGCCTTCCACTGTAACAGGTGAACACATCAGTAGCTTTGCTAAATCACACAGCAGTCATTACCTCTCCAGGTGAGAGTGCTGCAGTAACCCCTTAGCTTCTGGTACACAAGATTGCAATCCCCTTAAATTTATGTGGAAGGGGTTAAACCTGTCTCTTCCACAGCCATCAGAGGATTAGCAATCCAGGAAGGAAGTATCTGATATATACCTCCAAAACACCAGTGGCTACAGAAAATGTTTTTCTTTGTTATCACATATAACTTCTACCCTGTTAATGCACTGGATCATAGCTGCATTATCAAGCAAGAATAAGTGTTTTTATTATCCACAATTTCTCCAGGGCTTAGTGGAAGAATAGTGACAATATTTTTGCCTAGCTCCATTAAAAGTTGGTGGCCAGGTGCTATCCAGGGGCATTTTCGTATTTGTCTGATTGAAGATTGGTAGATTGTTTACCCCTCTCCATACTTTTCCAGACAATCTGAATGGATTTTGATGCCTAGTTAGTCTCAGCAATCTATTATGTGCGCATAAATAGGGGCTGGCCGCCGAGTTTTACCGGCCCTGGAGTCTTAGCCTTTTTTTAATCACTTCCATGTTCCTGGGCTGTTATGGCAGCCACAGTTTGCACATCATTTTTGACTGGAAACCATTTAGATTCATAGGGCAGGGGTGTTTGGGCTGAGAATGTTTTCACTGACCCAGCCAATAAAACCTTTGGCCACCAGAGGTCACTTGGGACTCATGTTGGACCTAGTGAGTTATTTGCCACAAATTCTGGGTAATTGGTAACTAGAGGGTATGTGATGTATCATCCTTGTCATTTAACCCTTTAAGTGCCAAGCACGTAACACCTACGTGCTGGCTTGGCAAGGACCTAAGTGCCAAGCACGTAGGTGTTACGTGCTTGACTTTCCCCCCTGCTAGTTACAAAAAATAAAGCAGCTGCTAACTGTAAAAAAAAAAAAAAAAATTAAAAATGACATTTACTCACCTGCAGTCGCGCTGCCTCCCGCTGGGTCTCCTCTTCACTGGGGGGCCTCCGATCGCCCCCCCCCAGGCTGCTTAGTCTTCAGGAGAGGGCTCAAAATGCCCTCTCCCCCTGCCTTCCGATGGGCGCTGCCATCTTGACGACTTATGACGTCACTCCCGGGTGTCGTCCCGGCTCTCCTCGGCTCAGCTGTCACATGCCCTGGTGATCACTGGGCAGAGCAGTGGAGGGGCAGGGGATGCTCTGATCCCCTGCCCCCCCCTCCTCTGGCCAGCGATCACCAGGGCATCTGACAGCTGATCGACACAGGAGCTGACAATCGGGTGAGGTGAGCAAAGTAAAAAAAAAATGTTTTTTTAAATAAATGACATTTTTGTGTGTGTGTGTGTGTGTGTGTGTGTGTGTGTGTGTGTGTGTGTGTTTTTTTATGTTAACCCTTTGTGAACTGGTAAGGGGTCCATGAGACCCCTTATACCAGTTCACAAGGCTGGGGGCTGGCAAGCCACCTGCAACTAGCGGGTGACTTGCCATTAACCCCCACACCCCCAATTACCTGCCTCCCCAAAGCCCAGGGGGGGGGGCAGAAGAGCCCGGGCCCACACAGGCTATGTGGGCTTGTAGGCTGCAGGGTGGGGGGCCACAAAAGCTGGCCCCTCCACTCTGTTCCTACAAGCCCCCATAGCTGGTCCCGAGCTGGTAATGCTGGGTAAGGGGGACCCCATTTCAATTTTGGGGGGGATTTTTAAGGTTTAGGGTTAGCCTAACCCTTGAGATTCCCCCCAAAAATTTTTTTTAGGGTTAGCCTAACCCTTAAAATTCCAAAGAAAAATGGGGTCCCCCCCCCCGGGTGGAGGGACCCTATGTAATCTTTTTTTTAGATTTTTAAGGGTTAGGGTTAGCCTAACCCTAACCCTTAAAATTCCCCCCAAAAAATTGACCCTATGTCGTTTTTTTTTTAATTAACCCCTTATGCTCTGTCGCCCAGCAGCAATAAAAGGCTTCCAGCAGCAGCAGGAGAGCAGAAGCCAGAGTGATCAGCGTGGGACACAGTGCTCCAGGATGGATGGGAGGTAAGTATAAAAAAAAAAATACAAAAACAAATAAAACATTTTTTCTCTGTGTCTGTTTTTTTTTTTACTTTTAACCCCTTGTGAACTGTTAAGGGGTCCATGAGACCCCTATACCAGTTCACAAGGCTGGGGGCTGGCAAGTCACCTGCGGCTAGCGGGTGACTTGCCATTAACCCCGGCATCCCCAATTTCCTGCCTCCCCAAAGCCCGGGGGGGGGGCCAGAAGAGCCTGGCCCACGGAGCTTGTAGCCGGCAGGGCGGGGGGCCACCAAAACTGGCCCCTTCGCCCTGTTCCTACAAGCCCCTATAGCTGGTCCCGGGCTGGTTATGATTGGTAAGGGGGGCCCCACGTAATTTTTGGGAGGATTTTTAAGGGTTTTTAACCTTTAAAATGCCCCCCAAAAATGCCCCCTATGTCATTTTTTTTTAATTAACCCCTTATATTTATAGTGTGGATAGTAGTATTTTATTTGTGAATGTTATAAAGTGCTCTTTTCAATTTGGGGGGGCCTCCTGGGCAAGAATGAGGGGGCTACCGATACATATGTCGTACCGTTGTAATCAGGAGAAATGGGGCTTTCACATGCAGTATGGTTTTCATTAATAGAACAAATGTTTTATTTAAAATAAAGGGGACAATTGTCTAAAAAATATTATTCTATTTATTTTTTTGTTTTTTTACGCAAAAATATTTAAAAAACAGTAGAAAAATTACAAACAAGACATTTCATGTTAAAGCCTACACTCTGCTGCAATATATATATATATATATATATATATATATATATATATATATAAATATATATATATATATTCCTGAAGATTCCGGCAAAAATCGCGGTTAAACATGGCGCAGAATGGGGAAAAATGACCTGTCAACAGGTGACAAAATTTCAAGTAGGCTGGCAATTAAAAAGGTTAATAGTACCTATGCATGTTGGGTATTATTCTGCTTGGAGGACCTTGCTCTTTCAGATTTAGCTTGTTTTTTCTTGTTTGCATATTTAAATTTTAGGAAAACATTTTATTTATTCAGTTTCTTTATTCATTTTTTTAAGGAAACCCTGTGCAACCTAAGAATTCTTTGAAAGATTACTTCCAGAAAGGTGAGCCTACTACAACAAGCTGGGTACTCTTAGAAAGCTTAACATGTGTACTTTCAGGGAATATATGGTTTATGGGGGATATTCCAAATGTAAAGGGTTGTTTTGGTTGAAAAATTGCAAGGTGCGCACTTTGTCTGCAGAGCTGAAATTTTCAAGTAAAATTACTGTTATGCGCACACTTTACTTTGTGGTGTTTGCCAACTCTTCCTTTGACAGTAGCTATGCATGTTGGGTATCGTTCTGTTCGGGGCATGTTGCTTTTTGAGATTTTACTTGTTTTTTCTTGTTTGCATATAGTTTTTTTTAGGAAAATGTGGCTTGATTCTTCCTTTTTATTCTTTTTTAGGGAAACTTTGTGCAACCAAAGAATACATTGAGGGATTACTTCCAGAAAACTAAGCCCACATAAACAAGCTTGGTATGCCTAGAAAGTTTGAGGCATGTACTTCCAGAGAATATATAGTTTGTGGGGGTATTTCAAATGTAAAGGGTTGTTTTTCTGGAAAAACTGCAAGGTGCGCATAGGGCAGTTGTATTTTGTCTGAAAATCTCCTAAAACTCTGTTTCAGTTTGGGGGAGTCTCCTGGGCTGGAAAGGGCATCTACCAATACATATGTGGTATCGCTGTAACCGGGAGAAATTGGGGTTTCGCACGCAATAACATTTTATTGAAAAACTTAAATTTTTTTATTACAAAAAAACAGATAGATTTTTTTTGCACATATTTCACCAAAAAGTATTGAGAATACACTAAAAAAAGGCCAAACAAGACATTTCATGTTGAAGCCCAGACTCTGTTGAAAAAAACAATATATCATTTTCCTGGAAAATCCCTGGAAATCCTTTCAAAAATCACAGTTGAACATGTGTAGCGCAAAATAGTGAAACATGGTCTGGCAACAGAGGGTGACAAAAGCTGCAGGTAGGCTAGCACTTGAAGGGTTAAACTTTTTCTAGTTTCAGCTATGCCTAAGCACCTAGAAGCTTATACAGATATGTCCATGTACGCCAGGACAATGTCACCCTTGTAGCATACTTCAAGGGGGGTTACCAGGTCTTGTACTTGTGCAGAACCTGGTCTTCTCCAGTTTGTTTTGTCCTTTTTCCATCAGATTATAGCCACTAGAGGCGCTACTCTGATAAGAGAGGTCTGCTACAGTGGCACATGGTAACGTCTCTTCTTTCCCTGTGAGGCATGCTACCATACATGTTTCGGTCCATCTCCTTTTCTAAAGGATGCATCCACAAGGTGATTATCCACCACTATATAAAGGCCCTTGCTAAATTATGCCAGAAGAGCCTTTCTCTTCATAATCCTGCCAGGGCTTCTTAATTTATAAAAGTTTCTTTATTAAGATTTTGACCAGGGCAATGGGCTTTCTGAGGTCAAGTGGTTTTTCGATCATGACTTACCAAAATGACCTCCGGTCATTAGCCGATTAGCCGAGACGATCTTACAAAAGAATCTAATTCTCTCACTCGGGAACTAGGTTCTATCCAGACTTCTGGACTATACCTAGACAGCAGACAAAAGAAGACGTCACCGCATGGACCTTGCTTGTCCAGGGCAAGGCCGTAACTTAAAATGAAGGGGCCTCAGTGTGATCATTGAATGCCCCCCCCCCCCCACACATCATGGCTAATACAGTAATATCTCTCCTGTCCCTTAGCTAAATTGGAGACATAAAAAGGATGCTCCTTTTTTCTGTACGTGAATGAAACTTACAACATCAAGTCTTTTTCCCTACAAACATGGGTCACTTTCATTGGGGAACAATACTGCTTTCCCAAGCAGTCTTGCTAAGCCTGAAGTGGTGGCTGGATTCTCTAATACTCCAAGGCAGTAATTGAGGTCCAGTTGTCGCAATGGATTCCAATGCTTGGGCATGGGAGCACATCAAACTCTCCCACATCCAGTGGCATAGTTCGGCAGAATTGGTTATTGAATCATCAAACTACAAAGAGCAGCAGATGCTTACTCTCTGAATCACTTCGATTACCAAGTCGATAAGTGGCATATCTGAATCACCGGGGGTACCACATCAGTAGCCTTTCAGAATTTGGCCTATGCATTTCCGATAAGCAGGAAGACAACTAAAAAAAAGAAATTCTATGTTGCCATTGTCCTGCATAGGGGAAAGACTCCAGACTTCAGACTTATTGGTCTTGAATTTGTTCCCCACGAGATTTGTCAATCCCACACGTTCCTGGTGGCTTATAGATTATCCTTCCTGTGATTTGTTAGTTCCTAAAGGGTCCTCAACTTCAGATAACATCTTAACACTTGAATCTAGTTTAGTGATTACAGTCCTGGTCCTAGATCCCTATTGTTCGATCCTTCAGACTTCAGTCTTTTATAAATCAGATCCCCTTATTTTTGCATAAAACAGCAGTCTCTTCCTAGCACACAAGGGCTAGTTATCCTGTCCTCCGTACCCTTGATTTTCTGAGAAAATGTTAATTTATTATTATATATATTATACAAGTTTTTTCACAGATCACCACTTTGTTTCCTAATCAGAAAGGAATAGGTGACTATCTACTTCTAAAGCCACTATAGCTGGGGAATATGCAGGCCAGATCCTAGGCCTCCACTTGCATGGATGTTTCTGTTGCATATATTTCAGGTCATTCAATAGCAGTGTCCCAATCATGGGGTGAAAGATCAGAAACTTTCATAGAAGAATTTTGCTGAGCTACTGCTAGGTCTATGCCCCACGCCTTCCATAAGCACTACAGTTGAATCCTTTTATCAGACAAATAAGCCCTGGTAGAAATGAACTACAAGCGGTATCTCGCCCTTAGAATCTTAATTTCTTGATTATCCTCGCCGTGGCTGTCCTGAAGGACAATGGGAGAAAATCCCTGTTAGACTTACCAAGAACAGTATTTCCATCAGGACGTCCCTTACAACCCCCTCTTAAAAGTTGGAGCGATTCATAAGTCGCACAACCATGTGCTATAGGACACTGGATGGTATCGTAGATGGAGGGTGCAATGTCAATATGCATCTGAAGACCTGGGGGCGGTTAAGGAAAGTCTGAAACTGGATATACAGAGTACTATTGGGAAATAGTAACAGAACAGAAAGACAAAGGTAGAGGAATTGGATATAAAGGATGGGAGAGCAGAAAAGTGGTACAGCAGTCACTCTAAAGGCTCTATGTGACTGAATCAGGCCCATTCTGGCTCACACTTGGAAATTAAGTTGTTAATCGTGAAAGTCCACCCGCTCAGCCCAAACCAATGTTTTTTTTTTCTCCTGTGTATCTTGCATCCCTGAAACCTTCTTTTGGTGAATGGACTCTTGAACCCAATTCATTGGATATGGGGGTATTTATGGTTTCCAGTACCCAGGGATAATTGTACGCAAAGCGCTGATGAAGTTCATCACACTAGAGATTGACCAAGAGCTAGTTGAAAGGTGTTGGCTATCGTGGTCCCCACAATGCTATTGTATATTGATTATACAGAATGCCACATCAGAGGGCAATTCCACCAAATATGCACCGTATTGCCTGGCCCTGTAAGGCACTGGGCAACAGATGCCCACTTTGGTTTGATCTAATTTTTAATGTCACCAAGACATTTGTTCCACCACACTAAGACTTTGTAGTTTTGTTCCTGAACCCAATGCTAGAGTTTATGGGTCAACACAAAATTTTTATTTAGTCCTCTTCAGAGAGGGAGATGTTCAGGTATTTTTCCCAGTGGCTGATAAAGCCTGGCTTAGATGAGTTAATGGTGTCCATCAGTGTGCGGTAAAGTATGGATAAGGCATGGGGATGTTTCCAAAACCAGCTGCTCAGATGATGTTACGGACTGGCCTGCTGCTTCTACACCAAGTTATTAGCTGGTATGAAGGCTACCAAATCTCTGTATCCCTTTAAATGCCAAGCCCAGAGTTTCTACGTGCTCACTTCCACTACTATTCCAAGTATACAGCACGTCCTGTTCCAGAATTATCCTTACACATGGGTTATACATCCACAAGATGGCGCTGGACTGCAGAAAAAGACTTGTAGCCACTCCCGGCCCCTTAAATAGCCAGGAACCTTCCACTAATTACCAGTCTCTTTCTGCAGGCTGGACTGCGAAGATGAAGATGGCTCTCTTCTGCGCAGGGAGGGGGCTTTGCCTAGGGCCCTGCAGGCTTATTTCCACCAGTTCTGGACCCACTGCCTCCCAGCCACGGCTGACGGTTCGGGTGAAGGTAGGACAGCACTAGGGTCAGGTGCTGAAGGAGCGTTGCTCTGGGCCGCAAGATCCTGTACCAAAGGGTAGTCGGCGACCGGCTTTTTTTGGGATGCCCCCAGCCCCTTTTTCTCTGGATATTTATCCCTCCTCCCTCCCTTCCTTTTCACGCTATTGGTTGTGCAGGACCCCCTCATTGCATTCCGTGTGATCGGCAGGGGATGCCCGGGGAGTACACTGGTGTTTTTACTACTGCGTTTTTGTCACTTGTGTTTGGTTTGTGTGGAGGCCATTGTACGGCGTTCCGCGGTGGTCGTCGCTTTTACTGTGTTTTTGTTTAACTGTCATGGAGCCGGCGCGTCACGTGGTCTAGTTTTCGCGCTCTTGGGGGGGCGGGTACCGCGGTTGACGCATTCTGCGTCATGCGCCCGTGGCCCGCCCCTCTAGGTACTGCTGTCGGCGCCATTTTGTGGCCCTTCCATTGCGGTTCTGCAACGCAGTTGGTGATCGGCTTATCTGGGCGCTTGCCGGCTTGGTCCGTGAGTCCCAGGGGTTTTTATCTTTGGTTATTATTGTATGGCTAGGGATGCTTATGGTGTACATTATTGTGTCTTGCAGGCAGGTCCCTTGACTGTGGCTCTCTCGGCCCTGCCTATTGCCTATTCTCCCACTTCCCCTAGCGGGTTTCGGGGGGGCATCCCAAATAGGGTGGCTGGTTAGCTGTGTCCCTGTTCTTATTATTGTGCATACTTTTGTAAAAATCACCATATGGAGGCCTCTGGGGATAATGTGCTTGGGGTTCCTACGGGACAAGCCCAGCTGTGTGTTGCGTGTGGGGTTTCCGCTATAAGTGAAGATGTCAGGGTATGTGTAATCTGCGCCCAGCAGGTACTTGCGCTGCAGTCTGGGTCGCCTGCTACGGGCCCTGGTGCGGCGCCCCCTCTCGCTTCACCTACCCCCCCGCGCTTGCATTTGACCCCCAGCAAGGGGCATACTAGCTGTGAGTCTTAATCGGATTTGGCTGCACGGGTGGCCAGCATTGAAAAGCATATTGCTGGGTCGGGCCCACGTAAGGCTTCTGCCAAGAAGCGGCATCTATCCCCCGCTGTTTCCCTCTTCCCTGTTGAGGCTGAGGAAGTTTTTGACATCTCGGGTTATGGTCCCCTTGAGGAGGGGGAACTATTCTCTGATTCAGAATCATCTGAGGAACAACCTAGGGTGTATGGTGATACCGGGTCTCCTTTTGGATAAGACCAATGGTCCTCAGATGACACTGACAGGTTATTGACTCATATTTTTGAGGTGCTTTGTATTTCCCCTCCTGCCGTGGCTCCGCAGCAGCAGGGTGAGCTTTTTCATACAGTGAAGCCACGCTTGGAGTTCCCTGAGAAGACTCACTTTAATAATCTGGTGCTCAAGGAATGGGAACGGCCTAGCAAGCTACCTGGGGTGCCCAAGAGTTGGGACAAGAGGCAACCCTTTCCTGCTGATGTAATTAAGCGTTGGTCATGTCCTCCTGAGGTGGACGCGCCCGTTCTGGGGTTGTCAAACACATCTGTCATGCATTCTCCTGACACTACTACCCTGCGGCATGGTGAGGACCGGCGCATGGACCAGCTGGCTTGTCATGCCTTTGCCTGTGTGGGGACTGCGCTGTGCCCTGTTTGTGCTTTGCCATTACAGCTATTGCTATTAAAGGGCTGCTTAGGAGTCTCTTAGATGGGGCTTCTGATGTTGCGGGAGGAGAGGAGTATAGATCTCTCCTGCTGTGCTATGAATTTGTTTCATATGTTCTATCTGCTATGGATGATGCCATTAGAATGTGGGGGCGGACGTCTGCTCTGTTAGTGGCTATACGTCGCTCTGTCTGGCTGCGTCAGTGGGTAGCTGATAACGCTGCTAAGAAGGCTCTCACTGGTTTTCCCTTTAAGGGGCTGCGCCTCTTTGGTGAACGCTTGGACTTGTTTGCCAGGGGTGGTAGGTTACCTCAACGTAGGAGGCCTTCTCGGCCCTTTCGGGGGACTGGTGCCTCTCTCCCCTCCTTCCGCGCTTCCAGGGCTGGTCGAGGAGCTTCCTTTGCTGGAGCACGTGGAGATTATTGGGGCAGGGGCAGAGGACGTGGCCGCCCCGACCTCTCCTGGGGTCCCAAGCCCAAATCCTCCCCTAAGCCCCCTCAGGCATGAGGAGGCGCCCTCACCCATCGGGGTGGGGGGACGGCTTCGGCTCTTTGCTCACGTCTGGAGGTGATGTGTAGCAGACAGATGGATCCAGGAGGTGGTTTCCTCCGGTTACAAGATAGAGTTTGCAGCCTGGCCGCCCCCAAGATTCCTCAGATCCTGGATGGCTCAAAACCCCCTGTCAGCTCAGGGCCTGTGCCTTACGGTCCAAAACCTTGTGGAGTTGTGCCTTCAGGGAAAGGGGCAGAGGCTTCTATTCCAATCTCTTTACGGTCCCCAAAATGGATGGGTCCCTTAGGCCCTTCTTGAAATTAAAGTGTCTCAACAAGTTTGTCAGATTCAAGCATTTTCGCATGGAGACCCTGCGCTCAGCTGTCAATTCACTGCGCCCAGGCGACTTCATGACCTCAGTAGACATCAAGGACGCTTACGTTCATGTACCAATCTTTCCAGGTCATCAGAAATTCCTCAGGTTTGCTCTGGGAGATCAGCATTATCAATTTGTGGCACTTCGGGGTTGGGCTGTTCAGATCCACTCGGACAACCAGACGGTGGTTGCCTACATCAATCATCAGGGAGGGACCCGGAGCAAGAGGGTCCTCAAGGAAGTGTCTCTGATTCTGTCATGGGCGGAGGAGAATGTTCCCTGCATCTCGGCAGTGTATATCCCTGGGGTGGAAAATCTGGAGGCGGACTCCCTGAGCAGAGGGACTTCTCGTCTGGGAGAATGGTCCCTCAGCAGCAGGGTTTTTCGCTCTCTGTGTCACCGCTGGGGTCAGCCGGATGTGGATCTGTTTGCATCCCGTCACAATCACAAACTTCCAGTCTTTGTCTCTCTGTCTGGCCTTGGCCATGGATGCACTAGCATTGTCTTGGAAGAGCTTTCAGCTCCTCTATGTGTTCCCTCCGTTTCCTCTGCTGGGCAGGGTGCTGCGCAAGATAGCCCAGGAGGGGGTGCCAACCATCCTAGTGGCCCCCTGTTGGCCAAGAAGGGTGTGGTTTGCAGACATCGTGCAGTTGGCAGTAGATCAGTACGTCCTGCCCAAGGACCCAGATCTACTCACTCAGGGGCAGCTGTGCCATCCCAATTTACAAACGCTGGCTTTGACGGCTTGGCTGCTGAAACCTCCATCTTGATGGAAAAGGGGTTACCTGCCTCTGTGGTTGACACCATGATTAGGGCTAGGAAGAAGTCCTTGTCCTTTATCTATTACAGGGTCTGGCATGCTTACATTGCCTGGTGTGAGTCTAAGTCTTTTCCCTGTAGGGTGTTTTCTATTCCCAGAATTCTGGAATTCTTGCAGCATGGTTTGGATTTGGGTCTTCAACTTAGTACCCTCAAGGGCCATGTTTCAGCCTTGGCTATTTTCTTCCAAAGGTCTTTTGCCAACCACTGAGATCTGGATCTCACTGAGCTGGAACTTAATGGGTCAGGGGAGGGTGGTAGTATGGGGGGAGAGGAAAAGCAGGAAAATAAGGCAGCTAACTGGATAACAGTTAGAAGGCAGGGTAGGGGTAAAAGTTACAGGGAGGCTAGCCCTGAACAGGCACCTCCAAACAAGTTTGCCCGGTTGGCAGATGAGGAGGATGTTAGCTCAGGGATGGCACAGCTGCCGCAAGACACATCTGTCGGCTCCAGTAAGAAAGGGAGGGGAAATGGGAGAACAGGGCAGGCAAGTGCTGGTAGTGGGTGACTCTATTATTAGGGGAACAGACAGGGCAATCTGTCACAAAGACCGGGATTGCCGAACAGTGTGTTGCCTTCCTGGGGCAAGAGTACAGCATGTAGCGGAGCGGGCTGACAGATTGTTGGGAGGGGCTGGCGTGAACCCAGCGGTCATGGTGCATATTGGCACAAATGACATAGGAAGAAGTAGGTGGAAGGTCCTTAAAAATGATTTCAGGGACTTAGGCTGTAAGCTTAAGGCAAGGACCTCAACTGTAGTATTCTCAGAAATACTACCAGTACCAAGAGCCACACCAGAGAGGCAGCGGGAGATTAGAGAGGTAAACAGGTGGCTCAAAAAAGGAGGGGTTTGGGTTCTTAGAGAACTGGGTCGACTTCACAGTGGGCTACAGGTTCTTTGGCAGGGATAGGTTGCACCTCAATGAGGAGGGTGCATCTGTTCTGGGGGAGAGGATGGCTAAAAGGTTAGAGGAGTGTTTAAACTAAGCACTGGGGGGGGGGGGGTTAATAGCAGTTACAAAGGGGAAGTTAGGAAAGAAAGTGACAGTGGGTGTAGACATGAAACTGGGGGTGGAGAGGGGGGAGGGGTTACCACATCTAGCAGGAATAAGGGCAATATACAAAATTATCAAAATTGTCATAAGCATTTGAAATGCATGTTTACAAATGCTAGAAGCTTGACTAATAAAATGGATGAACTAGAACTGATAATAACAGAAGAACAATATAATATAGTGGGGATAACAGAGACCTGGCTGGATGAAAGCTATGACTGGGCAGTACATTTACAGGGATACTGTGTGTTTAGGAGGGACTGTAACAAACGCAAAGGGGGTGGAGTCTGCTTAATTGTAAAATCCATGTGGAGTCTGTATGGGTAGAAATACATGGAGGGAGAAACAAAAATAAAATACTGATGGGGGTTTGCTATAAACCTCCAGATATATCCGAATCCATAGAAAATATGATGCTAAGGCAAATAGATATAGCCGCTAAACTAAATGAGGTAGTGATTATGGGGGACTTTAACTACCCAGATATAGACTGGGATGCTGAAACATGTGTTTTGCATAAAAGTAATAGTTTTTCATCTAAAACAAAAGATGGCTAACTTTCCCAACAAGTACAAGCTCCAACAAGGGGGAAAGCCATATTGGACCTAATACTAACCAATGTACCAGACAAAGTAATAAAGGTACAGGTTGGGGGACACCTTGGAAGCAGTGATCATAATATCATTAATTTCCAATTAGCAGTCACTAGGGTGCCTTATCAAGGAGCCACAAAAACGCGGGACTTCAAAAAGGCAAAGTTTGACCAACTTAGAGATGCCCTACACGGCATTGACTGGGAAAATTTCCTTAAAGTGGACCAACACCCAGGATTTTGACTATCCTGGGTCTTGGTCCACTTCGGTGGGGCACCCCCGATCGGGGTGCCCCGCTGTGTGAAACCCCCCCTAACCCCCCGAAAAACTCACCTCTCCCCGCTCCCAGCGCCGACGTACAAGAACGTCTAAGCGGCAGCCGCCGCCGCCGCCTCCCTCGCGTCACTTTCGGCGCGCGCGCGCCCCCGCCGGCCATTCGCAGACGGCCGGCGCGGGCACGCGCACGCCTACAGGAGCGCGAGGGAGGCGGCGGCCGGCCGAAGATAAGGTAAGGAGTTTGGGGTGTTTGGGGGGGTTTCACCCCGCGGGACATCCCGATCTCGGATGTCCCGCGGGGTGGGGGGTGATCGGCCCGGGAATCTTATAGATTCCCGGGCCGATCACCCGTGGGTGTTGGTCCACTTTAAAAACAAAAGCATGGACGCTAAATGGGATACTTTCAAAGGAATACTTAATTTTCATTGTGACAGATATATACCTTACAGGAATAAAACTATTAGACACACATGTAAACCGATGTGGCTAAATAAAAAGGTTAAGGGGGCAATAAACAACAAAAAAAAAGGCATTTAAACGTTTAAAGCAGGAAGGGACAGCGGAAGCGTTAAAAAACTACAAAGAAGAAAATAAACAATGTAAACAACAGATAAGGGCAGCTAAGCTGGAGACAGAAAGACTGGTCGCGAAAGAGAGTAAAACTAACCCCAAATTATTCTTTAGCTACATAAACCGTAAAAGGTACAAACCTGAGGGTGTGGGCCCCTTGAAAAGCAAGGAGGGGACCCCATAGAGGGAAATGAGGAGAAAGCAAATTTGCGTAAACAACTTCTTTGCTTCTATATTCACAAAAGAATTTGACATGCTGATTGAAATGCAGGGGAATAACCAAAACCCTCCATTAAATGTCACTGGTCTAACCAAGGAAGAAGTCCGGCACCGTCTCAAGCAGATAAAAATCGATAAATCACCAGGACCAGATGACATACGTCCTCGTGTTTTAAAGGAGTTATGTACAGTAATAGACAAGCCGTTATTTCTAATATTTGAGGATTCCATAACTACAGGGTCTGTTCCGAGGGATTGGCGCTTGGTAAATGTGGTGCCAATATTCAAAAAGGGATCTAGGGGGGAACCGGGGAACTACAGACCGGTAAGCTTAACATCTGTGGTGGGCAAGCTGTTTGAAGGTTTCTTAAGGGATACTATCCTGGAGCACCTTGGGGAAAATGACCTTATTACTCCATATCAGCATGGATTTATGAGGAATCGCTCCTGCCAGACAAACCTAATCAGCTTTTATGAGGAGGTAAGTTCAAGATTGGATCAGGGGGAGTCATTGGATATCATATATCTTGACTTTCTAAAGCATTTGATACTGTGCCACATAAAAGGCTGGTACAAAAGATGACAATGCTTGGACTAGGGGAACACGTGTGCAGATGGGTGGGAAATTGGCTTAATGATCGGAAGCAGAGGGTGGTCATAAATGGTACACACTCAGATTGGGTCACTGTTACTAGTGGAGTACCACAAGGGTCAGTTCTGGGACCAATTCTCTTCAATATATATATAAATGACATTGGGTATGGATTAAACAGTAAAGTCTCAATCTTTGCAGATGATACTAAGGTGAGTAAAGTAATTAAAACAAAAGAGGACAGCAGGCAGCTACAAACAGATTTAAATAAATTGGAAGCATGGGCAGTTAAATGGCAAATGAAGTTTAACACAGATAAATGTAAGGTTATGCACATGGGAAGGAGAAATATGTGTCATGATTACACACTAAATAAAGAAACACTTGGTAAAACAACAATGGAAAAGGACCTAGGGGTTTTAGTTGACAATAAGCTCAACTGTAGTAATCAATGCCAGGCAGCTGCTGCCAAAGCAAATAGGATCATGGGGTGCATCAGGAGGGGCATAGGTGCTCATGACCAGAGCATCATTTTACCCCTGTACAAGTCACTGCTCAGACCCCATATGGAATACTGTGTACAGTTCTGGGCACCTGTGCTTAAGAAGGACATATCAGAACTGGAGCGCGTTCAAAGAAGGGCAACAAAGTTAATAAACGTAGTGCGGGGGCTAGAGTACCCTGAAAGATTGTCCAAGTTAGGTTTATTTAGTCTAGAAAAAAGACGATTGAGGGGTGATCTAATAACTATGTATAAATATATTCGGAGTCAATACAAAGATCTGTCCCACAATCTATTTATACCCCGGAGTGTAACCATAACCCGAGGGCATCCACTAAGGTTAGAGGAAAGGTGCTTTCTCCACTGACATAGGAGGGGATTCTTCTCTGTAAGAGCAGTGAGACTGTGGAACTCGCTGCCAGAGGAGGTAGTTATGAAGGATACTGTAAAAACGTTCAAAAGTGGCCTTGATGCCTTCCTGGCATGTAATAACATTTCCAGCTATGGCTACTAGACCACTGGAAGGAGTTAAACAGGCTGAACTGGATGGACTAAAGTCTTTATTCAGCCTTACATACTATGTTACTGTTTGGTTAAGACTTTTTTCCAGGGGGTTACTCACGTGCGCCCGCCACGTAAGCCTTTGTTACCAGTCTGGGATTTGAATTTGGTTTTATCTGCCATGCAGGGTTCTCCTTTTGAGCCTGTTCATGAGGCTGCCTTGCCAATTTTGACTCTTAAGGTAGTCTTTTTGCTGGCTATCACTTCTGTTAGGCGTGTTTCTGAGTTGGCGTCGCTTTCCATTAAACCTCCTTACTTTGAGAGACACCAGGACAAGGTGGTGTTTCGGTTCAAGACAGATTTCTTGCCTAAGGTTGTGCCTGCATTTAATCTCAATCAGGACATTGTCTTGCCTTCCTTGTGTCCTAATCCTAGTAACCCTAAGGAGAGGGTATTACATTCTCTAGACGTGGTTAGGACTTTAAAATTTTATCTGGTAGCTACTGAATCCTTCATGAAGACTTCTGGACCTAGGAAGGGTTTGCCTCCAGCTAAATCCACCATCAGTAAATGGATTTGTCAGGCGGTGATACAAGCCTATTCTACTAAGGGGAAGGAGCCTCCCTTCCGCCTTACTGCTCATTCTACTCATGCTATTGGTGCCTCTTGGGCCTTTCAGCACCAAGCTTCTGTTGAACAAGTTTGCAAGGCCGCTACTTGGTCTTCTGTTCATATTTTATCTAAGTTTTACAAGGTTGATGTTAGGGCCTCAGCGGATGCTGCTTTTGGCCGCAAAGTTCAGCAGGTGGCAGTGGTTTAAACTGCCTGCTGTTACTTTTGGGGATCCCACCCTACCTTACGGACACTGCTATTGGATGTCCCATGTGTAAGGATTATTCTGGAACAGGACGTGCTGTATACTTGGAATAATACAATTCTGTGAGTACTCACCTGTAGAATTGGTATTATAGGTATACAGCACGTCCTGTTCCACCCTGCTCCTTGTTATCATTGTTCTTGGTTACCTCTGTATGGTGTTTGTTCATTTGGATTCTTATTCATTTTTGATTCTCCTGGCTTCTTGTTAACTGCTTGATAATAATGGGAATTAGTGGGAGGTGGTGAAAAATTACCTGTCAACCGAGGGTGACAAAATCTCAAGTAGGCTGGCAGTTAAAAGTAGCTATATATATTTATTGAAATATGTACATTTTTTATTACAAAAAAACTACAAATTGTAAAAAATAGTTTCATATTTCAACCAAAAAATGCTACACATTTCACCCAAAAATATTAAGAATACACTAAAATAATGACAAACAAGACATTTCATGTTAAAGCCCAGACTCTGCTGAAAAAAAACCTATATATTATTTTCTTGGGAAATCCCTTCAAAAATCACAGTTGAACATGTATGTAGTGCAAAATAGTGAAAAATGGTCTGGCAACCGAGGGTGACAAAAACTCTAGGTAGGCTGGCACTTAAAGGGATATAGTAACTAGGAACAATGTTTCCCAGGGGAAGCCTCTTTCAGAGTCTCTAGAGAGGGGATTACCCCACTTTTTAGGATTTTGCCCATAGTAATCTTTGTGGGAGCCCTCCACACCAGGAAGCACTCAGATAGAAGCCCCCGAGCAAATGCTGCGTTATCTAAAAGAGGTGTTAAAGGTTCTGGGTTGTGGATCAGTTGCTGTCTGTGGTCTATACAACTTTAAGTCTGGGAGGCCAAACCTGATACTAGGTCTATTAATCCCCAAAACAAATTCCCTGAATGCAGCCCTCAGTCTTTATAAAACCTACTGTGAAGGGGTACAGTTTGCAAGAGATACAAAAATGGTGGGAGCATAACCATTTTTAAGAGATTGATCCTCTGGAACCATGAGAGGTGTAGCTGATGAGAGGATAGGAATAATCCAATGTCCAATGTCACCTTGGAATAATTGAGATAATAAGCCAGGCGAGGTGCCTAGGGATTTTATTACCCATATATTTTATGGAGGAGGCCCACTACTTGAGTGGGAAACTTGATTGGAGCTTGTCTGTGGGGTAAAGGTTAAATTAAATGCTTCTGACATTGAATAATTCACCCTGAAATTACTTAGACGCCCATAATGCTCAATCTCTTTAAGCACTACCGGCAATGATTCAAGAGAAAAAGTGAGGTTTAGTAGTGCCTATAGTTATGCTTTCTGATCCTCTTAATATCTGGATTAATGCGGATAGCATTAGCCAGATGCTCCATTATGATAATGCATAGTAAGGGGGAAAGCGGACATCCTTGGTGATTACCGTTATTGATCGAAAAAAGAGGGAGAAAGAAGGCTATTCACTTTGATTGCCGCTAAGTGGTGTACAAAGAGAAGATCTTGAACAGGAGGGTTGGGTCAACACCAATCTGCTGCAAGGACGCTTGAAGGAAAGGCCAGCTTACCCTCCCTGTCAAACACCTTTTCAGTAGGCCAATTTCAGTAGTTGCATAGTTACATAGTTGATATGATTGAAAAAAGACATATGTCCATCACGTTCAACCAAGGGTAGTAACAGAGGAAATCAAGTCAAATTGTTTATTGGTGTTGTCTAATTCCTCCCTCCTTGGCCTGAAACCCACCGGATCTAAAGGTATTCATTTAGGGATGAGACCATTTCAAATTAATTAAAGAAATCGATCTGTAGATACCACACACTGTGGGGTTCTTTCCAGGCTTGGGGATCATCAAAATGGTCGCCTGAAGAGATTGTTTGAAAAGAGCCAGTCTGCACCCACTGCTATAAAACTTTTGTCAAGAATAAAGTTTAAGACGGTAAACCCATCAGTACCCAAGATTTTCCCTGTTGGTTCTTCTTCAATTGCCCAGGTTATTTCCTACTTTAGTTCCTCAGCATCCTCTTTTAAAATAGGTGAGGGTCTCTGATATAATTTGTGAGTTCCTCTGACTCCTCTGTGTCAGAGGAAGAGCAGAGCCCATATTCAGGTTAGAAAGCAAGGCATAATATTTCCTGAATGTTTCCTCTACAAATTTGAGGTTATAGGTGGAGAGGAGATGCCATCCTGTTTCTTAATGTTGGGGTTATAAGCAGCTGCAGTCCGGGGGTAAAGGGCCCTAGCCAAAAGCCTACCACATTTATTTGCTGCCACATAAATTCACGCCTTCTGTTTATTCCTGTACTTTAGGTGTTCCTGATTGTATACATTGCAGAGTCTCCATAGCATCCATAAGCTCCAGCAATTTAAGACTTGAAGGATTTGTATATTTGTATAAATCGGCTGTACTTTGAATTTTGGAGGATCTTTCTCATATTAACTTGGTGCCATGTTTAATGAGAAAAAGACTCCAGGGCCTTCCGAGTTCAGTCCTTGGAGCATGGGGGGCGACTGAAAAGTGAGTGGATCGGGCATCCGGGGGAAACACAAACGGAATCGGGATGCCCACACATTAAAGGAAAAAAAATGGGTGTGTTGTTCTTTAAGTGAAATGAAAAATATTTTGCATCGCCATTCAGTGCTTGTCCGGAGTCCACCAACTGCAGCCAGGCCAGGGACTTTTTTAGTCTGCTCAGCCTACTCAGACAGGTGGGACCTGCCTGCCTGATATGAAGTTTTGGGTTCAAAGTCGAGTTGAGATCCCCCCCATCAGTAATGTGCCTTCAGAGAAGTCTTCAAGAAACCTGAGAATTTTAGTACAGAAGGTGATTTGATCCACATTGGGTGCGTACACAGTACATATTTTACTGAAGGGCTCAACTTTTAGAAATAGATAACAGAGGAGTTATGAAATGCTATGGACACGCCCTTGGTTTTCACTACCAGTAGTAGTAGTATCTACTGTAGATCACTGGGATATGCCGGAATAAAGACGTGCCAGCCATGAAGTAGAAGCCTTAAAACCATCCATCCTTTAATAGAAGCACTTAAAAAGCCATCACAGCATGTGGAGTTATAAAAGCACAAAGAGAGCAGGCCCCACGTCGACGCGTTTCGAGCACCAGCTCTTAATCATGACAATGGGGCAACTTGGATAACCATGATTTATACACATGCCACTGAAAACTAATTAAATGAAACATTTCATCTGAGGCAAAAACCAGGTATCAGGAGGAGAGGACAGCGCATAAGGGATTAATACTAGAAAGACCTACCTGAATAGGTATACACAAGCCATAATGTGCGGGCTCCCTTCCCGTATGTCCAGTTCCGTGGATGCACGCAGCCCTGCCGACGCCACATGCTGCGAGTTCACTTCCATATTGTAATACGTGAAGGGAAAGCTCCTCCAATGAGCTTGCACGAGTGACGTAGCATATCATTATTGGTCACTGTGTCGGGTGCGTCATAAGGCTGGCACAAATACATCTACATGGTGGACGCCATTAAGGGCAGCTAGTTTTAGATTAAGGCAGATTTGCATATAACTCATTCGGAGGTTAATCTATACACTCCGTGAATAGACTGAGGCTGATAACATTCCATAGAAACGCCATTGAGGGCAGCCATATCCTATATACCACTGAATAGAGTTACATACATAAGTCATTATAATCTATCCCAGTGTTATAAGTATATATCACATTTTATCATCAATCAACCAGACGTGAATTAATATATCACTGGTTTTTGTCTCAGACTAAGGGCACCATTCAAAACTATATCCAATAAACGGAAGTGTCAATCACAGCAAACTTTTAAACCTCATCATTAATTCATGTAAACCGTAAAATACAATACAATTATTACTAAACAATTAGGTATATTGAAGTTGCATTACATATTATTCTTACTATTGATAAGTCATTATCTACATCTAATCCACACATAGAACATATATATATGAAAAAGAGGACCCATACCGGAAAAAAAGAGGACCAATACTGGAAAGGAGGAGGGGGAAAGAAGGAAAAAGGAGAAAAAATATATATAAACTATAACCCCAGCAAAAGAATATGTAAGTTCCTTATTTTAGAAACAGATCTACATCCCACCGTGAGTTCATTCCTTTGGGAATACGAGTTCCTAATTTAAAAATCCAGAAAACCTCACGTTGGAGGAGCTTATCCATTAAGTCACCTCCATGAGTTATATGCAAATCTGCCTTAATCTAAAACTAGCTGCCCTTAATGGCGTCCACCATGTAGATGTATTTGTGCCAGCCCTATGACGCGCCCGACACAGTGACCAATAATGACATGCTACGTCACTCGTGCAAGCTCATTGGAGGAGGTTTCCCTTCACGTATTACAATACGGAAGTGAACTCCCCGCAGCATGTGGCGTCGGCAGGGCTGCGTGCATCCACGGAACTGGACATACGGGAAGGGAGCCCGCATATTATGGCTTGTGTATACCTATTCAGGTAGGTCTTTCTAGTATTAATCCCTTATGCGCTGTCCTCTCCTCCTGATACCTGGTTTTTGCCTCAGATGAAATGTTTCATTTAATTCGTTTTCAGTGGCATGTGTATAAATCATGGTTATCCAAGTTGCCCCATTGTCATGATTAAGAGCTGGTGCTCGAAACGCATCGACGTGGGGCCTGCTCTCTTTGTGCTTTTATAACTCCACATGCTGTGATGGCTTTTTAAGTGCTTCTATTAAAGGATGGATGATTTTAAGGCTACTACTTCATGGCTGGCACTTCTTTATTCCGGACTATGATTACTTCAGAGGTGAGCGCTCTGTGCCTTGTGCCTTTAGCTGAAGCTGTCTTTTATGTCTGGGGAATCTGAGGCTGGCAACTTCTTTATGTATTGTGATCACTGGGATATGGTCCACCCTAAAGTGGGTTTCCTGGAACAATGCCATTTTAGCCCTTTGCTTATGCAAGCCATACTAAATTTTAGATATTTTTTTCAGGTATGTTCAGGTCTTTAGCATTAATAGAACAGACTGTTAGCTTAACCTATATGTGGCTCCCCTAGGGGGTGTACATGAGAGGGGAAGGTAAGGGGAAGAGGGCATTATCAGCCAGAGTAGAGAGGAGGCAGAAAAAAGCACTAAGAAGGAAGGAAATGAAGAGAGAAACCTGGGCAGGCCACTGCGGAGATCACCTCATGCGTAGAGGTATTAAAGAGGAACAACCCATCCGATTTTCACTTCTTGGGGTGTTGTTCCTCTCAGTGTGGGCATCCCAAATTGGGATGTCTGCTGTGTGTATACCCCTAGGTCACTCACCTTCCTGTTGCTGCCACAACGCAGACCCGGGCAAGAACAAGCGCAATAACTGGATAAGCTGCCTGTTCAACCAATCAGCGTGCTCGCTTTCACTCGGATCCCTTCGGCTCCACGGCCGAGTGGTGCCGAAGGTAGCCGAGTTCGCCGCCAGCCACATCCCCCATTCACCTAGCCGTCGCGTGCCCGCGCCACCCATTCAGGAAGGCCAGGCGCAGGTGCATGCACAGCTAGAAGTGAGCCAGGATGTGGCCACGGCGCAGAGACGTTGCAAGGGCTCCAGGACAATGTGAGTGAAACTGGGCTTCTGGGGGGGGGGGGTTACACAGTGTGGGGTATCCCAATTCAGGATGCCCCAAGAAGTGGAACTTGGGTGGCCCTTTTAGACTCCAGGGTCCCCGATGTTCCTCTTGAAGTGAAAATCTAGTCCAAATAAAAGGATAGGAAACAAATAGGCAAATTGGCAACAAATACTAAACAATAGTAGCGGTCACTTGGAACTAAAACTAGTGCTAACTTCTCCTATCGACCACTTATCACTTCAGGGGGTTGATCCCACAGTGGAGAGTGGTAATCTAAGGTGAGAAAGTGGTTCTGCACAACCAGGAGTAGAGACCTGTCCGTCCTCAGACACATCTCCTACACAATAGAAATCTAAGACCCTGTTGGGCATAAGACATTGTGTATATTGAGGTAGGAACTGCATGGGTGTCTCTGGCATAGCCCCCACCCAAAAGTGAGGGAAGGACTCACCCAGGCCACTTCGCTTAAACTGCTGTTTCAAGAATAACATAGAATTTGTGCAAGAGAAATAGTTCAACCCTGTAATAAACTGCATTGTAATCATATATTATCATAGAATAATGACCCATATATGAATATTTCCAGTTTGCAAAGGGCTGCCCTGATGATAACCATTATCTTGGGGAAAACTTATTATTACCTGAAAGTAATAAATGCACAATGATGGCAACTACTTACAAATTTCAGCACTGCTACAGTGCTAACATGACTTGCCTTTATAGGGTATTAATATTGTGAGGAGCTTGAGTGTTCTAAAAAAAACTCAATCCAACTTTGGATTAGTTCTATAGCTATTGGGAAGAAGCTGTTTCTGTACTTGGCCATCCTTACTGACAATATAATGCGCCAACGTTCCATGTCACTGATAGTTATGCAGGCCTTGCATCTGAATATGAAAAGACATAATGAAGAGCAGGAAGTGGCGCACCTATATTTCTCCCTGCATTTTTTGTGATTCTTCACAGATGCAATGTATCTCTTCATACCCCTCCATTCCAGACCAAGAATATGGTGCACATTACAGACTTAATTGTGCTATAGAATGTTGTTAGCATATTTCCTGGTAATTTTTATAGATAATAGATAATAATCATTTTTAATAGAAGAAGTCTCAAAAGAGAAAAGAGCTTTCCTGAAGTTTATAATTGTCTCCAAGACTAAGGGGGGGGGGGGGGGGGGACCCGGCTCTCCCAGACTAGCAGCAATTTTGCCCACGGCCACGATACACTGCCTGTTGACAACAAGAACAGAAAAAAATAATCGCTAGCATTACTTCTCTAGCTCTACCTCTGCCCTTTGCCATGCCCACCGATCTCACCAGCTTGGATGGCCGCCATGTTCAGGAAAGGCTGGGGCCCAGGAGGTCAGGGGGGCCTCATTGTGGCTTTGACGGTCCAGCCTCCACCTTATTTATCATATTTGTGCTCACTTGACTTCATTTAGAGAAATTAACCTCTGTTTGTTGCTGCTATTTCAGTCTTTAGTTGTCTAGCTGCATCCAACTTAAAAGACAGAAAGATTTACTGTATGAGACTTGAAATGGTCCCATTTGATGGGGCCCCTGTAATGACACATGTATGGGGGGCATTCTGCACACCTGATGGGCCCCCTTTATAATGGCATCTGGATGAGGAGGCACTTCTGTGTACATGAATGGGCCCCCATAATTTTTTTAGCTATTTTTGTAAATAGCTTTTGTAAAAGTTAGGAATCAAATGATTGCTTTTACAGCAATGGTTGGGCGATTTAAATATCTTTATCAATATGGTAGTTGAAACTGGGCAACAGTCTTATCTCCATTCCCCCTTATAGTTATTCTCTTCTCTGATATTTTTTTTAAATTCAGCTTTTTCATGTTTCTGTCACTAATATATCTAAAAATGGTCTTATTCCCATTCATAATCGGCAATAAAGTCAATAGCCTTGATTTAGAGCCGCTTTCACATGCACTTTCGCATGTGTCTGTGTATTTTTGTGAATTTTACATACCTTAACTAATAATTATCAGGTATGTTTGGAATACCTTATTTCATGCATACCTTAACTAATAATTATCAGGTATGTCTGGAATACCTTATTTCATGCTTACCCTAACTAATAATTATCAGGTATGTCTGGAATACCTTATTTCATGCATACCTTAACTAATAATTATCAGGTATGTCTGGAATACCTTATTTCATGCATACCTTAACTAATAATTATCAGGTATGTCTGGGATACCTTATTTCATGCATACCTTAACTAATAATTATCAGGTATGTCTGGAATACATTATATTCTTAGTATACAGTACGTCCTGCTCCAAATCTAATACTTACAGTTGGGATATACTCCGCCAGATGGCGCTGGACTGCAGAGACATCGAAAATAGGCTCCTCCCGGCCCCTCAAATACCCGGGGACCTCCCACAAATCCCCAGAATTTCTCTGCAGTCTGGCTGCAAAGGACGAGAAATGGCTCTCTACTCGCAGGTGAGCGGGGCTATTAGCCCGCGGCCCTGTAGGACTATTCCCACCCGTTCCACTAGTAATATGCCTCCCAGCCTTGGCTGCGCTGGTCGGGTGAAGGTAGGCAGCACCGCTGTTAGGTGCTTAGGAGCACTGCTCCACCGCAATCCCCCATCAAAGGGTAGGCGGTTCAGGCTTATGGTGAGCCTCTATGGGATGCCTCTCCCGCACTAGTGCCCCCTTGCCCCTGCCCATCGGTGAGCCCTGTTTAAGTGGCCGCTGTCCTCCCTCATCCTCCTTGTAGTCTTCGGGGGAAAAGAGGGGGGGGGGTGTTAATATGTATGCTATGCATTCTGTGTTTTACACCTTTTTTTTTTTTCCATTCTGTTAGTCTTGTGTCAGCCGCCGCGCTGGCTTGTCTTTACTGTCTTTTAAAATTGCCGCCGCGCGCTGACTTGGTTCCGCGCTTGGCGGAGGCATTACATCAGGCACTGGTGCGCCATCATTGGCTGCTTGCACGTTCTTGGCTTCACGCTCTTCGGGGGGCGGGGCCCCTCTATGGCGCGCTCTGCGTCATCGCTGATACCCTCGAGGTATACCGACGCCATCTTTATCCTGCTTGTTGGCCCATGCGCGATGGACCCCTACCTACCGCGGTCCGTAAGTGCCCTCGCGGGCGGCTTTATATCTTTCACTTTTGTTACTGTGTGCTTACAGGTCTTGTCTGCTTATGTCTTTCAGGCAGGGCGAACCTTTTTGGCTTCTCCCGGCCCTGTATTAGTATATAACTTGTAGGCTTTGTAAAAATAATACTCCCACTTCCCTAGCGGGTTATTGGGGCATTCGGGGTTGCTATATAGCGTTATTCCCTATCGGCTTATAGCGCCGCTATAATCACCATATGGAGGCATCCCAGGATAATGTGACCGGGGTCCCTTCGGGACAAGACCTGCTGTGTGTAGCGTGTGGGCAGCCTCATGCTGACGCTGACAAGGTGCGGGTCTGTGTACCCTGTGTTGAGCAGGTGCTTGCATTGCAATCTGGCCTGCCAGTGGCTGCACCTCGTTTCACTTCACCTACTCCCCCAAGCTTAAACCTCACTCCTGCTGAGTTGCATACTAGTGAGGATTCTCAGCCTGATGTGTCTTCTAGACTGGCTACTGTTGAGCAGTTGATTGCTAAGTCCTTAGCGCGTAAGGCCCCTGCTAAGAAGTGGCACTTGACGCCTAATGTCACTGTCTTCCCTATGGGAACTGAGGAGTTTTGGAATCTTTGTGGCTATACCCCGTCTGATGAAGGGGAACTCTTTTCTGATTCAGGCTCATCTGATGAGAGACCAAGGGGTCATGACGATTCTGGCTCTGACCCCTGGGCCCCGGATGACACTGACAGATTATTGACCCAGATTTTTGAGGTTCTGTCCATCTCTCTCCCTGTTGAGGCAAAGAGGGGAGCTTTTCCATACAGCAAAATCACGTTTGGAATTTCCCGAACAGGCACATTTCCATAACCTTGTGCTAAAGGAATGGGAGTGCCCCAGTAAACTTCCCGGGGTTCCAAAAAGTTGGGATAGGAAGTATCCCTTTCCGGCTGAGGTGGTTAAATGTTGGTCATCCCCCCCCCCCCCCGAGGTGGATGCCCCGATCCTAGGGATATCTAACACCTCTGTCATGCATTCCCCTGACTCTACTACCCTGTGGAATGCTGAGGACCGGTGCATTGACCAGCTGGCATCCCACGCCTTTGCATGTGCAGGGACGGCGCTGCGCCCAGTCTGTGCCTCTGCCATTACTGCTGTGGCCAATAGAACCCTTATCAGAAATATGCTTGATAGTGCCCCTGATGATTTGCCTTGTGAGGTATTTAATTCACTCTCTAGTTGTGATGATTTTGTAAATTTTGTCCTCTCAGCATTGGATGACACCATCAGAATGTGTGCCAGAACTTCTGCCCTTGTGGTGGCTATAAGCCGCTCGGTTTGGCTGCGCCAGTGGGCTGCTGACAATGCTGCCAAGAAGGCCCTCACTGGGTTTCCCTTTAAAGGACTGCGCCTGTTTGGGGACCGCCTGGACCTTTTTGCTAAGGGAGGCAGGTTACCCCAGCGCAGGCTGCAATCTCGGCCCTTTCAGGGTCAGGGTTCCTTCTCCTCCCCTTACCGTGGTGCAAGACAGGGAAGGGGGGTTTCCTCTCCTGGGGCCTGGGGAGATTTCTGGGGTAGAGGCAGAGGACGTGGATGTCCTGGCTCCTCCTGGGGTCCCAAAGCAAAATCCTCTCCCAAGCCCCCTCAGGCATGATGGGGCGCCCTCACCCATCCGGGTGGGGGGACGGCTGCAGCACTTCGCTCATGTCTGGAGGCTTCATGTCTCAGACCGGTGGATTCAGGAGGTAGTGTCCTCCGGTTACAAGTTGGAGTTTGCTGCCGATCCCCCTCCCTCCAAGATTCACCAGATCCCGGATTCCCCAGTACCCTGTGTCAGCTCAGGAGCTAGTGCAAGCGGTGCAAGGCCTCCTGGAGCTGGGGGTCATCTGCCAGGTCCCCTTAAGAGAAAAAGGCAAGGGCTTTTATTCCAACCTATTCACAGTACCCAAAAAAGATAGTTCAGTCAGGCCCATCCTGGACTTGAAGGTTTGTCAGGGGCAGGCGCTTTCGCATGGAAACTCTGCGCTCTGCCATCAGTTCCCTGCGCCAAGGGGATTTCATGACTTCTGTGGACATCAAAGATGCTTATCTTCATATTCCTGTGTTCCCAGGTCATCAAAGGTTCCTCAGGTTCGCTCTGATGGATCAACACTACCAGTTTGTGGCCTTGCCCTTCGGCCTCACTTCAGCTCCCAGGGTGTTCACCAAGGTGCTGGCTGGCGTGATGCCTCTGCTCAGATGTCAGGGCGTCCACGTGCTTCCCTATCTGGATGACATTCTTATCCCTTCCCAATCTCTACATCAGGCAGAGTTGGATACTCAGCTGGTGGTGTCCAATCTGGAGTCATTTGGATGGGTGATCAACCACCCCAAGTCCTCACTGTCCCCTTCCTTGGTAACTCCATTCCTAGGAATGAATCTGGATACAGTTCAGGCAAGGATCTTCCTTCCTCAACAGAAGGTGGACAGTCTGATTGCACAGGCTCAGTCCCTCCTAGCTTGTCCCCATCCCTCCATCAGGCAGGGGATGCAGCTGGTGGGCTTGATGGTGGCATGCTTCGAAGCGGTCCCTTATGCTCAGTTCCATTTGAGGCCCCTGCAACTTCACCTATTGTCAGTATGGGACAAGGACCCAGTGTCCCTGGACAGGGTCTGTGTGTTCCCCAACCCCCCCCCCCCCCGGGTGGATCGGATTCGGAAATCCCATTTGCTCACTAGAAGAAAGATAATACCATTCATAAGCAGAGGCCTAAATATGGACTTTTGGTTAGCTTACAAGTAATAGTGATGTACTTACTTGGGAAATGTAGAGCTAAGAATTGCCTCACCCGGGGCCTCTTCCTTCTCTTTAGGTCCGACCAGTGTTGGATGATCTGGGTAAAGGTGTAGGTGGTGCCACTGTCTGCTTCAATTTTGGCCACGATCTCCAGGGCCAACGTCCTCTTCTGGAAGTCATTCACCAGGTAGTCGTACCTGGCCTCCATCATCATCTGAAAGATAAAAGTGAAACACATTTGATTAGTCAAACCCCAGACTAATCACAATCACAGTTACAGCAGGTTGCTAACTTGCAGTGCACATAACATTTCTAGTGTTCCGCTATCCTTATAGCTGCCATTTTGTTGTTGCGCACATGTGCTCACTAACTTTTGGTTGGGACGCCGTTAAAATTCAAAATGTGCCCCCCACTGTTTGGGCCTGCGCTGGCTAATTGCATATGCATGCATTTCACATGCAAATCCACGTCCTGATCCCACACTTACCAGCATTATGGTCTCCTGCTGCTCGCGGGTAAAGAACATGGGTGCCATTTTGAAAGCCTTGCTCACCAGATATGTTGCGCACCAGCGGTTTCCGGGATGCGCACATCCGTACGCACGCTTACGCGAAAGCATCATACACAGTGTGACATTCATGCAGGTCTGATAGTAGAAGACAGGTATATTTCTCCCAGGTTCCGTTCCTATGTGAGGTAATAGCTGAGCCTCTCACCTGTCAGGTAATTAATTAGGGGGAATGAGAGGCTGACAAGAGGAGGAAGTCAGGGGGCAGATCTCTCTGGCTGAGGACACAGCCCAGGTCTGTCGAGAGATTCATGTGAGTAAAGGTTGCTGGAAGTGTTTTTTTGTAGCTGGCAGAGAGAAGCTCTCCAGCTAGTAGTGAGGGTTTTCACTTGTCTAGTTAGTGCCGGACAGTCAAGGATTTTCTTTTGTTGCTGTGTTATCTTTGTTTTGCTTTTGCAACCTTTACCAATAAAGCTGACCAAGAGTCAGATTGAACGAACTTTCTGCTGTTTGCCTGATTGGACAAAGACAAATACGTGTCCCTTGACATCAGAAAAGGGCGATCCCTGACACATCTCACATGTGGTGTCGGATGCGGGCAACACGTTGCTAGGGGCAACAGCTCAGTGTCAAAATGGATGACGTGGTAAAGGCCTTGGTGCAGTCGGTCGCTGCGCAGCAAGAGGCTACCAGAGCTCAGCAGGAGTCTTTCAGAGAGCAACAACACACCAATCACCTGCTGGCAGCGCAGTTGACTGCTCTAGCAGAGGCCGCAAATAAAGACCGCCAGACGCTGCAGGAGCTGATGCAAAGTGTGGCCAATCTGCCAAGCGGGCAGCTGCCGACTCCGCAGAGAGATATCCGTGCAAACCAATATCTGCAAAAGATGACGCCGGCAGATGATGTGGAGGCCTTCCTTGCAACCTTTGAGAGAACAGCTACACGGGAGGCCTGGCCGAGAGAAAGTTGGGCAGGCTTGGTGGCCCCATTCCTCATAGGAGAAGCACAAAAGGCTTACTATGATCTGGAACCGGCTGCGGCCCAGGACTTTAACAAACTCAAGGCAGAGATTCTGGCACGCTTGAGTGTAACCATAGCAGTCAGAGCCCAGAGAGTACACCAGTGGACATATAACGTGGGTAAGCCGCCACGTTCCCAAATGTTTGACCTCGTCCATCTGACCAGGAAGTGGCTACAACCAGAGGTTCTATCCGCACCAGACGTGGTTCAACGTGTGGTTATGGATCGATATCTAAGGGCACTACATCCAGCGTTAAGGAAGTGGGTGAGCCACGGAGACCCAAAATCTGCAGATCAGCTTGTGGATCTTGTTGAACGGTACTCTACAGCAGAAGAGCTCTTAAGTAACACCCAGCCCCAGGCCTCAACCAACCGGACAGCCAAAGTTCCCGGTAAGACTGTTCTGGGGTTTATGGGAGTTGGGAAAAATGTAAAGACTTTATATGGAAAAGATGAGACTGTGGGCTCAGGGAGGCCTAAAATGCGAGACTTTGGGCTAGGTAGAGAAAACATAAGATGTTTTCGTTGCCATGAGTTGGGCCATATTGCAATGAACTGTCCTTTGACTATTGAACCTATGCAATGTGACGCGGCCTTTTTGAAAAAACGTATGTCTATGTTTGCCCAAGTAATGTGTACTGCTGTCAGTTCAGAGAGTTCTAAAAACCACCTGTATGAGCTAACAGTAGAGGATAAAAAGGTGGTGGCTTTACTAGACTCAGGGAGTGTGGTAAGTCTGGTAAACGCCAACCTTATAAGTACTGCTAACAGGTATCCAGACACTTACACGGTATCTTGCGTGCATGGGGATACGCGTGAATATCAAATTGCCATTGCTTGTATTTCAACTCCTTATGGTTCAGTATGTCACTAGGTGGGGATAGTCCCCGCCTTAATGCATGATGTCATTCTTGGTAGAGACTTTCCATATTTTTGGAAGTTGTGGGAAGACAATCTCGCGATTAAAGGTGGTACACCTGATAGGCCCACAACCTCCAACCTAAGCCCTGATCCATTTGATAGTTCCCCAATGGAAGATGTGGTTGGGGTAGAAAAGCCTTTAACTTTTCCCTTTTCTGTTATGGCGGGGGATTCAGGAGAACCATTAACAGAGACAGAAATTCCGGGGACTTCTCAGCAGTGTATATCTGACTTAGAGGTCAGAAAAGATGATTTTCAAAGTGAGCAGTTAAAAGACCCTACCCTTACCCGAGCCAGAGAAAATGTAAAAATAATCAATGGGGTACCTGTGGAGCCCGGGGCTAGGCTTGCTTTCCCATATATGGTTCTAGAGAATGATTTACTGTACCAGGTTGACAAAAAGGGCGAGGATAACATACAGCAGCTAGTGGTTCCCAAAGCCTTCAGGAGAACAGTTTTAGATCTGGCACACGGGCACATATTGGGGGGACATCTGGGAGTCCAGAAAACTACAGAGAGAATTTTGCTCAGATTCTTCTGGCCTGGGGTACATCATGATGTTAAAGAGTATTGTGAATCCTGCCCAGACTGTCAGATGTCTGCACCTAGGCCTCGTTTCCGCAGCCCTCTAGTTCCCTTACCAATCATTGAGGTCCCATTTGATCGGATTGGGATGGATTTGGTTGGTCCCCTGATAAAGTCAGCGCGTGGTCACCAACATATTCTAGTTATAATGGACTATGCTACACGTTATCCGGAGGCCATACCTTTGCGAAACACATCATCTAAGACTATCGCAAAGGAGTTAGTGCAGGTGTTTAGTAGGGTGGGCATCCCAAAAGAAATACTTACCGATCAAGGCACACCCTTTATGTCTAATGTGATGAAGCAACTTTGTAAATTGTTTAAGGTGAATCAACTACGCATGTCCGTCTATCACCCTCAGACCGATGGCTTAGTTGAAAGATTTAACAAGACTCTAAAGCAGATGTTAAAGAAAGTAGTGGACAAGGACGGGAAAAATTGGGATTTGTTGCTTCCATATCTGTTGTTTGCCATAAGGGAGGTGCCTCAATCATTCACCGGGTTTTCTCCATTTGAGTTGGTATATGGTAGACATCCCCGGGGGTTGTTAGATGTGGCAAAGGAAAGCTGGGAAGGGCAGGTCACTCCCTACAGAAGTATAATAGAACATGTTTCACAAATGCAGGACAGAATTTCAGCTGTGATGCCAATTGTAAAAACCCACATGGAACAGGCTCAAGGTGTGCAAAAAATAATCTATGATAGGGGTGCTAAGGTACGTACATTTGCACCAGGAGATCGGGTGTTAGTACTAGTTCCTACTATAGAGAGTAAGTTCTTGGCCAAATGGCAGGGTCCCTACTCCGTTATAGAAAGAGTAGGTAAGGTAAATTATAAAATTCACCAACCAGATAAAAGAAAGCCTGAGCAGATTTACCATGTGAATCTGATTAAACCTTGGAAAGACAGGCAAACTCTAGCTGCGAAGGTTGCGTGGCCAGCCTGTGATGGTTCTCTAATACCTAACGTTATTATCGCTGAGTCCTTGTCTGACACACAAAAGAAAGAGGCTAGACAACTGATAATTCATAACAAAAATTTATTTTCTGACAAACCAGGGCGGACTCCACTGGTAAAACACGATGTTGTGACCGAACCTGGGGTAAAGGTACATGTTAGGCCCTATAGAATCCCTGAGGCTAGGCATGTGGCAGTGTCTAAAGAAGTGAAAGACATGCTGGAATTGGGAGTGATTGAGGAATCCCATAGTGAGTGGTCCAGCCCAATTGTGTTAATTCCAAAACCAGACGGTACTATAAGGTTTTGTAATGACTTTAGGAAGTTAAACTCTGTGTCTAAATTTGATGCCTATCCTATGCCAAGGGTGGATGAGCTGATTGAACGGCTAGGTACAGCTCGCTACATCACCACACTAGATCTGACGAAAGGTTATTGGCAGATTCCGCTGACTGAATCTGCCAAAGAAAAGACAGCATTCTCCACACCTGACGGTTTATTTCATTATGTAAATATGCCCTTCGGCTTACATGGGGCTCCTGCAACCTTCCAACGGTTAATGGATAGAGTGTTAAAACCACATAGGAGATATACTTCGGCCTATCTTGACGACATAGTGATACATAGTCCTGACTGGGAGACACACCTTTCTGACGTGCAGGCAGTCATTGACAGTTTACAGGCTGCAGGTTTGACAGCTAACCCCAAAAAGTGTTGTATTGGGTTAGAAGAAGCCAAGTATTTGGGTTATATTATTGGAAGAGGCGTAATTAAACCCCAGGTAGATAAAGTTGAAGCAATCCAGAAGTGGCCTCAACCGTTAAATAAAAAACAGGTGAGGGCATTTCTCGGAATTACAGGGTATTATAGGCGATTTATACCCAATTATGCTTCCATAGCAAATCCCCTGACTGATCTCACTAAAGGAAAAGACTCAGTGATGATAAGGTGGAACCCTCAGGCTGAAAAAGCGTTTCAAACCTTAAAATTGGCCCTTTGTTCCCTGCCAATATTGATCACACCAGATTTCAAGAAAGAATTTGTGGTCCAGACAGACGCTTCCGAGACAGGAATAGGGGCTGTCTTGTCACAAATCCGGGATGGAGAGGAACATCCTGTGCTTTATTTAAGCAGGAAGCTGAATAAACACGAAAGAAATTATGCAATTGTAGAAAGGGAATGTTTAGCTATTAAATGGGCCCTCGAGTCCCTCAAATATTATTTGTTGGGAAGAAAGTTCCGGCTAGTCACTGACCACGCTCCTCTGAAATGGATGTACCTTAATAAAGAGAAAAATAGCAGAGTAACAAGGTGGTTTCTAGCTCTGCAGGCCTACAACTTTACAGTAGAGCACAGGGCTGGGCGACTGCAGGGAAATGCAGATGCACTGTCACGTGTGCACTGCCTTCTGGTTACAAATGCTCATTCCCAGTGGCCTGAACAGGGTGGGGGGATATGTGACATTCATGCAGGTCTGATAGTAGAAGACAGGTATATTTCTCCCAGGTTCCGTTCCTATGTGAGGTAATAGCTGAGCCTCTCACCTGTCAGGTAATTAATTAGGGGGAATGAGAGGCTGACAAAAGGAGGAAGTCAGGGGGCAGATCTCTCTGGCTGAGGACACAGCCCAGGTCTGTCGAGAGTTTCATGTGAGTAAAGGTTGCTGGAAGTGTTTTTTTGTAGCTGGCAGAGAGAAGCTCTCCAGCTAGTAGTGAGGGCTTTCACTTGTCTAGTTAGTGCCGGACAGGCAAGGATTTTCTTTTGTTGCTGTGTTATCTTTGTTTTGCTTTTGCAACCTTTACCAATAAAGCTGACCAAGAGTCAGATTGAACGAACTTTCTGCTGTTTGCCTGATTGGACAAAGATAAATACGTGTCCCTTGACATCTGAAAAGGGCGATCCCTGACACAACAGTCATAAGTATTTAAAGGGTACTTGGAGAAACAGCTGAGTGTCTTTACAGATATCGCTATGCCAGCAAAGAAAGCTAGCTGGAAAACCCCCAAATCCTCTGAGTGCCATGAGCGTAGTGCCAAACGGCATGAAAAAACCTCCTCGATGCCTGCAACTAGGTCCCACAAAACGACTGGCTACTCGTATTCGGCTAGAAAATCAAGTCGCCACAATAAGGATCCAGTGGAACAC
Source organism: Gastrophryne carolinensis (assembly GCA_027917425.1). Classification (NCBI taxonomy): domain Eukaryota; kingdom Metazoa; phylum Chordata; class Amphibia; order Anura; family Microhylidae; genus Gastrophryne; species Gastrophryne carolinensis. The sequence continues at coordinate 224,062,921 of CM051239.1, read as the reverse complement.
ACTCCAACCACCTCCAAAGCTACCCCATCTCGAAAGGCGAAGGAGACATCCTCAAGCAAGAATGCTCCCCGGACCACAACTTCAAAAAACCCAAAGGAGCACTACTAGTAAAGGCAAGGGTAAGACTTGTCCTAGAAGCCCTAGCCCCCCATCCACACCCTCTCCTGCTCCTTCCCAATGTCAGGAATCGAGCGTGGAGAGCCCTGAGTCACCGGGCAGCTCATCGGCAGTCACTTCTTTGGCAAGCCAGCAGATTACACCCAGCCTCCAGGCAAGTTCAGCACAATCCATCATAAGTGACATTTCTGGCTATTCTACGCCTGCAACTCACCCACGAATGTCACCCAATATTCCACCCACCCATGAAGGAGGGACCTCTCTACAGAGAAGGGACAACAGCGCATCGCCAGGGAGTCGTACCAGATGCCGGAACGACTAGATGGTATGTTTGTCTGACTGAAGCACACACAGGTACATCCACTGTCAACACACACTCCTTCCCTGCTTCTATTCTTTTAGATGTCAATGTAGGGGGTGGAGAGCATCCTTTGGAGAGGCCACCAGATTACGCTCCGGAGGTGCATGGCGAAGGTGGGTGTTGTCACACTGACATTATGAAACCAATGTTGGCTTGACATAATCTGATATTACAAGTAAACATATTTTTCCTTCCTTTACAGCCTCAGATCTTGGTCAGTGGCAGGCCCCAGAGGGAATGCTGGCCCCCCAAGCAGAGGTCGCCCACCAGCCTGGTAAGGCTTTTGACTACTTATTTAATTACATAGCACATAGCTTTGTTCACAGGTCTTGACAAAGTTTGTCCTAATTCCTTAGCATAATGACCTATGGCCTGATCCCTAGCCTAATACCTTAGCATAATGACCTATGGCCTGATCCCTAGCCTAATACCTTAGCATAATGACCTATGGCCTGATCCCTAGCCTAATACCATAGCATAATGACCTATGGCCTGATCCCTAGCCTAATACCTTAACATAATGACTTGTGACCTCATGCCTTTGCTGTAACCTTACTAATATTTCATTCCACAGCTAGCAAAGATTTATTTGGCTAGAAATAATTATTGCTTCCTTTACACAGGAACACCACAGGAGAGACTAGAAAAGCTGACTGCAACGGTGTATCGGCTGGTGGGCGACATCCAGGAGCTGGCTGCTTCAATAGGGAATCAGTCAATACTAAATTCCTGGGGCCTGCCACATTTGTATATATGTTTTGGATTTAAATGTTTACATTTGTTATATCTTTGTTTTTAAAATAGCAAAAAAACAAAAGTTTCTTAAGAAAAAAAAAAAACTTATTTTCAAAAAAATAAATGTTCTGAAATTTACCCATGTTTCGAATTTATTTTATGTGAACCAAAAGACTTATTAACCCTTAACACAGGCAAAACATCACATACAGCAGAAAATATCAAGAAGGATCCTAAACATAAGAACAAAAGAAAGAACATTATGGTAAGCATGAAGGACGGGAGAACATTAAAAGTGGAACCGCGAGTGAGTTAAGGTAAGCATGAAGGACGGGAAAAGGTTAAAATTGGAACCGCAAGTGAGTTAAGGTAAGCATGAAGGACGGGAGAACATTCAAAGTGGAACCGCGAGTGAGTTAAGGTAAGCATGAAGGACGGGAGAACATTAAAATTTGAACCGCGAGTGAGTTAAGGTAAGCATGAAGGACGGGAGAACATTAAAAGTGGAAACACGAGTGAGTTAAGGTAAACATGAAGGACGAGAGAACATTTAAAGTGGAACCATGAGTGAGTTAAGGTAAGCATGAAGGACGAGAGAACATTAAAAGTGGAACTGCGAGTGAGTTAAGGTAAGCATGAAGGACGGCAGAATATTAAAAGTGGAACCGCAAGTGAGTTAAGGTAAGCATGAAGGATGGGAGAACATTAAAATTTGAACAGCGAGTGATTTAAGGTAAGCATGAAGGATGGGAGAATAGTTGAGACTGGGGCATGATTAAGGGTAATAGCTGCGCGCATGCGTACATGGCAGATTTCCTTAAAAAATGCCTCTTGGGCGTATTTTGGGAGGAAGATGCATGCATGGTAAAAAACGAGGATTGCAGGGTAACGTATACCTTAGCCTCGTCCTGTAGAGAACGCAACGAGAGGCAGAAAATGCCATCCTCGTCGGCGTGCGCAGCTACGAACAGTAAACGGAAGGCTTCCAATGGAGGCTCTGAATCATGCGTAAGCTTACACGCACACAGGAAAATATTGTATTATACAAAAAACGGGCCATATATGACACAGTTTTGAGGAGGCTCTGAATCAGGCCTAAAGTCAGTAACAAGGCCCCTGGCCCTGATGTCTTCAAAGCTGAATTTCCCATAGTTCTTTCCCCAGAACTTAGACCTTTATTAATTGACCTGTTTAATAGTAACCTGAGAGAGGAAGCCATACCATATACTTTTGGCCAAACAGTAATTTCTTTAATACTAAAACCTAATAAAGACCTTGAACTGTTGTCTTGCAGACTGATTACTTTTTTGAACCAAAACTGAAAAAAAATAATGACCTTTAAGCCCTTCCTGTCTCAGATTTTCTCACCTTATGATTTAGGTTTCCTTAGGGGCAAACATTCCACTGGGATTCTCAAATCGATTGCTGCCACCGTTTTGTGTTGACAATACTTGGTAGATGTTCTCATTAGTCATGTCGACAAAGTTTTAGACAGGGTGGACAGGCGATGGTTGTTTGAAATAAAACTGGTCCCAAAGTGCCAAGAGTTCACTTATATAAAAATATTTATATATCTCTCTCCACTCCTAATACTGATATTTAACAGGTAGAATTAATCGATGACTGCTTCCCATGCAGACAGATATGGGTGCCATTGGTAGATAGACGTGGTTAATTTGTAGCCCAGATTTCGAAAAATCCCCACAGATTATATGAGGTTGATGTCACTCCTCAGATGCTTTGTTGAAGTAAGAGATTAAGAGTTGGGGATCCCTGAATTTATTGTATTTGGGCAGAGTGTACTTGAATAAAATGTGTCCCCAAAAACTTTATTACTTTTGTCTCAGACCTTAAAGGAGCACTATTGCAAAATTGTGAAATATTAAAAATCAGTATACCGTATATTCTAAGTATACAGCACGTCCTGTTCCAGAATAATCCTTACTCATGGGTAATACATCCTCAAGATGGCCCTGGACTGCAGAGACAGAAAAGTGGCTCCTCCCGGCCCCATATATACCAGGGACCTCCCACAAATTCCCCAGTTCTTCTCTGCAGTCTGGGCTGCGATGACTAGAAGATGGCTCTTTCTACTCGCAGGTGAGCGGGGCTTATTAGCCTGCGGCCCTGTAGGATTATTCCTACCCATTCCTTTTCACTGCCTCCCAGCTTAGGCTGCGCTGGTCGGGTGATGGTAGGCAGCACCGCTGTCAGGTGCTAAGGAGCGCTGCTCCAACCGCAGTCCCCCACCAAAGGGTAGGCGGTACAGGCCCGTGGGGAGCCTTATGGGATGTCCCTCCCGCGGCTGTTTGCCCTTCGCCCCCTGTCCCCTCAGTTAGGCTCCTCTTAGGCTGACCGATACTTCCCCTTTGCTCTCCCTGGGTAGATCTCGGAGGGGGGGGGGGGGGGTGGTGTATGCATAAACTATGTATTATTCTGCTTTGCCTTGGTTGCACTGGTTTTTATTATCTCCACCGCGCGCTTGTACTTCGCTCCACGGACGCCGGCGACATCGCCTCAGGTGCTGCTGCGCCGTCATTGGATGGCCTTGTCACGGGGGCGCGTTTTCACGCTCTTCAGGGGGGTGGGCCTTGTGGATGACATTCTTCACTTCTCCGCGCCCCCCCCCCCCTCAAGGTATATGCAGGTGCCATTTTGGAGCTCCTGTGCTGCGTGTCTGGCGTTTCCCTATCGCGGTCCGTAAGTGCCCCTGCGGGCTGGCTTTTCTTTGTATTTCATTGTATTATGCTTACGGGTTCTTTGCTTTATGTCTTACAGGCGGGTCAAACTTTTTTTGTGGTTTCTCCCGGTCCTATCCCCTCTATTTAGCGTTAACTCCTTATTGGAGGACTTTTGTGATCCATTGTCTCCCACTTCCCTAGCGGGCTATTGGGGCATCCCGGGTTGCCTTATTGGCGTCAATCCCAATTGGCCTATTGTGCCACAATAATCACCATATAGAGGCTTCTCAGGATAATGTGCTTGGGGTTCCTCCGATCTGTACCTTGATAAAGTGGCCTGTGAGCGGGGGGCCACGAAACGCGTTGGGGGATCGTCACTCGACCTGGCATTCCTGGGGGACACTCAGAGCTTTACGCTCAGGTGATGCGTATGCTTATGATTTAAATTGGTTGTTGTATTCTGATACTTGAGTCTGCTTTTCTCTTGCCACATTTTATATTAATAATATTGTATTTGCACAAATTTAGCACTAATGCACTTTATGGATTGGTTGTAATATTGGCACTTTACTGTAATATGATGTTTATAGGATTTGGATTATGGGTATAACTGGGATGCCCCTGGGAATGTGCAGTCTAGTCTTATATGTTTTTTAACTGTTTGTTATGTGATTCTTATGGGTATTTGTCAATAAATAATCTATAAATTCATGACATATGCTTAGATGATGTATTGATTACCGTGGAGGGGGTGCGGTGGTTTGGAGCTATTCTGGGTGAATTGCTAGATTCACCATTACAATATTAGGATTCCAATTTAGGATTGAGATAGTCTCCCATCACTGCACGGCCACAGGTATTAAATTTAACTTCATATTGTGGTGCGGAATTTGTACATACTTTTGATGCTTGGGGTTCCTTCGGGACAAGCCTGGCTGTGTATGGAGTGTGGGGTATCCCCTATAAGTGACGATGTCAGGGTGTGTGTACCCTGATCCCAGCAGATGCTTGCGCTGCAGTCTGGGTTACCGTTGGCTGGGCCTACGCCCCCTCTGACTTCGCCTATGCTTTCATCTGACTCCTAGTGAGGTGCATACCAGTGGGGAGTCTCAACCTGATTTGGCTGCACGGGTGGCCAGCATTGAGAGATATATTGCTGGGTCTGGCCTGCGTAAGGCTTCTGCTAAGAAGCGGCATTTATCACCTGGTGTTACTCTTTTTCCTATGGAGGCTGAGGAATTTGTTGACGTTACCAGTTATACCCCCCTGGAAGAGGGGGAATCATTTTCTGATTCAGAATCATCTGAGGAACAATCTAGGGTGTATGGTACCGATTCTGGGTCTGACCCATGGACTTCAAATGATACTGACAGGCTTTTAGCTCACATTTTTGAAGTACTCTGTATCTCATCTCCTGCCGTGGCTCTGCAGCAGCAGAGGGGGAGCTGTTTCATACTGTTAAACCACGCTTGGAGTTTCCTGAACAAACTCACTTTAATAATCTGGTGCTCAAAGAGTGGGAACGGCCTTACCGGGTACCAAAGAGTTGGGATAAGAGGTATCCCTTTCCCGCTGAGATGGTTAAACGTTGGTCATGTCCCCCCGAGGTGGATGCACCAGTTCTGGGGTTGTCCATCACATCCGTCATGCATTCCCCTGACTCTACTACCCTGAGGGATGGGGAGGACAGGCGCATAGATCTGCTGGCTTGCCATGCCTTTGCCTGTGTGGGGACCGCGCTGCGTCTGGTCTGTGTCTCTGCCATTACGGCTGTTGCTATTTAAAGCCTGCGCAGGAGTCTCTTAGATGGGGCCCCTGATGATGCAGGTAGTGAAGAGTATAGAGCTCTTCTGCGTTGTGAGGAATTTGTTGCATATGTTCTCTCTGCCTTGGATAATACCATTAGACTGTGTGGCAGAGCATCTGCCTTGTTGGTGGCGATATGCCGCTCGGTCTGGCTGCTGGTTTTCCCTTCAAGGGGCTTCGCCTCTTTGGTGAACGTCTGGACTTGTCTGCTAAAGGAGGCAAGTTACCTCAGCGTAGAAGGCAGCCCCGGTCCTTTCGGGGTTCAGGTGCCTTTCTTCCTTCCTTCTGGGTCTCCAGAATTGGATGGGGAGCTTTCTTTGCTGGAGCCCGCAGAGATTTTTGGGGCAGGGGCAGAGAACGTGGACGCCCTGGTCCCTCCTGGGGTCCCAAGCCTAAGTCCTCCCCCAAGCCCCCTCAAGCATGAAGGGGCGTCCTCACCCATCCGGGTGGGGGGGGGCAGCTTCGGCTCTTTGCTCACATCTGGAGGCGTCATGTCTCAGACCGGTGGATTCAGGAGGTAGTGTCCTCCGGTTACAAGATAGAGTTTGCAGCCTGGCCGCCCCCAAGATTAATCAAATCCCGGATGGCTCAAAACCCCCTGTTAGCTCAGGGTCTGTCCCTTGCTGCCCAAGGCCTTCTGGAATTGGGAGTCATCTGCCGGGTGCCCTTAAGGGAAAGGGGCAAAGGCTACTATTCCAATCTTTTCACTGTTCCCAAAAAAGACGGGTCCATCAGACCCATCCTGGATTTAAAGCGCCTCAACAAATTTGTCAGATTCAGACATTTTTGCATGGAGACTCTGCACTCCGCTGTGAATTCTCTACGCCCAGGGGACTTCACGACCTCTGTAGACATCAAGGATGCTTATCTTCACATTCAAATCTTTCCAGGTCATCAGAGATTCCTCAGGTTCGCTCTGGAGGATCAGCGCTACCAATTTGTGGCCTTGCCCTTCGGTCTCAACTCGGCTCCCAGGGTTTTCACCAAGGTGCTGGCAGGGGTGATGGCTCTGCTGAGATCTCAGGGCATTCGCATTCTTCCCTACTTGGACGACATGCTTATCACTTCTCAGTCCTTCCAACAGGCAGAGCTGGATACCCAGCTGGTGGTGTCCACACTGGAGTCATTCGGCTGGGTGATCAACCACCCCAAATCTTCCCTGTCTCCTTCCATGGTGAAGTCCTTTCTGGGCATGATTCTGGATTCATCTCAGGTCAAGATCTTTCTTCCTCAGCAGAAGGTGGAGGGTCTTCAAGAGCAGGCACGGCTCCTTCTGTCTTGTCCTCATTCGTCCATCAGGCAGGGAATGCAGCTGGTGGGCCTGATGGTGTCCTGCTTTGAGGCGGTTCCATATGCTCAGTTTCACATGAGACCTCTTCAGCTTCACCTCTTGTCAGTATGGGATCAGGACCCCGTGTCCTTGGATCAGGTGTTTGTTCTGTCCCCTCTGGCCAGGCGGTCTCTATCGTGGTGGCTGGACTCAAAGAACCTGCTGGGGGGCAGATCCTTTCTAGCCCCTTGCTGGGAGACCACGGACCACGGATGCCAGTCTGACAGGTTGGGGGGGGCTTTTGGAAATCCCTGAAATTCCAGGGACAGGAGGCCCACACCCCTATCCACATTCTGGAGTTGAGGGCAATCAGGTTGGGTCTCGCCCACTTAACCCCAAACCTTTAGGGTCGGGCTGTTCAGGTCCGCTCGGACAACCAGACAGTGGTTGCCTACATCAATCATCAGGGAGGGACCCGGAGCAGGAGGGCCCTCAGGGAAGTGTCTATGATTTTGTCCTGGGCGGAGGACAATGTTCCCTGCATCTGGGCTGTGTACATTCCGGGGGTGGAGAATCTGGAGGCAGACTCTGAGCAGGGGGACCTCTCGTCTGGGGGAATGGTCCCTCAGCAGCAGGGTGTTTCGCTCCCTGTGCCACCGCTGGGGTCAGCCGGATGTGGATCTGTTTGCGTCCCGTCACAATCACAAGCTTCCTGTCTTTGTCTCTCTGTCCCAGGATCCTCTGGCCTTAGCAATGTCTTGGACGAGTTTTCAGCTCCTGTATGCGTTTCCCCCGTTTCAGCTCAGGAAGGGGTGCCAGCCATACTGGGGGCCCCTGTTGGCCAAGAAGAGTGTGGTTCGCAGACATCGTGCAGCTGGCAGTAGATCAGTACGCCCTGCCCCGGGTTCCAGATCTGCTCACTCAGGGGCACCTACGCCCCCCCAATTTACAAACGCTGGCTTTGACGGCCTGGCTGCTGAAACCTCCATCTTGATGGAAAAGGGGCTGCCTGCCTCGGTTGTTAATACCATGATCAGGGCTAGGAAAAGGTGCTCTTCTTCCATCTACTATAGGGTTTGACGTACTTACATTGACTGGTGCGAGTCTAAGTCGCTTCCCTGTTGTGTGTTTTCTATTCCTAGGATTCTGGAGTTTCTGCAACATGGTTCGGATCTGGGTCTTCAGCCCAGTACTCTGAAAGGTCATGTTTCTGCCTTGGCCATTTTCTTCCAAAGATCTTTTGCTCAGCATCCCCTGGTCAAGACCTTCTCCCAGGGGGTTACTCACGTGCGTAAGCCTATATTACCCGTCTGGGACTTAAACTTGGTCTTATCTGCCCTGCAGGGGTCTCCCTTCGAGCCCTTGCAGGGGGCCCCTTTGTCCATTCTTACGCTTAAGGTAGTCTTTTTGGTAGCTATTACTTCTGTTAGGCGTGTTTCTGAGTTGGCGGCACTTTCCATCAAGCCCCCTTACTTTGAGAGAGACACCAGGACAAGGTGGTGTTTCGTTTTAAGCCAGACTTTCTGCCTAAGGTTGTTTCTGCTTTTCATCTCAATCAGGACATTGTTTTGCCTTCTCTGTGTCCTAATCCTAGTAACTCTAAGGAGAGGTGTCACGCTCAGGTAACTCCAGCCCTCCAGGTAAGCCCTCAACCTCCAATCTCCGCAGCCAGCTTCACCTGTAGGAGCCCCCGCTTGCCGGGACGCAGAATACGCCTGCCCGGGATCGGTTGCCCCCAGGACTTCAATGGCTCAAAGGATGAGAGCTTACTGGTTGAAGGTCTGAAGAACCAATGACTAGAAGTGAGTTAGCAGAAGTCCAGAGACAGGCCAGAAGTTGACACCAGGAATTCAGAGATCGCAGCGGTACAGATGGATGAGGCAGCTCGAGGTCGGGGTACAAAGCAGAGGTCGGCAACAGGGATCAGACGAAGAATGGTCGGTTTCAAGCAGGGGTCGGCAACGGAAGTCAGATAGAGATTGGTCAATTCAGGCAGGGGTCGGCAACGGAGATCAGATAAAGAATGGTCGGTTCAGGCAGGGGTCGGCAACGAAGATCAAACACGGCAGTAACACAAGACAAAGCTAGGTATAAGGCGCTATCACAGGCACTGAGTGAATGATGGGGAAAAGGCTTTATAGGGACAAGACATGATTGGGAGATTGCGTGATTGGTGCAACTGGGAACTTACAGCTCATTGGCTGACACAAGGAAAGGGCGTATAGCTCAAGAGACTCCTGTGGGGCTGATTGACCCGCACAACCAAAGGGGCTAGCCCTAACATAACCTAGGGCTCATTGGCCCTTAACTGTGAGGGGGGAGTTCCCCCCATAGCTGAGCCCGTAGGCTCTACTGATTCCTCCTCCGGCGGCCGCGCTGGCAGCAGCGCCACCGGAGGGCATATGCAGTACGTGCTCGCGTGCGCACGAGCAGAGGAGGAGACGCGGGGGCGAGGAAGGAGGGAGGCCGTGCTCGATGCCGCGCGAGCCGCCGCCCGGCGCGGCCGCTGTGCAGGAGCTGTTGCGGCCGGCCACCTGGAGACGGCGCTGGAACGGGGCCCAGGTAAGTGGTTTCTGGCACTAACCCCCCCTTCACGAGGGGCCTCCGGACCCTTACCAGGTTTCCCTGGATTGTCCCAATGGAATCTTTCGACAAGAATCCTAGCGTGCACGTCTTTTGCTGCAACCCAGCACCTCTCCTCAGGACCGTAGCCAACCCAGTCAACCAAATATTGTAATGAGTTACGGATCTTACGCGAGTCTAAAATCTTGTTAACCTCATATTCTGGTTCGTTATCAACTAGGATTGGTGATGGGGATGAAAGTTGTATATTCTTAGCTGGTTTTAGCAGCGAGACATGAAAGGAGTTTGGGATTCTCATAGTTTGAGGAAGTTGGACCTTAAAGGTTACATTGTTCAACTTCCGAATAATGGTGAAAGGGCCAATAAACTTGGGACCCAACTTACTGGAAGGTTGCCGGAGAGCAATGTTCTTAGTGGAAACCCAAACGAAGTCCCCAATCTGAAGGGCGGGTGCCTGAGACCTGCGGCGATCGGCAAATTTTTTATATCTTAAAACAGTAGTTTTCAAAGTCTCTTGGACGCGGGCCCAGATGTCTTTCCGTTCTTGGAGCCACTCTTCCAATGCCGGTAAATCGGAAGGTGACCCTGAGAGGGAAAAACCTCTGGAATTTTTCCCCAAATTGCAGAAGAATGGGGACACCTTAGTACTTTCAGCGCATTATTGTACGTGAATTCAGCAAAATCAATGAATTCTGACTATTGTTCTTGAGCGTCAGAAATGTAACACCTTAAGTACTGTTCCAGACTTTGATTGGTTCTTTCAGTCTGTCCATTGGTCTGGGGATGGTACGCCGACGACAAAGATATCTGACCAACCAACCGCGAACAGAAGTTCTTCCAAAAACGCGAAGTAAACTGTACACCCAAGATCGGAAATTATATTAGATGGAATGCCATGGATACGGAAGATATGTGAAATAAACAATCGCGAAAGCTCAGGAGCCGACGGAAGTTTAGGTAATGGAATAAAATGTGCCATCTTACTAAAATCTTACGAAATCACAGTGTTCCCATGTGATGGTGGCAACTCAACTATGAAGTCCATAGAGATAGGAGTCCATGGTTCTTTAGGAATCTCTAATGGAACCAAACACCCACTAGGGGCCTTGTGTACCCATTTACTTCGCGCACAAACAGTACATGCATCGATAAAGGTAGATATATCGCGCCGCATAATAGGCCACCATACATGGCGCCGGGCTAAAATAAACGTCTTTCGATTTCCCAGATGACCAGCAGTTTTAGCATTGTGAAATTCGGGGATTACATCGGGACGCAGGTGCGGCGGAACAAACTGACACCCCAAAGGTACATCTACAGGAGATTCATTCTGAAATGGCGCCAAGGTATTAGATAGATCAGGAAGCAATGCCCCCACTACACAGCCCAAAGGCAAAATTGGTTCACCCATATCACTCCTATCTTTGCATTCCCCGAACATGCCGGACAGGGCATCCGCCTTAGTATTTTTAACTCCTGGCTTAAATGTGATTATGAAATTAAACCGCGAGAAAAACAATGCCCAACGTGCCTGGCGAGAGTTCAGTCTCTTAGCTGAACTGATGTACTCAAGTTTTTTGTGATTGGTACAGACCGTGATCGGATGCAATGAACCCTCCAACCAGTGACGCCATTCGTCAAAGGCCAGTTTAACTGCCAATAATTCTGTGTTTCCTACATCATAGTTTTGCTCCGCGGCACTAAATTTCCGCGAAAAGCAAGCGCAAGGATGTGTAGACAGTCAGGATGACCGGAGTATTGTGATAAAACTACCCCCACACCCAACTCGGAAGCATCAACTTCAATGATAAAAGGCTTATTAACATCAGGATGAACTAACACAGGCGCAGAGGTAAAGGCCCGTTTTAAAGTCAGGAAGGCCTCGCAGATGGATGGAGATCACCTTGCCCTTACGGGTAAGGTTAGTAAGAGGTGCCACAACGTGGGAAAAGCCCCTGATAAAGCGTCGGTAGAAATTTGCGAATTCCAAAAAAACGCTGTAGTTCTTTCAATGTCTTGGGTTGAACCCAATCCCGCACCGCCGAAACCTTCACCGCATCCATTTCTAGACCCTGGTTAGAAATTACATACCCCAAGAAGGGGACAGTGGTGACCTCGAACATGCATTTAGAAATCTTAGCATATAATTTATTCTCTATTAGTCTCTGAAGTACCAACTTTACATGACGTCTATGTTCCAACAAAGAATCAGAAAAAATGAGAATATCATCTAAGTAAATGACTACGAATCTACCTAAATAATCGCGGAACACATCATTTACAAAGTCTTGGAAGACGGCTGGAGCATTACAAAGGCCAAAGGGCATGACCAGATACTCGTAATGGCCGTCTTTTACATTAAATGCCGTTTTCCACTCATCCCCCTGCCAAATATGAATCAAGTTGTAGGCCCCCTTTAAATCTAACTTGGAAAAAATCCGAGCACCGACAAATTGATTGAATAAATCCCCAATCAAGGGAAGGGGATACCGTTTTTTTACAGTAATTTTGTTCAGGGCCCTGTAGTCAGTACAAGGCCTCAAACCGCCATCTTTTTTCTCCACAAAAAAGAAGCCAGCCCCCGCAGGAGACGTTGAAGTGCGGATAAACCCCTTGCTCAAATTTTCGGAGATGTAATCCCTCATTGCTTGCTCCTCAAGCCGGGTAAGGTTATACATTTTCCCTCTGGGAGGAATAGTCCCAGGGAGCAAGTCAATGGGGCAGTCATAGGCCCGATGTGGAGGAAGAGTGTCTGCCGACCGTTCAGAGAAAACGTCAGCCCAATCTGCGTATGACTGAGGTAACCCCAGGCGCAGCATCTGGAAACTTCTGAGGGCAGTGGAGAAGCAATGACTCTTACAGAAGTTACTCTACTTAACCAATTCCCCAGCCTGCCAGTCTAAAATGGGGTTGTGGAGTTTTAACCAAGGGTATCCCAAAACCACTGGAGTTTCTGGGCAATCAAAAACAAAAAATTCTATCAACTCTGAGTGGGAGGAACCAACGATTAGATTAAGAGGTGGGGCCTTAGTATTGACCGGACCCCCCTGAATGGCTTTCCCATTAATGGCCAGAACCTGCAGAGATTTCCCAAGGGGCACCAGAGGAATTCCCAAGATGGAGATCAAGCTCCGATCCAGGAAGTTGCCCGCAGCTCCACTATCCACAAAAGCGGAGACTGACTGCTTGGACGAGCCCCAGGAAAGTTCGACAGGGATTAACATCTTGTTTAAGGGAGAGTGATAGACAGACTCACCTAGATCAGTACTCTCCCCCCGATCTAGGCGTGAAAGTTTCCCACCGGGTATCCCTTGTTAGGGCAGGATCTAGCAAAATGACCTGGGTTCCCACAGTATAAACATAACCCCATAGAGCGCCTTCGCTGCTTCTCGTCCTGGGAGAAACGAGTTCTCCCAAGTTGCATGGGCTCCTCCTGAGAGGTGGAAGGTAAATTTTCCCTATGGGAAGCTGGTGGGTTAGGGTCTTGGAAGGGTCTGAGAGAAGTGGGAGCCCTAGCTCTCTCCCTAAGGCGTCGGTCTATTTTAATGGTGACCTGCATCAATTGGTCTAGGTCCGTCGGTGGAGGAAAGTTTACAAGCGCATCCTTGATGATCTCTGACAGGCCCACTCGGTATTGGCTACACAGGGCAGGGTCATTCCACCTGAATTCTACCTCCCACCGGCGGAATTCTGCGCAATAATCCTCCGCCGTGTTCCGCCCTTGCTTCAAGGCCCGAAGCCTGTTTTCGGCCGTAGATTGTTGGTCTGGGTCAGCATACAATACACCCATTGCAATGTAGAAGGCCGTAACTGAATATAGGGCGGCATCATTAGGAGGCAAACTAAAGGCCCAAGACTGAGGGTCCCCTTGTAATAAAGAAATTACCAAGCCCTCTCGCTGGGTCTCGGTGCCCGAGGATACAGGCCTCAACTTAAAATAAAGTTCGCAAGAGTTCTTAAAATTGGAAAACTTGGCACGATTTGCCACAAAAAATGTTTCCGGTAGCGGAACTTTCTGCCTGGATTCTTGAGTGGCCACTCTTTGAGCAAGTTGATTAATTGCAGTGGCCATAGCCTGCACTTGCTGTACCAGGTCATCCATGTTTTTTGGCCTGTGATAATGTCACGCTCAGGTAACTCCAGCCCTCCAGGTAGGCCCTCAACCCCCAATCTCCGCAGCCAGCTTCACCTGTAGGAGCCCCCGCTTGCCAGGACGCAGAATACGCCTGCCCGGGATCGGTTGCCCCCAGAACTTCAATGGCTCAAAGGATGAGAGCTTACTGGTTGGAGGTCTGAAGAACCAATGACTAGAGCGAGTTAGCGGAAGTCCAGAGACAGGCCAGAAGTTGATACCAGGAATTCAGAGATCGCAGTGGTACAGATGGATGAGGCAGCTCGAGGTCGGGGTACAAAGCAGAGGTTGGCAACAGGGATCAGACGGAGAATGGTCGGTTTCAAGCAGGGGTCGGCAACGGAAGTCAGATAGAGATTGGTCGATTCAGGCAGGGGTCGGCAACGGAGATCAGATAAAGAATGGTCGGTTCAGGCAGGGGTCGGCAACGAAGATCAAACACGGCAGTAACACAAGACAAAGCAAGGTATAAGGCGCTATCACAGGCACTGAGTGAATGATGGTGAAAAGGCTTTATAGGGACAAGGCGTGATTGGTGCAACTGGGAACTTACAGCTCATTGACTGACACAAGGAATGGGCGTATAGCCCAAGAGACTCGTGTGGGGCTGATTGGCCCGCACAACCAAAGGGGCAAGCCCTAACATAACCTAGGGCTCATTGGCCCTTAACTGTGAGGGGGGAGTTCCCCCCGTAGCTGAGCCCGTAGGCTCTACTGATTCCTCCTCCAGCGGCCGCGCTGACAGCAGTGCCGCCGGAGGGCATATGCAGGACGCGCGCGCACACGAGCAGAGGAGGAGACGCGGGGGCGAGGAAGGAGGGCGGCCGTGCTCGATGCCGCACGAGCCGCGGCCACCGAGCGGGAGCTGCTGCGGCCGGCCGCCCAGAGACGGCGCTGGAACGGGGCCCAGGTGAGCGGTTTCTGACAAGAGGGTTTTACACTCTTTGGATGTGGTCAGGACTCTGAAGTTCTATTTGGTGGCTACTGAATCCTTCAGGAAGACTGATGCTCTTTCTGTGCTCCCGTCTGAATCTAAGAAGGGTCTGGCTCCAGCTAAGTCCACTATCAGCAAGTGGATCCGTCAGGCTGTGATACAGGCCTACTCTGCTAAGGGGAAGGAGCCTCCCTTCCACCTTACTGCTCATTCTACTCATGCTATTGGTGCCTCTTGGGCTTTTCAGCACCAAGCTTCTGTTGAACAGGTTTGCAAGGCCGCCACTTGGTCTTCTGTTCATACTTTTTCTAAGTTTTACAAGGTTGATGTTAAGGCCTCAGCTGATGCTGCCTTTGGTCGCAAAGTTCTGCAGGCAGCAGTGGTTTAAACTGTCTGCTGTTGCTTTTGGGGATCCCACCCTACCTTACGGACACTGCTATTGGATGTCCCATGAGTAAGGATTATTCTGGAACAGGACGTGCTGTATACTTAGAATAATACAATTCTGTGATTACTCACCTGTAGAATTGGTATTATACGTATACAGCACATCCTGTTCCACCCCGCCCTTGTTATCATTATTTTTAGTTACCTCTTTATGGTGATTGTTCTTATGTTCAATATTTGATAATTGTTATAGTTCTCCCGGCTTCATTTTTACTGCTTTTCAATACTGGGGAATTTGTGGGAGGTCCCTGGTATATATGGGGCCAGGAGGAGCCACTTTTCTGTCTCTGCAGTCCAGCGCCATCTTGAAGATATATTACCCATGAGTAAGGATTATTCTGGAACAGGAAGTGCTGTATACGTATAATACCAATTCTACAGGTGAGTAATCGCAAAATTGTATTTTTCGCCCCTATAAGACCCACCTATGATTTGAAGGAGGAAAATTAGAAAAAAAACACCATTATAAACAGTGTGGCATTCCCCCTATTCCATTCATCATGGGCAGGGTGGCATGCCCCATCCCATTCCCATAGGCCATGTGGGATGTCCCCATTCCATAGGCAGTGAGGCATCCCCCCATTCCATTCCCCATATAGGCAGCGTGGCATCCCCCTCCTATTCCCATAGGCCGTGTGGGATACTCCAATGGCATAGGCAGTGTTGCATTCCCCCCACCCATTCCCCATATAGGCAGTGTGGCATTCCCCCCTCCCATTCCCCATATAGGCAGTGTGGCATTCCCCCCCATTCCCTATATAAGCAGTGTGGCATTCCCCCCCATTCCCTATATAAGCAGTGTGGCATTCCCCCCCATTCCCCATATAGGCAGTGTGGCATTCCCCATATAGGCAGTGTGGCATTCCCCATATAGGCAGTGTGGCATTCCCCATATAGGCAGTGTGGCATTCCCCCTCCCATTCCCCATATAGGTAGTGTGGCATTCCCCCCTCCCATTCCCCATATAGGCAGTGTGCCCCCCATTCCCATAAGCAGTGTTGCATCCCCCCAACCATTCCCCATATAGAAGTGTGCCGCCCCATTAGTATAGGCAGCGTGGCATTCCCCCATTAGTATAGGTAGCGTGGCTTTCCCCCATTAGTATAGGTAGTGTGACATTCCCCCATTAGTATAGGAAGCATGGCATTCCCCTATTAGTATAGGCAGTGTGGCATTCCCCCATTAGTATAGGCAGTGTGGCATTCCCCGATTAGTATAGGCAGTGTGGCATTCCCCCATTAGTATAGGCAGCATGGCATTCCCCCATTAGTATAGGTAGCGTGGCTTTCCCCCATTAGTATAGGTAGTGTGACATTCCCCCATTAGTATAGGAAGCGTGGCATTCCCCCATTAGTATAGGCAGTGTGGCATTCCCCCATTAGTATAGGCAGTGTGGCATTCCCCGATTAGTATAGGCAGCGTGGCATTCCCCCATTAGTATAGGCAGTGTGGCATTCCCCCATTAGTATAGGCAGTGTGGCATTCCCCCCATTAGTATAGGCAGTGTGGCATTCCCCCATTAGTATAGGCAGTGTGGCATTCCCCCATTAGTATAGGCAGTGTGGCATTCCCCCATTAGTATAGGAAGTGTGGCATTTCCCCATTAGTATAGGTAGCGTGGCATTCCCCCATTAGTATAGGCAGTGTGGCATTCCCCGATTAGTATAGGCAGTGTAGCATTCCCCGATTAGTATAGGCAGTGTGGCATTTTCCCATTAGTATAGGCAGTGTGGCATTCCTCCATTAGTATAGGCAGCGTGGCATTCCCCAATTAGTATAGGCAGTGTGGCATTCCCCCGTTAGTATAGGCAGTGTGGCATTTCCCCATGAGAATAGGCAGTGTGGCATTTCCCCATTAGTATAGGCAGTGTGGCATTTCCCCATTAGTATAGGCAGCGTGGCATTACTCCATTAGTATAGGCAGTGTGGCATTCCCCCATTAGTATAGGCAGTGTGGCATTCCCCCATTAGTATAGGCAGTGTGGCATTCCCCCATTAGTATAGGCAGTGTGGCATTCCCCCATTAGTATAGGCAGCGTGGCATTCCCTCATTAGTATAGGCAGTGTGGCATTACCCCATTAGTATAGGCAGCGTGGCATTCCCTCATTAGTATAGGCAGTGTGGCATTCCCCCCATTAGTATAGGCAGTGTGACATTCCCCCATTAGTATAGGCAGTGTGGCATTCCCCCATTAGTATAGGCAGTGGGGCATTCCCCCATTAGTATAGGCAGTGTGGCATTCCCCCATTAGTATAGGCAGTGTGGCATTCCCCCATTAGTATAGGTAGTGTGGCATTCCCCCATTAGTATAGGTAGCGTGGCATTCCCCCATTAGTATAGGTAGCGTGGCATTTCCCCAATTAGTATAGGTAGCGTGGCATTCCCCCATTAGTATAGGTAGTGTGACATTCCCCCGTTAGCATAGGTAGTGTGGCATTCCCCCATTAGTATAGGCAGTGTGGCATTCCCCCATTAGTATATGCAGTGTGGCATTCCCCCATTAGTATAGGCAGTGTGACATTCCCCCATTAGTATAGGTAGTGTGGCATTCACCCATTAGTATAGGCAGCGTGGCATTCCCCTATTAGTATAGGTAGCGTGGCATTCCCCCATTAGTATAGGTAGCGTGGCATTCCCTCATTAGTATAGGTAGCGTGGCATTCCTCCATTAGTATAGGTAGCGTGGAATTCCCCCATTAGTATAGGTAGCGTGGCATTCCCCCATTAGTATAGGTAGTGTGGCATTCCCCCATTTGTATAGGCAGCGTGGCATTCCCCTATTAGTATAGGCAGCGTGGCATTCCCCCATTAGTATAGGTAGCGTGGCATTCCCCCACTAGTATAGGTATCGTGGCATTCCCCCACTAGTATAGGTAGCGTGGCATTCCCCCACTAGTATAGGTAGCGTGGCATTCCCCCATTAGTATAGGTAGCGTGGCATTCCCTCATTAGTATAGGTAGCGTGGCATTCCCTCATTAGTATAGGCAGTGTGGCATTTCCCCATTAGTATAGGTAGTGTGGCATTCCCCCATTAGTATAGGTAGTGTGGCATTCCCCCATTAGTATAGGTAGTGTGGAATTCCCCCATTAGTATAGGTAGCGTGGCATTCCCCCACTAGTATAGGTAGCGTGGCATTCCCCCACTAGTATAGGTAGCGTGGCATTCCCCCATTAGTATAGGTAGCGTGGCATTCCCCCATTAGTATAGGTAGCGTGGCATTCCCCCATTAGTATAGATAGTGTGGCATTCCCCCATTAGTATAGGTAGTGTGGCATTCCCCCATTAGTATAGGCAGTGTGGCATTCCCCCATTAGTATAGGCAGTGTGGCATTCCCCCATTAGTATAGGCAGCAAGGCATTCCCCCATTAGTATAGGTAGTGTGGCATTCCCCCATTAGTATAGGTAGCGTGGCATTCCCCCATTAGTATAGGTAGCGTGGCATTCCCCCACTAGTATAGATAGTGTTGCATTCCCCCTTGAGTATAGGTAGCGTGGCATTCCCCCATTAGTATAGGTAGCGTGGCATTCCCCCACTAGTATAGATAGTGTGGCATTCCCCCATTAGTATAGGCAGTGTGACATTCCCCCATTAGTATAGGCAGTGTGGCATTCCCCCATTAGTATAGGTAGTGTGGCATTCCCCCATTAGTATAGGTAGTGTGGCATTCCCCCATTAGTACAGGTAGCGTGGCATTCCCCCATTAGTATAGGTAGCGTGGCATTCCCCCATTAGTATAAGTAGTGTGACATTCCCCCATTAGCATAGGTAGTGTGGCATTCCCCCATTAGTATAGGCAGTGTGGCATTCCCCCATTAGTATAGGCAGTGTGACATTCCCCCATTAGTATAGGCAGTGTGGCATTCCCCCATTAGTATAGGCAGCGTGGCATTCCCCTATTAGTATAGGTAGCGTGGCATTCCCCCATTAGTATAGGTAGCGTGGCATTCCCTTATTAGTATAGGTAGCGTGGCATTCCCCCATTAGTATAGGTAGTGTGGAATTCCCCCATTAGTATAGGCAGTGTGGCATTTCCCCATTAGTATAGGTAGCGTGGCATTCCCTCATTAGTATAGGTAGCGTGGCATTCCCCCATTAGTATAGGTAGTGTGGCATTCCCCCATTAGTATAGGTAGTGTGGAATTCCCCCATTAGTATAGGTAGCGTGGCATTCCCCCACTAGTATAGGTAGCGTGGCATTCCCTCATTAGTATAGGTAGCGTGGCATTCCCCCATTAGTATAGGTAGTGTGGAATTCCCCCATTAGTATAGGCAGTGTGGCATTTCCCCATTAGTATAGGTAGCGTGGCATTCCCTCATTAGTATAGGTAGCGTGGCATTCCCCCATTAGTATAGGTAGTGTGGCATTCCCCCATTAGTATAGGCAGTGTGGCATTTCCCCATTAGTATAGGTAGCGTGGCATTCCCTCATTAGTATAGGTAGCGTGGCATTCCCCCATTAGTATAGGTAGTGTGGCATTCCCCCATTAGTATAGGTAGTGTGGAATTCCCCCATTAGTATAGGTAGCGTGGCATTCCCCCACTAGTATAGGTAGCGTGGCATTCCCCCACTAGTATAGGTAGCGTGGCATTCACCCATTAGTATAGGCAGCAAGGCATTCCCCCATTAGTATAGGTAGCGTGGCATTCCCCCATTAGTATAGGTAGCGTGGCATTCCCCCATTAGTATAGGTAGCGTGGCATTCCCCCATTAGTATAGATAGTGTGGCATTCCCCCATTAGTATAGGTAGTGTGGCATTCCCCCATTAGTATAGGCAGCAAGGCATTCCCCCATTAGTATAGGTAGTGTGGCATTCCCCCATTAGTATAGGCAGTGTGGCATTCCCCCATTAGTATAGGCAGCAAGGCATTCCCCCATTAGTATAGGTAGCGTGGCATTCCCCCACTAGTATAGATAGTGTTGCATTCCCCCATGAGTATAGGTAGCGTGGCATTCCCCCATTAGTATAGGTAGCGTGGCATTCCCCCATTAGTATAGCTAGCGTGGCATTCCCCCACTAGTATAGATAGTGTGGCATTCCCCCATTAGTATAGGCAGTGTGACATTCCCCCATTAGTATAGGTAGTGTGGCATTCCCCCATTAGTATAGGTAGTGTGGCATTCCCCCATTAGTATAGGCAGCAAGGCATTCCCCCATTAGTATAGGTAGTGTGGCATTCCCCCATTAGTATAGGTAGTGTGGCATTCCCTCATTAGTATAGGTAGTGGGGCATTCCCTCATTAGTATAGGTAGCGTGGCATTCCCTCATTAGTATAGGCAGTGTGGCATTTCCCCATTAGTATAGGTAGTGTGGCATTCCCCCATTAGTATAGGTAGTGTGGCATTCCCCCATTAGTATAGGTAGTGTGGAATTCCCCCATTAGTATAGGTAGCGTGGCATTCCCCCACTAGTATAGGTAGCGTGGCATTCCCCCACTAGTATAGGTAGCGTGGCATTCCCCCACTAGTATAGGTAGCGTGGCATTCCCCCATTAGTATAGGCAGCAAGGCATTCCCCCATTAGTATAGGTAGCGTGGCATTCCCCCATTAGTATAGGTAGCGTGGCATTCCCCCATTAGTATAGGTAGCGTGGCATTCCCCCATTAGTTTAGATAGTGTGGCATTCCCCCATTAGTATAGGCAGCAAGGGATTCCCCCATTAGTATAGGTAGTGTGGCATTCCCCCATTAGTATAGGCAGTGTGGCATTCCCCCATTAGTATAGGCAGCAAGGCATTCCCGCATTAGTATAGGTAGTGTGGCATTCCCCCATTAGTATAGGTAGCGTGGCATTCCCCCATTAGTATAGGTAGCGTGGCATTCCCCTATTAGTATAGGTAGCGTGGCATTCCCCCACTAGTGTAGATAGTGTTGCATTCCCCCATGAGTATAGGTAGCGTGGCATTCCCCCATTAGTATAGGTAGCGTGGCATTCCCCCACTAGTATAGATAGTGTGGCATTCCCCCATTAGTTTAGATAGTGTGGCATTCCCCCATTAGTATAGGCAGCAAGGGATTCCCCCATTAGTATAGGTAGTGTGGCATTCCCCCATTAGTATAGGCAGTGTGGCATTCCCCCATTAGTATAGGCAGCAAGGCATTCCCGCATTAGTATAGGTAGTGTGGCATTCCCCCATTAGTATAGGTAGCGTGGCATTCCCCCATTAGTATAGGTAGCGTGGCATTCCCCTATTAGTATAGGTAGCGTGGCATTCCCCCACTAGTGTAGATAGTGTTGCATTCCCCCATGAGTATAGGTAGCGTGGCATTCCCCCATTAGTATAGGTAGCGTGGCATTCCCCCACTAGTATAGATAGTGTGGCATTCCCCCATTAGTATAGGCAGTGTGACATTCCCCCATTAGTATAGGCAGTGTGGCATTCCCCCATTAGTATAGGTAGTGTGGCATTCCCCCATTAGTATAGGTAGTGTGGCATTCCCCCATTAGTACAGGTAGCGTGGCATTCCCCCATTAGTATAGGTAGCGTGGCATTCCCCCATTAGTATAAGTAGTGTGACATTCCCCCATTAGCATAGGTAGTGTGGCATTCCCCCATTAGTATAGGCAGTGTGGCATTCCCCCATTAGTATAGGCAGTGTGACATTCCCCCATTAGTATAGGCAGTGTGGCATTCCCCCATTAGTATAGGCAGCGTGGCATTCCCCTATTAGTATAGGTAGCGTGGCATTCCCCCACTAGTATAGATAGTGTTGCATTCCCCCTTGAGTATAGGTAGCGTGGCATTCCCCCATTAGTATAGGTAGCGTGGCATTCCCCCACTAGTATAGATAGTGTGGCATTCCCCCATTAGTATAGGCAGTGTGACATTCCCCCATTAGTATAGGCAGTGTGGCATTCCCCCATTAGTATAGGTAGTGTGGCATTCCCCCATTAGTATAGGTAGTGTGGCATTCCCCCATTAGTACAGGTAGCGTGGCATTCCCCCATTAGTATAGGTAGCGTGGCATTCCCCCATTAGTATAAGTAGTGTGACATTCCCCCATTAGCATAGGTAGTGTGGCATTCCCCCATTAGTATAGGCAGTGTGGCATTCCCCCATTAGTATAGGCAGTGTGACATTCCCCCATTAGTATAGGCAGTGTGGCATTCCCCCATTAGTATAGGCAGCGTGGCATTCCCCTATTAGTATAGGTAGCGTGGCATTCCCCCATTAGTATAGGTAGCGTGGCATTCCCTTATTAGTATAGGTAGCGTGGCATTCCCCCATTAGTATAGGTAGTGTGGAATTCCCCCATTAGTATAGGCAGTGTGGCATTTCCCCATTAGTATAGGTAGCGTGGCATTCCCTCATTAGTATAGGTAGCGTGGCATTCCCCCATTAGTATAGGTAGTGTGGCATTCCCCCATTAGTATAGGTAGTGTGGAATTCCCCCATTAGTATAGGTAGCGTGGCATTCCCCCACTAGTATAGGTAGCGTGGCATTCCCTCATTAGTATAGGTAGCGTGGCATTCCCCCATTAGTATAGGTAGTGTGGAATTCCCCCATTAGTATAGGCAGTGTGGCATTTCCCCATTAGTATAGGTAGCGTGGCATTCCCTCATTAGTATAGGTAGCGTGGCATTCCCCCATTAGTATAGGTAGTGTGGCATTCCCCCATTAGTATAGGCAGTGTGGCATTTCCCCATTAGTATAGGTAGCGTGGCATTCCCTCATTAGTATAGGTAGCGTGGCATTCCCCCATTAGTATAGGTAGTGTGGCATTCCCCCATTAGTATAGGTAGTGTGGAATTCCCCCATTAGTATAGGTAGCGTGGCATTCCCCCACTAGTATAGGTAGCGTGGCATTCCCCCACTAGTATAGGTAGCGTGGCATTCACCCATTAGTATAGGCAGCAAGGCATTCCCCCATTAGTATAGGTAGCGTGGCATTCCCCCATTAGTATAGGTAGCGTGGCATTCCCCCATTAGTATAGGTAGCGTGGCATTCCCCCATTAGTATAGATAGTGTGGCATTCCCCCATTAGTATAGGTAGTGTGGCATTCCCCCATTAGTATAGGCAGCAAGGCATTCCCCCATTAGTATAGGTAGTGTGGCATTCCCCCATTAGTATAGGCAGTGTGGCATTCCCCCATTAGTATAGGCAGCAAGGCATTCCCCCATTAGTATAGGTAGCGTGGCATTCCCCCACTAGTATAGATAGTGTTGCATTCCCCCATGAGTATAGGTAGCGTGGCATTCCCCCATTAGTATAGGTAGTGTGGCATTCCCCCATTAGTATAGCTAGCGTGGCATTCCCCCACTAGTATAGATAGTGTGGCATTCCCCCATTAGTATAGGCAGTGTGACATTCCCCCATTAGTATAGGCAGTGGGGCATTCCCCCATTAGTATAGGTAGTGTGGCATTCCCCCATTAGTATAGGTAGTGTGGCATTCCCCCATTAGTATAGGCAGCAAGGCATTCCCCCATTAGTATAGGTAGTGTGGCATTCCCCCATTAGTATAGGTAGTGTGGCATTCCCTCATTAGTATAGGTAGTGGGGCATTCCCTCATTAGTATAGGTAGCGTGGCATTCCCTCATTAGTATAGGCAGTGTGGCATTTCCCCATTAGTATAGGTAGTGTGGCATTCCCCCATTAGTATAGGTAGTGTGGCATTCCCCCATTAGTATAGGTAGTGTGGAATTCCCCCATTAGTATAGGTAGCGTGGCATTCCCCCACTAGTATAGGTAGCGTGGCATTCCCCCACTAGTATAGGTAGCGTGGCATTCCCCCACTAGTATAGGTAGCGTGGCATTCCCCCATTAGTATAGGCAGCAAGGCATTCCCCCATTAGTATAGGTAGCGTGGCATTCCCCCATTAGTATAGGTAGCGTGGCATTCCCCCATTAGTATAGGTAGCGTGGCATTCCCCCATTAGTTTAGATAGTGTGGCATTCCCCCATTAGTATAGGCAGCAAGGGATTCCCCCATTAGTATAGGTAGTGTGGCATTCCCCCATTAGTATAGGCAGTGTGGCATTCCCCCATTAGTATAGGCAGCAAGGCATTCCCGCATTAGTATAGGTAGTGTGGCATTCCCCCATTAGTATAGGTAGCGTGGCATTCCCCCATTAGTATAGGTAGCGTGGCATTCCCCTATTAGTATAGGTAGCGTGGCATTCCCCCACTAGTGTAGATAGTGTTGCATTCCCCCATGAGTATAGGTAGCGTGGCATTCCCCCATTAGTATAGGTAGCGTGGCATTCCCCCACTAGTATAGATAGTGTGGCATTCCCCCATTAGTATAGGCAGTGTGACATTCCCCCATTAGTATAGGCAGTGTGGCATTCCCCCATTAGTATAGGTAGTGTGGCATTCCCCCATTAGTATAGGTAGTGTGGCATTCCCCCATTAGTATAGGTAGTGTGGCATTCCCCCATTAGTATAGGCAGTGTGGCATTCCCCCATTAGTATAGGTAGCATGGCATTCCCCCACTAGTATAGATAGTGTGGCATTCCCCCATTAGTATAGGCAGTGTGGCATTCCCCCATTAGTATAGGCAGTGTGGCATTCCCCCATTAGTATAGGCAGTGTGGCATTCCCCCATTAGTATAGGTAGCGTGGCTTTCCCCCATTAGTATAGGTAGTGTGGCATTCCCCCATTAGTATAGGCAGTGTGACATTCCCCCATTAGTATAGGTAGTGTGGCATCCCCCTAGAAGTTAAAAGAAAAAAAAAATTAAACTCACGTCCAGCTCCGTGAATCGGGTGGGCGTGGCCTGTACAGCGTCGGCGTCAGTGCAGGCCACGCCCACCCGATTCACGGAGCCGGCCAATAAGAAGCAGCGGCGGGCTCTGTCCCCTCTGCCGCCACTGCTATCGCTTCCTTTTCCGGCACCGACAGCAGCGGCAGGGACAGAGACAGCGCCCACCACTCCTCCATCTGCTGCCTATTCCCGGGCACAGGAGAACACCCATGCCAGGGCAGCAGGTAGGTATGGCCTGCACCGAGTCGGTGCAGGCCACGCCCACCTGCTGCAATGACCCGGGTGCTCGAGTGTGCCCCAGCCGGAAGAGGCAGCAGATGCAGGAGCGGCGGACGCTGTCTCTGCCCCTGCTGCGGCTATCGCTGCTGGAAAACACATCGATAGCAGGGACGCTGCACCGGGCTCTGTCTTCTTCTGGGCTCCCGCAGTGTGGCAGGCAACGCGGGAGCGCCAGTAACGGGTGAGTTTACTTTTTTTTTTTTTCATACTCCCGATAAGGCGCACAGACATTCCCCCCCCCCCCCCCCACTTTTGGGGAAAAATAAGTACGTCTTATAGGGCGAAAAATACGTTAAACACTTGGGCTAATGAGAGGAGGGGTAACTTATACACCCAAACTGAATATAACTCCCACCAAGCTTGTGGTTTCTTCTCCTGGTAGGAATAAAAATAAAATCCAGGGGTGACAGGTTTAATGTATAAATTGTGACAGAAACCATCACCCCTGTTTTCCTCTTCCTTCCAATAAAATAAAAAAAACAAACCTAGCTGGGTATTTCTTGATGCTGGTGTATACATGAACTCCTCTTGCCTTCCAGCATATTTATGTGGATTTTTATCATTGTTTTTTTGCGATAGTGCTCTTAAAATTGAAATTAGCTTTTTCAGACCTTTGAAACCTGGCCTGCCCAAGGACATTGTCAGATGGGGCAATGGCCGGAAACCTACTTAGCACAGAGAAAAGAAAAGGAGACAAACATTGGCAGGGCTAACTAACAGCACACACAGTGGCAATATGGTCAGTGGAGATTACTTTTAAACAAAATACCTCCAGCCAAGCTGGGTCGGGAGATTGCATGGTGGCAGTGACCAGATAAGTAGTGGGTCCTGACAGAACCAAGTCTGATCATAGATACATTCCTAGTATGCATGGGATACCAGAGAGTTCCTTGCTTTGTTTGTGAATTGTAACTTCCTATGAAAAGCAGTATACACCCAGAGAACTTAGAGGGGCCACCACCAGCCCAGAGTCCATAAGACTGGTCCATGTATGCCGTGAGGTGTGGTGGCAGCGGCCAGAGGTGCACTCTCCAGCCAGCTTTGGCACTCTGAGCGGCAAAGCAAAAGCCTAATGGAGTGTACACTGTTGATTGGCCCACACATGCACCAGGGGAGCAAAGGAAATGTGAGTTTGCAAGTGATGTAGGGAGTATGCAAAGCAGGGCATCCTAAATGGAGATACCCCAGGCAGGCAGAACAAAACCTGTGATAGTAAAAATCCAGAGTTTTGAGATTTTGTTTTAAAGAATAGAATATCATTCATAATTTTAACATGAATATATTTTTCTAATTAAATTACGTTTTATTTGCTTACATAGGAGCCCAGCATCTACTCGTGCTGAAAGTACACATTCTACAGGATCATCTTCAAGCAAGCAGGAATGCCGACCCCCAAGATTAAAAAAGTTGACAAGACAATATAGTTTGTGAGTAAGCTATGGTTATAATACCATGGTACTATTTTACTGCTGTATAGATTGTCACAGCTTTGTTTCAAGTGACAAAAACTTTACTTTTTCAATTTTTATTTAGATTTTCAGTTTTATTTTTTACATGCCTGAGATGTTACACTGAGTTTTGAATGAAAAATCCAGGCACATGTTTGCAGGGATCCTATCAAAATTTAACTGGCCCATACAACCTTAGTGTTGTGATTGCACTCTACACTTTGATCCCCCTGCAGCAACTACATATATGATGATTAGATGGTACTGACAACTATGATTTTTCATTAAACTGTTTGCATGTTGTTAAATGCATGGGCAACATGTCTAAATGCAAGCACTTTGGTACAGCACAACTCTTCATTTTGTTAGATCCCTATATAATAATGTTTCTGTGCATGGGCCCTGAATATAAGCCAATAATACTTGCATTTAAATGTATTGTGGGCCCTGGGCATTCCCGCCCGACAATACTGGCAAATACTTCATACTCATCTTTCATTGCTGTTTTGGTTCATTTTGATATTTATGTGATTGGTTTGCATTAAAATATACATAGCTACATAGTTAATTCAGTTAAAAAATACATATGTCCACCATATTCAACCAAAGGTTGGAGAAATAGTAACTGTTGTTATTTTCTTCTGAAAAAAAAAGGATCAAATCTTTTTTTTAAGCTGTCAGCTGTTCTCTAACAGCTGACAGCTTAAAAAAAAGATTTGATCCTTTTTTCTGTGAGGCTTCTGTGGGAAGCTATTCAACAGATGTATAGTTCTTATGGTAAAACAAAGATTGCTGCTCATATTTTTGTATTGCCCATATATTTATAGTAAGTAATAGTATATGAGTTAATCTTGTCCCCACTTAGACATCTTCGCTCAAGACTAAAAAGCTTTAATCCCCCAAGGACATATGTGACCTGCAGATTATTACATCCCACATATGACTTTTATCCCCATTGAACTTCATTCATCTGGTGGATATCCAAGCACTTAAAGTGCCCAGATCAGCCTGAAGCTTGTGACCATCAATAGACTGCACTGTGCTACATTTTGGTGTCATCTGCAAAAATCAAGACGGTGTAATTAATTCCATCTTCTATAACATTTATAAACAAGTTAATTAGTAGTGGGCCCAGTACTGAACCCTGGAGGACCATTCAGAGGAGGTATCATTAACCACAACTTTCTGCACAGAGTCAGTCACTCAGTTTTTCTCTCATACTCCACTTCAGGGCGTCAGGAAATCAGATATAAATGGGTTAACTCTCGTCCGATGGACAGGGGTTGCAAGATAAAAGGTGTGGTTCCTCTCAGCCTACATATACTTCCGCCTGCCCTCTGCACTTCAGTTTCATTCTTGCAGCTGGACTAGACTGTGAGGGTTGTGCCTGGATTTATTTTCCTCTTATACATTTATTTTTCATTATATAGGACTTTATTCTGGAAGAGGGGTATTTAACCCTGTCTGTTTTCCAGGCCCTTACGATCCCACTGATCCGGTGGACCCACCTATACCTCCTGGAGTCTGTTAAATCAGATCAACAACTTGGCACAGTTGGAAAAGAAAGCTAGGGGCCATTTTTGAGCTTCCTCTCCAAACATCTCAGCCATGCTGCTGCCTGGATTCAACTGACATAACTGACAATGCACAGTAACAGGAAGCCCTGCAGCACTTCCTGTTTGCAGGTGGCCTGCAAATGCATGAACCACCATTTTGTTTCTAAAATTTACTACAGCAAGAGTTAGAAAATGGTAAATGAATTTTTATGTGCAGCAATCTAAATTGCCTGGGGGATGGATGCATATGAGTACTGTTTGTTGTATTGGTCTGGCTTAAGTCATTTTTGACTGTTGGTTAACCGATGGATCAGGATTAGGGGTAGGGGTATACGCCAGGATCCTGTGGGCACTATGGGGTGTCACCTTATTTTTGAGGCTGACCCTCGAGTGTTTGAGTTTCCCATCTGAAGGGACAACCTGCTGCAGGTTTTTGTCTGGTGAGGCTGCAGGGGATAATTTTCTCCTTTTGTCTTTCCTTCCCACAATATGATATAGTTTAGGGCTGTGGTTTACATTCAAACAGGAAGGCCGTGCTTCCTTCTGGTGTCAGATGCTGTGGCTTCAGCTGAAAGGAGGCCGGGTTCCAGCGGCTACTATAGCTGTTGCTGTCCACGCAGTTTCTGTGGACCCTGCCCCAGATCGCCTCCGCCCGCTCCTTTTTTAAGCAGGGCCGCTGCCATCCGCCCATTCCTCCACCTAGCTCCTGTTGCCTCCTGACCAGGGGACAGCTGCATCTGAGGTTGCTGGTTCCAGGGCTCCATGTGGCTGCACTCTTTCCCTCGCTCTGTGGATCAGGTAGGTCTTGCTTTTCTTTTTATTCATATATTGTTTTATTTTGTGTATCTTTAATTATATTGTTTGTTCTGTTTTTCAGAAATTGTGAATATGGATACTAGGTTGTGGTCCACCTCTAGGGTCTCGGAGTAGTTACCTGTGATTATTGAGATTCCTCATATACTTCGGTCTTAGGCCCTTAGGGATATTATATTTATTTTTCACCCTGAGGACTGAGGCATCTGGGGCATCCGGGTCTGGTATATTAACAGAGAGGGTTGCTCCAAGTCCTGTGTGTCTGCAAAGGCCTCCAGAAGAGGACAGCCCTATTTGTTCAGAATGTACCGTAGTGGTGGTACTCTACAGATTAAGAAGACCGTTGCCACCCCCAGAGAAATTTCCCATCATGGAAGCTTACTGCTCCTTTGGCGGATCCACCTCGCTCTGACATTGTATCCAGCTTGATTTGAGCATAGAGAGCCCCTATTTAGCCGAGGTCTTTGAAAGCATCGGAGAAACAGAAACATTTACTTTCCAGGGAGTCTTCTGATTGAAAGGAGGAGGATATTTATGCTGCTATAGACTCTCAGGAAGATCTTTCAGAGGGGGAACTCTGATCCAGCAGGGAAGAGAGTAATTCGGATTCAGGCTTGTTAGAAATTATGAATATCCCAGTTCCTAAAAGGAAAAATGGAGAGCCGTACAGAAAAACATGTCTCATGTTACCAGACTTATCCAAAATGAATAGAAAAAGGCAGACAAGCTTCCCACCATTCCTAGGTCATGGTCCTTTCCCCCTGAAGCGGATGATCCCATTTCAGGACTCTCTAATAGCACTAATATTCCTACTTCTGATAGTGGCTTCCCTGCAGGACCCAGTGGACAAGCATCTGGATCAGGTGGCTAGGCATGCGTTTTCTCTGGTAAGGTCAGCCTTACGCCAGCCTGCACTGCATTCATGGCAGCCATGGTAGGCAGAAAGTTGCTAAAGCAGTTGAGTTCTTAAACTTGTTCTTGTCATTTCCGTAGTGTATGCTCTCAGTTGATAAAGTCCAGCATGGAAATTTACACGTACGTCATCTCTTCTATAGATGATATGGTTGGACTAAACGCTAGAGGTTTGCCTCTGTTAGTGGTCCTGAGTTGTTCTATGTGGCTCAAGCAGAAACAGAAGAGAATTTCTCTTTAGGTCAGAGGGCGGGCTCTCTTGACCTGCCCTTACCTGACGATCCGTCAAGAAATGCGCCTGTTGGGCTTGATGGTTTCCTGTTTTGAGGCGGTGCCTTTAGCACAGTGTAACACAAGACCCCTGCAGGCAGAATGGCTCTCGATCTGGGATCGAACCACAGAGACTCTGTATCACCCCTTTTACATGACACACTCAACAAGGCAGTCTTTAGCCTGGTGGCTGAATCCCCAAATCCTTTCTGCCGGTACAATGAAAGACTGTCACTACAGATGCCAGCCTAACGGGTTGGGGGGTGTCATGGGGTCACCCCGCAAGGGAATTCCAGCCATTTTGGTGGCACCCCATTGGCCAAGGAAAAGATGGTTCTCGGACATAGTAAGAATGTCAGAAGGTGACAATTGACAGCGTCCCGATGATTCAGATCTCTACACAAGGGCCTCTGCGGCACCCCAATTTACAAATTCTGGTTTGATGGCCTGGCTTTGAAACCTCCATCCTGGCAGAAAAAGGCTTATCTGCCAGGGTCATCTGGATCATGATTCAAGCCCGAAAGCAGACTTCGTCAAAAGTTTACCACAGAGTCTGGTGGGTCTTATCACTTGGTGCGAATTTAGAGCTATCACTTGTAGAACATTTTCCATCTCCAGAATTTTGGAATTTTTGCAGAGGGGTCTCAATGAGGGTCTTCAATTGAACACTCAAAGGGGACAGATATCTTTTTTCAGAAACCCATTGAAGAAAATAAACTTATAAAGACATTTTTGCAGTGGTGACATTTAAGGTCATTTTTCTAATGGCAATTACCTCTGTGCGGCGGGTTTCTGAGTTAGCAACCTTATCTGTTAAGCCTCCTTACTTAGTCCTACACAATGACAAAGCCATCTTTCATTTTAAACAAGACCAGCTTCCTAAGGTAGTCTCTCCTTTCCATCTTAATGAGGAGGTGGTTTTACCCTCTTTTTGTCCGGCTCCGATCAGTGATAAGGAGAGAGTCCTCCACTCCTTGGACGTAGTGCGAGCTCTTAAATATTATACCTCCACTACACAGACCTTCAGCAAGTCTGAATCCTTATTTATTATATTTGAGGGGCCCCAGAAAGGTCTGCCGCCAGCTAAGTCTACCATCAGCCGATGAATTAGACAAGCAGTGAATTAGACAAGGGCCTACATCTCCGAGGGAAAGAATCCTCCTTTTCACATTACTGCTGCCAAGTGCTGTTTCTGATCCTGCCACATCTGGCACACCAGCTGGCTTCCCTCAGCACTGGCTGCCACCCCATGTTGATCCCTTAGCCCTTGCTGTTAAAACCACTTGAGTGTCTGGTTTCAGATGATTTCACTACTGCCCATGCCACATGAATTGACTGCATTACTGGTGATCCAGTGAATAGCAAAATATAGTATATTGAAGACTTGAAGGCATATTTTTGTAATCTTATACTGCCATCTACAATCCTAATATACCAGATTTTTGTTTCTTGCACAAAGTGTTTAGTTGCAAGGGTCCTATTGGTGGAGTCCACTCAGCAAAGTCTCAGCTTCTCTTTGTTACCAACAGGTTAGCGCCATAGCCTGTCTTGAGTGGGGTGTTTACCATCACCCCCCTTCCCAAAACAGCCCTACACTAGTACAGAAGGAGCAAGCAGAGGCAGTGCCTGTAATTCCTTCTGTTACATTTAAAGGAGATGGCTTCAGTCACTGTGATGGCATTGCTCACTAATTTGCTTGCAAATAGTGGATGAGTGCCAAAGGAATACCAAGCTGTTATACACACAGGGCTGGCTCCAGGGTTTTGTGGGCCCCTTGTGTCACATCAAATGCCCTGCCCTGTGAAACCTTCTTGGATTGCAGTATACTCACCTCACATATTAAAGTGGAGGATAGCCGCGGCCCAAGCATGCACCGTTGGATTGGAAGTGTGGTAAGTTTTAACAAAATTCCAAGGGGTTGCCCTGGGCCACATTTAGTCCACTTCAATGCATGGCATAGAACTCTGTCCACAGAGCCTGGCATAGCGAGCGCGGAGCAGATGGCATATCCGGCTTCCCAGGTGAGGTGAGTATACAGGTGATCCCTGAGGCTTTTACACAGCGGGATGCCCTATGGACAGGGAATTAAGTGGAGGTTTACACAGAGAAGCATCTTGAAGCAGTCGGGCTGCAGTGGTGATTTGGGATGCCCCTCTATGTGACACCCCATGTACACTCTCACAAAAACTCAACTTTCCGGGGTCCCATTACATATTTGGTGCGCTCCGACTCCCACCCTATCTGAATGGCTGGGCGCAGGAGCACGCATCAGCTGTGGAGATGCTGCAGAAGCATTGAGAATGTACCTTGGGAAAAGGTAAGTTTGTCAGGGTTCCCAGGGGGTTCACACAGCGGGGCATCCCAAATCAGGATGCCACAGCTGTTGTAAGTTGGCCTGCTGTTTTTAGGGTGGGCTGCCACTCTAAATTCACCTCCAAACCCTCATGGGGGAGGCTTACCTTTGGCGGGCAGCCATCAACGGGCAGTCATCAACAGGCAGTGAGCGGGCAGCCGTGGGGGGGGGGACATCAGCAGGTACAGCCATGGGGGTGGGGTTCTCAGCAGTCCAACTCCCTTAGCCCTCAACCACGCCTCAATGTTGAGGCTTCACATGCCCCCCTCCATTGCCATAAATTGATCGGGCATGGCAGCGTCCTTGTGACTGAAGAAGGGGGTGGTGTAAATTCACCTGATTGAACAATCAGGTGAGTTTGCAGGGCCTGGAATAGGATCCATCAGCTGGATAAAGGTGAATATAGCTTTGTTACCCTCACTCTCTGCAAAAGTACAATATGTTTTTATGAGAAAAAGGTGCCATTCACCATCACTGGAGTTAAGTCAATGGCATTTGTAATAGTGAAAAATCAAACAGGTGTTCTTTTTATACCTGTGCTAAGTCGATAGGGTGATTCTGCCCCTCTTTTTACAAATGGTGCTGAACCAACCCCATTATCATTATCAATCTATGAATAAACAGATACAATGCTGTGTTTTTTGCAAGTTATTGTGCAAGATTTTTAGCTGGCCCCTTTGTAATATAAAGATTTTAATTAATATTTTGTCAATGAGAACACACATACTTTTCTCGCCAGACTAATTAAAGTCTAAGGAGAGGACTAGAATGCCACCGGACTAAACAAAGATCCAGTCAGGATTTTAAAGACATTGTTGCATCACATCGGTGTAGAGCACATTAAACAATGAGCTATTGTGAAGCAGTACAATGTGAAGTTTATACAGTGCTAAAGGAAAAAAAAACCTTTGTAATGTAGCCAAGTCACACAGGGAATCTATGCATCTATGTGTATAATTATTGCAAATTTAAATACAAATCTAAAAATGATCATTATTCATTTTATGCTATGTCTTTCTAATTTTCCAACTACAGATACAAATAAGATAAATATGTAAACATAATGGGATGGGGTTTTCTCTTCACTGTTCAAATTAGTCCTCCTAATTCCTAAATATTCTGAGGTCATTGGCTGGAACAAACAGACCTTATCTCCCCCAAAGCCTGTACCTTTTAAAGTGGACCAAAACCGGGCCTAGTGTCTATAAGAGGTTAGGTTCGGTTTGCACAACTCCCCCACGGCACCCCACATTAATATGCATGTCAGGAGAGGCTGACTGGAGGAGAGCACTGCACCATGGGCTCGTTGTAAAGGTAAGAGAGGGGGCCATTGATGGGGTTTCACGAAGTGGGGGCGTGTCAAATGGGGGAGTGGACCAAAACCCAGGACAATAAAAATCCCAGGTTTTGGCCCACTTTAGGCACACATTTATCAGCAGTATCTATAAGCACCCTCCCTGTGCTCACGGCCCACATTTAAGACCTGCAGCTGTAAGGGTATGATGGGTAGGGTGACTAGTTTGATACTAGTCATGTGGTCCATGACAAAATCAGGAAGCCAGAGGCGCAAGATGAAGCCTCTATGAAAGTAAGCTGGGGGGGGGGGGGGCGCAGGGAGGCCCCTAGCACCTTTCGGTACCTTCATGGTACATTCTGTTTAAAAGAAAAAAAATTACATTATCTTGCTTTTTCCTGTTTGTGTAAATATGGATCTCTGGCAAGTGGAGCGTGCATAGTCAGAGCCCCCCTCCCAAAAAAGACCTACCCCCAGAATTAAATTAACTGCAATGAAGTGCAGGGACTTCAGCCTTTGTTTGTGAGTAGACCATTCTTAAACTGGCCCACAAGGTTACCAGTGAATACCCTGGTGGTCCTCTGAATGCAGGAGCCCTTTATGGCCCCCATCTCCAAAAGGGATGGTGCCCTATGTAATAGCAAATACTGTCCATTTTTCTATGATAGAACTAGTAGGAAATGCTGGATTAGGCGGTTCTATGGAATAAGAGCACGGATTGTCCACTCATGCACAATACAGTAAGATTTAATGTCTGTGTGCATGAGCTCCAAAAATGTATCCAGAAATATTTATTTGTAACTGTAAGTTAGGCCCCCAGCCTCCATTCTCCTTGTGGGCCCCAGTCACCACAGTCCGACACTGCCAGACACTGGTCTGATTGGATTTTTGTGGAGCCTGGATTGGAGGTGCCCGGCGAGGTCTTTGTTGCCCTGGATGCCCTATACAGAGTGTCGGGGGGGGGGGGGTCAATACACTGGAATCTTAGTTCTGCAGAATCTACAGTGTTCCTTGTAGATAGCACATCAACACACACACACACACACACACACACACACACACACACACAGTATCTCCAGTCTGATGCTGTTACCATGGGCCTGGTAGCAGTTGCCATCTCTGCCTCTATGGTATGTATGCCCATGCTGGCAACTTTTGGGAGGCTCCTGGTTTACACAGACTAACTTAACTTACCCCTTGGTGCCAATATTAAATTATTATTGAGATATTAAACATTTCTGGGCAGAGCTCCACCCAACATCCCGAAACCTTACTTGTTGCCTACATTGTAAGCTCACAAAGGCAGGGCCCTTCCTCCTCCTGCATATGTGCATTTTTATCATATCTGACTCATAATACTCATTAGTATTAAAAGTTATTTGTTTTACCCTAACCTTCTGTTGTTTAGGAGAACCTCATGTCTGTTTAAGAGAACAAAGTTATCTAACACTTTAAAGGGCACATTGTGCCTTAAGTCCCTTTTTCTTATTTAAACACCTCCTATGGAGATACCAAATATTCTGGTGAAATTTCTTTATAGAAAGAAATGTATCTCCCAGAGAAGGCTGTTTGCTCTGCGAAAAATGGGAGACTGGCCAAGATGAGAATCTTTGGTTGGAACTTGATGCAACATTAATTCTTGAATGTGCTATTGTAACAGAAACAGATTGTTAAGTGCAATCTGGTTTAATTGAATTTCACTTTTAAATTTATGGCATTACCCTTTATACAGTTAATCCACCCTGATGTCTGATGGGAATTGGACCATTGCATATCTTGGATGAAACAAGCATTTTCTCTTCCATTTTACTTTAGGCCATCAGATGAATTCAGTAACTATTGGGTTAACTCTTTGGCCGTTGGGCTTGGTCTGCAAGAACAAAGGCGTGGTTCCTCCCGGCCTGTATACTTCTGTCTGTCTTCTCACAAACCAGTTCCATTCTTGCAGCTGGAACTGGACTGCAAGGTGTGCTGTGAGCTCCTCTCTCTGTTTATTTTTTGTTTTTAAGGTTTTTATCTTGGAAGCGCTGTCTTCCTGGCCCTTATGTCCTTCTGATCTGGATGGACCCACTATGCCTCCTCAGCTAAGCTGTATACAGGATCAGGATGATAAGAGTAAGCGCCAGGGTCTTTGGGCGCGTCACTTTTGTTTTTTAAGAAGTCGCCACTCCTGGGCTGCTGGAAGAGTCAGACGCAAGTTTCTGTCTGGTGAGCCTGATTGGGGGGGCCAGGGGAATAATTTTCCTCTTTTATTGCTTTTCCCACTTATTGTGTATTGTTTATTTTACTTTAAAGTTTGGAATTTTGCGCCCTTTAAGAGGGGAGGAGCTATCGCGGCAGGGAAAAACAGAAAGCTTTCTTCTGCCAGTGCAGCGAGGGAAGTTTGATGCTCTGTCTGCCGCCTCTGGTTCTATTTCGGCTTGACTGGATTCCTAGTGCCGCCGACGGTTCTTTCTCCAGCTTGCGGCGCTCGTCTTCCCCGTGCGCAGGATCATTTCTTAGGCCACCGTCTCTGCATGTTTTTGTCTAGGCTGAGCACCTAGCAGCGCCAATGCCGCCGGTTCTCCTCCGGCTTACTGTGCTTCTTCTTCCCCGTGAGAGGGGTTGTTTCTTCGGCAGCGCTGCTGCTTGTATCCCAGCTGATTTCTTCCATTGCTTTGGCCGGTTACCGGGGCTGCTCCAGGAGGACCGCCAGCATCGGAGCCACTTCCCAAGCTGCGGCTGCAGCCATCTTCAAGCGAATCTAAAGCGCTTAGGTTTAAATGTTGTTTTTTAACATTTTTTTGTTTTTATTTATACGCATTATTAATGCTATTACTAATATGGATGTTAGTATTGATATTATTGTTATTATTATTACTGATTTTATTATTATTATTATTATTATTATTAATAATAATAATATTTTATCAATGCTTTTTATTAATTTTGTCTTGTAGATTGTGGAATTGGGAAAGCAGTAGTTGGTGTGATCAACTCCTAAGACCTCAGAGTAATCACTTGAGACTATCAAGGACCTGTGAAATACTTTGGTCTTAGACTGTATGATTTTCACAATGACGGAGGCATCTGGGGTAAGCGAATCTGGTCTTTTAGAAGACAGGCTCACCCTAGGTCCAGTTATGCATGGAAGTGGCACTGGACGAGGACAGCACTATTAAGTAGTTGCAATATATGAGAGACAGATGTTTCTTCCAGCAAGGGTTCCGACCCTCAGACCCTAGGGCTCCTTCGGTAGCTCATTGTTGGATAGGCTAGAGAGTCATTCTAATCCACCAGCTTCAAGGAAAAGGATTTTAATTTCCTCTGATATGGAAGAGGATATACGGTATATATATATATATTTATTTTTTTTTTTTAATGTATTTATTTATATATTGCTGCTGTAATCTTCCAGGATGTTTTAAGCTGGAATTTTATCCAGAAAGGAATGACAGGAGCCGGATAGTCTTTTCCGCCTACTCCTAAGGTATTAGATACGAAGTATCCTTTTTTCCTCACTTTCTTTTGACTTCTGTTATGCCATCCTTGGATAGTGCATCCCCAAGTGATCCAGTGTATAAGCATATACATCAGGAGCATGTCATGTTTTTTCTATTGTAGGATTGACCTTATGGCCAGCCTGTGACACAACCATAGCATCTTTGGTGAGCAGAAAACTGTTAAAGCAACCGGATTCCAATACTCATTTGGGTCGCTCGCGGAAGGTATGCTCCCAGTTGATTGAGACCAGTTTGGATATTAACAGGTATGTTATTTCAGCTATGGCTGATTTAATTTGCTTAAGTGCCAGAGGTTTAACTACTGTTAGTAGTTTTAAGATGTGCTTTATGGCGAAGGAAGGGTCGACTGATGCTGTCTCAAGGAAGAATCTGAGGGGACTCCCTTTTCAGGAGGGGCATTTGTTTGGGGAGCACTTGGATGACATTGTAAAGACAGGTGCTGTAGGTAAGTCTACCCTTTCCACAGGGAAAGGATTTTCCTTTTTTTTTGCAGGTCATCTAATCCTCATCCCTTTTGTGGTGGTAGAGTTGAAATAGGAATATAGGAATAGGCCAGAATCCTAGGATAAGGGTAAGAGGTTTCTGGCAGAACAAGGAAAAATCCTCAAAGCTCTCTCAGGTATGAGGTGACGTCCTCACCTATGGCGGGAGGGACACCTTCATCAGTAATTTACTTTGAGTTTGTGGTGAATATTATCACTTAGTGTAAATTAGAGCTTTTCGCTTGTAGATTTTATTTTCAGAGATTTTACTTTGATGAATGGTAAGCTAAAGGATATTGTTTGGTATAGATCATTCTTCATTTGAAGTTACAGGTTAATAGCTGGTATCCCACCCTGAAAAGGGTACTGTTTTTGAAGGTTCCAATAGTTACTGAATTCCTCTGATAGCCTGAATTAAAATGGAAGAGAAAAGATATTTCTTTGATACTCACCTGTAGAATTGATTTCTCTTCCATTATTACTTCAGGACATCAGACCCTCCCTGTTGATAGATTATTACATCCATTCCTTGGATGTCTAAGTCCTAGTGGAGGGTTGTATAAATGTAAATAGTTGATCAGCAGAAAAAAAAATGAAAAAGAGTTAAACGGTGAGAGCTAGAGAGGAGTCTTGTGTCTTGTCTCCCCTTTTGTCTTCAACAAAAGATATAGGAACGCCTCCTGGGCGGCTAGATCTACTGCTTTTCAATTAAACTGGTTTGTGAGAATACAGCTGGAAGTATATATAGACTGGGAGAAACAACACCTTTGTTCTTGCAGTCCACACCCAACGGCCAAGGAGTTAACCCAATAGTTACTGAATTTTCTGATGTCCTGAAGTGATAATGGAAGAGAAATAAATTCTACAGGTGTGTATCACAGAATTATCTTTTTCGTGGTATGTGAAGATTTTGTGTGGCTATGTTTTGCTGATGGTGCATGTTGTTTTGAGCATTATATGCTTTACCAAAGTTAAGAAAATTTCAGCATAACTTGATTGTTACCAAAGGGAAACCAACTTGAGATTTTTTTACAAAAAGAAAGAGATTACTCGATACCCTCTTATCCCAGAGTAACCACAACTTAATATTTGCCAAAAATTCATAAAAACCCTAACCCTCCTGGCCAATTGCCAGTGGGACAGGGTCGATCACTCGGGCAATATATCGATCAATTTCTGCAACCACTGTTAGCTTATGTTGTATACTATGAATTTGCTGAACACTCTGGAAAATGTGGTGGTTGACCAAGATTTATTTATGGTGACAGCAGATTTTACATGTTTGTACACGTTATACCTCATGATCTAGGGAGTTCAGTTTGGTTTTATCTTTCAGGGAACTCACACAAATCCAAGTTTTGATAAAATGTCTTCAATTTCTTCACAATTATTTTTGGTTTAATCAGAATTTTTATGTACAGACAAGAGGTGTAGCATGTGAGAGAAATTCTCACCCAGTATAGCCAAATTATTTGTAGCGAGTATAGTCACAATTATTTTTGGTTTAATCAGAATTTTTATTTACAGACAAGAGGTGTAGCATGTGAGAGAAATTCTCACCCAGTATGGCCAATTTATTTGTAGCAAGTATAGAGTCACAATGTATTTATAATATCACAATCTAGACTGAAGTGGACATGTCTAAACACACACCTTTCTTCAAAAAGGAGCACCAATTCAAATGCAAGTACAAAAATCTTTATTGTCACAAAGGGAGATTTGTTAAAATACACAAAAACACACTGGACAATTAAAATAACATGGATAACCACATGGCCGCAGTAATATATATGAATAAAAACCCCATAAGGGGAGCAATATATCAATAGACCCTATGTGCACTTATTTAATACTTTTAAATAATTTTTTATGCCGGCATAAAAGTAAATAATGAAAACCCTCAATATGAACACCCTATAACTACAATGTATAAACCACAAACCAAATGCCTAATAATACCGTGTTCATATGTGTACCAGCTATACTAATAACAACAATATCCCATGTGTTAAAATATATAATAACCTATATTGCACAGAAAATATATTAGCAAATATTGCCCAGAAAATATATTAGCAAACAGTTGCTATAAGTGAATGAAGACAAAAAAACACTCAGAGTCAGCAACCAGGAGGTCATCATAAATCAACCACCGCGCCCGCGGCTCCCATGCCGCTTCAAGGTGAGGGTTAGTATCCAATGTTTATCCCTACCCTTATGTAGTGATGTCCCGTCCTCCACTAATTAATGCCAGCTGTAATCTAACCGCTGGCGTCTACTTCCGTCCCGTCATGGCGCTCAGCACAATAGGCTGATGGTATCGTAAGTCACGTGCACGTCCCGTGACCGGAGCATCAACGTTGCCAAGGAGACGGCAACGAGTCAGCATAGAGCCGCCCCCCCTCCCACCAACTAGGGCAGCCCACAACAGCTACGTCACCTACCCACACTGCAACGAAGATCTGTGTGCACAGTTGCTGCAGGCACACAGGCGGATCCATCCATCCCACTCCATCCCTTATTGCTGAACAAGAACCATGACACCTAGTCTAGTAATTACTGATTACATTATACACAATCTATTTTATATTTTTATAAATATGTGGAGGACAAGACCAAAGGGAGGAAAAAATAAGAACCTATTGCACGCTTTTCCCATTAACCTAATTATCTCCAAACTATATACAATTATATATACAATATTCCTATCAATATATACAACATGGCCCAATCATACTGCAATATACTCCAATAAATATATATATTTTATCAGCAGAACAAAGAATCCCCTTTCAGGGGGGGGGGGAAGAGGGAGGAGAGGAAGGGAAAAATGGGGGCAAGGGGAAAAGGGGAAGAGAAAACGGAAAGGAAAGGGAAAAAAAGGGGGAAAGAAACCAATATCTTTCTGGGAATTAAGGCTATCTCCCTATTCATAACATAATAGCTGTATTGTTTCTTCTTCATATACAGCCTGTCACAAATGTGCCGTATAATTCCAGATTATTTATAATATCACTTAGGATTCACTATTATTATGGTGACTTTACATTGATATTGCCAGCATCCAGCTTTTGCCCACCTTATGTCCCAGGAATGTGTCACATGACTGGGAAACAGTACAATGCTGAAAGCTGCAGAAACAGGTACTTTCATTACCCCAATTAGAGATGAGCGAATTTATGAATATTTTGATTCGGCCGATTCGCCAAGTTTTCCGGAAAAATTCATTTAGGTCCGAATTTATTTGCAGCGAATCACTATTAAAAACTGCTATTTCTGGCCTTCCGAGAGCCTCAATAGGGTTGTTGAACATTTTGTCTTGCTGTAACATGTGCAGGCGGTTAGTGAAATAATACTGTATGACATGCAACCTTGAGGTGGTAGCATCATAAGGAGCCTATATATTGCATGAAAGCCACACTGGAGTTTGCAGCAGCTTAAGGAGCCCATATATTGTCTGAAAGACACACTGGAGTTGGAAGCATCATGGGGAGCCCATATATTGCCTGAAAAACACACCCTGGAGTTTGCAGCAGCATTAGGAGCCCATATATCTAATGCCTGAAAGACACACTGGAGTTGGTAGCAGCATTAGGAGCCCATATATTGCCTGAAAGACACACTGGAGTTGGCAGCAGCATAAGGTACCCATATAATGCCTGAAGGACACACTGGAGTTGACAGCAGCATTAGGAGCCCATATACTGCCTGAAAGACACACTGGAGTTGGCAGCAGCATTAGGACCCCTTTATTCCTAGTATGTCACACCCCCCACTTCCCGATATCCATAACACTTGGGAACCCGGCCTGTAGAGGGCGATCTTGCAGAGATGACATGGAAAAAAGGAGCCCCTCCTGGTCCATAAGTACTGGGTTCCTCCCACTATTCCTCAGTCTTTTCGTCTCTGCAGTCGGCGAAGCATTCAGAAGATGACTCTCCTTCAAGCTGCAGGTAGCCGGGCTTGCTCCCGGCCCTTTTTTCTCTATTTCTGTCTGAAATTTTTAAAACCTGTTTGGTTATATTGTATGCCTCCCAGCCCTGGCTGTATGGTTCAGGCAAAGGTAGATACATACACCTTTGGTGTATACAGGAGTTTTTACTCCTCCGTGAGACCCAGATTTGGGTAGGCGGCTTCCGGGTTGGTGTGTCCCGATGTGGGATGCCCTTGTCCCTTTAAAATCCCCTTGTACCTCATGGGTGCATTTCTACCCTCTCCCCTTTTAGTTCTCCTTTAACCCTGCTGGGGTAAAAAGGAGGGGGGAAAGGGGGGCGTTATCTGGGCTTATTTGTCACCATGCACACAAAAAAAAAAAAGAAAGACATATAAAATAAGTCTTTATTTCTTATGTATGTGTTACTATACTATTTAATAGGAAATGTTTATTTAGATTTTCCTATCTCTGTCTAGGCAGCATTCTTTGCTTACCTATTAAAGCTCTTTGTTTCTAGCTGTGTTCAGATTTGAATTTTCCCTCCATTTTTGGCCATGTGATCCTGGAAGTGGGCTGGGCTTGGCATGCCTTTATCTAGAGAGCACCTGATATGCTCTGTTTGACTTCCTGTTTCCTGTTTCCTTACCTCATGAGGTGAGCTTATCGCATGGGCTGTGAGTACCCTTCAGCTTGGCTGAAGGGAGTTTTTTTCTGTCTTTTATTTATATTGTGTGCATTTGGTGACTGTTTTGTTTTCTGTAGGTGGAAACTCCTTATTTTAAAAGGGGTTTCTCCTGGTCCTGGTCTGGTTTCTCCTGGTCCTTATAAAAAAAAAAATATATATATATATATATATATATATATATATAGCCCTTAAGCCTTATTTGGGGGTCCATTTGTGTTTCAATCCTCCCACTTGGGACTATTTAAAGGGGCATCCCGGGTAGCAATTGCATAAATCCCATATATACTTGGCGACTATAATCAATTATAGTATAA
Source organism: Gastrophryne carolinensis (assembly GCA_027917425.1). Classification (NCBI taxonomy): domain Eukaryota; kingdom Metazoa; phylum Chordata; class Amphibia; order Anura; family Microhylidae; genus Gastrophryne; species Gastrophryne carolinensis. Next base: position 224,020,294 of record CM051239.1, on the reverse strand, counting down.
TACTAAACACCATATGGAGGCATTCCAGCATAACGGACATGCAATTCCCTCTGCACAGACTCGGCAATGTTTTGGATGTGGGGCATCCCTTGTTGGGATAACGCAATTCTTTTTAACTATTATGCAGCAAACTGATGCCCAGGCTTCAGAGCCTGCGGCTTATGCCTCATCTCCTACTTTGCCATGTCTTGTCCGTACCCCCAATGATATTGTCATGGGTGGTGAGTCGCATGCTGATTTATGTGCCAGATTGGCTCATCTTGAAAGATTAATGTCTACTCTGTGCCTAAGAAGGCCTCAGCTAAAAGCACTTGACTCATGCCGCTCCGGCAGGTGAGTCAGACAATTGGGAATTGCTTGATTGGTCTGATCCTTCTCAGTTAGAAGAAGGAGAATTATATGAGGAATCAGATGTTTCTGATGAACAGCAATTTGTTGGTACTGAGATTGAGCAGGGTGAAGCAAGTGTTGTGGATACCCCAAAAGCTCTTGCTCAGTTATTTGAGGTTTTGATTATTACTTCTCCTGAATTAGTCCCTCCTTAAAAAGTGGAATTCTTTGGAGCCTCTAAACCTCGTTAGAATTCCCAGATCCAAAAAGCAATTTAGGCACATGGAGTAAATCCCCATGGGTCTAAGGACAGGAGCACCAAACGATATTCAAAATTCATATTATTTATTAGTAGAAAAACAAATATACAACATACTCTACATAACACACTATACAAGACAAACAGTTTAAAAACACTGCTGAAAACCCCCAGAATAACATCCAGTGCTATAAGTACAGCATAAATACCTGGGCAAACTCCTAATGTAAACACGTATAGAACCCCTTAATAAAATTTACCTAATGTGCCGGCACAAGTAATCCCTACAACTACACTAATACCAATGTCTATATAAAAATAAAGTGACAGTACATAACCATAAGAAAACAAATATTACATATAGCATACAAAACACTACAATTCTATCCAATATGGTGAAAATACTTAGTGCATACAATTGTGTACAACACTTAAAAAAATAATCATGAACAATAGGTGAACGAGCACAGACTAAGTGACAATAGCCTCGGCCAAAATAGAAGGCGCACATATGAGAACAAACAATACAGGCAAGACAGTAATAAGGGGTAAAAAATCACGTGGATCACGGAGTGGGGTCTAGCAGCGGGGCCACCTACGTTCGCGGCCGCCCGTGCCGCTTCGCTGGGTGAAGAATTCCCAGATCAAAAGCATTTTTTATGATATTATTCTTAAAGAATCGGGGAAGCCTGCGCGGCTTCATGGCATTTCCTTGGGCTGGGACAAGAAATATCCCTTCCCAGCTGATACTGTTAAGCTTTGGTCATCACCACCTGTGCCCACTGCTCTGGGCATGTGTACACTCACTGCGTGGATGGGTTAAATGCGGAGGACAAATTCCTATGTGTGTGCAAGCATACAATGGCCATCTATGCATTAATATTTAATTAATTAATAGAGAGACTGGATTTGTAATAGATACTCTGCTCATGGGTGGATGCCCCTGTGCTTAATTTATCCAATTCCTCTGTGTTGCATTCTCCTGACTCCACTACACTTAAGATGGAGAGGATAAGCGTATTGATCAAATGGCATACCACACTTTTTACAGTGTGGGTTCGGCCTTGCTGCCTGTTGGTGCTTCGGCACTCATGACAGTGGCTTTTAGGTCTGTGAGAGACCTAATGAATTACTCAGGGCTTGATCCGGCCTCTGATGAGTACGCTACTCTTAAGCGATGTGAGATGTTTGCATCTTTTGTACTTTCTGCCTTAGATGATACTCTGCTCATGTGCAGCAGAACCTCTGCCTTGTTAGTCGCCATCTGGCAGTCAATATGGTTGCGGCAGTGGGCAGCTGATATTGTAGCCAAGAAATCGCTTACAGCGCTCCCTTTTGTGGGATTGCACCTCTTTGGAGAAAAAATTGGATTCTGTCACTAAAGGAGGTAAATTACCTCAGCGTAAGAAATAACGCCGTTCCTTTCGTGGAATGGCCTCTTTTAACCCTTTCGGGGGTCTAGATCCGGTAGAGGATCGGCCTTTTCAGCCCCTAGAGGGAATGCATGGAATAGAGTTAAGGGACGTGGCTGTCCAAAACCAAATCTGCCACTAAGCCTGCTCAACAATGAGGGGTCGCCCTCAACCTTATGGGTGGGAGGACGGCTGCGGTTCTTCTTCCAGGTCTGGGTTCAGGAGGTATCAGACAATTGGGTTCTGGAAGTAGTCTCTTCCAGTTTACAGACTGGAATTCGAGTCCCGGCCTCCTCCCAGATTTTTCATGTCCCGGATCCGGCAATTGCGCAGGGACTGCGGGCAGCAGTAGCGAATCTGTTAAACATGGCTGTTATCGGCCTAGTGCCTCCAGCGGAAAGGGGTTTTGGGGTTTTTACTCCAACCTATTCACGGTACCCAAAAAGGATGGCATTGTTCGGCCTATCCTAGACCTAAGGAGACTCAATCAATTTATCCGTTTCAGAAAATTCCGCATGGAGTCTCTGCGATCAACGATCGATGCTCTCCGTCAGGGGGACTTCATGACATTCATAGACATCAAGGATGCTTATTTGCACATTCCTATTTTCCGGGTCACCAGAGATTTCTCAGGTTCTCGATAGAAGACCAGCATTATCAATTTGTGGCCCTGCCATTCGGCCTTACCTCGGCCCCAAGGATGCTGGCAGTAGTGATGGCTATATTCAGGGTCCAGGGCATCCGCATTGTGCCTTTCCTGGACGATCTTCTTACCGCGGCCTCCTCCCTCGAACAATCAGAGTTGGACACCAGGATGGTGGTCTCTACGCTAGAGAGGTTCAGATGGGTAATAAGTTACCCCAAATCCTCTCTCTGTCCGTCCAGGGAAATTCCCTTCCTGGGCCTGATTCTGGAATGGTTCTGATTCAGGACTTGATTCTTCTATTCTTGTTCAACCCTCGTCAGTCTATCTGTCTAGGGATGAGACTAGTTGGATTGATGGTAGCTGCATTCGAGGCAGTCCTGTTTGCCCAGTTTCACATAAGGACGCTTCAGCTCTTCCTCTTGGCAAAGTGGGACAGGTGCCCACTATCATTAAAATCAGACTTGTCTGTTGCCACGTTTGCAGTCCCTTCAGTGGTGGTTAATATCGCACAACCTCCAGAAGGGCAAGTCATTTCTGACTCCGCGTTGGGAACTGGTTACCACGGATGCCAGCCTGGTGGGCTGGGGGGGCTTCTGGAAGAAGCATCAGTTCCAAGGATTGTTGGGGCCTCAGGAGGCTCATTCTCCAATCAATGTATTAGACCTTCGGGCCATACGTCTTGTCTACTTCGACTGACCCATTTCTTACAGGGTCTGCCAGTTCAGATTCGGTCAGACAACCGAACAGCTGTTGCATACATCAATCACCAGGGAGGGACTCGCAGTTGGGGTGCCCTCCGGGAAGTGTCTCTGATCCTTCAGTGGGCAGAGATCAATGTTCCTTGCATATCAGCAGTTTACATTCCGGGGATAGAGAATGTGGAGGCAAACTCCCTGAGCAGGGGATGGTCTCGCCAGAATGGTCTCTCAATCCAAGGGTCTTTCAGTTCCTCTGTCACTCCATGGTAGGACCTGTTTGCTTCTCGCCACAATCACAAGCTGCTAGCTTTTGTGTCTCTATCCCAGGATCCTCTGGCAGTGGCAGCGGATACCATGTCTCTAGCCTGGAAGGATCTGGGGTTCCTATATCTGTTTCCCCCATTCTCCATGATCAGCAAGGTGGTGCGCAAGCTAGCACTGGAGGAGGCGCCAGCAATTCTGGTGGCGCCAAAGTGGCCAAGACGTCTGTGGTACGCAGACGTCGTAAGGCTGGCAGTGGATCGGTTCCATCTGCCTCTTCTTCCAGATCTCATCACTCAGGGTCAACTTTGTTACCCCAATTTACAAACGCTGGCTTTGGCGGCATGGCTGCTGAAGTCTCCATCTTGAAAGAAGAAGGTCTTTTTGATGTGGTTATTCAGACTCTTATTAGAGCTAGGAAGAAGTCTTCCTCTGTCATTTATTACAGGACTTGGAGGTCCTATATTGATTGGTGTGAATCCAGGGCTTTGCCCTGTTGAGTGTTTTCTATTCCTAGAAATTCTGGAATATCTGCAATGAGGTCTGGATATGGGATTCCAGATTAGTACTTTGAAAGGGCAAGTCTCTGCCTTGGCAATTTTCTTTCAAAGATCGTTTGCTCTTCATCCTTTGGTTAAGACCTTTTTCCAAGGAGTCACGCATGTGCGGCCTCCCAGAAAGCCTTTACTTCCTGTTTGGGATCTTAATTTGGTGCTTTCGGCTATGCAAGCTGCTCCCTTTGAGCCATTGCAGGATATTCCTTTTCCTATTCTTACTCAGAAGGTTGCCTTTTTTGTTGCTATTACTTCTGTCCGCCGAGTTTCTGAACTGGCGGCTTTGTCTATTCAAGCCCCTTATTTTGAGAGGCATCAAGATAAGGTTGTTTACCGTTTTATACAGGATTTCCTTCATAAGGTGGTGTCTGCTTTCCACCTAAATCAGGATATAGTTCTTCCTTCCTTGTGTCCTAAGCCTAGTAACGACAAGGAAAGGGTCTTACATTCTTTGGATATAGTTCGTTGTGTTTAGTATTATTTAGTTACTACCTCGGCCTTCCGCAAGACGGATGCCTTTTTTGTTGTGCCTTCTGGACCCAAGAAGGGTTTTGCTCCTGCCAAATCTTCCCTTAGTAAGTGGATACGTCAGGTTATCATTGGGGTCTATATGGCTAAGGGGAAGGTTTCCCCTTTTCGTGTCACTGCTCTTTCTACTCGTGCTATTGGAGCCTCTTGGGCTTTTCAGCACCAAGCCTCTGTTGAACAAGTCTGCAAGGCTGCGACTTGGTCTTCTGTGCATACTTTTTCTAAGTTTTACAAGGTTGATGTGCGTGCCTCAGCGGATGCTGTTTTGGCCGCAAAGTTCTGCAAGCTGCAGTAATTTAAGTTATGCATTATTCCTTTGGGATCCCCACCCATTATAGACACTGCTATTGGATGTCCCAAGTGTTATGGATATCGGGAAGTGGGGGGTGTGACATACTAGGAATAATACCATTTTGTGAGATACTCACCTGTAAAATGGTTATTACGAGTATGTCACACCCCCCACTTCCCCCGCCCTTTTTTGTTCGAGGGATCCTTTATATGGTTATTATTGAATATAATTGGCTCTTCCTGGTTCTTCACTGCTGTTTAAAAAGACTGAGGAATAGTGGGAGGAACCCAGTACTTATGGACCAGGAGGGGCTCCTTTTTTCCATGTCATCTCTGCAAGATCGCCCTCTGCAGGCCGGGTTCCCAAGTGTTATGGATATGGGAAGTGGGGGGGGGGTGTGACATACTCGTAATAACCATTTTACAGGTGAGTATCTCACAAAATGGTATTTTTGCCTAAAAGACACACTGGAGTTGGCAGCAGCATTATGAGCTCATATATTGCCTGAATGACACACTGGAGTTGGCAGCACCATTAGGAGCCCATATATCTAATGCCTGAAAGACACACTGGAGTTGGCAGCAGCATTAGGAGCCCATACAATGCCAGAAAGACACACCCTGGAGTTGGCAGCAGCATAAGGAGCCCATATATTCCCTGAAAGACACCCTGAAGTTGGCAGCAGCTTAGGAGCCCATATATTGCCAGAAGGACACACACTGGAGTTGGCAGCAGCATTAGGAGCTCATATATCTAATGCTTGAAAGACACACTGGAGTTGGCAGCAGCATAAGGTACCCATATAATGCCTGAAGGACACACTTGAGTTGGCAGCAGCATTAGGAGCCCATATACTGCCTGAAAGACACACTGGAGTTGGCAGCAGCATTAGGACCCCCTTGTTTTGCCTAAAAGACACACTGGAGTTGGCAGCAGCATTATGAGCTCATATATTGCCTAAAAGACACACTGGAGATGGCAGCAGCATTAGGAGCCCATATATCCAATGCCTGAAAGACACACTGGAGTTGGCAGCAGCATTAGGAGCCCATATATTCCCTGAAAGACACCCTGGAGTTGGCAGCAGCTTAGGAGCCCATATATTGCCAGAAGGATACACGCTGGAGCTGGCAGCAGCATTAGGAGCCCATATATCTAATGCCTGAAAGACACAGTGGAGTTGGCAGCAGCATTAGGAGCCCATATATTGACAGAAGGACACACACTGGAGTTGGCAGCAGCATTAAGAGCCCATATATTGCCTGAAAGACACACTGGAGTTGGCAGCAGCATAAGGAACCCATATATTGCCTGAAAAATACACCCTGGATTTGGCAGCAGCATCAGGAGCCCATATATTGCCTGAAACACACACTGGAGTTGGCAGCAGCATAAGGAACCCATAAATTGCCTGAAAAAAACACCCTGGAGATGGCAGCACCATTAGAAACCCATATATTCTTGGTGTGCCACACACCCCGCTTCACTTTTAAATATTCTTCACTTAATGGGTTAACTCACCGCCAGGTGACGCAGTGCAGAGAGGAAGTCTTGTAACGAGCCCCCTTCCGGCCTATATATACCTGGTACCTCCCTTCAATCACCAGTATTTTTCTCTCTGCTTGACGACAAGACAGAAGATTGAAGTCTCCTGCTTACAGGTAGCCGGGGTCTTACCCCGGCACCCCCCTTTTGGTCTATTTCTGCCCGGTTTGAGTGTTTATACCTTGATGGTGGAATGGAAGCCTCCCAGCCTAGGCTGCTCACTGGGCAAATGGTAGATGGCACTTTAAGTGCCTAGGAGCTTATCTCCTCCGCTCGACCTCATGCGTGGGGCAATGCGGCTATCCGGCATGGTGATCCGGAAATGGGATGCCCCTGTCCCGAGGGTCCCCGTAGCCCCTTTCTCTCCCGTTATTTAATGGAAATATACTTTTGTTTTGAAAAAAAAAAAAAAGGGGGGGAAAAATATATAAGGAGGAAAATCAGAGGCCAGTTTTATTGCCTCTTCAAAGAACTTGGTGCTGTGTATGTATGTTATATTGCATGTTGCCATTGGTTTCTGGGGGTTTTTACTGTTGGTTGTTTTTTCCCCACAGATCCTGGGATTCCTTCAATTAGTAGCCTCCCAGTTCTTTATTGCCTGGCTAGTCTCTTTTTCTCCTAAATTGGGACATATTTATTTATATATACTTGCGTATATATATTTAAAAAAAAAAATAAAAATAAATAAATATAAAAAAAATATATATATATATATACAATCTATATTTATATATAGATTATTAAGGGGGACCTTCCTTTTTGAAAAAAAAAAAATATATATATATGTAAATAAAAATCCTCCCTTCCGGGACATTTACAAATAAGGGGGCATCCCGGGTTGGCTTATGCCTTAAAGCCCAAAAATTGTGAATACCATAAATCACCATATGGAGGCTTCCGTTATTGCCGGAAACGGTTCTTCTGAGCCATTCGGGGGGTGCGTAAGTTGTGGGGTTCTACTCCCAGCTGATGATGTCTTTATTTGCATCCCTTGTGCAAAGCAGAGCATTGCGCGCCAGTCTGTTGCTTCGGCTGCTGGCCCATCGCAACCTTCATCATCGCCTACCTCGCCCTCCCTGTTCCGGACCCCGCATGACACTGTCAAAAGTGGGGATTCGCAGTCCGAGGTGGCGGCACGGTCGGCCAGCCCCCGGAAAGTAGTGCCCGTTAAAGCAGGGTTAAAGGCCGCTGCAAAACCGAGGCACCTGACTCCGGTACCTTCGGCTCCACAGGACGAGTTATGTGAGCCTGTGGAATGGTCCGATGGATCCCCGAACGAGGAAGAATTCCTGTTGGAGTCAGATGAGCCTGCAGATCAGCTTGAGGCTGATGCGATTGGCGATTGGTCAGAGGGGGTTGTTTTTGACACCCCCTCCATTCTGGCTGAAATGTTTAAAATTTTGAATTTAGATCCACCTGAGGCTGTCGCCCTGCCAAAGGGTCAGTTGTTTAAGGAGCCTCAGCCGCGTTGGGTTTTTCCCAGACAACGCCACTTTGAGAGGGTGGTCCTTAAGGAATGGGAACATCCCACGCGGTTATCTGGAATCCCTTCCAGTTGGGAAAAGCGTTATCCTTTTCCGCCAGAGTTGGTAAAGCTTTGGTCTGTCCATCCTGACGTCGATACCCCTGTGCTAGGGCTCTCCAGCACGGCTATGGTACAGTCTGCTGAGACCACTGTCCCTAAAGATGGGGAAGATCGTCGGATTGACCAATACGCGCGCCATGGTTTTATTTATTCCGGGTCAGCGTTGCGCCCGGTGTGTGCTTCAGCCCTTCTTCTATTGGCGATTAGGTCTTTAATTCAGGGGCTATATGAGGATCTCAATCCCGCTTGTAAACAGTTTACTGCGCTTAAGCAGTGTGAATCTTTTGTGTCCTATGTCCTATCCGCTCAGGACGATGCACTGGCTATGAGTAGCAAGGCAGCGGCTATGCTGGTGGCTATTCGCCGGTCAGTATGGCTGTGTCAGTGGTCGGCGGACGCAGTTTCTAAGAAGGTGCTCACAGCTCTCCCCTTTTTGGGGTTGCGTCTGTTTAGGGAGAAAATTGATTCAGTCGCAAAGGGTGGTAAGATGCCACAACGCAAGAGGCCTCGTGGCCCCTTTAGGGGGGCAGGTTCCGGTAGGCCTTCCTTTCGAGGATTCAGAGCGGGCAGGGGGGCTTCCTTTCCCGCTACCAGAGGTGCAGGTTGGACTCGGGGGAGGGGCCGTGGCCGGCCCACTCAGTCCTGGGGCACCAAGCCCAAACCTGCTGATAAGCCCTCTCAGCAATGAGGGGCTGCCCTCACCCGTGCGGGTGGGGTGGACTATTGCGACACTTCTCCCAGGTTTGGAACCAAGTGGTTCCAGGCAGATGGATCCAGGAGGTAGTGTCGGCCGGTTACGACCTGGAATTCGAGTCCCCGAGAAAGATGGGTCGGTTCGTCCCGGCCTGGACTCTCATCAACACAGAGTGTTTCTTCCTTTTGCCCAAATTCACACGAGAACGCTTCAGCTTTTTCTGTTAGCGTCTTGGGACCAGCAGCCTCGGTCGCTGGATCAGTCCTTCCAGTTGTCCTCCCGGATCCGGCAGTCCCTCCTGTGGTGGTTGGTCTCGACCAATCTGGTGTAGGGCAGGTTTTTCCTGACCCTCCTTTGGAAAATTGTCACCGCGGACGCCAGTCTGTCGGGATGGGGCGGATTCTGGAAGGAGCTGCAGTTTCAGGGGCAGTGGGGACCTCAAGAGGCCCACTTACCCACCAATATTCTGAAACTGAGAACCATCCGTCGGGTGCTTGCTCTCCTGACTCAGCACGTTCTGGGCCTTCCGGTCCAGGTGCGTACAATCAAACAGCGGTTGATTACATCGGTCATCAGGGAGGGACTCGCAGTCTGAGTGCTCTCGGAGAAGTGTCCCTGATCCTGACCTAGGCGGTGTCCCATGTTCCTTGTCTCTCGGCGGTTTACAATCCAGAGGTGAAGAACCAGGTAGCGGACCGGTTGAGCAGGGGCTCTCCCCGTCTGGGAGAATGGGCTCTCCATCCTCGGTTGTTTCGCTCACTGTGTCTCCGATGGGGGACCCCGGAGGTGGACCCGTTTGCCTCTCGCAGGCTCCCGAACTTCGTGTCGCTCTCCCAGGATCCTCTGGCTCTGGCAGTGGACGCCATGTCCCTGGGCTGGGGAGTTCTGGGATTTCTATACCTGTTTCCTCCGATGCCCATGCTGGGCAGGGTGCTTCAGAAGTTGGCTCTGGAAAAGGTGTCCGCCGTTCTCATGGCCCCAAGGTGGCCAAGGCGAGTGAGGTTCGCAGACATCGTTCGGCTGGCAGTGGACCAGTTCGTTCTGCCTCTTCGGCCCGATCTGCTCACTCAGGGTCAATTGTGTTACCCCAATTTACCAGCGCTGGGTTTGATGGCCTGGCTGCTGAAACCTCCATCCTGAAGGAGGAGGGTCTTTCGGATTCAGTCATTAAGACTCTGATCAGTGCCCGGAAGAGGTCTTCTTCCATCACCTACTATAGGACTTGGAAAGCCTATATCGCTTGGTGTGAGATAAGATCTTTTCCTTGTAGGGTCTTTTCGGTCTCCAGGATTCTGGAGTTTTTACAATCAGGGCTGGACTCTGGTCTCCAGCTAAGTACGTTGAAAGGGCAGGTCTCTGCCTTATCTATCTTTTTTCAGAAGCGTGTTGCGCTTGAGCCTTTAGTTAAAACTTTTTTCCAGGGGGTTACGCATGTGCGGCCTCCCAGGAAACCATTACTCCTGGTTTGGGATTTGAATTTGGTTCTTTCTGCTCTTTAGGCTCCTCCTTTTGAGCCTTTGCAAGATATTGCTTTGTCTACCCTGACTCAGAAGATTGTCTTCTTGGTAGCGATCCCTTCGGTCCGGTGTGTCTCGGAGTTGGCGGCCTTGTCTATCCAGGCGCCTTACTTTGAGAGGCATCAGGATAAAGTGGTCTTTCGGTTCAAGCCAGACTTTCTTCCTAAGGTTGTTTCTGCTTTTCATTTGAACCAAGATATTGTTCTTCCCTCCTTGTGTCCTAATCCTAAGAATGACAAAGAGAGGGTTTTGCATTGTTTGGATGTAGTACGCTGTGTTAAGTACTACTTGATTATCACGTCTCCTTTTCGTAGGACGGATTCCTTTTTTGTTGTGCCCCATGGGCCTAAGAAGGGTTTGGCACCAGCCAAATCTGCCATTAGCAAGTGGATACGTCAGGCCGTTACTGCGGCCTATTCTGCTAAGGGAAGAGTTCCCCCTTTTCGTATCACTGCTCATTCTTCTCGCGCCGTTGGGGCATCTTGGGCTTTTCAGCACCAAGCTTCTGTTGAACAAGTTTGTAAGGCCGCCACTTGGTCTTCTGTTCATACTTTTGCTAAGTTTTACAAAGTTGATGTGCGAGTCTCAGCGGATGCTGTTTTTGGCCGCAAAGTTCTGCAGGCTGCAGTCATTTAAGTTATGCTTCACCTGGCCTTGAGATGCCCATCCCTTGTGGACACTGCTTTTGGATGTCCCATTAAGTGAAGAATATTTAAAAGTGAAGCGGGGTGTGTGGCACACCAAGAATAATACCATTTTGTGAGTACTCACCTGAAAAATGGATATTGTTGGTGTGCCACACACCCCGCTTCACTCCCACCCTTTTCGGTATTTCCGAAGCCTTTATATGGTGAAGCTTTTTAATTGATTTTGAGGTTGCCGGTGGAATACTGGTACCTTGTCTTTCTGCTTTTTAATATACTGGTGATTGAAGGGAGGTACCAGGTATATATAGGCCGGAAGGGGGCTCGTTACAAGACTTCCTCTCTGCACTGCGTCACCTGGCGGTGAGTTAACCCATTAAGTGAAGAATATTTAAAAGGGAAGCTGGGTGTGTGGCACACCAACAATATCCATTTTTCAGGTGAGTACTCACAAAATGGTATTATTGCCTGAAAAACACACCCTGGAGTTGGCAGCAGCATAAGGAGCCCATATATTCCCTGAAAGACACCCTGGAGTTGGCAGCAGCTTAGGAGCCCATATATTGCCAGAAGGACACACACTGGAGTTGGCAGCAGCATTAGAAGCCCATATATCTAATGCCTGAAAGACACACTGGAGTTGGCAGCAGCATTAGGAGCCCATATATAACCTGAAAGACACACTGGAGTTGGCAGCAGCATTAGGACCCCTTTTTTGCCTAAAAGACACACTGAGGTTGGCAGCAGCATGAGGAGCTCACATATTGCCTGAAAGACACCCTGGAGTTGGCAGCAGCATAAGGAGCCCATATATTGCCTGAAAGACACACTGGAGTTGGCAGCAGCATTATGAGCACATATATTGCCTGAAAGACATGCTGGAGTTGGCAGCAGCATAAGTAACCCATATATTGCCAGAAGGCCACACCCTGGAGTTGGCAGCAGCATTAGAAACCCATATATTGCCTGAAATACATACTGGAGTTGGCAGCAGCATTAGGAACCCATATATTGCCTGAAAGACACATTGGAGTTGGCAGCAGTATAGGGGGCTCATATATTTTGCCAGAAGGACACACCCTGGAGTTTTCAGCAGCATAAGGAGCCCATATATGTTGCCAGGACACACCCTGGAGTTTGCAGCAGCATGAGAAGCTCATATATTGCCTGAAAGACACCCTGGAGTTGGCAGCAGCATAAGGAGCCCATATATTGCCTGAGAGGCACACTGGAGTTGGCAGAAGCATTAGGAGCCGATATATTGCCTGAAAGACACACTGGAGTTGGCAGAAGCATTCGGAGCCCATATATTGCCTGAGAGACACACTGGAGTTGGCAGCAGCATAAGGAACCCATATATTGCCCGAAAGACACCCTGGAGTTGGCCGAAGTGTTAGGAGCCAATATATTGCCTGAAAGACACCCTGTAGTTGACAGCAGCATAAGGAGCCCATATATTGCCTGAAAGACACACTGGAGTTGGCAGCAGCATTCGTAGCTCATATATTGGCAGAAGGACACACACTGGAGTTGGCAGCAGCATTAGGAGCCCATATATTGTCTGAAAGACACATTGGAGTTGGCAGCAGCATAAGGAACCTATATATTGCCTGAAAAACCCACCCTGGAGTTAGCAGCAGCATTGGAAGCCCATATATTGCCTGAAAGACACACTGGAGTTGGTAGCAGCGTAAGGAACCCATATATTGCCTGAAAAACACACCCTGGAGTTGGCAGCAGCATTAGGAGCCCATATATTGCCAGAAAGAGACACACTGGAGTTGGCAGCAGCATAAGGAACCCATATATTGCCTGAAAGACACCCTGGAGTTGGCAGCAGCATAAGGAACCCATATATTGCCTGAAAGACACACTGGAGTTGGCAGCAGCATAAGGAGCCCATATATTGCCTGAAAGACACACTGGAGTTGGCAGAAGCATTAGAAGGCCATATATTGCCTGAAAGACACACCCTGGAGTTGGCTGCAGCATGATGAGCTCATATATTGCCTAAAAGGCACACTGGAATTGGCAGCAGCATTAGGAGCCCATATATTGCCTGAAAGACACACTGGAGTTGTCAGATGCATTAGGAGCCCATATATTGCCTGAAAGACACACTGGAGTTGGCAGCAGCATTAGGAACCCATATATTGCATGAAAGACACACTAGAGTTGGCAGCAGATTAAGGAGCCCATATATTGCCATAAAGACACACTGGAGTTGGCAGCAGCACGAGGGGCTCATATATTGCCTTAAAGACACCCTGGAGTTGGCAGCAGCATAAGGAGCCAATATATTGCCTGAAAGACACACCCTGGAGTTGACAGCAGCATGAGGAGCTCATATATTGCCTGAAAGACACACCCAGGAGTTGGCAGCAGCATGAGGAGCTCATATATTGCCAAAAGGACACACTCTGGAGTTGGCAACAGCATTAGGAGCCAATATATTGCCTTAAAGACACACTGTAGTTGGCAGCAGAATAGGGAGCCCATATATTGTCTGAAAGACACACCCTGAAGTTGGCAGCAGCATTAGTAGCTCATATATTGGCAGAAGGACACACACTGGAGTTGGCAGCAGCATTAGGAGTTAATATATTGCCTTAAAGACACATTGGAGTTGGCAGCAGCATTAGGAGCCCATATATCTAATGCCTGAAAGACACACTGGAGTTGGCAGCAACATTAGGAGCCCATATATAACCTGAAATACACACTGGAGTTGGCAGCAGCATTAGGACCCCTTTTTTTGCCTAAAAGACACACTGGAGTTGGCAGCAGCATGAGGAGCTCATATATTGCCTGAAAGACACCCTGGAGTTGTCAGTAGCATAAGGAGCCCAAATATTGCCTGAAAGACACACTGGAGTTGGCAGCAGCATTACGAGCCCATATATTGCCTGAAAGATATGCTGGAGTTGGCAGCAGCAGAAGGAGCACATATATTGCCTGAAAGACACATTGGAGTTGGCAGAAGCATAAGGAGCCCATATATTGCCTGAAAGACACACCCTGGAGTTGGCAGCAGAATTAGGAACCCATATATTGCCTGAAAGACACACTGGAGTTGGCAGCAGCATAAGGAACCCATATATTGCCTGAAAAACACACCCTGGAGTTGGCAGAAGCATTAGGAGCCCATATATTGCCAGGAAGACACACCCTGGAGTTGGCAGCAGCATAAGGAGCCCATATATTGCCTAAAAGCACACTGGAGTTGGCAGCAGCATGAGGAACTCATATATTGCCTGAAAGACACCCTGGAGTTGGCAGCAGCATAAGGAGCCCATATATTGCCTGAGAGGCACACTGGAGTTGGCAGCAGCATTAGGAGCCCATATATTGCCTGAAAGACACACTGGAGTTGTCAGAAGCATTAGAAGGCCATATATTGCCTGAAAGACACACCCTGGAGTTGGCTGCAGCATGATGAGCTCATATATTGCCTAAAAGGCACACTGGAATTGGCAGCAGCATTAGGAGCCCATATATTGCCTGAAAGACACACTGGAGTTGTCAGATGCATTAGGAGCCCATATATTGCCTGAAAGACACACTGGAGTTGGCAGCAGCATTAGGAACCCATATATTGCATGAAAGACACACTAGAGTTGGCAGCAGATTAAGGAGCCCATATATTGCCATAAAGACACACTGGAGTTGGCAGCAGCACGAGGGGCTCATATATTGCCTTAAAGACACCCTGGAGTTGGCAGCAGCATAAGGAGCCAATATATTGCCTGAAAGACACACCCTGGAGTTGACAGCAGCATGAGGAGCTCATATATTGCCTGAAAGACACACCCAGGAGTTGGCAGCAGCATGAGGAGCTCATATATTGCCAAAAGGACACACTCTGGAGTTGGCAACAGCATTAGGAGCCAATATATTGCCTTAAAGACACATTGGAGTTGGCAGCAGCACGAGGAACCCGTGTATTGCCTGAAAGACACACTGTAGTTGGCAGCAGAATAAGGAGCCCATACATTGTCTGAAAGACACACCCTGAAGTTGGCAGCAGCATTAGTAGCTCACATATTGGCAGAAGGACACACACTGAAGTTGGCAGCAGCATTAGGAGTTAATATATTGCCTTAAAGACACATTGGAGTTGGCAGCAGCATTAGGAGCCCATATATCTAATGCCTGAAAGACACAATGGAGTTGGAAGCAACATTAGGAGCCCATATATAACCTGAAAGACACACTGGAGTTTGCAGCAGCATTAGGACCCCTTTTTTTTTGCCTAAAAGACACACTGGAGTTGGCAGCAGCATGAGGAGCTCATATATTGCCTGAAAGACACCCTGGAGTTGGCAGCAGCATAAGGAGCCCAAATATTGCCTGAAAGACACACTGGAGTTGGCAGCAGCATTAGGAACCCATATATTGCCTGAAAGACATGCTGGAGTTGGCAGCAGCAGAAGGAGCACATATATTGCCTGAAAGACACATTGGAGTTGGCAGAAGCATAAGGAGCCCATATATTGCCTGAAAGACACACCCTGGAGTTGGCAGCAGAATTAGGAACACATATATTGCCTGAAAGACACACTGGAGTTGGCAGCAGCATACGGAACCTATATATTGCCTGAAAAACACACCCTGGAGTTGGCAGAAGCATTAGGAGCCCATATATTGCCAGGAAGACACACCCTGGAGTTGGCAGCAGAATAAGGAGCCCATATATTCCCTGAAAGACACACTGGAGTTGGCAGCAGCATGAGGAACTCATATATTACCTGAAAGACACCCTGGAGTTGGCAGCAGCATAAGGAGCCCATATATTGCCTGAGAGGCACACTGGAGTTGGCAGCAGCATTAGGAGCCCATATATTGCCTGAAAGACACACTGGAGTTGTCAGAAGCATTAGAAGGCCATATATTGCCTGAAAGACACACCCTGGAGTTGGCTGCAGCATGATGAGCTCATACATTGCCTAAAAGGCACACTGGAATTGGCAGCAGCATTAGGAGCCCATATATTGCCTGAAAGACACACTGGAGTTGTCAGAAGCATTAGGAGCCCATATATTGCCTGAAAGACACACCCTGGAGTTGGCAGCAGCATGAGGAGCTCATATATTGCCAGAAGGACACACCCTGGAGTTGGCAGCAGCATTTGAATCCCATATATTGCCTGAAAGACACACTAGAGTTGGCAGCAGCATTAGTAGCTTATATATTGGCAAAAGACACCCACTGGAATTGGCAGCAGCATAAGGAGCCCATATATCTAATGTCTGGAGGACACCCTGGAGTTGGCAGCAGCATTAGGAGCCCATATATTGTCTGAAAAACACACTGGAGTTGGCAGCAGCATTAGGACCCCTTTTTTTGCCTAAAAGACACACAGGAGTTGGCAGCAGCATGAGGAGCTCATATATTGCCTGAAAGCCACCCTGGAGTTGGCAGCAGCATAAGGAGCCCATATATTTCCCGAAAGACACACTGGAGTTGGCAGCAGCGTGAGGAACCCATGTATTGCCTGAAAGACACCCTGTTGTTGGCAGCAGCAATTGAAGCCCATATATTGCCTGAAAGACACACTGGAGTGGGCAGCAGCATTTGTAGCTCATATATTGGCAGAAGGACACCCACTGGAGTTGGCAGCAGCATAAGGAGCCCATATATCTAATGTCTGGAGGACACACTGGAGTTGGCAGCAGCATTAAGAGCCCATATATTGCCTGAAAAACACACCGGAGTTGGCAGCAGCATTAGGACCCCTTTTTTGCCTAAAAGACACACAGGAGTTGGCAGCAGCATGGGGAGCTCATATATTGCCTGAAAGACACCCTGGAGTTGGCAGCAGCATAAGGAGCCCATATATTGCATGAAAGACATGCTGGAGTTGGCAGCAGCATAAGAAGCCCATATATTGCCTGACAGACAAATAAGAGTTGGCAGCAGCATAGGGGGCTCATATATTTAGCCATAAGGACACACCCTGGAGTTGGCAGCAGCATAAGGAGCTCATATATTGCCTAAAAAACACGCTGGAGTCGGCAGCAGCATGAGGAGCTCATATATTGCCTGAAAGACACCCTGCAGTTGGCAGCAGCATAAGGAGCCCATATATTGCCTAAGAGGCACACTGGAGCTGGCAGCAGCATTAGGAGCCCATATATTCCCTGAAAGACACACTGAAGTTGGCAGAAGCACAAGGAGCCAATATATTGCCTGAAAGACACACTGGAGTTGGCAGCAGCATAAGGATCCCATGTATTGCCCGAAATACACACTGGAGTGGGCAGAAGCATTAGGAGCCAATATATTGCCTGAAAGACACCCTGTAGTTGGCAGCAGCATAAGGAACCCATATATTGCCCAAAAGACACACTGGAGTTGGTAGAAGCATTAGGAGCCAATCTATTGCCTGAAAAACACACGGGAGTTGGCAACAGCATGAGGAGCTCATATTTTGGCAGAAGGACACACCCTGGAGTTTAGCAGCAGCATTAGGAGCCCATATATTGCCTGAAAGACACACTGGAGTTGGTAGTAGCATAAGGAACCCATATATTGCCTGAAAAACACACCCTGGAGTTGGCAGCAGCATTAGGAGCCCTTATATTGGCAGAAAGAGACACCCTGGAGTTGGCAGCAGCATAAGGAACCCATATATTGCCTGAAAGACACACTGGAGTTGGCAGCAGCATACGGAGCCCATATATTGCCTGAAAGACACATTGGAGTTGGCAGCAGCATGGGGGGCTCATATATTTTGCCAGAAGGACACACCCTGGAGTTTTCAGCAGCATGAGGAGCTCATATATTTTGCCAGAAGGACACACCCTGGAGTTGGCAGCAGCATGTGGAGCACATATATTGCCTAAAAGACACACTGGAGTTGGCAGCAGCATAAGGAACCCATATATTGCATGAAAGACACACTAGAGTTGGTAGCAGCATAAGGAGCCCATGTATTGCCTAAAAGACACAATGGAGTTGACAGCAGCACGAGGAGCTCATATATTGCCTGAAAGACACCCTGGAGTTGGCAGCAGCATAAGGAGCCCATATATTGCCTGAGAGGCACACTGGAGTTGGCAGCAGCAATAGGAGCCCATATATTGCCTGAAAGACACACTGGAGTTGGCAGAAGCATTAGGAGCCCATATATTGCCTGAAAGACACACTGGAGTTGGCAGCAGCATAAAGAGCCCATATATTGCCTGAGAGGCACACTGGAGTTTGCAGCAGCATTAGGAGCCCATATGTGAAGAAAAGTTCCAGCTTAAGTGCAGAAGCCTCACATATCCAAGTCTGGAGTTCCCCTTTATTCCCCCTGTTATAAATGCACAGGTCCTTATCTCTTCAGGAAGAGAAATTAGCATTTATGTGTTGGACAGCGCAGATCACAGACCCCCCCCTGCTGATTGTCACACCTCTAGTCTGAGGAGACTCCGCTGGGTCTGCAGCTCGCTGGACCCCTGGCCGTGAATTTGTCACATGAAAGAGGGGAGCTGCAGACAGCCGGCACCAACATAAATCGGACCATAGCTGTGCCCCCATGTGTCCCAGCACCAAACCAGGTGCAGAATCAGAACTGGTTTACAAAACCGCACATGGGGATAGGTTACGGCGGGCTCAGCAATAAAGGAAAACCCCAAAAACGGAGATCTAAGGTTCTGACCCACTTAGGGACCCCATTTATGGACTCATCGGATGCCCGGATGCATCGGATGCCCGGCATCCAGCCCAATTGTTTGATAACGCTTCCAAAGCCATACGACCCCCCTGCTCCAAGTTATAACCCCTAAAGGGTTTAAGGGGCTGAAGCGAGCCCCAGAACAGTGGAGGGTGACAATCTGTCCCACAGAGGGGAGGGGGTGGAGGGGTCTCGCCGCATAAATAGGGTAACCCTGAGCCAGGCATGGGTCACATCTGGAGAGGTCACGAGTCACCCATGCTGGAGGTGTCCATCCACAAGCTCTTCACTTACCTCTTGTGAGAGCTCCCCATAACCACTACTTCAACTGCATACTAAGGTAACTGACTCATTGTTTCTCTGCGTAACTCACTCTATCCTGTAACCATCTCAGAACAGCATATTTGTATCATCTGTATCATTTTATATTACATCATAGCTAAAGGTTTGTTATCACTGCCTAGTGTGCTTATAGCACTTACATTTTAACTTGAGTGATCTGATTGCCTTAAACCAAGAATCTGTGTGTCCGCAGGCTTTTGGCTTGGTGTTTCTGATAGGAGAACACGGACAAAAGGGTTTTGGGAACGCTGTCTGTGTGTACGGAGGTCCCTGGTTTATAGTTGGATCACGTGACCCGCGGTTCCCTGACACCATATATTGCCTGAAAGTGACACTGGAGTTGGCAGAAGCATTAGGAGCCCATGTATTGCCTGAAAGACACACTGGAGTTGGCAGCAGCATTAGGAGCTCATATATTGCCTGAAAGACACACCCTGGAGTTAGCAGCAGCATGAGGAGCTCATATATTGCCTGAAAGACACACCCTGGAGTTGGCAGCAGCATGAGGAGCTCATATATTGCCAGAAGGACACACTCTGGAGTTGGCAGCAACATTAGGAGCCAATATATTGCCTGAAAGACACACTGGAGTTGGCAGCAGCATAAGGAACCCATATATTGCCTGAAAAACACACCCTGAAGTTGTCAGCAGCATTAGGAGCCCATATATTGCCCGAAAGACACATTGGAGTTGGCAGCAGCATGAGGAACCCATGTATTGCCTGAAAGACACACTGTTGTTGGCAGCAGCATAAGGAGCCCATATATTGCCTAAAAGACACACTGGAGTTGGCAGCAGCATTAGTAGCTCATATATTGGCAGAAGGACACACACTGGAGTTGTCAGCAGCATTAGGAGCCCATATATTGCATGAAAGACACACTGGAGTTGGCAGCAGCACAAGGAACCCGTATATTGCCTAAAAATCACACCCTGAAGTTGTCAGCAGCATTAGGAGCCCATATATTGCCCGAAAGACATACTGGAGTTGGCAGCAGCATAAGGGACCCATATATTGCCTGAAAAACACACCCTGGAGTTGGCAGCAGCATAAGGAGCCCATATATTCCCTGAAAGACACCCTGGAGTTGGCAGCAGCGTAGGAGCCCATATATTGCCAGGAGGACACACCCTGGAGTTGGCAGCAGCATGAGGAGCCCATATATTGCCTGAAAGATACATTGGAGTTGGCAGCAGCATGGGGGCTCATATACTTTGCCAGAAGAACACACCCTGGAGTTTGCAGCAGCATGAGAAGCTCATATATTTTGCCAGAAGGACACACCTTGGAGTTGGCAGCAGCATGAGGAGCCCATATATTGCCTGAAAGACACACTGGAGTTGGCAGCAGCATAAGGAACCCATATATTGCCTGAAAGACACACTAGAGTTGGCAGCAGCATAAGGAGCCCAGATATTGCCTAAAATACACACTGGAGTTGGCAGCAGCATAAGGAGCCCATATATTGCCTAAAAGACACACTGGAGTCGGCAGCAGCATAAGGAGCCCATATATTGCCTGAGAGGCACACTGGAATTGGCAGCAGCATTAGGAGCCCATATATTGCCTGAAAGACACACTGGAGTTGACAGAAGCATTAGGAGCCCATATATTGCCTGAACGACACACTGGAGATGGCAGCAGCATAAGGAACCCATATATTGCCTGAAAGACACACTGAAGTTGGCAGCAGCATGAGGAACCCATGCATTGCCTGAAAGACACACTGAAGTTGACAGCAGCATTAGTAGCTCATATATTGGCAGAAAGACACACACTGGAGTTGGCTGCAGCATTAGAAGCCCATATATATATATATATATATATTTTCTTTTGAGAAACAAAGAAAAAAAGAGAGGAAAAGAGAGAGAGAAAAAAAAAAAGAAGCCCATATATTGCCTGAAAGACACACTGGAGTTGGCAGCAGTATAAGGAGCCCATATATTGCCTAAAAGACACACTGGAGTTGGCAGCAGCATGAGGAGCTCATATATTGCCTGAAAGACACCCTGGAGTTGGCAGCAGCATAAGGAGCCCATATATTGCCTGAGAGGCCCACTGGAGTTGGCAGCAGCATTAGGAGCCCATATATTGTTTGAAAGACACACTGGAGTTGGCAGAAGCATTAGGAGCCCATATATTGCCTGAAAGACACACTGGAGATGGCAGCAGCATAAGGAGCCCATATATTGCCTGAAAGACACACTGAAGTTCGCAGCAGCATGGGGAGCCCATATATTGCCTGAAAGACACACCCTGGAGTTGGCAGCAGCATTAGGAGCTAATATATTGCCAGAAGGACACACCATGAAGTTGGCAGCAGCATTAGGAGCCAATATATTGCCTGAAAGACACACTGGAGTTGGCAGCAGCATGAGGAACCCATGCATTGCCTGAAAGACACACTGGAGTTGACAGCAGCATTAGTAGCTCATATATTGGCAGAAGGACACACACTGGAGTTTGCAGCAACATTAGAAGCCCATATATTGCCTGAAAGACACACTGGAGTTGGCAGCAGCATAATAAACCCATATATTGCCTGAGGAACACACCCTGGAGTCGGCAGCAGCAAAATAAACCCATATATTGCCTGAGAAACACACCCTGGAGTTGGCAGCAGCATTAGGAGCCCATATATTGCCAGAAAGACACATCCTGGAGTTGGCAGCAGCATGAGGAACCCATGCATTGCCTGAAAGACACACTGGAGTTGACAGCAGGTTCGGAGTCCATATTTTGCCAGAAGGACACACACTGGAGTTGGCAGCAGCAATAGGAGCCCATATGTTGCTTTAAAGACACACTGGAGTTGGCAGCAGCATAAGGAACCCATATATTGCCTGGAACATACACCCTGGAGTTTGCGTCAGCATGAGGAGCCCATATATTGCCAGAAGGACACACCCTGGAGTTGGCAGCAGTATAAGGAGCCCATATATTGCTTGAAAGAGACACTGGATTTGGCAGCAGCATAAGGAGCTACCATGCATCAGCTACTACCATGGATCAGCCATTTTTGGGTGGAAATCCTGGCTGATCCATGCCTGATTCATCTTCACAAAGGTGAGTCTCTCCCCATTTTTCAGGGACAGACGAGTTTTCCTTTACTATGGCCCCACCGCACTAAACCCCCGCTAAGATGGCACACTACTGGCCGGGCAGGACAGCTTTCCCAAGGCAAACTCTGCCAGTTGCGACCACAAATCAAGTTTGGCTGCCCAGAAGTCCAGCGGATCCTCAAGGTTCGTTGGCATGGTCATGTGAAGGTATGACACGACCTGCTGGTTCAGGTCCTGCTCCAGGTCTTCCAGCTGCTCATGATTAGCCTCACTATGCGGGTGAACAAAACTACTCATTAGCGACTGTAGACTCAGGCTACTGCTGATGGAGCTGGTACTGTTTCTGCCCCCCCCCCAGCAGCCATGGCAGTGGAAGGTGAGCGCAGAGGTCCCCCCGAGTCAGACCTGCGAGAGTATGGACGATGGCGCAGATAGGCATCGGCCAACTGACTACGTAGAATGTCTCTGTAGCAGGTCAGTTTGTCCTCCCTCTCTGTGGGTGTAAAAAATGCCCCCATTTTGTTCCGGTAGCGAGGGTCCAATAAGGTGGAGAGCCAGAAGGCATCTCGCTGACAAATGTAGACAATTTGACAGTCACTACGCAAGCACATGAGCATGCATAATGCCATTTGTGCAAGTGACTCGGAGGGACTACCTTTCTCCATCTCCACTGCATACTACCATGGTGTGTCTGGGTCCTCTGTCTCGCCTTCCTCACAACCCTCTAGCTCCTCTGGCTGCACCTGCTCCTCCTCTCCTGTCAGATGACTAGATAAATCGCCCATTTTGCCAAACCTAAACTGTGCTTCACTGTGCCCCTCCCCCTCCTCCTCCAGTTCAGCTCCCACGGGGTTCATGTGGCCATGACTCCAGTGCCCTGACCATCCATGGTTTCCAACATGTGTTGTAGTACATGAAGCAGTTCAATCACGCAGTTCATCCCGTAATACTGGCGACATGACAAAGTGGCTTCCTCAAAGGGCCTGAGCAAACGGCAGGTGTCACGTATGAGCTGCCACTGGTTTACATTAAAGTTACACAGTCCTGCTTGGGTCATCAAGAAATCAGTGATGGCTTTTCTCTGTTCGTATAGTCGATATAGTCCAACATATGGAGGGTGGAATTCCAACGGGTGGAAACATCGCAAATCAGACTATGTTGGGGGATACCATTCTGATGCTGTAGGTCAAGAAGGGTGGGCTTGGCGGTGTAGGAGTGGCTGAAGTGCATGCAAAGTTTTCTTCCCGTTGTTAGAATGTCTTGCAGATGGGGGGAAGACCTCAGAAAACGCTTGACAACTGGGTTGAACATGTGTGGCATACAGGGCGCATGGCTCAGGGTTCCTTGTCGCAGCACAGACCAGATGTTCTTCCCGTTGTCAGTCACCATGGTTCGCATTTGCAGTTTTCGTGGAGTAAGCCATGTTTTGATTTCTTTATGAATGAGTTTTAGTGTGACTTTAGTGTGACTCCGTTCGCCAAGGCAAACCATGTGAAGCACAGCATGATACCGCCGTGCCCTGCACACATGGTAGGCTGGAGGGGCACTGAGACTTGACCGTACAGTGGAGGCTGAGGAGACGGTGGAGGATAAGGAGGCGGAGTCGCACACTGACACAGGCACAACGGTCTGGGAGCGTGGAGGCCTAAGCACTGTGACCTGTCCAAGTTGCTGTTGTGGCTGTGCATGAATCACATTCACCCAGTGGGCTGTATTGTCCCTGACCATAGTTACAGCTCCAGACGTCGGCGTTGCCGTGC
The DNA here is from genome assembly GCA_027917425.1 of Gastrophryne carolinensis. Classification (NCBI taxonomy): domain Eukaryota; kingdom Metazoa; phylum Chordata; class Amphibia; order Anura; family Microhylidae; genus Gastrophryne; species Gastrophryne carolinensis. Next base: position 223,996,503 of record CM051239.1, on the reverse strand, counting down.
ACTTTGGTGCACACCGACAGCCTCAAGGACTGGCCCACCTTCTGTTCAACAAATTTGTGCAGGGCTGGTACTGCCTTCTTTGCGAAGAAATGACTGCTTGTGACTCTCCACCTCGGCTCGGCACAAGCCATCAGTTTTCTGAAAGGTGCAGAGTCCACCACCAGAAAAGAGAGGGATTGCAGCACCAGCAACTTGGACAGGAGCACATTTAGCTTCTGCGCCGTAGGATAAGTGGGGCATACTGTTGTCTTTGGACATGGCTTTGCTGATGGATTGCTGGCGGGATGACTAACTTGTAATAGGAGGAGCAGGAGCATCTGGAGTGACAGAGGATGGGTATGATGCACAGCTTCCTTCGCTGCAGTGCTGGAGCCTTGGCTGGCGGAAATTGGGAGCTGCGTGGCACTGGCTGACGCAGCAGGCTGGACCACCACTTCGGAGCCTCGGTTCTCCCAGGCCGCTTCATGGTGACGCTGCATATGTTGCTGCAGGACTGTGGTACCAACATTAGGGCCCTGGCCATGCTTCACCTTCTGCCTACACATCTTGCATGTGGCCAGGTTACCCTCCTGCAGATGCTTGATGTAAACTGCCACAGTGCAGAGTAGCTAATTTCCCACTAACAGTCTGCACTAATTCACTGCTCCTGCCACCGACTCCAGGAACCCCTGCTCCACAATCTCCCGGGAAGGTAGCATGCTGCCCCATGGGACATGTCCTGACATGTCGATCCACCATTTTAGTTGGCCTGGACCGCAGTAAATGGAGTTTTAAGGAAGCGATTTGAGCGATCAAATCGTGGCGATATTCGGAATCATTTAGAATCGAATTTTTCCTGAAATTGGTAATGAATTCGGATTCATCAGATTCGATTGGCTCATCTTTAACCCCAATGACCCCCAAGCAAGTCTGCGAAGAGAGCTGCAAGCTACATGTGGCTTCTGATCTACAGGTTAGGTACACCTCAACAATGTCTGTATACTATCATTTAAATGAATTGAAGATGTAGCAAAGGTTAACTTGACCCTTAAAGCGTATTAAAACCTATATTTTTCTACTTGGAGACCCCCCCACCACCCCAGGACCTCAGGCACTGCTGTTAGCTTGGCAGTGGCTCAAATAAAACCAGGTATTAGTACGTCAGTTTGGTTTAGTAATATACAGGTAATAATATATAGTAAATAAATTAGGTAAATCGGAAATGTACTGAAGCTTAACATTGCACGCTGCAGTGTACAGTATAAGCTAGTTTTAACATATTTGTCTTTATTTTTTTAAGTAATCACAGTGATGAAGATGATCTTCCTCCAGCGCTGGCTGCAGTTGCTGCTGAATCTGCTGCTGAACAGAGGGCAGCTCTTCTTCTGGCTTCTGGTGGAAATTCACAGGCTTCCTCAGTTGAAAAGGTTTATATATTTTGTTAAGTATACCTTTGAAAATATGTCTGTTTAATAAACATTACTCTAAGTAGAGCTGGGGTACCACTCCACCTCAGTGGAATTATTCGCCTCCTTTTTATACTTCCCTTACATTGATCCTTCTCATGTCTATAGATATGTTCACAACACTGTCTGGACTTTTATATACACTATAGTCAAAGAATCAATCCATAAGTTACATTTAGAAATATTAAAATAATTATTGTATCTGTCAAATCAAGATGCGTATATCCATGGGAAAACTCTTGTTTATAAAACGAAAAACGTTGGAGAGGATCAAATAATATGTAACAACATGTTTTACAATAATTATTTTAATATTGATAAATGTAATAAATCATGGATTGGTTCATTTACTTTACAAAATACAATACAATAAGCACAGACAGTGTTTTTGTGGTACTCCATCTCTACTTGAAAATTGAGTGAAGGTACCCCTTCCTCCTCCTTACTTTAATGGAAGGTGGAAACAGGCAAGTGGAGTGTTTAATAAACATATAGTACAAAATACAGCAACAGTACCGTATTTTCGCCCTATAAGACGCACTTATTTTTCCCCAAAAATGTGTGTGTGTGTGTGTGTGTGTGTGTGTGTGTGTGTGTGTGTGTGTGTGTGTGTGTGTGTGTGTGTAAATGTCCATGCGCCTTATTGGGCGAATGTTAAAAAGAAAAAAAAAAAAAAAAAATGAACTCACCCGTTACTTGCGCTCCCGCGCTTGTCTGCCACACTGCGGGAGGCCAGAAGAAGCTAGATGAGCAGCGGGCTTTGTTCCCCTCCCCGCTGCTGCTACAGTTGTCTTTTCCCACAGTGACAGCAGTGGTAGAGACAGAGACAGTGCCTGCCGATCCTCCATCTGCTGGAGGGCAGGAGAAGATGGAGGATTGCATTGTCTCTGTCTCTACCGCTGCTGTCACTGTGGGAAAAGACAACTATAGCAGCAGCGGGGAGGGGAACAGAGCAGTGTTCTTTTTAAGCTGAATTACTGAATCAATGCTGCTTACCACCAGCTTATATCCGTGCAGCAACAGCTGCCGATGTAACTTCTTTAACTTTTCCTCTCCCCTCTTATGATCGTCGCTGTTCTCCTTTCAGCACAGAGAGGAGAGTGAATGAAGCAAGCTGCACTCCCCCCTCTCTCTAGCAGCACGCTGATAACTTTTAATTTATTCACTGCACTCTGAATGCTCCCCTCCTTAACCCCCCTCTGTGCACGTCATCATCATGCTGCTTCTGCTGTGTCTTCGGGGCTGTGAAAGGAATCAGCAGCGTGCAGCGCAGGGGATGGAGCTGGGACATGAATGGATGTGTGCACAGTAAGTTTATTTACATGGGGGATGGGGACTGCTACTTGTGATGACGATCTTGACGCTGTGAAAGTCAGTGTTTCTGTTTAATCACCTCAAGCTACAGCCAGAATTATCTGTTCCACAGTCCCATGCTTACCCAAGTTCTGTCCAAATCCTTGTAAAGCAGACCAAAACCCAGGAATATCTATTACCTGGGTTTTGGTCTGAATTAATGGGGCATCCCTAATTAGGAGTGAGTGAAAAAGGCTGTCAGGGAACCGCGGTCACGTGGTCCAACTACAAACCAGGGACCTCCCGACACAAAGACTGTGTTCCCAAAACCCTTTGTTTGACCCCTCCTATCAGGGATACAAGGCTCAAAGCCTCCGGACACACAGATTCTTGGTTTAAGTCAAAACAGATCGCTCAGATTAACCCTTCTAGTGCCAGCTACGTGACTCTCACGTAGCTGCCTCTCCAACCGTTAAGTGACTTTAGAGGCCCATAAAACAAAAAGTAAAAAACATACAGACTTACCTTACCCCTAATTTGAAAGGGCCAGCGATTCTGTACAAGAATCCTGTTAGATCCCCAGGCTTCTGATCTTCAGGAGGGGGCCCGGAATAGGCCCCCCCCCGCTGGCGCCGACATCTGAAAAAAAAAAAAACAGTAAATGACATTTACTCACCTCGCAGCCCGATGGCTCTCCCCGGGTCTTCTCTTCACCAGGGGGGGCTCCGACCCCCCCCCCCCCGGGCTTTCCATGCTGCTTGTGAGGGCCCAGACACGGGCCATCACCATCCTCTTTGGCCGGCGCTGGCCCCGCCCCTAGCTCCGCCCCTAACCCCACCCACTTGATGACGTCATCCCGCTCCTCGGGTTACTGGCACCCGGGCTCCGATCTGTCAGTTGTCAGCAGCGATCGGTGCAGGGAGGGTGGCAGGCAGGGTGGCTCTGATCTCCCTGCCTGCCACCCTCCCTGCTCTGATCACTACCGACAACTGTCATCTGCAGCAGCGTGGGACACTGGATGGGAGGTAAGTATAAGTGAAAATAGAATAATTAAGAATTTGTCTGGTGTCTTTTTTTTAACTTAACCCTTTGTGAACTGGTAAGGGGTCCATGAGACCCCTTATACCAGTTCACAAGGCTCTGGGTATGGCAGGTCACCTGCGGCAAGCGGGTGACTTGCCATAACCTCCAGCCCCCATTACCTGCCTCCCCAACGGCCAGGGGGGGGAAGAAGGGCCCGGGCCACGTGGCTATGTGGGCTAGTAGCCTGCACCCTGTTCTACAAGCCCCCATAGCTGGTCCGGGTCAGTAATGCTGGGTAAGGGGGACCCTATGTCATTTTTTGGGGGGGATTTTAAGGGTTTTTAACCCTTAGAATTCCAAAAAAGAAATGAGGTCCCCCCCCCCCCCCCCCCCGGGAGGGGGAACCCTATGCCTTTTTTTTTTTTTTTTATTAACCCCTTACAACTATGCAATCATATTGCAAAGTTGTAGCCTATCTGGAATCTCCTAAACTGCTTTTTCAGGAAAGGGGGTATACCTATACATATGTGGTACCATTGTAACCGGGAGAAATAGGGCTTTCACACGCAATAATATTTTATTAACAAACTTACATTTTTTTTTACAAAAAAAACACTACAAATTGTAAAAAAATAGTTTTTTTTCATTTTTTTGCACATATTTCACCCAAAAGTATTGAGAATGCACTAAAAAAAGGCCAAACAAGACATTTCATGTTGAAGCCCAGACTCTGCTGAAAAGAACAATATATAATTTTCATCGAAATCCCTGGAAATCCCTTCAAAAATCAAGGTTGCACACGTGTAGCGCAAAAACGTGAAAAGTCGTCTGGCAACAGATTGTGACAAAAAATCTAGGTAGGCTGGCACTCAAAGGGTTAAATATAAGTTTTAATGCTATAAGCACACTAGGCAGTAATAACAAACATTTAACCATGAGGTAATATGAAATGATACCGGTGATACAAGGGGTATGTCAAGAGCTTATGATGATGATGGGCACCTCCAGTATGTTTGCACACAGCCCCTCTAGAAGTGACGCCTACCTGGCTCCGGATTACCCTATTTATGCGGCGAGAGCCCTCCACCCACTCCCCTCTGTGGGACGGGTTGTCACTTCCCACTGTTCTGGGAGCTCGCTTTAGCCCCTAAAACCCTTTAGGGGTTATAACTTGGAGCAGGGGGTCGTATGGCCTTGGGAGCGGTACCAAACTATCGGGCTGGATGCCGTGCATCCAATGAGTCCAGAAATGGGGTCCCTAAGCAGGTCAGAACCTTAGATCTCCATTTCTGGGGAACTCCAGACTTGGATATGTGAGGTTTCTTAAAGGGTGATGCCGACATCAGCAATAAAGTGCAATGTAATATTTGACCTATTTCTCACACAGGCAATTAGATATAATGCCACACTGCCTATATGGAGAATGGGATGGGGGCATGTCATATTGCCTATATGGGAATGGGAGGGGAATGTCACACTGCATATATGGGGAATGGGAGGGGGAATGTCACACTACCTATATGGGGAAAGGGAGGGGGAATGTCACACTGCCTATATGGGAATGGGAGGGGGAATGCCACACTGCCTATATGGGGAATGGGATGGGGGAATGCCACACTGCCTATATGGGGAATGGGAGGGGGGATGTCACACTGCCTATATGGGGAATGGGAGGGGGAATGTCACACTGCCTATATGGGAATGGGAGGGGGAATGCCACACTGCCTATATGGGGAATGGGAGGGGGGAATGCCACACTGCCTATATGGGGAATGGGAGGGGGGAATGCCACACTGCCTATATGGGAATGGGAGGGGGAATGCCACACTGCCTATATGGGGAATGGAAGGGGGGAATGCCACGCTGCCTATATGGGAATGGGAGGGGGGATGTCACACTGCATATATGGGAATGGGAGGGGGAATGTCACACTGCCTATATGGTGAATGGGAGGGGGGAATGCCACACTGCCTATATGGGGAATGGGATGGGGAATGTCACACTGCCTATATGGGAATGGGAGGGGGAATGCCACACTGCCTATATGGGGAATGGGAGGGGGGAATGCCACACTGCCTATATGGGAATGGGAGGGGGAATGCCACACTGCCTATATGGGGAATGGGAGGGGGGCATGTCACACTGCCTATATGGGGAATGGGAGGGGGGAATGTCACACTGCCTATATGGGAATGGGATGGGGGCATGTCACACTGCCTATTTGGGAATGGGAGGGGGAATGTCACACTGCACATGTGGGAATGGGAGGGGGAATGTCACACTGCCTATATGGGGCATGGGAGGGGGAATGTCACACTGCCTATATGGGAATGGGAAGGGGAATGTCACACTGCCTATATGGAGAATGGGATGGGGACATGTCACACTGCTTATATGGGGAATAGGATGGGGGCATGTCACACTGCCTATATGGGGAATGGGAGGGGGAATGCCACACTGCCTATATGGGAATGGGAGGGGGAATGTCACACTGCCTAAATGGGGAATGGGAGGGGGGAATGTCACACTGCCTATATGGAGAATGGGATGGGGGCATGTCACACTGCCTATATGGGGAATAGGATGGGGGCATGTCACACTGCTTATAGGGGGAATGGGAGGGGGGGAATGTCACACTGCCTATATGGGAATAGGAGGGGGAATGTCACACTGCCTATATGGGGAATGGGGGGGGGGGAATGTCACACTGCCTGTGGGAATGGGAGGGGGGAATGTCACACTGTCTGTAATGTTTGTTTTAGCACATTTGGTAATAATATTGGTAAAAATATTTTTTTTTATTATTTTCCTCCTCCAAATCCTAGGTGCGTCTTATGGGGGCGAAAAATGCGGTATAATGTTTTCATTCCCAATGTCTCCAAATTGTTTTTAAATATCCCCCTTTTTCAATATTTCTGCAAAAATATGAGCTAAAATATTATACATTTCTATGCATATATCTGTGTTCTAAGCCATAAACCTATGAAGTATAATGAGAACCCTATTCACCATTTAAGTCAGCATTTTGCTTGTTTTTTTATTTATTATACAGAGTATAGGGATGAGAGGACCCATTGCAGTTCAAGTTCGTCCGAACTTGCCGCTAATGTTTGGTTTGGGTCCCTGGAATCGACCCGAACCCTATTAAAATCAATTGGGGCCCAAATGGCTGTTTAAACAACTAATGTGTGCACAAAATAGGCTAGGGAAAGTACTCAAAACAATGACCGAAAAAAATAAATAAATAAAAACATAAAAAAAAAGATATTCATTTTTTTACTGGTGTAGGAGGCCAAATTAGGGTGCTAACACCTGGGCGATTGCCCTGCACAAAATGGGGTAGGGGAAGTACTCCAAATAATCACAAAAAATTAAATAATTACACAAATAATAGCGGGGATCCAGCAGCCAATAATCTGCACTGGTGACTATGCGGGCAACTTTGTGGTGGTTCCACAGGCACTGGAACATGTGGTGGCTTATGTGCTCCAGGCTACCCTGGGTCAAGAAGAAGCTGTCCTCAGGGTCAGGTGCCTCCTCCTGCTCCTCCCTCCAGCCATGCTCCAGAGACACCCCATTGAGCTGCGCTTGGTGCCAGCCTGCTGTGAGAGAAAGTCCTCCTCTGAATCCTCCAGAACTGTCCACTGGTTGAACAGTGCAGTACCTGGCCGCTGTTGGGCCAGCAACCCACCCTATCATGGGCACTGACACCAGGGTAAATGGGCCTTCCTCTTCTTCCTCTGCTTTCTGTGCCACCCTCACATTCTCCGTCATGACCTGAAGGTTTTTTTCAGCTGGCAAAGGATGAGGATGTTAACACTGACAATAGCATCATCAGTGCTCACCATATTGGTGGCATACTGTAAGCCCTGCAGCACAAATGTCCCTCATGGAGAACCACTTATTGGTGGGGATGTGCTGTTGGTCTGCAGTTCAAACCCCCCCCCCCCCGGGCATGTTGGAGCTATTGCCTGCCGCTACTGACACACCTTTCCAAGTCACACATGCGCCAGGCAAGGGATGTGCTTCAACCCGGCTTGACCCAAGTCTGCTACAAGGTTACGCCCATTGTCACACCGCACACCACCTTGCTGGGTTTCATGTGCATGATGAGAAAGAGGCTACAGGAGGAACCAACTTATTTCCGGCAATCCTGGGCGGTGGAATAATATGCGCCACAGTGCTTCCTGCCTCAGTCCCAGCTGCCACTACATTGACACAGTGAAAAATTAGACAGATGTAACATCCCTGTCCATGCCTATGTGTCCACGTGTCAGTGGTGATGTGGACACTGGAACTAATGGCATTCCCCAGTGCACATTTTCTCCACAACCTGTTGGTGCAGGGCAGGGATGGCCCGGTGAGAAAAGTAGTGGTGGCTGGGAAAAATGTATTGTGGAACAGCTGCCGCCATCAGATCTTTAAAACTGTCCGTCTCCACCGGATGGAATGGGAGAATTTCAAAGGCCAGCAATTAGGAAATGCTTGCATTCAGGGCCAGGGCTTATAGGGGAGATGGGCCCAATTTCTGCCTTCTCTCCACTTTCTCTGCTGGTGGAGGTAGAGATGCAGGTGGTCTCACATCCTCCCATTGGTGGGAGACAGGTGGCCTTGTTGGGGAGGTGGTGCTAGAGACGATTGAAGCAGCAGAGGGAGACTCAGGTGTTTCCAGGTTTTTCATGTGTTTCTGCCACTGCAGCTCATGTTTTGCTTGGAGATGCATGGTCCTGTACAAGGTGCTGAGATTATTAGCACTTTTCCCTTGCTTCCCCTTTGCGCAGCATGCACGTGATTCATGACTTGTCATCTGTGCACTGCTTGAAATAATGTCATGCTGGTGAGATCCTTTAAGGCAGCTTTGGCATTCTCAGTCCCTGCTCAGTCACAGCGGGTTGACCGCTGATGGTTTGCACCCTTCTCCTTCTGTTGGTTGGCTGGGGCTCTGTGACCGCCACCTCTTCCCCCGAACTCCAATGGCCTTCTGTGCATGTTGGGTCTAGGAACTCGTCGTCACCCCTGGCATCCTCTTCCACCCACTCCTCCCTCTCAGCCTTAACATTGCAGATAGCTGCAGCAGCCGGCACTAGGGTTTCATAGTCATCAATGTGCCCTGTGATGGTCCGCTGACCAGAAAAGGACAGGAAAATTGACCCTTAAGTGGTCTAAGCAAGTGGATACTCCACCAACACTTTTAAACAGCAGTGACACCCAAGTGGCTTGAACTAGTGGACACTCAATTACTATTTGTTATTAAACAAGAAAAAGCCTCATGAGGCCTGAAACTATCGACACACACAAATTTTCCCCTTAAAGTGTCTGGCGAAGAAGACACTCCACTTAATACTTAATAAAATAGCAGTGACCCTTTAGTGGCCTGAACAAATGGACACTCCCCTAACAATTGTTATTAAACAACAATGACACCCAAGTTGACTGAACTATTGAACACAAAATTACAATTTTTTATTAAACAAAAAAGAACATCACGTTGCCTTAACCAGTGGAGGCTACACAATTGTTTCCCCAAAAAAGCCTGGCTTGGCTTGAAAAAGTGGCAACTTCACTAACACTTGTTGTTAAATAGCAGTGACCCTTAACTGACTGAACAAGTGGACAATCCACTAACACTTTTTATTAAACAGCAGTGACCCTTATGTGGCCTGAACAAGTGTATACGCCACTATTACTTGATATTAACCCTTTAAATGCCAGCCTACATGGAAATTCTGTCACCCTCTTTTGCCAGACCATGTTTTCATATTTTGTGCTAGACATGTTCAACTGTGATTTTTGAAGGCATTTCCCAGGAAAATTATATATTGTTTTTTTCAGTCTGGGCTTTAACATAAAATGTCTTGTTTGGCTTTTTTTAGTGTATTCTCAATATTTGTGGGCCAAATATGTGCAAAAAATTAAAAACTCTATTTTCTCAAAACATCCTTCAGGCAGCATACGCTTGAGACCTCCGGGCTCCTCCCACCAAAGGGGAACATGTGACCACCAGATAGAATAAAATCTTGACTCCTCCTCCCATTCCCCAGTTGTTTCCGTGTCCCTCCATGAGGTAGGAGCCAGACCACTAGCTCCTGAACCAGGAAGGTTTAGGTAAGTTTTTTCCGGTGCTATGGGCATGATTCAGCAGGGGGTCCATTTCTCGGTCCCGAAGGTCTTTTACTATGCCTGGGGCCCGGGATACCCTATGGGATTCTAGGCCAGATCCCATTCTTTGATTTTCAAAGGAGGGTAAGCTATGTTTTTCCCTCTTACTGAGGATGAATTATATGGAAGAAGCCGGGGTGACCGGACCCCATTATAAAAAAATTTGAAAGTTTAATAGTGAGGTTGTGATTATCTGGAAGTTCCCTGAAGAATTGGTTGCTCTGGGATCTTTTTTCCAGCTTAATTTTAACTTTACTATTTAATGGGTACTTTAGCTTTAAGAGGCGGGGAAGAGAGGGGAATGACACATTCTCGCTCTCTCTTCCCCGTCTGGCTCTGACAAATGCGGTCATGCTTTTCTTACCTCTGGTGCAGCTGTCAGGCGGAAGGTGGGGGTCGGATGTTTCAGGATCCCATTTCCCGGTGGATTCTTCACGAATCCCGCTTGTCCTCTCCGGCGGCCAGCAAGGTAAAGATCGTGCGTGCGCACTCGGCGTGTTCTCTTTATCATTTCCTGTCTGGAAATTGGGATTAGGGCTTCTTCCTCCTGGGATGATGATGTCACATTCCAGCGCTGGTTTTTTTTCCCTGCTCAGCCACAACACGTGCTAGGCCTTAAAGGGACAGCACAGTATTTTGGCAATCTGTATAATGGCATCCCTTTCTGAAATTTTATTGAAAAGGGTTAACAGCTATTGGGATTATGCCACTCCTGCCCTATTTAGGCGGACTCAAAAAGCATATCCTTGGCACCTCATACCAGAAGGATGGCAGACCAAACGGATGACGGTTATATTGAACCTATGTTGGTTCCTATTGAAGATACTTCCACAGAGATACCTAATGTGGACCAGGATTCATCTAATATTCCATCGGCTGCCGATTCTGGGAGGAGGAGGCCCAGCTCTGCCCCGGTAAGTCACTTTTATTTATTAATAGTGTCAATATTGGACATGTTTTATTAGGATGGGGATATAGCTCACGCCCCTCTATTTTTTTGCTTTTTAGTCTAAGACCCCGGACAAAGCTTCCAAAAGTGTACCTAAATCCTCTTCTTCCGGATCTGAATCTAATAAGAAGAGTAGATGCCCCATGTGTGAAACTAAGCTTTCAGTTTCTTATACAAAACACTTGTCACTCCTGCACAGACAAGGTGGTTAATAAGGAGCAAAATTCCGATCAGATGCGGATGATGATGGGGTTGAAAGACCAGATCACTTCCTCACTTATGGGCCAGAGGGTCCCGCAGGTTTCGGGTAACCAGGTTGTGTTTTTCCCAACCAACAACAGGTCCCTTTGATCCCTCTTTATTAACCGCCGGGAGACACCACTCAGGAGTCAGATATGCCAGATGACGACTCAGAGGGGGGAGCGGTTCTTCCCCTGGGGAGGAGGAAGATTTCCTTTTTCATAGTTAATTAAAGGATATGATTATGGACGAATGGATTTTTGTAGTGTTTTTTATAATAAAAAATTTACATTTTTCAATAAAATCACCATTTCCTGCCCAAGAGCCTTCCCCAAACTGAAAAAGTGCTTTTGGAGATTTTCAGATAAAACACAACTGCTATGTACACCTTGCAGTTTTTAAGAAAAACAACCCTTTACATTTGAAATATCCCCCACAATTTATTTGTATTCTTTTTTTAATACTTACCTCCGATTCATCCCCAAGAACCCAAGTACTGTGTCCCACACCGATCACTCTAGCTTCTGCCCTCCCGCTGCTGCTGGGTGACAGAAGATAAAGGATACAAAACCTTAAAAATACCCCAAAAATGGCATGGAGTCCCCCTACCCAGCATAACCAGCCCGGGGATCAGCTATGCAGGGCTTGTAGAACAGGAAGCAGGAGCTAGCCTCATGGACCCCCATTCTGCAGGCTGCAAGCCTGTGCAGCCACCGCAGTCCCAGCTTTCTGCCTCCCTGGGCTTTGGAGAGGCGGGTAATGGGGGCACCCCCCAGTTGAAGAGGAGACCCGGTGGGAGGGATGGAGGCTGCAGGTGAGTAGATCTAATTTTTTTTTTACAGCAGAAGGGGCGGGCCTCCTTTGGGCCCTCTCCTGAAGCCGGAAGAGCCCCGAGGGGTGATCAGATGCCCCGGGGGAGGAGAAGACCCGGCTGCATCAATTGAAGTGTCAGGTGAGTGGTTTTTAATTTTTTTTTTACAGTAGCAGTACCAACGGGCTTGGCACTTAACAGTAGAAGAAGCAAACCTATAGGTACTACGTGCTTGACATTTAAAGAGTTAAACTGCATTGACACCCAAATGGCATGAACTAGTGGACACTGAATAATTATTTGTTATTAAAAAAGAAAAGAGCTTGACGTGGCCTCAACTACAATGACCCTCAATCCAGTCACTGGCCCTAAATAAATGTTCTAACAAGGACAATTTTGTTTGCAGCAACACCCTATCTGTCCCTCAGCAGCAGCCAGCAACCGCTCCCTATCTAATGCAGTGGGATGTGAATCCTGCCTTCTATACTGCGGAGTCACGTGTCCTGTCTGGCCAATCACAGTCATGGACAGCAGGAAGGTGCAGCCAATCAACCTTCTTCTGGGGTTTGGGCTGAACGTCGAGCTCAGACATGGATTTCAGTTTCATTACCCAAACTTGCAAAGTTCAGCATGCACCCGAATTTGCAAGTTGGGTCCGCTCATCCCTAACAAAGTTCATTATGTAAACATTTGATTTCAGAAATGGACAATGCAGCCCATGGACAAAACAAGTCATTAAACAAAAACAAAGTGTATTGTGGCAAAAAAAAATCCTAATGCAGTATAACACACCCAAGGTCTCAAGTGCCCAATGACTAAATACAATGTCCCATAAAAGTTTATAAAAATTATTTTATTGGAAGTGGAGCAATCTCACTTATAATCAATAATGGTAATACATGGTAATAAATACCATTAGGTATTCTTCCTATGGATAAAGTATCCCTTCACCAGTCACCCAATAGGTTTACCGGACAGCAGTTAGTTTAGTTTGTCTGGAAATGCACTTGCATACAGTAGTAAAATAATGCACATATGCAATACATGGGCATCCCACAGATTCATCTCACTTGCAGGCAACAAGTGCTACTCCAAACCCGAAGGAGGTCCTGGCTTCTATGCCTTGCTTTCACACACAGCCGCAGAGACGTTTTGTCTAAGCAAGACTTTCACAAAGCAGACTGCTCCAGGCCCTTCCATGAATATAATTAAATCGTGTAACACAGTTTAGACAGAAAAACAGTATTTCCAGTAGTTCCCTTGAATCACAAAGTTATCATCTAAGAGGTCAAAGTAAAAGACATATTCTTCTGAACAGTGTTCAAGTGGGCTGGCCCCTCTTTTAGTCTGCTTAATGTGCAGATTGACAAGATTTTGGGTGTAAAAATGTTTGTTGCGTACCCTTCTGAATCTCCATGTTTGGCACAATAAAAAAAGGGGACAGCCACCTTTAACACAATTTAGAAGTTGTCTTTTTCACCTTTTAAGAATATACCAAATACTTTGTATTATTTACTCTGACCATGGAAGATTACTTACAGTCTAAATATGCAATTTGCAAGTCAAAGGGACATTTCAGACAAAGGGTTAAATAAGCCCGCTTTCTGTGCTCCCCATGTTGGCTTTCAGGAGCTGAATCTTTTATCCAGCTTTTCATCAGCCTGCTTTAGATTACTCAGTAACTCACAGCGAACTCCTCAGCAGCAGGTGTTGACTCATGCATATGTATATGTATGTTCCTGTGTGAGGTCCCTTCAGAAATCAATTCCTTTAGGAGACCCTGAAAAATAAGTCAGCAGCCAGCATGAGGCAAGCAGAAACCAGGCTAATGTAACCCATATCCTGGAATGTCCCTTTAATATCAGTGGGGTTGATTTGTCACCAAAGCATTTACTTTAGGTGAAAAAAATGGTAGTGTTCTATTTTCATGTGGTGCTTTTGCTTGTGCTTATTCACCTCTTTATTGAGAACCAGGTTGTTTTGAGCAAAAAACTCCCATTCAATTCCATTTTTTACCTTGGGGGGTGATTCAGTACCAGGTGGAAAAAGAACTCTTTTTACCTAAAGTTACGTTTTTTCACTTGGTTCTGAGCCAACCCTATTGTCTACAAGAGGTGTTTTAAATATATTCTGCTTGTTAATGTATATATAACCAAATGTGCTAAAACACACCATTACAGACAGTGTGGCATTCCCCCATTCCATTCCTCATGGGCAATGTGGCATTCCTCCCCTCCCATAGGCAGTGTGGCATGCCCCTATCCCTTTCCCCATATAGGCAGTGTGGCATTCTCCCTCCTATTCCCATAGGCCATGTGGGATGTCCTCATTCCATAGGTAATGTGGCATTCCCCCCTCCCATTCCCCATATAGGCAGTGTGCCATGTTCCCATACCATTCCCCATATAGGAGGTGTGGCATTCCCCCACCTATTCCCATAGGCCGTGTGAGATGTCTCCATTCCATAGGCAGTGTGGCATTCCCCATGTAGGCAGTGTGGCATGTTCCCATCCCATTCCCCATATAGGAGGTGTGGCATTCCCCCTTCTATTCCCATAGGCCGTGTGGGATGCCCCCATTCCATAGGTAGTGTGGCATTCCCCCCTCCCATTCCCCATATAGGCAGTGTGGCGGCCCCCCCATCCCATTCCCCATATAGTCAGTGTGGCATTCCCCCCATCCCATTCTCCATATAGTCAGTGTGGCATTCCCCCCATCCCATTCTACATATAGGCAGTGTGGCATTCCCCCTATCCCATTCTCCATATAGTCAGTGTGGCATTCCCCCCATCCCATTCTACATATAGGCAGTGTGGCATTACTCCCATACCATTCCCCATATAGGCAGTGTGGCATTTCCCCCCTCCCGTTCCCCATATAGGCAGTGTGGCATTCCCCCTCCCCCCATTATTATAGGCTGTGTGGCATCCCTCTCCCCCCATTCCCATTGGATGCGTGGCATCCCCCTCCCCCCATTATTATAGGCTGTGTGGCATCCCTCTCCCCCCATTCCCATTGGCAGTGTGGCATCCCCCTCCCCCCATTATTATTGGCTGTGTGGCATCCCTCTCCCCCCATTCCCATTGGCTGTGTGGCATCCCTCTCCCCCCATTATTATAGGCTATGTGGCATCCCTCTCCCCCCATTCCTATTGGCTGTGTGGCATCCCCCTCCCCCCATTTCCATAGGCTGTGTGGCATCCCTCTCCCCCCATTCCCATTGGCTGTGTGGCATCTCCCTCCCCCCATTATTATAGGCTGTGTGGCATCCCTCTCCCCCCATTCCCATTGGCTGTGTGGCATCCCCCTTTCCCCCCAGTCAGCAAAATTAAAAAAAAAAATTAAAACTCACCTGTCCGCTGACACCTCCGCTGAGCGGCCGGCTCTGTGAATCGGGTGGCCGTGGCCTGCGCCCACCCGATTCACGGAGCCGGCCGTAAGAAGCAGCAGCGCCCGGCCAGAGACAGCGCCCGCCGCTCCTCCATCTGCTGCCTCTTCCTGGGCACAGACCAACACCCAGGGCAGGGCAGTGGGTGGGCGTGGCCTGCACTGACTCGGTTCAGGCCACGCCCACCTGCTGCCCTGACCTGGGTGCTCGCATGTGCCCCAGGCAGAAGAGGCAGCAGATAGAGGAGCGGCGGCGCTGTCTCTGGCCCCTCTGCTGGTATTGTTGCCTGAAAAGACAGCGATAGCAGTGGTCTTCTTCTGGCCTCCCGCAGTGTGGCAGGCAACGCGGGAGCGCCGGGAATGGGTGAGTTTTTAATTTTTTACATTTTTTTTAATTCACCCGATAAGGCGCACGGACATAACCCCCCCCCCCCCACCACCACCACTACTTTTGGGGGGAAATAACTGCGTCTTATAGGGCGAAAAATATGGTGTGTGTATATTTATATATCTGCCTACAATATAACTGTGATTTATTGTGCAAAGACTGCAGAGACACAGTCAACATTATCACTCACAAATATATATATATATTTTTTTTTACAGAGTCCTAGTAAACGAAATAGCTCATTTACTTTAGAGCCAGGAGATCTTCTGATGGATTTTACAGAAGCCACACCAATGGTAAGTTTTCATTTCCCAGGACTAATAGCACGAACAACTGATCATGCACATACATACATACAGTAAACATTTTCTCCTTTTGCAGTGTATTCTCTGTGGTCTAAACTTTTGCAAGTTCCTGTTGCTGGTCATATGGGAGAAGCTCCATCACTGATTTGCAGCAGGGGGTCATAGCAAGGCTGCTTAAAGCAGACCAACAGTCAAAAATGACTTAAACCGGACCAGCACAAAAAACATTGCTCATATGCATCCCTCCGTAGAACTCCTGCTGAGGTCAACTTTAAAAACAAGATGGTTGTTCGTGGACTTGCAGGCCACCTGCAAACAGGAAGTGCTGCTGGGCTTCCTGTTACTGTGCATTGTCAGTTATATCAGTTGGGAGAGGAAGCTCCAAAATGGCCTCTACCTTTCTTTTCCAACTGTGCCAGGCTGTTGGTCCGGTTTAAGAGCATCTTGCTGGTCTAATTTCAGTGCAGGACTGAGCAAGGCCAAGTGAGAAGCACACTCTCAGCCCTAAGGCCATCAGCGCAAAAACCAGTGGTTAGAAATCTGCAGGATTTTATGAGTTTAAGCCTGCAGGTTGATAGATAAGTGCCTTTTTTATTTGGCAGCCTGGAGAGTCCCTTTAACTAAAACTACCAAAGGCTTGCTTGCGTGTAGTGCAGGAATAGAAGTGAAACCCATTTTAGTTTTAGAAACAGTATAGTAGAGGGGATTCAGACATGCCATGTGCCAGTTCATTTCATCTATGCCTTTCTTATGGTCTTCATGGGCGTCATTGAGTTTTCCTTAGAATGAACTTTCCTGTTGTAAATGTGTACAGTACAGACTCTACCAGTATGGTTGTAGCAAATGTGGATCCTCCAAATGGCGGGAAGCGGCTTTAAGTGGCTCAAACTAATAAAATTTGGAACAAAATTGCACCACAGCCCCAAACAATAAAATCCTAAAAGAATCACAATGGGATTGATTCAGCACCAGGTGTTAAAAAAAAAGTGTCTTTTCATTTTTCACTATTAACCCCAAAGTGCTTTTTAACACATGAGGGTTGATTCAGAGAGACATAAAAAGACTTTTGTTTTTTGTGTCGATCTGTTTTTTTTTTTACATTTCCAGCTCACGTATGAGTGTACGAGTGATTCTAAGCATGCATCGTAAGCCTTCAGTAAAGTTTTCATCCGTTCGTATGCCACTGAGAATGTCATTTTCCAGCTTTCGTTTTCCGTTTATGTTATTCATGTTACAACGTAGGTTTTCGGTTTTGCCCTTTTTCCATCGTCTCCTCAAACAAATCATTTATGTTTCCTGTTCGGTTCTGATTTCCTTTTTCTATAAATAATCGTCCAGACGAAAATCGTTACGACCTTACGCCTGCGCACTACAAACTTAACTAATTAATGTGCTCGTCTACATATTTGGTTCACTCACTTCTGCTACAATGCTTAACTAAATCACATCGCAGTCTGTATATTCTTCAATTCCCCGCACCTAAAACTTACTAAATCACTTCGCGGTCTCATTCTTCTTACATTTCCCGCACCTAAAGCTTACCTTAATCACTTCGCAGTCTCATTCTTCTTACATTTCCCGCACCTAAAACTTAGCTTAATCACTTTGCGGTCTCATTCTTCTTCTATTTCCCGCACCTAAAGCTTACCTTAATCACTTCGCGCTCTCATTTTTCTTCCATTTCCCGCACCTAAAGCTTACCGTAATCACTTTGCGGTCTCATTCTTCTTCCATTTCCCACACCTAAAACTTACCTAAATCACTTTACGGTCTCATTCTTCTTCCATTTCCCGCACCAGAAACTTACCTAAATCACTTCAAAGCTTACCGTAATCACTTTGCGGTCTCATTCGTATTCCATTTCCCCCACCTAAAGCTTACCTTAATCACTTTGCAGTCTCATCTTCCATTTCCTGCACCTAAAACTTACCTAAATCACTTCGCGGTCAGTATATTCTTCCATTGGCGCACCTAAAGCTTACCTAAATCACTTCGCGGTCTCATTCTTCCATTTCCCGCACCTAAAACTTACCTAAATCACTTCGCGGTCAGTATATTCTTCCATTGGCACACCTAAAGCTTACCTAAATCACTTTGCGGTCTCATTCTTCTTCCATTTCCCGCACCTAAAGCTTACCTTAATCACTTCGCGGTCTCATTCTTTTTCCATTTCCAGCACCTAAAACTTACCTAAATCACTTTGCGGTCTCATTCTTCCATTTTCCGCACCTAAAACTTACCTAAATCACTTTGCGGTCTCATTCTTCCATTTCTCGCACCTAAAGCTTACCTAAATCACTTTGTGGTCTCATTCTTCCATTTTCCGCACCTAAAACTTACCTAAATCACTTCGCGGTCAGTATATTCTTCCATTGGCGCACCTAAAGCTTACCTAAATCACTTTGCGGTCTCATTCTTCTTCCATTTTCCGCACCTAAAGCTTACCTTAATCACTTCGCTGTCTCATTCTTTTTCCATTTCCAGCACCTAAAACTTACCTAAATCACTTTGCGGTCTCATTCTTCCATTTCTGACACCTAAAGCTTACCTATATCACTTCGCGGTCTCATTCTTCTTCCATTTCCGGCACCTAAAGCTTACCTAAATCACTTCGCGGTCTCATTCTTCTTCCATTTCCGGCACCTAAAACTTACCTAAATCACTTCGCGGTCAGTATATTCTTCCATTGGCACACCTAAAGTTTACCTAAATCACTTCACGGTCTCATTCTTCTTCCATTTCCCGCACCTAAAGCTTACCTAAATCACTTCGCAGTCTCATTCTTCTACCTTTTCCCGTACCTAAAACTTACCTAAATCACTTCGCGGTCTGGCAAATCTTCATATGTAACCCTTATTGAATGTATTTCGAAAAGGAAATGACACAGAAACAAGTTTTTTTTTATCATAACTGACATTTTTCAAGTGCCTTTTTTATTAAAAAAAAAGTTTTTTTTGAAAATTGTACAACTGAATGTTTTTTGGTTTTTTTTTAATAAATATGTAAATTTCAAAAAATATAAAATTAAAAAAAAAACAAGAGAACAGGTATTAAAATATATACACAGCAATGGCAGGCCCCAGAACATTATTCTTCATTTGTGGTCCCCAACGAGTCGCGCAGCTCCTGCATCTCGCCCACCAACTGAAGGACCCTGGCACTGAGTTGTGTCACTCTGGCACGTGTGGTCCCTGTAAAAAAAAGAAAAATTATTTGTCGGTAAATACATGTTTTACAGCTGTGGATGGAATGTTTATTAGGTTGCAAGCTAACTCATGAGGCCATATGTCATTATGCTAAGGAATTAATAAAAGGAAGAGGCCATATGTCATTATGCTAAGGAATTAATAAAAGGGAGAGGCCATATGTCATTATGCTAAGGAATTTATAAAAGGAAGAGGCGATATATCATTATGCTAATGGATATGGATTTAGGTAGATTGGTGATCATGTCATTTCCCTCATACTCCAAATATTTACATTGCAACTTACTTCGTTGGTGGGCGACCTCTGCTTTGGGGACCACCCTCCGCTCTGGGACCTGCCACTGCTGGAAAGTTGAGGCTGTAGAGACATGTAAAATAGGGTCACTAATGTCCAAGTCAACAGTAAGCAAATGACACTTAGAATGTGTGTGTGACATCACCCACCTTTGCCATGTGCCTCCTGGGCCTGATCTGCTGCAGTCTCTTTCACAGATCCTTCACCCGCTACATATTCATCTAGAAAAAGAGATTAAGGGAATCAGATTTGCTTTGAATAGCATGTATGTGTGCGGTTACATTAAGAGTCACATACCAGAGGCTAATGGCTCCGTCGCTTGGGCCGACTCCCTGCCCACGCCGTGACACCCCTCCTGAAAGGTCGAAAGGTCCAGGGGCTGGTCTGAGGCTGCTACAGAGGAGGGGTAGGAACTTAGCCCTGGAGATCCACCACCTTCACTTGCTGCTGCAGATTCATGCAGCACTGGCCGGCCTGTGCGCCTCCGGGTGCGTCTGATTCTGTACTCCATTTCCAACACTAGAAAAGAAAAGCATTTATAAATAAAGGCCTACCTTCTGTATTAGTTACATCTACCATGCAATCGCTATGTACTTACTTGGGAAATGGAGACCAATAAATCGCCGCACCCGGGGCATGTGGAGCCGTTTCAGGTCCGACCAGTGCTGCATGATCTGTGTATGGGTGAAGGTGGTGTCCGTCTCCTGTTGGATCCGGGAAACGATCTCCAGGGTGACGTTCCTCTTCTCGTATGCGTTGGGCAGGTAGTCGTACCTGCGCTGAAGCATCGTCTAAAAAACACACAAAAAAAATAGTTGTTAGATCAAACTGCATACAAATATCTGTCACAATTCGATCAGTTGACTAAATGACATTCCCAGACACATTTCTAGCCTCAAACTATCCTTCTAGATGCAAGTGACTTGGTTCGCACATTTGCGCACTAACTTCTGTTTGGCACGGAGTTTACGTTTATAAAACAACTGTTTCTCCCTGCACTTCCTTAAGGCCTAGGCCTGTATTTAGATGGCAAATCAACGTCCTTACAATACACTTACGAGCATAATCAGCTCTTGTTGTTGGCGGGTGAAGATTGTGGGCGCCATCTTGTTTCTTGTCCGCAGCAGATAAGTAATGCCCCAGCGGTTTCCGCACGGCCGTACGTGTAAGCATCATACCCAGTCATTAGTATTTAAATTAACTTACCTATAGATGTACTCGTCGGCTGCGGGAGGGACCAATGCAACGTGAGTGCAATCAATCGCACCCATGACGTTGGGCATGTCGGCGATATTATAAAAACCCAACTTAAGCGCATTCCAGGCTACCGTGTCATCCGGAAAGGAAATATATTTTGGACTAATGGTAGCCATGCCATCCAAAAACTTGGATAGCGTGCGGCTCAGCGTAGGCTGGGACATCCCCACGGAGAGGGCACCCAGCCTCTGGAACGAGCCGTTCGCCAAAAATTGCAGGCAGCCAAGCATCTTGGTCATACCTGAAATTGCTTGCCCCTTCCTTGTGGTGTGGGCTAACCATGGCCGCAGCTCACTATACAACTTATGGAGGGAAGCGAGATTAAGTCGGGTCAGCTCGAACAACTCAACGTCATGCATGCGATCGATATGCATGCGTCGCCAGGTCTATCTGGCCTCGGCCCTGCTGACACATGCAATGCCTTGGAGCTGAAGGCACTCACATTCCTCCACAAAGCCACAAAACATGGTCAAGCAAGCAAGCCGAGTGCAAAATGGTCCCGTAAGTGGATCGCAAACTAAACCATTTTATAGGGCGGTGGCCCCTCGGCAATCAGCTCTCTGAATCAGATGCAAGCCCATCCCAATAACATAAGTTATCTGAACGAACGAAAATTATGCCAGCATGGTATGGGTCTCAGAATATGTCTGTGGTGCCTCAGTAGAAAGGTGCCTTGGTTGTTTGGAAAGGAGGCCATTTTGAGGTGTTCACCTCAGTATCTTTCCTTTTACTGTCTGTGTTATCTATTGTATTGTGTATAACCCAATTTTTGGAGGTCAGGCTCATTGCCTGCGGGTGTGTGTTTGCTTTGGATCCTTTATCGACTAGTTTAGTACAGTACCAGAGTGTTTTATATTTACACAGTTTGGCCTTTTTCTTTTGATGAAATATAATATTTAGCAGAGCACCTCTGTTTTCATATAATTGTTGGTTGTCTATTGTGTGGTGTAGTTTTTTTGTAAGCAAATAAAATAATTTACGTTTTGTATATCATACATATATATATGTACATGCGTGCGCACTCCCACAGACACGTTTATGTGCCCCCACAGGTGCATGCTCTTGCGATTCACATGTGCGCACTCCCACAGACACTTTTATGTGCCCCCACAGGTGCATGCTCTTGCGATTCACATATGTGCGCACTCCCACAGATACATGCATGCACTCCTATAGGTGTATGAGGGTGCACCTACATACAGACACTGCCATGGGTTCATGCACACATCCACACAGGCCCTCACATGCACATGAGCAGCAGTCCTGTTGGTGGGGCCAATAAAATGCTGCAGCCTAGAATGATTGGCAGATATAGGAGGGGGGACTGCGACTGTGGATGCGATAGGTGGATGTGAGTGGGGGAAGGTTACTGTGATAGGGTCGATTGTGGGTGGCTGAAAGTGACTGTGGGAGGGGGGATAGCAGCCGGTAGTGAGTGCAGGAGAGGGGACAACAGCCGGTAGTGAGCGCAGAAGGGGTGGCAGCAGCTGGTAGTGAGTGCAGGAGGGGGGGGCAGCAGCTGGTATGGAATACAGAGGAGTGGCAGCTGGTAGTGAGTGCTGGAGGGGGGAACAGCTAGGCGGTTTGTTCACAAAGTGATGTCTTCCTGCATGTGCAATGCCAGGGCTGGCTGCACCGCTATTTTGACCTCTCTGCTCTTCCTGCATGTTACACTAGGGGCAGGGCACCGGCATCATAGCTCAAGTAAGACAGCGGGCACTGCAGAGATCACACACACACCTGGAAGGGATGGGGTGTGGCTCAAGGGTAACACCAAGCTGTGGGGGATGGGAAGGATAGAGGCTTCTGGGTGAAACTGGGCTGGAAGCGAGGAGAGCAGCACTCGGGCGACACCAAGCTGGGAGGGTGCAGAGCAGTTCTTGGACGACACCAAGCTGGGAGGGAGGGTGTGAGTGCCATCCAGCATGATGCATGGAGCCGAGGAGGAAGAAGGGCGGGCTACACATGTGAGGCACAAGAGGCATTCTAAGTGTCTGCACATCGAGCAATCTTTACATGTGTTTGCTTGATTGTAAAAGGGCAGGAATAGTCAGCCGGAGAATTACATCATTTTTCCCCTTTGTCTTGGTCCCAGGCAGATGCAACACTGTGGAGAGGCAGCAACCAAAGGTATGATGCCTCTCTAGCTTTTTTATTTTTTGGCTGAAAAATCTCTTTAACTCTTTAATCGCCAAGCATGTAATTCTCACATGGTTGCCTCTCCTGCCATTAAGTTCCAAGAATGTGAGAGTTATGTGCCTGGCTTTTCCCCCTGCTCGCAGCCACAAAAATTTTAAAAAATGCTCACCTGAGCCCCTCAATCAATCCGACAGGGTCTTCTTGCGATCCCCTCCGGCTCTTCAGGCGAGGGCCCAAAAGAGCCCCCCCCATGCTTCTGCCGATGACATCTAAAAAGGAAAAATGACATTTACTCACCTGTGGCCGCGATTCCTGTCACTGAGTCTCCTCCTGAACCGGGGAGCCTCCGACCCCCCCCCCCCAGGCTCTTCCACGGTGAGGAGAAGGCCCAAAATAGGCCGTCTCCCCCTCTTCCTCTGCTGTTGCCACTAGCCCCGCCTTTTGTGGGTAGGAAAGATGATGTCATCTGTGACGTCATCCCGCACCTGCTCAGAGACGCTCAGTAGTGCCGAAGAATTTTCTTTAATCTAACCCTTTATAGTGTGGATAGTAGTTGTATTTTATTTGTTAATGTTATAAATTGCTCTTTTCAGTTTGCCGGGTCTCCTGGGCTGAAACAGGGGGCAACCTATACATATGTGGTACCATTGCAATCAGGAGAAGTGGTCCTTTCACATGCAATATGGTTTTCTTTAATACAATCAGTGTTTCACTTAAAATAAACAAGACTCCCAGAGCGGTTGCGGCCTTTAACTCCATATCTCCATGCTTTGCCAGTAGATATGCTGAGGGCACAGATAGCGATAATACCTAAGCAGGGACGGGACCCACTGCTCTGTTCCAACTACAGACCGATATCACTGCTAAATGTGGACCTCAAAATTTTCGCGAAAATCCTGGCGACTAGACTCCTGCCATACTTGGGCAACCTCATAGGTCTGGACCAGGTGGGGTTCACCCCCGGTAGAGAGGCAAGGGATAACGTAACCAGAATCCTTGACTTGATCCACCTGACACATGAACAAGGAATTCCTGCAATGATGCTCTCCACAGACGTTGAGAAAGCGTTCGATAGGGTCCATTGGGACCTTATTCGGGCCACTCTAGAACACATAGGCTTACAGGAGAATATGAGATCTTGGATACTGTCTCTGTACTCCACCCCTTCGGCATGCATCAAAGCCAATGGGGTCCTATCTGATCCATTCCCGATAAGCAATGGCACAAGGCAGGGGTGCCCGCTATCCCCGATAATATTCATCCTGACATTGGAGCCCTTCCTCCGGAAGGTTAGGGAGAATCCAGATATCAAGGGGGTGACGGGAGGGGGCACGGAACACAAAGTAGCGGCTTTTGCCGACGACCTACTTTTTTGCATCACACAACCAGTGACGACCATCCCTAATCTCCTGAGAGAAATGAGAGAGTACACGAAGCTATCAAATTTTAAAATCAACCTGCAGAAGTCCGAAGCACTCAATGTCTCTCTCTCGCAGCGACACATGGACAACATACAGGCCAACTTTCCTTTCCGATAGGCATCCGAAGCGATCAAATATCTGGGAGTACAGATAACACCCCAGTTCAAGGATTTGTTTGCCAAAAACTTCCCGCCCCTTCTAAGCATCATTAAGCGAGACCTCCAAACATGGAAGGACAAGACACTGTCCTGGTTTGGGAGGTGCAACGTACTGAAGATGAATGTCCTGCCGCGGCTGCTCTATCCTATTCAGGTACTACCCATCCACCTACCCTCCGCCTTCCTGAGGGACATTCGTTCTGAATTTACAAAATTTATATGGGGGGGGGGGGGCAGGAGCCCGAGAACGATGCCAAAGACGAGGGGGGGGGGGGTAGGACTTCCTGATATCAGAATGTACCATGTAGCAGCACACCTAAACAGGATTGTGGACTGGAACCTTCATGAGAGCAGCAAGCGCTGGGTTCAACTGGAGCAATCATGGGCTCCGGTCCCTCTGGCGGGCCTTCCTTGGTCCCCGGGAGAGCTACCGGGCACGCTCAAATCTCACCCTACAATAGGCCCGACGCTCAGGATCTGGGCGAGACACAGGATGAACGAAAACATAGCCCCGATGCCCTCCCCGCTTCGTCCAATCACGGGGGCACTGGACTTCACACCGAACCGGCTTGATGCAGCTTTTGCGAGATGTCGGGCGCCGGGTCGAGGCGTCGCCTGCGAGTTCTTCGGCGGCTCTGGTTGGAAATCCCTGCAGGAACTGCTGAATTGGGGGGATCCCCCCATCTGTCTTTTTGGAGGGCATTACAGGTGTCTCACTTTTTGTCGAGCCTACCCCCACCCGAGGAATTCGCTAGAGAGTTGACTCCATACGAGCGTTTATGCACGACAACTGAGACAAATAGGGGTACACTATCCAAAATATACAAAATGCTGGTGGATCCAGGAGAAAACCATATACCAAGCTTCATCACAGCATGGGAGACGGAGCTTGGGATCACATTTGCCCCAACCCAAGTAAAGAAGATGCTGGAGTTAGCACAGTGGGCCTCAATAAGCAACCAGTACCAGGAGGCGGGCTACAAAATACTTAGCCGATGGTACAGATCTCCTCAGACGCTACACCGATTCTTCCCATCGGTGCCGTCTCAGTGTTGGCGATGCGAGGATGCCCTGGGCTCCCTCTCACACATTTTTTGGGGATGCGCAAAAATAAGAGGCTTCTGGGAGGAGATTGTAAAGTGGATCCAGAAGATAACAGGAGAGCCTATAGAGCTCTCCCCGGAGGTCCTCCTGCTGCATTCCACCAAAAGCTCGGTAGACAAATACAGGAAATCTTTGACAATTCACTTAGTGAACGCTGCCAGAGCATGTATCCCCGCCAGATGGAAGTTGTCACGCTCGGGGTAACTCCAGCCCTCTTAATAAGCTCACAACCCCCAATCTCCACAGCCAGCTTCACCTGTAGGAGCCCCCGCTTGCCGGGACGCAAGATACGCCTACCCGGGATCGGTTGCCCCCAGGACTTAATGGCTCAAAGGATGTAAGCTTATATGTGGGAGGACTGGAGAACCAATAGCAAGAGCGTGAGTGACGGAAGTCCAGAGACAGGCAATAGGTCGCTAACGGGAAGGCAGAGATCGTAGCGGCACCAGGGGTCAGGCAAGACGTAGTCGGGGTTCAGGCAGAGGTCAGCAACTGGGGATCAGGATCTAGAAGCGTCAGTTCAGGCAAAGGTCGGCAACAAGGATTCAGGATCGAGAGTGGTCGTACAATCAAATCGGCAACAGGCTAGACTTCACAGGAGTAGGTAACACAGGGTTCTGAGCGCTATCACAGGCAATTCACAACTGAGAGGGAATTGCCTTTATAGGGACAGGTCTGAGGGAAGCAGTGTACTGATTGGAGCACATAGGATTCCAAGGGTAATTGGCTGGTAACAAGGGAGGAGGTAAGGCCAAGATATCAATGGGGCTGATTGGCCTGCAGAGCAGAAGAGGGCGAAGCCCTCAATCCCCTAGGACTCATTAACCCTTTAATTGATCCTCCGGCGGGTGCGCGCAGCACAGCGCCGCCGGAGGGCATAACAGACACGTGCTCGCGGCCACGCGCGAGCACGTCTACTGGAGGAGGAAGCGGGGGGTGTGGCTGAGCTGGGCGCCGCTCGAGCCGACGCTGCTCGAGCCGACGCCGCCCGGCGCGGCCGCTGCATAGTGACAGCTGCAGCTGGCCGCCTGGAGACGTCGCTGGAACGGGGATCAGGTAAGCGGTTCCTGATACTACCCCCCCTTCATGAGGGGCCTCCGGACCCTCACCCGGTTTCCCTGGATTGTCACGATGGAACCTTCTTACAAGAGCCTTGGCATGAACATTCCTCGCTGCCACCCAGCATCTTTCCTCCGGACCATAGCCAACCCAATCCACCAAATACTGTAAAGAATGACGCACTTTACGTGAATCCAAGATCTTATTCACTTCATACTCGGGCTCATTATTAAGAAGAATTGGTGCAGGACCAGCAAGAGGAGCATTCTTCGCCGGTTTTAACAGTGAAACGTGAAAGGAATTAGGTATTTTCATAGTCGGCGGGAGTTGAACTTTAAAAGACACATTATTCAACTTCTTGACGATCGGAAAAGGACCAATAAATTTTGGACCTAATTTGCTAGATGGCTGACGGAGCGCAATATTTATAGTGGAGACCCAAACTAGATCGCCTACTCGAAGAGTAGGTTCCTGTGATCTAGGGCGGTCGGCAAATTTCTTATACCTCAAACCAGTGGTCTTAAGAATCTCCTGAACGTGTGTCCAGATATTCTTCCGTTCTTGAAGCCACTCCTCCAACGCCGGCAGATTGGAAGGTGACCCTGAAAGGGAAGAAGCTCTAGGATTTTTCCCTAAGTTACAATAAAAAGGAGATACCTTGGTACTCTCACTAGGCTTGTTATTGTAAGCAAATTCGGCGAAATCAATAAATTCCGCCCATTGTTCTTGGGCATCAGAAACATAACACCTTAAGTATTGTTCCAAAGTTTGATTAGTTCTTTCCGTCTGCCCATTAGTCTGGGGATGGTAGGCAGAAGAAAGAGAGATCTGTATTCCCAACCGCGAACAGAAGTGTTTCCAAAAACGGGAAGTAAATTGAACACCCCGATCAGAGACTATATTGGACTGAATACCATGAATACGAAAAATATGCGAAGTAAACAGCCCAGGTGCAGAAGGAAGTTTGGCCAAAGAAACGAAATGTGCCATCTTACTGAAACGATCTACGACCACCCAAATTACAGTATTACCATGTGAGAGAGGCAAATCTACAATAAAATCCATAGAAATATGGGTCCATGGCTCAGCAGGAATTTCAAGAGGAACCAAACTGCCACTAGGAGCCTTGTGAACTCCTTTACTTCGAGCACAAATAGCACAAGCGTCGATAAAGGCAGTGATATCGCGTCTCATGGTAGGCCACCATACATGACGACGGGCAAGCATAAACGTCTTACGGTTACCCAAATGACCAGCAGTTTTGGCATCGTGAAATTCGTGAATTACATCCGAACGCAGGTGTGGCGGAACAAACTGGCACCCCAAGGGTACATCACTAGGAGATTCATCTTGAAACGGCGCCAAGGTATTGGAGAGATCAGGAAGTAACGCCCCGACCACACAACCTGTGGGTAAAATTGGTTCACCAGAATCACCCCGATCCTTACATTCACCGAACATGCGAGATAGAGCATCAGCTTTAGTATTTCTTACACCCGGCTTGAAAGTAATAATAAAATTGAAGCGCGAGAAGAATAATGCCCAACGTGCCTGACGAGAGTTCAGCCTCTTGGCAGAACCTATGTATTCGAGATTTTTATGATCGGTATACACAGTTATAGGATGTAATGAACCCTCCAACCAGTGTCGCCATTCATCAAATGCCAGTTTAATAGCTAATAGTTCCCTATTGCCAACATCATAATTTTGTTCCGCGGTACTGAATTTACACGAAAAATAAGCGCATGGATGGAGACGCTCAGGGTTACCAGAATATTGTGACAAAACTGCACCCACTCCCAGCTCAGAAGCATCTACTTCTATAACGAAGGCTTTATGAATATCTGGATGAATTAACACAGATGCCGAAGTAAAGGCCCGTTTCAAGGTTAGAAAGGCCTCACAGGCAGAGGGGGACCAGTTAGCAGTAAAAGCCCCGTTGCGGGTAAGGTTGGTAAGGGGTGCAACAACATGGGAAAAGCCTTTTATGAAACGCCGATAAAAATTTGCAAAACCTAGAAAACGTTGCAATTCCTTTAAAGTTTTGGGTTGGACCCAATCCTGAACTGCTGAAACCTTCCCCGCGTCCATCTCCAAACCCTGGTTGGTAATAACATACCATAGGAAGGGAACTGTAGTGACTTCAAACACACACTTAGACAGTTTAGCAAATAAGTTGTTCTCTCTTAATTTTTGTAGCACCAACTTAACAAGGTGTCTGTGCTCCGGTAAAGAATTAGAAAAAATGAGAATATCATCCAAGTAGATGACTACAAATCTACCGAGATATTCCCTGAATATATCATTAACAAAATCTTGGAAAACGGCTGGCGCATTACAAAGACCGAAGGGCATGACCAGGTACTCATAGTGCCCATCCTTCACATTAAATGCAGTTTTCCACTCGTCCCCCTGTCGGATGCGAATCAGATTGTAAGCCCCTCTCAAATCCAATTTGGAGAAAATTCGAGCTCCTGTGACTTGATTGAACCGATCCCCAATCAAGGGTTTTTTTACAGTGATCTTATTCAAGGCTCGATAATCTATGCACGGTCTCAAGCCACCATCTTTTTTCTCTACAAAAAAGAACCCGGCCCCAGCAGGCGAGGTAGAGGGACGGATAAATCCTTTCCTAAGATTTTCGGTAATATACTCCCTCATTGCTTGCTCCTCGGGCAGGGTAAGGTTATAGATCTTTCCCCTCGGGGGAATAGTGCCAGGCAGCAAGTCAATGGGGCAGTCATAGGACCGATGTGGAGGAAGAGTATCAGCAGAGCGTTCAGAGAATACATCAATCCAATCAGCGTATGGCTGAGGTAATTCCTGTGGTAAGACTTGAACGCTTCTGAGGCCTGTATTAAAACAGTGACCTTTACAGTGGTCACTCCACTTGACCAACTCCCCAGCCCGCCAATCTAACACCGGGTTATGGAGTTGCAACCAGGGGTATCCCAAAACCACCGGAGTTTCCGGACAATCAAAAATAAAGAAGAAAGAGTGAGAAGAGCCGACAATTAGTCTGAGAGGTGGGGTCTTGGTATTTATAGGACCTCCCTGGATTGCCTTCCCATTGATAGCTAAAACTTGTAGGGATCTTTCAAGAGGAACTACAGGGACCCCTAAGGTG
The DNA here is from genome assembly GCA_027917425.1 of Gastrophryne carolinensis. NCBI lineage: Eukaryota > Metazoa > Chordata > Amphibia > Anura > Microhylidae > Gastrophryne > Gastrophryne carolinensis. Next base: position 223,966,738 of record CM051239.1, on the reverse strand, counting down.
GAGATCATGCTCCTGTCCAAAAAGTTTCCAGCCGCACCACTGTCTATGAAGGCGGAAACTGTCTGCTTAGAGGACCCCCAAAACAAATCAATAGGTACAAGCATCTTATTCTGGCGAGAGTTACAAACTGACTCACCCAGATCAGTACTCTCTACCTGGTCTGGGTGTGGAAGTTTTCCGCCGGTTTCCCCTTGTTGGGACAGGACCCTGCAAAATGACCAGAATTCCCGCAATACAGGCATAACCCCTCGGATCGCCTACGCTGCTTCTCCTCTTGGGATAAGCGGGTTCTCCCTAATTGCATAGGTTCTTCCTGGGAAGATGATGAGGTATTTTCTCCACGGGGAACCGGGGATCTATGACTCTGGACTGGTCTAAAGGACGTGGGAGCCCCGACTCTCTCCCTGGCCCTTTCTCTAAGACGTCGGTCTATTTTAATGGAGACCTGCATTAATTGATCTAGGTCCGCTGGCGGGGGAAAATTGACTAAGGCATCCTTGATGCTATCCGACAGTCCCACCCTGAACTGACAACACAAAGCTGGATCGTTCCACCTAGCTTCGATAGCCCAGCGGCGGAATTCAACACAGTAGTCTTCAGCCGAATTCCGTCCTTGTTTTAAGGCCCGAAGCCTATTCTCTGCGGTAGACTGTATATCTGGATCGGCGTATAAAACGCCCATAGCATTGAAGAAGGCAGTCACTGATTGTAGAGCAATGTCATGGGACGGTAAACTAAAGGCCCAGGACTGTGGGTCTCCTTGAAGCAAGGAAATGACTAGGCCTACTCGTTGGACCTCTGTGCCAGAGGAGATAGGTCTTAACTTAAAATATAGTTCGCAGGCATTCTTGAAATTGGAAAATTTTGCTCGTTCTCCAAAAAATTTCTCAGGCAGTGGAATCTTAGGTTCGGAGATATGAGGTGGTACAGAGGAAGTCGGCACTTGACGAGATTCCTGAGTGGCCACTCTTTGAGCGAGTTGGTTGATCGCTGTGGCCATAGCTTGCACCTGCTGTACCAGGTCATCCATTTTTGGCCTGTGATAATGTCACGCTCGGGGTAACTCCAGCCCTCTTAATAAGCTCACAACCCCCAATCTCCACAGCCAGCTTCACCTGTAGGAGCCCCCGCTTGCCGGGACGCAAGATACGCCTACCCGGGAACGGTTGCCCCCAGGACTTAATGGCTCAAAGGATGTAAGGTTATATGTGGGAGGACTGGAGAACCAATAGCAAGAGCGTGAGTGACGGAAGTCCAGAAACAGGCAATAGGTCGATAACGGGAAGGCAGAGATCGTAGCGGCACCAGGGGTCAGGCAAGACGTAGTCGGGGTTCAGGCAGAGGTCAGCAACTGGGGATCAGGATGTAGAAGCGTCAGTTCAGGCAAAGGTCGGCAACAAGGATTCAGGATCGAGAGTGGTCGTACAATCAAATCGGCAACAGGCTAGACTTCACAGGAGTAGGTAACACAGGGTTCTGAGCGCTATCACAGGCAATTCACAACTGAGAGGGAATTGCCTTTATAGGGACAGGTCTGAGGGAAGCAGTGTACTGATTGGAGCACATAGGATTCCAAGGGTAATTGGCTGGCAACAAGGGAGGAGGTAAGGCCAAGATATCAATGGGGCTGATTGGCCTGCAGAGCAGAAGAGGGCGAAGCCCTCAATCCCCTAGGACTCATTAACCCTTTAATTGATCCTCCGGCGGGTGCGCGCAGCACAGCGCCGCCGGAGGGCATAACAGACACGTGCTCGCGGCCGCGCGCGAGCACGTCTACTGGAGGAGGAAGCGGGGGCGTGGCTGAGCTGGGCGCCGCTCGGGCCGACGCTGCTCGAGCCGACGCCGCCCGGCGCGGCCGCCGCATAGTGACAGCTGCAGCTGGCCGCCTGGAGACGTCGCTGGAACGAGGATCAGGTAAGCGGTTCCTGACAGAAGTCAACTGCACCACCAACCGTCGGCTCATGGATTAGGAGGGTAGAGGACATCAGTCAAATGGAGGACCTAACAGCCCTCCTTCAGCACACAGAATAGAAACACAGACTCCGGTGGATGCCGTGGTTCCTATTCATGGAGTCGGATGAAGGCAGGACCCTGCGGGACGAGACCTGAGCTGGCTGAGAGATATCTGAGGGTCGGTGTGGGTCTGGAGTGCGCGGCCCGGACCGGATGCTGTGGTCCCCTGCCCGGCGCGGCTCGACTCCCCTCCTCCGCCTATTCGGGGGGGCTTGGGCTCCCCCCGCCCCCCCCCCTGGCCGTCCCCCGTTTGGCCCCCCCTCGGAGTCGTGGACGCAGATGCATTCCGCGGGGTTGTGGTTGGGGGGAGTGTGAGGGCCTTTGTCTCTCGCGGCGGGGGGGGGGCTGGGGGGGAGGAACACGGGGCCGAACCTGGTCCTTGGACTGTCCGGCCCTCCCCTTCTTGCCACCCTCCCTTCTGCTCCCCTTCTCCTTCCTAGCATGTGACTTAATCATTGCTTTTTTTTTAGCACTCCCCCCTACCCCCGTCCCCTCTTCCTTCCTCTTCATCCCCATACCCCCACAAAACCACTTCCGCCCCTCCCTCCTCTTCCCGTGTTCATCATAGTAAAAATTGAGGGCGGGAGCGACGAGACACGGCCCTAGACTGAGTCATAGATGATGGCCAAGACTAGCATATAGCATATGTGTTAAACGCGGCAGTAAGGAATTTAGATGTTATATTTTATGTACTTTATCCAGGAGTTATATCTGATTTGCTTAATGTGATAACAGTGGCCTGTTTTGTTGTCTCTGCTCTTATCAATAAAGATCTATTGTTTAAAATAAACAAGACTATTCTGCTTTTTTTATGGGAAACCCTGGGCAACCAAATAATTCTTTTGGGGTTTGTTCACAAATATGAAGCCACTACAACCAGCTGGGTACACCTAAAAATGTTAACGTATGTAATTTCAGGGAATATATGGTTCATGGGGGTATTTCAAATGTAAAGGGTCATTTTGGTATAAAAAAGCACAAGTTGCGCAATTTTCAAGTTAAATTACCTTTACGCACATGCATTACTTTGGGGTGTTTGGCAACCTTCCCCTTGGCAGTACCTATGTATGTTGGGTATTTTTCTGTTTGGGGGACCTTGCTTTTTCAGATTTAACTTGCTTTTTCTTGTTTGCATATTTATTTTTTATAGAAAAATGTGACAATTCTGCTTTTTTATTCTTTTTTTTAGGGAAACCCTGTGCAACCACATAATTATTTCCAGATAACTCAACATGTCAACAGGCCTGGTACACCTAGCAATCTTGAGGTGTGTACTGCCAGGGGATATATAGTTTGGGGGGGGGGGATTTCAAATGTAAAGTGTTTTTCTTGAAAAACTGCAAGGTGCGCATATCAGTTGTATTTTATCTGAAAATCTTCTAAAGCGTTGTTTCAGTTTGAGGGAATCTCCTGGGCAGGAAATGTGGTAAACATGAACATAAACATGTGGTACCACTCTAACTTGGAGAAAGTGGGCTTTTACATGCAATATGATTTTATTTTAACCAAAAATATTTAGAATATACTAAGAAAAATGAAAAGGAGGCATTTCATGTTAGACTCCTGAACTGCTGAAAAAAACAATATAATCCCTTCGAAAATCACTGCTGAACACGTGTAGTGCAAAATAGTGAAAAATGGTCTGGCAACAGAGGGTGACAAAATCTCCAGGTAAGCTGGAAGTTAAAAGGTTAATGTCACCCATAATCTATACAATTTCATTGCAAAATAAAATGAAATCTTTTAGGGTGAAAGAATAGAAACAAAACACATTTGGTGGCAGAAATACTCACATCCCTACCATTCAATTACCATTTGAATTTGACAGCATTTAGTCTTTTTGGGTAGGAGTCTATCAGCATGGCATATCTATTTACCTATAATCTTTGCCCATCTTCATTGCAAAAATGCTCCAAATCAGTCAGATTGGAAGGGCCTTTCCTGTTTACAGCCCACAAATATTTTATTGAATTCAGGTCTGAGCTCTGACTGGGTTTCAAAACTTTGATATTTTTCTGGTACAGCCATTTTCTTGATGTGGAGGTATGGTTTGGGGCACTGGTGTGCTGAAAGGTTAAATTCTAGGCTTGAAATCTGTGTACCAAAGTTAACTGATATTTAAAACTGTTCAAAATTCTCTTCACCTTGACCAAAGCCTCAGTCCTAGTTGCAGAAAAACAGCCTAAAGCACAATTCTGCCACCACCATTCTTCATTTGTGAAAGAGGTTGCGTAGTGCTGAATTTGTGCCAAACATACCTTTTCAAATAATGGCCAAAAATTGCTCTCATTGGACCATAATAGCTTTTCCCAGATGCTTTTGGCAGACTTAACTTGTCCACCATCTTCCCAGCAACTTGCCACCCTACCCCACAGACCAGGCATTTGAAGGATACAAGAGATTGTCATGTGTAGTACACAGCCAGTACCTGCCAGATATTCCTGCAGACCCTTTAATGATGCTGTAGGCATATGTAGGTGTATTTTCAATGTTATTGTTGTGCCAAATTGTATACACTTCTTGATGACCAGATTTACTATTATCCGAGATATATCCGATGCCTTTAAAGTTTCTTCTTTGTATCCATCTCCTGACTGATGACTTTTGAATGATTAGATCCCTTTGATGTGTTGTAAGCTGTTTATGGACCATGTTTTTTTTCGATAAATTGAAAATAAGAAAATGTCAGTAAAATCCTATTAAACACTTGAACTTTTAATAGGTTTACTCTTAATCTCTTTTAATAATGGCAGCTGATTACTATTTACCATGCTTTGAAATGTGATATTTATTATATTTATACAGAACTTTGTGAGTTCAGGTTCCCAAACCCAAACACAGACTTCAGTCTGTGTTTGAGTTTGGCCTGAACAAGGAAAAGCTGGTCCTTGGGCTGCTAAGTACTCTTTAGGTACTTTTCTATTTGTTTTGCAACTCTCTGTGTTTAAAAGACACAGTTTTGTCTAGCAACAATGTATTTACATTAGCAAATGTACACCAATGGGAGGTGTCTGGAATACAGAGCAGGGATTTCATCTTGATAAACATCTGGCAGAGGAGACAATCCACACTCGTGAACTTACAGGTTTAAATTGTCCTGCTTTTGATACCAACATGGTGCCTGAGATGGCTGCCAGGGCACATGGCTCTGCAGAGTGAGCCACATTTACTCTTCCACTCCATCTTTAAAACCCCCAGATTCCCCCAAACCAACATGATAACCCTAGGGAACCTTGAGGATTACCCTGACTAGCCTAATAATGGCCTACCGGCAGAAAACCCCCAGCCCAGACCTGGATGCGGCATCTCTCCTGGGTGCAATGGGGTGCGGGGATGGTGGCAGACTCTGAGTGAGAAACGGCGACAGCCAGTCAGGTCATGCTCGTATGCTGTAGTGGCAGCCTGCAAGGCTGGAAATGCTGGACTGTGGCAGGGGACCATCTGCTGTGGAGGAAGCAAGACTCTGAGATAGCCGAGGAGCAAGGGACAGGAGGGAGTAATAAGGAACTCAACAGGAGCTGATGGGTCTCAGTCCAGGCTGATCTCCAAAATCTTCCTGAGCTGCATCCTACACCACCCTGTACCCTGCTATCAGGGGAGGGGGGGCATCTGCAGCTTTTCAAGTGCCTTCCAGGAGGCTGCACACCAGCCCTCTCTTCATTACCACCTGCGGAGCCAACCCTCGGCAAACCCTTCCTACCACCCTGTCCTGGCACCAGTCCCCATTTACAGGCACCCCTGCATGTCCCAGACTCATGAGGCCCTACAAACCAGCACCCGGTCTCGATCTCCCTGCTGCCTGACAAGCACAGTCAGCATCTACACCCAAACAAGAGAGCGCTCCACTCCATACTTCCCAGCACTGCACCCCACTCAAGAGCCCCGGCTGATCCCCCATCCAATACCAGTACTTCAAGGGCTCAAACTTCCCCTCATCCGTGCACCCCTCGCTCTGCAACCCAATACCCCTTCCAACCATTACCCCGCATTAACATCTCCCTGTGCGCAATATGCCACAGGGCCTCACTAACCTCGACCCCTATTGGCCACTGCCTGTATAGGAGACGCTCTCCCCCACAACTGCTCACCCACATCCCCCCCTCCTCTTCCCCACATTGCATGTCACCAGCCACATCAGAGCCACCCCCACCCCTTGGCATTGCAGGAGATGCGGCAAGAGAGTGGGAGCATTGGTAAGATTCAAGCAGAGGGGTTTTTGCTCTTTACTCCCAGCAATTCATCTATCCAACATCCGCTACCTAACAAACAAATTCTAAGCACTGGGCGATCTAGACTCTCGTCCTCGGCTGTACTATGTTTCACAGTATGCTTTTACATCAATATGGCATGCTCATGTGACATCACTATCTCGAACAAGTGCTGTTCTCTGCCCCTGGAGCTCCTAGCCCTACTAAATAGGCCCTTCCACACCCACAGGGCGCTCTCTGCACTTACTCTAGTTAGTGTGTACATCCTATCCACTGCTGATGTCAACACAGCCCAAGCCTCACTTGCAGAGGCTATCTTAGGCTGGGAAAGGCCTCTCAATGAAGACCATCATTGACAAAAAATTCGACCCCCCCTGGATATTACATTCCAAACTAGAGGGTGGTGTGCAAATAATGGCCTAGTGATAAACTCGCAGTGGCGCTAATCATAGATGTCCAGTGCTCTCCGGCCATCACTGTCCCACTATTCATTAACGAGGTGGAGGTACAAAGGGTCAAAAACATGAACTTTCTAGGAATTACCATATCAGATAATCTCAAATGGGACAAAAACATCCCCAATGTCCTGAAGAAGTCACAGCAGCTCTTCTTTATGAAAAAGAAAGACTCTTCTTTCTTTCCAGAAGTATCCTGGCAATGTTCTTCAAGGCAGTCATCAGCTCCGTCCTGAAATTCTTCATTTCCTGCTTGTTTGAGGGCACACACAAGAAGGACAAGGCCAGACTCCAGAGGATCATCAGAAATACTGAAAAGATCATTGGTGCTCTTTAACCCCCCCAAGTGACACTTGTCTTGTCCCTCTCCAGGAAAAATATCTCATACACTTCATACCCTGGCCTTGTGCTGTTTAACTCCTTCTACTGGGTGGATGCAACAGGGTTCCACCTTGAAGGACCACCAGATCCAAGAGCGTTTTCCACCCCGCTGCAATCTGTCTGCTGAATGGTACCTGCCCCCCATTGGGGGCCTTGCATAACAACAGGATCCAGCACCATCCAGATGAACATGCCATATCTCATACTAGAACTGATGCTAGAACTGCAAGGAATGTTGCATCATTCCTGACCTCCTGTATCCCTTTGCTTCACAACTTGCCTTGTTTCCTCTGCTTTGTATGGAAATGGAATGTTGTAAACTTCCAAAAAGAATTCCTTGTGCACCCAGTGTTCTTGGCGGGAGAAGCTCTATTCTATATGAATCTGCCTTTTCAAATAAGGGGGTCACAGTCTTGTGTTCTGGTAGCTAAAAGTTTACTGGTAGCATTATAACATGGTAAGGGGTCCCACCATTCATTACTCCTGTCTGATTTTCTCCAAGCTTTTGCAGCCTTGCTTCATCCCATCTGTCCACATTTTTCTAAACTCACCCTTGGTTTTATATTTTTTAGCTGTTGCCAAAACTAGTTGAACCATGCATATACCTGGTAACCAAATTGTTGCCTTCAAAACTGATTTATTGACTTAAATCGCCATTTAACGGTGGTTTAGAGAGTTTTACCTTATATAGACAGTCATTACAAGCCAGGAGATGAAAATATAAAGAAGTAAAAAAAGGAATAGGAATAAAGCCAGCCAGTTTTAAATGATCAATATGAGAACACGATTTTGCAATCAGAAATGCAGATCAAGGATGGGTTAAATGTGGTAATGCAGAGGCACTCAACTTTTTGAAGAGCGCAGCCCATATAAGATTTGAATACTGGTCATGTGCCAGGTTCAGATTTTGTATTTTAAATAGCATAACAAAGATTTTCTACAACAATCAAGATACCCACTGTCTCCATAAACTCTATACATCCCATTTCCAGATTTGTATCTAACAATCCCAACAGGTTAGCTAAACACATGTTGATTGCCTCACCTCTCCAGAATGGGTCCCATAATTATAACCCATCCTCCCATCAAACCCAAATTGTAACTGTATTCTCATACTCAGGGCAGGGCTACCCTCAGTCTGAAAATTAGCCCACCTCCTGCCCAGGTCCAGACAGGAACACTACAGCCAGATGGTTGCCCAAAATAACCTTCATAAACATGAAGTCTGAGCATGAAAGTGTGGAAGACCCTATCAGGACTCGTATTACTCCAAGTACAAAGATTAGCCCACCTAATGTCCAGGAAAAGTCAGGACACAGCAGCTATCATATTGCCCACATAGAATTTTATAGATTTTAAATTGATAAAGTCCAAACGCAGGGCTTCCCCAGACCAGAGGTTAGCACACCTCCCACCCAGGTGCAGGCAACACTGTAGCCAGCATATTGTCCATCATAGGTTTTGGAAATATAAAGTCTCAAGATGAAAGCGTACCAAATACTTTTTCAGTTAGCACACTAGCAGCGGGGCAGGCTATTTCCAGTGCATATTTGGCAAGCTCTGACCATTGGTGAAGCTCATGCTCCTCGTGCTGTGGGATGGCAATAGTCTCTCTTAGCTGGTTGTGTCATCCGCAGACAATGACTGAGGTTTGTGAGGAACAGAATAAGGACTCTGTAGTCACCTCTCCCAAAACCCCAAACTCTTCATCTTCTGTCTCTTCATCCTCCTTCTCCTCCCCGGCAGCCTCCTGCATGGGGATCTGCTTCTCACTTTGGAAGACCATTGCTTTTGCTCCTGAGTGCTCTCCATTTTTTTACAGAGATAATGTTTGGTTTTTTGCGAGAACATTTACATTCAAAAGATTTATTTTGTTTGGTTTGGGACTTTTTGGCAAGACTGGGTTTCTCACTGCTGGCAGATCTTGCCAGCTAAAAGCTTTTTTTTTAAGTTTTTAAAAAAGCTTTTAATTGTGTTTTTTGTCTTTGCCCAATTGAAATAATAAAATGTGTAATGTTTAGATTATACGGTGCTGCGGAGGAGTTTTTAGTGGGGTTGTGTGGAGGTTCTGGGGCTACCCCCACAGTTTCTTTGATATTGTATAGTACCACCGTATCACCACACACCTGCAGATATACTTTGGTGTTTCACACATTTTTTGGTGCGGTGACACACATTGTTTATTTAGGTTCTATATGATAAACTTTATCAAAGTCCTTAAAGATTTCAATAAATATAAAATATAAGTAAATATAAAATTGTACACCATTAAAACCTTATATGATGATTCATTAATGCCATAAATGATGGTATATAATGACAGATGTTATCTATAAGTATACACCAATAATTGATTTTACATATAACAATTAATATAATTCTTAGAGGGTTTATTTATTTTATTTAAAACAATATTAAGATCTATTTCCATAGTAAAACCCTTTGGCACCAGTGTATATAAAGTGTAAATCCAATAAGTTTCCCTCTTGGCCAGATAACTAATTACATTATTGCCCCACCAATGGGAGTCAATTTTTTCTATCCCCCAAAAGTAAAGGTCTTGAGTCCTTCTTTTGTGCACCCTATCAAAATGTGCTGAAACACTTTGGGGTAGATTTAGAGCCAGGTGAGAATTACCACTCCTTTTTTAGGAGTGAAAATTCGCATTGACTTTCATTGTCTACTGGGCATTTATTTTCACCTGGCTCTGAATTAGCTCCAAGGTAGACCATGAAAGTAAATGGCAATTTTCTCTCCTAAAAAAAAAAGTGAGTTGTTTCACCAGACTCTGAATCGACCCCTATGTGTTTGTACTCCCTTTCTCAGATGTTCAGATATCCTTGTCTTCCAATTCCTCTTTGTCCGCCCCACATATTTTAAAACACAGGTACCATGTTAAGCCATAAATGACTCCTTGGCTGTTACAAGTTATATACTGTTTAATGTTATATTTAGCAGCCCCTCTATTTCCTTCAAATTCTCTCTCCCTTTTTTAATTTTTTTGTAGGTTTTTTACAAGCTTTACAGTCTCAACATGCATAAAAACTTTTTACTTTTGGTTGGATCTTTACAGGAGGGTCTTGATAACTGTGAACTAATTTTTGTGTGAGATTATCGGCTTTTTTTCATAAATGAACCTTGGTGTGTCTGATAATAGAGGACCATGAACTTTGTTGGCTTTCAGAATATTCAAATTTTTTTATAGATTTGTCCTACTTTTTCGTAGTCTTTAGAGAAGCCTGTGATATACGTAAGTCTTCCTTCTTGCTTGTTGTCTTTTCTTTTCCAAGTTGTAATTTCTTCTCTCTCTTTTTGTCCTATCATTTCAATTTCTTGATCTAAGCACTTTTGTTCATATCCTTCTTTTATGTACTTCTTTTTTTATGTCATTTGCTTGTTGCAAAAAAATTTTTTTTTCCATACAGTTTCTTCTGAGGTGGGGGTAATGGCCGCTAGGGATATTATTTATCCAAGTAGGATGATGACAAATTGTAGTAGGAATTGTTGATATGCACTCAGTTGCCTTGAAATACGTTTTTATTTTCAAAATCTTATCTTCTATATACACTACTATATCCATAAACTGTATTTATTTACAGATTTTTATTGTGAAGCCGTGCTTATTATTAATACAATTACATATACTCAAATTAAAATTAGATTTAAAATGTCCAAAGCGCTAGGAGAAAAATAGAGCTTGTCACAGTGGCTCTTAGGATTCAGTAATACAATCACATGGAAACTTGTGTTATCTCCGCGGGACCTGTTATTCAGTCAGTTTTTCATTCACCACGTGCATTAATCAGAGATCTGTTGTGCTTAATCCACCACCTGCCTTACAAAACACATACCAGATAGCTTTTTATCATAAGCGTTACAATCACTTCTGTGGCCGTAGTGGTAGATTCCTTTTATCCTTTTTACAAGGGGATTTTAGAATCCTTATATTTCCACTTAATAATAAAGAATCTTCCACTTATGGTTACAGACTAGTTATCCTCGTTTATTTGAAGACATCATGCAAAACAAAAGGCATAGCGATGCATAGCGTAATACTGTTAAAAAATCATGTGCGCATGTTGTACGTCCTTCTTACCAGACTGTAGATGGTATACAGCGTTGTCAACAATCTTTAAATATCGTGGGGGGGGTTAGAAGCAATCCCTCCTCATCAGCCCCTTCTATGCAAGGCGCATAAAGCCGAGCGGCAGGCACCTGTGACGTGCAGCCACAACTCGGTGATGATGATAAAGCCGATTGCACTTGGGAGCCGGGTGATGAAGGGGCTTCATCGTCATCATCAGGAAAAGAGGGGAGCAGGTTGCCCCGGAGTCAGCAGCTGAGGCAGCAAGGTGTTAGCAGCATGGTTGGCTGTCAGCATGGGGGCACAATTGTAAAGCCTGGAGCCAAACCGGGCCGGGGCCAGAGTAGAGCACCTGCTGCGCGGCAGGCTACCTTATCGGGAGGTAGTGGAGCAGGGGTTCCTGGAGTTGGCGACAGTAGCTGTGAATCAGTGCGGCCTGTTGGTGGGAAAAGTAGCTACTCGGCAGTGTGGCAGTTGTTCCTGAAGCATCCGCAGGAGGGTAACATGGCCACATGCAAGATATGTAGGCAGAAGGTGAAGCATGGCCAGGGTCCAAATGTTGGCACCACGGCCCTGCGTCAACATATGATGCGTCACCATAAAGTGGCCTGGGAGAACCGAGGCTCCGAAGAGGTGGTCCAGCCTGCTCCCAATTTCTGCCAGCCAAGGCTCCAGCACCTCAGCCGAAGGCAGCTGTGCATCATACCCATCCTGTCGCTCCTGCTCCTCCTCCTCCAAGTCATGCATCCCGCCAGCAATCCATCAGCGAAGCCATGTCCAAGAGAAAGCAGTATGCGCCCACTCATCCTACGGCGCAGAAGCAGAATGTGCTCCTGTCCAAGTTGCTGGTGCTGCAGTCTCTCCCTTTTCAGGTGGTGTACTCTGCACCTTTCAGAGAACTGATGGCTTGTGCCGAGCCGAGGTGGAGAGTCCCAAGCCATCATTTGTTTGCCAAGAAGGCAGTACCAGCGCTGCACACTTTTGTTGAACAGAAGGTGGGCCAGTCCTTGAGCCTGTCAGTGTGTAGCAAAGTGCATGGCAGCGCCGACATCTGGAGCTGTAACTACGGTCAGGGACAGTACATGTCGTTTACGGCCCACTGGGTAAATGTGGTCCCTTTGCAGCAGCAGCAGCAACTTGGACAGGTCACGCCGCTTCGGCCTCCACGCTCCCTGCACGTTGGGCCTGTGACACCGTGCGACTCGGCCTCCTCATCCTCCGCCATCTCCTCACCCTCCACTGTAGGCTCAAGTCTCAGTGCCCCTCCAGTCTACCATGTGTGCAGGGCACGGAGGTGTCACGCTGTGCTTCACATGGTTTGTCTTGGCTTAAATTTATTCATCAAGAAATCCAAACATGGCTTACTCCAAGAAAACTTAAAATGGGAATCATGGTTACCGACAATGGGAAGAACATTTTGTCAAGGAAGCCTGACCCATGCCCCCTGCATGGCTCACGTCTTCAATCTGGTTGTCAAGCGGTTTCTGAAGTGTTCCCCCCATCTGCAAGACATCCTAACAACTTCAAGGAAACTTTGCATGCACTTCAACCACTCATACACCGCCAAACACACCCTTCTTGAGCTACAGCGTCAGAACGGTAGCCCCCAACATAGTCTGATTTGCGATGTTTCCACCCGTTGGAATTCCACCCTTTACATGTTGGACTGATTATAGGAACAGAGAAAAGCCATCACGGATTCCCTGATGATCCAAGCGGATAGGGGGACTCCCCTGTGTAACTTCAATGTCAACCAGTGGCAGCTCATACGTGACACCTGCCGTTTGCTCAGGCCCTTTGAGGAAGCCACTTTATTTGTCAGTCGGCAGGATTACGGGATGAACGATGTGATTCCACTGCTTCATGTACTACAGCACATGTTGGAAACCATGGCTGGTCAGGGCACTGGAGACATGGCCTCTACATCTTACTGCCACATGAACCCCGTTGGAGCTGAACTGGAGGAGGAAGAGGAGGAGGAGGAAGAGGAGGAGGAGTGGCCCAGTGAAGCACAGTTTAGGCTTGGCGAAATGGCTGGTTTATCTAGTCAGCGGTCAGGAGAGGAGGAGCAGGAGCAGCCAGAGGAGCTAGAGGGTTTTGAGGAAGGCGAGACAGAGGACCCGGACACACCGTGGCAGTATGCAGTGGAGATGGAGACAGGTAGTCCCTCCGAGTCACTTGCGCAAATGGCAGGAAGCATGCTCACGTGCTTGCGTAGTGACCCCAGAATTGTTTCCATTTGTCGCCGGGATGGCTGTCCACCTTATTGGACCCTCGCTTCCGGCACAAAATGGGGGCATTTTTTAAACCCGCCGAGAGGGAGGACAAACTGACCTACTACAAAGACATTCTACGTAGTCAGTTGGCCGATGCCTATCTGCGCCATGGTCCATACTCTCGCAGGTCTGACTCGGGGGGACCTCACCTTGCACTGCCATGCCTGCTGGGGGGGTTTGCAGGGGCAGCAGCAGCAGCAGCAGCTCCATCAGCAGCAGCAGCCTGTCTTCAGTCGCTAATGAGTAGCTTTCTACACCTGCATAGTGAGGCTACTCATGAGCAGCAGGATGACCTGGAGCAGGACCTCAACCAGCAGGTCATGTCTTACCTTGACATGACCATGCCAACACACCTTGAGGATCCGCTGGACTTCTGGGCAGCCAAACTTGGCTTGTGGCCGCAACTAGCAGAGTTTGCCCTGGAAAAGCTGTCCTGCCCAGCAAGTAGCGCGCCATCTGAGCGGGTGTTTAGTGCGGTGGGGGCCATAGTTACGGCGAGGAGAACTCGTCTGTCAAATAAAAATGTGGAGAGACTCACCTTTGTCAAAATGAATCAGGGATGGATCAGCCAGGATTTCCACCCACCAATGCCTGATGCAGGCGACTAGATTCAGCATGGTTTTACACTTTCCAAATGGTGCAAAACATATTTATGTCTTTAGGCCAATTTTTGGGCTCCTGCTGATGCCAACTTCAGGGTGTGCCTTCCAGCCAATTTTTGGCCTCCTGCTGATGCCAACTTCAGGGTGTCTTTCAGGCAATGTTTGGGCTCCCGCTTATGCTGCTGCCAACTCCAAGGTGCGCCTTCCAGCTAATGTATGTGCTCCTGCTGCTGCCAACTTCAGGGTGCCTTCCAGCCAATGTCTAGGTTCCTGCTGCTGCGGCTGCCAACTCCAGGGTGCGTCAGTCAATTTTTGGGCTCCTGCTGCGGCTGCTGCCAACTCCAGTGTCTCTTTAAAGCAATGTCTGGGCTCCTGCTGCTGCTGCTTGCAACTCCAGGGTGTGATTCATCCAATTTTTGGGCTCCTGCTGCCAACTCCAGTGTCTCTTTCAAGCTATGGTTGGGCTGCTGCTGCTGCTTGCAGCTCCAGGGTGTGATTCATCCAATTTTTGGGCTCCTGCTGCCAACTCCAGTGTCTCTTTCAAGCTATGTTTGGGCCACTTTCCAAATGGTGCAAAACATATTTATGTCTTTAGGCCAATTTTTGGGCTCCTGCTGATGCCAACTTCAGGGTGTGCCTTTCAGCCAATTTTTGGCCTCCTGCTGCTGCTGCTGCCAACTCCAGGGTTTCTTTCAAGCAATGTTTGGGCTCCTGCTTATGCTGCTAACAAATCCAGGGTGTGCTTTCCACCTAATGTATGTGCTCCTGCTGCTGCCAACTTCAGGGTGCCTTCCAGCCAATTTCTAGGTTCCTGCTGCTGCGGCTGCCAACTCCAGGGTGTGTCAGTCAATTTTTGGGCTCCTGCTGCGGCTGTTGCCAACTCCAGTGTCTCTTTAAAGCAATATTAGGGCTCCTGCTGCTGCTGCTTGCAACTCCAGGGTGTGATTCATCCAATTTTTGGGCTCCTGCTTCCAACTCCAGTGTCTCTTTCAAGCTATGTTTGGGCTGCTGCTGCTGCTGCTTGCAACTCCAGGGTGGGATTAATCCAATTTTTGGGCTCCTGCTGCCAACTCTAGTGTCTCTTTCAAGCTATGTTTGGGCTGCTGCTGCTTGCAACTCCAGGGTGTGATTCATCCAATTTTTGGGCTCCTGCTGCCAACTCCAGTGTCTCTTTCAAGCTATGTTTGGGCTGCTGCTGCCGCTGCTTGCAACTCCAGGGTGTGATTCATCCAATTTTTGGGCTCCTGCTGCCAACTCCAGTGTCTCTTTCAAGCTATGTTTGGGCCACTTTCCAAATGGTGCAACACATATTTATGTCTTTAGGCCAATTTTTGGGCTCCTGCTGATGCCAACTTCAGGGTGTGCCTTTCAGCCAATTTTTGGCCTCCTGCTGCTGCCAACTCCAGGGTGTCTTTCAAGCAATGTTTGGGCTCCTGCTTATGCTGCTGCCAACTCCAGGGTGTGCTTTCCACCTAATGTATGTGCTCCTGCTGCTGCCAACTTCAGGGTGCCTTCCAGCCAATTTCTAGGTTCCTGCTGCTGCGGCTGCCAACTCCAGGGTGTGATTCATCCAATTTTTGGGCTCCTGCTGCCAACTCCAGTGACTTTTTCAAGCTATGTTTGGGCTGCTGCTGCTGCTGCTTGCAACTCCAGGGTGTGATTCATCCAATTTTTGGGCTCCTGCTGCCAACTCCAGTGTCTCTTTCAAGCTATGTTTGGGCTGCTGCTGCTTGCAACTCCAGGGTGTGATTCATCCAATTTTTGGGCTCCATCTGCCAACTCCAGTGTCTCTTTCAAGCTATGTTTGGGCTGCTGCTGCTGCTGCTTGCAACTCCAGGGTGTGATTCATCCAATTGTTGGGCTCCTGAAGCCAACACCAGTGTCTCTTTAAAGTAATGTTTGGGCTCCTGCTCCTGCTTGCAACTCCAGGGCGTGAGTCATCCAATTTTTGGCCTCCTGCTGCTGCCAACTCCAGTGTCTCTTTAAAGCAATGTTTGGGCTCCTGCTGCTGCTTGCAACTCCAGGGTGTGATTCATCCAATTTTTGGGCTCCTGCTGCCAACTCCAGTATCTCTTTAAAGCAATGTTTGGGCTCCTGCTGCTGCTTGCAACTCCAGGGTGTGATTCATCCAATTTTTGGGCTCCTGCTGCCAACTCCAGTGTCTCTTTCAAGCTATGTTTGGGCTCCTGCTGCTGCTGCTTGCGACTCCAGGGTGTCATTCAGCCAATTTTTGGGCTCCTGCTGCCAACTCCAGTGTCTCGTTCAAGCTATGTTTGGGCTGCTGCTGCTTGCAACTCCAGGGTGTGATTCATCCAATTTTTGGGCTGTTGCTGCCAACTCCAGTGTCTCTTTAAAGCAATGTTTGGGCTCCTGCTGCTGCTTGCAACTCCAGGGTGTGATTCATCCAATTTTTGGGCTCCTGCTGCCAACTCCAGTGTTTCTTTCAAGCTATGTTTGGGCTGCTGCTGCTGCTTGCAACTCCAGGGTGTGATTCATCCAATTTGTGGGCTCCTGCTGCCAATTCCAGTGTCTCTTTAAAGCAATGTTTGGGCTCCTGCTGCTGCTTGCAACTCCAGGGTGTGATTCATCCAATTTTTGGGTTCCTGCTGCCAACTCCAGTGTCTCTTTAAAGCAATGTTTGGGCTCCTGCTGCTTCTTGCAACTCCAGGGTGTGATTCATCCAATTTTTCGGCTCCTGCTGCCAACTCTAGTGTCTCTTTAAAGCAATGTTTGGGCTCCTGCTGCTGCTTGCAACTCCAGGGTGTGATTCATCCAATTTTTGGGCTCCTGCTGCCAACTCCAGTGTTTCTTTCAAGCTATGTTTGGGCTGCTGCTGCTGCTTGCACCTCCAGGGTGTGATTCATCCAATTTGTGGGCTCCTGCTGCCAATTCCAGTGTCTCTTTAAAGCAATGTTTGGGCTCCTGCTGCTGCTTGCAACTCCAGGATGTGATTCATCCAATTTTTGGGCTCCTGCTGCCAACTCCAGTGTCTCTTTAAAGCAATGTTTGGGCTCCTGCTGCTGCTTGCAACTTCAGGGTGTGATTCATCCAATTTTTGGGCTCCTGCTACCAACTCCAATGTCTCTTTAAAGCAATGTTTGGGCTCCTGCTGCTGCTTGCAACTCCAGAGTGTGATTCATCCAATTTTTGGGCTCTTGCTGCCAACTCCAGTGTCTCTTTCAAGCTATGTTTGGGCTCCTGCTGCTGCTGATTGCGACTCCAGGGTGTCATTCAGCCAATTTTTGGGCTCCTGCCAGCTCCAGTGTCTCTTTCAAGCTATAGCCTCGATTCAGAGACACATTCGTCCGGACTTCCGTAGCTGTCTGTGAAAGTTTGGGTAGGTGTTTGTCATTTTTTTGCTTTTTTTCGTCCATTTTTCATTGGTACGAACGTTCGGGAATGCGCTTTTGATGAACGGAAGCAAATCGGAACATTTCCGTTAGTTCGGATCATTTTCCAAACAAAATCGGAAATTTTCCGTTCGTTCAGATAACTTCCGTTGTTAGGATGGGTTCCTGTCTGATTCAGAGAGCTGATTTCCGACGGATCACCACCCTATATATCCGTTTCATTTCCGATCCACTTACGGGACCTTTGAGGCCTCGGATTGCTATTGTTGAACATGCTTTGCGGCTATGTGGAGGAGTCTGCGCGCCTTTAGCTCCAAGGCATTGCATGTATCAGCATGGCCGAGGCCATAAATTGTATTGCAATGCATGCCTGAATCAATACATTTCATGTATGCCTTATAGATGCATTTTAATGCTGACCTTAATTAGACCTTAGCATGTAAACATTTATTTTCCCACACATCCATATAATTGCTATATTTTTTTAGACTTATGTCCTTTGTGAATTATATTTGGATTGTTGAACTTGAATCTTAATTTGTTGTAGGATTTATTGTTTTAGTTGGTTACCTTTGCTTTGTGTAATTATTTTATATTTGGTTGCAGGAACTGCAAGATGTGCCACTCACACAACATAAAAGCAGTGATTGGTCCAGCTATGCGATTCCTCAGTGTTCTTGCAGGGCATCCAGGGTCGTCCCATGATGCTTATATATTGCAGAGCTTTGGCTTATTTCATCAGTTTGAGTGAGGAGAATTATCTGGTGGATGGCTCCAGGGTAAGTTTGCTCACATTCCATCAATCCATTTTCACTGTATGGCAATGAATATAGTTGATGACTCATGACTTAACCTATTGCTGTTTTTAGCCCTTGATGACATGTTAAACAATATTGTAGCTTAGAATGTGTATTTTATGTTATTATTTTTAAATTCTTTCAGGGGATTCTGGATATCCACTCCTGCCCTTGCTCCTGATGCCCGTTCTTTGCCTGCAGAATGCGGGCCAGGGGTTCTCTAATCGGGCACTATGCAAAACCCGGGCCGTGGTGGCAAGGGCCCTCTGGCTTTTGAAGTCCAGATTTAGGTGTTTGGACCATACGGGGGGGACACTGCAGTATGACCCTAACAAGGTTATACCAATATTTTAATTTAAGTTTTTTAACAGGGACCACACGTGCCAGAGTGGCACAACTGAGTGTCAGGGTTCTTCAGTTGGTGGGCGAGATGCAGGAGCTGCGCAACTCGTTGGGGACCACAGATGAAGAATAATGTTCTGTGGCCTGCCATTGCTATGTATTTTGTTTTTTATAGTAGTGCGCAGGTGCAAGATCGTAAGGATTTCCGTCTGGACGAATATTTATTGAAAAAGGGAAACAGAATAGAACGGGAAATGTAAAGGATTCGTTGGAGGATACGATGGGAAAAGGGCAAACACAAAAGCCTACATTGTAACATGTGGAAATGAAATGGAAAAGTCTGGATGGAAAATGACATCCTCGTATTCGTAATCTGCCGTACGAACGGACGGAAACTTTACAGAAGGTTTTCAATGCATGCATAGAATCATTCATACGCTCACGAGAACGGAAACATTTCACAAAAAAAACAGATCGGAACTAAAACGGAAGTTTTTTTTTGTCTCTCTGAATCAAGGCTTATGTTTGGGCTCCTGCTGCTGCTGCTTGCAACTCCAGGGTGTCATTCAGCCAATTCTTGGGATCCTGCTGCTCCTGCTGCCAACTCCAGGATGTCTTTCAGCCAATATTTGGGCTCCTGCTGCTGCCAGCTCCAGGGTGTGTTTTTCAGGCAATATAGGGGCCCCTCATAGTGATGCCACCTCAACTCTCTGCAATTGTGCCGCTCTGCGATTCTAATAGCGATGCCTCTGATCTGCATGTCATAATTATTTACAGTATTATTTCACTAACCCAGCACGCATCCTATGCGTGTTACAGCAGAATGGTTTACAACCCTATGGAGGCTCTAGGAAGCTCAGAAATAGCCGTTTTTAATAGCGATTTGTCGCGAATAAATTCGGACTGAAACTAATTTTGTCGGAAAATTTTTCAAAAGTTCGCTCATCTCTAGTCATATCCTAATATCCCCAATGTTATTTCGCCTGTTCACCTTGTGCAATATAGTTGAGCCAGTATGATCTGATTCTTAGTATCTTGTGAGTAAGCCCAATCACAACCATTGGCATCTAACTGAATTTATATTAACCAGATGGAAGGTGGTGGAGGAGGTAAACACAGAGATGGCAATGTGTCAGTGGGAGGCTGGCCATACCCCCCTTATTCTTCTCATCGCCAGAGGATTTTATGGAGGAAGCACTGTGTGCAGTGTAACTAGGCACCAACTGCTAGGTAGCACGAGTGTTGAAGGATCAAGGTGGTGCTTTCTGCCTGGAGTGGGTGAGAGTCACAATGGTTTTGGGGTGCTCCCTGTCTAGGTGCAGCTTGGACTGGCAACCTTTGAATTCTGTTGAACTGCATGCTGCTTTCCCTGTATATGCCCTGAGGCCCCTGCACTGTCTCACTTATTTTACTGGCACTGACAACATTTTGCCTGCTACTATCAGCCTACATAGTGGTTCTGGGCTGCAATCACATTTATAGACTATGAGCTGCTGCTGTCACTACATGAGAGTCTGGTGCTCCCTATATTTGTTTTCATTGGTCTTATCAGCTGACATTGCCCCCTGCCCAGTTTCATTCCCCTTTATCCCATGCCAGCAGTATGTGAGTGGAGTGCACAAGTGGAGCTTGCATTTTATTTTTTACCATATTTTCAAATGATGCAATTTTTTGTGGTCTTTTTTAGTGGATGTGCATGAAAAACTACCCTGCATTTTGGAATCTTTTTGTATGCCCGCTCTCTTTATTGTGTTCAGGTTTCAAAGCTTTTCTGCAATCAGGACCATGTCCCATTTTATGCTGGGTGACTCAGGGAGCTCCTCACAATTAGTTGTCCGAGATTAGGGGATTGTCTTTATGCCTGTGTAGAAAGGGTTGGAGCTCATTTGCAATTTTTCTCAGAACATCCATGCATGGGTTGTATGCGAAACCAGCAAGGCATGGTCTTTCTTTTGGGATGTGCAATGTGCAATGCTTTTTGTAACTGGGCATCTGTTGCTGATGGTTTATAGCCCTGCTTGTCCCTTTTAGACTGTCCACATGTGCATTTCTGTCCATGGTTTCAGAACAGATCCTGTTGTATCTGATCCTCTGGCTGAATATGATTGACCTCTTGATGTGGTATGGGTTAAAGCTGTTATGATTAAGGTATGTAGGCTGGTCAGTAGATTATATATATTTGGTGTCAAGAAAATTGATTTTTGTTGGTGACTGGGTGGAAATCAATAAGGTCTTCCTGGCGTGGAGAGCAGATGATTAGGGTGTCATCTATGTAGTAATAATAGGCAGTTTAGTGGCACATTATGACAGGAACTCTTCCAGTTTTGCCATAAATAAATTAGCATACTGTGGTGCAAACCCTGAGCTCATTGCCACACCCATGTGCTGTAAGTATAGGTCTTGGCCAAAACAGAAGTAATTGTGGGTCAAGTTGAATTGCATTATTTTTCTGATTGCTTCTGCCAGGTAGGCCATGTCTAGAGATGAGTGAACTGAGTCCAATCTATCTGTTTTAGGAAATACTAAGTAAAATGTCTGAGAAAGGAAGGGGTGGGGAAGGATGGGATAGAGGAAAATACATCCCTGCAATTACTTCTGCCACTAAGGATAAGGATGTTAGTGACAATATCAACAATGTGGTCAGCAGCCATGTGCCCAGGCCCAGTAAATGTAGCACCAGCCATTTGCCCAGGTCCAGCCATAGTAGTGGCAGCATCCATTTGCCCAGGCCCACCACTGCTAATAGTAGCAGTAGCAGCAGCAAGCCAGAGTTGTCCATTTCCTCCAGTGGGCGTGTTATTTCAATGCATCCATTGTGGATTGGTTGACTCTCTCTCACCTCAGGAGGGGGGAAGACTCTGACGCAATGACTTTGAGCCAGGTTTCAGTGGATTCTTCCTGCACAACATCTACACGTCACAGTAGCAGAAACCTTTTTCTTCCATCATCTTTCTCTGTACTGCCTCATCGTAGTGGGGTGCCAGCTTTTCCTAGTAGCCCGATTGCAATGGATAGTGATGAAGAGAATTTGTTTGATGACAGTCAGCCTTTGGAGTGTGTTGCGAAGATTGTAGAGGTGGATGCATTATCTGGGATGCATAGCTGTGGCAGTGGGGGTAGACGTAAACATACTGGCAGTTATGAAGGTGGGGTTGTGGTGTGGGGAGACAAGCAGACCATAATGAAACATGAGAACAGGGAAGTGGCAGGGATCAGGAAGGGATATCGTCAGAGCAGGAGGATACTTCTGACACTGGCAGCGACAAAAAGCCAAGCTAAGGTAGGACAAGATTATTAGCAATCCGGCACAGGGTTAGGTCTGCTGGTATGGTCCGCTCAGGAGCAGGTGATAGCGACACTGATGCTGCTTTTGCAGATTCCAGAAAAAAAGCCTGCGTAGCACATGCGGCCTGAGGTGTTAGCACTCAAGCATGCAGGGAGATAGTTCTGGATACTGGGCTGCAGAGGGTCTTGTGGGTGCATGCGGAAATGGGATGCAGGCAGGCTTCACACACTTGCAGGGTTTACATTCACTGCACAGGAGACACATCTCTTAAAAGTAGTTATTCACTTTATTTGTTGCTCCTGCTAAAAAGCAAATACACTATAGATGAACATTTTTTAAAACACACATGTCAAACATTTCTTCTGTTCCATTTGGATTCTTGCATAAGACGCACCTGACTATAAGACACACCCTGGATTTGGAGGAGAAACATTTGAAAAAAAAATATTCTGAACCAAATGGTGTGCTAAAATACCCCCTCCCAATCGCCCCATTATAGACAGTATACAAAATTACCCTAATAACACCATTACAGACCTCACATTACAGGCAGTTAGCAGTATTCCACATAAAAGGCAGTGAGGGGCATCCCAAATTACAGGCAGTGAGCAGTATCCCACATTAAAGGCAGTGAGGGGCACTCCATATTATAGGCAGTGACTGGTATCCCACAT
This sequence comes from Gastrophryne carolinensis, assembly GCA_027917425.1. NCBI lineage: Eukaryota > Metazoa > Chordata > Amphibia > Anura > Microhylidae > Gastrophryne > Gastrophryne carolinensis. Next base: position 223,944,270 of record CM051239.1, on the reverse strand, counting down.
TACAGGCACTGTGCTGGCATCCCAAATACAAGCAATGTGCGGGCATCCCAAATACAGGCAGTGTGCTGGCATCCCAAATACAGGCAGTGTGCTGGCATCCCCAATGCAGGCAGTGTGCTGGCATCCCTAATGCAGGCAGTGTGCGGGCATCCCCAATACAGGCAGTGTGCTGGCATCCCAAATACAGGCAGTGTGCTGGCATCCCCAATACAGGCAGTGTGCAGGCATCCCAAATGCTGGCAGTGTGCTGACATCCCCAATACAGGCAGTGTGCTGGCATCCCCAATACAGGCAGTGTGCTGGCATCCCCAATACAGGCAGTGTGCTGGCATCCCCAATACAGGCAGTGTGCTGGCATCCGCAATACAGACAGTGTGCGAGCATCCCAAATGCAGGCAGTGTGCTGGCATCCCAAATGCAGGCAGTGTGCAGGCATCCCAAATGATGGCAGTGTGCAGGCATTCCAAATGCAGACAGTGTACTGACATCCCAAATACAGGCAGTGTGCTGGCATCCCAAATGCAGACAGTGTACTGACATCCCAAATACAGGCAGTGTGCTGGCATCCCCAATACAGGCAGTGTGCTGGCATCCCCAATACAGGCAGTGTGCTGGCATCCCCAATACAGGCAGTGTGCTGGCATCCCCAATACAGACAGTGTGAGAGCATCCCAAATGCAGGCAGTGTGCTGGCATCCCAAATGCAGGCAGTGTGCAGGCATTCCAAATGCAGGCAGTGTGCAGGCATTCCAAATGCTGGCAGTGTGCTGGCATCCCCAATACAGGCAGTGTGCTGGCATCCCCAATACAGGCAGTGTGTGGGCATCCCAAATGCAGGCAGAGTGCTAGCATCCCAAATACAGGCAGTGTGCAGGCATCCCAAATGCTGGCAGTGTGCTGACATCCCCAATACAGGCAGTGTGCTGGCATCCCCAATACAGGCAGTGTGCTGGCATCCGGAGCAGCGGCGACTACGGAGGCGGCAGGCAGTGGGGGAGCCATGGAATGTAAGTATTTTTCTTTTTTACATTCGCCCGATAAGACTCACTGAAAATCCCCCCCCCCCCCACACACACACTCTTAAATAAGTGCATCTTATAGGGAGAAAAATACGGTCTTTTACTTTACCTGAGTCAGAGTTGGTATACCCATGTGACGACGATTAAGTTTCAGTAGGATAAGTCCCAAGTCTGAGTAAACACTAGGCGTTTTTACTTTACTTTACCCCCCTTTAAGAAATCAGTATTTTCTCTGTACCGTAGTGTATTCCTCACTGTCCCTCAGCTACTTGTGTGGTGGGCTTCATTAAAAGACATACTGACCACTACCCATTGTGTGCTGTTCGGTATCTAACCTGGTTGTAGCACAGGCGTAAATGTTCCTACACAAAATGTTGCATATGTTTTGCAACATTTGTGTTGTCATAGTTACATGGGGACTAATGAATCTAGCAATAATTGTATCAGAGAGAAAAGTGCCCCAATGTCTATTTTATTCCCTACAAATGTGTCCACTGTGTATTGTATTTTGTGATAAATCTCACAATAGGTAAGTCTGACTTCTTCAGTTGAGTAGAGATGAGTTTAAACTGGTCTACTACTCCAGCCTGACTTGCAGCCTATCTCAAGTTCTTTTGTGGGTACCCTAATTTCATAAATCTTTGATCGAGCTCTGGCCCATTATGTATCCTCCCCAAAACAGTTCTTGTACAAGCAAGTTTGCAATTTAAAACACAACTGCTTTCTCGAACACTTCAAAGCAGCAATAAAACACAAACATTTCCATTTTATTCAAACACTGTGTTAAGGCATTGTCCATGAAAGTCCAGGAAATATTTACAAAAAAACCTTCTTTACAAAACTGTTCAAAAAGAGCACTCCTCAATGTCCTCTCCAACCCAAGAGTCTTAAAGTGTCTCTGGTTTCAAACAGATAACTATGAACACATTGAACCTCTTTAGTAAACTCAAAATGAGATTAGTTCAAGAGGTATAGAATTCAGAGTGTGGCAGACTAATGCGATGGGCATCCGGTCTATGCACCATAATGCTTTTCACAATGTCTCCCTTACCGGGGCTTGAAAGTACAAGTCTGTCCATATAAATGGTACGACCCCCACTTCCATGTACATTGACATGAGGTTTAGCGCTGTTTTTTCTTAGCTGGCAAACTTTTAAAGGATATACGCTTAGGAATTACTAAGCGATTTCTAAAAGGATCATCCACCCAGCGATTTCTGTGTTCCTTCACGAAAATCATTTGCTGCTCATCCAAATAAGAGTACTCCATTTCCAGCTCTATCACTACCCTTTGTTGAACAATATAATGGGCACGGGGTAGATTGGACAGAGCAACAGGATTCCCTTCCCCTGGGAACACATCGGGATTGTCTGCACGCTGGGCGACAAAAATAATTAGAGAGGTGCTCTGCGGCCTCTCTGTTTTGAGTGATTGGGGGGGCCTACAGGTGGCATAGTAGCTATGTCCTGGAGGACCGCTTCTAGGGCATCAACGTCCTCTTCACCCTCTTTTCCCTTTCTAGCTACTCCAACAAAGTCACTAACCTTTTTCTGAAGCTGCTTCACGGCAGCAGTAACATCCTCCGCTATGGTGGTAAACTGGGTACACTCTCTGACTCTCAGCAGTACTAAAACTCAGGTCCGGGTCATCACTCATGGCGGCAGCGGTATCAGCAGCCTCACTAGGTAACGCAGATTTGAGTGCGTTTCGGTCGTCTCTCTTTGGCCGGTGCAGCAGCTTCAGGGGCACTGCTAGCATGTATGGCACTCTCCTTGGTGACAACAGCAGCGGCAGTAGGGTCAGACTCCTCACCATTTCCAGTTTTCCTCCACTGGCCTCTGCAAGTATCAGTTTTACCACACTTTTTCTCCCAATCTATTCCAGACCCTCCTTACACTTGGGATTACCTCCTTGCCGATTGGATGTGACTGCAAGACAAAAAAGGCGTGGCCCCTCCCGGCCCCATAAGTAGCAGCTGCCTCCTAACCTAGATCAGTTTCATTCTTGCAGTTGCAAGTGACTGTGAAGCGGGGGAAGGAGGATTCGCTCTCAAGGATTGGCAGCAAGCCGGGGAAGGCAACCTGTTGGCTTCCTGCGTAGCCTTATTTCCACGGATCCCCTAGACCCAACTGTGCCTCCCACAGCGTCTGGCTATTTTGGGGTTCGTGAGGTAAGGTGGAAGCGCTGAGGTCTTGGGGTGCTTACAGAGCTATTTGTGCTCTGGGCTGCAGGCTTCTTAGAAAGCACTTTGGCTGCAGGTTTCTTCTGGTGTACCTGCTGAGGAGCCTTTTTTATTTTTATTCAACCCATCCTTCTTCCTGGTTCATGTTAGGTTGTTTTTTGAAAGGAAAAAAAATATATATTTTTTTTTCTTGTTTTTCGAATTCAAAGATCACGCCTTTAAGGGGCGTGGTCTGACGTCCCGCAGGGGGCAGAGCTTAAATGCGGAAGCACAAGGTCGCATTTTCTCAGTCTCTCTCTCTCTCCGGCTGGAGGGAGGTTGTGTCCGCGCTCGCTCTGCAGGTTACGTCGCTGGAGGTAAGTGTCAGCAGCCCCGGCTGGGGCAGTGCGGCTGCTGCGGAGTTGCGCCTGCGGCGGCGGCCATTGCGGGCCGGCCCGCTGTCCTCACTAGTGGTCCAGGCTATCAGGGCTTTAAAGGGATCATGGCCTCGCTGTGTGCGCGGTCTGGGGGATCACTCATGTCGCCGTTTGTTGGTTATGGGGCACAGGCTGATAGGGTCCCATTTTTAGATTTTTAGGCAGTATATATATATATATATATATATATATATATATATATATATATATACATGGGAGCAAAGAACAAACTAACTGGGCAGCACTCACCTAGAAGCCAGTAGTGCGCATAGTATCATAAATATTCGTGTGCTCACTCGTCCCAGCATAAAAGTATTTAGAACTAAACAAAGAAATGGGGGAACCCACCCTCCCCCAAAGAAGATGCCTGGTTGCTAATGAGTGGCACTACTCATGAATGTACAAAAGGTATAAAGAGTTTATTATTCTTAGTGGTTACACAAAATGACATACTAACACCATTACATATACACAACAGACATAACATGAAACTATAAAAACACCAGGGGGCACCGGAGGTCTGTCACAATCATCATATAGCCCTAAAATCCAGCCTAAAACACACTACCTAAAAATTCATCACCTATCTCAAATATGTGCAAATCTACAATCAATTATGTAACTGTGCCTAATATAGAAAATAGTTATCACACAAAAAAAATAATACCAAAATCACTATTCATATAACAGGAGGACTATCCAGGGTGTGCAAGAGAAACACACAATTATAAATATTATCAAGAAATACCGCAAAGAAATTATAAGTGTGCATATACAGACCAACCGGGGTACCCCTGTGGGGATAAAACGCCAACGCGTGTCGTAGTGACCCCACACTACTTCATCAGGGCGAAAATGAAGAAAGCCCCACATCAAGTCCCTTAAGTATGAATGCACGTGACCGCCCAATGGAGGGGATAGCCAATGTGAACCCGTGGTTGCCATGTCCTACCTCCCATCCTCCACCTCCTAAGCGTCCCGTATGGCCAGCGCGCAACCCCGCACATCTGTGGTATAACAGCAAGGTTCAATTACCGTGCTGAGGCTGGGCCGGGACTCGCACATGCGCACTCCGGCCGGAAGTGCGGCACGCGAGTCCCGCCTGCCGTTGCCGGGCAATGCGCGACGCCGTGCATATGAATTGATCCGGCCCAAAACAAGACACTTAAAGGGGGTACCCATCCCATCCATCCTACAAAAGCAGACCGCATGCCCATGAGGCGGTTATGTATCAAAACTGCCCCTCAGCAGGAGGCCGAAGCGCACGTGCGAGTCACCGTCCCCATATCCGTGACGTCACCGGCGCTCCAGCCAACCGCCGCAACCAAACCGCCCAGCAATGACAGGGCAGCAAAGGAAGAGAGGATGGAGAACGGGGGGGGAAAGACGGGGGGCAGGACACGGGACCACGACAATGAGCCCGTACCTGGGCGGTACACATATGTAAAAGGGTACCTAAATACTAGGCGTGCTGCCGCTGATAGCATTCAGCACAGTAACCCATGGCAACCAATAGGACAATTGATGTGGGACCACCATTTACCTCTATCAACACACAATGTTACAACACCTACAACATATATCTATGTAACCAGCATTTTTTTAAAAAAATTACTATAAACTTCTATACACAAATCACACATTAGAAAGTTAGATCAATTATTATACCATGTCCTATACAACAAACGATTCTAATCTATATCATTCTATATCAATATTTAAACACTACTAGTTGGGAGGGGCAAAGCACCGAATCAATAAGTGCAGGTACAAAAACCAAGTAACACTGAGAGTAGTTAGTTTCAAATGCTTATGAATGAGTCTCTCTTCCTCCAAAAAGGCTCACTCAGTGCACACTGGTCCAGAGGTCATCAAGGAAAGCTTCTATACAAATTCTTCCATTACCAAGGCCATTACATGATTTCTCCAGTAGAGGCTCAAACTTCAAGAATAGGCGGGTGACAGCACAGTCCTAACGCAGGCAGGGTATTTCAAATGGTCCTTCCAGCCGGATGGAATCCAAGGTAACCAAATCCCCCTCAACCAAGCCCAATAGAGGGAGCAAGGGCAAGACGGTTGTGAACGAAGCTCCACGGAGGCGCTGCAATCTTAGGACAACACATGTGCTGGTGGAGAGGTCGTCCAAGGGGCTCCCCGCATCGACCTGATAGAACATCCCACTCAGCATACACCAATCACAGTCGTCCTTTTGCGTCGTCTTTATATGACTCCTTCTCTTACTGCATCGCAGACAACAGCTCCATCTCAGAATGTGCCCAGTGCAACTAACCAAATCTAAAATAGAAAATAAATAATTAACCATGTAAAAAAAGCCAAAAAAGAGAAAAAGTGAAAACAGAAAGAGGGGCGCATCCATCTATGTCCCCATATCTATATTGTACCAAAAGTGCACAAATCAAAAATAAAAATGCAAGGTGACAAAACGCAACTCACCACTTAAGAAACTAACCCAACCACCTGTGTCCATATACCCCACTTCACAAAACAAAATCACCCTAGCCACCTTGGCCAAAGTGTGTACAATTTACAATTTATCACCCTAATTGTGATAACCTTATGACCCCAAAAACGGTGTGAAAGAGACATCTTCATTTAAACCTACAGGGTGCTGTGAATTAAGTAAATAAATCCACCTAAGTTCTTGTTGGAGCAGTTTGCGTTTGAGGTCACCCCCCCTAGGGCCCGTCACAACCCTTTCTATACCCATAACCCTCAATGATTTGTAATCCGAGTTATGGACCTGTAGAAAGTGTCTGGCTACCGGGGTAATAGTTTTACCTTGTTCAACATGTTTCACTGCCAGGCGTATGCTTGAAATATGAGCCTGTAGTCTGGCCTTAAGGCTATTTCTGGTTTCCCCCACATACACTTTGGGACAGGAACACCAGAGGGCATAGATCACCCCTGTACTACGGCAGTTAATAAACTGTCTGATGTGAAAGGTTTTACCCGTGGTCACATTCCGTACCCTCTTGTCCTTAAACATATACTGGCAAACGGAACAACCACCACAGGGAAAATTCCCTGTGACTCCGTGCTCCCCAAGCCAGTTCGAAGATTGTTTAAAGTGACTAAGGCAAAGGATGTCTCTCATGTTGGGTGCACGTTGTGCAACCAACCTTGGGCCCCCCGATGTCCATCTCGCCAGATCCGGATCCGATTCCAGGATGTTCCAGTGTGTTTGCAGTATGCGTCTGAGTTTACTCCAGTCCCGGTTATTTTTTTTTTTTTAATTCTTTATTTAACTTTTTTTTGCATAAAAACATACACAATGTAAAAAAACAAAAACAAAAAACACACGAGAAGAAAGAAAAAGAATATAATGACAAAAAGTTACAGGGTGCATTCCAATACAATACACAGTAGGTCAGTGGGACAGGTACTCCAGGGGTATGGATTTGGGTTCAGGGAAGGGTAAAGTAGCGGCTGGATGAGACACACATCACACTTAAGCCTTCACACAACTAACTCAGCTGTATATGGAGGCCGTCCGTCGAGAGGCCTCCAAATGCTGATGTCTCACCCTGCAGGGCACCCCATAGGCTGCTTAGAAATAGGGTGTATCTCGTCACTAAAGTATCCCGGGGGGGGGCAGGGGCGGTCCCCTATAACATCATAGCGGTTTAGCGGTACAGTACATGGTCATCTGTTATCTGACTCTGTGAACAACTGTTTAAACTCTTCTGACTCCTGATAGATTAACCAGGGCATCCATGTGCGCCTGTATTGCTCATCCCTGTCATGTAGTGCGAGAGTGAGATCCTCCATCTCAGAGATACTTGACACCTCCTCAACCCAGTCTCTCACAGTGGGGGCCCTTTTTTGTTTCCAATATCTTGGAATCGCTAGTTTTGCTGCATTCAACAAATGAGCCTGCAGCGATCTCTTATACTCGCTCACAGAACGATTCGTCAAGTGCAGCAGGATCTGAGCTGGGCCCGCAAGGGACTGGTCCCCGGTGACCTGGGAGATTATGGTCAGCACTCCCTCCCAGTATGCGCGGATCTTGGAACAGGACCAGAGGATGTGCAAGAGAGTGCCCCTCTCAGTCCCGCACCTCCAGCAATTCGGGTCCACCGAGGTAGACATTCTGTTGAGCCTGTCGGGCGTGTAGTACCAGCGGGTCAGGACCTTATAGTTAGCTTCCTGTACTCTGGTGGCAATCGAGGATCTGTGAGCAAGGGACGCGATTTTTTTTTCTCTCTGACCCTCATCAAACTCCATCCCTAAGTCGGCCTCCCAGTCCCTCCAGAACGCCGGGGGGCTATCCCACTCCCCAACCAGCATCGAGTATATTTTGGAGGTCAGGTGGTCGTTTGGCGCTTCGCCCAAACAGATCCTCTCTAGCTTGGTGTGAGTCCGACACCTTTCCCTCTTCAACCCCTGCCCAGCTACAAAGGCTTGCAATCTAAGCAGGGTCCATGGGTCAAGGTCTGTGTTCCCCCATCTGGATCTCAAGTCCGACAGTTGTGTCCATCCTCTCTCTGAAATCAGGTCCCCAGCCCTCAACTGATCCAGCTCACTCCATTCCCTGAGGTCTGCTCTGGATGACCCGGGGGCCAACAACGGGTTAGTGATTATGGGCACCATGGGGGAAGGCCACGGAGAAATCTCCGAGTAGGATCTGTACTTTCCAAAGACCCTCATTGAGGCCTCAATAGTCGGGTGCCTTCTCATGTCTAAGGGTAGATCCCCCCTGCCCCACATCCAGACATCTGGCGGTGTGGAGGTCATAGCACGCTCTAGCTGCACCCACCTTTTTGTGTTCTGGCACGTCGCCCACTCGCAGGTTCTCTGCAGGTGCGAGGCCACCCAGTAGAGCCTAATGTCCGGCAGTGACATGCCCCCCTGGTTCTTGGGCCTGTAAAGCGTGCGTTTCCCGATCCTCGCTCGCCTCTTGTTCCAAACAAAGCTCAGGAGGGACCTGCTGAGATCAGTAAAGTAACTCAAAGGGATCCAGACCGGCAGGGCCTGGAACAAGTACAACAGTCTGGGCAGTATTGTCATCTTTATTATGTTAACCCTCCCCATCCAGGAGAACGTGGGAAGGTCCCACCTCCCCAGATCAGCTCTAATCCTCCTGGCCAGAGGAAGGAAATTCAGGGTTACTATATTGTACAGGGAGCGTGGCAGCTGGGTTCCCAAATATGCTAGAGAGGCGTTGGCCCACCTAAAGGGGAAGGACTGCCGAATGGCCCCGGCGAGGTCTCCTTGAAGGGAAACATTCATGGCTTCGGACTTATCGAAGTTGATTTTTAGGTGTGGGATAGTCACGGAAGGGTTAGTAATAAAAAAAAGCAGATCATCCGCATAGGCGGCGACCTTGTGGGTGCTCTCTCGGGTAACCACTCCCTGGATGTCGTTGTTTTCTCTTATTCTACATAGGAATGGCTCAAGCGATAGAGCAAAGAGGAGGGGTGAGAGGGGGCAGCCCTGGCGGGTACCATTACTGATCCACACCGGGTCCGAGAGGTGGCCATTGATCCTTATTCGTGCCGAGGGAGTGGTGTACAAGGCCTCTATGAGCCGTCTCATATTATCCCCCAACCCAATATACCGTAGAGACTCTTTCAGGAAAGACCAGCTTACCCTATCAAAGGCCTTTTCGGCATCAGTAGAAAGAATCATCAGGGGGGTCCCGGAGGTTTTGGCTGCATGAATAACATTAATGGCACGGATGACGTTGTCTCTGGCCTCTCTATGTTGTACAAACCCAGTCTGATCCAGGTGCACAAGACGAGGGACCAGAGGCGACAGTCTATTGGCCAGGACTTTGGCATATAGCTTCATATCTGCGTTAAGCAGAGAGATGGGTCTATAGCTTTTACAAGATAACGGGTCCTTTCCTGCCTTATGTATGACAGTGATGTGAGCTTCTAATTCTCTGCTGGAGAAAGCTCCCGGGTTCTCCTCGTCTATTATTGTGTTCCAAGCCCTTACCAGCCGCGGGCCCAGCAGAGCCTCAAAGATTTTATAGTATCGAGATGTAAAACCGTCCGGTCCTGGTGCCTTGCCCGAAGGCGAAAATTTAATAGCCTCGGCTAGTTCCCCCATGCTAATTGGTGCTTCGACTAGGGCTGCGGCCTCTTCAGAGACCTTCGGCATATTAGAGCCTGCCAGGTATTGTCTAATCCTCTCCAACTGCCTCAACCCCGATGTGTCCCCGGGTAGGCCATAGAGGCCCGCGTAATAATTCTTAAACGTGCCCGCTATAGACTCTGAGGTGTGCTGCTTCCGCTGGAACTCATCCATAATTTCATTTATGTAGTTTTGGGCCTGCTGCTGTTTGAGAGCTCTAGCAAGTAGGGCGCTGTTTTTGTTACCAAACTCATAATATCTCCTCTTACATTTTCTAATCACATGTTTGGCTTTCTGCCTTAATAAGGCGTTGAGTGCCACTCTAGCTTGCGTAAGCTCACCAAGTACACTCGCTGCTTCTGACTGTTTGTGGGAGAGTTCCAGGTTGTTGACCCTCTCCGTCAGTTTCGCCCAGTCCCGGTTATATTTGGTACAAAATCTAATTTCTGACTTACCCTGTCTTTTCTTCCTCGGGATCAGGAGAGTATCTCTAGGTGTTGCATCTGCTCGTTCCCATGCCCGTCTGATTACTTGTTTTGGATAACCCCTCTTCTCAAACCGGGCACTCAGCTCTCCTGCTTGTTGTTGGAAACTCACCTCTTCAGAGCAGTTCCTTTGCACCCGCAAGAATTGGCCAACCGGTATGCCATTCTTGAGGGCCGAAGTATGAAAACTATCATAATGGAGGAGTGCATTAGTCGAGGTGGCTTTACGGAACAAATCAGTTTCAATCTTGCCATCCTCCCTCAACATAATATTTAGGTCTAAGAAGGTAACACTTGTCTTTGACTTGTGTATAGTCAGATAGATATTATACACATTCCTATTGAGAGTATTGATAAAGTCATCCAATTCACCCTCGGTCCCCCGCCACAGCATTAACACGTCATCGATGTAACGGTACAAACCCAGCACGTGCCGGTAATGATCCATGGAGTCGTCCTGAAAGACCACCTCTCGCTCCCACCATCCCAGGAATAAATTGGCAATAGAGGGGGCACACCGTGTGAGCCTTTTTGGAGGAAGAGAGACTCATTCATAAGCATTTGAAACTAACTACTCTCAGTGTTACTTGGTTTTTGTACCTGCACTTATTGATTCGGTGCTTTGCCCCTGATATAGATTAGAATCGTTTGTTGTATAGGACCTGGTATAATAATTGATCTAACTTTCTAATGTGTGATTTGTGTATAGAAGTTTATAGTAAATTTTTAAAAAAATGCTGGTTACATAGATATATGTTGTAGGTGTTGTAACATTGTGTGTTGATAGAGGTAAATGGTGGTCCCACATCAATTGTCCTATTGGTTGCCATGGGTTACTGTGCTGAATGCTATCAGCGGCAGCACGCCTAGTATTTAGGTACCCTTTTACATATGTGTACCGCCCAGGTACGGGCTCATTGTCGTGGTCCCGTGTCCTGCCCCCCGTCTTTCCCCCCCCCCGTTCTCCATCCTCTCTTCCTTTGCTGCCCTGTCATTGCTGGGCGGTTTGGTTGCGGCGGTTGGCCGGAGCGCCGGTGACGTCACGGATATGGGGACGGTGACTCGCACGTGCGCTTCGGCCTCCTGCTGAGGGGCAGTTTTGATACATAACCGCCTCATGGGCATGCGGTCTGCTTTTGTAGGATGGGTACCCCTTTTAAGTGTCTAGTTTTGGGCCGGATCAATTCATATGCACGGCGTCGCGCGTTGCCCGGCAACAGCGGGCGGGACTCACGTGACGCACTTCCGGCCGGAGTGCGCATGTGCGAGTCCCGGCCCAGCCTCAGCACGGTAATTGAGCCTTGCTGTTATACCACAGCTGTGCGGGGTTGCGCGCTGGCCATACGGGACGCTTTGGAGGTGGAGGTAGGACATGGCAACCACGGGTTCACATTGGCTATCCCCTCCATTGGGCAGTCACGTGCATTCATACTTAACCCTTTAACCGCCAGCCTACCTTGAGATTTTGTCACCCTTTGTTGCCAGACCATTTTGCACTATTTTGCACTCCCCTTGTTCAACTGTGATTTTTGAGGAGATTTCCAGGGATTTCCCAGGAAAATGATATATTGTTTTTTTCAGCAGAGTCTGGGCTTTAACATGAAATGTCTTGTTTGTCATTTGTTAGGTGTATTCTTAATATTTTTGGGTGAAATATGTGCAAAAAAAAAATAAAAAAAAAAATTTTTACATATTGTAGTTTTTTTTGGAATAAAAAATGTAAGTTTGTCAATAAAATCTTATTGCGTGAGAAATCCCAATTTCTCCCGGTTACAGCAGTACCACATATGTATAGGTAGACACCCTTTCCTGCCCAGGAGACTCCCCCAAACTGAAACAGCGCTTTAGGAGATTTTCAGATAAAGTACAACTATGCTATGCAATATGCGCACCTTGCGGTTTTTCCAGAAAAACAACCCTTTACATTTAAAATACCCCCAACAAACTATATATTCTCTGGAAGTACACACCTCAGGCTTTCTAGGCGTACCAGGCTTGTGGATGTGGCCATAGTTTTCTGGAAGTAATCCCTCAACGTAATCTTTGGTTGCAAAGAGTTTCCCTAAAAAAAGGATAAAAAAGCAGAATCAAAGCCACATTTTCCTAAAAAAACTATATACAAACAAGAAAAATCAAGTTTAATCTGAAAAAGCAACATCTCCCGAACAGAACGATACCCAACATGCATAGGTTCTGTCAAGGGAAGAGTTGCCAAACACCCCAAAGTAAAGCATGCGCATAACGGTAATTTTACTTGAAAATTTCAGCTCTGCAGACAAAGTGCGCACCTTGCGATTTTTCAACCAAAACAACCCTTTACATTTGGAATATCCCCCATAAACCATATATTCCCTGAAAGTACACACGTTAAGCTTTCTAAGGGTACCCAGCTTGTTGTAGTGGGCTCATCTTTCTGGAATTAATTCCTCAAAGAATTCTTTGGTTGCGCAGGGTTTCCCTAAAAAATTTATAAAAAAGCTGAATAAAAAACACCTTTTCCTAAAATATAAATATGCAAACCAGAAACAAGCTAAGTCTGAAAGCGCAAGGTCCCCCGAACAGAACAATACCCAACATGCATAGGTACTATTAACCCTTTTAATTGCCAGCCTACTTGAGATTTTGTCACCCTCTGTTGACAGGCCATTTTTCCCCATTTTGCGTCATGTTTTGCGACATGTTTTGCGCCATTTTTGCTGGAACTTTCAGAAAAATTATATATTTTTTTTTTTGCAGCAGAGTTTAGACTTTAACATGAAATGTCTTGTTTGTAATTTTTTTTTTTTTTTTTTACAATATTAAGTGAAAAAAAAATAAATAAATAAAATTTTTTTTTTAGAAAATTGACTCCTTTATTTTAAATAAAAAATGTATTTTATTAAGGAAAATCATATTGCATGTGAAAGCCCCATTTCTACCGATTAGAACGGTACCACATATTTATCGGTAGCCCCCCGTTCCTGGCCAGGAGACCCCTCCTAACTGAAACAAGTATTTTATAACATTCACAAAAAAAAAAACACAAAAACCATCCACACTACAAAGGGTTAAATCGAGAAAAAAAATGACATAGGGTCCCCCCTCCCAGGGGAGGGAGACCCCATTTTTTTTTTGATTTTTAAGGGTTAAAAACCCTTAAAAAAAAAAATTGACGTGGGGTCCCCCTTACCCGAAGTAACCAGCCCGGGACCAGCTATGGGGGCTTGTAGGCACAGAGTGGGGGGGCCAGCTTTTGTGGCCCCCCCACCCTGCAGCCTACGAGCCCACATAGCCTATGTGGGCCCGGGCTCTTCTGCCCCCCCCCTGGCCTTTGGGGAGGCAGGTAATGGGGGTGCCGGGGGTTAATGGCAAGCCACCCGCTAGCGCAGGTGGCTTGCCATCCCCCCAGCCTTGTGAACTGGTATAGGGGTCATGGACCCCTTACCAGTTCACAAGAGGTTAAAAGTAAAAAATGACACAGACACACAAAAGAGAAAAAATATTTTATTATTTTTTTTTTTTTTTTTTACACTGTACTCACCTCCCATCCATCCTGGAGCACTCTGTCCCTCGGCGATCACTGGCTTCTGCTCACTTGCTAGAAGCCTTTTATAGCTGCTGGATGACAGAACACAAAGGGTTAATAAAAAAAAAAAATGACATAGGGTCCCCCCTCCCAGGGGGGGCGGACCCCATTTTTTTTTTGATTTTTAAGGGTTAAAAACCCTTAAAAATCAAAAAAAAAATTGACGTGGGGTCCCCCTTACCCACAGTAACCAGCCCGGGACCAGCTATGGGGGCTTGTAGGCACAGAGTGGGGGGGCCAGCTTTTGTGGCCCCCCCACCCTGCAGCCTACGAGCCCACATAGCCTATGTGGGCCCGGGCTCTTCTGCCCCCCCCTGGCCTTTGGGGAGGCAGGTAATGGGGGTGCCAGGGGTTAATGGCAAGCCACCCGCTAGCGCAGGTGACTTGCCAGACCCCCGAGCCCTGTGAACTGGTATAGGGGTCACATGGACCCCTTACCAGTTCACAAAGGGTTAAAAGGTAAAAAAAAGACACACACGTTTTTTAAAAAAAGTTTATTAAAAAAAAAAAAAAAAAACTTTTACTTTACTCACCTCCGATCTTCATCTTCTGTGTCCCGCGGCGATCTGCTGTCAGTGACGGCTGGGCAGAGAAGGGGGGAGGCAGGCGATCGGAGGATCGCATACCTCCCTCCTTCCCCGCCCAGCCGTCACCGGCATCTGAAAGTTCAACTGCCGGGTGCCCCAATGACACCCGGCGGTGACGTCATCTGGCCCCGCCCCGATGACGTCACCAAGATGGCGGCCGCCATCGGAAAGCAAAGGGAGGAGGGCTGTTATGCCCCCTCCAGAAGACAGAAGAGCGGGGGGGGGGATCGGAGCCCCCCCCCCCCGTGAAGAGGAGAGCCGGCGGGGACAAAGGTAGGTGACTGTTTTTTTTTTTTTGTTTTTTTTTTATAGGAAACCGGGCGGCTGCTGAAACGGGGGGGGGGCACCCTGTTCCGGGCCCTCCCCTGCAGCCGGAGGAGCCCCGATGGGCGATCGGAGCCCCTCTGGCTGAAGAGGAGACCCGACCGGATCGAACGAGGGGTCAGGTAAGTGTCTTTTATTTTTACTTTTTTTTTTATTTCTGGGGAAAGTCAGGCACGTAAATTTTACGTGGCTGGCGTTTAACTGTTGGAGAGGCAGCCACGTAAAATTTACGTGGCTGGCGTTTAAAGGGTTAAGGGACTTGATGTGGGGCTTTCTTCATTTTCGCCCTGATGAAGTAGTGTGGGGTCACTACGACACGCGTTGGCGTTTTATCCCCACAGGGGTACCCCGGTTGGTCTGTATATGCACACTTATAATTTCTTTGCGGTATTTCCTGATAATATTTATAATTGTGTGTTTCTCTTGCACACCCTGGTTAGTCCTCCTGTTATATGAATAGTGATTTTGGTATTATTTTTTTTGTGTGATAACTATTTTCTATATTAGGCACAGTTACATAATTGATTGTAGATTTGCACATATTTGAGATAGGTGATGAATTTTTAGGTAGTGTGTTTTAGGCTGGATTTTAGGGCTATATGATGATTGTGACAGACCTCCGGTGCCCCCTGGTGTTTTTATAGTTTCATGTTATGTCTGTTGTGTATATGTAATGGTGTTAGTATGTCATTTTGTGTAACCACTAAGAATAATAAACTCTTTATACCTTTTGTACATTCATGAGTAGTGCCACTCATTAGCAACCTGGCATCTTCTTTGGGGGAGGGTGGGTTCCCCCATTTCTTTGTTTAGTTTTATATATACATACAGATATATTTTTTGTGTTCTCTGTCTATGCTACTGTGTGAAGGGCTGCTGGGGTAAGTGGACGTCGATACTAGTAGATATTTATTATATCTTTTTATGATACTTTATGATTATATTATTATTATATTATTATTTTATTATATTATCATATTATTATATTATATTATTATTATTGATATTTATTTTTTAATATTTTATTTTAAATGGTTATATTGATATTAAAGTAGGTTTTTGTATGCATTAAAGGGGAAATGACATTTTTTCTTCTAATAGGATTTTTTCTCCTGTTTATTTTTTTAGATATTGGAAGGATAAAAAGGGTTGTGGTTCCTCCCAGTCTTTGGGATTGGCTTAGGCTTAGGGCCTAAGGTCTTTTTTCAAAATTTAGGAAAAAAAGAAAAAAAAACACCATGAGGGAGGCATGATGATTCGGGCATCCCACTTGAGCAGGGCGGGCTCTGCCCCTTATGTAAACAGGATCCCCTGGGTAGTTTTAGCACGGTGTGTTCCACTTGTGCCATAAGAATTGGATTAGACCATAATAGAGCAGCGGTTCAGGTCTCTAGCCCAGCTATTGCTTTGGGGAGCGCGACGGCTCAGCCGTCTCTTACATCCCCCAGCGAGGCGCAGGCGGATGTGGCGCACAGGTTGGATAACTTAGAGAGACAGTTATCCTTGGTCATTCCTAAAAAATCCACCTATAAGAGGAGGCATTTGGAGCCTGTTTCTGAGGAAAAAGATTTATTTGCCTCTTTTGGGTCTGAGGAGAAGGAAGAGTATATAGATGAGCAGCTCTCAGAGGGCGAGTTACGCTCTGGTGTGGAGTATAGTATTTCTATTTTATTCTCTTCTGATGAGGATCCCCTTCTCTCAGACGAAACAGAGTGTTTACTTTCATCGGTTTTTGAGACTTTGAATATTTGGCTTTGGTCTTTTCCACCCGAGGTGGATTCTCCAGTATCAGGCTTGTCTAATACTTCTATCATGCCGTCTGCTACTAATGGATCCTTAAGAGATACAGAGAGACGAATGGATCAGTTGGCCCGCCATGCCTTTGCTATGGTAGGATCCTTTATGCGCCCTGTTTGTGCCACGGCTATTGTGTCTTTGGCTTCAAGGAGGAAGGTGAAGAAGATTTTGGCCAGGGCTAAGTCTCGCAGGCATATTTAAGAGTCCAAGGATTTTAGAGCTTGTTTGGACTTTAATTCTTTTGCTATCACTGCTATGGATGATGCGGTCAGGTTAGCTGCTAGAACTTCTGCTCTTCTTGTTGCCTTGCGCTGTTCCTTATGGCTAAGACAATGGTCGGCGGATGCCGCCGCTAAGAAAGCTCTTACAGATCTTCCTTTTTTAGGGAGCAGACTCTTTGGAGAGCGGCTGGACCGTATGGTCAAGGATGGCAAACTTCCTCAGAGGAAGAGGGCGACTCGGTCTTTTCAGAGGTCTACATCATATCGGCCCTTTCAGAGTGGTAGAGGCGCCTTCTTTTCATGCTCCCGTAGGGATTTATGGGGCCGGGGCAGAGCTCGTAATAGGGCAGGAGGGGCCTGGAGAAGTAGGCCTAAACCTCCAGCCAAGCCCACTCCAGCATGGGGGGGGCGCCCTCACCCTTGCAATTTGCTCCTATCTGGAGATGCCAAGTGGCGGATCTTTGGATCCAAGAAGTGGTGTCATCAGGCTACAAGATCGAGTTTGCAGCCAGACCGCCCGCAAGGTTCCTTTGGTCAGGGGAATCCCGGAACCAGTCAAGGGCAGATGCCCTGAGAGCCTCTGTTCAGCATCTTCTTCAAAAAGGGGTAATTTGTTAGGTACCCTTTCAGGAGGAAGGTCGGGGGGTTTTCTCCAACCTGTTCACAATTCCCAAGAAGGATGGGTCGGTTCGTGCTATTTTAGACTCAACAAGTATATCCGAGTGAAACATTTCTCGGAGGTCAGCGGTAAGATCGATTCAGCCCAGAGATCTTATGACTACAATAGACATAAGGGACGTGTATCTTCATGTTCCGATTTTTCCAGGGCATCAGAAATTCTTGAGGTTTGCCCTGGAAGGCCAGCATTTCCAGTTTGTGGCACTTCCATTCGGCATATCCTCGGCTCCAAGGGTATTCACCAAGGTCTTGGCAGGTCTCATGGCCATTTTGAGAAGCCAGGGGATATGCATCATTCCATACTTGGACGATCTCTTGATTTCGGCCGGGTCTCTTCAGCAGATCATAAAGGACACGCAGACGGTCCTATCAACTTTGGAGGCGTTCGACTGGGTGATCAATTATCCAAAGTCCCACTCCGGCGCCAGTAAGGTATTTCTTGGGAATGACTCTGGACACAGTTCAGGTCAAGGTGTTTCTACCAGAGCAGAAGGCTCTGCTAATTCGGAATCAAATAGAGGCCTAACTGGCCTGCCGGCAGCCGATCGTTCGGTTGGGGATGAAAGTAGTAGGCCTTATGGTGACCTGCGTCGAGGCCGTGCCTTTTGCCCAGTTTCACATGAGGCCTCTTCAGTGGAATCTGCTGGCAAGCTGAGATCGAGCCCCACAGTCACTGGATCAAGTATTTGTTCTAACGCCCTCAGCCAGGCAGTCTCTCCTGTGGTAGTTGGACCCTCTACACCTATCAATAGGCAGGTCCTTTCTGACACCTCAGTGACAAATCGTTTCCACGGATGCCAGTCTCACAGGCTGGGGGGGTATCTGGCAAACCCAGAAGATCCAGGGACAGTGGGGGCCGAAGGAGAATCAACTTCCCATAAATATATTGGAATTAGAGCTATCTGTTTAGTGCTTCAGTATCTGACCCCCAGTTTAAAGGGGCAGGCTGTCCAGGTCCAATCGGACGGCGATAGCCTATATCAATCATCAGGGGGGTACTCGGAGCAGGAGTGCCCTCGAGAAAGTAAGCCGGATTCTCACTTGGGCAAAGGAGAATGTTCCCTGCATCTCGGCAGTTTACATAAGGGGGGTCGAAAACCAGGAGGCAGACGCATTGAGCAGGAGGTCCCTGCATCAGGGAGAATGGTCCCTCAGTCAGAAGATCTTTCAGGCTCTTTGCCTTTCGCTGGGGTTGTCCGGAAGTGGATCTTTTTGCATCCAGACACAATCACAAACGGCCAAAGTTTATGTCCCTATCAAGGGACCCTCTGGCCATGGCAACAGATGCCCTGTCAACCTCTTGGGCAGGGTTCAAGCTCCTGTACGTTTTTCCCCCGCTTCCGCTCCTGGATCGTGTACTAAGAAAGATAGCTCAGGAGGGGGTACCAACCATTCTGGTGGCTCCTCGCTGGCCAAGGAGAAGTTGGTTCTCAGACATAGCAAGGATGTCGGTAGA
Organism: Gastrophryne carolinensis; assembly: GCA_027917425.1. NCBI lineage: Eukaryota > Metazoa > Chordata > Amphibia > Anura > Microhylidae > Gastrophryne > Gastrophryne carolinensis. The sequence continues at coordinate 223,925,441 of CM051239.1, read as the reverse complement.
CCATTGGCGCCTGCCAGATGATCCAGACCTTCTCACACAGGGGTGCTTCAGCACCCGAATTTACAGATGCTTGTTTTGACGGCATGGCTATTGAGACCTCGATCTTAGCAGAGAGAGGTTTATCGGCCAAGGTTATTCTTACGATGATTCAGGCCCGGAAGAAGACATCTGCCAATATTTACTACAGGGTCTGGCGGGCGTTCATTTCCTGGTGTGAGGCTAGGAAATATTCATGCAGAAAGTATTTGGTTTCTAGGATTTTGGAATTTCTACAGGATGGCTTAGAAATGGGCCTACAATTAAGCACCCTAAAGAGGTATGTATCGGCCTTATCTATTTTTTTCCAAAAGTCTATTTCAGGGAGTCATTTATGTCAGACCACCGTGCAAGTCTATTTTACTGGTGTGGGACTTGAATCTGGTATTATCGGCTCTCCAGGGGGCTCCCTTTGAACCTATGTTTGACGCTCCATTGAGCATTTTGACACTTAAGGTGATATTTTTGGTGGCAATCACCTCGGTGCAGCGTGTTTCTGAGTTAGCCGCCTTATGTATGAAGTCTCCTTATTTTGAGTTACACAGAGACAAGGTAATTTTTTCGGTTTAAGCCTGATTTCTAACCTAAGGTCTGCTCTCCTTTTCACCTTAATCAGGAGGTAATTCTACCTTCTTTATGCCCAGTTCCGGCCAATGCTAAGGAAAGGGCGCTTCATTCTTTAGATGTAGTCAGAGCCATAAGATATTACATGGCAGCTACAGATTCCTTCTGGAAGTCGGATTTTCTTTTTGTTATATCAGAAGGGCCGAGAAAGGGGCTTCCGCCAGCTAAATCCGCTGTCAGTAAGTGGATTAGGCAGACAGTAGAAAAAGCCTACTCGGCCAAGGGGAAGGAACCCCCTTTTCGGGTCACGGCCCATTCCACTAGGGCCATTGGTGCTTCCTGGGCTTTTCAGCATCAGGCCTCGTGGAACAGGTTTGTAAAGGTGCCACCTGGTCTTCGGTTCATACATTTACCAAATTTTACAAGGTAGATGTTAGAGCCTCAGCTGATGCTGTGGTTGGTCGAAAGATTCTTCAGGCGGTAGTGAAATTAACTACCTGCTGTTCTACGCTGGGGATCCCACCCTTAGATGGCACTGCTTTTGGAGATCCCAAGTGTAAACTCAATTCTGTGAGTACTCACCTGTAGAATTGTTTTTTTCTGGGAATCCATTCCAGACCCTCCAGCCCACCCTTTAGGGTCATGATCTATCTTTTTGATGGTGTTTAGTCCATTTATTATTTTCATTTTTGCATTAGAAAAAAAAAAAAGGAAAAATAAAAAGTGAAGTTATATATTGAGAGAATTCAAGCGGAGTTCGGTGTGAAGTAATATGGACTCCTATATAGGGGCCTCCCGGCCTGCCTCTGTTTTATGTTTTACTGCTTTTTAAGTACTGATCTAGGTTAGGAGGCAGCTGCTACTTATGGGGCCGGAAGGGTCCACGCCTTTTTTGTCTTGCAGTCACATCCAATCGGCAAGGAGGTAATCCCAAGTGTAAGGAGGGTCTGGAATGGATTCCCAGAAAAAACAAATCTACAGGTGAGTACGCACAGAATTGCGTTTTTCCAAAAGGTGGGAGGCTAGGAGTACTACACAGGGGGCATCAGGCAGCACAGTTAACTCTTTCAGTCCATGAAGAAAAAAAGTGGTTTTATTATCCAAAATGACACTTGGCGATTTCTCCATCACGCTTTGAGATACAGCCTCTAAACTTTCAGGGTAGCTTCCTGAGGATAGTAGGCTTCCTTCCACCATGTCCGCGAAGTGTTGTGCAACCCAGTCTGTTGTTTTAAAGGGGTATCCCGCACAGGAGTTTGATATCCAAAACAACCGAAAACAGATTCCAACAAGTTTAGGCAAAACTCCATAGTACTAGTAACACAGTCCATAAATGCCAGCAGAGTTCCACATGTCATTTTTCTCAAAAACAGCCAAACTTTGCCAGAGAAATCTAAAATGATAAATTCACTTTCTGGGGGGGGGGTTTCTGGTCACCCCTAAAACCACGGGTTTAGCGCCTCGAGCCCCACACGTGGCCTGAGGAGTTAGCACTCAAGCGTGTGGACAGTGAGTTTTGGATCCTGGGCTGCGGAGGGCCTCGTGGGTGCATGCGGAGAAAAGGGATGCTGGCAGGCTTCACACACTCACAGAGTTTACATTCACTGCACAGGAGACAAGTCTCTTAGAGGTAGTTACTCACTTTATTTGTTGCTCCTGGTTACCATCAGCAGGCACAGATATATTCCAAAACAATCACTTCTTATTCTCAGCACACCAAGTCAGTTCCCCCTTTTGGTAGATACGGGGCTGCAGTAGGTTCCGTCCCTCTATAGGTAGCTGGGTTCTAGTCTCACTCCCCAATACCAAGGGTGTTCTCCTCACTCTTGTTCCACTTCTGTAAGGCTAGATCCCAACTACGGCTGTCTCTCACTTCCAGTCTCTGGCTGCTGTTTCTCTTATCTTGTCACTCCCATTCTACATTGATGAGACGTCTACTCTCTAACTGGTGTCCTAACTCTTCTACAGGATTTTATTAACTAAAGGTTAGAGTTCCTCCTAACTGTGAGTCAGATCATTGTATCTATTTCTCAACCGCCTCAGCAGGTGTCAGGATGTGTACAAGATCTGGCTCCTAATATTGTTACATTAAAACCTAAGCTCTTCTTCTGCCCTTCCACTGAACTAACTGTGGTTGAGCTTATGGCAGTTAACCCTTTACTAAGTTAAACTGAACTAGAATGTAAGCTCTTCTACACCTAGTGTTAACATTACAACTAAAGGTAGTGCAAACTAATGCATACCTACACTAATATTGAACTGGTTCATATCCACTACACCTGCCAAAGGAAAAGCAAAGTCTGGAGGTGGTGGTGTTGAAAAGGCTAGCTCTGTACGGTACTCTGTTGTTTGGCAGTTCTTATGTACTTTCTTCCCAGAGGAAGAAAACCTGGCACAGTGCCGGATCTGCAAGCAGAAAGATAGCCATGGCCAGGGCACAAATTTCAGCTCTACGCAAGCACTTGGAGCGGCATCACAAGGCTGCCTGGGACAATCAACATGCCTCACAAATGCCCCATCAACACCTTATTGCTTTTGCTGCTGATGATGATGATGGTGTGTCTCCTATAACCATAATCTATCTAGTAGCAAGACCTCATCCACAAGCAGTACAGTTTCATCTTGTCATCATCATGTAGTGCTCCTCCTCCTTCCCGTCAGTTATCCATAATAGAAACTATATCCACCAGACAACAATATTCGCCCAGCCATCCGTTTGTCGTGGGGCTGAACTTGCACCTGCTCAAGTTGTTGATGGTGCAGTCGCTACCATACCTGGTTGGGTCCCAGGTGGCGTGTCCCCAGTCGCCATCTTTACTCCAACAAGGCCACCCCCACCTTGCACAGATACGTGGAAGAGAATGTGAGGCTGTCTTTGCAGCTGTCAGTGTGCAGCAGTGCATGCAACAGTTGATACTTGGAGCAGTAGCTACTGCCAAGGGTAATACATGTGTGTGACGGCCCACTGGGTCACGCTTGTGCAGCACGATGCTCCGACAACAAGGTCAAGCATTAGAAGCACCTCTGTGTTTCTGCCGATCTATTTCAGCTTTAGACGCCTTTACTCCTCCTCAACAGATGGGAGACAGCAGGGTGTAGCTTACTGTCCTCCTCCATCCTTTCATCATTGCAAGTCACAACATGCTGAGCCTGGGCGAGAAAAGCCACACTGCCAAGGAGTTGCTTCTGTGCATGCATAACGAAATCTCCCGCTGGCTATCTCCTTGTCAACTTAGATTGGGCAATGTGGTTGCTGGCGCACGTGATCAATCTGGTTGTCAAACGCTTCTTAAAAACATATGTTGGTCTGATGGATGTTCTGGCCATGTCTAGGAGGGTATGTGTTCAATATAGCCAATCCTATGCCTTCAAACACGCTCTCCTAGACTTGCAGCACCAGAATGGTCTTCCCGAACACCACTTAATTCCAGCCTAAATATGCTGGACCTCCTCTTCCACCAGCGCAAAGCAGTGAATGATATCTTCATGCAGCAAACAGCCAGCTTTTATAGCCAGTGTGTTTTTCAGTGACACGTGTCGCGTGCTGAGGCCTTTTGAAGAGGTGGGAAGATTTGTCAGCAGGGAAAACAGCAGAATAAATTTGTTATGCTGCTGATATTCATTTTGGAGCAAATGCTCATGGTCATGATTCAGCATGGGACAGTGGAAGGATCCCATCTGTCTCCTGGCTCCCAGACCCAAGGAGGTGGATTTGGAGATGTAAACAACCAACTTATCACAGGAAGGGATAGGGGAGGAGGCACATGATAATGACAATAATGATGGCCATTATGATGGTGGTGGTGATGATGAACAAACATGGCAATATAGAGTGGAGGTGGAACCAACCAGGCCCTTGGAAATGCTGGAGAGGATGGCGAGCTGTGCCCTCGGGTGCTTGCTCGCTGACAGACTATTGTTAGCATGAAGCAGAAAGACGAGCACTGGATCACTACACTTTTAGACCCTTGGTATAAAGCCAAAAAGGAGGATATTTTTTAGACCTTCTGAGAGGAAGGCAAAAATTTTTATTACCGAGAGAAGACACACAGCCAGTTAGCCGTGGCTTTCAAAAGGCAGACACCTGCCGCAACCATGTCTGACTGGGTGTCAACTCTCCACTCTGCTCCACACTCCAACAGGCGGCAGCAGCAGCACGAAAATCATTCTTGAGAATATGATGTGCAAGTTTTTACATCCCATAAGCCCACCAGCAACACCACCACCTGAACAGGTGCACTCCTACCTCGACTGTGTCCTTTCTCCTGGAGATACACTGAGCTCAGACCTGTCTTGTCCAGCTTCAAGCGTAGCATTGGACAGGGTTTATAGCACGGCAGGTGCTGTCGTCACCCCTAAGCGGACAAGATTGTCTGCCAAAAGCATGGAAAAACTAACTTTTGTAAAGATGAATCAGGTGTGGATAGGTGATGATTTTAAAACCCCTGATGCTGTCTGATTGTCTGATGCCACTGATTAGCAAGCAACTACTACCACCGACAGCACCGCTGCTGCCAGCCTGCCACCCTCTGCTACTACCAGGCCAACAAACACAAAGGTCGACCCTATGATGCCCAAATGGGCAAAATGTTCAGCACTTGTAGAAAGCCATTGCTTCTTCTTCAGCTAAAATGAAAGGGGGCCAATCCCACTTCTATCCCCCGTTACAAGTGGTACAATTTTTTGAGGGCTTGCTCGCTACTGCCAGGCATTCATAACCGAAGGTCTAGCCCCTGTGATGCCCAAAATGGGTAAATTTTTCAAAGCTTCTAAAAAGCCCTATTGCTTTTCCCATTTTTATGTGCTTTAAACTATCAAAGACAGCCACTGGCTATTGAAATGCTAATTCGGTCAAGGTGATTTGTATGCTTATTAGCTGCTGCCAATTCAAATGCTAATTAGTCCACTAAAACATGTTTTTATGCAGCCTTGGGTGACTTTTAGGGCCATTTAGGGTTCATCCCAAACTAGTTCGGACTAACCAAACTTTTTCAAAAAAGTTCGGCAAACCGAACTTTTGAAGAGTTCGCCGATCTCTAGTCATGTCCCTGCAGGTGCCACGCACAAGCTTCAGTAGCTCTCTTATTATTATTCTTATTTTCTTTTTCTTTTGGGTGCATACGTACTCAATGCTCAGGGCCTGATGTATCAAGTAGTTGAGCAGCCTCCTCATGATATACAACCAAATGACATATGTTATATCACTTGTGAGACACAATCTCCTAAGGTGGAACATTTTGCAATTGTCTTTTGTTATGCAGCATAATCTGATTTGCAAAACTCCTTAGCAAATTCTTGATGTAAAAGTGTGATGCAATGCTATGACATTTTTCCATTAAAAATGAGTTGAAGATAAATTATAGTAAAAATATTATAAAACACCGCGCTATACAAGAATATGTCAATATAGCAACCTATAAATGAACTTAAAATACAAATAAACAGAAGCTGCTACAACGTGCTGGACCAATTATTCCCACAAGTCCAAAGGTAAATGATATAAAAAGCACAGAGCAAAAATCAATCTCTCCAGGAGCAAATAGTCACTGAATCCGAGGACATAAAGCTGCAATCCCGGTGGGCATGCACAAACCACGCTGTGCCCGTCACCTTTAGGAAATGCTCTTACCAGATAGTAAAAATATGAAAGCAGAGTATAAATGGGGTCTCCTCCGAAACGTCTAGCATCTGTGCAGACCAGATCCAATGTACCACCGTGGGAATAATATACTCGATGCAGACCAGAAGTTTATAAGGAGAGGGAAGAAAGCAAAGAAGATCTAATGCAACTCCGGTGGACTAAAAACCAATTTAATAGAAGCAAATGCACTTACAAACAAACGTGGATAATCACATAAGAATCAACTTGGAAGGTGTTCCCATAGGTCCCCGGCGCGGCCGTTCGCAGGGGAATAGTAAGGGTCCCTCCAAAAGAAGAATAAAATGTCCCTGCACTTGTCTGAAGATAAATTATATCTATTTTAAAGTGGACCAAAACCCACCCTGGAGTCTATGGGACTCCAGGGCTTACTCCCTCTCCCGGGGCATCCCGAAGTGGGATGCCCTGCTGTGTGAAACCCCCCAGAGTGTGCAGTAAACTCACCTTTCCGCCGAGCCGCGGTGCATGAGCGACCAATGCCGACTTCAGCTGCTTCCCTTCCCGGCTGTGCAAGGGGCCTGTCCGGCGCAACTGAATGGGCTACGCACAGCCGAAGGGAGCCCAGCCCTCTCGCAAGTGCAGCTTGTTAAAATCCCGGGTTTTGGTCCACTTTAAAGGTGAAGAGCATTTTCTTAAAAGGTATTTACATGACACATACAAAATAATAACCACAGGGTTAAACTTAATTCTTGGTAAGAAGGCGGAGCTCAGGTCTACCTCAAAAGCACCCAGAGACTTGCATTTGCATTGCAATTGCAATGCTTTTGTATAGTTAATAATATTTACACAGCCATTCACTACTCCTACTGTTCACTTGTAGATGTATGCTTTGGGGCATTTTTTCTCTTTTAGCCTTTCTCTTTAAGTCTTTCCCTAGTTTCAGTGGCTTAGCTATACCCAGCTATAGCACCCTATGGTTTCTAGGTGCTTGGTAAATAGATCTATCATATAAGGAGATGTTTTGCATAGGTCTGTCTACCCAAGAAGAATCTTGGCAAAGCTGCAGTTTCTGTATGTGCAATGTAATTTTTTGGGGAAATAGCTCTTTATATTTTACCCCTGAATTAAAGGGAAGTTTTTTACACCACTATGTTCATGCCTGATATGGATCACTCCCAGAAGTGGTTTGTGATAGTTGACATATTAGTTTTATTTATTCATGTCCTCAAAAGTAATACTTTGTTTTGTATTTTCTAAGATAAAGGCATGCCCCGTTGATCCATCTCATTCATTTTATGATCCCTTTTCAACAATGCAATCCTACCCTGTAAGTAAATTTCTGTTTTCCTCATCTTGCAATTAGTCACAGTTTTTTTTGTATGATGATATGAACCTCATAAATTATTTCTCAGGTGCGTGGAGAATTATAACTAATCTTAAATATGAAAGTTTTAACAAATTGTCAAATCTACTCATCCTTCCTCCATTGTGCTTTAGGAGCCATGATGCTCTACTTGTGAATATATCCTAGGCCAATATTTTTAAAGTTGTTAGTTGCCACTTTCATGGACCTTTCCCACAGACCTCACCCAGCTTTCTTCCAGCTGCTCCCATTTTGCACGACTCCTAACCGCAGTGATGGTATGAGAAGCCAGTGGGGGATTGGGTGTGGCCTCAATACGGCTTTCTTCCCTTGAGATCATTGTCACCTACATATTTAGGGAAGCTCTGTTTACGGAAACTCCCATTGATTTCAGCTGGCAGAGTTTTATCCACCAGTGTGCTCTTGCAAATGGTTAACATTCCCAGAACCCTGCACCATGTAAACACGGTGGGGCCAGATGTTAAAGGTAGGTAAATATTGATTCTGACACTAACCTTAAAAATAAAACCGATGTCGGAAAAATAAGACATCCTCTGACAATAAGCCCTAATTCAACTTTGAATATAAGACCCTATCTTATTTTCAGGGAAACGGGGTATAAGTCCTGAAACCCCCAGTTATTGCTACTTGGATTGAAAAACTGTAATAATGTCATCAGTTATATTATAAACTAAAATTACTATATATTAGATTATTGGATAGATATATTAAATATATTATTTACTATATTATAGATACTATATACATTATTTTTGTAATTGCTAGTAATGCACATGGCAAATGTTCAATATATACATAATTACTGATAAGGAAGAATACATATAGAGGTTCTTTACATGCAAAGCCATAAAAAACAAGGTATGTCAGTTCACCCAGATGAGTTAAATAAATTATGCTGGTATCATATTATAGTTCTGGATTAGGAAACCTTTAGGGGAGATAACCCCCCCCCCCCCCAAAAAAAAAAAACTTATAAACAGAGGATCATAGAGCAATGAAGGGCCATGCTACAAATAAATGCTTTCCCTAAAGAGTTCCATGCAGTATCTTATCACGCTCATTAGGGAGCCCAAAGATATGCTGTGTATGACCAAAAATCTTCAATTCTTGTTCCATCATAGGGAAGGTAAGTATTCCACTAGTGCTATAATTTAGGTGATACACAAGGAATGGCACAATTTCACAGAAGTCAGGTTACAAAATCTTCATGTATGCACCCTGGTGCCATATGTTGGGGGACACCTTCACTAAAACAGTCATACATGTATTACCTAGAGCCCCATGTTGTCTACGCAGGTAATGGCATTCCACCAAGCACAGTGCTTTACCTCTCGTTCAGATTCTGGTTGCACATCTAATAGAAAAGATGTGTGATTGTAATCTATTTATGACATCCAGTTGAGTTTCCACAAACATAATACATATGACGGGAAAAACAATACAATATACCGATCTAATCATTCTTAAGTTCATGTTAATGCTACACGCAATTATAGCATCTCTATTCCAAATCTCTAAGCAAAATTGTAATTTGTTTTATCTAAATTAAGTTTTATGGCAGTAATTCCAAGGAAATACCTTATTATTATTGTGTTTGCAATTCTGTGTTATAAAAGAAAACAGTCTTCCCTAGCAACAATGTGTTTACCTTAGCAATGTACATCAACTGGGGTGTTAAACGTACAGATCACAAAACTTCCTCAGTTTGGTTGGGCATTATAGTTGCTATAGATATATTATCCACCTATTTTTTGTTTCCCCGTCTCTCCCCCTCATCATCCTTTTTTTTAGTCCAGCCCTTCCTCCTTCCCCCATTTTCTTGCATGATTTTTGTTGCCTTGGGCTACCCTTTTCTTTCCACTAGCTCTTACTTCTGTTTCATCCTTCTTGGGGGTCCAACTCCCTTCCCTTTGCAGTCAATGTTTGTATACTACCTCCCCCTCTGTACAAGTTGTTTGGCCAAGGCGTGGCCTGTTGTAGGTTTGTGGCTAGTGGCTGCCCTAACAACACTCTTGGATACCCGTTTGGTTGGTATACAGATGCAGCTTTCTTTAACAGTCCATTTATTGTACTGGTACATCATGCTATCTTGAAATCTTAAATGCTTTTCAGTGACTTCTTTGTAACATATCACAATGGGATGAGCTGGGATGTGACAATTAACGATTGCTACATCTGTACCTGACCATGGCAGAGGTTGCTGCAGGAATGGCACTGTTGACCCTCCTTAATATGGTATGCTACTGCCTTTTATCTTTTATTCAGTTCTTGTTACTGGGGGCTCTGTCGGCATTTATTTTTCTCTAAATATATTTTCCTTAAAGTGGACCTGTGTGCTGGCACAGGTGTTGGTACTGCCACTAAATGACAGTCTTCGCGGGCTTGGCATCCAGAATGCTGGATCCCCCCCCCCCCAGTGTGTGTTGGGGGGGGTGTTATCCAAGCATCTATCACAACTTTGGGGTTTCGTGCAATAACCTAACCTAACACAAACTTGTCTTGAAGGCTTTGCACATTGATGAAGGGATCTCCCATTTTTTATTTTTTCATTTGACAGTTTCATTTTGAATGTAGACGATTTTATGTATTGGCTAGATCAAGGTCTAGAGAACCATCGCACTACAAAACATAATCTCTCGGTTTGTGAATGTAGCAATTTTTCGGGCTAACTACTTGTGTGGTGGGCTTCATTAAAGGACCTACTGACCACTACCCACTGTGTGCTGTTCAGTATCTAACCTGGTTGTAGCACAGGCGTAAATGTTCCTGCACAAAATGTTGCATATGTTTTGCAACTTTTGTGTTGTCATAGTTACATGGGGACCTGGGACATGGATCTAGCAATAATTGTATCAGAGAGAAAAATGCCCCAATGTCTAATATGCCCTACAAATGTGTCCACTGTGTATTGTATTTTGTGATAAATCTCATAATAGGTGAGTCTGACTTCTTCAGTTTAGTAAAGATGAGTTTAAACTGGTCTACTAACCCTGCCTGACTGGCAGCCTATCTCAAGTTCTTTTGTGGTTACCCTAATTTCCTAAATCTTTGATCGAGCTCTGGCCCAGTATGTATCCTCCCCAAAACAGTTCTTGTACAAGCAAGCAACAAGCATACTGATATACTCTTTCCATATAAATCTGTAACAATTTGCCTGCCATGTGAGATACAGGTTACATAACGATAAATCCAAATATTTATGCAATCATGAGACATTTGTGATTTAAGACAAACAACATTAAAGACTAGATTAAAAACATATACACAAATAAACGATACTGGAGATAATTGTCCTGTTATGAGCTATCATTCAGGTATGAATTATATTATATTTACCATAAATATATTAACACTAAATAAATATGCTGTTATGGCTGTACGGTGGCGTTATTTAGAAACAAGAAAGTGCTGCAAAATCCAAATATGTGATAAAAAGTGCTTATAGTAGAAAAAAGGAAAAAAATATTAGTAAAGTGCCAAGTTCTTAAAAGTGAAAACTGTGCAAAGTGCCAAGTGAGAATATACCAAGAGTTATAATGCACATTAAGCGTTGTGCAAAAATAGTAAGATTTAAAGATCAGTGCAATGCAGATAATGCGTGCGCCATCATACAAACCAATGCATATGAATAAAAATTATTAATGAATAAATAACATCACCACATTTTCTGAGCTCAGGACCTCCAGGACCGCAACTATCCACCGATGCGTTGCGTGGCCGTGTGCCACTTCGCCAGTGTGAGTAAGTTGCTATCGATCTAACCACCCCTTTTAAACTAACCTGTGTGCTCCCTGTCCAACTGCGCGAGGCCCGCGCCGCCCCATCACATCTGCCAAGCCGAGCGCCCAACATCCGTCGACGGGATGACGTGTAGAGCCCGCGCCATCCCCGCCTGCAGAAGCGCAGACACACAGGAGGGGCTGGAGGGGTGGAGACGCACGCCGCCGCCGCGCTGCCCCACAACTCGGGCTCACTCTCGCGCGCGCCCCACCCCGCCAGCCTCCATCCACCAATCAACCTGTCATAGACAGTGATCGGAACGTGGAGGGTAAGTATAAAAGGGAGATGTTAAATTTGGCTATACAATAAATACAAATATTCTACAAAGATATTTTGATCAAGAATGATTTGTGTACTATAGATAATTTAGAATCCACCATCCATAACAAATAATAAGAAGTTTGTTTATATTATGACATATCACGGCCAAAATCAAGTATAAATGATGTATCAGAATAGAGCTATCGGTCGCCCACACATATATCGTGTGTCATACTGGCAGCGTTATTTTGTACCTGATACACCATATCATTGTCATTCAGAGCCCGGCATCATCACAAGGTGATACAAGCAATGTATAATCTATGGTCATATGTAATCATATTTGATCAGTATAACTATCAATTAGTAAGTGTTATGATTCCAAATAAATAATAAATGGATCATTGCAATGATGACCTCTAATCATTCTCAAAGAATTAGGATTCAGAAATTAACCTCAAAGAATTAGGATTCAGAAATTAATCTCAAAGAATTAGGATTCAGAAATTAATCTCAAAGAATTAGGATTCAGAAATTAATCTCAAAGAATTAGGATTCAGAAATTAATCTCAAAGAATTAGGATTCAGAAATTAATCTCAAAGAATTAGGATTCAGAAATTAATCTCAAAGAATTAGGATTCAGAAATTAAAACGTGGGAAAAAGGAAAACACTGAGGTAAGATTTATCTCGACTTTCAATAATGATTGGCAGAATATTAGAACAATCCTACAGAGACATTGGCCAATCCTACAATCATATTCACAGATTTCACAACACATTCCAAAGTGCCCATTAATGACAGCAAGACGAGCACCGAGTCTAAAGGACCGATTGTGTAAGCCACTATGTCAGACCACGTAATTGGCACTGATCTTTAAATCTTAACGCTTAATGTGCATTATAACTCTTGGTATATTCTCACTTGGCACTTTGCACAGTTTTCACTTTTAAGCACTTGGCACTTTACTAATATTTTTTTCCTTTTTTCTACTATAAGCACTTTTTATCACATATTTGGATTTTGCAGCACTTTCTTGTGTCTAAATAACGCCACCGTACAGCCATAATAGCATATTTATTTAGTGTTAATATATTTATGGTAAATATAATATAATTCATACCTGAATGATAGCTCATAACAGGACAATTATCTCCAGTATCCTTTATTTGTGTATATGTTTTTAATCTAGTCTTTAATGTTGTTTGTCAATTTTTCAAGAATGATCCAATAAATGTATTTATTTATTTATTTACATGGTTTTTGGTGTGCAGTAGTTATATATAGGGGCATTTGGGGCCAATCTAGGGCCCTGTATTTTTGGTAGTATACATGCATTTTGCCCCCATCTTACTAGCACTCAGTCTTTACTAGCATTTTGCCCCCATCTTACTAGCACCCCTCTCATCTCACATTTGTGATTTAAGAGTCATGTTGCGATTGTTGCCATTTATGGAGTCAATAAATTCAGTGCAAAGAGAAATGAGTCCCTATTGCAAAAACAGGATATTATTAACGTGACAGTACCAAGCCACAATATGTGTCTTGTACATTGGGTGGGTGCTCTTGCTGCACTTTTCCAGTGCGTGAGAATGGTTCTGAGGATGATGTGTACTTGTGTACTTGGCCAGAACTAGGGACCTCACTGAAAGATTTAGAAAACAAGGTTACCCATGGAAGATCTTGAGACAGGATGCCAGCCGGCTGGAGTAGTGGACCATCTAAACTCATGCTTAGAACATAGAAGAAGGCAGAATCTACTGTGAGTGCAATACATAGTGGACACATTAACAGGGCATTTTAAATAGACATTGGGGCAATTTGGGGCACTCATTGCTAAAAATATTAGTCCCTATATAACTGTGGTCCTGAAACTTACACATCACTTTGTTCAGGAGCCTTTATGCCTGTTCTACATACAGGTTAGATATGGGACAGTATGCTGTGTTAATAGTGTATATATATTTAACACTTTAATTTACTTTTTCTCTTTTTCTTTTTTCCTGGTTCAGTTTGTTGCTTTGATTCACTTATGTGTTTGTCTTTCTTAGATGGGGAGCCAGATTTATGACAGATGCCAGGCAGCACAGATAGCACTGCAAAGTGGCAAATGGCAATGACAGATTTCTGTGCTGCTGCAAGTGGTGCTGTATCTTGTGCTGTTCAATTGATGAATGTTATTATCTATTGGCACTCGTGTACACATATTCCTGATTTCCACTGTGTGATTGCTTTGAACCAATCCTTCTGTATTTTATTCATGCCACACCAGCGTTCTCTAAGCTAAAAAAAGATAAACCAGCGCATACAAATCTTTTTTAATTAATTTACTGAAATGTATTCCAACAATAATTAAAGTAGAGACAAAAACAATTACAAATACAATGCATGTTATGCAAAATTATGGATATAATTACTTTGTCCACCTAGAAGTCTGGTCACTATGAAACAAAAACAAATGTTAGTTTGTCTAAAGTGTTTTATTTTTCCATTTCTTTCAGGGCTGTATAGCATCTCCCCTCCCCTATCAGCAGGCTGATTCCACAATGCATCTGGATTTTAGTGAACTGCATTGTAGTGCACATCAAGCGTCCTCTGTGGGTTGTGCATAAAGGTCATCGGCTATGTCTTTTGGCCATAGCCAGAATTGCCTAAATAGAAACATGTCTGCTAATGATTGACCCCCTGGATGAGGCCAATCTAATTAAAATTTTACCCATCTGCTACCTTACATATGCTGAGAAGAAAAAAAAACGTTTTGGGGAGATAAAGATGTATTATTACAACAATAAAGCTGGTCAGATTTTTTGGCTCTACATATTAATCATGAAAGAGGAAAAAAAGTGGGGTTTGGACCATACCTCACAAAGGGTTACTTACTGAGAGCTCAAAAAAGGGACGTGTGACCCCACATATAGAATTACACTTATACCTGATAATATATAGAAAATACAAATGTATTTATCAAGTTTAAAAATACAGCTTCACAAGCCTTACATATAAGACATAAACATAAAAGTCACATTACATAGCTAATTTTCATGTTTTTTAGTGAAATAAGATTCAATATTGTGATTCATTTACAGAATTCCAAGTGTCGGACTAGTTTCGGTTTCTTCAGCACCCTTGGTTCAGGATTTCATATCTATATTTACAAAAGGGTATTAAAAATACATATACATCGAATAAAGTTTAAGGCCAACAATAATTAATAATACATGGTGAATTACCTTATGAATATCCTCATTGCGGAATATGGAAATAAGGAAAAAAACATGGCAAGAAAATAAGATGTAACTTCGTGGGCTGGTTAAGATCTGATATTTCTCTCATGAATCTATAATTTATCATAAAAGTTAACAATGAATTTCATTTTATCAGAAAATAGTGCAGTGCTGAATTACCAGGGGAAAATGAAGCTTTAGTGGTGGTTTATGAGGATAGAATAGACTCCCCAACCGTTCTTACAATGTTAAATATATTTAGCATCCAACTCACATGAGAGCAGAGTGTAAGCTCTGTTGACCCTGTCTGAAATGGCATAGAGGCATATATGGATACCTATATCTCTTTATATCCCATTCACATTGGAAATTATTATTCACATTAGAAAGCTATTTACCATACCTTCCTTCCATTTCCCCGGTGATTCTTATATGTAAGGCTTGTGAATCTGTACTTTTAAACTTGATAGATAAATTTGTATTTTTTATATATTATCAGGTATTGTTAAGGGTAATTCTATAAGTGGGGTCACACTTCCCCTTTTTTGAGCTCTCAGTAAGTAACCCTTTTTTAAATCGAAACATTTTTATTACCAAATTGTTGCCACACTAAATGCTAACACACCCCTGGTCTTGGGTTAGGGCCTGCACCCTAACTTACCTAGTAGTCAACCCACTGGAAGTTCTTGATTCTCAAATTTCCTGTACAGGGTCAATTGTTGGCACACATAGGCATCCTGGCATGAGCCCGGGAACCCCAATCTTACTGCATGCAGCCACGTGATCGCAAACAACCATCACATTCATAGAATGAAAGCTTTTATGGTTGTGGAAGTTCCTGGGCTTGGGGAGGGGCAGAATGGGATATGGGTCCCGGCAATGCACCCGGTCTAATTAGGGATCCCCAACATGCAGTAATTGCAAGTTTTCTGCATTGCATATCTTCCTCATTGTCCTGCATTTTAATGTATATAGGGGATAAGCTCACATATGGCCAGGCAAACCTCATGAAAGATGCAACACATGGTGGGCTGACTTAATAGAGCCACAGTGGTCTGGAATGTGCCCCCTAGCTAGGATGTTTAAGGAGGCACAAAGTTGCACTATGTCTGATATGGCCTTGCTGTGCCCAGTGGAAGGCAATATGGGGTTGAATTTGCCTGTACAGTGGCACTGTAAGTGTGGCTCTATTGAGGAGGAATCAGCTGTGGATCTGCACATCACCATATAGACAGCCTGTTGCTGAACACTCTGTCAGCCCTGAGTTGCACCACTATGGCTTCCACCGCCTTCTTCTCCTCCTCTACAACTGCAACACAGCACCACACCAAAATCACCCCAAACATAAATTCACAATCTGGTTCACCACAGCACTTTATTTGAATTTCACCAAAAACAAAAACTCAACCACAATACCAAACACACACACTTGCAACAACCACAGCAACCACGATTCACACACACACTATTACACACAAAAGTGCAATTCAGTGCAGCTCATAGAAAAACCAGATGCAACCCTTAGGCTGCTGAAAGCACACTTCTTATGTTTGGCCAGCCCAAAAGGGGACATGCTAAAGAGCCCAAAAAAGGTGTCAAATAAAACAAAATGGCTTGCTGTGTGTTCCTTAACCTTTGCTTACTACACTGGATGTCAGAGCCAGAGAAAATGCAATTGATGTCACAAATCCCAAACCTGCTAGCAGACAGTGTTCCCAAAACACAGACTGCATTTGCACACAACAGCTATTTTAGGGTGGCCTAACACATTGTACACCTACTCCAACGTCAAACACTCAGACACACACAATGCCTAGGGTGGCCTTACACATTGTACACCTACTCCAATGTCAAGCACACAGACACACACAATGCCTAACAAATGCAAGAGGTCATCAATCCATTTTGCTGCGTTCCACAACATCCTTTTATACTTAGCTGCAGCCATTAGTTAAAGCGGTCCTTCACTCTGAATAAGAGCCTATCTTATATGTTTCCCACACCCTGTACATACAGATTACCCATATTAAAAATCATCCTACCTGCATCTACTGCATTTTATGAGCCTTTAAACATTCAAGATGGCGGCTCATGGGACATCAGGCAGCCTGCAAACAGGAAGTGCCTTCTGACTGTGCTGCTCTGCATTCTGGGATTGCTGACCTTTTCCTGACCCCAGCTCTGCTCTGTCTGTGCAAAGCACAGCTATAACCCCACCCCCTGCACTTTATTCCACTCTCCTCTCTTCAGTATGTGTGATGCTTCTGAGTCAAGATGGAGGCACCCGTATCCTAAAGTCCTGAACAGAGTTGCAGCCCAGTGGGGGAAAGAATAATAAGTAGGTGACTAAAAACTTAAAATATATTAATTTTTGATGCTGGGGAATCATTTTTTAAGGGTTTGGGCTTTTCAATAAATCATGGTGATGGTCCGGTTTAAATGCACAAGATCCACATGTTTGCCATCTTCTGCCCTTCCGCTAGTTGCAAATGTTAAACGCTAATAAGCTTTTGAAAAACAGTAAACTTATGATGCTACGAGCTAGTAGGCATATCCTGCGTCTGCACCCACATTAGCGCAAAACCCACCTGAATTTCGATTGGTCACATTTGTGGCAACGCCCTGCACCTGATTTGAACTACATAAATAGGGAGCAGGTTCTGCACAAGCTTGCTGCTTTTTCACACAGGGAGGTGTAATCCTGTTTGTTTGGGTTGTTGAAAAAGAAGTATGTCTGGATGTCACAGGGTCCATGAACCAGACGGGTTCCTGGTCTGTCGCCTGCTGGTCACAGCCCCAGAGTTTCTGCTCGTGGGTATTCAAGCAGCCTACTTGCCCTTTCTTCCTGCTTGGGGTGTGTTGAGAGGTCAGGGTCGGTCTAGTCACCGTAGTTCATCCAGGGCTGTGATTGCCTTGGCCACATTGGAGAATTCCCAAACCAGGGTGGTAGGCAGTTAGGGCCAGCACCAGACACCAAAGAAAAAGAGGATTATTTGCTAAACACATCCTAGCTAGGCAACAATTAGCTGGGTCGTGATTTAGCACAACCCTACTTCTTGGGTGGGTTGGGAAATAAGTGTAAACTTTGCTGCTGTGGGCCTCAAACAAGGAGCAAAAACTTAATGAAGCTCCTGGTTTGGTCAAGGGCAGAGCAAGTGTAGATCAGCGACTAACACTCACACATATCTGGGAGTAGGTGTGTCCCACATAACTGCAATGTGCAATCTTTACTTTTCCAACAGCTGGCTGGGACAAAGGGGTCATCAGATTTTGCCAGACCAGAACATGCTAGACACATGAACACAAACATGTGAACAGAGACACACACATAAAGTAATGCAAGAATCTGCCCAGAGGTCAATAGGAACACAGTGGAACTTGCAAGAGACTGTTAGGAAGCCCAGGAACACACACCATTTTCCAATGTGAAAGATGACTAGAGCAAAGTAAGGCCCAACAAACTGGGCATTAGGGTTGTTTCAGAGCCTCCTCAAAACCGTCTTGTTTTTGTCTCGTAATGTGTATTTTTCACTTTTTTCCGTATGTATAGGTGCGTATGCATGATGCAGATCCGCCATCGGGAGTATTCCGTTTAATGTTCATAGCTGCGTACGCCAACGAGAATGCCATTTTCCGGCTCTCGTTGTGTCCTCGAGAGGACGAGGTTTCCATTTACATTGCTTAGTAATCCTCGTATACTACCGTTTTTCAGTGTTTTTCAACATAGTATCCAATGAAGATATTCAGCATGCATCTTTCTCAAAATATACGTCCAAACGGAAATTTGTTGGACAAGCTGCTAAGTTTACACGCATGTGCGCAGGTCTTTAACTCATTCATGTCCCCCTTGTCAACTATTCTCTCACTCACTTCTGCTCCCATGCTTACCTGAACTCACTAAAGGTTGTTGTTTTTTTCTTAGTCCCACTCGATTCATGCTTACCTGAACTCACTAGCGGTTGTTGTTTTTTTCTTAGTCCCACTCAATTCATGATTACCTGAACTCACTAGCGGTTGTTGTTTTTTTCTTAGTCCCACTCGATTCATGCTTACCTGAACTCACTAGCGGTTGTTGTCTATTCTATACAGCACGTCCTGTTCCAGAATATTCCTTACCCATGGGTAATACATCCACAAGATGGCGCTGGACTGCAGAAAAACAGCTTGTGGCCTTTCTTGGCCCTATATAAGTCAGGGACCTCCCACAAAATCCCCAGTTTATTTCTGCAGTCTGCGCTGAGAAGATAGAAGACAGCTCTCTCGTGGCGCAGGTGAGCGGGGCTTATTGCCTGCGGCCCTGCAGGACTATTGCCACCCGTTCCGTCCCATTGACTGCCTCCCAGCCTCGTCTGATAAGGTTCGGGTGAAGGTAGGCGATAGAAGCACTTTGTGCTGAGGAGCTAGGCTCCTACCGCAGTCCCTGCTCTAACAGGGTAGGCGGTTTAGGCTAATGGTGAGCCTTTTTGGGATGCCCCCACTGCCTCATGGGTTTGGCCAGGTTATCCTGTGCGGTAAACCCTATTCCCATTCCCCCTCCACCTCCTCTCTTCATATTGGCCCCGGGCGCCATTTCCCCCGGGGTATTCCGTTGTTATCCTCCCTCACTCTCCCTTCGGGAGATCTCGGGGGGGGGGGTGGGTTGTCTGGTGTTTTGTGACTTTAGGCATATGTGTGCCTGTTACTTTATTAAAACACGTTGTTGCGCGTTTGTCCCTCGAGGTTGCGGACGCCATTTTGTCTTCCTCCTGCACTGCTGGCTCCTTGCGGTCTGTGAGTAACCCCGGTGGGGTGAATTTTTCTCTATTTGTTCATATGCTTTAATCTTATGGGAGTATATTGTTGTGTCTTTCAGGCGGGATAAAGCTTCGGTCCTGTGGTTTCTCCCGGCCCTCTCCCCTCATTATCTCCCACTTCCCTAGCGGTCTATTGGGGCATCCAGGGTAGCTCTTTAGCATTAACCCTTACTGGCCTACTGTGCCTGTTCAAATCACCATATGGAGGCTTCTGGGGATAATGAGCCTGGGGTTCCTTCGGGACAAGCTCGGCTACGTGTTGCGTGTGGGGTGTCCCAAATCGGTGATGATGTCAGGGTATGTGTATCCTGCGCCCAGCAGGTACTTGCACTGCAGACTAGGTTACCTGTTGCTGGGCCGGCGCCCCCTTGAGCTTCGCCTACCCCCCCACGCCTGCATCTGACCCCCTATGAGGAGCATAACAGTGGAGAGTCTCAGCCTGATTTGGCTGCACGGGTAGCCAGCATTGAGAAACATATTGCTGGGTCTGCATCGCGTAAGGCTTCTGCTAAGAAGCGGCATTTGTCTCCCACCGTCTCCCTCTTTCCTCTTTCAGTGGAAACTGAGGAAGTTTTTGACACTACTGGTTATTCCCCCCTGGAGGAGGGGGAATTGTTCTCTGATTCAGAATCATCTGAGGAGCAACCCAGGGTTTGTGGTGGTACAGAGTCTCCCTTTGGGGAAGATCTATGATCCTCAGATGACACTGACAGGCTCTTGGCTCATATTTTTGAAGTGCTCTGTATCTCCCCTCCTGCCGTGGCTCCGCAGCAGCAGGGTGAGCTCTTTCATATGGTTAAACCATGTTTGGAATTCCCTGAGCAGTCTCACTTTAATAATCTAGTGCTCAAAGAATGGGAGTGGCCTAGCAAGCTGCCAGGGGCGCCCCCAAAAGTTGGGACAAAAGATATCCCTTTCCTGCTGATGTGATTAAAGTGGACCAACACCCAGGATTTTCAGTATCCTGGGTGTTGGTCCACTTCAGCAGGGCAACCGTGATCAGGATGCCCCGCTGTGTGAAACCCCCCAAAAGCCCCAAAAAACGTACCTTTTTCGGCGACAGACAAGTGACGGACAAGCCGCCGCCGCTGCCTCCCGCGCATCCCTCTTACAGGGCGCACGCCCGCGCCGGCCATTCACAAACGCCCGGCGCGGGCGCGCGCACTGCTAGAGGGGCGCGCGGGAGGCAGCGGCGGGAGGAGAGGAGTATAGATCTCTCCTGCTTTGCTATGAATTTGTTGCATATGTCCTGTCTGCTATGGATGATGCCATTAGAATGTGTGGAAGAATTTCTGCCCTGTTGGTGGCTATACGCCGCTCTGTCTGGCTACGTCAATGGGTAGCTGATAATGCTGCAAAGAAGGCTCTTACTGGTTTCCCTTTCAAGGGCCTGCGTCTTTTTGGTGAACGCTTGGATTTGTTTGCCAAGGGCGGTAGGTTACCTCAACGTAGGAGGCCGTCTCGGTCCTTTCGGGGGATGGGTGCCCTTCTCCCATCCTTCCATGGTTCCAGACCTGGTCGAGGAGGCTCCTTTACTGGGGCCTGCGGAGATCACTGGGGAAGGGGCAGAGGCCGTCCTGGCCTCTCCTGGAGTCCCAAGCCAAAATCCTCACCCAAGCCCCCTCAGGCAGGAAGGGGCGCCCTCACCCATCCAGGTTGGGGGAGGGCTTCAGCTCTTTGCTCACGTCTGGAGGCTTCATGTCTCAGACCGGTGGATTCAGGAGGTAGTGTCCTCCGGTTACAAGAGTTTGCAGCCTGGCCGCCCCCAAGATTCATTAAATCCCGGATGGCACAGAACCCCCTGTCAGCTCAGGGTCTGTGCCTTGCTGTCCAAAACCTTCTGGAGTTGGGGGTTATCTGCCAGGTGCCTTTGAGGAAAAGTGGCAGAGGCTACTATTCCAATTTTTTTACTGTTCCCAAAAAAGATGGGTCCATCAGACCTATACTAGATTTAAAGTGCCTCAACAAATTTGTCAGATTCAAGCAGTTTCGCATGGAGACTTCTTGACCTCTGTAGACATCAAGGACGCTTACCTTCATGTACCAGTCTTTCCAGGTCATCAGAGATTCCTCAGGTTCGCTCTGGAGGATCAGCACTATCAATTTGGCTCTGCCTTTTGGTATCACCTCGGCCCCAGGGTATTCACCAAGGTACTGGCGGGCGTAGTGGCTCTGCTGAGATCTCAGGGCATTCGTATCCTTCCTTACTTAGACAACATTCTCATCATGTCTCAATCTCTCCAGCAAGCCAAGTTGGATACTCAGCGGGTGGTGTCCACACTGGAGTCTTTCGGCTGGGTGATCAACCACCCCAAGTCTTTCCTGTCACCGTCAATGGTGAGGTCCTTTCTGGGCATGACTCTGGATACGTCTCAGGTCAAGATTTTTCTGCCTTAGCAGAAGGTGGAGAGTCTTCAGGCCCTAGCCAGGTTCCTTATTTCTTGCCCTCATCCCTCCATCCGGCAGGGGATGCAGCTGGTGGGCCTGATGGTGTCTTGCTTCGAGGCGGTTCCATACGCTCAGTTTTACATGAGACCTCTTCAACTTCACCTCTTGTCAGTTTGGGATCGTGACCCTCGGTCCCTGGATCAGGTGTTGGTTCTGTCCCCTCTGGCCAGACGGTCTCTCTTGTGGTGGCTGGACTCAAGAAACCTGTTGGTGAGCAGATCCTTTCTGGCCCCGTTCTGGGAGACAGTTACCACAGATGCCAGTCTGACAGGTTGGGGGGCTTCTGGAAATCCCTGAAATTCCAGGGTCAGTGGGGCCCTTAGGAGGCCCACACCCCTATCAACATTCTGGAATTGAGGGCGATAAGGTTGGTTCTCGCCCAATTGACTCCACACCTTCGGGGACGGGCGGTTCAGGTCCGCTCGGACAACCAGACGGCAATTGCCTACATCAGTCATCAGGGAGGGACCCGGAGTAAGAGGGCCCTCAAGGAAGTGTCCCATGATACTGTCTTGGGTGGAGGAGAATGTTCCCTGCATCTCGGCTGTGTACATCCCGGGGGTGGAGAATCTGGAGGCAGACTCCCTCAGCAGGGGGACCTCTCATCTGGGAGAATGGTCCCTCAGCAGCAGGGTGTTTCGCTCTCTGTGCCACCGCTGGGGTCAGCCAGATGTGGATCTGTTTGCGTCCCGTCACAATCACAAGCTTCCAGTCTTTGTCTCTCTGTCCCAGGACCCTTTGGCCTTGGCCATGGATGCACTAGCAATGTATTGGAAGAGCTTTCAGCTTCTCTATGTGTTCCCTCCTTTTCCTCTGTTGGGCAAGGTGCTACGCAAGATTGCTCAGGAAGGGGTGCCAACCATTCGGGTGGCCCCCCGTTAGCCAAGAAGGGTGTGGTTCGGAGACGTCATGCAGTTGGTAGTAGATCAGTATGTTCTGCCCAAGGATCCAGACCTGCTCGCTCAGGGGCAGCTACGCCATCCCAATTTACAAACGCTGGCTTTGACGGCCTGGCTGCTGAAACCTCCATCTTGATGGAGAAGGGGCTGCCTGACTTTGTTGTTAATACCATGATTCAGGCTAGGAAGAAGTCCTCATCATCCATCTACTATAGGTTCTGGCATGCTTACAATGACTGGTGTGAGTCTAAGTCGCTTCCCTGTAGGGTGTTTTCTGTCCCTAGGATTCTGGAATTCCTGCAACACGGTTTGGATTTGGGTCTTCAGCTTAGTACCCTCAAAGGTCATTTTTCTGCTCTGGCCATTTTCTTTCAAAGATCCTTTGTTCACCATCGTATGATCAAGACTTTCTTCCAAGGGGTTTCTCACGTGCGTCCTCCACGTAAGCCTATGTTACCAGTATGGGACTTGAACTTGGTCTTATCTGCCTTGCAGGGGTCTCCCTTTGTCCATTTTGACTCTTAAAGTAGTCTTTTTGGTGGCTATCACTTCTGTTAGGCGTTTCTGAGTTGGCGGCGCTTTCCATCAAACCCCCTTACTTTGAGAGACACCAGGACAAGGTGGTGTTTCGGTTTAAGCCAGATTTTCTGCCTAAGGTTGTGTCTGTCTTTCATCTCAATCAGGACATTGTTTTGCCTTCTCTATGCCCTAATCCTAGTAACCCTAAGGAACAGGTTTTACACTATCTGGATGTGGTCAGGACTTTGAAGTTCTATTTGGTGGCTACTGAATCTTTCAGGAAGACTGATGCTCTATTTGTGCTTCCATCTGGATCTAGGAAGGGTCTGGCTCTAGCTAAGTCCACTATCAGCAAGTGGATTTGCCAGGCTGGATTCAGGCCTATTCTGCTAAGGGGAAGGAGCCTCCCTTCCACCTTACTGCTCATTCTACTCGTACTATTGGTGCCTCTTGGGCCTTTCAGCACCAAGCTTCTTTTGATCAAGTTTGCAAGGCCGCTACTTGGTCTTCTGTTCATACTCTTTCTAAGTTTTACAAGGTTGATGTTAAGGCCTCAGCTGATGCTGCTTTTGGTCGCAAAGTTCTGCAGGTGGCAGTGGTTTAAACTGCCTGTTGTTACTTTTTGGGGATCCCACCCTACCTTACGGACACTGCTATTGGATGTCCCATGGGTAAGGAATATTCTGGAACAGGACGTGCTGTATACTTAGAATAATACAATTCTGTGATTACTCACCTGTAGAATTGGTATTATACATATACAGAACGTCCTGTTCCACCCCACCCTTGTTATCATTATTCTTAGTTACCTCTGTATGGTGATTGTTCATATGTTCATTGTTGAATTCTGGTTTTGGTTTCCCGCCTTTTGTTAACTGCTTGTCAATACTGGGTATTTTGTGGGAGGTCCCTGACTTATATAGGGCCGGGAGAGGCCACAAGCTGTTTTTCTGCAGTCCAGCGCCATCTTGTGGATGTATTACCCATGGGTAAGGAATATTCTGGAACAGGACGTGCTGTATACGTATAATACCAATTCTACAGGTGAGTAATCACAGAATTGTATTTTTCCTTAGTCCCACTCGATTCATGCCTACCTGAACTCACTAGCAGTTGTTTTTTTTCCTAGTCCCACTCGATTCATGCTTACCTGAACTCACTAGCGGTTGTTGTTTTGTTCTTAGTCCCACTCGATTCATGCTTACCTGAACTCCCCTGGCGCTCTTTGGTGTTTTCTATCCACATATTTTCATGCTTACCTTAATGTTCTGGATTCTGTAGATATTTTTCATTTCCTTCTAGTCTTCTGATTTATGTTCTTTAGTGGATGTGTGCAAGCATTAATTTTTTAGTTTTTGTGAGAAATGAAAGACATCTGAAAACTGGTTAACTTTAGAAAAATGTATAAATTTTTTTTTTCATAATTTTTTTTATTCAAAATATTTTACAAATATTTTTAAAACTTTTTTGTTTTTGTCAAAATTTTTAAAACACTTAGGATATTTTTTCTTTGTTTCTTTACATTTTTTAAAATCGGTATTATTAAAATGTTTTTTGTTTAAATAACAAATACACAGAAAAATTATTTACAAAAACGTGGCAGGCCCCAGGATTCTTTTCCTCGTTGGTCCCCAGTGAAGCTGCCAGCTCCTCTATGTCGCCCACCAGCCTATGCACAGTTGCCGTCAGAAATTGGATTCTCTGCTGTGGTGTTGCTGTGAAAAGAAATCAAAAATTGATTTATCGTATATGCATTTTGAATACCTGTTGAATGAAATATTAATAATTTTATAGGCTAGGGATTGGCCCATAAATTAATCTAAGTTTGGAGGCTAGGGATTGGGAATACCTGTTGATTAAGACATGTTAATTTAATCGTAGACTACAAACTTACTAGGCCGGTGGATGACATGATCTTGGGGAACCACCCTCCTCTCTGGGGCCTGCCACTCCTCCTGGTCTGAGTCTGTTGAGAAAGCAAAAATATGGTTAGTTATAATGTCAACTTTGTTAATGAAGACATTTTAATTAGAATGTGTGTGTGACATTACCCACCTTCTCCCTGCACCTCAGGTGCTTGGCCTTGTGGCCTCTCCAAACCAGGCTCTTCACCTGCAACATCAGCATCTAAAAGTATATAAGCAAGAAATGAATGTGTGTTTACAGTGCATGTACCTGTGTGTGCTTCTGTATGATAATCATACCGGAGTGGTGCTGGTCCGGCATCTGTTCCGGTTGTCTGGCGAGCAGCTGATGCCTCTCCTCTGCTGACAGGTCCAGTGGCTGTTCCTGAGTACTTGCCACTGGACTGCCACCACCTTCAATAGGCCCAGATCTCTCCAGCACTGGCAGGACTGCTTGCCTCCGGGTGGGTCTAATTTGATAGTCCCATTCCCTCACTACAAGAGAATAGCATTCATAAACACAAGGCCTGGCTAAGAGCAGTGTATATCTAACATGAAATAATAATGTACTTACTTGTGAAATGTTTGCAGAAGAATCTCCTCACCCGGGGCCTCCTGCGTTTCAGGTCCGACCAGTGCTGAATTATCTGGGTGAAGGTGGTGTCAGTATCCTCCGCTATTTTGGCCACTATTTCTCAGTGCCAAGGTCTTCTTTTCAAAGCCGCTCGCCAGATAGCGGTTGGTCATCATCATCTAAAATGTTTGAATTAATGACACCTGTTTTTATTTCACATCATACAAATCACAATGTTAATGATAGCAGCTTCATAATTATCATTCCCCCATTTCAAGGCTTTAGATATCCTTCTACACAACATTTTAGGGTTGCGCACATGTGCGCACTAACTTTCATTAGCCGCATAGTTTATAATCAAATTTTTGCATTTTGCGTGCAAATAAACGCCTGCACAAACACTTACTAGCATAATTGTCTCCTGTTGCTCCCGGGTAAAGAGCCTGGGGGCCATCTTTAATTGCTGTTATAACAGATGTGTTGCGCCCAAGCGGTTTCTGGGATGCGCACGGCCGTACGCACGACGTCAACGTCATAAACAGTCATAACTATTTAAAGGGTACCTGTACACACAGCTGAGTGTCTTTACAGATATATCGATATGCCTGCCACGAGAGGTAGCTGCCAGACCCCCAAGCCCCATGAACGGCATGATTGTTGTGGTGTACGCCAGGAAGCAACTTCTAGGCAACATAGTGGCAGGCCTTCAACTAGGTCCAACAAAACCAGTGGTCACTCGCAGCCTATGAGGACATCCACTTGTCAAAGGAAGGATCCATTGGGCCAGACTCCAGCAACATGAAAATCTGGCACATCTCGGAAGGCGAAGGAAACTTCCTCCAGGCATAATGCTTCCCGTCCAACAACATCCAGAACCCAAGGGAGCACTATTATTAAGGGTAGGGCTAGAGTCCATAGCCCCCCAACAACACCCTTTCCTGCTCATGGCCAATTTGAGCATTCCAACGTTGAGAGCCCTGAGTCACCGGGCAGCTCAGCGGCTGCAACTTCTTTTGCCAGCCAGCTTATGACACCCAGCACCCCTAACAAGTCCAGCACAATCCTTTATGAGCGAAAGATCTCGCTATTCGTCGGCTGAAAGTCAGCCAAGAATGTCACCTACTATGCCACTGACCCAGGATGAGCCAGCCAGGACATCATTAGCCAGGAACCTGTGGCGTGGGACCTTGAGGGGTCGCTTTACTGAGCCCCAAACTAGTGGCAAGTGGGGTATCTGACCACTATAACGAGTGATATAGTAGAAATTCTAAAGCCACCAGCAAAGTGAGAAAGACACAAATCTGGGAGGAGATCGCAGGTGAATTGTGCTGGGACGGAAAGTATGCGGTTCGCCCGAAGCGAAATAAGCGCAAGCAGCATGGGTACAGATGGGTGTTTGAGTTGGGCTGGTTGTTGTTGTGCATGACCGTATAAGTAATGTTTTTCTTTGTTTTAAAGGTTGCAAACAGGAGGTGGCTTCCCATCAAAACTGCAGTTTACTGCAGCTGAGGAGCTTGTTCTGGGCCTCATACACCCGGCTACACTGGAGGGAATGGCCAGGGCCATGGACACTGACAGTAATGTCCTGCCAGCAGGTTAGTATTTAAAGGAATGGTTATTTTGCTTTGGGTTTTAAAAATGTAGATTATAAGCTTAGGTACACACAGGGGCGTAGGTAGGGGGAGCAGGGGGGGCACATGCCCCGAGTGCAGCTAGTCAGGGGGGCGCCAAAGGGGGTCCTGAGAACAGGTGGGGGACACCATTTTTAGTCTTTGCCTCGGGTGCTAGAAAGCCTAGCTACTCCTCTGGGTACACAAGGTATGTGTATGTGTTAACTTGACTTTACTTTTATATTCCAGGACATCAAACTACTCAACCTAGTGTGCAACCCTCCAATCCTTTGGCCACTGCCAGTACGTCCCAACAGCCATTAGCAACATCCCCTATACAGGAACAGCTCGATCTGGTAAGTGTACTGTGCACTAACTGGTGATGCATGTGAAGCAAGATGACTACTTGCTACAACATATATTTGAGCAACTATCTCAAACATTTTTCCTGTCCCTACAGACACCACCCATAATGGAAGCTATCCACCATCTGGAGGAGGAGGAGAACATTTTGATGCCCCCCGAAATGCAAACCCAGCATCATCATCTGCCACTGCGCCAGCAGCAGCCGACCACAATCCTCTGCAGCAGAGTCAACCACGCCCTCTGCTGGCAGACCCACAATAACACCAGCATGCCCAACAGCACGAGACACAACCAACTGTCCCATGTGCTAGCTCTGCTGCAGAGGATTTGGCAACAGCATCTGCTACTGTTGCTAGTCCTGGACCTCCATCAGCTGCATGCGACCAAACCTGGGGAAGAGGAGGACACACTCAGCCACATCGCCATGTAACCCAGGTGAGGCGTGTGCAGCTGATGGAGACAGCATGGAGAAATAACAGCGCTACTGAAATTTTTCCATGCTACCCAAAGATTAAATGAAGAGCTGGCTGGCCAATTAAATAACATAAATAACAACTTAATGCTGGATGAAATTAGGACTAGCAACAGGCAGAGGGAGGCTATGCTGGACCAGTGGCAGATGATGAATGCCACCCATGAACAGTTGTTGGCCATCCTACAAGCACAACAACATCCTTATTATGGAAATCCACCATTTTAAGTATTTGGGTTGTATTTGGTCAACATCTTTTTTCTACATCCCACCACAATTCACCTGTCTGGTGATCTCCACCCATATTTTGTCTTTTTGCCTTTGCTGGTGGCTTTAGAATTCCCACCATATAGCTTGTGATAGTGGTCAGAAACCCTACTTGCCAAAGCCATAGTTTGGGGCTCAGTAAAGCACCCTCTCAAGGTCCCACGCAGCAGGTTTAGGCCTAATGATGTCCTAGCTGGCTCATCCTGGGTAGTTGGCATAGTAAGTGACATTCTTGCCTAACTTTCACCCGACGAATAGCAAGACCTTTTGCTATGAAAGGATTGGGCTGGACTTGCTTGGGGGCTGGGTGTCATAGGCTGGCTGGCAAAAAAAGTTGCAGCCGTTGAGCTGCCTGCTGACTCAGGGCTCTCAACATTGGAATGCTCAAATAGGCCTCGAGCAGGAGAGGGTGTTGTTGGGGGGCTATGGATTCTTGCCCTACTCTTCCCCTTGCCCTTAATACTAGTGCTCCCTATGGTTTTGGATGTTGCTGGACGGGGAGCATTATGCCTGGAGGAAGTCTCCTTGGCCATCGTGGATGTGCAAGAATTTGAGGGGGCTGGAGTCTGCCCCAATGGATCCTTCCTTTGCCTAGTGGATGTCCTCGTAGGTTGCGAGTGCCCTTTCCCACCTAATTTCCCTACCTAATTTAAAATAATTTTACTTAAGATTTCTGTTCTGTGTTTTTTTTTTAGATTTTTGATCTGTTTGGTTAGAAAAACAACCACAGCCCGGGTCTTCCGATGGGCACGATTATAGCCCTCCTGTGGCTGCGTCTGAGGCCGCAGGATCGGTGTCATCAGCCACGGCAGCAGTGGATAACCCGAATCCCCTTAAAATAATATAACACAAAATTTGTCTCAACTTCAAAGTTACATTGTATATCATTTCATCAGAGGGAAAGAACATCATATGTTGAGACAGGGTTATCAAAAAACATTCCTAGGCATACATTGAAACCCTAATTAAGCTATTTTGTAACACTTACCCAGTAGCTAACCACCAGACAAGTTTCCAGATTCAAACCGGCCATAGAGGCTGGAATTCCTCAGGATGAAGGTTTCGTGGGTGGATCCGGGAAAACCATCTTCCGGTCCCATCTTCCAGTTCCTGTAATCGCAGAAAAAAAGGATTTTAGTAACCCAAAAAAATAACTAAAATAACCCACAAAAAAAAACCTTAAGGGACCATTATTCTTTCTTATTGGGTGTTAAGAAAATATAAATAGCAATACAAAAACTAATTAATAGTTGGTCACTCTTGATTAAGGTCTACATAAAATGTTTGATTAAGGTCTACATTAATATGATTGATTTAGATCTACATGAAAAGATACAGGGTAGCCATGCCATCCAAAAACTTGTTGAGCGTGCAGCTCAGCGTAGGCTGGGACATCCCCACAGAGAGGGCACCCAGCCTCTGGAACGAGCCGTTTGCTAAAAATTGCAAGCAGCCAACCATTTTGATCATAGCAGCAATTGCATGCCCCTTCCTTGTGGTGCGGGCCAACCATGGCCGCAGCTCACTATACAGGTTATGGATGGAAACGCGGTTAAGTAAGGGTGAGCTCGAATAGCTCTACGTCATGCATGCGATCGATGTCCAAACGGGCGCGATGCAATCGCTCGTATTCCTCCACGTACTCAGCAAACATCATCTCCGATCTCAACAGCTAACTTTCTCCTACAAAACGACCCTGTAAGTTGAACGAAAACAAACTCGTTTTATTGGCCGGGTTGAAATCAACAATCAAGGCTCTGAATCATGCGCAAGCCCATACCAATAAGGTAACTTGACCGACATAAAGGCATTTTTACGATAATTATATGACCATTAAAAGTGCGTGTTCACGTTAACGTAAACGCATATACGCATAAAAAATGTAACGAAAATTCTGAAAAGGCATGGAAAAACACAAACACATGCGAAAGTGCATGTGAAAGAGGCTTTGAATCAGCCCTATTGTCTATGTTCCCCGGGACCATGGAAAAAGTTAACACATTTGTTTTGTGTGCGAAGACATAGGCCACACACACATTAATGGCTTATCGTTGTGTGGTTTTAGGCACATGCAGATGTTTAACAAAAACATACAAACACTCTGTGAGGGCCTGCATGCAGGGCCATGTGTTGGACCACCCAAAATATGTCAATCAACAAGGTATTAAAAAACACAAAACATTCAGTGGTGGCGCATTCACAAAGATGGAGTCACCCAAACTAGGCGACAGGGTTGATGACAATACACAGCTAGGAGGTGAACCATTATGCACAACAGACTCACTAGAGCTCCAGATGTCATCCTGTAAAAATGTTACTCATCATCACAGCTATGGGGATGGCCCATGCTGTTGGACCAATCGTGGTGCTGGAGGGGGAAAGATGGCACCACTCCTGGTGGGCATGCCCCAGCAGGAGTACCCGAATCTGTGACAAGGAAAGAAAAAGAAACACAAAGGAAGGTTCATTAGGTGTGGCCAACTAGCAAACAGGCAGCTCAGAGGCAAAACAATAGATAGTTGTGTAGGTATGTTGGGTCACAAAAACAAACCATGTGGTGTCTCCGACACATGAGAAAGATATTGTTTCAGGTATACAATGGCCAGCCACTGAGAAGACATAAATCAAACTCACTAGCTAACCACCATCCAGGGAGGGCTGCGAGGGGAGGAATGCAGGAAAGCTTCTGGTGGTGGGGTGGAGTCCAAATCAGAGGGCCCAGCCTTCTCCAAGGCATTTCCACCACCTCCTCCCCAGCCGACTCCTCTGAGTCATCCAGCACCTTGTCCACTTCTAATCCGAGTCTTCCACCTCTGCATGAGCAGAGTGCTCCTCCCCCAATGAGCTGTCTGGGCCACTGCTTGGGGTGTGGGGGAAGACTTCTTTCCCATACTTGCATAGGGAGGGACGCTTATCTGTGTTGAAAAAAATAAGGCCCATAATGTCTCTTGAGGCTGATATTTGTTGAATTTGTGGCAATCTCCTTTGCATGCGACCAGCTGTGAGCTTGATGAGACTCGGGTTGGAGTGTATAATAGGGTCGATTCAGAAAGACAAAAAAAAACGTTTTAGTTCCGATCCGTTTTTTTTGGAAATGTTTCCGTTCTCGTATGAGCGTACGAGCGATTCTATGCATGCATTGAAAACCTTCTGTAAAGTTTCCGTCCGTTCGTACAGCAGATTACGAATACGAGAATGTCGTTTTCCATCCAGACTTTTCCGTTTCATTTTCACATGTTACAACGTAGGCTTTCATTTTTGCGTTTTTCCCATCGTATCCTCCAACGAATCCTTTACGTTTCCCATTAGATTCTGTTTCCCTTTTTCAATAAATAATCGTCCAGACGGAAATCCTTGCGCCTGCGCACTACAAACTTAAAGTGCTCACCTACATATTTGCCACCCTTACTTCTACTACAATGTTTAGCTAAATCACTTAGCACTGTCCTCCATCTTCCCTTTTGGACCCTTAAAGCTCACCCAAACCACTTAGCACTATCCTCCATCTTCCCTTTTGGACCCTTAAAGCTCACCCAAACCACTTCTCGGTTAGGTTCTTCTTCCATTTTAGCCCCCTAAAACTTACCCAAATCACTTCTCAGTCATGTGAATATTCATCTTTAAATATTTCTGG
Source organism: Gastrophryne carolinensis (assembly GCA_027917425.1). NCBI lineage: Eukaryota > Metazoa > Chordata > Amphibia > Anura > Microhylidae > Gastrophryne > Gastrophryne carolinensis. The sequence goes on along the minus strand of CM051239.1, from coordinate 223,893,107 downwards.
GCCCATTAGTGTGTTAATGTATTTTGTAAATGAAATGACAATGTAACATTTTTTTTTTTATTCCATCATAAAATATAAAATTTAAAAAAAATGAACGTCCCTGACACTCAGTTGTGCCACTCTGGCACGTGTGGTCCCTGTTAAAAAAAAAGGTAAATTAAAATATTGGTATAACCTTGTTGGGGCCATACTGCAGTGCCCCCCCCCCCCCCCCCCGTATGGTCGAAACACCTAAATCTAGACTTCAAAAGCCAGAGGGCCCTCGCCGGGTTTTGCATAGTTCCCGATTAGAGAACCCCTGGCCCGCATTCTGCAGGCAAAGAATGGGCATCAAGAGCAAGGGCGAGTGGCACATCTTGCAGTTCCTGCAATCAAATATAAAATAATTACACAAAGCAAAGGTAACCAACTAAAACAATAACTCCTACAACAAATTAAGATTCAAGTTCAACAATCCAAATCTAATTCACAAAGGACATAAGTCTAAAAAAAATATAGAAATTATATGGATGTGTGGGAAAATAAAGGTTTACATGCTAAGGACTAATTTAGGTCAGCATTAAAATACATCTATAAGGCATACATGAAATGTATTGATTCAGGTATGCATTGCTATACAATTTATGGCCTCGGCCATGCTGATACATGCAATGCCTTGGTGCTAAAGGCGCGCCGACTCCTCCACATAGCCGCAAAACATGTTCAACAATAGCAATCCTAGCCCTCAAAGGTCTCGTAAGTGGATCGGAAATGAAACGGATTTATAGGGTGGTGATCCGTCGGAAATCAGCTCTCTGAATCAGACAGAAACCCATCCCAACAACTTAAGTTATCTGAAGGAACGGAAAACTTCCGATTTTGTTTGGAAAATGATCCGAACTAACGGAAATGTTCCGATTTGCTTCCGTTCATCGAAAGCGCATTCCCGAACGTTCGTACGAATGAAAAATGAACGAAAAAAAGCAAAAAAATGACAAACACCCACCAAAACTTTCACAGACAGCTACGGAAGTCCGGAATAATGTGTCTCTGAATCGAGGCTAATATGCTTTAAGTATCACCTGAATTATGGCAAAGTTTGGTACTGGTAGAATGCTTGCCTTCTCTATGATGTTAATGGAGCATGATCATGAGCACCACGCTTTGCACATTATAGGTTCGATTCAGAGGCTGGTGAAAAAACCTATGTCTTTTTTTAGGAGAGAAAATTGCCATTTAGAGCCAGGTGAAACTCTATATACATTAGACAATGAAATTAAACGGTAGTTTTCTCTTCTAAAAAAAGAAGTGAGTCTTCTCACCAGGTTCTGAATCTACCCCTATATCCATGTCTTTGGGCTCCCTAATGAGCCTGAGGAGATGCTGCATGGTACTCTTTTAGGGGCATGTTTCACACCTTCTACTTCCTCCCGGGATGGTCTTGTTTGGATTTCCTTATCAGTAATCATGTAAATATTGGAAAATCCCCATGTGCTTTTCTTTCAACTAGCAATTTAAGAAATCCTGTCTATAGTGTTTATAATATATTAAATAATATATCTATATTTATTTTCCATAAAGCTAATCCAAGTGGCAGGCAATACAGGACTAGTAAATAACTGGATGAATTTTGTTATATATTTATATATTTTGCACTACTTGTGATTGGTTTTCCCATTTTCACTTGAATATGTTTGATTAATATATAGCCCTAAGCAGATTATTTTATATAGCTAGCACAGAGGTTGTTTATAACATTATCATTATTTTTAGCTAGCCCTGACCATTGATCCAATTTAATATACTGTACCTCAGACCATTTCTGTCTCTAAGTGCCTTCTTTATTTAATTATTTGTTTAGCCTTTATAATAAAGATTATATATTTTGATTACTTATGAGTTGTAAAAGTTGACCAGGTTAACCCTATAGGCATTGAAAGGGGTCTTCTTGTAAATGAGAGCTGGAAATACAGAAGCAGGATCTGAATGTCTCTTCTTTTGTTTAGAATGATGCAAGCTATTGCACAATTTCTGCAGATCCTGCTTGTATTCCACACCTAACCACCTAAATCCCCCAGATACAACTGTAAACACTAAGAGGGCGATTCATTAATAGCGGCAGGTAGTGACAGTTGAGCGACTGTAGCGGCATTTTCAGAGCGCCCGCTAGTAGTCGCTGTGCTTGGCCGTTGTTCGGTAGTTGACAGCGACTCAGTCGGTTTGCCGTAATGTTGAATATTGGGTGAGGAGTCGCTATTTGACAGGTTCCGTGCTGTATGGGAGCGCATGATAGCGACTGGCCCTAGCGACCGGCTCCCACCATATTCATTAAAAAATCACGCTCAAAAAATTATCGCGCTGTAAAATGCATGTTTAAAGCCCAGAGCGCTGGAGGCGATGGGTTAAAAGTAGTTTTTTAACCCCCAAACCACCATATTTTTGTAAACCAAAAAAAACACGTTTTTTAAATAATGTAGTAATATGAATACATTAATATCAGACATGTAATATCAATTCTGTACAATTTTTTTTTCCTTAAAAAAATTATCTAAAATGGCAGAAGTGGTCACAGAATTTTTCACATTTAAAAAAAAAAAAAAAAAATTAATAACAATTAATTATTAATATTTAAAGATTGTTCCATTGAAATGCATTGGAGAGCGCCAGGTAGCAAGAGGTCATACCTGTCGCTGTTCAAGGTCGGACGCTGGCGCTGTGGGCTGAGGCTGGAATAATGACGAATGAGTCGCTATATGGCGCTATCTCAGTCGCTAAGCAGGATTGGCTTGATAAATGTGTGATTGTGGTGGGGAGCCGGCGTTCTCATGGCGGGGCCCGTCATTACCTGCCGCTCACCAGTCGCTACCTGTCGCTATTCCTTCATAAATAAGGGCCTAAGCATTTCACTGGGAAGTATCGAGACACTGGAACCATCAGATCCAAAATCAAATGTATATAGTAACATAGTATTTAATGCTGACAAAAGTCCATTTTGTTCAGCCTGTTTATTAGTGGTCTATTAGCCATAGCTGGTAATGTTATTACATGCAAGGAAGGCATTCAAGCTACTTTTGAACTCATTTAGTCTGTTTCTCATGACTACTTCCTCTGGCAGAAAGTTTCATAGTCTCACCTCTCTTTTACAGTGAACAACCCCATCCTAGGCAGGTGCAAGAAGCATCTTTCTTTTAACCTTAGCGGATGTCTCAGTGTTATAGTTACAGTCTTGGGTTTATATAGATCATGGGACAGATCTTTGCATAGATCCTGGATGTATTAATACATAGTTATTAGATCACCCCTCAGGTGTCTCTTTACCAAGCTAAATACACCTAATTTGGACATTCTTTCAGGGTACTATAGTCCCTCCATTCCTTTTATTAATTTAGTTGCCCATCTTTGAACGCACTCCAGTTCTTATGCACTGGTGCCCAGAAAAGTACACAATATTCTATATGGGGGTCTGACCACAGACTTATAAAGTGGTAAAATGATGCTCTAGTCATGAGCACCTATGTCCCTCTTAATGCACCCCATGATCCTGTTGGCCTTGGCAGCTGTCGCATGGCATTCATCATTGTAGTTTTTAGTTTATTGTTAACTAAAACTCTAGGTCCTTTTGTAATGTAGTTTTACCCAGTGTTTTTCTATTTACTGTAATCATGTAATCATGGCACAGATTGCTCCTGCCCATGTGCATAACCTTATATTTATCTGTATGAAACTTCATTTATATATATATATATATATATATATATATATATATATATATATTAGAGAACTGAACCCAGCACTGACCCCTGCAGTACTAGCAGTGATCCATTCTGAGTATGTACCATTGATAACTACCCCGTTTCCTATCATTAAGCCAATTACTCACCCATGTACAGTACACATTTTGCCCCAGTACAAACATTGTCATATTTTGTTCCAATCTTTTATGTGGCACAGTATCAAATGCTTTAGAAAATATATATGACATCCAATTACTCCCCAAGATACATTCTTGAACTTACTTCCTCACAGAAGTTGATCATATTTTTCTACCAATCCATGCAGGAGTAATTATGTAATTTTTACACTCCAGGAGAGCATCTCTTAGAAAACCATCAAACAGCTTGGCCACCAAAGATGTTAAACAGTCTGTAGTTCACAGTTTCTCATTTAGACCCTTTTTGAATATTGGCACCACATTTGCTTTGCGCTAGCCCCATTGAACAGTCCCTCTTATATTATTGAAAATCAGATACATTTTGGTTGTGGGCAGAGCATTGGACCCTTGACAGAGCTGTTCTATCAGGCTTCAATTTGTACAGAGCAGTGCTATCTCAGAAATCCAAAAGAACAGCTCTAATTTCAAGTGAGAAGGCCAACTATAACAGTAGATAAATGTTGCGTTTCCCAAGTACTTAAAGTGGACCAAAACTCTAGTAGCCCAGCTCTAGAGTTTAAATGACTCCAGGGGCAATTTTGGATGCTTTATTGGGAGAAATCACATCACTGATAGACCTAGGAAGCCTGTTACAGTACCTGGTTGTGATTGTAAGTGATTTTGTCATTGTGGCCAATGATTCTAAACAGCTGAAACAACAGAGCAATTGTATTCATCTCCCTGGACTGGGGCTGGATCCCTTGGATAATCAGGTACTACTTTCCGTACATTGCCATGGGAGAACACTAAAGACACTAACAATAAACAGAATAAATATGTGTGATAAAAGTGTCCAAAGTTTTCATTGCAACACTCACCTCTGATATTCTTTTATTGTTTTTCTGCAGGTAGATTTTTTAGAGACACCAATACAGTATTTCTCTGCACAACCATCTCCAAAGAAAATGTCACCGGCAATCCACAGGGTGCCATGCAGACTAAAAAATCAAGCACAAGCAATGCAGTCAGCCCATTCATCACACATCTCTATAGTGGACAGGTAACTAAAATATATAAACCAACAGTATCACAACAATAGCTGGTTCATCATTATGGCGTAGAAATGTCACAATACGGGTTATACTGTAAATGTCCACTGTGTTGCACCATATTTGTAACATGCTTTGAACCGTTAACCTTTATATTCATGCTTTAAACTAGCACCACCTACTTCTCAACCTACTTGAAGCTGCTGGAAAACTTACCGGAGCCCTGCGATCCCCTTCCTGTCAGTAGAAGCGTTCCTTTGAAATCGTCCACGACCGGGCCACAGAAAAACGGCCCACACTCCTAATGCCAGCACTGCCAGCTGACCGGAAGTGTATCATGGGGCTCAGGTATGTTTTACAGTAGCGCTTCCTGCTGCACACTCATCGCTTAATCAAAGTTCGGCTGAACTTGCTGGGTCTGAACTTTGGGGAGTTTGCTCATCCCTACTTACAAGTTTGTAGGCATTATCTTTAGATGTATATATTAGGTCACTGCAGTAAAATATCATTTTAACAGAGTTGCTTTTTGAACCTGGGTTATTCATGTTTTCAGCTGTGCCTTGCTGATTTAAGTTCCATTTCTCAGAATCCATTACCATAACTGTGCTTTCAAATTCACACCCTATCAAATCTGTCATTTAAAATGGACATTCACTGTATTATGCAGGAACGCAATACCACTGCTCTCATTGGTAGTGAGTAAGCATTACTTTATAGGGATCTATTCAGAGCCAGGTGAGAATTCTCACTCTTTTTTAGGAGAGAAAACTGCCACTGATTTTATTGTCTACTTGGTGTACTTTTTAACCTGGCTCTGAATCGACCCAATAGATGGAGCCTATCTAGTCATTTCAAAGCAGTTGGTATTATCAAGAGTCTATAAAAATATGTATTGTGTTCTGACAATATTAGGAAAAACTAGGCTTTGTAGTAATCTCTAGATCCACTTCATTGTCCTATGCCTTTGGTGCTATCAGAGGATTAAAAGGTCTTTCATTCAGGCAATTGCTTAACCATTTCAGGACTGATTGCAGCTCACTGTGAGAAACCATTCAAAAATGTTATTATCTAATGTACACAAATGTAGCTTATTTTAAAGTAGAACTCCAGAAAATTCACAAAATGACCATACTAACACCAGATAAGTTTAGTTACACTATTCTACATGCTAGATGAGTAGAATTTCCCCTAAGGTTATACTTGCATTTAAAATAATTTGCAACTGGAAGCACTTGGAAGGATCAGAAGTGTTCAAGTCAGCAATGTCTTTCTTTACCTAGGTCTGTAATCTTTTCTGATTAGCCAACTGTTGTGTATATGCTTAAGTTTTTTGTTTCCTTGGTGTTTTCACCTGTAGTTTCAGTGTGTTCTCCGCTCATCTTCAGGTGTTTGGTATACTCTCCTCTTTGTTCTTTTTAAAGTGGATCAAAACCCAGGATCTTGACTATCCTGGGTTTTTGTCCTTGCCTCTGGGGCACCCTGATCGGGAATGCCTGGCTGTGTGAAACCCCCCGGCCCCTAATCTGACTTACCCTTCCCCGGTCCTACGACGCATACGTGGCTTCCCATTCAATCAGCGCGCTCGGATCCGCTACCGTCCCTTTGTCTAAGAGCACGTCTAAGGTGAGCGGGCTGGCGGCCACATCCCCTGCTACCCTCTAAAACGCACCCTGCTAAAGGGATAGCGGGGATGCAGCCACTGCTTGCGCATGCGCTGTTGGGAAAGAAGGTGAATTTCCGGCCGACCTGGGGGGCGTCCCAATTTTGGATGCCCCGGGGGAAGGGAATCTAGCAGCCCTGAAATCTTATAGATTATAATCTTATAGATTATAGTAAAAATTAAAATGGTTTCATCTGCACCTTATCAAAAAGTGGCAATGCAATATCAGTAAGCTAAGCTTATGCCAAGCAAGCTATAAATACATCACTTTAAATGAATTAATGGTAACTAAAATCAAATATGGAATTACCTAGAGGAGGTGTAGGGCACCAGAATCCTCTGTATATAATGTTGCTGGCTCAACGACAATAACCCCTGACGTTATTACAGCAATCAACCTGCTGCTTCTTCAGAGGGAGGTTTCCTCCTTAAACCTTCCTTGCACTCAGTTTGACTCAGTTTGGTGGTTGTGCTTCTTGCAGCCCCGTATCCAGACCATGTGCCGGGCTCTGGCCTTGGTCTTCCTAGTGTTCAGATCTTGATGTACCTGCTTCTGTGCTTGGGCCTTAGCTTTTCTTGCTCCAGGGATTTTGTCTTCTGTTGTCAGTACTTTTCCAAGTTTGTTCTTGTCTCTCCTAGTCGTGTCCTGCCCTGATTGTCTGGCCTGCTCAGGGCCTGTGCATCCCCTCCACTTATTGACAGGTTAAGGAAGGGGGTGGACCACTGCAGGGTACTGAGTCTCCCTTATACTAAGTGGACTTGCCTTCCTGGTGATAATGAACAGCTGCCTCAGTTTTTGATACCTGTTCCCAGTATGTGCTAATGCTTCCATTAAGTGCTCCTTGTTTACCATCTCCCCACAGTCTGTACTCCATTTTCACCCACAACTATGGCATAACACTGTACGAATTTGTTAATCATTCAGCTGGAATCCACCCTTTCCATGATCCTGTTCTATGAGCAGGAGAACCCAACATTTACATATTTCTAGAAGACAGCACCTAACATGAGACTAATAATTATGTAGAAACTTCATTTCATAGAATCCCTGGCATTACAACTGGCATGTGTACAAAGGTACACAGTGTGGCGCACTGCTGTACAGACTGCCAGTCATTAAAAGATGGAAAGTGGCAATAATAATCAGGGTGTCTTCATCTTTAGTAACAAGCCTGCAATGTTTTTAGACTCTGTGAAGTCATTTTTGGCAGTAGTGCTGCAGGTTGAGGGCTGGGGAATTAAAGGGACTGTCCAAACAAGGTCGCGGAGACAAAGTCCTCCTGTATTCTTCACAGTGACCTATCATGTCCTCTCTATTCACTGCAATACAGAGGGCCTGTCGAAACCAGATGCATCCCCTGGATAGCAGTAAATGGAGTAAGCATGCTTCACTGTGCACAGGTGCGGCTTTTGTCTGAGAGATCGCTGGTTAACCCCTTCCCAACACATGACGTACAGTTATGTCATTTTCAGGGTGTCATTGTCTAAAGACATTCTGTTTGGGTGAAGATGGCTACTGTCCCTGACAGCAGACCATCTTCCCTCATTGCCCAGGGGGGTGTTGACGCCCCCCTCGACCCATATTGGCAATTGCTGTGACCGGCAATCACATGTAAAATGACTTTGAGGCACCTTTGAGGCAGGACATTCAGTGGACACCCCACCTAGGTGATTCCCAACCAGGTTTACCAGTGTTAATGTGGACCTCAACTGCTGCCTGATTCAGGATGCCCCACTGTGTGACCCCAACTCGCACACCCACAGTCACATTTCCGGTGCTCCCATGGTGGGTTCTTAGGACACAGTCGCATCTCTAACCTCCCTGCAGCTGGGGTGTGCGCCGGTGCCCAGCCATTTAAGATAGGAGCAGGAACACACAGCAGACTGCAGGGATGAAAGGGATGCAGACACTCTCCTTTCACTATGCCAGATCTCTCACCAAAACAACTTCTTATTCACTGGTCGAACCAGAGCCAGTGCATGTGCTGTGGGACCAGCAAAAAGGTGGGTGATCTTGGGGGTTTCACACAGTGGGGCATCCCAAATCGGGATTCCCCAGAGACATTAATCTATCACAGATCAACGATCTAGATCAAATTATGAATCATCGCCATAAGAGATGAGCTTACATATCACGTTTATAATTTAATGAAAGCATAGGTTAAGAATAAGTTAGTACTTAAGGTAAAATATTCAAATAGCACTTTAAAGCGGACCTTCACTCTGATTAAGAGTCTATCTTATATGTTTCCCACACCCTGTACATACAGATTGCTCACATTAAAAATCATCCTACCTGCATCTACGGCATGTTATGAGCCTTTAAACATCCAAGATGGCGGCTCATGGAACATCAGGCAGCCTGCAAACAGGAAGTGCCTTCTGACTGTGCTGCTCTGCATTCTGGGATTGCTGACCTTTTTCTTGACCCGAGCTCTGCTCGGTCTGAGCAAAGCACAGCTATAACCCACCTCCTGAACTTTATCCCACTCTCCTCTCCTCGGTAAGTGTGATGCTTCTGAGTCAAGATGGCGTCGACCATATCCTAAAGTCCTGAACAGAGTTGCAGCCCAGTGGGGGGAAGAATAATAAGTGAGTGACTAAAAACTTAAAATATATTAACTTTAGATGCTGGGGAATCATTTATTAAGGGTTTGGGCTTTTCAATAAATCATGGTGAAGGTCCGGTTTAATCACTTAATCAATCATGCCAACCTTATAACATGGAGATAAAACCCCTCTTTAGTCTATGATATTGTAAAACAAAGGTATCATTGTAGTCAGTATAGTTTATGGACCTCAACCAATTCAATAAGGTAACAATGAGTATTATAAGAGGGGGATGAGAGAGATGAACGGAGCACTGACATTTAAACAATCAATGTATAGCAGACTCTATCTGATAATTTGGGCCACATTGAGCGTACCATGGCTCCCAGATCTTAGTGAAGCGAGGGACTGAGTCAGAAAACCTTACCACTTTACCCCCTTTACCACGTCCTGTTCCAGTGTATTCCTTACACTTGGGTAATACATCACAAGATGGCGCTGGAATGCAGAAAACAGCTTGTGGCCCCTTTCGGCCCTATATAAGTCAGGGACCTCCCACAAATTCCCCAGTTCATTTCTGCAGTCTACGCTGAGAAGATAGAAGATAGCTCTCTTGTGGCGCAGGTGAGTGGGGCTTATTGCCTGCGGCCCTGCAGGACTATTCCCACCCGTTCCGTCCCATTTACTGCCTCCCAGCCTCGGCTGATAAGGTTTGGGTGAAGGTAGGTTTGTAAGCACCAGGGTAGGTGCTGAGGAACTATGCTACCGCAGCCCCTGCTTTAACAGGGTAGGCGGTTTAGGCTGATGGTGAGCCTCTTTGGGATGCCCCCACTACTTCTTGGGTTTTGCCAGGCTCCTCCTGTGCATTTAATCCTGTGACCATGGTATTCCCCTCCTCCCTCACTTTTCCGGGTGCCCCGGGAATCCCGTATGTAACCCCTCTCGTTCTCCCTCTGGGTGATCTCCGGGGGGGGGGGGGGCTTCTAGTTGTAAGCTTGTGTTTTACTTGTGAGTTTATTTACTGCATGTCACCGCCGCCGCAAGCTTGTACTGCGCTCCGCGGACGGCGGTGTCATTCACCTCAGAGCTGCTAGGCCCACTATTGGCCGGCAGGATCACGTGGACGCGTTCCACACTCTTCGGGGGTGGGCGCCCCTCGAGGTCTGCGGACGCCATTTTGTTGCTATTGCTGTGTGGGCTGCCTAGCTCCTACGGTCCGTGAGTAGCCCCGGTGGGGTAAAATCTTTCTGGATTTCTGGCTGTATGCTGTATGATGGTGCTACAGGGTCTCCCTTTGGGGAAGATCTATGGTCCTCAGATGACACTGACAGGCTTTTGGCTCATATCTGTGAAGTGCTCTGAATATCCCCTCCTGCCGTGGCTCCGCAGCAGCAGGGCGAGCTCTTTCATATGGTTAAACCACGTTTGGAATTCCCTGAGCAGTCTCACTTTAATAATCTGGTGCTCAAAGAATGGGAGCGGCCTAGCAAGCTGCCAGGGGTGCCCAAGAGTTGGGAGCAAAAGGTATCCCTTTCCTGCTGATGTGATTAAGCATTGGTCATGTCCTCCCAAAGTGGACGTGCCCGTTCTGGGGCTGTCCAATACATCTGTCATGCATTCCCCTGACACTACTACCCTGAGGGATGGTGAGGACCGGCGTATGGACCAACTGGTTTGCCATGCCTTTGCCTGTGTGGGGACCGCGCTACGCCCGGTTTGTGCCTCTGCCATTACAGCTGTTGCTATTAAGGGTTTGCTTAAGAGTCTCTTAGAGAGGGCCTCTGATGACACGGGAGGAGAAGAGTATAGATCTCTCCTGCTTTGCTATGAATTTGTTGCATATGTCCTGTCTGCTATGGATGATGCCATTAGAATGTGTGGAAGAACTTCTGCCCTGTTGGTGGCTATATGCCGCTCTGGCTACGTCAGTGGGTAGCTGATAATGCTGCTAAGAAGGCTTTTACTGGTTTCCCTTTCAAGGGCCTGCGCCTTTTTGGTGAACGTTTGGATTTGTTTGCCAGGGGTGGTAGGTTATCTCAACGTAGGAGGCCGTCCCGGTCCTTTTGGGGGATGGGTGCCCTTCTTCCATCCTTCCGTGGTTCCAGACCTGGCCGAGGAGTCTCCTTTACTGGGGCCCGCGGAGATCACTGGGGAAGGGGCAAAGGACGTGGCCGTCCTGGCCTCTCCTGGGGTCCCAAGCCAAAATCCTCACCCAAGCCCCCTCAGGCATGAAGGGGCGCCCTCACCCATCCGGGTGGGGGGGGGGGCGGCTTCGGCTCTTTGCTCACATCTGGAGGCTTCACGTCTCAGACCGGTGGATTCAGGAGGTAGTGTCCTCCAGTTATAAGATAGAGCATGCAGCCTGGCCGCCCCCAAGATTCATCAAATCCCGGATGGCTCAAAACCCCCTGTCAGCTCGGGGTCTGTGCCTTGCTGTCCAAAACCTTCTGGAGTTGGGGGTCATCTGCCAGGTGCCTTTGAGGGAAAGGGGCAGAGGCTACTATTCCAATCTTTTTACTGTTTCCAAAAAAGACGGGTCCATCAGACCTATCCTTTATTTAAAATGCCTCAACAAATTTGTCAGATTCAAACACTTTCGCATGGAGACTCTGGGCTCAGCTGTCAATTCACTACGCCCAGGGAACTTCATGACCTCTGTAGACATCAAGGACCCTTGCCTTCATGTACCAATCTTTCCAGGTCATCAGAGATTCCTCATGTTTGCCCTGGAGTATCAGCACTATCAATTTGTGGCATTGCCTTTCGGTATCACCTCGGCTCCCAGGGTATTCACCAAGGTGCTGGCGGGCGTACTGGCTCTGCTGAGATCTCAGGCCATTCGCATCCTTCCTTACTTGGACGACATTCTCATCATGTCTCAATCTCTCCAGCAGGCCGAGCTGGATACTCAGCTAGTGGTGTCCACACTGGAGTCCTTCGGCTGGGTGATCAACCACCCCAAGTCTTTCCTGTCACCGTCAATGGTGAGGTCCTTTCTGGGCATGAATCTGGATACATCTCAGGTCAAGATTTTTCTCCCTCAGCAGAAAGTGGAGAGTCTTCAGGCCCAAGCCAGATTCCTTATGTCTTGCCCTCATTCCTCCATCCACCGCTTCGAGGCGGTTCCATACGCTCAGTTTTACATGAGACCTCTTCAACTTCACCTCTTGTCAGTTTGGGATCGGGACCCTCGGTCCCTGGATCAGGTGTTGGTTCTGTCCCCTCTGACCAAACGGTCTCTCTCGTGGTGGCTGGACTCAAGAAACCTGTTGGTGGGCAGATCCTTTCTGGCCCCGTGCTGGGAGACAGTCACCACAGATGCCAGTCTGACAGGTTGGGGGGCTTCTGGAAATCCCTGAAATTCCAGGGTCAGTGGGGCCCTCAGGAGGCCCATACCCCTATCAATATTCTGGAATTGAGGGCGATAAGGTTGGTTCTCGCCCAATTGACTCCACTTCTTCGGGGTCGGCGGTTCAGGTCCGCTCGGACAACCAGACGGCGATTGTCTACATCAATCATCAGGGAGGGACCCGGAGCAAGAGGGCCCTCAAGGAAGTGTCCCTGATACTGTCTTGGGCGGAGGAGAATGTTCCCTGCATCTTGACTGTGTACATCCCGGGGGTGGAGAATCTGGAGGCAGACTCCCTCAGCAGGGGGACCTCTCGTCTGGGAGAATGGTCCCTCAGCAGCAGGGTGTTTCGCTCTCTGTGCCACCACTGGGGTCAGCCAGATGTGGATCTGTTTGCGTCCCGTCACAATCACAAGCTTCCAGTCTTTGTCTCTCTGTCCCGGGACCCTCTGGCCTTGGCCATGGATGCACTAGCAATGTAGTGGAAGAGCTTTCAGCTTCTCTATGTGTTCCCTGCTTTTCCTCTGCTGGGCAAGGTGTTGCGCAAGGTTGGGGTGCCAACCATTCTGGTGGCCCCCTGTTGGCCAAGAAGGGTGTGGTTCGCAGACGTCGTGCAGTTGGCAGTAGATCAGTATGCTCTGCCCAAGGATCCAGACCTGCTCACTCAGGGGCAGCTACGCCATCCCAATTTACAAATGCTGGCTTTAACGGCCTGGCTGCTGAAACCTCCATCTTGATGGAAAAGGGGCTGCCTGCCTCTGTTGTTAAAACCATGATTCGGGATAGGAAGAAGTCCTCGTCATCCATCTACTATAGGGTCTGGCATGCTTACATTGACTGGTGTGAGTCGCTTCCCTGTAGGGTGTTTTCTGTCCCTAGGATTCTGGAATTCCTGCAACATGGTTTGGATTTGGGTCTTCAACTTAGTACCCTCAAAGATCATGTTTCTGCTTTGGCCATTTTCTTCCAAAGATCCTTTGCTCACCATCGTCTGGTCAAGACCTTCTTCCAGGGGGTTACTCACGTGCGTCCTCCACGTAAGCCTATGTTACCAGTCTGGGATTTGAACCTGGTCTTATCTGCCTTGCAGTGGTCTCCTTTTGAGCCTTTGCGTGAGGCCCCTTTGTCCATTTTGACTCTTAGGGTAGTCTTTTTGGTGGTCATCACTTCTGTTAGGCGTGTATCTGAGTTGGCGGCGCTTTCCATCAAACCCCCTTACTTTGAGAGACACCAGGACAAGGTGGTGTTTCGTTTTAAGACAGATTTTCTGCCTAAGGTTGTGTCTGCCTTTCATCTCAATCAGGACATTGTTTTGCCTTCTCTATGCCCTAATCCTAGTAACACTAAGGAGTGGGTTTTACACTCTCTGGATGTGGTCAGGACTCTGAATTTCTATTTGGTGGCTACTGAATCCTTCAGGAAGACTGATGCTCTTTTTGTGCTCCCGTACGGTCCTAAGAAGGGTCTGGCTCCAGCTAAGTCCACTATTGGCAAGTGGATCCGCCAGGCTGTGGTACAGGCCTATTCTGCTAAGGGGAAGGAGCCTCCCTTCCGCCTTACTGCTCATTCTACTCGTGCTATTGGTGCCTCTTGGGCTTTTCAGCACCAAACTTCTATTGGACAAGTTTGCAAGGCCGCTACTTGGTCTTCTGTTCATACCTTTTCTAAGTTTTACAAGGTTGACGTTCGGGCCTCAGCTGATGCTGCTTTTGATCGCAAAGTTCTGCAGGCGGCAGTGGTTTAAACTGTTCGCTGTTACTTTTTGGGGATCCCACCCTACCTTACAGACATTGCTATTGGATGTCCCAAGTGTAAGGAATATTCTGGAACAGGACGTGCTGTATACTTAAAATAATATAATGCTGTGATTACTCACCTGTAGAATTGGTATTATACGTATACAGCACGTCCTGTTCCATCCCACCCTTGTTATCATTATTCTTAGTTACCTCTGTATGGTGATTGTTCATTTTTGAATTCTGGTTATTATTGTTCTCCCGGCTTCTTGTTAACTGCTTGTCAATACTGGGGAATTTGTGGGAGGTCCCCGACTTATATAGGGTCGGGAGGGCCCCAAGCTGTTTTCTGCAGTCCAGCACCATCTTGTGGATGTATTACCCAAGTGTAAGTAATATTCTGGAACAGGACGCGCTGTATACGTATAATACCAATTCTACAGGTTTGTAATCACAGAATTGTATTTTTTCTCATAAACCATATATCTTTAACCTCCTTGAATAGCAAGGTCGGTGACCTCCAAGCTTTGGCTATGTTTGCCAGCAGTACATATAAACATCATAAATCAAGTATGTAAATTCTACCATCTTCCTACTAAGCAGCGTTTCCAAATGACTTTTTCTAAATGCCTGCCCCAAAATACAATCCATTAATTGGTAAGCCATATTTGACAGAATGAACTGTCTGTATCACATCCTTGAAAACACTTTGAGGGGTAATTTTGAATGAATCTTGCCTGTTTAGCTGGGACCATATACACCTGCGAAGAATTAGCCCTGCACTAATAGATGATCTAGGTGAGCTTTCCCAAATATGCTTCCAGTCCTCATCCTCTAGGCCCTTCCCCAGGTCCACCTCACATTTATGTGTGTAAGATGGCCTACCAGAGTCAGGAGTGAGGGAAATTCTGAGTATATCAAAGATATCCTTCCCCTAGGACTTGGGTCTGATAAGCAGCGTCGCTCAGTTGCTGAAGTGTTGTCCAGGAAATTTTTATCCTTAGTGTCTCCACAATTTTTTAAAGATGGAGATAACGAAAAAGCTCAGCGGTAGAAATCTGTTTTTCAGAAACTGATGTCTGAAAGAGAAGTACCGCTTTCAGCACCTAAAAGATGAGTGAAGTAGGGGAATGCCACCCAGGATAGAAAATCGGGTTATGGAACTATTTTATTAAAGGTATATGGAGGGATACTAAATTTAACAGAATCCCAGAACTTCAGACAATGTCTAAGCATGGAGTTGATGAATTTACAAAAAAAGGCCATCAGCTGTTTACGGATCCCATAGTGGTGGTTGGTTTAGTGTCTGCATGATACTGAAGTAACTGTGACAGCTGGCAGGCAGTATTATATCTTGAAAAGTCCGGGACCTCAAATACTCCCCTTTTACAGGAATGGTACATTAAGGATTTACTAATAATAAGTGCAAACAATATGAAGGTACCGCTATTGGGAGGGTTATAAATAAACAAAGAAGTTTAGGCAGAGCAGTCATTTTGACTGCTACTATGCGTCCCAGCCAGGAAATATGGTATCTGCTCCAAGATTCCAACATGCTTCTAAAAAGTTTCAGACTCTGCGGACAATTAGCTTGGAACAAGCTATGAGAGTGAAGAAAATACTTAACCTTAGAATCCTCCCAATGATATTGAACAGAAGTCTCAGTGATTGATTTTAAGTCTGCAAGTAAGGAGACATTTAACCCTTTCGCTGCCAGCCTACCTGCAGCATTTGCCACTCCCTGTTGCCAGACGATGTTTCACCATTTTGCGCTACACATATTCAACTGTCATTTTTGAAGGGATTTCCAGGGATTTCCCAGGAAAATTATATATTGTTTTTTTCAACAGAGTCTGGGCTTTAACATGAAATGTCTTGTTTGTATTTTTTAGGTGTATTCTCAATTTTTTTGGGTGAAATGTGTGAAAAAAAACAAAAAAAAAACATTTTTTTACAATTTGTAGAGTTTTTTTGTAATAAAAAATGTAAGTTTGTCAATAAAATCTTATTGCGTGAGAAACCCCAATTTCTCCCGGTTACAGCGATACCACATATGTATAGGTAGACACCCTTTCCTGCCCAGAAGCCTTTTATAGCTGCTGGATGACAAATGGTTAATTAAAAAAAAAAATGACATAGGGTCCCCCTTCCCGGGGAGGGGGACCCCATTTTTTTTTGGATTTTGAAGGGTTAAAAACCCTTCAAAATCCAAAAAAAAAAAATGACGTGGGGTCCCCCTTACCCAAAGTAACCAGCCCGGGACCAGCTATGGGGGCTTGTAGGCACAGAGTGGGGGGGCCAGCTTTGGTGGCCCCCCCACCCTGCAGCCTACGAGCCCACATAGCCTATGTGGGCCCGGGCTCTTCTGCCCCCCCCTGGCCTTTGGGGAGGCAGGTAATGGGGGTGCGGGGGTTAATGGCAAGCCACCCGCTAGGGCAGGTGACTTGCCACCCCCCCAGCCTTGTGAACTGGTATAAGGGGTCTCATGGACCCCTTACCAGCTCACAAAGGGTTAATGTGAAAAAAAAACACCACACAATAATAAAAAGTATTTTATTAGAAAAAAAAAAATTTTTTTTTACTGTACTTACCTTCGATTGCAAGCTCTTGTCCCTCGCCGCTCAGCTGACAGATGCCGGTGATCGGCATCCAGAGAAGGAGAAGGCAGGAGATCAGAGGATCTCCTGCCACCTCCTTCCAGGGCACCGATCACCGGCATCTGAGAAGCTGAGAAGGCTGAAGCCTGAGATCGGGGCCGGGATGACTTCATAAGCCCCGCCCCCAAGGGGGCGGGGCTTAGAGGCATGATGGCGGCCGCCATCGTGCAGAAGAGAGGAGAGAGCCTCCCAGGCTCTCTCCTGAAGATCGGTAAGTCCTGGGGGGGGATCGGAGGCCCCCCAGGTGAAGAGGAGGGACAGCGGGAGCCAGCGCACACACAGGTAAGTGAATGTCATTTTTATTTTTTTTTTTTTTTACAGTTAGAAGCTGCTGCTGCAGAAGCGGGGGGGGGGGCCTATTCCGGGGGCTCTCCTGGAGCCATCCGACCCCCCACGGGGGATCGGATGGCACCAAATTAAAGAGGAGACCCGGCCGGATCCAACAAGGGGTCAGGTGAGTATTTGTTGTTTTTACTTTTTAAACTACAAGCGAGGAAAGTCAAGCACGTAACACCTATGTGCTTGGCACTTAAGGCCCAGCCAAGCCAGCACGTAGGTGTTACGTGCTTGGCAACAAAAGGGTTAATGCCTTGGATTTTTTAGCACTGACTGCCAACCCAAAACAATTTTACACTTAGAAAGCAAAAGTAATGGGTTAGTAAGAAATTAAAGAACATCATCAGCTATCTCAGTGCTCGATATATCATGATGCCCCCAAATCTTAATAGCTAAAGGCTCTATTTCCAATATGAAAGGTATTGGCGATAGAGCACAACCCTGTCTTGTACCCCTGGAAAAAAAGAAAATCCAGCATCTTGACATATGCCTGTGGGACCTGATACATTGCCCTGATCCACGAGATCAGATTTTTGCAAACCCCTATTTTTGTGATGCTATATAAAGATAAGACCAGGAGACTTCCTGATATCCAAAGGAGCATGCTTGGGATCATTCGGCAGTGTGAGAAGGTGTTTAACACTGTCCCCAGCCTGTCGGTACGAAATCCACCTGGTCCAGACCAATGAACCTGGACAAACCATTACTAATCTTATCGGGTAAGATCTTTGCCTGGATTTTAACATCAGAATTCAACAGAGAAATTGCCCGAAATTTAGCCCAGTTCAAGTGGTCCAAGCTAGGTTTGGGAATCATGCTAATGGCAGCATGTAATGATTCAGCAGAAAACTTTCCACCATCCAACAGAGAATTAAATAAACCAACCAGACATGAAGCCAATAGGTCAGAAAACTTTTGGTAATCGATGGATGGAAAACCCACTGGACCTAGTCAATGTCGGCCAAAAAGTCACATGCATGTCGCTCTAGTGAGCCATCCTGTCTTCCATAAATTTTGGACTTATTGTCACTGAATTCAGCCACCACTTTTCTCAAATTACAAGTAATTATGCCAGCATGAGTCTTTAGTCTGATTGGCTTGGAAGAGCTAAATGTATCATTTAATTTATTAGCTAAAAAAGAAATATGTTTAATTGCATAGAGATAGTAATGCACCTTAGCCCATTTTTCCCATCTTTTCTCAGCAGAAAATAATTTTCCGAATAGCCAAACATAAATTTAGATCTAGTCTAGTTGCATCCAAAGCTTCTTAATTTCAGGGGTGGGCATGCTTATATGCTGGCCAGCGTCTCAAAATCCTGCTCCAGCTCAGCAATACGTTTATTCTTGTGCACTTAATTTTTAAGCTAAAGTGAATGTACCCATAAGGTTACTTTGTGGGCTCCCCACAGGAATACTGGAGAGTCCACACTGCTTTCATTGTAAAGAGAGATGGAGTTCCGTATTTGAGAGCAGAGGTCCTGGTTAGAGAGCAATGATTTGTTTAAGGGCCATCTGAATGATCTGCCCCTCGGGACATAGGGAATCAGCTGTGAGAATATTGGCACGGTGATTGCCATTAAATTTGCTTTATACTAGCTTTTATCAAGGAGGGTAAGGCAGTGTTTGGGACAAAAATATAATCAATTATAGAGTGAGAATTATGTGGATGAGAAGGAGATGATTAACAAAAACAAACATATAAAGAACAGACTATACATTGTTCTCATTATCTAGATAACTGGCCCCATGACATCCTTAAAAATAATTCTGCTGCCTCGGGGGGGGGCGGGGCATAAAAACCAGTGCCAAAACCCGGCTGTTAGGGGATTTGTCCCTTGGGGCCCATGCTAGTCCTCAGCAGTTAGTCAGGACTAAGGAGTCGAAGTCTCCTTTACTGTTAAGGGCATTAGGCAAAAGGGGGCCAGCTTTTTGTTTTTTACAGCAGAAGCACGGATAAAGAGCTACCTGGCTTGCCCCACAGTGCAGCAATGGTTGATCCAGCTTCTCCCAGTAAAATATAATTTCCCAGTAAAATATAATTTTCAATTTATTCGCTTAAGGTCCAATGAAAAGGCACAATGTAAAGCACAAATAAAGACAAGAACATCGGGACCCCACCCCTAGGACCTTGTGGCACATTTCAGACTGGTACGGCCCTTAATCTTACACCCTCTAAAGCCTGTCAGCGTGCATAAATACAGTAAAAGATGTAAGCCTTAACCGTGTGTTCATGTGCTTCATGCCTTTTCTTTGGATTTTAAGTGAATGAATTTACTGGTTAAGTTGTACCATCTCTTCTGCAAATGTGCTCCCCCAGGGCCAGGCATGGTATGTGTGCTGTTTTTCCAAACAGGTTTACTATGTATGGCAGTTTTGGCACCATTACGTTAACATTTTAAAGGGTCCAGCTACACACAGACAGGGGCCTCCTCTGTCTGGATGCTGCGGACCACCACTGCCGGCCACCATTACCCATGCTGCCCTGACTGCTGGCTTTGGACATTCCAGCGACAGTCTCGAATTTCACACACACTGACGAAGCCCAGGTGGATCCCCTTGCTCAAAGTAGGGCCCCAGGGTGCCCTACTGCTCATGTATATTATTATACATAATTCATTGGGATCCATTATGTTTTTCTTTCTTGAATCAGAAACTCTTAAAAGCGGACACATACTATTTTAGGCATCCGCTCCCTCCCTTAAGTTCACTTAGGTAGATAGAGACTAGATCTGTGGGAGGATTCACAATATACTGTGACTGACTATTTATTTATGGAAATAGCAGCAATCATCTGGATCGATCTTTTGGATAAGTCATGGTTGGAAATTCGGCTGTTGGAATGGAGAGGGTCTAGTTTGGGGATGGGATGGCTGCCATGACTTTTTTTCTAACATAAAAATTGTATTAAAAAATGTTCACTGTATTTTTCCTGGATATTGGAATATCCCAATCAGATCACTCTCACACCTCTCAAGAGCTTCTCCATCTTTCTTAGATCCCTCTCCTGCTGGATCCCAGTTCAGGGATTGTCCTGTGGGGACAGGGATTATCTTCAGGCTGATTCAGCAGAGATTCGCTGCCTTGTTTCTGATGCTGGCAGAGGCAAGCCAGATGGGCGATCCATGGGTTCTGGAAATCTACCCTTAGCTCTCTTTCTGACTGGAAAGCAGAATGATGTGGACATAATTATTTGGCTTCTGATTCAGAGAAAGATGCCTCACTAAGTCAACAGAGGGATGCCACTGATACTATCATCCAGATCATCAGGGATTCCCTGGTTCTGAAACCGTCAACTACATCTGTTGATGAGTAGCCAGATGGCTACCAGGACAAGAGGTCTATGAGATTTTCCAGATCAGCAATAATTTAGTTGGATCCTGGACAAGGAGTGAGTCAAGTCAATGTTCTATCTATTCCCCGAGCCATGGAAATCACCAACCCATTCCTAGAGAAGGCTCCCTTTGCCTGTCTGACAGTACTGACAGTACTTCATTGAAGGATATGGTAGATAGGAAACTAGATTAGGTCACCTGCCACATGTTTGCAGGAAATGGTGGGGCACTGCACCCCACCTTTGCTACTTCCCTGCTTAGCAGCTAAATCTTGGGGCACAAAGCTCAAGACCTTCAGAAGGCTAGTGAAGCAAACACTGTGGAACCAGAGCTTCTGCCCAACTTCATAACGTTTACCAGTATATATTTGGAGCATATAGCTGAATTTACTTTCCATAAATCTTGTTCTCTCACTAACCATTCAGCTCACACTTTGTTCTAATCCATAGTCTTTGGATATTACTTTTAAAAAGGGCACTTTATGCTCTTCCCAACGTGGGCGGGCACTTATTTGGTGAGCGACACAGGGAGAGGATTTTATACTAGGAGTGAGCTGTGACATCACAGCTCGATCCTAGTTTGCAAAACCCTCATTGGGCTGGGAAGCCAAGCTGTCAGAGGCCCAGGCAGGGCACTGGATGATGTGGAGACCAGCTTGGCACAGCGCTGGAGGATGAGGACATTGCCCGGTACTGGAACAGGGATGGAGGCAACCTTTTTTGTTATTTTTTAGAGCGAGTCCGTAAAGCGTTTTGTTTGGACGAACCCGAATTTCTTGGGGAAATTCAGCAGATCTCCTGAATTGAACCTTTAAAAAGTTTGCTCATCTCTAGTCAGGATAGCCAATGGATCTACCACTTTGGCTAACAAACAGACCAGATCTTCTGTCACGAGTGCTGCTGTTTCATCCCAATTCACAATTGCTGGTGATTGAGTGATTGAATCCTAGGAACTGCAGGAAAATGAGTTCTCTTTGTGTAGTAGCCACTCTTATTCAGGCCAGGAAAGTTTCTTCGGCCAAGATCTATTACCAGATTTGGCGGGCCTATATCGCCTGGTGTGAATCACTGAGTTTCTCTCCGTGGCATTATTCCAATTTTTGGAGAAGGGTTTGGATGAAGGGCTGCATTTAAGCAACAGGTCTCAGCCCTATCCATTCTTTTTCAGTGCCCAATTGTACAGAATGGCAAGAAATGGCTGATGAGAGAAATAAAGATAGTGATACTGCCATCACTGTCTTGATGATGAAGTATAATCAGGTCTATGAGCCTGTGGTAAAGCGCTCCCCACACTTTCCATTTCATGCCTGCAACTTCTCTCAGTTCCAATCTGGAATCTCAGCCTGGCCCTTTCCGCTTTTTAAGAACCTCCTTTTGAGCCTGTGGTTGAAACATCTTTATTTCTGCTAACCCTGGAAGTAGTGTCACTAAGCTTGGGACATTTGGGTTGATTCAAAGAAACATGTAACAGCTTGGATTTGGCTCACGATCATCCTATTTTTCACGTCCGCTCGTGCGTTCGTATGAACTTGCGAGTGATTCAATAAGCAAATACGTTTCTATCCTAAAAGATACGTCCGTTCGTATGATATCTCCCGAACTTGCCTCAGTCAGTTGCCAATCGTAAAAATCACGTTCATGTGCTCACCTGTTGCGGCGGCAGCCTGTTTTTTCGGCTGCTTCCATCGTCCACCTCTTCCAATTACTTGCGTTTGCCTCTGGCTTTCATTGGTTTTTGGCCTCTTAGATTCGTGCGTTCGTATGTTTATAAGATCTTGCGCATGCGCACCCTCAACCAGAAACTTACCTAAACCTCTTAGCGCTTGCATCCAACTTCATTTATCGGTCCCTCAAACTTACCTAAACCCCTTAGCGGCTGCATCCAACTTCATTTATCGGTCCATAAAACTTACCTAAACCCCTTAGCGGCTGCATCCAACTTCATTTATCGGTCCCTCAAACTTACCTAAACCCCTTAGCGGCTGCATCCAACTTCATTTCTCGGTCCATAAAACTTACCTAAACCCCTTAGCGGCTGCATCCAACTTCATTTCTCGGTCCATAAAACTTACCTAAACCCCTTAGCGCTTGCATCCTTCTTCATTTTTCGGTCCATAAAACTTACCTAAACCCCTTAGCGGCTGCATCCAACTTCATTTATCGGTCCCTCAAACTTACCTAAACCCCTTAGCGGCTGCATCCAACTTCATTTATCGGTCCCTCAAACTTACCTAAACCTCTTAGCGGCTGCATCCAACTTCATTTATTGGTCCCTCAAACTTACCTAAACCCCTTAGCGGCTGCATCCAACTTCATTTATCGGTCCCTCAAACTTACCTAAACCCCTTAGCGGCTGCATCCAACTTCATTTCTCGGTCCATAAAACTTACCTAAACCCCTTAGCGCTTGCATCCTTCTTCATTTTTCGGTCCATAAAACTTACCTAAACCCCTTAGCGGCTGCATCCAACTTCATTTATCGGTCCCTCAAACTTACCTAAACCCCTTAGCGGCTGCATCCAACTTCATTTATCGGTCCATAAAACTTACCTAAACCCCTTAGCGGCTGCATCCAACTTCATTTCTCGGTCCATAAAACTTACCTAAACCCCTTAGCGCTTGCATCCTTCTTCATGTTGACGACCCTAAAACTTACCCAAACCACATAATGTACATATGTCTATATGTTTCTAAGTGTGTTTTTTCTGGTTTGTGTAATTGTTTGTGTTTGCGCATATTAGAAAAGACACATTTTTGAAGTATTGAAATATAATTTATTGAAAATTTTTGGGTGCTTTTGGGATATTTTTTTGTGTCCTTTTTTTTTTTTTATTGGGGTGTTTGGTTTTAAACCCCTTTTTTTTTGGGTTTTTTTTTTTTTTTACAAACATCTTAAAACTTTTTTTGGCTTTCCTTAAAAACAGATTTTTTTTTGGGGGGGGTTTGAAAAACCCAAAACTTTAAAACTTTAAAAACAATAAAAAACTTTTTAAAACTTTGAACCAAAGTAGCCAGGACCAAGGGCACTAATCCTCCTCGTCTTCTTCATCTGTTGGCCCCAACGTCGCCTGTATGGCCAGCAGCTCGGCCACCAACTCCTTCATTCTTTTTTTTTTGGCCGCCAATGTTTTGGGGATCATCCCTGTAACCAATAGAGAAAGAAACATAAATAGGAGTCCCAGACCGGTTTGTATGCTGGAAATAGATTTTGGGTTAATCAAATACATGTAAATGCATGACATATGTCATTCTTCCAAGGGATACAGTTAATGCATTTCCCACAGGTAAGTGTTTAAACTCCTTAAACCGGACCTTCAACATTATTTAATGAAAACCAATAACTATTCCCAAATGATTCTGCACCAGCTCAAAGTAAATTTGGGTTTTTTTGGGATTACAGCGCCGCCATCTGGACTCTGAAGCATAACACTTAATGAGGAGTGGAGAGTTGGATAAAGTACAGGGGAGTAGGTTACAGTGGTGCGTTGGGAATCCCGAGCATAGCTGGGTTGAGGGAAAGGTCATCACTCACACAATGCATGGCAGCACCTTCCTTTTTTCAATCTGTATCCCATGCTGCCTGTAAATATTGCGCATTCCATATTCCGCAATATTGGTTTTGTTCAGTCTAATAACATGCATTAGATGGCTGAAGGGTGTTTTTCCATGTTTCTAATCTGTAGGTACAGTGTGATGGCTAATTCTTAGGTTCTTAATACAAGTTAGGGTCCTCTTTAAGCTAACTAAGTGCCCACATGAAAGTGTGAACTACACATTGGCTACGCCTTTAGTTATGTGTGTGTTATTAGCTAACCAAACATTAATATGAATAATGGCATGGAGACTTACGGAGTTGGTGGCCGACAGATGGCTGGTTGGGGCCAACAGGCTGCCCTTGGTCCTGGCTATGCTGTGAAGAAGTCCCTGGAGAAACATGTGACATTTGGTTAGTACTTGTAGAGAGTCACTATTCCCAACATATCTGGCTCCCAGTCTGGCTGACATCACTCACCTTCGCCAGGATCGACTTCCAGCATCTCTGCTGCCTCCTCCTCCACTATTTCACCCGCACCAGAAGCTTCTACAAATACATAATAAAGGATAACTTAGTTTTTGGCCTGCCATGTATATCTTTGTGCCTATACATGAAGAGTGACATACCAGAGCCTTCCCCATGCCTGGCCAGGTATGACTCCACGCCCACGCGGTTTGGCCCCTCCTCTGTGGTAAGGTCCAGGGGCTGGTCTGAGGAGGCCACAGAGGAGGGGTAGGTCCGTCGCCCGGGAGATCCACCACCTTCACTCACAGATGCAGACTCATGCAGCACTGGTCGGCCTGTACGCCTCCGGGTGCGGCGAATTCTGAAATCCATTTCCAACACTACCAAAGAAAAGTCATTATAAATAAAGGCATAACTTATACATTTGGAACATATACCATGCAATTGCTTGGTACTTACTTGGGAAATGGATTCCAAAAAACCTCCGCACCCGGGGCATGTGCAGACGTTTCAGGTCCGACCAATGCTGCATTATCTGGGTGTGAGTGAAGGTGGTGCTGGTGACACGGTGTATCTCCGCGATGATCTCCCGGGCGATGTCCCTTTTCTCGCACACATTGGGCGCGAAGTCATACCGGCGCTGAAGCATGATCTGAAAAACATAATGGACACAGAGATTTTACTTTTACACACACACCCATATGTGTTGCATCACAAGTTGAGAATTTCATGTCATTAACACACACATTTAGAGTGGCAGCCATTTTTGGGGAGTGCCTTAAAGAGGACGTTGACTGTGAATGAGAGTCTGGTCTTATGTTATATGTATCACACACCATGTACATACAGATACTAGCCAACATCAAGAATCAGGCCACCTGCATCTAGGGCATGTTAGGATGGTTTAAACATCCAAGATGTAGGCTAATGCTTAGGCTTTTGGACCACGTGTGTGGCTTCCCGTTTTGTTTTTATGGCTTAGGAAAACAGTGTTCCTCAAACATCCGCATCAAGGTCCGAGACAGGCCAGGTTTGCCAGCTAGCCCCGCTACTCCACAGGTTAATTAACTGTTGCTAAGCCGGAGCAATTGGCCGAATTAGGACATCAGCATAGACAGGTGAAAACGTGGCCAGGCTCGGCCCTTGAGGATGAAGTGTGAGGAGCCAGTTATTAAACATTAAGAGACCCCAAACTAGTTCCAAACGCATCATTTACATTTAGGCCATCATTGACTATTACATTAAAATGCACAGGCAGCCACTTACCAGCATGAGGATCTCTTCCTGTTGACGGGTGAAGATAGTGGGCGCCATCTTTATGCTTCTTCAAGGCAGCAGATAAGTGAAACCCCAGCGGTTTCCTGGTTCCGCTCGAACGTACGTTCGTACGAGCGCGTAGTCGTGCGCATAGGCGTCACACGCTGGGCTCATTATTTAAAGGTCCCTGCACCCAAAGCTCATTCTCTTTGAGCATTTGTGGAAGATGGCACCTAAAAAGCCTATGACCAAGCGACCCCAGCAAAGCCAGACCGCGGAGGGCCCAACAACAAGGTCCCAGCAAGGTAGGAGAAAGCTGAGAGGCAAGACTACTACCTCGGCCCCACCAAGGGACACTGGACCCTCAGGAACCCAAAAAAGGGGCCCCAAGCCACGTGCCCCTGCAGCCAAAAAGCAGCCAACTGCAGCACCCACCACCTCTGCCCCCAGAAGAGGCCGCACAAGGGAGCCCACACCGGCCATGGGTTCAAGTAGGGCAGTTCGGCAACCCAGGCCCCGCAGCAGGGCCCGAACCCCATCCAGGGCCAGAAGCCCATCCAGGGCCCGCCGAACCCCATCCAGGGCCAGAAGCCCAGCCAGGGCCCGCAGAACCCCATCCAGGGCCAGAAGCCCAGCCAGAGGCCGCCGAACCCCATCCAGGGCCAGAAGCCCATCCAGGGCCCGCCGAACCCCATCCAGGGCCAGAAGCCCAGCCAGGGCCCGCCGAACCCCATCCAGGGCCAGAAGCCCAGCCAGAGGCCGCCGAACCCCATCCAGGGCCAGAAGCCCAGCCAGAGGCCGCCGAACCCCATCCAGGGCCAGAAGCCCAGCCAGAGGCCGCCGAACCCCATCCAGGGCCAGAAGCCCAGCCAGAGGCCGCCGAACCCCATCCAGGGCCAGAAGCCCAGCCAGAGGCCGCCGAACCCCATCCAGGGCCAGAAGCCCAGCCAGAGGCCGCCGAACCCCATCCAGGGCCAGAAGCCCAGCCAGAGGCCGCCGAACCCCATCCAGGGCCAGAAGCCCAGCCAGAGGCCGCCGAACCCCATCCAGGGCCAGAAGCCCAGCCAGAGGCCGCCGAACCCCATCCAGGGCCAGAAGCCCAGCCAGAGGCCGCCGAACCCCATCCAGGGCCAGAAGCCCAGCCAGGGCCCGCCGAACCCCATCCAGGGCCAGAAGCCCAGCCAGGGCCCGCCGAACCCCATCCAGGGCCAGAAGCCCCTACAGGGCCCGCCGAACCCCATCCAGGGCCAGAAGCCCCTACAGGGCCCGAAGAACCCCATCCAGGGCCAGAAGCCCCTACAGGGCCCGAAGAACCCCATCCAGGGCCAGAAGCCCCCGACCTGGCACCAGCCGGGAACAGAGCCCCCGACCTGGCACCAGCCGGGAACATAGCCCCCCAAGAGGGCCCAGAATTTCAACCATGACCACATCTACACCTGGAAGTTCGGTGGCCAGCCACGCCAGAACACCCAGTCCCTTGGCCAGTCCAGTCCAGTCATTGGGAAGCCACCAATCCGGCCATTCCCCTACCCAGCCCCAGGCCATAATGTCACCACATGTGTCTGCACACATGGAGGAGCAGCCAAGCCAACCATCTGGCCGCACATTGCGCCGCGGCCAGTTGAGTGGGAGATTCTCCCATGACCAAAATATGGCATTGGCTAGTGGCCTTACATTATACTATGACGAGCTCTATGGGAGCAAATCAAAACACACCACAAAGCAGCGCAAGATGGAATTGTTTGAAACCATCCTACGACAAGTAAATGCAGCGGGGGAAGAGAGGAAAGATGTGTCCCAAATTCAGAAGAAAATCTCTGATCTGAAGTATGCTGTACGGCAAAAAGAAATTAAAAGGCATAATTACAGGTAAATAAATGTTTTCTCCAAATATAATGTTTAGGATGTACTGTATGCACCTTTTCTGAGTACCAAACGATTTTCTCTTTTCAGCCTGAAAACTGGAGGTGGCTTTCCTTCTAAATTGGAGTTTACCCCTGCTGAGGAGATTGTGCTGGGACTTCTCCATCCGGTCGCGGTCGGTGGACATGCTGGTCTAAGGGACACAGACTCACCGACCCGTACCCACGGTGAGTACTCTTAAATCTGCATGTTTGCCTGTTTGCTAAATAATCTAAAGTTCACTAGTAACAAGATAACGGGATGCCCCTATGGTTTGCCTTGCTTGGCCTCGCACTACTGTGCCTGTTTGTGTCCTCTTTTGGTCCCTGGGAATCACACATTTAGGACCACATCCATTATGGCAAAGATCAAATTTCCAATTGGATTGGTAAAGTCATGAAGTTTCTCCAGAAAAGTGATATATTTTGAATCAATCACAAAACACACATCATTATGGATGGGTTGCCTATTTGTTGTGTGAGTTGTGTTTGAGTTAACAATGTAATTAGCCACCCCCAAACATATCTGACCTAGAGCAGCGAGACTCAACTGGCGGGCCGGGGTACCAATGCGGACCTTGGCACCAGATTCCAGGACCCCTGCCCAGACAGCCCTGCACTGTGGCTCCCTGAAACATAGCATTGCAATATGAAGTACTGCACAGGAAGTGGCATTGCAAGGTACACAGTAACTTGGTAAATCTTTCTCTTGGCACAATCGTGTCCCGCTGCCCCTGCTCTGCCCCATCTGCCACAGTCCCCCCATGCCCCCCCCCCCCCCACATAAGCCCCATACATTTGTAACAGATTTGCTCCATCCATCCCATCACCATCAATACGTTAACTCCCCCCTTTAGCCATCCAATCCCTGTCCCCTCAGCTCTGCCCCATCCAGCCCAGCAAGGGCAAGCAGCCTTTATTAGTTTGCACTTGGAAATCTCAAGCCCCTCCACCAGTGTGTTTATTTCTAACTAGACACCCCCTGCGTCAGCCCCATGGCCAGACATTCACCTCTCACCACATACCTTTAAATGGACCTTTCCAACAATTGTTTGAGTACCCCGGACCTAGCGAATGGTAGGCTAAATCCAAAAATGTGCGTTGAAAGTTGTATGCTGACTGGGTACACTTCCTGACTTAGAACTGAGGTCAGTTAGCAGTTTTCGCGAGCCATTGCACCTATCTAAACTTGCGTGTCTTTTAACAAATGTCCCCATTGCTCTAGAGTTGATTAATATTACAAATAGAGGTTTATTTGATTACCTATCCCAAAAATGGTTATGTGTGTGTTTACGTGGTTTGTTTTTCTCTTCTTCAGCCCAGCATGATCCCTCAGCAAGGGTAAACTCACCCCCCAGTTTGGTTATGCCTACCAGGTCCGTACAGCATAGGAGCCCAGATCAGAGATTTCCGGTAAGTTAATTTAGTACCATAAATACTACCAAGTGCTTAAGAATGTGTTAAACTGTGGGAATCCCAAATTTGGACGCCAACTTACACTTTTTTTTTTATATGTCCCTACAGACCCGCACACTCATGGAAGAGATCCAGGAAATGGAGGAAGATGATGATGTCTCCATGCAGGGCACGTCGGATGACCTCCCCCTGGGTCCCAATTTGGAACTGCTCCATAATGTTTCTCTGGCCAATCCTCAGCAGCAGAGTGAATCTCCATCCATTGTGCATGCACATGGGGAGACTGACACTACAGTCCCCAGTGTTCACTCTGCTGCTGAGGATTTGCAAAGCAGGCCTGTTGCTGTTGAGGGGACGACACCACGCGGCAGGGCACGCCCAAGAGCCAGGGTAATTGTGCGGCGGACTCCATTACGCCGCCCCACAATTTCCCAGGGGAGGCAGAGTGCCCTGCTTCAATTATGGACCCAACAAAGGGACTCTTATGAGGCACAGCTCGTTACAGAGCGTGAGCAAAGGCATGCCGACATGGTCACCATCAATACCAGTCTACAGGGCATCCTCGCGGAGTTGCGTACCCTCAACAGCAACGTGGTCACTGCAAGTAATGGCATCCAGTCAGCCATGGCTGAGATGACCAATATGCAGAGAAACATTGTGGAGCAGTTTCAAATTCACAATGCTGCCATGGCCCAGGCTAGGTCCCATTCACATGGACCTCCACCTGGGTATTATGGGCAGCCACCCTATTAAGCCATGGGTGTGTGGGACATCTTTTCTCTTAACCCCCACTGTATTTACTTGTCCTTTGAGGTTTCAAACAATCCATTTTGTGTTGCTCATGCAGGTTGTGTTTTGTATTTGCTCCCATATAGCTCCTTAGAGTAATGCTTAAGGCCACTAGCCAATGCCATAGGACTATGTGGAGGGTATCTGGCCACTTATGGCTTTAAATATGGATTTGGTTGGTGCTCCTCCTGTTTGCAGACATGTTTGTGTGACATTATGGCCATGCCCAAATATCCCTGGGCACAGGCAATATTAATGACTGGACTAGGCTGGCCTTTGGACTGGGTGTCCTTGTTTGGTTGTGCCACTCACTTCCAGGTGTAGATGTGCTCGATGTTTTTTTTGTAATGTTATCCATTTGTAACCACAGATGTATGTGGAATGTTTTCTGTTAAGCACTATAATTTTTAATTTTCTAAGTAAAAAAAAAATCTCACTTACAATACTTGTGGCGTTTTTAGTGGGAACACATTTTAAACAGCTTGGGCTAAACCAGATATTTTTGGTTTGAAGAGGTGTAACAATGCAAATCTAAAGCTAAGGAAACTACATGAAATACATTAGGCAACAATTAAGGTCAAAATGTTTTACTTTGAGGTAATGCCACATTACGGCAAAACAACATATTTAACAAAAAGGATAACACAGACACACAGAATGTTGAGACACGAAATAAAATTAAGTAAAATGCTGCAAGATCAGGTTGGCTCTAACTGATTGGCCAGACTCACTGGGTGGCCCCACAAAATTCTCGACATCATCCTCTACGGCTGAAGAGGGCAGGCTATCCACATAACGTGGGACACGTTCCAGGATGGCAAAATTGTGCAAAACAGCACATGCCATGATTATGTCGATCACTTTCTTGGGATCATATTGCAGGGCGCCCCCAGTATGGTCCAGGCAACGAAAACGTGTCTTCAACAGCCCAAAGGCCCTCTCCACAACAGCCCGGGTCTTGCGGTGCGCACGGTTGTACGCTTCCTGAGAGGCATCCTGGGGCCGCAGCACAGGCGTCATGAGCCAGGGTAGAAGTGGGTACCCGGAATCACCTTAAACAGACAATTAAATGTAATCAAAATTAAAAAGGCAACACAACAAACACAAAAAATTTTACATATATCATAATGATGTAAGGTAAAGGGGAAAAAAAAACACCCAGGGCACATTAGCAAAATAAATATTGCCACTAATGTAGAACCTAATTAAAAATGGCACTTCAATATACCAATTAATTAACAAACATCTGCACGGCCAAGGGGATTTGGAATTTAAATATATTTTTAGTTTTCAGACATGTTACAATTAGGATGCTGCTGAGGGGCTATCCACATTTAGATGAAAACTACAATGTATGCAGTTTAAGTCCACTTTGACATTTAAAGACCAATAGTACAAAAGGAGCCAAAGCTCAAAGATCCTTGGGTATAAACTCCCAACCAATATATTTAGGGACATGGAACTTACAGACATCCTAACTAAAGGGAAAACATTCTGAAGGACAAAGCGAGGCAAGGATTTTTTTTTGAAGTTCATAATATATGACCCAAGAAAAAGGCAGTTTCTGGCTTATGTAAAGAATTCAAATACTAACATATCAACAAATACAAGATTAATCCAACATTTAATAGCACACAAATAGGACACACTTACCAAGCAGCCATGCCCCCGAAAATTCACCTGCCTCAAATCTCCGAAACAACCCAGATCGCCTGAGGATATATGAGTCGTGGGACGATCCTGGGTAGCCGGCAAGGACACTCATAAAACGCATGTCCGGACCAACCACGGCCTGGACATTAAGGGAGTGTCCCATTTTACGATTCCTTAAGGCAAAAACATACAAAAAGGGTAATTGATATTTGACCCAAAATAAAAAATTAACAACAAAACATGTCTGCACTCTATTGGGAAATACTAATGAAAAGCCTAGATAAAGCAGCTACACAAATGAGGGATAAACAAATATGCTGCCGCAAAGGAAAACAGGTTACATTACACGTTGGCCAACATAATAACCAATCTCAATACCTATATATATACTCGTCGGCAGCCCTAGGTACGAGTGCCACATGTGTGCAGTCAATAGCACCAATAACGTTGGGCATGTCGGCCACATTATAAAACCCAAGCTTAATGGCGTTTCTGGCTGCCATATCATCCGGAAAATAAATATATTTTGGAGTTATGGCAGCCATGCCTTCCAAAAATTTAGATAGTGCGCGGCTCAGCGTAGGCTGTGACATCCCCACGGAGAGGGCACCCAGCCTCTGGAACGAGCCGTTCGCCAAAAATTGCAGGCAGCCAAGCATCTTGGTCATACCTGAAATTGCATGCCCCTTCCTTGTGGTGCGGGCTAACCATGGCCGCAGCTCACTATATAATTTATGGAGGGAAGCGCGATTAAGCCTGGTCAGCTCGAACAGCTCAACATCATTCATGCTATCGATGTTCATGCGACGACGCAGGGGCAATCTGCTCTCAGACATCTCGATCAACTCAATGCCAAAAAGCATAAGCCCTTGATGTGCCACAAACTCGCTCCGCTCCATCCTACTCCCGAGGCCAAATAGCTGCCGGCAAACATTTCGTAAAGCAGCTCTTTAATGGGCTTCCAAACAATTAGCAATCACCTCTCTGAATTGGTCGCAAGCCCATGTGAAGGACGTAAAAAATAGGATCGGACGCAAATAATACGATTTGGACGGGAAAAACACACGAACTAACGCAAATTATACGATTCTCGTACGAAATGCGTATGTTCATATACGTCTATGCGCGAACGATCGTGCGAATACGAAATGGGCAAAAAAACAAGAAAAAATGACAAACACCCACCCAAACTTACGATTCTCGATACGAAATCAATTAACTTTGGCTCTTTGAATCGAGGGGATTGTCTGTCAAGACCACAAGGTGGTCCTGCAATTGCCGAAGGTGATTACAGATTTTCATTTGAGCATAATATCCTACCTTCTTATTGTCTGAATTTCATTCATCCAAATGAACTAATTCTGCACTCTCTTTATCAGCTAAAGCATCTGTGTGGAAAACAGATTCTCTGTTTGTGATCCCTACGGGGCCTACTGTCGAGTCAGAGATTTCTCCTAATGGAACTCTGCCAGAGAAACATATTATTTGGCCAGAGCAAGACACAACACAGGGATTAATGCACTAAAGGAAGTATTATTGAACAAAAGGCAAAAAAAACATGAAACAAAAGAACAGAAAAACCTTGGATTCAGGTTACAGAACACTAAACCAAAGCTAACTAAACACAACCATATACTAAAGGGAACATAAACAAAACAGAGGGTCCCCCAGACAGGGGTCTGCAGCCTCCAGGAGCCGGTAGGAAGGCTGCAATATCAAGGACTCGGAGCATTAAGTGGCCAAGCAGCCTCTGGAAAACCAGAGAGAGGCCTGCTTGCCACAAGATTAAAGTGGACCAAAACCCAGGATTTTGACTATCCTGGGTTTTGGTCCACTCCCCCTATGTATCGCTCGTATCAATTCACCTTCACCTGTTTCTCAGGCCTATTATTCTAGGTGTAAGGATTCCCCTTTTAACAGCTTGCACAAGTTTGGGTGCGGTGTTCCCTCCCCATTGGATGCTCCTTTTATACATCCCAATCATAGTGAAGTGGAGTCACTGTATAACATTTTTGTATTTACCATGTAAAATGGTTTTCCCAAAACGTCCTCCAGGATGGCCCAGTAGCTCCTCCCACCTACACAGGAAACAAAAACGTGACACATTAAATACCCCGCCCCTTCCTCCCGTACCTCAGTGTTTTTGTGTTTCCTCCTTGGAAACGAGCTGGATTCTTCATCCTGTTTTTTTATATTTTCCCAGGGAGAATAGCGGGTCTGGACTCCCTCTCTGCTCTCTAGCAAGCTCAAGGGGGGTCTGGGTGGCCTCCTTTTTTTACAGCCAGAGATTCCCCTAGATGCCACACCCCAAGGGAATGCCCCATCTTGGAGCTAGTCCAGGTGGCAGTCTCCAGGATGGGACCCCATCGCAGTCTGGGATCCCATCCATTCCATTACCGGCTAATTGGGAATGTGGGTTGGGTGGCTAGGATGCCCCCCCCCCCCTTGAGACTCATGCGGGGGATGGAGGGGCGTACAGGTAAGTAGGGACTTACCTTTTGCAGGTAAGCCCCAGTGTTGCGTGGTCACAGGAATGCTGCTGCAGGGAGGCTGCTGCTGTTTCCGGAAGTTGCGCTCCGCCACGTCTGAATGTATTTCCGGGGTCAGGGGGGGCACAGAGTCTCTGTTGTCAGCAATCGGAAGGCCACTGCTCCCGCACACTCATCCGGTACTGGGCAAGGACTACCGGCGGTGTTCCCGGTGGCCCTCCACGTGTTTGATGGCTGGGGACGGAGTCTTGGAGGGGGTAATTCAGTTTGGTTATGGGGGCATCCCCTAGCCAGCCCCCCTCCCCCTCTGCTGTCTGGGAAGCTTATATGTATAGTTTTGTTCCCTTTTTATTTATCGTAGGCTAAGGAACCCCCAGAGTTAAAGAGGCCAAAGCCGCGAAAGACTCCCAAAAAGGATTCAAGAGAGTCTACGGGTCAAAAATAGCCTAGGGAGCAGAAGGAGCCCAGGGGTAATAGAATGGGCCAATCTAGATCCTGTGCGAATTGTCAGGCCCCCTTGCCCGAAGGTTTTTCTAAACTTTTATCTATTGTTTAGAAGAAGTATCAGGGGGAAACTTTCAATGTATGTTAAAAAATATTTTTTAATCCTTTGACTAGAATAATCTCATTTGAGTTTTACAAGAACTGTTTGGTCTCGAAGACTTCGGCCAGGTCTGACGCTGGCTCATCTAAGCTACACACACCGCAGTTGCCTCTTACCCCGGATCTGAGGGAACCTAGACGTGGTTCTTCGGATAGGGAGGAAGAGAGGGGGGCATCCTTGTATGAATCAGTATATTCTACAGTGATGGGGAGCAGTGCGAATGCCTCTCATACTGAGCATCTCGTTTGATTTAATGTTTCCCTTGAGGATGATTCGGTCTATTGAGACGGAAGAATAGACCCCTTTCAGTGCAGGATTCCCTTTACAGAGGCTTCTTTGAGAAAAAGGTTCCGTGCTTTCTGGTCCACCAATCCCTAAAGGATGTTATGATAAGGGAATGGAGGACACCGGAAGCCTGGTTTTTCATTCCTAAGTCCCTCAAAAGAAGGTTCCCCTTTGAGGAATCAGATATAGACCAACGGGTGAAGCGTCCCAAGGTGGCACAGGTCTCTCAGAAATCTGATATGTCCTTTGATAACATGGGCTCACTTAGGGATCCGTTAGATAAAAGGTCGGATATTCTTAAAAGAGCCTGGGATACTGATTCTTTTTTACTCAGACCACTGCTAGTAACTGACTGTATTAGCAGATTTTCAGAGCTATGGATAGATAAAGTCAGAAATGGGATTTTCAGGAATGCCCCTAAGGAAGAGGTGCTGGATGCACTAGTGTTTGTGTATAAGGCAGTGAATTTTATTTCATATGCTGCCTCAGAAGCAATTAGAGCCACCGTGAAGAATATGGCATTGATTAATTGTGTCCGTAGAGCCCTTTGGCTCAAGACTTGGCAGGGCAATCAGTCCTCTAAGTCACAGCTGTGGGGTAGGCCTTTATTTGGTCCAGAGCTGAAAAAGCTGTTAGCACAGTCACTGAAGCAGGGAAGAAGTTCCCAGCTAAGAGAAATCACCTCCAGCCCCCCAGGGTAGAAGCCAAGAAGCCTAGATACACACAGCGGGACTTCTGGGGTCTGGATTTCAGAAAATCTTGGAGTTCTCAAAGACTTAGAGGCAAATCCCCTCAGCAGCCCAAACAGCAATCCTGACATAGGCCCAGTGTGGGGGGGGGGGGATTCTGTCCCTTATTCCAGCCTGGCAGAAGATTTCTCAGAACCCCTTAATACTTCGGACAATTCAGGACGGACTTCGTCTAGAATTTATCTCAAAGCCGGAGGATCACTTTCAAGTAACCCATTGTCCCAGAGATCGAGAAAAAGCAGAAGCCCTACCTTTAGTGATTGCTCAACTAAAGGAAATGGCGGTCATAGAGGAGGTCCCTTGGCACCTAAAACATACGGGGGGTTATTCCCACGTGTTAAACACAGGTATCAGATACAAGAGATTCCACATGGAATCAATTTTCACAATCAAGGTTATCCTCTTCCAGGGTGCTTGGATGGCCTCAATAGACCTTCAGAATGCTTATCTGCACATTCTGATCCTTCCCTGTCAAAGAAGATATCTGAGATTTAATGTTATGTAGAGTAACCTTTCATTGGCACTTCAGAGCAATGCCATTTGGTCTTTCCTCCACACCATGGATCTTTACAAAGATTTTGGTGGATGTAATGGCCTTTCTGAGAATGATTTCAGATATCAGATAGGTATTGTGGACGACCTTTTACATTTCGCTCCATCCAGAGAGCTTATGGAGAACAATGTGAAGAGAACATTGTCTCTCCTGTTGGAGCTAGGATGGATCATAAACAAGGAGAAGTCGAGTCTGATCAACAATCTAGAGGAGAGAACATTCCATCCTCCTCCAAAGATCCAAAAGATTGTCTCCCTGTCCTCTTTCATCCAGGGAAATCCCAGAATTTTGCTGAGACAGATTTTGGTTTTGCTGGGCCTCATGACATTCGCCACCCTCGCTGTCAGTTGGGCCCAATTTCAATCAAGGATCCTCAGGGACCTCTTTTTAAACACATGGAACAAAGATCCAGAGTCGTGACTCGGTGATAACCCTGAACAGGTTTGTGTGTCCCTTCAGTGTTAGACCCTATCTGGAACACAACAGATGCATATGCTTGGGGATGGGGGGCCCATATGTCTCATTGCCATATTTGGTTGGACAATTTAACCCTGAGATTTTCAAGAATTGAAAGCTGTTCAATTGGATTTAGAGCATTTCAAGAAGTTACAGGATCAGGATGTACTGATTGTTTCAGACAATGCCACAGTGGTAGCATATTCAACCATCAGGGTAGCACAAGGTCCATGGATTTGATGGCTCATATCAGGGGACAGTTGAATGTTCTAGCAGATCTAATCAGTCGGGTGCAGCTGAAACAATCGGAATGGGAGCTGAACCAGAGAGTCTACGAACAGTTAGTGTCACGCTAGGGGGTAACTCCAGACCTCTTAATGAGCTCGCAACCCCCAATCTCCACAGCCAGCTTCACCTATAGGAGCCCCCGCTTGCCTGGACGCAAGTTCGCCTACCCGGGATCGGTTGCCCCCAGGACTTATTGGCTCAAAGGATGCAAGCTTATATGGAGAGATCTGGAGAACCAATAACTGGAGCGTGAGTGACGGAAGTCCAGAGACAGGCAATAGGTCCATAACAGGAAGGCAGAGATCGTAGCGGCACCAAGGATCAGGCAAGGCGTAGTCGGGGTACAGGCTGAGGTCGGCAACAGGGGTTCAGGATCTAGAGGCGTCAATACAGGCAGAGGTCGGCAACAAGGATTCAGGATCAAGAGGCGTCAATACAGGCAGAGGTCGGCAACAAGGATTCAGGATCAAGAGGCGTCAAAACAGGCAGTGAATGGTCAGTACAATCAAATCGGCAACAGGCTAAACTTCACAGGAATAGAGTACACAGGGTTCAGAGCACTATCACAGGCACTGAGTGAATGGTGGGGAAAGACTTTATAGGGACAGGACATGATTGGGTAAAGGGAAGGAGAGAGTGTGATTGGTGCAACTAGGATCGCAGACCTCATAGGGTGACAGGGTCTGCAACTTTAAACTAACTGGCCATGACACTGAAAGGGGGCGTTCCCCACAGCTGAGCTTCAGGCTCAGCTCTTCCTCCGGCGGCCGCGCTGAGCCCGGCGCCGCAGGAGGGCATGGAAGGGATGTGCTTGCACGCGGGCGCTCGCACGCGTGTCAGTGCGGAAGACGCCGGCAGCAGAGGAGGAGGGGGGCGCGCCCGCACGGGAGCGAGCCACCGCCCGGCGCGGCCGGCGCCCGAGCAAGGAGACGGCGGGAACAACGCTGGACCGGGGGTCAGGTAAGGGAATCCTGACAGTTAGTAGATCTGGGGTTTACCAGAGATAGATCTGTTTGCCACCAGAAAGAATTCCAAATGCCCAAACTTCTTCTCACTGCACCAGGGCCAGGGAGCTCTAGTGGAGAATACACTGTCACAGGATTGAGGGAAGTTCAAACTGTGTTACGCCTTTCCTTCATTTCAAATGCTCTCTTAAGGAAAATAAAGATGGAGTGAGTAAGAGTGATTCTAGTTGTTTCTTGTTGGCCCAGGAGGCTGTGGTTTTCTCTCCTGAGTCAAATGACAGTAATTCCACTGTTAACACTTCCACTGACAGTCGATCTGCTTCATCAGAGGCCTATATTCCACCCTCACTTCCAGGACTTCCATCTGATGGCTTGGATTCTGAATGGGGCCTGCTAAGGAGTAAGGGCCTGTCTAGCAGAGTTATTAGGACAGATTTTCTTAACGTATTTGAATCGATCCTCTGAGTGGAGAAAGTCTGATCATTATTTGTTAGCCTTCTCAGGGAAGAATAGAGGTTTGCAAGCTTCTAAGGCCTCTATAGCTAGATGTATTAGGGAAGCCATCCAGTTAGCTTATGAGAGTTCAGGAAAACAGGCCCCTAGGTCATTGAAAGCTCATTCTACTAGGGCGGTCTCTGCTTCTTGGGCTAATCAGGCAGGTGTATCCCTGGAAGAGATTTGCAGAGTGGCAACATGGGCTTCCCCACACACGTTTTTAGGCACTACAGAGTGAATCTGTCTTCAGACGTCAAGCAGGCTTTCGGCAGGAAGATCCTTCAGATGGTTTCCCCTCCCTGAGGTAGGACGCTAGTTTAATTACTCGTTCAACACCGGCTGGGCCATCCTGGAGGACGTTTTGAGAAAACCCTAATTAGCTTACCGCTAAGAGGGGAAGAGGTGGGGTATTTAACCGTGTCCAGTTTGTGTTTCCTGTGTAGGTGGGAGGAGCTACTCGGCTGGGTTATCCTGGAGCACTACCGGAAATCCTTTTACCGGTAAGCTAATTGGGGTTTTCCCTCAGTAGTCCCTAGAGGACACTGCACCCACCCAAGGTTGTTGCGACTGTGCCCAAATCCTTTGCCATTATCTTAGGTTGTTGCCTTTTTTCCGACCTTTGTCTGTTAATATGTTTTTTCATTATTATTATGTTGGTCATTTGTCCCAAAGACCTGGTCTCAACTACCTGTGTGTTGTAAAAGCTACCAGCATGCCAGGCCATATACCTGCAGATGGGGGAGGAATCACAGCTCATTTCCTGCTCTAGTCCCGCCTCTGGATCTGAGCAATACCCAATCGTAATGATCTCATTAGTGAATCATAAGTCTGTATGGACAACTAAGGGAAAAGCATTTTACAAGGTACAGTGGGGACAAAAAAAAATGTTTGTGTATTTGACTACTGTTCTAGTTATCAAGGAGGTGGTTTTATAGTTAGTTAATGTTATTGGTAATTGG
The DNA here is from genome assembly GCA_027917425.1 of Gastrophryne carolinensis. NCBI lineage: Eukaryota > Metazoa > Chordata > Amphibia > Anura > Microhylidae > Gastrophryne > Gastrophryne carolinensis. The sequence continues at coordinate 223,853,729 of CM051239.1, read as the reverse complement.
TAATTATATTATTTAAAGGAAAGTCCACTTTTGTCAGACTTTCCCTCAGACCCTTATCCTGGAGGGTGCCAAAGGGCATAAGGTTTCCTGCTCACAATGCACTCACTCTAGCGATCCAGGCTGCAGGTGGGCTCTCTACAAGTTGGAGCAAGTCTAAGCAGAGAGACCTCTCAGGCCCCTGATTTGAGGTCTGCGGTCCTTTTAAAGCAGACCTGCTGGGGTATCCTGATTAGGTTTGCTTCCCTGTCGTACCAGTAAACCGAAGCTCAGAATCGGGTAGGACTACTTTTCAGCAATAGCTTACGTGTCAAGTCTATCACCTGTCATTGGTGCTGCTGAGTTTTCAGCGTGGGTGTGTACCTGTTAGCAGTCACCATCAAGAGTCTGTTCATCTGTCTGGACTAGTGTGATTAGGTCTAGCTGTAACCAATCAGTGACCTATAGGCCAGCCCTGTATTGAGCACATGGTGCCTGAGTATGGACTCATTTCCTCTTGTCCTGTTATCCTGTACCTGCTGCTGTAATCTGCATGTCTGTGCTCCTGTGTCCTGTGTTCAAGCTTCAGTTCAGACTTCCTTCCCTAGCCATTGCCACCCATCGTACTCATTCTCAGGCTTCCTGACCAGATGATTCACCTTTCTTCATGATTTTCCTTTTTTCAGTTTTCCCTCTTTGCAGGCTTATAATGTATTGTGGTTTGGTCCTTTGTTTTGCTCATAACTGTAGTTGTTTGCAGTGCCAGTTGTACTTTTTGTGTTCTGTGTATCTTGCTGTGTTGTTGCTGGCTTAATTATTGTCGTTAGCATTGTTTGTAGGTTGGGGTGTTCCTGGACTCAGGTTTTCTTGGTGTGTATTAGTCACAATGAACTCACTTAAAAAGCAAAACCAATAAGCTTACCTCTGTCACTGTTCCCCATCTGTCTGTGCTGTCCCACGCCGGTCTCCGCAGTATCCACACTGCCTCCTGGTATCTCACTCCCCACTGCATGGAGCGGCATTTATATTGGGCGTAAGCTGTGATGTCACGGCTCCCTCCCAGTATAAATCCCTCCCCTGCGGTGGGAAGCGAGCAGTCCCTGAGCCAAGGAGACTGGCAGACACTGGGCACATGCCCGGTATTGGCTGATCTCTCCAGCTGTCAGCAAAAGCAAGAGGCACTGTATGTATGGGGGGAATACATTTTTCTCTCTATCGCATACGTTGGTCTCTGCGACACTCAGTACTGTTTGCCCCCCACTTATACTGAGAGAGAACAGTGACGTCACAACCTGGATTAAGGTTCCTCCCTGCGGCGTGGAGCAGAGATCCGAAAGGCAGTGGGGATTCTGCTGAGGCCGGTATGGGACAGACAGGGGCAACAAGAGATAAGTCACAGTAAAGCATTTTCAAAATTCACACATTAACAACTGGTCTTTAATGAAATCAGGTTTCTCTTTCCTGGCTGCCAGTCCAGCCTGACCCATGTGACTGTAAGGGGGCTCCAGCAATCTGAATGCTCCACAAGACAAAAGTCAAAATACAGCCCCACATCCATTATGTAGAAAATGGGTGAGGGACTGCTTTAATTATCCCATTGCCATCTTTTCCTAGTTTCTGTGGCCATCAGATACTAATAATCAGCAAATTAAAACACAGCAGAGTGGTCTTGAGCAAGCCACACTATGCACATGCACTTGGTGTACACAGATAACAGAGATTTATTTAACCAGTTTTCAAGAGTTGAGAAACAATGGACATTTTCCAGTGTCAGACTGTGAGTAGTAGTAAATATCAATAGATGTTTATAGCTTTATTCACTTTACTTTAGTGCAACTTTGATTCTCCCAGCTCCTTCATGTTTGGTGCTAGTACAGACCTTTGATATCTTTGGGTCATCTGCTTCCTGGTAATATGAATCTGATCGACCATTAAAGAGTGTCATTACTTGGGTGAGGTAAGTCTAGAACATGGGTATCTCTTGATCTCAGATCTACTTTCTGTGATGACAGTTTAGCAAATTTAAGATATTGAGCCTCAAAATTTACAGATGCCTGGAACAGCACAAAGGGGCGCCATATACTGTAGCTACTTGCCCACAACATTTCCCAGAACTTTGGTCATAGCAGTGATCTGCTATGAAAGAAAATTTACTACTGTTTTATCTGTTACACTTGATTTTCGAACTTAAAACTAATAAATATGTGTATCTGTTTTATCCGGTGTACAATTTGCAATCATTGGTAGATAATTTATTTTAGGTTGTACCAGCACATAAACATGTGTCCTTGTATTTCTTTCTTTTCTTTAGTTCTGAGGCACTCAGACTTGAGCTTGAAAGAGAAAAAATGATAAAAAGACTTTTGATGACAGAGCTGTGAATTTCTTTTGCTCATCGTAAGAGTATCGGACTCGGGCCTAATGCGTGCCTTCTGTCATTTTACATTCCACTGTGTTCACCGGGGGGACGGATGTCTCCTGCTGCTTTGGAAATAATGGGCCAAAACTAGTGATTAAGAAAGTTAAAACCAATATACTGCATGTATAAAGGAAAATGTTAACATTTTATCTTATGATGATTATTTTTTTGTAAATAATTGAATAGATTGTCATTATACAGAATATTTTAATATCTAAAGAAACCTTTTATTATCCTACACAGTATAATATTTTTCAAAAACGCCAGTTCTATACTATCTGTCAATGAAAAATGGAGTGAATTATTTAGTAACAAGGACAAAATGTTTATTTGATCTTTAGATGGTGCAAATGCAATGATATATCTTGTGTTCAACGCTTTCAAACGTATACATGTCTGTAATGCAGTGAATACTCAATTTGTTTTAAGATTATCAATTATAAAAATGTTCCCATGAGTTACAACATACATGCTTGCAATGTGATGCATTGTTTCAAATTAACATAAAAAACTCTGTCTGTCTTAACTTTAGTTACTATGTCAAATAAGATTGATTTTACTGCTTAAATTTCGCAACATAATAACCTTATGTGCTAGCCTAGGCTAATAAACACCCCTTAGATGGCTACTACAGACCAGCAAACAACTACAAAAACACTCACATGTCTTCTGCTACCAAATAGAAGGGATATACACTTATTTTTGGGGCCTCTGCTCATATGTAATTTCAAAGCACTGCCAAATAGCTTTGCTTTCTTAATCTGCCTCACCCATGCAAATGTAATATTTATTACCATAGGCTGTGATGAGATTATAGTTACCTGTCAGTCACATCTTTTCATTACCTCTTTGGTCTCACACACACACAAACACACACTTTATTTTAATGTGTGTACCGTTGAATTAGGCTGATAGACAAATATAGAAAGGGCATCCGTGTGGAATCAGAAGGTAGATCAAGCTACAATCGTACACAAAGCAGTTCTAATCCCCAGAAATATCCAAGCACAGTTTGTGTTGGCAGGTTAATGTCTATGCACTGAACTGTGGTACAATACATACAGGGTTTCCACTGCAATGCAGATGCCAAGCAGGCCATAGAAGTTTAAAACAAGTTTTTTACAGCTGCTTTGCGGAGGCGAAAAGTCTGTTTGCTGACCACGGAGCCCTTCTACCCACTGTGGTACACCATAGGGAGGCCTATAAACAGGAAACCCCCACACATATTAGCAGAAACATTGTATCTGGCCGCATTTATATAAAATAAAGTGGCACACACAGGATAGTAGACATGTCATGGTGAGGAACAAAATGGATGAGGCACAATGTGCTACAAAACTGGATCAGCAGCAGAAAATATAAATGATGTAAATAATGCACAATGCCATGGCAACATAAACATACCAGAGAGAAAATGACTCACAAAACAATAAAAAAAAAATAATTGGGACCCAAACCCAAAATTTTGACTATCCCAGGTTTCGTTCTTTGTATCCTGATTGGGATGCCCTGAGAAGAGGAAATCAAGTAGCCCTAGAGTCTTATAAACTCCAGGGCCATCTGAGATGGGTTTTGGTCTACTTTAAAAGGGGAACAGCATATCAAACGCCACGGTATTGCGAGGCTGAGGAGTGCCACGGTGCACAGCCGATCACATAGGCTGGAGGCTACATGAGTGCAAAAGTAAAATCCATAAAGCATGGCATATAGCGAGGATTACACAAGAAGATGCTCATGTGGTGTTTATATGTTGAAAGGAAAGTAATTCAGACTAATTTGTTGGATCTCACATTGCAAAACTACAAATACGTGGCTGTCCCTGGACAAAACATAATTGTTCTAACTGTAAATCATGCTCTCAGCTAAATGAGAGCTAAGAGAAATAACTGAAACAGAAAATCCAGCTGCCTTGATCTATTACTAACATAAACTAACAGGTAAATGCATGCATTGATGCTTCCACAAAGCAAAATTTACATAGGGGTTTATTCATCAAGGGATAGCGGCAGGTAGTGCCTTGTAGCGAACGGTGAACGCGGGCGCTGTACGCAATACCATATTTATCAAAGCGATTCCGGTGAGCGACTCTAACAGCGCCATGTAGCATCCGATTCATCATCACAGACGGCCTGTCACTCTCCCATACATTTCAATGGACGTTACCTTTCTTCTGTTTAAACAGGGTTTTATTTTAATATTTATATTTTGTTTTGTATCAAATCATTGCGTGTCCTCCCCTGGCCTATTTAAAGGCATTTTTAAAAACTTTTTTGATTTTTTTATTCAGAATTGTCATTACAGGTCTGGTATTAAAGTGTTAATGTCACAATGTAATAACAATGACATTCCATATGTTTTTGCTTTGTTTCTAGTGGATATGTGTACAAAAACAGACTTTAATCACACAGCTTCTGGTGCTCTGGGCTACAGCGACCCAATTCTGAGCGCCGGCGCTGTGTGAGGCTGTTTTTTTGATGAATATGGTTTGAGTCGCTCACACTGACCAGTCGTTACTATTCGCTCCCATATAGCCGGCAATGTTTTTACAGCGACTGAGGAGCTCTGTAATAGCGACTTACGGCCGATCAGAGCGACCACTAGCGATCACTCTTAGCGCCACTGTACAGACGCTCATCTCCTGTTACCTGGCACTAGTAATGTATCAGCCTGATAGACAATGCTATGTGACAAACTGAAAAAAACTGAAATACAAAGGATGATTTTACACTCAGATCTAAACTTCAGCATTATATGAAACTCTTCAAACATAAACATGCACTGGTAAATATGCAAATTAAGCTCAAGAAAGGGTCAATACAGGGAGTTTACCACTTGTAAAGTTGTTTTCGCTTGCACTTGAAATTTTTTTGAATGCATTTTCGAGGATAATTGAGTACATGTTTAATTATATAAACAGTACATTGTATACTCTGCATTGCCATGGAGTTAGCCTATGGAAGGGATATTGTCATTCTAGGTGGCATATGAAATTACAGGTATATTCTAAGTATACAGCACGTCCTGTTCCAGAATATTCCTTACACATGGGTAATACATCCACAAGATGGTGCTGGACTGCAGAAAACAGCTTGTGGTTCCTCCCAGCCCTATATAAGTCAGGGACCTCCCACAAATTCCCCAGTTCTTTTCTGCAGTCTGCGCTGAGAAGATAGAAGATAGCTCTCTTGTGGTGCAGGTGAGTGGGGCTTATATGCCTGCGACCCTGCAGGACTTTTCCCACCCGTGCCGTCCCATTTACTGCCTCCCAGCCTCGGCTGATATGGTTCGGGTGAAGGTAGACTATTGAAGCACTATGGTGCTGAGGAGCTAGGCTCCTACCGCAGTACCTGCTCTAACAGGGTAGGCGGTTTAGGCTAATGGTGAGCTTTTTGGGATGCCCCACTGCCTCATGTTTTTTTCCAGGTTATCCTGTGCAGTTAAACCCTATTCCCATTTTCCCCCTCCACCCTCACTCCTATTAGTCCCTGGGCGCCGTTTCTCCCTGGGGATTCTGCCGTTATCCTCCCTCACTCTCCCCTTGGGAGATCTCCCCCCCGGAGGGGGGGTTTGTGTAGTGGTTTAAGACTGTAGACATATGTTGTGCCTTGTCATTTTATGAAAACGCGCCGTTGCGCGTTTGTAGTGCGCTCCGCGGCTGGCAGCCCCATTCACCTCAGAGCTGCCGGGCCGCTACTGGCCGGCCGGATCACGTGGGCAAGCTTCACGCTCTTCGGGGGGAGCGGGCTCTGTGGATGATGCATTTTACCTCATATCTCCACAGCCCGCCCCTCGAGGTTGCGGACGCCATTTTGTCTTCTTCTTGTTGCTGCTGGCTCCTTGCGGTCTGTGAGTATCCCCGGTGGGGTGATATTTTACTGTTTTTTTTCTTATGTTTTATTCTCATGGGAATGTTTGATTATGTCTTTCAGGCGGGGTAAAGCTTCGGTCCTGTGGCTTCTCGTAGGAGGCCGTCCCAGTCCTTTCGGGGGATGGGTGCCTTTCTCCCATCCTTCCGTGGTTCCAGAACTGGCCGAGGAGTCTCCTTTACTGGGGCCCGCGGAGATCACTGGGGGAGGGGCAGAGGATGTGGCCGTCCTGGCCTCTCCTGGGGTCCCAAGCCAAAATCCTCACCCAAGCATCCTCAGGCATGAAGGGGCGCCCTCACCCATCCGGGTGGGGGGACGGCTCCGGCTCTTTGCTCACGTCTGGAGGCTTCACGTCTCAGACCGGTGGATTCAGGAGGTAGTGTCCTCCGGTTACAAGATAGAGTTTGCAGCCTGGCCGCCCCCAAGATTCATCCAATCCCGGATGGCTCAAAACCCCCTGTCAGCTCAGGGTCTGTGCCTTGCTGTCCAAAACCTTCTGGAGTTGGGGGTCATCTGCCAGGTGCCTTTGAGGGAAAGGGGCAGAGGCTACTATTCCAATCTTTTCACTGTTCCCAAAAAAGACGGGTCCATCAGACCTATCCTGGATTTAAAGTGCCTCAACAAATTTGTCCGATCCAAACACTTTCGCATGGAGACTCTGCACTCAGCTGTCAATTCTCTATGCCCGGGCGACTTCATGAACTCTGTAGACATCAAAGACGCTTACCTTCATGTACCAATCTTTCCAGGTCATCAGAGATTCCTCAGGTTCGCTCTGGAGGATCAGCACTATCAATTTGTGGCCTTGCCTTTCGGTATCACCTCGGCTCCCAGGGTATTCACCAAGGTGCTGGCGGGGGCATACTGGCTCTGCTGAGATCTCAGGACATTCGCATCCTTCCTTAGACGACATTCTCATCACTTCTCAGTCTTTCAAGCAGGCCGAGCTGGATACCCAGCTGGTGGTGTCCACATTGGAGTCCTTCGGTTGGGTGATCAACCATCCCAAGTCTTTCCTGTCACCGTCAATGGTGAGGTCCTTTCTGGGCATGAATCTGGATACATCTTAGGTCAAGAGCTTTCTCCCTCAGCAGAAGGTGGAGAATCTTCAGGCCCTAGCCAGGCTTCTTATATCTTCCCCTCATCCCTCTATCTGGCAGGGGATGCGGTTGGTGGGCCTGATGGTGTCTTGCTTCGAGGCGGTTCCATACGCTCAGTTTCACATGAGACCCCTTCAAATTCACCTCTTGTCAGTTTGGGATCGGGACCCTCGGTCCCTGGATCAGGTTCTGGTTCTGTCCCCCCTGGCCAGACGGTCTCTCTCGTGGTGGCTGGACTCAAGAAACCTGTTGGTGGGCAGATCCTTTCTGGCCCCGTGCTGGGAGACAGTCACCACAGATGCCAGGTTGGGGGGGGGGGGCTTCTGAAATCCCTGAAATTCCAGGGTCAGTGGGGCCCTCAGGAGGCCTACACCCCTATCAACATTCTGGAATTGAGGGCGATAAGGTTGGTTCTCACCCAATTGACTCCACACATTCGAGATCGGGCGGTTCAGGTCCGCTCGGATAACCAGATGGCGATTGCCTACATCAATCATCAGGGAGGGACCCAGAGCGAGAGGGCCCTCAAGGAAGTGTCCCTGATACTGTATTGGGTGGAGGAGAATGTTCCCTGCATCTCAGCCGTGTACATCCCGGGGGTGGAGAATCTGGAGGCAGACTCCCTCAGCAGGGGGACCTCTTGTCTGGGACAATGGTCCCTCAGCAGCAGGGTGTTTCGCTCCCTGTGCCACCGCTGGGGTCCGCCAGATGTGGATCTGTTTGCGTTCCGTCACATTCACAAGCTTCCAGTCTTTGTCTCTCTGTCACAGGACCCTCTGGCCTTGGCCACGGATTCTCTAGCTTTCAGCTTCTCTATGTGTTTCCTCCTTTCCCTCTGCTGGGCAGGGTGTTGCACAAGATTGCTCAGGAAGAGGTGGCAACCATTCTGGTGGCCCCCTGTTGGCCAAGAAGGGTGTGATTCACAGACGTCGCACAGTTGGCAGTAGATCAGTATTCTCTGCCCAAGGATCCAGACCTGCATACTCAGGGGCAGCTACGCCATCCCAATTTACAAACGTTGGCTTTGACGGCCTGGCTGCTGAAACCTCCATCCTGATGGAGAAGGGGCTGCCTGCCTCTGTTGTTAATACCATGATTCGGGCTAGGAAGAAGTCCTCGTCATCCATCTACTACAGGGTATGGCATGCTTACATTGACTGGTGTGAGTCTAAGTCGCTTCCCTGTCGGGTGTTTTCTATCCCCAGGATTCTGGAATTCTTGCAACATGGTTTAGATTTGGGTTTTCAGCTTAGTACCCTCAAAGGTCATGTTTCTGCTTTGGCCATTTTCTTCCAAAGATCCTTTGCTCACCATCGTCTGGTCAAGACCTTCTTCCAGAGAGTTACTCACGTGCGTCCGCCACGTAAGCCTATGTTACCAGTCTGGGATTTGAACTTGGTCTTATCTGCATTACAGGGGTCTCCCTTTGAGCCTTTGTGTGAGGCCCCTTTGTCCATTTTGACTCTTAAGGTAGCCTTTTTGGTGGCTATCACTTCTGTTTCAGTGTTTCTGAGTTGGCGGTGCTTTCCATCAAACCTCCCTACTTTGAGAGACACCAGGACAAGGTGGTGCTTCATTTTAAGCCAGATTTTCTGCCTAAGGTTGTGTCTGCTTTTCATCTCAATCAGGACATTGTTTTGCCTTCTCTTTGCCCTAATCCTAGTAATCCTAAGGAGCGGGTTTTACATTCTCTGGATGTGGTCAGGATGCTTTTTTGTGCTCCCGTCTGGACCTAAGAAAGGTCTGGCTCCAGCTAAGTCCACTATCAGCAAGTGGATCCGTCAGGCTGTGGTACAGGCCTATTCTGCTAAGGGGAAGGAGCCTCCCTTCTGCCTTAATGCTCATTCTACTCGTGCTATTGGTGCCTCTTGGGCTTTTCAGCACCAAGCTTCTGTTGAACAGGTTTGCAAGGCCGCCACTTGGTCTTCTGTTCATACTCTTTCTAAGTTTTACAAGGTTGATGTTAGGACCTCAGCTGATGCTTCTTTTGGTCGCAAAGTTCTGCAGGCGGCAGTGGTTTAAACTGCCCGCTGTTACTTTTTGGGGATCCCACCCTACCTTACGGACGCTGCTATTGGATGTCCCATGTGTAAGGAATATTATGGAACAGGATGTGCTGTATACTTAGAATAATACAATTCTGTGATTACTCACCTGTAGAATTGGTATTACCTGTATAATTGGTATTATACGTATACAGCACGTCCTGTTCCATCCCACCCTTGTTATCATTATTCTTAGTTACCTCTGTATGGTAATTGTTCATTTTTGAATTCTGGTTATTATTGTTCTCCCGGCTTCTTGTTAACTGCTTGTCAATACTGGGGAATTTGTGGGAGGTCCCTGACATATAGGGCCGGGTGGAACCACAAGCTGTTTTCTGCAGTCCAGTGCCATCTTGTGGATGTATTACCCATGTGTAAGGAATATTCTGGAACAGGACGTGCTGTATACATATAATACCAATTCTACAGGTGAGTAATCACAGAATTGTATTTTTGAGTTGTAGAAAAAAGTATTGTAATTCAGCTCAACAAAATGTCCAGGGATCCTCCAAATCCCACACAGCATGAATGCACTCCAAATGGCCAGCAGTCACATCATATGAATAAAATTGCCCCTTTATTAGGCACGCATACAATCAAATGCAAGCGATCCATCACACAACAATCAGGGAACTTACTGATGCATTTCCAGCCCATCCGGGTTCTTAATCATGATCAGTTAAATATGTTGCACCAAAGGGAAAATTGATGAGAGAAAATGTTTACTCACAAAATTAAACTGTCAATTGTTGCATAGTGTATGGATTGTCTGTGATACAGATGAATCGTGATGCATGTCAGACTGTAATGCAGATTAACTGAATTTAAAGTCAGAATGAAATTGTTATTATGAATATGACTATGATAAAGAAGTGTTTGGGGTACAGGTAAACTGGGCTGCATAAACAGGGAAAAATGTATTGGGTGTGTAGTCTGCCCAATCAGTCAGAGGCCACATTGAACAATGAACAATGTCTCCCCTGCTCAAATGAAGTAAGTTATATAAGTTATTTAAGCTTTATGAGGGAACAAAGCTGCAAATGCTTGCACTGCCAACTGTTCCTCACTGCAGTAATGGGGGGCACTCATTACATTTTGGGCCCACAGATGGCTTTTGTGGGGTTTATGGCAGCTCAGATGGACTTGCTGTATGTCAATTCTGCAGCATATAACTTTTTTCTAAACATTCTGTAAGAAAACAAATGCTGTCCTGGCATAAATAAACATTTTTTTTCTTCTCATTACTGAATGTCTGTTTTTCTTTATGTTATGTAGAAAATTTCTATACTTTAAAAAGCTAACAGAAAATTACAGTTTGAGTAGTGAGTACATAAAACATCTCAATAAAGCGGCACTAGCCGGACCTCGTGTCTAAAAGAAAAAACTCACCATTACGTGCAGCTCCCACGTTGCTGTATTTGGCAATGGCTGCTTCCCCAGCTTCTTTGCAGCTGTGGTGCACTTCCGCTCCAGCTATTCAGGCAGTGAAGAGCACTTGTGGCCAGCCAGCATTCCTGATATCAGGCAATTGCCGATCTCGAAAATGCCATATAGGTGTGGCTCCACATTTTTTTTAAACCACTGCTCTAAAATAGCTTCCTCTTCGGCTGATAAAATGGTAACAGATACCAGTGCGTTCACAGATTCACAGACCCTATTTAGGCACTGTATTTAAAAATAATCACCCAGTAGACTCCCTGGACTCCCTCTTTATGATATAGCCATTCCTAAGAATCGCCGGGCATTCTCACCCCAGCAATCCCATGCCACAGCCCCACTGTACCTTTAGCCTAGGCATTTCTAAATGACTGGTTTAGACGCACCCCACAGCTAGGGGTGAGCAGGGATGCGGCATGCACTCCATTTAGCTGTACTTGACACTCAGAGTGCTGATTGCCTAAGCAACCCAATCTAGCACTGTCAGAACAGATGGAGGGTTTGGGGCAATCCTGGGGGGATATACACAATGGAGCATCTCAAATCAGGAGTTGTAGCAAAGCAGGTAGTGGATGTAGATAAAGCTAGACGTAGTCCAGATACCTCCTGTATAGTCTCTGCCCACAAAAATTGCCAATTTAAACGATAACACAACTTCCATAAAAATAAACAGATGTGATTATATCTAGTATAGTGGATGCTGTTTTACCCATTTTAATATTAGCAGAAATTGATATACGGTGAATACTTTCTAAAAAATGTTATTTTTCTATCACATTTGGTGCCACAGATATCAATGGATGTCTTAAAGCAGTCCCCAAACTGAGAGAAATGTTACACCACTGCGATCTGTCACTCCTATGACCATAATTTAAACCATAATTTAAACGCATTTAAACCGCTCCGTGGCGGGGGGAGAAGCGAAAGCACGCTGCGCCAGCCGACAAGACGGAGGCAGCAGGGGACGGAGGGCTCACTCACACACTCTCACAAGTGAGCCTACCGTCAGGAGTGACCTGGCAAGAGAGGCAAATTAAGAACACAGGTATGAGTCATGAAAATATCTATATGCGGGGGGATATGGGAATAATAAAAGCTATGGGATTAATCCCATGCTTATGTACATATTATATTTCAGCCCGCACAATTTTGCTTTACTTTGCACAATAAACTGCATTTAAGGACAGCGCAGGACAAATGCCTTCCTTCCCCGTCACGGCAGCATTTTTGGCTTGAAGGTAAACTTATAGGACAAAAAGACATCTAGAGAAAGGTACCTCACAAATAATAATGGTGACTCACCTATTTATTATATTTTTTCTTATATTTACAGGCCTTATAGGGCCAGCATATCTGACATTTATAGGCCTTATAGGGCCAGTATACTTGGAAAAAGTGGTGTCCACTGCGTTTTCTCAGGAGCTGCTTTTATTCTTTGTGCACACAAAGAGGGACTGTTATAGAGGTAATGAGTGGTATAGAGGTAATGAGTTAAAAACCCTTAAAAATCCAAAAGAAAAATGACGTAGGGTCCCCCCTACCCAGCATTACCGACCCGGGCCAGCTATGGGGGCTTGTAGAACAGGGCGCAGGGGCCAGCGTTGGTGGCCCCTGGGCCTGCAGGCTACTAGCCCACATAGCCACTAAGTGGCCCAGGCCCTTCTGCCCCCCCCTGGCCGTTGGGGAGGCAGGTAATGGGGGGGTTGATGGCAAGTCACCCACAAGCCGCAGGTGACTTGCCAGATCCAGAGCCTTGTGAACTGGTATAAGGGGTCTCATGAACCCCTTACCAGCTCACAAAGGGTTAACTGTGAAAAAAAAACACCACACGAAAGTAATTTATTAAAAAGAATTTTTTTTTTTTTTTTACTGTACTTACCTCCGATTGTAAGCTCTTGTCCCTCGCCGCTCTGATGACAGATGCCGGTGATCGGCATCCAGAGAAGGGGGAGGCAGGAGATCAGAGGATCTCCTGCCACCTCCTTCCCCGGGCACCGATCACCGGCATCTGACAGCTGAGAAGGCTGAAGCCGGAGATCGGGGCCGGGATGACCCCAAGGGGGTGGGGCTTAGCGGCAAGATGGCGGCCGCCATCGAGGAGGAAAGGGGAGAGAGCCTCCCGTGCTCTCTCCTGAAGATCGGTAAGTCCTGGGGGGGATCGGAGGCCCCCCAAGTGAAGAGGAGGGATAGCGGGAGCCAGCGCACACGGAGGTAAGTGAATTTCATTTTTATTTTTTAAATTTTTTCACAGTTAGCAGCTGCTGCTGCCGAAGCGGGGGGGGGCGGCCTATTCCGGGGGGGCTCTCCTGGAGCCATCCGAGCCCCCATGGGGGATCGAATGGCACCAAATTAAAGAGGAGACCCGGCCGGATCCAACGAGGGGTCAGGTGAGTATTTTTTTTTTGCCCGCTAGCAGGGGTAAATGCCAGGCACGTGAATTTTACGTGGCTGGCACTTAAGTGGAGGAGAAGCAACCACGTAAATTTTACGTGGCTGGCATTTAAAGGGTTAAGGGTCGGTCACTCGGCCTTCCCACCCTGGTCTATCAGCTCCATAGCTGGTGCACTGGCTGGTTTTACTGGGTAGGGGGGTTTAACCATTAATGCAACTCATGCACATAGAAGTTGTATATTATCTTTAAAAAGTAATAAAGCACTCTTTTCAGTTTGGGTGTCTTCTGAGCAGGAATGGGTGTCTACCGATACATATGTGGTACCGTTGTCATCGAGATTGATTTTCTTGACAAACCTACATTTTTTATTTATATATATATATATATATATATATATATATATATTCTTTTACATATTTCACACAAAATATTATGAAAACACTGAACATATTACAAAACCCAAACTATATATTTTTTTAAATATCCTGCAAGAATCACAGTTAAACATGAAATGTGAAATGTTGAAAAAATGCTTGCCAGCAGAGGGTGACAAGATCTCTAGGCTGGCAGATGAAGAGTTAAGGATCTTAACACATTCAAAAATGATATTGCTCTTATTTAGATGGAATGATGGAAAGATGGTTTTCTAATTATCATGGGAAAAAATCCCCCTGACAGCTGGAGGCATAAAACCAGTGTATCCTTTTTAAATATATGAATGTGGAGTGTTGCTTTACCTCCTGCTTAAAAACTCTAAAAAGAAAATGCACCAAGTTAAAATTGAGTTTTATTTTCATTCATCTTCAAGTCCACTCTTGATGGAGTTTTTGAAAATTTATATTTTTTGTGCCAAAATGTGTGTTTTATGGAAGCACTTCTCACTACCTGCAATCTGTTGCGATTGGAGACATACACCAGGAAGAGAGAAGTGAGCCCTGCAAACACTTAACACTGCTGCTATGGCCACTGCTGAGGTGAGGGAGCTCACTCAACCTTACACATGCCCAGCAGAAGTGTTCTATGTGTATAGGACTTTCATTTCTCCTCTTGGTGTACTGTACAATAATGGCAACAGACTGCAGAAAGTACTTCTGTAAAACACACATTTTCTAACATATGAAAAATATGTAAAAATGATTCAATCAGCTCAGCGGCCTGAGAACATCTTTTTGGCACACAAAAATCTACAGATCTGTTAAGTAGGATGGGGGGGAGGGAGTGGTACCTGGGCCCATTGCCTGTTTAGGGAAGCATACTCTGTGACTCTATGTCTTACAGTACCTTTTAAAAGGACATGTTAGGCACAAAATTCTATTGCACGTCATGTTTGCTGGGGTTGGGGCAGCTTTGCACCCCACCTATGCTACACAGGGAAGAGTCTGGAGACACAAGGCATGAGATCTCCAGGAGACCCATAAGGCATCGACTGAGGAGCAGATGCTCAGTTTGCAGGGTTAGCAATGGAAGATATTGCTAAGCTGCTTAGCAGAAATCTTGTGTTATTGTTGGTCTACTGAATATTCAGTACTACACTTCATGGGCAGCCGTTTAATTGGGGAGCAACTTGAGAATTTAGTAAGACAGGTTACAGGCACTAAGAGTGCTAAACTGCCGCAACCGAGCAAACCCAGACAAAAGACCTGTTGTGGTCCTATTTTGCGGACATTTCATAAGTCTGGAACAATATCTTTAGTAAAGCACAGGCTGTCTTCAAGAAGAATGGTGCTCTGGCACCTCAAAACCAATCCTGCACACATGTGGCAGGCCAAAGTTTCAGATACTGGGTCGGAGGGTGGTAAACTCTGTCTACAAGATCAAATTCAGAAGGTCAGAACAGATGTCCATGCTGCAGTCAGCTGGCAGCTGTCTGCTACAGGTCAGAGTCAATGCTCCAGTGCCACATGGAGAAAAAGGCTTTTGACTTCTACTCCAATGTATTAATCATTCCCAAGAAGGACTGTGTGGCCCATACTGGACCTCAGCCACCTCAACAAGCATATTCATAAGACCAAATTCAAGATGTAATCTTAATAGTCAACTGGTGACCATAGGCATAAACAATGAGTATATGTACATCCCTATCTTCTAGGGGCATCACCAATTTCAATTTGTGGCACTCCCTTTTGGAATAGCCACAGCATCTAGGGTCTTCACCAAGGTGTTGGCAGGGGGTTCACATTGCACATCTGGATGATCTACTATTCTAGGCTCCCTCTTTGTTGAAGGCATGCAGAGATGTGCAAATGGTGCTGGACACTTTAGTTAGGTTCGGGGAAAGAAAATACGGAAATTGCAAGAGAGCATGATGAACTTAAGCTTCAGTCATCATCCCAGTATGAGACAGTGTATACAGCCTCTGGGCCAGATGGTATCATCCTTTGAGGGCAGTCCCCTATTCCCAGATTTGCACCAGGGCTCTGCCATTTTGTCCCATTGGGATCGTTCTCCCTTGGGACTAGACATATTGTTCACTCCGACTAGAGTGGTTCGATCATGCCTGGATTGGTGGCAGCAATCTCGTTTTCAGAGTCCAGGTTGCTCTTTCCTTATTCCGGAGTTCCTGGTACTCTTGCAATCTTGTGCCTGTCCCATTAGACCAGCAGTCTGCAGTGTCTCCCAATTAGAAAATGACAGTGGTTGCATATGTCAATCATCAGACAGGCACCAGGCTTTTTGGGAAAGCTGCTTGGATAATGTCATTGGCAGAAAGCATATTCCTTGCATGTCAGCTGTGCAAATTCCAGGGGTGACAACACGCCTGAGGATTTTCTCAGCAGAGGTACTTTGAACTGTGGGGAGTGAGATCTTCATCCGGAGGCGTAGCGCATGATTTTCCACATGTGGGGTTTTCCCAAGGTGGACATGTTTGAATCCAGACGCAACAGGAAGGTGTCAAAGTTTTAAAGTAGATGTACAGTAGATGCTCTGGTGAAGCATTGGTATCAGTCTCGACTAGTCTATGCTTTTTCACTACTGTCGCTGCTCCCTACACTAGTAAAGAAGATATATCTAGAGGTTGGCACAACCATTTTGGCTGCTCCTCATTACCCAAAATGAATGTGGTAGGCAGACGTAGTCAGAGTGACCGACGATCAGCCTCTTTATCTTTCAGACAGACCAGATCTGCTGTGAAAAGGCCCACTGTTTCAACCTAAGTCAAGGACCCTTGCTTTGACAGCATGGTGATTGAATCTAATGGGCTGCAGTATAGAGCACTCTCTTCGTGTGTAGTAGCCACTTTCATCCGAGCCAGAAAGGCTTATTTGGCCAATACCTACCACCGAACATTTTACTTCACTTGGTGTGAGTCGCAATCATTGGTCGCTGCATTTTTCCATCGTTTTAGAATTTCTGAAAAAGGGTTTAGATGATGGGTTGCAGTTAACCACTCTTAAAGATGACCAAAACCGACAATTTTAACAAGCACATCCTCCCCATAAAGAATACCTTTTAGCAATTTATGTTGCCCCTGCTTCACTGTTTTAGCTGTGATGCCCTGCCTTCTCAATTTTTTGCCACTGTTGTGATTGGCAATTATGTCATTGCCATGCATATGCAATGTCTGCTTGCCTGCCATCTTACAGAGAGGGACAGACAAAAAAATCAGTGTTCCAGGATAATTCAGAAAGTGAAAATATCCATTTCTAGTTCTACACCCTAGGAAGGTATTGGCAGGGGCTTTGGCCAAATGTATTTTTAGTTCAATGCGTTTTTATTAAGCATATGGTTAGGGATGAGCGAATCGATCCGGACGAACCCGGATTCGATCCGAATTTCAGGAAAAATTCGATTCGGATCGAATCCGAATTTCCCCGCGATTCGATCGCTCGAAGTTTTCCTTTAACATCCATTCATTTACATTACAGGCATTCTAAGATGGCGGACGGGACATGTCCAGACATCAACCCCGCGCCAGTGCAAGCTGGGACAGTCACATGCAGCCTATCAGCAGCCAGCAAGCCCGGTGACGTCACAGCGCTATTTAAGGCCGGCCATCTTGCTTTTCCTCATTTCTCTATTGCATTCGTGAGAGACAGGACGCTGCTGTAGGCAGGGAGAGAGACAGTTAGACAGGCAGGGACAGACAGGGACAGGCTGGAAACAGGCAGGAGACAGACAGGAGACAGACAGAAAGTCAGCGAAAAACAGGGAAAGGTAGAAAAATCAGAGGCTGTCAGCCTGTCACAGGTCAAGAAGAATGGTGCTCTGGCACCTCAAAACCAATCCTGCACACATGTGGCAGGCCAAAGTTTCAGATACTGGGTCGGAGGGTGGTAAACTCTGTCTACAAGATCAAATTCAGAAGGTCAGAACAGATGTCCATGCTGCAGTCAGCTGGCAGCTGTCTGCTACAGGTCAGAGTCAATGCTCCAGTGCCACATGGAGAAAAAGGCTTTTGACTTCTACTCCAATGTATTAATCATTCCCAAGAAGGACTGTGTGGCCCATACTGGACCTCAGCCACCTCAACAAGCATATTCATAAGACCAAATTCAAGATGTAATCTTAATAGTCAACTGGTGACCATAGGCATAAACAATGAGTATATGTACATCCCTATCTTCTAGGGGCATCACCAATTTCAATTTGTGGCACTCCCTTTTGGAATAGCCACAGCATCTAGGGTCTTCACCAAGGTGTTGGCAGGGGGTTCACATTGCACATCTGGATGATCTACTATTCTAGGCTCCCTCTTTGTTGAAGGCATGCAGAGATGTGCAAATGGTGCTGGACACTTTAGTTAGGTTCGGGGAAAGAAAATACGGAAATTGCAAGAGAGCATGATGAACTTAAGCTTCAGTCATCATCCCAGTATGAGACAGTGTATACAGCCTCTGGGCCAGATGGTATCATCCTTTGAGGGCAGTCCCCTATTCCCAGATTTGCACCAGGGCTCTGCCATTTTGTCCCATTGGGATCGTTCTCCCTTGGGACTAGACATATTGTTCACTCCGACTAGAGTGGTTCGATCATGCCTGGATTGGTGGCAGCAATCTCGTTTTCAGAGTCCAGGTTGCTCTTTCCTTATTCCGGAGTTCCTGGTACTCTTGCAATCTTGTGCCTGTCCCATTAGACCAGCAGTCTGCAGTGTCTCCCAATTAGAAAATGACAGTGGTTGCATATGTCAATCATCAGACAGGCACCAGGCTTTTTGGGAAAGCTGCTTGGATAATGTCATTGGCAGAAAGCATATTCCTTGCATGTCAGCTGTGCAAATTCCAGGGGTGACAACACGCCTGAGGATTTTCTCAGCAGAGGTACTTTGAACTGTGGGGAGTGAGATCTTCATCCGGAGGCGTAGCGCATGATTTTCCACATGTGGGGTTTTCCCAAGGTGGACATGTTTGAATCCAGACGCAACAGGAAGGTGTCAAAGTTTTAAAGTAGATGTACAGTAGATGCTCTGGTGAAGCATTGGTATCAGTCTCGACTAGTCTATGCTTTTTCACTACTGTCGCTGCTCCCTACACTAGTAAAGAAGATATATCTAGAGGTTGGCACAACCATTTTGGCTGCTCCTCATTACCCAAAATGAATGTGGTAGGCAGACGTAGTCAGAGTGACCGACGATCAGCCTCTTTATCTTTCAGACAGACCAGATCTGCTGTGAAAAGGCCCACTGTTTCAACCTAAGTCAAGGACCCTTGCTTTGACAGCATGGTGATTGAATCTAATGGGCTGCAGTATAGAGCACTCTCTTCGTGTGTAGTAGCCACTTTCATCCAAGCCAGAAAGGCTTATTTGGCCAATACCTACCACCGAACATTTTACTTCACTTGGTGTGAGTCGCAATCATTGGTCGCTGCATTTTTCCATCGTTTTAGAATTTCTGAAAAAGGGTTTAGATGATGGGTTGCAGTTAACCACTCTTAAAGATGACCAAAACCGACAATTTTAACAAGCACATCCTCCCCATAAAGAATACCTTTTAGCAATTTATGTTGCCCCTGCTTCACTGTTTTAGCTGTGATGCCCTGCCTTCTCAATTTTTTGCCACTGTTGTGATTGGCAATTATGTCATTGCCATGCATATGCAATGTCTGCTTGCCTGCCATCTTACAGAGAGGGACAGACAAAAAAATCAGTGTTCCAGGATAATTCAGAAAGTGAAAATATCCATTTCTAGTTCTACACCCTAGGAAGGTATTGGCAGGGGCTTTGGCCAAATGTATTTTTAGTTCAATGCGTTTTTATTAAGCATATGGTTAGGGATGAGCGAATCGATCCGGACGAACCCGGATTCGATCCGAATTTCAGGAAAAATTCGATTCGGATCGAATCCGAATTTCCCCGCGATTCGATCGCTCGAAGTTTTCCTTTAACATCCATTCATTTACATTACAGGCATTCTAAGATGGCGGACGGGACATGTCCAGACATCAACCCCGCGCCAGTGCAAGCTGGGACAGTCACATGCAGCCTATCAGCAGCCAGCAAGCCCGGTGACGTCACAGCGCTATTTAAGGCCGGCCATCTTGCTTTTCCTCATTTCTCTATTGCATTCGTGAGAGACAGGACGCTGCTGTAGGCAGGGAGAGAGACAGTTAGACAGGCAGGGACAGACAGGGACAGGCTGGAAACAGGCAGGAGACAGACAGGAGACAGACAGAAAGTCAGCGAAAAACAGGGAAAGGTAGAAAAATCAGAGGCTGTCAGCCTGTCACAGGGAGTTTTTTTTTTTTTTTTTCATCCAGCCTGACAGGCTTTGTTAGCATTTTCAGGCTGCTTATACTAACTAACTGTGCATATATACTGAACTGATCTTAAGTCTGCTGTGAGGCATCCCATTCTGTGACTACAGCAGCCTCTGTTTAAGACCATATAACCATTTGCACTTATTCTCATAGAAATTAGGCCTGATAAAGACACTTTTGCTGTGCATACTCTCTGGTTTTTGTGGCATCCCATTCTGTGACTACACCAGCCTCTATTTAATACCATAATAACCATTTGCACTTATTCTCATAGAAATTAGGCCTGATAAAGACACTTTTGCTGTGCATGCTCTCTGGTTTTTGTGGCATCCCATTCTGTGACTACACCAGCCTCTATTTAATACCATAATAACCATTTGCCCTTATTCTCATAGAAATTTGGCCTGATAAAGACACTTTTGTTGTGCATGCTCTCTGGTTTTTGTGGCATCCCATTCTGTGACTACACCAGCCTCTATTTAATACCATAATAACCATTTGCACTTATTCTCAGAAATTAGGCCTGATAAAGACACTTTTGCTGTGCATGCTCTCTGGTTTTTGTGGCATCCCATTCTGTGACTACACCAGCCTCTATTTAATACCATAATAACCATTTGCACTTATTCTCATAGAAATTAGGCCTGATAAAGACACTTTTGCTGTGCATGCTCTCTGGTTTTTGTGGCATCCCATTCTGTGACTACACCAGCCTCTATTTAATACCATAATAACCATTTGCACTAATTCTCGTAGAAATTAGGCCTGATAAAGATACTTTTGCTGTGCATGCTCTCTGGTTTTTGTGGCATCCCATTCTGTGACTACACCAGCCTCTATTTAATACCATAATAACCATTTGCACTTATTCTCATAGAAATTAGGCCTGATAAAGACACTTTTGCTGTGCATGCTCTCTGGTTTTTGTGGCATCCCATTCTGTGACTACACCAGCCTCTATTTAATACCATAATAACCATTTGCACTTATTCTCATAGAAATTAGGCCTGATAAAGACACTTTTGCTGTGCATGCTCTCTGGTTTTTGTGGCATCCCATTCTGTGACTACACCAGCCTCTATTTAATACCATAATAACCATTTGCACTTATTCTCATAGAAATTAGGCCTGATAAAGACACTTTTGCTGTGCATGCTCTCTGGTTTTTGTGGCATCCCATTCTGTGACTACACCAGCCTCTATTTAATACCATAATAACCATTTGCACTTATTCTCATAGAAATTAGGCCTGATAAAGACACTTTTGCTGTGCATGCTCTCTGGTTTTTGTGGCATCCCATTCTGTGACTACACCAGCCTCTATTTAATACCATAATAACCATTTGCACTTATTCTCATAGAAATTAGGCCTGATAAAGACACTTTTGCTGTGCATGCTCTCTGGTTTTTGTGGCATCCCATTCTGTGACTACACCAGCCTCTATTTAATACCATAATAACCATTTGCCCTTATCCTCATAGAAATTATGCCTGATAAAGACACTTTTGCTGTGCATGCTCTCTGGTTTTTGTGGCATCCCATTCTGTGACTACACCAGCCTCTATTTAATACCATAATAACCATTTGCACTTATTCTCATAGAAATCAGGCCTGATAAAGACACTTTTGCTGTGCATGCTCTCTGGTTTTTGTGGCATCCCATTCTGTGACTACACCAGCCTCTATTTAATACCATAATAACCATTTGCACTTATTCTCATAGAAATTAGGCCTGATAAAGACACTTTTGCTGTGCATGCTCTCTGGTTTTTGTGGCATCCCATTCTGTGACTACACCAGCCTCTATTTAATACCATAATAACCATTTGCACTTATTCTCATAGAAATTAGGCCTGATAAAGACACTTTTGCTGTGCATGCTCTCTGGTTTTTGTGGCATCCCATTCTGTGACTACACCAGCCTCTATTTAATACCATAATAACCATTTGCACTTATTCTCATAGAAATTAGGCCTGATAAAGACACTTTTGCTGTGCATGCTCTCTGGTTTTTGTGGCATCCCATTCTGTGACTACACCAGCCTCTATTTAATACCATAATAACCATATGCACTTATTCTCATAGAAATTAGGCCTGATAAAGACACTTTTGCTGTGCATGCTCTCTGGTTTTTGTGGCATCCCATTCTGTGACTACACCAGCCTCTATTTAATACCACAATAACCATTTGCACTTATTCTCATAGAAATTAGGCCTGATAAAGACACTTTTGCTGTGCATGCTCTCTGGTTTTTGTGGCATCCCATTCTGTGACTACACCAGCCTCTATTTAATACCATAATAACCATTTGCACTTATTCTCATAGAAATTAGGCCTGATAAAGACACTTTTGCTGTGCATGCTCTCTGGTTTTTGTGGCATCCCATTCTGTGACTACTCCAGCCTCTATTTAATACCATAATAACCATTTGCCCTTATTCTCATAGAAATTAGGCCTGATAAAGACACTTTTGCTGTGCATGCTCTCTGGTTTTTGTGGCATCCCATTCTGTGACTACACCAGCCTCTATTTAATACCATAATAACTATTTGCACTTATTCTCATAGAAATTAGGCCTGATAAAGACACTTTTGCTGTGCATGCTCTCTGGTTTTTGTGGCATCCCATTCTGTGACTACACCAGCCTCTATTTAATACCATAATAACCATTTGCCCTTATTCTCATAGAAATTAGGCCTGATAAAGACACTTTTGCTGTGCATGCTCTCTGGTTTTTGTGGCATCCCATTCTGTGACTACACCAGCCTCTATTTAATACCATAATAACCATTTGCACTTATTCTCATAGAAATTAGGCCTGATAAAGACACTTTTGCTGTGCATGCTCTCTGGTTTTTGTGGCATCCCATTCTGTGACTACACCAGCCTCTATTTAATACCATAATAACTATTTGCACTTATTCTCATAGAAATTAGGCCTGATAAAGACACTTTTGCTGTGCATGCTCTCTGGTTTTTGTGGCATCCCATTCTGTGACTACACCAGCCTCTATTTAATACCATAATAACCATTTGCCCTTATTCTCATAGAAATTAGGCCTGATAAAGACACTTTTGCTGTGCATGCTCTCTGGTTTTTGTGGCATCCCATTCTGTGACTACACCAGCCTCTATTTAATACCATAATAACCATTTGCACTTATTCTCATAGAAATTAGGCCTGATAAAGACACTTTTGCTGTGCATGCTCTCTGGTTTTTGTGGCATCCCATTCTGTGACTACACCAGCCTCTATTTAATACCATAATAACCATTTGCACTTATTCTCATAGAAATTAGGCCTGATAAAGACACTTTTGCTGTGCATGCTCTCTGGTTTTTGTGGCATCCCATTCTGTGACTACTCCAGCCTCTATTTAATACCATAATAACCATTTGCACTTATTCTCATAGAAATTAGGCCTGATAAAGACACCTTTGCTGTGCATGCTCTCTGGTTTTTGTGGCATCCCATTCTGTGACTACACCAGCCTCTATTTAATACCATAATAACCATTTGCACTTATTCTCATAGAAATTAGGCCTGATAAAGACACTTTTGCTGTGCATGCTCTCTGGTTTTTGTGGCATCCCATTCTGTGACTACACCAGCCTCTATTTAATACCATAATAACCATATGCACTTATTCTCATAGAAATTAGGCCTGATAAAGACACTTTTGCTGTGCATGCTCTCTGGTTTTTGTGGCATCCCATTCTGTGACTACACCAGCCTCTATTTAATACCATAATAACCATTTGCACTTATTCTCATAGAAATTAGGCCTGATAAAGACACTTTTGCTGTGCATGCTCTCTGGTTTTTGTGGCATCCCATTCTGTGACTACACCAGCCTCTATTTAATACCATAATAACCATTTGCACTTATTCTCATAGAAATTAGGCCTGATAAAGACACTTTTGCTGGTTTTTGTGGCATCCCATTCTGTGACTACACCAGCCTCTATTTAATACCATAATAACCATATGCACTTATTCTCATAGAAATTAGGCCTGATAAAGACACTTTTGCTGTGCATGCTCTCTGGTTTTTGTGGCATCCCATTCTGTGACTACACCAGCCTCTATTTAATACCATAATAACCATTTGCACTTATTCTCATAGAAATTAGGCCTGATAAAGACACTTTTGCTGTGCATGCTCTCTGGTTTTTGTGGCATCCCATTCTGTGACTACACCAGCCTCTATTTAATACCATAATAACCATTTGCACTTATTCTCATAGAAATTAGGTCTGATAAAGACACTTTTGCTGTGCATGCTCTCTGGTTTTTGTGGCATCCCATTCTGTGACTACTCCAGCCTCTATTTAATACCATAATAACCATTTGCACTTATTCTCATAGAAATCAGGCCTGATAAAGACACTTTTGCTGTGCATGCTCTCTGGTTTTTGTGGCATCCCATTCTGTGACTACACCAGCCTCTATTTAATACCTTAATAACCATATGCACTTATTCTCATAGAAATTAGGCCTGATAAAGACACTTTTGCTGTGCATGCTCTCTGGTTTTTGTGGCATCCCATTCTGTGACTACACCAGCCTCTATTTAATACCATAATAACCATTTGCACTTATTCTCATAGAAATTAGGCCTGATAAAGACACTTTTGCTGTGCATGCTCTCTGGTGTTTGTGGCATCCCATTCTGTGACTACACCAGCCTCTATTTAATACCATAATAACCATATGCACTTATTCTCATAGAAATTAGGCCTGATAAAGACACTTTTGCTGTGCATGCTCTCTGGTTTTTGTGGCATCCCATTCTGTGACTACTCCAGCCTCTATTTAATACCATAATAACCATTTGCACTTATTCTCATAGAAATCAGGCCTGATAAAGACACTTTTGCTGTGCATGCTCTCTGGTTTTTGTGGCATCCCATTCTGTGACTACACCAGCCTCTATTTAATACCATAATAACCATTTGCCCTTATTCTCATAGAAATTAGGCCTGATAAAGACACTTTTGCTGTGCATGCTCTCTGGTTTTTGTGGCATCCCATTCTGTGACTACACCAGCCTCTATTTAATACCATAATAACTATTTGCAATTATTCTCATAGAAATTAGGCCTGATAAAGACACTTTTGCTGTGCATGCTCTCTGGTTTTTGTGGCATCCCATTCTGTGACTACACCAGCCTCTATTTAATACCATAATAACCATTTGCCCTTATTCTCATAGAAATTAGGCCTGATAAAGACACTTTTGCTGTGCATGCTCTCTGTTTTTTGTGGCATCCCATTCTGTGACTACACCAGCCTCTATTTAATACCATAATAACCATTTGCACTTATTCTCATAGAAATTAGGCCTGATAAAGACACTTTTGCTGTGCATGCTCTCTGGTTTTTGTGGCATCCCATTCTGTGACTACACCAGCCTCTATTTAATACCATAATAACCATTTGCACTTATTCTCATAGAAATTAGGCCTGATAAAGACACTTTTGCTGTGCATGCTCTCTGGTTTTTGTGGCATCCCATTCTGTGACTACTCCAGCCTCTATTTAATACCATAATAACCATTTGCACTTATTCTCATAGAAATTAGGCCTGATAAAGACACCTTTGCTGTGCATGCTCTCTGGTTTTTGTGGCATCCCATTCTGTGACTACACCAGCCTCTATTTAATACCATAATAACCATTTGCACTTATTCTCATAGAAATTAGGCCTGATAAAGACACTTTTGCTGTGCATGCTCTCTGGTTTTTGTGGCATCCCATTCTGTGACTACACCAGCCTCTATTTAATACCATAATAACCATATGCACTTATTCTCATAGAAATTAGGCCTGATAAAGACACTTTTGCTGTGCATGCTCTCTGGTTTTTGTGGCATCCCATTCTGTGACTACTCCAGCCTCTATTTAATACCATAATAACCATTTGCACTTATTCTCATAGAAATCAGGCCTGATAAAGACACCTTTGCTGTGCATGCTCTCTGGTTTTTGTGGCATCCCATTCTGTGACTACACCAGCCTCTATTTAATACCATAATAACCATTTGCAATTATTCTCATAGAAATTAGGCCTGATAAAGACACCTTTGCTGTGCATGCTCTCTGGTTTTTGTGGCATCCCATTCTGTGACTACACCAGCCTCTATTTAATACCATAATAACCATATGCACTTATTCTCATAGAAATTAGGCCTGATAAAGACACTTTTGCTGTGCATGCTCTCTGGTTTTTGTGGCATCCCATTCTGTGACTACACCAGCCTCTATTTAATACCATAATAACCATATGCACTTATTCTCATAGAAATTAGGCCTGATAAAGACACTTTTGCTGTGCATGCTCTCTGGTTTTTGTGGCATCCCATTCTGTGACTACACCAGCCTCTATTTAATACCATAATAACCATTTGCACTTATTCTCATAGAAATTAGGCCTGATAAAGACACTTTTGCTGTGCATGCTCTCTGGTTTTTGTGGCATCCCATTCTGTGACTACACCAGCCTCTATTTAATACCATAATAACCATTTGCACTTATTCTCATAGAAATTAGGCCTGATAAAGACACTTTTGCTGGTTTTTGTGGCATCCCATTCTGTGACTACACCAGCCTCTATTTAATACCATAATAACCATATGCACTTATTCTCATAGAAATTAGGCCTGATAAAGACACTTTTGCTGTGCATGCTCTCTGGTTTTTGTGGCATCCCATTCTGTGACTACACCAGCCTCTATTTAATACCATAATAACCATTTGCACTTATTCTCATAGAAATTAGGCCTGATAAAGACACTTTTGCTGTGCATGCTCTCTGGTTTTTGTGGCATCCCATTCTGTGACTACACCAGCCTCTATTTAATACCATAATAACCATTTGCACTTATTCTCATAGAAATTAGGTCTGATAAAGACACTTTTGCTGTGCATGCTCTCTGGTTTTTGTGGCATCCCATTCTGTGACTACTCCAGCCTCTATTTAATACCATAATAACCATTTGCACTTATTCTCATAGAAATCAGGCCTGATAAAGACACTTTTGCTGTGCATGCTCTCTGGTTTTTGTGGCATCCCATTCTGTGACTACACCAGCCTCTATTTAATACCTTAATAACCATATGCACTTATTCTCATAGAAATTAGGCCTGATAAAGACACTTTTGCTGTGCATGCTCTCTGGTTTTTGTGGCATCCCATTCTGTGACTACACCAGCCTCTATTTAATACCATAATAACCATTTGCACTTATTCTCATAGAAATTAGGCCTGATAAAGACACTTTTGCTGTGCATGCTCTCTGGTGTTTGTGGCATCCCATTCTGTGACTACACCAGCCTCTATTTAATACCATAATAACCATATGCACTTATTCTCATAGAAATTAGGCCTGATAAAGACACTTTTGCTGTGCATGCTCTCTGGTTTTTGTGGCATCCCATTCTGTGACTACTCCAGCCTCTATTTAATACCATAATAACCATTTGCACTTATTCTCATAGAAATCAGGCCTGATAAAGACACTTTTGCTGTGCATGCTCTCTGGTTTTTGTGGCATCCCATTCTGTGACTACACCAGCCTCTATTTAATACCATAATAACCATTTGCCCTTATTCTCATAGAAATTAGGCCTGATAAAGACACTTTTGCTGTGCATGCTCTCTGGTTTTTGTGGCATCCCATTCTGTGACTACACCAGCCTCTATTTAATACCATAATAACTATTTGCAATTACTCTCATAGAAATTAGGCCTGATAAAGACACTTTTGCTGTGCATGCTCTCTGGTTTTTGTGGCATCCCATTCTGTGACTACACCAGCCTCTATTTAATACCATAATAACCATTTGCCCTTATTCTCATAGAAATTAGGCCTGATAAAGACACTTTTGCTGTGCATGCTCTCTGGTTTTTGTGGCATCCCATTCTGTGACTACACCAGCCTCTATTTAATACCATAATAACCATTTGCACTTATTCTCATAGAAATTAGGCCTGATAAAGACACTTTTGCTGTGCATGCTCTCTGGTTTTTGTGGCATCCCATTCTGTGACTACACCAGCCTCTATTTAATACCATAATAACCATTTGCACTTATTCTCATAGAAATTAGGCCTGATAAAGACACTTTTGCTGTGCATGCTCTCTGGTTTTTGTGGCATCCCATTCTGTGACTACTCCAGCCTCTATTTAATACCATAATAACCATTTGCACTTATTCTCATAGAAATTAGGCCTGATAAAGACACCTTTGCTGTGCATGCTCTCTGGTTTTTGTGGCATCCCATTCTGTGACTACACCAGCCTCTATTTAATACCATAATAACCATTTGCACTTATTCTCATAGAAATTAGGCCTGATAAAGACACTTTTGCTGTGCATGCTCTCTGGTTTTTGTGGCATCCCATTCTGTGACTACACCAGCCTCTATTTAATACCATAATAACCATATGCACTTATTCTCATAGAAATTAGGCCTGATAAAGACACTTTTGCTGTGCATGCTCTCTGGTTTTTGTGGCATCCCATTCTGTGACTACTCCAGCCTCTATTTAATACCATAATAACCATTTGCACTTATTCTCATAGAAATCAGGCCTGATAAAGACACCTTTGCTGTGCATGCTCTCTGGTTTTTGTGGCATCCCATTCTGTGACTACACCAGCCTCTATTTAATACCATAATAACCATTTGCACTTATTCTCATAGAAATTAGGCCTGATAAAGACACTTTTGCTGTGCATGCTCTCTGGTTTTTGTGGCATCCCATTCTGTGACTACACCAGCCTCTATTTAATACCATAATAACTATTTGCACTTATTCTCATAGAAATTAGGCCTGATAAAGACACTTTTGCTGTGCATGCTCTCTGGTTTTTGTGGCATCCCATTCTGTGACTACACCAGCCTCTATTTAATACCATAATAACCATTTGCCCTTATTCTCATAGAAATTAGGCCTGATAAAGACACTTTTGCTGTGCATGCTCTCTGGTTTTTGTGGCATCCCATTCTGTGACTACACCAGCCTCTATTTAATACCATAATAACCATTTGCACTTATTCTCATAGAAATTAGGCCTGATAAAGACACTTTTGCTGTGCATGCTCTCTGGTTTTTGTGGCATCCCATTCTGTGACTACACCAGCCTCTATTTAATACCATAATAACCATTTGCACTTATTCTCATAGAAATTAGGCCTGATAAAGACACTTTTGCTGTGCATGCTCTCTGGTTTTTGTGGCATCCCATTCTGTGACTACTCCAGCCTCTATTTAATACCATAATAACCATTTGCACTTATTCTCATAGAAATTAGGCCTGATAAAGACACCTTTGCTGTGCATGCTCTCTGGTTTTTGTGGCATCCCATTCTGTGACTACACCAGCCTCTATTGAATACCATAATAACCATTTGCACTTATTCTCATAGAAATTAGGCCTGATAAAGACACTTTTGCTGTGCATGCTCTCTGGTTTTTGTGGCATCCCATTCTGTGACTACACCAGCCTCTATTTAATACCATAATAACCATATGCACTTATTCTCATAGAAATTAGGCCTGATAAAGACACTTTTGCTGAGCATGCTCTCTGGTTTTTGTGGCATCCAATTCTGTGACTACACCAGCCTCTATTTAATACCATAATAACCATTTGCACTTATTCTCATAGAAATTAGGCCTGATAAAGACACTTTTGCTGTGCATGCTCTCTGGTTTTTGTGGCATCCCATTCTGTGACTACTCCAGCCTCTATTTAATACCATAATAACCATTTGCACTTATTCTCATAGAAATTAGGCCTGATAAAGACACCTTTGCTGTGCATGCTCTCTGGTTTTTGTGGCATCCCATTCTGTGACTACACCAGCCTCTATTTAATACCATAATAACCATTTGCACTTATTCTCATAGAAATTAGGCCTGATAAAGACACTTTTGCTGTGCATGCTCTCTGGTTTTTGTGGCATCCCATTCTGTGACTACACCAGCCTCTATTTAATACCATAATAACCATATGCACTTATTCTCATAGAAATTAGGCCTGATAAAGACACTTTTGCTGTGCATGCTCTCTGGTTTTTGTGGCATCCCATTCTGTGACTACACCAGCCTCTATTTAATACCATAATAACCATTTGCACTTATTCTCATAGAAATTAGGCCTGATAAAGACACTTTTGCTGTGCATGCTCTCTGGTTTTTGTGGCATCCCATTCTGTGACTACACCAGCCTCTATTTAATACCATAATAACCATTTGCACTTATTCTAATAGAAATTAGGCCTGATAAAGACACTTTTGCTGTGCATAGTCTTACTGCTGCCAGGTGCACTGCTGGCTGTTGGGGCATCCCATTCTGTAACATAGCATACCCCTCTTTTTTTACACTAAGAAGCTCTCTTATTTACACTAGGCAGGCCTGTTGGAGGCTGAGTGTTACTGCTCACTTTTGGTGTGCATTATATTCTGTTTCATATAGACCCACCGCTGCCTGGGGGTTCTTAAAATATCACCTACTACCACGCCAGTTAGACTATGTCGGGCAGACAAGTGCCTGGAAGTGAAAAGAGGAGTGGCAGAGGCCAAGATTCCGCAGGCAGAGCTCGCATCAGACTGGGGGCCAGTAGCAGCAGGAGTCACGCTGAGAGACCTAATCTGCCAGTATCTGCTAGCGGTCGGGTCTCCACCAGTAACGCATCTGCCGTGGTAGATTGGTTGACGCGCTCATCAACAACATCATCACAACTTACGTCTGAGACCCCCAGTCTAGGGTCGGTAGGTTCCTCTGACACAACCCTGAGTTGGCATGCCCCGAGAGCAGTCCCTGTCCTCCCATTGCCTCTGTCCTACTCCGTTCCCTCCCCCAGCGACGTATCCTATGCTTTGGGTTCAGCTCCACTCTTTAGTGAGGAGGACGATCAGATACAGGAGGACAGTCAGCAGCTACTGCCCAGCCAAGAAATGGAGGTGGCTTCTTTAGCTAGGCAGACAAATAGTGATGTGGACAGTGTCGTGGGTGCTGCGAGCGTTCCAGCTCCTGCGCCAGACACTGTTGACGAATCCACGAACATCAGTGACGTACAGCCACAACTCGGTGATGATGATGATGACGATGAAGCCGATCGCACTTGGGAGCCGGGTGAGGAAGGGGCTTCATCGTCATCATCAGGAGAAGAGGGGCGCAGGTTGCCCCGGAGTCAGCAGCTGAGGCAGCAAGGTGGTAGCAGTCAGCATGGGGGCACAATTCCAAAGGCTGGAGCCGGCCGGGGCCGGGGCCGGGGTAGAGCACCTGCTGTGCGGCAGTCTACCTTATCGGGAGGTAGTGGAGCAGGGGTTCCTGGAGTTGGCAACAGCAGCAGTGAATCAGTGAGGCCAGGGGGTGGGAAAAGTAGCTACTCGGCAGTGTGGCAGTTTTTCCTGAGGCATCCGCAGG
The DNA here is from genome assembly GCA_027917425.1 of Gastrophryne carolinensis. Lineage (NCBI taxonomy): Eukaryota > Metazoa > Chordata > Amphibia > Anura > Microhylidae > Gastrophryne > Gastrophryne carolinensis. Next base: position 223,822,351 of record CM051239.1, on the reverse strand, counting down.
AGGGTAACATGGCCACATGCAAGATATGTAGGCAAAAGGTGAAGCGTGGCCAGGGTCCAAATGTTGGCACCACGGCCCTGCGTCAACATATGATGCGTCACCATAAAGCGACCTGGGAGAACCGAGGCTCCCAAGGGGTGGTCCAGTCTGCTTCCTCACCAAGTGAGCTCCCAATTTCTGCCAGCCAAGGCTCCAGCACCTCAGCCGAAGGCAGCTGTGCGTCATACCCATCCTCTGTCGCTATTGCTCCTCCTCCTCCAAGTCATGCATCCCGCCAGCAATCCATCAGCGAAGCCATGTCCAAGAGACAGCAGTATGCGCCCACTCATCCTATGGCGCAGAAGCTGAATGTGCTCCTGTCCAAGTTGCTGGTGCTGCAGTCGCTCCCTTTTCAGGTGGTGGAATCTGCACCTTTCAGAGAACTGATGGCTTGTGCCGAGCCGAGGTGGAGAGTCCCAAGCCGTCATTTCTTTGCCAAGAAGGCAGTACCAGCGCTGCACACTTTTGTTGAACAGAAGGTGGGCCAGTCCTTGAGCCTGTCGGTGTGTAGCAAAATACATGGCAGCGCCGACATCTGGAGCTGTAACTACGGTCAGGGGCAGTACATGTCGTTTACGGCCCACTGGGTGAATGTGGTCCCTTTGCAGCAGCAGCAGCAACTTGGACAGGTCACGCCGCTTCGGCCTCCGCGCTCTCTGCCCATTGGGCCTGTGACACCGTGCGACTCGGCCTCCTCATCCTCCGCCATCTCCTCACCCTCCACTGTAGGCTCAAGTCTCAGTGCCCCTCCAGTCTAACATGTGTGCAGGGCACGGAGGTGTCACGCAGTGCTTCACATGGTTTGTCTTGGCGAACGGAGTCACACAGGGGAGGAACTGCTTAAATGTATTCATCAGGAAATCCAAACATGGCTTACTCCGAGAAAACTTAAAATGGGAATCATGGTTACCGACAATGGGAAGAACATTTTGTCTGCGCTGCGCCAAGGAAGCCTGACCCATGCCCCCTGCATGGCTCACGTCTTCAATCTGGTTGTCAAGCGGTTTCTGAAGTGTTCCCCCCATCTGCAAGACATCCTAACAACTTCAAGGAAACTTTGCATGCACTTCAGCCACTCCTACACCGCCAAACACACCCTTCTTGAGCTACAGCGTCAGAATGGTATCCCCCAACATAGTCTGATTTGCGATGTTTCCACCCGTTGGAATTCCACCCTTCACATGTTGGACCGATTATATGAACAGAGAAAAGCCATCACGGATTTCCTGATGATCCAAGCAGATAGGGGGACTCCCCTGTGTAACTTCAATGTCAACCAGTGGCAGCTCATACGTGACACCTGCCGTTTGCTCAGGCCCTTTGAGGATGCCACTTTATTTGTCAGTCGGCAGGATTACGGGATGAACGACGTGATTCCACTGCTTCATGTACTACAGCACATGTTGGAAACCATGGCTGGTCAGGGCACTGGAGACATGGCGTTTACATCTTACGGCCACATGAACCCCGCTGGAGCTGAACTGGAGGAGGAGGAGGAGGAAGAGGAGGAGGAGGAGTTGCCCAGCGAAACACAGTTTAGGCTTGGCGAAATGGCTGGTTTATCTAGTCAGCGGACAGGAGAGGAGGAGCAGGAGCAGCCAGAGGAGCTAGAGGTTTTTGAGGAAGGCGAGACAGAGGACCCGGGCACACCGTGGCAGTATGCAGTGGAGATGGAGACAGGTAGTCCATCCGAGTCACTTGCGCAAATGGCACGAAGCATGCTCACGTGCTTGCGTAGTGACCCCAGAATTGTTTCCATCTGTCGGCGGGATGACTTCTGGCTGTCCACCTTATTGGACCCTCGCTTCCGGCACAAAATGGGGGCATTTTTTAAACCCACCGAGAGGGAGGACAAACTCAACTACTACAAAGACATTCTACGTAGGCAGTTGGCCGATGCCTATCTGCGCCATGGTCCATACTCTCGCAGGTCTGACTCGAGGGGACCTCTGCGCTCACCTTCCACTGCCATGGCCGCTGGGGGGGTTGGCAGCAGCAGCAGCAGAAGCTCCATCAGCAGCAGCAGCCTCAGTCTTCAGTCGCTAATGAGTAGCTTTCTACACCCGCATAGTGAGGCTACTCATGAGCAGCAGGAAGACCTGGAGCAGGACCTCAACCAGCAGGTCATGTCATACTTTGACATGACCATGCCAACACACCTTGAGGATCCGCTGGACTTCTGGGCAGCCAAACTTGATTTGTGGCCGCAACTAGCAGAGTTTGCCCTGGAAAAGCTGTCCTGCCCGGCAAGTAGCGTGCCATCTGAGCGGGTGTTTAGTGCGGCGGGGGCCATAGTTACGGCGAGGAGAACTCGTCTGTCAACTAAAAATGTGGAGAGACTCACCTTTGTCAAAATGAATCAGGGATGGATCAGCCAGGATTTCCACCCACCAATGCCTGATGCATGCGACTAGATTCAGCATGGTGCCACGTTTTACACTTTCCAAATGGTGCAAAACATATTTATGTCTTTAGGCCATTTTTTGGGCTCCTGCTGCTGCCAACTTCTGCCAACTCCAGGGTGTGATTCATCCAATTTTTGGGCTCCTGAAGCCAACTCCAGTGTATATTTGGGCTCCTGCTGCTGCTGCTGCCAACTCCAGGGTGTGATTCATTCAATTTTTGGGCTCCTGAAGCCAACCCCAGGGTCTCTTTAAAGTAATATTTGGGCTCCTGCTGCTGCTGCTGCTGCCAACTTCTGCCAACTCCAGGGTGTGATTCATCCAATTTTTGGGCTCCTGAAGCCAACCCCAGTGTCTCTTTAAAGTAATGTTTGGGCTCCTGCTGCTGCTGCTGCTGCTGCTGCTGCCAACTCCAGGGTGTGATTCATCCAATTTTTGGGCTCCTGAGGCCAACCCCAGGGTCTCTTTAAAGTAATATTTGGGCTCCTGCTGCTGCCAACTCCAGGGTGTGATTCATCCAATTTTTGGGCTCCTGAGACCAACCCCAGGGTCTCTTTAAAGTAATATTTGGGCTCCTGCTGCTGCTGCTGCTGCCAACTTCTGCCAACTCCAGGGTGTGATTCATCCAATTTTTGGGCTCCTGAAGCCAACCCCAGTGTCTCTTTAAAGTAATGTTTGGGCTCCTGTTGCTGCTGCTGCCAACTCCTGCCAACTCCAGGGTGTGATTCATCCAATTTTTGGGCTCCTGAAGCCAACCCCAGGGTCTCTTTAAAGTAATATTTGGGCTCCTGCTGCTGCTGCTGCCAACTCCAGGGTGTGAATCATCCAATTTTTGGGCTCCTGAAGCCAACCCCAGGGTCTCTTTAAAGTAATGTTTGGGCTCCTGCTGCTGCTGCTGCCAACTCCAGGGTGTGATTCATCCAATTTTTGGGCTCCTGAAGCCAACCCCAGGGTCTCTTTAAAGTAATATTTGGGCTCCTGCTGCTGCTGTCAACTCCTGCCAACTCCAGGGTGTGATTCATCCAATTTTTGGGCTCCTGAAGCCAACCCCAGTGTCTCTTTTAAGTAATGTTTGGGCTCCTGCTGCTGCTGCCAACTTCTGCCAACTCCAGGGTGTGAATCATCCAATTTTTGGGCTCCTGAAGCCAACCCCAGGGTCTCTTTAAAGTAATGTTTGGGCTCCTGTTGCTGCTGCTGCCAACTCCTGCCAACTCCAGGGTGTGATTCATCCAATTTTTGGGCTCCTGAAGCCAACCCCAGGGTCTCTTTAAAGTAATATTTGGGCTCCTGCTGCTGCTGCTGTCAACTCCTGCCAACTCCAGGGTGTGATTCATCCAATTTTTGGGCTCCTGAAGCCAACCCCAGGGTCTCTTTAAAGTAATATTTGGGCTCCTGCTGCTGCTACTGCCAACTTCTGCCAACTCCAGGGTGTGATTCATCCAATTTTTGGGCTCCTGAAGCCAACCCCAGGGTCTCTTTAAAGTAATATTTGGGCTCCTGCTGCTGCCAACTCCAGGGTGTGATTCATCCAATTTTTGGGCTCCTGAGGCCAACCCCAGGGTCTCTTTAAAGTAATATTTGGGCTCCTGCTGCTGCTGCTGCTGCTGCCAACTTCTGCCAACTCCAGGGTGTGATTCATCCAATTTTTGGGCTCCTGAAGCCAACCCCAGTGTCTCTTTAAAGTAATGTTTGGGCTCCTGCTGCTGCTGCTGCTGCCAACTCCAGGGTGTGATTCATCCAATTTTTGGGCTCCTGAGGCCAACCCCAGGGTCTCTTTAAAGTAATATTTGGGCTCCTGCTGCTGCCAACTCCAGGGTGTGATTCATCCAATTTTTGGGCTCCTGAGGCCAACCCCAGGGTCTCTTTAAAGTAATATTTGGGCTCCTGCTGCTGCTGCCAACTTCTGCCAACTCCAGGGTGTGATTCATCCAATTTTTGGGCTCCTGAAGCCAACCCCAGTGTCTCTTTAAAGTAATATTTGGGCTCCTGCTGCTGCTGCTGCCAACTCCAGGGTGTGATTCATCCAATTTTTGGGCTCCTGAAGCCAACCCCAGGGTCTCTTTAAAGTAATATTTGGGCTCCTGTTGCTGCTGCTGCCAACTCCTGCCAACTCCAGGGTGTGATTCATCCAATTTTTGGGCTCCTGAAGCCAACCCCAGGGTCTCTTTAAAGTAATATTTGGGCTCCTGCTGCTGCTGCTGCCAACTCCAGGGTGTGAATCATCCAATTTTTGGGCTCCTGAAGCCAACCCCAGGGTCTCTTTAAAGTAATGTTTGGGCTCCTGTTGCTGCTGCTGCCAACTCCTGCCAACTCCAGGGTGTGATTCATCCAATTTTTGGGCTCCTGAAGCCAACCCCAGGGTCTCTTTAAAGTAATATTTGGGCTCCTGCTGCTGCTGTCAACTCCTGCCAACTCCAGGGTGTGATTCATCCAATTTTTGGGCTCCTGAAGCCAACCCCAGTGTCTCTTTTAAGTAATGTTTGGGCTCCTGCTGCTGCTGCCAACTTCTGCCAACTCCAGGGTGTGATTCATCCAATTTTTGGGCTCCTGAAGCCAACCCCAGGGTCTCTTTAAAGTAATGTTTGGGCTCCTACTGCTGCTGCTGTCAACTCCTGCCAACTCAAGGGTGTGATTCATCCAATTTTTGGGCTCCTGAAGCCAACCCCAGGGTCTCTTTGAAGTAATGTTTGGGCTCCTGCTGCTGCTGCTGCCAACTCCAGGGTGTGATTCATCCAATTTTTGGGCTCCTGAAGCCAACCCCAGTGTCTCTTTAAAGTAATATTTGGGCTCCTGCTGCTGCTGCCAACTCCAGGGTGTGATTCATCCAATTTTTGGGCTCCTGAAGCCAACCCCAGGGTCTCTTTAAAGTAATATTTGGGCTCCTGTTGCTGCTGCTGCAAACTCCTGCCAACTCCAGGGTGTGATTCATCCAATTTTTGGGCTCCTGAAGCCAACCCCAGGGTCTCTTTAAAGTAATATTTGGGCTCCTGCTGCTGCTGCTGCCAACTCCAGGGTTTAAATCATCCAATTTTTGGGCTCCTGAAGCCAACCCCAGGGTCTCTTTAAAGTAATGTTTGGGCTCCTGTTGCTGCTGCTGCCAACTCCTGCCAACTCCAGGGTGTGATTCATCCAATTTTTGGGCTCCTGAAGCCAACCCCAGGGTCTCTTTAAAGTAATATTTGGGCTCCTGCTGCTGCTGTCAACTCCTGCCAACTCCAGGGTGTGATTCATCCAATTTTTGGGCTCCTGAAGCCAACCCCAGTGTCTCTTTTAAGTAATGTTTGGGCTCCTGCTGCTGCTGCCAACTTCTGCCAACTCCAGGGTGTGAATCATCCAATTTTTGGGCTCCTGAAGCCAACCCCAGGGTCTCTTTAAAGTAATGTTTGGGCTCCTGTTGCTGCTGCTGCCAACTCCTGCCAACTCCAGGGTGTGATTCATCCAATTTTTGGGCTCCTGAAGCCAACCCCAGTGTCTCTTTAAAGTAATGTTTGGGCTCCTGTTGCTGCTGCTGCCAACTCCTGCCAACTCCAGGGTGTGATTCATCCAATTTTTGGGCTCCTGAAGCCAACCCCAGGGTCTCTTTAAAGTAATATTTGGGCTCCTGCTGCTGCTGCTGCCAACTCCAGGGTGTGAATCATCCAATTTTTGGGCTCCTGAAGCCAACCCCAGGGTCTCTTTAAAGTAATGTTTGGGCTCCTGCTGCTGCTGCTGCCAACTCCAGGGTGTGATTCATCCAATTTTTGGGCTCCTGAAGCCAACTCCAGGGTCTCTTTAAAGTAATATTTGGGCTCCTGCTGCTGCTGTCAACTCCTGCCAACTCCAGGGTGTGATTCATCCAATTTTTGGGCTCCTGAAGCCAACCCCAGTGTCTCTTTTAAGTAATGTTTGGGCTCCTGCTGCTGCTGCCAACTTCTGCCAACTCCAGGGTGTGAATCATCCAATTTTTGGGCTCCTGAAGCCAACCCCAGGGTCTCTTTAAAGTAATGTTTGGGCTCCTGTTGCTGCTGCTGCCAACTCCTGCCAACTCCAGGGTGTGATTCATCCAATTTTTGGGCTCCTGAAGCCAACCCCAGGGTCTCTTTAAAGTAATATTTGGGCTCCTGCTGCTGCTGCTGTCAACTCCTGCCAACTCCAGGGTGTGATTCATCCAATTTTTGGGCTCCTGAAGCCAACCCCAGGGTCTCTTTAAAGTAATATTTGGGCTCCTGCTGCTGCTACTGCCAACTTCTGCCAACTCCAGGGTGTGATTCATCCAATTTTTGGGCTCCTGAAGCCAACCCCAGGGTCTCTTTAAAGTAATATTTGGGCTCCTGCTGCTGCCAACTCCAGGGTGTGATTCATCCAATTTTTGGGCTCGTGAGGCCAACCCCAGGGTCTCTTTAAAGTAATATTTGGGCTCCTGCTGCTGCTGCTGCTGCTGCCAACTTCTGCCAACTCCAGGGTGTGATTCATCCAATTTTTGGGCTCCTGAAGCCAACCCCAGTGTCTCTTTAAAGTAATGTTTGGGCTCCTGCTGCTGCTGCTGCTGCTGCCAACTCCAGGGTGTGATTCATCCAATTTTTGGGCTCCTGAGGCCAACCCCAGGGTCTCTTTAAAGTAATATTTGGGCTCCTGCTGCTGCCAACTCCAGGGTGTGATTCATCCAATTTTTGGGCTCCTGAGGCCAACCCCAGGGTCTCTTTAAAGTAATATTTGGGCTCCTGCTGCTGCTGCTGCTGCTGCCAACTTCTGCCAACTCCAGGGTGTGATTCATCCAATTTTTGGGCTCCTGAAGCCAACCCCAGTGTCTCTTTAAAGTAATATTTGGGCTCCTGCTGCTGCTGCTGCCAACTCCAGGGTGTGATTCATCCAATTTTTGGGCTCCTAAAGCCAACCCCAGGGTCTGTTTAAAGTAATATTTGGGCTCCTGTTGCTGCTGCTGCCAACTCCTGCCAACTCCAGGGTGTGATTCATCCAATTTTTGGGCTCCTGAAGCCAACCCCAGGGTCTCTTTAAAGTAATATTTGGGCTCCTGCTGCTGCTGCTGCCAACTCCAGGGTGTGAATCATCCAATTTTTGGGCTCCTGAAGCCAACCCCAGGGTCTCTTTAAAGTAATGTTTGGGCTCCTGTTGCTGCTGCTGCCAACTCCTGCCAACTCCAGGGTGTGATTCATCCAATTTTTGGGCTCCTGAAGCCAACCCCAGGGTCTCTTTAAAGTAATATTTGGGCTCCTGCTGCTGCTGTCAACTCCTGCCAACTCCAGGGTGTGATTCATCCAATTTTTGGGCTCCTGAAGCCAACCCCAGTGTCTCTTTTAAGTAATGTTTGGGCTCCTGCTGCTGCTGCCAACTTCTGCCAACTCCAGGGTGTGATTCATCCAATTTTTGGGCTCCTGAAGCCAACCCCAGGGTCTCTTTAAAGTAATGTTTGGGCTCCTGCTGCTGCTGCTGTCAACTCCTGCCAACTCCAGGGTGTGATTCATCCAATTTTTGGGCTCCTGAAGCCAACCTCAGGGTCTCTTTGAAGTAATGTTTGGGCTCCTGCTGCTGCTGCTGCCAACTCCAGGGTGTGATTCATCCAATTTTTGGGCTCCTGAAGCCAACCCCAGTGTCTCTTTAAAGTAATATTTGGGCTCCTGCTGCTGCTGCCAACTCCAGGGTGTGATTCATCCAATTTTTGGGCTCCTGAAGCCAACCCCAGGGTCTCTTTAAAGTAATATTTGGGCTCCTGTTGCTGCTGCTGCCAACTCCTGCCAACTCCAGGGTGTGATTCATCCAATTTTTGGGCTCCTGAAGCCAACCCCAGGGTCTCTTTTAAGTAATGTTTGGGCTCCTGCTGCTGCTGCCAACTTCTGCCAACTCCAGGGTGTGAATCATCCAATTTTTGGGCTCCTGAAGCCAACCCCAGGGTCTCTTTAAAGTAATGTTTGGGCTCCTGTTGCTGCTGCTGCCAACTCCTGCCAACTCCAGGGTGTGATTCATCCAATTTTTGGGCTCCTGAAGCCAACCCCAGTGTCTCTTTAAAGTAATGTTTGGGCTCCTGTTGCTGCTGCTGCCAACTCCTGCCAACTCCAGGGTGTGATTCATCCAATTTTTGGGCTCCTGAAGCAAACCCCAGGGTCTCTTTAAAGTAATATTTGGGCTCCTGCTGCTGCTGCTGCCAACTCCAGGGTGTGAATCATCCAATTTTTGGGCTCCTGAAGCCAACCCCAGGGTCTCTTTAAAGTAATGTTTGGGCTCCTGCTGCTGCTGCTGCCAACTCCAGGGTGTGATTCATCCAATTTTTGGGCTCCTGAAGCCAACCCCAGGGTCTCTTTAAAGTAATATTTGGGCTCCTGCTGCTGCTGTCAACTCCTGCCAACTCCAGGGTGTGATTCATCCAATTTTTGGGCTCCTGAAGCCAACCCCAGTGTCTCTTTTAAGTAATGTTTGGGCTCCTGCTGCTGCTGCCAACTTCTGCCAACTCCAGGGTGTGAATCATCCAATTTTTGGGCTCCTGAAGCCAACCCCAGGGTCTCTTTAAAGTAATATTTGGGCTCCTGCTGCTGCCAACTCCAGGGTGTGATTCATCCAATTTTTGGGCTCCTGAGGCCAACCCCAGGGTCTCTTTAAAGTAATATTTGGGCTCCTGCTGCTGCTGCTGCTGCTGCCAACTTCTGCCAACTCCAGGGTGTGATTCATCCAATTTTTGGGCTCCTGAAGCCAACCCCAGTGTCTCTTTAAAGTAATGTTTGGGCTCCTGCTGCTGCTGCTGCTGCTGCTGCTGCCAACTCCAGGGTGTGATTCATCCAATTTTTGGGCTCCTGAGGCCAACCCCAGGGTCTCTTTAAAGTAATATTTGGGCTCCTGCTGCTGCCAACTCCAGGGTGTGATTCATCCAATTTTTGGGCTCCTGAGGCCAACCCCAGGGTCTCTTTAAAGTAATATTTGGGCTCCTGCTGCTGCTGCCAACTTCTGCCAACTCCAGGGTGTGATTCATCCAATTTTTGGGCTCCTGAAGCCAACCCCAGTGTCTCTTTAAAGTAATATTTGGGCTCCTGCTGCTGCTGCTGCCAACTCCAGGGTGTGATTCATCCAATTTTTGGGCTCCTGAAGCCAACCCCAGGGTCTCTTTAAAGTAATATTTGGGCTCCTGTTGCTGCTGCTGCCAACTCCTGCCAACTCCAGGGTGTGATTCATCCAATTTTTGGGCTCCTGAAGCCAACCCCAGGGTCTCTTTAAAGTAATATTTGGGCTCCTGCTGCTGCTGCTGCTGCCAACTCCAGGGTGTGAATCATCCAATTTTTGGGCTCCTGAAGCCAACCCCAGGGTCTCTTTAAAGTGGACCAACACCCATCAAAATCATACACCCTCAAAATATAAAAAACTATATTAGACTTACCTTTAGTCGACCCTCGCATCCCTCTGTCCCTCACAGCGCCCGATATCTTCAATAAAAGTTTCCGGAAGTCCCGCCCTCCACCTCCTGGACGTCCTGTTGATTGACAACTCTGAGGCTTGGACGTACATTCCTCTGCTCCCTCGTCTGTGTGACATCGCGTTATTTGCTCTTCTTCTTCCTCCTGTTGACGTCATCCTGGTGGGCGTGGCTTCCTGGGCCCTCTCGTGAACGAGCACGCTGAGTCATCCCTCTCCTGCTCGTCTATCTGCATAGGGAGGAGACCAACAGCATGTGCTCATCTGTGATTGGCTGCATGACAAGGAGTCTCCTCCCTCTGTTTCTCCCCACGTTTCCTTCTCTCAGATTAGATTCTGCCTCATATCAAGTTCCCTGATCGTTTTCATTGGAAGGTAAATTAATGATTTATTTTTAATTAATAGGAGGAATAATGATTGTTTGCTTTATTATAATAACACATATTGTGGTAACGTTATATTGATTGATTCTGTGATAGAAAATAAAACTGACCAGCCTAAATCATGGGTAAACAGTGCGCTTCCCAAACTGGCCAGACACCCTAAAGCATGGCTAAACAGGGCGCTTCCCAAACTGGCCAGACACCCTAAAGCATGGCTAAACAGGGCGCTTCCCAAACTGGCCAGACACCCTAAAGCATGGCTAAACAGGGCGCTTCCCAAACTGGCCAGACACCCTAAAGCATGGCTAAACAGGGCGCTTCCCAAACTGGCCAGACACCCTAAAGCATGGGTAAACAGTGCGCTTCCCAAACTGGCCAGACACCCTAAAGCATGGCTAAACAGGGCGCTTCCCAAACTGGCCAGACACCCTAAAGCATGGCTAAACTGGGAATCCCGAAGTGACTACTTTAAAGCATGGCTAAACTGGGCATCCCGAAGTGACTTCATTAAAGCATGGCTAAACTGGGCATCCCATACTGACTACCCTAAAGCATGGCTGAACAGGGCATCCAGAGGTGACTACCTTAAAGCATGGCTAAACTGGGCATCCCATACTGACTACCCTAAAGCATGGCTAAACTGGGCATCCCATACTGACTACCCTAAAGCATGGCTGAACAGGGCATCCAGAGGTGACTACCTTAAAGCATGGCTAAACTGGGCATCCCATACTGACTACCCGAAAGCATGGCTGAACAGGGCATCCAGAGGTGACTACCTTAAAGCATGGCTAAACTGGGCATCCCATACTGACTACCCTAAAGCATGGCTAAACTGGGCATCCCATACTGACTACCCTAAAGCATGGCTGAACAGGGCATCCAGAGGTGACTACCTTAAAGCATGGCTAAACTGGGCATCCCATACTGACTACCCTAAAGCATGGCTGAACAGGGCATCCAGAGGTGACTACCTTAAAGCATGGCTAAACTGGGCATCCCATACTGACTACCCTAAAGCATGGCTAAACTGGGCATCCCATACTGACTACCTTAAAGCATGGCTAAACTGGGCATCCCATACTGACTACCTTAAAGCATGGCTAAACTGGCCATCCCGAAGTGACTACTTTAAAGCATGGCTAAACTGGGCATCCCAAAGTGACTACTTTAAAGCATGGCTAAACTGGGCATCCCGAAGTGACTTCATTAAAGCATGGCTAAACTGGGCATCCCGAAGTGACTACATTAAAGCATGGCTAAACTGTGCATCCCATACTGACTACCCTAAAGCATGGCTGAACAGGGCATCCAGAGGTGACTACCTTAAAGCATGGCTAAACTGGGCATCCCATACTGACTACCTTAAAGCATGGCTAAACTGGGCATCCCATACTGAATACCCTAAAGCATGGCTAAACTGGGCATCCCATACTGACTACCTTAAAGCATGGCTAAACTGGGCATCCCGAAGTGACTACCTTAAAGCATGGCTAAACTGGGAATCCCGAAGTGACTACCTTAAAGCATGGCTAAACTGGGAATCCCGAAGTGACTACCTTAAAGCATGGCTAAACTGGGAATCCCATACTGACTACCCTAAAGCATGGCTGAACAGGGCATCCAGAGGTGACTACCTTAAAGCATGGCTAAACTGGGCATCCCATACTGACTACCTTAAAGCATGGCTAAACTGGGCATCCCATACTGACTACCTTAAAGCATGGCTAAACTGGGCATCCCGAAGTGACTACCTTAAAGCATGGCTAACCTGGGAATCCCGAAGTGACTACCTTAAAGCATGGCTAAACCGGGCATCCCATACTGACTACCTTAAAGCATGGCTAAACTGGGCATCCCATACTGACTACCTTAAAGCATGGCTAAACTGGGCATCCAGAGGTGACTACCTTAAAGCATGGCTAAACTGGGCATCCCATACTGACTACCCTAAAGCATGGCTGAACAGGGCATCCAGAGGTGACTACCTTAAAGCATGGCTAAACTGGGCATCCCATACTGACTACCCTAAAGCATGGCTAAACTGGGCATCCCATACTGACTACCCTAAAGCATGGCTAAACTGGGCATCCCATACTGACTACCCTAAAGCATGGCTAAACTGGGCATCCCATACTGACTACCCTAAAGCATGGCTGAACAGGGCATCCAGAGGTGACTACCTTAAAGCATGGCTAAACTGGGCATCCCATACTGACTACCCTAAAGCATGGCTAAACTGGGCATCCCATACTGACTACCCTAAAGCATGGCTGAACAGGGCATCCAGAGGTGACTACCTTAAAGCATGGCTAAACTGGGCATCCCATACTGACTACCCGAAAGCATGGCTGAACAGGGCATCCAGAGGTGACTACCTTAAAGCATGGCTAAACTGGGCATCCCATACTGACTACCCTAAAGCATGGCTAAACTGGGCATCCCATACTGACTACCCTAAAGCATGGCTGAACAGGGCATCCAGAGGTGACTACCTTAAAGCATGGCTAAACTGGGCATCCCATACTGACTACCCGAAAGCATGGCTGAACAGGGCATCCAGAGGTGACTACCTTAAAGCATGGCTAAACTGGGCATCCCATACTGACTACCCTAAAGCATGGCTAAACTGGGCATCCCATACTGACTACCCTAAAGCATGGCTGAACAGGGCATCCAGAGGTGACTACCTTAAAGCATGGCTAAACTGGGCATCCCATACTGACTACCCTAAAGCATGGCTAAACTGGGCATCCCATACTGACTACCTTAAAGCATGGCTAAACTGGGCATCCCATACTGACTACCTTAAAGCATGGCTAAACTGGGCATCCCGAAGTGACTACTTTAAAGCATGGCTAAACTGGGCATCCCAAAGTGACTACTTTAAAGCATGGCTAAACTGGGCATCCCGAAGTGACTTCATTAAAGCATGGCTAAATTGGGCATCCCGAAGTGACTACATTAAAGCATGGCTAAACTGTGCATCCCATACTGACTACCCTAAAGCATGGCTGAACAGGGCATCCAGAGGTGACTACCTTAAAGCATGGCTAAACTGGGCATCCCATACTGACTACCTTAAAGCATGGCTAAACTGGGCATCCCATACTGAATACCCTAAAGCATGGCTAAACTGGGCATCCCATACTGACTACCTTAAAGCATGGCTAAACTGGGCATCCCGAAGTGACTACCTTAAAGCATGGCTAAACTGGGAATCCCGAAGTGACTACCTTAAAGCATGGCTAAACTGGGAATCCCGAAGTGACTACCTTAAAGCATGGCTAAACTGGGAATCCCATACTGACTACCCTAAAGCATGGCTGAACAGGGCATCCAGAGGTGACTACCTTAAAGCATGGCTAAACTGGGCATCCCATACTGACTACCTTAAAGCATGGCTAAACTGGGCATCCCATACTGACTACCTTAAAGCATGGCTAAACTGGGCATCCCATACTGACTACCTTAAAGCATGGCTAAACTGGGCATCCCGAAGTGACTACCTTAAAGCATGGCTAACCTGGGAATCCCGAAGTGACTACCTTAAAGCATGGCTAAACCGGGCATCCCATACTGACTACCTTAAAGCATGGCTAAACTGGGCATCCCATACTGACTACCTTAAAGCATGGCTAAACTGGGCATCCCGAAGTGACTACCTTAAAGCATGGCTAAACTGGGAATCCCGAAGTGACTACCTTAAAGCATGGCTAAACCAGGCATCCCATACTGACTACCTTAAAGCATGGCTAAACTGGGCATCCCGAAGTGACTACCTTAAAGCATGGCTAAACTGGGAATCCCGAAGTGACTACCTTAAAGCATGGCTAAACTGGGAATCCCGAAGTGACTACCTTAAAGCATGGCTAAACCGGGCATCCCGAAGTGACTACCTTAAAGCATGGCTAAACTGGGAATCCCATACTGACTACCCTAAAGCATGGCTGAACAGGGCATCCAGAGGTGACTACCTTAAAGCATGGCTAAACTGGGCATCCCATACTGACTACCTTAAAGCATGGCTAAACCGGGCATCCCATACTGACTACCTTAAAGCATGGCTAAACTGGGCATCCCATACTGACTACCTTAAAGCATGGCTAAACTGGGCATCCCGAAGTGACTACCTTAAAGCATGGCTAAACTGGGAATCCCGAAGTGACTACCTTAAAGCATGGCTAAACTGGGCATCCCGAAGTGACTACCTTAAAGCATGGCTAAACTGGGAATCCCGAAGTGACTACCTTAAAGCATGGCTAAACCAGGCATCCCATACTGACTACCTTAAAGCATGGCTAAACTGGGCATCCCGAAGTGACTACCTTAAAGCATGGCTAAACTGGGAATCCCGAAGTGACTACCTTAAAGCATGGCTAAACTGGGAATCCCGAAGTGACTACCTTAAAGCATGGCTAAACCGGGCATCCCGAAGTGACTACCTTAAAGCATGGCTAAACTGGGAATCCCATACTGACTACCCTAAAGCATGGCTGAACAGGGCATCCAGAGGTGACTACCTTAAAGCATGGCTAAACTGGGCATCCCATACTGACTACCTTAAAGCATGGCTAAACCGGGCATCCCATACTGACTACCTTAAAGCATGGCTAAACTGGGCATCCCATACTGACTACCTTAAAGCATGGCTAAACTGGGCATCCCGAAGTGACTACCTTAAAGCATGGCTAAACTGGGAATCCCGAAGTGACTACCTTAAAGCATGGCTAAACTGGGAATCCCGAAGTGACTACCTTAAAGCATGGCTAAACCGGGCATCCCATACTGACTACCTTAAAGCATGGCTAAACTGGGCATCCCATACTGACTACCTTAAAGCATGGCTAAACTGGGCATCCCGAAGTGACTACCTTAAAGCATGGCTAAACTGGGAATCCCGAAGTGACTACCTTAAAGCATGGCTAAACTCGGAATCCCGAAGTGACTACCTTAAAGCATGGCTAAACTGGGCATCCCGAAGTGACTACCTTAAAGCATGGCTAAACTGGGAATCCCGAAGTGACTACCTTAAAGCATGGCTAAACTGGGAATCCCGAAGTGACTACCTTAAAGCATGGCTAAACTGGGAATCCCATACTGACTACCCTAAAGCATGGCTGAACAGGGCATCCAGAGGTGACTACCTTAAAGCATGGCTAAACTGGGCATCCCATACTGACTACCTTAAAGCATGGCTAAACCGGGCATCCCATACTGACTACCTTAAAGCATGGCTAAACTGGGCATCCCATACTGACTACCTTAAAGCATGGCTAAACCGGGCATCCCATACTGACTACCTTAAAGCATGGCTAAACTGGGCATCCCATACTGAATACCCTAAAGCATGGCTAAACTGGGCATCCCATACTGACTACCTTAAAGCATGGCTAAACTGGGCATCCCGAAGTGACTACCTTAAAGCATGGCTAAACTGGGAATCCCGAAGTGACTACCTTAAAGCATGGCTAAACTGGGAATCCCATACTGACTACCCTAAAGCATGGCTGAACAGGGCATCCAGAGGTGACTACCTTAAAGCATGGCTAAACTGGGCATCCCATACTGACTACCTTAAAGCATGGCTAAACCGGGCATCCCATACTGACTACCTTAAAGCATGGCTAAACTGGGCATGTCCAAATATGACCTGCCAAAAATACATTTTACATTGTTAGGTAATACAAAATTATGGCGTGCGTGGTAAAATTTGGCCACATGTTATCCATTATGCAATGCCTTTCTAATTCTATTTGTTAATATTCCTCCATTGTTGTATTTTGTAGAACTCCTTTTTTTTTGGTGATTTGCATTATGGCTGAGGAGGCATCTTCATCTGCAGCCAGCGGAGGAGCAGATGCCACTCCGGCTTTTCTTTTGCTTCCGAGAGAAGAGAGAGTAAGATGCCACAAATATCAGATATAAGTAAAATGTTATATAGTAATAGGTAATATGGTTTCAGTATACTAATTATTATCCTTTTATTTTTGTAGAAGAGGAGGATGATGGAAGAAATTTGGGCGACTTATCCTGATCCTGCAACAGATTACTGCTTCCCTGACAACCCTGTGTGGGGTGAAGATGAGGACATTCCGGAGGAGACGGAGGAGGAAAGGGCCATGAAGCAGAGAATCGGAAACTGCGGATGGTGCAGGTGCGGCAAATGTCAAGCTATGCCGACTGCAGAGGAAAGCATCTGTTGCAAAGAGGTTCAAAATGTATGCTTAGAAATTCCCGATGATGCACAATGCATCACCCAATCTATGGACTTTTACCACGTTGTGCTGTCTGAAATCAATGTACACGCACAGACAAATGTTTATTTGACCGAACATCCACGAGAGCACGCTTCAAATAAGAACAGGTTAGCGATGTTAATATTATTTTTTTTTAGATAAAAAGATGTTTTAATGCTGTAAAAGTTGGTGGATGGGAATATCCTTGTTTTTTGGCACTTGCACCATTGAAAACACCGATGGGGATGCTCACCTGTGTGAAACCACCTAGAATGCCAAGGTGATTGCACCTCAGCCAAATCCAATTGTGCTGATAATAACAGCTGCCACGGCAGCGGCACCCTCCGCCTCCCTCTAAATATGACTGTTCCAACGTAAACCATTTGTTAATGCTTGGCAGGGCACTCTCCATGTACAAGGGAAAGTGAAGGATGGTTAAGCCTGTGCCTCAGATATTAAAGTGGACCAACACCCAGGGGTGATCGGCCCGGAAATATAAACGATTCCCGTGCCGATCACCTCCCTCACTGCGGGACATCCGAGATCGGGATGTCCCGCGCGGTGAAACCCCGAAAACATCTTACCTGATCCGCCGCCGCTTCCGCCGCCTCCCGCGCGCCCATCCAGACGGGCGCGCGCCCGCGCCGGCCCTCTGTGAATGGCCGGTGGGGGCGCACGCGCGCCGAGAGTGACGCACGGGAGGCAGCGGAAGCGGCTTGGACGTTCCTCATCCCCGCCTGGACGTTGGCGGGTATTGGCTACGGCGTTCACGTGGGAGTGGGGAGAAGTGAGTTTTTTGGGGTTTCTGGGGGGTTTCACACACCGGGGATGCATCCCCGATCGGGGTGCCCTGCCGAAGTGGACCAAAACCCAGGATAGTCAAAATCCTGGGTGTTGGTCAACTTTAAACACTACATGGAACCGGGAAGAGGTGAGCTGACCATTCTGGGGGGTTTCACACAGCGGGTCACACGCCACTGTGAAATTTACAAGACCCCAGATAGTCAAAAGTATTAGATATTATTGTTTTTTTATTATCCTTGCTTTTGTTTTTTTCACCTGAATACCCTACATCAGGTATAGGCCTGCTTCGTTAAACACCCCAAGATCGACTATAGAGACAAAATGCAAACCGGTTACATGGCGCCTACGCATCCGCTACTCCAATCAGCGTTCTTTGGTCCGCAAATCTCCTAACATTGAAACGCACATCTTAGGACAGCTTTTTTTAACATACTGACGACAGTATCCACCATTTCCCACTACCTGGGAGCATGTTTGTGACGAGCATTCACTAATTATCCAAAGCGGGAATTTGAACATGGAATGCTCATTGACAGTTGTACAATGATGTTTGCACTATGTAGTGGGGGGTTTCATACAACTGGCCATCCCTGAGGGGGGAAAAGTGGAGCCTATTATTATAACCAAGAATCATAAAAATTAATATTTCTTACTTTCAATGTCTATATTTTTTTTTTTTTTATAGGAAATTCCGTAAGACTGCCTATAGAAGCTTCACCGGCTGGGTACATGGTATTCTTGGCAAAGGAAATCGAAGGCCAATTCCTTCGTGTGTTGTGTGTGCGGTTAGAGCTAAATATCCAGACCCTCAGGGCGAATACACAGGGTACTTTCAGGATTATAATGCAGCTGATATGGCTTTTGATTAAATGTTATGTTTTAATTACTGTTGTACTGATGTAAAAATTGTTACTTATTTTGGATATGTTTGTCTTTAATAACTTTATTAAACTTGTTATTGTTTTCAAAGTTTAAGATTTGGTTTTGTTATTTTTTCCTATTTTTATCTATTAATTTATATATTTAAATATGTGATTACTTACAGTGCTGTTGGCCGCATAAATCAACTCCCTATAACAGTTAACGTGCTAGAGCCTGCCATCAGGGGCGGGCTGGCCATAGGGCATACCGGGCAAAATCCCGGTAGGCCGGCAGCAGGAAAGGCCGCTGTTTCCCCCCCTGCGGCTGCTCTCACACATGAGTGTACAGGAGCCGCTGATCGGCGTGGGCAGCAGTAAGTGAGGGGAGGAGAGGCGGAGGGAGAGCAGCGACGCTGCACTTACTCGGCCTGTGAGCATAAGCCCCGCACCCAAGGCTCATACTTCCTCCTCAGCCGAGGTACCTCACAAAGCACAGCTCTGCTAAGAAGATAGGAGAAATCTGCCATGAAATGAGCAGCAAATATTCCCCCAGCCGCCCTGTCTGCCCCTGCTGAGATTTACTTTATTTTTGACACGAGATGATCCCAGTCCTGCCTGTGTGCTCTGTCCCCTCCCCTGGCTCCCTGGTTGTCATGGAGGGGAGGGGGTCACACAGGAAACGTGGAGATGTGTTGCTGCTTCATTCTAGGCCAGGAGCAGATCCCAGCCATAAGGAAGCCATAAATGGATCA
Source organism: Gastrophryne carolinensis (assembly GCA_027917425.1). Lineage (NCBI taxonomy): Eukaryota > Metazoa > Chordata > Amphibia > Anura > Microhylidae > Gastrophryne > Gastrophryne carolinensis. Next base: position 223,803,477 of record CM051239.1, on the reverse strand, counting down.
AAGGTCAGGTTAAAAATTAGCCAAAGTGTCCAGTGTTGTTTGAGGAAAGGGGGGGGGGGGGGTTGTATTTGCTGAAGAGGGTAAGGGAGACTTCAGAGATTTCCTTGTTATGGTTTAGCTGTTAGTTTGTGCGCAAGGCAGACCGAAAGCACAAATGACTTCTGATCCTCAAAACCTAACTCTTGATGTGCATCCTGATTTTTGATGCCCCCTAGAATTTTAATTATGTGGATCAATAATAATTTGTGCCTTTTGGTCTGCTTTAAAGAGAAAGTAAGGTCACATAATAATTTACTTCCACAGTTCTCCACAGCATGAGAACTTCCTGAATTGTGATGCCCAACTATTCTCCATATACAGAGCAGCTGATACTGACCCCATTCTGCTTACCTTGTAGGCTGCTTGCCAGCAATCATTTAGGTCTGCTTGTCTGGTGATCCTGAAATGTCTGGCTTGCCAGACAGGAATATGCAGCAGGGCATCTGAAATCAGGAAGCCGCCAGGCTGCAGAGGTCAGAGGAAGTAAAGTCCTCTTTGACTTTATTTCCTCTTTAAAATGTTGCCAGAACCTGGGATTTTGCTCCCCTGGGTTTTGTCCCACTTCCTAGGGGCATCCTGATTTGGGGTGCCCACTTTGTGAAACCCATCAGTTCACCTGATACCTTGATCCAGCAATTCTGTGCATACATACCTCCAGTGGTCATTTGTATCAGGCACACTCTAATGGTTGCCAGCGGGAGCGGACATGGTGGTGGGTGCTGCAGCAATGAAAAGGTGAGTATCAGGCGAATCAGGGGATTTCACAAAGCGTGCATCCCAACTCAGGATGCCACACGAAGAGGGACACCAAACAGGGCGGAATCTGCTTTAACTCTGATAACTACTTTTAGAGGATATGCTCACACTGTATTAATTTTATCCTCTAAGGGCACAGGAAGGCACATGGATAGTAGTGGGGGGGGGGGGGGGTAGCAGTGCCGTAACAAAATGTCACAGGGCTCTGGTGTGGACATTAAATGTAATTTTTTTTCTGTGTTTTAACTTAATTAGAAGCAGCTAAACAACTAACAATTGAAACAGCAGAGACAAATTCTGCTTCCTTTATCCAGTCTTCCCTAACAACTCTTTCCCGCCCACTCAATTACCATGATAAATTTTCAGATTCGGGGTTAAAATACTTACTCCTTGCCACAACCCTCCTCCAGTCATTGTCGTGCTGTGGCACTTGTAATTGGCTGACTCAAAGTCTTTGTCAGATATAGCTAATTTCAGGGGGGGTGGGGGAACAGCAGCGGCGGGCAGGCAGGCATGAATTGGGTAGTGACTGGTGCCCTAGGGGTGGCTCACAAAATGGGGTCATCCATAATACTTATTTTCCCAGGGAAAAGGAATTTGGGGATAAAATGTGCGGTCGACTGTCTGCAACTATCCCACTAGGCTATGCAATGTAAAATTCTCAACGCTAAGCTTTGTGCACTGTTTTCTATCCGCCATCCAGCTGCAAACATAACTATCCGTAGAGAAATTAATACATTGTCCAACTATATGATACCATTACGAAATTGTGAAAAAAAAAAAATTAGTTTTTTTATTAGCACTGCTCAGCCAAATTACCTGGCCCCTCCTCTTTAACACGCATGTTGTCCTATTTTCCTGTCCCTCAAACTGCCTTTACTCCTGTTACTGATCCCGATCCTGCTTCCAAACAAACCACCGCCCCCACCCGCACCCGTCTCTGCTTCCTTCCTTCTGTCAATGTGGTAAGAAAACCTAGTGGCCGCCAATAGCAAAAGTGACCGCGTTACACAGGTTGAATTCACCAAGTATATGGAATTAATATAAAAATAAGTATTATTAACATCTATAACCTTTGACCTTTAGAAAAAAAATTAAAGCTTGAAAAATGTATTACATTTTTTATTTTTTGACAAAAAAAAACCTAAAAAAATAAAACAAATTCTTGTTGCATGCCGCAAATGTTTTAGAAAATCATATAAATTTTACAAAAAATTTGATTGAAGAAAACTGTGATTCCTGAAAGATATAATATATAGTCTATTAGAAAAGGTTATAAACCTGTTGATTATGGAAATAAATGTGTTTAGCGGTATAAAGCGGTTAATTGAATTACATTATATGCATTGAATATAGTGACAAAGTTTTGCTGTTAATACATTGAAATAAATTATGTAATAATTAATCATTAGTAATGATAAACCATATATTGCAGAAATGCTTTACTAGTCTCCATTCTCCGACTGAGTCACTGCAAACGTGGTAGGCACGTGTTGTGAAACACCACAGATGGCCCGGTGGAACACAATGGTTATCCATTTGTACATCGCCACACTATTACTCAAATTGTGTACGTTGTGGACGTTATCCAAAGACTTGTGCATGGAACGTGTAACGTAAGAACTTTTATCGGTGATGCATTGGCTGCAGGCACATGTTCGGTTCCACCATCAATAGAGTATTTATATCAACTTAGGTAGGTTATCAGTTTACAAACATTGGTACACCGCAGATCTTGTTAAAGTGAACCAACACCCAGGATTTTCACTGTGTGAAACCCCCCTGAAACCCCAATAAACTCACCTCTCCCCGCTCCCACTTGACCGCGCCATCCATTCCCCTTCAATGTCCAGGCGTGGGACAGGAACGTCCAAGCCGCTTCCGCCGCCGCCTCCCGCGGGTCACTCTCAGCGCGCCCACGCCGGCCATTCACAGACGCCCGGCGCGGGCACGTCTACAGGGGCACACTGGAGGCGGCACCGGAAGTCTTAAGGTCTTTTTGGGGGGCTTCACCCCGTGGGACATCCCGATCACGGATGTCCCGCAGGGTGGGAGGTGATCGGTCCGGGTATATTATAGATTTCCGGGCCATTTAACACCTGGGTGTAGGTCCACTTTAAAAATACTTTGATATTTGTTAAACCAAAATGAATAGATTTTAATGTAATATCGAAAATGATATGTAATATTACCTCATAGGTGATGCTTGTAAACCTGCAATTCTGGAATCTTTACCCTTTAGTGTTTGCAATAACTAAAAAAAAAAAAAAAAAAAAGAATGGGTGAACATATATTAAACACCTTATTCACTATATATGTAAATTCTATGATGGTGTATGAAATTACTTACCAACTGTGGAACTTTTTTTTTATTTGCATTGGCCGATTAAAGAATTTTAATTTCAATAAGTCAAAACAAATATTTAAAACTTGAAACTATATATATAGGACACATCTGTTCTTCTTTTGGTCAAGTTAATCGATGTTCTTCTTTTGGTCAAGTTACTCGCTGTTGTCAATATCTTCAGTAGAGTGACGCTTCCCGAATCTCGATCTTTGATTTTTCACAGCTATGGCTTTGATTGGACGTGGGATCTTGGCTATGTTGCAAGGCAAATCATTTCTACGAGATTGCCATTGAGAGTGTGTTCTCCCTCCAGCTAATTTAAGTGCAGTCTCAAGGATGTCCGACATATGGCTTAAACATATTGGTTCTAAGACTTTTCGAGTAACCCATTTTTTGCATGCTTTAGAAAAATCTAGTTTGTGTCTTGTAGCATCCGCTGCGTCAGTACCCTCTCTTGGGTGATGGATTATGGCCTGCTTTCGATCAACATTCTTATTATGTGTAAGAATTGCCAATCTTGTCCTGGCTTCCATGGAATCAAAGCTGTAGGCTATTCGTTTTGGACGGTATTTCAGGACCATGCTATGAAAGTTCTCCAAATTGCCAGTCTGACAAAAAAATGTGAGATGCCTGAGATCTTTTTCTAACTGTTTATCTCTTACAATACAGCACAGTGCCTTATGTGCCGCTGAGTTCTGGATAAGCCATTTTGGCCTCTCAGGGGATTCCTCTAATTGTAAGTGACGACAGCTATATTCCTTTTCTCCCTCTCTCCAAGTATGTAGATTTATTACATGGTACATCACACCGTACCAAAGTGCACGCAATGTTTCCTCATCACCATGACATGTGCGGCAACTCCAATAAAAGTGATTTATTATTGGAGCGATCCATTGTGCCAAATCCTGGGATGATGATTTCCGTGAAACAACCACCAATTTTCTACGTAAAGATCGCACATAGTGCCATATGTCAAATTGGTGATCCAGATCCTTATATTTCTCAACCATCAGCTTTCGAATTCCTGTGTGTTTGTCTGTTCCAATCATTATGACATCAAGCTGCTCTTCTAATACTCGGTCTAGGCATTTTTGAAATGCAATCTTTTCCATAGCTGCTGATGAAGTCGCTTGTGTTACCTGCACCACCTCGAAATCAATGATCTTTTTGGTGTGTAAATTCATAAAAGTATACACACAGAACTTGGCACTGTGACCAGGAGAATCGCACTGACCATCCCCTCCTAGGTATAATGATCGTTCTCCTATCTCACTCTTCACACTTGCTTTTTCTTTCAACCAAATTTCATTAATTGATGGAAAAATAAAACGAGATTGAAATCGTTGAAATGAAGTGTTGTTGAAAAGTTTTACACCAGCTAAGTCGAATAGTTCGTTTACTTTAGTGTAACTGGAACCACTACAAATTATAGAGGCTGCAATCAAAATATTTCCAGCTGGGAATTTGTTAACAAGTGGTTGGCTTTCCCACATTTTGAATTCATGTCCATCTACGCATTTTCCAAATACAGTCAGCATTGTGCCAGTAATAAACTTGCGTAAATGTTTTACTTTCAATGCACAATATTCCTGTTGACAATATTGGGTGTAAAACAACTGGTCTAGGCATCTTTCAAAGACCAAAAATTTTCGATCATTCAAAACAGATTTGTCATCCGAATAAGAAGGTTTTGGTATTGGTTTTGGTGGTGAAAACTTGAAAAAAAGGTCTGAATCATCCGTTGCACATTGTAGATCTTCAGAATGTACAGTCTCATCCAAATCATATTTTCTTCTTTTGATTGGCGTTGGGCCGCCACTGTTGTCTGACTGATAAGTCAAATTATAGTTTTCATGCACGTTTTCTTCTAGCGATAGTGCATCGGAATTAGATGTTCCAAACTTATGTTGTTGAAATACATTTATAGGGGAGAAAGGTAGTGATCGAATTGCTGACTTTCTTGTTTTTTGGTGCGGAGTTGAATGAACTACATCCTCAGTTGAAAATGTATCACAAGGAATGTTTAGCAATGCAGATGAGAATGTTTTTGGTTCCAATACTTTATCAAAATCGGTCTCAATTGACTTGTCCATGCAATCGGTAATCTCTGTTTGCGTAGAAGCATTTTGTGTGTCATAATTTCTCATAATCTGGGAGTGACACTCACAGGTACAAGCAATACTTACTGAGGTAGAAACATGTGGTATTTCAACTTCTGCAACACCGATCTGTATGTCGTCAGGCATTTGTGTAACAGATGTACCTGGCTGTGGTTCCTGGCTGGCGGGTGATTCTTTATTTTTTCTATTGTCACGTCGTTTTGGAATGGCTATATTGTCACTTTCATGTGGAAAGATTGATGGGGTAGCTGTTGGCAATAATTTTTTTTTTCCGTTTTTTATGATGAAGCATTCATCAGTGAAATGCTTTGTACACATCCTATACCTGTCCGAATGTTTATCTTGTAGTATTAACGGGAGTAATTCTGTCTTTATATTCAAATCTGTTCCAGCAGCATCAAGCCATTTAGAAGCCATCTCCAAAGTTTTTGGAAATACATGAAGATGAATAGTTTTGTCGCCAATTTTTTGTTGACTGACTGTTGTACACAACTTTACAATGCACTTCGGCATTCCTAAAATCAAGGAAAAATAGTAACACTTTTAAATTTATACTATGATTTAAAATCCACCCCAACAAAATATAATACCTTTTAAATGCAACTATAAATTAAAGAGTGCAAAGTATACACGTAAAGTTTAAAAAAAAAAAAAAATGTACTTTGATTACGTTCTTTCAGCCCAGGTATCACTGATTTAGCATGAAACACTTATAGCAGCAATCAAGTACGGAAAATGCAATAAACCTATGATACAGTCTAACAGATGCTTGCAAAAGCAACTACAAAAAGGTGCATGCACGCACCTGACATTTTTATTTATAGTTTCAGCTCCAAGTAAGAAAAATTGATTTCCAATCCACAATGATCACGGCTTACCAAAAGGCAATTGATTGGATAAAATGACGCCGATGCCCAGATGACACCCAAAAGACATATATGTTTGACAATATAATTTCGATGAAGATTACTTGTGGATTAGATTAATCAGAACATTCAAATTTTGTCTTACCCTGCATAAAGGATCAAATCTTAGAAAGAAACTTAGTTACACCTTTATATGTAATATAAACCTGTATTTCACATATCCTGCTAATTTGGCCATTGACGCATGTCACCACAATCAGGGGTGCTCCCCTGCCGTGTTAATAAATCCAGATCGACCTAAATCAAATAAACTCTTGCCAGTCCTAATTTGCAAGCATGTCTGATCTTCTGATTCGCGTGTTAGTATGCTTGCATCTGCATAATCTGCTTCACTGTAACAGAGAGCATGCCCACGGCGACCATTCTCAAATGGCTGTCACGGGCCACCAACTGTTATAGAGATAGGTGTGATGCGGCTACGTCTCGCACATGTACCCATTGAGTTGGAACAAAAGTTAGTGAATGGGGCAACCTGTTTTTTACACTGCGGGCCATCATGAATCTGTATTAAAAGGCAGGGTGAGAGGGAAAAGATTATTCACCAATTGCCAATCTAGGTGACACTTTTGGACAGTATAAAAATTTAGTAAAATAACCTTGACTAACCTTTTTAGTACTTTAATTAGTTAACAGCTTACTTGGATAATTGTGAATGACGAAGGATCTAAAGCCGCACGTATATAGATTTGATTGTTCTTCCGCTTTGCTATAAAAACAAAACAAAATATTATTTAAAAAATGTTGATGAAATAAATGAAATAAAATAAAACATCTAGTTAGTTAGGTCATTGACGAAATTGGATCACACATATCACCATGTATATGTGAGACATGAAATAACTACCTTGGTATTATAGCTATAAAGATGTTTGAATTCCGTTTTGCATGGAAGGTCGTTTTGTTGATGAAAAGTCTGTAGGATGAAACAGGAAACATTTTTTATGTACATTAACATTTTGGGATTCAACTGCTTTGGTGTATTAGCACGTTGGGAGGCCTCTGGTAAATGTGCATTTGTGTATTAGCTACTTAGGATGCACCTGCTAGTCTTGCTTTATTGGTTGATTAGTTTGAGATGGCCCTCTTAGCATTGAATCAAACAATAAAGATAGATATCTCTCTCTCTCTATCTATCGAGAAAGAGAGAGATATAGAGATATAGAGAGAGAGAGATAGCGAGAGAGATAGCAAGAGAGAGATAGCAATAGAGAGAGAGAGATAGCAATAGAGAGAGAGACATAGCAATAGAGAGAGAGATATAGCGAGAGAGAGAGAGATATAGCGAGAGAGAGAGGAGAGAGAGAGACAGATAGCGAGAGAGAGAGAGAGAGACAGATAGCGAGAGAGAGAGAGAGACAGATAGCGAGAGAGAGAGAGAGAGACAGATAGCGAGACAGATAGCGAGAGAGAGAGAGAGAGAGAGACAGATAGCGAGAGAGAGAGAGAGAGAGAGACAGATAGCGAGAGAGAGAGAGAGAGAGAGAGACAGATAGCGAGAGAGAGAGAGAGAGAGAGAGACAGATAGCGAGAGAGAGAGAGAGAGAGAGAGAGACAGATAGCGAGAGAGAGAGAGAGAGAGAGAGACAGATAGCGAGAGAGAGAGAGAGAGAGAGAGAGACAGATAGCGAGAGAGAGAGAGAGAGAGAGAGAGAGACAGATAGCGAGAGAGAGAGAGAGAGAGAGAGAGACAGATAGCGAGAGAGAGAGAGAGAGAGAGAGAGACAGATAGCGAGAGAGAGAGAGAGAGAGAGAGACAGATAGCGAGAGAGAGAGAGAGAGAGAGACAGATAGCGAGAGAGAGAGAGAGAGACAGATAGCGAGAGAGAGAGAGAGAGACAGATAGCGAGAGAGAGAGAGAGAGAGAGAAAGATAGCGAGAGAGAGACAGATAGCGAGAGAGAGAGAGAGACAGATAGCGAGAGAGAGAGAGAGACAGATAGCGAGAGAGAGAGAGAGACAGATAGCGAGAGAGAGAGAGAGACAGATAGCGAGAGAGAGATAGAGACAGATAGCGAGAGAGAGAGATAGAGACAGATAGCGAGAGAGAGAGATAGAGAGAGATAGAGACAGATAGCGAGAGAGAGAGATATAGAGAGATAGAGACAGATAGCGAGAGAGAGAGATATAGAGAGATAGAGACAGATAGCGAGAGAGAGAGACAGATAGCGAGAGAGAGAGACAGATAGCGAGAGAGAGAGACAGATAGCGAGAGAGAGAGACAGATAGCGAGAGAGAGAGACAGATAGCGAGAGAGAGAGACAGATAGCGAGAGAGATAGCGAGAGAGAGATAGCAAAAGAGAGATAGCGAGAGAGAGATAGCGAGAGAGAGATAGCGAGAGAGAGATAGCGAGAGAGAGATAGCGAGAGAGAGATAGCGAGAGAGAGATAGCGAGAGAGAGATAGCGAGAGAGAGATAGCGAGAGAGAGAGAGAGAGAGATATATTTGTGAATATGTATGTGTGTATATGTGTAGGATAGCCTTTAGTATTGTTAACCATTCCTACAACCATTCTTATGTTGGAAAAATAGGCAACAAGCACTTATTGAGGGAAGGGCATAAGAACACTTTCAAGAAGACAGAAACCCAGGCTCTTCACTATCCCGGGATTTTGCCACTTCGCTTGGGTCAACCCGATCGTGGATGACTCTCTATTTGAACCCATCCCCCCCCCCCCCTTCGCACAATAAAACATACCACTCCCCAGTCCTACAGCACATGCGAGGCCTTTTGTCCAATTATTATATTTAAAAAAATACATGATATCCAATCCGACGCCGCTTGCACGTGCATCCCCCCTATCCCTATAGCAGGTGGTGTCCCTTGCAAGAGGGAAGCATGATGTGCGTCTGACAGCGTGCTCAGAGCCAAAGAGGTTGGAAGTCGCTTTCACATACATAGCCCAGCGCATCTGAACGCACTGATTGAACGTGCCATAGCACTGCGGTGAGGTATGTTTTATTGTGCTATTATTTGGATGGTTAGTTTCATATAGAGAGACATCCTCATTTGGGGTGCCCCCAGAGAAATTAGAAATTCCTGGCATTCGAGAAGATCCTGTGTTTTGGTCCATTATAAAAACTCAATGAACTTTATATTGCAAAATGGATCATTTATTGCTGATGATCTGCAAGTTGCATCTCTAAGAGTTACAAATGAAACTAAAGAGGGAGAGGGAGACATGGACTGAAAAGACAATTCCCCCCCAAAAAAATGACACTTGGGAGGGTTGGAAGAGTCTGAATTTCACTGTATGACTGATTTTATTACTCTGATCATTAAATTCATATATAAATTATGTATACTGTTTAAATTTTTATTCATTAGATAATTGACTAACTCACCTGTCCCATGCAGCCAACGAGAATTGGGAATACACTGGAGATGTAGGAAGGCATTGATAAATAAAATGACTGCCAGAGGGGGAGGAAGGGAACGTGCGACGTAGGAGCTAAATGAGAGAGGGACCGAAAGGAGGAGATATAGCAACTCATTTGATGATCCCCTCCTTTCCACACCTCGTCAAAAACGCGAATACCACCCGTCCTCCGGGTAGAAGGCCCGGGGCTGCAAGGGAGGAGGTTGGGGGTGGTTATTTGTTGTAGATGAATTTTCAGAACCAGAGAGATATATTTCATCATGAACATAACTTGGATGGAAGAACAGGAACATGTCTGAAACACGGTGAAGGATGAGTCAGCAGATTTTGGGTAAAAAGAGGGATAGTTGGAGGCTATAATGGGAAAAGAGAGATGGGATGGGGCAGAGCTGGGAATAGAGAGATGGGATGGGACAAAGCTGGGAATAGAGAGATGGGATGGGGCAGAGCTGAGACCTCACACACACAGCATACAATCTGACCTCACACACACACAATCTGACCTAACACACAGACCATACAATCAGACCTCTAACTCAAAGACCATACAATCTGACCTGACACACACACACACACACAGCATACAATCTGACCTAACACACAGACCATACAATCAGACCTCTCACTCAAAGACCATACAATCTGACCTGACACACACACACACACAGCATACAATCTGACCTGACACACACACACACAGCATACAATCTGACCTGACACACAGCATACAGCATACAATCTGACCTGACACACAGCATACAATCTGACCTGACACACACAGCATACAATCTGACCTAACACACACACACACACAGCATACAATCTGACCTGACACACACACACACACAGCATACAATCTGACCTGACACACACACACACAGCATACAATCTGACCTGACACACACACACACACACAGCATACAATCTGACCTGACACACACACACACAGCATACAATCTGACCTGACACACAGCATACAGCATACAATCTGACCTGACACACAGCATACAATCTGACCTGACACACACAGCATACAATCTGACCTAACACACACACACACAGCATACAATCTGACCTGACACACACACACACACAGCATACAATCTGACCTGACACACACACACACAGCATACAATCTGACCTGACACACACACACACACAGCATACAATCTGACCTGACACACACACACACACAGCATACAATCTGACCTGACACACACACACAGCATACAATCTGACCTGACACACACACACACACACAGCATACAATCTGACCTGACACACACACACACGGCATACAATCTGACCTGACACACACACACGGCATACAATCTGACCTGACACACACACACAGCATACAATCTGACCTGACACACACACACGGCATACAATCTGACCTGACACACACACACAGCATACAATCTGACCTGACACACACACACAGCATACAATCTGACCTGACACACACACACAGCATACAATCTGACCTGACACACACACACAGCATACAATCTGACCTGACACACACACACACACACACACAGCATACAATCTGACCTGACACACACACACACACACACAGCATACAATCTGACCTGACACACACACACAGCATACAATCTGACCTGACACACACACACACAGCATACAATCTGACCTGACACACACACACACACACAGCATACAATCTGACCTGACACACACACACAGCATACAATCTGACCTGACACACACACACACACACACAGCATACAATCTGACCTGACACACACACACAGCATACAATCTGACCTGACACACACACACAGCATACAATCTGACCTGACACACACACACACACACAGCATACAATCTGACCTGACACACACACACACACAGCATACAATCTGACCTGACACACACACACACAGCATACAATCCGACCTGACACACACACAGCATACAATCCGACCTGACACACACACAGCATACAATCTGACTACCCCCATTGTATATGATCACACATACTATAGAGTGTCCAGATTCCCGGCCAGCATGCACTGTGTCTGTGCAGCACAGGAGGCCAGCATTCATTGTCTCAGGTCGATGAACTGGTCGTGACCTCCTCGCCCCGGGCCAGCCGCTCCTACAGCCAGCGCAGCAGTGTGCTCTGATGCCGGCACACCACTTACTCCAGGGCTGCCACCTCCCTCAGGCAGGGGCGGACTGGGGCTAAAAAACGGCCTGGGACTTTTTGGGCCACAGCGGCCCTGCTGCACTGTTCTTGGCCCAGTAATAGTATCTTAATGTCACTATATATACACCCTATTTTTGTTTCATAAGACGCACACAGGGCTATAAGGACATAAATAAGAGAAAATATTATTAACCGAATGGTACTAAAATCCCCCCATTACAGACAGAGCACTGAATCCCCCATTATAGACAGTGATTGGTATCCGTCATTAAAGCGCGTGAGGGGCATCCCACAGAGGCACAATGTCGCATCTTCCATTACGGGCAGTGAGGGGCATACCTCATTAAAGCCATTGAGTGGCATCCCTACATTAGTTATTTAGGGGCATCCCTCAGTACAGCCACATAGGGGCATCCCTCAGTACAGCCACATAGGGGCATCCCTCAGTACAGCCACATAGGGGCATCCCTCAGTACAGCCACATAGGGGCATCCCTCAAAACAGCCACACATGGGCATCCCTCAGTACAGCCACACAGGGGCATCCCTCAGTACAGCCACACAGGGGCATCCCTCAGTACAGCCACACAGGGGCATCCCTCAGTACAGCCACATAGGGGCATCCCTCAAAACAGCCACATAGGGGCATCCCTCAAAACAGCCACATAGGGGCATCCCTCAAAACAGCCACATAGGGGCATCCCTCAAAACAGCCACATAGGGGCATCCCTCAAAACAGCCACATAGGGGCAGCCCTCAAAACAGCCACATAGGGGCAGCCCTCAAAACAGCCACATAGGGGCAGCCCTCAAAACAGCCACATAGGGGCAGCCCTCAAAACAGCCACATAGGGGCAGCCCTCAAAACAGCCACATAGGGGCAGCCCTCAAAACAGCCACATAGGGGCAGCCCTCAAAACAGCCACATAGGGGCAGCCCTCAAAACAGCCACATAGGGGCAGCCCTCAAAACAGCCACATAGGGGCAGCCCTCAAAACAGCCACATAGGGGCATCCCTCAGTACAGCCACATAGGGGCATCCCTCAGTACAGCCACATAGGGGCATCCCTCAGTACAGCCACATAGGGGCATCCCTCAGTACAGCCACATAGGGGCATCCCTCAGTACAGCCACATAGGGGCATCCCTCAGTACAGCCACATAGGGGCATCCCTCAGTACAGCCACATAGGGGCATCCCTCAAAACAGCCACATAGGGGCATCCCTCAAAACAGCCACATAGGGGCATCCCTCAAAACAGCCACATAGGGGCATCCCTCAAAACAGCCACATAGGGGCATCCCTCAAAACAGCCACATAGGGGCAGCCCTCAAAACAGCCACATAGGGGCAGCCCTCAAAACAGCCACATAGGGGCAGCCCTCAAAACAGCCACATAGGGGCAGCCCTCAAAACAGCCACATAGGGGCAGCCCTCAAAACAGCCACATAGGGGCAGCCCTCAAAACAGCCACATAGGGGCAGCCCTCAAAACAGCCACATAGGGGCAGCCCTCAAAACAGCCACATAGGGGCAGCCCTCAAAACAGCCACATAGGGGCAGCCCTCAAAACAGCCACATAGGGGCAGCCCTCAAAACAGCCACATAGGGGCAGCCCTCAAAACAGCCACATAGGGGCAGCCCTCAAAACAGCCACATAGGGGCAGCCCTCAAAACAGCCACATAGGGGCATCCCTCAGTACAGCCACATAGGGGCATCCCTCAGTACAGCCACATAGGGGCATCCCTCAGTACAGCCACATAGGGGCATCCCTCAGTTCAGCCACATAGGGGCATCCCTCAGTTCAGCCACATAGGGGCATCCCTCAAAACAGCCACATAGGGGCATCCCTCAAAACAGCCACATAGGGGCATCCCTCAAAACAGCCACATAGGGGCATCCCTCAAAACAGCCACATAGGGGCATCCCTCAAAACAGCCACATAGGGGCATCCCTCAAAACAGCCACATAGGGGCATCCCTCAAAACAGCCACATAGGGGCATCCCTCAAAACAGCCACATAGGGGCATCCCTCAAAACAGCCACATAGGGGCATCCCTCAAAACAGCCACATAGGGGCATCCCTCAAAACAGCCACATAGGGGCATCCCTCAGTACAGCCACATAGGGGCATCCCTCAGTACAGCCACATAGGGGCATCCCTCAGTACAGCCACATAGGGGCATCCCTCAGTACAGCCACATAGGGGCATCCCTCAAAACAGCCACATAGGGGCATCCCTCAAAACAGCCACATAGGGGCATCCCTCAAAACAGCCACATAGGGGCATCCCTCAAAACAGCCACATAGGGGCATCCCTCGAAAACAGCCACATAGGGGCATCCCTCAAAACAGCCACATAGGGGCATCCCTCAAAACAGCCACATAGGGGCATCCCTCAAAACAGCCAAACAGGGGCATCCCTCAAAAAAGCCAAACAGGGGCATCCCTCAAAAAAGCCAAACAGGGGCATCCCTCAAAAAAGCCAAACAGGGGCATCCCTCAAAAAAGCCAAACAGGGGCATCCATCACAAGGCATGCTGGGAATTGTAGTATTGTAGCATCTGTGTGGGTCAGACAAGTAAGGGTGCCGCACCACCAGAGGGTCAGCCTGGCCCCCTGACGCCGCTCTCTCACAGACACAGACACGCGCACTTACCGGCACTTCATGGGTGTTGCGTGTTGGTCGGTGGCCGGCGTCCAATGAAAACAATGGACGCCGGCCATTGACACTCACCGTCCAGAGCGCAACACCCAGCAAGTGCTGGTAAGCGCGTATGTGTGTGTGTGCGAGCGGCGGCATGCCGGCCACCCCAAACACTCCAGCATCTTTTCCACTGGCCAGCCCGCCCCTGCCCTCAGGCGGGCAGGTAACAGCAAAAACAGCGCAAGTCACCAAATTGTGTGTGGGGGGGGGCTGTAGGGAGGAATGGTAGGGGTTGTTGGGAGTGCCGCGCAGGGTACGCGGGGAGGGAGCTGCAAGAGCGGGGCAATCTGGATACTTGCAGGAAAGCACTTTCTGTGGGGGACCCTTGGTGGGTGCAAGGAAAGACCTATGTACCTGGATATTTGGGGGGGGGGCAGGAAAGCACCCTGCCATAGTACCCAGGTGGGGCTACCCTCAGGCGGGCAGGTAACAGCTAAAACAGCGCTGAGGGCGGCAGCAGTGTGACCGTACATTACGGTCCTCCGGGTGTGTAGTGCGCTGTGATTACTGTGATTAGAGCCTGCGCCTCTTACCCACTCCGTGTGCCTGGCTCCAGCTCAGTGTTCCCGGCTTCAGCTTCTCTAATTATATGAGCCGCTTGCACCTTCCCCTGCCTGGCCACGCCCACGCACATGTGCCCGCCCCAGCTATGACGGCACCGTCGGATCTAGTGCGCGCCCGTACCCTGGAGGGGGAACTCGCGCATGCGCAGTAACGCTGAGTTTGGTCAGGTGAAGCGCCGCTCGCTCCCGATGCAAGCGGCGCTTCACCTGACTACTGCGCATGCGCGTGATTTGAGTTAGGAAGAGGTCAAAGGATCTCTTCCTTTTATACGAAAAACCAAGATGGCGGAGATAAATGCAAATCGAAGCGACGCTGCGAGGAAGAATACAAGGTAATTTTTTTTTCTTTTACTAGTTAGAACGGGTCCTGCTGCACATTCTCCATATCTTAAACTGACATCAAAAAAAAAAAAAAGGGCTGGGTGTTGGTCCACTTTAAAGTAATGTTTGGGCTCCTGTTGCTGCTGCTGCCAACTCCTGCCAACTCCAGGGTGTGATTCATCCAATTTTTGGGCTCCTGAAGCCAACCCCAGGGTCTCTTTAAAGTAATATTTGGGCTCCTGCTGCTGCTGTCAACTCCTGCCAACTCCAGGGTGTGATTCATCCAATTTTTGGGCTCCTGAAGCCAACCCCAGTGTCTCTTTTAAGTAATGTTTGGGCTCCTGCTGCTGCTGCCAACTTCTGCCAACTCCAGGGTGTGATTCATCCAATTTTTGGGCTCCTGAAGCCAACCCCAGGGTCTCTTTAAAGTAATGTTTGGGCTCCTACTGCTGCTGCTGTCAACTCCTGCCAACTCAAGGGTGTGATTCATCCAATTTTTGGGCTCCTGAAGCCAACCCCAGGGTCTCTTTGAAGTAATGTTTGGGCTCCTGCTGCTGCTGCTGCCAACTCCAGGGTGTGATTCATCCAATTTTTGGGCTCCTGAAGCCAACCCCAGTGTCTCTTTAAAGTAATATTTGGGCTCCTGCTGCTGCTGCCAACTCCAGGGTGTGATTCATCCAATTTTTGGGCTCCTGAAGCCAACCCCAGGGTCTCTTTAAAGTAATATTTGGGCTCCTGTTGCTGCTGCTGCAAACTCCTGCCAACTCCAGGGTGTGATTCATCCAATTTTTGGGCTCCTGAAGCCAACCCCAGGGTCTCTTTAAAGTAATATTTGGGCTCCTGCTGCTGCTGCTGCCAACTCCAGGGTTTAAATCATCCAATTTTTGGGCTCCTGAAGCCAACCCCAGGGTCTCTTTAAAGTAATGTTTGGGCTCCTGTTGCTGCTGCTGCCAACTCCTGCCAACTCCAGGGTGTGATTCATCCAATTTTTGGGCTCCTGAAGCCAACCCCAGGGTCTCTTTAAAGTAATATTTGGGCTCCTGCTGCTGCTGTCAACTCCTGCCAACTCCAGGGTGTGATTCATCCAATTTTTGGGCTCCTGAAGCCAACCCCAGTGTCTCTTTTAAGTAATGTTTGGGCTCCTGCTGCTGCTGCCAACTTCTGCCAACTCCAGGGTGTGAATCATCCAATTTTTGGGCTCCTGAAGCCAACCCCAGGGTCTCTTTAAAGTAATGTTTGGGCTCCTGTTGCTGCTGCTGCCAACTCCTGCCAACTCCAGGGTGTGATTCATCCAATTTTTGGGCTCCTGAAGCCAACCCCAGTGTCTCTTTAAAGTAATGTTTGGGCTCCTGTTGCTGCTGCTGCCAACTCCTGCCAACTCCAGGGTGTGATTCATCCAATTTTTGGGCTCCTGAAGCCAACCCCAGGGTCTCTTTAAAGTAATATTTGGGCTCCTGCTGCTGCTGCTGCCAACTCCAGGGTGTGAATCATCCAATTTTTGGGCTCCTGAAGCCAACCCCAGGGTCTCTTTAAAGTAATGTTTGGGCTCCTGCTGCTGCTGCTGCTGCCAACTCCAGGGTGTGATTCATCCAATTTTTGGGCTCCTGAAGCCAACCCCAGGGTCTCTTTAAAGTAATATTTGGGCTCCTGCTGCTGCTGTCAACTCCTGCCAACTCCAGGGTGTGATTCATCCAATTTTGGGCTCCTGAAGCCAACCCCAGTGTCTCTTTTAAGTAATGTTTGGGCTCCTGCTGCTGCTGCCAACTTCTGCCAACTCCAGGGTGTGAATCATCCAATTTTTGGGCTCCTGAAGCCAACCCCAGGGTCTCTTTAAAGTAATGTTTGGGCTCCTGTTGCTGCTGCTGCCAACTCCTGCCAACTCCAGGGTGTGATTCATCCAATTTTTGGGCTGCTGAAGCCAACCCCAGGGTCTCTTTAAAGTAATATTTGGGCTCCTGCTGCTGCTGCTGTCAACTCCTGCCAACTCCAGGGTGTGATTCATCCAATTTTTGGGCTCCTGAAGCCAACCCCAGGGTCTCTTTAAAGTAATATTTGGGCTCCTGCTGCTGCTACTGCCAACTTCTGCCAACTCCAGGGTGTGATTCATCCAATTTTTGGGCTCCTGAAGCCAACCCCAGGGTCTCTTTAAAGTAATATTTGGGCTCCTGCTGCTGCCAACTCCAGGGTGTGATTCATCCAATTTTTGGGCTCGTGAGGCCAACCCCAGGGTCTCTTTAAAGTAATATTTGGGCTCCTGCTGCTGCTGCTGCTGCTGCCAACTTCTGCCAACTCCAGGGTGTGATTCATCCAATTTTTGGGCTCCTGAAGCCAACCCCAGTGTCTCTTTAAAGTAATGTTTGGGCTCCTGCTGCTGCTGCTGCTGCTGCTGCCAACTCCAGGGTGTGATTCATCCAATTTTTGGGCTCCTGAGGCCAACCCCAGGGTCTCTTTAAAGTAATATTTGGGCTCCTGCTGCTGCCAACTCCAGGGTGTGATTCATCCAATTTTTGGGCTCCTGAGGCCAACCCCAGGGTCTCTTTAAAGTAATATTTGGGCTCCTGCTGCTGCTGCTGCTGCTGCCAACTTCTGCCAACTCCAGGGTGTGATTCATCCAATTTTTGGGCTCCTGAAGCCAACCCCAGTGTCTCTTTAAAGTAATATTTGGGTTCCTGCTGCTGCTGCTGCCAACTCCAGGGTGTGATTCATCCAATTTTTGGGCTCCTGAAGCCAACCCCAGGGTCTCTTTAAAGTAATATTTGGGCTCCTGTTGCTGCTGCTGCCAACTCCTGCCAACTCCAGGGTGTGATTCATCCAATTTTTGGGCTCCTGCTGCTGCCAACTCCAGGGTGTGATTCATCCAATTTTTGGGCTCCTGAGGCCAACCCCAGGGTCTCTTTAAAGTAATATTTGGGCTCCTGCTGCTGCTGCTGCTGCTGCCAACTTCTGCCAACTCCAGGGTGTGATTCATCCAATTTTTGGGCTCCTGAAGCCAACCCCAGTGTCTCTTTAAAGTAATATTTGGGCTCCTGCTGCTGCTGCTGCCAACTCCAGGGTGTGAATCATCCAATTTTTGGGCTCCTGAAGCCAACCCCAGGGTCTCTTTAAAGTAATGTTTGGGCTCCTGTTGCTGCTGCTGCCAACTCCTGCCAACTCCAGGGTGTGATTCATCCAATTTTTGGGCTCCTGAAGCCAACCCCAGGGTCTCTTTAAAGTAATATTTGGGCTCCTGCTGCTGCTGTCAACTCCTGCCAACTCCAGGGTGTGATTCATCCAATTTTTGGGCTCCTGAAGCCAACCCCAGTGTCTCTTTTAAGTAATGTTTGGGCTCCTGCTGCTGCTGCCAACTTCTGCCAACTCCAGGGTGTGATTCATCCAATTTTTGGGCTCCTGAAGCCAACCCCAGGGTCTCTTTAAAGTAATGTTTGGGCTCCTGCTGCTGCTGCTGTCAACTCCTGCCAACTCCAGGGTGTGATTCATCCAATTTTTGGGCTCCTGAAGCCAACCCCAGGGTCTCTTTGAAGTAATGTTTGGGCTCCTGCTGCTGCTGCTGCCAACTCCAGGGTGTGATTCATCCAATTTTTGGGCTCCTGAAGCCAACCCCAGTGTCTCTTTAAAGTAATATTTGGGCTCCTGCTGCTGCTGCCAACTCCAGGGTGTGATTCATCCAATTTTTGGGCTCCTGAAGCCAACCCCAGGGTCTCTTTAAAGTAATATTTGGGCTCCTGTTGCTGCTGCTGCCAACTCCTGCCAACTCCAGGGTGTGATTCATCCAATTTTTGGGCTCCTGAAGCCAACCCCAGGGTCTCTTTAAAGTAATATTTGGGCTCCTGCTGCTGCTGCTGCCAACTCCAGGGTGTGAATCATCCAATTTTTGGGCTCCTGAAGCCAACCCCAGGGTCTCTTTAAAGTAATGTTTGGGCTCCTGTTGCTGCTGCTGCCAACTCCTGCCAACTCCAGGGTGTGATTCATCTAATTTTTGGGCTCCTGAAGCCAACCCCAGGGTCTCTTTAAAGTAATATTTGGGCTCCTGCTGCTGCTGCTGCCAACTCCAGGGTGTGAATCATCCAATTTTTGGGCTCCTGAAGCCAACCCCAGGGTCTCTTTAAAGTAATATTTGGGCTCCTGCTGCTGCTGTCAACTCCTGCCAACTCCAGGGTGTGATTCATCCAATTTTTGGGCTCCTGAAGCCAACCCCAGTGTCTCTTTTAAGTAATGTTTGGGCTCCTGCTGCTGCTGCCAACTTCTGCCAACTCCAGGGTGTGAGTCATCCAATTTTTGGGCTCCTGAAGCCAACCCCAGGGACTCTTTAAAGTAATGTTTGGGCTCCTGTTGCTGCTGCTGCCAACTCCTGCCAACTCCAGGGTGTGATTCATCCAATTTTTGGGCTCCTGAAGCCAACCCCAGGGTCTCTTTAAAGTAATATTTGGGCTCCTGCTGCTGCTGCTGTCAACTCCTGCCAACTCCAGGGTGTGATTCATCCAATTTTTGGGCTCCTGAAGCCAACCCCAGGGTCTCTTTAAAGTAATATTTGGGCTCCTGCTGCTGCTACTGCCAACTTCTGCCAACTCCAGGGTGTGATTCATCCAATTTTTGGGCTCCTGAAGCCAACCCCAGGGTCTCTTTAAAGTAATATTTGGGCTCCTGCTGCTGCCAACTCCAGGGTGTGATTCATCCAATTTTTGGGCTCCTGAGGCCAACCCCAGGGTCTCTTTAAAGTAACATTTGGGCTCCTGCTGCTGCTGCCAACTTCTGCCAACTCCAGGGTGTGATTCATCCAATTTTTGGGCTCCTGAGGCCAACCCCAGGGTCTCTTTAAAGTAATATTTTGGCTCCTGCTGCTGCTGCTGCTGCTGCCAACTTCTGCCAACTCCAGGGTGTGATTCATCCAATTTTTGGGCTCCTGAAGCCAACCCCAGTGTCTCTTTAAAGTAATATTTGGGCTCCTGCTGCTGCTGCTGCCAACTCCAGGGTGTGATTCATCCAATTTTTGGGCTCCTGAAGCCAACCCCAGGGTCTCTTTAAAGTAATATTTGGGCTCCTGTTGCTGCTGCTGCCAACTCCTGCCAACTCCAGGGTGTGATTCATCCAATTTTTGGGCTCCTGAAGCCAACCCCAGGGTCTCTTTGAAGTAATGTTTGGGCTCCTGCTGCTGCTGCTGCCAACTCCAGGGTGTGATTCATCCAATTTTTGGGCTCCTGAAGCCAACCCCAGGGTCTCTTTAAAGTAATGTTTGGGCTCCTGCTGCTGCTGCTGCCAACTCCAGGGTGTGATTCATCCAATTTTTGGGCTCCTGCTGCTGCCAACTCCAGTGTCTCTTTAAAGCAATGTTTGGGCTCCTGCCCCTCATAGTGATGCCACTTCAACTCTCTTGAATTCAATTGTGCCGCTCTGCGATTCTATTAGCGATGCCTCTGATCTGCATGTGATATTTCTTCAAAGTATTATTTAACTAACCCAGCACGCATCCTGTGCGTGTTACAGCAAGGCAGAATGGTTTACAACCCTATTGAGGCTCTAGGAGGCTCAGAAATAGCCGTTTTTAATAGCGATTCGTCGCGAATTTATTCGGGTCGAAACGATTTTTGTCGGAAAATTCGGCGAATCAGTCGAATCGAATTTTTCAAAAGTTCGCTCATCTCTACATATGGTATTAACAGAGTATCGCATTGTGCAAGTAATCATATACCAGACAGTAGTACAGTTAAAAAGAAAAGCACCTACTACTATAACACAACATAATAATAACAAAAAAAAAAGATAAAGAGAGGGGAAAAAGGGGAATAAAGCAAATGCAGGAAACAGAAAGCTATAGAGCCCAAAAAGGGCAAAACAGGGTATAGAATGGTACACGAAGCTCCATTCAGCCGTGCCCCAGAGTTTGAGGGTACCAGTATGAAAAGTATGAACCCATGGGCTCCAGACTATTTCAAACTTTTCCACACCACCATTAGAGAAGACCAACGTTTTTCAGAAAGCATAATGGTGTTAGCTTTGGTTTAAATCTCTAAAAGAAGGGGATACTTTTTGTTTTCCAAGCTCAAGCTAAAACTTGCTTTGTGGCAGTTAAAATGTGCTGTGTCAAGATAAATTGCATGTGGGTACAATGGGGTTTCATATTCAATAATGCTACCTCTAGTGAATGGTCCCAGATGGTACCCTGGAACAATTTAAAGACTTTGATCCAAATACAAACAGCTAGCGGGCATGACTACAATATTTGAGTATTAGGTACCTAGATCTGTGCAGCCTCTAAAATAATGTGGAGGGTAGTTAGAAATAGTCCAGTAGATACACTCCAGCACCAAGTACCATCACATTAAAACCTTAATGTTAGCTTCCATGGCTGCAACACAGGAGTCTGTATAAGAAGTATTAGACCATACCTTACCCCAAGTATCATCCTGACAGAACTATTTCCCACTTCACTGCGTAAGTTGGAAGATCCTGTGCCTTATTTTCCTGTAATAGATTATACAATGTCGAGATGGTACCCTTATAGTTGAGATAATTGATACAAGTATTTTTCAAAGGGCATTGTTTGAAGCAATTACTTGTCTTGACCTATGACAGAACGGACAAAGTGCTGTATCTGCAAGTAATGAAACAATTCATTACTGTTCAGTTTGTGGCTGGGTGACAAAGAAGTGAACATCTTCAGCTTGCCACCCTCTAGTAAATCTATAACCCTAGTTAACCCAGAATCCTCCCACCTGGAGAAGTTTCTGAAGAATCGATACCAGCAGGGAACAAAGGATTGCCTAGACAATATGTGAAACATACATGGTCTATGGGGGGAAATAACATACAGCTCTTGTTCATTTTAACCCAAACCTTTTCACTGTAATTGGGATACTAAAATGCTTTGTCTCAACTCAAAGAACATAATTTATAGAGAAGGATCCTAGCGCTGCATCTTCAATTTCAACCCATAAAGGCTTTTCAGCATTAGTGTTATAGGCTGATAATTCTGCCACCTGACTCGCCTAATAGTAAGATAAGTGGGGCAGGCCCAGAGCTCCCAGGTCTCTCAGGCCTCAGATTTAGGTGTGTAGAGAGTCACCTTAGCAATCCTAGGGCTGGTATAGCCCCAGAAAAACTTGTTAATTCTGGATTGTAATGTATACAGAACCTGTGAAGGAACCCCTACAGGTAGTACAATATTTTTTACAGCCAACTGCGGCCAGTCTTCCCAACCATAATAATTTGAGTTTAGATCACTTAGCAAGTCAGCACCGATATTGTAGGGGGATGGTTAACTTCATAGAGGCTAAAATAATCACTTGCCATTCCATATAAACCGAAAGGCCTGTTTTATATGTTGTAGATCAGTTTCGGATAAGCCGATGTTCAAAGCATATGATTTTGAAGGGTTGACTTGAAGTCCAGAGAGACATTCAAATTCTCCTAGTATTTTAAAAAAATTTGGAAGTGATATGGAGAGGATTAGTAGTTAATAGGAGCAGAATATCATCGGCAAAGAGACTAATCTCATGGGGTTTGTCCGGCTCCTCCAGACCCTTAACATCTGCACATTGCATAATCCATTGCGATAATGGCTAGATAACCAATGCAAACAATGGGGTCAGTTCAGAGCCAGGTTAGAATTCTATTTCCTTTTCGTGGAGAGAAAACTGCCACTGACTTTCATTGTCTACCAGATGTAACTTTCATTGTCTACCGGGTGTAAACTTTCACCTGGCTCTGAATCAGGCCCAAAGTAGACAATGAAAGTCAATTGCAGGTTTCTTTCCTAAAAAAAGAAGTGAGAATTCTCAGCTGGCTCTGAATCGACCCCAATAATTATGGGGATAATGGGCATCCCTACTTTTTACACCTATTGGTGTTAAAAGTATTTCACAAAGGCACTGGGTTCGGCATACAGTAAATCCACCCAAATCTCTTGCCAATTACACAGAATATAAGATAGTGTCATAAACTTTCCTAACATTGAGAGATAGCAACATAGCCCCAGAGGCTCTCTTATTAGTCGTGGGTCACTCTCTGCACGCCGTCTCTGGCTTATTTACAGGGGATCAACCCCACTTGCTCTATTTCTACTAGGAGGCTGATAAAGAGGTTAAGGTAAAAGGCCTACTGAACCCAAGAAGGGGTTAGCATCCGCCAAGCCACTATTAGACATCCAGCCTATTCTGCTTAGGGGTAAGGAACCCCCATTTTATGTAACCGCTCACTATACTAGAGCTGTGGGTGCATCCTGGGCCTTTAACCATCAGGCTTCACAGGCTTCAGTGGACCAGCCTTTTTTGGTCTATAAATATAATCTTTATTATTTAGGCATTCCTCTCAGAGACACAGTCTGTGCTGCATTTACACACAACAGAATAATACAAGGTGAGCACACCAATTTGTATAAAGGGTACTGTGGTCCCCTCTGTGAAGGTAGGACCAACTGGCAATGTTCAAAACACAGACCAAATGCAAAAAGTGTATTGGTAGGTAAATCACATAGACAATAATATATGCATGCAAAAACATACAACAACCCATCAGATGCAAAATATATGGGTCAATAATGGCCAACTGTTATACTGAACAAAAAGGATACCATTGAGATGGATTTCAACTAAATTGTGTAAGCCTAGGATGCATTTCACAACTAAAAATGATGTGAATGTGTAAACAATTCAACCTCTCCTGAGTGGCTGGCCAAATGTAAACAATACTAATAATAATAAAAATATTAATATTATCTCCTGGCTGGCGCAAGCCAAATGTAAACAAGAGAATATAATAATAATATTAATATCTCCTGAATGGCTCTTAGCCAAATGTAAACAATACTAATAATAATAACTACAATATTATATCAATATCTAGATATTAATTTATAACTCTAAATCTCCTGCCTGGGTCGCCACTTGTAGACAATATTATAACTAGATATTAATAATATTGTGTATATATTTATCCTGCCCGGCTCGACTAAAATAGGCAACACATATACCAATATTATCAATATCTGGCCAATGATCACACAATGGATACACGCATAAGACTATAAGACTGTAGTTCTTTTGACTTCTGGTATATGCAAGAGACACTGGGACAAGTAGTAAATAAAGAGATATATTGCTGACAAAATAACACAATAATGCAATCAAATCTCAAATCAGACACAATACAATCCAGTTATGAGACTGGCATACATATATACAGGGAAAGACACATTACCCTCCTGATACGGCACTCACAAGCTTCTCCTGTGCAAGCAGTCTCCCATCAAAACCCCCTCCTTCCTTCTCCTGCCTCCTCTCCTGTCTGCACCCCCTCAATTATACCTCCCTGCCCTTTTGATCTCCAGTCCTGCCGACCTCCACCCCCCCTTGGGCTTGACCCACCGGTTATGCAAAAGAGGGTGCATCCCGGAAATTCCCAGAAGCCGTTTGTATATTTTATGGTGCCAGCGTCTATCTAACCTTTTGATGTCCAGTCGTTTTGCTAGGGGGGTGCAACTATTATTTCAGGTCTATATGTCTATTTACAACATATTTATGGTGTGGTCACAGAATGTTGATATTATCTAGTGCCCTCTCAGATGTCTTTTGTTCTATTTTCTGGTTTTGGAATGCAGATATTATCTAGCTTGGAGAACCTGCTGTTCTAATTAGCTTGCTCCTTGTGTCATGCATGCTGTTTATATATTTTTTGTATAAATCAAATATAACATAAATCTATATGTATATGACCATATATCGCTGTATATTTACATATCCCCCGCTTGAGGGCATTCATATCTTGATGTGAAAAGCCCTCACTTTGCTCTTTGGTTATACACTTGCTCTCAGATCATCCTTTAAAAGTGATTCAAATTTGCTGAGACTGATGGGACCCGATACATTACAGCACAATGCTATGACAACCTACATTATCTCAAGTTACAGCCCGCATCCTTCAGCCACCACAAACTGTTTTAATGCCACACCTTCTTCAACAGATCATCAAACATATTACATATTTTTACACCATCCATAACCGCTTATGTGATTTTGGGTGACCAAATCTGGTGACATCCGGATTTATTCACTGCCGCTCCTGCTGGACACTCATCAGTCGACTTCCATTGCAGACACTGCTTTATAAGCTGTCACTGAGTGTCCAAGGCCTGTATTATCAACGAAGTGGGTGCACAAGGTGACAGTCCATAATATACTGATTGCACAGCGTGACAGTGCATATTGTTATGGGTGCACATCATCAGAACTGCCCATGGTTTCATGGTGCACAGCATCAGAGCTGCCCATATTGTCATGGGTGCATATCATTAGAACAGTCCATATTGTTATGGGTGCACATGTACTTTGACAGTTCCCACAGACCATAAGGAGTTACAGCAACAGTACATCTGCAATATTAGAAGCAATCGGTGATATACTCTCCAACACAGTGATACACAGCAGACTCCAAGAAAAAGATTTTTGGTCACAGAGCATAAACATAATGCAACATAGCAAACGGCGTATTACGGTGGAAATGTCTGAAAGAAAACCTTGAACAAAAGAAAGTGTGACTCTGTAGATGGGGCTTTGAGGATTCAAGCTATAACCAAAGAGCAATATGGTTGCTACTATGCTATATCAATAATCCCCTCCGTCTCTGCAAACTCAAATCAAGGGCGTCTCTGGGCTATCTATGGAAAAATCTGTTAAAAAGGTATGTTTACAATATACCACATATTACAACAAACATCCCTAAGATATTAGGTCCACCTAATGCAGACCTCGTGTATTGACAATATTGTACAATACTAAATGGTAACCTTCGCCCACTTCCTACCATTTCAAAAGTAATGCATGTGAAGAAAATGGGGAGAAAAGCTGCTCGCCCACTTCATACCATTCAACGTGAAGAAACATAAACAAACAGATAGTTTCAAATTGTGTGCCTGTGTACAAACTACAAAAAAAAGTTGCTTAGGCAAAAAAAATGGTTCCCACTCCAATAACATAACAGGAAAAATAGCTTACAAGCACACAATTTAAAATGATTGATCCAATGAACAGGCTAAATTATGAATTTTAGCCTTTTCATTGTTCATTGTAAAAGGAAAAAACGCTTTAAAACCGGTTCCCAATGCATTGTCACTGGAAAGACACTGGCTGTATAGAAATGCTAATGATAATGCCTGTGAGTGACACTGCAGCCCCAGCAACAGAGCATTCCACACAGCCTGTCAGTGACACCTGGGAGAACTCCTACATACACTAGGCTGGCACTAGTTACTAAATGCGCAATCTGTAAACTATAGCTCAATCATAAAAAAATACTAAATCTACACTTTAATGGAAATCAGGGATATCCGAAACCCTGTCCATGCCAGCTTAGCAGTTCAGGTCTTTTAACTAAAAAACCAAAAACAAAAATTAATTTAGATCTTTGATCACCTGACTGCTTTTATCAAATTAATCTTTGAGGCTTATCCTTAACGTGTGCACATAAAAAAAAAAAAACCCAACACAAAAAAGCACACGTTAAGGTCCCCAAAACCTAATGTAAAGATCAAAGAGTTAATCAGAGACTTAGCCGGGATTTTATCCAATGGACTTGAAAGACAAAGCACACAGAGTTAATAACACCTAACTGGGTGCCTATCTATAACCTTTGGTGCAAGCCTTGGCTCATCCGACATTCTTCTGTTCCCCGACATACTTACCTCTTCACTTATGGCCATAACCTGTTGTATCAGGGAGCTCATATCACTCCTCAGTTGCAGATTTTCTGCCATAAGGTATTCATTTCTGGCTCTTAACCATTTTACTGGGACACACTTTACAGGTTTGTTTTGACTATAATGTTCCCTAGCAAATTCCTTATGGTTAAAGCTCCCTGTCCCAAATCTAGCAGAATACACCAATGTCTGCCTTTTGTGGGTTCTATAACTCTGGGCTTTATTACTACACATTGGTTTTGCAGAGGGGCAGAGCCTGGAAATGTGATCCGCTTGGCCACAAGAGTGACACTTCACACTCCTAGCTCTCTTTACATTGTCTCTGCAGGCTACAGCAGAGTTAATTATTCTAGGCATTGCTTTTTGTAATGGGGGCCTTGAGACTGCCACTGGAGCTTGTGTGACTGCACTAACCTTTGGGGCTACCTTTGGGTAATTTTCACTCCTACAATTACCCTGCACCTCCGAATCTATATGCTCATTTGATGAAGACCCACATGAAATCTCCTCAGCAGCACCAGGAAATGCATCTCTCTGTCTCCTGATATCCACAGACACAAGTTCAACTTCTTTTTCTGTGGCTATCAGCTTTTCTGACATTGCCTGATTGTTCATGCGCAATTCTCTGCTCTCAGCTCTCAGCTGCTCCACAATTGCGCCCAAACTTTCAGTAGATGCCCTCATGGCTCCTAGCGCTTTATCCAGGGAGTTTACCTCCTCTTTGAGGCTTTCATTTTGTATTTTCACCAAAACAAACTCCTTTGCAATCCAAACTGCCCCATAAATCAAAAAGCGTTTGCCCTCAGATTTGGAGATTTGCTTAGCAGCAATGCATTTAGACACATAATCCTGGGCTTCAGCCCATGGGTTACTGGATCCCTGCATTGCTCTAATAATCCCCTCTGCATTCTTTACCTTGTTAATCTTTTTTAAAAGACCCTCCATGTCTATACAATAAGGTACTTCAAATCAATTGCAACACTTTAAGATATGCTATAGTTACCAATAGCAACAGCGGTCTGTGAACTATAGAAATTAAATTACACAATGTATTATTTCTCCAATATACTCAATATTCACCACATCCCAGCGCTCCGCAAATACTCAAGATGCCTCCTGGCTGGCTCGCCAAATGTAAACAATTCAACCTCTCCTGAGTGGCTGGCCAAATGTAAACAATACTAATAATAATAATAATATTAATATTATCTCCTGGCTGGCGCAAGCCAAATGTAAACAAGAGAATATAACAATAATAATATTAATATCTCCTGAATGGCTCTTAGCCAAATGTAAACAATACTAATAATAATAACTACAATATTATATCAATATCTAGATATTAATTTATAACTCTAAATCTCCTGCCTGGGTCGCCACTTGTAGGCAATATTATAACTAGATATTAATAATATTGTGTATATATTTATCCTGCCCGGCTATCAATATCTGGCCAATGATCACACAATGGATACACGCATAAGACTATAAGACTGTAGTTCTTTTGACTTCTGGTATATGCAAGAGACACTGGGACAAGTAGTAAATAAAGAGATATATTGCTGACAAAATAACACAATAATGCAATCAAATCTCAAATCAGACACAATACAATCCAGTTATGAGACTGGCATACATATATACAGGGAAAGACACATTACCCTCCTGATACGGCACTCACAAGCTTCTCCTGTGCAAGCAGTCTCCCGTCAAAACCCCCTCCTTCCTTCTCCTGCCTCCTCTCCTGTCTGCACCCCCTCAATTATACCTCCCTGCCCTTTTGATCTCCAGTCCTGCCGACCTCCACCCCCCCTTGGGCTTGACCCACCGGTTATGCAAAAGAGGGTGCATCCCGGAAATTCCCAGAAGCCGTTTGTATATTTTATGGTGCCAGCGTCTATCTAACCTTTTGATGTCCAGTCGTTTTGCTAGGGGGGTGCAACTGCTATTTCAGGTCTATGGGGTCGATTCAAAGAAACATGTAACAGCTTTGATTTTGGTGCCGATCATCCTATTTTTCCCGTACGCTCGTGCGTTCGTATGAACTTGCGAGTGATTCTATAAGCTAATACGTTTCTATCCTAAAATTTACGTCCGTTCGTATGGCAGTTCGGGAATCAGACCAATGTCAGTTTCCATCCTGAATTTTCCGTTTCATTTCTCAGGTTGCAACATTGGTTTTGCCCTTTTTCCTTTTTTGTCTGGACGTAAATCCTTCTGATCTTGCGGCTGCGCACTACAAACTTACCTCATTAAAGTGCATTCTAAATATTTGGTTTTTTGTTTTTCTTTATTTCATTCATTTTGTAGTAACCAACCCTTAATGAATGCATTTGCATAAGTAAATCTTACTTTGTTTAATTTTTTGTTAACTTGCATTTTTTACTTGTGGATTTAATTTTAATATTTTGGCTTCAAATGGTACAACTTAAAATTTTGTGTGTGGTTACCCACACCCTCTCCATACAGATTGCTCTCAAATATAAAAAAACACCCAGCAACTTCTGCATGTTATGAGTCTAGAAACAGCCAAGATGGCGGGTCAGGTATTATCGGGCAGCCTGCAAACAGAAAGGGCCTTGTGACTGTGTTGCTCTGCATTCTTTGATTTCTGACCTTTCCGTGCCCCCAGCTCTGCTGTGTCTGTGCAAAATACAGCAGTAACCCACATCCTGCACTTTATCCCACTCTCCTCTCCTCAGTAAGTGTGATGCATCTGACCAAAGATGAGCTAAAATAATTAAACAAAGCAAAGGTAAACAACTACACCAATAAATTCAATCTAAAAATATTATTCTAGTACATCAATTTAGAAATAAATAACAAAGGACATAAGTTTCTTTAATTAACGCAAATATATGGATGTATTGCAAAATAAAGGTTTCCATGCAAAGGACTAATTAAGGTCCACATTAAAATGATTTTATAAGGCATACATGAATCAGGTATGCATTGCCATACAATTTATGGCCTCGGCCATGCTGATACATGCAGTTCATTGGAGCTCAAGACGCGCAGACTCCTCCACATAGCCAAAAAACCTGTTCAAGAACAGCAATCCGACTGCTAAAAGGTGTCGGCAGTGGCTTTCTTTTAAAATGTATTTAGAGGTTGGAAAACTGTTCTCTGAATCACACCGAAACCCATTCGATTATCCTAAGTTTTACGTTTTGATCCTAAGTTTTAGGATTTGATCCTAAGTTTTACGTTTTGATCCTAAAATTTAGGAACGAACTTCCGATGATCGTAAGAGCATATACGCATTCGTACGTAGGCTCGTGCGAGTCGGAAATGGCCAAAAAAACAGGAAAAAATGACTAACACCCACCCAAACTTACGATTCTCGATCCGAAATCAATTAACTTTTGCTCTTTGAATCGAGGGGTTTATGTCTATTTACAACATATTTATAGTGTGGTCACAGAATGTTGATATTATCTAGTGCCCTCTCAGATGTCTTTTGTTCTATCTCCTGGTTTTGGAATGCAGATATTATCTAGCTTGGAGAACCTGCTGTTCAAATTAGCTTGCTCCTTGTGTCATGCATGCTGTTTATATATTTTTTGTATAAATCAAATATAACATAAATCTATATGTATATGACCATATATCGCTGTATATTTACATATGTAACCAGCAATCTTATAGTACCAATCAGTCTATGAGTATACTGTTGGTAAAAATGACCTTCTGTGTAGCTAAGAAATAAGTGGTAATTATCTCTCATGTAAGCTTATTAACAGTATAGCCAAGGAAAATATTTCAGCTGAATGGGCTCTAGATCAGTAGTCAAAAGACATGGTCAGGTAAATGGTCATCATTTATATGTGGCCCAATAGATCTGCCATTATATTATACGCTCATGGTGCCAGAGTCATGTACTTAATATTAAGGAGAATAAGGCAAACACTGAGTAGTGCATATAAGAAAATAACAGCATTTACATGAAACATATAAAGTCAACAGCAGAGATGGCAGGTCAAGTAGTACACAGATTAACAGCCCACGAAACACAGTACCAAAGGATTACAGCATCAGTAGGCTATAAGAAACATAAAAAGGGTAATCCAGGCAAGAGGTCAGGTTCAGGCAAAAGCTCAGCACTGGAAGAAATTAAAGATACTTTAAACCCAATGGCAATAATAAGGGAAGCAGCTTACCTGATGCCTGTCCTTTGTGTGTCTCCTACATTTCATGCATCAACAGGTAGAAGCAGTAGCAGGACTCTGGCCCTTGGCACTTTCAGCATCAGTGAGTCTGACAAGCCACAGTGGTCCCACAGCTGTCTCTGATCAGAGCATGATCAAGACCCAAGATAATGCTGTGCCATGTGTGGTAATGTGCAAGGTGCCATCATGGACGGAAGGTATGTGGCACCATGGTACCTGGCCTTGGTGCAGTAAACCGTGTGTTTTATTTCCCAGCATCAGCTGCTAATGGCAGTCTGGTGCTGAAGTTAGTATAGCTGAAAGGCTAACCCGGGACGGTTTTACTGGGATGGAGTAGAGCAGGGTGGGACTCCATCCCAATACCCAGGTCCGGGTTTTACAGGCCGCATAAATAGCCTGGGGAATCAGCTGTGCACTGTCTGTGACTGGAGCTCACTTGGGGAGTGAGACTCTGGGAGCCTGGCTGAAAACTCCTATGCAGGCGGTTTCATGCGGACCCAAGGTGGATTCGGTTGCAAAGCAGCAACTTTGCCCAAGGACTAAAAATGCTGTTTGCCCGTCTGATTGACTTATGCTGCATTTTCCTGAAAAGGTGATGTAACCCGAAAGGGCATATGCTTTTATGGATTTTGGTGTGAATAAACACGGACTTTAAGTTTAACTTTTCGCCTCTGAGCCTCTATACTGCAAACATCCTGCTGTCTACCAGAGCTAATCATCACATTTGGTGTCGGATGCGGGCAGAGCAGTGAGGCCGTTGCTAGGAGCATCCGACGGAAAAGTTTTTTTTTTGCATGTCCTACATTAAGCCTGCCAGGCTGCTACCTGTGACCGCAGACAAAATGGAGGCTGTCGTGAAAGCGCTCATGGAGGCGAATCTGCAGCAGCACGAGGCCAACAAGCAGCAGCGGGAGACCAACAAGCAGCAGCAGGAGACCAATCAGCTGCTATTGCAACATGTGATGGCGCTGCAAGCTGCAGGAGCGCCCAAAAGTGTCCCTGATGCCCGAAAAGCTGTCCGCTTGGCGCTTACAAAATGACCCCTTCGGATGACGTTGAGACCTACCTGGCGGTGTTTGAAAAAGTGGCTACAAGGGAGAAGTTGCCACATGACCAGTGGGCTGACTTCATCGCTCCATATTTGGCATCTGGACCCCAGCAGGTGTTGTTTGATCTTCCAGACGACCAAGCCGCTGACTACCCGACTCTGAAGGGTGAGATACTGGCCAGACTGAGGGTGAATGTGTGGGTTCGGGCTCAGCGGGTGCATCAATGGAGCTATCAGTCGGCAGAGCCCGCCAGACCCCAGTACTATAAACTGCTGCACCTACTGCAAAAATGGCTGCAGCCAGACTTATTAAGCCCCACTCCCATGTTGGACCGCTTGCTGGCGGACATGTTCTGGAGGGCTTTACCGCACCCTCTCCAGCACTGGGTTGGCCAGGTATCCCCCGGCAACACTCTAGAAATGGTTGACCTAGTGGAGCAATATGAGGCCACCAGGAACTTGCAAGGGGGCTTCACGTGGAGGGATTCGGGGAAACCCCGGAGGTCCCCACCCCGGCGAGTGGCGTCCCCTAAACCCCCTCAGGACCTACCCCCCAAAGTCCCTGCCCCGGTGTTGTGTTGGGGGTGTAAGGAGCAGGGACATATCAGAGCCAATTGTCCCCACCAGGGGGAGCCCATGGACGTGAACTTTGGTTACCGCCCTTTAATGTATGCCAGGAGGCTGTGTGCTGCCGGTGTCCCTGAGCTTGTGGGGCAAAGTCACCTCTGTCAGGTGAAAGTGGGAGATACCCTGGCTGTGGCCCTTTAGGACGCGGGGAGTATGGATACCCTGGTAAGACCCGCCATGGTACTGTCCGATGAGTACACGGGGCGGACAACCGGGGTCTTGTGCATTCACGGGGACTTGAGAGACTATGCCACAGCACAAGTGACTCTAACCGCTGTCTCCGGTAGCTGGAACCACAAAGTCGCCGTCGCCGCTAAACTCCCGTACGAACTTATTATTGGGAGAGACTTTCCGGGGTTCATGTCACTATAGACCAAGTTGGGAGTTCCGGAAACCCGCGAAGCGGGTGTGTCCCCAATAGACTGGCCCTACTCAGGGGTGACCCCGGAACCCTGGGAACCGGAGTCAGGAGGGACAACGGTAGGGGTGACCACCTCTACGGTGGAAGAGGGGGAGTCAACCCCACTGAGTGTTATGGTTGGAGATGTGGAAGAGTTGGCAACGGGTCCAGAGTTGGCAGATCTCCATGTCTCCACA
Source organism: Gastrophryne carolinensis (assembly GCA_027917425.1). Lineage (NCBI taxonomy): Eukaryota > Metazoa > Chordata > Amphibia > Anura > Microhylidae > Gastrophryne > Gastrophryne carolinensis. The sequence goes on along the minus strand of CM051239.1, from coordinate 223,770,022 downwards.
GTTAATTTTGGTACAGCACAACACCAGGACCCGACTCTATCTCGGGCCTGGGAGAATGTTCTTGAGGTGGAAGGTGAACCACAACAGCCGGGGGCGGAGTTACAGTTTCCTCGCTTTGTGGTTTTTCACCAGGATATGCTGTACCGAGTAAACAAGGTACGTGAAGAGGTGGTGGAACAATTGGTGGTACCTAATCCCTATCGCAAGCTGGTGTTGGATTTGGCCCACCAATATGTTCATTGAGCAGATTGCCATGGATCTGTTGGGTCCAATGCCAAAATCCGCTAGAGGGCACCAACATATTCTGGTGGTCTTGGACTATGCCACGCGGTACCCCGAGGCCATACCCCTGCGACACACCTCAGCCAAGCTCATTGCTAGGGAGCTTATGGAAATGTTTTCCCGAGTAGGCGTGCCTAAAGAGGTCCTGACCGATCAAGGTACCCCGTTTATGTCTAAAGTAATGAAAGAGCTATGTAAATTGTTGCAGGTGAAACAATTGCGGATATCCGTTTACCACCCGCAAACAGACGGCCTGGTAGAAAGGTTTAACCAAACTTTAAAAACCATGTTAAAACGTATGGTCGCCAAGGATGGGAAGAATTGGGACTTGCTGCTGCCCTACCTGATGTTCTCAGTGCGAGAGGTGCCCCAGTCCTCTACAGGGTTCTCGCCCTTCGAACTCTTATACGGTCGGCATCCACAGGGCCTGTTGGATATAGCCAAGGAGGCTTGGGAACAGCAACCCACACCCCACAAAAGTGTGGTAGAGTACGCTACTCACCTACAGGAATGGATAGAGACCGTGTGGCCGCTGGTGAGGGAACATATGGAGGCAGCGCAGCGGGCCCAAAGCAGGATTTATAACCGGCAAGCCAGGGTACGGAACTTTAACCCAGGTGACAGGGTTGTGGTTCTGGTACCCACAGTGGACAGTAAATTTCTGGCTAGGTGGCAGGGTCCCTACGAGGTGATTGGGAAAGTTGGGGAAGTGACTTACAAGGTACATCAGCCCGGGCGGAGAAAGCCAGAGCAGGTGTACCATGTAAACCTGCTTAAGCTGTGGAATGACAGGGAGACCCCTGTGGGTTACAGTCCCCGAACAGGTATGTTAGGGGTGGAGCTTCCCGTCCGTCGGTCTGCTGTTAGAGAAGCGGTAGTTGAGGTGAAAGCTGGCGACAACCTCTCCTCTAAACAGACCCAGGAAGCCAGGGAGTTTGTCAGCAGAAACACGGATGTGCTTTCAGACCTCCCTGGGCGCACTTCTGTCATCCAACATGACATTGTCACGGAGCCTCAGGTTAAGATCCGGTTGAAGCCTTACCGGGTACCTGAGTCCCGGCGACAAGAAGTGCAGCAAATGCTCCGGTTAGACGTGATTGAAGAATCAAAGAGCGAGTGGGCCAGCCCAATAGTCTTGATTCCCAAGCCCGATGGTACATTGCGGTTTTGTAACGATTTCCGCAAACTTAACGAAATTTCTAAGTTTGATGCCTACCCTATGCCCCGAGTAGACAAGCTTATTGAGAAGCTAGGCCAAGCCAGGTATTTTTCTGTTTTGGACCTCACAAAAAGGTACTGGCAGGTACCCTTGACTGAGGCTGCCAAGGAGAAAACAGCCTTTATCACACCAGAGGGACTGTTCCAGTACAAGGTATTACCCTTTGGTTTACATGGCGCTCCCGCTACGTTCCAAAGGTTAATGGATATTGTCCTCAGGCCACATCGTCGGTATGCTTCGTCCTATCTGGACGAAATAATTTTCCATAGTACGGATTAGGAAAGTCACCTGCCCAAAGTCCAGGCCGTAGTGGATTCCCTCAGGAAGGCTGGTTTGACGGCAAACCCGAAAAAATGTGCCTTAGGCTTAGAAGAGACGAAATACCTGGGCTATGTGATTGGGCGAGGAGTGGTCAAGCCCCAGGCTAACAAAATAGAAGCCATCCGTAGCTGGCCACGTCCTAACACTACCCGCCAAGTGAAGTCATTTCTGGGGTTGGTGGGGTATTACATGAGGTTCATTCCCAATTTTGCCACCATAGCGGCACCATTGACAGACCTGTTAAAGGGACGCAAGTCTGTCATGGTGAAATGGAATGAACAGGCCGAAAAAGCGCTCTCCGCTTTGAAGTCTGCCCTGTGTGGGTCTCCGGTGTTGGTGACACCCGACTTTAAGAGGGAGTTTATAGTACAGACCGATGCCTCCGAGGTAGGTCTCGGTGCTGTACTGTCTCAGGAAGTCAACGGGAAAGAACACCCCGTTGTTTACGTGAGTCGCAAATTGACACCTGCGGAGACCCGGTATAGTATCGTGGAGAGAGAGTGTTTGGCCATTAAGTGGGCCCTTGAGTCTCTTCGCTACTACTTGCTGGGGAGAAGTTTCCGTCTGATTACGGACCTTTCTCCCCTCAAGTGGATGTGCCAGGCTAAGGACAGGAATGCCAGGGTCACCCGGTGGTTCCTGTCCTTGCAAAAGTTCTCCGTAGAGCACAGAGCGGGACGGTTGTTGGGTAATGTGGATGCCCTGTCCCGGGCACATTGTTTGTCGTGTGTCCACCCCCTCAGGGTTGAACAAAGGGGGGGGGGTATGTGGTAAGGTGCAAGGGGCTGTCATGGACGGAAGGTATGTGGCACCAAGGTACCTGGCCTTGGTGCAGTAAAACCGTGTGTTTTATTTCCCAGCATCAGCTGCTAATGGCAGTCTGGTGCTGAAGTTAGTATAGCTGAAAGGCTAACCCGGGACGGTTTTACTGGGATGGAGTAGAGCAGGGTGGGACTCCATCCCACTACCCAGGTCCGGGTTTTACAGGCCGCATAAATAGCCTGGGGAGTCAGCTGTGCACTGTCTGTGACTGGAGCTCACTTGTGGAGTGAGACTCTGGGAGCCTGGCTGAAAACTCCTATGCAGGCGGTTTCATGCGGACCCAAGGTGGATTCGGTTGCAAAGCAGCAACTTTGCCCAAGGACTAAAAATGCTGTTTGTCTGTCTGATTGACTTATGCTGCATTTTCCTGAAAAGGTGATGTAACCAGAAAGGGCATATGCTTTTATGGATTTTGGTGTGAATAAACACGGACTTTAAGTTTAACTTTTCGCCTCTGAGCCTCTATACTGCAAACATCCTGCTGTCTACCAGAGCTAATCATCACACATGACAATCAATTTACAGCTCAGCCACAACCCTGAAACTGAAGCAGTGAAACATAAGGTTTTACACATAATTTGAGACTATTAGATGCTTTGAAATGTGTGCCTTTGACCCTTTAAATGCCAAGCATGTAAATTCTACATTGTTAGGTTGAAGTGGACCAAAACCCACAGCCTTTGGCTCTGTAATCTATTAGATTCCAGAGCCACTTGATTCCTATCCCCTGGGTCATTCAGAATCAGAATTCCATGCTGTGTGAATCCCCCCAGGTCGCCAGAACCCCCCTCCTTACACGTGATCACATCAGCACAGTCGAGTGTGATGATTAGGTGGGAGGCCGTGCATGCGCTGCAGGACCGGGGAAAGGTGAGTTAGGTTGGCCAACCTGGGGGGTTTCACATGGGGGCTAGGACCAAAACCCAGGATAGTCAAAATCATGGGTTTTGGTCCACTTTAAGTGCCAAGCACATAGACTCTACATGCCCCCACTAGTGAAAAAAAAAAACAAAGCTCACTTCTGTCCTGGATCCCCCACTGGGAGTCTGCTCTTCATCCAGCAGCCTCTTATTGCTGATTCAGGGACTGAGAACGTCCATTTTCTGCCCCACGCGCTGACCTTTGTCACCTCGCCAGCCGCCACAGGGAGGGGCCTTTTATAGAGTGAGTAAGATTATGTCATCCCACTCCTCTGCTGTAAAATGATGGTTCTGGCAGCAGTAGAGCTGTCAGAACCCAGTAGTGATTGGTGGGGGCAGATACAAGGGCAGGGGACTCTGATCCCCTGCCTGCGCATCCGGCTTCCACCGATTACTACCAGCTGTCATTGTAGCAGTGATGATCTGCTGACACCATGAGAGTGGTTGGATTGGATCACAAACCCAGAAATGAAAGTGGTTGCCCAATAATAATTATAAATTACGCCAATGTGAGAGGAAATGGATTTACAACTTACATGCTGGTTTTCCAGAGGACATAAATGAGGACCTGTCATGGGCATCCTTCTCATATAAATTATGATAGATATGGTTGTCATTGTTTCTATATCTAATTTCTGTGTTTTTCTCCTTTGTTTTTAGAATTTAATGATTTGCTGTTAATTCATCATTGAAGTATCAGTATACTCCACTGTATAGTTCAGTCTACAAGCAATTAATTGGTCTGGCTTAACAACTTCCAATGAAGTTCTAATGGGAGCTAATAGGGGGTATTAAGGGACTACATACATGAATATGTAACTATTCATAATGTTATAAGTGACAACCAGGGCACTGGTTTTACTAAGGACAGAAGCTGCCAGACTTAGCTTCTATGAGAAGGTGAGTAGAATCCTGGACAGTGGGGCAGCTGTAGATATATTTTTTCTGGATTTTGCAAAAGCATTTGACACTGTCCCCCATAGATGCTTATTGGGGAAATTGAGATCTTCTGGATTAGAGAATACAGTTTGTAACTAGATTGAAAACTGGCTGAAGGATCGTGTGCAGAGAGTTGTGGTTAATGATACCTACTCTGAATGGTTACCGGTTGTAAGTGGAGTACCCCAGGGTTCAGTCCTGGGCCCACGTTTATTCAACTTGTTTATAAACGACATAGAAAATTGAATTAAGTTCACTGTCTCTATTTTTGCAGTGTATTGAAGATGTTCGCAAGCTTCAGGCTGACTTGGACACTTTGAGTGTCTGGGTATCCACTTGGCAAATGAAGATCAATGTGGAGAAATGAAAAGTCATGCACTTGGGGTCTAACAACCAGAAGCCCACATATATCCTCGGGGGAGTAAAACTGGGAGAAACATTTGTTGAGAAGGATAGGGGGGGCACTGGTAGCTCACTAGTAGATCACAGGCTAAATAACAGCATGCAATGTTAAACAGATGCTTCCAAGGCCACCAAGATATTATCATGCATTAAAAGAGGCACGGAATCACGTGGATAGGATGTAATTTTGCCTCTTTACAAGGCACTAGTGCACCCTCATCTGGAATATGCCGTCCAGTTCTGGGCACCCATTCATACATTTTTTTTATTTTAAATGAAGCTACAAAGTGTAAAAAAATATCATTTTTATTTTTTTCCACATATTTCACCCACATATATTAATGTGTTTAGGTAAATTAGGTTGCTGCACACCAATTGGAAAAACAACATTATGTGGGTGCTATCATTTACTGGGGAATTCCTTCAAATTTTCCCATTAAGCAATTGCAAGATACCTTAGGGATGTAAAGATGCACACCACCATCCTAAAATAAAGTGCTCAAATCCAATGTATTTTGAAATAATCATAAATCAAATAATGTAAATACAAGGCAAAAATGAGGAACAACATTTTTTGTAACAAAAAAAATGCTAACAATCTTGAATCCCAATGTGAAAAGAATATATGTTGCTTAAGAGTTTAGAAATCCAGGAAATATGTTCCAGCCCAGCGGTTTCTTTCCATTTTCTGGTGTTACAGTAGGCTAGTAATGGAAAATTGCACAGTGCCTACAATGTTCACATTGTCAGATTCATATGAAACATCATCCTTGTGTATCTGGTAGCTTTTAGTAATAGAACTGGATTGCACTCATGACGTGCAGTCATGCACCCAGTGTGTAACAATGGCACCCTTAGGCTAAACAGTAGATAGACAATATGAATCAAATTAAATCATAATAACATTAAAGTACAATGAACTTATTGCAAAATATAAGGCATGGCATGCTAAATAGAGTGAGAGAGCGGGGTGATCGCCCCAGTAATGTATTACAGACGTTTCGAGGGGCATGTCCCGCTTTGTCAAGGTTGCTGCCTTGACAAAGGGGCCGTGTGCCTTGAAACCAGCTTAGGCCAATCCAGAGTTTCTGCGCCAATACAACCAGAAACATTAGCCCCCATCCTTCTGGGGATGTCTTCTGCATTCCCTTGCCCTTACAGAGGGAGGGACATTTTTAGACACTCTGAGGTATAGCAACCCCCCAAACAATATTATGTATTTAGTTTAATTGTATGGGAGGCAGTGGTCAGTGATTGAGTCTAGGCAAGAACCCAAAGAATGCAGGACGAGTGAGCCACTGTATTCCCATTTAAGGAAGAAGCTAAATTGTATTTCTTAAAAGCCAGCAATGGGTGAGGCCAACCCTCTTGTCTTCCTGCCAGAATCAATACTATTTCACATCAGGATGAAGTGAAAACCAAAGTGGTGCACCGCATAAGATAATCAAATTGTGCTACACTGTAATAGATAGAATACCAGACCACAATTAGGCACGTGGGACACAGCCCACAGGCCTAAATAACAGGAGCACCAAACAATTCTCAAAATCAATTCATTTATTAAGTATCAAACCACACAAAACATAACATGCAATATACAAGACTAACACGTTATACAAGACTAACACATTAAAAACACTGCGACACAGCATATAAATTCCTGGGATAACTCCTAAATATCAACACGTATAGAGACCCTGTAGCAAGTAATCTTTTGTGCCGGCACAAAATAACCAAAACTCAAACCCTAATGAAGTGTAAGCAGAGTAAAGTGACAGTGCATAAATGATCACAGCATAAGAACCATATTGAATATACAAACACAATTAATGTCTATTGAGCTTAATATCTAATATCTGGGCTGTGTCCCACGTGCCTAATTGTGGTCTGGTATTTCACATCAGGATGATTAAGAATATAACCCTGGGGCAGAAACTTATAAGGGTCTCACAAAGTCAACACCAGGTCACTATTCACAAAACAGGTAGAGATTGTGGTTTCACCACACAAAGGGAGATGTCTTGTGTTTTTGTCTATCCTAGAGAGATGGGGAAGGAGGTGAAGGGCATGGAGGAGGAGGAGGAGGGAGGGACTTAAGGTGATGACTGTGCTGAATCTTAAGAGATGCTAGGTTGTACACATTTTTCATTCCATTCATTGTCTGTGGAAGGGAAAATCAGATAGATGACACTGTGCATAGGACAGGCTCTGAGGTTTACAGGGACTTTGGTGTGGGGACTGTACAGTACAGTTCTTTATGTAACTGGCAATGGGCATTTATTTGGCCTTGGCGCATATGTGGCAGCTGACTAAGCAGTGGAACCAGGAGGGCCAGATATAATGGAAGCCTAACATCAATTGTCACAGAAAGCACTTTTCCTCTATCTAGGAGTTAACTGCAGCTAGGATGCCAGCTGCCTCGTGATTGAGGAGCCACTGAACCACTACGTGGGAAGGCTGAGACAGTGGCCAGGGTGTCCAATAGTATGAAAACTGGAGAGGGATCATTGTGCGCTGCAATCACTGCTACAATGGATTTGATTACTAGGAGGCCGATTCATCAATAGCGCCAGGTAGCGACAGATGAGCGACTGTAGCGTGATTTTTTCTGCGCCAGCCAGTATTCGCTGTGCTTGGCCGGCATTAGCTTGATGACAGCGACTCAGTCGGTGTGCGGTAATGTTGAATACGGGCTGGGGGGGTCGCTGTTTCACAGGTCCAGCGTTGTATGTGAGCGCCTGACAACGAATGGCCAGAGCGAACGGCTAGCTTCATATTCATCAACAAATCACGCTCCGAATGTGCTGTCGCTGTCCATTCCTTGTTTAAACCCCAGAGCGCTGGCGGCGATCTGTATTAACTAGTTTTTAACCCCTAAACAACCATATTTTTTGAATGTAACATTATACATGTTTTTAGAATCATTTTGTAATATGAATACATTAATCTCAGACCTGTTAGATCAATTCTGCACATATTTTTTTTTTTTTTTTTTTGACTTAAAAATAAATCCTAACATTGCAGAAGTGTTCTCCGATTTTTTGACATTTAAAAAAAAAAAAAAAAATTATTACCAATTAATTATGAATAATTATAGATTGCTCCATTGAAATGCATTGGACATCGCCAGGGAGCGACAGCTCATACCTGGCGCTGTGAGGGAATTTGCAGCGGCGCTGTTCGGTCCAGGCGGCTTCATGATGAATGCCGCGCTAGCCGTCGCTCTCGCCGGCGCTAGCCTCATTTTGCTTGATAAATGCGTCATTGTGACCGCCGCCGGGCGTACTTGAGTCGGTAGTCGCCATTAGCTGCCGCTACCTGGCGCTCGTCAGACACTACCTGGCGCTATCGCTTGATGAATAAGGGCCTTAATCTTTTATAGAAATCTCTTTTGGGCATTGTGCTCATTGCAATGTATATCGGACTGTTCTGGGGCAGGTTGGCTAATTTTTAGACAGCCAAAATCCCACACTGCAGGAACCAATCTCTTAATTATTCTAATAATTTATTAAAAAGCCAACTCTAAGATATAGATAAGCACAGCTTTCAGCAGCTATTTCTGTCACTGTACATTCAAAAACATAAACAACTACTGTATGTGCCAGTAGTTTCTGAATGAATTTAACCATGTTGCTGTTCCCAAAAAATGTAATCAAACATGAAACGGTACGTAGGTTTACATATGTACATGGGTACATATTTAGGTGTGAATTGCAACCTGCATATCAGTGAGCTTTTGAAACACCAAAAACCTGCAATAATAAAAGTTTCTTCTAATGTTTACACATAAAAATCACTTGAATCACTTGAGGGGGCATTTTTGCAGGTTAGGAACATAATTTTTTCAATATGGTAAGAATAATTTTTGGGAAGACTGGAAACTACAGCATTCTATGCTCTTTACAGAAATAAAATTGCTAATTATTTAGCATAGACAATTAGGTGCTGTTGATTCCAACCTTGCAAAAAAATGATCCTTATGTCACAAGAAAAACTATGTCCTTTACCTGCAAATGTTGTGCTAAAACACCCCCACCATACCTACCAACTTTTCACGGTGGCAAAGAGGGACATTTGTTAAATTAGGCCATGCCCCCTCATTGAGGGATGGGTAGGAGATTCATTGTAACAGTTAAAACCATATAAACACTTTAAATAGGCAAATGAATCCTTTAATAACGAGGCACAGGGGGACACCGACTAAAAAAACATATCAGGGACACTTGGGGGGTATGCCCCCATAACCAAATAATAGGCAAAGTGCAGAATCCCCTAATTACAGGCAGTGTGGCATTCCCTGCTCCCAATCCTATAGGCAGTGAGGCATTCCCCCCTCCCATTTCCCATATAGGCATTGTGGCATTTCCCATTCCCATAGGCAGTGTGTCATTCCCTCCATTCTATTCCCCATATAGGCAGTGTGGCCTTGCCCAATCCCATTACCATAGGCAGCGTGGCATTACCCCTATCCCATTCCCCAGTAAAAAAAAAGTATTCACACATGTCCTAGAGCTTTTGCACTGCTGACCAGGCTGCCACATCCGCTGGGAGGCCAGAAGACCGAGAAGCAGAGGGAGGGCAGGGTAAATGAAGCCTGCCTCTTGCCTTCCTGCTGCCGTTGCTGCTTCTCCCAGGAGCTCCAGCACACGCTAACAGCCAGCTCTGTGTAGCGGGTGGGCATGGCCTGCGCCAAGCGTCCAGCTGCAGGGAGCCAGGTGTTTGTGTGTGCCTGCGCTTCCCGGGAGAAGCGGAAGCAGTGGGGGGAAGCGGCTGTGGGGAGGCAGCAGGCAGACTTTAGTTACCCTCCCACCTGCTGCTGCTTTTCCCCGGAAGTGCAGGCACACACAAACACTGGCCACCCGGCGCCTGTGGCAGTCTGGCCAGCAGAGCAGGAGCGCCAGGACAGGTGAGTATACTTTTTTTATATTTACATTCGCCCCATAAGGGGGAAGAAAAACACAGTATTTTAAACATTTGGAATATTTAAAGCTCTTCTCCACCCTACAGCTGATACTGCTATCTATTCTGGCTAGATTGTAAGCTTTTCTCCCAAAGTTGCTATCTGCTAACTAGAGAGTCCTAGTAAAGTTAGACAATTGCTGTGTGTTAGCTCCTGTGTGATTAGCAAATAATTGCTAGCTCATCTGGTGCTAGCAAGTTTAGTGTTGGTAGCTCACAGTGACAATGACTAAATTCAAGCCACATGCTCACACAGGGTGACCCACAAAATGACAGGCTTGCTGTAGCTACAGGCTAATGAAGGGTATACCTCCCATAAAATTGCTGGAACTAGGTAGAAAAATAAAAAGTGTGCCCTCCCCAAGTCAAGGAGTGTGCAGTGAGATAGCAGCAGCTAACTGCAGTTACAGGCCAACAGTATACCCTGAAATTTTTTTTAACTGGCTGTATTTTTAAACAAATAAAAAAAATGCTAATACTACCTTCAATATGCAGACTTCTCTGGTTAGATTCCAAAATCTTCTGCCTACGCTGCTGCCAATGCAATCTCCTATTTAGAGGTTCAGAAGATTGCCCCTGTGTGATTAGCAAGTAATTGCAAATTAAAGTGATCCAATACCCAGAAAGGAAGTTTATGTCCTCAATATCTATCCCCAGCCCAGTCCCCCAAAAGAGCCTGTTTCTTTTTCTTTTTTTTTTACTAAAGCATTTGCTTGATATTCATAACAACATAAGCTGGATGCAGTAGGCCACATTGCTCTCCGCACCCTGATGCTTTCCAGCAATGATACATTCAGTTACAGTACACACATCTGAAGCTTTGGGGAGTAAGTACATCAACCTAACTGCCATTATGTGACAGTTTAGTAGTAACTTAATAAATTAGCATATGGCTGTCATTTATCACCATCATACTTGCTTCCTGTTCGGTTAGTGTTTTTATGAATATTGGGCAAGGGCCTTCTTTTTTTTTTTTTAATAAACAGTTTTGGGGCACTGGGCTGGGGACAGAAGGTGACAACAGAATCTCCCTTTCTGGGTATAGGATCATTTCAAAATACTGGCTGTCCCACAGTAACAAGAAGAGAGTTAAATCTGTGTGCTCCTGCAGGTTGACCCATGAAATGGCAAATTAACAATGGCATCTATTGGTGGGGCGGGGGGCGGACATAACCTGTTCTCAGCTTTCTGCAAATGCAAGATGGGGAAAGCTGTTGAACTGTGGTCATGGTGTTTGTGTCAACTGCTGATTTGCTGCAGATTAAGCACCCCATCTGATTATTAATCAGCATATACTGACATTCCCAGCCCCATCCTTAAGGGCCACCAACAGAGATCCAGACCGTGCTGTCCCTGCTCACAACCATGGCCTGTGGTTGTCTTGCTGCCTCCTCACTTACTTGCATTTCTTACACCGACTGGCCCCACCCACACCATTCATTTCAATGGAGGAGAGGTGCCGAGGACTGGCACGTCCCCTATGATGTAAGACATAATTAATCAGTAGGATGCAGAGAGAATGCTTGCCATACTTTGTAACACATCAGTCTTCATATAGCTTGTATATGAACACTAGTGTTGCTCTTCCAACTGATGGAACTGTACTAGTAGTATTGAGAAAAACTAGGGAGAGGCTAACGATACCAGTGTATATAAAAAGAATAGTTTTAAAAGGAAAGTCCACTGGACTTTCCAACCAGATGTCAGACCAGGCACATCCAGGTCCCTGCTTACCTGAAGAATCTCCTGCAGTTTCCCCCTTGGTCTCTTGAGGGCTATTCTTCTGCTCTTAAAAAGAGAAAGTTGACTTATGCGTAGTAGTTCCCAATTTTGACTGGAGGTCTTGGGGTGCTGTTTCAGTAAAAATGTGAAAAGTTAACATTTTTGAAAAACATAGTACATTTAGCAAAGAGGTTTAACAGCTTATGTTTCTGTTTCTTTCTTTAGATTTTATTGATTTAGCGTTTGTGAAAGTATTAAAATAAACCTTTAATAATATAACGATGTTATTAACTTAAGTTGAGATCACAATAATAGCAATTTTGCTGTAGCCTCCTTTAATTATAGATTTGTATCAAATCATGTTAATCATGTTGTCATTTTCTTTTTTTCTGGAAAATGTCAGTCTAAATGATTGATTACAGAAAGAAAACAAAAAATGAATGGGCCACCACAATTACACACAATTATTAATGTCTGTATTTGAATACAATGGTAAAATGAAAAAACCAGTTTTTTTAATACAGTGATTTCAATAGTGTCAAAGTGATTACAAAGTGAACACTTTTATATACAGAGAAGTTATCAGTGTAAGGTAACCATAGAAACTGTTCTCCATCTACTCTGAGTCATCACAACATGAAAAGAATGAATCACAGTAATTGTAGACTACCGACCTTTGAGCAAGTAATACATTCAGACAAACTATTATGCATAATACTCCCTCACACCCACAAATTATTTTTTAAACCAAAAGTCAATATAGCTATTTTGCATGAGTTCAAAATATTTCTGTTGTATGAAAGTACAAGTACAGTAAAATAGACATTGTGTGTATGTCATTGTATATTAAAGAATCGTCTCAATGTACAATAAAAGATAACAATTGGTGCATTAAAGACTCTTAGCTGTCTTTTTTTTTTTACTTTTAAACTGTGCAGAAAAAAAAACAAGCACTGTGTAGTGCTTGAACTCATTATAAATCAAAGCATTGCAACATTGTAAACAAATAATGTTCTCGGAGGACCCCCATCCCTGCCTGCCCAGTCACCCCCCCCCCCCCCAGGTGCAACAAATAGGTGTATCCCCTGATGCTGCTTTGCTTAAGTAACAATGTGTTTGGGCAAAGTTATTGTAGTTGTTTTCTAGTTTCCTAAAGGAGAGTGTGGATGTAACTTTCCCAGACCGCCTACTCTCTGTTTCCTTTGAAGTATAGTTTACAACCACTCCATCCTGAAATTTCAGTTTGTCCATAAATAAGAAAAAGGAGGGGGGTTGGGGGCTGATTCATTGTTGTAATATGCATTTACATGCTAATTCTGAAATGATGAGACTCCTTCCTTCTCTTGAGATATATCCTGTATCTAGTCGGATGATCCCGAAAAGGGCCAACTCAGGGGTGAAGGATATATATAATTAGGTGTCTTAGGGAAAATTGAATTATTGTATGCCAGAACTTTTAAATAATACTACATTCCCATAGTAGATGAAAAGCATTAGCTTCCTTTTGGCCGCAATTGGGACATTTGTGTGAATCAGACCCATCAGATGTGCCCTATGTGGGGATATGTATCAGTCATGAAATTGTCAAAAGGTCATTTCTCTATAACTGGATAAGAGGAGGGCCAAGAAATTATAAGAAAATTCCCGTAAAAAGGTCTGCCACAGTAACATTAGTTAGTTTAGAAGTCCACCCCAATATTCCTGCCTTCCTGGTATTGTAATCCACACTCTCCCTCAGGGCCAAATAAAGTCTAAATGTGGAATGATAGACCAAAGATACATCTCTCAATATGCAATCAAGAGGATTATCCCAATCCGGGCTTGTGAGTTTTGGAGAACCTGTTGGGCATATTGCTGAGTGATAGCATAATCCTCCACCTCTGACAACTATAGCCTTGAGTATCGATATTGGGCTTGATCAAATGTTAGGGAGGCTGTGAGTGATACCAAAGAACTCACGTCTGCTATTCCCCACAGCGCCATTCCCTGTAGACAGATGCCGTTCTTCCCAAAGAAAAGTCTTGGTTGTTTAATAAGGGTAAAAATAATGAGGAATGACTGTTAAGTTTAAAACTGGCTCGCACCTTATACCATGCCTGCCATATCATTATGAGGAGAGGGTCAGACTGTACCGAGGTGGGGAGTAGTGATTTATGAAAATGTACGAGATATAGAACATTTGTGTGTGGAATTAAATTCTGGTCAATAGTTGGGTCTGTGTATCTGGTCGTGTTATTGAGCCAATTTTTCAAGTAGCACATCAAATCTGCTAGATTATAAATATCCAGATTGGGAACATTAATACCTCTGTTCAACTTTGTCAGAGAATAAGAATGGCTATTTAATGTGTTTAGATGCTTAAATACATTTCTTAGTCAACATAACAGGCAAGAATTAAAAAATGTACAATAACTTAGGGAAGGTCACTATATTTTTTAGATGTGATAACCGAAGGTGAGATAATTGCAAGTGGGACCAGCGTTCCAGTCCTGCCTTCAGTCTCCTGCAATATTGATTTTATACAAAAGAGAGGGATGCCTGGGAATCTGCACCCCTAAATAAGTCAGTGCCTCCGTCTTTTGAGACCAAACCGATTGTTCCAATATTACAGAAACAGATTCTTTGGGGTTGGTCGTATCATAGAACATCACTAGTGAATGCCAATATTTTCAAAGTTGTTGACCTCAATCTAATACCTCTAAAACCCGGAAGAGCATTTACATTTCTCAACTGGGGCTCTAACGCTAAATTAAATGATTGAGCAGCCTTGTCTAGTTCCCCTGGATATAGCCAATGGATTTAAGAGAGCCCAATTGATGAAAAGTTTTGTAGTTGGGGCATTGTAGATGTAGTCAATCAATGTTATGAAGGTATCCCCAGAGTCTCTAAGTTTCAAGATTTTTTTAAGCCATGACCACTCCACCTTGTCAAATGCTTTCTCTGCATCTAAGCTCAAAAGCATGTTTTGCGGGATTACGTGTAGAGACAATTGCTGCCACAATAGCAGACCTAATACCCACACTAGAATGTTTTCATTTTAGGAAGCCCATTTGGTGTGACAATAATACCTTAGGGAGAAAGGACTGGAGTCTATCTGCCATGAGTTTAGTTAATATTTGATAGCCAGAGTTGAGTAATGCGATGAGACGTTAGGAAGAAACCTGTTCCTGGTCTTTGTTTGGCTTAGGGAGTAATGTTGAGGTTGCCTCAGTAAAGTTGGAGAATGGAGTTTTCTTCATTAAAATTTCTGTAAAGACATCCGCAAGAAGGACTTCCACTTCCAGAGAAAGTATTTTGTAAAATTCAATTGGAAACCCATCAGGGCCGGGGGCCCTGTTAGATGATTTTCAGATTGGGACTTCTGAGTAAGGAGTCTTCTCTGTCCATGCTCCCAGATTGGGTTGTGTAAATATGATTAAGATATTCCTCAAATTTAGCCATAATATTCCCCGTGGGCGGTATATTTTGCAGAAGTTACTTACACCTACATTGGTTCCTAGGGTTCACTAGATTAGCCAATAAGGTACCGGCTTTATTGCCCCCCCCCCCCAAAAAAAAAGTCTCTTTGTATATTCTCCTTTTTCTGTGACAATGCTGTTTCTGATGCACATCCAGAGAGCATGTGGCTGTCTACCACTCCTCCCTGGCTGCTTGGCTACTTAGGAAGTTATTTCTATATTTTCTGGTAACCATAGCTTTTAGAGTTTGGGTTTTTAAGGTTTGTTTTTCTGTTGGCACCACATTGGGAAATAATGTGACCCCTTATAACTGCTACAGCTGTGAACTATAATAAGATAGGAGTATCCTAATGTTCCATGTTGTCATCTAAGAAGTCAGCATATGCTTTCCTCAAGCCCCCTGCAAACCCCGGAATATTAGTCAGATATGTAGGAAATTTCCATCCTTTAGATATGTAGAAAGGAGTGTTAATTTTAAAATGGAGCGAGACTTGAGCGTGGTCCGAGATTATTATGTTGTACATTTCTGGATTGATTATGTTGTCTACAAGGTGCGTGAGCCCTGAATCTGAGCGAGGTAGCTGTGGGGTGCAGACCTATCAAGATTTGGATTCACCACTGCATTAAAGTCTCTGGCCACAATTAAATTTTGAAGGTTTTGTTCTAGGATTACCTGCATGGTGGAAGTATAGAACGGGACATTATTACAATTAGGGACGTATCTATTAAGAAGAGACTATTGGGTACTTGCAATTTCTACTTTCAAAAGAATGCATCTGCTGAGTGATGGCATTAAACATGTTTGAAGGCATTAAACATGGTATTTGTGTCTGGGCTGGACTGAGGGTTGTCCTGGTGTGGTAAACTACTCATACAGATGCAGGGAGAGGGCAGACAAGACACAAATGATGTCTTGCCCAGCCTCCAGCCATCAACCTCCAGCTATCATCTTTAAGATAAGGGGGGGTGAACCCCGGGCGATGTCATTCTTCCTGGCAGAAGATGGCGAGGGTAGGGTAGGACCTCCGAGACAAAACATACACAAACACAAGTAAATAAACAATGCAACCAATATATATTAATCAATAACAATTGGCTAATAGCCATTAAGTTCGCCTTAACAAAACAGAATAAGAGTACTCAAATTAACTCCCATAACCAAAGTTTTTAAATCAAAATTATCCCAGTTTTCATAAGACCCCATGATGGTTTCACTGGGTCTTTCAAGTAATGCCTCAAAGCCCCCCCCCCCCCACCACCACCACCACCACACCATTCCGAGTTCAAGGCAGACTTGGGTCATGACGTGCCAAGGTTCCTCAAAAATATAATTTGTACCATTCAGAGTTAGTTTGGCCGGATACATGAGAGCAAATTTTATGTTTTTCTCAATCAGTAATTTATAGGTAGGAGAAAACATCCTTTTTGTGATACTAACAGAGAGAAGTCTTGAAAAATTAGGATCTTTGCCCCATCAATTATCACCTCTTTGGTTGTGCGATAGGCCAAGAGAAACGTTAGAATTGTCTAGGTAGTGAAAAAAAAATTAGCTATCACTGGTCATGGGCTACTTTTGCCCTTGAGATTCCTGACCAACCCGGTGGGGCCTCTCTATTCTTCTAGCAGTACAGGGTTCAATATCCAGGGCCCGCATTAGGTCTACTGGTAGAAAGTCAACAAGGGAGGAATTACCACTGACCTTCTCAGGTATGCCCAGAAATCGCAAGTTAGATCTTCCATATCTATCTAAGTCCTCCAATTTTTCAGACATAGAAGTTGATATGATTGTTAGTTCGGCTATTGTGGGTTGTGCTATAGTGAGTTGGTCCTCTAAGTCACTAACCCACTTTCCTAAAGGTGGTGGAGGCTATGCTTTCCAGTGCAGATTCTAAAGTTTTGTTGAATTTGTTATCAAAGTAATGAAGAAGAATTTTGGAGACAGCGGTTGCCATAGCATTAGTATATTGGGAACTATACTGGTCATTGGATATTGAGAGAGGCATATCTATTGAAGAGGAATCATCCTTGAGGGGGTCCATGGACTCATTTGTTGTTTTTATTTTTATTTCTAGGGGCCTTAGGGGCAGTTCCCTTGACAGGAGTTTGTTTGTCTAGATACTTGTCCAAGGACATTGTCTGAATGTGTAAATTATCACTGATTTCTGTTATATGAGGGTTACTGAAAAATGCTCTCTTTCTTTTATTTCGATTAGCACCAGCAATAGTCAGTATATATACATTGAACGAAGGTGTTTGAGCACCGGTTACTATAAGGAATCAAATGAATAAAAAGGCCACCAGATTGTGCTATAAGTATGAATTAGGCAAAAAAATTAAAAAGACCTAGCAGCCCCCAGGTGGTGTGAATGACTCAGAGTAGACCAGTAAAAGAAAAAAAGAATAGTGATCTTGTTAGAGATAGGCAATTTCCACCAGAGCACTGTATTAGAAAAAGGTACAAGACTACACAGTATACAGTTTGTAAGTCAGGGCAGCATCCAAACCAGAAATATAGATGCAGCAACTCTAGTCAAATTCCTGTATGAAGAAAAAAGAAAAAATTAAATGCGGTTAGTCAAAGTTGGAAAGAAAGTTGTGATCACACACGCTCTGAAAAAGGGGCAACGATGGGGGGTGTCTTGATATAGTTCAAGGGAGGAAAAATGTTAAGCTCCCCAACTAAAAATGGGGGTTCCTTAGGAGGTTAAAACCAGGTTATCCCTTCTCCCCCTTAACTTACGGTGGGGAACCAATTCTTATCGGAGGAGAGGCGGGGGGTAGAGGAAGTATATACAATGTGTCAGGCCGGAGAGTTCTCTAATATGAACTCTCCGCCAGGGAGCAGAAAGTTTAGCCAGAGCAATGACACGACAAGGAAGTGCTGTAAACAGGAGGGTTTATTAAGTAAAAAGGAAACAACAAAAATATCTTCAATTCAGAAAAAGGGACAAAAACAAAACTAACTAAAGGAGAGGTAACTAACAAGGGAAAAACTGAAGCTCTAAGGTGCTGGCACACTCACCTGAAGGCTCCAAGCTGATGATACAACTCGGGTACAGATACAGATTCAGGTTCCAATAGCTACAAGGAAGTCACCAAGACAAACAAATAAACAAAATCCTGCTGCACCAGGTGGAGCACAGATCCTACTTAAATAGCCCTACACACCAGCTGCAGCAGATGATGGCAAGAGAGCATCCAGGGCTCTGCTGACACCCGCTGGTGGCTGATGGAACTGCAGATAGGGTGAGAGCAGCCAGAGCTCTGCTGACACCCGCTGGTGGCTACCGGTACAGCAGATGGGGTAATTGACCCCAGCCACCAGCCGGGCACCAGCCGAACCCGGGGTTCTAACATTACCCCCTTTCTCAGGAGCGGGCTCCTGAACGCTCCTCTGAACAAAACAAAAATTCTCCCCAGAGAGCAAGACCAAACAGTAAAAGCTCAAGTCCATGAAATGAAAAATGTCCAAAATCTGGGTATTAATCTCACCTCCGGGATACACTGAGGAGCTAGAGTCCATAGGGGTAAAGATCCAGATGGTTGGCCAGGTATCACCGGTCCCGGATGCAGGTTCAAGACAGGGCCCCGGTGCGGATTCAAGACAGGGCGCAGGGCCAAAGTAGAGCCCGGGTTCAAAGCATGGTCTGGGTGCAGGCTGGTAGCAGAGCCCGGTTGCAGGCTGGTAGCAGAGCCCGGGTGCAGGCTGGTAGCAGAGCCCGGGAGTCCGGGTGCAGGCTCAGAGCCTGGGAGTCCAGGGGCAGGCTGGTAGCAGAGCCCAGCTGCAGGCTCGCTGAGGGACCCCCGACCCAGCTGCAGGCTCGCTGAGGGACCCGGCTGCAGGCTCGCTGAAGGACCCGGCTGTCCATAGGGGTAAAGATCCAGATGGTTGGCCAGGTATCACCGGTCCCGGATGCAGGTTCAAGACAGGGCCCGGGTGCGGATTCAAGACAGGGCGCAGGGCCAAAGTAGAGCCCGGGTTCAAAGCATGGTCTGGGTGCAGGCTGGTAGCAGAGCCCGGTTGCAGGCTGGTAGCAGAGCCCGGGAGTCCGGGTGCAGGCTCAGAGCCTGGGAGTCCAGGGGCAGGCTGGTAGCAGAGCCCAGCTGCAGGCTCGCTGAGGGACCCCCGACCCAGCTGCAGGCTCGCTGAGGGACCCGGCTGCAGGCTCGCTGAGGGACCCGGCTGCAGGCTCACTGAGGGACCCGGCTGCAGGCTCGCTGAGGGACCCGGCTGCAGGCTCGCTGAGGGACCCGGCTGCAGGCTCGCTGAGGGACCCGGCTGCAGGCTCACTGAGGGACCCAGCTGCAGGCTCGCTGAGGGACCCGGCTGCAGGCTCACTGAGGGACCCGGCTGCAGGCTCGCTGAGGGACCGAGACAAGGTAGATTCTATGAGACATTCAGCGGCGGCTGACTCGCGGTGGGGGAGACATTCAGCGGCGGCTGACTCGACCATGGGACACTCTGGTGACAGGCTGGCATCAACCATGGGACGCTCGGGTGACAGGCTGGCATCAACCATGGGACGCTCGGGTGACAGATGCACAATGCTCTGGCCAGGTGGAGTTTGAGGGGGCAGCAGGAGTATGTCAGGCCGGAGAGTTCTCTAATATGAACTCTCCGCCAGGGAGCAGAAAGTTTGGCCAGAGCAATGACACGACAGGGAAGTGCTGTAAACAGGAGGGTTTATTAAGTAAAAAGGAAACAACAAAAATATCTTCAATTCAGAAAAAGGGACAAATACAAAGCTAACTAAAGGAGATAACTAACTAGGGAAAAACTGAAGCCCTAAGGTGCTGGCGCACTCACCTGAAGGCTCCAAGCAGATGATACAGCTCAGGTACAGATACAGATACAGGTTCAGGTTCAGGTTCAGGTAGCTACAAGGAAGTCACCAAGGCAAGCAAACAAACAAAATCCTGCTGCACCAGGTGGAGCACAGATCCTATTTAAATAGCCCCACACACCAGGTGCAGCAGATGATGGCAAGAGAGCATCCAGGGCTCTGCTGACACCCGCTGGTGGCTGATGGAACTGCAGATGGGGTAATTGACCCCTGCCACCAGCTGGGCATCAGCCGAACCCAGGGTTCTAACACAATGAAGGACAGTCGAAAAGTTTGCTGTTGGGGGTAGAGGGGTGGAAAAAATATATGATGAAGGGTTGTGTACAGCAGGGGCTCTTGCCCTCGGCCCCATAAGCAGATTCAGCGCGGTTTCAGCAGTTGCAAGATGATGGGTTCAGAAAAAAGAGCCCGGTCTGTCCCACAGTGTCCCTAACCTGCCCCTCTATAGCGAGTTCCACTACAAGTTTCTGGTTACAGCGCCAGGACAGAAAGGAGAAGTCTATGTTTTTCTCCAGGGGCCTGGGGAAGATAACCAACTATATACTAAAAGGCGGATAACGTTTTTCAGTTTTAACTGAAGGGGAAAGCATGTACAGTAAAGATTGCAGTGAAGATGTGTCTGAGAGGCACCAGCCAAGCGTTCAGTGAGAGAAGGCAGGGGCGAATAACTTTTTTGGTCTGTGCAGGCAGTGGAAGCAAAGGATCCAGGGGGCCAGGGTCAGGTGGGGGCAATGCTCTGTTAGCGATGAGAATGAGTGAGGCAGGCAAAAAGACCGACCACTGAGTTCCAGAGCACAGTGTCTGGGCAGATCACCCTCCAGTCGGGTCAGCCAGCACGCAGAGTAAGCCCACTCCGCCATCCCTTCAGTCGCAGATTTCCGGCCGTAGGCGGGTGCCACAGCGGCTGCAATTTAATAGTCCCGCTGCCCGAGCAGCCACACGTCTTTGGATCTCCAGCAGAAGGTAAGGGATGGACTCCAATCCGCCAATCAGCCCCAGACCTCAGCCCCACACCGTTCCGGTGCAATCTCTAAAGGTGGGGGAAGAATTACGACACCCACGAGATGCAGGAGGGGTCGCTGCACCGCCGCACCTGCCCCTCATGAGTCTCTTCTTCAGGGGCAGGTTCCAAGTGAGAGGGATTAGATTGCCGAACAGCCGGAGTCACCAATGTTTGTTGGGTTAGGACTGAGCGATTTTAATCAGTTTGAGGCTGCCAACGCTCCTAGATTTGGAGTCCTTGTGGTGTCAAAGCAGGCAGGCCTGGTAGTGGTGGGTTAGGCCGTACAGAGGCCCGTTTCAGGCATTGCAGAAACGGTTAGGGACTCCCAGGGGGAAAAATGAGTATATGGTCTGGCTCACTGCAATTCTGAGATTGTCTAAAACGCGGAAATGCTGGATGGCTCAGCCCCGGAAGTAGGTCATTCACTCTTTATAATACTTGTAAAGCTAATATTAGGGTACTAATTAGAAACATAACAGTGATTTGGAGATGCGTTCAATATTCAGTAATGAAATTCTTTTCTGTACAACAAGCAGATACAGATACAAGATACTAGGATTTCAGATACAGTTCTGAAAATGGGCAACTAGTTTTTTTTTACATCTTCTTAGAATATTTGTATTCAATTATAACTATATGATTATCTACTGTTCCTTATTATTTACTAAATAGGCAGGCATAATAAATACAAAGAATGAATATACTGAAAAATAAGTGTGATGAGATTGCACGACAGAGCATTGGGTTGGGTTGGGAAACAGTAGGAAGTATCCAGATGTTCATTTCGCTACCATAAGCTGTCTCCAAAAGTGTTTTAGAGAATTTGGCAGTACATCCAACTGTCCACAACCACAGACCATTTGTAACCACACCAGCCCAGGACATCCAAATCCAACATCTTAACCTCCAAGATTGCCAGCTACCCAGACAGCTGCTGCAACAATTAGTTTGTATAACTTAACCAGCATTTTTGCACAAACTGTCAGAAACACAGGGAAGTCACAGTCACAGGGAAGCTCGTGTGCAGGCTCGTCACCTATCATCCATTAAGCACAGCCGTTGTAGTGTGGACCAACATTCCACAAGCCAAAATCAACAACCTGATCAACCCTATGCAAAGGAAATGTGTTACACTGCGTGAGGCAAATGGTGGGCGCACCAGATCCTATATGGTCTGACACCCCCCAATACAGTAACTGCACATTTTAAAGTGGCCTTTTATTGTGGCCCACTCCAGGCACACCGGTGCAATAATCATGCTGTTCATTCAGCATCTTGATATGCTACACCTGTGAGGTGGATGGATTATCTCATAAAAGAAGAAGTGCTCACTATCAAAGATTTAAACACATTTGGGAGCAATATTTGAAAGAAAATGGCCTTTTGTGTCAAAATAGTCCTTTTTCTTGATAAAAGGGACGGAGCCTCAGAACGTGGGAAAGGTTCCCCATTTTTACCACTACTGCTGGTTAACATTGGTGTACTATTTATTATGCTTTTGCACCTATCAATGTTATGAGTATTTGTACATCCATGTATTTGCTTTGTGAATGCCAGCTCCATAATCTGTATGTGCATATAAGCTATATTGTCCTCAAAACGTAAAGGTAGCCTCTTTTATGTATGCCTGGCTAGCACAAGTTTTTGCCAACACAGAGCAACTAAAAGCCTTTTATTTTCTATATGAATTCTTTTTATCGCTTTATCCGCCCTTACTGTGGTTCTGTATTA
The DNA here is from genome assembly GCA_027917425.1 of Gastrophryne carolinensis. Taxonomy (NCBI): domain Eukaryota; kingdom Metazoa; phylum Chordata; class Amphibia; order Anura; family Microhylidae; genus Gastrophryne; species Gastrophryne carolinensis. The sequence continues at coordinate 223,747,400 of CM051239.1, read as the reverse complement.
AGAAGCTATCTATCATAGAAGAAACATATCTACTTATAATGGAGCTTTACACACCAGCTGGCAGTAGTAAACAATTATAATGTATGAGTAACAACTTGTATTAGCGGCTGTATTTACAAAATACAGCTGACATTCTTACAGATTAATCAGACCATAACATGTATCAACTCTCCAGAGATGCATGAATAGTTGTAATAACTTGTTATCATAATGTATGAAGGTGATACATTTTTTGAAGTTAAAAATCTGTAACAATTTTTCAGGTGTGTTCTGATAAGTTGTAAAACCAAAAGAACCACTTCTGTCTATTTCTAAATATTGCTTCAGCTTCACAAGCTTCACCCTAGTTGGACAGGTCATTGATGTTACATAGAAACATAGAAGGTTGACGGCAGAAGGAGGCCATACGGTCCATCTAGTCTGCCCTTATGTGTATACTGTATGTACTCTTTATCTTAGGATAGATGTGTGCTTATCCCAGGCATGTTTAAATTCAATGACTGTTGATTTTTCAACTACCTCTGTTGGAAGTTTGTTCCAAGCATCTACTACTCTTTCTGTAAAATAATATTTTCTAACATTGCTCCTGATCTTCCCCCCGACTAGCTTCAGGTTGTGCCCCCTTGTTCTATCATTAAGCTTCTTCTTAAAAACACTTCCCTCCTGAACCTTATTCAATCCTTTCACATATTTAAAGGTCTCAACCATGTCCCCCCTCTCCCTTCTTTCCTCCAGACTGTACAAATTAAGTTCTTTAAGTCTCTCCTGATAAGTTTTAAGTTTAAGTCCTTCCACCATTTTCGTTGCCCGCCTTTGGACACGTTCTATTTGAATAATGTCTTTTTGCAGGTGGTCTCCAGAACTGCACACAGTATTCTAGCTGTGGCCTTACCAGGGCTCTATACAGCGGCATCACAACCTACCTCTTCCTATTGGTGATGCCTCAAGCTATGCAGCCGAGCATCCTGCTTGCTTTTCCCACTGCCTGGCTACACTGTCCACTCATCTTGCAGCTATCAGTAATCAGTACCCCTAAATCTCTCTTGGCCACTATAGATGTTAAACTAACTGGCCTGTAATTACTGGCTTCTTCTCTACTCCCCTTTTTATGGATTGGTACGACATTGGCCATTCTCCAATCATCTGGAACCTCACCAGTTGAAAGGGAATGGTTAAGTAAATCAGTCAGAGGGGCTGCAATCACAAACCTAAGTTCCCTTAGAACTCTGGGGTGGATTCCATCTGGACCCATCGCCTTACTTACCTTTAGATGTGCCAGCTCAGCTAAGACATCAGCCTCCAGAAACTCCGGAGCTGTACTCTCCCAGCTGGATGCTGTGCTATGGCAATGCCTGCTACTATCTGAAAATACCGAACAAAAGTAGCTATTCAGATGGTCAGCCACAGCCTTATCTCCATCAATATATTTATTTTCCCTATTTCTAATTTTTGAGACTGCATTGTTTTTCTTCTTTCTGTCAGCAATATATCGGAAAAAGGTTTTATCTCCCCTCTTCATAGATTTGGACATTTCTTCCTCCTTTTGCCCTTTAGCAGTCCTTATAATCAGTTTTGCTTCCCTCTGTTTAATTTTGTACGCCTCTCTGTCAGCTACACTTCCACTTACTTTATACAAAACGTTACAAAAATATCTAATCACTACTGAATTGTTGTCCTGTTTTAATAAAGAATCTCTATTGTGTACCTCTTAGTCTGTTCTTTCTCTTATCCCCATTAGTACTTACAAGCTGTAATATAATTGGGGGAGAAAGGGGACTTAACTAAAGTGGTCATTTAAGCCCGGGGGTTTGAGAGCCTAGAGGCGATAGCTTCATCTTGCAAAGTTTATCTGATCAAGTCCCCACACCTTTGATGTTAATGCAATCTTGTTAGACCTAGAAACATGAGGCCTTTCAGATCCGCATTGTGTTCAGCTGCAAAATATCTCGCTATTGGTAATTGGGGACTTTTTCTTAGTATGGCATATTGGTGTTCATACATTTTTCAGTGGCATATTTGTTTTCCCTACATAAAACCGATGACATGGACAAGTTTATAGAGAAATTATATGCCATGATTGGCAATTAATGAAATGTTTGGGAATAATGGTTTGATGTTGGATATGTATTTCCTTTCCCTCTACTATGTGTTTACATATCATGCATTTTCCACATTTGTAGGTGGCAGTTGTGTGGTGTCAAAGTTTTGGAAGATCGGGTTTGGGGGTGGGTTACTTCAGACGGTGGGATCAGGAGGTAGTCCCTGGTGGAAAGGGGGCCATGTTGAGCATTCCCTGGGTGCCCTGAGAGGAGTGAACTATGCTGGGGAACTGAAAACGACAGTAGATTTTTTTAACATGGCCTACTCCCTGTCCTTTTTCCAGAGGGGACTCTATCCTGATCAGACTGCCTAAGCATTCACAGGAGCGCACTTTCTGGGATCCTTAAGGAGATTGGGCTAGGCGACAACATGGGAGAGGAGCAGATGTGTGCCAACCTAGCTTGGGAGGACAGAGAGGGAGAGAGACAAATGAGAGGGAATCCCTAAGTATCAGGAGGGCCATATTGTGAACTGTTGTTATATAAAGCTAAGTCAATAAAATGTATTTGTTGAGCTAGAAACTGCACCCTGTGTGTTCCCTTCAGGTGAACCTATAGTGAGTGAGTACCTGAAATTAACAAAAGAAAGCACTTATTCCTTAGCTGGCGTGATGTTCCCTTCATCATACCACCCTAAAGCATACCCTACCCTTGAGTATACTACAAAGTGGAATCACAAACAGGATTACAGCATTTATTAAATTACTAAGATTTTCATGGCCTGTTACAGTCCCTACAAGATCATCATCGTTTGATATTTCCAGAACTAATAGAGCATCACCCCTAATAGGTGTCTCCACCAATTGGCTCATCAAGTTATCTTGCAACAAGCTGAGGAATACTCTCATGCTTGAAGTTAAAGCAGATCCATGTCTCCAGTCAATACCTGGATAGCTGAAATCCCCCATTATCATCACTGTACCAGCCTGTGCCACCCGCTCTATGTGTTTATGCAGCTGGACCTCTTTTTCCTCAGTTATGTTGGATGGGTTTATAGATTACACCAAAATATATTTTAACATTCATTCATCTTCACATCACTTCTACCCACAAGGATTCTACATTGTCACAATCTTCATATAGCATCCCTTCATTAATATATGCATTGAATTGATGTCTTAAAGACACCCTCCGTCCCCTTTCCTATTTGTTCTGTCTTTCCAAAGAGGGGTAAAACTTTGAAGATTAACAGCCAAAACATGTGGAGCCAAGCCATGTCAGCCACACAATAAATCAAATAAACACCAAGTGTTCCAGTTGGACCAGTTCTACCTAACAGAAGATTGAACATACAAGGTTCCACATGCTCAGCTTTGCTAGAAAATAAATCCACTACTCTACTAATTAAGTTTAAACTGGGGGACTTGATATGTGAAAAGTCATACTGCCATTCCAAGGCAGAATTACGAACTGGGGTCCCACACTAATCTATGAAAGCTTCAATCAAACTGAGAGTTGCCTGGAAGGCAGCCCCCAATCTCCATGTAGGTGCATCAAGAACTCTACTCCATTAGAACATACTCCACAAAAGTAAAAAGCATATATATATATATATATATATATATATATATATATATATATATATTGTGCCCAGATATTCTACAAAAATGTCCAGTTTTTAATTTGGGGGTAATGTTGCCATTAACCTCCTTAAAAAACCTGAAAAGAGGTCCAATGCAATAGTAAAACCAGACAAGGAAATCTTGCTGGCCGATTGTTGCTCTGACAGCCGATCACTGTAGGCTTCGCCACTTACTCCCACTGCAGAACTTTTGCCCCGCTGAAGACCCTGGACCCAGGATCTCAGGTCTCCTGGGGGAAGAGGAGACCTCCAGTGTTGGATCCTGGATGAAGATGAGCTTTTTTTTGGCTGTAAACTGGGAAAAATCCAGGCTCATAAAATTTACAAGGCTGGCAGACGGACATGCAGCCACGTAATTTTCACTTGCTTGGCATTTAAAGGGTTAAACAGGATAAACATACAATTTGAGACTATAGTGTTTTGGCCCAAAACGGAAAGGAATTGCCTCCCCTGCCATTAATCGCCAAGCACGTGAGAGTTACGGGCCTGGCTTTCCCCCCTGCTAGTGGCCACAAAAATTAATAAAACCACTCACCTTAACCCTTGAGGTGATCGATCCGGCCGAGTGTTCTCTTCACCGGGGGACATCTGATACCCCCCCCCCCCGGCTTTCCGGCTTCAGGAGAGGGCCCGGAATAGCCCCCCGCTTCAGATGCCGCTGCTCACTGTAAAGAAAAAAAAACGAAATAATAATGACATTTACTTACCTGCAGCCGCAATCCTTCCTGTCAGGTCTCCTCTTCACCAGGTGGGCATCCAACCCTCCCAGGCTTTTCTACATTGAAAGAAGCCCCCTCTGCCATCATCATTAGCCCCACCTCTGTGAACTGGTAAGGGATCCATGAGACCCCTCTACCAGTTCACAAGGCTTGGGGGCTGGCAAGTCACCTGTGGCTAGCGTCTGACTTGCTATTAGCTTCCAGCCCCCCATTGCCTGCCTCCCCAAAGCACGGGGGGGCAGAAGAGCTCAGAAGCACAGAGGCTATGCATGCTTGTAGCCCCCAGGCTGATTATGCTGGGTAGGGGGGACCCCACAGGGATTTTAACCCTTAAAAATCCTAAAAAATGGGGTCCCTCCCCCTGAAGAGGGGGACCCCATGCCATTTTTTAAAAATGTAACCCTTTATAGTGTGGATAGTAGTTGTATTTTATTTGTAAATGTTATAAAGTGTTCTTTTCAGTTAGGGGGTCTCCTGGGCAGGAACGGGGGGCTACTGATACATAGGTGGTACCGTTGTAATCAAAAGAAATGGGGCTTTCATATGCAATATGGTTTTCTTCAATAAAATGAATGCTTTATTTAAAAAAAAACACACAATTTTTAATTTTTTTAAAAAACTGGATAACGTACAAAAAATATATTTAATGTTAAAGCCTAAACTCTGCTGCAAAAATAATAAATAATTTACCTGGAAATTCTTGAAAAAAAGCATAGTTACAAACATAGGGCAAAATGGTAAAAAATTACCTGTCAACAGAGGGTTACAAAAACTCCAGTAGACTGGCAGTTAAAAGGGTTAAAAGTAACTATACATGTTGAGTATTGTTCTGTTTGGGGACCTTGCGCTTTTAGATTTAGTTTGTTTTTTCCTGTTTGCATATTGATATTTGTGTTTAAAATGTGTTGTTTACTCTGCTTTTTATACATTTTTTTATGGAAACCCTGTGCAACCAAATATTTTTTCATGGGGTTAATTACAGAATGATGAGCCCACTACAACATGCCTAGAAAACTAGTCTGTACTTTCAGGGAATATATGGTTTGTGGGGGTTATTTCAAATGTAAAGGGTTGTTTTGGTTGAAAAAGTGCAAGATACTCACTTTGTCTGCAGCGCTAAAATTTTCACTTACGCTTACATGTATGCTTTACTTTGGGGTGTTTGGCATACCTCCCAACTTTTGAAAACCGGAAAGAGGGATAAGTGTGGGACGCACAGATTTTTTTGCCAATAAACCACACCCATAGACACGCCCCCAGCCACTCCCTTAAAGGGAAACACCGTCAAAGAATTACATATAATATATACATATATATAATAATATAGTCAAGACCCCCCCCCCCCCACACACACACACACAGGCAAATATGGTCCTTAAAGAGGACCAAAAAGAGGTCCCTAATGTGTGGTACGGATGGCATCCTCAGTGCCCTCCAGCAGTGCGTACTCTGCCACTAACCAATGACAGCAGGGTGTTTGTATGTTGAAGGGTGGTGAGGGTGCCACCTGATGATTTTCAGCTGCTTCAATAGCCTCAGGTGCACCAGGCCACACAGAAGCAAGGCTGTTATTTTAGCTAGCTTTAGCTATTTAATTTTAACTAGTAGGGCATCCCAAATATGCCTATTGCCATCTGAAAGGGTGGTTGCCCGGTCCAGTTGATATTGCCAGAAAGCCGTTGTCAAGACTAAAGCCAAGGTCAGCGGTATCATGGGAAAATGAAGGAGATGGAGTGCAAGAGAATTAAAAGGAAGGAGATAGAGGGAACCCTGGAAAAAATAAATGGAATGAGCATGGAAAAGAGAGAAGGTAATGTGATAAAGACGGAGTTACACAGAGGAATTGTGGGCAAATTAGGGAGACAAAAGTAGACAATGTGGATAAGAGAGAGAAATGGAATGTGTGAAATAGAGAATAAATATATAAAATAGAGGAAGGGGGCGTGGAACAGTGAGGAGTGAAGGAATGTGGTAGAGAGAAGAACTGAGAAAACATGAAAATGTGAGCAGATGAAGGAAATTTGGAAAATCAAAAGACAGGGAGAGTATGGAAAGGGGAGGAAGACAGGAGAGAATATGGAAATGAGACGGAGGACGGACGGAGTGAATACTGAAAAAGAGAGAGCATGTAGCATGAAATATGGAGAGCATGTAGAAATGAGAGACGGAATGCAAAGAAAAGGGGAGAGAGGAAATGCGCGGAAGGTGAAAAAGGAGGGACAGAGGCAAAACTGATTAGAGAGGAAAACAGAGGGAATGCGATAGTAATTGTATAAATGGAACCATGCACTTGACAATGGCTTTAAAACCCTATTTAAGCATTAAAGACCAAAACCCACATGTCACTTGATTCTTCCCAGTTCTGGGGAATCCCACATAGGGATGCACTGCTGTGTGAAGCTGCCATGGCTCTCAGAGAAATCTCACATTTTCCTGGTGATCCCACAGCACTTGAGCATGGAGCAACTGTCATCCCCAACTGCCCCCTCCGATGGCTGAACGCTCACTGACCTTACCTACCTGAATGGATGGCAGGGATGAACATTGCTGGAGGGAAGCAGCAGAAGGGATACCAGCAGTGGCTTAACTAAATGAGATGGGCCCTGCTGCACACATTTGATGGGGCCCTGTCAAAGCTCATAGATTAAATTTTTAGCTGCAGCCTCCTGCCCGGTGTCCCGACTCGCCGGCGAGGATTCCAGGACATGTTAGGGCCCCTCAGGACAATGGGACAAGGGCCCCAAAGCGGGATTGTCCCCCCCAAATCGGGACACTTGGGAGTATGGTGTTTGCCAACTTTTTTCTTGACAGTACCTATGCATGTTGGGGGACCTTGTTTTTACAGATTTAACTTGTTTTTTCTTGTTTGCATATTGTTTTTTTAGGAAAATGTGGCTTTGGTTCTGCTTTTCTATTCTTTTTTAGGGGAACCCTGTGCTACCAAAGAATTCATCAAAGGATTACTTCCAGAAAACTATGCCCATATAAACAGGCCTGGTACGCTTAGAAAGTGTGAGGTGAGTACTTTCAGAGAATATAGTTTGTGGGGGGTATTTCAAATGTAAAGGGTTGTTTTTCTTGAAAAACTGCAAGGTGCACATAGCAGTTGGATCTGAAAATCTCCTAAAGTGCTGTTTCACTTTGGGGGAATATTCTGTGCAGGAAAAGGTATCTAGCAATATGTATGTGGTACCGCTGTAACTGAGAAGAATGGGACTTTTACACACAATATGATTGTATTGGAAAACTTACATTTTTTCATCACAAACAAGGCACAAATTGAAAAAAATAGATTTTTTTTGTGCACATCTTGACCCAAAAACATTGAGAATACACTAAAACAAGGCCAAACAAGACATTTTATGTTAAAGCCCAGACACTGCTGAAAAAAACAATATATAATGTTCCTGGAAATCCCTTTAAAATCAGAGTTGAACATGTATAGTGCAAAATAGTCAAAAAAGTGTCTGGCAACAGAGGGTGACAAAATCTCTAGGTAGGCTGGCAGTTAAAGGGTTAAATGAATTACCACCCAGTTATTTTGTCCCAGTCTTTTTTTTTGCTTGGCGGTTGATATAAAGCAGCAGTTCTTTTGTTTTCAGGCTTCGCTCTGTGCCTGTTTTCTGTCTGCACAAAGCTGGTACAGCTTTTTTGTTCCTCAGTAGAGTCTGTCCACCATTGTAACAATATGCTGTTGGATTCTCTGAGCTCCCCTCCGGCCTTCTGCGATTTTGCATATACACCTACTGGCCTCTGAGCTGGGTCAGAGACTCATTGCTTCTGACTAAGCTCAATTCTGTCTTATCTCCCTGACATCCATCTTCCCATCTCCACTGGGTAGTTCTACAGCCTGTGCTGGAATGCAGAAAAACACTTCAAAGGCATCCAACTCCAGCCCTTTGCTCATGAGGACCTTGGACATTTGTTGGCATCTTTGCTGTGAGGATCACTTCTCTGCATTTTAGCTTGCGACCAAGATTAGTATCTGTTCTGCAGAAAATCTCTTTGTGGGTTTCTGCGAGTCACATCACTGCCACTAGTGATGGTCAGACTATATCCCCTGAATACCGAGGGAACCCCAGTGCTTTGCCCTCCCCCCTTTTCTGCTGGTGTGGGGAGGCTGCTGCCTTTGGGCATCCAGGCTGATTCTCTGAGAGAAGCGAGGGGGGTCTCACATTTTGGAACCCCCAAGGTGAGGTGAGGCGGATCCTTCGTGGTGCCATGTGGAGATTGGAAGTGTGAAGGATGGAGCGAACGCTGACGTATACCAAGGCCATCTGGTTTGAAAACCGGAGCAGTGCTGTAGGTTCTTTGAGTTTATTGACAGAATCGTGAAGGGAAGTATGCAGCTTGCTGTTGCGGATGTGTACATGCTCCACAATTTCTTATATTCTGGTTCTTGATGAGCTGGCAAAATGTGTTTTCCAGAAATGGAGCAGGAAAAAGGGGATGAATTTTGATTTGATGGATTTTCTGAGGATGAGATGTTGCGAGGAAAGTATCAACTGAAACAGTTTCAAGATGTCAAAAGTGAGCTATAACACTTACTTACATTATTTAACCTGGCCGGAGACCAAAGGTTCATTTATTTATAAGTTCTGTAAAAACTATCCCATCGGAATGTATTGCGCCTACAGTGTGTAAGCCGTGTAAGTCATGTGAAGGAAGGGGCCATGATGTCCATAAGTGTTCAATTGAAGAAAGAATCTGTGATTGGTGTGGTAAGAGGGGCCATACTATGGCAAATTGTGAGGATACCCCCTTCGGAGGCAAGAAATCATATGCTAGCATGGCTAAAATTAGTACTGTTTGACTGTGTCAGATAAAGAAATATCGAGAGATCGAGAACAGAAGTAACAAGCTGCAAAGGGAGAAGGGGAAAGCTTTGAGTACAGAGGATGAGAGGATAGCAGACAAAACCCTGCTGCCTCCTGGGACCCCTGAAGATCTGATAGGGCAAAGGGAAGCAGAGGAGATTGTGCTTCAAAGGAATCCACACTCAAATGGATTGCTTGAGTGGCTCCAGGCGTCAGGAGATATTTAAACCCTCTATCAGTTAAGAAACTTAACTGCATAACTGATTTTAGGCTGCAAGACGCAGTTCGGATTTTTAAAGGGAGCAGTATGGAGTTTATATATTTTTCAGACTCTGGGTCTTGCAAGTCAAGAATTGATTTGTATTTATTGGCATCTGATCATGTTAAGATCCTAAGTCTGAGCAAGGAGAATGTTAGCTACTCCGACCCTCACTTGCTGTTGGTGGAAGGCGCACACATGATGTTTGGATGTGGTGCGTGGATTCTTAATACGTCTATTCTAAAGGAAGAAAGGGTAAAGCCACTATTTATCTTAGAGCTTCATGATATGATTAAAAGGAAAAAAAAAATCTGTTCTGTTGGGAAGGATGTCTGTGATTAAAGCCTGAGAGAAAAGAGAGAAAGGGAGAGCATTAAGTAAGAGAAAAGAGATGTTGTGCCAATGAAAGCAAGCTGGTGTGGAGGCAGAAGAAGCTTTTGTGCAAGCTAGAAAAGAGAAGAGGAAGTGGATGAGAGAGAAAGGAAGGTGGGAGAGTTCAAACCAAGGTGGAGAGGAAGAAGAAAGTTGTTTACATTTCTTTTTTAAGAAAATAGTGTGGCGTAAAGATGTAATTAATTCAGTCAGGAGATCATGAATTGTTATCAGACCTTGTTTAATGGTACAACTAAGATTAAGGTTAAAGAAATCAAAGGATATCTTAGGGATATGATGGTCTCTTTTCAGTTGGATGAATTGGAAGACCTGTGTAAGGTCCCATTTGCAGAGGAAATTCTGTGTGCGGCCAAGTCTATGGCCCTTATTCATCAAGCGATAGCGCCAGGTAGTGTCTGACGAGCGCCAGGTAGCGGCAGCTAACGGCGACTACCGACTCAAGTACGCCCGGCAGCGGTCACAATGACGCATTTATCAAGCAAAATGAGGCTAGCGACGGCGAGAGCGACGGCTAGCGCGGCATTCATCATGAAGCCGCCTGGACCGAACAGCGCCGCTGCAAATTCCCTCACAGCGCCAGGTATGAGCTGTCGCTCCCTGGCGATGTCCAATGCATTTCAATGGAGCAATCTATAATTATTCATAATTAATTGGTATTAATTTTTTTTTTTTTTTTTTTTTAATGTCAAAAAATCGGAGACCACTTCTGCAATGTTAGGATTTATTTTTAAGTAAAAAAAAAAATTAAAAAAAATATGTGCAGAATTGATCTAACAGGTCTGAGATTAATGTATTCATATTACAAAATGATTCTAAAAACATGTATAATGTTACATTCAAAAAATATGGTTGTTTAGGGGTTAAAAACTAGTTAATACACATCGCCGCCAGCGCTCTGGGGTTTAAACAAGGAATGGACAGCGACAGCACATTCGGAGCGTGATTTGTTGATGAATATGAAGCTAGCCGTTCGCTCTGGCCATTCGTTGTCAGGCGCTCACATACAACGCTGGACCTGTGAAACAGCGACCCCCCAGCCCGTATTCAACATTACCGCACACCGACTGAGTCGCTGTCATCAAGCTAACGCCGGCCAAGCACAGCAAATACTGGCTGGCGCTGAAAAAATCACGCTACAGTCGCTCATCTGTCGCTACCTGGCGCTATTAATGAATCGGCCTCCCCGAATAAGGGGAAATGCCCAGGCCTGCCCATAGAGTTCTATGTGGAAATGTGGGATATCATAGAAGAAGAAATGACTAGGTTGATTCAGATATCTGGGACATTGAACTGCAGCTTAATTAAACTGATTTGGCATCCTATTACTTAGTTGAACTCCAACTACAAGCTAATTGCAAAATTGTTACTAATTAGATTTAGTTAAGTTATAGGTAACTGTATAGGAAATCAGCAATCATGTGCGGTTCTCCTGAGGCAATTTGACTATGATTAGAGATTTGGTGGAGTATGTCAAAGATAACAAAAAGATCTTACATTTTGAAACAATTGACAGTGAAAAAGCATTTGATCGTGTTGTTCATGACTTTTTGTTTGCCATGTTTAAAAATATGAACTTGCAGGATATGTTTATAAAGATTCTGTGAGCCTTATATAAGGATATGTTTAGCTCTGTTTCAGTAAATGGAGAGAATGTGTGTGAGTTCTGGAGTAAGGCAAGGCTGTCCTCTGTCCCCACAGCTCTTTCTATGTGTGATCAAGTCCCTGCTAAGAGCATTACAAGGGAATAATACCATTTTGTGAATACTCACCTGTAAAATGGGTATTATAAGTATGTCACACACCCCGCTTCAGATAGTCATTACACTTGGGTTATACCGACCTGTAGAGGGCGATCTTGCAGAGATGTCATGAAAAAAAGGGAGCCCCTCCCGGTCCATAAATACCTGGGACCTCCCACTCACTCCCCAGTATTAAGACAGCAGTAAGGAAAAAGGGACCAGGAAGAGGCAAAATAACCAGCTACAGTAAACAAGGTTCACCATATAAAGGATCCAAAATACCAAAGGGCGGGGTGAAGCGGGGTGTGTGACATACTTATAATACCCATTTTACAGGTGAGTATTCACAAAATGGTATCATTCTAAGTATGTCACACGCCCCGTTTCAGATAGTCATTACACTTGGGACATCTAATAGCAGTGTCCATAAAGGGCGGGGATCCAAAACAAGGCAACAATGCACAAACTTAAACCACTGCAGCTTGCAGAACTTTGCGGCCAAAAAACAGCATCCGCTGAGGCCTGCACATCAACCTTGTAAAACTTGGAGAAGGTGTGAACAGAAGACCAAGTAGCAGCCTTACAAACTCAACAGAGGCCTGGTGCTGGAAAGCCCAGGACGCCCCAACACCACGAGTAGAATGAGCAGTAACACGAAAAGGCAGAATCTTCCCCTTGGCAGAATAGGCCCCAACAATGGCCTGGCAAATCCATTTACTAATGGAAGACTTGGTGGGAGCCAAACCTTTCCTAGGCCCGGAGGGCACCACGAAAAAGGCGTCAGTCTTACGAAAAGAGGAAGTAGCCACCAAATAGTACTTCACACAGCGAACCACATCCAAAGAATGCAAGACCCTCTCCTTGTCATTGCTAGGCTTAGGACACAAGGAGGGTAGAACAATGTCCTGATTAAGATGAAAGGCAGAAACCACCTTAGGAAGGAAATCTGGCTTGAAGCGGAAAACAACCTTGTCCTGATGCCTCTCAAAGTACGGGGCCTTAATGGACAAAGCCGCCAACTCCGATACACGCCGAACGGAAGTGATGGCAACCAAAAATGCAACCTTCTGAGTAAGCGTAGAAAGAGCAATATCCTGCAAAGGCTCAAAGGGAGGACCCTGAAGAGCAGAAAGAACCAAATTCAAATCCCAAACTGAGAGCAAAGGCTTCCTAAGAGGCCGCACATGCTTAACCCCTTGAAAAAAGGTCTTAACCAGAGGATGGAGAGCAAAAGACCTTTGAAAGAAAACCGCCAGGGCAGAAACGTGCCCTTTCAACGTACTAAGCTGCAACCCCAAGTCCAGACCATGTTGCAGAAATTCCAAAACCCTAGGGATAGAAAGCACCCTGCAAGGCAAGGCCCGGACCTCACACCAATCAATATAAGACCTCCAAGTCCTATAGTAGATGGTAGAGGAAGACCTCTTCCTAGCACTAACCAGAGTCTGAATCACAGCATCAGAAACCCTTCCTCCTTCAAGATGGAGGTTTCAGCAGCCACGCCGTCAAAGCCAGCGTTGGTAAATTGTGGTAGAGTAGTTGACCCTGAGTGAGCAGATCCAGCAGAAGGGGCAGATCGAACTGATCCGCTGCCAACCGCACCACGTCTGCGAACCAAACCTGCCTTGGCCATCTTGGAGCCACCCAGATCCCTCCAGCTCAGAGACATGGCATCCACTGCCAGAGCCAGTGGATCCCGCGAGAGACACAAATGCCGGAAGCTTGTGATTGTGACGAGAGGCAAAGAGGTCCACCTCCGGAGTCCCCCACCTGCGGCAAAGTGACCGAAACACCTTGGGATTGGGAGACCATTCCCCCCGGCGAGATGAGCACCTGCTCAGGGAGTCCGCCTCCATGTTCTCCACTCCCGGAATGTATACCGCCGAGATGCATGGGACATTGCTCTCTGCCCAAGCAAGGATCAAGGACACTTCCCTGAGGGCACTCCTGCTGCGAGTCCCTGGTGATATAGGCGACCGCCGTCCAATTGTCCGACCGAGCTTGAACCGGTAACCCCTGTAACTGATGAGTCAAGTGAGCCAGAACCAACCTGATGGCTCTCAGCTCCAGAACATTGATGGGATCGTGAGCCTCCTGAGGCCCCCACAGTCCCTTAAACTGAAGATCATTCCAAACCCCCCCCCCCCAACCTGACAGGCTGGCATCCATGGTGACCATCTCCCAACGAGGGGTCAGAAAGGATCTGCCCCTCATCAGATTGCTTGGTTCCAGCCACCACCGAAGGGAACGCCAAACCCGGGGGGACATCATAAAAGACTGATCCAATGTCAGCGGAGACCTGTCCCAGGCCGCCAAGAGATGGAGCTGGAGCTTCCTTGTGTGAAACTGAGAAAAGGGAACCGCCTCGAAAGAAGCCACCATCAATCTCACCAGTCTCATCCCCAGCCGGATGAACGGACGAGGGAGTGACAGAAGAAGCTGAATCAATTCCTGAATCAAAAGAACCTTGGGCCGAGGAAGGAACACCCTGGTCCGAGAAGTATCCAGAGACATTCCCAGAAACAACACCACCCTGGACAGAGAGAGAGAGGACTTGGGGTAGTTGATCACCCAGCCGAATCTCTCCAGAGTGGATACCACAGTCCTGGTATCTAGATCCGCCTGCCTGAGAGAGGATGCCATAATGAGAAGATCATGCAGATAAGGCACGATGCGGATACCCTGGGCTCTGAGGAGGGCCATCACCCCTGCTAGCACCTTGGTGAAAACCCTTGGAGCCGAGGTAAGGCCAAATGGAAGAGCCACAAACGGAAAATGCCGATCTTCCACCACGAACCTGAGAAATCTCTGATGTGCCGGGAAGATCGGGACATGCAGATAAGCATCCTTGATGTCTATGGACGTCATGAAGTCCTCCTGATGAAGCGAAAGAGTTTCGATGCGGAACTTCCTGGGACGGATAAACCGGCATCCGCCGGAAAGGGATATTTCTTATCCCAACCCTGAGGAACACCTGGAAGCCGAGTAGGCCTTTCCCATCCCTTAAGAATACTGCCATCGAAATGCTTTTGATTAGGAAATTCCAACCACGGCTTAGCCGCCTCAAAGAACTCCCCCTTCTGCGGAAGAGCCACTTCAGGAGGAGAATGTTAGGCACTTACCTCGTCGCCGTCCCGGGTCCCGCGGCGCGCTGTCGGGCGGTCCCCGGCTGGTTGCTGCCCGGCGCTCCCCGGGCGTCCTTGCTCCCCAGCGTGGTGGCGGCGGTCAGGGGTCGGCGGCGCGAGGTGGTGTCGGCGGCCGCGCCGCAGCCCGCTCTGCGCGGCTGCGCGGGCCCGGCGGGCTCCCTCACTGTCCGGCGCTTCCGCCTCCCGGCGGGGGCGCGCTCGATCATCTACGTGCTCGCGCGCGCGCGCGAGCACGTCACCTTTATGCCTCCCGGCGGCGCTTTCCCCAGCGCGCCCGCCGGGGGCGAGTTTGTTCCATCCAACCCTGGCCCTGCTCATAGAGGGAGCCCAGGGACTGGTCGGCCTGTCTGGCCTGGGCCGTCCAGTTCCTGGGACCACTCCCGTTTTTACTGTTGCACCAAGCACCTTCCTTCCCTCCTTTTTCCCTGTTCCCCATTGGCCAGACTTCCCTATATATTTGCACTACTCCAGTTTCCCAGTGCCCGTTATAGCTTCTGGGTTCTGGATGTGCGTTGCTGTACCTTAGTGAAGAATTGGATTTGGATTTGGACTTCGACTATTCTTGCTAGCTGCCTGCCCTGACCTCCTGCTTTGCCTGACTACTCTCTTGCCTGACCCTCCTGTACCTTGCCTGTGACCTCCTGGACTTGACCTCGGCTACCCTCGACCATTCTTTGTTATTCCCCTTGGATACCTCGCCTGTGACCTCCTGGTTTGACCTCGGCCTGATTTACGGACTTTCGCACCCGGCATCCTCATTCGGGATTCCCTGCCAAACACCAAGCTGCACCTTAAGCTATTATCCTTTGCGCCTGTTAAGTCCTGGGGGCAACCGACTGGGAGAGGCATTACCCGTGTCTCCTACAAGCGGGGGCTTGTCTATAGGCGGAAGTGGCGGTGGAGATTGGGGGATATTGGCTTAAGACAGACGGGTGTTTGGTATAGTCCTGACATTATAACGGGCCTGAAAGAAGAATGGACCAAATTCTGGAGCAGGTGCAAGCCTTGACAGCGGCGGTGGAGCACCTGGCTCATCGAGTTGCGGCCCAGGAGAACCGTCCTACTCCCATCGTCCCCACTTCTCAGGGGATTCCGGCCGCAATGACTGTGGAACCCAAGATCCCACTCCCTGAAAAGTTTTTTGGCGACAGGGCAAAATTTGCCAATTTCCGGGACTCTTGTAAACTGTACTTCCAGCTTCGCCCGGTTTCCTCAGGCTCACAGGAACAAAAGGTGGGCTTGATTATTTCCCTGTTGCATGGAGACCCTCAGTCCTGGGCCTTTATCTTATCAGCTCAGGACCCAATCCGCCAATCGGTGGATAGTTTCTTCGCTGCAATGGAGGTCCTTTATGATGATCCTGACAAAGGGGCCTCAGCTGACGCTAAGTTACGTACCCTCCGCCAGGGACGCCGTCCAGCCGAAGACTACTGTTCCGAATTCCGGCGTTGGGCAGTCGACTCACGTTGGAACAATCCTGCCCTCTGCGGCCAATTCCGATTGGGTCTGGCTGACTCTATCAAGGACACCCTGGTGAACTACCCGGAACCCCAAACTCTGGATGAATTGATGCATTTGGCCATCCGCATTGATCGTCGGCTCCGGGAAAGGCGCCTAGAGAAAGGATCACATCCTGAATCAGCTTCAAAATCTGAGGCTCTAGTCGCTCAACCTTCAGAAGAGCCTATGCAGCTAGGTGCCACCAGGCTCACCGAAGGCGAGAGACGACGACGCCTATCCGAGGGGCTCTGTCTTTACTGTGGTGGGACCGGCCACATGGTTAGACTTTGCCCAAAGAAACCGTCGGGAAACTTCAGAGCCTAGGGGGTTTCGAGGGGGCCCTCCTAGGCTGTAAGGTATCTCCTCAAGTATCGTCTCCAGTTTTCATCCCAGTTCAGTTTATGAATGGTGCTAAATGTGTTAATCTAAAGGCTCTTCTAGATTCTGGAGCAGCTGGGAATTTCCTAGACTCTGATCTAGCACAGACTTTAGGAATTACGGTACAGACCTTGCCAACTCCTATCCGGGTTTCAGCCATTGATGGCACTCCAGTGGCCGGGGGGTTAGTTCGGTTTCAATCCACTCCTATGCAAATCAAAGTAGGAGCCAGTCATTCTGAGGTTATCAGGTTCCTGATTTTGAGCATGCCTGGTACTCCTTTGATTTTGGGGTTGCCATGGCTGCAGGAGCATAATCCTCAAATTGATTGGGTTTCGGGGCAAATTACCAAGTGGGGACACCAGTGTTTTCGGAATTGCCTAGAATTTCCCCTCAGGGTCACGCGCCTAGTCCCTATTGGGATTCCAACTCCATATTTGGAGTTTGCTGATGTTTTTTCAGAAAAGGCAGCAGACAAACTTCCCCCCCATAGACCTTGGGACTGCCCAATAGAACTGCTCCCTGGTACGATGCCTCCCAGAGGGAGAATATTTAATTTGACCCGGGCTGAAACCCTCGCCATGCGGGAATATATCGCCGAGAACTTAGAAAAAGGGTTCATTCGGCCTTCATCTTCCCCAGCAGGGGCAGGGTTTTTTTTTGTGGAGAAAAAGGATGGGGGACTTCGCCCCTGTATCGATTACCGGGGCTTAAATAACATCACGGTAAAAAATAAGTATCCCCTACCGCTTATTGAGGGACTCTTTACTCAGGTGGTTGGGGCGCAGGTCTTCTCTAAACTGGATCTCCGAGGGGCCTATAACCTCATAAGAATTAGGCAGGGGGACGAGTGGAAAACGGCCTTTAATACCCTTGAAGGGCATTATGAATATTTGGTTATGCCTTTCGGCCTGTGTAATGCCCCTGCGGTCTTTCAAAGTTTCGTCAATGAAATTTTCAGGGATTATCTTGGCCGGTTTATGGTTGTTTACCTAGATGACATTTTAATTTTTTCTTCATCCATTGACGAGCATCGTAAACACGTGTGCCTAGTTTTGCAGAAACTTAGGGAGAATTGTTTATATGCCAAGTTAAAGAAATGTCAATTTGAGGTATCTGAGGTTCCGTTCCTCGGTTACGTTATCTCCAAATCTGGTCTGTCTATGGACCAATCTAAGGTGAGGGCTGTTTTAGAATGGGAGCAGCCCAGAGATCTGAAGGGCCTGCAGAGGTTTTTGGGTTTTGCCAATTTTTATAGAAGGTTCATTAAGAATTTCTCTGCCCTGGTTACACCACTAACTAACCTAACTAAGAAAAGCGGGTACCCCCCGGTTTGGCCGGCTCAAGCTGTTCAGGCCTTCGGGAATCTTAAGAAGGTATTTAGTGCTGCTCCCGTCCTAGTCCATCCCGATGAACAACGACCTTTCCTGGTGGAGGTGGATGCTTCAGAAATAGCGGTCGGAGCGGTTTTGTCTCAATACTACGGCTCACCTGCACGCCTCCATCCATGTGCCTTCTTTTCCAAGAAATTCTCAGCGGCCGAAAGGAATTATGATATCGGCAACAGAGAATTACTGGCCATCAAGCTTGCCTTCCAGGAATGGAGACACTGGCTGGAGGGGGCTCAGTATCCAGTTACGGTCTTTACGGATCATAAAAATCTAGAATACATCCAGTCCGCCAAGAGGTTAACTCCTAGACAGGCTCGTTGGTCCTTATTCTTTTCTCGGTTTAATTTTTCTATAACGTATAAGCCCGGGTCTAAAAATATAAAGGCGGACGCCCTGTCTCGGAGTTTCTCTCCCCCTGACTTACCGGAAAGGGTGGTGTCTCCCATCGTGCCTCGCTCCCTAGTGGTGGCCGCCATCCAACCCCAACTTCCTGATCTTACTCAGTTCCAGGCCCAAGCTCCTCCTGGGAAACCCGCTTCAGCCCTGTTTGTGCCCTCCACTTACCGGTCTGAGTTCTTGTCCCATTTTCACGATACCAAAACAACCGGTCATCCAGGGATTAAGAAAACCATAGCTTTATTGTTACGCCAAGTTTGGTGGCCTTCGCTTAGGAAGGACGTTCAAAGGTTTGTCTCCGCTTGCAAAGTCTGTGCCCAAAGTAAGTCCTTGAGGAGCTCACCGGAAGGCCCACTCCTTCCATTATCCATTCCTGCCTCCCCGTGGACACATCTGGCCATGGATTTTGTTACTGACCTTCCCCCGTCTCAGGGACATACGGTTATTTGGGTAATTGTGGACCGCTTTAGCAAGATGGCCCATTTCGTCCCTTTAAAGAAACTCCCCTCTGCTCAAACTCTTGCTCAACTCTTCATTACTCATGTCTTTAGGATTCATGGTATTCCCATGGATGTTGTTTCGGATAGAGGGGTCCAGTTTGTCTCCCGGTTCTGGAGGGCTTTCTGTGCCAAGTTGGGTTTCACCGTCTCCCTTTCCTCGGCCTTCCATCTGCAGTCGAATGGTCAAACCGAGAGAACGAACCAGTCCCTGGAACAATATTTGCGCTGTTTTACGGCGGGTTCTCAAACTGATTGGGCCTTCTTCTTACCATTTGCGGAATTTGCTCTTAACAACGCCACGCATTCATCCACAGGGGTTTCTCCTTTCCACTGTGTTTATGGCAAGGATCTGAAGTTTTCTGCTCTTTCGGACCAACCCTCTAGAGTCCCCTCCGTGGATGAATGGGTTTCCAAATGGCCAGGGGAGTGGAATAAAATCCAGCAACATCTAACTAGGGCCGCTCGTCAGCAGAAAAAATTTTCTGATCGCAAGCGATCGTCTAATTCTAACTTTAAAGTGGGTGACTGGGTTTGGCTTTCAACCAAGAATTTGGCGCTACGCCAACCCTCCGCTAAGTTAGGACCTAAGTTTATTGACCCCTTCCCCATAACACACAAAGTTAATCAGGTTACATACCGGTTGGCCCTCCCTTCATCCATGAAAATCTGTAAATCCTTTCATGTTTCACTTCTTAAGTCCGCAAGAAACCATGAACCTAATAGTCCTCCTAGTCCTGTGGTAGTTGATGGGCATCAGGAGTTTGAGGTTGCCCGGGTTCTTGATTCTCGTTTCTTTCGGAACTCTCTTCAATATCTTATTGACTGGAAGGGATACGGTCCGGAAGAAAGATCTTGGGTTCCTGCCAGAGAAGTTCATGCGCAGAATTTGATAAAAAGGTTTCACAGGGAGAATCCTTTAAAACCTAGTTTGGAGGGTCCAGTGTCCCCTCCTCAGGGGGGGGGTAATGTTAGGCACTTACCTCGTCGCCGTCCCGGGTCCCGCGGCGCGCTGTCGGGCGGTCCCCGGCTGGTTGCTGCCCGGCGCTCCCCGGGCGTCCTTGCTCCCCAGCGTGGTGGCGGCAGTCAGGGGTCGGCGGCGCGAGGTGGTGTCGGCGGCCGCGCCGCAGCCCGCTCTGCGCCGCTGCGCGGGCCCGGCGGGCTCCCTCACTGTCCGGCGCTTCCGCCTCCCGGCGGGGGCGCGCTCGATCATCTACGTGCTCGCGCGCGCGCGCGCGAGCACGTCACCTTTATGCCTCCCGGCGGCGCTTTCCCCAGCGCGCCCGCCGGGGGCGAGTTTGTTCCATCCAACCCTGGCCCTGCTCATAGAGGGAGCCCAGGGACTGGTCGGCCTGTCTGGCCTGGGCCGTCCAGTTCCTGGGACCACTCCCGTTTTTACTGTTGCACCAAGCACCTTCCTTCCCTCCTTTTTCCCTGTTCCCCATTGGCCAGACTTCCCTATATATTTGCACTACTCCAGTTTCCCAGTGCCCGTTATAGCTTCTGGGTTCTGGATGTGCGTTGCTGTACCTTAGTGAAGAATTGGATTTGGATTTGGACTTCGACTATTCTTGCTAGCTGCCTGCCCTGACCTCCTGCTTTGCCTGACTACTCTCTTGCCTGACCCTCCTGTACCTTGCCTGTGACCTCCTGGACTTGACCTCGGCTACCCTCGACCATTCTTTGTTATTCCCCTTGGATACCTCGCCTGTGACCTCCTGGTTTGACCTCGGCCTGATTTACGGACTTTCGCACCCGGCATCCTCATTCGGGATTCCCTGCCAAACACCAAGCTGCACCTTAAGCTATTATCCTTTGCGCCTGTTAAGTCCTGGGGGCAACCGACTGGGAGAGGCATTACCCGTGTCTCCTACAAGCGGGGGCTTGTCTATAGGCGGAAGTGGCGGTGGAGATTGGGGGATATTGGCTTAAGACAGACGGGTGTTTGGTATAGTCCTGACAGAGAAATTGCCAGAATCTCAGACATATGAGCCAGGACCTTAGGGGTATCCAAAGTATCCCCTGACCCCGCTCGGCATCGGTGCCAACAAACTGCTGATCGTCAGAACCGTCCGACTCCTCAAATAGCTCCCCTTCCTCTAGCGGGGGCAATCGGACCAGTCCAGTGAATCCAACTCATCAAAATCAGAAGCCGGCGTGGCTGGAGACAAGTGCTTTCTCTTAGCCGGGGCCTTTCTGGCAACAGCGCTAGAAAATAATCTTTCAAGATTGGCCAATCTGGCACACACCTCAGATTGCGACTCCCCACCCATGACAGCGTCACATGGGGTACGGATCAGGCGGGGAGGGGTAGGTGAAGAGACCGGCGGCGCAGAACCAGACGCATGGGATCCGGACTGCCGCGTAATAGTCTGCTGCGCACATGGTATGCAAAGAAATACATCATCCCCAGTAAGGGATACCCCCCACCCCAAACACTGCCGGGGTTGCCCCAAGGGGAGCCCGAGCCCGGTATCCTGGGAAGCCTCCATGTGATGATTTTATCGGTAGTCGCAATGCCCAAGGGAATTACGCAATATAAGCGACCCGGGATGCCCCTTCTGTGTCCCGCGTGGGAGGATTTATAGGGAGATCTTAAACTAAACTAAACCTAGGATCGGGAGGACCCTTTAAGATCCAACAAGGGTCCGCCTGGAATACAAACAGAGGGACTATCACACACAATCACACAAATGCTGTGCACATAAACAGAGAGGCCAAGGCACACATACATATAAATCGAAATATATCAATCTCAGCCAAGAAGAGAATGGAGCCCACTGGGTGCTTACGGTAATGGCGTCCTGCATGAGGCGAATGGAACTTGGCAGCAAGGAAGAAGAAGAAGGAGAGGCGGGCCGGCACGGACCGCGCGCTGCACCCGGCCTCGCCCCTTTCCAGTGACCGGGCTCCGCAGCAGCACCAGCAGCACGGAGGGGGGGAGGGAGGGAGGGGGCGGGCCGCAGGATCGCGCCCCGCGCCCAGCCCGCCCCCCTCTGAAACCGCACCCGAGGGGGAGAAGCTTCCCCGGAGACTCTCAGTAACGGCCGGCGCCGCCGCAAACCGCCGACCTGGCCAAGAACGTATCAATCTCCCGTACCATACACACAAAAGTAGCACGGCGGAGCATGGCTCCTAAAGCACCATAAGGTGCCGTCTACCCTTGCCCGGACCCGCAGCCTAGGCTGGGAGGCTCTTCATTAAAAAAGGGGATAACAGTAGGTCCAGGCAGAAATAGACCAAAAGAGGGGGGCCGGGAGTTACCCCGGCTACCTGCAAGGAAGAGACATCCATCTTCCGACTTGCTCGCCGTCTGCAGAGATGAAAGACTGGGGAGTGAGTGGGAGGTCCCAGGTATTTATGGACCGGGAGGGGCTCCCTTTTTTTCATGACATCTCTGCAAGATCACCCTCTACAGGTCGGTATAACCCAAGTGTAATGACTATCTGAAGCGGGGTGTGTGACATACTTAGAATAAACAAATTCACGATTAAATTCAAGATATTTTGTGCCCTGTGGGGGGTGAGGTTTAACTGGGAAATGTCTAAGATTTGTCAATATGGAGGAAGTAGATGTGTGTGATAAGATTCAGATGGTAGACAAAGTTGAGGTTTTAGGGATCTTTTTTTGTGCCCAGAATTCTACCAAATTGGTCATAGCTAAAATTGAAAAGAAAAATATAGTTGTGGTCATTAAGGAAGTTTTCTTTAAGGGGAAAGCTCTCATAGTTAAATATGTTACCTTACTGCTTATTCTGTACTACTCAGTTGTGGTCCCTCCAAGTAGGAATTGGATAGCAAAGGTACTCTGTATTCTGTTTTCTTTTGGAAATTTAAAGTTGAAAAGTGTGCCTGTGAAATATAGTTAAACCATTTGAAAAAGTAGGAGATATAGTTTCCCAGAGCTGGACTTTTTTTTACTAAGATGCATTACTTGATTATTATATATAGGATCATCAAAGGTAATAGCAATACATCCAAACTAGCGAAGAATTTAGGGGGCAGGTGGTGGTGAAGTGGAAATGGATAGTTAAGAACCTCACTAGGCCATATAATACAGAACTGGGGATGGGAGAAGCTGGTGTCTTCAATGCTAGTGAGGATTCCTTGAGATTCCTGGTAAGATCCTGGGAAGAAATGGTAATTTTTCTGTAAATGTTTACTATGTAGATATTAATATTGTTAAATACTAATAAAATAATAAATAACATTTCCTAGTGTGGAAAATAGAAAATAGATAAACAAACAAAAAATGCAAAAACAAAATCTCAGGCCTTTTTTGATTATATTTGGTTGAGTATGCTGCTGATGTGAAAAAAAAACTTTCTCCTAAGCTATGAATCCTCGCACATCCTAATGACATTTATTCAGTGGCCAAAGCTCTGAGACACAGGATCAAGGTAAATATCAACAATTTAGTAAAAATCAGTTCCCTTATTCGCATAATAACACACTTTTCAACATTTGATTTCAGGGTGTATATATATATATATATATATATATATATATATATATATATATATATATTTTTTTTTTTTTTTTTTCAAACAATATCAGTAATTTCCAATACAGTTTATCTCAGGCTGCATATAAAGTTGGGGTAAAGATCAGTTTGTGGGGTCAGCATGTCACTGTGTATCTCTCTGCTCAATACCCTCTGGAAAACACAAAGAGGCTGATTCATTACTAGCGTCAGCTATCGGCAGATGAGCTTCTGTACAGCCTAGTATGCACTGTGATCGGCTATCGGGCGCTGTAACAGAGCATCTCATTCACTGACGGCACGCTGTAGTAATCAGTTTACCAATGATAAATGTGGTGTATGTGCGTCGCCGTAAAGGCACTGCACACTGCACATTGTTCTTATTCTTTTCTTTTTTATTCTTATCTTTTTTTTATTTGTTTTTTCTTTTTTGTTCTTATTTTTTTTTCTTTTTTGCACTTATATTGTTTTCTTTTTTTGTTCTTATATTTTTTTTGCACTTATATTTTTTCTTTTTTTTTTTTTTGTTCTTTATTTTTCCTTTTTTTTATTGTTATTTACTTT
Source organism: Gastrophryne carolinensis (assembly GCA_027917425.1). Lineage (NCBI taxonomy): Eukaryota > Metazoa > Chordata > Amphibia > Anura > Microhylidae > Gastrophryne > Gastrophryne carolinensis. The sequence goes on along the minus strand of CM051239.1, from coordinate 223,723,438 downwards.
TTATTTGCTTTTGTTTTCAAAAAAATTTCAGATGTGTTTTGTGTGTGTGTGTGTGGAGTCAGACAATACTATTGTAAATAAAAGCCAAACACAAATGTATGTTAAATAATATGAATATTTATTATTAACAAACAGGCCAAAATGGGCAAGTAGGCAAGTTGATTCTGCATCTCCAGCAGCATTCTGCGTGATTCCATCACATATTGCCACAGTCTGTGATGCTCGTCTGTGCAAGCTGTGGGAAAGAAAAGACACAATAAAGTACCAAAGTTCAAAAAATACAGTATATACCAATGATCTTTGGAAAAAATGTTAGTTTTACAAGAATTACAAATAATTTTAAACATACAAAACAGGCCAACCTTTCTGAATAATAGATGGCAAAATAAAAGAACCTGTGTAGCCATTATACATAACCATCCTAGTCTAACATCACAAAGGACATAACCTAACCAAATAAGGCCTACCTGATCACTGGAAATATGTACTTAATGTAGTGGTCAATTACACCTGAGGCAATATGATCTAAACACATTGACCTTTTAAATGAGTTACAATAGTATCAGGAATTGAAACCCAGCACATAAAGCACATAACCAACTGCTGCCTTTATCATGTAGGGCCAAGTTACATTAGCAGGGGCACGAAACTGGCATGCTTTGATTCAATTATGATTATTCTAAAAAGAGGGTCTCCATGTATGAATGTCAACTCTAGACTGATACTAACATGTGTACATGGTCATGGACACATACATATGCATGTCTACAAGCTTATTGTGAAAAATAACATTACTCACCATCACAGCTGTGGCTTGGGCCCATGCTGTGGAGGGTCCTGGAGATGGGGTGGGGAGAATTACCACGGGGTCTGTCTGCGTGGAAACGTGTATCGAGAAAAACACAACAGAAACAATCATAAGAACATTGTATTTGAAAGTTTAAAAATAACCCTCAAAATTATCTTTAGGGAATAGTTCAATCTGACTTATTATTGGGACACACTTGGCCATGTGTTAGCTAAAAAACTACTTTGGCTAACACATGATAAAGCCACATAATAGTTTGAAGTTGGGGTACACCAGAAGGGAGGCTACTGTGCTAGAGGCCAAATGGCCACTTCACTACAATATCTGGTCTCATTTCCAAAGGATGCATATAGTTTACTAACAAAATTAATGTAATTCTTACCTCGACTATGCCTGAGTGGCGAAACTGCAGCATCTGTGAAGGAGGTTTCGGCTATATGATGCCCTGAAAAACATTTTTGAATACAAAGAAAAATTTTAGACACAACATTGTAACAATTGAACTACAAAGCAAAACTAAGAAGTACACGCACCAGGGGATGACGTGTTGCTTGTATCCCAGGGCTCTGAGATGAAGGCAGGGAGCCTCCACTCCTCAAAATCAGCCCAGCAGAGCCCAAACCCGAGGGGCCACCCTCCTCCCTCTCACTCCCTGATCCCCCAGGGAGTGTGGTGGAGTCCCTTCCCTCCTCCCCACTGGGACTCCTCACTTGAGAGTGGCCACAAGGGATTTGTGAGCTGAGGCTCCACACTGCCCTCACTCCAGAAGCAGACTCAACTGGGGCATCATCCCTTTCCTCCCCTGGGTCCTTAATTTGGGATCTTCGAGAGGGCCCCTCCCCCACAGACTCATCCGACCCAACCACTCATCTGCGGGGAAGGAAACCCTTCCCGTGCTTACCCAGGGGAAGACGCTTAGAGGAAATTGTAAGACATCAGTAGTTTAATGTGTAGATATGTAAGAATAGTGTATGTGTATGTGTGTTAAACTTACCAGAAGCATAGGCATCATAAAGCCTATACACGCCCTCATTGTGCGGGCGCTTGAAGTCGGACCACCTTTGCATGATAGCTTTACTCTTTACAATTCAGTTTTGAAGCACCAGGTGGCTTTCACCTAAACACACATTAATCACACAGCGTCGGCACTCTAAATTTGTTCGCTGTAGCATAGAGCACCATACGCTGTGTGATTAAAGTGTGTTTTTGGACAAACATCCACCAGTAACAAAGTGAAAAAACATGGAATGACATTGTTGGAACACTGTGACATTAACACTTTAGTGCCAGACCTGTAATGACAATTCTGCATAAAAATTTAAATTATTAAAAAAAAATTCAAAAATAATTTAATCCAGGTCAGGAGAGTTGAAACAATTATTTGAGAGTAAAAAAAAATAGGATCAGTAAATAGATTAGAAGGAACATCCACTGAAATGTATGGGAGAGCGACAGGTAGCGACAGGCTATACGCTGAACCACCTGTAATGATGAATTGTACGCTACATGGTGCTGTTAGAGTCACCAGAATCACCTTCATAAATGTGGATTTGCGTACAGCGCCCAGTGTTCACCAGACGCTGCCTGCCGCTACGAAGCACTACCTGGCGCTAGACCTTCATGAATAAACCCCATAGTATTTCCAAATTGGGCTTTTGCTGTTATGATATAAAAACACATATGATTACCATATGGCCAGGCTTATAGCCCCCCCCCATATGCTATGTAAGCATACTATTGTCCTCAGTATACAGTTAAGCCCACCTCCCAGGACAGTCTAAACACAGCACAAAGAAAGTTAATTTTCTCAGCTATAGGGGCTGTTTTTAAAAATGTTAAAAAAAATAAAATGGGAACAATAGGAGCTTTGGGGCAATTTGATTATTTAGTTTATTTACTTGGACACTTGCTTTAAATATAGAAAATGCACCACCTTGTATAATACATTTTTACAGAGAAACCTAAAATATGTACGGGTAATGGATGGAAAAGGTAAAAAAATGATGGCTGAAAGGAGACATGAAAGCCTAAGGCTTTTATTGTGATTAAGGTAGTTACACATTACAAGGCCAGAGCCTTGTGTTAGAATCATCTATCTTCTGTAGGAATGATGCAGCTTTGTCATTGTTAAGGGGAAAACAGCTGGAAGCATACATTTTATGGTAAAGCAGAGATTATATGTGAAGCATTCAGAGCAGGTAAATACTATTAGCTTTAGATAAGTGAATCTACCTGTCACTGCCAGACCTGTTTTCTACAGGGCATGGATTGTTGTTGATAGCTAAGGTTGATGGTTGAATTTTTTTTTTATATTAGAGGACAAGTGAGCATTGGGAATTTATTTAATAATGTCAATCCCCCTTGAGCATTTGGAAAACACTACAATTTTTCACCCTAACACAGTAATCTGATTTGACAAGCTAGCCTTTGTTTTAACAGCAGACATGCTGCTGGAGATTACATAGCTTATAAGTAGCATTTGGTCATCCAGCATGATATTCATATTCATCTCACAGAGGCACGGAAATGAAATTTACAACACATAAAGACACTTCATCAAAATAGATTTTACTAATCTGCTTGCAAGCATTTTCTTCATTAGTTTGATAGTAGATAACACATTTTAATTTCAGAAAAACAATAATAGAAATAGTCTTTCAGGTCAACCCATTTCTCCAAAGCTTATTTTAGGACATTTGATTGCAGAATTACAGAAGGCTCAGTATTGCCTTATGCTCGCCAATGAGATAGGAAAATATGTTTTAAATTAAGAGTTGCGTCACATTAATCTCCAATATTTCTATTAGAGATTAATATTATAATTATCGCAAATACTAATAATCATATCAGCACAGCGGCCACTAATTTGATACAAACCAATGGTCGCTGAGGCTGTCGGCATACATCTAGTGAATTCTCCTAAGAAGTATTTTTAATACCTCAAATACTTTGCACCTACAATCTATTGTGTGAGAAATATCCACCACACACAGTAAGATGTATAAATTAAAACAGGTTTAATTTACCAGCACAGTAAATAACCTTCACTAAAACAATAAGTTCATGAAGCTTCCCCAGATAACCTTAGATATTACAAGGCAGTTGTTACATAAATGACATGTTAAGATAAAGTAAGTTTAGAGGAGAGATAGATAGAGATACTTACCACATTATGGTTGCTTCATCATTGTCTGCCCCATTAGTTGTCCCAGTTTCCTAATCTATTGAACACTAGGGGGAGTGGCCAGCATTCCCCAGCTCGTGGGGGTGTCCATGATCTGCCCACATCCGGCATCTATGAGATTAGATACATATTTTATAAAGTGTATAACTCCCCCAATATGCATGTTATCATATTGTAACCAAGAAATTCACGATCCCCATTAATTTCTTAGTTAAATGAACCTAAACATCAAATACATATCATAGAGAGTCTGGACAATATATGTAGACCATGTTAGATACCAAATGAAAGGTCTTATAATACTGAACAAGACTCTCTCATTAATATAGTCATAACTGACATTCTTAACCCTTTAAGTGCCAGCCTACCTGGAGTTTTTGTCACCCTTTGTTGCCAGACCATTTTGCACTATTTTGCGCTCCCCATGTTCAAATGTGATTTTTGAAGGGATTTCCAGGGATTTCCCAGGAAAGTTATATATTGTTTTTTTTCAGCAGAGTCTGGGCTTTAACATGAAATGTCTTGTTTGTAATATTTTAGGTGTATTCTCAATATTTTTGGGTGAAATATGTGCAACAAAAAAAGATATATATATATTTTACAATTTGTAGTTTTTTTTGTAATAAAAAATGTAAGTTTGTCAATAAAATCTTATTGCGTGTGAAATCCCAATTTCTCCCGGTTACAGCGATACCACATATGTATAGGTAGACACCCTTTCCTGCCCAGGAGACTCCCCCAAACTGAAACAGCGCTTTAGGGGATTTTCAGATAAAATACAACTGTGATATGCGCTATGCGCACCTTGCAGTTTTTCCAGAAAAACCCTTTATATTTGAAATACCCCCAACAAACCATAGATTCTCTGGAAGTACACACCTCAAGCTTTCTAGGCGTACCAGGCTTGTTGATGTGGCCATAGTTTTCTGGAAGTAATCCCTCAATGGATTCTTTGGTTGCAAAGAGTGTCCCTAAAAAAAGGATAAAAAAACAGAATCAAAGCCACATTTTTCTAAAAAAAACTATATACAAACAAGAATAAACAAGTTTAATCTGAAAACGCAACATCCTCCGAACATAACGATACCCAACATGCATTGCTACTGTCAAGGGAAGAGTTGCCAAACACCCCAAAGTAAAGCATGTGCGTAACAGTAATTTTACTTGAAAATTTCAGCTCTGCAGACAAAGTGCGCACCTTGCGATTTTTCAAGCAAAACAACCCTTTACATTTGAAATATCCCCAACAAACGATATATTCTCTGGAAGTAAACACCTCAAGCTTTCTAGGTGTACCATGCTTGTTGATGGGTCCATAGTTTTCTGGAAGTAATCCCTCAATGGATTCTTTGGTTGCAAAGAGTTTCCCTAAAAAAACGGATAAAAAAGCAGAATCAAAGCCACATTTCCCTAAAAACTATATACAAACAAGAAAACAAGTTTAATCTGAAAAAGCAACATCCCCTGAACAGAACGATACCCAACATGCATAGTTACTGTCAGTGGAAGAGTTGCCAAACACCCCAAAGTAAAGCATGTGCGTAACGGTAATTTTGCTTAAAAATTTCAGCTCTGCAGACAAAGTGCGCACCTTCCGATTTTTCAACCAAAACAACCCTTTACATTTGGAATATCCCCCATAAACCATATATTCCCTGAAAGTACACACGTAAAGCTTTCTAAGCGTACCCAGCTTGTTCTAGTGGGCTCATCTTTCTGGAATTATTTCCTCAAAGAATTCTTTGGTTGCGCAGGGTTTCTCTAAAAAAATTATAAAAAAGCTGAATAAGAAACACCTTTTCCTAAAATATAAATATGCAAACCAGAAAAAAACAAGCTAAGTCTGAAAGTGCAAGGTCCCCCGAACAGAACAATACCCAACATGCATAGCTACTTTTAACCCTTTTAATTGCCAGCCTACTTGAGATTTTGTCACCCTCTGTTGACAGGTCATTTTGCGCCATGTTTTGCGCCATTTTTGCTGGAATTTTCAGGAAAATTATATATATATATTTTTTTGCAGCAGAGTTTAGGCTTTAACATGAAATGTCTTGTTTGTAAATTTTATTTTTTTTTTTTTACAATATTATTAAGTAAAAAAAATAAATAAATAAAAATTTTTTTTAGAAAAGTGACTCCTTTATTTTAAATAAAAAATGTATTTTATTACGGAAAACCATATTGCATGTGTGAGCCCCATTTCTACCGATTAGAACGGTACCACATATTTATCGGTAGCCCCCTTGCCCAGGAGGCCCCCTAACTGAAACAAGTACTTTATAACATTCACAAATAAAATACAAATACCATCCACACTACAAAGGGTTAAATCGAGAAAAAAATGACATAGAGTTTTTTTTTCTTATTTATATGGGTTAAAAACCCTTAAAAATCAAAAAAAAATTGACATGGGGTCCCCCTTACCCAAAGTAACCATCCCGGGACCAGCTATGCAGGGCTTGTAGGAACAGGGCGCAGGGGCCAGCTTTTGTGGCCCCTGGCCCTGCAGGCTACAAGCCCGCATAGCCTGTGGGCCTGGGCTCTTCTGCCCCCCCCTGGCCTTTGGGGAGGCAGGTAATGGGGGTGCCGGGGGTTAATGGCAAGCCACCTGCAGTCGCAGGTGACTTGCCATGGCCCCTGCCTTGTGAACTGGTATAGGGGTCATGGACCCCTTGCCAGTTCACAAGGGGTTAAATGTGTAAAAAAAAAGCACAGACACATAATAAAAAAAAAATCTTTATATTTTTTTTTTACTGTAATTACCTCCGATCCTGGGTCCCACGTCGATGTCCCACGCCGATCGATGCCGATAGTGATCGCCGCAGGGCGGAAGAGAGGAGAGGAGGCTCCGATCGGAGCCTCCTCTCCTCTCATCCGCCCTGCACCGATCAACACCAGCATCTGACAGATGCCGTTGCTCGGGGTAGTATAGGAGGAGCGGGATAACGTCATCCCGCTCCTCCCACAATGGGCGGGGCTAGGGGGCGGCGGCCATCGCCGCCATTACAAGAGGTGAGGACCCGGAAGCCTGCGCAGCCCAGGGGGGGGATCGGACCCCCCCCGGTGAAGAGGAGACCCAGGCAGAAGGGTCGGGTGCGGAGGTGAGTAAATGACAGTTTGTTTGTTTTGTTTTTTTACAGCGGCGATGTCAGCGCTGGAAACGGGGGGGGCGGCTGGTTTCGGGCCCCCTCCTGAAGACGGAGGACGACGGGGGGGAACGGATGCCCCCCCCCGAGGAAGAGGGGACCCCAAGCTTCACGGGGATACCAGAGGTAAGTGGGTTTTTTTTTCTATTTTTTAACTGTTAGGGGGAAATGCCAGGCACGTAGTTTCTACGTGCTTGGCACTTAACGGTAGGAGAAGCAACCACGTAGAAACTACGTGCTTGGCATTTAAAGGGTTAAGGAGCTACATCACTTCCCATAAATACCATCTAATGCCCAAGTTTCCAATGTGTATTTGAATGTCTGCCTCCAAACTAATTAGGAATTCAAGGATTCCTTTTATTGAGTTTGTTGGCAGCTAGGTGTGAATACGTGAATATAGGTTGGCCTAGGTGTGAATATAGTCTATTGTATTCATGGGGCATGATCTGTTTTCTTATAAACATGGCAGGATGTTAGACTACATACTATTTGAGTGTTAATTTGAGGGACAGCTGTCCTTTAACACCTTACCTCTACTGTCCATGTGAGCCCCTTTTCTAAATATTGTCCCCCCTATGGTAAAGTAGGAGTACTATTGAGTACCAATAAGAGGACTAATTCCACATCATCAGATGTACTATGCAGTCTGCAATAAGTTCCTTAGCCCAACTTTTAACAGAAGAGTTTGAACAAATTGTATAGGGGCAAACAGTAGACAGCTAGGTTTACTTACTTATATTCCCTCCCTGTAAACTGCCCTAAAACTCTATTCAGCACTTGTACTTGTTATTCTCTTCCAAAGTAGGGACAACTATTTTTTTATGTAACAAGGAACTTGCATTGGGTGTGAGGAACCTCAGGTAGGGCCAAGCAGGGCAGCCCTGGTGGGGAAAAGAGTCAGTGGAGGTGCAGGGGTGTTGAAACCGGGGCACAGAGGGCCTGAAGTTTTAGTTAAATAAACTGCTGCTTGTTTCCATCTGGAGTCTAATAGAGGGAACATCAGGGAAAACAGCAGCCTTTTCTTTAGTCCAGTGTGGCAGAAAAGTTTCAATCCCAAGCGTGTTTCAATGCAGGCTGCTATGGACAACTACTGTTACGTATCCTGGGAGTCAGGCTTCTATGGTGCCTCCTTTGCTGCAACCATGGTGTCAGAATGCTATAAGGGTCCCATTTGCAGAAAACACAGGGCCAGGCTGCTATGGGGCACCCTGTGCAACATCCACAGTGCCAGGCTGCTATGCGGCCCCTGTGCAGCAACCATGGGACCAGGCAGCAATGGGGCCCCCTATGCAGCAAGCATGGTGCCAGGCTGCTATAAGGGTCCCATGCACAGATAACACAGGGCAAGGCTGCTATGGGCCCCCCTGTGCAGAAGCCACAGTGCCAGGCTTCTATGGGTGCCCTGTGCAGCAGCCTTGTTCTTATAGGAGGGGCCTCAAAATTTGTGCACAAAATATCTTACTGCACTAAATTCTGATATCATATTCACCTCCGACAGTTCCTGGGAAAGTGTCATAGTCTTGGTCTTAATGTTAATTGTCTCAGTGGATTGACGAATTAAAACTGATTTGCACCGTAAGAACACTTCTGTCAGTAGTTTGTTGCACTACTCTTATGCGCACATGCCTAGTCTGAAGCGGGGTATCCCCTACGGGGCAGTACCTTTGTTTTCGAAGGAACTGCTCACAGCCAGACATCTATTGAGTGAGGGCCTAGGACCTTACCACTAGGTTCCATGATAGGGGATAGCCTAAAGGATTGTTACAACAGGCGGCAAAGAGGGACGCTAATATGGACAGGTTACATCTGATGTCACATAATCAGAGGTTCAAAGATATTATTATAAAAGTACAGTATATTACCAACTACAGTAAGCAGTGGCCTCAGTTACGAGATATCCTGCCCAGACACTGGACTATCTCACTGATGGACCCAGTAGTGGCTGAAATTTGCAGATAATAGAGTGTCTATGATGGTTAGGCGAGCATGGAATATGCGTGACTGTTTGTGTAAAGCGTCTTCATGCATCCTAGAGTACGTTTGGGCACAGGTGGGCGCATTTTAGACAGCCACCCGTGTTGTGAATGTTCAGTTTATCCACTTGTGGTGTCCATTAAGTAATTTACAAATCCATGTAATGGACATATCTACAAATTAAGATAGTATAATAACTGTAGAACTAGCTGGGTGGTATAGTGATCATTTGCCCATGTAACCTCTGTGTAGGAGAGACATTAAAGATTGAATACAAGCTCAACCTTTCCTCAGCCATGCCATCAAGACATGAATTTCAAATTAGGGTGTCGAATAGCCACCTAAAAAAATAGATCTAATGGTTAAAGAAGTCAGTATGGACCGTTCACTATTAGATTCACTAGATCTGCATACCATGCCGGTTTCTGACAGTTTTGTGCAATGACAGTGCAATGACAGTGCAATGAAGGATTAGCCTGTGAATCAAATGATGCACACGCGGAAACAAATGAGCATAGCAGCTGGAACTGCAAGCAATGAGTCAGCAAGGCATCAATTTCTGGAGTTTAGTGATCGCTTGACCTGCCCATGAAGGCTCTCACTTTCCAGAGAGCGATTTGACGATGCGACAGAGGCAGCAACAGAGGTGGGGGTATAAATAGTACTGTGTATGGGCGATCTGGTAAGTGTGTGAGCACCGGGTTATCAGCAATTGGCCTCAGGGGGTGAAAGTTGAGTATAGTATTTTTTTATTTACTGCAGAATGACTTCAATCAATAGCAGTTGATTTGGTCACCAGGTGACAACAGTGATACAGAACAGAATGATATACTTATCATAAGAGAGGTGATGTACACTGATGTTAAGCCAGTACAATGCCTATACACAACACTTCTATATCCATTCTGCAAAGGTACTTGTAACTAGGGCTGTGAAGTCAGAGTCATGGAATAAGAGCTAGTTTTGGCTTGAGTCGGAAAAAATTTACAGAATCCGACTTCAGCATAAAAAAATCTCTTAAATATATTGTATAAATAATGTAACTTAGGAAGTTTAGAAACACTAATCATAAATATATTTTATGTTCTTTTAAGGCCCATATATATTGTGGTAAAGTGTATGGGAAAGTCCTGAATGGTGCCTATTTTTCCCCTGACATATCCCGGACTTGCAGTTTGCTGGAGTATCAAACCCTGGACTTTCATTAAGTTGGTGAAGTAACCCCTTGATTTATTGCATTGTATGCTGCAACCTCTAAAGTAAGAGATACTGTATTTTTCTGTCGAACATTTTAGTTTCAATAAAAATTGCCTTTAATTTTTGAAGAACTGCTGTTCGCCCCTTTCGCTTACAATTGGTGGAGGATGCGGGCATAGTGACTGTTGCTAGGGGCAACGTAGTGACAAAAACGCTGCATTTGACGGTTAGGACATTTAAAGGCTGATCCAGTGCAATGGATGAGGTAAGAAAGCAGCTAATCCAGGCTAACCTCCAGCATGCATGCGCGGGCCCTAGAACAGCAGCAGCAGGCCCTGGCACAGCAGCACCAAGCGCAGCAGCAGGCCATATCAAACCAGCAGGAGACAAATTGCCTGTTGATGGAGCAGACTGCTGCCCTCAGAGAGACTGTCCTAACCAAAATCTCACAACCGGAGAGAAGCCCGGCTGAGACGGGTGGTGCGAGGAGAGCCATTCAGCAGGTCTTGCAAGAGGAAATAAAAAGGTACTGCGAGTCCTGCCCTACGTGCCAGTTAAGTGCCCCAACATCACATTTCCAGAGTCCCTTGGTGCCCCTCCCCATTATTGAGGTTCCCTTCGAGAGAATTGCCATGGATTTGGTGGGGCCCATTTTGAAGTAGTACTAGTCGTATTAGATTATGCTACCCGCTACCCGGAAGCAGTTCCGTTAAGAAATATGGCCTCCGAAAATATTGCTAAGGAACTGTTTTATATGTTCTCACATGTAGGTATTCCGAAGGAAATCCTAACTGACCAGGGCACGCCCTTCATGTCAAAGGTTATGAAGGAGCTGTGCAAGCTGTTTAAGATTACTGCACCTCAGTGTACCACCCCCCAAACAGACGGGTTAGTGGAGAGATTTAATAGATTTAATAAAACCATTAAGCACATGCCAAAGAAAGTTGTAGAACGGGATGGCCGTGATTGGGACTGTTTATTGCCATATCTCATGTTTTCCATCCGGGAGGTACCCCAGGTGTCTACAGGGTTTTCGCCTTTTGAGCTAGTGTATGGTAGGCACCCACAGGGTTTGTTAGACATAGCCAAAGAAACCTGGGAGACTGAGGCTACCCAATACAAGAGTATAATTGAACAAGTGGCCCAGATGCAGGGCTGAATAGAAAAGGTAATACCAATAGTTAAAGAGCATATGCAAAGGGCTCAGGCGGCCCAGAGCAGAATATACAATAGATCTGTCAGGGTGAGGGCTTTTAATCCTGGGGACCGGGTCCTGGTTTTAGTGCCCACGGTTGAAAGTAAATTTCTGGCAAAGTGGCAGGGTCCCTATGAGGTTGTAGAGAAGGTGAGTGAGGTGAACTACAAGGTTCATCAACCGGGTAGAAGGAAGCCCTACCAGATTTACCACATAAATCTGATCAAGCCATGGAAGGAGCGTGAAGCCTTAATGGTCACCCCCGCTAGAGTTAAAGAGATGGTGCAGACCGTTCCCCCAGTCAAAATAGGTGAGTCTTTGTCAGGCCACCAAACGCAGGAGGTCAGGGAATTTCTGCAGAGAACTAAAGAAACATTTTCTGACCTGCCGGGCCGAACTCAATTAATAAAGCATCAGATTAAAACTGAACCCTACACTAAGGTAAACCTTAAACCATACAGGATACCTGAAGCACGTAGAGAGGCGATCTCCTCAGAAATAAAGCACATGTTAGAGATGGGCGTCATTGAGGAGTCTTCTAGTGCCTGGTCTAGTCCCAATGTCCTAATACCAAAGCCCAATGGGACCTTAAGATTTTCAAAAAACTCAACTCAAAATTTGATGCGTATCCCATGCCCCGGGTAGATGAATTGATTGAGAATCTCGGGAGGGCCAGATACATCACAACCCTAGATCTCACAAAAGGGTATTGGTAGATACCGTTGTCTGAGGACACTAAAGAAAAAAACGCGTTTGCCACCCCAAAAGGTCTGTTTCACTATCTGGAAATGCCATTTGGGTTACATGGGGCCCCTGCTACCTTTCAGAGGCTGATGGACTTGATCTTGAGACCGCAACGTAATTATGCCGCTGCTTACCTGGACGATGTGGTCCTTTTTTCATCTGATTGAAAGAGTCATCTCTGCAAGGTACAGGCCGTCCTAGACTCAGTAATGCTGTCTTAACCATAAACCCTGAGAAGTGTGCACTGGGTCTGGAGGAGGCAAAATACCTGAGCTACGTCATTGGTAGAGGGTTATTATTATTGTTTATTTATATAGCGCCATCATCTTCCGTAGCGCTTTACAAAGTAGTAATTACAGACAGGGTAGAAACATACAGTACATATACTATTTCAAATGCAGTTTTACAGATCTGACAGTGGATATTCTGAGTACAAGATACAATAGGGGAGAGAGCCCTGCCCTTGCGAGCTTACAGTCTAAAGGGTTGGTTAAACCCCAAATTAAAAAGGTGGAGGCAATACAGAACTGGCCCAGACCACTTACAAAAAAACAAGTGAGAGCCTTCCTTGGCATAACCGGCTACTACCGTAGGTTCATGCCCGCTTTCACGTCAATGGCTGCACCGTTAACTGACTAAACAAATGGACGTAAGTCAGTAATGGTGGAATAGACCCCAGAGGCATAAAAGGCTTTTCAAAGCCTAAAATCTGCCCTGTGTAAACAGCCTGTCCTGGTGTCCCCCGGATTTTAGCAAACAATTTTTGGTACAGACGGGGGTGCAGTTCTGTCACAAGAGATGAATGGGGAAGAACACCCAGTATTGTACCTGAGCAGGAAGCTGACACCGGCAGAAAGAAATTATGCGATAGTGGAAAGAGAGTGTCTCGCCATTAAGTGGGCGTTAGAAGCCCTATAATATTACTTGTTGGGACGAGAATTTGTCCTGATGACAGATCATGCTCCGTTGGCCTGGATGAAGCAAAATAAGGAGAGAAATGCAAGGGTGACCAGATGGTTTTTCTCCTTGCAAAACTTTAAATTTAAAGTGGAATATAGGCCGGGGAAGTTACAGGGGAATGTGGATGCTTTGTCCCGAGTCTACTGTATGGTCGGTAAAAATTGTCAGACCTCGGGTCTGAAGAAGAGGGGGGGATATGTGGTAAAGTGTATGGGAAAGTCCTGAAAGGTGTCTATTTTTCCCCTGCTATGCTGTATCAGGCACGATCCATGCCGGGTTTTCAGGACCCAGTTCACATTCCCCAGTCCTCTACAGGTTTGTTCCCTGATCTCAGGCCTTGCACAGGGGATGAGGCTGATTGCAGGGGAAGCCTGAATAAAAGGATCCGCTGAGCCTGTCAGTTTGCTGTTGACCAGCCTGGAGGAAGGAGCCCAGGCAATACTGCTCAAAGTGAATGACAGATCTGGAGATAGCCGAAGGACTTTTTGGTATCTCTGAACTGGGACTTGTGGATGAGCAGCATGGGCTTGTATGCCCTGTAAAGTGGACCTGACATACCCTGGACTTGCAGTTTCCTGGATTATCAAACCCTGGACTTTCATTGAGTTGGTGAAGTAACCGCTTGATTTATTGCATTGTATGCTGCAACCTCTGAAGTAAGAGATATTTTTCTGTTGAACATTTTAGTTTCAATAAAACTTGCCTTTAATTTTTGAAGAACTGTCGTCCATGTCACTGCCGTTCGCCCCAATCGCTTACAATATATACAAATCAGTGACCTTATGGCCCATTTCCATGGAACGATTAGTGAACTAAAATTTGCTGAAGCAAACATAATCAATGGTAAACTGACCCATGGAAATGCTGGCTGCAGTCAAGCGATCAATTACATTTTGCTTGTTGATTGAGCGCTGTATCGTTTATATTGGCTATGAATAGGACTATACAAATACTTTAAACTGGACCTTCACCCTGAATAAGAGTCGTGTATGTTTCCCCCACCCAGTACATAAAGATTGCCCACATCAAAAATCATCCTACCTGCACCTTTTGAGTTTTTTTAGCCTTTTAACATCCAAGATGGTGGCCCATGGAGCCTCAGGCTGCCTGCAGACAGGAAGTGTCTTCTGGCTATGCCGCTCTGCATTCTGGGATTGCTGTCCTTTTCCTGACCCCAGCTCTGCTCTCTCTGCCCAAAGCACATCTATAACCTGCCCCCTGCACTTCTCACCTCTCTCCTCTTCTTATCATGTGATGCTTCTGAGGCAAGATTGTGGCGCCTGTATCCTAGAGTCCTGAACAGAGTTGAAGCCCAGTGGGGGGGGGAAAGAATAAAAATTAAAAATATAAAATATATTAATTTTAGATGCTGGGGAATTGTTTTTTAAGGGTTTTGGCTTTTCATCAAATGATGCTGAAGGTTTGGATTAATTATGATCGCTTTATTTGCTGAAAAATCTTCCATGTGCAAATGCAAGTCGTCTGATCATTCATGACTCACATATGCAATCGCTTCAGTGATTTGAGGTTCACAAATCGTACTGTTTAAATGTACCATTATACTCACTATCATGCGGCCCCAAGGCCCTAAATTACAATACCCAAAACTTCAGGGAATGTAACAGTGTTATCTAGAAACAAAAAAAGTCTATACTTCATTGCAGCTCCTCCAAATGTATTCATTTTTGGGACCGAGAAAGAAAAGTCAGCAGAAAGGAGCAAGTTCATCAGGGTTTATCAGGGAATGAAAAGTGCTGGTGAATAAAAGATGCGTCCAGCATGGGGGAATGTCACATATGCCTAACCTGTCAACCTGGCAATCAGCATGTGTATTGCTAGCAGGTGGGGATTTTTGAATATAAATGCGGGGGGCGTGGCTTGGACATGGCCCAGTGAGCAGCATTTTTGTGGAGCTCCGTTTGGCCCAGACTTTACAGCAGAGCAGCGCAGCCTATCTGACCAGGACCCGTGGAGGATGGGGTCACAGAAGAAGAGGAGAGGAGGGAAGAAGCCGGGGATGGCATCCCGTGCGGATATCGCCCGTTTCCTGCCCCCCTGCTATGCGGAGAGCAGCAGGAGAGAGAGGAGCCGGCGAGCAGCCTGTCCCCCGCCGGCTCAGCTGTGAATGACAGAGGGGGAGAGCATTCACCGGCACTGAGTGTGAGCGGCCTGGAGAAGGTGAAGAACGGCGCAGACGGAGGTGAGGGGGGGAGAGGAGGGGAGCACGTGGGCGAGAAGCCGGGCCAGAGCGGCAGTGAGAGCAGCTGCAGCAGCGATCATGCAGCCTGTGTGAATGTGGAGGGGGGCGATCACGGGAAGTCCTGGACATTAAATGATGATGACTCTAGGAGCCACAGCTGTATGGATCAGGGCTCCCACATCATGAGCAGCCCTGGAGACACAGAGCTGGGAGGGCAAGGCTGGGGAGCCCCCCCGCTCCCCCCACTCCCCCCTCCAGAAATGTAGGGGAGGCAGATCGCTCCCCCATTATAAGTCCAGATATGAGGATGGACCCTGGCAGTGGCAGCAGCAGTGAAAGCGGCAGGGAAGAGACGAGGCTCGATCCCCCGGTGTCCCCGGGTGGGTGCAGCAGAGATGGTTCTGCTGGATGTAGCCCTCGCCAGGAAATTTCTGTACCCTCTCCCCTACCAGCTTGGCGCCAAGGTTCAGCAGCAGGAGCACGGATGGCTTGGCTGGAGGGGGGGTTTACATACCCCGCTACAACCCCGCAAAGGGATCATTCACTACAAGTGGAGGGAGATATTGGGGGGTTGCATTGAGAAACTTCTTGCAGTCCCTGGCTACTAAAGAGGACTTACAATCCCTCCCTTCCAAGGCGGACCTTGAGTCAATGGCGCTTTGCATTGAGAAGGCGGTGAGAAAAGATATTGAGCAGCAGACAGCTACGTTAGATGCAAGAGCGGTAGTGGTGGAGAGAGATGGCCCGAGAATTGTCAGAGAGGTCCGACGGCAGCAAAGGGAAATTCAGTTGCACCTTGATAAACTAGAAAATAGAGGAAGAAGAAATAACATGAAATTGAAGGGGATCCCAGAGGAGATAGGGGGCGACAGGCTGAGATCTTCGGCGCAGGCGATCTTCAATTCCATGTTGGGGAGGCCACCAGAGGCGAAGTTCCGGATTGAGCGGATCCATAGAATTGTGAGTAGGCCGTTGGGAGGTCAAGGGTCTCCACAGGATGTTTTGTGCAGGCTCCTGTCATTTGAAGACAGCGAGGAAATAGTGAAGGCGGCTTGGGGCAGGGGCCCAGTGAGTTGGGGGGTGTCCCTTTTCTCCTCTTGCTTCTGCCACTGGGCGTTCAGGCCTTGGCGGGCCGGTACCCGACGGGCGGGGGGGGGGGGACACTATTGCCCTCATTTTGGCTATGTGGTGGACGAAGAGGAGAGTTCGGATGGGTGGGGGGTGGGAGGGACCTAAGGTGGCCGCAAGGGGGGGAGGGGCCACGGCACCAGAGAGGATGGTTTGGCGGGGGGAGGTAGCTTGGTGGGGTGAAACTGTGCCTTTTCACTTCCATGGCCCAGGAGAACCCAAGAGGTCCGATCTATGATCGGCCGGAGATTCCTCGGACGGCTCTGGGCTGTGCTCCTCCTCTGGTTGTGGTCACGGGGTTGCTTTTGCTTGTCTAGGTTCATTTTTATTCATGCAACGTTTGATAGATGTTTAGGAACTGGGGTCCATTGATGTTCGGCGGGCTCTTCCCCCCCCCCCTCCCCGGCGGGTGCGGGACCTAGGTGTGGGCTCCGATGGTTGGGTTGGTTGCACCCTTGGGTGGGGTGTCCAGCTTGCCTCTGATAGGTTGTTTGTTGATATTTGTTGATATTACATTATGAACCCGCATTTTGTTTACGCACTGAAAGTTTACTGTTAAAATGGGCTGTACGGACCTCTTCGCGGCTGTGTTCGACCAAGTTCCCCAAGTAGGCGACTGACCACCCCTGGGGAGTTATACTTTGTCAGGGGTGGGCAGTTTGTTGGGAGTTACTCCCGGAGTGGATAGTTTAGGTTGGGAGGGACAGCCTTCCATAGTGTTGCACAGTGGCGGATAGGAGCCGGTACTAGGTTTGTTTGTTGTGTGTGTGTCTTTGTACTTTGTCGTTTGCCGTCCCACCGTGTGTTTTCCCTTTAGAGCCTGGGGTTCCGGGGGGGGGATGGGGAAGGTGAGGGGAGGGCGGGGTCCCGGCATCACATTATGTTCATTTAACGTGAAAGGACTGAATGACCCCTCTAAGAGGTCACAGATCCTGTACTCCTTACACAAAAAGAGATGTCATGTTCTATTCTTGCAGGAGACTCACTTTAGGGTAGATAAGATACCAAAGTGTAAAGACAAATATTTTCCCACGTGGTTTCACACCCCAAACCCTGAAGCCAAAACTAAAGGGGTATCAATAGCAATCCACAGGAACGCACCGTTTGTATCCCTGGATAAAGTGATAGATCCGGAGGGCAGATACGTATTCGTTAAGGCCCAAATAGGGGGTCATTTGAAGACAGGGAGGAAATAGTGAAGGCGGCTTGGGGCAGGGGCCCAGTGAGTTGGAACGGCACCAGGATCACACTTTTCCCGGACTTCTCCAGGAGAACTCTTCACATGCGGCGGATTATGCGCCCGCTTTTGGATAAAATCAAGAGCTTGGGGGCCTCGTACAAGTGGGGGAACCCATTTCATTTAATAGTGCGGAAGAATCAAGATTCATTTTTCCTGAGGTCTCATGAGGAACTACCAATGCTGTTCGAGTTTCTGTCGACGGACCTGATTCAGGTACCGGATTGGCTGGCGGAGGCATTGCCGACCCCGCTTCAGCCCTTGCCACAGAGGTTGAGGAGACTCCACCCGGGGGGGCGGGTTAGACCAGGCATGACCACGGCGGTCGGGGGGTCTAATGTTTACCA
The DNA here is from genome assembly GCA_027917425.1 of Gastrophryne carolinensis. Taxonomy (NCBI): domain Eukaryota; kingdom Metazoa; phylum Chordata; class Amphibia; order Anura; family Microhylidae; genus Gastrophryne; species Gastrophryne carolinensis. The sequence continues at coordinate 223,705,318 of CM051239.1, read as the reverse complement.
TATAATACTTATTATAGACCCCAAAAGAATTGTGGAGGTTTTCAGGCGGTATTATTCGCAGTTGTACAATATTGTACAATACGTCATGGTTGGCTGTGAGCCAGCTGCGTAACTACTCGGGCTCTTTAGGGGATCTAGGTAATATAACAAGAGATAGGACCCAATTTGAGGATGTGTTGGAGGCTGCAGAGCGACCCAGGAGAGTAATATTGACCTTGTACACTATTTTGGGGAAGGAGGATTCAGGGAAGTTAGACTTTGTGGCTGAGTGGGAGAGGGAGATTGGGAGGACTTTTGAGGACGAAGACTGGGAAAAGGCGTTTTACCTTACACATAAAATAGCGAAACCCTGTAAAGCTCAGGAAAAAAACTTTAAGCTGATCTCCAGGTGGTACAGGAGCCCCGCCCGGGTTCACCAGATTTTCCCCATGGTGCCAGACACGTGCTGGAGATGCAACGCAGCTCGGGGTACACTGCTGCATGTGTGGTGGGAGTGGCCGAGTGTACATAGCTTGTGGACCAAAGTCCTGCTCCTGTATGAGGAAGCGTATGGGACACGGATCCCGAATACTCGAAATTACGTTGCTGTCCATGCTCCCGGATGGTAAGGAGGCTGGGAAGAGGGGGACCCTGAGAAACTTTCTGACAGCGGGTAGGATAGTGATCCCGAGGTACTGGAAAACCACGACAGCCCCCCCTTTACTGGAGTGGTATGATGAACTTAATAATATTATGAGGATGGAGGAGTTAACGGGGGATCTCAGGGGGGAGGGGGAGGCGTACATGCGGACATGGATAATGTTCAAGGGTTCGGATGTTGGTCAAAAGAGGGTATTGGAATTACAATAGTAGGAGGAGAGGGCTGTAGTGTGTTGTAGAAGTAGTAGGGGGGGTCCGGGTCTCTTGCCCCCCCCTCCCCTCCTTCCCCCCTCTGGTAAAAACCTTGTGTCTCTATGTTCTTGTGGATGTGTTTGTATGTGTTTCCTTTCGTATGGGGGTCTTTTGCCTTCTACCCGGCTTAAAATTGAATATGGGCCAAGGGGCAGTGGGCCCCGGATGACTGCAGGTCTTGGCCGGAGGGCCCTGGGGGGGATCACTCTGGGACGCTTTTTCTGTGCAGGGGCCTGGCTCCCTTCATCTGATTTGTAGTTTGGGTGGGTCAGCGCCTCTTGCCCCGGGCTAGATGGAATCGGCAGGAGGAGTGTTTGGCCAGGTGGCTAGGAGGGAGATTCGCGGTGATGTGGGGTATTATATTGTATTGTATTAATATGTGTATCGTACTGTGTTTTATGTCATGTATATTTGTGAAATTGTTATATGCCTAAAAGTCAATAAAATAAGATTAAACATAAATATAAATGTGGTAATAGGGTGGTGTGTTGGAAGGACATACGAGTAAAAAAAAATCTATGGAGTTTGTGGAGACAGTGGGTATCCTGAATGCTGTAGAAAATCTTTGTTATGCTTTAAGTTATTTGTTTAGAAATTGTATTTCAATAAATATGCTTTATGTTCTATATACGTAGCCCTATTGTTTATTATTGTGAGAAAAAGCCCCATGCTTGCTAAATTTATAATTTATTTATTACTAATTGTTGGCCATTTATGGAGTCGGAGTCAGGTCCAGATAAAATTTAGGAGTAGGAGTCAGGCTTTAACTCACCGACTCCACAGCCCTGCTTGTAACAGTGATATTAATAATACAAAACAATAATATCCACAATATAGTAAGCAGTATTGTCTGAAGGAAAGAATAAGGCAATAAAGCAAGTTAGTTTGTAGCATACAAGCATACAGCACCAAGGAATCCATGCCTATTCCCAATGTGTCAGGTCTTTAATTTAACTTAGTGGCTCCACTATACCCTGGAAGAAAGATTAATGGCAATCTGTTTGAGTTCCTTGGTGCTGTATTGTTGCTTGGTGCAAATTAACAGGTGATCAGATGTTCCTCTGCTTCGCCCTCTGTCTTTACTGAGCTTAATCCTTTGCCTTATTCTTTGCTTTCAATAAAACCGCTAGCTAGAAAAAAGAAAATGTTGATGTGCCCTAAATTGGACAACAATTGAACCAGACCAACAGCCTGGCACAGTTGGAAAAGAGAGGTATTTTGAAGCTTTCTCTCCCAGCATCTCAGCCGTGCTGTTGCCTGGATTTAACTGACATAACTGACAAAGCACAGTAACAGGAAGACCAGCAGCATTTCCTGTTTGCAGGCGACTTGCAAATGCATGAGCTGCCATTTTGTTTCTAAAATTTAATACTGCAGGAGTTAGAAAAAGGTAAATGCATTTTATGTGCAGCAATCTAAAGTGCCCTGGGGAGGGATGCATATTCTGCACTGCTTGTTGTGTTTGTCTGGTGTGAGAAGGGTATGGTTTGGGAGAACAGATATCTGCCCTTGAAATGGTTAAACTGTGAATGGTAAGCCTTGGGTGTGTCTCTGGTAACCAAAGGGTTAACACAGACACAGTATAAGCAGGATTGATAGTCTGTGTTGTCGATGTTGGCCATAGCTAACATAGACAGATTGTAAAATACGTACTGGGACCTGCTTGTTCTGGAGTGAGTGAGGTTGGTAGTGGGACGCTCACTCCACCCGGGGGTTCGGTCCGGGGCTTCCACAGCCCGCAGCTGTGGATCCTCGGGTCCTAATTTAAAGCTCACTGCCGATCTGAAGAGTGTGGCCATACCCGGAGAGCTGACTGCTGGACTAGAGGAGGTATTGAACGGGCCACACAACGCTTGTGATTGGTAACTGTGGGCCGGATAGCCAGTCCCACGTATAGCTAGGGATTGTTACATATTAGTGAGTTGCTTAGCCGAGCAGGATTTATTTTTGTTTAAGCCTGATGTTAAGGCCCTGCGGTTGTTGGAAGCTACAAGTGTGAAATAAAAACACTTGAATTGAACTGTATCCTGGCTGTGACCCTGCTTACTGCACAGCTACCAAGTATCTACCAGAGCGGTTCCCCACATATGGTGGAGGATGCGGGCACAGTGCAGTGAAACATACACTGGGTGCATGTCCTGGCCTTCAACAAGCAACAAGCCACAGCCATGGATGAGCTAATTAAACAGCTGGTTCAGTCCAACTTCCAGCAACAGAAGGCACACTCTGAGGCTATGCAGGCCCAGCAACAGGCCAACTTACAGCAGCAAGAAACTAACAGGCTGCTAGCACAGCAGATGACAGCACTGGCGGCTGCACAACAAAAGCTGGGTGCAGCGATACCGGAGCGGGATGCCAGGAGAGAAGTTCGGAAAGCCATGACAAAGATGACGTCAGAGGACGATGTAGAGGCCTTCCTAACAGGCTTTGAAAGAGTGGCCACCCGTGAAAGGCTGCCTCAGGAATACTGGGCAGAGGTTCTGGCACCCTTCCTCATAGCAGAACCACAGCAGGCCTATTTCGACCTAAGCGAGCAGGAAGCCCGGGATTATGCTACTGTAAAAGCGGAGATCCTAGCCCGTTTGGGAGTTGATATATACCTACGTGCCCAAAGAGTCCATAGCTGGAGGTTCCAAGAGGCGTTACCACCAAGGGCCCAGATGCACCACCTCATCCACCTGGTTCGCAAGTGGCTTCAGCCGGAGACATCAACCCCAGCCAAGATGGTGGAGAAGGTTGTTCTGGACCGCTTTTTGAGGGCCTTGCCAGGTGAGATACAGCAGTGGGTAGGACATGGGGACCCAGCTGACGCTAATACTTTGGTGGGGATGGTGGAGAGGTACTCAGCCACCCAAGCTCTGAGGAAAAAGGCCTCTCCCACCCCAGCCAGCCCCAAGTCCAGAAGGCCTATGGTACCTGCTAACTCCCGGGCCAGTGTAAATCCCTATGTTCAGGTGATGCCCCAGGGGAGGAGGAGAGCGGAGGCTCCTATCTGTTGGACCTGCCAGGAACCTGGCCATATTGCAGCCAAGTGTCCCCATAAACCTGAGCCCATGGACTGCAGCTCTGCCAGGAGGGTTTCCCTTTATGCGGCCCCGGTTTATACTGCTGCTACTCCAGACTCTATGGATGAGCGCCACCTCTGCCAGGTGACAGTGGCAGGGCTCCAGGTGCTGACGCTGTTGGACTCTGGAAGTCGGGTGACTCTAATTAATGGATCCCATATTAACCCTGGGACTGTCACAGGCCACACAGTTGGGGTCCGGTGTATTCATGGGGACGTGAAAGACTATCCTACTGCCATTGTGACCACCCAGACCCCCTGTGGAGAAAGTCAACATGAGGTTGGGGTTGTCATGAACTTGCCCCATGACCTTATTTTGGGATGGGATTTCCCCTTGTTTTGGACTCTGTGGCGGGGAAATCAGAGGACGGGGAGACCACCCTTAAGAGTACAACCCCAACAGAAGAGTCAAGTCTTAGACCCGGAGCCCAATGACCCAGACTCTGGGGTCCCAGCTGTAGGGGTGACCAGTGATGAAAGTAATGTAAGCACTGTATTTCCCCTAAATGTGATGGCCGGTGAGACTGAAGAGTTAGTGACTGGGCCACAATTTTCAGATTTGGAGGTATCCCATGACAACTTTGGCACAGCACAACTCCAGGACCCTACACTGGTCCGGGCTAGGGAAAATGTTGTGGTGGTGAATGGGGTGCCCCAGCACACCAATGCTAATCAGATATTTCCCCACTTCATGGTTGACCAAGAACTTTTATATCGGGTTGACAAGATGCGGGGTGAGACCTGGGAGCAATTGCTGGTGCCCAAGCCTTATCGCCAAACCGTGCTGATGTTGGCTCATAAACATGTGCTTGGGGGACACCTAGGGGCCACAAAAACGTTGGATCGCATCCTGCAGCGGTTTTACTGGCCAGGGGTATATACTGAGGTTAAACGTTATTGTGAATCATGCCCCGAATGTCAGTTGCGTGCTCCTATGGGTCATTTTCGGAATCCATTAGTACCTCTTCCCATCATCGAGGTCCCATTTGAAAGGATTGCCTTGGACTTGGTAGGTCCGTTGGTTAAGTCTGCCCGGGGGCATCAGCATATACTTGTAGTGATGGACTACGCTACACGGTATCCTGAAGCCATTCCCCTGCGGCACACATCGGCGAAGCTGATAGCTAAAGAGCTATTCGCCATGTTTTGCCGGGTGGGCCTGCCCAAGGAGATCCTCACGGACCAAGGTACCCCTTTCATGTCTAAAGTCACCAAGGGATACTGGCAAGTACCCCTGACAGAAAGCGCTAAAGAGAAGACAGCCTTCATCACCCCTGAGGGCCTATTCCACTATGTCGTGTTACCGTTCGGGCTTCACGGGGCCCCCGCGACGTTCCAACGCTTAATGGACGTAGTGCTAAAGCCTCACAGGAGATACGCCTCAGCATATTTGGATGATATTATCATCTTCAGCGATGACTGGGAGAGTCACTTGGCCAAAGTACAGGCTGTAGTGAACTCTTTAAGGGCAGCCGGCCTAACTGCAAACCCCAAGAAGTGTGCGGTCGGGATGGAGGAGACACGCTACTTGGGGTATGTGATTGGACGAGGCATAATTAAACCCCAGGTCAACAAGGTTGACGCTATCCAGGAATGGCCTCAACCTGTCAGCACCAAACAAGTCAGGGCATTCCTGGGCATTGTTGGGTATTACAGGCGGTTTATACCCAACTTTGCCACGCTGTCAGCTCCCCTGACTGACCTTTCGAAAGGAAAAGGGTCCGTCATGGTGCGGTGGAATGCACAAGCAGAAAGCGCTTTTCAGGCCTTGAAGTTGGCATTATGTGGATTCCCCATCCTCATTACGCCAAACTTCAAGAAAAAATTTATTGTGCAGACCGATGCGTCAGATGTAGGGTTAGGAGCTGTCCTGTCTCAGGAGGTGAATGGAGAGGAGCACCCAGTTACCTACCTGAGCAGAAAACTCACACCAGCTGAGAAAAACTACAGCATTGTAGAAAAAGAGTGTCTGGCGATAAAGTGGGCCTTAGAAGCACTAAGATACTACTTGCTGGGAAGACGGTTCTGTCTGATAACTGACCACTCGCCCCTCACCTGGATGAGTAGGTCCAAGGAGAGGAATGCCAGAGTCACAAGGTGGTTTTTGTCGTTGCAAAACTTCAGTTTCTCAGTGGAGCACCGAGCTGGGAGACTGCAAGGTAACGCGGATGCCTTATCCCGGACCCATTGTTTGATGTCAGAAGTTCGCCCCAGTGGGTCTGAACTGAGGGGGAGGGAGTGTGAGAAGGGTATGGTTTGGGAGAACAGATATCTGCCCTTGAAATGGTTAAACTGTGAATGGTAAGCCTTGGGTGTGTCTCTGGTAACCAAAGGGTTAACACAGACACAGTATAAGCAGGATTGATAGTCTGTGTTGTCGATGTTGGCCATAGCTAACATAGACAGATTGTAAAATACGTACTGGGACCTGCTTGTTCTGGAGTGAGTGAGGTTGGTAGTGGGACGCTCACTCCACCCGGGGGTTCGGTCCGGGGCTTCCACAGCCCGCAGCTGTGGATCCTCGGGTCCTAATTTAAAGCTCACTGCCGATCTGAAGAGTGTGGCCTTGGAGGGCCTTGGAGCTTGGAGGGTTAGAGAGTGGTGGATTGAGCAGGGGAGGGCATTCCTGAAGATTGGAGTGGCAGGTGGGAAGTCCTGGAGGAGGACAGGAGAAGTTCAGAGGTTGATAGCGTTGGTATAGAGACAGATGCAATGTAAGGAGGAGTCTGACTAGAAAGAGCAGGGTAGGGAAGACTTGGAGGCCGATTCATTAATAGCGCCAGGTAGCGACAGATGAGCGCCAGTAGCGTGATTTTCACAGCGCCAGCTAGTATTCGCTGTGCTTGGCCGGGGTTTGCTTGTTGACAGCGACTCAGTCGGTGTGCGGTAATGTTGAATACGGGGTTAGGGGTCGATGTTTCACAGGTTCTGCGTTGTATGGGTGCGCCTGACAGCGAATGGCCAGAGCGAACGGCTTGCTGCAGATTCATTAACAAATCACGCTCAAAAATTTCTCGCGTTGTGAATTCCTTGTTTAAACCCCAGAGCGCTGGCAGCGATGTGTGTAAAGTAGTTTTTAACCCCCAACCATTTTTTTTAAATGTAAAAATTATACAAGTTTTTCTAAACATTTTGTAATATGAATACATTAATATCAGACCTGTAATCTTAATTCTGCACATATTTATTTATTTATTTATTTTTTGCTTAAAAAAATATCTAACATTGCCGTAGTGGTCACAGAATTTTTGACAGTTAAAAAAAAAAAAAAAAAAACATAAACTCAATTAATTATGAATATTTAAAGATTGCTCCATTGAAATGCATTGGAGAGCGCCAGGGAGCGACAGGTCATACCTGGCGCTGTGATGGGATTAGTAGCGGCGCTGTTTCGTTGCAGTCGGCTACATGATGAATCCCGCGCTAGCTGACGCTCTCGCCGGCGCTAGCCTCATTTAGCGTGATAAATGCGTCATTGTGACCACCGCCGGACGTACTTGATTCGGTAGCCGCCATTAGCTGGCGGTACCTGGCGCTCGTCAGACACTACCTGGCGCTAGCCCTTGATAAATAAGGCCGTAAGAGTTTTAAACAGGATTCGCTATGGGGAGGAGGGATGGATAAAGCAGGCAGCAGAGTTTAGAATAGATTGGAGGGGTGGCAGTCTGTTAGTTGGTAAGCCAGTAGTCCAGTCAGGATATGACCAGGGCATGCACTAGTATTTTTGTGGTGTCAGGCACAAGCAACAGATGGATATGTGAGATGTGACAGTAGGTTGGAGATGACAGGAGGTGGCTATGGCGTGAATATGAGTTTTAAATGAGAGGGCAGAGTCCAGAATGACTCCTAGGCACCGAGTTGGCGAGTTGCAAATATTGTATAATTGCTAAAGAAACAGCTCTCATTGACTTCATCAGCTATCTAAATGGCTGGGGCGGGAGCCAACACATGCGCTATTGGAATAAGGAAGATTTTTCACACAGCAGGGGATTCCAATCTCGGATGCCCTAGGAGGAAAGCCAGCCACTGGCCCTGGAATCTTTTAGATTCACGGATGGCCAGTGGTGGATTTGTTCTGCCCCAAGCCAAATCACAATTCAGTTATCTTAATTATTTCTATTGATATCAGCTGTGATATTTACTAAAGCAGTCACGAGTCTATTAATGTAGATATACTAGCAAAAGGGTGCACCGCCTAAATCTAATCATGCAATAAAAGCTGTGTGCTCACCTACTACTATTAACTCTACAAAAACCTGGAGTAGGCATGCAATGCACACCTTTCTCCCACTGGAAGCACCACAAAAACATGTACAATTCCAATCAAAAATAGATATTTATTTTATTAGTACGAATGGTTAAAAACAATCAAACATATACACACCACAAGACAAGTAAAAGCAATTGATATGACCGAGAACTATTAGTTAATATCTATACTCTGCCCAAACAAAGGGGCTATCCAATGTATAATGTACCCCTGGGTGAAAACTATGCATGTTCTATTATTAGTTTGTGCCGGTAAGTTGGGGATTATTGGAGGATTGATTCCTTGGTAGACAGCACCCTTTTGCCTTTTTTTCTTTTTCTTTTTCATATTGTAATAATTTTTTAATTGGAGTGCCGACCATACCATTTAAATCTTGCCGGCACAAAACTCAAATTTATATGTGTATATCTGGAAAGATTTTTGTGTGAAAATATAGATCTATAGAAAGTGTGTATCACAACCAAATCACATATATATACCAATACAAAAATACAAAAGTCTATACAAAACTATTATATACAAAATCTATATACACCAACACCTATATACAGACATATACATATTAATACACACAAGTATATACACACACCAAAACAAAAGAAAATATATATAAGAAAAAAATATATTATATATATAGTATATGTGTAAATAAATAAATTAAAGTGCCAAAAAAATGATGCTAATAATCTAAACTACAATACTACTAAACAACCTATTAGTATGAAAGCAATCTATCTCCACTGTGACCTATACTTAATTAAAAAAAAAAAAAAAAAAAAAAAAAAAAAACATGTACAAAAGGAAATGTGCAAGTGCATGCCATAATGATCTGTCTATCAACCTGCTGCTGCACAGGAAACCCACCCATAGAACAATTGATATAAACCAAAACCACAGTATAAAAATATATCAAGTGCCGGCAGACAATGCAAACAGTAAATCTCACGTGCTGTCACCCAGGGCAACGGACCGGCCAATCTTAATTGAAACTACCCGCGCACGCAGCCCCCATGCTGCTTCAAAGGTCAGGGTAATGTGAATGTCGTCTCCAGCCCTTAAATAATGCCTGCCTACCATACACCCACCCTCTCCAATCATCTCCTTAATCAATTAATTAATTAGTTGGAACTATGTTCGCTAGTCCCCTCCCACCCCATAGTGTAATGTGACTTATACTAGCCCAGTAACGTCTCCTACTCTATGATGATCGCGCCATGATGACTATGTGGCACGATCATCCTATTAACCCGCAATCGCCATCTCACAGCGCCGTACCTCATATCTTGTATGCCGGTAAACAGAAGGAAAACACCCCCAGTGTCCGTGCAGGCTGCGCAAGCGCATTAGTGCGCAGCAGGCGGCACCTCAATCAGATCCTGAGACGCCAAGCGTGTCATCACGCTCCACGTCATCTGGCAGAGCATACAGCCCGTTACTAGGCAACCAGACGCTTGTAGCGAAAATCTGCCACAAAAATACATCCACACACATATTTTCTCATGACAGGCCTTGTATGTATTTATTATAGGCCATGGTACACAAAATAGCAGTTAATTATAGGTATATCTATTATTTACTTTATATGTATAATATAGTACGTTTTTTTCTTTTTATTGTACAATACAGATATATACCCTTGATATATGCCTACTTTAGATATTGATGTTTTTCCCCCCTTATCCCTTTTTCTTTCCCCCCCCCCCCGCTTCCCTCTCTTCTTATGCCCCCTGCACAGCGGGACAGAGTATCGCTGAGAGCATCCTGGTATGCAGCAACGGGCTGCACGCACTGTCAGCTGACATGGTGCGTTATTATGTGACCGATGCTGCTGCTATGTGTCTGACGTTCCTTGACAGACTTAAACGCCACTTAATGCGCGCCACCCAACCTATTTGGATGTTTTGATCCTTTTTCCTTTTTTTCTTCTGTCTGTTGGAATATAAGGCACGGCGCAAATGTGAAATGACCATTGTTGGCCGATAGTATGATCACGCCCCTCCTTTTACAACGGGGCAGATTTTCGCTACAAGCGTCTGGTTGCCTAGTAACGGGCTGTATGCTCTGACAGATGACGTGGAGCGTGATGATGCGCTTGGCGTCTCAGGATCTGATTGAGTAGCCGCCTGCTGCGCACTAATGCGCTTGCGCAGCCTGCACGGACACTGGGGGTGTTTTCCTTCTGTTTACCGGCATACAGGATATGAGGTACGGCACTGTGAGATGGCAATTGCGGGTTAATAGGATGATCGTGCCACATAGTCATCATGGCGCGATCATCATAGAGTAGGAGACGTTACTGGGCTAGTATAAGTCACATTACACTATGGGGTGGGAGGGGACTAGCGAACATAGTTCCAACTAATTAATTAATTGATTAAGGAGATGATTGGAGAGGGTGGGTGTATGGTAGGCAGGCATTATTTAAGGGCTGGAGACGACATTCACATTACCCTGACCCTTGAAGCAGCATGGGGGCTGCGTGCGCGGGTAGTTTCAATTAAGATTGGCCGGTCCGTTGCCCTGGGTGACAGCACGTGAGATTTACTGTTTGCATTGTCTGCCGGCACTTGATATATTTTTATACTGTGGTTTTGGTTTATATCAATTGTTCTATGGGTGGGTTTCCTGTGCAGCAGCAGGTTGATAGACAGATCATTATGGCATGCACTTGCACATTTCCTTTTGTGCATGTTTTTTTTTTTTTTTTTTTAATTAAGTATAGGTCACAGTGGAGATAGATTGCTTTCATACTAATAGGTTGTTTAGTAGTATTGTAGTTTAGATTATTAGCATCATTTTTTTGGCACTTTAATTTATTTATTTACACATATACTATATATATAATATAATTTTTTCTTATATATATTTTCTTTTGTTTTGGTGTGTGTATATACTTGTGTGTATTAATATGTATATGTCTGTATATAGGTGTTGGTGTATATAGATTTTGTATATAATAGTTTTGTATAGACTTTTGTATTTTTGTACAATTGTATTGGTATAGATATGTGATTTGGTTGTGATACACACTTTCTATAGATCTATATTTTCACACAAAAATCTTTCCAGATATACACATATAAATTTGAGTTTTGTGCCGGCACAAACTAATAATAGAACATGCATAGTTTTCACCCAGGGGTACATTATACATTGGATAGCCCCTTTGTTTGGGCAGAGTATAGATATTAACTAATAGTTCTTGGTCATATCAATTGCTTTTACTTGTCTTGTGGTGTATTAATGTAGATAGCTTACAATTAAATGTGATGTGTGCATTGTGGAACAGAAAAGACTTTATGGAGATTGTCTCCTCTGTATACTGTATTTGAGTGTTGTCTGCGTCAAAGTTGTATTGAAAGCCTAGTGAAGTTATAAGTCTGCCAAGACCATAGGTGCAGACTGAGAACAGTAGGGGGCTAGGACAGAACATTGCAGAAAGAGAATGGGAGGAAAAAGTGTTAGCGTAAGATATCCTGAAAGATCTGTCAGAGGTAGTAGGTGAGCCAACAGAGTGCAAGGTCTTGAACCCCAAGAGGGGAGAGAATATTGAGAAGCGGGAATGGTCAACAGTGTCAGGATCATTAGATCAGTAGATCATTAGTGACATTTATGAGGGCAGTTTCTGTGGAGTGGGCAGACTCCAGATTGTAGGGGATCGAGTAAGTTGTTGGTACTTAAAAGGTGTGCGAATTCAGAGTGGACCTGTTGTTCAAGAAGTTTGAAGGAGAAGAGAATCAGTGAGATGGGGGGGGGGGGCTAGAAAAGGGTAGAGGGATCAAGGTGGGGTTTACTGATTAGCTAAGTAATAACTGCATGTTTGTAACAGGAAGGTAAGGTGTAGTGAAGAGGGAAACGTTCAATAGAGATGTTAGGGCTGAAGTGAGGGATGGAGACAGTTAGGAGGCAGATCCAGATCGGATGTTGTTGATCTTTGAAGAATGCAGAAAATTATTTTGCTGCAATTTGGGATGTTGGAGGAGGAGGTGGTGGGCAGAGAAGGGAGCTTAAAGTTTTAAATAGCTGTTTGGGATTCTGGGCTTGAGCAGAAATGAGTAAAGAGAAATATGATTGCTTAGCAGATGTAAGGACAGCCCTGAGTTCCAGAGGTGTTTGTTTAAAGAACAGAAAGGCCTTACTGGCCTTGTTTTTCTCCATTGCCAGTGCTTGAGCACTATTTCAGTCTGGCATTGTTGTATTTAGCCAGGTTTAATGTTTTTAGGGCGGGGTAGCTATAAGTGAAGGAGCAGCCTAGAATCTAGAGTTGAGGTAAGTGTATTATGGCAGTGTGATGATACGGTGCCGATGTCATTGAAGAAGGACAAGGTTTGAAGAGGCTGAAATGAGACAGAGACTGACGATCTAGGTTTCATAAGTCCCTGGGTATAATTTTATTTGTGTGCAGAGGGGGCAGGAAGGGAAGAGAGGGTCATATGTCATATATGTTAGTAGATCATGATCTGAGAGGGGAATCAAGGAGGAGGAGAGGTTAGATACAGAGCAACGGTTAGTGAAGAGGAGATCAAACCCTATGGCCACTTTTGGGTGGGGGGTTGCAGACTATTTTTTAACCCTTTAAGTGCCAAGCATGCAAATTTACGTGGTTGCCTCTCTGTCCCTTAAGTGCCAGCCACGTAAAATTCACGTGCCTGGCATTTACCCCTGCTAGTGGCCAATAAAATAAAAAAAACACTCACCTGACCCCTCTATCGATTGGGCCGGGTCACTTCTTTAATTTGGTGCCATCCGATCACTGATCACCCTAGAGCTGTCATCGGAGCTTCGTGGGACATGATCGGGGGGGGGGGGGGGGACAGCTGAGGATCAGAGGTGAGTAAAGAAAAAAAAAAACGATTAAATGTCATTTTTCTGTGCGTGTGTCTGTATGTTTATTTTTTACTGTTAACTCCTTGTGAACTGGTAAGGGGTCCATGAGACCCCTAAACCAGTTCACAAGGCTGGGGGCTGGCAAGTCACCTGCGGCTAGTGGGTGACTTGCCATAAACCCCCGGCACCCCCAATTACCTGCCTCCCTAAAGCCCGGGGGCACAAGAACACCAGGCCCACAGAGGCTATGTGGGCTTGTAGGCTGCAAGGCGGGGGACCACCAAAGCTGGCCCTTGTGACCTGTTCCTACAAGCCCTGCATAGCTGGTCCCGGGCTGGTTATTCCGGGTATGGGAGAGCAGAGTCTAGAGTTGAGGTAAGTGTATTATGGTAGTGTGATGATGCAGTGTCTATGTCAGTGAAGAAGGACAAGGTCTGAAGAGGCTGAAATGAGACAGAGACTGCAGATCTAGGTTTCTTAAGTCCCTGGGTATAATTTTGTATGTGTGCATAGGGGGCAGGAAGGGAAGAGAGGGTCATATGTTAGTGGATCATGATCTGAGAGGGGAAGCAGGGAAGAGGAGAGGTTATATACAGAGCAAAAGTTAGTGAAGAGGAGATCAAACCTATGGCCACTTTTGGGTGCAGGGTTGCAGACCATTGTTTAACCCGTTAAGTGCCAAGCACATTAATTTTACGTGGTTGCCTCTCTGTCCCTTAAGTGCCAGCCACGTAAAATTCACGCACCTGGCATTTACCCCTGCTAGTGGCCAAAAAAAAAACCACTCACCTGACCACTCTATCGATCTGGCTGGGTCTCCTCTTTAATTTGGTGCCATCCGATCACTGATCACCCTAGAGCTGTAATCGGAGCTTCGTGGGACATAATTACCAGGGGACAGCTGAGGATCGGAGGTGAGTAAAGGAAAAAAAAACTATTAAATGTAATTATTCTGTGTGTGTTTATTATTTACTATTAATCCTTTGTGAACTGGTAAGGGGTCCATAAGAACCCTATACCAGTTCAAAAAGCTGGGGACTGGCAAGTCACCTGCGGCTAGCGGTGACTCTGGAAGATTACTTCCAGAAAGATGAGCACACTACAACAAGCTGGGTATGCTTAGAAAGCTTACCATGTGTACTTTCAGGGAATATATGGTTTATGGGGGGTATTCCAAATCTAAAGGGTTGTTTTGGTAGAAAAATCGCAAGGTACGCACTTTGTCTGCAGAGCTGAAATTTTCAAGTAAAATTACAGTTACCCGCATGCTTTACTTTGGGGTGTTTGGCAACTCTTCCCTTGACAGGATCTATGCATGTTGCCTTTTCAGATTTAACTTGTTTGCATATAGTTTTTTTATGAAAATGTGGCTTTGATTCTAATTTTTTATTCTTTTTTAGGGAAACTCTGTGCTCATTGAGAGATTACTTCCCGAAAACTACGCCCATGTCAACAAGCCTGGTAAGCCTTAAAAAGCTTGAGGTGTGTACTTCCACAGAATATATAGCTTGTGGGGGATATTTTAAATATAAAGGGTTGTTTTACTTGCAAAACTGCAAGGTGCGCATAGTGCATAGCATAGTTGTATTTTATCTGAAAAGCACTGATTCAATTTGGGAGAGTCTCCTGCGCAGGAAAGGGTGTCTACCATACATATTTTTTATTTTTACGCACATATTTCCTGGGAAATTCCTGGAAATCCCTTCAAAAATTACAGTTGAACATATGTAGCGCAAAATAGTGAAACATGGTCTGGCAACAGAGGGTGACAAAAACTCTAGGTAGGCTGGCACTTAAAGGGTTAAGTCCGAAAGTGGAGATTAGTGAAAGTAATCTGGTGGCAGCAGGGTTGTAACTTTCGGTAGGTATGTTAAAGTCACCTGTAATTGCGGGGATGTCTGTGGACAGAAGTTGAAGGAGCCAGGTAGAAAAGTGGTCTAGAATGAGGATGGTAGTTCCAGGAAGGCGATTCATGGTAGCAATTTTTAGGTTGCAGGGAGACGATGAACTTCAAATGTTAAGAAGAATAGGGAGGGCAGGGCATAGACTGGGTTAAAGGAGCAGTGCTCAGAAAGAGGGATGCCCACACCCCTGCTTTGCTTGTTGCTGGGTATAGGAGTGTGGCTGAATTGTAGTCCTCTATGTGAAAGGGCAGGGAGGGGAGGCTGTGTCTGATGGATAAAGTCATATTTCTGTAAATATCATAAAGGTGAAAGAGTTAGAGATTTGTGATTAGAGATTTTAAAAAAATAAATATTGACTTACAAAAGCAGCTGGGAAAGAGTCTGTTATTAAAATAAAATTACTTCAGGGCAGAAGAATGGTGTCTTAAAAACTAATGAGCAGCTTTTCTGCCAAAAGTCTCACAGAGACGTGAGATAAAAATTTGCTCCCTGTACCACAGATCAAGCAGGAAGTATGCACACCCATAGACAGAATAAAACACTCAGAATATCTTAGAGAAGATTAATTTAAAAATATAACAAAATAAAATAAATAATGAATTAAATCATTTTAGAATGTCACAGTCAAAAATTAAAACAGCTGAACATGCTGTCCTTTATGGCAAAGAGACTTATACCGAACCTTCAGCATAATTTAATGAAAAGCCCAAACCCCTAAAAAAGACTATTCCCCAGCATCTAAAATTAATATATTTTATGTTTGTAGTCTCTAACTTTTATTCTTTCCGCCACTGGGCTACAACTGGGCTGTTCAGGACTCTAGGATATGGGCGTCGCCATCTTGCCTAAGAAGCATCACATACTGAGTAGAGGAGATGGAGGAAAAGTGCAGAGGATGGGTTATAGCTGTGCTTTGCACAGACAGAGCTGGGTTCAGGAAAAGGACAGCAATCCCAGAATGCAGAGTCAATAGACACTTCCTGTCTGCAGGCAGCCTGAGACTCCATGTGCTGCTTTAAAGGCTTAGACAATGCAGTAGATGCAGGCAGTATTATTTTTAATGTGGGCAATCTATGTACAGGGTGGGGGATACATACAAGATATGCTCCTGTAACATAGTAACATAGTATGTAAGGCTGAATAAATACTTTAGTCCATCGAGTTCAGCCTGTTTATCTCCTTCCAGTGGTCTAGTAGCCATATCTGGAAATGTTATTACATGCCAAGAAGGCATCAAGGCCACTTTTGAATGTTTTTACTGTATCCATCATCACTCCCTCTTCTGGCAGCGAGTTCCATAGTCTCACTGCTCTTACAGAGAAGAATCCCCTCCTATGTCGGTGGAAAAAGCACCTTTCCTCTAACCTTAGTGGATGCCCTCGGGTTATGGTTACACTCCGGGGTATAAATAGATTGTGGGACAGATCTTTGTATTGACCCTGAATATATTTATACATAGTTATTAGATCACCCCCCAAGTGTCTTTTTTCTAAACTAAATAAACCTAACTCCCGCACTCCTTTTATTAAATTTGTTGCCCTTCATTGAACACGCTCCAGTTCTGATATGTCCTTTTTAAGCACAGGTGCCTAGAACTGTACACAGTACTCCATATGGGGTCTGACCAGTGACTTGTACAGGGGTTAAATGATACTCTGGTCATGAGCACCTATGCCCCTCTTGATGCACCCCATGATCCTATTTGCTTTGGCAGCTGCTGCCTGGCATTGATTACTACAGTTGAGCTTATTGTCAACTAAAACCCCTAGGTCCTTTTCCATTGTTGTTTTACCAAGTGTTTTTATTTAGTGTGTAATCATGATACAGATTTCTCCTTCCCATGTGCATAACCTTACATTTATCTGTATTAAACTTCATTTGCCATTTAACTGCCCATGCTTCCAATTTATCTAAATCTGTTTGTAGCTGCCTGCTGTCCTCTTTTGTTTTAATTACTTTACACAGCTTATCATCATCATCATCTGCAAAGATTGAGACTTTACTGTTTAATCCACACCCAATGTCATTTATATATATATTGAATAGAATTGGTCCCAGAACTGACCCTTGTAGTACTCCACTAGTAACAGTAATCAGTGTGTAGCATTGATAACCACCCTATGCTTCCAATCATTAATCCAATTTCTTACCCATTTGCACACGTTTTCCCCCAGTCCAAGCATTCTCATCTTTTGTACCAGCCTTTTATGTGGCACAGTATCAAATGCTTTAGAAAAGTCAAGATATATGATATCCAATGACTCCCCCAATCGTGAACTTGCCTCCTCATAAAAGCCGATTAGGTTTGTCTTTCAGGAGCAATTCCTCATAAACCCATGCTGATATGGAGTAATAAGGTCATTTTCCCCAAGATTCTCCAGGAAAATATCTCTTAAGAAACCTTCAAACAGCTTGCCCACCACAGATGTTAAACTTAGCGGTCTGTAGTTCCCAGGTTCCTCCCTAGATCCCTTTTTAAATACTGGCACCACATTTGCCAAGCACCAGTCCCTCAGAACAGCCCCTGTAGTTATTGAATGCACAAATATTAGAAATAACGGCTTGTTTATTACTGTACATAACTCCCTTAAAACACGAGGATGTATGTCATCTGGACTCAGTGATTTATCGATTTTTATCTGCTTGAGGCGGTGCTGGACTTCTTCCTTGGTTAGACCAGTGACATTTAATGGAGGGTTTCGGTTATTCCCCTGCATTTCACATTCTTTTGTGAATATAGAAGCAAATAAGTTGTTTAGTAAATTTGCTTTCTCCTCATTCCTCTCTATAGGTGTCCCCTCCTTGCTTTTCAGGGAGCCCACACCCTCAGGTTTGTACCTTTTATAGTTTATGTAGCTTAAGAATAATTTAGGGTTAGTTTTACTCTCCTTCGCGATCAGTCTTTCTGTCTCCAGCTTAGCTGCCCTTATCTGTTGTTTACATTGTTTATTTTCTTCTTTATAATTTTTTAACACTTCCGCTGTCCCTTCCTGCTTTAAACGTTTAACCCTTTGAGTGCCGGCCTACCAAGATTTTTTGTCACAATCTGTTGCCAGACGACTTTTCACGTTTTTGCGCTACACGTGTGCAACCTTGATTTTTGAAGGGATTTCCAGAGATTTCGATGAAAATTATATATTGTTTTTTTCAGCAGAGTCTGGGCTTCAACATGAAATGTCTTGTTTGGCCTTTTTTTAGTGTATTCTCAATACTTTTGGGTGAAATATGTGCAAAAAAAATGAAAAAAAACTATTTTTTACAATTTGTAGTGTTTTTTTTGTAATAAAAAATGTAAGTTTGTTAATAAAATGAAAGCCCTATTTCTCCCGGTTACAATGGTACCACATATGTATAGGTATACCCCCTTTCCTGAAACAGCAGTTTAGGAGATTCCAGATAGGATACAACTATGCACTATGATTGCATAGTTGTAAGGGGTTAATAAAAAAAAAAATGACATAGGGTTCCCCCTCCCAGAGGGGGGGACCTCATTTCTTTTTTGGAATTCTAAGGGTTAAAAACCCTTAAAATCCCCCCCAAAAAATGACATATGGTCCCCCTTACCCAGCATTACTGACCTGGACCAGCTATGGGGGCTTGTAGAACAGGGCGCAGGGGCCAGCGTTGGTGGCCCCTGGCCCTGCAGGCTACTAGCCCACATAGCCACGTGGCCCGGGCCCTTCTGCCCCCCCCTGGCCGTTGGGGAGGCAGGTAATGGGGGGCCGGGGGTTATGGCAAGTCACCCGCTTGCCGCAGGTGACCTGCCATACCCAGAGCCTTGTGAACTGGTATAAGGAGTCTCATGGACCCCTTACCAGTTCACAAAGGGTTAAGTTAAAAAAAAGACACCAGACAAGTTCTTTATTATTCTATTTTCACTTATACTTACCTCCCATCCAGTGTCCCACGCTGCTGCAGATGACAGTTGTCGGTAGTGATCATAGCAGGGAGGTTGGCAGGCAGGGAGATCAGAGCCACCCTGCCTGCCACCCTCCCTGCTCCGATCGCTGCTGACAACTGACAGATCGGAGCCCGGGTGCCAGTAACCCGAGGAGCGGGATGACGTCATCAAGTGGGCGGAGTTAGGGAAGGGGCGGGGCCAGTGCCGGCCGAAGAGGATGGTGATGGCCTGTTTCTAGGCCCTCACAAGCAGCGTGGAAAGCCCAGGGGGGGGGGGGGGGATCGGAGCCCCCCCTGGTGAAGAGAAGACCCGGGGAGAGCCGGGGTGAGTAAATGTCATTTACTGTTTTTTTTTTTTTTTCAGATGTCGGCGCCGGCGGGGGGGGGGGGGTGGCTGAAGATCAGAGGCCTGGGGGCGGAAATCTAACAGCGGATTCTTGTACAGAATCGCTGGCCCTTTCAAATGAGGGGTAAGTCTGTATGTTTTTTACTTTTTGTTTTATGGGCCTCTAAAGTCAGCTACGTGACTCTCACGTAGCTGGCACTTAACGGTTGGAGAGGCAGCTACGTGAGAGTCACATAGCTGGCACTAGAAGGGTTAAATGACTTTTTTTGTTGTTTATTGCCCCCTTAACCTTTTTGTTTAGCCACATCGGTTTACACGTGTCTAACAGTTTTATTCCTTTTTGAAGTTCCACGTTTTTGTGGCTCCTTGATAAGTGGAAATTAACGATATCATGATCACTGTTTCCAAAGTGTCCCCCAACCTGTACTTTTATTACTTTGTCTGGTACATTGGTTACTATTGGGTCCAATATGGCCTTCCCCCTTGTTGGAGTTTGTACTTGTTGGGAAAGGTAGCCATCTTTTGTTCTAGATAAAGAAAACTATTACTTTTATGAGAACCACATGTTTCAGCATCCCAGTCTATCCCCTCGATTCAATGAGCAAAAGTTAATTGATTTTGGATCGAGAATCGTAAGTTTGGGTGGGTGTTAGTCATTTTTTCCTGTTTTTTTGGCCATTTACGACTCGCACGAGCCTACGTTCGAATGCGTATATGCTCTTACGATCATCGCAAGTTCGTTCCTAAATTTTAGGATCAAAACGTAAAACTTAGGATCAAATCCTAAAACTTAGGATCAAAACGTAAAACTTAGGATAATCGAATGGGTTTAGGTGTGATTCAGAGAACAGTTTTCAAACCTCTAAAGACGTTTTAAAAGAAAGCCACTGCCGACACCTTTTAGCAGTCATATTGCTGTTCTTGAACAGGTTTTTTGGCTATGTGGAGGAGTCTGCGCGTCTTGAGCTCCAATGAACTGCATGTATCAGCATGGCCGAGGCCATAAATTGTATAGCAATGCATACCTGATTCATGTATGCCTTATAAAAGCATTTTAATGTGGACCTTAATTAGTCCTTTGCATGTAAACCTTTATTTTGCAATATATTTGCGTTAATTAAAGAAACTTATGTCCTTTGGTATTTATTTTTAAATTGATGTACTAGAATAATATTTTTAGATTGCATTTATTGGTGTAGTTGTTTACCTTTGCTTTGTTTAATTATTTAAGCACATCTTTGGTCAGATGCATCACACTTACTGAGGAGAGGAGAGCGGGATAAAGTGCAGGATGTGGGTTACTGCTGTATTTTGCACAGACACAGCAGAGCTGGGGGCACGGAAAGGTCAGAAATCAAAGAATCCAGAGCAACACAGTCACAAGGCCCTTTCTGTTTGCAGGCTGCCCGATAATACCTGAGCCGCCATCTTGGCTGTTTCTAGGCTCATAACATTCAGAAGTTGCTGGGTGTTTTTTAATATTTGAGAGCAATCTGTATGTAGAGGGTGTGGGTAACCACACACAAAATTTTAAGTTGTACCATTTGAAGCCTAAATATTAAAATTAAATCCACAAGTAAAAAATGCAAGTTAACTAAAAATTAAACAAAGTAAGATTTACTTATGCAAATGCATTCATTAATGGTTGGTTACTACAAAATGAATGAAATAAAGAAAAATAAAAGACCAAATATTTAGAATGCACTTTAATGAGGTAAGTTTGTAGTGCGCAGCCGCAAGATCAGAAGGATTTACGTCCAGACAAAAAAGGAAAAAGGGCAAAACCAATGTTGCAACCTGAGAAATGAAACGGAAAATTCAGGATGGAAACTGACATAGGTCTGATTCCCGAACTGCCATACGAACGGACGTACATTTTAGGATAGAAACGTATTTGCTTATAGAATCACTCGCAAGTTCATACGAACGCACGAGCGGACGTGAAAAATAGGATGATCGGCACCAAAATCCAAGCTGTTACATGTTTCTTTGAATCGACCCTTATATCTGGGTAATTAAAGTCCCACATAATAACTACCTCATTTAGTTTAGCGGCTATATCTATTCACCTTAGCATCATATTTTCTGTGGATTCGGATATAACTGGAGGTTTGTAGCAAACCCCCATGAGTATTTTATTTTTGTTTCTCCTTTCATGTGTCTCTACTTATACAGACTCCACATGGTCATTCCCCTCACATATATCCTCCTGCAGAGCGGGTTGTAGAGAGGATTTTACAATTAAGCAGACTCCACCCCCTTTGCATTTGTTACTGGTGGAAGGTCCGGTTTAAATGGGAGAGGAGAAGTATGTGATCTGTTTGGTTAGGAAATTGATCCAATTCCATGTACTTACCAACAGCTACCACAGGAAATTCCCCTTCATACATTTTTCCTCCAGGGACATATCTAGTCATATGGGGTCACCCCCATCCTCCCTTCCCAGCTCCATGCCATTACTCCTGGCTGGGAGCCGGGAAGGATGGAGGGGTGACCTGGGGACTACAAGGAAATTCATCAGGAAGTAGGTTGCTCTTAAAACCCAGATATTCTTGGTGTGCCACACACCCCGCTTCACCTTTAATATTCTTCACGATTGGGTTACTCACCGCCAGGTGACGCTGTGTAGAGAGGAAGTCTTATAACAAGCCCCCTTCTGGCCTATATATATACCTGGTACCTCCCATTTATCACCAGTGTTTTTCTCTCTGCATGACGACAAGACAGAAGATTGAAGTCTCCTGCTTACAGGTAGCCGGGGTCTTACCCCGGCACCCCCTTTTGGTCTATTTCTGCCAGGTTTTTGATTGTTTGTACCTTGGTGGAATGGAAGCCTCCCAGCCTAGGCTGCTCACTGGGCAATTGGTAGACGGCACTATAGGTGCCTAGGAGCTTATGTCCTCCGCTCGAACCCCTCTTTTGGGGGCAATGCGGCTATCCGGCATGGTGATCCGGAAGTGGGATGCCCCTGTCCCGAGGGTCCCCTTAGCCCCTTACTCTCCCGTTGCGGTCCCTTCTCCCTTCACTATGGGGGGGGGTGTAGAGGGATGTGTATTGTGTGTATGGTTTACTGTATGTTCATGTGTTTTGCTTATTTCAACGTTGTCAGGCTGCACCGCAAGTGAGTGTGCATATGGCCTGACTTTGATTCCTCCTTATATGGCAGTCTCTGTTTTGCGGGCTGCTGCTGCTGGCCTGTAGGGCCAGAGCTTTGGGTCAGCTTTAGGGGTGACCGGGACGGGCTGTACGGTGTCAGGCTTGCTTATGGCTGCCTGTGCTTTTCTCACTTTATCCAGCTCCCCTCCCCCCTCCGCTTATCTCCTTTGTTTTAATCGGCCACTCCCGCCTTCGCTGACATTTGCTGCCTGTCTCCACCACCTCTTTGGTCGGGTGCTGGGCTTTTGTAAGCCTTACTGGGGCAGATAAGCGGCCTCACCTGGCGTGGGGCCGTCTATTTTTTTATGGTGTTTGACTGTTTATTTAAAAAGTAATATATTTAATAGAATTTTTTTTTTTTTTTTAATAAAAGTAAGAAAAATATATAAGGAGGAAAATCAGAGGTCAGTTTTTCTTGCCTCTTCAAAGCACTTGGTGCTGTGTATGTATGTTATATTGCATGTTGCCATTGGTTTCTGGGGGTCTTACTGTTGGTTTGTTTCTTCCCCACAGTTCCTGGGTTTCCCTCAATACAGCGGCCTCCCGGTTCTTTTTTGCCTGGCTAGTCCTTTCTTTTCCTCCAAATTGGGACATATTTATATATTTATATATATATATACATGTATATATATAAAAAAAAAATATATATATATAAATATATATATATATATATTTATCTTTACTATAAATTAAATCCTTCCTCCCGGGACATTAACATAAAGGGGCATCCCGGGTGGCTTATGCCTTAAACCCAAAATTTTTGCGAATACCATAAATCACCATATGGAGGCTTCCGATATTACCGGAAATGGTACTTCTGGGCCATCTAGGGTGTGTGGAGGCTGTGGGACTCCGCTCCCAGCTGATGATGTTTTTGTATGCATTCCTTGTGCAAAGCAGAGTATTGCGCGTCAGTCCGTTGCTCCGGCTGCTGGCCCTTCGCAACTTCCATCATTCCCTACCCCTCCCTCCCTGTTCCGGACCCCGCTTGACATTGTCAAGAGTGGGGATTCGCAATCCGAGGTGGCGGCACGGTTGGCCAACCTCGAGAAAATAGTTTCTGTTAAAGCAGGGTTAAAGGCCACTGCGAAACGGAAGCACCTGATTCTTGTACCTCCGGCTTCACAGGATGAAGTATGTGAGCCTGTGGATTGGTCCGATTGCTCCCTGGACGAGGAGGGAGAATTTTTGGTGGAGTCAGATGAGCCTGCAGATCAGCTTGAGGTTGATGCTATTGGCGATTTGTCTGCGGGGGGTTTTCGTGACACCCCCTCCATTCTGGCTCAAATGTTTGAAATTTGAAATTTTGAATTTAGATCCACCTGAGGCCGTCACCCTGCCTAAGGGTCAGTGGTTTAATGTCCCTCAGCCGCCTTTGTTTTTTCCCAGACAACACCACTTTGAGAAAATTGTGCTCAAGGAATGGGAACATCCCACGCGGTTAGCTGGAATTCCTTCCAGTTGGGAGAAACGTTATCCTTTTCCACCAGAATTGGTGAAGGTTTGGTCGGTTTCTCCTGACATCGATACCCCTGTACTAGGGCTCTCCAGCACGGCTATGGTGCAGTCTGCTGAGACTACTGCTCTTAAGGATGGTGAGGATCGTCAGATTGACCAGTACGCTCGCCATGGTTTTAGTTACGCCGGGTCAGCGATGCGCCCGGTGTGTGCTTCAGCGCTTCTTCTATTGGCAGTTAGATCTGTAATTCAGGGTCTGTGTGTGGATCTTGATCCCACTTGCAAGGAGCTTATTTCTCTCAGGCAGTGTGAGTCTTTTGTTTCCTATGTTCTGTCCGCTCAGGACGATGCGCTGGCTATGAGTAGCAAGACAGCTGCAATGCTGGTGGCTATTCATCGGGCAGTATGGCTGCGCCAGTGGTCGGCGGACGCAGCTTCTAAAAAGGTGCTCACAGCTCTCCCCTTTTTGGGGTTGCGGCTGTTTGGTGATAAAATTGATTCAGTTGCCAAAGGTGGTAAAATGCCCCAACGTAAGAAGCCTCGTCGTCCCTTTCGGGGGACAAGTTCTGGTAGACCTTCCTTTCGGGGATTCAGAGCGGGTAGGGGGGCTACCTTTCCCACTACCAGAGGTGCAGGTTGGACTCGGGGGAAGGGCCGTGGCCGTCCCACTCAGTCCTGGGGCACCAAGCCCAAACCTGCTGATAAGCCCGCTCAGCAATGAGGGGCTGCCCTCACCCGTGCGGGTGGGGGGACGATTGCGACACTTCTCCCTGGTTTGGAACCAGAAGGTTCCGGACAGATGGATCCGGGAGATAGTGTCGTCCGGTTACAAACTGGAATTCGAGTCTCGCCCTCCTTCACGGTTCTTTCGGTCTCGGGTGCCCATCGATCCTTTGGCCGCACAGGGGCTCCTGACATCGGTAGAGATGGCGGTCATCCGGCCGGTACCGCGCTTAGAGATGGGCCTCGGTTTCTACTCCAATCTTTTCGCAGTCCCCAAGAAGGACGGGTCTGTTCGTCCTGTCCTGGACCTGAAATTACTCAACAAGTTCATCCGTTTTCGGAAGTTTCGCATGGAAACTTTGCGTATGGCCGTCGGTTCCCTTCGGCAGGGGGACTTCATGACGTCCATAGACATCAAGGATGCTTATCTTCATGTTCCCATCTGCCACGCTCATCAACGTTTTCTTCGATTCGAGTTGGAAGATCAGCATTTTCAATTCGTGGCACTTCCGTTTGGCCTTACCTCGGCTCCAAGAGTGTTCACCAAGGTGCTGGCAGGGGTGATGGCCATTTTCAGATCTCGGGGCATTTGTGTCGTGCCCTATTTGGACGACCTTCTCATCATGGCTCCGTCACTCAATCAATCGGAGACAGACACCAGGATGGTGGGCTCCACGCTGGAAAGCTTTGGTTGGGTGATCAACTTCTCCAAGTCCTCCCTCGCTCCGGCCAGGGTGGTGTCCTTTCTGGGGATGCAGTTGGACTCTCATCAACACAGAGTGTTTCTCCCCCAGTCCAAAATTCATCTGATTCAGGAGTTGCCTCGGGTCCTACTTTCCAATCCTCGGCCGTCCATCCGTCTGGGGATGAGGCTGGTAGGGTTGATGGTTGCCTCCTTCGAGGCAGTTCCTTTTGCTCAATTTCACACAAGGACGCTTCAGCTTTATCTGTTGGCGTCTTGGGACCGGCAGCCTCGGTCGCTGGATCAGCCCTTCCAGTTGTCCTCCCGGGTCCGGCAGTCCCTCCAGTGGTGGTTGGTCTCGACCAATCTCGTGAAGGGCAGGTCTTTCCTGACCCCTCTTTGGGAAATTGTCACCATGGACGCCAGTCTGTCGGGATGGGGCGGATTCTGGAAGGAGCTGCAGTTCCAGGGGCAGTGGGGGCCGCAAGAGGCCCACTTACCCATCAATATTCTGGAACTGAGAGCCATCCGTCGGGTTCTTGCTCTCCTGACTCAACACATTCTGGGCCTTCCGGTCCAGGTGCGTTCAGACAATCGAACAGCGGTTGCCTACATCAATCATCAGGGAGGGACTCGCAGTCTGAGTGCTCTCAGAGAGGTGTCCCTGATCCTGACCTGGGCAGAGGCCCATGTTCCTTGTCTCTCAGCGGTATACATTCCAGGAGTGGAGAACCAGGAAGCGGACCGGTTGAGCAGGAGCTCTCCCCGTCTGGGAGAATGGGCTCTCCATCCTCAGGTTTTTCGCTCACTGTGTCTCCGATGGAGGACACCGGAGGTGGACCTGTTTGCCTCTCGTCACAATCACAGGCTCCCGAACTTCGTGTCGCTCTCCCAGGATCCTCTGGCTCTGGCAGTGGACGCCATGTCCCTGAGTTGGGGGGATCTGGGATTTCTATACCTGTTTCCTCTGATACCCATGCTGGGCAGGGTGGTTCGGAAGTTGGCTCTGGAAAGGGTGTCCGCCGTTCTCGTGGCCCCAAGGTGGCCAAGGCGAGTGTGGTTCGCAGACATCGTTCGACTGGCAGTGGACCAGTTCGTTCTGCCTCTTCGGCCCGATCTGCTCACTCAGGGTCGGTTGTGTTACCCCAATTTACCAGCGCTGGGTTTGACGGCCCGGCTGCTAAAACCTCCATCTTGAAGGAGGAGGGTCTTTCTGACTCAGTCGTTAAGACTTTGATCAGTGCCCAGAAGAGGTCTTCTTCTATCATCTATTATAGGACTTGGAAGGCCTATATCGCTTGGTGTGAGATTAGATCCTTTCCTTGTAGGGTCTTCTCGGTCTCCAGGATTCTGGAGTTTTTACAATCTGGGCTGGACTCTGGTCTTCAGCTAAGTACTTTGAAAGGGCAAGTTTCTGCCTTATCTATCTTTTTTCAGAAGCGTTTTGCACTTCATTCTTTAGTTAAAACTTTTTTCCAGGGGGTTACGCATGTGCGGCCTCCCAGGAAACCATTACTCCTGGTTTGGGATTTGAATTTGGTTCTTTCGGCTCTACAGGCTCCTCCTTTTGAGCCTCTGCAAGTTATTGCTTTGTCTATCCTGACTCAGAAGATTGTCTTCTTGGTAGCTATCACTGCGGTCCGGCGTGTCTCAGAGTTGGCGGCCTTGTCTATCCAGGCGCCCTACTTTGAGAGGCATCAGGATAAAGTGGTCTTTCGGTTCAAGCCAGACTTTCTTCCTAAGGTTGTTTCTGCTTTTCATTTCAGTCAGGATATTGTTCTCCCCTCCTTGTGTCCTAATCCTAAGAATGACAAAGAGAGGGTTTTGCATTGTTTGGATGTAGTACGCTGTGTTAAGTACTACGTGATTATCACGTCTCCTTTCCGTAAGACGGATGCCGTTTTTGTTATGCCCTGTGGGCCTAAGAAGGGTTTGGCACCAGCCAAATCTGCCATTAGCAAATGGATACGTCAGGCCGTTACTGCAGCCTATTCTGCTAAGGGGAAAGTTCCCCCTTTTCATATCACTGCTCATTCTACTCGCGCCACTTGGCGTGTTTTACAAAGTTGATGTGCGAGCCTCAGCGGATGCGGTTTTTGGCCGCAAAGTTCTGCAGACTGCAGTCATTTAAGTTATGCTTCACCTGGCCTTGAGATGCCCATCTCTTGTGGACACTGCTTTTGGATGTCCCAATCGTGAAGAATATTAAAGGTGAAGCGGGGTGTGTGGCACACCAAGAATAATACCATTTTGTGAGTACTCACCTGAAAAATGGATATTGTTGGTGTGCCACACACCACGCTTCACTCCCACCCTTTTCGGTATTCCGAATCCTTTATATGGTGAAGCTTTTATTTATATTGATTTATTTTGAGGTTACCGTTAATTTACTGGTACCTTGTCTTTCTGCTTTTTAATTCACTGGTGATAAATGGGAGGTACCAGGTATATATAGGCCGGAAGGGGGCTCGTTACAAGACTTCCTCTCTGCACAGCGTCACCTGGCGGTGAGTAACCCAATCGTGACGAATATTAAAGGTGAAGCGGGGTGTGTGGCACACCAACAATATCCATTTTTCAGGTGAGTACTCACAAAATGGTATTTTTAGCCCACTATCAAAAATAAAATTTGGGCTCCAGCTGGGATTCAAACCCACAGTAACATGATACACTCAATCAAATAGGCATAGTTGGTCTGCAGTTATGATTGAACAGCAGACTAAAGGGGTCTGTCCCCACAAAAATGCTTTGCTGTACCCCATCTCGGATTTTTCTTCAGATGGAATCACCCAGATTTTAATGGAAAGCAGTAAAAGTCATATTTTAGTTATTGTTTATCCTTGGAGATTCCCTTGCTAAACCTTTTCTCTACATGGCTTAAACAGCAGTAGCATGAACACCATGTAATTCCAGATCTCCAGATTTATTACAATTACCACAAAATCCAATATTTTGAAAATAATGAAATGAATCCATTGGTAATTATATATTGAATGCAGAGGCTAAATTAGTGTTTAAAGCCTTCTTCAAAAGGAACAGCAGAGAATGAAAAAAACAGGATCAATATCTTGGAAGAGATTTTTCCTTAATGCCTGTCTTTCATTTCTTTTCTATGGTTTTCTAGGTTACAAAGGACAAGGCATCTAGAAATCCATATTTTAGTATTTAGCTAAATGTAATTAAACATGCCCATGTTATTGACATTTTGAAGAAAAGTATAATCCTGGCTTCCATTTATAATTATCTTGGTAGGTCATTATTGAAAAGCAAGCCCAGTTATTAAACAGTTTTGTCAGTGCATATGTCTTTTTCCTATCATTGGAATTGTCAGTTTCTGAACACAGCTGACTAAAGTGGCATAAAATCATTCTGCTAAAACAGAAATAGAAGTGCAGCAAATGCAAGTACATGCAAGGCCTATAGAGGGATGCATATGAGCACTGCGTGTTGTGTTGATCTGGTTTAAGTCCTTTTTGAGTGTTGGTCCACTTTAAGTGTCTTAGTGGGAGAGCATCTTATCGATATATGAGTAAGATACAGCTATACTACAGTTTCCCATTATAAACATAGGTTAAAAGCAATATCTAAATATATTTGGTAAACCTTATCACATGCAGGTAAACAGGCAGGCAAATGGCTGTTGATGATAACCACGTTTATTGTCATAGCCAGAAAGTTTTATAACGAAGAGTCATGGTTGGATTGTTTACATATTAAACAACTGCGTCATATTGACATCTGAGAGAAAAAATTATCTCAGTAGAGCTCCATGCTATTCTATTTTTTTGTGCAAAAATTAGAGAAAAAAGATTTCACCCATATTACTGACCCCACCTATTGTTACTGGCCCTTTGGTATCTTTTTTAGAATGGGAGGGGTAAAATCCTGGCTGTAAGGGTATTTCTTTCAAAACTTGAGTAAAGCGTGGGATAACCCACTTGAACCTCACTAATCAAGATAATGACCTCCTACAACCATGTATTACTACACAAGCATTTCATATGAATTATTGCACATTTGTCACAAAATACATTACAGATTTTGTTTGCAATATATAGCTGGGTTAGTTAGGTTAATGTATTTATTCGTCTTAGATTCTTCCAATGTGTTTCACCCTTCTGGCTTCATCAGGGAGGATCACATTCAAGCTTTATTGCTCTCAATGCAGTCATATGCCTTTAGGGATTAATTATTCGTTCTTTCTTTTTACTATTTTATAATGTGCACTATGGAATCAAGGCAGTCATGGGATAAAGCTCTCTATGGCTGGTGTTCTTGCTCAAATCCTTGTATATCTAAACGGCTAACGTTCCTTCCACTGGCTGGCCTCCCGCTTTGACATCCTGCTTAAGTCTGCTGTTTGGTATAAATTATACTTGTCTAATAATCACAAAATTCAGCTCTACCTGAGTTCATCAAAGCCAGAGTCTAAAGCTTACTTGCAGGGTGGCTGCGGCTGCGAGCGCTCTCCTCGTAATGCCCAAGTTCCATATGAAAGGGGCCAGACAGAGTTAGCAGTAAAAATCCAAGAAGTTATTTCCATCAATTAAAAACCATTCCAGACAGGCAGTGCCATAAAACAATAAGGGGGGAATCCTCTGTCTAAATAAATTATACTTGGTCACACAAACCAACATTTAAGGCAGGTTTGAGCTAGTAAATTGTGTATATAAGAAAATTGATTGAAGCTTTGCTGCCATTAACAGTTGAGATATTTACTGTAAATGTACATTAAGTTATCAACCTGAATATGAAAACAGCATTTTATGAGAAAAAAGCTAACTTTCTCCAGTAATCTCCCTTGACCCTGATCACTGGAGGCAAAGAATACCTTTGTTGGATTCCCTCAGAGTGGGAGAATTATTGCTGCTGCAGGAACCCTATTACTACATCGTTGACTACACTATTATCAGGAAAGCCAGGTTTGAAATCTAGGGTGGATGCTTGGGCTCTATGAAGCTGCATTCCCTGATAGCAGCTTGTGATTTGTGAGATTTGTGAGATTTGTGAGCTGGAGGATTGTCGTTAAGCAGCAACAATCCTGACAGCTTTCCAGATTTGCTTCAGATAATGCCTTTATTTTTGAAGCATATATGCCTCTAGTAAAGCACTTTGCAGGAATGCCCATGCTGCTGGTGAGGCTTTTAATAAGAAGGGGTTCTTTAAGAAGAGGAACCAACTGCCACTGTCATCTCCTGCTCTGCAACATACTCCACATCCACACTGCTTAGCAAGCATAAAGATTGGGGGGGGGGGAGCTTCCTTGCTGAAGCAAGGTGGTTTGAAAGCTACCTCCAAGAATGAGATGGTGTATTATAAGGTTGCCATGCTGTCTCAATTGCTGAAAGTCCTACTACTTTGTTAGTCTGCCATGAATCGCAACCACACTTTTACTGCCTCCAGCCCACAAATTCTACAATGGTCAAATACCTTGCTTTGTCAGCGATCAGCACACAGTCTCTGTAACAGACCAAGACCATGCTGCGCATGCTGCTAGCCCACAACCTTGGTCATAGACCAAGACAGCACTCACGCCATGCTACATCATCCATCGACTGCCAGGATACTGGAAATGGAATACTTTAACATTTTGACAAAGCATTTACTCTGTCCCCCATAGACACTTATTGGGGAAAATGAGGTCTTCAGGATTAGAAAATACAGTTTGTAACTGGACTGAAAACTGGCTGAAGAATTGTGGTTATTGATACCTACTCTGAATGGTTACCGGTTTTAAGTGGCTTACCCCAAGGTTCAGTGCTGGGCCCCGCTATTATTCAGCTTTTTTTATAAACGACATAGAAGAAGGAATTAAATGCACTGGCTCTATTTTTGCAAATGATACAAAGATGTGTAGCACGGTGCAGTCTATTGAAAAAGTTAATAAGCTTAACGCTGACTTGGACACTTTGAGTGTCTGGGCATCTAATTGGCAAATTAAGTTTAAATTGGAGAAATGTAAATTCATGCACTTGGGGTCTAATAACCTGAAGACCAAATATGTCCCGGGGGAGTAAGACTGGGAGAATCGCTTGTTGAGAAGGATCTGGGGGTACTGGTAGACCACAGGCTAAATAACAGTATGCAATGTCAAGCAGCTGCTTCCAAGGCCACAAAGATATTATCATGCATTAAAAGAGGCATGGAATCACAGAATAGGGATGTAATATTGCTGCTTTACAAGGCACTGGTGTACCCTCACTTGTTGTCCAGTTCTAGGAACCAGTTCATTGAAAGGATGCTCTGACTATGAAAAGGGAGAATTAAATCTGTTTAGTCTTGAGAGGAGACGATTGAGGAGGGACATGGTTAACTTGTGTAATATATCAATGGACAATACAAAAAATATGGGGGAAACACTATTTCAGGTAAAAGACAAGGGGGCACTACCTTCGAAGAAATTCAATCTCCGAAGGCAACAATTTTTTACCATAAGAACTATAAATCTGTGAAATAGCCTCTCACAGAAGTTTGTTACAGTATCCACTGCTGACAGCTTCAAAAAAGGATTGGATTCTTATTTAGAAGAAAATAACATTACAGATCCAAGCCTGTAAATTTCATGTGGCAGCCTCTCCAACCATTAAACACCAGCCAGGTTAACCCTGTTGTATCAGAACGTGTGGTTATTTTACTCAGCAATAAACCAGTGTATGCACCATGGGATTGTGAAAAATAAAAAAAAATATCTCTGTACTACTCACTTCCTCTTGTCCTACTACATGGACCTCCAATCCCATTCCCTCAATTCTTCTCTAGTCTTTCTCTAGACTCTTGCTTTTGGTATCTACCCTTTATTTTTAAACAGTCTGTCATAATCCCTTTATTTAATAAGCCCTCTCTTGACCAGTCAAGGGCAACTAACCACAGACCTGTATGAATCTTCCTTTCATCTCTAAACTCTTGGAACGTCTGGTCTACTCTCGCCACCTCCACTTACTCTTGGTCAAATCCATTGTAATCTGATTTTCACATTCTCCAGAAACTGCTCTCAGTAAAAATACAATTCTGTGATTACTCACCTGTAGAATTGGTATTATACGTATACAGCACGTCCTGTTCCAGAAGATTTTCCTTACTCTTGGGTTATACATCCAGTAGATGGCGCTGGACTGCAGAGACAGAAAAGTGGCTCTTCCCGGCCCGATATATACCAGGGACCTCCCACAAAATCCCCAGTATTGAAAAGCAGTTAAAATGAGACCGGGAGAACCATAACCAATATATATCAATTTGAACATAAGAACAATCATCATAAAGAGGTAACTAAAGATAATGATAACAAGGGTGGGGTGGAACAGGACATGCTGTATACATATAATACCAATTCTACAGGTGGGTAATCACAGAATTGTATTATTCTAAGTATACAGCACGTCCTGTTCCAGAAGATATTCCTTACTCTTGGGACATCCAATAGCAGTGTCCGTAAGGTAGGGTGGGATCCCCAAAAATAACAGCAGACATTTTAAACCACTGTAGCCTGCAGAACTTTGTGACCAAAAGCAGCATCAGCTGAGGCCTTAATATCAACCTTGTAAAACTTAGAAAAAGTATGAACAGAAGACCAAGTGGCGGCCTTGCAAACTTGTTCAACAGAGGCTTGGTGTTGAAAGGCCCAAGAGGCACCAATGGTACGAGTAGAATGAGCAGTAAGGCGGAAGGGAGGCTCCTTCCCCTTAGTAGAGTAGGCCTGTATCACAGCCTGACGGATCCACTTACTGATAGTGGACTTAGCTGGAGCCAGACCCTTCTTAGGTCCAGACGGGAGCACAAAAAGAGCATCAGTCTTTCTGAAGGGTTCAATAGCCACCAGATAGAACTTCAGAGTCCTAATCACATCCAGAGAGTGTAAAACCCTCTCCTTAGTGTTACTAGGATTAGGACACAGAGAAGGCAAAACAATGTCCTGATTGAGATGAAAGGCAGAAACAACCTTTGGCAGAAAATCTGGCTTAAAACGAAACACCACCTTGTCCTGGTGTCTCTCAAAATAGGGAGGTTTGATGGAAAGCGCCGCTAACTCAGAAACATGCCTAACAGAAGTGATAGCAACCAAAAAGACTACCTTAAGCGTAAGAATGGACAAGGGGGCCCCCTGCAAGGGCTCGATAAGACCAAGTTCAAGTCCCAGACTGGTAACATAGGCTTACGTGGGGGACGCACGTGAGTAACCCCCTGGAAGAAAGTCTTGACCAGGGGATGCTGAGCAAAAGATCTTTGGAAAAAAATGGCCAAGGCAGAAACATGACGTTTCAGAGTTCTGAGCTGAAGACCCAGATCCAAACCATGTTGCAGAAACTCCAGAATCCTAGGAATAGAAAACACATGACAGGGAAGCGAGTTAGACTCACACCAGTCAATGTAAGTACGCCAAACCCTAGAAGAAGAGGACCTTTTCCTAGCCCTGATCATGGTATTACCCACCGAGGCAGGCAGCCCCTTTTCCATCAAGATGGAGGTTTCAGCAGCCAGGCCGTCAAAGCCAGCGCTTGTAAATTGGGGTGGCATAGGTGCCCCTGAGTGCGCAGAACTGGAACCAGGGCAGGGCGTACTGATCTACTGCCAGCTGCACGATGTCTGCGAACCACACTCTTCTTGGCCAACAGGGGGCCACCAGAATGGCTGGCACCCGTTCCTGAGCTATCTTGCGCAGCACCCTGCCCAGCAGGGGAAACGGGGGAAACACATACAGGAGCTGAAAACTCATCCAAGACATTGCCAAGGCATCCGTGGCCAAGGCTAGAGGATCCTGGGACAGAGAGACAAAGACTGGAAGCTTGTGATTGTGATGGGAAGCAAACAGATCCACATCCGGCTGACCCCAGCGGTGGCACAGGGAGCGAAACACCCTGCTGCTGAGGGACCATTCTCCCAGACGAAAGGTCCAGGGAGTCTGCCTCCAGATTCTCCACCCCTGGAATGTACACAGCTGAGATGCAGGGAACATTCACATCCACCCAGGACAGTATGAGGGACACTTCCTTGAGGGCCCTCTTGCTCCGGGTCCCTCCCTCATGATTGATGTAGGCAACCGCCGTCTGGTTGTCCGAGCGGACCTGAACAGCCCTACCCCACAGGTGTGGGTTTAAATGGGCGAGAACCAACCTGATCGCCCTCAACTCCAGAATGTTGATAGGGGTATGGGCCTCCTGAGGGCCCCACTGACCCTGGAATTTCAGGGATTCCAAAAGCCCCCCCAACCTGTCAGACTGGCATCCGTGGTGACAGTCTCCCAACAAGGTGCCAGAAAGGATCTGCCCACCAGCAGGTTCCTGGAGTCCAGCCACCACGACAGAGACCGCCTGGCCAGAGGGGACAGGACAAACACCTGATCCAAGGACACGGGGTCCCGATCCCACACTGACAAGAGGTGAAGCTGAAGAGGCCTCATGTGGAACTGAGCATATGGAACCGCCTCGAAGCAGGACACCATCAGGCCCACCAGCTGCATACCCTGCCTGATGGATGGATGAGGACAAGACAGAAGGAGCTGAGCTTTCTCTTGAAGATTCTCCACCTTCTGCTGAGGAAGAAAGATCTTGACCTGAGATGAATCCAGAATCATGCCCAGAAAGGACTTCACCATGGAAGGAGACAGGGAAGATTTGGGGTGGTTGATCACCCAGCCGAATGACTGTGTATAGTGTGGACACCACCCGCTGAGTGTCCAGCTGTGCCTGATGGAAGGACTGAGAAGCGATAAGCATGTCATCCAAGTAGGGAAGAATGCGAATGCCCTGAGATCTTAGCAGAGCCATCACACCTGCCAGCACCTTGGTGAATACCCTGGGAGCCGAGGTGAGACCGAAGGGCAAGGCCACAAATTGGTAATGCTGATCCTCCAGAGTGAACCTGAGGAATCTCTGATGACCTGGAAAGATAGGTACATGAAGGTAAGCATCCTTGATTTCTACAGAGGTCATGAAGTCCCCTGGGCGTAGGAAAGTCACAGCGGAGTGCAGAGTCTCCATGCAAAAGTGTCTGAATCTGACAAATTTGTTAAGGTGCTTCAAATCCAGGATGGGTCTGATGGACCCATCTTTTTTGGGAACAATGAAAAGATTGGAATAATAGCCTTTGCCCCTTTCCCTCAAGGGCACCCGGCAGATGACACCCAGTTCCAGAAGGCCTTGGACAGCCAGGGACAGACCCTGAGCTGACAGGGGGTTTTGAGCTAACCGGGATTTGATGAATCTTGGGGGCGGCCAGGCTGCAAACTCTATCTTGTAACTGGAGGACACTTTCTCCTGAATCCACCGGTCTGAGACATGACGTCTCCAGACATGAGCCAAGAGCCAAAGCTGTCCCCCCACCCGAATGGGTGAGGGTGCCCCTTCATGCCTGAGGGGGCTTGGGGGAGGACTTAGGCTTGGGACCCCAGGAGGAGCCAGAGCGGCCACGTCCTATGCCCCTGCCCCAAAAATCTCCACGGGCTCCAGCAAAGGAAGCTCCCCGTCCAATTCTGAAGCCCCGGAAGGAAGGAGAAAAGGCACCTGAACCCCGAAAGGACCGGGGCTGCCTTCTACGCTGAGGTAACTTGCCTCCCTTAGCAAACGAGAGAGGCGCAGCCCCTTAAAGGGAAACCCAGTGAGAGCCTTCTTAGCAGCGTTGTCAGCTGCCCACTGGCGCAGCCAGACCGAGCGGCATATCGCCACCAACAAGGCAGATGCCCTTCTAATGGTATCATCCAAGGCAGAGAGAACATATGCAACAAATTCCGCACAACGCAGAAGAGCTCTATACTCTTCACTACCTGCATCATCAGGGGCCCCAACTAAGAGACCCCTGAGCAGGCTTTTATTAGCAACAGCCGTAATGGCAGAGGCACAGACCGGATGCAGCGTGGTCCCCACACAGGCAAAGGCATGGCAAGCCAGCTGATCTATGCGCCTGTCCTCCCCATCCCTCAGTGTAGTAGAGTCAGAGGAATGCATGACGGATGTGTTGGACAACCCCAGAACTGGAGCATCCACCTCGGGAGGACATGACCACCGTTTAACCATTTCAGCAGGAGAGGGATACCACTTATCCCAACTCTTTGGCACCCCGGGGAGCCGGCTAGGCCATTCCCACTCCTTGAGCACCAGATTATTAAAATGAGTTTGTTCAGGAAACTGGTTTAACAGTATGAAACAGCTCCCCCTGCTGCCGCGGAGCCACGGCAGGAGGAGAGATACAGAGTACTTCAAAAATGTGAGCTAAAAGCCTGTCAGTATCATCTGAAGCCCATGGGTCAGACTCAGAATCGGCACCATACATCCTCGATTGTTCAATAAGGCTACCCAGTATGCCCCAATAGCCCGCTAGGGAAGTGGGAGATATACAATACAATAGCCCTCCAATAAGTAGTTATCGCTAAATAGAGGGGATAGGACCGGGAGAAACCACAAAAAAAGTTTGACCCGCCTGAAAGACATAAAGCGAAGAAAAGTAAAGAAAAAGCCAGCCCGCAGGGGCACTTACTGACCGCGATAGGGGGACGCCAGATACGCAGCACAGGAGCTCCAAAATGGCGCCTGCATACACCTTGAGGGGCAGGCCGCGGAGAAGTGATGCGGAAAACGTTATCCGCAAGGCCCGCCCCCCCAGAAGAGCGCGAAAACGCACCCCCATGACAAGGCCAGCCAATGACAGCGCAGCAGCGCCTGAGGCAAAGTCGCCGCCGTACAAGAGTGCGGCGGTGGTGGCGGCAATAGCAACCAGTGCAACCAATACGAAAGTCTTAGCAAAAAGAAACACATAGTAATATATACACCCCCCTTCCGGAGATATACCTAGGAGGAGCGAAGGGGAAGCAGCGGACCTGAGAGGAGCCTAACTGAGGGCACAGGGGGCGAGGGGCCAACGGCCGTGGGAGGGGCATCCCATAAGGCTCACCACGGGCCTGTACCGCCTACCCTTTGGTGGGGGACTGCGGTAGGAGCAGCGCTCCTTAGCACCCAGCAGCGGTGCTGCCTACCATCACCCGACCAGCCCAGCAGCAAGCTGGGAGGTAGTGAAAAGGAACGGGTGGGAATAGTCCTACGGGGCGCAGGCTAATAAGCCCCGCTCACCTGCGAGTAGAAAGAGCCATCTTCTAGTCATCGCAGTCCAGACTGCAGAGAAGAACTGGGGATTTTTTGGGAGGTCCCTGGTATATATGGGGCCGGGAGGAGCCACTTTTCTGCCTCTGCAGTCCAGCGCCATCTACTGGATATATAACCCAAGAGTAAGGAAAATCTTCTGGAATAGGACGTGCTGTATACTTAGAATATAACACATGACCTCCTGACTGTCAAATGCTGTGGTTACTACTTGCTACTCATTCTTCTGGACCTTTTAGCTGTATTTGATAGAAGAAGATGTTAGAACACCATCTCTTACTCAGCATGCTCCAGTCTATCAGGCTTAAGTATACCGATCTTCCTATCTCTATCTATCTACTACTTAATTTCCATGTATTACACATGCATGGGTTGGATGCAAAGAGACAGGGCTAATGGGTAAGGGGAGAGTGTGTCTCTGTGTTAGAGTGCATTAAAAAGAAACAATAGTGCCTGAAGATTGTGTGAATGTTGAATCCTTGTGAGTTGAAGTGTAAGGGATTTAACCCTTTAAATGCCAGCCACGTAAAATTTACGTGGTTGCCTCTCCGCCACTTAAGTGCCAGCCACGTAAATTTTACGTGCCTGGCATTCCCCAATCACAGTTAAAAAAGTAAAAAAAAAAGGCACTTACCTGACCCCTTGTTTGATCCGGCCGGGTCTCCTCTTCAGCCAGCGGGGCTCCGATCGCCGATCGGGGCTCCTCCGGCTGCAGGGGAGGGCCCGGAATAGGGTGCCCCCCCCCGTTTCAGCAGCCGCCGGGATTGCCTGTAAAAAAAAAAAAAAAATGACAGTTACTCACCTCCGCTCCCGCCGCCTCCCGCCGCCTCTCCTCTTCATGGGGGGGGGGGGGCTCCGATCACCCCCCCCCGGCTCTTCTGTCTTCTGGAGGGGGGCATAACAGCCCTCCCTCCGCTTCAGCTTCCGATGGCTCCCTTCGGAGGCGGGGCTAATTACGTCACTGCCGGGTGTCATCGGGGCACCTGGCAGTTCTCCTGTCAGATGCCGGTGACGGCTGGGCAGAGAAGGAGGGAGGTAGGCGATCCTCCGATCGCCTGCCTCCCCCCTTCTCTGCCCAGCTGTCACCTGCATCAGATCGCCGCGGGACACTGCATCTGAAGATCGGAGGTGAGTAAAGGTAAAATGTTTTTTTTTTAAATAAAAATGTTAAACAACCTGTGTCTGTGTTTATTTTTTAGACTGTTAACCCTTTGTGAACTGGTAAGGGGTCCATGAGACCCCTTATACCAGTTCACAGGGCTCGGGGGTCTGGCAAGTCACCTGCGCAAGCGGGTGACTTGCCATTAACCCCTGGCCCCCCAAATTACCTGCCTCCCCAAAGCCCAGGGGGGGGGCAGAAGAGCCATGGCCCTAGGCTATGACGGCTTGTAGCCGCAGGGCCAGGGGCCACTAAAGCTGGCCCCTGCGCCCTGTTCTACAAGCCCCCATAGCTGGTCACAGGCTGGTTATGCTGGGTAGGGGGGACCTCACGCCATTTTTGGGGGGGATTTTTAAGGGTTTTAACCCTTAAAAATCCCCCCAAAAAATGGGGTCCCCCTCCCTTCGAGGGGGGACCCTATGTCATTTTTTTTTTAATTAACCC
This sequence comes from Gastrophryne carolinensis, assembly GCA_027917425.1. Lineage (NCBI taxonomy): Eukaryota > Metazoa > Chordata > Amphibia > Anura > Microhylidae > Gastrophryne > Gastrophryne carolinensis. The sequence goes on along the minus strand of CM051239.1, from coordinate 223,666,408 downwards.
TTTCTTACCTGTAGCCCAGTAGGTATAAAAGGCTTCCAGCAGCAGCAGGAGAGCAGAAGCCTAAGTGATCAGCGTGGGACACAGGGATGGATGGGAGGTAAGTATTAAAAAAAAATATTAAAAAACATTTATATTTTTTTAATAAAGATATTTTTTAAAAAGTGTGTCTGTGTGTTTTTTTTACTTTTAACCCTTTGTGAACTGGTAAGGGGTCCATGTGACCCCTATACCAGTTCACAAGGCTCGGGGGTCTGGCAAGTCACCTGCGGCCCTTTGTTACCTGTAACCCAGAAAGATGAGCCCACTACAACAAGCTGGGTATGATTAGAAAGCTTAACATGTGTACTTTCAGGGAATATATGGTTTATGGGGGATATTCCAAATGTAAAGGGTTGTTTTGGTAGAAAAAGCACAAGGTGCGCACTTTGTCTGCAGAGCTGAAATTTTGAAGTAAAATTACCGTTATGCACATGCTTTACTTTGGTGTGTTTGGCAACTCTCTCCTTAACAGAACCCATGCATGTTGGGTATCGTTCTGTTTGGGGGATGTTGCTTTTTCAGATTTTCAGTTTTTTTATGGTTTGCATATAGTTTTTTTTAGGAAAATGTGGTTTTGATTCTGCTTTTTTATTAATTTTTAGGGAAACCCTGTGTAACCAAAGAATACATTGAGGGATTACTTCCAGAAAACGGCACCTATGTCAACAAGCCTGGTACGCCTAGAAAGCCTGAGGTGTATACTTCTAGGGAATATATAGTTTGCCGGGGTATTTCAAATGTAAAGGGTTGTTTTTCTTGAAAAACTGCAAGGTGCGCATATTGCATAGCATAGTTGTATTTTACCTGAAAATCTCCTAAAGCGTTGTTTCAGTTTGGGGGAGTCTCCTGGGCAGGAAAGGGTGTCTACCTATACATATGTGGTACCGCTGTAACTGTGAGAAATTGGGGTTTCACACAAAATAAGATTTTATTGACAAACTTACATTTTTTATTACAAAAAAACACTACAAATTGTAAAAAATATTTTTTTATTATTTTTTTGCACAATTTTCACCCCAAAATATTGGGAATACACTTAGAAAATGACAAACAAGACATTTCATGTTAAAGCTCAGACTCTGCTGAAAAAAACAATATATCATTTTCCTGGGATCACCTCCATCCCCGCAGGACATCCGAGATCGGGATGTCCCGCGGGGTGAAACCCCCCAAACACCCCAAACTCCTTACCTTATCTTCCCTCCCTCGCGCCCCTCTAGGCGTGCGCGCGCCTGCGCCGGCCGTCTGCGAATGGCCGGCGCGGGCGCGTGCGCGTCAAGAGGGACGCGCGGAAGGCGGCGGCGGAGGAGCCGCTTGTCCGCGGCTTGTCCGTCGGCGCGGGGAGAGGTGAGTTTTTCGGGGGGTTCGGGGGGGTTTCACACAGCGGGGCACCCCGATCGGGGGTGCCCCACCGAAGTGGACCAAGACCCAGGATAGTCAAAATCCTGGGTGTTGGTCCACTTTAAAGGGTTAAACAACATGGTTTTTTTTTGGTGAAAATTATAGCCCGCCCAACATAACTGAGGGAAACCGAGGGTCAACTGCAAAAAACACACAGGCTGTCATAACAGTAGTGATAATGAAAAATTTTAAAGTGGACCTAAACCTGACCTGGCATCTATAAAACGTGAGTTCTGATTAAATCACTTTTGCTCAGCCTGCAGTATGCATATTTTGGCGGTACTCAGCAATGTTCAAGTGTGCACAGATCGGTGGGGGGGTCTGACAAGTCTAGTATAATATTTTAACAGTAAAACATGTTTTCTTGCTACAAGGACTATAGGCTCGATTCAGAGACACATTCGTTTGCACTTCCGTAGCTGTATGTGAAAGTTTTAGTGGGTGTTTGTCATTTTTTTGCTTTCTTTTGTTCATTTTTCATTCGTACGAACGTTCGGGAAAATGCGTATATGCGCTTTCGATGAACGAAAGCAAATCGGAACATTTCCGTTAGTTCGGATCATTTTCCAAACAAAATCGCATATTTTTCGTTCGTTCAGATAACTTACGTTGTTGGTATGGGCTTGCGTCAGAGAGCTGATTTCAGACGGACCACCACCCTATAAATCCGTTTCATTTCCGATCCTCTTACGGGACCTTTGAGGGCTCGGATTGCTATTGTTGAACATGTTTTGCGGCTATGTGAAGGAGTCTGCGAGCCTTTAGCACCAAGGCATTGCATGTATCAGCATGGCCGAGGCCATAAATTGTATAGCAATGCATACCTAAATCAATACATTTCATGTATGCCTTATCTAAGCATTTTAATGCTGACCTAAATTAGTCCTTAGCATGTAAACCTTTATTTTCCCACACATCCATATAATTGCTATATTTTTTTAGACTTATGTGTTTGGTCCAGCTATGCGATTCCTCAGTGTTCTTGCAGGGCATCCAGGGTCATCCCATGATGCTTATATATTGCAGAGCTCCGGCTTATTTCGTCAGTTTGAGTCTGGAGAATTATCTGGTGGATGGCTCCTGGGTAAGTTTGCTCACATTCCATCAATCCATTTTCACTGTATGGCAATAATTATAGTTGATGGCTGTTTTTAGCCCTTGATGATATGTTAAACAATATTGTAGCTTAGAATGTGTATTTTATGTTATCCAGGAGTGGATATCCACTCCTGCCCTTGCTCCTGATGCTCTTTCTTTGCTTGCAGAATTCGGGCCAGGGGTTCTCTAATCGAGCACTATGCAAAAGCCGGGCCATGGTGGCGAGGGCCCTCTGGCTTTTGAAGTCCAGATTTAGGTGTTTGGACCATACGGGGGGGGGGCACTGCAGTATGACCCCAACAAGGTTATACCAATATTTTAATTTACGTTTTTTAACAGGGACTGAGTGTCAGGGTCCTTCAGTTGGTGGGCGAGATGCAACTCGTTGGGGACCACAGATGAGGAATAATGTTCTGTGGCCTGCCATTGCTATGTATTTTGTTTTTTATAGTTGTAAAAATTTGAAATTTTCAACATTTTTTTAAATTTTATATTTTATGATGGAATAAAAAAAAATGTTACAGTGTCTTTTCATTTACAAAATACATTAACACAAAACTAATGGGCCCAGAAATATTTAAAGATGAATATTCACATGACCGAGAAGTGATTTGGGTAAGTTTTAGGGGTCCAAAAGGGAAGATGGAGGATAGTGCTAAGTGGTTTGGGTGAGCTTTAAGGATCCAAAAGGGAAGATGGAGGATAGTGCTAAGTGATTTAGCTAAACATTGTAGTAGAAGTGAGGGTGGCAAATATGTAGGCGAGCACTTTAATGAGTTAAGTTTGTAGTGCGCAGGCGCAAGATCATAAGGATTTGCATCTGGACGATTATTTATTGAAAAGGGGAAACAGAAACTAACGGGAAACGTAAAGGATTCATGGGAGGATACAATGGGAAAAGGGCAAAAACAAAAGCCTACGTTGTAACATGTGAAAATGAAACGGAAAAGTCACGCTGGAAAATGACATCCTCGTATTCGTAATCTGCTGTACGAACGGATGGAAACTTTACAGGATTGCAATGCATGCATAGAATCGCTCGCACACTCATACGAGAACGGAAACATTTCCAAAAAAAAACAGATCGGCACTAAAATGGAAGTATTTTTTTGTCTCTCTGAATCGAGCCTTATGACCTATTTATTTTGGTAACGTTAGTATTTTACCTCAGCCTTAGGGCTACTTAGTTGTAACTGCTTGTACCTGGGGGGTACTTGGTGAAATGTTTGGGATGCCCCACTGTTTGAAACCCCAACAGCTGCCCACTTTTTTTAATGTTTCCAGTGAGCCTACAGAGCATATGCCGCCACCATGTCTTGCATCTATCCTCGGCTCTGTGCCACTGCACCCACGGTAACTGAATGGCCGTCACGCATTTACTGAATCCCAAATCGGAATGCTACTGTGGTATGGACCAAAAACCATGCTAGTTAAAATCCCGGGTTTGGTCCACTTTAACTACCCAGCCACATTGACTGGGGTTCATGGTTCTGCTTTATGTCCCTCAGATTGCTACAGGATTTCTATATAGTCAAGTACGTCTCAGGTCAGAATGTCAAATGCACATATGTAAAAAGACAAATTGCCCTAGTTATGTAATACAACGGTAGCACTTTTTGTTAAGTGATCATACAGATGCTTAATTGGCATACAAATCAACTTTAGTAATTAGAATGCAAAGATTATTTGAAATAAATGGGTGTTGGACGTGGCACAAGGTATTACAAGGTATTTCGACGCCCCCCCACATGCATCCAAGCCTGGTTCTCCTTACCTGCACCATGTTGCATCTGCAAAACTCTCAACTGGTCGCCAAGGTCATGTGGTCCGGACTCAGGAAGGGGACTCTGCAGCCAATAGCAATTCATTCTAAACAAGTGTGATGCAGTTAGGGTAAACCGTTTGAAATCTTTCAAAAAAAGAAAGAAAATTGGCTGAAATAGAAAAGACAGGTGCACAAAAAACAAGACCAACCTCCAACATTTCATTAAGTACATAAATGCCAAAAAAATAAAACAAGGTCAGAACAGGTAGGCTTGCTAATTGTTTCATATGTTTCCTCCTTGAACCATTTGCAGTGATTCATTTCCTATTACAATTTGGCATTCATATTTGTCAGCTTCCCTAGTATTGGCAGGATAGGGTGTCTCTTTCACCCACACTTGTCTGCATTAGCAAATGGAGCATCGACCAGGCGCACAGGCGCACCGTGTCTATTAAAGGTATATTACTGCGGAACAATATTGCCCTTAATTCACTTACATTGCCATGCAACCTTCATGGCTTTGTGTGCCCACTCAACAGAAAAAAACAGAAGGGTACTCACATTTTGTCCCCTGCAGGTGTCGATTCTTCTTGGTCATTAGCAGTTCACCTGAACGCCAGATTGCATCACCCAATCCCGGAATTCCATTCTCTAGCCCTTCATGTGGGGATTGATCCCATCCACCAACAGTCAGAGGGGCGTGGCCATGCCCTCTCCATTCACTGTAATGGAGGGGTGTGCTGAGGCCTGACATGCCAGCTCCACTGTAGTGAAATGAGAGGACAGGGGCGTGCCTTCGTGATGGTTGGCAGAAAGGCACAATCCTGTGCTGATGAACGGATTCTCACACAGCCGGCATGGGATGCAATCCATGGATCGTGTGAGTTGTTGATCACTGGAGTAGGCCTGATCTGCTGCCGGAGACAAAAGGTGAGTACCCTTTTGTTTTTTTAGTTGAGTGATTTTGTTTCTGTGCAATTTTTGTGACTACATGCATTGTCTGTTTTATTTATCACATACTGTATAATAGAAGTATTTATAACTAGACTTACAGGCACCTGCCTTACCCTTACAAAACCAAAGTATACTGCATCTCCTTGTTTATTTCCTTGCCTAGAGACCACATTTATAACTAGCATCCCCCAAATTGCTCCCCCCTTCTGTTTCACTCTAATCCCAGATAATGGCACCTGTTTTAGCTGTAAAGCCTCGCCTCTTCCATTTATTGCCACTATTGTATGTGTATCTGACTGCCACGTCATTGCCACGCCTAAGTAATAATTTATACCCTGCCATCTTATAGCGAGGAACAGCAAAAAAAAGGGTTGAAGGATGATTTGAAAAGCAAAAATACCTATTTCTAGTTCTACACCCTAAGAAGGGAGCATCGGCAGGGGCTTTGGCCAAATGTATTTCATAAGTTCAGTGGGTGTTGGTCCACTTGAAATACGCACATTTACACAACCTGTTCTTGTAATACAATTGTTTTAATACCAAAGATTGCTACTGTGCCCTCTGAAGACAGCATTCCTGAGAATCACACCAGGGCAAATACAAACTTGTGTCAGGAACTTCATTTTGTGTATACGACATGTATCTTTGCTGAACAGTTTGTACCATACCAGTCAGGTAATGTTTGGAGTGCTCCGACAAAATGTGTGTTAAGTTTGGTATATTCATGTAATATTCTGTCTCAGTTTTTAGCTGGCAGAAAGTGTGATCGTTACCAAAGCAGAATGTCTGTATGCCTGATCTGGAATAGCTAACTCCATGACAGTCTTAAAGAGAAACTAGTCTTAAAGAGGGAAATTTTACTATCCTGAGTATTTTTCCCTTCAGATGGGGCGTCCTGATTTGGGATGCCTCGTTGTGTGTAACGCCCCAGGTCACCGTAAAAACTAGCTCAGTGGCCCGCTCAGCCAATCAGTGCAATCAGAATTGCTCAGGCAGCTATGTTGAAGTGGTTAGACTATAAAAAAATAGCTCAACCTCCTAACATCTCACAGGGCACTGTTTAATCTGCCATCCTTAAATGGAAGGGGTATGGTGCTACCACCAACCTACCAAGGCATGGCTGTCCACTGAAAACCTACAGTATGTAACAGGTGTAAGTATGTTTTGTTTACTGTTTAATGCTAGCAGGCGGTTGGTGCCTGGTCGTCAGGCTGCCAACGCCATACTGGTTGTGGGCACAGAGAATGTCAGGAAGGGAGGGGTGATATATAAGCCAGGGCAGGAGTAAGAAAGGAGAGAAGTGCGCCTCGGGAGCCAGGAGGGAGCAGTTGCTGGGCAAGTGTAGCAGGTCTGGCCGTGTTTGCCATGAGGGTGTGGAGGTCACTGTTGCTGCGGGCAATGAGCTGAAGGTGAGCTGCCCCTAGTCCGTGAGAGAAGGGGGGGCTGCATCCCTGTCTACAGGCTGGATCCCTTGTAGTCCTGCGGACTGCAGAGGTCTAGTTTTGGAGCATCCATGCAACTCCTGATGTGCATATGAGTGTTCATCGCTGATATTGTATAAGCAGTGGACACTCATGTATGGCACCCCCTGCTGATCACCCAGAGTGGTAAGTATATTTTTTGCGGGAGGCCTGGACAGATGCCATAATTAGTTAAATACTTAAATGGGTACATTAATACCCAGTGATACCATTTACATTGTTCATCTATGTGCAAAATCATAAGCATTAGTGTCACTCTTTATCATTACATCTATTTTAGTTATACTGAAGCAGGTGTGAGTGAGCACACGTTAGCTGAAAAATAACTAGAGCAGAAGTAGTAGTGACCAAGGAGGAATTAAATCATATGTTGACATATGGTTTTTAATCATTTATGGTTTTCAAGCAAGAGGCATGTCTTCTTATATTATGCAACATAGGTTGTGCTGTGGCACAACAGTGCCATCTAGTGGCCAATAGCTAGATAAATCCATTGTAAATCAACTGCATAAATCCATAGTTTACCAATTATATGTTGAACACAAGATCAAGCAGATATTACAACTCACTCAATTGTATTCCCACATTTTATTCCTGACTTCAACCCTTTAACTGCCAGCCTATCTAGAGTTTTTGTCATCTCTGTTGCCAGACCATTTTAAACACTTTCTACTGTAATTTTTGAAGGGATTTTCTGAATCTGAAATGTCTGTTTCAGATATGTGCAAATAAAAACTCTATATCTTTTGCAATTTGAAGTGTTTTTTTTTGGAATAAAAATGTAAGCTGTTCCATAAATCATATTGCGTGCAAAAGCCCAATTTCTCCCGGTTACAACGGTATCACATGTTTATTGGTAGACACCCTTTCCTGCCCAGGAGACTCCCCCAGACTGAAACAGCACTTGAGAAGATTTTCAGATAAAATAAAACTGCTATGGACATCTTGCAGTTTTTCAAGAAAAACAACCCTTTATATATTTCTGGTACAGTAGTACACACCTCAAGCTTTCTAGGCATACTAGGCTTGTTGACGTGGAAACAGTTTTCTGGAAGTAATTCCTTGATGAATTTTTTGGTTGCACAGGGTTTCCCTAAAAAAAAGAATAAAAAAGCAGAATCAAAGTCACATGTTTCTAAAAAAAAAAGTTAAATCTGAAAAAGCAAGGTCCTCTGAACAGAACAATACCCAACATGCATAGGTACTGTCAAGGGAAGAGTTGCCAAACATCCCAAAGTAAAGCATGTGCAGACAAGTGCACACCTTGAGCTTTTCCAACCAAAGCAACCCTTTGCAATTGGAATACCCCCCACAAATAATATATACACACGTTAAGCTTTCTAGGCTCACCAAGCTCATTGTAGTGGCTTCACCTTTCTAGAAGTAATCCCTTGAAGAATTCTTAGTTGCATTTCCTAACAAAATTATAAAAAAGTAGAATAAAAAAACACAATTTTCTAAAATATCAATATTCAAACAAGAAAAACAACCTAAATCTGAAAGCACAATACCCAACACGCAGGAGTATTTTTAACCCTTTTAACTGCCAGTCTACTTGATATTCTGTCACCCTCTATTGACAAGTCATGTTTAACTGTGATTTTTACAAGAAAATTATATATTTCTCACAGCAAAGTTTATGATTTAACATGAAATGTCTTGTTTGTAATTTTGCCAGTGTTTTTTAAAATATTTTTTAGTTAAAAAAGTAAAAAAATATATATTTTTTAGTTGATGTTTTAAATAAAACATTGATTTTATTAAATAAAACCATTGCATGTGAAAATACCATTTTGTGAATACTCACCTGTAAAATGGGTATTATAAGTATGTCACACACCCCGCTTCAGATAGTCATTACACTTGGTTATACCGACCTGTAGAGGGCGATCTTGCAGAGATGTCATGAAAAAAAGGGAGCCCCTCCCGGTCCATAAATACCTGGGACCTCCCACTCATTCCCCAGTATTAAGACAGCAGTAAAGGGACCAGGAAGAGCCAAAATAACCAATAACAGTAAAAAAGGTTCACCATAGAAAGGATCCAGAATACCAAAGGGCGGGGTGAAGCGGGGTGTGTGACATACTTATAATACCCATTTTACAGGTGAGTTTTCACAAAATGGTACTATTCTAAGTATGTCACACACCCCGCTTCAGATAGTCATTACACTTGGGACATCCAATAGCAGTGTCCATAAAGGGTGGGGATCCAAAACAAGGCAACAAAGCACAAACTTAAACCACTGCAGCTTGCAGAACTTTGCGGCCAAAACAGCATCCGCTGAGGTCCGCACGTCAACCTTGTAAAACTTGGAAAAAGTGTGAACGGAAGACCAAGTAGCAGCCTTACAAACTTGCTCAACAGAGGCCTGATGCTGGAAAGCCCAGGACGCCCCAACAGCACGAGTGGAATGAGCAGTAACACGAAAAGGGGGAACCTTCCCCTTGGCAGAGTAGGCCCCAACAATGGCCTGGCGAATCCATTTACTAATGGAAGACTTGGCGGGAGCCAAACCTTTCCTAGGCCCAGAGGGCACCACAAAAAGGGCGTCAGTCCTACGAAAAGAAGAAGTAGCCACCAAATAGTACTTCACACAGCGAACCACATCCAGAGAATGCAAAACCCTCTCCTTGTCATTGCTGGGCTTTGGACACAAGGAGGGCAGAATAATGTCCTGATTAAGATGAAAGGCAGAAGCCACCTTAGGGAGGAAATCTGGCTTGAAACGGAAAACAACCTTGTCCTGATGCCTCTCAAAGTACGGAGCCTTAATGGACAAAGCCGCCAACTCCGATACACGCCGAACGGAAGTGATGGCAACCAAAAACGCAACCTTCTGAGTAAGCATAGAAAGAGCAATATCCTGCAAAGGTTCAAAAGGAGGACCCTGAAAAGCAGAAAGAACCAAATTCAAATCCCAAACTGGGAGCAAAGGCTTCCTAGGAGGCCGCACATGCGTAACCCCCTGGAAAAAGGTCTTAACCAGAGGATGAAGAGCACAAGACTTTTGAAAGAAAACCACCAGAGCAGAAACATGCCCTTTCAGCGTACTAAGCTGCAAACCCAGGTCCAGACCATGTAGCAGAAATTCCAAAACCCTAGGGATAGAAAACACCCTGCAAGGCAAGGCCCTGACCTCACACCAATCAATATAAGACCTCCAAATCCTATAGTAGATGGCAAAGGAAGACTTCTTTCTAGCCCTAACCAGAGTCTGAATGACAGCATCAGAAAGACCTTCCTCCTTCAAGATGGAGGTTTCAGCAGCCACGCCGTCAAAGCCAGCGTTGGTAAATTGGGGTAGAGCAGTGGACCCTGAGTGAGCAGATCTGGCAGAAGGGGCAGATCTAACTGATCCGCTGCCAACCTTACCACGTCTGCGAACCAAACCTGTCTTGGCCATCTTGGAGCCACCAGGATTGCGGACGCGCCCTCTAGGGCCAGCTTGCGCACCACTTTGCCCACCATGCGAAAGGGAGGGAACAGGTACAGAAACCCCAGATCCCTCCAGTTCAGAGACATGGCATCCGCTGCCAGAGCCAGCGGATCCCGCGGGAGAGACACAAATGCCGGAAACTTGTGATTGTGACGAGAGGCAAAGAGGTCCACCTCCGGAGTCCCCCACCGGTGGCAAAGCGACCGAAACACCTTGGGGCTGAGCAACCATTCCCCCCGGCGAGATGGGCACCTGCTCAGGGAGTCCGCCTCCGTGTTCTCCACTCCCGGAATGTACACCGCCGAGATGCTCTCTGCCCAAGCCAGGATCAAAGACACTTCCCTGAGGGCATGCCTGCTGCGAGTCCCTCCCTGGTGAATGATGTAGGCGACCGCCGTCCGATTGTCCGACCGAACTTGAACCGGTAAGCCCTGCAACTGATGAGTCAAGTGAGCCAGAACCAACCTGATGACTCTCAGCTCCAGAACATTGATGGGATTGTGAGCCTCCTGAGGCCCCCACAGTCCCTGAAACTGAAGATCCCTCCAAAACCCCCCCAACCTGACAGGCTGGCATCCCTGGTGACCGTCTCCCAACGAGGGGTCAGAAAGGATCTGCCCCTTATCAGATTGCTCGGTTCCAGCCACCACCAAGGGAATGCCGCACCCGGGGGGACATCAGAAAAGACTGATCCAATGACAGCGGAGACCCGTCCCAGACCGCCAAGAGATGGAGCTGGAGTGTCCTTGTGTGAAACTGGGCAAAGGGAACCGCCTCGAACGAAGCCACCATCAGTCCCACCAGTCGCATCCCCAGCCGGATGGATGGGCGAGGGATGGAAAGGAGAAGCTGAGTCAATTCCAGAATCAAAAGAACCTTGCGCTGGGGGAGGAACACCCTGGACTGAGAAGTATCCAGAGACATTCCCAGGAACACCACCACCCTGGACGGAGAGAGGCAGGACTTGGGATAGTTGATCAACCAGCCGAATCTCTCCAGGGTAGCTACCACAGTCCTGGTATCTAGCTCCCCCTGGCTGAAAGAGGATGCCATAATAAGAAGATCGTCCAGATAAGGCACGATGTGGATTCCCTGGGCTCTGAGGAGGGCCATCACCCCCGCTAGCACCTTGGTGAAAACCCTTGGAGCCGAGGTAAGGCCAAACGGAAGGGCCACAAACTGAAAATGCAGAAGTTCCACCACGAACCTGAGAAATCTCTGAAGCGCCGGGAAGATTGGAACATGCAGATAAGCATCCTTGATGTCTATGGACGTCATGAAGTCCTCCTGCCGAAGTGAATTTATGGCAGAGCGCAGAGTTTCCATGCGGAACTTCCTGGGACGAATAAACCTGTTGAGAAACTTCAGATCCAGGATGGGACGAACGGAGCCATTCTTCTTGGGCACCGTAAACAGATTCGAATAGTATCCCAGGCCCCGGTCCGAGGGAGGCACCGGGCAGATGACAGCCATGTCCAGGAGATCTTTAACTGCCGCCCGGAGCCCCTGCGCGGCCAGAGGATCCAAGGGCACACAAGACCTGAAGAATCTGGGAGGAGGCCGGAGCTCAAACTCCAGTTTGTAACCGGAAGACACCACTTCCCGAATCCATCTGTCCGAGACCTCCTGGTCCCAGGCCTGGGAGAAGTGTCGCAGCCATCCCCCCACCCGCTGACTTAGCCGCGGCTTTTGGCCTAGAGCCCCAGCTGTGACCTGGACGGGCACGTCCTCTTCCCCTGTTCCAGGAATCAGGGGACACATCCGATCCCCATCCAGCTCTGGCCCCACGAAAGGAAGGGGTAATTGAAGCCGCCCCCGAAAGGGGCGACGTTGCTTCTTTCACTGAGGTAACCTACCTCCTTTTGCGACCGAATCCAATTTTTCTCCAAAGAGCCGCAAGCCCAGAAAGGGAAGAGCCGTAAGAGACTTTTTGGACACAAAATCAACCGCCCACTGGCGCAACCAAACCAACCGCCGAATAGCCACCAGCAAGGCCGAAGTTCTACTACACATTACCATGGTGTCATCCAGGGTGGCTAGCACAAATTACAAAAACAATTCGCACCGCTTAAGGGCGGTGAACTCAACACTAGCTGGGTCAAGCCTGGGGGTAGACAACAGGTCCCTGACAACCGACCTAGAAGCCACTATTAAAAGCGCAGAAGCACAAACAGGCCACAAGGCCGACCCGACACTGGAAAAACTGTGACAAGCCATCTGGTCAATGCGTTTGTCCTCACCGTCCTTGAGAGTAGAACAGTCAGGAGAATGCAAGACAGAGGTGCTAGACAACCCCAAAACAGGGGCGTCCACCTCGGGAGGGGACGACCAGCGCTTCACCACATCCATCGGAAAGGGACACCCGGAAGCCGAGTAGGCCTCTCCCATTCCTTAAGAATAATGCCGTCAAAATGCCTTTGATTAGGGAATTCTAAGCGCGGCTTAGCCTCTTCAAAGAACTCCCCCTTCTGCGGAAGGGTCACTTCAGGAGGAGAGATTGCCAAAACCTCAAACATATGAGCCAGGACCTTAGGGGTATCCAAAGAATCCCCCTGACCCCACTCGGCATCAGCATCAAACTGCTGATCGTCAGAACCATCCAACTCCTCAAAAAGCTCCCCTTCCTCTAGCGGGGGGTAATCAGACCAGTCCAGTGAATCAAACTCCTCAAGATCAGAAGCCAACGTGGCTGGGGACAAGTGCTTTCTCTTAGCTGAGGCCTTTCTGGCCACAGCGCTAGAAAATAATTTTTCAAGATTGGACAATCTGGCACACACCTCAGATTGCGACTCCCCACTCGTGACAACATCACACGGGGTACGGGTCAGGCGGGGAGGGGCAGGAGAAGGGACCGGCGGCGCAGAACCAGACGCATGGGATCCGGACTGCTGCGTAATAGTCTGCTGCGCACATGTTATGCAAAGGAAAACATCATCCCCTGTAAGGGATGCCCCACCCCCCAAACACTGCCGGGGTTGCCCCGAGGGGAGCCCGAGCCCGGTATCCTGGGAAGCCTCCATATGGTGATTTTATTGGTAGCCGCAATACCCAAGGGATTTACGCGATATAAGTGACCCGGGATGCCCCTTCTGTGTCCCGAGTGGGAGGATTTATGGGGAGTTCCTAAATTAGACCAGGGACCCTAGGACCGGGAGGACCCCTTTAGGATCCAACACTGGTCCACCTGGAAGACAGAATACAGGGCTATTCAGCACCTCAATCATGTCCAAGCACACAAAATGCAGACATACTGATATGCGATAACATAAGAAATATATATATATATATATATAAATATATAAATATAAAAATATGTATGTCATGAAGGTAATGAGGCCCCACGGGCCACTCACGGAGGAAGATGGCGTCCGTCCTGCCCGAGGCTGGAGACCCGAGAAGCAGAGGGAGAAGAAGAAGGGCCGGCGCGGTTCGCGCGACGCGCCTGGCCCCGACCCTCCCACCTGACAACGACGCCACTCCCGGCCAGTGGCCGGGCTCCACTGCGGCGCCGGGAGCACGGGGGGCGGGCCGTAGGCGATTGCGCCGAGCGCCCGACCCCGCCCCCCTACCAACCGCACCTGAGGGGAAGAAGCTCCCCCGCTGAAGCTGCCACTGGCGAGTTACCAGTACAATGCACCCGAGTGAATCACACACAACACGCACACAACACAAAGTACATAATAAAGACGATTACACTAAGGGAGAAGGCCCCCCCTCTAAGGAGCAAGGGCAATCCGGGAGAGGGGGAAACCAAGCTGGAAGGTGGAAGGTCAAGGGATGGGGCATCCCAAACCGGGATCACCAATCCGGCAAAACCGCCTACCCCTTAGTATGGGGTCTCACGGTGGAGCGTAGCTCCTAAGCACCATTAGGTGCCGTCTGCCCTTGCCCGGACCAGCAGCCTAGGCTGGGAGGCAAAGAGAAATACTAAGAAAGGGGGTCCAGGCAGAAATAGACTAACAAGGGGGCCGGGAGTTACCCCGGCTACCTGAAAGGAGGAGACATCTTCTGACTTGCTCGCCGTCTGCAGAGATGAAAGACTGAGGGAATGAGTGGGAGGTACCAGGTATTTATGGACTGGGAGGGGCTCCCTTTTTTTCATGACATCTCTGCAAGATCGCCCTCTACAGGTCGGTATAACCAAGTGTAATGACTATCTGAAGCAGGGTGTGTGACATACTTAGAATAGCCCCATTGCTTCTGATTACAAAAGTATCACATATGTATCGGTAACCCCCTATTCCTGCCCAGGTGACCCCCCAAACTTAAAAGAGCACTTTATAACGTTTAAAAATAAAATACAACTACTATCCAAACTATAAAGCGTGAATAATAAAATTGGGAGGGGGTTTAAGGGTTTAAAACTTTTAAAATCCCCCCATAAATGGCGTTGGGTCCCCCCCTTAAACTGCATCACCAGCCCGGGAACCAGCTATGCAGGGCTTGTAGAACAGGGTGCAGGGGCCAGATTCCCATAGCCTAAATGGCCCCAGGTTCTTCTGCCCCCCCTGACTTGCCAGCACCCGAGAATTGTGAACTGGTATTGGGTTCTCATAGATGCCTTAACAGTTCACAAAGCTGTTAAATGTAAAACACACACACACACACACTAGAGAAAATGTAAATGCATTTATTTATTTATACCCCTCCAGCATCCCTCCAGTGATCCAGTGATCTAGTGCAGGCACTCTGCTCACCATGGAGGAGCCCTGCGGGGGGTATCGGAGTCCCCCCCCCCCCCCTGTGAATAGGAGACCCAGCGGGAGGGATTCCAGGCGCAGCCGCAGGTTTTTTTACCAGATGTCAGTGGTGGCGTCGGAAGCAGGAGGGACTCTTTTGGGCCCTCTCCTGAGGTTGGAAAAGCCCCGTGTGGGGATTGGATTTCCCCCGGGGTGAAGAGAAGATACGGACGGATCGATTAGGTGAGGGTTAGGTGAGTTTTTATATTTTATAGCGTTTTTCAGGGGCTTTCTATTATCAGGCTTAAAATCAGCTATGTGAGTGTCATGGTAAACCCACCTTGCCTCCGGTTCCGCGCTGTCTCCCGGCGGCTGCCCGGGGCGCTACCTGCTTAGCGGACGCGCTGAGCGGCGGCTCAAGCAGCGCTGCGTGTGCGCAAGCGCGTACATCTTATGCCCTCCGGTGGCACTGCACACAGCAATAAGCTCAGGGATGCTTTGGGCGATAACGCCCTTTCTGTTTTAGACGAGCAATCAGCTCAAGTATAGCACTGTGCACCAATCAGACACACTCCCCTTGTCCAATCCCATCTGGTTCAACCCTATAAAGGTGTTACCCCTTCAGTGCTTCAGTGCCCGTGATAGCGTTTAGCTGAGTGTGCCTTTGCTCTTGATTACGCCTGTTTGATCCCTTTGCCGACCTTGCTTAGTTTTGACCATTCTATGATTGCCACCCGGACAGACCCTTGCTTGTACCCTGACCACGCTACTGTCTTACCCCTTGTACCGCGAACCCATGACCTCCCGGATTGACCTTTGGCTTGACCTCGACGCTTCTCTAGTCTCTCCCTTGGTGTCACAATATTTACAGACTCCCAGTGCATGACCCCGGCTTACCCGACATTGCCCAGTCTGGTCTCTGGTTCATCTGCCTTCACCCCCTATCAGCTCACATCCTTTGTGCTATTAAGTCCTGGGAGCAACCATGTCCGGCGAGGCGTATAAAGCGTCCCAGCAAATGGGGGCTTGACTAAAAGTGAAGCTAGCAGCAGAGATTGGGGCCTGACAGTGAGACTCTCGTAGCTGGCACTAGAGTTAAAGCAGCCCCACACCCCAGTGACATTAAAGGGACAAACATTGACTCATGGCAACCTGCAAGTCTTCATCCAATGGCTTGTGACAGCTTAACAAATCACTAGGTTAATTTCCAATAGCATCATCATTGGGCACACACCACACAATGTTGTCGCTATCGAAAATTAACCTAGTGATTTCTTAAAATGGACCAAAACCCACCGTGCTTTTCCAGTTTTGGGATGCCCCACTGTGTAATAACCCCCAGGTTGCCCAGTAAACTCACCTTCTCCCTCAACGGCGCATTTGTGAGCAGTGGATGCTGCCTGCTATAGCTTTACCAGGGCATGTGCCCAAGCCAGGCATTTGTGAATGGCCAGTTAGAGGGAATGCAGCCGCCAGCGTGCTCCGCTAGACTCGGCTGGAGTCGAGTCTTACATGAGCCTAGACCAGTTTACGTCAGAGCAGTCGAACACACTGACGGGAGGCCACGTGTGCGCTATAGAACTGGGGAATGGTGAGTTTGAGTGGGCGACCGAGGGGTATCACACA
This sequence comes from Gastrophryne carolinensis, assembly GCA_027917425.1. NCBI lineage: Eukaryota > Metazoa > Chordata > Amphibia > Anura > Microhylidae > Gastrophryne > Gastrophryne carolinensis. The sequence goes on along the minus strand of CM051239.1, from coordinate 223,649,926 downwards.
GTGGGGCATCCCGCATTAGGGGGCAAGGACCAATCAAAATTTTGTCCCTCTAAAAAAAAAGGTCAGCTTACCAAGGAGGAACTCAAAACTGTGGCACACGCCTGAAACAACTTGAGCATCCTGTTGGAGGGGATGCTTTGGCTTTGGCTTAATTTCTCCTTTTTGAGGAAGGTCTTTGTGGAATAGGTATGTCCTTGCAGCAAGAGGTGTTTATGTAACGGTCTGCACTGGCAAAGGAGCATTTAAACTTGTCTATAATGCAGACCAGCTGGTCCTGGAGTCTATTATTTACTCTTTCTGGGGTATCCCAAACTGGGATGCCCGCTCTTTGAAACCCATTTGCCTGATAAGCTTACCTTTAATCCCTTGCATCCTATCTGGCTGTGTGCGGCCACGCCTGAATAACGCAACTGAATGTCTGTGCGTGCTGTCGCAACTGAATGTCTGTGCGTGCTGTCGCAACTGAATGTCTGTCCAGATTTGAAATGTTCCCAAGGGGGTCGCATGCAGATTACCTCCATTGTTGTATTTGATGCAATCAGTCACATGTGTGTTCAATGCTTATACCCAGGGGCATACATAGCCCTGATGGGGCCACATAGCATCATGGGTCCCCATTCACACAAGCCCCCAGTGTGGATACCTTAGGTGCAGGGGACGTGCGGTGCACACACGGGGGCCCCGCAAGGCATGCAGCATATGCACGGTGGCACAGAGGTGGATAGGTGGAGATGGCGGGGTGAGTAAGGGGCACTGCTGGATAGGTAAGCTGGTGCCGGGCATACGTTCACTAGAGGTGTAGGTAGCTTGCACCAGGCCCCCTTGTTCCATGAGCCCAGGGACAGGTGCCTACCCTGCCTTTATGGTATGTATATCCCTGCTTATACCTTATTTAATTGGTAAAATTCATGGAATGAGTTTCATTGAAAAACCTAATATGTTGTCCAATTTACATGTAACCCTTAATTCTACCCCATGCCCATGTTCCCTGTTGTGTGTTCTTAATTGTATGCTTTGGCTTCCAAAGTTCTTTAAAGGGATTGTAAACCCAACAGCAATAAGACAGCAAGAAGCTTAGGTGATGCCACCATGGCCTCTTCTCTATTTCCAGCAGTATGGGTCTGCACAGTGCAGGGCAATACAAGCTGTTTCAATTCTATTCCTCCAGGACCATGCAAAAAAATTATGCTCACACGGCAAACCACAGAGGTCCCACAGCTGACTCAGACTACAGCAGAGAATGCTTATGGCTTATAAAGCTGGGATTTTACCAGCTCAGACATGACCCAGAATTTGAGGCAAATACATAAGGTATTTACATATAATCAGAGATTTTAAAATGCTATGAATTGGCCTATTTTACACTGTTTACATGGGAGATACGTTGTGAGGAAGTTAGTGTCGGCTTGGAGAGGGACTTCAACAGTACTGCTTGCTGCTTCTGTTGCAGTAAATGCATCACTAATATAAGGGTTGGACTGGTCCTAGGCAGACCCAGGAGAATTCCCGGTGGCCACACTCATTTTGGACCAGCAGGACTGCTGCTTCTCACACTTACATCCATATCCTGCCTTCCCAACCTACCACTCTAGTTCACTGTACTCCACCTAGCCTGCCGATGTTCTGCCCTTGCAATGCTATAAACTTAGCATCATGGCTATTCGTATTTATGCAATCTCCTGCCACATTATATGTCCCACAATATTTAGCTTCAGTAGCATCAATTGAAGAGTGGCCATATCCACCCCCACCCACGATCTGTCCTTGCAATGCTAGAGCACCAGCATTGGCGCACACTCATTGACTGGCCAGGTTATTTCAGTCATTTATAGACAAGGACAGATAGAAGTGGGGGGCATTGCCACTATGTTAAAAGCCAGATAGGTAAGTGTTTGTCAATCAGTGTCAACTATTATGTACTTAACAGTATAGGGCCCTGGTCCCCAACCTCTGGCTCGGGAGCCACATTTCGCTTGCAGGTCCTTGCTGCCTGTCTGGAATTAATGTGTTGGCTGGTGGACAAGCGTGCCAGCTTACCTGCATTTCACTTCTTGTGATGGTGAGGCATAGAACACGTTAAGGTAGTCGCAGATTATATGCAGAGCCCTCCACCTCACCTCTCTTACAATTAGCAAGCCGGCCCAGCCAAAGGTCACAGAGTCACTAATGCTCTATGATGACAACACTGGCTGGGATACCATTGCCCAGCCACCTGCCCCAGTTGCAGGCATAGGGGTTCCCAGATGCACAACAACTTGTGTTGGAGGATGAGGATGTGGCCAGGATGTTGCAGGACATCTACGATGAGGATGAAACCCAAGTGCCAACTGCTTTGGCTTTCAGCAATATGGAGGCTGAGGGGTAGTGGTGAGAAGTGGGTGGAAGATAATTGAGGGGTGATAATGAACTCCCAGACCCAATGTGGACTGATGGCAATCAGATTTTGGCAGGAGAGGTGGTGGCCATGCAGCCCCAGGCAGCCAGCACAAGAGGGAAAAGGGTGCCAACCATCAGCAGTCAGCCCATTGCTACTATTCCCCACCATGTCCAGACACTGAGCATTTTAAAATCTCCCAGTGTGACATTCTCTCAAGCAGTGCACTGACAAGACTGGTAATTTGCACACTGCGCCACCAGTTTTTGAAGCAAGGGAAAATCATTAATAATCTCTGCTCCATGTCCATGGCTAGGAAAAAACAGGAAGATCCATTTTCCCAGGTGTATGTCCACTCCACAATTGGGTTGCACTGGCATAACTATAACATAAATTGTTACCAACGTCCATCACCAGGGACCTGCAAAGCAAATAGAAAAAATACAACTCTGTGAAATACTCACCTGTAGAGTTGGCTAGGAAAAAACAGGAAGATCCATTTTCCCAGGTGTATGTCCACTCCACAATTGGGTTGCACTGGCATAACTATAACATAAATTGTTACCAACGTCCATCACCAGGGACCTGCAAAAATACAACTCTGTGAAATACTCACCTGTAGAGTTGGTATTATACGCAGACAGCACGTCCTGCTCCAGACATAGTCCTTACATGTGGGTATACCCCCGCCTTCAGCGCCGTGCACTGCAGAATCATGAAGAAAACAAGCTCCTCCCGGCCCTACATATACCGAGGGACCTCCCACAAATCCCCAGCATTGAAAAGCAGTGAGAGAAGAAGCCAGGAGGAAAAACAACCACCCAGAGACTGGCAATAATATCCAAGATAATAATCACCACACAGGGGATCCAGAACAAGGTGAATCAGGGTGGGGTGGAGCAGGACGTGCTGTCTGCGTATAATACCAACTCTATAGGTGAGTATTTCACAGAGTTGTATTATTCTAAGCAGACAGCACGTCCTGCTCCAGACATAGTCCTTACATGTGGGACATCCAATAGCAGTGTCCATAAGTAGGGTGGGATCCCCATGAAAAAAGGCACAGCCAACCAAAACAGCGCTATCGCCTGAAACCTTGCTACCAGGAGCAACTAGAGCAAAGCTCTAACTTAACTTATGAAACCTTACAAGGCTAATGAAACACGAGCAGAGAACTAGTCAGCCTGCTCAACAACCAAGTGCATAAGGCCCTAACCAAGCACCGGTAGAAGAATCCAAACCAAGAGAGAAGAATGAATCTCCCTTAACAAACAGGCCAGAGTAACAGCCCAACCATGCTACTAACGATAACAGGGTAGCCATGGCAACCATAGAACCTTTCCCGTCAGGGAATACGAACCCTGGTCTCGGCGAGACCAACGTAATACTGAACATGAGCTAACAAGGCTCCTCAAGAGCCAACATGATAAACAGGAGCTCAGAAGGGCAACCAGCCAAGCAAGACCAGTCCAACAGACTCCCATACTCATGGGAGTAACCAGATCCTGCTGCAAGAAGGATGGTGACGTCTATAAGCCCAACGGGCATAGCCCCAACCCTGGACAGGAAGCAGTCCAGAGGTTCCCAACGCCTATTGAGGGATACAGATCCCTTTTAAGCTCAGAGTAAGCAGAACACCAGCCCAAAGACCATAGGTTCTGGAATCGAGAAGCATAACAACCCTCCGCCTGGACTCAAGCTTGGTGCAAGGCGGACACACCCTCACCAGACGGTGTACAGATATAAAGAGCCGTAAAAAATATAAAAAGGACTAGGCTAAGAAAGCCGTCTCCTATGGTACGCCCCAGACTGAGGCACCCGCCCCGAAGGAGTCGTCTGAGGCAGGGAACAGTTCAGACAAGAACCTGAATAAGACCCCGGGAAACCCTTAGCAGGGCAACAGGATAAGCGATCCCCCCCCCCCAAGGGAGCTTAGAATTCTCTGAGGAATGCGCCTGAGCCCCCCCGAGGAAAGCTCAACGCCGAAGCTTGAAACTAGTCTCTACCGAGGACAAAAAAGGTGAGCCCTGGAACCTCTCAAGGAACCGACCTCATTCCATAGGGAATAGAGAGCTAGTCCCAGCCATCCAACTAGGGCGCCAACTCCCAACATAGCTGGTAGAAAAGGGAGAAGAATAAAAAAGGGAGGGATCTAGACCCAACCCTCCAAAAAGAAGAGACACCCAGAGGGAACATTCAGGGTGAATAACGATCGTCCAAACCCTGTGAAGGGAATGACGTAGTAAGGAGCCTAACTAGGCACAACAGCCCACGTGAGAGGGCACACAGTACAACTGTCTTCATCAGAAAATGCAAACCAAACCACACAGGGCCACTCATAGCCCCCAGTGCAACAGTTCACCCTTGCCACAGCAAGCCTGTGCAGAACCCCACCTAGCAGTGTGTAAGAAGGGTCAGACACAGGGTAGAATACCCGGACAAAAAGCCAGACTAGGTCACCGTGACCAAGGCCAGAGAGTCCTGGGACAATCACCCAGGGCAATGAATTAGAACCTTAACCAGGACAGAGTCTCTGTAACAGTCACAGGGCCACGGCCCCAACCAGTAGGCTCATTGAGACACTAGGGAAGGCCCTCCCAGCACAGTAGGACAGCCAACGAGCCAATACCAATGAAGCGCAAGGAGTGTAAAAAACCTCCACTGGATCAGAACCAGACCCTACAAGAAGGGTCAACCTGTTCCGAGACCTTCTCGGATAAAAGCTGGGACAGGCCACTGACCAGACAGACCGAGAGTCCCCAAGAGACAAGGCCTAAGGGAAACAGACCAGCAAGCTAGGGCCCAACAAGGCACAATGTGATGACCTACCAATGGTATGAAAATGGGCCCCCCTAAAGGGGCCCCCCTTAGGTACCTCAGGGAATTTCATAAGAAATAGAACCCCATTAGTGACCCTGCCAGACCTGGTCCCCATGGCGACCATCTACAGGGATAGCAAGGAGGAAGTGATGAACATCAACAACTTCCATGAGTAGACCAACCAGAAGGGAACCCCCATAAAAACAGGGGGAACGTACTGACCTATTTCCAGGGGTGTTGGAACCCCATCCAGGATAAGAAACCCAAGGTGCCGCAGGCCCCAGGGCATCTGGGCAAAGGAACAGCCTCGGGCCGCCAGCAATAGGCCCACCAGCCGCAAGGTGAATGTAATGAGATTACACAGAGGGTAAGGCCCCTTCCCTACCAAGGCACTCAAATCAGAAGGGAAGGTTGAACCTGGACCCATCTATATGCCACCCCGTAGGGAGAGTATGAATCAGATTACACCAAGTAATAGATGTGCCTAAGCACCAATCCAAAAGACTCCAAGAGAGCCCCAAGTAGAAACTAGTGCGGACAGCACCGGTGAATGAGCATGAAAGCGCTCCCATACTCGCCTTGGCGAGCCAACTGGGAACAGGGGAGAGACCCCAGACAAGACCCTAATATAAAGAATGGTCCTGTAACACCGGCTGGAAAAAAGGACTAGGCGTCCAGAGGGAACAAGGGACCGAAGGGGAAAAGGATCTTTGCGGGCATCAAGAGGTTCACTTGACAAGGGCGTCTGCGGCCCAACAGATGGATACCAAGTAGGCAAAGCCCGTGGAACCTAGATGCCCGGTCTAAACCGCCGGATCTGGGCAGACTGCGTCATCCCGGGGGAAGAGCAGAGTGCAATTATCAGCCAAGTCCAACCTAAAAGAAGGCCCAGACCCTCCAGGCCAAACTCAACCTGTGTCCAATCACTAAAGGATACAACGGGGACTAGAATACCCCTGACTAATTTTGAAGGGAACTGCCCAGACACTCCATTCTTTCAAAAACCACGTCCAGGAAGGCCATCACCTGCCATCGCCCGAACGTAGCATGGCATCCTGCCATAAGAGCCAAGTGCTGTGGCAGTTCCCTCGCCCGCAGGGTTTTGGCAGACTTTGGTTTTGATCTGCCAGAGGTCCCAGGGCGATGCCTGCCTCCCCTGAAACGAGCTTCCACTCCGAAAAAGTTGGAAGCACACTTCTGGTTCACTTTTAACAGAAACATAAGGAGGGGGCGAGGGGTCCCTGCCCCTGGGTTGCCTGGCTGACCGTCTGTGCGAGGGCGCCTTACCCTTTTTGCCAAAAAGGTCCAACCTGGCCCCGAATAAGCGACGTCCTCGAAAGGGAATAGCAGTAAGAACCTTTTTAGTGTCACTGTCAGCCCCCCACTGTCGCAGCCAAAGCAGTCGACGAATGGCCACCACAAGGGCCGAGGTTTTAGCACACATTTTAATGGTGTCATCCATAGCTGAGAGGATAAATCTCACAAAAACGTCACAATCTGACAGTGCATTGAAAACCTCACAAGGGAGATCCTCCGGCTGTTGGTCAATTATCTTCCTGATCAGCGTCCTGGCGGCCACCGAGGTAACAGCCGCAGCACAGACCGGGCGCAGAGCCGTCCCTACACTAGAGAAGGCATGGGAGGCCAATCTGTCCATGCGCCGGTCCTCGGCATCCCGAAGGGTGCGAGAGGGGGAAGCCGCCATGAAGGGAGGATTAACAACCCCAATAATTGGAGCATCCACCTCTGGAGGAACTGACCATCGTTCAACCAAATCTTGGGGAAAGGGGTACTTCCAGTCCCAAACCCCCGGAACCCCTGTGAGTTTACAAGGGGATTCCCATTCCTTAGATATAAGATACTGGAAATTATCCTGAGCCAAGAATTCCAGGCGCGGCGTCGCCGTGTGGAAACTCTCCCTCTTGGGCTTGGGAGACTCTCCCGGAGGAGAGATAGACAGCACTTAAAAAATCTTAATGAGTAACTCATCAGTTTCACACAGGCCCCAGGACTCCGGGCCAGAACCGTCGCGGTTCCAAGACAACTCATCTGAAGAACTGGACCCTGAGAACAGATCACCATCCTCGGACTGATCAAGATCCTGCATAGCAGCAGGTTCTTCGGTTTCAGTGGAAAACCTATAGCTAGGTTGCGTCAGGGATCGTTTCTTCCCAGCGCCCAAGCGCTCTGCCAAGCCTGACATAATATGCTCCGCGGTGGGAAGCTTGCGCGGCACCACTTGCTGGTCATCCCCGCTCGAGTACGACTCATCAGGAGTGAAATTCAAGTCTGGGGAGACGGGTGTATTGAAGCGAGGTGCAGCTACTGGTAAGCCTGATTGCAGGGCCAGCGCTTGTTCAGCACACGGTCCGCAGACCTGTGCTCTGTCAGCGTCAGCGTGGGGTTGTCTACACATGGTACACAGCCGGTCTTGTCCCCGCGGGACCCCGAACATCAAATTCTGAGATGCCTCCATATGGTGATTAATCTAGGTAATATGCCGGAAGGGATTTATGCTCTAAGCAACCCTGGATGCCCCAATACCCACTGGGAATGTGGGAGATTCTAATATAACCCAGTGAGATAAATATATATCAGGCCAGGAGAAGCCATTGGCGTCTGAAAGACATAAGGGGAAAAGAGGGTGTCAGAGCCATGCGCAGCACAAGAAGAAAATTAAACGAACGCCCGTGAGGGCACTTACAGCAACCAAGGGAGAAGGAGGATCGTGACCACGCGCGCGGGAGACCGACAAAATGGCGCCAGCGAACCTCGAAGGGCGGGCCAGAGCTATAGGTGACGTGGAACGCGCCAAACCAGGCCACGCCCACCCCGGGGAGCACGAAGCTCCGCGGTACAAGACAGGAAAAGAACAGAAATAAACTCCTTGGTGTCGTGAGACGGAGCCGCCTTACGCGCCAAGTCACATATTTTAAAGACGCTGCGGCCAACATAAAAATAAAGTTTAAAGCGCGGCTCTGACCCCCGGAAACCGATAGGGCTAAGGCAAGGCGTGTGATATGGCAAGATTAGGCCAACGTACACAGCTCCCCCCCCCCCTCTTTTTTCCCCCTACTAACGGGGGAACTAAGGAAGAAGGTGACCCAGCACTCTGGGTTCACCGCTACATGGGGTGTGGGGCAAGTTGCGGGAGGGGCATCCACTATGAGGCTCACCATTAGCCTAAACCGCCTACCCCATGGATGGGGATTGCGGCGGAGCATGGCTCCGTAAGCACACTAGGTGCTGCCTACCTTCACCCGACCAACGCAGCCCAGGCTGGGAGGCATGTTACTCACAAAGAGGACGGGTGGAAATAGTCCCGCAGGGCCTCGGGCTGTCAAGCCCCGCTCGCCTGCGAGAGCGTGATACTTCATGTCTTCGCAGTTTCAGCACTGCAGAGGAATCTGGGGATTTGTGGGAGGTCCCTCTGTATATGTAGGGCCGGGAGGAGCTTGTTTTCTTCATGATTCTGCAGTGCACGGCGCTGAAGCGCTGAAGGCACTATCCAAATTTTTGGAAGGCATGGCTACCCTAACTCGGAAATATATTTGTTTCCCTGAGGATATGGTAGCCCGAAACGCCATTAAGCTGGCATTTTATAATATCGCCGACATGCCCAACGTCATGGGTGCTATTGACTGCACACACGTTGCCCTCGTCCCGCCGGCAGTCGACGAGTATATATACAAGCAAGTTGTGGCTTCCATTGTATCTAAATGTTTGGTTGTCCCTCCTTTGGCCAATACCATTATTTGTATTTCTCCATCCTTGTTTTTAAACCATCATTGTGAATAGTCCCTCCTTTTAAGCAGAGCATCCTTGCCCTTATTTACTCCATTTTTAGCCTCCCTTATTGTGAATAGTCCCTCCTTTTAAGCAGAGCATCCTTGCCCTTATTTACTCCATTTTTAGCCTCCCTTATTGTGAATAGTCCCTCCTTTTAAGCAGAGCATCCTTGCCCTTATTTACTCCATTTTTAGCCTCCCTTATTGTGAATAGTCCCTCCTTTTAAGCAGAGCATCCTTGCCCTTATTTACTACATTTTTAGCCTCCCTTATTGTGAATAGTCCCTCCTTTTAAGCAGAGCATCCTTGCCCTTATTTACTACATTTTTAGCCTCCCTTATTGTGAATAGTCCCTCCTTTTCATTAGCCACTCTATGTTGCTAGTCTCTCCTTTTACATATTCCCTCATTGCAATCAGTCCCTCCATGATAATGCTTCCTCCTTGGCAAGAGTGTATGTGCAACAATGGACCTTCTTTTTCCATTCTTTGCCAACTTTGGCACAAGTCAAACATTTTAAAGTGTACTTGAAAGAGAACAAGTCACTCAACCTTGTAAAGGCTCGAACATACATCTTCTTTTGTTGGCCACTTAAATGCAAGGTAGTTGTTTATTGTTAGTTGTCTGGATGTTAACGTTTGACTTAGCCTGTTAGAAGTGAGCGTTGGATTCGTGGCCTTATTTTTTTAAATTTGGTTTTATCTTTATTTTTGTCACAGAAATCGGAAAATGGGCCACTCACTGGATGTGCAAGCAGTGGTGGCCCAGGACATGCGTTTTCTGAGCGTCCTGGCAGGCTACCCTGGCTCAGCCCATGATGCCTACATCCTGCGCCGTTCTGGATTATTCCGGCGGTTTGAGTCAGGAGAATTTGGGGGTGCATGGCTCCTTGGTAAGTTGAGTCCGATTACCGATTTAGAATTTATATGTGTGGCTTGAATGCTTGTGGGAGTCACCTTTCCTACACGATGCCTTGCACATCACCTTGGGAACATGTGTAACCCAACTGGACCCATTACTTGATCCAAACTACATTGGCTGCAAAATTTATAGTCCTGCATTGTTTAAACTCCAAAGTGTAATGAGAGCAAAAGTCAGAAACAGTCTTTAAAACACTTTGCCCTCCAAATCTGTTAGGGACTTTAGCAGAGGGTCTGCGCCATCTTTGCTTACATGCATTTCACTTACTGAGTAGAGGTGAGCGGGATAAAGTGCAGGGGCAGCCTTACACCTGTTTTGGACTAAGCCAAAACAGAAAATGGGTCAGGTAAAGTTAAACCATAATACATTGTTCTGCAGCACAGACAGGAAACAATAGCTGCTAACAGTCTGCCTGATTACCCAGCATCCACAGTATAATTGACCTACTTTGGGCCCCCATCGCTCACATATGTTAAATTGTTGTTTTGACATCTGCAATATGTATGCTCATGTTTGGGTGACAATGTCACATACCTTAGTAATATTTTTTTAAAGCAATTTTGCCCTGCAATGTCTGAATTAATGGTAATATTAGTTTCCCTTACATTGTTGTAGGCGATTTGGGGTATCCACTAATCCCGTGGCTGATGACTCCGGTCCTCCGGCCACAGACTCCAGCCCAAGAGGCCTACAATCGTGCCCATAGAAAGACCAGGGCAGTGGTGGAGAGGGCCTTTGGACTCCTGAAGACCCGTTTTCGGTGCTTGGACCACACTGGGGGCTCCCTGCAGTATGACCCTAAAAAGGTCATTGATATCATTATGGCATGTGCAGCGCTGCATAATTTTGCTATTCTGCAAAGGGTTCCCCGATATGTTGATTGCCCACCCTCTCCACCCTCCGATGAGCCAGACGACGCCTATGTGGGCCAGCCAAGTGCGTCTGGGCAAGCCGTGCGGGCCAATTTAATAGCCACACATTTTGCCTAATTTATGTTTGGGTTTGGATGTGTTTTTTTGGACTTGGTTATTGTTTATTTTTTTATTTGTTTTTGGTATGTCTAATTTCATTATGAATAAACCAATAATGAATTTGTGCTAAAAAACAACAACAATGTTTGTGGACTTATTTGGAGACATTTTTTTTTTGTTTTTTTTTTGGGTCTACTTGAACTAATATTTCGCAATCAAAACACCACAGACATAAACTTGTTGAAACCAAAATATTTACTAGTTTGTAAAATGTTTAGGCCATACAAACTGAATAGGAGGTGAGTGCCCCTCACAGACTTTGGGGCCAGACATGTACATGAAATTGTTTGAAAAACATGTTCCAAAACATAAAAATTTACACAAATAAGCCCTCTCCTGCTTGCCCACATTTTCAACAGACACAGGTTTTAAGCAAACCGAGCTATGCCACATCTACACCTGTAAGTCAATGGCCCACCCAAACCAGAACAGCCAGTCCCAATCCCAATCCAGTACAATCACAGCCAGGGTCCAAGGTCTTAGTTTTGCAGCCCAGAATGTCACCCAATCATGCCACCAAACATGAGGAGCCACAACAAATGAGATTGTGCCCAAGACAGCCACGCCACAGCTTAAGTGGCCGCTTCAGTGAGTCTTGGGCTCTGGCATTGGCTAGTGGGCTACCTCATGCCTTGACTGACCTATATGGGGGCAAATCCAAAACAACCTAGCAAGAGCAGCGCAAAATGGCAGATTTTTAGCCCTCACCAGACAAGTCAATCCAGTGGGGATGTCTCGCAAAGATGTGGAACAGATTCAGGCCAAACACACATTAATATTGATGATGCCCATAGAACCCAGGTTGGGGCCCTTGGGGGGGGGGCCTAACCTAGGCCTGTGTGGCATTCAGAATCTGCAACTGTTCCAAAATGTTTCTTTGGTTACTGTGCATTTCGGCCATGCCTGACCTGATTTCGGAGGTCAAGTTGGCCATGTGGCTGTTATGGGTCCTCAATTCAGTCAGCACGGCACTGAAGGTAGTATTTAGGGACTCTAATTGGCCCCTAATATGCTCTTGATTTTGCTGATTTTGGCGATGAAAAAGCCGCCTCTCTTGGTGCCATGCTGACTCCATCATCTGCACGCCCCTCCCCTGGGAAACTGGGCGACGTTGCTGAGTACGCCGCCCAATTCCCCGGGTTGTGGGGCGTGCAGATGATGTTGCTCGAGGACCCCCAACAGCCACAGGTATGCTCGCCAAATCCTCAGCAGCAGATCTGAAACTGGGGACTGGAGGGTCAGTCTCTGCATGCTGCCCACGATGTGCAGGCAGCATGCAGCCAGCTTCCCTCTGCTGCTGAGGATTTGGCGGCGAAACATTTTGGGACAGTTGCAGATTCTGGCCCAGGGGAAGATCTTCATCATCTCCAAGGAAGCTTCCATCTTCCTCCTGCTCCTGGATTTGCTCCATCAGTGTGTGGCTCTGTTGGGGAAATTAAAAAAAAAAAAGGTTCAGTGTGGGGAATACATATATAAATCAGACAAGAAAAACATGGCAAGCCACATGCATACACAACAGCATGAAAAAACACTTACCGTAGATATCGGATCCTGGGTCCTATGCAGTGCGGAAGAAGACGGCAGCGCTAACATGGCAGAGGAGTCCCCACTAGCTGATGGATGATGCTGGGCTGCATTAGAAGAAAAAGAGCTATGAAAACACACAACTATGCATTGTTGATGTTTAAGCACACTTATGCTAACCAAAGAAACGTGGGCAAGCAGGAATGGCCACTCCCACAACGTGGCCACTTGGCCTTCACTAGGAATGCCATTACATTAGTGCATGGATTGTTAAACCAGACTAGACACATTGGTCAAGTGTCTAAAAACAAACATGGCTGCTGTGTGAGTTGCCACATCCCTTTTAGGCGATGAAGTTAACACACTAAGGTGCAAAATAGCAGTTACAATATGATTCTGGTGGGGAACATTGTATCTCTGAAAACATTTGTAGCAAACCATCTTAATCCGTTGGGCACCCAACCCAGCTCTTACCAAATTGACCAACAGCCAAAGATGTTAGTGTGGCGTATGCTTGTCAATTAATACATAGCACGCATTCCTTTTCTCCACTCCTAAGTTTCTTAGTTTACTGTAATTTACTTAAACGTCATGTATGTGGCTGTCAATTTGCACATTACCAGTCCACACACATTACACACCCTGGTCAAAGTGAGCACTCCACTAAAAGCAACACCCTAGAGCCATGTGTTTAGCTAGCCCTTGCAGCCACCCCCTAGAGCCATGTGTTTAGCTAGCCCTTGCAGCCACCCCCTAGAGCCATGTGTTTAGCTAGCCCTTGCAGCCACCCCCTAGAGCCATGTGTTTAGCTAGGCCTTTGCAGCCACCCCCTAGAGCCATGTGTTTAGCTAGCCCTTGCAGCCACCCCCTAGAGCCATGTGTTTAGCTAGCCCTTGCAGCCACCCCCTAGAGCCATGTGTTTAGCTAGCCCTTGCAGCCACCCCCTAGAGCCATGTGTTTAGCTAGCCCTTGCAGCCACCCCCTAGAGCCATGTGTTTAGCTAGCCCTTTGCAGCCACCTCCTAGAGCCATGTGTTTAGCTAGCCCTTGCAGCCACCCCCTAGAGCCATGTGTTTAGCTAGCCCTTGCAGCCACCCCCTAGAGCCATGTGTTTAGCTAGCCCTTGCAGCCACCCCCTAGAGCCATGTGTTTAGCTAGCCCTTGCAGCCACCCCCTAGAGCCATGTGTTTAGCTAGCCCTTGCAGCCACCCCCTAGAGCCATGTGTTTAGCTAGCCCTTGCAGCCACCCCCTAGAGCCATGTGTTTAGCTAGCCCTTGCAGCCACCCCCTAGAGCCATGTGTTTAGCTAGCCCTTGCAGCCACCCCCTAGAGCCATATGTTTAGCTAGCCCTTGCTGCCTATGTGTAGGTTTACACACATTTTTGGGGTCATTCACACATTACTAACCTGCTGGAATTGGCGGGTTGTCGGTGTCCTGCTGGGCCGGGTGTCCCTGTAAGGCCATAGGATGGAGCAAGCCCAGAACCATCTCCTCAGCTTGGGTAAATCTAATTTTTGTGGGAAATCCTCCGCCAGTTTTTTCGCTGTAAAACATAGTAAGCATAATTAAGTGCACTGATGGATACACAAGAATAATAAAAACCCACAAATAAGCTAGGTACCTGTACAGCTGCCCTTGACTCTGTTTCTTCCGCACAGCATATTTCAGGTCCGATATCTTCCGCTGAACCTGTTCCACATCTTTGCGTTCCTCACCCGCTGCATTGACTTGCCTGGTGAGTTCTTCCAAAATCTCTGCTTTGCGCTGTTTGCTGGTGGTTTTGGATTTGCTCCCATATAGGTCGTCATAATATAAGGTGAGCCCACTAGCCAATGCCAGAGTTTGGGACTCACCAAAACGGCCACTCAAGTGTCCTCGGCGCAATGTGCGCCCTCTTTGGGGTGGTTGTGGCTCCTCAGTGCTTGGTGGCAAATGGGGTGACATTCTGGGCTGGGGGGATGGAGGAGACCTCAAGGACTGGAGGCTGGCTGTGGATCGTACTGGACTGGGAAAGGGACTGGGTGTTCGGGGCTGGGTGGCCACTGAAGTTGCAGGTGTCGATGTGGCATAGGGGGAATGCATGACAACCTGTGCCGGAGGAGAATGTGGGCGAGCAAGAGAGGGTCTGGGCGAGCTGGAGCTGCTGCTTTGAGCCCTGTGGGTCTGTGGGGCCTTGGAGGTCGTTGGCTGGGGTGAGGCATATCTTGTGGTTCGCACACTCTTGGGCTTTGCTTTGGAGCCACGTGCGGGGGGGGGGAGGGGGCCGTTGGCCTTTGACGGCTTTTCGGGCTTCTGGACTTGTTCGGCCCCTGCTGCGCCTTGGGCCCCTGCTGCGGCTTCTGGACCTGGACCTGCTTCGGCCCCTGCTGCGCCTTGGGCCCCTGCTGCGGCTTCTGGACCTGGACCTGCTTCGGCCCCTGCTTTGCCTTGGGCCCCTGCTGCGGCTTCTGGACCTGGACCTTGTACGGCCCCTGCTGCGCCTTGGGCCCCTGCTGCGGCTTCTGGACCTGGACCTGCTTCGGCCCCTGCTGCGCCTTGGGCCCCTGCTGCGGCTTCTGGACCTGGACCTGCTTCGGCCCCTGCTTTGCCTTGGGCCCCTGCTGCGGCTTCTGGACCTGGACCTTGTACGGCCCCTGCTGCACCTTGGGCCCCTGCTGCGGCTTCTGGACCTGGACCTTGTTCGGCCCCTGATGCGCCTTGGGCCCCTGCTGCGGCTTCTGGACCTGGACCTGCTTCGGCCCCCGCTGCGCCTTGGACCCCTGCTGCGGCTTCGGACCCTGTGTTTGGGGCCTTTGGCTATGGCCTTGGTGCCACGTGGTGGGGGGGATGTGGGGCAGGGTGAGGTGGGGCTTTGTCCCCTCTTACCCATCTGTGGGGAATGAGCTTGCCCAGCCTTGGTTTGCTTGCTCTTTGGTTGGGCTGCTGCAACCTCCTTTTTGGCCGCGGCCTTGGTGGTACGCCTTAGCCTGGCTTTGGGCTCTTGGGAGCGTGTTCTCGGTCCCTCGGCCTGCTCAGCCCGCTTGGTCTGCTTCTTCTGGCCAGTAGCTTTTTTCGGTGCCATTTTGGGTGGACTCTCAAAGAGAATGAGCTGTGTGTGCAGGGCCCTTTAAATAAGGTATCGGGCGTGTGACGCCTACGCGTGCGAACGGCCGGCCGTGCGAAACCCGGAAACCACTGGGGCAGTGCTTATCTGCTGCCGAGAAGAAGAAGAAAGATGGCGCCCACTATCTTCACCCGCCAACAACAAGAGATCATCATGCTCGTAAGTGTCTTTTAAGGACTTTGCTTGGCTTTCTAAATGCTGCTCTACATGTTAAGGATGCGCACGAAGTAATAGATTGTTTTTAAATTTGGTTCAACTACATGCACACCCAAGCGCACGCCACACACGTGCCAAACAACAGTGCTGGCCGATTTAAAAGTTAACTTAGCCTAGAAGTGTGTGTGTATGTGTTCATGTGATAGAACCAAATAATGTATTGTTGCCACTTCTTGATAGGCATTTCTGATTTCTTGCTATGTTTGATTTTTGTTTTGTAGACCATGCTGGAGCGCAGGTACGACTACCTGCCCAACTCGTTTGAGAAACGAAACGTCGCCCTGGAGATCATTTCGGAGATCCAACATCAGACCGACACCACCTTCACCCACACACAGATAATGCAGCATTGGTCGGACCTGAAGCGACTGCACATGCCCCGGGTGCGGAGGTTTTTCGGGATCCATTTCCCAAGTAAGTACATAGCGCTTGCATGCAAGATGTAACGACAGAAGTTATGCCTTTTATTTATAATGCCTTTTCTTTGGTAGTGTTGGAAATGGATTACCGCATTCGCCGCACCCGGAGGCGCACAGGCCGACCAGTGTTGCATGATTCTGCAGCTGGGAGTGAAGGTGGTGGATCTCCAGGGCGACGGGCCGACCCCTCCTCTGGGGCGGCACAGCGTGGGCAGGGAGTCGTACCCTGCCACCCATGCGGGAGCCTCTGGTATGTCCCTCTTCATGTATACGCACACACATATACATGCTATCTCCTACCCAACTGATTCCTTTCATCTGTTTATCTAGATGCTTCTGGAGCGGATGAGGAAGTGGAAGAGGAGGCAGCAGATGTGCTCCAAGCAGAAGCTGGAGAAGGTGAGTGATGTGAACCAGACTTGGCAAAAGACATTTTCTGAGTGAGGAATTTCACCATGAAACTGAACATATTTCCCATGTTTCTACAGGCACTTCTTCACAGCAGAGCCAGGACCCAGGACCTCAGCGTGTTGTCCCCAACGAGCCAGCTCGCGGCCACCAACCAAGTAAGTAGTCAGGGCATTATTAGCATTTATGTGGTACTTGACATCAACACACAGATACATCAAGCCCTAGCCAATGGCAATTTAAGAGTGACCTGTGGCCACTTCCTTAGCTTAATGACTTGCCAGAATTACATATGTAGCCTTGATTTATTTGTGTAACTTCAAAACATTCAATCCACAGGTGGCAAACATGTATTGGTATGAATCTAATGTTTTTTTCTCCATTTGTTACAGGGACCATACGGCAACAAATTTTGCAAATGAATAGGAGGGTCCTTGCGTTGGTGGCCGATATGAAGGTGATGGCTGACTCGTTGGGGACAACAGAAGAAGACGAAGAGGAGTAAAGTCCTGGGTCCTGGCCCTGTTCTGCTGAGGCAGTTGTTATATTTTTAACATTTTTTTAATCCCAAAAAAAAAAAGTTTTATTTGCCCAGAGCAAAAAATGTTTTAAGATTTTTAAAAAACTAAAAATATTTAATAGTAAAAAAGTTCAAACAAACCAACGTTTCAGTGTCATTTCTGGTAACACATACATTTCCAAAAAAGAAAGGGGAAAATACTTATTTTGAAGTCAAGATTCAGATGTCCACGAAGGGATTTGGGTAAGTTTTAGGCTGCTAAAATGGAAGAAGAATCTAAGCGCTAAGTGATTTGGGTAAGTTTTAGGGACCTAAAATGGAAGAAGAATCTAAGCGCTAAGGGATTTGGGTAAGTTTTAGGGACCTAAAATGGAAGAAGAATCTAAGCGCTAAGTGATTTGGGTAAGTTTTAGGGACCTAAAATGGAAGAAGAATCTAAGCGCTAAGGGATTTGGGTAAGTTTTAGGGTGCTAAAATGGAAGAAGAATCTAAGCGCTAAGTGATTTGGGTAAGTTTTAAGGACCTAAAATGGAAGAAGAATCTAAACGCTAAGGGATTTGGGTAAGATTTAGGGACCTAAAATGGAAGAAGAATCTAAGTGCTAAGTGATTTGGGTAAGTTTTAGGGACCTAAAATGGAAGAAGAATCTAAGCGCTAAGGGATTTGGGTAAGTTTTAGGGTGCTAAAATGGAAGAAGAACCTAAGCGCTAAGTGATTTGGGTAAGTTTTAGGGACCTAAAATGGAAGAAGAATCTAAGCGCTAAGGGATTTGGGTAAGTTTTAGGCTGCTAAAATGGAAGAAGAACCTAAGCGCTAAGTGATTTGGGTAAGTTTTAGGGACCTAAAATAGAAGAAGAATCTAAGCGCTAAGTGATTTGGGTAAGTTTTAGGGACCTAAAATGGAAGAAGAATCTAAGGGATTTGGGTAAGTTTTAGGGACCTAAAATGGAAGAAGAATCTAAGCGCAAAGGGATTTGGTTAAGTTTTAGGGTGATAAAATGGAAGAAGAATCTAAGCGCTAAGTGATTTGGGTAAGTTTTAGGGACCTAAAATGGAAGAAGAATCTAAGCGCTAAGGGATTGGGGTAAGTTTTAGGGACCTGAAATGGAAGAACATTTCAGTGTAATTTCTGGTAACACATACATTTCCAAAAAAGAAAGGGGAAAATACTTATTTTGAAGTCAAGATTCAGATGTCCACGAAGGGATTTGGGTAAGTTTTAGGCTGCTAAAATGGAAGAAGAATCTAAGCGCTAAGGGATTTGGGTAAGTTTTAGGGTGCTAAAATGGAAGAAGAATCTAAGCGCTAAGTGATTTGGGTAAGTTTTAGGGACCTAAAATGGAAGAAGAATCTAAGCGCTAAGGGATTTGGGTAAGTTTTAGGGTGCTAAAATGGAAGAAGAATCTAAGCGCTAAGTGATTTGGGTAAGTTTTAAGGACCTAAAATGGAAGAAGAATCTAAACGCTAAGGGATTTGGGTAAGTTTTAGGGACCTAAAATGGAAGAAGAATCTAAGCGCTAAGGGATTTGAGTAAGTTTTAGGGTGCTAAAATGGAAGAAGAATCTAAGCGCTAAGTGATTTGGGTACGTTTTAGGGACCTAAAATGGAAGAAGAATCTAAGCGCAAAGGGATTTGGGTAAGTTTTAGGCTGCTAAAATGGAAGAAGAACCTAAGCGCTAAGTGGATAGGGTGAGCTTTAACCCTTTAACCGCCAGCCTACCTTGAGATTTTGTCACCCTTTGTTGCCAGACCATTTTGCACTATTTTGCGCTCCACATGTTCAACTGTGATTTTTGAAGAGATTTCCCAGTATTTCCCTGGACAATTATATATTGTTTTTTTCAGCACAGTCTGGGCTTTAACATGAAGTGTCTTGTTTGTAAGATTGTCAGTGTTTTTTAAATATTTTTATGGAAAATATGTAAAAAAAAACCAAAAAAAACATTTTTTTACAATTTTAGTGTGTTTTCCTAATAAAACATGCAAGTTGTTCCAGAAAATCATATTGTGTGTAAAAGCCCTATTGCTCCCGATTGCAACAGTACCACATATGTATTGGTAGACATCCTTTCCTGCCCACGAGACACGTAAAACTAAAAAGAGCGACTGAGCTAATTTTCAAAGAAAATACACCATTTTGCTCTCCTTGCGGTTTTTCAACCAAAACACCACTTTTCAATTGAAATACCCCCCACAAACCATATGTTCCCTGAAAGTACACACCTCAAGCGTTCTAGGCGTACCAGGCTTGTTGTTGTAGCTGCAGCTTTCTGGGCGCAAGCCTTCCCGAAACTCACTGGTTGTACCGGATTTCCCTAAAAAAATAGCAAAAATGCAGCATTAAGACCAAAAAAACGAATCAAAAAACATGCGCTAACCAAAAAAAACTAATCAAATCTGAAATGGCAAGGTCTTCTGAACAGAACAATACCCAACATGCATAGCTACCTCCAAGGGTAGGGCTGCCAATTACCCCAAAGCAAAGCGTATGCATAACGGCCATTTCACTTGAAATTTCCTGCTCTGCAGACAAAGTGCGCACCTTGCGCTTTTTCAACCAAAACATCACTTTTCAATAAAAATACCCCCCACAAACCACATGTTCCCTGAAAGTACACACCTCAAGCGTTCTAGGCGTACCAGGCTTGTTGTTGTAGCTGCAGCTTTCTGGGCGCAAGCCTTCCCGAAACTCACTGGTTGTACCGGATTTCCCTAAAAAAATAGCAAAAATGCAGCATTAAGACCAAATTTTTCTATAAAAAGCATGCGCTAACCAAAAAAAACTAATCAAATCTGAAATGGCAAGGTCTTCTGAACAGAACAATACCCAACATGCATAGCTACCTCCAAGGGTAGGGCTGCCAATTACCCCAAAGCAAAGCGTATGCATAACGGCCATTTCAATTGAAATTTTCTGCTCTGCAAAGTGCGCACCTTGCACTTTTTCAACCAAAACATCACTTTTCAATAAAAATACCCCCCACAAACCACATGTTCCCTGAAAGTACACACCTCAAGCGTTCTAGGCGTACCAGGCTTGTTGTTGTAGCTGCAGCTTTCTGGGCGCAAGCCTTCCTGAAACTCACTGGTTATACTGGTTGTTGTGGAGGTTGGTCTTCCCCTGGGGAAGAGCGCCGGAACCACCGAACTGGCCAGATTTACATGTTGGTCATGGGGCACGGGGCCCCTATGGGCATGCGCTCGGGAGCCCCGTGACCAAACTGAAAAAAAGAAAACACACATATACACACACACTCCCTCTCCAAAATCAACATCTATTTTTTTTTTAGTTTTTTTAAATACCTTTTCTTCCGGGGTCTCTTCCTCAGTACTTCAGTCAGTCACACGTCCCTGACCCAGCAGGTGGGCGGAGTCCGGCGGCCTGCTCTCATGTCCCGCGCCGGCAATGCTCTGTAACCAATGGCTGAGGCGGGGCAGGCAGGGCGAGGAGGCCAATGAAGATGCCAGCTGTCAGAGCCGACCGAGATGGAGGCCAGGTGGGTGCGAGCGCGGCCGCCAGGGAGCACATGATCGCCTGGGGGGATAGGATGGATGGCTGCATGGGGGTGACAGGATGGATGGCTGCATGGGGGTGACAGGATGGATGGCTGCATGGGGGTGACAGGATGGATGGATTGGGGGTGACAGGATGGATGGATGGATGGATTGCTGCATGGGGGGTGACAGGATGGATGGCTGCATGGGGGTGACAAGATGGATGGCTGCATGGGGGTGACAGGATGGATGGATGGCTGCATTGGGGGTGATAGGATGGATGGCTGCATGGGGGTGACAAGATGGATGGCTGCATGGGGGTGACAGGATGGATGGATGGCTGCATTGGGGGTGATAGGATGGATGGATGGCTGCATGGGGGTGATAGGATGGATGGATGGCTGCATGGGGGTGACAAGATGGATTACTGCATTGGGGGTGACAGGATGGATGGATGGCTGCATTGGGGGTGATAGGATGGATGGATGGCTGCATGGGGGTGACAGGATGGATGGATGGCTGCATGGGGGTGACAAGATGGATGGCTGCATAGGGGTGACAAGATGGATGGATGGCTGCATTGGGGGTGACAGGATGGATGGATGGCTGCATGGGGGTGACAGGATGGATGGCTGCATGGGGGTGACAAGATGGATGGCTGCATGGGGATGACAGGATGCATGGCTGCATTGGGGGTGACAGGATGGATGGATGGCTGCATGGGGGTGACAGGATGCATGGCTGCATGGGGGTGACAGAATGCATAGCTGCATGGGGGTGACAGAATGCATGGCTGCATGGGGGTGACAGGATGCATGGCTGCATGGGGGTGACAGGATGCATGGCTGCATGGGGGTGACAGGATGCATGGCTGCATGGGGGTGACAGGATGCATGGCTGCATGGGGGTGACAGGATGCATGGCTGCATGGGGGTGACAGGATGCATGGCTGCATGGGGGTGACAGGATGGATGGATGGCTACATGGGGGTGACAGGATGCATGGCTGCATGGGGGTGACAGGATGCATGGCTGCATGGGGGGTGACAGGATGCATGGCTGCATGGGGGTGACAGGATGCATGGCTGCATGGGGGTGACAGGATGCATGGCTGCATGGGGGTGACAGGATGCATGGCTGCATGGGGTGACAGGATGCATGGCTGCATGGGGGTGACAGGATGCATGGCTGCATGGGGGTGACAGGATGCATGGCTGCATGGGGGTGACAGGATGCATGGCTGCATGGGGGTGACAGGATGGCTGGATTGGGGGTGAGAGGATGGATGGATGGATGGATTGATTGCTGCATGGGGGTGACAGGATGGATGGATGGCGGCATGGGGGTGACAGGATGGATGGCTGCATGGGGGTGACAAGATGGATGGATGGCTGCATTGGGGGTGACAGGGTGGCTGGGTTGGGGGTGAGAGGATGGATGGCAGCATTGGGGGTGATAGGATGGATGGATGGATGGCGGCATGGTGGTGAGCGGGGAGCCGTCGGGCGCGCGTCGGGCGTATAGCCAGCTAATAGGGGCGAGGGGCGGGCAGGCGGAGGCTAGGCTGGTGGAGGGCGTTTTGCCGGCGATCGGCCTTACCGTCGATGCTGAAACGATGCTGCGGCGGATGAGGTAAGCAGGGGGAGCTGGCGATCGGCCTTACCGTCGATGCAGAAACGATGCTGCGCCGGATGAGGTAAGCAGGGGGCGCTGGCTGATGACAGCTGCCGTGCGCCCCCTGCTGATTGGTCAGGGGAGCGATCGGGTAACTTGGGTCACACCCAGGTCACCTCCCCCTGACCCCTGGACTCCCTGCAAGCTGCTCCACAGCAACGGGCCCGCTGATGCCCCCCCCGATGGCCCGGAAGGTAAGGGAACGCTAGCTACGTAAAATTCACGTAGCTGGCGTTTAACGACAGGAGAGGCAGCTACGTGAATTTTACGTAGCTGGCGCTAGAAGGGTTAAGGGCTCAAAAGGGAAGAGGCAGGCTAGCGCAAAGTGGTTAGGGTGACCTTTAAGGGCTCAAAAGGGAAGAGGCAGGATAGCGCAAAGTGGTTAGGGTGAGCTTTAAGGGCTCAAAAGGGAAGAGGCAGGATAGCGCAAAGTGGTTAGGGTGAGATTTAAGGGCTCAAAAGGGAAGAGGCAGGATAGCGCAAAGTGGTTAGGGTGAGCTTTAAGGGCTCAAAAGGGAAGAGGCAGGATAGCGCAAAGTGGTTAGGGTGGTTTTTTTTGGTATTCTACGTGATGTGAGTGAAATAGATGCAAGCACTTTAATGAGATAAGTTTGTAGTGTGCAGGCGCAAGATCGTAAGACTTCCGTCTGGACGAAGATTTTTGGAAAAAGTGAAGCAGGATGTATCGGGAAGCGGAAAGGATTCGTGTGAGGATACGATGGCAAAAGGGCAAAATCGAAAGGCTACGTTGTTAGCTGAGAAAATGAATCTGAAAAGTCTCGATTGAAAATGACATCCTCGTACGCGTACTCTGGCATACGAGCGGACGGATGCTTTACGGAAGGTTTACGAAGCATGCTTGGAATCGCTCGCACATTCATACGAGAGCGGGAACTTTTGAAAGTGATACAACGACGGCGCGAAATCGGAAGTTTTTTTGTGTCTCTCTGAATCGAGGCTTATGTCTGGAGCAGGACGTGCTGTCTGCTTAGAATACATTGTTAGCATTATTATTATTTTAAGTTTTCATCCCTCCTCTCCCCTTTATTTCTCATATGCCTTAACGAAATCATAGATATAAATGGAAATAGTAATCAAACTTGATGAAGTACACTGAATGTTTGGCTTACACTTGATAAATTACCATGCCAGTCCTTTTTGAGCCATATTCCACAACCTCTTCTGGCTTTCTTTTGCTTGAGGAGAATCAGGCTTAATGTGAAGATCTCCGTCTTTAGAGTCATCTAAAAGCTGATACATGCATAGAACAGGGTCTTTTTCATATGTTATATAAAGCCATGTGTTCATGTGTTCCCAGCACAACATCCATGGCCAGGCACCAGAAAGCAACCAGAAAAACATTAGTTAGTATTATTTAGTTGTTAGTATTGTTAGTATTATTAATTTTATTAGTGCTAGTTAGTATTAGTTACTAATTAGTTATTAGTTATTGTTATTATTATAATATATTTTTTGTTTCTTTCCACCCCCTTTTTTGTCTCCCCCCACCACAACCAAGCCTGCGGACACCATCTCAGGGCAGCAATCAGCTTTCTATTCCCCAAACAATGGACAAAAAGTGGAAGTTTGGCCCATCTTACCCACAACCCCCGGTCTTGCATGCGAACATTATTAAATTGCTTGCCTTTGAAATGTTCCCATTCTGGCCGCTGGGGCTGGAGTGCTTTAAAAATCTTATGACAAGGGGAGGCGTTTATCTCAGTTAGTTGGAGCATGGTACTAATAAAAATCTTATGTCTGCAGTTGCCCCACAATACATCATTCCCAGCTGCCACAACTTTTCTCAGTAGGCCATCCTTGCCCTGCGCCAAGAGGTTGTGGAAAAAATAAGGTGTGCACTGCGCAATGCTATATGTTGCAAGGTCCACATCACAACTGACATGCGGACAACTAAGCAGGGGCAGGGATGTTACATGTACACACACTTTGGGCAATCACACCCCTGCCGCTGCTCACGTATCTGCACTGTAGAGGAACTTTTACCTTCCTACCCAGCGCCTCATAGGTGATTTACCAACCAGGTAGAATTCCATGTTCCACTTTTACTGTATGTTGGAAAGGGTGTGTGAGCCACAGCAGCAGGCAATAGTGGAGTTTCAGCAGGCAAATCAGTAAAATTGGACACATGGCAAGAGCTTGCCTTCTATGCCTTGGAGGTGCCAGGCTGCACAGCAGTAGGTGTCTTATTAGAAAGTGTGTTCAGCACCACAGGGGGTGTCTTCAACAAGAGGAAAAGCCACTAATCCACAGCCAATGTGGACATCCTTACATTGGTGAAGATAAACTGTATGTGGATCCCACAGGACTTGGCTGTGCCAGCACCTGAGTGAGCGGTTGAGGAACTGGCTACCTACATCTCTTCCACCTACACTGCCACATCCACCTTCAGGAAGATGGCGGCGGGCATTCAGTGCCACCAGCTGCAGCATCTCTGACTTCAGGGGTTGGGTTCAGGGTGAAGGTGAGTGTCTTTTTTTAATTTTATATTAGCAGGTTTGCTATTTGGAGGGGGCAGAGCGGGGGCTATGGTTTTTCAGGAAGGGGCTGGAATGCAGTGACATGCAAGTGCCTTGAACAATTATTATTAAAGAGGAGTTAAACTCCAATGCTTTGAACTAGTATTAAAGTGGGGCTTAAACGCATGTACTTTAACCCTTCTAGTGGCAGCTACGTGAGTCTTGCGTAGCTGCCTCTCCAACCGTTAAAGTGGACCAACACCCAGGATTTTCACTATCCTGGGTGTTGGTCCACTTCAGCGGGGCATCCGAGATCAGGATGCCCCGCTGTGTGAAACCCCCCCAAAACTTACCTTTTCGGCGACGGACAAGCGACGGACAAGCCGCCGCCGCTGCCACCGCCTCCCGCGCGTCCCTCTTACAGGGCGCGAACTCGCGCCGGCCATTCACAAACGGCCGGAGCGGGTGCGCGCACTGCTAGAGGGGCGCGCGGGAGGCGGCGGCGGCTGATCGGTAAGGTTTTTTGGGGCTTTTGGGGGGGGGGTTCACCCCGCGGGACATCCCGATCTCGGATGCCCCGCGGTGAGGGAGGTGATCGGCCCAGGAATCTTATAGATTCCCGGGCCGATCACCCCTGGGTGTTGGTCCACTTTAAACCCCCATAAAAAAAAATAATAAAAGATACAGACTTACGTGACCCCTCGTTTGATAGTGCCAGCGATTCTCTTCAAGAATCAGCTGTTTGATTTTCCCTTCCGAGCCTCTGATCTTCAGGAGGGGGCCCGGAATAGCCCCCCCTCCCGCGCCATCTGAAAGAAAAAAAATAATAATGACACAAACTCTGTCCGGCGCTGGCCCGCCCCTAGCCCCGCCCAGTTGTGGGATGAGTGGGATGACATCATCCCGCTCCTCTATACCAGCACCCGGGCTCCGACTGTCCCTTGTTGGTAGCGATCGGAGCAGGGAGGGTGGCAGGCAGGGAGGCTCTGATCTCCCTGCCTCCCACCCTCCCTACTCCGATCACTACTGGACAAGTGTCATCTGCAGCGACGCGGGGACACGGGATCAGAGGTAAGTATAAGTAAAAACAAGAATAATAAAGAATTTTGTGTCTGTGTCTTTTTTTTACTTCTAACTATTTGTGAACTGGTAAGGGGTCCATGAGACCCCTTATACCAGTTCACAAGGCTCTGGGGCTGGCAATCACCTGCGGCTAGCGGGGGACTTGCCATAACCCCCAGCAGAAGGGCCCGAGCCACTTAGTGGCTATGTGGGCTAGTAGCCTGCAGGGCCAGCGGCCACCAATGCTGGCCCCTGCGCCCTGTTCTACAAGGCCCCATAGCTGGTCCGGGTCGGTAATGCTGGGTAAAGGGGGCCCTACGTCATTTTTTGGGGGGATTTTAAGGGTTTTTAACCCTTAAAATTCCCCCAAAAAATGAGCCCCCCCCCCAGTGGAGCAAAGGATAGGCAGAGTCTCCTGTGCCTAAAAAACAAAAAAAAAAAAAAAAAAGGCGTGCATTGCAACAATAGAAAAGAGGGACAAATAGGTGAGCGGGGTAGGGTTGGAGTAAAGGACATTTGTAATGAGCATACATGCACATGCATCCTGTACACTCATTAAAAAATTATTGTAAAAACGACTTACATAAGAGGGCAAGAACATGACGCAATAGGGCACAATCACTTAATCCAGTTAATTTAAGTTTAAAAAATTAGACTAAAAATATACTAACCCAAAAATTACGAAATAGAGTGTTAAGGGAAAAAACACAAACATACAGGGTGGCCAAACAATGCAAGTTTCATACACATACCCAGTAAGGCGGGTGAGCTCAAATAGGTGCAGCCTGGTTTCTGCCATACTCGGCAGGACAAGACCGCCGAGCTGCCGCCGCTGATGTGCTCCAACAGAGGACTGCATATTATTGCCCGAGTGCAAATACGGCTGCTCTGACTGGCCGTAAGTGAAGGCTCGGCGGCCCCGTTTTATTAGGCTGATTCCAATCGGAAATCAAGGCTCTGCATCACTGAAAAAAACGGGCCAATGAATGAGGCGTCCGTTTTGCCAGCAAACAGCCTCTTGCGAGCCGACAATCGGAAAGACGGCTGAGCGCACACCTGAGCGCATAAACGCACACTAAAATCAACGTAGCACCCTTTCCTGACCCCAATCAAAGCCCAAAACCAACGGGGAAACGCACGGGGGAGCTGAACGGGGAGGCTCTGCATCAAGCCAATAGTCTCTTTTAACAACATTCCTCTCTTTCCAAGTCAGGAGAAACAGTAAATAACAAATTCCACTTGAAACTCAGTCAGTGCATTTCACTTCTCTGTAGGCAGCACAACCGAATTGCAGTATATGCAGGCT
This sequence comes from Gastrophryne carolinensis, assembly GCA_027917425.1. Lineage (NCBI taxonomy): Eukaryota > Metazoa > Chordata > Amphibia > Anura > Microhylidae > Gastrophryne > Gastrophryne carolinensis. The sequence continues at coordinate 223,622,790 of CM051239.1, read as the reverse complement.
CCTTAAAGTGGACCAAAACCCAGCTGAATCGGCCCGGGAATCCATTCCCTCCCCGTGAAACCGCTGTGTGAAACCCCCAGGTTGCCCGCTACACTTACCTTAATCCCGGTCCAATGGCGCATGCACAGGCCGCGGCCGCATCCCCACTATCCCTCTAACAGGGTGCATGCCCACTTGTGAATGGCCGACGCAGGCACGCTCCCTGTTAGAGGGAAGCACGAGTTGCGGCCGCCAGAGCGCTCAGAGCCGTTGAGCTCAGACGTCGGGTTAGACGTCCATAGCTCAGCGGCTCCGAGCACGCTGATTGGACAGGCGGCCGCGCATGTGCCATAGGACCGCGGTGAGTTGAGTTGAAGCTGGAGACCTGGGGGGTTTCACATAGTGGGGCACTCCCGATCGGGGTTCCCCCGGGGGAGTGGATCGAAACCCAGGATAGCCAAAATCATGGGTTTTGGTCCACTTTAAGCTCTAGGCTTCGTTTACTCAAGCACTGAATCTTCTCACAAAACGCCTCCTGGTATTTGCAGTGTCTGCACTATTTAAGTTCACAGTTCTCAACTCCTGGCAACAATAACTGAATGAACTTTAACCAAGTCTGCAGATGAGTTTCAAAAGTCTAGGAGAGAGTCTGAAAAGTAATGTTCCTTTTCTATAATGACAGCCTTCCAGCACATGGGCCGGCACCACCACACGCTGTGTGTGATCCACTGTCTCTCTACTACAATGCAGCTGTATCATCTGTACTCATGACTCCGCACAACACTTCAGCAGGTAGGAAATTCTCCCATAATCCTTCCAAGAGATCAGAACTTTCCTCTTCAGCCACAGGAGACCTGATCTTTGCTGTCAGCCCCAAGGACAAGTCCAGACATGATCCCCCAATCACATGCTTCTTCCTCTTCTCCCTCACATCCTTTCTCTTTCTCAAGCATACTGGGATATGTAGCTTAATGTGGACCAACACCCTACCGGAAGCTATAAGATCACCGGGCCGATCCAATCCCTCCCCGTGGGGCATCCAAAATTGGGATGCCCCGCTGTGTGAAACCGCCCAGGACGCCCGCAAACCCTACCTAAATCCCAGTCCAACTGCGCATGCACGGGAAATTAGAGGGAAGGGCGAGATGCGGCCGCCAGCATGCTCAGAGCCGTTGAGCTAAGAAGACGCTTTGACATGCATAGCTCAGCAGCTCCGAGCGTGCTGATTGGACGAGTGGCCGCCCATAGGAGCGGGGTGAGGTGAGTTTTATGGGTAGGTCTGGAGGGTTTCACATAGCATAGCATAGGGGGATGTGGACCAAAACCCAGGATAGTCAAAATCCTGGGTGTCGGTCCACTTTAATGTGCTTTTGCTGGGGAATAGGCCATCTCCAGGTTTGTTATGATTACATCACAATGTTGCAAACAGTCAAAACACCTCCAAGATTACACAGAGAGCATTAGAAAAGGCTCAGAATGTATTTTTTTGTGTCAAAATTATGCCCTCAAGGTGCTGCGTTAATTTTCAGTATAGCAGTTGATTATTTTTCTAAGTTATCCATCAGTATGACCACATGGAGAGAGAAGCTCCACCCCCTGGGAGGAAACAAAAACTGAAACAGAGGTTAAAAGCCCCACTCCTGCCTGCCCACCTCATTTCTTTGTGTTTCCTCCCTAGGGAACCACTGGACAGAGTGTGCTAAGATATGACTAGACTTCAGCCAGCCTGTTAATTTTAGTTTATTATTTTCAGACTCCAGAGTCCTGGAGAAGCCCGCTGACCACTGGATGCATGTCCAGGTTGACTTTACTTTAGGTCTTGGTACAGCCAAGGCTTATTCCCACATAGCTTTGACCATACACGAGTTGTACCGTGACCCCCTTAAATCCCAGACAACTGAGTAAGTTATGGGTATGCTGTGCCTTTAAGTGACTTCTAGGTGATGGATCACCAATTTCAACATTTTTATTATTCTTCCATGTAGGAACTTTACCCTCCAAAATGTCAAATTCTGGGGGCGGAGTCAGGCCAGCGTGCAGTTCGGAGGGAGCCAGAAGACACCAGAGGGTGCAGGTGCAGCAGCAGAGCGGTGTGGACGGTGGCAGCAGCCGCAGCAGCGCCAGTAGAGAAAGAGTGCAGCGGGGCTAAGGACGGCCCCGCACGCCAGCAAGCTTAGGTTAGGCGGACCTGTCCTCACAACAATGTCGTCCACCCTGGTGGAGACAGAAAGGGGTCACAAGGAACCTCAGCAACCGTTAAGATGTACATGGGATACCCTAGTTTACAAGGTAAAATAATTATTTGTTTAATATATTCCTTTAGACAGAAATACAAAAAATAAAGGAAGCTGAAGCCCTTAAATTTAAAGCAAAAACATCCAAGAAATCTACACACTGTCAAGAGTGCAGTAATGTGCTTCTGGACACTTGGCAGCTGTCTCTGTGCCAGAAGTGTGATAAGGCAAAAAGGGATGCTGACTCAGCAGCCTAACTAGCGGCCAAAATCCTGGTAATGAGGCAGGAGATTGCCTCAATACGGGATGCCTAAAGGGATTCGGTTACTCAGTCAGAAGGGCCCATTGCTACCACACCGAATCCTCATAAAATTATTGATAGCCAAGTAGTAAAAGCGGTTATCCATTACCAATAGTACTAGTGCTTTGGGCGGCCCCTTCCAGGTTAACGTGGTGCCTGAGCTAGGCAAAGTGAATCAAGAGGACCTGTCCTCATGAAGAAATCCAGGCGGAAGGGGGGCCAGAGTTTTCTAAAAAATGATCTGAAGAATTAGAGCAATTGTTGGATGATATGTATGAAACATGGGGGATTCAGCTAGATGATAAGCCCTTATCTGTTCAAGATGAAATGTATAAAAAGGTTTTGGGGAAAACATCCATTCAGCACTTAAGGAGGTTATTAAATCTGAATGGGAAACTCAAATAATTTTTTTTTATGCCCAACTCATTAAAAAGGAAATTCCTGTTCAATGAGCAAGACATGGAACCATGGGGCAAGTGTCCTAGACTGGATTCCCCACTGGGTCAAATGTCTAGAGCGGTGTATTTATGTTTTGATGAAATGGGTGCATTACATGATCCTATGGACCGCAGAAGCGAGCATATCTTAAAAAAAACATGGGACACTACCGCTTTTATGTTCAGACCCGCTCTAGCATCTGATGGTATTCTCAGAAGCATGAATGTATGGATTAATAATCTCAAAAGTCACATGGAAAATAAAGTGCCCTCTAAGGATGGAGCTGTTTCTTTCCTTACCAATGCTTCAGAGGAGATCCTTAGAGCTACAGCTAAAGTATCACCCTTAATCTCCTGTGCCAGAAGGGCACTCTGGTTAAAAACCTGGTCTGGAGATAATGTTTCTAAGACCAAGCTTTGTGGCATTCCGTTTCAAGGTAATCTTCACTTTGGAGAAGAGCTAGATGTTATCCTGGCCAGGTCAAATGAAGTAGGGAAAAGATTTCCCACAAAAAAATTTAACCCCCTACAATAATAGTAACAGGTAGAGCTGCATTACGCATAACTCAACCTAAGCAGAATGACCCTAAGAAACGTTGGATTCAGCCGAGACCCCAAAAGATGTTTAGCCTACTTGGAAAACCTTCAGAGGGACATAAGCTGCAATCTTGACAATGAACTCGCAGCAGGGGTAAGACTGTCCAGGTTTGTATCTGCCTGGAAAACAGTCACCCAAAATCAATTTGTACTACAAACAATAGAGAAGGGTTATCAATTAGAATTTTCATCCCTCCCCCAGTCATCATTTTTAGTGACCAAGCTCCCAAGGGACCCCAAGAAGAGAGAAGCATTCCCTCTTGTTTTGCAGGAACTTCTGCAGAAAAATGTGATAGAAACAGTACCTACACTCTCTCACGATTTTCTGGTTTAGTAGCCATCAGGAAAGTATCTAATGATTTTGAAGCTAAAAAGATTGAACTGGTTCATTCGATACAAAAAAGTTCAGAATGGAGTCAACATACTCAGTCAGGAACATTCTTATAGAGGATGACCTGATGGTGAATCTAGATTTACAGGACGCCTACTTGCATGTACATATTCTGAACACACACCGCAAATATCTGAGATTTGCGGTTCAATTAGACCAAGAAATCCTCCACTAGCAGTACAGGGCACTGCCATTTGGCCTGTCCTCATCTCCGAGGATCTTCACAAAGATTTTGGCAGACACAAAGACTTACCTCAGACAACAGGGAATCATGGTGATCCCCTATTTAGTCTCCTGCTGTTAAACAAGTCAAGGTCAGCACTGCTTTTAGATCTAGAAAAGGCCCTGTCCCTACTAAAGAGTTTAGGGTAGGTAATCAATATAGAAAAATCCACCCTAACGCCCAGTCAGCAATGCAGGCTTCTAGGGTTCAGCATAGACAGCACTCAATGGAAGATTTTTCTTCCGCAAGAAAAAGTGGACAGGATCAGAGCAGAAGCTCAAAGATGAATCACAGCCCCCCAGATCTCCATTAAAGATCATGAAAACCTTGGGTCTACTGACTTTGGCAATTCCTGCGGTACCATGGGCTCAGCTACACAAAGAACATTGCAGAGATGGGACAAGCAACAAGGCTCACTGGACCAAATAGTTCAGTTACTTCCGAGTATCCTAGAGGTTGTCAGGTGGTGGCTAGACCAAAAGGCGCTAGGGAAAGGAAGAGAATGGGGGCAAACCAACCCAGTAGTGATCACAACAGATGCAAGCAGTGGGGGTTGGGGAGCCCAAAGGCCCTGAAAGCCAGGACCTCGAATTTCAGAGAACTCCTGGAAGTCAAGTTGGCACTGGAACATTTTTGGGCAGTCATATCAAACGGGGATGTTCAGATAAGGTCAGACAACGCCTCCACGGTAGCTTATCTAAGCCACCAGGGCGGGACGAGATCCAACTCTAATGAACCTGTCAGATTCCATTCTCCTACCCCTACAGGAGCAAGTCCGGTCAGTATCAGCAGTTCATCTGAAGGGGTCCTCAATACTCTAGCAGACTATTTAAGTCGAGTCAGGATTCAGCAGATACAGTGGTGTCTGAAACAAGAGGTGTTTCATTAAATTGTGAGTACGTGGGGTTTCCCGCAGATAGACCTGTTTGCCAATGCCAGCAATACATAATGTGAGACATTTTATTCTCTGACAAGGGGAAGGTGTGCCTTAGCAATGGATGCCCTAGTTCATCCATGGAGGTTTAATCTTGCCTATGCCTTTCCTCCTTTCAGAATTCTGTCACAAGTGATCCGGAAGATGGCACCAGAAGAGGTCAGTGTTCTCCTCAAAGCTTCATTTTGGCTGAAGAGAGTGGGGTTCGGGGAATGGATGGTAAAGTAGGGTCCCTGGAGACTTCCAGATATTCGGAATATCATTAATCAGGGCGTTATTCTTCATCTGAATCCGTCAAGACTTCTGCTGACAGCTTGGATCTTGAAGTGACCATCCCAAGAAGTAAAGGATGTTCGATTAGAGTGACTGAAAGTCTTCTGACAAGTTGGAAGTTAACTACTAGGCGAATCTACGAAAAGGTTTGGAAATGTTTTTCTACTTTTTGTGAAATTAACAAGTTGAAGAAAAAAGACATAGTCACAGTCCTCGAAATCCTACAGGAAGGTTTCGAGAAGTTCAGTTTTCCTCGAACAGGAATTGAGACAGAATGAACTAATCAATCATTTTTTTAAGTCAGTTATTCCTTAAACATTTTAGACTTGATCTACTATCTGCAAAACATCAGGCCTTCGGTATAATCCCCAAGGTATAATTACTTGCCCAATCATCTCCGTGTGGTCATGCTGATAGATGACTTGAAAAAAAATGGTAACGGATTTTTTAGGATTCCTTCAGCATGACCATCTATTACCCACCAAAGGGTTATTTAGGTTACTTTACAAAGACAGAGGTGGGCAGGAAGGGGTGGGGTTTTTAACCTCTGTTTCACTTTGTGTTTCCTCCCGGGGGGGGTCCTCTCTCTCTGTGTGGTCATGCTGAAGAATTCCTGAAAACTCCGTTACCCCTAAGTCTAACAGTGTTTTTTTTTCTTATGTTAGCAAATGTTGTTTTATGGAAAATTGTTTTCACCGTTGCTGTTGACAACTGTACACCAAGTCTACACACCAAGATCTACAAGAAGAGAGATAAAAGTCCTATATATAGGGCTCCATTCTCTCTTTTTGGCACAAAAAATAACTTATATCTAACTATATTTAAAAAGGTACACAATAGTGACTCTAAAGTTTTAAAATATTGTATAATTGACCAGATAAAATTAAATTTGAAAGGGGGAGATACCATTAAAGAACCGTCGAAATTAGAATCAAAATGGATCTATACCCTAGACACAATGCAACCTAAGGGTTTAAATATCGAGTTCGATATAAATTGTTTCATCTAAACCCCAAGAAAAATCGTTAGAATCAACTAGGATCAATGATATATTTTGATATTCTTTATTATTATCTATGTCAGTTTTACTGTGAATAATTATATAGAATTGAATTAATTTGATTGTAGCATAAGAGCATATTGGTAGTATTTTGTGCTGGTAATGTATGATCAATGTTTAATATATAGGAAAGAAATAAATAAATTGATATAAAGTAATTATTATAGGCCCGTAGATATATATTTAATATTAAATCAAAAGGCCTGAAATTGCAAATAATGAATTTGTGAAAAAGACAATCAAATTACTATATAAAATGTATTTAATATATTAAGAATTAAAGATAAATAAATAAATTTGATATAAAATAACTATTAGAGGCTGATAGATATACATTTAATAAGAAATTAAATGATCAGCGCTTATTATAAAATAAAAGAATGCAACGTGATCATACAATGCCAAAATAATGTTGTTTATAGAATCTATTGTCATAGTAAGGGAATTCTGGTGAAAAGATTCATTTCCCCAAGAGAAAGAATAGCATTAACATATTTTTATTTAGTAGAAATAAGTAAATAAAAGGAGTGCAATAATGAATTGCCTGAAAGAAATGCACAAATAACAGGAGCGCAAAGGTTAATAGCTTCAAACACAAAACTATAAGTAGATCTCATTAGTAGCGCTCTGTGCGCCTGTGAACAAGTCTGGATGACGAAACGCGTTGGGCGGAGCCTACCTTGAACACATGATCTCCGATTGGAGCCGAGCAGAGCCGATGCTGGCCGAGGTTAGAAGCCCGGGCCGCGGTAACGTATACATTGAGGCTGCTGCGTTATTTGAAAAAGTGAAACAAAGCTTTCCTTGGACTACTGAATCTTGAGCATCAAAATTCCTGATTTAAGAAATTTTATCAATGCCTATTTTATATTTGCATCTGGTAAGGAGTATTTTAAACGCTGCGCATAGAATTTAGCAAAATGGTATTATGCTATGTGCGGTTTTTGTTTTATTTCCACATGTTAATATCTGAATAAATGAGGATTCATTTTATACAATCTAAGTCTTGATAATTCTGAGAAAGATAAAAATAAGAGGCTTTGGAGACAAAGGAGATATATTCCTGTAACCATATATTAAGATCTGTTACAAGAAGAAGTACTGGATATATAGAGAAGCGCTTTGTCCTGCATTATCTGGTACGTGTGTGGTGTAACTAGTGATGGATACACATGCTGCTAATTGAGAAAGATCAACACGTGGTGAATAGAAGAAAGAAAGCGTACCTAAATTGTCCCGCGGAGAATTGCACATATAGTGCTTTTTATTGTCATAACTTATATATATTGTCTGTGTCCAGTGAGTTTATATACCCCATTTCAACCACATTTCCCCTGCCAGGAACTTAGCTTAACATTATATAGGCCCCTTTCACGGCTACGGTAAAATTTTTCTGTCTTTTAACTCAATTGGATGCAGCTAGACACCTAAAGACTGTAACAGTGAGGAATGCTGCTTCCTTTCGCTAAATGTTGTCAAGGGACACACAAATTAAAAAAAGTAGATGAGCAACAATGATGGGGTAGTGGGGAATATTGCATGAGAAGGGGGGGGGGGGGTCAGTCATGACAGACCCTGGAATGGCACAACAGTCATTTTTTGTTAGTCTCTTTATAAACCCTTGTTAGGTGTTAAATACATGGATACAATGTGGTATCTTGGAATCTTCAAAGCTTTTCAACAGCTTCTGCTCTGATTCAACTAATTCAGGAATGCTATATCTGTACATCCCCAAACAATAGCGACATCTAGATGTTTTTTCTTATTAAAAAGGCCTTAGCTGTCAAAATACTTATTACACAAGTACCTTGGCAGCAATACAATAAACAGCTTAAAAATAACTCCCACTCTAGCCTTTACTTATAAGGAGTCAAAGATGCTCTGCTAAACGGAACAGTTTGTGCTGAATAGATTAGAATCAAGGTTTTATTTCACAATAAACTCACAATATATAACTTTGGCCAAACATTATATTTTTCCAAATGTCAGTTTAAATATATATATAATATATTTTTGTTTATCACTGAATGTAATGTGTAAATTAGTGGATCATACATGTTTTACCGGCAAAGGCAGCTTGACCTCTCTACTGTGATTATTTCTAAGGTCAAATAAGAGCCAAACTGACAGGCTCAGTAGTTAGATGAAGTTACATAAATGATACCATCTTTTTGCACTATAGGAGGCACCTAGGGTTTAGAGGAGGAAAATAAGGAAAAAGAAAATCTGAACCAAGTGGTGTTCTAAAATACCCCCCCTCCAATAATAGGAAGTGGAAGATCCCTGCCCAATCACCTTATAACAGACAGCATGTATAATCTCCCAATGAACCCATAACAGGCAGGGTGCAGAATCCCACCAATCACCCCATGACAGACAGCAAAAAGGTGCAATTTACGAAACAAAAAAAATACAATTCTGTGAGTACTCACCTGTAGAATTGGTATTATAAGTATACAGCACGTCCTGTTCCAGAATATTCCTTACACATGGGTTATACATCCACAAGATGGCGCTGGACTGCAGAAAAAGACTTATGGCTACTCCCGGCCCCTTAAATAGCCAGGAACCTCCCACTAATTCCCAGTATTGACAAGCATTTAACATGAAGCCGGGAGAATCAAAAATGAGTAAGAATCCCAAATGAACAATCACCATACAGAGGTAACCAAGAATAATGCTGTATACTTATAATACCAATTCTACAGGTGAGTACTCACAGAATTGTATTATTCCAAGTATACAGCACGTCCTGTTTGAGAATATTCCTTACACATGGGACATCCAATAGCAGTGTTCGCAAGGTAGGGTGGGATCCCCAAAAGTAACGGCAGGCAGTTTAAACCACTGCCGCCTGCAGCATCCGCTAAGGCCCTAACATCAACCTTGTAAAACTTAGAAAAAGTATGAACAGAAGACCAAGTAGCGGCCTTGCAAACTTGTTCAACAGAAGCTTGGTGCTGAAAGGCCCAAGAGACACCAATAGCACAAGTAGAATGAGCAGTAAGGTGGAAGGGAGGCTCCTTTCCCTTAGCAGAATAGGCTTGTATCACCGCCTGACGAATCCACTTACTGATGGTGGATTTAGCCGGAGGCAAACCCTTCCTAGGTCCAGAAGGAAGAACAAAAAGAGCATCAGTCTTCCTGAAGGATTCAGTAGCAACCAGATAAAATGTTAAAGTCCTAACCACATCCAGAGAATGTAATACCCTCTCCTTAGGGTTACTAGGATTAGGACACAAGGTAGGCAAGACAATGTCCTGATTGAGATGAAATGCAGACACAACCTTAAGCAAGAAATCTGGCTTGAACCGAAACACCACCTTGTCCTGGTATCTCTCAAAGTAAGGAGGTTTAATGGAAAGCACCACCAACTCAGAAACACGCCTAACAGAAGTGATAGCCACCAAAAAGTCTACCTTAAGAGTCAAAATAGGCAAGGCAGCCTCATGAACAGGCTCAAAAGGAGAACCCTGCATGGCAGATAAAACCAAATTCAAATCCCAGACTGGTAAAAAAGGCTTACGTGGCGGGCGCACGTGAGTAACCCCCTGGAAAAAGTCTTAACCAAACGGTGGTTGGCAAAAGACCTTTGGAAGAAAATAGTCAAGGCTGAAACATGGCCATTGAGGGTACTATGTTCAAGGCCCAAATCCAAACCATGCTGCAAGAATTCCAGAATCCTGGGAATAGAAAACACCCTACAGGGAAAAGACTTAGACTCACACCATGCAATGTAGGCATGCCAGACCCTGTAATAGATAAAGGACGAGGACTCTAGCCCTAATCATGGTGTCAACCACAGAGGCAGGTAACCCCTTTTCCATAAAGATGGAGGTTTCAGCAGCCAAGCCGTCAAAGCCAGCGTTTGTAAATTGGGATGGCACAGCTGCCCCTGAGTGAGCAGGTCTGGGTCCTTGGGCAGGATGTACTGATCTACTGCCAACTGCACGATGTCTGCGAACCACACCCTTCTTGGCCAACAGGGGGCCACCAGGATGGTTGGCACCCCCTCCTGGGCTATCTTGTGCAGCACCCTGCCCAGCAGAGGAAACTGAGGGAACACATAGAGGAGCTGAAAGCTCTTCCAAGACAATGCTAGTGCATCCATGGCCAAGGCCAGAGGATCCTAGAACAGAGAGACAAAGACTGGAAGTTTGTGATTGTGACGGGATGCAAACAGATCCACATCCGGCTGACCCCAGCGGTGACACAGAGAGCGAAACACCCTGCTGCTGAGGGACCATTCTCCCAGACCAGAAGTCAGAGACACTTCCTTGAGTGCCCTCTTGCCCCGGGTCCCTCCCTGATGATTGATGTAGGCAACCACCGCCTGGTTGTCCGAGCGGATATGAATAGCCCGACCCAGAAGGTGAGGGGTCAAATGGGCGAGAACCAACCTTACCGCCCTCCGTTCCAGAATGTTGATAGGAGTATGGGCCTCCTGGGGGCCCCACTGACCCTGGAATTTCAAGGACTACCAGAAACCCCCCCAACCTGTCAGACTGGCATCTGTTGTTACAGTCTCCCAGCAAGGGGACAGAAAGGTTCTGCCCACCAAGAGGTTCCTTGAGTCCAGCCACCACGAGAGGGACCGTCTTGCCAGGGGGGACAGAGCAAACACCTGATCCAGGGACACAGGGTCCCGATCCCACACTGATAAGACGTGCAGCTGCAGAGGTCTCATGTGAAACTGAGCATAGGGTACCGCCTCAAAGCAAGACACCATCAGGCTCACCAGTTGCATCCCCTGCCAGATGGAGGGATGAGGACAAGAAAGAAGAAACTGGGCCTGAGCTTGAAGACTCTCCACCTTCTGTTGGGGGAGAAAAACCTTGACCTGAGATGTATCCAGAGTCATGCCCAGAAAGGACCTCACCAGAGATGGGAACAGAGAAGACTTGGGATGGTTGATCACCCAGCCAAATGACTCTAGTGTGGTAACCACTACCTGGCTATCCAACCCTGCCTGATGGAAGAACTGGGACGAGATCAGAATGTCGTCCAAATAAGGGAGAATGCGAATGCCCTGAGCTCTCAGCAGAGCCATCACGCCTGCCAGCACCTTGGTGAATACCCTGAGGGCCGAGGTGATACCGAAAGGCAGTGCCACAAATTGATAATACTGATCTCCCAGAGCAAACCTGAGGAATTTCTGATGACCTGGAAAGATTGGTACATGAAGGTAAGCGTCCTTGATGTCTACTGAGGTCATGAAGTCACCTGGGCGTAGTGAATTGACAGCTGAGCGCAGGGTCTCCATGCGAAAATGCTTGAATATGACAAACTTGAGACACTTTAAATCCAAGATGGGCTTGAGGGACCCATCCTTTTTGGGGACCGTGAAGAGATTGGAATAGAAGCCTCTGCCCCTTTCCCTGAAAGGTACAGGGCAGATGACCCCCAACTCCAGAAGGTTTTGAACCGCAAGACGTAAGCCCTGAGCTGACCGGGGGTTTTGAGCCATCTGGGATCTGAGGAATTTTGGGGCGGCCAGGCTGCAAACTGCATCTTGTAACCGGAGGAAACCACCCCCTGGATCCATCTGTCTGCTACACGTCGCCTCCAGACGTGAGCAAAGAGCCGAAGCCGTCCCCCCACCCGGATGGGTGAGGGCGCCTCCTCATGCCTGAGGGCTTAGGGGAGGATTTGGGCTTCGGACCCCAGGAGAGGCCGGGGCGGCCACGTCCTCTGCCCCTGCCCCAATAATCTCCACGTGCTCCAGCAAAGGAAGCTCCTCGACCAGCCCTGGAAGCTCGAAAGGAGGGGAGAGAGGCACCAGTCCCCCGAAAGGGCCCGAGAAGGCCTCCTACGTTGAGGTAACCTACCACCCGTGGCAAACAAGTCCAAGCGTTCACCAAAGAGGTGCAGCCCCTTAAAGGGAAACCCAGTGAGAGCCTTCTTAGCAGCGTTATCAGCTACCCACTGACGCAGCCAGACAGAGCGACGTATAGCCACTAACAGAGCAGACGTCCGCCCCCACATTCTAATGGCATCATCCATAGCAGATAGAACATATGAAACAAATTCATAGCAAAGCAGTAGAGATCTATACTCCTCTCCTCCTGCAACATCAGAAGCCCCATCTAAGAGACTCTTAAGCAGCCCTTTAATAGCAATAGCTGTAATGGCACAAACCGGGCGCAGCGCAGTCCCCACACAGGCAAAGGCATGACAGGCCAGCTGGTCCATGCGCCGGTCCTCACCATCCCGCAAGGTAGTAGTGTCAGGAAAATGCATGACAGATGTATTTAACAACCCCAGAACGGGCGCGTCCACCTCAGGAGGACATGACCAACGCTTAATCACATCAGCAGGAAAGGGATACCTCTTATCCCAACTCTTGGGCACCCCAGGTAGCTTGCTAGGCCGTTCCCATTCCTTGAGCACCAGATTATTAAAGTGAGTCTGCTCAGGGAACTCCAAGCATGGCTTCACTGTATGAAAAAGCTCACCCTGCTGCTGCGGAGCCACTGCAGGAGGGGAAATACAAAGCACTTCAAAAATGTGAGTCAATAACCTGTCACTGTCATCTGAGGATGTATCACCATACACCCTAGGTTGTTCCTCAGATGATTCTGAATCAGAGAATAGTTCCCCCTCCTCAAGGGGACCATAAACCGAGATGTAAAAAACTTCCTCAGCCTCAACAGGGAAGAGGGAAACAGCGGGGGATAGATGCCGCTTCTTAGCAAAAGTCTTACGCAGGCCCGACCCAGCAATATGCCTTTCAATGCTGGATGCACCCGTGCATCCAAATCCGATTGACACTCACCGCTAGTATGCCCCTTGCTGGGGGTCAAATGCAAACATGGGGGGCAGGTGAAGCCAGAGGGGGCGCCGCACCAGGGCCCGTAGCAGATGACCCAGACTGCAGCGCAAGCACCTGCTGGGCGCAGATTACACATACCCTGACATCTTCACTTATAGGGGAAACCCTACACGCAACACACAGCCGAGCCTGTCCCGAAGGAACCCCAAGCACATTATCCCCAGAAGCCTCCATATGGTGATTTTCACAAAAGTATGCACAATAATCAGAACAGGGACACAGCTAAACAGCCACCCTATTTGGGATGCCCCCCGAAACCCACTGGGGGAAGTGGGAGATTGGCAATAGGCAGGGCTGAGAGAGCCACAGTCAAGGGACCCGCCTGCAAGACACAATAATGTACACCATAAGCATCCCTAGCCATACAATAATAACCAAAGATAAAAACCCCCGTAAGGGACTCACAGACCAAGCCAGCAAGCGTACAGATAAGCTGATCACCAACCGCGTTGCAGCACCACAATGGAAGGGCCACAAAATGGCACCGACAGCAGTACCTAGAGGGGCGGGCCGCGGAACGCGTCAACCGCGGTACCCGCCCCCCCCGAGGAGCGCGAAAACAAGCCACGTGACGCGCCGGCGCCATGACAGTTAAACAAAAAACACAGTAAAAGCGCCGACCACCGCGGAGCGCCGTACAACGACCTTTACACACACCAAACACAAGAGACAAAAAACACAGTAGTAAAAACACCAGAGTGTACTCCCCGGGCGTCCCCTGCCGATCACACGCAATGCAATGAGGGGGTCCTGCACAACCAACAGCGTGAAAAGGGAGGGAGGGGGGGAAGGAGGGATAAATATCCCGAGATAAAGGGGCTGGGGGCATCCCAATGAGGCTCACCATAAAAAGCCTGTCGCCGACTACCCTTTGGTACAGGGTCTTGCGGCCCGGAGCAACGCTCCTTCAGCACCTGACCCTAGTGCTGTCCTACCTTCACCCGAACCGTCAGCCATGGCTGGGAGGCAGTGGGTCCAGAACGGGTGAAAATAAGCCTGCAGGGCCCTAGGCAAAGCCCACTCCCTGCACAGAAGAGAGCCATCTTCATCTTCGCAGTCCAGACTGCAGAAATTACTGGGAGGTTCCTGGCCACAAGTCTTTTTCTGCAGTCCAGCGCCATCTTGTGGACGTATAACCCATGTGTAAGGAATATTCTGGAACAGGACGTGCTGTATACTTGGAATATATGGTATATTAATATATATTTACATCCATGAAATATAATAAAATAAATATCATAAAACTATTTATATTATTAACTACAGCTAGGTAGCAAAAATGTATTCTCTTGATCAGGGGTAAACTTAGCCTCCCTGCTGCCTGAGGCGAATTATAGAAAGGCGCCCCCTGCCACTGTGTAACGCCCGCCAGTCGCTATACATACCTCGCCAGCATCCTATACATTACCATGATGCAGACGTGCCTCTCCTCCAATCAGCTTCTCTGGTTGCGCATATTATTATGCAACTGGAGAAGCTGAATGTATTCCTAGCTGCACTAGCGATTGGTGTGTGGCACCCCCTGTATCCCTAGGATGTATGCGGCCAGCCATACAGTTATGACAGCCGTAGCCATGCATAGCCCAGAGTAGTGTGAGAGATGCTGCCGCCAGCCATGCATGTGCTCTGGGCTAGTTGGCAAGGTAAGAAAATCAAGCGAGTGCCAGGGTTTCACATAGCGGGGCATCCCAAATCAGGATGCCACAGGAGTGTAGAGTCCTTTAGATGCTAGGTCTAGTTTAGGACCACTTAAATGTGGAAAGAGGGGAATGAGTAGGTGGAAATATGATAAAAAGGGAAATGAGCACTCGAAGAGAGGGAATGTGAAAAGGAGGGGGATAATGGCTGAAGTGGAAGAGAGATGAAAATAATGTCAATGAGTGGGATGGATAAATCAGTAATGAAAGCAAGAGATGAAGAAATGTGGATAGAACTGGAAAATCGAAAGGAGTAAATGCTGTAAATGTAAAAAGAAAGATATAAAATAGAGAGAACATAAAAGTGAAGGAGATGGAGGAAGGAGGGGATACAGAAGGATAAAAATAAATTGAATGTGGGGTAAACTAGTAAAAAAAAGGCAAAATAGAGGAATGTAAATGGGGGTGGGAATGGAATATACAGAGAGAAATGAAGAAGAGAGAAGGGGGAGTGGAACAAAGATTGAGAGGAATGAACATTGAGGGGGAGGGAGGAGTACATATGAAAAGAAGATGAAAGATAGTAAAGGGAGCACAAAGTAAGAGGAAGCAGAGAAAGAAAATGAACACTGAAATTGACAGAAGAAAAGGAAAAAAGCAGCTAATTAAGAGAATGGGTAAAAGTAATAGGGGGACAGTTCTGTGCTGTCTGACACTCTGCTTTTACTTAAACTGCACCTTCACCATGATTTATTGAAAAGCCCAAACCCTTATAAAATGATTCCCCAGCATCTAAAATTAATATATTTTAAGTTTTTAGTCACTTATTATTCTTTCCCCCACTGGGCTGCAACTCTGTTCTGGACTCTAGGATACAGGCACCGCCATCTTGCCTCAGAAGCATCACACTTACTGAGGAGAGGAGAGTGGGATAAAGTACAGGGGGGTTATAGCTGTGCTTTGCTCAGGCAGAGCAGAGCTGGGGTCATGAAAAGGTCAGCAATCCCAGAATGCAGAGCAGCACCGTCAGAAGGCACTTCCTGTTTGCAGGCTGCATGACGTTCCATGAGCCGCCATCTTGGATGTTTAACATGCAGTAGATGCAGGTAGGATGATTTTTAATGTGAGCAATCTGTATGTACAGGGTGTGGGAAACATATAAGATAGGCTCTTATTCAGAGTGAAGGTCCGATTTAACATCACTGTGTAAGTACCTCTAAACATGATGCTACTGTGGCTCTGGGGCAGGACAGGGTTAAATGGCCAGACAGTCCTGCTTCTCTGTGTGACAGGAGGACATGGCTGACCCCCTGCTGACCTAACTGTAATTTGTGATAAACATTCCCCTCACTCCCAGTGTCCAGCAAAGCATGGAGCTGCTTATAGGAGAGGAAAATGATTGATAGCTAAGGACAGTGAGGAGGGACACAGGGAAGTGGCTGCACGCCACACAACATGAACAATCCCTACCCCATCTGCAGCTGAGGGAGAGGTGGTGATCCTTGATGACATACACTGTAGTCCTCTGCTACCCTGTAGCCCTTGGTTTGTGGCCTATGTCCGGCCTCTTGTCTCACTGCCATAGGCAACTCTGATTGCCCCACTCCTCAGCTTCTCCCTCTGCCTAATCACATGCTGCCTGGCCATGACAGCCACATGCTGGAACCTGTGTGCTGTGAGGGGGTTATTGTGAACACTGCAGCTCTGCACGCACATGTTTTTACTCGGTCAGCGTGCTGGTAAAACCCAAACCAGGCTCCCACCCATGCTTCCGCCCCTCGCTACCCTGTAGATTGCCCCGCCCCGTCCCCCACCTCATTTCCCCTCATTACAGATGCCCATGCTGTTGATACAACTGGAAGCAGTGGTCTATGAGTGGACATGACAGAATTTACTAATCCAGTGCCTATGATTGGTTCCTAGAAATCAGAATAACAGTAGGACAAATTACAATATCTCCTATGGCACCTGAGGGGTTGCTGCAGAATGTGCCATTACTGCTAAAAAAAAAATCTGGTTGCTGGTGCTTTAATGCCTCCTCATGAGCACTCCTGCCCCCAGCCACAAAAAAAGCAGACACTGTGTATGTGTACAAGGCACAAGGGGTTTAATGCAGTCCTTTGAGGACAGCAAATTACAGTCAGCCAATGCTGCTAACTGTAAAAATAAATGACATTTACTCACTTCCGTGCGTGATCCCTTCCGCTGGGTCTCCCCTTCACCGGTGGGGCCTCTGATCCCCCACACCCGGGCTCTTCTACAGTAAGGAGAGGGCCCGATAGAGGCGAGGCCCCCTCCTCCGCTAGCCTCCCTACCTCTTCTGGGTGGGTGGATGACATCACCCAGTGATGTCATCCCACTCCTAGCACTGAGCTGTCAGATGCCAAGAGTGATCACTGGCGGGAGGTTGGAGGGGTAGGGATCCCCTACACAGGATCAGAGGTTACTGTTAAAAAAATAAATTAACAAGTCATTTTTTCTGTGTTTTTTTACACTTAACCCTTGGTAAGGGATCTCCTGGGCAGGAAAGGGAGGCTACTGATACAAAAATGGTATTGTTAAAATCAGGAGAAATGGGTCTTTCACATGCAATATGGTTTAATAAAATAAATGTTTTATTTAAAATAAATGAGACAAATTTAAAAAAAAATATATATGTGGTGGGGTAGTTCCTGAGCAAGCTGAGGGGTATGTGTTTTTTTTTTTTCATACTCGCAGACCTCCACCTGACTCAACAACAGCACAAGTATAGTAGATAACTAGTCCAACACTTAAAGTGGACCAACACCCAGGGGGGATCGGCCCGGAAATCGATAAGATTCCTGGACCGATCAGATCCCTCCCCGCGGGGCATCCGAAATCGGGAACCCCCCAGGAGGCCCACAAACCTTACCTCAGCCCTGTTCCATCGGCCGCGTCTCGCGCTTCCCTCTAGCAGGGCGCGCACCTGCGCCGGCCGTTTGTGAATGGCCGGTGCAGGCGCGCTCCCTGTTAGAGGGAAGCGCGAGACGCGGCCTCCAGCGCTCAGAGCCAGCTGAGCTGGTATCCGCGTCCAGGCGGCCTTGGACGCGCATACCACAGCGGCTCTGAGTGCTGTGATTGGCTGGCGCGGTCACATGGGAGTGGGGAGAGGTGAGTTTTTTTGGGCTTTCTGGGGGGTTTCAGACAGCGGGGCACCCCCGATCGGGGTGCCCCACCGAAGTGGACCAAAGCCCAGGATAGTCAAAATCCTGGGTGTTGGTCCACTTTAACGAGTGCCATAGCATATGATAATGACTGTTTTAGTTTCTTTAAACTTATACTGTTATACTGTATATGATAATACTAATATTAATAGTGACTTGCCAGACAAACTTTTAATGCTACTTTCTCCTCTCCTCATTCAAGCCATGAAGGGCTGCCTATTTTATTCAGCCTTTATATTATTTAACAAGCCCTGATAAACTCTCTAGTTACTGCAGGGCCCTCTCAGCAGCAGAGCCTGGCTCATCAATGCAGGTCTCGGTGTGACAGTCCCCTCATAATTGAATTCAGTGAGAGTACTGGGAAAGATTCAGCAGAAGGGAGAACATTTATCAATTAGGTTTATCAGTGAATGCAAAGGACTGCTGAATGAAGGGTGTAGCCCATAATGTAACCCTTAGTTTGGAATGTCCCTTTAAAACCCGGGTTTTCACCTGGGTTATGGTGTGCTGTACTGGGTCATTTCAAGTAGGGATGGCCCTGTGGGAACCCCATGGTTCATCTGGTATTCTTATCTCTATGGCATTCTCACGACACAAGGATGGGCTCTCCTCCATACAGAATAACTTGGTAGTTGATGCCATCCAATCAGAATAGATTGCGTTACCCAGCAATCTGTTCTAAATGAATGTAGGGGTGGGTTCCTCCTGCAGGATGCTTCCCTCCAGTTGATGTGCATCAGAAGTGGCCATTCAGGAAATGCCTGGTGCGGGAAGTCAGTAATGCTACTACGATTCACATGTGTCAAGGCATCAACGGATCGGTAAGTATATCAGGTGAGCCAGGGGTGTCACACATGGGCATCCCTACATGGGATGCCCCAAAGAGGGGGAAGACTCCAGGACTAAATTGTTTGGTCCTCTTTAAGCCTGGGCTAATAACTCATAAAGAGTCTAATTACTAAAAACCTCAATAAACCAAAAAGCCACTCACATACAAAGGGTATTTGTACAATATAAAAGCAAATGTCCTTCATAAAATAAAAACACACAAGTTCAAACTATATCAGAAAGCCAATCAATATGGATAATAAATATAGACCATTATATGTGGACCAGACCTGCTAACAAATATTATGCAAACATTTTTTAATTAAGAGTAAAACAAATGTAAGAAATTCACCATGTATTACATTAAAGGAATAATGACACAATCCAAGCAAATCATAGTATATTCATCTCACTGGTGTTTGCATGCACAGACTCTCATCCAATCAGCCTTCTATGACATGCATATGAATGAACGGCATAGAACGCTGTTTGAGAACTGGGGGATTTCACACAACTGTGCATCTCAAATCAGGATGCCCAGAGACAGGGATGTGTCTGATAGACTCCAGGGCCTAGACCCAGGGGTTTGGTCCCCTTTAAACCGGACCTTCACCATTATTTATTGAAAAGCCTAAACCCTTAAAAAACGATTCCCCAGCATCTAAAATTAACATATTTTGTTTTTAGTCACTTGCTTCTAATTCTTTCCCCCACTGGGCTGCAACTCTTTTCAGGACTTTAGGATACGGGCGCCGCCATCTTGACTCAGAAGCATCACACTTACTGAGGAAAGGAGAGTGGGATAAAGTGCAGGGGATGGGGTTATAGCTATGCTTTGCTCAGACAGAGCAGAGCTGGGGTCAGGAAAAGGTCAGCAGTCCCAGAATGCAGAGCAGCACAGTCAGAAGGCACTTCCTGTTTGCAGGCTGCCTGATGTTCCATGAGCCCCCATCTTGGATGTTTAAAGGCTCATTACATGCAGTAGATGCAGGTAGGATGATTTTTAATGTGAGCAATCTGTATGTACAGGGTGTGGGAAACATATAAGATAGACTCTTATTCAGAGTGAAGGTGCATTATACATCATACATGAAAGCACAGTGGCACTGATCGTCTATACCTGGCTGTCACAGGGCTCTTCTGCAGGACCGAATTCTGTGTTCATAAGCAATTGCGTTTCCTTTTTTATTTTTACTTAGTATGAAGTACAGTATAATGTTCTTTAATTTTTTGCTTGGACTGTGTAAAACCATAGTGGAAACTTGTAGGTTTTAGAGTTGTTACATTCAATAAAGGATTAATAAAAGAGATAAATATACACACTTTTTGTCAGAGGCCTAACTAAATTTGATTGGGCCCTGGTGCGAACATTAAATTGACCTCCGTCAGGACTTATACAGCAACCTTTTCCTGTCATTTTAACTAAAAAGGGTACAAACAAAAGACTGGACCAAACAAATAATGCTTCCTTTTCCTGTACATGATGTCATGAGAGGACAAATCTAATAAACAATGTGGAAGAACAACAATGGTGGGGCCGCCTGACCTTATGGGCCCCATGCTGTTGCAACCTTTGCATTCCCTATAGTTACACCACTGCCTTTTGTATGCAAGCGCCAATCTATAGGTCATTGGGGTTCTTAGCAATCAGGACGCTGTCAGCAATGCAACTGTGCCATACAATTATGCAAATTGCTTTGAAAATGAGAAGTATATATACACCTCACGTTTTATTTCACCTGAGTAAGGACAGCCCTGATTTCACACTATGTATTTACTATACCATACCTATTAGCTGTTCTCACTGCATTCCCAGATTTCATTTACCCATGACCAGATTTAAAAGTGGGGTGTGCTTTGTTTTTCTTTGCTTAGGGTGCTAGAGGATCTTCAGGTGCCTACTCTTCAAAGTAGCTCATCTATAAACTGGAGGCTTTACCCAAATAGGGTTGCCACCTGGCCGGTATTTTTTTTTTTACTTTTCTGGCCACTAGCCTTGTGATTCCAGTATTTTCTTTTAAATGGTAATTATAATGTACCAGGGTGGTTACTTTTCCCATGCTGAATTGCCAGTAAAAAACAAATAACACTGCCAGGCCAGTAAAGTAAAATAAAAAAAATACCGGCCAGGTGGCAACCCTACCCCTAAAGCAAAGAGGAAAGCGATTTAGAAATCATCTTTTCGTTTTGCGTTGCTGGACTTACAAAAACTGTTTTGATTTCTTAAAGAAATCGTGACATGGTTTAAATATCTAGTCAGAGCATCTTCGACAGCTGCTAGCCTCTTGCCTTGCAGCATCAGCAACAAGACCCCCACTCCATCTGTCACATGACTGTGATGTCATCAGAGGTCCTTTCTCTCCTCTTTTCCCAATACAGCATCTTCTCTGAAATAAAGGGAGCCAGAATCCTGAAAGCTGTGCCTGGATGCTCTTTTACAAAAGAATCTGGAGGGTCTTGCAGCAGAGAAAGGTAGGGGGTCTTTATTGCTGCGCAATGTAACAGGAGAATGTGCTTATGCTGGGGACAGGAGTGAAGGGGAGCTGTTTCAGAACCATGGCAGTGTAGCTGTGCAAGAGCACATCATTGCTTCAATGTACAAGCTTGTGCCTATGGCGATAGTGAGTGGAAACACACATACAATGCGGGTCAATAATGCTACCAACAGCATGAATTCTTTTGCTGCACAGTCAATAGTCTATGCTGCTTAAAAGAAAGTGTTCTAACGTGTATTAACCTACTGCAGGCAGTGATGTTTGAGGTGACCCCCTGTCTTAGTGTGTCAAAGCAGATATGTAGGGGGGACATACTAAACATACTGGAATCCAACTAGTTAATATGACATTTTTATATTATGTCATTTCCATCATCTTATGTGTTGTTACAATTGTGATTTTGATTCAGATCAAACCAAATGTATTTGGACCATCGAAAGGAATTTAAAATATTTATTGAAATGATGAAAAATGATGCATATGTGTCCATAGTCATATGTCCGCTCCTATATTCATGTGTACACATGGTTAGTATTGACAGGTGCATCTTGGTAATGTTGTACTGAGGTATGTGATGTAAGATTTAATTGTAAATCCAGCATTTATATTAAGCGTTTAATTTGCATATATAAGCAATACTTAAAAAAAAAAACATTCCTTCCAAAGTTCACAGTATCTGTGTTTGAAAAATCCCCATTTCAGTCTGGTCACATGACTGCAACATTGTCAGAAGTGCTCTGCAGCAGCATCCTCTGTGACTGGCTCATTGGAGTGAGTGGAGCTCAGGTGTACATAATACTTGGGGGGATGGAGGAGAGCAGCATCAGAGGAGGTTGGAACTGATGCTTGTTGTCTAGTCTCTCTGTGCTGGGGGGGGGATGCTTCAATTGTTCCAGCTCCGCTGTATGTATTAACTGCAAAAGAGACATATGGACCTTAAAGTCTAAAAAACTACAGGGACACCTGATTCCCTCCCCCCAGGACATCCAGATTCTGTGTAAAACTCTCTAGGTTGCCCAGTAAACTCACCTTCTCCCCGATCCATTGGTGCATGTGCGAGTACTGGTGGCCGCCTGCTACACCTTTAGCAGGGTGCGCCAACGCCAGGCATTTGTTAATGGATAGTGCAAAACCCACACCCTGTTAGATGTTAGCAAGGATGCAGCCGAGTCATAGGTGATTTGATATCAACGCAGTCGAGGGTGACGATTGGACAGGAGACCGCGCATGCATTGTAGGACTGTGACCACATTTATAAGCATGTTCTCTCTTCTTTGGATCACACTTTTTTTTAGAATAAAGCAAGAAATGCTTATTCTTATGGGATTTTTTTAAGGAAGGTTTACTGAATAAAGGCCATAGATTGATTTTCTAAAGACTTTATTTATGATGTGAGCCTTTCAGCATAATTTTTGTGGCTATAGCGCCGGCATTCCCATCTTATCTGGCGCTGTGCTGCGGACTACATTGGCGCTGCACAGAATGCTAATTCGCTTATATTGATGCACTGAGGTATTGTCCAGCCTACGTCAGCGCCTGTTCGACCCTCCGGACGATTATCCCAGCTCCAGTGAGCGCCACTTTGTACTGCCATTTTTCCGGAACGCCCCAGCATATTTAGATTTTTTGCCTCCTTGAAATCTTTGGCGCTGGTCAGTGTTTTTTTCATTACAATTACAAAAAATCACTGCTGGGGATAGACTTTACAGTGTGTTTAGGTTGTGTTTTAGTTGCTGGTGTCTAAATTACACATTGTTAAGTAAAAGAAGCCATTAAAATTTTAATAACACACAAAATATTTTGGACATTTAGGTCCAATCCATCTATGGGATCTTGCTTCCACCAGAATGCCCAGCACTGCGTCATTTTCAGAGGAAGCTTTAAATAAGATGCTAGTTGGCAGCCGCATTGGTGCTGCTGTTTTTTCTCTTTCTTAGATCCCACCGAGGCCCAAAAGTGGCACTGATGCTTCATAAATAAGGCTCCTCTTCTGCTTTTAAAGAGATTGTTGAAAGATTGTTCCCAAGACCCTTGAGGGATATTATCTTAACCCTTTTACAGCATGTGTGAGATTTTAATTGTCTAGCAAAGTATTTGGATTCTTTTAAATGTAGCAGGTTGCTGGAGGTTACGCCTTTGCAGTGTAGATCACTGGAGTGTCATTATTTTATTTGAAGATGGGTTTTAAAGGTGTTTTTAGCTTTGTTATTTAAAGTTTAATATTGATACATACGCCATCCCAGGGGGGGGGCCTTGGCACAAGAACCATCCATATAGGTTATGCTGGACAGCACCCAACACCCAAAAAAACTGTTGGTGCTCTTTGGCACGGCATTCTGATTTGTACATCCCCCACAGATTGCTTGAAAACTCACCTCTTCCTAAAACCCATATGGGCCGCTCAGCCAATCAGTAGCGCTCTTTCCATTTAGATTTCCTTTGCTGCACTGAATCAGATCAAATGTAAAAGGAAGGGAGAGCTTCCAGCCTCACACAGAAAGGCCTGGTGCTGTCGAGCCCACATATAAAGGTATGCTGGGGATGCGATCACAGCAAGGGCACATCAGAGCAGTGAGTGAATCGGGCAATCTGGGGGGTGTGACACAGCGGGGGAATCCCAATTCATGATGCCCCATAAAGAGGGAGAGCAACCCCCCTAAGTCTTATAGTGTTGCTCCCCTTTAAGTACTAATGCAAATTCTCTCTTAAATTAGCTTCCTGGGTTTGGTGTGGAAGAAAGGCTTTATTTTTCAGTGAATTAGTATGTCTGACTTGTCTGCAACATAAAAAAAGCAATCGGCAGACAAAAGCAAATAATTACAAATAAACTAACATATGTTCTATTCTTCTGACTAGTGCCATGATTCTGCCCTACGTAAGATTGGGAACCTGGCTACTCTTCTTATCATCAGCCACAGCTAGCCCTCCAGAAGACAGTGCGGCAAGAGCGAGTCATACTGAGCAGGGGGACCCAGCCTTGGATGAGAAACACCAGGATACTTACGGAACATTTGCTTCTGAATTTTATGACTTAAGATACCTGTCAGAAGAAGGTCAGTTCTGGAGCGTCAAAAATAAGCAGGGATAGTTCATGCAATGTCCTCAAAGTAACAAACTACTATGAACATACCCTAATTGGTATGTTAGAAATAAAGAAATACAGGGTCCTTGTTGCTGTTCTTTATTTAAAATAAAACGGTTACCTGGCCATAATGATGATCAGCTTTAATGCCTACAAAAGAATGGCAGAATTGCCCCAATCACCCTACAACAAGCAGTGTGGCAGAATCCCCCCAATACCCATATAACATACAGCGTGCAGATCCCACCCAATCCCCATATAACAAGCAGTGTGGAAAAAATCCCCCAATCAGCTGATAACAGACAGCAGGCCGTTTCCCCACCAATCTCCCTATAACAAGCAGTGTGCAGAATCCCCCTCAATCCCCTATAATAGGCAGCAGGCAATATTCCCACCAATAACCCTATAACAAGCATCGTGTAGAATCCCCTCCAACCCCACTAAAACATACAGTATGGCAGAATCATCCCCAACCCCATATAACAAGCAGTGTGGCGGAATTCCCCCAATTTTCTATAACAGGCAGTGTGTGGGATCCCACCCATCTTTGGGTTGTGGCATGTTCCTGTCCCCAGGCATTCAGACAGGCTGGGGGCAGGAACGGACCTGCGTTGGGGATGCGGACGCTCTTGCTCCCAATTGTCACGCATGTTTCTTGAGTATTACTATGCACAGCAAATGGGTCTGCTTGAAAAGTGCACATGCATGTACCATAGGACCGGGGAAAGGTGAGAATTTATGGGCTATATGGAGGCTTTTACACAGTGGAGCATCCTTAATTAGGGATGGCCGTGGGGGAAGAAAAAACACCCAGGATAGTTTTGTTCTGCTTTAGGCAGACAGGTAAAAATGCAGCAGCATAACCTGTAGTGTGCTATTGCTATATAAATATACTATTGTACTGATAAGACCTATTACTTTGCTTGTCTTTGCTCTACACTGGATCTGTGTAAGCACATATACTCTTCAGGCACATAATGCCAGGGTGCACTCCACTGTTGCGTATCACCTTTCACAGATCATTATACTATTCATGTTTATACTAATTATATCTACTGGAAATTGTAAGTATTGTGCAGTATATGTATATGTCAGGGCAGTTTCTAGGTAAAATAGCAGTCAGTGCGGAGAGGAAAAAAATCTGCCCACCCATCCTATGGTGCATTTGCTGCCCCATACCGGTAATGTGCCAAGCTGTGCCTCTTCCTTAGGAGCAGGTATCGCCCCCCATAGACTAATAAGGGACTCATCTGCAGAAAACAGCATGGCTGGGATAAAGGCACACCCCGGGTAGTTGCCCTCCCCTAGAAACTGCCCTGGTATATGCACTCCACTGACTGAGTGTAACACAGCGAAGAGGTTATGCATCATATCACTATGCACTAATATATATAAATGCAAACTTCAGAAAAGGAAATGTTTTTTGTTGTGCACCTTTCTCTATGGAATATTCCCCTCTTCCCTTCTAGTGCTGACCGTGTAACTTTGAACTTGTAAAGAAACCAAGGAGCAATAGCAATTGTTAGGAAATTTAGGAAAATCCACAGAAAATGCAGGCAGGATTGTTAATATCATTAAAACATTTTGGTTTTGTTTTGCAGGCTATCCCTTCCCTACTGCTCCACCAGTGGATCCATTTGCAAGGATACGCGTCGATGACTGTGGCAAAACTAAAGGTTGCTTTAGGTCAGTATATCTTTAAGATAGGGCTTTCCAGTGAGAGTGTCATGGTTTTACCCATCTTTACCTACCCCTCTTTATGATAATCTATGGGTATTGCTAATACTATTTATGCCGTCAGTGATACAAACAGGAGATAAAAAAAGTACAATAGCAACACAATTCGTTACATACATATACGCATTAGGTGTATGTAAAGTAAAATGTACCCCCCCCGGCACTATTCTACTGCCCGGGAGGAGAGCGAGGAAGTTGAGGAAGACACAGGATGGATGAAAAAATGAATTCATTGTCTGAACCTGTAAACCCTGATATTGCACCCATTGCGGCTTCAATTTAAAAATGGAAAACAGTTTTTAGGGCAGTGCCAAATGTAGCCCGACGCAATGGTGGAACAACTACCTTTGCCTAAAGTATCACTTTAAAGTGGACCAACACCCAGGATTTTGACTATCCTGGGTTTTGGTCCACTTCAGGGGGGCACCCCGCTGTTTGAAACCCCCCAAAACTCACCTCACCACGCTCCCACGTGGCCGCGCTGACCAATCACCGCCGACGGACAAGCGGGTGACAGCGGCGGGCAACACAGCGCGTCCGCCGCCTCCCGCGCGCCCCTCTGACAGTGCGCGCGCCCGCGCTGGCCATTCACAAACGGCGGGCGCGGGCACGTCTAGAGGGGCGCGCGGGAGGCAGCAGCGGCCGCCGCCGATGAGGTACGTTTTTTGGGGGTTTTGGGGGGGTCCCTCACCACGGGACATCCCGATCTCGGATGTCCCTTGGTGAGGGAGGTGATCGGCCCTTATAGATCTTATAGATTCCCGGGCCGATCACCCCTGGGTGACGGTCCACTTTAAGCATGGTAAGAGACTAAAGTGGTGAAATAGTACACTGATATTAGAGGATTAATATGTATCCTAATGGGTGATTATCAAAGGAATAGTTAAGAGACTTGGGGGGGGGGGGTAATAGGACGTGAGCTTAAGGACACAGAGGAAAAGGTAGGGAGGGAAGTGGACTCCACTTTTGTGCTGAAATAGCTTTCTGAGTTTATATAAAGCTTGACTCGCTTTTGTGTAGGGAAGATGTGAAAGTGTGTATGAAATGGGAAATGGTGATGGGTATTGTTGTATACAATTTGATTGGGTAGTGAAAAGAAGTAGGATCTTTAGTATATTGGAGGCAAAGACAATCAGACCGACCATCAAAAAAGTAACTACAGTATATCAGCTGGTAACTAAGAATAGCAAACGGATCAACATGGGTGTATGGCAGCAACACTGAGGCAGAAAGCAAGAGGGATGACCACAGGGGACAAAAAGGCCAAAAGGACATGTATAAATCGATGGAACAGATATGCAGAATGGTACTAGGGAACAGAATTGAGGAAGAGTTGAAGCAGAAGTTGAGTAGAAAAAGACATACGCCAAGAATTTAAGGTGGTGTTAAGCAACCTAAAGTGAAATAGGCTGTAGGCCCTCTGGGTTGCTGCATTGCACCCCCCATGGCTTCATCCTTTATGTTACAGCTCGGAGTTGGGAAACTTTGTTCTGTTAAGTCATTTGTAATGTTTAGTTTTAGTTTACTAAAAACTATAACCTTCGGGACAGGATTATAAAACGGAACAACATCTCGCATAGACCGGGCCCCCTCACCCCTCTATTTGATAATCCGGCATTTCCTGCGGGGGTGGGCATCTCAACATTTCTCATCTGGAACGTCACCCGGGATGTAGGGCTGGGGGATGTGGTCTCTGGTTCTGGCCTTCCCACCCTTGCGGACCTCCAGGGGCGTAGCTTGGGTGGACGTAGATTGTCCTGGTTCCTGCATGCCCAGCTGGAGGCCTTTGTTAACTCATTTACTCCCAGACTGGTGTTGTCTCGCCCCCTCACAGAGCTAGAGAGGATTCTTAAGGCTCCAACCCCCCCCCACACATATAATCTCTGGTCTTTATAAGATCCTCCGGGAGGGAGGAGGGCTTCCTCAGTTCTGTAGGAAGTGGGAGGAGGAACTGGGACAGCCATTTGATGTGTGTGAGTGGGAGAAATCCTTTACCATGACTCATAAATTCTCTTTGGCATGCAGGGCTCAGAATTACAAAATCTTGTCCAGATGGTATAAATGCCCAGCGGACCTGGTACGGTTTGGGGGCGCGGAATTGCTGGAGGTGCAATAAAGCCTCGGGGACACTTACTCATATTTGGTGGGAGGTCAGGACCTTTTGGGAAAGGGTGCTGGGAGTCTTTAAATTTTTTGACGCTCCAGAGCGTCCCTAATCTTCCCCAGGTGACCCTTCTGTCTATGCTTCCAGGATCATTGGCGGGGGGGGGGGGGGGAGGACTCCTGAGACACCTGCTCACAGCGGCTAGGACTGTGATCCCTCGCCACTGGCGGACTAATGTTACCCCCTCCTTATTGGAATGGTACGGAGAGGTAGAGAATATTAGAAGGATGGAGGAATTGGCTCTGGAGAGAACTGATGGGGGAACGCAGAAGTACCTAGGTGTATGGGTGGTTTGGGAAGATTCTAAAGAAGCTCCTCTTGAATGATATTTAGTGGTCGATGGGCGGAGTGGGGGGCACGGGGGCGGCCTGAGGGAAACGGGGGAGGATGTGGTGGGGTTCGGGGTAGGAGCGTGAGGGTACGGGTTCCCTGTTTTTTTTTTTTCTTCTTTTTCTTAGTTTCTTTTGTCTTCTTTCTCTTTTCCTGTCTTGCGCTTTTCAGGGCATGTCCTCCTCTCCCGCTCTCCCTTTGAGAGGTGGGCGCTTTGGATGTGGCAGTTCAGATCCGGGGGCACGCCGGAGGGTCGTCTAGCAATAGGGGGGGGATCGTAAACTCCCTGGCTGGTCCATAGGACGGGCATTATCTGGTACTGACTTTACTCCCACGGCTCACCCACGGGTATTAATTACTAGGTCGTTGGACAGTGGACCATAGCCCCTTGGATAATAATCAAGGATTTGAGGTTTCTTGTAGTGATGTCATGTATGCCCTATTCTGCATCTACATATGTATGCTTTTTTCCCTTTTTTTTTTCTTTTCTCTGTACGATTTCTGTGCTTACTTGAAAATTTAATAAAATCATATTGCAAAAAAAAAAAAAAAAAAACTATAACCTTCAGTTCATTCTAAAATATTTATATGGGATTGAAATTTTCTTTGCAGTCCCCTCCCCCCACAAGAAATCACACAGATAACCACACACAGGTTAGTAGGATGGTCCAAACTATGAATGTACTTCAGTTGAACATTGAAGGCATATGATGAACTACCACCAAAGCAACTCATTGGGTGGATGTGTGAGAGCGGAGAACAGTAGCAGTTACACTTCTTGCTTGTAAATTTGTTTAGTAAACCTTTCGAACACTTAGCAGTTCATTGGGGAGCTCGGATCTTCAATTAGCAGTCTGGAGAATAACCTTTAGCATTACTCTGTCCAGCTAACTGCAGCCAAGATGTTTATTTGAGATATTGATAAGATTGGGATTAGAAGATCTAGCTCATTTCCTAATGGTCACAGAAGGCAGACACAAACATAGGTGTCATTAGCATTGAATTGTGCAGTCCACTGTGCAAGGGACAACCCTCTAGTCCCAGTGCTCATGCTTCTTTTTAGATGAACTGTCTGGCCAGAGAAAAAGCAAGAACAAATCTACAAAAGGAGGTCAAAAGGACACTAAAATTCCTATTCTGTAAAAGAGTAAATTAATTAATAAAATATCTTTGCTAGAGTCATGCGATATATATAAATTTAATGCAGGTCACTTTCAAAATTGATTTTAGCAAAAATAATAAAATTACCCTTTTTTTTTTTTTCATTTTCAGATATGGAAAACCAGGCTGTAATGCAGAGACTTGTGATTATTTTCTAAGCTATCGCCGGATTGGTGCTGATGTTGAGTTCGAAATCAGTGCTGACACTGATGGATGGGTAGCAGTTGGATTTTCTTCAGACAAAAAAATGGTAACTGACATGTAACGTGATTGCATTCTCATTTATTAAGGGATTGTCAAAGTCAAGCATTGCTTTCTTACCTCCAATGTAGCTTCATCCTGCTGTGTGGTCATATAAAACTGTTCTTGCTGAATTCTAGTCCATTTTCTTTAGCCAAACCCCTAGCCTTAATTTTTACATGACCACCATTTTTTACACTGGGAGGCGGAGGAATTTTCTCCCCTTCCAGCATTACACTGTGTGGATCAAATTACCCCCTGGTTTTGCAAAAGAGATCATGCTTATTCCCCTGCATATCTGTTTGCATATATAAGTTTTGTTGTTTGTATGCGGACAGGGCTGGTCTTAGGTTTTCTGGTGCCCAGGGCAAGATTTCTGTACAGTCCCCCACCACCACACGTATACAATCACATTTTCATTAAAGTGGACCAACACCCTCCCCTGATCGACCGATCAGCTCCCTGACTGCGGGGCACCCCCGATCGTGTGAAATGCGTGAAAACCCCCCAGATCCCCGAAAATCCTACCTGATCCTCATTCCAGCGGCGCATGCGCCGATCGCTGCCGCCTCCTGCACGTCCCTCTAGCAGGGCGCGCACCCGCGCCGGCCGTTTGTGAATGGCCCGCTCTCAGCTTGTCCGCCGCTGCCTCTCCTTGTCCGGCGGCAGCGGCGGGGAGCGGGGTCAGGTGAGTTTTCGGGCTTTCTGGGGGGTTTCACACAGCGGGGCACCCACGATCGAGATGCCCCGCGGAAGTGGACCAATAGCCAGGATAGTCAAAATCCTGGGTGTTGGTCCACTTTAAACTAACTTAAAATTTAGATTAAATCAAGAGTGACACAATTAAATGATATATGTGACAGAGGTGCTATAAAGTGATAAGAGTAATTTGAGTTGATGTTGGGGGCACCTTCTTCAGAGCATTGCCTATTGCTCTGAATAATGAAAAAACATACCACCATCCAACAAGCAAACAGTACTGTGCAGTTCACTGATCAGCCACAGGAAAGATTAGGGGCAGTAAATGCAAGGTTACAAAAAAATACACTTACCTTTCCACTAGCAAGCTCAAGCCCTCCTAGTCCAGCAGTCCCAATTTAAGGTGGCACAAAACCCTCCTGGGTTACTTGACATAACTTCTGCAGCCAAAAAACAGGGAACTGAACAAGCACTGAAGCCAGGTGGGGTGGGCAGCACCAACAGTGCTAAAACTGGACTGCTGCAACTGGCAGAACTGTAGGACTAAGACTGCAGGTGGGGAACAAAATGTACAGATACCTAAAAAAACCCCATTCTGTTGCCTCTGGAGTCTAAAAGATTCCAGGGCTGGCTGATGGCCTACCCCCTGGGGGCATCCCAAATCAGAATGCCCACTGTGTGAAACCCCCCAGGATGGCTGGTAAACCTTTCACAGTGGCTCCTGTGGTGATGAAGACATCAGTGTCTGCAGCCCCAGCATCTCTAGGCTACAGAGCCCCCCTTTCCAGCATGCACTGCACAGGGAGACTGGGGATGCAGCAGCTCCCGCTCACTATTGCAGAGCTCTGCATCTAAAAAGAGCTATATTGCCAGTCATTAGTATATACGGTATACAGTCCTAAATGGATGAAAGCTTGTGCATGCACCGTGGGACAAGGGAAATGTAATGACTGAGAGTCACAGGTTTTATACTGCTTTAAATGCTTTAACTCCTGATATTCCTCACCCACATGCACACAGAAGAGTCACACAAAGTGTTAAAAGTGTCTGTCCAGCCTTCTAAAAAAAAAAAATACCTCATAGTCTACAGGCTTGATCCCTCTTAGTCTGGTAGCACAAAGACCAGTTACATCAACAAGTGTTGAAGTCATTCAAGAGGCAAAGAAAAAAAAGGTTACTTACCTCTTGTTCAGTGCTGCTGATCAGTGCTAATTCTGGCAATCAGTAATCACTGGATCCATGGCCCCACTCCAGCCTCTGCATCCAGCTCTGTCCGGAACCAATAAATAGCACTGATCAGCTGTGCAGTAAAAAAGGAAAGTACACTTTTATGTTTAAGGTGGCTGCTGAATTACTTTAAGCCTCTGCACTGCCTTCTAAACAAAAAAAAATTACCAATTTATATAAATGCTAGAGTGAGAGTTATAAGCCCCAACTGAAAAACATTCCCACCAAGTGATCTTTTCCTGGTAGGAATAAAATGTAAAAATAAAAAGTGTACAATTCCAAATTTACACAGGGAGATTTGCTCTGTTTCCATCTCCAAACTTGCTAATTTTATGACAAAAAAAGAACAGATTTTTATTTAAAGTGGCGTTTTAATGTTTTACTGTAATTACACATTACAGAAAAAATGTATAATATTCATGAACACTTTTGCCTGAAATGGACTAAAACCCTTTCCAAATCATCCAACCCAAGTTTGCATTCAGGATTTGATTCAGCCGGATTTCTTTTGGGGAAACCCTGAGAAATTGCCCACATTCGGCCTCGATCCCGCAGTGCATGCATGGCTGATGCAGACATGAGCAAGTATAGTAAGGGTAGTAGCGGATGTTGTGATGTGCAGTGGCATAGCGCAAGCTGTAAACACGAGGTGAATTTATGAGGTGCCCCTGGGGGGCGAGGAAAATTATTCAAATTGAAAATGTCAAGTGCTCCTGGCGGTGTCAGCCATAATTTTCTGGAACCCACCTGAGTCATGCGACGGTCTGGTCTGGTCTTGGGTAGGCCCATAGCAGCAAAATAACCCTGGTCTGAGGAGTTTGTAGGGAAAGAGAAGCACAAAACACCAGCACTTACACGTGATTGTGAGTTCCTTTTCTTTGAGATGTGTGTTTTGTGTTTGTTGCTATACCCAAGTTCTCTGGCACTGGGAGTGACTCCAAGCCCAACACATGGGCCTCCTTCTCTTTGGCTGGATGCTAGAAGAGAAGCACAATTCAGTCACACAGTTTGCATTAGTGGCCAACTTATCTATGGACCAGCCACTTAACTTGGATGTTCTGGCAGAAAAACTGCCTCATCCGAGGCCTCAGAACAGCCCATTTACTTGGTTGCAAATGTATGGTGGCCACACGTTGCTGTGGTGGCCAGTGTATACCCTGTGTTGAGTAGCTTAAAGCGGGTAAAAACTCTCACAGCTGGGCCCTGGAATCTAAAAGATTCCAGGCCCAGCCGCTAACGTGTGGGTAACCCCCATGTAATTTTGCTGCATCTGCATCTCTGGCTTCTCTTTGGCCATGTGCTTATCGTAATTGCTTCTATTGTAATCAGCTGTGATACTTTCAAAAGCAGCCATGGGCCTATTATGGGAATTTAGATTTTGTGCTGTGGGTTGGAAAAGACTCTGTAAAGATTGTCTCCCTTTAGAGCAATTTGCATTCTATGATTGAAGGTCTTTCAAGTATAATTAGGTTCAGTGATAGATGGGCATAGGTTGTTTTCAAGACACCAGGGGAGGCACCTGTTGTATGCAGATGTTATGCACCTCAAAGATACTTTTAGTGCAGGCAAGTAATGGTAAAGTCTATATAACAGGACAGCTGCTATGTTCATTAAATGAGATGCAATTGAGGACTGCAATTGTCCGAACTCAAAGGGTTACCTTCTCATCTCACAATATTTTGTATCTGTCCTATAATTCCATTCTAACTTTTTTAATTTATTAGATTTGTAATCGTACAGCTTGACATATCACACATGGTTATTGCAAATACCAAGTTATACATACAGTGTGTTATAAAGTCGTACAATGCGGTTAACTATTATCGCGCCTTGTCTGGTAAAGTTTAGTATCACTTATTGATGCTTTGTAAGATTCAAAATGGCTTTCGGGTGTCAACTGGACTTTGTGAATAGATTTAAAAGTATTCATTCAACCTATACCATGGAAGACAGATAATTTAGGTTGTCTTCTTGCTTTTCATAGAACCAGAACTTAGAACTAGTTTAAACTGGACCAACAGTCTGGCACAGTTTGAAAAGAAAGGTAGCTGCCATTTTGAAACCTGGATTCAACTGACATAAATGACAATGCAGAGTAACAGGAAGCCTAGCAGCACTTCCTATTTGCAGGTGGCGGCCATTTTGTTTCTAAAATTTACCACAGCAGGAGTTAGAAAAAGGTAAATTAAGTTGTATGTGCAGCAATCTAAATTGCCCTGGGGAGGGATGAATATGAGCAATGGTTGTTGTCATTGTCATTTTTGACTGTTGGTCCGCTATAACTGTAGCACAGAGAAGGAGTGAAAAGATTAGAAATCGTGACATGTATAAGGAAGTTAAAAGGACAAGAGTTAGGATAGCCTGGGCGATTCCCCCCCCCCCCCCCCCGTCCCACAGACCGGCCACCTCTAGATCGGTCTAATTTTTTGATAATGAGGCCAGTGAGGCATCCAGGTCAAGATATCTGATCCATGGGTGCCATAGCTCCGAACGCTCCACCTTCTGCTGAAACTCCACAAGAACACAAGTTGTGTGTAGAGCTGCCAGTCTGATCCATGAGGACCTGGCTTCAGGGGTGGTTGAGCAGCAGCCCTTTTGATACAAATGTAGGGGTGCTGATTGCCCAATGGGCCCACCAGAATACAAACACAGAGCGAATGCTGACCCTACTTGAGGCAAGACAGGCACCAACCAGGGAGTACCAGGCAACCTCCCCATAATCTGTCAGGGCTGCCTGTTTTCTTTTGGATTTTTTGGCCTTGGGGCCCAACCATTTTTAATTTCTAAACTTTTCTGGTTGCACGTTGTGACCATCATTTCTGTGGCCCACTTAATTAGCTCTAAAAATAAATGACACTAAAAAACAATTTGTTTTGTAGCTGTGGTAGTTTCCTTCTCCAGGTAAGCCAGCACCTTCTCCAGCAAAGCAAAATTGTGAAGGGCAATGCAGGCAATGATGATCTTGACCTTGTCTAGCTTGTACTGGAGTGTTCCACCAGTACGGTGCAGGCAGCAAAAATGGCTTTTTAAAAGCCCCCTCCACTAGGAAAAGGGTACTGCGGTGGGCAGAGTTAAAGGCCTCCGGAACGCAAAAAAGGGGTCAGTAACGAGTGCAACAGAGGGTATCCTGAGTCAACTAAAAAACATTATAATAAAATAATAAGGCTAGGGCACAGAAAGAGAGAGTGCAACTAGGAAGGGGAGCAACAAGGGCAAATTGGCCAGAAAAAACATCAAAAAGGGAAGCTGATGAGATGGGGGGCACAGTAGGTAGGTCAAGAAATTCATTGGAATTATACACACAGTTTGAAGGATAAACTAAAAGTAAAATGCACTACAAGGCCAAAGGAGGATGGGGACTGAAAATAGGGACCTGAGCACACTATTATAGAGCGAGGGAAACAAATAGGCAACACTAAAAATACAATTCTGTGATTACTCACCTGTAGAATTGTTATTATGAGTATACAGTACATCCTGCTCCAGATAAGAATCATTACACTTGGAGTATTACTCCGCCAGATGGCGCTGGACTGCAGAGACAGCGAAATTGGCTCCTCCCAGCCCCTCAAATACCCGGGACCTCCCACAAATCCCCAGCATTGAAAAGCAGTTAACGAGAAGCTGGGAGAATGATAACATAACCAACCAGTAACTATAACAAAGATAACAATCATCATACAGGGGATCCTAGGATAATGCAAAACCAAGGGTGGGGTGGAGCAGGACGTACTCTATACTCATAATAACAATTCTACAGGTGAGTAATCACAGAATTATATAATTTTAGTATACAGTACGTCCTGCTCCAGATAAGAATCATTACACTTGGGACATCCAATAGCAGTGTCCATAAAGTAGGGTGGGATCCCCAAAGGTAACAACAGACAGGTCAGACCACTGCCGCCTGCAGAACCTTGCGGCCAAAAGCAGCATCAGCTGAGGCCCTAACATCAACTTTTAAAACTTTGAAAAAGTATGAACAGAGGTGATAGCCGCCAAAAAGACAACCTTGAGAGTAAGAATGACCAGGGCAGCCTCCTGCACAGGTTCAAAGGGAGCACCCTGCAAGGCAGACAAGACCAAGTTCAAATCCCAAACAGGCAACATAGGCTTACGTGGGGTACGCACATGAGTAAACCCCTGGAAAAAAGTCCTGATCAGAGAATGCTGGGCAAAGGACCCCTGGAACAAAACAGCCAGGGCAAAGACATGACCCTTCAGAGTACTGAGTTGGAGCCCCAGCTCCAACCCATGCTGCAGAAACTCCAGGATCCTGGGAATAGGGAACGCACGACAGGGAAGAGACCTAGACTCACACCAGTCAATGTAGGCACGCCAAACCCTATAGTAAATGGAAGAAGACTTCTTCCTAGCCTTTATCATAGTATCAACAACAGAGGCAGACAGCCCCTTCTCCATCAAGATGGAGGTTTCAGCAGCCAGGCCATCAAAGCCAGAGTTTGTAAATTGGGATGGCGTAAGTGACCCTGAGTGAGCAGGTCTGGCACCCTGGGCAGAGCGTACTGATCTACTGCCAGTTGCACCACGTCTGCGAACCACACTCTTCTTGGCCACCTGGGAGCCACCAGGATAGCTGACACCCCCTCCTGAGCTATCTTGCGCAGAACCCTGCCCAACAGGGGGAATGGGGGAAAGACATACAGGAGCTGAATGTCCTGCCATGACATTGCTAGAGCATCTGTGGCCAAGACCAGAGGGTCCTGGGACAGGGAGACAAAGGCCGGGAGCTTGTGATTGTGACGGGACGCAAACAGATCCACATCTGGTTGGCCCCAACGGTGACATAGTGAGTGAAACACCCTCTCGCAGATGGACCATTCTCCCAGACGAGAGGCCCCCCTGCTCAATGTACACAGCTGATATGCAGGGAACATTGTCCTCTGCCCAGGACAGGATCAGAGACACTTCCTTGAGGGCCCCCTTGCTCAGGGTCCCCCCCGATGATTGATGTAGGCAACCGCTGTCTGGTTGTCCGAGCGTACCTGAACAGGCCAGCACCGAAGGTGTTGGGTCAAGCGAGCCAGAAACAACCTGATTGCCCTCAGTTCCAGAATGTTGATGGGTGTGTGGGCTCCTGAGGGCCCCATCGCCCTTGGAACTGCAGGGACTTCTGGAAGCCCCCCAACCTGTCAGACTGGCATCCGTGGTGACTGTCTCCCAGCAGGGGGCCAGAAAGGATCTGCCCGCCAACAGGTTCCTGGAGTCCAGCCACCACGAGAGGGACCGCCTGGCTAGGGGGGATAGAACAAGGACCTGGTCCAGGGACGCGGGATCCTTGTCCCATACTGACAAAAGATGGAGTTGCAGAGGCCTCATTTGAAACTGTGCATAAGGAACCGCCTCGAAGCACGACACCATCAGGTCCACCAGCTGCATTCCCTGCCTGATGAGGGCAAGAGAGCAGGGACTGAACCTGCACCAGCAGACTGTCCATCCTTGCCTGAACCATATCCAGATTCATTCCCAGGAAGGGCGTCACCAAGGAGGGAGACAGGTAAGACTTGGGATGGTTGATCACCCAGCCAAACGACTCCAGAGTGGACACTACTCGCTGAGTATCCAGCTCTGCTTGATGGAGGGACTGAGAAATGATGAGAATATGGCAGCACGCGAATGCCCTGAGCAGAGCCATCACCCCTGCCAGGACCTTGGTGAACAGTCTGGGAGCTGAAGTGAGACCGAAGGGCAATGCCACAAATTGGTAGTGCTGATCCTCCAGAGCGAACCTGAGGAATCTTTGATTACCTGGAAAAACAGGAATATGAAGGTAAGCATCATTGATGTCCACAGGAGGTCATGAAGTCCCCTGGACGCAGGGAACTGATAGCAGAGCGCAAAGTTTCCATGTGAAAGCGCCTGCACCTGACAAATTTGTTGAGGATCTTCAAGTCCAGGATGGGCCTGACTGACCCATCTCTTTTGGGCACGGTGAAAAGGTTGGAATAGGACCCCTTGCCCCTTTCTTGTAAGGGGACCTGACAAATGACCCCCAGCTCCAGAAGGCTTTGCACCGCCAGAAGTAAAGCCTGAACTGACATGGGGTCCTGAGACATCCGGGATCTGATGAATCTTGGGGGCGGCCAGGCAGCAAACTCTATCTTGTAACCGGAGGACACTACCTCCTGAATCCACCGATCTGAGACCTGAAGCCTCCAGACGTGAGCAAAATGCTGAAGCAGTCCCCCCACCCAGATGGGTGAGGGCGCCCCTTCATGCCTGGGGGGGCTTGGGAAGACTTAGGCTTGGAGCCCCAGGCTGATCCAGGGCGTCCCCGTCCTCTGCCCCTACCCCAGAAATCTCCTCGGGCCCCAGCAAGGGAGACCCCCCTCCCCTGTCTGGATCCACGGTAGGGGGAAGAAAAGGAGCCTTGGCCCCGAAAGGGCCAAGACTGCCTCCTGCGCTGGGGTAACCTGCCTCCCTTAGCAAACAGGTCCAGGCGGTCCCCAAACAAACGTAGTCCTTTGAAGGGAAAACCAGTGAGAGCCTTCTTGGCAGTGGTGTCAGCTGCCCACTGGCGCAGCCAAACCGAGCGGAGTATAGCCACCACTAGGGCAGAGGCTCTGCCACACATCCTAATGGTATCATCCAGGGCAGAGAGGACATAAGTCACAAAAACCTCACAACGGGAGAGTGCATTAAACTCCTCGCTAGACACATCATCAGGAGCACCATCCAGGACACTTCTAAGCAGAGTCCTAATGGCCACCGCTATAATGGCAGAGGCACAGACCTGGCACAGCGCCGTCCCCACACAGGCAAAGGCATGGGACGCCAGCTGATCAATAAGCCGGTCCTCACTATCCCGCAGCGTAGTAGAGTCAGGGGGATGCATGACAGAGGTGATAGATAAACCTAGGATCAGGCATCCACCTCTGGAGGGGATGACCAATGCTTTACCACATCAGCAGGAAAGGGATACCTCTTATCCCAACTCTTAGGGACTCCGGGGAGCCTGCTGGGACGCTCCCATTCCTTGAGCACGAGATTATTAAAATGGGCTTGCTCAGGAAACTCTAAACGTGGCTTAGCAGTATGAAACAATTCCCCCTGCTGCCTAGGGGCCGCAACCGGGGGAGAGATAGGCTGTTGGCTCAGATTTTTGAGATACTGTCTATCAGTATCATCTGGGGCCAGGGGGTCAGAGCCACAATCATCATGACCCCTGGGCCTCTCATCAGATGACTCCGAGTCAGAGAACCCCCCCCTTCTTCCAAGGGGGTATAACCAGACAGTTCCAAAAACTCCTCAGCCTCCATAGGGAAAAGAGTGACATCAGGCATCAAGTGCCGCTTCTTAGCAGAGGCCTTACACGCCAAGGTATTAGCAAGCAACTTCTCAACACTAGCCAGTCTGGAAGACACATCAGGCTGAGAATCCCCACTGGTATGCAACTCAAAGGGAGTCAAATTCAAGCTTGGGGGAGCAGGTGAGGCCATACGTGGCGCAGGCCCAGCCGCTGGCAAACCAGGCTGCAGCGCAAGCACCTGCTGGGCACAAGTTATACAGACCCGCACATTGTCAGCACTAGTAGGGGACACCCCACAAGCTACACACAGCCGGGCTTGTCCCGAAGGAACCCCAAGCACATTATCCTGAGACGCCTCCATATGGTGATTATAGCGGCACAATAGGCCGATAGGGATTCATGCTATAAAGGAACCCGGGATGCCCCAATAGCCCGCTAGGGAAGTGGGAGTAATTAGCACACTAGGCCTCACAAAGTTTAATAACTAAATAGGGAGAGTAGGGCTGGAGAAACCCATAGAGTTCGACCCGCCTGAAAGACATAAGCGAAGAGTACCCCATAAGTGACATGTATAATGACATAGGGTAAATAAAGCCGCCCACGAGGGCACTCACGTACCGCGTTAGGTAGATGCCAGCCACGCAGCAGACGAATCCAGAGAAAAGTGGCGCTGAGTATTCCTGGAGGGGCGGGCCGCGGAGACAGTGACGCGGAACGCACCATCCGCAGGCCCCGCCCCCCGAAGAGTGCGAAGCAGCCCACGTGACAAGCAGCCAATGAAAGCGCATCAGCGCCTGAGGTAATGCCGCCGGCAACCGCGGAAGCAGTGGCGGCGACGGCATTTTCAAATCGCGACCAGTGCAACTAAGTCAGCGCGGAGACTGACAAAAAACAAAAAGCACATAATCAAATGAAGCACCAACGCATACACCCCCCCCCCCCCCCCAGAAGCTACAAGGGAGAGCAAGGGAGGGCAGCAGCAGACAGGGGCAAGGGGCAATAGTGTGGGAAGGGCATCCCATAGAGGCTCACCATATGCCTATACCGCCTACCCTTTGGTGGGGGATTGCGGTGGAGCAGCACTCCTAAGCACCTGACAGCGGTGCTGCCTACCATCACCCGGACCAGCGCAGCCAAGGCTGGGAGGCACATTAATAATGGAACGGGTGGGAATAGTCCTACAGGGCCGCAGGCTAATAGCCCCGCTCACCTGCGAGAAGAGAGAGACATCTTCTTGTCCTTCGCAGTCCAGACTGCAGAGAAATTCTGGGGATTTGTGGGAGGTCCCGGGTATTTGAGGGGCCGGGAGGAGCCAATTTCACGGTCTCTGCAGTCCAGCTCCATCTGGCGGAGTAATACCCCAAGTGTAATGATTCTTATCTGGAGCAGGACGTACTGTAT
This sequence comes from Gastrophryne carolinensis, assembly GCA_027917425.1. Taxonomy (NCBI): domain Eukaryota; kingdom Metazoa; phylum Chordata; class Amphibia; order Anura; family Microhylidae; genus Gastrophryne; species Gastrophryne carolinensis. The sequence continues at coordinate 223,582,073 of CM051239.1, read as the reverse complement.
ACTAAGAATAAAGACACCGAACTACATCATCTGGGACCCAGCTGATACCAACATACAACATTGCAAATGCGAGGCTACGATAGAAACACAGAAAGGCAACACTGAGGGCAGCAAACCAATTGCATTCTTTTGGCAGGAGCCAATCATGGCTGTACCTATAATTAAAGATTCTCAAGAGAAAGGCGGTTCAGTTGGGTCAATTCGAACAAATGTTTGTAAATTCTTTATTTATAGATCTTTTCATACAGTTACAAAGTCGTACACAGAGCTTCAGTACAACAAACATACAATTAAAAGTGCTTATGCCAATGTCACGGGTTAACATCAGTAACTGTGCTTAGAGGAGGTGCACTCCAGCCGTATGCACCCCCCTCAGAAATAGTGGCAGAAGGCAGATATCCTCCTGACTGACCAATTCGAACACATGTTAATCAAGGACATCTGATCAACATCCAGACCACAGGATGAGGAGCCCACGGCACTGCAGATGCTGGTAATCTGCCAGGAACTCGTCTTGGGCTTTATCACACATGTCGGCCAAGTATCCGTCAGCAATCCCACAAGAAAAAAGAAGGTGTAAGTTGGGACCGCCAACTTTCGTTTTTAAATGCCCTGCCAAAGACCAATTTAGGGCTCAGAATAATGTACAAGCACAGGCTAAATCTGTAAGGTTACGAAAGCGAGAACGCATTAACTCGGTCAGACATGTATTAATACCCTGAATACTTGTTTTTTCGTACGTAAATCAAAAAGTCCTGGAAAACTGCAAACTCGGGCAAAAGAGGACAATACTGAAAAGTACAAGCCCGAAAATTAGTTTTTTAAGCATTCCCTCATGCGGAAATGCATTCAGGAGAGGCTATAAATTAGGCTTATTGTCTAAAAAGTAAACAGCAGAAAACAAAGTCTGTAGACTGTTTTATAGCCTTTTGATACAACTTTTTATTTATGGTACAAATCAGGCTTGAAGAAAGGATGGAGGTAGACTCAGTTGTATAACAGATCAGTCTGCCTTGGCTAGTCTGCCTATACCTGCTAGGTGATTACCATCAATGCTATGTAGGCTACTGGTTGGGAAACTATGGCCTAAAAAAAATACAGACAGTTTCTAGACCTTAATTAATAATATGTAATATACCGGTACCAGTTCAATGTCAGACTGCACATTGTATTGTCTGTGTTTGTGCACTTGGGATACCACAAATAACAATGCCATACATAGTTCAGGTATTGGTGATGTAGGCCCTCAAAGGGGACCAGTGGAGGAATCCAAAGATAAAACAAGACATGTCATTATATATTTTCAGGCTATATCAAGGCCCAGAGTAATGTTAGTGCTAAATTGAACAGTTTGATATCAATTTGACATCTGAAAATTCTTAACCATAGAAATGAAACAGCGCTTTCCCCTCTACCTATAATCATAGGAAGCAGGATGAATGCCCTCTAGCCAGTGTTGGGTCAATCGGTTTCATGCCCTTTTTTCATATTCCCTGAAGATCTCAGATTATTCTAAATCCTATTTGATCTAACCCCTCCTAAATTCCTCTGGTAATTCAAAACTGCCAACATCATAGGGTTGATTCAGCACTGGTAAAAAAAAAATCTTTTGCGTTATTTAGGGGACATGTATGAAACAACCTTGCATGTGAGCGAAAGCCATAGGAGAAACAATGCAACAATCGCTCTGTGAGTTTTTCCGACCCCCCCCCCCCCCCAGGCCAATCAGCCCAAAGAGGGTGATAATCAAGTAAGGGTACCGGCATGTCACTGGCACATCGCACAAAAATACATTTAATGATCTAAATTTACTGGTATTACTTACGAGTCAGCATCTTCTCCCTTCTATTCCCCATCAGACAGCATCCTCCTCAGGTCCGGTGGGTCTTTTCAGTACCTTGCGTGTCTTACTTTCTCTCGGTGGGTTTTGCTGGGGTCTTCTTGATGTCTTCTGAAAGCAGCATCTACTTTTGACCAGCAATTGTTGAACGGGAGGCACATAACTCCTTCCATCTTGGCTCCCAGCCAGGAGTAATGGTTGAGAGCCAGCAAGGGAGGCTTTTATACCTCAGAGATGGAACCTCTGAGGCTTCCTCAGAATGTGGCTAAAGAGGTCACTGGATAAGAGGGGTATGAAGGGGGAATTCCTGGGGTATCCCTTTAGACTGGACATCCACTCTAAGTGGCTGCTTTCAGATTACAGCAAAACACAGTTCAAAATGTATAAGCGCTGCTTACAAGTTACATGAGAATGTTGCAGCTATGACTCCTTATATTATATACTGTACTTGAAGGTGACACTCAAAGTTTACGTAGTCAAGATTCAAGAGTAATAAGCAGCTGACGGCAAGACCAACAAATATGGTGCGTTAGGTTGTGATATCATTTAGTGGGTTTTCAGAGGGTCAGATTGTGGTACAGACATAGAGGGACTCAGCAGGTCTAGCAGTGATACAAACGGGGTGGGTAATTCAAGCAACATTGCAGAACAGATGAGGGGGCTGCAGCAGGTCTTATTGTGATACAAATGAGGGGAGCTAGTATGGTTCAGGTTGTGATATAGAGGTGGGGGGCTGCTGTGGCTCAAGTTGTGGTATAAGATTGGGGGGCTACAGTGGGTCGGTTTGTGGGTCAGATGAAGGGGGCTGCTGCAGGTTAGTTTGTGGTACAAATGAGAGGGGCACAGTGGTGCAGACGAGGGAGATGCTAATTTAAGCTTGACATCAGCTGACCCAAGCAAAAGGAAGATAACACAGGAGAGTGAAAATCATAGGTTTTGTTCCTCTTTAAGTAGACAGACCCTATCTTTGGAGAAATGTTCCACCTCATATGGAGTTCTCAAGACTTAAAAAAAAGAACAACGGACCCCCTGGAGTCTAAACAGCATGACGATTTAGGATGCCCCACTATGTGAAACCCCCAGTATCAACCTTATGCCTACCTAGCCAGTGATCCCAATGCACCTTCATGGGCTGTGGTGGCATCCTCACTATCCATCTAGCTGAGAGTTGAACCACCACCAGACATATATAAATGGCTGGTGTGGGTACCCAGAGAAGCGGCCAGCGAAGTGCGCTCTATCCACAAATCTTGCAGATCTGACATCAGGACGGCTAAGGGCAGTAAGACTGAGAAACCTGTGCGTGACCATTGGACCACCGTAAGGTAAGAAATGGTAATAGAGTGGGTTTCACACAATGGGGCATCTCAAATCGGGAGGGCCCCATCAGAACAACACCCAGAAACGTGGAAATCCCGAGTGTTGTTCCTCTGTAAGTAACTCATCTGTTAGGTTATTTCCTTATTCGTGAAAAGATTTACTAGGAAATATATACAACTCTCCTACAGAGCTTCTCGACCACCAAAGTAACTAACTACACCATGAGATTGAATGTTTCAATTTGAGTTTTCCCTTATCCCATGTACTCCTTTGTAAAACAAATCTGAAACTGGACCTTCAGTATTGTTTAACAAAAAGCCCAAACACTTAAAAAGACTATTCCCCAGCATCTAAAATTAATAGATTTTAAGTTTTTAGTCTTTTACTTATTATTCTTTCCCCCGCTGGGCTTCAACTCAGGAATCTAGGATACGGGCACGACCATCTTGCCTCAGAAGAATCACATATTGAGGAGATAAGAGGGTTGAAAATATATAGCATAGTCAGAAGACACCTCCTGTCTGCAGGCAGCCTGAAACTCCACAAGCCGCCGTCTTGGATGTTAAAAGGTTAAACTGCAATAGGTGCAGGTAGGATAAATTTAATGTAGGCAATTTGTATGTAAAGGTTGGGGGAAACATACAAGATATGCTCTTATTCAGGGTCCGCTTTAATAAATCAGGTACATACCGGTATATCATGAAAATATTCTTTTTGCTCAACTCTAACAATATTGCATTACAAATCTGATACATTTATTGTATTGTATTTTCATTAATAGGCAAACCAATATAAGCATATGTGGGTAATTTAAAGAGTGAAATAAACATCTTTTTTAATTTTTGCCCATCCAAACAAGTTTGAAGGCAAGAAATCCTGACACTGCTTGTATAAATGGACCTTAAAGGAGGTGTATCACAAAAATTGTGTATATTAAAAATCCATATTCTGTAAACACATTGGCTAATAAGAGGAGGGGTCACTTATACACCCTTACTGAATAAAACACCTGCCCCCCAGATTTCTTCTTCCTTCTATTAAAAGAAAGGAACAAGCCTATTTCTTGATACCGGGTGTATAAATGACCCCTCCTCTGGCCATTCAGCATATTTATATAGCTTTTTGACACTGGAAAACATTTAATTCTGCTTTAATCAGTTTAAATACAAGTGTAACTCTTACAAAACCAAAGTGTTCCAAGTACAGTTTATCCTAAAAAATATTTAATGAGAGGGGACTAAAACGATTTTTGTAAACCACGTTCAGATTGGTTGGTGTTAGTTGCTTCATTTAGCTCATCATAATTCCTCTTTAATTGCCTATGGGTTGGCATATTATAGTTTACATCTGCATAATATGATTATCTTCACAAAATTATAAAGGTGATGAAAACTTTCTTTTTTTTAGGGAGGAGACGATGTCATGGCCTGTGTGCATGATGATAATGGGAGAGTACGCATTCAACATTTCTATAATGTTGGCCAGTGGGCTAAAGAAATTCAGAGAAATCCAGCTAGAGATGAGGAAGGTGTGTTTGAAAACAACCGAGTAACATGTAGGTTCAAGCGCCCTGTGTATGTACCACGAGATGAGACTATAGTGGACTTACACCTAAGCTGGTATTATCTGTTTGCCTGGGGCCCAGCAATTCAAGGTAAGGAATGAATAAATAAGGATGAAGAGACATGTATGTTGGTAATAAATTACACTACTATTAAGCTGTTTTAGCTTGACTTTTATTACAAGTGAGGTCACATGTCCAGTTCAGGTGAGCCCACTCTACCCCCTAGTGGGCACTCTATTGTCTCTATTGGGTGCCACTGCAGTTAGTGCATTGTCCAACTCCAGGGCCAGTCAGCCAAATTACAGGTGGAAACCCTCACTGCCTGCTACATACGAAGAGAATGACAGAATGCAGAGCCACCAAAAAGTGTTTGGTTAGGAGTGTTATGATGGGGTGTAAGTTTTATATAGGGGTAGATCATTAGTTATCCACCAACAATAAAAGCAAAACCCAAATGTGTTTGTCATACTGCCAGATTGCCATCTCACTATTTAAGAGAACATAATTCCTCTGTTAGAGTCAAATTGTGGCGTAACAGGAACTGGCTTTACTGAAACATAAGTGTAGTAAGAGAAGGTCACCTTAAACGGTGGATAACATAGACAGGAACAAGAAGTCTAAGATCACCTCAATGTAAAGGAAACACAACATGTAGTAGAGAATGTACACCAGAGACTACACAAAGATATATGTAACAGGGCATGTGATTCATGTAAACTGCATTAACCTAGCAATATAGATGCAGATCACATACAGAAACGGGCTGTAAGCTGTTGCACAGTATCTCCAACAAGCACACACTCTAAAGATACCCCAAATATAAGAAAATGGCTGTAAACCGACATTTCTGTCCATTAACTTGTTGGTGTGAATGTGGCCCACAACCATCTCTTAGTGGCTGCAATATAAAAATTGGAGAACTCATCTCAATATGGTGATCCCATGGCACATCAGCGTGCCCCCACTGACATCCCCTACAGCTTTTTATGTCTTGATAAACTGACTGGGCAAAGGGAAAAAAATCAATGAGCTGCCAGCCTGCAGGCTCAATCTCACGTGGTTCTGCGAGTTGAGCCTGCCTGGTTTCTCATGACTGGCAGCAGATTCAGATTCAGCTTTGCAAGCTACACCTCGTGTAATCCTGCAGAATAGTTGGATAGTGTTTGTTATGTCTATTTTTTTTCTTACCATCTTTTCCTATGCACATTTACATTTGCTAGTACGTGAAGAGCAAGCAGGGCAGAACTAAGATCAAAAGAGCAATGTGGGCTGCTCACTGAGCACACAGAAGAGAGAGGATAATGGGTTAAAGAATGGAAATAGAGAACAATTGGATAACCTATAACATGAAGGTTTATTTTTGTGATCTCCCAGGTTCTATAACAAGACACGATATAGATGCACCTCCAGTTTCCGAAAATGTTGTGAGCATTTACCGATATGAGGATATATTTATGCCTTCAGCAGCCTACCAAACCTTTTCATCTCCTTTTTGCCTTCTGCTGATTGTTGCACTGACCTTCTATCTGCTAATGGGAACCCCATAAAAATAAAAAACAATATAAGGAAAATGTGTGCTCTTTACTGTGCTTGATGCTATATCTTCTGCTGGATCAGACATTACATTTTATAGATTCATCTGCCAGCAATTACAATATTTTGCAGATGCAGAATGTAAGGTGGACTATATGCGATAAGCAACATGTGCCCAAGAACACTGTAGGCTCTACACTAGTTAAACCCTTGTTTTAAATCTTAAGTGTATGTTTTAAACTATTTCACAGTATTTACTTTCATTTAATCTTAAATATCAGCTCTGAACTATTTCACAGTATTTACATTTGTGTCAAGTACTTGGGATTTCAAAGTAAATGTTGCAAAATTGAACATCTTCTAGATCTTAATAGGATAACTATTGTGAAATGCTCAAATGGATGTGTGAACAAGGTAAATGGCAGAAGGAGGCTTTATTTAAATACCCTATATGGGCAAAAAATCATCTACGTTTGTTTTCTTTCATTTACAGAAAGGAACAAAAAGCTACAGGACTTTGGGCAACTGATTTCATTGCACCTCTTCGGGGTAGGTTAGGGCTTCTCTTAGTCAGCAGATGCTGCAAATATGTTATATTTTTCAATAGTAGTCCTTTAAATGAACCATTATGTCATAATAAAAATGTCAGGGTATAGTCGAAACATATATAGTTGAATTCACACATTATATAACACTATTTTTTAAACAGAAATACTCAATTCTTTACAGGAAAAAGAAGAAAACCTATGATTCTACCCTCAGACTCAAAACAAAAAATATGTTCATTATAAGAAAGCTAGTGCAGGGGTCCACAATCTTTCTTAACACAAGAGCCACATTAAACACCATAAATAGATATTAGAAGCTAAAAAGTCATTATAGAACAGGAAAGTGATCTCCAGCAGTTAAATAAAACTTTAGGCATGCAGAGCCCCCCCTGCCCCCCCCCATGGTATATACCTTGCAACCTAAAAATCACTTTAAATACGATAGTTGGATCTTCATGTTGGCAGCAGCAGCATTCTCCTCCGAAAAACAATTGGGTTCGCCGCCTACCTAACTGCATTAACTCAATGCACGGTACTAACAATGCCAAGCCCTGAGCTCCATGTATCCTCCAGCCTCAACAGTGTGACCTCCACAAATGTTCTGGTCTAGCAAAATAAATGGCGAGCCACATAGGAAAGGTCCACGAGCCGCATTTGGCTCCTGAGCCAAAGGTTGGGGACCTCTAATCTAATGTGTCCATGCATTTGCTAACACATAACTAACTTTAAAGTTTTATGGACTTTCCCCAAAATACCCTTGAATAAGAACTTCTGGTAGTATGAGGCTCCTCAGCTTACCTGAAGCTGGTCATGTATTCTGTACACATCTGGCTAGAAAAATGGTACCTGGCATGGATCTCATGGAGACATCAGATCGTAATAAGCAGCTGCCGATAAGCCAGGGAGCCTTGTGTCAGTCAGTGATTCCGATCCAGACCCCGCTCTGAAAAGTTAATGAAATAGAACTTCCATTTTACAGCCTGTTGGCTCAACCTTGTCCCACAATTTTTCTAGAAACATAACTAAAATAGACGGAATGCATGAAAACACTAATACCATTTTTGTTACCAACTCCAAATACGGGTGAGCCCGATAGGTTACTGACAGTTATGTGGAGAGAGGCAGGGGTATGTGCTTTCACTGTGGGGGCTACTTTTGCCACAGCCTAGCTGTTTTGCAGGCCCCAAAAGTGGGTGTGCGTATTTTAGCTCTTGGACGTGCTCTTTAGGTAAAGACTGCATTTTGTATACCCTTGATGGACACTATTTAAAAATGCTAAAGTCTTAACAGAGGATCTATTATACAAAAGGTAACATATGGAAATACCCTTAATCAACTTTGGCAAAATCATGCTGACTCTTTTGCTGGTCAGACTGTCCATCTTTCACAGACTTTACATACTTTGTTTATATAAAATACTTATATATAAATACTTATATTGTGTTACATTATTATGCCTGGAAATGATTTTGCACAGATGATGCTTATGGGCAATGTGTTGATGACTTAATGTTGATTTATACATAAAACAAAAAAGAATATTGTTTTGTACAAAGTTTTGAAATTGTGCAATAAAGTTACTGATATTTCTAAATATGTATTGGCCCCATTTACTTGTGTGCTACTGTGGATCTTATATGGCATATGCTGGGATGAAAACTTTTTTTGAGTGAATCTTTGATTATTTAAAGACCATTTGTGGACTATGAATATCTAATCTCCACTAAGATCAGTATTCTTGTCTGGGTTTGCATGGGCTGCTGATAAACGTATTACTCTATATAGATGGCTTTCTGGTACATTACACCACTAGGACCCACTGCTGAAAAGGAAAACTCACTGGACAGCAGATTAGTATTTGAGGGGGTGTTAAAGGTGTTTTTAAGCCACAGATGGCCATTAAAGCGGTCCTTCACTCTGAATAAGAGTTTATATTATATGTTTCCCACACCCTGCACATACAGATTGCTCACAATAAAAATCATCCTACCTGCATCTACTGCATGTTATGAGCCTTTAAACAACCAAGATGACGGCTCATGGAATGTCAGGCAGCCTACAAACAGGAAGTGTCTTCTGACTGTGTTGCTCTGCATTCTGGGACTGCTGACCTTTTCCTGACTCCAGCTCTGCTCTGTCTGAGCAAAGCACAGCTATAAACCACCCCCCCCCTGTATTTGTGACCCTTCTCCTCTCCTCAGTATGTGATTCTACTGAGGCAAGATGGCGGTGCCCATATCCTAAAGTCCTTAACAGAGTTGCAGCCCAGTGGGGGAAAGAATAATAAATAAGTGACTAAAAACTTAAATTGTATTAATTTTAGATGCTGGGGAATAATTTTTAAGGGTTTGAGCTTTTCAATAAATCATAGTGAAGGTCCGGTTTAAACCTGGTTATTGCACTTTAAATAAAATAGAAAAAAGTGAATACACAGAAAAAGGAACACACCATTGATTCAGCACAAGATGAGAAAACCCTACTCCTTTTTAGGAGAGAAAACTGCCACTTTCATTGTCTACCTTGGGGCTGATTCAGCACCAAGTGAAAATATATATCCGGTTTCTGTATCAGCCCCAAGGTAGACAATAAAAATGAATGGAGGTTTTCTCTGTGTGCCCTGCATTTATGAAAAAGTTAAAAAAAAGGAAAAAACCCAGTCAGTCTTACCGCAACGGTATTTCCATTAGTCCTCCAAGTTGGCTTGGCCACCTCCGCCTCTCCTGTACAGGAAACCCAAAACTGGAAGAGCATTAATAGGCCCATCCCTTCCCTTTGACACTCAGTGTTTTAGCAAGCTGACAGGAAAGACCAAAATACCCGAAGGGAAGACAGAAAAAGTTTAGGATAAAACAAGTACCCGTGCTACCAACCCAACAGGATGAATACTAGAGGGACGGGGAGTAGGACGTCATCCTGGAGGACTAATGGAGATACCTCCAGGACGGCTTAGCCAACCCCATGCCTCTTACCTCAGGATGAGCACAAGGCCTACAAGACCCCTGATTCAAAGACCTTCTGTCTTTGGACCAGCAGTTCTACCGTATAATGCTTCAGAGAGGTGTGTGGAGATGACCAAGTGGCCGCCTTACAAATTTCTTCAAGGGAAATACCACCATTGTACGCCCAAGAAGCTGATACTGCCCTGGTAGAGTGTGCCTTTATGATTTCCGGAACTGAAGCTCCTGTAGCCTGTTATGCTACCATGATAGCGTCCCTAATCCATCTTGCGATGGAAGCTCTAGAAACTTAAAGACCTTTGTTCTTTCCAGTGAACAAGATGAGGAGATGATCCTTGGTGCATGAAATATTGTCCCTGAGCCTGTTCAATATCCGGTAGAACCACTTCCTGGGATCGGTGAAATTTTGTGGGAATCTTTGGCAAATAAAGCAGATATGGCCCTAAGAGTATCCTGTCCTGAAACACTCTTAGGGATGGTTCCCTAATGGACAGGGCCTGTAAATCCCTGACTCTTCTGGCCGAGCAAGAATGAAGACTACTTTACAGGTAAGCAGCTTTAGGGGGCCTCCTTAAGTGGTTCGAATGGAGACAGGGTTAATCCCTGCAGGACTAAGGTGTCCGAAGTGGAAAACATCCTCGCTTGGATCGGTCTCTCCCTGGCTAGAGCTACAAAAAATTAAGAGATTATTCCTCAAATGACCATCTAAGAACACCAAGATCACTGATACCTGCGGGTCTCATCGGGGGGAAGGCATAACAACGGCCAAAGTGTTTCCAATTGCTGCTAAGGGCACCCAGACCCCATGCAAGTGGATCTCTTGACCGCGAGCAGTACCTCAGACTTGGCATTTCTCTTTGAAGCAAAAAATGTTTTTGGGTTGCCCATAACTCTTTGGAATTTGCAGAAAAACTTGCTCGTTGAATGCTCATTCTCCCAGATCCACCTTGACCCTGCTCAGGAAGTCCAGAGACCAGATTTTGGTCCCCTTGTATGTGGATAGCTCTGAAATTCCTCTGTTTTCCAAACTGAGAAGTATTGAGCAGGTCACTATGCAGAGTTCTTTGGACCATGTTTCCCTTTGATGGTTTAGATAAGCTACCACCGTGGTTTTGTCCAACACTATTTGAATGTCTCTGTCCTGGAGGGACTTGTCCAAGCAAAGAAGAGGCATCTTCAATGCCATGAGTTCTCTTAAATTAGATTACTTTCTTGACATTGCTGCTGACCAAGAACCCTGAAGCTGTCGGCCCAGGCAGTGAGACTCCTACCCAAGGGTGGTTGCATCCAAGGTAACTATGAGGGGATCTTTTTGATGTCAAGGCCTTCCCCCCACCAGGTTCTGAGACTAAGTCCACCAAAGGAGGGTTTGCATGACCTGATCTGAAAGAATCATCGTCTGATCTTATGACAGGGGACTTCTATAACATGTCTCCACAAAAAATTTTTGGAGAGCCCTCAGATGTAGCTGAGCCCAAACTACTGTCAGCATCGCTGAAGTCATAAGACCCAGCAAGGCCAGGATCTGTCTAAAGGACACTAGAGGATATTACTGAAGCTGCGAGACAGCCCCTAGCAGTTTGTCTATCTACCCCTGCCATTCTGAGGAGCTGAAGAGAGGGGTATAGCTCGGCATTGCCAACGAGAAACCTTCTCTTCCGGTTGGACTGCAAACTTTAGGAATCTCTGGTGAGTGAATTGGGATATGTAAAAAAATAATTCTGAAGGTCTATAGGGACCACTAGAGCTTCCCTTTGGAGAAGGTTGTATAAATCGATTCCATTCTGAATTTTTTTATTTTTTTTTTACATTTTTATTGCAGAAGCATGGAATATGACAGATCACGTTCAGCACAGATACAAATCGGTTTACAGTGGAAATAGGTACAAATAGGTACAGGCACATCAAGCAGATAATGAAACAGCCCTGGACAACGCCAAGGGCACAGATCCCAACGCGCCCCAGTCTAGCTTGCGGAAGGTTATAACAGGGACCGTGAACAAGAACAATGAAAGAGAAAGGACTATTATCCTTGGATAAGGGCTATCCCCATCATCCCACATAAACTAGAGGGGTGCCTATTTTCAACCTCATTTCTTAATAGACATCAAATTGTAATAAAACATGTGATCTGCTTACCACGCCTCCAAACTTTTTCCTTTTAACCCTTTTGTTGCCAAGCACGTAACACCTACGTGCTGGCTTGGCTGGGCCTTAAGTGCCAAGCCCGTAGGTGTTACGTGCTTGACTTTCCTCGCTTCTAGTTTAAAAAATAAAAATCAAAAATACTCACCTGACCCCTTGTTGGATCCGGCCGGGTCTCCTCTTTAATTTGGTGCCATCCGATCCCCCGTGGGGGGTCGGATGGCTCCAGGAGAGCCCCCGGAATAGGCCGCCCCCCCCCCCGCTTCTGCAGCAGCAGCTGCTAACTGTAAAAAAAAATAAAAAATAAAAATGACATTCACTTACCTGTGTGTGCGCTGGCTCCCGCTGTCCCTCCTCTTCACCTGGGGGGCCTCCGATCCCCCCCCAGGACTTACCGATCTTCAGGAGAGAGCCTGGGAGGCTCTCTCCTCTCTTCTTCACGATGGTGGCAGCCATCTTGCCTCTAAGCCCCGCCCCCTTGGGGGCGGGGCTTATGACGTCATCCCGGTCCCGATCACCGGCTTCAGCTTTCTCAGCTTCTCAGATGCCGGTGATCGGTGCCCTGGAAGGAGGTGACAGGAGATCCTCTGATCTCCTGCCTTCTCCTTCTCTGGATGCCGATCACAGGCATCTGTCAGCTGAGCGGCGAGGGACAAGAGCTTGCAATCGAAGGTAAGTACAGTTAAAAAAATTTTTTTTTTTTTGAATAAAATACTTTTTATTATTGTGTGGTGTTTTTATTTCACATTAACCCTTTGTGAGCTGGTAAGGGGTCCATGAGACCCCTTATACCAGTTCACAAGGCTGGGGGGGTGGCAAGTCACCTGCCCTAGCGGGTGGCTTGCCATTAACCCCCGCACCCCCATTACCTGCCTCCCCAAAGGCCAGGGGGGGGCAGAAGAGCCCGGGCCCACATAGGCTATGTGGGCTCGTAGGCTGCAGGGTGGGGGGGCCACCAAAGCTGGCCCCCCCACTCTGTGCCTACAAGCCCCCATAGCTGGTCCCGGGCTGGTTACTTTGGGTAAGGGGGACCCCACGTCATTTTTTTTTTTGGATTTTTAAGGGTTTTTAACCCTTAAAAATCCAAAAAAAAATGGGGTCCCCCTCCCCGGGAAGGGGGACCCTATGTCATTTTTTTTTTTTAATTAACCATTTGTCATCCAGCAGCTATAAAAGGCTTCTGGGCAGGAAAGGGTGTCTACCTATACATATGTGGTATCGCTGTAACCGGGAGAAATTGGGGTTTCTCACGCAATAAGATTTTATTGACAAACTTACATTTTTTATTACAAAAAAACTCTACAAATTGTAAAAAAATATATTTTTTTTAATTTTTTTCACACATTTCACCCAAAAATGTTGAGAATACACCTAAAAAATACAAACAAGACATTTCATGTTAAAGCCCAGACTCTGTTGAAAAAAACAATATATAATTTTCCTGGGAAATCCCTGGAAATCCTTTCAAAAATGACAGTTGAACATGTGTAGCGCGAAACAGTGAAACTCAGTCTGGCAACAGGGAGTGGGAAATGCTGCAGGTAGGCTGGCACTTAAAGGGTTAATAAACATAAATTTAACTCACAAGAGCCAACTACATGAATAACACCAGAAACAAAAGGGGGAGTGAGACAGGACAACATAGAGACAGACAAAAGGTGTAGCTGGAGTATAGGGGAGAAGGGGGAGAGGAGGGAGGAGGAGGTTAAACACATCAAAAGGAGGTTTCTCCCCAGCCGGGGCAATAATTTCTACTCCTGCAAGAAGTTTAGGCAGTCTGTCGAAAAAGTGAAGCGGTCCTATTCCCACAACACTTCTCTGTGTGGCAATCTACCTTCCCTCTCAGTGAGGCCGTCATCTGCTCCATCCTGCTAATATCGCCAACCCTGGTGAGCCACATAGTCGTTGTGGGAAGTGTAGTCGATTTCCAACAGGTCGGGATGCAAGTCCTGGCTGCATTCAAGAGGGGAGCCAATAAGGACTTGGTCCTCTTCCTGATAGATGTGGGAGCTAAGCCAAGGAGGTAGCATGCAGGATCTTCGCCCAAGTCTATATCAGTCAGCGTCAGAACTATCTTTCTGACATTGCTCCAGAACCCAACCAGGGCCCCACATTCCCAGATGTGGATCATTGTGCCCCTAGCCCCTGAACATCTCCAGCACAAGGGGGAAGAGGAGGGGAATATTCTCACAAGTCTAGATGGTACCAAGTACCAGCGTGAGAGAACTTTATAGGAGGCTTCCTGGTATCTACATGACATTGATGATTTGTGGGATACCTGTAGCATGGCCTGTGTTTGCTCCTTCGTGAATCTCCTATTCAATTCCCTCTGCCAACCCTCGACATATGGCAGTTTGTAGGAGTCTGGAGGGGTGATCAGTAGGAAATACGCATAAGATAAGACATGGCTCCTCTGAAGTGACCGCTACTTGAGCAGGTCTGCTCAAATGGGGTCATGGGTCTCGCGGCTTCCATTGCCCTGGTCAAGGAACTTTGATAATGTGTAAGCTGCAAAGTCTGCCATGTATTCAGGGGGGGTAAGGGAATATCTCGTCGCTAAGACCTCTGCATTAATCCAATCCAGTCCCTCCCGCAAGTGCATAACCCTAAAGCGGTCCTTGCACTAAGAACATGTGGAAGTAAAAACACTCCCTTATGAGAATGCCAGGAACTGGCTCTATCACTGCTTTGTGATATAGCTCGGAAATGACTCCTGGAAAAGCCCCTCTTTGACCCTGTCTCTTGGAGGCTGGGTCAGCAAGAAATGGTTGTGCAGCCAATGGGTAAATTCCGACTATCGGTCGGAACTATCTGTACTTTTGGAGCCTTCCTTCCAAGCTGAAAAGAATTGAAAGAGTCTCCCTCCCACTTGACTGTGAGGAGTGGGGCTTAGATGGAGGTGGTGGGTTGAAAAGTAAAGGTCCTTTCCCCTACCCTACCTCTATGTGCCTCCCTCTGGGGAAATCTAGGCTTCTTTGTGTCTACCCTCAGAAGTGGAACCGGTGCATTTCTCTTAACCGGAAAATTCGTACTCTTCTCAGAAGACCGAGTGAGGCACTGGTGGTGAAAGCTATGCTTTTAGCTTTGGCCCTGATGGTTTCAGCCGAAGCATCAACCATGAAGTTTACCTGCTTTGGCTACCAAAGGAAGCACTTTCAATATTTCCTCCTTAGGGCCATCCCTAATCAGATGTTCTTAAAGTGGACCAACAGTCAAAAATGAATTAAATCAGGCCAACACAACAGACAGTGCTCATATGCATCCACCACCAGGGCAATTTAGATTGCTGCACATAAAAGAGAATTTACCTTTTTCTAACACCTGCTGGGATAAATTTTAAAACAAGATGGCAGCTCATGGGCTTGCAGGCCACCTGCAAACAGGAAGTTGTGCTGGGCTTCCAATTACTGTGGATTTTAGTTATGTCAGTTGGGGGAGGAAGCTCCAAAATGGTCACTACCTTTTGTTTCCAATTGTGCCAGGCTGTTGGTCCAGGTTAAAGGTTGTCCACCCACATTTCAAGAACCCTCCCTACACAGTCTGTGGTTATTAGGCGTTTCAACAGAAATGCATCAGCCTCCCAAGATCTCTTTAAAAGAATATCTGCCAATTTATCCATCATTGCAGATCCCCATGTCCTCAAAAGAGAGGGCCGATCTTCTGTACACTTGTGCTAATGTGGCGTCCCCTTTAAGGCACTTTGCCCATGACGCCACCTCAGCATCCTCAAAAGGAAACCTTCTTTTTAAGGACCTTGGGAAGAAAAAGTGAGCTTCTAGGCTTTTCCATTCCCTAGCAATAATGTGATTGTGTCATGGACAAAAAAACACAGGGACTTGAGCTCCTGCAGCCCTACATATATAGCATCTTTAAAGTGGACCAACACCGAGAGGTGATCGGCCCGGAAATCTATAAGATTCCCGGGCCGATCACCTCCCACCCCGCGGGACATCCGAGATCGGGATGTCCCGCGGGGTGAAACCCCCCAAAAAACCCCCAAACACCTTACCTCCCTCGCGCCCCTGTAGGCGTGCTTGCGCCCGCGCCGGCCGTCTGCGAATGGCCGGCGGGGGGCGCGCGCGCGCCGAAAGTGACGCGAGGGAGGCGGCGGCGGCGGCAGCCGCTTGGACGTTCCTGATCCCCGCCTGGACGTTGGCGGGGATTGGACCGTCCAGTCACGTGGGAGCGGGGACAGGTAAGATTTTGGGGCTTTCTGGGGGGTTTCACACAGCGGGGCACCCCCAATCGGGGTGCCCCGCCGAAGTGGACCAAAACCCAGGATAGTCAAAATCCTGGGTGTTGGTCCACTTTAAAGTGGACCATCACCCTCGGGTGATCGGCCCGGGAATCTATAAGATTCCCGGGCCGATCACCTCCCTCCCCGCGGGACATCCGAGATCGGGATGTCCCGTGGGACGAAACCCCCCCAAACCCCCTTACCTTATCTTCCCTCGCGCCCTCGCGCCCCCGCGCCGGCCGTCTGTGAATGGCTGGCGCGCGCGTGTCAAGAGGGACGCGCGGGAGGCGGCGGCGGTGGAGCCGCTTGTCCGCGACTGTCAGAATGCTTGTCCGTCGGCGCTGGGAGCGGGGAGAGGTGAGTTTTCCGGGTGTTTGGGGGGGGGTTTCACACAGCGGGGCACCCCGATCGGGGGTGCCCCACCGAAGTGGACCAAGACCCAGGATAGTCAAAATCCTGGGTGTTGGTCCACTTTAAGTGACAGGGGTTTCGAAACCGAATCAATCTTAAGGGTGGAGAAAATGGCCTCAAGTCAGGAGTATATTTCTACTGCAAACCTGAACCGGGAACTTTTAGCCTTATCTTCCTCACAAAATCTACTGGAAATCCCCAAATGAACTGATTCACCTGAGGAAGCCAGGGCCTCCCCTTCCTCATCAGATACTCTGTCTCTAGGGGCTAAACCTTCCCCCTGACAGACCAGAACCACAGCTGAACTACCAGCCTGGACACCCTGTGAACTACCTTCCCCACTGCGTAGTGGACCAGGGGTGGGGGCTGCTAAAAAAAAACTGGTAGGTAAGGATCCAGTTTGGATTTGTAAGCCGCTAAAGTATCCTCTAAATCACAAGTCAAGTTACTCATAAACCCAGAAATTGATGAGTTACATTTGAAATTAGGGGTCGCCAAGTCCTCCAGACAGCGGGCACAGAGAGCCTGGGCACTCACTCCTCTCCCATCGTACAGCGCAGCTCTTATCACGTAACTATGGACGCCTACCTCATCTCCCACCGCTTACACTCACTCAGCAATTCAAAGCCGAGCTGCTCTCAGGAAGCTCCTCCCCCACCACGTTGCCCACCCCATATGTATCGCTTCTCACGTTCCCATCGGGTCTGCCCTCACACATAGCCCCGCCCTCTCATCTCACCTCGTTACCGCCCTCTTGTTTTATACGGCGTGTAACTTTCAGCCCCGCCCACTACCCCCCGGCGAGTCACGCTGTTCTGTGCACACAGGGCAATGTAGCCCCGCCCCCCTGAAGCGGCTCCTCAGCAGGCCCCGCCTCCTGACGGCGTTCCCCGGTTGGCCCTGTCGCCCGTGTGATGTCAGTCAGCGGCATCTTCAGCGCCGGTATAATGAAGTAGGAGAACAAGGCAGCCGGAGCAATGGAGGAAAGTGAAGACGCTCCCTCCAATAGAGCGGGCACCCCGCCCCGCCAGTCGCCACAGCCGGACAATGCGCTCCTCACTGACACCCCGGTGGCACCTGCCCCCCCTCCGCAGAGCTCCGCTCGCCATATGCCCGGCCCGTTACTGCTGCCCCCAGGGCTGCCGCTGCGCTTTGACCGGAACATCAAGCAGGCGTTCTACAACACGGGCGCTCTGCTCTTCGCTGCCGGTTGCTGTGGGGCCGCCGTGCTGGTCTACTTCATCTTGGAGGCCTTCCTGAGGCCACTGCTGTGGGCAGCGCTATGTGGGACCTTTCTCCATCCCTTCAAGCACACCCTGACCGGTGTGTGCCGCCGATGGCTGTGCGGGCTGCAGCGCCAGGGCTCGCCCATCGTGCTGGCCACCCTCCTGCTGCCGCTCAGCTTCCTCAACCACAGTCTGGAGGCCGCGGGGGACTTCATCGGGCGCCGCCTCAGGGTGCTGCTGCCGCTGGTGGCCGGGGCGCCCCTTGTCTATGGGCTGTACTGGGCCGGCTCCTACCTCGGGCTGCGGGAGATGCTGGCCTGCCTGGGCCTCCTCATCTGCGGAGCCTTGGAATACTTCAGCTCGCAGTGGGTGAGTACCCGCGCCCGGCTCCCACCTGCTGCTCCCTTCTGTCACGACGACCCTGCTTACACATCATGTGCTCTGTCATTGCTTCCTCCAGGACTTTAGTGAGCTTGAGATGTGTAATGTTGCTTTGAAAGAAACCCCTGCGTGTCACAGACACTAGAATCGCCAGTGTTGTGCTTTGTCTTGATCACACCACGGGATTTGCTTCTAAATTATGGTAATAGGCTAAATCTCTTGAAACTAGGGCCTGGATTTTGACTTTCCCAAGTTTAGTCCCTTGCCTTGGGGGCATCCCGATTTGGGATGTCCTACTGCGTCAACCCCCCCAAGAATAATTCAACTTTCCTACAGTGCATATCGCTATCGGGAGTGAGAGTGGCCGCATCCCCATATGTTGGTGTGCTCCTGATCCCGGCCTACCTAAATGGCTGGGTGTGGGACGCACTTCAGCCCAGAGATGCTTGCAATGTGGCTGCCAATGTTTACATTGGTGAGGGAGCCACTGGAAAAGGTGAGTTTTTTTTTCTCTTGATGATCCGGGGCTTTCACACAGCGTGGTATCCTGATTTGGGATTCTTTACCATTCCTATTACCCCCCCCCCTCAAAGCATGTTAATTTTACCTTTGCTTGCTTTCTTTGGGGGGTTCTAAGGCTGTATGTCGCTGCGCTGTCAGCACAGCAACCCTCTCAACTAACTCAGTTAATACAAACGCTTCTCATTGGCTGAGCTTTGTGACCCAGTGTATTGCATTGGCAGCAAGAGGTCCACCCTGTCTGACCAAAGTAGTGGAGTGCTGCTGGCTGGAACAGATTAGTATAAATAGATTTAAACTGACTAATAGGGCTTAATTCATTAAAGATCAAATTCAAATTATTCCAAGTGTGCCATACACTCCACTTCGATCATCATGACATCTGGGTTATATCCTCTAGAGGGCGAACTTCTGCAGAGATGAATATGCAAAAAAGAAAGCCCCTCCTGGCCCATATATACCTGGGACCTCCCACCAATTTCCCAGTGTCTTCTCTGCAGGCGGACAAGACAGAAGATGAAGACTTCTCTCTCTTGCAGGTAAGCCGGGCTCGTGCCGGCGCCCTTTTTTTATCCCTATTGCTGCAGGGATTCTTTCCAAATTGTCCCCCATTGAGCCTCCCAGCTTAGGCTGCGGGTCCTGGCAAGGGTAGGAGCACCCAGTGGGTGCATTGGGAGCCTTTGCTCCACCGTGAGACCTCAAATTGGGGCAGGCGGTACAACCAGGTTGTGGTGATCCTGGTATGGGATGCCCCCAGTCCCTGCTGAATACGGCCTTATTACGGGCCGGGGTTCCCCCTTTTCCCCTCCGGGTCCCTTACTCCCTCGGCGGGGGGGGGGGGCGGTGCGTCCTAAGCTGGCCTCTTCTTGCTTTTTTTTTTTTTATTTTAATCTAATGGGTGTGTGTGTGTTTAGGTGTTTCACACTTTGTTGTTGGTTGATGTGGCTCATCTGGAAGTGATCCCTCGATGAATTGGTGCAACATGGCTCTCAGGCTGTGTGTCTGGGTGGAGAAGGGGGAGGGCCGGGCGCTCGGCGCGGCTGCGGTAGCCCCGCCCCCTCGCCGGCGCGATTTGTGCAGGCCTCCCTCTGGCCAGATCCGCGCTGCACGCCCACCTTCTTCTTCTCTTTTGGTCTGGTTTCCTTCTGGTCAGGGGCCATCTTGAAAATCTCCTGCTGCTCTTGGGGGTCAGGTAGGGGGTCACTCTTTGGTGGGGTGGGCCCCTGGTGGTGTATATTTTTACCATTTATTGCAGTATACCTGTATTTTTATATGTAATAGTATGTGTGGTATGCTTGTGATTTTATTAATGCAGATGCTTTAATAGTAATTATATGCCTATTGTGTGTTGCAGATTGCTTCATATTGTGCATATTAAGGGGTTCCTCCTGGTCCTGGGGTCCCTAGTTTTAAAAATTACTCTCCTCTAAATCCTCCCACCGGGACTTTTAAGGGGCATCCCGGGTTGCTTAAGCGTAATTCCCTTCAGTCTTGCGAACTGACCACTAAAAATCACCATATGGAGGCTCCGCAGGATACTGGGCTTGGGCTCTCATTGGGGCAAGCTCGCCCCACGGTGTGGGGCATCCTTTACGGGAGAGGATGTATCGATCTGTACGCCATGCGCTCATAAGGCCATAACGCGGAAGTCTGGTTCCCAGCCTTCTGGGTCGGCTCCTCCCACTTCATCGCCTTCCCCTCCCCGCTTGATCTGTACCCCGAGTGACATTGGTGCCAGTGGGGAGTCGCAGTCGGATGTTGGTGCCAGGTTGGCCAGCATTGAAAAGTTTGTTAGCACGGTGGGCAAGAAGGCCCAAGCTAAAAAGAGACATTTGTCGTCGGCCCAGCCCGTGTGGGACGCGGACGACGACTCTATGGATTTGTCTGATTATTCCCCTTTAGAGGAGGGGGAAGTGTTTGAGGAGACGGAGTCTGATTTTGTACAGTCTGGTGATGTTTTTGTGGGGCAGGCGCCTGGGGATGCCGTAGATACGGCTGCTGTTTTGTCGCATATGCTGGAGGTGTTGGATATTGATCCCCCAGAGGCGCCTCCTTTAAAGTGGACCAACACCCAGGATTTTGACTATCCTGGGTGTTGGTCCACTTAGGAGCGGCTTTGGACGCGCATACCAGAGCAGCTCTGAGCGCTGTCATTGGCCGGACGAGGTCACGTGGGAGCGGGGAGAGGTGAGTTTTTGCGGCGATCGGGGGGGTTTTACACAGCGGGGCACCCCCGATCGCCGCAAAAACTCACCTCGCCCCGCTCCCACGTGACCTCGTCCGGCCAATGACAGCGCTCAGAGCTGCTCTGGTATGCGCGTCCAAAGCCGCTTGGACGCGCATACCAGAGCGCTGTCATTGGCTGCGTCTCTCGCCTCCCTCTAACAGGGAGCGCGCCTGCGCCGGCCATTCACAAAACGGCCGGCGCGGGAGCGCGCCCTGCTAGAGGGAAGCGAGAGACGCGGCCGCGTCTCGCGCATGCGCCGTTGGATCGCCGGTAAGGTGAGGATTGTGGGCCTCCTGGGGGGGTTCCTCCCCGCGGGACATCCCGATTTCGGATGCCCCGCGGGGAGGGATCTGATCGGTCCGGGAATCTTATAGATTCCCGGGCCGATCCCCCCTGGGTGTTGGTCCACTTTAAAGAAGGGGGAATTTTTTGGGGTCCGCAAGCCCCGTCTAGAATTCCCTACGCAGGATCATTTTGATGCTCTGCTCCAGAAAGAATGGGAGAGGCCCTGTTGGCTGCCGGGTGCTCCCCAGGGATGGGACAAGAAGTATCCCTTCCCAGTGGAGGCGGTCAAGCGATGGTCCTCTCCCCCTGAGGTCGATGCGCCTGTCTTGGGCTTGACCAATTCTTCTGTGCTTAACACCCCTGACGCTACCTCCCTTAAGGATGGTGAGGATAGGCACCTGGATCAGATGGCCTGTCATGCTTTTGCCTGTGTGGGATCGGCCCTGCGGCCAGCTTGTTCATCTGCTCTAGTGTCACTTGCTACTAGGTCTCTTATTAGGGACTGGCTTAATGACGGTCAGTTTGATCCGGCTAGCGCTGAGTTTGCTACTCTTAAGAGGTGTGAACTATTCATGGATTTTGTGTTGTCTGCTATGGAGGATTCCATTGTCATGTGTATCAGGACTTCGGCTCTATTGGTGGCCATGCGCAGGTTGGTCTGGCTGCGTCAGTGGACAGCGGATTTTGGGGCTAAGAAGTCCCTTACAGCTCTTCCCTTCATGGGTACGCGGCTGTTTGGTGATAGATTGGATGCTGTTGCTAAGGGAGGTAAGTTACCTCAGCGGAAGAAACGGCGCCTGCCCTTTCGGGGGGGGGGGGCGGTTCTTTCACCCCGTCCTTTCGTGGAGCCAGAGCAACTAGGGGTCTGCCTGTCTCTGGTGTCAGGGGCTCGTCCTGGAACAGGGGCAGAGGTCGGACGGCTTCCTGGGGTTCCAAGCCTAAGCCCGCCGGTAAGCTGGCTCAGCAATGAAGGGGCGCCCTCACCCGAACGGGTGGCGGGGACGGCTGCGGCTCTTCTTCCAGGTCTGGGCCCGGGAGGTCACAGACAATTGTATCTTGAAAGTGGTCTCGTCCGGGTACAAACTGGAGTTCGAGTACTGGCCTTGGAGGCTGCGCAGGGGCTCCTGTTAGCAGTAAGAAACCTTCTGGACATGGGAGTTATTTGCCCGGTGCCTCAATCGGAGAGAGGCAGGGGTTACTACCAGGGCTGTGGAGTCTGAGTCGAGGAGTCGGAGGAAATTTTGGGTACCTGGAGTCGGAGTGGGCAAACAATGCACCGACTCCTACTAAATTTTGATTTAGCAAGTTTAAAAGTCCCAATTCACAAAAAGTTATAATTAATGACTTCTCTATTGTAAGAATAAAGACCAGTGCATGCAGTGCCTCACGTAACCGCAAAACGAACACGCTAAGTGACCGTGAAGAAGCATGCTTTTCATGTGCTTCACTATATGGCACGCAACGCACAATTAGAAGCGGCAATATTTATACTTTGAATAGTGTTGTGTTCTGCTGTTACAGGGAACCCATGGGTAACCTAGCCTCTCACTGATAAGGGATTAAGTAAATATGTTTTTTGCAGGACTAGAGACACTTGTATAAGTGAAGGGAATGGAGGATCAATAGTTCAAGACTGAAGCTGTACCATTGGAAAAACTGCTGTCATTCAGCAAAAGGCTATAAAAACTTGTAAACTTCAATTGTTAGCTTAAACTTTAAACATGACTATGGGATTCTACTAGGGAAATCATGTTTTATAATAAAGGCCCCTTTCTGGATCCTCCCACTGCCCTATCTTCAGCAGAAGATCAGCACACAGAAAGGAGAAGGCAGCTTCTGCCCAACTACCTCTCTCTGCTAGAAGTAATGACATGTATGTTGCCTTTCTTTCCTTCAAGGAAT
Organism: Gastrophryne carolinensis; assembly: GCA_027917425.1. NCBI lineage: Eukaryota > Metazoa > Chordata > Amphibia > Anura > Microhylidae > Gastrophryne > Gastrophryne carolinensis. Next base: position 223,558,978 of record CM051239.1, on the reverse strand, counting down.
GTATAAAATACATTCACATATTAATACAGAGGAGTCGGAAGTACAAAAAACGGAGGAGTCGGAACGTTTATCTACCGACTCCACAGCCCTGGTTACTACTCCAACCTTTTTTCACGGTACCCAAAAAGGAGGGTTCGGTGAGACCCATTCTATATCTCAAGGTTCTGAACAGGTTTATCAGAGCCAAAACGTTCCGTATGGAGACTCTGCGCTCCGCTATCAATTCCCTTCACCAGGGGGATTTCATGACATCCATAGACATCAAATATGCTTATTTGCATATTCCCATTTTTCCAGCGCATCAGAGATTCCTCCGGTTTGCGGTGGAGGATCAACACTTTCAGTTTGTAGCTCTTCCCTTCGGGCTGACCTCGGCACCGCTGGTCTTCACCAAGGTCTTGGCGGGAATAATGGCCCTGCTCAGGGAATTCGCATTGTGCCTTATCTGGACGACCTGTTGATCTCGGCTTCTTCCCTCAGTAAGGCGGAGCTGGACACCCACCAGGTGGTGTCGACTTTGGGGAAGTTCGGGTGGGTGATCAACCGCCCCAAGTCCTCTCTTTCTCCATCATGCGTGATTCCCTTTCTGGGCATGAGTCTGGATACCGTTCAGGCCAGAGTGTTTCTGCCCCAGACCAAGGTGCTGGGGATTCAGGATCTGATCCGTCTTCTTCGGGCCAGCCCTTGTCCCTCTATCCGACAGGGGATGAAACTGGTGGGCCTGATGGTGTCCTCCTTCGAGGCGGTACCGTTTGCACAGTTTCACATGAGATCTCTTCAACTTCACCTATTGACGCATTGGGACAGGTGTCCCCAGTCTTTGGATCAATCTTTCAGGATGTCTCCCAGGATTCAGCAGTCCCTTCGGTGGTGGCTGGAGTCGACCTGTTGAAGGGCAGGTCCTTTCTGGTCCCTTGTTGGGAGACGGTTACCACTGATGCCAGCCTGTCGGGCTGGGGAGGTTTTGGAAAAAGTCATCAGTTCAGCAGGGTGTGGAGCCCTCGGGAGGCTCACAACCCCATCAATGTCTTGGAGCTCAGGGCCATCCGGCTTGTTCTGCAACGGCTGACGTCGCAGTTACGGGGTCTACCGGTTCAGGTTCGGTCAGACAATCGAACGGCGGTGGCCTACATCAATCACCAAAGAGGGACTTGCAGCAGGGGTGGCCTTAAGGAAGTCTCTCTGATTCTGCACTGGGTGGAGAACATTGTTCCTTGCATTTCGGCAGTTTACATTCCGAGAGTGGAAAACACGTAGGCGGATTCCCTGAGCAGGGGGTTCTCTCGCCAAGGAGAGTGGTCTCTCCACCCCGAGGTTCATCTGGATCTTTGCCGCAGATGGGGGACTCCAGAGGTGGATCTCTTTGCCTCGAGGTACAATCACAAACTTCCGGCCTTTGTGGCTCTTTCCCAGGACCCTCTAGCATTGGCAGTGGATGCCTTGTTCCTTTCCTGGAAGGATCTGGGGTTTCTGTACCTGTTTCTGCCCTTCGCCATGCTGGGCAAGGTAGTTCGCAAATTGATTCTGGAAGGGGCACCAGCAATTCTGGTGGCTCCAAGGTGGCCAAGAAGGGTTTGGTACACAGATGTGGTAAGGCTGGCGGTAGATCATTGCCGGCTTCCTGTATTGCCGATCTATTGTCTCAGGGTCAACTTCTTTACCCCAATTTACAAACGCTGGCTTTGACGGCTTGGCTGCTGAAACCATCATTCTGAAGGAGGAAGGTTTGTCTGAGGCCGTGGTCCAGACCTTGATTAGAGCTAGGAAGCGGTCCTCTTCTGGCATTTACTATAGGACTTGGAGGTCCTATATTGATTGGTGTGAGGCTAGGACGTTGCCTTGTAGGGTGTTTTCTATTCCTAGGATTCTGGAGTTTCTTCAGCATAATCTGGATCTTGGTTTCCAGCTTAGTACCTTGACAGGTTTCGGCTCTGTCGTTTTTTTTCCAGAAGTCTTTTGCCTTGCACCTGCTGGCTGATCTTTTTCCAAGGAGTCGCGCATGTGCGGCCTCCTAAGAAGGCGGTGGTTCCTGTTTGAAATTTGAATTTGGTTCTTTCGGCTCTACAAGGTCCTCCTTTTGAGCCACTACAGGATACTGCTCTTTCTATTCTATTCTATTCCTTTTTGGTGGCTATTACCTCTGTTCGGCGTATCTCTGAGTTGCCGGCTCTGTCGATTCAGGCCCCTTATTTTGAGAGACATCAGGATAAGGTGCTTTTTGTTTTAAGCCAGATTTCCTTCCTAAGGTGGTGTCTGCTTTCCACCTCAATCAGGATATTCTCCCTTCCTTGTGTCCTAAGCCTAATAATGACAAGGAGAGGGTTCTGCACATTTTGGATGTTGTTCGCTGTGTGAAGTATTATTTGGTGACTACGTCTTCCTTCCGCAAGACGGAAGCTTTTTTCGTGTTGCCCTGCGGGCCCAGGAAAGGTTTGGCGCCGGCTAAGTCTACGATTAGCAAATGGATTCGTCAGGCCATTGTTGGGGCCTATTCTGCTAAGGGGAGGACTCCCCCTTTTAGGGTCACTGCACATTCTACTCGTGCTGTTGGTGTATCCTGGGATTTTCAGCACCAAGCTTCTGTTGAACAAGTTTGTAAGGCTGCTACTTGGTCTTCCGTTCATACTTTTTCCAAGTTTCACAAGGTTGATGTGCGGGCCTCAGCGGATGCTGTTTTTGGCCGCAAGGTTCTGCAAGCTGCAGTGGTTTGAGTTGGTACATTCTTTACTGTTTCTGGTTCCCACTCATGACGGACACTGCTATTGGATGTCCCAGATGTCATGATGATCGAAATGAAGTGTATGGCACACTTAGAATAATACCGTTTTGTGAGTACTCACCTTTAAAACGGGTATTATGAGTGTGCCATACACTCCACTTTGCCCCACCCCTTTTTTCAGGTATTCTGGGGCTTTTATATGGTGAACCATTGGTTTTGATTGTTTAGGTTATAATTGGTTCTTCCTGGTCCCCTTACTGCTTTTTTACACTGGGAAATTGGTGGGAGGTCCCAGGTATATATGGGCCAGGAGGGGTTTTCTCTTTTGCATATTCATCTCTGCAGAAGTTCGCCCTCTAGAGGATATAACCCAGATGTCATGATAATTGAAGTGGAGTGTATGGCACACTCATAATACCCATTTTAAAGGGGAGTACTCACAAAACGGTATTTTTGCGCGTTTCAGCAACCTTGAAAGCTGTTTTATTTTAACTTGAATGTGGTCACTAAAAGACGGCTAAGCCGGCGCAGGGGGCAGCGATCGGGCCCTGAAGCAACCGGATGTCGCCACAGCAGGCAGCAGCAACATCCAGATATAAATACATTGTCCCCTTTTATTTTCGGTCTGATGTTCCTTTTTAAATTCAAGTGTTTCACACAAACTTTTTACAGCAGCCTTCAGGAGTAGGAAAGTCTGTTTTCTGACTTCCACCATGGAGACCACTTTGCCTGGGAAAAAAAAAGCCCATAGTACACCATAGGGAGGCCTAAGAACATGAAACTGTGTAAAATTATATTTAATATAGGTCCCCCTAAATAATGGCAAAAACATTTACTGTATTTCTCAGCATATAAGACGCACCTGTTTTTCCCCAAATGTGGGGGGAAAATGGCAGTGCATCTTATTTGGCAAATGGCTGGCACACTGCAGGAGGCCAGAAGAAGATGGAGGAGCCTCTGCTGACATGGTCTCTTTCGGGGCACACGCAAACGCCCGACTCCATGCAGCGGGTGGCCGTGGCCTGCACCTTTCCGGCCTGGGCCACACCCACCGGCTGTACGGAGCTGGTGTTTGCGTGTCCCAGCCAGTAAGCAGGGACAGCAGTAACGGGGACAGCGCCCAACGCTCCTCCATCTTCTTCTGGGTTCCAGCTTCTGTCACTACCTCTTCCCGCCAGGGCACACTCAAACACCCAGCTTTATGCAGCAGGTGGGTGCAGAGCCCAGAAGAAGATGCTGCTTACCAGCCAGGGCACGTGGCTCCGCACAGTGGGTGAGTGTGTGCACTCGGTGCAGGCCATGTCCATGTGCTGCACGGAACCAGGTGTTTGCGTGTGCCCCAACCAGAAGAGGCAGGGATGCTCTTCCATCTTCGTCTGGCCTCCCGCAGTGTGGTAGCCCGGCCAGCAACACAGGAAGGCCGAAACATGTGAGTTTCCTTTTTTTTTTCTGCCGATTATGGGGAATGGGAGGGGGGATGCCACACTGCCTATGGGGAATGGGAGGGGGGATGCCACACTGCCTATGGGGAATGGGAGGGGGGGATGCCACACTGCCTATGGGGAATGGGAGGGGGGGATGCCACACTGCCTATGGGGAATGGGAGGGGGGGATGCCACACTGCGTATGGAGAATGGGAGGCGGGGATGCCACACTGCGTATGGAGAATGGGAGGGGGGATGCCACACTGCCTATGGGGAATGGGAGGGGGGGATGCCACACTGCGTATGGAGAATGGGAGGCGGGGATGCCACACTGCCTATGGAGAATGGGAGGCGGGGATGCCACACTGCCTATGGGGAATGGGAGGGGGGGAATGCCACACTGCCTATGGGGAATGGGAGGGGGGGAATGCCACACTGCCTATGGGGAATGGGAGGGGGGGAATGCCACACTGCCTATGGGGAATGGGAGGGGGGGAATGCCACACTGCCTATGGGGAATGGGAGAGGGGGAATGCCACACTGCCTATGGGGAATGGGAGGGGGGGGAATGCCACACTGCCTATGGGGAATGGGAGGGGGGGGAATGCCACACTGCCTATGGGGAATGGGAGGGGGGGAATGCCACACTGCCTATGGGGAATGGGAGGGGGGGAATGCCACACTGCCTATGGGGAATGGGAGGGGGGGAATGCCACACTGCCTATGGGGAATGGGAGGGGGGGAATGCCACACTGCCTATGGGGAATGGGAGGGGGGGAATGCCACACTGCCTATGAGGAATGGGAGGGGGGGAATGCCACACTGCCTATGGGGAATGGGAGGGGGGGAATGCCACACTGCCTATGGGGAATGGGAGGGGGGGAATGCCACACTGCCTATGGGGAATGGGAGGGGGGGAATGCCACACTGCCTATGGGGAATGGGAGGGGGGGAATGCCACACTGCCTATGAGGAATGGGAGGGGGGGAATGCCACACTGCCTATGGGGAATGGGAGGGGGGGAATGCCACACTGCCTATGGGGAATGGGAGGGGGGGAATGCCACACTGCCTATGGGGAATGGGAGGGGGGGAATGCCACACTGCCTATGGGGAATGGGAGGGGGGGGAATGCCACACTGCCTATGGGGAATGGGAGGGGGGGGAATGCCACACTGCCTATGGGGAATGGGAGGGGGGGGAATGCCACACTGCCTATGGGGAATGGGAGGGGGGGGAATGCCACACTGCCTATGGGGAATGGGAGGGGGGGGATGCCACACTGCCTATGGGGAATGGGAGGGGGGGGGAATGCCACACTGCCTATGGGGAATGGGAGGGGGGGGAATGCCACACTGCCTATGGGGAATGGGAGGGGGGGGGAATGCCACACTGCCTATGGGGAATGGGAGGGGGGGAATGCCACACTGCCTATGGGGAATGGGAGGGGGGGGAATGCCACACTGCCTATGGGGAATGGGAGGGGGGGGAATGCCACACTGCCTATGGGGAATGGGAGGGGGGGGAATGCCACACTGCCTATGGGGAATGGGAGGGGGGGGAATGCCACACTGCCTATGGGGAATGGGAGGGGGGGAATGCCACACTGCCTATGGGGAATGGGAGGGGGGGGAATGCCACACTGCCTATGGGGAATGGGAGGGGGGGGAATGCCACACTGCCTATGGGGAATGGGAGGGGGGGGAATGCCACACTGCCTATGGGGAATGGGAGGGGGGGATGCCACACTGCCTATGGGGAATGGGATGGGGGGAATGCCACACTGCCTATGGGGAATGGGAGGGGGGGGAATGCCACACTGCCTATGGGGAATGGGAGGGGGGGGAATGCCACACTGCCTATGGGGAATGGGAGGGGGGGGGATGCCACACTGCCTATGGGGAATGGGAGGGGGGGATGCCACACTGCCTATGGGGAATGGGAGGGGGGGGGATGCCACACTGCCTATGAGGAATGGGAGGGGGGGAGTGCCACACTGCCTATGAGGAATGGGAGGGGGGGAATGCCACACTTCCTATGGGGAATGGGAGGGGGGGGGGGATGCCACACTGCCTATGGGGAATGGGAGAGGGGGATGCCACACTGCCTATGGGGAATTGGGGGGGGGGGCACTCCTCCTGGAATTGGAAGATTCTGAACATTGCCTATTATTTGGTATATTATTTTCCTCCTCCAAATACTAGGTGCGTCTTATGGGCAGTTGCATCTTATAGGGCGAAAAATACAGTGTATGTATATGCTGTGTGGCACACAGCACAGTGGACATGTCATGGTGAGGAGCAAAATGGCTGAGGCTCAGTGTGCTTTCTGTATGACTGAGTACATCATGGTGCACCGTGAGCAAGACGCATGAGCCAATTGCAACATGAGGACAGTAACATGTGCAATGTTTTATTTACCGTATTGCATGCTCCTGCACAGTTTAAGTGATGTAAACAATACATAATGCCATGACTACATAAATATACCAGACATAAAAAAATTACCATACCAAAAAAAAAAAAACAACGTTTTAAGTGATCTTTTAGACGCCATAGCTGCCCACAGAGGCGAATCTTCCTCTTTAAAGTGGAACAATCTGCGACGGAAATCCCTGGACTGGAGTGCTCCCACACCCATCCATTCGGATAGTCCAAATGCAGAATGGCGTGCACTCCACAGGGTAACCCGGGACACTGAAATCGAAAGAACGGCTTTATGCCCTACATTAGTATGCACGGCATAAAGCACTGATTGGATACGCTTATGCCCCGTGGGAACAGCAGAAAGGTGACTGGAATGGGAGATCTGGGGGGTTTCAAGCAGCAGGGCAACAGAATGCCCATAGGGCAAGGATAGTAAAAAAAATCCTGGGGATTGGTCCACTTTACAGCAGAACAAAACCTGCATTCCCCTGTGGGTGAAACCCCCAGAATGCTGCTATTCACTCACCTCTTCCTCGTTCCTTCGTCGCATGCACAGGCTTTTGTCTAATGAGAGGCGTCTGTCATGACTATGTAATTCAGCAGACGGCTCTCATTGACTTCAGTGGGGAGTGCACGCTCCCACCTCAGCCTATATAAATGGCTAGGGCTGGAGCAAGCAGATGCTTGGGGCACCAGGGGATGTGCCAGCATGCGCTCTCTAATGAAGTCAGTGAGAGCCACCTGACGAACTACATAGTCACGGCAGAACCACCTGACAAACTACATAGTCACGGCAGAACCACCTGACGAACTACATAGTCACGGCAGAACCACCTGACGAACTATATAGTCACGGCAGAACCACCTGACGAACTATATAGTCACGGCAGAACCACCTGACGAACTATATAGTCACGGCAGAACCACCTGACGAACTACATAGTCACGGCAGAACCACCTGACGAACTACATAGTCACGGCAGAACCACCTGACGAACTACATAGTCACGGCAGAACCACCTGACGAACTACATAGTCACGGCAGAACCACCTGACGAACTACATAGTCACGGCAGAACCACCTGACGAACTACATAGTCACGGCAGAACCACCTGACGAACTACATAGTCACGGCAGAACCACCTGACGAACTACATAGTCACGGCAGAACCACCTGACGATCTACATAGTCACGGCAGAACCACCTGACGAACTACATAGTCACGGCAGAACCACCTGACGAACTACATAGTCACGGCAGAACCACCTGACGAACTACATAGTCACGGCAGAACCACCTGACGAACTACATAGTCACGGCAGAACCACCTGACGAACTACATAGTCACGGCAGAACCACCTGACGAACTACATAGTCACGGCAGAACCACCTGACGAACTACATAGTCACGGCAGAACCACCTGACGAACTACATAGTCACGGCAGATACCTCACACTGGAAGAGAGCCTGCGCATGGGCTGTTAGGATGAGGAAGAGTGAATAGTGGCATTCTGGGGGGTTTCACACATCTGGACATCCCAACTCAGGATGCCATGGGGGAAAGGTAGCGTATGGTCCTGGAATATTTAAGATTCCAGATCCAGACCACATGAGAGGGATTTCTGTTTTAAAGTGGACCCAAACTGGCTCTGGAGTCTGGCATGGGCATGCCCCCTGCTGGATGTTAACAGATATGCAGCCGTCGGTGCACTCGCCTTCATTGGGGCCTTAACTGATGAGACATATAGACGGCTGAGCAAAGCAGAAGTGCACTTACTGCATGTGCTCCTGTGCATGCGCCGCTGGGTTGGCAGTCATAAGTATTCTAAGTATACAGTACGTCCTGCTCCAGATATAATACTTACAATTGGGTTATCCTCCACCAGAGGGCGCTGTGCACTGCAGACATGCAAAAACAGGCTCCTCCCGGCCCTTCATATACCCAGGGACCTCCCACAAATCCCCAGATTTCTCTGCAGTGCTGACTGCGAAGACATGAAGTTTCACTCTCTCGCAGGTGAGCGGGGCTATTACAGCCTGCGGCCTGTTGGACTATTCCCACCCGTCCTCCTTGTGATGTGCCTCCCAGCCTGGGCTGCGCTGGTCGGGTGAAGGTAGGCAGCACTAGGCGTGCTTAACGGAGCCATGCTCCACCGCAGTCCCCCACCAAAGGGTAGGCGGTTTAGGCTGATGGTGAGCCTCATAGTGGATGTCCCTCCCGCATTATTGTCCCATGCCCCGTGTAGAGGTGGACCCTGTGTAAAGGGTCGCACTGGTCTGCGGACCCTGTGCTGAACAAATACTGGCCCTGCAGTCAGGGTTGCCAGTGGCTGCGCCTCGTTTCAATTCACCTCTCTCCCCTTGCTTAAATCTCACTCCTGATGAGTCGCACTCGAGCGGGAATGAACAGCAAGTCGTGCCGCGCAGACGGCCTACGGCCGATCAGGTGATTTCGAGGTTGGCAGAGCAGTTGGGCCATGGTAAGAAGCGGTCCCTGACGCCTCCGGTTTCGCCCATTCCTTCTGAATCTGAAGAGTTCACTGCTGAGCAGGGTTTTGCTCTTTCTGATGAAGGTCGGCTATTCTCTGACTCGGGCTCATCTGACGAGGGGTTGAGGAGTCATGATGATCCGGGCCCCTGTTCTTGGGGCCTGTGTGACACCGCCGAATTACTGATAAAGATCTTCGAGGTCTTGTCCATCTCTATCCCTGGTGAGGCTTCCAGGCCTAGAAGGGAGAGTTTCCATACAGCGCCGCCGCGTTTGGAATTTCTGGAGCAGGATCACTTCCAGGCTCTTGTGCTCAAAGAATGGCAATGCCCTAGTAAACTTCCAGGGGTTCCAGGGGACTGGGATTGGAAATACCCTTTTCCCCCTGATGTGGTTAACTGCTGGTCATCACCTCCTGTGGTGGATGCACCGATCATTGGGGTTCTTAACCCCCCTTTATTGCGGCCCCTACTTATCGTACCCCTCGGGATGATGAGGACCGGCGCATTGACAGGCTGGCTTCCCACGCCTTTTCTTGTGCAGGGACAACTCTGCGCCCGGTCTGTGCCGCGGCCATCGCTGCAGTGGCCGCTAGGACCCTCATCAGAAAGTTGATTGATCATCAACCTGAGGATCTCCCCTGGGAGGTGTTTAATGCACTCTCCAGTTGTGATGTATTTGTAAGATTTATCCTTTTGCCACTGAATGACACCATCAGCATGTGCGCACGCACTTCCGCCCTTGCGGTAGCTATACGCCGATTGGTCTGGCTGCGACAGTGGGGTGTTGACGATGCTACAAAAAAGATTCTTGCTGGGCTTCCCTTTAGAGGGCGACGCCTATTCGGGGCCCGTCTGGACCTGTTTGGAAAAATGGGCAAAACACCCCTTTACAGAAGGCGGTCTCTGCCTTCTCGGGGCAGGAGCACCCCTCCACCCCCTATGTTAGTGTCAAACCCGAACCAGGGGTGTCCTTCCAGCCTTTTGGTATAGATCCCTGCCCCAGGAGTGGCAGACAACGCCCTGGTCCCTCCGGCAGGTAAGTCCAAACCTTTTACCAAAACCCCCCAAGCAGGCCGCAGCACCTTGTCCCTATCAGGAGGCGTCATGCCTCGTTCTGATGCATCCAGAGGAAACTTCCTCCTGACTCCAGGATAGTGTCTGCTGGGCGGCCCCTTCCCGAGATATTCAGGATGCTTCTGGTCCCTGCCTCTCTTCTGGTGTTGGCGCAGGCCACGTGTGGCCTGCGAGGTCTGGGATCACCTGCTGGTTGCCCTTAACAGACAGAGGCAGGGGCCTCTACACAACCTTTCCACATTCCTCCAAAAGGAGGAGACACTCTGCCCATTATGGCCTTCCACAGGTGAGGCAATTTGCGTTCACAGGCGGATTTTTTCTGCATGGTTCCTCTGAGTTGGGCCGCCAGTGCCCTGTGTCCAGGGATCTCTTGCCGTCTGTGGGGACCTAAGACACTTTTTTCATTACCATTGTGCCTTCCAGGCACCAAGAACCTTACAGGTTAATGTTGGCGCTCCAACACTGCTGATTGTGGCCTTGTTATCTGGCCTTGGTTCTGCTCCCTGAGTGATCGCCTAGGCGATGACGGGGGTGATATCTCTACTGAGACCAAGGGGGCGTCCGCGCGATGAACTGCCGGGCCGTCCCTCTTTGCTTCCTAATCCCTGCGTCAGACCGAGTTTGTTACTCGGTTGGTGGTGTCCTTGGGAGTCTTTGGATGGGTGCTCAATCCCCTCAATTCCTCTATTCTAAGCATACAGCACGTCCTGCTCCCGAATAGTCATAACATGTGGGTAGTCCTCCGCCTCCGACGCCGTGCACTGCAGACATGTAGAAAACAAGCTCCTCCCGGTCCTACATATACCGCGGGACCTCCCACAAATCCCCAGATTTCTCTGCAGTGCTGGAACTGCGAAGACATGAAGTATCACGCTCTCGCAGGCGAGCGGGCCTTACGGCCCAAGGTCCTGTGGGACTATTTCCACCCATCCTCTCCAGAAGAAATATGCCTCCCAGCCTAGGCTGCGTGGGTCGGGTGAAGGTAGGTAGCACCTGGTGTGCTGAATGGAGCCATGCTCCACCGCAATCCCCCTCCATAGGGTAGGCGGTCAGGCCGATGGTGAGCAAGAAAGGGGGGGGGGTGTGTGTGGCAGCCCTAGTGCCCATTCGCCATTAGACCTTGTTCCTTTTATCAGGGGGTCAGTGTCGCGCCTCACTGTACAGTGCAAGCTATCTTTCTTACTTTCAGTCTGCTTCGGCAAATTCATTCTAGAGTGTCAGCATCAGATGTTACCTATTCTCCGCTGCGGTACTTGCCGTCGGTTGAAGTTTCGCGCTCTTTGGGGGAGGCGGAGTCTCGGCATGACGCGTCACAGCCTGGCCTGGCCCTCCCCTCGAGGTTCGCAGGCGCCATTTTCTCTATCTTTGCGCGCATGGCGTGGCTCGTCTCCTCCTTCGGTCATGTAAGTGCCCTCCGGGGCAGTATTCTATGTTTTGTTCTGACAGCGCATGGCACTGACTCCACTCCCCTTGTCCCATTGTGTTTTTCAGAAGCCAAGACTTCGTTACCGGCCCCGGCCTAACATATATTACAACGGGTCCTCTTACAAATTCTCCCACATTACTAGCGGGTTTTGGGGCATCCAGGGTTGCTTATAGCATAATTCCCTGTGTTATACTGCATAAAAATCACCATATGGAGGCATTTCAGGATTATGGAACCGGGGTCCCTCTGGGACGTGACCGGCTGTGTGCAGTGTGTGGCCAGCCCCTGGCAGAGGCTGACAAGGCACAGGTCTGCGGACAGTGTGCAGAACAGGCAGGTTTGCTAACAGAGGAACCTCCCTTCCTCACCCCCGTCTCCCCGCTCCCAAATATCACTCATGACGAGTCCCACTCCAGCGGGGACGACCTGCAAGAGGTGCGGCGAGCGTTGCCCACGGCGGAGCAGGTGCTTTCTGGATTGGCCGAGCACATGGGCCCTGGTAAAAAGCGGTCCCTGACACCTCCAGGCTCTCAGATTCCTGACGATACCGATGATTCTGCTGATATGCAGGACCCTGACCCTTCTGAGGAAGGTGAGCTATTCTCAGACTCGGGCTCCTCAATTGAGATGCCCGCGGGCCGTGATGAATCCGAGCCTGGCTCCTGGGGTCTGTGTGGCACGGATGAAATCCTGATCAAGATTTTTGAGGTCTTGTCAATCTCTTTTCCTGGGGAGATCCCCAAGCCTAAAAGGGAGAGTTTCCATACAGCGCCGCCGCACTTGGAGTTCCTAGAACAGAAACATTTCCAGAATATTATATCCCAGGAATGGGAATCGCCTGGTAAGCTTAAAGGGATTCCAGGGGTCTGGGAATGGAAGTACCCTTTTCCCCCTGATGTGGTCAATTTATGGTCAGCTCCCCGGTGGTGGACGCGCCAGTTATAGGGGTCACAAACCCCCCCTTTATGACTGCCCCCTTTTACCGTACCCTTCGGGATGCTGAGGACCGGCGCATTGACAGACTGGCCTCACACGCATTCTCGTGTGCCGGGACGGCCCTGCGCCCGGTTCGTGCCGCGGCCATCACAGCAGTGGCCGCCAGGACTCGTCAGAAAGATACTGGATCACCGCCCTGAAGACCTCCCTTGGGGGGTGTTTAGTGCGCTATCAGACTGCGAAGCCTTTGTTAAGTTTATTCTATCAGCACTGGATGACACCATTAAGATGTGTGCTAGGAGTTCAGCACTTGCGGTTGCCATTCGCCGCCTGGTCTGGCTGCGACAGTGGGGCGCCGATGGAGCTACAAAAAAGGCTCTCACTTGCCTTCCATTCAGAGGACGCCGGTTATTCGGGGCCCGCTTGGACCTTTTTGGCAAAAAGGCAATAGCACCCTTATGCAGAAGGCCGCTCCGGCCTCCACGAGGCAGGGTCACCCCTCCACCTCCCTACGTTAGTGTCAAACGTGAACCTGAGGTGTGTTTCCAGCTGTTCGGCGTGGATTTCCAACATGGCGCGGGCAGGCAGCGCCCTGGCCCTTCTGGCAGGACCAAGTCCAAATCTGCCAAAACCTCGCAAGCATGAAGGAGCGCCCTCGCCCCTTTTTTTTTTTTTTTTTTTTTCCATCCTCCCCCCTCATCAGTATGAGGTAGTCTGGACCCCGTGGGCCTATGACAGGCTTAGCAATTCTACCTTCACAGTAGTCCATATATGACAACTCTGTCTTAGGTCACGGGCCCCCTGCGGGGGGGGGTGGGGGGTATAGGTTCGGCCTCTTGCAAAGCTCTAGCTCTTCTTAGTTTATCTGGGGTCAGCTGGACGCCAAAGACTATTTCTAGTCAGTGTCACAGGATCAACCCTGCGGCTTGAGGCACTATTTGGGGCCTTTCTTTCGGCCCAGGCTACTAGCCTGGCGTGTCTGGGGATACACCTGAGGTGGGGCTTCTGCGTTGGGACCTACTGGGTCGTCTTCCTTACTCCCCAGCCTTTGCATCAGACGAAGTGGGTCGGTTGGCCGACAGTGTCCCCTGGAAGCTACTGGATGGTTGTTTAAACACCTCATCCCCTCACGGTCACTTATCCACTATTCCTCGTTCCTGGGAAATCGGTTCAGACTTGCTGCCTTCTTCTCTGGCATTAGGGGACCCCTGGTTATGGGGCTCTGCCCCCCTTACTGGCGCCTTGCCTTCACCAGGCAGGTTGGCAGCTGGTGGCATTGTTAGTGGCACATTAAGATGTCATTTATATACCGAGCCCTCTGGCTCTTCGGCGCAGTAGGTTACTAAACCTACATATGTCCCAGCACCCCGGTTCTTGGTCTGTGCTCATGCCTTCTTGGTAAGGTGGTTCCCCTGGAGCTTCCCATATGCAAGGGCCCCGTCAGGGGGGCACTCCCCTTACTTTCCAGCATCTCCTAGAGCAGGGGTACTCAATTACTTTCAGTGGAGGTCCACTTACCAGGGTCTGCCGTGGGATGAAGGTCCGGGGGGGGGCGAGGGAGCTGGGCAATGCCTGAGCGTGCTGGCGGTGGCATCCCCTGCCACCCTCTAACAAGGAGCGCGCCCGCGCCGGCCATTCACAAATGCCTGGCATGGGTACGTGCCCTGCTAAAGGGATAGCGGGGATGCAGCCGCTGCTCGTGCATGCACTGTTGGACCGGGAAAGAAGGTGAGTTTTTGGGTGACCTGGGGGGTTTCACACAGAGGGGCATCCTGATTCTGGATGCCCCGGGAGGAGGGAATCAAGCAGCCCTGGAATCTTATAGATTCCCAAGACGATCTCTGTGGGTTTTGATCCACTTAAATGGAATCCCAGCCACACACATCCGCAGCAGGTGGCATCACTTGCATCCTTCAGCTGTGTGCGGCCACGCACAGCCGAAAGAAAATGCGCAAAGTGATGCCGCTGCTGGCCGCACATGTGCCGTGGGCTCAGACAGCTAAGATCTGTGGAAGAATGGCTGGGTTTTAACTTTCCTGGGTTTTGTTCCATTCCCCCAGGGCATCGTGAATCGAGATGCCCCACTGCATGAATGCCCCCAGAACGCCGCCATTTACTAACCTCTTCCTCGTTCCAACGGCCCATGTGCGGGTTCTCATCTGCCGCAACTATGTCACATGCGCCATTGGAAAGAAGAAGAGGTGAGTGAATAGCAGTTTTCTGGGAGTTTCATACTGTGGGGCATCCCAATTTGGAATGGCCAGGGGAAGAGTCAGCGGGCAGCCATAGAATCTCTTAGATTCCAGGGAGGGAATGCATCCACACCCAGCCCCTGTCCCTAGCACCCTTAACAAAGTTCACATTGAACAATTACCTGTCCTGAAGCGAAGCTGATGAGGAGAGAGACACCGAGCACCTCTTCTCCAGACAGCGGTTCAGGGTCAGCCAGCATGTGTTCCTCTGTCATTGCTGTATCAGTGCTTTGCTCTCCGCACATCAGAGCACTGTCAGCATGCTGGTGGGAGCGAGTCGGCGCGGGAGGGAGAGATGGTCCCGCCCACATCCAATCAGCGTCTTTGCAGCGCAGACAGCCTGAATGAATCAGTGATTCATTGGCTGTGCTGTCTGCCAGTGATGACCTCGCCGCCGAGTGCCAGTGCCGGCCCTGCCGTCAGCGACCGTGCGCGGGCGGCAGGCGAGGCTGAGCGGAGGGGCTGTCGCGGGTGCGCAGGCGCGCACCTTACAGGGAACACTGGGCAGCGGCCCGGACAAATGGCGTCTGCGGTCCGGATTCGGACCGCGGTCCGCCATTTGAGTACCCCTGTCCTAGAGTATGGTCACCCTGGGTACCAAGTCTCGCAGGTTTGGCAGGGGTAAGGTAAATCCCTTCCACAACCCCCGTGGTTCTAGGTTGGGCCCCTTAGAGGGTCCATCTTACCTGCTGGGCTTGTTGAATCGGTGGGCCCCCGTTGTCCCTATATGGCGGGCCTTCTCCTCCTTCAGGTCCGGTCGGTTTATGGGGACTCCTGGTCTGTTGAAATACAATGGCATGTTTTTAATGCTGGTCTAAAGATTGTGACAGGTTGCTACCTCTGGAGGGTCCCTGTTCCTGGCCTGGGCGGGGTTCTACCCCCCCTGCTTTTCAGCGGTATTCGCTTCAATGGATGCCCTTAGTGGCAGGTTATGCTATCCCGGTGTTGCCCGGGGAGCCTAGCGTGGCTCTGAGGGGTCTCCCTCCTGACACAGGGCCTCTGCCCTTGCTCCTACTGTCCCAGGATATTCTGAATCCGGTCAGGGGGCCTGAGTATTTAGGCATAGCCTTGTTATTTCATATGCTTCTCTTCATCACCCTACCCTTGGGTTCTGCGCACGGCTGGCCTGATGGAGAGTCCCATGGGATCTATGGCCTCGACGGCCCTGGGAGTAATGGTTAGCAGGCGCCTCTGCTGAAGGCTGCTGAATTGTGATATCTCTGTTGGGGCGGTTCTGCCCTTATCAGGTCTCTTCCTGTTTTCAATAAAAGGTCTCCTGTCGGGGGATTGACTGCTGATTCATTCGCCCCGTGGGGACGGGCCTCATCTTCTGGGTGACTTAGTACGAGAGGGGGTTTGGGAGCTAGCTCCCCAGCTTCCCCTTACTGCACCGATAACGGCTTGGTGGTATCCCATATTGATTGGCATGGGCCTTAGTCTCTTCCCGGTAAGACGTTATCGGTTCCCAGGGCCTTTAAAGCCGGTACAGAGTAAGTTGGGGTTGGCTCCCCATCTCGGGACTCTGAAGGCGTAGGCCTGTCTTGGCCTTCCTGCAGGAGTATGGTTCTGTCACCCTTGTAGAGTATGCTCTTTGGGATTGCTTAGCTGCACCTCCCCAGTAGTTCCATACGTCCCTGTGGGGATCAATTTTCATTCTGTTACCCTGCGGATTTCCTGGGGACCCTGCCTGGATGCGGTCTCAGCTGCCCTGTAGGCCAGCACGCTCTTTTGGGGCCTTCTGACTCCCGTCAGACATGTGCCTGAGACGATGGATCTGGTTACTTACTCCCTGACGATGTATACACATATATACTTGTACAGATGGATACGGCTACAGGCACCCCATGCCTGGGGGCGCTCCTTTTACGCTGGGCTTCCGGTTCTGGTGGTCTGTTGGACCCTTGATTCAGTCCCTTAGTCTAGCCATGGGCTGATTATTATTAATACTAATATGAGGGTCTACATCCCTCTACAGGTTTTGCACTTCTCCCCATGCCGGCCTTCTTGGCCTTTAGAGGGGTCTGCTGTTCTTGGGGGGCTACGTGCGCCTCCTTAGGTATGCGCCTGGTGTCTATTCCAGCGCCATTGCACCTTGGACTGATCCTTCTGGATGCTCCCTGATCTTGGGGAAGCCTTGGCTTCCTGATAATTAAGACTCTGTATTCCCGCCTTGGTCGGGTGACCTGTTTGTTCCCTTCGGGGGTGTTACAAGAGTTGCCACAAGGCTTCCTTGCCTGTGAGCTGGTTGGGTCACTACACTGACCTATGTTCCTTCAGGGGAGTGATTCTTCCCCTTTACTGTTTACTCTGTTACCATGGGTGCTTGGGTTTCACTGGCCCTTTGGCACCAGGGTTTTTTCTCTGTTAGTTCAACTACTAGAATTATGGCCTGTCTCTGATCATACCTTCATGGTCCTGTTATGAGACTGACGTTAGAGCCCTTGCTCATGTCATGCCTGTTACAAGTTTTGCAGGTGACAGCGCCTTTACTGTCCGCTGTGCCTTGCTTTTCTGGGGATCCCACCCTGCTTATGGACACTGCTATTGGATGTCCCACATGTTATGACTATTCGGGAGCAGGACGTGCTGTATGCTTAGAATAATACAACTCTGTGAAGTACTCACCTGTAGAGTCGATATTATACGCATACAGCACGTCCTACTCCACCCCACCCTGGTTTCACTAATTCTGGATCCCATGTATGGTGATTATTATCATTAAGATATTCCTACCAGTTATTCTGGGTGGTTGGTTCCTCCTGGCTTCTCTTCTCACTGCTTTTCAATGCTGGGGATTTGTGGGAGGTCCCGCGGTATATGTAGGACCGGGAGGAGCTTGTTTTCTACATGTCTGCAGTGCACGGCGCCGGAGGCGGAGGACTACCCACATGTTATGACTATTTGGGAGCAGGACGTGCTGTATGCGTATAATATCAACTCTACAGGTGAGTACTTCACATAGTTGTATTTTTTCCCCCTAGTGGTATCTCCATTCCTAGGGTTGAACTTGGATTCGGTTCAGACAGGAACCTGCTTCCTTGACTATAATTGGACAATCCGGTTGCATGGGCTCGGTCCCTCTTGCTGTTCCCGTCTCTTCACCAGGCTGGATTGTAGCTGGTGGGCCTGTTGGTGGCTGTTCAAAGGTTGTCCCTTGTGCTCAGAGCCCTTGGGCTCTTCTGCTACTCTTATTGTAAATGCTGGACTGGGTTCCAGCTTCCCTGGAGCTGGGTCTGTATACCCTTCCACCTTGGTACGGTGGTTTCCCCTGAGACTGTTGTACTAGGGGTACCAGTCAGGGGGTGCCCCCTTCCTTGCGTCTTCCTGCAGTTGGATACCAAATCTATCAGGTCGACGGAGGGGGGACTTTTTTCTCCTAAATTCCCCTGTGGTTCCGGGGGAGGTGGGACCTTTAGGGGCTCATCCACCTGTCTAATTTTGAAGCAGTAGGCCTTCAGGTTGGCTCTATATCGCTGAACTTCTCCCTTGCGGGATCAGGCTATTTGGGGGCCCCTTGGTCTGTCTGAAGACAGTGGCCTGTATTAATTATCTGTGTGGACTCCGGAAGCAGGATGATCCCCCAGGAAGGTATCTGATCCTGATCTGGGTGGAGGACAGCTTTCCCTGCATATCTGCGATATTCGCTTCTGTGGATGTCCTTCTGCGACATGATGTGCTTGTTCTTGTGTCTCCATGTGATCCGTCTAGTGTGGATCATTTCTGGCCCCTTCCCTATCATGGGTCCTAGGCCCTTGTTTCCCTGTCTCAGATTGTTCTGACCTTCATCATGAGGCTTCGTAACTTTATGATGGACTTTTTGTTCTATATGTCTTACCTTCATTCACCCTGCTTGACAGGGTTCTGTGCAAGTTTGCTCTGGAAGGGGGAACCAGTGATACTGGCGGCCCTTGGGTGGCCTATTGGAGTGTGGTTTGCAGATGTGGTTATGTGGACAGCGGACCTGTACGTCCTGTCAGGAGTGCTGGCCTGCTCACTCAGGCCCCCCCCTTTCTCTATTTCATCCCTATCTACAGACTCTGGTCTGGATGGTCTGACGGTTGATTCATCCACCTTGATGGAAATGGGTGTACCTTCTGGGTGTCTGACTTCTGGAAGCCTAGAAGTTGGCTTCTTCTGCCTCTTCTTCCGTCTATTGTGGGGTATTGTTTACCCATATTGATTGGGGTGAGTTTCTGGTCTCTCCCCTGTGGGCGCGCTCTGTTCCCAGGGTTATGCAGTTATTACAGCATGGGTTGGAGTTGGCTCTCCTACTCGGTCCCCTGGTGGTTCAGGCTCTGCCCTGTCCATCTTCTGCAGAAGTCTTTACTCAGTTCCTTGTCTGTGTTGACTTTTCTTTCAGGGATTGCTCAGCGGCATCCCCCACATAGTTCTAGGGTCCCTGTTGGGATTGATTTCTATTTGGTTTGCCTTGCGGGGTGTTCCCCTTTGGCTCTATTCTAGATGCTGTCTGACTGTTCTTATCCATAAGGTTGGGGCTGGTACCTCAGTCGGCTGTGTTTCTGAGCGGGCGGATCTGTCTAGCTAGCCCTCGTTTCTTCTGTATCTTCACCGAGATGAGGCGGTGTTCCGCCTTACGCCGGTTCTTCTGCCTAAGGTGGTGTCTTAGGCTCCAGTATTAAGACATTATCCTTCTTCTGGGATTTATTCCTTGTAATGCTGAGGCAAGGGAATCTATTTTCCCTCAATAGCTGCTGGAATTTTTTTCCTGGATTGTCTCCTGTCCCTTGGGGGACTGATGCTCCTTGGGGGTTGTGGGCACCTACATCTGGATGTACCTGTTCTCGTCTGCCTCTAAGGGTTAGGCGGCCTTGGGCCTGGCCTTTACTTGTATAAGATGTCCCTTCTGGTCCTGGGGAAGGCTTGGCTCTTCCTGGGCTACTTTAGTTTTTGCTCTTGTTAGACTTTTACTCAAGCCTATTCCTTAAAGGGGAAGAGCTCTTCTCACTCTGACTACGCTGGTGCTTTGGTATCTGGTGCCTTTCAGCACCAGGTCTTGTTGAACAGGTTGCTTGAACGCTACTTGTTTTCTTGTCTGTACCCCTTCAAGGGTTGTTTTTGATGTTGGAGTTAGAGCCTTTGCTCGTGTCGCTCTTGGTAGCGAGGTATTGCAGGTTACAGTGCCTTCAACTGTCTGCTGTTGCCTTTTTTGTTGGGGATCCCACCCTGTTCTATGGACACTGCTATTGGATGTCCCAAGTGTAAGTATTATATCTGGAGCCTGACTTACTGTATACTTAGAATAATACAATTCTGTGAGATACTCACCTGTAGAATTGGTATTATACGTATACAGTACGTCCTGCTCCACCCCACCCTGGTTTTTGCATTATTCTGGATCCCCTGTATGGTGATTGTTGTTATTGTTATCATTACCGGTTGTTTTTGGTGGTTGGATTCTCCCGGCTTCTGGTTCACTGCTTTTCAATGCTGGGTATTTGTGGGAGGTCCCTGGGTATATGAAGGGCCGGGAGGAGCCTGTTTTTGCATGTCTGCAGTGCACAGCGCCCTCTGGCGGAGGATAACCCAATTGTAAGTATTATATCTGGAGCAGGACGTCCTGTATACGTATAATACCAATTCTACAGGTGAGTATCTCACAGAATTGTATTTTTACAAGCAAACTTGGGAGGTTCACTTAGTGGGTCCTCCCCACTATGGGTTAGTGACCACCCAGTTTTGCTGGGTAGATGGGCAAGCCTGCTTGGAGGACCCTATTAGCTGTTGACAGTCATGCAGGGGCGTGTAGACCTCCTGGTTAGTTTACTAGTATACTTCAGCCCAGAGCCGATGCCAGCAGAGCTGGTCATGTGTCAGGGCTCTAGGATGGGCCCAGCCTACTGGCAGCTGACACAGCCAAATAATGATTCATTGGCTGTGCAGTGCAGCGTCACCAAGGATGGACGACCCGAAAAAAAAAAAAAAAAAAAAAAAGGTAAATGTAGGTGGCACTCCGTTGGATGAAAGTTGCAGGCTGGCTGCAGGTGGCCCTATTCACCTACAATTTTACTGTGAAGGAGCTGGGGAGGAGCGATGCCATGCCAGACATCTCAGACAAGTGCTGTCAACTGCTGCTGCCACCCCGCCCTGATCGACTCTACTGCGAGAGGAGGAGCAGTGCTGGATAACTGATTTGGTGAGTCCAGACAGTCCACAGTTCCCCAGTTCACACTCGCACTAGGCTACACTCAACATCCACTTTAGGGACTCGTTTGTCAATCATTTTTATCATGTAAAAGCTCCCACCATGCACCACTTTAAAAGATTCATGGACTGCTGAGTTCCCAGAGGGCATGGGTAAGTGGACCAAGAGTCTTTGAAGACAATTGGTATACTTTAATGTGGACTGAAACCGGTTTACCTTTAATTCCCATTCAATGGCCTCCCGAATTGGTATGCTTCACTGTGTGACATGCCCCAGGATCACTGTAACCAGCCAACCCATAGTGCATGCACAGGCCATGGCAGCATCCCTCTAGCTTGTGCTCCCTCTTGTGCCAGACCTTTTTGAATGGATGGTGTGGGCATGCACATCCAGAGGGG
Organism: Gastrophryne carolinensis; assembly: GCA_027917425.1. NCBI lineage: Eukaryota > Metazoa > Chordata > Amphibia > Anura > Microhylidae > Gastrophryne > Gastrophryne carolinensis. The sequence continues at coordinate 223,537,668 of CM051239.1, read as the reverse complement.
AGCACCAGCCGGAGGCTCCAAACAAACTTTTCATTCAGAATAGATGCCAGGTATTAATATTCATGGTAATCTATTCTGATGGCTTGAAATCCACACATGCACAAGTGGGGGTAAGATATCTGGCAAACTCTGTGGGATTCTCACCCATGATCATCCCAAATTGGACCAAAGCCCAGGTAATTGAAAACCCTGGGTTTTCCAATTTAAAGGTGAAGAACTAAGCTGGGAACAGGAGGCAAGGTGGCCTTTGTATGAAATAAATGACTCTAAAATCTGTACAAAGAAACCCGAAAGGCAAAACAAAAGTCCCTCCCCACCACTCACCCCAGTGCTCAGCCATGTTAAGAGTTAATATAGCAGCAAGCTTGTTCCCATGACTGTCCCATCAGTGGCAGCAAGGCTGCGCATGTGGGCACCCCCTCTTCCTCTGCTTTTGTGTGTCACTAGTGGCTGACCATCGGGTTGCTTACTTTGACTCTTGGGCAGAGGGGTTGAGGATGCCACATATGTGCATTCTCACTGTGGCCTCTGCTGGGACTGGCGTGAAAAGAAGCAGGTGAGATAACTTTTTTTTTTTTTTCTCTTTATCCCTTAATGTGACTGAGCACCAAGGGTCATGGGGTGGAAAGGCACATTTTTTTGATGTTAAAGAGTATGTTCAGGCAGAAAAAACTCTACACTCCCCATTTCTCCAATGCAGACCGTCGCTCCTAGTCTGGGGAGTCTTTCTTCCTCGAAAGGCAGGGTCCCTGCTCATCGTAACTGATGGCGAGGGCATCGAAGGGAGATGGGAAGAGACTCACGATGAGCAGAGTGGCACAGTGCAGGAGCTGAATCCAGCCTATCAGATAAGCACTGCAGCCCCGGACTGGGAGCAACGGTCTGCGTGGTTTTCTGTCTGAAAATGTACTTTGTGCTTATCTGCTACTCCTCTATATAGTTTTGATGCACATATCATGATCCCTAGAGGGACATCCAGATTTGGGATGCCCTGCCACATTGTCAGTTGATTCCAGGATCCTACAGCTGCACTAATTTTCAGAGGACCTCGCTCTGCAGCGGCATCCTTTCTCCCTCTGCTCTGCATGCCACCTCCGGCAGACCTTCAGTTCTCTGCTGATTGCCACAGGTCCCCGCTGCAGAATCCCAGAAGTAGGGGAGTATATGGTATGAGCTGTGCGGTTTCAGGAGAGGGGCACCCTGCAGTACATGGTTTATGCTATGTCTGCCAAATTTGGGATGCTTCGCAAACCCCCTAAATACAGAGCATATGCACAAGCCAATCACTGCCTGGGGACACTGAAAACTGCTGCACACTGCATTGCTAATTGGTGGAAGCAGTCCTGTCGCATGTGTGCAGACGTGTGCATCAGCTTCCTGTGTTCTCTTTGGTGGCTGGCTCACAAAGTTAGTATACTCTGTGGGCATGTGAACTGACACACTGCAAAGGGGCTTACGTAAACCTGGAGCCAGCCCTGCATCAGCCATGGCTGCAGGGAATACTGAGTCACTAAACTGGAATGCATATTGATTTGGAACATGTTCTTCTGCACCTTTGATCTCCTTTGACCAGTTCTGTTTGCTGTGGGACATTTTCGGGACATAAGTAACGTCACACCCTATCTTGCAAGGATTAAAGTGATGCTCAGTGACGGCACCATTTCAAGAGCTGTCTGAGCCCAGTTTTATGGAGACGATCCTTCAGGGGGGTACAGAGGTACAACCGAAGCAAAGTACATGGTGCCCCTTAGAGCACACTGATGCTTGGGATTACCACAGACACGTTAAGTGTAGGGTTGCGTTTCTTTTCATCCTTCAAGGTGGCCCTCCCCCTGGAGAGGAAGCACAAACTGGGAAAGCGTTTAAAAGTCCCACCCTTCCTCCCTGTCCTCGGTATTATGTTTCCTCTCCAGGAAATGGCTGGGATACAGACTTCGAGCGAGCTCCTCCCCCTAGAGAGGAAACCCAACTGGAACATGTTTAAAAGCCCCACCGTCCTCAGTATTGTGTTTCCTCCCTAGAAGGAGGACCTCTGGAACAACAGCCAGTTTATTTTTTTATTTTTTTTTTCTTTATACCCCAGGGGGTGTCTGGGGAGGTGCTCGCCAACCACTGGATCACCACAACATCAGGACACCTGAAAGCTGCACTGCTGAAAATGCTGATCACCTCCTGTGCCTGGACGCTGCAGTGGCAGATAGCATTGGCTGGAAGAGAAGCCGCATGTCCAGCAGGGAGGGCGGAGCCAAAACTCAGGCGCCTTCTGTAACAACTTCCGAACCATGGGGTCACTTCTGGCCAGACTCGCATGTTTTCCAGATGCACTTCCTGGCCCCTGTGTGCCACAGAGGGGGGAGAGGCAGCGAGGCGGTGGGACAGTGTGTTACAGAGACGCATGTTGTCTCCAGCAGCAGCAAGCGGGCTTGGACCGCAGCGGTGCTATCAAACTGAATAGTTTTCTTTGCCAGGATGCCCCATCGGTATAAGATTGTGAGGTGTATATTTTTCTTCTGCTTTTGGGGGTGGGATACAGAGTGATATGCCTCTTGTATGTATCTATAACACTCAGTAATCGGGATTCCCCTTCTTCGGTTATCTGTTCCTCTAAGAGTAAGGAGAAGGAAAAGGAGAAGGTTCCCAAGCCTAAGCTGGACATTAAAACCATCATACTCTGATTAAACTGCCCCACAATCTGGACAGATTAATGGAATAGATCCTTCTGTAAGGCTTGCTTAGAATACAAGATGCAAAATAAAGTGTTCAGTTATTTTATACAGATGCTGGGCAGTATGCAGTCTGACATCACCTCTACCCTAGGTAGGTCTTCGATCAGGAGTAGGGCATCTGCTTCCACGGATCCTACCTCCGCTCAGAACCAGGGGTTGATTAGTCAGCTACCCACAGACTCGGTTCAAGTCTGAATTACTACCCTTAATCCCACTTCTCTAGAAGTGGCCACTGAGTTAGTGGATAGTGAGGTTATAATTTCCTTGAGGGAGGATTCCCTTAATGCAAACTTTGGGGGAGAATCCGAGGTCAAGACCCCAGAAGTTCAAGCAGTAGTATTTAAGCAGTAACCTTGTCACCTATGGAGGACAATTACAATACTTTGTAGATTCGCTCTGACAAACAGCCCATATCTGCTCAGGATACATTGTACTGTAAATTATTGGTTAAGAAAGCTAAGCTTTCTGGTTCATTCTGCTCCCCTTGAGATCATGAGCTCCCCATGAGATCAAGGAGTGGCAGTTTCAGGTGAAAAGTTTCTGCCCATTTCCTTAAAGCAAAAATGTCTGTTTTATGAGGTAGCGTCTACTTTTTGGACCAAGTGTACTAGACTAGATGCCTCTCTGGCTTAGGTATCGCGTTCGGTGGACTTCAGTTTTGAGGACTCGGGATCTTTACATTATCCCATGGACCGTCGTACAAAGGGAATCCTTAAACGGGCATGGGATGCTACAGCCTTTGCCTTTAAACCTACGATGGCTTGAGACTGTGTGTCCAAAAACCTTGAGACCTTGCTTTCCAACCTCAGGGGTTTTATAAAAAGGGGCACTCCCAAGCCTCTTCTTGATATGCTCCCTGCTATGTTTAGAGCCATTTCCTTTCTAGAGGATGCCTTGGTCGAGGCAGTTTAGACTACTGCTAAGGCCACTGCACTTATCAACTGTGCCAGAAGAGCCATCTGGCTGAAATCTTACAGGGTGATTTGGCCTCCAAGGCCAAACTATGTGGCATCACATTTGAGGGGGATTTGATCTTCAAAACTAGAGATCATTCTCTCTAGGTCTTCTGAAAGCACTAAGAAGTTTTCTACAAAAGACAAATGATTTAGGAATAAGACCAGTTTCAATCCTAGATCCTCACAGCCCCTCCCTATTAGTATACAACCTAAGAAGCACTGGGGGTCAGCACAAGGGGGCCGTTGACCCAACCCTATCTGTGCACCCCCCACCCAATTCAATAGATCTCGGTCCTGACACCGAGATGACTGGATGACCCGTATCGATCTCCAAGATGCCTATTTACGCATCCCAATTTAGCCATGGCACAGCAGCTTCCTAAGATTTGTGGTGTTTCTAGACAGAGAGATTCTTCACTTTCAATACAGGGATCTCTTTTTCGTCATTTAATCAGCGCCCAAAAGCTTTGGCAGAAGTATTATGTGTCCTAAGATCTTGGAAGGTCCCAGTCTTTCCATATCTACTGAACCTTCTGGTGATCAGGAGATCAGAGTCCGAAGTCTTATAGAACCTCAGTTTGACAAGGTCACTCCTGCAGAGTCTGGGGTGGAATATAAACGGGGACAAGTCTGTCCTGTTTCCACCCAAGCCTTACATGTTTCTGGGATACATCAGACTCCTCCCAGCAGATGATTTTTTTTTTTCCAATCTGGCCAGAAAAGTTCAAAGCTTCATGAGGAGGGATCGGTTCTCCTTCAGAAGGATATTCAAGGATCACTATTATGAAAAATTGCATTCAAAAAGATAATAGCCTGACAGTAACCTCTAACGTGTGTAAATAATGTGGCGATAGAAAAGAAAAAACATCTATTCCTTACTTTTAAATTGTAAAATGAAATGGGGGGGATCTGTTGGGTTTTCTTCAGTGAACTGAAGCACACAGCCACAGCATTTAGCCCAGCTGTGTGTGAGGTGCTGCTTCTGTGATGAGACCAATAAATGTATAAAATATCTACAAAATAAACTGACTGTGACTGAAAAAAAAAAAAAAAAAAAAAAAAAAAAAAAAAATATATATATATATATATATATATATATATATATATATATATATGTATTAAAGTGAAGTGAAACCCCTGAATGGCCGATCCTGGAGTCTAAAAACTGGGGATAGTGAAAATCCTGGGTCTTGTTCTGCTTGAAATACACAAAGCTGAAAAGAAGAGTAAATGGAAAATGCAAAGATACTGCAGACAGCAGCTGAGATAAAACGAAAGACAAACTGGCAAAATAATAAATCTGAAGGGCAACAACAGGATGAAAACAGATGCAATTATGGAAAAAGTAAACAAAAAAAATTACAGAGTCGGGTTAGAACTTTACACTTTGCACACTGACAAAGTCAAAGCTCTATTAGCTGAGCTATCCAGGCTGCCAAAGGCAAGTGAAACTTTAAAATTTAACAACTCGGAAGCAATGTTCCACAATACAGTCTCTTTCTCCCCCTGCAGTCTCTCTACTTCAGACAGCAGCAGAGCTAACATGAGAAAAACTGTCAAAATAATAAATGTGGAGAGCAATGAAAACAGAGAAATACAATTGTGGAAAAAAATAAAAAAATGAAATGGTAGGAATCCGGATTAGAATCATCCTTCTGCATGCAAAGCAATAATTCTAACAACTGAGCTATACAACCTGCTTGAATCATGGCATGATTTCGAATAATAACTGTGAATCAGACTTCCTAGTGTCTCTCTATAAAGACTGAGATCATCTGTAACCTACGGGACCTCTCTCCTCTCTCTCTCTCTCTCTCCTATGTCCCTCTCCACATGAGGCAACATTACAGGGACAGACTCAACCCTGTCCCCTTCCTTTTCCACTGCTGTCGCTCAGACAACTGTTTTACTCTCCTATCTGATGGGCAACACCGCACAGACTGACTCAAACTCCGCCTAATTACTATGCAACTCCCTCTCCCCCCCCCCCCCCTTTCCCTCCAGTATGTTGAGCCTCTCACCTCACCATGCACCATCTTGGAGTTCTCCCCTGTGCTCCATGTGGTTTAGTCCCAGGTGACAACAGACGTCACCCACCAGCAGCTGTTGCTCTACAATGAGAGAATATTTCATTTATTTTTCACCCTTACATTTAATGCTCAGTCCAACATTTACATATATTGCAAGTACCATTTTAATCTGTGCTCCCATAAAAAATGTGCAATAGTGCTCCTTTAATGATCCTGGGATTAATGACCTCTACCATCCTGGCCATTACCTGGGCACAGCTTCACTTCTGGCCACTATAGGGTTTTCTACTTCAAGCCTGGGATCACTCTCCATATTCTTTGGAGCAGACCACTACCCTCCCAGAGGCAATCAAGAACTCTCTTTGGTGGTGGATGAATCCCTCAGTCCTGCAGGCAGGACACCTCTGGAGGCGGACAAATCTTATAATTACCATGTATGCCAGTGGTTGGGGATAGGGGCACACCTGGACTCCCACCACATACAGTTCCAGAGAATTGAGGCACAACTCCTCAAATTTCAAAGAGCTCAAAGCTGTGTAGGACGCTCTAAATCACTTCAAACCCCTCTTAAGACATCCAAATTTGATCGGACAACATGAAGACAGTATTCTACTTAAATTGTCAGGGGGGGGGGGCAGTCCTCCTGCTGAGTTGCATACTAGTGGGGATTCTCAGCCTGATGTGTCTTCTAGCCTGGCTACCGTTGAGCAGTTGATTGCTAAGTCCTTAGCGCGTAAGGCCCCTGCTAAGAAGCGGCACTTGACGCCTAATGTCACTGTTTTCCCTATGGGAACTGAGGAGTTTTGGAATCTTTGTGGCTATACCCCGTCTGATGAAGGGGAGCTCTTTTCTGATTCAGGCTCATCTGATGAGAGACCAAGGGGTCATGACGATTCTGGCTCTGTCCCCTGGGCCCCGGATGACACTGACAGATTATTGACCCAGATTTTTGAGGTTCTGTCCATCTCTCTCCCTGTTGCGGCTCCCAGGCAGAGGGGAGCTTTTACATACAGAAAAATCACGTTTGGAATTTCCCGAGCAGGCACATTTCCATAACCTTGTGCTCAAGGAATGGGAGCGCCCCAGTAAACTTCCCGGGGTTCCAAAAAGTTGGGATAGCAAGTATCCCTTTCCGGCTGAGGTGATTAAATGTTGGCCATCCCCCCGAGGTGGATGCCCCGATCCTAGGGCTATCTAACACCTCTGTCATGCATTTCCCTGACTCTACTACCCTGTGGGATGCTGAGGACTGGCGCATTGAGCAGTTGGCATCCCACGCCTTTGCATGTGCAGGGACGGCGCTGCGCCCAGTCTGTGCCTCTGCCATTACTGCTGTGGCCACTAGAACCCTTATCAGAAATATGCTTGATAGTGCCCCTGATGATTTGCCTTGTGAGGTGTTTAATGCACTCTCCAGTTGTGATGTTTTTGTAAATTTGTCCTCTCAGCATTAGATGACACCATCAGAATGTGTGCCAGAACTTCTGCCCTTGTGGTGGCTATACGCCGCTCGGTTTGGCTACGCCAGTGGGCTGCTGACAACGCTGCCAAGAAGGCCCTCACTGGGTTTCCCTTTAAAGGACTACGCCTGTTTGGGGATCGCCTGGACCTTTTTGCTAAGAGAGGCAGGTTACCCCAGCGCAGGCGGCAATCTTGGCCCTTTCGGGGTCAGGGTTCCTTCTCCTCCCCCTACCGTGGTGCAATACAGGGAAAGGGGGTTTTCCTTTCCTGGGGCTCGGGGAGATTTCTGGGGTAGAGGCAGAGGATGTGGACATCCTGGCTCCTCCTGGGGTCCCAAAGCAAAATCCTCTCCCAAGCCCCCTCAGGCATGATGGGGCGCCCTCACCCATCCGGGTGGGGGGACGGCTGCAGCACTTCGCTCACGTCTGGAGGCTTCATGTCTCAGACCGGTGGATTCAGGAGGTAGTGTCCTCCGGTTACAAGTTGGAGTTTGCCGCCAATCCCCCTCCAAGATTAATCAGATCCCGGATTCCTCAGGACCCTGTGTCAGCTCAAGAGCTAGTGCAAGGTCTCCTGGAGCTGGGGGTCATCTGCCGGGTCCCCTTAAGAGAAAAAGGCAAGGGCTTTTATTCCAACCTATTCACCGTACCCAAAAAAGATGGTTCAGTCAGGCCCGTCCTGGACTTGAAGATCCTCAACAAGTTTGTCAGGGGCAGGCGCTTTCGCATGGAAACTCTGCGCTCTGCCATCAGTTCCCTGCGCCAAGGGGATTTCATGACTTCTGTGGACATCAAATATGCTTATCTTCATATTCCTGTGTTCCCAGGTCATCAAAGGTTCCTCAGGTTCGCTCTGATGGATCAACACTACCAGTTTGTGGCCTTGCCCTTCGGCCTCACTTCAGCTCCCAGGGTGTTCACCAAGGTGCTGGCTGGCGTGATGTCTCTGCTCAGATGTCAGGGCGTCCGCGTGCTTCCCTATCTGGACGACATTCTCATCACTTCTCAGTCTCTACATCAGGCAGAGTTGGATACTCATCTGGTGGTGTCCACTCTGGAGTCATTTGGATGGGTGATCAACCACCCCAAGTCCTCACTGTCCCCTTCCTTGGTAACTCCATTCCTAGGAATAAATCTGGATACAGTTCAGGCAAGAATCTTCCTTCCTCAACAGAAGGGGGACAGGCTCAGTCCCTCCTAGCTTGTCCCCGTCCCTCCATTAGGCAGGGGATGCAGCTGGTGGGCCTGATGGTGGCATGCTTCGAAGGGGTCCCTTATGCTCAGTTCCACTTGAGGCCCCTGCAACTTCACCTATTGTCAGTATGGGACAAGGACCCAGCGTCCCTCGACGGGGTCTGTGTGCTCTCCCCCCTGGTCAGGAGATCCCTCTCGTGGATGGACTCAAGGAACCTGTTGGGGGCAGATCCTTTCTTGCCCCTTCCTGGGAGACGGTCACCACGGATGCCAGTCTGTCAGGTTGGGGGGGTTTCTGGAAGTCCCTGCGGTTCCAGGGGAGGTGGGGCCCTCAGGAGGCCCACACACCTATCAATGCCTTGGAACTGCGGGCGATCAGGCTAGTTCTGGCTCACTTGACTACTCACCTTCGGGGCTTGCCTGTTCAGGTGCGCTCGGACAACCAGACGGCAGTTGCCTACATCAATCATCAGGGAGGGACCCGGTGCAAGGGGACCCTCCAGGAAGTGTCTATGATCCTGACTTGGGCGGAGGCCAATGTCCCCTGCATATCAGCTGTGTACATCCCGGGGGTGGAAAATCGCCTGGCGGACTCTCTGAGCAGGGGGACCTCTCGGCAGGGAGAATGGTCCCTATGCAGCAGGGTGTTTCAATCTATGTGTCACCGTTGGGGCCAACCAGATGTGGATCTGTTTGCGTCCCGCCACAATCACAAGCTCCCAGCTTTTGTCTCTCTGTCCCAGGATCCTCTGGCCTTGACCTCGGATGCGCTAGCAATGTCATGGCAGTACTTTCAGTTCCTGTATGTCTTCCCTCCAATCCCCCTGCTGGGCAGGGTTCTGCGCAAGATTGCTCTGGAAAGGGTGTCAGCAATTCTGGTGGCCCCTAGGTGGCCAAGAAGAGTGTGGTTCGCAGACGTGGTTCAGCTTGCAGTAGATCAGTACGCTCTGCCCTTGGTGCCAGATCTGCTCACTCAGGGCTCACTACGCCATTCCAATTTACAAACTCTGGCTTTGACGGCTTGGCTGCTGAAACCTCCATCTTGATGGAGAAAGGGCTGTCTTCCTCGGTTGTGGATACTTTGATTAAAGCTAGGAAGAAGTCTTCCTCTTCCATTTATTACAGGGTTTGGCGTGCCTACATTGACTGGTGTGAGTCTAAGGCTGTTCCCTGTCGTGTGTTCTCTATTCCCAGGATCCTGGAGTTCCTGCAGCATGGGTTGGAGATGGGGCTCCAACTCAGTACTCTGAAGGGTCAGGTTTTTGCCCTGGCTATTTTCTTCCAGAAGTCCTTTGCTCAGCACTCTCTGATCAGGACTTTTTTCCAGGGGGTCACTCATGTGCACCCCCCACATAAGCCTATGGTGCCTGTTTGGTATCTGAACTTGGTTCTGTCAGCCTTGCAGGGTGCTCCCTTGAACCTGTGCAGGATGCTGCCTTGGCCATTCTTACGCTCAAGGTTGTCTTTCTGGTGGCTATCACTTCTGTCAGGTGTGTGTCTGAGTTGGCGGCGCTTTCCATTCAGCCCCCCTACTAGGAGAGACACCAGGACAAGGTGGTGTTTCATTTCAAACCTGACTTTCTGCCTAAGATAGTGTCTGCCTTTCATTTGAATCGGGATATTGTTCTTCTTGTGCCCTAATCCTAGCAATGCTAAGGAGGGGGTTTTGCACTCTTTGGATGTGGTTAGGTGTCTGAAGTACTATCTGGTGGCTACTACACCTTTCAGGAAAACTGATGCTCTTTTTGTGGTCCCTTCTGGTCCTAGGAAGGGTTTGGCTCCTGCCAAGTCTACTATCAGCAAGTGGATTCGTCAGGCTGTGATTCAGGCCTACTCTGCTAAGGGGAAGAATCCTCCCTTCTGCCTTTCTGTTCATTCCACTCGTGCTATTGGTGCCTCTTGGGCTTTTCAGCACCAGGCTTCTGTTGAACAAGCTTGCAAGGCCGCTACTTGGTCTTCTGTTCAACCTTGTAACAAGGTTGATGTTAGGGCCTCAGCTGATGCTGCTTTTGCCGCAAGGTTTTGCAGGAGGCAGTGGTTTAAACTGTCTGCTGCTGATTTTTCTTGGGGATCCCACCCTACTTTATGGACACTGCTATTGGATGTCCCAACTGTAAGTATTAGATTTGGAGCCGGATGTACTGTATACTAACAATAATACAATTCTGTGATTACTCACCTGTAGAATTGGTATTATGAGTATACAGTACGTCCTGCTCCAACCCACCCTTGGTTGCATTATCTTGGATCCCCTGTATGGTGATTGTTACCATTGTTATAGTTGATAGTTTGGATTGTTTAATTCTCCCGGCTTCTCATTAACTGCTTTTCAATGCTGGGGATTTGTGGGAGGTCCCCGGGTATTTGAGGGGCCGGGATGAGCCTATTTTCGATGTCTCTGCAGTCCAGCGCCATCTGGCGGAGTATATCCCAACTGTAAGTATTAAATTTGGAGCAGGACGTACTGTATACTCATAATACCAATTCTACAGGTGAGTAATCACAGAATTGTGTTTTTGTAACCTCTGTGTCAGCAGGGGCGGTTACCCCAAGACTGGACATCTGCTTTAACTAAAAGGGATTCCACATATAGTCAAATATGAAAACCAAGATGCAAAAGAAAAAAATCAAAAATGCACACAAAAAACACACTTGAAGGCACAGACCGGGATGGCTGGGACATGTCGGGCAGTAGTACCTCACATCTCTCCTGACACCACGCTTCCCACATACCCTACAGGCCTTCTGGGAAAACCGTTTATTGGTGGGAGGAATGCACTTTATAAAGTGCTTTCCCACTAGCCTGCACTCATTTTCATTACCAGCCACCTCTGTTGCCTCACCATCCCCAAACAGCAAAGCAGGAAGTAACTGATGTTGGTACTGTACGAAGGTCAAATTTGACCCTGGTACTGCTGCCTTGAAGACAGCAAAGCTGTTAAAAGTAGCCAATTGAACCAGATGAATCGCTAATTTTTTGTACCAGGCTCGCGATTTTCGGGTGGCGTTGTAGTATGTGAGAATTTGGTCGGTTTTCTGATCGATCACTGACAAAATGTCGCCGCCCCCCCCCCATCGATCGCTCGCTTGTTGAGAAGCATACGGTTAGAATATGAAACAGATGGGGAAAGGGCTTTACATATAGGACTCATATAATCGAAGGTCTAAGACAATCAGCATGTGTATTGCTAACATGTTAAATATTCATGTGGTATTAGGTGGTGTAGTGGGAGGACATAGCCGTGTATCTCTTTAACCTCCTTACAATTTTGCCCAAACCTTTGGTCAAGCAGTGAGAAAAAGAGCTGTCCTTTACTGCATCCTCAGCCTGTGTGCTCTTTTTCCAAAAAATGCTATATCACAGGGGTAGGTGATTTTTTTTTGGGGGGGGGGGGAATATTATAACAGAAATGTTTTGTAGAACCTTTTTTGTGTGTTCAAGTAAAAAAGCAGATGTAAACTTTAGCTCAGACCTGAAAGCACACCCACAGGTAAATTTGCTTCACCAGATCTTTAGCATAACCCCGACCGTCAATAGAAAAGCATCAGGCTGTTTGCTTGAATCACATAATGGTGCTGGCAGTCTCGGTCTGTTTTAATACACTATACAAAATAGTCTGATCAGGCAGGCATGGCAGAGATGATCTAAAGCAGACCTGGGCAATGTACGGCCCGCGGGCCGTATACGGCCCTTTGCTAGGCTCTTACCGGCCCGGGCTGAGCTGGCCAGTAAGAGACGCAGAGGAAGGGAAAACATGCCAGACTCGACGAGCCGAGTGGCCGATCGGCTGCTGCTTAACTTAGGTGATCGCCTGTGTACAGTGCGAGAGGCTTAGGTTAAGCAGCAGCTGATCGGCTGCTCGGCTCGTCGAGTCTGGCACATTCTCCCTTCCTCTGAGGAAGCCAGACCCGATGAGCAGGTGATAGAGACCTGGGGACTTTGGAAGGACAGAATAGGGGCTCCAGAGCATCAGTAAGTCTGCTCAGAAAGATTATGTAGTTTGCTTGTGTTTTCCCTTCCTGCCTGCTGTCTCTTTTTCACCATGTACCTGCCCACCATGCTCTCACCATGTCCCCTTCCTGCTGTCCACCATGCTCTCACCATGCCCCCTTCCTGCTGTCCACATGCTCTCACCATGTCCCCTTCCTGCTGTCCACATGCTCTCACCATGCCCCCTTCCTGCTGTCCACCATGCTCTCACCATGCCCCCTTCCTGCTGTCCACATGCTCTCACCATGTCCCCTTCCTGCTGTCCACCATGCTCTCACCATGTCCCCTTCCTGCTGTCCACCATGCTCCCACCATGCCCCCTTCCTGCTGTCCACATGCTCCCACCATGCCCCCTTCCTGCTGTCCACATGCTCTCACCATGCCCCCTTCCTGCTGTCCACATGCTCTCACCATGCCCCCTTCCTTCTGCCCACCATGCTCTCACCATGCCCCCTTCCTGAAGTCCACCATGCTCTCACCATGTCCCCTTCCTGCTGTCCACCATGCTCTCACCATGCCCCCTTCCTGCTGTCCACCATGCTCTCACCATGTCCCCTTCCTGCTGTCCACATGCTCTCACCATGCCCCCTTCCTGCTGTCCACATGCTCTCACCATGTCCCCTTCCTGCTGCCCACCTGCTCTCACCATGCCCCCTTCCTGCTGTCCACATGCTCTCACCATGCCCCCTTCCTGCTGTCCACATGCTCTCACCATGCCCCCTTCCATGCTCTCACCATGCCCCCTTCCTGCTGCCCACCATGCTCTCACCATGCCCCCTTCCTGCTGCCCACCATGCTCTCACCATGCCCCCTTCCTGCTGCCCACCATGCTCTCACCATGCCCCCTTCCTGCTGTCCACCATGCTCTCACCATGCCCCCTTCCTGCTGTCCACCATGCTCTCACCATGCCCCCTTCCCTCTGTCCACCATGCTCTCACCATGTCCCCTTCCTGCTGTCCACCATGCTCTCACCATGCCCCCTTCCTGCTGTCCACCATGCTCTCACCATGCCCCCTTTCTGCTGTCCACCATGCTCTCACCATGCCCCCTTCCTGCTGTCCATCATGTTCTCACCATGCCCCCTTCCTGCTGCCCACCATTCTTACACTTTGCCCCAGCTGATATGAGCTCTCCTTCCAGACTGCCAGAAGCCAAGGGCTTCTCTGATTGGCTGGGAAATTATCACATCAGAACGTTTGAAGTGGACCAAAACCCTGCTTTATCAGCCTGGGAATCTTATAGATCCCCTCCCCGCGGGGCATCCAAAATCGGGATGCCCCGCTTTGTGAAACCCCCAGGTCGCCCATAAACTCACCTTCTTTCCCAGTTCAACGGCGCATGCACGAGCTGCGGCCGCATGCCCGCTATCCCTCTAGCAGGGCGCGTGCCTGTGTCAGCCATTTGAGAATGGCCGCGGGCGCGCTCCCTGTTAGAGGGAAGCTCGAGATGCAGCCGCCAGCGCACTCAGAGCCGCTGAGCTTAGACGTCGCTTAGACGCCCATAGCTCAGCGGCCCTCCACAATATTTTTAGTTTCTCATGTGGCCCCATGGAAAAAATAATTGCCCACCCCTGATCTAAAGGAACCCTGGCTCCCGACATTGCATCATTAGTTCTTCTGGCCTCTACACTCTGGCCTGCTCATACTGCTGCCTTCAGTGGAGGTGCTGCTGGCAGGGGTATTCTGCACTCAGAATACCATCGAGTGCAGAGTCATGCCTCTAAGGAGTAAGGTTTTTATTAGAACTTACAGAAACCATTTAATTCCTAATTGTTGGTAGCATTCCATGAAAGACCCTCTAATTACAGTCAGGATAAGAAAAAAGAAAATGTGTTCTGTAACTGCAGATTTTTTGTAATTATCTCATATGGCCTTACACGCTTGGCCTTTTAAAGAGGGAATCTAGCCAAAATAGACTGATGGTCCCCTAATTTTGGCAGAAACAGCGATATCCCGGCTTGGATGCCCTACTGGCCTCTCCCCCTCGGGAAGCCAGAGACTGCTGGTAGTCTTGGGGAGGCAGTGAGCTATGCTGGAATGCAGATTAGTTAGGTTAAGTAGCAACTGTTGGGGGGGGGGGGGGGGGGTAGCGCGGTATCCGAAAAGGGATGAACTAACACATTTAGAGGACCTCCAGTCAAAATAGACCTTCTAAAATCTATGCCATTGCTTCAAAGGTTAATACATTTTGTTGCAGAGTGGCTATAGAGATTGTATGCATGATCAATGAGTTTTACTGTTTTACATGGAGGTTAGCAGTGTCTTACATATGTTCATTGTCCTGCAATTTTGAGCTTTTGTAATATAATATATAATTCCAAGTATGTCACACACCCCGCTTCCATAATCATGACATGTGGGTTATGGCCAGTAGAGGGCGAACTTTGCAGAGATGACAGGAAAAAAAGGAGCCCCTCCCAGTCCATAAATACCTGGGACCTCCCACACATTCCCCAGTAATCGTCTCTGCAGACGGCGAGCAAGTCAGAAGATGGCTGTCCCCTCCTTGCAGGTAAGCTGGGTTTACACCCGGCCATTTTATTTCCCTATTTCTGCCCGGACCTTGTTTTTTATTAAGCCCCTATGCCTCCCAGCCCTGGCTGTTGGTCCCAGTGAAGGTAGGATACACCTTAGTGGTGTGATAACTTGAAGCCATGCTCCTCCGTGGACCCCCTCCAAGGGGTAGGCGGATACCAGATTCGGGATCCTGGTTTGGGATGCCCTGTCCGTCATTTTCCCTGCGCTGCATTAGGTGGCTTGGTGCTTCCTCCACCCGTTGCTCCCTGTCCCTGGATCATGGGGGGGGGGGGGGGGAGGGGGGCATGTCCCTCCAATTTTTTTACCTCAGACTTTGCCTGGCCAATTAGCTGTCAGTGTGGTATGAGTGTGTGTGTGGCTGTTTGCTTCACTTGTTGCTTCTGTTTTTTCTTCTCACGTTAGTCAGGAGAGGGGGCGGGGCCGGGCGCTATGCGGGCTGATGCGGCCCGCCCCCCTCTCTTTTGGCGCCCACAGATGTTCCCAGCATAGGCATTCCCAGCATGAGGGGGGAAGGGCCACGCGCGGCGCGCGATCCGCACTGGCCCGCCCTCCTTCTCTTCCCCTGGCCTGGCTGATGCTGCTGGGTGTCCAGACGCCATCTTGCATCCTAACTGTGAGTGCCCTGCAGGGCTCGTTCTATTATCTGCCTTTTTTTGTTATGCATAATCGTATTTCTATTGTGGTGCCTTTTATGCTGCGTTATCCTTGACATATATACTTTAAAGCGGACCTTCACTCTAAATAAGAGTCTATCTTATATGTTTCCCACACCCTGTACATACAGATTGCTCACATTAAAAATCATCCTACCTGCATCTACTGCATTTTATAAGCCTTTAAACATCCAAGATGGCGGCTTATGGAAGCTGCCATTTTTGCAGGCAGCCTGCAAACAGGAAGTGCCTGCAAACAGGAAGTGACTGTGCTGCTCTGCATTCTGGGACTGCTGACCTTTCCCTGACCCCAGCTCTGCTCTGTGTGAGCAAAGCACAGCTATAACCCGCCCCCCTGTACCTTATCCCACTCTACTCTCCTCAGTAAGTGTGATGCTTCTGAGTCAAGATGGCGGCGCCCGTATCCTAAATTCCCGAACAGAGTTGCAGCCCAGTGGGGGAAAGTATAATAAATTAGTGACTAAACATGTAAAATATATTAATTTTAGATGCTGAGGAATTGTTTTTTAAGAGTTTGGGCTTTTCATTAAATCATGGTGAAGGTCCGGTTTAAGGTTATACAGATATATTGTATGACTGTGATTATATCTAGATGTATGATTGCTGTAATGACTTCCTGCTTATGGTACCCTTTTATATTATGTCTTCCAGGGGGAGTACCTTCCTTGATAGTTAAAAGGGGGTTCTCCCGGTCCTTAGGTCCCTCACTCAAATAGGGGCTTTACAAATCCTCCCACTAACGGACGTTAAGGGGCATCCCGGGTAGCTTACTGGCGTGATTCCTGGTCATTGCGACTACCATAAAAAATCACCATATGGAGGCTTCCCAGGATACCGGGCTTGGGCTCCCTTCGGGGCAACCCCGGCAGTGTGTGGTTTGTGGGGCATCCCTTGTGGGGGATAATGTTTATTGGTATTCCATGTGCACAGCAGGCCATTACGCGGCAGTCGGGGTCCCAGGCGTCTGGGTCCGTGCCGCCAGCCTCATCGCCTACCCCACCCCGCCTTATCCGTACCCCAAGTGACACTGTCATTAGCGGGGAGTCGCAAGCTGATGTTTGTGCTAGGCTGGCCAACATCGAAAAGTTGATTTCTAGCTCTGCGGCCAGAAAGGCCCCAGCTAAGAGAAGGCAGCTGTCGCCGGACGGGCTGGTACAGGATTTTGATGACTATGATTCCCTTAACTGGTCTGATTATTCCCCACTCGAGGAGGGGGAATTGTTTGAGGAATCTGATGCTGAGGATCAGCAGTTTTTTGGATACTGATACTGGGCAGGCGCTGGGGGATGCCGTGGATACCCCCAAGATCCTTGCCCATCTATTTGAGGTACTGGATATTTCTCCGCCAGCGGAGACCCCCCCCCCCCCCGCAGAAGGGGGAATTTTTTGGGACTTCTAAGCCCCGCTTGGAGTTCCCACATTAGAATAATTTTGATTGCATGATTCTTTAGGAATGGGAGAGGCCTAGCCGGCTCCCCGGTGTTCCTCAGGGATGGGATAGGAAGTATCCCTTCCCGGTGGACGCGGTGAAGCGCTGGTCATCCCCTCCCGAGGTCGATGCGCCCGTTCTGGGATTGTCCAACACCTCCGTTGTACATTCTCCAGACGCCGCCACTCTTAAAGATGGTGAGGACAAACGCTTTGATCAGATGGCATGCCATGCCTTTGCCAGTGTGGGTTCAGCCTTGTGGCCTGTTTGTGCCTCGGAGCTCGCTACTGTGGCTACCAGGTCTGTGGTTAGGGGCCTGTTGAGTGGTTCCTAGCTTAACCCGGCCAGTGATGATTTCACAGCCCTTAAGCGGTGTAAATTATTTGTGACCTTTGTTTTATCTGCTAAGGATGATGCAATTATTTTGTGTAGTAGAACCTCGGCAATGCTGGTGGCTATTCGCCTATAGGTCTGGCTACGCCAGTGGGCGGCTGACATTGTGGCTAAGAAATCACTCGCAGTGCTACCCTTCCTGGGTATGAGGCTGTTCGGAGATAAATTGGATTCAGTGGCGAAAGGTGGAAAGTTACCTCAGCGTAAGTAGCAGCGTCGCCCCTTTCGGGGGGCAGGCTCCTTCAATCCTTCCTTTCGCGGTGCCAGAGCAGGCAGAGGCTTTGCCTACTCTAATTTCAGAGGTGATTCCTGGAACAGAGGCAGAGGACGCGCACGTCCAGGCCTTAACTGGGGTTCCAAGCCCAAAGCTGCTGCCAAGACAGCTCAGCAATGAGGGGACGCCCTCACCCTTGTGGGTGGGGGGATGGCTGCTGCACTTCTTCCTGGTCTGGGCCCAGGAGGCCACAGACAAATGAATCTTGGAAGTGGTCTCTTCTGGGTACAAACTGGACTTCGAGTACCGGCCTCCTCCCAGATTCCTAAGGTCTCGGGTCCCCTCGGATCCCCGGGCTGCGCAGGGGCTCCTGTTGGCTGTAAAGAATCTTCTGGTCATGGATGTCATATGCCCGGTGTCTTTCTCAGAGAGAGGCCGGGGCTATTATTCCAACGTCTTCACGGTTCCCAAAAAGGATGGATCCATAAGACCCATTCTGGATTTGAAGCTTCTCAACAGGTTCATCAGAACCAAGAAGTTCCGCATGGAGACTCTGCGCTCAGTCATCAATTCCCTTCGTCAGGGGGATTTCATGACATCCATAAACATCAAGGATGCTTACCTTCATGTACCAATCTACCCAGCACAAGAGATTTCTCAGGTTTGTGGAGGGAGATCAGCATTTTCAGTTTGTGGTCCTCCCTTTCGGGTTGACTTCGGCACCAAGGGTATTCACCAAGGTGTTGGCGGGCATAATGGCCCTTCTCAGAGCCCAGGGCATTCACATTGTTCCGTATTTGGACGACCTCCTCATTGCGGCATCCTCTCTCTGTCAGGCGGAGCTGGACACCAGGTATGGTGGTGGCGACGCTGGAGAGGTTCGGCTGGGTGATCAACCATCCCAAGTCTTCTCTCTCCACCTCAAGTGAGATCTCGTTTCTGAGCATGAATACCATTCGGACCAGGGTACCATTCGGACCAGGGTTTTCTTTCCTCAGTCCAAGGTGCAGATGGTTCAGGATTTGATACATCTTCTCCTGTCCAATCCTCGTCCTTCTATCCGGCTAGGGATGAGACTGGTGGGAGTGATGGTGGCTTCCTTCGAGGCAGTTCCCTTTGCTCAGTTTCACATGAGGTCGCTCCAGCTCCATCTATTGTTGGCCTGGGACAGATGTCCGCAGTCATTGGATCAGTCATTCATGATGTCTCCCCGGGTTCGGCAGTCCCTTCAGTGGTGGCTGGAACCAAGCAATCTGATGAAGACATGAAGTATCACTCTAGGGTAGGCGGTTTAGGCTGATGGTGAGCCTTTGGGGATGCCCCCCCCCGCTTAATTGTCCCACGCCCCGTGAAGCGGTGGACCCTGTGTACAGGGTCGCCATCCTCCCTCGTTCCCCCCCTAGCCAGGGGGGAAAGAAAGGGGGGGGGGGGGTTGTGAGTATGGCGGCCTCAGTGTACCCTATTACACGCTTATGGCCTCGGTGTCGTGTTTGACTGGGAATGGATGTCAGAGCCGCGTTATGTACTTTTACTTTATTGGTAGCCGCCGCGCCCTTTCTATATTGCACGGACGGCGGTGGTTTTGTTGATGCTGCTGCGCCTTTTTTTCTTAATCCGTAGTGGCTCCGCTGCGGTAACACCCGATCATCCTTTCAGGGGCTCGTCTTGAATTCGTCACTGCCCTGTTCCCTTCTTCTCTATTTGCATCGCGCTTTCGGAGCTTCGTGCTCTCCGGGCGGGCGGGGTCCTGACTTGATGCGCCCCGCGTCACGATTTGGTGCGCTCCGCGTCACCTTCAGCTCTGGCCCGCCCTTCGAGGATCGTTTGGCGCCATTCTTTTTCGTTTGCGTGCGTGGTGAAGACCGCCCTCCCCCTGCTGTCTGTAAGTGCCCTCACGGGCGACCATATATTATCCTTATAATATATCTTACCTAGTTTACACCTTGCGCTTGGCTCTGACATTCCTGTCCCTCTTATGTATTTCAGACCGTGAATTCCGGTGGCTTCTCCCAGCCCGGTGTATCCCCCGGTTGAGACTATTAAAATTACTCCCACTTCCCAGCGGGTTATTGGGGCATCCAGGGTAGCTTACAGCGTCAATCCCTACGGGCCTATTGTGCCGATACAATCACCATATGGAGGCGTCCCAGGATATTGTGAACGGGAATCCTTCGGGACAAGCCCAGCTGTGTGTAGCTTCTGGGGTCTTACCTAGCAGTGGTGACAATGCACGGGTCTGTGTTCCTTGGCAGGCGCTATCGGTTCTTCCCGCCTCTTCCGTGGCTGGGCCTGCACCTCGTCTCACTTCACCTACTCCCCCAAGCCTGAGTCTAACCCCCAATACAAGCGGGGATTCTCATCCTGATATGGCTACTAGACTGGCCAGTGTTGAAAGATTGCTTGCTAGCGCGTAAGGCCGGCATTTAACCCCTGACTCTGCCCTTTTCCCTATGGAATCGGATGACTTGTTGCAGCCTTACGGCCAACCCCCCCTTGGACGAAGGGGAGCTGTTCTTCTGGATCATACGACGAGGAGTCCAGGGGTCATGACGAATCTGGTTCCGAGCACTGGTCCTCGGATGATATTGACAGACTGCTGGCTCAGATATTTGAAGTTTTGTCCATCTTTCCCCCTGTTGCTGCTCCCAGACAAAGGGGTGAGCTTTTTCATACTGCTAAAGCTCGTCTTGAATTTCCCGAGCAGACTCATTTCAATAGCCTCGTGCTTAAGGAATGGGAACATCCCAGCAGACTGCCTGGGATCGCTAAGAGTGTGGATAGAAAGTATCCCTTCCCGGCTGACTTGGTTAAGTGCTGGTCATCGCCTCCCGAGGTCGATGCTCCTATTCTAGGGTTGTCTAACACCTCTATTATGCACTCCCCTGACACTACTACACTACGGGACTCTGAGGACCGGCGTCCTGATCAATTGGCATGCCATGCCTTTGCATTTGGGGGAGCGGCCTTGCGCCTGGTTTGCGCCTTAGCCATTACGGCAGTAGCGCTCAGGGCCATGGTCAGGAATGCACTTGATGGCACAGATGAGTTGCCTGCTGATACTGTCAATAATCTGTCTAACTGTGATGTGTTCATAAACTTTATCCTGTCTGCATCGGACGATGCTATTAAGATGTGTCCCAGATCTTCTGCCTTGGTGGTAGCTATTCGCCGCACGGTTTGGTTGTGACAGTGGGCGGCTGACAACGCCGCTAAGAAAGCCCTTACTGGGCTTCCATTTAAAGGGCTACGTCTGTTTGGAGACCGTCTAGACCTCTTCGCCAAAGGAGGCAAGTTGCCCCAGCGCAGGCGGCAGTTTCGGCCTTTTCGAGGCCAGGGCACCCTTTCAATCCCCTACTGCGGGGCTAAACAGGGAAAAGGGGTGTCCTTCGCGGGGCCCCGCGCAGATTCCTGGCACAGGAACGCCGTCCCGGTTCCTCCTGGGGGCCCAAGCCCAAAGCCCCTCCCAAGACCCCTCAGGCATGAGGGGGGCCCTCACCCCTCAAGGTGGGGGGACGTCTACAGCACTTCGAGCACGTCTGGCGGTGCCAGGAGGTAGTGTCCTCCGGCTACAAGATAGAATTTGGTGTACGGCCCCCCACCAGATTCATTGGGTCCCGAATCCCTCAGGACCCTGCCTCAGCCCAGGTTTTGCTGCTGGCCGTGCAGGGTCTCCTGGATCTAGGGGTCATTTTCAAGAACCCCTTTGGAGACAGGCACGGGGTTCTACTCCAATCTCTTCACAGTGCCCAAGAAGGATGGGTCAGTCAGGCCCATTCTGGATTTAAAAATCCTCAACAAATTTGTCAAGAACAGGCATTTCCGCATGGAAACTCTGCGCTCGGCCATTGGCTCATTGCGCCCAGGGGACGTCAGTAGAAATCAAGGATGCTTACCTTCACGTTCCGGTGTTTGCACTGAAAGATCAGCATTACCAATTTGTGGCACTGCCATTCGGCCTCACGTCGGCTCCCAGGGTGTTCACCAAAGTGCTGGCAGGGGTGATGTCCCTGATAAGGCTAAGGGGCATACGCGTGCTGCCTTACCTGGACGACATCCTCATCACCTCTCGGTCTCTGCGGCAGGCAGAGTTGGACACCCAACTGGTAGTGTCCACCCTGGAGTCCTTCGGTTGGGTGATCAATTACCCCAAGTCCTCTCTGTCCCCATCCTCTGTGACCCCGTTCCTGGGAATGATTCTGGATACGGTTCAGTCAAGGATATTCCTTCCTCAACAGATGGTGGAAGCTCTGACAGCGCAGGCCAGGTTCCTGCTCTCGTGCCCACAGCCCTCCATCAGGCAGGGAATGCAGCTGGTGGGCCTGATGGTGGCGAGCTTCGAGGCGGTGCCCTTTGCTCAGTTCCATTTGAGACCTCTGCAGCTTCACCTTCTGTCAGTATGGGACGAGAACCCAGCGTCCTTGGACGGGGTCTGTGTGCTTCCCCCCTCAATCAGACGGTCCCTTGCGTGGTGGTTGGACCTCGAGAACTTGACAGGGGGCAGGTCTTTTCTGGCCCCTTCCTGGGAGACGGTCACAACGGATGCCAGTCTGTCAGGTTGGGGGGGATTCTGGAAGTCCCTGCGCTTCCAGGGGACGTGGGGTCCTCGGGAGGCCCACTTACCCATCAACATTCTGGAACTGCGGGCAGTCCGTTTGGTACTGGAGCGGTTGACCCAAAACCTGAGGGGGATGTCGGTCCAGGTACGCTCAGACAACAAGACGGCGGTTGCATACATCAACCATCAGGGAGGGACTCGGAGCAAGAGTGCCCTCCGGGAGGTGTCTCAGATTCTGACATGGGCGGAGGCCAATGTACAATGCATTTTGGCTGTTTACATTCCGGGGGCGGAGAATCTGCTTGCAGATGCTCTGAGCAGGGGGACGTCCCGTCAGGGAGAGTGGTTCCTCTGCAATTCCTCGGCATTCCAGTCCCTGTGTCACCGTTGGGGTCTACCGGATGTGGACCTGTTTGCATCCCGCCACAACCACAAGCTCCCGGCCTTTGTGTCCCTGTCTCAGGACCCTCTGGCCTTGGCCACGGATGCCCTGTCCATGTCATGGAAGGAGTTTCGGCTCCTGTATGTGTTTCCACCATTCCCCCTGCTGAGCAGGGTTCTGCGCAAGATTGCTCTGGAAGGGGTGCCTGTGATTCTAGTGGCCCCCCGGTGGCCAAGAAGAGTGTGGTTCACAGACGTGGTTCAAATGGCAGTAGACCAGTACGATCTGCCAGGGGTGCCAGACCTGCTAGAGGCTCCCTATGCCATCCCAATTTACAAACGCTGGCTTTGACAGTCTGGCTGCTGAGACCTCCATCTTGATAGAGAAGGGTTTGTCTGCCTCTGTGGTGGGCACTATGGTGCAGGCTAGGAAGAAGACTTCTGCTGCTATCTATTATAGAGTATGGCGTACCTACATTGACTGGTGTGAGTCTAGGTCTCTTCCCTGTAGGGAGTTCTCAGTCCCTAGGGTTCTGGAGTTCTTACAGCATGGTTTGGAGTTAGGTCTAAAACTCAGTACTCTGAAGGGTCAGGTTTCTGCCCTGTCCGTCTTCTTTCAGAAGACCTTTGCTCATCATCATTTGGTTGTTAAGACCTTCTTTCAGGGGGTCACTCATGCGCGTCCCCCTCGTAAACCTGTGGTTCCCGTTTGGGATTTAAACTTGGTTTTATCTGCCTTGCAGGGTGCTCCCTTTGAGCCTATTCAAGATGCTGCTCTGGCTGTTCTTACTCTCAAGGTTGTCTTTTTGGTGGCCATAACTTTGGTTAGGCGTGTGTCTGAGCTGGCTGCTCTATCCATTCAGTCTCCATACTATGAGAGACACCAGGACAAGGTGGTGTTCCGCTTTAAGCCAGATTTTCTGCCTAAGGTTGTGTCTGCTTTTCATTTGAATCTGGACATTGTTCTTCCTTCCTTGTGCCCCAATCCTAGTAATGACAAGGAAAGGGTTCTGCACTCCTTGGATGTGGTCAGGTGCTTGAAGTACTACCTGGTTGTCACTGCGGCTTTCAGGAAGACTGATGCTCTCTTCGTTGTGCCTTCTGTGCCTAGGAAGGGTTTGGCTCCTGCCAAGTCTACTATCAGCAAGTGGATCCGTCAGGCTGGTTCAAGCCTATTCTGCTAAGGGGAAGAGTCCTCCCTTCCGTCTTACTGCTCATTCTACTCGTGCTATTGGGGCCTCCTGGGCCTTCCAGCACCAGGCTTCTGTGGAGCAAATTTGCAAGGCCGCTACTTGGTCTTCTGTTCATACCTTTTCAAAGTTTTACAAGGTTGATGTTCGGGCCTCAGCTGATGCTGCTTTTGGCCGCAAGGTTTTGCAGGCGGTTGTAGTTTAAGCTACGTGCCTTTTGCCTTTTTTGTTGGGGATTCCACCCTACTGTTATGGACACTGCTATTGGATGTCCCAAGTGTAAGTATTATATCTGGAGCAGGACGTACTGTATACTTAATATAATACAATTCTGTGAAGTACTCACCTGTAGAATTGTTATTATACGTATACAGTACGTCCTGCTCCACCCCACCCTGGTTTTTGCATTATTCTGGATCCCCTGTATGGTGATTGTTATCGTTATCACCAGTTGTTTTGGTGGTTGGTTTCTCCCGGCTTCTGGTTCACTGCTTTTCAATGCTGGGGATTTGTGGGAGGTCCCTGGGTATATGAAGGGCCGGGAGGAGCCTGTTTTTGCATGTCTGCAGTGCACAGCGCCCTCTGGCGGAGGATAACCCAAGTGTAAGTATTATATCTGGAGCAGGACGTACTGTATACGTATAATACCAATTCTACAGGTGAGTACTTCACAGAATTGTATTTTTACAGGTGAGTAATCACAAAATGGTATTTTTGTAATTTGTAATTTTTTGTAATATATGTTTATTTTTCTGCCTTTAGATCTGGACATTGGTCATTGGGTATGCTCTTGCAGTTGCTTTCAAATGGAATTATGATACCCAACGATACTTGTCTGCCATTTCAATACCTGTATGGCTTGTACTACTTTTTCACTTAGGTATGTCATTTTTCTCTTGTAGCAATTTTGTTTTGTTTTTTTTTAAGTAATTTACTGAAATAAAATAGTAGCAGAATGTTTGTTGAACAGCGGTTAGGTAGGGACAATAGTCACTGCTTTGTTTTATCAGCTATTTTAATATAAATTGTTTACATATATACCTTTGGGCACGTCAGGTCGGGCCTAGACACTCCTCCTCTATTACAATGAATAGAGCGGACATGGCTATATCATTGTGACTGAAGGCCCATGGGGGGGGGGGGGGCACTGAGGCGGGGATTGAGGGCCGCTGATACTTAAAGGGGTGAGCCTCCAAGTGCTGAAATAGAAGCAGTCAGCTGTGGGGGTAAAGCATTTTTGTTTTGGAAGCCAGGACAGTCCCTTTAATGCTACTGTTCCCCACTGGCTGGCTCAGGCGTCTACCCTAGATTGTATTCCTACCAGTAATTTTATTTTGTGGTGTATAAATAACTCACAATTTTTCTATAGAGTTCCTTTATATAAAAAATTGCCTTTAGCTGATTATGTTCATAAAAAAGCTATATTCATTCAAGGTAATTCAGTTTAAGAGAAAAAAAAATAGGCCACATTATTATAAGCCTCACATAATTTTAGTTGGCTAGACATAGGCAGGGAGACATCCGATAACTTTGTGCCCTGCACCACATAACGCCTGGTTCTTTGTCTCTGTTACTCACCCACTTCCTCGTTTCCACGGCGCATCACAGCCTCAAGTGACCTCTGTCAGCCAGTGAAGTTTGGTAATCTGTGCTGTATGTGTGCTGGCCTGGCAAATCCTCACTGGTCATGTGGGTTCCCAATCCTGTGGCTGACAGGAGAGATCCCAGAGTGAGGGGCAGGATGATGGATGGGCTTTCCATTATTTAATGCTGGGTTATTACCAGTTTAATTCCAGTTTCACAGGAACAACATTCATCTTTAAGTGTTGTTCCTATTTAAAGTACTACTAAAGGCAAAGGTAATTGTTACACCATTGCGTCAGGCTACATTTGGCAGCATCCTAAGCTGTTTTTCATTTTTAAATTGAAGAAGAAATGGCTGAGATATCAAGGTTTACAGGTTTAGCTTATGATTTTTCTTCTGAATAAGGTGAGCGTGACCCTTGGATCTGTGATGCTGCAAAATAATCAGCTCTCTTAACTGACAGCTATGAATCTGGAGGAGGAGGAAGGGACCAGCAATCCTGTCCCGCTTTGCTGAGGTAATTGGGGGAGGGGATAAAAAAGAGAATTTCATTGGCTGAACCTGTAAACCCCAATATCTCAGCCATTTTTGCTTCAATTTAAAAATGGAAAACCATTTAAGGCAGTGCAAAATGCAATGGTGTAACAATTACCTTTGCCAGTAGTATCACTTTAAGGCTCCCTTTTCTGAAGCAATCCAAGGTAAATCTGAAGTGAAATGAGGGTTCATATCAGAAATGAATTGAGATGCAAAAAGCAATACGCTAATCTTATATGATTGTATTGTATCAATATAATAATTATGATTGTGGATAGGTCAAGTTGTTGTAATGGTTCTGTTTGATGCAGTATTATGTAATCTGCATATTCTTCCTTGTACAGCGCCATAGAATGGCACTTTATAAATAATAATAATAATAATAATAATCTAATGATGGTTGTAGCACTATAAAATATGGGATGCCTCTGTTCTCTTTATTTTATCAGCATGCTGTAGGATCTGTTTATTGTCACTGATTATTGTGTCCTTCATCCTTTCAGCGTCTGTTGCTGGATCTTGGAGGATTCCAGTTTTTCTTGTGATTGTATTCTTGATGACTATAGGAGCCTTTCATGAAAAACAGGCCAGACAAGGGTCTTCAGGTGAGATTTTCTATAGGACTGATAACAAGTAGTGTCATGCAGATTAACATTAAAAGCAATGATTATTCTGATTCACATTCATTTTGTTTTTAAATCTAAAGAGGTTCCACACCCCATTTACTGGGTAAGATGGGGGAGAGGGGTCACAGAAATGGAGTGGACCTGTGCTTTAAGGAAATACATGCCCAATCAGAAAGGGCATTTAATTCTCATTTATTGCTTCTTGTACTTTAATTAATAATCAATTTAATATTGTAAAAATAATTGCATAAACATTGAGTTTTAAACATTTTTTTCTTTTCAATCTTTTTATTGAATTTTCTCGACAGTACAACATTATAGTATAGCGGCATATATAGTAACATTACATGCATAATAAACATTGGTGTCGATACCAGCATATAGTGTACAGCCTCGTTTCTGATTCTATTGAAGTAATATAGTGGAAAGCAGGCCAGACCAGGGAGGCCAGAGGCCCAGGCCTCCCTCCTCCCAACTGTCCGACCACTCCCAACATTGCGGAATATACAGGTGAAAGAGGATAACACGTAATATAGTGTAAGATTCAGGCCGGTGTGGTTCTAGAGGAATTGGGGTTGAGGGCAGGGGGGGTGGGGGATGGGTTAAGGTCCCTGTTCTGCTCCTGGCAGTCTCAATCCATTTATCAGTGTAGTGCTAATGTCGATAGATTTGGGGTTGCATACTGAATCCAAGGTTCCCAAATGTCCAGGAAATAATCATGTTTATCATTTAGTATACTGGTAAGTTTTTCATTTATCAAGAAACCATTCATTCTGGCTTTAACTTCTGAGATAAAGACTAACTGTTGTTTCCAGGCCTTTGCAATTGTCTGTTTAGTGGCCATCATGATAAATGAGAACAACTTGTTTTGCAGGCTGTTGAGTTCAGGAGCCTTGTGGCGAAGTAGCGCCACTCATGGGTCCCGCTTAGGGGTGACTCCCATGATCCTCCCAACCATATGAAAGACCGTTTGCCATAGATGTGCCACCAGTGGACAAGTCCACCAAACATGGAGTACATCTCTCGCTGAGCACCCTCTGAAACAATGCGCCGGGTATGCTGGATACATTTTGTTAATTCTATCTGGCACTAAATACCAGTGTAGAAAAATTTTATATGCTGACTCTACTGTGAGGGAATTAATCGAGATCTAGTAGTGAGCTATGTTTGGGACTCCCAAACCACCCTGGGATTTATGGGCAAACATTGAGCGTCTTGCCACTCGGGGCCTAGTCGACCGCCAGACAAACTGGAGTATCCTTCTTTAAAGGATTCTTAGCATATAGGCTAAGGAATCCTTATCGGTAAAACTCTAAAATAATAAAGGATCTTAGGAAGGATTGACATCTTGATGGCGGCCACTCGGCCTATCCAGGAGATCGGCCTATGAGTCTATCAGTAATCCCAGACTCCTCACAAGAGGGGGATAATTGGCTGCGTAGAGACCCTCGTATGTGGGTGATAAGTGAACTCCCAAAGTCATATGTGGACTTGAGGTGTTGTAGCAATCCCGCTGGAAGGCCCACATTCATGGCTATCGACTATCGTTCTATTTATTCCAAGTATGCAGCACGCCCTGCTCCAGTAATGATTCATTACGTCTGGGATATAGTCCACAAAAGGCGCTTTACTGCAGAGATGGCAAAAAAGAGGCCCCTCCCGGTCCTTATATACCCGGGACCTCCCACTAAATTCCCCAGTTCTTTCTCTGCAGTGGGCTGCGAAGGTCAAGATTGCTTCTCTCCTCGCAGGTAAGCTGGGCTGCTTAGCCCCTGGCCCTGTGTTCTGTTCCCACCCGTTCCACTCTTTACTTGCCTCCCAGCCTTGGCTGCGTGGTCGGGTGACGGTAGGCAGCACCTATTAGAGGTGTTTTTAATGCAGTTTTGCTCCATCGCAAATCCCCAACCAAAGGGTAGGAGGCGCAGGTTTGGTGAGCCTGTATATGGGATGCCCCGTCCGCTTTAGCCCTCCTTACATGCCCCAAATGTGCTTATTTTCCCCCTTCTCCCGTTTGCCCGGTTAGTCGGGGGGGGGGGGTGGTTGCAACTGATAAAGCTCTTTTATCTTTGTGACACTGTACGGCTGCACTGGCACATAGGCTCAGCGCTCCTTCCTCCTCTCCTCATTGATTCATTTTGATTCACTCTTGAAAGGCCTGCACGCGCGCACACGGCGGCGGGCAGGTGACGTCACTGGGGCCAGCTGCTCGTTGATTGGCTGCGGGGCGGCTTGTCTTTGGCCTGACCCCGCTGCTCAGCGCCATCTTGCCCTGGCATCGCGGTGGAGTGCAAGCTCTGCGATGTTCGTGAGTGCCCTCAGCGGGACAACCTAATTAGAGATTTCTCCCGGTCCTGTGCCCTATATTAACCATATTGAAATTAGGGGCTTAATTATTAAATCCTCCCACTAGCGGACATTTAAGAGGCATCCCGGGTAGCTGCACAGCGTAATTCCCATTGGTCATTGTGACATTAATATCACCATATGGAGGCTTCTCAGGATGTTGTGCTCGGGGTCCCCTCGGGGCAAGCCCGGCTGTGTGGGGCATCCCATGTGGGTGATGATGTGCGGGTCTGTGTACCCTGCGCCCAGCAGGCGCTTACGCGGCAATCTGGGCTACATGTATCTGGGTCGGCACCTACTGTATCGTCCCCCGCGCCCCCTCGCTTGATTATGACCCCCAGTGAGATCAACACTAGCAGAGAGTCTCAAACTGATGTTTCCACCAGACTGGCCAACATTGAGAGACTGATTGCAGGCTCTGCAGCCTGTAAGGCTTCAGCTAAACGACGGCATGTGGCGCCTGCTGCGCCGGCCTTTACTATGGAACAAGATGATTTCCTTGATTTGTCTGACTATATACCCCTCTCGAGGAAGGGGAATTATCCTCAGATTCTGATTTTTTTGATAATCAGCATTGCCTTGGCGCTGATGCCGGCTCAGAGCATTGGGATGCTGATGACACCCATAGACTTCCAAACCACGTTTGGAATTCCCAGAACAGACGCATTTTAATAATCTGGTTCTCAAGGAATGGGAGCGGCCTAGCTGGCTCCCCGGTTTCCCTAAGGGGTGGGATGTGGTCAGATGTTGGTCAACTCCCCCACAAGTGGATGCCCCTGTGTTGGGGTTGTCTAACACTTCTGTGGTGCATTCCCCTGATTCCACTACCTTGAAGGATGGTTAGGACCGGCGTATTGACCATCTGGCTTCCCACGCCTTTGCCTGTGTGGGTTTGGTCTTGCGCCCGGTTTGTGCTTCCACTATTAGGCCGTGGCTATTAGGACTTTGATCAGGGGCCTTCTGGACGGCTCCCATGAGGATCCTTCTAGTGCTGAATTTAGAGCCTTGTCACATTGTGAGATGTTCATCACCTATGTTCTCTCTGCCTTAGATGACACCATTCCGATGTGTAGCAGGACCTCGGCCTTGGTTGTCTCTATCCGCCGCTCAGTCTGGTTGCGCCAGTGGGCAGCTGACAATGCTGCTAAGAAGGCGCTCACAGGGCTCCCCTTTAAGGGGCTGCGCCTGTTTGGTGATCGTTTGGACCTTTTTGCTAAGGAAGGTAAGTTGCCCCAACGCAAAAGGCAGCCGCGACCCTTTCGGGGCTCTGGGTCCTTCACTCCCTCCTTTCGTGGGCCTAGGTCAGGCAGGGGGGTATCCTTTGCGGGGCACAGGGGAGATTTCTGGGGCAAGGGCAGAGGCTGTGCCCGGCCCGGATCCTCCTGGGGTGCCAAACCCAAATCTACTGCCAAGCCCGCTCAGCAATGAGGGGGCGCCCTCGCCCTTGCTGGTGGGGGGAGGGCTGCGGCTCTTCGCTCAGGTCTGGGCTCAACAAGTCTCAGACAATTGGATTCTGGAGGTTGTCTCCTCCAGATACAAGCTGGAGTTCGCGGACTGGCCTCCTCCCAGATTCCTCAGGTCCTGGGTTCCTACGGACCCTCGGGCACCTCGGGGTCTGTTTCTGGCGGTACAAAACCTTCTGGCCATGGGAGTCATTTGTCAGGTCCCTCCGGGAGAGAGAGGTCAGTGCTACTATTCCAATCTCTTTACAGTGCCCAAAAAGGATGGTTCCATAAGACCCATCCTGGACCTAAAGCTTCTCAACAAGTTCATCAGGACCAGACGCTTTCGCATGGAAACTCTGCGCTCCAGCTCAGCTGCCTGCTCCCTGGGGACTTTATGACGTCAATAGACATCAAGGATGCTTACCTTCATGTGCCGGTCTTCCCGGGGCATCAGCGGTTCCTCAGGTTCGCAGTAGAGGAACAACACTACCAATTTGTGGCACTTCCCTTTGGTCTCACCTCAGCCCCCAGAGTGTTCACCAAAGTGTTGGCGGGCGTGATGGCCCTTCTCAGAGCCCCGGGTATTCGCATTCTTCCTTATCTGGACTACCTTCTCATTACGTCCCATTCACTCCAGCAGGCAGAATTGGACACCCGGACGGTGGTGGCGACCCTGGAAAGGTTCGGATGGGTGATCAATTATCCCTAGTCCTCCCTCTCCCCGTCCCGGGTGACCCCCTTCTGGGTATGACTCTGGATACCATTCAGGCCAGGATATTCTAAGTATGTCACACACCCCGCTTCAAGACATTCATTACACTTGGGTATACTGACCTGTAGATGGTGATCTTGCAGAGATGATATCAAAAAAAGGTAAGACCCTCCCGGCCCATAAATACCTGGAACCTCCCACTCATTACCCAGTCTTTAATCTCTGCAGTGGCGAGCAAGTCAGAAGATGATGTCTCCTCCTTGCAGGTAGCCGGGATAGCTCCCGGCCTTCTTTTTCTTCTATTCCTGCCTGGATCCCCTTATGTAAGTTTCCTGCCTCCCAGTCTATGCTGCTGGTCCGGGCAATGGTAGTTGGCACCCCTGGTGCTTAGGAGCCGTGAGACCCCATAACAAGGGGTAGGTGGCTGTCCGGGTTTGGGATGCCCCGTCTTTTGGCCCTACCCTGGCATTGATTCCCCCTCTCCTGGATACCCTTAAAGGGGGGGGGGGGGTTGTGGGCCGGGTCCCTTATGGATTTCACTTCTTTATTTGTGTGCGTGTGTGTGAGTTTGATTCACTGTGTGTGTGTGTCTTTTACTTTGGCTGGCGCCGGCGGCCCCGTGGCGCCGGCGGCCGGCGTGCTGCTAATGGCGGCGGTTAGCCCATGAGGTCCTCTCCTCTGGGCAGGGGGGGGCGGGGCCGTGCGCCCACGGCCCGCCCCCGTGCTGATGGCGCGTTTGTCATCAAAGTCCCGGCTTCCGGCCGGGAGAGACGGGGAGGGGCGGGGCCGGGAGAGACGGGGAGGGGCGGTGCCGGGCGACGTGCGAACCGCTCCCTCCCCTCCCTCCCTCTTCTCCCTCCCTCCCTCCTCTCCCTTCCCTCCCTCCCTCCTCTCCCTTCCCTCCCTCCTCTCCCTTCCCTCCCTCCTTCCTCCTACTGCACATTGCGGTCTTCATTGTGCCTGGACGTGCGGTTCTGTAGGTCTGGTGAGTGGCCTGATGGCCATCAGCTTCATCTGTCTTTTAACCCTTTATAATGGAATGGTCTGAGTGTGTGCTTGTCTTTGTGTTCCAGGTGGACCATTCAGCATATTAAAGGGGGGTTCTCCTGGTCCAAGGGGTCCCTGGTTAAAATTTTAGGTGGCTTAAAATCCTCCCACTCGGGACTTAAAGGGGCATCCCGGGTTGCATTATTGCGTAATTCCCAAAAAGAGCATTGTACACATATATTTGTACATATATTATATAAAAAATCACCATATGGAGGCTTCCCCGGATACTGGGCTTGTGCCCCCCTCGGGGCAATCCAGGCTGTGTTTGGGGTATGGGGTATCCCTTTTGGGGGATGATGTATTTCTATGTGTACCCTGTGCGCAGCGGTCTATTACGCGGCAGACCGTATCTCAGGCGTCTGGTTCTGCTCCGCCAGTCTCCTCCCCATCTCCCCCTCGCTTGACACGTGCTTGTGATGTGGTTGTTAGCAATCTGAGGTGTGTGTCAGATTGGCCAATCTTGAAAAATTGTTTTCCAGTGCCGTCGCAAAGAAGGCCACGGCAAAGAGAAAACATTTGTATTCGGCTGCGCAGGCCTTTGATAGGGAGGATTTTGACTCCCTGGATTGGTCCGATTGGTCCCCCGCGTGAGGAAGGGGAGTTGTATGAGGAGTCTGAGGACTCCGATGATCAGCAGTTTGTGGGCGCTGTTACCGAGCAGGGCCAGGGGGATTCCTCGGATACCTTTTAGGGTCCTGGCTCATATGTTTGAGGTCCTGGCTATTTCTCCCCCCGAGGCGGCTCCTCCGCTGAAGGGGGAGTTCTTTGAAGGGACGAAGCCCCGCTTGGAATTTCCTTATCAAAAGCATTTTGATGGTATCATTCGTAAGGAATGGGAGAGGCCGAGGCGGCTTCCGGGTGTCCCACCGGGTTGGGACAAGAAATATCCCTTTCCGGCGGATGCAGTGAAGTACTGGTCGTCTCCCCCCGAGGTGGATGCTCCTGTTTTGGGGTTGTCCAGCTCCTCAGTCCTTCATTCTCCGGAGTGCACTACTCTCAAGGATGGTGAGGATAAACGCATTGACCAGATGGCTTGTCATGGTCTTGCTAGTGGTGGATCGGCCTTGCGGCCGGTTTGTGCTTCTGCGCTTGTATTGGTAGGTCTGTTGTTAGAGGATTATTGACCTCTTCCGGGCTTGACCCGGCTAGTGAGGAATTTCCCGACCTTAAGCGCTGTGAGTTATTTTTGTCCTTTGTGCTGTCCCCCTGGATGACACATTGGTGATGTGTAGCAGAGCTACGGCCCTGCTTGTGGCTATCCGCTGGTCGGTTTGGTTATGTCAGTGGGCGGCTGATTTTGTGTCCAAAAAGTCGCTCACGGCCCTTCCCTTCGTGGGACTGTGGCTCTTTGGAGAAAAATTGGATTCGGTGGCAAAGGGAGGTAGGTTACCTCAGCGTAAGAAGCAGCGTCACCCCTTTCGGGGGGCGGCTTCCTTCTCTCAGTCCTTTCGTGGGGCTAGAGTTGGCAGAGGTTTGGCCTTCCCTTGGTCCAGAGGTGATTCCTGGCCTAGGGGCAGGGGTCGGGCCCGTCCAGGACACAGTTGGGGCTCCAAGCCTAGAGCCGCTGCCAAGTCGGCTCAGCAATGAGGAGGCGCCCTCACCCTTGCGGGTGGGGGGACGGTTGCAACTCTTCTCCCAGGTCTGGGTCCAAGAGGTCTCGGACAGGTGGATTCAGGAAGTGGTGTCTTCCGGTTACATGCTGGAGTTCGAGTTCCGGCCCCCTCCCCGATTCTTCAGGCCCCGTTTGCCTCCTCTGGCCGCCCAGGGGCTTCGGACGGCAGTAGCAAGTCTCGCGGACATGGCTGTCATCTGTCCGGTGCCCCTCTCAGACCGGGGCCTGGGCTTCTATTCCAATTTGTTCACGGTACCCAAGAAGGACGGTTCCGTTCGTCCTATTCTGGATCTGAAGTTGCTCAACAGGTTTGTCCGTCCCCGGAAGTTCCGTATGGAAACTCTGCACTCAGCCATCCATTCTCTTCAGCAGGGGGACTTCATGACGTCCATAGACATCAAGGATGCTTACCTGCATATTCCAATATTTCTGGCACACCAGAGATTCCTCAGGTTTGTCGTGGACAATCGGCATTTTCAGTTTGTGGCTCTTCCGTTTGGCCTTACCTCGGCTCCAAGGGTTTTTACCAAGGTGTTGGCAGGAGTGATGGCCATCCTCAGAGCCAGGGATGTCCGCATCGTACCCCGTCTGGACGTTCTTCTCATCATGGCGTCTTTCCTAAGTCAGGCGCAGATGGATACCAGGACTGTGGTGTCCACTCTGGAGAGTTTCAGTTGGGTGATCATCTATCCCAAGTCTTGCCTCACTCCCTCCAGGGTGGTGGAGTTCCTGGGAATGTCGCTGGACACTTCTCAGGCCAGGGTGTTTCTCCCCCGTGCCAAGGTTCTTCTGATTCAGGAATTGACTCAGCGTCTCCTATCCATCCCCCGCCCGTCCATCCGGCTAGGGTTGCGACTGGTGGGATTGATGGTGGCGTCGTTCGAGGTGGTTCCCTTTGCCCAGTTTCACACAAGGACGCTCCAGCTCCATCTCTTGGCGGCCTGGGACGGGTCCCCGCTGTCATTGGATCAGTCTTTTCTGATGTCCCCCCGGGTGCGGCGTTCCCTTCGGTGGTGGCTGACACCAAGCAATCTGACGAGGGGCAGATCCTTTCTGACCCCTCGTTGGGAGACGGTCACCACGGATGCCAGCCTGTCAGGTTGGGGGGGATTTTGGAAGGATATTCCGTTACAGGGACTGTGGGGGCCTCAGGAGACTCACGATCCCATCAATGTTCTGGAGCTGAGAGCCATCAGGTTGATTCTGGCCCACTTGACTCATCAGTTGCGGGGCCTACCGGTTCAAGTTCGGTCGGACAATCGGATGGCAGTCGCCTACATCAATCACCAGGGAGGGACTCGCAGCAGGCGTGCCCTCAGGGAAGTGTCTTTGATCCTGGATTGGGCAGAGCGCAATGTCCCATGCATCTCGGCGGTGTACATTCCGGGAGTGGAGAACACGGAGGTGGACTCCCTGAGCAGGGGGTCGTCTCGCCGGGGGGGAATGCTCGCTCAGCCCCAAGGCGTTTCGGTTGCTTTGCCACCGGTGGGGGACTCCGGAGGTGGACCTCTTTGCCTCTCGTCACAATCACAAGCTTCCGGCATTTGGGTCTCTCTCAGCGGATGCCATGTCTCTGAGCTGGAGGGATCTGCAGTTTCTGTACCTGTTCCCTCCATTTCCCATGGTGGGCAGAGTGGTGCGCAAGCTGGCCCTAGAGGGCGCGTCAGCAATCCTGGTGGCTCCAAGGTGGCCAAGACAGGTTTGGTTCGCAGACGTGGTAAGGTTGGCAGAGGATCAGTTAGACCTGCCCCTTCTGCCAGATCTGCTCACTCAGGGTCCACTACTCTACCCCAATTTACCAACGCTGGCTTTGACGGCGTGGTTGCTGAAACCTCAATCTTGAGGGAGGAAGGTCTTTCTGATGCTGTCATTCAGACTCTGGTTAGGGCTAGAAAGCAGTCTTCCTCTGCCATCTATTATAGGACTTGGAGGTCTTATATTGATTGGTGTGAGGTAAGGGCCTTGCCTTGCAGGGTGTTTTCTGTCCCTAGGGTCTTGGAATTTCTGCAACATGGTCTGGACCAAGGTTTGCAGCTTAGTACGCTGAAAGGGCAGGTTTCTGCCCTGGCCGTGTTCTTTCAAAAGTCTCTTGCTCTTCATCCTCTGGTTAAGACCTTTTTCCAGGGGGTTACGCATGTGCGGCCTCCTAGGAAGCCTTTGCTCCCAGTGTGGGATTTGAATTTGTTTTTGTCAGCCTTGCAGGGTCCTCCGTTTGAACCTTTGCAGGATATTGTACTTTCTACGCTTACTCAGAAGGTTGTTTTTCTAGTTGCCATCACTTCTGTTCGGCGTGTTTCGGAGTTGGTAGCCTTGTCTATTTCGGCTCCTTACGTTGAGAGGCATCAGGACAAGGTTGTTTTCTGCTTCAAGCCAGATTTCCTTCCTAAGGTGGTCTCTGCTTTTCATCTGAATCAGGATATTGTTCTTCCCTCCTTGTGTCCTAAGCCCAGCAATGACAAGGAGAGGGTTTTGCATTCTTTGGATGTGGTTCGCTGTGTGAAGTACTATTTGGTGGCTACTTCTCCTTTTCGTAGGACTGACGCTCTTTTTGTGGTACCCTCTGGGCCTAGGAAGGGTTTGGCTCCTGCCAAGTCTTCCATTAGTAAATGGATTCGCCGGGCCATTGTTGGGGCCTATTCTGCCAAGGGGAAGGTTCCCCCTTTTCGTGTTCTATTCGTGCTGTTGGGGCGTCCTGGGCCTTCCAGCACCAGGATTCTGTTGAGCAGGTTTGTAAGGCTGCTACTTGGTCTTCGGTTCACACTTTTTCCAAGTTTTACAAGGTTGATGTGCGGGCCTCAGCGGATGCTGTTTTTGGCCGCAAAGTTCTGCAAGCTGCAGTGGTTTAAGTTTGTGCCTTGTTGCCTTGTTTTTTGGATCCCGCCCTTTATGGACACTGCTATTGGATGTCCCAAGTGTAATGAATGTCTTGAAGCGGGGTGTGTGACATACTTAGAATAATACCATTTTCTGAATACTCACCTGTAAAATGGGTATTATAACTATGTCACTCTCCCCGCTTCACCCTGCCCTTTTTGTTACTTTTTTTTGTTACTTACTGCTATCTTTATACTGGGTGATGAGTGGGAGGTCCCAGGTATTTATGGGCCGGGAGGGTCTTACCTTTTTTTGATATCATCTCTGCAAGATCGCCATCTACAGGTCAGTATACCCAAGTGTAATGAATGTCTTGAAGCGGGGTGTGTGACATACTTATAATACCCATTTTACAGGTGAGTATTCACAAAATGGTATTTTTCCTCCCTCAGCAGAAGGTGGACACTCTTCAAGCTCTTCATTTCTTGCTGTCCAGCCCTCATCCCTCCGTCCGGCAAGGGATGCAATTGGTGTGACAGATGGTGGCCTGCTTCGAGGCGGTCCCTTATGCTCAGTTTCACATGAGACCCCCTTCAGCTACATCTTCTGTCAGTCTGGGACAAGAGTCCTCTGTCTCTGGATCAGGCCTTTGTTCTATCTCCTCTGGTCTGGCGGTCCCTCCTGTGGTGGCTGGACTCGAGGAATCTTCTGGGGCAGATCGTTTCTGACACCGTGTTGGGAGACGGTCACTATGGATGCCAGTCTGTTGGGTTGGGGGGGGGGGGGGTACTGGAGAGCCCTCCAATTCCAGGGGATGTGGGGCCATCAATGTTCTGGAGCTGAGGGCGGTTCGGTTGGTGCTGACGCCTCACTTCCAGGGCCTACTGGTTCAGGTTCGCTCCGACAACCGGACTGCGGTCGCCTACATCAATCATCAGGGAGGGACTCGGAGCCAGAGTGCCCTCCGGGAGGTGTCGTTGATCTTGTCTTGGGCCGAGGACAATGTCCCGTGCATCTCTGCGGTTTACATTCCGGGAGCGGAGAATCTGGAAGCGGATTCCCTGAGCAGGGGGGCCTGTCGCCGGGGAGAACGGTCCCTCAATGGCGAGGTCTTCCTATCCCTTTGTCACAGGTGGGGGGGGTACCGGATGTGGATCTGTTTGCTTCTCACCACAGTCGCAAGCGGCCAACATTTGTCTCACTGTCCCAGATCTCTGGCTCTGGCGGTGGATGCCATGTCTCTGTCCTGGCAGGGGTTCGGTCTCCTGTACCTCTTCCCTCCGTTTCCCCTTCTGGGCAAGGTTCTGCGCAAGCTGATTCAGGAAAGAGTGCCAGCTGTTCTGGTGGCCCCCAGGGGGCCAAGACAGACGTCGGGCAGCTGGCGGTGGATCAGTACCCTCTGCCCCTGGTACCGGATCTTCTCAAGGACGGCTCTGTTACCCCAATTTACAAACGCTGGCTTTGACGGCCTGGCTGTTGAAACCGCCATCCTAAGGGAGAAAGGTCTGTCTGATTCGGTTGTTCAGACTCTTGTCAGGGCTAGGAATAAATCATCTTCTACCATCTACTATAGGACCTGGCGGACCTACATTGACTGGTGTGAGGCTAGGGCCTTTCCCTGTCGGGTGTTCTCCATTCCTCGGATCCTTGAGTTTCTTCAACATGGTTTGGATTTGGGTTTTCAGCTCACCACTCTGAAGGGGCACTTCTCCGCCTTGGCTGTTTTCTTCCAGAGGTCCTTTGCTCTTCATCCTCTGGTCAAGACTTTCTTCCAGGGGCTCACTCATGTGCGCCCTCCCCGCAAACCCATGGTACCAGTCTGGGATTTGAAGTTGGTATTGTCGGCCCTTCAGGGTCCTCCTTTTGAGCCCGTGCATGAGGCTGCGCTGTCTATTCTCACTTTTAAGGTTGGCTTCTTGGTGGCTATAACTGTCCGGCATGTTTCTGAGTTGGCGGCTCTGTCTATTCAGGCCCCCTACTTTGAGAGACACCAGGACAAGGTGGTTTTCCGCTTTAAACCAGCCTTTTTGCCTAAGGTTGTCTCTGCCTTCCACCTCAATCAGGACATTGTGCTTCTTTCCTTGTGCCCTAATCCTGGTAATGACAAGGAGAGGGCCCTGCATTCTCTGGACGTGGTCAGGAATTTGAAATACTATCTGGTGGCTACAGCGCCTTTCAGGAAGATGGACGTCTTGTTTGTGGTACCCTCGGGTCCCAAGAAGGGTTTGGCTCCTGTTAAGTCTACTATTAGTAAATGGATTCGTCAGGCCATTGTTAGGGCCTATTCTGCTAAGGGAAAGGATCTTCCTTTCCGTGTTACTGCTCATTCTACCCCTGCTGTTGGGGCTTCCTGGGCCTTTCAGCACCAGGCTTCTGTTGAACAAGTTTGTAAGGCTGCTACTTGGTCTTCTGTTCATACTTTTTCCAAGTTTTACAAGGTTGATGTTCGGGCCTCAGCGGATGCTGTTTTTGGCTGCAAGGTTCTGCAGGCGGCAGTGGTTTGAACTGCACATTGTTGCCTTTTGGGATCCCCACCCGTTTGTTGGACACTGCTATTGGATGTCCCAGACGTAATGAATCATTACTGGAGCAGGGCGTGCTGCATACTTGGAATAATACAATTCTGTGTATACTCACCTTGTAGAAAAAGTAACAAAGAAGCAAAAGAAACAAAGAAGGGGTGGCAGACCATGGACCATGGTCTGAGCGGCTGCCACCCCTCCTTTGTTTCTTTTGAATTTGTGCAAGCACATGGGGTGTGGGGTCTACGCTGTATTGCAAGGTCTTTGACCCTTCCACCCCATGGCTTGCACTTGAGGTTTAGGGCAACCTCCGGTAAGCCTGCTCCCAATTTATCTATTGCATTGTATGTCCCAAATGGGGCTCTCAGAGATTAGAGTTAGGACTGCACCTCACAGGGGCGCCTTGGCGCTGGTGGTGCAGCTTAAGCATACTTCTGCAGATGTTTGTGACCGAGCCCTCTGTTTTTAACCTAGTTTAGAGACAGATTGTAGGTTGGTCAGCAAGCTAACTGGTTTGAGTGCTGTGGCTCCTTTAAGACTTTTGTATCCTAATTGCCCTGCTAACATGCACCTCCCAGGTTAGTTATAAAATGGTCTGAGTGGCTGCCACCCCTCCTTTGTTCCTGGGGAGAGAGGTTATTCCAATCCCTTCACAGTACCCAAAAGGGATGGTTCCATCAGACCCATCCTGGACTTAAAGCTTCTCAACAAGTTCATCAGGACCAGACACTTTCGCATGGAGACCCTGCGCTCTGCGATCAGCTCTTTGCGCCCGGGGGATTTCATGACCTCCGTAGACATCAAAGATGCTTACCTTCATGTACCAGTCTTCCCAGGGCATCAGAGATTCCTCAGGTTCGCATTGGAGGACCAGCACTACCATTTGGTAGCACCGCCCTTCGGTCTCACCTCGGCCCCCAGAGTCTTCACCAAGGTGCTGGCAGGTGTTATGGCTCTCCTCAGAGCTTGGGGCATTTGCATTCTTCCTTATCTGTACGACCTCCTCATCACTTCTCATTCTTTCCAGCAGGCAGAATTGGATACCCAGCAGGTGGTGACTGCTCTGGAAACATTGGGACGGGTAATCAATCACCCCAAATCCTCCCTGTCTCCGTCTCTGGTGACCTCCTTCCTGGGCATGAATCTGGATACTGTTCAGGCCAGGATTTTTCTTCCTCAGCAGAAGGTGGATTCTCTTCAAGCTCTGGTTCATTTCCTTCTGTCTTGCCCTCGCCCTTCCATCCGGCAAAGGGATGCAGCTTGTGGGACAAATGGTGTCCTGCTTCGAGGCCGTTCCTTATGCTCAGTTTCACATGAGACCTCTTCAGCTCCATCTCCTATCAGTCTGGGACAAGAGTCCCCTGTCTCTGGATCAGGCCTTTGTTCTGTCTCCTCCGGCCCGGTGGTCCCTCTTGTGGTGGCTGGACTCGAGGAACTTGTTGGGGGGCAGATCTTTTCTGGCCCCCTGTTGGGAGACGGTCACCACGGATGCCAGTCTGTCGGGTTGGGGGGACTTCTGGAGAACCCTTCAATTCCAGGGGCTGTGGGGCCCTCAGGAGGCCCATGCCCCCATCAACGTCCTGGCCCAGTTGACTCCTCACCTTCAGGGCCGGCCGGTCCAAGTTCGCTCAGATAACCAGACGGCGGTTGCCTACATCCATTATCAGGGAGGGACTCGGAGCAAGAGTGCCCTCAAGGAGGTGTCCATGATTCTGTCCTGGGCGGAGGACAATGTTCCTTGCATCTCAGCAGTGTACATTCCCGGGGGTGGAGAATCTGGAGGCAGACTCTCTGAGCAGGGGGACCTCTCACCTGGGGGAATGGTCTCTCAGCAGCGAGGTCTTCCTGTCCTTATGTCACCATTGGGGGTACCGGAGGTGGATCTGTTTGCGTCCCGCCACGATCACAAGCTCCCAGTCTTTGTTTCTCTGTCCCAGGATCCCCTGGCCCTTGCAGTGGATGCTCTGAATCTATCCTGGCAGGGGTTCCGTCTCCTGTATCTTTTTCCTCCGTTCCCCCTGCTGGGCAGGGTTCTGCGCAAGCTGGCTCAGGAAAAGGTGTCGGCAATCCTGGTGGCCTCCCATTGGCCAAGACAGGTGTGGTTCGCAGATATCGTTCAGCTGACCGTAGATCAGTACGCTCTCCCCATGGTCCCGGACCTTCTCACTCAAGGGCGGCTATGCCATCCCAATTTACAAATGCTGGCTTTGACGGCCTGGCTGCTGAAACCTCCATCTTAAGGTATGAGGGGCTTTCTGATTCTGTGGTTAACACTCTAATCAGGGCTAGGAAGAAATCCTCTTCATCTACTATAGGATCTGGCGGGCCTACATTGACTGGTGTGAGTCTAGGGTCCTTCCATGTCGGGTGTTTTCCATTCCTAGGATTCTGGAGTTCCTTCAGCATGGTTTGGATCTGGGACTTCAGCTCAGCACTCTCAAGGGTCACGTTTCTGCCTTGGCTGTTTTCTTCCAGAGATCTTTCGATCAACATCCCCTGGTCAAGACTTTCTTCCAGGGGGTTGCTCATGTGCTTCCCCCTCGCAAACCTCTGTTGCCAGTTTGGGACTTGAATTTGGTTTTGTCTGCCCTTCAGGGCCCTCCATTTGAGCCTGTGCATGAGTCTGCTCTGTCTATTCTTACTCTTAAGGCTGCCTTTTTGGTGGCTATCACCTCGGTCAGGCGTGTTTCAGAGTTGGCGGCCCTTTCTATTCAGTCCCCCTACTTTGAGAGACACCAGGACAAGGTGGTTTTCAGATTTAAAACTGATTTCTTGCCTAAGGGGGTCTCTGCCTTCCATCTCAATCAGGACATTGTGCTTCCTTCATTGTGCCCTGATCCTGGTAATTCCAATGAGAGGGCCTTACATTCCCTGGATCTGGTCAGGAATTTGAAGTTCTACTTGGTGGCTACTGCACCTTTTAGAAAGACTGATGCCTTGTTTGTGGTTCCTTCGGGTGCCAAGAAGGGCCTGGCCCCTGCTAAGTCTACTATTAGCAAATGGATTTGTCAGGCTATCTTTAGGGCCTATTCTGCTAGGGGAAAGGATCCTCCTTTCCGTGTTACTGCTCATTCTACCCGTGCTGTTGGGGCTTCCTGGTTCTTCCAGCATCAGGCTTCTGTTGAACAAGTTTGTAAAGCTGCTACTTGGTTTTCTGTTCATACCTTTTCCAAGTTTTACAAGGTTGATGTTCGGGCCTAAGCGGATGCTGTTTTTGGCCGCAAAGTTCTGCAGGTGGCAGTGATTTGAACTGCGCGTTGTTGCTTTTTGGGATCCCACCCTAGTTACGGACACTGCTATTGGATGTCCCATCTGTTATGAATCATTATCTGGAGCATACTTAGAATAATACAATTCTGTGATTACTCACCTTGTAGAATTTGTATTATAACTATGTAGCACGTCCTGCTCCACCCCACCCTGTTTGCATTATCTTGGATCCACTGTATGGTGATTGCTGTCCTTGTTAACATTGTTAATTTCATTGGCTTCTCCTGGTTCCCCTTACTGCTTTTCTATACTGGGGAATTTGTGGGAGGTCCCGGGTATATAAGGACCGAGAGGGGCCTCTTCTTGCCATCTCTGCAGTCAAGTGCCATCTGGCGGAGGTAATCCTATCTGTTATGAATCATTATCTGGAGCAGTACGTGCTGCATACTTATAATACCAATTCTACATGGTGAGTAATCACAGAATTGTATTTTTGTGGTGGACCTCTCCTATATCTATCCCCTTAACGCTTTTATTGGCCCTAATTTTAAACGCCAAGGGTTCCATAGCCAATATAAACAAGATGGGCGATAGGGGACAGCCCTGGCAGGTACCTCTCTGAATGCTGAACCTGTCCGAAGAAAAACCTAGATATTTGACTCTTGCAGCCGGCTTGAGTTTTAAACCTTTTTTAAAATTCTTTATATACAGTAAATTCCACAAATATTTGGACAGTGACTATCTTCATGATTTGGGATCCGAATGCCCCCACTTTGGATTTGAATTGAAACAACTGAGATGCAATTGAAGTATAGACTTTTCAGGTTCAATTAAAGGGGTTAAACAAAAATAAACTGCAAAAAATGTAGGATTTGCATCTGCTTTTTGACCAAGCCTCCTTATCTCAGGGGCTTAAAATTAATAGAGACAAATTAACATTACCATAAATAAAATGTTCATGTTTATATTTTTATTCAGGAAAGTACATCTGCACATAATACAATGTACATTTAGGTATTAACACAAAGTAAATCAGTTACAGCATAAACAGAATGTACTAGTTTTCTTAAGTAAACAAAACTTTTTGTATTTTCTTTATTGCATGGCACGGCCCG
Source organism: Gastrophryne carolinensis (assembly GCA_027917425.1). Classification (NCBI taxonomy): domain Eukaryota; kingdom Metazoa; phylum Chordata; class Amphibia; order Anura; family Microhylidae; genus Gastrophryne; species Gastrophryne carolinensis. Next base: position 223,494,366 of record CM051239.1, on the reverse strand, counting down.
CTTCGGTATTCGTAACAGTTGGGTTATTCCGCCACAAGGTGGCGCAGTGGTACTGCAGAAAGCTGTGGCATTCCCCGGCTCCCTAAAAAAATGGGACTAACCATAGAGTTCCTTGTGTTTCGTCTGCAGTGGAACTGCGAAGTTAGAAGATGTCTCTCTCTCTTGCGCAGGTGAGCGAGGCAACCAAGCCTGCGGCCCTGCAAGTCTATTTCCACCCGTTTCTGGACCCTCACTGCCTCCCAGCCTTGGCTGACAGATCGGGTGAGGGTAGACGAGCACTAGGGTCAGGTGCTCCTGGAGCGCTGCTCCAAGCCGCAGACCCTGTTTCACAAAGGGTAGCTGGCCATAGGCTTTATGGTGAGCCTACTAGGGATGCAGAGTTCCTGTCCTGGCTTCTGAGGGGGTAAGTGTTTTGGGGACTGTTTCCTTCAGGGGTCCCACCCCCCCCTTCTGGCCTGGATACTCGCCGCTGCCTTCTCTTCTCTCCCACCCCCCCACCCCTCTCTGACTTTGTTCGGGAGGGGGGGGGGAGCGGGTGATAGCGGCGAGTGGTATTACTTGTGGTGTTTTGGCCGTTTACAGTGTGTTTTTTGGCCGCTGCGCTGTTTTGTACGGCGCTCCGCGGCTGTGGGCGCTATAACCTGTGGCGTTTTTGCTTTGTCATGGCGCAGACGGGTTCACGTGGGCTCCGTTTTCGCGCTCTTCGGGGGCGGGGCCGAGGGATGGCGCGTATCGCGTCGTCCCCCCCGCAGCCCACCCCTTGAGGTACCTCAGCCGGTGCCATTTTGGATTAGTTGCGCGTCTGGATTTCTCCCTTCCGTGCTGCAGCGCTGTTTCCTCCGGTGTGTCGCTTCATCCTGCGGTCTGTGCCTTGGTGACCCTGCGGTGTCCGTGAGTCCCCCTTGGGGTTTTTTTTATTGGTCTCGTGGGGCATTTGCTGCGGGATGCTCATGTGTCGTTTTTACTTATGTCTTTCAGGCGGGATATCAGTGGGTTGTGGTTTCTCCCGGCTCTACTCCTTCCTCCCCCCTCTTCCCCCCCACCCCTTGTTGATCTGGGGGCATCCCGTGGGAGGGCATCCCGGGTGGCTTTTGTATTAGCCTTTACCCAGCGCTGGCCTCTTGCGCCTGTGTTAATCACCATATGGAGGCTTCTGGGGATAGTGTGCTTAGGGGTCCTTCGGGGCAATCCCGGCTGTGTTTCATGTGTGGGGTATCCCTTGTGAGTAATAGTGTCACGGTGTGCATGCCACGCGCTCATAGTGTCCTTGCGCTCCAGCTTGGTTTGCCTGCATCGCTTCCCAGCTCTGCGCCCCCTTCGGCATCACCTACCCCCCCACTGCTGCAATTAGCTCCCAGTGAGGGGGATGCTAGCAGGGGGTCACAGTCTGATCTAGCATTTCGTGTGGCCAATATTGAGGAGCATCTTGCTGGGCCTATTCCTAGAAAGGCCTCTGGCAAGAAGCGGCCCATGATTTCCACTCCCTCACGCTCTACAGAGGAGTATGAGGAATTTGATGTCACTACTGGACGTTATTCCCTAGAGGAAGGGGAACTGCTCGAGGACTCTGACTCCTCTGGGGACCAGCAGGAGGGTTGTGATAGTGACCCTGAATCTGGGGAGGATTCATGGTATCATGAGGACATTGATAATTTGCTGTCTCACATTTTTGAAATTTTACACATTGCTGCCCCTGTGGCGGCTAAAAGGAAACCGGGTGAGCTGTTTCGTCCTAGTAAACAGCGTTTGAAGTTCCCTGAGCAGGGACATTTCACCACTATGGTACCCAAAGAATGGGAACGTCCTGACAGGCTGCCTGCTGTGCCCAAGGGTTTGGATAAGAGGTATCCCTTTCCTTCTGATCTTGTTAAGAGGTGGTCATTTCCCCCTGAAGTGGACACTCCCGTGCTAGGCTTATCCAATACTTCGGTCATGCCTTCACCTGACACTACCGGCGCATGCATCAGTTGGCCTGCCATGCCTTTACCTGTGTGGGGGCTGGATTGCGCCCGGCCTGTGCGGCTGCCATGACAGCTATTGCCCTTAAGAAACTGCTCAAGCGTCTCCTTGATGGCGCTACGGATCGTAGCGGGGGGGAGGTTTTAGGACTCTCTTGGTTTGCTCTGATTTTGTGGCCTTTATCCTTACTGCTATGGATGATGCTGTGTGGCTGAGCGGTAGGGCCTCTGCGCTCTTGGTGGCTATGCGCCGCTCTGTTTGGTTACGTCAGTGGGCAGCTGACGCTGCTGCTAAGAAAGCTCTCACTGGACTCCCCTTTGCGGGGCTGCAGCTATTTAGGGAGCGTCTTGATGTTCTAGCCAAGGATGGCAGGCTACCTCAGCGTAGGAGGCAGTCTCGGCCCTTTCGGGGGTCTCTCCATCCCCCTCCCTTCCTTTCGTGCTCCCAGAGGAGGCCGTGGCTCCCTCCTCTCTAGTGGCCGCAGAGATTCTTGGGGCCGGGGCAAATCCCGTGGTCGTCCCGGTTTCCCCTGGAGTTCTAAGCCCAAACCCTCTCCCAAGCCCCCTCAGGCATGAAGGGGCGTCCTCTTCCATCTGGGTGGGGGGATTGCTTCGGCTCTTTGCTCACGTCTGGAGGCTTCACGTCTCAGACCGGTGGATTCGGGAAGTAGTGTCCTCCGGTTACAAGATAGAGTTTGCAGCCTGGCCGCCCCCAAGATTCATGAGATCCCGGATGTCTTTAAACCCCCTGTCTGCTCAAGGGTTGCTTCTGCCGGTTCAAGGCCTGTTAGTCAGGAGTCATTTGTCATGTGCCCCATCAAGAACGGGGTCAGGGGTACTATTCCAATCTTTTCATGGTCCCCAAAAAGGACGGCTCCCTGAGGCCCATTCTGGACCTGAAGGGCCTCAACAAATTTGTCAGATTCGAGCATTTTCGTATAGAGACGCTACGCTCTGCTGTCAGTACCCTTCACCTGGGCGACTTCATGACCACTGTGGACATCAAGAATGTGTATCTTCATGTGCCTATTTTCCCAGGTCATCAGAAATTTCTAAGGTTCGAGCTGCAGGATCAGCATTACCAGTTTGTGGCTCTACCCTTCTGTATCGCCTCGGGTGTTCACCAAGGTACTGGCGGGGGTGATGGCTCTGCTAAGGAACCAGGGCATACGCATCATTCCTTACCTGGACGACATCCTGATTGTGGCCAAGTCCTTTCCGCAGGCCGAGCAGGACACTCAGATGGTGACATCCACTCTAGAGTCCTTCGGCTGGAACTATCCCAAGTTTTCTCTGTCCCCGTCCTTGGTGAGATTCTTTCTGGGCATAACTCTGGATACCTCTCAGGTCAAGGTGTTCCTTCCTCGGCAGAAGGTGGGGGGTCTTTAGATGCAGGCTCGGGCTTTGCTATTTTGTCCTCATCCCTCCATCCGTCAGGGGATTCAGTTGGTGGGCCTGATGGTGTCCTGCTTTGAGGCAGTCCCCTTTGCTCAGTTTCACATGAGACCTCTTCAGTTGCACCTCTTGTCAGTTTGGGATCGGGACCCTGTGTCCCTGGATCAGGAATTTGCTCTGTCTCCTCTGGCCAGACAGTCCCTCTCGTGGTGGCTGGACTCAAAGAACCTTCTGGGGGGCAGGACTTTCCTGCCCCCGTGCTGGGAGACGGTTACCACAGATGCCAGTCTGACCGGTTGGGGAGGCTTCTGGAAGTTCCTGAAGTTCCAGGGTCGGTGGGGCCCACAAGAGGCCCATGCTTCCATCAACGTCCTGGAACTGAGGGCGATTAAGTTGGTTCTTTCTCATCTAACCACTCACCCTCAGGGTCGGGCTGTTCAAATCCGCTCAGACAACCAGACGGCGGTTGCCTACATCAATCATCAGGTAGGGACTTGGAGCAAGCGAGCCTTCAAGGACGTGTCCCTGATTCTGTGTTGGGCAGAATGGCATGTTCTCTGCATCTCGGCGGTCTAGATTCGGGGAGTGGAGAACCAGGTGGCGGACTCCCTGAGCAGGGGGACGTGGACTTGTTTGCCTCCCGTCACAATCACAAACTTCCCAGATTTGTCTCTCTATCTCAGGATACTCTGGCCTTCGCCACGGACGCTCTGGCAATGCCTTGGATGGAGTTTTGGCTTCTCTGTGTTCCCTCCGTTTCCTCTCCTGGGCAGGGTCATGCGCAAGATAGCCCAGGAGCGGGTACCAGCCATCCTAGTGGCCCCTTGTTGGCCAAGAAGAGTTTGGTTCGCAGACGCTGTGCAGTTGGCAGTAGACCGGTATGTCTTGTCCAAGGATCCAGATCTTCTCACTCAGGGGCAGCTACGCCATCCCTATTTACAAACGCTGGCTTTAACGGCTTGGCTGCTGAATCCTCCATCTTGATGGACAAGGGGTTGCCTGCTTCTTTTGTTGATACCATGATTAGGGCTAGGAAGAAGTCTTCATCCTTTATCTATTACAGGGTCTGGCATGCTTACATTGCCTGGTGTGAGTCTAAATCTCTTCCCTGTCATTTTTTTCTATTCTGGAATTCTTGCAACATAATTTGGATTTAGGCCTTCAACTTAGTACCCTAAAAGGCCATGTTTCAGCTCTGACAATTTTTTTCCAAAGATCCTTTGCCAATCACCGGTTGGTAAAACCTTTTTCCAGGGTGTTTTTTCATGTGCGTCCACCCCGTAAGCCTTTGCTACCAGTCTGGGATTTGAATCTGGTGTTGTCTGCTCTGCAAGGGCCTCCCTTTGAGCCTATCCGTGAGGCTGCCTTGCCCATTCTGACTCTTAAGGTAGCCTCAACCCTTTAAGTGCCAGCCTACCTGGAGTTTTTGTCACACTCTGTTGCCAGACCATTTTGCACTATTTTGCGCTCCCCATGTTCAAATGTGATTTTTGAAGGGATTTCCAGGGATTTCCCAGGAAAATGATATATTGTTTTTTTCAGCAGAGTCTGGGCTTTAACATGAAATGTCTTGTTTGTCATTTTTTAGGTGTATTCTCAATATTTTTGGGTGAAATATGTGCAAAAAAAAAAAAAAAAAAAAAAATTTTACATATTGTAGTTTTTTTTGTAATAAAAAATGTAAGTTTGTCAATGAAATCTTATTGCGTGTGAAATCCCAATTTCTCCCGGTTACAGCGGTACCACATATGTATTGGTAGGCACCCTTTCCTGCCCAGGAGACTCCCCCAAACTGAAACAGTGCTTTAGGGGATTTTCAGATAAAATACAACTATGCTACGCAATATGCGCACCTTGCAGTTTTTCCAGAAAAACAACCCTTTACATTTGAAATACCCCCAACAAACTATATATTCTCTGGAAGTACACACCTCAGGCTTTCTAGGTGTACCAGGCTTGTTGATGTGGCTATAGTTTTCTGGAAGTAATCCCTCAATGGATTCTTTGGTTGCAAAGAGTTTCCCTAAAAAAAGGATAAAAAAGCAGAATCAAAGCCACATCTTCCTAAAAAAACTATATACAAACAAGAAAAAACAAGTTTAATCTGAAAACGCAACATTCCCCGAACAGAACAATACCCAACATGCATAGCTACTGTCAAGGGAAGAGTTGCCAAACACTCCAAAGTAAAGCATGTGCGTAACGGTAATTTTACTTGAAAATTTCAGCTCTGCAGACAAAGTGCGCACCTTGCGATTTTTCAACCAAAAAAACCCTTGACATTTGGAATATCCCCCATAAACCATATATTCCCTGAAAGTACACACGTTAAGCTTTCTAAGGGTACCCAGCTTGTTCTAGTGGGCTCATCTTTCTGGAATTATTGCCTTAAAGAATTCTTTGTTTGCGCAGGGTTTCCCTAAAAAATGTATAAAAAAGCTGAATAAAAAACACCTTTTCCTAAAATATAAATATGCAAACCAGAAAAAACAAGCTAAGTCTGAAAGCGCAAGGTCCCCCGAACAGAACAATACCCAAGATGCATAGGTACTATTAACCCTTTTAATTGCCAGCCTACTTGAGATTTTGTCACCCTCTGTTGACAGGCCATTTTTCCCCATTTTGCGTCATGTTTTGCGCCATTTTTGCTGGAACTTTCAGGAAAATTATATATATATATTTTTTTGCAGCAGAGTTTAGGCTTTAACATGAAATGTCTTGTTTGTAATTTTTTTTTTTTTTTTTTTACAATATTATTAAGTAAAAAAATAAATAAATAAAAATTTTTTTTAGAAAATTGACTCCTTTATTTTAAATAAAAAATATATTTTATTAAGGAAAATCATATTGCATGTGAAAGCCCCATTTCTACCGATTAGAACGGTACCACATATTTATCGGTAGCCCCCTGTTCCTGCCCAGGAGACCCCTCTAACCGAAACAAGTATTTTATAACATTCACAAATAAAATACAAATACCATCCACACTACAAAGGGTTAAATCGAGGAAAAAAATGACATAGGGCCCCCCCTCCCAGGGGAGGGAGACCCCATTTTTTTTTTTGATTTTTAAGGGTTAAAAACCCTTAAAAAAAAAAAAAAAAAAAAAAATTGACGTGGGATCCCCCTTACCCAAAGTAACCAGCCCGGGACCAGCTATGGGGGCTTGTAGGCACAGAGTGGGGGGGCCAGCTTTTGTGGCCCCCCCACCCTGCAGCCTACGAGCCCACATAGCCTATGTGGGCCCGGGCTCTTCTGCCCCCCCCTGGCCTTTGGGGAGGCAGGTAATGGGGGTGCCGGGGGTTAATGGCAAGCCACCCGCTAGCGCAGGTGACTTGCCATCCCCCCAGCCTTGTGAACTGGTATAGGGGTCATGGACCCCTTACTAGTTCACAAGGGGTTAAAAGTAAATAATGACACAGACACACACTGAGAAAAAAATATTTTATTAATTTTTATTTTTTTTTACACTTACCTCCCATCCATCCTGGAGCACTCTGTCCCTCGGCGATCACTGGCTTCTGCTCACCTGCTGGAAGCCTTTTATAGCTGCTGGATGACAGAACACAAAGGGTTAATCACAAAAAAAAAAGACATAGGGTCCCCCCCCTCCCAGGGGAGGGGGACCCCATTTTTTTTGATTTTTAAGGGTTAAAAACCCTTAGAAATAAAAAAAAAAAATTGACGTGGGGTCCCCCTTACCCAAAGTAACCAGCCCGGGACCAGCTATGGGGGCTTGTAGGCACAGAGTGGGGGGGCCAGCTTTTGTGAGCCCCCCCCCCACCCTGCAGCCTATGTGGGCCCGGGCTCTTCTGCCCCCCCTGGCCTTTGGGGAGGCAGGTAATGGGGGTGCCGGGGGTTAATGGCAAGCCACCCGCTAGCGCAGGTGGCTTGCCATCCCCCCAGCCTTGTGAACTGGTATAGGGGTCATGGACCCCTTACCAGTTCACAAGGGGTTAAAAGTAAAAAATGACAGACACATAAGAAAAAAAATCTTTATTATCTTATTTTACACTGTACTCACCTCCGATCCGACGTCCCTCGCCGCTGTCTCGCGCCGATCATCTCACTGACAGATGCCGGTGGTGATCGGCGCAGGGCGGGTGACAGGTGAGGGGGCTCCGATCAATTGAATGCCCTTAAATTGCTTTTGAGATAATTGTCCAATTACCTCTTGGTCCCTAGCAGGCAGTTCTATATTAAAGAGCAATCTCCAAAGCCACTAAGTCAATAAAGCCAATTTTACAATATTGTAAAGTTATAACAATTGACTAAACTGGTGAACTGGTGATGCTTCTTTCCATTCAGCTGTTATCAGTGATCTGTGAGTTTAAAGTGGACCAAAACCCAGGATTTTGTCTATCCTGGGTTTTGGTCCTTGCCACCAGGCCACCCTGATCCAGGATGCCTCGCTGTGGGAAACACCCCAGGTTGCCCAGTCTAACTCACCTTTCCGCTGTTCTATAGTGTATGCAGGGCCTCTTGTCCAATCAGCACGCTCAGATCCACTCATGTCAGTTTCTCTAAGACTCTACTGCAGCCCAAGATTAACCGAGCGGACCTGAGCATGCAGGCAGCCACATTCCCGCTACCCTCTAACGGGGTGTGCCCGTGCCGGTCATTCACGGATGCCTGGCGCGGGAGCACACCCTGCTAAAGATACAGCAGGGAGCAGCTGCTGCTCGCACATGTGCCGTTGGATTGGGGGAGAAGGTGAGTTTATGGGGCAACCTGGGGGGTTTAACAAAACGGAGCATACTGAATCTGGATGACCCGGGGGGGGGGGGGAGGAATCGAGCGTCTGTCTGCCAGGGCTTTTGGTCCACTTTAATAGCACATAAACCCACTAGACTGGCAAATGAAGAGCACCTGATTGGTGTAAATGTTAGTGGCACCTTGTTTTGTTCTCGCCTATTGGTCTGTTCACCTAAATTATTTTTATTTGGGAAATTCTCCTTGGGGATTGTACTGCAACTTCTATAGTTGTATCAGCTGACCAATTCCTGGCCAGCATTCCTTGATTTGGAAGCACTCTTTCTCTTTGGAAGTCTTTGTAATACAGTTCCTATGATGCTTTATTAGTGATATCTTCTGTCATGAATTCAATACAAGAACAAAGTGAACGGAACCATGAGACTGGGCTGTCACCAGAAAATGTTTGGGATCATCTCAAATTTGTCAAAATGTCAACATGACATAGTAGACTATAGCAAGAAGCAGGTCACAAATTACCAACCCCTTATGGTTAGCTATGCTTCAGTAGTGAAGAAAGCATGGCAGAGTATTTACTTTTTCAGACATCTCAAAGAGGTCCTGAAAACCTTTTTATACATGGGCTATTGACAACGCCCTGAAGGAAAAGCCTGGTACAGAAACAGCACCAAGTAGGATAGACAAGCACCATGTGGGTGGTATGCATGGCAGAGCACATTATTCAAAATCACCTCCCTGACCTACGCTCTACGTACAACATGAGATACAAAAAAGGTAATGAAGGACCCCTCCATCCAATCATTAGACTCTTATTTCTGCTGCAATAAGGAAAATGTTTAAGCTACCTGAAGGCAAACGCAGTGAAAATGAGCCTAAGCTTCTTCCTAGACCTCAGGATGCTCATTCAACACAACAGTGAAAAATCTGTTCTCCCTTACCAGTAGAATTAAAGCATATATGCACAAAGTATTTATGCTGTTTGCCTGCTATTGGAGTTTAACAAGTGTCTGAACAGCAATGTGCAAGCCCATCCCATGAAAATGATTAGCCAAAAAATGTCAGTTTATATACTTATGCACTGGGTAAAATGGTCACACACAAAGCACATGGCTCCCTATAGTTTTTTCATATCTATAGTTGTGTAGCATCCATACAGTAACTAATAATTATTTATTAATTTTAGGTCCCTTTCACACCCTCCCAATTGTAGTTTATTGCAGTAGGAATATCCTAAAACAAAATCAGGATGATCCTGCCCATTGAAATCAATGGATATCTTCACAACTATGCGCTGCAATACAACCTATAGATGTCAATGGTCAGAGCGTGTAAATTGCATGCATTGCAGGCCATACTCAACCTCTGTCTCCTGTGCCATCACCGATCTGGCACCGCTGCAACTTTCTTGTTTTGGTCCTTCCACACCCTGGGTAATTCTGCTGTCGTTCTTAACACTTTCTGCTGTTGATGCCATTGTTGGTGGATGACAGCCTCTCCGCTACCGTCCAGGGAACTACTGATGCTGTAGGGCGGCCTATGGGCCACCACCACAGTGCTCCACTAATGGCAGCACAGCATAATACACAATACTGTGCAGCACTGCACCATTACAATGAGTGATGCATGCTGCCAGTACTGAAAGCTGCTGGTGGTGCGCTTTTTTTTAAAACCAGCTGCCTGACACCCTTCATTGCTCCATAGTGATTTTTTAAGTCTCATTCCTGGCAGGTAAAAAATAAATTACACTTACATGCCAGCCTGCAAACTCAATTCAACAAAATCACGTAGGCTTTTGCCCTCAGGGTTAATTCTGTCAGCTGTGATGCCAGTACAATAGTTCTCATCTGATTTCATTCTGTGCTGTGCAAAATTCAAACTGTACAGGATCCTCTTGTACAGCATCGCAATGCTCCCCCACTCCCAATCAACAAGGGAGCAGCAGGGGACATGAGCAAGGTGGTCTGTGGTCTGGCAGAAAGGTGCCATTTTTGTTTTGTCTGCATGGATATGGTCTTTACATTTTTGTATAAGCAGCAGCCCACAACATTGTAATGTCTACATATCAATAGGTTGACTGAAATTCCATTATTGTACATTGTGTTGACAATTATTGTGCTTGGTGAATTTATTGTTTTTCATTCAGGTGCTGTTTTACCTGGACCAATGTTAAACATTGCTGCTTCAACCATTGCCATGGCAATATCAATTACTGGATTTGAGGAACATCAAGAAGAAGGAAATGCTGCACAAACATCAGGTAAATATAAAACCTGCTGCAATCCTCAGAGCAAGATTAAATATTCACTCCCTGCTCTCTGAAGGATATAATTATAGCTTGCAATTTTGTGCAGCAAATTCTCCTCCACAGTAAAGTAAATATACCTTTAGGCCAATAATTGATTTACTGCATTGTTTTGTTGGATTAATATACATAGTCCAGAAAACGCATACTCCGGAGCTCACATATTTGGGTGTTCCATACCCATGTGATTTGCTGGCAGACAATAGCTTTCCTGGGGCCATAGCAATTGGCTGTCAGACAATTATTCTTAGTATACAGTACGTCCTGCTCCAGATAGATTCCTTACACTTGGGTTATTACTCCGCCAGATGGCGCTGGACTGCAGAGACATCGAAAATGGGCTCCTCCCGGCCCCTCAAATACTCAGGGACCTCCCACAATCCCCAGATCTTCTCTGCAGTCTGGACTGCGAAGGACAAGAAGATGGCTCTCTATTCTCGCAGGTGAGCGGGGCTATTAGCCTGCGGCCCTGTAGGACTATTCCCACCCGTTCCATTAGTAATGTGCCTCCCAGCCTTGGCTGCGCTGGTCGGGTAACGGTAGGCAGCACAGCTGTCAGGTGCTTAGGAGCGCTGCTCCACCACAATACCCCACCAAAGGGTAGGCGGTATAGGCATATGGTGAGCCTCTATTGCCCCTTGCCCCTGTCTATAGGTGGGTCCTGTTAAGTGGCCGCTGTCCTCCCTCGCTCTCCTTGTAGCCCTCGGGGGGGGGGGGGGGGGGGGGTGGAGTGTGTATGTGTGTTGGCCTTTGTGCTTCACTACATTATTGTATTATGCTTGGTGTCAGTCGCCGCGCTGACTTGTTTGCACTTATTGCGTCTTAAAATTGCTGCTGCCGCACGCTCCCACTGTGTTCCGCGTTTGGCGGCAGCGTTACCTCAGGCGCTGGTGCGCCGTCATTGGCTGCTTGTCACGTGTATGGCTTCGCGCTCTTCGGAGGGGCGGGGCCCGCTTTTGGTGCGTTCCACGTCACTGTCCCTGCGGCCCGCCTCTCGAGGTGTCCCCGACGCCATTTTTTCTTGGTTCCGGCTGCTGCGTGACGGGCTTCTACCTACCGCGGTCCATGAGTGCCCTCGCGGGCTGCTTTTTTACCGTTGTTACCTTTGCTTATGTCTTTCAGACGGGCCGAACCCTCTTGGCTTCCCCCGGCCCTACTCCCTCTATTTAGTTAAATAACTTGTGAGGCCTAGTGGGGCATCCCGGGTTGCTTTTATAGCGTCTATCCCTATCGGCCTGCCGTGCCGCTATAATCACCATATGGAGGCGTCTCAGGATAATGTGCTTGGGGTTCCTTCGGGACAAACCCGGCTGTGTGTAGCTTGTGGGGTGTCCCCTATTAGCGCTGACAATGCACGGGTCTGTGTACCTTGTGCCCAGCAGGTGCTTGCGCTACAGTCTGGCCTTCCAGTGGCTGGACCTGCGTCTCGTTTCACTTCACCTACTCCCCCAAGCTTAAATCTCACTCCCGCTAAGTTGCATACAAGTGGGGATTCTCAGCCTGATGTGTCTTCTAGACTGGCTAGTGTTGAGAAGTTGATTGCTAATACCTTGGCGCGTAAGGCCTCTGCAAAAAAGCAGCACTTAACGCCTGATGTCACTCTTTTCCCTATGGAAGCTGATGAGTTTTTGGAACTGTCTGGCTATACCCCTTTGGAGGAAGGGGAGCTATTCTCTGACTCAGGGTCATCTGATGAGACGCCCAGGGGTCATGATGATTCTGGCTCTGACCCCTGGGCCCCAGATGATACTGATAGACTGTTGGCTCAGATTTTTGAGGATCTGTCTATTTCTCCCCCTGTTGCGGCCCCCAGGCAACAGGGGGTACTTTTTCATACTGCTAAGTCACGCTTGGAATTTCCTGAGCAAGCCCATTTTAATAACCTTGTGGTCAAGGAATGGGAGCGCCCCAGCAGGCTTCCCGGTGTACCTAAGAGTTGGGATAGGAAGTATCCCTTTCCTGCTGATGTGGTGAAGTGTTGGTCATCCCCTCCTGAGGTGGATGCCCCGGTCCTAGGGTTATCGAACACCTCTGTCATGCACTTCCCTGACTCTACTACTCTGCGGGATGCTGAGGACCGGCACATTGATCAGCTGGCGTCCCATGCCTTTGCGTGTGTGGGGATGGCGCTGCGCCCGGTCTGTGCCTCTGCCATTACGGCTGTGGCTGTTAGGACCCTGCTCAGAAGTATTGGTGCCCCTGATGATGTGTCTAGGGAGGAGTTTAATGCACTCTCTAGTTGTGATGTTATTCTAAGCATACAGTACGTCCTGCTCCATATATAATACTTACACGTGGGTAATCCTCCGCCAGATGGCGCTGTTCACTGCAGACATGCAAAAACAGGCTCCTCCCAGCCCTTCATATACCCAGGGACCTCCCACAAATCCCCAGATTTCTCTGCAGTGCTGACTGCGAAGACATGAAGTATCACTCTCTCACAGGTGAGCGGGGCTATTACAGCCTGCGGCCCTGTGGGACTATTTCCACCCCTCCTCTGTGTGATATGCCTCCCAGCCTGGGCTGCGCTGGTCGGGTGAAGGTAGGCAGCACCATGTGTGCTTACGGAGCCACGCTCCACCGCAATCCCCCACCATAGGGTAGGCGGTCAAGGCTGATGGTGAGCCTTCAGGGGATGCCCCCCCCCCCCGCATCATTGCCCCATGTAGCGGTGGACCCTATGTAACGGGTCGCCTTCCTCCCTCGTTCCCCCCTTAGCCAGGGGGAAAAGAAAGGGGGGGGAGGGGTTGTGTGTATGGCGGCCTCCGTGTATCCTTACACGCTTATGGCTTGGCTGTGCTTTACTGGGAACGGGGATCAGAGCCGCGCTCTTATCTGTACTGTTAACCGCAGCGCCTTTAGTTTCTGCTTGCACTGCATGTACGGCGACGGCTTTGCGGACGCTTCAGCGTCTTTTTTTCTTCCTTCCCCTCTCCTTCTTAGCCTTAGTGGCTCTTCTTAGGTTGCGCTGGCTTAGTTGGTTATAGCGCCTGTCCAGTACACAGGAGATCCCGAGTTCAGATCTCAGCAGTGCCTGTATAGGCTCCGTGCGCCATTTACATCAGGCGTTATGACACTGATTGGCTAGACGCCTTCCGAGCTTCGCGCTCGCTGGGGAGGGGCGTGGTTGTGGCTTGGCGCGTTCTGCGACACGGTCGGCTCAGGCCCGCCCTTCGAGGTTCGCTTGGTACCATTACCTTCTCACGCGTGCGTGGTGAAGACCGTCCTCTCCTCTCTGTCTGTAAGTGCCCTCATGGGCGACTCTTCTTTAGTTTCTATCTCCCATTGTGCATGGCTCTGACATCCTTGTTCCCCCTTATGTCTTTCAGACCGCGGATTTCGGTGGCTTCTCCCGGCCCAGTGTAGCTCCCGGTCGTGACCATAAAAATTACTCCCACTTCCCCGCGGGTTATTGGGGCATCCAGGGTAGCTTACAGCGTCAATCCCTACTGGCATATTGTGCCGATTAAATCACCATATGGAGGCATCTCAGGATATTGTGAACGGGGTTCCTTCGGGACAAGCCCGGCTGTGTGTAGCTTGTGGGGTCTTACCTAGCAGCGGTGACAATGCACGGGTCTGTGTTTCTTGTGCACAGCAGGCGCTATCGGTGCTTCCCGTCTCCTCTGAGGCTGGGCCTGCACTCCGCCTCACTTCACCTATTCCCCCAAGCCTGAGTCTAACCCCCAATACCAGTGGGGATTCTCATCCTGATTTGGCCACTAGGCTGGCTAGTGTTGAAAACTTACTTGCTAATTCCTTAGCGCGTAAAGCCACCGCCAAGAGGCGGCACTTGAACCCTGAATCGGCCCTCTTTCCTATAGAACCTGATGATTTGTTGCATTCCTATGCCCATATCCCCTGCACCACAGGAACTTGATAGGGGGCAGGTCTTTTCTGACCCCCTCCTGGGAGAAGGTCACAACGGATGCCAGTCTGTCAGGTTGGGGGGGATTCTGGAAGTCCCTGCGCTTCCAGGGGACGTGGGGTCCTCAGGAGGCCCATTTACCCATCAACATTCTGGAATTACGGGCAGTCAGGTTGGTACTTGAGCGATTGACCCAACACCTGAGGGGTCTGTCGTTCCAGGTACGCTCAGACAACAGAGCGGCCGTTGCCTACATCAACCATCAGGGAGGGACCCGGAGCAAGGGTGCTCTCCAAGAGGTGTCTCAGACTCTGACATGGGCGGAGGCCAATGTCCAATGCATTTCGGCTGTCTACATTCCGGGGGCGGAGAACCTGCTGGCGGACGCCCTGAGCAGGGGATGTCCCGTCAGGGGGAGTGGTCCCTCTGCAACAAGGTATTCCAGTCCCTGTGTCACCGTTGGGGCCTACCGGATGTGGATCTGTTTGCCTCCCGTCACAATCACAAGCTCCCGGCCTTCATATCCGTGTCTCAGGATCCTCTGGCCTTGGCCACGGATGCCCTGTCCATGTCTTGGAGGGAGTTTCGACTCCTGTATGTGTTTCCACCGTTCCCCCTTCTGGGCAGGGTCCTGCGCAGGATTGCTTTGGAAGGGGTACCTGTGATTCTAGTGGCCCCCAGGTGGCCAAGAAGAGTGTGGTTCGCAGATGTGGTTCAAATGGCAGTAGATCAGTACGATCTGCCAAGGGTACCAGATCTGCTAACTCAAGGGTCCTTACGCCATCCCAATTTACAAACGCTGGCTTTGACGGCCTGGCTGCTGAAACCTCCATCTTGATGGAGAAGGGTTTGTCTGCCTCTGTGGTGGCTACTATGGTGCAGGCCAGGAAGAAGACTTCTTCTATTTATTATAGAGTATGGCGTTCCTACATTGACTGGTGTGAGTCCAGGTCTCTTCCCTGCCGGGAATTCTCCGTCCCTAGGGTTCTGGAGTTTTTACAGCATGGTCTGGACTTAGGTCTCAAACTTAGTACTCTGAAGGGTCAGGTTTCTGCCTTGTCTATCTTCTTTCAGAAGACCTTTGCTCAACATCACCTGATTAAGACCTTCTTTCAGGGGGTAACTCACGCGCGTCCCCCTCGAAAACCTATGGTCCCTGTCTGGGATTTAAACTTGGTTTTGTCTGCCTTGCAGGGTGCTCCCTTTGAGCCTATTCAAGATGCTGCTCTGGCTGTTCTCACTCTCAAGGTTGTCTTCTTGGTGGCCATTACTTCGGTTAGGCGTGTGTCTGAGCTGGCCGCTCTATCTATTCAGCCTCCATACTATGAGCGACACCAGGAGAAGGTGGTGTTCCGCGTCAAACTGGATTTTCTGCCTAAAGTTGTGTGTCGGCTTTTCATTTGAACCAGGATATTGTTCTTCCTTCTCTGTGTCCCAATCCTAGCAACGACAAGGAGCGGGTTCTGCATTCCTTGGACGTGGTCAGGTGCTTGAAGTATTACCTGGTTGTCACGAAGGCCTTCAGGAAAACTGATGCTCTCTTCGTTGTGCCTTCCGGGCATAGGAAAGGTTTGGCTCCCGCCAAGTCTACCATCAGTAAATGGATTCGTCAGGCTGTGATTCAGGCCTATTCTACTAAGGGGAGGACTCCCCCTTTCCGTCTTACGGCTCATTACACTCGTGCTATTGGTGCCTCTTGGGCTTTTCAGCAACAGGCCTCTGTTGAACAAGTTTGCAAGGCCACTACTTGGTCTTCTGTTCACACCTTTTCAAAGTTTTTCAAGGTTGATGTTCGGGCCTCAGCTGATGCTGCTTTTGGCCGTAAGGTTTTGCAGGTGGTTGTAGTCTGAGCTATATGCCGTTGCCTTTGTTGTTGGGGATTCCACCCTACTTTATGGACACTGTATGCTTAGAATAATACAATTCTGTGAAATACTCTCCTGTAGAATTGGTATTATACTCATACAGTACGTCCTGCTCCACCCCACCCTGGTTTTACATTTTCTGGATCCCCTGTATGGTGATTGTTATCATTGTTATTATTACCAGTTTTGGTGGTTGGTTTCTCCCGGCTTCTTTTTCTCACTGCTTTTCAATGCTGGGGATTTGTGGGAGGTCCCTGGGTATATGATGGGCCGTGAGGAGCCTGTTTTTGTATGTCTGCAGTGAACAGTGCCATCTGGCAGAGGATTACCCACGTGTAAGTATTATATATGGAGCAGGACGTACTGTATGCATATAATACCAATTCTACAGGTGAGTATTTCACAGAATTGTATTTTTGTGACCTATGTCCTCTCTGCCTTGGATGACACCATTAGAATGTGTGGCAGAACCTCTGCCCTTGTGGTGGCTATACGCCGCTTGGTTTGGCTGCGCCAGTGGGCTGTTGACAGCGCTGCCAAGAAAGCCCTCACTGGTTTTCCCTTCAAAGGGTTACGACTGCTTGGGGACCGCTTGGACCTGTTTGCTAAGGGAGGCAGGTTACTCCAGCGCAGGCGGCAGTCTCGGCCCTTTCGGGGTCGGGGCTCCTTTTCCTCCCCCTACCGTGGTGCTAGACAAGGGAGGGGGGTTTCCTTTACTGGGGCCCGAGGAGACTTCTGGGGTGGGGGCCGAGGACGTGGACGCCCTGGCTCCTCCTGGGGCTCCAAGCTTAAATCCTCTCCCAAGCCCCCTCAGGCATGATGGGGCGCCCTCACCCCTCACCCATCGGGGGGGGGACAGCTTCAGCACTTTGCTCACGTCTGGAGGCTTCATGTCTCAGACCGGTGGATTCAAGAGGTAGTGTCCTCCGGTTACAAGATAGTTTGCTGTCTGCCCCCCCCCCCCCTCCCAAGGTTCATCAGATCCCGGATTCCTCAGGACCCTTTGTCAGCTCAGGATCTAGTGCAGGCGGTGCAAAGCCTTCTGGAGCTGGAGGTCATCTGCAAGGTCCCTTTTAGAGAAAAGGGCAAGGGCTTCTACTCCAACCTCTTCACAGTGCCCAAAAAAGATGGGTCAGTCAGGCCCATCCTGGACTTGAAGATCCTCAACAAATTTGTCAGGTGCAGGCGCTTTCGCATGGAAACTGCGCTCTGCCATCAGTTCCCTGCGCCCAGGGGATTTCATGACGTCTGTGCACATCAAAGATGCTTACCCTCATGTTCCTGTATTTCCAGGTCATCAAAGGTTTCTCAGGTTCGCTCTGGAGGATCAACACTACCAAATTGTGGCATAGCCTTTTGGTCTCACTTCAGCTCCCAGGGTGTTCACCAAGGTGCTGGCAGGAGTGATGTCTCTGCTCAGGTTTCAGGGCATCCGCGTGCTGCCCTACCTGGACAACATTCTCAACACTTCCCAGTCTCTACATCAGGCAGAGTTGGATACTCAGCTGGGGGTGTCCACCCTGGAGTCATTTGGCTGGGTGATCAACCACCCCAAGTCTTCTCTGTCTCCCTCCTTGGTGACTTCATTCCTGGGAATGAATCTGGATACAGTTCAGGCAAGGATTTTTCTTCCTCAGCAGAAGGTGGACAGTCTGCTAGCGCAGGTCCAGTTCCTGCTATTTTGTCGTCATCCCTCCATCAGGCAGGGAATGCAGCTGGTGGGCCTGATGGTGGCGTGCTTCGAGGCGGTCCCTTATGCTCAGTTCCACTTGAGGCCTCTACAACTCCACCTCTTGTCAGTATGGGACAAGGACCCTGCGTCCCTGGACCGTGTCTTTGCGCTTTCCCCCCTGGTCAGGCGGTCCCTCTCATGGTGGCTGGACTCCAGGAACCTGTTGGGGGGCAGATCCTTTCTGATCCCCTCCTGGGAGACGGTCACCACGGATGCCAGTCTGTCAGGTTAGGGGGGTCCCTGCAGTTCCAGGGGAGGTGGGGCCCTCAGGAGGCCCACACACCTATCAATGTCTTGGAGCTGCGGGCGATCAGGTTGGTTCTGGCTCAGTTGACTCATAATCTTCGGGGCCTGCCTGTTCAGGTGCGCTCGGACAACCAGACGGCAGTTGCCTACATCAATCATCAGGGAGGGACCTGGAGCAAGCGGGCCCTCCAGGAAGTGTCTCTGATCCTGACCTGGGCGGAGGCCAATGTTTCCTGCATATCTCCGGGGGACACAGCCCGGGGGTGGAAAATCTGCTAGCAGACTCTCTGAGCAGGGGGACCTCTCACCAGGGAGAATGGTCCCTCTGCAACAGGGTGTTCCAATCTCTGTGTCGCCGTTGGGGCAAACCAGATGTGGATCTGTTTGCGTCCCGTCACAATCACAAGCTCCCGGCCTTTGTCTCCCTGTCCCAGGATCCTCTGGCCTTGGCCACGGATGCCCTAGCAATGTCATGGCAGGACTTTCAGTTCCTGTTTGTCTTTCCTCCATTCCCCCTGCTGGGCAGGGTTCTGCGCAAGATTGCTCTGGAGGGGGTGTCAGCAATTCTGGTGGCCTGCAGGTAGCCAAGAAGAGTGTGGTTCGCAGACGTGGTGCAGCTGGCAGTAGATCAGTACGTTCTGCCCAGGGTGCCAGACCTGCTCACTCACGGTCCCTTACGCCATCCCAATTTACAAACTCTGGCTTTGACGGCCTGGCTGCTGAAACCTCCATCTTGATGGAGAAGGGGCTTTCTACCTCGGTTGTTACCATGATAAAGGCTAGGAAGGCGTCTTCTTCTTCCATTTATTACAGGGTTTGGCGTGCCTACATTGACTGATGTGAGTCTAAGTCTCTTCCCTGTCGTGTGTTCTCTATTCCCAGGATCCTGGAGTTCCTGCTGCATAAGTTGGAGATGGGGCTCCAACTCAGTACTCTGAAGGGTCAGGTTTCTGCCCTGGCTGTTTTCTTCCAGAAGTCCTTTGCTCAGCATTCTCTGATCAGGGCTTTTCTCCAGGGGGTTACTCATGTGCGTCCCCCGCGTAAGCCTATGATGCCTGTTTGGGATTTGGTTTTGTCAGCCTTGCAGGGTGCTCCCTTTGAACCTGTGCAGGATGCTGCCCTGGCCATTCTTACTCTCAAAGTTGTCTTTTTGGTGGCTATCACCTCTGTTAGACGTGTGTCTGAGTTGGCGGCGCTCTCCATCCAGCCCCCCTACTATGATAGACACCAGGACAAGGTCCGCTTCAAGCCAGACTTTCTGCCTAAGGTTGTGTCTGCCTTTCATTTGAATCAGGCCATTCTTCTTTTGTCATTGTACCCTAATCCTAGTAATGCTAAGGAGAGGGTCTCGCATTCTTTGGATGTGGTTAGGTGTCTGAAGTACTATCTGGTGGCTACTACACCTTTCAGAAAAACTGATGCTCTTATTCTTAGTATACAGTACGTCCTGTTCCAGATATAGTACTTAACACTTGCGTTATCCTCTGCCAGATGGCGCTGCACTGCAGAGACATGCAAAACAGGCTCCTCCCGGCCCCTCAAATACCCGGGGACCTCCCACATATCCCCAGATTTCTCTGCAGTGCCGACTGCGAAGACATGAAGTATCACTCTCTCGCAGGTGAGCGGGGCTATTAAAGCCTGCGGCCCTGTTGGACTATTCCCACCCGTTGTGATGTGCCTCCCAGCCTGGGCTGTGCTGGTCGGGTGAAGGTAGGCAGCACCACGCATGCTTATGGAGCGCTGCTCCTCCGCAGTCCCCCACCAAAGGGTAGGCGGTGTAGGCTGATGGTGAGCCTTTAAGGGATGCCCCTCCCGCATTACTGCCCCTTGCCCCGTTTAGCGGTGGGCCCTGTACTAAGGGGGCGCCCTCGTTCCCTCCGTAGCCGGGGGGAAAGAAAGGGGGGGGGTGTTTGCCTGTGTGGTCTGTATAGGATCTTGGCACGTATATGGCCTTTGTCTGTCTTTGGACTCTTATAGACATGGTGTTAGCCGCCGCGCCCCTTTTATGTATTTTACTTGTATGACTGCCGCCGCGCGCTTTTTTCCTTCGTTGAATGTTCCGCGCCGGGCGGCGGTGTTAACTCAGACACCTCTGTGTTCTCATTTCGCGCTCTTCGGGAGGCGGAGGTCTGTTTTGGCGCGCTCCGCGTCATGGTACGTTCTGGCCTGCCCCTCGAGGTGCTCGGCGCCATTTTGTCCGCGCGCGACGCGTGGGGCGTTCCTGCTTACCGTGGTACTGTAAGTGCCCTCTCGGGCGGCTTATACTCATTGTAGTGCTTTCGGTTCTGACACCATTCTCTTCTCATTGTGTCTTTCAGACTGATGAACACCATTAGCTTCTCCCGGCCCGGTGTGATTTATAGCGGGCCTTGTAAAATTCTCCCACTTCCCTAGCGGGTCTTTGGGGCATCCAGGGTTGTCTATAGTGTAAATCCCTGCTGGCATATTGTGCTTAACTAATCACCATATGGAGGCATCTCAGAATTATGTGACCGGGGTCCCTCTGGGACGAGACCGGCTGTGTATAGCGTGTGGACAACCTCATGCTGATGCTGACAAGGCACGGGTCTGCGGACCCTGTGCCGAGCAAGCACTGGCTCTGCAATCAGGTCAGCCAGTGGCTGCACCTCGTTTCAATTCACCTATTTCCCCATGCTTAAATCTCACTCCTGCTGAGTCGCATACAAGTGGGGATCTGCAGCCTGTTGCGTCTTCCAGACTGCCTACGGCTGAGCAGATTATTGCGAGGTTGTCAGAGCGCAAGGGCCCTGGTAAGAAGCGCCACTTACGCCTCATGTGACTGTTTTTCCTATGGGAACTGAGGAGTTTACTACTCCGTGTGATTATACCCCTTCTGATGAAGGAGAGCTATTCTTTGACTCAGGCTCATCTGATGAGAGGCCGGGGAGTCATGACGATTCTGGACCTGAATACTGGGCCCAGTGTGACACTGATGATTTGTTGATTAAGGTCTTTAAGGTTCTGTCTATCTCTCTCCCTGGTGAGGCTCTGAAGCCGAGAGGGGAGCGTTTCTATACAGCAACACCACGTTTGGAATTCCTAGAGCAGGCGCATTTCCATGCTCTTGTGCTCAAGGAATGGGAATGCCCCAGTAAACTTACAGGGTGGGGACTGGGATAGGAAATTTTTTCCTTTTCCCCCTGAGGTGGTTAATTGCTGGTCATCCCCCCCCGTGGTGGATGCTCCGATCATAGGGGTTCCTAACCCCCCCTTTATTGCAGCCCCTGCATATAATACCCTTCGGGATGCTGAAGACCGGCGCATTGATCTGCTGGCCTCCCACGCCTTTTCTTGTGCAGGGACGGCCTTACGCCCGGTCTGTGCCGCGGCTATTACTGCAGTGGCCGCTAGAACCCTCATCAGAAAGATGATTGATCATCACTCTGAGGATCTCCCCGGGATGTGTTTAATGCACTCTCCAGCTGCGATGTGTTTGTAAAATGTATTCTATTAGCGTTGGATGACACCATTAGAATGTGTGCAAGAACTTCTGCCCTTATGGTGGCTATACGTCGCTTGGTCTGGCTGCGAAGGGTGAGGTGCTGACGATCCTACTAAAGCGACTCTTACCGGGCTTCCCTTTAGAGGGCTACGCTTGTTTGGGGCCCGTCTAGACCTGTTTGGTAAAAAGAGTAAGTCACCCCTACGCAGGCGGCCGTCTCGGCCCCCTCGGGGCAGGGGCACCCCTCTTCCCCCCTACCATAGTGTTAAACAAGAACCAGGGGTGTCCTTCGTGGGGGCTCGCGCAGGCTCCTGCCCCGGGAGCAGCAGACAACGCGCCCTCGCCCGTCTGGGTGAGGGGATGGTTGCGGCACTTTGTTCTTGTCAGGAGGCATTACGCCTCATAATGGTGGATTCAGGAGGTAGTGTCCTCCGGATACAAGATAGAGTTTGCTGCGCGGCCTTCCCCAAGATTATTAGGTCCCGGGTACTCCTGGTCCCTGCCGCTGTTTCGGTGCTGGCTCAGGCCATGCAAGACCTGCTGGGTCGGAGGGTCACTTGCAGGTTGCCCTTAACAGGCAGAGGCAGGGGCCGTTACACCAATCTTCCACAGTCCCCCAAAAGAATGTGTCAGTCTGGCCCCTTCTGGATTCACAGGTTCTCGGTGATTATCCAACTACAGGCAGTTTCTGCATGGAAACTCTGAGATGGGCCATCAGCGCCTTGCGCCCAGGGGGCTTCTTGCCGTCTGTGGAGCTCTAAGATGCCTTGTTCACACCCCTGTGTCTTTTGGACATCGAGACTCTTCTGATTCGTGTTGGAAGTCCAACACTGCTAATCTGTGGCCTTGTTATCTGGCCTCTCTTCAGCTCCCAGAGTGCTCACCAGGGTGCTGTCGGGGGTTTTGTCTCTGATGAGACCAAGGGGCGTCCACGCGATGACCTACCTGGACGTCCTTTTTCACTTCCTAGTCTCTACGTCAGGCTAAGTTGGACACTCGGCTGGTGGTGTCCATTGGGAGTCATTGGATGGGTGATCAATCACCCCAAGTCCTCATTGTCCCCTTGATTGGTAACTCCATTTATAGGAATGACTCTGGATTCGATTCCGATTAGAATCTTCCTTCCTCAGCAACAAAGTGGTTGCATGGGCTCAGTCCCTCATTGCTGTTCCAGTCCCTTCACCAGACAGAGATGCAGCGGGTGGGCCCATTGGTGGCCTGCTCAGAAGAGGTCCCTTATGCTCAGTTTCCCTTGGCCTCTTCTGCGACTTCTATTGTTAGCACAGGACAGGGATCCAGCATCCCTGGAGCAGAGTCTATGTGCCTTCCCCCCTTGGTAAGGAGGTCCCTCTTAGAGTGGATGAACTTAAGGAACCTGTCTGGAGGCAGTTCCCTTCTTGCCCCGTCCTGGAGACGGTCACGATGGATGCCAATCTGTCAGGTTGAAGGGGCGGGTTTTTTCTTCTGAATCTCCCTGCGGTTCTGGGGGAGGTGGGGCCCTTAGAAGGTCCATACGCCTATAGATGTTTTAATCAGTGAGCGTTTAGGTTGGCTCTATCTCGCTTGACTACTCCTCTTCAGGGCCCGCCTGTTCGGGGGCACTCGGTCTGTCTGACGACAGTGGCCTACATTAATAATTGGGAGGGACCTGGAGCAGGAGGGTCCTCCCAGGAAGTGTCTTTGCTCCTAATCTGGGTGGAGGACAATGTCCCCTGCATATCAGTGGTATTCACTCCGGTGGGGGTCCCTCTGCGACAGGATGTGCTAATCCCTGTGTCACTATGGGGTCCAACCAGTTCTGGTTCTGCTTGCCCCGTCACTATCGCAAGCTCTCGGCCCTTGTTTCCCTGTCCCAGGATTCTCTGGCTGTGATCAGGATGCCTTAGTAACGTCATGGCTGGACGTTCTGTTCTGTATGTCTTTTCTCCATTCCCCCTGCTAGGCAGGGTTCTGTGCAAGATTGCCCTGGAAGGGGGACCAGTGTTTCTGGTGGCCCCCGGGTGCCCTAATAGAGTGTGGTTTGCAGACGTGGTACCGAGGGCAGTACGTTCTGCCAGGAGTGCCAGCTATGTTCACTCGGGGCCCCTTTACGTCTCCCCAATCTACAGACTCTGGCCTAGATGGCCTGACTGCTGAAACATCCATCTTGTTGGAGACAGGCTTATCTGTCTCGGTGATTGAGACTATGGGAAGACTAGGAGCAAGCTTCTTCTTCTTCTTCTTCCATCTGTTATAGGGTATGGCATACCCATATTGGCTGGTGCTAGTCTAGGTCTCTTCCCTGTTGGGCGTTCTCGGTTCCCAGGGTTCTAGAGTTATTACAGCATGAGTTGGAGTTGGTTCTCCAACTCAGTACTCTGATGGGTCAGGTTCTGCCCTGTCCGCCTTGCTTTAGAAGTCCTTTGTTCAGTCCTCCTTGGTTAAGACTTCTTTCAGGGGGTACTCATTTGCGTCCCCCATGTAATCCTATGGTCCCTGCTGGGATTTGAATTTGATTCTGTCTGCCTTGTAGGGTTTTTCCCTTTGGTCCTATTCAGGATGCTGTCTGGCAGCTCTTACCCTCAAGGTTGTCCTTCTGGTGGCTGTTACTTCGTTCAGACGTGTGTTTGGCGGGCGGCTCTGTCTACCTAGCCCCCATTCTTTGAGATACACCAGGATACGGGGGTGTTCCGCCTGAAGCCGGACTCTCTGCCTTAGGTGGTGTCTTATGTTCATTGATTCAAGATACTGTTCTTCCTTCTGTGCCTTATTTCTAGCAACGCTGAGGAAAGGGTTCTGCATTCATTGAAGAGGTGTTGGAAGTTTTTCCTTGGTAGTCACTGTGTCCTTGAGGAGAATTGATGTTCCTTTGCGCCTACGGTCACTCCATCCTGAATGTGCTCGATCTTGTCTGCTCTCGGGGAGTTGGGCGGCTTTGGCCTGGTCATTACTTGAATGGGATGGTTCCTTTCTGGTCCTAGGAAAGGGTTTTTGGCTTCTGCCAAGTCTACTGTTAGCGATTGGATTCGTCAGGCTGGTACTCAGGCCTATTCCAAAAAGGGGAAGAATCTTCTTTTTCGCTTTGCTTCTTATTCTACTCGTGCCTTTGGTCCCTCTTGGGCTTTTCAGCACCAGGCTTCTGTTGAACAAGTTTGCAAGACCGCTACTTGGTCTTCTGTTCATACATTTTCAAAGTTTTACAAGGTTGATGTTAGGGCCTCAGCTGAGGCTGCTTTTGGCCGTAAGGTTCTGCAGGCGGCAGTGGTATGATCTGTCTGCTGTTACCTTTTGGGGATCCCACCCTACTTTATGGACACTGCTATTGGATGTCCCAAGTGTAAGTAATCTATCTGGAGCGGGAGGTACTGTATACTAAGAATAATTCAATTCTGTGTTTACTCACCTGTAGAATTGGTATTATGAGTATACAGTACGTCCTGCTCCACCCCACCCTTGGTTTTGCATTATCTTGGATCCCCTGTATGGTGGTTTGTTATCACTGTTATAGTTACCAGTTTGGGTTTGTTTTCAAAGTAAATACCCCAAGTGTAAGTAATCTATCTGGAGCAGGACGTACTGTATACTCATAATACCATTTCTACAGGTGAGTAATCACAGAATTGTATTATTCCTAGTATGTCACACCCCCCACTTCCCTATATTCATGACACTTGGGAACCCGGCCTGTAGAGGGCGATCTTGCAGAGATTACATGGAAAAAAGGAGCCCCTCCTGGTCCATAAGTACTGGGTTCCTCCCACTATTCCTCAGTCTTTTCGTCTCTGCAGTCGGCGAAGCATTCAGAAGATGACTCTCCTTCAAGCTGCAGGTAGCCGGGTTTGCTCCCGGCCCTTTTTTTCTCTTTCTGTCTGAAACTCTTTAAACCTGTTTGGTTATATTGTATGCCTCCCAGCCCTGGCTGTGTGGTTCAGGCAAAGGTAGATACATATGCCTTCTGGTGTATACAGGAGTATTACTCCTCCGTGAGACCTAAATGTGGGTAGGCGGCTTCCGGGTTGGTGTTCCTGGCATGGGATGCCCCTGTCCCTTTATAATCCCCTTGTGCCTTATGGGTGCTTTTCTATCCTCTCCCCTTAGTTCTCCTTTAACCCTGCTGAGTAAAAAGGAGGGGGGAAGGGGGGCGTTATCTGGGCTTATTTGTCACCATGCACACAAAAAAAAAAAAAAATAAAAAATAAGTCTTTATTTCTTATTTTTATTATGTATGTTTTACTATACTATTTAATATGAAATGTTTTATTTAGATTTCCCTATCTCTGTCTAGGCAGCATTTTTTGCTTACCTATTAAAGCTCTTTGTTTTCTGGCTGTGTTCAGATTTGAATTTTCCCTCCATTTTTGGCCATGTGATCCTGGAAGTGGGCGGGGCTTAGGCATGCTTTTATTCAGAGAGCACCTGGTATGCTCTGTTTGACTTCCTGTTTCCTGCTTCCCTGTGGCCTTACCTCATGATGTGAGCTTATTGCATGGGCTGTGAGGAGTTTTTTTCTGTCATTTATTTATATTTTGTGTATTTGGTGACTGTTTTTTTGTTTTCTCTGTAGGTAGAAACTCCTTATTTAAAAAGGGGTTTCTCCTGGTCCTTATATATATAAAAAAAAAAGCCCTTAAGCATTATTTGGGGGTCCATTTGTGTTTCAATCCTCCCACTTGGGACTATTTAAAGGGGCATCCCGGGTAGCAATTGCGTAAATCCCATATATACTTGGCGACTATAATCAATTATAGTATAATACTAAACACCATATGGAGGCATCCCAGGATAACGGACATGCAATTCCCTCTGCACAGACTCGGCAATGTTTTGGATGTGGGGCGTCCCTTGTTGGGGATAACGCAATTCTTTGCGTCCCTTGTGCACAATTAACTATTATGCAGCAAGCTGAGGCCCAGGCTTCAGGGCCTGCAGCTAATGCCTCATCTCCTACTCCGCCATGTCTTGTCCGTACCCCCAATGATATTGTCATGGGTGGTGAGTCGCATGCTGATTTATGTGCCAGATTGGCTCATCTTGAAAGATTAATGTCTACCTCTGTGCCTAAGAAGGCCTCAGCTAAAAGAAAGCACTTGACTCATGCCGCTCCGGCAAGGGAGTCAGACAATTTTTAGGTGTATTCTCAATATTTTTGGGTGAAATATGTGAAAAAAAATAATTTTTTTTTTTTTTTTTTTTACAATTTGTAGTGTTTTTTTGTAATAAAAAATGTAAGTTTGTCAATAAAATCTTATTGCGTGTGAAATCCCAATTTCTCCCGGTTACAGCGATACCACATATGTATAGGTAGACACCCTTTCCTGCCCAGGAGACCCAAACTGAAATAGCGCTTTAGGGGATTTTCAGAAAAAATACAACTGTGATATGCGCTATGCGCACCTTGCAGTTTTACCAGAAAAACAACCCTTTACATTTGAAATACCCCCAACAAACTATATATTCTCTGGAAGTACACACCTCCAAGCTTTCTAGGTGTACCAAGCATGTTGATGTGCCCATAGTTTTCTGGAAGTAATTCCTCAATGTATTCTTTGGTTGCAAAGAGTTTCCCAAAAAAAAGGATAAAAAAGAAGAATCAAAGCCACATTTTCCTAAAAAAAACTATATACAAACAAGAAAAAACAAATTTAATCTGAAAAAGCAACATTCTCCGAAAGGAACAACACCCAACATGCATAGGTTCTGTCAAGGGAAGAGTTGCCAAACACCCCAAAGTAAAGCATGTGCGTAACGGTAATTTATTTGAAAATTTCAGTTCTGCAGACAAAGTGCACACCTTGCGATTTTTCAACCAAAACAACCCTTTACATTTGGAATATTCCCCATAAACCATATATTCCCTGAAAGTACACATGTTAAGCTTACTAAGCGTACCCAGCTTGTTGTAGTGGGCTCACCTTTCTGGAATTAATTCCTCAAAGAATTCTTTGGTTGCGCAGGGTTTCCCTAAAAAATGTATAAAAAAGCTGAATAAAAAACACCTTTTCCTAAAATATAAATATGCAAACCAGAAAAAACAAGCTAAGTCTGAAAGCGCAAGGTCTCCCGAACAGAACAATACCCAACATGCAGAGGTACTATTAACCCTTTTAATTGCCAGCCTACTTGAGATTTTGTCACCCTCTGTTGACAGGTCATTTTTCCCCATTTTGCGCCATGTTTTGCTGTAATTTTCAGGAAAATTATATATTCTTGGTGTGCCACACACCCCGCTTCACCTTTAATATTCTTCACGATTGGGTTACTCACCGCCAGGTGACGCTGTTGCAGAGAGCAAGTCTTGTAACGAGCCCCCTTCCGGCCTATATATACCTGGTACCTCCCACTTATCACCAGTGTTTTTCTCTCTGCATGACGACAAGACAGAAGGTTGAAGTCTCCTGCTTGCAGGTAGCCGGGGTCTTACCCCGGCACCCCCTTTTGGTCTATTTCTGCCCGGTTTTGATTGTTTGTTACCTTTGTGGTTTAATGGAAGCCTCCCAGCCTAGGCTGCTCACTGGGCAATTGGTAGACGGCACTATAGGTGCCTAGGAACTTATCTCCTCCGCTCGACCCCCTGTTTTGGGGGCTATCCGGCATGGTGATCCGGATGTGGGATGCCCCTGTCCTGAGGGTCCCCTTGGCCCCTTGCTCTCCCGTTTCGGTCCCTTCACTGGGGGGGGGGGGGGGTAGAGGGATGTGTATTGTGTGTATGGTTTACTGTATGTTCATGTGTTTGCTTATTTTAACGTTTGTCAGGCCAAGCGAGGGTGCGTGTGGCCTGACTAAGATTCCTCCTTATATGGTGCTGCTGGCCTGTAGGGCCAGAGCTTTGGGTCAGCTTTAGGGGTGACTGGGGCGGGCTGCACGCTGTCAGGCTTGCTTGTGGCTGCCTGCGCCCTTTTCTGGTTATTCAGCTCCCCCTCCCCCTTCCCTTTGTCTCCTTTGTTTTAAACGGCCACCGCTTGACGGGCCGCGTGTTGGTGTTTGGGGGCAGCACAGTCTGCCTAGGATCTCCGGTTCTCCCTCCCCCCTTCTCCTTTTACTGAGGGCTTGTTAGCCCTCTGGCTGCTTTGGCACCGCCGTCCGGCGGGCCGCACTGGTCAAATTTGGCGGGGGGGCGGGGCCCAGATGACGTCAGGGGTTGGGGCGTGGCCGGCGGAGTGTCATTTTACCGGCCCCAGCCGCACTTCCTTCCTGTTTATCAGCAGGGTGCGTGCGGGGCTCTCAGCCGCATAGGTGTGCTGCTGCTACTGCTGCCCGCTCCACCGCTTCTCCGCTTCTGCGAGCTCTGCCGCTATTGCTCCCAAGCTGCCACTGCCGCCTTCGCTGACTTTCCTGCCTGTCTTCCACCACTTCTATGGTCGGGTGCTGGGCTATGTTAGCCTTACTGGGGCAGGTAAGCGGCCTCACCTGGCGTGGGGCCGTCTATTTTTTATTGTGTCTAACTGTTTATTTAAAAAAAAGAAAAAGGAGGAAAATCAGAGGCCAGTTTTCTTTGCCTCTTCAAAGCACTCTGGTGCTGTGTATGTATGTTATATTGCATGTTACCATTGGTTTTCTGGGGGTCTTACTGTTGGTTTGTTTCTTCCCCACAGATCCTGGGATTCCCTCAATACAGTGGCCTCCCGGTTCTATTTTGCCTGGCTAGTCCTTTCTTTTTCTCCAAATTGGGATATATATATATATATATATATATATATATATATGTATGTATATATATTAAAAAAAAAATATATATATATATATATTTATTTTAAGGGGATCTTTATTATAAATTAAATCCTCCCTCCCGGGACATTAATATAAAGGGGCATCCCGGGCATCCCCTTAAACCCAGGATTTTGCGAATACCATAAATCACCATATGGAGGCTTCCGATAATACCGGAAATGGTTCTTTTGGGCCATCTAGGGTGTGTGGAGGCTGTGGGACCCCGTTCCCAGGCGATGATGTTATTGTATGCATTCCTTGTGCAAGGCAGAATATTGCGCGTCAGTCCGTTGCTCCGGCTGCTGGCTCTTCGCAACTTCCATCATCCCCTACCCCTCCCTCCCTGTTCCGGACCCCGTGTGACATTGTCAAAGGTGGTTATTCGCAATCCGAGGTGTCTGCACGGTTAGCCAACCTTGAGAAGATAATTTCCATTAAAGCAGGGTTAAAGGCCACTGCGAAACGGAAGCACCTTTCTCCTGTACCTCTGGCTTCACAGGATGAAGTATGTGAGCCTGTAGATTGGTCCGATTGCTCCCTGGACGAGGAGGGAGAATTCCTGGTGGAGTCAGATGAGCCTGCAGATCAGCTTGAGGTTGATGCTATTGGCGATTTGTCTGCGGGGGTTTCCCTTGACTCCCCCTCCATTCTGGCTCAAATGTTTGAAATTTTGAATTTAGATCCGCCTGAGGCCTTCATCCTGCCAAAGGGTCAGTTGTTTAATGTGCCTCAGCCGCGTTTGGTTTTTCCCAGACAACACCACTTTGAGAGGGTTGTGCTTAAGGAATGGGAACATCCCACGCGGTTAACTTGGATTCCTTCCAGTTGGGAGAAACGTTATCCCTTTCCGCCTGAATTGGTGAAGCTTTGGTCGGTTCCTCCTGACGTCGATACCTCTGTGCTAGGGCTCTCCAGCACGGCTATGGTGCAGTCTGCTGAGACCAGGATGGTGAGGATCGTCGGATTGACCAGTACGCTCGCCATGGTTTTATTTATGCTGGGTCAATGATGCTCCCGGTGTGTGCTTCGGCACTTCTTCTATTGGCGGTTAGATCTGTAATTCAGGATCTGTGCGTGGATCTTGATCCCACTTGTAAGGAGTTTACTGCTCTCAGGCAGTGTGAGTCTTTTGTTTTCCATGTTTTGTCCGCTCAGGACGATGCGCTGGCTATGAGTAGCAAGACAGCGGCAATGCTGGTGGTTATTCTTCGGGCAGTATGGCTGCGCCAGTGGTCGGCGGACGTAGCTTCTAAAAAGGTGCTCACAGCTCTCCCCTTTTTGGGATTGCGACTGTTTGGTGATAAAATTGATTCAGTTGCAAAAGGTGGTAAAATGTCGCAACGTAAGAGGCCTCGTCGGCCCTTTTGGGGGGCAGGTTCTGGTAGGCCTTCCTTTCGGGGATTCAGAGCGGGTAGGGGGGCTTCCTTTCCCGCTACCAGAGGTGCAGGTTGGACTCGGGGGAAGGGCCGTGGCCGCCCTGCACAGTCCTGGGGCCCCAAGCCTGCCGGTAAGCCCGCTCAGCAATGAGGGGCTGCCCTCACCCGTGCGGGTGGGGGGACGATTGCGACACTTCTCCCAGGTTTGGGACCAGGAGATTCCGGACAGATGGATCCGGGAGGTAGTGTCGTCCGGTTACAAGCTGGAATTCGAGTCTCGCCCTCCTTCACGGTTCTTTCGGTCTCGGGTGCCTATCGATCCTTTGGCCGCACAGGGGCTCCTGGCGTCGGTAAAGAATCTGTTAGAAATGGCGGTCATCCGGCCGGTACCGCGCTTAGAGATGGGCCCCGGTTTCTACTCCAATCTTTTCGCAGTCCCCAAAAAGGACGGGTCGGTTCGTCCCATCCTGGACCTGAAATTACTCAACAAGTTCATCCGTTTTTGGAAGTTTCGCATGGAAACTTTGCGTACGGCCGTCGGTTCCCTTCGGCAGGGGGACTTCATGACGTCCATAGACATCAAGGATGCTTATCTTCATGTTCCCATCTGCCACGCTCATCATCGTTTTCTTCGATTCGTGATGAAAGATCAGCATTTTCAATTCGTGGCACTTCCGTTTGGCCTTACCTTGGCTCCAAGAGTGTTTACCAAGGTGCTGGCAGGGGTGATGGTCATTTTCAGATCTCGGGGCATTCGGGTCGTACCTTATTTGGACGACCTTCTCATCATGGCTCCGTCGCTCAATCAATCGGAGACACCAGAATGGTGTTCTCCACGCTGGAAAGCTTTGGTTGGGTGATCAACTTCCCCAAGTCCTCCCTCGCTGCGGCCAGGGTGGTGTCCTTTCTGGGGATGCAGTTGGACTCTCATCAACACAGAGTGTTTCTCCCCCAGTCCAAAATTCATCTGATTCAGGAGTTGGCTCGGGTTCTACTTTCCAATCCTCGGCCGTCCATCCGTCTGGGGATGAGGCTGGTAGGGTTGATGGTCGCCTCTTTCGAGGCAGTTCCTTTTGCTCAATTTCACACGAGGACGCTTCAGCTTTATCTGTTGGCGTCCTGGGACCGGCAACCTCGGTCGCTGGATCAGCCCTTCCAGTTGTCCTCCCGGGTCCGGCAGTCCCTCCAGTGGTGGTTGGTCTCGGCCAACCTCGTGAGGGGCAGGTCCTTCCTGACCCCTCTTTGGGAAATTGTCACCACGGACGCCAGTCTTTCGGGATGGGGCGGATTCTGGAAGGAGCTTCAGTTCCAGGGGCAGTGGGGACCTCAAGAGGCGCACTTACCCATCAATGTTCTGGAACTGAGAGCCATCCGTCGGGTGCTTGCTCTCCTGACTCATCACGTTCTGGGCCTTCCGGTCCAGGTGCGTTCAGACAATCGAACAGCGGTTGCTTACATCAATCATCAGGGAGGGACTCTCAGTCTGAGTGCTCTCAGAGAGGTGTCCCTGATCCTGACCTGGGCAGAGGCCCATGTTCCTTGTCTCTCTTCGGTGTGGAGAACCAGGAAGCGGACCGGTTGAGCAGGGGCTCTCCCCGTCTGGGAGAAGGGGCTCTCCATCCTCAGGTTTTTCGCTCACTGTGTCTCCGATGGGGGACACCGGAGGTGGACCTGTTTGCCTCTCGTCACAATCACAGGCTCCCGAACTTCGTGTCGCTCTCCCGGGATCCTCTGGCTCTGGCAGTGGACGCCATGTCCCTGAGCTGGGGGGATCTGGGATTTCTATACCTGTTTCCTCCGATGCCCATGCTGGGCAGGGTGGTTCGGAAGTTGGCTCTGGAAAGGGTGTCCGCCGTTCTCGTGGCCCCAAGGTGGCCAAGGCGAGTGTGGTTCGTAGACATCGTTCGGCTGGCAGTGGACCAGTTCGTTCTGCCTCTTCGGCCCGATCTGCTCACTCAGGGTCGGTTGTGTTACCCCAATTTACCAGCGCTGGGTTTGACGGCCTGGCTGCTGAAACCTCCATCTTGAAGGAGGAGGGTCTTTCTGACTCAGTCGTTAAGACTTTGATCAGTGCCCAGAAGAGGTCTTCTTCTATCATCTACTATAGGACTTGGAAAGCCTATATCGCTTGGTGTGAGATTAGATCCTTCCCTTGTAGGGTCTTCTCGGTCTCCAGGATTCTGTTTCTGTTCTGAGTTTTTACAATCTGGGCTGGACTCTGGTCTTCAGCTAAGTACTTTGAAAGGGCAAGTTTCTGCCTTTATCTATCTTTTTTCAGAAGCGTTTTGCGCTTCATCCTTTAGTTAAAACCTTTTTCCAGGGGATTACGCATGTGCGGCCTCCCAGGAAACCATTACTCCCTGTTTGGGATTTGAATTTGGTTCTTTCTGCTCTGCAGGCTCCTCCCTTTGAGCCTCTGCAAGATATTGATTTATCTACCCTGACTCAGAAGATTGTTTTCTTGGTAGCTATCACTTCGGTCCGGCGTGTCTCAGAGTTGGCGGCCTTGTCTATCCAGGCGCCCTACTTTGAGAGGCATCAGGATAAAGTGGTCTTTCGGTTCAAGCCAGACTTTCTTCCTAAGGTTGTTTCTGCTTTTCATTTGAATCAGGATATTGTTCTTCCCTCCTTGTGTCCTAATCCTGACAAAGAGAGGGTTTTGCATTGTTTGGATGTAGTACGCTGTGTTAAGTACTACTTGATTATCACGTCTCCTTTTCGTAAGACGGATGCTTTTTTTTGTTGTGCCCTGTGGGCCTAAGAAGGGTTTGGCACCAGCCAAATCTGCCATTAGCAAATGGATACGTCAGGCCGTTATTGCGGCCTATTCTGCTAAGGGGAAAGTTCCCCCTTTTCGTATCACTGCTCATTCTACCCGCGCCGTTGGAGCGTCTTGGGCTTTTCAGCACCAAGCTTCTGTTGAACAAGTTTGTAAGGCCGCCACTTGGTCTTCTGTTCATACTTTTTCTAAGTTTTACAAAGTTGATGTGCGAGCCTCAGCGGATGCTGTTTTTGGCCGCAAAGTTCTGCAGACTGCAGTCATTTAAGTTATGCTTCACCTTGCCTTCGGATGCCCATCCCTTGTGGACACTGCTTTTGGATGTCCCAATCGTGAAGAATATTAAAGGTGAAGCGGGGTGTGTGGCACACCAAGAATAATGCCATTTTGTGAGTACTCACCTGAAAAATGGATATTGTTGGTGTGCCACACACCCCGCTTCACTCCCACCCTTTTCGGTATCCCGAATCCTTTATATGGTGAAGCTTTTATTTATTTTGATTTATTTTGAGGTTACCGTTAAATTACTGGTACCTTGTCTTTCTGCTTTTTAATACACTGGTGATAAGTGGGAGGTACCAGGTATATATAGGCCGGAAGGGGGCTCGTTACAAGACTTCCTCTCTGCAACAGCGTCACCTGGCGGTGAGTAACCCAATCGTGAAGTATATTAAAGGTGAAGCGGGGTGTGTGGCACACCAGCAATATCCATTTTTCAGGTGAGTACTCACAAAATGGTATTTTATTTTTTTGCAGCAGAGTTTAGGCTTTAACATGAAATGTCTTGTTTGTAAATTTTATTTTGTTTTTACAATATTAAGTAAAAAAATAAATAAATAAATAAAAACATTTTTAGAAAATTGACTCCTTTATTTTAAATAAAAAATGTATTTTATTAAGGAAAAGCATATTGCATGTGAAAGCCCCATTTCTACCGATTAGAACGGTACCACATATTTATCGGTAGCCCCCCCGTTCCTGCCCAGGAGACCCCCCTAACTGAAACAAGTAATCTATAACATTTACAAATAAAATACAACTACCATCCACACTACAAAGGGTTAAATCGAGAAAAAAAAAACATAGGGTCCCCATTTTTTGGGGGGGGATTTTTAAGGGTTAAAAACCCTTAAAAATCCAAAAAAAATTGACATGGGGTACCCCTTACCCAA
Organism: Gastrophryne carolinensis; assembly: GCA_027917425.1. Classification (NCBI taxonomy): domain Eukaryota; kingdom Metazoa; phylum Chordata; class Amphibia; order Anura; family Microhylidae; genus Gastrophryne; species Gastrophryne carolinensis. The sequence continues at coordinate 223,459,808 of CM051239.1, read as the reverse complement.
AGTAACCAGCTCGGGACCAGCTATGCAGGGCTTGTAGAAACAGGGCACAGGGGCCAGCTTTTGTGGACCCTTTCCCTGCAGGCTACAAGCCCGCATAGCCTGTGGGCCCGGGCTCTTCTGCCCCCCCCGGGCTTTGGGGAGGCAGGTAATGGGGGTGCCGGGGGTTAATGACAAGTCACCTGCTAGTCACAGGTGACTTGCCACCTCCCCCAGCCTTGTGAACTGGTATAGGGGTCATGGACCCCTTAGCAGTTCACAAGGGGTTAAATGTAAAAAAAAGACACAGACACACACAAAGAGAAAAAAAATATTTTATTATTTTTTTTTTTTTTATTATTTTTAATACTCACCTCCCATCCATCCTGGAGCACTGTGTCCCTCTGCGATCACTGGCTTCTGCTCACCTGCTGGAAGCCTTTTATAGCTGCTGGATGACAGAACACAAAGGGTTAATTAAAAAAAAAATATGACATAGGGTTCCCCTTCCCGGGGGGGGGGACCCCATTTTTTGGGGGATTTTTAAGGGGTAAGAACCCTTAATCCCCCAAAAAATGACGTGGGGTCCCCCTTACCCAAAGTAACAAGCCCGGGACCAGCTATGGGGGCTTGTAGGCACAGAGTGGGGGGACCAGCTTTTGTGGCCCCCCACCCTGCAGCCTACGAGCCCACATAGCCTATGTGGGCCCGGGCTCTTCTGCCCCCCCCTGGGCTTTGGGGAGGCAGGTAATGGGGGTGCCGGGGGTTAATGGCAAGTCACCTGCTAGGGTAGGTGACTTGCCACCCCCCCCCCCCAGCCTTGTGAACTGGTATAAGGGGTCACATGGACCCCTTACCAGTTAACAAGGGGTTAAATGTTAAATAAAAAAAAACACAGACACAAAAAAAAATGATCTTTATTATTTTATTTTTTTTACTTTACTCACCTCCGATCCTGTGTCCCCCGGCGATCTCCGCTGACAGCCTGCTCGCTGTTTGGAACGGAGAGCCAGGGGAGGAGGGGGGGCATCACACCCCTCTCCTCCTCCTCTGCTCTGTGCTCCAAGCACCGAGCAGACTGATTCAGTCTCGGGGGCTTGGGCAGAAGAAGCCGGCTGCTGGTGACATCACAATGATGTCACCTGTCCCCGCCCCCAAGGGGCGGGGCTAGCAGTGGAGATGCAGGAAGTGGGGGGAGTGGGCATTTTCTGCCCTCTCCTTGCCACCGAAGAGGCTGGAGGGGGAGCGATCGGAGGCCCCCCCCAGTGAATAGAAGACCCGGAGTGAGGCAGCGCGACCACAGGTAAGCAAATGTCATTTTTTTTTTTTTTTTTTACAGTCAGCAGCTGCTGCTGCCGAAGTGGGGGGGGGTATTCCGGGGGCTCTCCTGGAGCCATCCGACCCCCCACGGGGGATCGGATGGCACCAAATTAAAGAGGAGACCCGGCCGGATCCAACGAGGGGTCAGGTGAATATTTTTCTTTTTTTTTTTTTTTTTTATACTAGGAGCAGGGAAAGTCGAGCACGTAACACCTACAGGCTTGGCACTTAAGGCCCAGCCAAGCCAGCACGTAGGTGTTACGTGCTTGGCACTTAAAGGGTTAAAGATGGAGAGGATAAGCGTATTGATCAAATGGCATGCCACGCTTTTTCCAGTGTGGGCTCGACCTTGCTGCCTGTTGGTGCTTCGGCACGCATGACGGTGGCTATTAGGTCTGTTGTGAGAGACCTAATGAATTACTCAGGGCTTGCTCCGGCCTCTGATGAGTACGCCGCTCTTAAGCGATGTGAGATGTTTGCATCTTTTGTACTTTCTGCCTTAGATGATACTCTGCTCCTGTGCAGCAGAACCTCTGCCTTGTTAGTCGCCATCCGGTGGTAAGTATGGTTGCGGCAGTGGACAGCTGATATTGTAGCTAAGAAATCGCTTACAGCGCTCCCTTTTGTGGGATTGCGCCTCTTTGGAGAAAGAATTGGATTCTGTCACTAAAGGAGGTAAATTACCTCAGCGTAAGAAACAACGTTGTTCCTTTTGTGGAATAGAGGAAAGGGACGTGGCCGTCCAAGTCAGAATTGGGGGTCCAAAACCAAATCTTCCACTAAGCCTGCTCAACAATGAGGGGACGCCCTCACCCTTATGGGTGGGGGGATGGCTGCGGTTCTTCCTCCAGGTCTGGGTTCAGGACGTATCAGACAATTGGGTTCTGGAAGTAGTCTCTTCTGGTTACTAACTGGAATTCGAGTCCCGGCCTCCTCCCAGATTTTTCATGTCCCGGATGCTGTCAGATCCGGCAATTGCGCAGGGACTGCGGGCAGCAGTAGCGAATCTGTTAAACATGGCTGTTATCGGCCTTGTGCCTCCAGCGGAAAGGGGTTTGGGGTTTTACTCCAACCTATTCACGGTACCCAAAAAGGACGGCTCTGTTCGGCCTATCCTAGACCTAAGGAGATTCAATCAATTTATCCGTTTCGGAAAATTCCGCATGGAGTCTCTGCGATCAACGATCGATGCTCTCCGTCAGGGGGACTTCAGAACATCCATAGACATCAAGGATGCTTATTTGCACATTCCTATTTTCTGGGTCACCAGAGATTTCTCAGGTTCTCGATAGAAGACCAGCATTATCAATTTGTGGCCCTGCCATTCGGCCTTACCTCAGCCCCAAGAGTATTTACCAAGATGCTGGCAGGAGTGATGGCTATATTCAGGGTCCAGGGCATCCACATTGTGCCTTTTCTGGACGATCTTCTTATCGCGGCCTCCTCCCTCAAACAATCAGAGTTGGACACCAGGATGGTGGTCTCTACGCTAGAGAGGTTCTGATAGGTAATAAGTTACCCCAAATCCTCTCTCTGTCCGTCCAGGGAAATTCCCTTCCTGGGCCTGATTCTGGATACATTTCATGCCAAGGTTTTTCTTCCTCAGTCCAAAATGTTTCTGATTCAGGACTTGATTCGTCTATTCTTGTCCAACCCTCGTCAGTCTATCCGTCTAGGGATGAGACTAGTGGGATTGATGGTAGCTGCATTCGAGGCTTCAGCTCTTCCTCTTGGCAAAGTGGGACAGGTGCCCACTATCATTGAATCAGACTTGTCTATTTTCTCCCCACGTTTTGCAGTCCCTTCAGTGGTGGTTAATATCGCACAACCTCCAGAAGGGCAAGTCATTTCTGACTCCGCATTGGGAACTGGTTACCACGGATGCCAGCCTGGTGGGCTGGGGGGGGGGGGCTTCTGGAAGAAGCATCAGTTCCAAGGATTGTGGGGGCCTCAGGAGGCTCATTCTCCAATCAATGTATTAGGGCTTCGGACCATACGTCTTGTTCTACTTCAACTGACCCATTTCTTACAGGGTCTGCCAGTTCAGATTCGGTCAGACAACCGAACAGCTGTTGCATACATCAATCACCAGGGAGGGACTCGCAGTTGGGGTGCCCTCCGGGAAGTGTCTCTTATCCTTCAGTGGGCAGAGATCAATGTTCCCTGCATATCAGCAGTTTACATTCCGGGGATAGAGAATGTGGAGGCAGACTCCCTGAGCAGGGGATGTTCCCGCCAGGGAGAATGGTCTCTCAATCCAAGGGTCTTTCAGTTCCTCTGTCACAAGTGGGGGACTTCACGGTTGGACCTGTTTGCTTCTCGTCACAATCACAAGCTGCCAGCTTTTGTGTCTCTATCCCAGGATCCTCTGGCAGTGGCAGCAAATGCCATGTCTCTGGCCTGGAAGGATCTGGGGTTCCTATATCTGTTTCCCCCATTCTCCTTGATCAGCAAGGTGGTGCGCAAGCTACCACTGGAGGAGGTGCCAGCAATTCTGGTAGCGCCAAGGTGGCCAAGACATCTGTGGTACGCAGACGTCGTAAGGCTGGCAGTGGATCGTGTCCATCTGCCTCTTCTTCCAGATCACATCACTCAGGGTCAACTTTGTTACCCCAATTTACAAACGCTGGCTTTGACGGCATGGCTGCTGAAGTCTCCATCTTGAAAGAAGGTGTTTTTGATGTGGTTAATCAGACTCTTATTAGAGCTAGGAAGAGGTCTTCCTCTGTCATTTATTACAGGACTTGGAGGTCCTATATTGACTGGTGTGAATCCAGGGCTTTGCCCTGTAGAGTATTTTCTATTCCTAGAATTCTGGAATATCTGCAACAAGGTCAAAGTTTCTGAACTGGCGGCTTTGTCTATTCAAGCCCCTTATTTTGAGAGGCATCAAGATAAGGTTGTTTTCAGTTTTAAACCGGATTTCCTTCCTAAGGTGGTGTCTGCTTTCCACCTAAATCAGGATATAGTTCTTCCTTCCTTGTGTCCTAAACCTAGTAACAACAAGGAAAGGGTCTTACATTCTTTGGATGTAGTTCGTTGTGTTAAGTATTATTTAGTTACTACCTCGGCCTTCCGCAAGACGGATGCCTTTTTTGTTGTGCCTTCTGGGCCCAAGAAGGGTTTTGCTCCTGCCAAATCTTCCCTTAGTAAGTGGATACGTCAGGCTATCATTGGGGCCTATATGGCGAAAGGGAAGGTTCCCCCTTTTCGTGTCACCGCTCATTCTACTCGTGCTATTGGAGCCTCTTGGGCTTTTCAGCACCAAGCTTCTGTTGAACAAGTCTGCAAGGCTGCGACTTGGTCTTCTGTGCATACTTTTTCTAAGTTTTACAAGGTTGATGTGCGGGCCTCAGCGGATGCTGTTTTTGGCCGCAAAGTTCTGCAAGCTGCAGTAATTTAAGTTATGCATTATTCCTTTGGGATCCCCACCCATTATAGACACTGCTATTGGATGCCCCAAGTGTCATGAATATCGGGAAGTGGGCGGTGTGACATACTGGGAATAATACCATTTTGTGAGATACTCACCTGTAAAATGGTTATTACGAGTATGTCACACCCCCCCTCCCCCCTCCCTTTTTTGTTCGAGGGATCCTTTATATGGTGATTATTATTATTTCAAATAATTTTACAATTATTGAATATAATTGGCTCTTTTTGCTCTAGGGATCCTTTATTTGGTATTATTATTTCAAATAATTTTACAATTATTGAATATAATTGGCTCTTTTTGCTCTAGGGATCCTTTATTTGGTATTATTATTTCAAATAATTTTACAATTATTGAATATAATTGGCTCTTTTTGTTCTAAGGGATCCTTTATTTGGTATTATTATTCTCATATAATTTTACAATTATTTAATATAATTGGCTCTTCCTGGTTCTTCACTGCTGTTTTAAAAGACTGAGGAATAGTGGGAGGAACCCAGTACTTATGGACCAGGAGGGGCTTCTTTTTTCCATGTCATCTCTGCAAGATCGCCCTCTACAGGCCGGGTTCCCAAGTGTCATGAATATCGGGAAGTGGGGGGTGTGACATACTCGTAATAACCATTTTACCGGTGAGTATCTCACAAAATGGTATTTTTCCTGCTTTAATGCTGCAAGTGTGTTTTGTAGTCTTGTTTTACTCCTGTTTACTCACAGTAAATGCCTTACAAGTAAAGAGGAGTTAAAGTGGACCAAAACCCAGGATAGTCAAAAGTTTTGACTACTCTGGGTTTTGGTTCTTTCCCTGGGGGCACCCCGATCGGGGGTGCCCTGCTCTGTGAAACCCCTCCCAGATCGCTGCAGCAACTCACCTCTTCCCGGTCCCATGGCGCATCCTCCACTTCCCTCTAACAGGGAGCGTGCCCGTGCCGGCCATTAACAAATGCCCGGCACGCGCACTGCTAGAGGGAAGCAGAGGATGCGCCCGTCAGAGTCACAGCTCTTAGACGTGCCATGGGACCGGGATGGGTTGAGTTGGCTGCAGGGATCTGGGGGGGGGGGGGGGGTTCACACAGCGGGGCACCCCTGATTGGGATGCCCCCCAGGAAAAGGACCAAAACCCAGGATAGTCAAAATCCTGGGTTTTGGTCCACTTTAAGAACACAAAATATTTTTAGTAACTTGCTAATAAATTTGCACATAATATATCACAGTATATTCACAGCCCTACACCAGATTCTTCTTTTCCTAAAGCCTGTTTTATATGAATTTGAACTTGGCAGGTAGCTGCATCCCAGGCGACCTTGTCAAATAATTTTCCTTCTTTCGTAGACCTTAACCACCCTTCAGTCACAAGCTGCCTTCCACATATCCATTTTAATGCTTAGATTTGTATAATGAGCCTTTGCTGATCATTCTATACATACCAGTTTTTATAAATAAATGGGCTGAAAAATACATTGAACTGTTCAGGCATTTACTGAAATGTATATGTCTAGGATTCTGCTACAGGGTTTTAACAGAACAGTCTGCTAGTGCTACATTTTATCCAGCAAGGTATTTATTTTAATGAAAGAAAACAGAATTTAGTTATTTTGTTATGTAAGTACCTGTCTAGACAAAACCTAGAACACACATACTTGGAATCCCCTTCCCACAGCATTTAGGCCCTAGTCTAGTAGTATAAAATGAACTGGGTCCCAAGTTAGTTAGGGGCGGCATTTACACTCACCACTGGCTTCCAGGATAATGCCTCCCTATGTCGGCCACAGTGAATGGCCACACCTATTCTATACATTGCAAAGCAGGGGCCGTGCCCAATTAAAATAAATTGGTGTGCTGAAATCATTGCAAGTGGCACGGGGGTTGCTGGCGAGTGGTGGACAGGCGTTGATATTGTGGAGCCAGATCTCAGTATCCCATAAGATTTACACTACCTCTTATGATGATAGTGTTTGATGTGTTGCTTGGACTCCCCCTTTAAGTTACTGAAAAAAACTATTATTGTTTAGTCTGTCGGACACCAATTTTCTCTAGTCTAAATTATTTACATGTAGCTGAACTCATTATTAGACAGAAGGTCCACCAATAAAATAATTTGTGACTAAGAAGTTTGCAACAGGTAAGCTAAGCCAGTGAGATATTTGAAGCACACCTTTGACTGCCACTGCCTAATGCTTTCTACAGTGCCTGGGACTGCTCATGCTTGGCCATTAGGAAAGATGCGGTCTAAGGACGTGTTTGGTCATTCCATTGCTTTTGGTATTTTTTTTATATTATACATGTTACCTGTTTTTACTTTTATATCTGTATCTTGATTTTCTTTTAATTTCGGGCATTTTTTTCACATCTGTTTGGAATTAACTAATAATACCTCTCACTGAGAATATTACTGGGTGATATTAAGAAGCAAACAATTATCTTAATATTAGTAATTAATATATAACCAAATTATGTTCTTAAAATATTTTTACCAAGCCTTCTTTCAAAACAGCACTGATAGGAGCTCCTCCCATGGAGTTTTGAGCTGTAGCAAAAGACAAATACTCTTTCAAATCTTCTTTTTGAAGCCGTGAACTGTAAGTGGACCTCCAAGTCAGATAAAATCACTTCTGCAATGTTCCTTAACGGCATAGAGTGTATAGTTTGAAGCAAGAAAGAAAAAGAGAGTGCAATGGTGTTTGGGTACAGAGTATTCCATGCCCGTTTCCCTTACTAAGGTTGTACTATAAGCCTTTGTACTACGCTGGAGAAGACAGTACCTGTTTGTTGCCTGCAGTACTTCCCAGTACATTGGTGGCAGAGTCTGTTGGCTACCTGCATTGCGCACATACAGAACGCCCAATACAATACAACATTTTGCCTATCTTTTCCTTTCTCCCGACAGATTGTGGGATTACCTTTTAATTAGGCCCGGGGTCAATCAGATTGAGGCTGACTCATGGTCAACTATATTTTAATCCGTATGAGCTTATCCTGCGCTACAAATAAGGCTCCACAGAGGAGGAATCTCTCACAAGCCTGTTATTTGGGTTAAAAAGTGGCTCGACGTCCCCAGACCTCTTACAGCACTTCAACAATTCAAGAATCACAAAGAACAGAAAAATGGAAACATCGAATCAAATCAAAGCAAAGTCCAATCCAGCAATTAACCCAAATGACATCTGTAACATATGTCCTACTTTAGAAGACAATGGCCCTTCAAATCTCAGAGTAAATGTGTTCTTACCCACGCACTCAGAAATGTCTTCAGAAGGGCCCTCAACAGCCATGGATCTGGATGGCGAACATCGTTTTGTTCGATCTCACACTCCTTGTTCCTCAACCACCAGTGGAATTACGGAGCCCCGCGTTTGTGGCCGCCAAACTGTTAGGATGGCACCAATGCCTCATTGGGTTAGATTGTCTCCCTATTAAATTCTGTTGAAGCTGCGCCTCTTGACATCTGAGCTCAGATGCGAAAGCTTTGAGCACACAAGAAGGAAATCAACTCATGTCAATTCAAAGTCACTCTCTGAGCCTTTATTGTTTTGATATTGGGTTGAATAGTACTTATGAGTTATACGTTTTAGGACACTTGATTGGTTACAACCCTTTCAGGGGCAGGATTATACATTGGCAAATTTCATGTTAAAGCCCAAGCTCAGCTGAAAAAAAAAATATATATTCTTAGTATACAGTACGTCCTGCTCCAGATATAGTACTTACACTTGGGTTATCCTCCGCCAGATGGCGCTGCGCTGCAGAGACATGCAAAACAGGCTCCTCCCGGCCCCTCAAATACCCAGGGACCTCCCACAAATCCCCAGATTTCTCTGCAGCGCTTACTGCGAAGACATGAAGTATCACTCTCTCGCAGGTGAGCGGGGCTATTAGCCTACAGCCCTGTTGGACTATTCCCACCTGTCCTTCGTGTGATGTGCCTCCCAGCCTGGGCTGCGCTGGTCGGGTGAAGGTAGGCGGCACCGTGTGTGCTTATGGAGCGCTGCTCCACCGCAGTCCCCCCACCAAAGGGTAGACTGTATAGGCTGATGGTGAGCCTTATGGGATGCCCCTCCCGCATTATTGCCACATGCCCCGTGTAGCGGTGGGTCCTGTACAAAGGGCCGCCATCCTCCCTCATTCTCTCCGTAGCCTTCGGGGGGGAAAGAAGGGGGGGTGGTGGGTCAGTGCATATAGTGATTACGTGTATGACTAGATATGTGGGGTCAGCCGCCGCGCTGACTTGTCTGTTTTACTATTACATGTCTTACTATTACACGCGTCTCTTCCCTCATTTGGATGTCCGCGCCGGACGGCGGCGTTGCCTCAGACGCTGCGGCGTTATCATTGGCTGCTGTTTATGGGCTTCGCGCTCTTCGGGGGGCGGGGGCCTGGCCTGGTGCGCTCCGCGTCACGGCCCGCTCTTGCCCGCCCTTCAAGGTTCGTTCGGCGCCATTTTGTTGTACAGTCGCGCGTGCGCGTGTCACGGTCCCCCCTTTCTGCGGTCTGCAAGTGCCCTCGCGGGCGACCTTTATGCTAATTGCTTACAGTGCATGGTTCTGACGCCCCTTTTCGCATTGTGTCTTTCAGACGGGTGAATCCAGTGGCTTCTCCCGGCCCGGTGTAATTGTCAGTTGGGCCTAGTATAATTTCTCCATCTCCAACTGTGGGTCATTGGGGCATCCAGGGTAGCTTACAGCGTCAATCCCTACTGGCCTATTGTGCCTATTAAATCACCATATGGAGGCATCCCAGGATAATGTGACCGGGGTTCCTTCGGGATAAGCCCTGCTGTGTGTAGCTTGTGGGGTCTCACCTATCAGCGGTGACAATGCACGGGTCTGTGTTCCTTGCGCACAGCAGGCGCTAATGTTGCAGCCCGCCCCTCCGGTGGCTGGGCCTGCACCTCGTCTCACTTCACCTACTCCCCCAAGCTTGTGTCTCACCCCCAATACAAGCGGGGATTCTCATCCTGATGTGTCTGCTAGACTGGCCAGTGTTGAAAAATTGATTTCTAATACTTTAGCGCGTAAGGCCACCGCTAAAAAGCGTCACTTAACCCCTGATGCCACTCTTTTCCCTACGGAGTCTGACGAGTTGTTGCATCTATATGGCTATACCCCCTCGGACGAAGGGGAGCTGTTCTCTGACTCAGGGTCATGTTGCGAGAGACCCAGGGGTCATGACGATTCTGGCTCTGACTCCTGGACCCCTGATGATACTGACAGACTGCTGGTTCAGATTTTTGAGGTTTTGTCCATCTCTCCCCCTGTTGCAGCTTCCAGGCAAAGGGGTGAGCTTTTTCATACTGCTAAGGCTCGTTTGGAATTTCCTGAGCAAACCCATTTCACTAACCTCGTGCTTAAAGTGGACCAACATCTAGGATTTTGACTATCCTGGGTCTTGGTCCACTTAGATGGGGCACCCCCGATCGGGGTGCCCCGCTGTGTGAATCCCCCCGATCACCCGAAAAACTCACCTCTCCCCGCTCCCAGCGCCGAAGGACAAGAGATTTGACAGCCGCGGAAAAGCGGCTCCTCCATTTGGGGGGGTTTCACCCCGCGGGACATCCCGATCTCGGATGGCCCGCGGGGAGGGAGGTGATCGGCCCCGCGATCACGGGAGGGTGATGGTCCACTTTAAGGAGTGGGAACATCCCAGTAGACTTCCCGGTATACCTAAGAGTTGGGACAGAAAGTATCCCTTTCCTGCTGATATGGTCAAGTGCTGGTCATCGCCCCCGAGGTCGATGCTCCTATGCTAGGGCTGTCTAACACCTCTATTATGCACTCCCCTGACACTACTATGCTGCATGATTCGGAGGACCGGCGTATTGACCAATTTGCATGCCATGCCTTTGCATTCGTGGGGGCGGCGCTGCGCCCGGTTTGCGCCTCGGCCATTACGTCTGTGGCGCTCAGGGCCCTGATCAGAAGTGTACTTAAAGGCCCTGATGAATTGCCACCTGATACGTTTAATGCACTGTCTAACTGTGATGTGTTTGTAAACTTTATCCTATCTGCCTCGGATGATGCCATTAGGATGTGTGCCAGATCTTCTGCCTTGGCGGTAGCTATACGCCGCGCGGTTTGGCTGCGCCAGTGGGCTGCTGACAATGCTGCAAAGAAGGCCCTTACTGGGCTTCCATTTAAGGGGCTACGCCTGTTTGGGGACCGCCTAGACCTCTTTGCTAAAGGAGGTAAGTTACCCCAGTGCAGGTGGCAGTCTCGGCCCTTTCAGGGCCAGGGCCCCCTTTCACTCCCCTACCGCGGTGCTAAGCAGGGAAAAGGGGTGTCCTTCGCGGGGGCTCGTGCAGATTCCTGGCACAGGAGCAGAGGACGACGTCCTGGCTCCTCCTGGGAGTCTAAGCCCAAATCCTCTCCCAAGCCCCCTCAGGCATGATGGGGCGCCCTCGCCCGTCAGGGTGGGGGGGCGGCTACAGCACTTCGCGCACGTCTGGAGGCGCCATGTCTCAGACCGGTGGATTCAGGAGATGGTGTCCTCTGGTTACAAGATGGAGTTTGCTGTGCGGCCTCCCACAAGATTCATCAGGTCCTGGATCCCGCAGGACCCTGTCTCAGCTCAGGTCTTGATGCAGGCCGTGCAAGGCCTTCTGGATCTGGGGGTCATTTGCAGGGTTCCCTTAAGAGAAAGGGGCAAGGGGTTTTATTCCAACCTTTCACAGTGCCCAAAAAGGATGCGTCAGTCAGGCCCATTCTGGATTTAAAGATCCTCAACAAGTTTGTCAAGAACAGGCGCTTTCGCATGGAAACTCTGCGCTCGGCCATCGGCTCCCTGCGCCCAGGGGATTTCATGACGTCTGTGGACATCAAAGATGCTTACCTTCACATCCCTGTGTTCCCGGGACACCAAAGGTTTCTCAGATTCGCGTTGGAAGATCAACATTACCAATTTGTGGCCTTGCTATTTGGCCTCACTTCAGCTCCCAGAGTGTTCACCAAGGTGCTGGCGGGGGTGATGTCTCTGGTAAGGTCAAGGGGCATACGCTGCCCTACCTGGATGACATACTCCTCACCTCTCGGTCTCTACAGCAGGCAGAGTTGGACACTCAGCTGGTGGTGTCCACCTTGGAGTCCTTCGGCTGGGTGATCAATCACCCCAAGTCCTCTCTGTCCCCTTCTTCGGTGACCCCATTCCTGGGAATGATTCTGGATACAGTTCAGTCAAGGATTTTCCTTCCTCAACAGAAGGTGGAAGCTCTAACTGCGCAGGTGAGGTTCCTGCTCTCGTGTCCCCAGCCCTCCCTCAGGCAGGGAATGCAGTCGGTGGGCCTGATGGTGGCGTGCTTCGAGGCGGTGCCCTTTGCTCAGTTCCATTTGAGGCCTCTGCAACTTCACCTTCTGTCAGTATGGGACAAGGACCCAACGTCCTTGGACGCGGTCTGTGTGCTCCCCCCTTGGTCAGACAGTCCCTTTCGTGGTGGCTGGACCACAGGAACTTGCTGGGGGGCAGGTCCTTTCTGGCCCCCTCCTGGGAGACGGTCACCACGGGTGCCAGTCTGTCGGGTTGGGGGGGATTCTGGAAGTCCCTGCGGTTCCAGGGGAGGTGGGGCCCTCAGGGGGCCCACTTACCCATCAACATTCTGGAACTACGGGCAATCAGGTTGGTACTGGAGCAGTTGACCAATCACCTGAAGGGTCTGTCTGTGCAGGTGCGCTCAAACAGGACGGCGGTTGCCTACATCAACCATAAGGGAGGGACCCGGAGCAGGGGGGCCCTCCAGGAGGTGTCGCAGATTCTGACATGGGCGGAGGCCAATGTTCAATGCATTTCGGCTGTGTACATCCCGGGGGCAGAGAATCTACTGGCAGACTCACTGAGCAGGGGGACCTCTCGTCAGGGAGAGTGGTCCCTCTGCAACAGGGTATTCCAGTCCCTGTGTCACTGTTGGGGTCTACCGGATGTGGATCTGTTTGCATCCCGTCACAATCACAAGCTCCCGGCCTTTGTCTCCCTGTCTCAGGATCCTCTGGCCTTGGCCACAGATGCTCTGTCCATGTCATGGCAGGAATTTCGGCTCCTGTATGTCTTTCCTCCATTCCCCCTGCTGGGCAGGGTCCTGCGCAAGATTGCTCTGGAAGGGGTGCCAGTGTTTCAGGTGGCCAAGAAGAGTGTGGTTCGCAGACGTGGTGCAGTTGGCAGTAGACCAGTACGCTCTGCCAGGAGTGCCAGACCTGCTCACTCAGGGCCCCTTACGCCATCCCAATTTACAAACTCTGGCTTTGACGGCCTGGCTGCTGAAACCTCCATCTTGATGGAGAAAGGCTTGTCTGCCTCGGTGATTGAGACCATGGTGAAGGCTAGGAAGAAAACTTCTTCCATCTATTATAGTGTATGGCGTACCTATTTTGATTGGTGTGAGTCTAGGTCTCTTCCCTGTCGGGTGTTCTCAGTCCCCAGGTTTCTGGAGTTTTTACAGCATGGGTTGGAGTCGGGTCTCCAACTCAGTACTCTGAAGGGTCAGGTTTCTGCCCTGTCTGTCTTCTTTCAGAAGTCTTTTGCTCAGCATTCTTTTGGTTAAGACTTTCTTTCAAGGGGTTACTCATGTGCGTCCCCCACGTAAACCTATGGTCCCTGTTTGGGATTTGAACTTGGTTTTGTCTGCCTTGCAGGGTGCTCCCTTTGAACCTATTCAGGATGCTGCTCTGGCTGTACTTACCCTCAAGGTTGTCTTTCTGGTGGCTATTGCTTCGGTCAGGGGTGTGTCTGAGCTGGCGGCTCTGTCTATACAGCCCCCATACTTTGAGAGACACCAGGATAAGGTGGTGGTCCGCTTTAAGCCAGACTTTCTGCCTAAGGTGGTGTCTGCTTTTTATTTGAATCAAGATATTGTTCTTCCTTCATTCCTAGCAATGCTAAGGAAAGGGTTCTGCATTCCTTGGATGTGGTCAGGTGTCTGAAGTATTACCTGTTGTCACTGCGTCCTTCAGGAAAACTGATGCTCTTTTTGTGGTCCCTTCTGGGCCCAGGAAGGGTTTGGCTCCTGCCAAGTCTACTATCAGCAAATGGATTCATCAGGCTGTGATTCAGGCCTATTCTGCTAAGGGGAAGGAACCTCCCTTCCGTCTTACTGCTCATTCTACTCGTGCTATCGGTGCCTCTTGGGCCTTCCAGCACCAGGCTTCTATTGAACAAGTTTGCAAGGCCGCTACTTGGTCTTCTGTTCATACCTTTTCAAAGTTTTACAAGGTTGATGTTAGGGCCTCAGCTGATGCTGTTTTTGGCCGCAAGGTTTTGCAGGCGGCAGTGGTTTAACCCTTTAAGTGCCAGCCTTCCTGGAGATTTTGTCACCCTTTGTTGCCAGACCATTTTGCACTATTTTGCGCTCCCCATGTTCAACTGTGATTTTTGAAGGGATTTCCCAGGAAAATGATATATAGTTTTTTTTAGCAGAGCCTGGGCTTTAACATGAGATGTCTTGTTTGTCATTTTCTAAGTGTATTCCCAATATTTTGGGGTGAAAATTGTGCAAAAAAAATAAAAAAATAAACAATTTTTTACAATTTTTAGTGTTTTTTTGTAATAAAAAAATGTAAGTTTGTCAATAAAATCTTATTTTGTGCGAAACCCCAATTTCTCCCGGTTACAGCGGTACCACATATGTATAGGTAGACACCCTTTCCTGCCCAGGAGACTCCCCCAAACTGAAACAACGCTTTAGGAGATTTTGAGATAAAATACAACTATGCTATGCAATATGTGCACCTTGCAATTTTTCAAGAAAAACAACCCTTTACATTTGAAATACCCCCAATAAACTATATATTCCCTAGAAGTATACACCTCAGGCTTTCTAGGCGTACCAGGCTTGTTGACATAGGTGCAGTTTTCTGGAAGTAATCCCTCAATGTATTCTTTGGTTACACAAATGAATAAAAAAGCAGAATCAAAGCCACATTTTCCTAAAAAAAACTATATGCAAACCAGAACAAAACTGAAAATCTGAAAAAGCAACATCCCTCAAACAGAACAATACCCAGCATGCATAGGTTCTGTCAAGGAGAGAGTTGCCAAACACCCCAAAGTAAAGCATGCGCATAACGGTAATTTTACTTCAAAATTTCAGCTCTGCCGACAAAGTGCGCACCTTGTGCTTTTTCTACCAAAACAACCCTTTACATTTTGGAATATCCCTGATAAACCATATAGTCCCTGAAAGTATACATGTTAAGCTTTCTAAGCATACCCAGCTTGTTGTAGTGGGCTCATCTTTCTTGGAGTAATATCTCGAAGAATTCTTAGGTTGCACAGGGTTTCACAAAAAATTGTATAAAAAAGCAGAATAAAAAACACCTTTTCCTAAAATTTCAATATGCAAATTAGAAAAAACAAGCTAAATCTGAAAGCACAAGGTCCACCGAGCAGAACAATACCCAACATGCATAGGTACCTGTAACCTTTTGACTGCCAGCCTACTTGAGATTTTGTCACCTTCTGCTGACAGGTAATTTTTCACCATTTTGCGCCATGTTTAAGTGTGATTTTTGCAGGAATTTCCAAGAAAATGGCGCATTTTCTTTTTGTGGCAGAGTTTAGACTTTAACATGAAATGTCTTGTTTGTATTTTTTCTACTTTTTTTTATATATTTTTTCTACTTTTTTTTATATATTTTTAAGTAAATAAGTAAAAAAAAAAAATAAAAAAAATATATATGTTTTAAATTGTCTCCTTTATTTTAACAAAAACATTTATTTTATTAAAGAAAACCATATTGCACGTGAAAGCCCCATTTCTCCCGATTACAGTGATACCACATATGTATCGGTAGCCCCCCGTTCCTGTGCAGGTGATCCCCTAAACTTAGAAGAGCACTTTATAGCATTTACAAATAAAATACAACTACTATCCACATAATAAAGGGTTAAATAAAAAAAAATTGGTGTGGGGTCCCCCTTCACAGGGTGGGGGGGGGGGGGGCACCATTTCTTGGGGGAATATAAGGGTTTTTTTGGGAGGCAGGTAGTAATGGGGGGTCTCGGGGTTAATGGCAAGTCACCCACTAGCCGCAGGGGACTTGCCAGACCCCCGAGCCTTGTGAACTGGTATAGGGGTCACATGGACCCCTTACCAGTTCACAAAGGGTTAAAAGTAAAAAAAACACACACACTTTTTCAAAATAACTTTATTAAAAAAATATTTTTTTATTATTTTTTTTAATACTTACCTCCCATCCATCCCTGTATCCCACGCTGATCACTTAGGCTTCTGCTCTCCTGCTGCTGGAACCTTTTATACCTACTGGGTTACAGGTAACATAGGGTTAATTAAAAAAAAAAAGACAGGGCCCCCCCTCCCAGGGAGGGGACCCCATTTTTGGGGGGGATTTTTAAGGGTTAAAACCCTTAAAAAAAAAAAAAAAAAAAAAAAAAATGCGTGAGGTCTCCCCTACCCAGCGTGACCAGCTATGGGGGCTTGTAGAACAGCCGGCTACAAGCCGTCATAGCCTAGGGCCACGGCTCTTCTGCCCCCCCTGGGCTTTGGGGAGGCAGGTAATTTGGGTGGCCAGGGGTTAATGGAAAGTCACCCGCTAGCTGCAGGTGACTTGCCAGACCCCCGAGCCTTGTGAATTGGTATAGGGGTCACATGGACCCCTTACCAGTTCACAAAGGGTTAAAAGTAAGAAAAACACAGACACACTTTTTAAAAATAACTTTATTAGAAAAATATATATATTTTTTAATACCTCCCATCCATCCCTGTGTCCCACGCTGATCACTTAGGCTTCTGCTCTCCTGCTGCTGCTGGAGGCCTTTTATACCTACTGGGTTACAGGTAACATAGGGTTAATTTAAAAAAATGACATAGGGTCCCCTTTTTAAAACCCTTAAAAATCCCCCCCAAAAATGGCGTGAGGTCCCCCCTACCCAGCGTAACCAGCCTGTGACCAGCTATGGGGGCTTGTAGAACAGGGCGCAGGGGCCAGCTTTAGTGGCCTCTGGCCCTGCCGGCTACAAGCCGTCATAGCCTAGGGCCACGGCTCTTCTGCCCCCCCGTGGGCTTTGGGGAGGCAGGTCATTTGGGTGGCCAGGGGTTAATGGCAAGTCACCCGCTTGCCGCAGGTGACTTTCCAGACCCCCGAGCCTTGTGAACTAGTATAAGGGGTCTCATGGACCCCTTACCAGTTCACAAAGGGTTAACAGTATAAAAAAAAAAAAAAAGACACACACACGGCGATCCGATGCAGGTGACAGCTGGGCAGAGAAGGGGGGAGGCAGGCGATCGGAGGATCACCTACCTCCCTCCTTCTCTGCCCAGCCGTCACCGGCATCTGACAGCAGAACTGCCGGGTGCCCCGATGACACCCAGCGGTGACGTAATTAGCCCCGCCCCTTCGGCGGCCGCCATCGGAAGCTGCTGCGGAGGGAGGGCTGTTATGCCCCCCCCCCCTCCAGAAGACGGAAGAGCCGGGGGGGGTGATCGGAGCCCCATCCCCCATGAAGAGGAGAGGCGGCGGGAGCGGAGGTGAGTAACTTTTTTCGGAGCCTCTTTCGCTGAAGAGGAGACCCGGCCGGATCGAACAAGGGGTCAGGTAAGTGACTTTTTTTTAAACTTTTTTTACTGTTATTGGGGAAAGTCAGGCACGTAAAATTTACGTGGCTGGCACTTAAGTGACGGAGAGGCAACCACGTAAATTTTACTTGGCTGGCATATAAATGGTTAAACCTTTTTTGTTGGGGATCCCACCCTACCTTATGGACACTGCTATTGGATGTCCCAAGTGTAAGTATTATATCTGGAGCAGGACGTACTGTATACTAAGAATAATACAATTCTGTGAAATACTCGCCTGTAGAATTGGTATTATAAGTATACAGTACGTCCTGCTCCACCCCACCCTGTTTTTTTTGCTTTATTCTGGATCCCCTGTATGGTGATTGTTATCATTGTTATAGTTACCAGTTTTTGGTGGTTAAATTCTCCTGGCTTGTTCACTGCTTTTCAATGCTGGGGATTTGTGGGAGGTCCCCGGGTATTTGAGGGGCCGGAAGGAGCCTGTTTTGCATGTTTCTGCAGTGCAGCGCCATCTGGCGGAGGATAACCCAAGTGTAAGTACTATATCTGGAGCAAGACGTACTGTATACTTATAATACCAATTCTACAGGTGAGTATTTTACAGAATTGTATTTTTTCCTGTAATGTCCAGGGATTATCCCTCAAAAATGAAAGTTAAACATCTATAGCGCAAAGGTGTGGGAAATGGTCTGGCAACAGCGAAAGGGTTAAGAAGTCCTTTGCAGTTTGCCTCAAAATACTGTATAAAAGGGACACTGGTAGAGGCTGAAGCATAGGTTTAACTTCCAGCAAGAAAGTGACCCTAAACGTACAGCCAAAGCTACGATGAAATGGTTTAAATCAAAGAGTATTTATGTGTTGGAATAGCAGTCAGTCTAAACCTAAGTCCCATTGAGAACCTATCCCAGGGGTCCCCAACCATTCTAACCTTGATATTCATCACCAAGATATGGCCCCAATCAACATTAGCTTGAAGATATTGGTGACTACACAACCCCCCACCTGATAAAATATTTGCCCCCTCAGAAGCAGATCCTCTATTTTGAAAACTGTTAAATGGCAGTCAGGCAGGCAGAGAAGTGTGTTGGCTTACCAATCAATGTACCTGCAGTTTTTCCTGCTCAACTCTCAATGGAACTGCACACGGAATCTGCAAATACAGGTAAGCTGAAATGCTTCTCCACCTTTCTAACTCATTGATCCCAGATAGGCCCCAAGCCACACAGCATAGGTTTACAAGCCACTGCATGTTCCAGGAATCTTCAGTCCATAGGAACATAGAAGATGTTGCTGATTGAGCTAATACTTAGCCAGTCTTTGATAATGCCATTCAGCCAAAGAGCCAGACATTTTCCATTCAGTGGGTCTTCCTCATAATGTCAGCAAAGTGGGACATTTAGGTGTCCTCAGAATTTTTGGGGTCAATGGCACAAAGTGGGACATCTGGTCAGTTTAACATTCACTAAGCCTTGTTAGTGATCCACTAGAGGGGATGTCCTTCTTTTGGTCTTTCATACTGTGGTCCAGGATTGGTAGATATGTTTTGCTTGCCCTTATCTACCTCTCATATCACATCTGATCTGGAAAAGGCCGCTGCTTGTTTACCTGGCTCACCCTTTGTGTGTACTGCTCCATCTTTTCATCAGTGCTCTCCCAAAGATAGCTTGGTAAAATGATTAGTTACCTGGTAAAACATTTACAGGAGTATACCAGTACAGCATGGTTCACCTTTTCTTGTCTACTGTTGGTACTTTTTTTTTAAAACACCCTGTACTCCCTTTCAACCCCCCCCCACCCCCCACCATAAAAAATATATGCATGGGATCTCTGCAGCGGGGGGGTCAAGTTAATATAGGCCCACCTTTAAAGCAGAATCCCACCTGGTCTAAGAAAAGGGGAAGCCTGTCTCGGACAGACCATCCTCACTATAAAGCAGTTTCCCTTTTCTTATCTTATTCAGCACTAGGTATTAGGGGGCCCGTAGCTGATGGACACAGTACCAATTGGAGGGGGTAGCTTTGGTGGCCAGGGGTATATGCAAGTGCTTTTAATCCTCAGGGAAGAAAAGACTTGAAGCTCATTTCAGCCTTGTCAACAGATTTATTTTTTTGTTTTATCGTTTTTAGTTAACATGACGGCATTAGGTAAAAGCTTTTATATACACAGCAACTTTGGCTTGTGTTTCATGTGACAGGAGCCATCAGCCACTAGCAATCTCTTGGAGGATTCCTGTAAATGTAGGTACCAGATAACTATCCCTGCTTTTGTGCATGCTGTGTTCACACAAGTTTCAGACTAATTCAAAAGTTTGCTCCTCTTGACATTTACAGCCAGTTCACCACCATTATGATTTTTATTTACTGTTAGCAGAAACAGATTCAGGTGGGACCCCCACTACTCCCGTTTCTTCCGCCCTTGGAAGGCAGAGAGGTGACATTGGAGCATTTTTAAAAAAGAAGAAAACCAGCGACATCTACTTCGTTCTACTCATGTGGGCCATTGTCATTGTACAAATATGGCTCAATTTATGGATTGTCCAACTTCTGCCAGTGCCTATTGCAGGTAATAATTATATGCAATATTCAGAAAAAAGGGTAAAATATGACTGAAATGAAAAAGGTATGTATATAAGTCATTGTAACTTACAGAAGAGATCACTTTAAAATTGTGGTCAGGTTTCATCACGGCTAAATAGTTCCTGTTGACGTTACATGGCTGCCTTTCATTCTTGTATCTGTGTTTATAAAGTCATTGTTACTTCTTGTATACTTGCAAAGGATTAAATGGAAACACCCATTTTTTACAAAATGAGTGTTGTTCCTATCACAGGGGACATCCCAATTGCTAGTGCCTCCTGCGCATTAACCAGTTAAACCTGAGATCTTACCATTCACCAGTCACGTGGTCTGCAGGCTTATTCTGGGTATCCAGCCACCAGGCTGATTTGGGGACCAAGGAGAAAGGTATTTTCTCAGGTTTAACAAGGTTAATGCGGGGGGGCATTGGCAATCGGGGATGCTCCCCCTGCAACACGCATTTTGTGAAAAATGGGTGGTGTTGTGATTTAAATAACATTGCCTACTTGCTAACGCATGCTTCTGTCAGGGGCTGTATGTCAAATTCTTCATCACTGGTTAAGAACGAGTCTGAAAGAGCAGCGTCTGTCCCTCCGAATACAATATTAAGGTCTCATGTAAAGATTTAATGATAATCCAATATCATGTCATGTATTCTTGTATTATACTAAGAATGCTGCCTTTTTATCCATTATGTTATACATTTCTTTGCAATTGCTCTATCCATATGTTATCATTAGGGTTGTGCATAACTACGTCTATGTATTAGACACTGGGTATAACTTCCCCCCACTTCCAGACAAGCCTGGGTTTGTCTCTAGTGCTGAATGAAAATGGAGACTTGTGTAGACTTTTCTTTTCAGCATACAGGGCAGTGATGGCAGAGGCCAATATTATATGCTTGTCTCTAGAGAGTAGCATATTTAAAACTTCAGTTTAAGGTTCTGATGTTAGTTTGAGCTTAGTCATTTCAGTCCTTCAAGGAGAATCTTGTGAAACAATTTAGAGGTTGATCAATCTGTATTGACCCTCAAGTTGGCTTTCTTGATATATCCTCAGTAAAGCGGAGACTGAAGACTGGCGGGTTTATGATCAAAGAAGCCCTATTTGATTTGAAGAACACAGTGTTGCCACCACAATTCTTCTCATTTTATGAGATTGAGGAGATTCTCACTCTGCCTTAAAGAGGATGAAAACCCTTGCAGACTCTTTCGCACTCTGTCTTTAAGAGGATGAAAACCCTTGCAGATGCTAGTCTGCCCCTGGGACATGTAGTGGGATGCCCCGCTATGTGTGAAACCCCCAGGGTCGTCCACGAACTCACCTTTCCTGTCAAGGTTGTAGTATCCCCAGTTTACCTCTAGCTATGTAGCTGTGCACCCATCTTGATGGCCAGGCACTAGAGCACGCGGGGATGTGTGGCCAGTTGGCTGGCATACGGCATCTGTCAATCTTGGGATCGGCCAATCAGCGATATACCTTGGCAGTGAAACACCATTTTTTTTAAACCAGTCCACCGCCGAACCGCCAGCTTTGCCGAGGTACTTGGGAGGGTGGGTAGCTTGCCCAAGAAGGGTTTTGTTCTGCTTTAAAAAAACTCTAAAGGGAAAGTCCACTTTCAATGGCATTTTTGAAAGTGTGTGTTTTTTGTCCCAAAAGAGGTCCTCAAAGTGCTGAACTGATCTATTTTTTTTTCTCATGTTAGCAAATAGGTGTTTTATGGACACCATTATCACTACCTGCGATCTATTGCTATTGCCAACTGTACACCAGGTCTATACACTAAGGTCTACAAGAAGAGAAAAATGAGTCCTGTCCACACAGAATACTGCTGTTACGACTGCTGCTGAGGTGAGAAAGCTTACTCACAATTTCACATGCCCAGCAGCAGTGTTCCACGTGTAAAGTGCTCACATATCACTTCTTGCAGATCTTGGTGTTCTGTTGCCAATAGCATTGGATTCTAGGTTTATAGTGAAAACTGTTTCCATTTAACACTAAATTAAAAGTGGACATTCCCTTAAAGGCTTTGACCACAAAGTCACCATGGTGTTTTTTAATAAGACTGATACACTTTGCCATACCTGAGGCACTGTGGAAAGGCCTGGTGCATCCAGGCTGACCAGTTAGTTAATAGATTAGAGTTGGTGTTGGACGATTGTCCCTAGCAATACCAAATCTTATTTTAGTGGTTCTACTCATATGTTATGGATATTGTTTTCATCCCTAAGTGTAATGTCTGTGTCCCCAAGTTAATGGAAGAGATAATCTTAAACATGCATAGTAAAAGATTTGTAGCATTTCTATACCATACTGCTTATAATCATATTTTAAATCAGTTTTTGCAGTTAAAAAGCTGGTGATCCACTTTGGAGTTATTGATTTCTTGGTAAATCGTTTTGGATCTTGGTGGTACGCTGTGGAAGACTTTCTGAAAGCTCGAAAAGACGCGATTGCTCCTGGACCTATTCGGGGTCTGGGAAGGTTCATCCTTAAAGTTGACAGTAAGGTAAAGTTTGTTAAAGTAAAAGTCTTCAGATTTGGTGAGGGTTGATGCCTTGCTTAGTCTTGTCCCTCAGGACCCCTTCCCAGCCCCAGAGACCTAGCAACTGGGAGAAATGAAATGCCCTAGAGCTACCATATCCGGTTCAAATGTGTAACTGGAGGGTCTGATGTACAATTGAGCTTAGGTTTAGAGCTCTGTCTCTTGGTACCTTGCATCTGCTGTTTCTTCTTTGGGAGGAACACTTTCGCTTTCTCAAGATCTAGATGCACCCTCACAAAGGAGACTGTCCTTGAGAACAACAAAGTTGGTATTGAGGGGATATGTCCAGGGTGGGCAGGACTATTGACACCCTCCTCTGGGTCTCTTGTAAAAAAAAGGGGCACTTTGCAGAATGGTCCAAGTAAGAAACTAAGTGTATTCTTTGTTTCCTTTTGATGACCATCAATTTTGTGTGTACCTGACCATCAATATTGTGTGTGACCCTGAAATATTGTAATATGCTGGTAGGCCTTCTTGATATTCAGAGTCCAGGAACTTGTTTTTCTTCAAGGAAGATTTTTCAAGGACTGATCTTTTGAAAGGGAACAATGCTGTTCAAGTCTTTGAGGTCTATGATGTGATGCACTGAACCATCCTATTTGGGACCTCAAAGAGAATAGATGCTCAAGCCATTCACACAATGCAACAGGATGGCTGCTTTCTATGACACAAGTGCAATGCTGGTTAAGAAGCAAGGTGGCACAGGATTAGATTCAGAATTCAATATATATTCCAGCATGGCATCTACTTCCACATCTTCCTCTTTTGGGTGAGTGGATGCATCAGAATCCTTCTACTCTGAAACTTTACATTAATTTATAACATCAGACTACAAAAATACCTATTACCAAGTGTTGGTGGTGCAAATCCATACTTGCCACTGCCCTTCACCTATGGAATATTCTTAGTATACAGTACGTCCTGCTCCAGATAAGATTACTTACACTTGGGAAATACTCCGCCAGATGGCGCTGGACTGCAGAGACAGTGAAATTAGGCTCCTCCCGGCCCCTCAAATACCCGGGACCTCCCTTAAATCCCCAGATTTTCTCTGCAGTCTGGACTGCGAAGGACAAGAAGATGGCTCTCTCTTCTCGCAGGTGAGCGGGGCTATTAGCCTGCGGCCCTGTAGGACTATTTCCACCCATTCCATTATTAATTTGCCTTCCATCCTTGGCTGCGCTGGTCTGGGTGATGGTAGGCAGCACCGCTGTCAGGTGCTTAGGAGCGCTGCTCCACCGCAATCCCCCACCAAATGGTAGGCGGTATAGGCATATGGTGAGCCTCTATGGGATGCCCCTCCCACCCTATTGCCCCTTGCCCCTGTCTATCGGTGGGCCTTATGTTAAGTGGCCGCTGTCCTCCCTCCCTGTAGCTCTCGGGGGGGGGGGGGTATGTGAATTTGCCTTGGTGCTTCACTGTATTTTGTTTTGTCTGGTTGGTGTCAGTCGCTGCGCTGACCTGGTTGCAGTGGTAGCTTTTATTCTCAGTGTGTCACACACCCCGCTTCCCCTTTAATTCTTACGATCGGGTTACTCCACCGGCAGGTGGCAACGTTGCAGAGAGAAGTCTTGAAAACGAGCCCCTCCTGGCCTACATATACCTGGGACCTCCAACTTAACACCCAGTGTTTTCTCTCTGCAAGATGCGACAAGACAGAAGAAAGCAGTCTCGGCACCCCCCTCTTGGTCTATTTCTGCCCAGTCAATTGTTTATATGCCTAGATAGATAACGGAAGCCTCCCAGCCTAGGCTGCTGGCTGGGCAGCGGTAGATGGCACTATATGGTGCCTAGGAGCTTATCTTCTCCGCTCGTCCCCACGCGTGGGGCAATGCGGTTATCTGGCATAATGATCCGGATTTGGGATGCCCCTGTCCCGGTGTTCCCCTTGACCACCTTCTCCCGCTTGGTCCCTTCTCCCTTCACGTTGGGGGGGGGGGTGGTTTGTATGGGGTGCTTTCATTTGTGGTGATTCTGTGTGTTTGGGGAGCGCTGGCAGCTGGCGGGGTCAGCGCCGCGGCGTGCGGGCGCGTGTCCCGAGCTGCTGGGGCTCCTTGTAGCATGTTTAAAAACTTCCCCGCTTGGTCTGTGTGGGGGACTGAGGGCGTTTGCACGCTGCGCCGGCATTCGGCCTCCCGCGCTGCTCGTGTCTTGGGGGCGGGGCGCGCTCCCTCTCGGCCCACGCTGTATGGGGCGGGGGGGGGCGGGGCCGGAGTGCTTCGCTCGCTGAGCCCGGGCCGCCTTCCTTCCTCTTCCTCTCCCGGAGTCCTCACTACACGGAGGCACTCAACAACAGGCCAGAGGTCCCTAGCTCGGCTGAGGAGGGCGCCGTCATTCAAGCAGGGTTTGTTTGTTTGGCTTGTTGTCTGTGTAGTGCATGCTAATGGCAGTCGCTTGCGATTTTCCCTGGCACTTAGGTATAGCTTCCCCCTCCTGGAGGCACATAGTAATTATATATGTATATATATTTTTTTTTTTTTCATGGGCTGTATATACTTCTCTTGTTTTTGTATATATTGTTTATATATTTTACTGTTGCATTCTGTTTGTATGTGTGTGGCGCATGCTGGCAAACTTTCTTTGGGGGACTGATTGTGGTGTCTTTTCCCTTACAGATTCTGGGATCCCCTCACTGCAGTGGGTCTCCCGGTCTGATATACCTGGCTAGGCTTAAAAATCCTCCCACTCCTGGGACTTTAATTATAAAAGGGCATCCCGGGTTGCTTAATGCGTATATCCCTAGGTTATTGCGAATGCCATAATTTCACCATATGGAGGCTTCCGACATTACTGAAAATGGCTCTTCGGGGCTATCCAGGCTGTGTGGGGATTGTGGGGCTCCGCTCCCAGGCGATGATATGATATATGTATTCCATGTGCACAGCAGAATATTGCGCGCCAGTCCGGCACTCCGGCTTCTGGCTCCGCGCATCTTCCGTCATCTCCTACCCCCACCTATTCCGGACCCCGTGTAACGTTGTCAAAGGTGGGGATTCGTAATCCGAGGTGTGTGCACGATTGGCCAACCTCGAGAAAATAGTTTCCGCCTGGTGGCTCAGAAGGCTACGGCTAAGCGGAAGCACCTTTCTCCGGCATCGCCTGTTCTGGAGGATGAGGTGTTTGAAGTATTGGATTGGTCCGATTGTCCCCTGGCTGAGGAGGGGGAACTCCTTGAGGAGTCGGACGAGCCTGCAGACCAGCAATTGGTTGGTACCGCTGGCGATCAGGCTGCGGGGGTGTCCCTTGACACTCCTTCCATTTTGGCTCAAATGTTTGAAATTTTGGCTTTGGATCCGCCCGAGGCGGTCCCTCCGCCAAAGGGTGAGTTGTTTGATGTGCTCCAGCCGCGTTTGGTGTTTCCCAGGCAACAACACTTTGTGAGGGTTGTCCTTAAGGAATGGGAACAACCCACGCGCCTGGTTGGAGTTCCTCCTAGTTGGGATAAGCGTTACCCCTTTCCGGAGGATTTGGCGAAGCTTTGGTCTGTTCCCCCTGACGTCAATGCCCCTGTTTTGGGGCTGTCTAACACGGCCGTGTTGCACTCCCCTGACACTACTACCATTAAGGATGGTGAGGATCGTCGGATTGATCAATTGGCTCGCCATGGTTTTATCAGTGCTGGATCGGCACTGCGGCCGGTGTGTGCTTTGGCGCTTCTTTTGATGGCTGTTAGGTCGATTGTTAGAGATTTGTACGCAGATCTTGATCCCACTTGTGATGAGTTCAGTTCTCTCAAGCAGTGTGAGTCGTTTATTTCCTTTGTCATGACTGCCCAGGACGATGCGCTTGTGATGTGTAGCAGGACCACGGCCCTGTTGGTTGCTATTCGTCGGTCAGTGTGGCTGCGCCAGTGACGGTGGACTTTAACTCTAAGAAGTCGCTTACAGCTCTTCCTTTTGTAGGTTTGCGCCTGTTTGGCGATAAATTGGATTCAGTTACCAAGGGTGGTAAGTTGCCTCAACGCAAGAGGCCTCGCCCTTTTGGGGAGCGACTTCCTTTAGTCCCTCCTTTCGGGGAGTCAGAGCGGGCAGAGGGGCCTCCTTTCCCGCTACCAGGGGTGCAGGTTGGACCCGAGGGAGGGGCCGTGGCCGTCACGGTCAGTCCTGGGGCGCCAAGCCCAAGCCTGCTGGTAAGCCTGCTCAGCAATGAGGGGGTGCCCTCACCCATGCGGGTGGGGGGACGATTGCGACACTTCTCCCTGGTTTGGGACCAGGAGTTTCCGGACAGATTGATCCGGGAGGTGGTCGTCCGGTTACAAGCTGGAGTTCGAGTCTCGCCCTCCTTCACGGTTTTTCCGGTCTCGGGTGCCCACCGATCCTTTGGCCGCGCAGGGGCTCCTGGCGTCGGTGAAGAATCTTCTGGAAATGGCGGTCATCCGGCTGGTGCCGCACTTGGAGGTGGGCCTCGGGTTTTACTCCAATCTTTTCACAGTCCCCAAGAAAGACGGGTCGGTTGGCCCCGTTCTGGATCTGAAGTTCCTCAACAGGTTCATCCGTACTCGGAAGTTTCGCATGGAAACTCTGCGATCGGCCATCAGTTCTCTTCGGCAGGGGGACTTCATGACGTCCATAGACATCAAGGATGCTTACCTTCATGTTCCCATCTGCCTGGCTCATCAACGTTTTCTTCGGTTCGTGATGAAGGATCAGCATTTTCAATTCTTGGCACTTCCGTTTGGCCTTACCTCGGCTCCAAGAGTGTTCACCAAGGTGCTGGCAGGGGTGATGGCCATTCTCAGATCTCAAGGCATTCGCGTCGTACCTTATCTGGACGACCTTCTCATCATGGCTCCTTCTCTCAATCAATCGGAGACGGACACCAGGACGGTGGTCTCCACGCTGGAAAGCTTCGGTTGGGTGATCAACTTTCCCAAGTCCTCCCTCGCCCCGGCCAGGGTGGTGTCCTTTCTGGGAATGCGGTTGGATTCTTGTCAACACAGGGTGTTTTTGCCTCAATCCAAGATTTGTCTGATTCAGGAATTGGCTCGGTTCCTTCTTTCCAATCCTCGACCGTCCATCCGTCTGGGGATGAGACTGGTAGGGTTGATAGTTGCCTCTTTCGAGGCAGTCCCTTTTGCTCAATTTCACACAAGAACGCTTCAGCTTCATCTGTTGGCGTCTTGGGACCGGCGACCACGGTCGTTGGATCGGCCCTTCCAGTTGTCCTCCCGGGTCCGGCAGTCCCTTCAATGGTGGTTGGTCTCGACCAATCTCTTGAGGGGCAGGTCTTGACCCCTCTCTGGGAAATTGTCACCACGGACGCCAGTCTTTCGGGATGGGGGGGATTCTGGAAGGATCTTCAGTTTCGGGGGCAGTGGGGACCTCGAGAGGTCCACTTGCCCACATCAATGTTCTGGAACTGAGAGCCATCCGTCTGGTTCGTGTTCTGGGCCTTCCGTTTCAGGTTCGTTCGAACAATAGAACAGCGGTTGCTTACATCAATCATCAGGGAGGGACTCGCAGTCTGGGTGCCCTCAGAGAGGTGTCCCTGATCCTGACCTGGGCGGAGGCCCATGTTCCTTGTCTCTCGGCAGTTTACATTCCGGGTGTAGAAAACAGGGAAGCGGATCTGTTGAGCAGGTGCTCTTCCCGTCTGGGAGAATGGGCTCTCCATCCTCAAGTTTTTCGGTCGCTGTGTCTCCGGTGCCTCTCGTCACAATTGCAGGCTTCCGACCTTCGTGTCGCTCTCCCAGGATCCTCTGGCTCTGGCGGTGGACGCCATGTCCCTGAGCTGGGGGGATTTGGGGTTTCTGAACCTTTTTCCTCCGATACCCATGCTAGGCAAGGTGGTACGGAAGCTGGCTCTGGAAAGGGTGTCCGCCATTCTTGTGGCTCCAAGGTGGCCAAGGCGAGTATGGTTCGCAGACATCGTTCGGCTGGCAGTGGATCAGATCGTTCTGCCTCTTCGGCCCGATCTGCTCACTCAGGGTCGGCTGTGTTACCCCAATTTACCAACGCTGGGTTTGACGGCTTGGCTGCTGAAACCTTCATCTTGAAGGAGGAGGGTCTTTCTGACTCGGTTGTTAAGACTCTGAGCTGTGCCTGGAAGAGGTCTTTTTCTACCATCTACTATAGGACTTGGAGAGCCTATATCGCTTGGTGTGAGGTTAGATCTTTGCCTTGTAGGGTCTTTTCGGTTTCCAGGATTCTGGATTTTTTGCAATCAGGGCTGGACTCTGGTCTCCAGCTGAGTACTTTGAAAGGGCAGGTTTCTGCCTTGTCTATCTTTTTTCAGAAGCCTTTTGCGCTTCATCCTTTAGTTAAAACTTTTTTCCAGGGGGTTACGCATGTGCGGCCTCCCAGGAAGCCATTGCTCCGTGTTTGGGACTTGAACTTGGTTCTTTCTGCTCTTCAGGCTCCTCCCTTTGAGCCCTTGCAGGATATTGCTCTGTCTACCTTGACTCAGAAGATTGCCTTCTTGGTGGCTATTACTTCGGTTCGGCGGCCTTGTCGATTCAGGCGCCCTACTTTGAGAAGCATCAGGTCAAGGTGGTTTTTCGTTTCAAACCGGACTTTCTTCCTAAGGTTGTTTCTTTTTTTCATTTGAATCAGGATATTGTTCTTCCCTCCTTGTGTCCTAAGCCTAAGAATTACAAGGAGAGGATTTTGCATTGTTTGGATGTAGTACGCTGTGTTAAGTACTATTTGATTACTACTTCTCCTTTTCGTAAGACTGATGCCTTTTTTGTTGTGCCCTGTGGGCCTAGGAAGGGTTTGACTCCGGCCAAATCTTCCATTAGCAAATGGATTCGTCAGGCGGTTGTTGGGGCCTATTCGGCCAAGGGGAAGGTTCCCCCTTTTCGTATCACTGCTCATTCTACTCGTGCTGTTGGAGCGTCTTGGGCTTTTCAGCACCAAGCTTCTGTTGAACAAGTTTGTAAGGCTGCTACTTGGTCTTCTGTTAATACTTTTTCTAAGTTTTACAAGGTTGATGTGCGGGCCTCAGCGGATGCTGTGTTTGGCCGCAAGGTTCTGCAGACCGCAGTCGTTTAAGTTTTGCTTCATTTTGCCTTCGGATACCCACCCCTTGTGGACACAGCTTTTGGATGTCTCGATCGTAAGAATTAAAGGGGAAGCGGGGTGTGTGACACACTGAGAATAATACCATTTTGTAAGTACTCACCTGTAAAATGGATATTGTCAGTGTGTCACACACCCCGCTTCACCCGCCCTTTTTTGTTATCCTGGATCCTCTATATGGTGAAGCTTTCCTTTGTTTTATTGTGAGGTTACCTTGGTTTTCCTGGTACCTTGTCTTACTGCTGTTTGAATTCACTGGGTGTTAAGTGGGAGGTCCCAGGTATATGTAGGCCAGGAGGGGCTCGTTTTCAAGACTTCTCTCTGCAACGTCGCCACCTGCCGGTGGAGTAACCCGATCGTAAGAATTAAAGGGGAAGCGGGGTGTGTGACACACTGACAATATCCATTTTACAGGTGAGTACTCACAAAATGGTATTTTTAATATGCCGCCTCCACTTTGCTCCGCGCTTGGCGGCGGCGTTACCTCACCTGTCACCTGTGCTGCTTCGCGCTCTTCGGGGGGGGCGGAGCCCGCGGTTGGCGCTTTCCGCGTCACTGTCTCCGCGGCCCACCCCTCGAGGTATGCCTGGCGCCATTTTCTCTGGATCAGGCTGCTGCATGACTGGTGTCTACCTACCGCGGTCCGTGAGTGCCCTCGCGGGCAGCTTTATTTACCCTATGTCATCATACATGTCACTTACGGGGTTCTCTTCGCTTATGTTTTTCAGACGGGCCGACCTCTATTGGTTTCTCCCGGCCCTACTCCCTCTATTTAGTTATTAAACTTGTGAGGCCTAGTGTGTAATTACTCCCACTTCCCTAGCGGGCTATTGGGGCATCCCGGGTTTCTTTTTATAGCGCGAATCCCTATCGGCCTATTGTGCCACTATAATCACCATATGGAGGCTTCTCAGGATACTGTGCTCGGGGTTCCTTCGGGACAAGCCCGGCTATGTGTAGCTTGTGGGGTGTCCCCTATTGGTGCTAACGATGTGCGGGTCTGTATACCTTGTGCCCAGCAGGTGCTTGTGCTGCAGCCTGGCCTGGTTTACCAGTAGCTGGGCCTGCGCCTCGTATGGCTTCACCTACTCCCCCAAGCTTAAATTTGACTCCCATTGAGTTGCATACCAGTGGGGATTCTCAGCCCTAGTGTTGAGAAGTTGCTTGCTAATACCTTGGCGCGTAAGGCCTCTGCTAAAAAGCGGCACTTAACGCCTGAAGTCACTCTTTTTCCCTATGGAAGCTGATGAGTTTTTGGAACTGTCTGGCTCTGACTCTTGGGCCCCAGATGATACTGATAGGCTGTTGGCTCAGATATTCTAAGCATACAGCACGTCCTGCTCCATCTATAATAATCACACATGGGTAATCCTCCGCCAGAGGGTGCTGTTCACTGCAGACATGCAAAAACAGGCTCCTCCCGGCCCTTCACATACCCAGGGACCTCCCACAAATCCCCAGATTTCTCTGCAGTGCTGAACTGCGAAGACATGAAGCCAGCACCCCTGGAGCTAGGTCTGTGCTCATTCCTCCTTGGTACGGTGATTCCTCTTGAGCTGATTATATTCAAGGACCCTGGCAGGGGGCACCCCCTTACCTTGCTTGCATCTTCCTGTGAATGGTCACCTTGGGTACCAAGTCTCGCAGGTTGGCGGGGGGGCTCCTGGGTAGGGTTCCTTAGAGGGTCCATCTTACCTAATGGCTTTGTTAAAACAATGAGCCTTCCGTGGACTCTGTACGGCTGAACTTCTCCTCTTTTAGGACTTGTCTATTTGGGGAATCTTGGCCTGTTGGAAGACAATGGCCTGCTTTATTATTGGTCTGGAGCTTGAAGCAGGATGATCCCTCTGGAGGGTTCCTGATCCTGATCTGGGCGGGGGTCTACGCCCCCCGCTCCTCATCAGTATTCGCTCCAATGGATGTCTTTCAGTGGCAGGTTATGCTATCCTGGTGTCACTCTGAGAGCCGACTAGGGTGACTCTGTTGGGTCTCGCTTATACCACAGGGGCTCTGCCTTTGTTTTTACTGTCCCAGAATATTCTGACTCTGGTCATGGGGGCTTAGTAAAATTATGCATAGACCTTCTATTTTATATGCCTTCTCTTCATTCATCCTACTATGTGGGGTTCTGTGCACAGTTGTGCTGATAGAGATTGATGGCCCCTGGGTGGCCTAGTGAACTGTGGTTCAGCGATGCTTCTGCTGAGGTCAACTGACCTGTACGCTCTCTCAGGAGTGCGGTTCTTCCCTTGTCAGGACCCTTCTTTTGTCGTCCAAATCTACAGACTCTGGTCTGGGGCTTGACAGCTGATTCATTCACCCCTTGGAGGCGGGATTATCTTCTGGGTGACTTTGTATATGGGGGGCTAGGAGCCAGCTTCCTTGGCTTCCTCTTCTTCTGTCTATTGTGGGTTATGGTGTGCCCATATAGATTGGCATCAGTCTTGCCCCTGATCTCGTTTGCTTCCAGGGCCTATGCGCCCTTTGGACTGATCTTACTTGGATGGTTGCCTTCCTGGTCCTGAGTAAAGGTTTCGGCTTCTCGCTGATCCTTGTTAATGAAGGGGTCAGTATCCCCGCCTGTCTGACGGGAGACCGGTTTTCATTTCCCTGTTGGGGAAAGTTCTAAGTTTTACCGAGGCTTCTGTTGCCTGTGGGCTGGTTGGGCCGTTACACTGGCCTATTCCTTTA
The DNA here is from genome assembly GCA_027917425.1 of Gastrophryne carolinensis. Taxonomy (NCBI): domain Eukaryota; kingdom Metazoa; phylum Chordata; class Amphibia; order Anura; family Microhylidae; genus Gastrophryne; species Gastrophryne carolinensis. The sequence goes on along the minus strand of CM051239.1, from coordinate 223,427,731 downwards.
AGGGGGAAGAATCTCCCTCTCTCGTTTATTCCGTTATATTGGTGTTTGGGTACCTTTGGCCCTTCAGCACCAGGTTTTCTGTGGAATAGGTCGCTAGACCGCTGCTTGTCTCTGTTCATACCTTTTCAAAGGTTTTGTTATGGGATTGACGTTAGAGCCTTTGCTCATGTCGTACTTGGTAGCAAAGTTTTGCAGGTGACAGCGCCTTTACTGTCTGCTGTGCCTTTTTTTGGGGATCCCACCCTACTTTATGGACACTGCTATTGGATGTCCCATGTGTAATTATTATAGATGGAGCAGGACATGCTGTATGCTTAGAATAATACAATTCTGTGAAATACTCACCTGTAGAATTGGTACGTGACAAAAATAAACACAGATTATACCAATAGTGCGCTAATTCTTTGGTGAAAAAATAAATGTCCAAAGTGCATAGTAGTCCAATGAAAATGAATGAGATATCAAATAAACAATTTCTGTGAAAAAAGTTTTTTTCTCTTATTATCCACTTCCCACAAGGTGCTTATTATTGCTCTTCTATGTGCATCACACCCAAATGTGCATATCCTTACCAGAGGGACATCAAAAAAAGGCCAATATGATTGGTAATCTGAATCTCCTCCCCTTGCTGCTGAATCACCGATTTAGAGAAAGAATCCACTTCTACTTAGATCCCCAGGGATAGGCGTTTCAGTCATAGATTCTCAGGAAATAGCAATGGATCATAATCCACATATAGAGGAAGATAAAAATATTGCAATTTTTTCATTGTAGAATTGGTATTATACGCATACAGCACGTCCTGCTCCACCCCACCCTGGTTTTACTTTTTTCTGCATCCCCTGTATGGTGATTGTTATCATTACTATTGTTACCAGTTGGTGGTTGGTTTCTCCCGGCTTCTTTTCTCACTGCTTTTCAATACTGGGGATTTGTGGGAGGTCCCTGGGTATGTGAAGGGCTGGGAGGAGCCTGTTTTTGTATGTCTGCAGTGAACAGCGCCCTCTGGCGGAGGATTACCCATGTGTAATTATTATAGATGGAGCAGGACGTGCTGTATGCGTATAATACCAATTCTACAGGTGAGTATTTCACAGAATTGTATTTTTTGAGGTACTGTCCATCTCTCCCCCGGTTGCGGCCCCCAGGCAACAGGGGGAATTGTTTCATACTGCTAAGCCACGTTTAGAATTTCCTGAGCAATCCCATTTTAATAATCTTGTGCTCAGGGAATGGGAGCGTCCCAGCAGGCTTCCCGGTGTACCTAAGAGTTGGGATAAGAGGTATCCCTTTCCTGCTAATGTGGTGAAGCGTTGGTCATCCCCTCCTGAAGTGGATGCCCCAGTCCTAGGGTTATCTAACACCACTGTCATGCATTCCCCTGACTCTACCACGCTGCGGGATGGTGAGGACCGGCGTATTGATCAACTGGCGTCCCATGCCTTTGCATGTGTGGGGACGGTGCTACGCCCGGTCTGTGCCTCTGCCATTACGGCTGTGGCTATTAGGACCCTGCTTAGAAGTATCCTTGATGGTGCCCCGATGATGTGTCTAGTGAGGAGTTTAATGCACTCTCTCGTTGTGAGGTTTTTGTGACTTATGTCCTCTCTGCCTTGGATGATACCATTAGGATGTGTGGCAGAACCTCTGCCCTTGTGGTGGCTATACGCCGCTGTTTTGCTGCGCCAGTGGGTTGCTGACAACGCTGCCAAGAAAGCCCTCACTGGTTTTCCCTTCAAAGGGCTACGACTGTTTGGGGACCACCTGGACCTGTTTGCTAAGGGATGCAGGTTACTCCAGCGCAGGCGGCAGTCTCGGCCCTTTCGGGGTCAGGGCTCCTTTTCTTCCCCCTACCGTGGTGCCAGACAGGAGAGGGGGGTCTCCCTTACAGGGGCCCGAGGAGATTTCTGGGGTAGGGGCAGAGGACGTGGTCGCCCTGGCGCCTCCTGGGGCTCCAAGCTTAAGTCTTCTCCCAAGCCCCCTCAGGCATGAAGAGGCGCCCTCACCCATCCGGGTGGGGGGGCGGCTTCAGCACTTTGCTCACGTCTGGAGGCTTCATGTCTCAGACTGGTGGATTCAGGAGGTAGTGTCCTCCGGTTTACAAGATAGTTTGCTGACTGTCCACCCCCAAGATTCATCAGATCCCGGATTTCTCAGGACCCTGTGTCGGCTCAGGCTCTAGTTCTGGCGGTGCAAAGCCTTCTGGAGCTGGGGGTCATCTGTCAGGTCCCCTCACGAGAAACGGGCAAGGGCTTCTATTCCAACCTTTTCACCGTGCCCAAAAGAGATGGGTCAGTCAGGCCCATCCTGGACTTGAAGATCCTCAACAAATTTGTCAGGTGCAGGCGCTTTCGCATGGAAACTCTGCGTTCTGCCATCAGTTCCCTGCGTTCAGGGGACTTCATGACGTCTGTGGACATCAAAGATGCTTTCCTTCATATTCCTGTGTTTTCAGGTCATCAAAGGTTCCTCATGTTCGTTCTGGAGGATCAGCACTACCAATTTGTGGCATTGCCCTTCGGTTTAACTTCAGCTCCCAGAGTGTTCTCCAAGGTGCTGGCAGGAGTGATGTCTCTGCTCAGGTCTCAGGGCATCCGCGTGCTGCCCTACCTGGACGACATTCTCATCACTTCCCAGTCCCTACAACAGGCAGAGTGGATACTCACCTGGATCAACCATCCCAAGTCTTCCCTGTCTCCCTCCTTGGTGACTCCCTTCCTGGGAATTAATCTGGATACAGTTCAGGCAAGGATTTTTCTTCCTCAACAGAAGGTGGACAGTTTGCTTGCGCAGGTTCAGTTCCTGCTATCTTGCCCTCATCCCTCCATCAGGCAGGGAATGCAGCTGGTGGGCCTAATGGCGGCGGGCTTCGAGGCTCACTTATGCCCAGTTCCATATGAGGCCTCTGCAACTCCACCTCTTGTCAGTATGGGACAAGGATCCTGCGTCCCTGGACCAGGTTCTTGTGCTTTCCCCCCTAGTCAGGCGGTCCCTCTCGTGGTGGCTGGACTCCAGGAACCTGTTGGTGGGCAGTTCCTTTCTGGCCCCCTGCTGGGAGACAGTCACCACGGATGCCAGTCTGACGGGTTGGGGGGGTTTCTGGAAGTCCCTGCAGTTCCAAGGGCGGTGGGGCCCTCAGGAGGTCCACACACCTATCAACATTCTGGAACTGCGGGCGATCAGGTTGGTTCTGACTCATCACCTTCGGGGCCTGCCTGTTCAGGTACACTCGGATAGCCAGACGGCGGTTGCCTACATCAATCATCAGGGAGGGACCCGGAGCAAGAGGGCCCTCCAGGAAGTGTCTCTGATCCTGGCCTGGGCGGAGAACAATGTTCCCTGCATATCAGCTGTGTACATCCCGAGGGTGGAGAATCTGCAGGCAGAATCTCTGAGCAGGGGGACTGGTCCCTCTGCAACAGGGTGTTTCAGTCTCTGTGTTACCGTTGGGGCCAACCAGATGTGGATCTGTTTGCGTCCCGTCACAATCACAAGCTCCCGGCCTTTGTCTCCCTGTTTCAGGATCCTCTGGCCTTGGCCACGGATGCTCTAGCAATGTCATGGCAGGACTTTCAGCTCCTGTATGTCTTTCTTCCATTCCCCCTGTTGGGCAGGGTTCTGTATAAGATAGCTCAGGATGGGGTGCCAGCAATAATGGTGGCCCCCAGGTGGCCAAGAAGAGTGTGGTTCGCAGACGTGGTGCAGCTGGCAGTGAATCAGTACGCTCTGCCCAGGGTGCCAGACCTGCTCACTCAGGGTCACTTATGCCATCCCAATTTACAAACTCTGGCTTTGACGGCCTGGCTGCTGAAACCTCCATCTCAATGGAGAAGGGGTTGTCAGCCTCTGTTGTTGATACCATGATATAGGCTAGGAAGAAGTCTTCTTCTTCCATTTACTATAGGGTTTGGCGTGCCTACATTGACTGGTGTGAGTCTAAGTCTCTTCCCTGTCGTGTGTTCTCTATGCCCAGGATCCTGGAGTTCCTGCAGCATGGGTTGGAGATGGGGCTCCAACTCAGTACTCAGGTCATGTCTCTGCCCTGGCTGTTTTCTTCCAGAAGTCCTTTGCCCAGCATTCTCTGATCAGGACTTTTTTCCAGGGGGTTACTCATGTGCGTCCCCCACGTAAGCCTATGATGCCTGTTTGGGATTTGAACTTGGTCTTGTCTGCCTTGCAGGGTGCTCCCTTTTAACCTGCTGCCCTGGCCATTCTTACTCTCAAGGTAGTCTTGGCTATCACCTCTGTTAGGCGTGTGTCTGAGTTGGCGGCGCTTTCCATCCAGCCCCCCTACTTTGAGAGACACCAGGACAGGGTGGTGTTTTGCTTCAAGCCAGATTTTCTGCCTAAGGTTGTCTGCCTTTCATTTGAATCAGGACATTGTTCTTCCTTCCTTGTGCCCTAATCCTAGTAATGCTAAGGAGAGGGTCTTGCATTCTTTGGATGTGGTTAGGTGTCTGAAGTACTATCTGGTGGCTACTGCACCTTTAAGAAAAACTGATGCTCTTTTTGTGGTCCCTTCTGGTCCTAGGAAGGGTTTGGCACCTGCCAAATCTACTATCAGCAAATTGATCCGTCAGGCTGTGATTCAGGCCTATTCTGCTAAGGGGAAGAATCCTCCCTTCCCCCTTACTGCTCATTCCACTCGTGCTATTGGTGCCTCTTGGGCCTTTTAGCACCAGGCTTCTGTTAAACAAGTTTGCAAGACCGCTACTTGGTCTTCTGTTCATACCTTTTCAAAGTTTTACAAAGTTGATGTTAGGGCCCCAGCTGATGCTGCTTTTGGCCACAAGGTTCTGCAGGCGGCAGTGGTCTGACCTGTCTGTTGTTACCTTTGGGGATCCCACCCTACTTTATGGGCACTGCTATTGGATGTCCCAAGTGTAAGTAATCATCTGGAGCAGGATGTACTGTATACTTAGAATAATACAATTCTGTGATTACTCACCTGTAGAATTTTGCATTATGAGCACACAGTACGTCCTGCTCCACCCCACCCTTGGTTTTGCATTATCCTGGATCCCCTGTATGGTGATTGTTGTCCTTGTTATAGTTACTAGTTTGGTTCTGTTTTAATTCTCCCGGCTTCTCGTTAACTGCTTTTCAATGCTGGGAATTTTTGGGAGGTCCCGGGTATTTGAGGGGCCGGGAGGAGCCAATTTCACTGTCTTTGCAGTCCAGCGACATCTAGCGGAGTATTTACCAAGTGTAAGTAATCTTATCTGGAGCAGGACGTACTGTATACTCCTAATATCAATTCTACAGGTGAGTAATCACAGAATTGTATTTTTTAGCTTTCTACAATTCTATGAAAATTCCTATGCCTTATTAACCCCCCTTATGTAGAGCAGAAGTCCTTACCTACTTAACCCAAGAGCCAAATTTGAGGCAAAAAATTGGGGACTGTAATGCGTGTTTACCATCACCAGTATGCAACAATTACATAATGTAACTCTATTCTCAGTAGACTGCATAAAATATGTGCCCGTACTACAGGTGGTTAAATGACAGTGCCATGATACCTCTAGCCCATAACACCACCCACAAGCGAATCCCCCAGCCCTAAGGAGTTACAAAGTGACAAAGGCAGGAACCAAAGTGCACTGGCTTATCTGTCTCTGCCACTTCCAGTGCCATACTTGATTCCCCAACTTCCAAGGAATCAGGAAGGTGAGACAGATGGCAAAGCTAATGCAATGCTGAAGAGTTGAGTAAGCCAGCACACTTCTCCCTTGCTACAACTTTGCATTAACCCCAATTAACCCCAAACAGTCTGTGAGCCACAAGTGTAAAATATAATCTTGGGAAGATGGAAAGCAGTCTCATAGGAGACATCATTTTCTCACCCCAATGATGATACCTGTACAATCTAGTGAGTATATATCTTAACTAATTAATTTAAACTTAGATGCACTTGTGGAACAAAAATGTTAAAACATTGTTAAAACTGGACCTGCAAAGGGAGAAGGGTTGATAAAAGGAGGAGCTCTGCTTGCTCATTACCGCAGCATCCTGCAGCAACCCCGCTCGTTGCCCTGTGCTCCTCTACGAGCAGACATTTAGGGCATGTAGATCGTGGATGCTGCCACACATGAGCCAGAGGATCCTGGGTCGAAGTGAGGCATGGTTTAGAATCTAGGGCCGGGATTAGCAGGATTTGGTCCTTTGAGGTACTTGGCTATTAGGGTTCGGCACTCCTCCCCTAAAAAAGCAGAATGGTACATTTACAAGCCTATCACCTCTTATTTATCCTCTTTGTAATAAAATAAAAATATATGCTGATTTTTGCATTATTCTAAGTATACAGCACGTCCTGTTCCAGAATATTCCTTACACTTGGGTAATACATCCACAAGATGGTGCTGGACTGCAGAAAACAGCTTGTGGCCCCTCCCGGCCCAATATAAGTCAGGGACCTCCCACAAATTCTCCAGTTTATTTCTGCAGTCTGCCCTGAGAAGATAGCTCTCTTGTGGCGCAGGTGAGCGGGGCTTATTGCCTGCGGCCCTGCAGGACTATTCCCACCCGTTCCGTCCCATTTACTGCCTCCCAGCCTCGGCTGATAAGGTTCGGGTGAAGGTAGGCGATTGAAGCACTATGGTGCTGAGGAGCAAGGCTCCTACCGCAGTCCCTTCTCTAACAGGGTAGGCGGTTTAGGCTAATGGTGAGCCTTTTGGGATTCCCCTACTGCCTCATTGTTTTTGCCAGTTTATCCTGTGCAGTAAAACCCTATTCCCATCCCCCCTCCACCCTCACTTCTTTTATTAGCCCCTGGGTGCCGTTTCCCCCCTGGGTTCTGGGTGTTCTGCCGTTATCCTCCCTCATTCTCCCTTAGGGAGTTCTCGGGGGGGGGGGGGGGTTGTCTAGTGTTTTATGACTTTAGACATATTTGTGCTTGTCACTTTATTAAAACGCGCAGCCGCGGCTGGCAGCCCTATTCACCTTACAGCTGCCGGGCCACTACTGGCCGGCCAGATCACGTGGGCGCGCTTCGCGCTCTTCGGGGGGGGGGGGGCGGGCTCTGTGGATGATGCAATTTACCTCATATCTCCTCGACCCACCCCTCGAGGTTGCGGACGCCATTTTGTCTTCTTCCTGACGCTGCTGGCTCCTTGCGGTCTGTGAGTTCCCCGGGTGAATTTTTCTCTGATTTTTCTTATGCCCTATTCTCATGGGAATATTTGTTGTGTCTTTCAGGCGGGGTGAAGCTTCGGTCCTGTGGTTTCTCCCAGCCCTCTCCCCTCATTATCTCCCACTTCCCTAGCGGTTCATTGGGGCATCCCGGGTAGCTCTTTAGCATTAACCCTTACTGACCTACTGTGCCTTTCAAATCACCACCACTTCTGGGGATAATGAGCCTGGGGTTCCTTCGGGACTAGCCCGGCTATGTGTTGCGTGTGGGGTATCCCCAATCGGTGATGATGTCAGGGTATGTGTATCCTTAGGTACTTGCACTGCAGTCTAGGTTACGTGTTGCTGGGCCTGCGCCCCCTCGGGCTTCGCCCACCCCCCCCTGGCTCCGCAGCAGCAGGGTGAGCTCTTTCATACGGTTAAACCACGTTTGGAATTCCCTGAGCAGTCTCACTTTAATAATCTGGTGCTCAAAGAATGGAAGTGGCCTAGCAAGCTGCCAGGGGTGCCCAAGAGTTGGGACAAAAGGTATCCCTTTCCTGCTGATGTGATTAAGCGTTGGTCATGTCCTCCTGAGGTGGATGCGCCCGTTCTGGGACTGTCCAATGCATCTGTCATGCATTCTCCTGACACTACTACCCTGAGGGATGGTGAGGACTGGCGTATGGACCAACTGGCTTGCCATGCCTTTGCCTGTGTGGGGACCGCGCTACGCCCGGTTTGTGCCTCTGCCATTACAGCTATTACTATTAAAGGTTTGCTTAAGAGCCTCTTAGAAGGGGCCTTTGATGACGCGGGAGGAGAAGAGTATAGATCTCTCCTGCTTTGCTGTGAATTTGTTGCATATGTCCTGTCTGCTATGGATGATGCCATTAGAATGTGTGGTAGAACTTCTGCCCTGTTGGAGGCTATACACCGCTCTGTCTGGCTACGTCAGTGGGTGGCTGATAATTCTGCTAAGAAGGCTCTCACTGGTTTCCCTTTCTGGGGCCTGCACCTTTTTGGTGAACGCCAGGATTACCTCAATGTAGGAGGCCGCCTCAGTTCTTTCGAGGGATGGGTGCCCTTCTCCCATCCTTCCGTGGTTCCAGACCTGGCCGAGGAGTCTCCTTTACTGGGGCCCGCGGAAATCACTGGGGAAGGGGCAGAGGACGTGACCATCCTGGCCTCTCCTGGGGTCCTAAGCCAAGATCCTCACCCAAGCCTCCTCAGGCATGAAGGGGTGCCTTCACCCATCCTGGTGGGAGGACGGCTTCGGCTCTTTGCTCACGTTTGGAGGCTTCACGTCTCAGACCGGTGGATTGAGGAGGTAGTGTCCTCCGGTTACAAGATAGAGTTTGCAGCCTGCCCCCCCCCCCCCCCAAGATTCATCAAATCCCGGATGGCTCTAACCCCCCTGTCAGCTCAGGGTCTGTGCCTTGCTGTCCAAAACCTTCTGGAGTTGGGGGTTATCTGCCAGGTGCCTTTGAGGGAAAGGGGCAGAGGCTACTATTCCAATCTTTTCACTGTTCCCAAAAAAGACGGGTCCATCAGACCTATCCTGGATTTAAAGTGCCTCAACAAATTTGTCAGATCCAAACACTTTCGCATGGAGACTCAGCTGTCAATTCACTGCGCCCAGGCGACTTCATGACCTCAGTGGACATCAAGGACGCTTACCTTCATGTACCAATCTTTCCAGGTCATCAGAGATTCCTCATGTTCGCTCTGGAGGATCAGCACTATCAATTTGTGGCTCTTTCGGTATCACCTCGGCTCCCAGGGTATTCACCAAGGTACTGGCGGGCGTACTGGCTCTGCTGAGATCTCAGGGCATTCGCATCCTTCCTTACTTAGACGACATTCTCATCATGTCTCAATCTCTTCAGCAGGCCGAGCTGGATACTCTGCTGGTGGTGTCCACACTGAAGTCCTTCGGCTGTCACCGTCAATGGTGAGGTCCTTTCTGGGCATGACTCTGGATACATCTCGGGTCAAGATTTTTCTCCCTCAGCAGAAGGTGGAGAGTCTTCAGGCCCAAGCCAGGTTCCATATGTCTTGCCCTCATCCCTCCATCCTGCAGGGGATGCAGCTGTTGGGCCTGATGGTGTCTTGCTAAAAAGCGGTTCCATACGCTCCGTTTCACATGAGACCTCTTCAACTTCACCTCTTATAAGTTTGGGATCGGGACCCTCGGTCCCTGGATCAGGTGTTTGTTCTGTCCCCTCTGGCCAGATGGTCTCTCTCGTGGTGGCTGGACTCAAGAAACCTGTTGGTGGGCAGATCCTTTCTGGCACCATGATGGGAGACAGTCACCACAGATGCCAGTCTGACAGGTTGGGGGGGCTTCTGGAAATCCCTGAAATTCCAGGGTCAGTGGGGCCCTCCGGAGGCCCACACCCCTATCAACATTCTGGAATTGAGGGCGATAAGGTTGGTTCTCGCCCAATTGACTCCACACCTTCGGGGTCGGGCGGTTCAGGTCCGCTCGGACAACCAGACAGCGATTGCCTACATCAATCATCAGGGAGGGACCCGGAGCAAGAGGGCCCTCAAGGAAGTGTCCCTGATACTGTCTTGGGCAGAGGAGAATGTTCCCTGCATCTCAGCTGTGTACATCCCGGGGGTGGAGAATCTGGAGGCAGACTCCCTCAGCAGGGGGACCTCTCGTCTGGGAGAATGGTCCCTCAGCAGCAGGGTGTTTCGCTCCCTGTGCCACCGCTGGGGTCAGCCAGATGTGGATCTGTTTGCGTCCCGTCACAAGCTTTCAGTCTTTGTCTCTCTGTCCCAGGACGCTTTGGCCTTGGTCATGGATGCACTAGCAATGTCTTGGAAGAGCTTTTAGCTTCTTTATGTGTTCCCTCCTTTTTCTCTGTTGGGCAAGGTGCTACGCAAGATTGCTCAGGAAAGGGTGCCAACCATTCTGGTGGCCCCCTGTTGGCCAAGAAGGGTGTGGTTCGCAGACATCGTGCAGTTGGCAGTAGATCAGTATGTTCTGCCCAAGGATCTAGACCTGCTCACTCAGGGGCAGCTACGCCATCCCAATTTACAAACGCTGGCTTTAACGGCCTGGCTGCTGAAACCTCCATCTTGATGGAAAAGGGGCTGCCTGCCTCTGTTGTTAATACCATGATTCGGGCTAGGAAGAAGTCCTCGTCATCCATCTACTATAGGGTCTGGCATGCTTACATTGACTGGTGTCAGTCTAAGTCGCTTCCCTGTAGGGTGTTTTCTATCCCTAGGATTATGGAATTCCTGCAACATGGTTTGGATTTGGGTCTTCAACTTAGTACCCTCAAAGGTCATGTTTCTGCTTTCGCCATTTTCTTCCAAAGATCCTTTGCTCACCATCGTCTGGTCAAGACTTTTTACCAAGGGGTTACGTGCGTCCTCCACGTAAGCCTATGTTACCAGTATGGGACTTGAACTTGGTCTTATCTGCCTTGCAGGGATCTCCCTTTCAGCCTTTACGTGAGGCCCCTTTGTCCATTTTGACTCTTAAAGTAGTCTTTTTGGTGGCTATCACTTCTGTTAGGCGTGTTTCTGAGTTGGTGGCGCTTTCCATCAAACCCCCTTACTTTGAGAGACACCAGGACAAGGTGGTGTTTCGCTTTAAGCCAGATTTTCTGCCTAAGGTTGTGTCTGCTTTTCATCTCAATCAGGACATTGTTTTGCCTTCTCTATGCCCTAATCCTAGTAACCCTAAGGAGCGGGTTTTACACTATCTGGATGTGGTCAGGACTCTGAAGTTCTATTTGGTGGCTACTGAATCCTTCAGGAAGACTGATGCTCTTTTTGTGCTCCCGTCTGGACCTAAGAAGGGTCTGGCTCCAGCTTAGTCCACTATCAGCAAGTGGATCCGCCAGGCTGTGGTACAGGCCTATTCTGCTAAGGGGAAGGAGCCTCCCTTCTGCCTTACTGCTCATTCTACTCGTGCTATTGGTGCCTCTTGGGCTTTTCAGCACCAAGCTTCTGTTGAACAGGTTTGCAAGGCCACTACTTGGTCTTCTGTTCATATCTTTTCAAAGTTTTACAAGGTTGATGTTAGGGCCTCAGCTGATGCTTCTTTTGGTCGCAAAGTTCTGCAGGTGGCAGTGGTTTAAACTGCCCGCTGTTACTTTTTGGGATCCCACGCTACCTTACGGACACTGCTATTGGAAATGTAAGGAATATTCTGTAACAGGACGTGCTGTATACTTAGAATACAATTCTGTGATTACTCACCTGTAGAATTGGTATTATACGTATACAGCACGTCCTGTTCCATCCCACCCTTGTTATCATTATTCTAAGTTACCTCTGTATGGTGATTGTTCATATGTTCATTTTTTAATTCTGGTTATTATTGTTCTCCCGGCTTCTTGTTAATACTGGGGAATTTGTGGGAGGTCCCTGACTTATATAGGGCCGGGAGGGACCACAAGCTGTTTTCTGCGGTCCAGCGCCATCTTGTGGATGTATTACCCAAGTGTAAGGAATATTCTGGAACAGGACGTGCTGTATACGTATAATACCAATTCTACAGGTGAGTAATCACAGAATTGTATTTTTTCCTTGGTGCAACTTGGAATTATTTTTAGCTGTGCAAATTATTCAAACATTTTCAAAGCTAGAAATTATGCTGAATTGCACCAAGGAAAACATATCAAGATGCATTTTTTTTCTCACAAAAAAAGGGAGAAAATGAAAACTCTTACAGTGCCAAATCAGCCCGTTTGTTTGTAAATCAAAATTAAATCCTTATACATTTTTAAATAGATACACATTTTTAATTACATTTCCACATATTCCAGTTATTTAAAGTGGACCAAAACCCACTGCATTCAGCCTGGGAATCTATAAGATTCCCTCCACCCAGGGCATCCAAAATTGGGATGTCCCGCTGTGTGAACCCCCCCCCCCCCCCCCAGGTCGCCCATACACTTACCTTCTCTTCTGGTCCAACGGCGCATGCGTGAGCCGCAGCCGCATCTTTGCTATCCCTCTAGCAGGGTACATACCCTTGCCAGGCGCTCCCTGTTAGAGGGTAGCGGGGGGTGCGGCCGTCAGCATATCTGAGCGTGCTTATTGGGCGAGCAGCCGCACATGCACCATAAAACCAGGAAGAGGTCAGTTTGTTTCTGCAACCTGGCGGGTTTCACACAGCAGGGCACCCCTTATCGATGTGCCCCGGGGGTAAGGACCAAAACCCAGGATAGTCAAAATCCTGGGTTTTGGTCTACTTTAACTAAAAATAGCACCTAGATATAATCACATACTTCAGAACGGATATGTCAATCACAAGCATGCTTCTTGAGGTCTCTTTTTTTTTTTTTTTTTTTTTTTTTCCCCCATGCAATGCATTATAAAAGAATGGTCTGGCCAGCCTAATCCTCTCTCTTCCTCTTTTAGAGACTGTTAAGAGACTTGTACACTGGCGAGTGCATGATATTGCACACATTTAGGCATGCAAATTAAAAACTCTAGAACAGAAATGCATTTGCTACAAATTATTACAAAATGATGGTAGAAAGCTAATTGGAAACCTATACCTATATCTTAATAGCCTACCGATTTATATATGCCCCATTTTTGCACCCTGTGTTCTTGCCTCACTGTATATGTATTTTTTACTAATGGACTGCTGTCTTCTCTTTTTCTCTCATGTTTCACTTTTACTTCTTTCCTTTCATTTTCTTCTCCACATTAAGATGTGGTATTGGCTCAATGAGCAGGTAAACACATAGCTTATTGAACTGTTTGTCTTTTGAAATGAGTTTCAGTTTTTTTTTTTTTTTATTTCTGTGTTGTGATTTCCTTTACTAACACAAATGCACTCTAATGTGGACTCAAACTCTGTAAACTTGCCTTCTCTCCCAACCCAATGTTGCATGCTTAAGCAGTGGCCGCTGCCTGTTATAGCTTTCTGCCACGCCAGGCATTTGTGAATGGCACGCTGGAGCCGAGTCTTAGACGAGTTGATGTGAGCTGAGCGGATCTAAGAGTACGGATTGAGCAAGAGGCTGTGCATGCGCCGTAGGACACTGATCAGGGTGCCACAGGGGCAAGGACTAAAACCCGGGGTAGTTAAAATATCTAGTTTTGGTCCACTTAAGAGATTTCCCTAGGAGCATTTTTCACAGTGTGAGAATCCCTGGATTCCTCATAAACCTGCCTTGATCCTCAGTTTCACAGATGCCGATAAGATGTGGCTAAGCTTATCTGCACACCACAGTATCCCCATTCCTTTTAGCTCGGCCCCATCAGCAGACAGCTCACACATGCTCTGTAGGATCCTGGTGAGTATGCAGAAAAAGTGTCACACTACAGGGTGTCCCAAATTGGGATGCCCTATGAGAATTTAACCCAGACCAGAGTGGTTTATATTAAAGTGATTCAGCAGTGAAATAAAAAAACGAAACTTTACTTACCTTTTGTCCTGCGCCGCTGGTCATTGCAGGTCTGGCATTGCACAACTCACCTGATCACCACCTGCCCCTTCAACGGCCAGACTCTGGGGACAAGATTGATGACGGGACAGAATCACCTGGGTATGGCCACGACCTATCCATTCATTGCAAAGGAGATAGTGGGCGAAGCATTGCACGCCCCCTCTCCATTGTAGTGAATGGAGGGGGCCTAACCACATCCCCTGTGACTGATGGTGGGGACATGGCCTGGCACAGAAGCACCAGAGAATCGGGTTTCATGCAATGACGCGGAAGGTAGCAGATGCCCCAATAAACCGATCGAGTGTGTTGCGGAGTGCCGGACCTGCAGTGACAAAAGGTAAGTAACTTCACAATCAAATCTGAAAACATGACTATATATGCCTAAAACTTCAGCCCAGACACATTTCTGCTCACTCCCTGCATAGGATGTGCAATGCTTGCAGTGGTGCTGATGGTGGAGAAAGAGGGGTTAACATATTGCTTCAAAGACAAAGTCCTCAGACCATGTAGAGACAAAAGGCACAAGATGACCCGCTTACCTGCCACCCGTTCCCGCGCTGGTACAAGTGGGTCTGGCAGGTGGTGTAGTCCCAATCCAGAGTGTTGATCTATTCTTTTCCTTATGTATTTGCCCTATGATTCCTTCCCTCTAACCGCCTTTTGTCCACTAGCTTTTCTCTCAGCTTCCATTTCAGGATGTTACCAATTTAGATACTCAAGCTCTTTCCACTCTAATTCTGCTGTGCTCCTCATTCCAATTCATTCTTGCAGTTGGACTCGGGCTATGAAGCTAGATTTAGCAGGATTTTTTAACTTTATTCTTTCCTTGAGATTCATTTACAAAGTCAATTAAACCTAATTAAATATTTTTGCATCAGTGGCTCGTAAGGTAACTGGGAGGGGACGTTCCCAGGGAACCCTGAGGTCATTGTGACTCTGCTGGAAGGACATGGGGCTTTCTGGGGCCTGTTCTTGCTGCCTTCTCATTCCCCAGGGCACTTATTTTATTTGCCTTATTTTTATATTGCAGCATGGCCTGTGAAAACACCAGGAGGCAGTGTCAGGTTTTTGGAAAAAAGGCTGTTCTGTTTATTTTTTTTTTTTAAATTTAATTTCTCGTCAAACTCCGGCATGACAACGCTGATTCCGAGCGTATCCACTGGCTTTTTAATTCTCTAGAAAATCTCGGGGTTTCACACAGTGGGGCATCACTATTTAAGATGCCCCCAGGACAGGCTAGCTGCCACCACTGAAGTCTATTAGCACAGATTTTGTGGCACTTTAACCCTTTAAACGCCAGCTACGTAAAATTCACGTAGCTGCCTCTCCTGTCATTAAACGCCAGCTACGTAAATTTTATGTACCTGGCTTTCCCCCCTGCTAACTGGCAAAAAAAAAAAAAAAAAAAAAAGACACTCACCTGACCCCTCGTTTGATTTGGCCGGGTCTCCCCTTTAAGATGGTATGCTCCGATCGTCCGTGGGACCTCCTCCGGCTGCAGGGGAGGGCCCGGAATAGGGTGCCCCCCCGTTTTAGCTGCCACTGGCTTTCCTGTAAAAAAAATAAATAAATAAAAATGACATTTACCTACCTGCATGTGCGCTGGCTCCCGTCGACCCTCCTCTTCACCTGGGGGGCCTCCGATCCCCCCCCCCCCAGGGCTTGCCGATCTTCAGGAGAGAGCCCGGGAGGCTCTCTCCTCGCTCCTTCTCGATGGCGGCCACCATCTTGCCGCTAAGCCCCACCCCCTTGGGGGCGGGGCTATGACATCATCCCATTCCGTCATCCCGATTGGGGATGCCCCGCTGCGTGAAACCCCCCCGATCACCCACAATAACTCACCTTACTCGGGTCCTACGGCGCATGCGCGGCCGCTCGTCCAATCAGCGCGCTCAGAGCGGCTGAGTTACGGACGTCTAAGAGACATCTAAACTCAGCCGCTCTGAGCGCGCTGGCGGCCGCATCCCCCACTTCCCTCTAACAGGGAGTGTGCCCGCGTCGGCCATTCATAAATAGCCGACCTGGGCACGCGTCCTGCTAGAGGGATAGCGGGGATGCGGCCCGCGCATGCGCCGTATGACCGGATTCAAGTAAGTGGTAGCAGCTGTTCCGGGGGGTTTCACACAGGGGGGCATCCCGATTTTGGATGCCCCAGGGGGAGGGAATAGAACGGTCCAGGAATCTTATAGATTCCGGGGCCGATCAGCCCTGGGTGTTGGTCCACTTTAACCCATTGTGAACTTGTAAGGAGTCCATGAGACCCCTGTACCAGTTCACAAGGCTCGAGGGCTGTCAAGTGACCTGCGGCTAGCGGGTGACTTGCCATTAACCCCGGCCCCCCTATTACCTGCCTCCCCGAAGCCCAGGGGGGGCAGAAGGGCCCGGGCTGATTTAGGCGGTGCTGGCTTGTACTTGGCAGGGCGGGGGGCCACCAAAGAGGGACCCTGCGCCCTGTTCTACAATCCCTGCATAGCTGATCCCCGGGCTGGTTATGCTGGGTAGGGGGGACCCCATGTCATTTTTATGGGAATTATTAAAATAAAAAAAATGGGGGTTACCTCCCCCCCAGGAAGGGGAACCCCACATCGTTTTTGTTTCTTGATTTAACCCTTTATAGTGTGGATTGTAGTTGTATTTTATTTTTACATGTTATAAAATGTTTTTTCAGTTTGGGGGGTCTTCTGAACAGTAACAGGGGGCTACCGATACATATGTGGTACCGTTGTAATCGGAAGAAATGGGGCTTTCACATGCAATATGGTTTTCTTTAATAAAACAAATGTTTTATTTGAAATAAAGGAGATAATTTTCTAAAAAAAATTTTTTTTGTTTTGTTTAATGTACTCAAAAATATTAAAAAAAACTGTAAAAAAATTACAAACAAGACATTTCATGTTAAAGCCTAAACTCTGCCGCAAAAAAAAAATATATGATTTTCCTGGAAATTCCTGCAAAAATCACAGTTAAGCATAGCGCAAAATGGTGAAAAATGACCTGTCAAGAGAGGGTGACAAAGCCTAAAGTAGGCTGGCAGTTAAAAGGGTTAGTAGTACCTATGCATGTTGGGTATCGTTCTGCTTGGGGGATTTTGCGCTTTCAGATTTAGCTTGTTTTTTTTTTGTTTGCATATTGATATTTTAGGAAAACTCATTTTTTATTCTGCTTTATTATACATTTTTTAAGGAAACCCTGTGCGACCAACGAATCCAATGAGGGATTACTTCCAGAAAGATGGGCCCACTACAACATGCTGGGTATGTTTAGAAAGCTTATCATGTGTACTTTCAGAAAATATATGGTTTGTGGCGGGTATTCCAAATGTAAAGGGTTGTTTTGGTAGAAAAAGCGCAAGGTGCCACTTTGTCTGCAGAGCTGAAATTTTCAAGCAAAATTACCGTCTCCCCAAGCTTTACTTTGGGGTGTTTGGCAACTCTTCCCTTGACAGTAGCTATGCATGTTGGGTATCGTTCTGTTCGGGGGATGTTGCTTTTTTAGATTAACTTGTTTTTTCTTGTTTGCTTATAGTTTTCTTTAGAAAAATGTGGCTTTGATTCTGCTTTTTATCCTTTTTTAGGGAAGTTCTGTGTAACCAAAGAATACATTGAGGGAGAACTTCCAGAAAACTGTGGCAACATCAACAAGCCTGGTATGCCTAAAAAGCTTGAGGTGTTTACTTCCAGAGAATATATAGTTTGTTGGGGGTATTTCAAATGTAAATGGTTGTTTTTATTGAAAAACTGCAAGGTGCACATAGTGCTTAGCATAGCTGTATTTGATCTGAAAATCCCCTAAAGCGCTGTTTCAGTTTGGGGGAGTCTCCTGGGCAGGAAAGGGTGTCTACCAATATATATGTGGTGCCGTTGTAACCGGGAGAAATTGGGATTTCACACGCAATAAGATTTTATTGACAAACTTACATTTTTTATTACAAAAAAACACTACAAATTGTAAAAAATAGATTTTTTTTTTTTATTTTTTTGCACATATCTCACCCCCAAATATTAAGAATACACCTAAAAAATGACAAACAAGACATTTCATGTTAAAGCCCAGACTCTGCTGAAAAAAACAATATACAATTTTTCTGGGAAATCCCTGGAAATCCCTTCAAAAATCACAGTTGAACATGCATAGTGCAAAATAGTGAAAAATGGTCTGGCAACAAAGCGTAACAAAAACTCCAGGTAGGCTGGCAGCGAAAGGGTTAACTTGGAATCTGAATATGCACCAAATTCAGGTAACATTTACTTTTTAGGAGACTGTATGTCTGTGTTATGTGTGTTGAATGTAGGTAACTGCTTTAGATGGGTAAAACCTGTTATTTAACCCTTTAAATGCCAAGCACGTAGTTTCTACGTGGTTGTTTCTCCGACCATTAAGTGCCAAGCACATAGAAACTACGTGCTTGGCATTTCCCCCTGCTACTGTAAAAGTAGAAAGAAAAAAACTCCCCTCTGCTATGGATGTAAAGCTGGGGGTCTCCTCTTCCTCCGGGGGGCATCCAATCCCTCCCCTGGGATCTCCCGGCTTCAGGAGGGGGCCTGAAATTGCCCGCCCCCCTGCCTCCTTTTTTTTTTATATATTTTTTATTTATAATTTTCAAGATATTCAACATAAAAGGAAGAGAATACAGGTAATCCACAGACAGTAGATGTGCAGCATCGTCAAACATATGAAAGTTTCGACAATTACAGCATTTAAGGAGACATTGCCACAGCCGGGGCTGCACTCCCCATAAGAAAAAAAAAAAAAAGACTGTTCCATTCCGCAAGTCTGAATTTCTTGAACAAGGAGGACCAGATGTCTAAACACCTGTCACCTCTAAGTGGGGGGCATCCCCAGCTCCTCTACTGCGACACCGGGAGTCGTGGAAACTAGGGTGGGGGAGGGAGGGGGAGTCAAGGGTAACACAGAAACAAGAGGAAGAAAGGGGGGGTAGATAGGGACGAGGGGGGGGGAACGAGAACGAGGGAACTGTGGCTGACAGCCACTATTGACTCTCCGCCAGCAACCTCTCATAGTCCTGTGAGGCCGTGAAAATAGTCCAGTTAGTCCACTTAAGGCGGTGATCTTCCGAGGTTTCATTTTGCGCTGCAATTAGGCCTTCAAACCTCTCGATCTCTGCCACCTTATGCAGCCACATGGAGATGCTGGGGGGGGGGGTTGGGCTCTTCCAGAGCAAAGGAATACAAGCCCTTGCGGCGTTCACCATCTGGCTAAGGATGGATCTCTGGTACCTTTTGGTGGGCAGCCCGGAGTGGTGGAGAAGGAAGAAGGCCGGGCCCTCGGGGACCTCCCAGTCTGTTATGTGTTGCATTGTATTTCTAACCGTACCCCAAAAGTTAGTCAACCTAGGGCATGACCAGAAGATATGGAGGAGATCACCTTCATCCCCACCACACCGCCAGCATAAGGGGGGGGGGGGGTATCGGGGAACCACCTGTGCAGCTGCGTGGGAACTCTGTACCACCTTGTGAGAATTTTCTAATTACACTCCTTGTATCTAGTACAAGTAGCCGTTTTTTGCACCAGTTGGACAATGCGCTTCTTGTTCTCAACCGAGAAGGTAGTCCCCAGATCCCCCTCCCACCTCACAAGAGACGGCAGAGGGTCCTGGTCCCGGTGGTTCACTAGGAGTCTATAAGTGAAAGATAGTACATGCTGGGCAGGCCCCCTCTCCTCGCAGAGTCTTTCAAACCTCGTTTGCTCTCTTAGGTGACGGGCTTGTAGCTTCATTGTAGACAGGAAATGACCAAGTTGCATTTGCTGCCAGTTGTCCCATCTCGGGAGTTCCCCAGACTCTGCAATAGCGTCGAGGGACTTCCAACCGTCACGACCAATGAAGTGCCTGATCCTGTTGACTCCCTTCCGCAGCCAACTATCTGCAGTTCCCCCCCCTCGTCCCGGGAGGAAACGCCGGGTTTCCCAGAATCGGGAACAGAGGGGAGAAGGCCGGCGACATTTCACTCCCTGGGAAGTATATGGCAAATTTTGAGCGATGCTCCAATTGTGGGGTGTTTCATTTCTATGCCTAATGCCTGTCTCAGCAGCCAAGGGAGCGAAACCAACGGTAGCGACGATCCCCCCTGTTCTATCTGGACCCACTGCTTATGTTGCGAGTGCCTACACCAGTCTATTATTCTAGTTAGGGGTGTGGCGGCGTAATAGAGGTTTGGGTCCGGGAGACCTATCCCCCCCCATTGTCCCCGTCTTAGCTAAGATCCTCCTGTTTATTCTCGGTGTTTTCCCAAGCCAGATAAATTTAGAAAACAATGTCCCGACCCTTTTCAGGAACGTGTTAGGGACCACCACCGGTAATGCTTGCATTACGTAAAGAAGACTGGGAAGTATATTCATTTTTAGGGCGTTGTATCTCCCAAACCACGAGAGTTTTTTGAGAGACCAGACCTCTAGGTCCTTCGAAAATGCTTGAAGCAGGGGAGGAAAGTTTAAGGAGTAGATTCTCTCCACAGATCTACCGAGCTTCGTACCGAGGTACATGATGTATTCCTTAGCCCACTTAAAGGGAAAAGATTGTCTGAGATTCCCTTCCCTCTCTGCCTCAATGTTTAGGTTAAGTACTTCAGATTTTTGCATGTTCACCTTATAATTGGACAGATTCCTATAAACCTCCAGTTCTTTCATAAGGTTTGGGAGTGATACTTCAGGGCTGGTTACAAAGAACAGCAGGTCGTCAGCATACGCCGCCACTTTGTAGTGGCCGGATGAAAGAGAAATCCCCTGTATGCTGGGGTTTTCCCTAACTCTGCAGAGCAGTGGTTCCAATGTCAATATAAAAATTAAGGGGGAAAGGGGGCACCCCTGCCTCGTCCCGTTTCCAATACCAAAAGGCTCCGACAGGGTTCCATTAACTCTCACTGAAGCCGTGGGATCTCGATACAGGTTGGCTATCCAGGATGTCATGTTGGGCCCTAGGCCGATATGATCCAGGACTCCTAACATGAAGTCCCATCGCACCCTGTCAAACGCCTTTTTTCGGCATCAGTCGCGAGGAGGATCGAGGGCAAGCCCCTCTTCAGGGCAGAGTGGATAAGATTGAGCGCCTTCGCCGTGTTATCCCTCGCTTCCCTATGGGGCATTAAACCGACCTGGTCGAGGTGGATAACTTGGTGAAGATGAGGCGACTAGCAAGTATTTTGGCGAGGAGCTTAAGGTCGGCATTAAGGAGGGAGATTGGCCTATAACTGGAGCTAAGGGTGGGGTCTTTCCCCTCTTTTGGTATCACCGAGATGTGGGCGCGTAAACTATCAGGTGGGAGGGTATCGCCTGTTTTTAAGGAGTTGAAAACCCCAAGGAGCCAAGGCGAGAGTGTTTCTGTAAATGTTTTGTAGTAGAGCAGAGGGAGGCCATCCGACCCCGGTGCCCTCCCGTTGGCCGAACTCTTAATGGCCAGGGCCAGTTCCTCCGGTTTAATTGGGGCTTCCAGATCCTCCCGCAGATCCCGCGGTAATTCGGGCATTCCTGACTGTTGAATATATTCTCTAATACCCAATGGCCCCGAGCTTGGATGGGTGGGGGGAATGTTGTATAGAGACTTGTAGTATTCCCTAAAGACCCCTGCAATGTCGCTAGCCTTGTGCACCGTGTTGCCCTCCCTGTTCCTAATTCTAGGAATGTATGTTCTAGCTCTTTCTCCCCGCAAAGCCGAGGTCAAGAGGCGGCCACACTTGTCCCCTGATTCGTAAAAGATTTTCCTGCTTTTTGCAAGCTGGAGTTTGTATCTATCGTTATATATTCCCTTCAACCGCTCTCTAAGGGAGGTCAGGGTGGCCAGATGGGACGCTGCCAGCGACTGTTTGTGGAGGGATTCTAATTTCCGGATTTCTCCGAGGAGCTCACCTATTTGTCTGCTCCTTTCCTTCTTTGCTCTAGCCCCATGTTGAATAAGCAGTCCCCGAACCACACATTTATGGGCTTCCCAGATTATAGGGAGACTGGTGTCTGAGATGGTATTACTAGCAAAGTACTCCTGGAGTTTTTTTGCCATGTCCTCCTTAATTATAGGGTCTTGTATTAGGGTATTATTCAGCTGCCATGACCAGGGCGGGGTTTGGTCTCGTGTCACGAGTTTGAGAGATACCGGTGCGTGGTCCGAAATTGTAATGTTACCTATCGTGGCAGCTACGACCTGCCGCAACAAGTAATGTGGAATTAAAAAAAAATCTAGCCTCGAATACATGTTGTGAGGCGCTGAGAAAAAAGAGTAGTCTCTCGCACTTGGATTAAGGACCTGCCACGGATCAATCAGCTGGTGAGAATGCATACGTTTTTTGATTCTCCTGAGTCTAGGGTAGGAGATGTAAGAATGGCCCTTAGACGTGTCTACTAGAGGTTCCAGGGTGAGGTTAAAGTCACCCCCCACTATCAACCTGCCCTCTGCAAACTCAGACATCTTGTCAAGCACCCCCTCTAGGAAGGTGACCTGCCCAGTGTTGGGTGAGTATACGTTTGCAAAAGTGTACATCTCGGGTCCTATCCTTCCCTTAACAAATAACCATCTCCCCTCTCCACCACTCAGAACGCCCACCTCCTCCCACGCAATAGACCCAGCAAGCAGAATACTAACCCCCCGAGATCTAGAGTCCGGGGAGTAGCTATGGTACGAAGTTGGGAATACCTTGTTCTTAAGAGACGGGGGGTTCGCAGCCTTGAGATGTGTCTCCTAGAGAAGAGCCACTTGCGCCTTCAATGCCTTGAGATTGCTCAGGACCAGAGACCTCCCCTCCGGGGTGTTCAAGCCCTTCACGTTAAGAGACCAAGTTAAGCTCACACATCACAGCGATAGCGTGCTAGTGGTATGCGGGAGAACGGGGAGCCAATAAGGGCCAGACAGATGGGGGAGGACGAAGGACAGACACAAGTGGGAAGGAAACGACAGGAAAGGGGGGGGAGGTGGAAAAGACAAACAGGGAGACAGAAGGACAAAGATTGTGTCCAAATCTGAGCAGGGGATTCAAACTACTGGGCAACTGCCCCAAGTTTCGGCTCTCCTCTATACCGAGGAAACCAGAAACCAACCTAAGTGGGGAACGATGTCTAGCGACAAAGTCAGGAGCGTCTGTCGCCCGAGCCCTCTGGGCATCGTGTTTCTCCTGAGCAACTGGGTTTAAGATCTAACTGGAGGAAGCTTAGCTATAACGTCAACTGGAGCAAGCGGCCGGCCGCTTGAACCCGCCGGACGCCGGCAGAGCCGCACCGACCGAAAATCTTGTGAGATCGCACTGGCTCTAGTTGGGTAATGGTACCCGTCACCAGGCTTTAGTGTTCAAGGTCGGGGATAGCTCCGCCGGGGCCCGGCACAACCGCCGATAGCAAAACATCTTAAGAAGTGAGAAAAAAGCAGAAAAGACCAAAACTAAGAACTTTCAAGGAGTATTGGTATTATGCAAATAGAGAGGAAGGACTCTCCTGTTTGACCTTAAGGTAAGCACTCAGGGCTCACTGTCCGTTGGTCCAGGGCGTCTCTCATTCCATGCTCTTGGTCTAGCAACTCTTGATCGGCGGGTGAATTCCCTCCGAGGCCTCGGCGCAGCGGGCTCCGTTGTGGGAAGGAGCCAGTTGAAAACCGGAACCGGGCCACAGCCCAGAAAGGAAAAAAGACCATCCAAGTCCCGGTACGTTTTGAGAAGATAAGTATCGCGATTCTTGGAGATTATCAGGTGGAAGGGGAAGCCCCAGCGATACGAAGCTTCCCTAATAACGTCCAGAACAGGTTTCAACATTCTTCTCATTTGGAGCGTGCGTCTGGAGAGCTGCTGTGCGGGGACCCCAGAGGCATACTAAATTGGTGATGTGACCTTTTGTTCATACTTGTATACATTTGTATTATTACTGTAATGGCAGCAAAACCTGGTTTCTTCAAACACTGGTTGTAAACAGTGGCACTAGGTAATTGGCACTTTAGATTGAGTTTTATTTTAATACTTCATTGATATTGATTAGGATATATTAATTGATATATATTTCACATGGTTTGTTTGTTTCCACTTTGTATGTATAGTGTATGAGTATTCTTGGTGTGCCACACACCCCGCTTCACCTTTAATATTCTTCACGATTGGGTTAACTCACCGCCAGGTGATGCTGTGCAGAGAGGAAGTCTTGTAACGAGCCCCCTTCCGGCCTATATATACCTGGTACCTCCCATTTATCACCAGTGTTTTTCTCTCTGCTTGACGACAAGACAGAAGATTGAAGTCTCCTGCTTACAGGTAGCCGGGGTTTTACCCCGGCACCCCCCTTTGGTCTATTTTTGCCCGTTTTTTTGATTGTTTGTACCTTTATGGTGGAATGGAAGCCTCCCAGCCTAGGCTGCTCACTGGGCAATTGGTAGACGGCACTATAGGTGCGCTCGACCCCCTCTTTTGGGGGCAGTGCGGCTATCCGGCATGGTGATCCGGAAATGGGATGCCCCTGTCCCGAGGGTCCCCTTAGCCCCTTACTCTCCCGTTTTCGGTCCCTTCTCCCTTCACTATGGGGGGGGGGTTAGAGGGATGTGTATTGTGTGTGTATTTCACTGTATGTTTTTATTGCATGTGTGTTTTACTTTTGTACACTTGTCAGACTGCACCACAAGAGTGCACTTGGTCTGATTAATCCTCCTCACAGAGCTTCCTCGGGCAGGTCTTTTAAATAGCTGCTGACCGGCATGGCCAGAATTCGGGTCAGCTTTAAAGGACGGCCGGGGCGAGCTGCGCTGTGGCAGGCTGGCTTGGCTGCCTGAGCCTTTGTGTATTACAGCCCCCCTCCCCCCTGGTCTCCTCTCTGTTCGGCCGCCGTTGGGCGGGCCGCGTTATCAGCGTCGGCTGCGCTGTTAGTTCCCCCCCTCCCCCTTCCTTTGCTGTGGTTGCCTGTTGTAGTGGCTCATCTGGAAGTAATCCCTTGATGAATTGGCCGCACTGATCGGGCTTGAAGGGGGCGGGCCCCGGTGACGTGGGAACGGGGGCGTGGCACCGGCGGCAGCGTCATGCGGCCGGCCCCAGCCCCACTTCCTTCCTTCCTGTCTTAAAGGAAGACACGTGGGGGGGGGCTCGCTGCCGCACATGGGTCTGTTTACTCTTGGCCTCCTACTGCTGCTGGCTGCTGCTACGTTTTTTCGTTCATGCTGCTGATGCTGCTGCTCTCAGATCATGGCTCAGGTAAGCGGTCTCACCTTGTGTGGGGCCGTCGAGTGTTTATTAAAAGGTTATAATAATTATAATTTTATAAGACAAAAGGGGGAAGATTTTTAAGAGGATGTTTTTTATTATTATGGATTAAATAGAGGGCAAAGTTTTTCCTTTGCTTGTTTAAAAGCACCTTGGTGCTGTGCATAAGTATTGTTGCATGTTGCCACATGTTGTCTGGGGGTCTGACTGTTGGTTTTTCTTCCCCTACAGATCCGGGGAATCCCTGAATAAAGCGGCCTCCTGGTTCTATATTACTTGGCTAGTCCTTCTTTTAAAAAAAAAAAAAAAATTGGGACATATTTATACATATAAATATATATATATATATATATATATATATATATATGTACATATATATATATATATATGTACATATATATATTATTAAAAAAAAAAAGATTATTAAGGGGATCTTCATTATAAATTAAATCCTCCCTTCCGGGACATTTACAATAAGGGGGCATCCCGGGTGGCTTATGCCTTAAACCCAAAAATTTGCGAATACCATAAATCGCCATATGGAGGCTTCCGATATTACCGGAAATGGTTCTTCTGGGCCATCTAGGGTGTGCGCAGGATGTGGGACTCCGCTCCCAGCTGATGATGTCTTTGTATGCATTCCTTGTGCAAAGCAGAGTATTGCGTATCAGTCCGTTGCTCCGGCTGCTGACCCGTCACAACTTCCATCATCTCCTACCTCTCCCTCCCTGTTCCGGACCCCGCGTGACACTGTCAAGAGTGGGGATTCGCAATCCGAGGTGGCGGCACGGTTGGCCAGCCTCGAGAAAATAGTGTCCGTTAAAGCAGGGTCAAATGCCACTGCAAAACGAAAGCACCTGACTCCGATACCTCCGGCTTCACAGGATGAGGTATGTGAGCCTGTGGAATGGTCCGATGGCTCCCCGGATGAGGAAGGAGAATTCCTGCTGGAGTCAGATGAGCCTGCAGATCAGCTTGAGGCTGATGCTATTGGCGATTTGTCGGCGGGGGTTTCCCTTGACACCCCCTCCATTCTGGCTCAAATGTTTGACATTTTGAATTTAGATCCGCCTGAGGCTGTCACCCTGCCAAAGGGTCAGTTGTTTAAAGAGCCTCAGCCGCGTTGGGTTTTTCCCAGACAACATCACTTTGAGAGGGTGGTGCTTAAGGAATGGGAACATCCCACGCGGTTATCTGGAATCCCTTCCAGTTGGGAAAAGCGTTATCCTTTTCCGCCAGAATTGGTGAAGCTTTGGTCCATCCCTCCTGACGTCGATACCCCTGTGCTAGGGCTCTCCAGCACGGCTATGGTGCAGTCTGCTGAGACCACTGCCCCTAAGGATGGGGAGGATCGTCGGATTGACCAGTACGCTCGCCATGGTTTTATTTATGCTGGGTCAACGATGCGCCCGGTGTGTGCTTCGGCGCTTCTTCTATTGGCGGTTAGGTCTGTAATTCAGGAGCTGTGTGTGGATCTCGATCCCACTTGTAAAGAGTTTACTGCGCTCAAGCAGTGTGAGTCTTTTGTTTCCTATGTCCTATCGGCTCAGGACGATGCGCTGGCTATGAGTAGCAAGACAGCTGTACTGCTGGTGGCTATTCGTCGGTCAGTGTGGCTGTGCCAGTGGTTGGCGGACTCAGCTTCTAAAAAGGTGCTCACAGCTCTCCCCTTTTTGGGCTTGCGACTGGTGAAAAAATTGATTCAGTCGCAAAAGGTGGTAAAATGCCGCACCGCAAGAGGCCTCGTCGTCCCTTTAGGGGGGCAAGTTCTGGTAGGCCTTCATTTCGGGGATTCAGAGCGGGTAGGGGGGGCTTCCTTTCCCGCTACCAGAGTTGCAGGTTGGACTCGGGGGAGGGGCCGTGGCCGTCCCGCTCAGTCCTGGGGCACCAAGCCCAAGCCTGCCGGTAAGCCTGCTCAGCATTGAGGGGCTGCCCTCACCCGTGTGGGTGGGGGGACGATTACGACACTTCTCCCAGGTTTGGGACCAGGAGATTCCGGACAGTTGGATCCGGGAGGTAGTGTCGTCCGGTTACAAGCTGGAATTCGACTCTCGCCCTCCTTCACGGTTCTTTCGGTCTCGGGTGCCCATCGATCCTTTGGCCGCACAGGGGCTCCTGGCGTCGGTAAAGAATCTATTAGAGATGGCGGTCCGCGCTTAGAGATGGGCCTCGGTTTTTATTCCAATCTTTTCGCAGTCCCCAAGAAAGACGGGTCAGTTCGTCCCGTCCTGGACCTGAAATTACTCAACAGGTTCATCCGTTTTCGGAAGTTTCACATGGAAACTTTGCATACGGCCGTCTGTTCTCTTCGTCAGGGGGACTTCATGACGTCCATAGACATCAAGGATGCTTATCTTCATGTTCCCATCTGCCACGCTCATCAACTTCGATTTGTGATGGAAGATCAGCATTTTCAATTCGTGGCACTTCCGTCGGCCTTACCTCGGCTCCAAGAGTGTTCACCAAGGTGCTGGCAGGGGTGATGGCCATTTTCAGATCTCGGGGCATTTGTGTCGTACCCTATTTGGACGACCTTCTCATCATGGCTCCGTCACTCAATCAATTGGAGACAGACACCAGGATGGTGGTCTCCAAGCTGGAAAGCTTTGGTTGGGTGATCAACTTCTCCAAGTCCTCCCTCGCTCCGGTCAGGGTGGTGTCCTTTCTGGGGATGCAGTTGGACTCTCTTCAACACAGGGTGTTTCTCCCCCAGTCCAAAATTCATCTGATTCAGGAGTTGGCTCGGGTCCTACTTTCCAATCCTCGGCCATCCATCTGTCTGGGGATGAGGCTGGTAGGGTTGATGGTTGCCTCCTTCGAGGCAGTTCCTTTTGCTCAATTTCACACAAGGACGCTTCAGCTTTATCTGTTGGCGTCCTGGGACCGGCAGCCTCGGTCGCTGGATCAGCCCTTCCAGTTGTCCTCCCGGGTCCGGCAGTCCCTCCAGTGGTGGTTGGTCTCGACCAATCTTGTGAAGGGCAGGTCTTTCCTGACCCCTCTTTGGGAAATTGTCACCACGGACGCCAGTCTGTCGGGATGGGGAGGATTCTGGAAGGAGCTTCAGTTCCAGGGGCAGTGGGGACCTCAAGAGGCCCACTTACCCATCAATGTTCTAGAACTGAGAGCCATCCGTCGGGTTCTTGCTCTCCTGACTCAGCACGTTCTGGGCCTTCCGGTCCAGGTGCGTTCAGACAATCGAACAGCGGTTGCTTACATCAATCATCAGGGAGGGACTCGCAGTCTGAGTGCTCTCAGAGAGGTGTCCCTGATCCTGACCTGGGCAGAGGCCCATGTTCCTTGTCTCTCGGCGGTATACATTCCAGGAGTGGAGAACCAGGAAGCGGACCGGTTGAGCAGGGGCTCACCCCGTCTGGGAGAATGGGCTCTCCATCCTCAGGTTTTTCGCTCACTGTGTCTCCGATGGGGGACACCGGAGGTGGACCTGTTTGCCTCTCGTCACAATCACAGGCTCCCGAACTTCGTGTCGCTCTCCCGGGATCCTCTGGCTCTGGCAGTGGACGCCATGTCCCTGAGCTGGGGGGATCTGGGATTTCTATACCTGTTTCCTCCGATACCCATGCTGGGCAGGGTGGTTCGGAAGTTGGCTCTGGAAAGGGTGTCCGCCGTTCTCGTGCTTTTTGCTTTCCTACTGCGCCCTCATGTATTACTCGGCACGTACTTCAGTTTTTATTCAATAGACGCTTGGCGTTCTATCACTTTTTCACCCTGTCAGATCTCTATGAGGTGATATCTCCCTGACAATATCTGTCGCTTCTGATTGGCTGCGCACCTTCGAGCTTCGCGCTCTCCGGGGGTCCTGGTTCGGTTTGGCGCGCTCCGCGTCATCGTCCGCTCTGGCCCGCCCTTCGAGGTTCGCTTGCCGCCATTCCTTCTCACATGCGCGTGGTCTCGCTCGCTTTTCTGTAAGTGCCCTCATGGGCGATCCCTTTCCTAGCTTTGACTTCTTCGCGCTTGGCTCTGACGTCCCTTTTCCCCTTGTGTCTTTCAGACTGCGGACTTCGGTGGCTTCTCCCGGCCCCTTGTAGAGTCCGGCCCAGAACCTTTTCATAAATCACTCCCACTTCCCATGGGGCATCCAGGGTTGCTTTACAGCGTCAATCCCTACTGGCATATTGAATATAATAATCACCATATGGAGGCATCTCAGGATATCGTGAACGGGGTTCCTTTGGGACAAGCCCGTCTGTGTGTAGCTTGTGGGGTCTTACCTAGCAGTGGTGACAATGCACGGGTCTGCGTTCCTTGTGCCCAGCAGGCGCTAGCTGGCCTACCCACCTCTTCCGAGGCTGGGCCCGCGCCTCGCCTTGTTTCTCCTACTCCCCCAAGCCTGAGTCTAACCCCCAACCCTGGCGGGGACTCTCATGCTGACTTTGCCGCTAGACTGGCTAGCGTGGAAAGTTTAGTCGCTGGCTCCTTGGCGCGCAAGGCTACCGCTAAAAGGCGCCACCTGAATCCTGAAGCCACTATTCTTCCTGTAGACTCGGATGATTTACATTTGTCCTACGCACACTCCCCCTCAGAGGAAGGGGAACTGTTTTCTGACTTGGGGTCCTACGACGATGAGTCCAGGAGTCGGGATGAATCTGGTTCTGATCTTTGGTCCCAGGATGACGTTGATAGATTGCTGGCTCAGATCTTTGACGTGTTATCCCTCTCTCCCCCGCCTGTGGCTCCTCGGCAAAGAGGTGACCTGTTCCATACCGCTAAGGTGTGGTTGGAATTCCCTGAACAAACTCATTTTAATAATCTAGTCTTAAAAGAGTGGGAACATCCCAGCAAACTCCAGGGGGTTCCTAAGACAGTGGATAAGAAGTATCCGTTCCCTGCTGCCCTGATCAAGTGTTGGACTTTGCCGCCCGAAGTCGATGCTCCGATCCTGGGTCTGTCCAATACCTCTATTATGCACTCCCCTGACACTACTACGCTGCGGGATCTGGAGGATCGGCGGGTTGATCAATTGGCATGTCATGCCTTTGCATTTGGGGGAGCCTCGCTCCGCCCAGTTTGCGCCTTAGCCATCACGGCGGTGGCGCTCAGGACTGTGGTTAAGACTGCTCTTTAAGGGGCGGATGACTTGCCATCCGATGCCGCCAATGCATTGGTTACCTGTGAGACTTTTATCAATTATATACTGTCTGCATCGGACGATGCTATCAAGCTGAGTGCTAGATCCTCTGCTCTGGTGGTAGCCATACGCCGAGCGGTCTGGTTACGCCACGTCCCAGACCGATGGATTCAGGAGGTTGTGTCCTCCAGTTACAAGATAGTTTGCTGTACTGCCCCCTACCAGGTTCGTCAGGTCCCGAATCCCACAGGATCCTGCCTCAGCTCAAGTCTTGACGCTAGCGGTGCAGGACCTTCTAGACCTCGGGGTCATTTGCAAGGTCCCCTTAAAAGACAGGGGTGTGGGGTTTTATTCCAATCTGTTCACGGTGCCCAAAAAGGACGGGTCAGTCAGACCCATTCTGGACTTAAAAATCTTAAACAGATTTGTCAGAAACAGGCATTTTCGTATGGAAACTCTGCGCTCGGCCATTGCCTCGCTGCGCCCAGGGGACTTCATGACATCTGTGGACATCAAGGACGCTTACCTGCACATTCCAGTGTTCCCAGGGCATCAAAGGTTTCTCAGATTTGCGCTGCTGGAGCAGCATTACCAGTTTGTGGCTCTGCCATTCGGACTTACGTCAGCCCCCAGGGTATTCACCAAGGTGCTGGCAGGAGTAATGTCTCTGTTGAGACTAAAAGGCATACGAGTGTTGCCCTACCTGGACGATATACTTATCTCATCCCAGTCTCTGCAGCAGGCAGAGCTGGACACGTGGTTGGTGGTGTCCACCCTGGAGTCCTTCGGCTGGGTGATCAATTACCCAAAGTCCTCTCTGTCCCCCTCCTCAGTGACACCGTTTCTGGGGATGATTCTGGATTCAGTTCAGTCAAGGATATTCCTTCCTCCACAGAAGGTGGAAGCTCTGACAATGCAGGTGAGGTCCCTGCTCTCGAGCCCTCATCCCTCTATCAGGCGGGGAATGCAGTTGGTGGGCTCGATGGTGGCAAGCTTCGAGGCGGTGCCATTTGCCCAATTCCATTTGAGAACTCTGCAGATTCACCTTCTGTCAGTTTGGAACAAGGACCCAGCGTCCTTGGACGAGATCTGGGTGCTTCCCCCCTCGGTCAGACAATCCCTGGCGTGGTGGCTGGACCACGGGAACTTGACAAGGGGCAGATCCTTCCTGGCTCCCTCCTGGGAGACGGTCACGACGGATGCCAGTCTCTCGGGCTGGGGGGGTTTCTGGAAGTCACTGCGTTTCCAGGGGAGGTGGGGTTCTCAGGAGGCCCATCTACCCATCAATTTCCTGCAACTCAGGGCGGTCAGGTTGGTGCTGGAACAATTGACACAGCACCTGAAGGGTCTGGCGATTCAGGTACGCTCAGACAACAGGACGGCGGTGGCCTACATCAATCATCAGGGAGGAACCCGGAACAAGGGTGCTCTCCAGGAGGTGTCTCTTATTCTAACATGGGCAGAGACCAATGTTCAGTGCATCTCGGCTGTTTACATTCCGGGGGCGGAAAATCTGCTAGCAGATGCCCTGAGCGGGGGGTCGTCCCGTCAGGGGGAGTGGTCCCTCTCCAACTCGGTATTTCAATCCCTGTCTCACCGTATCCCAGACGTGGATCTGTTTGCGTCCCGTCACAATCACAAGCTACCGAGCTTTGTATCCCTGTCTCAGGATCCTCTGGCTCTGGCCACGGATGCCCTGTCAATGTCTTGGAAGGAGTTTCGGCTCCTGTATGCATTTCCACCTCTTCCCCTTCTGGGCAGAGTGCTACGCAAGATCGCTCTGGAAGGGGTACCCACTATTCTGGTGGCCCCAAGGTGGCCAAGAAGAGTGTGGTTCGCAGACGTGGTTTAAATGGCAGTAGATCAGTACGATCTACCAAAGTTTCCAGACCTCCTAACTCAGGGGTCTCTACGCCATCCCAATTTACTAACTCTGGCTTTGACGGCTTGGCTATTGAGTCCACCATTTTGAAAAAAAAGGGTTTGTCCGCTTCTGTAGTGGCTACCATGGTCCAAGCCAGGAAGAAGACCTCTTCTGCCATATATTATAGGGTGTGGCGTACCTACATTGACTGGTGTGAATCCAGGTCTCTTCCCTGCCGGGAATTCGTAGTCTCCAGGGTGCTGGAGTTTTTACAACATGTTCTAGACTTAGGTCTGAAGCTTAGTACCTTGAAGGGCCAGGTTTCGGCCCTTTCTATTTTCTTTCAGAAGACCTTTGCCCAGCACTCTCTTATCAAGACTTTCTTTCAGGGGTTCACTCATGTGCGCCCCCCTCGGAAACCTATGGTTCCGGTCTGGGATCTGAATTTGGTTTTGTCGGCCCTACAGGGTCCTCCTTTTGAGCCTATTCATGAAGCAGCTCTTGCTGTTCTCACGCTCAAGGTGGTCTTTCTGGTAGCCATTACCTCGGTTAGACGTGTGTCGGAGTTGGCTGCCTTGTCTATTCAGCCTCCCTACTTTGAGAGACACCGGGATAAGGTGGTGTTTCGCTTCAAGCCAGACTTTCTGCCTAAAGGTTGTGTCTGCGTTTCATTTGAATCAAGATATTGTTCGTTCTTCCTTGTGCCCTAATCCTAGTAACCCTAAGGAGAGGGTTTTACATTCCTTGGATGTGGTCAGGTGTGTCAAGTCTTACCTGGTTACCACTCAGGCATTTAGAAAGACGGATGCTCTCTTCGTTGTGCCTCACGGGCCTAGGAAAGGTTTGGCTCCCGCCAAGTCTACCATCAGTAAATGGATTCGTCAGGCTGTGTTTCAAGCCTATACTACTAAGGGGAAGACTCCCCCCTTTCGTCTTACTGCTCATTCTACTAGAGCTGTTGGGGCTTCTTGGGCTTTTCAGCACCAGGCCGCTACTTGGTCTTCCGTTCATACCTTTACAAAGTTTTACAAGGTTGATGTTAAGGCCTCAGCTGACGCTGCGTTTGGCCGCAAGGTTCTGCAGGCCGTAGTTGTTTAAACGGCTTGCTGTTGCCTTCTGTTGGGGATCCCACCCTTCTTTACGGACACTGCTATTGGATGTCCCACATGTAAGGACTATGTCTGGAGCAGGACGTGCTGTCTGCTTAGAATAATACAACTCTGTGAAGTAAAAAACACAGAGCACAAAAATATAAATACAAATACCAGCTTGCAATTAATAAAACATGAATGAATTTAACCAAAAAAAGTCCAAAACATAGAAAAAATGAAAAAAAGTTGAAAAAAAGTTAGGTATCCCACGGTGCATGCACTTCACATGTACATGTGCAAAAAGAACCTCCACCAAACGTGCAAACTCTTACCGACTCCACAGCAAAAAGAAAGCCTTCAGATGGTATTATTCAGCACCACTATAACCAACGGGCTTCAATGTGGGTTGGAAAATCAAACGATGCTCAAACTTGATGATTCCAATCAATATAGACACAAAGGAACCGCTTCAAAGACACTGCGGTCTCAATAGTAATCAAACTTGGCTCAGATAATACCAATTCATTTCGTTGATGTAAAAAACAGAGAGAGAGGAATATAGTGTAATACTGCAAAATTTCTCTCCTTTAATAAAACTCAGGAAATACACTCACATGATAAAAGAATGGAAATGCGCATAAAACATAGTAACGATCTCACCGACGCTGGAAACCGACAGTCACTCACTACGTCCCATAAGCCGGGCAATTCTGTTCCAAATGGTAAAATGAAGATAATCCAGAGTCCACCGCTCGCCACCGCCACCGAACTAACATCTGCTGTGAATTCAAGATTGAATGAATTCCGATTGATTTCATGGCAAAATGTGTTCAAATCTTCCAAGGGGCCCTCCCAAATAAAGAGGACATCATCAATATAACGATGCCAACAACGCAATTGCGTTGTTATACGGTTCTTGGAGCAAGGATTCATTCTACCCAAGTGCATGATTTCGCATTTAGAGACATTAAACCCCACTTTCCACAGTTTTGACCATTTATCTAGTAAAGCTAAATCATTTCCATGTTGCAGACACCTCCAGGAATATGCACCCTATTACTAACCTTTTACCATCAGCAAACAGGCAAACTTTTCCTACCAAGCCTTCTCCTCTGTCACTTACAAACATATTAAAAAGAATGGGGCCCAGGACAGAACCTCGTGGCACACCACTTGTAACTCGCCTTTGTTCAGATTGCACGCCATTAACAACAACACTCTGATACCGATCCTTCACCCAGCTGGAAATCCACTGAACTATCCAGGGATTGAGTCCTAACTTCAGTAACTAATCTATGAGCTCCTTATGTGGTACAGTGTCAAAGCCTTTGCTAAAATCCAGATAGGCAATACCCACAGTGCCACCTTCATCCACTTTAGTGACATTGTCAAAGAAATCAATAAGATTGGTCTGACATGATCTGCCCTCAGTAAAGCCGTGCTGTTTTGGGTCCAACAGGTTGTTCATTTTTAGATGGGAAATTATCTGTTTTTTTTAAAGACAGTTTCCATTAGTTTGACCACAATAGATGTTAAACTAATTGGCCTGTAATTACTGGCTTCTTCTCTACTCCCTTTCTTATGGATTGGTGTAAAATTGGCCTCAACCGTCAGAGGGGCTGCAATCACAAATCTGTGTTCTCTTAGAACTCTGGGATGGATTCCATCTGGACTCATCACCTTACTTTCCTTTAGATGTGCCAGCTCAGCTAAGACATCAGCCTCCAAAAATTCTGGAGCTGGACCCTCCCAGCTGGATGTGATTCAGTTCATACATTTACCAAATTTTATAAGGTAGATGTTAGTTAGATGTGGATGCCGCATTTTGTAGGAAGGTATTACAGATAGTAGTAAACTAAGAGTGTCAGGCCCGTGGGACACCCGCCATCAGGTGAGTCCGCAACCCCCACTCTCCGCTGCAGCTTCTGCCTATAGACCAGCCCCTGTTTGCCGGGTTGCTGTATATGCCGGATGAACCAGGGAGAAGGATGGGCAGAAGTCGGGCTGGATGAGGTTATACACAGGAATGACAGTCCTTCCGATTCAAGGTTCCAAGAGGTTCCAGGAGAATAGTCAAGGGTCAAGCCGAATTATCAGAGGGCTCATGGTACAGATGAGTAGACAAGCTTGAGGTCGGTCCAGGCAGCAATCAGAGGAGGGTCAGACAAAGTGAAAGTCGGCAACAGGTAATCAGAATACAGCTAGCAGTGGTACAATAACAACCAGGAAAAGCCTGGCTTTACGTGGCCATCAGCCAATCAGGACGGGAGGTCAGAGTCAGCCCACACCTTAACCCTAACAATACCTAAAGCAAAGCTGACCTGTAAAACATGGACATAAAAGGCGATAAAGTTATGCTGGGGATGCCCAGCCATAAAGACAGAACACACAGGTGATTAACCAGCATGTGGGTAAGCTATGACCTTATTCCACCCAAATTGGAGGGGATTCCAGACCCTTCAAGGCATTCTAGCAACCAGTCTCCCCCAAACTGATTTGGGCCTAGTGGAAGGGTAATTGTCAGAGGTATCTGTCCACTGATCACTGTCACCCTCGGCCTCTGCAGAAGACAAGACATCACTGGGATTCTGTGCAGTGGGACAGGTTTCATCCTCATCTTCAGAGGTAACGGTATCACTCCGGGGTTTCAGGGGAATGCAGCTGATTAAGCGGCTTACTGACACGAGGTACCCTCTGAGAATACAGCCACTGGGCAGGCAAATAACGGGGGCACAGTCACTAGAGGGGCTGAAACAGGCGATGACTTAGGGTTCAGTGCAGTGGGCAGAAACAGAACCTACTTTAGGTTCCACTGTGTTGGGAGCTTCGATGGCAAACTGGGTGGAAAACCGGGCTCCCTAACCAAAATTTAGAACTGCTAGTTTTAAATATAGTTTTTCATGTAAACCAGAGTCCACCTTAACACCCAATCCATTGTGTGTGTGTGTGTGTGTTAAACTCAAGTCATTCTTTCATTCGGTTGGTGCTATATATTCCTAGCCTTCCATGTCTTTCATCCTCTTTGGGCAGATCGAATTTCACTCCTTGCAGTGAGCATACAAGGTAAAGGGTGCCAGTGAAGTGGGGAGGTTGCGCACAGCACAGTATCTGCCTTTTCTTGGCTACAGTATGTTTCTACTGACCCCCTAAAACTTATTTTTAGGTAAATTTCTTGGCAGGAAGTTTAAAGTGTTTAATTTTCTTTTACTTTATTTTATTCTTTTTTAATTATTATATGCAAGACCAGGCATAAATAGCTGAATTACCGCTTCTGCACACATAGGGTACACACCTGGCTCCATTCAGCGGGTGGGCGTGGCTGACGCTCGAGTACCAGCCACTCCCAACAGAACCGTGTGCTTGCTCTGTGTGTGCAGCTGCCGCCGGAGAAGAGGCAGCGGCAGAGACAGCGTGCAACATGGGCGGTGAGGCAGCCCGAACGGTGGGGACAACGGGAGTGGTGGATATGTGAGTTTACTTCTATTTTAAGTGTGCTATACACTCCACTTCGATCTTCATGACATGTGGGTAATCTCCAGTAGAGGGCGAACTTCTGCAGAGATGAATATGCAAAAAAGAAAGCCCCTCCTGGCCCATATATACCTGGGACCTCCCACCAATTTCCCAGTTCCTTATCTGCAGGGAAGGCGACAAGACAGAAGATGAAGACTTCTCTTACTTGCAGGTAAGCCGGGTTGCTGCCAGGATTCATTCCAAATTTTCCCCTATTGAGCCTCCCAGCTTAGGCTGCTGGTCCTGGCAAGGGTAGGAGCATTGGGAGCCTTGCTCCACCGCGAAACCTCAATTGGGGCAGGCGGTAAAACCAGGTTGTGGTGATCCTGGTACGGGATGCCCCTGTCCCTGCTAGCATGAGGCCTTATTATTGGCCGGGTTTCCCTTCCCCTACGGGTCCCTTACTCCCTCGGGGGGGGGGGGGGGGGGGGGGCTGGCACGTCCTAACGGGCCTCTCCTTTGCATTTATTAATTGTTTTGGATATATGTGTGTGTGTGTGTGTCTGTTGTGGGTGCTTCACACTGTGTGTGTGTACGCTTGTGTGTGTGGTACACCTGGCTGTAATCCCTGATGAATTGGTCGCAGATGGCTTCCTGTCAGCCTGAGTGAGATTCACTCAGGCTGCGTGTGAAAAGGGGGCGGGGCCGGGCGCTCGGTGCGGCCGCGGTAGCCCCGCCCCCTTGTAGGCGCGTTTTTTGTAAGGCCTCCCTCTGGCCAGATCCGCGCTGCAGGGAAGGGGTGTGGCCTGGAAAGCGCACCTGCGGCACTGGCACGCCCCCCTTCTTCTTCCTGGGCCCTTTTTTCTTCAAGGCCAGGGGCCATCTTGGTGCTTCCTGCGTGGCTGTGACTGTGCCTAGGGGACAGGTAGGTGCCGGATGGCCGTTTTTTCATTGTTTTGAGGGTCACTCTCTGGTGGGGGGGGCCCTGGTGTCGGCAATTTTTTTATGTATATTCCTGTATAATATATATATATATATATATATATATATATATATATATATATATATTTATATATATATATTGTGTTGCAGATTGCTTCATATTGTGCATATTAAGGGGTTCCTCCTGGTCCTGGGGTCCCTAGTTTAAAACTGCTCTCCTCTAAATCCTCTCACTGGGACATTTAAGGGGCATCCCGGGTTGCTTAAGCGTAATTCCCTGCGGTCTTGCGACTGACCGCTAAAAAAATCACCATATGGAGGCTCCGCAGGATACTGGGCTTGGGCTCATCTTGGGGCAAGCCTGCCCATGTGTGGGGCATCCCTTACGGGAGAGGATGTACCGATCTGTATTCCATGCGCTCATAAGGCCATAACGCGGAAGTCTGGGTCCCAGCCTTCTTGGTCGGCTCCTCACGCTTCATCGCCTTCCCCTCCCCGCTTGATCCGTACCCCGAGTGACATTGGTGCCAGCAGGGAGTCGCAGTCGGATGTTGGTGCCAGGTTGGCCAGCATTGAAAGGTTTATTGTTAGCACGGTGGGCAAGAAGGCCCAAGCTAAAAAGAGACATTTGTCGTTGGCCCAGCCCGTGTGGGACACGGACGACGACTCTATGGATTTCTCTGATTATTCCCCTTTAGAGGAGGGGGAAGTGTTTGAGGAGACAGAGTCTGATTTTGTACAGTCTGGTGATGCTTTTGTTGGGCAGACGCCTGGGGATGCCGTAGATACGGCTGCTGTTTTGTCACATATGTTGAAGGTGTTGGGTATTGATCCCCCGGAGGCGCCTCCCCTAAAGAAGGAGGATTTTTTTGGGGTCCGCAAGCCCCATCTAGAATTCCCTACGCAGGATCGTTTTGACGCACTGATCCTGAAAGAATGGGAGAGGCCCTGTCGGCTTCCTGGTGCTCCCCAGGGATGGGACAAGAAGTATCCTGTCATGCGTTTGCCAGTGTGGGATCGGCTCTGCGGCCGGCTTGTTCATCTGCTCTAGTGTCGCTTGCTACCAGGTCCCTTATCAGGGACTGGCTGAATGATGGTCAGTTTGATCCGGATAGCGCTGAGTTCGCTACTCTTAAGGGGTGTGAATTGTTCATGGATTTTGTTTTGTCTGCTATGGAAGATTCTAACGTCATGTGTAGCAGGACTTCGGCTTTATTGGTGGCTATGCGCAGATTGGTCTGGCTGCGTTAGTGGACGGCGGACTTTGGGGCCAAGAAGCCGCTTACGGCTCTTCCCTTTATGGGTACGCGGCTGTTTGGAGATAAATTGGATGCTGTTGCTAAGGGAGGTAGGTTACCTCAGTGGAAGAAACGGCGCCGTCCCTTTCGGGGGGCTGGTTCCTTCACCCCTTCCTTTCGTGGAACCAGAGCGATTAGGGGTCTGCCGTCTCTGGTGTCAGGGGCTCGTCCTGGAATTGGAGCATAGGTCAGGCGTGCCCGATGGCTGCCTGGGGTTCCAAGCCTAAGCCCGCCGGTAAGCCAGCTCAGCAATGAAGGGGCGCCCTCACCCGAACGGGTGGGGGGACGGCTGCGGCTCTTCTTCCAGGTCTGGGCCCGGGAGGTCACAGACAATTGGATCTTGGAAGTGGTCTCGTCCGGGTACAAACTGGAGTTCGAGTACTGGCCGCCTCAAGGTTCTTAAGGTCTCGGGTGCCCTCGGACCCTCTGGCTGCACAGGGGCTCCTGTTAGCAGTAAGAAACCTTTTGGACATGGGAGTTATTTGCCCGTTGCCTCAGTCGGAGAGAGGCAGGGGTTACTATTCCAACCTTTTCACGGTGCCCAAAAAGGAGGGTTCGGTGAGATCCATTCTAGATCTCAAGGTTCTAAACAGGTTTATCAGAGCCAAAAAGTTCCGCATGGAGACTCTGCGCTCCGCTATCATTTCCCTTCACCAGGGGGATTTCATGACATCCATAGACATCAAGGATGCGTATCTGCATGTTCCCATTTTTCCAGCGCATCAGAGATTCCTCAGGTTTGCGGTGGGGGATCAGCATTTTCAGTTTGTAGCTCTTCCCTTCGGGCTGACCTCTGCGCCGCGGGTCTTCACCAAGGTCTTGGCGGGAATGATGGCCCTGCTCAGAGCTCAGGGCATTCTCATTGTGCCTCTGGACGACCTGTTGATCGAAGCTTCTTCCCTCCGTCAGGCAGAGCTGGACACCCACCAGGTGGTGTCGACCCTGGAAAGGTTTGGGTGGGTGATCAACCGCCCCAAGTCTTGTCTCTCTCTGTCACGAGTGATTTCATTTCTGGGCATGAATCTGGATACCATTCAGGCCAGAGTGTTTCTGCCCCAGACCAAGGTGCAGGGGATTCGGGGTCTGATCCGTTTTCTTCTGGCCAATCCTTGTCTATCTATCCGACGGGATGAAACTGGTGGGATTGATGGTGTCCTCCTTCGAGGCAGTAGCATTTGCACAGTTTCACATGAGATCTCTTCAACTTCACCTATTGACGCATTGGGACAGGTGTCCGCAGTCATTGGATCAACCTTTCAGGATGTCTCCTAGGGTTTGGCAGTCGCTTCGGTGGTGGCTGGAATCGAGCAACCTGTTGAAGGTCAGATCCTTTCTGGTGCCTTGTTGGGAGACGGTCACCACGGATGCCAGCCTGTCGGGCTGGGGAGGTTATTGGAAAAGTCATCAGTTCAGCGGGGTGTGGGGTCCTCAGGAGGCTCACACCCCCATCAATGTCTTGGAGCTCAGAGCCATCCGTCTGGTTCTGGCTCGGCTGACCTCGCATTTACAGGGTCTACCGGTTCAGGTTCGTTCAGATAACCGAACGGCGGTAGCTTACATCAATCACCAAGGAGGGACTCGCAGCAGGAGTGCCCTCAGGGAAGTCTCTCTGATCCTGCACTGGGCGGAGAGCAATGTTCCTTGCATTTCGGCTGTCTACATTCCGGGAGTGGAGAACACGGAGGCGGATTCCCTGAGCAGGGGATCCTCTCGCCAAGCAGAGTGGTCTCTCAACCCCGAGGTTTTTCTGGATCTTTGCCGCAAGTGGGGGACTCCAATCTCTTTGCCTCGAGGCACAATCACAAACTTCCGGCATTTGTGTCTCTTTCTCAGGATCCTCTATCTCTGGCAGTGGATGCCTTGTCCCTTGCTTGGAAGGATCTGGGGTTTCTGTACCTGTTTCCGCCCGTCTCCATGCTGGGCAGGGTAGTTCGCAAACTGGTTCTAGAATGGACACCAGCAATTCTGGTGGCTCCAAGGTGGCCAAGAAGGGTTTGGTATGCAGACATTGTATGGCTGGCCGTAGATCGGTACCGGCTTTCCTTGTTGCCGGATCTGTTATCTCAGGGTCAACTACTTTACCCCAATTTACAAACGCTGGCTTTGACGGCTTGGCTGTTGAAACCTTAATTCTGAAGGAGGAAGGTTTGTCTGCGGCTGTTGTTCAGACCTTGCTTAGGGCCAGGAAGAGGTCCTCTTCTGGCATTTACTATAGGACTTGGAGGTCCTATATTGATTGGTGTGAGGCTAGGGCCTTGCCTTGCAGGGTGTTTTCGATTCCTAGGATTTTGGAGTTTCTTCAGCATAATCTGGATCTTGGGTTCCAGCTTAGTACTTTGAAAGGACAGGTTTCTGCTCTGTCGGTTTTCTTCCAGAGGTCTTTTGCCTTACACCCGCTGGTTAAGATCTTTTTCCAAGGGGTCGCGCATGTGCGGCCCCCTCGGAAGGCTATGGTTCCTTTTTGGGATTTGAACTTGGTTCTTTCGGCTCTCCAGGGTCCTCCTTTTGAGCCGTTACAGGATATTGCTCTTTCGGTTCTCACTCAGAAGGTTGCTTTCTTGGTGGCTATTACCTCTGTTCGGCGTGTCTCTGAGTTGGCGGCTCTGTCGATTCAGGCCCCTTACTTTGAGAGATACC
This sequence comes from Gastrophryne carolinensis, assembly GCA_027917425.1. NCBI lineage: Eukaryota > Metazoa > Chordata > Amphibia > Anura > Microhylidae > Gastrophryne > Gastrophryne carolinensis. Next base: position 223,386,651 of record CM051239.1, on the reverse strand, counting down.
AGGATAAGGTGGTTTTTAAGTCAGATTTCCTTCCTAAGGTGGTGTCTGCTTTCCACCTCAATCAGGATATTGTTCTCCCTTCCTTGTGTCCTAAGCCTAACTATGACAAGGAGAGGGTTCTGCACAATTTGGATGTTGTTCGCTGTGTGAAGTACTATTTGGTGACTACTTCTTCTTTCCGCAAGACGGACGCTTTTTTCGTGGGGCCCTGCGGGCCCAGGAAAGGTTTGGCGCCTGCTAAGTCTACGATTAGCAAATGGATTCGTCAGGCCATTGTTGGGGCCTATTCTGCTAAGGGGAGGACTCCCCCTTTTAGGGTCACTGCACACTCTACTCGTGCTGTTGGTGCATCCTGGGCTTTTCAGCACCAGGCTTCTGTTGAACAAGTTTGTAAGGCTGCTACTTGGTCTTCCGTTCATACTTTTTCCAAGTTTTACAAGGTTGATGTGCGGGCTTCAGCGGATGCTGTTTTTGGCCGCAAGGTTCTGCAAGCTGCAGTGGTTTGAGTTGGTACATTCTTTACTGTTTCTGGTTCCCACCCATGACGGACACTGCTATTGGATGTCCCACATGTCATGAAGATCGAAGTGGAGTGTATGGCACACTTAGAATAATACTGTTTTGTGAGTACTCACCTTTAAAACGGGTGTTAGAGTGTGCTATACACTCCACTATGCCCCACACCTTTTTTTTCAGGTATTCTGGGGCTTTTATATGGTGAACCATCGGTTTTGATTGTTAAGGTTATAATTGGTTCTTCCTGGTCCTCTTATTGCTTTTTTACACTGGGAAATTGGTGGGAGGGGATTCTTTTTTGCATATTCATCTCTGCAGAAGTTCGCCCTCTACTGGAGATTACCCACATGTCATGAAGATCAAAGTGGAGTGTATGGCACACTCATATTACCCGTTTTAAAGGCGAGTACTCACAAAACGTTTTTTTTTTTTTTTTCTTTTCTTTTGCTTATGGGGATGGGGGGAATGCCACACTCAGAAATGGGAGAGGGGAAATGCCACATTACTTATAGGGATAAGATCGGGGGGAATGCCTCACTGCCTATGAGGAATGCAGGGGGAGTGCCACACTGTCTATGGGGAATGGGAGGAGGAATGCCTCGCTGCCTATGGTGATGGAATGGGGGAAATGTCACACTGCCTAGGGGGATGGGTTGGGGGAAATGCCACACTGCCTATGGGGAATTGGAGCAGGGAAATGCCACACTACCTATATGAGGAATGGGGGGGGGGGCACACTGCCTATATGGGGAATGGGAGCCCACACAACCTATATGCGGAATGGGGGCAATGCCACACTGCCTATATAGGGAATCGGGTTGTCATGCTGCCTATATGGGGAATGGGTGGGGGACAATGCCACACTGCCTATATGGAAATGGGGGGGGGGAGACTGCCACACAGTCTATTTGGGGAATAGGAGGGGGGAGAATGCCACACTGCCTATATGGGGAATGGGAGGAGGGAGACTGCCTATATGGGGAATGGGAGGGGGTGCCACAGTGCGTATATTGGGAATTGGAGGGGGGAAATGCCACACTACCCATATAGGGGAATGAGAAGGGGAGACTGCCACACTGCCTATAATGGGAGGGGGGAGAAATAGGATGGAGGAATTTCACACTGCCTATGAGAATGAAGGGGGGGGGGCACTGTGCCTGTAAGTGGATTATTCTGGACCTTGTCTATAATTTGGTTCTTAGGGGGACATTTTTTAGCACAACTCTTTATTTTCCTGCTCCAAACGATAGGTGTGTCTTATATGGTGTAAAAACCTGGTATCTTGTATTATCTGTATGTGTTGCACTAACCATAAACCTAAATGTACATACATAAACTATAAATGTACATTTGCATTGATTTACATTTACATTTTTTTAGGTGATCATTTGGCTGGAGAAAACTCTGGACAAAATAATAAGCATTTTCATCATTTTTTTGCTTGTCATTGGAACTCTTCTTTTAGCCCTACTTTTGACTGCAAAGGTAAGTCCTTTTCAAACTGTATTTCAAATGACCTTGATTCTGCAAAGTTTTTTGTTTTTTATTGAAAGCCAAAGGTCTTTCCACCCCCTTATTTCCTTCGACATAGGTTTGCTGCTCTTTCACAGGTAATAGGACCAGGGATATTGACAAACATGCTTCCTGGTCACTTCCAGGTCCCCATACATTATTGTACTTGCCTCCCATGTCCCCTTAACTGTTCAGTCCTCCATCCTGGTTCTGCTGTGTTCAGTCACAGAACCTAAGGGTCCCTACCAGACCGGCAGCAGGTCCTTTTCTGCATCTGATCTTCGGGGGAGGGGGGGGGGGCAGGTGATGGATTGCCTGATGTTAAATTTTACTGGTCTTTGCTGAATCCATTGGCCATTCTAGCCATTGGAATAAAGTGATCCTAGAAAGTTTAGGTAGTCACCTTCTATCCCCAAACAAAACAGCCTGTGTTTCTTTTTTTTTTTTTTACTAAAGCCTTTGCACAATATTCATAAAAACAATAACAGTGCAGTATGATGTTCGAATGGCAGCTGTATTGCTCCCTGGCCATGCAGTAGCACTCCAGTAACACTGGTGCTATCCAGTGATTAGTAATTCAGTTATACACATCCTTGGCATATTAACTGAACAAGAGGGTGTGGCTTGGAGCTTTTGCTGTTGCAGGTTTGTATGTGTCAATTTAGCTTGCAGTGCTTTCCTAGATATAACTGATCAGGCTGACCTCTTCCTTCCCTCATGAGTCTGTCAGCACTGTTGTATGAGCTGGGGATGCTATTTTACCTCCCTTTTTTTTTTTTTATACCTATTTTGCTCTCATTACGGGAGAGCACCAGGGGGTTGGGGATAGAAGATGACTACAACTTCCTTTCTGGGTATAGGATCACTTTAAGAATGTCCAAAGATAAACTTAAAATTATGTATATAACTTTTCTTTTGTAAAATTCTGATAGGTTCATGAGGAAAGTGTTCATATTATTGAAGTCACCAGCAATCTGATAAATGAAACGGTCTCCAATCATCCAGAATGGGCAAGGTAAAAAAAAACTGTTTAAACTGTTTAAAAGAGACAATTTAGATAAGGTAAAATGGACCTAAAGCATTTGGCAGATACTAGTCTGTCTCTAGCAGAGGAAGAAAACAACTGCACATACAGTATACAGCAGTCACACCACTTTCAGAAGGAAATATACTATACAGGTCCTTCTCAAAAAATTAGCATATAGTGCTAAAGTTCATTATTATCCATAATGAAATGATAAAAATTAAACTTTCATATATTTGAGATTCATTGCACACCAACTGAAAATTGTTCAGGTCTTTTTTTTGTTTTAATACTGATGATTTTGCCATACAGCTCATGAAAACCCCAAAATCCTATCTCAAAAAATTAGCATATTTCATCCGACCAATAAAAGAAAAGTGTTTTTAATAAAAAAAAGTCAACCTTCAAATAATTATGTTCAGTTATGCACTCAATACTTGGTCGGGAATCCTTTTGCAGAAATGACTGCTTCAATGCGGCGTGGCATGGAGGCAATCAGCCTGTGGCACTGCTGAGGTGTTATGGAGGCCCATGATGCTTCGATAGCGGCCTTAAGCTCATCCAGAGTGTTGGGTCTTGCGTCTCTCAACTTTCTCTTCACAATATTCCACAGATTCTCTATGGGGTTCAGGTCAGGAGAGTTGGCAGGCCAATTGAGCACAGTAATACCATGGTCAATAAACCATTTACCAGTGGTTTTGGCACTGTGAGCAGGTGCCGGGCGTGCTGAAAAATGAAAACTTCATCTCCATAAAGCTTTTCAGCCGATGGAAGCATGAAGTGCTCCAAAATCTCCTGATAGCTGCACTGACCCTGCCCTTTATAAAACACAGTCGACCAACACCAGCAGCTGACATGGCACCCCAGACCATCACTGACTGTGGGGACTTGACACTGGACTTCAGGCATTTTGGCATTTCCTTCTCCCCAGTCTTCCTCCAGACTCTGGCACCTTGATTTCCGAATGACATGCAAAATTTGCTTTCATCAGAAAAAAGTTCTTGGGACCACTGAGCAACAGTCCAGTGCTGCTTCTCTGTGGCCCAGGTCAGGCGCTTCTGCCGCTGTTTCTGGTTCAAAAGTGGCTTGACCTGGGGAATGCGGCACCTGTAGCCCATTTCCTGCACACGCCTGTGCACGGTGCCTCTGGATGTTTCTACTCCAGACTCAGTCCACTGCTTCCGCAGGTCCTCCAAGGTCTGGAATTGGTCCTTCTCCACAATCTTCCTCAGGGTCCGGTCACCTCTTCTCGTTGTGCAGCGTTTTCTGCCACATTTTTTCCTTCCCACAGACTTCCCATTGAGGTGCCTTGATACAGCACTCTGGGAACAGCCTATTTGTTCAGACATTTCTTTCTGGGTCTTACCCTCTTGCTTGAGGGTGTCAATGATGGCCTTCTGGACAGCAGTCAGGTCGGCAGTCTTACCCATGATGGCGGTTTGGAGTAATGAACCAGGCTGGGCTTTTTTAAAAGCCTCAGGAATCTTTTGCAGGTGTTTAGAGTTAATTAGTTGATTCAGATGATTAGGTTAATAGCTCGTTTAGAGAACCTTTTCATGATATGCTAATATTTTTAGATAGGATTTTGGGGTTTTCATGAGCTGTATGGCAAAATCATCAGTATTAAAACAAAAAAAGACCTGAAATATTTCAGTTGGTGTGCAATGAATCTCAAATATATGAAAGTTTAATTTTTATCATTTCATTATGGAAAATAATGAACTTTAGCACTATATGCTAATTTTTTGAGAAGGACCTGTAAATATTGATAGACAGTGCCCGGCGATCCCGGGTGGCTGGACCAGCAGGCGCTGGCAGTGGGTTGGTTTTGCTGCCAGTCAGGTAGGTCATCCTGACCACAGATGCCAGTCTGACGAGTTGGGGAGGTGTTCTAGACAACCAGACTATTCAGGGTCTCTGGGACGAGCGGGAGCGCAATCTTCCACTTAATGTGAGGAACTGAGGGTGTTTCTGCTGGTTCTCGGGTATTTGTCTGCCCAGTTCCGGGGCCTTCCAGTCAGGGTACTAATCTAAGGGCCACTCCTGTGGGAGGATCTTGGTACCCAAATTATTCTAAGTATACAGCACGTCCTGTTCCAGAATATTCCTTACTCATGGGTAATACATCCTCAAGATGGCGCTGGACTGCAGAGACAGAAAAGTGTCTCCTCCCGGCCCCATATATACCAGGGACCTCCCACAAATTCCCCAGTTCTTCTCTGCAGTCTGGGCTGCGATGACTAGAAGATGGCTCTTTCTACTCGCAGGTGAGCGGGGCTTATTATCCTGCGGCCCTGTAGGACTATTCCCACCCGTTCCTTTTCACTGCCTCCCAGCTTAGGCTGCGGTGGTCGGGTGATGGTAGGCAGCACCGCTGTCAGGTGCTAGGGAGCGCTGCTCCTACCGCAGTCCCCGTACAAAGGGTAGGCGGTACAGGCCCGTGGTGAGCCCGCGGCCGTTTGCCCTTCGCCCCCTGTCCCCTCAGTTAGGCTCCTCTTAGGCCAGCCGCTGCTTCCCCTTCGCGCTCCCTGGGTAAATCTCGGGAGGGGGAGGTGGTGTATGTATTAACTATGTATTTATCCATGTCGTTATCCCGCTTTGCCTTGGTTGCACTGGGTTTTTATTATCGCTGCCGCCGCGCGCTTGTACTTCGCTCTGGTGTCCCTGCGGGCTGGCTTTTCTTTGTATTTCATTGTATTATGCTTATGTGTTCTTTGCTTTATGTCTTACAGGCGGGTCAAACTTTTTTGTGGTTTCTCCCGGTCCTATCCCCTCTATTTAGCGTTAACTCCTTATTGGAGGACTTTTGTGATCCATTATCTCCCGCTTCCCTAGCGGGCTATTGGGGCATCCCGGGTAGCCTTATTAGCGTCAATCCCAATTGGCCTATTGTGCCACAATATTCACCATATGGAGGCTTCCCAGGATAATGTGCTTGGGGTTCCTTCTGGACAAGCCCGGCTGTGTATGGCGTGTGGGGGTATCCCCTATAAGTGACGATGTTGGGGTGTGTGTATCCTGCGCCCAGCAGACGCTTGCGCTGCAGTCTGGGTTACCGGTGGCTGGGCCTGCGCTCCCTCTGGCTTCGCCTATCCCCCCACGCTTACATCTGACTCCTAGTGAGGTGCATACCAGTGGGGAGTCTCAACCTGATTTGGCTGCACGGGTGGCCAGCATTGAGAGACATATTGCTGGGTCTGGCCCGCATAAGGCTTCTGCTAAGAAGCGGCATTTATTACCTGGTTACTCTTTCCTATGGAGGCTGAGGAATTTTATGACATTACCGGTTATACCCCCCTGGAAGAGGGGGAATTATTTTCTGATTCAGAATCATCTGAGGAACAACCTAGGGTTTATGGTGCCGATTCTGGGTCTGACCCATGGGCTTCAGATGATAGTGACAGGCTTAGTACTCTGTATCTCTCCTCCTGCCGTGGCTCCGCGGCAGCAGGGGGAGCTGTTTCATACTGTTAAACCATGCTTTTCCTGAACAGCTGAGTTTCCTGAACAAACTCACTTTAATAATCTGGTGCTCAAAGAGTGGGAACGGCCTAGCCGGCTCCTCGGGGTGCCAAAGAGTTGGGATAAGCGGTATCCCTTTCCTGCTGAAATGGTTAAACGGTGGTCATGTCCTCCTGAGGTGTATGCTCCAGTTCTGGGGTTGTCCAACACATCCGTCATGCATTTCCCTGACTCTACTACACTGAGGGATGGGGAGGACAGGCGCATAGATCAGCTGGCTTGCCATGCCTTTGCCTGTGTGGGGACCGCGATGCGTCCGGTCTGTGCCTCTGCCATTATGGCTGTTGCTATTAAAAGCCTGCTCAGGGGTCTCTTAGATGGGGCCCCTGATGACGCAGGTAGTGAAGAGTTGAGGAATTTGTTGCATGTGTTCTCTCTGCCTTGGATGATACCATTAGAATGTGTGGCAGGGCATCTGCCTTGTTGGTGGCGATACGCCGCTCGGTCTGGCTGCGCCAGTGGGCAGCTGACAACGCTGCTAAGAAGGCTCTCACTGGTTTTCCCTTCAAGGGGCTGCGCCTCTTTGGTGAACGTCTGGACTTGTTTGCTAAGGGAGGCAAGTTTCCTCAGAGTAGAAGGCAGTCCCAGTCCTTTCGGAGTTCAGGTGCCTTTCTTCCTTCCTTCCGTGGTTCCAGAATTGGACGGGGAGCTTCCTTTGCTGGTGCCCGCTGAGATTTTTGGGGCAGGGGTAGAGGACGTGGCCGCCCTAGTCCCTCCTGGGGTCCCAAGCCTAAGTCCTCCCCCAAGCCCCCTCAGGCATGAAGGGGCTCCCTCACCCGTCCGGGTGGGGGGACGGCTTAGGCTCTTTGCTCACGTCTGGAGGCGTCATGTCTCAGACCGGTGGATTCAGGAGGTAGTGTCCTCCGGTGACACGAAGAGTTTGCAGCCTGGCCGCCCCCAAGATTCATCAGATCCCGGTTAGCTCAAAACGCCCTGTCAGCTCAGGGTCTGTCCCTTGCTGTCCAAGGCCTTCTGGAATTGGGAGTCATCTGCCGGGTGCCCTTGTGGGAAAGGGGCAAAGGCTACTATTCCAATCTTTTCACTGTTCCCAAAAAAGACGGGTCCATCAGACCCATCCTGGATTTAAAGCGCCTCAACAAATTTGTCAGATTCAGACACTTTTGCATGGAGACTCTGCGCTCCGCTGTGAAATCTCTACGCCCAGGGGACTTCATGACCTCTGTAGACATCAAGGATGCTTATCTTCACGTACCTATCTTCCCAGGTCATCAGAGATTCCTCGCTCCAGAGGTTCGCTCTGGAGGATCAGCACTACCAATTTGTGGCCTTGCCCTTCGGTCTCACCTCGGCTCCCAGGGTATTCACCAAGGTGCTGGCAGGAGTGATGGCTCTGCTGAGATCTCAGGGCATTTGCATTCTTCCCTACTTGGACGACATGCTTATCGCTTCTCAGTCCTTCCAGCAGGCAGAGCTGGATACCCAGCTGGTGGTGTCCACACTGGAATCATTCGGCTGGGTGATCAACCACCCCAAATCTTCCCTGTCTCCTTCCATGGTGAAGTCCTTTCTGGGCATGATTCTGGATACATCTCAGGTCAAGATCTTTCTTCCTCAGCAGAAGGTGTAGGGTCTTCAAGAGCAAGAACAGCTCCTTCTATCTTGTCCTCATCCATCCATCAGGCAGGGAATGCAAGAACAGCTCCTTCTATCTTGTCCTCATCCGTCCATCAGGCAGGGAATGCAGCTGGTGGGCCTGATGGTGTCCTGCTTCGAGGCGGTTCCATATGCTCAGTTTCACATGAGACCTCTTCAGCTTCACCTCTTGTCAGTATGGGATCGGGACCCCGTGTCCTTGGATCAGGTGTTTGTTCTGTCCCCTCTGGCCAGGCGATCTCTATCGTGGTGGCTGGACTCCAGGAACCTGCTGGGGGGCAGATCCTTTCTGGCTTCTTTCTGGGAGACTGTCACTGCGGATGCCAGTCTGACAGGTTGGGGGGGCTTTTGGAAATCCCTGAAATTCCAGGGTCAGCGGGGCCCTCAGGAGGCCCACACCCCTATCAACATTCTGGAGTTGAGGGCAATCAGGTTGGTTCTCGCCCACTTAACCCCACACATTCGGGGTCGGGCTGTTCAGGTCCGCTCGGACAACCAGATAGCGGTTGCCTACATCAATCATCAGGGAGGGACCCGGAGCAGGAGGGCCCTCAGGGAAGTGTCTATGATTCTGTCCTGGGCGGAGGACAATGTTCCCTGCATCTCGGCTGTGTACATTCCGGGGGTGGAGAATCTGGGGACAGACTCTCTGAGCAGGGGGACCTCTCGTCTGGGAGAATGGTCCCTCAGCAGCAGAGTGTTTCGCTCCCTGTGCCACCGCTGGGGTCAGCCGGATGTGGATCTGTTTGTGTCCCGTCACAAGCTTCCAGTCTTTGTCTCTCTGTCCCAGGATCCTCTGGCCTTAGCCATGGATGCCTTAGCAATGTCTTGGACAAGTTTTCAGCTCCTGTATGTATTTCCCCCTGTTTCCCCTGCTGGGCAGGATGCTGCGCAGGATAGCTCAGGAAAGGGTGCCAGCCATACTGGTGGCCCCCTGTTGGCCAAGAAGAGTGTGGTTCGCAGACATCGTGCAGCTGGCAGTAGATCAGTACGCCCTGCCCCGTGTTCCAGATCTGCTCACTCAGCGGCACCTACGCTACCCCAATTTACAAACGCTGGCTTTGACTGCCTGGCTGCTGAAACCTCCATCTTGATGGAAAAGGGGCTGCCTGCCTCGGTTGTTAATACCATGATCAGGGCTAGGAAAAGGTCCTCTTCTTCCATCTACTATAGGGTTTGGTGTACTTACATTGACTGGTGCGAGTCTAAGTCGCTTCCATGTCGTGTGTTTTCTATTCCTAGGATTCTGGAGTTTCTGCAACATGGTTTGGATCTGGGTCTTCAGCTCAGTACTCTGAAAGGTCATGTTTCTGCCTTGGCCATTTTCTTCCAAAGATCTTTTGCTCAGCATCCCCTGGTCAAGACCTTCTTCGAGGGGGTTACTCACGTGCTTCCCCCACGTAAGCCTATGTTACCAGTCTGGGACATGAACTTGGTCTTATCTGCCCTGCAGGGGTCTCCCTTCGAGCCCTTGCAGGGGGCCCCTTTGTCCATTCTTACGCTTAAGCTTTTTGGTGGCTATTACTTCTGTTAGGCGTGTTTCTGAGTTGGCGGCGCTTTTTATCAAACCCCCTTACTTTGAGAGACACCAGGACAAGGTGGTGTTTAGTTTTAAGCCAGACTTTATGCCTAAGGTTGTTTTTGCTTTTCATCTCAATCAGGACATTGTTTTGCCTTCTCTGTGTCCTAATCCTAGTAACCCTAGGGAGAGGGTTTTACACTATTTGGATGTGGTCAGGACTCTGAAGTTCTATTTGGTGGCTACTGAATCCTTCAGGAAGACTGATGCTCTTTTTGTGCTCCCGTCTGGATCTAAGAAGGGTCTGGCTCCAGCTAAGTCCACTATCGGCAAGTGGATCCGTCAGGCTGTGATACAGGCCTACTCTGCTAAGGGGAAGGAGCCTCCCTTCAGCCTTACTGCTCATTCTACTCGTGCTATTGGTGCCTCTTGGGCTTTTCAGCACCAAGCTTCTGTTGAACAAGTTTGCAAGGCTGCCACTTGGTCTTCTGTTCATACTTTTTCTAGGTTTTACAAGGTTGATGTTAAGGCCTCAGCTGATGCTGCCTTTGGTAGCAAAGTTCTGCAGGCGGCAGTGGTTTAAACTGTCTGCTGTTACTTTTGGGGATCCCACCCTACCTTACGGACACTGCTATTGGATTTCCCATGAGTAAGGAATATTCTGGAACAGGACATGCTGTATACTTAGAATAATACAATTCTGTGATTACTCACCTGTAGAATTGGTATTATACGTACACAGCACGTCCTGTTCCACCCCGCCCTTGTCATCAATTTTTTTAGTCACCTCTTTATGGTGATTGTTCTTATGTTCAATATTTGATAATGGTTATAGTTCTCCCGGCTTCATTTTAACTGCTTTTCAATACTGGGGAATTTGTGGCAGGTCCCTGGTATATATAGGGCCGGGAGGAGCCACTTTTCTGTCTCTGCAGTCCAGCGCCATCTTGAGGATGTATTACCCTTGAGTAAGGAATATTCTGGAACAGGACGTGCTGTATACATATAATACCAATTCTACAGGTGAGTAATCACAGAATTGTATTTTTGGAGTATCCCCAACAATGCCTGCATGCTGACATACAGCTGTAGGCTGTAGCATAGGACGATCACGGAGCAATAGATTAATCAGCACTTTCATGCAGGGTGCTGCTCATATTCCGCCTCCACAACGGTCCAGTCGATAGTCCTGCCCTGGGATCTCAATCTGGTCCTATCAGCACTTCAGCGGGCCCTTTTGAATCCATGGTGGAGGCTTCCCCGACGATACTCACATTGAAGGTGGTTTTTCTTGTGGCGATTACCTCCATCCGGCGGGTTTCGGAGCTGGCAGCGCTTTCAAACAAATGACCCTTTGTGGTGCTGCATGAAGACAGTTTCATGTGAAGCAGGATTTTTTGCCCAAGGTGGTCTTTCCCTTACATCTTAATCAGGGGATAGTGCTACCCTTCCTATGCCCACGCCCCACTCGCCATAAGAAGCGACTCCTGCATTCCCTCAATGTGGTCAGGGCATTAAAGTATTACTTGGGCGCTAATCGAGAGGTACGTAAGACAGATGTCTTATTCGTGATCCCAGAAGGACCAAGGAGGGGCCACTCTCGGCAGATGGATCGGGCAGGTGGTCATACAAGCCTACGCTAGGCGTCGGTGGAGCAGGTGTGCAAAGTGGCGACCGGGTCGTCTCTCCACACCTTCACAATTTTACAGACTTGATGTCAGGGCATTTACCGATGCTGTTCTGGGGCATGAGGTGTTGCAGACAGTGGTGACCCCCTCTCCGGGGATCTAAACTGTCGTGTCAGTTCTGTTGTTCTTAGTTAGGGTGACACACTCAGCTGTAGGCTATTCTTGCATGGTTCCACCCCTATTGAGGGTACTGCTTTGGGCCATCCCACTCATTACTACTGGTGTAGCCCTGGAATGGAAGAGATGGGAAATGGGAAATTTGTTTACTCACTGGTAAATTTCCATTCTCATCCTCTTCTATTACAGGGCACCACACATCTGTTGTGTTATGACTGTGTCGGTGGTGGTTGATGCCATATACTCTGTTTTAGTTTTGTTTTGTTGCACTGTTATCTTGTTGCTCGCATTATGCGCAGGATAGCGTTCTCCCCTCCTGGGGCTGTGGCTGAACTGCTTTTTTTGGAGATTCTGCCACTGCCTGCCCTATATAGGCCGGGAGGAGCTATTTATTCTTGGTGTGCCACACACCCCGCTTCACTTCTTAAATATTCATCCATTATTGGGTTAATCCACCGCCAGGTGACGTAGTGCAGAGAGGAAGTCTTGTAACGAGCCCCCTTCCGGCCTATATATACCTGGTACCTCCCTTCAATCACCAGTATTTATTCTCTCTGCTTGCTGACAAGTCAGAAGATGGAAGTCTCCTGCTTACAGGTAGGCCGGGGTATTCTTACCCCGCCACCCCCCTTTTTGGTCTATTTCTGCCCGGTTTGAGTTTGTATACCTTTATGGTGAAATGGAAGCCTCCCAGCCTAGGCTGCTCACCGGGCAAATGGTAGATGGCACTTTAAGTGCCTAGGAGCTTATCTCCTACCGCTCGACCTCATGCGTGGGGCAATGCGGCTATCCGGCATGGTGATCGGGAAATGGGATGCCCCTGTCCCAAGGGTCCCCTTAGCCCCTTACTCTCCCGTTACGGTCCCTTCTCCCTTCACTATGGGGGGGGGTGTGAGGGGGTGCTTTAAGTATGTGTGTTTCACTTGTATCACTGCATTTTAACGTGTGTGTGTTCATGATTATGCATTCACTGTATTCAGCATGTGTATACTTTTGGTCTGCTTGAAGGGCAGGCTGCGCTGGGTAGGGGCTGGCCACTTTTCTTTGCAGACTGTTGCTTTGTGGCCCCCAACCCCCTCCCCCCTCTCCTCTCCCCTCTCCCCGCCTGGCATTTTATGTATTCATTAGACAGCGCCATGTGGTCTTTACCCTCTTTACCCTGACGCGGCGTCGGGGGCGCGGCGCCGACGTCATGCGGCGTCTTGCGGCGGGCCCAGCGTTTGCTTCCTTCAAATGCAGGAAGTCGCGTGGGCGCATGGCCGCACTTTGTCTTCCGTGCTGGCTGCAGGCTTGTTCCGGCTGCTGCCTTCGCTGACCAGGTAAGCGGCCCCTCCCGTTGGGGCTGTTAAATGGGGAATGCATTTCCTTGCAGTAATATAGTGGGGAGTCACTTTGTATTAAGGGGGCGGGATTTGGCTCTAATTTAAGGGCACTTTGGTGCCATGCTTATGTTTTTTGTACACGTGAGGATCTGATGGTTTTTCTTTTCCTTGCAGATCCTGGGATCCCTGCTTATGGTGGCCCTCCGGCTCTATGTGCCTGGCTAATTATTGGGATAGCTATTTAATGTATATATACATAGACTATATATAAATATATATATATATATATATATATATATATATATATATATATATATATATATATATATATATATATATATAGTTTATTAAAGGGGACCTTAACTTAAAAAAAAAAATTTAAAAAAAAAAAAATCCTCCCTTCCGGGACATTACTAATAAAGGGGCATCCCGGGTTGGCTTATTCTTTAAAAGTCCCAGTATTGCGAATACCATAAATCACCATATGGAGGCTTCCGTAAATTCCGGAAACGGTTCTGCTGAGCCGTTCGGGGGGTGCGTAGGTTGTGGGGTTCCACTCCCAGCTGATGATGTCTTTATTTGCATCCCTTGTGCAAAACAGACTATTGCGCGCCAGTCCGTTGCTTCGGCTGCGGGTCCATCGCATCCTTCATCATCTCCTACCTCTCCCTCCCTATTCCGGACCCCGCATGACACTGTCAAAAGTGGGGATTCGCATTCCGAGGCGGCAGCACAGCCCAGCCCCCGGAAAGTAATGCCCGTTAAAGCAGCGTTAAAGGCCGCTGCAAAACGAAGGCACCTGACTCCGGTACCCTCGGCTCCACAGGACCAGTTTTGTGAACCTGTGGAATGGTCCGATGGATCCCCGGACGAGGATGAGTTCCCGTCGGAGTCAGATGAGCCGACAGGTCAGCTTGTGGCTGATGAGATTGGCGATTGGTCAGAGGGGGTTGTTTTTGACACCCCCTCTATTCTGGCTCAAATGTTTAAAATTTTGAGTTTAGATACGCCTGAGGCGGCCGCCCCGCCTAAGGGTCAGTTGTTTAAAGAGCCTCAGCCGCGTTTGGTTTTTCCCAGACAACACCACTTTGAGAGGGTGGTTCTTAAGGAATGGGAACATCCCACGCGGTTATCTGGAATTCCTTCCAGTTGGGAAAAGCGTTATCCTTTTCCACCAGAATTGGTGAAGCTTTGGTCTGTTCCTCCTGACGTCGATACCCCTGTACTAGGGCTCTCCAGCTCGGCTATGGTACAATCTGCTGAAACCACTGTCCCTAAAGATGGGGAAGATCGTCGGATTGACCAATACGCTCGACATGGTTTTATCTATTCCGGGTCAGCGTTGCGCCCGGTATGTGCTTCAGCCCTTATTCTATTGGCAATTAAGTCCTTAATTCAGGGGCTATATGAGGATCTTAATCCCGCTTGCAAACAGTTCACTGTGCTTAAGCAGTGTGAATCTTTTGTGGCTTATGTCCTGGCTGCTCAGGACGATGCGCTGACTATGAGTAGCAAGGCAGCAGCTATGCTGGTGGCTATTCGCAGGTCAGTATGGCTGCGTCAGTGGTCAGCGGACACGGCTTCCAAAAAGGTGCTCACAGCTCTCCCCTTTTTGGGGTTGCGTCTGTTCGGGGAGAAAATAGATTCAGTCGCAAAGGGTGGTAAGATGCCACAACGCAAGAGGCCTCGTGGCCCCTTTAGGGGGGCAAGTTCCGGTAGGCCTTCCTTTCGAGAATTCAGAGCGGGCAAGGGTGCGTCCTTTCCTGCTACCAGTGGCGCAGGTTGGACTCGGGGGAGGGGCCGTGGCCGGCCCACTCAGTCCTGGGGCACCAAGCCCAAACCTGCTGATAAGCTCACTCAGCAATGAGGGGCTGCCCTCACCCGTGCGGGTGGGGGGACTATTGCGACACTTCTACCATTGGAACCAAGTGGTTCCAGGCAGATGGATCCAGGAGGTAGTGTCGCCCGGTTACGACCTGGAATTCGAGTCTCGCCCTCCTTCACGGTCCGTTCATGGGTCGGTTCATCCCGGCCTGAACTCTCATCAGGACGGAGTGTGTCTTTCTTTTGCCCAAATTCACACGAGAACGCTTCAGCTATTTCTGTTAGCATGTTAGGACCAGCAACCTCAGTCGCTGGATCAGTCCTTCCAGTTGTCCTCCCGTGTACGGCAGTCCCTCCTGTGGTGCTTGGTCTCGACCAATCTTGTGTAGGGCAGGCCTTTCCTGACCCCCCTTTGGAAAATTGTCACCACGGACGCCAGTCTGTCGGGATGGGGCAGATTCTGGAAGGAGCTGCAGTTTCAGGGGCAGTGGGGACCTCAAAGGCCCCACTTACCCATCAATATTCTGAAACTGAGAACCATCCGTCAGGTGCTTGCTCTCCTGACTCAGCGCTTTCTGGGCCTTCCGGTCCAGATGTGTTCAGACAATCAAACAGCGGTCTTCAGGGAAGGACTCCCAGTCTGAGTACTCTCAGAGAAGTGTCCCTGATCCGGACCTGGGCAGTGTTCCATGTTCCCTGTCTCTCGGCGGTTTACATTCCAGAGGTGATGAAACAGGTAGCGGACCGGTTGAGCAAGGGCTCTCCCCATCTGGAAGATTAGGCTCTCCATCCTCGGGTGGTTCGCTCACTGTGTCTCCAATGGGGGACCCCGGAGGTGGACTTGTTGGCCCCTCATCACTATCACAGGCTCCCGAACTTTGTGTCGCTCTCCCAGGATCCTCTGGCAGTGGACGCCATGTCCCTGAACTGGGGAGCTCTGGGATTTCTATACCTGTTTCCCCCGATGCCCATGCTGGGCAGGGTTCTTCAGAAGTTGGCTCTGGAAAAGGTGTACGCCGTTCTCGTGGCCCCAAGGTGGCCAAGACGAGTGAGGTTCGCAGACATCGTTCGGCTGGCAGTGGACTAGTTCGTTCTGCCTCTTTGGCCCGATCTGCTCACTCAGGGTCAATTGTGTTACCCCAATTTACCAGCGCTGGGTTTGATGGCCTGGCTGCTGAAACCTCCATCCTGAAGGAGGAGGGTCTTTCTGATTCTGTCATTAAGACTCTGATCAGTGCCCGGAAGAGGTCTTCTTCCATCACTTACTATAGGACTTGGAAAGCCTATATCGCTTGGTGTGAGATAAGATCTTTTCCTTGTAGGGTCTTTTCGGTCTCCAGGATTCTGGAGTTTTTACAATCAGGGCTGGACTCTGGTCTCCAGCTTAGTACGTTGAAAGGGCAGGTCTCTGCCTTATCTATCTTTTTTCAGAAGCGTGTTGCGCTTAAACCTTTAGTTAAAACTTTTTTCCAGGGGGTTACGCATGTGCGGCCTCCCAGGAAACCATTACTCCCTGTTTGGGATTTGAATTTGGTTCTTTCGGCTCTTCAGGCTCCTCCTTTTGAGCCTTTGCAAGATATTGCTTTGTCTACCCTGACTCAGAAGATTGTCTTCTTGGTAGCTATCACTTCTGTCCGGCGTGTCTCAGAGTTGGCGGCCTTAACTATCCAGGCGCCTTAGTTTGAGAGGCATCAGGATAAAGTGGTCTTTTGGTTCAAGCCAGACTTTCTTCCTAAGGTTGTTTCTGCTTTTCATTTGAATCAAGATATTGTTCTTCCCTCCTTGTGTCCTAATCCTAAGAATGACAAAGAGAGGGTTTTGCATTGTTTGGATGTAGTACGCTGTGTTAAGTACTACTTGATTATCACGTCTCCTTTTCGTAGGACGGATTCCTTTTTTGTTGTGCCCCATGGGCCTAAGAAGGGTTTGGCACCATCCAAATCTGCCATTAGCAAGTGGATACGTCAGGCCGTTACTGCGGCCTATTCTGCTAAGGGAAGAGTTCCCCCTTTTCGTATCACTGCTCATTCCACTCGCGCTGTTGGGGCGTCTTGGGCATTTCAGCACCAAGCTTCTGTTGATCAAGTTTGTAAGGCCGCCACCTGGTCTTCTGTTCACACTTTTTCTAAGTTTTACAAAGTTGATGTGCGGGCCTCAGCGGATGCTGTTTTTGGCCGCAAAGTTCTGCAGACTGCAGTCATTTAAGTTATGCTTCACCTGGCCTTGAGATGCCCTTCCCTTGTGGACACTGCTTTTGGATGTCCCAATATTGGATGAATATTTAAGAAGTGAAGCGGGGTGTGTGGCACACCAAGAATAATACTATTTTGTGAGTACTCACCTGAAAAATGGATATTGTTGGTGTGCCACACACCCTGCTTCACCCCCACCCTTTTCGGTATTATCAAAGCATTTATATGGTGAAGCCCTTTTTTATTTATATCAAAATTGATTTTTGAGGTTACCGGTGGAATACTGATACCTTGTCTTTCTGCTTTTTAAATATACTGGTGATTGAAGGGAGGTACCAGGTATATATAGGCCGGAAGGGGGCTCGTTACAAGTCTTCCTCTCTGCACTACGTCACCTGGCGGTGGATTAACCCAATAATGGATGAATATTTAAGAAGTGAAGCGGGGTGTGTGGCACACCAACAATATCCATTTTTCAGGTGAGTACTCACAAAATGGTATTTTTTCTATCTTGCAGTCCCTGCCTATGGCTGAGATTAACCCATGTGGTGCCCCGGAATGGAGGACGAGAAAGGAGTGAGTCTTACACTAGGTGGGGACTTCACCTCCCCCGTGTCCCCCTCATCTTCAGTTTTGTTACTTTTTTGGGGCAGTTTAAACAGGCTGCGTTGTGGGGAGGGAGGCTGTTTTGGTAAGCCCTCTGGTTTGGATGTCTTGGGGGTAGGGGTTTCTCTGTAATGGTATCTGGCTCTCCGAGCATGCTGCAGGTAGGTGTGTCAGAATAAATCGATTCTGTCAAATAATGCGATATTTCATTAGTCGATACTGGTATTGATTCTTTCTAGTATCGATTCTGACTCCCCCCCCCCCCCCCCCCCCCCCGCTACAGTAAAAGAAAAGTAAAAAAAAACACTCGCCTGAACTGTTTGATCCGGCCTGGTCTCCTCTTTACCCAGGGGGTCTCCCCCCACCCCCAGGCTCTTCCGGCTGCCGGAAAGTGCCCGGAATATGCCCCCCCCCCCCCCCACCTTCAGCCACCGGCAAGTCCCGTAAAATTAAAAAAAGCCATCACTTCCACCGGGTCTCCTTTTCACCGGGGGGGGGGGGGGGGGCCATCTTTATGACTATCCCCTCCCCTTTGTGTCATCCCGCTCCCGGCTGCGTCGATCCACGGCCAGAGGAGGAGAGGGGCAGGGGACCCCCTCCAGCGATGTCCGCATCTGTCATCAGTTCGGCGAGGGACAGAGAAGCTGACAATCGGAGGGAAGTAAAGAAAAAAATATATATTCCTAGTATGTCACACACCCCGCTTCCAAATATTCATGACACTTGGGAAAACCGGCCTGTAGAGGGTGATCTTGCAGAGATTACATGAAAAAAAGGAGCCCCTCCTGGTCCATAAGTACCTGGGATCTCACACCATTTCCCAGTAATTCGTCTCTGCAGATCGGCGAAGCAAGTCAGAAGATGACTCTCTCCTCCTTGCAGGTAGCCGGGGTAACTCCCGGCCTTTTTCTCTATTTCTGCCTGAACCTCTTTTTGCTTGTTATGCTATTATATGCCTCCCAGCCTTGGCTGAAGGCTCGGGCAATGGTAGATGTGCCTTAAGGTGTATATGGGAGTTTACTCCCCCCGTGAGACTCTAAATAAAGGGTATGCGGTATCCGGGTTGGTGTTGC
This sequence comes from Gastrophryne carolinensis, assembly GCA_027917425.1. NCBI lineage: Eukaryota > Metazoa > Chordata > Amphibia > Anura > Microhylidae > Gastrophryne > Gastrophryne carolinensis. The sequence continues at coordinate 223,368,122 of CM051239.1, read as the reverse complement.
CCAGCATGGGATGCCCCGTCCATTTTTATTTTCCTTATACCTTGCTGGTTTGGTGCTCTTTTCCCTATACTTCTCCCCTTCAGTTCCCCTGGGCCCTTTTTGGGTGAGAAGAGGGGGGGGGTTACGTTGGGAAAAGGGGATTATGTTAGAGGTGAGTCTATGCATCTTTTGCACCATGATTTAAAAAAAAAAAAAAAAAAGAAGAAAAATGTTATAGAAAGTGAACAGACAGCGCTTTAGTGCATACCTTTTGTGAAGTCTGCTTTTGTGTGAGGAGGGAATTTGTTTTCCCTCGTTTTTTTTCGGGCAGCGTGGTGGATCCGGAAGTGGGCGGGCCTGGCGCGCGGTGTCAGGGTCCGGCCCACTCTGTCGTCACGGTCCTCTAGTGGGGTGCAGAGCATGCTTGCGTCAGTACTAACAAGGATCATTTCCGTTTCCTCTTGCGATTCACTTTCGCTTCCTCTGTGCGCGCTGGGCTTCAGTTTCGCATTGGTAACGTGAGTACCCTTTGGCTTTGGCTGTGGGGATATTTATTATCATTGCTAGTTTTGCTGTCATGTTCATTAAAGTTGTGGTGCATATTTTAATTATGTTTTCCTCATTTCCAGGTGGAATTCCTTTATAAAAGGCGTTTCTCCCGGTCCCTGGGACTTTAAGGAGCATCCCGGGTAGCTAATTGCGTAAATCCCACATAAGCTTTGCGACTATAAATAACAAAGTATATTTGCAGAACACCATATGGAGGCATCTCAGGATACTGGGCTTACAGTTCTCTCGGGACAGACCCGGCAGTGTTTGTGGTGTGGGGCATCCCTTATAGGGGATAATGCGTTTCTTTGCATTCTTTGTGCTCAGTTGACTATAACGCAGCAGACAGGGGCCCAAGCTTCAGGGTCTGCGGGCCCTGCCTCTTCCCCTACCCCGCCGTGTCTTATCCGCACCCCTAGTGCTGTTGTCACGGGTGGAGAGTCGCATTCTGATGTTTGTGCCAGATTGGCTCACATTGAAAAATTTATTTCTTGCACTGTGGCCAGGAAGGCCTCAGCTAAAAGAAAACATTTGACTCCTGCCGTTCCAGCGAGTGAGTTTGATAATTACGAGTTGCTTGACTGGTCTGACTATTCTCCGCTTGAGGAAGGGGAATTGTTTGAGGAGTCTGAAATTTCTGATGATCAGCAACTTGTGGGTACTGATGTTGAGCAGGGTGAGTGGGATGTTTTGGACACCCCAAAGGTTCTTGCTCACTTATTTGAGGTTTTGGCAATCTCTCCCCCAGAACCAGTTCTTCCTAAAAAGGGGAGTTCTTTGGAGCCTCCAAGCCTCGTTTAGAATTTCCTAACCAGAAACATTTTGAGGATATTATTCTTAAAGAATGGGAGAAGCCTGCTCGGCTTCCTGGTGTTCCTCTGAGCTGGGATAAAAAATATCCCTTTCCAGTGGACGCAGTTAAGCGCTGGTCGTCCCCTCCTGAAGTGGACGCCGCTGTGCTCAGTTTATCCAATTCTTCCGTTTTACATTCTCCTGATTCCACTACTCTTAAGGATGGAGAGGACAAGCATATTGATCAAATGGCGTGCCTTGCGGCCTGTTGGTGCTTCGGCACTTATGGCGGTGGCTGTTAGGTCTGTTATTAAGGACCTACCGATTACCTCAGGGCTTGATCCGGCTTCTGATGAGTTTGCCGCTCTCAAGCGGTGCGAGTTGTTTGTATCTTTTGTGCTTTCTGCATTAGACGATACTATGGTCATGTGCAGTAGAACTTCCACCTTGTTGGTGGCTATTCGGCGGTCGGTATGGTTACATCAGTGGGCGGCTGATATTGTGGCCAAGAAATCGCTTACAGCGCTTCCTTTTGTGGGATTGCACCTCTTTGGAGAAAAATTGGATTCTGTCACGAAAGGAGGGAAATTACCTCAACGTAAGTGACCACGTTGTTCCGTCCGGGGGAGGCCTCCTTTAACCCTTCCTTTCGTGGGTCCAGAACTGGTAGGAGGTCGGCCTTTTCAGTCCCCAGGGGGATTGCATGGAATAAAGGAAAAGGACGTGGCCGTCCTAGTCAGAGCTGGGGGTCCAAGCCTAAATCTACTTCCAAGCCAGCCCAGCAATGAAGAGATGCCCTCACCCTTGCAAGTGGGGGGACGGCTGCGGTTCTTCTTCCAGGTCTGGGTCCAAGAGGTATCAGACAATTGGATTCTGGAAGTAGTGTCTTCCGGTTACAAGCTGGAATTCGAGTTCCGGCCTCCTCCCAGATTTTTCAGGTCTCAGATGCCCTCGTATCCATTGGTCGCTCAGGGGCTCCGGGTGGCAGTGGCGAATCTGTTATGCATGGCTGTCATCTGCCCAGTGCCTCCAGCAGAAAGGGGCTCGGGATTTTATTCCAACCTATTTGCGGTGCCCAAGATGGACGGCTCTGTTCGGCCTATTCTAGATCTAAAGCGTCTCAATCGTTATATCCGTTTCAGAAGGTTCCGCATGGAATAATTTCGCTCAACAGTCGATGCTCTCCGTCAGGGGGACTTCATGACATCCATAGACATCAAAGATGCTTATCTGCACATTCCGATTTTCCCGGCTCACCAGAGGTTTCTCAGGTTCACAGTGGAAGACCAGCATTTTCAGTTTGTGGCCCTTCCTTTCGGCCTTCGGCTCCAAGAGTGTTTACCAAGATGCTGGCAGGAGTGATGGCTATGCTCAGAGTCCAGGGCATTCGCATTATTCCATTTCTGGACGATTTTCTCATCACTGCCTCTTCCCTCAGTCAAGCGGAATTAGACACCAGGACAGTGGTGTCTACGCTAGAGAGGTTCGGTTGGGTGATCAACCATCCCAAATCCTCTTTCTCCCCGTCCAGGGAAATTCCGTTTTTGGGCTTGATTCTGGATACCCTTCAGGCCATGGGGTTTCTTCCTCAGTCCAAGATTCTTCTGATTCAAGATTTGATTCGTCTTTTCTTATCCAACCCTCATCAGTCTATCCGGCTGGGGATGAGACTGGTAGGATTGATGGTAGCCGCTTTCGAGGCAGTCCCTTTTGCCCAGTTTCACATGAGGACGCTTCAGCTCCACCTCCTAGCGAAGTGGGACAAGTGTCCGCTATCATTGGATCATGTTTGTCTGTTGTCTCCCCACGTCCTGCAGTCCCTTCAGTGGTGGCTATTGTCGAGCAATCTCAAGAAGGGCTGGTCATTTCTGACTCCTTGTTGGGAATTGATCACCACGGACGCCGGCCTGATGGGCTGGGGGGCTTCTGGAGGGAACATCAGCTCCAGGGATTGTGGGGGCCTCAGGAGGCTCACTCTCCAATCAATATATTGGAGCTACGGACCATTCGTTTGGTTCTATTTCGATTAATTCATCTTTTACAGGGACTGCCGGTTCAGATTCGGTCAGACAACCGAACAGCAGTCGCATACATCAATCACCAGGGAGGGACTCGCAGTTGGGGTGCCCTCCGGGAGGTCTCTTTGATCCTTCATTGGGCAGAGATGTTCCTTGCATCTCGGCAGTCTACATTCCGGGAGTAGAGAACATGGAGGCGGACTCCTTGAGCAGAGGATGCTCTCGCCGGGGAGAATGGTCTCTCAATCCCAGGGTTTTTCGGTTCCTTTGTCGCAAGTGGGGGACTCCGGAGTTGGATCTTTTTGCTTCTCGTCACAACCACAAGCTTCCAGCTTTTGTGTCTCTATCTCAGGATCCTCTCTCAGTAGCAGTGGATGCCATGTCTCTGACCTGGGAGGATCTGGGGTTCCTGTTCCTGCAAGTTAGTACTGGTAGGGGCGCCAGCAATTCTGGTGGCTCCAAGGTGGCCAAGACGTCTGTGGTTTGCAGACGTCGTAAGGCTGGCAGTGGATCAGTTCCATCTGCCTCTTCTTCCAGATCTCATCACCCAGGGTCAACTTCTTTACCCCAGTTTACAAACGCTGGCTTTGATGGCGTGGCTGCTGAAATCTCCATCTTAAAAGAAGAGGGTCTTTCTGATGCGGTGATTCAGACTTTTGTTAGAGCTAGGAAGAAGTCTTCCTCTGTCATCTACTACAGGACTTGGAGGTCCTATATTGATTGAAGTGAGACTAGGGCCTTGCCTTGCAGGGTTTTTTCGATTCCTAGAATTTTGGAGTTTCTGCAACGTGGTCTGGATATGGGGTTCCAGATTAGTACTTTGAATGGACAGGTCTCTGCCTTGGCTATTTTCTTTCAAAGGTCATTTGCTCTTCATCCTTTGGTCTAGACCTTATTCCAGGGGGTCACGCATGTGCGGCCTCCTAGAAAGCCCTTGCTTCCAGTGTGGGACCTAAACTTGGTGCTTTCTGCTATGCAGGTTCCTCCTTTTGAGCCATTGCAGGATATTCCTCTTCCTATTCTTACTCAGAAGGTTGCCTTTTTGGTGGCTATTACCTCTGTCCGCCGGGTTTCAGAGTTGGCGGCCTTGTCCATTCAGGCCCCTGATTTTGAGAGGCATCAGGACAAGGTGGTTTTCCGTTTTAAACCGGATTTCCTTCCTAAAGTGGTTTCGGCCTTTCATCTAAACCAGGACATTGTTCTTCCTTCCTTGTGTCCTAAGCCTAGTAATGACAGGGAAAGGGTTTTACATTCTTTGGATGTAGTTTGTTGCGTTAAATATTATTTGGTGACTACTTCGGCCTTCTGTAAGACGGATGCCCTTATTTGTGGTGCCCTCCGGGCCTAGGAGGGGTTTGGCACCTGCCAAGTCCTCCATTAGTAAATGGATACATCAGGCCATTTTTGGGGCCTATTCTGCTAAGGGGAAAGTTCACCCTTTTCGGGTCACTGCTCATTCTACTCGTGCTGTTGGGGCTTCTTGGGGTTTTCAGCACCAGGCTTCTGTTGAACAAGTCTTCAAGGCTGCGACTTGGTCTTCTGTGCCTACTTTTTCTAAGTTTTACAAGGTTGATGTGCGGACCTCAGCGGATGCTGCTTTTGGCCACAAAGTTCTGCAAGCTGCAGTAGTTTAAGTTATGCATTATTTCCTTGGTTGGATCCCCACCCTTTATAGACACTGCTATTGGATGTCCCAAATGTCATGAATATTTGGAAGCGGGGTGTGTGACATACTAGGAATAATACCATTTTGTGAGTACTCACCTGTAAAATGGGTATTACGAGTATGTCACACACCCCGCTTCCCCCGCCCTTTTTTGTTCTGGGATCCTTTGTATGGTGAATCTTATTTTTCTCTTTTTGATTATACAATATAATTGGCTCTTCCTGGTTCCTCACTGCTATCTTATACTGGGCAATGATGGGAGGTCCCAGGTACTTATGGACCGGGAGGGGCTCCTTTTTTTCATGTCATCTCTGCAAGATCGCCCTCTACAGGCCGGTTTCCCAAGTGTCATGAATATTTGGAAGCGGGGTGTGTGACATACTCGTAATACCCATTTTACAGGTGAGTACTCACAAAATGGTGTTATCTTTTTTTTTAATAAATGTCATTTTTTCTTATGTGTGGTGTCTTTTTTACTGTTAACTTCTTGTGAACTGGTAAGGGATCCATCAGACCCCTATACCAGTTCACAAGGCTTAGCGGGCTGGCAAGTCACCTTCGACTAGCGGGTGACTTGCCATTAACCCCAAGCCCCCTCATCACTTGTCTCCCCAAAGCCTGGGGGAGGGGCAGAAGGGCCTGGGGCCATTAGGCTATGCCGGCTTGTAGCCTGCAGGGCCAGGGGCCCCTGCGCCTTGTTCTACAAGCCCCCATAGCTGGTTCCTGGGCTGGTTATGCTGGGTAAGGGGGACCTCACGCCATTTTTAGGGGGATTTTTAAGGGGGGGCCCCATGTCATTTTTTGTATTAACCTTTTTTTAATTAACCCATTACCTATCACCCAGCAGGTACAAAAGGCTTCCAGCAGCAGCAGGAGAGCAGAAGCCAAAATGATCAGCGTGGGACCAAGTGCTCCAGGATGGATAGGAGGTCAGTATAAAAAAAATAAAAAAAATTCTCTGTGTTTTTTTTTTTTTTTTTTAATCGGGATATATCGAGATACGTATTGTATCGCCAGATTCTTGCAAATTCACACCCCTAGCCGCAGGTGCCTGCGTCCTTACATGTGGGAGGCAGAGGTTGCTGACGGGGGAAGGCTTTTGCCCAGCTCATGGACAGGAGTCGTGGGGAGCTTCCCGCCGGCACAAGTGCAGCAGCACTGATTTTGGGGTACATCTTGCTCTGCTCTGGTTTCTTGGTTCTAGGGCTTTACTCCCTGCTGACATGGTGCACTCCACCGCCTTGTCTGAGATGGTCAAGCAAGAAGGTAATGCTGTAACCATATCCTTGGCTGAGTAGGAGGAGGATCTCTTCCTGGAGCCAGAGGACTGCCCCCTGTCTGGAGTGGTGTCAGACGAACAGGATGGAAGGAAGGAGGATGCTTCACTGGATCCACAGTGGGATGCCATTGATAAACTCATCTGAGCCAATAGAGAGATTTTGGGCCTGAACCTTGGCTGTTGCATCGGACAAGAATCCAGATGCCTACTAGAACGAGAAGGTCTATAAGGCATTTCCAGATCAACTGCTTTTCAACTGGACAAGGAGTGGGAACAGCCGGACAAGGTTTCCTCTCTTTCAAAGTTCCCATTTCCTGACAAGGCTCTCCATAAATCGGCTTGGTTACCTACGGTGGATGACCCTATTGCCTGCCTGGCCAAGCATACAGTGCTCTGATAGCACCTCTCTTAAGGATGTGGTGGTCTGAAGTCTTGACACTGTCGGTTGGCACTTATTTAACATGGATGGTGCAGTCGCATACACTTATGTAAAGTTTCAGGGGGGCACCAGGAGCAAGAGAGCCTGCCGGGCTTCTTGCATGGGCAGAGCATCATGTCCCTTGTATTTCAGCTTTTTAGATTCCAGGAGCAAACGCCTCTGTGGATTTTATCAGCACAGTAACTGTGGATCCGGGAGTGGAATTACACATGATTGTTTTGGCTGGTGTATGCATTTCCACCGCTGTAGCGTCTTTGTTGTAAAAGGTGAGCCTAGAGAGCCTCACAACCATTCTGGTTGCTCCTTATTGGCCAAGGTGAACCTGGCTTGCACACTTGGCCAGGTCGACCTCTTCGACTGCCGGACAGGCCAGGTCTGCTGACACAATGCCCACTTCTACTTTCCAATTCAGTTTCTGGCTTTGACAGCATGGCAATTGAATCCCAAGATTGAATCAGAGGGTTCCCTGCCGAAGGTGGTTTCAGCTTTTTATCTGAATGAGGGCATTTCAGGGTATTGTCCAAATCCAAATCTGGATGTGGTTCAAGCAAGTTTTATCTAACGTTTACAGAGTCTCTGCATAAGACTGATTTGTATGTGGTTCCAGCTGTACCCCAAAAAACACTACCAGCTGTTGAATTAGACAGGCTGTTTCTAAGGTCTGTTCTGCCAAGGGTAAGGATCCTCCTTTTCATTTGACAGCTCATTCTCCTAGAGCTGGGGGTGCGCCCTGGAGCCTCCTGCACCTGGCTTTGGACTAGATGACCAAGGCTGATGCCTGATCATCTTTCTATGCATTTACTTTCTTCTACAAGGTAGAAGTAGTTTTGTTCCTAGCTGGGGTCTGACATGTCTACTTTCACTGCTAAACTAAAGTTAGCACTTAGTGCACAGTAGTTTCTGTGGTTATCGGAATTACCTTTATATGTTGTTCCCTACCTTTGAGAACGGCTTTGAATGGCCCACTCATCATCGTCTCTGGATGGACCACTCGACCAATTTTTGTACTTTCCCGTAAAAGTTTTCCCTGGACACTGGGAAGATTGTGACTGTGCTAGTTTCCATTGCCTTTGACAAAAGCCGCTGAGGTTTTCTGGTCTTGTATTTGTTTAAATCGTTCCTCTTAGAGACATGGTCTCAACTTCTTTGTACAGGGGAAAATACTAGTAAGCCGGGCTCTAGACCTTCCTACAGGAGGAGTTACAGCTTTAGTTCTAGTCCCTGACTGTTGGCTACAAGCAGTACCCACCCATCAGTGATCAGTGTCTCGGATAGACAATTAGGGAAAACCTTTTTACAGGTAAGTACAAAAATTGGTGGTATTTGGCGTGACTATGCTTTAAAGTGGACCAACACCCCATGCTGATTGGCCCGGGAACCCCCGATCGGGGGTGCCCCGCTGTGTGAAACCCCCCAGAAAGCCCCAAAATCCCTACCTGCTCCTCGATCTAGTGGCGCATGTGCGAGCCGCCGCTTGCGCATCCCTCTAGCAGGGCGCGCACCCGCGCCGGCCGTTTGTGAATGCGCGCTCCCTGTAAGAGTGACGCGCTCGCTTGTCCGTCGACGGACCTCGCTTGCCCGTCGGCGGGGATTGGCTGCAGCGGTCACGTGGGAGCGGGGTTTTTGGGGCTTTCTGGGGGGGTTTCACATAGCGGGGCACCCAGGATAGTCAAAATCCTGGGCGTTGGTCCAATTTAAAAACAAACAGTCCCACTGTGCTACAAATGTGAGGTTGTGGAAAACCATTTCATGTCATAGGTTATACATCATAGTAAGACTGAGTATGACATTCTCTCCAAGGCAAAATTTCAAAGCAGACTGGGGTTTCAAGGAAGCCCAGGGTTGATGACTGTAGACTGTAGTAGTGATTGCCAAGAAAACTTAGTGCTTTAGATCAAATTCCCTGTGAACTCTCTCTCCTCTGCAGCAGATGATGACTCATAGATGTGTGTTTCAATGTGAGGGTCCTTTCAGAAGTCAATTCCTTTTGGACATCCAGAAAATTGAATCAGCAGAAGAAAGCAAGTTCTATAAAGTTTGTCAGGGAATGCAAAGTTCTCGGAAATAAAATATAAAAGTAAAAAAAAAACCTCAACCGACCCCTCGTTCGATCTGGTTAGGCTATCCTCTTCACCCGGGGGGCTTTCAGTCCCCCCCCCCCCCCCGGGGATTTTCAATCTTCAGGAGAGAGCCCCACCGGCCCTCTTCCCCTGCCCTCCTGATGGGCGCCACCGTGGCTTCACGACTAGCCACGCCCCTTTGGGGTTGGGGCAGATGATGTCACCCCTGCGGGAGTCATCCAGGCTTCCTGCGGGTCAGCTGTCAGATGCTCCGATTACTGGCGAGAGGAGGAGAGAGGCAGGAGATCCTCTAATCCCCTGCCTCCCCCCAGCAATCACGACATCTCTCATCGGATCGGCGGGGGACACAGGAGCTAACAAACGGAGGTGAGTAAAGAAAAAAAATACTTTTTTTTTTTAATAAAGAAATGTTTTCTGTGTGGTGGTTTTTATTTACGGTTCACCCTTTGTGAACTGGTAAGGGATCTATGATACCCCTATACCAGTTCACAAGGCTCTGGGTCTTGCCATTAACCCCGAGCCCCCCCATTACCTGCCTCCTCAAAGCCCGGGGGGGGGGGGGGGGGGGAAGAAGAGCCCGTGGCCGTTAGCCTATGCCGGCTTGTAGCCTACAGAGCCAGGGGCCACCAAGGCTGGTGCCCAGGCTGGTTATGCTGGGTAAGTGCGACCTCACAACTTTTTCTGGGGGGGATTTTTAAGGCTTTTTAGCCCTTAAAATTCCCCCCAAAAATGGGGCCCCTCTGGGAAGGGGGACCCTATGTAATTTTTTTAAAATTCAAAATTAAAATTTAATTTAAAATAGCAATATATTGTCTTTGAGACAGACTCGGGATATAACGTATCGTCATACGTGTATCGCATTACTTATCGTATCCCCAGATTCTTGCCAATTGACACCCCTACAATGTTGTTCAGCCTGCAGATGTCAATATGGGTAAATAAAACGTAGTCTAGCTGATCTGATGTGAGCGCAGCCGATCACGCCATAGGACCGAGAAAGGTGAGTTTCCTGGGCGACCTTGGGGGTCTCACACTGCTGGGCATCCTGAATTCTGGTGCCCCAGGGTGCAAGGACCAAAATCCCAGGTTTTGTTCCACTTTAAATCTATTAATAGTTCTAGGCTGTTAATTTTAATAATATAGTACATACTGGTACATTCAAAAATGTTGCTTCAAACTTATTAAAAATATTGTTGAACCTGTACCTACACACAAAAAAGGTAAGCTGAAATCTATAGATGGCATTCAAAGAATGTTGATAGAGCAGAAACCAGTAGGTCAAGGGTTTTCGTACTGCAGGGAAGGTTAAAGTTTACTTTACTGTAAGTTTACTTTACTGTAAGTTTACTTTACTGTAAGTTTACTTTACAGAATTTCCCTGCACTAAGTGCAATGATACTGCACCACCTAAATAACAGTGGGGCACAATGTGCCAATCTGGTGTCACCTGACCTGATTACAACAAACACACTCTGCGGTCCCAGTACACCGCACATCTGACAATACCCAGATCGGCAAAAAATTCTGCTTTTAAGGGACATTCCAGGAAAAGGGATACATTTTCCTGCTTTCTGCTCTCACCAGGTTGGCTGTCAGGAGCTACATCTTTTATACAGCTTTCATTCAGCCTGATTTATATTAAACAATAATTCCCAGTGAACTCTCTCTCCTCTGACTCATAGATGTGTGTTTCAATGTGAGGGTCCTTTCAGAAATCAGTTCCTTTTGGGCATCCAGAAAAATTAATCAGCAGCAGAAAGCAAGTTCTATAAGGTTTGTCAGGGAATGCAAAGTTCTCGGAAATAAAAGATGCTGCCCCTGACAGCCAGCATGGGGCAAGCAGAAAGCAGGCTAATTGAACCCTGGAAAGAATAGGATGGAGTCCAAACCACAGCAGTGGTAACTTGAATATAGAGGCAAATTAGAAACTCAATTTAAATTGCATTGTTAGCTTTTCTTTTTAAAGTTATTGTGTTTTGGTGGTTTTTAAAATATTTCGAATTTTTATTCAGTCTGAAATGTGTGTTTCCACAGTTGGTTACCCGAAGCTCAAGTTGTCCAGACAGCTTTGAACTCTGCAGCTAACAATGTTTATCAGTACGGCAGAGAGTGGATTACTAACAAGGTAGGACATCCAGTATTTATTCAGATATACCGTATTTTTCGCCATGTAAGATGCACTTATTTTCCCCCAAAAGTGGGGGGAAAATGTAAAAAAAAAAACGGAAACTCGCATATCCATTGCTCCCGTGCTGCTGGCTGGGCTGCCATAGCCACGGGAAGCCAGAAGATGAAGGAGCGGCAGATGTCCCCCCTGTCCGCACTACCCCCGCCATCGCTGCTTCTTCCCTGGTGTGAGCACAGAGCAAACACCTGACTGCAGCTGGTGGACGTGACCGATGCTTTGAGGCCACACCCATTCGCCGCAGAGCCGAGTGTTTGCTCTGTGTGTGCATGCGCCGCCAGAGAAGAAGCAGTGGCGTGACATCAGGCAGTGATCAGTTGCCCTGCTCGTCTGCCCACCGCTCCTCCGTCTTCTGGCCTCCCAAAGCTGTGGTGGCCCTGACAGCTATGAGGGAGTGATGGAGATATCTGCCTATAATTGTGGGGTTATACAGCTTGCCTATTATTTGGTTCTTTAGCGGCCGGTGTTTTATCACAATATTTGGTTCAGAATATATTTTTTTCCTATTGCATGGCACGGCCTGCTTCAAGAAGTCCTTATGTATGGGATATTTCGCCACAAGGTGGCGCAGTGTACTGCAGAAAAATGGTGTGCCTAATGAGGGATGCGGAGTTCCTGTCCTAGCTTCTGAGGGGGTGAGTGTTTTGGGGACTGTGTTCTGGATGCCCCTTGTTTGCCTGTTTGGTTTTGGGGTCCCCCCCCCCCCCCCCACCCTGGCCCGGCTCCTGCCGTTGCCTGCTCGCTCTCCTCTCCCCCCCCCCCCCCCCCCGGCGTGCGTTCCGGGGGGGGGGGGGGCCTTGGGGGGTGTCAGCGGCGAGGTGTTTTTTACGTGAAATTGTGTTTTAACGTTGTTTCGCCACAGTCGCCGATTTGTACTTCGCTCCGCGGCGGGCGGCGCTATGGCGATGAGCCGTTTATTCTAAGTATACAGTACGTCCTGCTCCAGATATAATACTTACACTTGGGTTATCCTCCGCCAGATGGCACTGTGCACTGCAGACATGCAAAAACGGGCTCCTCCCGGCCCTTCATATACCCGGGAACCTCCCACAAATCCCCAGATTTCTCTGCAGTGCTGACTGCGAAGACATGAAGTATCACTCTCTCGCAGGTGAGCGGGGCTATTGCAGCCTGCGGCCCTGTTGGACTATTCCCACCCGTCCTTGATTTGATGTGCCTCCCAGCCTGGGCTGCGCTGGTCGGGTGAAGGTAGGCAGCACCATGCGTGCTTAACGGAGCCATGCTCCACCGCAGTCCCCCACCAAAGGGTAGGCGGTTCATGCTGATGGTGAGCCTCTAGTGGATGTCCCTCCCGCATTATTGCCCCATGCCCCGTGTAGCGGTGGACCCTGTGTAAAGGGTCGCTATCCTCCCTCGTTTTCCCCCGTATTCGGGGGAAAAGAAGGGGGGTGTGTGTGTGGTGGTCTCAGTGTACTGCGTTGTTATGCTTATGGCCGTAGTTTTGCCCTTGGCGGCAACCGGGTGTCAGAGCCGCGCTGCTTGCTCTTTTTATTTGGCCGCCACCGTCTTTGCCTTCTCACTTTTTCATTATAGTTTACTGTGCTGGGTGGCGGCCTCGTCAGACTACTACTATTCATTAGCAGATGCCTTTAACTAGCATATTCTATACTTGGCTTGTCAAGCCTGGACTGCTAACTCAGAGCTTCGCACTCTTTGGGGGAGGCGGGGACCTGGCGTGGCGCGTTCCGCGTCACGCCCAGATTGAGCCCGCCCTTCGAGGTTCATTTGGCGCCATTTTGTTGCTCTTCGCGCGCCCGTTTGCGGTCCTTCTCCTCCCCAGGTCGGTAAGTGCCCTCGTGGGCGATTTCATCATTAGTATTTTTTCTGCTGCGCATGGCCCTGACACCTCTTATTCCCCTTCTGTCTTTCAGACGTCAAAGATTCCGGTGGCTTCTCCCGGCCTAACATATATTGTAGCGGGCTTACAAAATTCTCCCACATTCCTAGCGGGTCTTTGGGACATCCAGGGTTGCCTATTGCGTAAACCCCTACTGGCATATATTGCATTAATAATCACCATATGGAGGCATCTCAGAATTATGTGACCGGGGTCCCTCCGGGACAAGACCGGCTGTGTACAGCGTGTGGACTGCCCCATGCTGATGCGGACACAGCACGGGTCTGCGGACCCTGTGCTGAACAAGTACTGGCCCTGCAGTCAGGGTTGCCAGTGGCTGCGCCTCGTTTCAATACACCTCTCTCCCTGTGCTTAAATCTCACTCCTGATGAGTCGCACTCGAGCGGGAATGACCAGCAAGTCGTGCCGCGCAGACTGCCTACAGCCGATCAGGTTATTTCGAGGTTGGCAGAGCACTTGGGCCCTGGTAAGAAGCGGTCCCTGATGCCTCTGGTTTCGCCCATTCCTTCTGAATCTAAGGAGTTCACTGCTGAGCAGGGTTTTGCTCTTTCTGATGAAGGTCGGCTATTCTCTGACGAGGGCTCATCTGACGAGGGGCCGAGGAGTCATGATGATACGGGCCCCGGTTCTTGGGGCCTGTGTGACACCGATGAATTACTGATAAAGATCTTCGAGGTCTTGTCTATCTCTCCCTGGTGAGGCTTCCAGGCCATACAGCGCTGCCGCGTTTGGAATTTCTGGAGCAGGATCACTTCCAGGCTCTTGTACTCAAAGAATGGCAATGCCCTAGTAAACTTCCAGGGGACTGGGATTGGAAATACCCCTTTCCCCCTGATGTGGTTAACTGCTGGTCATCACCTCCCGTGGTGGATGCACCGATCATTGGGGTTCTTAACCCCCCCTTTATTGCAGCCCCTACTTATCGCAGCCCTTCGGGATGCTGAGGACCGACACATTGATAGGCTGGCCTCCCACGCCTTTTCTTGTGCAGGGACGACTCTGCGCCCGGTCTGTGCAGCGGCAATCTCTGCAGTGGCCGCTAGGACCCTCATCAGAAAGATGATTGATCATCAACCTGAGGATCTCCCCTGGGAGGTGTTTAATGCACTCTCCAGTTGTGATGTATTTGTAAGGTTTATCCTTTTAGCTCTGGATGACACCATTAGCATGTGCGCAAGAACTTCCGGCTATACGCCGACTGGTCTGGCTGCGACAGTGGGGTGTTGACGATGCTATAAAAAAGATTCTTACTGGGCTTCCCTTTAGAGGGCGATGCCTATTCGGGGCCCGTCTGGACCTGTTTGGAAAAAGGGCAAAACTCCCCTTTGCAGAAGGCGGTCTCGGCCTCCTCGGGGCAGGGGGCACTCCACCCCCCTATGTTAGGGTCAAACCCGAACAAGGGGTGTCCTTCCAGCTTTTTGGTATAGATTCCTGCCCCAGGAGTGGCAGACAACGCCCTGGCCCCTCCGGCAGGACTAAGTCCAAATCTTTCACCAAAACCCCCCAAGCATGATGGGGCGCCCTCGCCCTTCTGGGCGAGGGGATGGCCGCAGCACCTTGCTCCTATCTGGAGGCATCATGCCTCGTTCTGATGGGTTCAGGAGGAAGTTTCCTCTGGATGCAGGATAGTGTGTGCTGGGCGGCCCCTTCCCGAGATTATCAGGATGCTTCTGGTCCCTGTCTCTCTTCAGGAGTTGGCGCAGGCCGCGCGTGGTCTGGGGTCACTTGCAGGTTTCCCTTAACAGGCAGAGGCAGGGGCCTCTACACCAATCTTTCCACATTCCCCCAAGAGAATGAGGGACTCTGCCCATTCTGGCCTTCCATAGGTGTGGCAATTTACATTCACAGGCGGTTTCTGCATGGTTTCTCTGAGTTGGGCCGCCAGTGCCCTGTGTCCAGGGACCTCTTGCCGTCTGTGGAGATCTAAGATGCTTATTTCATTGCCACTGTGTCTTCTGGGCACCGAGGAGGTTAGTGTTGGAGGTCCAACACTGCTGATTGTGACCTTGTTATCTGGCCTCTCTTCTGCTCCGAGTGATCGCCAAGGCGATGACGGGGGTGATGTCTCTGATGAGACCAAGGGGGCGTCCGCACGAGGAACTGTCTGGTCGTCCTTCTTTGCTTTCCAATCTCTACGTCAGGCTGAGTTTGTTACTTGGCTGGTGGTGTCCTTTGGGAGTCTTTGGATGGGTGCTCAATCACCTAAATTCCTCATTTTCCCCTTATTTGGTATCTCCATTCCTAGGGTTGAACTTGGATTCGGTTCAGGCGGGAACCTGCTTCCTTGACTATAAAGGGGACAATCTGGTTACATGGGCTCGGTCCCTCTTTGCTGTTACCGTCTCTTCACCAGGCTGGATTGCAGCTGGTGGGCCTGTTGGTGGCTGCTCAAAGGTTGTCCCTTATGCTCAGTGCCCTTGGGCTCTTCTGCAACATATATTGTAAATGCTGGACTGGGTTCCAGCTTCCCTGGAGCTGGGTCTGTGTACCCTTGCACCTTGGTACGGTGGTTCCCCTTGAGACTGTTGTACTCAAGGAACCAGTCAGGGGGCACCCCCTTCCCTGCGTCTTCCTGTAGATGGATACCAAATCTATCAGGTTGACGTAGGGGGGATTTTTTCTTCTAAAATCCCCCCTGGTTCCTGGGGAGATGGGACCTTTTGGGGCCCATTCACCTGTCTAATTTTTGAAGCGGTAGGCTTTCAGGTTGGCTCTATCTCGCTGGACTTCTCCCTTACAGGATCTGTCTATTTGGGG
This sequence comes from Gastrophryne carolinensis, assembly GCA_027917425.1. Lineage (NCBI taxonomy): Eukaryota > Metazoa > Chordata > Amphibia > Anura > Microhylidae > Gastrophryne > Gastrophryne carolinensis. Next base: position 223,352,498 of record CM051239.1, on the reverse strand, counting down.
CTCCTTGTTCTGTCTGACAGGGACTGTATTATTTATCTGTGTGGACGCGGAGCAGGCTGATCCTCCAGGAAGGTATCTGACCCTGATCTGGGTGGAGGACCGCTTTCCCTGCATATCAGCGATATTCGCTCCGGTGGATGTCCTCTGCGACAGGATGTGCTAATTCTTGTGTCACTATGTGATCCCTCTAGGGTGGATCTTTTTGTGCCCCGTCACTTTCATGGGTTCTAGGCCCTTGTTTCCCTGTCTCAGATTGTTCTGACTTTGGTCATGAGACTTAGTAACTTTATGGCTGGACATTCTATTCCTTATGTCTTATCTTCATTTACCCAGCTAGGCAGGGTTCTGCGCAGGTTGCTCTGAAGAGGGGGAACCAGTGATGCTGGTGGCCTAGTGGAGTGTGGTTTGCAGATGTGGTACTGAGGACAGCGGACCTGTACTTTCTGTCAGGAGTGCTGATCTGCTCACTCAGACCCCCTTTGTTATTTCACCCCAATCTATAAGCTCTGGTCTGGATGGCCTGACGGTTGATTCATCCACCTTGATGGAGACGGGCTTATCTTCTGGGTGACTGTGACTTCTGGAAGCCTAGGAGTTGGCTTCTTCTTCCGTCTGTTGTGGGGTATTGCATACCCATATTGATTGGTGTGAGTCTTGGTCTCTCCCCTGTTGGGCGTTCTCTGTTCCCAGGGTTCTAGAGTTATTACAGCATCAGTTGGCTCTCCTACTCGGTACTTTGGAGGTTCAGATTCTGCCCTGTCCGCCTTTCTGTAGAAGTCTTTACTCAGTTTTTGCCTTGGGTACGCATTCTTTTGGGAATTACTCAGGTGCATCCCCCACGTGGTTCTAGGGTCCCTGTTGGGATTTGAATTTATTCTGTTTGCCTTGTGGGGTGTTTCCCTTTGGCTCTATTCCGGATGCTGTCTGACTGTTCTTAGCCACAAGGTTGTCCTTCTGGGGGCTGTTACTTCAGTCAGACGTGTGCCTGAGCGGGTGGCTCTGTTTAGCTAGCCCTCGTTCTTTTATATATACTCCAAGATGAGAGATGTTCCGCCTTACGCCGGACCTTCTGCCTACGGTGGTGTCTTAGGCTCATGTATTTAAGACGTTTGTCTTCTGTGCCTTATTCCTAGTAACGCTGAGGCAAGGGGATCTACTTTCCCTCAACTGGTGCATGGAATTTTTTCCTGGATTGTCTCTTGTCCCTTAGGGGGACTGATGCCCCTTGGGGTTTGTGGGCACCTACATCTGTATGTGCCTGATCTCGTTTGCTTCCAGGGGCGAAGCCGCCTTGGGTCTATCCTTTACTGGGTTGGTTGTCCCTTCTGGTCCTAGGGAAGGTTTGGCTTCTTCCTGGGCTACTCTTAGCGTTTGATCTTGTCAGGCTGTTACTCAGGCCTATTCCTTTAAGGGGAAGAGTTTATTCTCACTTTATTTCTGATTATATTGGTGCCTTGGTATCTTTGGGCTTTTCAGCACCAGGTTTGGTTGCACAAGTTTGCTAGACTGATACTTGTTTTTTTGTTCGTACCCTTTCAAAAGGTTTTTATGATGTTGACGTTAGAGCCTTCGCTCACGTCGCTCTTGGTAGCAAGGTTTGCAGGTGACAGTGCTTTTTCTGTCTACTGTGCCTTTTTTGTTGGGGATCCCACCCTACTTTATGGACACTGCTATTGGATGTCCCAAGTGTAAGTATTATATCTGGAGCAGGACGTACTGTATACTTAGAATAATACAATTCTGTGAAATACTCACCTGTAATACTCACCTGTAGAATTGGTATTATACGTATACAGTACGTCCTGCTCCACCCCACCCTGGTTTTTGCATTCTTCTGGATCCCCTGTATGGTGATTGTTATGATTGTTATCATTACCAGTTGTTTTTTGGTGGTTAAATTCTCCCGGCTTCTGGTTCACTGCTTTTCAATGCTGGGGATTTGTGGGAGGTCCCCGGGTATATGAAGGGCCGGGAGGAGCCTGTTTTTGCATGTCTGCAGTGCACAGCGCCATCTGGCAGAGGATAACCCAAGTGTAAGTATTATATCTGGAGCAGGACGTACTGTATACGTATAACACCAATTCTACAGGTGAGTATTTCACAGAATTGTATTTTTGTGTATGATGGCGCGGTCACATGAGCGCCGCTTTCGCAATCTTCGGGGGGGGGGGGGCAGGGGATGACTCATATTGCGTCGGCCCCCCACGGCCCGCCCCTCAAGGTTCTGCTGTCGGCGGCATTTTGAGCCTGCTGCGCTTCATGGGCCCATCGTCCTTCCTGAGCTGCGGCTGTCACCGTTTACTGTGTCGCTTCCTCCCGTGGTCTGGTGGCTTGGTGCTCCTTCGGTCTCCTTGGTCCGTGAGTCCCCATTGGGGGTTTTGTTTCCTTGGGTCATGGTCTGCGGGATGCTTATGTGCTTTTTACTTATGTCTTTCAGGCGGGACATCTGTGGGTTGTGGTTTCTCCCGGTCCTGCTCCTTACCCCCCCATCATCTCCCCTTTACTGGCCCTTCTGGGGGCATCCCTGGGGGGGGCATCCCGGGTGGCTTTTTATTAGCCCTTACCCTGTGCTGGCCTTTTGCCCCTGTGCTAATCACCATATGGAGGCTTCTGGGGATAGGGTGCTTGGGGGTCCTTCGGGGCATTCCCAGCTGTGTGCCATGTGCGGGGCATCCCCTTTGAGTGATAGTGTCGTGCGCCCAAGGTATCATTGCGGCCCAGGCTGGGTTGCCCACTTCCCTTCCCAGTTCTGCGCCCCCTTCTTCGGCATCGCCTACCCCCCCCGCGTCTGCATTTAGCCCCCAGTGAGGGGGGTTCTAGCAGGGGGTCACAACCTGATCTGGCACTTCGTGTGGCCAGCATTGAAAGGCAGCTTGCCAGGCCTGTTCCAGGTAAGGCCTCTGGCAAGAAGCGGCACCTGGCTCCCACGCACTCCCTCTTTGCTGAGGAGGATGAGGGAATTGATGCCCTTGGTGGCCGTGACCTAGAGGGGGGGGAGCTTTTCTAGGACCCTGACTCCTCTCAGGACCAGCAGGAGGGGTATAACAGTGACCCTGGGCCTGCGTCCGGGAGGATTCATGGCTCCCCGATGACACTGATAGACTGCGGAGTGGGAATGTCCTAATAGATTGCCAGCGGTGCCCAAAGGGTTGGATAAGAGGTATCCCTTTCCTGCTGACCTGGTCAAGCGATTGTCGTGTCCCCCTAAAGCTGGATGCTCCCGTTCTGGGGCTGTCCAACACCTCAGTCATGCCTTCTCCTGACACTACTACACTGCGGGACAGCGCGGAACGGCGTATGGATCAGCTGGCCTGCCATGCTTTTACATTTGTGGGGGCTGGGCTGCGTCCGGTCTGCGCCGCTGCCATTACAGCTATTGCCCTTAAGAAAAAGCTCAAGCGTCTCACTGATGGCGCTATGGCTGGTAGGAGGGGGGAGGATTATAGGGCCCTCCTGCTTTGCTCTGATTTTGTTGCCTTTGTCCTTACTGCCATGGATGATGCGGTCTGGCTGGGTGGTAGGGCCTCTGCCCTCTTGGTGGCTATGCACCACTCTGTTTGGTTGTATCAGTGGGCAGCTGACACTGCAGCCAAGAAGGCTCTCAGTGGGCTCCCTTTTGCAGGGCTACGGCTCTTTGGGGAGCGTCTGGATGTTCTAGCCAAGGATGGTAGGTTACCTCAGCATAGGAAGCAGACTCGGCCCTTTCGGGAGCCCTCTGCTTCCTTCCCCACCTTTCGTGCTTCCAGAGGAGGTCGTGGCTCCCTCTTCTCGGGTAGCCGCAGAGATCCTTGGGGCCGTGGCAGATCCCGTGGTCTCCCGGTCTCTCCTGGAGTTCCAAGTCCAAACCCCCTCCTAAGGCCCCTCAGGCATGAGGCGCCCTCGCCCACCCGGGTGGGGGGACGGCTTCGGCTCTTTGCTCATGTCTGGAGGCTCCGCGTCTCAGAACGGTGGATTCAGGAGGTGGTGTCCTCCGGTTAGAAGATAAGTTTGCAGCCTGGCCGCCCCCAAGATTCCTCAGATCCCGGATGTCTCAAAACCCTCTGTCAGCTCAGGGTTTGCACCTTGCAGTTCAACGCTTGTTGGAGTCAGGAGTCATTTGTCTGGTGCCATCCCAAGAATAGGGTCAGAGGTACTACTCCAATCTTTTCACGGTCCCCAAAAAGGACGGGTCTTTGAGGCCCATCCTGGACCTGAAGGGTCTCAACAAGCTTGTCAGGTTCAAGCACTTTCTCATGGAGACGCTACGCTCGGCTGTCAGTACCCTTCACCCGGGCGACATGACCACCGTGGACATCAAGGATGCCTATCTTCATGTGCCAATCTTTCCAGGTCATCAGAGATTCCTGAGGTTTGCTCTAGAGGATCAGCATTACCAGTTTGTGGCTTTACCGTTCCGTATCACCTCTGCACCTCGGGTGTTCACCAAGGTGCTGGCGGTGTGATGGCTCTGTTGCGGAACCAGGGCATTCGCATCCTCCCTTACCTGGATGACCTTCTGATTGTGGCTCAGTCTCTTCATCAGGCCGAGAGGCATACTCAGGTGGTGACCTCCACTCTTGAGTCCTTGGGCTGGGTGATCAACTTTCCCAAGTCTTCACTGTCTCCGTCTTTGGTGAGGTCCTTTCTGGGCATGACTCTGGATACCTCTCAGGTCAAGGTATCCTTGCCTCAGCAGAAAGTGGAGGGCCTTCAGAAGCAGGCACGGGCTGTGCTCTTGTGTCCCCATCCCTCCATCCGGTAGGGGATGCAGTTAGGGGGCCTGATGGTGTCCTGCTTCGAGGCGGTCCCCTTTGCTCAGTTTCTCATGAGACCTCTTCAGTTGCACCTCTTGTCAGTTTGGAATCGGGACCCTGTGTCCCTGGATCAGAATTTTGCTCTGTCCCCCCTGGCCAGACAGTCCCTCTCGTGGTGGCTGGACTCAAGGAGCCTTCTAGTGGGCAGGACCTTTCTGCCTCCGTGCTGGTCACCATAGATGCCATTCTGACCGGTTGGGGGGGCTTTTGGAAGTCCCTGAAGTTCCAGGGTCGGTGGGGCCCCCAGGAGGCCCATGCTCCCGTCAATGTTCTGGAACTGAGGGCGATCAGGTTGGTTCTTTCTCAGCTGACCTTAGGGGTCAGGCTGTTCAGATCCGCTCAGACAACCAGATGGCGGTTGCCTACATCAATCATCAGGGAGGGACTCGGAGCAAGCGAGCCCTCAAGGAAGTGTCCCTGATACCGTCTTGGGCGGAAGAGAATGTCCCTTGCATCTCGGCGGTCTACATTCCAGGGGTGAAGAACCAGGAGGCAGACTCCCTGAGCAGGGGGATGTCTCGGCTGGGGGAATGGTCTCTCAGCAACAAGGTATTTCACTCCCTGTGTCACAGCTGGGGTCAGCTGGATGTGGACCTGTTTGCGTCCTGCCACAATCACAAGCTTCCAAGATTTGTCTCCCTGTCGCAGGATCCTCTGGCCTTCGCCACGGATGCGCTAGCGATTCCTTGGACAGAGTTTCGGCTCCTCTGTGTTCCCTCTCTTTCCTCTGCTGAGCAGGGTGCTGCGCAAGGTAGCCCAGGAAGGGGTACCAGCCATTCTGGTGGCCCCCTTTTGGCCAAGGTGGGTGTGGTTCGCAGACGTCCTGCAGTAGATCGGTACGTTTTGCCCGAGGATCCAGATCTCACTCAGGGACAGCTGCGCCATCCCAATTTACAAACGCTGGCTTTGACGGCTTGGCTGCTGAAACCTCCATCTTGATAGATAAGGGTTTGCCGGCCTCTGTTGTTGGTACTATGATTCGGGCTAGGAAGAAGTCCTCGTCCTTTATCTTCTACAGGGTCTGGCATGCTTACATTGCCTGGTGTCCAAGTCTCTTCCTTGTCGGGTGTTTTCTATCCCCAGGATTCTGGAATTTTTACAACATGGTTTGGATTCGGGCCTTCAACTTAGTACCCTCAAGGGACAGGTGTCGGCTCTGGCAATTTTTTTCCCAAAGATCCTTTGCCAATCACCGGCTGGTTAGGACTTTTTTCCAGGGAGTTACTCATGTGCGTCCGCCACGTAAACCTATGCTACCGGTTTGGGACTTGAATCTGGTGTTGGGGCGGTGTTACCCATTCTGACTCTTAAGGTAGTCTTTTTGGTGGCTATCACTTTAGTCAGGTGAGCGGCATCAGGATAAGGTAGTATTTAGGCTTAAGCTGGATTTCTTGCCCAAGGTTGTCTACTTTTCATCTCAATCAGGACATTGTATTACCTTCCTTGTGTCCTAACCCTGCTAATTCCAAGGAATGGACCCTGCATTCTCTTGATGTTGTCAGGGCTCTGAAATTTTACTTGGTTGCTACTTAGTCTTTCAGGAAATCTGTTGCTCTTTTTGTTCTTCCTGCGGGACCTAGGAAGGGCTTGCCTCCGGCTAAATCTACTATCAGCAAGTGGATTCGCCAGGCGGTGGTTCAGGCCTATTCTGCTAAAGGGAAGGTTCCTCCTTTCCGGATTACTGCTCATTCCACTCGTGCTATTTGGTGCTTCTTGGGCTTTTCAGCACCATGCTTCTGTTGAACAAGTTTGTAAGGCCGCGACTTGGTCTTCTGTTCATACCTTTTCAAGTTTTACAAGGTTGATGTTAAGGCCTCAGCTGATGCTGCTTTTGGCCACAAGGTACTTCAGGCGGTAGTGGTTTGAACTGCCTGCTGCTACTTTTTGGGGATCCCACCCTACCTTACGGACACTGCTATTGGATGTCCCATACGTAAGGACTTCTTGAAGCAGGCCGTGCCATGCAATAGGAAAAAGACAATTCTGTGAGTACTCACCTGTAGAATTGTTTTTACTATGCATGGCACGGCCTGCTTCACCCCACCCTTGTTATCGTTATTCTTGGTTGCCTCTTTATGGTGATTGTTAGTTGGGGTTGTTACTTTTTTTTTACCTTTATTATCTCCCGGCTTCTTGTATAACTGCTTGTCAACACTGGGGAGGTCTATTGGTGATCCTGTTTTTATATGGTGCCAGGAGGAGCCACAGCTCTTTTGCAGTACACTGCACCACCTTGTGGCGGAATATCCCATACGTAAGGACGGTTCTTGAAGCAGCCGTGCCATGCATAGTAAAAACAATTCTACAGGTGAGTACTCACAGAATTGTCTTTTTATTATTTTCTCCTCCAAATCATAGATGCGTTTTATAGGGCCAAAAATATGGGAATAATTAGATATTGATATCAACTGAACCTTTGTCATGTTATAGAGCATACCCATGTTTTCAAAGAAAAACACATTTTCTTCATTTATTTGTAGCTACACAAGGTACTAGGAGAAAAAGTAAACAATACTGCTATAATTGAAAAGCAAGTTTTAGAATTGTGGGATCGACTGTACCACTCCTGGATCACTAAGGTATTGACGGGAAAAACAAAGTGTACTTTTTTTTTTACAATGTGTGCATATACCATATGCATATTATACAAAATGCTGTTTTTTATTTACCAATACAGTATGCATTGTAAATAGATACATAAAAAACACAACTGATAGCATATTTAATAGTATGTTCATTCTAACTGGACTACCAGTTAGACTGCATTCTCAAACATAAATGATCATTAAAGGCTTTAAAGTTGTTGTCCAGACACACTCAAGTATTCCAATTGGGCTACGCACGGCAATGTTCTTTTGAAAATTCCAGGTTTTGGTGTACTTTAACCCCATATCTCATCAACAGCTAGGTATTAACCCCCCCCCCCCCAGCTCGTGATTATTTTTGTTGGGGATAACCCCTTCCTGACTTATGATGCCCTTCTGCCCACCTACTTATGGGTGTATCAGGGTTCATGTCCAGGATTGTGCATGCTCTCCAGGCAACCGCCCCAGGTTTCCATGTCTCAGCTCAGCAGGGAGGAAGGCCACCCACTCTCAACCATAATTCTCCATGTCCCCGCCCCCCATTTCTGTCACCTTCTCTCATCACCAGGTGGTCACTGAGGTGAGTATTAAGGGTGCCGAGGCTATATGCGAAGTTAGATGCGGATGGGGGGGTAACAGTCATGGGGTTCCCCAGGCTACCTGTTGCTTGATTAGCCTACACATTCGCCCCCATCACCCTGACTTCCACTATTTGCTTTATATCTTTTGAGGGTAAAACACCAATTAAGTGGGAAAGTGGGTTATTTTTTTCCACTGAAATGTTGGTTTAGCCTCAATCTTTTCATTTTCTTAATGGGCCTATGAGAACGTGTATTACATAGTGAGGTAATTATCTTATTATCTTTTCCTGAATATGGAAATACCCCATAAAACACTGTTTGGGCACATGGTTGGGCTTGGATTAGTTGAGAAGCACATTTGGATGGCAGATGTGGCTGGAATACATTGTAAATGCCATGCCATTTGCATAGCCCCAAATATACCAACACAGCAACAAAAAGGTGACCCCATTTTGGAAAATACACCTCCCAAGGAAGTAATTTATAGGTGTGGTGAAATAAATACTTTTTGTAATGTGGCTCCAGCAACCATTAACAAAGCAGCAAACCACAAACCCCCCTAAAAGTCAACTACTTTACATAGATAACATTTCAAGAATTCATCTTCATTATCTAAAAACTACACATTATACAAAGACATACATATAAATATAAAAACACATCAGAACATGGGGCATCCCACCCCAACCTTCAATTTAATTATAACCAAAATCAATATAGTGATTAGTATCCTGTCTGTGACAGAGTGTCTGGACAAGTCATAGAGGGTGTGTATATCTGCCCAAGATTTCTTGTATCTGTCAGCTAAAAGCAACCAGGAATTTAGAAACTAGGGATCTAGGATCTCTAGTTTAGGGTTTGAGAAAAAACCCATGTACAGGGCCTGTGTTGCTGGAGTGGGGAAGAGAGGGTGGGCCCCACTCCACCCGGACAGTCCGGGTCTTGGGCTGTCTGATTAGTCCAAGGTGTGCTTGCCTGATAGAAGGAGGGAGTTCACACACACTCTGCCTCTCTCATCCTGGGAGCAGGACATCTGCTATGAGCCTGTGGGAGCATTGCCAGTGGTATGTTATGATCTGCTATGTTATGGTGCCCGGTACTAGGCCGGCACTGGGTTAGTCAGGAGCACCTAATGTTTAGTTAGAGCCGGACAGGCATAGGATTTCTTTTGTTTAGTTCTGTTTACTTTATACCACAAGCTGGCAATAAAACTGGCTGAGGTCAGTTAAATGATTCTTCCTTGTTCTGTGGACTTTGTGCTTGCTGAAAGTGTGCCAGTTTACCCAGGAGACGACTAACCCGCTACCTAACCCCTTACATGTCCAAAATCTCCTCTATTTACACAAATAAAGTGCATAAGTGCATTTGCTGTGCTGAAAAAAGTGCAATTTCAGTTAATAAGACCCATGAAAAAATGACAAGAGGAGCAAAGTGCAAAACAATATGAGAACAATCAAACAGCTAGAAAACATCAGTGTTATGGTCCAGGGGATCGTATCCTATGAAAGTCAGTCAAGAGGTATCCCCAAGCGCTCTGTGGTCCGAAATCCAACCACTTCCTCAAGGCCAGGTGTGGTAAACATGTTGAACCTACAGGTGTTTTAACTTTATAATGAGCAAAAAAAATTTTTTTTTATGCCCCAATATTATAAAGTCCTGTGCAAACACTTGTAGGTTTATGATAATCTTCATACCTCTAGATAAATTCCCTGAGGGGTGTAGTTTCCAGGATGGGGTCGCATGGGGGGGTCCCTCTGCTGTTTTGGTATCTTTGGAGTTCTGCAAATACAACATGGTTCCTGCAGTGTAAATGTGCGCCAAAAAGCATACTTTGCACATCTTTGTTTATGAGCCCATCTATGAGCCCCAATAGTAGTTTACTGTCGCATATGGGGTGACCTCTACAGAAGAAATAATTTGATGCTAAAGCAATATTTTAATATTTTTTGTTATTGTTTTATTCCACATTGCATTAAGGCAACTAAAGGGTTAACACGTATCTTGATTGTGGTGATAGTGATTTTTAATACTTTAAGGGGTGCAGTATTATTTGGAGAGACTTTTAAAGTCAATACAAATGTTCACTTGTCCAAAAAAAATGATTTCAGAAATTTTGTTGAAAAATGAAAAATTTCTGCTGAAATTTTAAACCTTCAAACATTTTAGCAAAATAAAATGATACCAATATAAAGTAGACACATTGTAAATGTTATTTATATTTAGTTTTATAGTTAGAATGTGTATTTTGAAGCGCACATTTAAATGTCAAAAATATGGTAATTCTTCATTTTTTGGTCAACATTTTGAATATTTTCCTAAATAAATGCAAATTATATTTACCTAAACTTACCTCGAACATAAAGTACAATGTGTCATAAAAAGTCTCAGAATCATTGGGACATGAGGTGCCATTCCAAAGTTATTACCACAAAAATAGATGCATGTCAGATTTGCAAAATTTGGCTTGGCCAGGAACATCAAAACTAGCTGTGGCGGGAAATGGTTAAATTACCACGAAGGAAGAGCAAGTGAACAGTCTAACAGCAAAGGTAAAAGATTGCTTTCTTGCTTACAGCAGGCATCTTGCCAATTATGTGCATGGCATTATTCTCAGTGTGTCACACTCCCCGCTTCCCCTTTAATTCTTACGATCGGGTTACTCCACCAGCAGGTGGCGACGTTGCAGAGAGAAGTCTTGAAAACGAGCCCCTTCCGGCCTATATATACCTGGGACCTCCCACTTAACACCCAGTGTTTTCTCTCTGCAAGATGCGACAAGACAGAAGAAAGAAGTCTCCTGTCAAACCCCGGCACCCCCCTTTTGGTCTATTTCTGCCCAGTCATTTGTTTACATGCCTAGATGGTTAATGGAAGCCTCCCAGCCCAGGCTGCTGGCTGGGCAACGGTAGATGGCACTATATGGTGCCTAGGAGCTTATCTCCTCCGCTCGACCCCACGCGTGGGGCAATCCGGCATGGTGATCCGGATTTGGGATGCCCCTGCCCCTGTCCCGATGTTCCCCTTGGCCACCTTCTCCCGCTTGGTCCCTTCGCTTCGGGGGGGGGGGGTGTTTGCATGGGGTGCTTTTACTTGTGTATTGTGTGTGTGTGGGGAGCGCCGGCAGACGCAGGGTCAGCGCCACGGTGTGCGGGCGCGTGGCCTGAGCTGCTGGGGCTCCTTCTACTTATTGTTAAAAAAAAAAAAAAACTTCCCCCGCTTGGCTTGGGGGACTGTGGGCGTCTGTGGCGCCCGTTTAAACGCGGCGCCGCCGCCATTCGGCGGGCCGCGTTGTTCGGGTCTTGGGGGCGGGGCCGCGCTCCCTTTCGGCCCTCGCTGTGTGACTCACTGGCGGGGGGCGTGGCCGAAGCACATTGCTCGCTGAGCCCAGGCCCGCCTTCCTTCCTCTGCCTCATCACGGAGACAGGTGCTGGGGCTGAGCTGGGGAAAGTGCGTTCCCAGCTGTGCGGTGTGTTTTGTTTTCAGCAGCAGTATCAGGTTAGCGGTCCCCACCTCAGCTCACGTGGGGCCGTCATTTATGCTGTAGCTCATACTGGGCATATGTAGTGCTTGTGTTTGTGAGTTTTCCCTGGCACTTTAGCATAACTCCTGGAGGCACTTATTGTTTTTATTGTTATATATACATATGTATATATATATATATATATATATATATATATATGTCTTCAGGGAGTATATATTGCATATATATGTTTTACCATTAATGTTTTTTTGTTGTATGTGTGTGATGCATGCTGGCTATTTTCCTGGGGGACTGACTGTGGTCTCTTTTCCCTTACAGATTCTGGGATCCCCTCATTGCAGTGGCTCTCCCGGTCTGATATACCTGGCTAGTCTTAGTCTCCAAATTGGGATTTTTCCTAGGCTTAAAAAATCCTCCCACTCTTTACTTTAATTATAAAGGGGCATCCCGGGTTGCTTAATGCGTAAAACCCTGGATTGTTGCGAATACCATAATTTCACCATGTGGAGGCTTCCGACATTACCGGAAATTGCTCTTCGGGGCTATCTAGGCTGTGTGGGGGTTGTGGGGCTCCGCTCCCAGGTGATGATGTCATATTATGTGTTCCATGTGCAAAGCAGAATATTGCGCGGCAGTCCGGCACTCCGGCTTCTGGCTCCTCGCAGCTTCCGTCATCTCCTACCCCCCCTCCCCTATTCCGGACCCCGTATGACGTTGTCAAGAGTGGGGATTCGCAATCCGAGGTGTGTGCGCGATTGGCCAACCTCGAGAAGATTATTTCTGCTAAAAAAGTTTTGAGACTGCACCGGAAACTGTCCAAATTATATATTCACAATAGGATGTTCAAGTAAAAAGGGCAGTGTGCACACATGGGTATTAGACACTCTGAGAATATGTAATGGGGCAAATCCCACTATTTGCCCTACCACCCATCAAAACATGGCACAACCGCTATTATATAAAATAGATATTTCTTTATTCCTAGAAAGCATCACATATACTAGACAAAGTTAAAAAACATTGAAGACAACAATATGTACAATAAGGAAGGATCACGCGTTGCGTGACGTCATACGCGTCACTTCCTCAGGACAAAGGAAGTGTCCTGAGGAAGTGACGCGTATGACGTCACGCAACGCGTAGACGGTTGTGGGCAGTGGGCAGGTGGTTCTACAGTTATGTAAGTTCACTTTCTCTTATACTGGGGATTGTTGCTTTGGTCCCCCCTGGCGTGGTTCTCATATATAGTATCTATAGCTATAGTTAGGTGGCTTCACTTATGGTTCACATAGTTCGCATTGTTTATTGTTAGGGATTAGAACCATATGGTTCTGGTATATGATTTTTTATTAGGTTTGGATTGTTTTAGAGTATAGGCGCCACTCAGCATATTTGGAATTTAGCACATTGCACTGATGCACTTTAGTTTGCAGCCGGGCTCAATATATATTGAAGTGTGATAATTATTTTTACTACAACTGCCATCCCCACCGCCCCCATATGTTGTATCCTTCCTTATTGTACATATTGTTGTCTTCAATGTTTTTTAACTTTGTCTAGTATATGTGATGCTTTCTAGGAATAAAGAAATATCTATTTTATATAATAGCGGTTGTGCCATGTTTTGATGGGTGGTAAGATTATTTCCGCCACGGTAGCTCAGAAGGCTACGGCGAAGCGGAAGCACCTTTCTCCGGCAGCGCCTGTTCCGGAGGATGAGGTGTTTGAAATATTGGATTGGTCCGATTGTCCCCCTGATGAGGAGGGGGAACTCCTTGAGGAGTCGGATGAGCCTGCAGACCAGCAATTGGTTGGCTCCGCTGGCGATCAGGCTGCAGGGGTGTCCCTTGACACTCCTTCCATTTTGGCTCAAATGTTTGAAATTTTGGCTTTGGATCCGCCCGTGGTGGCCCCCCGCCAAAGGGTGAGTTGTTTGATGTGCCCCAGCCGCGTTTGGTGTTTCCCAGGTAACAACACTTTGTGAGGGTTGTCCTTAAGGAATGGGAACAACCACGTGCCTGGCTGGAGTTCCTCCTAGTTGGGATAAACGTTATCCCTTTCCGGAGGATTTGGTGAAGCTTTGGTCGATTCCCCCTGACGTTGATGCCCCTGTGTTAGGGCTGTCGAACACGGCTGTGTTGCACTCCCCTGACACTACTACCATTAAAGATGGTGAGGATCGTCGGATTGATCAATTGGCTCGTCATGGTTTTATCAGTGCTGGATCGGTTCTGCAGCCGGTGTGTGCTTCAGCGCTTCTTTTGATGGCAGTTAGGTCCATTATTAGAGATTTGTACGCAGATCTTGATCCCACTTGTGATGAGTTCAGTTCTCTCAAGCAGTGTGAGTCGTTTATTTCCTTTGTCATGACCGCCCAGAATGATGCACTTGCGATGAGTAGCAGGACAGCGGCACTGTTGGTTGCTATTCATTGGTTCAGTGTGGCTGCGCCAGTGGGCGGCGGACTTTAACTCTAAGAGGGCGCTTACAGCGCTTCCTTTTGTGGGTTTGCGCCTGTTTGGCGATAAATTGGATTCAGTTGCCAAGGGTGGTGAGTTGCCTCAACGCAAGAGGCCTCGTCGTTCCTTTCGGGGTGCGACCTCCTTTAGTCCCTCCTTTCCGGGAGTCAGAGCGGGCAGAGGGGTTTCCTTTCCCGCAGGTTGGACCCGGGGGAGGGGCCGTGGCCGTCCCGGTCAGTCCTGGGGCACCAAGCCCAAGCCTGCTGGTAAGCCCGCTCAGCAATGAGGGGGTGCCCTCACCCGTGCGGGTGGGGGGACGATTGTGACACTTCTCCCTGGTTTGGGGACCAGGAGGTTCCGGACAGATGGATCCGGGAGGTGGTGTCGTCCGGTTACAAGCTGGAGTTCGAGTCTCGCCCGCCTTCACGGTTTTTCCGGTCTCGGGTGCCTACCGATCCTTTGGCCGTGCAGGGGCTCCTGGCGTCGGTAAAGAATCTCCTGGAAATGGCGGTCATCCGGCCGGTGCCGCGCTTAGAGGTGGGTCTCGGTTTTTACTCCAATCTTTTCACAGTCCCCAAGAAGGACGGGTCGGTTTGCCCCGTCCTTGATCTGAAGTTCCTCAACAGGTTTATCCGTACTCTGAAGTTTCACATGGAAACGCTGTGATCGGCCATCGGTTCTCTTCGGCAGGGGGACTTTGACGTCCATAGACATCAAGGATGCTTACCTTCATGTTCCCATCTGCCAGGCTCATCAACGTTTTCATCGGTTCGTGATGAAGGATCGGCATTTTCAATTCGTGGCACTTCCCTTTGCCTTACCTCGGCTCCAAGAGTGTTCACCAAGGTGTTTGGCAGGGGTGATGGCCATTCTCAGATCTCGGGGCATTCGTGTCGTACCTTATTTGGACGACCTTCTCATCATGGCTCCTTCTCTCAATCAATCGGAGACGGACACCAGGGCGGTGGTCTCCACGCTGGAAAGCTTCGGTTGGATGATCAACTTTCCCAAGTCCTCCCTCGCTCCGGCCAGGGTGGTGTCCTTTCTGGGAATGCGGTTGGATTCTTGTCAACACAGGGTGTTCCTGCCTCAGTCCAAGATTTGTCTGATTCAGGAGTTTGCTCGGGTCCTTCTTTCCAGTCCTCGACCATCCATCCGTTTGGGGATGAGACTGGTAGGGTTGATGGTTGCCTCATTTGAGGCGGTTCCTTTTGCTCAATTTCACACGAGGACGCTTCAGCTTCATCTGTTGGCGTCTTGGGACCGGCCACCACGGTCGTTGGATCGGCCCTTCCAGTTGTCCTCCCGGGTCCGGCAGTCCCTTCAATGGTGGTTGGTCTCGACCAATCTCTTGAGGGGCAGGTCTTTCCTGACTCCTCTTTGGGAAATTGTCACCACGAACGCCAGTCTTTCGGGATGGGGGGGATTCTGGAAGGATCTTCAGTTTCGGGGGCAGTGGGGGCCTCGAGAGGCCCACTTGCCCATCAATGTTCTGGAACTGAGAGCCATCCGTCTGGATCTTGTTCTCTTGACTCAACATGTTCTGGGCCTTCCGGTTCAGGTTCGCTTGGACAATCTAACAGCGGTTGCTTACATCAATCATCAGGGAAGGACTCGCAGTCTGGGTGCCCTCAGAGAGGTGTCCCTGATCCTGACCTGGGCGGAGGCCCATGTTCCTTGTCTCTCGGCAGTTTACATTCCGGGTGTGGAAAACAGGGAAGCGGATCTGTTGAGCAGGGGCTCTTCCCGTCTGGGAGAATGGGCTCTCCATCCTCAAGTTTTTCGGTCGCTGTGTCTACGGTGGGGGACACCGGAGGTGGACCTGTTTGCCTCTCGTCACAATTGCAGGCTCCCGACCTTCGTGTCGCTCTCCCAGGATCCTCTGGCTCTGGCAGTGGACGCCATGTCCCTGAGCTGGGGGGATCTGAGTTTTTTGTACCTGTTTCCTCCGATACCCATGCTGGGCAAGGTGGTACGGAAGCTGGCTCTGGAAAGGGTGTCCGCCATTCTCGTGGCTCCAAGGTGGCCAAGGCGAGTATGGTTTGCAGACATCGTTCGGCTGGCGGTGGATCAGTTCGTTCTGCCTCTGCGGCCCGATCTGCTCACTCAGGGTCGGCTGTGTTACCCCAATTTACCAACGCTGGGTTTGACGGCGTGGCTGTTGAAACCTTCATCTTGAAGGAGGAGGGTCTTTCTGACTCGGTTGTTAAGACTCTGATCGGGGCCCGGAAGAGGTCTTCTTCTACCATCTACTATAGGACTTGGAAAGCCTATATCGCTTGGTGTGAGGTTAGATCTTTTCCCTGTAGGGTCTTTTCGGTTTCCAGGATTCTGGAGTTTTTGCAATCAGGGCTGGACTCTGGTCTTCAGCGGAGTACTTTGAAAGGGCAGGTTTCTGCCTTATCTATCTTTTTTCAGAAACGTTTTGCGCTTCATCCTTTAGTTAAAACCTTTTTTCCAGGGGGTTACGTATGTGCTGCCTCCCAGGAAACCATTACTCCCTGTTTGGGACTTGAACTTGGTTCTTTCTGCTCTTCAGGCTCCTCCCTTTGAGCCCTTGCAGGATATTGCTCTGTCTACCTTGACTCAGAAGACTGCCTTCTTGGTAGCTATCACTTCGTTTCGGCGTGTCTCAGAGTTGGCGGCCTTGTCGATTCAGGCGCCCTACTTTGAGAGGCATCAGGACAAGGTGGTTTTTCATTTCAAACCGGACTTTCTTCCTAAGGTTGTTTCTGCTTTTCATTTGAATCAGGATATTGTTCTTCCCTCCTTGTGTCCTAAGCCTAAGAATGATAAGGAGAGGGTTTTGCATTGTTTGGATGTAGTACGCTGTGTTAAGTACTATTTGATTACTACTTCTCCTTTTCGTAAGACTGATGCCTTTTTTGTTGTGCCCTGTGGGCCTAGGAAGGGTTTGGCTCCGGCCAAGGCTTCCATTAGCAAATGGATACGTCAGGCCATTATTGGGGCCTATTCTGCTAAGGGGAAAATTCCCCCTTTTCGTATCACTGCTCATTCTACTCGCACCGTTGGAGCGTCTTGGGCTTTTCAGCACCAAGCTTCTGTTGAACAAGTTTGTAAGGCTGCTACTTGGTCTTCTGTTAATACTTTTTCTAAGTTTTACAAGGTTGATGTGCGGGCCTCAGCGGATGCTGTGTTTGGCCGCAAGGTTCTGCAGACTGCAGTCATTTAAGTTATGCTTCATTTTGCCTTCGGATACCCATCCCTTGTGGACACTGCTTTTGGATGTCCCGATCGTAAGAATTAAAGGGGAAGCGGGGTGTGTGACACACTGAGAATAATACCATTTTGTGAGTACTCACCTGTAAAATGGATATTGTCAGTGTGTCACACACCCCGCTTCACCCGCCCTTTTTGGTATCCTGGATCCTCTATATGGTGAAGCTTTTCTTTATTTTTATTTTGAGGTTACCATTGGATTTCCTGGTACCTTGTCTTACTGCTGTTTGAATTCACTGGGTGTTAAGTGGGAGGTCCCAGGTATATATAGGCCGGAAGGGGCTCGTTTTCAAGACTTCTCTCTGCAACGTCGCCACCTGCTGGTGGAGTAACCCGATCGTAAGAATTAAAGGGGAAGCGGGGTGTGTGACACACTGACAATATCCATTTTACAGGTGAGTACTCACAAAATGGTATTTTTTTCTTGAGGAGCCCGGGCAGCTCTCTACTGCAACGGCAGCCACAAAGTTTTTAGACTTATCCACATCTAGATTATGTAGTTTCCATTGGAGTCCATTTGTAGGATAGCAGTTAAATCTGTGTTCTTTCATGCATCCAAGCTGTCACGAGTGGCTCTACATATTAAAAACAGACATCACAGACATTTAGCTGCTTCTTCTATAGTGTGACTCTGCTTAGAGCTTACACCAGACCAACAGCCTCGCACATATACAAAAAAAACTTCCCAAAACTCACTTGCTTGCCACATTTGCATGCATGATACTGAATCATTGTCAGCACTTATATTCCAAGTGTGTCATACACTCCGCTTCCATAATCATGACATCTGGGTAGTCTCCAGTAGAGGGCGAACTTTAGCAAAGTTGAATGCAAAAGGGGAGCTCCTCCCAGTCCATATATACCCGGGACCTCCCACCAATTCCCCAGTTCCTTCTCTGCTAGACGACGAGCAAGTCAGAAGATGAAGCCTTCTATTCCTTGCAGGTAAGCCGGGCGCAGCCATTTTTCTCCCTATTTCTGCCTGGACCTTTATTCACATGTCCCCTTATGAGCCTCCCAGCCTCGGCTGTAGGTCCTGGTTGAGGGTAGGCAACACCTTCCTAGGTGTTTTAAGGAGCATGACTCCTCCGTGAGACCCCATTACAAGGGGTATGCTGTTTTCGGGTTGGTGATCTCGGTTTGCGATGCCCTGTCCCTTCAGCCTTATCCGCTTCCCCTGTACTGGGTGGTGGGTCCCCTGCCTTCTGAGTCCCCTCCGTGTCCCTTGGGGGGGGGGGGGTTCTGGCTTGTCCCTTACTGATTTTCAGTGTCTGGTGATTCACTATTGCACGTGTGTGTGTATGCTTTTACACGTGGCTGATGTGCCTTGCCTGCTCCGTTGGCAGTTTTCATGAGGGGAGCTTCTCCCCTTCAGGCTGCGTTTGGGGGGGGGGGGCAGGGCCGGGCCCTCATGCGCCGCGGCCCGCCCCTCCCCCTCCTTTTGGCGCCGTTTGGAGTCCCAGCCCATGGCCTAGATCCGCGTTTCTGGTCTGGCAGGGAGGGGGCAGGGCCTAGCTAGCGCGCGTTCTGCGCTGGCCCTTTTTCCTCACTCTCACCTGCGGTGCTGGACTCCGGTGGCCATCTTAGAAGTGCCGATCCTACTGCGGACCTGTGTGTTTTGTGAGTGCCCAGTGGGCCCCCTTTTCTTAGGCTGCCTCCCTCTCCGCAGGGGAGCTGCTTGGTTTCTCTTGATTGTATGCATTGATGAGATGATATATATATATATATATATATCATCATTTTCTGTGCTTGTCTTATGGGCCTCCCTTATTGTGTCTTTCAGGAGGACTCCCCTGTTGCAATATTAGGGGGTTCTCCCGGTCCTAGGCCCTTCCTTAGCATTTTCCGTTAAATCCTCCCACAGGGACATTAAAGGGGCATCCCAGGGTTGCTTACCAGCTTATTTCCCTAGGGTTACTGTGACTACCCAAAAAATCACCATATGGAGGCTCCGCAGGATACCGGGCTGGGGCTTCCCTCGGGACAATCTCGGCCGTGTGTTGGTTGTGGGGTATCCCTTACGGGGGAAGATGTGCTCATTTGTATTCCTTGTGCACAAAAGGCCATAACGCGGCAGGCGGTTTCCCAGGCTTCTGGGTCAGCACCACCCGCTTCATCGCCTACACCACCCCGCCTGTTACGCACCCCAAGTGATGCTGTCACTAGTGGGGAGTCGCACTCTGATGTTTGTGCTCGCCTGGCCAGCATCGAGAGGATCCTTTTTGGCACTGTGGGCTTTAAGGCCCAGGCTAAGAAAAGACACCTGTCGCCGGCAGGGCCGGCTTTGGAGTTTGATGATGATTGGTCTGAGTATTCCCCGCTAGAGGAGGGGGAACTGTTTAGATAATCTGATACTGAGGGTGTGTTTTTTCGTGACAATGGTGCTGGGCAGGTGCTGGGGGATGCCGTTGACACCTCCAAGGTTCTGGTCCATCTCCTTGAGGTTTTGAACATTGCGCCGCCTGAGGCACCCCCTCTTAAAATAGGGGAATTCTTTGGGGCCACCAGGCCTCGCTTGGAGTTCCCTACACAGGGTCAATTTGACGCTCTGATCCTTAGGGAGTGGGAAAAACCGAGTCGGCTTCCCGGAGTTCCTCAGGGTTGGGATAAAAAGTATCCCTTCCCGGTGGATGTGGTGAAGCGTTGGTCTTCCCCGCCCGAGGTTGATGCGCCTGTTTTGGGGTTGTCCAACACCTCTGTGGTCCATACCCCTGATGCCACTACCCTCAAGGATGGTGAGGATAAGCGCATTGATCAGTTGGCATGTAATGCCTTCGCTAGTGTGGGTTCAGCCTTACGGCCGGTGTGCGCATCTGCGCTTGAGGCAGTGGCTAACAGATCCCTGGTTAGGGTGTTCTTGAATGGTGCCCATTTTGACCCATCCAGCGTGGAGTTCGCTGCCCTTAAAAGGTCCGAGCTTTTCATGAACTTTGTACTGGCTGCTATGGAGGACATTATTATCATGTGTAGCAGAAATTCGGCCTTATTGGTAGCCATGTGTCGATTGGTCTGGCTTCGCCAGTGAGCAGCGGACTTTGCGGCCAAGAAATCGCTCACCGCTCTTCCCTTCCTGGGCACTAATCTGTTTGGAGATAAGTTGGATGTGGTGGCTAAGGGTGGTAGGCTACCTCAGCGTAGGAAACAGCGTCGTCCCTTTCAGGGGGGCGAGCTCCTTCAATCCTTCCTTTCGGGGTGCCAGAGCCGTCAGAGGATTAGCCTACTCTGGTGTTAGAGGTTCCTCCTGGAGCAGGGGCAGAGGACGGGCCGTCCAGCATCTGCTTGGAGTTCCAAGCCTAAGCCCCCCACTAAACCCGCTCAGTTATGAGGGGGCGCCCTCAACCACCCGGGTGGGGGGACGGCTGCGGCTCTTCTTCCAGGTCTGGGCGCAGGAGGTCACAGACAAGTGGATCCTGGAAGTTGTTTCGTCCGGGTACAAACTGGAGTTCGAGTACTGGCCCCCTCCAAGATTTTTAAGGTCTCGGGTGCCCTCAGACCCTCAGGCTGCACAGGGGCTCCTGTTGGCGGTCCAAAGTCTTCTGGATACGGGAGTCATATGCCCGGTGCCTCCCTCGGAGAGAGGCAGGGGTTACTACTCCAACCTCTTTACGGTCCCCAAAAAGGATGGTTCTGTCAGACCCATTCTGGACCTAAAAATTCTCAACAGGTTCATCAGAACCAGGAAGTTTTGCATGGAGACCCTGCGCTCTGCCATTCTTTCCCTTCGTCAAGGGGACTTTATGACGTCAATAGACATCAAGGATGCTTACCTGCATGTTCCTATCTTTCCTGCGCACCAGAGATTCCTCAGGTTTGCAGTACAGGATCTTCATTTTCAGTTTGTGGCCCTACCATTCGGGCTGACCTCAGCTCCAAGGGTCTTCACCAAGGTTCTGGCGGGCATAATGGCCCTGTTCAGAGCCCAGGGCATTCGAATTGTGCCATATCTGGACGACCTACTGATTTCAGCCTCTTCCCTCCGGCAGGCAGAGATGGATACCAGGGCGGTGCTGTCTACTCTGGTAAGGTTCGGATGGGTGATCAACCACCCCAAATCCTCTGTCTCCTTCCAGGGAGATTTCATTTCTGGGCATGACTCTGGATACCACTCAAGCCAGAGTGTTCCTTTCTCAGCCCAAGGTAAGGGCTGTTCAGGATCTGATTTGCCTTCTCCTGACCATTCGTTGCCCCTCTCTCCGGCTGGGGATGAAACTGGTAGGTTTGATGGTGGCGTCCTTCGAGGCAGTACCCTTTGCTCAGTTCCACATGAGGTCACTTCAGCTCCATCTGCTGAGGCATTGGGACAGATGTCCGCAGTCCTTGGATCAGTCCTTCCAGATGTCTCTCCGGGTTCGCCAGTCACTTCAGTGGTGGATGGAGTCAAGCAATCGGTTGAGGGGCAAGTCCTTTCTTGTCCCTTGTTGGGAAACGGTGACCACGGATGCCAGCCTGTCGGGCTGGGGAGGTTTCTAGAAGAATCGTTAGTTCAAGGGGTTTTGGGGTCCGTAGGAGGCTCACACCCCCATCAATGTCCTAGAGCTAAGAGCCATCCGGCTAGTTCTGTCACGGCTGACTCCACACTTACAGGGCCTACAGGTTCAGGTTTGCTCGGACCACCGAATGGCAGTGGCCTACATCAATCACCAAGGAGGGACTCGCAGCAGGAGTGCCCTCGGAGGTCTCTCTGATCCTTACTTGGGCAGAGAGCAACGTCCCTTGCATCTCAGCAGTTTACATTCCAGGGTGTTTCGCTCCCTGTGTCACAGGTGGGGGACTCCGGATGTGGATCTCTTTGCCTCCAAGCACAATTACAAACTTCTGTCCTTTGTGTCTCTCTCAGGATCCTCTGGCCCTGGCAGTGGATGCTTTGTCCCTGGCTTGGAGGGATCTGGGTTTCCTGTATCTGTTCCCACCCTTCTCCATGGTGGGAAAGGTGGTTCGCAAGCTGGTTCTGGAAGGGGCACCAGCGATTCTGGTGGTCCCAAGGTGGCCAAGACAGGTTTGGTTTGCAGACGTTGTAAGTCTAGCGGTAGATCATTACAGGCTGCCTCTGTTTCCGGACCTGATTTCTCAGGGTCACCTTCTTTACCCCAATTTACAAGTGCTGGCTTTGATGGCTTGGCTGCTGAAACCTTCATTCTGAAGGAGGAAGGTCTCTCTGCGGCTGTCGTTCAGACCTTGATTGAGCTAGGAAGAGGTCTTCCTCTGGTATTTACTATAGGACTTGGCGGTCCTACATTGACTGGTGTGAGGCCAGGGCCTTACCTTGTAGGGTGTTCTCTATCCCTAGGATTTTGGAGTTTCTTCAACACGGTCTGGGTCAAGGTTTTCAGCTTAGTACCTTGAAGGGGCAGGTATCTGCCCTGTCTGTTTTCTTCCAAAGGTCTTTTGCTTTGCACCCACTGGTCAGGACTTTTTTTCAGGGGGTTACTCATGTTAGGCCTCCTAGGAAGGCCTTGGTGCCTGTTTGGGATTTGAATCTGGTTCTTTCGGCTCTACAGGGGCCTCTTTTTGAGCCGCTTCAGGATATTGCTCTTTCTGTGCTCACTCAAAAGGTTGCCTTTTTGGTGGCTATTACCTCTGTCCCGCGTGTCTCGGAGTTGGCGGCTTTGTCTATTCAGGCGCCTTACTTTGAGAGGCATCAGGATAAGGTGGTTTTTCGTTTCAAACCAGATTTCCTTCCTAGGTTGTTTCTGCCTTCCACCTCAATCAGGATGTTGTTCTTCCTTCTTTGTGTCCTAAGCCTAGCAATGACAAGGAGAGAGTTTTACATTCTTTGGATGTGGTTCGTTGTGTGAAGTACTATTTGGTGGCTACTTCCCCCTTCCGCAAGACGGACACGTTTTTCGTGGTGCCTTGTGGGCCCAGAAAGGGTTTGGCGCCAGCCAAGTCTATCAGTAAATGGATTTGTCAGGCCATTGTTGGGGCCTATTCTGCTAAGGGGAGGACTCCCCCTTTTAGGGTCACTGCGCATTCTACTCGTGCTGTTGGGGCATCCTGGGCTTTTCAGCACCAGGCCTCTGTTGAACAAGTTTGTAAGGCTGCTACTTGGTCTTCTGTTCATACTTTTTCCAAGTTTTACAGGGTTGATGTGCGGGCTTCAGCGGATGCTGTTTTTGGCCGCAAGGTTCTGCAAGCTGCAGTGGTTTAAGTTGGTGCATTGTTTTTACTGTTTTCGGTTCCCACCCATGATGGACACTGCTATTGGATGTCCCAGATGTCATGATTATGGAAGCAGAGTGTATGACACACTTGGAATAATACCATTTTGTGAGTACTCACCTTTAAAATGGGTATTATAAGTGTGTCATACTCTCCGCTTCCCCCACCCTTGTGGTATTCCGGATCCTTTATATGGTGAACCTTTGTTAATTTTGTAGTTGTTATATGGGTTCTTCCTGGTCCTCTTACTACTATCATACTGTACACTGGGGAATTGGTGGGAGGTCCCGGGTGTATATGGACTGGGAGGAACGCCTTTTTTGCATTCATCTCTGCTAAAGATCTCCCTCTACTGGAGACTACCCAGATGTCATGATTATGGAAGCGGAGTGTATGACACACTTATAATACCAATTTTAAAGGTGAGTACTCACAAAATGGTATTTGCTTCTGCAGCCACTCAAAACTGAAATGCCACCTCACAGATTTTCTCATGGTAGCAGCAATATTCTTAGTATACAGTACGTCCTGCTCCAGATGGAATACTTACATTCGAGTACTACTCCGCCAGATGGCGCTGGACTGCAGAGACATCGAAAATAGGCTCCTCTCGGCCCCTCAAATACCCAGGGACCTCCCACAATCCCCAGATTTTCTCTGCAGTCTGGACTGCGAAGGACAAGAAGATGGCTCTCTCCTCGCAGGTGAGCGGGGCTATTAGCCTGTGGCTCTGTAGGACTATTCCCTCCCGTTCCATCAGCAATTGCCTCCCAGCCTTGGCTGCGCTGGTCGGGTGATGGTAGGCAGCACCGCTGTTAGGTGCTTAGGAGCGCTGCTCCACCGCAATCCCCCACCAAAGGGTAGGCGGTACAGGCATATGGTGAACCTCTATGGGATGCCCCTCCCACACTATTGCCCCTTGCCCCTGTCTATCGGTGGGCCCTATGTTAAGTGGCCGCTGCCCTCCCTCACTCTCCTTGTAGCCTTCGGGGGAAAAGAAGGTGTGAGTGTGTGTATGTATATACGTGTATTGGCTTTTATACTTCACTACATTATGATTGGTGTCAGCTGCTGCGCTGACTTGTTTTACATTTATTATGCTTGAAATTGCCGCCGCCGCCGCGTGCGCTTTTTCCTGTGTTCCGCGCTTGGCGGCGGCGTTACCTCAGGCGCCGGTGCGCCATCATTGGCTGCTTGTCACGTGTTGGCTTTGCGCTCTTCGGGGGGGCGGGGCCTGTATTTGGCGCATTCCGTGTCATTGCTCATGCGGGCCTGCGCCTTGAGGTATACCGACGGCATTTTGTTTGCTTGGTTCCGGCTGCTGCGTGACAGGCTTCTACCTACCGCGGTCCGGGAGTGCCCTCGCAGGCGGCTTTATTACCGCTTTTAATTATTGTATTCTTACGGCCCCCCTTTGGCTTCTCCCAGCCCTACTCCCTCTATTAGTTGGTTAACTTGTGAGGCCTAGTGTTAATTTCTCCCACTTCCCTAGCGGGTTATTGGGGCATCCCGGGTTGCTGTATAGCGTTAATCCCTATCGGCCTATTGTGCCGCTATAATCACCATATGGAGGCGTCTCAGGATAATGTGCTCGGGGTTCCTTCGGGACAAGCCCGGCTGTGTGTAGCTTGTGGGGAGCCCCATGTTGACTCTGACAAGGCGCAGGTCTGTGTACCCTGTGCCAGACAGGTGCTTGAACTGCAATCCGGCCTTCCAGTGGCTGAGTCTGCGATTCGCTTCGCCTCACCTACTCCCCCAAGCTTAAATCTCACTCCCATTGAGTTGCATACAAGTGGGGATTCTCAGCCTGATGTGTCTTCTAGACTGGCTAGTGTTGAGAAGTTAATTGCTAATACCTTGGCGCGTAAGGCCTCTGCAAAAAAGCGGCACTTAACGCCTGATGTCCCTCTTTTCCCTATGGAAGCTGAGCCCTGGGCCCCGGATGATACTGATAGACTGTTGGCTCAGATTTTTGAGGTTCTGTCTATCTCTCCCCCTGTTGCGGCCCCCAGGCAAAGGGGGGAACTTTTTCAGTCACGCTTGGAATTTCCTGAGCAAGCACATTTCAATAACCTAGTGCTCAAGGAATGGGAGCGTCCCAGTAGACTTCTCTGTGTACCTAAGAGCTGGGATAGGAAGTATCCTTGTCCTGCTGATGTGGTGAAGTGTTGGTCATCCCCTCCCGAAGTGGATGCCCTGGTTCTAGGCTTATCTAACACCTCTGTCATGCACTCCCCTGACTCTACTACCATGCAGGATGCTGAGGACCGGCGCATTGACCAGCTTGCGTCCCATGCCTTTGCATGTGTGGGGACAGCGCTGCGTCCAGTCTGTGCCTCTGCCATTATGGTGTTGGTTATTAGGACCCTGCTCAGAAGTATCCTTGATGGTGCCCCTGATGATTTGTCTTGTGAGGAGTTTAATGCACTCTCTAGTTGTGATGTTTTTGGGAATTTTCTCCTTTCTGCATCGGATGACGCCATTAGAATGTGTGGCAGAACCTCTGCCCTTGTGGTGGCTATATGCTGCTCGGTTTGGCTGCGCCAGCGGACTGCTGACAACGCTGCCAAGAAGGCCCTCACTGGTTTTCCCTTCAAAGGACTACGCCTGTTTGGGGACCGCCTGGACCTATTTGCTAAGGGAGGCAGGTTACCCCAGCCCAGGCGGCAGTCTCTGCCCTTTCGGGGTCTGGGTTCCTTTTCCTCCTCCTACC
The DNA here is from genome assembly GCA_027917425.1 of Gastrophryne carolinensis. Classification (NCBI taxonomy): domain Eukaryota; kingdom Metazoa; phylum Chordata; class Amphibia; order Anura; family Microhylidae; genus Gastrophryne; species Gastrophryne carolinensis. The sequence goes on along the minus strand of CM051239.1, from coordinate 223,326,487 downwards.
GTGGTGCTAGACAAGGGAGGGGGTTTCCTTTACTGGGGCCCGAGGAGACTTTTGGGGTGGGGGCAGAGGACGGGGACACCCTGGCTCCTCCTGGGGCTCCAAGGTTAAGTCCTCTCCCAAGCCCCCTCAGGCATGATGGGGCGCCCTCGCCCATCCAGGTGGGAGGACGGCTTCAGCACTTTGCTCACGTCTGGAGGCTTCATGTCTCAGACCGGTGGGTTCAGGAGGTAGTGTCCTCCGGTTACAAGATAGTTTGCTGTCTGCCCTCCCCCAAGGTTCATCAGCTCCCGGATTCCCCAGGACCCTGTGTCAGCTCAGGATCTAGTGCAGGCAGTGCAAAGCCTCCTGGAGCTGGGGGTCATCTGCAAGGTCCCTTTATGAAAAAAAAGGCAAGGGCTTCTATTCCAACCTCTTCACAGTGCCCAAAAAGGTGGGTCAGTCAGGCCCATCCTGGACTTGAAAATCCTCAACAAATTTGTCTGGGGCAGGCGCTTTCGCATGGAAACTCTACGCTCTGCCATCAGTTCTCTGCGCCCAAGGGATTTCATGACATCAAAGATGCTTACCTTCATATTCCTGTATTTCCAGGTCATCAAAGGTTCCTCAGGTTCGCTCTGGAGGGTCAACACCAATTTGTGGCATTGCCCTTTGGTCTCACTTCAGCTCCCAGGGTGTTCACCAAGGTGCTGGCAGGAGTGATGTCTCTGCTCAGGTTTCAGGGCATCCGCGTGCTGCCCTATCTGGACGACATTGTCATCACCTCCCAGTCTCTACATCAGGCAGAGTTGGATACTCAGCTGGTGGTGTCCCTGGAGTCATTTGGATGGGTGATCAACCACCCCAAGTCTTCTCTGTCCCCCTCCTTGGTGACTTCATTCCTGGGAATGAATCTGGATACAGTTCAGGCAAGGATTTATTCTTGGTGTGCCACACACCCCGCTTCACTTCTTAAATATTCATCACTTAATGGGTTAATCCACCGCAGGTGACGTAGTGCAGAGAGGAAGTCTTGTAACGAGCCCCCTTCCGGCCTATATATACCTGGTACCTCCCTTCAATCACCAGTATTTTTTCTCTCTGCTTGCTGACAAGTCAGAAGATGGAAGTCTCCTGCTTACAGGTAGGCCGGGGTATTCTTACCCCGCCACCCCCCTTTTGGTCTATTTCTGCCCGGTTTGAGTTTGTATACCTTTATGGTGAAATGGAAGCCTCCCAGCCTTGGCTGCTCACCGGGCAAATGGTAGATGGCACTTTAAGTGCCTAGGAGCTTATCTCCTACCGCTCGACCTCATGCGTGGGGCAATGCGGCTAACCGGCATGGTGATCCGGAAATGGGATGCCCCTGTCCCGAGGGTCCCCGTAGCCCCTTTCTCTCCTGTTACGGTCCCTTCTCCCTTCACTATGGGGGGGGGGGGGGGGTGAGGGTGTGCTTTTAGTATGTGTGTTTCACTTGTATCACTGCATGTTAACATATATGTCATGTTTATACATTCACTGTAGCATGTGTATATTTTGGGTCTGCTTTAAGGGCAGCTTGCGCTGGGTAAAGGCTGGCCACTTCTCTGGCAGTTTGTTGCTTTGTGGCCCCCTACCCCCTCCCCCCTCTCCTCGCCTGGCATTTATGTAGCTTTGTCAGCACCATGCGGTTTCTACCCTCTCCCCACCGCCGCCTGGGCGCACGTGCTGTGGCCAGCTGTAAGTGTTTCCAGCTGATTGGCGTAGGGGGGGGCGGGTCCCGCTGACGCGGCGCCGCGCCCCCGTCATGCGGCGGGCCCAGCGTCCTTGCTTCCTTCAAAACACAGGAAGTCACGTGGGCGCACGGCCTCACTTTGTCTTCATGCCTGCTCATGGCTGCTGGCTGCAGGCTTACCGGCTGATTGCTGTACAGGTAAGCGGCCCCTCCCGTTGGGGCCGTTAAATGGGGAATACTTTTTAATAATACAGTGAGAAATCACTGTTATTAAGGGGGCGTCATTTAAGGGCACTTGGTGCCATACTTATATGTTATACACATGTGAAGGATCTGATGGTTGTTTCTTTGCCTTGCAGATCCTGGGATCCCTGCTTATGGTAGCCCTCCGGCTCTATGTGCCTGGCTAATTATTGGGATTGCTTTGAATGTTTATATACATAGACTATATATAAATATATATATATATATATAGTTTCTATTAAAGGGGACCTAAACTTGAAAAAAAAAAAAAAAAAATTAATATAAATCCTCCCTTCTGGGACATTACTAAAATTAAGGGGGCATCCCGGGTCGGCTTATGCCTTAAAAGTCCCATTATTGCGAATACCATAAATCACCAGATGGAGGCTTCCGTAGATCCCGGAAACGGTTCTGCTGTTCCGTTTGGGGGGTGCGTAGGTTGTGGGGTTCCACTCCCAGCTGATGATATCTTTATTTGCATCCCTTGTGCAAAACAGACTATTGCCCGCCAGTCCGTTGCTTCGGCTGCAGGGCCATCGCATCCTTCATCATCTCCTACCTCTCCCTCCCTATTCCGGACCCCGCATGACACTGTCAAAAGTGGGGATTCGCATTCCGAGGCGGCAGCACAGCCCTGCCCCCGGAAAATGATGCCCGTTAAAGCAGCGTTGAAGACCGCTACAAAACGAAGGCACCTGACTCCGGTACCTTCGGCTCCACAGGACCAGTTTTGTGAACCTGTGGAATGGTCCGATGGATCCCCTGACGAGGATGAACTCCCGTCGGAGTCAGATGGGCCGACAGGTCAGCGTGTGGCTAATGAGATTGGCGATTGGTCAGAGGGGATTGTTTTTGACACCCCCTCCATTCTGGCTCAAATGTTTAAAATTTTGAGTTTAGATACGCCTGAGGCGGCCGCCCCGCCTAAGGGTCAGTTATTTAAAGAGCCTCAGCCGAGTTTTTCCCAGACAGCACCACTTTGAGAGGGTGGTTCTTAAGGAATGGGAACATCCCACACGGTTATCTGGAATTCCTTCCAGTTGGGAAAAGCGTTATCCTTTTCCACCAGAATTGGTGAGGCTGTGGTCTGTCCCTCCGGACGTCGATACCCCTGTACTAGGACTCTCCAGCTCGGCTATGGTACATTCTGCTGAGACCACTGTCCCCAAAGATGGGGAAGATCGCAGGATTGACCAATACGCTCGACATGGTTTTATCTATTCCGGGTCAGCATTGCGCCCGGTATGTGCTTCAGCCCTTCTTCTATTGGCAATTAAGTCCCTAATTCAGGGGCTATATGAGGACCTTGATCCCGCTTGCAAACAGTTCATTGCACTTAAGCAGTGTGAATCTTTTATGGCTTATGTCCTGGCCGCTCAGGACGATGCGCTGACTATGAGTAGCAAGGCGGCATATGCTGGTGGCTATTCGCAGGTCAGTATGGCTACGTCAGTGGTCAGCAGACACGGCTTCCAAAAAGGTACTCACAGCTCTCCCCTTTTTGGGGTTGCGTCTGTTTGGGAGAAAATTGATTCAGTCGCAAAAGGTGGTAAGATGCCACAACACAAAAGGCCTCGTGGTCCCTACAGGGGGACAAGTTCCGGTAGGCCTTCCTTTCAAAGGTTCAGAGCGGGCAAAGGTACGTCCTTTCCCGCTACCAGTGGCGCAGGTTGGACTCGGGGGAGGGGCCGTGGCCGGCCCCACTCAGTCCTGGGGCACCAAGCCCAAACCTGCTGATAAGCTCACTCAGCAATGAGGGGCTGCCCTCACCCGTGCGGGTGGGGGGACTATTGCGACACTTCTGCCATTGGAACCAAGTGGTTCTAGGCAGATGGATCCAGGAGGTAGTGTCGACAGGTCACAACCTGGAATTCGAGTCTCACCCTCCCTCGCGGTCCATTCAGGGGTCGGTTCATCCCGGCCTGAACTCTCATCAAGACGGAGTGTGTCTTTCTTTTGCCTAAATTCACACAAGAACGCTTCAGCTATTTCTGCTAGCGTGTTGGGTCCAGCAACCTCTGTTGTTGGATCAGTCCTTCCAATTGTCCTCCCGTGTACGGCAGTTCCTCCTGTGGTGATTGGTCTCGACCAATCTTGTATAGGGCAGGTCTTTCCTGACCCTCCCTTGGAAAGGTGTCACCACGGACACCAGTCTGTCGGGATGGGACAGATTCTGGAAGGAGCTGCGGTTTCAGGGGCAGTGGAGACCCCACTTACCCATCAGTATTCTGAATCCGAGAACCCTTTGTCAGGTGTTTGCTCTCCTGACTTCTGGGCCTTCGGGTCCAGATGTGTTCAGACAATCGATCAGCGGTTGCTTGCGTCAGTCTTCAGGGAAGGACGCGCAGTCTGAGTACTCTCAGAGAAATGTCCCTGATCCAGACATGGGCAGTGTTCCATGTTCCCTGTCTCTCGGCGGTTTACATTCCAGAGGTGATGGAACAGGTAGCGGACCGGTTGAGCAAGTGCTCTCCCCGTCTGGAAGAATAAGCTCTCCATCCTCGGGTGGTTCTCTTATTGTGACTCCAATGGGAGACTCCGGAGGTGGACCTGTTGGCCCCTCATCACTATCACAGGCTCCCGAGCTTCGTGTCACTCTCCCGGGATCCTCTGGCTCTGACAGTGGACGTCAGGTCCCTGAACTGAGGAGCTCTGGGATTTCTATACCTGTTTCCTCCGTGGCCCTTGCTGGGCAGAGTTCTTCAGAAGTTGACTCTGGAAAGGGTGTACGCCGTTCTCATGGCCCCAAAGTGGCCAAAACGAATAAGGTTCGCAGACATCGTTTGGCTGGCAGTGGACCAGTTCGTTCTGCCTCTTCGGCCGATCTGCTCACTAAGGGTCCTTTCGGTCCCCAGGATTCTGGAGTTTTTACAATCAGGGCTGGACTCTGGTCTCCAGCTAAGTACATTGAAAGGGCAGGTCTCTGCCTTATCTGTCTTTTTTCAGAAGCGTGTTGCGCTTAAACCTTTAGTTAAAACTTTTTTCCAGGGGGTTACGCATGTGCGGCCTCCCAGGAAACCATTACTCCCTGTTTGGGATTTGAATTTGGTTCTTTCGGCTCTTCAGGCTCCTCCTTTTTGAGCCTTTGCAAGATATTGCTTTGTCTACCCTGACTCAGAAGATTGTCTTCTTGGTAGCGATCACTTCTGTCCGGCGTGTCTCGGAATTGGCGGCCTTAACTATCCAGGCGCCTTACTTCGAGAGGCATCAGGATAAAGTGGTCTTTCGGTTCAAGCCAGACTTTCTTCCTAAGGTTGTTTCTGCTTTTCATTTGAACCAAGATATTGTTCTTCCCTCCTTGTGTCCTAATCCTAAGAATGACAAAGAGAGGGTTTTGCATTGTTTGGATGTAGTACGCTGTGTTAAGTACTACTTGATTATCACGTCTCTTTTTTGTAGGACGGATTCCTTTTTTGTTGTGCCCCATGGGCCTAAGAAGGGTTTGGCACCAGCCAAATTTGCCATTAGCAAGTGGATACATCAGGCCGTTACTGCGGCCTATTCTGCTAAGGGAGAGTTCCCCCTTTTCGTATTACTGCTCATTCCACTCGCGCTGTTGGGGCGTCTTGGGCTTTTCAGCACCAAGCTTCTGTTGAACAGGTTTGTAAGGCCGCCACCTGGTCTTCTGTTCACACTTTTTCTAAGTTTTACAAAGTTGATGTGCGGGCCTCAGCGGATGCTGTTTTTGGCCGCAAAGTTCTGCAGACTGCAGTCATTTAAGTTATGCTTCACCTGGCCTTGAGATGCCCATCCCTTGTGGACACTGCTTTTGGATGTCCCATTAAGTGATGAATATTTAAGAAGTGAAGCGGGGTGTGTGGCACACCAAGAATAATACCATTTTGTGAGTACTCACCTGAAAAATGGATATTGTTGGTGTGCCACACACCCCGCTTCACACCCGCCCTTTTCGGTATTACCGAAGCATTTATATGGTGAAGCCCTTTTTTATTTATATCAAAATTGATTTTGGAGGTTACTGGTGGAATACTGGTACCTTGTATTACTGCTTTTTAAATATACTGGTGATTGAAGGGAGGTACCAGGTATATATAGGCCGGAAGGGGGCTCGTTACAAGACTTCCTCTCTGCACTACGTCACCTGCGATGGATTAACCCATTAAGTGATGAATATTTAAGAAGTGAAGCGGGGTGTGTGGCACACCAACAATATCCATTTTTCAGGTGAGTACTCACAAAATGGTATTTTTTTTTCTCAGCAGAAGGTGGACAATCTGATTGCGCAGGTCCACTTCCTGCTATCTTGTCATCATCCCTCCATCAGGCAGGGAATGTAGCTGGTGGGCCTGATGGTGGCGTGCTTCGAGGCGGTCCCTTATGCTCAGTTCCACTTGAGGCCTCTGCAACTCCACCTCTTGTCAGTATGGGACATGGACCCTGCGTCCCTGGAACGGGTCTTTGCGCTTTCCCTCCTGGTCAGGGGGTCCCTCTCGTGGTGGCTGGACTCCAGGAACCTGTTGGGGGGGCAGCTCCTTTCTGACCCCCTCCTGGGAGACGGTCACCACGGATGCCAGTCTGTCAGGTTGGGGGGGGGGGGGGGGTTTCTGGAAGTCCCTGCAGTTCCAGGGGAGGTGGGGCCCTCAGGAGGCCCACACACCTATCAACGTCTTGGAGCTGCGGGCGATCAGGTTAGTTCTGGCTCAGTTGACTCCTCACCTTTGGGGCCTACCTGTTCAGGTGCGCTCGGACAACCAGACGGCAGTTGCCTACATCAATCATCAGGGAGGGACCCAGAGCAAGAGGGCCCTCCAGGAAGTGTCTCTGATCCTGACCTGGGCAGAGGCCAATGTTCCCTGCATATCAGCGGTGTACATTCCGTGGGTGGAAAATCTACTGGCAGACTCACTGAGCAGGGGGACCTCTCGCCAGGGAGAATGGTCCCTCTGCAACAGGGTGTTCCAATCTCTGTCACCGTTGGGGCCAACCAGATGTGGATCTGTTTGCGTCCCGTCACAATCACAAGCTCCTGGCCTTTGTCTCCCTGTCCCAGGATTCTCTGGCCTTGACCACGGATGCTCTAGCAATGTCATGGCAGTTCCTGTTTGTCTTTCCTCTATTCCCCCTGCTGGGCAGGGTTCTGCGCAAGATTGCTCTGGAGGGGGTGCCAGCAATTCTGGTGGCCTGCAGGTAGCCAAGAAGAGTGTGGTTCGCAGACGTGGTGCAGCTGGCAGTAGATCAGTACGTTCTGCCCAGGGTGCCAGACCTGCTCACTCAGGGTCCCTTACGCCATCCCAATTTACAAACTCTGGCTTTGACGGCCTGGCTGCTGAAACCTCCATCTCGATGGAGAAGGGGCTGTCTACCTCGGTTGTTGATACCATGATAAAGGCTAGGAAGAAGTCGTCGTCTTCCATTTATTACAGGGTTTGGCATGCTTACATTGTGAGTCTAAGTCTCTTCCCTGTCGTGTGTTCTCTATTCCCAGGATTCTGGAGTTCCTGCAGCATGGGTTGGAGATGGGGCTCCAACTCAGTACTCTGAAGGGTCAGGTTTCTGCCCTGGCTGTTTTCTTCCAGAAGTCCTTTGCTCAGCATTCTCTGATCAGGACTTTTTTCCAGGGGGTTACCCATGTGCGCCCCCCGCGTAAGCCTATGGTGCCTGTTTGGGATTTGAATTTGGTTTTGTCAGCCTTGCAGGGGGCTCCCTTTGAGCCTGTGCAGGATGCTGCTCTGGCCATTCTTACTCTCAAAGTTGTCTTTTTGGTGGCTATCACCTCTGTTTGGCGTGTGTCTGAGTTGGCGGCACTTTCCATTCAGCCCCCCTACTATGAGAGACACCAGGACAAGGTGGTGTTCCGCTTCAAGCCAGATTTTCTGCCTAAGGTCGTGTCTGCCTTTTATTTTAATCAGGACATTGTTCTTCCGTCATTGTGCCCTAATCCTAGTAATGCTAAGGAGAGGGTTTTGCATTCTTTAGATGTGGTTAGGTTAGGTGTCTGAAGTACTATCTCTTGGCTACTGCACCTTTCAGGAAAACTGATGCTCTTTTTGTGGTCCCTTCTGGTCCTAGGAAGGGTTTGGCTCCTGCCAAGTCTACTATCAACAAATGGATCCGTCAGGCTGTGATTCAGGCCTATTCTGCTAAGGGGAAGAATCCTCCCTTCCGCCTTATTGCTCATTCTACTTGTGCTATTGGTGCCTCTTGGGCTTTTCAGCACCAGGCTTCTGTTGAACAAGTTTGCAAGGCCGCTACTTGGTCTTCTGTTCATACCTTTTCAAAGTTTTACAAGGTTGATGTTAGGGCCTCAGCTGATGCTGCTTTTGGCCGCAAGGTTCTGCAGGCGGCAGTGGTTTAAACTGTCTGCTGTAACCTTTGGGAGCTTCACCCTAATTTATGGACACTGCTATTGGATGTCCCGAATGTAAGTATTCTATCTGGAGCAGTATGTACTGTATACTAAGAATAATACAAATCTGTGAATACTCACCTGTAGATTTGGTATGATGAGTATACAGTACGTCCTGCTCCACCCCACCCTTGGTTTTGCATTATCTTGGATCCCCTGTATGGTGATTGTTATTGTTATAGTTACTAGTTTGGGTTGTTTTAATTCTACCGGCTTCTCTTTAACTGCTTTTCAATGCTGGGGATTGTGGGAGGTCCCTGGGTATTTGAGGGGCCGGGAGGAGCCTATTTTCGATGTCTCTGCAGTCCAGCGCCATCTGGCGGAGTAGTACCCGAATGTAAGTATTCTATCTGGAGCAGGACGTACTGTATACTCATTCTACAGGTGAGTAATCACGGAATTGTATTACAGCACGTCCTGTTTCACTTATATTCTTTACGCTTGGGGATATCTGCCACAAGGTGGCGCAGTGGACTGCAGAAGGGACTTGTGGCGTCTCCCGGCCCTATAAAAGGACAGGAACCTCCCACAAATTCCCAGTTTCCTTCTGCAGTCTGGACTGCGAAGATAGACGATGGCTCTCTATATTACGCAGGCGAGCGGGGCTTACCAGCCTGCGGCCCTGCAGGACTATTTCCACCCGTTCTGGACCCACTGCCTCCCGACCTCGGCTGCCTGGTTCAGGTGAAGGTAGGACAGCGCCAGGGCCGGGTGCTGGAGGAACGCTGCTCCAACCACAATCCCTGTACCTGCAAGGGTAGACGGTTCAGGCTTGTGGGATGCCCCGTCCTGCCTTATTGTGGGATTCCCTTGCCCCCCCTCCTCCCTAGCTAAGCATGCTTTGGGTGCGCCTACCGTTGCTCTTCCCCGCCTCGCTCTCTTACTTGGGAGCTCTCCGGGGGGGGGGGAGGGGCGGTGTGTTTCACATTGTATTATTGTCTGTTTTTTACTTATTGTCCGCGGTTTCACAGCTGGTGGCGACATTCACCTCATGTTTTGCTGCGCTGTCATTGGCGCTGGGGGGTCAGGTGGAGCGTGATTCGCGCTCTTCGGGGGGGGGGGTGTCCTGCGGATGACACTTTTTGCGTCATACCTCCGCAGCCCGCCCCTCAAGGTCCTTGCGGGCGCCATTTTGTTTGAAGTTTGTCTTCCCCTGACCTGCGGTATTGCAGCGCGCTGCTGGCCTGCCTGGATGTGCGATTGGCTTCTTGGTCCGTGAGTCCCCTTCGGGGTTGTACTGTGCTCTTGTCACCACATTATGATAATGTTATGTGTGGTTTTCTTATGTCTTTCAGGCGTGACTAACGTGACTGTGGTTTCTCCCGCCCCTCTTCCCTTTTGTCATCTCCGACCTTCCCTAGCGGGTTTTTGAGGCATCCCGGTGGCTTTAGCTAGCCTTAACCCTATACTGGCCACTGTGCCCATTTTAATCACCATATGGAGGCTTCCGGGGATAATGTGCTTGGGGTTCTTTCGGGACAAGCCCAGCTGTGTGTTGCGTGTGGGGTATCCCCTGTGAGTGACGGTGTCAGGGTATGTGTGCCCTGCGCCCAGAAGGTACTTGCGCTGCAGTCTGGGTTGCCTGCTACGCTGCCCAGCTCTGCGCCCCCTTCTACATCACCTACCCCCCCCGCGCCTGCATTTGACCCCTAGTGGGGGACATGCTAGTGGGGAATCACATTATGACTTGGCTTTGCGGGTGGCCAGCCTGGAAATGCATATGGCTGGGCCGGTCCCCCATAAGGCTTCTGGCAAGAAGCGGCATTTAACTCCCGCTGTTTCCCTTTTCTTCTGATGAGGATAAGGGACAGTTTTCTTTCCCTGGCCTGTACTCCCTAGAAGAGGGGGAACTTTTCTCTGATTCTGAGTCCTCTGAGGAGCATCAGGAGGTTTATGGTGGTACTGGGTCTCCTTTTGGAGAAGACCCATGGTCTCCTGAGGATTCGGACAGGCTGTTGCCTCACATTTTTGAAGTACTGTCTATTACACCTCCTGTCCCGGCTAAAAGGCAGCAGGGTGAGCTTTTTCACAGTGTTAAACAACGCTTTGAGTTCCCTGAGCAGATCCACTTCAATAATTTGGTGCTCAAGGAGTGGGAACGTCCTAGCAGATTGCCCGCGGTGCCTAAGAGTTGGGACAGGTATCTATTTCTAGCTGATGTGGTTAAGCGCTGGTCATGTCCCCCCGAGGTGGATGCTCCTGTGCTTGGGTTGTCCAATACCTCGGTCATGCATTCCCCTGACACTTCTATTCTGAGGGATGGTGAGGACCGATGTGTTGATCAGCTGGCCTGTCACGCATTTGCTTGTGCAGGGACTGCGCTGCACCCTGTGTGTGCTTCTGCCATTACGGCTCCTGCTCTTAAAGGGCTACTCAAGTGCCTTCTGGATAATGCCTCGGATGCCAATGGGGGGGGGGGGGGGGGGGGTATAGATCCCTCCTGCTTTGCTATGAATTTGTGGCATTTCTTCTTTCTGCTATGGATGATGCGGTCAGGATGTGTGGTCAGACTTCTGCCCTTTTGGTGGCTATACGCCGCTCTGTTTGGCTGCGTCAGTGGGCAGCTGATAATGCTGCTAAGAAGGCTCTCACTGGCTTCCCCTTTACTGAGCTACGGCTCTTTGAGGAGCATCTGGATCTGTTTGCCAAGGATGGTAGGCTGCCTCAACACAGGAGGCAGCCGCGGCCCTTTTGGGGGGCTGGTTCTTCACTCCCCTCCTTCCGTGCTCCCCGGTCCGGTCGGGGTGCACCATTTGTGGGGGCACGTAGAGACCCTTGGGGCTGGGATAGAGGCCGTGGTCGCCCCGTCTCTCATGGGGTCCCAAGCCCAAACCTTCCTCCAAGCTCCCTTAGGCATGAGGTTGCGGCTCTTTGCTCACGTTTGGAGACTGCGTGTCTCAGACTGGTGGATTCAGGAGGTGGTGTCCTCCGGGTACAAGATAGAGTTTGCAGCCTGGCCGCCCCCAAAATTCATCAGATCCTGTATGGTTCAAAATCCCTTGTCAGCTCAGGGCTTGCGACTTGCGGTCCAAAACCTTTTGGATTTGGGGGTCATCTGCCCGGTGCCCTTCCGGGAAAGGGGCAGAGGTTTCTATTCCAATATGTTCACGGTTCCCAAAAAGGATGGGTCCCTGAGGCACATCCTGGATTTGAAGCGCCTCAAGAAATTTGTCAGGCTCAAGCATTTTCACATGGAGACTTTCCGCTCGGCGGTCAGTACCTTGCGCCCGGGCGACTTCATGACTTCTGTGGACATCAAAGATGCTTATCTTCATGTTCCTATCTTTTCAGGTCATTAGATTTCTCAGGTTCGCTCTGGAGGATCAGCACTACCAATTTGTGGCCTTACCGTTCGGTCTTACCTCAGCCCCTTGGGTCTTCACCAAGGTGCTGGCGCGGGTGAGGGCTCTGTTGAGATCTCAGGGCGTTCGCATCCTTCCTTATCTGGACGACATTCTGATTGCGTCTCAGTCCTTCCATCAAGCCGAGCTGGATAGCCAGATGGTGGTCTCCACGTTCGAGTCCTTCGGTTGGGTGATCAGCTACCCTAAGTCTTCTCTGTCTCCGTCCTTGGTGACGTCCTTTCTGGGCATGACTCTGGATACATCTCAGGTCAAGGTTTTTCTGCCTCAGCTGAAGGTGGAGAGCCTGCAGATGCAGGCACGGCCTCTGATTTCTTGCCCTCATCCCTCCATTCGGCAGGGGATGCAGCTGGTGGGCCTGATGGTGTCATGCTTCGAGGCGGTTTCCTATGCTCAGTTTCACATGAGACCTCTTCAGTTGCACCTTTTGTCAGTTTGGGATAGGGACCCTGTGTCCCTGGATCAGACATTTGTTCTTTCCCCTCTGGTCAGTCAGTCCCTCTCGTGGTGGCTGGATTCAAGGAATCTCCTAGTGGGCAGGACCTTTCTGCCTCCGTGCTGGGAGACTGTCACCACAGATGCCAGTCTGACAGGTTGGGGGGGGGTTTGGAAGTCTCTGAAGTTCCAGGGTCAGTGGGGTCCTCGGGAGGCCCATGCCCCCATCAACATTCTGGAACTGCGGGCGATAAGGTTGGTCCTTTCCCAGTAGACCCCACACCTTCGGGGTCGGGCGGCTCAGATCCGATCGGACAACTAGTCGGCGGTCGCATACATCAATCATCAGGGAGGGACTCGGAGCAAGCGAGCCCTCAAGGAAATGTCCCTGATACTGTCCTGGGCAGAGGAGAATGCCCCCTGCATCTCGGCAATTTACATCCCGGGGCTGGAGGCAGACTCTTTGAGCAGGGGGATGTCTCGGCTGGGGGAGTGGTCCCTCAGAAACAGGGTGTTTCACTCCCACCGCTGGGGTCTGCCGGATGTGGATCTGTTTGCTTCACGTCACAATCACAAACTTCCATTCTTTGTTCTATGTCACAGGATCCTCTGGCCTTTGCCACGGATGCGCTGGCAATGCCTTGGGGGGGGGGGGGGATTCAGCTCCTCTGTGTTCCCTCCGTTTCCTCTGTTGGGCAGGGTGCTGCGCAAGGTAGCCCAGGAAGGGGTGCCAACCATTCTGGTGGCCCCCTGTTGGCCAAGAAGGGTGTGGTTCGCAGACATCGTGCAGTTGGCAGTAGATCAGTACGTCCTGCCCAAGGTTCCAGATCTGCTCACTCAGGGGCAGCTGTGCCACCCCAATTTACAAACGCTGGCTTTGACGGCTTGGCTGCTGAAACTGCCATCTTGATGGAAAAGGGTTTGCCTGCCTCTGTTAATACCATGATTAGGGCTAGGAAGAGGTCCTCGTCCTTTATCTACTACAGGGTCTGGCATGCTTACATTGCCTGGTGTGAGTCCAAATCTCTTCCCTGTGGGGTTTTTTCTGTCCCAGGATTCTGGAATTCTTGCAACATGGTTTGGATTTGGGCTTTCAACTTAGTACCCTCAAAGATCATGTTTCAGCTCTGGCAATTTTTTTCCAAAGATCTTTTGCCAGTCACCGCTTGGTTAAGACTTTTTTCCAGGGGGTTGCTCATGTGCGTCCGCCACGTAAACCTATGTTACCAGTTTGGGATTTGAATCTGGTGTTATCTGCTCTGCAGGGTCGTCCCTTTAAGCCTCTCTGTGAGGCCGCGTTGCCCATCTTGACTCTTAAGGTAGCCTTTTTGGTGGCTATTACTTCTGTCAGGCGTGTTTCTGAGTTGGCGGCGCTCTCCATCAAACCTCCTTATTTTGAGCGACACCAGGACAAGGTGGTGTTTCGGTTCAAACCAGATTTCTTGCCTAAGGTTGTGTCTGCTTTTCATCTCAACCAGGACATTGTCTTGCCTTCCTTGTGTCCTAATCCTGCTAATTCCAAGGAGAGGACTCTGCATTCTTTAGATGTGGTCAGGGTTTTACAGGGTTTTACTTGGTAGCTACTGAATTTTTCAGGAAGACTGATGCTCTTTTTGTTCTTCCTTCTGGTCCTAGGAAGGGTTTGCCTCCGGCTAAGTCCACTATCAGGGCCTCAGCTGATGCTGCTTTTGGCCGCAAAGTTCTTCAGGCGGCAGTGGTTTAAACTGCCCGCTGTTTTTCTTGGGGTCCCACCCTACTTTACAGACACCGCTTTTGGCCGTCCCAAGCGTAAAGAATATTAGTGAAACAGGAGATGCTCTATACTTGGAAAAATACAATTCTGTGAGTACTCACCTGTAGAATTGATTTCGTAGTATACAGCATGTCCTGTTTCACCCCTCCCTTGTTATCATTATTCTTGGTTACCTCTGTATGGTGATTTGTTCAGATGTTTGGTTGGGCTTTTGGGGTCCTTCATTATTATTCTCCCTGCTTTGTAACACTGGGAATCTGTGGGAGGTTCCTGTCCTTTTATAGGGCCAGGAGACGCCACAAGTCTCTTCTTCAGTCCACTGCGCCACCTTGTGGCTGATATCCCCAAGCGTAAAGAATATTAGTGAAACAGGACATGCTGTATACTACAAAATCAATTCTACAGGTGAGTACTCACAGAATTTTATATTCTTAGTATACAGTACGTCCTGCTCCAGATAGAATACTTACACTCGGTACTACTCCGCCAGATGGCGCTGGACTGCAGAGACTTCGAAAATAGGCTCCTCCCGGCCCCTCAAATACCCAGGGACCTCCCACAATCCCCAGATCTTCTCTGCAGTCTGGACTGCGAAGGACAAAAAGATGGCTCTCTCTACTCGCAGGTGAGCGGGGCTATTAGCCTGCGGCCCTGTAGGACTATTCCCACCCGTTCCATCAGTAATTGCCACCCAGCCTTGGCTGCGCTGGTCGGGTGATGGTAGGCAGCACCGCTGTTAGGTGCTTAGGAGCGCTGCTCCACCGCAATCCCCCAACAAAGGGTAGGCGGTACAGGCATATGGTGAGCCTCTATGGGATGCCCCTCCCGCCCATTTGCCCCTTGCCCCTGTCTATCCGTGGGCCCTATGTAAGTGGCCGCTGTCCTCCCTCACTCTCCTTGTAGCCTTCGGGGGAAAGAGGGGAGGGTGTGTGTGTATGTATATATGTGTATTGGCTTTTATGCTTCACTACATTATGCTTGGTGTCAGTCGCCACGCTGACTTGCTTTCATTTATTCTGCTTGAAATTGCCGCTGCCATGCGCGCGTTTTCCTGTGTTCCGCGCTTGGCGGTGGCACTACCTCAGGCACCAGTGCGCCATCATTGGCTGCTTGTCACGTGTTGGCTTCGCGCTCTTCGGGGGGGGGGGGGCTGTCTTTGGCACATTCCGCGTCATTGTTCATGCGGGCCCGCCCCTCGAGGTATACCAACGCCATGTTTTTGCTTGGTTCCGGCTGCTGCGTGACCGGTTTCTACCTACCGCGGTCCGTGAGTGCCCTCGCGGGCGGCTTTATTACCGCTGTTTATTATTGTATACTTACGGCTCCCCTTTGATTATGTCTTTCAGACTGGCGAACCCCTTTGGCTTCTCCCGGCCCTACTCCCTCTATTTAGTTGGTTAACTTGTGAGGCCTACTGTTAATTTCTCCCACTTCCCTAGCGGGTTATTGGGGCATCCCAGGTTGCTGTATAGCGTTAATCCCTATCGGTATATTGTGCCGCTATAATCACCATATGGAGGCGTCTCAGGATAATGTGACCAGGGTTCCTTCGGGACAAGCCCGGCTGTGTGTAGCTTGTGGGGAGTCCCATGTTGATGCTGACAAGGCGCGGGTCTGTGTACCCTGCGCCAAACAGGTGCTTGCACTGCAATCCGGCCTTCCAGTGGCTGAGTCTGCGATTCGTTTCGCCTCACCTACTCCCCCAAGCTTAAATTTCACTCCCATTGAGTTGCATACAAGTGGGGATTCTCAGCCTGATGTGTGTTCTAGACTGGCTAGTGTTGAGAAGTTAATTGATAATACCTTGGCGCGTAAGGCCTCTGCAAAAAAGCGGCACTTAACGCCTGATGTCACTCTTGTATAAGACACACCAGGACAAGGTGGTGTTTCGCTTCAAGCAAGATTTTCTGCCTAAGGTCGTGTCTGCCTTTTATTTGAATCAGGACATTGTTCTCCCTTCATTGTGCCCTAATCCTAGTACTCCTAAGGAGAGGGTTTTGCACTCTTTGGATGTGGTTAGATGTCTGAAGTACTATCTGGTGGCTACCGCACCTTTCAGAAAAACTGATGCTCTTTTTGTGGTGCCCTTCTAGTCCTAGGAAGGGTTTGGCTCCTGCCAAGTCTACTATCAGCAAATGGATCCGTCAGGCTGTGATTCAGGCCTTTTCTGCTAAGAGGAAGAATCCTCCCTTCCGCCTTACTGCTCATTCTACTTGTGCTATTGGTGCCTCTTGGGCTTTTCAGCACCAGGCTTCTGTTGAACAAGTTTGCAAGGCCGCTACTTGGTCTTCTGTTCATACCTTTACAAAGTTTTACAAGGTTGATGTTAGGGCCTCAGCTGATGCTGCTTTTGGCCGCAAGGTTCTGCAGTGATTTAAACTGTCTGATGTTACCTTTGGGGGTCCCACCCTACTTTATAGACACTGCTATTGGATGTCCCCAGTGAAAGTATTCTATCTGGAGCAGGACGTACTGTATACTAAGAATAATACAATTCTGTGATTACTCACCTGTAGAATTGGTATTCTGAGTATACAGTACGTCCTGCTCCACCCCACCCTTGGTTTTGCATTATCTTGGATCCCCTGTATGGGGATTTTTATCATTGTTATAGTTACTAGTTTGGTTTGTTTTAATTCTACCGGCTTCTCGTTAACTGCTTTTCAATGCTGGGGATTGTGGGAGGTCCCTGGGTATTTGAGGGGCCGGGAGGAGCCTATTTTCGATGTCCTTGTAGTCCAGCGCCATCTGGCGGAGTAGTACCCGAGTGTAAGTATTCTATCTGGAGCAGGGCGTACTGTATACTCATAATACCAATTCTACAGGTGAGTAATCACAGAATTGTATTTTTTGGAGCTTTTTTCTTCATTCAAATGACATAGCCCCCTAATGCACAGCAGCTGGAAACTTCCTCCTTGTAGGCGGCCTGCAGCTCAGTGAGATGCCATTTTGTTTTTAAATGTGACTACAGCAAAAGTTACAAAATGGTAAATACAAATGTATGTGGGTATGTGCCTGGACATTGATTTGAACTAGGCTTTTCCTTCTCTACAGTCTAAAGTCTGCAAATAGCACATCAGTTGCGACATGGTAAGTCTATGGAATTCCGACTCTCCCTGCTGGGAAGGGGCATTGTGCCCCCAAGACAATAGTACTCCACATGCAGATGCTAAAGAGGACAGTATAAAAAATATCCTGTGTGCATGGTATTCAAGAAAAACAATATTTTTAAATACATTGTGTATTATATGTTTTGTTTCTTTATGTGACTGCATGTCTTTTACTCCTTACATAGAATGTAACGTATTCCAACAGAAACAAAGGGTATAAAATGCCAATACAACGCCAGAACAGTTGGCTTGGTGAGATATTAGATTGGCAGGATGTTGCTTCATTCGTGCATGAAAATATTGAAACGTTTCTTTCGGTAAGTTATGTGTTTATTTACGTTTAGTTAGAGCTTACTGAAGCTGAAAAAACAAACAGACACTCACCTTCTCTCACACTACAGCCCTGTCCACTACTCAGAAAACTATTGGTTTCCAAGAATGCGAGCTGGGGTCAGTGGTGTGGGGCAGCTCCCTGATCGCCAACCAACACCAAATAGTGATCACTGTTAGTCTGAGCCCCGCAGGTTCTGCTGGATTGTGCTGGTCACACAGCATCGTCTATTCATTGCAATGGAATGGCGGGTTGTAATTCAGTAAAGGGAGAAATTGGTTGCAAACCCAACACCCAAAATATTCTTTAAAGTGAATTTGTTTTATTTGCTTTTATAAAGTAAATTTTGTACCTCCCCAAAGTGAAAGATTTAGGTGTTACTAACCAGTGTAGAAGCACTTTTAAGCATTAAAGTTCCTTTCCAGGCAAAAACTCCTCTCCCCTTTATTCCCAGTGGGAATTGTGTAAGATGAGTCATTTCAAAGCATTTCAAAATCTAGGTGAAGCTGCTCACTTTGCTTTCATTTTTGGGCATTGCTGTGCTTGGAAAGGTGTGTCATATTGGAGTTTTATGAGTCTTTTGCATTCTCTGCTGTGGTCAGAGACAGCTGTAGAACCACTATGACTAGCCATGCTCGCTTGAACTGAGAGTTCCAAAGGACAGAATGGCTGCCAGAACACTTTTTTGCATCGTCCTGGAGGAATGGAATTGAAGGGATAGGTAAAATTGGAATACTACTATGGCTTCTGGCATCCGCTACAGGAAATGTAGGAAAGGCAGCCGGTACAGGCATCAGATGGGCTATTTGTAATAATGCTCCCTTTTCTTTGCATCACACCATATTTTATCTCACATCTCATTCTAAAATAGAGCCTGAATTGACATGTATTTTTATTAGATATTTTAAGAAATATTTACTGAATCAAGGCCTAAATCTGATGAATTTTATAAATAACCCCCCTAGCCCCAATATATGCATACAGTACATCACAACAATACAATTCTGTGAAATACTCACCTGTAGAATTGGTATTATACGCATACAGTACGTCCTGCTCCAATATAATACTTACACGTGGGTAATCCTCCGCCAGAGGGCGCTGTTCACTGCAGACATGCAAAAACAGGCTCCTCCCGGCCCTTCATATACCCAGGGACCTCCCACAAATCCCCAGTATTGAAAAGCAGTGAGAAAAGAAGCCGGGAGAAATCAACCACCAAACTGGTAACAGTAGCAATGATAACAATCACCATACAGGGGATCCAGAAAATGTAAAACCAGGGTGGGGTGGAGCAGGACGTACTGTATGCATATAATACCAATTCTACACGTGGGACATCCAATAGCAGTGTCCATAAAACAGGGTGGGATACCCAACTAAAAAGGCACAGCAGACAGTAAAGGTGCTGTCACCTGCAACCTTGCTACCAAGTACGACATAAGCAAAGGCTCTAACGTCAATCCCATAACAAAACCTTTGAAAAGGTATGAACAGAAACAAGCAGCGGTCTAGCAATTTATTCAACAGAAAACCTGGTGCTGAAGGGCCAAGGTACCCAAACACCAATAGATCAGAATAAAAGGAGAGAGGGAGATTCTTCCCCCTCAAAGGAATAGGCCAGTGTAACGGCCTAACCAGCCCAAAGGCCACAGAAGCCTCGGTAAAAGTTAGAACTCTCCCCAACGGGTAAATGACAACTGGTCTCGCGCCAGACAGGCGGGGCTACTGACCCCTTCACTAACAAGGATCAGCAAGAAGCCGAAACCTTTACTCAGGACCAGGAAGGCAAACCATCCAAGTAAGATCAGTCCAAAAGGGCGCAAAGGCCCTGGAACCAAACGAGATCAGGCGCATACATATGGAGGCGCCCGCAGACCTCAAAGGGCATTAGTCCCCCTAAGGGACAAGAAAACAACCAGGAAAAGTTCCACACCACCTTGAACAATAGGGTCTGGCGTAAGGCGGAATTCCACCACGTCATGGTGTGTAATATATATATATATATATATATATATATATATATATATAATGAACGAGGGCTAAGTATTTAGAGTCACCTTCTCAGGCAAAGCAACAGCCCCCGGAGGGGCGACTTGATCTACAAAACAGCTGAGACAGCATCCAGAATAAGTCCCAAGGGAACAATCCGCAGGGCAAACAGAATGAAAATTGATCCCAACAGGGACCATAGAACTACTTGGGAGATGCCCCTGGGCAATCCCCAAGAGAATTCCTAACAAGGAAGACTGAACCAGACTTCTACAGGCAGACAGGACAGAACCTGAACCATCAGAGTACCTAGATGGGGAGCCAACCCCAGCCTATGCTGTAACAACTCTAAAAACCCTGGGAACCGAGAACGTCCAACAGGGGAGAGAGCAAGACTTATGCCAATCAATATGGGTACACCATAACCCACAATAGACTGAGGAGGAGGAAGCCAAGGAAGCTTGCTCCTAGCCCCCTATAGACCAAGTCACCCAGAAGATAAACCCGTCTCCAAAGGGGTGAATGAATCAGCTGTCAAGCCCTCAGACTAGAGTCTGTAGATTGGGACGACATAAGAAGGAGCCTGACAAGGGCAGAACCGCACTCCTGAGAGAGCACACAGGTCCGCTGACCTCAGCGGAAGCATCTGCGAACCATAGTTCACTAGGCCACCCAGGGGCCAGCAATCTCACGGGTCTCTCATCAGCTGCCCACATAGCAGGGTGAATGAAGAGAAGACATATCAAATAGAAAGTCTATACATAAATTTCTAAGCCCCCATGACCAGAGTCAGAATATTCTGGGGCGGTGAAAAAACAAGGGCAGAGCCCCTGTGAAATCAGCGAGACCCACAGAGCCGCCCTAATTGGAGCGAAAACCACTGAGGAGCAGGGGACGTAGACCCCCACCCAGATCAGGAACAAGAACCTTTCAGGAGAATCATCGTGCTTCAAGCTCCAGACCAATGATAAAACAGGCCATTGTTTTCCAACAGGCCATTGTTTTCCAACAGGCCAAGAGCCCCCAAATAGACAGGTCCTGAAAAGGAGAAGTCCAGCAGTATAGAGTCAACTAAAGGCTCAATGTTTTAAGAAGCCAGTAGGTAAGATGGACCCTCTAAGCGACCCTACCTAGGAACCACGGGCGAGACTTGGTACCCAAGGTGACCATTCACAGGAAGATGTAAGCAAAGAAGGGGGTGCCCCCTGACAGGGTCCTTGAATATAACCAGCTCAAGAGGAACCACCGTACCAAAGGGGAATGAGCACAGACCTAGCTCCCAGGGTGCTGGAACCCCATCTAGGATCAATAACCTACTGTGTCGAAGAGCCCAAGGGCTCTGGATATAAGGGACGTCATCTGATCCGCCACCAACGGGCCCACCAGCTGCAAACCTGCCTGGTGAAAGTAAGATGTCAGCAAAGAGGGACAGAGCCCCCGTAACCAGGAGTCCACTTATTGCCAAGTAAGAAGGCTCAAGCCTGAGCCGAATCCAAGGAATGGAAATGGCGAATAAGGGACCATGAGGGATAGAGGTGACTGAGCACCCATCCAATATAACTCCCAGAGAACACCGCTAGCGTAGTAATCAGCGCGGCTTGACGCAGGGATTGTAAGTAAGAAGGACGACCAGATAGGTCCTGGTGCGGACGCCCCCTGATCTCATCAGGGACATCACCCCCAACAGTGCCTTTTAGCGAGCACGTGGAGCAGAAGAGGGGCCCAACCGCACGGCCACAATCGGCAGTGTTGGCCCTCCAACACAATCAGTAAGAGCCTCGGTGTCCTGAAGACACAGGGGAGCTACAATAAGCATCTTAAAATTCCACAGACGGCAAAAGGCCCACTGGGTGCAGGGCGCTGGTAGCCCAACTCAGAATACTGTGCATCACTGCCTGTGAATATCAATTGCCGAACCATGGGAGGTCCGAATGGGCCAGACTGCCTCATCCTTAAGGGGAATGTGGAAACAAACTGGTGTAGTGGCCCAAGCCACTGTCTGTTAAAGTGGACCAACACCCAGGATTTTGACTATCCTGGGTCTTGGTCCACTTCGGTGGGGCACCCCCGATCGGGGTGCCCCGCTGTGTGAAACCCCCCCCGATCACCCGAAAAACTCACCTCTCCCCGCGCCGACGGACAAGCAATCTGACAGTCCCGGACAAGCGGCTCCTCCGCCGCCGCCTCCCGCGCGTCCCTCTTGACGCGCCCGCGCCGGCCATTCACAGACGGCCGGCGCGGGTGCGCACACGCCTAGAGGGGCGCGCGGGGGCCGGCCGCCACCGAAGATAAGGTAAGGGGGTTTGGGGTGTTTGGGGGGGGTTTCACCCCGCGGGACATCCCTATCGCGGATGTCCCGCGGGGAGGGAGGTGATCGGCCCGGGAATCTTATAGATTGGTCCACTTTAAGGGCGTCCTGCAAATGACCCCAGACCTAGCAAGCCAAACGAGGCCTGCACCAACACCTGAAGAAGGACAGGGACTAGAAGCACCCTGACGATCTCGGGAAAGGACCGCCCAGCAAACTCTATCCTGCATCTGGAGGAACTACCTCCTGAAACCAACAGAACGAGGCAAGACGCCTCCTGATAGGAGCAAGGTGCTGTGGCCATCCCCTCACCCAGGCGGGCGAGGGCGTCCCATCATGCTTGGGGGGTTTTGGAGAAGGACTTAGACTTAGCCCGGCCGGAGGGCCCAGGACGTTGTCTGCCGCTCCTGGGGCAGGAGTCTGCACAAGCCCCTAGAAAGGGCACCCCAGGTTCTTGTTTAACACTATGGTATGGAGGGGGAGGAGTATCCCTGCTCCGAGGGGGCCGAGACGGCCGCCTGCGATGGGGTGAATTGCCCTTTTTTCCAAAGAGGTCCAGACGGGCCCCAAACAGGCGTTGCCCTCTAAAGGGAAGCCCAGTCAGAGTTCTTTTAGCAACCACGTCAGCACCCCACTGTCGCAGCCAGAGCAAGCGACGTATAGGCACCACTAGGGAAGAAGTCCTTGCACACATGCTGATGGTGTCATCCAGAGCTAAAAGGATAAATTTAACAAAAATGTCACAACTGGAGAGTGTATTAAACACCTCCCAGGGTGCTATAAGCCGGGACAGTAAAGAAGGGGGGGTTAGGGACCCCAATGACCGGTGCGCCCACCACGGGGGGCGATGACCAACAATTAACCACCTCAGGGGGGAAAGGGTATTTCCAATCCCAGTCCCCTGGAATCCCTGGAAGCTTAGTGGGGCATTCCCATTCCTTGAGTACAAGAGCATGGAAGTGAGCCTGCTCGAGAAATTCCAAGCGCGCAGTCGCCGTATGGAAACGCTCCCCTCTTGGCTTGGGAGCCTCGCCAGGGAGCGAGATAGACAGGGCCTTAAAAATCTTAAGCAACAGACCATCAATGTCGAACTGGCCCCAGTCATCCGGGCCCGAATCTTCATGACCCCTCGGCCTCTCCTCAGAGGAATCTGGGTCAGAGAACAGTTCTCCATCGTCAGACGGAGCATCATCACGCGGAGAAGTAAACTCCTCCGATCCAGTAGCAAAGGCAGGAGCCAGGGGCGTCAAGGGCCGCTTCCTGCCAGGGCCCAAGCGTTCGGACCACCCCGCAACAATCTGGTCAGCCGTAGGCCGTCTAGAAGACACATCAGGCTGTAACTCCCCACTTGTATGTGACTCAGCAGGAGTGCAATCTGGGCAAGGAGAGAGGGGATTATCGGAGCGAGGTGCAGCCACAGGCGCCGCTCGCAGGTCCAGTGCTTGCTCTGCACATGGTCCGCAGACCCGTGCTCTGCCCGCAACGGCATGGAGGAGTCCACACACTACACACAGCCGGTCTTGTCCCCGAGGGACCCCGGTCACATAATCCTGAGATGCCTCCATATGGTGATTATCTAGGCACAGGATTTACGCAATAGGCAACCCTGGATGCCCCAAGACCCGCTGAATTAATGTGGGAGAATTGTAAGTGGCCCGCTAATATATATATATATATATATATATATATATATATCTATCTCAGGCCGGGAGAAGCCACCGGAGACTTGGCGTCTGAAAGACATAAAGGGAGAAGAGGTGTCAGGGCCATGCGCAGCTGGGAAAAACATATAATAAAGAGACACCCGCGAGGGCACTTACAGACCAAGGAGGAGGGTTGCTGCCTACCTTCACCCGATCAGCGCAGCCCGAGCTGGGAGGCACATCTTTATCGAAGAGGACGGGTGGAAATAGTCCCGCAGCGCCGCAGGCTGTAATAGCCCCGCTCACCTGCGAGAGAGTGATACTTCATTTCTTCGTAGTCAGCGCTGCAGAGAAATCTGGGGATTTGTGGGAGGTCCCTGGGTATATGAAGGGCCGGGAGGAGCCTGTTTTTGCATGTCTGCAGTGAACAGCGCCCTCTGGCGGAGGATTACCCACTTGTAAGTATTATATTGGAGCAAGGCGTACTGTATGCTTAGAATAACAATGTTTATTAGATACAAGGTTAAAGTCTTTGTCCAGGCTCAAAATTAGATGCTCCCCTTTTATTTCAATATCTTTTTATTCAGTTTACATCATATAAAGGAAACAGTACAGAACATTAATACAAAAGGACAGAAGATCAAGGACATGTCGCCCTCTACGTCCACATGCGCATACAGTACAATGACATATAAGCAATGGGCACAACCCAGGGGAAGCAAGGACAGCAGGGCTACCTGCGGGGAGTTCTGCACAGACACCCCCGAGATGTTGTTGTATATAGCCAAAACCTTCTCCCAGAGGGCCTTGATTGACGGACAGCCCCACCAAATTTGGACCATGTTACCCCGCCCCTCTAGGCATCTCCAACATCTATCAGAGCATGAAGGGTCAAACTTGCTCAAATCAGGTGGGCACCTGTACCACCGGGACAGGACCTTAAAGTTCCTTTCCTGAGCTATGCTCGGGACCGCTAGTTTATGGGTAAACAAATATATATTCCTAGTATGTCACACCCCCCCCCCCCCCCCCACTTCCTGATATTCATGACACTTGGGGAACCCGGCCTGTAGAGGGCGATCCTGCAGAGATGACATGGAAAAAAGGAGCCCCTCCTGGTCCATAAGTACTGGGTTCCTCCCACTATTCCTCAGTCTTTTCGTCTCTGCAGTCGGCGAAGCATTCAGAAGATGACTCTCCTTCAAGCTGCAGGTAGCGGGGTTTGCTCCCTGCCCTTTTTTCTCTTTCTGTCTGAAACTCTTTAAACCTGTTTGGTTATATTGTATGCCTCCCAGCCCTGGCTGTGTGGTTCAGGCAAAGGCAGATACATACACCTTCTGGTGTATACAGGAGTATTACTCCTCCGTGAGACCTAAATGTGGGTAGGCGGCTTCCGGGTTGGTGTTCCCGGCATGGGATGCCCCCGTCTCTTTATAATCCCCTTGTGCCTTATGGGTGCTTTTCTATCCTCTCCCCTTAGTTCTCCTTTAACCCTGCTGGGTAAAAAGGAGGGGGGAAGGGGGGGGGGGCATTATCTGGGCTTATTTGTCACCATGCACAAAAAAAAAAAAAAAAAGATATATAAAATAAGTCTTTATTATGTATGTATTCTAAGCATACAGTACGTCCTGCTCCATCTATAATACTTACACATGGGTAATCCTCCGCCAGATGGCGCTGTTCACTGCAGACATGCAAAAACAGGCTCCTCCCGGCCCTTCATATACCCAGGGACCTCCCACAAATCCCCCAGATTTCTCTGCAGTGCTGACTGCGAAGACATGAAGTATCACTCTCTCGCAGGTGAGCGGGGCTATTACAGCCTGCGGCCCTGTGAGACTATTCCCACCCGTCCTCTTCGATAAGATGTGCCTCCCAGCCTGGGCTGCGCTGGTCGGGTGAAGGTAGGCAGCACCATGTGTGCTTACGGAGCAACGCTCCACCGCAATCCCCCACCATAGGGTAGGCGGTCAAGGCTGATGGTGAGCCTTCAGGGGATGCCCCTCCCACATCATTGCCCCACGCCCCATGTAGCGGTGGACCCTATGTTAACGGGTCGCCTTCCTCCCTCGTTCCCTCCTTAGTCAGGGGGAAAAGAAAGGGGGGGGGGGGTTGTGTGTATAGCGGCCTTAGTGTATACTTACACGCTTATGGCTTAACTGTGTTTCACTGGGATCGGGGATCAGAGCCGCGCTCTTACCTTACTGTTTACCGCAGCACTAGTATTCTGCCTTCTGCTCGCACCGCACATACGGCGGCGGCTCGCGGACGCCCTGGCATCTCCTTTTTCCCTCCTTCCCTTCTTAGCCTTATCGGCTCTTCATAGGTTGCGCTGGCTTGAGCGCCTGTCTTAATCAGTGTCACTGTCACAGACACAGATCTCGGCTGTACCTGCCCCGGCTCCGAGCGCCATTTTTAATAGGCTTTTCTGCTTTTTACTTTCTCCTTTCTGTACCACCATTGGCTGGTTGCCTTACGAGTTTCGCGCTCGCTGGAGAGGGGCGTGGTTTCTTTCGGCGCCATTTACTTCTCCTGCGCGCGTGGTGAAGATCTTCTCCTCCTCTCTGTATGTAAGTGCCCTCACGGGCGACTTTTCTTTACTCTTATCCCCATTGCGCATGGCTCTGACATCCCGTTTCCCCTTATGTCTTTCAGACCGCGGATTCAAGTGGCTTCTCCAGGCCCAGCATAGCTCCCGGTCGTGACCATAAAAACTTACTCCCACTTCCCAGTGGGTTATTGGGGCATCCAGGGTAGCTTACAGCGTCAATCCCTACGGGCATATTGTGCTGATTTAATCACCATATGGAGGCATCTCAGGATATTGTGAACGGGGTTCCTTCGGGACAAGCCTGGCTGTGTGTAGCTTGTGGGGTCTTACCTAGCAGTGGTGACAATGCACGGGTCTGTGTTCCTTGTGCACAGCAGGCGCTGTTGGTGCTTCCTGTCTCCTCTGAAGCTGGGCCTGCACCCCGCCGCACTTCACCTACTCCCCCAAGCCTGAGTCTAACCCTCAATACCAGTGGGGATTCTCATCCTGATCTGGCCACGAGGCTGGCTAGTGTTGAAAACTTACTTGCTAATTCCCTAGTGCGTAAAGCCACCGCCAAGAGGCGGCACTTGAACCCTGAATCGACCCTCTTCCCTGTAGAACCTGATGATTTGTTGCATTCCTATGCCCATATCCCCTCGGACGAAGGGGAACTGTTCTCTGACGATGAGTCCAGGGGTCAGGAAGAGTCTGGCTCCGAGCATTGGTCCTCGGATGATGTCGATAGACTGCTGGTTCAGATCTTTGAGGTTCTGTCCCTCTCTCCCCCTGCTGCGGCTCCCCGGCAAAGGGGTGATCTTTTTCATACTGCTAAAGCTCGCTTGGAATTCCCCGAGCAGACCCATTTCAGTAGCCTCGTGCTTAAAGAATGGGAACATCCCAGCAGACTCCACGGGGTCCCTAAGAGCGTGGATAGGAAATATCCCTTCCCTGCTGACTTGGTTAAGTGCTGGTCATCGCCGCCCGAGGTCGATGCTCCTATTCTTGGGTTGTCCAACACCTCTATTATGCACTCCCCTGACACTACTACGCTACGGGACTCTGAGGACCGGCGTGTTGACCAACTGGCATGTCATGCCTTTGCATTTGGGGGAGCGACTCTGCGCCTGGTTTGTGCTGTAGCCATTACGGCGGTAGCGCTCAGGGCCGTGGTTAGGAGTGCTCTTGATGGCACAGATGAGTTGCCTCCTGATACTGTCAACGCTCTGCCCAGCTGTGATGCGTTTGTGAACTTTATGCTGTCTGCATCGGACGATGCTGTTAAGATGTGTGCCAGGTCATCTGCCCTGGTGGTTGCTATACGCCGTGCGGTCTGGTTGCGCCAGTGGGCCGCAGACAATGCCACCAAGAAAGGGCCATTTAAAGGGCTGCGCTTGTTTGGGTATCGATTAGACCTCTTTGCCAAGGGAGGCAAGTTACCCCAGCGCAGACGACACTCTGCCTTTTCGTAGCCAAGGCTCCCTATCAACCCCCTATCGTGGGGCCAAGCAGGGTAGAGGGGCATCCTTCGCAGGGCCCCGCGCTGATTCCTGGCACAGGAACAGAGGACACCGTTCAGGTTCCTCCTGGGGAACCAAACCCAAAGCCCCTCCCAAGGCCCCCAGGCATGAGGGGGCGCCCTCACCCGTCAGGGTGGGGGGACGTTTGCAGCACTTCGAGCACGTCTGACGGCGCCACGTTTCAGACCGGTGGATTCAGGAGGTAGTGTCCTCCGGCTACAAGATAAAATTTGCTGTACGCCCCCCACCAGGTTCATTGGGTCTCGAATCCCTCAAGACCCTGCCTCAGCTCAGGTCTTGTTGCTGGCCGTACAGGGTCTCATGGACCTAGCGGTCATTTGCAAGGTCCCCCCTGGAGAGAGGGGCATGGGGTTCTACTCAAACCTTTTCACAGTACCCAAGAAGGATGGGTCAGTCAGGCCCATTCTGAATTTTAAAATCCTCAACAAATTTGTCAAGAACAAGCACTTTCGCATGGAAACTCTGCGCTCGGCCATTGGCTCACTGCACCCGGGGTACTTCATGACGTCCGTAGACATCAAGGATGTTTACCTGCACGTCCCGGTGTTTCCGGGACACCAAAGGTTTCTCAGATTTGCACTAAAAGATCAGCATTATCAATTTGTGGCCCTGCCATTCGGCCTAATGTCGGCTCCCAGGGTGTTCACCAAGGTGCTGGCAAGGGTGATGTCCCTGATAAGGATAAGGGGCATACGCGTGCTGCCCTACCTGGACGATATTCTCATCACCTCTCGGTCTCTGGGACAGGCAGAGTTGGACACTCGGCTGGTGGTGTCCACCCTGGTGTCCTTCGACTGGGTGATCAATTACCCCAAATCATCCCTGTCCCCCTCCTCGGTGACTCCATTCCTGGGAATGATTCTGGATACGGTTCAGTCAAGGATATTCCTCCCTCAACAGAAGGTGGAAGCTCTGACAGCGCATGCGCGGTTCCTGCTCTCGAACCCACAGTTCTCCATCCGGCAGGGAATGCAGTTGGCGGGCCTGATGGTGGCGAGCTTCGAGGCGGTGCCCTTTGCTCAGTTCCATTTGAGACCTCTGCAGCTTCACCTTCTGTCAGTTTGGGACAAGAACCCTGCGTCCTTGGACGGGTTCTGTGTGCTTCCCCCCTCGGTCAGACAGTCGCTTGCATGGTGGCTGGACCACAGGAACTTGACAAGGGGCAGGTCTTTTTTGACCCCATCCTGGGAGACGGTCACAACGGATGCCAGTCTGTCAGGTTGGGGAGGATTCTGGAAGTCTCTGCGCTTCCAGGGGACGTGGGGCCCTCAGGAGGCCCATTTGCCCATCAACATTCTGGAGTCCCGGGCAGTCAGGTTGGTACTGGAGCGATTGACCCAACACCTGAGGGGTCTGTCGGTCCAAGTTCGCTCAGACAACAGAACGGTGGTTGCCTACATCAATCATCAGGGAGGGACCCGGAGCAAGGGTGCTCTCCAAGAATTGTCTCAGATTCTGACATGGGCGGAGGCCAATGTTCAATGCATTTCGGCTGTTTACATTCCGGGGGCGGAGAACCTGCTGGCGGACTCCCTGAGCAGGGAAATGTCCCGTCAGGGGGAGTGGTCCCTCTGTAACACGGTATTCCAGTTGCCACCGTTGGGGTCTACCGAATGTGGATCTGTTTGCTTCCCGTCACAATCACAAGCTCCCGGCCTTTGTCTCCCCGTCTCAGGATCCTCTGGCCATGGCCACGGATGCCCTGTCCATGTCTTGGAGGGAGTTTCGACTCCTGTATGCGTTTCCACCGTTTCCCCTTCTGGTGAGGGTTCTACGCAAGATTGCTCTGGAAGGGGTACCTTCTGGTTCTGGTGGCCCCCAGGTGGCCAAGAAGAGTGTGGTTCGCAGATGTGGTTCAAATGGCAGTAGATCAGTACGATCTGCCAAGCGTACCAGATCTGCTAACCCAAGGGTCATTACGCCATCCCAATTTACAAACGCTGGCTTTGACGGCCTGGCTGCTGAAACCTCCATCTTGATGGAGAAGGGTTTGTCTGCCTCTGTGGTGGCTACTATGGTGCAGGCCAGGAAGAAGACTTCTTCTATTTATTATAGAGTATGGCGTTCCTACATTGACTGGTGTGAGTCCAGGTCTCTTTCCTGCCGAGAATTCTCCGTCCCTAGGGTCCTGGAGTTTTTACAGCATGGTTTGGACTTAGGTCTCAAACTTAGTCTCAAACTCTGAAGGGTCAGGTTTCTGCCCTATCTATCTTCTTTCAGAAGACCTTTGCTCAGCATCACCTGATTAAGACCTTCTTCCAGGGGGTCACTCACGTGCGTCCCCCTCGAAAGCCTACAGTCCCTGTTTGGGATTTGAATTTGGTTTTGTCTGCCTTGCAGGGTGCTCCCTTTGAGCCTATTCAAGATGCTGCTCTGGTCGTTCTCACTCTCAAGGTTTTCTTCTTGGTGGCTATTACTTCGGTTAGGCGTGTGTCAGAACTGGCCGCTCTATCTATTCAGCCTCCATACTATGAGCGACACCAGGACAAGGTGGTGTTCCGCTTCAAACCGGACTTCCTGCCTAAAGTGGTTTCGGCATTTCATTTGAACCAGGATATTGTTCTTCCTTCTCTGTGTCCCAATCCTCGCAACGACAAGGAGCGGGTTCTGCATTCCTTGGACGTAGTCAGGTGCTTGAAGTATTACCTGGTTGTCACTAAGGCCTTCAGGAAGACTGATGCTCTCTTTGTTGTGCCTTCGGGGCCTAGGAAAGGTTTGGCTCCCGCCAAGTCTACCATCAGTAAATGGATTCGTCAGGCTGTGATTCAGGCCTTTTCTACTAAGGGGAGGCCTCCTCCTTTCCGCCTTACGGCTCATTCCATTCGTGCTATTGGTGCCTCTTGGGCTTTTCAGCAACAGGCCTCTGTTGAACAAGTTTGCAAGGCCGCTACTTGGTCTTCTGTTCACACCTTTTCAAAGTTTTACAAAGTTGATGTTCGGGCCTCAGCTGATGCTTCCTTTGGCCGTAAGGTTTTACAGGCGGTTGTAGTTTGAACTACGTGCTGTTGCCTTTGTTGTTGGGGATCCCACCCTACTTTATGGACACTGCTATTCATGTGTAAGTATTATAGATGGAGCAGGACGTACTGTATGCTTAGAATAATACAATTCTGTGAAATACTCACCTGTAGAATTGGCATTATACACATACAGTACGTCCTGCTCCACCCCACCCTGGTTTCACCTTGTTCTGGATCCCCTGTATGGTGATTGTTACCATTGTTATCATTGTTATTATTACCAGTTTGGTGGTTGGTTTCTCCCGGCTTCTTTTCTCACTGCTTTTCAACGCTGGGGATTTGTGGGAGGTCCCTGGGTATATGAAGGGCCGGGAGGAGCCTGTTTTTGCATGTCTGCAGTGAACAGCGCCATCTGGCGGAGGATTACCCATGTGTAAGTATTATAGATGGAGCAGGGCGTACTGTATGCGTATAATACCAATTCTACAGGTGAGTATTTCACAGAATTGTATTTTTACTAATTTAATAGGAAATGTTTTATTTAGATTTTCCTATCTCTGTCTAGGCAGCATTTTTTGCTTACCTATTAAAGCTCTTTGTTCAGATTTGAATTTTCCCTCCATGTGATCCTGGAAGTGGGCGGGCTTAGGCATGCTTTTATTCAGAGAGCATCTGGTATGCTCTGTTTGACTTCCTGTTTCCTGCTTCCCTGTGGCCTTACCTCATGATGTGAGCTTATTGCATGGGCTGTGAGTACAGCTGAAGGGAGTTTTATTCTGTCATTTATTTATATTGTGTGCATTTGGTGACTGGTTTTTTGTTTTCTCTGTAGGTAGAAACTCCTTATTTAAAGAGGGGTTTCTCCTGGTCCTTATATAAAAAAAAAAGCCCTTAAGCCTTATTTGGGGGTCCATTTGTGTTTCAATCCTCCCACTTGGGACTATTTAAAGGGGCATCCCGGGTAGCAATTGCGTAAATCCCATATGTACTTGGCGACTATAATCAATTATAGCATAATACTAAACACCATATGGAGGCATCCCAGGATAACGGACATGCAATTCCCTTTGCACAGACTCGGCAATGTTTTGGATGTGGGGCATCCCTTGTTGGGGATAGCGCAATTCTTTGCGTCCCTTGTGCACAATTAACTATTATGCAGCAAGCTGAGGCCCAGGCTTCAGGGCCTGCGGCTAATGCCTCATCTCCTACTCCGCTATGCCTTGTCCGTACCCCCAATGATATTGTCATGGGTGGTGAGTCGCATGCTGATTTATGTGCCAGATTGGCTCATCTTGAAAGATTAATGTCTACCTCTGTGCCTAAGAAGGCCTCAGCTAAAAGAAAGCACTTGACTCATGCCGCTCCGGCAAGGGAGTCAGACAATTGTGAATTGCTTGATTGGTCTGATCCTTCTCAGTTAGAAGAAGGAGAATTATATGAGGAATCAGATGTTTCTGATGAACAACAATTTGTTGGTAATGAGATTGAGCAGGGTGAAGCAAGTGTTGTGGATACCCCAAAAGCTCTTGCTCAGTTATTTGAGGTTTTGGTTATTACTCCTCCTGAAGTAGTCCCTCCTCAAAAAGGGGAATTCTTTGGAGTCTCTAAACCTCGTTTAGAATTTCCAAATCAAAAGCATTTTGATGAATTTATTCTTAAAGAATGGGAGAAGCCTGTGCAGCTTCCTGGCATTCCCTTGGGCTGGGACAAGAAATATCCCTTCCCAGCTGATACTGTTAAGCGTTGGTCATCACCACCTGTGCCCACCGCTCTGGGCATGTGTACACTCACTGCACGGATGGGTTAAATGCGTAGGACAAATTCCTATGTGTGCGCAAGCATACAATGGCCATCTATGCATTAATATTTAATTAATACTCCACTACACTTAAAGATGGAGAGGATGAGTGTATTGATCTAATGGCATGCCACGCTTTTTCCAGTGTGGGTTCGGCCTTGCTGCCTGTTGGTGCTTCGGCACTCATGACAGTGGCTATTAGGTCTGTTGTGAGAGACCTAATGAATTACTCAGGGCTTGATCCGGCCTCTGATGAGTACGCCACTCTTAAGCGATGTGAGATGTTTGCATCTTTTGTACTTTCTGCCTTGGATGATACTCTGCTCATGTGCAGCAGAACCTCTGCCTTGTTAGTCGCCATCCAGCGGTCAGTATGGTTGCGGCAGTGGGCAGCTGATATTGTAGCCAATAAATCGCTTACATCGCTCCCTTTTGTGGGATTGCGCCTCTTTGGAGAAAAATTGGATTCTGTCACTAAAGGAGGTAAATTACCTCAGCGTAAGAAACAATGTCGTTCCTTTCGTGGAATGGCCTCTTTTAACCCTTCCTTTCGGGGGCCTAGATCCGGTAGAGGATCGGCCTTTTCAGCCCCTAGAGGGAATGCATGGAATAGAGGAAAGGGATGTAGCCGTCCAAGTCAGAATTGGGGGTCCAAAACCAAATCTGCCACTAAGCCTGCTCAACAATGAGGCAACGCCCTCACCCTTATGGGTGGGGGGACGGCTGCGGTTCTTCTTCCAGGTCTGGTTCAGAAGGTATCAGACAATTGGGTTCTGAAAGTAGTCTCTTCAGGTTACAAACTGGAATTCGAGTCCCGGCCTCCTCCCAGATTTTTCATGTCCCGGATGCCGTCAGATCTGGCAATTGCGCAGGGACTGCGGGCAGCAGTAGCGAATCTGTTAAACATGGCTGTTGTCGGCCTAGTGCCTCCAGCGGAAAGGGGTTTGGGGTTTTACTCCAACCTATTCACGGTACCCAAAAAGGACGGCTCTGTTCGGCCTATCCTAGACCTAAGGAGACTCAATCAATTTATCTGTTTCAGAAAATTCCGCATGGAGTCTTTGCGATCAACGATCGATGCTCTCCATCAGGGGGACTTCATGACATTCATAGACATCAAGGGTGCTTATTTGCACATTCCTATTTTCCGAGTCACCAGAGATTTCTCAGGTTCCCGATAGAAGACCAGCATTATCAATTTGTGGCCCTGCCATTCGGCCTTACCTCGGCCCCAGGAGTCTTTACCAAGATGCTGGCAGGAGTGATGGCTATATTCAGGGTCCAAGGCATCCGCATTGTGCCTTTCCTGGACGATCTTCTTATCGCGGCCTCCTCCCTCGAACAATCCGAGTTGAAAAACCAGGACGGTGGTCTCTACGCTAGAAAGGTTCGGATGGGTAATAAGTTACCCCAAATTCTCTCTCTGTCCGTCCAGGGAAATTCCCTTCCTGGGCCTGATTTTGGATACATTTCAGGCCAAGGTTTTTCTTCCTCAGTCCAAAATGGTCCTGATTCAGGACTTGATTCGTCTATTCTTGTCCAACCCTCGTCAGTCTATCCATCTAGGGATGAGACTAGTGGGATTGATGGTAGCTGCATTCAAGGCAGTCCCGTTGGCCCAGTTTCACATAAGGATGCTTCAGCTCTTCCTCTTCCCAAGTGGGACAGGTGCCCATTATCATTGAATCAGACATGTCTGTTGTCTCCCCACGTTTTGCAGTCCCTTCAGTGGGGGTTAATATCGCACAACCTCCAGAAAGGCAAGTCATTTCTGACTCCGCGTTGGGAACTGGTTACCACGGATGCCAGCCTGGTGGGCTGGGGGGGCTTCTGGAAGAAGCATCAGTTCCAAGGATTGTGGGGGCCTCAGGAGGCTCATTCTCCAATCAATGTATTAGAGCTTCGGGCCATACGTCTTGTTCTACTTTGACTGACCCATTTCTTACAGGGGTTCAGATTCGGTCAGACAACCGAACAGCTGTTGCATACATCAATCACCAGGGAGGGACTCGCAGTTGGGGTGCCCTCCGGGAAGTGTCTCTGATCCTTCAGTGGGCAGAGATCAATGTTCCCTGCATATCAGCAGTTTACATTCCGGGGATAGAGAATGTGGAGGCAGACTCCCTGAGCATGGGATGTTCTCGCCAGGGAGAATGGTCTCTCAATCCAAAGGTCTTTCAGTTCCTCTGTCACAAGTGGGGGACTCCACGGTTGGACCTGTTTGCTTCTTGTCACAATCACAAGCTGCCAGCTTTTGTGTCTCTATCCCAGGATCCTCTGGCAGTGGCAGCGGATGCCATGCGGATGCTTCTAGCCTGGAAGGATCTGGGGTTCCTATATCTGTTTCCCCCATTCTCCATGATCAGCAAGGTGGTGCGCAAGCTAGCACTGGAGGAGGTGCCAGCAATTCTGGTGGCGCCAAGGTGGCCAAGTTGTCTGTGGTACGCAGACGTCGTAAGGCTAGCAGTGGATCGTGTCCATCTGCCTCTTCTTCCAGATCTCATCACTCAGAGTCAACTTTGTTACCCCAATTTACAAACGCTGGCTTTGACGGCATGGCGGCTGAAGTCTCCATCTTGAAAGAAGAAGGTCTTTCTGATGTGGTTATTCAGACTCTTATTAGAGCTAGGAAGAAGTCTTCCTCTGTCATTTATTACAGGACTTGGAGGTCCTATATTGATTGGTGTGAATCCAGGGCTTTGCCCTGTAGAGTATTTTCTATTCCTAGAATTCTGGAATATCTGCAACGAGGTCTGGATATGGGATTAAAGATTAGTACTTTGAAAGGGCAAGTCTCTGCCTTGGCAATTTTCTTTCAAAGATCGTTTGCTCTTCATCCTTTGGTTAAGACCTTTTTCCAAGGAGTCGCGCATGTGCGGCCTCCCAGAAAGCCTTTACTTCCTGTTTGGGATCTTAATTTGGTGCTTTCGGCTTTGCAAGCTGCTCCCGTTGAGCCAATGCAGGATATTCCTCTTCCTATTCTTACTCAGAAGGTTGCCTTTTTGGTTGCTATTACTTCTGTCCGACGAGTTTCTGAACTGGCGGCTTTGTCTATTCAAGCCCCTTATTTTGAGAGGCATCAAGATAAGGTTGTTTTCCGTTTTAAACCGGATTTCCTTCCTAAGGTGGTGTCTGCTTTCCACCTAAATCAGGATATAGCTCTTCCTTCCTTGTGTCCTAAACCTAGTAACGACAAGGAAAGGGTCTTACATTCTTTGGATGTAGTTCGTTGTGTTAAGTATTATTTAGTTACTACCTCGGCCTTCCGCAAGACGGATGCCTTTTTTGTTGTGCCTTTTGGGCCCAAGAAGGGTTTTGCTCCTGCCAAATCTTCACTTAGTAAGTGGATACGTCAGGCTATCATTGGGGCCTATATGGCGAAGGTTCCCCCTTTTCGTGTCACCGCTCATTCTACTCGTGCTATTGGATCCTCTTGGGCTTTTCAGCACCAAGCTTCTGTTGAACAAGTCTGCAAGGCTGCGACTTGGTCTTCTGTGCATACTTTTTCTAAGTTTTACAAGGTTGATGTGCGGGCCTCAGCGGATGCTGTTTTTGGCCGCAGAGTTCTGCAGCTGCAGTAATTTAAGTTATGCATTATTCCTTTGGGATCCCCACCCATTATAGACACTGCTATTGGATGTCCCAAGTGTCATGAATATCGGGAAGTGGGGGGTGTGACATACTAGGAATAATACCATTTTGTGAGTACTCACCTGTAAAATGGTTATTACGAGTATGTCACACCCCCCACTCCCCCCGCCTTTTTTTTTATTTTAGGGATCCTTTATATGGTGATTATTATTATTATTTCAAATAATTTTACAATTATTGAATATAATTGGCTTTTTTTGTTCTAAGGGATCCTTTATTTGGTATTATTATTCTCATATAATTTTACAATTATTGAATATAATTGGCTCTTCCTGGTTCTTCACTGCTGTTTAAAAAGACTGAGGAATAGTGGGAGGAACCCAGTACTTATGGACCAGGAGGGGCTC
This sequence comes from Gastrophryne carolinensis, assembly GCA_027917425.1. Classification (NCBI taxonomy): domain Eukaryota; kingdom Metazoa; phylum Chordata; class Amphibia; order Anura; family Microhylidae; genus Gastrophryne; species Gastrophryne carolinensis. The sequence continues at coordinate 223,290,423 of CM051239.1, read as the reverse complement.
CTTTTTTCCATGTCATCTCTGCAGGATCGCCCTCTACAGGCATAATCGTAATAACCATTTTACAGGTGAGTACTCACAAAATGGTATTATTCTTAGTATACAGTATGTCCTGCTCCAGATAGATTCATTACATTTGGGTATTACTCCGCCATATGGCGCTGGACTGCAGAGACATCGAAAATAGGCTCCTCCCGGCCCCTCAAATACCCAGGGACCTCCCACAATTCCCAGATCTTCTCTGCAGTCTGGACTGCGAAGGACAATAAGATGGCTCTCTTTTCTCGCAGGTGAGCAGGTATTAGCCTGCGGCCCTGTAGGACTATTCCCACCCGTTCCATTATTAATGTGCCTCCCAGCCTTGGCTGCGCTGGTCGGGTGATGGTAGGCAACACCGCTGTCAGGTGCTTAGGAGCGCTGCTCCACCGCAATCCCCCACCAAAGGGTAGGCGGTATAGGCATATGGTGAGCCTCTATGGGATGCCCCTCCCGCACTATTGCCCCTTGCCCCTGTCTATCAGTGGGTCCTGTTAAATGGCCGCTGTCCTCCCTCGCTCTCCCGTGTAGCCCTCGGGGGAGGGAGGGGGGGTGTATGTGTATTGGCCTTATGCTTCACTACATTAATTTATTATGCTTGGTGTCAGTCGCCGCAGTGACTTGGTTGCACTTATTGTCTTTCTCAAAATTGCAGTCGCACGAGCTTCCACTGTGTTTCGCGCTTGGCGGCGGCGTTACCTCAGACGCTGGTGCGACGTCATTGGCTGCTTGTCACGTGTATGGCTTCGTGCTCTCCAGGGGAGGTGGGGCCTGCTTTTGGCGCGTTCCGCGTCACTGTCCCTGCGGCCCGCCCCTTCGAGGTATACCCAATGCCATTTTTTCTTGGTTCCGGTTGCTACGCGACAGGTTTCTACCTACCGTGGTCCGTGAGTGCCCTCGGGGGCGGCTTTATTACCGTTATTTATTTTTACGCTTACGGCTCCCCTTTGCTTATGTCTTTCAGACGGGCCGAACCCTCTTGGTTTCCCCCGGCCCTACTCCCTCTATTTAGTTAATTAACTTGTGAGGCCTAGCGTTAATTACTTCCACCTCCCTAGCGGGCAATTGAGGCATCCCCGGTTGCTTTATAGCATCAATCCCTATCGGCCTATTGTGCCGCTATAATCACCATATGGAGGCGTCTCAGGATAATGTGCTCGGGGTTCCTTCGGGACAAGCCCGGCCGTGTGTAGCTTGTGGGGTGTCCCCTATTAGCGCTGACAATGCGCGGGTCTGTGTACCTTGTGCCGAGCAGGTGCTTGCGCTGAAATCTGGCCTTCCAGTGGCTGGGCCTGCGCCTCGTTTCACTTCACCTACTCCCCCAAGCTTAAATCTCACTCCCATTGAGTTGCATACAAGTGGGGATTCTCAGCCTGATGTGTCTTCTAGACTGGCTAGTGTTGAGAAGTTAATTGCTAATACCTTGGTGCGTAAGGCCTCTGCAATAAAGAGGCACTTAACGCCTGATGTCACTCTTTACCTTATGGAATCTGATGAGTTTTTGGAAATGTCTGGCTATACCTCTTTGGAGGAAGGGGAGCTATTCTCTGACTCAGGGTCTTCTGATGAGAAGCCTAGGGGTCATGACGATTCTGGCTCTGACCCATGGGCAGATGATACTGATAAGACTGTTGGCTCAGATTTTTGAGGTTCTGTCCATTTCTCCCCCTGTTGCGGCCCCCAGGCAAAGGGGGGAACTTTTTCATACTGCCTAGTCGCGCTTGGAATTTCCTGAGCAAGCCCATATTAATAACCTTGTGCTCAAGGAATGGGAACGCCCCAGCAGGCTTCCCGGTGTACCTAAGAGTTGGTATAGGAAGTAGCCCTTTCCTGCTGATGTGGTGAAGTGTTGGTCATCCCCTCCTGAGGTGGATGCCCCAGTCCTAGGGTTATCTAACACCTCTGTTATGCACTCCCCTGACTCTACTACTCTGCGGGATGCTGAGGACCGGCGCATTGATCAGCTGGCGTCCCATGCTTTTGCGTGTGTGGGGACGGCGCTGCGCCCGGTCTGTGCCTCTGCCATTACGGCTGTGGCTATTAGGACCCTGCTCAGAAGTATCCTTGATGGTGCCCCTGATAATGTGTTTAGTGAGGAGTTTAATGCACTCTCTCGTTGTGAGGTTTTTGTGACTTATGTCCTCTCTGCCTTGGATGACACCATTAGAATGTGTGGCAGAACCTCTGCCCTTGTGGTGGCTATACGCCGCTCGGTTTGGCTGCGCCAGTGGGCTGCTGCCAAGAAAGACCTCACTGGTTTTCCCTTCAAAGGACTACGCCTGTTTGGGGACCGCCTGGACTTATTTGCTAAGGGAGGCAGGTTACCCCAGCTCAGGCGGCAGACTCGGCCCTTTCAGGGTCAGGGCTCCTTTTCCTCCCCCTACCGTGGTGCTAGACAAGGGAGGGGGGTTTCCTTTACTGGGGCCCGGGGAGACTTCTGGGGCGGGGGCAGAGGATGTGGACGCCCTGGCTCCGCCTGGGGCTCCAAGCTTAAGTCCTCTCTCAAGCCCCCTCAGGCATGATGGGGCGCCCTCACCCATCCGAGTGGGGGGCGGCTTCAGCACTTTGCTCGCGTCTGGAGGCTTCATGTCTCAGACCGGTGGATTCAGGAGGTAGTGTCCTCCGGTTACAAGACAGAGTTTGCTGTCTGCCCCCCCCAACGTTCATCACATCCCGGATTCCTCAGGACCCTGTGTCAGCTCAGGATCTAGTGCAGGCGGTGCAAAGCCTTCTGGAGCTGGGGGTCATCCGCAAGGTCCCTTTAAGAGAAAAGGGCAAGGGCTTCTATTCCAACCTCTTCACAGTGTCCAAAATAGATGGGTCAGTCAGGCCCATCCTGGGCTTGAAGATCCTCAACAAATTTGTCAGGTGCAGACGCTTTCGCATGGAAACTCTGCGCTCTGCCATCAGTCCCCTGCGCCCAGGGGATTTCATGACGTCTGTGGACATCAAAGATGCTTGCCTTCATATTCCTGTATTTCCAGGTCATTAAAGGTTCCTCAGGTTCGCTCTGGAGGATCAACACTACCAATTTGTGGCATTGCCTTTTGGTCTCGCTTCAGCTCCCAGGGTGTTCACCAAGGTGCTGGCAGGAGTGATGTCTCTGCTCAGGTTTCAGGGCATCCGCGTGCTGCCCTACCTGGACGACATTCTCATCACTTCCCAGTCTCTACATCAGGCAGAGTTGGATAGTCAGCTGTTGGTGTCCACCCTGGAGTCATTTGGCTGGGTGATCAACCACCCCAAGTCTCCTCTGTCTCCCTCCGTGGTGACTTCATTCCTGGGAATGAATCTGGATACAGTTCAGGCAAGGATTTTTCTTCCTCAGCAGAAGGGGGACAGTCTGATTGTGCAGGTCCAGTTCCTGCTATCTTGTCATCAATCCCTCCATCAGGGGAATGCAGCTGGTGGGCCTGATGGTGGCGTGCTTCGAGGCGGTCCCTTATGCTCAGTTCCACTTGAGGCCTCTGCAACTCCACCTCTTGTCAGTATGGGACAAGGACCCTGCATCCCTGGAACGGGTCTTTGCGCTTTCCCCCCTGGTCAGGCGGTCCCTCTCGTGGTGGCTGGACTCCAGGAACCTGTTGGTGGGCATATCCTTTCTGACCCCCTCCTGGGAGACTGTCACCATGGATGCCAGTCTGTCAGGTTGGGGGGGTTTCTGGAAGTCCCTGCAGTTCCAGGGGAGGTGGGGCCCTCAGGATGCTCACACACCTATCAACATCTTGGAGCTGCGGGCGATCAGACCGTGCGCTCGGACAACCAGACGGCAGTTGCCTACATCAATCATCAGGGAGGGACCCGGAGCAAGAGGGCCCTCCAGGAAGTGTCTCTGATCCTGACCTGGGTGGAGGCCAATGTTCCCTGCATATAAGCGGTGTACATTCCCGGGGTGGAAAATCTGCTGGCAGACTCTCTGAGCAGGGGGACCTCTCGCCAGGGAGAATGGTCCCACTGCAACAGGGTGTTCCAATCTCTGTGTCACTGTTGGGGCCAACCAGATGTGGATCTGTTTGCGTCCCGTCACAATCACAAGCTACCGACCTTTGTCTCCCTGTCCCAGGATCCTCTGACCTTGACCACGGATGCTCTAGCAATTTCATGGCAGGACTTTCAGTTCCTGTATGTCTTTCCTCCATTCCCCTGCGCAAGATTGCTCTGGAGGGGGTGCCAGCAATTCTGGTGGCCCCCAGATGGCCAAGAAGAGTGTGGTTCGCAGACGTGGTGCAGCTGGCAGTAGATCAGTACGTTCTGCCCAGGGTGCCAGACCTGCTCACTCAGGGTCCCTTACGCCATCCCAATTTACAAACTCTGGCTTTGACGGCCTGGCTGCTGAAACCTCCATCTTGATGGAGAAGGGGCTGTCTGCCTCGGTTGTTGATACCATAATAAAGGCTAGGAAGAAGTCTTCTTCTTCCATTTATTACAGGGTTTGGCGTGCCTACATTGACTCGTGTGAGTCTAAGTCTCTTCCCTGTCGTGCGTTCTCTATTTCCAGGATTCTGGAGTTCCTGCAGCATGGGTTTGAGATGGGGCTCCAACTCAGTACTCTGAAGGGTCAGGTTTCTGCCCTGGCTGTTTTCTTCCAGAAGTCCTTTGCTTAGCATTCTCTGATCAGGACTTTTTTCCAGGGGGTTACCCATGCGCATCCCCCACATAAGCTTATGGTGCCTGTTTGGGATTTGAATTTGGTTTTGTCAGCCTTGCAAGGGGGCTCCCTTTGAGCCTGTGCAGGATGCTGCTCTAGCCATTCTTACTCTCAAAGTTGTCTTTTTGGTGGCTCTCACCTCTGTTAGACGTGTGTCTGAGTTGTCGTCGCTTTCCATCCAGTCCCCCTACTATGAGACACACCAGGACAAGGTGGTGTTCCGCTTCAAGACAGATTTTCTGCCTTTCATTTGAATCAGGTCATTGTTCTTCCGTCATTGTGCCCTAATCCTAGTAATGCTAAGGAGAGGGTCTTGCATTCTTTGGATGTGGTTAGGTGTCTGAAGTACTATCTGGTGGCTACTGCACCTTTCAGAAAAACTGATGCTCTTTTTGTGGTCCCTTCTGGTCCTAGGAAGGGTTTGGCTCCTGCCAAGTCTACTATCAGCAAATGGATCCATCAGGCTTTGATCCAGGCCTACTCTGCTAAGGGGAAGGATCCTCCCTTCCGCCTTACTGCTCATTCTACTTGTGTTATTGGTGCCTCTTGGGCTTTTCAGCACCAGGCTTCTGTTGAACAAGTTTGCAAGGCCGCTACTTGGTCTTCTGTTCATACCTATTCATAGTTTTACAAGGTTGATGTTAGGGCCTCACCTAATGCTGCTTTTGGCCGCAAGGTTCCGCAGGCGGCAGTGGTTTAAACTGTCTGCTGTTACCTTGGGGGATCCCACCCTACTTTATGGACACTGCTATTGGATGTCCCAGGTGTAATGAGTCTATCTGGAGCAGGACGTACTGTATACTAAGAATAATACAATTCTGTGATTACTCACCTGTAGAATTGGTATTATGAGTATACAGTACGTCCTACTCCACCCCACCCTTGGTTTTGCATTAGCTTGGATCCCCTGTATGGTGATTTTTATCATTGTTATAGTTACCAGTTTGGGGGGGGGGGGGGTTCATTCTCCCGGCTTCTCGTTAACTGCTTTTCAATGCTGGGGATTGTGGGAGGTCCCTGGGTATTTGAGGGGCTGGGAGGAGCCTATTTTCGATGTCTCTGCACTCCAGCGCCATCTGGCGGAGTAATACCCAAGTGTAATTAATCTGGAGCAGGACGTACTGTATACTCATAATACCAATTCTACAGGTGAGTAATCACAGAACTGTATTTTTAGTAAGCTCCTCTTCGGAAATGGACATCCCCAACTCCTTCTCCCATCTCCGTATGAATCCCGGCTGGAAATCATGCATAGCAGCCAGCAAGGTTCGATACAGAACAGCGATTGCATGATCTTCGGGAGGCGCTTGTGTGGGGACATGTTCCAATTGCATCAGTGGTCGTCTACCCCGCTCCACCAGATTGTGAGTTGCCACAAAAGCATTCAATTGCCTATGGAGAAACCATGAGACATATTGTTCCGGGGCCCTTTTCCTTAACTCATCCAGTGTGGGAAGTCCGTCTCGTACCAAAATGTGTCCCATAGTTACATTAGATGAGGTCTCCCAAACTAAGAAGCTCCTAACCCGCATGCTAGGTGTAAAAGAGTAGTTGTCGAAGAGAGGAGTCAGGGCCCCCAGTCTATTGATTATGGAGTTCCGTCTAGACATTTTATCCCAGACCAGCAGGAACTGTCCTGCCAGAAATCGAAGAGATTCCCTTGTTTGCCTGGGACGTACGCCCCCACAGGGTAGCGAGATCAGATTCACAGGAGAAATAGCCTTTTCCATCTTTACCCACTGCTTCCCTGGCCCAATCCAGTATACGGAGCACCATAACCGCTATATGATATGTCTGAAGGTCCGGAAGTCCGGCTCCACCATCAGATTTGAGCCTTGTCAATGTGCTAAATCTTATACTGGGCTTCCCTGTCCCTTATACAAATCTTAGAAAAGCCGTCTTCAGTTTTCCTAAAAAAGTGAATGTGTACCGTTTGGAAGTTATACAAAAATTTGGGAAGGATGTCCATCTTCAGCACATTGATCCTTCCAAACCAAGTGAAGAATCGCTTATCATACGCGGTCAGGTCATTTACCGTCCTTAGAAGCAAAGGGGAGTAATTTAATTCATATATCCGCGAAAGGTCCGAGGGGATCTGTACCCCGAGATATTTTATTGAGTGGGGTTGCCACTTAAAAGCAAAATTCAATTTAAGCTGCTCTACAGTCTGTCTGGGGAGAGATATGTTAAGGGCCTCTGACTTGGCATAGTTGATTTTGAGGTTGCCGACCTGACCAAAGGTCTGAAACTCCTTAAGAGCCGCTGGAAACAAAGTTAATGGAGAAGTTAAGTGTAGAAGTAAGTCATCAGCATATAAAGATGCTTTATACTCCCGTTCCCCTACTGTTATCCCCCTACTGTTATCCCCCTAATATCCGGGTTCTGTCTAATGGCCACAGCGAGATGCTCCATTGTGATTACATACAGCAACGGAGACAAAGGGCAACCTTGCCGAGTGCTATTGCTGATCCTAAGGGAGGAGGATAGGAGGCCGTTCACCCTCACCTTTGCCATGGGTTCAGAGTTCAAAACCAAGATCCTGGACAGGAGTATCGGGCCAACACCAATCTGCCGAAGGGACGCCTTTGAGAAACAACCAGTCCACCCTATCAAATGCCTTCTCCGCATCACACGAGAGAAGGCATGCCTGAGTCCCCTCAGCCTTGGCATACGCTATGAGGTCAAAGAGTTTATTGGTGTTGTCCCGAGCCTCCCGCCCAGGCACAAATCCATCCTGATCCGAATCTATCAGGCCCGGGAGAAGTGGGCCAAGCCTGGAAGACAAAATCTTGGCATATAACTTGATATCAATGTTGATCAGGGATCGGCCTATAGCTGCTGCACACCGAATGATCCTTCCCAGGCTTGGGAAGGACCGGTATAATTGCCTCCAACGACTGTTTAGGGAATCCGCACTTGGGCCCAACGGAATTAAAGACCCTAGTCAGAAATGGCACTAGCTCGGCTCCGAGCTGCTTGTAAAATTTAGGGGTAAAGCCATCAGCCCCAGGGCTTTTACCCTGCGGCGTCTCCTTGATTGCCTTGGCCACCTCTTGTGAGGAGAAGGGTACCTCCAGAGCTGCCGGCTCCTCCTCTGACATCACTGGAAGGGGCGTGTTATTTACATAGGTCACAACAGCTCCTGGTGGCTCTGCATCAACCAAGGAGTAGCCTTTTAGCCCCAAATTATACAGGGAGTGGTAATAGTCCCTGAAGCTATCCACTATCTGGCAGGGTGTGACAGCGGTTTGACCCTGTGGCCCCCGGATGCTGGGAATGTAAGTGGCTGTGGTCCTTGGATGTAACACCCTAGCGAGCAGGTGCCCACACTTGTCAGAATTCTGGTAGTATGTTACCTTCTGCCTTTCTCTGAATCTCCTATATGCCTGATTGTACAACCCCCAGTTTATCCCTAGCCTTCATCAGGTCCAAAAGTATAGTCCCAGATGGATCTCTTTTATGATCCAATTCCAAGGTCTGAATTTGCTACAAAGTCTGGGATATCTGAGAGGCTCGTTCCCTCTTTAATCTAGCCCCATATTTGATAAATTCACCTCTGACCATGCATTTCAGCGCCTCCCACTGATATGGGAGAGGTGTAGAGTCCTGCTCGTGGTTTTTGAGAAACTTTTAGGATAAAGTCCAGGCAATACCACTGACAGAAAAACTGGAGAGTGGTCCGACCACAAAATCTGACCAATCCATGCCCGTGGAGCCCACTCCATAGCATGGTAGTGGAGAGGTAGTCAATTCTGCTGTATGAACTCCTGGCGGCCGAGTAGAACGAAAAGTCCTTGTCTCGCCCATGAAGTTCCCACCAGGAATCCACCAGCTGCAGATTAAAGAGCATTTTTTTTCAGTCGTTTCATCTTGCTCAGGGGCACTGCCGACCCGCCAGAGGAGGTGTCCAACTCCGTATGTATGGGAATGTTGAAGTCGTCCCCCACAACAAGTGTACCCTCTAGAAATTCTGCTAGTGTCCTCAACACCCCTGCGCAAAAGCTAATTTGATCGGTGTTGATCGGTGCATAGATGTTAGCTATAGTGTATATCCTAGAGAACAGTTCAATCTTAAGAAATATGAACCGCCCCCATTCGGGTCAACTTAAGCGTCTATTACTTTATGGGGGAGAGATTTATGAATGGCTATTGATACCCCAGTCACCTTTATGTTGGGGTTGGGGGCATGGTACCACACGGGGTAATATTGATTCTTCATAGGTGGTATATGTCCTACCTAAAGTGAGTCTCCTGAAGGAGTAAAATGGCTACTTTCTGCTTATGCATGTTATATAGCACCTGCATTCGCTTCTCCTGGATATTCATTCCATTCACATTAAAGGAGCTGATTGTCAGTTCCGCCATTATCCACCCGCCCCCACCCACAGTGCAGAATAGTTTGAGTAAGGGGACAAGGCAGAATTGGGAGAGGAAGGGGGCGGAAGGACAAGGTATACAGGAACTGGAAACAGAAGGGGAAAAAGGCAAAGGAGAAGGGGGGTGCAATGGGCAGTAGGTGAGGAAGGGAACCAGACAGAAGAAGGGAGACTGAGGGGTGGGGACACGAAAGGGGAAGGGAGAGGAAGAAACTAAAGAAGGAAAGAAACCTGCAAGGGGAAATAGGAAAGGAAGTTTTTCCCCCAGCAAAACACAAGTAAATGCAAATGCAAGTGTTCACTAAGTTCTCCAAAATGGAGTAAGCGAACCGGCCTACTTGGGGAAGATGGAAGACTACGGCAGTAGGTGAAGGAGGTGCACTCTCATGTGTATAATATTTGAACCCGCATCTCTTAAAGTGGACCAACACCCAGGATTTTGACTATCCTGGGTTTTGGTCCACTTCAGCGGGGCACCCCGATCGAGGGTGCCCCGCTGTGTGAAACCCCCCAGAAACCCCAAAAAACTCACCTCTCCCCGCTCCCACGTGAACGCCGCAGCCAATCCCCGCCAACGTCCAGGCGGGGGACAGGAACGTCCAAGCCGCTGCCGCCGCCGCCGCCTCCCGTGCGTCACTCTCGGGGCGCGCGCGCCCCCCGCCGGCCATTCACAGAGGGCCGGCGCGGGCGCGCGCACGTCTGGAGGGGCGCGCGGGAGGCGGCGGAAGCGGCGGCGGATCAGGTAAGATCTTTTTGGGGTTTCTGGGGGGTTTCACCCCACGGGACATTCCGAACTCGGATGTCCCGCGGGGTGGGAGGTGATCGGCCCGGGAATCTTATAGATTTCCGGGCCGATCACCCCTGGGTGTTGGTCCACTTTAACACTAACCATGAACAAACATGACCTCAGGACCTCAACATGAAGTTGCCGCATAACGGAAAACGGAAACCATAATTGCACGTAGATTGCAACCGGCAGCTCCCCTGGCGCCTCCACCCCAGCAATGGGGAGGCGAAGTAGGCAGGGGCCCCCTCATCGGCTCCCCCCTCCCGGCGTGACATAGCTCTTGCTATCCCAACGTCCAACCTCTCCCTAGGTGCACCCAGGGCAACAGGGACCGCCCCGCCCAGGCCACCCCGACCCCAGTGTTTGCGCTAGCCGCCGGCAGCGCCGCCCCCAAGCCTCACAAACCCTTCCACATATGTCACTGCTATACAGCAGGCGATGATATGCAGACCGACCGTTTTCCAAACGGCCAGCACGGAGCCGAAGATGACCAACTCCCGGGGCAGGCCTACCCACAATGCACGCCAGCCTACCCAGTGAACGCTGACCCCCCCAGACATCCCGCACCGGCCTAGTGACCATTGTCCTGAAGGCGTCCAATCTATAAGGCAGGGTGCACAGGAAGCCAGGCAGGGGCGGTTACTAAAACAACAACCAGGGGTGGTTACCAAAACAACATTCTGGGATAGGCAAAAAATACAAATTCATAGGGACGGGCTCCTCAGTGCTGTATAGTCCATCAGGCCGGAAGGGGGGGGGGCAAACCAACGACCAGCCGCCAAATCACCATTAAGCGGGGTCAGACAGCCCGACGCCGCCCCTGATCCTATTTCTCTGGGGCTGCGGCTCTCCGGGTTGCGGACACGGGCCAGGCCCCCCATTGTCCCCCAACAAAGGCGACAACCAATCGTCAAGGTGAATGCTTGGTATTTCCAAAAAGCGGAAGATCTCCGGAAGCTGCGCGTGGGAACGCAGAATAAACGGCCGGCCTCCCTTCATGACCACCAAATGGAAGGGATGACCCACCAGTACGCAGCCCCAGCAGAATTTATGGCTTCCAGCAGCGGCTTCATCACTCGAAGCATCAGAAGGGTACGCCTGGCCAGATCAGGGAGCAGGGTTACCTGCGATCCATTGCACATGACGAGGCCCTTCTCCCACGCTCTTCTCATTATATCTTCTTGTGGGGTGAGTGCCCTGTGCACTCTATCAATCTCAATGCGTTCCTCTGGAGGCTGGTCCAGAACATTGTTAAAAATCTTGGTAACCGTGTCCCTAAGGTTGCTGTGTCCAGGTACCTCCAGAAGTCCGTGAATCCAAATATTATTTCTGCGACTTCTGTTTTCTAAATCATCTAGGTGCATCAGGGTTCTGGGAGTTTGCTATTTAGAGTCCGATAGAGCTTGCTGCATCGCCATTTGTGCCCTCTCTAGTGCTTCCAAACACTGTTCAGTAGTAGACTGCTGCTGCTCAATGGTGTTCACCCTCTGGGATACCTCAGAAACTGATCTCGTGACCTCCTCGAGCTCTCTTCTCAATAGGGACTCCATCCGATTAGTGTAATTCTCAAAATCCCTCCGACGGAAGAAACTTCAGAAGTATGTCAAGATTGTACTGCTGAGATCTGCGGTCGGCAGGGTCAGGAAAATCAACAACCGCTTGAGACCGGGTAGGTGATCGTAGAGACGTCCAACTGATAGGGCCATCACAGAACGCTGGACTCGCTGCGCCATCCGAGCGCTCCGCTTTATCAGATACGTTGAACCCATACACAATGGGGCCGGGGGATAACAGATTTTCCATGTGCGGCCTCCTTGAGGCGTTCCCTGCAGCCCAGTGATTGGCCACCCCGCCACAGTTACTGTAAATGGGGCTATTGGAGGGTGTCACTCCTAGGCACCGCTCTTCAGAGCCAAGGTCGCCTTGGATGCTTCTGCCGTGAGGCGGGGGGTGCACCTCCGCCATCGTCGTTACTGGGGACCCCCGACGGGACACTTGTTTAAAATATTCAGGCTCCCCCTGCTGATGCAATGGGTCTACACGTTATGGGCAATCACTCAACTCAGCTATGCCAGGGGAGGAGGTCAGAATATGTGACACCTCTCTGGTCTCACTGGTGGATCCACCCTGCTGCTGCTGCCCGTGCCCCTGAGCTCCCCACTTGCCTTTTATATATTCCAAGTATGCAGCATGCCCTGCTCCAGTAATGATTCATTACGTATGGTTTATAGTCCACAAGAGGGCGCTTTACTGCAGAGATGGCAAAAAAGAGCCCCTCCCGGTCCTTATATACCCGGGACCTCCCACAAAATTCCTCAGTTCATTCTCTGCAGTAGGGCTGCGAAGGTCAAGATGATGGCTTCTCTCCTCGCAGGTAAGCCGGGCTGCACAGCCCCTGGCCCTGTATCCTATTCCCACCCGTTCCACTATTTGCTTGCCTCCCAGCTTTGGCTGCATGGTCGGGTGACGGTAGGCGGCACCTATTAGAGGTGTTGTTAATGGAGCTCTGCTCCGCCGCAAATCCCCCACCAAAGGGTAGGCAGCACAGGTCGGTGAGCCTGATATGGGATGCCCCGTCCGATTTATGCCCTCATCACATGTCCCAAATGTGACTATGGGCTTATTACCCCCCTTCTCCAGTGTGCCGGGTTAGTCGGGGGGGGGGGGGTGTCCGTGTTTTGTGTATGGTTTTACTGTGCTTGGACTGTGACATACTGAGCGCTGGCACTTAGGCTCAGCGCTCCCTTCCTCCTCTTCTCTCAGTTTTGTTCAATGTTTTTATTAGAAAGAAATCTGAACCCAGAGCTCGCTGACATAACAAGTAACAATCTTAGCTTACATCATATGTCAATTAGAATAAGAACAATGTAAATAGCTAACAACATCCCACAAATCACTCCCCCAGCCTAACGCACAAGACGATTATGGGAGGTGAGGTCTATAATCTCCTACCGGGACCTAAGCACCACACTTTCAGGGTAACATCCTCCTTCGCTCAGCCCTGCTCAGGCCCATATGGTGACTTCTGAGTGTAATCCCCACAGGGGCATCTCCAGTCAACCTGCTCCCGAGCCATAAAGTGGGGTGCAACTTAGTCATGTGGGCTCAGTTTCCTAACCTTACAGGAGCCCTGCTTTCTTCCCTTCCTTTTTTTTTTTTGGGGTAGCAGAGAGATACAGGAGAAGAAAAAAGAGGAAAAGGAAAGCAAAACAGAAGGGAGAGAAAAAGGGAAGAAGGAGGGGGGAGGGGATGATGATGCTCACCGACCAGGAGGAGGGTATAGGTCCCCAGGAGGGGGAGCGGGGGGAAGGGTACAGATTGGGGAGGGTCTGGCGATCCCGGGCCATCTCCTTGGTACTTCATGCTCCATCCCTTTTGCTCCTGCGGATCTGGTCCTCTGTCTAGCTACAATGAGGAGAGCAGGGCCCTGAATTCCGGTGTATCTCGTGCCATAATCTAAATAGTTCATGTGATGTTAAACTTCTCCCTCCCATTTTCCTTACCCTCGAGCACCATCTCCTCCATTCTCCTGATTCCCTCCACCTCCCGCACCCACTCCAGAATGTCCGGTGTGTGTTGGGAGCGCCAATGCCCGGGGTATCACTGACCTGGCTGCAGTTAGTAGATGTCTGAGGATTCCCTTCTTTGCGGCAGAGATCGATCCAGGCACCATTGACAGCAAGGCTATTTATGGTTCCTTAGGGATATCCTCCAGAGTCAAAAATTTATAGACAGAGAATACCTGGTCCCACAATCTATTTATCAGGGGGCAGCTCCTCATCATATGTGGGTCATCGTGCCTTCCGCCAATCCACACCGCCAGCACGTGCCTGTTTCGGCTCCCCCAAAACTGGCCAGGTCAACTGGGCATCTGTACCACCGGGACAAGATTTTATAATTTTTTTCCTGGGCCTTACATGCCAGGGAGAGCTTATGTGTCAAGGTAAAAGATTTTTCCTAGTCCTCGGCATCTAGTTCACGTCCCAGCTCCTGCTCCCATCTTCTAAAATACCTGAGACCCTCTGAAGGGTCCCTCTCCGCCTGCCAAACCTTGTACAGGAGCGAGAGGGCATGCGGTGGCCCACCGTTAGCTCTCAGAATACTCTCAAAGGAAGTCAGAGGTCTAGAGAGCGAAGATCCCAGGGCATGGGAGGAAAGGAAAGCGACCAGCTGCCTATAGAGAAGCCAGGACACCCTTTCCCCCCGTCCCCGAATCTGGAGGTCCTGGAGGCTTGGGGGTCGGTTGTTTTGCAAAGTATCGCTCAGTCTAACCCCTTGTGATTTTTCCCAAATTAGGAACTTACTCATCCCTACACCCAGGGGGGATTATTGAACAGAGGAGTAAATGGTCCTGGCCTATGCAATAATTCCCTCTTCTTTAGAGTTGAGTCCCATACAGATAGCAGAGAGCGTGTCAGCAATGGCAGACTATGTGGCTTAGGCCTCAGAGGGGGTTCCACCCATGGGAGCGCGGTAAGACTAAGGGGGGAGGCTCCATTTTCCACACCCAAAGCTTGTCTGCCTGGTGGTCAGTTAGTCTGACTAATATCGCAGCTGTGTGGTAGCCTTTAAGGTCTGGCAATCCTAACCCCCCCTCTCCTTTGGGCCTTGTTAGGGCTGAGTAGCAAATCCTGGGTTTCTTATCATTCCAGACAAATTTGGTCCAGGCCTTCTTTAAGACCCCACAGAATCCCCGTTCTGGCACAATAGGAATGGCCTGGAAAACATAGAGAAAGCGAGGTAAAATGTCCATCTTTAATATGTTTATGCGTCCCATCCACGAGTATTGCACCTTATTATATGACTTGAGGTTCTCCAGGGTCCTAGAGAGGAGGGGGGCATAATTTAGCCTATACAGATTATCTAGGTTAATAGGCAGTTGTACACCCAGGTAGGTAATGGACTCCCTCTGCCATTCAAATGAGAAATTCGCTTGTAAGAGTCGTAGGGTGTCACTGGGCAGGGAAATGTTTAGGGCTTCTGTTTTGGTAAGGTTGACTTTGAAGTTACTAAGGCAACTGAATCTTTCAAATTCCTTGAGTATAGAAGGCAAGGAAGGATGAGGGGATGTGATGTATAGCAAAAGATCATCTGCGAACAGTGAGAGTTTGTGTTCCCTCCGCCCGCAGGAGATTCCCTTAATTGCGGGGTTCGCTCTCAGGGCTTGTGCGAGGTGCTCCATGACTATCACATATAACAATGGTGAGAGCGGGCACCCTTGTCGTGTACCATTGCCAATACTGAATGGAGGTGATAAAAGCCCATTCACCCTGACTCTGGCTGTTGGCCCGCTATACAGCGACATGATCTTCCCCAACATGTCAGGACCTATCCCTATCTGGACTAGAGCCGCCCGTAAGAATCTCCAGTGGACCCTATCAAAGGCCTTCTCGGCGTCCACAGAGAGCAAGCAAAAAGGGATCCTTCGGGTTTGCTCGTATTGCATAAGAGTAATTGTCTTCAATGTATTATCCCTGGCCTCTCTCCCTATTATGAAGCCCACCTGATCTTTATCAATAATCTCAGCCAGGGGCTCTTGCAATCTGTTAGCTAGAACTTTCGCAAAAAAGTTTAACATCCACATTTATTAAGGAACTCGGCCTATAGTTACCAATTAGGGTCTTGTCTTTGTTAGGTTTTGGTACAACAGAAATAAGTGCTTCCAGGGCCTGGTTTGGGAAGGGGCAAGAATCAGAAACGCTGTTAAAAACTTTCGTCAGGAAGGGAATGAGCCTTCTCTCAGTTTTGCAGTGTGTGTGTATATCACTGTGGATTTGAAAGGCCAGCGCGCGCTCTGCCGCGGCGGCGGGCCGGTGACGTCACGGATGCCGGCGTCCTATTGATGGCGCCCACTGCACCGGCCCTTACCATGGAACAAGATGATTCCCTTGATTTGTCTGACTATACCCCTCTCAAGGAAGGGGAATTATATTCGAAGTATGTCACACACCCCGCTTCAGATAGTAATTACACTTATACCAACCTGTAGAGGGCGATCTTGCAGAGATGTCATGAAAAAAGGGAGCCCCTCCCGGTCCATAAATACCTGGTACCTCCCACTCATTCCCCAGTCTTTCATCTCTGCAGACGGCGAGCAAGTCAGAAGATGGATGTCTCCTCCTTGCAGGTAGCCGGGGTAACTCCCAGCACGCTTATTAGTCTATTTCTGCCTGGACCCCCCTGTCTTAGTATTCACCTTGCCTCCCAGCCTAGGCTGCTGGTCCGGGCAAGGGTAGACAGCACCTAAGGGTGCTTAGGAGCTACGCTCCACCGTGAGACCCCATACTAAGGGGTAGGCGGTTTTGCCGGGTTGGTGATCCCAGTTTGGGATGCCCTGTTTCTTGCCCGTCCACCTTCCAGCATGGATTCCCCCTCTCCCGGATTGCCCTTGCTCCTTAGAGGGGGGGCAGTGTACGGGTCCCCTTTCTCCCTTAGTTTAATCTTTATTATGTGTATGTGTGTGTGTGTGAGATTCACGGTGTGCATCTCTACTAGTACTCAGCCGGAGCTGGCTGTGCCGCATCGCCGGCCGTTGTAGCAGCTTCGGCGGGGGAGCTTCCTCCCCTCATGGTGCGGTTGGTAGGGGGGCGGGCGCTCTTCGCGATCGCCTACCGCCCGCCCCCCGTGCTCTTGGTGCCGCTGCAGAGCCCGGCCACTGGCCGGGAGCGGCTTGTTGTCAGGGGAGGGGGGCGGGGCCTTCTTCTCCCTCTGCTTCTTGGGTTCTCAGGCAGGACGGACGTTATCTCCTCCGTGAGTGGCCCCATTACTTCAGGCACTGTCTGTTAACCGTGCATTTTATAAAGCGCCTTGTAGTGCCAGGTTTAATTGAGTACTCCCCATAATTCCTCCCACTCGGGACACAGAAGGGGCATCCCGGGTCGCTTATAAGGCGTAATTCCCTTGGGTATTGCGACTACCAATAAAATCACCATATGGAGGCTTCCCAGGATACCGGGCTCGGGCTCCCCTCGGGGCAAACCCGGCAGTGTTTGGGGTGTGGGGCATCCCTTACAGGGGATGATGTTTTCCTTTGCATACCATTTGCGCAGCAGACTATTACACGGCAGTCCGGATCCCAGGCGTCTGGTTCTGCGCCGCCGGTCCCTTCTCCTACCCCTCCCCGCCTGACCCGTACCCCGTTTGATTGGCGCGGTGAAGCGCTGGTCCTCCCCTCCCGAGGTGGACGCCCCTGTTTTGGGGTTGTCTAGCACCTCTGTCTTGCATTCTCCGACTGTTCTACTCTCAAGGACGGTGAGGACAAACGCATTGACCAGATGGCTAGTCACGGTTTTGCCAGTGTCTGGTCGGCCTTGCGGCCTGTTTGTGCTTCAGCGCTTTTGATAGTGGCTTCTAGGTCGGTTGCCAGGGACCTGTTGTCTACCGCCAGGCTTGACCCGGCTAGTGATGAGTTCACCGCCCTTAAGCAGTGTGAATTGTTTTTGTCATTTGTGCTAGCCACCCTGGATGACACCATGGTAATGTGTAGTAGAACTTCGGCCTTGCTGGTGGCAATTCGGCGGTCGGTTTGGTTGCGCCAGTGGGCGGCTTATTTTGTGTCCAAAAAGTCTCTTAGGGCTCTTCCCTTTCTGGGATTGCGGCTCTTTGGAGAAAAATTGGATTCGGTCGCAAAAGGAGGTAGGTTACCTCAGCGAAAGAATCAACGGCTTCATTTACCCCTTCCTTTCGTGGGGCCAGAGCTGGACGGGGATCGGCTGTCTTCCCCTCCAGAGGTGATTCCTGGAACAGGGGAAGAGGACGTGCCCGTCCAGGTCACAGCTGGGGCTCCAAGCCCAAAGCCGCTGCTGAGCCGGCTCAGCAATGAGGGGACGCTCTCACCCACGCGGGTGGGGGGACGGCTGCGACACTTCTCCCAGGTCTGGGACCAGGAGGTCTCGGACAGATGGATTCGGGAAGTGGTGTCTTCCGGTTACAAGCTGGAGTTCGAGATCCGGCCTCCTCCCAGATTCTTCAGGTCTCGCGTGCCCTTGGATCCTCTGGCCGCGCAGGGGCTCCGGGAGGCAGTAACAGATCTCTTGGACATGGCTGTCATCTGCCCGGTGCCTCCCTCGGACCGGGGATTCTATTCCAATCTGTTTACGATGCCCAAGAAGGATGGCTCCGTTCGTCCCATCCTGGATCTGAAGTTTCTCAACAAAGTTTATCCGTCCCAGGAAGTTGCGCATGGAAACTCTGCGCTCTGCCATAAATTCACTTCGGCAGGAGGACTTCATGACGTCCATAGACATCAAGGATGCTTATCTGCATGTTCCAATCTTCCCGGCGCCTCAGAGATTTCTCAGGTTCGCGGTGGAAGATAGCCATTTTCAGTTTGTGGCCCTTCCGTTTGGCCTTACCTCGGCTCCATGGGTTTTCACCAAGGTGCTAGCGGGGGGGTGTTGGCCCTTCTCAGAGCCCAGGGAATCCGCATCGTGCCTTATCTGGACAATCTTCTTATTATGGCATCCTCTCTAGATACCAGGACTGTGGTAGCCACCCTGGAGAGATTCGGCAGGGTGATCAACTATCCCAAGTCCTGCTTTTCTCCATCCAGGGTGGTGGCGTTCCTGGGAATGTCTCTGGATACTGGATCCATTCCGGGAGTGGAGAACACGGAGGCGGACTCCCTGAGCAGGTGCTCATCTCGCCGGGGGGAATGGTCGCTCAGCCCCAAGGTGTTTTTGTCGCTTTGCCACTGGTGGGGGACTCCGGAGGTGGACCTCTTTGCCTCTTGTCACAATCACAAGCTTCCGGCGTTTGTGTCTCTCTCGTGGGATCCGCTGGCTCTGGCAGCGGATGCCATGTCTCTGAACTGGAGGGATCTGGGGTTTCTGTACCTGTTCCCTCCGTTTCCCATGGTGGGCAAAGTGGTGCGCAAGCTGGCCCTAGAGGGTGCGTCAGCAATACTGGTGGCTCCAAGATGGCCAAGACAGGTTTGGTTCGCAGATGTGTTAAGGTTGGCAGCAGATCAGTTAAATCTGCCCCTTCTGCTGGATCTACTCACTCGGTCCACTGTGCTACCCCAATTTACCAACGCTGGCTTTGACGGCGTGGCTGCTGAATCCTCCATCTTGAAGGAGGAAGGTCTTTCTGATGCTGTCATTCAGACTCTGGTTAGGGCTAGAAAGAAGTCTTCCTCTGCCATCTACTATAGGATTTGGAGGTCTTATATTGATTGGTGTGAGGTCAGGGCCTTGCCTTGCAGGGTGTTTTCTATCCCTAGGGTTTTGGAATTTCTGCTACATGGTCTGGACCTGGGTTTGCAGCTTAGTACGCTGAAAGGACATGTCTCTGCCCTGGTGGTTTTCTTTCAAAAGTCTTTTGCTCTTCATCCTCTGGTTAAGACCTTTTTCCAGGGGGTTACGCTTCATCCTCTGGTTAAGACCTTTTTCCAGGGGGTTACGCATGTGTGGCCTCCTAGGAAGCCTTTGCTCCCAGTTTGGGATTTGAATTTGGTTCTTCCTGCCTTTCAGGTTCCTCCTTTTGAACCTTTGCAGGAAATTGCTCTTTCTACACTTACTCAGAAGGTTGCGTTTCTGGTTGCCATCACTTCCGTTTGACGTGTATTGGAGTTGGCGGCTTTGTCCATTAAGGCTCCTTACTTTGAGAGGCATCAGGACAAGGTTGTTTTCCACTTCAAGCCAGACTTCCTTCCTAAGGTGGTTTCTGCTTTCCATCTTAATCAGGACATTGTTCTACCCTCCTTGTGTCCTAAGCCCAGCAATGACAAGGAGAGGGTTTAGCATTCTCTGGATGTGGTTCGCTGTGTGAAGTACTATTTGGTGGCTACTTCTCCTTTTCATAGGACTGATGCTCTTTTTGTGGTGCCCTCTGGGCCTAGGAAGGGTTTGGCTCCTGCCAAGTCTTCCATTAGTAAATGGATTTGCCAGGCCATTGTTGGGGCCTATTCTGCCAAGGGGAAGACTCCCCCTTTTCGTGTTACTGCTCATTCTACTCGTGCCGTTGGGGCGTCCTGGGCTTTCCAGCATCAGGCCTCTGTTGAGCAAGTTTGTAAGGCTGCTACTTGGTCTTCCGTTCACACTTTTTCCAAGTTTTACAAGGTTGATGTGCGGGCCTCGGCGGATGCTGTTTTTGGCCGCAAAGTTCTGCAAGCTTTAATGGTTTAAGTTTGTGCATTATTGCCTTGTTTTGGATCCCCGCCCTTTATGGACACTGCTATTGGATGTCCCAAGTGTAATGACTATCTGAAGCGGGGTGTGTGACATACTTAGAATAATACCATTTTGTGAATACTCACCTGTAAAATGGGTATTATAAGTATGTCACACACCCCGCTTCACCCCGCCCTTTGGTATTCTGGATCCTTTCTATGGTGAACCTTTTTTACTGTTATTGGTTATTTTGGCTCTTCCTGGTCCTTTTACTACTGTCTTAATACTGGGGAATGAGTGGGAGTTACCAGGTATTTATGGACCGGGAGGGGCTCCCTTTTTTTCATGACATCTCTGCAAGATCGCCCTCTACAGGTCAGTATAACCCAAGTGTAATGACTATCTGAAGCAGGGTGTGTGACATACTTACAATACCCATTTTACAGGTGAGTATTCACAAAATGGTATTTTTCAGATCTGACTGACTATCAGCATTGCCTTGGCGTTGATGCCGGCTCAGAGCATTGGGATGCTGATGACACCCTTAGACTTTTGACTCAAATTTTTGAGGTACTTTCCATTTTCGCTCCTGCGGCGGCACCTAAGCAGCAGGGGGAATTGTTTGGTACCGCAAAACCACGTTTGGAATTCCCAGAACAGACGCATTTTAATAATCTGATTCTCAGGGAATGGGAGCGGCCTAGCCGGCTCCCCGTTATCCCTAAGGGGTGGGACAGGAGGTATCCTTTCCCCTTTGATGTGGTAAAATGTTGGTCAACTCCACCCGAAGTGGATGCCCCTGTGTTGGGGTTGTCTAACACTTCTGTGGTGCATTCCCCTGATTCCACTACCTTGAAGGATAGTGAGGACTGGCGTATTGACCATCTGGCTTCCCACGCCTTTGCCTGTGTGGGTTCGGCCTTGCCCCCGGTTTGTGCTTCCGCTATTTCGGCCGTGGCGATTAGGACCTTGCTCAGGGGCCTTCTGGACGGCTCCCATGAGGATCCTTCTGGTGCTGAATTTAGAGCCTTGTCACAATGTGAGATGTTCATCACCTATGTTCTTTCTGCCTTAGATGACACCATTCGGATGTGTAGCAGGAACTCGGCCTTAGTGGTATCGATCCACCGCTCGGTCTGGTTGTGCCAGTGGGCAGAAGAAGGCACCCCGCTAAGAAGGCACTCACGGGGCTCCCCTTTAAGGGGTTGCGCCTGTTCGGTGATCGTTTGGACCTTTTTGCTAAGGGAGGTAAGTTACCCCAACGCAAAAAGCAGCCGCGACCCTTTCGGGGCTCCGGGTCCTTCACTCCCTCCTTTCGTGGGCCTAGGTCAGGCAGGGGGGTATCCTTTGCCCTTCTCAGAGCCCGGGGTATTCGCATTCTTCCATATCTGGACGACCTTCTCATTACGTCCCATTCAGTCCAACAGGCAGAATTGGACACCCGGACGGTGGTGGCGACCCTGGAAATGTTCGGTCGGGTGATCAATTATCCCAAATCCTCACTCTCCCCGTCCCGAGTGACCCCCTTCCTGGGTATGACTCTGGATACCATTCAGGTCAGGATTTTCCTCCCTCAGCAGAAGGTGGACTCTCTTCAAGCTCTGATTCATTTCTTGCTGTCCAGCACTCATACATCCATCCGGCAAGGGATGCAGCTGGTGGGACAGATGGTGGCCTGCTTCGAGGCAGTTCCTTATGCTCAATTTCACATGAGACCCCTTCAGCTCCATCTTCTGTCGGTCTGGGAGTCCCCTGTCTCTGGATCAGGCCTTTGTTCTATCTCCTCTGGTCCGCCCTCCTGTGGTGGCTGGACTCGCGGAATCTTCTGGGGGGCAGATCATATCTGACACCTTGTTGGGTGACGGTCACTGCGGATGCCAGCCTGTCAGGTTGGGGGGGCTACTGGAGAGCCCTCCAATTCCAGGGGCTATGGGGCCCTCAGGAGGCCCACACCCCCATCAATGTTCTGGAGCTGAGGGCGGTTCGGTTGGTGCTGGCGCAGCTGACATCTCACCTCCAGGGCCTGCCGGTTCAGGTTCGCTCCAACAACCGCACTGCGGTCGCTTACATCAATCATCAGGGAGGGACTCTGAGCAAGAGTGCCCTCTGGGAGGTGTCGTTGATCCTGTCTTGGGCCGAGGACAATGTCCCATGCATCTCTGCGGTCTGGAAGCGGAGCAGGTGGGCCTCTCGCCGGGGAGAATGGTCCCTCAACAGCGAGGTCTTCCTATCCCTTTTTCACAGGTGGGGGATGCCGGACGTGGATCTGTTTGCTTCTCGCCACAATCACAAGCTTCCAGCATTTGTCTCGCTGTCCCAGGATCCTCTGGCGGTGGATGCCATGTCTCTGTCCTGGCAGGGGTTCCTTCCCCTGTACCTCTTCCCTCCGTTTCCCCTTCTGGGCAAGGTTCTGCGCAAGCTGATTCAGGAAAAAGTACCAGCTGTTCTGGTGGTCCCCAGGTGGCCAAGACAGGTGTGGTTCGCAGACGTTGTGCAGCTGGCGGTCGATCAGTATCCTCTGCCCCCAGTTACGGATCTTCTCACTCAAGGACGGCACCCCAATTTGGGTTTTCAGCTTAGCACTCTGAAGGGGCATGTTTCCGCTTTGGCTGTTTTCTTCCAGAGGTCTTTTGCTCTTCATCCTTTGGTCAAGACCTTCTTCCAGGGGGTCACTTATGTGCGCCCTCCCTGCAAACCCATGTTACCGGTTTGGGATTTGAATTTGGTATTGTCTGCCCTTCAGGGTCCTCCATTTGAGCCTGTGCATGAGGCTGCACTGTCTATTCTCACCTTGAAAGTTGCCTTTTGGTGCCTATCACTTCTGTCTGGCGTGTTTCTGAGTTGGCGGCTCTGTCTTTTCAGGCCCCCTACTTTGAGAGACACCAGGACAAGGTGGTTTTCTGCTTTAAACCAGACTTCTTGCCTAAGGTTGTCTCTGGCTTTCACCTCAATCAGGACAATAGGCTCGATTCAGAGAGACAAAAAACGTAACTTCCTTTTTAGTGCCGATCTGTTTTTTTTTGTGAAATGTGTCCGTTCTCGTATGAGCGTACGAGCGATTCTATGCATGCATGCATTGAAAACCTTCTGTAAAGTTTCCGTCCGTTCGTACGGCAGATTACGAATACGAGGATGTCATTTTCCATCCAGACTTTTCCGTTTCATTTCCACATGTTACAACGTAGGCTTTCGTTTTTGCCCTTTTCCCATCGTATCCTCCAATGAATCCTTTACGTTTCCCGTTCGATTCTGTTTCCCTTTTTCAATAAATATTCGTCCAGACGAAAATCCTTACGATCTTGCACCTGCGCACTACAAACTTAACTCATTAAAGTGCTCGCCTACATATTTGCCACCCTCACTTCTACTACAATGTTTAGCTAAATCACTTAGCACTATCCTCCATCTTCCCTTTTGGAACCTTAAAGCTCACCCAAATCACTTCTCGGTCATGTGAATATTCATCTTTAAATGTTTCTGGGCCCATTAGTTTTGTGTTAATGTATTTTGTAAATGAAATTACACTGTAACATTTATTTTGGATTCCATCATAAAATATAAAATTTATAAAAATTTTGAAAATTTCAAATTTTTACAACTATAAAAAACAAAATACATAGCAATGGCAGGCCACAGAACATTATTCTTCATCTGTGGTCCCCAACGAGTTGCGCAGCTCCTGCATCTCTCCCACCAACTGAAGAACCCTGACACTCAGTTGTGCCACTCTGGCATGTGTGGTCCCTGTAAAAAAACTTAAATTAAAATATTGGTATAACCTTAGTGGGGTCATACTGCAGTGCCCCCCCCCCCCCTGTATGGTCCAAACACCTAAATCTGGACTTCAAAAGCCAGAGGGCCCTTGCCACCACGGGCCGGGTTTTGCATAGTGCCCGATTAGAGAACCCTGGCCCGCATTCTGCAGGCAAAGAATGGGCATCAGGAGCAAGGGCAGGAGTGGATATCCAGAATCCCCTGAAAGAATTTAAAAATACTAACATAAAATACACATTCTACGCTACAATATTGTTTAACATGTCATCAAGGGCTAAAAACAGCAATAGGTTAAGTCATGAGTCATCAACTATATTCATTGCCATACAGTGAAAATGGATTGTGGAATGTGAGCAAACTTACCCTGGAGCCATCCACCAGATAATTCTCCTGACTCAAACTGACGAAATAAGCCGGAGCTCCGCAATATATAAGCATCATGGGACGACCCTGGATGCCCTGCAAGAACACTGAGGAATCGCATAGCTGGACCAATCACTGCTTTTATGTTGTGTGAGTGGCACATCTTGTGGTTCCTGCAACCAAATATAAAATAATTACACAATGCAAAGGTAACCGACTAAAACAATAACTCCTACAACAAATTAAGATTCAAGTTCAACAATCCAAATATAATTCACAAAGGACATAAGTCTAAAAAAATATAGCAATTATATGGATGTGTGGGAAAATAAATGTTTACATGCTAAGGACTAATTAAGGTCAGCATTAAAATGTATCTATAAGGCATACATGAAATGTATTGATTCAGGTATGCATTGCTATACAGTTTATGGGCTCGGCCATGCTGATACATGCAATGCCTTGGTGCTAAAGGCGCGCAGACTCCTCCACATAGCTGCAAAACATGTTCAACAATAGCAATCCGAGCCCTCAAAGGTCTCGTAAGTGGATCGGAAATGAAACGGATTTATAGGGTGGTGGTCCGTCGGAAATCAGCTCTCTGAATCAGACGGAAACCCATGCCAACAACGGAAGTTTTCTGAACGAACGGAAAAAAAAATGTTCATGTGTCTTTGAATGGAGGCTATTGTGCTTCCTTCCTTGTGCCCTAATCCTGGTAATGACAAGGGGAGGGCCTTGCATTCTCTGGACATTGTCAGGAAATACTACCTGGTGGCTACAGCGCCTTTCAGGAAGACGGACGTCTTGTTTGTGGTACCCTTGGGTCCCAAGAAGGGTTTGGCGCCTGTCAAGTCTACTATTAGTAAATGGATTCGTCAGGCTATTATTAGGGCCTATTCTGCTAAAGGGAGGGATCCTCCTTTTCGAGTCACTGCTCATTCTACCCGTGCTGTTGGGGCTTCCTGGGCCTTTCAGCACCAGGCTTCTGTTGAACAAGTTTGTAAGGCTGCTACTTGGTCTTCTGTTCATACCTTTTCCAAGTTTTACAAGGTTGATGTTCGGGCCTCAGCAGATGCTGTTTTTGGCTGCAAGGTTCTGCAGGCGGCAGGGGTTTGAACTGCGCATTGTTTCCTTTTTGGGGATCCCCACCCATTTATGGACACTGCTATTGGATGTCCCAGACGTAATTAATCATTACTGGAGCAGGGCGTGCTGCATACTTGGAATAATACCATTCTGTGAAAACTCGCCTTGTAGAATGGGTATTATAAGTATGCAGCACGCCCTGCTCCATCCCACCCTGAGTTTTTGTTCTTGGATCCTCTATATGGTGAATGTTTCCTGGTTAATATTGTTAAT
The DNA here is from genome assembly GCA_027917425.1 of Gastrophryne carolinensis. Taxonomy (NCBI): domain Eukaryota; kingdom Metazoa; phylum Chordata; class Amphibia; order Anura; family Microhylidae; genus Gastrophryne; species Gastrophryne carolinensis. Next base: position 223,264,971 of record CM051239.1, on the reverse strand, counting down.
CTTGTTATTGGCTTCTCCTGGTTCCCTTACTGCTTTTTTATACTGGGGAATTTAGTGGGAGGTCCCGGGTATATAAGGACCGGGAGGGGCCTCTTTTTTTTGCCATCTCTGCAGTAAAGCGCCCTCTTGTGGACTATATCCCAGACGTAATGAATCATTACTGGAGCAGGGCTTACTGCATACTTATAATACCCATTCTACAAGGTGAGTATTCACAGAATGGTATTATTGCTGCGCCTGTAGTATGCTGATTGTGGGTGCCAGCGGGCGGAGCTCCTGTCACCCAGCCGGCTTCCGCCGCGCTCCGGTCTTCAGAGCAGGCAGACGGGAGGCTGCGCCGCTCCTCTCTCTCCGCCTGCCCGGCAGTTTGACAGCCCCGGGCCCCGCTCCGCCGCTCGCTCTCTCTGCCACCCGGGGTCAGTTCAGAGGTGCCGCCGCCGTCAGCAGATGCAGCGCGCGCTGCTCCTCCGCCTCCTTCTTCCTCCTCCCGGCTTCGTCGTCAGGTGGCGCCGCCGGTCTCTTCGGCTCCAGTGCCTCTTCTTCAGACCCCTGCCAACTGTGGGATGGGGAAGCAGCCCCCGGAAGGATCACTCCAGAACCATACGGGGCACTCCGGTCTCCTCCAGCCCGGCATCCATCCGACAGTCCCGCCTTCCCCGCCTTCTTGGCCTTCTCCTCATTCTCCTCTCCCGACTGCTCATTCGCCACAAAAAACTTGCTGATCTTCCCAGCTTTCCCCGTGTGCATGCCCCCAGGGGTCGTCCGACTCTTCCTCCGCCTGGACATCCTGTCAGGTAGGAATGTCAATGCGGGTATGTTATAAATCCAAAGGGAAAAGTGCAGAGCTCCAACTTCTGCGTCATCACGCTGCCATAGCCAGGCCACGCCCCCGTCTAGATGCTCCCCTTTTGTTCCTAGCAATGATTGCTCTGAACTTAACTGATTGGCAGATTTAGTTCCCACATCACTCTCTGGGTTAGGGGAGGGTGATTCATATGGGGGACAGGAAAAACAAGATATTGAGGCAGCTAGCTGGATAACATTTAGAAGGCGGGGTAGGGGTAAAAGTTACAGGGAGGCTAGGTTTGAGCAGGCACCCCAACAAGTTTGCACGGTTGTAGTGGGTGACTCCATTATTAGGGGAACAGACAAGGCAGTCAGAAAGGTCAGAATCGCTGAACAGTGTGTTGACTTCCTGGGGCAAGAGTCCAGATCGGGCTAATAGATTATTAGGAGGGGCTGGTGAAAACACAGTAGTCATGGTGCATATTGGCACCAATGACGTAGGAGGAAATGGGTAGAGGGTCCTTAAAAATGATTTCAGGAACTTTCTTAAGCTTAAGCCAAGGACCTCAACTGTTGTATTGTCAAAAATACTACCAGTACCAAGAGCCACATGGGGGGGGGGGGGGATAAACAGATGCCTCAAAATTGGAGTAAAAAGGCTGAGGCCGGGTTTTTAGAGAAATTAGACTACTTTGGCAGAGAAGGGCTGTACCTCAGTTGGGAGGGTGCATCAGAAGAAGGAATGGGGAGCACATCTAGCTGGAATAGGGGCAATATACAAAATTACCATGAACATTTGAAATGCATGCTTATAAATGCTAGAGGCTTGACAAAATGGATGAACTAGAACTGATAATATTAAAAGAATAATATGACATAGTGGGGGATGGCTGGATGAAAGCTATGACTGGCCAGTAAACCTACAGGGTTACTGTGTGTTTACGAGGAACCATAGAAACCGCAAAGGCTGTGAAGTCTGCCTATTTGTAAAATCCTCTTAAGCCCACTCTGTGGGAGAATACATGCAAAGGAAATTACCATATGGAGTCTGAAGAAAGTCACCTGCGGCTAGCGGGTGACTTGCCATTAACCCCCAGCCCCCCCATTACCTGCCTCCCCAACGGCCAGGGGAGGGGCAGAAGGGCCCAGGCCACTTAGTGGCTATGTGAGCTAGTAGCCTGCAGGGCAAAGGGCCACCGACGCTGGCCCCTGCGCCCTGTTCTACAAGCCCCCATAGCTGGCCCGGGTCGGTAATGCTGGGTAGGGGGGACCGTACATCATTTTTGGGGGGATTTTTAAGGGTTTTTAACCCTTAAAATTCCCCCAAAAAATGCCCCCCCCCCACCACCCATGTCAATTTTTTTTTTAATTAACCGCTTATGTCCTGTTACACAGCAGGTATAAAATGCTTACAGCATATTCTAAGCATACAGTACGTCCTGCTCCAATATAATACTTACACGTGGGTAATCCTCCGCCAGAGGGCGCTGTTCACTGCAGACATGCAAAAACAGGCTCCTCCCGGCCCTTCATATACCCAGGGACCTCCCACAAATCCCCCAGATTTCTCTGCAGTGCTGACTGCGAAGACATGAAGTATCACTCTCTTGCAGGTGAGCGGGGCTTTTACAGCCTGCGGCCCTGCAGGACTATTACCACCCGTCCGCTTCGATAAAGATGTGCCTCCCAGCCTGGGCTGCGCTGGTCGGGTGAAGGTAGGCAGCCCCTCGTGTGCTCACGGAGCTACCCTCCACCGCAATCCCCCACCATAGGGTAGGCGGTTAGGCTGATGGTGAGCCTCTAGTGGATGCCCCTCCCGCATTATTGGCCCGTGCCCTGATTAGCGGTGGACCCTCCCTCGCCACCCTCCCTCATTTCCCCCAGTAGTTAGGGGGAAAAGAAAGGGGGGGGGTATGTGTGTGGCGGTCCCAGTGCACTGTAATGTCACGTTTATGGCCTTATTATTGCCCTTTATTAACATTTGGGTGTCAGAGCCGCGCTGCTTGCTCTTTATTCTGGTTTGGCTGCCGCCGTATGTTTGTCCTTTCCTTTACTGCATAGATTGCTGCGCCGGGTGGCAGCGTCGTTTAGATGCTACGGCGTCTTCCTTGCCAAAATGCGTATGTGATTTTTCCTTGCTTTTTTGACTATTACCTCAGAGCTTCGCGCTCTTCGGGGTGGACGGGGATTTGACTCGGCGCGCTCCACGTCATGGCCGAGCATTGAGCCCGCCCTTTGAGGTTCGCTGGGCGCCACTTTGACGATCTTCGCGCGCGCGTACTGACGGTCCCCCTCCTCCTTTGGTCTGTAAGTGCCCTCACGGGTGTCTCTTTGTTATGTTTTCCCAGCTGCGCATGGCCCTGACACCTCTTCTCCCTTTATGTCTTTCAGACGCCAAGTCTCCAGTGGCTTCTCCCGGCCTCATATATAGATATATATATATATATATATAGATATATATAGATATATATATATATATATAGATATTAGCGGGCCTACTTACAATTCTCCCACATCAGCGGGTCTTTGGGGCATCCAGGGTTACCTATTGCGTAAATCCCTACGGGCAGACTGTGCGTAGATAATCACCATATGGAGGCATCTCAGGATTATGTGACCGGGGTCCCTCGGGGACAAGACCGGCTGTGTGTAGCTTGTGGACTCCCCCATGCCGTTGCTAGCAGAGCATGGGTCTGCGGACCATGTGCCGAGCAAGCACTGGCCCTGCAAGCGGCGCCTGTGGCTGCACCTCACTCCGATACTCCCCTCTCCTCTTGCCTAGATCTCACTCTTGCTGAGTCGCATACAAGTGGGGAGTTACAGCCTGATGTGTCTTCTAGACAGCCTACGGCTGACCAGATTGTTGCGGGGTGGTCCGAACGCTTGGGCCCTGGCAGGAAGCGGCCCTTGACACCCCTGGCTTCTGCCTTTGCTATTGGATCGGAGGAGTTTACTTCTCCACGTGATGGTACTCCGTCTGACGGTGGAGATCTGTTCTCTGACCCAGGTTCCTCTGAGGAGAGGCTGAGGGGTCATTACGATTCGGGCCAGGATGACTGGGGCCAGTTCAACACCGATGGTCTGTTGCTTAAGATTTTTAAGGCCCTGTCTATCTCGCTCCCTGGTGCGGTTTCCAAGCCGAGAGGGGAGCGTTTCCATACGGCGACTGCGTGCTTGGAATTTCTCGAGCAGGCTCACTTCCATGCTCTTGTACTCAAGGAATGGGATTGCCCCACTAAGCTTCCAGGGGACTGGGATTGGAAATACCCACTAAGAAAAATTTAAAAAACAAGGAGACTCCAAGATAATTCATCACGAGCACTGCCTATACTTATATAAGGCGTCCCTTTAACCAACTTAAACCCATATCCAAATACACAAAACCACACGGTTACTTAAGGGCACTGGCTCGATATATCCTTGTAGAAATTTAAGCTACAAAGCAGTATATAGTTCTAAATCTTTATTGAAAAATATTGCACTCACAGACAGCACACAAAAAACCATTTATAATTAAAAAAATCACAACGTTGTGATATTAAAAATAGGGGGCCCCTCCATGCCCATGCATCAACACCTCACAAATGCATCCACACGCATGCCACCACTAACCGCCTAAAGCCAATCACTCTTGCCACCTAGTGTGATCAGTGAGCTTACTAAAGCTTCAACGTTGGGCGCCTTGACCAGGATTGATGCTCCTCCAAATATGTCCCATTAATCAATATGTAGACCAGCTGATCCTGGACTAAACAGCCGGAGGCATAGTCCAAATGCATTCAGGGGTATCAGTGTACGCAGGCCTGCGTTTCCCTCTTGTCAGGATCCTGCCATCGTTCGTGCTGGACAGCAGTGACGTCTTACGCAAGCTGTCGGCGTTCAGCATGGATGATGGCTGGCTCCTGGCAAGCATCGACGTGGAGAGCTTATATACCTCCATCCCTCATGCGGTTGGCCTGGAAGCGGTCACCTGGTTCTTGGAGGAATTGGGCCCATGTGAGGCAGCCTACAATGAGTTTGTTGTGGAACTGTTGGACTTTGTCCTAAGGAATAATTATTTCAGCTTTAATGGGCAGTACTATCATCAGGTTCGTGGGACAGCCATGGGGGCGGCCTGTGCACCATCGTACGCCTGCCTCCACCTCGGGCGGTGGGAGAGCCTGGAGTTGTTTGGGTGGGCGGACTTTGAGGCACGGGTCGCCCTCTGGCTTCGCTACATCGATGATGTGCTTGTAGTGTGGAAGGGTACCCCTGTTAAATTTGAACAATTTGTGGCTTCTTTGAATCAAAACGATAGGAACGATGATGTGCTTGTAGTGTGGAAGGGTACCCCTGTTGAGTTTGAACAATTTGTGGCTTCTTTGAATCAAAACGATAGGAACATTGGATTGACTTTTAAAATTGGACCCCATGAGGTAGAGTTTCTAGATTTGATGATTCGGCAGGAAGGTGGGGAGCTTAGGACCACTACGTTTCGGAAGCCCACTGCGGGCAACACGCTGTTGCACTTTAAGAGCCATCATCCTATGCCATTGCGGAGGGGAATCCCCTTAGGGCAATTTCTTCGGATCCGCAGGAATTGTAGTTCGGAAGGGGACTATAAGAAAGAGGCAAGCCTACTCATAGTAAGATTTAGGGCGAGAGGGTATCCTCATCGACTATTGCGAACCTGTTTCAAAAAGGCCCTTGACTCAATGCGACCCGACTTATTAAGGACAAAGTCCTCCATTAATGCCCAAAAAGAGAATGAGCAACCAGTTCGGTTGATCACCCAGTATGGTGCACACTGGGAACTGTTTCGGGGGATCCTAGAGACACACTGGCATGTGCTAACATTAGATCCAGTGGTGGCAAGCGTAGCAGGGCCTCGTCCCTTACTCACTGCCCGGAGAGCTAGAAATATACGTGATATGCTGGTACACAGTGAGTACCATCCTACGAGGAGTGAGGGCAGTCGATCGGTTGATAAACTGAATGGCTCGTTTAAATGTGGCCATTGCAGTATTTGCAAATTCATGACGAAGACAACAACTTATGAGGGGATGAATGGCCACCCAGCCCGACAAATTAGGGGGTTCATTAATTGTGCAACGACCATGGTCATTTATATGCTCACCTGCCCGTGCGGCAAAAAATATGTTGGTAAAACCAAGCGGGAGCTGAAGACACGGGTAGGTGAGCATATACGTCACATTAAAAATAGGAACAGCAGTGAAAAAAGCCCAGTGGCTGAGCACTTTAAAACGTGGCATCAAGGGGACCCGAAAGGACTTCAGGTGTGCGGCATTTTTGTCCTCAGAAGACAGGGGAGAAGGGGATTTGAAGAGCAGCAATTACTACAGCAGGAGGCCCGTTTAATATACGAGCTGAATACTATGGCCCCTATAGGGCTAAATACTGACACGGGCTTGAGTGCGTTCTTATGAGGATGGATAACTGAAGTATTGCTCTACTCTCTCTCCCCTGCCCGTCCCATCACCCCTGTGTCCCCCTGTACCCCTCTCCCCCTCTTTTTTGCTTGGGAATGATTCCCTTCCCTTTTTCCTCTTCTTTTTCATTTTCTTTTGCCGTGGTGAGAGTATTTATATAATAGTAGTAGTAGGCAACTTATTTTATTTTTAAATAAAAAAAATTTTTGTCTCATTTTCACTTTCATTCTTCCTTAAAAAATCCTATTAAAAATCCTTTCACAACTTCCTTTACTCACTTGGTTCCCTCCGGTGCGCCTCTCCAATTTTGAGTGGTCCTAGGGATACTAAGTGAAATCAAAATTTGTGCCGTACTAATAGATATGCACAGTATAGGAATATATCGCCCGGTAAGGGGCGACTGTGCAATAGAGCTGTGGCTGTGTATATATCAAAATAGATATCCCCTCGGCATGCCTTTAATTGTAGTCAATGGAGTCCCTGTTAATGAATGGGTTGTCAGTAGCGAGATGTGAGAATGAATCAACCTCTGAGTGTAGTTATTGGAGAGGTGGCCGGGACACTGATGTTAATCTCGGGCCTCGGGAGGCAGTGGCGGCTGCGCAGATGCGGCTGTCAACTAAGGAGGCATCATCTTTGCTACTTCGAGCTGACAATGTGACGTCGATATGGGCGGAGTTTAGCCCAAGAAAACTGGCATCCCATTGGTTGCACGTCACCCTGACGAAGCCCCGTGGGCGGGGCGAAACGGGCGTCGGAGGAGGGTGGCCCCACTTCACCTCGTGTCCCACCACCACATCCCGCCGGCTTGCCAAGAGTATGGTCCGCGTGTGCAGGAAGGCCTGATTGCAGTGAGAGTGTCCGCTCCCAAGTGCCATTGTATACCAGCATACAGCAAGTATTGAGTAACGGCAATATGCGGCGGCAAGAGCATTGAACAAGGTATGACGCATGTGTTATGAGGTGTGCACCCGGAAGCAGCGAAGTGGCTGAGCAGTAATGACGCTGGCGATGGAAGCGTAAATTATTACACAAGTTACATGTACTGTGTGTTTATCTGTGCCGGCCCAGTGGACTGCATAATCCCCGTTGGAGCAGGAGGGGAGTGGAGTGTGATAAGCCTCTGCTATGTGTTTTCATAGCCTATCGCATACATCTGGTGTTGCCTTGCCTAGCCCTACGCCTATGGACATTTAAAAAGGGACATGCGTTACATATGCACACGAGGATGAGATAAATGGCCAGCGCAGATATGTTTGATAATTAGAGGGACAATCAAGCTATGCATTTATGACAGGGGAGCATATCACCTTACGGTTGCCAATGGAAACGCAGGCCTGCGTACACTGATACCCCTGAATGCATTTAGACTATGCCTCCGGCTGTTTAGTCCAGGATCAGCTGGTCTACATATTGATTAATGGGACATATTTGGAGGAGCATCAATCCTGGTCAAGGCGCCCAACGTTGAAGCTTTAGTAAGCTCACTGATCACACTAGGTGGCAAGAGTGATTGGCTTTAGGCGGTTAGTGGTGGCATGCGTGTGGATGCATTTGTGAGGTGTTGCATGGGCATGGAGGGGCCCCCTATTTTTAATATCACAACTTTGTGATTTTTTTAATTATAAATGGTTTTTTGTGTGCTGTCTGTGAGTGCAATATTTTTCAATAAAGATTTAGAACTATTTACTGCTTTGTAGCTTAAATTTCTACAAGGATATATCGAGCCAGTGCCCTTAAGTAACCGTGTGGTTTTGTGTATTTGGATATGGGATTGGAAATACCCTTTCCCCCCTGAGGTGGTTAATTGTTGGTCATCGCCCCCCCCCCCCCCCCCCGTGGTGGACGCACCGATCATTGGGGTCCCTAACCCCCCCTTCTTTACTGCCCCGGCTTATAGCACCCTTCGGGATGTTGAGGACCGGCGCATCGATAGGCTGGCTTCACACGCCTTTGCTTGTGCAGGAACGGCGCTGCGCCTGGTCTGTGCCGCGGCCACCACTGCAGTGGCCGCTAGAACCCTCATAAGAAAGATGCTTGAGCATCACCCTGAGGATCTACCCTGGGAGGTGTTTAATGCACTCTCCAGTTGTGATATTTTTGTTAAATTTATCCTTTTAGCTCTGGATGACACCATCAGAATGTGTGCGAGGACTTCTGCCCTAGTGGTGGCTATACGTCGCTTGCTCTGGCTGCGACAGTGGGGTGCTGACGAGGTTGCTAAAAGAACTCTGACTGGGCTTCCCTTTAGAGGGCAACGCCTGTTTGGGGCCCGTCTGGACCTCTTTGGAAAAAAGGGCAATTCACCCCATCGAAAGTGGCCGTCTCGGCCCCCTCGGAGCAGGGATACCCCTCCCCCTCCATACCATAGTGTTAAACAAGAACCTGGGGTGCCCTTTCTGGGGGCTTGTGCAGACTCCTGCCCCAGGAGCGGCAGACAACGTCCTGGGCCCTCCGGCCGGGCTAAGTCAAAATCCTTCTTCAAAACCCCCCAAGCATGATGGGACGCCCTCGCCCGCCTGGGTGAAGGGATGGCCGCAGCACCTTGCTCCTATCAGGAGATGTATTGCCTCGTTCTTTTGGTTTCAGGAGGTAGTTTCCTCCTGATGCAGGATAGAGTTTGCTGGGCGGTCCTTTCCTGAGATTGTCAGGGTGCTTCTAGTCCCTGTCTTTCTTCAGGTGTTGGTGCAGGCCTTGCTTGGCTTGCTAGGTCTGGGATCATTTGCAGGACGCCCTTAACAGACAGAGGCTGGGGCCTCTACACCAGTTTGTATCCACATTTCCCTTAAGGATGAGGCAGTCTGGCCCATTCTGACCTCCCATGGTTCGGCAATTGATATTCACAGGCAGTGATGCACGGTATTTCTGAATTGGGCTGCCAGCGCTCTGCACCCAGTGGGCCTCTTGCCGTCTGTGGAATTCTAAGATGCTTATTTTAGCACCCCTGTGTCTTCGGGACACCAAGGCTCTTACAGGTTAGTGTTGGAGGGCCAACACTGCTGATTGTGGCCTTGCTATTGGGCCCCTCTTCTGCTCCCTGTGCTCGCTAAGGCACTGATTGGGGTGATGTCTCTGATGACACCAGGGGGCGTCCGCACAAGGACCTATCTGGTCGTCCTTCTTACTTACAATCCCTACGTCAAGCCGCGCTGATTACTAGGCTAGCAGTGTTCTCTGGGAGTTATATTGGATGGGTGCTCAGTTACCTCTATCCCTCATGGTCCCTTATTCGCTGTCTCCATTCCTTGGATTTGGCTCAGGCTTGAGCCTTCTTCCTTGGCAATAAGTGGACTCCTGGTTACATGGGCTCTGTCCCTCTTTGCTGACACCTTACTTTCACCAGGCAGGATTGCAGCTGGTGGGCCCGTTGGTGGCGGATCAGATGATGTCCCTTATATACAGAGCCCTTGGGCTCCTCGGCACAGTAGGTTATTGATCCTGGATGGGGTTCCAGCACCCCTGGAGTTAGGCCTGTGCTCATTCCCCCTTGGTACGGTGGTTCCTCTTGAGCTGGTTAAATTCAAGGACTCTGTCAGGGGGCACCCCCTTCCTTGCTGGCATCTTCCTGTGAATGGTCACCTTGGGTACCAAGTCTCGCAGGTTGGCGGGGGGGATTTTTCTTCCAACCCCCCCCCCCCCCGCGGTTCCTAGGTAGGGCCCCTTAGAGGGTCCTTCTTACCTACTGATTTTGTTAAAACAGTGAGCCTTCACTTGGCTCTATTTTGCTGGACTTCTCCTCTTCAGGACCTGTCTATTTGGGGACTCTTGGCCTGTCGGAGGACAGTGGTCTGTATTTATTATTGGTCTGGAACTTGAAGCAGGATGATTCTCCTGGAAGGTTTCTGATCCTGAACTAGGTGGGGGTCTACATTCCCTGCACCTCAGTGGTATTCACTCCAATGGATGTCCTTCAATGGTAGGTTGTGCTATCCTGGTGTCCCTCTGAAAGCCAACTAGGGTGGCTCTGTTGGGTCTCGTTAATATCACAGGGGCTCTGCCCTTGTTTTTACTGCCCCAGATTATTCAGACTCTGGTCATAGGGGCTTAGTTATTTTATGTCTGGACATTCTATTTTATATGTCTTCTCTTCATTCACCCTGCTATGTGGGGTTCTGCGCAAGATTGCGCTGATAAGGGGACCCGTGATACTGATGGCCCCTGGGTGGCCTAGTGGACTGTTGTTCGCAGATGTTTCTGCTGAGGACAGCGGACCTGTACGCTCTCTCAGGAGTGCGGTTCTGCCCTTTTTCAAGCTCCTTATTATGTCGCCCCAATCTACAGGCTCTAGTCTAATGGCTTGACAGTTGATTCATTCACCCTTTCGGAGACGGGTTATCTTCTGGGTAACCTTGTCTATGGGGGGCTAGGAGCAAGCTTTTTCTCCGTTCTCCATCTATTATAGGGTATGGCGTACCCATATTGATTGGCGTGAGTCTTGGCCTCTCCCCTGTTGGACGCTCTCGGTTCCCATGGTTCTAGGGTTATTACAGCATGGGTTGGGGTTGGCTCCCCATCTTGCTACTCTGCATGTTCAGGTTCTATCCTGTCTGCTTACTGTAGAATTCTTGTTCAGTCTTCCTTGTTGCCTTGCGGGTTGTTCCCTTGGGACTTATTCTGGATGCTGTCTGAGCTGTTTCGTAGTCCAAGTTGCCCCTCCGGGGGCTGTTGCTTCAGTCAGACGTGTGCCTGAGAAGGTGGCTCTGTTTAGTTAGCCCTTGTTCATTATATATATATATACACACACCATGATTTGGTGGTATTCCGCCTTACACCGGACCTTTTGCCCCAGGTGGTGTCTTATGATCATTATTTAAGTCCTTTTAGTCTGCCTATGGGCCTTATTCTTTAGTAATGCTGAAGTAAGGGGGTCTACATTCCCTCAACAGGTGTTGAAGTTTTCCTGGTTGTTTCTTGTCCCTTAGGGGGACTGATGTCCTTTGGGGTCTACGGGCGCCTCCATATGTATGCGCCTGATCTCGTTTGCTTCCAGGGCCTATGCGCCCTTTGGACTGATCTTACTTGAATGGTTTGCCTTCCTGGTCCTGAGTAAAGTTTTCGGCTTCTTGCTGATCCTTGTTAGTGTAGGGGTCAGTATCCCCGCCTGTCTTGCGGGAGACCAGTTTTCAATTCCCCGTTGGGGAGAGCTCTAAGTTTTACCGAGGCTCCTGTTGCATTTGGGCTGGTCAGGCCGTTACTCTGGCCTATTCCTTTAGGGGGAAGAATCTTCCTCTCTTTTTATTCTGTTCTAATTGTGTTTGGGTACCTTTGGCCCTTCAGCACTAGGTTTTTTCTGTTAAACAGGTTTGCTAGACCGCTGCTTGTTTTCTGTTCATACCTTTTCAAAGTTTTTGTTATGAGATTGACGTTAGAGCCTTTGCTCATGTCGTACTTGGTAGCAAGGTTTGCAGGTGACAGCACCTTTACTGTCTGCTGTGCCTTTTTTGTTGGGGATCCCACCCTACTTTATGGACACTGCTATTGGATGTCCCACATGTAAGTATTATATTGGAGCAGGACGTACTGTATGCTTAGAATGATACAATTCTGTGAAATACTCACCTGTAGAATTGGTATTATACGCATACAGTACGTCCTGCTCCACCCCACCCTGGTTTTACATTTTCTGGATCCTCTGTATGGTGATTGTTATCATTGCTATTGTTACCAGTTTGGTGGTTGGTTTCTCCCGGCTTCTTTTCTCACTGCTTTTCAATACTGGGGATTTGTGGGAGGTCCCGGGTATATGAAGGGCCGGGAGGAGCCTGTTTTTGCATGTCTGCAGTGAACAGCGCCCTCTGGCGGAGGATTACCCACGTGTAAGTATTATATTGGAGCAGGATGTACTGTATGCGTAGAATACCAATTCTACAGGTGAGTATTTCACAGAATTATATTTTTGTGGTGTTTTTTTTTTTTACACTTTAAGTGGACCAACACCCAGGATTTTGACTATCCTAGGTATTGGTCCTTTCCCCCGGGGCATCCCGATCGGGGATGTCCCGCTCTGTGAAACCCCCCGATCACCCACAATAACTCATCTCGCCCCGATCCTATGGTGCATGCGCGGCCGCTCGTCCAATCAGCCACTCTAAACGTGCTGGAGACCGCATCCCCACTTCCCTCTAACAGGGAGCTGGCCCGCGCCGGCCATTCATAAATAGGGCACGCGCCCTGCTAGAGGAATAGCGGGGATGCGGCCCACGCATGCGCCGTAGGACCGGGATTCAGGTAAGTGGTAGCGGGTTTTCCGGGGGGTTTCACACAGAGGGGCATCCCGATTTTGGATGCCCCGGGAGGAGGGAATAGAACAGTCTGGGAACCTTATAGATTCCCGGGCCAATCAGCCCTGGGTGTTGGTCCACTTTAACCCATTGTGAACTTGTAAGGAGTCCATGAAACCCCTATACCAGTTCACAAGGCTGGGGGGCTGTCAAGTCACCTGCGGCTAGCGGGTGACTTGCCATTAACCCCGGCCCCCCTATTACCTGCCTCCCCGAAGCCCAGGGGGGGCAGAAGGGCCCGGACTGATTTAGGCGGTGCGGGCTTGTACTTGGCAGGGCGGGGGGCCACCAAAGCTGGCCCCTGCGCCCTGTTCTACAAGCTCTGCATAGCTGAGTTATGCTGGGTAGGGGGGACCCCATGTCATTTTTATGGGAATTTTTAAGGGTTTTTAACCCCCCCCCCTTGGAAGGGGAACCCCATTTTTTCTTGATTTAACCCTTTATAGTGTGGATTGTAGTTGTATTTTATTTTTACATGTTATAAAGTGTTCTTTTCAGTTTGGGGGGGTCTTCTGAACAGTAACGGGGGGCTACAGATACATATGTGGTACCGTTGTAATCGGGAGAAATGGGGCTTTCACATGCAATATGGTTATCTTTAAAAAAAAAAAGTTTTATTTGAAATAAAGGAGACAATTTTCTAAAAAAATATTTTTTTTTGTTTAATTTAATTTTTTTTTATATTTTAAAAAAAGGTAAAAAAATTACAAACAAGACATTTCATGTTAAAGCCTAAACTCTGCCGCAAAAATAAAATATATCATTTTCCTGGAAATACCTGCAAAAATCACAGTTAAGCATGGTTAAAAATGACCTGTCAAGAGAGGGTGACAAAATCTCAAGTAGGCTGTCAGTTAAAAGGGTTAATAGTACCTATGCATGTTGGGTATCGTTCTGCTCGGGGGGACCTTGCACTTTTAGATTTAGCTTGTTTTTTCTTGTTTGCATATTGATATTTTAGGAAAACTCATTTTTTATTCTGCTTTATTATACATTTTTTAAGGGAACCCTGTGCGACCAAAGAATTCTTTGAGGGATTACTTTCAGAAAGATGGGCCCACTACAACATGCTGGGTACGCTTAGAAAGCTTATCATGTGTACTTTCAAGGAATGTATGGTTTGTGGGGGGTATTTCAAATGTAAAGGGTTGTTTGGTAGAAAAAGGGCAAGGTGTGCACTTTGTCTGCAGAGCTGAAATTTTCAAGCAAAATTACCATTATGCACATGCTTTACTTTTTGGTGTAGCAGTTTGACAGTTTGGTTCAGGTGATGTTGCTTTTTCAGATTAACTTGTTTTTTCTTGTTTGCATATAGTTTTTTTTAGGAAAATGTGGCTTTGATCCTGCTTTTTTTATCCTTTTTTAGGGAAGCTCTGTGTAACCAAAGAATACATTGAGGGAGAACTTCCAGAAAACTCTGGCAACATCAACAAGCCTGGTACGCCTAGAAAGCTTGAAGTGTGTATTTCCAGAGAATATATAGTTTGTGGGGGGTATTTCAAATGTAAAGCATTGTTTTTATTAAAAAAAAACTGCAAGGTGCACATAGCGCTTAGCATAGCTGTATTTGATCTAAAAATCTCTTAAAGTGCTGTTTCAGTTTGGGGGAGTCTCCTGGGCAGGAAAGGGTGTCTACCAATACATATGTGGTACCGTTGTAACCGGGAGAAATCGGGATTTCACACGCAATAAGATTTTATTGACAAACTTACGTTTTTTATTACAAAAAAACACTACAAATTGTAAAAAATTGATTTTTTTTATTTTTTTTTCACATATTTCACCCCAAAATATTAAGAATACACTTGACAAATGACAAACAAGACATTTTATGTTAAAGCCCAGACTGAAAAAAAATATATATCATTTTCCCGGGGAAATCCCTTCAAAAATCACAGTTGAACATGCATAGTGCAAAATAGTGAAAAATGGTCTGGCAAAAAAGCGTAACAAAAACTCCAGGTAGGCTGGCACTTAAAGGGTTAAAGAAGAAAATAAACTATGTAAACCACAGGTAAGGGCAGCAAAGCTGGAGATGCAACGCCAAAATGTTCTTTAGCTACATAAACAGTAAAAGATACAAACCTGAGGGTGTGGGCCCCCTGAAAAGCAAGGAGGGGGACACCTATAGAGGGGAATGTGGAGAAAACAAATTTATTAAACCTCTATATTCTTAGTATACAGTACATCCTGCTCCAGATAAGAATCATTACACATGGGTATTACTCCGCCAGATGGCGCTGGACTGCAGAGACATCGAAATTGTCTCCTCCCGGCCCCTCAAATACCTGGGACCTCCCACAAATCCCCAGAATTTCTCTGCAGTCTGGACTGCGAAAGACAAGAAAATGGCTCTCTCTTCTCGCAGGTGAGCGGGGCTATTAGCCTACGGCCCTGTAGGACTATTCCCACCCGTTCCATTCTTAATGTGCCTCCCAGCCTTGGCTGCGCTGGTCCAGGTGATGGTAGGCAGCACCGCTGTCAGGTGCTTAGGGGAGCGCTGCTCCACCGCAGTCCCCCACCAAAGGGTAGGCGGTATAGGCATATGGTAAGCCTCTATGGGATGCCCCTGCCGCCCTATTGCTCCTTGCCCCTGTCTATCGGTGGGCCCTATGTTAAGTGGCTGCTGCCCTCCCTTGCTCTCCCTTGTAGCTCTCGGGGGGGGGGGGGGTGAATATGCCTTGGTGCTTCACTGTATTTTGTTTTGTCTGGTTGGTGTCAGTCGCCCTCTATTTAGTTATTAAACTTGTGAGGCCTAGTGTGTAAATTACTCCCACTTCCCTAGCGGGCTATTGGGGCATCCCGGGTTGCTTCGGGACAAGCCCGGCTGTGTGTTGCTTGTGGGGTGTCTCCTATTAGTGCTGACAATGTGCGGGTCTGTGTACCTTGTGCCCATCAGGTGCTTGCGCTGCAGCCTGGTTTACCAGTAGCTGGGCCTGCGCCTCGTATGGCTTCACCTACTCACCCAAGCTTAAATTTGACTCCCATTGAGTTGCATACCAGTGGGGATTCTCAGCCTGATGTGTCTTCCAGACTGGCTAGTGTTGAAAAGTTGCTTGCTAATACCTTGGCGCGTAAGGCCTCTGCTAAAAAGCGGCACTTAACGCCTGATGTCACTCTTTTCCCTATGGAGGCTGATGACTGTCTGGCTATACCCCTTTGGAAGAAGGGGAGTTATTCTCTGACTCGGAGTCATCTGATGAGAGGCGCAGGGGTCATGATGATTCTGGCTCTGACCCCTGGGCCCCAGATGATACTGATAGGCTGTTGGCTCAGATTTTTGAGGTACTGTCTATCTCTCCCCCGGTTGCGGCCCCCAGGCAACAGGGGGAATTGTTTCATGCTGCTAAACCACGCTTAGAGTTTCCTGAGCCGGCCCATTTTAATAATCTCGTGCTCAGGGAATGGGAGCGCCCCTAACAGGCTTCCCGGTGTACCTAAGAGTTGGTATAAGAGGTATCCCTTTCCTGCTGATGTGGTGAAGCGTTGGTCATCCCCTCCTGAAGTGGATGCCCTGGTCCTAGGGTTATCTAACACCTCTGTCATGCATTCCCCTGACTCTACTACGCTGTGGGATGGTGAGGACCGGCGTATTGATCAGCTGGCGTCCCATGCCTTTGCATGTGTGGGGACTGCGCTGCACCCGGTCTGTGCCTCTGCCATTACGGCTGTGGCCATTAGGACCCTGCTTAGAAGTATTCTAGATGGTGCTCCTGATGATGTGTCTAGTGAGGAGTTTAATGCACTCTCTCGTTGTGAGGTTTTTGTGACTTATGTCCTCTCTGCCTTGGATGATACCATTTGGATGTGTGGCAGAACCTCTGCTCTGGTGGTGGCTATACGCCGCTCGGTTTGGCTGCGCCAGTGGGCTGCTGACAACGCTGCCAAGAAAGCTCTCACTGGTTTTCCCTTCAAAGGACTACGCCTGTTTGGGGACCGCCTGGACCTGTTTGCTAAGGGAGGCAGGTTACCCCAGCGCTCGGGGGTGGAGAATCTGCAGGCAGACTCTCTGAGCAGGGAGACCTCTCGCCTGGGAGAATGGTCCCTCTGCAACATGGTGTTTCAATCTCGGTGTCACCGTTGGGGCCAACCAGATGTGGATCTGTTTGCGTCCCGTCACAATCACAAGCTCCCGGCCTTTGTCTCCCTGTCCCAGGATCCTCTGGCCTTGGCCACGGATGCTCTAGCAATGTCATGGCAGGACTTTCAGCTCCTGTATGTCTTTCTTCCATTCCCCCTGTTGGGCAGGGTTCTGTATAAGATAGCTCAGGAGGGGGTGCCAGCAATACTGGTGGCCAAGAAGAGTGTGGTTCGCAGACGTGGTGCAGCTGGCAGTGGATCAGTACACTTTGCCCAGGGTGCCAGACCTGCTCACTCAGGGTCACTTACGCCATCCCAATTTACAAACTCTGGCTTTGACGGCCTGGCTGCTAAAACCTCCATCTTGATGGAGAAGGGGCTGTCTGCCTCTGTTGATACCATGATAAAGGCTAGGAAGAAGTCTTCTTCTTCCATTTACTATAGGGTTTGGCATGCCTACATTGACTGGTGTGAGTCTAAGTCTCTTCCCTGTCCTGTGTTCTCAATTCCCAGGATCCTGGAGTTCCTGTAGCATGGGTTGGAGCTGGGGTTCCAACTTAGTACTCTGAAGGGTCATGTCTCTGCCCTGGCTGTTTGCTTCCAGAGGTCCTTTGCCCAGCATTCTCTGATCAGGACTATTTTCCAGGGGGTTACTCATGTGCATCCCCCACGTAAGCCTATGTTGCCTGTTTGGGATTTGAACTTGGTCTTGTCTGCCTTGCAGGGTACTCCCTTTGAACCTGTGCAGGATGCTGCCCTGGCCATTCTTACTCTCAAGGTAGTCTTGGCTATCACCTCTGTTAGGCGTGTGTCTGAGTTGGCGGCGCTTTCCATCTAGCCCCTCTACTATGAGAGACACCAGGACAAGGTGGTGTTTCGCTTCAAGCCAGATTTTCTGCCTAAGGTTGTGTCTGCCTTTCATTTGAATCAGGACATTGTTCTTCCTTCCTTGTGCCCTAATCCTAGTAATGCTAAGGAGAGGGTCTTGCATTCTTTGGATGTGGTTAGTCTGAAGTACTATCTGGTGTATGGAATGGATTCCCAGAAAAACCAATTCTACAGGTGAGTTCCTCACAGAATTGTGTTTTTTCTTCCAATCCATTCCATACACTCCTTACTCTTGGGATCTCCAAAAGCAGTGCCATCTATGGGCGGGATCCTCTAATGCAGAACGGCAGGAAGTTCACTTCACTACTGCCTGTAGAATCTTCCGACCAACAACAGCGTCAGCTGAGGCTCTAACATCCACCTTTGTAAAACTTGGTGAAAGTATGAACAGAAGACCAGGTGGCCGCTTTGCAAACCTGTTCCACCGAAGCCTGATGCTGAAAAGCCCAGGAAGCCCCAATGGCCCTAGTGGAATGGGCCGTGACCTGAAAAGGGGGTTCTTTTCCCTTGGCCGAGTAAGCTCTAGCTACTGCCTGCTTAATCCACTTACTGACAGCGGCCTTAGCTGGCGGAAGCCCCCTTTTTTGGTCCTTCTGAAATGACAAAAAGAAAAACCGTCTTGCGGAAGGCATCTGTAGCTGCCAAATAATACCTGATGGCTCTAACCACATCTAAAGAATGAAGCGCCCTTTCCTTAGCATTAGCCGGAACTGGGCATAGTACCTCCTGATCAAGGTGAAAAGGAGAGATGACCTTAGGTAAAAAATCAGGCTTAAAACGAAAAACTACCTTGACTCTGTGTAACTCAAAATAAGGAGACTTCATGCATAAAGCGGCTAACTCTGAAACACTCCGCACAGAGGAGATTGCCACTAAAAATATTCCCTTAAGCGTCAAAATGCTTATTGGAGAATCAATCATAGGTTCAAAGGGAGCACCCTGAAGAGCCGTCAACACCAAATTCAAGTCCCACACCGGTAGAATAGACTTGCGTGGTGGACGAACATGAGTGACTCCCTGAAAAAAAGTCTTAATGAGTCTATTACTAGCGATAGACTTCTGGAAAAAAATGGATAAGGCAGATACCTGTCCCTTTAGAGTGCTTAATTGTAGACCCATTTCTAAGCCATTCTGAAGGAATTCTAGAATTCTGGAAATTGAATACAATCTGCATGAGACATTCCTAGCCTCATACCAGGATATGAATGACCGCCAGACCCTGTAATAAATCATGGAAGACTACTTCTTCCGGGCCTGAATCATGGTATGAATGACCTTAGCCGATAATCCCTTCTCAGCTAGGATCGTGGTCTCAATAGCCAAGCCGTCAAAGCCAGCATCTGTAAATTCGGGTGCCGAAGCGCCCCCTGAGTGAGAAGATCTGGCTCGATCGGTAGGCGCCATTGGTCTACCGCCATCCTTGTTATGTCTGAGACCCAACTTCTTCTTGGCCAATGAGGAGCTACTAGAATGGTAGGTACTCCTTCCTGAATTATCCTTCTTAGTACTCGACTCAGACGCGGAAACAGGGGAAAAATGTACAGGAGCTTGAACCTTGTCCAAGGGACCGAAAGGGTGTCCGTGGCTATAGCCAAAGGATCTCTTGACAGGGACATGAATCTCGGCTGCTTGTGATTGTGTCTGGATGCAAAGGGATCCACTTCCGGACGTCCCCAGCGAAGACAAATGGCTTGAAAAAACCTTCCAACTGAGGGACCATTCTCCCCGATGCAGAATCTTCCTGCTCAGAGCGTCGGCCTCCTGATTTTCTACCCCCGGGATGTAAACTGCCGAGATGCAGGGAACATTCTCCTCTGCCCAGATCAGAATCCGGCTTACCTCCCGAAGAGCACCCTTGTTCCGGGTACCCCCCTGATGATTGATAGAAGCAACCGCCGTCCGGTTGTCCGACTGGCCTAGGACTGCCTGTCCCTTCAAGCTGGGGGTCAGATACTGAAGAACTAGCCCGATGGCTCTTAATTCCAATACATTTATGGGAAGCTGATTTTCTCTCGGTCCCCATTGGCCCTGGACTTTCTGAGTCTGCCAAATGCCGCCCCATCCTGTGAGACTGGCATCCGTGGCAATGAACTGCCACTGTGGAGTCAAGAAGGACCTGCCTACAGACAGATGAAGAGGGTCCATCCACCACAGAAGGGAATGTCTTGCCAAGGGCGTTAGTACAAAGATCTGATCCAGCGACTGTGGGACTCGATCCCAGCTCGCCAATAGATTCCATTGAAGGGGCCTCATGTGAAACTGAGCAAAGGGCACCGCCTCAAAGCAGGCCACCATCAGGCCCATCAACTTCATACCCAGCCGAATAGTCGGCTGTCGGCAAGCCAGAAAGCACTATCTGATCTTGGATGAGTCGAGTCTTCTGTTCTGGAAGATACACCTTGACTTGGACGGTGTCCAGAATCAAACCTAAGAAGTTCCTTACTGGTGCCGGAGTGATATGAGACTTCGGGTAATTGATCACCCAGCTGAATTCATCCAGAGCCGATCGGATCATATGTGTGTCCTTCAGGATCTGCTGCTGCAATCCGGCTGATATTAGAAGATCATCCAAATAGGGGACAATACAAATCCCCTGGCTCCTGAAAATTGCCATGAGACCTGCCAAAACCTTAGTGAAAACTCTTGGAGCCGAGGATATCCCCAACGGGAGTGCCACAAACTGGAAATGCTCGTCTTCCAGGGCAAACCTCAGGAATCTTAGATGTCCCGGAAAAATTGGCACATGCAGATATGCGTCCCTTATGTCTATGGTAGTATAAGATCCCCGGGTCGAACTACTGTTAAAGCTGACCTCACCGTTTCCATGCGGAAGTGTCTCACGCGGATATACTTGTTCAGATCCTTCAGGTCTAAAATGGGACGAGTTGACCCATCCTTCTTGGGGATTGTAAACAGGTTGGAGTAAAACCCCTGACCTTCCTGAAAGGGTACTCGAGCAATTACCCCTTTCTGAAGAAGATGCTGAATTTGGGACTTCAGGGCATCTAGCTTTGACTGGTTCTGGGATGCCCCTGACCGAAGGAACCTTGCGGGCGGTCTGGCTGCAAACTCGATCTTGTAACCTGAGGACACTACCTCTTGGATCCACTGATCCCTTACGCGGCGCCTCCAGATATGAGCAAACTGCAAAAGCCGTCCCCCCACCCGCTCGGGTGAGGGCGCCCTCTCATGCTGAAGTGGACTTGGCTGGAGGTTTAGGCCTACTTCTCCAGGATCCTCCTGCCCTATTACGCGCTCTTCCTCTACCCCAAAAATTCTTGCGGGAGGAAGGTCGAAAGGCCCCTCTGCCCCTCCGAAGGGCCGAAAGATGATGACCTCTGAAAAGGCCTAGTCGATTTTTTCCTCTGAGGCAGTTTGCCGTCCTTAACCATACCGTCCAGCTTTTCCCCAAAAAGTCTGCTCCCTAAAAAGGGTAAATCCGTCAGTGCCTTTTTAGCGGCGGCGTCCGCTCACCATTGTCTAAGCCATAATGAACGGCGTAATGCCACAAGGAGCGCAGAAGTTCTGGCTGCCAACCTGACTGCATCCTCCATTGCAGTAATGGCAAATGCATTAAAGTCCAAACAGTCCTTAAAGTCCTTGGACTCTTGGGACAGCCTGCGCGACCTGGCCTTAGCTAGTTTCTTCTTCATCTTCATTCCCGACGCCAGGGATACAATGGCCGTGGCACAAACCGGGCGGAGAAGGGAGCCTATCATGGCGAAGACATGGCAGGCCAACTGATCCATATGTTTCTCTGTGGGATCTCTAAGGGACCCCATAGTAGCGGATGGCATCACTGAAGTGTTAGATAACCCTGCCACAGGGGAGTCCGCATCAGGCGGATAAGACCAAATTTTGATTATGTCTGCCAGGAAAGGATATCTGACATCTAGAATCTTAGGAATGGCCTGTAATTTATTAGGGTTTTCCCACTCCTTAAGAAACATCCTAGAAAAGTGTGGTTGTTCAAGGAACACCTGCTTTGCCTGACAGGCTTAAACAGATCATCCTTCTTTCTTTTCACAACCTCAGGAGGGGAGATATTCCAGGTAACAAAAACTACCGAAAGTAGACCTTCAGTCTCATTCACAAGGAGAGGATCCTCATCGGATGAAAACAAAATGGAGTTACTATCCTCTTCCGATTGCAGCTTGCCCTCAGAGGCCTGCTCGTCCATATAATCCTCATCCTCTTCTTCACTGAAGGAGGCAACTACTGCCACAGGCTCTAAATGTCTTTTCTTATAGGTGGCACGTTTGGCAAAACCAAAGAAAACTGCCTCTCCAGATTATTCAGCCTGTAAGCAAAACCTGTTAGTCCATCACTGCTTTCACCCCCTTGAGGGGAAACAGGGGATGGATGAGTCGCCGTGCTCCCTCCAGCATTCGCTGTGCTAGATACTCGATCAGCCGCTCTGTTGTGATCTAGGCCGATCATAACGGCGCAGGCGGAACATACTGTGCCAAAAGCTGCCTAGAGGATGCAGTTTTGCACAAAGGGCAGATCTTTTCCTGCTCCAGAGGGATGCCGTATCGCTATCCCCAATGCCCCCCACATGGTGTTTATTATATATATCTTTTTTATTTCCTTTTTTTTTTTTTTTTTTTTTTTTTAATATATATATATATATATAGGCCAACCGACCCAAGAGGGCCTGAGCCTGAACCAATCCCCTAAAAAAGGGACCGGGAGGAACCGCAACCCTGTTTTTTGTCCTTCTTCCAAATCTAAAAATAAAAGAGGAGGCAAATGGATTAATAATTGATCTTTTTCCCTCTTTTCTTTTCTTCCTTCTTTAAAAGCATTCTTTCAAGAAATGAACTGCCTTTAATTGCTTATATATAAGAGTATTATAGTAATATCTTAAAGATATTATAATGACATTGTAATGATATTATAATAAATAAAAGCAATAAAAGCGATAAAATAATTATCTTATGAGTAAATACAAAATAATTAAATTGATAACAAAAAACAGAACACTAATTATTATTAAAGAGAAAAAAAAACTAATACTGAAAAAAATAAATATAATGATCATTAGTATAAAAGACACTTGGAAAAAAGTTTAACAATATTTAAAAATATTTAAAATTGTTTAATAAAGGATTGATATAAAGAATCCAAACCAAAGTCAAATCCTTATATTCTATAATAATATAACCACTCACCTTGCTGCAAGTTTTCAACCTGAAAGGGAGATGGCAGAATCAAACTACACAGGCACTTATTAATGAATCAGGCCTCACCTGCAACTCACAAAACCTCCACTCACCTTGCGGCTAGTTTTCAACCTGAAAGGGAGATGGCAGAATCAAACTACACATGCACTTATTAATGAATCAGGCCTCACCTGCAACTCACAAAACCTCCACTCACCTTGCTGCTAGTTTTCAACCTGAAAGGGAGATGGCAGACTCAAACTGCACATTACTAAATGAGGCTCACAAAACCTCCTACACGCATGTCCCCCTGGCCATAGAATGGCCGCTTGAAATCTTGAAGAGGGGAGGTCTGGGGGAGAGGCGCCCCGCGCGCATATCAGGGTTTGGGGGGGGGGGGGGGGTAGGAGGCCCCGGCTACAACATAGGCTGCGCTGCTAAGGAGAGGAAAAAAGAGCGCACAGCCGTCCTTAATGCACACCCAAAGATAAGTGCGAGGGGAGGGGGGCATAGCACAGGTCACAGACGTAGCTTCTTACCTGCTAAACAGCACATCCACCTCCTTCCAGCACAAGAGGGAGAGTGAGTGAACAGCCAGGTGGTTCTGGTATACTCCACCTCCACCTGTGTGACCTCAGTCAAGCTCTTAAAGGCATATACCAAAGAAAGAAATCTTTCCTTTCCTAAATAAAGCCTACCTAAACTGGAAGAAGGAAGGGTTGGGTAAAAATAAAAATATCCTCAGCAGGTACACCAGAGAGAAACCTGCGGCTGACTTGCTTTCTGAGAAGCCTGCAGCCCAGAGCATATACACTCTGCAAGCGCCCCAAGACCCCGGCGCTTCACCATACCTTCACGGCCCCAAAAACAGCCAATGCTGTGGAGGCATAACAAGGGTCTTGAGGGGCCGTGGGAGTAAGGTCCGTAGCGAGCCGACAGGGTTCAGTCCCCCGCTTACCGCTAAAATCCTTGAGAGCACCTAATCTTCCACAGTCATCTTGCCACTGCAAGAAAGAAAACTGATCTGATTAGGGGCAGCTGCTACTTATGGGCCGGGAGGGCCGCGCCTGTTTCTTTCTTTCTTGCAGTCACGTGATCAGCAAGGAGGAGGAAACCCAAGAGTAAGGAGTGTATGAAATGGATTGGAAGAAAAAGAGATGCCTGAGGGTTGTTCGAATAAATATGTATAAATATATTCAGGGTAAATACAAAGATCTGTCCCACAATCTATTTATACCCGGAGTGTAACCATAACCCGAGGGCATCCACTAACGTTAGGAAAGGTACTTTCTCCACTGACATAGGAGGGAATTCTTATCTCTAAGAGCAGTGAGATTATGGAACTTACTGCCAGACGAGATAGTTATAAAGGATACACTAAAAGCGTTCAAAAGTCGCCAGGATGCCTTCCTTGCATGTAATAACATTTCCAGCTATGGCTGCTACACCACTGGAAGGAGATAAACATGCTGAACTGGATAGACTAATGTCTTTATTCAGCCTTACATACTCTGTTACCACTGGTCCTATTGTCTGTTGCTTGCTTGTTCATGTTTTTCTTCCAATCCATTTCAGGCCGTCCTTATTCAATACGATTGGGTAATTCCCTGCCCGAAGGGGCGTGACTGCAAGACAAAAGCGTGGCTCCGCCTCCCAGCCTATATCCTTCCGGCTGACTTGCTAGATTCCAGTTTAATTCTTACATTTGGGATGACTGCATGGCTCTCTAGACTCCTCTTCCATTTACTTTTCTTGTTTCTCAGATTATACCTTTGAAGCGGGGGCAAGACCCTGTCTGTTTTCCTAGGCTTATGCTGCTCTGATCTGGATTGACCCATTTGGCCTCCTCAGTTTTCGGCTTGGCGAAGTTCCGTAAAACTGTATCTGGATCAGGATCGTAAGGTAAGCGCAGGGTCCAGTTTGCGCTTTGTAGTGCTTTGCCACTCTGGCTGAAGGCTTTTATTTTTAGTTTCACCATGGCGGAGGCATCTGGGCTAGTCATCTGGTCTTCATCAGATTTACCCCATATCCAGTGGCACTGCATAAGGATAGCACGGTGCGCAGGTATTATGCTACGGTTGTAGTGGATAGGGAGACAGTTGTCTCCTCCTGAAGGGGCTCTGACCCCTATCGCCGGTGCTCTCTGAGAAACCCCTTGGCAGTTTTCATGCGGACCGTGATGTGAATCGTACCGGTTACTAAGGTTTTTTGAAGAAAAAAAAAAAAAGAAATCCTCTAAGTATATTGAAGAGGATATTGTAGCTGCCATAGGCCCCTTCTGAGTCTGTAAACTGTCGGCAGCCCTCAAGTGGTCCTAAACCTATGGAGTCATCATGGAGTATTGACTACTAAAAAGGTTTTAAAGAAAATAAGTTTTCCTCTGATTTGAAGAGGATATTGCGGCTGCCACAGTCTCCTTCTGAGTCTTTAACTCTGTCGGCAGCCCTCAAGTGGTCCTAAATCTATAGAGTCGTCATGGAGTATTGGCTACCGAAAAGATTTTAAAAGAAAAGATTTTTTCCTCTGATTTGAAGAGGATATTGTGGCTGCCATAGTCTCCTGAGTCTGTCAGCAGCCCTCAAGTGGTCCTAAACCTTGAGAGTTTCATAATGGAGCATTGGCTACTGAAAAAAAATAAATACATTTTAAAAGAAAAGATTTTCTTTTCCTCTGAGTGGAAGAGGATATTGTCGGCCATAGTCTCCCAGGAAGTTATCTGTTGGAGAGTCCTCTACACATGGGGTGTCCGGTTAAGGAGAAGTTGGATGGATGGTTGATTTTCTCCATTTCTGGAGGATGTTGCAGAGCATTTGTATTATTATAATCTGATCAATAGAGAATGGCAGAAGTCAGGGTGTCTTCTGACCATTCCTAAAGTACTAGATACTATGTATCTCTTTCCTCCAGATCAGATTGAATTATGGTCTTACCCTCCTGTGGCAGACGTTCTGGTGCCAGGTCTCTTTAAGATTTTCATTTTACCATCCTCTGATAGTGCTTCTCCAAAGTATCCAGCAGATAAATGCGTTTTATCAGGTGGCATGTCATGCTTATCTATTATGAGGTTGACCTTGGGGCCGGCCGGTGTTACATTCATAGAATTTTGGGAGCATCTGGTCTCTATGACTCTTGGGTCATTCTTGGAAGCCATGCTCCCAGTTGTTCATGATCAGTTTGACTCCAACAGGCCTGGCTATTGAGGATTTGATGTGGTAAAGTGCCAGAGGCCTAGCTCTGGGGGTCGCCTTAAGGCGTGCTTTATGGCTTAAGCAATGTCTAGCTGACATAGCCTCTAAAAGGAATATGAAAGGACTCCTTTTTAAGGGGGGCGTCTGTTGGAAGGCTTGGTTGACATGGTAAAGCATGCTACTAGTGGTAAGTGATCTAATCTGCTACTAAAACCAAAGTCTAATTCTGCTTCCGCAGTGCCTCTAATACTCCGGGGTTCCGACTAGAGGTTCGGCCTCTTTGTCTTATTCCAAAAAGGAAAAAAAAAAATAAAGAAATTATCTTCGGTATCCCAAAGTTCCAAATTAAGGCAACAGGTGTCTGGCAGAACAAAGCCAGATCCCCTTCGAATCCGGCTCAGGCAGGAAGGGATGCGCCCGCCCTTGATGTGTGGGAGGGGGGAAGCTTCTGCATTTGGCTCATTTTTGCAGGCTTCATGTAACAGATATTTGGATACAGGAATGGTATCCTCAGGTTACAAAATCATTTTAGGAACCACACCCCATCAGAGATCTCTGGTCAGGGGTATCCCGAATTCAGCAGAAAGCAGAAGTATTGAGATCTGCCGTTCTCACCTTTTTTAGAGATTGGAGTTTTTATAACCACAGTGTATGTATAAGGATGCATACCTACATTTTAGTAGGTGGCCCTACTTCTTCAGGTTGTGGCGCTACCCTTCGGTCTATCATCAGCCCCAGGGTGTTTACCAAAGTGTTGGCAGGTCTCATGTTTTTCTCTAAGAAGTCAGGGATACATGTAATTCCTTACTGAGTCTATCGGCTGATATGAGCCCCATCATATCAGGGGGCCCAGAAGGATATAGTGTCTATCCAGTCGAATTCTTAAGTCAAACATCATTTCATAGCTTGAAGAGTTATTCTTTTCTGGGACTGTCATTAGACACGTCTCAGGCAGAAGTGTTTTTCCAACACAGAAGTGACTCTTACTTCACGCCAGGGTACAGGGTCTCTTGTCTTGTCCTCACTCGACGATTCATCAAGGAATATGTCTGTTGGGCCTGATGGTATCTTGCTTGAGTCAGTATCTTTTGCACTGTTTCACACAAGACTCCTGCAGATGGCAAATTATTTCTTCCAGTGCAGTGGAAGATCATCACCACGGATGCCAGTCTATATGGTTGGGGGAGTGTCATGGAGTCACAAATGATTCAGTGACAACGGAGTCTGAAGGAGAACAGACTCTCCATAAATATCCTGGAACTGAGAGTGATTCTATTGTATTTCAGACATTGGACATACCATCTGAAGGGGCATCCCGTCCGGATTCAAACAGACAATCGGACGGGGGTGGTATATATCAGCCTCCATGAGGGCACCAGAAGCAGTAAAGTCCTGATGGAGTGAGCTGGGTTTTTACTTTGGGCTGAGAAACTGTTTCCATGTATTTTGGTGGTACACATACCAGGAGTGGACAACTTGCAGGCCGTTCATCTCAGCAGAACGGTCCTGCATCAGAGGGAATAGTCTCTTAGCCAGAGGATTTTTTAATCCCTATGCATGTGCTGGGGGATCCCAGACGTAGTTCTTGCATCAGGGCACAGTTGGAAGATCCGAAGTTTGTCCTGGTCCAGGGATGCCCTGACTCTTTATTGGTCCGCATTCAAGCTTCTTTATGCATTCCCCTCCAATTTCACTCCTGGGTCGTGTACTAAAAAAGTTTAGCTCACAAGGAAGTACCAACCATTCTGGTGACTCCTCTGTGGCCAAGAAGAAGCTGGTTCTCAGACATAGTAAGGATGTCAGAGGGCAACTTTTGGAGGCGACAATCCAGATCTTCTCTCACAAGGGCCTCTAAGGCAT
Source organism: Gastrophryne carolinensis (assembly GCA_027917425.1). Taxonomy (NCBI): domain Eukaryota; kingdom Metazoa; phylum Chordata; class Amphibia; order Anura; family Microhylidae; genus Gastrophryne; species Gastrophryne carolinensis. Next base: position 223,237,294 of record CM051239.1, on the reverse strand, counting down.
TCCAATTCACAGTTCTGGCTTGGACTGCCTGGCTATTGAATAATTTATCTTGGCAGAAGGGGTTTTTCTGCCAGACTTATCCAGACTATGATTCAGGCCAGGAAGAAATCTTTACCAAATGATCTATTATTGAGTGTTGCAAGCAATTATCGGTGAATCCAGGGGTTCGCTTGTAGTGCTGTTCTGTTTACAGAATATATTGTGTTTTTTTGCAGAGGTCTTGATGAAGGTCTTCAATTGAGGACAAATATCTGCTATCGATCTTCTTTCAGAAACTCATAGCTGAGAATGTTTTTTTATCAGAACTTGTTTTACAAGGAGTCGCTCAGGTGCGGCCTCCTCATAATCCACTTATGCCGGCTTGGGGCCTGACCTTGTTTCAGGGTCCTCCTTTTTGAACCATGGTAGATGCGTCATTAAGTCTAAGGGCGCTTATAGTTATCTCTTTGTGGCAATAACCTCAGCAGGCGGTTTTCTGAATTAGCAGCTTATCAGTAAGCCTCGTTATTTGAGTGTTTTAGGTTTTCTCCCTAAAGGTATCTTTTCAGTTTAATGAAGAGATGGTTTTGCCTTCCTTATGTCCTGTTCCATTGTCTAATAAGGAAGGGGTGTTCTTCACTGTTGGATGTAGTGAGAGCACTAAAGTATTATCTCACTACTACACAATCTTTCCATAGTTTGAACTTTTTATGCCTTACCTGAGGGTCCACGGAAAGGTCAGACAGACAGTGGTAAGAGTCTTTTCTGCCAAGGGGAAGGAGCCCCTTGTTTTGGGTCACAGCTCTTTCCACTAGGGCCATTGTTGCTTCCTGGGCTTTTCAGCATCAGGCCTCGGTGGAACAGGTTTGTAAAGCTGCCACCTGGTCTTTGGTTCATACATTTACCAAATTTTACAAGGTAAGTGTTAGGGCCTCAGCTGACGCTGTATTTGGTCGAAAAGTTCTTTAGGCGGTAGTGAAAGGAACTACCTGCTGTTCCGCAGTGGGGATCCCGCCCATATTTGGCACTGCTTTTGGATATCCCAATCGTATTGACGGCCTGGAATGGATTGGAAGAAAAAACAATTCTGTGATACTCACCTGTAGAATTGGTTTTTCTGTTAATCCATTCCAGGCCGTTCGACCCGCCTCTTTTGGGGGAATATAGGAAGTTACGATCTATCCTTGATACCCTTTTTATGGTGTTCTTTGTTTATAACAATATTTTGCATTGAAAAGAATGCTAGGTTGATATATCCATGTCTTGGATGCCTAGTCTTGTGGAGTGATAAAAAAAAAAAAAAAGAAAATGGTACTTATTTATAATCAGAGAGAGCAGTCTTCTTTGTTGTTTCCAGCATTTTTTGTCTCCAAGAGATATAGGTATGCCTCCCGGGTGGCTGGTTATACTGCCTTTTAATTAACTGGAATCTAGCAAGTCAGCTGGAAGGATATAGGCCGGGAGGCGGAGCCACGCTTTTGTCTTGCAGTCACGCCAGGGAAGGGCAGGGAATTACCCAATCGTATTGAATAAGGACGGCCTGGAATGGATTAACAGAAAAACCAATTCTACAAGTGAGTATCACAGAATTGTGTTTTTTTTTGCCTATAGTAAAAACAATGTGCAATGTGTACCCAAACAGGTAATTGGTGAAGTATCAAAATAGTGAATGCAGCTAGAAACTTAAATATAACACGCCTGTGGAAACACAAGGCACAATGACTGACCTAATATAACCATGATATACATGAACATATTAGTGAGCCATAAACTTAAAACTCCATAATAGACAAAAACTAAAATAAAGCTGGTATAGTCAGGTGAGTCCCAAAGCCCCAATTCGGGCAGGGTTATTGTGGTATGAGTAGCTGTAAAAAATAAACATTGTTTTATACCTGTGAAATCTGTATACTCATTTTTGGGCTATAGTTTTTTTTTTTCTCAAATTCTGGTAGTGGTATTTTCTCAAATTGTAAGGATAGTATTCCCTTGTTTCATAGGGCAATCTTTATTCTGGGGTGTTTTTCTTCTTTCATCTGATCTAAATCTGCTGAAGTTAAAAGAATCTTTCAAGGTGATGTGTAAATTTAAAGCATACATGTCTTCTCCGTGCTGCATACAGGCGGCAAAACATTCACTAGCAGCAAGATGAAAAAAGCTTTGTCCTCCTCCCTGTAGGAGTTCCATCAACAGGGATGCCCCCTTTGTGAAATCTCCCTGTTTTTAAACATATGTTGTGTTCCATTGAGTTTTTGCTATGCTACTCAGAGCAGGAAGAAAAGCTGTACTGCGCATGCATCGCTGGCTGCTCCTTCACGTGCCTGTGCAAAGTCCGAAATGCCTGGTGCTTCAGATAGAGGTGGGCAGGAATACGGCCTGCGGATGCACCATGGGATTGCCAGTGAAGTAAGTTTACTGGGTGATCCCGGGGATACACACAACAGGGCAAAACATCCAAAACCAAGTGGGAGACCACCAACTCTAGTCTTATAGACTATGTGGTTGCTCCTCTTTAAAGTGGACCAAAGTCCAGAATTTTAATTACCCAGGGTTTCGGTCCCTCCCCCTGGAGTGCCCCGTTGTGTGTACCCCCCCCCCCCCCAGAACGCCACGCTCACTCACCTTTCCTCAGGCTCACAGCGCATAATTATGTGCAGCTAGAGAAGCTGAATGGAATCCTAGTCGCACATACCAGCAGCTCACGCCATCTTTCGGATCCCTTTGGTTGTGTGGGCTCAGAGGATAGGTAAGGTTATCCGGCTCCCTTGGAGTTTTACACAGTGGGGCATCCTAGTTCGGGATGGCCTGCGGGATTTTAAGACTCATAGACTCCAGGGTGGGTTTTGGTCCACTTAAAATCAGAATCAATGCAGGGCTCAGTGGAACAACACTCATCTTTTGACTGTTGGTGCTCTTTGACCCAGGGCGCAGCAAACCAACACTGAATTTTAAGTGTTAGTCCTTTTATCTGTGTTGGACGTCACTGCTAATTTTGCTTCTAGTACTGTAAATTAGCGTGTATTAATAGTGTAACAATTTTATTATCAATAATCATCATCAAAATAATTCTGTTTTTATTTTATATTTTTTAGATTTTGGAGTCCCTCTGGATTGTAATGAGTCGAAATTTAAGTTTACTTTTTACCACTGTGACAACTCTGTTTACTGTCATCTTTTACAGTGGCACAGCACTTCTCAATTTTGTATTATCTTTGGTATGTATTCTCGATTTGTGCATTCTGCTTGATGTCTTTTTTTTTTTTTAAGATCGTAGGTACCTTGTTAAATCGCTCATGTATGCAATGAAAAAGCACATGGCTACTCCTAGTTATTTAGTGTACATACAACTCACAGTGGTCCTTAAAGCCACCCTACCCTTGCTGGCAGGGAATTTGTGTTCTTTTGTGCTTTTGTACTGCTACGTTGAGGAGATAGAATGATAGAGAATGATTATGGTTGTTTATACTCTGATGGTGATAAAGTATAGGGGTCACCAGTCTCTTTGTCATTATCACTGCGCGAGTGATTATTTTGTCAGTATTACTTACTGTGCATAGGCCCTCAGACTTTGTGATTATATTCTAAGCATACAGTATGTCCTGCTCCAATATAATACTTACACGTGGGTAATCCTCCGCCAGAGGGCGCTGTTCACTGCAGACATGCAAAAACAGGCTCCTCCCGGCCCTTCATATATCCAGGGACCTCCCACAAATCCCCAGATTTCTCTACAGTGCTGACTGCGAAGACATGAAGTATCACTCTCTCGCAGGTGAGCGGGGCTTTTACAGCCTGCGGCCCTGCAGGACTATTACTACCCGTCGCTTCGATAAAGATGTGCCTCCCAGCCTGGGCTGCGCTGGTCGGGTGAAGGTAGGCAGCACCTCGTGTGCTCACGGAGCTACGCTCCACCGCAATCCCCCACCATAGGGTAGGCGGTTAGGCTGATGGTGAGCCTCTAGTGCAGGGGTACTCAATTACGGTCAGTGGAGGTCCAATTACCAGGGTCTGCCGTGGGATGAAGATCTGGGGGGGGGGGGGTGTAAGTAAGAGTGCATGACTTCATGTGTAGAGTGCAAGCTCCTCAGCCAACCTGAGCAATGAGCTTTCCTGTCCCCCCACCCACCTGTCATTTACTTCCTGCTTCTCGCCCTTCTGTGTAGAGTGCAAGCTCTTCAGCTAACAACAGCTGACATGCACTCTTACTTACACCCCCCACCCCATGTCAGCTGCACTCTACACATGAAGTAAATGGGGGACAGGAATCTCACCTCCTTGCACTTTCTCAGCAGCTCGATGAACTGGTCCCGGGTAATGGCCTCCTCGCCCCGGGCCAGCCGCTCCTCCAGCCAGCGCAGCAGTGTGTTCTGATGCCGGGCCTCCAGGTGTGTGCAGCGGGCTCTGCTTGCCGCCCGAAGCCTCCGCCAGCTCCGCGCTCTCGGCGTAGTGCAGAGAGGAAGTCTTGTAACGAGCCCCCTTCCGGCCTATATATACCTGGTACCTCCCCTCAATCACCAGTATTTTTCTCTCTGCTTGCTGACAAGTCAGAAGATGGAAGTCTCCTGCTTACAGGTAGGCCGGGGTATTCTTACCCCGCCACCCCCCTTTTGGTCTATTTCTGCCCGGTTTGAGTTTGTATACCTTTATGGTGGAATGGAAGCCTCCCAGCCTAGGCTGCTCACCGGGCAAATGGTAGATGGCACTTTAAGTGCCTAGGAGCTTATCTCCTACCGCTCGACCTCATGCGTGGGGCAATGCGGCTATCCGGCATGGTGATCCGGAAATGGGATGCCCCTGTCCCGAGGGTCCCCGTAGCCCCTTACTCTCCCGTTACGGTCCCTTCTCCCTTCACTATGGGGGGGGGGTGTGAGGGTGTGCTTTTAGTATGTGTGTTTCACTTGTATCACTGCATTTTTAACGTGTGTGTGTTCATGGTTATGCATTCACTGTATTCAGCATGTGTATATTTTTGGTCTGCTTTAAGGGCAGGCTGCGCTGGGTAGGGGCTGGCCACTTCTCTTGCAGACTGTTGCTTTGTGGCCCCCTCTCCTCTCCCCACCTGGCATTTTATGTATTCATTTGAACAGAGCCATGCGGTCTTTACCCTCCCCCCTCCGCCGCCTGGGCGCACGTGTAGTGGGCCAGCTGAGAGTGATTTCCAGCTGATCGGCGTAGGGGGGGGCGGGTCCCGCTGACGCGGCGTCTGCGGCGGGCCCAGCGCTTTGCTTCCTTCAATGCAGGAAGTCGCATGGGCGCACGGCCGCACTTTGTCTTCCGTGCTGGCTGCTGGCTGCAGTCTTGTTCCGGCTGCTGCCTTCGCTGACCAGGTAAGCGGCCCCTCCCGTTGGGGCCGTTAAATGGGGAATGCATTCCTTGCAGTAATATAGTGGGGAGTCACTCTGTATTAAGGGGGCGTGATTTAAGGGCACTTTGGTGCCATGCTTATATGTTTGTTTATACACATGTGAGGATCTGATGATTTTTCCTTGCAGATCCTGGGATCCCTGCTTATGGTGGCCCTACGGCTCTATGTGCCTGGCTAATTATTGGGATATCTATTTGAATGTATATATACATAGACTATATATAAATATATATATATATATATATATATATATATATATATATATATATATATATATATAAATATATATATATAGTTTATTAAAAGGGACCTTAACTTAAAAAAAAATAAAAAGGAAATTCCGGGACATTACTAATAAAGGGGCATCCCGGGTTGGCTTATGCCTTAAAAGTCCCAGTATTGCGAATACCATAAATCACCATATTGAGGCTTCCGTAATTTCCGGAAACGGTTCTGCTGAGCGCAGGTTGCGTAGGTTGTAGGGTTCCACTCCCAGCTGATGATGTCTTTATTTGCATCCCTTGTGCAAAACAGACTATTGCGCGCCAGTCCGTTGCTTCGGCTGCGGGGCCATCGCATCCTTCATCATCTCCTACCTCTCCCTCCCTATTTCTGGACCCCGCATGACACTATCAAAAGTGGGGATTCGCATTCCGAGGCGGCAGCACAGCCCAGCCCCCGGAAAGTAATGCCCGTTAAAGCAGCGTTAAAGGCCGCTGCAAAACGAAGGCACCTGACTCCGGTACCTTCGGCTCCACAGGACCAGTTTTGTGTACCTGTGGAATGGTCCGATGGATCCCCGGACGAGGAGGAATTCCCGTCTGAGTCAGATGAGCCGACAGGTCAGCTTGTGGCTGATGAGATTGGCGATTGGTCAGAGGGGGTTGTTTTTGACACCCCCTCCATTCTGGCTCAAATGTTTAAAATTTTGAGTTTAGATACGCCTGAGGCGGCCGCCCCGCCAAAGGGTCAGTTGTTTAAAGAGCCTCAGCCGCGTTTGGTTTTTCCCAGACAACACCTCTTTGAGGGTGGTTCTTAAGGAATGGGAACATCCCACGCGGTTATCTGGAATTCCTTCCAGTTGGGAAAAGCGTTATCCTTTTCCACCAGAATTGGTGAAGCTTGGTCTGTCCCTCCTGACGTTGATACCCCTGTACTAGGGCTCTCCAGCTCGGCTATGGTACAATCTGCTGAGACCACTGTCCCTAAAGATGGGGAAGATCGTCGGATTGACCAATACGCTCGACATGGTTTTAATCTATTCCGGGTCAGCGTTGCGCCCGGTATGTGCTTCAGCTCTTCTGCTATTGGCAATTAAATCCTTAATTCAAGGGCTATATGAGGATCTTAATCCCGCTTGCAAACAGTTCACTGCGCTTAAGCAGTGTGAATCTTTTGTGGCTTATGTCCTGGCTGCTCAGGACGATGCGCTGACTATGAGTAGCAAGGCAGCAGCTATGCTGGTGGCTATTCGCAGGTCAGTATGGCTGCATCAGTGGTCAGCGGACACGGCTTCCAAAGAGGTGCTCACAGCTCTCCCCTTTTTGGGGTTGCGTCTGTTCGGGGAGAAAATTGATTCTGTCACAAAGGGTGGTAAGATGCCACAACGCAAGAGGCCCCGTGGCCCCTTTAGGGGGGCAAGTTCCGGTAGGCCTTCCTTTCGAGGATTCAGAGCGGGCAGGGCTGCGTCCTTTCCCGCTACCAGTGGCGCAGGTTGGACTCGGGGGTGGGGCCGTGGCCGGCCCACTCAGTCCTGGGGCACCAAGCCCAAACCTGCTGATAAGCTCACTCAGCAATGAGGGGCTGCCCTCACCCGTGCGGGTGGGGGGGACTATTGCGACACTTCTACCATTGGAACCAAGTGGTTCCAGGCAGATGGATCCAGGAGGTAGTGTCGCCCGGTTACGACCTGGAATTCGAGTCTCACCCTCCTTCACGGTCCGTTCATGGGTCGGTTCATCCTGGCCTGAACTCTCATCAAGACGGAGTGTGTCTTTCTTTTGCCAAATTCACACGAGAACGCTTCAGCTATTTCTGTTAGTGTGTTAGGACCAGCAACCTCAGTCGCTGGATCAGTCCTTCCAGTTGTCCTCCCGTGTACGGCAGTCCCTCCTGTGGTGCTTGGTCTCGACCAATCTTGTGTAGGGCAGGCTTTTCCTGACCCCCCTTTGGAAAATTGTCACCACGGACGCCAGTCTGTCGGGATGGGGCAGATTCTGGAAGGAGCTGCGGTTTCAGGGGCAGTGGAGAGCTTAAAGGCCCCACTGTCCCATCAATATTCTGAATCTGAGAACCATCCGTCAGGTGCTTGCTCTCCTGACTCAGTACGTTCTGGGCCTTTTGGTCCAGATGTGTTCAGACAATCGATCAGCGGTTGCTTACGTTGGTCTTCAGGGAAGGACGCGCAGTCTGAGTACTCTCAGAGAAGTGTCCCTGATCCGGACATGGGCAGTGTTCCATGTTCCCTGTCTCTCGGCGGTTCACATTCCAGAGGTGATGAAACAGGTAGTGGGCCGGTTGAGCAAGGGCTCTCCCCGTCTCGAAGAATAGGTTCTCCATCCTCGGGTGGTTCGCTTACTGTGTCTCCAATGGGAGACCCCGGAGGTGGACCTGTTGGCCCCTCATCACTATCACAGGTTCCCGAACTTCGTGTCGCTCTCCCAGGATGCTCTGGCAGTGGACGCCATGTCCCTGATCTGGGGAGTTCTAGGATTTCTATACCTGTTTCCTCCGATGCCCATGCTGGGCAGGGTTCTTCAGAAGTTGGCTCTGGAAAGGGTGTACGCCGTTCTCGTGGCCCCAAGGTGGCCAAGACGAGTGAGGTTCGCAGACATCGTTCGGCTGGCAGTGGACCAGTTCGTTCTGCCTCTTCGGCCCGATCCGCTCACTCAGGGTCAATTGTGTTACCCCAATTTACCAGCGCTGGGTTTGATGGCCTGGCTGCTGAAACCTCCATCCTGAAGGAGGAGGGTCTTTCTGATTCAGTCATTAAGACTCTGATCAGTGCCCGGAAGAGGTCTTCTTCCATCACCTACTATAGGACTTGGAAAGCCTATATCGCTTGGTGTGAGATAAGATCTTTTCCTTGTAGGGTCTTTTCGGTCTCCAGGATTCTGGAGTTTTTACAATCAGGGCTGGACTCTGGTCTCCAGCTAAGTATCCGGGTCAAGCATACAGCACAACATGCACGGACGTGTATTGCTGGGCGGGCTCCCTTAGATCTGCCCTGGATGGTTACCGGGCAGACCAGCGGGTTACATCTTGGCTGAGAGAGCGGACCCCAAACCTGTATTTCTGCTTCCCTTATCATTGAGGAATAGAGAACCTCGCAACATAGGGCAGACGCCATTCCTTCATAATTGGCGAACGGAGCACTAACTAACTTGGGATATCTAAACCTGTCCATCCAGCATCAATTTTGGGATTGTGCGCCTGGACATGAGGCTTTTGGTAATAATCTTAACGGGCCTGGATGGGCTGATCAAGTGCCCTTAAGTGCGGTTTGGTACTGAAGAAGCCCCCTAGTGGGGGTGTAACTAGTTTACCGCTTATTACATGATATTACTCACCGCTATGATTTGGGCAAGTGAATCATTGAACAAGTTTAATTGTCTGTAATGTACAATATGTTCAATTGTGTTAGTAATAACCAGCGCATTGGCAAGTAAGACAGTTGACAACTGTGTAAAAGAAAAAAAAAAAAATTTTTTTTGTAGTACAATGATGATTACATTTGCATTGTGGAATTCAATGGGGAATTGAATTGGTAGCATGGCAAGCACCAAGGATATAAATAAATAAATGTACTTGATTCTTATAAAAGTGCAATAGTCAATTTTACTTCAGGCGTGGTCACACATTGAGTTCCCACAAACACTGGGTCGGTTCATACCCAGAAATACCTCTGGTATACTCCAGCTAAGTACATTGAAAGGGCAGGTCTCTGCCTTATCTATCTTTTTTCAGAAGCGTGTTGAAGCGTGTTGCGCTTAAACCTTTAGTTAAAACTTTTTTCCAGGGGGTTACGCATGTGCGGCCACCCAGGAAACCATTACTCCCTGTTTGGGATTTGAATTTGGTTCTTTCTGCTCTTCAGGCTCCTCCTTTTGAGCCTTTGCGAGATATTGCTTTGTCTACCCTGACTCAGAAGATTGTCTTCTTGGTAGCTATCACTTCTGTCCGGCGTGTCTCAGAGTTGGCGGCCTTAACTATCCAGGCGCCTTACTTTGAGAGGCATCAGGATAAAGTGGTCTTTCGGTTCAAGCCAGACTTTCTACCTAAGGTTGTTTCTGCTTTTCATTTGAACCAAGATATTATTCTTCCCTCCTTGTGTCCTAATCCTAAGAATGACAAAGAGAGGGTTTTGCATTGTTTGGATGTAGTACGCTGTGTTAAGTACTACTTGATTATCACGTCTCCTTTTCGTAGGACGGATTCCTTTTTTGTTGTTCCCCATGGGCCTAAGAAAGGTTTGGCACCAGCCAAATCTGCCATTAGCAAGTGGATACGTCAGGCCGTTACTGCGGGCTATTCGGCTAGGGAAGAGTTCCCCCTTTTTCGTATCACTGCTCATTCCACTCGCGCTGTTGGGGCGTCTTGGGCATTTCAGCACCAAGCTTCTGTTGAACAGGTTTGTAAGACCGCCACTTGGTCTTCTGTTCACACTTTTTCTAAGTTTTACAAAGTTGATGTGCGGGCCTCAGCGGATGGTGTTTTTGGCCGCAAAGTTCTGCAGACTGCAGTCATTTAAGTTATGCTTCACCTGGCCTTGAGTTGCCCAGCCCTTGTGGACACTGCTTTTGGATGTCCCAATAATTGATGAATATCTAAAGGTGAAGCGGGGTGTGTGGCACACCAAGAATAATACCATTTTGTGAGTACTCACCTGAAAAATGGGTATTGTTGGTGTGCCACACACCCCGCTTCACTCCCACCCTTTGTTTTTCGGTAGTTCCGAAGCCTTTATGTGGTGAAGCTTTTTTATTTATATCAAATTTGATTTTGAGGTTACTGGTGGAATACTGGTAGCTTGTCTTTCTGCTTTTTAAATATACTGCTGATTGAGGGGAGGTACCAGGTATATATAGGCCGGAAGGGGGCTCGTTACAAGACTTCCTCTCTGCACTACGTCACCTGCGGTGGATTAACCCAATAATGGATGAATATCTAAAGGTGAAGCGGGGTGTGTGGCACACCAACAATACCCATTTTTCAGGTGAGTACTCACAAAATGGTATTTTCCCCCAGTAGTTAGGGGGAAAAGAAAGGGGGGGTATGTGTGTGGTGGTCCCAGTGCACTGTAATGTCACGTTTATGGCCTTATTATTGCCCTTTGTTAACATTTGGGTGTCAGAGCCGCGCTGCTTGCTCTTTATTCTGTTTTGGCTGCCGCCGTACGTTTGTCCTTTCCTTTACTGCATAGTTTGCTGCAACGGACGGCAGCGTCGTCTAGATGCTACGGCGTTTTCCTTTACAAAATGCGTATGTGATTCTATCCTTGCTTTGGCTACTACCTCAGAGCTTCGCGCTCTTCGGGGGGGGGGCGGGGACTCGACTCGGCGTGCTCCGTGTCACGACCGAGCATTGAGCCCGCCCTTCGAGGTTCGCTGGGCGCCATTTTGACGATCTTTGTGCGCGTGCGTGGTGACGGCCCCCCTCCTCCTTTGGTCTGTAAGTGCCCTCACGGGTGTCTCTTTGTTATATGTTTTCCCAGCTGCGCATGGCCCTGACACCTCTTCTCCCTTCTCCCTTTATGTCTTTCAGACGCCTAGTCTCCGGTGGCTTCTCCCGGCCTCATATATAGATATATATATATATATATATATATATATATATATATATATATATATCTATCTATCTATTTAGCGGGCCTACTTAAAATTCTCCCACAGGGTTGCCTATTGCATAAATCCCTACGGGCATACTGTGCCTAGATAATCACCATATGGAGGCATCTCAGGATTATGTGACCGGGGTCCCTCGGGGACAAGACCAGCTGTGTGTAGCGTGTGGACTCCCCCATGCCGTTGCTGGCAGTGCACGGGTCTGTGCACCATGTGCCGAGCAAGCACTGGACCTGCGAGCGGCGCCTGTGGCTGCACCTCGCTCCGATAATCCCCTTTCCCCTTGCTTAGATCTCGCTCCTGCTGAGTCGCATACAGGCGGGGAGTTACAGCCTGATGTGTCTTCTAGACGGCCTACGGCTGACCAGATTGTTGCGGGGTGGTCCGAACGCTTGGGCACTGGCAGGAAGCGGCCTTTGACGCCCCTGGCTTCTGCCCTTGCTATTGGATCGGAGGAGTCTACTTCTCCGCGTGATGGTACTCCGTCTGACGATGGAGATCTATTCTCTGACCCAGGTTCCTCTGAGGAGAGGCCGAGGGGTCATGACGATTCGGGCCAGGATGATTGGGGCCAGTTTGACACCGATGGTCTGTTGCTTAAAATTTTTAAGGCCCTGTCTATCTCGCTCCCTGGCGTGGTTCCCAAGCCGAAAGGGGAGCGTTTCCATATGGTGACTGCGCGCTTGGAATTTCTCGAGCAGGCTCACTTCCATGCTATTGTACTCAAGGAATGGGAATGCCCCACTAAGCTTCCAGGGATTCCAGGGGACTGGGATTGGAAATACCCTTTTCCCCCTGAGATGGTTAACTGTTGGTCATCGCCCCCTGTGGTGGATGCACCGATCATTGGGGTTCCTAACCCCCCCCTTCATTACTGCCCCGGCTTATAGTGCCCTTCGGGATGTCGAGGACCGGCGCATCGATAGGCTGGCTTCACACGCCTTTGCGGGAACGGCGCTGCGCCTGGTCTGTGCCGCGGCCATCACTGCAGTGGCCGCTAGAACCCTCATAAGAAAGATGCTTGAGCATCACCCTAAGGATCTACCCTGGGAGGTGTTTAATGCACTCTCCAGTTGTGACATTTTTGTTAAATTTATCCTTTTAGCTCTGGATGACACCATCAGAATGTGTGCGAGGACTTCTGCCCTAGTGGTGGCTATACGTCGCTTGCTCTGGCTGCGACAGTGGGGTGCTGACGATGTTGCTAAAAGAACTCTGGCTGGGCTTCCCTTTAGAGGGCAACACCTGTTTGGGGCCCGTCTGGACCTCTTTGGGAGAAAAGGGCAATTCACCCCATCGCTGGCGGCTGTCTCGGCCCCCTCGCAGCAGGGATACCCCTCCCCCTCCATACCATAGTGTTACACAAGAACCTGGGGTGCCCTTTCTGGGGGCTTGTGCAGACTCCTGCCCCAGGAGCGACAGACAACGTCCTGGGCTCTCCGGCCGGGCTAAGTCAAAATCCTTCTCCAAAACCCCCCAAGCATGATGGGACGCCCTCGCCCGCCTGGGTGAGGGGATGGCCGCAGCACCTTGCTCCTATCAGGAGGCGTCTTGCTTCGTTCTGTTGGTCCCAGGAGGTAGTTCCTCCGGATGCAGGATAGAGTTTGCTGGGCGGTCCTTTCCCGAGATTGTCAGGGTGCTTCTGGTCCCTGTCTTTCTTCAGGTGTTGGTGCAGGCCTTGCTTAGCTTGCTAGGTCTGGGGTCATTTGCAGGATGCCCTTAACAGACAGAGGCTGGGGCCTCTACGCCAGTTTGTTTCCACTTTCCCCTTAAGGATGAGGCAGTCTGGCCCATTCTGACCTCCCATGGGTTTGGCAATTCTCAGGCAGTTATGCATGCTATCTCTGAGTTGGGCCTCCAGCGCCCTGCACCCAGTGGGCCTCTTGCCGTCTGTGGAATTTTGAGTTGCTTATTTTAGCACCCCTATGTCTCCTGGACACCGAGGTCCTTACAGGTTAGTGTTGGAGGGCCAACACTGCTGATTGTGGCCTTGTTATTGGGCCCTTCTTCCGCTCCCTGTGCTCGCTGAGGCACTGATGGGGGTGATGTCTCTGATAAGACTAGGGGGCGTCCGCACAAGGATCTATCTGGTCGTCCTTCTTACTTACAATCCCTACGTAAGGCCGCGCTGATCACACGGCTAGCAGTGTTCCTTGGGACTCATTTGAATGGGTGCTCAGTCACCTCAATCCCTCATTGTCCCTTATTCGCTATCTCGGTCCCTTTGATTTGGTTCAGGCTTGTACCTTCTTTCTTGGCAATAAGTGGACTCCTGATTACATGGGCTCTGTCCCTCTTTGCTTACACCTTTCTTTCTTTCACCAGGCAGGATTAAAGCAGCTGGTGGGCCCGTTGGTGGCGGATCAGATGATGTCCCTTATATTCAGAGCCCTTGGGCTCTTCGGCACAGTAGGTTATTAATCATGGATGGGGTTCCAGCATCCCTGGAGCTAGGTCTGTGCTCGTTCCCCCTTGGTACGGGGGTCTCTCTTGAGCTGGTTAAATTCAAGGACCCTGTCAGGGGACGCCCCCTTCTTTGCTTGCATCTTCCGTGGATGGTCACCTTGGTACCTAGTCTCGCAGGTTGACGAGGGGGGGATTTTCTTCTAAAAATCCCCTGTGGTTCCTAGGTAGGGTGCCTTAGAGGGTCCATCTTACCTACTGATTTTGTTAAAACAGTGAGCCTTCAGTTGGCTCTATCTTGCTGGAATACTCCTCTTCAGGACCTGTCTATTTGGGGATCTCTTGGCCTGTCGGAGGACAGTGGCCTATATTTATTATCAGTCTGGACCTTGGAGCAGGATGATTCTCCTGGAAGGTTTCTGATCCTGATCTAGGTGGGGGTCAACGTTCCCTGCATCTCAGTGGTATTCGCTCCAATGAATGTCCTTCAGTGGCAGGTTGTGCTATCCTGGTGTCCCTCTGAGAGCCAGCTAGGGTGGCTCTGTTGGGTCTCACTAATATCACAGGGGCTCTGCCCTTGTTTTTACTGCCCCAGAATATTCTGACTCTGGTCATGGGGGCTTAGTAAATTTATGTATAGACTTTCTATTTTATATGTCTTCTCCTCATTCACCCTGCTATGTGGGGTTCTGCGCACGGCCGTGCCGATAAAGGGACCCATGAGATTGATGGCCCCTGGGTGGCCTAGGAACTGTGGTTTGCAGATGCTTCTGCTGAGGTCAGCGCACCTGTACACTCTCTCAGGAGTGCAGTTCTGCCCGTGTCAGGTTCCTTCTTATGTCGTCCCAATCTACAAACTCTAGTCTGAGGGCTTGACAGCTGATTCATTCACTCCTTGGAGACGGGTTTATCTTCTGGGTGACTTGGTCTATGGGGGGCTAGGAGCAAGCTTTTTTGGCCTCCTCTTCCTCCGTCTATTGTGGGTTATGGTGTACCCATATTGATTGGCATGAGTCTTGGTCTCTCCCCTGTTGGACGTTCTCGGTTCCCAGGGTTCTAGAGTTGTTACAGCATAGGTTGGGATTGGCTCCCCATCTAGGTACTCTGAAGGTTCAGGTTCTGTCCTGTCTGCCTTCCTGTAGAAGTCTGGTTCAGTCTTCCTTGTTAGGAGTTCTCTTGGGGATTGCTCAGGGGTTTCTCCCAAGTAGTTCTATGGTCGGGATCTATGGTTGGGATCAATTTTCATTCTGTTTGCCCTGCGGATTGTTCCCTTGGGACTTATTCTGTATGCTGTCTGAGCTGTTTTGTAGTTCAGGTCGCCCCTCCGGGGGCTGTTGCTTCAGTCAGACGTGTGCCTGAGAAGGTGGCTCTGATTACTTAGCCCTCGTCCATATATATATATATATATATATATATATATATATATATATATATATATATACCGGACCCTGGTGGTGTTTTATGATCATTATTTAAGTCCTTTTAGTGTGCCTATGGGCCTTATGCTTCGTAATGCTGAAGTAAGGTGTCTACGTTCCCTCAACAGGTCTTGAAATTTTCCTGGTTGTTTCTTGTCCCTTAGGGGGACTGATGCCCTTTGGGGTCTGCGGGCGCCTCCATAGGTATGCGCCTGATCTCGTTTGCTTCCAGGGCCTATGCGCCCTTTAGACTGATCTTACTGGATGGTTTTCCTTCCTGCTACTGAGTAAAGGTTTCGGCTTCTTGCTGATCCTTGTTAGTGAAGGGGTCAGTATCCCCTCCTGTCTTGCGGGAGACCAGTTTTCAATTCCCCGTTGGGGAGAGTTCTAAGTTTTACCGAGGCTCCTGTTGCGTGTGGGGCTGGTCAGGCCGTTACTCTGGCCTATTCCTTTAGGGGGAAGAATCTTCCTCTTTTTATTCTGTTCTACTTGTGGTGGGGTACCTTTGGCCCTTCAGCACCAGGTTTTCTGTTAAACAGGTTTGCTAGACCGCTGCTTGTTTTCTGTTCATACCTTTTCAAAGGTTTTGTTATGAGACTGACGTTTGAGCCTTTGCTCATGTTGTACTTGGTAGCAAGGTTTGCAGGTGACAGCGCCTTTACTGTCTGCTGTGCCTTTTTTAGGGGGGATCCCACCCTACTTTATGGACACTGCTATTGGATGTCCCACGTGTAAGTATTATATTGGAGCAGGACATACTGTATGCTTAGAATAATACAATTCTGTGAAATACTCACCTGTAGAATTGGTATTATACGCATACAGTACGTCCTGCTCCACCCCACCCTGGTTTTACATTTTTTCTGGATCCCCTGTATGGTGATTGTTATCATTGCTATTGTTACCAGTTTGGTGGTTGTTTCTCCCGGCTTCTTTTCTCACTGCTTTTCAATGCTGGGGATTTGTGGGAGGTCCCTGGGTATATGAAGGGCCAGGAGGAGCCTGTTTTTGCATGTCTGCAGTGAACAGCGCCCTCTGGCGGAGGATTACCCACGTGTAAGTATTGGAGCAGGACGTACTGTATGCGTATAATACCAATTCTACATGTGAGTATTTCACAGAATTGTATTTTTGTCAGTATCACTTATATAGTATCACTGCGCATGCCTCAGTTATAAATATTCACTGTGCAGGCCTGCTTCCTTATTATCATTTATAGGAACTCACATCCATCTCTGCCTAAACCAAGTAACAGTTAACTCGGGATTGAGAGTCTCACTGTTTATCAAAACATTGAAAAGATGACTGTTTCTTTAAAGCATATCAGCAGTCAAAACCAGACCAACACAACAAACAGTGTTCATATGCATCCCTCCCCAGGGCAATTTAGATTGCTGCACATAAAAAATAATTTTCAAACTACTCCTGTAGTAAATTTTAGAAACTAAATGGCCGCTCATGCATTTGCAGGCCACCTGCACACAGGAAGTGCTGCTGGGCTTCCCGTTAATGTGCATTGTCAGTTATGTCAGTTGAACCCAGACAGCAGCATGGCTGAGATGCTGGGAGAGGATGCTCCAAAATGGCTGCTACTTTTCTTTTCAACTGCCAGGCTGTTGGTCTGGTTTAAATGTAATAAGTAGGGAAATTATGGAGATATTAAAAACTAGAAATTGGGACAGAAATGGAAATATTTGTGAAGGCTGCAAGCTGAGAGCAAAGTTCCAATATCCAACACAGATTATTTTTGGTTTTGTTAAAAATTGTAGATTTAGGTAATAATTATATATATATATTATTTTATATATATATGGATTTTATAGTAAGGCAGATTTAGTGTATATTAGTTATTTGGTTTGAGATGGATATGAATCAACTGCACAGTGATTGACACTGACAAAATAAGTCTGAGCGCCTATGCATTAGAAGTGCCACTTAACACATTGGGGAAGAAAAGCTCTATGAGCACAGCAGCTAACGCCTGCACAGTAGAAGCTCTATCCAGGAGATGCAACCAAGCCTCGCTCTAGTAAGAGAGTCGTAGCAGAAGAGGAAACAGTGCTGATAGTTTAGTGAAAGGCTTGTGCAGCAGGAGCAGGAACGTAAAGTGATTGGATAATTCTGCAGAGGGTTATGGCGGGGATAGAGTACAGTGATCTCTATATCTACTTGTGAACAACTATGGGACAAATTTAAGAGGAAACCAGTGGACACCCTTCATAGATAACATAGGATGCCCTCTATAATAGAGTGGCGAGGAAACTATAAGGTTAAACTATAAGGTTAAACACATATAGGAGTAGGGAGGGAGTGACCTTTTCTCCAATCATTCTTCAGCACGACCCACGGAGAGAACTAAGGGGTCATGCTGAAGGATTCTTAGAAAAACCGTTACCGGTAAGCCTAACGGGGATTTTCTCCAATCATCTTTCAGCATGATCCCTTAGTTCTCTCCGTAGGCCGTGCTATTTGTGGGTCGTGCTGAAGGATTCTTAGAAAAGCCGTTACCGGCGTTAGACTAACGGGGATTTTTATTTTATATAATGACGTGATTTTTATTTCCTTTCTAACTTGAAGTTCTGCAGTAGGAACGAAACGCAACGGTGGAGGATTGGGATCCATTTTACTTTGGAGGTTGATTGCACAACTGTGCAATCAACTACTAGCCCCAGTTTGGCAGGGGGATAGAAGGTGGACCCAGTGTGTGTTTCTATACGTGATTTTCAAATGAAATCATTGTGAGTGCGCATTTGATATTTTATATTGGATATTAAAGGTTTTAATTGATATGCTATGTTACATGGGGTTTTTGGACATCATGGAATGAGTGAGAGCAAGGGAATAAATTCAGTTGAGATTAATTGAGGATACACATTAAAGTGAAGTTATGAATAAAGTCTGAGTATTTATATTATGCTCATGTGAATTGAATTTCTGGTAAGCAGTATATTATTACTTTATTGTGGTGGAGGATTATTCACATTGCCACAGTAAATGAGGACAGAGAGACACGTGTGGTATATAATCAGTGAAAACCTGAATCTCATGTTTTGAAGATATTGATCTTCATTTTTAAAAAAAATATGGTGTTGATTAATATATTTTGCTGAATGGTGGAATATGAGCTAGGGCTCCATACAGTATATATTTACATTTTGTGGATGCGGCTTTGTGGAAGAAAAGGGGAGTATATATTTTTGTTAGCTTTTGCCTGAAATTGGACTTTGCTGGGAAATAGTAAAATGTAAACAAATTCTGACCGGAAAGAATCAAGCGCATCCATAATACACACCAAGTAACAATCCTGCCTGGTACAAGCTAACCTTTACATGTCTGAAGCACTGCTCTCTCATTTGTTCCTTTGCTTGATGCTGTAAATGCACCACACGTGATTGTGTGTGTGTGATTATAGGTCAGCACTTAAATATGCTTCAAAATGATGTAATGCTCACTGCTTTCTAATTTTTTTAGATTATTTTCCTTACAACACTGTTCTACCTCCTGAGTTCCAGTGATGAGTATTACAAGCCTGTAAAATGGGTTATAAGTCTTACACCACTTTCTCAGCCTGGTCCCTCCTCCAATATCATTGGTCAGTCGGTTGAGGAAGCTATAAGGTGAGTTTAATTATGGCTAGTTTTAGTTTTCTAAGCTAACTCATTCTGTAGTTGAAAATGTATGTCAAACTGGCACGTGGGATGAAAAGTAGTCCTGTGCCTCCAGTGGCAGTTCTTGGTCGTATCCAACTTCATATGCTAGCCTTTTAGGTTTACTCTAGCTGATCGGCCACGTCAGGCAATTGGCTTCCAAAAGTTCCAGGGAGGACAAATTTAGTACTGCAGAAATAATTGATGCCCAAAAAACAAATGTGCACTATTTGTCCTCTAGGAATGGCCAAAATCTGATATTAAAGTGGACCTCCAGTCATCTTTTCGTGGATTCTAGTTGTAGAAATTGGAGATGGATATTCAGTAGTAAAACAATTGAGAGATATTGTCAAGTAAATATTTATTACACGTTATGCATATGCATGCATATACATACAAGCCAAATTGGGATGCCCCGCTGTGTGAAACCCCCCAGTTTCCCCATAAAAAACTCACCTTTCCACACGTCAACAGGACATGTGCGGGCTCTCGTCCAATAAGAGCCGTCTGCTGTGAATGCATCATTCGGCAAGCTGCTCTCATTGACTTGTCAGCGGCCGGCCATGCAATCTTTTGTATACCAGGCTGGCCACTGGTGGGTTTTGCTCTGCTCCCGAGCTCCTGATTTTTTTTATTTTAAAGATGTTTCTCCTCATTACTGTCAGCCTAATCATTTGTAATCTGATCAGCAGAAGCCAGCCTTAGGAGCTTGATTGAAATCCAGGCATATCAGCATTAAAACCTCATGTAGGGATCATTTACACCTATTTTTAGTTTGCTACTGTTTTGAATATTTTTGTGAAGCAAATGTTAGAAAGGCACACTAATAAGTTTTTGTGGCATATTTGAGCATTGCTAGAAAACTTTTTGTAGCTCAGTAAATGTTAGATTTAGTCTTGTGACTAAGTGAATTCATAGCCTGTTGGACTATTATCAGTGATAGACTGGCTCCTCTGGAATATCTGCAATGTTACTGAACAGTGCACATTTTAACTTCTGGATTTAGTAGTAACAAGTTATTTGCTGCATTTTAAATACGCTTTTCCCATTGTTGTAAAACTTTGCAAAAATTATTTACCATTTCAGCATGTGCATGTATGCATAAACATTTTTTCCTTTATGACATGTACCTCTATCCTGCCACTATTCTGCTTGCTCAGGTGGAGGTATTGCACATTACTAAGTTGCATGTTGTGTTGATGCAATTTAGTATGTGCGATATTTTCACATGAGTGCATGCACGTGGGACTGCTTGTTTCTTATCTGTTTATGCTTTTGTTTCTTTCAGGGCATATCATTTTTATTTTTTTTTATGTTCTTTTGGCTCATTACCTTTTGTTATAGGTGCAAAATATGGTGGGGAAGCTTGGGTATTGCTTTGTATGAACTTGTTGAACTTGCTATTGCTTGCTTGCCTGCACTTGCTTCATGTTTAGATAATTTCATGTTATCACATTTCCTATGCTTTATGCTGATATTTCTTGATATCTACTTCATAAATCCAAGTGGTTGAAATAAGTTTGAATCTGGTTAACGCATGTTCTCCAACCATCAGGGCTACCCGTTTTCAGATAAAAACTAGACTTCCAGACTACTTTTCTCTTTCAGTCCATTCTGGGACAAAGATACTTGTGGCTTTATCATCAGTTTGAATAGGAAGACTGAAAGCATCAAAACAACCCCCCCCCCCCTTAGTGTATATAGCTTACTCTGTATCTCCTTACGTGACATGCTGAATGTGTGGCAGAGGTCACACTATACATTTTTCCGATGAGTAAAAATACTCCTTCTATCATCTTGAAGTACTGTCAGCTATGATGGAGTATGAAGTTTGTGGGAATTAAATACAGAGTTATATAAACAGTTAAAATCTATAAGTTCACGCATATCTGTAATAAGATGCAATACAGGGGTTGGTCAGCCCCTACAGTACAAATGTTGATAGAAAGAAGTCCCTTTTATGAAGGGTCTTTAGATTGCGCTGAGGATTAAATGTCCCAATTTTTGGGGCTTCCCTTCTAGGTATGATGACCCCCTTGTTATGCCCCTAATTGGGTATATATCCATATTCTGCGAGGGGAATGGTGTTCAGTTATACCTTTTCACACCACTCTCCTCGCATCCCCATATAAACACTTTCTCAAAGTATGATAATAATAATGAGCGGTGAAAGAATAAAGTTTAGCATTAATTAATACTGCTATAATAAAGATTGTAATGCAAGATTAAGGTTAAATTAGCTGCTTCCTTTTCCCATGCTGACTGTCAGGGGGGGGCATCTTTTATTCAGGCTGCTTTATATTTTATAACCAGCCAAGGCAACTCTCTTCCCTTGTGCTTGACCTCTCATGCCCGGATCAGACATCAGCTCTGCGTGTATCTTTATGGCTGACTGTAAATTAAAACACGGACCCTGAAAATTGAGTCAGCAGAATAGAGCAAGTTGGTTTATCAGGCAACGCAAAGTGCTAGTGAATAAAAGACACCGCCTCTTACAACCATGCAGCAAGGGGCAAGCTGTAAGCAGCTGTGTCGACAGCTTGTATCTGCGTTTCACTGGAAAGCTCAAAAACATGTTTGACTATACAGAGCTAATATACTGTATAAGTCTTAACTCTATCACTACATAGTCAGAGTTAGAGCTTTCCAGCAACACTCCTCTTCTGCATATATAAATGGGGAGCACAGAGATACTGAACCTTTTTTTTAGTCATAATATATATATATATATATATATATATATATATATATATATATATATTCCCAGCAGATTGAACAGCAGCACCTTGGCATTGTTAATCGTCCTGAGGGGAAGAATACAGCTGAAGCAGTTGTTGGTGGACATTGTATCCGAAAGGGCTTTGGTAGGTATGCTATTCCAAGTATGCATCACGCCCTGCTCCAACAGTAATTATTAGGTCTGGGATATAGTCCACAAGAGGGCTCTTTACTGCAGAGATGGCGAAAAAGAGGCCCCTCCCGGTTCATATATACCCGGGACCTCCCACTCATTCCCCAGTTTAGTCTCTGCAGTCGGCGGCGAAGGTCAAGATGATGGCTCTCTCTCCTTGTAGGTAAGCCGAGCTGCACAGCCCCGGCCCTAGGTCCTATTCTCACTTGTGCCACTATTACCTGGTCCGGGTGATGGTAGGCAGCACCTATTAGAGGTGCTTTTTATTGGGGCACCTCTCCACCGCAAATCCCCCACCAAAGGGTAGGCGGCACAGGTTGGTGAACCTGACATGGGATGCCCCGTCCGCTCAGCCCTCATTACATGTGGCCAAATGTAAATATGGGCTTATTCCCCCTTCTCCCTTGTCCGGTTAGTGGGGGGGCGGCTGTCAGTATTAATGCCTTGTATGGTTGTGTACTGCTTTTTATCGTTGTGTGTGTGTTCACTTTGACTTGCTGGCACATGGCTCGGCGTTCTTTTGCCTTTTCCCCTCATACTGACATTTGTTCAAACGGCCCGTGCGCACGCTTTGCGGCAGAGGTGGGCCGGTGACGTCACCAGACATTTAAGGGGCATTCCGGGTAGCTGCACAGCGTAATTCCCATTGGTCATTGCGACTAATAATTCACCATATGAAGGCTTCCCAGGATACTTTGCTCGGGGTCCCTTCGGGGCAAGCCCGGCTATGTGTGTTGTGTGGGGCATCCCTTATGGGCGATGATGTGCGTGTTTGTGTACCCTGTTCCCTGGGCCTCGTGTGGCTGGATCAGCACCCTCTGTGTCATCTCCCACACCCCCGCGCCTGGTCATGACCCCTAGTGACACTAACTAGCGGGGAGTCGCAATATGATGTTTCCGCCAGATTGGGCAACATTGAGAGGTTGATTGCTAGCTCTGCAGCCCGTAAGGCTCCAGCTAAAAGACGGCACGTGGCGCCCGCTGTGCCGGCCTTTACATTTGGACAAGATGATTTCCTTGATTTGTCTGACTACACCCCTCTTGAGGAAGGGGAATTATTTTCAGATTCAGATCTCTCTGACGACCAACATTGCCTTGATGCCGGCTCAGAGCATTTGGATGCTGACGAAACCCACCCATAGACTTCTGACTCTAATTTTTGAGGTACTTGCCATTTCCCCTCCTGCAGCTGCACCTAAGCAGCAGGGGGAATTGTTTGGTACCGCAAAACCACGTTTGGAATTACCAGAACAGACGCATTTTAATAATATCGTTCTCAAGGATGGGAGCGGCCTAGCCGGTATCCTTAAGGTATCCCTTTCCCTCGGATGTGGTCAAATGTTGGTCAACTCCCCCCGAGGTGGACGCCCCTGTTTTGGGGTTGTCTAATACGTCTGTTGTACATTCCCCGGATTCCACTACCTTGAAGGATAGTGAGGACCGGCGTATTAATCAACTGGCTTCCCCCGCCTTTGCCTGTGTGGGTTCGGCCTTGCGCCCTGTGTGTGCTTCCACTATTACGGCCGTGGCTATTAGGACCTTGATCAGGGGCCTTCTGGACGGCTCCCATGAGGATCCTTCTAGTGCTGAATTTAGAGCCTTGTCACAATGTGAGAGGTTCATCACCTATGTTCTCTCTGCCTTAGATGACACCATTCGAATGTGTAGCAGGAACTCAGCCTTGGTAGTCTCTATCCGCCACTCGGTCTGGTTGCGCCAGTGGGCAGCTGACTGTGCTGCCAAGAAGGCTCTCACAGGGCTTCCCTTTAAAGGATTGCGCCTGTTTGGTGATCGTCTGGATCTTTTTGCTAAGGGAGGTAAGTTACCCCAACGCAAAAAGCAGCCGCGACCCTTTCGGGGTTCGGGCTCCTTCACTCCCTCTTTTCGTGGGCCTAGGTCAGGCAGGAGGGTATCCTTTGCGGGACAAAGGGGAGATTTCTGGGGCAAGGGCAGAGGCTGTGCCCAACCCGGATCCTCCTGGGGTGCCAAACCCAAATCTACTGCTCAGCCTGCTCAGCAATGAGGGGGCGCCCTCACCCTTACGGGTGGGGGGACGGCTGCGGCTCTTCGCTCAGGTCTAGGTTCAACAAGTCTCAGACAAATGGATTCTGGAGGTTGTCTCCTCCGGATACAAGCTGGAGCTCGCGAACTGGCCTCCTCCCAGATTCCTCAGGTCACGGGTTCCTACGGACCCTCGGGCAGCTCAGGGCCTGTTGTTGGCGGTTCAAAACCTTCTGGCCATGGGGGTCGTTTGTCAGGTCCCCCCGGGAGAGACAGGTCAGTGTTACTATTCCAATCTCTTTACAGTGCCCCAAAAGGATGGTTCCCTCAGACCCATTCTGGACCTAAAGCTTCTCAACAAATTCATCAAAACCAAACGTTTTCGCATGGAGATGCTGCGCTCCGCTATTGGCTCACTGCGCCTGGGGGACTTTATGACTTCAATAGACATCAAGGATGCTTACCTTCATGTGCCGATCTTCCCAGGGCACCAGCGGTTCCTCAGGTTTACGGTAGGGGAACAACACTACCAATTTGTGGCACTCCCTTTCTGGCTCACCTCTGCCCCCAGAGTGTTCACCAAGGTGTTGGCAGGTGTGATGGCCCTTCTCAGAGCCCGGGGTATTCGCATTCTTCCTTATCTGGACGACCTTCTCATTACGTCTCCTTCACTCCAACAAGCGGAGCTGGACACCCCGACGGTGGTGGCGACACTGGAGAGGTTTGGGTGGGTGATCAATTACCCCAAGTCCTCACTCTCCCCGTCACGGGTGACCGCCTTCCTGGGTATGACTCTGGATACCATTCAGGCCAGGATTTTCCTCCCTCAGCAGAAGGTGGACTTTCTTCAAGCGCCGATTCATGTCTTGCTGTCCAACCCTCATCCATCCATCCGGCAAGGGATGCAACTGGTGGGACAGATGGTGGCCTGCTGCCAAGCAGTTCCCTATGCTCAATTTCACATGAGGCCTCTTCAGCTCCATCTTCTTTCAGCCTGGGACAAGTGTCCCCTGTCTCTGGATCAGGCTTTTGCTCTGTCCCCTCTGGTCTGGCGGTTCCTCCTTTGGTGGCTGAACTCGAAGAATTTTCTGGGGGGCAGATCGTTCCTGACACCGTGCTGGAGACGGTCACTACAGATGCCAGTCTGTCAGGTTGGGGGCTACTGGAGAGCCCACCAATTCCAGGGGCTGTGGGGCCCTCAGGAGGCACACGCCCCCATCAATGTTCTGGAGCTGAGGGCTGTTCGGTTGTTGCTGGGGCAGCTGACGCATCACCTCCGGGGCCTACCGGTTCAGGTTCGCTTCCACAACAGGACTGCGGTCGCTTACATCAATCATCAGGGAGGGACTCGGAGCAAGAGTGCCCTCCGGGGGGTGTCGTTGATTCTCTCTTGGGCCGAGGACAACGTCCCATGCATCTCGGCGGTTTACATTCCGGGAGCGGAGAACCTGTAAGCAGATTACCTGAGCAGGGGGGCCTCTCGCCAGGGAGAATGGTCCCTCAACAGCAAGGTCTTTCTATCCCTCTGTCACAGGTGGGGGAGGCCGGATGTGGATCTGTTTGCCTCTCGTCACAATCACAAGCTTCCAGCTTTTGTCTCACTGTCCCAGGATCCTCTGGCTCTGGCGGTGGATGCCATGTCTCTGTCTTGGCAGGGGTTCAATCTCCTGTACCTTTTCCCTCCGTTTCCCCTTTGGGCAGGGTCCTACGCAAGCTGATTCAAGACGGAGTGCCAGCTGTTCTGGTGGCCAATACAGGTGGGGTTCGCAGACGTCGTGCAGCTGGCGGTCAATCAGTACCCTTTGCCCCTGGTTCCGGATCTTCTCACTCAAGGACGGCTTTGTTACCCCAATTTACAAGCGCTGGCTTTGACGGCATGGCTGCTGAAACCTCCATCCTAAAGGAAAATGGTCTGTCTGATGCGGTTTTTCAGACTCTGGAAGAAGGAAGAATGCCTCTTCTAACATCTACTACAGGACCTGGCGGACCTACATTGACTGGTGTGAGGCTAGGGCCTTCCCTTGTCGGGTGTTCTCCATACCTCGGATACTGGAGTTCCTTCAACATGGTCTGGATATGGGTTTTCAGTTCAGCACTCTGAAGGGGCATTTTTCCGCCTTGGCGGTTTTCTTTCAGAGGTCTTTCACTCTTCATCCTTTGGTCAAGACTTTCTTCCAGGGGGTCGCTCATGTGCGCCCTCCCCGCAAACCTTTGTTATTGGGGTTTGGGATTTGAATTTGGTTTTGTCTGCCCTTCAGAGGTGGCACTGTCTATTCTCACTTGGAAAGTTGCCTTTTTGGTGGCCATCACCTCTGTCCGTCGGGTTTCTGAGTTGGCGGCTCTGTCCATTCAGGCCCCCTACTTTGAGAGACACCAGGACAAGGTGGTTTTCCGCTTTAAACCAGACTTCTTGCCTAAGTTTGTCTCTGCCTTTCATCTCAATCAGGACATTGTGCGTCCTTCCTTATGCCCTAATCCTGGTAATGACAAGGAGAGGGCCTTGCATTCTCTGGACGTTGTCAGAAACTTGAAATACTACCTGGTGGCTACAGCGCCTTTCAGGAAGACGAATGCCTTGTTTGTGTTACCCTCTGGTCCAAAGAAGGGTTTGGCGCTGCTTAAGTCTACCATTAACAAATGGATTAGTCAGGTCATTGTTAGGGCCTATTCTGCTAAAGGGAGGGATCTCCCTTTCCTAATTACTGCTCATTCTACCCGTGCTGTTGGGGCCTCTTGGGCCTTTCAGCACCAAGCTTCTGTTGAACAAGTTTGTAAGGCTGCTACCTGGTTTCTGTTCATACCTTTTCCAAGTTTTACAAGGTTGATGTGCGGGCATCAGCGGATGCTGTTTTTGGCCGCAAAGTTCTGCAGGCTGCAGTGGTTTGAACTGCGCATTGTTGCTCTTTTTGGGATCCCCACCCGTTGTTGGACACTGCTACTGGATGTCCCAGACGTAATGATTATTGTTGGAGCAGGGCGTGATGCATACTTAGAATATTACCATTCTGTGAATACTTACCTTGTAGAATGGATATTATAAGTATGCATCACGCCCTGCTCCATCCCACCCTGAGTTTTTATTTTTGGATCCTCTATATGGTGAAGTTTTCCTTGTTAATTATTGTTAATCTCGTTATTGGCTTCTCCTGGTTCTCTTACTGCTTAATTATACTGGGGAATGAGTGGGAGGTCCCGGGTATATATGGACCAGGAGGGGCCTCTTTTTTTGCCATCTCTGCAGTAAAGCGCCCTCTTGTGGACTATATCCCAGACGTAATAATTATTGTTGGAGCAGGGCGTGATGCATACTTATAATATCCATTCTACAAGGTGAGTATTCACAGAATGGTATTTTTTTATGGTGGCCATTTGTTTGAACAGCTGGACACAATTGTTAAAAAGACCATGGGGTAAAGAAGAATGGGACTACTGTAGAGGAAGAAGTATATGACCTGTTAGGAAGAAATCACCCTTTCAGAAGTTTAGAACAGAAGAGGCAGAAGCCTTGAAGGTGGTGGTTACTTTTTGGTGGCAGACATTTTTATTTGTAATACCCTTCATTGAGAGAGGCTCTGGATTTTATTCCAATCAATTAGTGGTTCCCATTGGGGACAGTATAAGATAGCCAGGTCTGGTAGCTAAATAAGTGTTCCAGGTAAACCAAGCACTTATCACTCATTTGGACAACTGCTTTTAAATACACCAATATATTAACTGCTGCATGTCAGAATGCTGCTGGACACCTAACTACTAGGTTGAACAGATGTGTTTGCAGTTGGCAGTTCAGGATGCAAGTCCCTAACTTCTTTGGTGGTGTCCTTGGAGATACAAAAGTGCAGAGTTAGGGCTGCATATCTACACATCCCTATTTTCTTTATTGCATGGCACGGCCTGCTTCGGTATTCATAACAGTTGGGTTATTCCGCCACAAGGTGGTGCAGGGGTACTGCAGAAAGCTGTGGCATCTCCCGGCCCCCTATAAAAACGGGATTAACCATAGAGATCCCAGTGTTTCCTCTGCAGTGATACTGCGAAGTTAGAAGATGGCTCTCTCTCTTGCACAGGTGAGCGGGGCAACCAAGCCTGTGGCCCTGCATGTCTATTTCCATCAATTTCTGGACCCTCACTGCCTCCCAGCCTCGGCTGACAGATCGGGTGAAGGTAGAAGAGCACTAGGGTCAAGTGCTCCAGGAGCGCAGCTCCAGCCGCAGACCCTGTACCACAAAGGGTAGCCGGCTATAGGTTTTATGGTGAGCCTAATAGGGATGCGGAGTTCATGTTCTGGCTTCTGAGGGGGTGAGTGTTTTTGGGGACTATGTCTCCTTCTTTTCCTTCAGGGGTCCCCCCTCCCCCTCCCTGGCCTGGATACTCGCCACTAGCCTCTCATCTCTCTCTCCCCCCCTCCCATCTCAGGCTTTGTTGGGGGGTGGGGGCGGGTGTCATCGGCGAGTGGTGTTCTATGTGGTGTTTTGGCGTTTGTGTGTTTTTTGGTGTTTTTCAACCGCCGCGCGCTTTGTACTGCGCTCCGTGGCGGTTGGTGCTATAACCTGAGGTGTTTTTTGCTTTGGCATCGCGCCAGCCGGGTCACGTGATCGCCGCTTTTGCGCTCTTCGGGGGGGGATGGGACCTTGGGATGACGCATATCGCGTCGTCTCCCCGCGGCCCGCCCCTCGGGGTACTTCCGCCGGCACCATTTTGGACGAGCTGCGCGTCTGGATTTCTCCCTTCCTCGCTGCAGCGCTGCTTCCTCTGGTGTGTCGCTTCATCCTGAGGACACTGATAATTTGCGGTCTCACATTTTTGAAATTTTACACATTGCTGCCCCTGTGGCGGCTAAAAGGAAACCGGGTGTGGATGATGCTGTGCGGCTGAGCGGTAGGGCCTCTGCGCTCTTGGTGGCTATGCACCGCTCTGTTTGGTTACGTCAGTGGGCAGCTGCCGCCGCTGCTAAGAAAGCTCTCACTGGACTCCCCTTCGCCGGGATGCGGCTATTTGGGGAGCGTCTTGATGTTCTAGCTAAGGATGGCAGGCTACCTCAGCGTAGGAGGCAGTCTCGGCCCTTTCGGGGGTCCTCCATCCCCCTCCCTTCCTTTCGTGCTCCCAGAGGAGACCGTGGCTCCCTCTCTAGTGGCCGCAGAGATTCTTGTGGCCGTGGCAGATCCCGTGGTCGTCCCGGTCTCTCCTGGACTTCCATGCCCAAACCCTCCCCCAAGCCCCCTCAGGCATGAAGGGGCGCCCTCACCCATCTGGGTGGGGGGACGGCTTCGGCTCTTTGCTCACTTCTGGAGGCTTCACGTCTTAGACCGGTGGATTCAGGAAGTAGTGTCCTCGGGTTACAAGATAGAGTTTGCAGCCTGGCCGCCCCCAAGATTCATCAGATCCCTGATGTCTTTAAACCCTCTGTCTGCTCAAGGGTTGCTTCTGGCGGTTCAATGCCTGTTAGAGTCAGGAGTCATTTGTCAGGTGCCCCATCAAGAACGGGGTCAGGGGTACTATTCCAAACTTTTCACGGTGCACAAAAAGGACGGGTCTCTGAGGCCCATTCTTGACCTGAAGGGCCTCAACAAATTTGTCAGATTCAAGCATTTTCGTATGGAGACGCTACACTCTGCTGTCAGTACACTTCGCCCGGGCGACTTCATGACCACTGTGGATGTCAAGGATGCGTATCTTCATGTGCCTACCTTCCCAGGTCATCAGAGATTTCTAAGGTTTGAGCTGCAGGATAAGAATTACCAGTTTGTGGTGCCTCGGGTGTTCACCAAGGTACTGGCGGGGGTGATGGCTCTGCTAAGGAACCAGGGCATATGCATCATTCCTTACCTGGACGACATCCTGATTGTGGCCAAGTCCTTTCAGCAGGCCGAGCAGGACACTCAGATGGTGACATCCACTCTAGAGTCCTTCGGCTGGGTGATCAACTATCCCAAGTCTTCTCTGTCCCCATCCTTGGTGACGTCCTTTCTGGGCATGACTCTGGATACCTCTCAGGTCAAGGTGTTCCTTCCTCAGGAGAAGGTGGAGGGTCTTCAGATGCAGGCTTGGGCTCTGCTATCATGTCCTCATCCCTCCATCCGTCAGGGGATGCAGTTGGTGGTCCTGATGGTGTCCTGCTTCGAGGCACTCCACTTTGCTCAGTTTCACATGAGACATCTTCAGTTGCACCTCTTGTCAGTTTGAGGTTGGGACCGTGTCCCTGGATCAGGAATTTGCTCGGTCTCCTCTGGCCAGACAGTCCCTCTCGTGGTGGCTGGACTCAAGGAACCTTCTGGGGGGCAGGACCTTCCTGCCCTCGTGCTGGGAGACGGTCACCACAGATGCCAGTCTGACCGGTTGGGGAGGCTTCTGGAAATCCCTGTTCCAGGGTTGGTGGAGCCCACAAGAGGCCCATGCTTCCGTCAATGTCCTGGAACTGAGGGCGATCAAGTTGGTTCTTTCTCGCCTAACCACTCACCTTCAGGGTCAGGCTGTTCAGATCTGCTCAGACAACCAGACAGCGGTTACCTACATCAACCACCAGGGAGGGACTTGGAGCAAGCGAGCCTTCAAGGAAGTTTCTCTGATACTGTCTTGGGCGGAACAGAATGTCCCTGCATCTCAGCGGTATACATTCCAGGTGGCAGACTCCCTGAGCAGGGGGACGTCTCGTCTGGAGGAATGGTCCCTCAACTACCAGGTGTTTCTCTCCCTGTCACCGCTGAGGTCAGCCGGATGTGGGCCTGTTTGCTTCCCGTTACAATCGCAAACTTCCCAGGTTTGTCTCCCTGTCACAGGATCCTCTGGCCTTCGCCACGGATGCACTAGCAATGCTTTGGACGGAGTTTCGGCTTCCCTATGTGTTCCCTCCGTTCCCTCTACTGGGCAGGGTCATGCACAAGATTGCTCAGGAGGGGATGTCAGCCATCCTGGTGGCCCCCTGTTGGCCAAGAAGGGTGTGGTTTGCAGATGTCATGCAGTTGGCAGTAGACCAGTATGTCTTGCCCAGGGATCCAGATCTTCTCACTCAGGGACAGCTACGCCATCCCAATTTACAAACGCTGGCTTTAACGGCTTGGCTGCTGAAACCTACATCTTGACAGAGAAGGGGTTGCCTGCCTCTGTTGTGGATACCATGATTAGGGCTAGGAATAATTCCTCGTCCTTTATCTATTACAGGGTCTGGCATGCTTACATTGCCTGGTGTGAGTCCAAGTCTCTTCCCTGTCGGGTTTTTTACATTCCCAGGATTCTGGAATTTTTGCAACATGGTTTGGATTCTGACCTTCAACTAAGTACCCTCAAAGGCCATGTTTCAGCTCTGGCAATTTTTTTCCAAAGATCCTTTGCCAACCACCGGTTGGTTAAAACTTTTTTCCAGGGTGTTACTCATGTGCGTCTACCTCGTAAGCCTATGCTACCAGTCTGGGACTTGAATCTAGTTTTGTCTGCTCTCCTCCCTTTAAGCCTATCCGTGGGGCTGCTTTTCCCTATTCTGACTCTTAAGGTAGCCTTTTTGTTGGCTATCACTTCTGTAGGGCGAGTTTCTGAGCTGGCGGCGCTTTCCTTCAAACCTCCTTATTTTGAGAGACATAAGGATAAGGTGGTGTTTCAGCTTAAGCCGGATTTCTTTCCTAAGGTGGTGTCTGCCTTTCATCTCAATCAGGACATTGTCTTGCCTTCATTTTGTCCTAATCCTGCTAATTCCAAGGAGCGGACACTGCATTCTCTGGATGTGGTCAGGGCTCTGAAGTTTTATTTGGTCGCTACTGAGCCTTTCAGGAAATCTGATGCTCTTTTTGTTCTCACTTCTGGACCTAGGAAGGGTTTGCCTCCGGCTAAATCCACCATCAGCAAGTGGATCCGTCAGGCGGTGGTTCAAGCCTATTCTGCTAAGGGGAAGTAACCTCCCTTTAGAATTACTGCTCATTCCACTCATGCTATTGGTGCTTCTTGGGCTTTTCAGCACCAAGCTTCTGTTGAACTTTTTCCAAGTTTTACAAGGTTGATGTTAAGGCCTCAGCGGATGCTGCTTTTGGCCCCAAGGTGCTTCAGGTGGTAGTGACTTGATCTGCCGGCTGTTTCTTATTGGGGATCCCACCCTACTTTTGGACACTGCTTTTGGATGTCCCAACTGTTATGAATACCGAAGCAGGCCGTGCCATGCAATAAAGAAAAAAGCAATTCTGTGAGTACTCACCTGTAGAATTGTTTTTGTTCTTGCATGGCACAGCCTGCTTCGACCCACCCTTGTTGTTGTTATTCTTGGTTGCCTCTTAATGGTGATTGTTCCAAGTTAATTGGGGTTTTTTACATTTTTTACTTTTATTCTCTCCCGGTTTCTTGTTAATCCCGTTTTTATAGGGGGCCGGGAGATACCACAACTTTCTGCAGTACCACTGCGCCACCTTGTGGCGGAATAACCCAACTGTTATGAATACCAAAGCAGGCCGTGCCATGCAAGAACAAAAACAATTCTACAGGTGAGCACTCACTTTTTTTACAGGTCATCAGAAGTTTCTGAGGTTTACAGTTAACTGAATTCTTGCAGTTTATGACCCTTCCTTTGACATTTTGACTGTTCAGAGGATGTTCACAAAGGTACTGGTGGTGATCATGACTGGTCTGCAGTATCAGGGCATACAGGTCATCATCACTAGTATTTGTTTTTACCTGGCTTTGCAAAATGTGGAGACAGGCCTGCCCACTATGGAGAGGTTTGGTGGATCATCTATCATCCCAAGTCGCACGTAGGATTTTTCCTGGGTATAACTTCTTGCTCTTGGACAAGCATGGCCAAAGGAGAGATTGGTTCTCAGTGACCATTTATATGGGCATGCATCCGCTGATTGTGGCCTCCATGGACAAGGTACTGTTTGTCCTGTTCCACACCAGACAGTTTCAACTGTTGGCCCTATTAGCAAACTAGAACAGCTCAGTGGAATCCCTATCCTGCTTCCAGGCCAATGGTGGACCAGAGTGAATGTCCTCCAAGCAGGAGTCTTTTTTGGTATCTGCACGGCAGGTGGGGTGTGTTTAGAATGTGGAATTAATTGCAAGCAATATAAAATTATTTCCAAACAATGACAAGTAGTAGGTGGAGAAAAGTTCATGGCCAGGACCAGTAAATGCTGTTGGACATTTTACTGAGAGTTCCATGGAACCTGGTTTGTGGGTTTCCTCCATCGCCACACATGTGATAAAAAAAAGTAACAACGAGAAAGATTTAATGCACCATCAAAAAATATTAAATACAGAATTGTGCTATGCAAAGGAAGAAGCAACATGGAAAATGGTGATTCCTTAAAGATGGGAGCACAAACTGTACATCTATAGAGAGTATGAA
This sequence comes from Gastrophryne carolinensis, assembly GCA_027917425.1. Lineage (NCBI taxonomy): Eukaryota > Metazoa > Chordata > Amphibia > Anura > Microhylidae > Gastrophryne > Gastrophryne carolinensis. The sequence goes on along the minus strand of CM051239.1, from coordinate 223,204,405 downwards.
GTGTTTAACAATGCACATAAACACAAAATACACACAACAATAAGAAAACAAGAAGTGCAGACCACAAAATGAATTGCAGTAAAATTGCGACACATTTAAATAGCAGCTGGTTATAATAAATGCAGCACAATACAGGGCAGGGAAATCACTGTGCATATATGCACATATAACTGACTAGCTAAAAAAACAAAAATAAATCTCTATACTGTAGCTATAGGAAAATAAATAGAGCTGAATGTGTAACAATTCAACCACAAGCCACCAAGTGGCAGGCTAACCCTTGAAGTGGTGCGGTGCAATGTTACACACCAGTAATAAATGTTTTAGATAATTAAAGTGATATTGTGATGTAGCAATATAGGGGGACATATAAAAGATAATGGACAAAAAAGCAAAATAAATAAAATGTGCACAAAAACAGGACAATAATGTATATACACATTGAAATACATTTGTTTAGAGAAGCCTTGGTGAAGGCCAGCGGTGGAGTACCCTTTTATGGAGGGTATGGCTTACATGCAGCCTCCCAATATGATTCTGGTGCCTTGCAGAGGCACTGCTGTTTTTGACTTGCGTAGGTCGTCTTCCCGATGTTCATTTCGTCAGTCATGGAAGTTCCAAAGCTTGCTGCTTTTCAGTCAACTCATCATATTTTGTTTTTTCATAAGGATGAGACTGTTCTCTGTTCAAAGTATGATCTTTCTCTTCCATTTTACTTCAGGCCGTCAGAAGAATTCAGAGACGAATGGGTTAAGCTCTCCCGAAGGGCGTGGACTACAAGAACAAAGGCGCCTATATCTTCCTGGCTGACTTCAGTTTTCTTTATTGCAGTGAAACTGCAATTAAAGGATGCATCTGAACTCCTCCCCCATTTACTTTTGTTCCTCTGATCTGAATGGACCCACTTTGCCTCCGCAGCTAAGCTGCATTCGGATCAGGATGGTAAGGTAAGTGCCAGGGTCTTAGGGCGCTGTAGGGTGTCACCTTTTTGTTTTGTTTTTTTTGTTTTTTTTTAATTCGTTTTTCAAAATGATTCAAGCAAAGAATCAACAGTAAGACAGTACAGGAAAAATAGAAATCCAGCATACAGGTCAGATCAGTTTTGAGTTAAAGCTCAACTTGTCTACCCCCGCCTCCTATAAGATCATTCTCAACCTCCCGATATAGATATGATCACACCCTTTTAGCATTACATTGATGTTTGGGCTTTGCGGGGATTCTGTTCGCCTTTTTGACCGAGCGGTTTTCATTCCGATCCCCACCTGTGCATCAGGGGCCCTCATTAATTTCCCCACTCTTTGGACCAAGGGTCTTTTGAGTTAGGTTCCAGTCTTTTGATTATCTAGGGATCGGACAGGAGCATCTCTGTCCTTAAACCGGACCTTCAGCGTGATTTAATGAAAAGCCCAAACTCTTAAAAAACGGTTCCCCAGCAGCTAAAATTAATATATTTTACATTTTTAGTCACTAACTTATTATTCTTTCCCCCACTGGGCTGCAACTCTGTTCAGGAATTTAGGATACGGGCGCCGCCATCTTGACTCACACACTTACTGAGGAGAGGAGAGTGGGATAAGGTACAGGGGGGCGGGTTATAGCTGTGCTTTGCTCAGACAGAGCAGAGCTCGGGTCAGGTAAAGGTCAGCAGTCCCAGAATGCAGAGCAGCACAGTCAGGAGGCACTTCCTGTTTGCAGGCTGCCTGATAAGATGGCGGCTTGGATGTTTAAAGGCTCATAACATGCAGTAGATGCAGGTAGGATGATTTTTAATGTGGACAATCTGTATGTACAGGGTGTGGGAAACATATAAGATAGACTCTTATTCAGAGTGAAGTTCCGCTTTAAGCTAGACCTACTGGCCCCTCATCGAGATGGAAAATTAGAAGATGAAAAAGAGAGGAATGAGGAGTGAAAGAGATAAAAGAGAAGGAAAGGGATAAGCGAGGAAAGAGTAAAAAAGGGGGTGAGGAAGGCACCACATCTGCAGATCCCGCTGTCAGCAGGGGGGGGGGGGCAAACGAGGAACAGGGACCCTCGCTAGGAGCCACAGAGCACCTCCCCGTTTTCCTCCATGGCTCGTAAGGAACGCCAGGTGATCAAGGAAGACATGAGACTTAGAGAATAGAGTTATTGCTCTACTGAGGCTTGGAACACATGCCATGAGCACCATATGATTCATTCTCATCCTCTTTGTCCTGAACGTCAGCTCCTTTATTTCCTTTATTCTGTCTCCCTCTCCAATCCAATATTTTTCTGTTGGGATATACTTGGTCTTCCATGATCTGGGAAGTAATACTCTTGCTGCATTGATCATGTGCCTCTAATTTTCTGTATTCTGTGATGCTACTGTTAGTATGGTGCATAAGCATGAGCGCCTGGCAGCATGGAACCTGCGAGCTCGTGACCCTTGTCATAATCTGACACTTGTCCAAAATGGCGTGATCCTAGGACAGGACCATAGGATATGGAAGAGTGACCCTTCTCCCATCCCTCTCGGGGGGTCTTTGCTCATGACCAGTATCTCAAATGGCATGAGGTCTTGTCTCATTTACTTCTTGGGTCCTGTTTTTTGTAAGAAATGTTGGAAGAGCAAGATACCATGGATCCAGGTGAGGGTTGTCCCATTTACTTCTGAGCTCTTCTATACAGCACCAGTCCCGCCCCCTCACCATATCCTGTCCTCTAACTGTTCCCAATTCCCTCCAGCTCCTCATGGCTTTGGACTTCTGACTAAGGGGCAGCTCCGGATTGTTCACCACTGGGATCAGGGGCGATGGCCAAGGTGATATATCTCATCCTTTTCTGGCCCCATCCCATACATTGAGTGTGGCTTTAATCAACAAATTAGATCCCGCCCATCTGCTTGAGGTCGCTGAAGCCCACGGAATCCCCTTAAGGGGGGTCCCCATGCAGCCGGCCTCCACGCCAAGCCACTTCTTGGTTTCCCCAATTCTCATGCAGTCTACTATTCTCTGCATATGGACCGCCTGCCAATACTTCTTTAGGTTTGGCACTGCCAGGCCTCCTCTAGATCTAGGCTGTTGCAAAAGTGCAAGTCTGATTCTCGGTTTCTTATTCTCCCATATGAATTTTATGAGTATCGTGTTTAGATTTCTAAAGTAGCTCACTGGGATGTGACACGGGAGGGTTTGGAATAGGTGCACCTTTTCGTTTTTTTTAAAAAAAGTGACACTCCTGGCTGTGAATTCCACCACAGGAAAAAGCAGCCACAGTTTTTGTCTGGTGAGCCTGATTGGGGGTGACCAAGGGAATTATTTTCCCTCTTTTATTGATTTTTCCCATGTGTTAATTGTGTTTTACTGGTTGTAAAATTCAACATTTTGGCAGAGCAAAGGCGGCAGCGAGGAAGGTTCATTTTCTGTGCCACAGCCGTGGAAAAATTTTCGGCTTGGCAAAGTAGCTAGCACCGCCGAGACCTCCGGTTCTTCTTAGCGGCTCAGCGCAGTTTTTCAGTCCGTTGCTGTGGAAAGATTTTCGGCATAGCAAAGTAGCTAGCACCGCCGAGACCTGTTTTTTTTTTTTTTTTTTTTTTTTTTTAGCGGCTTAGTGCCCTTTCTCAGGCCGAGGCCATGGAGTGATTTTCGGCTTAGCGAAGTGCCGAGAACTGCCGACACCTCCGCTTCTTCTTGGTTATCGTTCTTGGGCCAAGGCCATGGAGCGATATTCAGCTTAGCGAAGTGCCAAGAACCGCCGACACCTCCGCTTCTTAGCGGCTCAGCACTCTTGCTCGGGCCGAGGCCATGGAACGATTTTCGGCTTAGCGAAGAGCTGAGCACCCCTGAGGCCGCCAGTGCTTCTCCGCTGCCTGAGCGGACACTCGGCACTTCCCCGGCCGGACGATGGGGTGGCTGGGTCAGCAGGGGGCTGCTCCGAGCCACCGTACGGCCTAAACCAATAGTTAGGTTAATTTGATTGTATTATTATATGATTATTGTATTTATTAATATTGTTATTAATATTAATATAGTTTTAATAATGTCTAATCTATATTTTTATAGCTTAATATTGTTTTAATTTATATTTTTATATAAATATAAAGGCAGGTAATATATATATATATATATATATATATATATATATATATATATATATATATATATATATATATATATATATTGTGTTTACACTCCAGAGGGAAGTTACTTGTGACTGTCGAGAACTGTTCACATACTAGGTCTTAGACCCCCTGGGAGGTGAACTAGTATTAATCACCATGACGGAGGCATCTGGGGTAATCGAATCTGGTCTTTAACAGATAGATTTACCCCAGGTCCAGTATGCATGCAGGTGGCACTCGACGAGGATAGCACGGTGTGCAGGGTTATGCTACAGTAGTAGTGGATATGGAAGACAGTTTGTCTCCTCCCTGAAGGGGCTCTGACCCCTATTGCCGGTGCCCTCTGAGACCTAAAACCCCCTTGGCAGCCTTCAAGCGGACCTGAGGATACAGGAAGTTCTATCCTCAGGTTACAAGATCAAATTAGGTGCCAGATCTCCTTGGAGATTCTCTTGGTCATGGGTCTCCCTAATTCTGCAGAAGCATTGAGATCTGCCGTATCTCACCTTTTTAGAGATTGGAGTTGTTGATCCACAGTGATGTTACTCCAGCCGGGAGATTTTATAACCACAGTGTATATATAAGAATGCATACCTACATTGCTGTAGGTGGCCTGCATCTTTCGTTTGTGGCGCTACCTTTCGGTCTATCATCAGCACCAAGGGTGTTTACCAAGGTGTTGGCAGGTCTCATGTTTTTCTCTAAGAAGTCAGGGTATACATATAATCCCTTACTTAGACTATCTGTTGATATGGGACCCATCATGTCAGGGGGCCCAGAAGGATACACAGACTGTCTGATCGACATTGGATAACTGCCTATCCAGTCAAATTCTTAAGTCAAATATCATATCATATACCTTCAAGAGTTATTCTTTTCTGACATTAGACACTGACATCAGACAGTCTCAGGCAAAAGTGTTCATCCAGAACAGAACAGACTTTTACTTCAGGCCAGGTTACAGGTTCTCTATTCTGTTGGGCCTGATGGTATCTTGCTTCGAGGCAGTACCTTTTGCACTGTTCACACAAGACCCCTGCAGATGGAATTGCTCACAATCTGGGATGGACCCCCACTTTGGATCACTCTTTTTTGAATGACACAGTCAACAAGGCAGTCTCCAGCCTGGTGGTTGAGTCCTCAGACTCTTCAGATTGGCAAATCTTTTCTTCCAGTACAGTGGAAGATCATCACCACGGATGCCAGTCTATATGGTTGGGGAAGTATCATGGAGTCACAAATGATCCAGGGCCAGTGGAGTCCGAAGGAGAGCAGACTCTCCATAAATGTCCTGGATTCAAACAATCGGACGGCGGTGGTATATATCAATCACCATGGGGGCACCAGAAGCAGTAAAGCCCTCATGGAAATGAGCTGGTTTTTACTTTGGACCGAGAAACAGGTTCCATGTATCTTGGCTGTACACATACCTGGAGTGGACAACTTGCAGGCCGATCATCTCAGCAGAACGGTCCTGCATCAGAGGGAAAGGTCTCTTATTCAGAGGGCTTTTCAATCCCAATGTATGCGCTGGGGGATCCCAGGCATAGATCTCTTTGCATCACAGCACAGTCGGAAGGTCAGAGGTTTTGTCCCGGTCCAGGGATCCTCTAACAATAGCAACAGATGCCCTGACTCTTCAGTGGTCAGCATTCAAGCTTCTTTATGCATTCCCTCCGATTCCTCTCCTGGGTTGAGTACTAAAAAAGGTTAGCTCCCAAGGGAGTCCCAACCATTCTGGTGGCTCCTCCGTGGCCAAGAAGAAGCTGATTCTCAGACATAGAAAGGATGTCAGAGGGCAACTCGTGGAGGTTACCAGACGGTCCAGATCTCCTCATGCAGGGGCCTCTAAGGCATCCCAATTCACAAGTTCTGGCTTGGATGGCCTGGCTATCCCAATTCATAAGTTCTGGCCTGGCTATTGAATCCTGTATCTTGGCAGAAAGGGGGTTTTCTTCCAAAGTCATCCAGACTATGATTCAGGCCAGGAAGAAGTCTTCATAAATGATCAACTATAGAGTCTGGCAAGCATTTATCACTTGGTGCAAATCCAAAGGGTTTGCTGGTAGAATATTCTTGGTGTGCCACACACCCCGCTTCACCTTTAATATTCTTCACGATTGGGTTAACTCACCGCCAGGTGACACTGTGCAGAGAGGAAGTGTTGTAACGAGCCCCCTTCCGGCCTATATATACCTGGTACCTCCCATTTATCACCAGTGTTTTTCTCTCTGCTTGACGACAAGACAGAAGATTGAAGTCTCCTGCTTACAGGTAGCCGGGGTCTTACCCGGTTTTTGATTGTTTGTACCTTTATGGTGGAATGGAAGCCTCCCAGCCTAGGCTGCTCACTGGGCAATTGGTAGACGGCACTATCGGTGCCTAGGAGCTTATCTCCTCCGCTCGACCCCCTCTTTTGGGGGCAATGCGGCTATCCGGCATGGTGATCCGGAAATGGGATGCCCCTGTCCCGAGGGCCCCCTTAGCCCCTTACTCTCCCGTTTTCGGTCCCTTCTCCCTTCACTATGGGGGGGGGGGGGGGTTAGAGGGATGTGTATTGCGTGTGTATTTCACTGTATGTTTTTATTGCATTTGTGTTTTACTTTTGTACACTTGTCAGACTGCACCACAAGAGTGCACTTGGTCTGATTAATCCTCCTCATAGAGCTTCCTCGGGCAGGTCTTTTAAATAGCTGCTGGCCGGCATGGCCAGAATTTGGGTCAGCTTTAAAGGACGGCCGGGCCAGCTACGCTGTGGCAGGCTGGCTTGGCTGCCTGAGCCTGTGTGTATTAGGCCCAGGTCAGGATCAGGGTGTCATGGGGATCATGGGCAGAGGCCCATGTTCCTTGTCTCTCGGCGGTATACATTCCAGGAGTGGAGAACCAGGAAGCGGACCGGTTGAGCAGGGGCTCTCCCCGTCTGGGAGAATGGGCTCTCCATCCTCAGGTTTTTCGCTCACTGTGTCTCCGATGGGGGACACCGGAGGTGGACCTGTTTGCCTCTCGTCACAATCACAGGCTCCCGAACTTCGTGTCGCTCTCCCGGGATCCTCTGGCTCTGGCAGTGGACGCCATGTCCCTGAGCTGGGGGGATCTGGGATTTCTATACCTGTTTCCTCCGATACCCATGCTGGGCAGGGTGGTTCGGAAGTTGGCTCTGGAAAGGGTGTCCGCCGTTCTCGTGGCCCCAAGGTGGCCAAGGCGAGTGTGGTTCGCAGACATCGTTCGGCTGGCAGTGGACCAGTTCGTTCTGCCTCTTCGGCCCGATCTGCTCACTCAGGGTCAGTTGTGTTACCCCAGTTTACCAGCGCTGGGTTTGACGGCCTGGCTGCTGAAACCTCCATCTTGAAGGAGGAGGGTCTTTCTGACTCAGTTGTCAAGACTCTGATAAGTGCCCGGAAGAGGTCTTCTTCTATCATCTACTATAGGACTTGGAAAGCCTACATCGCTTGGTGTGAGATGAGATCTTTTCCTTGTAGGGTCTTTTCGGTCTCCAGGATTCTGGAGTTTTTACAATCAGGGCTGGACTCTGGTCTTCAGCTAAGTACTTTGAAAGGGCAAGTTTCTGCCTTATCTATCTTTTTTCAGAAGCGTTTTGCGCTTCAGCCTTTAGTTAAAACTTTTTTCCAGGTGGTTACGCATGTGCGGCCTCCCAGGAAACCATTACTCCCGGTTTGGGATTTGAATTTGGTTTTTTCTGCTCTTCAGGCTCCTCCTTTTGAGCCTTTGCAAGATATTGCTTTGTCTACCCTGACTCAGAAGATTGTCTTCTTGGTAGCGATCACTTCAGTCCGGCGTGTCTCAGAGTTGGGGGCCTTGTCTATCCAGGCGCCTTACTTTGAGAGGCATCAGGATAAAGTGGTCTTTCGGTTCAAGCCAGACTTTCTTCCTAAGGTTGTTTCTGCTTTTCATTTGAATCAGGATATTGTTCTTCCCTCCTTGTGCCCTAATCCTAAGAATGACAAAGAGAGGGTTTTGCATTGTTTGGATGTAGTACGCTGTGTTAAGTACTACTTGATTATCACGTCTCCTTTTCGTAAGACGGATGCCTTTTTTGTTGTGCCCTGTGGGCCTAAGAAGGGTTTGGCACCAGCCTAATCTGTCATTAGCAAATGGATACGTCAGGCTGTTACTGCGGCCTATTCTGCTAAGGGGAAAGTTCCCCCTTTTCGTATCACTGCTCATTCTACTCGCGCCATTGGGGCGTCTTGGGCTTTTCAGCACCAAGCTTCTGTTGAACAAGTTTGTAAGGCCGCCACTTGGTCTCCTGTTCATACTTTTTCTAAGTTTTACAAAGTTGATGTGCGGGCCTCAGCGGATGCTGTTTTTGGCCGCAAAGTTCTGCAGACTGCAGTCATTTAAGTTATGCTTCACCTGGCCTTGAGATGGCCATCCCTTGTGGACACTGCTTTTGGGTGTCCCAATCGTGAAGAATATTAAAGGTGAAGCGGGTGTGTGGCACACCAAGAATAATACCATTTTGTGAGTACTCACCTGAAAAATGGATATTGTTGGTGTGCCACACACCCCGCTTCACTCCCACCCTTTTCGGTATTCCGAATCCTTTATATGGTGAAGCTTTTATTTATATTGATTTATTTTGAGGTTACCGTTAAAATTCTGGTACCTTGTCTTTCTGCTTTTTAATACACTGGTGATAAATGGGAGGTACCAGGTATATATAGGCCGGAAGGGGGCTCGTTACAAGACTTCCTCTCTGCACAGCGTCACCTGGCGGTGAGTTAACCCAATCGTGAAGAATATTAAAGGTGAAGCGGGGTGTGTGGCACACCAACAATATCCATTTTTCAGGTGAGTACTCACAAAATGGTATTTTTTTCCTGTTCCCAGAATATTAGATTTTTTGCAGAAGGGTCTTGATGAAGGTTTCAAGGATTCTCCCTTAGGACTACTGCTCATTTAACAAGAGCTATTGGAGCATCTTGGGCTTTTTGGCATCAAGCTTCAATAGAACAAGTATACAAAGCCGCTACTTGGTCTTCAGTTCATACATTTACCAAATTCTATAAGGTAGAGCCTTTGGTAGGAAGGAATTACATACAGTAATAGTTAGATCTTTTTTGGAATGTCTTATTCCTAAAAGGAATAATAGGTTTTTGGAATGTCTTATTCCTGATAGTAATAAGGTTTTGGGGGATTCCACCCAAATTAAGGGTACTGCTTTTGGAGGTCCCATTCGTCTCAGAATTCTTCTGATGGCCTGAAGTAAAATGGAAGAAAAAATAAAATTCTGCGAGTACTCACCTGTAGAATTAATTTATCTTCCATTATTACTTCAGGACATTAGAACCTCCCGTCTGCTAGGTTATTATGTCCATGTCTTGGATGCCTAGTTTTAGTGAAGTGGTAAATTTGTAAATAGTTGCTGTAAATAATGATCAGCATAAAAAAAAAAAAATGGAGTCTTTTATTTTGTCTCCAGCCTTTTGTTTCCAACAGGAGATATAGGTATATGCCTCCCTGGCGGCTGGTTCCACTGATTTTTAATTAAACTGAAGTGGAGCAAGTCAGCTTGGAGGATATAGGCCTGGGAGGTGGAGACACGCAGTTTGTTCTTGCAGTCCACGCCCTTTGGGAGAGGTTAACCCATTTGTCTCAGAATTCTTCTGATGTCCTGAAGTAATAATGGAAGAGAAATTAATTCTACAGGTGAGTGCTCACAGAATTTTCTTTTTGCCGATTGGGGTGTTGACGTTCTGAACCAGGGCATTATACTTCATTCTTTGTGTTCAATGCTGACACAACACAAAATTAGGCTTTTGCATGCTTTAGATGTGGTTAGGGCCCTGAAGTACTATATGGTGGCTGCAGAATCGTGGCATAGGATAGATACTTCTTTTGTGGTACTGGAAAGGCTGAGGATGGTTTTAGTGGCTGTCAGATCCATTAGCTTGTAATGAAAGTCTATGGCCCTTATTCATCAAGCGATAGCGCCAGGTAGTGTCTGACGAGCGCCAGGTAGCGGCAGCTAACGGCGACTACCGACTCAAGTACGCCCGGCGGCGGTCACAATGACGCATTTATCAAGCAAAATGAGGCTAGCGACGGCTAGCGCGGCATTCATCATGAAGCCGCCTGGACCGAACAGCGCCGCTGCAAATTCCCTCACAGCGCCAGGTATGAGCTGTCGCTCCCTGGCGATGTCCAATGCATTTCAATGGAGCAATCTATAATTATTCATAATTAATTGGTATTATTTTTTTTTTTTTTTTTTTAATGTTAAAAAATCGGAGAACACTTCTGCAATGTTAGGATTTATTTTTAAGTAAAAAAAAAAAAAAAAATATGCAGAATTGATCTAACAGGTCTGAGATTAATGTATTCATATTTCAAAATGATTCTAAAAACATGTATAATGTTACATTCAAAAAATATGGTTGTTTAGGGGTTAAAAACTAGTTAATACACATCGCCGCCAGCGCTCTGGGGTTTAAACAAGGAATGGACAGCGACAGCACATTCGGAGCGTGATTTTTTGATGAATATGAAGCTAGCCGTTCGCTCTGGCCATTCGTTGTCAGGCGCTCACATACAACGCTGGACCTGTGAAACAGCGACCCCCCCAGCCCGTATTCAACATTACCACACACCGACTGAGTCGCTGTCATCAAGCTAACGCCGGCCAAGCACAGCGAATACTGGCTGGCGCTGAAAAAATCACGCTACAGTCGCTCATCTGCCGCTACCTGGCGCTATTGATGAATCGGCCTCTATGTTTGTATGGCAAGGTGCCACCATTCAGAGTTACAGCTCACTCTACTAGGAAAGATGGATCATCCAGGGCCTTCAGACATCAGCTGTTGACCTATCAGGTTTGTAACATGGCCACCTGGTCTTCACAAACTTTTACTAGGTGAATAAGAATGCATTGTTTTTTGACCTTTGTGTATTATTAAGGTTGACTTCTGGTAACTGCTTTGAGATGTCCCATGATTATCTGTTTCCCAGAGTAAATTGGCTGAGAAAATGGCATGCTAGTGTATGCAACATCAAATTTCTTTCTTTTGATATCCATTCTGGGAAACAGTACCCACCCTGTATTACCATTGCATTTTTTTAATTTGATGCCTTAGATTTTAGATATAAGTTTGCATGTTCCCCAATTTGGTTCTTGAATAAGCTATATACACTAGGGGTGGTAGGTTTTTATGCTTTAAGTCTATGCTATTCATCTGAGGATTAGCCCACAAGTATCTGTGTCCGAAAATAGATATTAAGAGCGCAAAACATGCTGTGGCGAGTATGATAAAAATCTGTTTATTCTTAGTATACAGTACGTCCTGCTCCAGATATAGTACTTACTATCGGGTATTACTCCGCCAGATGGCGCTGAACTGCAGAGACTTTGAAAATAGGCTCCTCCCGGCCCCTCAAATACCCAGAGACCTCCCACAAATCCCCAGATTTTCTCTGCAGTCTGGACTGCTAAGGAGGAGAAGATGGCTCTCTCTACTCGCAGGTGAGCGGGGCTATTAGCCTGCGGCCCTGTAGGACTATTCCCACCCGTTCCATTAGTTATATGCCTCCCAGCCTTGGCTGCGCTGGTCGGGTGATGGTAGGCAGCACCACTGTTAGGTGCTTAGGAGCGCTGCTCCACCGCAATCCCCCACCAAAGGGTTCAGGCTTATGGTGAGCCTCTATGGGATGCCCCTATTGCCCCTGCCTATCGATGGGCCCTATTTAAGTGGCCGCTGTCCTCCCTCATTCTCCTGGTAGCCTTCGGGGGGGGGGGGGTGTCGGTATGTATGCTATGCATTTACGTGTTTTAGACTTATACTTTATTTCATTTCCTTTGTGTCAGCCGCCGCGCTGTCTTGCTTTATTATGACTGTATTTAAAATTGCCGCCGCACGCCTTTTCTGTCACTATGTTCCGCGCTTGGCGGCGGCGGCGTTAACTCAGGCGCCGGCGCACCGTCATTGGCTGCTTGTCATGTATGTGCTGGCTTCGCGCTCTTGGGGGGGGGGGGCGGGGCCCGCCTATGGCGCGTTCCACGTCATTGCTAATACCGGCCTGCCCCTCGAGGTATACCGACGCCATCTTTGTCTGCTTGGTTGGCTTATGCGCGACAGACCCCTACCTACCGCGGTCCGTAAGTGCCCTCGCGGGCGGCTTTATTATCTCATTTTTATTACTGTCTGCTTACGGCCCCTTTTTATTATGTCTTTCAGGCGGGCGAATCCATTGGCTTCTCCCGGCCCTCTTTTAGTTTGCCAACTTGTATAGGCCTAGTGTAATTACTGCCACTCCCTAGTGGGTTATTGGGGCATCCAGGGTTGCTTTTTAGCATTAATTCCTATCGGCCTATAGCGCTGCTATAATCACCATATGGAGGCATCTCAGGATAATGTGACCGGGGTTCCTTCGGGACAAGCCCGGCTGTGTGTAGCGTGTGGGCAGCCTCATGCTGAAGCTGACAAGGCGCGGGTCTGTGTACCCTGTGCTGAGCAGGTGCTTGCACTACAATCTGGCCTTCCAGTGGCTGGGCCTGCACCTCGTATAACTTCACCTACCCCCCCAAGCTTAAATCTCACTCCTACTGAGTTGCATACAAGTGGGGATTCTCAGCCTGATGTGTCTTCTAGACTGGCTACTGTTGAGAAGTTGATTGCTAATACCTTGGCGCGTAAGGCCCCTGCTAAAAAGCAGCACTTAACGCCTAATGTCACTCTTTTTCCTATGGAAACTGAGGTGTTTTGGGATCTTTGTGGCTATACCCCTTCGGATGAAGGGGAGCTTTTCTCTGACACAGGGTCATCTGATGAGAGGCCAACCCCTGGACCCCGGATGACACTGACAGATTGCTGACCCAGATTTTTGAGGTTCTGTCCATTTCTCCCCCTGTTTTGGCTCCCAGGCAAAGGGGGGAACTCTTCCATACAGCTAAATCACGTTTGGAATTTCCAGAGCAAGCACATTTCAATAACCTTGTACTCAAGGAATGGGAGCGCCCCAGTAGACTTCCCGGGGTACCTAAAAGTTGGGATAGGAAGTATCCCTTTCCTGCTGATGTGGTAAAGTGTTGGTCATCCCCTCCCGAGGTGGATACCCCGGTCCTAGGGTTATCTAACACCTCTGTCATGCATTCCCCTGACTCTACTACCTTGCGGGATGCTGAGGACCGGCGCATTGACCAGCTGGCGTCCCATGCTTTTGCATGTGCAGGGACGGCGCTGCGCCCCTGTCTGTGCTTCTGCCATTACCACTGTGGCCACTAGAACCCTTATCAGAAATATTCTTGATAGTGCCCCTGATGACTTGCCTTGTGAGGTGTTCAATGCACTCTCCAGTTGTGATGTTTTTTTTTAATTTTCTCCTCTCTGCCTTGGATGACACCATTAGAATGTGTGCCAGGACATCTGCCCTTGTGGTGGCTATACGCCGTTCGGTTTGGCTACGCCAGTGGGCTGCTGACAACGCTGCCAAGAAGGCCCTCACTGGGTTTCCCTTCAAAGGACTACGCCTGTTTGGAGACCGCCTGGACCTTTTTGCTAAGGGAGGCAGGTTACCCCATCCCTGGCGGTAATCTCGGCCCTTTCGGGGTCAGGGCTCCTTCTCCTGCCCCTACCATGGTGCTAGACAAGGGAGGGGGGTTTCCTTTACTGGGGCCCGGCGAGATTTCTGGGGTAGGGGCAGAGGACGTGGGCATCCTGGCTCCTCCTGGGGCCCCAAGGCAAAATCCTCTCTCAAGCCCCCTCAGGCATGATGGAGCGCCCTCACCCATCCGGGTGGGGGGACGGCTTCAGCACTTCGCTCACGTCTGGAGGCTTCATGTCTCAGACCAGTGGATTCAGGAGGTAGTGTCCTCCGGTTACAAGATAGAGTTTGCTGCCTGGCCGCCCCCAAGATTCATCAGATCCCGGATTCCTCAGGACCCTGTGGTAGCCCAGGAGCTAGTGCAGGCAGTGCAAGGCCTCCTGGAGCTGGGGGTCATCTGCAAGGTCCCTTTAAGAAAAATGGGCAAGGGTTTCTATTCCAACCTATTCAGTTCCCAAAAAAGATGGTTCAGTCAGGCCCATCCTAGACTTGAAAATCCTCAACAAATTTGTCAGGAGCAGGCGCTTTCCCATGGAAACTCTGCGCTCTGCCATCAGCTCCCTGCGCCAAGGGGAATTCATGACTTCTGTGGACATCAAGGATGCTTACCTTCATATTCCTGTATTTCCAGGTCATCAAAGGTTCCTCAGGTTCGCTCTGGAGAATCAACACTACCAGTTTGTGGCATTGCCCTTTGGTCTCACCTCAGCTCCCAGGGTGTTCACCAAGGTGCTGGCGGGCGTGATGTCTCTGCTCAGGTATCAGGGCGTCCGCGTGCTTCCTTATCTGGACGACATTCTCATCACCTCCCAATCTCTGCATCAGGCAGAATTGGATACTCAGCTGGTGGTGTCCACCCTGGAGTCATTTGGTTGGGTGATCAACCCACTCACTGTCCCCCTCCTTGGTGATCCCATTCCTAGGAATGAATCTGGATATAGTTCAGGCAAGGATTTTCCTTCCTCAACAGAAGGTGGACAGTCTGATTGCACAGGTCCAGTTCCTGCTATCTTGTCATCATCCCTCCATCAGGCAGGGAATGCAGCTGGTGGGCCTGATGGTGGCATGCTTCGAGGTGGTCCCTTATGATCAGTTCGACTTGAGGCCTCTGCAACTCCACCTCTTGTCAGTATGGGACAAGGACCCATCATCCCTGGACAGGGTCTGTGTGCTCTCCCCCCTGGTCAGGAGGTCCCTCTCGTGGTGGATGGACTCAAGGAACCTGTTGGGGGGCAGATCCTTTCTTACCCCTTCCTGGGAGACGGTCACCACGGATGCCAGTCTGTCAGGTTGGGGGGGTTTCTGGAAGTCCCTGCGGTTCCAGGGGAGGTGGGGCCCTCAGAAGGCCCACACACCTATCAATGTCTTGGAACTGCGGGCGATCAGGTTAGTTCTGGCTCAGTTGACTACTCACCTTCAGGGCCTGCCTGTTCAGGTGCGCTTGGACAACCAGACGGCAGTGGCCTACATCATATCATCAGGGAGGGACCCGGAGCAAGGGGGCCCTCCAGGAAGTGTCTCTGATCCTGACCTGGGCGGAGACCAATGTTCCCTGCTTATCAGCTGTGTACATCCCAGGGGTGGAAAATCTCCTGGCAGACTCTCTGAGCAGGGGGACCTCTCGCCAGGGAGAATGGTCCCTATGCAGCAGGGTGTCCAATCTCTGTGTCACCGTTGGGGCCAACCAGATGTGGCTCTGTTTGCGTCCCATCACAATCACAAGCTACCGGCCTTTGTCTCCCTATCCCAGGATCCTCTGGCCTTGACCACGGATGCTCTAGCAATGTCATGGCAGGACTTTCAGTTTCTGTATGTCTTCCCTCCATTCCCCCTGTTGGGCAGGGTTCTGTGCAAGATTGCTCTGGAAGGGGTGCCAGCAATTCTGGTGGCCCCCAGGTGGCCAAGAAGAGTGTGGTTTGCAGACGTGGTGCAGCTGGCAGTAGATCAGTACACTCTGACGGCCTGGCTGCTGAAACCTCCATCTTGATGGACAAGGGGCTGTCTTCCTCGGTTGTGGATACCTTGATTAAGGCTAGGAAGAAGTCTTATTCTTCTATTTATTACCGGGTTTGGCGTGCTTACATTGACTGGTGTGACTCTAAGTCTCTTCCCTGTCGTGTCTTCTCTATTCCCAGGATTCTGGAGTTCCTACAGCATGGGTTGGAGATGGGGCTCCAACTTAGTACTCTGAAGGGTCAGGTTTCTGCCCTGGCTGTTTTCTTCCAGAAGTCCTTTGCTCAGCATTCTCTGATTAGGACTTTTTTCCAGGGGGTGACTCATGTGCGTCCCCCACGTAAGACTATGGTGCCTGTTTGGGATTTGAACTTGGTTTTGTCAGCCTTGCAGGGTGCTCCTTTTGAACCTGTGCAGGATGCTTCCCTGGCCATCCTTACCCTCAAGGTTGTTTTTCTGGTGGCTATCACCTCTGTTAGGCGTGTGTCTGAGTTGGCGATGCTTTCCATTCAGCCCCCCCTACTATGAGAGACACCAGAACAAGGTGATGTTTTGCTTCAAGCCAGATTTTCTGCCTAAGGTAGTGTCTGCCTTTCATTTGAATCAGGACATTGTTCTTCCTTCATTGTGCCCTAATCCTAGTAATGCTAAGGAGAGGGTCTTGCTTTCTTTGGATGTGGTTAGGTGTCTGAAGTACTATCTGGTGGCTACTGCACCTTTCAGAAAGACTGATGCTCTTTTTGTAGTCCCTTCTGGTCCTAGGAAGGGCTTGGCTCCTGCCAAGTCTACTATCAGCAAATGGATCCGTTAGGCTGTGATTCAGGCCTATTCTGCTAAGGGGAAGAATCCTCCCTTCCCCCTTACTGCTCATTCTACTTGTGCTATTGGTGCTTCTTGGGCTTTTCAACACCAGGCTTCTGTTGAACAAGTTTGCAAGGCCGCTACTTGGTCTTCTGTTCATACCTTTTCAAAGTTTTACAAGGTTGATGTTAGGGCCTCAGCTGATGCTGCTTTTGGCCAAAAGTTTTTGCAGGCGGCAGTGGTCTAAACTGTCTGCTGTTAACTTTGGGGATCCCACCCTACTTTATGGACACTGCTATTGGATGTCCCGATAGTAAGTACTATATCTGGAGCAGGACGTACTGTATACTAAGAATAATACAATTCTGTGATTACTCACCTGTAGAATTGATATTATGAGTATACAGTACGTCCTGCTCCACCCCACCCTTGGTTTTGCATTATCTTGGATCCCCTGTATGGTGATTGTTATCATTGTTATAGTTACTAGTTTGGGTTGTTTTAATTCTCCCAGCTTCTCGTTAACTGCTTTTCAATGCTGGGGATTTGTGGGAGGTCCCTGGGTATTTGAGGGGCCGGGAGGAGCCTATTTTCGATGTCTCTGCAGTCCAGCGCCATCTGGCGGAGTAATACCCGATAGTAAGTACTATATCTGGAGCAGGACGTACTGTATACTCATAATATCAATTCTACAGGTGAGTAATCACAGAATTGTATTTTTCATAACTGTAGTGTTATGTGTAACTGATGTAGTGCAATCGTGCTATGTTCTTAATTTTTAGGGGTGTATTTGATGCTTCCTTAAAAATGGCTTGTTTTTATGGACTATACACTTGGCTAACCCATACAATCTTCGGGATAAACATAGTTTTTATACCTTCGGGTAAGATGTGTTTGCATGTTTGTCCTGTGCCTGTATGTCTCCACATATATTGGCGTGTATATGTGGCTTGCTTATAAATATATACTATTTTACTGTATTGGTAATACATATACCCAGTGGAAGACCAAATAGCCCAAGATTCACCCTTGTTGTACACCACTTGTAAGTGGTCTCTTTTCACAAATTTCAACAACCATACGGCAATCTGGAATATATTCCTTTAGCCACCTGCATATACACTTAAGCAGACATTGAAGAACCACAAAAGGTTAAGTGTAAAGTGTAAAATTAAGGTATATCTGTGTTATCTCAGGCAGCTGGTTTTAGATTTTGGTATCCTGTTCTACAATAAAGGCTAACATGTTACATTCAGTGTGTGAAAGGGTCCTCTACTTCTGCCTGTCTGTTTATTTAAGTGTACTGCTCCTTTTAATTCCAGTAAAATGGAATGTAACAGGATTATTTACTTGGCATGAAATAAAAGAAACAGACAAGCAAAATGAAAAACTGCTAAAGATTTGTTAATGGCTTTGCAAGCATATACCTAGTTATAAATAACACTGGAGCTCAACGTGACCGTACCTCGCCTAAATTGAATTAAATTTGGTGAGGTAGGGTAACGTTGAGCTCCAGTGTTATTTATAAATGGGGGGGCCCAACAACCCCATCACCTGCTAACAAGGTATTGTTATACACAAAGCCCGTTACCTAACCAGCCACACCGTTATGCTACCTGGTGACATTCACACAGTGTAGCTTCCTCCTCCCTTTTTTTTTTCATTTACAGTATGTAGCTTGGCTTGGGTCGTAGACACCTAGGTTCTAACAAACCCATTTTTGTTTTGCAAGCATACATTGACGTTGCTTTATACAGCTTCAAGTAAGCTCACATAAGACCTTCACCTCTAAAAATCCTTAAATTGAACTTGCAAAGCCTCTTGATAATATCTACATCTAAAAAAGCTAAACAAAAATAAGGGTTTGCTCTAACCAGGTCTCCATCAATTATTTACTGTTATGGTTTATCTTTGTGATTGCACACTGTTCTGTTTTATCATGAATATACCTATTCACTTGTATCTCCTTTGTAAATAGATATATTCATTTTCCACATTGTATCTGCTTTATGATGCTTATCTGCTTATCAGTTTTTATAAGGTTAACACTCTGTATCTTCGGATCATGGATTGCTGACACTTTCTTTATTCTACTTTTTTTTTTTAATTCTTTATTTAAAGGTTTTGCATATAAACATACAGAAGAAAGGATAACAGATTACAATACATTACAATAGACATTACGGGAAGTGAGCATAGGGTATAAGGGCAGGGGTTGGGGTGAGGCAATAGGGCGAGGGAGCAGCTTGAAGATCTATACAATCCCGCACGCAACCAGCACGACGGTGTGTTTAAGGCTTTCTGGTGGGGCCCACGACTACCGACCCGGGCAGCCCCCTCCCGCCTATGATTTGCCGAGGCCTCTCCCTGCAAGGCACCCACGTGCGTCTGTACTGCTCGTCTCTGTCATGTATTGCAAGTGTGAGATCCTCCATCTCTGATATGTTCAACACCTCCTCAACCCAGCTCTTCGCAGTGGGGGCTCTTTTTTGTTTCCAAAATCTTGGAATCGCTAGCTTAGCCGCATTCAACAGATCAACCTGCAGAGATTTCTTATACTTGCTTACAGGACGATGCGTTGAATGCAGCAGGATCTGAGCGGGGTCTGTGAGGGTCTGACCCCCTGTGAGTTGGGAGATAATGGCCAGCACCCCTTCCCAGTATGCCCGGATCTTGGAGCAGGACCAGAATATGTGAACCAGAGTGCCCTGCTCGGTCCCGCACCTCCAACAATGTGGATCCACCGAGGCAGACATTTTGTTGAGCCTGTCAGGCGTATAATACCACCGGGTTAGTACCTTATAATTAGATTCCTGCACTCTGGTAGCAATTGAGGATCTGTGAGCAAGTGAGGCAATCTTCTCTCTCTGGTCCCCGTCAAACTCCGTCCCTAAGTCGGCCTCCCATTCCCTCCAGAACGCCGGGGGGCTGTCACACTCCCCCACCAACATTGAATATAATTTGGAGGTTTCACCCAGGCAAATCCTCTCTAGCTCAGTATGAATCCTACACCTATCCCTCCTCAAGCCCTGTCCAGACACAAAGGACTGCAAACGTATTAGAGTCCATGGGTCAAGGTCTGCATTTCCCCATCTGGTTCTCAAATCTGACAGTGATGACCACCCTCTCTCCGAAATCAAATCCCCGGCTCTCAGCTGACGCAACTCACTCCATCCCCTGAGGTCTGCTCTGGATGACCCAGGGGCTAATAACAGGTTATCTATTATGGGTACCATAGGGGAGGGCCATGGGGAGATCTCCGAATAGGATCTGTACTTCCCAAAGACCCTCATTGTTGCGGCAATAGTCTGGTGTCTCCTCAGGTCTAGGGGTAGGTCCCCCCTGCCCCACATCAAGATATCCGGTGGGGTGAGAGCCATGGTACGCTCCAGCTGGACCCATCTTATTGTGTCCTGGCACGTCGCCCACTCGCAGATTCTCTGTAGGTGTGAGGCCACGGAGTAGAGCCTAATATCGGGTAAAGACATGCCTCCCTGATTTTTGGGCCTATAGAGTGTGCGTCTCCCAATCCTCGGACGCTTTTTATTCTTGGTGTGCCACACACCCCGCTTCACTTTTAAATATTCTTCACTTATTGGGTTAACTCACCGCCAGGTGACGCTGTGCAGAGAGGAAGTCCTGCAACGAGCCCCCTTCCGGCCCACACACACCCGGCACCTCCCTCCAACCACCAGTATTTTTCTCTCTGCTTGACGACAAGACAGAAGATTGAAGTCTCCTGCTTACAGGTAGCCGGGGTCTTACCCCGGCACCCCCCTTTTGGTCTATTTCTGCCCGGTTTGAGTGTTTATACCTTGATGGTGGAATGGAAGCCTCCCAGCCTAGGCTGCTCACTGGGCAAATGGTAGATGGCACTATAGGTGCCTAGGAGCTTATCTCCTCCGCTCGACCCCCTCTTTTGGGGGCAATGCGGCTATCCGGCATGGTGATCCGGAAATGGGATGCCCCTGTCCCGAGGGTCCCTGTAGCCCCTTACTCTCCCGTTACGATCCCTTCTCCCTTCACTATGGGGGGGGGGGGTTAGAGGGTTGTGTATTATGTGTGTGTTTTTCACAGTATAACTTTATTATAACATGTGTGTTTTACTTTATGCATTGAGCAGTCTGTGGACTCTTTTCCCTCTTGGGAGCTTCCTCGGCCAGGTCTGCTTTTATAGTACTGGCCGGCTTGTGTGTTTAGGTCAGCTTGGGGGGCGGCTGGGGCAGACCGCGCTGGGCAGGTTGGCTTGCCGCCTGAGTTTCCACAGCCCCCTCCCGCCTCTCCCATTCCCCGCTAGTCTCCTTGCGGCCACTGTATGGCAGGTTTTCTGTCGGTATGGCTGCACTATGCTGTTTCCTCTCCTCCTCCCCCCCTCCTTCGTCTCCCCCCTCCGCCGCCTCCTGCCTTGTTGTGCGCGTGTAGCGGCTCATCTGGTTTTAATTCCTGGATGATTTGGCCGCACTGATCGAGCTTAGGGGGCGGGTCCCGGTGACGGGGGCGTGGCGCCGGTGGTAGCGTCATGCGGCCGGCCCCAGCTTCACTTCCTTCCTTCAGGTTTAAAGGAAGTCACGTGGGGGAGGGGGGCGCGCTGCCGCACATGGTTGTATTTACCTTTGCTGCTGCTGGCTGCTGCATCGTCCCTCCGGTTGCTGCTCTCGGTCTTTTCAGGTAAGCGGCCCCACCCTGGTGGGGCCGTTGAGTGGGAGTTAAATATCTATAATGTGTAGATATGGGGCGAGTGTTTTGTTAAGGAGGTATCATTTTTTGGATTTATTAAGGGGCAAGGTTGTGGTCTTTTTAGTTCATTTAAAGGCACTTTGGGGCCATGCATAGATATGTTTTTGGCTTGTTACACGCATGTGGGGATCTGATTGTGGTTTTTCTTTTCCTTACAGATCCCGGGATCCCTGTTTATGGTGGCCCTCCGGCTCTATGTTACTTGGCTAGTCTTTCTTTTTTTAAAAAAAAAGGAATATTGGGATATTTTTATATTTAAGAATATACATATATAATCTATATATATATATATATATATAGATTATTAAGGGGGACCTTCTTTTTTAAAAAAAAAAAAATCCTCCCTTCCGGGACATTTACTAATAAGGTGGCATCCCGGGTTGGCTTATGCCTTAAAGCCCAAAAAATTGCGAATACCATAAATCACCATATGGAGGCTTCCGTTATTGCTGGAAACGGTTCTTCTGAGCCATTCGGGGGGTGTATAAGTTGTGGGGCTCTGCTCCCAGCTGAGGATGTCTTTATTTGCATCCCTTGTGCAAAGCAGAGCATTGCGCGTCAGTCTGTTGCTTCGGCTGCTGGCCCGTCGCAACCTTCATCATCTCCTACCTCTCCCTCCCTGTTCCGGACCCTGCATGACACTGTCAAAAGTGGGGATTTGCAATCCGAGGTGGCGGCACGGTCGGCCAGCCCCCGGAAATTAGTGCCCGTTAAAGCAGGGTTAAAGGCCCCTGCAAACGGAAGCACCTGACTCCAGTACCTTCGGCTCCACAGGACGAGTTATGTGAGCCTGTGGAATGGTCCGATGGATCCCCAGATGAGGAAGAATTCCTGTTGGAGTCAGATGAGCCTGCAGATCAGCTTGAGGCTGATGCGATTGGCGATTGGTCGGCGGGGGTTGCTTTTGACACCCCCTCCATTCTGGCTCAAATGTTTAAAATTTTGAATTTAGATCCGCCTGAGGATGTCACCCTGCCAAAGGGTCAGTTGTTTAAAGAGCCTCAGCCGCGTTGGGTTTTTCCCAGACAGCACCACTTTGAGAGGGTGGTCATTAAGGAATGGGAACATCCCACGCGGTTATCTGGAATCCCAGTTGGGAAAAGCGTTATCCTTTTCCGCCAGAGTTGGTGAAGCTTTGGTCTGTCCCTCCTGACGTCGATACCCCTGTGCTAGGGCTCTCCAGCACGGCTATGGTACAGTCTGCTGAGACCACTGTCCCTAAAGATGGGGAAGATCGTCGGAGAGATGGCGGTCATCCGGCCGGTACCGCGCTTAGAGATGGGCCTCGGTTTCTACTCCAATCTTTTCGCAGTCCCCAAGAAAGATGGGTCAGTTCGTCCCGGCCTGGACTCTCATCAACACAGAGTGTTTCTTCCTTTTGCTCAAATTCACACGAGAACGCTTCAGCTTTTTCTGTCGGCGTCTTGGGACCAGCAGCCTCGGTCGCTGGATCAGTCCTTCCAGTTGTCCTCCCGGGTCCGGCAGTCCCTCCTGTGGTGGTTGGTCTCGACCAATCTTGTGTAGGGCAGGTCCTTCCTGACCCCCCTTTGGGAAATTGTCACCACGGACGCCAGTCTGTCGGGATGGGGCGGATTCTGGAAGGAGCTGCAGTTTCAAGGACAGTGGGTACCTCAAGAGGCCCACTTACCCATCAGTATTCTGGAACTGAGAACCATCCGTCGGGTGCTTGCTCTCCTGACTCAGCACGTTCTGGGCCTTCCGGTCCAGGTGCGTTCGGACAATCAAACAGCGGTTGCTTACATCATTCTTCAGGAAGGGACTCGCAGTCTGAGTGCTCTCAGAGAAGTGTCCCTGATCCTGACCTGGGCGGAGGCCCATGTTCCTTGTCTCTCGGCGGTATACATTCCAGGAGTGGAGAACCAGGTAGCGGACCAGTTGAGCAGGGGCTTTCCCCGTCTGGGAGAATGGGCTCTCCATCCTCGGGTGTTTCGCTCACTGTGTCTCCGATGGGGGACACCAGAGGTGGACCTGTTTGCCTCTAGTCACAATCACAGGCTCCCGAACTTCGTGTCGCTCTCCCAGAATCCTCTGGCTCTGGCAGTGGACGCCATGTCCCTGAGCTGGGGGGATCTGGGATTTCTATACCTGTTTCCTCCGATACCCATGCTGGGCAGGGTGGTTCGGAAGTTGGCTCTGGAAAGGGTGTCTGCCGTTCTCGTGGCCCCAAGGTGGCCAAGGCGAGTGTGGTTCGCAGACATCGTTCGGCTGGCAGTGGACCAGTTCGTTCTGCCTCTTCGGCCCGATCTGCTCACTCAGGGTCGGTTGTGTTACCCCAATTTACCAGCGCTGGGTTTGACGGCCTGGCTGCTGAAACCTCCATCTTGAGGGAGGAGGGTCTTTCTGACTCAGTCGTTAAGACTCTGATCAGTGCCCGGAAGAGGTCTTCTTCTATCATCTACTATAGGACTTGGAAAGCCTATATCGCTTGGTGTGAGATGAGATCTTTTCCTTGTAGGGTCTTTTCGGTCTCCAGGATTCTGGAGTTTTTACAATCAGGGCTTGACTCTGGTCTTCAGCTAAGTACGTTGAAAGGGCAAGTTTCTTCCTTATCTATCTTTTTTCAGAAGCGTTTTGCGCTTCAGCCTTTAGTTAAAACTTTTTTCCAGGTGGTTACGCATGTGCGGCCTCCCAGGAAACCATTACTCCCGGTTTGGGATTTGAATTTGGTTCTTTCTGCTCTTCAGGCTCCTCCTTTTGAGCCTTTGCAAGATATTGCTTTGTCTACCCTGACTCAGAAGATTGTCTTCTTGGTAGCGATCACTTCGGTCCGGCGTGTCTCGGCGGCCTTGTCTATCCAGGCACCTTACTTTGAGAGGCATCAGGATAAAGTGGTCTTTCGGTTCAAGCCAGACTTTCTTCCTAAGGTTGTTTCTGCTTTTCATTTGAATCAGGATATTGTTCTTTCCTCCTTGTGCCCTAATCCTAAGAATGACAAAGAGAGGGTTTTGCATTGTTTGGATGTAGTACGCTGTGTTAAGTACTACTTGATTATCACGTCTCCTTTTCGTAAGACGGATGCCTTTTTTGTTGTGCCCTGTGGGCCTAAGAAGGGTTTGGCACCAGCCAAATCTGCCATTAGCAAGTGGATACGTCAGGCCGTTACTGCGGCCTATTCTGCTAAGGGGAAAGTTCCCCCTTTTCGTATCACTGCTCATTCTACTCGCGCCATTGGGGCGTCTTGGGCTTTTCAGCACCAAGCTTCTGTTGAACAAGTTTGTAAGGCCGCCACTTGGTCTTCTGTTCATACTTTTTCTAAGTTTTACAAAGTTGATGTGCGAGCCTCAGCGGATGCTGTTTTTGGCCGCAAAGTTCTGCAGACTGCAGTCATTTAACCCTTTAAATGCCAGCCACGTAAATTTTACGTGGTTGCTTCTCCTGGACTTAAGTGCCAGCCACGTAAAATTCACAAGCCTGGCATCTACCCCTGCTAGTGGGCAAAAAAAAAAAAAATACTCACCTGACCCCTCCTTAGATCCGGCCGGGTCTCCTCTTTAATTTGGTGCCATCCGATCCCCTGTGGGGTCTCAGATGGCTCCAGGAGAGCCCCCGGGAATAGTGCCCCCCCCCCCCCGCTTCGGCAGCAGCAGCTGCTATCTGTGAAAAAAAAAAAAAAAATGACATTCACTTACCTTAGGTCGCGCTGCCTCCCGACAGGTCTCTTCTTCACTGGGGGGGCCTCCGATCGCCCCCCCTGGCTCTTCAGCTTCAGGGGAGAGCCTGAAAGGGCTCTCCCCCCTCCTGCTCCGACGGGCCCCGCCATCTTGTGATAAGCCCCGCCCTCTGGGGGTGGGGCTTATCGTGACCCTCGCTCAAGCTCCGCCCCTTTGGGGGTGGGGCTTATAGCTATCCCTGCTCAAAGCCCCGCCCCCTTTGTGACGTCACTCACCGGGTGTCGTCCTGGCTCCCGGCTGTTGTTCATTCAGATGCGATCATGCTGGCCACAGGAGCAGAGGGGCAGGTGATCAGATCATCACCTGCCCCTCTGCTACTGCAGCCAGCATGATCACATCTGTCAACACATCGAGGGACAAAGGAGCTGACGATCGGAGGTAAGTAAAGTAAAAAAAAAGTTTTTATTTTTTAATAAAATTTTTTATTAAAGTGTCAGTGTGTTTATTTTTACTGTTAACCCCTTGTGAACTGGTAAGGGGTCCATGAGACCCCTTATACCAGTTCACGAGGCATCCCCTATTACCTGCCTCCCCAAAGGCCAGGGGGGGCAGAAGAGCCCGGGCCCACATAGGGTATGTGGGCTCGTAGGCTGCAGGGTGGGGGGGCCACAAAAGCTGGCCCCCCCACTCTGTGCCTACAAGCCCCCATAGCTGGTCCCGGGCTGGTTATGACGGGTAGGGGGGACCCTAGGTCTTTTTTTTTTTAATTTTAAGGGTTAGGGTTATGGTTAGCCTAACCCTAACCCTTAAAATTCCCCAAAAAAATGAGGCCCCCCCCCCCCCCCGGGAGGGGGGACCCCTACGTCATTTTTTTTTTAATTTTAAGGGTTAGGGTTAGCCTAACCCTAACCCTTAATTTTTTTCTTTTTAAATGACGTAGGGTCCCCCCTCCCGGGGGGGGACCCTACTTCATTTTTAAAAAAAAAATGTAAGGGTTAGCCTAACCCTTAAAATTCTGCCAAAAAATGGGTTCCCCCCCCCCTTCCCGGGAGGGGGGATGCTACGTCTTTCTTTTTTTTTTTTTTTTTTTAAAGTGGACCAACACCCAGGCTGATCGGCACGGGAATCTATAAGATTCCAGGGCCGATCAGATCCCTCACCGCGGGGCATCTGAAATCGGGATGCCCCGCTGTGTGAAACTCCCCAGGACGCCCCATTCGCCTTACCTTATCCCCGTTCCAACGATGCATGCGCGGGCCTCCACCGCCTCTCACGCTTCTCTCTAGCAGGGCGCCGTTTGTGAATGGCCGGCGCGGGCACGCTCCCTGTTAGAGGGAAGCGCGAGATGCGGCTGCCAGCGTGCTCGGAGCTGCTGTGGTTGTCCGTGCATACCACAGCGGCTCTGAGCGCTCTGATTGGACGAGCGCTCACGCATGCGCCGTAGGAGCGGGGTGAGGTGAGTTTTTTTATACCTTTCTCGGGGGTTTCACGCAACGGGGCACCCCCGCGGAAGTGGAACAAAACCCAGGATAGTGAAAATCCTGGGTGTTGGCCCACTTTAAGGGTTAGGGTTAGGTTAACGCTAACCCTTAAAATTCCCCCCAAAAAATGGGGTCCCCTGGGAGGGGGGATCCTATGTCATTTTTTCTTTAATTTTAAGGGTTAGGGTTAGGCTTAGCCTAACCCTAACCCTTAAAATTCCAAAAAAAATGGGGTCCCCCCGGGAGGGGGGTCCCTATGTCATTTTCTTTTTAAATTAACCCCTTGCGTTTATAGTGTGGATAGTAGTATTTTGTTTTTAAATGTTATAAAGTGCTATTTTCAGTTTGGGGGGGGGGGTCTCCTGGGCAAGAATGGGGGGCTATCGATACATATGTGGTACCGTTGTAATCGGGAGAAATGGGGCTATCACATGCAATATGGTTTTCATTACTAAAACAAATGTTTTATTTAAAATAAAGGAGACAATTGTTTAAAAAATATTTTATTTATTTTTTTGTTTTTTTACGCAAAAATATTTAAAAAACAGCAGAAAAATTACAAACAAGACATTTGATATATTTGATATATTTTCCAGGAAATTCCAGCAAAAATCACGGTTAAACATGGCGCAAAATGGGGAAAAATGACCAACAGAGGGTGACAAAAGTTCAAGTAGGCTGGCAATTAAAAGGGTTAATAGTACCTATGCATGTTGGGTATTGTTCTGCTCGGGGGACCTTGCGCTTTCAGATTTAGCTTGTTTTTTCTTATTTGCATATTGATATTTTAGGAAAAGGTGTTTTTTATTCGGCTTTTTTATACATTTTCTTGTGAAACCCTGTGCAACCTAAGAATTCTTCAAGGGATTACTTCCAGAAAGATGAGCCCACGACAACAAGCTGGGTACGCTTAGAAAGCTTAAAATGTGTACTTTCCGGGAATATATGGTTTATGGGGGATATTCCAAATGTAAAGGCTTGTTTTGGTAGAAAAAGCACAAGGTGCGCACATTGTCTGCAGAGCTGAAATTTTGAAGTAAAATTGCTGTTACGCACATGCTTTACTTTGGTGTGTTTGGCAACTCTTCCCTTGACAGGACCTATGCATGCTGGGTATTGTTCTGTTCGGGGTATGTTGCTTTTTCAGATTTTCAGTTTTTTTCTTGTTTCCATATAGTTTTTTTTAGGAAAATGTGGTTTTGATTCTGCATTTTTATTCTTTTTTAGGGAAACCCTGTGCAACCAAAGAATATATTGAGGGGTTAACTCCAGAAAACTGCACCCATGTCAACAAACCTGGTACGTCTAGAAAGCTTGAGGTGTGTACCAGAGAATATATAGTTTGTCGGGGGTATTTCAAATGTAAAGGGTTGTTTTTCTAGAAAAACTGCAAGGTGCGCTTAGCACGTAGCATAGTTGTATTTTATCTGAAAATCTCCTAAAGCGTTGTTTCAGTTTGGGGGAGTCGCCTGGGCAGGAAAGGGTGTCTACCTATACATATGTGGTAACGCTGTAACCGGGATAAATTGGTGTTTCACGCGCAATAAGATTTTAGTGAGAAACTTACATTTTTTATTACAAAAAAACACTACAAATTGTAAAAAATAGTTTTTTGGGGGTTTTTTTGCACATATTTCATCCAAAAATATTGAGAATACACCTAAAAAATGACAAAGACATTTCATGTTAAAGACCAGACTCTGCGGAAAAAAACAATATATCACTTTCCTGGGAAATCCCTTCAAAAACCACAGTTGAACATGGGGAGCGCAAAATAGTGCAAAATGGTCTGGCAACAAAGGGTGACAAAATCTCAAGGTAGCCTGGCACTTAAAGGGTTAAGTTATGCTTCACCTGGCCTTGAGATGCCCATCCCTTGTGGACACTGCTTTTGGATGTCCCAATAAGTGAAGAATATTTAAAAGTGAAGCGGGGTGTGTGGCACACCAATAATAATACCATTTTGTGAGTACTCACCTGAAAAATGGATATTGTTGGTGTGCCACACACCCCGCTTCACTCCCACCCTTTTCGGTATTCCGAAGCCTTTATATGGTGAAGCCTTTATTTATATTGATTTATTTGAGGTTACCGGTAAAATACTGGTACCTTGTCTTTCTGCTTTTTAATATACTGGTGGTTGGAGGGAGGTGCCGGGTGTGTGTGGGCCGGAAGGGGGCTCGTTGCAGGACTTCCTCTCTGCACAGCGTCACCTGGCGGTGAGTTAACCCAATAAGTGAAGAATATTTAAAAGTGAAGCGGGGGGTGTGTGGCACACCAACAATATCCATTTTTCAGGTGAGTACTCACAAAATGGTATTATTCCAGACAAAACTCAGAAGGGACCTGCCAAGGTCAGTGAAGAAACTCGCAGGAATCCGGACCGGCAAGGCCTGGAACAGGTACAACAATCTGGGCAGGATAGTCATCTTTATTACGTTTACCCTCCCCATCCAGGAGAAGGTGGGTAGGTCCCACCTCTCCAGATCAGCTCTAATTCTCCTAGCCAATGGGAGGAAGTTCAGGGCCACTATGTTGTACAGGGAGCAAGGTAACTGGGTTCCCAGGTATGTTAAAGAGGCCCTGGCCCATTTAAAGGGAATGATTGTTGTATGGTCTTGATTAGGTCCCCCCCGGAGGGATACACTCATGGCTTCAGACTTATCAAAGTTGATTTTTAGGTATGAAAGCCTCCTGTATGTCTCAAATTCCTTCATCAGGACTGGAATCGTCATTGAGGGATTAGTAATAAAAAAAGAGTAGATCATCCACGTAAGCAGCGACCTTATGGGTGCTCTCGCAGGAAACCAGTCCCCGGATGTCATTGTTATCCCTGATTCTACACAGGAAGGGCTCAAGCGATAAGGCAAAGAGGAGGGGTGAGAGGGGGCAACCCTGGCGGGTTCCATTCCTGATCCACACCGGGTCTGAGAGGTGACCGTTGATCCTCACCCTTGCTGAAAGAGTGGTGTATAAGGCTTCAGTGAATAATCTCATATTGTTTCCCAGACCGATGTGCCGAAGGGACTCTTTTAGGAACGGCCAGCTTACCCTATCGAAGGCCTTTTCGGCATCGGTGGAGAGAAGCATCAGGGGGGGTCTCAGAGGTTTTGGCTGAATGTATGACATTAATGGCGCGAATAACATTAGGCTTGATTCAGAGACCCATTCGTCCGGACTTCCGTAGCTGTCTGTGAAAGTTTTGGTGGGTGTTTGTCATTTTTTTGCTTTTTTTCGTTCAATTTTCATTCGTACGAACGTTCGGAATGCGTTTTCGATGAACGGAAGCAAATCGGAACATTTCCATTACTTCGGATCATTTTCCAAACAAAATCGGAAATTTTCCGTTCGTTCAGATAACTTCCGTTGTTGGGATGGGTTTCCGTCTGATTCAGAGAGCTGATTTTCGACAGACCACCACCCTATTAATCCGTTTCATTTCCGATCCACTTACGGGACCCTTGAGGGCTCGGATTGCTATTGTTGAACATGTTTTGCGGCTATGTGGAGGAGTCTGCTTGCCTTTAGCACCAAGGCATTGCATTTATCAGCGTGGCCGAGGCCATAAATTGTATAGCAATGCATACCTGAATCAATACATTTCATGTATGCCTTATAGATGGATTTTAATGCTGACCTAAATTAGTCCTTAGCATGTAAACCTTTATTTTCCCACACATCCATATAATTGCTATATTTTTTTTAGACTTATGTCCTTTGTGAATTATATTAGGATTGTTGAACTTGAATCTTAATTTGTTGTAGGAGTTATTGTTTTAGTTGGTTACCTTTGCTTTGTGTAATTATTTTATATTTGGTTGCAGGAACTGCAAGATGTGCCACTCCCCCTTGCTCCTGATGCCCGTTCTTTGCCTGCAGAATGCGGGCCAGGGGTTCTCTAATCGGGCACTATGCAAAACCCGGCCCGTGGCGTGGGCCCTCTGGCTTTTGAAGTCCAGATTTAGGTGTTTGGACCATACGGGGGGGGGGGGGGGGGGCACTGCAGTATGACCCCAACAAGGTTATACCAATATTTTAATTTACCTTTTTTTTTTTAACAGGGACCACACGTGCCAGAGTGGCACAACTGAGTGTCAGGGTCCTTCAGTTGGTGGGCGAGATGCCGGAGCTGCGCAACTCGTTGGGGACCACAGATGAAGAATAATGTTCAGTGGCCTGCCATTGCTATGTAGTTTGTTTTTTATAGTTGTAAAAATTTGAAATTTTCAACATTTTTAAAAATTTTATATTTTATGATGGAATCATTAAAAAAAATGTTACATTGTCATTTCATTTACAAAATACATTAACACAAAACTAATGGGCCCAGAAATATTTAAAGATGAATATTCACATGACCAAGAAGTGATTTGGGTAAGTTTTAGGGTGCGGTAAATGAAGAAAAACATAACCGCGAAGTGATTTGGGTAAGTTTTAGGGACATAAAATGGAAGAAGAACCTAACCACGAAGTGATTTGGGTAAGTTTTAAGGGTTCAAAAGGGAAGCTGCAGGATAGCACTAAGTGGTTAGGGTGAGCTTTAAGGGTTCAAAAGGGAAGCTGCAGGATAGTGCTAAGTGGTTAGGGTTAGCTTTAAGGGTTCAAAAGGGAAGCTGCAGGATAGTGCTAAGTGGTTAGGGTGAGCTTTAAGGGTTCAAAAGGGAAGCTGCAGGATAGTGCTAAGTGGTTAGGGTGAGCTTTAAGGGTTCAAAAGGGAAGCTGCAGGATAGTGCTAAGTGGTTAGGGTGAGCTTTAATGGTTCAAAAGGGAAGCTGCAGGATAGTGCTAAGTGGTTAGGGTGAGCTTTAAGGGTTCAAAAGGGAAGCTGCAGGCTAGCGCTAAGTGGTTTAGCTAAACATTGTAGTAGAAGTGAGGGAGTCAGATATGTAGGCGAGCACTTTAATGAGTTAAGTTTGTAGTGCGCAGGCGCAAGATCGTAAGGACGATTATTTTTTGAAAAAATGAAACAGAATCTATCGGGAAACGTAAAGGATTCGTGTGAGGATACGATGGGAAAAGGGCAAAAACGAAAGGCTACGTTGTTACCTGAGAAAATGAATCAGAAAAGTCTTGATGGAAAATGACATCCTCATACTTGTACGAACGGACGGAGACTTTACAGAAGGCTTACAATGCATGCATAGAATCGCTCGCACGTTCATACGAGAGCGGGAACATTTGAAAATAATACGACATCGGCACTAAAACGGAAGGTTTTTTTTTGGCTCTCTGAATCGAGCCTATTGTCTCTAGCGCCTCTATGCAGTACAAACCCAGTCTGATCCAGGTGCACGAGATGGGGGACCAGCAGTGACAATCTATTAGCTAAGATTTTTGCATATAGCGTTAAGCAGAGAGATGGGTCTATAGCTTTTGCAGGATAACGGGTCTTTCCCCGACTTATGAATAACTGTGGTATGGGCTTCCAATTCCCTACTCGGGAATGCTCCCGGATTTTCCTCGTCAAGTATCGTGTTCCAGGCCCTTACCAATCGCGGCGCCAACAGTGCCTCAAAGGCTTTGTAGTACCTAGCCGTAAAACCGTCCGGCACCGGCACCTTCGCCACTGGTGTGAATTTAATTGCCTCCGCAAGTTCACCCACATTAATTGGGGTCTCAACCAGGGCTGCGGCTTCTTCTGAGACCTTCGGCATATTTGAACTCGCCAGGTATTGCCTAATTCTCTCTACTTGTCCCACCCCTGACGCGTCGCCGGATAGGCCATAGAGTCCCGAGTAATAATTCCTAAATGTTCCCGCTATGGATTCTGTTGGGCCTCGTCCAAAATTTCAGGTATGAAATTCTGGGTCTGCTGTTGTTTGAGGGCTCTTGCGAGGATGGCGCTATTTTTGTTGCCAATTTCATAATACCGCCTTTTACATTTTCTAATCACATGCTTGGCTTTTTGCCTTAACAGGGCGTTGAGGGCCACTCTAGCTTGCGTAAGCTCTCCGAGTACGCTCGCTGCCTCTGACTGTTTGTGGGAAAGTTCCAGAGCATTGACCCTCTCTGTCAGTCTCGCCAGCAAAGCTGTGTTTTCCTTCTTTAATCTCGAGGCCTGGTCAATCAGGATGCCCCGGATAGCGCTTTTGTGGGCTTCCCATAGGGTCAGGGGTGAGACCTCCCCATTGTCATTCTCGTTAAAGTACGAGGTGATACCATCTCTGACAGCCTGTAGCACCACTGAATTTTGCAGCAGGGATTCGTTTAGCCGCCATGTGAAGGGGGAGAGAGGCCTATTCACCAGGTCGAGATCCAGGTAAACAGGGGCGTGGTCCGAGAATGAGGGGGCGTAAATACAGTCACCTTAAGTTCGTTCCAACAAGCTGTGCGAGACCCAGAGGTAATCAATCCTGGAGTACGTCCCATGCACCCTCGAATAAAATGAATAATCCCTGGCCGTGGGGTTTCTAATTCGCCACGCATCCACCAGCTGTAGGCTCTGTAGTCTTTTCTTTAGGGATCTGAGAGCTTGTTGAGTAATTGCTGATTTACCCCCCGAGGTGTCGATGAGCGGGTCAATTGACAGGTTAAAATCCCCACCCAGGATCAGCTCACCCTCAGCAAATCTCTCGGCTTTATCCAATGTCTGCTTGAGGAACTGGACCTGACCCTGGTTGGGAGCGTACACCGAGATCAAAGTATAACACTTCTGGTTAATCAGACCTTTAACCATGACCACTCTCCCCGAATCATCAGCCCATGAATCCAGCAGAGAGAAATGAGCGTCCCCTGCAATCAAGATTGCCGCCCATTTTTTTTTCCCTTCAGCGGCACAGCTGGTGAAGACGTGTGGGAAAAATCTACTATTCATCTTGGGAGCCGCACCTCTTTTGAAGTGCGTCTCCTGGATGAAGATTATTTTTGCCTTGTATCTCCTCAACTCCTGCCACAGTATCGTTCTTTTTTCTGGCGTGTTCAGGTCTTTTACATTCAGGGACACAACCTTCAGCGAGCCCGTATTGTGAGCTCGCCGGGAGGCAGGACTCGAATAGATAAATTAGAATGAGGCTGCTGCTAAAGCCTCTGAGGTTGTGGGGTGTTGGGATGGGGGGGGGGGGGGGGTTGGTGTACTGGGTAACAGTTAAGACTGGAGGGATACACAGGTAGGGGGAGTAAACAAGTATGGAACTAAGAACTAGACTAACTGGTAGTCAACCGGTAAATCACGGTACACGTGCTCCGGGGATGGTGCTTTTTAGCGGAGAACGGTGGGGGTCCACCCTATCCCCCCGATAATAGTGAGGTGGATAAGCAGTCCGCTTCTTTCCTTACCCTCTGTGGGGACCGAGGTCGTCCCTAGAGGGGTGCACCTAGCGTATAGGGGGAGTAGAGGACTAGAGCCGTGAACTGCGGGGTGTGAGTTGCACTATATTTGTAATCTTGTCAGGTTGCACTCTGAGGCATGAGAAATATGGAGGGGTTTAGATGGCAGGACGGTTGGAGACCATAGGATTGAGCGACAGGGACGCCTGAGCACGGCCGCCCGGTCAGCAGCGCGTCCCAGGCGGGAGACCGCCGAGCACCCACGACAGCGGCCAAATCCGTAAAGGGTGGCAGTGAAGCCCGTGGGCATAATGTCACCGACGCGCCCCCTGTCAGGGGCAGGACGGCACACCAGGCGGTCACACGGCGGGTCCCAAGGGGACAAAGCCGGCCGACCGCCCATACACACGCGGCCGAACAACAACTATTCAAAACGGACCCATCTTAACAACATGCTAGTATAAACAGCAAGAGGGCCAGAGGCGCACGTCCCATGTGCTCGGTGCCACCGCCACCCCCACCAAGAGCGATACAACTTACTCTAACCCAGCAGGGCAGTATGGAATAAAACATAATACATAACACAACACAGGGGAGCCGGCTGGCGACCTGCGGGAGGCAAGTCCTCAGCCGGGATGCCCGGTCAACTGAAATATTCTTTCATGGAGCTCTTACCATAGCGCCACCCGCCTCTCCCACCTCGGTCGCTCACCCCACAGCTCTAAATCACAGGGTGGTGGGACTTACCGATGCGAGGAGGAACTGGGTGTCCGCGCAGTGGCATCAGAGGCCTCGTCTGTTTCTTCCAGCCCCACGAGGGGCTCTGGCTGCTCTCCGTGGCAGTCGTCCACCAACAGCTGGCAGGTCCGGAACAGTCCAGTCAGGCACATCCACCGGCGCCGCCTCCGGGAACTGGCTAGGAGATCTCGGCACGAAGAGGCCACAGTTTTTCCGAACTAGTAGTTGAAAAGGGTGCCCCCAGTGGTAGGTAGCTCTCTGGTTCTGGATACTGTCCAGCAAGGGTTTTAGAAGCTTCCTCATTTGCAAAGTCCTGCGGGACAGATCTTGTAGAATAATCACCTGAGCGCCCTGGATCGTAATGGGCCCTTTCTCCCAAGCTCGGCGGGTAATCTCTTCTTTAATTTTGAAGAAGTGAACCCTGCAAATTATATCTCTGGGTCTGTCTCTCCCCGGCGGACGGGGGCCCAGCACCCGGTCAAGTTCAACATGGTTAGTGCTGGGGAGCTCCAGGAACTCATTGAAAATTGCTGTTGCTCTAGCTGCAAGGCCTCGGGGCTCCACCGATTCAAGCACTCCCCTCATGCAAAGGTTGTTCCTCCGGTGTCGTCATGTGCAAAGATGAGTTCGGACACATGTCGCCTGCTCTCTATTTGCTGCTGTTCCAGAATTGCCACACATGCTTACAGCGACCTGTGCGAGCCCTCCACGCTGTCCACTCTAAGCGTGATGTCTGTCACCGCCCCCTGTAGGGTCGCCAGCTCCCTCTTAATAGCACCCACCATCCGGGAGACGTATCCATCGAAGTCACCTTTGGTAGGGAGGCCGCACAGGGCCTCATTGATGTTGACTCTAACCGCTTCTGCTACTACATGCGACAGGAGGTCGAGCGGGATGGATGGATGGGAGCCGTGGTCAGATACTGAAAGTGTGGGGCTACGCAGGGTCACTCCTCCAGCATGAGGGTTCAGTATGGCATTAGGCTCACCCCGCCCTGCATGGCGGGCAGCAGGATGAAAGGGGTCGCTCAGGCTCCCCCTGGCCAGGGGATCCCGTCCGGCCTGCCCCAGCTGTGATAGCCTCACTGTGTCCCATGGCCCTTGATCGCTTGGCCCATTTTGGAGACAGTCCCAGGGTGGACCTGCCAGGATGGAGTGGGACCCTCTGGGGGTGTCGGCGTGGCCGAAATGCTGCTCAGCTTAGGGGAGAAGGCGACCGATCCCGGCGAGAGTCGGGACATATCCCCACTAACCGGGGGCCTGCGTGCCAGACCCACGACCCGGGGCGGCGAATCTGGGCTTCTCGTGTCCAGTTCCAGGGACCCGGCGCTCTCCACAGATATCTGTGAGGTGGGGCCGCCATTTTGCTGCTGTGGCTCTCCTTCCATTGTGAAGTGGGTCCCCTGCCGCTGCGGGCCCTGGTAAAGCGGGCTCCGGCTGGAATCCAGGGGTAAGGGGACTGGGGCGCACCCACTAACCTCGGCGCCGCCAGGTGCTCTTCCAGTGGGGCCTGTGCGAACATCCGCCTCGCGGTGGATCTGAGCGGACACTAACTGGCAGTGTCTCCCGCTCACAGCTGTCTCGCGCCCGCCGCTCTCATCCTCCGGTGGCGGTGGAGGGCCCCCGCCCGCATCCGAAGCCTCTGTCTTCCGGCAGGCTCGCATCTGCCGTCTCTGTTCTCCGGCGACGGTGCGCAGAACCCTCCTCCACGGGGCCGCAAGTCCTCACCGCGCTGCGGGCAATCCGGACCGATCCGGCCAGGGTATGTAGGGCAGGCCATGTCTTCATGTGTTCCCGCACCTCTCGCCGCCACCTTGGTGTCCGCCCCCCCCGAAGTTCTGTCATTCCCCGGCCATGAAAGAAGGAGGGGATGAAGCAGTCCCGTAGCTTCTTGGGTGCTCCCCTGCCTTTCCCTTTTCTGGGCATCTGTTCCCTGGGCTTTTCTGTAGTGCCTGAGCGCCTCTAAACACGGTGCCAGTGCAGAGCTCCCCTCGCCCACGTCTCTACGGCGCCATGTCAAGCCACGCCCCCCTTATTCTACTTTTTAAATATATTTTTCCTCTTCATCTCATAAAAGGGGGTCCTCAGAGTGTAGGCAATGCAAGCGAAGATAGCTCTGAGTTTACATTGTCTCTTTAGGAGATGAACAGGCTGCCAACGAACAGCCTGATTGAACCTTTATTTCATCAGGTAAATAATACTACTGTACTGTCCAATCACCAGGAACTCAATCCCACCAAGGAATGACCTTCCAGGCGACCAGCTATTAGAAGTTTGCACAAATTGCATCTTGCCATCCCTGGTTATCCCATGCTCTGCTCATCAACTACATAAGTTAAAACTTTATATTCTAAGTATACAGCACGTCCTGTTCCAGAATATTCCTTACACATGGGTAATACATCCACAAGATGGCGCTGGACTGCAGAAAAGAGCTTGTGGCTCCTCCCGGCCCCATATAGGTCAGGGACCTCCCACAAATTCCCCAGTTTTCATCTGCAGTCTGGACTGCGAAGATAGAAGAAGGCTCTCTATATACGCAGGCGAACGGGGCTTACCAGCCTGCGGCCCTGCAGGACTATTACCACCCGTTCTGGACCGACTGCCTCCCAGCCTCGGCTGACTGGTTCGGATGAAGCTAGGACACCACCGGGGTCAGGTGCTTGAGGAGCGCGGCTCCGACCGCAGTCCCTGCTTTGACATGGGTAGGCGGTATAGGCCTGTGGTGAGCCTTGTGGGATGCCTGCTCCCGGGGTTTCCCCTCATTCCCTATCCCCCTTAGGTGTCTGCCCCTCCTCTCCTTTTTATTTCACTTTGGGCGTTAAGTGGCTGCTGCGGTATGTCAAGCAGCCTGAATTGCTTACTTGCTTGTGCCAGAATTGATTTTGTTGTATCCGGCACATCATGCTTAATGTGTTTTACTGTTAGCCGCCGCGCGCTTGTACAGCGGCGACATTACCTCATGCGCTGCCGCGCCGTCGTTGGACGGCTGGATCACGTGGGTGCGATTCACGCTCTTCGGGGGGGGGGGGGGGACTGGCTCTGCGGATGACGTTTTCCGCATCACTTCTCTGCGGCCCGCCCTTCGAGGTATATGCGGATGCCATTTTTACCTTCTCCGTGCTGCGTGTCTGCTGTTTCCTACCGCGGTCCGTGAGTGCCCCTGCGGGGTGGCTTTATATATATATTTTATTGTTCTTATGGGGATGTCTTCTTATGTCTTTCAGGCGGGTAGACTTCATTGTGGTTTCTCCCGGTCCTCTCCCTTTTAGTTAAGGCTATTACTGTTATATCTCCCACCTCCCTAGCGGGCTTTTGGGGTATCCCAGGTTGCTAGCGTCATTAGCGTTAACCCTATATTGGTCTGTTGTGCCACTCTAATCACCATATGGTGGCTTCTGGGGATAATGTGCTTGGGGTTCCTTCGGGACAAGTACGGCTATGTGTTGTGTGTGAGATATCCCCTATAAGTGATGATGTCAGGGTGTGTGTACCCTGCTCCCAGCAGGTGCTTGCGAAGCAGTCTGAGTTGCCTGTTACTGGGCCTGGTGCTGCGCCCCCTCTGGCTTCGCCTACCCCCCCACGCTTACATCTGCCCCCCTTGGAAGGGGCATACTAGCGGGGAGTCTCAACCTGATTTAGCTGCACGGGTGGCCAGCATTGAAAAACATCTTGCTGGGTCTGCCCCGCATAAGGCTTCTGCTAAGAATCGGCATTTATCTCCCGTGGTTTCCCCTCTTCCCTGTAGAAGATGAGGGCCCTTACTCACTCTCAGGTCCCTACCCCCTTGAGGAGGGGGAATTATATTCTAAGTATACACCACGTCCTGTTCCAGAATATTCCTTACACATGGGTAATACATCCACAAGATGGTGCTGGACTGCAGAAAACAGCTTGTGGCTCCTCCCGGCCCCATATAAGTCAGGGACCTCCCACAAATTCCCCAGTTCTTTCCTGCAGTCTGCGCTGCGAAGATAGAAGATAGCTCTCTATGTGGCGCAGGTGAGCGGGGCTTACATGTCTGCGGCCCTGCAGGACTATTCCCACCCGTTCCGTACCATATACTGCCTCCCAGCCTCGGCTGACAAGGTTCGGGTGAAGGTAGGTTAGTAGCACCAGTTAAAGAGGTGCTGAGGAGCTAGGCTACTACCGCAGTCCCTGCTCTGACAGGGTAGTCGGTTTAGGCTGATGGTGAGCCTTTTGGGATGCCCCCACTGCTTCTTGGGTGTTTGCCAGGTATTCCTGTGCAGTTAACCCTTTACTATAGGTGTTCCCCTCCTCCGTCACTTCTCCCTTGTCCCCTGGGCGCTGTTATCCCCCGGGAATCCCTTATGTTAACCTCTCTCGCTCTCACTTCGGGAGATCTCTGGGGGGGGGGTTTCATGGTAATGCTTGTTTTTTACTAATCCTTGTTTGTTATACTGTAAAACGCCGCCGCGCGCTTGTACAGCACTCCGCGGACAGCGGCGTCATTCTCCTCAGAGCTGCCGGGCCCGCAGGATCACGTGGGCACGTTTCGTGCTCTTCGGGGGGCGGGCTATGGGGATGATGTTTTTTTACATCACACCTCATCGAAGGCCCGCCCCTCGAGGTCTGCGGATGCCATCTTGACTACCCTTGCTGTGTGCGCTGCTGGCCGCGGTCCGTGAGCAACCCCGGTGGGGTGATTTTTTTCTGATTTCCTTCCTTTGATCTCATGGGAATGTTTATTATGTCTTTCAGGCGGGTTAAAACTTCGGCACTGTGGTTTCTCCTGGCCATCTCCGCTCATTACTCCCACTTCCCTAGCGGTCATTGGGGCATCCCGGGTAGCTATTATTAGCGTTAACCCTTACTGGCCTGTTGTGCCACGATAATCACCATATGCAGGCTTCTGGGGATGATGTGCTTGGG
Organism: Gastrophryne carolinensis; assembly: GCA_027917425.1. NCBI lineage: Eukaryota > Metazoa > Chordata > Amphibia > Anura > Microhylidae > Gastrophryne > Gastrophryne carolinensis. The sequence goes on along the minus strand of CM051239.1, from coordinate 223,165,269 downwards.
GTTCCTTCGAGACAAGCCAGGCTATGTGTTGCGTGTGGGGTATAAGTGATGATGTCAGGGTGTGTGTACCCTGCGCCCAGCAGGTGCTTGCGTTGCGGTCTCGGTTGCCTGCTACTGGGCCAAGTGCTGCGCCCCCTCTGGCTTCGCCTACCCCCCCATGCCTACATCTGACCCCCAGTGGGGGGCGTGCCAGCGGGGAGTCGCAACCTGATTTGGCTGCACTGGTGGCCAGCATTTAAAAACATATTGCTGGGTCTGCCCCGCGTAAAGCTTCTGCTAAGAAGCGTAATTTATCACCCGTGGTTTCCCTCTTCCCTGTAGAAGATGAGTGCCCTTACTCACTCTCAGGTCCCTACCCCCTTTAGGAGGGCAAATTATTTTCTGATTCTGAATCCTCTGAGGAACAACCTCAAATTACGGGGGTACTGGGACTCTCTTTGGGGAAGTGGCGGGCAGTGGCTCCGCAGAAGCAGGGTAAGCTTTTTCAAACGGTTAAGCCACGCTGGGAGTAACCTGAGCAGTCTCATTTTAATAATCTAGTTCTCAAGGAATGGGAACAGCCTAGAAAGCTGCCAGGGGTGCCTAAGAACTGGGACAAGAGGTATCCCTTTCCTGCTGATGTTGTTAAGCGTTGGTCATGTCCTCCCGAGGTGGATGTGCCCGCTCTCGGGTTGTCCAATACATCTGTCATGCATTCTCCTGATACTACTACCCTGCGGGATGGTAAGGGCCGGCGCTTGGACCAACTGGCCTGTCACTTCTTTGCCTGTGTGGGGACGGCGCTGCGCCTGGTTTGTGCCTCTATCACGGCTATTGCCATTAAAGGGGTGCTTAAGTGTCTCTTGAACGGAGCATCTGAGGATGCGGGTAGAGAAGAGTATAGATCTCTCCTGCTTTGTGAGGAATTTATTGCATATATTCTTTTTGCTATGGATGATGCCATTAGAATGTGTGGTAGAACTTCTGCCTTGTTGGTGGCTATACGCAGCTCTGTCTGGCTACGTCAGTGGGTAGCTGATAATGCTGCTAAGAAGGCTCTCACTGGTTTCCCTTTCAAGGGCCTGCGCCTCTTTGGTGAACGCTTGGATTTGTTTGCCAGGGGCGGTAGGTTACCTCAACGTAGGAGGCCGTCCCAATCCTTTCTGGGGATTGGTGCCTTTCTCCCATCCTTCCGTGGTTCCAGAACTGGCCGAGGAGTCTCCTTTACTGGGGCCTGCGGAGATAACTGGGGAAGGGGCAGAGGACGTGGCCAACCTGGCCTCTCCTGGAGTCCCAAGCCAAAATCCTCACCCAAGCCCCCTCAGGCATGAAGGGGCGCCCTCACCCATCCAGATGGGGGGACGGCTCCGGCTCTTTGCTCACGTCTGGAGGCTTTACGTCTCAGACCGGTGGATTGAGGAGGTAGTGTCCTCCAGTTACAAGATTACCAGGGTTACCAAGATTCATCAAATCCCGGATGGCTCTAACCCCCCTGTCAGCTCAGGGTCTGTGCCTTGCTATCCAAAACCTTCTGGAGTCGGAGGTCATCTGCCAGGTGCCTTTGAGGGAAAGGGGCAGAGGCTAGTATTCCAATCTTTTCACTGTTCCCAAAAAAGACGGGTCCACCAGACCAATCCTGGATTTAAAGTGCCTCAACAAATTTGTCAGATTCAAACACTTTTGCATGGAGACTCTGCACTAAGCTGTCAATTCACTACGCCCGGGCTACTTCATGACCTCTGTAGACATCAAGGACGCTTACCTACATGTACCAATATTTCCAGGTCATCAGAGATTCCTCAGGTTCGCTCTGGAGCATAAGCTCTACCAATTTGTGGCCTTGCCTTTCGGTATCACCTCGGCTCCCAGGGTATTCACCAAGGTGCTGGCGGGCATAATGGCTCTGCTGAGATCTCGGGGCATTCGCATCCTTCCTTACCTGGAGGACATCCTCATCACGTCTCAGTCCTTCCAGCAGGCCGAGCTGGATACCCAGCTGTTGGTGTCCACACTGGAGTCCTTCGACTGTGTGATCAACCACCCCAAGTCTTTCCTGTCACCGTCAATGGTGAGGACCTTTCTGGGCATGACTCTGGATACATCTCAGGTCAAGATTTTTCTCCCTCAGCGGAAGGTGGAGAGTCTTCAGGCCCAAGCCAGGCTCCTTATGTCTTGCCCTCATCCCTCCATCCGGCAAGGGATGCAGCTGGGGGGCCTGATGATGTCTTGCTTCGAGGCGGTTCCATACGCTCAGTTTCACATGAGACCTCTTCAACTTCACCTCTTGTCAGTATGGGATTGGGACCCTCGGTCCCTGGATCAGGTGTTCTGTCCCCTCTGGCCAGATGGTCTCTCTCTCTCGTGGTGGATGGACTCAAGAAACCTGTTGGTGGGCAGATCCTTTCTGGCCCTGTGCTGGGAGACAGTCACCACAGATGCCAGTCTGACAGGTTGGGGAGGCTTCTGGAAATCCCTGAAATTCCAGGGTCAGTGGGACCTTCAGGAGGCCCACACCCCTATCAACATTCTGGAATTGAGGGCGATAAGGTTGGTTCTCGCCCAACTGACTCCACACCTTCGGGGTCGGGCGGTTCAGGTCCGCTCGGACAACCAGACGGCGATTGCCTACATCAATCATCAGGGAGGGACCCGGAGCAAGAGGGCCCTCAAGGAAGTGCTAGCAATGTCTTGGAAGGGCTTTCAGTTTCTCTATGTGTTCCCTCCTTTTCCTCTGCTGAGCAGGGTGCTGCGCAAGATTGCCCAGGAAGGGGTACCAACCATTCTGGTGGCCCCCTGTTGGCCAAGAAGGGCGTGGTTCGCAGACTTCGTGCAGTTGCAGACCTGCTCACTCAGGGGCAGCTACGCCATCCCAATTTACAAACGCTGGCTTTAACGGCCTGGCTACTGAAACCTCCATCTTGATGGAAAAGGGGCTGCCTGCCTCTGCTGTTAATACCATGATTCAGGCTAGGAAGAAGTCCTCGTCATCCATCTACTATAGGGTATGGCATGCTTACATTGACTGGTGTGAGTCTAAGTCGCTTCCCTGTCGGGTGTTTTCTATCCCTAGGATTCTGGAATTCCTGCAACATGGTTTGGATTTGGGCCTTCAACTTAGTACCCTCAAAGGTCATGTTTCTGCTTTGGCCATTTTTCTTCCAAAGATCCTTTGCTCACCATCGTCTGGTCAAGACCTTCTTCCAGGGGGTTACTCACGTGCGTCCTCCATGTAAGCCTATGTTACCAGTCTGGGATTTGAACTTGGTCTTATCTGCCTTACAGGGGTCTCACTTTGAGCCTTTGCATGAGGCCCCTTTGTCCATTTTGACTCTTAAGGTAGTCTTTTTGGTGGCTATTACTTCTGTTAGGCGTGTTTCTGAGTTGGCGGCGCTTTCCATCAAACCCCCTTATTTTGATAGACACCAGGTCAAGGTGGTTCGTTTTAAGCCAGATGTTCTGCCTAAGGTTGTGTCTGCTTTTCATCTCAATCAGGTCATTGTTTTGCCTTCTCTATGCCCTAATCCTACTAACCCTAAGGAGCGGGTGTTACACTCTCTGGATGTGGTCAGGACTCTGAAGTTCTATTTGGTGGCTACTGAATACTTCAGGAAGACTGATGCTCTTTTTGTGCTCCCGTCTGGACCTAAGAAGGTTCTGGCTCCAGCTAAGTCCACTATCAGCAAGTGAATCCGTCAGGCTGTGGTACAGGCCTATTCTGCTAAGGGGATGGAGCCTCCCTTCTGCCTTACTGCTCATTCTATTCGTGCTATTGGTGCCTCTTGGGCTTTTCAGCACCAAGCATCTGTTGAACAAGTTTGCAAGGCCGCTACCTGGTCTTCTGTTCATATCTTTTCTAAGTTTTACAAGGTTGATGTTAGGGCCTCAGCTGATGCTGCTTTTGGTCGCAAAGTTCTGCAGGCGGCAGTGGTTTAAACTGCCCGCTGTTAGTTTTTGGGGATCCCACCCTACCTTACGGACACTGCTATTGGATTTCCCATGTGTAAGGAATATTCTGGAACAGGACATGCTGTATACTTAGAATAATGCAGTTCTGTGATTACTCACCTGTAGAATTGGTATTATATGTATACAGCACATCCCACCCTCATTATTCTTAGTTACCTCTGTATGGTGATTGTTCATATGTTCATTTTTGAATTCCTGTTACTATTGTTCTCCCGGCTTCTTGTTAACTGCTTGTCAATACTGGAGAATTTGTGGGAGGTCCCTGACTTATATGGGGCCGGGAGGAGCCACAAGCTGTTTTCTGCAGTCCAGCGCATCTTGTGGATGTATTACCCATGTGTATGGAATATTCTGGAACAGGACATGCTGTATACATATAATACAGATTCTACAGGTGAGTAATCACAGAATTGTATTTTTTGTTAGCCCGATCTCTGGATGTTTATGAAGGAGCTTACACCCTTAGCCTGGTTTCTAAAATCAGATTCTTGATCTAGCAGTCCTCCCCATACCAGATAGAACAGCAGGGTCTGGAGAAAAAACACATCCCCTGAATAACCATTGTAAATGTTACTTATGGCTCTGCTCAAAGTTAAGAAAAAATGGCTGATAGGGGCCATTTGAAGGCTACAGCAGATATAATACATTCTGCAACACTGCAACAATCCAGTTAATCCAAGGTGCAGTGACAGGATAAGAAGTACTTGGGTTCCTTGAAGGAAGAGAACATACTAGTTTCAGTATAAAGTTAGAATAAGAGGAACGTCTTGTACCAGGTGTCACTTGTACCAGCCACTTTTTACCAGGTGTCTTCCACCCAGTCAACCTTTCCATCCCAGGCACAATTTGATTAGGATATAAGGTTAGAGTGAGTAGTAGTAGTTCAGGGAGGGAAATACCTGATGGAGTTATAGAGACTTGGTGGGAGGTCTAAGGCTAAGCTAAAGGAGAGTAACATGAGGTAGTACAGGATGGGGGTAGGGGGATTACGGTACTAGATGAGGTAGGAACTCTTGTACTGGGTGTCTCTCACCCAGGGGTCCTTGTACCAAGATCTGGAGATTAGCTTGAGAGGTTAGAATGAAGGGTAGACTGTGCTGCAGGTTAAGAGTAGGGAGCAATGTCAAGGAAGTGAGGATTCAAGTATATTATAGTCCGTATAGTCATTGAAGGATATTCCACTTCCAACAGAGAAGCTGAGTCAGACATTTGGGGGGGGGGGGGGAGCATAGCCATAGGGACATAGGCCCCCAGCAGCAACTCCCTTTGTCCCCGCTGCTCCCGAGCCTACACATGGTTTTGCGATCGGCATCACTGTCATGATGTCTGTATCGGAAGCTCAGATGTGGGGATCTGTGATGCAACTGGAGACCTGGGCTGACAGGAGGAGCGCCACCTATCACAGAGAGACACCCTCCGTGTCATCAGTTGCCGTGCAGGAGGTCTGGATAAGGCAGATTTTGAGTGGCAACCAGCGACACTGGCCCGTGTGGCGGCAGTGCCAGGAACATTGAGTGCTGCGTGAGCAGGCTTGCTCCCAGTTTTCTGGTGGAATGACACTTCTGGGGTTAGGGAGGGGGACCACAAATGCATGTCTAACGTATTCTGCTTTGCTGTTCTTCTCTTTTGTAATCTTCTCGAAAGTATTTACTTGTGTTTTTGTGTGTACTGAACAATGTTGTGACACTGGCTCCACCCAGGAAGTGGGGTCACTGGAGCAACAATGATGTGACACTGGATCCACCCAGGAAGCGAGGTCAACCGGGAACAATCAACCCCTGCCTGCCTCCTATTGGTTCCTTGAGGTTAATAAGAGTAATGGTTATGGTGTTCTATTGTATGTGGATACACTGCTTTGACGAAGGGGGTCGCGGACTCCCTAAGCAAGCTTTAAGGAAGCTTGCTGCTTCCTTAAAGACCTGTATTTGGATAGTCTCTCTGGCCTTTTGAAACCAGTTTGGGTCCAACTAATAATTGTCCTTGTAGACTAGTTAAGTTGTCCTCTAAGTTGTCTGTCTTTTTTATCCTCTTGGCCAACTAGAGCAAAAGGCCATAGTGCACTACACTCTAGCTGCTGCTGCTGTACCCGTATATAATACGATCTGGTTTACTGTGGCAGGGTTCCCCTTTAAGTGTTCATATCTCAGAAGATTGTGTCTTTAATTGTATTTTCCCTATATCCAGTCCAGGTCGTCCCAAAGTGATATGTGGGTATTCCGCCCCCAGGGGGCGCTCAACTGCAAGATCAAAAGCTGTCGCTCCTCCCGGTCCCCTATAAAAGCAGGTGTCTCCCTATGACTTCCCCAGTGTTCATCTTGCAGTTGCTGTCTTGTCGGGAGCCATCGATCCGTCTGGGGATGAGACTGGTGGGCCTAATGGTGTCATGCTTCCAGGCGGTGCCCTTCGCCCAATTTCACATGAGACCTCTTCAGTTGAACCTGTTGACTGGCTGGGACCGGATGTAGGAGTCGCTGGAACAAGAATTTTCACTGTCCCCCCTGGCCAGGCAGTCCCTCTTGTGGTGGCTGGACTCTAGGAACCTATTGGTGGGCAAGTCCTTTCTGACTCCCCGGCGGGAGATAGTTACTACGAATGCCAGTCTGACCGGCTGGGGAGGCTTTGGCAGAAACAGAAGATCCAGGGTCAGTGGGGTCCGAAGGAGAACCGCTTACCCATAAATCTCCTGGAGCTGACATCGATCCGGTTGGCGGAGGTCGTGCGATCCAGGTTCGCTCGGACAATCAGATGGCTGTCGCCTACATCAATCACCAGGGCGAGACTCGGAGCAAGCGAGCCCTCAAGGAGGTGACCCAGATTCTGACTTGGGCAGAGGAGAATGTTCCCTGCATCTCAGCGATTTATATCCCTGGGGTAGAAAACCAGGCAGACTTCCTGAGCAGGAGTGTTTCACGTCTGGGGGAATGGTCTCTCAGCAACAAGACCTTTCACGCTCTGTGTCTCCGCTGGGGTCAGCCGGACGTGGACCTGTTTGCGTCCAGACACAATCACAAGCTCCCAAGGTTCGTCTCCCTGTCAAGAGATCCTCTGGCCATGGCCACAGACTCTCTGGCAATTCCTTGGACGGAGTTCAGTCTCCTTTATGCATTCCCTCTGTTTCCACTCCTGGGCCGAGTGCTGTGCAAGATAGCCCAGGAGGGGGTACCAACCATCCTGGTGGCTCCTCGCTGGCCGAGAAGGAGTTGGTTTGCGGACATAGTTCAGATGTCAGTGGATCACTACATCATGCCCGACGACCCAGAGCTTCTCACTCAGGGGTCGCTGTGGAACCCCAATTTGCAGACGCTGGCTTTGACGGCCTGGCTATTGAAACCTCAATCCTGATGGAAAAGGGGCTGTCGGCCACGGTTGTGCATACCATGATTCAGGCATGGAAGAAGTCTTCTTCCATGATATACTACAGAGTTTGACATGCCTACATTGCTTGGTGTGAATCCAAGAGTCTCCCTTGTCGCACATTCTCTATTTCTAGGATCTTGGAGTTTTTACAACACGGCTTAGACTTGGGTCTCCAGCTGAGCCCCCTCAAGTGCCAGGTCTCGGCCTTAGCCATCTTTTTCCAGAGATCCATTGCCAATCATAGGTTGATCAACACCTTTTTCCAGGGAGTCGCCCATGTCCGGCCACCGCGTAAGTCAGTAATACCGGTGTGGGACTTGAATTTGGTTATTTCAGCTTTTCAGGGTCCTCCCTTTGAGCCATTGTGCGATGCTCCATTGCCTATTTTCCTAGTGCATGGCACTGTCTCTTCACAAAGTCATAACATCTGGGATTCCGCCACAAGGTACCATATAAAAACGGAATCACCATAGACTTATCCAGTTGTTCTCTGCAGTGCTTACTGCGAAGATAGAAGATGGCTCCCTCTCTATGCGCAGGTGTGCGGGGCAGCCATGCCTGCAGCCCTGCATATCTATTTCCACCCATTTCCGGACCCTCTGTTCCTCCCAGCCTCGGCTGTCGGATCGGGTGAAGGTAGCGGAGCACTGCTCCAAGCCGCAGACCCTGTACCACAAAGGGTAGCCGGCCATAGGCTTTATGGTGAGCCTACTAGGGATGCGGAGTTCCTGTCCTAACTTCTGAGGGGGTGAGTGTTTTTGGACATGTTTTCTATGTTCGGGCCCCCCCCCCCCCCCCCCACTGGCCTGGGCTTCGCTGCTGCCTGCTCGCTCTCCTCCACCCCCCTTCTATCATCTTGCTTCTGCTGCGTGTCTGAGGCCCTCTTCATCCCTGGGCTGCGGCAGTGATTTCTGCCTGCGTTGCTTCCTCCGGTGGTCTGGCGGCTGGCGATCCTTGTCCTGCTTGGTCCTTGAGTCCCCGCTGGGGTTTTTAGTTACCCTTGGGGCATGGGCTGCGGGATACTTATGTATGTTTGCTTATGTCTTTCAGGCGGGACACCTGTGGGTTGTGGTTTCTCCCGGTCCTGCTCCTTACTCCCCCCCCCTTCATCTCCCCTTACTGATTCTGGGGGCATCCCTTGGGGGGGGCATCCCGGGTGACTTTTATCAGCCTTTACCCTGTGCTGGCATATTGCGCCTGTTTTAATCACCATATGGAGGCTTCTGGGGATAACGTACTCGGGGGTCCTTTAGGACAGTCCCCGCTGTGTTCCATGTGTGGGGTATCCCCTATCAGTAATGACGTCACGGTGTGTGGGCCGTGCACCCAGGCTGTCCTTTTGATTCAGTCTGGGCTGCCTGCTTCTTTACCAAGCTCTGCGCCCCCTTCGTCATCGCCTACCCCGCCGAGCCTGAATTTAGCCCCCAGTGAGGGGGACTCTAGCAGGGGGTCACAATCTGATTTGGCACTTCGTGTGGCCAGCATTGAAAGACAGCTTGCCAGGCCTGTTCAGCATAAGGCCTCTAACAAGAAGCGGCACCTGACTTCCTCGCCTGCACTGTTTACTGAGGAGCTGGAGAACATTGATCTTTTTGATGAGCGTTATTCCCTGGAGGAGGGGGAGCTTTTCCCGGGCTCTGACTCCTCTGGGGACCAGCAGGTGGGCCACGACTGTGACCCTGGGTCTGAGTCTGAGGATTCCTGGTTTCCTAAGGACACTGCTAATCTGTTGTCTCACATTTTTGAGGTTTTACACATTGCTCCCCCTGAGGGGGCTAAGAGGAAGCAGGGTGAGCTTTTTTGTACTATTAAGCAGCGTCTAGAGTTCCCTGAGCAGAGTCATTTCACTTATATAGTGCTCAAGGTGTGGGAATGTCCTAGTAGATTGCCCACGGTGCCTTAAGGTTTGGATAAGAAGTATCCCTTTCCTGCTGATTTGGTTAAGCGGTGGTCGGGTCCCCCCGAGGTAGATGTGCCCGTTCTTGGATTGTCCAACACTTCTGCTATGCCTTCCCCTGACACTACTACACTGCGGGACAGCGAGGACCGGCGTATGGATCAGCTGGCCTGCCATGCCTTTGCCTTTGTGGGGGCTGGTTTGCGTCCATCCTGTGCCGCTTCCATAACTGCTATTGCTCTTAAGAGACTGATCAATCGTCTCCTTGCTGGCGCTACAGCTGGAAGAGATGAGTATGATGTAGTACGGCTGAGTGGCTATGTGCCGCTCTGTTTGGTTGCGTCAGTGGGCAGCTGATGCTGCTGCTAAGAAGGCACTTACCGGACTCCCTTTTGTGGGGCTGCGGCTCTTTGGTGAGCGCCTGGATGTTTTAGCCAAGGATGGTAGGCTGCCTCAGCGTAGGAGGCAGCCTCAGCCTTTTCGAGGGCCATCTGTTTCAGTCTCCTCCTTTCGTACCCCCAGAGGAGGTCGAGGGTCCCTCTTTTCAGGTACCCGCAGGGGGTCTGGGGGCCATGGAAGATCCCGTGGTCGTCCCGGTCTCTCATGGGACCCCAAGCTCAAACCTTCTCCCAAGCCCCCGCAGGCATGAGGAGGCGCCCTCACCCATCCGGGTGGGAGGACGGCTTCGGCACTTTGCTCACGTCTGGAGACTCCGCGTCTCAGACCGGTGGATTCAGGAGGTGGTGGCCTCACAACCCTCTGTCAGCTCAGAGGTTGCGCCTTTTGGTTCAACGTCTGCTGGAGTCAGGAGTCATTTGCCCGGTGCCTTCCCAGGAACGGGGTCAGGGTTTCTACTCCAGTTTGTTCACGGTCCTCAAAAAGGACGGGTCCCTGAGGCCAATCCTGGACTTGAAGGGTCTCAACAGGTTTGTCAGGTTCAAGCACATCCGCACGGAGACTCGGCTGTCGGTTCCCTTTGCCCGGGCGACTTCATGACCTCCGTGAACATCAAGGATGCTTATCTTCATGTGCCAGTCTTACTGGGTCATCAGAGATTTCTCAGGTTTGCTCTGTAGGATCAGCATTACCAGTTTGTGGCCTTACCCTTCGGTATCACCTCGGCGCCTCGGGTGTTCACCAAGGTGCTGGCGGGCGTGATGGCTCTGCTGCGGCATCAGGGCATTCGCATCCTTCCTTACCTAGACGACATTCTGATTGCGGCTCAGTCTCTTCGGCAGGCCGAGAGGGATACTCAGGTGGTGACCTCCACTCTCGAGTCCTTCGGCTGGGTGATCGACAATCCCAAGTCTTCGCTGTCTCCGTCTTTGGTGAGGTCATTTCTGGGCATGACTCTGGATACATCTCAGGTCAAGGTTTTCCTGCCCCAGCTGAAAGTGGAGGGCCTTCAGAAGCAGGCTCGGGCTCTGCTCTTGTGTCCCCATCCCTCCATCCGGCAGGGGATGCAGTCAGTGGGTCTGATGGTGTCCTGCTTCGAGGTCAGTTTGGTCAGTTTCACATGAGGCCTCTTCAGTTGCACCTTCTGTCTGTTCGGAATCAGGATTCTGTGTCCATGAATCAGGAATTTGCTCTGTCCCCCCTGGCCAGACAGTCCCTCTTGTGGTGGCTGGACTGAAGGAACCTTCTAGTGGGCAGGACTTTTCTGCCCCAGTGTTGGGAGACTGTCACCACAGATGCCAGTCTGACAGGTTGGGGGGGCTTTTGGAAGTCTCTGCAGTTCCAGGGTCAATGGGGCCCCCAGGAGGCCCATGCTCACATCTATGTTCTGCAGGGTTGGTCCTTGCTCAGCTGACCTCACACCTTCGGGGTCGGGCTGTTCAGATCCGCTCGGAACCAGACTGCAGTTGCCTACATCAATCATCAGGGAGGGACTCGGAGCAAGCGAGCCCTCAAGGAAGTGTCCGATATTGTCTTGGGTGGAAAAGAATGTGCCTTGCATCTTGGCGGTTTACATTCCGGGGGTGGAGAACCTGGAGGCAGACTCCCTGAGCAGGGGGACGTCTCGGCTGGGGGAATGGTCTCTCAGCGACCAGGTATTTCACTCCATGTGTCACTGGTGGGGTCTTCCTGATGTGGACCTGTTTGCGTCCCGCCACAATCACAAGCTTCCCAGGTTTGTCTCCCTGTCACAGGACCCTCTGGCCGTCGCCATGGATGCGCTAGCAATGCCTTCGACTGAGTTTCGGGTCTTCTATGTGTTCCCTCCCCTTCCTCTGCTGGGCAGGGTGCTGCGCAAGATAGCCCAGGAAGGGGTACCAGCCATTCTGGTGGCCCCCTGCTGGCCAAGGAGGGTGTGGTTCGCAGACGTCGTGCAGTTGGCAGTGGATCAGTATGTCCTGCCCAAGGATCCAGATCTGCTCACTCAGGGATGGCTGTGCCATCCCAATTTACAAATGCTGGCTTTAACGGCTTGGCTGCTGAAACCTCCATCTTGATGGATAAGGGGTTGCTGGCCTCTGTTGTTGATACCATGATTAGGGCTAGGAAGAAGTCCTCGTCCTTTATCTACTATAGGATTTGGCATGCTTACATTGCCTCGTGTGAGTCTAGGTATCTGCCTTGTAGGGAGTTTTCTATTCCCAGGATTCTGGATTTTTTGCAACATGGCTTGGATTCGGGCCTTCAACTTAGTACCCTCAAGGGACAGGTGTCAGCCCTGGCAATTTTCTTCACCAAGTTTCTGTTGAATAAGTTTGTAAGGCCACAGCTTGGTCGTCTGTTCATACTTTTTCCAAGTTTTACAAAGTTGATGTTAAGGCCTCAGCTGATGCTGCTTTTGGCCGCAAGGTACTCCAGGCGGTGGTGGTCTAACCGTCTGTTACTTTCTTTTTAGGGATCCCACCCTACTTTTTGGACACTGCTTTTGGATTTCCCAGATGTTATGACTTTGTGAAGCAGGCTGTGCCATGCACTAGGAAAAAGGCAATTCTGTGAGTACTCACCTGTAGAATTGCTTTTACTATGCATGGCACTGCCTGCTTCACCCCACCCTTGTTACATTGTTCTTGGTTGCCTCTTTATGGTGATTGTTCCAATTTAGTTGGGGTTGTTATCTTTATTTGTTCCCGGTTCTTGTATCACTGCTTGTCAACTACTGGATAAGTCTGTGGTGATTCTGTTTTTATATGGTACCGGGCGGAGCCACAACTCTTCTGCAGTGCCACTGTGCCACCTTGTGGCGGAATCCCAGATGTTATGACTTTGTGAAGCAGGCCGTGCCATGCATAGTAAAAGCAATTCTACAGGTGAGTACTCACAGAATTGTCTTTTTGACCCTCAAAGTGGTCTTTTTGGTAGCGATCACCTCGGTGCGTCACATGTCAGAGCTGGCCGCGCTTTGTATGAAGCCTCCCTACTTTGATCGGCATATGTATAAGGATATGACATACAAGTAGCAATACTTAATTTCATTTACATGAATTAAAAAAAAAAAAAAAAGATATGGACTCCCCTTTGCCCATGATCGATACGGACGAGTCTTCTCTCCAGAACACCCCCCCCCCCCCTTCCAACGCCGCTAGCACTTCCATGAAAAAAAAAAGATTGAAACTCACCGTAATCGATCAGACCAAGTATTCTCTTCACCCCCCCCCCCCCTCCCCATGCTCTTGTGTCATAAGGAGAGGGTCCATACACTAATTTTGCCACTGCTAGCCCTACCTTTTAGAGGCAGATGACATTTTCCCACTCCTTATGTTGTCTGGCATTGATTCCTCTCAGGTGCCAGTAGTGGTTCATGTAGAGCAAGGGGATTCCCTATCTTCTTTGTCCCTTCACCGATCACTACTGGCTGTCAGACACAGCAGTGATCGCCGCCGCTGGACATAACGGAACTGACTTCAGTACCAGCAGTGCAAGGTGCAAGCTAGGTAGAAAATGACATCAGAGGGTATAGATTTGTGCTGTAAAATGTTTACAGATGTATCTTATTGTGCTTAGTTTTGGTGATAATGTTCTGTGTTTTTCAGCTCTGGCAGCTATTCTTGGAGCAGTGCCTTTCTTGGGAACATACTGGGCTGCTATACCTGCCGTTTTAGACCTATGGTTTTCTCAAGGTGAAAGCTGCAAAGCAGTATTGCTACTTGTATGCCATTTATTGCCCACATACTTTGTTGATACTGCTATCTACTCTGATATATCAGGGTAAGTGTAAGTTGAAGTTCTTGCTAATTATAATACAATACAGACAGCCTTACTGATCTCTAATGTTTGTGTGGGTAATATATATATACCGTATTTTTCGCCCTATAAGACGCACCTGCCCATAAGACGCACCTAGGATTTGGGGGAAGAAAATAAGAAAAAAAAAATTTCAATCAAAAACGCACCATTACAGACAGTGTGGCATACCCCTCCCCCCATTCCCAAAGGCTGTGTGGCATCCCCCTCCCCCCATTCCCATAGGCTGTGTGGCATACCCCTCCCCCATTCCCAAAGGCTGTGTGGCATCCCCATCCCCCCATTCCCATAGCCTGTGTGGCATCCCCATTCCCATAGCCTGTGTGGCATCCCCCTCCCCCCATTCCCATAGGCTGTGTGGCATCCCCCTCCCCCCATTCCCATAGGCTGTGTGGCATCCCCCATTCCCATAGGCTGTGTGACACCCCCCTCCCCCCATTCCCATAGGCTGTGTGGCATACCCCTCCCCCCATTCCCAAAGGCTGTGTGGCATCCCCCTCCCCCCATTCCCATAGGCTGTGTGGCATACCCCTCCCCCATTCCCAAAGGCTGTGTGGCATACCCCTCCCCCCATTCCCATAGGCTGTGTGGCATCCCCATCCCCCCATTCCCATAGGCTGTGTGGCATACCCCTCCCCCCATTCCCATAGGCTGTGTGGCATCCCCATCCCCCCATTCCCATAGGCTGTGTGGCATCCCCATCCCCCCATTCCCAAAGGCTGTGTGGCATCCCCATCCCCCCATTCCCATAGGCTGTGTGGCATCCCCATTCCCATAGGCTGTGTGGCATCCCCCTCCCCCCATTCCCATAGGCTGTGTGGCATCCCCCTCCCCCATTCCCACCCCCCTCCCCCCATTAGTATAGGCAGGCGCCATAGTAATAAAAAAAAGTTAAACTCACCTGTCCGCTGACACCACTGCGCTGAGCGGCCGGCTCCGTGAATGGGGTGGGCGTGGCCTGCGCCGCAGCGTCGATGCAGGCCACGCCCACCCCATTCACGAGCTGGCTCTGTCCCGGCCCCGCCGCTGCGATCGCTGTCTTTTCAGGCAGCGATGACAGCGGCGGGGCCAGAGACAGAGCCCCTGCCGCTCCTCCATCTGCTCCCCCACATGCGATCACGAAGGTCCGGGCAGCGGGTGGGCGTGGCCTGCGCCGGTGCAGGCCACGCCCACCCACTGCCGGGACCTTCGTGCTCGCATGTGCTCTGAGCCCGGCAGCAGATGGAGGAGCGGCGGGGGCTCTGTCTCTGGCCCCGCCGCTGTCATCGCTGCCTGAAAAGACAGCGATCGCAGCGGCGGGGCCCGGACAGAGCCCCCGCCGCTCCTCTGGCCTCTCGCAGTGTGCCAGACAACGCGGGAGCACCGGGGACGGGTGAGTTTTTTTTTTTTTTTTTTTTTACATTCGCCCGATAAGGCGCACTGACATTTTTTCCCCACTTTTGGGGAAAAATAAGTGCGTCTTATAGGGCGCAAAAAACGGTATATATATATATATATAATATATACTGTGCAGTGTCTATATACAGTAAATGACTGCTGATACCAAGACACATATAAAAATCTGTTGTAATAGAAGTCTTTTAGCTTGGATAGGGGGACCCCATGCCATTTTTTTTAAATAAGGGTTTAACCCCTTCAAAAGCAAAAAAATATATTTGAAAAAATATATTGAAAATGTCATATAGGGCTCTTTTCTGTTTGGGGGGGGGGGGGAGTCTCCAGGGCAGGATACATATTAGATACCATTGTAATTGTGAGGAATGGGGCTTTCACATGCAATGCAAGGTATAAAAAACAAATTAAATAAAAAACACAACTATATTTAAAATATATATATTTAAAAAAAAATGTGCAATTATTATGAAAGCACAGAAAATGACAATAAATTTTATGTTAAACCCCAAACCCAACCAAAGAATTCTTTGAGAGATTACTTCCAGAAAGATGCACCCACTACAACAAGCTGAGTACCCCTAGAAAGCTTAACATGTACTTTCAGGCAATATATGGTTTGGGGGGGGTATTTCAAATGTAAAGGGTTGCTTTGGTTGAGAAAGTGCAAGGTGTACACTTTGCAGAGTCAAAATTACCCTTAAAAATACCTATGCATGTTGGGTTTTACTCTGTTCAGGGGACATTGCTGTTTCAGATTCTTTGCCCCACTGGGAAGCAACTCCGCCATCTTGCCTCAGAAGAATCGCATACTGAGGAGAGGAGGGTGGGTTATAGCTGTGCTTTGCACAGACAAAGCAGAGCTGGGGTCCGGAAAAGGATAGCAATCCCAAAATGCAAAGCAGCACAGTCAGAAGGCACTTCCTGTCTGCAGGCAGGAGAATCCATGGGCCTCCATCTGCTCAGAAAATGCACTAGGTGCAGGTAGGATAATTTTTAATGTGGGCAATCTGTATGTACCAGGTGGGAGGAACATATAAGATAGACTCTTATTCCGAATGAATGTCCAGTTTAAGGTCTGCTTTACAGCTAAACATTGCTGTAACTTAAAGCAGAGTCAATCTTAGTAAATTGTTCCCATAAAACCCCCCTCTGGCAGACGGCGACAAAAACTATTTGAAAGGGCTTAACCCCATGCAAATATTGTGGAATAGCATGCAGATACTATGCTATTAAACAACATGGAAGCTGGCATCCTGATTTATACCTAAGAGCTCTGCTTCTGAAAAAATTCAGTCAAAATTGGATCAAATCTCTTTGCAATTATCCCATAGTTCTAGCCAGAAGTAGAAATCCATAAGCTGTAATGACTCATCATTGTTCTTATATAAGTTGAGTGCAACTAGATACACTTTAGATACATTAACTCGGAGTAGTCTCTCTTGACTATTGAGATTCCGTATATACTTCATTCTTTGGCCCTCAGGGATATTAGACTGTTATTTCACAATGCAACTGGATCTTTGGCAGACAGGTTTAACCCATGTCCTGTGTGCCAGCAAAGGTCCCCGGAAAAGCACAGCCCTATTTGTGCTGAATGCACCACCGTGGTACTTTCCAGATTTCCAGATCCTATGGAACCCTCTGGGTCTGGATTTTACGGTTTCTTTGGCAGCCCCACCTCGCTCGGACAAGTAGGGTTTTATGGTCCAGCTTGATATTGCGTAGAGGTTGGCCATTTGAGAGAGCCATTTGGAGACTCCGGTGTCAAGATGCTTGAAGGCATCAGAGAAGCAGAAACATTAAGTTTCTTCTGATTCTGAGAAAGATATTTATGCTGCCATAGATTCTCATGAGGAGCTATCGGAAGGTGAGCTCCCCTCTAGTAGGGAAGAGAGTATTTCAGATTCAGGGTCTTCAGAACCGGGGGGGTTCTCTGTTTAGGGAACAGATGGAGGGGTTGATATCCTCTGTTAGAGATTTTGGATATCAGGCATTAGGGGGCATCCCCACCCCTGCGGATGGGGGGACGGCTTCTGCACTTTGCTCCCATTTGGAGGCTCCATGTAACAGATCTTTGGATACAAGAGGTGGTTTCCTCATGTTACAAGATTGAATTGGGGGCCAGACCTCCTAGAAGGTTCTTTTGGTGAGAGGTATCCTGAAATCCAGAGATAGCAGAAGCATTGAGATCCGCTGTAGCCCATCTATTGCAGATTGGCGTCGTCTGTCACTTTCCCCTTTTAGAGAAAGGTCAGGTTTTTTTTTCCAATTTGTTCATAGTTCCCAAGAAGGACAGTTCCATGCACCCAGTATTAGATCTCAAGGGCCACAAAAGTGTCTTTATCAGGCCTAATTTCAATTAGAATAAGTGCAAATGGTTATATGGTCTTAAACAGAGGCTGAAACCCCCCCAGACACCCCAAATCGCTTACCTGATCTTCGGCGGGAGCCGGCCGCCGCCGCCTCCCTCGCGCCCCTGTAGGCGTGCCCGCGCCGGCCGTCTGCGAATGGCCGGCGGGGGCGCGCGCGCGCCGAAAGTGACGCGAGGGAGGCGGCGGCGGCGGCAGCCGCTTGGACGTTCCTGATCCCCGCCTGGACGTTGGCGGGGATTGGACCGTCCAGTCACGTGGGAGCGGGGACAGGTAAGATTTTGGGGCTTTCTGGGGGGTTTCACACAGCGGGGCACCCCCGATCGGGGTGCCCCGCCGAAGTGGACCAAAACCCAGGATAGTCAAAATCCTGGGTGTTGGTCCACTTTAAGGTCCACGGTGATGACGCTTCAGCATGGAGAATGTCCATAGTGGATAAAAAGGGTGCATACCTACATATCCCTAACTTCCCAGTACATGAAAAATATTTACAGTTTGCAGTAGACTGCCTACACCTTCAGTTCGTGCCTGTGCCCTTTGGCCTGTCTTCAGCCCCAAGGGTGTTTACCAAGGTGCTGGTTGATTTCATGGCTCTTTTAAAAATCCAGGGAATACAGATAATCCCTTACTGTTAATAAGGGCCCCATCCTTTCATGAGGCACAGAGGGATACAGAAATTGTCCTATCAACTCTAGATATATCATTCCCTTTCCTGGGAATGACAAAAGACAACTGGGCCAAGGTATTTCTTTCAGAACAAAATAGACTCTCACTTCAAGCCAGGGTACAGGCTCTCTTGACGTGACCTCACCTGGCGATTTGTCAGGGAATGTGTCTGAGGGCCTGATTGTGTCCTGCCTCGAGGCAGTGCCTTTCACACAAGACCACTGCAGGTGCAGTGCATTGCTCTCAATATAGGATCAGACCATGGACACTTTGGATCACTCATTTTACATGACACACTTAACTAAGCAGTCCCTAACCTAGTTGCTGAATCCTCAGCATCTTCAGGTGGGCAGGTCTTTTCATCTGGTTCAATGGAAGACAGTCACCATGGATGCCAGCCTAATGGGTTGGGGGGGGGGGTCATGGGGTCACAGACGATCCAGGGACTGTGGGGACCAGGGGAGAGCAAGCTCCCCATAAATGTCCTGGAGCTGAAACGTGTCCTGGATCTGAGAGCTATTGTCCCTCACACATTGGACTTCTGATCTTCCTGTCAGTATTCAGACCGGCAATCTGATGGCGGTGGCATATATCAACCACCGGGGGGGGGGGGGGGGCACCAGGAGCAAGAGAGCTCTCGAGGTGAGCCAGATATTTCTTTGGGCTGAAAAGCATGTCCCATGCATCTCAAGATTCACATACCAGGAGTGGACAACTTGCAGGCTGATTGTCTAAATAGAGCGGTCCTGCTCAGTCAGAGGGTTTTTCAATCCCTCTTGCTTGCGCTGGGGACTCCCAGATGTAGATCTCTTCACGTCTCACCACAATCGGAAGGTTCTGAAAATTGTGTCTTGGTCCTGAGACCCTCTAGCAGAAATAGCAACAGATGTCCTGACTCTAAAAAGTATCAAAAAGATAGCTCGAGAGGGAGGGAGTTCCAACCATACTGGCTTTTCATTGGCCAAGGAGAAGCTGGTTTTCAGACACGGTAAGGATGTCGGAAGGCGACCACTGGTGATTGCCCGACGATCCAGATCTTCTCATACGGGCCCCTACGGCACCCCAATTTCTGCCTTTGACAACCTGGCTATTGGAACCTCCAAAGGGGCCTTTCTGCCAGGGTTATCCAGACCATAATTCAGGCCCTGAAGCAGAATTTATCAAATATTTACCACAGAGTCTGGTGAGAATTTATCGCTTGGTGCAAATCTAGGGGTTTCGCTTGTGGAACTTTTTCCAGAATTTTGGAATTTTTGCAGAGGTTTTGATGAAGGCCTTCGACTGAGCACTCTAAAAAGACAGATATATGCTTTTATCTATCATTTTTCAGAAACCCAATGCTGAAAATACACTTATTAGGACATTTTTGCAGGGCGTCACCCATGTGTGTCCTCCATGTAAACCTGCGTACATTTTTTGTAGCTGGCGTTAGAAGAGTTAATACATTTGTTTTTCTAGTATAACATTTTGAGATTTTTGCTTTTCTGAAAGAGTTAATGAGAGGTTTTACTGGATTATATGTAGATGTAGCACTTGATTTCAAGACTTCTTAAAATGGTCCTCACAGCTGACTCCAATTGGACCAGAGGATCAGATTGTTCAAGGCCATGTTCTGTTTGCGTATTGATCTCCTAAAAATTGGGAGCATCATTTTTGTGTCTTTATTATTGGTTGCATACATGTGAGGGATCTTCCATGTGAATTCAGTCAAGCAGTCTTGTATCCATTTTTTGAATTAGGAATCGGGAGCAATACGGCTATTTAGGGGGCCAGTTGCATTTTACTTTGGGTGGAACCTCACTGCTCTGTCGGCAGTTCACATTTTCGTAGTTGAGAATGTGACATCTGCTTTAGAGCTTGGGTGCTGAATCAGTAAGTTGTCAGCTCTATTTGCTGTCAGTGGGCATCTCCAGAATTGTACCAGTTTTGTTTCCCATTTAGGCATTTTTAGAAAGAACCTAGGATTCTATGCCCATTGGCACATATGCCCTTAAGTTGATGGTCCACATTGGACTGGAAGCGGTCAAGACAATTCTCTTTGAGTAAAACTGACTAAGAGGGGCCTGGTATGCAGCACTGGTTAAACATGATCCTAGACAGCTAGTAGCATCTACCTCTGTGTTCAAATCTTCTGTCCCAAGTTCTACTAAGTTGTCCCGAATTACAGTTGCTAGTTAAAACAGTGTGACCTCTGTGTTGATAAGGGTTCTTCTGCCAGAGTCTACCACAGATATTTGAAATATTTCTTAAATTTGCATGAGGGAAATGTTGCTTCCCCTTGCAGGCAGGTTTATGTTTTGTCTATTTTATTTCAAATGCCTTTTGCAAATAACTACGAAATCAAAACCTTTTTACAGGTTACCCACACAATTCAGGTGTCTAAAGGGTCCTCAACGTGGTTTTGTCAGCACTACAGTTGCCTCCTTTGAGAGTTTATCTGTCTTCCAAAAAGAAGCCTTTTTGATAGCAGTCCCTTCTGTAGGAATTTCGAAAATGACAATCTTTTGTGGATTTGCATTTGTTTTTTTTTTTCATAATCCATAAGGATAGAGTGGTTTTCTGTCTTCTCCCAGGTTTTTTTTTTTTAAGTTTGGGTCAGCCATCCATGTGAGCAAACAGATGGCCTTGTCATCTTTTTTCCCAAATACTTCCCACCCCCCAAAAAAGCTATGGACTTTTTGAATATATCAAAATAGTCACATTTTATTTTAAAAGGACAAAATAATTAGAAGTCAGGTTCCCAATTTCATGGCTGAAGAGGGCCTCTAGAAATACTTTTTTTCAGAGCTTTGTGATGTGACACTAGCAGACTTACTGAATGAGGATCCCAGATTCAAAGCAGAACATGTGATCTTGTTTCCTTTATATCTTTCATGAGTCAACACTGTTTAAAAAGCAAAAAAAAACTAAAAAAATCTATACTCACCCTTTGTCCCGTGCAGCTCTGCCATTTATCTTCAGTGTTTTACCTACTGAATGACGAAAACTAATGCATCTCACCATCCTGAGATGATTAAACGTGCCAATCTCCATCAAGACAGAATTCATGCTCCCTCCATTGCAATAAATGGAATGTTGAGCTGTGGATTTTTTTATTGTAGGAGACTGATAACACTGTGCGCGTTCTCTGCATGAGTATGTTTTAAAACACTGGAGCCAGACAGAGGAGCTGCTTAGGACAAAGGGGGAGAATAGATTTTTGGGTTTTTTTGCCTGGACATTTCTTTGTAAGATTATTTTAGATTGAGATTTAGGATTTCTATATTTTCTGTGTGATATGTGCACGTGAAAAATAAGCACTTTTTCTTTCTTAACAGTGGTGGTCATCCATACTTAACAGGCCTGGCAGTTGCAGGAGGTGCATACTACTTGGGACTAGAAGGAGCAATTATTGGTCCCATTCTTCTTTGTATACTGGTTGTTGCATCAAATATATACAGAGCAATGCTTGTGAGCCCAACTTCTGCATTGCCTACTCCGTCAACTACTCCCTGGCCACTTCAGACCTATCGGTAAGCTGGCTGTGGTCTTACATGGTTAAATAGTAACATGTTTTATTTTAATTAACAATAAACTATGTATGTCTTTATCTAAATATTGTGCTTAAAGCGGAACAACACCCATTTGATCAGCCAGTATCTCATATAGTCTTTATTTGATCACCCAAGTTTTCTTCTGCAAATTTAAAACCTTGGCCAGGCTAAAAAAACAAACATACATCACTGGTCTCCGCACCTGCAAGCTGATCCAATGCAGTCCTGCAAACTGCAACCTCCTTGCTTCTGTGCTATCGGCTCTGGTACTGATTAGTAAGCTCCCCATTTGGCCTCTGCACTTCCCGACTGCTAGCTATGAAGGAGGAGGGCTCTCTTGTTTATTCGCAGCACGGGGTGCATCATGTTGGCATTCACTGCTGATATAATATCATGGATAACACTAAAAGGGGACTTCTTAATACCACAGGACAACACTTTTTTTTGCTATTAGCCTGGCCCCTAAGGGCCCTGCTACCCCGTTTTCCTGAAAATAAGACTTAGCATGATTTTTGGGGATTTTTGAGGACGCTCGAAATATAAGCCCTCTTAAAAAATGTGGATTGAAATAGTGTCCAGGCAGCTAAATGTGTAAAGAAGAAAAATCAATTGACAATAGAATGCAGCAGGACAGATAGACCCTAAGAAACACAAACACGCTTAAAAGAATCACGCTCAAATCACCAAAACAGGGTTGGCAAGTTCCAGGCCCACACATACCCCCCCCATCCAATCTTCCTGATGGAGTCCCTCCACTCCTGAGCCTATATTAGAGCATTGTGGCTGTTTCCGGTCAACCATTACAATTGCAGTGCAGTGGAATGCAGAAGAGATTATCTGGAATGAAAATACCAGAAGGCATGCAATGTAGATTGTTGTTTATAGAAAAATAACACATCCCCTGAATTAAATTAGCACTAACGCATATATTGGAGACCCTGTCTTATTGTCAGGGAAAGTGGGTACAAAACCAGTGGTGTCCATACATTTGCACAATTTGAGATGAACTTGCTGTATGCTAGCTTGAATAAATACCTTCCAAAGACCTAGCTAATATGGATGCACACTTGGTTACAAAGTCATAATAGAATAACTTCGTTTTTAGATTGTCATTGGAATGATGACCTGTATATTCCAACATTATGTAAAATGTCTGCTTTTTTCCCTAGGCCATCTAAAGAGAACCTTCAAGAAACAAGAAGAGAAATAGAATGATAGAGACTTCTTTACAACATCTTTAATTAACTTCTAAAGCGGTGGCCTTGTAGCGTTTTCTCTTAATCTTGCTACCAAATGTGCCCTTGCCTTTGAGTCAATAGTGTCTCATTCAGAGCGAATATTTTAAGTGGCTTGTCTGTTCATTTTATAATAGGCGACATACAGGAATGTGCAATACTTATGAACAGGTCTTGTGAGGATGCTTAGGTTTGAACTAAAATATCTTGACATCTGACCACTACATTTCTATTACTTTAAACAATGTATGCAAAAAGTGTTCTTTGTGTTCACATAGTGACTAAGACAGTTTTCACATTGTAGCAATGTACATTGCCATGAAAGTGTTTTTTTTTTTTTTTTTTTTTTTTTTTTTTTTTAAAGCATGGGAAGTTTGCTACCAAAGGCTTTCAGTCACTTTGTAGATAGTACATTGGAGGGGCCTTAGCATATTGGCAGTGTTGTATTGTTCAAAAATTCATTGGCCCTAAAGTGCTCCAAAAGTAACTGACACTAATTGGAGCAAGCCATTGGTCTCAAAATGTTTGCAATTTTCTGGACCCCATAGTAATAAATAATGTGTAGACCCTAAAGGAGGCAGGAAAAGTTAGGAACTTTGTGACTGAACTTTTTGTGATTTGTTCAGTTATTCTGTGCAGCTAATCCAGTGTTACAGCAGTAGGTTGGTGATAATTTTATCTCAGAAAACATTTACATTTTAGTGGCCAAATTTATTGCACTTTAAGCAAATTTAAATGCATTTTAAGAAGGTTTTATTGCTTGTTATATACAAGCTGATTGTATATTTTGTTAGATGTATATTCAGTTGGTTGGCTTACTAACACGATTTGTACTTAAATTCATTTAAGTTGAAGACAATAAGGTATTGCTGCTGGTCTGCCTTTATTCTCTAATTCACTGAGACATTTACCACCATTTTTATAATTGCAAAATAAAAGCTTTGTATTTCAAAGTAACAAGTGTTTGAAATTATATATTAACAACTAAAATGTAGCACTTATACAGAATGACATGATGTCAGGATGTGCAGGTTCTTTTGCTGAACAGCTGGGAAATGAAAAATCCTAAGCTAGCCACAAGTTTTAAACATACTCAAAAAACGGAATAGGGTGTACACATTTGCTGTTATTCCAGGAAAAGGAAAGCATTTAGGTGGATGGCCCCCATCCCTGAAGCCAGAATAGGTGACCTTCTCTGGCAGGGCCCTCCACATACCTCCTCCTCATCATTGTGTAGTTTTCCTCTCTTATCTCTCTTTTGCTCCACCTGTGCTCCTTGAGCCAGTAACTGTCTGCGTTTGATGGGCTTCATGGTGCTTGCAGGGCTGTGAGCTACCAGTTTTGGTCTTGGGGTATTTCCACAAATTTCTTCTTCCTTGCTCCCTTCTGGGGGGTGGATCATTGCCTTTTCTCATCTCTTCCATTCCACTAGCAGCAATGCGTGGGTCAATCACAGCTGTAGGCGGGGAGTTCAAGATAGCAAAAAACTAGCTCCTCCTGGCCTATATAAGGTAGCCCCTCACCAGCTGCATCATTCCTGGTGACCCCAATTAAATGCACAGGATTGTGCAGAATGTGGGGAGCACTCATGGTTCCAGGTAAGCACGCTGGGCTCGTCTGACTGGGCCTGGGCCCCAAGGATCATGAACCCACTGCCCTGCTGTGGGTTCATGATCCTTGGGGCTCTGTGCCCTTCCTTCCCCCTGGGTTATCACCCACCCTGGCCGCTGTCTGCCTTCTCTATGGCTGCTGGTGATGTGCCTGAGCTAGGAGGCTGGGCTCCCATGGGTCAGTGTGTGTGCTTGTGTTTACTACATTCCATGACACCCTGAGAGAGAGAGAGCATTGCTGGTCAGGTGGCCTTGCCGCGGGGGCAGCCCTTGTCTGACAGTGGAGAACAGGAGAAGGGAGTGGGCTACCACATTTGCATGGTCTGTTGCCCCGCCCCCTTCTCACTAACCGCACAAGGCACCACCATCTTGTGTGGTGCCTGAGGTCCCTGCTGCATTCTGAGATTGTCAATTGTCGGCTCCTGCAATGTCTCCCTGTTCCTGGGCTGATGTGTACTGATTCCTTCAGAATCTGACATTTGTTCATGATGTTGCAGGTTGGGGGTCCGGAAGCTGCTGCATCCTGGGTGGGTGGGTTGATCTCAGCTGCAGGGAGGTTGCTTTTCCGGTAGTGCAGGCAGGTTTGACCAGTAGTCGACAGGCAGGAGGGTGTGGGGACCAGCCCCCAGCTGTATTGCTTAGCAGTTAGAGCAGCTATTTTACCATGTCGGAGGCACCTGGGTTTTGTATTTTAACGGAGTGTGGTGCCGCGTGTCCCAAGCGCGCCTGACCTCAGACAAGGGACCCCTGTGTGCTGGGTGCATTACTGTCTTGCACCGCCTTACGTATCTAACGGGGTCCGTGGTCAGATTGTCCAGTTTCCCCTGCGGCTTCAGGCTCAGACTGGTCGGAACAGGTCACCCCCTGGGAGGGCTGCCAGGTCCATTTGTGTACCAGGGTCCACCCACGGATGGGGTTCCATGGGTGGAAGCCGCTTATATGCCCGGGAGCCCTCAGGATCACCCGACAGATCAGATTGAGGAGCTTATTGAGGCAATTTTGGAGGTTCTGCACCTCTCTACTTCTCGGCCAAAGCGGCAGATGAAAAGGATGAACCCTATAAGCGTCAGAGGGTCAGGCAGGTTTTCCCAGGCTTGCCCATTTCGACAGGCTGGTGGCAAAGTGGGAGAGTGGGAGAAACCGGATAAGCTTCTGTCTCTTCCTAAGTTCCTGGATGCCAAGAAGCCCTTTCTGGATGAGGCGGTCAGGGTTTGGTCCACATGAGGTCGACAAACCGGTGGAGGGTTTAGCACACCATTATCCCTACTTCAGATAGTGTGGCCTTGAGAGAACCGGCGGATAGGACGTTGGAACAGCTGGCCAGGCATGCATTGCATTCTCCATGGTGGGGTCGGCCATGCGCCCAGCTTGCTCCACATACATGGCGGCTACGGCAGGCAAGGTCTGGATGAAGCAACAGAGGAGGTGTTTGCGACATGGAGGTTAACGCTCCTCTGCACTTTGTTTGAACTCCTTTTTCTATGGAAGTATTCAGATACATGGTGCCGGATATGGATGACTTGGTGGCGGCTCACTGTCCTCCCCTTTTCAGGGGGATTTCTTTTCTGTGAGCCTCTAGATGACCTAGTCCAGAAGGCCATGGGTGGGAAGTCAACTAGGCTTCTGCAGAAATGTCTCCAAATTTTCCATATCTTCTGGAAGTTCAGAGGTTCTATAGACATCAGATGCCACAGGGAAAACCTAGACGCCAAGGGGCCAGACTGCCCAAGCCTCCAGCCAGGCCCTCTCAGGGTTGATGGGGCGTCCTCACCCAATCGGGTGGGGGGATGGCTTTTGCACTACGCACCGGTGTTGAGGGAATGGATATCTGATACCTGGGTCCGGGAGGTTGTTTCTTCCAGATGCAAGATTGAGTTCGAGACTAGGCCTCCACACAGGTTAGTAGCATCCAAGCCTTTCCACATAGTGAAAAGGGTCAGCGGCTCGCGACCGTGCACTAGAGCTCTTGCTGGATCGGGGAGTTGTAGTACCTGTGCCCCCTCAGAGTGGAGCTGTTGCTTCTACTCAACACTGTTCGGCATCCCCAAGAAGCATGGGACCGTTTTGGCCGATCCTGGATTTCCGGAATTCATAGTTATGTTCGGGAAGTTCTGCATGGAATTTCCAAGTTTAGTCGTGACATTGCTGCAACAGGGGTATTTTCTTAAAACGGTGGACATATAGGATGCTTATCTGCATGTCCTGATCTTCCCTGGTCACCAATAATACCTGCACTTTGGAAATGTCAGGCACCCATCTCAATTTGTGTCCCTGCCATTCCACTGACCTGCGAGTGTTCACAAAAGTATTGGCGGTGGTGATGGCACTCCGGAGGCAGGTGGGCACAGCACCCCATACCTCGATGAGTTGCTCATCCAAGCCCCATCCCTGGCAAGTGCACTGCGGGATGTTCAGATGGTCCTTTCCACGCTGGAACTTTTCAGGTGATCAACTACTCCAAGGCCCAGATAGTGGTGGTTCACATTCTAAGGGTGGAGAACCTGTAGGCTGATTATTTGAGCAGGGAGACTGTGGACCAGGAGAAATGGCCCCTTCACTAGGATGTGTTTTAAGCCCTCTGCGACCAGTGGGGAGTGCCGGAGGTGTACCTCTTTGCATCTCGGCACAACCAAAAGGTCCAGAGGTTTGTTTCCAGGGTGCAAGACCTCCTGGCCATGGCAGTCAATGCGCTGGCCATTCTCTGACCAGGGTACAGCCTGCTGTACACATTTACGTCACTGCCGATTCTGGGTCGTGTGTTAAAGAAGGTCAACTGCGAGTAGATTCCTATCATCCAAATCGCCCCACAATGGCCCAGAAGGGTTTGGTTCGTGGATCTGGTCAGCCTGACGGTGTAACCCCCTGGGGACTCCCCAACCGTCCAGCTCTTCTGCAACAGTGTCCTCAGCGGCACCCCAATTTTCCAGCGCTGGCCTTAGCGGCTTGGCTGTTGAGACCAACATATTGGAGGAGAGGAGTTTATCCGCCGTGGTAATTCAGACCTTGATTTGAGCACGGAAACAGTTCCTCTAGAATGTACAACAGGACATCGAGGGCCATCATGTCTTGGTGTGGATATAAGGGCCACTCCTGTAGGAGGTTCTCAGTACCCAGCAAGGCCTGGACGCTGGCATACAGCCCAGCACCATTAAGGGCCAGGTTTCAGTCTTGTCCATCTTTTTTCCAAAGAACGATCACGACGATCCACACTTTCATGCAGGGTGCTGCGCATGTTCGGCCTCTGCGGAGGTCGACAGTCCCGTCCTGGGATCTTAATCTTTTTTTTTTTTTTTTTTTAATATAAATTCTTTATTTTCAAATGTTTTACAAGTTCTTAAGACAATATATACATAGGAGACATATAGAAATATACAAAGAAACCAGAGAAAACTGTCTATACTCATTCTCATCTCAGGCTGGCCCTACATAGGAAGTCCAAGCCAAGACCTCATTACATGTCTACCCGTGCATGTTTGAACAGCCCTCACCTCCACCCTCCCTTGGTGAAGGCCCCTCTCCCCAAGGGCCAAGGGAGCCGGCCACGGAATGCTATTCCCGTCTATCTCCCTGCACCTAGCGGGAGTCACTTGTCTCCTGACCGCGATTAACCACTGCGGTGGGGGACTGTAATACCGGGCAAGGGTCTTCTGCCAATTACATGCTCTGGGGCATATGGGACACTAACAAAGATAGCAGGAAAGGTACTACTAACAGGGAAAGGGGGTGAGGGTACTCACACCGAGTAAGTGCTCTGCCCTCCGATGATTCCTTTAATTCTACCCACTGGTGCAAAGTCACCACGAACCTCTCATATCTGTTGTCCCTAGAGAGTATGAAGTTTTCGAATCTCATTATATCATTCACTTTTCTAATCTATAGTGTAATTGATGAGGGTAGTGGTATACAGGCCTTAGCCATGTTTAACAGGTGACATAATACAGATTTACGGTATCTTTTAACCTCTTACCTGCGATTTGTCTAACCTTCTCTCAAAACCCCTTAAGCTTTGGGCAAGCCCCAAAAATGTGTATTAGATCACCTCTTGGCCCACAGCATCTCCAGCACTCTGTGGGGATTTCCGGGAACCATTTGTTCAGCATCTCCAGCACTCTGTGGGGATTTCCAGGAACCATTTGTTCTGCACCCTGTACCACCGTGATAACAGCTTATAACTACACTCTTGATATATTCTAAGCAGACAGCACGTCCTGCTCCAGACATAGTCCTTGTGGGTATACCTCCGCCTTCAGCACCGTGCACTGCAGAACATGAAGAAAACAAGCTCCTCCGGGCCCTACATATACAGAGGGACCTCCCACAAATCCCCAGAATTCTCTGCAGTGCTGGAACTGCGAAGACATGAATTATCACGCTCTCGCAGGCAAGCGGGGCTTTACAGCCCGAGGCCCTGCGGGACTATTTCCACCCGTCCTCTCTGTGAAGAATATGCCTCCCAGCCTGGGCTGTGTTGGTCGGGTGAAGGTAGGCAGCACCTCGTGTGCTTAACGGAGCCATGCTCCACCGCAATCCCCCACCATAGGGTAGGCGGTTTAGGCTGATGGTGAGCCTCTAGTGGATGCCCCTCCCGCATTATTGTCCCGTACCCCGGGTAGTGCTGGACCCTGTGTAAGGGTCGCCATCCTCCCTCATTTCCCCAACTAGTTAGTGGGAAAAGAAAGGGGGGGGTATGTGTGTGGTGGTCGTCCCTGTGTACAAGTATATCACGCTTATGGCCTTATTTCTGCCCTTCATTAACATTGAAATGTCAGAGCCGCGCTGCTTGCTCTTTATTTGGTTTTCGGCTACCGCCGCATGTCTTATGCACAGTTGCTGCGTTGTCTAGATGCTGTGGCGCCTTTTCCTTACTAGACGTAGCGGTTTTTCTACAAATCCTAAAGCGTGTGATTGTATCCTTGCTTTGCCGTTACCTCAGAGCTTCGCGCTCTTCGGAGTGGGCGGGGACTTGAATTGGCGCGCTCCGCGTCACGGCCGAGCATCGAGCCCGCCCTTCGAGGTTCGCTGGGCGCCATTTTGCTGATCTTCGCGCACGCGTGGTGGCGGTTTCCCTCCTCCCTTGGTCTGTAAGTGCCCTCGCGGGTGACTCTTTTTATATGTTTTTCCAGCTGCGCATGGCTCTGACACCCATTCTTCTCCTTATGTCTTTCAGACGCTAAGATTCCGGTGGCATCCCCAGGCCTGATATATATCTTAAATGGGTTCACTTTTATATTCTCCCACATTCCTAGCGGGTCTTGGGGCATCCAGGGTCGCTTATAGCATAAATCCCTGCTGCATATTGCTTTGATAATCACCATTTGGAGGCATCTCAGAATTATGTGCCCGGGGTCCCGCGGGGACAAGACGGGCTGTGTACTGCGTGGGGACCACCCCACGCTGACGCTGACAGAGCACGGGTCTGCGGACCGTGTGCTGAACAAGCACTGGCCCTGCAATCAGGTTTACCAGTGGCTGCACCTTGCTTCAATACACCTGTCTCCCCTTGTTTAAATCTCACTCCTGATGAGTCGCACTTGAGCGGGGATGACCAGCAGGTGGTGCCGCGCGGGCTACCTACGGCTGAGCAGGTGATGCCTGGTTGGCGGAGCGCTTGAGCGCTGGAAAGAAGCGGTCCCTGACGCTTCCTGGTTCTATGTTTCCCAATGAAACTGAAGAGTCTGCTGCTATGCAGGTCCTTGATCCTTCTGAGGAAGGTGGACTGTTCTCAGGTTCCGGTTCCTCAGACGAGATACCTTGGACCCGTGATAATTCTAGGCCCTGGTTCCTGCGGCCCGTGTGACACTGATTAATTACTTATAAAGATCTTTGGAGTACTGTCCATCTCTCCTCCGGGAGAGTCTCCCAAGCCCAAGAGGGAGAGTTTCCACATGGCGCGCTCGGAATTTCTGAGCAGGATCATTCCAGGCTCTTATATCTAAGGAATGGTAATCACCTTGTGAACTCACAGGAGTTCCGAGGGTCTGGGATTGGAAGTACCCTTTTCCCACTGAAGTGGTTGGCTGCTAGTCAGTCCCTCCTGAGGTGGATGCACCTATTATTGGGGTTGCTAACCCTCCCTTCATGACAGCCTCTACTCATCGTACCCTTCGGGTTGCTGAGGACCGGCGCATTGACAGTCTGGCTTCCCACGCCCTTTCGTGTGCAGTTGGCTCTGCGCCCGGTCTGTGCCGCGGCCGTCACTGCGGTGACCGCCAGGACCCTTCTTAGGAAGATACTTGACCACCAACCGGAGGGTCTCCCTTGGGAGGTCTTTAAGGCACTGTCTGATTGTGATGTTTTTGTGAGTTTATTCTCTCAGCGATGGATGACACTGTTAAAATGTGTGCTAGAACCTCGGTTCTTGTGGTGGCTATTCGCCGCCTGCTTGGCTGCGACAGTAGGGGGCTGACAATGATACTAAAAAGGCTCTTACTGGCCTTCCCTTTAGAGACGACGCTTATTGGGGCCCGGTTGGACCTTTTGGAAAAAAGGAGTAAGGCACCCTCGAGCAGAAGGCCGTCTCGGCCTCCCAGGGGCAGGGACTCCCCTCCCCTTCCCTACGTTAGTGTTGAGCGCGAACCAGAAGTGTGCTTCAAACTTTTTGGGAGTGGAGACCCGCCCCAGGGGGGGCAGGTAACGCCCTGGGTCCTCCGGCTGTGCGAAGTCCAAATCTGCCGAAACCATACAAGCGTGAAGGGACGCCATCGCCTTGTTGGGCGATTGGACTGCCGCAGCACTGGGCTCCTATCGTAGGGCGCCATGCTTCTTTCAGGTTGTTACAGGAGGTAGTCCCCCCGGATGCAGAATGGAGTCTACTGGGCGGTCCTTTTTCTAAGGTTATCAGGGTTCTTCTAGTCCCTGTTTTCCCTTCGGGAGTTGAGGCAGGCCGAGTTTGGCGTGTAGGGTCTGGGCTCTCTTGCAGGCTGGCCCTTGACCTGTGATGGCATCCACATTACCCTTCCCCTCCGGGATGAAGCAGTCTGACCCAAGTTGGCATTCTGGGGCCTAGCATTTATACCTTCACAGGCAGTTTCTGCATGGTATCTACCTGTTGGGCCGCAGGCGCTTTGGTCCAGTAGACCTCTTGATGCATGTGAGGATTTATAATCCCTTTTTAGTCCCCTGTGCCTTCAGGACACCTAGGCCACTTCCAGCCAGTGTTGAAGGTCCAACTCTGCGCATTGGGGTATTGTTTTTGGTTCCTCTCCTGCTCCCAGATGACTCACCAAGGCGAGTATGGGAGCGGTGTCTTGGACGTGCCCGTCTGGCGTCCGCGCTAGGTTCTACTTTATTGTCCTTCTTTGCTTCCTATTTTTTGCATCAGGCTGTGTTGGCTATTGACCTGTGGCTCCTTTCGGAGTCCTGTGGATTGGTGCTCAGGCACATCACTTACTTAGTGTTCCCCGGCTCGGTATCCCCCTACGGGGTGGCATTTAGATTGGTTCATGTTAGAACCTTCCTTCTGCTAAATGAGGACTTGTTATGGAAAGGGCCTTGCCCTCTTTTATGTCACACTTCCTTTACCTTGCAGCTGGGGGGCCTGTTGGTGGCGGCCCAGATGCTGTCCCTTATTCTCAGGAGCCCTTGGGCCCTGCGACACCTTAGGTTACTTATCCTGGACAGGGTTCCAGCACTCCTGGAACTGGGTCAGTACGCTCCTCCTTGTTACGGGGGTTCCTTTTGAGGTTGTAAATTCAAGGAAGATGTTTGGGACCATTCCTTCCTTCTCTCTTCTCCCTGTAGATGGTCATCATGGGTACCAAGTCTTGCAGGTGGACTGGGGGGTCTTATTTCTTCTGAAATCCCCTGTGGTTCCTAAAGGGGGCCCCTTAGGGGATCCATCTTCATACGGTTTTTTGGTTGACACATTGAGCCTTTGGTGGGCTCTAATTTGCTGGACTACTCCTCTTCAGGACTTGTCTTTTTTGGGGACTCTCGGTCAGTCTGAGGACAGTGGTTTGTCCCTTTTTATCTGTGAAGGTCTCGGAACAGGTTGACCCTTCAAGAAGGTTCCGGTTCGGTTCTAAGTGGGGGTTTACATCCCTTGTGCTTCATTGGTATTAGTTTGGCTGGCTGCCCTAACATGGCAGGAGGTTCTACTCTAGTATCTCTCTGTGTCCCAACTGGTGTGGCCCTGTGGGGCCCCTTTGCTATTACGTGGACTCTGTCCTGGGTTATTGTCCCAGGACTCTCTGGCCTTGGTCATGAGGGCCTAGTATTGCTTCTGTCAGGACATTATATTCTATATGTCTTAACTTCTTTCACCCTGCCAGGCGGGGTTCTGCATAAGATTGCAGTAGAAAGGGAGAACCGTTATGCCGGGGGCCCTGGGTGGCCCAGCGGGGCGTGGTTCGCAGATTTGCTGATGAAGACAGTCGTACTGTATGCCCTCTCAAGAGGGCTGTTCTGCCTATTCAGGCTCCCTACTACGTCGCCCTTACTTACAGGCCTTTTAGGCGAATGGTCGGTTGGCTTTTCACCCTATTGGAGATGGGTATCTCTGGGTGTCTTTTCTCTATTGGAGGGCTAGGCCTAGCTCCCTCCTCTTCTTCTTTCTTTTCTGCCGGCTATGTTGGAGTATGCTGTTCTAGTCTGCTTTGCTTGGACTAGTTCTCTTTCCTGCGGGATGTTCCCTATCCCTGGGTCCTAGAATTATTATAGCACGGTTGAAGTTGGCTCCCCAAATCAGTGCTCTGAAGGTTTCAGGGCTCGCCATGCTTACCTACTGCAGAAGTCTAGTTCAATCTTCTGTGTTGCGCATTCCTCAGGGGTTGCTCAGCTGCATTCCCCAGGGAATTCTATGCTCCCTTTTTGGGGGGTTACTTATCCGGATGCCCTGCTAGGGTTCCCTTGGGTCTTATTCAGGTTCTTGTCTGAACTGTTCCTTCCCTCATATCGCTCTTCTGGGGCGGTTGCTTCAGTCAGAAATGTGCCATAAAGGATGGCTCTGTTAGCGGTCCTAGTCATTATATATATATATATATATGTTATATATCTGTACACCATGGGGTGAGGGTGTTCCGCCTTACGCCGAATTGGGTCCAGGCGGTGTTCTTATTCTCCTTTAGTCCAGACCCTACGGTCTCTGGGCTATTGTCTGGCTTACTCTGAGCAAAAGGGATCTGTATCCCTCATCAGGTGTTGGAGATTCCTGGTCTTCTCTTGTCCCTGGTAGGGATTATGCCCCTTGGGGCTTATAGGTTTCTCCATCCTTATGTACCGGATCTGATTTCTAACACGGGTGTAGGTGCCCTTTGGATTGGTCCTGCTCGGTTGGTTTTGTCCTTCTGAGCCTAAAGTAAACGCCTCGGCTCTTGCTGAGCCTTGTTAGCGTTGTTTTTCAGTATTCCTGCTGGTCTCGCCTGAGACCTGGTTTCATATTCCCAGATGGGGAGAGCTCTAAGGTTGCCATGGCTGCCCTTTTTTTCCAGTAGCATGGTTAGGCTGTTACTCTGGCCTACTCGTTAGGGGAAGATTCTTCTTCTCTCTTGCTTTTTGCTCTCTTACTACTTGTGCTTGGCTTGGGCCTTTCAGCACTAGGTTCTGTTGAGCAAGCTGGCTAGTCCGCTGCTTGTGTTCAGTTCTGCCTTTACAAGAATTCAAAGGCTGTGATTAGAGCATTGCTCTCGTTGCTCTTGGTAGCATGGTTTAGGTGACAGCACCTTTATGCTTGTCTGTGCCTTTTTTCACGGGGATCCCACCCTACTTATGGACACTGCTATTGGATGTCCCACATGTAAGGACTATGTCTGGAGCAGGATGTGCTGTCTGCTTAGAATAATACAACTCTGTGAAGTACTCACCTGTAGAGTTGGTATTATATGCAGACAGCACGTCCTGCTCCACCCCACCCTGATTCACCTTGTTCTGGATCCCCTGTGTGGTGATTATTATCTTGGATATTGTTGCCAGTCTCTGGGTGGTTGTTTTCCCCCTGGCTTCTTCTCTCACTGCTTGTTGATGCTGGGGATTTGTGGGAGGTCCCTCGGTATATGTAGGGCCGGGAGGAGCTTGTTTTCTTCATGTTCTGCAGTGCACGGCGCTGAAGGCGGAGGTATACACACATGTAAGGACTATGTCTGGAGCAGGACGTGCTGTCTGCATATAATACCAACTCTACAGGTGAGTACTTCACAGAGTTATATTTTAGTGCATATTGAGGTTTTATGCGGTAATAATACATTTTTTTTTCGTTGTTCAGTCCTCTTCCAACTTTCCTAGAAAGGGGGGGGGGGGTCCTCCATGTCCGCAGGTATGTCTTTTAGGGTGTCTACTTTGGCTAATCTACTCATATGGTGTGAGCTCCCCCCTGAGCCCGTAGGGAGGAAAGGAAGTGCTTCAACTGAATACATTGCCAGTATGTCCACCCGGGGACTTTCTTTACCTGTGCCATGTCCTCCAAGTCTACCCAATCTCCTTTTGATAAGTGGTGAACCCTACACAAGCCAACCTTCCTCCATTTTCTTGATGTCCGTCTCTCACATCCCGGATACATGGGAGAGGGGGAGGGTGAGATCCCCTGCCTCTGGAAGAAAACGCGACATACGTTCATGGTTGGGCCAATGGTGGGGTGTAGACTTGCCTGTGTTAACCCTTTCCCCTTTAACCAAGGGGCGGCAGATATCAGGAGCTCTGTGAAGCTCTACTCCAGTCCCACCTATTGTGCTTCCCATGGAGGAACCAGCCCGCTGTTCTTCTCATGTGCATGGCCGCGGGATCCGGTATACCCAGACCTCCTTGTCCTTTTGCCCTAGATAATAGACCTCTGCTCAACCTTGATTTCTTCCTGCCCCATATAAATTTGACGAATCTCACCTTCTGCAGAAACACTCTAGGTACTGCCACGGTCTTGCATCAGGTAAAGCAGGTGGGGAAGGAGCGTCATCTTGATGGCATTAAACCTGCTGAACCAATAGAGCCTACCCTGTGACCATCTGCCGGTCTCTTCGTCAAACTTTTTAAGTAAGGGCAGGAAATTGAGAGTAAATGTGGTCGCCAGATTGTTACTTATGCTAGTTCCCAGGTACCCCACACTTTCCCTAGTCCATCGGAAGCAGAAGGAGCTCTTCTTACTCTCAAACCTTGTTGCACATTAGGAGCCTCTGACTTTTGGTAGTTTAATTTGTAGCCCTGAAAGTTTTCTTGTATCGCTTCAATTCTCCCATAAGATTCGGCAGGGATGTTTCTGGACATGTCTGGTAAAAGGTAAGGTCATCTGCAGCAGCAAACTTGTAGTGCCCGGATGCATTTTCTAACCCCCTAATGTCTGGATTCCCTCGCACTCTGCACAGGAGAGGCTTGAGTGTGAGTTTGAAAATCAGCGGCAAAAGGGGACACCCCTGCCTCATCCCATTGAAGAGCTTGAAGGTGTCTGACAGTAAACTGTTCACTTGCACCGATGCAGAAGGGGCACTATACAGGATTTCAACCCACCTGAAGATATTCGGGCCTAGCCCAGTATGGTGAGGAGTAGCCAGCATAAATTGCCAGTTGACCCGATCAAAAGCCATCGGTCATGAGGAGAAGGGTAGGAATGTTCCTCTCCTGTACCATGTGCAACACGTTTAACACTTTTGTGGTGTCTTCCCTATGGGGCATAAAACCAACTTGGTCCAGGCCTATTACCTGGTGCAGATATTTAGCTATCCTGGAGGCCAAGATTTTGGCAAACAACTTTACATCTGGGTTTAATAGCGATATTGGCTTGCACATAGGTTAGGGTCTTTGCGCTCTTTGGGTAGTACCGTGATATTTGCTCTAAGGGTCCCTGAGGGAAACATCACCCTCTATTATTGAGATTAGTACGTCCAGGAGTTTTGGGGGAGGGGGACATTTTTTTTGTAATACTGGAGTTGAAAGCAATCGTGGCCGGTGCCTTCCCCGCGGCCGAGGTAGCAGTCACACTCTGTAGCTTCGCCAGCGAGACCAGGCCATGACTGCTATGGCCCTCTCAGAAAATGTAGGCAACCCGTGATTCTCTAACACAATGCGTGACCTGTGACTCGTGGTCCTCCCCTCAGGTTCCCGGGAGATTATATAAGTCTTCGTAGAATCTTCTGCTATATCTTTAGTGAGATGGGAGACCTGCCACCAAGGAATCTGCAGTTTTGGGAATGAATATCTTAGCCCCTTCAGCCTGCAAGGCCCTGGCTAAAAGCCTGACACGTTTATCCCCGGACTTGTAAAAGACTCTCTGGCATTTAACCATTTGGGATTTGATTTTGTCGCAACTAATCGATTTAAATCTTTCCCTCAAAGACGTCAGAGCTGACAGGTGCGCAGCAGCCAGGGATTTTTTGTGTAGAGATTGCAGTTTGCCAATCTCCCTCAAGAGCTCCAGAGTGCACTCTGTTTTCTGGCCCCCTGCTTTATAAATGACCCTGTTATATAGCACTTGTGTGCTTCCCACAGCGTTCCCAGGCTGACTCCAGGTGTGGAATTCAGTTCAAAAAAGCTCTGGGTGTCTTTTTGGATTTCGGTCATGACCCTTTGCTCATCAGTGAGTTGTTTAACCTCCAAGACCAGCTTTTTGGGGACAGGACATGACAGGGTGAGTGTAATGGGAGCATGATCCCAAAGTGTAATGTTACATATGGAGGTGCCGGCCACTGACGCCAAAGATAAAGGTACATGTGTGGGGGAGAAAAAAATATAGTCTCGGCTGTTTGGG
The DNA here is from genome assembly GCA_027917425.1 of Gastrophryne carolinensis. Lineage (NCBI taxonomy): Eukaryota > Metazoa > Chordata > Amphibia > Anura > Microhylidae > Gastrophryne > Gastrophryne carolinensis. Next base: position 223,128,398 of record CM051239.1, on the reverse strand, counting down.
TGTTGTTTCCTCTAGGTGTCTACCAGCTGGTGCAAGGTGAGGACCCTCCTGAGGCGTTTCAGTTTGGCATATGAGATGTGCGGTCCCCCTCTTGAGATATCCAGGAGTGGTTCCAGCGTCAGATTAAGGTCGCCCCCCCCTGCACCAGCTCTCCCTCCCTGAAGACCTAGAGAGCCTCCAGGACCTGCTCTATAAAGGTGATCTGACCCATGTTTGGAGCATAGCGTGTATACCTTGGAATATATTTTCCCTTTGACAAACAACCACCTCCCTTCATCATCTGTCAAAGTCAACCCAGCAAGGTTTTGCACTCACTATGAATCTGCTGACTCCTCTGGACCTAGAGTCTGGGGAATAGCTATGATACACCTTGCGGTAGGACCTGTTGCCCAGCAATGGAGGATTGCTTTAAAATGCATTTCCTGCAGGAACACAATTCGCGCTTTCAGACCTTTCAGATTTCTCAGAACCAATAATCTCTTTTTAGGGCTGTTCATGCCTTTTGTATTGAGGGATACCAATTTGATTCCAGACATCCTGGCGCCTGTGTGTACTCACTAAGACTTGGCCCCCCACTATGCGCACTCAGCGAGGGAAGAGCTAGCTGGGTGAGAGGGTTCCCGGCATGTCCCAGGTCTGCTATGTAAGAGGAACAAAAGTAACAAAACACAGGGGAAACAACCAAGAGAATTACTACAATAAACTCCCAGAAGGTGTTAGGCACCTGCTGTGCATCACTATTGGGGGTACGTTGCCTTTCTTCAGGGAGCTATTGCTGGGGCCGGCACTACCTGCTCCCGGCCACCCTTGTAACACTAACATTAAGCAGCAAAACATACAATTCTACGAGAACGAGCTTGGCCCAGTTGGCTGGGATAAACAGAACAACATCAAACGTGTATATCTTGTAAGCATGTCCCGTGGACATGGACCAGTTAACCAATCGTTCGGCCAGTGTCTTGTCCGAAGACACCAGTGACCAGGTCAGGTGGGCCGCCAAATGAAAAGGCGGACAAGGGGGGGGGGGGGCTATGGGTTCAGACAATCCATTAAACCCGCACTCCACATCCACATCGTAGGGCCTCGCTGGTCTCCGGATTCTCCTCTGCCCCCTAGGCCCTCCAACGCCCCACTGCCTCCGCAGAGCGTGTGGGTGGCTGGGTCAGGTTAGCCGACAGCCATTCCGGGACTGAAATATGATCATATTGGAGAAAGGTGAACAAGTCCTCCCGATCTCGAGGCGTGTTCAACAGAAAAGTGTTGCACTCCTTCCTTACAATGAGGTGAAAGGGGTACCCCCATCTGTATGTAGCACCTGTGGAGAGAATCAAATCCAGGAGCGGCCTCAGCACTCGCCTCATCTGCAGGATTTGTAAGCTCCATCAAATTCACTGCTGCCAGGCCCTGTGTGCAATGTCCTCCTGTATTGTGAAAAAGCGAACTCTGCATTTGACGTCCCTGGGGCTAGAAGTGTCCGGGCTCCGTGGGCCCAGTGCCTTGTGTCCAGTTCTATAGGGGTGGATATGTCTCTTTCCAGTAAAGTATTGAAAATGGACATCACTATTCCCCCCTGAGGACTACAGCTGAGTCCTCAGGGATACCTCAGACGCAGGTTGTTTCTACAGCTTCTGTTTCCTATATCATCTAAATGTAGTAACTTGATTTGGAGCATTGCTTTCTGCGCGTCGCACCTCACTTCCCCCGTGGCTGGAGGTTGTGGCTTCCTTTGATTCAAGTGTAACTACTCTCACTCTTTCGACCATGGATAACTACTCTTTCGACCATGGATATTTGTTTCTTGACCTCCTCCAGCTCTTGTTTATGCGCTGCTTCATATATCGCTATCAGCCCCTAAATATCTGCTTGTCTGAACGGCAATCCTTTCAGCAGAGAGTTTCCAAGTAAATGTCCTTTCCACATGCCCCCCGGGGTGCATCAGCCTTATTTGTATTACGGGAGAGGGGTATGGATCTGGTATCATCTGTTCTGTGATCCGCCCACGCAGTTTGAGGCATCCAATCTCCCCACTTATCCCCTGCTGGTTCGGCAATGGACTTGTCCCTGGAGGGGTCCCCAACATTTCTGATGTTGGCAGCAGAGGGGACACAGGGGAACCCCGGAAGACGGGGCTCCCAAATTACCCCGAAATGCTCAGACCCAGGTGGCAATCCTGTCAGGATTTTTGCGCCCTCTGTGGAAGTGCTGCCGTTGTCGCCGCGTTAGTGGTGCCCGGGCTGGTTTGTGGGGACAGCCGATCCTCACTTAGATCTCTCCGTGGGGCGAATCTTTCCAGCCCCAGTGGTTTTAATGGGTCGGGCCTGCTGCTTTTTTGGGCTGCAGGGGCATCCTGGGTTCTGGTGTCACCCCGGTTGTTCTGGAGGCCATTAATTGCCACGCTGGACCCCTCACCTCCTCTCTTGGCCTCTCCGCCCGGGACCCCCTGGGGAGTATCAGCCCCGCCTGTTCCTTCTGCAGAACATTGCTCAGTCGGGCCCCCCGGGCCTCTATCTTGTCTCCTCCTGCCTCCGCCCTTGAAGTGCTCTGCCCAGCTAATCCCACATCCACAGCCTGGCCCAATCTCTTAGGCCCCCTGCTTCATGCCCCCTTGGTGCCTTCATCCTGGGAACCACACTGTCTGCTGGGGATCGGGCGCTCTTGCATATGTGCCCCGTCCACCATGTTGGTGCACCCACATCTGCTCCATCACATGCCTTCTCCTACTCCCTCAGCTGTTCGGGGGCATTGGTGATGTGGGTCACTCTTCCCCAATGTCCTCCGCCAAGGTTGAAGGTGGCTGTTCTTGTGGCGATCACCTTCAACCGGCGGGTTTTGGAGCTGGCAGCTCATTTGATCAGGTCACCCTTTTTGGTGCTGCATGAAGACAAAGCAGTGTTTCATGTGAGGCAGGATTGTTTGAAGTATTACATGTCCACTACTCGAGGTACATAATTCAGGTGTCTTGTTCATGATCCCAGAAGGACCAAGGAGGGGCCTGGTGGCTGCCAGGTGCACTATTAGCAGATCAGGCAGACAGTCATACAAGCCTATGCCTGCAAGGGGGTGGAGGTGCCCTTCCGGGTCACTGTTCACTCCACCAGGGCGATTGTTGCATCTTGGGCTTTCCAACACCAGGCATCAGCAGAACAGGTCTGCTAGGCAGCGATCTGGTCTTCTCTCCACACATTCACCAAGTTTTACAGACTTGATGTCAGGGCATCTGCCGATGCTGCTCTGAGGCTTAAGGTGTTGCAAACAGTGGTGAACATCTCTCCGGGGTCTAAGCTTGAGGTATCAGTGTTGTTCTTGGTTAGGTCAACACAGTCAGCTGTTGGCTGTTTTTGCGCGGTCCCACCCTTATTGAGGTACTGCTTGGGACGTCCCACACATTGCTACTGGTGGTGCCACGGAATGGAAAAGATGAGAAAAGCGAAATGTATGTTCTCACCGGTAAATTTCCTTTCTCGTCGTCTGTGGGAACGCCGCTGTTGTCGCTGCGTTAGTGGCATACGGGCCGGTGGGTGATTACAGGCGATCCTCACTGAGGTCTCTCCGTGGGGTGATTATTTCCAGCACCAGCCCCAGTTGGCTGTTCTTGCACGGTCCCACCCTTATTGAGGATACTGCTTTGGGACGTCCAACGCATTGCTACTGGTGCTGCCACGGAATGGAAGAGATGAGAAAAGGGAAATTTATGTACTCATCGGTAAATGTGTGACTTTACCCCTCGCCCCCCTTTTCTGCATCCTCAAAGCCCAGGTGGAAGCAGAAGAGCCCGCAGCCGGGAGGGCTTTACGAGCTGGTATCCTTTAGCGCTGGGGGCCCTGTATTATTTTTGTTACCTGATTTCAAGGTCTTCTTATTATGTTTTAGCCTGAATGACAGGTTATCCTTTTGTTTGCTTTTTATTAATAAATTCCCTTGTAGGTCATATATCCTGAGTTTTTGTGTTTGCTCTGGCCAACATCCAATCACAGACAGAGTTTCAGGATTCAAACAGACGATTGGTTACATAAGGACAATGCCGTGTTCCATTTTAAATAGGGCTTTCTTCCTTTTCATCTTATTGAAGAGGTGGTTTTGCCTTCCTTATGTCCTGCTTCATTTACCAATGATGAGAGGGTTCTTCACTTGCTGGATGTAGTGAGAGCACTGAAATATTATCTCACTGCTACACAAACTTTCCGCAGGTCCGATAAATAAGGGACCATGGAAAGGTCTACCGCTTTCTAAGTCTACCATCAGCCAATGGATTAGACAAGCAGTGGTAAGAGCCTATATCTCTAAGGGGAAGGGGAAGTATCCTCCCTTTTGGGTTACAACTTATTCAACATGAGCTATTGGAGCATCTTGGGCTTTTCATTATCAAGCTTCAGTAGAACAAGTATGCAAGGCCGCTACTTGGTCTTCAGTTCATACATTTACCAAATTTTATAAGGTAGATGTTAAAGCTTAGGCAGATGCGGCCTTTGGTAGGAAGGTATTACAGACAGTAGTAAACGGGGAAGCTGATTCATTACTAGCTCCAGGTACCGGCAGATGAGCGTCTGTACAGCGGCGCTAAGAGCGACTGTTAGTGGTCTCTCTGATCGGCTGTGGGTCGCTATTACAGAGCGCCTCAGTCGCTGTAGTAACATGGCCTGTATTAATTAATTTGGTGTTTGTGAGTCGCTATAAAGGCACTGTACAGTCACTCGCCCTTATTCAATGCTATTCTGCTTTAACACCACAAAAGTTTAGAATCTTATATTGCCAATGATAACATTGGCAAGATAAGATTCTAAACAATGTATTGTTTTAAAAACACACTTTTGTTTTTTTTCTTAATGTATTGCATGTTTTTTTGTTTTTTTTTTTTGTATTGCATGTTTTTTTGTTTTTTTTTCTTAATGCATGGTATGTTTTTTTTGTTTTTTTTTCTTAATGCATTGTATGTTTTTTTTTTTTCTTAATGCTTTTTTTTTCTTCTTAATGCATTTTTTTTTCCTAATGCATTGTTATTAGTGTGTCACACACCCCGCTTCCCCTTTTAATTCTTACGATAGGGTTACTCCACCAGCAAGTGGCGACGTTGCAGAGAGAAGTCTTGAAAACGAGCCCCTTCCGGCCTACATATACCTGGGACCTCCCACTTAACACCCAGTGTTTTCTCTCTGCAAGATGCGACAAGACAGAAGAAAGAAGTCTCCTGCTTGCATGTAGCCGGGGTCAAACCCCGGCATCCCCCTATGGTCTATTTCTGCCCAGCTACTTTGTTACTACAGCTACTTGTTTGTGTTCACTTAGTTGATATTGGAAGCCTCCCAGCCTAGGCTGCTGGCTGGGCAATTGTAGACGGCACCTTATGGTGCCTAGGAGCTTATCTCCTCCGCTCGTCCCCACGCATGGGGCAACGCGGTTATCCGGCTGGTGATCCGGATTTGGGATGCCCCGTCCCGGTCCCCTTTTTTGGCCTGCCTTCCCTCGCCTGGTCCCTTCTCCCTTAGCGTGGGGGGGGGGGGGCGTTTGGGGGTATTTTTAATATTGGGCCAGAATGTTGTATGTGTTGTTCTGTTAAACAGGGTGTTTTTTGTGCTGCGTGGCCGGGCAGGGTGCCTGTTTCTGGCACCCGCCTCGCTACGTGCGGTCGCAGTGCTCGTCTCTAGGGGGCGGGGCCGCGTTCCTTCGCGGCCCGCGCCGTGCTGAAGTAAGCGGGGGGCGGGGCCGGAGCGTGTTGCGCGCTTTGCCGGCCAGGCCGTCGTCTCCTCGCTCCGTTGTGGAGCCTCTGGAAGTAATCCCTCAGGTGTGCTCGGGTCCGTCTGCGGTCTGGGGTCTGCTGGAGCCCGCAGAGAAGGCACTCCTCAACAGGCCAGAGATAGGTTCTGTCTTGGGCAAGGTGGGGTCGCAGTGCTTCCTACTTCAGAAAGGCAAGTTTTTCTCTTTACCTTTTTCTGTGCTGTGCATGCATGTTAGGTATTTTTCCCTATTGTGATTCCCATTTGGAAGTAATTCCTCTAGATTGGCTGCACTGATTTTTACTGTGCTGTGCACTCTTGAGCCCTTTTGGGGGTATAGAGGGCTGCATACATATATATATATATGTATATATATACATATATACATATATCTAGGGATTGCCATTATACCTTGGGTAGTTAATGTTAGTTTTGTGTGTGTGTGTATGTTTACGCTTGCTGCATACTTTTTTTGTACTTCTAGGGCCTAATTGTGGTCTCTTCCTTACAGGTCCGGGGATTCCCGTGCTGCGGTGGGTCTCCCGGTCTGATATACCTGGCTAGTCTTATTTAAAAAAAAAAAAAAATCCTCCCTCTCCCGGGACTTTAATTATAAAAGGGGCATCCCGGGTTGCTTAATGCGTAAATCCCTGGGTTATTGCGAATGCCATAATTTCACCATATGGAGGCTTCCGACATTACCGGAAACGGCTCTTCGGGGCTATCCAGGCTGTGTGGGGGTTGTGGGGCTCCGCTCCCAGGCAATGATGTCATAATATGTATTCCATGTGCACAGCGGAATATTGCGCGCCAGACCGGCATTCCGGCTTCTGGCTCCCCGCAACCTCCGTCATCTCCTACCCCCCCCCCCCACCTATTCCGGACCCCGTGTGACGTTGTCAAAGGTGGGGATTCGCAATCCGAGCTGTGTGCCACATTGGCCAGCCTCGAGAAAATAGTTTCCGCCGCAGTGGCTCAGAAGGCTACGGCTAAGCGGAAGCACCTTTCTCCGGCATCGCCTGTTCCGGAGAATGAGGTGTTTGAAGTATTGGATTGGTCTGATTGTCCCCCGGCTGAGGAGGGGGAGCTCCTAGAGGAGTCGGACGAGCCTGCAGACCAGCAATTGGTTGGTACCGCTGGCGAACAGGCTGCGGGGGTGTTCCTTGACACTCCTTCCATTTTGGCTCAAATGTTTGAGATTTTGGCTTTGGATCCGCCTGAGGCGGTCCCCCCGCCAAAGGGTGAGTTGTTTGATGTGCCCCAGCCGCGTTTGGTGTTTCCCAGGCAACAGCACTTTTTGAGGGCTGTCCTTAAGGAATGGGAACAACCCACGCGCCTTGTGGAAGTTCCTCCTAGTTGGGATAAGCGTTATCCCTTTCCGGAGGATTTGGTGAAGCTTTGGTCTGTTCCCCCTGATGTCGATGCCCCTGTGTTGTGGCTGTCTAACACGGCTGTGTTGCACTCCCCTGACACTACTACCATTAAGGATGGTGAGGATCGTCGGATTGATCAATTGGCTCGCCATGGTTTTATCAGTGCTGGATCGGCTCTGCGGCCGGTGTGTGCTTCGGCGCTTCTTCTGATGGCTGTTAGGTCCATTGTTAGAGATTTGTACGCAGATCTTGATCCCACTTGTGATGAGTTCGGTTCTCTCAAGCAGTGTGAGTCGTTTATTTCCTTTGTCATGACCGACCAGGATGATGCGCTTGCGATGTGTAGCAGGACCGCGGCCCTGTTGGTTGCTATTCGTCGGTCGGTGTGGCTGCGCCAGTGGACGGCGGACTTTAAGAAGTCGCTTACAGCTCTTCCTTTTGTAGGTTTGCGCCTGTTTGGCGACAAATTGGATTCAGTTACCAAGGGTGGTAAGTTGCCTCAACGCAAGAGGCCGCGTCGTTCCTTTCGGGGAACGGCTTCCTTTAGCCCCTCCTTTCGGGGAGTCAGAGCCGGCAGAGGGGCATCCTTTCCCGCTACCAAGGGTGCAGGTTGGACCCAGGGGAGGGGCCATGGCCATCCCGGTCAGTCCTGGGGCCCCAAGCCTGCTGGTAAGCCCGCTCAGCAATGAGGGGGTGCCCTCACCCGTGCGGGTGGGGGGACGATTGTGACACTTCTCCCTGGTTAGGGACCAGGAGGTCCTGGACAGATGGATCCGGGAGGTGGTGTCGTCCGGTTACAAGCTGGAGTTCGAGTCTCGCCCTCCTTCACGGTTTTTCCGGTCTCGGGTGCCCACCGATCCTTTGGCCGTGCAGGGGCTTCTGGCGTCGGTGAAGAATCTTCTGGAAATGGCGGTCATCCGGCCGGTGCCGCACTTGGAGGTGGGCCTCGGGTTTTACTCCAATCTTTTCACAGTCCCCAAGAAAGACGGGTCGGTTCGCCCCGTTCTGGATCTGAAGTTCCTCAACAGGTTCTTTCGTACTCGGAAGTTTCGCATGGAAACTTTGCGATCGGCCATCGGTTCTCTTCGGCAGGGGGACTTCATGACGTCCATAGACATCAAGGATGCTTACCTTCATGTCCCCATCTGCCTGGCTCATCAACGTTTTCTTCGGTTCGTAATGAAGGATCGGCATTTTCAATTCGTGGCACTTCCGTTTGGCCTTACCTCGGCTCCAAGAGTGTTCACCAAGGTGCTGGCAGGGATGATGGCCATTCTCAGATCTCAAGGCATTCACGTCGTACCTTATCTGGACGACCTTCTCATCATGGCTCCTTCTCTCAATAAATCGGAGATGGACACCAGGACGGTGGTCTCCACGCTGGAACGCTTCGGTTGGGTGATCAACTTTCCCAAGTCCTCCCTCACCCCGGCCAGGGTGGTGTCCTTTCTGGGAATGCGGTTGGATTCTTGTCAACACAGGGTGTTTCTGCCTCAATCCAAGATTTGTCTGATTCAGGAATTGGCTCGGTTCCTTCTTTCCAATCCTCGACCGTCCATCCGTCTGGGGATGAGACTGGTAGGGTTGATGGTTGCCTCTTTCAAGGCAGTTCCTTTTGCTCAATTTCACACAAGGACGCTTCAGCTTCATCTGTTGGCGTCTTGGGACCGGCGACCACGGTTGTTGGATCGCCCCTTCCAGTTGTCCTCCCGGGTCCGGCAGTCCCTTCAATGGTGGTTGGTCTCGACCAATCTCTTGAGGGGCAGGTCTTTCCTGACTCCTCTCTGGGAAATTGTCACCACAGACGCCAGTCTTTCGGGATGGGGGGATTCTGGAAGGATCTTCAGTTTCGGGGGCAGTGGGGACCTCGAGAGGCCCACTTGCCCATCAATGTTCTGGAACTGAGAGCCATCCGTCTGGTTCTTGTTCATTTGACTCAGCATGTTCTGGGCCTTCCGGTTCAGGTCGTTCGGACAATCGGACAACGGTTGCTTACATCAATCATCAGGGAGGGACTCGCAGTCTGGGTGCCCTCAGAGAGGTGTCCCTGATCCTGACCTGGGCGGAGGCCCATGTTCCTTGTCTCTCGGCAGTTTACATTCCGGGTGTGGAAAACAGGGAACCGGATCTGTTGAGCAGGTGCTCTTCCCGTCTGAGAGAATGGGCTCTCCATCCTCAAGTTTTTCGGTCGCTGTGTCTCCGGTGGGGGACACCGGAGGTGGACCTGTTTGCCTCTCGTCACAATTGCAGGCTCCCGACCTTCGTGTCGCTCTCCCAGGATCCTCTGGCTCTGGTGGTGGACGCCATGTCCCTGAGCTGGGGGGATCTGGGTTTTCTGTACCTTTTTCCTCCGATACCCATGCTAGGCAAGGTGGTACGGAAGCTGGCTCTGGAAAGGGTGTCCGCCATTCTCGTGGCTCCAAGGTGGCCAAGGCGAGTATGGTTCGCAGACATCGTTCGGCTGGCGGTGGATCAGATCGTTCTGCCTCTTCGGCCCGATCTGCTCACTCAGGGTCGGCTGTGTTACCCCAATTTACCAACGCTGGGTTTGACGGCTTGGCTGCTGAAACCTTCATCTTGAAGGCGGAGGGTCTTTCTGACTCGGTTGTTAAGACTCTGAGCTGTGCCTGGAAGAGGTCTTTTTCTACCATCTACTATAGGACTTGGAGAGCCTATATCGCTTGGTGTGAGGTTAGATCTTTGCCTTGTAGGGTCTTTTCGGTTTCCAGGATGCTGGATTTTTTGCAATCAGGGCTGGACTCTGGTCTCCAGCTGAGTACTCTGAAAGGGCAGGTTTCTGCCTTGTCTATCTTTTTTCAGAAGCCTTTTGCGCTTCATCCTTTAGTTAAAACTTTTTTCCAGGGGGTTACGCATGTGCGGCCTCCCAGGAAGCCATTGCTCCCTGTTTGGGGTTCTTTCTGCTCTTCAGTCTCCTCCCTTTGAGCCCTTGCAGGATATTGCTCTGTCTACCTTGACTCAGAAGATTGCCTTCTTGGTGGCTATCAATTCGGTTTGGCGTGTCTCGGAGTTGGCGGCCTTGTCGATTCAGGCGCCCTACTTTGAGAGGCATCAGGACAAGGTGGTCTTTCGTTTCAAACCGGACTTTCTTCCTAAGGTTGTTTCTGCCTTTCATTTGAATCAGGATATTGTTCTTCCCTCCTTGTGTCCTAAGCCTACGAATGACAAGGAGAGGGTTTTGCATTGTTTGGATGTGGTACGCTGTGTTAAGTACTATTTGATTACTACTTCTCCTTTTCGTAAGACTGATGCCTTTTTTGTTGTGCCCTGTGGGCCTAGGAAGGGTTTGGCTCCGGCCAAGTCTTCCATTAGCAAATGGATTCGTCAGGCGATTGTTGGGGCCTATTCGGGCAAGGGGAAGGTTCCCCCTTTTCGTATCACTGCTCATTCTACTCGTGCTGTTGGAGCGTCTTGGGCTTTTCAGCACTAAGCTTCTGTTGAACAAGTTTGTAAGGCTGCTACTTGGTCTTCTGTTCATACTTTTTCTAAGTTTTACAAGGTTGATGTACGGGCCTCAGCGGATGCTGTGTTTGGCCGCAAGGTTCTGCAGACCGCAGTCATTTAAGTTATGCTTCATTTTGCTGTCAGATACCCACCCCTTGTGGACACTGCTTTTGGATGTCCCTATCGTAAGAATTAAAGGGGAAGCGGGGTGTGTGATACACTGAGAATAATACCATTTTGTGAGTACTCACCTGTAAAATGGATACTGTCAGTGTGTCACACACCCCGCTTCACCCGCCCTTTTTTGGTATCCTGAATCCTCTATATGGTGAAGCTTTCCTTTATTTTATTTTGAGGTTACCGTTGGTTTTCCTGGTACCTTGTCGTACTGCTCTTTGAATTCACTGGGTGTTAAGTGGGAGGTCCCAGGTATATGTAGGCCGGAAGGGGCTCGTTTTCAAGACCTCTCTCTGCAACGTCGCCACCTGCTGGTGACAATATCCATTTTACAGGTGAGTACTCACAAAATGGTATTTTTGTTTGTTTTGGTAATATTTTCAGATGTGTTTTTGGTGTTTGTGTAGAGTCAGACAATATTATTCTAAAGAAAAACAAAACACAAATGTAAGTTAAAAACTATAAATGTTTATTTTATTTTTTTAGAAAAAGGCCAACATGGCCCAAAAACCAAACAGCCGCATAGCGGCTCCAGCAGCAGCATTTTACGGGATTTCCACACATAAGACTTGAGTCAGAGAGACTTTAAAAACCAGTCGTATCAGTGCCGCTCTTTGTATTATTTTCGAACGTTCGCGCTCTTGTATGAATGTGCGAGTGATTCTATGCATTTATTCGTTACCTTCGGTAAAGTGGCCGTCCGTTCGTATGTTAAAGTACGAGATCGAGTATGTCATTTATCCGCGTGACTTTTCAGATTCCTTTTCTCTGGTTGCAACGGCAGCATTTGTTTTTACCCATTTCCCATCGTCTACCTCAACGAATCCCTTACGTTTCCCAAGCAAATTTAATAGTATTTTACCAAAAATAATCGCCTGGACGCAAAAAGTTACGATCCTTCCCCTGCGCAATACAGACTTAACTCATTAAACTGTTCGCACACAAATGTGTCCCCATATATTGCACTAACAAGCTCACCCCAACCACTTCGCGCTACTCTAACAATTAAATTTCAGCCCCCTAAAGCACACCCCAACCACTTCACGCTACTCTAACACTTACATAGCAGCCCCCTAAAGCTCACCCCAACCACTTCACGCTACTCTAACACTTACATAGCAGCCCCCTAAAGCTCACCCCAACCACTTCACGCTACTCTAACACTTACATAGCAGCCCCCTAAAGCACACCCCAACCACTTCACGCTACTCTAACACTTACATAGCAGCCCCCTAAAGCTCACCCCCAATCACTTCCCGGTTAGTTTTTTCTTCATTTTGCGCACCTTAAAACTTACCCAAACCACTTCCTGCTTAGTTTGTTCTTCATTTAGCGCACCTTAAAACTTACCCCAACCACTTCCCGGTTAGTTTTTTCTTCATTTTGCGCACCTTAAAACTTACCCAAACCACTTCCTGCTTAGTTTGTTCTTCATTTAGCCCACCTTAAAACTTACCCAAACCACTTCCTGCTTAGTTTGTTCTTCATTTAGCCCACCTTAAAACGTACCCAAACCACTTCCTGCTTAGTTTGTTATTCATTTAGCGCACCTTAAAACTTACCCAAACCACTTCCTGCTTTTGTTTGTTCTTCATTTAGCGCACCTTAAAACGTACCCAAATCACTTCCTGCTTAGTTTGTTCTTCATTTAGCGCACCTTAAAACTTACCCCAACCACTTCCTGCTTAGTTTGGTCTTCATTTAGCGCACCTAAAAACTTACCCAAACCACTTCCTGCTTAGTTTGTTCTTCATTTGGCGCACCTTAAAACTTACCCCAACCACTTCCCGGTTAGTTTTTTCTTCATTTTGCGCACTTTAAAACTTACCCAAACCACTTCCTGGTTAGTTTGTTCTTCATTTAGCGCACCTTAAAACTTACCCCAACCACTTCCCGGTCATCTGAATGTTGATTTCTTAAAATGTAATTTACCCTTTGTTTTTTGACAATGTATTTGTGCAAATAATTGACACAGAAAGATTTTTTTTTTGGTGTTTACTATCTGAAACAGCCATTTTTGTGTGGCTTTTTTTTTTTGGTTTTAACATTTTTTTAAACTGTTAAGATGTTATTAAAAACTATTTACGAATTCAGAGAAGATTTTACATAGAACAAATAAGTAATTAAAAACTATAGACAAATACACAGGGCCAGGACCAAGGACACTACTCTTCATCTTCTGTTGTCCCCAATGTGTCACGCATCGCGTGCAGATGGGCCACCAACTCAAGGACCCTCCGATTCAGCTCCGCCAGTCTTTGACGTGTGGTCCCTGTAACATTTTTTAAGCCAAAAATTAGTTTGCTAACTATACATGTTTGTCACCTGTGGATTTAATGTTTATTAGTTTGCAAAACCACGAAAAGCGACATGTCATTCTTGCAAGTCATTAATCTAATGAAGTGGGCACAGGTAAGTCTGTCAAGTCATTAATCTAATGAAGTGGCCACAGGTAAGTCTGTCAAGTCATTAATCTAAGGAAGTGGGCACAGGTAAGTCTGTCAATTCATTAAGCTAATGAAGTGGGCACAGGTAAGTCTGTCAAGTCATTAAGCTAATGAAGTGGGCACAGGTAAGTCTGTCAAGTCATTTATCTAAGGTAGTGGGCACAAGTAAGTCTTCGAGTGCCATTGGCTAGGGCTTGATGGATTTGTGTGTTCATGTCAAGTAACACAGAAATGGCAATAATGACATGAATACTTACTTGGTTGGTGGCCGATAGATGGCTCGTTGGGGACAACAGGATGTCCTTGGTCCTGGCTCTGCTGTGAAGAACTGCCTGTAGAAACATTGAAAATATGGTCAGTTTTAATGTATGATTCAGCAGTCCTCCAATGTTTTTGGCAAAGTCTGGGTCACATCACTCACCTTCTCCAGTTTCTTCTTGGAGCATATCTGCTGCCTCCTCCTCCACTACCTCACCCGCTCCCGAAGCATCTTAAAAAAAAGATGAAAGGATTCAGTTTGGTGCTATCAGGAGCAAACATGTATATGTGTGTGCGTATACATGAAGAGTGACATACCAGAGGCTCCAGCATGCGTGGCAGGGTACGACTGCCTGCCCACGCCGTGCCGCCCCTCCTCTGTGGTAAGGTCCAGGGGCTGTTCGGAGGACCCAACAGAGGAGGGGTCGGACCGTCGCCCTGGAGATCCACCACCTTCACTCCCAGCTGCAGAATCATGCAGCACTGGTCGGCCTGTGCGCCTCCGGGTGCGGCGAATTTGGTAATCCATTTTCAACACTACAAAAGAAAAGACATTATAAGTAAAGGCCTACCTTCTGTCTTAGTTACATATTGCATGCAATCGCAATGTACTTACTAGGGAAATGGATTCCGAAGAACCTCCGCACCCGGGGCATGTGCAGCCGTTTCAGGTCCGACCAATGCTGCATGATCTGCGTGTGGGTTAAGGTGGTGTTGGTCTGCTGTTGTATGGTCGAGATTATCTCCAGGGCGACGTTGCGTTTTTCAAATGTGTTGGGCAGGTAGTCGTACCTGCGCTCCAGCATGGTCTACAAAACAGAAAGCAAACATAGAATTTACTTCTAAATACCTATCAATATGTGCCAACAAGACATTATTTTAGGAAATGCCAGTAACACACACACATTTTTAGGGTTCTGTAATTTCACAACCTGGCCTAAATGTTGTTTGGCACGTGTGTGGCGTGCCTTTGGTTGTGCATGTAGTTTATAACATTTAGAACTAAAGCCATTTCTTCCTGTGCTTCCTTAACATGTAGAGCCGCATTTACAAATCAAAGCAAAGTCCTTAAAATACACTTACAAGCAGGATGATCTCTTCTTGTTGGCGGGTAAGGATAGTGGGCGCCATCTTGCTTCTTGTTCTCGGCAGCAGATAAGTAATGCCCCAGCGGGTTCCGCACGGCCGTGCGAACGTACGCGTCACACGCCGGCACGTACACGGCACACGTCGGCTAGCTTAGTTAAAGGTCCCTACACACACAGCTCATTCTTCTAATCAATGAAAATGGCACCCAAAAAAGCAGCTGGCAAAACGGGAAAGGAGCAAACGGTGAAGAAGGCAGCCAAGCGGCAGGAGCATGCGAAGGGCCAAAAACCAGGTCTCAACAGCCAAGAGCCAAATTACGGCCTAGTACCAAAGCGCCGGCCCAGCCAACTACCAGCTATGGCCAAGAAAAGGAGCAGGCAGCCAAAGCAAAGACACAGGCCCCAAAGGCTATTATGGCTACTGGTCCAAAAACGGGTAAGAGGGTCCGAAGACCCACCCCACCCTGCCCCACAACAACACCCCCAAGAGGCTGCAGCAGGTCCCGTAGCCCCCCAAGAGGCAGAACCAGGTCTCGCAGACCCCCAAGAGGCCGCAGCAGGTCCCGCAGCCCCCCAAGAGGCAGAACCAGGTCCCGTAGCCCCCCTAGATGCCGCAGCAGGGCACGCAGGCCCCAAAGAGGCAGAACCAGGTCCCGCAGCCCCCTAGACGTCGAAGCAGGGCACGCAGTCCACAAAGAGGCCGCAGCAGGGACCGCAGCATCCCCAAATGGCGAAGCAGGGCACGCAGCCCCCAAAGAGGCAGAACCAGGTCCCGCAGCCCCCCTAGACGCCGCAGCAGGGCACGCAGCCCCCAAAGAGGCAGAACCAGGTCCCGCAGCCCCCCTAGACACCGAAGCAGGGCACGCAGCCCACAAAGAGGCAGAACCAGGTCCCGCAGTCCCCCTAGACACCGAAGCAGGGCACGCAGCCCACAAAGAGGCAGAACCAGGTCCCGCAGTCCCCCTAGACGCCGAAGCAGGGCACCCAGCCCCCAAAGAGGCAGAAGCAAGGGCCGCACCCCCCCAAGAGTGGGCAAAAAACAACAGCAGAAGAGGGCCGGCCCTGCAAGATCGCCCTCACCCTTGGTCCTAGTTGAGGGGAACAATGTGGAAGTAGTTAGTCAATTAAACATTTTAAAGATAATGGCATGGGAATTGAAGATTAATTGTCACCGTTGTTGTAGTGCCCATAACAGCTTGGACCCGTTAAATAATTATGCATATGTCTTTTGATCCGTCAACAATGCATAGGTGTGTGTTTACATAGTGTCTTTGCTTCTCATGCAGCCCAGCATCATCCCTCAGCTACTGTGGAATCCACTGCCAGTTTTGACATGCCGTCAACTTTCGTGCAGCCTAGGAGGGAGGATCCGATATTTTCGGTAAGTTGATTGACCAAATGTAGGTTATCCATGTGACTTTGCCTGTTACTACTAACAGATTGACATATGTAGTGCCCAAGCTAACATATAATTTGTCTATGTCCATACAGACCCACACACTCATGTGTGATGAAATCCAGGAGCTGGAGGAGGATGGATCCTTGATGTGCCCTTCAGAAGATCTCCCCCTGGGACAGAATCTGCAACTGGCCCAAAATGTTTCTCCCCCAACTCCACAGCAGCAGAGGGAAGCTGGCTGCATGCTGGCTGCACATCGTGGCCAGCATGCAGTCCCCAGTGTTCTCTCTGCTGCTGAGGATTGGGTAAGCATGCCTGTGTCTGGTGAGGGGCCAAGACAAACCTCATCGGCACGACCCCGGACCAGGGGAATTGGGAGGCGGAATCAGCTACGTCGCAACCAGGGGAGGGGCATGGCAATTTTGGACGCATGGCACCACGAGAGGGTTACCTTCCAACAACAAAATCAAAGGAACCGAGAGGCACTGCATGGCCGTATCGAGACCCTCAATAGTACCTTACAGGCTGTGCAGACAGAATTGCGGACCCTCAACAGCCACATGGAGAATGCTAACAACGATAACCGTGCCTACAGGGGTGAAATAACTATCATGAGAAACATTTTGGACCAGTTGCAGATTCAGAATGCCACACAGGCCCACGTTAGGTCCAATCAGCAAGGGCCACAACCTGGGTACTATGGCCATCACCCATATTAATGTCTAAACTCTGTGAATCTGTTCAACATCTTTGCTCCAAATCCCTACTGTATTGACTTGTCTGGTGAGGCAAACCAAGATACCCTTTGTGTATGCCTTTGCTAGTCTGGTTTTGATTTGCGCCCATATAGCTCATTAGAGTGGTGAGGTAGGCCACTAGCCAATGCCATAGCTCAATGCTCACTGAACGTGCTACTCAAGCTGTTGCCCTTACGCATTGTGCGGCCTTAGATTGGTTATAGGTCCTCCTGTTTGTAGACCTGATTGTGTGCCAATCGGCCCTGCAAACATAATCCCTTGCCTCCTGCCTAAGATTTCACTGGACTGGCCTGGGGACTGGGTGTTCTGGTTTGGGTGTGCCATGAATTCAAGATGTAGATGTGGCCTAGGTATGTCTGCTTTACACCTGTGCCAGTGGCAAATGTGGGAAAGCAGGAGAGTGTGTTTTTTGATTTTTGACCTTGTAAATACTTTGTGGTTTACATTATTTACATTGTTTAGCTGTTATATCTTTCGATGTGTAATTGACATTAACGTCGGCCAGGAGGAATTTCCTTATAAACTCATGGCTGTGTGCAATTATATATATCCAATAATATTTTGGTACAAAATTGGAGTGAGCAGCAACTCCAAGTTTGTGATGTTAATTTTCAGTAATTTGTTTGTTTCTTTTTTGGGTGTCACAAAGAAAAATATACTGGTACATTCACACAGTTCACACATCCCAAAAAGAGAGTCATAAAGCATTATGGCTGTGGTGAGTAATTACTTCATTACTTATTTTGACACAACAAACAAAAAGAAACATGCACAAACGGTGACAAAACAAAAACAACAACACAATGTTAAACAAAGGCAAATCAAGGTTAAATTAAGCAAAATGGGTCGCAATCAAATTAGTCCACACACTTTGGCTGGACACACTACTGTGTGTGGCCAGAAATGAGTCCTCCTGGTCTTCGCTGGGTGGATAGGGAGCCAAATCTACATACCGGGGGACCCGTTGGGAAATTGCAAAATTGTGCAGAACCGCACAGGCCATTATTATGTCTATGACCTTTTTAGGATCATATTGTAGGGCGCCCCCGGTGTGATCCAAACAATGAAACCTAGTCTTCAAAAGACCAAAGGCCCTCTCCACCACAGCCCTGGTCTTGCGGTGCGCACGGTTGTAGGCATCCTGGGAGGCATCCTGGGGCCGGAGTACTGGCGTCAAGAGCCACGGCAGCAGCGGGTATCCAGAATCCCCTTATAAATAAGATTAAAATAAAAGAAGTGTAAGACCATAAATGCACCAGCAACATCAATATGAGGCTATTTGTCAATTGTGTGATCAAGATGAGCAAACATTTGCCACTGTCCCAGTCCCTAACTAAACATATGTCATAGATGTTTAAAAAAGTACACCATACAAATATTGAGGATGATGGCCAATCATACATAAGGATCCCAGCTCTGGGTTTCAAAGTGTGATTAGGATGTAGGTTTTGATTACCCCTTATATGCTTTGTGTGAGACCAAAACAGCAGAAACACGTCACATGCACTTTATCCCGCTCTCCTCTCCTCTGGAAGTGCAAACCATCTAAGCAAAGATGGGTCAGACACTATGCTAAAGTTAAGTGCACTATTCCACATGAGGGTGGTGGAAGAGGGATTGTTAAATTAGACAAACAGATAATTTATAATGTGGCTAATGCAGGACAAACTTGCCCAAAAGCTTGGTTGGTTAATAACTAACATTCAAGTGTGGTTTCACATGGCAAGAAGGTTGTTGAAGCTGAAATTTTTGCAGACATTACATCAAAATGCTAATTCCACCAAAACATCCACAACTAAATTATGTTGTTTCTGTTAACTTACCAAGGAGCCATGCCCCGGAAAATTCCCCAGACTCAAACCGTCGGTACAATCCTGATCGTCTAAGAATGTACGCATCATGGGCTGAGCCTGGGTAGCCGGCGAGTACGCTAAGGAACCGCATGTCCGGGGCCACCACTGCCTGGACATTCAATGAGTGGCCCATTTTGCGGTTCCTGGTGAAAAAGTTACAAAAGAAAACATCAGCAAGGCTTTGTGTAAAAGTTACACACACATTTTGAACAGGAGGGATCAATTAATCCTATGTAAACTACACAATGATTTCAAATAGTGTATGAGGGAAGCTTACAAGGAGGGATCTTTACAAGGAGGGAGCATTACAAGGAGGGAACATTACAAGGAGGGATCTTTACTAGGAGGGAGCATTACAAGGAGGGATCTTTAAAAGGAGGGATATTTCCAAGGAGGGGGCTTTACTAGGAGGGATCTTTACTAGGAGGGATCGTTACAGGGAGGGGTCTTTACAAGGAGGGAGCATTACAAGGAGGGATCTTTACAAGGAGGGATCTTTACAAGGAGGGAGCATTACAGGGAGGGGTCTTTACAAGGAGGGAGCATTACAAGGAGGGATCTTTACAAGGAGGGTTTTCCCAAAATGTTAAAAGATTAAAACATTAAATACTTACCTTTATATGTACTCGTCGGCAGCCGGAGGCACCAGGGCGACGTGGGTACAGTCAATGGCGATATTATAAAAACCAAGCTTAATGGCGTTTCTGGCTACCATATCATCTGGGAAAAAATATATTTGTTGGTTAGGGTAGCCATGCCTTCCAAAAAATGGGATAGTGTGCGGCTCAGCGTAGGTTGTGACATCCCCACGGAGAGGGCACCCAGCCTCTGGAACAAGCCGTTCGCCTAAAATTGCAGGCAGCCAAGCATCTTGGTTATACCTGAAATTGCATGCCCCTTCCTTGTGGTGCGGGCTAACCATGGCCGCAGTTCACTATACAATTTATGGAGGGAAGCGCGATTAAGCCTGGTCAGCTCGAACAACTCAACGTCATGCATGCCATTGATGTTCATGCGTCGCCGCCAGTGCAATCTGACCTCAGGATCCCATCAATGCCAAACAGAAGAAGAGCTTGATGCTCTTCAAAGTCACTCTCCATCACGCTTGGCTGCCTAGTCCCGAGGTCAAAAAGGTGTCGTAAGACGCTCGACAAGGAAATGACTATATGGGCGTCGGAATACTTGGCAATCAGCTCTCTGAATTAATCGCCAGCCCATTGCAATGACGTAAATATTTGGACTGATCGAAACATTTACGATTTCGAAGGAAAAAGGGCCCGAACTAGCGTAAAACAAAAGATTTCAGTTCGATATACGAAAGAACATATACGTCTATGTTCGAACGTTCGTGTGAGTCGAAAATGTCCAAAAAAAAAGGAAAAAATGACAAACACCCACAAAAACTTTCGTTTTCAAATACGAAAACAATGACATTTGGATTTTGAATCGAGGCTATAATGCCACAGTCTGTGTTGCTCCTCAGCGGAAGCTGTGGGAAAGAAAAGACACAAGTACCACAGCTCAAAAAATACACTATATACCTTAGTTTAGTTTAACAATTAATCATTCAAAATCTTCGAAAACATACACAACAGGGAAATCTTTCTTAATAATAGATGGCAAAATAAACCTGCGTATCCATTCTACATAACCACCCTAGTCTAACATCAAAAACCACATAACTTAACAAAATAAGGCCTACTCGACTACCGGAAGAATGTACTTAATGTAGTGGTCAATTACTCCTGCGCCAGTATGATCTAAATACATTGACCTTTTAAATTTAAATAATCATCGGATCTAATAATTAGTGAAAGGGGAGTTACAATAGTAGCAGGAATTGAAACCCACCACATAAACAACTGCTGTGTAGGGTCAAGTAACATTAGCAGGGGCAGCAAACTAGCATGCTTAGATTCAATTATGAATGATTATTCAAAAAGAGGGTCTCCATGTATGATAGTAAACTGTAGACTGCCACTAACATGTGTACATGGTCATGGACACATACATATGCATGTTTTCAAGGTTATTGTAACAAATCACATTACTTACCATCACAGCTGTGGTTTGGGCCCATGCTGCTGGAGGGTCCTGGAGATGGGGAGAATTACCACGGGGTCCGTCTGTGTGGAAACGTCTGTATTGAGAAAAAACAGACGCAATCATAAGAACATTGTACTTGAAATAGAAAATAGCCCTCACAAGGTTTTGGAGTGAATAGTTCAATCTGACTAATTCTTGGTACACACTTGGCCATGTGTTAGCTAAAACAATACTACTTTGGCTAACACATGATCAAGCCACATAATCTTTTGAAGGTTTCATTTCATATATTCATAAAATGATATAGGCATAAAACACTATATGCGTATACTTTATTATTCAAACTAAAGCAATTCTTACCTCGACACTGCTCAAGTGCCAAATCCGCAGCATATGTGGAGGAGGTGTCAGCTCTATGATGCCCTGAAAAACATTTAGAAATGGAAAGAGAAATTGTAATAACAACAATGTAACAATGGAACTACAAAGCCAAACTAAGAAGTCCACTTACCAGGGGATGAGCTGCTGATTGTATCCCAGGGAGGGCTATGAGGTGGCGGGGTGCCTCCACTACTCACAATGGGGCCAGCAGAGCCCAAAACCGAGGGGCCACCCACCTCCCTCTCACTCCCTGATCCCTGAGGGAGTGTGGTGGAGTCCCTTGCCTCCTCCCCACTGGGACTCTCCAGTTTTTAATTTAGAGTTTTTCTGATTTTTTTTGTGTGTATGTGTTGAGTCATTATTAATGTAAATAAAACTAAGACACAAATGTAAATCCAAAACTATAAAAATGTATTATTAACTTTAAAAATTGCCCAACATGGGCCTAAAAGTAACGAGTCGCACAGCTGCAACCCTGATTCCCCCCACCCTGTTGCTGATTCTTTATCTCCAGCAGCATTTTCTGTGATCTTTGGACATACTGCCACAGTCTGCGATGCTCCTGTGTGCAAGCTGTTTGAAAGATAATTAAGTACCGCAGCTCCAAATATACAGTATAAACCTATGAAAGTTAAAAAAAAATTGTTGTTTTAAAGATTATTCATTCTTAATATAACCCTTAAACAACAGGCAAGTTTTGAAAAATAGATGGCTCAATAATCAAACCTGTCCCTCCATTCAATATTATCCACCCTAGTCTCACATCATAAACTACCTAAACTAACCAAATAAGGCCTACTTGACCATAAAATGCTATAGGCATAAAACAATATTTGCATATACTTTAATAATTAAACTAAAGGAACTCTTACCTCGACTATGCCCGAGTGCCTCATCTGCAGCATAGGTGGAGGAGGTGCCGGCTCTATGATGCCCTGAAAAACGTGTATACAAGGAACGAAAAATTGTAATAACAACAAGGTACCAATGGAAATAATAAGCCAAACTAAGAAGTCCACTCACCAGGGGATGACCTGCTGCTAGGATCCCAGGGAGGGCTATGAGGTGGAGGCGTGGTGCCTCCACTCCTCCCAATGGGCCCAGCAGATCCCAAACCCAATGGGCCACCCTCTTGCCTCTCACTCCCTGATCCTTGAGGGAGTGTGGTGGAGTCCCTTGCCTCCTCCCAACAGGGGCTCCCCACTTGAGAGCGGCCACAGGGGGTTTGGGACTCCGCTGAGTCCGATTGTGAGGAGCTGAGGCTCCATACTGCCCTCACCCCAGCAGCACTCTCCACTGGGGCGTCATCCTTTTCCTCCCCTGGGTCCTCAATATGGGATCTCCGAGAGGGACCCTCCCCCGCAGACTCATACGACCCCACCACACGTTTGCAGGGGAGGAGCCCCTTCCCGTGTTTACCCAGGGGAGCACGCTTATCTGTGGAGAGGAAACAAATAAAAAAAAAAATTGGTTAGGCATCAGCAGTTTAATGTGCACATATGTAAATAAAGTGTATGTGTGTTGGACTTACTAGATGCCTAGGCATCATAGAGCCGGTAGACGCCCCCATTGTCCTGGTGCTTAAAATCAGACCACTTCTGCATGATGGCTCGGGGGGTCAGCTTCGTGTTGAAGTGCCGGGACACGGTGGCCCTCACCTACTCCACTATACTGCTCTTAGCATTCATACTCTTGAATACAGAAATCCTAAAAGCAAATAAAAAAAAGAAATATTACATTAAAATATTAAACATTTGAAATGATTCATTAGTCTAAAGGGCTTGTGGAATTCACAATATATAAGCTCGAAAAAGTGCTTATATCTTCCAATGTATAACTATTGGAATGTCTATGGATATGGATATGTTTAAAATTAGTATATAAAAATGTATTAAAATTAAATATTTTTTTAAATATAAATATTATTTAAAAAAATAATAAAATATTATTATTATAAGCATACAGTACGTCCTGCTCCATATATAATACTTACACGTGGGTAATCCTCCGCCAGAGGGCGCTGTTCACTGCAGACATGCAAAAACAGGCTCCTCCCGGCCCTTCATATACCCAGGGACCTCCCACAAATCCCCAGATCTCTCTGCAGTGCTGACTGCAAAGACATGAAGTATCACTCTCTCGCAGGTGAGCGGGGCTTTTACAGCCTGCGGCCCTGCAGGACTATTACCACTTGTCCTCTTCGATAAAGATGTGCCTGCCAGCCTGGGCTGCGCTGGTCGGGTGAAGGTAGGCAGCACCATGTGTACTCACGGAGCTACGCTCCACCGCAGTCCCCCACCATAGGGTAGGCGGTTTAGGCTGATGGTGAGCCTCCAATAGATGCCCCTCCCGCATTATTGCCCTGTGCCCCTCGTAGCGATGAACCCTGGGTGAAGGGTCGCCTTCTCCCTCATTTCCCCCCGTAGCTCGGGGGAAAAGAAAGAGGGGGGTATGCGTGTGGCGGTCTCACGTTTCTACACGTTTTTTGGCCGTTGTTTTGTCTTTGAACTGGGTGTCAGAGCCGCGCTCCTTTGATCCACATAACCCTTGTCAGGTTGCGCACGTGTGTGTCTTTCCCTTATTGCAGTGTGCGGCCCGGGCGGCAGCGTCATTCACTAGTTTTGGCGTTTTCCCTTAGCTAAACTCTAACTGTGTGTCTTATCCACTGCTTGTCATTTACGTTACACTGGTTGGAGCTTCGCGCTCTTTGGGGAAGGCAGGGACTTGGCATGACGTGCCCCGCGTCACGGCCAGATCGGGCCCGCCCCTCGAGGTTCGCTTGGCGCCAATTTGATGGTCTTCGCGCGCGCGCGTGGTTGCGATCCTCCTCCTCCCTTGGTCATGTAAGTGCCCTCCTGGGCGGTTTTGTTCCTATGATCTTTCCTTCAGCTGCGCATGGCTCTGACACCCCCCTTATTCTCTTTATGTCTTTCAGACGCCAAGATTTCGGTGGCTTCTCCCGGCCTGACATATATTATAGCGGGTTCACATAAATAATTCTCCCACATTCCTAGCGGGTTTTGGGGCATCCAGGGTTGCCTATTGCATAAATCCCTGCGGGCATATTGCTCAGATAATCACCATATAGAGGCATCTCAGAATTATGTACCCGGGGTCCCTCGGGGACAAGACCGGCTGTGTATAGCGTGTGGACAGCGCCATGCTGATGCTGACAGAGCACGGGTCTGCGGACCGTGTGCTGAACAGGTACTGGCCCTGCAATCAGGTTTGCCAGTGGCTGCACCTCGCTTCAATACACCTGTCTCCCCGTGCTTAGATCTCACTCCTGATGAGTCGCACTTGAGCGGGGATGACCAGCAAGTCGTGCCGCGCAGGCTGCCTACGGCTGAGCAGGTGCTATCTAGTTTGGCGGAGCGCTTGGGCCCTGGAAAGAAGCGGTCCCTGACGCCTCCTGGTTCTCTGGTTCCTACTGAAAATGAAGAGTCTGCTGCTATGCAGGACCTTGCTCCTTCTGATGAAGGTGAGCTATTCTCGGATTCGGGCTCCTCGGACGAGATGCCCTGGAGCCGTGATGATTCTGGGCCCGGTTCTTGGGGCCTGTGTGACACTGATGAACTGGAATTTCTGGAACAGGAGCATTTCCAGGCTCTTATATCCAAAGAATAGGAATCGCCTTGTAAACTTAAAGGGGTTCCAGGGGTCTGGGATTGGAAGTATCCTTTTCCCCCTGATGTGGTTAACTTTTGGTCAGCACCTCCCGTGGTGGATGCACCGATTATAGGGGTTATTAACTCCCCCTTCATGACTGCCCCTCATTACCGTACCCTTCGGGATGCTGAGGACCGGCGCATTGACAGACTGGCTTCCCACGCCTTTTCGAGTGCAGGGACGGCTCTGCGCCCGGTCTGTGCCCCGGCCATCACTGCGGTGGCCGCCAGGACCCTCATTAGAAAGCTACTTGATCACCAACCTGAGGATCTCCCCTGGGAGGTCTTTAATGCACTCTCAGATTGTGATGTGTTTGTGAGGTTTATCCTCTCAGTGCTGGATGACACCATTAAGATGTGTGCTAGAACCTCTGCCCTTGTGGTAGCTATTCGCCGCCTGGTTTGGCTGCGACAGTGGGGTGCTGACGATGATACGAAAAAGGCTCTCACTGGCCTTCCCTTCAGAGGACGGCGTCTATTTGGGGCCTGTTTGGACCTTTTTGGAAAAAAGGGTAAGGCACCCCTACGCAGAAGGCCGTCTCGGCCTCCTCGGGGCAGGGACACCCCTCCCTACGTTAGTGTCAAACATGAACCAGAAGTGTGCTTCCAACTTTTCGGCGTAGATTACCACTCCAGGGTGGGCAGACAACGCCCTCTGGCAGGGCTAAGTCCAAATCTGCCAAGACCTCCCAAGCATGAAGAGACGCCCTCGCCCTTCTGGGCGAGGGGACTGCCGCAGCACCTGGCTCCTATCTGGAAGCGTATCGTCTCCTTCTGGTGGATCCAGGAGGTAGTTCCCCTGGACACAGGATAGAGTTTGCTGGGCGGTCCCTTTCAGAGGTTGTCAGGGTGCTTCTATTCCCTGTTTTCCCTTCAGGAGTTGGTGCAGGCCGTACTCGGCCTGCACAGTCTGGGCTCACTTGCAGGTTGCCCTTAACAGGCTGGGGCGATGGCCTCTATGTTAACCTTCCTCTTTCCCTCAAAATGATGAGGCAGTCTGGGCCATGCTGGCCTATGGTAGGCTGGGCAATTCTACACTCACAGGTAGTCCCTGCATGATATCTCTGTGTTGGGACACAGGCGCCCTGTGCAAAGGGGGGCTTCTGGCCTCCTGTGGAGATCTAAGATCCTTTTAGTTTCCCCTGTGTCTTCTGGACACCGAGACCTTTACAGGTCAGTGTTGAAGGACCAACCCTGCGGATTGGGGCCTTGTTTTTGGCCTCTCTTCTGCTCCCAGGCTGCTCGCTAGGCGCAGATGGAGGTGATGTCTCTGACATGCCTGTGGGGCGTCCGCACTAGGACCTACCGGATCGTCCTTCTTTACTTCCCAATCTCTACGTCAGGCCGAGTGGGTTAGTTAGCCGGCGGTGTCCTCTGGGAGTTATTTGGATGGGTGCTCAGTCACCTCAATCCCTCATTGTCCCTTATTCGCTATCTCCATTCCTTGGATTTGGTTCAGGCTTGTACCTTCTTCCTTGGCAATAAGTGGACTCCTGGTTACATGGGCTCTGTCCCTCGTTGCTGTCTCCTTCCTTCACCAGGCAGGATTGCAGCTGGTGAGCCCGTTGGTGGCGGATCAGAGGATGTCCCTTATATTCAGAGCCCTTGGGCTCTTCGGCACAGTAGGTTATTAATCCTGGATGGGGTTCCAGCACCCCTGGAGCTAGGTCTGTGCTCATTCCCCCTTGGTACGGTGGTTCCTCTTGGTCTGGTTAAATTCAAGAACCCTGTCCGGAGGCACCCCCCTCCTTTTCTTGCATCTTCCTGTAGATGGTCACCTTGGGTACCAAGTCTAGCAGGTTGACGGGGGGGGAGGGGATTTTCTTCTAAAATCCCCCGTGGTTCCTAGGTAGGGTCCCTTAGAGGGTCCATCTTACCTACTGATTTTGTTAAAACAGTGAGCCTTCAGTTGGCTCTATCTTGCTGGACTACTCCTCTTCAGGACCTGTCTATTTGGGGACTCTTGGCCTGTCGGAGGACAGTGGCCTGTATTTATTATCAGTCTGGAACTTGGAGCAGGATGATTCCCCTGGAAGGTTTCTGATCCTGATCTAGGTGGGGGTCAACGTTCCCTGCATCTCATTGGTATTCACTCCAATGGATGTCCTTCAGTGGCAGGTTGTGCTATCCTGGTGTCCCTTTGAGAGCCAACTAGGGTGGCTCTGTTGGGTTCCGTTAATATCACAGGGGCTCTGCCCTTGTTTTTACTGCCCCAGAATATTCTGACTCTGGTCATAGGGGCTTAGTAATTTTATGTCTGGACATTCTATTTTATATGTTTTCTCTTCATTTCACCCTGCTAGGCGGGGTTCTGCGCAAGATTGCGCTGATAAGGGGACCCGTGATACTGATGGCCCCTGGGTGGCCTAGCGGACTGTGGTTCGCAGATGCTTCTGCTGAGGACAGCGGTCCTGTACGCTCTCTCAGGAGTGCGGTTCTGCCTTTTTCAGGCTCCTTCTTATGTCGCCCCAATCTACAGGCTCTAGTCTGATGGCTTGACAGTTGATTCTTTCACCCTTTTGGAGACGGGTTTACAATCTACAGGCTCTAGTCTGATGGCTTGACAGTTGATTCTTTCACCCTTTTGGAGACGGGTTTATCTTCTGGGTGACTTTGTCTATGGGGGGCTAGGAGCAAGCTTCTTCTTCTTCCTCCGTCCATTATTGGGTATGGCATACCCATATTGATTGGCGTGAGTCTTGGTCTCTCCCCTGTTGGACGTTCTCTGTTCCCAGGGTTCTAGAGTTATTACAGCATAGGTTGGGGTTGGCTCCCCATCTCGGTACTCTGAAGGTTCAGGTTCTGCCCTGTCCGCCTTCCCGTAGAAATCTTGTTCAGTCTTCCTTGTTAAGCGTTCTTTTGGGGATTGCTCAAGTGCATCTCCAAAGTAGTTCTATGGTCCCTGTTGGGATTAATTCTTATTCTGTTTGCCTTGCGGGTTGTTCCCTTTGGACCTATTCCGGATGCTGTCTGAACTGTCCGGGGGCTGTTGCTTCAGTCAGACGTGTGCCTGAGAAGGTGGCTCTGTTTAGTTAGCCCTCGTTCATTATATATATACACCATGATGTGGTGGTATTCCGCCTTACGCCGGACCTTATGCCCAAGGTGGTGTCTTATGCTCATTTATTCAAGTCCTTTTGTCTGCCTCTGGGCCTTATTCTTAGTAATGCTGCAGTAAGGGGGACTACATCCCCTCAACAGGTGTTGTCGTTTTCCTGGTTTGTTGCTTGTCCCTTAGGGGGACTGATGCCCCTTGGGGTTTGCGGGCGCCTCCATACGTATGCGCCTGATTTCATCTGCTTCCAGGGGTTATGCGCCCTTTGGACTGGTCTTGCTTGGATGGATTGTCCTTTCTGGTCCCAGGTAAGGGTGTTGGCTTCTTGATGATCCTTGTTAGTGTAGTGGTCAGTATCCCCGCCTGTCGTGCGGGAGACCAGGTTTAAATTTCCCCGATGGGGGGAGCTCTGAGTTTTTACCGAGGCTACGGTTGCATTTGGACTGGTCAGGATGTTACTCTGACCTATTCCTTTAAGGGGAAGAATCTTCTTCTCTTTTTATTCTGTTTCTACTTGTGCTTGGGTACCTTGGGCCTTTCAGCACCAGTTTTCTGTTAATCAGGTTTTTGCTAGACCGCTGCCTGTTTTCTGTTCATACCTTTCAAAGGTTTTTTATGAGGTTGACGTTAGAGCCTTTGCTCATGTCGCTCTTGGTAGCAAGGTTTGCAGGTGACAGCGCCTTTACTGTCTGCTGTGCCTTTTTTGATGGGGATCCCACCCTGCTTTGTGGACACTGCTATTGGATGTCCCACGTATGAGTATTATATATGGAGCAGGACATACTGTATGCTTAGAATAATACAATTCTGTGAAATACTCACCTGTAGAATTGGTATTATACGCATACAGTACGTCCTGCTCCACCCCACCCTGGTTTTACATTTTTCTGGATCCCCTGTATGGTGATTGTTATCATTGCTATTTTTACCAGTTTGGTGGTTGGTTTCTCCTGGCTTCTTTTCTCACTGCTTTTCAATGCTGGGGATTTGTGGGAGGTCCCTGGGTATATGAAGGGTCGGGAGGAGCCTGTTTTTGCATGTCTGCAGTGAACAGCGCCCTCTGGCGGAGGACCCACGTGTAAGTATTATATATGGAGCAGGACGTACTGTATGCGTATAATACCAATTCTACAGGTATTTCACAGAATTGTATTTTTCCCATTAATTTAATTACAATTAAAAATATATGATAATGGATTGAAAGACAATTAAGCATTAAACATTTAAAGCTGCATAAAAATAAAACACATTTAAATAATGGCACTACAGAGTACATAATACATTAACACACATTTCATGTAAACACTTACTTTCACCACTTGGCAATTCACCCGGGGGTCCACACGCTGCCTCTTCTTTGGGGGGGCAGGGGGGACATCAGAATCAGAGGATGAGCTTGGGAGGCGGCGGGCTGGCCTTCGGGGACGCATAGCTCCTCAGAGGTGGTAAACCGGAAGTGCATAAAACGAAAGCAAAACCTTTGACCCCCCCTCGCAAGCTACCAATGCCATGAAACGCCCAATATCTTATGTTTAAGCTATAAAACGGAACATTGAAACAGCGCACGCAAGGCAGTGTTCTATACCACATTTAACAATGGTAGAGTGCTGCATGGTGTGAATGACAGCGACTGCTCAGTGCAAACGCCTCTCAGCGACTCACACCATATTCATGAAAATTCAACAGTGACAGAACGCCGGCGTTCTAAATTGGGTCACTGGAGCCCATAGCATCAGACGCTGTATGATTAAAGTTTTTTTTCTAACGTTTACACACTAGTAACCAAGCAAAAACATATGGAATGACATTTTTAGAACATTGTGAAATTTATACTTTAATGCCAGACCTGTAATGACATTTAAAAAAAAAGCCAGAAGACCTCACACAATGATTTTATTATAAAAAGAAAAAATATATATTATAAAACTGTTTAAAGTGAAGAAAAGTATTATCCATTGAAATGTATGGGAGAGCAACAGGTAGCGACAGGTAATACTAGGCGCTCTGAAAGCCAGAGCGCCGCCGGGATCTGCTGGGCCGTCTGTGATGATAAATCGGTTTCTACGTGATGCTGTAAGAACACTCAACAGAATTGCCTTCATAAATGTAATATTGCATGGTGCGGCCAGCGTTTACCTGCCTGTCTACCTGTCGCTATCCCTTGATGAATAAAGCCCATAGTGTCTGTGTATGTGTGTGGAACTTACTAGAAGAGTAGGCATCATAGAGCCTGTACACACCCTCATTGTCCTGGCACTTGAAGCTTGACCATTTCTGTATGATTGGTGTCAAATCTGTTTAGAAGTGCCGAGACACGGTGGCCTCCACCTTCTCCACTATGCTGCTCTTTGAACTCAGGGCATAATCGTATTCTTGAACGCAGAAATCCTAGCTGTAAAGAAAAAAAAAACATTAAACAATATTTACAACAATAATATTTTACATTACATTAACATATTTAATAATAACATTTTTTTTGAACAATTAAAAAAAAGTTTTTCTTTTTTAAACTGCCATAAAGGGCTTGTTGATTTCACGATATAGACATTTTTAAACGTGGTTATATGTTCATAAAAAACGGTTGTAACTATTAAAATATTGACATTAGCACAACACATATAATTTAAAAAAAATAATTTCTATATTGTGATATAAAAATAAAAAAAATACTATTATGCATTAAACATTTTAAGCAGCAGGAAACAATAACACATTGAAACAAGGCCACTACAGAGTACATAATGCATTAATACACATTTCATGTTAAAACTTACTTTAACCACTTGCGCATTTAACAGGCTACAGGCTTGAAATAATGAATAAAAATGAAGTAATTATCTATAACACTGCTTTGCATATTACATAGATTGTACAACAGTTTCTATTTAAAATTCACATAATATATTTCAGTTACTGTAAGAATAGGCTAAAGAATAGGCAAATATCTAAAGCATTAATACTGTTTTCCTATTCGCCGCAGCATACGCAAGGCAGTTTTCCGCGTAATAGCGACCCACGCCTACACCACATTTAACAACAGTAGAGCACTGCAGGGAGTGAATGGCAGCGATGCACATGGCGAACGACTCTCAGTGACCAACACATATTCATCAATAATACACACTCGCAGAACGCTGGCGCTCAGAATTGGGTCGCTGTAGCCCATAGCGCCAGACCCTGTGTGATTAAAGTCTGTTTTCTAACGTGTATCCACTAGTAACCAAGCAAAAACATATGGAATGACATTGTTATAACATTTTAATGCCAGACATGTAATGACAATTCTACATAAAAATTTAAAATAACAAAAGAAAAAAAAAAAACAAAACCAGGAGAGGTGACACAATAATTTGAAAAAAACCCTGTTTAAAGAGAAGAAAAAGAACGAATGTATGGGAGAGCGACAGGTAGCACCAGGCGCTCTGGAAGCCACAGTGCCACCAGTATACACTGAGCCGTCTGTTATGATGAATCAGTCGCTATGTGACGCTGTAAGAGGAACTCACCAGAATCGCTTTCATAAATGTGGAATTTCATACAACGGCCAGCGTTCACCAGGCGCTGCCTGCCACTTACAAGGCACTACCTGCCACTAACCCTTGATGAATAAACCCCTTAATGTTTTGTTTTTGGAATGGTGTACATATAAAGGAATACGGTTTGGGATCCCACCCTGAAGTAAGGGTACTTCTTTTGGAGGTCCCAATTGTGTCTGAATTCTACTCAGGGCCTGAAGTAAAATGGAAGAGAAAATAAAATTATGTGATTCTCACCTGTAGAAATTATTTCTCTTTATTATTACTTCAGGACGTCAGACCCTCCGTGTCTGCTAGATTA
This sequence comes from Gastrophryne carolinensis, assembly GCA_027917425.1. Lineage (NCBI taxonomy): Eukaryota > Metazoa > Chordata > Amphibia > Anura > Microhylidae > Gastrophryne > Gastrophryne carolinensis. The sequence goes on along the minus strand of CM051239.1, from coordinate 223,096,885 downwards.
CTATATCCATTCCTTGGATGCCTAGTCTTAGTGGAATTGTAAATATGTAAATAGTTAATCAGCAATTAAAAAAAAAAAAGGAGTTTGTTTCTTCTCTGCCCTTTTGTCTCCAAGAAAAGATATATAAGATTCCACAGAAGCACTCTTACCGGAGCTTATTATGGTGGGTGCTGTGGCAAGCGGTGGCGCCGCAAAGACATAGAAGAGATGATCAACCAGCACTCCAATATAAGTTATATTCAAATTCCAACAGGTCAATTTTCAGCAAAGACCAAAAATCCGACGTTTCGGGTGGTCTAACGCCCCTTCTTCAGGGATAACATGCAAGCAGAGACTCCCTTAGCCCGGGGTTAAATACCTTCCAGGGAGCCCGGGATTCCCGCCTGACGTCAGTGGGCGTGTCCCACATGACGTCAGAGCAGGTACAGAAGGACCATGTATCATATTACACATACTAAGTGCGGATCTAGCAAGACCCTCATCATACTCATGTAATATAAGCAAAACATATGCCGAAAATTTGAAGCGCTATAAGAGGGACAAATTTAAACAGGTGTGCCGTGACTACACAGAGAATAAGGTATACCCGTGGCTAACCGGACAGGAGGAAGCCAGACGTAGGTTTCCACAACAACAGAGATTTGGTCCAGGAAAGAGACTGCCAAGATACGCAGCCCAGGGACACCCGTCGGATAGTGAAACTCCTACAGAGAGCTATTCTTCCGGCAGTGAATCTGATTCTAGAAGGACCACAAAGAAACCAACGATACCTAGCCAGAAGGGAGATCTTTTTCAGGCGGCCACCGACCTTAACGACCCCGGCGGGGAGGCCGGCGGGTCAAGCGAGAAGAGCAGAACCCTGAGATCCACCCACAAGAAACCCCGGTGATAAACCTCTCATCACGGACATTGACGACGGTAAGCCTGCTGAGCAGGGGCCTTTCTTTTTGTCCATCGTCTAAACTTGACATTTTTAAATTTGACGTGGAATTGTTCAAATTTGAGAGGTTACTGAAGCTTAAACAGTTTTTTGCTAGCAAAACAGATAAAGCTGACCAATTGGGTGGTGACACACGACGCTTCAGACTATAAAGTCAATTCATGGAACTGGGTCATTTCGGATCCATTGAGACTTATATCAAAACCATCCAAGCAGATACCATAGCTATGGCTAAAAATATGAGACAGCAACATAATCTTACTAGACGAACATATTGCCCTCAGGACTCTAAGATCTGATAACAACATCATAATCAAGCCCGCCGATAAAGGTGGAGCTATTGTGGTACTTGATTATAAAGACTATAGGTCAGGCATTATGGACATGCTCAATGACCCACATAGCTACGAAAACATTCAGTTTAATCCCACCAACAGCATCTCTAGGAATGTAAGCGAGTATGTGGAAATGGGATTAGTTAATGGTTGGATCACAGAGGATACGGCACGATTTATTAATATTGATTTTCCGGTTACTCCGATCATCTATGGCCTACCTAAAGTCCATAAGGGTTTTGATCCGCTCAAATACCGTCCCATAGTGGCAGGGACCAATTCAGCCACTCAGCCGTTAGCACAATGGCTTGACTTTTACTTACAGCCATATGTTAAGAAATTACCATCATATTTGAGGTACTCTGAAGATTTCTTGCAGAAATTACATGCGATCCCCATAGAGAGGCACACACTGATGTCGACCATGGACATATCATCATTGTACACGAATATCCGAATAAAAGCTGTGAAGCACTTTCTCAGCTGAGACCCTCCCCCCATTCCAACAGAATACATCCTAGCGGGTCTAGAATTGGTTCTATATAACAATTGTTTTAAATTTGAACGGAACTATTATAAACAGATCATCGTGACAGCGATGAGTAGCGCGGCAGCACCATCATTCGTAAACCTTTTTGTGGGATACCTCGAGGAACGATACATATTAGATTCCCCCCTATATACGGAAAATGTGGTTTTCTGGGCCAGATATATCGATGACGTGATGGTCGTCTGCCGTAAGAGCACACAGGAGTTCATGGTGTTTGGCGATTTCATCAACTCTCTGTTTCTCACCATTGTGTTTAATCCAGAGATATCTGAGCACTATGTCACGTTTCTAGACGTGGCAATTGAAAAAGATGAGGAGGGCAATTTAGGCACCTGCTTGTCCTCTAAACCCACGGATCGCAACACCCTGCTGCGCTACGAGAGCGCACACCCCAGGGGATTAGTAGATAGTCTACCAATCTCACAATTCCTGAGGGTACTCAGGATCAATTCAGAACCTTTAAAGAGGGAGCAACAAATTGATGATATGTATGAAAAATTCAAAATTAGGGGGTATCTCAAACACGTATTAAACAGGACATTGCCGAAGGCCCGCAAGATATTCCAAGGACCACGCAAGACAGGCAGGGAGATGAAAAATGAGGAGGGCATCTTCTTCCCGCAAACATTTAATAATGCCTCGCCCGCCATAGAGCGTATCACCAGAAGACACCACAACATCCTGCATGCGGACCCGAGTGTCTGTCCCGTATTGAAACAACCATTTAGGCAACTTTACTATAAGAATCAGAAACTCAGGGATATACTTGTTAAAGCTGACCCACAAGAGAAGTATTCCAAACCTTCGATCTTGATGTCGTCCAAGCGTGGCACGGTTCGTTGCAATAACTGCAACGTCTGCAACTCGCTTATTACAGGTGCAGAACTTGCGCACCCACATTCGGGACAAATGATCAAACTTGGTGGTCCCTTTAACTGCCTAACTGAATATTATCTACCTGTTAAAATGCCCGTGTGGGCCCTTTCAAAAAGAGGTTCCAACAGCATCGAAGTGACATCAGGACCAACATTAATAAACACATGAAAGGAGAACCAATTGATTATGAGAAACCGGTTGCGGCACATTTTGTAAAATCGGGACATCAGACACATGAACTCAGGGGGATGGTAATTGAACATGTCCAGAAACCACCCTGGGGCGGAGATCGACATACTCGACTATTACAAGGAGAGACCTTCTGGAGACATAGACTGAATACTGTATATCCGAAAGGACTGAATACTGCGTTCGGATACACATGTTTTCTTGAGAGACGTTGATGTTCTGATCCCTCTCACATGTTTCCCCCAGGACCTCCCTATCTGTTTCCCGTCCTTTCTCCCCCTTCCCCTCTCCCCCCCTCCCCTTTTCCCCTCCATCTCCCCCCGTTTTTCTCCCTCTCCCCCCGTTTCTCTCCCTCTCCTTGTCTGCCCCACACCCCCCCTTTTGTCTTTTCCTCCTTCTTCCGGTCCCTCTCTTCCCCCCTTCTCTTTCCTCCCCCCTCCCCTTCTCTTCTCTCCCCTTCCCCCCCCACCTCTTTCCCCTTTTCCCCCCTCCCCCAGGTGGGGGTCAGGATCGGTTTTGATATTTAACCTACTCACTAATGGCATGTATTTCACGCTCACTGGGATTACCGGTTGATTGCTAAATTGTCCTGGGAACAGGGCTATGAAACGGACATGGAACCACACCAATTTTTATGTACAATAAGGCATGATAGATGATTTTTTGTAGTGTTCACTATCAGGTTGAGGTGGAGAGGTTCCCCGTGAGGTACTGACACGGCACCTTGACTTGCGCTGTGGAAGCACGGGAACCCCTCAGCCTCGGCCCTGTGTGTATACTGGATTTTCAGTGGGCTGTTTGGACATGGGTAATTCCCTCCTTTGTTTAAAGGGTCGGAGGTGGAGAAGCTCCCCAAGCGGCACCCAGCCCATGCTGTCACAAGCGGTTTCCCGCAGGCGCCGGCTTGCAGGCAGGAGCCGACGCTGACAGCCCAATGCAGGTCCGCGATTGGCTGCGAAGGCCATAGGAGTGGCCTTCGCAGCGCCGGTACCCAATGGGACGGTCTGCTGTGCCACCGGTCTCCGGCGGCGGTGTGAGAGCTGAGGTGCTGGCTGCTGCGGAGGTTTCAGGTTCCTCCCCTCCCGTGTTCCCCATCACATGAATTTTGCCATGGCGATGAACCGCCGGATGGTTTTTGAATTTTATGTACAACATATGGCCCGCTGGGCGCTGAGGCGGAGAAGCTCCCCATGCAGCACCCAGCCCGTGCTGCCAAGGGCTGACTGACGTTGATGTTCCTATATCGTGGTGAGCCCGTGACTCAGCGAGGACGGCGTGTTGCGCCGCCGATCCTAGTGACACTAAATTACAGCCAGTTATTAACATAAGTGGTTTCCCATTAGTATTTCATAGGGTGGTGAGGTGGAGAAGCTCCCCAAGCGGCACCCAACCCGGGCTGCCACTAACGGTTTCCCGCAGGCGCAGGCTCACAGGCAGGAGCTGTTGCCATTAATGCGGGTCTGTGATTGGCCGCTCCGGACCAATAGGAGCGGCCCATACAGTGCTGCGACCCAATAGAAGCAGCCTGTCGCCGGTCTCCGGCGGCGCTGTGACAGCTCGTGTGCTGGCTGCTACAGGGGATGTCTGCCCACCTCACCCCATGAGTGATGCTTATTATTCTTCTTCTTGTTTGCTTTATTTGCTTATATTACATGAGTATGATGAGGGTCTTGCTAGATCCGCACTTAGTATGTGTAATATGATACATGGTCCTTCTGTACTGCTGTACCTGCTCTGACGTCATGTGGGACACGCCCACTGACGTCAGGCGGGAATCCCGGGCTCCCTGGAGGGTATTTAACCCCTGGCTAAGGGAGTCTCTGCTTGCATGTTATCCCTGATGAAGGGGCGCTCGACCGCCCCGAAACGTTGGGTTTTTTGTCTTTGCTGAAAATTGACCTGTTGGAATTTGAATACAACTTATATTGGAGTGCTGGCTTATCATCTCTTCTAAGAAAAGATATAGGAATGTCTCCCGGGCGGCTGGTTCTACTACCCTTCAATTACTGGATTGTGGGAATACAGCCTGAAGTATATAGGCCGGGAGGAGTCACGCCTTTGTCTTGCAGTCCACGCCCTTCGGTCAAGAGTTAACCCAATCGTGTCTGAGTTTTCCTGACGTCCTGAAGTAATAATGAAGGAGAAATACATTTTGCAGGTGAGTATCACAGAATTGCATTTTAGCTTTCACACTGCAATAGGCATTTATTAGTGTTGCAGTCCTATACAGATCACACAACAATGGGAAGAGGGTAAATGTGGTGGGGTTGAGTTTTCCACGTTGGAGAATAATGCTTGGCTGATTTAAGACCACGTGGCCCTGATCAAAATGTAAAGCTGTTAAAGACATACTATGTCACAACCCTAATTTCACTATAAAAAATAAGTTATATTTAAGACATGAAAACAAAGAAAAAAAAAAGAATCATGCTTCTACGCTCAAAAAACATCAAACACCAATGGATCACACCATTAACACTACAAGCTAATAGGAATGGGACAAATATCCTTCAAGACTGCAGAATTTATGTGTCTTTAGGATTACAGCCAACAAAATTGAAGGACTGGGAAATACCACAGGTATCATGGTCCACTAATTAAACCAGGCTCTACCTGGTGAAAATAACCACCTAAATTGTAAAGAATGAACGATAAGAAAAACTGAATGTATCTTAGAAAAAGTTGGGTATTTATATATTTGGTTGGGTTGTGGTATAGATAGACCAGCAAAGTAAAAGTGGCCGTAAAAGAATTAATAGAGCAATAGAACCTATCTTCAAAATAATAAATAAAAAGGCATATGTATATATGCTTTGGATAACAATCTAACTTGGTGACTAGGCACACGTAGATTATTATATAAAATACACCTGAGGCAAGCAGGCATTCAAGGACTTAGACAGCGCTATGAAATAAAGGTCACAAATATGGAGAATACTGTTCTCCAAGATTGACTAGTCCTGAGTGGCTGAATCAGGGAGGAAAAGGTTGAGGGGAGAGACTAAGAGGGTGGGGTGGTCTGGTGACTCAGAAAGTAAATTGATTAAATAAATTGCCATGGCTTACCTTTTTCCTTACCCCACATCTCATCTATGTCCACTGATGAGTATTCTATAACTGTTATGACTATATATATATATATATATATATATAAAATATCTAAATATATATATATATATATAAAATTTTGAACTTACAATGATAAACACCCCTTATAAGTGAAATCAAATTATTAAAGATCTAAAATGAAACAGGATTGATATTCTCTTTATACAAGAGACTGACTTCAAAACAAACAAAACCCCCTTTTGGTTTTCAATGAGTTTTGGTCTTGCATCTAAAATACTTTTTCTTCAAAAGCACAGTGGGGTTCCATTCTAAAGTGCACCTATACTCAGAGGAAAGTTTGTTTCCATTTCTACTTTCCATTCCCAGCCCAGTGCCCCAAAACAGCCTGTGTTTACAAAAAAAAATTGGTTACAACTAAACTTTCACATAATGGCAGGTTGAAATGCTCTTCATTGCTGCATGTACTGTAACTGAATCGCTGGGATGGGGCTGCTGGGCCAGGGAGCAATATGGCCGACTGCATCCAGTCCATGTTATAAATATTAGGCAAAGGCTTTAACAAAATAAAAAAAAAAAGGAGACACAGGCTGTTTTGGAGCACTGGGCTGCAGGTGGAAGTAATCCCTCCATGGAATTATTTACTACTTTAAACTATTACCTCCTTGTAATTATTCCCTCCTTGTAATTTATCCCTCCTTGGAATTTTGTCAACATTTTTATGTATCCCTCCTTTTAAGTATTCCCTCCTTTTAAAAAGTCCCTGTGGAACCATGGACCGTATTTAGTTGCATATAAATGTCACGTGTTCACCAAGGAAAAATCTAAATGTGTACCTGAAATAGACCCGGGAAAGTCACTTTATAAAACATACATATTGTTTTTGGCCAACCCAAAATACTTATGTACTTGTTTATTGCTAATTTAATTTGCCCACAGCATTTGCTTAGGGTGTGATGAGTTAGTGTTCCCCTAGTTTGCATCCCCTTTATAAAGTTTTTGTTGTTTTTTTTTATCCCAGGAACCTCAAAATGGGCCACTCAATGAATGTCCAAGCAGTGGTGGCCCCGGACATGTGGTTCCTTAGTCTGCTTGCCGGGTTCCCAGGCTTATCCCATGATGCCTACATTCTTCGCAGATCTGGATTGTACGGTCGGTTTGAGTCTGGGGAATTTTCCGGTTGATGGCTGCTTGGTAAGTTGCCCCCAATAACGTCCTTTTTTTTCGATATGTATGGCTAGGAATGTAATTTGTGTTCCATGTATGAAACTATGCCTTTTTGAACACCTTGTTTACCTGTGAAACACGACCTTAACCATTAGATTTTTCAAGCAACCAAGCCTTGGCAAATGTTAGTCCTGCATTAGCAAACTGCAGAAATGGAATTTAGATTAAAGTAATAATGAGTCTTCCACACACTCTGCTTAAATTATGTCCTTGAATTTATCCTAGGGTCTGCGCCATCTTTGAGTAGATGCATTACACTTACTGAGTAGAGGAGATCGGGATAAAGTTCAGGGGGCAGGTTAGAGCTGGTTTGTACTCACACCAAGCAGCTACAGGGTCCTGAAAAGTTAAGACATACAAGAATGCTGAGCAGCACAGTCCGAAACCAATACCTGTTAGCAGTCTGGCTGATTGGCCCTCACCCGCCATCTTGGATGTTTAATTTTTTCAAACATCTATTTGATGTTTTTTTATTTTTGGAAGGGCCTGTACACTATGTATGCTCATGCTGTGTAGCAAATGTGACATAGGCTCTTAGTAATGTTGATGGCCCGTTTAGGGGCTTCCATTTATTGCGGAATGTGTAATTTATGTTTTTTATCATACATTTTGCCAGGTGATTCCGGCTATCCACTTCTTCCGTGGCTGTTGACGCCCGTCCTCCATAATGCAGCCGAGGAGGCATATAATAGGGCACACAGGAAGACCAGGGCCGTGGTGGAGAGGGAGTTTGGCCTGTTGAAGACCCGCTTCCGATGCTTGGACCATACCGGGGGAGCACTTCAGTATGACCCCAAAAAGGTCATAGATATTATAATGGCCTGTGCAGTGTTGCATAATTTTGCTATATTGCAGCGTGTCCCCTGGTATGTGGATGTGCCCCCCTCTCCACCCACAGATGACCCAGACGAGGACTATCATGGCCCACCGAGTGCGTCTGGCCAAGCAGTGTGGTCTAATTTAATTGAGACACATTTTGCTTAATTTGTGGTTCCTTTGTTTTGCCCATTTTTTCTTGGCTAATTCTGTTTTTTGCCCTTTGTGTTTGTATGTTTGTTACTTTTACAAACAGTAAAGAAATAATTTTAAACAACCTCACACATGATTGTCATTTGGGTTTTTTGCCATGTTACAAATGTGTCACTGCCTACTTTAACTCATCTTTATTCACCCAAAACTTAAAAGCATAAACTTAGTTCACAAAGGTTAATTACAATTTTATGTAGTTTATTTCAGAAGCAAACATTGCATTTGATGGTCACTCCCATAGTTGCATCAAAAACATGGCCAAAACACAAATGAAAGTTGAGCCAAATCAAGCCACATAGCAATTGGCCAGAGGAAGGAGTTTTAAAGTAAGGCACTCCTGTGCAAAGTTAAGGACAAATGAAAATGTTACAAACATAGGTGACAAGCATTGCCATGTCCACATTGTGCATCCAACAAATAGGCCCACAGACACACCCTCTCCTGCTTGGCCACATTTGCAACAGGCACAGGTGTAAAGCAGCCAAACCTATGCCAAATCTACACCTGTTACTCAGTGTGACACCCAAACAAGAACCCCCAGTCCCAATTCAAGTCCAGTTCAATCTCAGCCAGGGGTCAAGGTAGTAGTTTGCCAGCCCAGAATGTCCCACAATCATGCCTACAAACAGGAGGAGCCAGAACCAATGTCATGCACTACAAGCATGCAGCGCAACAGCTTGAGTGGCAGGTTCATTGAGGCTTCACCTCCGGCATTGGCTAGTGGCCTACCTCAGCACTCTAATGAGCTATATGGGCGCAAATCCAAAGCAAACAAGCAAAGCCATACCAAAAGGGTATATTGGTAGGGCTCACCAGACAGGTCAATACAGTGGGGATGTAGATCAAAGATGTGGAGCAGATACAGGCCAAATAGGACTTAAAATGGGGGATGCCCATAAAACCTAGGTTGGGGCCCTTGGAGGTGAGCCCTCACCTGGGCCTGTGTGGCATTCAGAATCTGCAACTGTTCCAACATGTTTCTATTAGAAGTTCTAAATTCAGCCATCATGGCACTGAGATTGGCAGTTAAGGTGGCCATGTGGCTGTTGCTATTTCGAACTTCCTCAAGCATGGCACTGTAATAATTGGATAAGGTGGCCATGTGGCTGTTGTTGGACCTAAATTCAGTCAGCATGGAGTTTAATGTGTTGTTTAAGGTTTCTAATTGGCCATGAAGATGTTCGTGGTTTTGTTGATTTTGGAGGCAAAATAGCCGCCTCTCATGGTGCCATGCTGACTCCATCATCTGCGCGCCCCTCCCCTGGGCAAGTGGGGGCGACGTAGTCGACTACGCCTCCCAATTCCCCGGGTTGGGGGGCGTGCAGATGATGTGCCTCTAGGTCCACCAACAGCCACAGGTCTGCTTGGCAAATCCTCAGCAGCAGAGCTAACACTGGGGACTGTCGGCTCAGTCTCTGCATGCTGCCCATGGTGGGCTGGCAGCATGCCGCCAGCTTCACTCTGCTGCTGAGCATTTGTTGGAGAAACATGTTGGGACAGTTGCTGATTCTGTCCCAGGGGGAGGTGTTCTGAAGGTTCCATGAAGGCTCCATCTTCCTCCAGCTCCTGGATTTCCTCCATCAGTGTGTGGGTCTGTTGGGACATGTTAAAAAAAAAGTTCAGTTTAGGGACTACATATGTAATTCCGCAAAAAGAAACATGGCAAGACACATGCATAAGCAACATCGTATAAAGACACTTTCCGTATATATCGGATCCTGGGTCCGAGGCAGCACGGAAGTAGACGGCATGTTCAAACTGGCAGAGGATTCCCCACTAGCTGAGGGATGATGCTGGGCTGCATTGGTGAAAAGAAGGCATGTTAACACACAACTAGGCATTGGTGATGTGTATTAACACATATGGTTCACTAAAACACGGGCCCATGCATGAATGTCAACTCCCCCAATGGACCAAGTTAAACTTGACTATGAATGTCATTATCTGTTAGATGTATTAGTCAACAAGTACATACACATTGGTCTCCTTAACCAAAATAAACATGCATGTACTGGCTGTTCTGAGGCTTCACACATCCCTAAAAGCCCATTATGGGACCACACTCAGCTTGCAAATAGCATTTGCCATTAGATTAGGCTGCTTGACATTCTTTCTATGTCAAACGTTCAAGCACCCCACATCAAGTCGTTTGGAGCAAACCACAGCTCCAACCCAAATTGGCTACAAAGATGGAAGTGTTGTATGTAATTTTCTATAAATACATAGCAGGCAGTCCTTTGCTAATCTCAATAGTGTTCCTCAAGACTCTCCAAAATAATCTCAGAGGAAGTAAACAAGCAAAAAATGGGTCGCCACACATAACACACCCTGTTTAAATGGTTACCTCCACTACAAGGCACACCCTAGGGGCATGTGTTAATATATGGGTTTGTGCATAATTTTACACGCAGATCACATTTCACATACACAGTAACATTACTAACCAGCAGGAATATTAGGGATGTCCGTGTCCTGTCGGGCCGAGTGTCCCTCTAAGGCCACAGGATGTAGCAGGCCCAGCACCATCTCCTCAGCTCGGGTAAATTTCAGTTTTGTGGGGAATCCGCCGCCAGTTTGTAAGCTGAAAAAGAGAGTTGCACACATTTAGATAAATGTTTCCAATACAAGACGAAGCAAAATCCACAAAGTATATATGTACCTGTAATTGCGCCGTTTATTTTCTTTCTTCCGTGCTGCATACTTTAGGTCCGATATTTTCCTTTGTATCTGCTCCACATCTTTGAGCTCTTCCGCCGCTGCATTGACCTGTCTGGTGAGCTGCTCCAAAATCTCCGCTTTGCGCTGCTTGCTTGTAGCTTTGGATCTGCGCCCATATAGCTCATCATAATACAAGGTGAGGCCACTAGCCAATGCCAGAGTTTGGGCCTCACTAAACCTGCCACTCAAGTGGCCTCGGCGCAATGTGCGCCCTGTTGCTTGACGTTCTGGCTCAGTGGTTGGCTGCAAATGGGGGGACATTCTGGGCTGGCTGTGTTGGGGAGAAATGTAGGACAGGTGGCTGGCTTCTGATTGGACTGGACTTGGATATGGACTTGGGGTTCTATCCTGGGTGGCCACTGAACTAGCAGGCGTAGCTGTGGCATATTCTGCCTGCATTTCCACCTGTGCCGGTGCCAAATGTGGGCGAGGAGGAGAGGGTGTGGTGGATGATGTTGGGCTTCTTGGCCTGTGCCTCTGTGGCCCTTTCACAGTTTCATGGCCCTGGGAGGTTGATGCACGTGGCTGGGGTGATGCTGAGCTCTGGCTGCTGGGGCTTCGGCCACGGTGACTTGGCCTCTTGGCCTGAGAGCTTTTCCCACGTGGCTGGGGTGATGCTGAGCTCTGGCTGCTGGGGCTTCGGGCCCGGTGGCTAGGCCTCTTGGCCTGAGAGCTTTTCCCACGTGGCTGGGGTGTTGCTGAGCTCTGGCTGCTGGGGCTTTGGGCCCGGTGGCTTGGCCTCTTGGGCTGTGAGCTTTTCCCACGTTGCTGGGGTGATGGTGACTGGCTTTGGGGGCTGGGGCTTCTCACCCTCTTGGTGTGCTTTTTATGGGCCGTACCTGTGTGTTTGGTGGCCTGGCCCTTCTTCTTTTGTGCTGGCTCCTTTGTTTTTGGGCTTGTGGGTGCCTTTGTGGTCGCCTTCGGCTGCCCACTGCGGGTTCCCGGCCGCTTCGCCTTAGGCATTTTGGAGCAAGTGGTGGGGCCTGCTGAAGCTTCCTCACACTTTTTCTGGCTGGCTTCCTTGGCTGCTTTGGCCTTTGCTGCGTTTTTTTTTGCTGGCATCATGAAGAGACTCTGAAAGAGAATGAGCTGTGGCTCAAGGCCCCTTTATATACTAAGGTCTGATGTTTACGCGTTCTCGTACGCGTGCGTATGGCCGTTCGTCCGGCCGTGCGGAACCCAGAAACCGCAGGAGCATTACTTATCTGCTGCAGACAAGAGGCAAGATGGCACCCACAATCTTCAGCCCGCAAACAAGAAGAGATCATCATGCTTGTAAGTGTCTTTTAATGCCATGTAAATGCATGCCTAGCCCATATGGAAGCGCATGAACAAACGGTTGTTTTAAAAAGTGTATCAAACTCCGTGCCAAACTGAAGTGAGGGCCCACACGTGCGAACCAGCACTGAGGCCAGCTTCAAGGATTGTATTAGGCTACAAATGTGTCTGTTAATGTAATTTAGTGAAATGATCCATTGTTCACAGATATTTGTATGCTGTTTTCACTCAAACCTTGTTTTTGATTGTGTTTTGTAGACCATGCTGGAGCGCAGGTACGACTACCTGCCCAACTCTTTTGAGAAGCGCACCGTCACCCTGGAGACCATCAAACGGACACCACCTTCACCCACACGCAGATCATGCAGCATTGGTCGGACCTGAAATGGCTGCACATGCCCCGGGTGTGGCGTTTTTGGACTCCATTTCCCTAGTAAGTACGTAGCGATTGCATGCCAGATGTAACTGATGCAGAAGGTAGACCTTTAGTTATAATGCCTTTTCTTTGGTAGTGCTGGAAATGGATTACCGCATTCGCCGCACTCGGAGGCGCACAGGCCGACCAGTGCTGCATGAATCTGCAGCTGGAAGTGAAGGTGGTGGATCTCCAGTGCGACGATCTTTCCACAGAGGAGGGGCGGCACGGCGTGGGCAGGGAGTCGTACCCAGTGACACATGCAGGAGCCTCTGGTATGTGACTCTTCATGTAACCGCACACACATATACATGCTATTTCCACCCAAGCTGATTCCCTTAATCTGTTTTTGTAGATGCTTCAGGAGTGGGTGAAGATGCGCAGGCTGCGGCAGATCTCGGCCAGGAGGCACAGGGAGAAGGTGAGTGATGTGACACACAAATTGAAAATGACATTTGATTACTGTTGACTAAGACATAATAAGTGACCCTATTTGCCATGTCTCAACAGGCTCTACTTCCCAACAGTGGCAGGGCCCAGGACGTAGGGTCTTCCCCAATGAGGCATCCGTCGGCCACCAACCAAGTAAGTTGTAATGTCATTCTTTGCAGTATGTGTTAAGTGACATGATCACCCAAATTCCTAAAGGCAGAGTCAATGTCATTAGCAGAATGACCTGTGCCCACTTCCTTAGAGTAATGACTTCCCAGAATGACCTCTGCCCACTTTCTTAGAATAATTACTTCCCAGAATGACCTCTGCCCACTTCCTTAGAGCAATGACCTAGCAGACTGATCTGTGCCCACTTCCTTTAGGTAACGACTTTGCAGAATGACCTCTGCCCACTTACTTAGAGTAATGACTTAGCAGACTGACATATGTCGTGTTTATTTAGGTTGGCAACTAACAAACATTCCATCCACAGGTGAGAAACATGTATTTAGCGCAAACTTATGTTTTTTTCTCAATTTTATACAGGGACCACACGGGCAAGAGTGGAAGAAATGAATCGAAGGGTCCTTGAGTTGGTGGCCGATATGCAGCAGCTGGTTGGCTCGTTGGGGACAACAGAAGAAGAATAGTGTTCTGGGTCCTGTCACTGTTTTGAATAATGTAAATAGTTTTAATTGTTCTAAAGTTTTATATTTTTAAATATTTTAATTGTTTTTAAATTTTAAACAATTTTAAAAAGGAAAATTCTAGAGGAAGATTCAGATGAACAGGAAGTGGTTTGGGTACGTTTTAGGGACTAAAATGGAAGAAGAACATAACCGCGAAGTGGTTTGGGTAAGTTTTAGGGACATAAAATGGAAGAAGAACATAACCGCAAAGTGGTTGGGGTAAGTTGTAAGGGTCCAAAAGGGAAGCTGGAGGATAGCGCAAAGGGGTTGTGGTGAGCTTTAAGGGTCCAAAAGGGAAGCTGGAGGATAGCGCTAAGGGGTTGTGTTGAGCTTTAAGGGTCCAAAAGGGAAGTTGGAGGATAGCGCAAAGGGGTTGGGGTGAGCTTTAAGGGTCCAAAAGGGAAGCTGGAGGATAGCGCTAAGGGGTTGGGGTGAGCTTTAAGGGTCCAAAAGGGAAGATGGAGGATAGCGCTAAGGGGTTTAGCTAAACATTGTAGTAGAAGTGAAGGTGTCAAATATGTAGGCTAGCACTTTAATGAGTTAAGTTTGTAGTGCGCAGGCGCAAGATCGTAAGTATTTCCGTTTGGACGATTATTTTTTGTAAAAGGGAAACAGAATCTATCGGGAAACGTAAAGGATTCGTGGGAGGATACGATGGGAAAAGGGCAAAAACTAAAGCCTACATTGTCACCTGAGAAAATGAAACAGAAAAGTCTCGATGGAAAATGACATCCTGGTACTCGTACTCTAGCATACGAACAGACAGAAACTTTACAGAAGGTTTACAATGCATGCATAGAATTGCTCGCACATTCATACGAGAGCGGAAGGTTTTTTTTGTCTCTCTGAATCGAGCCTAATATTTTAAAGAAGGTAAAGGGAGATTATTCTTATAGACATAAAGCCTGATTGAACAACAGGCAATTGACCTGAACTGTTTGGACTCCACTGGCCTGATGAAGAGCCTCCCCAGAACTGACCTTATTTTGTTTCATTTTTCCTATGGCCCGTTTTCCTTCCGTTTGTCTCGGGGTTCAAATGTGATTCAGAGCCGCCGTCGGGAGAGCTCCGTTACTGATCCGTTTATGTGTCTTCATTCGGGAAATGTTTTTTCCCCTCTCGGGTGCTTTCTGTGTGGTCGTGGGTTCCGTTGCCGTTCACACGGACGATCCGTTTTTGGCTCCTTTTTAATGCGTTTCCAAACGTAGCTTCTTGCCATCTGTTTCCGTTTTCAGCCCGATTCCGATTGTTTTTCCATGTATACTTACATTTCCATGGATTTCCTGTGGACAATCTGTGTCCACGCAAGCGCACATCCCTAGTCCTCCCTAAAGCTTCACTCATACATCAAACTGACACTTTTACCAACACCAAAACTTACCTTAAACTACTATGCTTCTTCTTCTTACTCCTCCCTGTGTTTAATGCTTACCTTCTTCTGTTCTCCTTCTTCTTCTTTATCTTCTTCCCTGTGTTTAATGCTTACCTTAATCTCTTCTCCTTCTTCTTCTTTATCTTCTTCCCTGTGTTTAATGCTTACCTTAATCTCTTCTCCTTCTTCTTCTTTATCTTCTTCCCTGTGTTTAATGCTTACCTTAATCTCTTCTCCTTCTAATTCTTTATCTTCTTCCCTGTGTTTAATGCTTACCTTAATCTCTTCTCCTTCTTCTTCTTTATCTTCTTCCCTGTGTTTAATGCTTACCTTAATCTCTTCTCCTTCTAATTCTTTATCTTCTTCCCTGTGTTTAATGCTTACCTTAATCTCTTCTCCTTCTTCTTCTTTATCTTCTTCCCTGTGTTTAATGCTTACCTTAATCTCTTCTCCTTCTTCTTCCTCCACCTCCTCCTCCTCCCCCCTTTGTTTAATGCATACCTTAATCTGTTCTCCTTCTTCTGTGTCTTCTTCTCCTTCTTCTTCCTATTTCTTGTCCCATATACTTACCTTTTGGGACATGTAAGTGTATGGTTATGTTGTGAGAATGTACAGTGCCAGGAAAGAGAACACACCACACCATTTTTGTTTTGTGTTTTTTTTTATGAACCTTTGTTTTTTGGTAAAACTAATAACATTTTTTGGGGGGTTTTAAAAACTCTAAAAAGTTGAAGTCAGCTCTTCAAGATTCTTGCTGGCCTTTTCTTTGATCTGTGAATGAAAAACATCATCAGTTTTGCCTTGTAAGTATGTTGTGCTTATCTAGGGCTTTTTTTGGTCCATTTTTAGGGTTATTTTTAGCCTAAGTTATTTCCTTAATGTTTCTTGGACCCTGTTTTTTAAAGTTTTGGCCATGCTTTTAAACTGCATTTTGGATATATCTACAAAACTTACAAGGCTTGTGGCCAACATGGCGTCTGGGGCGCAGCCTCCTCCCTTCTTCCACCATCTGTTGCTGCTGTGAAGCTGTTGGGATCATAAACACAAGGATATTATTGTCTGTTTGTGTCTCCTGAATGTCAGATTAGGTTAGGCTTCTATGCATCAAATCACTCACCTTCCCCAGCCACCTCTTCTTCTTGTCCAGCTTCCTGGACTATCCCTTGTGATGGGCCTGTGACGTCAGAATCTACAAATAACGATAGTGCACATTAGTATATGTCTTTATTGCATGTATCAGGACATATGTAAGTTTTATAGTCTTACCGGAGTCAGGTTGTGGTTCAATCAGGCTCGACTCCCTGCCGTGCGATTTCCCCCCCCCCCCCCCCGCATACTGAGGTCGACCGGCTCATCCAATTCACTGGCAGAGGAGGGGGTGGGCGTTGGCACTGGCGGTGTACCACCTATACCTTCACCAGTTTCTCCCAACACTGGGCTGCGGGCTCTTCTCCGGGTGGGGCGGCAATGCATATTCCATTCATGCGCTGCAATATAAACACAATCATAAAAACAGGCCCAGGCAAGGGCAGTGTGATTAGTGCATGTCAAGTAGCAAGACTTACCTGGAAAGTGTTTGGCAAAGTACCGCCTCACCCGGGGCCTATGCCTCCTCTTCAAGTCAGACCAGTGTTGGGCGATCTGTGTGAAGGTATAGGTGGTTCCCGAAATCCGGGCAATCGCGTCCACCACCGCCAGTGCCAACGTCCTTTTGTCAAAATCGCATGGCAGGAAATCGTAGCGGTTCCTCAGCATCATCTGTTTGCCCAAAACACAGTGGTACAGCATTAGTCACACAAATACATGTCAAAGTTTCATGCCCTATCTAAAGGCAATTTATGGCCCTCATTCCTATTTATGGGCCTACTTATTCAATCTGCCTCTAGGCTAGTGTGCTGCTGCGCACATGTTTAAAACTAAGCTGGTCTAGTAGTTTACTTTAACAAGTCAGTTGTTCCTCACTAATCTTGCCCTGCCATAGCTATATTCTTGGTGTGCCACACACCCCGCTTCACTTCTTAAATATTCATCACTTCATGGGTTAATCCACCGCAGGTGACGTAGTGCAGAGAGGAAGTCTTGTAACGAGCCCCCTTCCGGCCTATATATACCTGGTACCTCCCTTCAATCACCAGTATTTTTTCTCTCTGCTTGCTGACAAGTCAGAACTTGGAAGTCTCCTGCTTACAGGTAGGCCGGGGTATTCTTACCCCGCCACCCCCCTTTTGGTCTATTTCTGCCCGGTTTGAGTTTGTATACCTTTATGGTGAAATAGGAAGCCTCCCAGCCTTGGCTGCTCACCGGGCAAATGGTAGATGGCACTTTAAGTGCCTAGGAGCTTATCTCCTACCGCTCGACCTCATGCGTGGGGCAATGCGGCGAACCGGCATGGTGATCCGGAAATGGGATGCCCCTGTCCCGAGGGTCCCCGTAGCCCCTTTCTCTCCCGTTGGGGGGGTGGTGAGGGTGTGCTTTAGTATGTGTGTTTCACTGTATCACTGCATGTTAACATATATGTCATGTTTGTACATTCACTGTAGCATGTGTATATTTTGGGTCTGCTTTAGGGCAGCTTGCGCTGGGTATGGGCTGGCCACCTCTCTGGCAGTTGGTTGCTTGTGGCCCCCTACCCCCTCTCCCCTCTCCTCGCCTGGCATTCATTGAGCTTTGTCAGCACATGCGGTTTTTACCCTCCCCCCTCCGCTGCCTGGACGCGCGTGCTGTGATCAGCTGTAAAGTGTTCCAGCTGATCAGCGTGGGGGGGGGGCGGCCCCGCTGACGCGGCGCCGGCGTCATGCGGCGTCAGCGGGTTTTTCCCAGACAGCACCACTTTGAGAGGGTGGTTCTTAAGGAATGGGAACACCCCACACGGTTATCTGGAATTCCTTCCAGTTGGGAAAAGCGTTATCCTTTTCCACCAGAATTGGTGAGGCTGTGGTCTGTCCCTCCGGACGTCGATACCTCTGTACTAGGACTCTCCAGCTCGGCTATGGTACAATCTGCTGAGACCACTGTCCCCAAAGATGGGGAAGATTGCAGGATTGACCAAATACGCTCGACATGGTTTTATCTATTCCGGGTCAGCATTGCGCCCGGTATGTGCTTCAGCCCTTCTTCTATTGGCAATTAAGTCACTAATTCAGGGGCTATATGAGGATCTTGATCCCGCTTGCAAACAGTTCACTGCACTTAAGCAGTGTGAATCTTTTGTGGCTTATGTCCTGGCCGCTCAGGACGATGCGCTGACTATGAGTAGCAAGGCGGCAGCTATGCTGGTGGCTATTCGCAGGTCAGTATGGCTGCGTCAGTGGTCAGCAGACTCGGCTTCCAAAAAGGTACTCACAGCCCTCCCCTTTTTGGGGTTGCGTCTGTTTGGGGAGAAAATTGATTCAGTCGCAAAAGATGGTAAGATGCCACAACGCAAAAGGCCTCGTGGTCCCTTCAGGGGGACAAGTTCCGGTAGGCCTTCCTTTCAAAGGTTCGGAGCGGGAAAAGGTACGTCCTTTCCCGCTACCAGTGGCGCAGGTTGGACTCGGGGGAGGGGCCGTGGCCGGCCCACTCAGTCCTGGGGTACCAAGCCCAAGCCTGCTGATAAGCCCACTCAGCAATGAGGGGCTGCCCTCACCCGTGCGGGTGGGGGGACTATTGCGACACTTCTACCATTGGAACCATGTGGTTCTAGGCAGATGGATCCAGGAGGTAGTGTCGACAGGTCACAACCTGGAATTCGAGTCTCACCCTCCCTCGCGGTCCATTCAGGGGTCGGTTCATCCCGGCCTGAACTCTCATCAAGACGCTGTGTGTCTTTCTTTTGCCCAAATTCGCACAAGAACACTTCAGCTATTTCTGCTAGCGTGTTGGGTCCAGCAACCTCTGTTGTTGGATCAGTCCTTCCAATTGTCCTCCCGTGTACGGCAGTTCCTCCTGTGGTGATTGGTCTCGACCAATCTTGTATAGGGCAGGTCTTTCCTGACCCTCCCTTGGAGAGGTGTCACCATGGACACCGGTCTGTCGGGATGGGACAGATTCTGGAAGGAGCTGCGGCTTCAGGGGCAGTGGAGGCCCCACTTACCCATCAGAGAAATGTCCCCGATCCAGACATGGGCAGTGTTCCATGTTCCCTGTCTCTCGGCGGTTTACATTCCAGAGGTGATGGAACAGGTAGCGGACCGGTTGAGCAAGTGCTCTCCCCGCCTGGAAGAATAAGCTCTCCATCATCGGGTGGTTCTCTTATTGTGTCTCCAATGGGAGACTCCGGAGGTGGACCTGTGGGCCCCTCATCTCTATCTCAGGCTCCCGAGCTTCGTGTCTCTCTCCCGGGATCCTCTGGCTCTGACAGTGGACGTCAGGTCCCTGAACTGAGGAGCTCTGGGATTTCTATACCTGTTTCCTCCGTGGCCCTTGCTGGGCAGAGTTCTTCAGAAGTTGGCTCTGGAAAGGGTGTACGCCGTTCTCATGGCCCCAAAGTGGCCAAAACGAATAAGGTTTGCAGACATCGTTTGGCTGGCAGTGGACCAGTTCATTCTGCCTCTTCGGCCCGATCTGCTCACTCAGGGTCAATTGTGTTACCTCAATTTTCCAGCGCTGGGTTTGATGGCCTGGCGGCTGAAACCTCCATCCTGAAGGAGGAGGGTCTTTCTGATTCAGTCATTAAGACTCTGATCAGTGCCCGGAAGAAGTCTTCTTCCGTCACCTACTATAGGACTTGGAAAGCCTATATCACTTGGTGTGAGACAAGATCTTTTCCTTGTAGGGTCCTTTCGGTCCCCAGGATTCTAGAGTTTTTACAATCAGGGCTGGACTCTGGTCTCCAGCTAAGTACATTGAAAGGGCAGGTCTCTGCCTTATCTGTCTTTTTTCAGAAGCGTGTGGCACTTAAACCTTTAGTTAAAACTTTTTTCCAGGGGGTTACGCATGTGCGGCCTCCCAGGAAACCATTACTCCCTGTTTGGGATTTGAATTTGGTTCTTTCGGCTCTTCAGGCTCCTCCTTTTGAGCCTTTGCAAGATATTGCTTTGTCTACCCTGACTCAGAAGATTGTCTTCTTGGTAGCGATCACTTCTGTCCGGCGTGTCTCAGAATTGGCGGCCTTAACTATCCAGGCGCCCTACTTCGAGAGGCATCGGGATAAAGTGGTCTTTCGGTTCAAGCCAGACTTTCTTCCTAAGGTTGTTTCTGCTTTTCATTTGAACCAAGATATTGTTCTTCCCTACTTGTGTCCTAATCCTAAGAATGACAAAGAGAGGGTTTTGCATTGTTTGGATGTAGTACGCTGTGTTAAGTACTACTTGATTATCACGTCTCCTTTCCGTAGGACGGATTCCTTTTTTGTTGTGCCCCATGGGCCTAAAAAGGGTTTGGCACCAGCCAAATCTGCCATTAGCAAGTGGATACGTCAGGCCATTACTGCGGCCTATTCTGCTAAGGGAAGAGTTCCCCCTTTTCGTATTACTGCTCATTCCACTCGCGCTGTTGGGGCGTCTTGGGCTTTTCAGCACCAAGCTTCTGTTGAACAGGTTTGTAAGGCCGCCACCTGGTCTTCTGTTCACACTTTTTCTAAGTTTTACAAAGTTGATGTGCGGGCCTCAGCGGATGCTGTTTTTGGCCGCAAAGTTCTGCAGACTGCAGTCATTTAAGTTATGCTTCACCTGGCCTTGAGATGCCCTTCCCTTGTGGACACTGCTTTTGGATGTCCCATGAAGTGATGAATATTTAAGAAGTGAAGCGGGGTGTGTGGCACACCAAGAATAATGCCATTTTGTGAGTACTCACCTGAAAAATGGATATTGTTGGTGTGCCACACACCCCGCTTCACACCCGCCCTTTTCGGTATTACCGAAGCATTTATATGGTGAAGCCCTTTTTTATTTATATCAAAATTGATTTTGGAGGTTACTGGTGGAATACTGGTACCTTGTTTTACTGCTTTTTGAATATACTGGTGATTGAAGGGAGGTACCAGGTATATATAGGCCGGAAGGGGGCTCGTTACAAGACTTCCTCTCTGCACTACGTCACCTGCGGTGGATTAACCCATGAAGTGATGAATATTTAAGAAGTGAAGCGGGGTGTGTGGCACACCAACAATATCCATTTTTCAGGTGAGTACTCACAAAATGGCATTTTTTTATTTGGCGGCTTGTGTGCGCACATAAACGCATGCTCGCCTACTCACATCCATGATTAGGTTGTCCTGCTTCTCACTATATAGCGCTGGCGACATCTTGTTTGAGCTTCCGGGTATGGCTATAACGTTCCCCCGCGGTGACGCGCGTGCACACGCAGGCACACACGATGCAGGACACGCCCACACAGGACAAATATTTAAAGGACAATGCACTCAGCTTTGTGTTGGTTACCATATCACTATGGCCAGACCAAAAGGGAGCCGCAAAACCCCCAAAAGTCCAGAGGCACATACTAGCCGCACAGATACACATCGCAAACACACACACAAGAGCAGGAACAAGAGCCGGGAGGGACATGGCCATAGTGAAAGGGTGGATAAGCCAGCCACACAGGCTTCAAGGCAAAAACGCAGGAGCAAGGAGCCCTTGACACAGTCTCCCACACCTGCTAAATCATCCAGGCCTCCCAAGGCAAAAAAAACGAAGACAACCATGCAGCCTCCACCTCCTCCACCCACAAAGCATGTGGAAAAATCTAGGCACACCATCAAGGGTAAGCGTAGGACCAAAACAACTAGCCCACCCAGGCCAACCACCCCTCCTTCTGGCCACTCTGTCTCCTCCAGTACCACAACCACAGAGTCAACAGAGAGCCCCACATGTGACAGCTCGACAGGCACCCAGCCATTATCACCTAGCACCCCCCACACTCCATCAAAGTCACCCATCAGCCCAAGAAACCTAAACTACTCCCCAGACAGCCAGCCATCAATGTCGTCTGTTGCTGGGGACACCACACACCCATGTGGACGTGGATCACTTACAGCCCGTTTCTGTGATGTCCAAAGCATGGCTGTAGCCACTGGTGTTTGTGAGCACTATCCACAACCAAGCAGGCCAAGCAGGAGCTTTGGGATAAGATTTGCCGGCAAGTGAATAGTGTTGGTTCTGTGAGGAGGGATGTTGAGCAAATTAAGTGAAAATTTGGGGATCTTAAATATTATGGGAAAAAAAAAAATGGACATGCGCCGCCAGCAGAGGTAAATTAAATTTAGAGTGGAAATGCATGTATAGGCTGCTTTCTAACTAGATGTAACACTTATTATGTGTACTTTAAAGTGGACCAACACCCAGGATTTTGACTATCCTGGGTTTTGGTCCACTTCGGCGGGGTACCCCGATCGGGGGTGCCCCTCTGTGTGAAACCCCCCAGAAAGCCCCAAACTCTTACCTGTCCCCGCTCCCACGTGACTGGACGGTCCAATCCTCGCCAATGTCCAGGCGGGGATCAGGAACGTCCAAGCGGCTGCCGCCGCCGCCTCCCTCGCGTCACTTTCGGCGCGCGCGCCCCCGCCAGCCATTCGCAGACGGCCGGCGCGGGCGCGCGCACGCCTACAGGGGCGCGAGGGAGGCGGCGGCGGCCGGCCGCTGCCGAAGTTCAGGTAAGCGATTTGGGGTGTCTGGGGGGGTTTCACCCCGCGGGACATCCCGATCTCGGATGTCCCGCGGGGTGGGAGGTGATCGGCCCGGGAATCTTATAGATTTCCGGGCCGATCACCTCTCGGTGTTGGTCCACTTTAATCTTCACCAGCATGCAGACAGGGGGTGGTCTCCCAACGAAAATCAGCCTAACACCAGCAGGAGAACATGTGTTTAACTATATTCACCCAGCAACACTTCATGGCCTGCAAGGGGGACATGAATGTGAGGTCCGGAGGTGAGTATATGTTTACCATGATACTTTTAAATGGGGATGCAAACAGTTGGATACACCTTACTACACACTGGTCTTGTCTAAGAACGTACTCAAGACACAACACTAGGCCAAGCTACCCCTGCATTGTCCCGGAGGAGCACGCAACAAGAGCCTTGTGTCCACACAAACCAACCTGAGTGTACGGATGAGGTATGCCAATGCTCCACTGTGTCGAATTATTAATTAGAACTTCCATACATTGAATGAAAAAAAGGTGTCTCACTACCTGCTACCTTTCTTTGCAGACCCTAACCAGTCCACCCATTATCAAAATAATTCTTGATTTGGAGGAGGAGGACCCAATTCTGCTGCAGCCAAGCCAACCTGAACCAGTGGGACTACATCATACCCAACAGGCCCAGCTAGGGCAGCCCTTGGTCTCCAATAACCAAACATCTGTGGAAGAAACCTCTTCTGCCGTGGACATTGTCCACACAGCAGCCTCGGCGCTAACCCAGCCACCAGCAGCCACTCAATCTGTAGCAGACCCACCCACCCGTGGCCGAGGCACAACACATCCACGTCGCCATATCAGCCAGAGGAGACAGCTACAGATAATGGAGGAAGCATGGCACCAGGAGAATCAGGAATTTTATGCTAACACACAGAGATTTAATGAGACAGTGTGTACCCAAATTACCTCTATGTCCCAGCAAATAGAGGGTTTAAATCAAAATGTCTCAGGGCTGCTTGCAGAAACCAGACAACTAAACAGGCATATGGGTGAAATGGTCCAACAGTGGCAACTAATGAATGAGAGCATATTGCCTCAAACATGCACACACCCCATACATCAACTTCAACCTCCTACCCTACATACCACTGAATGGATGTGTGGATATATTGTTTATGGGGAGCAGGACCCACCTCGAACATTTCAAAATAAACTTGCTCTTCCACAACCCCACGTTAATTTGAAGACAAATCCAACAAAATGTTTTGACCAAAAATGTTTGTTTATGACACAAAATAAAATGAAACAAAAAACAAACAAGGAATGTAATTTAAGCAAATACATTTTCAACAAGTTGTGAACGGATCACCTGTGCTGTGCCACTTTGTGATCCTGAGTAGGGAGGTGTAACTTCGTCAGAAATCATTAAACCCTCCTCAGGCAGCTCACTGTATCTTTGCACACGGCGTTGTATGGCGAGGTTGTGCAGGACCCCACAAGCAATAATAATCTTGATGACCTTGGTGGGCTCATACTGCAGAGCACCCCCAGTCTGGTCAAGACATCGGAAGTGCATCTTCAGTAATCCAAAGGCACCTTCTACCACTGAGCGAGTCCTCCTATGCGCTGTGTTGTAACGCTCCTGGGCCTGTGAGGTTGGGTGGAGGATGGGGGTAAGTAACCACGGGAGCAAAGGATATCCCAAATCACCTGGCAAAAAGAAAAAACATTTTAGCAAACACCCGAATCCAAAATAAACATGACAAATGTGCCTCTTTGCAACATATGTAGTGGCAGGCCCCATACATAGTCGCGACAAAACTATAATGTTTTTGCCTAAAAAAAAAAAAAAAGTAACTTACATGATAATTACAGGGCATGTTATGTGACTTACAAATGCCCACAACAGGGAACAACAGACAGGGGCCTAAGGGGAAGAGCATCAATAATGTTCTGCTTAACATTCAAGCATTATTGAAGAGGGACAATAAGTGAGCTGTGCAGTGTCCGAGCAAAGCACAGTTGGGATGAGGCAACATACACATCCACCCAGTACACTCCTGTACAATGACTCTGGTATGCAACATAGCTAAGAGGGCCAGGACAGGAAGGAATAGTGGAGATTAAGTAAAAAAAGCATAGCTACAAATACTGCTAAGTAACTGATGTTAAACTTGCACTGAATCATTGTAGTCTAGAACAGATTAGTGGGGTACAGGCACAGACCAATCACAAAAATCATGCTGTACAACGTCCACAAATTTCAAACACATACCCAGTAGCCATTCGCCAGACAGATCTCCTGACTGAAAATGATGAAAGAGGCTGGAGTTCCTCAAAATGTGGGAATCATGGGTGGAACCAGGGAAGGCTGCAAATAAACTTAAAAATTGCAGATCTGGGCCGGACACTGCCTGCACATTAATAGAATGGCCCATCTTCCTGTTCCTGCCAAATCAAAAGATTACATGAATTAGTGGGAACCAAAGTGTAAACATACTTAAATATATTCTTTCACATAACCAACATTTAAAAAGAATGGATGTTTGGGATACACAGGGTGTAGGTCTGCTTTTATCCTTCAAAAAAAAAAAAAAAATCCAAAAAAAAAATGTAATGCCAACATTGCAGACACATGCTGACCTAAACCACATACCTGAACAGATATTCTTGGTCAGCAGGCGGGATTAACGAGACGTGTGTACAATCAATGACATGCCGGCTATGTTATAAAAGCCCAGCTTAACCGCATTCCAGGCTTCCGCTGTGTCAGGAAAAAAAGGTAGCCATGCCATCCAAAAACTTGGTAAGGCTGCGGCTCAGCGTAGACTGGGACATCCCCACGGAGAAGTCACCCAGTCTCTGGAACGAGCCGTTTGCCAAAAACTGCAGGCAGCCAACCAATTTGGTCATACCTGCAATTGCATGCCCCTTCCTTGTGGTGCGGGCTAACCATGGCCGCAGCTGGCTATACAAGTCCTGGAGAGAAACACGGTTAAGGCGGGTGAGCTCGAATAGCTCAAGGGCATGCATGCCATCGATGTCCAAACGTGTTTGGTGCAGCCTGGTTTCTGCCATGCTCAAAAGAACCAGGCCGCGTAGCTGACGCCTTTGATGCTCGCGCACAGAACAATGCATGACACGGAACACAAATACGGCTGCTAATAGTGGCCGTAAGTTGCCCGACAACACCCTCATTTTATTGGGCTGATTTCAATCGAAAATCAAGGCTCTGCATCAGTTAAAAAAACGGACCAATGAACGACAAGTCCGTTTTCACGGAGTACAGCTTCTTGCGATCCGTCAATTGTAATGGCGCATGCCGAAACACCTGAGCGCATAAACGCACACAAAAAGCAACGTAGCACCCTTTCCTCACCCGATCACAGCCCAAAACCAACGGAAAAACGTACGGGATAGCTGAACGGGGAGGCTCTGCATCAGGCCACATAAGGGCAACCTGAATATAAGCGCTGTTTCCTCATTAACACTGTAATCAAGGTATGTCTTTAACTATATGAATATGGAATTTACCTCTATGTCATTAAAAAAATGTAATACTAAGACATTTGTTTCTCCACTATGAAAACTAGATTGAATTTGTGCACTGAAGAAGCTATCCTAAGCGAAACGTTTGCACTTAATCTATACTTGCTACATCTGAGAGGAACAAACCTATGTGCTTGCTACTTGCTGTACTGCAACTGGTTATGCCCCAATTGGACGAGGCATTAAGCAGCTAATCAAAAAACAGAGTAGAAAACTTGTATACTACTCTCCTATTTATGTGTAATATATGGAAAAATAGGAATTGTAAAATATGGAAAAAATATGTGTAATAAATTTGTATAATTTTATACATCACTGTGATTATTCTGTATAAAATCATCCCCCTAATCAAAGCTCTCCACAAACAGGTACAACTAGCAATGTACCTCCCCCGCTGACATTTGTATTTAGAGGAGAGTAGGGGCACCAACAAGAATCCAGGTCCGGTATTATAGGGTTCTGATCAAATAGATCATATCCCTACCCCCCAAATAAACCCTGATTGGCCTAAATTAACACAATGATCCACAGACATGGTATTTGTTATTTTGCTAAAGGTGGTTATTTAACTCTAAAAATACATTTTGCTAAATGGGGTTTCTTTTTCTTTCTTTTTAATAGCACAAAGATTCTTAGATGTTTGTTGTCAATTGGCTGGTTTGCTGTCTTACTTATTTTTACCAAAGCCAGATCCCACAACCCAAGCAGGTGCATGTGTCATATTGCTAATTGTTATTTCTATTGAAAAGAGGCATATGTACATCAACAATGCATTTTAATTTAATCGCAATAAGATTCATCCTTGAATTCCCACAAAACTGTCTATAAATTATAGCCGTTAAAAGTAATTTGTTTTACACTATTTAAAGGTCATGTTCAAGCAAGAACAAAAATACAATTCTGTGAAACTCACCTGTAGAATTGTTTTAGAATATATCCAGTCCAGGTCGTCCCAGAAGTGATGACGATCCCGGCCCCCTATAAAAGCAGGTGTCTCACTATGATTTCCCAGTGGTTAAACAGCAGTAAGAAAAGAGACAGGCCTGGAGGCCAAGAAACCATGTTACTTTACATAGCTTCAGCATGTACTCTCTCCAACACAAAAACCTTAAGGACAACAGTCCAATATAAAAATGGTAATCACCATAACAGGCAAACAAGAGATAATGAAACAAGGGCGGGGTGGGACAACCTGAACTGTATATATTTAAAAACAATTCTACAGGTGAGTTTCACAGAATTGTATTTTTCCCTATATCCAGTCCAGGTCATCACAGAAGTGATGACAATAGGGACATCCAAAAGCAGTGTCCATTAGAGCGGGATCCCCAGTGTGGAACAGCATGTAGTTCATTTCACTACCGCCTGAAGCACCTTTCGTCCAAAGACAGGATCAGCTGAGGCCCTAACATCAATCTTGTAAAATAAAGGTATGAACAGAAGACCAAGTGGCGGCCTTACAAACTTGTTCAACCGATGCCTGGTGCTGAAAGGCCCAGGAAGCACCAATAGCTCTAGTAGAATGAGCTGTAATGCGAAAAGGGGGTTCCTTCCCCTTGGCAGAATATGTTTGCACCACCGCCTGTCTGATCGACTTACTGAAAGTGGACTTGGCTGGTGGCAAACCTTTCCTAGAGCACTCTGTTAGGACAAATAGCAAATCCAATTTCCTGAAGGATTCAGTCGCAACCAGGTAATACTTGATGGCTCTAACCACATCCAAGGCATGGAGGGCCCTTTCCTTAGTCGGTGCTGGAAGCCCTGACACGCGACGCACCGAGGTGATCGCCACCAAAAAGACCACCTTGAGGGTCAAAATAGATAATGCAGCATCGCACGACGGCTCAAAGGGAGGACCCTGGAGAGCAGAAAGTACCAAATTCAAGTCCCACACCGGTAATACAGGCTTACATGGTGGACGTACATGGGTGACTCCCCAAAAAGGTCTTGATCAGTCTATGATTGGCAAAGGATCTCTGGAAAAAAATGGCCAAGACAGAGACCTGCTCAGCTGGAGACCCAAGTCTAAACCTGTTGTAAAAAACTCCCAGATCCTAGAGATAGAGAATGTGCGACAAGGGATACCGTTGGATTCACACCAAGCAATGGAGGCATGCCAAACTCTGTAAAATATCATGGAAGAAGACTTCTTCCGCGCCTGAATCATGGTATGCACAACCGTGGCTAACAGCCCCTTTTCCATCAGGATTGAGTTCTCAATCGCCATGCGTGAGAAGCCCTCGATCGGCGGGCATGATGTAGCGGTCCACTGACATCTGAACTATAGGCTCGATTCAGAGGCACATTCGTCTGGACTTCCATAGCTGTCTGTGAAAGTTTTTGTGTGTGTTAGTCATTTTTTTTGTTTTTTTCGTTCATTTTCCATTCGTACGAACGTTCGGGCAAATGCGTATATGCGCTTTCGGATCGGAATCGAATCGGATCATTTGCATTAGTTCGGATCATTTTCCCATCAAAATCTGATATTTTTCGTTCGTTCAGATAACTGATAAACCCGTTTCCTTTGCGATCCCCTTACGGGACCATTTTAACCTCGAGACTAGCAGCTATGGATGACTCTAGTGTATTTGAGGAGCATGAGGATCTGCAGCTCATGGGCATTGAAATTGTCCGGAGGGCTGAGACCAGATTTCACTGGCAACGCATGCACATCGATGGCATGCATGACGTTGAGCTGTTCGAGCTGACCAGACTTAATCGCGCTTTCCTCCATAAGTTGTATAGTGAGCTGCGGCCATGGTTAGCCCGCACCACAAGGAAGGGGCAAGCTATTTCAGGTATGACCAAGATGCTTGGCTGCCTGCAATTTTTGGGGACCGGCTCCTTCCAGAGGCTGGGTGCCCTCTCCGTGGGGATTTCCCAGCCTACGCTGAGCCGCGTGCTATCCAAGTTTTTGGAAGGCATGGCTGCCATTATTCGGAAATATATTTGTTTTCCTGAGGACATGGTAGCCAGGAACACAATTAAGCTGGCATTTTATAACATCGCCGACATGCCCAATGTCATGGGTGCCATTGACTGCACCCACGTTGCCCTGGTGCCTCCGACAGCCGACGAGTATATCTACAGGCAAGTACAATCTGTCATTTTTTAATTTATTAGTTTACCTAAAATTTTTTTTTTCATTTTTCAAAATCCCTCCTTGTAAATAGTCCCTGTGAAATCGTTCACATGGTATATCTGTTAATCCCTCCTTGTAAATAGTCCCTGGAAACAATGGGCCGTATTTAGGCTCTCACATTTTTATCATGTGGCCCAAAGGGAAACATTTTAATGTGGACCTTAAATAGCCAATTACAATTTAATCTTTACTTGATCCAACATACATATCCTTATTTTGGTTACAAAATACTTATGTACTTGGTTAGTGTTATTTGTATTGGCCCACAGGTTTTGCTTAGGGTGTTATTAGTTAGTGTTTCACTAGTTTTCCTTGCCTTGCTAATTTTTTTTTCTTTTATCCCAGGAACCGCAAAATGGGCCACTCCCTGAATGTCCAAGCAGTGGTGGCCCCGGACATGCGGTTCCTTAGTGTCCTCGCCGGGTTCCTAGACTGATCCCATGATGCCTACATTCTTCGAAGATCTGGATTGTACGGTCGGTTTGAGTCTGGAGAATTCTCCGGTGGATGGCTCCTTGGTAAGTTGACGCCAAGAACGTCATTTACTTTTCAATGTATGCCTATGAATTTAGTTTTTGACCCATGTATGAAACTATGCCTATTTGTACCCCTTGTTTACATGTGAAACACGACCTTAACCATTACATTTATCAAACAATTGACAAATGTTTGTCCGGCATTTCCAAATTGACAAATTCTACGTTATAGTAAATTAATTATTAGGCTTCCCCACACTCGGCTGTAATTATGTTCTTGACTTTATGATAGGGTCTGCGGCATCTTTGCTTAGATGCATTACACTTACTGAGTAGAGGAGAGCGGGATAAAGTGAAGGGGCCAGGTTAGAGCAGTCCAATACCTGTTAGCAGTCTGCCTGATTGGCCATCATCCACCATCTTTGATGTTTAAATTGTCCCAACATCCATTAGATGGGGTTAGGGTTTATTTTGGGCTGCGCAATTTGTATGCTCAGGGTGTTGCTCAAATGTAACATAGGCTCTTAGTCATGGGGAAG
This sequence comes from Gastrophryne carolinensis, assembly GCA_027917425.1. Lineage (NCBI taxonomy): Eukaryota > Metazoa > Chordata > Amphibia > Anura > Microhylidae > Gastrophryne > Gastrophryne carolinensis. Next base: position 223,066,505 of record CM051239.1, on the reverse strand, counting down.
GACCATTTTTTGGATTCAATTTAGGGAGTAATGTGTAATTGATGCTATTCTTTTTTAATTTTTTCAGGTGATTCAGGCTATCCACTGCTTCCCTGGCTGCTGACGCCCATCCTTCAGCCCCAGAATGCAGCCCAGGATGCATACAATCGGGCACACAGGAAGACCAGGGCTGTGGTGGAGAGGGCGTTTGGCCTATTAAAAACCCGTTTTCGATGCTTGGACCATACTGGGGGGCACTACAGTATGACCCCAAGAAGGTCATTGATATAATTATGGCGTGTGCTGTGTTGCATAATTATGCCATCATGCAGCGTGTCCCCCGGTATATGGATTTGTCCCCCTCTCCACCCAGCGATGACCCAGAGGACTAGCACAGCTAGTGCGTCTGGGCAAGCCGTTCGTTCAAATTTGATTTCCAGACATTTTTCTTAATTTGTTGTGCCTGTGTTTGTTTTGTCCCTTTATTGATTGTTATTTAATTTATTTTGGCTTTGTGTTTGTATTCTTGTTTGTTACTGTCCAAAATAGTAATGAAGTAATTAATAAAAAACTCACACCTGATTTTAGACTCATGGCTTTTTTTGGGCCCAATTTGTTTGTGCAAACTTTAAGTAATCTTTATCCAAAAAATACATTAAGGCATCAAATTAGACAACAACAGGTCAAGTCAAAATTATTTTGGTCTATTTTCAAAGCAAACATTGGAGTTGATGGTCACTCCCATAGTTCATGTAAATACATGGTAATACAACAAATCATGCCACATAGCAATTAGCCACAGGCAGGAGTTTCAAAGTAATGTACTCCAGGCCAAAGTTTACATCAAAAAGTAAATACACACACATATGTGACAAGCATTGGCATGTCCAGAGTTTTTAGCCAACAAATAGGGCCACAGACACACCCTCTCCTGCTTGGCCACATTTGCCACAGGCACAGGTGGAAAGCAGCGATACCTATGCCACATCTACACCTGTTACTCAGTGGCCCACCCAAACAAGAACCCCCAGTCCCAATCCAAGTCCAGTTCAATCTCAGCCAGGGGTCAAGGTAGTAGTTTGCCAGCCCAGAATGTCCCCCAATCATGCCTACAAACAGGAGGAGCCAGAACCAATGTAATTGGGCCCAAGCCTGCAGCGCAACAGCTTGAGTGGCAGGTTCAGTGAGGCTTGAGCTCCGCCATTGGCTAGTGGGCTACCTCAGCACTCTAATGACCTATATGGGCGCAAATCAAAAGCATACAAGCAAAGCCATACCAAAATGGTATATTGGTAGGGCTCACCAGACAGGCCAATACAGTGGGGAATAGAGCAAAGATGTGGAGCAGATACAGGCCAAATAGGCCCTAAAATGGTGGATGCCCATAAAACCCAGGTTGTGGGCCTTGGAGGTGGGCCCTCACCTATGCCTGTGTGGCATTCAGAATCTGCAACTGTTCCAACATGTTTCTAATGGTAGTTCGAAAATCAGCCAGCATGGCACTGAAATTGGTAGTTAAGGTGGCCATGTGGCTGTTGCTATTTCGAACTTCCTCAAGAATGGCACTGTAATAATTAGATAAGGTGGCCATGTGGCTGTTGTTGGACCTAAATTCAGTCAGCATGGGGTTTAATGTGTTGTTTAAGGTTTCTAATTGGCCATGAAGATGTTCGTGGTTTCTTTGATTTTGTAGGCGAAATAAACGCCTCTCATAGTGCCATGCTGACTCCATCATCGGCGTGCCCCTCCCCTGGGAAACTTGGCGACGTAGCTGTCTACGCCTCCCTATTCCCCGGGTTGTGGGGCGTGCAGATGATGGGCCTCTAGTTCCACCAACAGCCATAGGTCTGCTTGGCAAATCCTCAGCAGCAGAGCTAACACTGGGGACTGTAGGCTCTGTCTCTGCATGCTGTCCACAGTCACATGCATAAGCAAAATCAGAAAAAGACACTTACCATATATATCGGATCCTGGGTCCTAAGCAGCACGGAAGTTGACGGCATGGACAAACTGGCTGAGGCTTCCCCACTAGCTGAGGGATGATGCTGGGCTGCATTGTTAAAAAAAGGTATGTAAACACACAATGCATTGCTGATGTGTAATAATACATATGCTTCACTAAAACACGTGGGCAAGCATGAATGGCAACTTCCAAAATGGTCCAAGTTGACCTTCACTATGAATGCCATTATCTGTTAGATGTATTAGTCAACAAGTACATACACATTGGTCACTTTAACCCAACAAAACATGCATGTACTGGCTGTTCTGAGGCTTCACACATCCCTAAAAGCCCATTAGGGGACCACACTCAGCTTGCAAATAGCATTTGGCCTAAGATGATGCTGGTTGCCGTTCTTTCTAGGTAAACCTTTCAATCACCCCAGATCAAGTCTTTCAGACCAAAGCACAGCTCCAACCCAAGTGGCCTACAGATAAAGATGGAAGTGTTGGATGTGATTGACTAGAAACACATAACAGGCAGTCCTTTTCTAATCTCAATACTTTAATACTGTTCCTAAAGACTCTCAAAGGTCATGTATCGGCAAGCAAATTAGCAAATGATCAGTCCACAGACATGACACACCCTGGTCAAATTGTTACCTCCACTACAAGGCACACCCTAGGGGCATGTGTTAATATATGGCTTGGAGCATCATTTTACACATTTCACATACACACTAACATTACTAACCTGCAGGAATAGCCAGGAAGTCCGTGTCCTGTCGGCCCGAGTGTCCCTCTAAAGCCACGGGATGTAGCAGGCATATCACCATCTCCTCAGCCTGGGTAAATTGCAGTTTAGTGGGGAAGCCTCCACCAGTTTGTAAGCTGAAAAAGATAGTTTGAGACATTTAGCAAAATGGTGACAATACAAAAATACAAGAAGACAAATCCACAAAGTATATATGTACCTATAATGACGCAGTTTATTTTCTTTCTTCCGTGCTGCATACTTGAGGTCCGATATTTTCCTTTGAATCTGCTCTTCCCCCGCTGCATTGACCTGTCTGGCGAGCTCCTCCAAAATTTCTGCTTTGTGCTGTTTGCTGGTAGCTTTTGATCTGTGCCCATATAGCTCATCATAATGCAAGGTGAGCCCACTAGGCAATGCCAGGGTTTGGGCCTCCCCAAACCTGCCACTCAAGTGACCTCTGCGCAATGTGCGCCCTGTTGCTTGCAGTTGTGGCTCCTCATTGTTTACAGGCAAATCGGGGGACATTCTGGCCTGGCTGTGTTGGGGTGAAATTAATGACTGCTGGCTGGCTGGAGATAGAACAGGACTAGGAAAGGGACTGGGTGTTCGTGGCTGGGTGGCCACTGAAGTAGCAGGTGTAGATGTGGCATATGGTGAATGCCTTGTCACCTGTGCTGGTGGAGAATGTGGCCGAGGAGGAGAGGGTGTGGTTGAAGAAGTCTGGCTTGGGGGCCCTGTGCCTCTGTGGGCCCTTAGAAGTAGCATGCCCCTTGGAGGTAGTAGGCTGGTCCTGGGGTGAGCCAGAGCTTTGGCTTCTTTGCCTGTGCCTTGCCCTCTTGGCAGAGGATTTTGAGACCCGTGCGGGTGGGGATGGCGACCTTGGGCTTCTAGGGTGGTGCCTTGCCCTCTTGCCATGAGATTTGTGGCCACGTGCGGGTGGTGGTGATGGCGAGCTCGGGCTGCTGGTGCTTCTTGGGCTTCTTTGCTGGTGCCTTTGGCTCTTGCCATATTTTTCCACACGTGCGGGTGGTGATGATGGCGAGCTAGAGCTGCTGGGGCTTCTTTCCCGGTGTGTTCTCTTTTTAGCCTTGGCTTTGAAGACACATGGGTGGGGTGATGGGGACCTGGGGGGGCTGGGGCTTCGCACCCTCTTGCTACCTTTTTTGCCGGCCATTGGTGTTGCCTTGCTGGCCTGTGGCTTTCTCTTGCCCGCTGGCTCTTTTTTTGGCTGGTTGTTTTTGTTGGCTTTGGCTGAGCACTGCGAGTTGCCTGCAGCTTACTTTTGGGCATCTGGGAGCGAGTTGTTGGCCCTGCAGAAGGCTCCTGCCGCTTTGATGGCTGTTTGCTGCTGCTGGCGTCCTTTGCTGCTTTCAGCATATTCATTTTGGGTGCCATTGCTGATCGACTCAGAAAGAGAATGAGCTGTGTGTCCCCGACCCTTTAAATAAGAATGCCGGGGTCTGACGCTTACGCGCTTGCGTACGCATGCGTACAGCCGCTCGTCCGGCTGTGCGGAACCCGGAAACCGCTGGGGCATAACTTATCTGCTGCAGACAAGAGGAAAGATGGCGCCCACAATCTTCACCCACCAACAAGAAGAGATCATCATGCTTGTAAGTGTCTTTTAATGCCTTTGATTTGCCATCTAAATGCATGCTTAGGCATTAGGGAAGCACAGGAAGAAACGGTTTGTTTTAAAAGTGTCTAAAACTCCGTGCAAAACCGAAGTTTGGGCCACATGTGCGAAGCCACACTTATGCCAGCTACAAGGATAGTATTAGGCTGGAAATGTGTCTGTTAATGTCATTTAGTCAAATGATCGATTTGTGACAGATATTAGTATGCACTTTGATCTAAATCCTATGTTTATTTTGTGTTTTGTAGACGATGCTGGAGCGCATGTACGAGTACCTGCCCAACTCATTTGAGAAGCGGACCGTTGCCCTGGAGATAGTGTCACGAATACAACACCAGACGGACACCGCCTTCACCCACACTCAGATCATGCAGCATTGGTCGGACCTGAAACGGCTGCACATGCCCCGGGTGCGGTGCTTTTTCGGACTCCATTTCCCTAGTAAGTACATAGCGATTGCATGCAAGATGTAACTAATACAGAAGGTAGGCCTTTATTTAAAAATGCTTTTCTTTTCTAGTGTTGGAAATGGATTACTGAATCTGCCGCACCCAGAGGCTCACAGGCCGACCAGTGCTGCATGAATCTGCAGCTGGAAGTGAAGGTGGTGGATCTCCAGGGCGACGGTCCTACCCCTCCTCTGTAGGGTCCTCCGACCAGCCCCTTGACTTTATCACAGAGGAGGGGCGGCACGGCGTGGGCAGGCAGACGTACCCAGCGACGCAGTCGGGAGCCTCTGGTATGTGACTCTTCATGTAACCGCACACACATACATGCTATTTACAACAAAGCTGATTCCCTTGTTTTTCTAGATGCTTCTGGAGCGGCTGAAGATGTGGAGGATGCAGCAGATCTCGCCCAGGAGGCACAGGGAGAAGGTGAGTGATGTGACACACACATTGAAATAGACATTTGATTACTATTGACTAAGAAATTATAAGTGACCCTATTTGCCATGTCTCTACAGCCTCTACTTCACAGCAGTGGCAGGGCCCAGGGTGGAGGGTTGTCCCCAACGAGGCATCCGTCTGCTACCAACCAAGTAAGTTGTAATGTCATTCTTTGCAGTATGTGGTAATTGACATGATCACCCAGATACATCAAGCTATAGTCAATGGCATTAGCAGAATGACCTCTGCCCACTTCCTTAGATTAATGACTTAGCAGAATGACCTCTGCCCACTTCCTTAGATTAATGACATATGTCGTCATGATTTAAGTTGCCAACTAAGAAACATTCCAGCCACATGGGGGGGAAACATGTATTTGTCTCAAACTAATGTTTTTTTAAACATTTGATACAGGGACCACACGGGCAAGAGTGGAAGAAATGAATCGAAGGGTCCTCGAGTTTGTGGCCGATATGCAGCTGCTGCGTGACTCGTTGGGGACAACAGAAGAAGAGTAGTGTCCTGGGTCCTGTCGCTGTTTTTTTTTGTAAATAGTTTTTAAATTTTAAAGTTTTAAAACATTTTAATGTTTTGTAAAAAAAATATAAAAGTTTGTAATATTTTTACCAAAAGAAAATTTTCAAAAAAGCCATAAAAAATGGCCTTCGAATATAAAAAAAACAAACCAAATTAAAAGTTTCAGTGTAATTTTTTTTCACAAATACATTAATACCAAACGTAGGGTGAAATAAATATTTAGAGATGAAGATTCAGATGACCGGGAAGTGGTCTGGGTAAGTTTTAGGGGCCTGAAGTGGTTTGGGTAAGTTTTAGAGGCTGAAAATGGAAGAAGAACCTAACCGGGAAGTATTTTGGGTAAGTTTTAGGGGCCTAAAATGGAAGAAGAACCTAACCGGGAAGTGGTTTGGGTAAGTTTTTAGGGCCGAAAATGGAAGAAGAACCTAACCGGGAAGTGGTTTGGGTAAGTTTTAGGGGTCATACATGGAAGATGTAGGAATGCGCAAAGTGGTTTGGGTGAGGTTTAGGGGTCATACATGGAAGATGTAGGATTGCGCAAAGTAATTGGGGTGAGGTTTAGGGGTCATACATGGAAGATGTAGGATTGCGCAAGGTGATTTAGCTAAGCATTGTAGCAGAAGTGAGTGAGCCAAATATGTAGGCGAGCACTTTATTGAGTTAAGTTTGTAGTGCGCAGGCGCACTATTTTTGGTAAAAGGAAAACAGAATTTATCGGGAACCGTAAAGGATTCGTGGAAGTAGACGATGGAAAAAGGGCAAAATCGTAAGCCAACGTTGTAACATGAGAAAATCAAACATAAAAGTCACACTGGAAAATTACATCCTCGTACTCGTATTCTGGCATACGAACGGACGGAAACTTTACTGAAGGTTAGCAATGCATGCATAGAATCGCTCGCACACTCATACTAGAGCGGGAAAATTTTAAAAAATAAACAGATCGGCACTAAAACGACTGTCTTTTTTTGTCTCTCTGAATCAACCCTTATGTCCGCAAACCAACTCCTTCTCGGCCAGCAAGGAGCCACTAGAATGGCTGGAACCCCATCCTGGGCTATCTTGCGCAGCACTCGGCCCAGGAGTGGAAACAGAGGGAATGCATAAAGGAGCCTGAACTCTGTCCAAGGAATTGCCAGAGCATCTGTGGCGAAGGCCAGAGGATCTCTTGACAGGGAGACGAACCTTGGGAGCTTGTGATTGTGTCTGGACGCAAACAGGTCCACATCCGGTTTACCCCAGCGGAGACACAGCGTGAAAGATCTTGTTGCTGAGAGACCATTCCCCCAGGTGCGAGGCGCTCCTGCTCAGGGAGTCTGCCTCCTGGTTTTCCACCCCGGGAATGTAGACCGCCGAGATGCAGGGAACATTCTCCTCTGCCCAAGTCAGAATCTGGGTCACCTCCTTGAGGGTTCGCTTGCTCCGAGTCCCGCCCTGGTGATTGATGTAGGCGACAGCCGTCTGATTGTCCAAGAGAACCTGGATCGCACGACCCCTTAAATGGGGAGTCAAGCGAAGAAGCACCAACCGGATCGCTCTCAGCTCCAGGAGATTTATGGGCAAGTGGTTCTCCTGCAAACCCCACTGACCCTGGAGCTTCTGTGTCTGCCAAAATCCTCCCCAGCCGGTCAGACTGGCATCCGTGGTAACTATCTCCCACAGGGAGTTAGAAAGGATTTGCCCACCAACAGGTTTCTGGGGTCCAGCCACCACAAGAGGGACTAGCCAGGGCAGTCCAGGCCCTGGGGGCTGCTCCTATCTGGAGCAGGATCATAGTTTGCACCAATCACAATCAAGTTGCACCAGTCAGACATTCCCTCTTCCCATTGGCCAGTTCCCCTTTAAAAGTGTCTTTGCCTCGACCACCAGGGCCCGTTATAGCCATTATTAGCTTGTGTGTGCTGTTGGAATTGCGTTTAGTGTGTTTTGATCCGGATTCGTCTTTGACCACTCCTGTCTGCTGCCCGCACCGACCTTCTGCCTGTCTGACCTCGTCTCTGCCTTACCCCTTGGATACCGCGCTTTTGTGACCAGCCGGCTTTTGACCCCTGGCTGTCTCACTCTCCGTCTAGCCCCTTGGATACCGTGCCCTGTGACCACCCGGCTCCGACCCCTGCTTATCTCGACCATTCTCTGCTTAACCCTCTGGATTAGACGTTTCGGAACTCGCTTGAACTCCTGATTTGGGATACCCCGCTGTTCACTTGTCTTTACCATAAGCCAGCAATCTTTGCGCCAGTAAGACCTGGGGGCAACCGAGTCTGGAGAGGCATAACCCGTGTCTCCAGCGAGCGGGGGCTTGACTATAGGCACAAGAGGCGGTGGAGATTGGGGATTGTTGGCTTATGCAAGAAGGGTGTCCGGCAATCCCTGACAGGCACTGCCTCGAAGCATGACACTATCAGGCCCACCAGCTTCATCCCCAGATGGATCGATGGTCGCTGACAAGACAGCAAGGCTTGCACCTGCATCTGAAGACCCACCACCTTCTGCTGTGGCCGGAATACCTTGACCAGAGAGGAGTCTAACGTCATGCCTAGGAAGGACCTCACCATTGAGGGAGTGATCGAAATCTTGGGGTAATTGATTACCCATCCGAACTCCTCGAGAGTGGATAACACCGTCCGGGTTTCGCTCTCGGCCTGCTGAAGGTGAAAACCCGGGGGGCTGAGGATAGCCCGAATGGCAAAGCCACAAACTGGTAATGCTTGTCCTCCAGAGCAAACCTCAGGAACCTCTGATGTCCCTGGAATATTGGAATGTGCAAATAGGCATCCCTGATGTCCACCGTGGTCATGAAGTCGCTGGGCCGAATCAAGCTCACTGCAGACCACAAGGTTTCCATGCGGAAATGTCGGACTCTGACAAAGCTGTTAAGACCCTTCAGGTCCAGGATAGATCTCAACGTTCCATCCCTCTTGGGAACTGTGAACAGATTGGATTAGAAACCGTGACCCTGCTCCTGACGAGGCACAGGGCAAATCACCCCTAACCGCAGGAGGTGCTGCACGGCCATTCTCAGGCCCTGAGCCTTCACTGGGTTTTGGGATATGCGAGACTGAAGAAATCCTGAGGGCGGCCTGACTGCCAGCTCAATTTTGTAACCGGAGGACACTACCTCCTGAATCCACAGATCCGAGACGCGCTGTCTCCAGATATGAGCAAATAGCAGAAGCCGTCCCCCCACCCGGATGGGTGAGGGCGCCTCCTCATGCATGAAGAGCCTTGGCAGGGGCTTGGACTTGGATCCCCAGGAGGGATTGGATCGACCGCGGGACCTACCTCGTCCCCAGGAATCTCTGCGGCCACCTGAAAAAGAGCCTCTTCCTCCTCAAAAGGAGCGATAGGCAGATGAGCCCCGAAAGGGCCGCGCAGGCTTCCGTCGCTGAGGGAGTCTTCCGTCCTTGACCAGAAGGTCCAGACGCTCCCCGAACAACCTGTGGCCCACGAAGTGGATACTAGTGAGCGACTTTTTGGCCGCGGCATCAGCCGACCATTGCCGCAGCCAGAGCGAGCGGCGAAGCGCAACAAGCAGGGCCGAAATGCTGGCACCGAGCCGGACACCATCGTCCATGGCAGAAACAACAAAGGCAATGAAAGCCTTGAGGTCTTTATACTCCTCCGCCCGCTTGCGAGACTTAGCAATTTCCACAAGACATCTCACCTTCTTTTTGATGTCTAGGGAGACAATAGCTGTGGCACACACAAAGCAAAACAAAGCACCAGCAAAGGTGAAGGCATGACAGACCAGCTGATCCATGCACTTGTTAGCCGGATCACGTAGAGAAGCAGTATCGGGTGAAGGCATGACCTCGGGAGGACGGGACCATAGTTGGACCAGATCCTCAGGAAAGGGACACCGCCTGTCCAGGCCCTTGGGCACAGACAGTAACTTGTTAGGCCTTTCCCACTCCTTGAAAATCATGTTAGAAAAATGGGCCTGCTCAGAAAATACTCGCCTCTGTCTCTCAGGCCGAAACAAATAACCCTGTTTCCTCTTTCCTCTTGGAGGGACAATGTGCAATGTCTCAAACACTGATGCAAGCAACTTCGTATGATCCGTATGATGAGCTCTGTATCATCAGGGAGCCATGTATCCTCCTCCGATGTCATAGCCAGCTGAATAATCCACCGTGGAGATGAAGTCCTCATGCAACTCGCCTTCCTCTACTGAGCCCAGACCTCCAAAAAGATCATCATCATTATCCGAGTAAACGGGCTCGATGTGCCGCTTCTTACTCGTGACCTTCTTAGAAGCCGTGCGCGAGAACTGTCTCTCAAGGCTGGCCACCCGGCATGCCAAATCAACTTGGGACCCCCTGCCGGCTTCCCCCTCACTGGAGGGCTGAGTGCAGCAATGGAGGTTCTGGAGAGGCAGCAGGCAAGAAGGGGCTAGGGGCAGAGACGCCCGTCCGATCATGGTCCAAAATGACGCTCCTGGCGCAAGTGATACAAACAGTGCTGAATCCGCCCAGAGGGCTAGCACCGCACATGGGGCAGAGCTTCACCCGCCCAGATAGGGTCCCGAGCTCACTATCCCCAGATGCCTCCATTATGGTGATTAGAATAATTGGTATGCTGGTTACAAGGCACTGATGGCCCAAACCTAACAAGCCCTCAGAAATAGTCCCTCTCTTGTGATCCCTCTCAATAGGGAGAGGGCGTGGGGGAGCGGGGTACCGGGAGGATTCACAACCCTTAATCTATCTAGGGAGCCCACCTAGAAGACACAAGCAGAAAAATGCCATCAGTATCCCACAGCATATGCGCAATACAAATACAATAATATATATTAACAAGAGGGACTCATGACTCCGACAGCGCTCAGCAGCTCGGTGGACACCCAGGCAGCATGGCAGGGGAAGGCAGCACAAGATGGCGCAGAGCCAGCAGCTCGGCGCGTTCCTCGAGGGACGGGCTGCACAGCAGTGACGCGAAAAGCGTCATCGCTCTCCCCCCCCCCTAACGGCGTGAAGGGAACGCCGCCCCCAAAATGGAGAACAAAGCCATGGTAGTAGGAAGACACAGGGCAGCCCACGGAGGGGCCCCCATACCAGCCCGAGCGGCGTGTGCACGCGGCCGCACCTCCGCAGCCGCGGCCTCAGAAGAAAAAACCTCCGGCATCCCCCCCCTCAAAGCGCAGCAGCCAAGATGGAAGGGAGAGAGGAGCAGGATAACTCGAGGGAGCGAGGGAGGTAAGTACAAAAACACACAGTGCATAAGCCATCTCATCAAGGGACTACTGCAAAAAGCCACTACGATGTCAGTGCAAGTTAAAAGTGAAGGTACACCAAACACCACACAGTAATAAAGCGCATGGGGTAGGGAGGGTATGAAAACCCAGTGGGCCTAGGTGGTTCCCCCCCTATAGGTTCACCATCAGCCTATAGCCGGCTACCCTTTAAACAGGGTCTGTGGCCCAGAGCCTAGCTCTGCCAACGCCTGACCCCGGCGTTCTCCCTACCGTCACAGTCCCGATCAGCCAAGGCTGGGAGGCAGTAGTGGGTCCACGGGATCAGTGGTAAAAAGGTTGCAGTGGCCGACAGGCTAGGAGGCCCCGCGCAGCTGCAATATCCAAGAGAGAGTATCCAACGATCTTCAGCAGCCAGACTGCAAGATGAACACTGGGAAATCATAGTGAGACACCTGCTTTTATAGGGGGCCAGGAGGAGCGACAGCTTTGAATCTTGCAGTCGAGCGCCCCCTGGGGGCGGAATACCCAATTGTCATCACTTCTGAGACGACCTAGACTGGATATAGGGAAAAAATAGCATTCCTTATTGTGATGGAAGCCATATCACATCAGCATGGCCCACATTTCGGACACCGGAAAGACGCAATACGCTGTTCTTACCAGTATAATGACCCTAACCTATTGCTGGATCCCTTACACTACCACAAGTGAACGAAGTCCTGCCGGCAGTAATAATTGCCACCAGCTCTATTTGATACAAGCAGGGCTGTTTCCAGGGGAGGGCAAGCAGAACGTACGCCCTGGGTGCCAAGGTCAATGGAGGCGCACCTTTATTCCAGCCATCCTGTTTTATGCAGATAAGTCAGGGGCACTATTAGCAATGCAGGCCATAAAACAGCCCCTTAGCCGCAGCAGCAGCAGCACAGGATGGGTGAGAAGAGGACAGAATCTTTTCCTTCAAACACTGACTGCAATTTTTCCTAGAAACTGTCCTAGATACAAGCCCAGTCCATTAGCAGGTTTGCATCTGGTAACAAGAGAAGGAAGGAGAGAGAAAAGAGAATCCAAAGAAGGATAGTAGACAAGAGGGACAAAAAGGGGTATAATAACAATAATAAGCAAGGTGAGAAAGGGGCAAGGTGGATAGCAGAAAAAGAGTGATAACCACAGGAGAGATAACACAACAAGAGGAGGCGTACAAAGAGGGATAGTAAGGTAAGTATAAGTCGAGACGAGAAAAATAAAAAGGAATGAAAACCGCTAAAGAGAGATATCCCAAAGAGGATACCACAGTAAGAGGAATAAAGGGAGAGATGCTAGGAAGAGGGGTACTAAAAAGAGGGATCCTAAGAGAGGGATAATGCAGAAAACAAATAGAACGAATTAGGTAATTCAGGAAAGAAGAGATAAAATAGAAGAGTGGGAACCAGAAAAGAGAGATATCCAAAAGAGGATACAACAGTAAGAGGGATAATCAGAGGGATACTAAAAAGAGGGATAATACAGAAAACAAATAGAGAGAAAAGGTGAGTTGAAAAAGAAGAGATAAAAGAGAAGAGTGAGAACCACCAAAGAAAGATGCCCAAAGGAGGATACCACAGTAAGAGGAATAATAAGAGGGATACTAAAAAATAGGGATAATACAGAAACAAATATAAAGAAAAGATAAGATGAAAAAGGAAAGATTAAGGAGAAGAGTGAGAGCCACAAAAAATAGATATCCAATAGAGGATACCCTGGTAAGAGGGATACTATTAAGAGGGATAATACAGGTAAGTCGGAAAAAAAGAGTGAAAACCGCAGAAGAGACAAATAGAAAAGTTGAAATCTCCACTGGAGGGATGCTAAGACAACACAAAACAAAAGGAAAACATATAAAGAGGAATGATAGCTAAGCAGAAGGGGGGAAGAAAGGCGAAGCAGGGTGAACTAATCTGAGGACTCAATACTGAAGGCAAAATGTAAAACAGTCACAAGTTCAGATAATCACTGATGAATAAGCAACAGTCTATAACATCTCAAGTAGGTCACTCAATGCTCATTCCAGAAACTCAACGCTTATCCAAAAAACAGGAGAATCCAAACATGGTGTTCAGGGCTTTGAGCTGCACAGTACCAAGTCTGTGTATCCAATAGGTTTCCCTTTGTAGTAACCGGGAATGGTGGTCTCCCCCTCTAGGGGGCTTCCTCACATGCTCTATCACCATGCCCCTTAACTTATGTGTCCAAATCGTACAAAATGTGCAGCTACCGGTTTCTCATAGTCTATTGGTTCTCCCTTACCATGTTTGTTCAAATTGGTCCGAATGTCACTACAGTGCTGCTGGAATCTTTTCAAACATACGCCAGACCACATAGGCATTTCAGCAAATAAACACAATATTCTGTCAAACAATTTTACTGTCCTCCAATTCTTATCCTTTGTCCTGTTTGTGGATGCAGAAGTTCAGAACCCACTATCATTGAGTTACATACATTGCAATTGTTACAACAGAAGTTCCCTTTCTTAGAGCTAAGAGTTACCGGGGACTTAAGGTATTTCTCGCAGGGGTCCGCCTGTACCAGCATGTCCCTCAGACTCCTGTTCTTATAGTACATTTTTCTAATAGGTTGTTTGAGTGTCTGGCAAAGATATGGGTCCGACTGTAAGATATTATGATGCCTCCTCACAATACATTCAATGGTGGGTGACGCATTGTTATATGTTTGCGGAAAGGGGATGCCTTCCCTCTTTTCTCTCGCTGGTTTAGTTTCCTTATCCCTGTGGTGTATGCTTAAGCCTTATCATATGCCAAGGACAAAATGTGTTCCAGATATCCTCGGATCCTGAACTTCTCATGCATGTCATGTAATTGATCTTCGCGTTTTCTGGATCAGATTTGATCCTAAGTACCCTTAGAAACTGGGAGATCGGTAAGCTATCCACCAGTTGTCTGGGGTGTGCACTCTCATAGGGTAGCAGGGTGTTACGATCAGTTGGTTTCAAGAAGTGGCCAGTAGTGAACCTCCTCTCTAAATCTTTTCAATAGCAATATCAAGAAATGTGATACAGGTGTCCGAAACTTCAGGGTTGAAAATAATCGTGGGAAAAGTGGAATTAATAAATTCTACAAACAACATAAACTCTTACTTTCCTTTTTACCTTAACACAATAACATCATCTATGTATCGACCCCAGAAGATTACATTTTGGATAAACATAGGGGATTGGTAGATGTACCTTTCTTCTAGGTAGCCCACGAACAAGTTTGCGAAAGATGGCGCAGCCGTGCTTCCCATTGCTGTCCCGACTATCTTCTTGTAATAGTCCTTTTCAAATTTAAAGAAATTATTGTACAGTACTAATTCGAACCCCGTTAGGATATACTCAGTCGGTACAGGAGGCGGATCCCGTGCCAAAAATGCTTGACCGCTTTTATCCCATGTTCATTGGGAATGTTAGTATATAATGAAGAGATGTCCATCGTGGCCATCTTTGTGTCTTTTTCATTGAGGATCTCCCATAATTTATGCAGGAAGTCATCTGAGTCTCGCAGATATGATGGTTATGTCCTAACATAGGGTTGCAGGTAGTGATCAAGCCATTGGGCCAGCGGTTAAGTAGCGGAGTTCGTGCCAGCGACTATCGGTCTATATTTCAGGGGGTTTAAGCCATTGTGGACTTTCGGTAAACCATAAATGACTGGCACAACAGGGTACTCAATGTCGATAAAACGGGCTTTGTTCTCATTGATCCAGCCATTGGCTAGACCCAATGTAACGAACTCTTTAATATTATTCAGAATGGCATTCATCGGATAACTCTGTATTCTCTCATAGCTGTGTGTATCGCCCAACATATCCAGAATACCCTAAAGGTAATCGTGATAGTCAAGGACCACAATAGCCCCACCCTTATCCATGGGTTTGATGATGATGCTATTATCAGATCGTAGGGCTCTAAGAGCTGCACATTCACCTTCACTCAGATTCCATTGTTGTTTCTTATTACCAACGAGCCGTGCCGTATCAGCGCAAACCATTTTAATAAAGGTCTCTATGGAGCCGAAGTGGCCAGGGGGTAAAAACTGACTTTTCACTCTGTTTCCTCCTTTTAGCCCTTAGCCGGAAAACTACCCAAAACCTACAGAGCATCATTTTTGGTGGAAAGGTTCTAGTGTGCTGGTTGGTCAAATTACCAAGTCAGGGGCTGCACATCCAAGGAGTCCAAACCTGGCTGTTTGCAAAGGTTCTGGAATGGAGTACTCTATGCTACACCGACAGGGAAGGGGGCATATTTATGGATGCATCTAGACCTCTCCGGATTTTTTATATGTAGTAGTCTTGGTTAGGCTGATCTGCGGCCCAGAAATTCCCGGTGCGATATTGTCAAAGTCATTATAAAATAGAAAAAAGTTCTCATGTTCTCTGTGATGGGAGTGGCAGGGCTGAATGATATAAGGACACTGTGCATTGCATTGGAGTGAGCTTGGCTTTACTGACAGTATGGAGGGCTCAGTTCTATCCTATTATTAAAAGAGGAGATGTCAACTCTTACACAAGCCTTTAGATTCAAGTTGTGGTCAGGGAAGTGCTGGAGCAAAGGAAAAAGAAACCCTCCCTCCTTTCTATGACCAGAGGAAAAACACATCATCGGGCTGGGACTGCATTATATACTGTAAGCTGCCAGGTTAGTATTAAAAAATAGCTAGAATTAGGTATGAATATGTAATACACACACAGTGCCAATATATGAAACATAGAATCCTATATAGTGAATATCAAAATGTGTATATGTATTCTCAATCATGCAGCTGGTAATAAAAAAACATTTTAATGTACATCCAGTGAGAGCATAAATTTACTTCAAACAATATGGAAAGGGTACACTAACACTTAGATTAATGAACTTTACAGGGCTCCCCTCATGGTGCAGGGGCACCTCAACCTCATATAAGTTCCACGACGCAGCAATTGCTTTGCCCCAGGTAGCGTGTGCTGTTAAAACGGACCTTCAGCATAATTTCATGAAAAGCCCAAACCCTTAAAAAACTATTCCCCATTAGCTAAAATGTATATGTTTTAGGATTTGTGTAAGTTGACCCTGGGGAAGATAATGGAGTGGTTGGTTGGGAATATAGGCGCTCCTGACCTGAGGTCAGGGGTATTGAAGAGAGAGATTGGGATTGGTTCCTCTGAGTGGGAGGATAGCCAAAATGCGCCTGTTTATCCAGAGAGTGATTATCTAGTTCTCGTTTAGTTTTAATTTATTAGTACATAATAGTTTACAAAAAGAAAAGCAACGTTTTTTACACAGTGCCATACATAGTGAAAAACGGCTATATTACAGTGATTCATATGTGAGCAAGTAAAAATTAAAAATAATATCCAAACCCTTCTTGCCCTGTGGGCTGGGCAAGTTGGTGAACCCTACCTCCCGTAAAGTCCTTTTCTTGATATCCCCGTTTGTAGCAAGTTGACCAGTTTGGGGTTCAGTATCCCTCATTTGTAGCAAGTTGTAAAGTTGCAAATGCGTTTCGCTCCGGAGAGCTTCTTCAGTGCAATATTTCTGGTGGAGGTACATAGGGGATAGGTGAGTATATTTGCTGCAATAGGTGCAAAAAGGACATATTACATTGGATGCATTACTCACTGTGTAAGCGTGGACAAAAGCCTGCTAACCTTAATCAGGTCATGCTGTTTCCTAGGGATGTCTTCCCGTCTGTGGGGAGAATAGATACCAGTTAAGGTAGGGAAAAAGTAAGGAAAAAGTTGGTACCTGTGAGTGGCGGTGCTGCATGCTGGGCTGTCCGGTGCCACGGGGATCGGGTCGCTGGGGTGGTGTCCAGATGTGTTTCTGGGGCTGGCGCTGTCAGCGTGTAGTTTCCGGGGTTTATCGTATAGGTACGCTGTGCGCTTGCCAGCTCCTGATGCGCCCTTTTAAGGCAGAAGGGCGCCTTCGTACAGGCTGCTCGTGTGGGCGGGATGGTTTTTCCGTCCGTGATTGGTCCACTACGCGTACTTCCGTTGCGAGCAGCCCTCGGCCCGGTCTGCGGGAGGGGTGCCGCCTTGTTGGTGTGGTTTGTGGCTGGATGAAGTTACGTCCGTCATTTTGGCGTGGAAAGTGTCCTCGGCGCTGGGCAGCGCCTTGTTTTTGGGTGCTGAAAACA
This sequence comes from Gastrophryne carolinensis, assembly GCA_027917425.1. Classification (NCBI taxonomy): domain Eukaryota; kingdom Metazoa; phylum Chordata; class Amphibia; order Anura; family Microhylidae; genus Gastrophryne; species Gastrophryne carolinensis. The sequence continues at coordinate 223,049,422 of CM051239.1, read as the reverse complement.
GATGACCGAGGTTAGAAGGTGCCCTTCTTCCGCGTAAGCGTGCGGGCAGGGTAAATTTGTACAAAAGAGTGTCATGGCAATTCACAAATATTATTGGTACAATAGGCTCGATTCAGAGATCCAAAAAAAGACATTTTAGTGCCGATCTGTTTTTTTTTTTTATTTTCCCGCTCTCGTATGAGTGTGCGAGGGATTCTATGCATGCATTGCTAACCTTCAGTAAAGTTTCCGTCCGTTCATATGCCAGAGTACGAGTACGAGCATGTCATTTTCCAGCGTGACTTTTCTGTTTCATTTTCTCATGTTACAACGTCGGCTTTCGATTTTGCCCTTTTTCCATCGTCTCCTTCTACGAATCCTTTACGTTTCCCGATAGATTCGGATTTCCATTTTCACTAAATAATCGTCCGGACGTAAATCCTTACGATCTTGCGCCTGCGCACTACAAACTTAACTCATTAAAGGGCTCGCCTACATATTTGCCACCCTCACTTCTACTACAATGTTTAGCTAAATCACTTAGCGCTATCCTCCATCTTCCCTTTTGGACCTTTAAAGCTCACCCAAACCACTTAGCACTATCCTCCATCTTCCCTTTTGGACTCTTAAAGCTCACCCAAGCCACTTAACACTATCCCTTTTGGACCCTTAAAGGTCACCCTAACCACTTAGCACTATCCTCCATCTTCCCTTTTGGACCCTTAAAGCTCACCCAAACCACTTAGCACTATCCTCCATCTTCCCTTTTGGACCCTTAAAACTTCCCGGTTAGGTTCTTCTTCCATTTTAGGCCCCTAAAACTTACCCAAACCACTTTCCGGTTAGGTTCTTCTTCCATTTTAGGCCCCTAAAACTTACCCAAACCACTTCCAGGTTAGGTTCTTCTTCCATTTTAAGCCCCTAAAACTTACCCAAACCACTTCCCGGGCAGGTTCTTCTTCCATTTTTGGCCCCTGAAACTTACCCAAACCACTTCCAGGTTAGGTTCTTCTTCCATTTTAGGCCCCTAAAACGTACCCAAACCACTTCCCGGTAAGGTTCTTCTTCCATTTTAGGCCTCTAAAACTTACCCAAACCACTTCCCGGTCATCTGAATCTTCATCTCTAAATATTTATTTCACCCTGCATTTGGTGTTAATGTATTTGTGTAAAAAAAAGACACTGAAACTTTTATTTTGGTTTGGTTTTTTTTTTAGTAAAAGCCCATTTTTGGGACTTTTTTAAATGTTTTTTTGATACAAATGTTGCCAAAATATTTTTTTTAATAAAAATGTAAAATGTTTAAAATTTTAAAAAATATTTACATAAAAAAACAGTGGCAAGAACACTATTCTTCTTCTGTTGTCCCCAACGAGTCAACCAGCTGCTGCATATCGGCCACCAACTCAAGGACCCTTCTATTCATTTCTTCAACTCTTGCCCGTGTGGTCCTTCTATATAATTTTAAAAAATACATTATTTTGCGACAAATACATGTTTCTCACCTGTGGATGGAATGTTTGTTAGTTGCCAACCTAAATCATGACGACATATGTCAGTCTGCTAAGTCATTCATCTAAGGAAGTGGGCAGAGGTCATTCTGCTCAGTCATTAATCTAAGGAAGTGGGCAGAGGTCATTCTGCTCAGTCATTAATCTAAGGAAGTGGGCAGAGGTCATTCTGCTCAGTCATTAATCTAAGGAAGTGGGCAGAGGTCATTCTGCTCAGTCATTAATCTAAGGAAGTGGGCAGAGGTCATTCTGCTAATGCCATTGACTATGGCTTGATGCATCTGGGTGATCATGTCAAAAACCACATACTGCAAAGAATGACATTACAACTTACTTGGTTGGTGGCCGACGGATGCCTCGTTGGGGACAACCCTACGTCCTGGGCCCTGCCACTGCTGTGAAGTAGAGGCTGTAGAGACAAGGCAAATAGGGTCACTTATAATGTCTTAGTCAACAGTAATCAAATGTCTATTTCAATGTGTGTGTCACATCACTCACCTTCTCCCTGTGCCTCCTGGGCGAGGTCTGCTGCATCCTCCACATCTTCAGGGGAGGTAACAATTTTAACAGGGTGTGTTATGTGTGTGGACTCATCATTTGCTAATTTGCTTGCCCATACATGAGCTTTGAGAGCCTTTAGGAACACTATTGAGATTAGCAAAGGACTGCCTGTTATGTATTTAAAGTCAATTACATCCAACACTTCCATCTTTATCTGTAGGCCACTTGGGTTGGAGCTGTGCTTTGGTCTGAAAGACTTGATCTGGGGTGATTGAAATGTTGACCTAGAAAGAATGGCAACCAGCATAATCTGAGGCCAAATGCTATTTGCAAGCTGAGTGTGGTCCCCTAATGGGCTTTTAGGGATGTGTGAAGCCTCAGAACAGCCAGTACATGCATGTTTAGTTGGGTTAAGGTGACCAATGTGTATGTTCTTGTTGACTAATACATTTAACAGATAATGCCATTCATAGTGAAGGTCAACTTGGTCCGTTGGGGGAGTTGCCATTCATGTTTGGCCATGTGTTTTAGTGAAGCATATGTTTTATTACATATCAGCAATGCATAGTTGTGTGTTTACATGGCTTTTTTTCAACAATGCAGCCCAGCATCATCCCTCAGCTAGTGGGGAAGCCTCAGCCAGTTTGTCCATGCCATCAACTTCCATGCTGCCTCGGACCCAGGATCCGATATATACAGTAGGTGTCTTTTTCTGATTTTGCTTATGCATGTGACTTGCCATGTTTCTTTTTGCGGAATTACATATGTATTGCCCAAACTGAACCTTTTTTAATTACATGTCCCAACAGACCCACACACTGATGGAGGAAATCCAGGAGCTGGAGGAGGATGGAACCTTCATGGGACCTTCTGTACAGCCCCCCCCCCGGGATAGAATCTGCAACTGTCCCAACATGTTTCTCCAACAAATCCTCAGCAGCAGAGTGAAGCTGGCTGCATGCTGCCAGCCCATCGTGTGCAAGCATGCAGAGACTGAGCCTACAGTCCCCAGTGTTAGCTCTGCTGCTGAGCATTTGCCAAGCAGACCTGTGGCTGTTGGTGGACCTAGAGGCCCATGATCTGCACGCCCCACAACACGGAGAATTGGGAGACGTAGTCAGCTACGTCGGCCAGTTTCCCAGGGGAGGGGCGCGCCGATGGTGGAGTCAGCATGGCACCATGAGAGGCGGTTATATTCTTGGTGTGCCACACACCCCGCTTCACTTTTAAATATTCTTCTCTTAATGGGTTAACTCACCGCCAGGTGACGCAGTGCAGAGAGGTAGTCTTGTAACGAGCCCCCTTCCGGCCTTTATATACCTGGTACCTTCCTTCAATCACCAGTATTTTTCTCTCTGCTTGACGACAAGACAGAAGATTGAAGTCTCCTGCTTACAGGTAGCCAGGGTCTTACCCCGGCACCCCCCTTTTGGTCTATTTCTGCCCGGTTTGAGTGTTTATACCTTGATGGTGGAATGGAAGCCTCCCAGCCTAGGCTGCTCACTGGGCAAATGGTAGATGGCACTTTAAGTGCCTAGGAGCTTATCTCCTACCGCTCGACCTCATGCGTGGGGCAATGCAGCTATCCGGCATGGTGATCCGGAAATGGGATGCCCCTGTCCCGAGGGTCCCCGTAGCCCCTTTCTCTCCCGTTACGGTCCCTTCTCCCTTCACTATGGGGGGGGGGGGTAGAGGGATGTGTATTGTGTGTATGGTTTACTGTATGTTCATGTGTTTTGTTTATTTCAACGTTGTCAGGCTGCACTGCAAGTGAGTGTGCATATGGCCTGACTTTGATTCCTCCTTATATGGCAGTCTCTGTTTTGCGGGCTGCTGCTGCTGGCCTGTAGAGCCAGAGCTTTAGGGGTGACCGGGGCAGGCTGTATGGTGTCAGGCTTGCTTTTGGCTGCCTGCGCTTTTCTCACCTTGTCCAGCTCCCCTCCCCCCTCCGCTTTTCTCCTTTGTTTTAATCGGCCACTCCCGCCTTCGCTGACATTTTCTGCCTGTCTCCACCACCTCTTTGGTTGGGTGCTGGGCTTTTGTAAGCCTTACTGGGGCAGGTAAGCGACCTCACCTGGTGGGGCCGTCTATATTTTTATGGGTTTGACTGTTTATTAAAAAGTAATATATTTAATGGAAAAAAAAAAAAAAAAAAAAGGGGAAAAATATATAAGGAGGAAAATCAGAGGCCAGTTTTATTGCCTCTTCAAAGCACTTGGTGCTGTGTATGTATGTTATATTGCATGTTGCCATTGGTTTCTGGGGGTTTTTACTGTTGGTTGTTTTTTCCCCACAGATCCTGGGATTCCTTCAATTAGTAGTCTCCCAGTTCTTTATTGCCTGGCTAGTCTCTTTTTCTCCTAAATTGGGACATATTTATTTATATATACTTGCGTATATATATTTAAAAATATATAAAAAAAATAAATAAAATATACAATCTATATTTATATATATATTATTAAGGGGGACCTTCCTTTTTGAAAAAAAAAATATATATATTTAAATAAAAATCCTCCCTTCCGGGACATTTACAAATAAGGGGGCATCCCGGGTTGGCTTATGCCTCAAAGCCCAAAAATTGCGAATACCATAAATCACCATATGGAGGCTTCCGTTATTGCCGGAAATGGTTCTTCTGAGCCATTCGGGGGGTGCGTAAGTTGTGGGGCTCTACTCCCAGCTGATGATGTCTTTATTTGCATCCCTTGTGCAAAGCAGAGCATTGCGCGCCAGTCTGTTGCTTCGGCTGCTGGCCCATCGCAACCTTCATCATCGCCTACCTCGCCCTCCCTGTTCCGGACCCCGCATGACACTGTCAAAAGTGGGGATTCGCAGACCGAGGTGGCGGCACGGTCGGCCAGCCCCCGGAAAGTAGTGCCCGTTAAAGCAGGGTTAAAGGCCGCTGCAAAATGGAGGCACCTGACTCCGGTACCTTCGGCTCCACAGGACGAGTTATGTGAGCCTGTGGAATGGTCCGATGGATCCCCGAACGAGGAAGAATTCCTGTTGGAGTCAGATGAGCCTGCAGATCAGCTTGAGGCTGATGCGATTGGCGATTGGTCGGAGGGGGTTGTTTTTGACACCCCCTCCATTCTGGCTCAAATGTTTCAAATTTTGAATTTAGGTCCACCTGAGGCTGTCACCCTGCCAAAGGGTCAGTTGTTTAAGGAGCCTCAGCCGCGTTGGGTTTTTCTCAGACAACACCACTTTGAGAGGGTGGTCCTTAAGGAATGGGAACATCCCACGCGGTTATCTGGAATCCCTTCCAGTTGGGAAAAGCGTTATCCTTTTCCGCCAGAGTTGGTAAAGCTTTGGTCTGTCCCTCCTGACGTCGATACCCCTGTGCTAGGGCTCTCCAGCACGGCTATGGTACAGTCTGCTGAGACCACTGTCCCTAAAGATGGGGAAGATCGTCAGATTGACCAATACGCGCGCCATGGTTTTATTTATTCCGGGTCAGCGTTGCGCCCGGTGTGTGCTTCAGCCCTTCTTCTATTGGCGATTAGGTCTTTAATTCAGGGGCTATATGAGGATCTCAATCCCGCTTGTAAACAGTTTACTGCGCTTAAGCAGTGTGAATCTTTTGTGTCCTATGTCCTATCCACTCAGGACGATGCGCTGGCTATGAGTAGCAAGGCAGCGGCTATGCTGGTGGCTATTCGCCCGTCAGTATGGCTGCGTCAGTGGTCGGCGGACGCAGTTTCTAAGAAGGTGCTCACAGCTCTCCCCTTTTTGGGGTTGCGTCTGTTTAGGGAGAAAATTGATTCAGTCGCAAAGGGTGGTAAGATGCCACAACGCAAGAGGCCTCGTGGCCCCTTTAGGGGGCAGGTTCCGGTAGGCCTTCCTTTCGAGGATTCAGAGCGGGCAGGTGGGCTTCCTTTCCCGCTACCAGAGGTGCAGGTTGGACTCGGGGGAAGGGGCCGTGGCCGGCCCACTCAGTCCTGGGGCACCAAGCCCAAACCTGCTGATAAGCCCTCTCAGCAATGAGGGGCTGTCCTCACCCGTGCAGGTGGGGGGACTATGGCGACACTTCTCCCAGGTTTGGAACCAAGTGGTTCCAGGCAGATGTATCCAGGAGGTAGTGTCGGCCGGTTACGACCTGGAATTCGAGTCCCCGAGAAAGATGGGTCGGTTCGTCCCGGCCTGGACTCTCATCAACACAGAGTGTTTCTTCCTTTTGCCCAAATTCACACGAGAACGCTTCAGCTTTTTCTGTTAGAGTCTTGGGACCAGCAGCCTCGGTCGCTGGATCAGTCCTTCCAGTTGTCCTCCCGGGTCTGGCAGTCCCTCCTGTGGTGGTTGGTCTCGACCAATCTGGTGTAGGGCAGGTTTTTCCTGACCCTCCTTTGGAAAATTGTCTCCACGGACGCCAGTCTGTCGGGATGGGGCGGATTCTGGAAGGAGCTGCAGTTTCAGGGGCAGGGGCACTTACCCACCAATATTCTGAAACTGAGAACCATCCGTCGGGTGCTTGCTCTCCTGACTCAGCACTTTCTGGGCCTTCCGGTCCAGGTGCGTTCAGACAATCAAACAGCGGTTGCTTACATCGGTCATCAGGGAGGGACTCGCAGTCTGAGTGCTCTCAGAGAAGTGTCCCTGATCCTGACCTGGGCGGTGTCCCATGTTCCTTGTCTCTCGGCGGTTTACATTCCAGAGGTGAAGAACCAGGTAGCGGACCGGTTGAGCAGGGGCTCTCCCCATCTGGGAGAATGGGCTCTCCATCCTCGGGTGTTTCGCTCACTGAGTCTCCGATGGGGGACCCCGGAGGTGGACCCGTTTGCCTCTCGCAGGCTCCGGAACTTCGTATCGCTCTCCCAGGATCCTCTGGCTCTGGCAGTGGACGCCATGTCCCTGAGCTGGGGAGTTCTGGGATTTCTATACCTGTTTCCTTCGATGCCCATGCTGGGCAGGGTGCTTCAGAAGTTGGCTCTGGAAAAGGTGTCCGCCGTTCTCGTGGCCCCAAGGTGGCCAAGACGAGTGAGGTTCGCAGACATCGTTCGGCTGGCAGTGGACCAGTTCGTTCTGCCTCTTCGGCCCGATCTGCTCACTCAGGGTCAATTGTGTTACCCCAATTTACCAGCGCTGGGTTTGATGGCCTGGCTGCTGAAACCTCCATCCTGAAGGAGGAGGGTCTTTCTGATTCAGTCATTAAGACTCTGATCAGTGCTCGGAAGAGGTCTTCTTCCATCACCTACTATAGGACTTGGAAAGCCTATATCGCTTGGTGTGAGATAAGATCTTTTCCTTGTAGGGTCTTTTCGGTCTCCAGGATTCTGGAGTTTTTACAATCAGGGCTGGACTCTGGTCTCCAGCTAAGTACGTTGAAAGGGCAGGTCTCTGCCTTATCTATCTTTTTTCAGAAGCGTGTTGCGCTTAAGCCTTCAGTTAAAACTTTTTTCCAGGGGGTTACGCATGTGCGGCCTCCCAGGAAACCATTACTCCCGGTTTGGGATTTGAATTTGTTTCTTTCTGCTCTTCAGGCTCCTCCTTTTGAGCCTTTGCAAGATATTGCTTTGTCTACCCTGACTCAGAAGATTGTCTTCTTGGTAGCGATCACTTCGGTCCGGCGTGTCTCGGAGTTGGCGGCTTTGTCTATCCAGGCGCCTTACTTTGAGAGGCATCAGGATAAAGTGGTCTTTCGGTTCAAGCCAGACTTTCTTCCTAAGGTTGTTTCTGCTTTTCATTTGAACCAAGATATTGTTCTTCCCTCCTTGTGTCCTAATCCTAAGAATGACAAAGAGACGGTTTTTGCATTGTTTGGATGTAGTACGCTGTGTTAAGTACTACTTGATTATCACGTCTCCTTTTCGTAGGACGGATTCCATTTTTGTTGTGCCCCATGGGCCTAAGAAGGGTTTGGCACCAGCCAAATCTGCCATTAGCAAATGGATACGTCAGGCCGTTACTGCGGCCTATTCTGCTAAGGGAAGAGTTCCCCCTTTTCGTATCACTGCTCATTCTACTCGCACCGTTGGGGCGTCTTGGGATTTTCAGCACCAAGCTTCTGTTGAACAAGTTTGTAAGGCCGCCACTTGGTCTTCTGTTCATACTTTTTCTAAGTTTTACAAAGTTGATGTGCGGGCCTCAGCGGATGCTGTTTTTGGCTGCAAAGTTCTGCAGACTGCAGTCATTGAAGTTATGCTTCACCTTGCCTTGAGATGCCCATCCCTTGTGGACACTGCTTTTGGATGTCCCATTAAGTGAAGAATATTTAAAAGTGAAGCGGGGTGTGTGGCACACCAAGAATAATACCATTTTGTGAGTACTCACCTGAAAAATGGATATTGTTGGTGTGCCACACACCCCGCTGCACTCCCACCCTTTTCGGTATTTCCGAAGCCTTTCTATGGTGAAGCTTTTTATTTATATCAAATTGATTTTGAGGTTACCGGTGGAATACTGGTACCTTGTCTTTCTGCTTTTTTAATATACTGGTGATTGAAGGGAGGTACCAGGTATATATAGGCCGGAAGGGGGCTTGTTACAAGACTTCCTCTCTGCACTGCGTCACCTGGTGGTGAGTTAACCCATTAAGTGAAGAATATTTAAAAGTGAAGCGGGGTGTGTGGCACACCAACAATATCCATTTTTCAGGTGAGTACTCACAAAATGGTATTTTCGCCGACAAAATCAAAGAAACCACGAGCATCTTCATGCCCAATTAAAGACATTAAATAACACCTTAAACTCCATGCTGACTGAATTTAGGTCCAACAACAGCCACATGGCCACCTTATTGAATTATTACAGTGCCATGCTTGAGGAAGTTAGAAATAGCAACAGCCACATGGCCACCTTAACTAACAATCTCAGTGCCGTGATGGCTGATTTTCGAACTACCAATAGAAACATGTTGGAACAGTTGCAGATTCTGAATGCCACACAGGCCCAGGTGAGGGCCCACCTCCAAGGGCCACAACCTGGGTTTTATGGGCATCCCCCATTTTAAGGCCTATTTGGCCTGTAACTGCTCAACATCTTTGCTCTACATCCCCACTGTATTGACCTACCAATATACCCTTTTGGTAAGGCTTTGCTTGTATGCTTTAGATTTGCCCCCATATAGCTCATTAGAGTGCTGAGGTAGCCCACTAGCCAATGGCGGAGCATAAGCCTCACTGAACCTGCCACTCAAGCTGTTGCGCTGCAGGCTTGGGCCTAATTACATTGGTTCTGGCTCCTCCTGTTTGTAGGCATGATTGGGGGACATTCTGGGCTGGAAAACTACTACCTTGACCCCTGGCTGAGATTGAACAGGACTTGGATTGACTGAGGGTTCTTGTTTGGGTGGGCCACTGAGTAACAGGTGTAGATGTGGCATAGGTATGGCTGCTTTACACCTGTGCCTGTGGCAAATGTGGCCAAGCAGGAGAGGATGTGTCTGTGGCCCTATTTGTTTGGTAAAAAATCTGGGCATGCCAATGCTTGTCACATATGTGTTTGTATTGAAATTTTGTATGAAACTTTGGGCTGGAGTGCCTTACTTTGCCTGAGGCCAATTGCTATGTGGCATGATTTGCCTAAAATGACAATTGTTGTTTGACCATGTATTTACATGGACTATGGGAGTGACTATCAACTCCAATGTTTGCTTTTCAAATAAACCCCCAAAATTTTTAATTAACCTGTTGTTGACTAAATTGATGCCTTTAGGTTTTTTGGGAATAAAGATTACTTAAAGTTTGCACTAACAAATTGGGCACAAAAAATACATGAGTTTCAAATCAGGTGTGATGTTTTTAGTAATTAATTCCTTACTCTTTTGTACATAAAAAATAAACCAACACAAAGGGCAAAAAACAAAATTAACAATCAATAAAGTGACAAAACAAACAAAGGGACAACAAATTAAGCAAAATGTGTGGCTATCAAATTTGACCGCACGGCTTGGCCAGACGCACTAGGTGGCCCACGGTAGTCCTCCTCTGGGTCATCGGTAGGTGGAGAGGGGGGCGAATCCACATACCGGGGGACACGCTGCAATATGGCAAAATTATGCAACACTGCACACGCCATGATAATATCTATGACCTTTTTGGGGTCAAACTGAAGGGCTCCCCCAGTATGGTCCAAGCATCTGAAGCGGGTCTTTAATAGGCCAAACGCCCTCTCCACCACGGCCCTGGTCTTCCGGTTTGCCCTATTATATGCATCCTGGGCGGCATTCTGGTGCCGGAGGACAGGCATCAGCAGCCACGGAAGGAGTGGATAGCCGGAATCACCTGCAAATATTGTAATCAAAACACATAAATTACACATTACTCCCTAAATTGAATACCAAAAATGGCCCATCAACATGACTAAGAGGCTAGGTCACATTTGCTAAACAGCATGAGCATACATATTGCACAGGCAAAAAATAAGTCTAAAAACATCTAATAGATGTGGGAACAATTTAAACATCAAAGATGGCGGATAATGGCCAATCAGGCAGACTGCTAACAGGTATTGGTTTAGGTGTGTGCTGCTCAGCATTCTTGGATGTCTTAACTTTTCAGGACCCCGTATCTGCTGGCTAAATGGGCACTGTCTCCCCACAGATGGGAAGACATCCCTAGGAAACAGAGTGACCTGATTAAGGTTAGCAGGCTTTTGTCCACGCTTACACAGTGAGTAATGCATCCAATGTAATATGTCCTTTTTGCACCTATTGCGGCAAATATACTGACCTATCCCCTATGTACCTCCACCAGAAATATTGCACTGAGGAAGCTCTCCGGAGCGAAACGCGTTTGCAACTTTACAACTTGATACAAACGAGGGATACTGAACCCCAAACTGGTAAACTTGCTGCAAACAGGGGTATCAAGAAAAGGACTTTACGGGAGGTAGGGCACACTTGTGCCCACCTTTCCCTACACCCCTTTCACCAACTTGTCCAGCCCACAGGACAAGAAGGGTTTGGATATTATTTTTAATTTTTACTTGCTCACATATGAATCACTGTAATATAGCCGTTTTTCACTATGTATGGCACTATGTAAAAACCGTTGCTTTTCTTTTTGTAAACTATTATGTACTAATAAATTAAAACTGTAAACGAGAACTAGATAATCACTCTCTGGATAAACAGGCACAATTTGGCTATCCTCCCACTCAGAGGAACCAATCCCAATCTCTCTAGTTTTATACCAGTTCTTAAAACGTCAGAAGGCTGTGGATTTAGCAATCCCCTATAAACTATTATTCTATTCTAATTTTGCTTAGGGCAACGCCCTGAAATGTTATCTTTGGTTTTGATGAAATGCAAAGATCTTCCACTAGATGGCAGAAAAATATTAAAATAAGCTTGAAGGGATCCTTGGGCAAAATGTTCTATGCACAATTAAAGCACGGTAACACTTATTTTCTGTTTTCTCATATTTGAAGTGTAGCTTATACAATTAAAATAAATATAAACTGAATGTGAATATGCAAAAACTTAGCTTTATACTTAAACATGTTCAGCATTTAAAATGTCTATATTCTAACAATTCCTGATTTGTCTATGTTGTTATTTCTCGGAGGATCCAACATTCTATATAGTGGGTTGGTTCCAGTTGCAAACTGCTTTAACCCTTTAAGTGCCAAGCCTGTAGTACCTACGTAAAAAGTAAAGTAAATTAACACTCACCTGACCCCTCGTTCAACCGGACGGGTCTTCTCTTTACTCTGGGGGTACCCGATTACCCCCAGGGGCTCTTCTGCCTTCAAGAGGGGGCAAAAAATAGCCCCCCCCCCCCCCGCTTCGGCAGCCACTGCTGCTAAGAATAAAAAAAAAGTAAAAAAAATAATGACATTTACTCACCTCTGTGCCCACTGCCTCGAGCAGGGTCTCCTCTTTACCAGGGGGGGCTCCGATCGCCCCCCCCGGGCTCTTCCTTTGTGAGGAGGGGGCTCAAAACATGCCCCCTCCGATGTTTGCGCCGCTAGCCCCGCCCCGCTGCGGGCTCCGTACTTTGAGATGTCAGGTCTGATCACCAGAGGTGGTTGGAGGGTAGGGGATGTGGTCCCCTGCCTTCCCAGCCCCCTCCAGTGATCAGCCCTGACAGCTGGAGAGAATTGTCATGGGACACAGGATTGGAGGTGAGTGTTAAAAAAATAAATAAATAAATAAAAAAAGGAAAGAAAAAACCACACCAGCTAGTGTTAAAGTACCTAGTAGTAACTGGTGTGCCTGGTTGGCAAGAAATTACAATAATCTCCAGAGCATGGGATCCCACAAGACCCCAAAACAATGCCTAACCAAACAACTGGCACCACCACATACTCTTATAACAAAATGTATTCAATCTATTATTCATCCAATACAAAAAAAGTTTAAAAACAATTAAAAACACACATCTCATGAGGGGGAGGACTACAAGAGCACATGTATGCCTAGTACATCTATATACATACAATTATTAACCCTGTGTTATCTTCAAAAACATCAATATACAATATCAACCAACTTATATAATGTGTATAAACTATCCTATATACATCTATATACATACAATTATTAACCCCGTGTTGTCTTCAAAGACATCAGTATACAATATCAACCAGCTTATATAATGTGTCTAAACTATCCTATATACAATCCTATTTTATACAAATATACATCAATAAAGTGCAATCCAGTGCTATCAGTATCACTCTACCCTAATGAAGACACCGAGGGAGAGAGGACATAGAAAAACAGTGCAGTAAATCATAACATGTGCTATGTGTACTTCACCAGGCAGACATGCGCCGAGCGCCTCACCCCGTCCCAGCCAGCCAACGCGTTTCGTAACGGACCTCCCGTTACTTCATCTGGGCCACAAGTATTACTATGTATATAGATGTATATAGGATAGTTTATACACATTATATAAGTTGGTTGATATTTTATATTGATGTTTTTGAAGATAACACGGGGTTAATAATTGTATGTATATAGATGTACTAGGCATACATGTGCTCTTGTAGTCCTCCCCCTCATGAGATGTGTGTTTTTAATTGTTTTTAAACTTTTTTTGGATTGGATGAATAATAAATTGAATACATTTTGTTATAAGAGTATGTGGTGGTGCCAGTTGTTTGGTTAGGCATTGTTTTGGGGTCTTGTGGGATCCCATGCTCTGGAGATTATTTAACCCCTTGTGAACTGGTAAGGGGTCCATGAGACCACTATACCAGTTCACAAGGCTGGGGGCTGGGAAGTCACCTGCAACTAGCGGGTGACTTGCCATTAACCCCTGGCACCCCAATTACCTGCCTCCCCAAAGCCCAGGGGGGGCAGAAGAGCCCGGGCCCACAGAGGGTATGTGAGCTTGTAGGCTGCAGGGTGGGGGGCCACAAAAGCTGGCCCCTGCACCCTGATCTACAAGCCCCCATAGCTGGTCCCTTATATTTATAATGTGGATGGTAGTTGAATTTTATTTGTAAATGTTATAAAGTGCTCTTTTCAGTTTGGGGGTCTCCTGTGCAAGAATGCGGGGGCTACCGATACATATGTGGTACCGAAAGGTGGTTCGGAAGAAATGGGGCTTTCACATGCAATATGGTTTTCATTAATAAAACAAATGTTTTATTTAAAATAAAGAATACTATTTTATTTATTTATTTATTTTACGCAAAAATATTCAAAAAACAGTAGAAAAATTACAAACAAGACATTTCATGTTAAAGCCTAAACTAAAGCTGCAAAAAAATATATATAGAATTTTCCTGGAAATTTTGGCAAAAAACACGGTTAAACATGGCTCAAAATGGGGAAAAATGACCTGTCAACAGATAGTGATAAAACGTCAAATAGGCTGGCAATTAAAAGGGTTAATAGTGCCTCTGCATGTTGGGTATTGTTCTGCTCGGGGGACCTTGCGCTTTCAGATTTAGCTTGTTTTTTCTTGTTTGCATATTGATATTTTAGGAAAACGTGTTTTTATTCAGCTTTTTTATAATTTTTTTTAGGGAAATGCTGTGCAACCTAAGAATTCTTCAAGGGATTACTTCCAGTAAGATGAGCCCACTACAACAAGCTGGGTATGCTTACAAAGCTTAACATGTGTACTTTCAGGGAATATATGGTTTATGGGAGATATTCCAAATGTAAATGGTTGTTTTGGTTGAAAGATTGCAAGGTGCGCACTTTGTCTGAAGAGCTGAAATTTTCAAGTAAAATTACCGTTATGCGCATGCTTTACTTTGGGGTTTTTGGCAACTCTTCCCTTGACAGTACCTATGCATGTTGGGTATTGTTCTGTTCGGGGGATGTTGCTTTTTCAGGTTTTACTTATTTTTTCTTGTTTGCATATAGTTTTTTTTTTTTAGGAAAATGTGGCTTTGATTCTTCTTGTTACTTCTTTTTTAGGGAAACTCTGTGCAACCAAAGAATTGATTGAGGTATTACTTCCAGAAAACTACACCCACATAAACAATCTTGTTACCCCTAGAAAGCTTGAGGCGTGTACGTCCAGAGAATATATAGTTTGTGGGGCGTATTTCAAATGTAAAGGGTTGTTTTTCTTGAAAAACTGCAAGGTGCGCTTAGCGCGTAGCTTAGTTGTATTTTATCTGAAAATCTCCTAAAGCTCTGTTTCAGTTTGTGGGAGTCTCCTGGGCAGGAAAGGGTGTCTACCTATACATATGTGGTATCGCTGTAACCGGGAGAATTTGGGGTTTCACACGCAATAAGATTTTATTGACAAACTTACATTTTTTATTACAAAAAACCCTACAAATTGCAAAAAATAGATTTTTTTTTTTATTTTTTTGCACATATTTTACCCAAAAGTATTGAGAAAACACTAAAAAAGACCAAACAAGACATTTCATGTTGAAGTCCTGGAAAATCCCTAGACATCCCTTCAAAAATCAAGGTTCAACATATGTAGCAGAAAATAGTGAAACGTGGTCTGGCAACAAAGGGTGACAAAAATTCTAGGAAGGCTGGCACTTAAAGGGTTAAGGGTCTGGATTACAATTTAACATTCCTATTTACAAGGACAAATTTTCCTCTGCTCATAGCAATAAGAAATAAACAAGCCATCAGCCATATTTGCAGCAAATCTTTATGGTTTGCAGAATTGGGGCCTATAAAGTTATTCTCCAAAATAAAACCATGCACCTGTTGTGGGTGAGCTCACCATCTCATGTGGAGAGCTCAGAACCACTTCAAGCCAAGGCGATCTGGGCAACTGCAGCAAGGACCACAGGAGGCTCTATGCTCAGTGCTGAACACGGACTGTCAGCTGAGCTTTGGGAAATGCCTGAACAACTAGAGCTGAGATGCTACGTAAAGAAGGCTGTCCCTATCACTAAAAGCATTGACAGCCAAGCAGGCTCGAGGAACAGGCACTGTTGTTGAGGGGTATGAGGAGGGGGAAGCACATGGCTAAATTCCTGTCCCCTTCAGGGAAGCCTGCCATGTTCCAGGAAGCAGCTCACCAGCCCACCTTTAAGGTTATGCAGCATTTTTTTTATATATCTGTCTTTCTTTCTGCTATTTCTTTGTTTCATCCTTTCTCCCCTCTCATCCCTTTTTCTGTCTTTTTTTATTTCCTTACTACTTTCTTTTTCCTTACTTTCTTATCTTTCTTCTTTTTTTTTGTGTTTTTTTCTTTCTTTCTTCTGTAGCTTTCTTCCCCTTTTCTTCCATTTTTTTCCGTTCCCCTTTCTTTCCCATTCTCCCTTTCTTCATTCTCTCCTCCCCCTTTCCTTTGCTTTCTCTTTTTTAATTTATTTTTATTGAGGAAAGGCACATTACAGGTATTATTGCCAAAACCAAACTGTAAAATACTTCTACAGCATTTCTGGTACAATATTCTATTCACGTGCTTTCCTTTGCTTGCTTTCTTGTTTCTTCTCCTCTTTCTATTTCCTTTTTTCCTTCTTTTCTTCCATTCTTCCTTCTTTCATTGTTTTCTTCTTTCTATTGTTCCTTCTTTTTTAATTCCTTACTTCCCACCTTCTTTCTTTCTTCCTTTCTTTCCTTATTTCCTCTTTCTTTCCTCCATTCATTGTATCTGTATTTTTCCTCTCTTCCTTTCTCCTTGTTTCTGTCCTCCCTGACTTCCCTCCTCCTTTCCCTTTTCCTTTTTTCATTGTCTTCCCTATTTTGTTTCTCTCCCATTCCTTCCCTCTTCCTTCTTTTTTTCTCCTTTCTCTTTTTCTTCCTTCCTTCTTTCTCATCTGATCTGCATTAGGTGGAACTCTGCCCTGGGAGTTACATAAGCTAGAAACTACTCTGGGAGAGCTCTACACATGATTATCTTTCTCTCATAATCCTCTCCAGAGCATCAGTAGTAAGAAAGCAATGGGTTAAGTTCTGTCCGAAGGACGGAGACTGCAGGATAAAAGGTGTGGTTTCTCTCAGCCTCTATACATTGTGGCTGCCCTCAGCAATCCAGTTTCATTCTTGAATTTCATTCTTGGACTGCAAAGGTTGTACCTGGCTTTATTTTCCTCTCCTTCACTTGTTTTTTCTTTATATAGGTTTTTATTTGAGAAGCGGGGGGCATAACCCTGTCTGTCTTCGAGGCCCTTATGGTCCCACTGATCCTATGGACCCACCTATGCCTCGCAGAGTTAGTTACACCGATAATGCAGATCAGGGTGACCCTCAAGGGTAGGAGTTTACCGCCTGAAGGGACAACCAGCAGCAGGTTTTTGTTTGGTGAGCCTGCAGGGGGGGCCATGGGGGATGATAATCCCCTTGGCCTTTTTCTTCCGACATTTTTCATTATGTGTTTTCACATATATCATGGCACCTTTTGGATTTGAATTTCATGCCACAATGGGCGGGGTGGGCGTGTCCTGTGTCAAACCGGAAGGTTGCTGCTCCTGGCATTTATGCTGCAGCCGCAGCAGTTAGGAGTCCAGTTTGTGCTCCTTTGAAGAGTCGCTGCTGACGCCACGCTGTGGATCCACCCAAGGCCACAGCTCAGCTCCTAGTGGGACGGCTGCCGGCCCACCTGCTCCTCTGTCTAGCTTCCATTGGCTCCGGTCTAGAGGACGTCTTCACCCGAGGTTGCTGAATCAGGGCTCCACGTGCTGGCTGTGTTCCTCCCTTGTTGTATGGGCAGATATTGTGGGTAGGGATATTAGGTTGTGGTCCTCACCTAGAGTGACTTATATACTTTGGTCTTATGCCCTCAAGAATATTAGACTACTTCACCATAAATGAGGTATCTGGGGCATCCGGGTCTGATGTTTTAGCAGAAAGGGTGGCCCCTTGTCCTGTGTGCCTGCAAAGGCCTCGGGAGGGAACAGTCCTGTTTGTTCAGAATGCACTGCCATGGTGGTACTCTCTAGATTAAAGAGGCAGTAGCCTCCATGGAAGCCTCTGGGTCTGCTCCCTCAGAGTTTACTACTCTTTTGACAGCTCTGCGTCGCTTTGATAACCCTGGGTTTCTTATCCAGCTTGATATAGCGGAGAGATCGGCCAACATGGAAAGCCACTATCTACATGTTATGGGGCCCCTTAGAGCCTCCAGTTTCATGGTCCTTGAAGGCATCAGAGAAACAAATCCATTTAGTTTCCAGGGACTCTTCTGATTCAGAGGAGGAGGATATTTATGCTGGGTCTCTGTTTAGAGAGCAGATTGATAGTCTGATCTACTATTTTAGAAATCTTGGCTATCCCGGTTCCTAAAGTCCCTAAGAGGAAAAAGGGAGATCTGTGCAAACCACTTACGAAGACGCAAATGTTTCACAAGCAGTCTCCTTTTGGCAGACTTATTCTAACGGAATGGAAAAAGCCAGACAAGCTCCCCACCATTCCTAGAGTCCTGGATACTAAAGTCCCTTTTCCCTCATACCTGATTAGGTCATGAGGCTCGATTCAGAGAGACAAAAAAAAACTTAAGTTTTAGTTCCGATCTGTTTTTTTTTTTTGGAAATGTTTCCGCTCTCGTATGAGTGTGCGAGCGATTCTATGCATGCATTGAAAACCTTCTGTAAAGTTTCTGTCCGTTCGTACGGCAGATTACGAATACGAGGATGTCATTTTCCATCCAGACTTTTCCGTTTCATTTTCTCAGGTTACAACGTAGGCTTTAGTTTTTGCCCTTTTCCCATCGTCTCCTCCCACAAATCCTTTACGTTTCCCATTAGTTTATGTTTCCCTTTTTCAATAAATAATCGTCCAGACGGAAATCCTTACGATCTTGCGCCTGCGCATTACAAACTTTAAGGAGCAGTATCGCGAATTTTTCTTGGTGACTTATATTTAAATGGTACTTTGAATGTAGGTAAGTGTTGGAGTAAGAATTACAAATTTAGAAAAAAATGATGTGTGTGTTGAGTAGCTGGAGACTAATAGCTCATGTTTATGTCTTCTGAGTGTCGGGGGCCGGCACTCTGGCTTGTTCCACGCTGAGGAGAGGGTGAAACAATGTATCAAAGTATCAGCTGTTCAGTGCTGGCAGCCGTCCAGCATAAGATAACAACATTGCAACATTGCCTGGCCAGAACTTATATATCTAAAACAGAGAGAAAAGCTCTAGAAGTCATTTTGCTGATTTTGACAGTTTTCCCTTCATGTTGGCTCTGCTGCAGAATCTTTCAGTTTACCATTTTCTCTCTCTTTTCTCAACACATTTTTCCATATGATCTTTCTTTCAGCTTTGTGTGTTTTGAGCAAAGCCCAACCCAGGATTTTCACTATCTGGAGTTTTGTTTTGTGCCCCTAGGGGCATCCCGACTTGGGATGCCCTGATATGTGAAATCCCCAAGTTCGCCTGTGAAAACGTACCTTTCCCTGTCCCACAGCACATGCGCAGCTCTCATCCAATCAGCTCTGTTTGCACGCAGATGGGGAGCCTGATTTAGGATGCCCAAGGGGGAAGGTCAATGGCCAGGTCTTATAGACTTCAGGGTCGGCCACTCAGGGTTTTGTTCCACTTTACTACCTTTAGATTTTCCTGCACAGTTATTCAAAGAAGAATTTCAGTCATTTTCAGTCAGTTTAGTTTATTTTGTATAGATTTTACACATTTGAGTCACCTGGTCTCATAACAAAAGCATCACCTCACACACACACAGCCCTTACCACTGATTACAGTGTCAGCCTCTGAGGTAAAGTGTTGCTAGGAGACCAGTGGGCTAAATGAAGCAGCTCACTAAATACAACCCAGCAGATCCCCCTATTCAGCAAATGGACTGAGCCATTGTCATTATACAATTTAAAAGAAAGGCAGATATTTTTTCCTTTTTCTATCGCCACATTATTTATACACATGTTAGAAGCTATTGTGTGGCTATTTATTTATCTTTTTTAATGCAAATTTCGCGATACTGCTCCTTTAACTCATTAAAGTGCCCGCCTTCATATTTGCCGCCCTCACTTCTACTACAATGTTTAGCTAAATCACTTAGCACTATCCTCCATCTTCCCTTTTGGACCCTTAAAGCTCACCCAAACCACTTCTCGGTTAGGTTCTTCTTCCATTTTAGCCCCCTAAAACTTACCCAAATCACTTCTCGGTCATGTGAATATTCATCTTTAAATATTTCTGGGCCCATTAGCTTTGTGTTAATGTATTTTGTAAATGAAATGACAATGTAACATTTTTTTTTATTCCATCATAAAATATAAAATTTTAAAAAATTTTTAAATTTTCAAATGTTTACAACTGCAAAAAACAAAATACATAGCAATGGCAGGCCACAGAACATTATTCTTCATCTGTGGTCCCCAACGAGTTGCGGCTCCTGCATCTCGCCCACCAACTGAAGGACCCTGACACTCAGTTGTGCCACTGTGGCACGTGTGGTCCCTGTTAAAAAATGTAAATTAAAATATTTGTATAACTTTGTTGGGGTCATACTGCAGTGCCCCCCCCCCCCCCCCCCGTATGGTCCAAACACCTAAATCTGGACTTCAAAAGCCAGAGGGCCCTCGCCACTGGCCGGGTTTTGCATAGTGCCCGATTAGAGAACCCCTGGCCCGCATTCTGCAGGCGAAGAACGGGCATAAGGAGCAAGGGCGAGTGGCACATCTTGCGGTTCCTGCAATCAAATATAAAAAAATTACACAAAGCAAAGGTAACCAACTAAAACAATAACTTCTACAACAAATTAAGATTCAAGTTCAACAATCCAAATATAATTCACAAAGGACATAAGTCTAAAAAAATATAGCAATTATATGGATGTGTGGGAAAATAAAGGTTTACATGCTAAGGAATAATTAAGGTCAGCATTAAAATGCTTCTATAAGGCATACATGAAATGTATTGATTCAGGTATGCATTGCTATACAATTTATGGCCTCGGCCATGCTGATACATGCAATGCCTTGGTGCTAAAGGTGCGCAGACTCCTCCACATAGCTGCAAAACATGTTCAACAATAGCAATCCGAGCCCTCAAAGGTCCTGTAAATGGATTGGAAATGAAACGGATTTATAGGGTGGTGGTCCGTCGGAAATCAGCTCTATGAATCAGACGGAAACCCATCCCAACAACGGAAGTTATCTGAACGAACGAAAAATTTCCGATTTTGTTTGGAAAATGATCCGAACTGCTTCCGTTCATCGAAAGCGCATTCTCGAACGTTCGTACGAATGAAAAATGAACGAAAAAAAGCAAAAAAATGACAAACACCCATCAAAACTTTCACAGACAGCTACGGAAGTCCAGACGAATGTGTCTCTGAATCGAGGCTATGGTCCTTTCCCCCCCGAGATGGATGATCCAGTTTCAGAACTTTCTAATAACACTATTATTCCTACCTCTGACAATATTTCCCTAAAAGATCCAGTGGATAAGCATCTGGATCAGGTGGAAAAGCAGAAGCATTAAGATCTGCTGTAGCTCACCTGTTGCAGCTGGGAGTAGCCTGTCACGTTCGCCCTTCAGAGATAGGTCTCGGATTCTACTCAAATGTGTTCGTAATCCCCAAGAAGGAGGGTTCTCTGTGCCAAATATTAGACCTTAAGGGCCTCAACATTTTTGTCCATCTTCGGAATTTTCACATGGAATCTTTAAGATCCACAATGGTAACACTTCAGCTGGGGGGATTTTATGACCATAGTGGATATAAGGGATGCCTACCTGCATATCCCTATCTTTCCAGGTCATTAAAGGTTTTTGCGCTTTTCAGTAGATGGATTGCATTATCAGTTTGTGGCTCAGCCTTTTGGCCTGTCTTCGGCCCCAAGGGTGTTTACCAAAGTTCTGGGAGGTCTTATGGCACTTCTATGGAACCAGGGGATACAAACAATCCTGTACTTAGACAATCTTTTAACCCTTTAAATGCCAAGCACGTAGTTTCTACGTGGTTGCTTCTCCTACCGTTAAGTGCCAAGCACGTAGAAACTACGTGCCTGGCATTTCCCCCAAACAGTTAAAGAATAGAAAAAAAAAACCACTTACCTCCGGTATCCCCGTCCGTGAAGCTTGGGGTCCCCTCTTCCTGGGGGGGGCATCCGATCGCCCCCCCGTCGTCCTCCGTCTTCAGGGGGGGGCCCGAAACCAGCCGCCCCCCCCCCCCCCGTTTCCAGCGCTGACATCGGCGCTGTAAAAAAACCAAAAAAACAAACTGTCATTTACTCACCTACGCGCCCGAGCCTTCTGTCCGGGTCTCCTCTTCACCAGGGGGGGTCCGATCCCCCCCCTGGGCTGCGCAGTCTTCAGGTGAGGACCCTCTTCCGGGTCCTCACCTCTTGTAATGGCGGCGATGGCCGCCGCCGCTTAGCTCCGCCCATTGTGGGAGGAGCGGGATGACGTCATCCCGCTCCTCCTATACCCCCTCCGAGCTCCGGCATCTGTCAGATGCCGGTGGTGATCGGAGCAGGGCGGATGTCAGGTGAGGAGGCTCCGATCGGAGCCCCCTCACCTGTCACCCGCCCTGCGCCGATCACCACCGGCATCTGTCAGTGAGATGATCGGCGCGGGACAGCGGCGAGGGACGTCGGATCGGAGGTGAGTACAGTGTAAAATAAGAAAAATAAAGATTTTTTTTCTCTGTGTCTGTGTCATTTTTTTACTATTAACCCCTTGTGAACTGGTAAGGGGTCCATGACCCCTATACCAGTTCACAAGGCTGGGGGGATGGGAAGCCACCTGCGCTAGCGGGTGGCTTGCCATTAACCCCTGGCACCCCATTACCTGCCTCCCCAAAGGCCAGGGGGGGGGCAGAAGAGCCCGGGCCCACATGGGCTATGTGGGCTCGTAGGCTGCAGGGTGGGGGGGCCACAAAAGCTGGCCCCCCCACTCTGTGCCTACAAGCCCCCATAGCTGGTCCCGGGCTGGTTACTTTGGGTAAGGGGGACCCCACGTCAATTTTTTTTTTGATTTTTAAGGGTTTTTAACCCTTAAAAATCAAAAAAAAAATGGGGTCCCCCCCCCCCTGGGAGGGGGGACCCTATGTCATTTTTTTTTTTGATTAACCCTTTGTGTTCTGTCATCCAGCAGCTATAAAAGTCTTCTAGCAAGTGAGCAGAAGCCAGTGATCGCCGAGGGACAGAGGGCTCCAGGATGGATGGGAGGTGAGTACAGCGTAAAAAAAAAAAAAAAAAATTAATAAAATATTTTTTCTCTGCTTGTGTCTGTGTGATTATTTACATTTAACCCCTTGTGAACTGGTAAGGGGTCCATGACCCCTATACCAGTTCACAAGGCTGGGGGGATGGCAAGCCACCTGCGCTAGCGGGTGGCTTGCCATTAACCCCCGGCACCCCCATTACCTGCCTCCCCAAAGGCCAGGGGGGGGCAGAAGAGCCCGGGCCCACATGGGATATGTGGGCTCGTAGGCTGCAGGGTGGGGGGGCCACAAAAGCTGGCCCCCCCCACTCTGTGCCTACAAGCCCCCATAGCTGGTCCCGGGCTGGTTACTTTGGGTAAGGGGGACCCCACGTCAATTTTTTTTTTGATTTTTAAGGGTTTTTAACCCTTAAAAATAAAAAAAAATGGGGTCCCCCCCCCTGGGAGGGGGGACCCTATGTCGTTTTTTTTTTTGATTAACCCTTTGTGTTCTGTCATCCAGCAGCTATAAAAGGCTTCTAGCAAGTGAGCAGAAGCCAGTGATCGCCGAGGGACAGAGGGCTCCAGGATGGATGGGAGGTGAGTACAGTGTAAAAAAAAAAAAAAAAAAAAAATTAATAAAATATTTTTTCTCTGCTTGTGTCTGTGTGATTATTTACATTTAACCCCTTGTGAACTGGTAAGGGGTCCATGACCCCTATACCAGTTCACAAGGCTGGGGGGATGGCAAGCCACCTGCGCTAGCGGGTGGCTTGCCATTAACCCCCGGCACCCCCATTACCTGCCTCCCCAAAGGCCAGGGGGGGGCAGAAGAGCCCGGGCCCACATGGGCTATGTGGGCTCGTAGGCTGCAGGGTGGGGGGGCCACAAAAGCTGCCCCCCCCACTCTGTGCCTACAAGCCCCCATAGCTGGTCCCGGGCTGGTTACTTTGGGTAAGGGGGACCCCACGTCAATTTTTTTTTTGATTTTTAAGGGTTTTTAACCCTTAAAAATAAAAAAAAAAAATGGGTTCTCCCTCCCCTGGGAGGGGGGACCCTATGTCATTTTTTTTCTCGATTTAACCGTTTGTAGTGTGGATGGTAGTTGTATTTTTTTTGTGAATGTTATAAAATACTTGTTTCAGTTAGGGGGGTCTCCTGGGCAGGAACAGGGGGCTACCGATAAATATGTGGTACCGTTCTAATCAGTAGAAATGGGGCTTTCACATGCAATATGATTTTCCTTAATAAAATACATTTTTTATTTAAAATAAAGGAGTCAATTTAAAAAAAAAAAAAATTATTTATTTATTTATTATTTTTACTTAATAATATTGTAAAAAAAAAAAAAAATTTACAAACAAGACATTTCATGTTAAAGCCTAAACTCTGCTGCAAAAAAATATATATATAATTTTCCTGAAAGTTCCAGCAAAAATGGTGCAAAACATGGCGCAAAACATGACGCAAAATGGGGAAAAATGGCCTGTCAACAGAGGGTGACAAAATCTCAAGTAGGCTGGCAATTAAAAGGGTTAATAGTACCTATGCATGTTGGGTATTGTTCTGTTCGGGGGACCTTGCGCTTTCAGACTTAGCTTGTTTTTTCTGGTTTGCATATTTATATTTTAGGAAAAGGTGTTTTTTATTCAGCTTTTTTATAAATTTTTTAGGGAAACCCTGCGCAAACAAAGAATTCTTTGAGGGATTACTTCCAGAAAGATGAGCCCACTACAACAAGCTGGGTACCCTTAGAAAGCTTAACGTGTGTACTTTCAGGGAATATATGGTTTATGGGGGATATTCCAAATGTCAAGGGTTGTTTTGGTTGAAAAATCGCAAGGTGCGCACTTTGTCTGCAGAGCTGAAATTTTCAAGTAAAATTACCGTTACGCACATGCTTTACTTTGGTGTGTTTGGCAACTCTTCCCTTGACAGTAGCTATGCATGTTGGGTATTGTTCTGTTCGGGGGATGTTGCGTTTTCAGATTAAACTTGTTTTTTCTTGTTTGTATATAGTTTTTTTAGGAAAATGTGGCTTTGATTCTGCTTTTTTATCCTTTTTTTAGGGAAACTCTTTGCAACCAAAGAATCCATTGAGGGATTACTTCCAGAAAACTATGGCCACATCAACAAGCCTGGTACGCCTAGAAAGCTTGAGGTGTGTACTTCCAGAGAATATATAGTTTGTTGGGGGTATTTCAAATGTAAAGGGTTGTTTTTCTGGAAAAACTGCAAGGTGCGCATATTGCATAGCACAGTTGTATTTTATCTGAAAATCCCCTAAAGCGCTGTTTCAGTTTGGGGGAGTCTCCTGGGCAGGAAAGGTTGTCTACCTATACATATGTGGTACCGCTGTAACCGGGAGAAATTGGGATTTCACACGCAATAAGATTTCATTGACAAACTTACATTTTTTATTACAAAAAAAACTACAATATGTAAAATATTTTTTTTTTTTTTTTTTTTTGCACATATTTCACCCAAAAATATTAAGAATACACCTACAAAATGACAAACAAGACATTTCATGTTAAAGCCCAGACTCTGCTGAAAAAAACAATATATCATTTTCCTGGGAAATCCCTGGAAATCCCTTCAAAAATCACATTTGAACATGGGGAGCGCAAAATAGTGCAAAATGGTCTGGCAACAAAGGGTGACAAAAACGCCAGGTAGGCTGGCACTTAACCCTTTCGCTGCCAGCCTACCTGCAGCATTTGCCACTCCCTGTTGCCAGACGATGTTTCACCATTTTGCGCTACACATATTCAACTGTCATTTTTGAAGGGATTTCCAGGGATTTCCCAGGAAAATTATATATTGTTTTTTTCAACAGAGTCTGGGCTTTAACATGAAATGTCTTGTTTGTATTTTTTAGGTGTATTCTCAATTTTTTTGGGTGAAATGTGTGAAAAAAAACAAAAAAAAAACATTTTTTTACAATTTGTAGAGTTTTTTTGTAATAAAAAATGTAAGTTTGTCAATAAAATCTTATTGCGTGAGAAACCCCAATTTCTCCCGGTTACAGCGATACCACATATGTATAGGTAGACACCCTTTCCTGCCCAGAAGCCTTTTATAGCTGCTGGATGACAAATGGTTAATTAAAAAAAAAAATGACATAGGGTCCCCCTTCCCGGGGAGGGGGACCCCATTTTTTTTTGGATTTTGAAGGGTTAAAAACCCTTCAAAATCCAAAAAAAAAAATGACGTGGGGTCCCCCTTACCCAAAGTAACCAGCCCGGGACCAGCTATGGGGGCTTGTAGGCACAGAGTGGGGGGGCCAGCTTTGGTGGCCCCCCCACCCTGCAGCCTACGAGCCCACATAGCCTATGTGGGCCCGGGCTCTTCTGCCCCCCCCTGGCCTTTGGGGAGGCAGGTAATGGGGGTGCGGGGGTTAATGGCAAGCCACCCGCTAGGGCAGGTGACTTGCCACCCCCCCAGCCTTGTGAACTGGTATAAGGGGTCTCATGGACCCCTTACCAGCTCACAAAGGGTTAATGTGAAAAAAAAACACCACACAATAATAAAAAGTATTTTATTAGAAAAAAAAAAAATTTTTTTTACTGTACTTACCTTCGATTGCAAGCTCTTGTCCCTCGCCGCTCAGCTGACAGATGCCGGTGATCGGCATCCAGAGAAGGAGAAGGCAGGAGATCAGAGGATCTCCTGTCACCTCCTTCCCCTGTGCCGATCACCGGCATCTGAGAAGCTGAGAAGGCTGAAGCCTGAGATCGGGGCCGGGATGACTTCATAAGCCCCGCCCCCAAGGGGGCGGGGCTTAGAGGCATGATGGCGGCCGCCATCGTGCAGAAGAGAGGAGAGAGCCTCCCAGGCTCTCTCCTGAAGATCGGTAAGTCCTGGGGGGGGGATCGGAGGCCCCCCAGGTGAAGAGGAGGGACAGCGGGAGCCAGCGCACACACAGGTAAGTGAATGTCATTTTTATTTTTTTTTTTTTTTACAGTTAGAAGCTGCTGCTGCAGAAGCGGGGGGGGGCGGCCTATTCCGGGGGCTCTCCTGGAGCCATCCGACCCCCCACGGGGGATCGGATGGCACCAAATTAAAGAGGAGACCCGGCCGGATCCAACAAGGGGTCAGGTGAGTATTTGTTGTTTTTACTTTTTAAACTACAAGTGAGGAAAGTCAAGCACGTAACACCTACGTGCTTGGCACTTAAGGCCCAGCCAAGCCAGCACGTAGGTGTTACGTGCTTGGCAACAAAAGGGTTAAAGGGTTAATCAAAGCCTCATCCTTTTGGGGGGGCCTTGACTTTGGAAAGCTTTGGTTGGATAGTCCACTATCTAAAATCGCATATCATTGCCTCAAGAGTTATCTCCTTCGTGGGAATGACCTTAGATATGGCTCAGGCCAAACTCTTTTTTCCGGAACAGAAGAGACTCTCCCTTCAGGCCAGGGTACAGGCTCTCTTGATCTGCCCTCACCCGACGATCTGTAAGGAATGCACTTATTGGGCCTGGTGGTATCGAGGTGCTTTGAGGCAGTGCATTTTGCATGGTTTCAGACAAGACCCCTGCAGATGGAATTTTGCCGATCTGGGATTGAACCAATCATCCCCTTTGCATGACACATTCAGCAAGGCAGTCTCTAGCTTGGTGGCTGAATCCCTAGCCTCTTCAGGTGGGCAAATCCTTTCTTCTGGTACAATGGAAGACAGTCACCACAGATACCAGCCTAGTGGGTTTGGGGGTGTCATGGGGTGACAGACGATCCAGGGACAGTGGGGGTTAGGGGAGAGCAGACTTCCATTAAATATCCTGAAACTGAGAGCGATTCCACTGTCTCACACATTAGACCTCTGAGCTGGAGGGTCATCCTGTCAGGATTCAATCCAACAACCTGATGGTGGTGGCATATGTCAATCATCAGGAGGGCACCAGAAGCAGGAGAGATTTCAAGGAGGTGAGAAGGATGTTACTCTGGGCCGAGCAGCATGTTTCGTTCTGTGATCCACATACCAGGAGTGGACAACATGCAAGCCGATCATCTGAGCAGGGTCTTGAATCAGAAAGAATGGTCCCTCAATCAGACAATTTTTCAATCCCTATGCATGCGCTGGGGGCTCTCAGACGTGGATCTCCTTGCATCCCACCACAATCAGGTTTCGAAATTTGTATCCCAGTACCCTGCTTTGGTTACAATTCAGGCTTCTCTATGCGCCCTCGCCATTACCACTAAACTGCTAAAATAAGACAGCCCACAAGGAAATACCAACCGTTTTGGTGGCACCCCCTTGGCCAAAGAGAAGCCGGTTTTCGGACACAGTAAGAATGTGATCATTGGCGGCTTCCTGACGATCCAGATTTCCTCAGGCAGGGGCCTCTATGGTAGCCCAATTTACAAGTTCTGGCTTTGACGGCGTGGCTATAGAAACCTCCATCCTGTTAGAAAGAGGTTTAACAACCGGGGTCATTCGGACCATGATTCAAGCACAGAAGCATACATTTACCACAGTCTGGTGGCTCTTATAGCTTAGTGTGAATCCAGAGGTTTAGTTTGTAGGTCCTTTTCCATCTCCAGAATTTTATAATTTTTGCAGAAGGATCTCGATGAGGGTCTTTAATTCAGCACCCTAATCGGACAGATATCTGCTTTATCCATCTTTTTTCAGAAACCCATTGCTAAAAACTTAG
The DNA here is from genome assembly GCA_027917425.1 of Gastrophryne carolinensis. Lineage (NCBI taxonomy): Eukaryota > Metazoa > Chordata > Amphibia > Anura > Microhylidae > Gastrophryne > Gastrophryne carolinensis. The sequence goes on along the minus strand of CM051239.1, from coordinate 223,021,360 downwards.
GACATTTTTGCACCTCCACGAAAGCCTCTTCTGTCTGTCTGGGACCTGAAGTTTTATCAGCCCTTCAGGGTCCTCCCTTTAAACCACTGCAACATTTCTATTTGCTCCTTTTGTTTTGCTTGGTCGCCTTAACAATGTGTGTATTTTTTTAATGCTTGTTCAGCCCTTTGACATTTAAGGACATGATAATTATAGAAAGTTTATCATCCCTCTTGGGCTTGGTGAGTATGAATGTGACATGACACAAAACGGGCAGATATCAAAGATATACCGACTAAGAAAAAGCCTTTCCAAGCCAATGAAAATGTTTGTGGAGGTCTTTAGAAAAACAAGAAAGGCAAAGAGGGAAGAGCAAAACGACAGAGAGAACGAATAAGGGGAGAAAGGAAAATTTAAGGCCACTGAGGTCTTATAGAGTAAGACCATTACTAACTATAGAACTAGGGAGGTCTACTCACACACCTCATCCTGTTAAACAGATCAGGTGGAAATCCACCAAGTGGTCCGCTGCTTTGTAGTACCTGTGAGGGTGGTGCAGAAGGACAGTTAGAGAGACTTAACTCAATGAATAACAAGTTAGGCCATCAGCCAGACCTCAAGTATTGGAAATTGTGCCTAACAATGTATGTAATACTCATCCGGGGGGAAGTATTCAGGATGTACATGCAAAGTTTGCAAAGTCAGTAACCAGCAGTGGAGTTCCTTAACATTAGGCTTATTGGCCTTATCAGGCCCATAATCATATCTTAGATGTATTTGTATATAGCAACTAAGAGACATGTATGTGGAGAATCTCAATTTTGTTAACATGGTGTAGGCTTGTTAATTAGATTGAAGTGGGAGGGGGGTGAAATTAAAATCAATGGGTAAAGGGAGAAGAGATAGGGGAAAGGTATCATCTTCTTAGAAGTGCTCCCTTTTTAAAAAAAACAGTCTCAGATGAATTGCCAGATCCTTAAAAGATTGATAGCACCTGCACACAATTACTAGACAATAACTTCATCCGCACAAAGGGAAGGAAAAAGTTTTAAGTGGTCTCTTTCCCTAGAATTGCACCAAAATCAAGAAGCACCTAGCACCTGAGCATTGAAAGGAGACATGTATAGAAGGGTACAGGGGTTAAGAAAGGTCAGCAATCCCAGAATGCAGAGCAGCAGAGTCAGAAGGCACTTCCTGTTTGCAGGCTGCCTGATGTCCCATGAGCCGCCATCTTGGATGTTTAAAGGCTCATAACATACCCCGACTGGAGACCGGGTCCTCATGGGATCGTGGTCGGCCTAGCGGACTAGTGGGGCCGCCGTGGGACGGTCGGAGGCTGTTCGGCACCATTGGGGGGTGCCCCCCCTTGTCGGGGCCCCCTCCTGCGGACGGGACTGTTGCGTGCGTGTCCGTGGGGGGTGGCTCGGACGGGGGGGGCGGCTCCATTTGCCACCCTATGAGGAGCTCGGGGCTGCTGGTGAGACAGTGAGGTGCCTTGGGGCCCCTCAATATGGGCGCTTGGCGCGGCCCCGATGATAGCCCCCTTGGGTCGCAACGCTTTACAATGTTTGATAAATGTTCTAGTTTATGAACCCTTTCTTTATGGTTATGTTAACGCTGCGGCCACTACTGGGCCTTGCGGGAGAGTGATCCCTGGCTTGGGCACTAGCCCGCAACGCACAAACAACTTGATAGAGGCGACGGAAGCGCAACCTCTCCTCCACTATGGGACCGTCAGCTATGTTATCTTAAATGTTTCAATGTCTTAATATGCTCAGTTACATTAGCGCAGGCTCTACCCCGTGCAGAGGCGACCCCCTTGAACCCCAAAGACTTCCGGCTGTGAGGTTTTTCCCCCCGGAAGGACAACCACTGACTGTTGAGTGGTCAGATTCACACAACACCTATTCCCACCTCAGGAGGTACCCAGTTTGGGCCACCCACAAGGAGGGGCCTTACTGAACCTCCTGACCCCCACACCCCCATCCCGCTTAGCCCATCACTGTCTTAACCCTTAGCATACCCCTACCCTCCCTTCCATTCCTCTTTTCTCCTCTCTACCTCTCCTCTCTCCTTTTTTTTTTTTTTTTTTCTCTTCTATCTCCTTTACACGCTTCTCCTCCTCTCAGGGCACCAATTCTATCTTTTCTCTCAGCAAGATGAGCCAGTTGCAGAACTCATTAGCTGGAGCCGACCTTAACTTTAAACTCTTAACGCATAACGTCCAAGGTTTTAATTCACAATCTAAGAGAACAAAGGCATTCCATTGTTACAAGCAACTGCAAGCAGACATCTTATGCCTTCAAGAGACCAGATTCTCGTCCACGAGCTCCCCGCGATACTTGCACCCACACTACCCGATATTCTTCACAGCATGTTTTAAGGAAAAAACCCGGGGGGTGCTAATCGCATTCAGGCGGAATCTCCTGTTTAAATGTGAGTCTCAGTTCGCAGATCCAACAGGCCGTTACCTCATATTAGTGGGATCCTTAGATGATACCCTAGTAACAATCGTATCCTATTATGCACCCAACACCCACCAGACTAACTTCTTCTCTCATCTAATGAAAAGGGTCAAGGAGCATGGTAAGGGCATGCTAATCATGGCCGGCGACTCTAACATTACCCTAGATCCAAAACTGGATAGATCCGGTCCACAGGGCAGGAGCCCCTCACCTACCACCCAACCTACTCAACACTCCCCGCACCGAATTAACACACTGCTCAAAGAGGCTTCTTTGGTAGATATCTGGCGCGAGCTGAATCCAAGAACACGGGACTACACCTTTTATTCCAACCCTCACGACTCACTTAGCAGAATAGATCACATCCTCGTAGCGCAGACCCTAGTCCCCTTGGTTCAAAAATGCCAAATATTATCTGCTCCCTGGTCAGACCACGCACCGGTTATGATGGGATTTAGCACCTCCCCCCCCACGCCCAAACCCTTCAGGTGGAGGATCAACGACTCATTGCTGTCACATAAGGACACCCAAGAACAGGTCCTTCAATCTATAAAAACCTACTTCATAACCAATAAAGACACGGCCTCGGCAGTGAGCATCTGGGAAGCCCATAAGGCAGTCATGCGGGGCAACCTTATAGCGCTAGCCTCGGCCATTAAAAAAACGCAGGAACGACAATGTGACCCGACTCACAGCGCAGCTAGAACAATTGCGCAGAGACTGGGTAGCAAATCCGACAAGAGAGCTAAAGAAGAAGGTGGATGCAATTAGCATCCAGCTTAATATGGCATTGGACGAGATGGCGGAAAAGAGGCTTAGATGGGGCAAGCAGAGGTACTACGCGAGAGCCAATAAGCCTGACACCCCCCTGGCTAACAAACTGCGATATTCGGGGCCTCGGCAGCCTTTGATCTCGCTTAGGACCCCTGAGGGGAGCCTCACAGCTAACCCTCTCAAGATCATACAAATGTTTAGAAATTCACTAGGCAAACTTTACAAACCCCACCATATGTTCCCCCGCGAGGAAACGGCAAGATTCCTAGACTCCGTCTCGCTCCCCGAACTGCAGGATGCCCATAAAGAGCGTCTCGACGCAGACATAACAGTCTTGGAAGTGCTTGGGGCCATTAAGAGCCTTAAGACATCCAAAGTGCCCGGACCAGATGGGTTCTCAGCCCTATATTACAAAAAGTATGCAGCGGAACTGGCTCCCTATCTAACCGCCATGTTTAACTCCCTTACAGATCAGGGTTCTTTACATCAGTCATCACTGGAGGCCTACATCAGTATGATTCCGAAACCTGATAAGGATCACTCAGACGCACAAAATTATAGGCCTATTTCTCTACTCAACGTAGATGTGAAAATTTTAGGTAAAGTCCTGGTTACTAGAATTAATGAATTCCTGGGCACCATAATTGGGAAAGACCAGGTAGGATTTATCCCATGCAGGCAAGCACCGGACAATATTCGTAGACTGCTCCACCTGATTGAGCTGGCTCAACAAAGAGATATCCATAGCCTCTTGCTGTCTCTGGACATGCAAAGGGCTTTTGACTCCCTCTCGTGGGATTACATGCACTGTGCTCTTCAGAAATGGGGCTTTGGCGATAACTTCCTGGCTTGGATCCGCTCTATCTATTCCTCCCCCTCAGCCAGAGTGCAATACAATGGTTACCTTTCTGAGCCAATCTCAATAGGTAGAGGCACCCGGCAGGGATGCCCACTCTCCCCGGTGCTATTCGTGCTGGCACTGGAGCCTTTGGCCCTTGCTATTCGGGCAAACCCGAACATAAAAGGCATTGAAATGGCGGGATACCATCACAAAGTGTGCTTATTTGCCGATGATATCTTATTGACCTCACTACCTAACCTGCTCCAGCTCCTGGAAACCTTCTCGAGGATCTCGGGTCTTAAAGTTAACAAGGAGAAATCGGTAGGGCTTAATTTAAATGTCCCTGCCCCAACACTAAGCATCCTTCAATCCAACTTCCCATTCCGCTGGGCCCCGGGAGCCCTATCCTACTTAGGCGTCAAGATCACGCCACATTATCGGTCTTTATACCAAGCAAACTACCCCCCCCTTTTTAGAAGTTTGAAAGCGATGCTGGATACCTGGCGGGGTCATGAGATATCCTGGATAGGAAGGGTCAATGCAATAAAAATGACCTTGCTCCCGAAACTTCTATACCACTTTAGAACTCTCCCGGTGTATATTCCACAATTTCAACTTAAAAGCATGCAAAATAGCATAATGAAATTTATATGGGGGAGAACTAGGCCGAGAGTTGCTAGAGCTACCATGACTAGACATAGGAAAGAGGGAGGCTTGGGGGTTCCGTGTATCTGCACATACTACCATGCAGCACAGATAGGGCAGCTTCAACAGCTACATATCCACATGGAGACACCATTGTGGGTGGCGTTAACGGCCTCCGCGTGCGACCCAGTCCCGGTTGACAGCTTAATGTGGTTACCACCACAACATAGATCACACATCTCATGCCCCATTCTAAACCACTCCCTTCGGATCTGGGATGGGACGAAATACTCCGGGAAACTAATTTCTCCACACCTTCCACTAATGCGAATTGTTAAGAACCCGATGTTTCCCCCGGGGTTAGACCCCAAAGGGTTTAGTTGGTGGGAGCGGGCGGGGATTAGCAAACTCCACCATCTCCTGTCCAGAGGCGAGATAATCTCCTGGCCTGCACTGCAGGAAAGGGAGAAAGCCCCGCCATCAGAACAGTTTAGATATCTGCAACTCCGTCACTGGATTGCACCCCTGCTAAAAAACAAGACGGAAGACTCAGATATGACTCCCTTTGAAAAATTGTGCGCGCGAGGGACCCCCACCACGGGTCTTGTATCCACTATTTACTCGAGCCTTGTAGCACTACCCGCCAACTCAAAACATGGGTACATGGCCAGATGGGAGTCGGATCTGGGCTTGGTAAGGGATAGGAGAGACTGGGAGGAGATATGGACTGGAATAAACAGGTGCTCGATCAATGTCACAACCCTGGAAGCAGCATACAAGATGCTCACCAGGTGGTACCTGGTGCCCGCACGCATAGCTAAAGCGATCCAGGGTTACCCCGCCCAGTGCTTTAGAGGTTGTTCAGTGGAAGGCTCCGTTCTACACATATGGTGGGAGTGCCCGAAGGTTAAGAGATTTTGGTCCCGAGTTTTTGGCCTCCTGAGCACCCTTCTACATGCCCATATACGTCGGGATCCTTGGGTAGCATTATTGCATGTGAAACCGGAGGGTATCACCAGAACCCAGCACGCCCTGCTCACTCAACTTATGCTGGCAGCTAAACTAACGATTGCTAGCTCCTGGAAGAAACCGGGAATCCCCTTCCAGGCAGTAAAGGACAGGCTTAACGGTATTTTAATTAACGAGAAATTGACTAGCATCCTGAGGGATTCACACACCAAATTTATCAAAGTATGGGAGCCTTGGGTGGAATACGCCTACCCGGAAGCATGCAATATTATGCTACAATGAGCAAAGATCTCCCTTTCTTTCTCCCTTTCTCCCTCTTTCTTCTTTTTTTTTTTTTTTTTTCTTTTCTTATTTTTCCTATTTTCTTCCCCCCTTCACTGTCTTAGGCCACCCTCCCCCCCCCGTAACCCTCCCCCCCTTGCATCCACCCCACTCCCTCCCCTCCTTCCCGCTGGGCTGGGCGCCCGGCGATGTCCGTTGACGGACCTCTCTGCGCGCTGGGCGGCGGGCTGGGGTTTAGCACAACGGATGCCACTAGAGATAGGCCATTCAGGTTGACACACTGACAACAAACAAATGGCTAATGTTGTGCAGACATATATATTTTATGTTGAAAACGCTATCTGTCTCCATGTACTGTCTGGCTATGTACCAATTTGAAAAATTGAGCATCTACATGTTGTACAACAAATGTATACCATTGTCATCTGTGTACTTTGAAAAAGAAAAATCCAATAAAAAAGATTGAAATAAAAAAAAAAAAAGGCTCATAACATGCAGTAGATGCAAGTAGGATGGTTTTTAATGTGGGCAATCTGTATGTACAGGGTGTGGGAAACATAAGATAGACTCTTATTCAGGGTGAAGGTCCGCTTTAGGGTCAACTGGTGGCAATTTCTTCAGTACGGTTTCTGAATTAGCAGCTTTATCAGTTAAGCCTCTATATTTAGAGTTGCATAAGGACAATGCCATCTTCCATTTAAGCAGGATTTTCTTCCTAAGTTGGTTTCTTCATTTTATCCTAATGAAGAGGTGGTTTTGCCATCCTTATGTCCAGCTCCAGTTAGCCATAAGGATAGGGTCCTTCATTCCCTAGACGTAGTAAGAGCTCTAAAATATTATATCTAGGCTACACAAGCTTTCCGTGAGTCTGAATCCTTATTTGTTATAGCTGAGGGGCCACAAAGGGGTCTTCCGCCAGCTAAATCTACCATCAGCTGATGGATTAGACAAGAGGTGATAAAGGCCTATATCTATAAGGGGAGGAATCTCCCCTTTCAGGTTACAGCTGACTGTACATGAGCTATTGGACCGTCCTGGGCTTTTCAGCACCATGCCTCGGTAGAACAGGTATGCAAGGCTTCTACTTGGTCTTCAGTTCTTACATTTACCGTTAGTGCCTTACTCCCTATCTGCTAGGTTACTATATCTACTATATCTATTCCCGGAGTGTGTACATTTGTAAATAGTTGTTCAGCAAAAAAAAAATAATTAAAATAAATGGAGAGGTATCTCATATTTCTTGTTTCCAACAAAGACACGGGGCTTCTTAGGATGCCTTATCCTCCCATGCGACTGTGTCTACTGCTTTCCAGTTACTGAATTGTGGAGGTACAGCTGGAAGTATATAGAGGACGAGAGAAGCCACACCTTTCTGTCTTGCAGTCCACACCCTTCAGTTGAGAGTTAACCCATTCATGACTGATTGCTGACAGCTTGGAGTGGATATAGAAGAGAAATCAATTCTACAGGTGAGAATCACAGAATTATATTTTTCACATGTTGCCAAACAGGGCTGTTTCAAGAGGAGGGCAAACAGGGTGACTGCCCTTGGTGCCAAGGAAATGCCATGGATGAGGGTCACCCTCATCCCAACCATCCTTTTTCCTGCAGATGTTTATGCAAACTGTTGTGGTGCAGGCCATAAGACAGGCCCTTCTCCCAGGGTCAGGCCATTATAGGTAGGGCGGTGAAAGCCGTGTTCAACCTATTAAGCAAATAAGCAGTTGGTACTGGGCAGTGAAGGTGACTGAGAAGAGTAGGCACTCTGGTCAGGGTGCACTGGGTATGCTACTGAGGCAAGTTTGTGGATGGCCCCCGGGGCTCTGTGTATATGGGAGAGGCATGTAGTCCTGCAGCCTAACCCCCTAAAAACTCAGGGCCCCAGATATGCCCCAAAGCCCCCGTGACAAACCAATGCTGCACACACAAGAAAGAATATAAGAGAAGACAAGATTTTAATGAATGCAGGCATATACACAGAACAATCCAATCACATAGTAACTGAAAGTAACTAAATCACTGTATATGTAGCTCCACAGAGGAGAAAGGTAAGTCCAGCAGCAAAAGGAACCTACGTGTTACATGACCATGGAATTGGTCACTTCCTCAGGATCTCTGAAGAAGTGACCAATTCCATGGTCACATCACATTACTTTCAGTCTCTTTGTTTATTCGCTTCACCCTTGGTGTGTTTTTTATTATACTGCTGTACTGTTGGTGCTTTTGCACAGATCACATTAGTAATTTGATTTGCAATTAGCCTGCTTGAGACAGCTGGGCGTGCTCTCTTATTTGATTGAAAATGTTTCACTAGCCTTCCAACTGGCTTTTTCAGTCACAGACTTGTACGGGAGTTTAGCAGCCAAAAGGTTTTAGCTCCAATCCACATCATCTGTCTGCCATAAACTGTATGTAGGGGAGATGTTGATTTTATTAGACTAACTGAAGATATTAATTGTTATTACACTGCCTTGGACTGCCTTACACTGCAAACATCATATGTCCCAGCCCCAACCTCTTTTTAAACTTGGGTTCTTCACACCTCTTTTGAACCACTCCAATGCACTCCAAATAGTGTTCATCAGATGTAGGTACATAGCTGAACCCTAGCTAGAGGAGCTGGTCTTTGTATGCTGCACCATCTACTGGTGTAACTGCTGTTTGGATTCACCTGTTTGAGCATTGCTCACTGCACTGCACTTCATAACATCTCCTTGTGTTGAGTAAACCAGCTGTTGCCTCATTGTGTCGATATTGGTTAAAGATTTTTTTCTGACACCCCGCCTACATATGGGATGACCATATTCTTTCCCGTCTTGCACCCCATCTTCACTGGTGTTTGTGTGTTCTGTCCTATGCATTTCCCTAATGCGATTTTTAGGGATATACAGGGGCCCCTTCTATGCCAGGCAGGGGCCTTAAGCATTGGTCGGTGTCAAAATTAAATATGTTAATAAAGAATCATATATAATATAATCACACATTAATCATTAAAGCCTGAGTTTATTTGATAGAAAACTACTAAGCTGACCTCCATCCCTCGCAGTGCCCCACAAAAAACTTAGTATAATACTGGTCCCAGGAGTCGTCTATCCCTGAGTTCATTTTCATCTCTATAGCCAGACTATCTAATTTCTTTTTTATCCCATTCTTGACTGATTGCTGACGGCCTGGAGTGAATATAGTAGAAAAATCAATTCTACAGGTGAGAATCACAGAATTATATTTTTCACATGTTGCCAAACAGGGCTGTTTCTAGAGGAGGGCGAGCAGGGTGGCTGCCCTTGGTGCCAAGGCCATTGGGGGCGCCCCTCATCCCAACCATCCTTTCTCCTGCAAATGTTTATGCAAACTGTTAGTGGTGCAGGCCATAAGACAGGTCCTTCTCCCAGGGTCAGGCCATTATAGGTAGGGAGGTGAAAGCTGTGTTCATCCTATTAAGAAAATAAGCAGTTTGTGCACATCTGGTACTGGGCAGTGGAGGTGACTGAGGAGAGTAGGCACTCTGGTCAGGGTGCACTGGGTATGCTATCTTTATTCATAAAACATTACCTAAATGTAAAAATATAATTTTTTGTATATGCTTTATTTATATTGTGAAGAAAATGCAGAAATGTATCTAAAACCTGAGGATACTCTGCCAATAATGTTCTGACATGAGACAATGGGCTAGGGGATTTCACACATTAATCATTAAAGTTTGAGTTTATTTGATGGAAAACTACTAAGCTGACCTCCATCCCTTGCAGTCCCCCCTTGCACATTCCCTACCTCCCTAATCACACGGAAGCTCCTGACACCATCATCTGGCCATATTATCTGGAACTCTTATTAGGGCTGATTAGGCCCTACCCCCAGTGGATAGCTTCCATCTCCTTTATCAGGATCCATGCCAGTCAGAGCCATAATCACTGTGGGGTTTGGAATAGAGGCGTCTATGGGCTTTTCCATCATTCCCTGGACACATGGAAGGCAACAACAGACACAGATTAGAAAAATAACACTCACAACATGAATAACCATAGCAGTCTGAGACAAAATTCCTTCCCATCCAGCAAAAATTGTTCCAGGAGTCGTCTATTCCTGAGTTCTTTTTCATCTGTATAGCCAGACTATCTAATTTCTGAATAGCTATGGTGGTCTTTCCGTTTGGACCTAAATTGCCTGGTATGTAGGTGCAGCAACTTTCACTTATCATCTTACAAACTCCTCCCTTTTATGCCAGTACCATGTCTAATGCCATTCTGTTCTGTTATGCCATAGTTGAAGTCGGACCTAATTGCTCTGACTTTTCTTTCAATGCATCTTAAGTTGCATTTACAAATCTTTGCTGATTGTACTAGAGATAATTAATCCAATCAACATGTTTACAATGTGTCACTATGGGAGCTAGGAAAGATTTAAATCCTGCTTTTACCTGGTCTCTGGCTTTAAATTCATCTGGTTCCCCGCTGACTTCCCATTTACTTCTGGATGGGGTGACTTGCTGTTCACCTTCATAAATGTGTGCATCAAAGTTAACTTTGGGCATTATAAGGAAAGGCATTATTATTTTTACAAATGCACACTCTCCTTTCCAAAACTTAGTCAACTTATGTCTTAATTTTCCACCGCCAGAGAATATCTCCCACATTTTGGGTTTTGTTTACCAGTAGGCAACCTGAAACACTGGAGCTGCCATTATGCTTACAAAATCCCCTTCAAACATCCCCTTCAAACATACCCACATTTATGGTGCCTAGAATAATAGGTAAAGTTCCCAGGGTATACATTAATGCTCGGAACAGGCAGTACAGTATTCTTTAGTACAGGGTAGTTCTATTTCCACTGTTCACAACCAGCATCATAGCATTAATATAGACACTAATGAAATGACTAACGTTCCTGCTCCACTGGCAAATGGGGAAGCACATGGGGGCCTTGCCATAGCACAAACATAACAGTCTGATTTGTTCTTGCTCCTCGCAGTGTAGTGAGCCCATTTAACCCACAAATTAGTATCACTATCAAATCCTGTCTTAGAAGCAAAGCTGTCTTCAGGTGTTGGTTTAGACATGGCCTTTCCATTCTGTAATTATTCTCTTATCTTTCATGTGCCTAGGGGATCATCCTTAGGTTTTGGTTTGGTTGATTTATTCCTTATATCTCTTAGATGGACGGTACCTTGCTGAGTTTTCCTGGCAGGGTAATATCCTCCCAGAATGTATGTACCTGTCTCTGGGACTGGAGTTCTCTATTGTGAGGGTCAGAGGGTACCTCCGGTTTGCGGGGGATGACCTATAATTCACTATAATTCACCATAGGCATAATGACACCAGCGCACATTTGCAACCACAGATGCTTAGTCATGATTCTCAATTGAAATTTTCTTGCAGTGAGAGACATGAATCTACAATCCTTTCCCTTCCAGCTTGACAGACTTGGGCGTCACGAACAGCACATGGATGAGAAAACTCGAGAGTGTATTTCAGATGTTTTGCCAGTGCAATTACAAAGCTAGACAGGTTATCATATTTCATGCTCAGTTGCTGTGGAAAGTACAGTCCTAACCTTGGGCTAGACTCAAATAAAACCCCTTGTGGTGATAGCTTCTCCGCCCCTCCTTGGCGTATGTCTAATGCTGAACAAGGCTAATGGTAACACTTCTATCCAGGGTTACCCTGTCTCTTGTGTTGCTTTCAACACCCTATTCTTTATTGTTCCATTTCAAATCTTTACCTTTCCACTGCTCTGGAGGTGGTAAGCGGTGTATAAGGCCAAATGGGAGCCTACTGCTGATCTCTTTCGTTAGATTTGCTGTGAAGATGGGGCTGTTATCAGATTCTATCACTTCCAGGAGCCCAAAACAGCACACCACTTCGCTGAGCAGTTTCTTCGCAGTAGTCTTCGCTGACTGGTTTCTCACTGAGAAGGCCTCTGACCATCCTGAAAACATATCCACAACCACTAGCACATATTGAAACCTCGAGCAGGGTGGCATCTGGATGTAGTCATCTTGAATTCTTTGGAAAGGATAAAGGGGTTTTGCTAGATGTTTCTCCGGTGTCGTCTTAGTCCCCCCTAGGGTTGCACTGTCCAGATTTGACAACTCGCTACATATCTTGCCGTAAGTACAGTGATACCTAGTGCGAACCAGTAGGCCTCAATCAGATGGTTCATATTCATTTTTGACCTGTGGTCTTGTCCATGTGCCCATTCTACTATATCAGGAAAGAGGGCTCTTGACAAGCAAGGTTTTCCAGAGGGTCCTCACCAGATGTTATCTGGGTCCTGGACTGCCTTCCTTAGATGTCTTCACCCGTAGCCATGGCCTGCGTCTTTTTGAGGTCTTCACCAAGGGAGGACATATGAGGTGAGTTCTTCCTTGTCAATGTTTGGGCCTGGCCTTCCTCAACAGGCTGTTTCTCAGGCACTCCTGCACCCATAATCAACCTCACCATGCCCTCTTCTTCCACTTTCACCTGTCCCCTAGCAGCTTCCTTCACCACCTGATCTGCCAGGTGATTACTTCAACTGAACTGACTTTGCCATGGGCTTTTACTTTTAGTATTGCTACTTCAATGAACAAAGCACCCAGCAGTTCTTTTACCAGGTCATGATGTTTGACCATGCTTCCAGATGCAGTGACAAATTTTCTTGCAGCCCACAGTGGGCCATAATCGTGCGTCACTCCTTAACCATATCTTGAATTTGTGTGGATATTTGCCTTCCTTCCTTCTACCTGCTGGCAAGTTTTGGTAAGTACAATTAGTTCTGCAGCTTGTGCTGACAAGCTGGGTTCAAGAGCCTGTTTCGATAGCACTTCAGTGTGTGTGGTCACCGCACAATCTGTATGGAATTTTCCATGTTCATCAGCATACCTGCTTTCATTCACAAACAGTGCCATATCTGCATCAGTTAAAGGTTTGCCACAATTGACGGTATCCCTAGATAGCACAAAAACTCATCATCATCTTCAGTGTCCTACTCCCCAAATGAGAGTGGGAGAAGTGTGGCAGGGTTTAGGACCTGATACCTTATCAGGGTGACATTGTTTGGAATCAGAATGGAAGCTTGAAGCTTCAAATGTCTCACCTGGAATAGATGTTTGGGTTGGGTCTGTTTTAGAATAGTTCATATGTCATGAGGGGCCAGGGCTTCCAAGGGGGGGCCCAAAACAATGTTGTTCAAATTGTTGCTGTCTTGTTCAAAAATAAATGAGCTACAAAGACTGCACTCATACAGGAGGGGGCACCACACGTAAGGGAGTCAAGACAGGCCGAGTAATAGCCTAGAAACCATTGCCTTCCCCCGTCTTGGGTAAGTACTTCTGAGAATGACGTTTTTGTAGCAGATTTGCTCCTAAGAGATTCATAGGGCAGGTTTTGAAACTACAAACTGGGACACAACCTTGTGGGTTGAGTTTGTCTAAGAATGTAAGAACTTGGTAAGGGGTAAGGGTGTGTGCTTACCATCCACCCTCACATAGTCAATGGAGTCTAGAGATACACAGTCTGCCATGGGTAATTCGCTTTGTCTAATGACACTTCCGGCTGCGCCAGAATCCACCAAACACATTGTAGGTTTTCCTTCTAAATTAAAGGTAACTTGTGGCACTGGGCCCATAAGGTCCCTTACTGTGGCTATGAAATTAGTTGGGAGGACCTTTTGGCTGTGGCTTATACATTTTGGGCTAGTGGTATGGTGATGCTGGTATGTAATGACGGACTTCTGTCTCCACCGGTCCCCAAAATGGTTGTATTTGGTTTCTTCCCCCCAACCGGGTGTCTTTTTTTCTTGGGGCCTTATGCTTTCTTATACTACATCTTGCCACAATTGAAACAGCAAACTGTCAAGGGATCCCTTCTTGGGCTGTTGACCTTGGTACTGAGGCAAGTTCATGTACGGTAGCAGGGAATGGGATGGCAGACCTTGTGGGACAAGTTGTAAGGGTTCTGTTGGTTGACCCTCGCCCAATATCATCACTGTGGTTTTCTTCTTTTCTATCTGGCTTTCTATTCCCTTTGCAACCAGAACTACAATACTAACGGGTAGGTACGACCTGTACTCTGGGCAAGCATGTGGCTTTCTGATTGTCTCCCTTAAGCCATACACAAATGATGTGGACAACATATTCTCATGCATTGGATCCCTGTGGCTGTAAACACCTGGATCAACCTTCCGCTCCATTTTTCCACTGTTTCATCTTTTTCTTGGGACATATTATGAAGACTGATGGCTTGCCCAGCCAGCCTATTTTTAGCCCAGTCTTTCACCTTGTCTAAAAAAGATATTCCAGACTCATAAGTGGTGTAATTTCCCTTTGAGTTAGGGTCCCTTTAAGTACTCCTTAATATTGGGGGAAAAGGCTTTCTCCTGTCCTTATCTGCAAGTCCTTCAGGTCTCTCCAGGAGGCAACATAAGTATTTTGAATCTGTTTTAACTACCTGTAGAAAAACATAGGTTGTTGTTCTGGATCAGGTAAGGTATTTCCCAGGGTGTGCAGTTGGTTGGGGGAGAAACTGACATATCTCAACCCCCTTGGTCTCTGCTCAGTATACAACTGGTCCTGGGCCTCTCCCACTAACTGTTTTAAAAGGGCCTCTTGGCTCAGGGTGACCTTGTCTCTCCTCTTGGGTTTTCTCTTAGGAAGAGGTGCACAAGCCAGAGCGGCAGCATACCACACCTCTCTATCAGAATCGAAAGAAGAGTCTGAGCAACTCGGAGCTCTCCCCTTCCACATTTTGGTAGATATGTGCTGAGGTCACTTGGCTACCTGGACCCGTTGGTGGTGCCCCCCACCTGGGATTACAGTAGGGTCCTGCCGGACAACTGGGGATGCCGGCCTCTGCAGAACATTCTGCAACTGTTGTATTAATTGGGCCTGTGGAGTTTGGATCTGGACTACTGTCTGACTAATTACATTCCTTCCTTCACTTCTGGCCCTTTCAATCTTTTGTGGGGTCATATGAGGCATAACATTACAAAAGGTGCAGTTTGTGGGAGGCTTGAACTATGAGACATCTGGGTTTAACACTGGATATAGGGGAACATAAAAGATTGGTTTACTGACAGTACAGTTGTTAACAATTGCATTTGGCCCTTCCACAGGAGATCATCAGAAAGTGCACTGGAAGGTTGTTCTAGTGAAATTAGGTTTTACGGAAGTGGATTCGCCTCCTCTAATTCCTGAGACACCATCAGGGCAGTCTTAATGAGGGACGGATACAAAGGTAGAGGAAAGCGTGTCAACTCCTCCCCTGACTGCACCCTCCCACAGACCTCGCAGTGCATTTCCTCATTCTTATTGATTTCCGAGCAGCTTTCACAGCACACCAACAGAGAGGGCGGTGGCTGATTCTCGGCGTCACACTTGTGCACAAACTTTCACGACAATTTTCCTCTCTCTCATATTAAGGTCATCAACATACTTTGGAGCTTTACACCATGCCATGGCACTACTAAACAAATTCTCATCTTTTAACTTTCCTTTGTCTTTCTCTAAGCCCTTCTTGCCATTCTTCAAAATTCATCCTGCCATATCTGTTTAATCCACATACTTTCATCAAGCTTTTAAACTTTTCAGCATGCATAGAACCTTCACACTCTGCTACCAATTCAACAGCAAATTTCTCTCCGTATAACACCCTCTCACAGGGGAAACACCTTGTGTGTGGTTGTCCATTTTTTCACAGTCCCTATCGGTCTCAAATCAGTAATTCAGTCAGTTGAGATCTATGGCTTCAAATGAGAGTATTTGCCCGGAAGGCAGTCAAATGCACATTGATTTCACAGAATATCTCTGTCGAAACTGCAACGTTGAAGATTACACAAACAGACTTTTTCTCAGCCCCCAGGTATGTCTTCATAACACAGAACACAAACCAACCAAGACCGTATCTCTTCAGTAACTATGTACCTTTACGAGGTGCAGACCATAAAAATTACCATCCAGGGTCCTTACACACAGACAGGGTATAGACAGTGTTATGGTCAAGAAAACAAGTTCGTACCTCTTATGGGTTGATCTGGCCCAGCTGGTATGCTGTGTCTGGCGGTATTCTCCCGTAGTCGTGGTCACTCCCGATCTTCGGCAGTCTCTAATGTTGGGCGCCAATTTACAGGGATATAACAGGGGCCTCTTCTATGCCCAGCAGGGGCCTTGGACATTGGTCGGTGTCCAAATCAAATATCTTAATAAAGAAGTCAAGCAATAGAGATGCACACGCTGAACATGTGTACAATGCTGTAGCAGGGAGAGATCTCTGCCTCCTCCCCTCACAGCTCTTTATTTATACCATGGAGTAAAACATCACACATGAGCAAAATGATCAGGATCCGCTATTTAGAAACTGCCCTTTTGGAAGAGTGCATTTCAAACTCTGAGATGTCCAGGGATAGGAAGCACATTTTTATGGAGAACCGCTGGCTGCCACATTGATAGTGAGTAATAGAGAGACTCACTCAGGGTGGCTGTGTTGCATATGAGCCAATCAGGGGCTGCACATCTGGCTGCATATATTTGCTGGTAGTTTTAATTCCGTTGTACAGTATTATTCTGAGGCAGCTTTTCAGACACACACAGCTGGACATTTCTGTAAAGGCAGCCCTATATGCTCCGAGATAGCCTCTGTGTTCTTAAGGAAAGGATATCTGGGCAACAGTATAGGCTGTCCAACTGACAACTGGAATAATCCTTTGCTTTTTGTCAGAAAATCCTAAGCCACCATAGCTTGTCAATCACAAGATTTAGACAAGAATCTGGAAGCAAGTATACACCACATGCAGACAGAGTTGGTTGTCACCACTTTTTAGCTTCATACATGCTTTTCAATACATGCTTTTTCGGACCTGTAAATCCTGATGACCATAGCAGAAGGCTGAGTTGGTCAGGGATTGGACACGGGGAAAGGATCTGTGTAGGCCATGGGTGAGTTGGGGAAGCAGAAAATTAGGGCAGTAAGTGGAGTCGGTAATCCCTTTTTATTATTACTGCACTGTTTTGTCCTTTTAGCATATGTACCAGAGTTTTGTTGAGTTTTGACAGAGCATTGCCCCACTCCAGAAGGTTCTAGGTTCCTCTTTGCCTTCCAAAATTGACAAGTGGAGACAACGATAGAAAGTTCCACCCTTTGCCATGTGCCCATGCCAACTGACCATTGTGCAAAGAATAATAAACCACACAAATATATGAGAATATGAAATTTGGTTGCTGCCATGTAGCCATGTCTTCTATGCCATACAAAGAGGTCTTTATACCGCCAGGAGGTAACTGATGCTAGGCCCACTAAAATTGAAATCCTTGGCCATGTCTTCAAATATGCACCCCAGTTCATATGTGGGCAGAAAGGTGAATCACTATTACAATCTAGAGTCTAGATGCGGCTATTAAACCAAATTATACAAATTGTTATATGCTTAGCTAAGTGATGGGAGATGTGACAGTCATGGTTGACCTCAAGTGCTGCTCCTGACATCATTACATTAATATAATATTAATCCATCCAAGTAATCTACATGTACTTATACAGTGCCTCAGTATAAGTCACTGGGCCCATATCAATTATTATTGTTGGAGTTGGAGGCTAAGTGGTGCTTTTTTGTCATGTGTTACCAAAAACAAGTATTTAAAGAGGAAAAAAAACATGATTTTCACTATGCTGGGTTTTCTACCTCCTGTTTGGTATATCCTAATTTAGGTTTCCCCCGCTATGTGTATCCCCCTAGATCCATATAATTATACATTATACTAAAGTGTGCATTGCACAAGTACTAATTCATATGAGGATACGTGCTATACTTAAATACTACATGGAGGGAACAAAAAGGAGGATAAAAAAACAGGGAATACAAAAGGATCAACACCACCAGATTGTAGATAAGACAGCATTCCACCATGGACACATGCACCAACGGTGTCACGGATTTCTCAGCAGAAAAATCCCCTTTTATCGAATGACCAGTAATTGAGAGCTACGAGACAGAGGCGGATATGCAGCAAACCATGTTTAATGGTGATAAGTGAACTGAGCACACTCAAACCAGGCTGCTGTACAGATTTACAATATGAACATATATATATATATATATATATATATATATATATATATATATAAGGTAACTATGCAGAAATATAGATAAACATAAACACACTCTGGGTTCTGTACGTATACACAGGTAGAGTCAGGAAACATACATGCATAAGGATCCAGTGAAAGTCCATAGTCCAAAGGCAGACACATGGCTGAGACAGGGAAGGCAAAACACAAAGGCTGTGGCAGGAGTTCTGGGTTCTGAGTTCTGGGTTCAAGATACAGAGTCCGGGTCTTGATACAGAAGACAATGCAATGCTGATCCACTGGCTCCAAGTGTGGATCAGCTTATAAAGAGCAGGAAGTCAATAGCACAGGTGCTGGCTAATCACCAGCACCTCCAACTGCTGGTGGAACAGCGTACAGAAGGAAGTCCAGGAAATGGAGCCAGCCAAAAGCAGTACTGAACAGATTCAGGCTCCCAAGCTGTGGAGGAACTCCAGACCTGACAAACGGGTTATGTGACCTCCTTAGTCCCTTCCTCAGGGTGTGGTATTTCCTTTGTTCCCATGCAATGTTCAGCATGCATTACATTTTGCTTTAGCTCTGCCACTCTGACCGCCAAGCAGAGTAGAGAGTGCATCGTTGCCCACTTGCCTGCTCTTTCGCGCTTACACAAGCCAGGCTTTACAGAATGGTTGGCACGGGTACGCACAGATAGAGGCAAGCCGGGATGCAGCAGCCACGACCTAAGCAAGCACTGTAGGATCGATTGAGCTGTGAGTTTTGCAGTGAGCACTCCACAAAGAAGGATACTCTATGCCGGTGGTTGCTTCTCTTTAAGTTAGAAACTTTTTCTAAAAACATATGCAGTGCTGGATGAAGTGAACGTTTTCATTCATGTTGCTGACTAGGTACAAATAGATTTTTGCGTTGCTGTATCTTCTTCAGTTCGTATTTTGTAACTTGATTAATGTGACTTTGAATGACAGATCAGCGGGTTGGCTTAAATCATCATCGGGAAGCTCTGATGGCATTTACAACAAATTCATGCTCAAATTAAAACATTATCAAAGATGCACTTTCTTTTCCCATCAATCTTTTACACTCCACAGCGAAAACTGTTCAGTCAAGTTACATTATTCTGTGATAAACACCCTAAGCAGGATCATATATTGCATGGCCTGTGCAGAAGCATTTTACTGAAAAAAAAGAAAATATATACAGTTCCAAGTACACTCAATTTTTCTAAAAGAATATTGTAAAGCTTAGTAGCAACCGCTGCTGCCATATTTGTTTTGCCTGTTCTGTAACAGGCTGAAGATGTAAAACAAACAGCACTTACCTTCCAGTCCACAGGATTGTGAAACTGCAAAAGAAAGTGCACAAAAACTAGGTTGTTCAATTTTAAAAAATCACTTGGGTTGGGGCATTTTTAAAGGTGAGGGACATCATTTTTTCAATGAGATAAGAGTATTTTTCTTTAAGTTTGGAAATAACAGCGCCCTATGGCCCATGTAAAATAGTTTGGCATTTTCTTCTGCATACCCCATAGTGCCTTGTTGTTTCTAAATTCCTATAGAAATAAACTATAACTCACTTGAAAAATTATTTACCTCATCTATAAGAGTGCCTTATCACAGTTATAGGTAATTTCTGGGGTAAAACTGGAACCAACAATTTTTATTGCACTTTTTGTGTGTGTTTAAATTAAAAAGCTCATTGAGATGCAGGTTGCAGTTCACACCACAAGGAACACCAGTAGTGCACCTTACTTTACCAAATAATTAGCATTACCCGCATAGCCCTGTGGTCTGAGTGGTCTTGCTCTGGCTTTGCAGTTGAGAGCTTGCTGCCAAGCGACCCTCACTGAAAAATGCACAGTATCAGCAGTGGACACTCCCTGCTGCCACTCAACAAGGAAGGCTGGGTAGGGAGTGTGGTGTTCGCAACAGAGCTGACAGCATTGAAACCAGAGTGCTGCAGCATGCAGGACTCCATGTGATCAGGCCTGCAGGCTAGCATATAAATTATGCCTATTTTTTTGTCTGGGCATAGATTTTAAGTTCCAGTATAATTATTCAGCGGAGATTAAATATGTTATCTAAAGGTAATGAGAAAATGTAAAAAACAGCAATAACACTTGGTGGCATGCATAGCCGCTCGTCCAATCAGCGCTCTTGGATCCACTGAAGCCCCTTTGTCCAGGAGCTTGTCTGATATGAGCGGTTCCATCTCACTGAAGGCCGCATCCCTCGCTACCATCTAACAGGGAGTGTGGCTGCACGGCTATTCACAAATGCTTGGCGCGAACACGTACCCTGCTGAAGGGATAGTGGGCATGTGGTCACTGCTTGTGCATGTGCCATTGGACTGAGAAAGAAGGCGAGTTTATGGATGACCTGGGGAGGTTTCACACAGGTATCCTAATTCTAAATGCCCCGGGGGAGGGAATCAATCGGCCCGGGATTCTTTTAGATTCCTGGGTTGGTCGCTGTGGGTTTTGGTACACTTTAATGAGGAACATTAGAGGAGTTTGACGCACTACTCAAACCTCACCAGCCTGCTGCTCCCCCCTTACCTTGTTGGGGAATCTATCTTCTGGGTCCCTTGAATCCTGGTTGACCTCTGTCAGGCAGTGCCATCTTGTTTCCCATCAGACACTGTGCATATCTTCCTTTCGTCTCGCACCTGTACTGTGCAGATGGATACACTGTAATGGGGGCCCAAAGGAAAGCAGTGAGACTTGAATAGCAGCTGACACAGCGCTTAAAGCAGAGGAGCGCTTCTAAAGCCACTGCTGTCATGTAGCATGAGCTAAGCCAGCAGGCGGTAGAGAACTGGGCCCTGGATCAGCAGGATGTCCCATATCTGCTGGCGGTGACATCCAAAAGGTAGGCAGGGCCCTGTGGGGGGGGATCGGTCATACTTTGAAATAGGTACATTGTTCCTCTTTAAGCCTGACCACCTCCTCCCACTGTTTGCCACCTTTTTAGACAAGTCTATCATCTGGCAACCCACGTAACAAACTTGACAACTTTCAAAGCTATTGCCACCAGACTTATTTGTACATACTACTTAATAATTAACAACAATAATAGGTGTTTATATGCCTCATGCCTTATATGCCACATATAGGAATGTGCTCTCCGCATTTAACCCCTCCATGCATTGAGTACAAAAACAAACCCACCAGTGAACCAAACTAGTGAACAGTGAGTGCACACATGCCCGCAGCAGTAGGCTGCTGCATCAACAGCGCCCAGGGAGTAGTTGGGGGTTGGGTGCCTTGCTCAGGAGCTCTTCAGTCATGCTTTCAAGACCCAAACTCTTGTTTCTACTTTTGCCCTTTAGTTTGTAAGCTCGCAAAGGCAGGGCCCTCACACCTATGTGTTATAAGTATTTTATTTATTTCACCCACTCTAAAATTTTTACCATGTCCAGTGGATAACGGCGCTTAAACCGGACCTTCAGCGTGATTTAATGAAAAGCCCAAACTCTTAAAAAACAGTTCCCCAGCATCTAAAATTAATATATTTTACGTTTTTAGTCACTAACCTATTATTCTTTACCCCACTGGGCTGCAACTCTGTTTAGGAATTTAGGATACGGGCGCCGCCATCTTGACTCAGAAGCATCACACTTACTGAGAAGAGGAGAGTGGGGTAAAGTACAGGGGGATGGGTTATAGCTGTGCTTTGCTCAGAGCAGAGCTGGGGTCAGGTAAAGGTCAGCAGTCCCAGAAAGCAGCACAGTCAGGAGGCACTTCCTGTTTGCAGGCTGCCTGATAAGATGGTGGCTTCCATAAGCCGCCATCTTGGATGTTTAAAGGCTCATAACATGCAGTAGATGCAGGTAGGATGATTTTTAATGTGGACAATCTGTATGTACAGGGTGTGGGAAAATATAAGATAGACTCTTATTCAGAGTGAAGGACCGCTTTAAATAAACAACAATAATAATACTGTACATACAGGGAATATAGAAAAGATGACCCCTTCCTGGAGGCTTAGCAAAGTAAAACACTCTAAAATAGGGGTTCCCAAGCAATGGTACAAGTAACTTGTGCTACTCAAGATCCTTTCTGGTGGTCCTTATCCATGTCACAGACTGATATGTACACCATCCTGATTTGTAGCCATCTAAACTTACCCAAGACTGATTTGTTTCATTAGTAGCAAACCGCTCTAAAAGGTGCTAAAATAGTTGCTATAAATGTGCATTGTTTTGTATTTCATGTGCTTTATATGGCTATTTTGTGTGAGTTTAACACTTTTTAGGTGCTGACAACCCATGCAGACCGCCCGGGTAGTACCTGGAAAGCAGTATAGTTTCTTTGGGAGCTGATAGGATGAGTGTGAGCTGCAATAGATATATACAAACAAAAGAACAGTACTGTCTGGGGTCCCTTTATCAGTATTACATTTTTAAGATTATAAAATGGCTAAAATATCTAAGGAAGATGAAGCATAACAATAACATTCATATAGGTATTTAAACTGGTTTCTCTAGGTCACAAATTGTCAAGCTTGATTTCTTGCATGTCAAAGGGTAAATCAGTTGTTACTACTGCCTTTACATTATGTTTTAATCTGAGCCTTTTCCAATAACCAGTATCCACTTTCAGAATTTAAGCCAAAACATTGGACTGTGTGAGAGGTTAGGAAGAGAGAGGAGGCCATTTGAGAGACTGCCAGAGGCTGGAGTGCTAGAAACACCTGAAAGTGAATCTTCAGACTTTGTGTAACCCCTGCCTTCCTTCCTTGACACTGAGGTTACAATAAAAAGCCTTACCTCGTCCGACAACCAACGCTGTGCATGGGCACGCTCTGTGTGTGCTCCCGTTCACTTATTCCAGTGAATTATTGGGCAGAACCAGGCACAGATCGTGGCAAGGAAAGCAGTCTTTTTTGTTGTGATGGTCTATCCTGCGCTGCACAGAAAATCGAAGGGGGTAGGTTATCTCTACACTGGACATCCAAGTTAAAGAATTAGTAACTATGCAATTAGAGTGCTAGAAAGTTGTTGTCATGTTAGCCATCAGTGTAGGCAGAAAATCCAAAGTTACAGCAATAACTTAAACAATTAATGGCGAATGAAGTACAATGTGGATAAATGCAAAGTAATGCACCTGGGATGTAATAATCTGCAGGCCACATATGTCCTCGGAGGAGTAAAACTGGGAAAGTCACTTGGTGAGTAGCATCTGGGGGTACTGTTAGACAGTATGCAATGTCAAGCAGCTGCTGCCACGGCCACCAAAATGTTATAATGCGTTAAAAGAGGCATGGAATCACCAGGTAGGGATCTAATATTAACTCTTTACAAGGCACTGGTGTGCCCTCACCTGGAATATGCCGTCTAGTTCTGGGCACCAGTTCATAGAAAGGAGGCTCTGACTATGGGTGCAACCACCAAACTAATAAGAGGAATAAAGGATAAGGTTATGAGGAAAGATTACAGGAATTAAATCTATTTACTCTTGAGAGGAGACCTCTAAAGGGGGACACGATTAACTTGTATACATTTAAACATGTCCTATACAAAATATGTGTAAAAATGATTTAATGTAAAATGCTCTCTGAAGACAAGGGGACACTCCCTCTGTAGGTAAAACAATTCAATCGCCATAGGCGACAATCATTTTGTACCATAAAAGCTGAAGAATAGGCTCCCACAGAAGCTTGTTAAAGCATCAACAGCCTGAAAAAAGGATTAGATGCAGTTTTAGAAAAAAATAACATTAACTGTTACTATTAGCAGTTACATGTAAATAATAATAAAAAAATAACTTTCCTCAACCCCGCCTCTTGGTTGAACTTGATGAACATATGTCTTTTCTCAACAGTATTAACTTTGTAAATATGTAATGCTGTTTATTAGCTAACTCAATAGATTGAAAAGGCAAGATGAATCTTAAAGTGCTTTAAAGGCTTGCCATTTCAATCTATTGAGTTAACCAATAAATGGCATTTCTTTAACTCTGGATCTTCTGCCTAACTATGCAATCACATACTGTATATGTAAAGCATATTTATAACAATGACTTCTTATTAATGAGTCAAACCTAATCTATGTTTGTACTGGTTAAAGATTAATTCCATATAAGTATTGCTGAAGTCATGTATTGTGGTCAGCATTTTGTGTTCGTTAGAACCTACAGTAAGAATATTATAGACAGTATTTCTTACAAATTCTCATAATGACCTAAGTCAGCAGTGACTTAAAGGATGCACAGCTAGGTCACGACTAAGATTCCAAGGTAATAATATCTTTGTACACATAATATCTTTGCCATTTGTCTAGATAATGTCTAGATTTAGTAAAATGACTATCTGGACCTTGTAAGGTGACATAACTGTTATGATTTGTTAGCTTATGTGTATGTCTGTTTCTATGAATGCAGAGTCATTAACTTTTGGCAGCAGGACCTGGCAGCTGTAGAGGAAGATGACTGTACAGAGAAGGAATCAGAATATGAGATCTTCGAAATCCCTTCAGGCCATTATATATGTAGTTTGTTTTATAGTAATTCCATGTGGGTGTCTGCCAGTAAAGCCATTGTAGCTATTGATTAACACTAGTGATGAGTTGAATATCCCTCTGAAGTGTTCTGGTGTAGAGCTACAGAATATTATGCAGTATTATGGTTCTGCATCACCCAAATGCAAATGCAAAGCTTCCTCAAATAGCCCTTTTATTTTTTCTTCTTTCCTTCTATTCTTTTCTTTCTTTAATTCTATCCCATTCCTTTCTTTCTTTCCATCAATGCTTTGTTTTCTTCTTTCATCTGTTTGTTCTGCTTTTCCTTTACTTTCTTCTTTGCTTCTATTATTTTTTCTGTCATTCCTCCTCTTTCTTTTTTTCTGTCAGTCCTTCGATTCATTCTCTCTTTGCTTCCATCTCTTCTTTTCTCCCATTTCTTCTCTCTAACTTCTGCTTTTTTTTCTTTTTTTGATTCTGTCATGGATTCTATGCTTTTGTTCTTTGTTCTTTCGATTTTTTTCAGTTATTTCCTGTCATTTATTATTTCCTTTCATTATTTATTTCTGTCATTCCTTCTATACTTTTTCATTCTTTCTATTATTATTATTTTCTTTCTATTCACTATACACGCAACTTTGGGGGTCTTGCTAAATATTTGGCAAAGCCAGCGTGCCTTGCCTTGTGGTTTGGATTGCAACTTGCGTTCCGGTGATCTTTTTAGTGATAACACACAAAAAAATGCAAAAAAGTCTTTCAGGCTGATTCATTACTAGCACCAGGTAACAGCAGATAAGCGCCTGTACAGCGGCGCTAAGAGCGACCGCTAGTGGTCGCTCTGATCGGCGGTGAGTCGTTATTACAGAGCGCCCCAGTCGCTATAGTAACATGGCCGGCATTGATGAATGTGATGGTTGTGAGTCGCTATAAAGGCACTATGCAGTCACTCACCCAAATCTAATGGTGTCTGGGCGTTCCTATGCTGCTCTAACACCACAACATTTTTGAATCTTATATTGCCAATGATAACATTGGCAAGATATATTTAAAAATATTGTATTTTTTTTTGTTTAAAAACATTTTCTTTGTGTGTGTGTGTTGAGTCAGACATTATTAATGTATATAAAAACAAGACACAAATGTAAATTCAAAACTATAAAAATGTTTTATTAAAGTAACGTGCTGCACAGCGGCAACCCTTATTCCTCCCACCCTGTTGCTGATTCTTGTTCTCCAGCAGCATTTTCCGCGATCTTCGGATGTACTGTCACAGTCTGTGATGCTCCTGTGTGCAAGCAGTTTGAAAGAAAAGACAAAATTAAGGACCACAGCTCAAAATATACAGAAAAAAGTAGAAGTTGCGACTACCAGCCACAGCAGCCACAAATAAAGGAGCACCACCAAAGAAGAAATTCTAGTTTAGAAAATCATTTTATTTGAGTACAAAAACACTTTAAAACACATATACACATCAAGACATTTAAAACCAACCACTGACTACCCCATTCCTGTCTCACCTAATAGTGACCCACAGAAAACAAAATGGGTATCCCAAATGGTGAGGACCCATGTGAAATATTACAATGTTATTGCTGGTAAAACACCACTAGTAATGTAATTTTTTGTGCCGGCACAAAAGATAATTATGCTAATAAAAATTAAAAGATTACCCCTATCTGAAATATCTGAAGCACTAGTGCACATGTAAAAAATATATGCAGTCACACCTGCAGATCCATGAACAAAATGTGTTACAATACAGTAGCTAAAAGTCTATTCAAACAAACAAATGAAACTTATGACATTCTCTCAAAACCTAAGGAGGGGGGGGGGGTCCTACACAGGGGGGAAAGATGGAATCTCTGGCCCCATCCAAACACTGCAGGGTGGGGTGCCAGCCATGAACAGAGGCAAACACGGGGCGGGGGGAGGCTGCATCGGCTCCCAGGTCATAATCCTACATGAGAAACAAAATAAGACAGTACTCAATTATAGCCAGCAACATATAACAATGATACCATATTAGAATATCAAACAAACCTGTACAGAGCGGACCGGAATGTCAGTGTGAACCAGTACATTTTGGGACAACAAATTCAGTGTCCCAAAATGTATGCACATGAGCGAACTGGTGTCACTCTCCCATTCAGAACCAGGGGTTTACTATTTGTATTACCACCTTTTGACCCAATAGATTGGGCTATAATCAAATCTATATTTAAGTATTTACAAAAATTACTATAAGGTGGACCCAAACCATCCAGCACTCTTATTGAGACATATTTAGACAAATGGCGGTTTGGAGAGATATAAGGCAAAGGGGCATGTTTGGTGGAATTAAAAAACAACCTAGAATGGTTAAAGATTTTCACCAAAGTCTTATCCTCAAAGAGGACCAAAACAAACACATTAAGAAGACAATCCCCTCGATTCAAAGAGCAAAAGTTAATTGATTTCGGATCGAGAATCGTAAGTTTGGGTGGGTGTTAGTCATTTTTTCCTGTTTTTTTGGCCATTTACGACTCGCACGAGCCTACGTTCGAATGCGTATATGCTCTTACGATCATCGCAAGTTCGTTCCTAAATTTTAGGATCAAAACGTAAAACTTAGGATCAAATCCTAAAACTTAGGATCAAAACGTAAAACTTAGGATAATTGGATGTGTTTCGGTGTGATTCAGAGAACAGTTTTCAAACCTCTAAATACATTTTAAAAGAAAGCCACTGCCGACACCTTTTAGCAGTCGTATTGCTGTTCTTGAACAGGTTTTTTGGCTATGTGGAGGAGTCTGCGCGTCTTGAGCTGCAATGAACTGCATATATCAGCATGGCCGAGCCCATAAATTGTATTGCAATGCATACCTGATTCATGTATGCCTTATAAAAGCATTTTAATGTGGACCTTAATTAGTCCTTTGCATGTAAACCTTTATTTGGCAATATATTTGCGTTAATTAAAGAAACTTATGTCCTTTGTTATTTATTTTTAAATTGATGTACTAGAATAATATTTTTAGATTGCATTTATTGGTGTAGTTGTTTACCTTTGCTTTGTTTAATTATTTAAGCACATCTTTGGTCAGATGCATCACACTTACTGAGGAGAGGAGAGCGGGATAAAGTGCAGGATGTGGGTTACTGCTGTATTTTGCACAGACACAGCAGAGCTGGGGGCACGGAAAGGTCAGAAATCAAAGAATCCAGAGCAACACAGTCACAAGGCCCTTTCTGTTTGCAGGCTGCCCGATAATACCTGAGCCGCCATCTTGGCTGTTTCTAGGCTCATAACATGCAGAAGTTGCTGGGTGTTTTTTAATATTTGAGAGCAATCTGTATGGAGAGGGTGTGGGTAACCACACCAAAAATTTAAAGTTGTACCATTTGAAGCCAAAATATTAAAATTAAATCCACAAGTAAAAAATGCAAGTTAAGTAAAAATTAAACAAAGTAAGATTTACTTATGCAAATGCATTCATTAATGGTTGGTTACTACAAAATGAATGAAATAAAGAAAAATAAAAGACCAAATATTTAGAATGCACTTTAATGAGGTAAGTTTGTAGTGCGCAGCCGCAAGATCAGAAGGATTTACGTCCAGACAAAAAAGGAAAAAGGGCAAAACCAATGTTGCAACCTGAGAAATGAAACGGAAAAATCAGGATGGAAACTGACATAGGTCTGATTCCCGAACTGCCATACGAACGGACGTATATTTTAGGATAGAAACGTATTTGCTTATAGAATCACTCGCAAGTTCATACGAACGCACGAGCGGACGTGAAAAATAGGATGATCGGCACCCAAATCCAAGCTGTTACATGTTTCTTTGAATCGACCCTATTGTGTGTTATATTGATTATGGAAACTCTGATTTATGAGATACGGGTACCTTTGAGTGCAATAGTCAGTCTCTGTGGGGTTGTACAATAGGGTGCCCAGAGGTCACCCTATATAATAAATTTGGATATCATAAAAGACGGGAGACCCAATGGGAAGGGTAAGTCAACCCAAAAAAGGCACAAAGGACCAGTCCTCATTCAGTCTCCTTTCCCCAGCTGGAAAATCCAACGTAGTTCTCTCTGGAGAAGTTAATTCTTGAGATTACCTCCTTGGGGGCCCAAGCGTACCCTCTCCACTCCAACTACTCGGAGGGAAGAGCAATCACCTCCATGCACCTCCAGGAAGTGGCGGGCTACCGGCGAGATGACCTTACCTGCTGTATGATCCCGTCGTGCCAATTTGATATTAGAGATGTGAGCCTGGATCTGAGTACGAAGGGCATTCTGAGTCTCTCCAACAAAGGCTTTTGGACATCCACATATGAGCTGATAAATGACCGAGCGTATCCTGCAATTTATAAAACATAAGGTCTTAAACCGTTGCCGGGTCAAAGTGTTTGTCACAACCCCCGTTTTTTCCACATATCTGCAGATGGAACAATTGTAACAAGGTGCACACCCGGGTCCAGACATCTGTGCCCAGGGGCGGACTGGCCATCGGGCACACCGGGAGAATGCCGGGGCCTCCCTAGCACTGGCCGGGTCGGTGAACGGCGGAAACAGGGTGGCTGTGGGTGAGTGGCCCATGTGCAGGAGAGTGGCGGAGGTAGCGGCCGGCGTGCCGCGAGGGAGTCAGGTGAGAGGCTTAAAGGCGGGAGCCGGGAGGGCGGCAGACTCATAGCTGTTAACGCGTGGGAGGTCGGCGGCTGAGCATATGAGGTGCGGGAGGTCGGCGGCGGTACTGGCCGATGTGCAGGAGGGCGGGTGGTGGCAGCGGCCAATGTGCGTTCCTTCAATTAAGAGAGCAAGCTAACTTCACATCTCCAAGGTAAGATGCCTGGTGCGTGGAACTGGGCAGAGATGAGGGTACAACATGGAGCTGGGCAGAGATGGGGCAGCATAAAGCTGGGCAGAGATGAGCGTGCAGCATGGAGCTGGGCAGAGATGGGGCAGCGTGGGGCTGGGAAGAGATAGGGCAGCGTGGGGCTGGGCAGAGATGGGGGGCAGCATGGAGCTGGGCAGATATGGGGGCAGCATGGAGCTGGGCAGAGATGGGGGGCAGTGTGGGGCTGGGCAGAGATGGGGCAGCATGGAGCTGGGCTGATATGGGGGGCAGCGTGGAGCTGGGCAGAGATGGGGGCAGTGTGGGGCTGGGCAGAGATGGGGGCAGCGTGGAGCTGGGCAGAGATGAGGGGGCAGCATGGAGCTGGGCAGAGATGGGGGCAGCGTGGGGCTGGGCAAAGAAGAGGGGCAGCATTGAGCTGGGCAGATATGGGGGAGCGTGGGGATGGGCAGAGATGAGGAGGCAGCGTGGGTCTGGGCAGAGATTAGGGGCAGCGTGGGGCTGGGCAAAGAAGAGGGGCAGCATGGAGCTGGGCAGATATGGGGGCAGCATGGAGCTGGGCAGAGATGGGGGGCAGTGTGGGGCTGGGCAGACATGGGGGGCAGTGCGGAGCTGGGCAGAGATGGGGCAGCATGGAGCTGGGCTGATATGGGGGGCAGCGTGGAGCTGGGCAGAGATGGGGGGCAGCGTGGAGCTGGGCAGAGATGGGGGCAGTGTGGGGCTGGGCAGAGATGAGGGGGCAGCGTGGAGCTGGGCAGAGATGAGGGGGCAGCATGGAGCTGGGCAGAGATGGGGGCAGCGTGGGGCTGGGCAAAGAAGAGAGGCGGCATTGAGCTGGGCAGATATGGGGGAGCGTGGGGCTGGGCAGAGATTAGGGGCAGCGTGGGGCTGGGCAAAGAAGAGGGGAAGCATTGAGCTGGGCAGATATGGGGCAGCGTGGGGCTGGGCAGTGATGGGGGCCGCATGGAGCTGGGCAGAGATGAGGGGGCAGAGTGGGGCTGGGCAGAGATATGGGTGCAGCATGGAGCTGGGCAGAGATGGGGGAAGCATGGGGCTGGGCAGAGATGGGGGACAGCATGAAGCTGGGCAGAGATGGGGGGAAACGTGGGGCTGGGCAGAGATGGGGGGAAATGTGGGGCTGGGCAGATATGGGGGCAGCATGGAGCTGGGCAGAAATGGGGGCAGAGTGGGGCTGGGCAGAGATGGGGTGCAGCATGGAGCTGGGCAGAGATGGGGGGGCAGCATAGGGCTGGGCAGCGTGGGGCTGGGAAGAAATGGGGGGCAGCGTAGAGCTGGGCAGAGATGGGGCAGCGTGGGACTGGGCAGAGATGGGGGTCAGCATGGGTCTGGGCCAAGAAGGGGGGCAGCATGGAGCTGGGCAGAGATGAGGGTACAGCATAAGACTGGGCAGAGATGAGGGTGCAGCATAGAGTTGGGCAGAGATGGGGGCAGCGTGGGGCTGGGCAGAGATGGGGGGCAGCGTGGGGCTGGGCAGAGATGGGGGGCAGCATGGAGTGGGGCAGAGATGTGGGCAACATGGAACTGTGCAGAGATGGGGGGCAGCGTGGAGCTGGGCAGAGATGGGGGCAGTGTGGGGCTGGGCAGAGAAGAGGGGCAGCATGGAGCTGGGCAGAGATAAGGGCAGCCTAGAGCTGGGTAGAGATGAGGGTGCAGCATAAGACTGGGAAGAGATGAGGGTGCAGCATGGAGCTAGGCAGAGATGAGGGTACAGCATAAGGCTGGGCAGAGATGAGGGTGCAGCATAGAGCTGGGCAGAGATGGGGGGCAGCGTGGGGCTGGGCAGAGATGGGGGGCAACATGGAGCTGGGCAGAGATGGGGGCAGCGTGGGGCTGGGCAGAGATGGGGGGCAACATGGAGCTGGGCAGAGATGGGGGCAGCGTGGGGCTGGGCAGAGATATGGGTGCAGCATGGAGCTGGGCAGAGATGAGGGGGCAGCAGGGGGCTGGGCAGAGAAAGGGGCAGCGTGGGGCTGGAAAGAGATGGGAGCAGTGTAGAACTGTGCAGAGATGTGGGGCAGCGTGGAGCTGGGCAGAGATGGGGAGCAGCGTGGGGCTGGGCAGAGAAGGGGGCAGCATGGAGCTGGGCAGAGATACGGGCAGCCTAGAGCTGGGTAGAGATGAGGGTGCAGCATAAGACTGGGCAGAGATGGGGGCAGCGTGGGGCTGGGCAGAGATGGGGGGCAGCGTGGGGCTGGGCAGAGATGGGGGGTAGCGTGGGGCTGGGCAGAGATGGGGGGCAGCGTGGAGCGGGGCAGAGATGTGGGCAACATGGAGCTGGGCAGAGATGGGGGCAGCGTGGGGCTGGGCAGAGATGAGGGTGTAGCATGGAGCTGGGCAAAGATGGGGGGCAGCGTGGGGCTCGGCAGAGATGGGGGGCAGCGTGAGCTGGGCAGAGATGGGGGAAACGTGGGGCTGGGCAGAGATGGGGGGAAACGTGGGGCTGGGTAGATATGGGGGCAGCATGGAGCTGGGCAGAGATGGGGGCAGCGTGGGGCTGGGAAGAAATGGGGGGCAGCGTAGAGCTGGGCAGAGATGGGGGCAGCGTGGGGCTGGGAAGAAATGGGGGGGCAGCGTAGAGCTGGGCAGAGATGGGGGCAGCGTGGGACTGGGCAGAGATGGGGGTCAGCATGGGTCTGGGCCGAGAAGGGGGGAAGCATGGAGCTGGGCAGAGATGGGGGGGTAGCATAGGGCTGGGCAGAGAAGGGGGCAGCATGGGGCTGGGAAGAGATGGGGCAGCGTGGGGCTGGGCAGAAATGAGGGGCAGCGTGAGCTGGGCAGAGATGGGGGGAAACGTGGAGCTGGGCAGAGATGGGGGCAGCGTGGGACTGGGCAGAGATGGGGGTCAGCATGGGTCTGGGTAGAGAAGGGGGGCAGCATGGAGCTGGGCAGAGATGGGGGGCAGCGTGGGGCTGGGCAGAGATGGGGCAGCGTGGGGCTTGGCAGAAATGAGGGGCAGCGTGGGGCTGGGCAGAGATGAGGGGGCAGCATGGAGCTGGGCAGAGATGGGGGCAGCGTGGGGCTGGGCAGAGATGGGGGACAGCATGAAGCTGGGCAGAGATGGGGGACAGCATGGAGCTGGGCAGAGATATGGGGAAACATGGGGCTGGGCAGAGATGGGGGCAGCGTTGGGTCGGCCAGAGATGGGGGCAGCATGGAGCTGGGCAGAGATGAGGGGGCAGCGTGGGGCTGGAAAGAGATGGGGGCAGCGTAAAACTGTGCAGAGATGGGGGGCAGCGTGGAGCTGGGCAGAGATGGGGGGAAGCATGGAGCTGGGCAGAGATAAGGGCAGCCTAGAGCTGGGTAGAGATGAGGGTGCAGCATGGAGCTGGGCAGAGATTAGGGTACAGCATAAGACTGGGCAGAGATGAGGGTGCAGCATAGAGCTGGACAGAGATGGGGGGCAGCGTGGGGCTGGGCAGAGATGGGGGGCAGCATGGAGCGGGGCAGAGATGTGGGCAACATGGAGCTGGGCAGAGATGGGGGCAGCGTGGGGCTGTGCAGAGATGGGGGGCAGCGTGGGGCTGGGCAGAGATGAGGGTGCAGCATGGAGCTGGGCAAAGATGGGCGGCAGCGTGGGGCTGGGCAGAGAAGGGGCAGCGTGAGGCTGGAAGAGATGGGGCAGCATAGAACTGGGAAGAGATGGGGGGCAGCGTGGGGATGGGCAGAGAAGGGGGGCAGCATGGGGCTGGGCAGAGATGGGGGGCAGCGTGGGGCTGGGAAGAGAAGGGGGGCATCATGGAGCTGGGCAGATATGGGGGGCAGCATGGAGCTGGGCAGAGATGGGGGCAGCGTGGAGCTGGGCAGAGATGGGGGCAGCGTGAGGCTGTGCAGAGATAGGGGGCAGTGTGAGGCTGGGCATAGATGAGGGGGCAGCAAGAACCTGGGCAGAGATAGGGGGCAGCGTGGGGCTGGGCAGAGATGGTGGGCAGCGTGGAGCTGGGCAGAGATGGGGGGCAGCGTGGGGCTTGGCAGAGATGGGGGGCAGCATGGAGCGGGGCAGAGATGTGGACAACATGGAGCTGGGCAGAGAAGGGGGCAGTGTGGGGCTGGGCAGAGATGAGGGTGCAGCATGGAGCTGGGCAAAGATGGGGGGCAGCGTGGGGCTGGGCAGAGAAGGGGGGCAGCGTGAGCTGGGCAGAGATGGGGCAGTGTGGGGCTGGGCAGAGATGGGGGGCAGCGTGGAGCTGGGCTGAGATGGGGGGCAGCGTGGGGCTGGGCAGAGATGGGGGCAGCATGAAGCTGGGCAGAGATGGGGCAACATGGAGCTGGGCAGGGATGAGGGGGCAGCGTGGGGCTGGGCAGGGATGAGGGGGCAGCGTGGGGCTGGGCAGAGAAGGGGAGCAGCGTAGAGCTGGTCAGAGATGGGGGGCAGTGTGGGGCTGGGCCGAAATGGGGTGCAGCATGGAGCTGGGCAGAGATGGGGGGCAGCATGGGGCTGGGCAGAGATGCGGGCAGCATGGAGCTGGGCAGAGATGGGGGACAGAATGGAGCTGGTCAGAGATGGGGGGCCAAGTGGGGCTGGGCAGAGATGGGGCAGCGTGGGGCTGGGCAGAGATGGGACAGCATGGAGCTGGGCAGAGATGGGGGGCAGCGTGGGGCTGGGCAGAGATGGGGGCAGCATGGAGCGGGGCAGAGATGTGGGCAACATGGAGCTGGGCAGAGATGTGGGCAACATGGAGCTGGGCAGAGATGGGGGCAGCGTGGGGCTGTGCAGAGATGGGGGCAGCGTGGGGCTGGGCAGAGATGAGGGTGCAGCATGGAGCTGGGCAAAGATGGGGGGCATCGTGGGGCTGGGCAGAGAAAGGGGGCAGCGTGAGCTGGCAGAGATGGGGGCAGCGTGGGGCTGGGCAGAGATATGGGTGCAGCATGGAGCTGGGCAGAGATGAGGGGGCAGCAGGGGGCTGGGCAGAGAAGGGGGCAGCGTGGGGCTGGAAAGAGATGGGAGCAGTGTAGAACTGTGCAGAGATGGGGGGCAGCGTGGGGCTGGGCAGAGAAGGGGGGCAGCATGGAGCTGGGCAGAGATACGGGCAGCCTAGAGCTGGGTAGAGATGAGGGGGCAGCATAAGACTGGGCAGAGATGGGGGCAGCGTGGGGCTGGACAGAGATGGGGGACAGCGTGGGGCTGGGCAGAGATGGGGGGCAGCGTGGGGCTGGGCAGAGATGGGGGGCAGCATGGAGCGGGGCAGAGATGTGGGCAACATGGTGCTGTGCAGAGATGGGGGCAGAGTGGGGCTGGGCAGAGATGAGGGTGTAGCATGGAGCTGGGCAAAGATGGGGGGCAGCGTGGGGCTCAGCAGAGATGGTGGGCAGCGTGAGCTGGGCAGAGATGGGGGGAAACGTGGGGCTGGGCAGAGATGGGGGAAACGTGGGGCTGGGTAGATATGGGGGCAGCATGGAGCTGGGCAGAGATGGGGCAGCGTGGGGCTGGGAAGAAATGGGGGGCAGCGTAGAGCTGGGCAGAGATGGGGGCAGCGTGGGACTGGGCAGAGATGGGGGTCAGCATGGGTCTGGGCCGAGAAGGGGGGAAGCATGGAGCTGGGCAGAGATGGGGGTAGCGTAGGGCTGGGCAGAGAAGGGGGCAGCATGGGGCTGGGAAGAGATGGGGCAGCATAAAGCTGGGCAGAGATGGGGCAGCGTGGGGCTGGGCAGAAATGAGGGGCAGCGTGGGGCTGGGCAGAGATGGGGGGCAGCGAGAGCTGGGCAGAGATGGGGGGAAACATGGGGCTGGGCAGAGATGGGGGGAAACGTGGGGCTGGGTAGATATGGGGGCAGCATGGAGCTGGGCAGAGATGGGGGCAGCGTGGGGCTGGGAAGAAATGTGGGGCAGCGTAGAGCTGGGCAGAGATGGGGGCAGCGTGGGACTGGGCAGAGATGGGGGTCAGCATGGGTCTGGGCAGAGAAGGGGGGCAGCATGGAGCTGGGCAGAGCTGGGGGTAGCGTAGGGCTGGGCAGAGAAGGGGGGTAGCATGGGGCTGGGAAGAGATGGGGCAGCGTAGAGCTGGGCAGAGATGGGGCAGCGTGGGGCTGGGCAGAAATGAGGGGCAGCGTGGGGCTGGGCAGAGATGAGGGGGCAGCATGGAGCTGGGCAGAGATGGGGGGCAGCGTGGGGCTGGGCAGAGATGGGGGACAGCATGAAGCTGGGCAGAGATGGGGGACAGCATGGAGCTAGGCAGAGATATGGGGAAACGTGGGGCAGGGCAGAGATGGGGGCAGCGTTGGGTTGGCCAGAGATGGGGGCAGCATGGAGCTGGGCAGAGATGAGGGGGCAGCAGGGGGCTGGGAAGAGAAGGGGGCAGCGTGGGGCTGGAAAGAGATGGGGGCAGCGTAAAACTGTGCAGAGATGGGGGGCAGCGTGGAGCTGGGCAGAGATGGGGGCAGTGTGGGGCTGGGCAGAGAAGAGGGGCAGCATGGAGCTGGGCAGAGATAAGGGCAGCCTAGAGCTGGGTAGAGATGAGGGTGCAGCATAAGACTGGGCAGAGAAGAGGGGCAGCATGGAGCTGGGCAGAGATAAGGGCAGCCTAGAGCTGGGTAGAGATGAGGGTGCAGCATAAGACTGGGCAGAGATGAGGGTGCAGCATAGAGCTGGGCAGAGATGGGGGCAGCGTGGGGCTGGGCAGAGATGGGGGGCAGCGTGGGGCTGGGCAAAGATGGGCGGCAGCGTGGGGCTGGGCAGAGAAGGGGCAGCGTGAGGCTGGAAGAGATGGGGCAGCATAGAACTGGGAAGAGATGGGGGGCAGCGTGGGGATGGGCAGAGAAGGGGGGCAGCATGGGGCTGGGCAGAGATGGGGGGCAGCGTGGGGCTGGGCAGAGAAGGGGGGCATCATGGAGCTGGGCAGAGATGGGGGCAGCGTGGGGCTGGGCAGATATGGGGGGCAGCATGGAGCTGGGCAGAGATGGGGGCAGCATGGAGCTGGGCAGAGATGGGGGGCAGCGTGAGGCTGTGCAGAGATAGGGGGCAGTGTGAGGCTGGGCATAGATGAGGGGGCAGCAAGAACCTGGGAAGAGATAGGGGGCAGCGTGGAGCTGGCCAGAGATGGGGGGCAGCGTGGGGCTTGGCAGAGATGGGGGGCAGCATGGAGCGGGGCAGAGATGTGGACAACATGGAGCTGGGCAGAGATGGGGGCAGCGTGGGGCTGTGCAAAGATGGGGGGCAGCGTGGGGCTGGGCAGAGATGAGGGTGCAGCATGGAGCTGGGCAAAGATGGGGGGCAGCGTGGGGCTGGGCAGAGATGGGGGCAGCGTGGGGCTGGGCAGAGATGGGGGCAGCGTGGAGCTGGGCTGAGATGGGGGGCAGCGTGGGGCTGGGCAGAGATGGGGGCAGCATGAAGCTGGGCAGAGATGGGGTAGCATGAAGCTGGGCAGAGATGGGGCAGCATGGAGCTGGGCAGGGATGAGGGGGCAGCGTGGGGCTGGGCAGAGAAGGGGAGCAGCATGGAGCTGGGCAGAGATGGGGGGCAGCATGGGACTGGGCAGAGATGCGGGCAGCATGGAGCTGGGCAGAGATGGGGGACAGAATGGAGCTGGGCAGAGATGGGGGGCCAAGTGGGGCTGGGCAGAGATGGGGCAGCGTGGGGCTGGGCAGAGATGGGGCAGCATGGAGCTGGGCAGAGATGGGGGGCAGCGTGGCGTGGGGATGGGCAGAGAAGGGGGGCAGCATGGGGCTGGGCAGAGATGGGGGGGCAGCGTGGGGATGGTCAGAGAAGGGGGAATCATGGAGCTGGGCAGAGATGGGGGGCAGCGTGGGGCTGGGCAGATATGGGGGGCAGCATGGAGCTGGGCAGAGATGGGGGGCAGCGTGAGGCTGTGCGGAGATAGGGGGCAGTGTGAGGCTGGGCATAGATGAGGGGGCAGCAAGAACCTGGGCAGAGATGGGGGGCAGCGTGGGGCTGGGCAGAGATGGGGGGCAGCGTGGAGCTGGGCAGAGAGGGGGGCAGCGTGGAGCTGGGCAGAGATGGGGGGCAGCGTGGGGCTGGGCAGAGTTGGGGGGCAGCGTGGAGCTGAGCAGAGATGGGGGCAGCGTGGAGCTGGGCAGAGATGGGGGGCAGCGTGGGGCTGGGCAGAGTTGGGGGGCAGCGTGGAGCTGAGCAGAGATGGGGGCAGCATGGAGCTGGGCAGATATGGAGGCAGCGTAGGGCTGGGCAGAGAAGGGGGCAGCGTGGGGCTGGGAAGAGATTGGGCAGAGTAGAGCTGGGCAGAGATGGGGGGCAGCGTGGGGCTGGGCAGAGAAGGGGGCATCATGGAGCTGGGCAGAGATGGGGGGCAGCGTGGGGCTGGGCAGAGAAGGGGGGCAGCGTAGAGCTGGTCAGAGATGGGGGGCAGCGTGGGGCTGGGCAGAGATGGGGGGCAGCATGGAGCTGGGCAGAGATGAGGGGGCAAAGTGGGGCTGGGCAGAGATGAGGGTGCAGCATGGAGCTGGGCAGAGATGGGGGGCAGCGTGGGGCTGGGCGGAGATGCGGGCAGCATGGAGCTGGGCAGAGATGGGGGACAGCATGGTGCTGGGCAGAGATGGGGGGCAAAGTGGGGTTGGGCAGAGATGGGGCAGCGTGGAGCTGGGGAGAGATGGGGGCAGCATGAAGCTGGGCAGAGATGGGGGGCAGCATAGGGTTGGGCAGAGAAGGGGGCAGCATGGGGCTGGAAAGAGATGGGGCAGCGTGGAACTGGGCAGAGATGGGGGGCAGCGTGGGGATGGGCAGAGAAGGGGGGCAGCATGGGGCTGGGCAGAGATGAGGGTGCAGCATAAGACTTGGCAGAGATGAGGGTGCAGCATGGAGCTGGGCAGAGATGGAGGCAGTGTGGGGCTGGGCAGAGATGGGGCAGCGTGGGGCTGGGCAGAGATGGGGGCAGCATGGAGCTGGGCAGAGATGAGGGTGCAGCATAAGACTTGGCAGAGATGAGGGTGCAGCATGGAGCTGGGCAGAGATGGAGGCAGCGTGGGGCTGGGCAGAGATAGGGGGCAGCGTGGGGCTGGGCATAGATGAGGGTGAAGCATGGAGCTGGGCAGAGATGGGGGCAGCGTAGAGCTGGGCAGAGATGGGGGGGCAGCGTGGGGTTAGGCA
The DNA here is from genome assembly GCA_027917425.1 of Gastrophryne carolinensis. NCBI lineage: Eukaryota > Metazoa > Chordata > Amphibia > Anura > Microhylidae > Gastrophryne > Gastrophryne carolinensis. The sequence continues at coordinate 222,982,993 of CM051239.1, read as the reverse complement.
GAGTTGGGGGGCAGCATGGAGCTGGGCAGAGATGGGGGGCAGGGTGGAGCTGGGTAGAGATGGGGGCAGCATGGTGCTGGGCAGAGATGAGGGTGCAGCATGGAGCTGGGCAGAAATGAGGGGGCAGCGTGGTACTGGGCAGAGAAGGGGGGCAGCGTGGTACTGGGCAGAGATGGGGCAGCATGGAGCTGGGTAGAGATGAGGGGCAGCGTGGGGCTGGGCAGAGATGGGGGACAGCATGGAGCTGGGCAGAGATGGGGGCAGAATGGAGCTGGGCAGAAATGAGGGGGCAGCGTAGGGCTGGGCAGAGATGGGGCAGCATGAAGCTGGGCAGAGATGGGGGCAGCATGGAGCTGGGCAGAGATGGGGGCAGCGTGGGGCTGGCAGAAATAGGGGGCAGCGTGGAGCTGGGCAGAGATGAGGGGGCAGCGTAGGGCTGGGCAGAGATGAGGGCAGTGTGGGGCTGGGCAGAGATGGGGGGCAGGTTGGAGCTGGGCAGAGATGGGGCAGCGTGGAGCTGGGCAGAGATGGGGGCAGCATGGAGCTGGGAAGAGATTGGGGGCAGCGTGGGGCTGGGCAGAGTTGGGGGGCAGCGTGGAGCTGGGCAGAGATTGCGGCAGCGTGGGGCTGGACAGATATGGGGGCAGCATGGAGCTGGGTAGAGATGGGGCAGCGTGGGGCTGGGCAGAAATGGGGGGCAACATGGAGCTGGGCAGAGATGGGGGGCAGCGTGGGGCTGGGCAGAGTTGGGGGGTGACGTGGAGCTGGGCAGAGATGGGGGCAGCATGGGGCTGGGCCGATATGGGGGCAGCATGGAGCTGGGTAGAGATGAGGGGCAGCATGGGGCTAGGCAGATTTGGGGGGCAGCATGGAGCTGGGCAGGGATGGGGGGCAGCATGGGGCTAGGCAGATTTGGGGGGCAGCATGGAGCTGGGCAGAGATGGGGGGCAGCATGGGGCTAGGCAGATTTGGGGGGCAGCATGGAGCTGGGCAGGGATGGGGGGCAGCGTGGAGCTGGGCAGGGATGGGGGGCAGCGTGGAGCTGGGCAGAGATGAGGGGAAGCGTGGCGCTGGGCAGAGATGAGTGTGCAGCATGGAGCTGGGCAGAAATGAGGGGGCAGCGTGGTACTGGGCAGAGAAGGGGGGCAGCGTGGAGCTGAGCAGATATGGGGGCAGCATGAAGCTGGGCAGAGATGGGGCAGCATGGAGCTCGGTAGAGATGAGGGGCAGCGTGGGGCTTGGCAGAGATGGGGGGCAGCATGGAGCTGGGCAGAAATGAGGGGGCAGCGTGGGGCTGGGCTGAGATGGGGCAGCATGAAGCTGGGCAGAGATGGGGGCAGCATGGAGCTGGGCAGAGATGAGGGCAGCATGGGGCTGGCAGAAATGGGGGGAAGCATGGAGCTGGGCAGAGATGAGGGGGCAGCGTAGGGTTGGGCAGAGATGGGGGCAATGTGGGGCTGGGCAGACATGGGGGGCAGCATGCAGTTGGGTAGAGATGGGGACGGCATGGAGTTGGGCCGAGATGGGCGGCAACGTGGGGCTGGGCAGAAATGGGGGCAGCATGGATCTGGGCAGAAATGGGGGCAGCATGGATCTGGGCAGAGATGGGGGCAGCACGGGACTGGGCAGAGATGGGGGCAGCATGGAGCTTGGCAGAGATGGGGTGCAGCATGGGGCTGGGCAGAGAAGGGGGACAGTGTGGAGCTGGGCAGAGATGGGGGCAGCGTGGAGCTGGGCAGAGATGGGGCAGTGTGGAGCTGGACAGAGATGAGAGTGCAGCATAAAAATGGGCAGAGATGAGGGTGCAGCATGGAGCTGGGCAGAGATGGGGGCAGTGTAGGGCTGGGCAGAGAAGGGGGTAGCGTGGGGCTGGGAAGAGATGGGGACAGCGTAGAGCTGGGCAGAGATGGGGGGCTGCATGGGGCTGGGCAGAGAAGGGGGGCAGCATGGAGCTGGGCAGAGATGGGGGGCAGCGTGGGGCTGGGCAGAGAAGGGGGAAAGCGTGGAGCTGGGCAGAGATGGGGGCAGCATGGAGCTGGGCAGCGTGGAGCTGGACAGAGATGAGGGTGCAGCATAAAAATGGGCAGAGATGAGGGAGCAGCATGGAGCTAGGCAGAGATGGGGGCAGCGTGGGGCTGGGCAGAGATGGGGGCAGCGTGGGGCTGGGCAGAGATGGGGGGCAGCATGGAGCTGGGCAGGGATGAGGGCAGCATGGAGCTGGGCTGAGATGGGGGCAGCATGGAGCCGGGCAGAGATGAGGGTGGAGCATGGAGCTGGGCAGAGATGGGGTGCAGCATGGAGCAGGGCAGGGATGGGGGCAGCGTAGGGCTGGGCAGAGAAGGGGTCAACATGGGGCTGGGAAAAGATGGGGCAGCGTGGAGCTGGGCAGAGATGGGGGCAGCATGGAGCTGGGCAGAGATGAAGGTGCAGCATAAGAATGGGCAGAGATGAGGGGGCAGCATGGAGCTGGGCAGAGATGAGGGTACAGCATGAGACTTGGCAGAGATGAGGGTGCAGCATAGAGCTGGGCAGAGATGGGGGCAGCGTGGGGCTGGGCAGAGATGGGGGGCAGCGTGGGGCTGGGCAGAGATGGGAGGCAGCATGGAGCTGGGCAGATATGGAGGCAGCGTAGGGCTGGGCAGAGAAGGGGGCAGCGTGGGGCTGGGAAGAGATGGGACAGAGTAGAGCTGGGTAGAGATGGGGGGCAGCATGGGGCTGGGCAGAGAAGGGGGGCATCATGGAGCTGGGCAGAGATGGGGGCAGCGTGGGGCTGGGCAGAGAAGGGGGGCAGCGTAGAGCTGGTCAGAGATGGGGGGCAGCGTGGGGCTGGGCAGAGATGGGGGGCAGCATGGAGCTGGGCAGAGATGAGGGGGCAAAGTGGGGCTGGGCAGAGATGAGGGTGCAGCATGGAGCTGGGCAGAGATGAGGGTGCACCATAAGAATGGGCAGAGATGGGGGCAGCGTGGGGCTGGGCAGAGATGGGGGCAGCGTGGGGCTGGGCAGAGATGGGGGCAGCGTGGGGCTGGGCAGAAATGGGGGGCAGCATGGAGCTGGGCAGAGATGGGGGAAGCATGGAGCTGGGCTGAGTTGGGAGGAAGCATGGAGCTGGGCAGAGATGAAGGTGGAGCATGGAGCCGGGGAGAGATGGGGGCAGCGTGGGGCTGTGCAGAGATGGGAGGCAGCGTGGGGCTGGGCAGAGATGAGGGTGCAGCATGGAGCTGGGCAGAGATGGGGGGCAGCGTGGGGCTGGGCAGAGATGGGGGAAGCGTGGAGCTGGGCAGAGATGGGGGCAGCGTGGAGCTGGGCAGAGATGGGGGGAAGAGTTGGGGGGCAGCATGGAGCTGGGCAGAGATGGGGGCAGCGTGGGGCTGGGCAGAGATGAGGGTGGAGCATGGAGCTGGGCAGAGATGGGGGCAGCATGGGGCTGTGCAGAGATGAGGGGCAGCGTGGAGCAGGGCAGAGATGGGGGGGCAGTGTGGGGCTGGGCAGAGATGAGGGGCAGCGTGGAGCTGGGCAGAGAGGGGGCAGCGTGGAGCTGGGCAGAGATGGGGGCAGAGTTGGGGGGCAGCGTGGAGCTGGGAAGAGATGGGGGCAGCGTTGGGCTGGGCAGAGATGGGGGCAGCATGGAGCCGGGCAGAGCTGAGGGGGCAGCGTGGGGCTGAGCAGAAATGGGGGGCAGCATGGGACTGGGCAGGGATGAGAGGGCAGCGTTGGGCTGGGCCGAGAAGGGTGGCAGCATGGAGCTGGGCAGAGATGGGGGCAGCGTAAAGCTGGGCAGAGATGGGGGCAGTGTGGAGCTGGGTAGAGATGAGGGTGCAGCAGGGAGCTGGGCAGAGATGGGGGCAGCGTGGAAATGGGCAGAGATGGGGGCAACGTAGAGATGGGCAGAGATGGGTGGCAGCGTGGGGCTGGGCAGAAATGGGGGTCAGCATGGAGCTGGGCAGAGATGGGGGGCAGCGTGGGGCTGGGCAGAGAAGGGGGCCAGTATGGAGCTGGGCAAAGATGGGGGGCAGCATGTAGCTGGGCAGAGATGGGGGGCAGCATGGGGCTGGGCAGAGATGGGGGCAGCATAGAGCTGAGCAGAGATGGGGGCAGCGTGGGGCTGGGCAAAGATGGGGGGCAGCGTGGAGCTAGGCAGAGATGGGGGCAGCGAGGGGCTGGGCAGAGATGGGGGCAGCGTGGAGCTGGGCAGAGATGAGGGGACAGCGTGGGGCTGGGCAGAGATGGGGGCAGCGTGGGGCTGGGCAGAGATGGGGGCAGCGTGGGGCTGGGCAGAGAAGGGGGCCAGTATGGAGCTGGGCAAAGATGGGGGGCAGCATGTAGCTGGGCAGAGATGGGGGCAGCATGGGGCTGGGCAGAGATGGGGGCAGCATAGAGCTGAGCAGAGATGGGGGCAGCGTGGGGCTGGGCAAAGATGGGGGGCAGCGTGGAGCTAGGCAGAGATGGGGGCAGCGAGGGGCTGGGCAGAGATGGGGGCAGCGTGGAGCTGGGCAGAGATGAGGGGACAGCGTGGGGCTGGGCAGAGATGGGGGCAGCGTGGGGCTGGGCAGAGATGGGGGCAGCGTGGAGCTAGGCAGAGATGAGGGTGCAGCATGGATCTGGGCGGAGATGGGGGCAGTGTGGGGTTGGGCAGAGATGGGGGCAGCGTGGGACTGGGCAGAGATGGGGTTGCAGCATGGAGCTGGGCAGAGATGAGGGGGCAGCATGGAGCTGGGCAGAGATGGGGGCAGCGTGGGGCTGGGCAGAGATGGGGGCAGCGTGGAGCTGGGCAGAGATGAGGGGACAGCGTGGGGCTGGGCAGAGATGGGGGCAGCATGGGGCTGGGCAGAGATGGGGGCAGCGTGGAGCTAGGCAGAGATGAGGGTGCAGCATGGAGCTGGGCAGAGATGGGGGCAGTGTGGGGTTGGGCAGAGATGGGGGCAGCGTGGGACTGGGCAGAGATGGGGGTGCAGCATGGAGCTGGGCAGAGATGAAGGGGCAGCATGAAGCTGGGCAGAGATGGGGGCAGCGTGGGGCTGGGCAGAGATGGGGGTGCAGCATGGAGCTGGGCAGAGATGAGGGGGCAGCGTGAGGCTGGGCAGAGATGATGGTGCAGCATGGAGCTGGGCAAAGATGGGGGGCAGCGTGGGAGCTGGGCAGAGATGGGGGGCAGCATGGAGCTGGGCAGAGATTGGGGGCAGCATGGAGCTGGGCAGAGATGGGGGTAGCGTAGAGCTAGGCGGAGATGGGGGGCAGCATGGGGCTGGGCAGAGATGGGGGCAGCATGGAGCTGGGCAGAGATGGGGGGCAGCGTGGGGCTGGGCAGAGAAGGGGGGCAGCATGGAGCTGGTCAGAGATGGGGGGCAGCGTGGGGCTGGGCAGAGATGGGGGCAGTGTGGAGCTGGGCAGAGATGGGGGCAGCGGGGAGCTAGGCAGAGATGGCGTCAGCGAGGGGCAGGGCAGAGATGAGGGCCAGCGTGGGGCTGGGCAGAGATGGGATCAGCGTAGGGCTGAGCAGAGAAGGGGGGCAGCATGGGGCTGGGCAGAGATGGGGGGCAGCGTAGAGCTGGGCAGAGATGGGGGCAGCGTAGGGCTGGGCAGAGAAGGGGGCAGCGTGGGGCTGGGCAGAGATGGGGGCAGCGTGGGGCTGGGCAGAGATGGGGGGCAGCGTAGGGCGGGTCAGAGATGGGGGGCAGCATGGGGCTGGGCAGAGATGGGGGCATCGTGGGGCTGGGCAGAGATGGGGCAGCGTATAGCTGGGCAGAGAAGGGGGTAGCATGGTGCTGAAAAGAGATGGGGCAACGTGGAGCTGGGCAAAGATGGGGGCAGCGTAGGGCTGAGCAGAGAAGGGGGGCAGTGCGGGGCTGGAAAGAGATGGGGCAGCGTGGAGCTGGGCAGAGATGGGGGGGGGCAGCGTGGGGCTGGGCAGGGATGGGGCAGCGTAGGGCTGGGCAGAGAAGGGGGGCAGCGTGGGGCTGGGAAGAGATGGTGGCAGCGTGGGGCTGGGCAGAGATGGGGTGTAAATGTGGTTTTGGTGGGGTAAAGATGGCAAAGAAGAGCAGAGCAGAGATCACAGTGGCAGCAGTGAAGACCAAAGGACCCAGCAGAGGACAGCAGCAGCTCAGCTAACTGGCAGAGAAGAGGACTTAAAGTGGACCAACACCCAGGATTTTAACTATCCTGGGTTTTGGTCCACTTCGGCGGGGCACCCCGATCGGGGGTGTCCCACTCTCTGAAACCACCCAGAAACCCCAAAAAACTCACCTCTCCCCGCTCCCACGTGACGTCCAATCCCCGCCGACGTCCAAGCGGGTGACAGCGGCGTCCAAGACAGCGCGTCCGCCGCCGCCTCCCGCGCGTCACTCTCGGCGTGCGCGCGCCCGCGCCGCCCATTCACAGACGGCCGGCGCGGGCGCGCGCACGTCTAGAGGGGCGGGCGGGAGGCGGCGGCAGAAGCGTCGGCGGATCAGGTAAGGAGTTTGGGGGTTTTTTGGGTGAGGTGATCGAACCGGGAATCTTATAGATTCCCGGGCCGATCACCCCTGGGTGTTGGTCCACTTTAAAGTTAAGGTTAAGGATGCTAAGGATTTTAAGAGGAATAATCGCCAGGATTGTCACTATATATATATGTATATTGTCACTATATATATATGTATATGATGTGACATTAAAGATACCAAGGGCCAAGATCCCAAGATGGGGATGTCTCACCAGGGCCGGTTAGACCAAAAAAGTCCCGGGCCGATTTTTAACCCCAGTCAGCCCCTGTCTGTGCCAACCAGGTGTTTGGTGGTTCGAAACGACTCCTTCATAACTTATCTCTAAGGTTTGGTGCTCTTCTTGCTGTCATTCTAACCCTCGGTCCCACTATGGCGGCTATGGTGGGGTCAGAATTCAATAACAATGAGAGGTCAAGATTTTCCTGACCTCACGCCATTGTTTATTATAGTCAGCCACTAATCTTACTCCTTCATGGCTGCCTGCAGCTGATTGAATCACCTTGGTCCTAGAACGGAGTGTGTGTGATCTTTCTGTATCCCTGGCCCTTACATAGTCACGTCTCACAACTCCTTGTGGATAAACACGGTCCCGGAATCTGCTTGTTAAATCAGATGCCGGGAACAATTCTGCCTTGCTCTCAAGAATTGTCCGATTGGTATCCCATCTTTCAAGTCTCGGGTGTGTGTACTCCTATAATTGAGAAAGCTGTTAACGGCTGTCGTTTTTCTAAATAGAGTGGTACCTATAGTGCCATCTTGTTCCAAAGATAATGTCAAGTCCAAAAATATCATCAATGTAGCGGTATCACCCACTCATATCCAACATTAAAGACAACCTGCTCCTCCCACCAGCCCAGAAACAGCTTTGCCACAGAAGGGACTCAAAATATACAGTATATACCTATGAAAGTGAAAAAGATAGTTATTGTAAATATTATTCATTCACAATATTATAACCCTTGAACAACAGGCAAGTTTAGAAAAATAATAGATGGCTAAATAATCAAACCTGTGTCTCCATTCTATATTATCCACCCTAGTCTCACATCATAAACTACCTAAAGTGACCGTGCGGAAGAATGTACTTCATGTATTGGTCAATTACTCTCGAGCCAATATGATATAAAATCATTCACCTATCAAATTTAATTAATGATTGTATATACTGTGGTAAGGTGCAAGGGGCCATCATTGACGGAAGGTATGTGGCACCAAGGTACCTGGCCTTGGTGCAGTAAAACTGTGTGTTTTGTTTCCCAGCATCAGCTGCTAATGGCAGTCTGGTGCTGAAGTTAGTATAGCTGAAAGGCTAACCCGGGATGGTTTTACTGGGATGGAGTAGAGCAGGGTCTACCCAGGTCCGGGTTTTACAGGCCGCATAAATAGCCTGGGGAATCAGCTGTGCACTCTCTGTGACTGGAGCTGACTTGGGGAGTGAGACTCTGGGAGCCTGGCTGAAAACTCCTATGCAGGCGGTTTCATGCGGACCCAAGGTGGATTCGGTTGCAAAGCAGCAACTTTGCCCAAGGACTAAAAACGCTGTTTGCCTGTCTGATTGACTTATGCTGCATTTTCCTGAAAAGGTGATGTAACCCGAAAGGGCATATGCTTTTATGGATTTTGGTGTGAATAAACATGGACTTTAAGTTTAACTTTTCGCCTCTGAGCCTCTATACTGCAAACATCCTGCTGTCTACCAGAGCTAATCATCACAATACTAATTAGTGAATAGGGAGTTACGATAGAAGCAGGAATTAAAAGCCATCACATAAATAACTGCTGCCTTTATCATGTAAGGTCAAGTAACATTAGCAGAGCCACCAAACTAGCATACTTACATGCAATAATGAATGATGATTGCAAAAAGAGGGTATGATAGTAAACAGTAGACTGCCACTAACATGTGTACATGGTCATGGACACAGACATATGCATGTTTACAAGGTTTTATTAACAAATCACAGTACTCACCATCGCAGGTGTGGCTTGAGCGCATGCTGCTGAAGGGTCCCAGAGCTGGGGTGGGGAGAATTAGGACTGGGTCCATCTGTGTGGGAACATCTGTTAGGAGCAAAAACACAACAGAAGCAATCATAAGAACATTGCATTTGATATAGAAAATAGACCTCACAATGGATTTGATAGAATGGTTAAATCCTAATACTTTTGGATATACACTTGGCCACGTGTTAGCTAAAACAAAACTACTTTGGCAAACACATGATCAAGCAACATAACATTTTGAACTAGGGGTACACCAGCCTACTGTGAAATAGGCCACATGGCCACTTTACAGCCATATAAGGTTTCATATCTTTAAAAAATGCTATAGGCATAAAACAATAATTGCATATACTTAAAGAATTAAACTAAAGGAACTCTTACCCCGACTATGCCCGAGTGCCTCATCTGCAGCATAGGTGGAGGAGGTGCCGGCTCTATGATGCCCTGAAAAACATGTATACAAGGAACGAAAAATTGTAATAACAACAAGGTACCAATGGAAAAAATAAGCCAAAGAAGTCCACAAACCAGGGGATGACCTGCTGCTTGGATCCCAGGGAGGGCAATGAGGTGGAGGCATGGAGCCTCCACTCTTCACAATGGGCCCAGCAGATCCCAAACCCGATGGGCCACCCTCCTCCCTCTTACTCCCTGATCCTTTAGGGAGTGTGATGGAGTCCCTTGCCTCCTCCCTACTTGAGAGTGGCCACAGGGGGGTTGGGACTCCACTGAGTCCAATTGTGAGGAGCTGAAGCTCCATACTGCCCTCACCCCAGCAGCACTCTCCACTGAGGCGTCATTCCCTTCCTCCCCTGGATCCTCAATATGGGATATCTGAGAGGGACCCTCCCCCGCAGACTAATCCGACCCCACCACACATGTGCGGGGGAAGATACCCTTCCCGTGTTTACCCTGGGGAGCACACTTATCTGTGGAGAGGAAACAAAAAAAAATAAATGGTTAGACAGCAGCAGATTAATGTGCACATATGTAAATATAGTGTATGTGTGTTGGACTTACTAGATGCGTAGGCATCATAGAGCCCTCATTGTCCCGGTGCTTAAACCGGACCTTCACCATGATTTATTGAAAAGCCCAAACCCTTAAAAAACGATTCCCCAGCATCTACAATTAATATATTTTAAGTTTTTCGTCACCTACTTATTATTCTTTCCCCCACTGGGCTGCAACTCTGTTCAGGACTTTAGGATACGGGTGCCGCCATCTTGACTCAGAAGCATCACACTTACTGAGGAGAGGAGAGTGGGATAAAGTACAGGGAGGCAGGTTATAGCTGTGCTTTGCTCAGACAGAGCAGAGCTGGGGTCAGGAAAAGGTCAGCAATCCCAGAATGCAGAGCAGCACAGTCAGAAGGCACTTCCTGTTTGCAGGCTGCCTGATGTCCCATGAGCCGCCATCTTGAATATTTAAAGGCTTATAAAATGCAGTAGATGCAGGTAGGATGATTTTTAATGTGAGCAATCTGTATATTCAGAGTAAAGGACCGCTTTAAAATCGGACTGCTTCTGCATGATGGCTCGGGGGGGGGGGGGTCAGCTTTGTGTTGAAGCACCGGGAGACAGTGGCCCTCACCTCCTCCACTATGCTGCTCTTAGCACTCAGGGCATAGTCATACTCTTGAATGCAGAAATCCTAGAAGGAAAAAAACTAAAAAACAAAAATAAAGGACATGTGGAATTCACAATATATAAGCTCGGAAAAGTACTAATATGTTCCAATATATAACTACTGGAATGTCTATGGATATTGTTTAAAATTAAAGTATATAAAATTTTTTGAAAATGAATTAAAAAAATAAAACATTATTTTATAAAATAATAAAATATTATTTTTCCCATTAATTTAATTACAATTAAAAAAAACCCAAAAAATTATAATATATGATAATGGATTAAAAGACAAGCATTAAACATTTAACCCTTTAAGTGCCAGCCTACCTGGAGTTTTTGTCACACTCTGTTGCCAGACCATTTTGCACTATTTTGCGCTCCCCATGTTCAAATGTGATTTTTGAAGGGATTTCCCAGGAAAATGATATATTGTTTTTTTCAGCAGTCTGAGCTTTAACATGAAATGTCTTGTTTGTCATTTTTAGGTGTATTCTCAATATTTTTTGGCGAAATATGTGCAAAAAAATAAAAAAAAATCTATTTTTTTACAATTTGTAGTGTTTTTTTGTAATAAAAAATGTAAGTTTGTCAATAAAATCTTATTGCGTGTGAAACCCCAATTTCTCCCAGTTACAGCGGTACCACATATGTATTGGTAGACACCCTTTCCAGCCCAGGAGACTCCCCCAAACTGAAACAGAGCTTTAGGGGATTTTCAGAAAAAATACAACTGTGATATGCGCTATGCGCACCTTGCAGTTTTTCCAGAAAAACAACCCTTTACATTTGAAATACCCCCCACAAACTATATATTCTCTGGAAGTACACACCTCAGGCTTTCTATTTGTACCAGGCTTGTTGATGTGGCCACAGTTTTCTGGAAGTAATCCCTCAATGTATTCTTTGGTTGCAAATAGTTACCCTAAAAAAAGGATAAAAAAGCAGAATCAAAGCCACATTTTGCTAAAAAACCTATATACAAACAAGAAAAAACAAGTATAATCTGAAAAAGCAACATCTTCCGAACAGAACGATACCCAACATGCATAGGTTCTGTCAAGGGAAGAGTTGCCAAACACCCCAAAGTAAAGCATGAGCATAACTGTAATTTTTCTTGAAAATTTAGGCTCTGCAGACAAAGTGCGCACCTTGCAATTTTTCAACCAAAACAACCCTTTACATTTGGAATATCCCCCATAAACCATATATCCCCTGAAAGCACACATGTTAAGCTTTCTAAGCGTAACCAGCTTGTTGTAGTGGGCTCATCTTTCTGGAGTTGATCCCTCAAAGAATTCTTTGGTTGCCCAGGGTTTCCCTAAAAAATGTATTAAAAAGCTGAATAAAAACACCTTTTCCTAAAATATAAATATGTAAACAAGAAAAAACAAGCTAAGTCTGAAAGCGCAAGGTCCCCCGAATAGAACAATACCCAACATGCAGAGGTACTATTAACCCTTTTAATTGCCAGCCTACTTGAGATTTTGTCACCCTCTGTTGACAGGTCATTTTTCCCCATTTTGCGCCACGTTTTGTGACATTTTTGCTGGAAATTATATATATATATTTTTGCAGCAGAGTTTAGGCTTTAACATGAAATGTCTTGTTTGTAAATGTTATTTATTATTCATTTTATTTATTATTAAGTAAAAAAAAAAAAAAAAAATTTTTATAAAATTGCCTCCTTTATTTTAAATAAAAAATGTATTTTGTTAGGGAAAACCATATTGCATGTGAAAGCCCCATTTCTACCGAATAGAACGGTACCACATATTTATCGGTAGCCCCCCGTTCCTGCCCAGGAGACCCCCCTAACTGAAACAAGTAATTTTTAACATTTACAAATAAAATACAACTACCATCCACACTACAAAGGGTTAAATCGAGAAAAAAAATGACGGGGGGGGGTCATTTTTTGGGGGGGGATTTTTAAGGGTTAAAAACCCTTAAAAATCCAAGAAAAAATGACATGGGGCCCCCCTTACCCAAAGTAACCAGCCCGGGACCAGCTATGCAGGGCTTGTAGGAACAGGGCGCAGGGGCCAGCTTTTGTGGCCCCTGGCCCTGCAGGCTACAAGCTCGCATAGCCCGTGGGCCCGGGCTCTTCTGCCCCCCCCGGGCTTTGGGGAGGCAGGTAATGGGGGTTCCGGGGGTTAATGGCAAGTCACCCGCTAGTCGCAGGTGACTTGCCACCCCCCCAGCCTTGAGAACTGGTATAGGGGTCATGGACCCCTTACCAATTCACAAGGGGTTAAATGTTAAAAAAAAACACAGACACACAAAGAGAAAAAATTATTTTATTATTTATTTATTTTTTTTAATACTTACCTCCCATCCATCCTGGAGCACTTTGTCCCTCGGCGATCACTGGTTTCTGCTCACTTGCTAGAAGCCTTTTATAGCTGCTGGATGACAGAACACAGGGGGCAGGGACCCCATTTTTTGGGGGGAATTTTAAGGGTTAAAAACCCTTAAAAATAAAAAAAAAAAAAAATGACGTAGGGTCCCCCCTACCCAGCATTACCGACCCGGGCCAGCTATAGGGGCTTGTAGAACAGGGCGCAGGGGCCAGCGTTCGTGGCCCCTGGCCCTGCAGGCTACTAGCCCACATAGCCACTAAGTGGCCCGGGCCCTTCTGCCCCCCCCTGGCCGCTCTGATGACAGATGCCAGTGATCGCCATCCAGAGAAGGGGGAGGCAGGAGATCAGAGGATCTCCTGCCACCTCCTTCCCCAGGCACCGATCACCGGCATCTGACAGCTGAGAGAGCTGAAGCCGGAGATCGGGGCTGGGATGACGTCATTAGCGGCAAGATGGCGGCCGCCATCGAGGAGGAGAGAGGAGAGAGCCTCCCGGGCTCTCTCCTGAAGATCGGTAAGTCCTGGGGGGGATCGGAGCCCCCAGGTGAAGAGGAGGGACAGCGGGAGCCAGCGCACACGCAGGTAAGTGAATGTAATTTATTTTTTTTTTTACAGTTAGCAGCTGCTGCTGCAGAAGCAGGGGGGTGCGGCCTATTCCGGGGGCTCTCCTGGAGCCATCCGAGCACCAAATTAAAGAGGAGACCCGGCCGGATACAATGAGGGGTCAGGTGAGTATTTTTTTTTTTTGCCCGCTAGCAGGGGTAAATGCCAGGCACGTAAATTTTACTTGGCTGGCACTTAAGTGACGGAGAGGCAACCACGTAAATTTTACGTGGCTGGCATTTAAAGGGTTAAAGCTGCATGAAAATAAAACACATTCAAATAATGGCACTACACAGTACATCATACATTAACACACATTTCATGTAAATGCACTGCCTCTTCTTTGGGGTGGGGGCGGGGGGCAGGGGAGGGACTTCGGAATCAGAGGATGAGCTGGGGAGGTGGCGGGCTGGCCTTCTGGGTCGCATGGCTCCTCAGAGGTGGTAAACCAGAAGTGCATAAAGTGAAAGCAAAACTTTTGACCCTCCTCGCAAGCTACCAACGCAATGAAAAGCCCAATATCTGTTTAAGCTACAAAACGCAACATTGAAACAGCATACGCAAGTCAGTGTTCTGTGCAATGGCGACACACGCCTGTACCACATTTAACAATGGTAGAGCGCTGCATGGTGCGAACGCCAGACGCTGTGTGATTAAAGTCTGTTTTCTAACATTCACACACTAGTAACCAAGCGAAAACATATGGAATTACATTTTTAGAACTTTGTGAAATTTAAACTTTAATGCCAAACCTGTAATGACAATTCTTAAAAAAATAAAAAATAATAAATAAAAAAACATTTGTAAAAGGCCAAAATACCTCACACAATAATTTTATAAAAAAAAAATATATATTTTTAAACTGTTTAAAGAGAAGAAACGACAGGCAATACCAGGCGCTCTGCAACCACCGGGATCCACTGAGCCGTCTGTGATGATGAATCGGTCGCTACGTGACACTGTAAGAGGCGCTCACCAGACTCGTCTTCATAAACGTGGTATTGCATGCCGTGGTCGCCGTTCGCCTGCCGCTACCTGTCGCTTACAAGGCACTAACTGTAGATTTTTTTGCACTTTTTTGTGTCTAAACACCAACAAGCTTATCAAGATGCAGGATGCAATCTACACTGCAATGCACACTGCAAGTCACACTGGCTTCACCAAATATTTAGCATGATCCCCCTAATCACAGTGTATGTAGTATTATACCACGCCACAAGTGGCCCATTGGGACTCTATTCCCTAAGGACCCGCATAAACCTGTATTATAGTATACCTGTAGTAAAGTATATATATATTATATCTAGTGTTTATAATATAACACACAGCAGGATGGAGGCAGGGACAATAGCAGCCAGCTTCCAGCGTGGGGCCAGGATCGGGTTTTTTTTGTTTTACCCACCTGAGTGTTATCACTGGTAGAGGGGATATAGGGTAATAGAGATGAGTGAATTTTTGAAAAATTCAATTCAGGTGATTCGGCGAATTTTCCCAAAAAATGTGTTTCGGTCCAAATGTATTCACTGCTAATCACTATTAAAAACAGCTATTTCTGGCCTACTGAGAGCCTCAATAGGGTTGTAGAACATTTTGCCTTGCTGTAACATGCATAGGGTGTGTGCTGGGTTAGTGAAATAATACTGTAATGACGTTTGACATGCAGATCAGAGGCATTGCTATTAGAATCGTTGTCGCAGAGTGGCACAGACAGAGCCTTGAGGTGGCATCAGCATGAGGAGACCATATATTGCCTGAAAGACACACCCTGGAGTTAGCAGCAGCATGAGGAGACCACACAATGCCCGAAATACACACCCTGGAGTTTTCAGCAGTATAAGGAGATCATATATTGCCTGAAAGACACACCCTGGAGTTGGCAGCAGCATGAGGAATCCACATAGTGCCAGAAAGACACAGCCTGGAGTTGGCAGCAGCCTGAGGAGACCACATAGTGCCTGAAAGACACACCCTGGAGTTGGCAGCAGCTTGAGGAGTCCACATAGTGCCAGAAAGACACACCCTGGAATTGGCAGCACCATGAGGAGAGCATGCTCGCACTACCACCTCACACGCCACTCTCCTCATCACTACTTGAGGGGGAGGACAATATGCTACACTACACTTAAAACACTATTTTTGGACAACAGCAGCAGGTGTTTAATAATGTCTGGCCTTTCACAATAACTAGGCCCTGAAGACTTTAACAGGAAAAGAATGGTGCAATCTCAGATGTATGTCTGTGGTGTGCACTGATGAGGGCAGTTAAACGCACTCCTGTATGCTTAAAACTGTTTTTTTAACAACAGCAGCAGATGTGTAATTATGTCTGACATTTCAGAGTAACTAGGCCATCAACATTTTAACATATAAGAAACTCTCAGATGTACTTATGTGGTGTGCCCTGTTGAGGGCAGTAAATTTTTTTCCCAAGAGCAAGAGGTGGGTACTTTTGGGCAGGTGTATAGTTTTGTCTGACCTTTCATGCTATATATTTTAACCCCTGGGGATTGGATTTATGTGCTTCTTTAAAATGGGTAGAGAGACTATGCTACTCATATCCTCTACGTATATTATATAAATTCTCCCTAATCCTAACCTTTAACCCTTTAAATGCCAAGCCCGTAGTTTCTACGTGGTTGCCTCTCCAACCGTTAAGTGCCAAGCACGTAGAAACTACGTGCTTGGCATTTACTTACCTTGTGGCCATCGGGGGTCCCTGGGGCCTGTGTAGCTGGGCAGATCGTGCCCAGCGCCATCTTAGGTTGAAGTCCAGGTCACAGGAATGACGCTCCTGTGACCCGGATTCTCAGGAGCCAATGGGTAAGCAGCTCCGACGTCATCAGCCGGCGCCTGCACAAGCTGTATAGATAGCTGGTGCAGGCGCCATTTCCCTCAGACCAGACCGCGTGGAAAGGTTAGAAGGTTGCTCTGGGAGTGGATGGGTGGATGGGTGGGTGGGGGCGATCGCCGACCGAGTGGGGGTGGGGGCAAGCGGCGATCGCCGACCGATCGCCGCTTGCCCGCCGATCGGCTTGCCGGGGTGGGGGGGGTGGCAAGCGGCGATCGCCGACCGATCGCTGCTTGCCCGCCGACCGAGCGGGGGTGGGGGGGGGGGTGGTGGCAAGCGGCGATCGGTCGCCGCTTGCCCGCCGATCAGCTTGCGGGGGTCGGGGGGGGGGTGGCAAGCGGCGATCGCCGACCGATCGGCGCTTGCCCGCTGATCGCCTTGCCAGAGCGGGGGTGGGGGGGGGTGGCAAGCGGCGATCGCCGACCGATCGCCGCTTGCCCGCCGACCGAGCGGGGGTGGGGGGGGGGTGGGGCAAGCGGCGATCGCCGACCGATCGCCGCTTGCCCGCCGATTGGCTTGCCAGAGCGGGGGTGGGGGGGTGGCAAGCGGCGATCGGGCCGATCGGCTTGCCAGAGCGGGGGTGGGGGGGGGTGGCAAGCGGCGATCGGTCGGCTTGCCACCCCCGCTCGGGCAAGCCGATCACCGAGCGGGGGTGGGGGGGTGGTGTCAAGCGGCGGTGAGGGGGGTGGCAACCTAGTGGGGGTGGGGGCAAACGCTTGCCCGCCGACCGAGCGGGGGTGGGGGGGGTGGGGCAAGCGGCGATCGCCGACCGATCGCCGCTTGCCCGCCGCACGGCTTGCCAGAGCGGGGGTGGGGGGGGTGGCAAGCGGCGATCGCCGACCGATCGCCGCTTGCCCGCCGACCGAGCGGGGTTGGGGGGTAGTGGCAGGATCGGTTTGGCCGCCGATCGGCTTGCCGGTCGGCGATCGCCGCTTGCCACCAACCCCCCCCCACCCCCGCTCGGTCGGCGATCGCCGCTTGCCAACACCCCCCCCCCCACGCTCGGTCGGCGATCGCCGCTTGCCACCACCCCAGTGGTTGCCACCCCCCTCACCGCCGCTTGCCACCACCCCCGCTCGGTCGGCGATCGGCTTGCCCGAGCGGGGGTGGGGGGGGTGGCAAGCGGCGATCGCCGACCGAGCGGGGTGGGTGGTTTTGCGGCAATCGGGGGCCGATTAAGTTGTTCTGGGGGTGAGGGGGAGGCGGCGGCGATTGTGGCCAGTGTGTTGTGGATGCAGTTCTGGGGGGGGGAGGCGGTGGTGATCCCACTCCCCGTCCCCAGTGTGGCATGCCCCTCCTCCCCATCCCCAGTGTGGCATGCCCCTCCTCCCCATCCCCAGTGTGGCATGCCCCTCCTCCCCATCCCCAGTGTGGCATGCCCCTCCTCCCCATCCCCAGTGTGGCATGCCCCTCCTCCCCATCCCCAGTGTGGCATGCCCCTCCTCCCCATCCCCAGTGTGGCATGCCCCTCCTCCCGCTCTCCATCCCCAAGTGTGTCATGCCCCTCCTCCCGCTCTCCATCCCCAAGTGTGTCATGCCCCTCCCCCCGCTCTCCATCCCCAAGTGTGTCATGCCCCTCCCCCCGCTCTCCATCCCCAAGTGTGTCATGCCCCTCCCCCCGCTCTCCATCCCCAAGTGTGTCATGCCCCTCCCCCCGCTCTCCATCCCCAAGTGTGTCATGCCCCTCCCCCCGCTCTCCATCCCCAAGTGTGTCATGCCCCTCCCCCCTGCTCTCCATCCCCAAGTGTGTCATGCCCCTCCTCCCGCTCTCCATCCCCAAGTGTGTCATGCCCCTCCCCCCGCTCTCCATCCCCAAGTGTGTCATGCCCCTCCTCCCGCTCTCCATCCCCAAGTGTGTCATGCCCCTCCTCCCGCTCTCCATCCCCAAGTGTGTCATGCCCCTCCTCCCGCTCTCCATCCCCAAGTGTGTCATGCCCCTCCTCCCGCTCCCCATGCGCAGTTTGTACCTGCTGCCACTGATTTTTTTTTTTGGGGGGGTGATCCTGTCATGCCTGTGATGGGGGGTTGCTGCCCCGTTGCCTGTAACTAATCTTCCTGTTCACTTTCTTCATAGCCTGTGGATCGCTGTCGCCTCCTGTGGATCGCTGTTGCCTCCTGTGGATCGCTGTCGTCTCCTGTGGATCGCTGTCGCCTCCTGTGGATCGCTGTCGCCTCCTGTGGATCGTGGTCGCCGCCTGATCGTTGCCTCTGCTGCCACTGAATCGTCTCTGCCGCCACCCTTCTAGTCTCATTTTCCTCCACTTTGGTACCCAGTCCCCCTCTTTTCTCTTATTCTTTCCCTCTTTTCTCCTATTCCCCTTCCCCTCCCCCACCTGAAGCTGCTCCGGACTCCACCGCTTCACATTGTAACGTATTGGACATACACACGTACACATAAAAGGTTTATGTTTTTTTGTTTTTTTTTTACACTTTAGCTACACATTGCACTTTTTTTTTTTTTCTTCAATTTAGGTACACTTTTTTTTGTAATAAACTGACTGCATTTTGATTTGTTTGTTTTTCTTCTTTAACATTGTGTTATGTTTAGTTTTTTCTACTGTAACTGTACTGTGTAATTTTAATTTACTTTGTTTAGCCTTTAGCCCTTAGCCTTTAGCGTTTAGCCCTTAGCCTTTAGCGTTTAGCCCTTAGCCTTTAGCGTTTAGCCCTTAGCCTTTAGCCCTTAGCCTTAGCCTTTTTTTTTTCTTTCCAATCAGAATTGAATATGGCTGGGAGGAAATTCACTGCTCAAGAAGCTGCGGCTTACTTGATGGCCTCTGACTCGGAGGACTTTAGTGAGTCAGGGTCAGAGTATCTGCCTTCTGAGTCAGAGAGTGACTCCTCTACTGAGGAGACACAGCCACGCAGTGGTACTAGTACAGGTAGCCAACGTAGAAGGGCTAATGCCGCACAAGATGAGGCCACGCTGGGGGAGAGTGTAGGGCAGGTGGAGGCAGGGCAGGCGGAGGCATCGAGTGCTGCAGCTGGTCCAGGAGAGCCGGCGTGGAGGCCTCCTAGTAATTATTCCCCCGATATTCCCCCCTTTAATTCGGTCCCTGGAGTCAACATAGACACAAGTAACTTACGTCTTGTTGACTTCTTCTATCTGTTTGTTACAGAGGCCATCCTACAGGATATGGTCCTCTATACAAACCGCTATGCTGAGCAGGTCATGGCACAAAACCCCCAACAGAGGCACGCCCGAGCTCAGGCATGGCACCCCACCAATATTAGTGAGATGAGAAAATTTTGGGGGCTCACTTTGGCAATGGGTCTTCTCAGAAAATTTAGCCTAGCATCGTACTGGGATACCCATTCCATATTGGCAACACCCTTATTTCCGGCCATAATGTCCAGAAACCGGTATCAAATTTTACTACGGTTTCTACATTTCAACGACAACGCCACTGCTGTTCCCCGTGATATGCCCGGTCATGACAGGCTTCATAAATTACGGCCCCTAGTTAATAGCCTGTCAGAGCGCTTTGCAGATGTGTACACCCCCTCCCAAAATTTAACTATCGATGAGTCACTTCTGCTTTTTAAGGGGCGCATTATATTTCGGCAATATATCCCTAGCAAGTGTGCCCGCTATGGGATAAAGTTTTATAAATTGTGCGAAAGTACGACCGGGTACACAAAATTTTTTAGGATCTATCAAGGAAGGGACACGCAACTAGACCCACCTGGCTGTCCCCTTGATTTGAGTGTCAGTGGCCGGATCGTTTGGGACCTCATCACCCCACTGCTCGGGAGGGGGTACCACTTATATGTGGACAATTTTTATTCCAGCATCCCCCTGTTTAGAGCCCTTTACACCTTAGACACTCCCGCCTGCGGCACAGTGAACCGTAACCGGAAAGGCTTGCCAAGGGCATTACTGAATAAACAACTCAAGCGTGGGGAGTCTTACGCCCTGAGAAGTGATGAGCTCCTGGCCGTTAAATTCATGGATAAAAAGAATGTGTTCATGCTGACTACCATCCACGACCAGTCAGTAACAAGTGTAAGGCAACGTGGTCCCCAAGCCCCAACCCAAAAGCCACGTTGTATCAGAGATTACAACCAATTCATCGCGAGCATGGTACAAAAAAGTTGCAATTCATTTGATCCAGTTAGCAACTTTTAACAGCTTCATTGTCTTTAAGGCAGCCGTACCAGGCTCCAATTTGACCTTTATCCAGTACCAGCAGCAGTTACTCCCTGCTTTGCTTTTTGGGCATGGTGAGGAGCCACCAGACTTAGCTGGTAGTGACAATGAGTGCAGGCTAATTGGAAAGCACTTTATAAAGTGCATTTCCGCCACCGAGAAAAAAAGGTATTCCCAAAAGGCCTGCAGGGTATGTAGGAAGCGTGGCATTAGGAAGGATACGCGGTACTACTGCCCGACATGTCCCAGCCAACCAGGTCTGTGTTTTGATGATTGTTTTGAAATTTTTCATACTCAGTTGGATTTTTGATTTATTTTTCTTCTGCATACCCCTGCCCTGCCACGCTCCGCTGAAACTGAAGCAGGATACAGGTTACAAAGGCAGAAAACACTTACCTCGCCTGCAGGCAAGCGCCAGCTACTTGGTGGCCAGTACGACCGTCCCAGTGGTCTTACTGGCCCCGAGGAACGGCACTAAACGGTGGGCGTTGTAAGGATTTTTTTTTCTCTGTAACTCCCCGCCTTAGCACCAGGGGAGGGTGGCAGGGTTAGCCTGAGACTGGACACCCACTATAATGTTTACGCTCTGTGTGGTCAGTATATAAAGCGCTGGAGCAAGAGCAGCTTGGATATTTGTGACACATGATGATTAAAATGTGGGCCCAGTTTCAGGATCTTGATAACTGATCTTATAATCTGATGTCACATCTACTATATCCTAATTGCACCTCACAGCTAACCCTGACTGCGGCTCTTGGTACCATCAAGAAATGTGGGTTGTTTTGTGTGTCTTTTTTATAGAACATGCTATACTTTTGGGTGTTCGGCAACCCTAACCTTGAAAGTAGCTTTGCATGTTGGGTGTTGTTCTGTTCAGTGGACCTTGCGCTCTCAGATTTAGTGTGTTTTTTCTTGTTGGCATATTATTTTTTGATTAAAATGTGGTGTGGATTGTGTTTTTTTTCGTATTTTTGCAGGGAAATGCTGTGCAACCAATGAATTCTTCACACGTTTGCGTCCAGAAAGTTGCGCCCACAACTAGCAGCCTGGTACGTCTAGAAAGGTTAAGATGTGTGCTTTCAGGGAATATATGGTTTGTGGGGGGTATTTTATATGTAAAGGGTCGTTTTTGTTAAAAAAGTGTAAGGTGCGCACTTTGTCAGCAAAGCTGAAAAAATGACGTGAAATGACCTTTACGCGCATGCTTTCGTTTTGGGTGTTTGGCGACCCTACCCTGCGAAGTAGCTATGCATGTTGGGTGTTGTTCTGTTCAGGGGACCTTGCGCTCTCAGATTTAGTGTGTTTTTTCTTGTTGGCATATTATTTTTTGATTAAAATGTGGTGTGGATTGTGTTTTTTTCGTATTTTTGCAGGGAAATGCTGTGCAACCAATGATTTCTTCACACGTTTGCGTCCAGAAAGTTGCACCCACAACTAGCAGCCTGGTACGTCTAGAAAGGTTAAGATGTGTGCTTTCAGGGAATATATGGTTTGTGGGGGGTATTTTATATGTAAAGGGTCGTTTTTGTTAAAAAAGTGTAAGGTGCGCACTTTGTCAGCAAAGCTGAAAAAATGACGTGAAATGACCTTTACGCGCATGCTTTCGTTTTGGGTGTTTGGCGACCCTACCCTGCGAAGTAGCTATGCATGTTGGGTGTTGTTCTGTTCAGGGGACCTTGCGCTCTCAGATTTAGTGTCTTTTTTCTTGTTGGCATATTATTTTTTGATTAAAATGTGGTGTGGATTGTGTTTTTTTCGTATTTTTGCAGGGAAATGCTGTGCAACCAATGATTTCTTCACACGTTTGCGTCCAGAAAGTTGCGCCCACAACTAGCAGCCTGGTACGTCTAGAAAGGTTAAGATGTGTGCTTTCAGGGAATATATGGTTTGTGGGGGGTATTTTATATGTAAAGGGTCGTTTTTGTTAAAAAAGTGTAAGGTGCGCACTTTGTAAGCAAAGCTGAAAAAATGACGTGAAATGACCTTTACGCGCATGCTTTCGTTTTGGGTGTTTGGCGACCCTACCCTGCGAAGTAGCTATGCATGTTGGGTGTTGTTCTGTTCAGGGGACCTTGCGCTCTCAGATTTAGTGTCTTTTTTCTTGTTGGCATATTATTTTTTGATTAAAATGTGGTGTGGATTGTGTTTTTTTCGTATTTTTGCAGGGAAATGCTGTGCAACCAATGATTTCTTCACACGTTTGCATCCAGAAAGTTGCGCCCACAACTAGCAGCCTGGTACATCTAGAAAGGTTAAGATGTGTGCTTTCAGGGAATATATGGTTTGTGGGGGGTATTTTATATGTAAAGGGTCGTTTTTGTTAAAAAAGTGTAAGGTGCGCACTTTGTCAGCAAAGCTGAAAAAATGACGTGAAATGACCTTTACGCGCATGCTTTCGTTTTGGGTGTTTGGCGACCCTACCCTGCGAAGTAGCTATGCATGTTGGGTGTTGTTCTGTTCAGGGGACCTTGCGCTCTCAGATTTAGTGTGTTTTTTCTTGTTGGCATATTATTTTCTTTAGAAGAATGTGGTTTTGATTCTGCTTATTTATATTTTTTTAGGAAAACCCGCTGCAATCAAGTTATTCGCCGTATGACTACTTGAAGAAGGCTTTGCACGTAACAACAAGCCTGGTACTCCTTGAAAGCTTGAGGTGTGTACTTTCATGGAATATATACTTTGTGGGGGGTATTTCAAATGTAAAGGGTAGTTTTTCTTGAAAAACTGCAAGGTGCTCATAGCAGTTGTATTTTATCTGAAAATCTCCTAAAACACTGTCTCAATTTGGGGGAGTCTCCTGGGCAGGAAAGGGTGTCTACCAATACATATGTGGTACCATTATAACCGGGAGAAATTGGGCTTTTACACGCAATACAATTTTATTGATAAATTTTAATTTTTTACTTACAAAAAACACTACACAATGTAAAAAATTTCATTTTTTTATTATTTTACCACATATTTCACCCCAAAATATTGCTTAAGTACTGAAAAAATTACAAACAGGCTATTCTATGTTAAAGCCCAAATTGTGCCAAAAAAAACAATATATCATTTTCCTAGGAAATCCCTAAACATTACTTCAAAAATTGCACTTAAACATGCGGAGCACAAAATGGTGAAAAATGGTCTGGCAACAAAGGGTGACAAAATCTCCAGGTAGGCTGGCACTTAAAGGGTTAAACATCTCCCTGTGCATCCTATATATTTGCCTTCCGCATGGGCATTCTATTAAATAGACCAGCCAAGTACTGTTACAGTACTATAAAACACCCTATTTACTAGAACATTCTATAAATAAACTGAGCACAATTCTTATGTCCCCACATCTAGCTGTTACCATAGCCGAGAACATGCCCAAGGGACAATTCCACAGAGTGAAGAGGAATGATTTTTTAAAACGTTAAAACTTTTTTAAAACAGATTTTATCGGTGAACAATTTATTAGAAAGGGTTATAACCCCAGGGTTATTAAAGAGGAAATCGACAATACCCTAAAATTAGACAGGGGGACTATGTTGAAAACAAAGAAGAAAGAGAATGTTATTAAAAAGTTTGATTATGACTGGGCGTGGCCTGGCCATGAAGGAGTGAGGACGCGAGGCTACGAGCTCTGCCGTTACCCCTTATCTATCAGCTGATCGAGGCCCCCTAAATCCCCCTGATTGGGCACAATGGGGAGCGGGAGGAAGAAGAGAGCTGGGGGGTCTGCCAAAAAACCCCCAAAGAAGGACATTGGCAGTTTTTTCGGCCGCCGGGACCCGACGGGGCAGAGAGCCCAGCAGTCCAAGATGGCGCCCAGCCGGCCTCGTGAGGGAGACAAGCGCACCGCGAGCCGCCGCAAGATGACAGGGGCGGCGATGGAGTGCGGGGAGCCCCTCGGTCGGCGGAATTCCCAACATACCTTGGAGCCCGTTCCTGGGGCTGTTGCTGCGGTGGAGGATGCGGCCGCGCCCTGGCCGGGGCCTGCGGTGACGTCACCAGGTGAGCGTGCCGAGGGGGCTCGGATGAGCGGCGGGGAGCTTCGCCGCGGCTCGGGGGCCGCCCTGCAGATGACGCGCCGGGCTGAGTCTGCCCCGGCCCCGCCGGAGACGTATACTACTCCAGCCGGCGCATGCTTAGTGAGGGCGTCGGGAGATCGCTGTACTGCTGGCGGGGAGAGGCTGGAGCCTCAGAGAACGGGCGGTGTGGAGCCCCCACCCCCCCTCCCACATGCGCTTTCTGCTTCCGAGTCCCCCTTGCCACACAGCACAAATAAAAATGAGGGAAGCCCAGGAAAAAGTCCTGATGCAAGTTTACACCCCAAGCACAAACACTTAAAGGGCCACACCGTCATGGTCTCCTCACCACAGCTTGACCCCTCAGCCCCTGAGTGGCCATCATCGGCCCAGTCACCGCTCACACCCCGCACCTGGGGGGACAGTCCTGAACGGAGCCCGCAGATCATAAGGGCGGATGTGCACCAGGCCCCTGGGGGTTCTGGGACCGACCATACACCTCACCATCCCCCCATGGGGACCCCACCTTTGGAGTGGTCGCCGGGCCCTGACATCGACCTGCCAGGTGACCTGTCTCAATTGCACGACCTCATGGATGAGCCAGGAGGCCCAGGTCCCGCCCAACGATTCACTTCTGATGCCCAGACCCCGATCAGACAGCTCTTCCCGCAGTCCCCTGTGGATCCTAGTCTCTGGGATCTTTTGCAGAGCCTCCCGACTAAAGCTGAGCTCAGGGCGGACCTGGAGGCAGTGGCTACCAGAATTGAGCGAGCTTTGCGCAGAGAAATCGAGGACCTGCAGCAAACAAAAGTCTTCTGCCTTGGATACTAGAGTTGCCTCGCTTGAAGAATCCCGCTCAGACTACGACGCACGTCTGGCGACTCTTGAGGGAAATCAAGCACTACATCATCTGGTAGACATCAGGCTCCAGACGGACGACCAAGAGAACAGAAATAGAAGAAACAATCTGAAGCTCCGAGGCGTCCCGGAATCAATTAGATCGGAAGACCTGCGTCTATGGGCGACAGAATTATTCAACGGTCTGCTGGGAAAACCGCCAGACGCCGAGATGATTATTGATCGAATTCACAGAGTGGCCGGGTGCCCGGCCGGGGATCCCCAGGCCCCCAGAGACGTTCTGTGCAGAATTCACTTTTTTCTCGTCAAGGAAGAAATCTTGCGCTTGACATGGGAAAGGGGAAGGATTGGACACAGGGGCCCTCAAATAACGATTTTGCCGGATGTGTCGCGTCGCACCCTGCAGATGAGACGTGTGCTGCGGCCTCTCCTCGACAGGATCCTAGAAGTTGGCGCCTCTTACAAATGGGGCCACCCATTCCACCTTGTAATATGCAAGGACAACTCCACGTTCGTCCTCTGAAGCAGGGCGGACCTCCCGGGTGTGTTTATTTTCCTGGAACTGGACCCTTTCCCGGTCCCGGACTGGCTGGGGTTTGACCCCCCACCTCCCATGCCGCAAAGGGAACCTCGGAGGCCCCGAATAGCCAGAGGCCGGAGGAGAGATGCTCCTGGGCTGATCCGTGATCGCTAGCCCCTCCCCTCGTTCTCCATCCCCCATCCTTTCCCTTTTTGTTGCTTAGCCGCTCCTTCCGTTTCGATGACGGTTCCCCTCCCCTTGTGCCCCCCCCGCCTTCTGTATCCCATTGATCCCCTAACAAGGACCTCCAGAGTGACTTTTACGAATCACATTGACTATGTGTTTGGGCTGCTGGGGGGTGGTCGGGGGCGGGATGGGTGTGTGGGCGTGCCCCCCCTCTCCGGTTCTGTGGGCGGGCTGGCGTCCCCCCCGTCCTATCCCTCGTGCGTTGTGGAGGTGGCGGGGGGGGCTGCCTGCTTGTCCGCTGGTCATGGGACCGGGGGAGCGAGCACAGTGTAACATCTTGTCCCTGGTTTCAATGGAAGGGGAGGTGACCCCTAGTTGTTTTTGGACCTGATGGGGGGTGGATTCCGCTAGGGGCCATTCTGAGCTTGATGTTTCTTGTTGTTGCTTTTTAAGTTAGCTAGTTCTGAGTTCGTTTTGGAGTTCGGGGGTGCTTGGAAGGATGCCGTGAGCACTCCCTTAATGATACTGGAGGTTCACTGCCTTATAGATGGGCGGGGGATGGGGAGCCTAATTAGCATGCTTGAGCAAATTGGGGTTGGCTCCTGAGTGGTTAGGCTACCTTCCACAACAACCTTTCCGCGCCATCCTGTTGGACTTTGTCCGGTAGGTAGTGCGCAGCGTTCGAGGACATCGTCCTCAACATTTGCACTTGCCCTCCTCTGTAAGGTAGGGCTTATTTTGTTTTTTTCTACCTTCTTTCTATCCCCTCTTTTGTCCCTATACCCCATTGGGGTCTCTAATTTCTTTCCTGTCCACTGTTCTATATCTATTGCTGTTTTCCCTGGAGCTCGGTCCTCGTCTTTGATCCCTCAGACTCGTCCCCTTTGGCCTTTGAACCCCTTGGCCGCCGCAGTACACCCTTCCCCGAGTTGTAGCTGCGGCCTTGAGCTACCATGGCGGGTATTAAGATCTGCACCTTCAACGCTAGAGGGTTGAACGTCCCTGAGAAAAGAGCAAAAATATTGTACGGCTTCCATAAGGAGAGGGTGGATATTGTTTTGCTACAGGAGACACACTTTTGTCAGGGGAAAATCCCGGAGCTAAGGAATAAATACTATGACAGATGGTTCCATAGCTCTAATCCAGAAAACAAATCTAAGGGGGTCTCCATTGCAGTTCATAGGGGTGTCCCTCTGGAGCCATTGGAATTGAAAGTAGATCCGGAGGGCAGATACCTTTTTCTCCAGTTTACACTCTATAGGGCCAGATACATTCTTGCTAATCTATATCTACCAAACCAGGCCCAGGTGGAAGTTGGTCTTGGGATATTGCGTTTACTAGAGGAGTTTTCAGAGGGCACCCTGGTAATAGGGGGGGACTTCAATCTGGCCCTTGACCCGCGTCTCGATTCCTCCCAGGGCAAATCGGGGATACCCTTCTCTAAACTGCATAGGTTCTGGGATGCACTCCGCACTCTTCAGGTAATAGACACCTGGAGGGTCCAACATGGAGGGGCAAGGGACTACACGTTCTTCTCCCACCCCCACAACACATATAGTAGATTGGACTACATCTTCCTTAGCCACCATGCACTATCGCGTGATCCCGATACCTCTATTGGACAGATATTGTGGTCGGATCACGCCCCTGTCTTCTTGAGCCTCCCGATCCCGGGAAGTCGCCCCTAGGCAATACAGCTGGCGTCTGAACGATAACCTGTTGAAAGACGCTGGGTGTCTAGCTGAAATCAAGACTTCCATAACTAATTTCCAGTCTGACCATGTGAATGACCCAACCCCACTTCCATTGCAGTGGGAGGCCCTTAAATGTGTGCTTCGCGGGGTCTTCTTTAAGCACGGGTCCAGACTCAAGAGGGACAGGGCGAAACAGATTGGGGCTGCCCTAGCGCGTATCGGGGAACTGGAGGAGACGCACAAGACCGCCCCCACGCCAGCTGTTTTGAGGGAGTTATTGGACGCTAGACAGGGTCTGAAGGGCCTGTACGACCAGTGCTTCCTCAAATATCGTGACAGATTTAAGGCCTGTATCTACGAACACAGTGATAAGTGTGGTAAGATGCTGGCTAGGTCTCTCCATCCCAGGCAGGGTGGCACGTTCATTCCTATGATTAGGGGGATCGGAGCTCCACAGGACTCCCCAGATAGCGGGCGAGTTCCAAGCCTTTTACTCCAAGCTTTATAACCTTGGATTCACCCCTACCCGGAACCTGCTCCAGATGGAGGGCACCCCGATAGTAGAGTATATTAGAGACACAGCTCTTACAGCCCTGTCCGCTGAGGACAGTGATTTGCTTGAAGACCCCTTTGACTTGCAAGAAGTAACTAAGGCAATAGGAGAGGCCCCCGCGGGTAAAAGTCCGGGCCCTGATGGGTTCACCCCCAGATTCTATAAAACATTGGGGGCTCTGGTCGCCCCTTTCCTAGTTAAGGTTTTCAACTCGATCTCAAGCGACATTGCGGTCATACCTAAACCACCCTGCCAGGCAGCTATAGGCCAATCTCACTGATCAATGTAGATCTGAAGATATATGCCAAAATTATTGCTCTTAGGCTGCAGCCGCTGCTTCCCTCTTTAATCAACTTCGACCAGGTGGGGTTTGTCTCGGGAAGGGAAGCGAGAGACAACACCATCAAAATGATCTCTCTAATGCACTACGCACAGTCGCGGGCTATTCCAGCGTGCGTGCTAGCGGTGGACGCAGAAAAAGCGTTCGATATGGTGCATTGGGGTTTCCTGAGAGCTACATTGGACCAATTGGGCTTAGGCCCGGTTATGTTGGCGAGAATCATGGCTCTATACCAGGAACCCACTGCAAAGGTAAAGGTGAATGGCTCCCTGTCTGGTTCCTTCCATATTCGTAACGGCACTCGGCAGGGGTGCCCCCTGTCTCCGCTGCTCTACGTGCTAGTGATGGAGCACCTGGCCAATGCGCTGAGGGCCAACCCGAATATCAAAGGGGTCGTCTGCGGAGGAAGGGAGCACAAACTCTCTCTCTTTGCCGATGACCTGCTCATGTATATAACCTCACCCCACACATCCATGCCCTCTGTTCTGGCGCTCAAGCGCTTTGGCGAATTGAGCAATTTCAAGGTGAACTTATCCAAAACAGAGATCCTGAATGTCTCGCTAGACGCAGAGACTCAACGTCTCATACAAGTAAACTTTCCCTTTAAGTGGCAGGAAGAAGCTATAAAATACTTAGGTGTTCAGTTACCTTCTGATCTGGGGAAGCTATATAAGCTTAACTATGCCCCGCTTCTGCACTCCACGGTTACTGGCCTTGACTCATATAACAAGAAACAGTATTCATGGTTGGGCCGTATAAATATCCTTAAAATGGATATCCTCCCCAGGTTTCTTTATCTTTTCCAGGCAGTCTCTTTAGCACCGGAACGGGGCTTCTTCCAATCCCTTCAGCGGGTCTTTTTCAAATTTGTCTGGGGCAGCGGGAGACCCAGGATTCGGAGGGAGACGCTTCTCAGATCTAAATCGAGGGGGGGGGGGCTTGGGGTTCCGGACCTCCGGACTTACCACGCTGCCTCGGTGCTGGTACGTCTTTCGGATTGGTTTCATCATAAAGACGATAAATGCTGGGTTGGTATCGAGGGAGACATTTCCCCCCTTGGTCTGGTGGCCTTGCCCTGGGTGGACCCCTCACACAGGCCCGGGATTCAGGGTTTGCCCTACCTGGTGGGCCCTCTGCTGAAGATTTGGGACAGGTTCTTGAGATGGGGAAGACTGTCACGCAGACCAGGTCCCCTCACCCCACTATTTGACAACCCGTCCTTCCCTCCAGGGGTGAATGTTAGGTCCTTCCTTGTGTGGGATATATCTCAAGACACCAGGTTGGGTGATATAATATCAGGGGTGGGTCCCCCCTCCCTTTCTGATTTACGGGCCCGAGGGGAACATGGGAATATCTCCTGGTTTCTACATGCTCAGCTGGTCGCCTATATCAAGTCTCTTGCGCCGGTCTCGAGCCTCTCCTGCCCTCTCACGCCTCTGGAAAGAGTCCTGCGGGACCCTTCTCCCCCTAAGCATGTGATATCTCTTCTCTATAGGATTCTCCGGGAAGGGGAGGAGGAAGGGGAGTTGCCCCGGTACTGTAAGAGGTGGGAGGAGGACCTGGGACAAACATTCGAGCCGGCGAGTGGGAAAAATCCTTTGCGCTTACTCACAGACTGTCTGTGGTGTCCAGGGCTCAGGAACGAAACTACAAAATCCTGGCGAGATGGTATAGATGCCCTTCGGATCTTGTGAAATTTGGGGGAGCGGACACTGGGGACTGCTGGAGGTGCGGCGGGGCTCCGGGGACCATGTTGCATATTTGGTGGGAGTGCCCGAGGGTGAAAGCCTTTTGGGAGGGAGTTCTGGGAATATACGAACACCTGACACTTGAGAAAGTCCCACACACTCCGCAGATCGCCCTCCTGTCGATGATCCCTGGATCGGTGTCAACAAATAAGAAGGGGTTACTGAGGCATTTCCTCATGGCCGCTAGGTCGGTGACCTAGGCATTGGCGTACTAATGTTGTCCTGTCCCCGGTGGAGTGGTATGGGGAGGTCGAGAGCATTAAGAGGATGGAGGAACTGACTCTGGAGGGGGTAGAGGGGGGTACCCAGAGGTTTCTTAGGATGTGGACCCTCTGGGAGGTCTTGCGGGTTTCCCCCGACTTTCAGATACTGCTGGAGCGTGGTTGAGTGGAGGGGGAGGGGGGGCCTTGAGCGAGGGTTAGACCCTTTAGTGGAAGCAATGGGGTCTGGCCGGAGGGGGGGGGGGTTGGGGATGGGGCCGACGGGCTCCTGAAGCCCAGGTGCTTCGTTCCCTTTACTTGTCTTTTTCTACCCTTTCTTCCTTTTAAAATCTTTCCTAGGTAAACTTTTCTCCCTGTACGTTACTTTCTTTTTTCTCTCCATTTCCACTTTCTTCTCTCGGACCGTGGGGGGATGGCTACGGTCGCCGTACATTGGAATTGGATGAGGGGACGGGCCTGTGGATAGGGGAGTGCCTTCTTTTAGGGGAGGCGACCCGGTTGATACGCTGGGCACTACTGGTGGTTGTCTGCGATTACCCCGTGCCTGATCTTTCAGTGTACCCCGATGGGAACGAGGCACGCCCAGACCCTCCTATATTAAATGAGATACTGACCTGCTTGCTGAGCTGCTGTGTCATTCTCACCCTGTGACTCTCTTTGCTATTGTATTTTCTTCTGCTATGTATAATGCATAAAATCTTAATAAAGATATATTGAAATAAAAAGTTTGAATATGATATGGTCACCCAATATGGGCAGAGTTATAAAAAATGTCTTAAGTATTTTTCAAAAACATTGGCATATAAGTCCCATGGTCGGGGAAGAGGCACTGGATTCACCGCGAGTTTTTGTCTGTTCCAGTGAGCTGGCATACATTACACAAAAGCTGGGGAGAGTTTGAAAGATACCTCCCTTTCTTGCTGTGGATTTGTCTTTGCTACCATGCAAGTGTCAATCATTTTATCCCTATTTACTATCCTCTGTTCTTTTTTATTTTTTCTGGCACTATTAATGTGAATCATGGAAGTTTAAATTTATTTGAAAAAACGCTAATCAAGGATATTTGAAGGAGGAGATTAGAGAAATGTTATGCCCAATGAGAAGTTGAAATTTTAAGGTAGAAAACAGAGGAACTATATGCCTAATGAGAAGCTGATATTTAAAGGTGCATATAGAAATGTAATCTGGTACATTTTTATATTGTCTGGTGGATATGCACATGTGACTGAAGCTGTGCTGTTGCACTCATGGTGGAATTGTTTTATGTTATCTACTATGACCTTTTCAAGGTCTATAGTTTTGTGACAAAGAACAACTTTGGTTGCTCAATATTACATTTTTCCCACATCTCTTACAAGCTTACATATGGCAGCAGTGCAATCAAATCAGTATCAATGTATTGCTATTTGCCTCTCCCGAGTTTTCTTTAATTTTACGTCTTTCTTATGGCATGAAATGATCTTTACTTAATTCTAATTGGCCACTCTTCACTACAAAGACTAAAACTTGCTACTGCCGAAAATACAATTCCATTGTGGGGCAACCATATGACATGTCTAGCAGAGAGCTCTTAAATAAATCACTAACATATAAAGAAAATTTATATTCAATAAACTAAAGGGGGGTTGCAGGTTATACAGTATGTTGTAATTCATCTAATCTGTGTTAATCTACTTTTATGCACACATTGACCTTTAGGATCCCTAAGAGACTTGAATAACCTTTTCACATCAAAGACACATTAACAAGTTAATTGGAACCAAGTATTTATATTTCCTAGATCTGTTTTATTCTAAATGGTGCAAACCAAAAAGGAATATCAAACATGACCTTTGCTTTGAAGTAGAAATATCAATCACAGGCTTTTTTTATTGCCACTTAAAGCAGCCACAAACTGTATAACTTTTTTGTATTGTTTGTGCAATTGGATTTTTTATGTATTATTATGATTTATTATGATTGATATAAGATATGTGCCGTGTTTATTAAAATGTGTAACATAATCAGTCTCTATTCTACTGTAGAAAGGCTCTTTGATTTTAGAGCATGATTTATGTACTTTTAACTCATAGCACTACCCATCCATAGTTAAGGCTGCCAATCAAAAGTTAAGGCTGTCAATCAAAAACACAAAGAAATAGAAAAAAAAAAAGGAAAAAAATAAAGCAAGGTGTATTATATACATACGAGTGCATGTTAAAGTTACAAAATGTGTGATGTGATGAATACCTAAGGAGAGAGTGTGAAGGCGACAGCCCCATCAACATTTTTTGGCTCTTATGCAATAAAAATAATCTGTAAAATTGCACAAAAATAACTAAAATAGCTTAGTACCATTATATTCATTGTTACGGTTCAGAGTTCTGTATTTTGATGAGGTGTGTTTTTAAAGCCCAGCATCTGCATTCCTAATTGCACCAAACCGAGTGGAGTATTTGTGTTGTCTTTACCTTCATTGCAGGGATAGAACCCCACTTACTGTTTAATGTGCCTACAGAAAGTGTGGGTGTCACTGGCCCAGAAAACCCAATTGTTTTTGCTGACCACCACCTCTATTTTTACAGACTCCCATGCATTTTCTGTTAAATAAACTTGCAGTTTCTACTAGTGACCAAACAGAATCAAGACCTTCCCAGTGGGTTCACAGAAAGACAACGTAAATGGCCATAAGCCCTTCTCACCCATAAAACAACAAAAACATGGCTTCCAAGGGACTGTCTACAACATGGATTATTTAGATTTACTGGATAGATGGTCAAAACTCTGGAAACTGAAGTTTAATGTCTCTAAATGTAAAATCGTGCAGTTGGGTAGAAGGAATCCCTGCTCCGAGTACCATATGGGCAGTACTGTGTTAGCCAGCACTTTGGAGAGAGATTTAGGGATACTAATTACTGAAAGCTGCAGAGAGTTGACAGTGTAGCCAAGCAGTATGCTCATTTTGAGTGCAAAGGTGTGAACTCGGCCTAAAAATTAATTTAAAAGAAGGTTTCTTCCTAAACTTTAATAAATTGATTTTTTTTAAATCATATTTATGAGAAAAGATGGACTGTGTGCCAAGCATACGCTCATTTCCTTTCTAAAATTAGCCCATTTATTATTTATTAAAGGCTTGTGTCAGATAATGCAAGCAGATAGGGTGCTTAAATATTTAATGGCATTCTTTAGAAAAGCTACTGTAATTATTGCAATTAATTCATTTTTTGCCTGTAACTGCTAAAAAATGTATGGAGGTTGGTAATTACATTTACATTTAGTGACTCATCAGGTAACAAAATGGCTCTTCTATCTTTTGATCCAAATCCATTACACAGACTGACACAAAAAATACCCCCCTTTTATTCAAGAAACAGATATGGTCAACACCTTTGCAAAGTCCCAAATTCTTTCTGGATATATCAGAACTAAAAACAGTTATTGTCACCAAGTAATTTGTTTATCACTGTTAATAACAGGTTTGTTATTGCATGTTAATAAATCAGAGCAATCCTCTTTAGTGTCACCTCTCTCTGTACATCATCATACATCAATTGAAAAACAAACTCAAATATTTTAGGGTGGATAAATAAAATTTAAGATGGAAATAATGTGAATGTGAAAGTCCCCCTCATGCTAGGGTAGAAGGAGGATTAAAAAATCAAGCATACCCGGTCCCAGAATCACGCTCTGTCCTTGGAGCC
Source organism: Gastrophryne carolinensis (assembly GCA_027917425.1). Taxonomy (NCBI): domain Eukaryota; kingdom Metazoa; phylum Chordata; class Amphibia; order Anura; family Microhylidae; genus Gastrophryne; species Gastrophryne carolinensis. Next base: position 222,949,121 of record CM051239.1, on the reverse strand, counting down.
TCTGCTAGCAGCTGCAGCAAGACTGCACAGAGCAGCTCTGTGGGCACTCCCAGCCCACATTCAAGTTAATAGGCAGACAGGTGCCTGACAAAGATGGCTGCACACATGGCCAGAAACGCTGGATGATTGTGGGGAACCGGGAAAGCATTGTTGAAATAGGGTGGATATTCCTGAAGTGTCTACAATATTGATATTATTTAGATTTACTGGATAAATGGTCAAAACACTGGAAACTGAAGTTTAATGTCTCTAAAGGTAAAATCATGCAGTTGGGTAGAAGGAATCCCTGCTCTGAGTACCGTATGGGTAGTATGGTGTTAGCCAGGACTTTGAAGGAGAGAGATTAAGGGACACTGATTACTGAAAGCTGCAGAGAGTTGACGGTGTAGCCAAGCAGTGGGCAAGCAGGATGCTCAGCTGCATAGCTCGAGGCATCACTGGTACGAAGAGGGAGGTTGTGATGCCACTGTATAGAGCCGTTCTGGAGACCTTAACTGCTAAAAATAAAATTCTGTGATTACTCACCTGTAGAATTGGTATTATACGTATACAGAACGTCCTGTTCCAGAATATTCCTTACACATGGGTAATACATCCACAAGATGGTGCTGGACTGCAGAAAACAGCTTGTGGCTCCTCCCGGCCCTATATAAGTCAGGGACCTCCCACAAATTCCCCAGTATTTACAAGCAGAAGCCGGGAGAACAATATCATCAAAAATGAACATATGAACAATCACCATATAGAGGTAAATAAGAATAATGATAACAAGGGTGGGTGGAACAGGACGTGCTGTATACGTATCAGCAAGTAATCACAGAATTGTATTATTCTAAGTATACAGCACGTTTTGGGATCCCCAAAAGTAACAGCAGACAGTTTAAACCACTGCCGCCTGCAGAACTTTGCGAACAAAAGCAGCATCAGCTGAGGCCCTAACATCAACCTTGTAAAACTTAGAAAAAGTATGAACAGGAGACCAAGTAGCGGCCTTGCAAACTTGTTCAACAGAAGCTTGGTGCTGAAAAGCCCAAGAGGCACCAATAGCATGAGTAGAATGAGCAGTAAGGTGGAAGGGAGGCTCCTTCCCTTTAGCAGAATAGGCCTGTACCACAGCCTGACGGATCCACTTGCTGATATTGGACTTAGCTGGAGCCAGACATTTCTTAGGCCCAGACGGGAGCACAAAAAGAGCATCAGTCTTCCTGAAGGATTCAGTAGCCACCAAATAGAACTTCAGAGTCCTGACCACATCAAGAGAATGTAAAAACCGCTCCTTAGGATTACTAGGATTAGGGCAAAGAGAAGGCAACACAATGTCCTGATTGAGATGAAAAGCAGACACAACCTTAGGCAGAAAATCTGGCTTAAAACAAAACACCACCTTGTCCTGGTGTCTCTCAAAGTAGGGAGGTTTGTTGGAAAGCGCTGCCAACTCAGAAACACGCCTAACAGAAGTGATAGCCACCAAAAAGGCTACCTTAAGAGTCAAAATGGACAAAGGGGCCTCACGCAAAGGCTCAAAGGGAGACCCCTGTAATGCAGATAAGACCAAGTTCAAATCCCAGACTGGTAACATAGGCGTTCGTGGCGGACGCACGTGAGTAACTCCCTGGAAGAAGGTCTTGACCAGACGATGGTGAGCAAAGGATCTTTGGAAGAAAATGGCCAAAGCAGCAACATGACCTTTGAGGGTACTAAGCTGAAGACCCAAATCCAAACCATGTTGCAAGAATTCCAGGATCCTGGGGATAGAAAACACCCGACAGGGAAGCGACTTAGACTCACACCAGTCAATGTAACAATGCCATACCCTATAGTAGATGGATGACGAGGACTTCTTCCTAGCCCGAATCATAGTATTAACAACAGAGGCAGGCAGCTCCTTCTCCATCAGGATGGAGGTTTCAGCAGCCAGGCTGTCAAAGCCAGCGTTTGTAAATTGGGATAGCGTAGCTGCCCCTGAGTGAGCAGGTATGGATCCTTGGGCAGAGCATACTGATCTACTTCCAACTGCACGACGTCTGCGAACCACACCCTTCTTGGCCAACAGGGGGCCACCAGAATGGTTGGTACCCCTTCTTGAGCAATCTTGCGCAACACCCTGCCCAGCAGAGGGAAAGGAGGAAACACATAGAGAAGCTGAAAGCTCTTCTAAGACATTGCTAGAGTATCCGTGGCCAAGGCCAGAGGGTCCTGTGACAGAGAGACAAAGACTGGAAGCTTGTGATTGTGACTGGATGCAAACAGATCCACATCTGGCAGACCACCAGCAGTGGCACAGGGAGCGAAACACCCTGCTGCTGAGGGACTATTCTCCCAGATGAGAAGTCCCCCTGCTGAGAGAGGCTGCCTCCAGATTCTCCACCCCCGGGATGTACACGGCTGAAATTCAGGGAACATTCTCCTCCGCCCAAGACAGTATCAGGGACACTTCCTTGAGGGCCCTCTCGCTCCGGGTCCCTCCCTGATGATTGGTGTAGGCAATCGCCGTCTGGTTGTCCGAGCGGACCTGAACTGCCCGACCTCGAAGGTGTGGAGTCAACTGGGCGAGAACCAACATTATCGCCCTCAATTCCAGAATGTTGATAGGGGTGTAGGCCTCCGGAGGGCCCCACTGACCCTGGAATTTCAGGGATTTCCAGAAGCCCCCCCAACCTGTCAGACTGGCATCTGTGGTGACTGTCTCCCAGCACGGGGCCAGAAATAATCTGCCCACCAACAGGTTTCTTAAGTCCAGCCACCACGAGAGAGACCGTCTGGCCAGGGGGGACAGAACCAGCACCTGATCCAGGGACCAAGGGTCCCGATCCCAAACTGACAAGAGGTGAATTTGAAGGAGTCTCATGTGAAACTGAGCGTATGGAACCGCCTCGAAGCAAGACACCATCAGGCCACCAACTGCCTCCCCTGCCAGATGGAGGAATGAGGGCAAGACAGAAGAAGCCTGGCTAGGGCCTGAAGATTCTCCACCTTCTGCTGAGGGAGAAAGATCTTGACCTGAGATGTATCCAGAGTCATGCCCAGAAAGGACCTCACCATTGACGGTGACAGGAAAATACCATTTTGTGAGTACTCACCTGAAAAATGGATATTGTCAGTGTGCCACACACCCCGCTTCCCCTTTAAGGCTACCTTAAGAGTCAAAATGGACAAAGGGGCCTCACGCAAAGGCTCAAAGGGAGACCCCTGTAATGCAGATAAGACCAAGTTCAAATCCCAGACTGGTAACATAGGCGTTCGTGGCGGACGCACGTGAGTAACTCCCTGGAAGAAGGTCTTGACCAGACGATGGTGAGCAAAGGATCTTTGGAAGAAAATGGCCAAAGCAGCAACATGACCTTTGAGGGTACTAAGCTGAAGACCCAAATCCAAACCATGTTGCAAGAATTCCAGGATCCTGGGGATAGAAAACACCCGACAGGGAAGCGACTTAGACTCACACCAGTCAATGTAACAATGCCATACCCTATAGTAGATGGATGACGAGGACTTCTTCCTAGCCCGAATCATAGTATTAACAACAGAGGCAGGCAGCTCCTTCTCCATCAGGATGGAGGTTTCAGCAGCCAGGCTGTCAAAGCCAGCGTTTGTAAATTGGGATAGCGTAGCTGCCCCTGAGTGAGCAGGTATGGATCCTTGGGCAGAGCATACTGATCTACTTCCAACTGCACGACGTCTGCGAACCACACCCTTCTTGGCCAACAGGGGGCCACCAGAATGGTTGGTACCCCTTCTTGAGCAATCTTGCGCAACACCCTGCCCAGCAGAGGGAAAGGAGGAAACACATAGAGAAGCTGAAAGCTCTTCTAAGACATTGCTAGAGCATCCGTGGCCAAGGCCAGAGGGTCCTGTGACAGAGAGACAAAGACTGGAAGCTTGTGATTGTGACTGGATGCAAACAGATCCACATCTGGCAGACCACCAGCGGTGGCACAGGGAGCGAAACACCCTGCTGCTGAGGGACTATTCTCCCAGATGAGAAGTCCCCCTGCTGAGAGAGGCTGCCTCCAGATTCTCCACCCCCGGGATGTACACGGCTGAAATTCAGGGAACATTCTCCTCCGCCCAAGACAGTATCAGGGACACTTCCTTGAGGGCCCTCTCGCTCCGGGTCCCTCCCTGATGATTGGTGTAGGCAATCGCCGTCTGGTTGTCCGAGCGGACCTGAACTGCCCGACCTCGAAGGTGTGGAGTCAACTGGGCGAGAACCAACATTATCGCCCTCAATTCCAGAATGTTGATAGGGGTGTAGGCCTCCGGAGGGCCCCACTGACCCTGGAATTTCAGGGATTTCCAGAAGCCCCCCCAACCTGTCAGACTGGCATCTGTGGTGACTGTCTCCCAGCACGGGGCCAGAAATAATCTGCCCACCAACAGGTTTCTTAAGTCCAGCCACCACGAGAGAGACCGTCTGGCCAGGGGGGACAGAACCAGCACCTGATCCAGGGACCAAGGGTCCCGATCCCAAACTGACAAGAGGTGAATTTGAAGGAGTCTCATGTGAAACTGAGTGTATGGAACCGCCTCGAAGCAAGACACCATCAGGCCACCAACTGCCTCCCCTGCCAGATGGAGGAATGAGGGCAAGACAGAAGAAGCCTGGCTAGGGCCTGAAGATTCTCCACCTTCTGCTGAGGGAGAAAGATCTTGACCTGAGATGTATCCAGAGTCATGCCCAGAAAGGACCTCACCATTGACGGTGACAGGAAAATACCATTTTGTGAGTACTCACCTGAAAAATGGATATTGTCAGTGTGCCACACACCCCGCTTCCCCTTTAATTCTTATGATCGGGTTACTCCACCAGCAGGTGGTGACGTGCAGGGAGAAGTCTTGAAAACGAGCCCCTTCCGGCCTATATATACCTGGGACCTCCCACTTAATCACCAGTTATTTAAAAAGCAGAAAGACAAGGTACCAGGAAATCCAACGGTAACCTCAAAATAAAGAAAAGCTTCATCATATAAAGGATTCAGGTGAAGCGGGGTGTGTGGCACACTGACAATATCCATTTTTCAGGTGAGTACTCACAAAATGGTATTATTCTCAGTGTGCCACACACCCCGCTTCCCCTTTAATTCTTACGATCGGGACATCCAAAAGCAGTGTCCGCAAGGGATGGGTATCCAAAGGCAAGGTGAAGCATAACTTAAATGACTGCAGTCTGCAGAACTTTGCGGCCAAATACAGCATCCTCTGAGGCCCGCACATCAACCTTGTAAAACTTAGAAAAAGTATGAACAGAAGACCAAGTAGCAGCCTTACAAACTTGTTCAACAGAAGCTTGGTGCTGAAAAGCCCAAGACGCTCCAACGGCATTAGTAGCAGTAGAATGAGCAGTGATATGAAAAGGGGGAACTTTCCCCTTAGCAGAATAGGCCACAATAATGGCCTGACGTATCCATTTGCTAATGGAAGATTTGGCCGGTGCCAAACCCTTCCTAGGCCCACAGGGCACAACAAAAAAGGCATCAGTTTTACGAAAAGGAGAAGTAATAATCAAATAGTACTTAACACAGCGTACTACATCCAAACAATGCAAAACCCTCTCCTTGTCATTCTTAGGATTAGGACACAAGGAGGGAAGAACAATATCTTGGTTCAAATGAAAAGCAGGAAGAAAGTCTGGTTTGAACCGAAAGACCACTTTGTCCTGATGCCTCTCAAAGTAGGGCGCCTGAATAGACAAGGCCGCCAACTCCGAGACACGCCGAACCAAAGTGATAGCTACCAAGAAGACAATCTTCTGAGTCAGGGTAGACAAAGCAATATCTTGCAAAGGCTCAAAAGGAGGAGCCTGAAGAGCAGAAAGAACCAAATTCAAGTCCCAAACAGGGAGTAATGGTTTCCTGGGAGGCCGCACATGCGTAACCCCCTGGAAAAAAGTTTTAACTAAGCGATGAAGCGCAAAACGCTTCTGAAAAAAGATAGATAAGGCAGAAACCTGCCCTTTCAAAGTACTCAGCTGAAGACCAGAGTCCAGCCTAGATTGTAAAAACTCCAGAATCCTGGAGACTGAAAAGACCATACAAGGAAAAGATCTAACCTCACATCAAGTGATATAGGTTTTCCAAGTCCTATAGTAGGTGATAGAAGAAGACCTCTTTCGGGCAGCGATCAGAGTCTTAATAACCGAGTCAGAAAGACCTTCCTCCTTCAAGATGGAGGTCTCAGCGGCCAAGCCATCAAAACCAGCGTTGGTAAACTGGGGTAAGACAGGCGACCCTGAGTGAGCAGATCGGATCGAAGAGGCAGAATGAGCTGACTTCCTGTCAGCCAAACCATGTCTGCGCACCATACTCGTCTTGGCCATCTTTCTAGAACCAGCTTCCGTACCACCCAGCCTAGCATGGGTATCGGAGGAAACAGGTACAGAAACCCCGGGTCCCCCCAGCTCAGGGATATGGCTTCCGCCACCAGAGCCAGAGGATCCTGGGAGAGCGACACAAAGATCGGGAGCCTGCAATTGTGACGAAAGGGAAACAGGACCCCCTCCGGTGTCCCCCACCGGAGCGGACTGCAGACTGCCGAGAGACAAGGAACATGTGCCTTCGCCCAGGTCAGGATCAGGGACCCCACTCTGAGGGCACCCAGACTGGAAGTCCCTCCCTGATGATTGAAGTAAGCAACCGTTGTTTGACTGTCCGAGCGTAGCTGAACCAGAAGGCCCAGACCATGATGGGACAAAAGAGCAAGAACCAGATGGAAGGCTCTCAGCTCCAGAACCGACGGCCGAGGATTGGAAAAAGGATCCAAACCAACTCCTGAATCAGACAAACCTTGGACTGAGTGAGCAACACCCTGTGTTGACCGAAATCCGACCGTATTCCCAGAAAGGACACCACCCTGGCTAGAGCAAGGGGGGACCTGGGAAGTTTGAAAAACTTCAGATGCAGGAAGGGGCAAGCTGACCCGTCCTTCTAGGGGACTGCGAAGAGAATGGTGTAAAAATCGAGGCCCACCTCTAAGTGCGGCACCGGCCGGATGACCGCCATTTCCAGGAAAAACCGTGAAGGAGGGCGAGACTCGAACTCCGGTTTGTAACCGGGCGACAACACCTCCCAGATCTACGTGTCCGGAGACTCCCGGCCTTAAACCAGGGAGAAGTGTCGCAATTGTCCCCCCACCCGCACGAGTGAGGGCAGCCCCTCATTGCTGAGCGGGCTTAGCAGTAGGTTTGGGCTTGGCGCCCCAGGACTGAGCGGGACGGCCACGACCTCTTCCCCGGGACCAACCTACAGCCCCGGAAACGGGAAGGGAAGCCCCTCTGCCCGCTCTGGCTCCTTGAAAGGAGGGACTAAAGGAACTCGCACCCCTGAAGGAGCGACGAGGTTTCTTGAATTGAGGCAACTTATCATCCTTGGTAACAGCATCCAATTTCTCGCCAAAAAGGCGTAAACCTAAGAAGGGTAACGCTGTAAGCGCCCTTTTAGAGTTAAGGTCCGCCGTCCACTGGCTCAGCCATATAGACCGACGAATAGCCACCAGCAATGCCGCTGTCCTGCTACTCGTCGCAAGAGCATCGTCCTGAGCAGTCAGGGCAAAAGAAACAAACGACTCACACTGCTTGAGAGAGCTAAACATATCACAAGCGGGATCAAGATCTGCGAGCAGATCCCTAATAATGGATCTAACAGCCAGCAGAAGAAGCGCCGAAGCACAAATAAAACCATGATAAAACCATGGCGAGCCAATTGATCAACCCGACGATCCTCACCATCCTTAATGGTAGTGGTGCCAGAAAGGTGCAACACAGCCGGGCCAGTCAACCCCAACACCGGGGTATCGACTTCGGGGGGCACTGACCAAAGCTTCACCAAGTCCTCCGGAAAGGGATAACGCTTATCCCAATTAGGAGGAGTTCCAGCCAGGCTCGTGGGTTGTTCCCATTCTTTAAGGACAAGCTTCTCAAAGTGCTGTTGCCTGGGAAACACCAAACGCGGCTGGGGTACATCAAACAACTCACCCTTTGGCAGAGGGACCACCGCAGGCGGATCCAAGGCCAAAACTTTAAACATTTGAGCCAAAATGGAAGGAGTGTCAAGGGACACCCCCTCAGCCTGATCACCAGCAGTGTCAAACAATAGCTGGTCTGCAGGTTCATCCGACTCCTCATCAGGGGGACGATCGGAATAATCCAAAAATTCAGGTACCTCACCCTCCGAGGCAGGTACTGAAGGAGCAAGGTGCTTCCGCTTAGCCGTAGCCTTCTGAGCCACTGAAGCGGAGATAATTTTCTTGAGGTTGGCCAACCGCGCATGCACCTCGGAATGCGAATCCCCATTTTTGACAGTGTCACACGGGGTCCGGACTAGGTTGGGGGGGATAGGAGATGATGGAAGTTGCGAGGAGCCAGAAGCCGGAGCAACGGACTGGCGCGCAATGTTCTGCTGAGCACATGGAACGCATAATATGACATCATCGCCTGGGAGCGGAACCCCACAACCCGGTAACGTTGGAAGCCTCCATATGGTGAATTTGTGGTATTCGCAATAACCCAGGGTTTTACGCATTAAGCAACCCGGGATGCCCCTTTGTAATTAAAGTCCCGGAAGTGGGAGGATTTTTTTTTTTTTATTTTAAACCTAGGAAAATCCCAATTTAGAGACTAAGACTAGCCAGGTATAACAGACCGAGAGAGCCTGCAGTGAGGGAATCCCAGAATCTGTGGGGGAAAAGAGACCACAGTCAGTACCCCAGCCCGAATGCACCACAATCATACATAACCAATAAGGCAAACATATATGGCTAGCTTAAACATCTTGAATAAATATACATGACACATGCAATTTCAAGGCAAAGCCAAAGGGTGCATCAATAAAAATCAGAGTACATACTGGTATGAATACATGCCCATACATATATATATATATATATATATATATATATATATATATACACACATATATATATATATATATATATATATATATATATATAAACACATACACAAACACCAATATATATATACACATACAAATCAGAATGGTAATGTGCATTATCGCAGCAACTGGAGCACACATCCCACAGCTATGTGATATATTAAGTCAACCTATCAGAAGGATGACATAAACAATATATCCCCATAAGTAGAAATGCCCCAGGGAGAAAACGCTACACAAGCAGCAGATAGCATAAGAACGGCCCCACGTGCGCAATGGTGGGGCCGTTTACCTGTGAAGTTTCAGCCGCACAGAAGCTCTTCCCCCACCGGCTGCAGCGTACAGGTCTCTAATGAGACCAGGGAAGCGAAGGGCGGGCCCGGAGACAGCGCGCCCTGGCCACGCCCCCTTTACACGCAGAGCGAGGCCGCAGAGAGCGCGGCCCCGCCCCCTAGTGACGCGGCTCGTCCAATGGCGAGCTGCAACCGAGAAAGAGAGGGAAATACAAACGTGCATTGATTAAAACAGGCCCCAGCAGCCCCAGCCACGCTGAACACTGAAAACTGCCAAGACCTTTCACAGTAAAAGTAAAAGTAAAGCACCCATGCACACCACACCCCCCCCCCCCCCTTAGCGAAGGGAGAAGGACCGAGCGGGAGAAGGTGACCTAAAGGGAACATCGGGACAGGGGCATCCCAAATCCGGATCACCAGCCGGATGGCCGCATTGCCCCACAAGTGGGGTCGAGCGGAGGAGATAAGCTCCTAGGCACCTAAAGTGCCATCTACTTTTGCCCAGCCAGCAGCCTAGGCATAATAAACAATAGAACTGGGCAGAAATAGACCAAAAGGGGATGCCGGGTTTTACCCCGGCTACCTGCAAGCAGGAGACTTCATTCTTCTGTCTTGTCGCTTCATGCAGAGAGAAAAAACTGGTGATTAAGTGGGAGGTCCCAGGTATATATAGGCCAGAAGGGGCTCGTTTTCAAGACTTCTCCCTGCACGTCGCCACCTGCTGGTGGAGTAACCCGATCGTAAGAATTAAAGGGGAAGCGGGGTGTGTGGCACACTGAGAATAGACTTGGGATGGTTGATCACCCAGGACTCCAGTGTGGACACCACCAGCTGGGTATCCAGCTCGGCCTGCTGGAAGGACTGAGAAGTGATGAGAATGTCGTTTAGATAAGGAAGGATGCGAATGCCCTGAGATCTCAGCAGAGCCAGTACGCCCGCCAGCACATTGGTGAATACCCTGGTGGCTCCGAGGTGATACCGAAAGGCAAGGCCAAAAATTGATAGTGCTGATCCTCCAGAGCGAACCTGAGGAATCTCTGATGAACTGGAAAGATTGGTACATGAAGGTAAGCGTCTTTGATGTCTACAGAGGTCATGAAGTCGCCCGGGCGTAGAGAATTGACAGCTGAGCGCAGAGTCTCCATGGGAAAGTGTTTGGATCTGACAAATTTGTAGAGGCATTTTAAATCCAGGATAGGTCTGATGGACCCGTCTTTTTTGGGAACAATGAAAAGATTGGAATAGTAGCCTCTGCCCCTTTCCCTCAAAGGCACCTGGCAGATGACCCCCGACTCCAGAAGGTTTTGGACAGCAAGGCACAGACCCTGAGCTGACAGGGGGTTTTGAGCCATCCGGGATTTGATGAATCTTAGGGGCGGCCAGGCAGCAAACTCTATCTTGTAACCGGAGGACACTACCTCCTGAATCCACCGGTCTGAGACGTGAAGCCTCCAGACGTGAGCAAAGTGGCGGAGCCGTCCCCCCACCCAGATGGGTGAGGGCGCCCCTTCATGCCAGAGGGGGCTTGGGTGAGGATTTTGGCTTGGGACCCCAGGAGAGGCCAGGAGAGGCCAGGACGGCCACGTCCTCTGCCCCTTCCCCAGTGATCTCCGCGGACCCCAGTAAAGGAGACTCCTCAGCCAGTTCTGGAACCACGGAACGATGGGAGAAATGCACCCATACCCCAAAAGGACCCTATGTTGAGGTAACCTGCCACCCCTGGCAAACAAATCCAAGCGCTCACCAAAGAGGCGCAGGCCCTTGAAAGGGAAACCAGTGAGAGCTTTCTTAGCAGCATTATCAGCTACCCATTGACGTAGCCAGACTGAGCGGCGTATAGCCACCAACAAGGCAGAAGTTCTACCACACATTCTAATGGCATCATCCATAGCAGACAGAATATATGCAATAAATTCTTCACAAAGCAGTAGAGATCTATACTCTTCTCTGCCCGCATCCTTAGATGCCCTGTCCAAGAGACACTTAAGCACCCCTTTAATGGCAATAGCCGTAATAGCAGAGACACAAACCGGGCGCAGCGCCGTCCCCACACAGGCAAAGGCATGACAGGCCAGTTGGTCCAAGCGCCAGTCCTCCCCATCCCGCAGGGTAGTAGTATCAGGAGAGTGCATGACAGATGTATTGGACAACCCGAGAACCGGCGCATCCACCTCGGGAGGACATGACCAATGCTTAACAACATCAGCAGGAAAGGGAAACCTCTTGTCCCAACTCTTAGGCACCCCTGGCAGCTTGCTAGGTCATTCCCATTCCTTGAGCACTAGATTATTAAAGTGAGACTGCTCAGGGAACTCCCAGCATGGTTTAACCGTATGAAAAAGCTCGCCCTGCTGCTGTGGAGCCACTGCAGGAGGGGAAATACAAAGCACTTCAGACCCCAGAATAATATAATTGAACACCATCCAACACCATTACACCGGTTGCCCGGAAAAAAGGAAGGAATGGGACTAATACCATCAGGGGTTAAGTATGCCCCAAAATGGTGAAATGGCGGCATAGGATTGAAGCGACATTGGATCATCCAAGTGTATAAGTGTATATGTGAGTAGGCACAAAAGATAGGGGACTGTAAATACTGTAAATATTGTAAATTAATGTATATAACAATATGAACAAGATAATTTAGAAGGAATTGTGTGTGTGATATTGACCAACTATAACTGATTGACCCATCAGTGCAAATTTACCAATGATATTAGGCATCCATGAGAAGATAGAACTATATCATATAGTATTGTACCTATAGTGAAGATATGGTGTTAGTACGCCACAATGATTTATAGTTTACAATATATAATCCATAACAGTATTGGGTAATGAATAGAGTATGTAACAAGTCCTCAAATGTCTAATATTCTTGTTAATATTGTTGTTAAAATCATACTTCAAACCACCTGTGTCCCCCGCAGCTTGAACACTGACAGTCTGTATGACTGACAGGTTCACATGAGCTGCCGGAGGTGCCGCCGGGCGGGCGTGGTGGGCATGACGTCACGGCGTGTGCGCGCCTCCTACTGCAGGGGAGAGCGCGCGCACGCCTGGCGTCTGCGCACGCGCCGGCCCGGCGTCACATCCGGTTCTTGCGTTCCAACCCGAGGGAAGGAGGAAGTGCGTGCGGCGTGGCCCCTGCGAGCTCTCTGAGGCTCGGACGGGGCGCGCGGGTACGTGCGACCGTGCCCTCGTTAGGCATGGACGCGATTGGAGATCGGGGGTATATAAGGTGAGTGTCAGGGGTACACAAACTACCTGATGAAGTGGTGAGCGGGTTCACCACGCAACGCGTCGTGTGTACATGTTGTTGGATGGGGATCATTATACGGTGATGTATTAGAACGGCATATCATAATAGACTATTAGTTCCCATAGCACTTTATACTTTATACTTTACACTTTTTGTATATCTATGATATCTTTTCTCAATGAATTTTGTAACATCCTTTAGCTTTTTAGGATGTTAAAGCACTTGTCACTTTAAGCAATGTCACTTTAATTGCACAGGTCACTTATCCTTTCATATATTGTTGTGTACTGCACACTATATATATTTTATAGACTCTCATTATCTTATTTAACCCTTTTGTTGCCAAGCACGTAACACCTACGTGCTGGCTTGGCTGGGCCTTAAGTGCCAAGCACGTAGGTGTTACGTGCTTGACTTTCCTCGCTTGTAGTTTAAAAAGTAAAAACAACAAATACTCACCTGACCCCTTGTTGGATCCGGCCGGGTCTCCTCTTTAATTTGGTGCCATCCGATCCCCCGTGGGGGGTCGGATGGCTCCAGGAGAGCCCCCGGAATAGGCCGCCCCCCCCCCCGCTTCTGCAGCAGCAGCTTCTAACTGTAAAAAAAAATAAAAATAAAAATGACATTCACTTACCTGTGTGTGCGCTGGCTCCCGCTGTCCCTCCTCTTCACCTGGGGGGCCTCCGATCCCCCCCCAGGACTTACCGATCTTCAGGAGAGAGCCTGGGAGGCTCTCTCCTCTCTTCTGCACGATGGCGGCCGCCATCATGCCTCTAAGCCCCGCCCCCTTGGGGGCGGGGCTTATGAAGTCATCCCGGCCCCGATCTCAGGCTTCAGCCTTCTCAGCTTCTCAGATGCCGGTGATCGGCACAGGGGAAGGAGGTGACAGGAGATCCTCTGATCTCCTGCCTTCTCCTTCTCTGGATGCCGATCACCGGCATCTGTCAGCTGAGCGGCGAGGGACAAGAGCTTGCAATCGAAGGTAAGTACAGTAAAAAAAAATTTTTTTTTTTTCTAATAAAATACTTTTTATTATTGTGTGGTGTTTTTTTTTCACATTAACCCTTTGTGAGCTGGTAAGGGGTCCATGAGACCCCTTATACCAGTTCACAAGGCTGGGGGGGTGGCAAGTCACCTGCCCTAGCGGGTGGCTTGCACCCCCGCACCCCCATTACCTGCCTCCCCAAAGGCCAGGGGGGGGCAGAAGAGCCCGGGCCCACATAGGCTATGTGGGCTCGTAGGCTGCAGGGTGGGGGGGCCACCAAAGCTGGCCCCCCCACTCTGTGCCTACAAGCCCCCATAGCTGGTCCCGGGCTGGTTACTTTGGGTAAGGGGGACCCCACGTCATTTTTTTTTTTGGATTTTGAAGGGTTTTTAACCCTTCAAAATCCAAAAAAAAATGGGGTCCCCCTCCCCGGGAAGGGGGACCCTATGTCATTTTTTTTTTTAATTAACCATTTGTCATCCAGCAGCTATAAAAGGCTTCTGGGCAGGAAAGGGTGTCTACCTATACATATGTGGTATCGCTGTAACCGGGAGAAATTGGGGTTTCTCACGCAATAAGATTTTATTGACAAACTTACATTTTTTATTACAAAAAAACTCTACAAATTGTAAAAAAATGTTTTTTTTTTGTTTTTTTTCACACATTTCACCCAAAAAAATTGAGAATACACCTAAAAAATACAAACAAGACATTTCATGTTAAAGCCCAGACTCTGTTGAAAAAAACAATATATAATTTTCCTGGGAAATCCCTGGAAATCCCTTCAAAAATGACAGTTGAATATGTGTAGCGCAAAATGGTGAAACATCGTCTGGCAACAGGGAGTGGCAAATGCTGCAGGTAGGCTGGCAGTGAAAGGGTTAATCTTGTATTTCTTAGATGTATATTTGTGAGGGAACTTAATGATAAAGAGATTATATAGATTCAAATCACCAGATAGCCATCCCACCCCAAATATTTGGGGCCTTTTAACTGTGTTTTTAGATGTATGTAATTTTTTGTATGTAGGACTTGACCAAATAAATAACCACAAGTCAACTTAAATTTTCTCAGTGTGCGGCACATTTTATTCGGGCAGTATTTCTGTTTGTGGTTATCTGGTAACCCACAAACACATCTCTTTGCAGTATATATAAAACAGCCCGGCGCCAGCACCTATTCTGTCTATACACAGCGGTGCAGGTTCAGCCTCTCTTCTCACTTCAAAAATATAACTCAGCAATCTGTCAGTGTCATCAGGGGACCACGGCTCTTCCCCAAAGGGAGTCCCAGTACTACCGTAAATCTTAGGTTGTTCCTCAGAGGATTCCGAATCAGAAAATAATTCCTCCTCCTCAAGGGGGTAAGGACCTGAGAGTGAGTAAGGGCCCTCATCTTCTACAGGGAAGAGGGAAACCGCGGGTGATAAATGCCGCTTCTTAGCAGAAGCCTTACGCGGGGCAGACCCAGCAAGACGTTTTTCAATGTTGGCCACCCGTGCAGCTAAATCAGGTTGAGACTCCCCACTATTATGCCCCTTGGAGGGGGTCAGATGTAAGCGTGGGGGGGTAGGTGAAGCCTGAGGGGACGCCGCACCAGTAACATGCAACCCAGGCTGCAGTGCAAGTACCTGCTGGGCGCAGAGTACACACACCCTGACATCATCACTTATAGGGGATACTTCACACACAACACATAGCCGGGCTTGTCCAGAAGGAACCCCAAGCACATTATCCCCAGAAGCCTCCATATGGTGATTATAGTGGCACAATAGACCAATATAGGGTTAACGCTAATGATAGAAACCCGGGATGCCCCAAGAGCCCCCTAGGGAGGTGGGAGATATAATAGTAATAGCACAAAACTAAAAGGGGGAGAACTGGGAGAAACCACAATGAGGTCTACCCGCCTGAAAGACATAAGAAGACATCCCCGTAAGAAATACAGCAAAAATATATATATATATATATATATATATATATATATATATATTTAACAAGCCACCCCGCAGGGGCACTCACGGACCGTGGTAGGAAAACATCAGACACGCAGCAAGAGGGAGTTAAAATGGCGTCCGCATATACCTCGAGGGCCCCGAAGAGCGTGAATCGCGCCCACATGATCCCGCCGTCCAATGACGGCGCGGCAGAGCCTGAGGTAATGATGCCGCCGTCCGTGGAGCGCTGTACAAACGCGCGGCGGCAGCTGGCAGTAAAAACACATTAAGCAAGACGTGCAGGATACAAGAAAATCAATTCTAGCACAAGCAAGTGAACATTCAAGCTGCTTGACATCCAGCACACCACCCCCCCACCCCCTGAGATCTCCCCAGGGATGAGAGAAGCAAGGGTAGCAGTGAAACAAAATGAGAGGAGGGGGCAGATACCTAAGGGGGGTAGGGATTAAAGGGAAACCCCGGGAGCGGGAGGGGGCATCCCACAAGGCTCACCACAGGCCTACACCGCCTACCCTGTCAAAGCAGGGACTGCGGTCGGAGCAGCGCTCCTCAAGCACCTAACCCGGGTGCTATCCTACCTTCACCCGAACCAGTCAGCCTAGGCTGGGAGGCAGTGGGTCCAGAACAGGTGGTAATAGTCCTGCAGGGCCGCAGGCTGGTAAGCCCCGCTCGCCTGTGTATATAGAGAGCCATCTTCTATCTTCGCAGTCCAGACTGCAGATGAAAACTGGGGAATTTGTGGGAGGTCCCTGACTTATATAGGGCCGGGAGGAGCCACAAGCTGTTTTCTGCAGTCCAGCGCCATCTTGTGGATGTATTACCCATGTGTAAGGAATATTCTGGAACAGGACGTGCTGTATACTTAGAATAGACATTAATCAAATAGAATGGGTCCAAAGGCAGACAACAAAAATGGTAGAAGGGCTTAAATTTTAAACTTATCACGAAAGGAAAGAAGGGAGAGGGGGGGACAAAAATAAGACCTTTAAATATGTTAAAGGATTGAATAAGGTTCAGAAGTGTTTTTAAGAAAAAACTTAATGATAGAACAGAGGGGCACAACCTGTAGCTAGTCGATGGAAAGATCAGGAGCAATGTTAGAAAATATTATTTTACAGAAAGAGTAGTAGATGCTTGGAACAAACTTCCAGAAGAGGTGAAATATCGAAATATTATAAAGAGTCTTATTTAAAAAGCATCAGCACCACACAGCACTGCTTTTTTTGCCTCAGTGGTAAATGGGGCTCTCAGAGATTAGAGTTAGGACTACACCCCACAGGGGCACCTTGGCGCTTAGTGGTGCAGCTTAAGCATACTTCTGTAGAAGTGTGTGACCGAGCCCTCTGTTTTTAACCAAGTTTAGAGACAGATTTTAGGTTGGTCTGCAAGCTAACAAGGTTGAGTGCTGTGGCTCCTTTAAGACTTTTGTAATCAAAGCTAATTAGGTAGCGTTCGACACAGCAACTGCTAGTGGCAGTGTAGTACAGAGCACAGCACCAGATAAGACGGGAATGTTGACCCTCCTAAACTGGCACTCTAGCCACAAAAATGATGCAAAAAGGCGCACATTATAAATTAAGCCCAAAGAACATATAAGGGTAGACTAGATGGACCATAAGGTCTCCTTCCATCAACCTTCTATGTCTCTATTACCCACTGAATTTATTACAGCATTCAGTCTTCTTGGGTAAGAGTCTATCAGTATGACACAATGTTTGCCCACTCTACCTTGAACAAGGGCTCAAATCTGCCGAAAGCACCTCTTATTTACATCCCTTTTTAGGTCAACCCACATATTTTCATTAGGATTTAGGTCTGGGCTCTGCCTGGGCCATTCTGTAAATAATGTCGTTAGTTTATGAGGAAGTATGTTTTGGGCTTTTGTTGTGCTGAAAGGTGAAGTTCACCTTCATCTTCAGCTTTTTGCAAAGGCCTGAAGGTTTAGTTTCAGCTACTGAAAAATCATTTCAAAGCATGTTGGGCCTCCACTATGCTTCAATGTGAGTCTGGTGTTTTTAATGGTACGCAGTGCTGTCTTTGTGCCAAACCTTTTTAAAGTTGGGGCCTAAAGGTAACGTTTGTCTCCCCAAACCATAGTACGCTTTTCCAGAATGCTTGATGTAGGTTTGGCAAAGCATAATTGGGTTTGGATGTTATACCCCATAGCTAGGACATATGAATAATATGAAGGATTGTTGTCATATGAAGGACAAAACGAAAACTTGCTATAAATTCCTGCAGCTTCTTTAATGTAGATGCAAGATTTTGGCAACCTCCTGGTCCAACTTTTCCTGACCTGTAACATACCCTAATTTTTTCAGGCAAGCAAGGATGCATGTCATGTGATTCAACCTACCAGCACATAAAGCTACACAGATCTCTAACCAGTCCCCATAGTGATTAACCAGAAGGTAGAAATGAAGGTGGGGCAGTCAGTTTACCCATCTATAGATGTGTCTCCCTTTCTTTCTCCTTCTGTCCTACCCCAATGCTGACATAACATGGCAATTCTGATAAAATAGGCCCCACTCCCTGTGCCTCACCGATTAATTCAACACTATCTTCAAGTGAGAATTATGACCCCTTTAAGTGGACCAAATCTAGTCCTAAAGTCTATGAGTCTCCAGGGCAGGCTTACTCCCCTCCCTCACTGTGTGAATCACCCCAGGGCACCTGATATTCTTACCTTTCCCACGAGCCCACAGTGCTGGAATCACTCGCCTCCATTCTTGGCTGTGCGCCTCCACGACCACCGCAACTGAATAGCTTTGCGTGGCTGGGGGGTTTCACACAGTGGGGCACCCCAAACTCAAAATCATAGATAGTGAAAATTAAAAAGCTATGTGCTGCCTATGCACACTCTCCAGGTTATAATGTATAATTGTGTAAAAATAGAAACTGCAGAGTCAGCAGTGCATACAGCATTGATTTAGGTCACTTGTAGATATGGAATAATATTGGTTAATCTTTTTTTTTGCAGACACTCCCTCATGGATAACTAAAACATGTAGGAGGAAGAGGAAGAAATAGAACTAGATTTGCAATCAAGCAAAAAAAATGGAAAAACAAGCACTAAATCATAAAGCATATTATTTTTAAAAACATAACAATTTTGGTATACTTAAGAGTAACACTCTCATAGAATCCAGGCATTTTAGGAACTCTGGGAATCTTCTCCATGATATTTTAGAGAACAGTTCATGTTTGCAAGCAAAACTATTTATTTTTTGTGGTTCCTGGGAGGACAGTGTGTCCAAACATGTTTTTCACATCTGGTACAGGTTTGATTTCATTTGGCCTCACAGGAACACTGTTATGATTCACATAATATATACTGTCCCAGCTTTGTATGCTGCCATATGACTGCACAAAAGAATTGTGCTTGTGCTTCTCAGGCAGAAAATTAAAACGTATCCTTTAATCCCAACTGGTTAAAATTCCATCAAAGTACCCAGGGAAGAGGGGGAGGGGAAAGCCATCAGCGACGCATTTCAGGGAAACCCCCTGTATCAAGCCGATGTCAAGACCAGCTCACCAGATGCCACCCCGTCCCAGCAACACGCCTCTGTTTACTTTTTGGGCACATCCTCCCAGTTATGATGTAGTCTATCTGTGACTCGACTGGTTAAACGTTTACCTGGTCCTGCTATTTTCTGATTGGTTCAATGTCGTCACCTGATTATCTTTGTTACTATTTAGACATTGCTCTCGCCGTCACTCGACATCAGCTTGATACAGTGGGTTTCCCCGAAATGCATCGCTGATGACGTTCTCTTCCCCTGGATACTTTGATGGAATTTTAACTAGTTGGGATTAAAGGTTACATTTTAACTTTCTGCCTGAAAAGCACTGGGACAATTCTATTTGGAAATTTTGTGCATTCATTCTGGAATTGTCTTGAAACCCTTTCCTCCGAGCAGCTCCACACTGTGGACATTTACAGACTATCAATGAGCGTCTCTATACCTATTTTTTTCATGTCATATGACTGTTCGATTTATCTTTTGATTTTTTTTTACTTTTGGCTTCAGGAAGGGACAATTATAAGTCACATTTCGACAAAGCGTTATAATCAGTATTACTTTTTGCACTGCTGGTTTCCATACATGTTTTTAAAACTTTGCCCATTTCCCAGTTATCAGAAGGTGAGTAGCAACTGTCCAGATAAAGTGTGTGTGTGTGTGTGTGTGTGTGTGTGTGTGTGTGTGTGTGTGGGGGGGGGGGGGGGGGTTCTGTGGAAGAGCTTTGTCATGTTGTCATGCTCAAAAATGCCAGTATTAATAAAAAGAATAATTTCAGAAATGTTTGGACTTTTTGGTCACCTATGATCTGTACAAATTAACATATTTAAATGAACATGTTGTTGAGTTATTCTTTGAGTTTTTAACAGGGTTTAGTCTTTTTGGGTAAGAGTTTATCAGCATAGTACATCTAGACATGGCAATGTATGCCCACTCTTTTGTTCTCCAAATCTGTCAGATTCCGAAGAATTGCCTGTGTAGAGCCCAATTCAGGTCAAACAAATCAATTCTTTTGTTGATATAAATGTAAATAATATATATATATATATATATATATATATATGATCATTGTCATGCTAAAAGGTATAATTCCTCTCTATCTTTTTACTGATTAATAACTGAAACTGTACATAATTCATCCCATGTTGACTAATGCTAGAATTCAAGCTACAGAAAAACAGCCCAAAAACATAATTTTGTTTCCATCCTGCTTTGCTGTTCTTTTGCTGATTATCTCTATTATATATCTCTATTTTACATTATGGGCAAAACTTTGGAGCCTGATTTATGAAGCCTCAGCGCCATTTAAATCCAATGAGCGCCCCAGTATCACTTTATTTAAGAAGTGGAAGTCAGCTAACCCCACTGTGTCTGCCAGTTAGGGCTGAATTTATCACTTTCACCTATTTCACCACGGTGACCACCGCTCTTGTATAAGCTGGCACTGTAGGATAAGATGTCATGGGCCACAATGGGCAAAACTGTACTTAAATGTTTATCACACTTTTTAATAATTGTTAATTGTTTTAATAATGTTAAACAAATTAATTTGCTTTGGTGATTCGTCGTAAATGTAAACACGGAACTGTTGCCAAATGTCCTTTTATTAATTTCTTGAAAAATATTTTTTCAATCCTGTTTTTTGTTTCCACTGTTTTCTTTTGTTCTTTATCTTTTGAGCACAACTACTAAAAAGGATCCTAAACATACTATAAACTTTGTTCCTTTTGTTCACAGCAATAATATCCTGTGACTTTCATACAGAAACGCAGACTGGCTCCTGTTAAATGCACTGCCAGTCTTTTGTGCCTGTTATATAGTTATAATTAGTAAATATGGATTGCAGTATCTATAATTTGGTGAAATAGAATAGTGCTCACTGGTGCTGTTACAATCTGCATCAGGGTCTATGGCTACACAAACATACTCTGACATAAGGGTCGATTCTAAATGCAAAAGTTAATTAATTTCGGATCGGGAATCGGAAGTTTGGGTGGGTGTTAGTCATTTTTTCCCTTTTTTTTTGGCCATTTCGTATTCGCACGAACGTTCGGGCATAGACGTATATCCTCTTTCGATCTTCGGCCGTCAATTGTATTATTTCCGTTAGTTATTGTATATTTCCCGTCCAAATCGCACTTTTTGCGATCAGTCCTAATTTTCCCGTTCATGACATGGGCTTGCGATCAATTCAGAGAGCTGATTGCCAAGTGTTTCTAGGCACATTTAAGGGTTGATTCCCGAAATCTTATCCGACAGCTTTTTGGCCTCGGGAGTAGCATGGATAGGAGTGAGTTCGAGGAACATCAAGCTCTAAAGCTTTTTGGCATCGATTTGATCCGGATGTCTGAGGGCAGATTGCCTCTGCGTCGTCGCATGCACATCGATGGCATGAATGACATTGAGCTGTTTGAGCTGACCAGGCTTAATCGCGCTTCCCTCCATAAATTATATAGTGAGCTGCGGCCATGGTTAGCCCGCACCACAAGGAAGGGGCAAGCAATTTCAGGTATGACCAAGATGCTTGGCTGCCTGCAATTTTTGGCGAACGGCTCGTTCCAGAGGCTGGGTGCCCTCTCTGTGGGGTTTTCCCAGCCTACGCTGAGCCGCGCACTATCCAAATTTTTGGAAGGCATGGCTGCCATAACTCAGAAATATATTTAAGCTTGGTTTTTTAAATATTGCCGACATGCCCAATGTAATTGGTGCAATTGATTGTACACATGTGGCCCTCGTTCCTCGTGCAGCCGACGAGTACATATACAGGTAGATATTTTTTGGAATTTTTTAGTTTAAGAGTTGTTTAGCATAAACCATCCTATTATTGATTCCAATGTGTAATATTCCCTCTGATTATTCATCCATATGTTTCTTATTCCATTAGCTTACATATCCCTCTGTGCAATCTTCCCTTCTCATACTAATCCCTATGTGGATTGATCCCCTTATAGTTTTTATCCTCGGTTCAAGTTTGCCTCCTATTACTGATGACAATAGTGTTTCATTCCTCTTTATTTTTGTGGTTTGTTTGGCCGTACAATTTAGATCTGTCATTTGTGTGCAGGCCAGTTTTTGCTGCCAAATGTGTTGTGCCCTTATGTGTTGACCCTTTTTTTTATGTTTTCTCTTTAGGAATCGGAAAATGGGACACTCCCTTAATGTCCAGGCAGTGGTTGGGCCTGACATGCGTTTTTTTGAGTGTCCTTGCCGGCTACCCTGGCTCTTCGCACGATTCTTATATTCTTAGGCGATCTGGTTTGCATTGGCGATTTGAGGCTGGTGAATTTTCTGGTGCATGGCTGCATGGTAAGTGTGTTTCATTTTTGGCACTTGCTCTTTTCTTTGACTTTTCCTTGACACAAGCGGGTGACAGCGGCGGACAACACAGCGCGTCCGCCGCCGCCTCCCGCGCGCCCCTCTGACAGTGCGCGCGCCCGCACCGGCCCTTCACAAACGGCCGGCGCGCGCACGCAGATGAGGTGTTTTTTTTTTGGGTTTGGGGGGGTCCCTCATCGGATGTCCCGCGGTGAGGGAGGTGATCGGTCAGGGAATATTATAGACATCAACACTGGGTGACGGTCCACTTTAATAATATATGTTTTTCCTCTTGAACGTTTTCTTGAGATCTGACCCCACATTTTGCAACTGTTGCAACATCTTTCATTATTCTTGCCCAAACAAACAAGCGATTTCCTGACTTTGTAGTTGTATGTTTTTTGGCGATGTGTGTAATTCCCATGTTTACAAATCTCTGCTCTACCAGATTGTGCCAAAGTTTATCCCAGTTTCGGCTCCATTTGGAATATTATTCTGTAACTGACATACTCGTGTTTATTGTTATTTGTGGGTGTCCCCTCAGCAGCATCATAATTGACACATTTCTGAGCCCTTAAATATACCCATATTTAATAGCATCCTTGACCTAGCAGATGTGTTACCAGTCTTTGTTGACTTTAAGCATATTATGTTTCTTTTCACCACATCTCTTCCCCTAATTATTTGTATAATGTGCCCTGTTAATTTTTATTTTAATGGATTTTTGTTTTAAAGTAAATTAGCTTTGTTTTCTGGCTTTCATTGCTTAGTTGTATTTTCTCTTTCTCTTCTTAAGGAGACTCAGGTTACCCTCTTCTACCTTGGCTCATGACGCCTGTGTTGCGGCCCCAGGATGCCGCTCAAGAAGCCTACAATCGTGCGCACCGCAAAACCAGGGCTGTGGTCGAGAGGGCCTTTGGCCTTTTGAAGACCCGTTTTAGGTGTTTGGACCATACCGGGGGCGCCCTTCAATATGACACTAAGAAGGTTATTGACATTATAATGGCGTGTGCAGTTCTGCATAATTTTGCCCTTCAAGAACGTGTCCCCCGATATGTTGATGTTCTGCCCTCTACACCCATTGAAGAGGAAGCAGAGAATTATGTGGGCACAACCAGTGAATCGGGACAATCTGTGCATGCCAATTTGATTGGGCAGCATTTTTCATAACTAACATTATTTGTTGGTTGCCTTTTTTTTTTTTTTGGTTGCCTTTGATGTCAATTGTGTGCCATTAAATGTTCATTTGTATGCCTTTAAATAGTTCTAATGTGGTTCCTAATGTTTCCTTTGCTTTTGATTCCCCTTGTAAACCATGTTAACGTATACTGTGTTTCTTTTAGTCAAAGGTGAGGTACAATGTTATTTGTAATCAAAACAAACAAGTTTTTTGAATTTATGAAAATATTTCTTTTAGTCTGACCACAAAAAGCATAACAAAATGTTTAACAACAAATTACACAGTCAACATTCAATTGTGGTTATAAACAAATCAAGACCGGGTTTGTATCCATAAAAAAAAAATAAACATCTACACCTGGAACTCTGTGGCACACCCAAACAAGGACAGCCAGTCCCATGCCCATCCCAGTCCAGTCATTAATAGTGCCTGTGGCCATGGCTAATTTGGCCTGCCCATAATGTCACCCAAACATGTCTGCAAACCGGAGGAGTCAAAAAACCCCAAATAAATGTAAAGCCATAAGTGGCCCATGTTAAAGGCCACCTACACTCACCATTCCAATATGGCATTGCCTAAATCCCAAATCTAATGAGCTATATGTGAGCAAATCCTTAACACAACCTGCAGCTCAAACCCAAATAGTATGTTGGAAAAACTCAAACACCAAGTAAATACAGTGGGGGGAAATCGAAAAGATGTGGCACACAATCAAGGAGAGGTTGCCTTAATAAGGTGGATACCCAAAAAACCCGGGTGGAGGGCCATGTGGCTGGGAGCTACCCTGGGCGAGGGTTGCATTGGTAATCTGCAACTGCTCCAAAATGTTTCTCTGCATATTGAGCAATTCACCCATGGATGCCTGGCTTGCATTAGTTGCATTGACCATGTTGCTGTTGTGGGTCCTAAGCTCACTCAGCATGGCCTGTAAGGTAGCATTGAGGGTGTCCATCTGGGCATGCCTTGCCTCATGCAGATGTTGATGGCGTGCCTCAAATGCTCTCCTCTCCTCGTGCCATAAATCAACCAGGGCATTCTGCCTCCCCAGGGTAATTGTGCGGCGCAAGGGAGTGCGCCGCACAATTACCCTGGCTCTTGGGTGGGCCCTGCCTCGTGGTCTGGGGCCCTCAACAGCAACAGGCATACTTTGCAATTCCTCAACAGCAGAGGGAAGCCTGGGGACTGTAGCCTCAGTCTCAGCATGCTGTGCCCCATCTGCATGCTCAATGGATGTGGGTTCACTCTGCTGCTGCGGAATTGACAGAGATACATTTTGGGACATTTGCAGATTCTGACCCAGGGGGAGGTCTTCGGATGGGCCCAGCATGGTTCCATCTTCCTCCATGTCCTGGATCTCTTCCATGATTGTGTGGGTCTATAGGGGCAGAAAAAGAACAACAAATAAGTTTGGGTTCTTCATTTAATCCAAAACATTTTAAAACATGCTTCTTCACTTTGTTTCAGTTAATAAACACAAGAAACTTACCAGAAAACTCGGATCTGGACTCCGATGCTGTACAGAAGTCAAAGGCATATTCAAACTGGGGGGGGGGGAGTCCACACTTGCTGTGGTCTGATGCTGGGCTAAAGAAGAGACAAGGGAAACCAGGTTAACACACACGTAAGCAATGTTTGCTTTAGCAAAGTAAAACAAATACATTTGTTAATATTAATTAATTCTACAGCAACGTGCTAAATTATTGCATTACCCTCAGTTGGAGATCTGTGCAATGGATTGGTTTAACTGCTAAGTGACCTCAGTTCCAAGTTAGGAAGTGGACACAGTCAGCATCCAACTAGCATTGGCCACAAATCGAGTTGCCCTAACATTCTTTAGTTCAGATCTGTTTTGGCCTCTTATTTCTATCTTTGGCGTCAAACACAACTCACACACCCAATGTCCCACACATCCCTATTGATGTGTGTTCTGTGTTTGAGTCTACATTTATGACTTGGCTTAATTTAAATCGTGCTTCCAAGCATAATTTTTGGTCATGAAGAATTAAAATAATGTATCGGGCCAAATCTGTTTGGCCAAAATGTACACAAATATGACACAACCATGCACATTAGCGCTAGCAAAAACAAGCCACAGCAGAGGGGCATAGCGTCAACTGTTACCTTTATCAAGTTAATTAAGCAACCCACAAGGGAAACATGCATATGAAGGTTACTCACCTTCTGTACGGGTCGGTGAGTCTGTGTCCCTTAGGGCTGCATGGCCACCGACCGCGAATGGATGGAGAAGGCCCAGCACCATTTCCTCAGCAGGTGTGAACTCCAATTTTGTGGGATACCCCCTTCCAGTTTTCATGCTGTAAAGGAAAAGTTGGATATTACAATTTGAAAATTAGCATACATTCTAACACTGACATTTTACTTGATCATTTATTTACCTATAATTATGCCTTTTGATTTCTTTTTGGCGTACAGCATATTTCAGATCCGAGATTTTCCGTTGGATTTGGGCCACATCTTTCTTCTCTTCCCCTGCTGCATTTACTTGGCGTTTGAGTTCTTCCAACATTTCCATTTTTCGCTGCTTGGTTGTGAATTTGGATTTGCTCCCATATAGCTCATCATAGACTAATGTTAGGCCACTAGCCAATGCCATATTTTGGCTATGGGAGAAATGCCCACACAACTGTCCGCAACGCAATGTGCGGCCATCTGTTTGGGTTTGGGGCTCCTCCATGTGTGCAGACACATGTGGGGACATTATGGACTCGTAGTGGGTTGGGGAATGCATAGATTGGTGGCTTACCAATGACTGGGCTGGACTGGGCAAGGGGCTGGGTGTTCTTGCGTGGCTGGCCACAGAACTTCCAGGTGTAGATGTTGCAACCAAATGCGGTTGCAAGATGGCCTTTCTTGGCCCTCTTGGGGGGCTAGGTGCCCTGCTTGGCCCTGGTCGTGGACTTCTGTCCCAGGAAGGGCTGCGGGCCCTGGTGCTGGCCCGTGCTGGGGTTGTGCGCCTGGCTGGGCTGCGGGCCCTGGTGCTGGGGTTGTGCGCCTGGCTGGGCTGCGGGCCCTGGTGCTGGCCCGTGCTGGCGTTCTGCGCCTGGATGGGCTGCGGCTCCTTGGGCTTGCCCGTGCTGGGGTTGTGCGCCTTGATGGGCTGCGGGTCCTTGGGCTTGCCCGTGCTGGGGTTCTGTGCCTGGATGGGCTGCGGCTCCTTGGGCTTGCCCGTGCTGGGGTTCTGCGCCTGTATGGGCTGCAGGTCCTTGGGCTTGCCCGTGCTGGAGTTCTACGCCTTGATGGGCTGCGGGTCCTTGGGCTTGCCCGTGCTGGGGTTCTGCGCCTGTATGGGCTGCGGCTCTTTGGGCTTGCCCGTGCTAGGGTTGTGCGCCTTGATGGGCTGCGGCTCCTTGGGCTTGCCCGTGCTGGGGTTGTGCGCCTTGATGGGCTGCGGGTCCTTGGGCTTGCCCGTGCTGGGGTTCTGCGCCTGTATGGGCTGCGGCTTCTTGGGCTTGCCCGTGCTGGCGTTCTGCGCCTGGATGGGCTGCGGCTCCTTGGGCTTGCCCGTGCTGGGGTTGTGCGCCTGGATGGGCTGCGGGTCCTTGGGCTTGCCCGTGCTGGGGTTGTGCGCCTGGATGGGCTGCGGGTCCTTGGGCTTGCCCGTGCTGGGGTTGTGCGCCTGGATGGGCTGTGGGTCCTTGGGCTTGCCCGTGCTGGGGTTGTGCGCCTGGATGGGCTGCGGCTCCTTGGGCTTGCCCGTGCAGGGGTTCTACGCCTGGATGTGCTGCGGCTCCTTTTAGTTGTTTTGGGGGCCGCAGGGGCACGTGCCTTTGTGGCCCTTTTTTTGGAGCTTGCGGGTACAGTGTCCCTTGGTGGTGCAGAGCTGCTAATTACCTTGCTTGGCCGACCCTTCTTTGCTCCTTGTTGGGACCTGGTTTTGGGTCCCTCAGCGGCCTGGCTTGCCTTGGTGCGTTTAGCAGGGATCTTTTTGGGAGCCATTTTCGTGCAAAACACAAAGAGAAATGAGGTTTGGGTGCAGGGACCTTTAAATAAGGCGCCCAGCGTCTGACGCCTATGCGTTCGCCTACGCGATCGTACGGACGTACGTTCGTGCGGAACCAGGAAACTGCTGGGGTTTGACTTATCTGCTGCCTTGAAGAAGCATAAAGATGGCGCCCACTATCTTCACCCGTCAACAAGAAGAGATCATCATGCTGGTAAGTGCCTTTCTCTGCCTTTTAAGCAAATACTAAATGATGAACTACATGTTAAGGATGCGCTTGGAACAAGTTTGGATGATCTTAATGTTTCACAAATACATTCTAAAGCAAAGGCACGCCACACACGTGCCAAACAACTCTTAAGGCCAAAGCAAATATTGACTTCGACTCTAAATGTGTGTGTTAATGCCATTAACTTTTCAAATTCTGCTTTAACACATATGCCTAGGTGTGTTAAACTAAATGCTGTGTTTAAATTATGTTTTGCAGACCATGCTTGCGCGCAGGTATGACTTCGTGCCCAATTATTTTGAAAAACGCGTCATCGCCCTGGAGATCATCAACGAAATCCAGCGGGTCACCAGCACCACCTTCACCCACACGCAGATTATGCAGCATTGGTCGGACCTCAAACAGCTGCACATGGGCCGGGTGCGGAGGTTTTGCGGGATCCATTTCCCAAGTAAGTACATAGCGATTGCATGGTATATGTTAAAAAGTCATAAGTTAGGCCTTTATTTATAATGACATTTCTGCCTTAGTGTTGGAAATGGATTCCCGCATTCGCTGCACCCGGAGGCGCAGAGGCCGACCAGTGCTGCATTAATCTGCAGCTGGAAGTGAAGGTGGTGGGTCTCCAGGGCGACGGACCTACCCCTCCTCTGTTGGTTCATCAGACCAGCCCCTGGACCTTACAACAGAGGAGGGGCGGAACCGCGTGGGCACGGAGTCATACTCTGCCATGCATGCGGAAGCCTCTGGTATGTCACTCTTCATGTATATGCACAAATATATACATGCAAGATCAGACAATAATTAGTCCTTTATTCTGTATTTCTAGATGCTTCGGGAGCGGGTGAGGTAGTGGGAGAGGAGGCAGCAGAGATGCTTGAGGATGACCCTGGCGAAGGTGAGTGATGTCAGCCAGAGTGGGACCCAGATATTTGGGGAATAGTGACTCAGACAATAAAACTAACCCTATTTCCCATGTTTCTCCAGGGTCTTCTTCACACCAGAGCCAGGACCAAGGACATCCTGTTGGCCCCAACCAGCCATCTGTCGGCCACCAACAAAGTGCTAGGGTTGTGCGCCTTGATGGGCTGCGGCTCCTTGGGCTTGCCCGTGCTGGGGTTGTGCGCCTTGATGGGCTGCGGGTCCTTGGGCTTGCCCGTGCTGGGGTTCTGCGCCTGTATGGGCTGCGGCTCCTTGGGCTTGCCCGTGCTGGCGTTCTGCGCCTGGATGGGCTGCGGCTCCTTGGGCTTGCCCGTGCTGGGGTTGTGCGCCTGGATGGGCTGCGGGTCCTTGGGCTTGCCCGTGCTGGGGTTGTGCGCCTGGATGGGCTGCGGGTCCTTGGGCTTGCCCGTGCTGGGGTTCTGCGCCTGGATGTGCTGCGGCTCCTTGGGCTTGCCCGTGCTGGGGTTGTGCGCCTGGATGGGCTGTGGGTCCTTGGGCTTGCCCGTGCTGGGGTTGTGCGCCTGGATGGGCTGCGGCTCCTTGGGCTTGCCCGTGCAGGGGTTCTACGCCTGGATGTGCTGCGGCTCCTTTTAGTTGTTTTGGGGGCCGCAGGGGCACGTGCCTTTGTGGCCCTTTTTTTGGAGCTTGCGGGTACAGTGTCCCTTGGTGGTGCAGAGCTGCTAATTACCTTGCTTGGCCGACCCTTCTTTGCTCCTTGTTGGGACCTGGTTTTGGGTCCCTCAGCGGCCTGGCTTGCCTTGGTGCGTTTAGCAGGGATCTTTTTGGGAGCCATTTTCGTGCAAAACACAAAGAGAAATGAGGTTTGGGTGCAGGGACCTTTAAATAAGGCGCCCAGCGTCTGACGCCTATGTGCTCGCCTACGCGATCGTACGGACGTACGTTCGTGCGGAACCAGGAAACTGCTGGGGTTTGACTTATCTGCTGCCTTGAAGAAGCATAAAGATGGCGTCCACTATCTTCACCCGTCAACAAGAAGAGATCATCATGCTGGTAAGTGCCTTTCTCTGCCTTTTAAGCAAATACTAAATGATGAACTACATGTTAAGGATGCGCTTGGAACAAGTTTGGATGATCTTAATGTTTCACAAATACATTCTAAAGCAAAGGCACGCCACACACATGCCAAACAACTCTTAAGGCCAAAGCAAATATTGACTTCGACTCTAAATGTGTGTGTTAATGCCATTAACTTTTCAAATTCTGCTTTAACACATATGCCTAGGTGTGTTAAACTAAATGCTGTGTTTAAATTATGTTTTGCAGACCATGCTTGCGCGCAGGTATGACTTCGTGCCCAATTATTTTGAAAAACGCGTCATCGCCCTGGAGATCATCAACGAAATCCAGCGGGTCACCAGCACCACCTTCACCCACACGCAGATTATGCAGCATTGGTCGGACCTCAAACGGCTGCACATGGGCCGGGTGCGGAGGTTTTGCGGGATCCATTTCCCAAGTAAGTACATAGCGATTGCATGGTATATGTTAAAAAGTCATAAGTTAGGCCTTTATTTATAATGACATTTCTGCCTTAGTGTTGGAAATGGATTCCCGCATTCGCTGCACCCGGAGGCGCAGAGGCCGACCAGTGCTGCATTAATCTGCAGCTGGAAGTGAAGGTGGTGGGTCTCCAGGGCGACGGACCTACCCCTCCTCTGTTGGTTCATCAGACCAGCCCCTGGACCTTACAACAGAGGAGGGGCGGAACCGCGTGGGCACGGAGTCATACTCTGCCATGCATGCGGAAGCCTCTGGTATGTCACTCTTCATGTATATGCACAAATATATACATGCAAGATCAGACAATAATTAGTCCTTTATTCTGTATTTCTAGATGCTTCGGGAGCGGGTGAGGTAGTGGGAGAGGAGGCAGCAGAGATGCTTGAGGATGACCCTGGCGAAGGTGAGTGATGTCAGCCAGAGTGGGACCCAGATATTTGGGGAATAGTGACTCCAGGGTCTTCTTCACACCAGAGCCAGGACCAAGGACATCCTGTTGGCCCCAACCAGCCATCTGTCGGCCACCAACCAAGTAAGTAGGCATGCCATTATTGTGACTTCTGTGTTAACTGCCAATAACACACAGATAAATAAAGGCGTAGCCAATGGGTAGTTAACACTTTCCTGTGGGCACTTCCTTAGCTTAAAGCGGACCTTCACTCTGAATAAGAGCCTAGCTTATATGTTTCCCACAACCTGTACATATTGATTTCTCACATACACAATAATCCGACCTGCATCTACTGCATGTTATGAGCCATTAAAAATCAAAGATGGCGGCTTAGGGAAGGCGCCATCTTTACAGGCATCATGCAAACAGGAAGTGCCTTATGAATGTGCTGCCCTGCATTCTGGGACTGCTGACCTTTCCCTGACCCCAGCTCTGATCGGTATTAGCAAAGCACAACTATAAGCTGCTCCCCTGGACCTTATCCCACTCTCCTCTCCTCAGTAAGTGTTAGGCTTCTGAGTCCAAATGGCGGCGCACGTATCCCAAATTCAGGAACAGAGTTGCAGCACAGTGGTGGAAAGAATAATAATTTATGTTCTAAAAATGTAACTATTAAAAATATGATATGGGGGCAAATCATTTGGAAATAGTTGTTGCTTTAAAGAAAATCATGTTGAAGGTCTGGGTTAAGCACTTAGAATAGTTACCTGTGCTAAATTCCTTACCTTAATTACTATGAAGAATGACATATGTAATGGATTCCGCTGGATTTGACTAACAAACAATCAATCCGCAGCCTACAAACCGGTCTGGTAGTACTATTTATGTTTAATTCTCTATTGGTTACAGGGATCCCACCGCAAACAGTGGAAGAAAAGAAAAAAAGGATCCTTGAGTTGGTGGCCGAGCTGCAGGCCATACAGGCGACGTTGGGGCCAACTGAAGAAGATGATTAGTGCCCTTGGTCCTGGCTCCATATTGTAAATAGTTTTAAAAAATTTTAATACATTTTTAACATTTTAATTACCAAACAAATTTTTTAAATAAATATATATTGTTCAAAAAATAAATATTTTAACATTCTAAAATGACTCATTTCTATTTCTAACATACATTACATTTTGCTAAACACGAAAAGGCATGTTTTAATAAATCAATACAGATGTACATTAAGTGGTTTTGGTAATATTTATGAACCACACAAATAAGAAGAATGGAACCGCCGTTTGGGTAAGTTTTAGGGTCATCAAAAACCAGAAAAAAAACAACCGCCAAGGGGTTTGGGTAAGTTTTAGGGTCCGGGAAATGAAGAAAAATCCAACTGCCAAGGGGTTTGGGTAAGTTTTAGGGTCATCCAAAACAAGAAAAATCCAACCGCCAAGGGGTTTGGGTCAG
Source organism: Gastrophryne carolinensis (assembly GCA_027917425.1). Lineage (NCBI taxonomy): Eukaryota > Metazoa > Chordata > Amphibia > Anura > Microhylidae > Gastrophryne > Gastrophryne carolinensis. The sequence goes on along the minus strand of CM051239.1, from coordinate 222,917,224 downwards.
TTTTAGGGTCAGGGAAATGAAGAAAAATCCAACCGCCAAGGGGTTTGGGTAAGTTTTAGGGTCCGGGAAATGAAGAAAAATCCAACCGCCAAGGGGTTTGGGAAAGTTTTAGGGTCCGGGAAATGAAGAAGAAAACAACCGCCAAGGGGTTTGGGTAAGTTTTAGGGTCATCAAAAACCAGAAAAAAACAACCGCCAAGGGGTTTGGGTAAGTTTTAGGGTCCGGGAAATGAAGAAAAATCCAACCGCCAAGGGGTTTGGGTCAGTTTTAGGGTCCGGGAAATGAAGAAAAAAACAACCGCCAAGGGGTTTGGGTCAGTTTTAGGGTCCGGGAAATGAAGAAAAAACAACCGCCAAGGGGTTTGGGTCAGTTTTAGGGTTAATAAAGGTACGTGTAAGAATGTCGCAAAGTAGTTTGGTTGAGCTAGGTAGTGTACGATATGGGCCATATTAGTTGAGTGTAGCTTGTATTGCGCATGCGCAAGATCTTCCACATTTACGAGCGCACGAGTGTTAGAGGTTAAAAAGCAGGAAAAACCATCGGGAAACGCAAGAAATACGAAGAGGTGGACGATGGAAGAAGGGAAAAATAACATGCTGCCGTCTCAACAACAGATCACTCAACCGAAAACTTACGTTTGGAAATGACTGGCCCAAGGTCGGGAGATAACATACGAACGGACGGGAATTTTACAATAGGAAACTCATTAGGTTATAGAATCACTCGCAAGTTCATACGAGTGCTCGAGCGTTCGGAAATAATACCATGATAGGCAACAAAATCAAAGCTTTGACATGTTTCTTTGAATCGACCCTAATATATGATTTTCCTGGGAAATCCATAAAAAAATCACAACTGAACATGTGTAGTGCAAAACTGTGAAACATGGTCTGGCAACAAAGGATGACAAAATTTAAAGGGTTAAAGAGGACCAAAACCCACCCTGGAGTCTATGAGACTCCATGGCAGGAATACTAGATCCCCCGACCCGCTGTGTCAAACCCCCCAGGTCGCCTGAAAACACACCTTCGTTTGCAGTCCATTGGCACATGCCTGAGCAGCAGCTGAATCCCAGCTATCCCTTTAGCAGGGCACGTGCCCGCACCAGGCATCTGTGAATGGCCGGTGCAGGCACGCTCCCTGTTAGAGGGTAGTGAGGTATGCGGCCACCAGTGCGCTCGGATCTGCTCGCATTAGACAAGCTCATGGATGAAGGGGCTTGAGCGGATCCAATCAAGCTGATTGGAAGAGCGGCCATGCATGTGTCATAAGACCGGGAAGAGGTGAATTTGCTGGGAGGTTTCACACAGCGAGGCACCCCCGGGGGCAAGGCCCAAAACCCAGGATAGTCAAAATACTGAGTGTTGGTCCACTTTAAATGTACCTACCTAAGCATTTAGAGGAATGTCAAGAACAAATTTACAAAACAGCATATAAAACAGTGTATAGATGCACCTGGTTTTAAAAATAACACGTTTTGGACACCGCCCGCTTTCTTAGTCATATAAATTACACTAATTCAGGTATTAATTGGCAAGCACATATATTTGAAAAAGCGTGAAAACCTGGACATCCCAGCCAACTAATCACGTAATAGTTACCTAAATTCAATAATAGTAATAAATACAGTACATGATTGAGCCCATACCTCCAAAAAGGTCCAGGAGCCCAAAATCAAAACCCATGGAGAAGTGCCAGCCAATGGGGGCCAATGCTAAAACACTAATGGAAGGCCTTTTACAGACCGAGTGCCCAAACTGCAATCCAAAACCGACCTATGCAAAGTGCCAACACAGCAATTTAAACTCAAGGTCTGAGGTCTTAGGTTAGAGAAAACAACTCGCACATTAACATCTTTTGCATTAAAAGAAAACACAATAACAGAGCTTACAATTGTACAATCGTTTACTAAAACATCCTTTTTGTGAGGCATCCATATTTGGGAAGCTCCGCTAAATGAAAACCCTGAAATCCCCAGAATAATCACCTGGCCAGCAATCCCAAGGTGCATGCATGAGCTATAGCCTCGCTTACCTCCAGCTGAGGCACATACCCGCGCCAGCCATTTGGAGAATAACAAAACCCAGGAACCAAAGTTTTGTTACTATGGAAAGGTAATGCCAAAAAAAAAAAAAAACAGTCCACAGGCCACATCCAATTCAGTGCTGTGGGCTGAGGTGGTTTGATTGTAGTGCTGTCAGTTCTAAAGCTGCAGCCCACAAGACTTCATGGGATTGAGCCTGCCGACTATGGCTGGAAACTATTCCACTTTTTCACTATACTATCTTCTAATCTCTCCCTCTCTCTGTCCTACCATGCTGGTTTCTCCATTATTCCCATGTCCCATACTCTTTTGCCCTCCTTCTGCTATCTACTCTAGACCTGCTAGGCATTTTCCTCCAATACCCCCCGCCCCAGACAATAGTTTACCACAGTAATAAACTGGATCTGGAAACCATCGATGCAAGAAGATGCAAAAGATCCCCCCAGCATTCTGTTGTGGCCTGCTGACAAAAAGCAGTGAAATATGTGCTCTGCCCCTGCGCGCAGCTTCCAGCGTTTAAAACTGTAGTAAAACACAGAGCTGGTAGTAGGTAATAACTCAAATCAAGATTCAGCAGTCCCACAGTGTATGCACCTCCACCGTGAAGTCACCAATAAAGCTGGCCAAAAAAATGATGAGAATGGGCATATAAGGATCAGCAATTAGACTCAAACTTCCACGGCTCCACACTGAGGGGGTATAGCTTCCAATGCTCAGATGCAGTTTTGCAACGCTTTAATTTCCTCAGGTATGTACCAAAGATCATCCGGTCGAATGATCAACCATGTGGGAGATAAATAAAACCATCTAGTGCAGAGCGCTCATTTAAATAAAGACTAATATTTAATAAGAAATGCACTCACAAATATAAGATTAAAAACAGCGCATCTCAAATACAACAGAAGACAACAGTTCTCACCGCCAGGGTTCCTTGAAGTAAACAAATGGTGCAGCCTTTGTCCTTATCCTACGTACGTTTCACTGCCGTAGCGCCTTCAGCTGGGAAACAAGATTGGAGAAGACTTATGTGGGGATGACCCAGCAATATGTTTTTCAATGCTGGCCACCCGTGAAGCCAAGTCACAATGAGACTCCCCGCTGGTGTGCCCCTCACTGGGGGTCAGATGCAAGCGTGGGGGGGTAGGCGAAGCAGAAAGGGGCGCAGCACCGGGACCCGTAGCAGAGGACCCAGGCTGCAGCGCAAGTACATGTTGGGCACAGGTCAAACACACCCTGACACCGTCACTAACTGGGGATACCCCACACGCAACACACAGCTGGGCTTGTCCCAAAGGAACCCCAAGTACATTGTCCACGGAAGCCTCCATATGGTGATTTAGATACAGGCGTAACGACCAGTACAGAAACACAGCTAGCAATAGCCACCCTTTTTGGGATGGTCCCCCAAAGCCCGCTAGGGAAGGTGGGAGAATGGTAAGGGGCAGGGCCGGGAGAACCACAGTCAGAGGTGACCAGCCTGCGAGACACAATAAGCACACAATAAACATCCCCAGCGTATACATAGTAAAGCAATATAAAACTCCCGTAAGTGACTCATCGGACAGATGGCTCAGAGACCAGACCGCATCACAGCACCGCAAGGACGAGGCCACAAAATGGCGCCGGCAGCAGTACCAAGAGGGGCGGACCGCGAGAGTATGACGCAAAACGTGCCAAACCGCATTCCCGCCCCCCTGAAGAGCGCGAAACTGTAATCACGTGAGACGCCGGTGCCATGACAGCAACCTAAAAATACATAGCGCCAACCACCGCTGCGGTCAACGGTCCGCACAACACCAAAAAAGAACACAAAACGCACAAATACAGACCCCCGGCAACCCCCTGCCCACCAAGTGGGCCACAACAAGGGGTCACGCCTAACCTTCTAGAGGGGAGGGGAGAAGGGTGAAGGGAACCAGGACCCAAGGATTGAGGCTGGGGCATCCCAATGAGGCTCACCATAGAAGGCCTGTCGCCGGCTACCCTTTGGTACAGGGTCTTGCGGCCCGGAGTCGAGCTCCTTCAGCACCTGACCCTAGTGCTGTCCTACCTTCACCTGAACTGTCAGCCGAGCCTGGGAGGCAGTGGGTCCAGAACGGGTGGAAATAAGCCTGCAGGGCCCTAGGCTTGAAAAGCCCCACTCCCTGCGCAATAGAGAGCCATCTTCTATCTTCGCAGTCCAGAATGCAGAGAAACACTGGAAATTGGTGGGAGGTACTTGGCTATTTATGGGGCCGGGAGTGGCCACAAGTCTTTCTGCAGTCCACTCCGCCACTTTGTAGCGGAATAACCCAAGTGTAAGGAATTATTGGAACAAGACGTGCCGTATACTTGGAAAAGTAATTTTTTCTGGTGTGTGTGTCTTACTTTACTTTACTGTTAACCTTTTGTGAACTGGGAAGGGATCCATGAGACCCATATACCAGCTCACAAGGCTGGGGGCCGCAGCCAGCGGGTGACTTGCCATTAACCCCTGTCCCTCCAATTACCTTCCTCCCCAAAGCCCAGGGGGGCAGAAGAGCCCGGGCCATTAGGCTTTGCAGGTATAAAAGGCTTCCAGCAGCAACAAAAGGGGGGCACAGTGCTCGGGGATGGATGGGAGGTACGTATTAAAAAAAAATTATATATATATATTACATTTAACCCTTTGTGAACTGGTAAGGGATTCATGAAACCCCTATACCAGTTCACAAGGATTAGGGGGCTGGCAAGTCACCTGCAGCTAGTGGGTGACTTGCCATTAACCCCCAGCTCCCCATTACCTGCCTCCCCAAAGCCCTGCATAGCTGGTCCCTGGCTGGTCATGCTGGGTGGGAGGGGGCATGTAATTCTTTTGGGGACTTTTAAGGCTTTTAACCCCTAAAATTCATCCAAAAAATTCCAAGCCAATGTTTTTGTTTACCCCTTTACAGTGTGGATAGTTGTATTTTATTTATAAATGTTAGAAAGTGCTCTTTTCAATTGGGGGGGGGGGGTCTCCTGGGCAGGAATAGGGGCGCTAGCAATACATATGTGGTACCGTTGTAACTGGAAGAAATGGGTCTTTCACATGCAATATGGTTTTCTTGAATAAAATAAATGTTTTATTTAAAATCAAAAACATTAAAAAAACAGTAAAAAAAATTACAAACAAGACATTTCATGTTAAAACATAGGTAAAGCATTCATGTTAAGCCACAAAAAATATAATTTGCCTGCAAAACTCCTGCAAAAATCACAGTTAAACATAGCACAAAATGGTGAAAAATTACCTGTCAACAGAGGTGACAAAATTTCAAGTAGTCTGGCAGTTAAAAGGTTTAAAAGTAGCTATGCATGTTGCGTATTGTTCTGGTCAGGGGACCTTGTGCTTTCAGATTTTTCTTGTTTGTGTCACGCTCGGGGTAACTCCAGCCCTCTTAATAAGCTCTCAACCCCCAATCTCCACAGCCAGCTTCACCTGTAGGAGCCCCCGCTTGCCGGGACGCAAGATACGCATACCCGGGATCGGTTGCCCCCAGGACTTAATGGCTCAAAGGAAGTAAGCTTATATGTGGGAGGACTGGAGAACCAATAGCAAGAGCGTGAGTGACGGAAGTCCAGAGACAGGCAATAGGTTGATAACGGGAAGGCAGAGATCGTAGCGGCACCAGGGGTCAGCCAAGACGTAGTCGGGGTTCAGGCAGAGGTCAGCAACTGGGGATCAGGATCTAGAAGCGTCAGTTCAGGCAAAGGTCGGCAACAAGGATTCAGGATCGAGAGGCGTCAATTCAGGCAGAGGTCGGCAACAAGGATTCAGGATCGAGAATGGTCGTACAATCAAATCGGCAACAGGCTAGACTTCACAGGAGTAGGTAACACAGGGTTCTGAGCGCTATCACAGGCAATTCACAACTGAGAGGGAATTGCCTTTATAGGAACAGGTCTGAAGGAAGCAGTGTACTGATTGGAGCACATAGGATTCCAAGGGTAATTGGCTGCAGAGCAGAAGAGGGCGAAGCCCTCAATCCCCTAGGATTCATTAACCCTTTAATTGATCCTCCGGCGGGTGCGCGCCGCACAGCGCCGCCGGAGGGCATAACAGACACGTGCTCGTGGCCGCGCGCGAGCACGTCTCCTGGAGGAGGAAGCGGGGGGTGTGGCTGAGCTGGGCGCCGCTCGAGCCGACGCTGCTCGAGCCGACGCCGCTCGGCGCGGCCGCCGCACAGTGACAGCTGCATCTGGCCGCCTGGAGACGTCGCTGGAACGGGGATCAGGTAAGCGGTTCCTGACAGTTTGCATATTTTAGGAGAACATGTTTTTATTCAGCTGTGCAAACTAAGAATTCTTAGAGGGATTACTTCCAGAAAGATGAATCCACTACAACAAGCTGGGTATGCCTAGAAAGCTTAATGTGCGTCCTTTAAGCAAATATATGATTTGTAGGGGGTATTCCAAATGTAAAGGGTTGTTCTGGTTGTGCACTTTGTCTGCAGAGCTGAGATTTTCAGGTAAATTTACTCTTACGCGCATGCTTAACTTTGGGGTGTTTGGCAACTCTTACCTTGACAGTACTTATGCATGTTGGGTATTGTTCTGTTCAAGAGACCTTGCTTTCTCAGATTTTATTTTTTCTTTCTTGTTTGTATATTGCTTTTTTTTAGGAAAACGTGGCTTTGATTCTGATTTTTTATTCTTTTTTTTTTTTTAAGGAAACTGTGTAACCAAAGAATTTATTTAGAGATTACTTCCGGAAAACTGCACCAGTGTCAACAAGCCTGGTATACCTAGAAAGCTTGAGGTGTGTACTTCCAGAGACTATATAGAGTTTGTTAAGGTATTTCAAATGTAAAGGGTTGTAGCATAGTTGTATTTAATCTGAAAATCTCTTAAAGTGCTGTTTCAGTTTGGGGGAGTCTCCTGGGCAGGAAAGGGTATCTACCAATATATACGTGGTACCATTGTAACCGGGACAAATGGAGATTTCACACGCAATACGATTTTATTGACAAACTTAATTTTTTTATTACAAAAAATGCTACAAATTGTAAAAAATCTATTTTTTCAGATATTTGACCCCAAAATATTGAAAATACACTTAAAAAATGACAAACAAGACATTTAATGTTAAAGTCCAGACTCAATATATGATTTTCCTGGGAAATCCATAAAAAAAATCACAACTGAACATGTGTAGTGCAAAACTGTGAAACATGGTCTGGCAACAAAGGATGACAAAATTTAAAGGATTAAAGAGTACCAAAACCCACCCTGGAGTCTATGAGACTCCATGGCAGGAATACTAGATCCCCCGACCCGCTGTGTCAAACCCCCCAGGTCGCCCGAAAACACACCTTCGCTTGCAGTCCATTGGCACATGCCTGAGCAGCAGCTGAATCCCAGCTATCCCTTTAGCAGGGCGCGTGCCCGCACCAGGCATCTGTGAATGGCCGGTGCAGGCACGCTCCCTGTTAGAGGGTAGTGAGGTATGCGGCCACCAGTGCGCTCGGATCTGCTCGCATTAGACAAGCTCATGGACGAAGGGGCTTGAGCGGATCCAATCAAGCTGATTGGAAGAGCGGCCATGCATGTGTCATAAGACCGGGAAGAGGTGAATTTGCTGGGAGGTTTCACACAGCGAGGCACCCCTGGGGGCAAGGCCCAAAACCCAGGATAGTCAAAATACTGAGTGTTGGTCCACTTTAAATGTACCTACCTAAGCATTTACAGGAATGTCAAGAACAAATTTACAAAACAGCATATAAAACAGCGTATAGATGCACCTGGTTTTAAAAATAACACGTTTTGGACACCGCCCGCTTTCTTAGTCATATAAATTACACTAATTCAGGTATTAATTGGCAGGCACATATATTTGAAAAAGCGTGAAAACCTGGACATCCCAGCCAACTAATCACATAATAGTTACCTAAATTCAATAATAGTAATAAATACAGTACATGATTGAGTCCATACCTCCAAAAAGGTCCAGGAGCCCAAAATCAAAACCCATTGAGAAGTGCCAGCCAATGGGGGCCAATGCTAAAGCACTAATGGAAGGCCTTTTACAGACCGAGTGCCCAAACTGCAATCCAAAACTGACCTATGCAAAGTGCCAACACAGCAATTTAAACTCAAGGTCTGAGGTCTTAGGTTATAGAAAACAACTCGCACATTAACATCTTTTGCATTAAAAGAAAACACAATAACAGAGCTTACAATTGTACAAACAATCGTTTACTAAAACATCCTTTTTGTGAGGCATCCATATTTGGGAAGCTCCGCTAAATGAAAACCCTGAAATCTCCAGAATAATCACCTGGCCAGCAATCCCAAGGTGCATGCATGAGCTATAGCCTCGCTCACCTCCAGCTGAGGCACATACCCGCGCCAGCCATTTGGAGAATAACAAAACCCAGGAACCAAAGTTTTGTTACTATGGAAAGGTAATGCCAAAAAAAAAAAAAAAACAGTCCACAGGCCACATCCAATTCAGTGCTGTGGGCTGAGGTGGTTTGATTGTAGTGCTGTCAGTTCTAAAGCTGCAGCCCACAAGACTTCATGGGATTGAGCCTGCCGACTATGGCTGGAAACTATTCCACTTTTTCACTATACTATCTTCTAATCTTCTCTCTCTGTCCTACCATGCTGGTTTCTCCATTATTCCCATGTCCCATACTCTTTTGCCCTCCTTCTGCTATCTACTCTAGACCTGCTAGGCATTTACCTCCAATACCCCCCGCCCCAGACAAAAGTTTACCACAGTAATAAACTGGATCTGGAAACCATCGATGCAAGAAGATGCAAAAGATCCCCCCAGCATTCTGTTGTGGCCTGCTGACAAAAAGCTGTGAAATATATGTGTTCTGCCCCTGCGTGCAGCTTCCAGCGTTTAAAACTGTAGTAAAACACAGAGCTGGTAGTAGGTAATAACTCAAATCAAGATTCAGCAGTCCCACAGCGCATGCACCTCCACCGTGAAGTCACCAATAAAGCTGGCCAAATAAATTCCAATGCTCAGATGCAGTTTTGCAACGCTTTAATTTCCTCAGGTATGTACCAAAGATCATCATCAGAGTCTAATTGCTGATCCTTATATGGCCATTCTCATCATTTATTTGGTAAGAGACCAGCTTTATTGGTGACTTCACGCTGGAGGTGCATGCGCTGTGGGACTGCTGAATCTTGATTTATTACCTACTACCAGCTCTGTGTTTTACTACAGTTTTGGACTACTTTTGAGACGAAGGACTCGCTACACGTTGAGCTTTTTTACTTGTAGTGCTGAGCGCGGTATCTCGTCTTTTTTGTGCTAGCTTCCAGCGTTTAACACTACACAGAGTGCTGGGATCAGCACACAGAAGCAAAACTTCTTCTTCGGGCCCCCACCCCCACCTCCTCCAATGACAGTAGATGGCATGTTTGCCCACAGAGATGGCTCTACAGCATGCAAGCCATGGGTTTGCCACCAATGTCCACTGTTCTAGATATTACTTGAATCCAAATGAAAGTGTGCAGGCCTAATGTCCCCCTCACCTACGCGACTGACCACTGTTCTAGATACTCCTTGAATCCAAATGAAAGTGTGCAGGCCTAATGTCCCCCTCACCTACGCGACTGACCACTGTTCTAGATACTCCTTGAATCCAAATGAAAGTGTGCAGGCCTAATGTCCCCTTCACCCCTGCTGATGACCTGATATCTATATCAGATGTTACAACGTGTAAAAACCCCCGGGGTGCCGGTGATCTTACCTGATCCCAGCAGGTTCCACAAAGTGATCTTCACAGGCGCTTGTGCCCGGCTTCTCTGCAGCTCTGTGCGCTCCACGCACCCAGCCATCCGAATAGGCGGGGGGTGCGGAAGCGTGCACTCCACAGTGGAGCCACGGAAGTGGCCGTTGGTGCACCTATGCCGGCACAAAGTTCAAATCAGCGGCTTTATGCAACACATTAGTATGCACCGCATAAAGCGTTGACTGGACTAGCGCCAGTGCATGTGTGGTGAGAACGGGGAAAGGTGAGTGAAAGTGGGCAAGCTGGGGGGTTTCACACAGGGGGGAATCCTACGTTGGGATGCACCCGGGGCAAGAACCAATTACCGGATAGTCGAAATCCTGGTGATTGGTCCACTTTAAAAGGGCAAGTCCACTTTCAATGGAATTTTTGAAAGTGTATTGTTTTTTTGAGCCAAAAGGATGTGCTCATGGTGCTGAGCTGATCTAGTATTTTTTTCCTATGTTAGCAAATTTGTGTTTTATGGAAGCCATTTTCACTACCTGCAATCTATTGCTATTGGTAACGTACACCAAGTCTGTACACCAAGAAGATAGCAGTGAGTCCTGTACACACAAAACACTGCTGCTATGACCATTGCTGAGGTGACTAAGCTCACTCAACCTTACACATGCCCAGCAGCAGTGTACTGTGAAACCTGTACACCAAGCCTGCACTTGGTGTACGTTGCCAATAGTGACAGATTGCAGATAGTGAAAACTGTTTCCATAAAACACAGATTTGCTAACATTAAAAAAAAATACTAGAAGACATCATTTTGCCACCCAAAAATATACACTTTCAAGAATACAATCGAAAGTGTACTTACCCTTTAATCCTGAGATAAGACCTGGGAATATCTTCCCCCTGTAGCACCAATGCTCATATTGTGCCCTATCATCAATGGGTTTGTTACCCCTCTTATGTGTTATCCTTGGATACAAACAAGTCTATGCCAAGAAGCACTTCCTCTTAGACAACTGTTGATGACAGTGTTCTAGAAATAAGACAGTGGATAGGGACTTCTGCTCTGAGCACTATAGCCCCTGTCCCACACACACTTAGCAAGAATCAAAGTGTGACGGCCTGGGCCCTAGTTTAAAATGAGCCTCTGGCCTAAAGTCTACCTCAAAATACAGACCCTGTAGGAGATGAAAACTCTATGGGATGAGGGCCCAACCATCACATTATATGTTATTAGAGGCCCAGACACTATATACACTCTATAGAGTCTGGCCAGCTCACCACTTAAACACCACTTACGTGTAGCAGCTGGGGCAGGGGAGCAGGATCGACATGGAGGTTCCTGATGGAAGCATTTCTACTTTTAATATAAAGTAAAGGTTAAATTTCAATCATTTCTTTTTCTGGGGACTGCATGATACAGTGCTGGATTCTTGACTTACTATCTGGCCTTCACTCTAACCTATGTGTGATGGCTTGGCCCCTAGTATGAATAGGGCCCCAAGGCAAACCAGTCTGGGGGAGGTGGGGCAGACATTTATCATCAACACCAACAGCAATAGTGTTTCAACCTGCAGGTCTCAGTTTAGGGTGGCCATTCGAGCCACCTGACCAGAGGTCCCCTTTAATTAGCTGGGCCCTATACAGGATTCTGGGCTCTGCTGCCCTAACACTAAATTGTAAACAGGCTGTTTTCCAGCATTTTTGAAGAGGAAGTGGAACCACCAAATTGCTGACAAACTGCCCGTTTACAGAGGGCAAGTATAGAAAAAAGAAAAAGGAAGGGGGACTCCATATTTAGGGGAGGCCCTGCATAGGAACATAGGCAGGGAAAAATACAATTTTGTGGATACTCACCTGTAAAATTGGTATTATGAGTATGTAACACACCCCGCTTCAAGATATTCATTATACTTGGGTATACTGACCTGTAGATGGCGATCTTTCAGAGATGATATAAAAAAAAAGGTAAGACCCTCCCGGCCCATAAATACCTGGGACCTCCCACTCATTACCCAGTATAAAGATAGCAGTAAGATCAAGGGACCAGGAAAGCCAATTAAAACTAACAAAGGTTCACCATATAAAGGATCCAGAATACAAAAGGGCAGGGTGAAGCGGGGTGTGTGACATACTCATAATACCCATTTTACAGGTGAGTATTCACAAAATGGTATTATTCTAAGTATGTCACACACCCCACTTCAAGACATTCATTACACTTGGGACATCCAATAGCAGTGTCCATAAAGGGCGGGGATCCAAAAAAACAAGGCAACAAGGCACAAACTTAAACCACTGCAGCTTGCAGAACTTTGCGGCCAAAAACAGCATCCGCTGAGGCCCGAACATCAACCTTGCAAAACTTGGAAAAAGTGTGAACCGAAGACCAAGTAGCAGCCTTACAAACCTGCTCAACAGAAGCCTGGTACTGGAAGGCCCAGGACGCCCCAACAGCACGAGTAGAATGAGCAGTAACACGAAAAGGGGGAACCTTCCCCTTGGCAGAATAGGCCCCAACAATGGCCTGGCGAATCCATTTACTAATGGAAGACTTGGCAGGAGCCAAACCCTTCCTAGGCCCAGAGGGCACCACAAAAAGAGCATCAGTCCTACGAAAAGGAGAAGTAGCCACCAAGTAGTACTTCACACAGCGAAAGAATGCAAAACCCTCTCTTTGTCTAGGCTAGGCTTAGGACACAAGGAGGGAAGAACAATGTCCTGATTCAGATGAAAAGCAGAGACCACCTTAGGAAGGAAATCTGGCTTGAAGCGAACAACAACCTTGTCCTGATGCCTCTCAAAGTAAGGAGCCGAAATAGACAAGGCCGACTCCGAAACACGCTGAACAGAAGTGATGGCAACCAGAAAAACAACCTTCTGAGTAAGCGTAGAAAGCGCAATATCCTGCAAAGATTCAAACGGAGGACCCTGCAAGGCAGACAAAACCAAATTCAAATCCCACACTGGGAGCAAAGGCTTCCTAGGAGGCCGCACATGCGTAACCCCCTGGAAAAAGGTCTTAACCAGAGGATGAAGAGCAAAAGACTTTTGAAAGAACACGGCCAGGGCAGAAACCTGCCCTTTCAGCGTACTAAGCTGCAAACCTTGGTCAAGACCATGTTGCAGAAATTCCAAGACCCTAGGGACAGAAAACGCCCTGCAAGGCAAGGCCCTTACCTCACACCAATCAATATAAGACCTCCAAGTCCTATAATAGATGGCAGAGGAAGACTGCTTTCTAGCCCTAACCAGAGTCTGAATGACAGCATCAGAAAGACCTTCCTCCCACAAGATTGAGGTTTCAGCAGCCACGCCGTCAAAGCCAGCGTTGGTAAATTGGGGTAGAGAAGTGGACCCTGAGTGAGCAGATCTGGCAGAAGGGGCAGGTCTAACTGATCCACTGCCAACCTTACCACGTCTGCGAACCAAACATGTCTTGGCCACCTTGGAGCCACCAGGATTGCTGACGTGGCCTCTAGGGCCAGCTTGCGCACCACTCTGCCCACCATGGGAAACGGAGGGAACAGGTACAGAAACCCCAGAGCCCTCCAGTTCAGAGACATGGCATCCGCTGCCAGAGCCAGCGGATCCCGCGAGAGAGACACAAATGCCGGAAGCTTGTGATTGTGACGAGAGGCAAAGAGGTCCACCTCCGGAGTCCCCCCCCCCCCCCGGTGGCAAAGCGACCGAAACACCTTGGGGCTGAGCGACCATTCCCCCCGGCGAGATGACCCCCTGCTCAGGGAGTCCACCTCCGTGTTCTCCACTCCCGGAATGTACACCGCCGAGATGCATGGGACATTGCTCTCTGCCCAAGCAAGGATCAAAGACACTTCCCTGAGGGCACGCCTGCTGCAAGTCCATCCCTGGTGACTGATGTAGGCGACCGCCGTCCGATTGTCCGACCGAACTTGAACCGGTAGGCCCCGCAACTGATGAGTCAAGTGAGCCAGAACCAACCTTATGGCTCTCAGCTCCAGAACATTGATGGGATCGTGAGCCTCCTGAGGCCCCCACAGTCCCTGAAACTGAAGATCCTTCCAAAATCCCCCCCAACCTGATAGGCTGGCATCCGTGGTGACCGTCTCCCAACGAGGGGTCAGAAAGGATCTGCCCCTCGTCAGATTGCTTGGTTTTAGCCACCACCGAAGGGAACGCCACACCCGGGGGGACATCAGAAAGGACTGATCCAATGACAGATGGAGATGGAGCTGGAGCGTCCTTGTGTGAAACTGGGCAAAGGGAACCGCCTCGAACGACGCCACCATCAATCCCACCAGTCGAATCCCTAGCCGGATGGACGGGCGGGGGATGGATAGGAGATGCTGAGTCAATTCCTGAATCAGAAGAACCTTGGCTCGGGGGAGAAACACCCTGGCCTGAGAAGTGTCCAGCGACATTCCCAGGAACTCCACCACCCTGGAGGGAGTGAGGCAGGACTTGGGATAGTTGATCACCCAACCAAAACTCTCTACAGTCCTGGTATCCATCTGCGCCTGACTTAGGGAAGACGCCATGATGAGAAGATCGTCCAGATAGGGCACGATGCGGACACCCCTGGCTCTGAGGATGGCCATCACTCCAACACCTTGGTAAAAACCCTTGGAGCCGAGGTAAGGCCAAACGGAATAGCCAAAAACTGAAAATGCCGATTGTCCACGACAAACCTGAGGAATCTCTGGTGTGCCAGAAATTTTGGAATATGCAGGTAAGCATCCTTGATGTCTATGGACGTCATGAAATCCCCCTGACGAAGTGAATGGATGGCTGAGCGCAGAGTTTCCATACGGAACTTCCGGGGACGGACAAACCTGTTGAGCAACTTCAGATCCAGAATAGGACGAACGGAACCATCCTTCTTGGGCACCGTGAACAAATTGGAATAGAAGCCCATGCCCCGGTCTGAGAGGGGCACCGGACAGATGACAGCCATGTCCACGAGACTTGCTACTGCGCCCGAAGCCCCTGGGCGGCCAGAGGATCTGACGGCACTCGGGACCTGAAAAATCTGGGAGGGGGCCGGAACTCGAACTCCAGCTTGTAATCGGAAGACACAACTTCCTGAATCCACCTGTCCGAGACCTCTTGGACCCAGACCTGGGAGAAGAGTTGCAACCGTCCCCCCACCCGCAAGGGTGAGGGCGCCCCCTCATTGCTGAGCCAACTTGGCAGCGGCTCTAGGCTTGGAGCCCCAACTGTGTCCTGGATGGGCCCGACCCCTGCCCCTAGGCCAGGAATCACCTCTGGACGAAGGGAAGGCCGAACCCCTACCAACTCTAGCCCCACGAAAGGACTGAGAGAAGGAAGCCGCCCCCCGAAAAGGGCGACGTTGCTTCTTACGCTGAGGTAACCTACCTCCCTTTGCCACCGAATCCAATTTTTCTCCAAAGAGCCGCAGTCCCACGAAGGGAAGGGCCATGAGCGACTTTTTGGACACAAAATCAGCCGCCCACTGACGTAACCAAACCGACCGGCGGATAGCCACAAGCAGGGCCGTAGCTCTGCTACACATTACCAATGTGTCATCCAGGGTGGACAGCACAAAGGACAAAAATAACTCACAGCGCTTAAGGTCGGCAAACTCCTCACTAGCAGGGTCAAGCCCGGAAGAGGTCAATAATCCTCTAACAACCGACCTGGCAGCTACCAATACAAGCGCAGAAGCACAAACCGGCCGCAAGGCCGATCCAACGCTGGCAAAACCATGACAAGCCATCTGTTCAATGCGTTTATCCTCACCATCCTTGAGGGTAGTGCACTCCGGAGAATGGAGGAGTGAGGAGCTGGACAACCCCAAAACAGAAGCATCCACCTCAGGGGGAGACGACCAGCGCTTCACTGCGTCCGCCGGAAAGGGATATTTCTTGTCCCGACCCGGTGGGATACCTGGAAGCCGCGTCGGCCTCTCCCATTCCTTGCGAATGATACCATCAAAATGCTTTTGATAAGGAAATTCCAAGCGGGGCTTCGTTTCTTCAAAGAACTCCCCCTTCAGCGGAGGAGCCGCCTCGGGGAGAGAAATAGCCAGGACCTCAAAACCTGAGCCAGGACCCTAGATGTATCGGAGGAATCCCCCTGGCCCTGCTCGGTATCAGCGCCCACAAACTGCTGATCATCGGAGTAATCATCAGACCCCTCATACAGCTCCCCTTCCTCACGCGGGGAGCAATCAGACCAATCCAGGGAGTCAAAGTCCTCCCTATCAAAGGCCCGCGCAGCTGAATACAAATGTTTCCTCTTTGCCGGGGCCTTTTTTGCGACGGCACTAGAAAACAATTTTTCAAGATTGGCCAATCTGGCACACACCTCAGATTGCGACTCCCAGCTAATGACCACATCACAAGCACGTGTCAGCGTGTCAGGCGAGGGGGAGACGGGGAGGAGACCGGCGGAGCAGAACCAGACGCCTGAGATCCGGTCTGCCGCGTAATAGACCGCTGCTCACAGGGTACACATAGAAATACATCATCCCCCAAAAAGGGATACCCCACACCCCAAACACAGCCTGGATTGCCCCGAGGGGGGGCACAACCCCAGTATCCGGGGAAGCCTCCATATGGTGATTTTTTTTTTTAGTACTATATATATAGTATATATACAATTAAATGTGTACAATGCTCTTTTTATGTTTGGGAATTACGCAATAATGCAACCTGGTATGCCCCTTTAAGTCCCGAGTGGGAGGATTTTAAGGCAGCTAAAAATTAACCAGGGACCCTGGACCGGGAGAACCCCCCTTTAATATGATCAATGGTCCACCTGGAACACAAGAACACACTCAGACCAAGCTAAATGTACAGGAGACAATAACAATGACTGTGATGGGCATCAGGCCCCTCACCCGACCTTCGGTACCGCAGGTAACAACGCGCAGTGTGCAGTAAAAGGAGGGAGGGCGCCCGGCCCGCCCCTCCCCCGTATCTCCCGGCCTGAAGCCGGGACATGAAAAGCCATGTAGGCGCGCGCGAGCGCCCCGCCCCCCCCTCCCATCCGGAGGAGAAGAAGCCCTGCATGGGCTCGCCACCACCATTGCGGGCAGCACCCTTAGCGCGCCGGAGGCCGGCGCCGCGGGACCTCCGGCGCCATGAAAGTGAAGGAAAGTGAAAGTAAAGCACACACATGTAACACACGCACACACACATAAAGACAGGAATCCATAAGGGACCCTGCCCCCCCCTCTAAGGGTACCTGGCAGAGGGGGAATCCATGCCAGGGAAGGACCAAGGGACGGGGCATCCCAAACCAGGATCACTAACCCGGATAGCCGCCTACCCCTTGTTATGGGGTCTCACGGCTCCTAAACACCAGAGGTACCAACTACCTTTGCCCGGACTAGCAGCCTAGGCTGGGAGGCAGGGAATATTAACCAAGGGGATCCGGGCAGAAATCGAAGAGTCATCCCGGCTACCTGCAAGGAGAAGACATCATCTTCTGACTTGCTCGCCACTGCAGAGATGAAAGACTGGGTAATGAGTGGGAGGTCCAAGGTATTTATGGGCCGGGAGGGTCTTACCTTTTTTTTATATCATCTCTGCAATTTCGCCATCTACAGGTCAGTATACCCAAGTGTAATGAATGTCTTGAAGTGGGGTGTGTGACATACAGAATAGTAAGATAGGGTAGAACACCTACCTTGGTACCTGGTAACCTCCTCTCTATCTCCTTATTGTGGCTTTATTGTGGCTGTCCAATCTATTGCACAGGGGTAGGCCTCTTGTGGGTATGCCCTAAAGTAGAAGTGGGGATGCCTATAAATTGGGTTCCAAGGCTAGGGTGCCATAGCCTCTGCTGTTGGGGACTCTAAAGGCAGCACAGGATCCATTGTGATAAAGACAGAGAGGGGTGGAGATTCTCCTAGAGTCAAGTAGCATGGTGGGAGAGACAGGGGTATGAAAGAGGCTGAGAGTGGAGCAGCCTGGATCAGGTGACACAGTCAGAGCTAAAAAATCGTGAGGAGAAGGAGCAAGGCATAAGAGGAAGAGAGTGGAGCAGGACACCGCTGTGAGGAAGGCACCCAGGGTAGGGTCATGCCCCAACCCTTCTTGGAATAGGCCCACCTCGCTTGGATCAGACTCGGAGGAACCACCTTTGCTTCCATTCTCCGCTCGCCAGTCCAAACCTGCCACTGTGGTCCCTGGAGGTCTGCGATTCAGCTTCCGAACCCCAAATATGGACACAGATTTCTGGGAGGAGTCTGTGGTCAGGGATTCAGACACCCGCTGTTCAATGTGAACCTGGAACTTTAAAATATCGGATCGCTCATCCCCAGTCAGCAGCATTTCAGGATCACAGAGAGAGTCATGCAAATTGCCCATCAATGTTCCTGCATCTGTCATATCCTAATGTTTACCACTTCAGCAGCTGGGGAATGCCCTATCTGTCATATATACAAAATAGGGGGAAAGAAATGAACACCAAAAAGGAGTTATGCGAAAAACTTCATGTTTTAATGTCCATGCTATCTTGTGATCTGTGTTATGCTTTTTGAAGTCTCATGTTTAAAGGGGCATACTACTATGAACTATTGCTAGTGATCTTGAACTGTTTGCATGTAAATTACCTTACCTCCATTACGCTTGTATGATCCCCTGTACATGCTGCATATGTATACCCTCTGTTTAACATTGTCTCGCTATAGAACCTGTTGTCTGCACTGTAGAAAAATGTGGAAAAAAATGTTTATCTTGATTGATTTCCTGTGCAATTCAGGATAGTTTTTAGCTGTGTAAATTTTGAAAACATTAGCACAGTTAAAAATGTTGCTGAATTGGACCAATGAAAAAATCAGGATAAAAAAATGTTTTAACACAAAAATATCTGAGAAACAAGTGATCACAGTGTTGAATCAGTCCTATACTCTTAAAGGGATACAGAAGGCAAAGGCAATTGTTAGACCTTTGTAACGGCTACGTTTGGCAATGATATCAACATAGAGAGAGAGATCAAGGTTTACCTTATGCTATATTTAACCCTTTAAAGTGGACCAACACCCAGGATTTTGACTATCCTGGGTTTTGGTCCACTTCGGCGGGGCACCCCGATCGGGGGTGCCCCGCTGTGTGAAACCCCCCAGAAACCCCAAAAAACTCACCTCTCAACGCTCCCACGTGAGCGCCGCAGCCAATCCCCGCCAACGTCCAGGCGGGGATCAGGAACGTCCAGGCCGCTTCCGCCGCCGCCGCCTCCCGCGCGTCACTCTCGGCGCGCGCGCGCCCCCGCCGGCCATTCACAGAGGGCCGGCGCGGGCGCGCGCACGTCTGGAGGGGTGCGCGGGAGGCGGCGGCGGCGGAAGCGGCGGCGGATCAGGTAAGGTGTTTTTGGGGTTTCTGGGGGGTTTCACCCCGCGGGACATCCCGATCTCGGATGTCCCGCGGGGTGGGGGGTGATCGGCCCGGGAATCTTATAGATTTCCGGGCCGATCACCCCTGGGTGTTGGTCCACTTTAAGTGCCAGCCTAACTGGAGATTTTGTCACCCTTTGTTGCCAGACCATTTTGCACTATTTTGTGCTACGCATGTTCAAATGTGATTTTTTAAGGGATTTCCCAGGAAAATTATATATTGTTTTTTTCAGCAGAGTCTGGGCTCTAAAGTGGACCAACAACCCATGCCATGCCCCAGGACCCGTTAAAGATAATAAAAAAAAAAAAAAAAAACTTACCTTCGATGATCCTGCGCGGCGTCGCCTCATTTTTTGTTTCGCATCGCCATCTTTGATTTTCATGTAAGAGGAAGAGATCGTTTGACCTCTTCCTCTTGCAATTCTCGCGCATGCGCAGTAGCGCCGCTTAGGTAAAGTGAAGCACCGCTCGCTCCCGTTGCAACCAGCGCTTCACTTTACCTAAGCGGCGCTACTGCGCATGCACGTTTTTTTTTCTTTAGGTGAGCGCGCAAGCCTGTGTGTCCTGCAGAGCAGGGGAAAGGCGGAGGGAGTGAAAGTCAGGGATATGCCTGTAATAGGTGAGTTATTGATTCATTTTTCTATTTTCTACTTATGTTTTTTTTTTTTTTCAGGAACTAGACCAGGGAGACGTGCACGCTCCCGAGAGAGGACAAAGGCCAAGCCCCCGATGACGTTGAGAAGAGCAGAATAAAATGAAATTGCGTGAGTGAGGAGGACAGCTTAACCACGGACAAGGAAGAGGGACAGCATGCAAATGGACGGACAAGCAAGACTGACAGCATGTAATGAACGGACAAGAGCTGGAGGGCGGGACTTCCGGCCGAGATTTTTGAAGAATACAGGCGCTGCGAGGGACAGAAGGCTGCAAAAGTCATCAAAAGATAAGTGTCTTTTTATGTTTAACTGTTCAGAGACTTGTTGTTTTGGAGGGTGTTGGTCCACTTTAACGTGAAATGTCTTGTCTGTCATTTTTTAGGTGTATTTTCAATACTTTTGGGTTAAATATGTGCAAAAAAACTTTATAAAATCTATTTTTTACAATTTGTAGTGTTTTTTGTAATACAAAATGTAAGTTCGTCAATAAAATCTCCCGGTTATAGCGATACCACACATGTTTTGGTAGATACCCTTTCCTGCCCAGAACACGCTATGCGCACCTTGCAGTTTTTCAATAAAAACAACCCTTTACATTTGAAATAACCCCAACAAACTATATAGTCTCTGAAAGTACACACCTCAAGCTTTCTGGAAGTAATCCCTCAATGTATTCTTTGGTTGCAAAGAGTTTCCCTAAAAAAAGGATAAAAAAGCAGAATCAAAGCCACATTTTCCTAAAAAAACTATATACAAACAAGAAAAAACAAAAGTTAAAATATGAAAAAGCAAAATCCCTTGAACAGAACAATACCCAACATGCATAGGGAAGAGTTGCCAAAGTAAAGCATGTGCGTAACGGTAATTTTCCTAGAAAATTTCAGCTCTGCAGACAAAGTGCGCACCTTGCGATTTTTCTACCAAAACAACCCTTTACATTTGGAATATCCCCCACAAACCATATATTCTATGAAAGTACACAAGTTAAGCTTTCTAAGCGTACCCAGCTAATTGTAGTGGGTTCAACTTTCTGTAACTGATCCCTCGAAGAATTCTTTGGTTGCACAGGGTTTCCCTAAAAAATGTATTAAAAAAGCAGAATAAAAAACACCTTTTCCTAAAATATCAATATGCAAACAAGAAAAAACAAGCTAAAATCTAAAAGCGCAAGGTGCCCCGAGCAGAATAGCTAATTTTAACCCTTTTAACTGCCCTCCTACTTGAGATTTTGTCACCCTCTGTTGACAGGTCATTTTTCACCATTTTGAGCCATGTTTTGCGCCATCTTTGCAGGAATTTCCAGGAAAATTATATATAAATATTTTGCGCCAGAGTTTAGGCTTAAACATGAAATGTCTTGTTTGTAATTTTTCTACTGTTTTTTAAAATATTAAGTAAAAAAACAAAACAAAAAAATTATTATTTTTTAGAAAATTGTCTCCTTTATTTTAAATAAAACATTTATTTTATTAAATAAAACCATATTGCATGTGATAGCCTTATTTTTCCCAATTACAACGGTACCACATATGTATTGGTAGCCCCCCCATTCTTGCCCAGCAGACCCCTAAAACTAAAAAGAGCACTTTATAACATTTACAAATAAAATACAACTACTTTCCACACTATAAAGGGTTAAATCGAGAAAAAATTGTCGTAGGGTCCCCCTTTC
This sequence comes from Gastrophryne carolinensis, assembly GCA_027917425.1. NCBI lineage: Eukaryota > Metazoa > Chordata > Amphibia > Anura > Microhylidae > Gastrophryne > Gastrophryne carolinensis. The sequence continues at coordinate 222,895,812 of CM051239.1, read as the reverse complement.
CAGGGTGGGGGGGGAACCCCATTTTTGAGGAGCATTTTAAGGGTTAATAAAACCCTTAAAAATCCCCAAAAATTACCTGATATAACCAGCCCAAGACCAGCTATGCAGGACTTATAGAAACAGGGCGCAGGGTCCAGCTTTGGTGGCCCCTGGCCCTGCAGGCTACAAGCCGGCATAGCCTATGGCCACGGGCTCTTCTGCCCCCCGGGTTTTGGGGAGGCAGGTATTTGGGGGTGCTGGGGGTTAATGACAAGTCACCCACTAGCCGCAGGTGACTTGCCAGCCTCCGAGCCATGTGAACTGGTATAGAGGTCTCATGGACCCCTTACCAGCTCACAATGGGTTAAATGTAAAAAAAACACACACACAGATACAAATATTTTATTCGTTTTTTTTTTTTTATTACTTACCTCCCATCCATCCTGGAGCACTGTGTCCCTTGACAATCACTGGCTTCTGCTCACCTGCTGGAAGCCTTTTATAGCTGCTGGGTGACAGAACATAAGGCGTTAATTTAAAAAAAAACGACATAGGGTCCGACCCCATTTTTTTTATTTTAAGGGTTAAAAACCCTTAAAAATCCCCCAAAAAATGACATGGGGTCCCCCTTACCCGAAGTAACAAGCCCGGGACCAGCTATGCAGGGCTTGTAGGAAAAGGGCACAGGGGCCAGCTTTGGTGGCCCCTGGCCCTGCAGGCTACAAGCCCACATAGCCTATGGCCATGGGCTATTCTGCCCCCCCTGGGCTTTGGGGAGGAAGGTAATTGGGGGTGCCAGGGGTTAATGGCAAGTCACCCGCTAGCCGCAGGTGACTTGCCAGCCCCCAGCCTTGTGAACTGGTATAGGGGTCTCATGGACCCCTTACCAGTTCATAAGGGGTTAAATGTAAAAAATAAACACACGGACACAAAGAGAAAAAAAATCCCTTTATTATTTTTTTTCTTACTCTACTCACCTCCGATCCTGCGTCCCTCACTGCTGTCCCGCCTCGCTGACAGCTGTCAGACAGCTGATGACAAGTGCCGCTAGTGATCGGAGCAGGTGGGTGATAGGCGAGAATGCTCTGATTGGAGCCTTCTCGTCTCTCACCCGCTTTGCACCGCAACTACCAGCATCTGTCAGATGCCGGAGCTGGGGTGAGAGACTAAGAGGAGCTGGATGATGTCATCCCGCTCCTCCCACAAAAGGCGGGGCTAGGGGTGGCCGCCAGCGCCATCATTAGAGGGTCCTCACCTGAAACCTGCAGAGCCCAGGTGGGGGATTGGAAGCCCCCTGGTGAAGAGAAGATGCGGCGGAGGGATCGGGCAAAAATTATTTTTTTTTTCTTTTGCAGCCACAAGTCAGCAGCGAAAACGGGGTGTGTGGCCAGTTTCCGTCCCCCTCCTAAAGATGGAAGACCCCGAGGGGGGGATCGGATGCTCCCCCCCCAGGAAGAGGAAACCCCCGGCTTCGCAACCATACTGGAGGTGAGTTTTTTTTTTTTTTTTCTATTTTTTAACTAGCAGGGGGAAATGCCAAACACGTAGTTTCTACATGCTTGGCACTTAACAGTAGGAGAAGCAACCACGAAGAAACTATGTGCTTGGCATTTAAAGGGTTAAATATATATAATATTTGGGCAATGGTTTTGGCTCTGTGATGTTGCATAATAATCAGCATAATAGACAGGGTTGGTATAACAGGCATTCTCATCACCCTAGCTGTTCTCCCTCTCTCCCAGTGTCCACACTGTCTGATGATGCAGGGCTTTAGACCACCAGCCAAGCCCTATTATTGGTGGCATTTGGCAAATGAATTCAGGGGGTGTGCCATTACTCTTTGCTATGTTTCGACTATCAGGAGCAGCTGTGTTCTGACACAGGAAGAGCACAGCCATGATAAGATGAGCTGCTGAATGACAGTTTATAAACTTTGCCTACAGAGTCCCTTTAAATTCATTGTCTAGGCAAAAACAGCAAACAGTAACAAGATCTGTCAAAAGAAGCACTTGGACTAGTAAAATAGGGTAAAACAACTGCAAGTTAATTTGTAATTATGCAACACTTTCAAGAAAATAGCAATAAATACAATTTAACCCACTCCACATTTTCAATCTATTGTGCCAAGATGTTTGTGCCCAAGAAGAAATATGGTGTCACCATTATATAGTAAGACACTATGACTAATATTTTGGCCCAAATTTGTTCTCCAGGACCTATTGGATATTCCTATATGTTCCTGTTTAAAGTGGACCAACACCCAGGATTTTGACTATCCTGGGTTTTGGTCCACTTTCCCGCTGTGTAAAACCCCCCAGAAAGCCCCCAAAACTCACCTCACCACGCTCCCACGTAGCCACGGACAAGCGGGTGACAGCGGCGGACAAGACAGCGTGTCCGCCGCCGCCTCCCGCGCGCACTGTCAGACAAACGGCCGGCACGGGGGCGTGCACGCCTAGAGGGGCGCGCGGGAGGCGATTCCCGGGCCGATCACCCCTGGGTGACAGTCCACTTTAACTTACAATGTTACCAAGATCGATATAGGGTATTTTGAAGAAAAATTTATTACTCACAGCCATGGCCCCGGTTACCTTCACCCCAGGACTGGTGAAGTTGAGGATGCACCTTCCTAGCTCATAGGTGGTCATTAGAAATGGCACATCCCACAGCTTGCGTGCTTTTGGCACCCTGCTTATGTCTTTGTTCTCCAATGGATGCTGTGTGTCACAAGGTAACAGCTTCCTGATCGATTTCCATGAGCTTGTGCATATCTGATGACCGATTGAGGGCTAGGAAAGCGCATCCTCGAATTCAGCTGTCCTGGGGTGGAGGTACCCTGGGCCATGAAGGTATAACATTTGATTTTTTGCTATAAAATACCAATATCGATCTTAGTAGCATAGTATATGAGGCTGGAACTTATTGTTCAATAGACCACAGAAAACATATTGGTGCCAAAATAGAAGTCATTGGTGTCTATATAGTGGTGACACAAGATTTCTTTTGCACATACTGTGTATGAAAAATAGATCCTTGATTGTGTAGACAACAGTTTCTGTGGGGACTTACATTAAAGCAGCACTATCACGAAATTGTGCAATATTAAACATTTATATAAACACATTGGCTAATGAGAGGAGTGGTCACCTATACACCCTAACTGAATAAACTCCTGCCAAACTTGTGGTTCATTCTCTCATGGTAGGAATAAAATCCAGGGGTGACAGGTTTAGCCTATCAGGGGTGAGTCACCCTGGATGCCCTTTAACTTACTTTACCCATTAAAAAAAAGAAAAACAAGCCTGGCTGGAAATTTATTGATGCAGGGTGTGTAAGTGACCCTGCGATCCAGACAATTTATATGGATTTTTATAATTGGGCCATTTTTCGTGATAGTGCTCCTTTAAAAATGCGTGGCTTGGATTAAGCTGTATTTATTTAAAAATTGACAAACACTATACTCCCCTTTTTGTTGCTTCAGCTCTTATGTGAACCCTGGATCCGTTCCAGATGTGACCCATGATCAGGCCTGGGCAGTGCAGGACTTCAGATCAAACAATCGGATGACAGCTGGGTCACCTGACTAGGAGTGACAAAAAGGGGACAAAAGTGGAGTATAGAGTTTTCAAATGTTTTTTGCAAGGTCAATTACTATAAATAGGACCAAAACCTTGGCAGGGGTCTAAAAGACTTCTGACTTGCTCTACTCAATCTGGAGACTAATAGCTAAACTGACCATATGTCCCACTTTGAGGCATACTGTTCCTTCTTGAAATCTCTGGGGACACTTAGCTGACATTATGGGAAATACTATCCTACCTAATGCAGGATGTCTGGACAGTTTACAAATTATCTGAATCTTTTGCTGAATGGCAGTGGTGAAATGCATGGTTTGGCTGAGTATTAGCTCAGCTGCCAAAATCTTTTATGGATCGGATATCCCTGGAACATGTGACCAGGGTTCCAGTTACACATATCATACCTACCTCCCAACTGTCCCTCATTGTTCTCATTTGTCCATCTTGGAGGTTTAACATGCATCAATAAACTATTAATTTGCCTATTAAAAGTGTTTATATGAGGGAGTGTGGCTTAATTTAAAGGTAGCCTCTTTTTTACGCACCCTACACACCCTAAACCACACTCATCACCCACAAACTGGTTTGAAGTGAAGCCCTCGGTTGATGATGCCAGTTCAGCAGTGGTCTGCCCAAGAATCTATAAGCGAGTGCCCCGCTGAGTTAAACCGCCCAGGTTGCCCGAAAACTCACCTTCTTTCCTGGCTGAGCAGGGGCTGCATCCTCACTATCCTGTGCCAAGCATTTGTGAATGGCCAGCGCGGCCATACTCCCTGTTAGAGGGTAGCGGGGGATGTGGCCGCCAGTGCGCTCGGGTTCGCTCACCTTAGACGAAGGGGCAGGAGCTGATCCGAATGCGTTGATTGAGAGGCTGTGCATGCGGGGACCGGGGAAGTGTGAGTCAGATCGGGTACACAGCAGGGAACCCCCGATCAGGGTGCCCCAGGGGGAAGGACCAAAACACAAAATAGTCAAAATCATAGGTTTTGGTCCACTTTAAATCGCCGCGTCCTCTCAGCTAACCTCGTTTCAATGACAAATGTGCAGGTCACAGCCCGGTAGACACTAACCCGGGGCAGCCATTTCTGATAGGCCGGCCCATGCACACTCCCAGCTAGTGGGATGCAACCAGTGGTCCGCTCTGCACCATACAGCTTGCTAGCTGCTGTGATGTAACAGCATCTTGCATGTCTGAATAGATGGAGCTGAGAACGCTGATTTTGCAGCAACTGGCTCACTGAAGTGTACAGTGGCTTCCTATCTGCTGCATTGTGCTAAACGACAACAGTCACTCTGCCTCTGGGGATCTCCAAGCAGCTGCGGGCCCCATACATTTGCGTGGCATACTCACTCCCCCCGGGGTACCCTGATCGGTGTGTCAAACTCCCGCCGAATACTCACCGTTGCTCCCGGGCCAACGGCCTTGTGAATGGCCACTGCGGGTATGCTCCCTGTTAAAGGGTAGTGGGGGATGCGGCCGCTAGCACGCTCGGATCCGCTTGCATTAGACAAGCTCCTGGGCGAAGGGGCTCGAGTGGATACCAGCGCGCTGATTGGGCGAGAGGGCTGCACATGCTCTGTAGGACTAGGGAAAGGGAGATTGGGGGTTCACACAGCGGGGCACTCCCAAGACCAAAACCCAGGTTTTGGTCCACTTTAAAGCTGGATCCATTCCCTCCCTGCGGGGCATCCAAAATGCCCTGCCTTGTGAAACCCCCAGGCTGCCTGCTACACTTATCTTAATCCCGGTCCAACAGCGCATGAACAGGCCGCATCCCCGCTATCCCTTTAGCAGGGCTTTGTGAATGGCCAGCACGCGCACACCCCGTTAGAGAGAAGCGCGAGATGCGCCCGCCTGCACCCTCAGAGCTGCTAAGGCGTTTTTTAGATGTGCATAGCACAGCGGCCCCGAGCGCACTGGTTGGACGAGCGGCCGCGCAGCTGCTGTAGGACCATGGTCAGGTGAGTTGATGCAAGCGATCTGGGGGGTTTCACATAGCTGGGCACTAGTCAAAATTCTGGGTTTTGGTCCACTTTAAAGTGGACCAACACCCAGGATTTTGACTATCCTGGGTTTTGGTCCACTTCGGCGGGGCACCCCGATCGGGGGTGCCCCGCTGTGTGAAACCCCCCAGAAAGCCCCAAAATCTTACCTGTCCCCGCTCCCACGTGACTGGACGGTCCAATCCCCGCCAACGTCCAGGCGGGGATCAGGAACGTCCAAGCGACTGCCGCCGCCTCCCTCGCGTCCCTTTCGGCGCGCGCGCGCCCCCGCCGGCCATTCGCAGACGGCCGGCGCGGGCACGCCTACAGGGGCGCGAGGGAGGCGGCGGCGGCCGGCCGCCGCCGAAGATCAGGTAAGGTGTTTGGGGTTTTTTTGGGGGGTTTCACACCGCGGGACATCCCGATCTCGGATGTCCCGCGGGGTGGGAGGTGATCGGCCCGGGAATCTTATAGATTTCCGGGCCGATCACCTCTCGGTGTTGGTCCACTTTAAGCACACCACTGTGTGCACTGTTATGTCTGCAGGTGCAGTGAGCGCACAAAGCTGTAATTCCAAGCAAGGACCATGCAGTTGAATCACCAGATCAAGGTGTTCGGCGAACCAGGCGGTTTCATAATGTGGGATTTCCATGCCCCTGGGATGGATTTGCATTGAACATGATCATCTCTAAATAAGGTTCTTTGTTGAAACAAAAACGACCACAGGGCCAGAAACAGCAAAAGGCGAGTACAGTTCTTACAAGTTATAACTCTGGTCATAAGGCATAAATGTACAAAGCAGGAATACTGCGTTACGAGAGCATACGTATGGGTAGTAGCTGTTTATGTACAGCGGCTGGAGACGTTCAGCTTTGCACAAGTCATCCCCTCTCTCTGTGGAGACGCTGCCAGTTTTATCAGACCAATCGCTGCTTTTCTTGCTGACTTTAAGGGAAGGGGGACTGAAAGACGCGTTTCGATTGGCTGTTAGGCGGGGGCGTGGTCACGAGCGTTCAGGAAATGTAGCGTGCTGCAGTGTTGTTAGACGAGTGTGTGCGAAGCGTTTTCACTATGAGCGACAGTAAAGCGGCGCCTACCGAGGACGCCCCGAGCGAGCCCGCCATCAAACCGCTCCCGTTTAAGCAGGCGCATTTCCTTGTAAGTGGTCATGTTTCCCACTCTAACGCCCCGGTTTATTGATTATAAAGCCGTACACTTCCCTTCCCTTTGTGTGCTCCATATATTGCCTTTCCCGTCATGCTGTGTTCTGCAAGGCTCGCCAGCCTTTTACCTTTCCAAACGCAGTTAAAATACAGATTTTTTTTTCATGCCAGCAACTGACAAACGTAGTTCTCAAGTTGGCCTTTGCGTTATTTTAATAATCATAGTTAAAGTGGACCAAAACCCACATTTTTATCTAGCATCCCTGAATATTGCTTCCTCCGTGAAGAATGTCTTTTGCAAATTTTCACTGTTCCTGCTTCACTTTGAGTACAGATATTTTCTCCTGTTTTAGCTGTAAAGCTCCTCCTCCTTAATTCATTGGCACTGTTGAGTGTGGCAATGATGTCTTTGCCACATAATACAAATGAAAAAAAGAGGGGCATCCTGAATCTATATCACAGCAGGATAGCTGCATGAAATTTACAAAATGGTTTGAGGTAAGGTTCAAGGTCTGTAGCGCAAAAGTAGTCATACCTCTATGTTGCAAGCTGTATAACCCAAAAGGAGTCCTTCCCCCTATCCCGCATGCCACCCGTATAACCTAAAAGGAATCATTCCCCTATTCCGCAAGCCGCCCATATAACCTAAAAAAAAATAATTCCCCTATCCCGCAAGCCACCCGTATCTCCCAGAAGGAGTCATTCTCCTATCTTGCAAGCCACCTGTATCTTCAAGAAAGAGTAATTCCCCTATTCCGCAAGCCACCCGTATAACCTAAAAGGAATCATTCCCCTATTCTGCAAGCCACCCGTATAACCTAAAAGGAATCATTCCCCTATTCTGCAAGCCACCCGTATAACCTAAAAGGAATCATTCCCCTATTCTGCAAGCCGCCCATATAACCTAAAAAAAAATAATTCCCCTATCCCGCAAGCCACCCGTATCTCCCAGAAGGAGTCCTTCTCCTATCTTGCAAGCCACCTGTATCTTCCAGAAAGAGTAATTCCCCTATTCCGCAAGCCACCCGTATAACCTAAAAGGAATCATTCCCCTATTCTGCAAGCCACCCGTATAACATAAAAGGAATCATTCCCCTATTCTGCAAGCCACCCGTATAACCTAAAAGGAATCATTCCCCTATTCTGCAAGCCACCCGTATAACCTAAAAGGAATCATTCCCCTATTCTGCAAGCCACCCGTATAACATAAAAGGAATCATTCCCCTATCCCACAAGCCGCCTGTATCTCCCAGAAGGAGTCATTCCTCTATCCCACAAGCCGCCTGTATCTCCCAGAAGGAGTCATTCCTCTATCCCACAAGCCGCCTGTATCTCCCAGAAGGAGTCATTCCTCTATCCCACAAGCCGCCTGTATAACCTAAAAGGAGTCATTCCCCTATCCCACAAGCTGCCTGTATAACCTAAAAGGAGTCATTCCCCTATCCCACAAGCCGCCTGTATCTCCCAGAAGGAGTCATTCCCCTATCCCACAATCCACCTGTATCTCGCAGAAGGAGTCCTTCCCCTATCTTGCAAGCCACCTGTATCTTCCAGAAAGGGTAATTCCCCTATTCCGCAAGCCACCCGTTTAACCCAAAAGGAGTCATTTCCCCTATCCTTCAAGCTGCCCATGTAACCCAAAAGGGGTCCTCCCCCCCCCCCCCCCATCCCGCAAGCCACCTGCATAACCCAAAATGAGTCATTCCCCTATCCTGCATGCCGCCCTTTTAAATCCAAAAGGAGTCCTTTCCCCTATGCTGCAAGCTGCCCTTATATCCCAAAGGGAGTCATTCCCCTATGCTGCAAGATGCCCATGTACCCCAAAAGGAGTCATTCCCCTATCCTGCATGCTGCCCTTTTAAATCCAAAAGGAGTCCTTTCCCCTATGCTGCAAGATGCCCATGTACCCCAAAAGGAGTAATTCCCCTATCCTGCAAGCTGCCCATGCAACCCAAAGGAGACCTTCCCCTATCCCGCAAGCCACCTGCATAACCCAAAAGCAGTCATTCCCCTATCCTGCATACCACCACCTATAACCCAAAAGGAGTCATTCCATTATCCTGCAAGCTGCCCTTATATCCCAAAAGGAGTCATTCCCCTATGCTGCAAGATGCCCATGTACCCCAAAAGGAGTCATTCCCCTATCCTGCAAGCCGTCTGTATAACCCAAAATGACTTCTTCCTCTATCCCCTGTGCTGCTTGTATACCTCTAAAGGAGTCATTTTTCTATGCCTCCCATACACAAAAAGGAGTAATTTCTCCTATTTCACCCATATATCACAAAAGCAGTCTTCCCCCATTGATGTCCTTATACCCCAAAAGGAGTGCATCCCTTCTTGAAGAACCTAAACGGAGTATTTCCCTATTCCGCAAGCCGTCCGTATAACCCAAAAGGAGTCATTTGCCTATGGCCCAAGCCCCCGTATTACCGAAAAGGAGGCGTTCCCATAGGCAATCTGTATACCCCCAATAATAGCTATGCCTGTATGCCCCAAAGGGAATCATTCCCCTCTGCCGCCTGTATGGTTCAATAGGAGACTTTTCCATATGCCACCTGTATACCCCAATAAGGGTTATTCCCCTATGCCGCCTGTATGCCCCAAAGGGAATCATTCCCCTCTGCCCCCTGTATACTCCTAATAGGAGTTGTTCCTCTACATCTACAACAATACCCTTATTCCGCCGGTATACCCCTAAAGAAACCATACCCCTATGCCGCAAGCCATCCGTATAGCCTAAAAAATGTCACTCCCCTATGCCAAAAGCTGCCCCTTATTGCCCAAAAGGAGTTATTCTGCTATGGCACAAGCCACCTGCATTACACAAAAGGAGTCATTCCTCTAACCGCAACCCATACATATAACCCATAAGGAATCCTAACTGTATGCCACTCATATACCCCAAAAGGAGTCATGCTGCAAACTGCCCATAAAATGTGTCATTCCCCTATGAGGCAAGCTGCTCCTATAACCCAAAAGGAGTTATGAAGCAAGTCGCCCGTATTACCCAAAATGAGTTATGACCCTATTCTGCCTGTGTAAGGATGCCCGGTATTGTGGGAACCTCCCCTGGCTTGCCCAGTATTACTACCTCTCCCATCCCACGACACATGCTCTGGCTTTCCTCAGAATAATCAAAATGAATTGCCAGATGACACCAGCCAATCATTATAGATTGTTGGATGAAGTACTGAGTGCTTTTTTGTAGCTGATGTGTGGCCACCATTCAGAAATGTCTGGCACAAGTACACGCATCAGCTGTGGGAAACGTTATAGCGGGGGGGGGGGGGGGGGGGGGCAGATCAAGTCATCCGGAATATAAAAGACTCGCTATCTAAATAGCTGGAGTGGGAGCCTGTGCACGTGCCGTTGGAACATGGAAACGTTTTTATTGGCGTCCTGGGGGTTTAACACAGCGGGTATCCCAATTTTGCCCCAGGGACTGCCCTTTTGACGCTTTTAAACAACACAATTAACAATCGCACTTCTGTGAAAGCAACCTGTCCAGGTGTTAAACAACAATGACTGTAAATCAGTTTCTCGTGCTGTTGTGCAAATGGGCAACAGGTAGTAATGATTGGCAATAAACAAGACAGCCCCAATAAAGATTTTGTTCTACAGGTGGTGACCACAGACCATTCCTGTGTTCAGCCTTTTTGGCTGTTTTGGTACCCTATAGGTAGCATGAGGTGAGCTCTACAACCCACAGAAGTCCCTCAGGTAGTTCATCTTATCCAGGATGGCACATCAGTGTCCTGAGAATGGAGCAGATATCAGGAGACAGGCCAGTACACCAGGAGGCATGAAGAGGGTGTAGGAGGGCTACAACCTAGCAGCTATTTCTGTTCCTTGTTGGTGGAGCTCAAATGGGAAAAAAGGTAAGTATCTATCTAATGAAAGCCTCTATTAATGGCTTGAGATGGCAGATTTAATCAGTTAAGGGCCCCTTTGAACCAGGACCCTCCCTGGCACAGAGGGGGTTTATATCTGCTTGAACTTAATTTACGGTTATTGAATTGTAGGTTATTGAATTGTAGGCATTCACATCATAGTGAGGGAATGTACAATGGCACACATCTTGGTTGTGGCAGGGAAGCTTGATCACAACATCCCTAGTTTATGGTTTTGTAAAAATTGGGTTCATGCTACGACGACAGTCTTGTTTTATTGTGGTTCTTGCAAAAAAAAAGATTGGCTACACTGTAAACATTTTTACTTTTTTTTTTTTTGTCCTGTTATTTTATTTTTGAGCTGCCGAGTACATCTATTACATGACCTGCCGAGTTCATCTATTATATGACCTTCAGACAGCAATGCAACCATATATGATACATAAATCCTTGTTGAGTTTTACACCTATTTTTCCTCTGCAGCATTCTGGAATTGGAGGAGCAGCAGCTGGCAAGAAAAACAGGACCTGGAAGAACCTGAAACAGATTCTCGCTTTAGAAAGGACGTTGCCATGGCAACTAAATGATCCAAGCTGTAAGCTGCTTAGCATGTATTTATGAATAATAGAATCCAACAACTAACTTTGACTCAAACCAACATACAACACATTTCTCTTGTTTAGGCTCTTAAACATATGAATAGTGTAAAGAAAAGTTTCATGTTGGCTCCTTTTTCAGTACAAGAATGTTCCCCAGTCATCCCCCCAAGACAGCACCTACAAGAAATGACCCCATGCACAGTAAACACCAGACCACCCCCATAAAAAAAATTGTAAAAAATGTGTTCCTGTAGTCCCTGGTGTTTCCTGCCATCTTGCAGGACGGATCATTCTCCTTTGTTTTTTTTTCTAGGGCGACTCTGGCCTGTTGGCAGAGTTTTCTGCTCTCTGTTCTGTTGGATGTTAAGATCTATTCCATTAACTTCTAGACTAGATCTAAAAAATATGCCTGCCAGAGCCGTCTATCCGTGTGGAGAGGTGCCTGTGTGTGCTCCCCTGGTGGCTTGATGCTCCTGTAGTGCTCTTTTGACTGACCCGCAGCGTAATTCCCAGTACTGCTAGCTGAGTGGTCTGGGGCTGGATCTAACTTCCCTCACCAGGTTTTTGGGGTCTCCTGCCCCGCAGGGAGGGAATGGATCGGATCCAGATGGGTTTTGGTCCACTTTAAGACATCTGTCTCAACTCTGGTTTGCCTGCTTTTTGTTGTGCTACTAATTTCGTTTTATATTCTGCATGCTGCTGTAGCCCTATCGGGAAGACTGCCTTTGATTGTCAAACCTGTCCTGGTAGTGTAAAAGTGTTCATGTTTTTCTACACTGTTTTTCTATCCTATTACATTATATGACTGAGAGAATACATTTGCAGCCTGGCTAAGGTGGCTGCGTTGTATTAACCAAGTCTTCACATGCTGCTAGCACTTCAGAATATTGATATCAGGCATGCAAGGCAGTATCTGTAAAATAGATGAGAGGTTTTTGGGAATTTTCAGAATAGCATGCTCTTTTAGCTCTCACAATCTAAACAAGGCTTTAGTCTTGTCCAGTAGCAGTATAAAAGACTGTGCAGCCTAGGGGGCACAGCCTATTTGAGTGAAGATTATCAAGACTTTTGAGTCAGTAGTTCACTCTACTACCTTTTTCATTGTAATACATTTTTTGGGCCGCATTTTTTTTTTTTATATGGTCCCAGGTTAGAGTGTTTTTCTTATTTTTTGATAAATGTGCCCCATGGACCTCTAAATTTAGAGAGATGACATACTTGACCCTTTTTTGTAGCCAGTGCTTCATGAATAGTTCTGAATTCATGTAGGGCCTTTATTTACTCATAGGTTCTTGTGTAGCAGATACTATCACAATAAACAATAGGCTTTTCCTTTTTGACCTAGCTTTGTAGCATATAATGTAACAAGGGAAAGGTTACATATTTGATGACATTTATGCAGGATGAGTATGTGTTCAGATTCCTCATTCTAAAATTTAATTTCAAATGATAAATGTCATAAATTTCATAAAGAATTAGCAGGGTGGATTTGATTTAAATCTAACTGATTTAAATCACGATTTAAATCACGATTTAAATCACTAGTCAGTAAGGCTTGATTTAAATCAGTGATTTAAATCAAAGTTTCTACCTAAACTAGTTCTTGCTATTTTAACATGCAAGTAGATGAAGATTTTTAGAATCACTTTTTATATTACTTTTTTCTCCCCAGTTTAATGGGTTAATCATTCATATTTGGACACCACTTTTCTGTTGTACTTAGGAAGGAGAAAAATAATCCTGACCTTAATAACAATTTAAATAGATTTATTCAACTGAAACAATAACAACATTACAGCATAAGTTATTTGCTTAAACAAACATCCATGTTTTGTTAACTAATTTGGCTAAACAAAATATATATATATTTTAAGAAACTTAGACTGTCAGCCCAGCCGACACATGAAAAACGTAAATACTACTGTCCCTGCTGTCCTCTGTAGCTCACTAGTCATAGGTTTGTAGAACAATAGGATTAAAGTGGACCAACACCCACGGGTGATCGGCCCGGGAATCTATAAGATTCCCGGGCCGATCACCCCCCACCCCGCGGGACATCCGAGATCGGGATGTCCCGCGGGGTGAAACCCCCCCCAAACACCCCAACTCACCTACCTTATCTTCGGCGGCGGCCGGCCGCCGCCGCCTCCCTCGCGCCCCTGTAGGCGTGCGCGCACCCGCGCCGGCCGTCTGCGAATGGCCGGCGCGGGCGCGCGCGCGCGTCAAAAGTGACGCGAGGGAGGCGGCGGCGGCGGCCGCCGCTTAGACGTTCCTTGTACGTTGGCGCTGGGAGCGGGGAGAGGTGAGTTATTCGGGGGGTTAGGGGGGGTTTCACACAGCGGGGCACCCCGATCGGGGGTGCCCCACCGAAGTGGACCAAGACCCAGGATAGTCAAAATCCTGGGTGTTGGTCCACTTTAAGGTCTTTTTCTCAACTCTGTTCATGTTGTAACATTTTTGCTGTGAAGAAGAGGCTGGGACCTCTGCGGAGTCAAATTCAGTTTTGAGAACTGCGTAAGTAAAGCGAACGTCTGTGATAATATAGGAGAGAAACTGCCCACTAATCTTACAGAAACCTCTGGAAGAGCATGGCATTGTGAATGTTACACATATACAGCCTTTATTCTACTGAGTTAAACAACTCAGCTTTATCTCATGATGGAAGAACCTCTGGATGGTAAAATATTTTCCTCAAAAAGCAGTTTATTGAAAAAAAATCCGATTTAAATCAAAAAAATCAGATTTAAATAAAAAAAATCTGATTTTTTAGATTTTTAAAAAAAAAACATTGATTTTTATCCACCCTGAGAATTAGCCATGGAAACATGCAACCTCCAATGTGTGTATCTTACTCGGCCTAGCTCTGGAATCTAAAAGATTGCCTTCCTCCTGGTGCATCCCAAATTGGGTTACACCACTGTGTATTGCAGACTCTGTCCTGTGTTTTTCCACAGTCTGGAAGCAGACTAATAAATGTGTCCCCCAGTAGTCCATTTACAGCTTAGAGGTACAAGTGGGTTTTAGCTACACTGCATAGCAACCGCTAACAAACCTCTTTTGTGACTCGTTTCTGAAGCTGATGACATTGGCCTCGATTTGGAGCTGGGTGGGAGGGGCGAGTGGAGGTTTTCTCGCCTGGTGGTGGGGGGGTTTTCTCACCCGGCTCTGAATCGACCCCATTGACTACAGCCAGGAGGGCAGTGAGTTAGTTTTTCACATGTGCGCTTCTGTTTATGCAGAGCACATTGTTTTCTCAAAACATCCTCCGGGCAGCATACTCCTGAGACCTTGCGTCTCTGCCCCTAGGAATGGAACACCTGACCACCAGATTAGCATAAAACTTTGATGACTCATCCCATCTCTCAGTTGTTTTCGTGTTCCTCCTTGGTATAGAAGCCAGACCACTAGCCCCTGAACCACGTGGGTTTAGGTAAGTAACTGGCACTATGGGCTTGGACAGGCAGGTCCATTTCTCGGTCCTGGAGACTGAAGAACAGCCAGGGGCCCGGGATACTCCAAGGAACTCGGCCAGTGTTCTATTCTTTGATCCCTGGACCTTGTTGGTACAAAGGGGGGTAAGCAGTGTTTTCCCTCTTACTGAGGATGAGTTATGGGAGAAGGCTGGGGTGGCCGGTCCCATTTCTTCTCCCCTTCTTAGGGCTTCCCTCCCCATGTATTTCTACCTCTATCTTGCATCATGTTAGTGGAGGGGGGGGGGTGGGTAAGAGGCAATAACCAGGGTTTCTTTTTTTTCCCTTGGAAGCTAAGTGCTCCTTTTTTTCCAGATAGGCAGGAGCAGTTTTGTACAGGACAGGGGTTTTCCGATCCCGTCTTATTTTACCTAGCTTGTGAAGGGGAGGTGATTGATTGGGTCTTCTCCTCCCGGCGCCAGTGATGTATCCTATACGCTGCCGGGCTTCCTGTGCTAAAGCACGTGGATGCTTGTTAAGCTAGCAGCACGTTGCTTTATAATTTACAAGCTACTGGCCTCCCTCTTTTGATGAGAACACAGAGGGTTAAAGAAGCTTCTGGGGGGGGGGGGATACGCCTACCCTATTTAGGGAAGTCCTGGAGACTTTTTTTCCCTCACCTCAGTCCATAAATGGCGGATCAGATGGAGGAAATTTGTATATTTTATTCCCTACCTGAACCAATGGGGAATTCATCTTCAGATCACTTCAGTGCGGACCTTAATCCATTGGTCACTCTATCTGCAGCTGAATCTGGGAAGAAGCTGGTTCAGGCTCTGCTCTGGTAATTCCTTGATTTTATTATATTTATGGCTCATGTTTTGGAGACAGATGCTGGTGTTTGGACTTCTATGGTCTCATTACCTGGAAGCTCTGCAGGTGAGCTGCCACAGAGCTGCACTGTTTACAGGTCTGATTGCACCTGTGCAAGGCCTGGCTGGGTTACACCTTGCTGTGAGTTTTACAACAGGCTTAGCAGTTTTGTAACCTGGCTGAATGCAGGGATGGTAAATCATTAATGTATGAGAGATTGCTATATGATGATTGCAAGTCTTTTTTGAGCCATCAGGCCATATTGCTATACTACACACTATTTTGCTGCTCAGTTTCTGCTAACACTCGTGTTCCTTTATTAAAGCAGACCTACATTCCTTGTTACTTTGTTTGGAAGGGTCCTGATTAATTTGGGATACTTTCCTGCTGCACAATTTCTTGTTTTTCTTTTTGAAGCTAACTAGTTTTATACAACTTCTCTTATTGTTATAGGTGTAAGGTATGGCTTTTTTGCATATCGCTTTGTTCTATTATTGGCCATCTTCTGTAGCACTTTACCAGGTATCTTTACAGACAAGGTAAAACATATAGTACAGAAGCTATGAGGTTTAACCCTTTAACCGCCAGCCTACCTTGAGATTTTGTCACCCTTTGTTGCCAGACCATTTTGCACTATTTTGCGCTCCCCATGTTCAACTGTGATTTTTGAAGGGCTTTCCCAGGAAAGTGATATATTGTTTTTTTCAGTAGAGCCTGGGCTTTAACATGAAAATATTTTTGGGTGAAAATTGTGCCAAAAAAAACAAAAAACTATTTTTTACAATTTGTAGTGTTTTTTTGTAATAAAAAAATGTAAGTTTGTCAATAAAATCTTACTGCGTGTGAAACCCCAATTTCTCCCGGTTACAGCAGTACCACATATGTATAGGTAGACACCCTTTCCTGCCCAGGAGACTCCCCCCCCCCCCCCCCCCGCCCCCAAGAAAAACAACCCTTTACATTTGAAATACCCCCGACAAACTATATATTCCCTAGAAGTATACACCTCATGCTTTCTAGGCGTACCAGGCTTGTTGACATGGGTGCAGTTTTCTGGAAGTAATCCCTAAATGTATTTTTTGGTTGTTCAGGGTTTCCCTAAAAATGAATAAAAAAGCAGAATCAAAACCACATTTTCCTAAAAAAAAAAAACAAAACAAAAAAAAAAACTATATGCAAACAAGAAAAAAACTGAAAATCTGAAAAAGCAACAAACCCCAAACAGAACAATACCCAACATGTCTAGGTTCTGTCAAGGAAAGGGTTGCCAAACACACCAAAGTAAAGCATGTGCATAATGGTAATTTTACTTCAAAATTTCAGCTCTGCAGACAAAGTGCGCACCTTGTGCTTTTTCTACCAAAACAACCCTTTACATTTGGATTATCCCCGATAAACCATATATTCCCTGAAAGTACACATGTTAAGCTTTCTAAGCATACCCAGCTTGTTGTAGTGGGCTCATATTTCTGGAAGTAACATCTCGAAGAAATCTAAGGTTGCATAGGGTTTCACAAAAAAATGTATAAAAAAGCAATAAAAAACACCTTTTCCTATCAATATGCAAATAAGAAAAAACAAGCTAACTCTGAAAGCGCAAGGTACCCCGAGTAGAACAATACCCAACATGCATAGGTACCTGTAACTTTTAACTGCCAGCCTACTTGAGATTTTGTCACCCTCTGCTGACAGGATATTTTTCACCATTTTGCGTGATGTTTAACTGTGATTTTTGCAGGAATTTCCAAGAAAATTGCATATTTTCTTTGTGGCAGAGTTTAGGCTTTAACATGAAATGTCTTGTTTGTATTTTTTTCTTTCTTGATATATTTTTAAGTAAATAAGTAAAAAAAATATATATATTTTTTAAATTGTCTCCTTTATTTTAACAAAAACATTTATTTCATTAAAGAAAACCATATTGCATGTGAGCCCCATTTCTCCCGACTACAATGATACCACATATGTATCGGTAGCCCCCCGTTCCTGTCCAGGTGATCCCCTAAACTGAAAAGAGCACTTTATAACATTTACAAATAAAATACAACTACTATCCACATAATAAAGGGGGGGGGGGGGACACCATTTCTTGGAGGAATTTCAAGGGTTTTTGGGGAGGCAGGTAATGGGGGTGGGGTCTCGGGGTGGGGGGGGTTAATGGCAAGTCACCCACTAGCCGCAGGTGACTTGCCAGACACAGAGCCTTGTGAACTGGTATAGGGGTCTCATAGATCCCTTACCAGTTCACAAAGGGTTAAAAGTAAAGAAAAAAAAAAACACACACTTTAAAAATAACTTAAAAAAAAAATAATAAAAAAAATGCATTTTTTTTAAATAAATACTTACCTCCCATCCTTTTGTCCCACGCCAATTACTTAGGCTTCTGCTCTCCTGCTGCTGGAAGCCTTTTATACCTACTGGGTTACAGGTAACATAGGGTCAATTTAAAAAAAAAAAGACATATGGTCCCCTCTCCTGGGGAGGGGGACCCCATTTTTTTGGGAATTTTAAGGATTAAAACCCTTTAAAAATCCCCCCCAAAAAAATGGCGTGAGGTCCCCCCTACCCAGCATAACCAGCCTGTGACCAGCTATGGGGGCTTGTAGAACAGGGCACAGGGGCCAGCTTTAGTGGCCCCTGGCCCTGCAGGCTGCAAGCCGGCATGGTCTAGGGCCACGGCTCTTCTGCCCCCCCAGGCTTTGGGGAGGCAGGTAATTTGGGGGGCTCAGGGGTTAATGGCAAATCACCCGCTAGCCGCAGGTGACTTGCCAGACCCCCGAGCCTTGTGAACTGGTATAGGGGTCACATGGACCCCTTACCAGTTCACAAAGGGTTAAAAGTAAAAAAAAAAACACAGACACACTTTGAAAAAAAAAAAAAAGTTTTTTTTCTTTACTCACCTCCAATCTGCATCTCCTGTGTCCTGCGGCGATCTGATGTCAGTGACTGCTGAACAGAGGAGGGGGGAGGCAGACAATCGGAGGATCGCCTACCTCCCTCCTCCTCCTCTGCCCAGCCTTCACCGGCATCTGACAGCTGAACTGCCGGGTGCCCCGGCGGTGATGTCATTGGCCCCGCCCCACCATCGGAAACTATGAAGGGAGGAAGGCTGTCAGCCCTCTCCAGAAGGAGGAAGAGGGGGCGTGATCGGAGCCCCCCCCCCCGTGAAGAGGAGAGCCGGCGGGCAGGAAGGTAAGTTAATGTCGTGTGCTTTTTTTTTTTTTTTTTTTTTTTTTTTTTTTTTTTTTTTTTTTTTACAGGCAATCCCGGCGGCTGCTGAAACGGGGGGGGGGGGGGGGAGACACCATATTTTGGGCACTCCCCTGCAGCCGGAGGAGCCCCAATGGGTGATCGGAGCCCCTCTGGCTGAAGAGGAGACCCGGCCGGATCGAACGAGGGGGCAGGTAAGTGACTTTTTTTTCAACTTTTTCTGCTATTAGTGGGGAAAGGCAGCCACGTAAATTTTACGTGGCTGGCGTTTAAAGGGTTAAACCAAACAAAAGTTAAGAGCGTCTTACCCTTGTGTGTCTATATCAACTCTCTGCATATTTCACGGGGCTTATAGCTGTTTGTATGTCAGTTTGTGTAAAAATATATATATAATTAGCATAGCACGTCCTGTTCCAAAGATGGAGCTGGACTGCAGAAAACAGCTTGTGGCTTCTCCCGGCCCTATTTAAGTCAGGGACCTCCCACAAATTCCCCAGTTCTTTCTGCAGTCTGCGCTGAGAAGATAGAAGATAGCTCTCTTGTGGCACAGGTGAGTGGGGCTTATTGCCTGGGGCCCTGCAGGACTATTCTCACCTGTTCCGTCCCATTTACTGCCTCCCAGCCTTGGCTGATATGGTTCGGGTGAAGGTAGGCTATTGAAGCACTATGGTGCTGAGGAGCTAGGCTCCTACCGCAGTCCCTGCTCTAACAGGGTAGGCGGTTTAGGCTAATGGTGAGCCTTTTGGGATGCCCCCACTGCCTCATGGGTTTTGTCAGGTTTATTCTGTGCAGTTAAACCCTATACCCATTTTCCCCCTTCACCCTCACTCCTCATATTAGTCCCCTGGGCGCCGTTTCTCCCTGGGAATTATGCCGTTATCCTCCCTCGCTCTCCCCTTGGGAGATCTCGGGGGGGGGGGGGGGGGGGGGGGGGGGGGGGGGTTGCCTAGTGGTTTAAGACTGTAGACATGTTGTGCCTTGTTGTTTTTATTAAAACACAGCGCTGTGCGTTTGTTTTGCGCACCCCCATTCACCTCAGAGCTGCCGGGCCGCTACTGGCTGGCCGGATCACGTGGGTGCTCTTCGGGGAGGGGGGCGGGCTCTGTGGATGATGCATTTTACCTCATATCTCCATGGCCCGCCCCTCGAGGTTGCGGATGCCATTTTGTCTTCTTGCTGTTGCTGCTTTCTCCTTGCGGTCTGTGAGTATCCCCGGTGGGGTGATTTTTTTTTCTGTTTTTTTTTTTTCATATGCCTTATTCTCATGGGAATGTTTTGATTATGTCTTTCAGGCGGGTTAAAGCTTCGGTTCTGTGGTTTCTCCCGGCCTTCTCCCCTCATTGTCTCCCACTTCCCTAGCGGTTCTTGGGGCATGCCGGGTAGCATTAACCCTTAACTGGCCTAGTGTGCCATACAAATCAGCTCATGGAGGCTTCTGGGGACAATGGACCTGGGGTTCCTTCGGGACAAACCCAGCTATGTGTTGCATGTGGGGTATCCCCAATCGGTGATGATGTCGGGGTATGTGTATCCTGCCCCCAGCAGGTACTTGCACTGCAGTCTGGGTTACCTGTTGCTGGACCTGCGCCCCCTATGGCTTCGCCTACCCCCCCCCCACGCTTACACCTGACCCCCAGTGAGGTGCATACCAGTGGGGAGTCTCAACCTGATTTGGCTGCACGGGTGGCCAGCATTGAAAAGCATATTGCTGGGTCTGCCCTGCGTAAGGCTTCTGCTAAGAAGCGGCATTTATCACCCGCTGTTTCCCTCTTTCCTATGGAAGCTGAGGAATTTTTTGACATTACTGGTCTTACTCCCCTGGAGGAAGGGGAATTATTCTCTGATTCTGAATCATCTGAGGAACAGCCTAGGGCTTATGGTGGTACCGGGTCTCCTCTTGGGGCAGAACCATGGTCCTCAGGTGACACTGACAGGCTTTTGACTCATATTTTTGAGGTGCTCTGTATCTCCCCTCCTGTTGTGGCTCTGCAGCAGCAGGGTGAGCTCTTTCATACGGTTAAACCCTGAGCAGACTCGCTTTAATAATCTGGTGCTCAAAGATTGGGAACTGCCTAGCAAGCTCCCTGGGGTGCCAAAGAGTTGGGACAAGAGGTATCCATTTCCTGCTGATGTTATTTAGCGTTGGTCATGTCCTCCCGAGGTGGACGAGCCCGTTCTGGGGCTGTCCTATACATCAGTCATGCGTTCCCCTGACACTACTACCCTGAGGGACAGTGAGGACTGGCGCATGGACCAGCTGGCTTGCCATGCCGTTGCCTGTGTGGGGACTGCGCTGCGCCCGATTTGTGCCTCTGCATTAAAGGGCTGCTTAAGAGTCTCTTAGATGGGGCTTCTGATGACGCGGGAGAAGAAGAGTACAGATCTCTCCTGCTTTAATTTGTTACATATGTTTTGTCTGACATGGATGATGCCATTAGAATTTGTGGAAGGACATCTGCCCTTTTGGTGGCTATAAGCCGCTTTGTCTGGCTGCATCGGTGGGTAGCTGATAATGCTGCTAAGAAGGCTCTCACTGGCTTTCCCTTTAAGGGGCTGCGCCTCTTTGGTGAACGCTTGGACTTGTTTGCTAAGGGCGGTAGGTTACCTCAACGTAGGAGGCCGTCCCGGTCCTTTCGGGGCACAGGGGCCTTTCTCCCTTCCTTCCGTGGTTCCAGAATTGGTCGAGTAACCTCCTTTGCTGGAGCTTGCTGAGATTTTTGGGGCAGAGGATGTGGCCGTCCTGGCCCCTCCTGGGGTCCCAAGCCTAAGTCCTCCCCCAAGCATGAGGGGGCGCCCTCACCCATCTGGGTGGGGGGACTGCTTTGGCTCTTTGCTCACGTCTGGAGGCTTCATGTCTCAGACCGGTGGATTCGGGAGGTAGTTTCCTCCGGTTACAAGATAGAGTTTGCACCCAACCCCCCCCCCCCCCCCGAAGATTCATCAAATCCCCGGATAGCTCAAAACCCTCTGTTAGACCAGGGTCTGTGCCTTTCTGTCCAAAACCTTTTGGAGTTGGTTGGGGGGGGGGGGGGGGGGGTCATCTGCCAGGTGCCTTCCAGGGAAAGGGGCAGAGGCTACTATTCCAATCTTTTCACTGTTCCCAAAAAAGACGGGTCCATCAAACCCATCCTGGATTTAAAGCGCCTCAACAATTTGTCAGGTTCAAACACTTTCGCATGGAGACTGCGCTCAGCTGTCAATTCACTATGCCCGAGCGACTTCATGACCTCTGTAGACATCAAGGATGCCTACCTTCATGTACCAATCTTTCCAGGTCATCAGAGATTCCTCAGGTTCGCTCTGGAGGATCGGCACTACCAATTTGTGGCCTTGCCTTTCGGTCTCACCTCGGCTCCCAGGGTATTCACGTAATGGCTCTGCTGAGATCTCAGGGCATTCGCGTCCTTCCTTACTTGGACGACATTCTCATCACGTCTCTGTCCTTCCAGCAGGCCGAGCTGGATACCCAGCTGGTGGTGTCCACACCGGAGTCCTTCGGCTGGGTGATCAACCACCCCAAGTCTTCCCTGTCACCGTCAATGGTGAGGTCCTTTCTGGGCATGACTCTGGATACATCTCGGGTCAAGATTTATCTCCCTCAGAAGAAGGTGGAGTGTCTTCAAGCTCAAGCCAGGCTTCTTATGTCTTGCCCTCATCCCTCCATCCGGCAGGGG
Organism: Gastrophryne carolinensis; assembly: GCA_027917425.1. Classification (NCBI taxonomy): domain Eukaryota; kingdom Metazoa; phylum Chordata; class Amphibia; order Anura; family Microhylidae; genus Gastrophryne; species Gastrophryne carolinensis. The sequence goes on along the minus strand of CM051239.1, from coordinate 222,873,453 downwards.
ATGCAGCTGGTGGGCCTGATGGTGTCTTGCTTCGAGGCGATTCCATACGCTCCGTTTCACATGAGACCTCTTCAGCTCCACCTCTTGTCAGTATGGGATCGGGTCCCTGGATCAGGTGTTTGTTCTGTCTTCTCTGGCCAGGCGATCTCGCTCGTGGTGGCTGGACTCAAGGAACCTGTTGGTGGGCAGATTCTTTCTGGCACCTTGCTGGGACACAGTCACCACAGATGCCAGTCTGACAGGTTGGGGGGGGCTTCTGGAAATCTCTGAAATTCCAGGGTCAGTGGGGTCCTCAGGAGGCCCACACCCCTATCAACATTCTGGAACTGAGGGCAATATGGTTGGTTCTCGCCCAATTGACTCCACACCTTCGGGGTCAGGCTGTTCAGGTCCGCTCGGACAACCAGACGGCGATTGCCTACATCAATCATCAGGGAGGGACCCGGAGCAAGAGGGCCCTCAAGGAAGTGTCCCTGATACTGTCTTGGGCGGAGGAGTATGTTCCCTGCATCTCAGCTGTGTACATCCTGGGGGTGGAGAATCTGGAGGCAGACTCCCTCAGCAGGGGGACCTCTCGTCTGGGGGAATGTTCCTCAGCAGCAGGGTGTTTCGCTCCCTGTGCCACCGCTGGGGTCAGCCAGATGTGGATCTGTTTGCGTCACAATCACAAGCTTCCAGTCCTGTCTCTCTGTCCCTGAACCCTCTGGCCTTGGCCATGGATGCACGTGCAATGTCTTGGAAGAGCTTTCAGCTTCTGTGTTCCTTCCTTTTCCTCTGCTGGGCAGGATGCTGTGCAAGATTGCCCAGGAACGGGTGGCAACCATTCTGGTGGCCCCCTGTTGGCCAAGAAGAGTGTGGTTCGCAGAAATCGTGCAGTTGGCAGTAGATCAGTACGTCCTGCCCAAAGATCCAGACCTGCTCACTCAGGGGCAGCTATGCCATCTCAATTTACAAACGCTGGCTTTAACGGCCTGGCTGCTGAAACCTCCATCTTGATGGAAAAGGGGCTGCCTGCCTCTGTTGTCAATACCATGATTCGGGCTAGGAAGAAGTCCTCATCATCCATCTACTATAGGGTATGGCATGCTTACATGGACTGGTGTGAGTCGCTTCCCTGCCGGGTGTTTTCTATTTCTAGGATTCTAGAATTTCTGCAACATGGTTTGGATTTGGGTCTTCAACTTAGTACCCTCAAAGGTCACGTTTCTGCTTTGGCCATTTTCTTCCAAAGATCCTTTGCTCACCATCGTCTGGTTAAGACCTTCTTCCAGGGGGCTACTCACGTGCGTCCTCCACGTAAGCCTATGTTACCAGTCTGGGATTTGAACCTGGTCTTATCTCCCTTTTGAGCCTGTGCGCGAGGCCCCTTTGTCCATTTTGACGCTTAAGGTAGTCTTTTTAGTGGCTATCACTTCTGTTAGGCGTGTTTCTGAGTTGGCGGCGCTTTCCATCAAACCCCCTTACTTTGGGAGACACCAGGACGAGGTGGTGTCTGCTTTTCATCTTAATCAGGACATTGTTTTGCCTAGTAACCCTAAGGAGAGGGTTTTGCACTCTCTGGATGTGGTCAGGAATCTGAAGTTCTATTTGGTAGCTACTGAATCCTTCAGGAAGACTGATGCTCTTTTTGTGCTCCCGTCTGGGCCTAAGAAGAGTTTGGCTCCAGCTAAGTCCACTATCAGCTAGTGGATCCGTCAGGCTGTGGTACAGGCCTATTCTGCTAAGGGGAAGGAACCTCCCTTCCGCCTTACTGCTCAGTCTACTCGTGCTATTGGTGCCTCTTGGGCTTTTCAGCACCAAGCTTCTGTTGAACAAGTTTGCAAGGCCGCTACTTGGTCTTCTGTTCATACTTTTTCTACGTTTTACAAGGTTGATGTTAGGGCCTCATCTGATGCTGCTTTTGGTCGCAAAGTTCTGCAGGCGGCAGTGGTTTAAACTGTCTGCTGTTACTTTTGGGGATCCCACCCTACCTTACGGACACTGCTATTGGATGTACCAAGTGTAAGGAATATTCTGGAACAGGACGTGCTGTATAATTAGAATAATACAATTCTGTGATTACTCACCTGTAGAATTGGTACTATACGTATACAGCACGTCCTGTTCCATCCTACCCTTGTTATCATTATTCTTAGTTACCTCTGTATGGTGATTGTTCATATGTTCATATGTTCATTTTTGAATTCTGTTTATTATTGTTCTCCCGGCTTCTTGTTAACTGCTTGTCAATACTGGGGAATTTGTGGGAGGTCCCTGACTTATATAGGGCCGGGAGGAGCCACAAGCTGTTTTCTGCAGTCCAGCGCCATCTTGTGGATGTATTACCCAAGTGTAAGGAATATTCTGGAACAGGACGTGCTGTATATGTATAATACCAATTCTACAGGTGAGTAATCACAGAATTGTATTATATATTCTCTTTTTTTTTGTAGCACCTCTGGCTTGTATACAATATGAATAGTATGAATGTTAGATATGGCTTGGCATTTAAACTGTTCCACTTTAACTCTGTTTTTTCCTGTCCCGGGCAGATGGGGACTCGTCATTTCTTATAACCTACATATGTGCTTATTCAGTAATAGGCAGGTTATATATGCAGCAGTTCAGGTACAGGTAGAGCTTCATTTCTGTTGGAAGACCTTAGGTACCACCGGTGTTACATTTACCACTGGTTAAGAACCCCTGATTTAGGGCATTCTTATGGTAATGCTGGTAGTTCATTCTCTTTTTGTTATACAGTCAGGATGACAATCTGGTTTGGTCTGCACCTGATTTAAGGGGAATTTTGTTTCTTGTATTTTTAACCCTTATAAGGGAACATAAGTTGGGATTACCCTGTTTGCCTTTTTTGGTGCTTCCACCATTTTTATAAGTAGCCTTTATACTCAGAAAAGCTTCTGAGAGCTATTGATATATGGGACATGTTATCTGGTGTCCTTTTTATGCACTTTAAGGGTTGGTACCTTTTTGAGTGGACACTATAATCGCGTTATTCGTGGCAGCAAGGGAAGGATTAAAGCGGACCTTCACCCTTAATAAGAGTCTATCTTTTATGTTTCCCACACCCTATACATACAGATTGCTCATATTAAAAATCATCCTACCTGCATCTACTTCGTTATGAGCCTTTAAACATCCAAAATGGCGGCTCATGGAGCATCAGGCAGCCTGCAAACAGGAAGTGTCTTCTGACTGTTGCTCTGCATTCTGGGATTGCTGACCCCAGCTCTGCTCGGTCTGTGCAAAGCACAGCTATAACCCCTCCCCCTGTACTTTATCCCGCTCTCCTTAGTATGTGATGCTTCTAAAGCATCCTAGAGTCCTGAACAGAGTTGCAGCCCAGTGGGGGAAAGAATAATAAATAAGTGACTAAAAACTTAAAATGCATTTGAATTAATTGAATAAAATAAAATTAATTGAATTAATTTTAGATGCTGTGGGATATTTTTTTTTTTTAAACTCTTTAGTTAGTTTTCATTACAGACAGTGCAGAAGCAAGTAGTCAAGTAACACTTCAAGTTAGAACAAGAAACACAATACAGCAAAGCAAGCACCCGCCCCCATCTTCTCCCCCTCCTCAACTATCTGAAGCCCATCAGGCTCTATCTTACTGGCTATCCAGACCGGGCTTGCGAGTCTCGTGGGGCCCAAAGAGCACCCCTCCCCAGCCCCCCCCTTCACCTGGAGGTTGGCTCCCATTCGTCGTGTCAAAGGCGGGGGGGGGGGGTAGAAGGAGAAAAAGGGGCACCATGGAAGTGTCCATTGCTCCTTTATTAATATGAGGTCCGTGTGAACATCTTGCGTCCCGGATGGTCATTTTAAGCCTGCGTTTCAGTGCGGGTCTACCAGAAGCCCCACCTCTTGCTTGTCACTTGGGCTGGGGTTGCCACTCTGCTGCATTGAGCGAAGTGGAAAGAGAGAGAGAAAATAAAGGGGGAGAAACTGGAGAATGATTGGGTAGGATACAAAGGGGAGGGGGGGGGAAGGCCACCTCACTCGCGTCTGGGGTCAGGGGAGGCGGGTGGGGGGGGGGTCCAGCTCCGAACTCCGAGCAAAGACCGCAGAGTCTCGAAATAAATACCAGGGGGTCCAAACCGCATTGGATTGTTCTCCCCTGTCATGGGAGGTCGCCGTCAGTTCCTCCATTTCCCTAATTCTGTTAACTTCTCGGATCCACTCTACTTTTGTAGGAGTGTAATTTGATTTCCAAAATCTGGGGATGAGTGCCCTAGCTGCATTTATCATGTGCATCAGTATTGATTTCTTGTAGCTGGTGACGCTACATGTGATGTAGAAGCATGAGAGCCGGGCAACACGGGACCTGGGAGCCAGTGACTTCTGTCATAAGTGGGATCACTTCAGTCCAAAAGGGTTTTATCCTCGGGCATGTCCAGAAAATATGGAAGAAAGACCCGTCGTCTTCCACACATCTCCAACACCCAGGCGAGGTTCCGGGGAAACATGCTGCCAGGCGCTTTGGAGTATAAAACCACCTGGAGAGGTATTTGTAATTTGTTTCCTGTGTTTGTACTGCGATTGATGATTTGTGGGTAAGAGTGAATATCTTTTCCCACTCCTCGTCTGCAAATTCTCTATCCCACTGCTGACAGTATGGTGCTCTTAGTCCCTGCTCCTTGCCCAGCAATTGGTAAATCTGTGAGATCAGCCCAGTCGGGGAGTCCTGTTTTGTAATAAGGGTTTCAAAGCCTGTAAGGTTTCACTCGAGGGAGTCTCTGTGGCCTGTCCGTTGCAAATAGTGCTGGAAAAGCATTAGGCGCCAAGGATCTAGTCTTGGGTTGTTCCATCTGTCTCTAAGTTCTTCTAAAGAGCACCATGTCCTCCTCCGTATCAAGTCTCGCCCTCTAACCATCTCCAATTCTCCCCAACCCTTTGTTGTCCGGAGTCTTTGACCGCACGAAAGGTCGGGGTTGTCCAGTAGCGGGATTAACGGGGATGGCCAGGGGGATATCTCTTCTCTCGACCTCGAACCATCTCAGACCTCGAGGGTCTCCCTAACCATGGGGTGGCTTCTCACCCACTTAGCTGAATGCTTGGAGGCCCATGGTAAATCTTTTAGCGAGGTCTCCACACATCTATGGCAACCCACTTCTTCTCGCCCAGTCCCCTGGTCCAATCTACAATTCTCTGCAAGTGAGTCGCCTGCCAATATGCCATCAGATTCGGTACTGCCAGGCCCCATTTGTTCCTAGGGCGCTGCAGCAGGGTAAGTCTCAACCTAGGCTTCTTGTTACTCCAAATGAACTGTCTGAAGATCGAGTGCAAGTTCTTGAAGTAACTCTTCAGGATGTGACAGGGAGAGTCTGAAGCAGGTATAAAATTCTCGGCAGGGCCACCATCTTTATGTTGGGACATTCCAGTTTGCCAGATCCTGCTTAGTTTTATTTAGTATTGGCACAAAGTTGAATCGGAAGACATCATCAATGTTCGATATTTTCACCCCTAGATAAGTCAGTGTAGGAGAGACCCATCTGAACGGGAACGAGGCCTTGAGGAGTGCAGAGGTGGCGTCCGGGCGTCCCACGCTGAGTGCCTCAGACTTGTCGAGATCTTGAAGTTGGAAAGCTTACCAAACTTCTCAAACTCTTTCATGAGGACTGTAAGTCCTATCACTGGGCTTGATAGAAAGAACAGGAGGTCGTCCACATATGCGGCAACCTTATGCTCCATTCCACCAGCCTGGATCCCCCTGATGTCTTTATTCTCCCTTATATGCCGCAGAAAGGGTTCCACTATCAACGCAAAGATAAGCGGTGACGGGACATCCCTTTCTGGTGCCATTCGAGATCGGGAAAGGAGAGGAGAGATCCCTGTTAATGTTTACTCTAGCCTGGGGTCTGGAATACAGCTCCGTGATGTATTGAAATGCTCTGGTCCCCAGTCCTATATGTCTCAGCACCTCAAACGCAAAATCCCAGTCTATGCGATCAAACGCTTTTTCAGCGTCTGTTGATAACAGCATGATCGGGGTTCCATCCAGGCGTGAGCGATGTATGAGGTTTAAAGTCCTGACCGTATCATCTCTTGCCTCCCTGCCAGGGATAAAACCACATTGATCTTCCTCTATTAGGTCTGGTAGATACATTGCCAATCGATTAGCCAGAATCTTCGTGAATAATTTGAGATCGACATTCAGGAGTGAAATTGGGCGGTAGCTTTTGCAGCTTAGTGGATCTATTCTTGGTATACAGTACGTCCTGCTCCAGATAGATTACTTACACTTGGGTTATCCTCTGCCAGATGGCGCTGCACTGCAGAGACATGCAAAACAGGCTCCTCCCAGCCCATCAAATACCCAGGGACCTGTTGGGCTATTCCCACCCGTCCTTTGTGTGATGTGCCTCCCAGCCTGGGCTGCGCTGGTCGGGTGAAGGTAGGCGGCAACATGCGTGCTTATGGAGCGCTGCTCCACCGCAGTCCCCCACCAAAGGGTAGGCGGTATAGGCTGATGGTGAGCCTTTACGGGATGCCCCTCCCGCATTATTGTCCCATGCCCCGGTAGCGGTGGGCCCTGTACAAAGGGCCGCCATCCCCCCCCCTCGTTCTCCCTGTAGCCTTCGGGGGGAAAGAGAGAGGGGGGGGGTGGTGTCAGTGTATCGTGATTACGTGCATATGCATATGGCCTTTTGTAATGTCTTTTGGACTAGTATATGTGGTGTCAGCCGCCACGCTGACTTGTCTTTTTACTCTTTTTACTTTTTACCGCCGCGGCGCGCGCGCCTTTTCCTTCATTTGGATGTTCCGCGCCGGACGGCGGTGTTACCTCAGACGCTTCTGCGTCCTCATTGGTTGCTTGTTGTACTTTGCGCCCATCGGGAGGGCGGGGCCGTCACGGCGCGCTCTGACCTGCCCTTCGAGGTACTCGGCGCCATGTTGTCAGGTCGCGCGTGCGTGTGACGTTCTTACTTACCGTGGTCTGTAAGTGCCCTCGCGGGCGGCTTTATACTCATAGTAGTGTTTTTCAGTTCTTACACCTTTTTCTTCTCATTGTGTCTTTCAGACGGGTGAATCCATTGGCTTCTCCCGGCCCGGTGTAATTGATAGTCGGGCCTTGTAAAATTACTCCCACTTCCCTAGCGGGTCATTGGGGCATCCAGGGTTGCTTTATAGCGTCAGTCCCTACTGGCGTATTGTGCCTAATAATCACCATATGGAGGCATCTCAGGATAATGTGACCGGGGTCCCTTTGGGACAAGACCGGCTGTGTATATGGCGTGTGGACAACCCCATGCTGACACTGACAGGGCATGGGTCTGCGTACCATGTGCTGAGCAAGCGCTGGCCTTGCAATCTGGCCTGCCAGTGGCTGCACCTCGTTGCACTTCACCTACTCCCCCAAGCTTAAATCTCACTCCTGCTGAGTCGCATACAAGTGGGGATTCTCAGCCTGATTTGTCTTCTAGACTGCCTATGGCTGAACAGATTATTGCAAGGTCTTTAGCGCGTAAGGGCTCCGGTAAGAAGCGGCACTTGACGCCTTATGTTACTGTTTCCCTTTGGGATCTAAGAAGTTTATGATTCTGTGTGGCTATACCCCTTCTGGTGAAGGAGAGCTCTTTTCTGACTCTGGCTCATCTGAGACCGAGGGGTCATGACTATTCTGGCTGTGACCCCTGGGCCCCGGATGACACTGACAGATTATTGATCCAGACCTTTGAGGTTCTGTCTATCTCCCTGGTGAGGCTCCCAGGCAAAGAGGGGAGCATTTCCATACAGCAACATCACGTTTGGAATTTCTAGAGCAGGCACATTTCCATACCCTTGTGCTCAAGGAATGGGAGTGCCCCAGTAAACTTCCCGGGGTTCCAAGGGATTGGGATAGGAAGTATCCTTTTCCCCCTGAGGTGGTTAAATGTTGGTCATCCCCCCCCCCCCCGAGGTGGATGTCCCGATCATAGGGCTATCTAACACCCCTGTCATGCATCCCCCTGATTATACTACCCTTCGGGATGCTGAGGATCGGCGCATTGACCTGCTGGCCTCCCACGCCTTTGCATGTGCAGGGACGGCGCTGCGCCCGGTCTGTGCCTCTGCCATTACTGCTGTGGCCACTAGAACCCTCATCAGAAAAATGCTCGATAGTGCCCCTGATGATCTCCCTTGGGAGGTGTTTAATGCACTCTCCAGTTGTGATGTGTTTGTAAAATTTGTCCTATTAGCATTGGATGACACCATCAGAATGTGTGCGAGAACTTCTGCCCTCGTGGTGGCTATACTTAGCTTGGTCTGGCTGCAACAGTGGGCCCTTACTGGGCTTCCATTTAAGGGGCTACGCCTGTTTGGGGCCCATCTAGACCTGTTTGGTAAGAGAGGTAAGTTACCCCAGCGCAGGCGGCTGTCTCGGCCCCTTTGGGGCCAGGGCCCCCCTTCTACCCCCTACCATGGTGTTAAACAGGAACCAGGGGTGTCCTTCACGGGGGCTTGAGCAGATTCCTGCCCCAGGAGCAGCAGACAACACCCTGGCTCCTCCGGGGGGGCTAAGCCCAAATCCTCTACCAGGTCCCCTCAAGCATGATGGGTGAGGGGACGGCTGCGGCACCTTGCTCATGTCTGGAGGTATCGCGCCTCAGACCGGTGGATTCAGGAGGTAGTGTCCTCCGGCTACAAGACGGAGTTTGCTGTGCGGCCTCCCTCAAGATTATCAGGTCCCGGGTACTCCTGGTCCCTGCCTCTTCTCAGGTGTTGGCGCAGGCCGTGTAAGGCCTGCGGGATCTGGGGGTAATTTACTGATTTCCCTTAACAGACAGAGGCAAGGGACTCTACACCAACCTTTTCACAGTTCCCAAAAAGGGATGGGTCAGTCTGGCCAATCTGGACTTACAGATCTTCAGCAAATCGTCAAGTACAGGCGTTTTCTGCATGGAAACTCTGCTCGGCCATCAGCTCCTTGCGCCCCGGGGGCTTCATGCCGTCTGTGGATATCAAAGATGCTTATTTTCACATCCCTGTGTCTTCAGGACACCAAGGTTCCTCAGATTCGTGTTGGAAGAGCAACACTGCCAATTGGTGGCCTTGCCATCTGGCCTGTCTTCAGCTCCCAGAGTGCTCACCAAGGTGCTGGCGGGGGTGATGTCCTTGATGAAACCAAGGGGCGTCCGCGTGCTGCCCTACCTGGACGTCCTCATCACTTCCCAGTCTCTACATCAGGCTAAGTTGGATACTGGTGGTGTCCATTCTGGAGTCATTTGGATGGGTGATCAACCACCTCAAGTCCTCACTGTCCCCTTCCTTGGTATCTCCATTCCTAGGAATGAATCTGGATACAGTTCAGGCAAGGATCTTCCTTCCTCAGCAGAAAGTGGACAATCTGTTTGCACGGGCTCAGTCCCTCCTAGCTGTCCCCGTCCCTCCACCAGGCAGTGGATGCAGCTGGTGGGTCTGATGGTGGCGTGCTTCGAAGCAGTCCCTTATGCTCAGTCCCACTTGGGGCTTCTGCAACGTCTCCTATTGTTTGTATGGGACAAGGACCCAGCATCCCTGGACAGGGTCTGTGTGCCTCCCCCCCCCCCCCCCCCCCCCCCCCCTGGTAAGGAGGTCCCTCTTGTAGTGGATGGACTCAAGGAACCTGTTGGGGGCAGATTCTTTTCTTGCCCCTTCCTGGGAGACGGTCACCACGGATGCCAGCCTATCAGGTTGGGGGGGGGGTTCTGGAAGTCCTGTGGTTCCAGGGGAGGTGGGGCCCTTAGGAGGCCCATACACCTATCAATGTTTTGAAACTGTGTGCAATCAGGTTAGCTCTGACTCGCTTGACTACTCATCTTCAGGGCCTGCCTGTTCAGGCGCGCTCGGGCAATCTGACGGCAGTTGCCTACATCAATCATCAGGGAGGGACCCGGAGTAAGAGGGTCCTCCAGGAAGTGTCTCTGATCCTGACCTGGGTGGAGGCCAATGTTCCCTGCATATCAGCGGTATGCATTCCAATCTCTGTGTCACCGTGGGGACCAACCAGATGTGGATCTGTTTGTGTCCCGTCACAATCACAAGCTCCCGGCCCTTGTCTCCCTGTTCCAGGATCCTCTGGCCGTGACCACGGTTGCTTTAACCCTTTCGCTGCCAGCCTACCTGCAGCATTTGCCATTCCCTGTTGCCAGACGATGTTTCACTATTTTGCGCTACACATGTTCAACTGTCATTTTTGAAAGGATTTCCAGGGATTTCCCAGGAAAATGATATATTGTTTTTTTCAACAGAGTCTGGGCTTTAACATGAAATGTCTTGTTTGTATTTTTTAGGTGTATTCTCAATATTTTTGGGTGAAATGTGTGAAAAAAAATAAAAATAAATTTTTTTTACAATTTGTAGAGTTTTTTTGTAATAAAAAATGTAAGTTTGTCAATAAAATCTTATTGCGTGTGAAACCCCAATTTCTCCCGGTTACAGCGATACCACATATGTATAGGTAGACACCCTTTCCTGCCCAGGAGACTCCCCCAAACTGAAATAGCGCTTTAGGGGATTTTCAGAAAAAATACAACTGTGATATGCGCTATGCGCACCTTGCAGTTTTACCAGAAAAACAACCCTTTACATTTGAAATACCCCCAACAAACTATATATTCTCTGGAAGTACACACCTCAGGCTTTCTAGACGTACCAGGCATGTTGATGTGCCCATAGTTTTCTGGAAGTAATTCCTCAATGTATTCTTTGGTTTCAAAGAGTTTCCCAAAAAAAAGGATAAAAAAGCAGAATCAAAGCCACATTTTCCTAAAAAAACTATATACAAACAAGAAAAAACAAGTATAATCTGAAAAAGCAACATCCCCCGAACAGAACAACACCCAACATGCATTGCTACTGTCAAGGGAAGAGTTGCCAAACACCCCAAAGTAAAGCATGTGCGTAACGGTAATTTTACTTGAAAATTTCAGTTCTGCAGACAAAGTGCGCACCTTGCGATTTTTCAACCAAAACAACCCTTTACATTTGGAATATCCCCCATAAATCATATATTCCCTGAAAGTACACATGTTAAGCTTTCTAAGCGTACCCAGCTTGTTGTAGTGGGCTCATCTTTCTGGAATTAATTCCTCAAAGAATTATTTGGTTGCGCAGGGTTTCCCTAAAAAAAAATTATAAAAAAGCTGAATAAAAAACACCTTTTTCCTAAAATATAAATATGCAAACCAGAAAAAACAAGCTAAGTCTGAAAGCGCAAGGTCTCCCGAACAGAACAATACCCAACATGCACAGGTACTATTAACCCTTTTAATTGCCAGCCTACTTGAGATTTTGTCACCCTCTTTTGACAGGTCATTTTTTCCCCATTTTGCGCCATGTTTTGCGCCATTTTTGCTGTAATTTTCAGGAAAATTATATTTATATTTTTTTGCAGCAGAGTTTAGGCTTTAACATGAAATGTCTTGTTTGTAAATTTTATTTTGTTTTTTACAATATTATTACGTAAACAAAATAAAAAAAAATAAATAAAAACATTTTTAGAAAATTGACTCCTTTATTTTAAATAATAAAAATTATTTTATTAAGGAAAAGCATATTGCATGTGAAAGCCCCATTTCTACCGATTAGAACGGTACCACATATTTATCGGTAGCCCCCCGTTCCTGCCCAGGAGACCCCCCCCAAACTGAAACAAGTAATCTATAACATTTACAAATAAAATACAACTACCATCCACACTACAAAGGGTTAAATCGAGAAAAAAAATGACATAGGGTCCCCGATCCCTGGGGGGGGGGACCCCATTTTTTGGGGGGATTTTTAAGGGTTAAAAACCCTTAAAGCCCTATAAGATTCCCGGGCCGATCACCTCCCTCACCGCGGGACATCCGAGATCGGGATGTCCCGCGGTGAGGGACCCCCCCCCCAAAACCCCCGAAAAACTTACCTCATAGGCGGCGGCAGCGGCCGTTTGTGAATGGCTGGTGGGGGCGCGCGCACTGTCTTGTCCGCCGCTGTCACCCGCTTGTCCGTGGCTACGTGGGAGCGTGGTGAGGTGAGTTTTGGGGGCTTTCTGGGGGGTTTTACACAGCGGGGCACCCCTAATCGGGGTGCCCCCCTGAAGTGGACCAAAACCCAGGATAGTCAAAATCCTGGGTGTTGGTCCACTTTAAAAATCCAAAAAAAAATTGACATGGGGTCCCCCTTACCCAGAGTAACCAGCCCGGGACCAGCTATGCAGGGCTTGTGGAAACAGGGCACAGGGGCCAGCTTTTGTGGCCCCTGGCCCTGCAGGCTACAAGCCCGCATAGCCCGTGGGCCCGGGCTCTTCTGCCCCCCCCTGGGCTTTGGGGAGGCAGGTAATGGGGGTGCCAGGGGTTAATGGCAAGTCACCTGCTAGTCACAGGTGACTTGCCACCTCCCCCAGCCTTGTGAACTGGTATAGGGGTCATGGACCCCTTACCAGTTCACAATGGGTTAAATGTAAAAAAAAAAACACACACACACACACACACACACGCAAAAAGAAAAAATTATTTTATTATTTTATTTTTTTTAATACTTAACTCCCATCCATCCTGGAGCACTGTGTCCCTCGGCGATCACTGGCTTCTGCTCACCTGCTGGAAGCCTTTTATAGCTGCTGGATGACAGAACACAAAGGGTTAATTAAAAAAAAAAAAAAAATGACATAGGGTCATTCCCGGGGAGGGGGACCCCATTTTTTTTTTTTTTTTTTTTTTTAAGGGTTAAAAACCCTTAAAAATCCCCCCCAAAAAATGACGTGGGGTCCCCCTTACCCAAAGTAACCAGCCCGGGACCAGCTATGGGGGCTTGTAGGTACAGAGTGGGGGGGCTAGCTTTGGTGGCCCCCCACCCTGCAGCCTACGAGCCCACATAGCCTATGTGGGCCGGGGCTCTTCTGCCCCCCCCTGGCCTTTGGGGAGGCAGGTAATGGGGGTGCGGGGGTTAATGGCAAGTCACCCGCTAGGGCAGGTGACTTGCCACCCCCCCAGCCTTGTGAACTGGTATAAGGGGTCTCATGGACCCCTTACCAGCTCACAAAGGGTTAACTGTTAAAAAAAAAAACACCACACAATAATAAAAAGTATTTTATTTAAAAAAAAAATTTTACTGTACTTACCTTCGGTTGCAAGCTCTTGTCCCTCGCCGCTCAGCTGACAGATGCCGGTGATCGGCATCCAGAGAAGGAGGAGGCAGGAGATCAGAGGATCTCCTGCCACCTCCTTCCCCAGCGCCAATCACCGGCATCTGAGAAGCTGAGAAGGCTGAAGCCGGTGATCGTTCGGGGCCGGGATGACGTCATAAGCCCCGCCCCCAAGGGGACGGGGCTTAGCGGCAAGATGGTGGCCGCCATCGAGAAGGAGAGAGCCTCCCGGGCTCTCTCCTGAAGATCGGTAAGTCCTGGGGGGGGGATCGGAGGCCCCCCAGGTGAAGAGGAGGGACAGCGGGAGCCAGCGCACACGCAGGTAAGTGAATGTCATTTTTATTTTTTAATTTTTTTTACAGTTAGCAGCTGCTGCTGCAGAAGCGGGGGGGGGGGGGGGCGGCCTATTCCGGGGGCTCTCCTGGAGCCATCCGACCCCCCACGGGGGATCGGATGGCACCAAATTAAAGAGGAGACCCGGCCGGATCCAACAAGGGGTCAGGTGAGTATTTTTTATTTTTTAAACTAGAAGCGAGGAAAGTCAAGCACGTAACACCTACGGGCTTGGCACTTAAGGCCCAGCCAAGCCAGCACCTAGGTGTTACGTGCTTGGCAACAAAAGGGTTAAGTAATGTCATGGCAGGACATTCTGTTCTGTATGTCTTTTCTCCATTCCCCCTGCTAGGCAGGGTCCTGCGCAAGATTGCTCTGGAAGGGGTGCCAGCGATTCAGGTGGCCAAGAAGAGGGTGGTTCGCAGACGTGGTGCAGATGGCAGTAGATCAGTACGTTCTGCCAGGAGTGCCAGATCTGCTCACTCAGGGCCCCATACGCCATCCCAATTTACAAACTCTGGTTTTGACGGCCTGGCTGCTGAAACCTCCATCTTGATGGAGAAAGGCTTGTCTGCCTTGGTGTTTGAGACCATGGTGCAGGCTAGGAAGAAAACTTCTTCTTCCATCTAATATAGGGTATGGCGTACCTATATTGTTTGGTGTGAGTCTAGGTTTCTTCCCTGTCGGGTGTTCTCAGTCCCCAGGGTTCTGGAGTTTTTACAGCATGGGTTGGATTCGGGTCTCCAACTCAGTACTCTGAAGGGTCAGGTTTTCTGCCCTGTCTGTCTTCTTTCAGAAGTCTTTTGCTCAGCATTCTTTGGTTAAGACTTTCTTTCAGGGGGTTACTCATGTGCGTCCCCCCACGTAAATCTATGGTCCCTTTTGGGATTTGAACTTGGTTTTGTCTGCCTTGTAGGGTGCTCCCTTTGAACCTATTCAGGATGCTGCTCTGGCTGTACTTACCCTCGAGGTTGTCTTTCTGGTGGCTATTACTTCGGTCAGGCGTGTGTCTGAGCTGTTGGCTCGGTCTATCCAGCCCCCATACTTTGAGAGACACAAGGATAAGGTGGTGTTCCGCTTTAAGCCGGACTATCTGCCTAAGGTGGTGTCTACTTTTCATTTGAATAAAGATATTGATCTTTCTTCGTTGTGCCCTAATCCTAGCAACACTAAGGAAAGGGTTCTGCATTCCTTGGATGTGGTCAGGTGTCTGAAGTATTACCTGGTAGTCACTGCGTCCTTCAGGGAAACTGATTTTTGTGGTCCCTTGTGGTCCTAGGAAGGGTTTGGCTCCTGCCAAGTCTACTATCAGAAAATGGATTCGTCAGGCTGTGATTCAGGCCTATTCTGCTAAGGGGAAGCGTCCTCCCTTCCGTCTTACTGCTCATTCTACTCGTGCTATTGGTGCTTCTTGGGCTTTTCAGCACCAGGCTTCTGTTGAACAAGTTTGCAAGGCCGCTACTTGGTCTTCTGTTCATACCTTTTCAAAGTTTTACAAGGTTGATGTTAGGGCCTCAGCTGATGCTGTTTTTTTGGCCACAAGGTTTTGCAGGTGGCAGTGGTTTACACTGTCTGCTGTTACCTTTTTTGTTGGGGATCCCACCCTACTTTATGGACACTGCTATTGGATGTCCCAAGTGTAAGTAATCTCTCTGGAGCAGGACCTACTGTATACTAAGAATAATACAATTCTGTGAAATACTCACCTGTAGAATTGGTATTATAAGTATACAGTATGTCCTGCTCCACCCCACCCTGGTTTTTGCATTATTCTGGATCCCCTGTATGGTGATTATCATTGTTATAGTTACCAGTTTTTGGTAGTTGAATTCTCTCGGCTTCTTGTTCACTGCTTTTCAATGCTGGGGATTTGTGGGAGGTCCCTGGGTATTTGAGGGGCCGGGAGGAGCCTGTTTTGCATGTCTCTGCAGTGCAGCGCCATCTGGCGGAGGATAACCCAAGTGTAAGTAATCTATCTGGAGCAGGACGTACTGTATACTTATAATACCAATTCTACAGGTGAGTATTTCACAGAATCGTATTTTTCCTGTCTTGTGAATCACAGTAACATGGGCTTCCAGTGCCTCTCTGGGAAGCTGTCCCGGGTCATCTTCTTTCCCTATCGCATTGTAGGCGTGGAGAAAGCGTCCACACAGGATAGGCAGCAATTCTTTGTAGTATGCGGCAGTCAGGCCATCCGGGCCTGGTGATTTCCCAGAGGGAGCCTGCTTGAGCGCAAGTTGCAGCTCAGCTTCCGAAAGCGGCTCTTCTAGTCTACTGATCGCCTCCTTACTCAACTGGGGCATACCTGATAATGTAATGTACCTCCTTTTTCTCTCCAGTCCTCCCTGAGGGTCTCCCGCTCCTCGTGGATGTAGATTATAGAGTGAGAGATAATACTCCCCGAAACACCTTAGCGATGTCCGGCATCTTATGCCATTTCTGTTGTCCATCCTTAATTGCTGCAATAAAGTTCAGAGAACGTTGTCTCCTCAGGGCCCTCGCAAGGAGCCTGCCGCTTTTGTTACCCCACTCATAGTAGAAGCGTTTGCACTTCTTTATTGCAAACGCCTCCTTTTGCAGCAAAATGGAGTTTAGTTCCTCTCTGCGTGCTGTCAGCTCTTTCAGGGTTTCCCTTATTTGGGTCTCCTTATGTTGTTTTTCCAGATTCTGAATCTGGGTCAACAGGCGATCTTGGTAGTATTCACACTTTTCAATCTAGCGGCTTGTTGGATCAGGACTCCTCTGACCACGGCTTTATGAGCCTGCCATAGGATCATAGGTGTTACCTCCTCCGTGTCATTCAGTTGGAAGTATTCAGCGAGGGCCTTCTGCACTGCACTCTTCGCCACCGGATCCTTCAATAGGGTCTCATTCAGATGCCAAATCGATGCCTTCCCGTCCCTCTCCTGTCTGGTCAATGAGACGCTCACCGGGGCATGGTCTGACGCAATGCCTATAGAGGCGCAATGGGCTCGGGGTAGCAGGCTGTGGGACAAGAGCACATAGTCCAGCCTAGCATACGTTGCGTGGGCAGTGGAATAGTGGGAAAAGTCTTTACCGGTAGGGTTGGTGATCCTCCAAATGTCACATAACTGCAGATTATGGAGAGCCTGTTTTACCTTCCTCAACCCCCTGTAGGGGATGGAAAATTTCCCCGAGGAGGAATCCAGAAGGGGCTCCATTGCGAGGTTCAGATCCCCGCCTAGGAGCACACTTCCCTCTTGGAATTCAGCCAACCTGGTAAAAAAACTCCAGAAGTCCACCTGGCCGGAGTTGGGTCCATAAATCGAGGCAAGGGTATAGGTCTCTTCTGAGATCGTTCCTTTGACCATAACGTATCTACCCTCTCCATCCGTGCTCACGCTGTGGAGCTGGAAAGGCACGGACATGGACAAGAGACTCACCACTCCCTTAGTTTTCGAGCCGGGGGATGAACTCGTGAATACCTGGGGGTACAATCTGGAGGAGATCCTCGGGTGGCTATCTATTCTTAGTATACAGTACGTCCTGCTCCAGATAGATTACTTACACTTGGGTTATCCTCCGCCAGATGGCGCTGCACTGCAGACATGCTCCTCCCGGCCCCTCAAATACCCGGGGACCTCCCACAAATCCCCAGATTTCTCTGCAGTGCTTACTGCGAAGACATGAAGTATCACTCTCTCGCAGGTGAGCACTGTTGGACTATTCCCACCCATCCTTTGTGATGATGTGCCTCCCAGCCTGGGCTGCGCTGGTCTGGTCAAGGTAGGCGGCACCATACGTGCTTATGGAGCGCTGCTCCACCGCAGTCCCCCACCAAAGGGTAGGCGGTATAGGCTGATGGTGAGCCTTTATGGGATGCCCCTCCCGCATTACTGTCCCATGCCTTGGTAGCGGTGGGCCCTGTACAAAGGGCCGCCATCCTCCCTCATTCTCCCCGTAGCCTTCAGGGGGAAAGAAAGGGGGGGGGGGTGTGGGTGTCAGCGTATCGTGATTACGCGTATATGGCCTTTTGTAATGTCTTTTAGACTTTACATGTGGTGTCAGCCGCCGCGCGGACTCGTCTTTTTTACTCATGACAAATGCCACCGCCGTGCGAGCCTTTTTCCTTCACTTGGATGTTCCGCGCCGGGTGGCAGCGTTACCTCAGACGCTTCGGCGTCCTCATTGGCTGCTTGTTGGACTTCGCGCCCATCAGGGGGGCGGGGCCTTGCTTGGCGCGCTTTGCGTCACGGCCCCCTCTGGCCCGCCCTTCGAGGTACTCGGCGCCATGTTGTCAGGCCGCACGTGTGACGTTCTTACAGTGGTCCGTAAGTGCCCTTGCGGGCGGCTTTATGCTCATTGTAGTGTTTTTCGGTTCTGACACCCCTTTTCTTCTCATTGTGTCTTTCAGACGGGCGAATCCATTGGCTCCTCCCAGCCCGTTGTTCGGGCCTTGTAAAATTACTCCCACTTCCCTAGCGGGTCATTGGGGCATCCAGGGTTGCTTTATAGCGTCAATTCCTTACTGGCATATTGTGCCTAATAATCACCATATGGAGGCATCTCAGGATAATGTGACCGGGGTCCCCCTGGGACAAGACCGGCTGTGCATGGCGTGTGGACAACCCCATGCTGACGCTGACAAGGCATGGGTCTGCGTACCCTGTGCCGAGCAAGCGCTGGCCTTGCAATCTGGCCTGCCAGTGGCTGCACCTCGTTTCACTTCACCTACTCCCCTTCACCTACTCCCCCAAGCTTAAATCTCACTCCTGCTGAGTCGCATACAAGTGGGGATTCTCAGCCTGATTTGTCTTCTAGACTGCCTACGGCTGAACAGATTATTGCGAGGTCTAGCGTGTAAGGGCCCTGGTAAGAAGCGGCACTTGACGCCTAATGTTACTGTTTTCCCTTTGGGATCTCAGGAGTTTATGAATCTGTGTGGCTATACCCCTTCTGATGGAGAGCTCTTTTCTGACTCGGGCTCATCTGATGAGAGACCGAAGGGTCATGATGATTCTGGCCCTGACCCCTGGGCCCAGGATGACACTGACAGATTATTGATCCAGACCTTTGAGGTTCTGTCTATCTCTCTCCCTGGGGAGGTTCCCAGGCAAAGAGGGGAGCGTTTCCATACAGCAACATCACGTTTGGAATTTCTAGAGCAGGCACATTTCCATACCCTTGTGCTCAAGGAATGGGAGTGCCCCAGTAAACGTCCCGGGGTTCCAAGGGATTGGGATAGTAAGTATCCTTTTCCCCCTGAGGTGGCTAAATGTTGGTCATCTCCCCCACCCCCCCCCCCGAGATGGATGTCCCGATCATAGGGCTATCTAACACCCCTGTCTTGCATCCCCCTGATTATGCTGAGGATTGACATGCTGGCCTCCCACGCCTTTGCATGTGTGGGGACGGCGCTGCGCCCGGTCTGTGCCTCTGCCATTACTGCTGTGGCCGCTAGAACCCTCATCGGAAAAATGCTTGATTGTGCCCCTGATGATCTCCCTTGGGAGGTGTTTAATGCACTCTCCAGTTGTGATGTGTTTGTAAAATGTATCCTATTAGCATTGGATGACACTATCAGAATGTGTGCAAGAACTTCTGCCCTTGTGGTGGCTATACGTCGCTTGGTCTGGCTGCGACAGTGGGGTGCTGACAATGCTGCGAGGAAGGCCCTTACTGGGCTTCCTTAAGGGGCTACGCCTGTTTGCTGCCCGTCTAGACCTGTTTGGTAAGAGAGGTAAGTTACCCCAGCGTAGGAGGCTGTCTCGGCTCCTTCGGGGCCAGGGCCCCCCTTCTACCCCCTACCATGGTGTTAAACAGGAACCAGGGGTGTCCTTCGCGGGGACTCGCGCAGATTCCTGCCCCAGGAACAGCAGACAACTCCCTGGCTCCTCCGGGGGGGCTAAGCCCAAATCTTTCTCCAAGTCCCCTCGAGCTTGATGGGGTGCCCTCGCCTGTCTGGGTGAGGGGACGGCTGTGGCACCTTGCTCATGTCTGGAGGCATCACACCTCAGACCGGTGGATTCAGGAGGTAGTGTCCTCCGGCTACAAGATGGGAGTTTGCTGTGC
This sequence comes from Gastrophryne carolinensis, assembly GCA_027917425.1. Lineage (NCBI taxonomy): Eukaryota > Metazoa > Chordata > Amphibia > Anura > Microhylidae > Gastrophryne > Gastrophryne carolinensis. The sequence continues at coordinate 222,853,997 of CM051239.1, read as the reverse complement.
GGCCTCCCCCCAAGATTATCAGGTCCCGGGTACTCCTGGTCCTTCCCTCTGCTCAGGTGTTGGCGCAGGCCGTGTAAGGCCTGCGGGGTCTGGCGGTCATTTGCAGATTTCCCTTAACAGACAGAGGCAAGGGACTCTACACCAACCTTTCCACAGTTCCCCAAAAGGATGGGTCAGTCTGGCCCATTCTGGACTTACAGATCTTCAGCAAATCGTCAAGTGCTGGCGGTTTCTGCATGGAAATTCTGCGCTCGGCCATCAGCTCCTTGCGCCCCGGGGCTTCATGCCGTCTGTGGAGATCAAAGATGCTTATTTTCACATCCCTGTGTCTTCAGGACACCAAGCCCCTCGATTCAAAGAGCAAAAGTTAATTGATTTCGGATCGAGAATCGTAAGTTTGGGTGGGTGTTAGTCATTTTTTCCTGTTTTTTTGGCCATTTACGACTCGCACGAGCCTACGTTCGAATGCGTATATGCTCTTACGATCATCGCAAGTTCGTTCCTAAATTTTAGGATGAAAACGTAAAACTTAGGATCAAATCCTAAAACTTAGGATGAAAACGTAAAACTTAGGATAATTGGATGTGTTTAGGTGTGATTCAGAGAACAGTTTTCAAACCTCTAAATACGTTTTAAAAGAAAGCCACTGCCGACACCTTTTAGCAGTCGTATTGCTGTTCTTGAACAGGTTTTTGGGCTATGTGGAGGAGTCTGCGCGTCTTGAGCTGCAATGAACTGCATGTATCAGCATGGCCGAGGCCATAAATTGTATGGCAATGCATACCTGATTCATGTATGCCTTATAAAACCATTTTAATGTGGACCTTAATTAGTCCTTTGCATGTAAACCTTTATTTGGCAATATATTTGCGTTAATTAAAGAAACTTATGTCCTTTGGTATTTTTAAATTGATGTACTAGAATAATATTTTTAGATTGCATTTATTGGTGTAGTTGTTTACCTTTGCTTTGTTTAATTATTTAAGCACATCTTTGGTCAGATGCATCACACTTACTGAGGAGAGGAGAGCGGGATAAAGTGCAGGATGTGGGTTACTGCTGTATTTTGCACAGACACAGCAGAGCTGGGGGCACGGAAAGGTCAGAAATCAAAGAATCCAGAGCAACACAGTCACAAGGCCCTTTCTGTTTGCAGGCTGCCCGATAATACCTGAGCCGCCATCTTGGCTGTTTCTAGGCTCATAACATGCAGAAGTTGCTGGGTGTTTTTTAATATTTGAGAGCAATCTGTATGTAGAGGGTGTGGGTAACCACACACAAAATTTAAAGTTGTACCATTTGAAGCATAAATATTAAAATTAAATCCACAAGTAAAAAATGCAAGTTAAGTAAAAATTAAACAAAGTAAGATTTACTTATGCAAATGCATTCATTAATGGTTGGTTACTACAAAATGAATGAAATAAAGAAAAATAAAAGACCAAATATTTAGAATGCACTTTAATGAGGTAAGTTTGTAGTGCGCAGCCGCAAGATCAGAAGGATTTACGTCCAGACAAAAAAGGAAAAAGGGCAAAACCAATGTTGCAACCTGAGAAATGAAACGGAAAATTCAGGATGGAAACTGACATAGGTCTGATTCCCGAACTGCCATACGAACGGACGTATATTTCAGGATAGAAACGTATTTGCTTATAGAATCACTCGCAAGTTCATACGAACGCACGAGCGGACGTGAAAAATAGGATGATCGGCACCCAAATCCAAGCTGTTACATGTTTCTTTGAATCGACCCTAAGGTTCCTCAGATTTGCATTGGAAGACCAACACTGCCAATTTGTGGCCTTGTCATCTGGCCTCTCTTCAGCTCCCAGAGTGCTCTCCAAGGTGCTGGCGGGGGTGATGTCTCTGATGAGACCAGGGGCGTCCGCGTGCTGCCCTACCTGGACATCCTTATCACTTCCCAGTCTCTACATCAGGCTTAGTTGGATGCTCCGCTGGTGGTGTCCATTTGGGAGTCATTTGGTTGGGTGATCAACCACCCCAAGTCCTCATTGTCCCTTTCCTTGGTGACTCCATTCCTAGGAATGAATCTGAATACAGTTCAGGCAAGGATCTTCCTTCCTCAGCAGAAAGTGGACAATCTGGTTGCACGGGCTCAGTCCTTCCTAGCTTTCCCCGCCCCTCCACCAGGCAGTGGCTGCAGCTGGTGGGCCTGATGGTGGCATGCTTGGAAGCAGTCCCTTATGCTCAGTCCCCCCTTGGGGGCTTCTGCAACTTCTCCTATTGTTTGTATGGGACAAGGACCCAGCTTCTCTGTACAGGGTCTGTGTGCCTTCCCCCCCCTGGTAAGGAGGTCCCTCTTGTAGTGGATGGACTCAAGGAACCTGTTGGGGGGCAGATCCTTCTTGCCCCTTCCTGGGAGACGGTCACCACGGATGCCAGTCTATCAGGTTGGGGGGGGGGGTGGTTTCTGGAAGTCCCTGCGGTTCCAGGGGAGGTGGGGCCCTTAGGAGGCCCGTACACCTATCAATGTTTGAAACTGTGAGCGTTCAGGTTAGTTCTAACTCGCTTGACTACTCATCTTCAGGGCCTGCCTGTTCAGGAGCGCTAGGTCTATCTGACGGCAGTTGCCTACATCAGGGAGGGACCCGGAGTAAGAAGGTCCTCCAGGAAGTGTCTCTGATCCTGACCTGGGTGGAGGCCAATGTTCCCTGCATATCAGCGGTATGCATTCCGGTGGGGGGGGGGGGGGGGTCCCTCTGCAACTGGGTGTTCCATTCCCTGTGTCACCATGGGGACCAACCAGATATGGATCTGTTTGTGTCCCCTCACAATCACTAGCTTCCGGCTCTTGTCTCCCTGTCCCAGGATCCTCTGGCCGTGACCACGGATGCTTTTGTACTGTCATGGCAGGACATTCTGTTCTGTATGTCTTTCCTCCATTCCCCCTGCTAGGCAGGGTCCTGTGCTAGATTGCTCTGGAAGGGGTGCCAGTGATTCTGGTGGCCAAGAAGAGTGGGGTTCGCAGACGTGGTACAGATGACAGTAGATCAGTACGTTCTGCCAGGAGTGCCAGATCTGCTCACTCAGGGCCCCTTACGCCATCCCAATTGCTAACTCTGGCCTTGACGGCCTGGCTGCTGAAACCTCCTTGATGGAGAAAGGCTTGTCTGCCTCGGTGATTGAGACCATGGTGAAGGCTAGGAAGAGAGCTTCTTCTTCCATCTATTATAGGGTATGGCGTACCTACCTTGTTTGGTGTGAGTCTAGGTCTCTTGCCTGTTGGGTGTTCTCAGTCCCCAGGGTTCTGGAGTTGTTACAGCATGGGTTGGAGTTGGGTCTAAAATTCTGTACTCTGAAGGGTCAGGTTTCTGCCCTGTCTGCCTTCTTTCAGAAGTCTTTGCTCAGTTTTTCTTGGTTAAGACCTTCTTTCAAGGGGTCACTCATGTGCGTCCCCCTCGTAAATCTATGGTCCCTGTTGGGATATGAACTTGGTCTTGTCTGCCTTGTAGGGTGCTCCCTTTGAGCCTATTCAGGATGCTGCTCTGGCTGGACTTACCCTCAAGGTTGTCTTTCTGGTGGCTATTACTTCGGTTAGGCGTGGGGCTGAGCTGGTGGCTCTGTCTATCCAGCCCCCATTCCTTGAGAGACACCAGGATAAGGTGGTGGTCCGCCTTAAGCCGGACTTTCTGCCTAAGGTTGTGTCTGCTTTTCATTTGAATCAGATTATTGTTCTTCCTTCCTTGTGCCCTAATCCTAGCAACGCTAAGGAAAGGGTTCTGCATTCCTTGTATGTGGTCAGGTGTTTGAAGTATTACCTGGTTGTCACTGTGTCCTCCAGGAAAACTGATGCTCTTTTTGTGGTCCCTTCCGGTCCTAGGAAGGGTTTGGCTCCTGCCAAGTCTACTATTAACCTGACGAATCCATTTGCTGTGATTCAGGCCTATTCTGCTAAGGGGAGGAATCCTTCCTTCCACCTTATTGCTCATTCTACTTGTGCTATTGGTACCTCTTGGGCCTTCCAGCACCAGGCTTCTGTTTGCAAGGCCGCTACTTGGTCTTCTGTTCATACCTTTTCAAAGTTTTACAAGGTTGATGTTAGGGCCTCAGCTGCTGCTGTTTTTGGCTGCAAGGTTTTGAAGGCGGCAGTGGTTTAAACTGTCTGCTGTTACCTTTTGTTGGGGATCCCACCCTGCTTATGGACACTGCTATTGGATGTCCCAAGTGTAAGTAATCTATCTGGAGCAGGACGTACTGTATACTAAGAATAATACAATTCTGTGAAATACTCACCTGTAGAATTGGTATTATAAGTATACAGTACGTCCTGCTCCACCCCACCCTGGTTTTTGCATTATTTTGGATCCTCTGTTTGGCGATTGTTATCATTGTTATCATTGTTATAGTTACCAGTTTTTTTGGTGGTTACATTCTCCCGGCTTCTTCACTGCTTTTCAATGTTGGGGATTTGTGGGAGGTCCCTGGGTATTTGAGGGGCCGGGAGGAGCCTGTCTTGCATGTCTCTGCAGTGCAGCGCCATCTGGCGGAGGATAACCCAAGTGTAAGTAATCTATCTGGAGCAGGACGTACTGTATACTTATAATACCAATTCTACAGGTGAGTATTTCACAGAATTGTATTTTTTTTTAAATGGGTCTCTTGAAGGAACACTATAAGGGCTTTCAGTCGTTTCAGCTCTGCGATTACCGCCGAGCGCTTTTCTGGTATATTAAGCCCCCTACAATTCATGGAGACCACCTTCATGAAGGCGTCCGGAGAGTCCAGAACACCATCTGCCACCGCCATCATCTCTGCTCTTTTCCCACAGGCCCCCCCCAGGTGCCTGGACCCCAGACGCAAGACAGCAGGCGGCCAAAGAGGAAGAAGGGGAAAAGGTCGGGTAAAGCGTAAATGGGTTGATGTGAGGAAAGGCAAGAAAAAATTGAGATTCAAAACAGAACAGTGAATATAGATCAAAAACGTTTAAAATTCCAGAGAAACCCAAAAACAATTTGGGTAACAATCAAAGTGATTATACTAACTCTCCTAATAGGGGAGTCTTGTCCGGTGTCTCCCGTGAGAGTCTCCAGGATTCCTCCCGGGAGAAGCTACCGGACTATTGGGGGGAAGTGGAAGCCCAGCGAAAAGAAGCCAAAACTCAATCAACAAGTATAGATTGAACTCAGTTCAGCAATCAAGGCCCCATCCCCCATAACACATAAACAGTTAGGCAGCAATATGAATTTACCAGTTATCAAAGAAATCTAAACATGCAATATGACTAGTTGAGCGACCTGGCCAATTCGTTCAGGTCTAGGCTCCCCCCTGCCCCAGGAGGGCGCCCCCGTCCAGCCAATTCCACAGGCCTATCTGGAGGCAGAGACCAGGTACCCCCCCCCCAGACCGGTGGGTAAGGACCCCCCCATGCGACATCGGGGCGGTTTCAAAACCTCCCACTGATCCTCCAGTGTCTCCCCCGAGCAGGGCCATCCCCCACGTCTGCCCCCCCCCCCCCCCCCCACCGAACCATGCCACTCCTCTCGCGGAGCGAGATCTGAGACACGTCGCGCCCAGGGGAGGGCGGGCGGACCGTCCTCGCCATCGGTCACGCCTCAGCGGCGACATCCCAGCGGCGAGGGGCCCCCCGGGGGAGCCCACCGCAAGGAACCCGCCACCGAGAACAGGGCGCAGATCGCGCCACAGGCGAGTCAGGAACACCTCCGCCCCAGGGGCCACCCAACCCCAGGGCGAGGGACGTCCCAAGGCCGGTGATTTGTTGAGTCATATCTGGCGGGTGCTATCCCAATATTTAACTGACATCCTGGGAAGGGGACGAGGAGGATCCCTCGACGTCAGAAAGCCAGCCATCCGCCTCACCCACATAAGCCGAGCAAGTCGTATCTTACCAGGGTGGGAGAAGGCACAGATCCCTCCCCGTCCACTGAAACCTCGTGTTGTTCCTCTGCTTGCTCCAACCCTAGCTCGCTACAGTACCCCAAGTGCGATCCGTCCCCGGGGAAGGCCGCAGAAGGCCAGGCCCCTCTTAAACCATCAGACTCACAGTGGGGGGGGGGGGTGGGTGTTGGGTCAGGGAACCCCCCAGTCCCGGTATGGGAGGGGGGGTTCACCCAATCCAAGGCCCCCCAGACACTTCTTCCCGGCAGAGCCACCAGCAGGCCCCGATCTCTACTCATAGCCATATATATAACCACAGGTATGACAACAACTTCCACTAAGAATCAAATTAAACTGTAAAGAGAGAATATCACATTAACTTTTCTGACCGTGACTCAACATCCCCTTCATGTTTAATTGGGTGCAAGTTTCGCTATTCTGCTCCCGGAGGGGCAAAGTCAGCCTCTGGGTCTGGGCCGGGCGGGTCACCCCGGCATCTTCCTCGTCCCGGCCTCGTCTTCTCGGGCGCTGAGGAAGCGGGCCTTCTCTGCGCCCCAGCTCCAACTCCAACCAGTTCGGGATCGCGACTGGTGCAGTCCCCAGGAAATCAAACAGCTGGGACGGTGCCTTCAAGATGAAAGATCTTCCGTCCTTTCGTACGATCAATTGGAATGGATGTCCCCATTAATATGTTGCTCCTTGCCGTTGCATCAGCTCCAAAAGGGGTTTCAGTAATCTCCGCATTTGGAGAGTCCTGCGTGAGAGGTTTGGCAGTAAGGTAATCTGCGCTCCCTCCAGTTCAATTGAGCCCCGGTTCCAGGCTCTCTGCATTATTGCTTCTTTTATCTGGTAGTAGTGCACTCTGCAGAGTACATCTCTTGGTCCTCTGAAGTCAGGCCGCGCCGGGCCCTAAACCCGATGTATCCGATTTTATCTCGATGTGGTCCGAGGCTGGGCAGTCTAACAATGTATTGAATAGTCCGCAGACCCTTGCCTTTAGCTCTGACGGGGTTAGCGATTCGGGTATACCCCGTAACCGGATATTGTTACGACGATTTCTGTTTTCGTGATAGTCTTGTTGTAGTTGAAACTTGGAGAGCATCCGTCTGGTGACCTCTCGCTCACGCTCTAGAGCCTCTACTCTGGCTTGGACGTCCAGTTGTGCGGCATTATTGGCGTCTACCCTGTTTGATAGGTCTGCCATTGAATTCTGCATGGACGTTATCTCCCTGCGAAACGTCCCCTCTATCCTGGTTATGTAGGTTTCAAAGTCCGATCGAGATGGTAGCGATTTAAGAGCATCGGCAATGTTGGTCCGGACAGACTCCGCAATAGCTGAGATCAAGGATCGGGGTAAAGCTGTTTCCGGGTATTTCGCACTCGAATAGTTTTTTAAGGGTTTGGGCTTTTCATTAAATCATGCTGAAGGTCCAGTTTAAGAGTCTTCCCTTTGGCTTGGCATCAGCTCCCAGGCTCTTCGCCGAGTTTTGGCTGATCCTCTTGCACATTTTAGGCATAAGAGGGTTGGGGATTTGCTGCTCTTTGCCCTAAGCCGAGATAAATTGTCAGGATCCTTATGTGACAAGACCTTACAGGATCAGTCCTTTGTGGTGGTGTTGCCCCGTCTAGGGTGAGTCCTGAATTACGGTTATCCACTTTAGTTCCATCTCAGGTCATGACTGACTTAAGGTTGGTGATCTGTTCGATCTTTCAGAACATTGTCTTGCCTTCCCAGAGATAAGGCCTCTCCATGAATCAGTTTATTCTTTGTGTACTAATAGGATGGCCGTGCGTGAAGAAGTCACTGAAATGGTGGGTGTGCAAGGACAGATTTTGTCAATGCTCTGTCCTGGGGACATCCCATGGACTAAACTGTCGCAACAATCGCCGCCTCATGAATTTGGGGAGCCCATTCCTCAATCCTAAAGGCATTGATAACAGTTAAAGAGGTCTCACACCAGCCAATGAGTCGACATGTTCAGATCAGAACAGACAAGACAACGACCTTAGTTTATTTTGGATCAGAGCAAAGGGGTTGGGAGCAGCTCCATCCCTCTTATTTATACGAGATTGTTACTTCATACAAGATTATTCTTATTATATATCCTCTTATCATACAAAATAATTATTATATATCCTCTTATCATACAAAATTATTATTATATATCCTGTTATACAAAATTATTATTGATATAATTCAGGGCCTGGGAACTAATTCACCGCCCAGTTTAACCCTCTCATAATCAATCTCATCTGATTATTCAGCACCAAACATGTCTAGCTATGTGGCAAGACAGAGATTTGGTTGCATATATCTGCAGATACATGTGGAAGCCACACTGCCCCGACAAGGCACTCTGTATTTAGTGTGGTCCCTACTCTTATTTCTGAGTCGGTGAATTAGTTCCCAGGCCCTGAATTAGATTAATAATACATTTGTATGATAAGAGGATATATATTAATAATTTTGTATGATAAGAGGATATATAATAATTTTTGGATGATAAGAGGATATATAATAAGAATAATCTCGTATAAATAAGAGGGATGGAGCTGCTCCCACCCCCTTTGCTCACTTATTTTGGATCAACAGGGAAACACCAGATTGCCCCAACTCCTGGCAAAGGAAATTCTGCTTTGTGTTGAACAGAGCCATCTTTCTTTGTCAGCCTTCCATATGAGGAGTGACAGAATGAATCGATTGCCAGACTTTCTAACTCGTTCTCCATTTTTGGAGGCAGAATGGTCTCTGAACTAGGTGTTTTGATCAAGTGGGTTCCCTGAGGGGGGGTCCCTGGCGTTGTATCTTTGTTTCAGGGTAGAATCGCAACATTAAAGGTTTTTTTTTTTTTTTTTTTTTTTCTCTGAATCCATCAAATTTCATCAAATCTTTCATCAATTATACTTTCATCAAATCTGATATGATATATTTCTCAGGTCCGGGAAAGGGCCATTAAGCATCCAAGTCAACTTTGGTGCGTGAGTGTAAGGTGCTATCAGTATGGCCTATCATGGGTTCCAAGAAGGATTACAGTTCACTCAACGAAAACTGTCTGTACGTCTTGGACAGACCAAGCAGGGGACTTCTATTGAACAGGTTTGTAAAGGGGCCACCTTAGTCTTCAGCCAAGACTTTAGTGAGGCATTTGGACTTGCTGACCTTACAGGATCTGTCCTTTGGCAGAAGTGTCTTCGAGCTGTATTTCCCACCCAATAGAGGTACATCTCGCCTATCTCTCAGGAGTATGCTGCACTTGGGGTCCCCCCCCCCCCCCCGTCTGCTGTGCCTCTGCTCTCTCCCCGTCGAGGTCGTTGCCAGGCTGCGCGTGCCGCTGCGAGCGCTGCACGTCCTCTCCGCCCGCCGCCGTGAGCGCTCCGCGGCGGGGGACGCTGCGGAGGCTCGTCCTCCTCCCTTTGAGTGCCATTTCCTGGCCTCCGGCGTCGGGGCTCTTCACGCCTTTTTCGCGGGGGGCTGGGCTCGTAGCAGCGCCATCTTGCCTCACCGCTCCTGGGGCTTGCTGTGGTGGGGGATTCGTTTGGAGGAAGCAGTCCTCTTCTGTGGACGCCATTGCGAGCTGGTCCGTGAGTCGATCCCTCAGTTTTTGTCTTTTTTTTGGGTGCATGTGCTGTGGGATGCTCATTTATATTTTCGTGCTTATGTCAGACGGGCTAGCAGTGTTGTGGTTTCTCCTGGTTCCATACCCCCCCTCCCTTGTCCCTTTTGTAGGGCATCACCATATGGAGGCTTTGGGGGAAAGCGAGCTTGGGGGCCCCTCGGGGCAGGCTCGGTTGTGTCTCATGTGCGGGTTGTCTCATGTGCGGGTTGTCTCATGTGCGGGTTATCTCCTTTGAGTGGGGGTGGCTCTGTTTGTGTCCCGTGCGCCCAAAGTGTCATCGTGGAACAGGTTGGGCTGAGCGCCTCTCTACCCATCCCTGTCCTTCCTGCAGCATCACCTACCCCCCCTGCGCCTGCATTTAGCTCCCTACAATATAGGTAGATTCTGGGGTATATACTCCCCCAGAAATCACCAATAAGGAAGCACAACCAATAAAGAATCCAATCCAAATTTTATTCAGAAAGCATTAGACACATTTTAAAACCAACAATAGAACACTTTAAAAATACCCGCCACACTGGCCAATATATATTATTTACCTCTAAATGACCCACATGGTATACAAAATTACTGCTTGCTCACAAATAAAAAACCTACAAAGCTATCCAAATAATGTGCTAAACCATACAATAGATGTTGTAAAATATACCTTTTAAATGTCTTTTGTGCCGGCACAAAAAACCCAATCCATATATAAATTACTCACAACTTAAAACTTCACCAAAAAGTGCATAATTAGCAATAATAACACTCGGAATTTAAATATACAGATGAAAAACAAGTCAATATTCTAGGTATACTTCATATTGCACAGAGTATTTGTAATGGTATTCCCATATAGTGCATATATGCAGATAAGAAAATTTAAAGTGCAGAGTGCTGGGTCAAGTGACACAAACAAGAACAGAATCAAACCAAAGTGCACAAATGATACTTATCTATCCAAAAAGGAGCAGCAACCGGGGAGGAATACAAAGGACAGTGCGGGTAAACCACCTGCGCTTCACGATCAGCTGGACCGCTTCTTGCTTGGGTGAGGGGATGATTAAAAAAATAATGCTCACCTTTTATACCCGCCCCCGTCCCGCGTTCAACGCCGCGCCATACCACATCCAGATGAAATGGACGTGCAGGTGTCATTCCCGATCATGACGCGGCCGGAAATGACACGGCACACAGTCACGGGCGGAAGTGTCACTGCGGGCGGTGTGCCCGTAACCATGGATGCAGCCGCCCGCAGCAACAGTCAGCGGGGCCGCCCGTGACAGTCCCGCCCACCTCCCCCGTGTCCGCAGCCAGGCAGGGGCAGACTGGGACGCCGCCATGGAAACCATGCGTGGCGGGCCAGCATCCCCCCCCCCCCCCACAGACCGCCGCATGGCACACGAAGGGGTACAGCCCAGAACGCGGGACACTACTGGGCGGTCTCCAACCAAGGAGCTGTCTGGTCCTAGGGGCTCGCACAAGAGGGACCTACATATAACACCACATAAATAATAATGCATAAATCTACAATCTATTCCTAATTTTATATCAAAATTACACTTATAAATAAAAATGAGGACTTTGTATCATACAATATTTAATAAACCTATTATAAAGATTTAGGTAGCTCCTCCGAAAAGGACCATATTAGGGTCCATTAAATCTTATGTCTTGGAGGATTTTTCCAATAAGGCTGCTGGCTATTCAAAAGAATATATACCCATGGTTTCAAAAACCCATCCTATCCAAATTATTATATACAACTGTCAATGACTGGTCTAGGGTTTTAAATACCAGCCTCACACTTTTCCAACTGTTAATTTACCTGGCCATCTTCAATAAAGACAAATCCCTCTGGACCATGGTGACTCCACTCAGCCACTGGGCAATTAAGCCCAATAGGTCAGTGGGCCCCCCATGCTCAAAAAATGGCTTATTGACGTGATTGTACAAGGATTCGACATCACAGGTGGCTAGACACCTATCAGGAGGTAATTGTAAGTTTTCTAATTTTTGCAACAGATCCCCCGTGTCCCGAATGTAAGAATTAAGGCTGGTGACATGGGGTTGAAGATAAAAAATCTATATATGTTCAAAGGGGCTCCAAGCGGCTACCTATCCCTGATACAATGGGTCTACCTGGAGGAGAGGACAGGCTTTTATGGATCTTCGGTAGCATGTAAAAAGTGGGCTTGATCGGATGTGGTACCGTAAGATATTTCCATTCCTGAGAATCAATCACCCCCTCCTCCCTAGCTGTTAATAATAGTTGGTCCAGTTCTGCCTTGTAATTGTGGCTGGGGTTATTACGGAGTTTCAGATAGTTTCGTGTATCACATAGTTGGCGGTTCACCTCCTGAACATAATCCGAGGTGGCCCAGACAACTGCGTTACCCCCTTTATCAGCTTCCTTCACTGTAATCGTTGAATTTGTACTAAGATCCCTTAGGGCCTGTTGTTCTGCCCTTGTAAGGTTCATCTTCCCATAAGATGGAGTCAATCTTACAATATCTCGTACTACATGGTCAAAGAACACTTGTACAGATGAAGAAGAGCCCAGAGTTGGGCAAAAGGTAGACGGGTGTTTTTAGCCCACTGTTGTTCCTTACCAAATTCTGGTCCAAAGGGGCCGACGGGTCCTGTTCATATAATAATGACTGGAGCCCGAGTAACGCCTCCCAATCTTCTGGACCCAAAGTTATTTGGTCCTCCCCAACTTTCCGGGTACGAAAGTGTTTCTTTAACAAAACTTTCCTGCAGAAGAGAAAACAATCTTTAATGAGTGCAAATTTGTCCAAATTTCTTGTTTGTGCAAACGATAGACCCCGTGACAATACGGACATATCTGATGGTGTCAATACATGTGATGAGATAATCACTACTTGGAGGGTGTTCGGTTCCTGCGCTTGGGTCTCGTCGTTGGGCGCTTGTACCCCCAAACGGTCCCTTTGGGTGCCGTCTACCCCCCCCCCCCCAGTTCATTGTCCGCCTCGCTGCCCGAGGATAAAAAATGATTGTATGAATCACTACGGGAGGAGTTCTGGGAACCAGGTAGGGGGCCCTGTTTTGTCGACCCTTTTTCCCCACCATACCTCTGTCCACCTCTCTGGTTGTTACCACTATGTTGCCATTTATATGCTCGATTGTGTGCATAGTCTGAGAGGTCTCTTTGTAGCTTATTTCTCTTAGTGTCTATTGTCACTTGTTCGTATCTGCCCAATTCAACCGAAAGTGAATCCAAAAATGGTTTGTACTGATTATGTTGGTCAAACTGATCCAATTTGGATTTTAACTCTTGTAGTTTCACTTTGGTGGAATTCAAAAGTTTCTTATCATGTTCTATTAACATTTGAATTATAATCTGGGAGGCCTTAAACAGGCCTTTTTCCCAGAAGTCTCTGAAGTCTGCGTCTACCTCCCATGCCGGGAACAACTGTACACGCAGGCCACGAGAACAAATACTCCGTGCAATATATGTTTCCAGAAATATAGAAAATGAAAACCCGCGCTTAGAAGATTTAGATATTTTACACAATTAGTTGAAAGTATGAATTCTGCTCAAATGTGTAAGAACCCAATATCCCCAACAGGCTCAGCCAGCAATAAAATAATTAGAATACACAGAGCAAGTGATTAGTTAACAAAAAATACAATTATAATAAGTTGGCCCAAATCAGCCATAAAAAATCTGATCTGTCAAAAAATCTGTCAAAGTCCCTTAATTATATACATGTGTTTAATAGAGTCCCAGAGATTGACTGCAATTTATGCCGGATATCCCAAATCTCATGCAGCAAGTATTCAATAGTGCTCAACCACATAGATATTATCCACCGCGTGCCCGCCACCTATTTTTGGTACCCTTACCAGGTGGCATATGTTGGTACGCCTTGAAAATAAGCCACTCCTTGCTCCGTAGCTCTATTCAATCCAAATCTGATCCTCTTGTTGTTTAGAATGAATACCCATAGATTTTGGCCTTGAAAGTGGCTCAAAGTGAGTTTTTTGCCCCGCTGTGTGAAACCCCCCCCATAGATATTATCCACCGCGTGCCCGCCACCTATTTTTGGTACCCTTACCAGGTGGCATATGTTGGTACGCCTTGAAAATAAGCCACTCCTTGCTCCGTAGCTCTATTCAATCCAAATCTGATCCTCTTGTTGTTTAGAATGAATACCCATAGATTTTGGCCTTGAAAGTGGCTCAAAGTGAGTTTTTTGCCCCGCTGTGTGAACCCCCCCCCCCCCCCCCCCAGAACGCCCGGAAACACTCACCTCACCACGTTCCTACGCGGGCGCTCGTCCAATCAAAACCCTAAGAGCCGCTGTGGTATTCACGTACAAGCGGCGTCCAACCGGCTCTGAGTGCTGGAGGCCGCGTCTCGCGCTTCCCTCTAATAGGGAGCGCGCCCGCGTCGGCCATTCACAAACGCCCGGCGCGGGTGCGCGCCCTGCTAGAGGGAAGAGCAAGACGCGGCCCGCGCATGCGCCGTTGGAATGGGGTTAGGGTAAACTTTCTGGGGGGTTTCACCCCACGGGACATCCCGATTTTGGATGCCCCGCGGGGAGAGATCTGATCGGCCCGGGAATCCTATAGATTTCCGGGCCGATCCCCCCTCGGGTGTTGGTCCACTTTAATAACAGCATGCCATTAGCCCACTTGTACTTTTAAAATGGATATGGGTTAAATATGAGAGGAAGAGCCATGCAGGATTTCCTGCTGTAATTCTTGATTTATGATGATTGTCTTAGGATAACAAAAATGGCTAGATGTAAAGTAGCAACTACTTTACTGGATCTTGTTGGGTCTATTTGGAACTAAGCCCAGATGTGTCAGGTTTTTACCCCCTCTTGAGCATGGGGGGCCCACTGACCTATTAGGCTTAATTGCCCAGTGGCTAAGGGGAGTCACCATGGTCCAGAGGGATTTGTCTTTATTGAAGATGTCCAGGTAAATTAACAGTTGGAAAAGTGTGAGGCTGGTATTTAAAACCCTAGACCAGCCATTGACAGTTATATATAATAATTTGAATAGGATGGGTTTTTGAAACCATGGGTATATATTCTATTCTAAGTATACAGTACGTCCTGCTCCAGATATAATACTTACACTTGGGTAATCCTCCGCCAGAGGGCGCTGTGCACTGCAGACATGCAAAAAACAGGCTCCTCCCGGCCCTTCATATACCCGGGGACCTCCCACAAATCCCCAGATTTCTCTGCAGTGCTGACTGCTAAGACATGAAGTATCACTCTCTCGCAGGTGAACTGGGCTATTACAGCCTGCGTCCATGTTGGACTATCCCCACCCGTCCTCCCTGTGATGTACCTCCCAGCCTGGGCTGCGCTGGTCGGGTGAAGGTAGGCAGCACCATGCGTGCTTAACGGAGCCATGCTCCACCGCAGTCCCCCACCAAAGGGTAGGCGGTTTAGGCTGATGGTGAGCCTCTAGTGGATGTCCCTCCCGCATTATTGCCCCGTGTAGCGGTGGACCCTGTGTAAAGGGTCGCCATCCTCCCTCGTTTCCCCCCCGTATTCGGGGGAAAAGACTGGGGGGGGGGGTGTTTGGCGGTCTCAGTGTACTGTATTGTCACGCTTATGGCCGTAGTTTTGCCCTTGACTGGCAACTGGGTGTCGGAGCCGCACTGCTTGCTCCTTTTATTTTGACCGCCGCCGTCTTTGCCTTCTCATTTTTTAATTAAAATTTACTGTGCTGGGTGGCAGCGTCGTCAGATTACGAGTATCCATTAGCAGATGCTTTTAATAGCATATCCTATGCTTGGATTGTCAAGCCTGGGCGGCTGCCTCAGAGCTTTGCGCTCTTTGGGGGAGGCGGGGCCCTGGCGTGGCGCGCTCCGCGTCACGCCCAGATTGGGCCCGCCCTTCGAGGTTCGGTTGGCGCCATTTTGTTGATCTTCGCGCGTGTTTGCGGTCCTCCTCCTCCCCAGGTCTGTAAGTGCCCTCGCGGGTGATTTCATCATTAGTATTGTTTTCTGCTGTGCATGGCCCTGACACCCCTTATTCCCTTTCTGTCTTTCAGACGTCAAAGACTCCGGTGGCTTCTCCCGGCCTAACATAAATTATAGCGGGCTTACAAAAAATTCTCCCACGTTCCTAGCGGGTCTTTGGGACATCCAGGGTTGCCTATTGCATAAATCCCTGCTGGCATATTTGCATTGATAATCACCATATGGAGGCATCTCAGAATTATGTGACCGGGGTCCCTCCGGGACAAGACCGGCTGTGTACAGTGTGTGGACAACCCCATGCTGATGCGGACAGAGCACGGGTCTGCGGACCCTGTGCTGAACAAGTACTGGCCCTGCAGTCAGGGTTGCCAGTGGCTGCGCCTCGTTTCAATACACCTGTCTCCCGTGCTTAAATCTCCTGATGAGTCGCACTCGAGCGGGAATGACCAGCAAGTCATGACTGCCTACGGCTGATCAGGTTATTTCGAGGTTGGCAGAGCGCTTGGGCCCTGGTAAGAAGCGGTCCCTGACGCCTCCGGTTTCGCCCATTCCTTCGGAAACTGAGGAGTTCACTACTCAGCGGGGTTTTGCTCTTTCTGATGAAGGTGACCTGTTCTCTGACTCGGGCTCATCTGACGAGGAGCCGAGGAGTCATGATGATACTGGCCCTGGTTCCTGGGGCCTGTGTGACACCGATGAATTACTGATAAAGATCTTCGAGGTCTTGTCCATCTCTCCCCCTGGTGAGGCTCCCAGGCCTAGAAGGGAGAGTTTCCATACAGCGACGCCGCGCTTGGAATTTCTGGATCAGGATCACTTCCAGGCTCTTGTATTCAAAGAATGGGAATGCCCTAGTAAACTTCCAGGGGACTGGGATTGGAAATACCCTTTTCCCCCTGATGTGGTTAACTGTTGGTCATCACCTCCCGTGGTGGATGCACCGATCATTGGGGTTCTTAACCCCCCTTTATTGCAGCCCCTACTTATCTTACCCTTCGGGATGCTGAGGACCGGCGCATTGATAGGCTGGCTTCCCACGCCTTTTCTTGTGCAGGGACGGCTCTGTGCCCGGTCTGTGCCGCGGCCATCGCTGCAGTGGCCGCTAGGACCCTCATCAAAAAGATGATTGATCATCAACCTGAGGATCTCCCCTGGGAGGTGTTTAATGCACTCTCCAGTTGTGATGTATTTGGAAGGTTTATCATTTTAGCGCTGGATGACACCATTAGGATGTGCGCAAGAACTTCTGCCCTTGCGGTAGCTATACGCCGCTTGGTTTGACTGCGACAGTGGGGTTTTGACGATGCTACAAAAAAGACTTACTGTGCTTCCCTTTAGAGGGCGACGCCTATTTGGGGCCCGTCTGGACCTGTTTGGGGAAAAAGGGCAAAACACCCCTTCGCAGAAGGCGGTCTCGGCCTTCTCGGGGCAGGGGCACTCCTCCCCCCCCCCCCCCCCCCATGTTAGTGTCAAACCCGAACCAGGGGTGTCCTTCCAGCTTTTTGGTGTAGATTCCTGCCCCAGGAGTGGCAGACAACGCCCTGGCCCCTCCGGCAGGACTAAGTACAAATCTTTCACCAAAACCCCTCCAAGCATGATGGGACGCGGGGATGGCCGCAGCACCTTGCTCCTATCAGGAGGCGTCATGCCTCGTTCTGGTGGATTCAGGAGGTAATTTACTCGGGATGCAGGATAGTGTTTGCTGTGCGGGCCCTTCCCGAGATTGTCAGGATGCTTCTGGTCCCTGTCTCTCTTCAGGTGTTGGCGCAGGCCACGCATGGCCTGCGAGGTCTGGGATCACTTGCAGGTTGCCCTTAACAGGCAGAGGCAAGGGCCTCTACACCATCCTTTCCACATTCCCCCAAAAGGATGAGGCACTCTGGCCCATTCTGGCCTTTCATAGGTGTGGCAATTTACATTCACAGGCGGTTTCTGCACGGTTTCGGAGTTGGGCCGCCAGCGCCCTGTGTCCAGGGACCTCTTGCCGTCTGTGAAGCTCTAAGATGCTTATTTCATTGCCACTGTGTCTTCTGGACACCGAGGATCTTACAGGTTAGTGTTGGAGGTCCAACACTGCTGATTGTGGCCTTATTTGGCCTCTCTTCTGCTCCCAGAGTGATCGCCAAGGCGATGACGGGGGTGATGTCTCTGATGAGAGCAAGGGGGCGTCCGCGCAAGGAACTGCCTGGTCGCCCTTCTTTGCTTCCCAATCTCTACGTCGGACCAAGTTTGTTACTCGGCTGGTGGTGTCCTTTGGGAGTCTTTGGATGGGTGCTCAATCACCTCAATTCCTCATTGTTCCCTTATTTGGTATTTCCATTCTAGGGTTGAACTTGGATTCGGTTCAGGCGGGAACCTGCTTCCTTTACTATAAAGTGGACAATTTGGTTACATGGGCTCGGTCCCTCTTTGCTGTTCCCGTCTCTTCACCAGGCGGGATTGCAGCTGGTGGGCCTGTTGGTGGCTGCTCAGAGGTTGTCCCTTATGCTCAGTGCCCTTGGGCTCTTCTGCAACTTGTATTGTAAATGCTGGACTGGGTTCCAGCTTCCCTGGAGCTGGGTCTGTGTACCTTTCCACCTTGGTACGGTGGTTCCTCTTGAGACGGTTGTACTCAAGGAACCAGTCAGGGGGCACCCCCTTCCTTGCGTCTTCCTGTAGATGGATACCAAATCTATCAGGTTGACGGAGGGGGGGGGTTCTTCTAAAATCCCCTGTGATTCCAGAGGAGGTGGGACCTTTAGGGATCCATTCACCATCTATTTTTGAAGCGGTAGGCTTTCAGGTTGGCTCTATCTCGCTGGACTTCTCCTTTGTGGGATCTGTCTATTTGGGGGCTCCTTGGCCTGTATTAATTATCTGTGTGGACTCGGAGCAGGATGATCCTCCAGGAAGGTATCTAACCCTGATCTGGGTGGAGGACAGTGTTCCCTGCATATCAGCGATATTCGCTCCGGTGGATGTCCTTCTGTGACAGGATGTGCTAATTCTTGTGTCTCTATGTGATCCATCTGGTGTGGATCTTTTTGGGCCCGTCACTATCATAGGTTCTAGTTTCCCTGTCCCAGTTTGTTCTGACCTTGGTCATGAGGCTTAGTAACTTTATGGCTGGACATTCTATTCTGTATGTCTTATCTTCATTCACCCCGCTAGGCGGGGTTCTGCGCAAGTTTGCTCTGGAAGGGGGAACCAGTTATACTGGGGGCCCCTGGGTGGCCTAGTGGAGTGTGGTTTGCAGATGTGGTACTGAGGACAGCGGACCTGTACGTTCTGTCAGGAGTGCTGATCTGCTCACTCAGGCCCCCTTTTTTATTTCACCCCAATCTACAGGCTCTGGTATGGATGGCCTGACGGTTGATTCATCCACCTTGATGGAGATGGGCTTATCTTCTGGGTGACTGTGACTTCTGGAAGCCTAGGAGTTGGCTTCTTCTTCCGTCTATTGTTGGGTATGGCATACCCATATTGATTGGTGTGAGTCTTGGTCTCTCCCCTGTTGGGCGCTCTCTGTTCCCAGGGGTCTAGAGTTATTACTGCATCGGTTGGAGTTGGCTCTCCTACTCTGTTCTCTGGAGGTTCAGGTTCTGCCCTGTCCGCCTCCATGTAGAAGTCCTTGCTCAGTTTTTTGCCTTGGTTAAATATTCTTTTGGGGATTGCTCAGGTGCCTCCCCCACGTAGTTCTAGGGTCCCTGTTGGGATTTGCATTTTATTCTGTTTTCCTTGCGGGGTGTTTCCCCTTGGACCTATTCCGGATGCTGTCTGACTGTTCTTATCCACGAACTTGTCCTTCCGGGGGCTGTTACTTCAGTCTGACGTGTGACTGAGCGAGCGGCTCTGTTTAGCTAGCCCTCGTTCTTTTATCTATACACCAAGATGAGGTGGTGTTCCGCTTTACGCCGGACCTTCTGCCTAAAGTGGTGTCTTGGGCTCATATATTTAAGACATTCTTTCTTCTGTGCCTTATTCCTAGTAACGCTGAAGCAAGGGGATCTACTTTCCCTCAACAGGTGCTGGAATTTTTTTCCTGGATTGTCTCTTGTCCCTTAGGGGGACTGATGCCCCTTGGGGTTTGTGACCTACATCTGCATGTGCCTGATCTCGTCTGCTTCCAGGGGTTAAGCGGCCTTTGGCCTAGCTTACTTGGATGGATGGATGTCCTTTCTGGTCCTAGGGAAGGTTTGGCTTCTTCCTGGGCTACTGTTAGCATTGATCTTGTCAGGCTGTTACTCAGGCCTGCTCCTTTAAGGGGAAGTGTTTCTTCTCATTCTATTTCTGATTCCACTGGTGCCTTGGTATCTTTGGGCTTTAAAGCACCAGGTTTTGTTGCACAAGTTTGCTAAACCGCTACTTGTTTTTTTGTTCGTACCTTTTCAAAGGTTTTTATGATGTTGACGTTGGAGCCTTTGCTCAGGTCGCTCTTGGTAGCAAGGTTTGCAGGTGACAGTGCTTTAACTGTCTGCTGTGCTGTGCCTTTTTTGTTGGGGATCCCGCCCTACTTTATGGACACTGCTATTGGATGTCCCAAGTGTAAGTATTATATCTGGAGCAGGACATACTGTATACTTAGAATAATACAATTCTGTGAAATACTCGCCTGTGGAATTGGTATTATACGTATACAGTACGTCCTGCTCCATCCCACCCCGGTTTTTGCATTATTCTGGATCCCCTGTATGGTGATTGTTATCATTACCAGTTGTTTTTTGGTGGTTAAATTCTCCCGGCTTCTTGTTCACTGCTTTTCAATGCTGTGGATTTGTGGGAGGTCCCCGGGTATATGAAGGGCCGGGAGGAGCCTGCTTTTTGCATGTCTGCAGTGCACAGCACCCTCTGGCGGAGGATTACCCAAGTGTAAGTATTATATCTGGAGCAGGACGTACTGTATACGTATAATACCAATTCTACAGGTCCATGGTTACGGGCGCACCGCCCGCAGTGACACTTCCGCCCGTGACTGTGCGCTGTGTCATTTCCGGCTACGTCATGGTCGGGCGCTTCGCCTGCTCGGCCGTTCCATCTGGATGTGGTATGGCGCGGCGTTGGGCGGGTATAAAAGGTGAGCATTATTTTTTAATCATCCCCTCGCCCAAGCAAGAAGCGGTCCAGCTGGTCGCGAAGCGCAGGTGGTTTACCCGCACTGTCCTTTGTATTCCTCCCCGATTGCTGCTCCTTTTTGGATAGATAAGTATCATTTGTGCACTTTGGTTTGATTCTGTTCTTGTTTGTGTCACTTGACCCAGCACTCTGCACTTTAAATTTTCTTATCTTCATATATGCACTATATGGGAATATCATTACAAATACTCGGTGCAATATGAAGTATTCCTAGAATATTGACTTGTGTGTTTTTCATCTGTATATTCAAATTCTGAGTGTTATTATTGCCAATTATGCACTTTTTGGTGAAGTTAGGTTGTGAGTAATTTATATATGATTGGGTTTTTTTGTGCCGGCACAAAGACATTTAAAGGTATATTTTACAACATCTATTGTATGGTTGTATGGTTTAGCACATTATTTGGATAGCTTTTTGTAGGTTTTTTATTTGTGAGCAAGCAGTAATTTTGTATACCATGTGGGTCCTTTAGATATAAATAATATATATTGGCCAGTGTGGCGGGTATTTGTAAAGTGTTTGTATTGTTGGTTTTAAAATGTCTTGTCTAATGCTTTCTGAATAAAATTTGGATTGGATTCTTTATTGGTTGTGCTTCCTTATTGGTGATTTCTGGGGGGGTATATACCCCAGAATCTACCTCTATTGTATGGTTTGATGTAATTAGTGAGCACGCCTTTATTGTTTTAATATTTGCGGTGCACCATAATATATTAGATGCATTTAGCTCAGCGGGGGGTCTCACTCGGACCTGGTGCTGCTCGTGGCCAGCATTGAGCAACAACTGGCCCGTCCTGCCATGGGCAAGGCCTCTAGCAAGAAGAGGCACCTGGACGCGGACTTGTCCCTCTTTGCCGATGAGGACGAGGGATTTGATGTCTATGGCGGCCGTGACTCTCTGAAGGAGGAGGAGTAGTTCCGTGACTGGGATTCCTCTGGGGATCTACATGGCGAGTATGATAGTGACCAAGGGTCTTCCTCAGATGAGGATTCTTGGCTCCCGGATGATACCGATAGGCAAAGAAATAGCAGGGTGAGCTCTTCCTCCCTGACAAGCAACGCTTGGAGTTCCCGGAGCAGGGCCATTTGTCCAATATGGCCCTCAAGGAGTGGGAACGGCCCAACAGGTTACCTTCAGTGCCCAAGGGGTTGGATAGAAGGTATCCCTTCTCGGCGGACTTGGTTCGCCGATGGTCGTGCCCCCTTGAGGTGGACGCTCCAGTCCTGGGGCTGTCCAACACTTCGGTCATGCCATCTCCCAACACCACAACTTTGCGCGATAACGCTGACCGGCGTATGGATCAGCTGGCTTGTCATGCCTTCACCTTTGTAGAGGCTGGTTTGCGTCCGGTCTGCGCCGTGGTTATTGTGGCCATTGCTATAAAAAAGGTCACTCGCCTTGCTGAGGCCGCCCGGTCTCGCAAGAAAACGGAGGATTATAAGGACCTTTTTGCTTTGTTCTGACTTTATTGCCTTTGTGCTATGTGCCATGGATGACGCCGTCCGGCTTGGTGGTAGGGCCTCGGCCCTGTTGGTTGCTATGCGTAGGTCTGTCTGGTTGCGTCAGTGGGCGGCTGACACTGCCGCTAAGTCTCTTACTGGGCTTCCCTTCACTGAACTCGCGTCTTTTCGGTCAGCATCTTGATGTTCTGGCCAAGGATGGCAGGCTCTCCCAGCGTAGAAAGCAGGCTTGGCCCTTTCGTGGATACTCTTCCTTTCACCCTTCAAGGGGAGGTCGTGGGTCCTCCTCAGGTGGTCGCAGAGACTCTTGGGGTCAAGGCAGATCCCGCGGTCGCCCCGGTCTCTCCTGGGGAACCAAGCCCACCCCCCCCCCCCCAAGGCCCCTCAGGCATAAGGAGGCGCCCTCACCCATCCGGGTGGGGGGACGGCTTCGGCTTTTTGCTCATGTCTGGAGACTGCGCGTCTCCTCCGGTTACAAGATAGTTTGCAGCCTGGCCGCCCCCAAGATTCCTCTGGTCCCGGATCTCTCAAAATCCTGGGACGGCTCAGAGCCTGCGGTTGGCCGTACAACATCTTCTGGCATCCGGAGTGATTTGTCCGGTACCCCTTAGGAGCAGGGTCGAGGGTACTACTCCATCCTGTTCACGGTGCCCAAGGAGGACAGCTCCCTGAGGGCCATCCTGGATTTAAAGGGTCTCAACAAATTTGTCAGATTCAGGCATTTCCGCATGGAGAGCTTACGCTCGGCTGTGAGTTCCCTTCGGCCGGGCGATTTCATGACCACAGTGGACATCAAAGATGCCTACCTTCATGTTCCGATCTTCCTAGGTCATCAGAGGTTCTTGAGGTTCGCTCTGGGGGATCGTCACTACCAGTTTGTGGCCTTGCCGTTCGGCATCACCTCTGCTCCTCGGGTGTTCACCAAGGTGTTGGCGGGTGTCATGGCTCTACTGAGAAGCCAGGGCATTCGCATTCTTCCTTACTTGGACAACCTATTGATTGCTGCTCAATCTCTTCATCATGCCGAGAGGGATACTGAGGTGGTGATGTCCACTCTCAAGTCCTTCGGCTGGTTAATCATTTATCCCAAGTCTTCACTATCTCGGTGGCGAGGTCCTTCCTGGGCATGATGCTGGATACTTTTCAGGTCAAGGTATTTCTTGCTCAACAGAAGGTGGAGGGCATTCAGATGCAGGCGCGGGCGCTGATGTAGTGTCCTCATCCCTCCATCCGTCTGGGGATGCAGTTGGTGGGCCTCATGGTGTCTTGCTTCGAGGCGGTTCCGTTTGCTCAGTTCCACATGAGACCTCTTCAGTTACCTCTCTTGTCTGTTTGGGATCGGAATCAGGAGTCCCTGGAGCAGGAATTTGCTCTGTCCCCTCTGGCCAGGCAGTCCCTCTCGTGGTGGCTGGACTTGAATCTTCTAGTGGGCAGGTCCTTTCTGCCTCCGTGCTGGGAGATTGTCACCACGGACACCAGTCTGACCGGTTGGGGGGGGGGGGGAGTTTGGCAATTGCTGAAGTTCCAGGGCCAGTGGGGTCCCCAGGAGGCCCATGCGTCCATCAACCTTCTGGAGTTGAGAGCGATCAGGTTGGTTCTCTTCCAGTTGACTCCCCACCTATGGGGTTGTGCTGTACAGGTCCGCTCGGACAATCAGACGGCGGTTGCCTACATCAATCATCAGGGAGGGACTCGGAGCAAGCGAGCCCTCAAGGAAGTGTCCCTGATCTTGTCTTGGGCAGAGGAGAATGTTCCCTGCATCTCGGCGGTTTTCATCCCGGAGGTGGAGAACCAGGAGGTGGACTCCCTGAGCAGGGGGTCATCTCGTCTGGGGGAATGGTCTCTCAGCAACAAGGTATTTCAAGTCCTGTGCCGCCGCTGGGGCCTGCCGGACGTGGACTTGTTTGCGTCCCGTCACAATCACAAGCTTCCAAGATTCGTCTCCCTGTCAAAGGATCCTCTGGCCTTCGCCACAGACGCGCTAGCAATTCCTTGGATGGAATTTCGGCTCCTTTATGCATTTCCTCCCTTTCCTCTGCTGGGTCGTGTGCTGAGCAAGATAGCCCAGGAGGGGGTACCGACCATTCTAGTGGCCCCCCGCTGGCCGAGGAGGATATGGTTTGCGGCCGTCGTTCAGATGGCAGTTGATCAGTATGTCTTGCTTACGCCCTGATCCAGAGCTCCTCACTCAGGGGACAGCTGCTCTATCCCAATTTACAAACGCTGGCTTTGACGGCTTGGCTGCTGAAACCTCCATCCATCCATCCATGAGTAAGGGATTGTCGGCTTTGGTTGTCAATACTTTGATTCAGGCTCGGAAGAAATCTTCGTCTATGATTTACTACAGGTTCTGGCATGCTTACATTACTTGGTGCGAGTCTAAGTCTCTTTCTTGTTGTACCTTCTCCATTCCCAGGATTCTGGAGTTTTTACAGCATGGCATGGAGTCGGGTCTACAACAGTGCCCTCAAAGGACAGGTTTCGGCTATGGCAATTTTTTCCAAAGATCTTTCGCCAATCATAGGCTTGTCAAACCTTTTTTCCAGGGAGTTGCTCATGTGCGTCCACCGCGTAAGCCTCTGCTACCGGTTTGGGATTTAAACTTGGTGTTTTCTGCTCTACAGGTTCCCCCCTTCGAGCCTCTGCGCGATGCCGCTCTGTCCATTCTGACTCTTAAGGTGGCCTTTTTGGTCGCTATCACTTCGATGCGTCGCGTCTCTGAGCTGGCGGCGCTTTCCATGAAACCTCCTTATTTTGAGCGGCATCAGGATAAGGTGGTGTTCCGTCTTAAGCCGGATTTTTTGTCTTACCTTCCTTGTGTCCTGCCCCTTCTAATTCTAAGGAACGGACCCTTCATTCCCTGGATGTGGTCAGGGCGCTCAAATTTTATTTGGTCGCCACTGAGTCTTTTCGGAAGTCTGATGCTTGCTCTGTTTGTTCTTCCTGCCGGGCCTAGGAAGGGCTTGCCTCCAGCCAAATCCACTATCAGTAAGTGGATCCGACAGGCGGTGGTGCAACCTTACTCTGCTAAAGGGAAGGAACCTCCCTTCCATGTTACTGCTCACTCTACTAGGGCTATTGGTGCTTCTTGGGCTTTTCAGCACCAGGCTTCGGTTGCACAGGTTTGTAAGGCCGCTACTTGGTCTTCAGTTCATACTTTTGCTAAGTTTTACAAGGTTGATGTTAGGGCCTCAGCTGATGCTGTCTTTGGCCGCAAGGTGCTTCAGGCGGTAGTGGCTTGAACTGCCGTTGCTCACTAGGGATCCCACCCTATTTTTAATGTACACTGCTGTTGGATGTCCCAGACGTAATGATTGAAATGAAGCAAGTCATGCTGTACACAAGGAAAAATACAATTCTGTGATTACTCACCTGTAGAATTGTTTTTACTGTGTACAGCATGGCTTACTTCATCCCTCCCTTGTTATCGTTGTCCTTGGTTGCCGCTTTATGGTGATTTTGTTTAAAAGGGTTCTCTTGTAGTGGGCCGGTGTATTATGTTAACTTGGTTTTCTCTCCCGGCTTCTTGGTTTTCTCTCCCGGCTTCTTGCATTACTGCTTTTCAAACAGTGGGAGTCTCTGGGTAATTCTTGGCCTTTTATGGGCCAGGAGGAGCCACAAATCTTCTGCAGTCAACTGCGCCACCTTGTGGTGGAATACCCAGATGTAATGATTGAAATGAAGCAAGCCGTGCTTTAGACAGTAAAAACAATTCTACAGGTGATTAATCACAGAATTGTATTATTACGTACCTGGCTTTCCCCCCTGCTAGTGGCCCAAAAAAAGAGAAAAGACCCTCACCTGACCCCTCGATCAATCTGGCCCGGGTCTGCTCTTCAACTTGGGGTTCTCAGATTTCCCCCCCCCTCCCTTCCCTGCCTCCCCGTTGCTGCTAGCCCCACCTCTTGTGGGCGGGTGGATGTCATCCTGTGACATCATCCCGCTCCTGGTGCTGAGCAGTCAGATGTCGAGAGTGATTACTGGAGGGAGGTTGGGTTGTAGGGGGCTGTGATCCTCTGCCCCCCCCCCCCCACCCCCCGGCAAGCTGTCATCTGAGCTCCATGGGACAGGATCGCCGAGGGACGCAGGATCGGAGGTGAGTGTTAAGAAAAAATGACTTTTATTTTTATGTGTGGTGTCTTATTTTTACATTTAATCCATGAGACCTCTATACCAGTTCACAAGGCTTAGGGGGCTGGCAAGTCTCCTGCAGCTATGAAGATGCGGCTGCCCCCTGCATTGGTTGGTTCTAACCAATGCTCTATGCCATGCATTATCTGGGGAGTTTCACCCAGTGGGGCGTTCCAAATCTGGATGCTCCAGGGACAAGGACCTATCACCAGGATAGTGAAAATCCTGGTGATGAGTCCACTTTGAATGCCAGTTGCCTAGACTAAATAATCTCAGTGTGCTAAATCGATTCACAGGACAAAAAGCATTACTGTCACACACCTACTTAAATTTGATAATAATAATTAGAATAATTCATAATATAGAATTATTAATAGTAATTTTGTTAATCAAGAAGAGACCAGAGTCAATATGTAAAATATGCAAGTAGTGCAAAAGACACAGTGGCTTCACTTTTGATTTATTTATTTTAATCTTTGTACTTACTCATTCCTTATATCTTCAAAAAGGCCAAACCTTGAAATCCACAGACTGAATATCCCTTTCTTGTTGCTGTAGCTCTGATCAATGCATTTTTGAGTGTCCACCACATAGTGTGTGTGTGTGTGTGTGTGTGTGTGTGTGTGTGTGTGTGTGTATATATAAAATGATCACATGGTACATACCCTGTTGTCCATTTACATATTGTTTAATTTTAAATGATTGTGTTTCCCTTGCCTTCATTTTTGGCAGATTTTAATATTGATGCACCACCTTCATGCAAACCTGCAAAAAAGTACTCCGATATATCTGGACTTCCAGTAAGTTTCTAATGGATGTGTAATGATGTCAAGTCACCTCCTTGGTATTAACAAATTTAGATGCTTGTCATTTTCCCCTGAACAGCTAAAAAAAAAAAAAACTCACATCTATTCAGGATCTTTTGCTGCGTGTCACCTCTTTCCCTGGTGGGTCGCCAGGTCCGGGGGGGGGGGGAAATCTGTCTCGCCCTGCGTGGCAGCTTCTGACATCTTGCTCGCCACCGCAGGGAGGGGCCTTTTAAACTAGTAAGTGAGGGTTTAAATGATATCCTACTCTGCCAGTATAAATGGTCCCTCCCTGTAGCATGAGTGATTGGCGGAAGCTGGTAGTAGCGATCAGACGTCGCAGGGCAACACCCAGAGGCAAGTATAAAAAAAAAAAAAAAATTGTGTGTTTTTACATTTAAAAAATAAAAATGAGCTTGTATCCTAACCCTGATCCCCCCCCCCCCCCAAAGAAACAAGGGAGTGTGGTTAGCCACCCTGCAGCAGTTTGGGTGGGTGATCAATAGCATGACAACAGTCCCAACACCTTTAAGGACCGTTCCCTTCAAGGGGAATGGACTTTGAAATTGTTAGGACGTGACAGCTGCATCTCAGAAAACACTACAAACAATATAACAACATTTTCAGTTTTTTAATCAGAAAAAGTGTTCTGGCTGAGACTTGGTTTTCTCCCCTTTCTTAGCTTTCTATGTTAACTAGCCCCCCTCCTATTCCAGGCGAAAGGTTTACATCTTTGGACTGTAGTCATGGTGGTCAAGTACTACCTGACCAGAACCAGGAACTTCCGGAAGTTAGAGGAACACACCTGATTTTCACTATTCAGAGTGATGTTCTTCTCAGTGGGACATCCCGAATTAAGATGTCTTACTGTGTGGATGTCCCTAGGTAACTCGCCTTGAAGGGGCAGCCAATCGGCGCTCTTGCTTTCACTAGGCTCTGCTGATGGCTAAGCAGATGAGCTTCACCGAAGGAAGCAGAGTGTGCCGCTGGCCGCATCCCCCGCTCATCTCCTAGCCAACTGTGTGCGGGTGTGCACACGGCTAGTGGTGAGCCAGGATGCAGCTGCTGTGAGGGCTCTGGGACAAGGTGAGTGAAACTGGCCTTCGGGGAACTCGGATGGCCCTGGAGTTTTTTAGACTCTGATGATCCTATTTAATGTTCCTAACTTTTGCTCATGAATGAGCCACCATTAGTAGGTGAATTATGATGGTAGGATCTCCCATTTGGTTCAAGAACAGTTGGGTATTTGTGGGCGCTTTCATCATAGCGTGTGTAAATAGTCGGCTTGTAAAAATATTTTTAATATTCATATTTTAATCTTCATTTTCTTTGTTCTTTTAGGCCAGTTACACTGACCCTCAGAGTAAGCTTCGATTTAGCACAATTGAAGAATTCAATTACATAAGGATGCTTCCCACAGATGTTGTAACTGGATATCTGGCGTTAAGAAAAGCAACCAGCATAGTATCCTGAAGATTACCTAATGGCTTACATTTTACATTGTAATTTATGCTACAATATGAATGCAACATGCTTGTATATACCATTAAAATATATATATTTTGTCAGTGTTTTAAAAATCACAAACTCCTAAGAGATTTTTCATAGCATGGGTTTCCAACTGGTGGTATGGGAAAACCTATTAGGTAGTATTAGGCATGGCTATCCTGATCTCCTGCCTTCCAAAAGTTGATGAAATCCTATATATCTTATGCATTTTCAGCACAGTTTTAGGTGATAACCCATATGTACCACCCAGGTAGTACTTGAGATAATTAGAAAATGAAATGTGTTTAATGAAAAAAGGTTGGGAGTACCCGTGTGTGACACACACACACACAATGCTCTACTAACAGCTGTTCTCCGAATGTCAAATGCATAGAAAGGGAGTTGTATTTTGGGAGGCAGGTAATGGGGGTTAATGGCAAATCAATGGCAAATTTCCTATAGGTCACAGATCTCATTTAAATTCTAGGGAAACTTATACTCATAAAGGGGAGTTTGTCCAATAGGCAGCTACAATTTCTGGTCTTCAAAACTTGACCCCGTGCAAGTGGATGTGGGGTATTTCAGCATGGGTCTAGTGTAACTCTTTAAATGCTAGCTACGTGAATTTGATGTAGGTGCCTTTCCAACCGTTAAGTGCCATCTACATGAAATTTCAGCGACAGGAGAGGTCCCAAAAGAGGGTCCCCTCTTCTGCCTCGGAGACCCACCAAACTGAAAAAAACGCTCTAAGACATTTTCAAATAAAATATTGCTACTATGCGCACTATCAAGGGTTAAATTTTAAAAACGCGTCGGGCGGGATCTCTCTGCAGTGCTTTTACCTCGGACGAGAGAAGCCATAACAAAGCGAGTGCCTCCGTGACCCGCGGCCGGCAAAACGGAGCTCGGCGCTGCCCGGTACACTTTTTATTTGAAGTCTTTATTTGAGATAAGGAAGTGATATAATACCTTGCCTTAATGCATCACAGGATTGGCATTTCTATTTTGATACGCAAGCTCACAAGTATTTTTACGGTAAGCACAATAAAGCTGGCTGTTTAGCTCTATGGTTTTAATGGACTCACGCTATTTTTGTTTAAATTTTGGTTTCACAATATTATATTGCATATTTTTGGAGCAAATTTTAAAGGATGATATGCGAAACCTGGAGCTATTCTCTTATGCCTATCCCACTGGGCCAGCAGTTTGCAGGGTCTACCAGTCAGTGTCAAGTCAAGGGGGCTAATTTAGTCTCAGAGTTGTATATACTGCAAATGGAAATATATTGTGTTCACCGTATTCCCCTCACCCTTATAGCAGACTAGGGACATTATTGTTAAACCTCATTTCTTCAACACCAAAGAGGCTGTTATTCAGAAAGTGGAGGAAACATCTTGCACTGAAGTGAGAGGCATCAAAGTCCAAATTTATATGGATATCGTTATATTCCAAGTATGTCACACACCCCGCTTCCACTATTCATGACATATGGGTTATGGTCCAGTAGAGGGCGAACTTCTGCAGAGATGAAGGCAAAAAAGAAGCCCCTCCTGGTCCATAAATACCGTGGACCTCCCACATGTTCCCCAGTTCCTTCTCTGCAGGACGGCGAGCAAGTCAGAAGATGTCTGCTTCTCTTCCTTGCAGGTAAGCCGGGCTTACACCCGGCCATTTTTTGCCCTATTTCTGCCCGGACCTTTATACATTAAGCACAATGGCTGCAGGTCCGGGCGAGGGTAGGAATCGCCTTAATAGGTGTTTAGGGAGTCATGCTCCCCCATGAGCCCCATATAGAGGGGTAGGCGGAATCCGGGTTGGTGATCCTGGGTTGGTGCTGCACATTATTTGGCTGGTCGCCATTTTTCGCTTCTGCTGAGGGGAGCTTCGTCCCCTCAGGCTGCGGTGTTAAGGGGGCGGGGCCGGGCGCTTGCACGTTCCCGGGGCCCGTCCCCCCCCTTCTGGTTTGGAGCCAATTGCGGAGCCCAGCCCACGTATGGGTACCGCACTGCTGGTTGTGTGAGTAGGGGGGTGGGGCCAGGTGCGATCCGCGCTGGCCCGCCCCTTCTTCCTCTGAGCTGATGAGCAGTGGCAGCCATCGTACAAAGCATGTGAGTGCCCTCCCGGGCTCTCCCCTTTTATTTACCTGACTTAGCCAAGTGCCCCATTCTGTCAGGGGACAGCGCTAGTCCTTTGTCAACTTTTCCTTGTTTTATGAGGATATATTTAATATATATATTAGTGTGCATGTGCTTATGGCCACTCCTTTGTGTCTTTCAGGAGGACTCCCTGTTCCTTGCTTAAAAGGGGGTTCTCCCGTCCCTAGGGTCCCTAGCAGAAATTTGGGGCACTTAAAAATCCTCCCACTTGGGACTTAAGGGGCATCCCGGGTTGCTTACCAGCGTAATTTTCTCGGGTCATTGCGACTATCTTAAAATCACCATATGGAGGCTCCACACCATACCGGGCTCAGGCTCCCCTTGGGACAATCCCGGCTATGTGTGGGTTGTGGGGTATCCCTTACGGGGGAGAATGTACCTATTTGCATACCATGTGCGCAACAGGCCATAGCGGCGCAGTCGGGACCCCAGGCGTCTGGGTCAGTGCCGCCCGCCTCTCCTACCCCACCCTGCATCATCCGTACCCCAAGTGACACTGTCATTAGTGGGGAGTCGCACTCGGATGTATGTGCCAGGCTGGCCAACCTCGAGAAAATTATTTCTAGCTCAGTGGGCCGAAAGGCCACTGCTAACAAAAGGCATCTGTCGCCGGTAATTGATTTTGATGATTATGACTCACCTGATTGGGCTGATTATTCCCCGCTTGAGGAAGGGGAATTGTTTGAGGAATCTGAGACTGAGGAATTGCAGTTCTTTGATTCTGATGCCGGGCAGGCGCTGGGGGGTGCCGTTGATACCCCCAGGGTCCTGACCCATCTGTTAGAGGTTCTGGATATTTCCCCACCAGCGGAGGCCCCTCTGAAGAAGGGGGAATTCTTTGGGTTCTCTAAGCCCCGCTTGGCATTTCCAAATCAGGATCATTTTGACAGCATGATTCTTAGAGAATGGGAGAAGCCGAGTCGCCTTCACGGTGTTCCTCAGGGATGGGATAGGAAGTATCCCTTTCCGATGGACGCGGTGAAGCGCTGGTCTTCCCCCCCCCCCCCCCCCGAGGTTGATGCGTCCATTTTAGGATTGTCCAACACCTCCGTTGTGCATGCTCCTGACGCCACTACCCTTAAGGATGGCGAGGACAAGCGCATTGATCAGATGGCATGTCATGCCTTTGCCAGTGTGGGTTCTGCCTTGCGGCCTGTCTGTGCATCGCCACTCGTCGTGGCCACCAGGTCGGAGATCAGGGACATGTTAAATGGGTCCCAGCTCAACCCGGACAGCGTTGAATTCACAACCCTTAAGAGGTGCGAATTGTTCATGAATTTTTTTTTGTCGGCTATGGACGATACTATTACCATGTGTAGTAGAACTTCGGCCCTGTTGGTGGCCATGCGCCGATCGGTCTGGCTGCGCCAGTGGGTGGCTGACATTGCGGCCAAGAAGTCACTTACAGCTTTGCCCTTTTTGGGAACGCGGCTGTTTGGAGACAAATTGGATTCTGTGGTGAAGGGTGGGAAGCTACCTCAGCATAAGAAGCTGCATCGCTCCTTTGAGGGGCAAGCTCCTTTAATCCTTCCTTTCGTGGTGCCAGAGGGGGCAGAGGTCTTGCCTACTCTGGCTTTAGAGGTGATTCTTGGAACAGAGGTAGAGGACGTGCCCGTCCAGCCCTACCCTACCCTACCCCCAAGCTCACTGCCAAGCCAGCTCTACAATGAGGGGGCGCCCTCACCCTTGCGGGTGGGGGGACGGCTGCGGCTCTTCTTCCAGGTATGGGCCCAGGAGGTCACAGACAAGTGGATATTGAAAGTCGTCTCGTCTGGGTACCAACTGGAGTCGAGTCCCGGCCTCCTCCCAGATTCCTAAGGTCTCGGGTGCCATCAGATCCTCGGGCGGCGCAGGGGCTCCTGTTGGCTGTAAAGAATTTCCTGGACATGGCGGTCATATGCCCGGTGCCTCTTTCAGAGAGAGGCCGGGGCTATTATTCCAACCTCTTCACGGTTCCCAAAAAGGATGGCTCCATAAGACCCATCCTGGATTTGAAGCTTCTCAACAGGTTCATCAGAACCAAGAAGTTCCACATGGAGACTCTGCGTTCAGCCATCGGTTCTCTTCGTCAGGGGGATTTCATGACGTCCATAGACATCAAGGATGCTTACCTTCATGTACCAATTTTTCACTTTAAACCAGATTTCCTTCCTAAGGTGGTTTCTGCCTTCCATCTCAATCAGGATGTAGTTCTCCCTTCCTTGTGCCCTAAGCCTAGCAATGACAAGGAGAGGGTTTTGCACTCTTTGGATGTGGTTCGTTGTGTTAAGTACTATTTGGTTGCTACTTCTCCTTTTCATAAGACGGACACCTTGTTCGTGGTGCCTTGTGGGCCCAGAAAAAGTTTGGCTCCCGCCAAGTCTACCATTAGTAAATGGATATGCCAGGCCATTGTTGGGGCCTATTCTGCTAAGGGGAGGGTTCCTCCTTTTAAGATCACTGTTCATTCTACTCCTGCTGTTGGGGCTTCCTGGGCTTTTCAGCACCAGGCTTCTGTTGAACAAGTTTGTAAGGCTGCTACTTGGTTTTCTGTTCATACTTTTTCCAAGTTTTATAAGGTTGATGTGCGGGCCTCAGCGGATGCTGTTTTTGGGGTTTTGCAAGCTGAAGTGGTTTACATTGGTGCATTTTTTTGCTGTATTTGGATCCCCACCCATGACGGACACTGCTATTGGATGTCCCATATGTCATGAATAGTGGAAGCGGGGTGTGTGACATACTTGGAATAATACCATTTTGTGATTACTCACCTTTAAAATGGGTATTATAAGTATGTCACACACCCCGCTTCATCCCGCCCTTTTGTATTCTGGATCCTTTATATTGTGAACCTTTTATGGTTAGGAATGTTTTATTAGTTCTTCCTGGTCCCCTTACTGCTGTCATATACTGGGGAATGTGTGGGAGGTCCCAGGTATTTATGGACTGGGAGGGGCTTCTTTTTCGCCTTCATCTCTGCAGAAGTTTGCCCTCTACTGGACCATAACCCATATGTCATGAATAGTGGAAGCGGGGTGTGTGAGACATACTTATAATACCCATTTTAAAGGTGAGTAATCACAAAATGGTATTTTTGCAGAGAAGGAGAGTACTGAAGCCAATAACTCTGTAATTTCAGTTTAGGGCATCAAATATGAATAGATGCACCCTTTATAACTGAGATTCCAGTACAAACCGCAAACGTATTCAATCTCTACGTTGGAAGAAGGGAAGATCCTTCCTTCTTTAGAATTTAAATTTGAAATAGAAAGTCCTTCGAGGTCCCTAACCAACAGGGCCACCCTGCTTTATCTAGACCAATTTCACCAATCTGGGAAAGTCCCTGGAAACTGCTATCTGGAATAGAAGTAGTTTCAGGGGGATGAGGTCAGTTATGGTTATTGTCAGCTTGTTTTTTTTTTTTTTTTTTAATTATTTGGTGGGTAATGATAGATCAGAAATGTTTTCCTATTTTACTAGCAATATTTTTTTCATTTTTTTTTTCTTCCTTTCTTCTCTTGTTTTTCTCTCTACCTCTCCTTCCCCTCCCTCCTCCTTTTTTTTTTTTTTTCTTTTAGTTATGCTTTTACAAAGAGATTTAGGTAAAAGACAGTAAGAGTGAATATAGTATTAAGGGGTCTCACATTAAATGTTGGGGTATAATGTAATTATTAAGAATAAGTTGAAATTTGTGTTGAATTGAATTTATACACATGGTTGTTAACACAAATTTGGATGAAGATTAAGATGTTTTTTTTTCACGATTTGAGGGGATCTTTGGGCACAGAAGGGGAGGTCTAAAGTTGAGCTGAGGACTTTAGTTAGAATAGAGCTAAGATCACTGAGCGGTTTTCCTCTAGAGGTTAGGAGGCATACTGGTCATGTAAATGTTGAGATAGAAGAAATAAGATGGTAGGAGGAGTATGCTAATAAATATGAATACACGTTCATGTGGGGGCGTATGTATGTGTACGCATAGATATGTAGATTTATTTGTGAGTGTATACTTATTTTGTTTTTGCTGTTTTTCTTTTTTTATCCCCCCCCCTCTTAACTCTCTTTCCCTTTATAATGTTTTTATAATGAGAAGAGGAAACATTTAGGGGAGATATTTTTTAGTGGAGCATATTACACATAAATTGTAGTAGGAGCAATAAATAGTGTCCTTATACAATTGTTTGAAAATGCAAATTGTAGGATAAAGGTTAATTCTCTTTTTTATGGGTATATTCTCTATGTACTAGGTGGCAGTAATGCTTATCGGCGTGGAATGGACAGCGCAATCTATTATTGTGATCTGACAGGATTTAAAAAAAAAAAATTTTCTTCTTTCTCTCCTTTTTTTAATTTTTTTTCTACTTTCCCCCTTTTTTTCTCTCCCTCTTGGAGGTGAGGAGATATCGATTGAAAATAAGCTATAGGTTAAAGGTATGTTCACATATGATAAAAAATAATAAAATACTTTTTCATCAACACCGCGCTATATTTAAACAATCAGTCCACATACATTAAATTATATCTGCTAAATATATATAACCAATAAATTCACGCTGGAGTAATTTAGACTTTGTTGGATCAGTCTATGTTTGTATAAAATATTGTTCTCTGTAAGTGAATATCACCACAAAACTCCGCGGAAGATAATTATTCCTTCTAATTAAAAGTTCCTTTTAGCAAGAATATCCACCTCTGGTGTGACTTAGAATCAGACCTTTGTGCACACTCCCACCACCATATCTTAAATGCACGTACCAGATTGCCAATCAATCGCTTGCAATAGGGTTAAGATCCTCTTTAAAGTGTTACAGCTTATTTGTATTATTCCAAACCAAATGTAGGATATACTGGGGATAAATTATAATAACTGGATCCTCCTTAATTATCCAAAGCTCTTTAAAAATCCGTCATTCCAAGGTTTTATCTCAGAAGTAAAAATAAAAGCACATAGCATAATACCCTTTAAAATTTCAAAGCACCTGCTAGTATTTATTGAGCTTACCAGCAATCACAATATAAAACGCATTCCAAAACCAAGCTTCAAACTTAATGTTCATACAGAGCGCTGTGAAGACCTCTTATGTTTTTCACTCACGCTACTCCTCTGTATAATTTGTATCAAACAATGCAGCTGCGTATCTCCTCACCGCTTCCTCGGCCGCCGGACACGGGAGCGCTCGCTGCCTTCCCTCCTCAGTAGCTACGTTGTGTCTCTTCACAGTGCAAGCCCGTGGGGCAATCTGGTACGTGCATTTAAGATATGGTGGTGGGAGTGTGCACAAAGGTCTGATTCTAAGTCACACCAGAGGTGGATATTCTTGCTAAATGGAACTTTTAATTAGAAGGAATAATTATCTTCCGCGGAGTTTTGTGGTGATATTCACTTACAGAGAACTATAGGTTAAAGGTAGATGACTAGACTTCCACCATATAAAATAATTTTGCTCAATCTACTTGGTTTTGATTCCCTGCTTAAGGGGAGTAAGGCTTTTTATGTTTATAAGTCAGGGGGCTGAGATTTTGCTACGCCAGGAGACTCATTTCTTGAGGAAGACTTTGCCAAGATTCTTAT
Organism: Gastrophryne carolinensis; assembly: GCA_027917425.1. Lineage (NCBI taxonomy): Eukaryota > Metazoa > Chordata > Amphibia > Anura > Microhylidae > Gastrophryne > Gastrophryne carolinensis. Next base: position 222,817,865 of record CM051239.1, on the reverse strand, counting down.
GTAGCAAATTTCCCTATTTTTCATGTCTAGGGCCGCCGAGAAGAAGTGATAATCAGTTCTCTTTTCATTTATGGAACAAGTGGCAGATAAAGAGGGGAGGTGTTTAATGGTGAGAAACACAATAGGAGAGGCTTTGGTCTCCATTATTAGTTACTATGCCCCTAACATTGGACAAGTGAAATTTTTCCAGGAGATGTTTGGAGAGCTAGACCACAAATTAGAAGGTACTATAATTTGTGGAGGGGAGTCTAACATGGCCTTGGATGCTGCTATATATAAGTCAGTTCCTAGGAAGACCAACCTTAGAGCACCCTCCAAAAGTAGTACAAAACTGGCAACGATTCTGGCAACACAAGGGCTAATTGACACCTGGGGGGAATGTAACACCACAATAAGGGATATTCTTAGTATACAGTACGTCCTGCTCCAGATATAATACTTACACTTGGGTTATCCTCCGCCAGATGGCACTGCACTGCAGAGACATGTAAAAACAGGCTCCTCCCGGCCCTTCAAATACCCAGGGACCTCCCACAAATCCCCAGATTTCTCTGCAGTGCTGACTGCGAAGACATGAAGTATTACTCTCTTGCAGGTGAGCGGAGCTATTAAAGCCTGCGGCTCTGTTGGGCTACTCCCACCCGTCCTCCTTGTGATGTGCCTACCAGCCTGGGCTGCGCTGGTTGGGTGAAGGTAGGCAGCACCATGCGTGCTTATGGAGTCACTCTCCACCGCAGTCCCCCACCAAAGGGTGGGCGGTTTAGGCTGATGGTGAGCCTCTAGGGGATGCCCCTCCTGCATTATTGCCCCATACCCCATGTGCAAAGGGTCGCCATCCTCCCTCGTTCCCCCCATAGCTCGGGGGGAAAGAAAGGAGGGGGTGTGTGTGGTGGTCTTAGTGTATTGAGTTACACGTTATGGCCTTAGCATTGTCCTTGACATATACTGTATGTCAGAGCCACGCTGTTTGCTTTTGATTGTATATCGGCCGCCGTCGCGCGAGTCTTTTGCCTTTATTGGATGTGCATGCGCCGGGCGGCGTCGTCACCTCAGACGCTACGGCGTCTTCATTGGCAAATCTTTTTTTCTAAGTGTGTCATACTCTCGCGTCCCTTGACTGCGTTGACTACTGTCTCAGAGCTTCACGCTCTTCGGGGGCGGGGACCTGGCTTGGCGCACTCTGCGTCACAGCCCGCTCTGGCCCGCCCTTCGAGGTTCGCTTGGCATCATTTAGATGCTCGTCGCGCACGGTAACGGTCCTCCTCCTCCCTCGGTCTGTAATTGCCCTCGCGGGCGATTTTCATCATTCTTGCTCACTGTGCATGGCTCTGACATCACTATTCCCATTATGTCTTTCAGACGGTCGAATCCAGTGGCTTCTCCCGGCCCGGTGTCATTGCCAGTTGGACCTAGTATAATTACTCCCACTTCCCTGCGGGTCTTTGTGGCATCCAGGGTAGCTTACAGCGGCAATCCCTACTGGCCTATTGGGCCCATTAATCACCATATGAAGGCATCCCAGGATATTGTGAACGGGGTTCCCTCGGGACAAGCCCGGCTGTGTGTAGCTTGTGGGGTCTCACCTATCAGCGGTGACAATGCACGGGTCTCCATCCCTTGTGCACAGCAGGCGCTAATGGTACTTCCCGCCCCTCCTGTGGCCGGGCCTGCACCTTGCCTCACTTCACCTACCCCCCCAAGCCTGAGTCTAACCCCCAATACAAGCGGGGATTCTCATCCTGATGTGGCTACTAGACTGGCCAGTGTTGAAAAATTGCTTGCTAGTTCTGTAGCGCGCAAGGCCACCGCAAAAAAGCGGCACATAATTCCTGACTCTTCTCCTTTCCCTAAGGAGTCTGATGAGTTTTCGCATCTATATGGCTATACCCCTTCGGACGAAGGGGAGCTGTTCTCTGACTCAGGGTCATCTGACGAGAAGTCTAGGGATCATGACGATTCTGGTTCTGATCACTGGACCCCGGATGATACTGATAAACTGCTGGCTCAGATTTTTGAGGTTTTGTCCATCTCTCCCCCTGTTGCGGCTCCCAGGCAAAGGGGCGAGCTATTTCATACTGCTAAGGCTCGATTGGAATTTCCTGAGCAAGCCCATTTCAATAACCTCGTGTTTAAAGAGTGGGAACATCCCAGTAGACTTCCCGGGATCCCTAAGAGTTTGGACAGGAAGTATCCATTTCCTGCTGATATTGTCAAGTGCTGGTCATCACCCCCCGAGGTCGATGCTCCTATTCTAGGGCTGTCTAACACCTCTATTATGCACTCCCCTGACACTACTACGCTGCAGGATTCTGAGGACCGGCGCATTGACCAATTGGCGTGCCATGCCTTTGCATTTAGAGGGGCGGCGCTGCGCCTGGTCTGCGCCTTGGCCATTACTGCTGTGGCGCTCAGGGCCATGGTCAGGAATGCACTTGACGGCCCAGATGAGTTGCCTATTGATACTATTAATGCACTGTCTAACTGTGATGTGTTTGTGAACTTTATCCTGTCTGCATCGGATGATGCTATTAGGATGTGTGTCAGATCTTCCGCCTTGGCGGTGGCTATACGCCGCGTGGTATGGCTGCGCCAGTGGGCTGCCGACAATGCTGCTAAGAGGGCCCTTACTGGGCTTCCATTTAAGGGGCTGCGCCTGTTTGGGGACCGCCTAGATCTTTTTGCTAAAGGAGGTAAGTTACCACAGCGCAGGCGGCAGCCTCGGCCCTTTCATGGCCAGGGCCCCCCTTCAGCCCCCTACAGAGGCGCTAAACAGGGAAAAGGGGGGTCCTTCGCGGGGGCTCGCACAGACTCCTGGCATAGGAGCAGGAGGTGACGTCCTGGCTCCTCCTGGGGGACCAAACCCAAAGCCCCTCCCAAGACCCCTCAGGCATGATGGGGAGCCCTCGCCCGCCAAGGTGGGGGGACGGCTACAGCACTTCGCGCACGTATGGAGGCGCCAAGTCTCAGACCGGTGGATTCAGGAGGTAGTTACCTCTCGTTACAAGATAGTTTGCGGTGCTGCCCCCCTCAAGATTCATCAGGTCCCGGATCCCCCAGGACCCCGTATCAGCTCAGGTCCTGATGCAGACCGTGCAAGGACTTCTGGATCTGGGAGTTATTCGCAGGGTCCCCTTGAGAGAATTGGGGGAGGGGTTCTACTCCAACCTTTTCACAGTGCCCAAAAGAGATGGGTCAGTCAGGCCCATTCTGGATTTAAAGATCCTCAACAAATTTGTCAAGAACAAGCGCGTTCGCATGGAAACTCTGCGCTCGGCCGTTGGCTCTCTGCGCCTAGGGGACTTTATGACGTCTGTGGACATCAAAGATGCTTACCCCTGTGTTCCCGGGACATCAAAGGTTTCTCAGATTTGCGTTGAAAGATCAACATTACCAATTTGTGGCCCTACCGTTTGCCCTCACTTCAGCTCCCAGAGTGTTCACCAAGGTGCTGGCAGAGGTGATGTCTTTGATAAGGTCAGGGGGCATTCTCAACTGGACACTCAGCGGGTGGTGTCCATCTTGGAGTCCTTCGGCTGGGTGATCAATCATCCCAAGTCCTCTCTGTCCCCTTCATCGGTGACCCCATTCCTTTTTTTTTTTTTTTAAAGTTTTTATTTATGCTTTTCAATTTGTACAAGGCAATACAATTACAATTGCAATTATACACCCACTACGCTATATTACAACTATAAACATAACCGCTACAATAATAACAACGGTACACACACACCGCACCCGCATCATTCACCACTCATTCACTCTCATTCTCACCTGCTTAAGTAGAGCTCAGAGTATAAAGGAGAGATTTCAGCCCTGGAAAGTGAGCAACCAGTGGCCCCTAGCCATTAGTAGAATTGGGGGCATTAAGCCACGCCCCCCATACTCGCTCAAACTTGTCTGGGCATCCTCTGGCCTGGTAGGTCATCTTATACAGAACCAGTCTGCCGTTAATCAAACTCTTCCAACCTGAGAGGCTCGGCTTATTTGGATGTTTCCAATGTAAGAGAAGGCATTTCCTCGCATAAAACATCAGTAGGCATAATAGGATTATCTGCGGACTATCATCTAACATGGGTTCTACCACACTTAGGAGACAGAGGGGCGCTGTTTTCCTCACAGGGAGACCCATGGAGGTCGAGATAAAGTTGGACACCTCATCCCAGAATGCAGAGATAGTCGGACATTCCCAGATCATGTGGAGTAAAGAACCGGTGCCAGTGTTGCACCTAGGGCAAAGGTCTGTTTCTGCCAGGCCCATCCTTTTCAGTCTAACCGGGGTCAGATACACCTGATGAAGCCATTTGGCCTGGATCAGCCTATCTCTAGCATCTATAACAGAAGAGTATAGGTTGTCCACCGCTTCCTCCCAAGTCTCCTGGTCCATACCCGGGATCAAAGCCTCCCACTTCCTCTGCGCTGTTTCCAAGGGGGACGGTTGGCTTTTAAGAAGGGCGGTGTATAATGTAGAAGTGGGTTTCCTTATATCAGTGGATCTTATCAGGGATTCGAGTGGTGCCTCCACCAGCTGCAGTCCCTCTATAGGGATCTGGGATCTCAGGGCGTGCCGGAGCTGTAAGTACCGGAAGAAGTCCCTGGGCGACAGCATGTATGCATGGCACAGCTGCTCGTATGTCATCAGAGTCCCTCCCGTAAATAGCTGCGCTAATACGGTTATTCCCTTTCTTTTCCAAAAAATTGTGTCAGGAAGGGCCTTCAGTTCTGGCAGATTAGGATTATCCCAGAGGGGGGCATTGGGAGACCATTCAGTAGGGGGTCGGGGGGGACTCCTCATAGCCTGTGCTTTCTGCCACACATGTAATGTCGCTCTCATACATGTAGTGGCGTATGGGAGACCCTTTGCTCCTCTGTACACCAGACTCTGCAAAGGGAGCAGTGGGCCCATCAGAGCGGACTCAAGAGCCACCACCGGGTTGCCAACGGGGGGGTTCATCCACCACGTAGCATATACCAACTGCGCAGCATAAAAATACAGCATCATGTGCGGAGCAGCCAGGCCACCCAGTTCCGACGGAGCTCTGAGGATGGTCCTGTTCATTTTGGGGGGGGAGACCCCCCATATGAACCGGAATATGATAGAGTCTAGAAGTCGAAAGTGTGAAGCCGGCAGCACCACAGGCGACGCTTGGTATAGGTATAGGAACTTAGGGAGAAAGACCATTTTAATTATGTTAATGCGACCAATGACCGACAAGGGGAGAGTCGCCCACTGGGTCACTTTTTTCTTAAGGGCGCCTATCATTGGGAGGATATTAAGTTCGATAAATTTGGAAGGGTCCGCATGCATGACAATCCCCAAGTATTTAAAGCTGTCCACTCTCCGAAGTGAAGAGACCGGGGAGACACGGGCTCCCCCGGGCTCATCCACCACGCATAAGCTGGACTTCTCCCAATTAACTTTTAGCCCTGAGAATGAACCAGATTTTGTTATTAGCTCTAGTAGCGCCTCCAGAGAGCCCTCAGCATCAGCCAAATAAACTAAGGTATCGTCCGCATACATGGAGACCTTCTCGACCACCCGATGCAGTCTCCACCCTTGGATCTTAGCAGAGTCTCGGATTAGTGACGCCAATGGCTCAATAGCCAGCGCAAACAGTAGTGGGGAGAGTGGGCACCCCTGTCGTGTACCCCGACTCAACTCCAACTCAGCCGTTACAATTCCATTGACTCTAACTCTCGCCTTGGGATTCCGATAGAGTAGTTGGACATATTTGACATATGTTGGGGGGAGGCCAAATTTATGTAACACTGCCCATAGATAGTGCCATTCAACCGAGTCGAAGGCCTTCTCATTATCGAGAGAGACCACCACTCTACTCCCCACATTGTCATGTCTTATTTGCAGGTTACTAAACAGCCGTCTTAGGTTAATGCTCGTCGTTCGGCCTGGCATGAAGCCTGACTGATCATTACCAATGAGGGAGAGTATTACCTTATTTAAGCGGAGCGCTAGTATCTTGGCGAGAACCTTGGCATCCTGATTCAAGAGAGAGATCGGCCTATAGGAGCTGCAGTTATCCGGGGGTTTCCCATCTTTATAAATAAGGGTGATAGTCACTTGCGCAAAGGTTTCAGGGAGATGCCCTGATTGCAGGGCCTCCAAGAAAACCTCCAGCAACCTTGGCGCTATGGTTTCGCTGTTTTTCTTGTACCACTCGGAAGGAAGTCCATCTGGGCCTGGGGCCTTCCGGTTAGACATTTGGGCTATAGCTCTCGCTACTTCATCGCAGGTTATTGGGCTATCTAGCATTTCCCTATCTGATTCCGACAGGGAAGGGAGATCTATAGGAGCAAGATAAGAATCCAGCTCATCCAGATTGTAGATGACTTTAGAGGAGTAGAGATAGCTGTAATAATCATAGAATTGTCTAGAGATTCCCTCCGAATCTGTGATGAATTGGGCCTGATTAGTGATTCCCGCAACCAACGGACTTTCTGCTCTGGAGAGGTATGCCAAGGTTCTCCCATTTTTATCCCCCTTCTCAAAGATGGTGTGCTGTTTAAATAATAAGCTCTTTCTAGTGGATTCTGTTAATGCTAGATTATACTCCCTCTGTAGGGCATTAAGTAGATTATGATCTGAGGGGCTAGTAGTTTCCACAAATCTCTCTTCCGTTTTGGCTATTTTCTCTTCCAGCTCTCGGATGGTCCTTCCCCTCCTTATCCTGGCCCCTTTTATGGCACTGATGGCACTGCCCCTGACCACCGCCTTGAAAGCATCCCATCTTGTGTTAATCGAGGTCTCCTCCCCATTGCACTGCCAGTATCTTTCCTGTTCTTTAGCCAATGAGTCAAAGACCTCCCCCTCCTCTAGCCATAAGGGATTCAATGTCCAGGGCCTCAGGCCCTCCCGGTTCCCGGACATACGAATTGTAACCATTAACGGTGAGTGGTCTGAGATTCCCCGCGATAGGTATTCACAGGCCACCACTCTGGTCAGCAGGCACCTAGACCCGAAGGCCAAGTCTATGCGCGAGAGTGACCTATGAGGGATAGAGTGACAGGAGAAAGCCCGCTCTCCGGGATGTCTCCACCTCCATATTTCCGTGAGGCCCAGGGCCTCCGCCCATCCCGCTAATGGAGTGGGCGGGCCCGTCCCAGGCGTCAGCCGGTCTAGAGCTCTGTCGAGGATCATGTTGAAGTCACCGATCAGCAAAAGTGGATCTGGTGGGAGGGTAGCCACTCTATCCATAATCTCTCGGAGGACCCCAATGTCAAAAGGGGGCGGGATGTACAACCCCACCATCAGGATTTTAATATCGTATACTTTCGCATGCATGATAACAAACCGGCCTTTAAAGTCAGAGTGCACCGAAATGATAGCAAAGGGCAGATGTTTGGCCACCAGAACCGAGACGCCCCTGGCATAGTTAGAGTAGTGGGAATGAAATAGATGCGCGATCCATGGTCTTTTAAGGGACATTGATTTCTGCCCTAGTAGGTGGGTCTCCTGCAGGATCATAATATTAGGTTTATGGCTTTTCAAAAATTGGAGGACCAAGGATCTCTTTATCTTGTCATTGAGGCCGCGCACATTCCACGAGATCACTCTACACTCCATGCCAGTTTAATCTGAGACTCCCATATGCCAGGCAGACGCCCAGGGCCCCAGCTGCCCACCATCCCCCCAGAGCTCCAGAACAGCAGGTCACACCATTCACTCCATCACACGCATACCAACAACTTGCACAAACAAACCGCATTAGATGAATAAACATCAACCAATTAACTTAGCCTTAGAAAAAAAAAAGGGGGAACAAATTATCTACCCACTCCCACCCTGCTCTACCTAACCCAACTTGGCGAGCTTATTCCCTTAACTAACAATTAACCTAACTTAAACACTGGTTGTCCGTAGTGTTAACCACAAGACGTGTTCACTAGATGTGGGCACTCCAAGGGGTATACAGGATGCATACACCCCAGGGGGGTCTAGCGATCCCCGAACCAAGGGTAACGAAGAGGTAAGGGGGAAGAAGAGAAAACCCACAGGCTCCTGTGGTGACAACATGTGGGGGGGGGGGGGGAGGGGGAGGATGGTTACCCCAGACCGGAGTCTCCCCTCAAAGTCCCAGCTCCTTCAGGCCGCAATGGTGGTCGGCAGGTATATACGGCCCCAGGCCGTCTGCCGGTGCAAACCCCACCCTCAGTCAGCCGGCAACGAGTCAATCCAGGCACTTGCATTCTCTGCTGTAAGGAAGAATCTTGTAGTCTCACCGTCCTGTACTCGCAGCTTAGCGGGAAATAGCATTGCGTATTTGATTTTCTTTTGTCTGAGGCGTGCTCTTACATCATTGAAGGAGCGACGCTGCCTCTGCACCTCAGACGAAAAGTCCAGGAAAAAGGACAAGCGCGAACCGTTGTACAGGATGTCCCGTTGCCTCCTGGCAGCCGCCAAAACTGTGTCTCGGTCTCTAAAGTTCAGTAGCTTCAGGATAAAAGGGCGTGGGGGGGCCCCGGGCGGTGGGGGCTTAAACGGGATCCGATGTGCCCTCTCCACTGCAAAGAATGGTGAGAGGTCCTCTGGCGCCAGAGCTTCACGGATGAGACACTCAGCGAATTTTTCCGGGGCATCCCCCTCCGCTCTCTCCGGTATCCCCAATATTCTTATATTGTTGCGACGGTTTCGGTTCTCTGCGTCTTCCGCTCGGTCCGTGAGGAGCCTCACCTGGCGCTGCAGAGATTGGACCGCTGATGTAACTGACGACAGACCATCTTCCGCCGCACCGATTCGCCTCTCCGACTCGGACGCTCTGTCCTTCATCTTGTCTAGATCATGCTTGAAGTAGTTAAGTTGTTCTTGCAAGTTGTCAAACTTCGCTGTTAGGACGCTTTGGCAGTTGTTGATAGCTGCCATTATCGCGGCGTTATCAGGAATAGAAGTGGGCGAGGCTGTGCAGTCCTTAGACGAATCGGCCATGGTCTGTGTGCCGCAGTGCAGAAACCCGGTTCGCCTCTTTTTATTGCCCTTCATATAGGGACAGTAGGTTTAGGGCAGCCGCTCGCACCGCCCCCTTGAGATGGAAGCCCCCTGTAGGCTCGCAGTGCTTGAGCTAGCCGGAACAATTAGGTGCCTGTGTTGTCTATTGGAGAGGGGGAGGCAGCCGCCTCCGTCCACTATCTTGACTCGGCGCTGCCCACAGCAGGTGGTCAATGTCCCCTTCAGGTCCGCTGCAATGCGTTCCCTTTCAGCAACGGTGTAGCCAGGGGGTATTAGGGGGTGAGCAGCCAGGAATATTAGGGCGGTGTACAGTGGAAAGATAATAGGGGGTTGGGCTGTCAGGGATGTTAGGTGGCTAGGTACATCAGGGGGTTAGGCAGCCAGGGATATTGGGAGGGTGAGCAGCCAGTATTATTGATAGGGTGAGATTGGTGTTGATATTAACACTAATATTAATATTGGGGGGGCACCTTTCCCAGCCCCACTCCTGGGGAGCCACACACCCCGCAGCCAGAGTCAGCAGCTGGCACGGTGTTGTGGGTTGAAGGAGGCTCTCAGAGCTGCTGCCGATGGAGGGAGCGGCGGGGGCCGCCGCCGATGACACCACGTGGGTCCGGCCGCACGTCGCAGCCAAGCCAGAGGAGCGGGAGCGGCGGGCTGAGCAGAGCGGCAGGGGCCGTCGCCGATGACAGCGTGCGGGGCCCGGTCCCGTGCCGCAGCCAGTGAAGGAGCCGGTGCCAGTGTGACAGGCCTCGGTGGAGTGTCGGGGGCCGCCGCCGATGACAGCGAGCGCGGCGGAGCGGACAGCACAGTTCCAGCGGGGGATGAAGGAGGACGGACTAGTCCTCAGGTGGGGTCCCGCTCACCTCCTCACTCGGCGCCCAGGCAGAGCAGCTTCAGTCAGCAAGGCGTCTCCTCCAGAGCGGGGACAAGCTCCTCAGGTCGCAGGTCTTCCCTCTCCACTCCGGTCTCAAGATGGCGCCGGGTATGGACGCCCAGGAACTCTCGGACCCACCAGGCTCCACCGCCGATCGGACCACCCCACCGCTCACCCCAGGTATCTCAGGTATGGCACTGGGTCGTCTCTCTTCGTTGTAGAGCTGTGTTAATAGGGTATATGGGGTTTTTTTAGGATGCTTTTCAGGAGCCCTCGTGCCACACATCCTTCCAGTCCTGTTACATAGCCACGCCCCGGTGACCCCATTCCTGGGGATGTTTCTGGATACGGTTCAGTCACGAATATTCCTTCCCCAACAGAATGTGGAAGCTCTGACTGCGCAGGTTCGGTCCCTGCTCTCGTGCCCCCAGCCCTCCCTCAGGCAGGGAATGCAGCTGGTGGGCTTGATGGTGGCGAGCTTCGAGGCGGTGCCCTTTGCTCAGTTCCATTTGAGGCCTCTGCAGCTTCACCTTCTATCAGTATGGGACAAGGATCCCGCGTCTTTGGACGGGGCTTGTGTGCTTTCCCCATTGGTCAGAAGGTCTCTCTCGTGGTGGCTGGACCACAAGAACTTGCTAAAGGGCAGGTCCTTTCTGGCCCCCTCCTGGGAGACGGTCACCACGGATGCCAGTCTGTCAGGTTGGGGGGGATTCTGGAAGTCCCTGAGGTTCCAGGGGAGGTGGGGCCTTCAGGAGGCCCATTTACCCATCAACATGGAACTACGGGCGGTCAGGTTGGTACTGGAGCAGTTGACCGATCACCTGCAGGGCCTGTCTGTACAGGTGCGCTCAGACAACAGGACGGCGGTTGCCTACATCAATCATCAGGGAGGGACCCGGAGCAAGGGTGCCCTCCAGGAAGTGTTGCGGATTCTGACATGGGCGGAGGACAATGTTCAATGCATTTCGGCTGTTTATATTCCGGGAGTAGAGAATCTTCTGGCAGACTCTCTGAGCAGGGGGACTTCCCATCAGGGGGAGTGGTCTCTCTGCAACAGGGTATTCCAGTCCCTGTGTTACCGGTGGGACCTACCGGATGTGGATCTGTTTGCATCCCATCACAATCACAAGCTCCCGGCCTTTGTCTCCCTGTCTCAGGATCCTCTGGCCTTGGCCACGGACACTCTGTCGATGTCATGGAAGGAATTTCGGCTCCTGTATGTCTTTCCCCCTTTTCCCCTGCCTGGCAGGGTTCTACACAAGATTGCCCTGGAAAGGGTGCCAGTGATTCTGGTGGCCCCAAGGTGGCCAAGAAGAGTGTGGTTCGGTACAAATGGCAGTAGACCAGTACAACCTGCCAGAGGCGCCAGATCTGCTCACTCAGGGCTCCTTACGCCATCCCAGTTTACAAACTCTGGCTTTGACAGCCTGGCTGCTGAAACCTCCATCTTGATGGAGAAAGGCTTGTCTGCCTCGGTGGTGGATACCATGGTACAGGCTAGGAAGAAAACTTCTTCTGCCATCTATTATAGGGTATGGTGTTCCTACATTGATTGGTGTGAGTCTAGGTCTCTTCCCTGTAGGGAGTTCTTAGTCCCTAGGGTTCTGGAGTTTTTACAGCATGGATTGGAGTTCGGTCTCAAACTCAGTACTCTGAAGGGTCAGGTTTCTGCCCTGTCTGTCTTCTTTCAGAAGTCTTTTGCTCCGCATCCCTTGGTTAAGACCTTCTTTCAGGGGGTCACTCACGTGCGTCCCCCACGTAAGCCTACGGTTCCTGTTTGGGACTTGAACTTCGTTTTGTCTACCTTGCAGGGTGCTCCCTTTGAGCCTATTCAGGATGCTGCCTTGGCTGTACTTACCCTCAAAGTGTTTTTTCTGGTGGCTATCACTTCGGTCAGGCGTGTTTCGGAGCTGGCGGCGTTGTCTATTCAGCCCCCATACTACGAGAGACACCAGGACAAGGTGGTGTTCTACTTTACTTTAAGCCAGACTTTCTGCCGAAGGTGGTGTCTGCCTTTCACTTGAATCAGGATATTGTTCTTCCTTCATTGTGTCTTAATCCTAGCAACGCTAAGGAAAGGGTTCTGCATTCCTTGGATGTGGTAAGGTGTCTGAAGTATTACCTGGTAGTCACTGCGGCCTTCAGGAAGACTGATGCTCTTTTTGTGGTCCCCTCTGGTCCTAGGAAGGGTTTGGCTCCGGCCAAGTCTACTATTAGCAAATGGATTCGTCAGGCTGTGATTCAAGCCTATTCTGCTAAGGGGAAGAGTCCTCCCTTCTGCCTTACTGCTCATTCTACTCGTGCTATCGGGGCCTCTTGGGCCTTCCAGCACCAGGCTTCAGTTGAACAAGTTTGCAAGGCCGCTACTTGGTCTTCTGTTCATACCTTTTCGAAGTTTTACAAGGTTGATGTTAGGGCCTCAGCAGATGCTGCTTTTGGCCGTAAGGATTTGCAAGCGGTAGTAGTTTGAACTGCCTGTTGTCACCTTTTTTTGTTGGGGGATCCCACCCTACTTTATGGACCCTGCTATTGGATGTCCCAAGTGTAAGTATTATATCTGGAGCAGGACGTACTGTATACTAAGAATAATACAATTCTGTGAAATACTCACCTGTAGAATTGATATTATTTGTATACAGTACGTCCTTCTCCACCCAACCCTGGTTTTTGCATTATTCTGGATCCCCTGTATGGTGATTGTTATCATTGTTATCATTCCAGTTGTTTTGGGTGGTTTAATTCTCCCGCCTTCTTTTTCACTGCTTTTCAATACTGGGGATTTGTGGGAGGTCCCTGGGTATTTGAAGGGCCGGGAGGAGCCTGTTTTTACATGTCTCTGCAGTGCAGCGCCATCTGGCGGAGGATAACCCAAGTGTAAGTATTATATCTGGTTATATCTGGAGCAGGACGTACTGTATACAAATAATATCAATTCTACAGGTGAGTATTTCACAGAATTGTATTTTTTCCTTCTTCATGTGGCACATAAGACTTACTCCTGAATAGATCATATATTTATAAGGCCTTTGTCAGGGGACAGCTTGTCCAGTTAACAACTAGAATTAAACGGGCTGCAGTAAAAAATACATCAGATACGTCTAAGGTTTTAGATAAATAAAAAAACATAGAAAACGCAAGGGCCTTGTAAGGCAGATGAAGGATTTGCAATGGAATTAAATATGCTTTTCACCACAAGAGCCGAAAAAGCCTTGAGGTGGAATATAGCAAGATTTTATTTGGCCAAAGAAAAGCCTGGCAGGATGCTAGCAAAACAACTGGCCTACCAAGTAAAAATATCCCTTTCATAAGATAAGTACTAAAGGAGCACTCTCTCCCAGAATCTAAAGGTGGTGATGGAGGAATTCTATAAGTTTTATTCTACTCTATCTTCCAGGCCCCAATCTATGTATCGAGGTATATTTGAGGAATGGTTAAGAGAGAAGGGGGGATTCATTGGGTTTCTGCCTCCAAGAAGGAGTTAATGGATAAAATTCCTCATTGGAGGAGGTCACGCGAGCCATAAGGGAGATTGTGTTGGCGAAGGCCCCTGGTCCGGATGGGTTTTCCAATTTGTACTATAAACAATTTGGCCAGATCTTGACCCCCATTTGGTTTTGTGGCATAATGATAGCAAGGGGAGGGGGCTAAGATAGCAACTGAGGCCTTGCTAGCCAGTATAGTAGTGATCCCAAAAGTGGGACTTTATCATCCTATTTCTTTGATCACTAATGATCTAAAGATTTTCACCAAGATACTGTCTGGCAGACTGAACAGTTTTTTAGCGAAAGTGATCCATCTGGACCAGGTGGGTTTTATCCCTGGGAGGCAGGGATCCGACCAGATTAGGCGACCCAATTATGTAATCTCCCTCATTAATGGGGGTGCTTCGAGGGAGGAATGCTCCTATCCATTGATTCCAGAAGGCTTTTGATACCTTCTCCTGGGAAACCGTGTAGATAATTTTACAGGAGATGGGCTTTGGGGAGGGATTTTGGACAATATTTTGAGAGCTATACTCTTATGCTAAAGCTTTCTTACTAATTAATGGGTATACTGCAAAACCTGTGGACATCAACTTTGGGACTAGACAGGGATGCCCACTATCCCCTGCCCTGTTCTGGCTATGGATGTGGTGGCAGATAGATTTTGTGATCAGTCTGGATTTATGGGATTGGAGTGTGGGAATAGAGAGTAGAGATGAGCGAACTTTTGAAAAATTCGATTCGACTGATTCGCCGAATTTTCCGACAAAAATCGTTTCGACCTGAATAAATTCGCGACGAATCGCTATTAAAAACGGCTATTTCTGAGCCTCCTACAGCCTCAATAGGGTTGTAAACCATTCAGCCTTGCTGTAACACGCACAGGATGCGTGCTGGGTTAGTTAAATAATACTTTGAAGAAATATCACATGCAGATCAGAGGCATCGCTAATAGAATCGCAGAGCGGCACAATTGCAGAGAGTTGAAGTGGCATCACTATGAGGGGCAGAAGGAGCCCAAATATACACTGGAGTTGGCCTCAGGAGCCCAAAAATTGGATGAATCACACCCTGGAGTTGGCAGAAGTTGGCAGCAGCAGCAGCAGGAGCCCAAATATACACTGGAGTTGGCTTCAGGAGCCCAAAAATTGGATGAATCACACCCTGGAGTTGGCAGGAGTTGACACCAGCAGCAGCAGGAGCCCAAATATACACTGGAGATGGCTTCAGGAGCCCAAAAATTGGATGAATCACACCCTGGAGTTGGCAGAAGTTGGCAGCAGCAGCAGCAGGAGCCCAAATATACACTGGAGTTGGCCTCAGGAGCCCAAAAATTGGATGAATCACACCCTGGAGTTGGCAGAAGTTGGCAGCAGGAGCCCAAATATACACTGGAGTTGGCCTCAGGAGCCCAAAAATTGGATGAATCACACCCTGGAGTTGGCAGGAGTTGACAGTAGCAGCAGCAGGAGCCCAAATATACACTGGAGTTGGCCTCAGGAGCCCAAAAATTGGATGAATCACACCCTGGAGTTGGCAGGAGTTGGCAGCAGCAGCAGCAGGAGCCCAAATATACACTGGAGTTGGCTTCAGGAGCCCAAAAATTGGATGAATCACACCCTGGAGTTGGCAGGAGTTGACACCAGCAGCAGCAGGAGCCCAAATATACACTGGAGTTGGCTTCAGGAGCCCAAAAATTGGATGAATCACACCCTGGAGTTGGCAGAAGTTGGCAGCAGCAGCAGCAGGAGCCCAAATATACACTGGAGTTGGCCTCAGGAGCCCAAAAATTGGATGAATCACACCCTGGAGTTGGCAGAAGTTGGCAGCAGCAGCAGCAGGAGCCCAAATATACACTGGAGTTGGCCTCAGGAGCCCAAAAATTGGATGAATCACACCCTGGAGTTGGCAGAAGTTGGCAGCAGCAGCAGCAGGAGCCCAAATATACACTGGAGTTGGCTTCAGGAGCCCAAAAATTGGATGAATCACACCCTGGAGTTGGCAGGAGTTGACACCAGCAGCAGCAGGAGCCCAAATATACACTGGAGTTGGCTTCAGGAGCCCAAAAATTGGATGAATCACACCCTGGAGTTGGCAGAAGTTGGCAGCAGCAGCAGCAGGAGCCCAAATATACACTGGAGTTGGCCTCAGGAGCCCAAAAATTGGATGAATCACACCCTGGAGTTGGCAGAAGTTGGCAGCAGCAGCAGCAGGAGCCCAAATATACACTGGAGTTGGCCTCAGGAGCCCAAAAATTGGATGAATCACACCCTGGAGTTGGCAGAAGTTGGCAGCAGCAGCAGCAGCAGGAGCCCAAATATACACTGGAGTTGGCCTCAGGAGCCCAAAAATTGGATGAATCACACCCTGGAGTTGGCAGGAGTTGACAGTAGCAGCAGCAGGAGCCCAAATATACACTGGAGTTGGCCTCAGGAGCCCAAAAATTGGATGAATCACACCCTGGAGTTGGCAGAAGTTGGCAGCAGCAGCAGCAGGAGCCCAAATATACACTGGAGTTGGCCTCAGGAGCCCAAAAATTGGATGAATCACACCCTGGAGTTGGCAGGAGTTGACAGTAGCAGCAGCAGGAGCCCAAATATACACTGGAGTTGGCCTCAGGAGCCCAAAAATTGGATGAATCACACCCTGGAGTTGGCAGGAGTTGGCAGCAGCAGCAGCAGGAGCCCAAATATACACTGGAGTTGGCCTCAGGAGCCCAAAAATTGGATGAATCACACCCTGGAGTTGGCAGAAGTTGGCAGCAGCAGCAGCAGGAGCCCAAATATACACTGGAGTTGGCTTCAGGAGCCCAAAAATTGGATGAATCACACCCTGGAGTTGGCAGAAGTTGGCAGCAGCAGCAGCAGGAGCCCAAATATACACTGGAGTTGGCCTCAGGAGCCCAAAAATTGGATGAATCACACCCTGGAGTTGGCAGAAGTTGGCAGCAGCAGCAGCAGGAGCCCAAATATACACTGGAGTTGGCCTCAGGAGCCCAAAAATTGGATGAATCACACCCTGGAGTTGGCAGAAGTTGGCAGCAGCAGCAGCAGGAGCCCAAATATACACTGGAGTTGGCCTCAGGAGCCCAAAAATTGGATGAATCACACCCTGGAGTTGGCAGGAGTTGACAGTAGCAGCAGCAGGAGCCCAAATATACACTGGAGTTGGCCTCAGGAGCCCAAAAATTGGATGAATCACACCCTGGAGTTGGCAGAAGTTGGCAGCAGCAGCAGCAGCAGGAGCCCAAATATACACTGGAGTTGGCCTCAGGAGCCCAAAAATTGGATGAATCACACCCTGGAGTTGGCAGGAGTTGACAGTAGCAGCAGCAGGAGCCCAAATATACACTGGAGTTGGCCTCAGGAGCCCAAAAATTGGATGAATCACACCCTGGAGTTGGCAGGAGTTGGCAGCAGCAGCAGCAGGAGCCCAAATATACACTGGAGTTGGCCTCAGGAGCCCAAAAATTGGATGAATCACACCCTGGAGTTGGCAGAAGTTGGCAGCAGCAGCAGCAGGAGCCCAAATATACACTGGAGTTGGCCTCAGGAGCCCAAAAATTGGATGAATCACACCCTGGAGTTGGCAGGAGTTGACAGTAGCAGCAGCAGGAGCCCAAATATACACTGGAGTTGGCCTCAGGAGCCCAAAAATTGGATGAATCACACCCTGGAGTTGGCAGAAGTTGGCAGCAGCAGCAGCAGGAGCCCAAATATACACTGGAGTTGGCCTCAGGAGCCCAAAAATTGGATGAATCACACCCTGGAGTTGGCAGGAGTTGACAGTAGCAGCAGCAGGAGCCCAAATATACACTGGAGTTGGCCTCAGGAGCCCAAAAATTGGATGAATCACACCCTGGAGTTGGCAGAAGTTGGCAGCAGCAGCAGCAGGAGCCCAAATATACACTGGAGTTGGCCTCAGGAGCCCAAAAATTGGATGAATCACACCCTGGAGTTGGCAGGAGTTGACAGTAGCAGCAGCAGGAGCCCAAATATACACTGGAGTTGGCCTCAGGAGCCCAAAAATTGGATGAATCACACCCTG
Organism: Gastrophryne carolinensis; assembly: GCA_027917425.1. Taxonomy (NCBI): domain Eukaryota; kingdom Metazoa; phylum Chordata; class Amphibia; order Anura; family Microhylidae; genus Gastrophryne; species Gastrophryne carolinensis. Next base: position 222,800,500 of record CM051239.1, on the reverse strand, counting down.
GAGTTGGCAGAAGTTGGCAGCAGCAGCAGCAGGAGCCCAAATATACACTGGAGTTGGCCTCAGGAGCCCAAAAATTGGATGAATCACACCCTGGAGTTGGCAGAAGTTGGCAGCAGCAGCAGCAGCAGGAGCCCAAATATACACTGGAGTTGGCCTCAGGAGCCCAAAAATTGGATGAATCACACCCTGGAGTTGGCAGGAGTTGACAGTAGCAGCAGCAGGAGCCCAAATATACACTGGAGTTGGCCTCAGGAGCCCAAAAATTGGATGAATCACACCCTGGAGTTGGCAGAAGTTGGCAGCAGCAGCAGCAGGAGCCCAAATATACACTGGAGTTGGCCTCAGGAGCCCAAAAATTGGATGAATCACACCCTGGAGTTGGCAGGAGTTGACAGTAGCAGCAGCAGGAGCCCAAATATACACTGGATTTGGCTTCAGGAGCCCAAAAATTGGATGAATCACACCCTGGAGTTGGCAGGAGTTGACACCAGCAGCAGCAGGAGCCCAAATATACACTGGAGTTGGCTTCAGGAGCCCAAAAATTGGATGAATCGCACCCTGGAGTTGGCAGAAGTTGGCAGCAGCAGCAGCAGGAGCCCAAATATACACTGGAGTTGGCCTCAGGAGCCCAAAAATTGGATGAATCACACCCTGGAGTTGGCAGAAGTTGGCAGCAGCAGCAGCAGGAGCCCAAATATACACTGGAGTTGGCCTCAGGAGCCCAAAAATTGGATGAATCACACCCTGGAGTTGGCAGGAGTTGACAGTAGCAGCAGCAGGAGCCCAAATATACACTGGAGTTGGCCTCAGGAGCCCAAAAATTGGATGAATCACACCCTGGAGTTGGCAGAAGTTGGCAGCAGCAGGAGCCCAAATATACACTGGAGTTGGCCTCAGGAGCCCAAACATTGGATGAATCACACCCTGGAGTTGGCAGGAGTTGACAGTAGCAGCAGCAGGAGCCCAAATATACACTGGAGTTGGCCTCAGGAGCCCAAAAATTGGATGAATCACACCCTGGAGTTGGCAGAAGTTGGCAGCAGCAGCAGCAGGAGCCCAAATATACACTGGAGTTGGCCTCAGGAGCCCAAAAATTGGATGAATCACACCCTGGAGTTGGCAGAAGTTGGCAGCAGCAGCAGCAGCAGCAGGAGCCCAAATATACACTGGAGTTGGCCTCAGGAGCCCAAAAATTGGATGAATCACACCCTGGAGTTGGCAGGAGTTGACAGTAGCAGCAGCAGGAGCCCAAATATACACTGGAGTTGGCCTCAGGAGCCCAAAAATTGGATGAATCACACCCTGGAGTTGGCAGAAGTTGGCAGCAGCAGCAGCAGGAGCCCAAATATACACTGGAGTTGGCCTCAGGAGCCCAAAAATTGGATGAATCACACCCTGGAGTTGGCAGGAGTTGACAGTAGCAGCAGCAGGAGCCCAAATATACACTGGAGTTGGCTTCAGGAGCCCAAAAATTGGATGAATCACACCCTGGAGTTGGCAGGAGTTGACACCAGCAGCAGCAGGAGCCCAAATATACACTGGAGTTGGCTTCAGGAGCCCAAAAATTGGATGAATCACACCCTGGAGTTGGCAGAAGTTGGCAGCAGCAGCAGCAGGAGCCCAAATATACACTGGAGTTGGCCTCAGGAGCCCAAAAATTGGATGAATCACACCCTGGAGTTGGCAGAAGTTGGCAGCAGCAGCAGCAGGAGCCCAAATATACACTGGAGTTGGCTTCAGGAGCCCAAAAATTGGATGAATCACACCCTGGAGTTGGCAGAAGTTGGCAGCAGCAGCAGCAGGAGCCCAAATATACACTGGAGTTGGCCTCAGGAGCCCAAAAATTGGATGAATCACACCCTGGAGTTGGCAGAAGTTGGCAGCAGCAGCAGCAGGAGCCCAAATATACACTGGAGTTGGCTTCAGGAGCCCAAAAATTGGATGAATCACACCCTGGAGTTGGCAGGAGTTGACACCAGCAGCAGCAGGAGCCCAAATATACACTGGAGTTGGCTTCAGGAGCCCAAAAATTGGATGAATCACACCCTGGAGTTGGCAGAAGTTGGCAGCAGCAGCAGCAGGAGCCCAAATATACACTGGAGTTGGCCTCAGGAGCCCAAAAATTGGATGAATCACACCCTGGAGTTGGCAGGAGTTGACAGTAGCAGCAGCAGGAGCCCAAATATACACTGGATTTGGCTTCAGGAGCCCAAAAATTGGATGAATCACACCCTGGAGTTGGCAGGAGTTGACACCAGCAGCAGCAGGAGCCCAAATATACACTGGAGTTGGCTTCAGGAGCCCAAAAATTGGATGAATCACACCCTGGAGTTGGCAGAAGTTGGCAGCAGCAGCAGCAGGAGCCCAAATATACACTGGAGTTGGCCTCAGGAGCCCAAAAATTGGATGAATCACACCCTGGAGTTGGCAGAAGTTGGCAGCAGCAGCAGCAGGAGCCCAAATATACACTGGAGTTGGCCTCAGGAGCCCAAAAATTGGATGAATCACACCCTGGAGTTGGCAGGAGTTGACAGTAGCAGCAGCAGGAGCCCAAATATACACTGGAGTTGGCCTCAGGAGCCCAAAAATTGGATGAATCACACCCTGGAGTTGGCAGAAGTTGGCAGCAGCAGCAGCAGGAGCCCAAATATACACTGGAGTTGGCCTCAGGAGCCCAACAATTGGATGAATCACACCCTGGAGTTGGCAGAAGTTGGCAGCAGCAGCAGCAGGAGCCCAAATATACACTGGAGTTGGCCTCAGGAGCCCAAAAATTGGATGAATCACACCCTGGAGTTGGCAGGAGTTGACAGTAGCAGCAGCAGGAGCCCAAATATACACTGGAGTTGGCCTCAGGAGCCCAAAAATTGGATGAATCACACCCTGGAGTTGGCAGGAGTTGGCAGCAGCAGCAGCAGGAGCCCAAAAAATGGCCTAAAGACATAAATATGTTTTGCACCATTTGGAAAGTGTAAAACGTGGCACCATGCTGAATCTAGTCGCATGCATCAGGCATTGGTGGGTGGAAATCCTGGCTGATCCATCCCTGATTCATTTTGACAAAGGTGAGTCTCTCCACATTTTTAGTTGACAGACGAGTTCTCCTCGCCGTAACTATGGCCCCCGCCGCACTAAACACCCGCTCAGATGGCACGCTACTTGCCGGGCAGGACAGCTTTTCCAGGGCAAACTCTGCTAGTTGCGGCCACAAATCAAGTTTGGCTGCCCAGAAGTCCAGCGGATCCTCAAGGTGTGTTGGCATGGTCATGTCAAAGTATGACATGACCTGCTGGTTCAGGTCCTGCTCCAGGTCTTCCTGCTGCTCATGAGTAGCCTCACTATGCGGGTGTAGAAAGCTACTCATTAGCGACTGAAGACTGAGGCTGCTGCTGCTGATGGAGCTTCTGCTGCTGCTGCTGCCAACCCCCCCAGCGGCCATGGCAGTGGAAGGTGAGCGCAGAGGTCCCCTCGAGTCAGACCTGCGAGAGTATGGACCATGGCGCAGATAGGCATCGGCCAACTGCCTACGTAGAATGTCTTTGTAGTAGTTGAGTTTGTCCTCCCTCTCGGTGGGTTTAAAAAATGCCCCCATTTTGTGCCGGAAGCGAGGGTCCAATAAGGTGGACAGCCAGAAGTCATCCCGCCGACAGATGGAAACAATTCTGGGGTCACTACGCAAGCATGTGAGCATGCTTCGTGCCATTTGCGCAAGTGACTCGGATGGACTACCTGTCTCCATCTCCACTGCATACTGCCACGGTGTGCCCGGGTCCTCTGTCTCTCCTTCCTCAAAAACCTCTAGCTCCTCTGGCTGCTCCTGCTCCTCCTCTCCTGTCCGCTGACTAGATAAACCAGCCATTTCGCCAAGCCTAAACTGTGTTTCGCTGGGCAACTCCTCCTCCTCCTCTTCCTCCTCCTCCTCCTCCAGTTCAGCTCCAACGGGGTTCATGTGGCCGTAAGATGTAAACGCCATGTCTCCAGTGCCCTGACCAGCCATGGTTTCCAACATGTGCTGTAGTACATGAAGCAGTGGAATCACGTCGTTCATCCCGTAATCCTGCCGACTGACAAATAAAGTGGCTTCCTCAAAGGGCCTGAGCAAACGGCAGGTGTCACGTATGAGCTGCCACTGGTTGACATTGAAGTTACACAGGGGAGTCCCCCTATCTGCTTGGATCATCAGGAAATCCGTGATGGCTTTTCTCTGTTCATATAATCGGTCCAACATGTGAAGGGTGGAATTCCAACGGGTGGAAACATCGCAAATCAGACTATGTTGGGGGATACCATTCTGACGCTGTAGCTCAAGAAGGGTGTGTTTGGCGGTGTAGGAGTGGCTGAAGTGCATGCAAAGTTTCCGTGAAGTTGTTAGGATGTCCTGCAGATGGGGGGAACACTTCAGAAACCGCTTGACAACCAGATTGAAGACGTGAGCCATGCAGGGGGCATGGGTCAGGCTTCCTTGGCGCAGCGCAGACAAAATGTTCTTCCCATTGTCGGTAACCATGATTCCCATTTTAAGTTTTCTCGGAGTAAGCCATGTTTGGATTTCCTGATGAATACATTTAAGCAGTTCCTCCCCTGTGTGACTCCGTTCGCCAAGACAAACCATGTGAAGCACTGCGTGACACCTCCGTGCCCTGCACACATGGTAGACTGGAGGGGCACTGAGACTTGAGCCTACAGTGGAGGGTGAGGAGATGGCGGAGGATGAGGAGGCCGAGTCGCACGGTGTCACAGGCCCAATGGGCAGAGAGCGCGGAGGCCGAAGCGGCGTGACCTGTCCAAGTTGCTGCTGCAAAGGGACCACATTCACCCAGTGGGCCGTAAACGACATGTACTGCCCCTGACCGTAGTTACAGCTCCAGATGTCGGCGCTGCCATGTATTTTGCTACACACCGACAGGCTCAAGGACTGGCCCACCTTCTGTTCAACAAAAGTGTGCAGCGCTGGTACTGCCTTCTTGGCAAAGAAATGACGGCTTGGGACTCTCCACCTCGGCTCGGCACAAGCCATCAGTTCTCTGAAAGGTGCAGATTCCACCACCTGAAAAGGGAGCGACTGCAGCACCAGCAACTTGGACAGGAGCACATTCAGCTTCTGCGCCGTAGGATGAGTGGGCGCATACTGCTGTCTCTTGGACATGGCTTCGCTGATGGATTGCTGGCGGGATGCATGACTTGGAGGAGGAGGAGCAGGAGCGACAGAGGATGGGTATGACGCACAGCTGCCTTCGGCTGAGGTGCTGGAGCCTTGGCTGGCAGAAATTGGGAGCTCACTTGGTGAGGAAGCAGACTGGACCACCCCTTGGGAGCCTCGGTTCTCCCAGGTCGTTTTATGGTGACGCATCATATGTTGACGCAGTGCCGTGGTGCCAACATTTGGACCCTGGCCACGCTTCACCTTTTGCCTACATATCTTGCATGTGGCCATGTTACCCTCCTGCGGATGCCTCAGGAAAAACTGCCACACTGCCAAGTAGCTACTTTTCCCACCCCCTGGCCTCACTGATTCACTGCTGCTGTTGCCAACTCCAGGAACCCCTGCTCCACTACCTCCCGATAAGGTAGACTGCCGCACAGCAGGTGCTCTACCCCGGCCCCGGCCCCGGCCGGCTCCAGCCTTTGGAATTGTGCCCCCATGCTGACTGCTACCACCTTGCTGCCTCAGCTGCTGACTCCGGGGCAACCTGCACCCCTCTTCTCCTGATGATGACGATGAAGCCCCTTCATCACCCGGCTCCCAAGTGCGATCGGCTTCATCGTCATCATCATCATCATCACCGAGTTGTGGCTGTACGTCACTGATGTTCGTGGATTCGTCAACAGTGTCTGGCGCAGGAGCTGGAACGCTCGCAGCACCCACGACACTGTCCACATCACTATTTGTCTGCCTAGCTAAAGAAGCCACCTCCATTTCTTGGCTGGGCAGTAGCTGCTGACTGTCCTCTATCTGATGGTCCTCCTCACTAAAGAGTGGAGCTGAACCCAAAGCATAGGATACGTCGCTGGGGGAGGGAACGGCGTAGGCCAGAGGCAATGGGAGGACAGGGACTGCTCTCGGGGCATGCCAACTCAGGGTTGTGTCAGAGGAACCTACCGACCCTAGACTGGGGGTCTCAGACGTAAGTTGTGATGATGTTGTTGATGAGCGCGTCAACCAATCTACCACGGCAGATGCGTTACTGGTGGAGACCCGACCGCTAGCAGATACTGGCAGATTAGGTCTCTCAGCGTGACTCCTGCTGCTACTGGCCCCCAGTCTGATGCGAGCTCTGCCTGCGGAATCTTGGCCTCTGCCACTCCTCTTTTCACTTCCAGGCACTTGTCTGCCCAACATAGTCTAACTGGCGTGGTAGTAGGTGATATTTAAAAAAACCCCGGGCAGCGGTGGGTCTATATGAAACAGAATATAATGCACACCAAAAGTGAGCAGTAACACTCAGCCTCCAACAGGCCTGCTTAGTGTAAATAAGAGAGCTGCTTAGTGTAAATAAAGAGGGGTATGCTATGTTACAGAATGGGATGCCTCAACAGAATTGCACCTGGCAGGCAGCAGTAAGCCTATGCCCAGCAAAAGTGTCTTATAATATAAATATAATAAGAGCAAATGCTTATATGGTCTTAAACAGAGGCTGCTTTAGTCACAGAATGGGATGCCCTGGGCAGGAATGGACCTGGCAGGGTCCAGTAGTGCTTTGGCCAGCAAAAGTGTCTTTATCAGGCTAATTTCAAATATGATAAGAGCAAATGCTTATATGGTCTTAAACAGAGGCTGCTGTAGTCACAGAATGGGATGCCCCGGGCAGGAATCGACCTGGCAGGGTCCAGTAGTGCTTTGGCCAGCAAAAGTGTCTTTATCAGGCCTAATTTCAAATATGATAAGAGCAAATGCTTATATGGTCTTAAACAGAGGCTGCTTTAGTCACAGAATGGGATGCCCTGGGCAGGAATGGACCTGGCAGGGTCCAGTAGTGCTTTGGCCAGCAAAAGTGTCTTTATCAGGCTAATTTCAAATATGATAAGAGCAAATGCTTATATGGTCTTAAACAGAGGCTGCTGTAGTCACAGAATGGGATGCCCCGGGCAGGAATGGACCTGGCAGGGTCCAGTAGTGCTTTGGCCAGCAAAAGTGTCTTTATCAGGCCTAATTTCAAATATGATAAGAGCAAATGCTTATATGGTCTTAAACAGAGGCTGCTTTAGTCACAGAATGGGATGCCCTGGGCAGGAATGGACCTGGCAGGGTCCAGTAGTGCTTTGGCCAGCAAAAGTGTCTTTATCAGGCCTAATTTCAAATATGATAAGAGCAAATGCTTATATGGTCTTAAACAGAGGCTGCTTTAGTCACAGAATGGGATGCCCCAACAGGAATCGACCTGGCAGGGTCCAGTAGTGCTTTGGCCAGCAAAAGTGTCTTTATCAGGCCTAATTTCAAATATGATAAGAGCAAATGCTTATATGGTCTTAAACAGAGGCTGCTGTAGTCACAGAATGGGATGCCCTGGGCAGGAATGGACCTGGCAGGGTCCAGTAGTGCTTTGGCCAGCAAAAGTGTCTTTATCAGGCCTAATTTCAAATATGATAAGAGCAAATGCTTATATGGTCTTAAACAGAGGCTGCTTTAGTCACAGAATGGGATGCCCCAACAGGAATCGACCTGGCAGGGTCCAGTAGTGCTTTGGCCAGCAAAAGTGTCTTTATCAGGCCTAATTTCAAATATGATAAGAGCAAATGCTTATATGGTCTTAAACAGAGGCTGCTGTAGTCACAGAATGGGATGCCCTGGGCAGGAATGGACCTGGCAGGGTCCAGTAGTGCTTTGGCCAGCAAAAGTGTCTTTATCAGGCCTAATTTCAAATATGATAAGAGCAAATGCTTATATGGTCTTAAACAGAGGCTGCTGTAGTCACAGAATGGGATGCCCCAACAGGAATCGACCTGGCAGGGTCCAGTAGTGCTTTGGCCAGCAAAAGTGTCTTTATCAGGCCTAATTTCAAATATGATAAGAGCAAATGCTTATATGGTCTTAAACAGAGGCTGCTGTAGTCACAGAATGGGATGCCCTGGGCAGGAATGGACCTGGCAGGGTCCAGTAGTGCTTTGGCCAGCAAAAGTGTCTTTATCAGGCCTAATTTCAAATATGATAAGAGCAAATGCTTATATGGTCTTAAACAGAGGCTGCTTTAGTCACAGAATGGGATGCCCTGGGCAGGAATGGACCTGGCAGGGTCCAGTAGTGCTTTGGCCAGCAAAAGTGTCTTTATCAGGCTAATTTCAAATATGATAAGAGCAAATGCTTATATGGTCTTAAACAGAGGCTGCTGTAGTCACAGAATGGGATGCCCCGGGCAGGAATGGACCTGGCAGGGTCCAGTAGTGCTTTGGCCAGCAAAAGTGTCTTTATCAGGCTAATTTCAAATATGATAAGAGCAAATGCTTATATGGTCTTAAACAGAGGCTGCTGTAGTCACAGAATGGGATGCCCCGGGCAGGAATGGACCTGGCAGGGTCCAGTAGTGCTTTGGCCAGCAAAAGTGTCTTTATCAGGCCTAATTTCAAATATGATAAGAGCAAATGCTTATATGGTCTTAAACAGAGGCTGCTTTAGTCACAGAATGGGATGCCCTGGGCAGGAATGGACCTGGCAGGGTCCAGTAGTGCTTTGGCCAGCAAAAGTGTCTTTATCAGGCTAATTTCAAATATGATAAGAGCAAATGCTTATATGGTCTTAAACAGAGGCTGCTGTAGTCACAGAATGGGATGCCCCGGGCAGGAATGGACCTGGCAGGGTCCAGTAGTGCTTTGGCCAGCAAAAGTGTCTTTATCAGGCCTAATTTCAAATATGATAAGAGCAAATGCTTATATGGTCTTAAACAGAGGCTGCTTTAGTCACAGAATGGGATGCCCTGGGCAGGAATGGACCTGGCAGGGTCCAGTAGTGCTTTGGCCAGCAAAAGTGTCTTTATCAGGCTAATTTCAAATATGATAAGAGCAAATGCTTATATGGTCTTAAACAGAGGCTGCTGTAGTCACAGAATGGGATGCCCCGGGCAGGAATGGACCTGGCAGGGTCCAGTAGTGCTTTGGCCAGCAAAAGTGTCTTTATCAGGCCTAATTTCAAATATGATAAGAGCAAATGCTTATATGGTCTTAAACAGAGGCTGCTTTAGTCACAGAATGGGATGCCCTGGGCAGGAATGGACCTGGCAGGGTCCAGTAGTGCTTTGGCCAGCAAAAGTGTCTTTATCAGGCTAATTTCAAATATGATAAGAGCAAATGCTTATATGGTCTTAAACAGAGGCTGCTGTAGTCACAGAATGGGATGCCCCGGGCAGGAATGGACCTGGCAGGGTCCAGTAGTGCTTTGGCCAGCAAAAGTGTCTTTATCAGGCCTAATTTCAAATATGATAAGAGCAAATGCTTATATGGTCTTAAACAGAGGCTGCTTTAGTCACAGAATGGGATGCCCTGGGCAGGAATGGACCTGGCAGGGTCCAGTAGTGCTTTGGCCAGCAAAAGTGTCTTTATCAGGCCTAATTTCAAATATGATAAGAGCAAATGCTTATATGGTCTTAAACAGAGGCTGCTGTAGTCACAGAATGGGATGCCCTGGGCAGGAATGGACCTGGCAGGGTCCAGTAGTGCTTTGGCCAGCAAAAGTGTCTTTATCAGGCCTAATTTCAAATATGATAAGAGCAAATGCTTATATGGTCTTAAACAGAGGCTGCTTTAGTCACAGAATGGGATGCCCTGGGCAGGAATGGACCTGGCAGGGTCCAGTAGTGCTTTGGCCAGCAAAAGTGTCTTTATCAGGCTAATTTCAAATATGATAAGAGCAAATGCTTATATGGTCTTAAACAGAGGCTGCTGTAGTCACAGAATGGGATGCCCCGGGCAGGAATGGACCTGGCAGGGTCCAGTAGTGCTTTGGCCAGCAAAAGTGTCTTTATCAGGCCTAATTTCAAATATGATAAGAGCAAATGCTTATATGGTCTTAAACAGAGGCTGCTTTAGTCACAGAATGGGATGCCCTGGGCAGGAATGGACCTGGCAGGGTCCAGTAGTGCTTTGGCCAGCAAAAGTGTCTTTATCAGGCTAATTTCAAATATGATAAGAGCAAATGCTTATATGGTCTTAAACAGAGGCTGCTGTAGTCACAGAATGGGATGCCCTGGGCAGGAATGGACCTGGCAGGGTCCAGTAGTGCTTTGGCCAGCAAAAGTGTCTTTATCAGGCCTAATTTCAAATATGATAAGAGCAAATGCTTATATGGTCTTAAACAGAGGCTGCTTTAGTCACAGAATGGGATGCCCCAACAGGAATCGACCTGGCAGGGTCCAGTAGTGCTTTGGCCAGCAAAAGTGTCTTTATCAGGCCTAATTTCAAATATGATAAGAGCAAATGCTTATATGGTCTTAAACAGAGGCTGCTGTAGTCACAGAATGGGATGCCCCAACAGGAATCGACCTGGCAGGGTCCAGTAGTGCTTTGGCCAGCAAAAGTGTCTTTATCAGGCCTAATTTCAAATATGATAAGAGCAAATGCTTATATGGTCTTAAACAGAGGCTGCTGTAGTCACAGAATGGGATGCCCTGGGCAGGAATGGACCTGGCAGGGTCCAGTAGTGCTTTGGCCAGCAAAAGTGTCTTTATCAGGCCTAATTTCAAATATGATAAGAGCAAATGCTTATATGGTCTTAAACAGAGGCTGCTTTAGTCACAGAATGGGATGCCCTGGGCAGGAATGGACCTGGCAGGGTCCAGTAGTGCTTTGGCCAGCAAAAGTGTCTTTATCAGGCTAATTTCAAATATGATAAGAGCAAATGCTTATATGGTCTTAAACAGAGGCTGCTGTAGTCACAGAATGGGATGCCCCGGGCAGGAATGGACCTGGCAGGGTCCAGTAGTGCTTTGGCCAGCAAAAGTGTCTTTATCAGGCCTAATTTCAAATATGATAAGAGCAAATGCTTATATGGTCTTAAACAGAGGCTGCTTTAGTCACAGAATGGGATGCCCTGGGCAGGAATGGACCTGGCAGGGTCCAGTAGTGCTTTGGCCAGCAAAAGTGTCTTTATCAGGCTAATTTCAAATATGATAAGAGCAAATGCTTATATGGTCTTAAACAGAGGCTGCTGTAGTCACAGAATGGGATGCCCTGGGCAGGAATGGACCTGGCAGGGTCCAGTAGTGCTTTGGCCAGCAAAAGTGTCTTTATCAGGCCTAATTTCAAATATGATAAGAGCAAATGCTTATATGGTCTTAAACAGAGGCTGCTTTAGTCACAGAATGGGATGCCCTGGGCAGGAATGGACCTGGCAGGGTCCAGTAGTGCTTTGGCCAGCAAAAGTGTCTTTATCAGGCTAATTTCAAATATGATAAGAGCAAATGCTTATATGGTCTTAAACAGAGGCTGCTGTAGTCACAGAATGGGATGCCCTGGGCAGGAATGGACCTGGCAGGGTCCAGTAGTGCTTTGGCCAGCAAAAGTGTCTTTATCAGGCCTAATTTCAAATATGATAAGAGCAAATGCTTATATGGTCTTAAACAGAGGCTGCTTTAGTCACAGAATGGGATGCCCTGGGCAGGAATGGACCTGGCAGGGTCCAGTAGTGCTTTGGCCAGCAAAAGTGTCTTTATCAGGCTAATTTCAAATATGATAAGAGCAAATGCTTATATGGTCTTAAACAGAGGCTGCTGTAGTCACAGAATGGGATGCCCCAACAGGAATCGACCTGGCAGGGTCCAGTAGTGCTTTGGCCAGCAAAAGTGTCTTTATCAGGCCTAATTTCAAATATGATAAGAGCAAATGCTTATATGGTCTTAAACAGAGGCTGCTTTAATCACAGAATGGGATGCCCCAACAGGAATCGACCTGGCAGGGTCCAGTAGTGCTTTGGCCAGCAAAAGTGTCTTTATCAGGCCTAATTTCAAATATGATAAGAGCAAATGCTTATATGGTCTTAAACAGAGGCTGCTGTAGTCACAGAATGGGATGCCCCGGGCAGGAATGGACCTGGCAGGGTCCAGTAGTGCTTTGGCCAGCAAAAGTGTCTTTATCAGGCCTAATTTCAAATATGATAAGAGCAAATGCTTATATGGTCTTAAACAGAGGCTGCTTTAGTCACAGAATGGGATGCCCTGGGCAGGAATGGACCTGGCAGGGTCCAGTAGTGCTTTGGCCAGCAAAAGTGTCTTTATCAGGCTAATTTCAAATATGATAAGAGCAAATGCTTATATGGTCTTAAACAGAGGCTGCTGTAGTCACAGAATGGGATGCCCTGGGCAGGAATGGACCTGGCAGGGTCCAGTAGTGCTTTGGCCAGCAAAAGTGTCTTTATCAGGCCTAATTTCAAATATGATAAGAGCAAATGCTTATATGGTCTTAAACAGAGGCTGCTGTAGTCACAGAATGGGATGCCCCGGGCAGGAATGGACCTGGCAGGGTCCAGTAGTGCTTTGGCCAGCAAAAGTGTCTTTATCAGGCCTAATTTCAAATATGATAAGAGCAAATGCTTATATGGTCTTAAACAGAGGCTGCTGTAGTCACAGAATGGGATGCCCTGGGCAGGAATGGACCTGGCAGGGTCCAGTAGTGCTTTGGCCAGCAAAAGTGTCTTTATCAGGCCTAATTTCAAATATGATAAGAGCAAATGCTTATATGGTCTTAAACAGAGGCTGCTTTAGTCACAGAATGGGATGCCCGGGGCAGGAATGGACCTGGCAGGGTCCAGTAGTGCTTTGGCCAGCAAAAGTGTCTTTATCAGGCTAATTTCAAATATGATAAGAGCAAATGCTTATATGGTCTTAAACAGAGGCTGCTGTAGTCACAGAATGGGATGCCCCGGGCAGGAATGGACCTGGCAGGGTCCAGTAGTGCTTTGGCCAGCAAAAGTGTCTTTATCAGGCCTAATTTCAAATATGATAAGAGCAAATGCTTATATGGTCTTAAACAGAGGCTGCTTTAGTCACAGAATGGGATGCCCTGGGCAGGAATGGACCTGGCAGGGTCCAGTAGTGCTTTGGCCAGCAAAAGTGTCTTTATCAGGCTAATTTCAAATATGATAAGAGCAAATGCTTATATGGTCTTAAACAGAGGCTGCTGTAGTCACAGAATGGGATGCCCCAACAGGAATCGACCTGGCAGGGTCCAGTAGTGCTTTGGCCAGCAAAAGTGTCTTTATCAGGCCTAATTTCAAATATGATAAGAGCAAATGCTTATATGGTCTTAAACAGAGGCTGCTTTAGTCACAGAATGGGATGCCCCAACAGGAATCGACCTGGCAGGGTCCAGTAGTGCTTTGGCCAGCAAAAGTGTCTTTATCAGGCCTAATTTCAAATATGATAAGAGCAAATGCTTATATGGTCTTAAACAGAGGCTGCTGTAGTCACAGAATGGGATGCCCTGGGCAGGAATGGACCTGGCAGGGTCCAGTAGTGCTTTGGCCAGCAAAAGTGTCTTTATCAGGCCTAATTTCAAATATGATAAGAGCAAATGCTTATATGGTCTTAAACAGAGGCTGCTGTAGTCACAGAATGGGATGCCCTGGGCAGGAATGGACCTGGCAGGGTCCAGTAGTGCTTTGGCCAGCAAAAGTGTCTTTATCAGGCCTAATTTCAAATATGATAAGAGCAAATGCTTATATGGTCTTAAACAGAGGCTGCTTTAGTCACAGAATGGGATGCCCTGGGCAGGAATGGACCTGGCAGGGTCCAGTAGTGCTTTGGCCAGCAAAAGTGTCTTTATCAGGCTAATTTCAAATATGATAAGAGCAAATGCTTATATGGTCTTAAACAGAGGCTGCTGTAGTCACAGAATGGGATGCCCCGGGCAGGAATGGACCTGGCAGGGTCCAGTAGTGCTTTGGCCAGCAAAAGTGTCTTTATCAGGCCTAATTTCAAATATGATAAGAGCAAATGCTTATATGGTCTTAAACAGAGGCTGCTTTAGTCACAGAATGGGATGCCCTGGGCAGGAATGGACCTGGCAGGGTCCAGTAGTGCTTTGGCCAGCAAAAGTGTCTTTATCAGGCTAATTTCAAATATGATAAGAGCAAATGCTTATATGGTCTTAAACAGAGGCTGCTGTAGTCACAGAATGGGATGCCCTGGGCAGGAATGGACCTGGCAGGGTCCAGTAGTGCTTTGGCCAGCAAAAGTGTCTTTATCAGGCCTAATTTCAAATATGATAAGAGCAAATGCTTATATGGTCTTAAACAGAGGCTGCTTTAGTCACAGAATGGGATGCCTCACAGCAGACTTAAGATCAGTTCAGTATATATGCACAGTTAGTTACTATAAGCAGCCTGAAAACGCTAACAAAGGCTGGATGAAAAAAAAAAAATCTCCCTGTCAGCCAGCTCCGTTTTTCCTACCTTTCCCTGGCTTTCTGTCTGTCTCCTGTCTGTCTCCTGCCTGTCTCCTGCCTGTCCCTGTCTGTCCCTGTCTCCAGCCTGTCTAACTGCCTCAGCTACACAGCGTTCTGTCTGTCTGTCACGAATGCAATAGAGAAATGAGGAAAAGCAAGATGGCCGCCGTTAAATACCGCTGTGTGACGTCACCGTGCTTGCTGGCTGCTGATAGGCTGCATGTGACTGCCCCAGCTTGCACTGGCGCGGGATACATGTCCAGACATGTCCCGTCCGCCATCTTAGAATGCCTGTAAATGTAAATGAATGGATGTTAAAGGAAAACTTCGAGTGATCGAATCGCGGGGAAATTCGGATTCGATCCGAATCGAATTTTTCCTGAAATTCGGATCGAATCCGGGTTCGTCCGGATCGATTCGCTCATCCCTAATAGAGAGCATAAATGTGCCTTTTTGCCGACGACTTGCTACTGTTCACCACCAGGCCCAAAAATTGTATTCTTGATACATTGGATGAGGCCTGAGGATGAACTGGACCAAGTTGTCGGCATTAAATGTTCAATAAGCCTCCGCTTGTAACGAAAGGCTTTGAAGCCTATATTCTTAGTATACAGTACGTCCTTCTCCAGATATAATACTTACACTTGGGTTATCGCAGAAGCATGCGAAAACAGGCTCCTCCCGGCCCTTCATATACCCAGGGAACCCCCCCAAAAAACCCAGATTTCTCTGGAGTGCTGACTACGAAGACATGATGTATCACTCTCTCGCAGGTGAGCGGGACTATCAAAGCCTGCGGCCCTGTTGGACTACTCCCACCCGTCCTCCCTGTGATGTGCCTCCCAGCTTGGGCTGCGTCGGTCGGGTGAAGGTAGGCAGCACCTTGTGTGCTTATGGAGCCATGCTCCACCGCAGTCCCCCACCAAAGGGTAGGCGGTTTAGGCTGATGGTGAGCCTCTAGAGGATGCCCCTCCCGCGCTATTACCCCATGCCCCGTGTAGCGGTGGGCCCTATACAAAGGGTCGCCATCCTCCTTCGTTGCCCCCGTAGTCCGGGGGGAAAGAAAGGGGGGGTGTGGTGGTCTCAGTGTATGCTTACACGCTTATGGCCTTAGTACTGTCTTTGACTCGTATTCCTGGTGTCAGTGCCGCGCTGTTAAAAACTTTTATTATGCATCTGTCGCCGCCACGCGCACTCCTTCCCTTGTTGAATGTGCTGCGATTAGCGGCGGCGTTGCCTCAGACGCTGCTATGTCTTCATTGGCGAATATTTTTCTAAGTGTGCCATTCACTTCGAT
Source organism: Gastrophryne carolinensis (assembly GCA_027917425.1). Classification (NCBI taxonomy): domain Eukaryota; kingdom Metazoa; phylum Chordata; class Amphibia; order Anura; family Microhylidae; genus Gastrophryne; species Gastrophryne carolinensis. The sequence goes on along the minus strand of CM051239.1, from coordinate 222,784,836 downwards.
CTTCTGACAACTTGAAACTATCTCAGAGCTTCTCGCTCTTCGGGGGGGGGGGCGGGGACCCGGTGTGGCGCGCTCCGCGTCACAGCCGCTCTGGCCCACCCTTTGAGGTTCTTGGCGCGTTTTGTTGCTGGTCACACGCACATGTGTAGCGGCCCTCCTCCTCCCTAGGTCGGTAAGTGCCCTCACAGGCGAGTTTTTCACTTACTCACCCAACACAAGCAGGGATTCTCATCTTGATGTGGCTACTAGACTGGCCAGTGTTGAAAAATTGCTTGCTAGTTCTCTAGCGCGCAAGGCCACTGCTAAAAAGCGGCACATAATCCCTGATTCAGCTCCCTTCCCTATGGAGTCTGAGTAGTTTTCACATTTTTATGGCCATACGCCTTCGGACGAAGGGGAGCTATTCTCTGACTCAGAATCTTCTGATGAGAAGGCAAGGGGTCATGATGATTCCGGTTCTGACCACTGGACCCCGGATGATACTGACAAACTACTGCTTCAGATTTTTTAAGTTTTGTCCATCCCTCCCCTTGTTGCGGCTCCCAGGCAAAGGGGTGAGCTATTTCATACTGCTAAGGCTCGATTGGAATTTCCTGAGCAAACCCATTTCAATAACAGTTTGGGGGGGGGGGGAAGGTTTCCCTGTGCGGGGAGGGAAACCTAAGAAATGGGGGGCTTATTTGGACCCTGGGAGGGTGTCCCAATCCTCCTATAACAAGTTTATATACAATTCACAGATAATCATTCGCAAAAACGTAGTAAAATCAGTAAATCACATTGGGGTGCAATTATTCACACAGTGATCTGTGGAGTTTTTTATTAAACCATGACACAACTCACTGGCACTGACTGGGACCAAATGTTCAGAGACTTTTCTCTGAGTACTACAACTCCCACCACAGAGGAAGAATCCAGCACAAAAGCAAGGGAAAAATTCATCTTCCTAGAACGCATACTAAGAAAGAAAACTAAGATCCACTGGAACATCCATTACATGAAAAAATACCTCGAGGAAAACATAGTTCCTCTTGGACTAAGGATCTAGATATTCCCCCAAGTGGGTGACATGAGCAAAGACTTTAAAGAAAAATGGGAGAAAAACCTACAGATCTGCTCAATGAACATGTTAAGACTCCTTGTCGAACAACAACAAGAACAACTAATACAAATTGAACAGGAATACAAGAAGACTTGTGAGGAAATAAACAGCTACAAGGACTGGGTCCATTTCACCTCCACAGACACACAACTAAAGAAAAAAATTGAAACTTTGATTAAAGAAGTATGGGAGATAAAAAATAAAAAACTCACCAGAGACCGCCTGGCTTACAGAGAAAAGAAAGCCTACAAGTGGCATGACACAAGACCAGCCCCTGCAGGCAGACCAACAAGAACCAGAACCTATAACCCTTAGTCATCACAACAGTCCTCATCGTCTTCGGACAGCTCCCTAACGGAGGAACCCCGGAGACACTACAAACTATTTGCAAGACAAGGCAGAAGAAACAACCAGGAAGCAAACACAACTACGCACTACGATACTAAAACGCAATGGGACAAGAGGAAGGACTTCCCCTCCCCAGACAACACACAAACCGGGGGGGAGCCTTTTTTAGGACTAGATCCAAACAATCCACCAACTCCAGCATACAACAGACAAGCACCAAAAAGAAGCACGTTACAACCAGAATGACCAAACAAACAACATTGGACCTCCAGAGCCAAACAGACATTGTAAACCTTGCTAAATTCCCACTCACTGACCCACAGAAGGAGGTCCTCTCCCTGGGACTCAACTTCTGCCCAGATAGCAATATTAACCACTTCGAAACATTAAGGACCTCCACCTGTATGCACGAAAAATTATATTAAAATACCAATTCAGAGGGGCGTGGCTTGCATATGGCGGGATAGGACGCTGAAACCCGAGGCTCCTGACTTAACCCCCTTTATACCAGCAGTTTGAAATTTTGGCAGCAATATACACCGATGTCGAAGCGCAGGAAGGTGAAGGGCACACCTCGGTCCCGCACGGGAGCACCCATTACGGCCTATTTTGAAGCCAACACTCCTGGAAGCCCCAGACCCCCGACTATCAAGATGGCGGCTATGGAGATAACAGGGGATCCATCCCGCAGCGAGACAACGGCAGTCCTACCTGGTGCCCGGTCCATGGAGAGAGGAGCGGAGAGCGGAGCAGCCGTACCACCGGAGGAGCGGGGGATGGCATCGCCGCATCAGCCCACGTGCGGGATAGAGGAGGTCGCTATGGCTGCGGCCTCGCCGGAGCAGAGGGGGAGCCCCGCCGCGACGGAGCGGGGACTGTGCAGTGTGCCTGTCACCTCCCTGAACCCTGATGGGAGGAGGGGTGGGCAGAAGACCGGCACTGGGCTCCCGGCACGGTCGGAGGAAGAAGAGCACACACCGCACTGTCAGGAGGCAGAGACAAGTGAGGTGAGCGCCGGCGGGCGCGCAGCTGCTGACAAGCCGCCTCCTGCTCGGCTGCTGCTGTCGACTGCGGCTTCAGGCACGGGACCCGCAGGAGCGGCGGAGTCCAGAGTTGGAGACCGGCTGATTGCAGACTCAGCTGCAACACTGATGGCCTTTCAGCAGGTGGGTGCTGGTCATGCTGACAGTGGGGGGGGAACGAACCCAGCAACGGATAAGCCAGCCACTAGATTGAGTGCAGCGGGGGAGGAAGAGGACTGTATCTATGTGACACCAGAGAGAGGGAGACAGTCTGGGTCGTTGTTACACTACAGCCCGGGGGCCCGGACGGCTCAGGGAACCAGATCAGACGCCCATAAGTGGGGACCCACACCTGGGGGGTCGGGATACCCAGACCCACAGACCTATGACCGGCGCCTCATGTTAGGCGGACGGGAGACCCCGCTGTTACTACCTGAGGGGTGGGAATCCCCTCCTCCCGACCCAGGCTCCGCCAGCTACGCAGAGATGGTCCGAACCTCAGGGAGGCGAGAACCTGCTGCACCCCCTCCCAGACACCGCCTCACAATATTGCCAGGGGTTCGGGGGGAGGAATGGTCACCCAGGAGCGAAGAGGGGCCCCCAGAATTTGGAGGCGGGAACGCCGAATATACAGGGTTCACCCTGCCCCGATCCTTGATCTCAGCTATCGCAGAGTCGGTCAGGACCAACATCGCGGATGCTCTCAAGTCGCTACCATCTCGATCGGATTTTGAAACCTACATAACCAGGATGGAGGGGACGTTTCGCAGGGAAATAACGTCTATGCAGAACTCCATGGCAGATCTATCCAGCAGAGTGGAGGCTAATAACGCTGTTCAGCTGGACGTCCAAGCCAGAGTGGAAGCGCTAGAACGTGAGCGAGATGTCACCAGGCGGCTACTCTCTGAGTTTCAACTACAGCAAGATGATCACGAAAATAGAAACCGCCGTAATAACATTCGACTACGGGGTATCCCCGAAACGATACCCCCATCTGAGCTGAAGGCGAGTGTTTGCGGGCTGTTCAATAATCTGTTGGATCGCCCACCTTCGGATCATATCGAGATAGATCGAATACATCGGGCCCAGGGCCCTGCAAGACCTGGCTTGAGAGGTCCAAGAGACGTTCTCTGCAGGGTGCATTATTACCAAGTTAAAGAAGCTATAATGCAGAGAGCCTGGAACCGAGGTCCAGTTGAATTGAATGGAGCGCAGATCACCTTGTTGCCTGACCTCTCACGCAGAACCCTCCAAATGCGGAGGATGTTGAAACCTCTTTTGGAACTGATACAACGTCAGGGAGCAACATACCGCTGGGGACATCCATTCCAACTGATTGTACGAAAGGACCGTAGATCTTTCATCTTGAAAGCACCGCCCCAGCTGGCAGAGCTGTTTGATTTCCTAGGGACTGCCCCGATTGCGGTCCCGGATTGGTTGGAGTTGGAGCTGGATCGTAGAGGAGGCCCGCTTCCTCAGCGCCCAAGAAGACGGGGCCGAGACCGAGGTGGACGCCGGGGCGACCCGCCCGGCCCAGACCGAAGGGCGGCGCTTGCCCCCCCAGGAGCTGATTAACTGTACCTGCACCCAGTTGGCCTTGAAGGAGACATTGTGTTTCGACCATGAAAGCTAACGCGATATCCTTTCTTTACAGAGTTATTCATTTATAAGTTGAAGTAGTTGTTATACTGGTAGTCATATCTATAGCTTATAAGCAGAGAGTGAGGCCTGTTGATGGAGCGGCCGGGGGGAGGTTTCTGGGCCTCGGGTTGAGTGAGCACCACTGTATGTGGAGACGGGGGGTGTCCCGGCTCGGGAAGTGAAGTACCATTGGCTGGTGCGGGTCTGGCCCTCTGGGACCTCCCTCGGCTCTCTAGGTTTGGGGGTTCCCCGACCCGGGGCAGTTGTTCTTGTGCCGGAATGCCTCCTTTCATGGAAGGAGGTCTTCTCGCAGAGACCACGGGGCTGCCCGGCAGACGGGGGCCTGGCCCCTTGGTGCGGGCGGCTTCCTCCTCCCCCTTCGCCCGGGATGTTCTGGATCTGGACGAGACTTACCTCATCCTTTTCCTGGAGCATTTTGGGTGCACTGATGGGAGTACCACTGTGGAGCCTCGTTTAACGACTCCCCCATAGCGGGGGTAGCCCGGATTTGCTGGAGGCGCGGCTTGTCGCGTCTGCTCTTGGGGGGGCCCCCTTCACCTGTGACGGCTTGGCTACCGGAGGTTGGGCGACACGAACGGGGCTGTTTACCCCGCCTTGCCCTGGGGACGACGAGTCTCGGGACGTAGGGAGATGGGCCCGCGGATGGACTCGTTTGGCTCGGGGGGGCGGACATGGGGGATGGCCCTGGTCCAAGGTGGCTGGATGATAGGTGGGAGGGGTTGGAGTCATCCTGATGTTCTGCTGGAGGTTCCTGCCCGCCCGGCCTGGGGGGCGCCCTTAGCTGCCGGTTGACCCATGGTGCTGGTTGGCGCGGGGTGTTTCCTGGGGTCGGGGGGGGGGGAGCAGACCCTGGTTGGTGGGCCGCCGGGTAAGTGATCACCTGCTTAATTACTTAACTACTCAAATAGTTATATTGCGTGCTTAGTTAGCTTTGATAATTGATTATTTCATGTTGCTGCCTAACTGTTTACGTGTTATGGGGGATGGGAGGGATGCCTTGATTGCTGAACCGTGTTCATTCTTTATATTTGTTGATTGAGTTTTGGCTCCTCTTCGCCGGGCTTCCATTTCCCCCAGTAGTCCGAGTGTTCTCCCGGGGGTAGTTGCCGGAGACTCTCCCGGAAGACAAAGGACTAGACTCCCCTATATTAGGAGAGTTAGTACAATCGTTCTAATTGTTACCCAAATTCTCTTTTTCCCTTTTTGGGTTTTCTCCGGAATTTAATAGGTTTTGATTTCTGACCCTTAATACTTTCTCCCCCTTTCCTGCATTAACCCTCTTACGCTCTACTTGACCCTTCCCCTTACCGCCTATTTGTCCACCGGTTGTCTTGCGTCCGGGGTGCGGGATCCGGGTATTTAGGGTTTAGTCTGGTGGGAGGGAGCAGAGGCGATGGCAGTAACGAATGGGGCTCGAGTCTTCTCGGACGCCTCTATGAAGGTGGTCTCCTTGAATTGCAGAGGGCTCAATATTCCAGAAAAACGATCTGCAGTCATCGCAGAGCTGATTCGACTAAAAGCCCAGGTAGCGTTCCTCCAGGAGACCCATTTTAGAAAGGACAAACACCCAAAGATATCCTCCAGATCATACCCCCAGGTATTCATGAGCTCATCCCCTGCCTCGAAAACTAAGGGAGTGGCGATACTCTTTTCCAGGTCCGTATCTTTTCAACTCCATAACTCTATAACAGATGAAGAAGGTAGATACGTTATGGTTAAGGGGTCGATCTCAGGGGAGAAATATACCTTTGCCTCGGTCTACGGGCCCAACTCCGGCCAGGTGGACTTCCTTCTGAGGTTTTTTACCAGACTGTCGGAATTCCAAGAAGGAAGTGTGCTTTTAGGCGGGGATCTGAACCTCGCAATGGAACCCCTCTTGGATTCCTCCTCGGGGAAATCTTCCATCCCCTATAGAGGATTGAGGAAGATAAAACAAGCTATCCACAACCTGCAGCTGTGTGACATCTGGAGGATTACTAACCCTACCGGTAAAGATTTCTCCCACTATTCCATAGCCCACGCCACTTATGCTAGACTGGACTACGTGCTCTTGTCCCACAGTTTGTTACCCAGAGCCCACGACGCCTCGATAGGCGTTGCGTCATTATCAGACCATGCCCCGGTGAGCGTCTCATTAACCACACAGGAGAGAAGTGGTAAAGCTTGGACTTGGCGTCTAAATGAGACTCTACTGAAGGACCCGGTGGCGAAGAGCGCAGTACAAGAAGCCCTCACCGAATACTTCCGATTAAATGACACAGAAGGGATAACACCTATAACCTTATGGCAAGCTCATAAAGCCGTGGTCAGGGGAGTCCTGATCCAACAGGCTGCTAGACTGAAAAGAGCGAACACTGCCAGGCGGGATCGCTTGTTGGCCCAGATTCAGAAGCTGGAGAAACAACATAAGGAGGCCCAACTAAAAGAAACCCTGAAGGAGCTGACAGCGCGCAGAGAGGAGTTGAACTCCATCTTGCTGCAGAGGGCGGTGTTTACAATAAAGAAATGCAAGCGCTTCTACTATGAGTGGGGTAATAAAAGCGGTAGGCTCCTTGCGAGGGCCCTGAGAAAACAACGTTCCCTGAACTTTATTGAGGCAATTAAAGATGGACAGCAGCAGAAATGGCATAAGACGCCGGACATCGCTAAAGTGTTCCGGGAGTATTATCACTCGCTCTATAATCTACACGCACAGGGAGCGAGAGACCCTCAGGGATGCCTGGAATTGAAGAGGGAATACATTACATTATCAGGCATGCCCCAGTTGAGTGAGGAGGCAATCCGTAGGCTAGAAGAGCCACTTTCAACGCCTGAGCTACAACGGGCTATCAAGGAGACTCCCTCTGGTAAATCGCCGGGCCCAGATGGCCTGACCGCCGCATACTACAAAGAATTTCTGCCTATCCTGGGTAGCCACTTTCTCCGTGCCTATAATACGACAGGGAGGGAAGACGACCCGGGGATGCTGCCCGGGGAGGCACTGGAGGCTCATGTTACTGTGATTCACAAGGCCGGGAAAGATCCACTAAGCTGTAAAAGCTACCGCCCAATATCCCTCCTGAATGTCGATCTCAAAATATTTACTAAGATCCTGGCTAATCGACTGGCAATGTATCTACCAGACCTAATAGAGGAGGATCAATGTAGCTTTATACCTGGCAGGGAGGCGAGGGATGATACGGTTAGGACTTTGAATCTTATACATCGCTCACGCCTAGATGGAACCCCGATCATGCTGCTATCGACGGATGCTGAAAAAGCATTTGATCGCATAGACTGGGATTTCGCATTTGAGGTGTTAAGACATATAGGATTAGGGCCCAGAGCATTTAGATACATCACGGAGCTGTATTCCAGACCCCAAGCTAGAGTAAAGATTAATGGAGATCTCTCTTCGCCTTTCCCGATTTCGAATGGCACCAGACAGGGATGTCCCTTGTCACCGCTCATTTTTGCACTGATAGTGGAACCCTTCCTGCGACATATAAGGGATAACACTGACATCAGGGGGATCCAGGCTGGTGGCATGGAGCATAAGGTTGCCGCATATGCGGACGACCTACTGTTCTTTGTATCAAACCCGGTAATAGGGCTCCCTGTCCTAATGAAGGAGTTTGAAAGGTTCGGTAAGCTTTCTAACTTTAAGATCAACCTCGATAAATCCGAGGCGCTCAGCGTGGGACTTCCAGACGACATCCTTAGACACCTTAGGGCCTCGTTCCCGTTTAGATGGGTTTCCCCTACACTAACTTATCTAGGAGTGAAAATACCAAACAATATTGATGATGTCTTCCGGTTCAACTTTGTGCCAATGCTGAACAAGACTAAGCTAGATCTGACAAACTGGAATATCCCAACATTCACGTGGGTGGGACGCATAAATATCATAAAGATGGTGGTCCTACCGAGAATTCTATATCTGCTTCAAACTCTCCCGTGTCACATCCCGAAGAGCTACTTCAAGAATTTGGACTCGATCCTTAGACAGTTTATTTGGAGTAACAAGAGGCCTAGGCTAAGACTTGCCCTTCTCCAGCGCCCTAGACACAGGGGAGGTCTCGCAGTGCCGAATCTACTGAGATACTGGCAGGCAACTCATTTACAGAGAGTCGTGGACTGGAATAGGGGACTGGGCAGGAAGAAATGGGTCGCCATTGAGGCTGAGTGTGTGGGGGATTTACCATGGGTGTCCAGGGATTCCGCTAAGTGGGCGAGAACCCACCCCTTGGTTAAGAAGACTCTCGAGGTCTGGGATGGACTGAGGTCAAGAGAAGAGATATCCCCTTGGCCGTCCCCGCTGATCCCACTACTGGACAATCCCGACCTTCCATGTGGTCAAAGACTCCGGGCGATGGAGGGATGGGGAGAGTTGGAGATGGTTAGAGGGTGAGACTTGATACAGAGGAAAACCTGGTGCTCTATAGAAGAACTCAGAGACAGATGGAACAACCCAAGACTGGATCCTTGGCGCTTATTGCTTTTCCAGCACTATTTGCAGCGGACGGGACCCAGAGAATCCCTCGAGCGAAGCCTTACAGGCTTTGAAACCCTTATTACTAGGCAGGATCCCCCCACTAGACTGATCTCGCAGATTTACCAATTGCTGGGCGAGGAGCAAGGAGTAAAGCTACCTTACTGCCGGCAGTGGGAGAGGGACCTGGAGAGGGAGTTTACGGAGGAGGAGTGGGAACGGATATTCACCCTTGCCCACAAGTCATCAATAGCGGTACAAACACAGGAAACAAATTACAAATACCTCTCCAGGTGGTATTATACTCCCAAGCACCTGGCAGTCTGTTTCCCAGGAACATCACCTAGATGTTGGAGATGTGGGGAAGAAGAGGGGTCTTTTTTCCATATCTTTTGGACATGCCCGAGGATAAAACCCTTTTGGACTGAAGTGATCCCACTCATGACCGAAGTTACTGGGTCTCAGATCCCGTTCTGCCCAGCTCTTATGCTTTTACATCATAGCACTTGTAGCGTCACCAACTACAAGAAGTCAATACTGATGCACCTTATTAATGCAGCTAGGGCACTGATTCCCAGATTTTGGAAAACGGAGCACACCCCTACAAAAGAGGAGTGGATCCGAGAAGTTAACAGGGTCAGAGAAATGGAGGAACTCACGGCAGCTTCCCAAGACAGAGGAGAACAGTCCACTGCAGTTTGGACCCCCTGGTACCTCTTTCGAGACTCTGCGGTCTCTGCTCGTGACCTGGCGCCGGACCCCCCCGCCCGCCTCCCCTGACCCCGGACGCGAGAGAGGTGTACCCCCCCCCCCATCTATCCTACCTGATCATTCTGTAGTCTATCTCCCTCTACTTTCTCTCTTTCACTTTTGCTCCAGTGCAGCGAAGCGGCAACCCCAGTCCTATTGCTAAGCGCGAGGTGGAGCCCCTGGAGGATTTGCGGGCTTGAATAGACAACCCAGGGCTCAAGAGGGTCGCACGAGCCTCATATCAATTATCAATTAAGGAGCGACAGGCACCTCCGTGGTCCAACTTTTCTCTGACTCTACCTCCCCCCACCGTGGACACGACGAATAGAAGCCAATCTCTGGATGACGGGGGTGGGGGAGGGGGGAGGGGCGCTCCTTGTGACCCGCGAGCCTGGTCTATATAACCAGTGACATCACCAGACAGGGCCTGACGGGCTTACAACGACTGCGGGAGAGGGGAAGAAGAAGGCGGGTGGTTGCTTTGCTTTGCTGTATCGTTCTTCCTGTTCCTAACCTGATAAGTTACTTGATTGCTTATTCTGTACTGTTTTGAAATGAAAAATAACTAAATAAAGAGTTTAAATAAAATACCAATTCAAGGAAAAAGACAAACCGGAAAACATGATTACACTAACCCAGGGAGACGAGGACAGTCTGAGAATACTGGAAAGCCTACAAACGACCGACGAGGACAGTGAGGAACATGAAGAAAAAGAAACAACGCGTACCTTTAGAAAAGCATCGACTTATTTCCCCCCCCTGTATCCACAAATGCCAGTTTAAAAACATTTTTAAACCTGAGCACATTAGCATTAGAAAAACATACAACCAAAAACAGCAGACCACGCAACATTACAGCAATTCAAAAAAGAGCACTAACCGAACTAGAAAATAACCCTGACCTGATCATCAAGCAAGCGGACAAGGGGGGGAATATTGTCCTGATGACAAGGCTACAATATGAAACAATGTGCAATAAAATTCTCACTAACCAGGAATGGTACAGAAAGGTACCAACAAAGAAACTAACAACAGATGAGCTGGAATACAACACCATCCTAGACAACGATTACGAACACAAAATTATCCCAAAAACAACCTGGCAATATCTGAAAATAGAAAATCCTACAACACAGACTTTCTACGCCCTACCAAAAATTCATAAATCACCACTCACCACCCCCCTGGACGCCCAATAGTATCGGGCATAGGTTCACTTACCAACAAGGCCAGCGAATATGTAGATGCACATCTAGACCATTCGTCCAATCACTATCATCATACGTAAAGGACACCCCTCACCTCCTCCAAATCCTTCAAGACATGACCATGTCTGACAACAGTCTCCTAGTGACACTTGATGTGGAGGCCCTCTACTCATGCATCCCACACCACAAAGGCCTACAAGCGACTAAGTACTTCCTAGATCAACTAGACATAAATCAACATGAACACAATTGTTTTCTACTGGATTTACTGAATTTCATATTGACGCACAATTCATTTACATTCAACGGGCAATTATACCATCAAATCCAGGGCACAGCCATGGGGACGACATGCGCACCATCGTACGCTAATCTTTACTTGGGCAAGTGGGAACAATCAATTTGGAACAACGAAGACCTCACAGAACACACCCAACGGATAACTACTTGGCTTCAGTATATAGACGTTATACTCATCATATGGGAAGGCAACGAAGAGACACTACAAACCTTCGTAAGGTGCCTTAACACTAATGACCTAAACCTCAAATTCACAGTAGACTTCAACTCTCGCGAAGTCACCTTCCTTGATCTTACAGTTACAAGACAAGATAATGGCCTCATAAGCACGAAATTCTATCGGAAACCAACTGCATCCAATAACATCCTGAGGGCCACCAGCTCACACCCCCCCAGTCTCATCAAAAGCATACCATACGGGGAAAACCTACGGGCAAAAAGGAACTGTACCTCGGAAGAAGACTACAGAATCGCTGCAAAAGGAATACAAACCAGACTCCTAGCCAGAGGTTACCCAAAGAAGACCCTTAAAGCAGCATTTAATAAGGCCTAGACAAAAGATAGAACTCCCATGCTAAACAAACAAACACAGAAGACTAGAAAACCTCTCTATCCCACCTACCCAACCCTTGTCCTAACCTACAACCAACAGCATAATGAAGTGAAGACAATACTCGATACCCATTGGCATATCATCAAGAACGATCCCGATATTGGCAATCTAATTCCGGACCGACCAATCATCACCTACAGAAAAACTTGTTCAATAAAAGACCATCTATCGCATAGCCACTACTCACCAATATCCACTACGAAGTGTTGCAAAACCAAAGGCACCTACCGGTGTGAGGGTTGCTCATCATGCCAATATATTAAACAAGGAAACGTAGCCAACCTCCCCACAGGAATACAAATACAGTTAAGACACTTCGCAAACTGCAACACTACCAACATAATCTACCTGTTACAATGCACATGCCCACGATTCTATATAGGGAAAACAAACCGGAAATTCAAAATTAGAATTTACGAACACATCCGTGATATCAAGAAGAAAAACATTACTACCCCAATAGGAAGACACTATGCGGCATACCATAAAGGCATCCCAAACGGGACTACTTTTCAAGCATTGGACAGAATTCACTCACACCCAAGGGGAGGCGACATTTCCCTGAAAACACTCCAACAAGATGGATAACAAAACTAAAGGCCACCTCACCACCTGGACTGAACGAAACCTTTAGCTTTGTTCCCTTTCTGAAGAGATAAATAATAAAAAAACTATCCACACAGCCTCCCATCACTTACAACTTGTCCCACCAGTGCCAGTCATTCTACCCCTCTCCTTTTTCTATTTTTCCTTACTAAACCTTATTTTACCATGTCCCTAATAATATTGAAGAAATACATTCTGTGACCTATTCAAAATGTCTCCAACATAATGCCCCCCACATATACAGTTAACATACATTACAAATGTGAACAGAATTGATCAACCACATTACAACAAAATAATATGACACCCCCATAATACATTATATAGTAAACATTCCACACTGTTTCACTACACTGTGAACAGGCCTGGTTTCTCACACACTAGGTCTAATTACATTGAAAACAACAAACAGTGTGTGACAATACGTTTTTATTCACAGACCAGACCACTGTTAACATAAACAGTACACTTTGTCCACCACTAGATGGAGCCAAATTACCCGAACAACAGCAGCCTTAACTAACACCTATTTAATCTAACCAGCAAAATGGCGACACACGTGTGCGGCGACAGGCGCGAGCAGGGGCCCATACAGGAAGCGGAAACACGCAAGTCTACCTGCGTCTTCCCTTCCTCACACTCCGACTGGCCACCGACGGAGTAGCACCTCTGGCCGGGGAACCAATAGGACCCTGGCTTGGGGGACGGGCCCCCAGTGACGTATCCTCCCTACACACATTTAAACGCGAGCACCGACATGGCGCCGCACCTGACCTCAACATAAGGAACGCCGCCACCCGCCCACTGACGGACGGGTGCGCTCACCCTGACAGCCACACACGGACGCCATTAAAGGTATAGCATACCTCCCAACTTCCAAAGATATGAAAGAGGGACAAGCCACGCCCCTGGCCACACACCCGGTCACGCACCCTGCCACGCCCCCCACCACGCCATATTTCCCACCCATTTTAAAAAAAAAAAATATTAAGCAATGTCTTACCTTATCCTCCGGGGTCCTCGGGCCTCTGTAGTCACGTGTCTTCAGCGGGTGGGAGGAGCCTAACGGCCCACTCTCATGTCCCGCGCTGGCACTGCTCAATCGCCGGGGCAAACCAGGGCGAGGTGGCCAATCAAGAGGCCCTGCTTACAGAGGAGCCGAAGTGGCTGATAACTGGGCGGCAGAGGTGATCGGTGGGGAGGGGGTGTGGGTGGGCGGTGGAACAGCTGATCGGGGGTGCGGGCGGGCGGCGGAACAGCTGATCGGGGGTGCGGGCGGTGGAACAGCTGATCGGGGGTGCGGGCGGCGGAACAGCTGATCGGTGGGACGGGGAGGATAATGCGCCTCCCGGGACAATTAGTAATCATCCGGGACCGCGGGATAATGTGGGAAAATCGGGACAGTCCCGGGAAAATCGGGACGGTTGGGAGGTATGGTATAGTGCTTTACTTTCACTTTTCATTTTTAACCCTTCATCTCAAATTCAGCCTGGGCATCACTGTATAGCTGGCTTACGCTGCTTTTTACCTCCCTCCCACACAGGGAACCCACGCTGCCTACTATTCCTCTCCCCTACATAGGGCATCTAAGCTGCTCATTATGGGATGTTTCTCCACAACAAGGTACTATTTTTTCCATACTCTACTCCTTTATTATGAACATGCCCTCACACCTATGTTGTCACTGACGCTTATACTAATACCCACCAGGCTGTTACACGTGCAAACTTTGAAGCACCTAACCACCACTCATAACCCCACCATCAACCATATGAGGTAACCCCCAAAAATTATCTTCTTATCTTTTTATGAAAACGGTCAATTATTCCTAAAGTTTAACCCTCTAACTCCTACTGGGGGAGACACTATTATTAATAATGAATAAAAATGTATATCACATGATGCCATATATTCTTTCTATTCATTTATATATATCACACTGTGATTGTATTTACAATATGTAATGTCTGGTATATACTGTATACTATATTTCATTATCTTTTGACAAAAACTTGCAGTGTAAACCAACGCATTGATATATATTCATTATACCATAGATGTTATTTAATCTTGGCCACATACACTGAGGAAGCGCTAAGCCGCAAAACGCGTCTGTATTGAGCCAACAAACAAGACCAATCCTTGCTACAAACTGCACTTGCTACAAATTGGTCAGAAAAAATCAAACCGAACGAATACTCTCTGTACTGTACTGTAAACACCAGTTTTATAATTTAGTACCTGCTAAAGGACTCAATAAAAAACTCCACAGATCACTGTGTGAATAATTGCACCCCAATGTGATTTACTGATTTTACTACGTTTTTGCGAATGATTATCTGTGAATTGTATATAAACTTGTTATAGGAGGATTGGGACACCCTCCCAGGGTCCAAATAAGCCCCCCATTTCTTAGGTTTCCCTCCCCGCACAGGGAAACCTTCTCCCCCCCAAAAGGAGCCTAACGGCCCACTCTCATGTCCCGCGCTGGCACTGCTCAATCGCCGGGGCAAACCAGGGCGAGGTGGCCAATCAAGAGGCCCTGCTTACAGAGGAGCCGAAGTGGCTGATAACTGGGCGGCAGAGGTGATCGGTGGGGAGGGGGTGTGGGTGGGCGGTGGAACAGCTGATCGGGGGTGTACCAAACTCTTATGTACCGGGGGAGCAGGACCCCACAATATACCCTCTACACTATTGACACCAGTCCAAATAGGGGTTAATACCGGACTAGCCCGATAGAAAACCCCTCCCCCCCCCACCATTTCAATAACCTCGTGTTGAAGGAATGGGAACATCCCAGTAGACTTCCCGGGATCCCTAAGAGTTTGGACAGGAAGTATCCATTTCCTGCTGATATGGTCAAGTGCTGGTCATCACGCCCCGAGGTCGATGCTCCTGTTTAGGGCTGTCTAACACCTCTATTATGCACTCCCCCGATACCACTACGCTGCGGGATTCTGAGGACCGGCGCATTGACCAATTGGCATGTCATGCCTTTGCATTTGGTGGGGCGGCGCTGCGCCCGGTTTGCGCCTTGGCATTACTGCTGTGGCGCTCAGGGCCATGATCAGGAATGCACTTGACGGCCCAGACGAGTTGCCTACTGATGCTGTTAATGCTGTTAATGTCTAACTGTGATGTGTTTGTGAATAGAGATGAGCGAGTAGTATTCGACCGAGTCTGTATTCAATCGAATACTACGCTATTCGTCATACTCGATTTCGATCGAGTACAGCGGCAATGGCGCACTCACAATTCGTTTCCCCTCACACCTTCCCTGGCGCGTTTTTTACACCAATCACCATGCAAGGGGGGTGGGACAGGTCCTGGGAGGATGCTGGCATCGCGAGAACGGCGTCTAGACGCATTGGCTGGAAAAACCATGTGACCTCGAATCTACAAAACTCAGCACTTCCTCTTCGTCAGCATTAGCAGCTTGAACTTAGTGAGGGATAGACGCTCACAGCAGGGAAAGACAGGCTGTAGCTGGCAGGGCCCCAGAAGCTCGGAATATCGCATTTACCACCATATATACCAGCTACCAGAAGACAAGAGAGTCATTAAGAGCCCTTATTAGGGCTACTATGCTGGTTGGTATATAGCTCATATGTAGGCAGGCAGGGCCCCAGAAGCTCAGAATATCGCTTTTACCACCATTTATACCAGCTACCAGAAGACAAGAGAGTCATTAAGAGCCCTTATTAGGGCTACTATGCTGAACGGTATATAGCTCATATGTAGGCAGGCAGGGCCCCAGAAGCTCAGAATATCGCATTTACCACCATATATACCAGCTACCAGAAGACAAGAGAGTCATTAAGAGCCCTTATTAGGGCTACTATGCTGAACGGTATATAGCTCATATGTAGGCAGGCAGGGTCCCAGAAGCTCAGAATATCGCTTTTACCACCATATATACCAGCTACCAGAAGACAAGAGAGTCATTAAGAGCCCTTATTAGGGCTACTATGCTGAATGGTATATAGCTCATATGTAGGCAGGCAGGGCCCCAGAAGCTCAGAATATCGCTTTTACCACCATATATACCAGCTACCAGAAGACAAGAGAGTCATTAAGAGCCCTTATTTGGGCTACTATGCTGAACGGTATATAGCTCATATGTAGGCAGGCAGGGCCCCAGAAGCTCAGAATATCGCTTTTACCACCATATATACCAGCTACCAGAAGACAAGAGAGTCATTAAGAGCCCTTATTAGGGCTACTATGCTGAACGGTATGTAGCTCATATGTAGGCAGGCAGGGCTCCAGAAGCTCAGAATATCGCTTTTACCACCATATATACCAGCTACCAGAAGACAAGAGAGTCATTAAGAGCCCTTATTAGGGCTACTATGCTGAACGGTATATAGCTCATATGTAGGCACGCAGGGCCCAAGAAGCTCAGAATATCGCTTTTACCACCATATATACCAGCTACCAGAAGACAAGAGAGTCATTAAGAGCCCTTATTAGGGCTACTATGCTGAACGGTATATAGCTCATATGTAGGCAGGCAGGGCCCCAGAAGCTCAGAATATCGCTTTTACCACCATATATACCAGCTACCAGAAGACAAGAGAGTCATTAAGAGCCCTTATTAGGGCTACTATGCTGAACGGTATATAGCTCATATGTAGGCAGGCAGGGCCCCAGAAGCTCAGAATATCGCATTTACCACCATATATACCAGCTACCAGAAGACAAGAGAGTCATTGAGAGCCCTTATTAGGGCTACTATGCTGAACGGTATATAGCTCATATGTAGGCAGGCAGGGCCCCAGAAGCTCAGAATATCGCATTTACCACCATATATACCAGCTACCAGAAGACAAGAGAGTCATTGAGAGCCCTTATTAGGGCTACTATGCTGAACAGTATATAGCTCATATGTAGGCAGGCAGGGCCCCAGAAGCTCAGAATATCACATTTACCATCATATATACCAGCTACCAGAAGACAAGAGAGTCCTTATTATTAGGGCTACTATGCTGAACAGTATATAGCCCATATGTAGGCAGGCAGGGCCCCAGAAGCTCAGAATATCGCATTTACCACCATATATACCAGCTACCAGAAGACAAGAGAGTCATTGAGAGTCCTTATTATTAGGGCTACTATGCTGAACAGTATATAGCCCATATGTAGGCAGGCAGGGCCCCAGAAGCTCAGAATATCGCATTTACCACCATATATACCAGCTACCAGAAGACAAGAGAGTCATTGAGAGCCCTTATTATTAGGGCTACTATGCTGAACAGTATATAGCCCATATGTAGGCAAGCAGGGCCCCAGAAGCTCAGAATATCGCATTTACCACCATATATACCAGCTACCAGAAGACAAGAGAGTCATTGAGAGCCCTTATTAGGGCTACTATGTTGAACAGTATATAGCTCATATGTAGGCAGGCAGGGCCCCAGAAGCTCAGAATATCACATTTACCACCATATATACCAGCTACCAGAAGACAAGAGAGTCATTGAGAGTCCTTATTATTAGGGCTACTATGCTGAACAGTATATAGCCCATATGTAGGCAGGCAGGGCCCCAGAAGCTCAGAATATCGCATTTACCACCATATATACCAGCTACCAGAAGACAAGAGAGTCATTGAGAGTCCTTATTATTAGGGCTACTATGCTGAACAGTATATAGCTCATATGTAGGCAGGCAGGGCCCCAGAAGCTCAGAATATCGCATTTACCACCATATATACCAGCTACCAGAAGACAAGAGAGTCATTGAGAGTCCTTATTAGGGCTACTATGCTGAACGGTATATAGCTCATTCTAGCTATATACACACTGCACACAACGGCTGCTTTAGTGAGGGGTAGCTGCTGCTGGAATAGGGACAGAAAGACTTCAGTGGTGTATTACCACCTATATACAAAACTATATACACTCTGCTCAAAACGGCTGCTTTAGTGACTGGTAGCTGCTGCTGGAATAGGGACAGAAAGACTTCAGTGGTGTATTACCACCTATATACAAAACTATATTTTGCACTACTGTTTTGTGTCCTCTGTGCCAACAAAACACTGTTTTATAGCCGGTGCGTATAGGCACCATTTCACCTTCTGGCAGTATACGGCTGTATAGCCAGGTGTTCTCCTAAAAAATATATTTATATTTGGCACTACTGTTTTGTGTCCTCTTTACCAACAAAACCCTGTTATATACCCGGTGCGTATAGGCACCATTTCACCTTCTGGCAGTATACGGCTGTATAGCCAGGTGTTCTCCTTAAAAATATATTTATATTTGGCACTACTGTTTTGTGTCCTCTTTACCAACAAAACCCTGTTATATACCCCGTTGCGTATAGGCACCATTTCACCTTCTGGCAGTATACGGCTGTATAGCCAGGTGTTCTCCTAAAAAATATATTTATATTTGGCTCTACTGTTTTGTGTCCTCTTTACCAACAAAACCCTGTTATATACCCCGTTGCGTATAGGCACCATTTCACCTTCTGGCAGTATACGGCTGTATAGCCAGGTGTTCTCCTTAAAAATATATTTATATTTGGCTCTACTGTTTTGTGTCCTCTGTGCCAACAAAACACTGTTATATACCCGGTGCGTATAGGCACCATTTCACCTTCTGGCAGTATACGGCTGTATAGCCAGGTGTTCTCCTAAACAATATATTTATATTTGGCTCTACTGTTTTGTGTCCTCTGTGCCAACAAAACACTGTTATATACCCAGTGCGTATTAGGCACCATTTCACCTTCTGGCAGTATACGGCTGTATAGCCAGGTGTTCTCCTTAAAAATATATTTATATTTGGCTCTACTGTTTTGTGTCCTCTGTGCCAACAAAAGACTGTTATATACCCGGTGCGTATAGGCACCATTTAACCTTCTGGCAGTATACGGCTGTATAGCCAGGTGTTCTCCTAAAAAATATATTTATATTTGGCATAACGCGTGGCCAAAAAAGTAAAACGTCTGAAATGCGGAGGGCTAGCGCAAAGGGACGTGGACGAGGACGGGGGCGCGGAAATGCTGGTGGGGGCACAAACCGCGTTGAAGCCAGTGGGGATACAATGCGTGCTGGTGAGGGGCAGCCAGCATTACGCTCATCCAGCTTCCCTGCCTTTATGGGACAGTTATGCGGGGGGCGGGGTACACCTTTGTTGAGGCCTGAGCAGCGTGAACAGGTGGTGCAATGGATGGCCGATAACACTTCCAGTCACTTGTCCACCACCCAGTCATCCACACAGTCTCACTCTGACCCTCCTTCCTCCCAACCTGGCCAACAGAGTCAGCCCACCCTTGACCCCTCCCAGGACCTCTTTTCGGGTCCTTTTCCAGATGTGCTGCAAGAATCCCAGGAGCTAGAGGAATTTGTTTGTAGTGATGCCCAAACACTTGAGTATCCGCCATCTCCTAGTGATGTGGACCCGGAACCAGCATCTGCTATCATGAGCGATGATGATGAGACGCAGTTGCCAGCAAGGGAGGCTGTTGGAATGTCCAGTGGGCAGGAGGAGGAGCAGAGAGAGGAAGTGGAAGAGAGAGGAAGTGGAAGAGGAGGTGGTGGACGACGAAATGACCGACCCCACTTGGACAGGGGTGATGTCCAGCGGGGAAAGCAGTGGAGATGCGGTCTGTGCATCACCGAATAAGACAGCAAGAGGCAGAGGACAGTCCAGAGGCAGAGGACAGTCCAGACAGAGAAGGCAGGCCACAGCCAGCAGGGCCGAAGCTCTTCCCGGCAGCAGGCAGTCGTGCGAAGCTCCCCCATCGAGGCCTCGTACTTCTGTGGTGTGGAGATTTTTTAATGTTTGCGCGGACGACAAACTGAGCGCGGTTTGCGCAATCTGCCACTCAAAACTGAGTAGGGGCTCTGAGAAGAGCAATCTGACCACCTCAGGCATGCGCCGTCACTTGGAAGTCAAGCACTGGGCTGAGTGGGAGAGAGCAAACGCAATACAACCTGCGCCCGGTCTTGCTGCCACTGCCTCTTCCCCTTTGTTGTGTGCTGCCACTGCGGTCCAGACCTCCAGCCAAGACACCTCCACATCTGCCTCGGCTACTTTGGGGCCTTCTCCTTCAGCCCCCCCTTCCCCCGCATCTTCGTCTGCACCTTCCATCTCCTCGTCCCATCAACTGTCCATCTCGCAGGCGTTCAACCGCAGGCGGAAGTATGCCTCCAGTCACCCCCAAGCCCAAGCCTTAACCTGCCTCATCTCCAAACTGCTGGCCCTGGAGATGTTGCCGTTTAGGCTTGTGGAGACGCAGGCCTTCCGCGACCTGATGGCGGCTGCCGCACCTCGCTATTCCGTCCCTAGCCGCCACTATTTTTCCCGGTGTGGCGTCCCCGCCCTGCACCAGCACGTGTCGCGTAACATCAGGCGGGCCCTGAGGTACGCAGTCAGCGCAAAGGTCCACTTGACCACCGACTCGTGGACAAGCGCTTGCGGCCAAGGACGCTACATCTCTTTGACGGCACACTGGGTGAATGTTGTGGAAGCGGGGACGGGGTCGCAAACAGGGACGGCCTACATACCACCCCCGCCCAAGATTGCCAGCACGGGTTCTGATAGACCCCCCTCCTCTTCCTCCTCCTCCTCCTCCTTCTCCTCTGCCTTAACATCGCCCTCAGCCCCTAGCTGGAAGCATTGCAGCACTGACGGAGACGTCAGCAGGCGGTGCTTAAGCTCATCAGCTTGGGCGACAGGAAGCACAGCGCCGCAGAGGTGAGGCACGCCATATTGCAGCAGACAGAGATGTGGCTGTCGCCGCTGCAGCTAGGACCAGGCATGGTCGTGTGCGATAACGGCCGTAACCTGGTGGCGGCTCTGAAGCTTGCAGAACTCAATCACGTACCATGCCTGGCCCACGTTTTTAATTTGGTCGTACAAAAGTTTCTAAAGACTTACCCCAACCTGGCAGAGCTACTGGTCAAAGTGCGGCGCTTGTGCGCTCACTTTCGGAAGTCAACTGTAGCTGCTGCTAGCTTAAAAAAAATCCAGCAATGCCTCCATTTGCCTCAACATCGGCTGTTGTGTGACCTGCCCACTCGCTGGAATTCCACCTATTGCATGTTGGCCAGGGTGTGTGAGCAGCAGAGAGCATTGATGGAGTACCAGATGATGCATCCACGCGTGCATCCAACTCAGCTCCCTCAGTTTGCCAACCACAAGTGGCCATGGATGGCAGACATATGCGATGTATTGTGTATCTTTGAGGAGTCCACTAAGAAGGTCAGCAGCGAGGACGCTATAGTGAGCGTAACCATCCCGCTCCTATGCGTCCTTAAAGAATCGCTCATCGCAATAAGGGAGAACGCATTGCACACAGAGGAGACGGGGGTAGGAGGAGACGCAACGCAGGTAGACAGTCAGACCACACTTTTGTCTGCTGCTCGGTGGCAGTTGCAGGAGGAGGAGGATGAGGAGGAGGAGGACAACGTGGAGGTGGCTGTGGAAGAGGATGCTGGCGGCGAGGGTAGCAGTCAGGCTGTGTGCGTCCCATTGGTTCAGCGCGGATGGGGCGGAGAGGAGGAGGAAGAGGAGGAAATGGAAAATGATTCTTCTGGTGGGGGCAGTGACGTCATGCCTACTCAGAGTCTGGCACACATGGCTGACTTCATGCTGGGCTGCTTTTCCCGGGACATACGTGTTGTCCGGATATTGGAGAACAAACTATACTGGGTCTTCGCACTCCTGGACCCCCGGTATAAAGATAACTTCTCCTCTTTTATTCCGGTAGAGGAGAGGACGAATCGATTACTGGAATACCAGAGGGAACTCTTGCAGAACATGATGCAGATTTTCCCACCCAGCATCGCTGGCGGCAGAGAGGAGAGTGTCTCCCAGAGTCTGACAACATCGATCAGGCCCACAGCCACCAGGGGAACACTCTCCAAGGTGTGGGACACGTTCATGTCACCCCCTCATGCAACTTCCATCACTGCGGGGCCCGCTATCAGCAGGAGGGACAAGTATTGGCGGATGTTGCGGGACTACCTGGCAGACCACGCCCCTGTCCTCCCCGATCCCTCGGCGCCCTACACTTACTGGGTCTCCAAGTTGGACACGTGGCTGGAACTGTCCCTGTACGCATTGGAGGTGCTTGCCTGCCCTGCCGCCAGCGTGCTATCAGAAAGGGTGTTCAGCGCAGCCGGGGGCATTATAACCGATAAGCGCAGCCGCCTGTCAACCGACAGTGCCGACAGGCTGACGCTAATCAAAATGAACAGCAAGTGGATTGACCCGGACTTTGCTTGTACAACAGTGGAAAGCAGCCAAGAGTGAAGTGCCATCTGTATGAAGTGCCATTTCCTCCTCCTCCTCCTCATCCTCCTTAACCGCCGTAGAATTGCTGTATTAATAAAAAAAATTATGGCTCACCTCTTGGGCTTAATACAATCAATTTTTAAGAGGTCTCAGCTCTTGGGCCTCCACACAATTTTTAAGAGGTCTCAGCTCTTGGGCCTCCACACAATTTTTAAGAGGTCTCAGCTCTTGGGCCTCCACACAATTTTTAAGAGGTCTCAGCTCTTGGGACTCCACACAATGTTTGAGAGGTCTCAGCTCTTGGGCCTCCACACAATTTTTAAGAGGTCTCAGCTCTTGAGCCTCCACACAATTTTTAAAAGGTCTCAGCTCTTGGGCCTCCACACAATTTTTAAGAGGTCTCAGCTCTTGGGACTCCACACAATTTTCAAGAGGTCTCAGCTCTTGGGCCTCCACACAATGTTTGAGAGGTCTCAGCTCTTGGGCCTCCACACAATTTCTAAGAGGTCTCAGCTCTTGGGCCTTAATACAATTTTCAAGAGGTCTCAGCTCTTGGGCCTCCACACAATTTTTAAGAGGTCTCAGCTCTTGGGCCTCCACACAATTTTTAAGAGGTCTCAGCTCTTGGGACTCTACACAATTTTAAAGAGGTCTCAGCTCTAAGCTTCCCTTACTGCTGGGGTGACACACTGTATCAAACCTCCTCCTGTAAGCTTCCCTCACTGCTGGGGTGACACACTGTAACAAACCTCCTCCTGTAAGCTTCCCTTACTGCTGGGGTGACACACTGTAACAAACCTCCTCCTGTAAGCTTCCCTTACTGCTGGAGTGACACACTGTAACAAACCTCCTCCTGTAAGCTTCCCCGACTGCTGGGGTGACACACTGTAACAAACCTCCTCCTGTAAGCTTCCCTTACTGCTGGAGTGACACACTGTAACAAACCTCCTCCTGTAAGCTTCCCCGACTGCTGGGGTGACACACTGTAACAAACCTCCTCCTGTAAGCTTCCCTGACTGCTGGGGTGACACACTGTAACAAACCTCCTCCTGTAAGCTTCCCCGACTGCTGGGGTGACACACTGTAACAAACCTCCTCCTGTAAGCTTCCCTGACTGCTGGGGTGACACACTGTAACAAACCTCCTCCTGTAAGCTTCCCTTACTGCTGGGGTGACACACTGTAACAAACCTCCTCCTGTAAGCTTCCCTGACTGCTGGGGTGACACACTGTAACAAACCTCCTCCTGTAAGCTTCCCTTACTGCTGGGGTGACACACTGTAACAAACCTCCTCCTGTAAGCTTCCCCGACTGCTGGGGTGACACACTGTAACAAACCTCCTCCTGTAAGCTTCCCTTACTGCTGGAGTGACACACTGTAACAAACCTCCTCCTGTAAGCTTCCCCGACTGCTGGGGTGACACACTGTAACAAACCTCCTCCTGTAAGCTTCCCTGACTGCTGGGGTGACACACTGTAACAAACCTCCTCCTGTAAGCTTCCCCGACTGCTGGGGTGACACACTGTAACAAACCTCCTCCTGTAAGCTTCCCTGACTGCTGGGGTGACACACTGTAACAAACCTCCTCCTGTAAGCTTCTCTTACTGCTGGGGTGACACACTGTAACAAACCTCCTCCTGTAAGCTTCCCTGACTGCTGGGGTGACACACTGTAACAAACCTCCTCCTGTAAGCTTCCCTTACTGCTGGAGTGACACACTGTAACAAACCTCCTCCTGTAAGCTTCCCCGACTGCTGGGGTGACACACTGTAACAAACCTCCTCCTATAAGCTTCCCTTACTGCTGGGGTGACACACTGTAACAAACCTCCTCCTGTAAGCTTCCCTGACTGCTGGGGTGACACACTGTAACAAACCTCCTCCTGTAAGCTTCCCTTACTGCTGGGGTGACACACTGTAACAAACCTCCTCCTGTAAGCTTCCCTTACTGCTGGAGTGACACACTGTAACAAACCTCCTCCTGTAAGCTTCCCCGACTGCTGGGGTGACACACTGTAACAAACCTCCTCCTGTAAGCTTCCCTTACTGCTGGGGTGACACACTGTAACAAACCTCCTCCTGTAAGCTTCCCTTACTGCTGGGGTGACACACTGTAACAAACCTCCTCCTGTAAGCTTCCCTGACTGCTGGGGTGACACAATGTAACAAACCTCCTCCTGTAAGCTTCCCTGACTGCTGGGGTGACACACTGTAACAAACCTCCTCCTGTAAGCTTCCCTTACTGCTGGGGTGACACACTGTAACAAACCTCCTCCTGTAAGCTTCCCTTACTGCTGGGGTGACACACTGTAACAAACCTCCTCCTGTAAGCTTCCCTGACTGCTGGGGTGACACAATGTAACAAACCTCCTCCTGTAAGCTTCCCTTACTGCTGGGGTGACACAATGTAACAAACCTCCTCCTGTAAGCTTCCCTTACTGCTGGGGTGACACACTGTAACAAACCTCCTCCTGTAAGCTTCCCTTACTGCTGGGGTGACACAATGTAACAAACCTCCTCCTGTAAGCTTCCCTGACTGCTGGGGTGACACACTGTAACAAACCTCCTCCTTTAAGCTTCCCTTACTGCTGGGGTGACACACTGTAACAAACCTCCTCCTGTAAGCTTCCCTTACTGCTGGGGTGACACACTGTAACAAACCTCCTCCTGTAAGCTTCCCTGACTGCTGGGGTGAAACAATGTAACAAACCTCCTCCTGTAAGCTTCCCTTACTGCTGGGGTGACACAATGTAACAAACCTCCTCCTGTAAGCTTCCCTTACTGCTGGGGTGACACACTGTAACAAACCTCCTCCTGTAAGCTTCCCTTACTGCTGGGGTGACACAATGTAACAAACCTCCTCCTGTAAGCTTCCCTGACTGCTGGGGTGACACAATGTAACAAACCTCCTCCTTTAAGCTTCCCTTACTGCTGGGGTGACACACTGTAACAAACCTCCTCCTGTAAGCTTCCCTTACTGCTGGGGTGACACACTGTAACAAACCTCCTCCTGTAAGCTTCCCTTACTGCTGGGGTGACACACTGTAACAAACCTCCTCCTTTAAGCTTCCCTTACTGCTGGGGTGACACAATGACACAAGAGGACATGTCTGACCACATCTCACACACACACACACACACACACACACACACACACAATGACAATTTGGGGTGGGGTCTATTTGTTTCCCCCCTTGCCTATGCCATCTGTGGTTGTCATAGGCAACGTGATTTTAAGGGGTGCAGAATTTTGTTCTTCTTTTTTGTACAGTTTGGTTTGGGGTCCATGGCAATGTAGAGGAAAGAAGGTTTCCTTGTCTTGTCTCACTTTACGTAGAAGTTATATTGTGTTTGGAGTGTATTGTTGAGTGGCAGTGATAGTGGCGTAATAGTGCGACTTGGGCGCGTTATATGCACCCAGACATGCTTCCCCTGCTGTCCCAGTTGCATTCCAGCAGTGTTGGCATCATTTTCTGATGTTTCAGGGTGGACTTGGTGACCTCCAAGTGGTCGAATTGAGATTTCCAAGTGGCGAGCATTTTTTTCCCATAGACTATAATGGGATTCGATAATCGGTCGAGTAGTCGAGTAACGCGGTCTATTCGAATCGAAATTTCGAATATTTCACTACTCGCTCATCTCTATTTGTGAACTTTATCCTGTCTGCATCGGATGATGCTGTTAGGCTGTGTGTCAGATCTTCCGCCTTGGCGGTGGCTATACGCCGCGCAGTATGGTTGCTAAGAAAGCCCTTACTGGGCTTCCTTTTAAGGGCCTGCGCCTGTTTGGGGACCGCCTAGACCTCTTTGCTAAAGGAGGTAAGTTACCACAGCGCAGGCGGCAGCCTCGGCCCTTTCTGATTCAGGGCCCCCTTTCAGCCCCCTACAGAGGTGTTAAGCAGGGGAAAGGGGTGTCCTTCGCGGGGGCTCGTGCAGACTCCTGGCATAGGAGCAGGGGGTGACGCCTCGGCTCCTCCTGGGGGACCAAACCCAAAGCCCCTCCCAAGACCCCTCAGGCATGATGGGGCGCTCTCGCCCGCCAGGGTGGGGGGCCGGCTACAGCACTTCGCGCATGGCTGGAGGCACCAAGTCTCAGACCGGTGGATTCAGGAGGTAGTTACCTCTGGCTACAAAATAGAGTTTGCTGTGCGCCCCCCCTCAAGATTCATCAGGTCCCGGAACCCCCAGGACCCGGTATCGGCTCAGGTCCTGATGCAAGCAGTGCAAGACCTTTCGTGATCTGGGAGTTATTTGCCAGGTTCCCTTGAGAGAATTGGGAGTAGGGTTCTACTCCAACCTTTTCACAGTACCCAAAAGAGATGGGTCAGTCAGGCCCATTCTGGATTTAAAGATCCTCAACAAATTTGTCAAACACAAGCGCTTTTGCATGGAAACTCTGCGCTCGGCCGTTGGCTCTCTGCGCCCAGGGGATTTTATGACAATTGTGGACATCAAAGATACTTACCTTCACATCCCTGTGTTTCCGGGACATCAAAGGTTTCTCAGATTCGCGTTGAAAGATCAACATTATCAGTTTGTGGCCCTACCATTTGGCCTCACTTCAGCTCCCAGAGTGTTCACCAAGGTACTGGCAGGTGTGATGTCCTTGTTAAGGTCAGAGGGCATTCGAGTGCTGCCCTACCTGGACGACATCCTCATCGCCTCATGGCCCCTACAGCAGGCGGAGCTGGACACTCAGCGGGTGGTGTCCATCTTGGAGTCCTTCGGCTGGGTGATCAATCACCCCAAGTCTTCTCTGTCCCCTTCGTCGGTGACCCCATTCCTGGGGATGATTCTGGATACGGTTCAGTCACGAATATTCCTTCCCCCAACAGAAGGTGGAAGCCCTGACTGCGCAGGTGCGGTCCCTGCTCTCGTGCCCCCAGCTCTCACTCAGGCAGGGAATGCAGCTGGTGGGTCTGATGGTGGCGAGCTTCGAGGCGGTGCCCTTTGCTCAGTTCCATTCGAAGCCTCTGCAGCTTCACCTCCTCTCGGTATGGGACAAGGATCCTGCGTCCCTGGACAGGGTTTGTGTGCTTCCCCCGTTGGTCATAAGGTCCCTCTCGTGGTGGCTGGACCACAAGAATTTGCTAAAGGGCAGGTCCTTTCTAGCCCCCTCCTGGGAGACGGTCACCACGGATGCCAGTCTGTCAGGTTGGGGGGGATTCTGGAAGTCCCTGAGGTTTAAGGGCAGGTGGGGCCCTCAGGAGGCCCATTTGCCCATCAATATTCTGGAACTACAGGCTGTCAGGTTGGTTCTGGAGCAGTTGACTGATCACCTGCAGGGACTGTCTGTTCAGGTGCGCTCAGACAACAGGATGGCGGTTGCCTACATCAATCATCAGGGAGGGACCCGGAGCAAGGGTGCCCTCCAGGAAGTGTCACGGATTCTAACATGTCGCGGAGGCCAATGTTCAATGCATTTCGGCTGTTTACATCCCGGGGGTGGAGAATCTCCTAGCAGACTCTCTGAGCAGGGGGAGTGGTCCCTCTGCAACAGGGTGTTCCAGTCCCTGTGTCACCGTTGGGGTCTACCGGATGTGGATCTGTTTGCATCCCGTCACAATCGCAAGCTCCCGGCCTTTGTCTCCCTGTCTCAGGATCCTCTGGCCGTGGCCACGGACGCTCTGTCGTTGTCTTGGAAGAAATTTTGCCTCCTGTATGTCTTTCCCCTGTTTCCCCTGTTGGGCAGGGGTCTGCGCAAGATTGCCCTGAAAAAGGTGCCAGTGATTCTAGTGGCCCCAAGGTGGCCAAGAAGGGTGTGGTTCGCAGACCTGGTACAAATGGCAGTAGATCAGTACGTCCTGCCAGAGGCACCAGATCTACTCACTCAGGGATCCTTACGCCATCCCAATTTACAAACTCTGGTTTTGACGGCTTGGCTGCTGAAACCTCCATCTTGATGGAGAAAGGCTTGTCTGCCTCAGTGGTGGATACCATGGTTCAGGCTAGGAAGAAAACTTCTTCTGCCATCTATTACAGGGTATGGCGTTCCTACATAGACTGGTGTGAGTCCAGGTCTCTTCCCTGCAGGGAGTTCTTCATCTCTAGGATTCTGGGATTTTTACAACATGGATTAGAGTTGGGTTTAAAGCTCAGTACTCTGAAGGGTCAGGGTTCTTCCCTGTCTGTTTTCTTTCAGAAGTCCTTTGCTCAGCATCACTTGGTTAAGACCTTCTTTCAGGGGGTCACTCACGTGCGTCCCCCACGTAAGCCTGCGGTTCCTGTTTGGGACTTGAACTTCGTTTTGTCTGCCTTGCAGGGTGCTCCCTTTGAGCCTATTCAGGATGCTGTACTTACCCTCAAAGTGTTTTTTCTGGTGGCTATCACTTCGGTCAGGCATGTTTCGGAGCTGGCGGTGTTGTCTATTCAGCCCCCATACTACGAGAGACACCAGGACAAGGTGGTGTTCTGCTTTAAGCCAGACTTTCTGCCGAAGGCGGTGTCTGCCTTTCACTTGAATCAGGATATTGTTCTTCCTTCATTGTGTCCTAATCCTAGCAACGCTAAGGAAAGGGTTCTGCATTCCTTGGATGTGGTAAGGTGTCTGAAGTATTACCTGGTAGTCACTGCGGCCTTCAGGAAGACTGATGCTCTTTTTGTGGTCCCCTCTGGTCCTAGGAAGGGTTTGGCTCCGGCCAAGTCTACTATTAGCAAATGGATTTGTCAGGCTGTGATTCAAGCCTATTCTGCTAAGGGGAAGAGTCCTCCCTTCCGCCTTACTGCTCATTCTACTCGTGCTATCGGGGCCTCTTGGGCCTTTCAGCACCAGGCTTCGGTTGAACAAGGTTTGCAAGGCCGCTACTTGGTCTTCTGTTCATACTTTTTCGAAGTTTTACAAGGTTGATGTTAGGGCCTCAGCAGATGCTGCTTTTGGCCGTAAGAATTTGCAAGCGGTAGTAGTTTGAACTGCCTGTTGTCACCTTTTTTTGTTGGGGGATCCCACCCTACTTTATGGACACTGCTATTGGATGTCCCAAGTGTAAGTATTATATCTGGAGCAGGACGTACTGTATACTAAGAATAATACAATTCTGTGAAATACTCACCTGTAGAATTGGTATTATAAGTATACAGTACGTCTGTCTCCACCCCACCCTGTTGTTGCATTATTCTGGATCCCCTGTATGGTGATTGTTATCTTGTTATTGTTACCAGTTGTTCTGGGTGGTTTTTAATTCTCCCGGCTTCTTGTTCACTGCTTTTCAATGCTGGAGATTTGTGGGAGGTCCCTGGGTATATGAAGGGCCGGGAGGAGCCTGTTTTCGCATGCTTCTGCAGTACAGCGCCATCTTGGGGAGGATAACCCAAGTGTAAGTATTATATCTGGAGCAGGACGTACTGTATACTTATAATACCAATTCTACAGGTGAGTATTTCACAGAATTGTATTTTCCTCTGGGAATCCATGGATCTTACATACTTAGGGGTCAAGCAACCGCTGAATTTTAGGAGATCTACAGAGCAAATTATCCTCCCCTCTTTAAAAATTTAAAGATAAGAATAAGGGGGTCCCACAACCCCCAAAAAAACCCACCCAAACGAAGACTTCGTGGCACCACTGGCTATTCCAAAGTATCCAAAGTTTATTGATGCATATTTTTACAATATAGTACACATACACATTAAAAACATACTAAAAAACACATAACCCACATTGCCTAAGAAGTAGGAGGGGGGGACTAAGCTGACACAATTGCTGCTGGCAAGACACTAGTCAAATCAATATCACATACAATAATCATACATGCTTTACGTCCACTTTAAACCCAGCTGGAAAACCGCCCAAACAATACCCATATGTGCAACCCCAATGAATACCAAGATGACCTATATGGTATATGTTATAATGATCCTGTCCCAAAAAGTGCTATGTGCAATATACCTATTATACCACAGCGTCGGCTGTGGGTCTGACACTGAACATGTGAGATTCTATTGATGTTTATTGATATATATGCTTTCTTTATCTCAACCTGGCTGGTCCTCTATTCTTAGTATACAGTACATCCTGCTCCAGATAGATTACTTACACTTGGGTTATCCTCCGCCAGATGGCGCTGCACTGCAGAGACATGTAAAACAGGCTCCTCCCGGCAATACCCGGGACCTCCCACAAATCCCCAGATTTCTCTGCAGTGGTTACTGCGAAGACATGAAGTTATCACTCTCTCACAGGTGAGCTGGGCTATTAGCCTGCGGCCCTGTTGGACTATTCCCACCCGTTCCTCGTTTGATGTGCCTCCCAGCCTGGGCTGCGCTGGTCGGGTGAAGGTAGGCAGCACCATGTGTGCTTAAGGAGCGCTGCTCCGCTGCAGTCCCCCACCAAAGGGTAGGCGGTTTAGGCGGATGGTGAGCCTTTATGGATGCCCCTCCCGCATTATTGCCCCATGCCCCGTGTAGTGGTGGGTCCTGTACAGAGGGCCGCCATCCTCCCTCATTCTCCCTGTAGCGTTCTTGATGGTGGCCTGCTTCGAAGCGGTCCCTTATGCTCAGTTCCACTTGAGGCCTCTGCAACTTCACCTATTGTCTGTATGGGACAAGGACCCAGCGTCCCTGGACAGGGTCTGTGTGCTCCCCCCCCTGGTCAGGGGGTCCCTCTTGTGGTGGACTCAAGGAACCTGTTGTGGGGCAGATCCTTTCTTGCCCCTTCCTGGGAGACGGTCACCACGAATGCCAGTCTATCAGGTTGGGGGGGGGGGTTCTGGAAGTCCCTGCGGTTCCATGGGAGGTGGGGCCCTTAGGAGGCCCACACATCTATCAATGTCTTGGAGCTGCGAGCGATCAGGTTAGTTCTGGCTCACTTGACTACTCCTCTTCAGGGCCTGCCTGTTCATTGGCGCTCGGACAACCAGACGGCAGTTGCCTGCATCTATCATCGGGGGGGGCCTGGAGCAAGAGGGCCCTCCAGGACGTGTCTCTGATCCTGACCTGGGTGGAGGCCAATTTCCCCTGCATATCAGCGGTGTACATTCCGGGGGTGGAAAATCTGCTGGCAGACCCTCTGGGCAGGGGGACCTCTCGCCAGGGAGAATGGTGCCTCTGCAACAGGGTGTTCCAATCTCTGTGTCACCGTTGGGGCCAACCAGATGTGGATCTGTTTGCGTCCAGTCACAATCACATGCTCCCGGCCTTTGTCTCCCTGTCCCAGGATCCTCTGGCCTTGACCACGGATGCTCTAGCAATGTCATGCCAGGACATTCAGTTCCTGTATGTCTTCCTCCATTCCCCCTGCTGTGCAGGGTTCTGCGCAAGATTGTTCTGGAGGGGATGCCAGCAATTCTGGTGGCCCCCAGGTGGCCAAGAAGAGTGTGGTTCGCAGACGTGGTGCAGATGGTAGTAGACCAGTACGTTCTGCCAGGGGTGCCAGATCTTCTCACTCAGGGCCCCTTACGCCATCCCAATTTACAAACTCTGGCTCTGACGGCCTGGCTGCTGAAACCTCCATCTTGATGGAGAAAGGCTTGTCCGCTTCAGTGGTTGATACCATGGTGAAGGCTAGGAAGAAAAACTTCTTCTTCCATCTATTATAGGGTATGGCGTACCTACCTTGACTGGTGTGAGTCTAGGTCTCTTCCCTGTCAGATGTTTTCAGTCCCCAGGGTTCTGGAGTTCTTACAGCATGGGTTGGAGTCGGGACTCCGCCTCAGTACTCTGAAGGGTCAGGTTTCTGACCTGTCTGTTTTCTTTCAGAAGTCTTTTGCTCAGCATTCTCTATTAAGACCTTTTTCCAGGAGGTCACTCATGTGCGTCCCCCACGTAAACCTGTGGTCCCTGTTTGGGATTTGAACTTGGTTTTGTCTGCCTTGCAGGGTGCTTCCTTTGAACCTATGCAGGATGCTGCTCTGGCGGTTCCTACCCTCAAGGTTTTCTTTCTGGTAGCCATTACTTCGGTCAGGCGTGTGTCTGAGTTGGTGGCTCTTTCTATTCAGCCCCCATACTTTGGGAGACACCAGGACAAGGTGGTGTTCCGCTTTAAGCCAGATTTTCTGCCTAAGGTAGTGTCTGCCTTTCATTTGAATCAAGATATTGTTCTTCCTTCTTTGTGCCCTAATCCTAGCAACGCTAAGGAGAGGGTTTTGCATTCCTTGGATGTGGTCAGGTGTTGAAGTATTACCTGGTGGTCACTGCATCCTTTAGGAAAACTGATGCTCTTTTTGTGGTCCCTTCTGGGCCCAGGAAGGGTTTGGCTCCTGCCAAGTCTACTGTTAGCAAATGGATCCGTCAGGCTGTGATTCAGGCCTATTCTGCTAAGGGGAAGAGTCCTCCCTTTCGCCTTACTGCTCATTCTACTCGTGCTATTGGTGCCTCTTGGGCCTTCCAGCACCAGGCTTCTGTTGAACAAGTTTGCAACACCGCTACTTGGTCTTCTGTTCATACCTTTTCAATGTTTTACAAGGTTGATGTTAGGGCCTCAGCTCATGCTGTTTTTGGCCGAAAGGTTTTGCAGGTGGCAGTGGTTTTAAACTGTCTGCTGTTACCTTTTTGCTGGGGATCCCACCCTACTTTATGGACACTGCTATTGGATGTCCCAAGTTTAAGTAATCTATCTGGAGCAGGACGTACTGTATACTAAGAATAATACAATTCTGTGAAATACTCAGCTGTAGAATTGGTATTATAAGTATACAGTACGTCCTGCTCCACCCTTGGTTTTGCATTATTCTGGATCCCCTGTATGGTGATTGTTATCATTGTTATAGTTACCAGTTTGGGTGGTTAAATTCTCCCGGCTTCTCGGTCACTGCTTTTCAATGCTGGGGATTTGTGGGAGGTCCCGGGTATTTGAGGGGCCGGGAGGAGCCTGTTTTACATGTCTCTGCAGTGCAGCGCCATCTGGCGGAGGATAACCCAAGTGTAAGTAATCTATCTGGAGCAGGACGTACTGTATACTTATAATATCAATTCTACAGGTGAGTATTTCACAGATTTGTAATTTTTATGAGTATTAGGATATATATTTGCACTTAGGTATATTGCACATAGGCACATAGAACTTTTTGGGACAGGATCATTATAATATATACCATATAGGTCATCTTGGTTCATTCATTGGGGTTGCACATATGGGTATTGTTTGGGCGGTTTTCCAGCTGGGTTTAAAGTGGACTTAAAGCATGTATGATTATTGTATGTGATATTGATTTGACTAGTGTCTTGCCAGCAGCAATTGTGTCAGCTTGGTTCCCCCCTCCCCCTTTTCCACTTTTTAGGCAATGTGTGTTATGTGTTTTTTAGTATGTTTTTAATGTGTATGTGTACTATATTGTAATAATATGCATCAATAAAACCTTGGATACTTCGAAATAGCCAGTGCTGCCACTAAGTCTTGGTTTGGGTGGGGTTATTTGGGGGTTGTGGGACTCCCTTATTCTTATCTTTAATATGTCCTGCATCCCTACCCATTAGTGTGCACACTTGATGTATTTTTAAAAAAAAACAGGCTGGTGCAGTCTCACTTGTTTACTCTTTAAAAATTTTAGAGAATTTCAGAGGGTAGGAGGTGAGACCTCTTTTGATATTGGGGAGAATGACAGCCATCAAAATTGTAGTGGCATGTAGCGCCTGGTGAACGCCGGGCGCTGTATGCAAAACCACATTTATGAAAGCAAATCTGGGGAATGCTTCTAACGGCACCATATAGTGTCATGTATTAATCCAGGCGGCTCAGTGTATCCTGTACCTGTCGCTCTGTAGCGCTCTCCCATACATTTCAATGGAGCTTCATTAGTTGTGTATAAATAGTGTGTTTGGCAATTTACATTTTTTTTTGCTCAAATCACTGTGTGACCTCTCCTGGCCTGCAAACACTTTTTTAAATGTTTTGGACTTTTTATATTTTGATGCAGAATTGTATTTACAGGTCTGGCACTAAAGTGTTATTGTCATTTCATGCATTTTCGCTACAGTGCCCAGCTTTAGAGTGGTGGGGGTAATCTCGGAAGGTTGAACAAAGCCACATTGTTTGCTGTCAAAGACAAGGAGGGCTGGGGGTTCCATGTCTATGCCGTCAGGGTATTCCAGACCTCTGCAATATATAGGGGGAAAGATAGACCTGAATGAGTAGAAATGGAAGCAAAAGGGTGCTCTCCGGTTTCACTTGATGCCTTATTTTGTATATCAAAACAGCCTAAAATCATATGCCCAACCCTTTTAGAGATGTCAAACTATAAGGTCAGAAGCCTGTGTCCTTTGGCATCAGATGGAACCCCTTTATACCCCTTGTTTGGAAAACCCAACTTTAAACCAGGCATGGTCCAGAAGGGAGGTTGGTGTACTGAGAATGGGTTTTATAGATTGGGACACTTTGATTGAGGATTACAGGGTAATGCAAATTTTCCATCATATAAGGTCTTTAATGGATTGGAATATACTAGCTTGAAAAAAATAGGTGATACATTTCCCTACATGAAGGCATGGGATCATGATTTTGGAGAGGAGCTCCCCTTGGAGTGGTGGGGAAGGCAACTGTGTAAAGCTGTTCCTCCCTAAATAGCTGTATTCTGGAGGCAAATATTAAAGGTAGAGAAGAAAAAAACAGACTCATCCACCTCTCCTGCCTCCATACCTCATATCCCTACAAAAAGGTTGAAGGAAAAAATCAAAAAACCCACATTCAAAAGAAATATTCTAATTCTTTCTGGGTCCTCCTCTCCACTCATCCCATCTTCCCAGTATTTATGTATTTTTCCATCCTATGTAAAGTAGCTGTTAATTCCTCCATTTCGAGCATTTAAACTTAACTTCTTTAATCCAATACTATATTGTAGGTGCTATTGCCTTTTTCCAAAATCTTGGAATCACCCTTCTTGCTGCATTAATCAATCGATCAGTGATGGAGTTCTTATAATTTTCAATTTCTAATTTATTCCAATGTAACAAAAATAATCCAGGATCAGAATTAACTTTTTCCTTTCCTAACTAATTCATCTGCCTGTATATATACACCCAGAATATAAGCACACCTCCAGCATAATCAAGATGTTTTAGGTGATATCCAATTTAATTTCTGAGGTGTGAGGTACCATTTTGTACCATTTTGTATCCAGTCTCTTGTACTTTGTTTATACATGTTTGTGACAGACGCTCTGTCTTTTGGACTTTACACAGGTTCATTACTTTCCTTTTCTTAAGCATGTACAGACTGCCATTGTGTTGATTGATTACGTTATTTATTGTTCTGACTTCCATTGTATTGATTGATTACGTCACAGACAATGGCATTGTTCTGATTGAGTGTATTACAGACGTCTATTGTTTTGCTGATTGCGTCACCGGCAGAGTTGAGGGATTGTGTGCCCTGCTCCCATTGGTCTGTGTATTTGTCATGAGGTCCACGGGGGAGGTCCCCTTGCATGGAGCCTTGCATATAAGGCACAGTGTGGCACTAATAAATTACACTTCACCTTCACCCTCAATACTGAGTTCTGTCTCTTTTTGGGGGAAACGCTATATTACAATTCACTAGCCCTTGTAAGGGCTGTTCCTGTTTCCTCACGGACGACTCTGGAATTCCAGCAGCACCTCTTACGATTGGGAAAAGGACGTCTCGGGCGGTGAAGCCCTCCGGCGATAAGGGTTATCGCTACAATTGGTGGCAAGCGGTTGGATGGTCCTTCCTACCCAGAGAGAGTGCTACCCTGATGGAGAGTCAGTAGGACAAGTTGAAAAGGCTGACCCTGAAGCATCTACTCGAGAGCCGGGGAAGGTCAGCTAGCAACCGCCCACGTCGGGAACTGATAGCCGAGCTGATCGAAATGGATCGTGCAGCAGTGATGACCAAAACCAATATAGAGATCGATGAAGATGCTGCTCTCGTTCAAGCGGTTCGGAACAGATTGTCGGTCTATGGCCCGAATCCATCACAGGAACTGATCGACCGAGTCTTCGCCGCAGCGGAGGCAGAGGCCAGTAAGCGAAGGGAAGATCGGCGACTTTCAACCCAGCAGCCTCTCAGCCTCAGTTACACTGGGGGGAGAAAGATTCCATTTGCAGCATTTAAGTCCTTCCAGGAAAGTGACGATGAGATTGACGGATTTTTGGCCGATTTTGAACGGCAGTGCGCTTTACACCGGGTACCCACGGAGGAATGGGTCACCATATTATCAGGGAAACTATCTGGGAAAGCTTCCGATGCTTTCCGGGCCATCCCTGATGCAGACTTACCACACTACCATCTGGTAAAGGAGGCTTTGTTAGCCCGGTACGCTGTCACCCCGGAAGCCTACAGGCGACGATTTCGGGAATCCCAAAAGAAGGGAGGGGATTCTTACACGGAGTGGGCATGTCGCCTCCATCGTACAGCATCACACTGGGTCACTGGATGCAAAGCCACGACCGCTGAGGATGTACTACAGTTGTTTTTACTAGAACATTTTCTCAATGCCCTGCAACCAGAGCTAAGAGAGTGGGTACGTGACCGGAGGCCTCTAACGCTACCTGAGGCTGCTCGTCTAGCCAACGAGTACACCGATGCTCGCCGGACAGAACAGTCCGCTCCAAAACCACAACCTCCCATCAAATTTCAAGCACCTGTGGCTTCAGCGCCAACTCGTTACTCTGGGCCACATAGGCCAGCGCAGCAACCGAACCTCTCCACAGTTCAGTGCCATCGTTGCAAACAATGGGGACATTATCGCAGTGATTGCGCCCTAGAGCCTCCCCGAAACACGTGGGGGCAAAAGCAACCTTCCACCTCCCGTACTCCTGTGGCACACTGTTTGGAAGCTGAGAGCAGTTCGGAAGAGTATCTGGGGGTACTGTATGAAGCTGATCCCGTACAAGCGGCCATCCAAGACAACCGACAGCACCATCGCCAGGAGGTACGAGTCAATGGGCGCACCGCGCAAGGATTACGCGACACCGGAGCCACACTTACCTTGCTCCAACCTCATTTGGTCAAGAACAAAGACCACACCGGACACACCGTTGCAGTAAGGGTGGCGGGGGGAGCTGTGTTTCGACTCCCCACCGCCCGAGTACATCTTGACTGGGGCGCTGGAGCTGGCAGGGTACATGTGGGACTTATGGACAACTTACCAGCAGAAGTACTATTGGGAAATGATCTAGGGCCAATGACTTCTGCCTACGCTACCTCTGGGCCAGCCAGCGTCAACCCTGTTAGAACCCGGTCTCCAGCCCGAGCTGCCGACTCCAGCCCACTGGTCGGGGAGACCCAGGGGTTTCGTCTGCATCACGTCATGTCTGTTACACGAAGTCAAGAAGAGGATCAGCCATCAGGTTACATCCTTCCAGAAGGGAAACTTATGCCAAACACTATTTTTGTTGGGGGCATTGACCGTCGGATTAATCAGCCTGAAATTAAGGATGTTTTTTCAAAGTATGGTGCTGTAAAGAATGTCAAAATTATTAGGGATGCCTCTGGCGTTTCTAAGGATTATGGTTTTGTCTACTTTTACGATGATGTAGATGTGCAGAAGATTGTGGATTCTCCGATCAGCTACCATGGAAAGAGATTGAAACTTGGACCAGCTATAAGAAAGCAAAGCACCTGTGCACACATCCAACCAAGGACTTTGGTGCTGAACTCACCAACGCCACAATATCCCAATGTTTGGACCCCACCCATGACCGATTCCTATGTACAGCCCACGTCAATGTTTAGTCCGGTTACTCACTATGTGCAGACTTGTCCTTACACAGAACTCTGCCCATAACAAGAGTCCGGACAGCCCCACGTTAACCCGAACAGGGTCAATCCGGGTCTGCCAGGTGTTCCACAAAAGGGGGCATTGTGACAGACGCTCTGTCTTTTGGACTTTACACAGGTTCATTACTTTCCTTTTCTTAAGCATGTACAGACTGCCATTGTGTTGATTGATTGCGTTATTCATTGTTCTGACTGCCATTGTATTGATTGATTACGTCACAGACAATGGCATTGTTCTGATTGAGTTTATTACAGACGTCTATTGTTTTGCTGATTGCGTCACCGGCAGAGTTGAGGGATTGTGTGCCCTGCTCCCATTGGTCTGTGTATTTGTCATGAGGTCCACGGGGGAGGTCCCCTTGCATGAAGCCTTGCATATAAGGCACAGTGTGGCACTAATAAATTACACTTCACCTTCACCCTCAATACTGAGTTCTGTCTCTTATTGGGGGAAACGCTATATTACAATTCACTAGCCCTTGTAAGGGCTGTTCCTGTTTCCTCACGGACCACTCTGGAATTCCAGCAGCACCTTTTACGATTGGGAAAAGGATGTCTCGGGCGGTGAAGCCCTCCGGCGATAAGGGTTATCTCTACAATGTTCATCTGTGATTTTTGAAGGGCTTTTCCAAGAAAATTATATATTGTTTTTTTTCAGCATAGTCTGGACTTTAAAATGAAATGTCTTATTTTGCCTCGTTTTAGTGTATTCTCAATATATTTTGAGGGGAAAATGTTTTAAAAATTTTTTTTACAATTTGTAGTGTTTTTTGTAATAAAACAATGTACATTTTTAATAAAATCATATTGTGTGTAAAAGTCCAATTGCTCCCGGTTACAACGGTACCACATATGTGTTGGTAGACACCCTTTCCTGCCTAGGAGACTTCCCCAAACTCTAGGATATTTTCAGATAAAATACAACTGTTTTGTGCACCTTGCAGTTTTTCAAGAAAAACAATGCTTTACATTTTAAACTATATATTGAACTACCATATTTTTCACCCTATAAGATGAACATAGGATTTGAAAGGGGAAAATAGGAAAAAAATATTCTAAACCAAATGGTGTGTTGAAATACCCCATTACAGATATTGTGGCATCCCCCCCACCCCATAGGCAGTGTGTCATTCCCCCCATCCCATTCCCATAGGTAGTGTGGCATACCTCCATCCCATTCCCCATATTCAGTGTGGCATTCCCCCCCATCCCATATGCAGTGTGGCATCCCCCACCCCATAGACAGTGTGGCAAACCCCCATCCCATTCCCCATATTCAGTGTGGCATTCCCCCCATCCCATATGCAGTGTGGCATCCCCTCACCCCATAGACAGTGTGGCATACCCCCATCCCATTCCCCATATGCAGTGTGGCATTCCCCCCCATATGCAGTGTGGCATTCCCCCCCATATGCAGTGTGGCATCCCCCCCATCCCATAGGCAGTGTGGCATTCCCCCCACCCCATTCCCATATGCAATGTGGCATTCTCCCTCATCCCAGTCCCATATGCAATGTGGCATTCTCCCTCATCCCAGTCCCATATGCAGTGTTTCATTCCCTCCCATCCCTTTCACATATGCAGTGTGTCATTCCCTCCCATCCCATTCCCATATGCAGTGTGGCATACCCCATCCCATTTCCATGGGCAGTGTGGCATCCCCCCCACCCCATAGTGTGGCATACCCCATCCCATTTCCATGGGCAGTGTGGCATCCCCCTCCCCTCCCATAGGCAGTGTGGCACCCCTCTCATATACATCCCATTGACCACCCCCCCTCCATCCCACGTTGGAGATAAGAGTAAGAAAAAAAAAATATGATACTTACAGTCTCGCTTGGAGCCAGCAACAGGCAGGGTAACTGAACCTCGCTCACTGTCCCCGCTCTGGCCGCAGCTGAAAACGCCGGTATTTCCCGGCCGGCGTGTGCACACACCCGGTCCGTGCAGCCGGGCAGGCCACGCCCACCGGCTGCACGGACCGGGTGTGTGCGCACGCCAGCCGGGAAATACCGGCGATTTCAGCTGCGGCCAGAACGGAGACAGTGGGCGGGGTT
Source organism: Gastrophryne carolinensis (assembly GCA_027917425.1). Lineage (NCBI taxonomy): Eukaryota > Metazoa > Chordata > Amphibia > Anura > Microhylidae > Gastrophryne > Gastrophryne carolinensis. The sequence goes on along the minus strand of CM051239.1, from coordinate 222,744,783 downwards.
CAGTTACCCTGCCCTCTCCCTGTCTGCTGCTCTTTCATTGGCCTGACGCCAGCCGATGAAAGATTGACAGGAAGAGGGCAGGGTAAATGAACCCTGCCCACGGTCTCTGCTCCTGCCGCGCCCGGCACCGCCGCTGCTTATTGGGCTGTAGCGGGCACACACCCGGTCCATGCAGCCGGGGTGCCTACTGGCTGCATGGACCGGGTGTGTGCCCTCTACGGCCCGATAAGCAGCGGCGGTGCTGGGAGCGGCAGGAGCAGAGACCGTGGGCGGGGTTCATTTACCCTGCACTTTCCCTGCCGGTCATTCTTTCATCGGCTGGCGTCCCGGGTTGCGCAGCGCGAGGCTTAGGTAAGTATATTTCTTTAGTTTTTAGTTCTTTTAGTTTTTAGTTTGAAATAGACAGATTCTAGATACAAAGTGAAAAAGGTTAATTACAAAACAATTCCTATATTCTTAATCTGGAGGTGCTACATTATGTGGAAGAAGGTCACGATACGAATCGCGGCCTTTCTGGTGGTATCATGATAACTGAACTGGTATTCAGCATCTACTGGTTGCCATTGAAAGAATGGGAAGTAGACAGTGAATGAATACAGGTACACATTAGAAGAGCAAATTAACAACATTAAAACCTAAAAACTTCATTTCTTAAATTTTTAAAGACAGAAACACAAGGGTTTTGGGAAAGGGGAGGGAAAGGAGGGGATGGGGGAGGGGAGGGGTGCCCGGGTGATCTTGGCCCGTGCGATTCGTGAGTTCTGCACAGAGTACAGGTACTTGAGGAGCCAGGAGTGAAGTCTCAGACAGGAAATGTAGGGTCTGAAGGCTTGTTAGATATGTCAATTTGCTCTATCCAGGGTTTCCAGATGGCATAAAATTTATCATAGGTGTCGTTCTTGATGGCTGACATCTTTTCATTAACCATTATGTCCGAGATTCTGTTCTGTACCTCGCCCCACCCCAGTGTGGGTGACTTCCAGCCCCTAGCTATGGTCATTCGGACTGCAGAAAATACATGTTGCATCAGGCGCCATTCCTGTTTTGTATAGACTTGTGGTTTCAGGGCGAGCAGGGCCACCCATGGGTCAGTTACCACTGGTATGTGGAGGATACTAGAGAGCACCCCGCACGCCTCCACCCACAAAGCTTTTGCCTGCGGGCAGTGCCACCATATGTGGGACATATTCCCCAGTTCCCGGCACCCCCTAAAGCAAAGGGGGGAGTCAGTGGGGGAGAACCTGTGGACTTGGTCCGGTGTATAATACCACCGGTACAGCACTTTATGTGCGTTTTCCAATACGAGGGCGTTGTAGGATGTACTGCTCACCTTCCTCCACATACACTGCCAGTCCTCCTCCGACCTAGATGTTCCCAATTCCTGTTCCCATTTGAGCATGTAATTATGTTTTGTAGGGGGGGACCCCGAGATCAGTGTCGCATAGATGCTAGAAATGAGCCCTCTCGCGAATTGGTCGCGGCAGCAGCGTTGCTCAAAGTCCGTCATCTTGTAGGGAGGGGGCGATTTGCTAAGGAGGCTTTTCACAAAGTGCTGCACTTGCATTAGTCTGAAGATTTCTGAGGGAGGGGGATCTATCCCAGAATTCAGATCCCGAGGGGGTTTTAACCCCGAGGGGGTGAGGAGTTTATCAACTGACGTGAGGCCTTTCTTTTTCCACCATTTAAACCCAGATGACTCAGGAATTCCAGGAGGGAAGGAGGGGTTCCCGAAGAGAGGGGAAGCCGGGAGATGTGGGGAGGAAAACAGGTGGCTAACCCTGTCCCAAAGTGACAGGGTGAAGTTGAGGAAGGTAGGTAGGGCTTTTGGCCTCCTTGCTTTGGGGATCCATAATAGTGCCGCAGGATCAATAGGCTTACAGCTTTCACAGTCATTCAAAACCCACCAAGGTTTGTGGGCTGGGGCTTGGAACAAAACCAAAGGGGCTACTTGGGCTGCAGTGTAATATTTATGTAAGGAGGGGAAGGCCAGACCTCCCTGGGGTTTTTTACAGTAGAGGATGTTCCTTTTAACTCTTGGTTTAGTCTTATTCCATGCAAAGGACATCATTTTCCTCTGCAGGAGATCAAGTGTACTCCTAGGAACCCGAATGGGGAGTACCCGAAACAAATAAAGGATCTTGGGGAGGAACGACATTTTCAATGCGGCTATCCTGCCCAACCACGAGAGCCTTACAAAATGCCAAGATTGCAACATCCTGTCCAGGGATTTAACCAGCTCTGGGTAGTTAGCCTGATAGATTTGATCACAGTCAGCCACTAGTTTGATCCCAAGGTAAGATAGTTTGTGGGTCCATCCCCATGAAAAGTTTTGTTGCAACAAGTTTTTGGTGTGGGCCGTGAGGGAGATATCCAGGGCTGTGGATTTAGATGCATTTAGAGAGAGGCCCGATATGTGGCTAAAGGAGGAAAAGAGCGAAACTACATTGGGTGCTGAGATGTGTGGGGACGTGAGCATGAGCAGCATATCGTCTGCAAATAGTGAAACCTTGTGTTCTGTATTCCCCCAAGAGATTCCAGTAATAGAGGGGCTAGACCTCAGTTTCTCCGCCAAGGGCTCCAAAGCTAGGATGAACAAGAGGGGGGTCAGTGGGCAGCCTTGTCTAGTGCCCCTTTTGAGCTGAAAACCTTTGGATGTGTAACCTGCATATTTAATGGAGGCCGATGGGTTAGCATAAATAGCGGAGACCCAGGACATCAGGCCGGGGCCGAAACTCCAGTATTGAAGGGCACTATGGAGGTACTACCAGGAGAGGGAGTCGAAGGCCTTTTCTATATCGAGGGAGAGCAGCATTGCCTCCTTTGTTTGTGCTCGGATTCTGTCTATCAGTTGGCAAATTCTTCTGACCCCGTCTCCGGCCTGCCTCATGGGGACGAATCCAACCTGGTCTCTATGGATCAAGTTAGGCAGGAGCTCATTTAGCCTGTTCGCCAAGACTTTGGTGAGAATTTTCAGGTCTATATTCAAAAGTGAAATGGGCCTATAGTTAGTCCAATTGAGGGAGTCTTTTCCTGGCTTGGGGATCATTACTACTGAGGCCCGGAACATGTCCGAGTCCAAAGGATTTCCTCTCTTTACCCAGTTGTAGACTCTGACCAGGCGGGGGGCTATGATGGGGGCCAGTTTTTTGTAGAATGAGGCAGTGAATCCATCAGGCCCCGGCCTCTTACCCGGCTTCAGTGACTTAATAACGCCAAGGACCTCCTCGAGCCTAATATCCTCATCAATTTTCTGAGCTTGAGTTTCGTGCACGGGGGGGAGGTTAATATCTAGGAAAAAATCCCGGATCCGGGCCTCTGCCGGGGGGGCGGGGGCATCATATTGTTTACCCAGCCCCGAGGAGAATTCCTCTACTATCTCAATGGGGTTATTGGAGATCTTCCCATTCCTCAGTTTAAGTTTAAGAGGTGTGGATATGTGTTCCTGACATTTTAATTGAGAGGCCAGGAGGGATCCTGGTTTGTTCGCTGAGATATAGTATTTGTTTTTGGATCTTCTGTACCTACCCTCTGCCTCTCCCGATTGCAAAAGATTGAGGCTAACCCTCGCCTGTTCCAGTTGGCGCAGCCCCCCAGGACTCGGGTTGGCCTTAAATGACGCCGCTGCCTGCTCGTACTGAGATTGTAGGCTGCGAGACAGAGCCAGCCTGTCCTTCTTTTTCCTGGAGGCAAGGGCAATAAAATGGCCTCGCATTACTGTTTTGAAAGCTCCCCAAACCGCAACAGGCGAGACCTCAGGAGTTTCATTCACGGTGAAATATTCCTGTGCCCTAATGGATGCTTCTTCAACCAGAGGTTTGGAAGAAAGAAGGGAGTTATTAAGTAGCCACGAGGATGGCCTTTGTTTGATAAAGAGGGCGTCACAGGAGATCAGGACTAAGTCATGGTCTGACCAGGGGATCGCGTGGATTTTGGCTCTCGACACTTGGGGGAGAAAGGTTAGGGGGACAAATATGTGGTCAATCCTAGTAGAGAGTCTGTGTGGGGCAGAGTAGTGTGTAAAGTCCCTTGCGTTGGGGTTTAGGTCTCGCCAGGAATCTGACATCAAGGCAGACTCTATCAGGCTAGCAAAAAGGCCTGCATCTTTAAGCATTTGGGTGTTCGGGGGGAGGGATCTGTCCACGTGTGGTTGTAGGGTGAGGTTAGAGTCTCCACACATAAAGGCTATTCCTTTTTTATCATCCTTAAGTAGAGAACACATATGAGACAGAAAGGGGATCTGCTTAGTATTAGGGGCATAGTAGGTCAGGATAGTGACCTCAGAGTCTTGCAAAATGCCCTGGAGAAGGAGAAACCTACCTGCCGGGTCTGCAATCTGCTTATTGCAGGTAAAGGGCACTCCATTTCTAAATGCTATAAGTGCCCCCCTCTGCTTCCTCCTGCTCATAGCCTGATAGAATTGGGAGTATTTGTGGTTAATCTGTTTCGGAAAGGAGCTAGGGGTAAAGTGAGTCTCCTGCAAACATACTATGTCGGCCCGTATTGAGTTAAAAAACTTAAATGCCCGAGACCTTTTGTTGGGCGAATTCAAGCCCTGTACATTAACTGAGGCTATGTTAAGAGACATTTTTCGTCCCTTCGGGAAGATAGAGCATATTTGAAGGGGACCCAAGTGATGAACCATAATTTTCTAGGGGGAAGTAGGGGCCAGGGCCAAGACCAAAGGGGAGGGTGAGGGGTAGGGGGGGAGGGGGAAGGGGTGGGGGTACAACAACATTAAAGCAAAATATAACATTGTAAACACCATTAAATCACAAAACAATTTGTGAAAAAAATTTCCAGAAATCGAGGGAGTGGAAGCAAAGAAGTCTTCCCCTGACTGGAAACTGGAGGGAGCGTGTGGCGCAACGGGAGGCCAGATCTAAACATTCTTTTAAGGTAACGGTAACTATTAGCAAACTTTACATATAAACAGTAAAAACAGTAAAAACAGGCACTGGGGGGATCCCCTCCCCTGCCCGGGGCCCACCACCCCGCGCCCCCGGAGGGCACCCGCCCGGACCAAGAAGTTGGTCCAGGGGGCGCCCAACCGGAGCCCCGGGGGGGCGGGCCCCCAGCCAACCAGGAAAGGGGGCCCAATCACACATCCACCTGATGGGAAAGAGAGGAGATTGAACGCTTTAGGTGGGTAGCCGGCTAGCGGCTATTAGGGTACGTGAAATAGATTGTATTCAGACGTTGTGGGGGGAGGCATCCCAACCACGGCGATGCTCAGTGGTTAGTTGGTCAGTGTCCTCAGTCCCTGTACACAACATTAAGCAGAGTCCGCCTAGGCAAACGGACACAGGAAATGAGAAGAGAAGGCATATATCACCAAAGGTCCTACTGTCCTCGGGGTCTACGGCCCCCATCTAGGTGATGATCTCGGTGCAGGTAAAGATCCCATCTGGGGGGGTGTTGCATGTTGGGCACAATAGGAAGGATCCGGGTGTGAAAAGAGACGAGAGGAAAAAAAAGAGAATTCAGGATTTCTGAACCGGATGGAACATCTGAGCCAGGAGTCGCTTCATGGGCATGGATTTTTGTGGTGGATGCTGGGGTTTTGGGGATGGGGTGTGTAGCTTATTGTTCCTCTGGCCGGGTCTCGGGGTGCGGGGTGTGGATGGGAGTGAAGCGGCCAGCACCTCCCCCTCCGACACTTTGAGGTCCAGAGCTTTAAATCTGTCCGCTAGCTCCGTGAGGGTTGATACTTGGACCTGTCGACCCTGGTAAGCAAAAGTGAGCTTAAAGGGGAAGCCCCATCTGTAGCGTATGCCCTTTTCTTGAAGAATCTGGAGATAAGGCTTAAAAGACCTGCGTTTGAGAATGGTGGTCTGCGATAAGTCCGCGAATATGGAGTAGCCATGTGACTGGAATGAGAGGGGGGCTTTCTCCCTGGAAGCCCTCAGGACCGCCTCCTTCGATTGAAAATGGTGGAATTTCACAATAATATCCCGAGGGGGGCCATCCGTGGGACGCTTGGTGAGGGCGCGATGGGCCCTATCCAGTTCCAGCCTTTCCGCTGGAATATCCGGGACGAGCTCTTGAAGGAGGGCTGTAATGGTGCCAGGTACATCCTCCAAGGTTTCAGGGAGGCCCCGGAATCTTAGATTGGAGCGACGATTACGGTTCTCCAACTCCTCCTGCTGCCACTTTAAGAGAGCTATTCTTCCTGTAGATGGGTTAGGAGGGAGTCCTGGGTGTCCAAAACTGTAGTGACATCGTCCAGCCTTGATTCCAAGGCATCTGTTCTGCCCCCCAGGTCCCTTATTTCACGTAGCAGGGTGTCAGTATGCTTGGAGGTCACCTCAGTCACCTCTTCTCTCACGATGGCTCTGAGCTGGGATAAAATGTCAGGGAGGATTGGCTGTCCCTGCGCTGCTGGCTGAGATGTATGGGCTGGGGAGGTTGGGGAGCAGGCCCAGCTGTCCAGCGAGTCTGCTGAGCTCTCATCGAGCTTGTCTGCCCTCTGCTCTGTGAGCGCAGTGTGCCCCCCCTTCCCTGGGTCCCGGGCTGCGCACGCTGTCTCCTCAGACCTCACGGCCCCCATCTTGGCTCCTGCAGCCGCCGATTTGCGGCCCTCTCTACCGCTCCTTTTCCTGCCGGAGGCGGCCAGCATCACCTCCCCGCTGACACCCCGGGTGGTCCCCTCGCTCACCCGGTGGAAGTGCTGCAGGTCCGGCTTCTCAGGTGCTCGTCTGGTCGCTCGGGGCCTCCCGTCGCTGCGGAGCCGAGGGATCAGGCGTCCATCCGCTCGGGCACGCGCACGCGCCGACCCTTTGTTTTTTTTTTACTTCACTCAATAAGACGCACTGACATTTTTCCCCCCATTTTTGGGGGAAAATTAGTGCTTCTTATAGGGCGAAAAATACAGTATATATTCTCTGAAAGTACATACCTCAAGCTTTCTACGTGCACCAGGCTTGTTGATGTGGGCATCAACAAGCCTGGTGGCCCCCGGTCCTAAAGGCTACAGGCCCACACAGCCTTTGCAGCCTCCAGGCTCTTCTGCCCTCCTTGGGCTATGGGGGCTGGGGGTTAATGGCCAGTCACCCGCTGGTCTCAGTTGATTGCCAGACCCTGAGCCTTGTAAACTGGTATAGGGATTTAATGGATCCCTTTTCACTTCACAAAGGGTTAAATGTAAAAAAAACATACACACATCAGAAAAACATATATTCTTAGTATACAGTACGTCCTGCTCCAGAAAGAATACTTACACTCGGGTATTACTCCACCAGATGGCGCTGGACTGTAGAGACATCGAAAATAGGCTCCCCCCGGCCCCTCAAATACACAGGGACCTCCCACAAATCCCCTCAGATTTTCTCTGCAGTCTGGACTGCTAAGGATGAGAAATAGCTCTCTCACTCGCAGGTGAGCGGAGCTATTAGCCTGCGGCCCTGTAGGACTATTCCCACCCATTCCATTAGTAATATGCCTCCCAGCCTTGGCTGCGCTGGTTGGGTGATGGTAGGCAGCACCGCTAGCAGGTGCTTAGGAGAGCTGCTCCACCGCAATCCCCCACCAAAGGGTAGGAGGTTCAGGCTTATGGTGAGCCTCTATGGGATGCCCCTCTCGCACTATTGCCCCTTGCCCCTGCCTATCGGTGGGCCCTATTTAAGTGGCCGCTGGCCCCCCTCATTCTCCTGGTAGCCTTGGGGGGAAAAAAGGGGGGGTGTGTCGGTATGGATGCTTTGCATTTACGTGTTTTAGACATATATTTTATTCATTTGTCTTGTGCCAGCCGCCGCGCTGTCTCGCTTTACTATTACTGTATTTTAAAAATTACCACCGCCGCCGCGCGCCTTTTCTGTCACTATGCTCCGCGCTTGGCGGCGGCGTTACCTCAGGCGCCGGTGCGCCGTCATTGGCTGCTTGTCATGTACTGGCTTCGCGCTCTTCAGGGGGGGCGGGGCCTATGGCGTGTTCCGCGTCATTGCTGTTACCGGCCCGCCCCTCGAGGTATACCGAAGCCATCTTTGTCTGCTTGGCTGGCTTATGCGCATCGGTCCCCTACCTACCGCGGTCTGTAAGTGCCCTCGCAGGCAGTTTTATTATCTAATTTTTTTAATACTGTCTGCTTACGGTCCCCTTTTTATTATGTCTTTCAGGCGGGCGAATCCATTGGCTTCTCCTGGCCCTCTTAGTTTGCTAACTTGTATAGGCCTAGTGTATTTACTCCCACTCCCTAGCAGGCTATTGGGGCATCCAGGGTTGCTTTATAGCGTTAATCCCTATCGGCCTGTAGCGCCGCTGTAATCACCATATGGAGGCATCTTAGTATAATGTGACCGGGGTTCCTTCGGGACAAGCCCGGCTGTGTGTAGCGTGTGGGCAGCCTCATGCTGACACCGACAAGGCGCGGGTCTGTGTACCCTGTGCTGAGCAGGTGCTTGCACTACAATCTGGCCTACCCGTGGCTGGGTCTGCACTTCGTATCACTTCACCTACCCCCCCCAAGCTTAAATCTCACTCCTACTGAGTTGCATACAAGTGGGGATTCTCAGCCTGATGTGTCTTCTAGACTGGCTACTGTTGAGAAGTTGATTGCTAATACCTTGGCGCGTAAGGCCCCTGCAAAAAAGCGGCACTTAACGCCAATGTCACTCTTTTTCCTATGGAAGCTGAGGAGTTTTGAGATCTTTGTGGCTATACCCCTTCGGATGAAGGGGAGCTTTTCTCTAACACAGGGTCATCTGATGAGAGGCCCAGGGGTCATGACGATTCTGGCTCTAACCCCTGGACCCCGGATGACACTGACAGATTGCTGACCCAGATTTTTGAGGTTCTGTCCATTTCTCCCCCTGTTGTGGCTCCCAGGCAAAGGGGGGTACTCTTCCATACAGCTAAATCGCGTTTGGAATTTCCCGAGCAAGCACATTTCAATAACCTTGTGCTCAAGGAATGGGAGCGCCCCAGTAGACTTCCCGGGGTACCTAAAAGTTGGGATAGGAAGTATCCCTTTCCTGCTGATGTTGTAAAAATGTTGGTCATCCCCTCCCAAGGTGGATGCCCCGGTCCTAGGGTTATCTAACACCTCTGTCATGCATTCCCCTGACTCTACTACCCTGCGGGATGCTGAAGACCGGCGCATTGACCAGCTGGCGTCCCATGCTTTTGCATGTGCGGGGACAGCGCTGCGCCCGGTCTGTGCTTCTGCCATTACCGCTGTGGCTACTAGAACCCTTATCAGAAATATACTTGATGGTGCCCCTGATGATTTGCCCTGTGAAGTGTTCAATGCACTCTCCAGTTGTGATGTTTTTGAAATTTTGTCCTCTCTGCCTTGGATGACACCATTAGAATGTGTGCCAGGACATCTGCCCTTGTGGTGGCTATACGCCGCACGGTTTGGCTACGCCAGTGGGCTGCTGACAATGTTGCCAAGAAGGCCCTCACTGGTTTTCCCTTCAAAGGACTACGCCTGTTTGGGGACCTTTTTGCTAAGGGAGGCAGGTTACCCCAGCGCAAGCGGCAGTCTCGGCCCTTTCGGGGTCAGGGGCTCATTCTCCTCTCCCTACTGTGGTGCTAGACAAGGGAGGGGGGTTTCCTTTACTGGGGCCCGGGGAGATTTCTGGGGCAGGGGCAGAGGACGTGGGCGTCCTGGCTCCTCCTTGGGCCCCATCGCAAAATCCTCTCCCAAGCCCCCTCAGGCATGATGGGGCGCCCTCACCCATCTGGGTGGGGGGACAGCTTCAGCACTTCGCTCACTTCTGGAGGCTTCATGTCTCAGACCGGTGGATTCAGGAGGTAGTGTCCTCCGGTTACAAGATAGAGTTTGCTGGCTGGCCGCCCCAAGATTCATCAGATCCCGGATTCCTCAGGACCCTGTGTTAGCTCAGGAGCTGATGCAGGCAGTGCAAGGCCTCCTGGAGCTGGGGGTCATCTGCAAGGTCCCTTTAAGAGAAATGGGCAAGGGTTTCTATTCCAACCTATTCACAGTCCCCAAAAAAGATGGTTCAGTCAGGGCCATCCTGGACTTAAAGATCCTCAACAAATTTGTCAGGAGCAGGCGCTTTCGCATGAAAACTCTGCGCTCTGCTATCAGTTCCCTGCGCCAAGGGGATTTCATGACTTCTGTGGACATCAAGGATGCTTACCTTCATATTCCTGTATTTCCAGGTCATCAAAGGTTCCTCAGGTTCGCTCTGGAGGATCAACACTACCAGTTTGTAGCATTGCCCTTTGGTCTCACCTCGGCTCCCAGGGTGTTCACCAAGGTGCTGGCGGGCGTGATGTCTCTGCTCAGGTATCAGGGCGTCCGCGTGCTTCCTTATCTGGACGACATTCTCATCACCTCCCAATCTCTACATCAGGCAGAATTGGATACTCAGCTGGTTGTGTCCACCCTGGAGTCATTTGGTTGGGTGATCAACCACCTCAAGTCTTCACTGTCCCCCTCCTTGGTGACTTCATTCCTGGGAATGAATCTGGATACAGTTCAGGCAAGGATTTTTCTTCCTCAACAGAAGGTGGACAGTCTGCTTGCACAAGTTCAGTTTCTGCTATCTTGTCATCATCCCTCCATCAAGCAGGGGATGCAGCTGGTGGACTTGATGGTGGCATGCTTCGAGGCGGTCCCTTATGCTCAGTTCCACTGGAGGCCTCTGCAACTCCACCTCTTGTCAGTATGGGACAAGGATCCAGCGTCCCTGGACTGGGTCTGTGTGCTCCCCCCCGCTCAGGAGGTCCCTCTTGTGGTGGATGGACCCAAGGAACCTGTTGGGGGGCAGATCCTTTCTTACCCCTTCCTGGGAGACGGTCACAATGGATGCCAGTCTGTCAGGTTGGGGGGGTTTCTGGAAGTCCCTACGGTTCCAGGGGAGGTGGGGCCCTCAGGAGGCTCACACACTATCAATGTCTTGGAACTGCGGGCGATCAGGTTAGTTCTGGCTCAGTTGACTACTTACCTTCAGGGCCTACCTGTTCAGGTGCGCTCGGACAACCAGATGGCAGTTGCCTACATCAATCATCAGGGAGGGACCCGGAGCAAAGGGGCCCTCCAGGAAGTGTCTCTGATCCTGACCTGGGCGGAGACCAATGTTCCCTGCATATCAGCTGTGTACATCCCGGGTGTGGAAAACCTCCTGGCAGACTCTCTGAGCAGGGGGACCTCTCGCCAGGGAGAATGGTCCCTATGCAGCAGGGTATTCCAATTTCTGTGTTTCCGTTGGGGCCAACCAGATGTGGATCTGTTTGCGTCCCATCATAATCACAAGCTACAGGCCTTTGTCTCCCTGTTTCAGGATCCTCTGGCTTTGACCACGGATGCTCTAGCAATGTCATGGCAGGACTTTCAGCTTCTGTATGTCTTCTTTCCATTCCCCCTGCTGGGCAGGGTTCTGCGCAAGATTGCTCTGGAAGGGGTGCCAGCAATTCTGGTGGCCCTCAGGTGGCCAAGAAGAGTTTGGTTCGCAGATGTGGTGCAGCTGGCAGTAGATCAGTACACTCTGCCCCTGGTGCCAGATCTGCTCACTCAGGGCTCTCTACGCCATCCCAATTTACAAACTCTGGCTTTGACGGCCTGGCTGCTGAAACCTCCATCTTGATGGAGAAAGGGCTGTCTCCTTCTGTTGTTGATACCATGATAAAGGCTAGGAAGAAGTCTTCTTCCATTTATTACAGGGTTTGGTGTGCTTACATTGACTGGTGTGAGTCTAAGTCTCCTCCCTGTCGTGTGTTTTCTATTCCCAGGATTCTGGAGTTTCTACAGCATGGGTTGGAGATGGAGCTTCAACTTAGTACTCTAAAAGGTCAGGTTTCTGCCCTGGTGTTTTCTTCCAGGAGTCCTTTGCCCAGCATTCTCTGATCAGGACTTTTTTCCAGGGGGTTACTCATGTGCGCCCCCACGTAAGCCTATGGTGCCTGTTTGGCATTTGAACTTGGTTTTGTCAGCCTTGCAGGGTGCTCCCTTTGAACCTGTGCAGGATGCTGCCCTGGCCATTCTTACTCTCAAAGTTGTCTTTTTGGTTGCTATCACCTCTGTTAGGCGTGTGTCAGAGTTGGCGGCACTTTCCATTCAGCCCCCCTACTATGAGAGACACCAGGACAAGGTGGTGTTTCGCTTCAAGCCAGATTTTCTGCCTAAGGTAGTGTCTGCCTTTCATTTGAATCAGGACATTGTTCTCCCTTCATTGTGCCCTAATCCTAGTACTCCTAAGGAGAGGGTTTTGCACTCTTTGGATGTGGTTAGGTGTCTGAAGTACTATCTGGTGGCTACTGCACCTTTCAGAAAAACTGATGCTCTTTTTGTGGTCCCTTCTGGTCCTAGGAAGGGTTTGGCTCCTGTCAAGTCTACTATCAGCAAATGGATCCGTCAGGCTGTGATTCAGGCCTATTCTGCTAAGGGGAAGAATCCTCTCTTCCGCCTTACTGCTCATTCTACTCGTGCTATTGGTGTCTCTTGGGCTTTTCAGCATCAGGCTTCTGTTGAACAAGTTTGCAAGGCCGCTACTTGGTCTTCTGTTCATACCTTTTCAAAGTTTTACAAGGTTGATGTTAGGGCCTCAGCTGACGCTGCTTTTGGGCGAAAGGTTCTGCAAGCGGCAGTGCTCTAAACTGTCTGCTGTTAACTTGGGGTTCCCACCTTACTTTATGGACATTGCTATTGGATGTCCCGAGTGTAAGTATTCTTTCTGGAGCAGGACATACTGTAAACTCAGAATAATACAATTCTGTGATTGCTCACCTGTAGAATTGGTATTATGAGTATACAGTACGTTCTGCTCCCCCCCACCCTTGGTTTTGCATTATCTTGGATCCCCTGTATGGTGATTGTTATCATTGTTATAGTTACTAGTTTGGGTTATTTTAATTCTCCCGGCTTCTCGTTAACTGCTTTTCAATGCTGGGGATTTGTGGGAGGTCCCTGGGTATTTGAGGGGCCGGGAGGAGCCTATTTTCAATGTCTCTGCAGTCCAGCGCCATCTGGCGGAGTAATACCCGAGTTTAAGTATTCTTTCTGGAGCAGGACGTACTGTATACTCATAATACCAATTCTACAGGTGAGTAATCACAGAATTGTATTTTTATGTTTTTTAATACCTCTGATCGATCCATCCCCAAAAGCTGTGTACCACAATGTTCACTCTGGTTTCTGCTCTCCTGCTGATGGGATGTAAACATTCTAAAAGAATAGGGGAACTCAAGTCACTAGGGTCAAAAGATTTGTTAGAACAAAGTAAGTGGTTTATGGTGGAGCAATATAGAATATCAAAAACTAGAAAATTATGAATGCACACCTTCACACAAAGGGTTTTTTTTTTGCAAAAAGATTAAATTGTATTTCGAAGATAGAAAACATAAAATACAGATGATTAAGTCATGCAGACTAGAAATATACTATAGGTCCAATTTATGGACCATCTAAACGTGGGAACACCACACACCAATTACACAACCACACTGTGAATTAATATACAATATATACAGTAAGAAATACAATATTACTGTCCATAGGTTATGAAGTAAATCAAATGCAGGGAGATGCAGTACTATTTAGCAATAGTGCAAATATGTATCAGATAGAGCCACTTAAAGGCAATCCAGATTCATTATGAATGAGCAAAGGGAATTCCATACTTTTAAATAGGATGCACATTGTAGGCACAAGTATAAGCTGCTGGAATGTCCAGAAAACGTCTTGATATCTAATGCTGACAGAAGGCTTTCCAGAGTGGAGGCTGCTGGCAGGCTGGTTGTCGTCGCTTTGCTGACACGTGTTTCGGGAATCTAGTTTCCCTTCATCAGAGCGTGGCTGGAGTGCGGATTCTGGTATGCGGTGGAGAGAAGTGCCTGTACTGAGTTTGTGCTACAGCTGTTTTATGCGCAGAAAGCGCGCGTATCCCCCAGGGCCGTCCCTGTGACGCGACCGTCCATTCGTGTCACCGTGCGTCACTTCCGGTGACGAGCGTCCTGACCTTCCGCCCATCACTTGCCAGCCGAAAGATGGAGGCGCACGTGGCGTCCGTCACAACGAATGTCAGCAGAACATGGAGTATCTGCTGTACGCGGAGAATTCCAATGCGGAGGATCTCGTCTGCAACAAAAAAGAATGCCAAAATGAATGCACAAAAAATCACTAACAGGCCATAAAACTAAACATTCCTGCAGCGTATGTGAGCAATGCTAGGTAGAACATTAAAGCTGGCCATAGGTAGTTACAATTGACATCAATGCTGGCATTACATTAAAGCTGGCCATGAACAGTTACACTTGACACAGGAAGAACTGGTGGGAATATATCTGACCTGGAAAATAGGGAATATGAAAACAGGTCTATAGGGGAGATCTAAATCTTCAGGGGATATATTTCTAGATCCCCATTCATAAGAAATAACAACAAATCCTCTGGGATAGAAGGGCACTGAAAAACCATTAAAGGAGGTCTAAAGCATGCGTACATAGAATAATTTCTTACCAAAAGGGAAGGCCCTCTATCCTTCTTGGGTTCCTCATCAATCTTAGATTGGAGCTGGGTTATCGCATATATTCTAAGGGAAAGTGTGCATTCTGCCTTTTGAGGAAGGAGCTTCTATATTGAAAATGTAAAATGGAAGATAGTTATCACATTATTACTATTTCAGGGGTCAAAAGGGATATTGTGGTGACAGATAGTAGTGCTGTAAATACAGAAGGTATATACCTGAGTTTTTACTGTTCCGGGAGGGTAATGGTAATATGGTTCATTGTGTCCAGTCCATAGCTATATATAGGAAAGGTAATTAACAGAAGATTAATACAGACATATATCTCTAACTAGGGTGAACAAGGAAAGGAGAGAGGTCGCAGTCCTCATTCATACCCATTGGTATTTTTGTCTTAAGCTCGTAAATCCAAAAAAGCTTACGTCTCAGGAGTCTATTGGTCAAGTGACCACCTCTTATATGGGGAGTAACTTTTTTGATTACTAGGTATCTAAGCTGTGCTACCTGGTGATAGGCCTCTGCAAATGACAGGCGACGGGGGAATTGAAGTCAAAACGACGGATAGCTCCCCTATGTTCGCTGATACGGGTCTTAACCGCCCGCTGCCTTTGTCCCACATAGGCCATCCCACAAGGACATTTCAGTAGATAGACTTCTTCAGTGGTATTACAAATAAAAAATGTATGTATTTGGTATGACTTTTCCGTAGAGGGGTGGCTAAAAGAATTACACTTGACGACGGAATTACATTGTGCACAATTCCCACATGCATACATTCCCATAGGTTTGGGAAGTGAGCTCAGCCAATCCCTATCAGTTTCCTCCTGGAATTTCTGAGAGGTATCAGCATGGATCAAAGTATCTTTAAGGTATTTGGATCTTTTATGTGTGATCATTGGTGGTTGGGAAAAGGCTTCTTTTAGTCTTTCGTCGCAAGTATGTGCCAGTATTTGTTAATTATAGATTGTACAGATTTGCTATGTGTGTTGTAGGTGAGCTCAGATGAGGTGGTAGGATAAGACATGGCAGAGATGTTGAAATATGATCGTAACCTGAAAAAAAGCAATGCAAATCAATATCCAATTCTAATGGGTTGCCCCGGTGAGTAGGTACAAAGCCAAGACCCTTCTGTAATACTTTAGTTTCGACTGAGCTGAGTAATCTGGAGGAGAGGTTTACCACTAGGAGCGATGACCCTGCATCTGGCTAATGAGTATTCTCTGTGGACCCGGGGGACCTTGGGTGTTTCTTCCCCTTCCTCGTCTGCTTAGATTTGGGCCTTGGGGGATTTGAGCTGGGTCTAAAAAAGGCTGTGGCTCCTGGTAGAAGAAGATCTACTCGAGTCCGAATCACTTTGGTTACCCCTCTGGGGATCCCTTTTGGGAAAAAATCTAGGATGCCTAAAGTCTCTCCAGGAGTATACCTGATTTTCCTCGTAATGGAGGGTATCCCTTCGGTATTTGTTAAGTTTAATAGTGAGTGTGTCCTTCTTATATTGTTCTAGAGAAATTTCTAGGGATTCCAGATAGGATTGGAGATCTGGGCCTGAAAGGGTATTAGCTAGCTTCTCCTTAGTAAGGGATACTGAATTCTGCAGAAAATTAAGTTGCTCCTGAATGCCTTGGATTGTCAGGGCTATCAGGTCTAGGCTACATATATTTAAAATCTGATTCCACTGGTTACAGAATTTGGGATCTTCTCTGCAGAAAGATGGTTTCAAATGTATTCTAAGTCCTCTAGGTATTCTTTTATTTCTAAGGTATTCCCCTAAAGTTACAGAGTGGAGTTGAAATTGTACTACTCCCTTTCTCTGTGTTTCAAAATGGTGTTTTTAGCAGGATGTTATCCTTATTAAGGGGGCTAGATGTATCCCCGTATTGGGATACGATGGCGTCTATCTCTGGTTGGGAAAAGGTGAGGGTGTCCGCCCTCTTGGTCGTTAAAGAAGAATTAACGTCCTCAAATGACATATCTTATATGAAGTAAGGTAGACAGAAGGGTTGTAGCTATGCCAGGGGGTGATTGAACCTATAAATTAACCAAATAGCAAACAAAAAACTTGTTAGGTGCACACCTATTTAGAATGGAAGTGACTATTTAGGAAAAAGGTTGAGTGCAAACACAAATAATTGGCAGAAATCTGTTCTTAACCATCAAAAACTAGAAAATGATGAATGCACACCTTCACATACATTTTCCCGCTGCTAGTAGGTTTTTCTGGCTTCAGGAGAGGGCCCAGAGTAGGCACTTTTCACATCCTGCAGGGTCTTTATCAAGGTACTGGTGGCAGTCATGGTTTCCAGGGAAAACTTTGACAAAGAGCAACTAAAAGACCCCAGTCTAGCAACCTCCACTTTGCAGTACACAATGATTTGCTCTACCAAGTAAAAGACACCAACTGAGGTTGTAGAGCACCTGGTTGTGCCACTCATGTCCACACAGCATGGAATTAGGCCATTCCCATATTCTTGATGTACTCCTAAGGGCCAAGAAAACAAGAAAGAGGGTTTAACTGAATTTTTTTGCCAGGTATCTATAAGGCGATAGAGTTTTGCCAAATTCATGTTCCCCCAGCCTCATTACCATAATCCGCTCATTCCTTTACCCATAACTGAGGTGCCTTTTGAGCACATTGCATTTGATAGGCCCACTAGGTCATTGCAAAACAGTTGTTCTAAATGTTCACTTGCATAGGCATCCCAGAGGAGATTTTACACAATTACGCATCTCTGGGTACCATCCCCAGACTGATGGTCTGGTGGAAAGGTTCAATTGAACCTTGAAAGGTATGCTTAAAAAAGGCGGTTGATAATGATAAGATGAAAAAAGACTGGTACTATCTTGATAATTAAAGTTATTTTTTTTGGTGGCAATTACTTCTATCCAGAAGGTATCTGAGTCGAACAATCTGTTGGTCAGGTCACCATACATGGTGTATACAAAGGCAAAGCTTTAACTCTCTCAGAGCCAGCTTACCTTGAGATGTTGTCAGCCCATATTGCTATTCAATGTTTCAGCATTTTGCACTATATATGTTTAACTGTATTTTTTGCAGGGATTTCCAGGATAAGTATACATTGTTTTTCTCGGCAGAGTCTTAGTGTTAATTTAAAATATCTTGTTTGTAATTTTTTCAGTGCTTTCTCAATATTTTGGGCTAAATATGTGGACATTTTTATTAAAATGTTGTAGTTTTTTTCTTTATAGAAAATTCAAGTTTTTTAAGAAAACCATATTGCTGTAACGGCCCCATTCCTTCTGATTACAATGGTTCCACATATATATCGTTAGACACCCATTCCTGCTCAGGAGACACCCCAAACTGAAAAGGGCTATTTAAAGCAGTCCTTCACTCTGAAAAAGAGTCTATTTTATATGTTTCTCACACCCTGGACATACAGATTGCTCACATTAAAAATAATCATACCTGTATCTACTGCATATTATGAGCCTTTAAACATCCAAGATGGCGGCTCATGGAACATCAGGCAGCCTGCAAACAGGAAGTGCCTTCCTACTGTGCTGCTCTGCATTCTGGGATTGCTGGCCTTTTCCTGACCCCAGCTCTGCTCTGTCTGAGCAAAGCACAGCTATAACCCGCCCCCTGTACTTTATCATAAGCGTCTCAAACAGCATGACACCTGAGCCTCGTCCCTGTCTCTGTTGGGCAAATGTTAGTTCTTTGTCTCTGGTCCTACCTTTGTATTCTTTCCTTTTTTTTTTTTGTCAAACTGACTTTATTAAGAAAAAAATAGGTAGGTCTAAATCTTCAAAATTCCCATACAATAATAAAAATTTGAGAAATAAAAAAAACAGATCATAAAGGCAAACCACGCAGTATGTCCATCTTGCTAGTGGGCCAAAACCTGGGATTTTCTTCATCCCAGGTTTTGGTCCCTCCCCTGGGGCATCCAGGATGCCCCACTGTGTGAACCCTCCCTGATGGCCTACTGTTCTTACCTGATTGGACAAGAGCCACAGAAGCGTATTAATGTGAGGCTGGAGAAGCTGAATGGAATCCCAGCAACACAGCATTGGTGCGCGGCATAACTTGCATCCTTTGGAAGTGCACAGCCATTTATTTACCGAAAGCATGACCACACAAGTGGAGAAGTATATGAGTATAAAGTATATGAGTTATGCCGCCACTGGTTGGGCATGTGTCGTTGGCAAGGTAAGCATACCGGGCAACAGGGGAGATTTTGAGACTGCGGAGCACCCCTAATCAGAATGTCCTGGGGAGCACAAAAGATAAAAAAGCTTACCCTTGGTATGTCCGCCTTTATTATGAAGTTCACAAAAATAGTTGGATACACATTTTCTGAAAGTGAAGAATCCTAAAAGATGTATTCTTTCATGTATGGTCCCTGCAAGTTAAATGTTGCAGAAAATAAGCTATAACATATACTTAGAGAAAAAGGGGGGAGTCTTTGCAGGAGTGGGGACTCAGCAGAGCCAGCCAGTGCATGATGACAATATTTAGGCCAATATTATTGACTTATAGAGGGAAGAGTCCTTAAACAGAAGTTCCGTCTATCTATCCTTTCCTTTTTCTTTATTTTTGCACTGTTTGGGGCATGCAAAGTGCACCTAAGATAATCTGAACTGTGTATTTTAGAGGAACATGTGTCATGGGAGGGTGGCTTCATTTTGGCAGTTCCCACCTTCTCCATGATATTTGTGATTCAGAAAAGGTGACCATCACTACAAGTAAGAAAAGTTAAAACCCTCTCAAGGATTAGCCCTGAGAGATAATAAGTGCCCTATTATTATTAAATAGGAGTACTTAAGTGTCTCTAAAGTGTCATACCATATGGTGGCAGTGTTGCCTCAGGGAGGAATCACTACTTAATTAGTCCAGAGAACCCTTAATACAGGAGGGCCAGTTTAAATAGAGGGAAAAACCAGATGGCAAAGGCAGCATCTACTGCTTTACCATAGGTGGGAGATAGAATAAGTGTTGAGAAGGGACTGGAAGTAGAGATTATTTAAGTAGAAACCCAGACCATAGTTAATGTTTTTAAGGTCTAGAAGGCAGAAGGGATACCTATGTAATTTAAGAGAAGAGTTGAATATACCAGCGGGGAGAGAGCCAGCAGAGAAGGGAAGCAGAACAGTTAGCAGATGGGGGGTGGAGATCCATGGGTGCCTAAAGACTACCTACAGTCTATAGAGGAGAATAAGTCTAATGGTTTCCTGCTTACCAGCTATAGAGGTGAATCCTGTTACTGGGTCGTGCTAAGTGTTGTGTTCTGGTGAAGTGAAGTGTACCTGGAATGCACGGGAATCCAGTATCAAAGAAATAAGTGCACTTCACCCCGCACTAGACACCCACCTGGGTTGCCCTACCTTAGGTCCAAGAACCCCCCTCGCTTCTCCCTCCCTATGCCAAAAGCCAGGCAGAGGGGCCTTATATTTGGTGGCTTGTAAGGTGTCAGGACTCTCAGGAAACTTTGTGGGCAGTTTGGAAGCAATCTGAGAACTTTTGCTGTTGTGCCCCACTGGAAGTTTTTGGACTGTTTTCGCAATTTGCAGAGGTGTAACTAGGTGCTCAGAATTTGAAAACACTTAAAATTGATCCAACCTTAGTTGGAGTTTCTGGACTCTGGTCCTTTAACCCTTTAAATGGCAGCAAAGTGAAAGTGGTTGCCTCTCCGTCTGTTAAGTGCCAGCTACTTGAGTTTCAGCCCTTTCCCTGCCCCCTCCACTTCTGACAGTTCGGCGGGCCGTAGGCAGATCCCTTTTATTGGAGGAGTGAGGTTACACCATCTCATTCTTCTGGTATGAAAGACAGCTTCTGGCAGCTGAGAAGCTGTCAGAAGCTGGAGGTGATCTGTGGAGGGCAGATGTGAGTGCAGGGTGGATTGGAGGGAAGTAAAGAAAAAAAATGACTTTTCAATGAATTACATTTTTGCTATTTGTGTGTTTTTTTTACATTTAATCTTTTGTGAACTGGTAACGGGATTGGGCAGAAGAGCCCAAGGCTCTTGAATGCTATGTAGGCTGGTAGCCTTCAGGGCTGGCAGGCCTCTGCACCCTGGTTTACCAGCCCCTATAGTTTGTGCCTGGGCTGGTTTTGGTTGGGAAGGGGGGACCTGTGATACGAGTGTGACATGAATGATGGATGGTTTTCATATGATAAGGTATGATTCTACATGTCCCTGCACGTCCCTGAATATTTTAAGCTCAACATGTCCCAACATGTCTCTGCATATTTCAAGTTGACCAGACAATCCCATAAAGAATGAGTTGTACCGTGTGTGCCAGTGTGGAACAGTACAAACTGTTCATGCGTTAGGTTATACAACCATGATAAATAACTTGGCATGCGCAAGGTATTGTTCAGTAACAAATAAAAAGGGGGATCTTGCCGCAGAGGGTTCAGGGACATTTCCAGACTGCTGAAGTGGACGCACTTATGTCTGTGATGCAAGCCGGAACTCACTGAACCTTCTGTATTGAGTCCCCCAATACGGGAGTGATGCTACAATATCCGGTAATGTATTGATGCTTACTACCTATTATGCAAACGATGATAGCTTAATGATAATTATGTTAATCTAAATTATAACTATACAATAAATATTCCAAAGATTCAATGATTACCATTTTATTTCCTAATTCGAATATTAGTGAGCGCAGTAAGTAGCCCAATGAGGCATTTATGTACTTGGTAATACATTAAATGGCGACGAGGATGGGATGTGATTCTGACTAAACTCATTAAGGCAAGAGCCCACTGTAAAGTTGACAGGAATTGTCGGAGCCTTCACGGTTCAGTACAGCCAGTCCTAACAGTGATTGGGAAGTCAGAATCAGACAAATAGGAATTACTACAGTAATAAGAAACATAAGGGGAACTCTGTGCAAATTTTTGGAAAAACTTGGCACATTGCCAGCTCGCGCAAAAATTGGCATTGTGCCAAGATGTTCAAAAAACTTTCTAAGGAAACAGGAAAAGATGTAGTGGAGATTCCTGGCTGGTCCGAGTCTCCCTATAATATTATTGCCCAAGAAATTAGGTTCTCGGGGTTGGCTGAATCCTGGGATAGTAAGCTCAAAAATGGGGAACCTACAGATGTAGTGCAGGTTCTCGAGACAGTCCCTGCCAAGGCAGGTGATGTTGCGGCTCTTGGGAGACGCAATTGGATTCTCTTGAGTGCATACCGTTTGATGCATCAAAAGAATCTGTCTCTACAAAAGAAATGCTCACAAATGGAGCAAAAATTAGTAGAGATTGGAGGACAAAAGGTGGTGCTAGAATGTAATACTCGATTATTACGGGATAAGTTGGAACATTATCAGGGAATAGCGGAAAAAGCTGCAGTGAAGGTAGCGCAGAATAAGTACAGGAAAAGGAGGGGTAGAGTGAATCAACAAAAAGTGCAGAAAAGTATAGCAGTAGCTTCAGTGGACTGGGACCCAGATAGGTGGGATGGAGATATCTGGGACTCCACGTCCTCATCAGACCAGGAAGATTGGTCTGAATCACTGATGGATTCTGTCAGTGTTAACCCAGTTAAAAAGAGGCACGAGAAAACTGATACCGAATTTGAACAAGCAAGAGATGCCCAGGGGAATCCTATGGTGGATCATCAAGGAAATCCAGTAATGGTCCCTTTAGCCCCTAAATCACGAACTAGGATTTCCATGGAAGATTTCTCCCAATCGGAGATAGACAGTATTTTGACGCAATTCAGATAAAGGCCGGGAGAGGGAGAAATCTCCTGGTTGATAAGGGTCTATGAATCGGGAGGAACTGGGGTTCAGTTAGACACTGAAGACATTAAGAAGTTTACATCTCTAACTCGAGACCCAGAGCTCCGTAAGAGTTTTGAGACATACTTTCAAGATCACGCAACGGTGACTATGCAGACTTTGTTTATAATTTTAGTAACAGCGGTAATGGAAAAATACCCTGACCCAGGGGACCTACCTGTAAATGATAAATCTTGGTTTACCCTGAGGGACGGGATAGCCAGACTAAAAGAAGAAGCTATGAGATCAGCACTTCCCATTTTGGA
Source organism: Gastrophryne carolinensis (assembly GCA_027917425.1). NCBI lineage: Eukaryota > Metazoa > Chordata > Amphibia > Anura > Microhylidae > Gastrophryne > Gastrophryne carolinensis. The sequence continues at coordinate 222,722,333 of CM051239.1, read as the reverse complement.
AGGGGATAATGATTATTTAACGGTGCCACTAACAGCATCTATACGTAATAGGCTGGTTAAAAGTGCACCGCCTGCATACAAAGCAGTGATCCTAACTTTAACAGTGGCTATGACAGGAGAACCAGTACAGGAAGTATTGACTAGGATGAAAGATTTGGCGGAATTGGGAGACTGGAGCCCAGCTCCCCGGTCCAATGCCCCCAACAGAAATAATGAGAATGGTTGGAAGAAGAAAAATGAATACTCGCCTGATAAGAATGCGGACAGAGTATCCCGAAGGGATATGTTCCAGGCATTATTGAAGGCAGGGGTTAAGAAAGAACAGATTGACGGCAAAGATACTAAAGAATTATGGAAACTATATAAACAGAAAGTAATGTCAGCCAAACAAGTGACTAAAACCCCTTCGGATGAAGGAGATAAGAAAACCCCTAAACCTAAACAGGACAAAGGGAAGCAGGTGTTCCCCACGGCACCCCCTTCTGAACGATCATGGGAGGATTTTAAGGCAATTTACCCTTGGGAAGAACTTGTGGCAGCCGTAGCCACAAGAGTCAAGGATGAAACATATGTAGAACAAAAGGGAGAAGAGGATGATGCATAGGTAGCCAGCCGAGCCCCGTGTGGATAAAAAAGGATGAGCGCCCCTATGTTGATTTAAACATCCATTGGAAGGGAGGCAATGTTCAAAGGGTTGCGGCTTTAATGGACACGGGGGCGGAGGCTACATTAATTTATGGAAATCCAAGAAAGTTTAAAAAAATTGCTGGTCTAGGAGGAAAGGTTGTTGAAGGAGTACAAACTATGGTTGCTCTGAAGGTAGGAAACTTACCCATCAAGAAATATCCAGTGTTGATTGTGCCGATTCCAGAATATATTCTGGGAATTGATGTCTTAAAAGGAATGACCTTGCATTTGCATGAAGGAAAATGTTCCTTTGGTGTAAGGAAAAATGAAATTCAAATGAGACCTGTATTGGTAGGAAAAGTAAAAATGCCGCCAGTACATATACCGCCAGCTACTAAAATGGTAGCAATGAAGCAATACCGTATACCTGGAGGCCATAAAGAAATTGGGGAAACTATCAGGGATCTGGTAGAAGCAGGGGTAATGAGGCCCACTACAACTGCCTGGAACAATCCAGTCTGGCCAGTTAAGAAAAGTGATGGTTCATGGAGAATGACAGTAGATTATAGAGAGCTAAACAAACACACTCCACCATTGACAGCAGCAGTGCCAGATACTATAACTATAGTAGAAGCTATACAGAAGCATGATGGCACCTGGTACGCCGTGATAGATTTAGCCAATGCTTTCTTTACTATACCAATAGAAGAGAAAGCTCAGGATCAGTTCACCTTTACCTGGCTAGGTAGCCAATATACATTTGCGAGGTTACCTCAAGGCTGGGTACATAGCCCGACTATCTGCCACAGAGTCGTGGCAGAACATCTTGATCAGTTTAATCTCCCCCAATCCATGCAATTTTCACATTATATAGATGATATAATGATACAAGGAAAATCGGAGGAGGAGGTGAAAGAACAATTACAATTACTATTGGCCCACATGAGAGGTAAAGGTTGGGAAATTAATGAAGCTAAGGTCCAAGGACCGTCCCAGACAGTGAAATTTCTGGGCGTTCAGTGGAATAAAGGACATAGGGAGATTCTCCCTAAAGCGAGACAGAAGATTTTGAATTTTCCCACACCAAGGAGTAAACAGGAAACCCAATCTTATATTGGGTTGTTTGGATTTTGGAGGCAACACATTCCACACTTAGGACAACTGTTGGCTCCGTTGTATAAGATAACTAGAAAGAAGTATGAATTTTATTGGGGGGAGGAACAACAAGTGGCTTTTGATTTAGCCAAAGAAGCTATACAGCAAGCAGTAGATTTGTGGCCAATGATGGATGGAAGTGTAGAACTTCATGTGTCAGTACAAAATCAGTATGCTAATTGGTCGCTATGGCAGAAACAAGGAGGAAAGAGAGTTCCCCTTGGATTCTGGAATCGCAAATTGCCTGATGCAGGAGAAAAATATACACCTTTTGAGCAACAATTGCTGGCATGTTATTGGGCATTGGTGGATACTGAGCAGTTAACAATAGGGCATGAAGTCCTATTGAGACCAGCGATCCCAATTATGCAATGGGTATTGTCCAATCCAAAGACAAATCGAGTGGGACATGCCCAAGAACAAAGCATTATAAAATGGAAATGGTACGTTTCTGAGAGAGCAAAAAAAGGGGAAGGCGGAATCGCCACCTTACATGAAAAAATTGCAGAAATAGGGGATGCAGTGATGCCTCCTTTTCCGAATCCTCCACCTATGGAGGAATCCCCAGTTAAATGGGGACAAACCTATGAGAATCTTACAGAAGAACAACAAAAACATGCTTGGTTTACGGATGGATCGGCTAGATATGTCAGTGGAAAACGCAAATGGAAGAGTGTTGCGTTTAATCCCAAGTTGGCAAAAACTCTAGTGATGGAGGGGGAAGGGAAGAGCAGCCAATATGCTGAGTTATATGCTGTCTTTTTAGCCTTAGCATTTGAAAAAGGACAAGAGTGTCATGTGTATACTGACTCATGATCAGTTGCTAATGGTCTAGCTACTTGGATGATGGGTTGGAAAAAATATAATTGGCTAATACATGGAAAGGAGGTTTGGGGAAAAGAGGTCTGGGAAAATGTGGAAGAAATAGTGCAGAATACCAAAACTACTGTATTTCATGTTGATGCACATGTTCCTACTGACTCATTAGAGCGTTTGTTTAATTCTGAAGCAGATAAAGCAGCGGCTATTCGAGTTACTGAGGCCACGGAAGAAAACAAGGAGGTGCAAGCATGGTTTCAGGGTACAGCCGTTTGGGCTCACAACAAAAGTGGTCATCTGGGAGAAAAAGCCACTTACAGGTGGGCTCAGGAAAAAGGGATACCGTTAACGCTAGACATTATAAAAGAGACGATTTTGCAGTGTCCAATTTGGCAGCATTCACAGAAAAGGGAAGTTCCACATACAATAATGGGACACATAGGAAGGGGTCAACTGCCTGCCCAAATCTGGCAAATGGATTTTATAGGCCCGCTCCCTGAGAGTAGAGGTTGTAAGTATGTGTGTACGGCTGTAGACACATATTCAGGGTTATTAGTTGGTTTCCCATGTAAATCAGCAACCCAGTGGAGTACCTTAAGGACATTAGAATTAATTACACAATATTACGGGGTACCATTGCAGGTACAATCGGTTAATGGATCACATTTTACAGGGCAGCAGGTGAAGGAATATATACAGGAGAACAATATACAGTGGGTATATCATATGCCATACTACCCACAAGCTGCAGGGTTAGTGGAGAGGATGAATGGTCTTCTGAAAAATACTTTAAAGAAACTCAACAAGTCAGATGTTGAGTATGGTCAGTGGAGGGATAATTTAAGCGAGGCTTTACAAATCTTGAATAATAGGCCCATAACTGACTCTATGACTCCTTTAATGAGAATGCTGACTCCCAACTTAACAATCCATGCTATAGCAACAGTAGATACAATTATCTATTGGAAAACCTATAAAGAGGCTAAACTTCCTGAGAGGGCTACTCCCCAATCAGCTGGACTAGACATTAGTTCGGTTGAAACGCAGGTGATTCCCCCAGGAAAAGTACTCATGATTAAAACTGGTTTAGGAGGGGCGTGGCCTGGCCATGAAGGAGTGAAGGCGCAGATTTGTGAGCTCCGCCAGAATCTCTAACTCTACAGTTGATCTAGGCTCCCGAATCCCCCCTAAACCTGCTTAATGGGGAGCGGAAGGAAGAAGAGAGCTGGGGGATCCGTCAAGAGGCCCCCTAGGAAGGACCTTCATACCTTTTTTGGGCGCCGAGACCCGACGGGGCAGAATGCCCAGACAATCAAGATGGCGCCCGGCCGACCCGGCATGGATGAGGAGCATCGGGAGGAGCGCAGAGAGCGACAGGGTGCGGAGTTGGAGACACAGGCGTCACTTACCCCACCTTTGAAGCCTGGTCTGGGAGTGGTGAGAGCGGAGGATGATGCGGCTGTGAGCGGCCCGGGAGATGTGTCGGCGCCGCCGAGATGTGAGTCCCTCGCTGGGACGGGGAGGGGCGGCTCCCAACCATGCCTGGACTTGGAGGCAGCGTCGGAGCTGCAGAGCCGACGTGAGTCTGCCTCGGCCCCGCCGGGGGAAGCAGCTGACGGAGGAGGTGGCGGCCAGGGGCGGATGTCTGTGGAGCGCAGCGTCATCAGGGCAGAGAGACCTGCGCAGCTCCCATCAGTGCCTGTGTCATCGGACTGTCTCTTAAATGCAGTGCAAGCACACAATGTGGGCAATCTTTGCCAAACAGAGGGGGGAATAAAGAAGCACACGGTCCCAGCCTCATCCCAGGCACCTGACCCTTCAGCTCATGGGTGGTCGGGAATTAAGAAGCACATGGTCCCAGCCTCATCCCAAGCACCTGACCCTTCACCTCATGGGTGGTCATCCCCGGCCCACTCCAGCTGTGTGACCAACACCGGGGGAGACGGCCCTGACCAGGGCAGACAGGTGGTGTGGGCGGACGTGCACCCCGCTCCTGGGGGCTCTGGGCTCCCACACACGCCGCCCCACACGTCTATGGTGGCCGCACCTCTGGAGTGGTCGTCAGGCTCCAGCATCGACCTGCCAAGCGTCCTGTCGCCGGCCTGGGAACCCGTGGGGGATGTGGAGGGCCCAGATCCTGCTGGATCGTCCCCAGTTGCTGCGCGCCCAGGTGATCCCCTGTTTGGGATGCCCCCGACCCGGACACCGGTCAAGCAGCTGTTCCCGAGATATACGACTGATCCCAGTATCCGTGACATACTGCAATGCCTCCCGACTAAAGCCGAACTTAAGGCGGACCTAGAGGCGGTAGCGACCAGAATCGAGCGAGCTTTACGCAGAGAAATTGAAGACCTGCAACAAAAATCTTCGGCCTTGGATACTAAAGTTGCTTCGCTCGAGGATTCCCGCTCAGATCACGAAGCGCGACTGGCAAGCCTGGAGAGAAACCAAGAGCTTCATTATCAACAGCTGGTAGACCTCCGGCTCCAAACAGATGACCATGAGAACAGAAACAGGCGTAACAACCTGAAGTTACGAGGCATCCCGGAATCGATAAGATCAGAAGCTCTTCGTCCCTTGACGGCAGAATTATTCAACTACCTGCTGGGGAGACCACCGGAGGCCGAGCTGATCATCGACAGAATCCACAGAGTGGCTGGCCGGCCGGCCGGGGACCCTCAGGCTCCCAGAGACGTTCTCTGTAGAATCCATTTCTTTACCATTAAGGAGGACATTCTGCGCGCGGCTTGGGAGAGAGGAAGGTTCGAGTGGAAAGGCTCGCAAATCACGATTTTGCCGGATGTATCGCGTCGCACCCTGCAGATGAGACGTGTGCTTCGACCTCTCCTTGACAGGATACGGGAAGTCGGGGCCTCCTATAAGTGGGGCCACCCATTCCATCTTATAGCGCGCAAAGATAATTCCACGTTTGTCCTCAGAAGCAAGGCGGATCTACCAGGGTTGTTTATCTTCCTGGGCCTGGACCCTTTCCCGGTTCCGGATTGGCTGGCGTTTGATCCTCCGCCTCCTCTACCGCAGAGGGCTCCTCGAAGGCCCCGGGTGGCTGGGGATCGGAGGGGAGGAGCCCTTAGAAGGGTCATGGACCATTAGATCTTGCCACCTCACCTTTTCTTTGCTCCTCCCCTTCTGGTGACTGCTACCTGTTTGCCCCGTTGCCCCTCCCGGCCCTACCACCCCATACCCTATTGAACGACTCCCAAAGACTACCATGACTCAGCGTGACTTTGTTGCAAGGTTCTGCTGGAAATGCTCTGGATTCTCGGGTGGGATTGGGGTTTGGGTTTCTATTGGGCGCCTCTCCCCCGGGTCTGCGTGGGTGGGCCGGCCTCCTCCTGCCCCGCTCTTCTGTGTGGGTGTGGCGCGGGAGGGGGTCCGTCGGCCGGGCCATCCGGGGGGGCGGGTCTAGCTTTGTTCGCTGGCCCCTTGGGAGGGGGAATGTCATTCAGAGATGCCGGTACGAAGATTGATGGAGTGCCTTGCTCTCGGTTGCCCGGTGACTATCTGCTGTTGTAATTAACATTTGTTTGTGCTTGCTGGGGGGCAGCGGGGGGCATCAGTCTGGGGATGTTGAGTGTCTTCTGCTCCCTGGGCGGGTGGGGGGAGGAGGAGCTTGATTAGTGACCTGACACGGACAGGGGTTGGCTCCTGAGTTGCTAGGTCGCTTCCCCCAATAATCGTCCCGCACTATCCTGCTGGACTTTGACCAGCAGGTTGAGCGTGGTATTCGAGGACATTGTCCTCAGTACTCCTTTTTACCCTCCTCTGTAAAGGAAGGGCTTGTTAGGTTTTTTTTTCCCTATTTTCCTTTGAATTCTTCCTTTGTTCTTGTGCCCCATTGGGCTCTCTAAAACCTTTTCTTTATTCTCTGCTCTCTTCTCCTATTTCTTTTCTTTTGTTCTCCCCTGGAGCTCGGTCCTTGGCACGGATCCCGCGTCTCTGCGCCTCCGATCTCTGGTCTCTCTGACTGATATATTGTACCTAACCCTAAGCTGTAACTCCAGCCAATAGGCCATCATGGTGGATCTTAAGATATGTACATTTAATGCCAAGGGACTCAACATTCCTGAGAAGAGGGCAAAAATACTGTACGGGTTCCACAAGGAGAGGGTGGATGTCATCATGCTACAGGAGACTCATTTTTGCCAGGGGAAAATTCCGGAACTTAGGAATAGATATTACGACAGATGGTTCCACAGCCCTAACCCAGAAAATAAGTCTAAGGGAGTATCTATTGCATTTCATAAGAATGTCCCTATGGAGCTTTTGGACTCAAAGGTGGATCCAGACGGCAGGTATCTATTCCTCAAGTTTACACTTTATGAAGCCAGGTACACTCTGGCCAACTTGTACCTGCCCAACCAGGCACAGGTGGAGGTGGGCCTTGGGATGTTACGTAAGCTGGAGGAATTTGCAGAGGGTACTGTAGTGTTAGGAGGGGACTTTAACCTGGCATTGGATCCAAGGCTTGATTCCTCCCAGAGTAAGTCGGCAATACCCTTTTCTAAGCTGAACAGTTTCCGCGGGGCCCTTCGTGCTCTCCAAGTTGTCGATACATGGAGGGTCCAACATGGTGGGACAAGGGACTACACATTCTTCTCCCACTCCCATAATACTTATAGCAGACTAGATTACATTTTTCTCAGCCACCACGCACTTGCGCGCAATCCCCATACCACTATTGGGCAGATACTATGGTCGGATCATGCCCCGGTCTTCTTGAGCCTCCCGATCCCAGAAGTGGTGCCCAGGCAATACAATTGGCGTTTGAACGACAATCTGTTGAAAGACGCTGTATGTTTGGCAGATATAAAGGCATCTATAACCAACTTCCATTCTGATCATGCGAATGACCCAACTCCATTGCCATTGCAGTGGGAGGCGCTAAAATGTGTGCTACGAGGGGTCTTTATTAAACACGGATCCAGGCTCAAGAGGGAAAGGGCGAAACAGATCAGGGCTGCCCTGGAGCAAATCAGGGAATTGGAAGAGGCGCATAAAACCTCCTCCACTCCCGCAGGCTTGAGAGTGTTATTAGACGCTAGGCAGAATTTAAAGAGCCTGTACGATCAGTGCTTCCTCAAATACCGGGATAGGTGCAGGGCTCGTATCTACGAACAGTCCGATAAATGTGGCGGGATGCTGGCCCGGTCTCTCCACCCAAGGCTGGGCTGCACATTCATTCCCACTATCAAGGGGGCGGGGGGCTTGGAGGTCCATAAGACGCCCCAGATTGCGAGCGAGTTTCAGACCTTTTACTCCAGGCTCTACAACATCGAGAGCACCCCTGTTCAGGGTCCACATCAGATAGAGAGTGCTCCAATAGTAGATTACGTACAGGAGACGGCCCTCCCAACCTTAGCCCAAGGGGATAGCAATTCGCTTGAAGATGCAATTACCTTGGAGGAGGTGGTTCGGGCGGTGGGGGAGGCTCCCGCGGGTAAGAGTCCAGGCCCGGATGGGTTTACCCCTAGATTCTACAAGGTATTGGGGACAATGATAGCCCCCTTTCTGGTTAAGGTGTTTAACTCAGACTCGGATCTCTGCCCCTTCCCGAGACAGGCCCTGGAGGCGCATATCGCGGTCATTCCTAAACCCGGCAGGGACAGTACCTTGCCGGGAAGCTATAGCCCAATTTCATTGATCAATGTTGATATGAAAATATATGCCAAAGTTATCGCTCTGAGAATGCAACCGCTGCTCCCCTCACTGATTGACTTAGATCAGGTGGGGTTTGTCTCGGGGAGGGAGGCAAGAGACAATACCATCAAGACAATCTCCCTGATGCACTACGCACAGTCTCGGGCTATCCCGACATGCTTACTGGCGGTGGATGCGGAAAAAGCATTCGACAGGGTACACTGGGGGTTCCTGAAGGCTACACTACGCCAGGTGGGATTAGGCCCGGTTATGCTATCTAGAATCATGGCTCTATACCAGGACCCTACCGCAAAGGTAAAGATCAATGGCTCCTTATCTAGCCCCTTTGGTATCCGAAATGGTACTCGTCAAGGGTGCCCTTTATCCCCGCTGCTTTATGTTTTAGTAATGGAGCATCTGGCTAATGCCCTGAGGGCTAACACTTCTATCAGGGGGATCGCCTGTGGGGGAAGGGAACATAAGCTTTCCCTCTTTGCTGATGACCTGCTCATGTACATAACCTCTCCGCATATATCCATGCCATCTGTTTTGGCAGAGTTCAAGCGCTTTAGTGAACTCAGTAATTTTAAGGTGAACTTATTCAAAACAGAGATCCTGAACGTCTCGCTTGATGCACGGACTCAGCAACTCCTACAGGCGAACTTCCCCTTTAGGTGGCAGGGGGAAGCTATAAGGTACCTAGGGGTTCAGCTGCCCTCAGACTTGGGGAAACTTTACAAACTTAACTACGCTCCGCTCCTTCAGTCTACGATCATCAACCTGAATCTATACAGCAAAAAACAATATACATGGTTGGGGCGTATCAATATCCTTAAAATGGACATTTTACCCCGGTTTCTTTACATGTTCCAGGCTGTCCCTCTGGCCCCGGAACGTGGTTTCTTTCAGTCGCTTCAAAGGGTTTTTTTCAAATTTGTCTGGGGCAATGGGAGGCCTAGAGTACGGAGGGCTACACTTTTTAGGTCTAAACATAGGGGGGGCCTTGGGGTTCCGGACCTTAGAACCTATCATGCTGCTTCAGTGCTGGCACGTCTCTCGGACTGGTTCCATCACAAAGACAACAAACGCTGGGTTAGTATCGAGATGGACACTTCCCCCTTGGGTCCAGCGGCCCTGCCTTGGGTGGATCCCCTACACCGGCCCAGGAAGAGGGACCTGCCCTATCTGGTCGGCCCTCTGCTGACAATCTGGGATAGGTTCTTGAAACGAGGGGAGTTGTCTCTCAGACCTGGACCTCTTACCCCGCTATTTGATAACCCGGCCTTCCCCCCTGGGATGGTTTCCAGGTCATTTCTCCTTTGGGAGGCATCTCAGGACATCAGACTGGGAGACATTGTGTCCAGTGCGGGAGTGCCCTCTCTTGCTGACTTACGGAATCAAGGAGGGCGTGGGAATATTTCTTGGCTTTTACACGCCCAACTGGTCGCCTTTATCAGATCCCATGTGCCAATCTCGGACCTTTCCCGCCCCCTCACCCCCTTTGAGAGGCTCTTGCGTGAACCAGCGCCCCCTAAACACGTGATCTCTACCCTGTATAGGATCCTCCGGGAGGAAGGCGAGGGTCGGGAGCTACCCCGGTTCTGTAAAAGGTGGGAGGAGGAATTGGGACAGACATTTGACCCTGATGACTGGGAGAAGTCTTTTGCACTTACCCACAAGTTGTCTATGGCATGCAGGGCCCAGGAAAGAAATTATAAAATCTTAGCGAGATGGTATAGATGCCCATCAGATCTCGCAAAGTTTGGGGGAGCGGAGTCAGGAGACTGCTGGAGGTGTGGGAGGGCCCTGGGGACTATGTTACACATTTGGTGGGAATGCCCGTTGGTGAGGACTTTCTGGGAGGGAGTGCTCGGAATTTACGAACACTTGACGCTTGAAACCGTACCGCGGTCACCGGAGGTTGCTCTCTTGTCGATGATCCCAGGGTCGGTATCGGCAAACAAAAAGGGGTTACTGAGGCACTTACTCACGGCGGCCAGGTCGGTGATCCCCAGGCATTGGCGCACCAGTGTTACCCCTTCCCTGCTGGAATGGTATGGGGAGGTGGAGAATATCAAGAGGATGGAGGAACTGACTCTGGAAAGGATTGAGGATGGCACCCAGAGATTCCTCAAGATGTGGACGCTATGGGAGGTGTCACGGGTCTCACCTGAATTTCAGGCGCTCCTGGACTGTGTGTAGCACTGGGAGGGGGGATCTGGCCTACTGTCGATGGGTTGTAATCTGATGGGACCGGGGGGGGGATGCGGGCGTGGGATGCCGGGCCTCGGGGTTCTATTTTCTTCTCTTTCACCCCCCTTTCTCTCCTAATCGCTCTCTCTGCTCTCTTTTTCTTCTCTATTTCTCTTTACAATTTCTCTATTTCTTCGGATCGCCGGAGGGAATAGACACGGCTGCTTCACACTGGAAAAGATCAATCAGGGGTGGCCAATGGGAGGAGGGAAGGTCGCCTCTACGGACGGTGACCCGATGTGCAGCGATAGGTTGTTGCTAGGCGCTGGTTATAGACCCTTTTTGTTTAACTCAGGGTGTGCCCCAAGTGAGGGTACGCGTTGTAATCGGAACTCCCCAGGCTGATTGAGATTGTGATGCTTTGTATTTGCTTGCTGTGTCATCTCCACCCTGTGATCCTCTGTGTTGTGCTCTACTTACTGTTCTTTACAAAATCTTAAAACCCAATAAAGATATATTGAACATAAAACTGGTTTAGGATGTAAAATCCCCAGGGATCACTACGGTCAAATTTCAACCCGTTCCAGTATGGCGCTGAAAGGGTTAATTGTTGTGGGTGGAGTAATTGATGCTGATTTCCAAGGAGAAATTAAAGTGATTTTGCTAAATACGGGAGGAGAGCCGTACTTAGTCACAAAAGGAGATAGAATAGCTCAAATGCTCTTAATTCCAGTTAACTTGTCTATGGCCCAAGAAGGACAACCACCTGTTGAACTGACAGTACGGGGCTCCAAAGGGTTCGGCTCTAGCAATATTAAAAATGTAGGAGCTAAGATTTGGATCCAAAATAGACAGGGCCCACCCAGTCCGGCCGAGGTTATTGCAGTAGGCAAGGACCGGACACTACTTGTAATGAGACCCGGGGTAGAGAAATGGGAATACATTCCCCAAGAAAAGTGTTATCTCAGAGAGTAATGCTTGTTTGATTTAATTGTAGAACCAGAAACTAATACTTGGAATCCTTGGTCTCGTGTTTTTGGCCATCGCTGAAGCAGTAACCCCTGGAGTTCCTATCAATCAAACCAGTACTACAGTGATTGGATGGGGATGGATAAGATCCACTCGGAGTCGTCAACAAGACAATTACACATGTGAAGAAAATCAATATTGCCGAATAGCTAATGTAAGCTGTGGCAACAATAGACTGTGGGCGGGACCAGGTGTCCCCACACCAAGTGGAAAAAGACTATATAGGCCAACCTATATGCTACATCAGAATAACGAGTGGTTAATTGTACAGTCAACAGTTAATTTGACATGCTGTAAACAAGATTATTTGTATGCTCAACTATCAGCAAAGAAAAAGTGAATAAGAGTATACATTGTACTCCTTTATCTGTGGGGTTTGATCACAATATCTCCACAACAGAACTGGAGATACTTAGTTGTCATAACTCTACAGAAATTGTGAACAGAACTTATTTTATATCTTATGTAGTTTTAGTAAATGTGAATTCTTCAAAAATAGACCCAGGACACCTGAAAAGATTGCCTTTCACTTGTATAAATGTTGGGAGGCAATCTCAAAAGACAACAATAAGAGTAAATGTACATTTCAATGCTACAACCTTGTGTCCCTTCAGGCAAAGGAGAGCATGGTACGACACAGCACTGGGAGGGTTTGGAGCCCTCACTGGGACAATAAATGGTTGGGACATTGAAACTTTGGCCAACCGTTTAAGTGCGGCAGGCCATGGAATTCAGGATGCCATTACTCTTCAGGCAAACTGGATGCCTACGATTTGGTATCCTTGGAAATATCAAGTACAAACAGATAATTTCTTTATACGTATGCAAAATGATACTAATAATTTTATATGGGAATCTGAAACTAATTTGAGTAAGATTGTAAACTGGACAGTATGTAATCTACAAACAATGTATCAAATACAACAAAAATATAATATGCAAACCCAACTTATGACGGGAAATGAGCAAATTTGGAGAAGTCTGTTTACAGAAATAATTTCTCCACGAATGTGGTTGAAAATAGATGCCCCAAAGATGACATGTAATGATACATTTTGTACTGGGATACTTGTAATGTATAATATAACTCAACTACAAGTAATGTGTAGATTTATAGTTGTGCCATTAATATTGGGCCCTCCAGAGAATTTACATTATTGGATGCCTCATATCAATGGCTTATATATTGACAAAGAGAATAAGACACATGATTTGAGCTCTTGTGAAGATACTCTGGAAGGAAAAATTTGCAGATTACAATCAGAAATTTATGAACCATGTTTGTTAAAGAATTCAATCAATGTATGCGAATTTAGTATTTTGCCTCTAAATTATACCATGCTAATAGAAATAGCATCACAAGAAGTGTGTACGGTTACAAACACCCCGATTATACCAAAGATGATTGTGCCGTTTGCTGGATGTCTTAAAAAGATATCTGTATTGCAATGAAATAACCAGACATTCCTATTAACACATGATCAAGAAAGGATATATGATATACAATTCAATGTATCCGGGTTAAATACTTCAAATTGGGATTTGAACATGAACAAATTAAAGAAAATTATTCAAACCTCCAAGGAAGGTAAACGCATAATCAAAGAATTGGGAAAAAGTCTTCACACTCATATGATACAGACTACTATAGTAAAGGAACAATTGATAAAAGCAGGGTCTTCTCTGGCGGAAGCTACTTCACATCATTGGTATGACATTTTCCTGGGATACTCACCGTCTGCGACTAAGGTATTAGATTGGGTAGTGCACCCAATGCTAATAATGGCCATAGTAATAATAATTCTTTCTATATGGAACTGTTATATGGCCTATCGAACTTGTTGCCAAAAACCAACTATATTGATGGTTTCTTATGGGAACAGCAGTTGACATGCAGAATCAAGGACCGATTGTGATACGAGTGTGACATGAATGATGGATGGTTTTCATATGATAAGGTATGATTCTACATGTCCCTGCACGTCCCTGAATATTTCAAGCTCAACATGTCCCAACATTTCTCTGCATATTTCAAGTTGACCAGACAATCCCATAAAGAATGAGTTGTACCGTGTGTGCCAGTGTGGAACAGTACAAACTGTTCATGCGTTAGGTTATACAACCATGATAAATAACTTGGCATGCGCAAGGTATTGTTCAGTAACAAATAAAAAGGGGGATCTTGCCGCAGAGGGTTCAGGGACATTTCCAGACTGCTGAAGTGGATGCACTTATGTCTGTGATGCAAGCTGGAACTCACTGAACCTTCTGTATTGAGTCCCCCAATACGGGAGTGATGCTACAATATCCGGTAATGTATTGATGCTTACTACCTATTATGCAAACGATGATAGCTTAATGATAATTATGTTAATCTAAATTATATCTATACAATAAATATTCCAAAGATTCAATGATTACCATTTTATTTCCTAATTCGAATATTAGTGAGCGCAGTAAGTAGCCCAATGAGGCATTTATGTACTTGGTAATACAGGACCCCACGCCAATTTTTTAAAAATGTAACCCTTGGTTATAGCAGTAGCATAGTAGTTGTATTTCATTTGAAAATGTCATTAAGCACTCTTTTTAGTTTGGGGGGTGGACAGGTGAGTACTGATACATATGTGGTACCGTTGTAATCGAGAGAAATGTGGCTTTCACATGCAATATATGGTTTTCTTGAAAGAAATTACATTTTTCCTTTTTAAAAAAGCAACACAATTTTTTAAAAAAATTTACAAGCAAGACTTGCTTAACAATTTCATGTGCCAAGTGCCACAGCCGAGTTCTCTGCGCCGGCCACCAGCAGGACCTGCCCATGTGACCGCCCTCCATTGGTGGGACTCCGTTTTCGCCGCGAGCTAGTAATGAGTATTACAAGCTTAATGTGCTGTTAGCTGCGAGGGTGGCTCCAGAATTCTGAAAGCCCTCCCAAGGTTTTTGCAATCACCAAACAGTGGGACCAACACCCATTAAAGTAAAAATGGGTATTGGTCTGGTTCAAGTCTGGTTGTCTCTCCAACGGAGTTTGACAGAGCATCGGCATCGGCCTGTTCAGTTGCTTTGAGAACGTCCACATGGCTCAGCTGAAAATGCTACTTAGACTTAAATGATTGGATATCTGTATAGAGAAAGTCCACTATAGAGAAACCTGCAGGTACAAGAAGAAAGTATTGCACAGCTGAGGTGAATGAGGTCATGTAATAATGTAACTATGGGTACAGGAAGGGGAGAGGGGGCTGATTTGGAAGACAGTCATTGCCAGACCCTCCTTCCACAGTCACATCTGAAAAGAGTAGATTATGTCTTAGTAACCAGGGGCTCAAGTAGAATGCCCACCTATGGAGTTTGTGATGTGGCACTGATAAGCCCTTAGTCCCATTTCATAGTTCATCAGGAGGTGAATCCTTGGGGGGAAGTAACTGCAAGGTTCCCACTAATTAAATTTAGGGTGCAAGGTACTCTGCTGTCTGCTCATGCTTACCTGAGGTGCAATAATGGTCATTGTTAATAATTCATATTGTTAGGAATTAAACAATACACTCCAAGATAGGGTAAGAGTTTCAATATTCCCAAGTATGTTGCGCAGAGTAAAGTGTAAGGAGTAAGTGTGGCATTCCCCCATCCCATTCCCCATGGGCAGTGTGGCATTCCCCCATTCCATTCGCCATAGGCAGTGTGGCATTCCCCCCCATTCCATTCCCCATGGGCAGTGTGGCATTCTCCCCATCTCATTCCCATAGGCAGTGTGGCGTTTCCTCCTATCTCATATGCAGTGTGGCATTCTCCCCCTCTATTCCCCAAATGCAGTGTGGTATTCCCCCCTCACATTCCCCAAAAACAGTGGGGCATTCCCCCTCCCATTCCCCATGGGCAGTGTGACATTCCCCCATCCCATTCCCCATGGGCAGTGTGGCATTCCCTCATCTCATTCCCATAGGCAGTGTGGCATTTTCTCCCATCTCATAGGCAGTGTGGCATTCTCCCCTCCCATTCCCCAAATGCAGTGTGGCATTCCCCCCTCCCATTCCCCATGGGCAGTGGGACATTCCCCCATACCATTCCCCATAGGCAGTGTGGCATCAACCTCCCATTTCCATAGGCAGTGTGGCATTCTCCCCATCCCATTCCCATAAGCAGTGTGGCATTCCCCCCATCCCATTATAGGCAGTGTGGCATCCCCCCTCCCATTCCCATAGGCAGTGTGGCACCCCCTCCCATTCCCCATAGGCAATGTGGCATCTCTCCTCCCATTCCCCATAGGCAGTGTGGCATCCTCCATCCCAATCCACATAGGCAGTATGGCATACCCCCCTCCCATTCCTCACAGGCAGTGTGACATTCCCCCATCCCCTTATTCAGTGTGACATTCCCTCCTTCCATTCCTCATATAGGCAATGTGTCAGAATCACCCCAACTCCCCAGAAAAAAGGTATACTTACATGAGCGTTGTCCCCGTTCTGGCTTCCAGCGCCGCCATTGCCTGTGTTTGTGTCAGCGTAATTTGACACCCAAAAGGCAGTGGCAGCACCGAAAGATAGAGTGGGACAGTGTGCGCAAGACTTATGTAAGTAAACTTTTTCACTTTTTTTTTTACATTCGCCCAATAAGATGCCCTGACATTTCCCCCCACTTTTGGGTAAAAATAGTGCGTCTTATATTGTGTAAAATATGGTAATTAGTCTAGAGTACTCATTAATACAGGAAGGCCAATCTAAATAGAGGGAAAACCCAGATGGCAATGGCAAATTCTACTGCTTTGCCACTGGTGAAAGGTAGAAACAGTGTTGAGAAGAGACAGGAAGGAGAGGTTATTTAAGTAGGAACACAGCCCACAGTTAATGTTTTTAAGTTCTAGAAGTCAGAGGGGATAACTATGTTATTTAATAGAGAATAGAATACACCATAAGGAGGAGAGCCAACGGAGAAGTAAAGCAGGCCAGTTTGGAGAGGAAGATCCATGGCTGCCTAAAGACTACCTACAGTCTGTAGAGGAGAATAAGTCCAGTGGTGCCCTTCTTGACAGCTATAGAGGTGAATCCTGTTACTAGGTCATTCTAAGTGTTGCGTCCTGCTCATGTGAAGTGTACTTCTCCTTACTGACTGTATAGCATCTTGAAGTGTAACCTGAATTTGAATTCTGAATAAAGATTCTGTTGTTTTCTGTCAGCTCCTACATCTTAGAAATAAGTGCAACTCACCTCGCATTAGATACCTGAGTCACCCTACCCTAGGTCCAAGTTTTATTATGCGTTAAGAAATGGCATCAGGCTGCTTATTGTATTAAAAAATGTTTCTTTTAATTGTGGAAAAAGCTCAACTAAAATATTTACACTTTTGAGAGAAAATCTGATACTGTAAGATATGTAATTGCCATACTGCATGAATTTCACCATGTTCAAATTAATTTGGCTTTCCATCATCTTCTAAACATCATTGACCATGCGAGCTAGAAGAGAAATGGGACAGAAAAAACACCAGAAATGTTCACTACAGCTTGATGTCGGCAAATATAATTGGATGTTTTCCATATCCACTGGGAAAACAGCATTAGGAAATTTGTTGTTTTCAATTCTCTTTGTAGAAACTATATTTTTAGATTATCAAAATTCATCTGAAGAAGGTTATGTCATGATCATAGTACAAATAAGTACATTAAAATAAACATTTCTGAACCTTGTTTATAATTGCATTTAAGCAATGACTATAGTAGCTTAGAAGTAGATTTAGATTATAAAGTGGTTTATATTAAAAAATAACGGAGGAGTGGGAAATAAAAGAATACAGCTACAAGTACAAACTATGCAACCACAGAATCATGAACATACAGTTGTGGCTATCATTATCTGACACATCACAGCTCAGCCCATTGTGATATCTCAGACAGAAGCCATTGAAAAGCATTTAAATCGGACCAAAACCCAGGCTTTTGACCATCCTGGGTTTTGGTCCACTTCCCTGGGGTACCCCGATCGGGGTGTGTAGGAAGAAGGATTAGAACCACTCTCAGAGGGTGAGTTACTCTCTGGTGAGGACAATAATTCAAATATGTTTTCATCCAATGAGGATTCTTTGCTCCCAGAGGAAACAGAGGACTTACGTTCCTCTGTTTTTGAAACTCTACATATTTTCCCTCCTGAGGCTGTCAAGAGGAGGAAAGGTGAATTATATAGGCCCGAGAGCCAGAGGCGGGTTTTTCCTGAACAATGCCATTTTTCCAGGATAGTGTTAAAGAAATGGGAAAAACCTAACACATTGCCTTCTGTCCCTAGGACCCTAGACTCTAGATATCCCTTCCCTTCTGACATGGTTAAATTATGGTCACTTCCTCCTGATGTGGACGCACCCGTTTCGGGCCTGTCCAACACTACTATCATGCCGTCTGCTTATAATGCTTCTTTAAGAGATCCTACTGAAAGTCGAATGGATCAGTTGGCTCGCCATGCCTTTGCCATGGTGGGTTCACTCTTGCACCCTGCTTGTGCCGCTTCTATTGTTTTCTTGGCTATGAGGAAAAAGGTAAAACAGCATATGGCCAGGGCTAAATCTAGCAGACATGCTCAGGATTCCAAGGAGTTCAGAGCTTGCTTAGATTTTAATAACTTCGTTATCACTGCTATGGATGATGTGGTCAGGCTAGGTGCCAGAACCTCTGCTCTTCTTGTTGCCTTACGCCGCTCTCTATGGCTGATGATGCTGCCGCCAAGAAGTCTCTTACGGATCTTCCCTTTTTAGGGAGCCAGGTAATTCCTGCCCTCAAAGGGGGAGTTCTTCTCTGCCCTTTTGGAAGCCCTCATCATACCAGTCCCTTCGGGGTGGTAGAGGTTCCTATCATTCAGGTTGCCAAGGGGATTTTTGGGGCAGAGGTAGGGCCCAGAATCGTCCGGGTGCCACTTGGAGAGCCAAGCCTCCAGCTAAGTCCACCCAGGCATGAAGGGGCACCCTCACCCGGGCAGGTGGGGGTACGGTTCCGGCAGTTTGCAGCCAGACCACCCACAAGGTTCATTTGGTCAAGGGCATCTCCAAACCTCTGTTCTGCATATCACTCAGACAGGAGTAACTTGTCAAGTACCCCTTCGGGAAGAAGGTCAGAGGATCTTTCAGGCCCTTTGCCTCCGTTGGGGTTGTCCGGACGGGGCCCTATTTGCATCCAGGCACAATCACAAGTTGCTGAGGTTTGTGTCCCTTTCAAGAGACCTTCTGGCCATAGCAACGAACACTCTGACAACCCCATGGACAAGGTACAATCTCCTGTATGCATTTCCTCCATTCTTGCATCTGGGTCAAGTACTAAGGAAGGTAGTCCAGGAGCCTGGTGGTTCCTCGATGGCCAAGGAGAAGCTGCTTTTCAGACATAGTAAGGATGTCGGCAGATCACTGGCGCCTGCCTGTTGATCCAGAGTGTCTCACGCAGGGGTCTCTTCGGCGCCCGAATTTACAAATGCTGGTCTTGACGGTCTAGCTATTGAAACCTCGATCTTGACAGAGAAGGGTTTATCGGCCAAGGTTATGCACACCATAATCCAGGCCCGGAAGAAGACATCTTCCAAGATATACTACAGGGTCTGGTGGGCTTTCATCTGAGTCCAGGAAGTTTTCTTGCAGAGAATATTCTGGCGCCAGAATTCTAGAATTTCTGCAGAATGGTTTAGTTGGACCTCCAGTTGAGCACCCTCAGGGGTCATGTTTCCGCCTTATCTATTTATTTCCAGAAGTCGATCGCTGACAATAGACTCATCAGAACCTTTGTTTGATGCTCCATTGAGCATTTTGACGCTCAAGGGGATTTTTTCTTTGGTGGCGATCACCTGTGTGCGTCGAGTTTCCGAATTAGGCGCTTTATGTATGAAGGCTCCTTATTTGAGTTACACAGAGACAAGGTGGTCTTTCAGTTTAAGCCTGATTTTTTACCTAAGGTCGTTTTTTCCTTTTCACATTAACGAGGAGGTAGTTCTACCTTCCTTATGCCCAGTTCTGGCTAATTCTAAGGAAGGGGCTCTTCATTTTTTGGATGTAGTCTGAGCCATAAGATATTACATGGCTGCTACAGAATCCTTCCGGAAGTCGGATTTTCTTTTTGTCATATCGGAAGGCCCTAGAAAGGGGCTTCCACCAGCTAAATCTACTATCAGCAAGTGGATTAGACAGGCAGTAGTAAGAGCCTACTCTGCCAGGGGGAAGGAGCCCCCTTTTTGGATCACAGCTCATTCCATTAGAGCCATTGGTGCTTCCTGGCCCAAATTTTACAAGTTAGTTGTTAGGGCCTCAGCGGACGCTGTTTTTGTTCGTAAGGTTCTTCAGGCGGTAGTGATCCACGTTGGGGATCCTGCCTATATATAAGCACTGCTTTTGGAGGTTCCAGGTGTAATGATTAGGGACGGCCTGGAATAGATTGGAAGAAAAAACACAATTCTGTGATACTCACCTGTAGAATTGGTTTTGCTTTTAATCCATTCCAGGCTGTCCGACCTGTCCTTTTTTTTGGGTTCATTAGGCTCGATTCAGAGAGACAAAAAAAGACTTTCGTTTTAGTGCCGATCTGTTTTTTTTTTTTAATTTTCCTGCTCTCGTATGAGTGTGCGAGCGATTCTATGCATGCATTGCAATTCTTCTGTAAAGTTTTCGTCCGTTCGTACGGCAGAGTACAAGTACGAGGATGTCATTTCCAGCATGACTTTTCTGTTTCATTTTCTCATGTTAAAACGTAGGCTTTCGTTTTTGCCCTTTTCCCATCGTCTCCTCCCACGAATCCTTTACGTTTCCCGTTAGTTTCTGTTTCCCTTTTTCAATAAATAATCGTCCAGACGGAAATCCATACGATCTTGCGCCTGTGCACTACAAACTTAACTCATTAAAGTGCTCGCCTACATATTTGCCACCCTCACTTCTACTACAATGTTTAGCTAAATCACTTAGCACTATCCTCCATCTTGCCTTTTGGACCCTTAAAACTTACCCAAACCACTTAGCACTATCCTTCATCTTGCCTTTTGGACCCTTAAAACTTACCCAAACCACTTAGCACTATCCTCCATCTTCCCTTTTGGACCCTTAAAACTTACCTAAACCACTTCGCGGTTAGGTTCTTCTTCCATTTTAGGCCCCTAAAACTTACCCAAGCCACTTTGCGGTTAGGTTCTTCTTCCATTTTAGGCCCCTAAAACTTACCCAAATCACTTCGCAGTAAGTTTCTTCTTCCATTTTAGGCCCCTAAAACTTACCCAAACCACTTCGCGGTTAGGTTCTTCTTCCATTTTCGGCCCCTAAAACTTACCCAAATCACTTCGCGGTTAGGTTCTTCTTCCATTTTAGACCCCTAAAACTTACCCAAACGACTTCGCGGTTAGGTTCTTCTTCCATTTTAGGCCCCTAAAACTTACCCAAGCCACTTCGCGGTTAGGTTCTTCTTCCATTTTAAGCCCCTAAAACTTACCCAAATCACTTCGCAGTAAGTTTCTTTTTCCATTTTAGGCCCCTAAAACGTAACCAAACCACTTCGCGGTTAGGTTCTTCTTCCATTTTAGGCCCCTAAAACTTACCCAAACCACTTCCCGGTCATCTGAATCTTCATCTCTAAATATGTATGTTAGCCTTTGTTTGTTGGTAATGTATCTGTAGATAAAAATGACACTGAAACTTTTGTTTTTTTTTTTAATATTAGAAGGCAATATTGTTTTGTTTCTTAAAATTTTAGTTGTTTCCCAAATATACAAACTTTTTTTTTTGGTATAAAAAATGTAAAATATATTAAAAATTAAAAAATCTAAAACTATTTACAATAAACAAATACAGTGACAGGACCCAGGAGACTAGTCTTCTTCTGTTGTCCCCAACGAGTCAACCAGCTGCTGCATATCGGCCACCAACTCAAGGACCCTTTCGATTCATTGCTTCCACTCTTGCACGTGTGGTCCATGTATAAAATTAGAAATTAAAAATTAGTTTAACCCAAATACATGTTTCTCACCTGTGGATGGAATGTTGGTTAGTTGTCAACTTAAATCATGACGACATATGTCAGTCTGCTAAGTAATTAATCTAAGGAAGTGGACACAGGTCATTCTGCTAAGTAATTAATCTAAGGAAGTGGGCACAGGTCATTCTGCTAATGCCATTGACTATGGCTTGATGTATCTGGGTCATCATGTCAATTACCACATACTGCAAAGAATGACATTACAACTTACTTGGTTGGTGGCCGACGGATGCCTCATTGGGGACAACCCTACGTCCTGGGGCCTGCCACTGTTGTAAAGTAGAGGCTGTCGAGACATGGCAAATAGGGTCACTTATAATGTCTTAGTCAACAGTAATCAAATGTTTAAATGTGTGTGTCACATCACTCACCTTCTCCCTGTGCCTCCTGGGCGAGATCTGCTGCATCCTCCACTTCTTTACCTGCTCCAGAAGCATCTAGAAAAACAGATGAAGGGAATCAGCTTTGGTGGAAATTGCATGTATATGTGTGTGCGGTTACATGAAGAGTCACATACCAGAGGCTCCCGCCTGCGTCGCTGGGTACGACTCCGTGCCGCCCCTCCTTTGTGGAAAGGTCCAGGGGCTGGTCGGAGGACCCAACAGAGGAGGGGTAGGACCATCGCCCTGGAGATCCACCACCTTCACTTCCAGCAGCAGATTCATGCAACACTAGTCGGCCTGTGCGCCTCCAGGTGCGGCGGATTCTGTAATCCATTTCCAACACTAGAAAAGAGAAGCAATTATAAATAAATGCCTACCCTCTGGATTATTGCCATTTGGCATGCAATCGCTATGTACTTACTAGGGTAATGGAAACCGCCACACCCGGGGCATGTGCAGCCATTTCAGGTCCGACCAATGCTGCATGATCTGAGTGTGGGTGAAGGTGGTGTCCATCTCATGTTGTATTCTGGAAACTATCTCCAGGGCGACGGTGTGCTTCTCAAAAGAGTTGGGCAGGTAGTCGTACTTGCGCTCCAGCATGGTCTACAAAACACAACAGAAACATAGGATGTAGTAAAAAACTGCATACAAATATCTGTCACCAATCCATCATTTGACTAAATGACATTAACAGACACAATTCTAGCCTAATCCAATCATTGAGCTTGAGCTGGGCTCAGTGTTAGTTCGCACGTGTGGGCCCTCACGTCGATTTTAGACACTTTGTAAACAAACCGTTTCTTCCTGCGCTTCCTTAAGGGCTAGGCATGCATTTAAATGGCAAATCAAAGGCATTAAAAGACACTTACAAGCATGATGATCTCTTCTTGTTGGCGGCTGAAGATTGTGGGCGCCATCTTGTCTCTTGTCTGCAGCAGATAAGTAATGCCCCTGCGGTTTCCGGGTTCTGCACGGCCAGACGAACGTCCGTACGCACGTCCGTACGCATGCATACGCGTAGCGTGAGACCCCGCCAATCTTATTTAAAGGGTCCTGGACACACAGCTCATTCTCTTTCAGAGTCCATGAACAATGGTACCGAAAAAATCTCAAAACAAAGCAGCAAAGGAGGTCACCAGCAAACAGGCATCCAAAAGGCAGGAGCCTACTGAAGGGCCCAAGACTCGGTCACAGATGCCAAAAATGAAGTTGCGGCCAACCCGCATTGCACAGCCAAAGGCACCCACCACAACGACCAAAAAAAAGGAGGCTATACTCTATGGAAAAGACCGCACTAACCTAGCTGTACAGCAGCGTGCAACACTTAGGGTTGGTATGGCCACAAGGTCCAAAATACATAAAACACAAAAAACAATGGGGATCCCACACTCCCCAAACAACCAAAAAAGACACTTTAAAATCCAATTTAAAAAACACACACACAATAAAGACCAGAGGAGGGGATGGGGGAGGGGGAATGGAGGAGACAAATAGATGGAATATACAGTGCTGCTTGGTCAAAATGCTGGTCACAATAAAAATATATGTCAATTGGCGTCTGTAACCAGGCTGGCAATCTAAAAGTATTAATATAATCTACAGTGCAATATAAAAATACTGTGCCACAAACTTATTATTGGTTAATGCTTATTCCTACTAGGGAAAAAAGGGGGTTTCTATTTCATATGTATAATGAGGATAAACAGTATTTGAATTCCTATTCTGTGAAATACCACCATTAAAACTGTAAGCACCTAAAAAATAAAGTGCAATGTGCCAACTCAAATACATCTAACTAATCTATCTACATAACACAAAAAGAGTCCACAAATAAACTACACTACTTAATCAATAGGACCAGCCGGATAGGGGAGGGCGCGGGAAAAAGGAAGCCACAGGCCAGAAAGCAAACCCCAACGGAAGGGAAAAAAGGGACCAAGAGGGTGCAAAGCCCCAGCCCCCCCAGGTCACCATCACCCCACCCATGTGGCTACCATGGCAAGCCAACAAAAAGGAGACACCGGGAAAGAAGCCCCAGCAGCTCAACCTCGCCATCCACACCACCTGCACGTGGCCACAAGGCTCATGCCAAGAGGGCAGGGCACAGGCCCCAGAAGTCCGAGTTCGCCCTCTCCACCCGCACGGGTGTCAAAATCAGCGCCAAGAGGGCAAGGCACAGGCCCAGAAGTCCTAGTTCGCCATCCCCACCTGCACGGGTGTCAAAATCAGCGGCCAAGAGGGCAAGGCACAGGCCCCGAAGCCCAAGCTCTGGGTCACCCCTGGACCGGCCATCTACCTTCAAGGGGCATGGGTCTTCTAAGGGCCCACAGAGGCACAGGGCCCCAAGCTCGACTTTCTCCACAACACCCTCTCCTCTTCGGCCACATTCTCCACCGGCACAGGTGTCAAGGCAGGCTGAATATGCCACATCTACACCTGCGACTTCAGTGGCCACCCATCCATGCTTACCCAGTCCCTTTCCAAGTCCGGTTCAATCTGCAGCCAGCCAGCAGTCAGTAATTTCACACCCACACAGCAGGCCAGAATGTCCCCTGATTTTGCGTCAAACACGGAGGAGCCAGAGCCACAACCAACAGGGCGCACATTGCGCAAAGGCCAGTTGAGTGGCAGGTTTGGTGAGGCACAAACTCTGGCATTGGCTAGTGGCCTCACCTTGTATTATGATGAGCTATATGGGCGCAAATCCAAAGCTACAAGCAAGCAGCGCAAAGCCAAGATTTTGGAGGAGCTCACCAGACAGGTCAATGCAGTGGGGGAAGAGCTCAAAGATGTGGAGCAGATACAAAGGAAAATATCAGACCTCAAGTATGCAGCACGGAAGAAAGAAAATAAACGGCGTCATTACAGGTACATATATACTTTGTGGATTTGTCTTCGTCTTGTATTGGCAACATTTAGCTGAATGTGTCCAACTTTCTTTTTCAGCTTACAAACTGGGGGAGGATTCCCCACAAAACTGCAATTTACCCGAGCTGAGGAGATGGTGCTGGGCGTGCTACATCCTGTGGCCTTAGAGGGACACTGGGCACGACAGGACACGGACATTCCGACTATTCCTGCCGTTTAGTAATGTTAGTGTGTATGTGAAATATGATCTACATGCAAAATGAGGCACCAAGCCATATATTAACACATGCCCCTAGGGTGTGCCTTGTAGTGGAGGTAACAATTTAAACAGGGTGTGTTATGTGTGGCGACTCATCTTTGCCTTATTTCCTTGGCCATACATGAGTTTGGAGAGTCTTGAGGAACACTATTGAGATTAGCAAAGGACTGCCTGTTATGTATTTAGAGTCAATTACATACAACACTTCCATCTTTATCTGTAGTCAATTTGGGTTTGAACTGTGCTTTGCTCAGAAAGACTTGATCTGGGGTGCTTGAAAGTTTGACCTAGAAAGAATGGCAACTAGCCTAATCTAATGGCAAATGCTATTTGCAAGCTGAGTGTGGTCCCATAATGGGCTTTTAGAAATGTGTGAAGCCTCAGAACAGCCAGTACATGCATGTTTATTTTGGTTAAGGAGACCAATGTGTATGTACTTGTTGACTAATACATCTAACAGATAATGGCATTCATAGTCAAGTTAAACTTGGTCCGTTGTGGGAGTTGCCATTCATGCATGGGCCCGTGTTTTAGTGAACCATATGTGTTATTACACATCACCAATGCCTAGTTGTGTGTTAACATGCCTTCTTTTCCACAATGCAGCCCAGCATCATCCCTCAGCTAGTGGGGAATCCTCAGCCAGTTTTACCATGCCGTCTACTTCCGTGCTGCCTCGGACCCAGGATCCGATATATACGGTAAGTGTCTTTTTCTGATGTTGCTTATGCATGTGCCTTGCAATGTTTCTTTTTGCTGAATTACATATGTATCCCCCAAACTGAACCTTTTTTATTTACATGTCCCAACAGACCCACACACTGATGGAGGAAATCCAGGAGCTGGAGGAGGATGGACCCTTCATTGGACCTTTGAACAGCTCCCCATGAGACAGAATCTGCAACTGTCCCAACATGTTTCTACACCAAATCATCAGCAGCAGAGTGAAGCTGGCTGCATGCTGCCAGCCCATTGTGGGCAGCATGCAGAGACTGAGCTGACAGTCCCCAGTGTTAGCTCTGCTGCTGAGGATTTGCCAAGCAGACCTGTGGCTGTTGGTGGACCTATAGGCCCATCATCTGCACGCCCCACAACCTGGGGAATTGGGAGGCGTAGTCGACTAGGGGAGGGGCGCGCCGATGATGGAGTCAGCATGGCACCATGAGAGGCGGCTATTTCGCCTCCAAAATCAACGAAACCACAAGCATCTTCATG
This sequence comes from Gastrophryne carolinensis, assembly GCA_027917425.1. Lineage (NCBI taxonomy): Eukaryota > Metazoa > Chordata > Amphibia > Anura > Microhylidae > Gastrophryne > Gastrophryne carolinensis. The sequence goes on along the minus strand of CM051239.1, from coordinate 222,696,145 downwards.
GTCAATTAGAGACATTAAACAACACCTTAAACTCCATGCTGACTGAATTTAGGTCCAACAACAGCCACATGGCCACCGTATCCAATTATTACAGTGCCATGCTTGAGGAAGTTCGAAATAGCAACAGCCACATGGCCACCTTAACTTACAATCCCAGTGCCATGATGGCTGAATTTTGAACTTCAAATAGAAACATGTTGGAACAGTTGCAGGTTCTGAATGCCACACAGGCCCAGGTGAGGGCCCATGTCCAAGGGCCCTAACCTGGGTTTTATGGGCATCCCCCATTTTAAGGCCTATTTGGCCTGTATCTGCTCCACTTCTTTGATCTACATCCCCACTGTATTGACCTGTCTGGTGAGCCCTACCAATATACCCTTTTGGTATGGCTTTGCTTGTTTGCTTTGAATTTGCGCCCATATAGCTCATTAGAGTGCTGAGGTAGCCCGCTAGCCAATGCCGGAGGTGAAGCCTCAATGAACCTGCCACTCAAGCTGTTGCATGCTTGTGGCGAATTACATTGGTTCTGGCTCCTCCTGTTTGTAGGCATGATGGACATTCTGGGCTGGAAAACTACTACCTTGACCCCTGGCTGAGATTGAACTGGACTTGGATTGGGACTGGGGGTTCTTGTTTGGGTGGCCCACTGAGTAACAGATGTAGATGTGGCATAGGTTTGGCTGCTTTACACCTGTGCCTGTGGCAAATGTGGCCAAGCAGGAGAGGGTGTGTCTGTGGACCTATTTGTTTGCTGACAAATCTGGACATGGCAATGCTTGTCACATATGTTTTTTGTTTTTTCATTTGTATGAAACTTTTGACAGGAGTGCCTTACTTTAAATCTCCTGCCTGTGGCCAATTGCTATGTGGCCTGATTTGCAAAAAATGTCATTTGTGGTTTGACCATGTATTTTCAGGAAATATGGGAGTGACCATCAACTCCAATGTTTGCTTTTTAAATAAACACCATAACATTTTAATTAACCTGTTGTTGACTAAGGTTATGCCTTTATGTTTTTGGTGAATAAAGATGAATTAAAGTAGGCACTAACAAATTGGGAACCAAAAAAACCATGAGTCTAAAATCAGGTGTGAGGTTCTTTGTCATTAATTCGTTACTGTTTGTAAAAGTAAGAAACAAACATACAAACACAAAGGTCCAAAAACACCAATAACAAACAATAAAGGGACAAAACAAACAAAGGAACACCAAATTAAGCAAAATGTGTCTCTATTAAATTAGACCGCATGGCTTGGGCAGACGCACTCGGTGGGCCACGATAGTCCTCCTCTGGGTCATCGGTGGGTGGAGAGGGGGCCAAATCCACATACCAGGGGACACGCTGCAATATAGCAAAATTATGCAACACTGCACATAATATTTATTATTACACATAATATTTATTTATTATAATATTTTATTATAATATCTATGACCTTTTTGGGGTCATACTGAAGTGCTCCCCCGGTATGGTCCAAGCATCGGAAGCGGGTCTTCAATAGGCCAAACGCCCTCTCCACCACGGCCCTGGTCTTCCTGTGCGCCCTATTATATACCTCCTCTGCTGCATTCTGGGGCCGGAAGACGGGCGTCAACAGCCACGGAAGGAGTGGATAGCCGGAATCACCTGTCAAAATGTATTATTAAAAACATAAATTACACATTACTCAATAAATGGAATCCCCAAAACGGCCATCAACATGACTAAGAGGCTAGGTCACATTTGCTACACAGCATGAGCATACATAGTGCACAGGCCAAAAAAAACCCAAAAAACATCAAATAGATGTGGGAACAAATTAAACATCCAAGATGGTGGACGAGGGCCAATCAGCCAGACTGCTAACAGGTATTGGTTTAGGACTGTGCTGCTCAGCATTCTTGGATGTCTTAACTTTTCCAGACCCTGTATGTGCTTTGTGTGAGTCCAAAACAGCTCTAACCCGCCCCCTGCACTTTATGTAATGCATCTAATCAAAGATGGTGCAGACCCTATTATAAATTCAAGGACATAATTTAAGCAGAGTGTGGGGAAGACTAATTCTTACTTTACTCTAAATTAAAATTTAACATTTTGCTAATGCAGGACTAACATTTGGCAAAGCTTTGTTGTTAGAAAAATCTAATGGTTAAGGTCGTGTTTCACATGTAAACAAGGTGTTCAAATGGGCATAGTTTCATACATGGGACACATAAATTCATAGCCATGCATATAAAAAAAAAGGACGTTATTGGCGTCAACTTACCAAGGAGCCATCCACCGGAAAATTCCCCAGACTCAAACCGACTGTACAATCCAGATCTTCGAAGAATGTAGGCATCATGGGATGAGTCTGGGAACCCGACTAAGGAACCGCATATCCAGGGCCACCACTGCTTGGACATTCATTGAGTGGCCCATTTTGCGGTTCCTGGGATAACAAAAAAAAAAACAAAAAAACATTAGCAAGGCAAGGAAAACTAGGGAAACACTAACTAATCACACCCTAAGCAAAACCTGTGGCCCAATACAAATAACAATTAACAAGTACATAAGTATTTTGTTTAGCCAAAAAAGAATATGTATGTTTGATAAAGGAAATATTAACTTTGAAGTGTCTATTTCAGGTACACATTAAAATGTTTCCTTGGTAAACACATGTGAAATTTTTATGCAACTAAATACGGTCCATTGTTTCACAGGGACTCTTTACAAGGAGGGATTCATTACAAGGAGGGATTATTTACAAGGAGGGAAAAATTACAAGGAGTGAATAATTCCAAGGAGGGATTAATTAAAAGGAGGGATAAATTAGAAGGAGGGATTCACTAAAAGGAGGGATAAATTACAAGGAGGGATTAATTACAAGGAGGGATTAATTACAAGGAGGGAATAATTACAAGGAGGGATAAATTAGAAGGAGGGATTATTTACAAGGAGGGAATAATTCCAAGGAGGGGTTATTTAAAAGGAGGGGAAAATTAGAAAGAGGGATTATTTCCAAGGAGGGAATATTTCCAAGGAGGGATTATTTAAAAGGAGGGATAAATTACAAGGAGGGATTAATTGCAAGGGAATAATTATAAGGAGGGGCATTTTACACGGAGGGACTTTTTCAAATTTGTATTTCATATTTAAAAAAAAAAAAGTAATAAAAAAAAATATGCCAGATTGAACTTGCCTGTAGATATACTCGTCGGCTGCCGGAGGCACCAGGGCAACGTGGGTGCAGTCAATGGCACCCATGACGTTGGGCATGTCGGCGATGTTATAAAATGCCAGCTTAATCGCGTTTCTGGCTACCATGTCCTCAGGAAAACAAATATATTTCCGTGTAATGGTAGCCATGCCTTCCAAAAACTTGGATAGCGCGCGGCTCAGCGTAGACTGGGAAATCCCCACGGAGAGGGCACCCAGCCTCTGGAACAAGCCGTTCACCAAAAATTGCAGGCAGCCAAGCATCTTGGTCATACCTGAAATTGCTTGCCCCTTCCTTGTGGTGCGGGCTAACCATGGCCGCAGCTCACAATACAATTTATGGAGGGAAGCGCAAATAAGTCTGGTGAGCTCGAACAGCTTAACATCATGCATGCCATCGATGTGCATGCGTCACCGCCGCTGCAATCTGGTCTCAGCCCTCCGGACAATTTCAATGCCCATGAGCTGCAGATCCTCATGCTCCTCAAATGCACTAGAGTCGTCCATAGCTGGTAGTCTCGAGGTCAAAATGGTCCCGTAAGGGGATCGCAAATGAAACGGCTTTATAGGGTGGTGGTCCATCGGCAATCAGCTCTCTGAATGAGACGCAAGCCCATACCAATAACGTAAGTTATCTGAACGAACGAAAAATATCAGATTTGGTTGGGAAAATGACCCGAACTAACACAAATGTTCCGATTTGCATTCGTTAATCGAAAGCGCATATACGCATTTGCCTGAACGTTCGTACAAATGAAAAATGGACGAAAAAGACAAACACCCACAAAAACTTTCACAGACAGCTACGGAAGTCCAGACGAATGTGCCACTGAATCAAGCCTATTATCCTTGATGCCTTTTTTATGGTGTTTATTCCATTTATTATATAATTTGGCATTGGAAAGCGAAAAAGAGATAAAAGAGGACTAGAACAATTTTTCGAGAGAAATCACACAGAGTTTGGTGTGAGGTAACATTGTCTTCTAGACTTGGGCCCCCCAGCCTTGCCTCTTGGTATATTATTTTGCTGTTTTTTAATTACTGGATTTGATTAGAGGCAGCTGCTACTTATGGGGCTGGGAGGGGCCACACCTTTTTCATCTTGCAGTGACGCCCTACAGGCAGGAATTACCCAGGTGTAATGATTAGGGACGGCCTGGAATGGATTAAAAGCAAAACCAATTCTACAGGTGAGTATCACAGGCTTGTGCGCTTGCATCATTCAGAACCTCCACTTTGTTACTATGTTACATACGCCTGTGAGAGTGTTTCGCATACAGCTTTCGCGGCTTACTCAATGGACGATGGTGCAAACGTCCCGTCCTCTAGCATTTTTTTGGCGTTTTGGTGTTTGTTAGTGATGTCCCATGCAGTGCATTTGCTTCTCCTAAGTGCTTACCTGTACCACTTTCCGATGCCCTATGCAATGTTCTTTCTTCTCCTAATTGCTTACCTGTATCCGTCCTCTCCAGTGTTGCTCCTTCTCCTTGCTTGTTTTTTTTTTTTTGGGATGCCTCCATGTATATCAATTACACATTACTCTTGAAATTGACAGTAAAAGAAAGACAATAAAATGTTTTAGATATATGAATAATAAAATATTTTTCTTATTTTTGTCTTTAAATTTTAGTTTTTTGTGCCTTATTGCATAATAGTATTTTTTCTATATGATAAAAGGTTTAAAAATAATAAAACTGGGATAGAAATGGGGGTAAAAAAACTATTTACAAGGAGAGCGTAAAACTAATGTGGCAGGCACCCAGTTTAAGGTGGGTGGCTCCCCATGGCCGTGGCCAGGTCCGCAATCTCCCCCACCAGCCTATGTACAGCTGTAGACAGCTTTTGGAGCCTCTGCTAAGCATAATCTCTGTATCCTGTAAATGACAAAAAACAATTAGTGTCTAGCCTCTGCTTCCTGCAAACCTGTTGAAGAAGGTATGTTATTGAATAGTCACTTGGGGTGGTCAGGTTGGGGAGCCACCCTTCGAATTGGGACCTGCCACACCTCAAAATCCGAGCCTGCAGGTGAAAAGAAAAACTATGTTAGTAAATGTGATTGAGCTATGAACTGGATTGTGTCGTGTGTGGCACATCACACACCTTCTTCTTGGGGCTGCAGGATTGGTGGTGGTCCTTGCCCTCGCTGCTCACCCACTGGGACTTCTTGGACACCCTGGAGCAAATATCCCAAAAATCCACATTTTTACAAATATGTGTGAGTGTTTAGTCTGTGTCTTCCTGTGTGTGTTTGTATGTGATGCTCATACCTGAATCATTATGCCTAAGATCATCTGCCTCCCAAAAAAACCTCCTCACCCGGGGCCTCTTTCTCCTTTTCAAGTCAGACTAATGCTGAATGACCTGGTTAAACTTGTAGGTAGTATCGCTCTCCTCTGCCTGCTTTGCCACCACTTTGATTGGCACCATCCTCTTGGCATAGATGTCGGCCAGGAAGTAATACCTGTGGGTCGTGGAGAAAATCCATAGAAATGTCAAGCAAGCCAAGCCTGGCCAACCCTTGATATCCAGCTGCCACAACCAGCTAGGCCCCAATTAAGCCACTTTGCCTAAAACTCTCACGGCGCGCTGCCCATGTGCACACTAGCTTTCGCCTGTGTTAGTCTGCAAATGGTGGCATTCTTTCCACCCGGACTTCCTATCCACTTGTGCCCCTCAATTGCTATCCACTAGCGCCCTAACTGGCTATCCACTTGCTCCCCTGAATTCCTATTTCTATTACCATGCAAGCGCAGGCATATGTACTCATGAGCAAGATGGCGTTGTGCTGGTCGCGGGTGAACAGCGAGGGTGGCATTTTATTCCTCCTCTCTGCATGATCTGATGCGCCTCAGCAGATCCCGGAAATTGGCATACGTCTGAACTTCAAGTCTGCACAGGTGTACGCAATTACATATCAGACAAACATAATTGCAACCTCCCACACACTGACATCTGGAGATGTCAGTTGTTTCCAGTGTGATATAGGTCAGGATGGGTAGCAGAAAATGCATATGCACAGACAAGACAGCTGAACCAAGCCATGCCCTGATGAATGTTCGGGCTGGACCACATAGCCACAGCCCTTCATTAAGCGCACACGCCAGCACACACTCAGCCAAAGCCAGCAATGCCTCAACCAAAGTCAGACCAATGCTAGGCCAAGAGCAGGTCCAGGCAATGTGCTAGACCAAGTCAGAGCAGGGCCAGACAAAGTGCTCGGGCAAGCTAGAGCATTTGCAGGCAAAGCGCAAGGATGCCACCTGTGCGGGGCACCCTGAGAAGTAGGTTTAATGATACCCAATGTATGGCTATAGTGACTGGGGTGTTGGACCATTTGGAAAAGCTCTATGGACGCAGGTCTAGAGCCACACCCAAAGCTGTCATGTCTGACCTGTGGGATGTCATAACCAGGCAGGTTAATAGTGCAGACCCAGAATGGTGTATGGCCTGTTGAAGCCAGCAACACCCCAGGGCTTGCCGGGGACCATCGACTTTGACATGTGTGCTGCTGCTAGAATTGGTAAGTTGTGGCCTTGTTTAAGTTAGTTAGTTTAATGCCAAAGTTCAGGAAGCCAGCATGGCCTAAATGTTCTACCTGCACATTGACACACAAGTTTGGCAACCATCCCAATCTTAGAGGAGGACCCCTGGAATCCCATGCAGCCCTATTTTTGTGTACTGCATGTGTTACAAACAGCAGAGAGCTAACTGATTTGTCTGGCCCTGCAGACACCCCCGCTACAGGCTGCCATGCAGGATCTGGAGGAGAACGATCTACAGCATCTGCCTCCACAACAACAGCAACATCAGCACCCTCTGTAGCAGCAGTTGCCTCCCCAGCACCCTCAGCCACAACGGCTGCCACTGCAGCAGCATCTGCATCCACAGCTGCCACAGCATCTGCCTCAACAGCTGTGGCAGCTGCCTTGCCCACTCCCTCTGCAGCAACAGCTGGATCAACAAATCTATCTGCAGCAGCAGCATCTACCTTGTCCACACCCTCTGCAGCAGCAGCTGGATCCACTCACAGCTGGAGCATGTTGAGCAGCTGCAGCCATAACTTCCATTTGCTAGCTCTGCTGCCGAGGATTTCCCATCGCCCACATCAAGCACAACATATGTGGAAAGGCCAAGTACAGCTCCAGCTGCAAGTGTCCCTAACCGGGGAAGAGGAAGATAGCCTCGCCATGTCGCCATATTTCCCTGGTGAGGTGGGTGCAGTTGATGGAGGCGGATAGCAGAGCCTTCAGGCAAAACAGTGCCCATTTCCACCAAACAAAGGGGAGACACATAATGCTTCTCCACCATTACCTCCAAGCAATAGTTAGGGAGCAACAGAACAACTGGCACATTCACATTGAGACACTGATAGCACCATTGCTGCTGCTAAATGATGACCTGGCACGCCTGGTAGCACTTCGAGAAAGCAGAAAACCACCAGATGTTGCAGGCCACCCACCCTAGCAATAGAAAAACACATTTTGTAGGATTGTTTTTGTTGTGTTTTTGTTTTGAAATCCCAGTAGCCTAAGAATATGGGCCCACAGCGTTCATAATATGGTAGTATGTCAAAGTTTTGTAACAACAGTAAAGTAAAGTTTTGTAACAGTAAACAAAACAAGCATAAGTGATTTTGTAATACAGTTTAATTTCCCTGAATACATGAAAAGAGAGTTTGAAGCTTACAGAAAAAACATTAAATGGCTAGGCTTGCCTCAAATCCAAATACACATATAGACATATATACATAGACACACCACAAAAATAACACTGAGGAAAAACAAAATTTAGCTAAAATGAGACAAGGCAAGGTGGTCCAGCACAGACTGGCCAGAAGCACTCACACATTGTGTGACCCAATAAAGCTCTGCAGGCACATCTATCATAACTGCAGATGGGGACACATCAACACAATGCGGAACCTGTCCAGGATGACATAGTTATAGAGCACCATACAGGCCACAATGATTTTAATGACCCTCTGGGTCTGGTACTGGAGGGCTCCCCCAGCATGGTCCAGGTGATAATACCACATTATCACCTGAAATAAAAATTGCAACATCAAATATTTAAAAATGGAAGGGGGGAGACAGGGGATGCATCCACAGATACACAAGTTTAACATGAAAAAATTACATCAGCAATAAAGGAGTAATAATGATAACACTTACCAAGTAGCCACCCACCAGACAGCTCGCCGTACTCAAAACGACCAAACAGGGTCGAATTACACAAAATAAAAGCATCATGGGAGGAGCCTGGGAACCCGGGACCAGTAACACATTAGACATTGATGGAATGTCCCATCTTATGGTTTCTGCACAAAAGACACAACACACAAAGGTCAATACCTGAGCAGCATTAAAGCCCCATTACACTGACAGAATAGATGCTAAGCAGAAAGGGACAATTACTGGTAAAACTGCCTTCTTTGAGTGCATAATAAAATGGGACTTGGCAGATCCAAGGTCCACCAAGGTAGCCATGCCATCAAGAAATGTATTAAGATTGTGACGTAGGCTGGGACATGCCAAGAGAGAGGGCGCCCAGAAGCTCTTCACCAAAAAGGCAGCCAACCTATTTGGTTATACCTCCAATTGCATGCCCCTTGCTTGTGGACGGGGCTAACCATGGCCGCAACTCGCAATATTAATACAATATTAAAAGTTTCTCAAGAGAAACGCGGTTAAGTCGGATCAGCTCGATACCTCAACATCATGCATACGATCGACATACGCATACGGATATATAATTGGAGCTCTGTCAGGCACATGCCGATGCTCGATGCTCGTAATTTGACAGCACTTCATCGGAGGACTCCATCAGCGAATGATTTCGTATACCACACCACCACACTCCCACCAGGTAAATGAGCCCGTAAGTGGGGCGTAAAACAGGATGTTTTATTGGCACTTACAAAATCAAGCCTAATCAAGGCTGTGAATCATGCGCAAGCCTATACTAATAGTGTATTATACGCTTAAACGCGAAAGCAACACAAGGAGAATAGTGAAAAGGCTTAAACGCACATAAACTCTAATACGTCCAAAAAAACACACCAAAAGCTCAAAAATAGACCAGATAATATGAAAAATATATGCATATGCACACTTTTGCATGTGTAAGTCGACCCTATTGTATATATATTTGGTCTGGCTCTGAGCATTACAGCTGGCATAACTCCTGAGCTATATGAACTGCAACAAAAAATTAAAATTGCAATTAATTCCCTGTAGGCCTGGGAGTAGGCCTGGGAGCATTGCTACATCTTTTCCAGAAATTCCTTTTGCAAAAAAAGTGAAGGGGATTTTAAATTCTACATAGCACCAGGAGCAGAGTCTGGAGCACCTAAGTGCCTTAAATTTCTTAGGGAATTATATTGTCTTAAAGCAAAGGTCATATATACAGATTTTCTGCAACACCATTATTGTAATTTGATACCATTTCCATACAGTGGCATAACTCTCAAATGTTTTTTTGTTATTTAAAATACTTTTATTGTAGGAATTAACCTTTTCCAACAACAGTTTGTGTTTTCAGTTCAGATATAATTAGCCTGAAATTGACACTGAATTTTGACCTAGCACTGGTGCAATTTTTAGATCTCACCATCACAACTTTACAGGAAGTCTACCGTGGTGAACACAATTTTAAGAGCTACAAGTTCTGACCCATGAGTTCTTTTAAGGATTATACCCTATTGAGAGTATTTTAAAGTTTAACAAAATAGCTCCTCTCCAAAACACTTTGAACATGCCACTCAAGAAATCAATTGCTAGGATGAAAATGTAAAAAAAAAAATACTTATAGATGCTTATAAAAAAAGCAAAAAGTAGGTTACGTCCTGATATACTTTATAACCACAATCCAAAACAGTTACAAAACAATTACAATCATGAAGATGAAGCAACGCCTAAACAATGCTGTCAGATCAAAGGCATGTATGCATGTGGCTGCTGCAGCACAGTATCTGAAGACTGGAAGAAATATAGTATTACCAAATGGTCGTACACAACCAGCACAGTATTACACCCCATGTAATATACTTGATGAAACTACATATATGAATATATGAACACAAATTCAGTATACTCAAAAAGAACAAAACTATCTCTATTCGATGTAATTTTGGCCTCAAACACAAAGAAGATCCATCAAGTCTCTCATTTCACAAAAATACACTCCAATGTTAGGGGTGGAAATATAGAATTACGAACTTTAAGAAGCAAAGCCAGGTTGATACATCACATACATGAACCTGGAAGCAGCAGAACACCCAGACTTAAACCAGACCAACAGCCTGGCACAGTTGGAAAAGAAAGGTAGTGGCCATTTTGGAGATTCCTCTCCCAACTGACATAGCTGAAATGCACAGTAACAGGAAGCCCAGTACGACTTCCTGTTTGCAGTTGGCCTTGCAAGCCCATGAGCCGCCATCTTGCTTTTAAAATTTATCATTAGAAAAAGGTAAATTATTTTTTATGTGTAGCGATCTAAATTGCCCTGAAGAGGAATGCATATGACTACTGTGTGTTGTGTTTTTGACTGTTGATCCGCTTTAAATACTTGAGCTACATTTTTATACAAAAATAGCTATGACTACATTTTTATACAAAAATAGCTATGACTAGTACAATTCTAAAGCTAACTTTTTAACGTGTACTATTTCAAAGATGGATCTACTCTGGGGGTATATTAGTAACATGACCATTAGCAGCATTTATCATACATCTGGTAATCAAATAATATATCTGTAAAAGAACTGTATATAGTAACAATCTGTAGAATTTCACCAGTATGGATTCTCCAATGGGAAGCCTAACTGTGAAATAACCCTATATGATAATAACCTGTATAATTGTAAAAGGTAGAATCCTTTGACATTACTGTATAGCTTAACTTGTATTAAGCAATAGCCTGAATACAATGTCCCTCTTTGTTTTTGATCTGGTTGATGGCTCTCAACCAGACCAACCTGCCTTAAAGTGTTCCTAAAGTTGCAACTAAGTCAGACTGGTCCGTTGCACACCTTCCCCCTGGGGCATCCTAATTTGGAATGCCCTACTTCATAACAACCCCATTGCTCTCCTGGTCTGGTTGCTTGCTCCAGGTTTAACCCCTCAGTAAACTGGTTTGGTTGGAGGAGAAGGCTTTGGCTGCCACCATGGAGGATCACTAGAAGGATAGTATTATTATTAACTATTTCAGGCTTTCCATTGGTTAATAAATTAGTGGGGCATGGGGAGATACCTGATGTGTTATTTGACTTTGTAGTCACTTAAATTCAATAGTAATTCTTATTTTTTAATTTACGTTAATGTAGAATGTAAATGATTTTTTAAGTAACTCCCTTACTTCCCCCAGGCCAGTCTTCTACCATAAATATGAGGCTTGTGCTATGTACTGTATATGATACACCCTGGTACAAGCACTAAAGTTTACTTGTAGAGAAAAAAAAATCTGTTTCCATGATTCATTCTATTTTCTGGACAAAAGCCTCGATTCAAAGACACATTCGTCCAGACTTCCGTAGCTGTCTGTGAAAGTTTGGGCGGGTGTTAGTCTTTTTTTTGCTTTTTATCGTTCATTTTATCGTTCATATCGTTGCTTTTTATCGTTCTTTCAGATAACTTCCGTTGTTGGGATGGGTTTCCGTCTGATTCAGAGAGCTGATTTCCGACGGACCACCACCCTATAAATCCGTTTCATTTTGAGGGCTCGGATTGCTATTGTTGAACATGTTTTGTGGCTATGTGGAGGAGTCTGCGCGCCTTTAGCACCAAGGCATTGCATGTATCAGCATGGCCGAGGCCATAAATTGTATAGCAATGCATACCTGAATCAATACATTTCATGTATGCCTTATAGATGCATTTTAATGCTGACCTTAATTAGTCCTTAGCATGTAAACATTTATTTTCCCACACATCCATATAATTGCTATATTTTTTTAGACTTATGTCCTTTGTGAATTATATTTGGATTGTTGAACTTGAATCTTAATTTGTTGTAGGAGTTATTGTTTTAGTCGGTTACCTTTGCTTTGCGTAATTATTTTATATTTGGTTGCAGGAACCGCAAGATGTGCCACTCACACAACATACAAGCAGTCTTTGGTCCAGCTATGCGATTCCTCAGTGTTCTTTCAGGGCATCCAGGGTCATCCCATGATGCTTATATATTGCAGAGCTCCAGATTATTTCGTCAGTTTGAGTCAGGAGAATTATCTGGTAGATGGCTCCTGGGTAAGTTTGCTCACATTCCATCAATTCATTTTCACTGTATGGCAATGAATATAGTTGATGACTCATGACTTAACCTATTGCTGTTTTTAGCCCTTGATGACATGTTAAACAATATTGTAGCTTAGAATGTGTATTTTATGTTATTATTTTTAAATTCTTTCAAGGGATTCTGGATATCCACTCCTGCCCTTGCTCCTGATGCCCATTCTTTGCCTGCAGAATGCGGGCCAGGGGTTCTCTAATCGGGCACTATGCAAATCCCGGCCCGTGGTGGCGAGGGCCCTCTGGCTTTTGAAGTCCAGATTTAGGTGTTTGGACCATACAGGGGGGGGGGGGGCACTGCAGTATGACCCCAACAAGGTTATACCAATGTTTTAATTTAAGTCTTTTAACAGGGACCACACGTGCCAGATTGGCACAACTGAGTGTCAGGGTCCTTTAGTTGGTGGGCGAGATGCAGGAGCTGCGCAACTCGTTGGGGACCACAGATGAAGAATAATGTTCTGTGGCCTGCCATTGCTATGTATTTTGTTTTTTATAGTTGTAAAAATTAGAAATTTTCTAAATTTTTAAAAATTTTATATTTTATGATGGAATCCAAAAAAAAAAAGTTACAGTGTCATTTCATTTACAAAATACATTAACACAAATCTAATGGGCCCAGAAATATTTAAAGATGAATATTCACATGACCAAGAAGTAGTTTGGGTGAGCTTTAAGGGTCCAAAAGGGAAGATGGAGGATAGTGCTAAGCGATTTGGGTGAGCTTTAAGGGTCCAAAAGGGAAGATGGAGGATAGTGCTAAGTGATTTAGCTAAACATTGTAGTAGAAGTGAGGGTGGCAAATATGTAGGCGAGCACTTTAATGAGTTAATTTTGTAGTGCGCAGGCGCTAGATCGTAAGGATTTCCGTCTGGACGAATATTTATTGAAAAAGGGAAACAGGATCTATCGGGAAACGTAAAGGATTTGTTGGAGGATATGATGGGAAAAGGGCAAAAATGAAAGCCTACGTTGTAACATGTGAAAATGAAACTGAAAAGTCACGATGGAAAATGACATCCTCGCATTCGTAATCTGCTGTACGAATGGACGGAAACTTTACAGAAGGTTTTCAATACATGCATAGAATCGCTCGTACACTCATACGAGAACAGAAACATTTCACAAAAAAAACAGATCGGCACTAAGTTTTTTTTTGTCTCTCTGAATCGAGCCTAAAGTGCAGATCATTTTTTATATTCTATGTATGATACAAGTGTTGAGCATCTCACCTAGAATATGTTCTGCATACAGACATCAAAGAGTCACATCTCGTCATTAAAGGAAAACAGGATAGGTTTGATTCAGCAGGCCAAGAGGAATTACCCAGACATCTGCTTTATTTTGCTTTTTGAAGCAAAGCAAGAAATGGGCTCCTCTGAGACTTCACAGCAAAAGATAAAACATAACAGTTCAATTCTGATAAAAGCTTCCTAAAAAGCTGCGGCAAATTGTTTAGTTCTATCATATTCATCTTACGCTACACTTGCTTGTGTAGTATTTTAGTGTATCAATAAAAATGCATCATGTCAAAACCATTTTAAGGTCTATGAAGTGTGTTAGATTTACAGAAAATAAAATAAAAAGTTGACCTTTCTTTTTAACAGTTCCAGTATGTTTTGATTAAATCATTCTTGGGATTACTGCCATAGTTCAGACACTATTCTGTTCAAAGGGTGCATACCAACAAAAATGCTAGAAATTTAAATTTTATGTAGCCATTCAACTTATGCCTTCATAAAAAAATAATAAAGGTACATCATCTCCACAAAACATATAGCATTTCAAAGCTGCTTGTTATAGATGTCAATAATCAATTTTGTTTTGCTTTAGAAGATGCTACCTACAATACAGTCTTTGCAATAGCATAATTGCAGTTGTTTATTATGTTTGTTAGACTGTGCTTTTTCGCCTACCTGAAACTTTTGCCTCCATAAGGCTTTTAATCATTAATAAAGAATTGCATCTGCATCCCATCTGAGTGGTACCCTGTTGTGGCTGCTTATACCTGTTTTCTTGCATCCTGCATCTTCTGTACACTTGTGAACATATTTGATAGCTCAACGGGAAGTGTTTTTTGTAATATTTTTGGATTTTCCATTGAAAATATCTCCCTTGTTACACAGCACTGCACTTCATGGGATTAGGAATAGGATGTAAAAAGAATTATTAAATAGTAGCTAACTAAAACAGTTGAACTTAAAATAAATCTGGCCAAAGCCCCTGCTTATACTCCCTTCTTAGGGTGCCGGAGAATTTAATATTTTTGGTTACTTGTCTTGGAACACTGATTTTTTTGCTGGCAGATAATCAGTCATTGCTGAGTAGAGATGAGCGAACTTTTCAAAAGTTTGTTTCGGCGCTTTGCCGAACTTTTCATAAAAAGACTGGTTTGGTCCAAACTTTCACCTAAAAGCATAGAAAACAATGGCTGATGGCCCTAAAAGTCCTTTGTAAAACAATGAAGTCACCCAAGGCTGTATAAAACATGTTTTTGTTGGCCAATTAGCATTTCAATTGCCCGCGGTTGTGTATCATAGTTTAAAGCACATAAAAAAAGAAGAGGAGAGAAGCAACTGGATTTGCATTCTGGCAAAGTGAAAAGAAGTAATTGCTTTTACAAGCGTTTAAAAATGTACCCATTTTGGGCATCATAGGGAGTAGACCTGCTGTTGTATAGGGCTGGCAGTAACAGACAAGCCCTCAAAAAATGATCCCATTTGCAACGGGGGGCAGCAGCGGAATTGGCACCCTTAAATTTTAGCTGCAGAAGAAGCAATGGCTTATTACAAGCTCTGAAAAATGTGCCCATTTTGGGCATCACAGGGTTAAACTGTGGTTGTGGTGGCAAAAACATGAGCTGTCATTGCTGTCAGGACTTCAGCTAGGTCCCATTGAAGAGCTATGTTCATGCAGACCAGCTTAGATTGCCCTAAAGCTAAAATAACTCGTCTTACCAGCAACAAAAATTTTATCTAAGAAAACTGCCAGCTGTACTCTTAGAATACTGACACTGAGACCAAGAATAACTCCCCTCCGGAGGAAATCAAGGGCATCCGGAAGGTTAGATACAGGCTTATCATTCTGAATATTCCATATCTCAAAGATCTTTCAGATGTTCAAAAACTTTTCCTTTTCACCTCTTTCCTACTTGTGAGAAGGGTCTTGATTGCCATATTTGAAAGCCCCTTCTTAAGAAGCAAGGCAACCTCAGGGTCCCAGGGTATAAGCGCTGGTCCCAGGGATAGCAGATCCGACCTCACTGAAAGCCTTCAAGACTCCTGAATGGACAGAGTTACTGTAGTTGAGAACCATGTACTCTGAAGCAATCACAGAGCCAGAAGCAAAAATGTGGCTGGCTGACTGGCTAAAATGTTTAATACTTGAGAAAGCATCTTAAATGGAAGAAAACGAAAAAACAGCCTGAATGGCCACCCGTGTGCCAGAGCGTCTACTCCCGGAGCCGGGTCAGAGGCAAAGTCTGTCAATCGATTCTGGCACTCCTCATATGGATGGCTGACAAAAAAAGCAGGTTTTGTTCAACCCAAAGCAAAATTTCCGTTGCCAGGAGTTGGGGTGATCTGCTGTTTCCCTGTTGATCAAAAATAAACTAAGGTCTGTTCTGATCTGAACATGTCGACCCCTCGGATTGTGTGAGACGATGAAAAAAACCTCTTTAACTGCTATCAATCCCCTTAGGTTTGAGGAAGACTGACTAAGCTTGGGCTCCCCAAATTCATGAGGAGGTGACTGTTGTAACAGTTTAGCCCATGGGATCTCCCCAAGACAGACCATCGACAAAATCTGTCTTTGCACATCCACCATTCCAGTGACTTCTTCACCAAGTTGGGGAACTTCACATCTTTCGGGGATTCCGAAGATTTTTCCCAGGTGCTCAGGTTGGAGACCCTGAGAGTAGCTGACCCCACCTTACTGATGGAAAGCCTGGGGGCCAAAAAAAACCCCAAAGACTTTCATGGCCTGATGCACCAGGGCTGTCCGATTAGTACACGACTGAACTGATTGCTGGAGGGTCCTTTTCTCTGGGAAGCCAAGACAATGTTCTGAAAGATTGAATAAATCTCGACCTTAGATAAGTTGTGAACTAAGACGGAACTAAACTGGATTCTCGTAATTCAGGACCCACCCTAGACGGGCAACAACCTTGTAAAGGTCTTGTTACATAAGGATCCTGAAATAATTTTTCTTGGCTTACGGCAAAGAGCAGCAGATCGTCCAAATCAGCTATGACTCGATCCCTCTATCCCTAAAATACACCAAAGGATCAGCCAGAACCTTGGCAAAGAGCCTGAGAGCTGATGCCAAGCCAAAGAAAAGACTCTTATCCTTCCCTTGCCTCCACGAATAACCAGAATAATGCCATTTCTATTATAATGTCCACTCAAAAGGTACAAACCTTTAAAGTGCATAAAAAGGACACCAGATGACATGTCCCATATATCGATGACTCTCGGAAGCTTGTCTGATTAAAAAAAAGGCTCCTTACAAAAAAGCAAACAACAGGGTAATCCCAAGTTATGTTCTCTTATAAGGGTTAAAAATACAAGAAACAGAATTCCACTTAAATCAGGTGCAGACCAAACCAGATTGTCATCCTGACTGCATAACAAAAAAGAGAATGAACTTCCAGCATTACCATAAGAATGCCCTAAATCAGGGGTTCTTAACCAGTGGTAATGTAATACTGGTGGCACCTAAGGTCTTCCAACAGGACTGAAGCTTTACTTCAGTAACCTGAACTACATATATAACCTGCCTGAGTGAGTTTCGGGAAGTTTCCTTTTTCCCCTAAACCAGGCTTTTTTCCAGTTAAAATGTAAAGCTGAATCTAACCTATATAACTAAAGATCAACACTAAGTCCCTATAAAGGTGTGCCATTATTTAAGTAATATGGTGCTGTACCGCACAAAAAGCAATACACTATTCATATTGTATACAAGAAGTACAAATATATATATATATATATATATATATACATCTATAAGCCCTATGTATTCTACAGAAAGTTTATATAGACACACAAGGGCAAGGCTCCCCTACCCTTTGTCTCCTGTGCTCACAACACTTGGTTTAAACCTCATAGCCTCTAGCCTCTGTACTATATGCTTTACCTTGTCTGTAAACATAACTGGTAAAGTGTTACAGAAAATGATGGCCAATAATAGAACAACCTACCTTACACCCAGGGTTGGCGTCTGCACCCGGCATGCCCGGTCAGCTGCCGAGGGCCCCCACCCCCCAGGTTGCACAATGTGGTTAACCCTTCTAGTGAGTGAGTCTCACGTAGTAGCCTCTCCTACCCTTTAAGTGCCAGCTACTCACTGAAAAACAGCTTCAATAGGGGGTTGCAGGGCCCTTCTTAGTTTTGGCAATGTAATTTATAGACCCTGACCCATGACTCTCCACCTCAAAGGGGCCCACTGAAACCTGGAGCTGATCACACCTATAACATTAGGAGAGATTGGATAACACTAGTCAGCTTCAAAAAGAAGAACTGCCATTAACACATCTTTCTATAGGTATTGAAAAGTCAATCATGGCAGCCTGTTGGGGACAGGAAGTTGCTGCACCCAGGAATGAAGCATGTCTTCCAATAGAAGCAATGTAGGCTTTGTATGTGTGTGCAAGGACTCCCTGGCTTCCACTAAACGGGAGCTCCTGCAAATTATCCTTTCTGTAAGAGGAAAAAAATTGTACAGCAGGAAAGTGTTCCAAATTAATCGGGATCCTTCCAAACAGAAAGTAACAAGGGCATGTAGGTCCTCTTGAACCTGAGTGTTAGCAGAAACTGATCAGAAAATAGTGTATTGTATAGCAATATGGCACGATGGCTCCAAAAAACTTGCAATCATTGTATAGCAACCTCTCATAAAATATTGATTTACCATCACTGAATTCAGCCAGGTTACACAATAGCTTAGCCTGTAAAACTCACAAGGTGTAACCCAACCAGGCTTTGCACAGGTGCAATCAGCCCTGTAATCAGTGAAGCTCTGTGTCAGATCACCTGCAGAACTTCCAATCAATGAAACCACAGAAGCCCAGACACTGGCATCTGTATTCAAAACATAAATATATTAAAATCCAGGACTTACCAGAGCAGAGCTTGAACCTCTTCTTCCCAGATTCAGCGAACAACAGAGTAACCGATAGATTAAGGTCCGGATTAATCTGATCTAAGATCTCTTCTATCTGGTCCACCATTTCTCGAATAAGAGGCTCGATTCAAAATGCAAATTGTCTGTGTTTTCGAATCTTCCAGTGAAAGTTTTGGTGGGTGTCATTTTTTCCTTTTTTTTCGTCCATTTTCTACTCGCACGAACGTTCGAACATAAACGTATAAAATCTTTGGTTTTACGCTAGTTCGGGCCCTTTTTCCTCCGAAATCGAAAATGTTTAGATCGTTCCAAACATTTACGTTATTGCAATGGGCTGGCGATTAATTCAGAGAGCTGATTGCCAAGTGTGCCAAAGCCCATATAGCCGTTTCCTTTACGATCGCCTTATGGCACCTTTTTGACCTCGAGACAAGGCAGCCAAGCGTGATGGAGAGTGATTTTGAAGAGCATCAGGATCTGCTTCTCCTTGGCATTGATGTCATCCGGAGGTCAGAGGCCAGATTGCACCGGCGGCGACGCATGGACATCAATCGCATGCATGACGTTGAGCTGTTCGAGCTCACCAGGCTTAATCGCGCTTCCCTCCATAAATTGTATAGTGAGCTGCGGCCATGGTTAGCCCGCACCACAAGGAAGAGGCAAGCAATTTCAGGTATGACCAAGATGCTTGGCTGCCTGCAATTTTTGACGAATGGCTCGTTCCAGAGGCTGGGTTCCCTCTCCGTGGGGATCTCACAGCCTACGCTGAGCCGTGCTCTATCCAAGTTTTTGGAAGGCATGGCTACCATAACCAACAAATATATTTCTTTTCCTGAAGATATGGTAGCCAGAAATGCCATTAAGCTTGGGTTTTATTATATCGCCAACCTGCCCAACGTCATGGGTGCAATTGACTGTACCCACGTTGCCCTGGCCCCTCCGGCTGCCGACGAGTACATATACAGGTACATTTTAATCCCTCTTTTGTCAAAAATCCCTCCTTGTAAAAAAAACCCTCCTTGTAAATATCCCTCATTTGAATTATCCCTCATAACAAATATTCCCTCATTGTAGTGTTACAATTCATAGTTAAAGTTCCCTCCTTGTAAAAAACCCTCCTTGTAAATATCCCTCATTTGAATTATCCCTCCTTGTAATTAACCCTCATAGCAAATCTTCCATGATTGTATTGTTATAATTCATAATTAAAGAACCCTCTGAGAAAAATATGCCTCCTTGTCAAAAGTCCCTCCTTGTTAGTTTTCCCTCCTTGCAAAGAAAACATCTTTGAAAAGTATACCTCCTTGAAATTGAATCCTCATTAGAATTAGTCCCTCCTTGTGTTAATAAATCCTGGAAATAATTCCACCCTTGGAAAGATTCCCTCCTTACAAACAGTCCCTCCTATCAAAGAGTGCCTGTGAAAGAACGGTCCGTTATTAATTTGTTCTGCAATTGACATGTGCTCCCAAGCCAAACACTTAAAAGTGATCTTTAAATACACACTTAAAGTGTATTTTGATATTCGGCAAACACACATCCTTTGTGTGTGATCTAAATCCTTATGTACTTGGTTATTGTTATTTTTTGGTTCATCCACGTTTGCCTTATATGCTGTTAGAAATGAGTGTTTAACTTTTAGCCAAAGCCTTACTGATGTTTTTTTTTGGTTTCTTTTTCCCAGGAACCGCAAAATGGGCCACTCACTGAATGTTCAGGTAGTGGTGGCCCCGGACATGCGGTTCCTTAGCGTCCTCGCCGGCTACCCAGGCTCATCCCATGATGCGTACATCCTTAGACGATCTGGATTGTACCGTTGGTTTGAGTCTGGGGAATTTTCAGGGGCATGGCTCCTTGGTAAGTTAACGGCAATAACATCAGTTTCTGTTGGATGTTTGGGTAGGCTTTGCATTTTGTTGGTATGTCTGAAAATATTTTAAGTTCAACAACCTTCTTGCCATGTGAAACCCCACTTTAATTTTAGATTGCAAACAACCAAGCGTTGCCAAATGTTTGTCCTGCATTAGCCAAATTCTAAGTATGTTATTTTGTACTAATTAGGAATCACTCTTCCCCACCCTCGTCTGGAATAGTGCACTTAACTTTATCATAGTGTCTACCCTATCTTTGCATTTCACTTCCAGAGGAGAGGAGAGCGGGATAAAGTGCATGTTGTGGGTTTCTGCTGTTTGGGCCTCAGACCAAGCAGATAAGGGGTCATCCAAACCTAAAACCTCAAAGCTTCTTGGGCAGCAAACTTCGAAAACAATAGCTGGGATCAGTATGTCTGATTGGCCATCATCCTCAATATTGGCTGGGGAACTAGTTCCCACATCTATGACATATGTTTATTCAACGACTTTGACTGTGACAAATGTCTGCTCATCTTGATCAGACAATTGTCACATAGGCTCTTATTGATGTTGCTGGTGCGTTTATTGCCTTACACTTATGTAGCTATGTTTATGTTTGTTTTATTTTTGTTTTCTAAGGTGATTCCGGATATCCTCTACTCCCGTGGCTCTTGACGCCTGCCCGGCCCCAGGATGCCTCACAGGATGCATATAACCGTGCGCACCGCAAGACCAGGGCAGTGGTGGAGAGGGCCTTTGGACTTTTGAAAACAAGGTTTCGCTGTTTGGACCATACCGGGGGCTCCCTTCAATATGACCCAAAAAAGGTCATAGATATTATAATGGCATGTGCTGTTTTGCATAATTTTGCGATTTCCCAACAGGTCCCCCGGTATGTTGATTTGGCTCCCTCTCCACCCACCGAAGACAAAGAAGAGCCATTTCGGGGAACACACAGTGTGTCGGGCAAAGCTTTGCAGGCCAATTTGATTTCCACCCATTTTTCCAAATTTTCCCTCGTTTTGTTGTTTGTTTAAATGGTGTTGTTGGTTGTGTTTGTTTTTACCCTTTGTGTTTGAATATTTTTTTGGCACTTGATACATAGTAATGAAATAATTTCTCACAACATCCATAATGCTTAACGCCTCATTTTTTTGTATGTGTGAAATGTGTGAATGTAATAGTTAATTAATCTTTCTGACACAAAAAAAGAAAGAAACGAAATTAGTGAGCCACTGGTGTGTTTAACTGTTTAATTTTCTAATGTAACATAGAAACCTTGCAGTTGATGGTCACTGCAATTTTAGGCCCAAAGAGATGGCCAATCACCAAACAAAAATGAGGAGCAACCATGCCACATAACAACTGCACACAGGCAGGAGTTTTGAAGTAACTTCCTCCTGGCCGACGTTAATGTAAATTAAACATATGAAGATATAATAGGCAAACATTTTGCAACAAATATCTAGCATTTTTACAAGGTAAGAAATCACAACACACCTTCTCCTGCTTGCCCACATTTGGCACAGGCACAGGTGGAAAGCAGACATACATAGGCCACATCTACACCTGTTACTCAGTGGCACACCCAACCCAGAACACCCAGTCCCAAGCCCAGTCCAGTGAAACCTTAGCCAGGAGTCAAGGTAGTAGTTTTGCAGGCCAGAATGTCACCCAATCATGTCTCGAAACAGGAGGAGCCACAACCAATGTAATTACGCACAAGGCGGAAGGCCAACACCTTGAGTGGCAGGTTCAGCGAGCATTGAGCTATAGCATTGGCTAGTGGCCTACCTCAGCACTCTAATGAGCTATATGGGCGAAAATCAAAACCAGACAAGCAAAGGCATACACAAAGGGTATCTTGGTTTGCCTCACCAGACAAGTCAATACAGTGGGGATTTGGAGCAAAGATGTCGAACAGATTCAGGACGAATAGACCTTAATATGGGGGATGCCCATAGAACCCAGGTTGGGGCCCTTGGTGGTGGGTCCTAACCTGGGCCTGTGTGGCATTGTGAATCTGCAACTGTTTCAAAATGTTTCTCTGTATATTTATAATTTCTGCCATGTTGGCACGGTTCTCGTTGTTAGCGTTGGCCAGGTGGCTGTTGAGGGTCCTAAATTCAGTCACCACGGCCCTTAATGTAGTATTTACGTTGTCTATCAGCCCATGAAGAGCCTCTCTGTTTCTTTTGATTTATTTGCTGAAAGGAACGCCTCTCCTGGTGCCATGATGCCTCCAAAATCGGCATGTCCCTCCCCTGGGAAACTGGGCCACGATGTGCAGGCAGCATGCAGCCAGCTTCCCTCTGCTGCTGAGGAGTTTGGGGAGAAACATTTTGGGGCAGTTGCAGATTCTGTCCCAGGGGGAGATCTTCCGAAGTGCCCATCAAGGATCCATCCTCCTCCAGCTCCTGGCTTTCCTCCATGAGTGTGGGGGTCTGTAGGGACATGTTCAAACACATGCTAAACTACATTTGGTCATTAAACTTACCGAAAATATCGGATCCTGGGTCCTAGGCTGCACGAAAGTTTGCGGCATGGACAAACTGGATGAGGATTCCCCAGTAGATGAGGGATGAGACTGGGCTGCATGAGAAGAAAACAAACTAGGTAAACACACAACTATGCATTGCTGATGGGTAACAAGACATATGCTTAATTAATTCACGTGGCCAAGCTGTAATGGGCACTACACCAACGGTGACACTTGCCCTTCACTTCGCATTCCATTATATGCTAAATTGATAATTACACAAGTACTTAAACATTGGTCCCCTGAACTATCTCAAACATTCAAGTACTGGCTGTTCTGTGCCTGCCAACATCCCTTATAGGGCATTAAGTGTGCACAACTAGCATTTCCAAGAATTTGAGGCTGAATAGCATTGTATATTGTCAAATGTGTTAAGATGCATGTTTGTTGCTTTGGACCCAACCACAGCTCACACACAAGTAGACAACAAATCAACATTGAAGTGTGGGATGTGATGGAGTGTAAAGACATAACCGGCAGTTTAAGGCTAATCTCACTACTTTATTACTGTGGTTAACTGATCTGTAACGTCATGTATGGCCAAACAAACTATGAATGTAAGTGTCCACTAGGGATGAGCGAATCGATCCGGACGAACCCGGATTCGATCCGAATTTCATGGAAAATTCGATTTGGATCGAATCCGAATTTCCCCGCGATTCGATCGAGCGAAGTTTTTTTCTAAAATCCATTCATTTCAATGACAGGCATTCTAGGATGGTCTACGTGACATGTCCAGACATGTAAGCTGGGGCAGTGTATGCTGGGACAGTCACATGCAGCCTGTCAGCAGCCAGCAAGCCCGGTGACGTCACACCGCTATTTAAGGCCGGCGGCCATCTTGCTTTTCCTTATTTCTGTATTGCATTCGTGAGAGACAGAACGCTGCTGTAGGCAGAGAGAGACAGTTAGACAGACAGGGACAGACAGGGACAGGCTGGAGACAGGCAGGAGACAGGCAGGAGACAGACAGAAAGTCAGCGAAAAACAGGGAATGTTAGGAAAAATCGGAGGCAGTCACAGGGAGATTTTTTTTTTTTTTCATCCAGCCTGAGTGTTTGTTACTGGCTGGCTGACTGGCTTTGTTAGCGTTTTCAGGCTGCTTATACACTAACTGTGCATATATACTGAACTGATCTTAAGTCTGCTGTGAGGCATCCCATTCTGTGACTACACCAGCCTCTATTTAAGACCATAACCATTTGCACTTATTCTAATTGAAATTAGGCCTGATAAAGACACTTTTGCTGTGCATAGCACTACTGGTCCCTGCCAGGTGCACTGCTGGTTTTTGTGGCATCCCATTCTGTGACTACACCAGCCTCTATTTAAGACCATAACCATTTGCACTTATTCTAATTGAAATTAGGCCTGATAAAGACACTTTTGCTGTGCATAGCACTACTGGTCCCAGGTGCACTGCTGGTTTTTGTGGCATCCCATTCTGTGACTACACCAGCCTCTATTTAAGACCATAACCATTTGCACTTATTCTAATTGACATTAGGCCTGATAAAGACACTTTTGCTGTGCATAGCACTACTGGTCCCTGCCAGGTGCACTGCTGGTTTTTGTGGCATCCCATTCTGTGACTACACCAGCCTCTATTTAAGACCATAACCATTTGCACTTATTCTAATTGAAATTAGGCCTGATAAAGACACTTTTGCTGTGCATAGACTTACTGCTCCCTGCCAGGTGCACTGCTGGTTTTTGGGGCATCCCATTCTGTGACTACACCAGCCTCTATTTAAGACCATAACCATTTGCACTTATTCTAATTGAAATTAGGCCTGATAAAGACACTTTTGCTGTGCATAGCACTACTGGTCCCTGCCAGGTGCACTGCTGGTTTTTGTGGCATCCCATTCTGTGACTACACCAGCCTCTATTTAGGACCATAACCATTTGCACTTATTCTAATTGAAATTAGGCCTGATAAAGACACTTTTGCTGTGCATAGACTTACTGCTGCCTGCCAGGTGCACTCCTGTTGGGGCATCCCATTCTGTGACTACACCAGCCTCTATTTAAGACCATAACCATTTGCACTTATTCTAATTGAAATTAGGCCTGATAAAGACACTTTTGCTGTGAATAGCACTACTGGTCCCAGGTGCACTCTGCTGTGAGGCATCCCATTCTGTGACTACACCAGCCTCTATTTAAGACCATAACCATTTGCACTTATTCTAATTGAAATTAGGCCTGATAAAGACACTTTTGCTGTGCATAGCACTACTGGTCCCAGGTGCACTGCTGGTTTTTGTGGCATCCCATTCTGTGACTACACCAGCCTCTATTTAAGACCATAACCATTTGCACTTATTCTAATTGACATTAGGCCTGATAAAGACACTTTTGCTGTGCATAGCACTACTGGTCCCTGCCAGGTGCACTGCTGGTTTTTGTGGCATCCCATTCTGTGACTACACCAGCCTCTATTTAAGACCATAACCATTTGCACTTATTCTAATTGAAATTAGGCCTGATAAAGACACTTTTGCTGTGCATAGACTTACTGCTCCCTGCCAGGTGCACTGCTGGTTTTTGGGGCATCCCATTCTGTGACTACACCAGCCTCTATTTAAGACCATAACCATTTGCACTTATTCTAATTGAAATTAGGCCTGATAAAGACACTTTTGCTGTGCATAGCACTACTGGTCCCAGGTGCACTGCTGGTTTTTGTGGCATCCCATTCTGTGACTACACCAGCCTCTATTTAAGACCATAACCATTTGCACTTATTCTAATTGACATTAGGCCTGATAAAGACACTTTTGCTGTGCATAGCACTACTGGTCCCAGGTGCACTGCTGGTTTTTGTGGCATCCCATTCTGTGACTACACCAGCCTCTATTTAAGACCATAACCATTTGCACTTATTCTAATTGAAATTAAGCCTGATAAAGACACTTTTGCTGTGCATAGACTTACTGCTCCCTGCCAGGTGCACTGCTGGTTTTTGGGGCATCCCATTCTGTGACTACACCAGCCTCTATTTAAGACCATAACCATTTGCACTTATTCTAATTGAAATTAGGCCTGATAAAGACACTTTTGCTGTGCATGCTCTCTGGTTTTTGTGGCATCCCATTCTGTGACTACACCAGCCTCTATTTAAGACCATAACCATTTGCACTTATTCTAATTGAAATTAGGCCTGATAAAGACACTTTTGCTGTGCATAGCACTACTGGTCCCAGGTGCACTCTGCTGTGAGGCATCCCATTCTGTGACTACACCAGCCTCTATTTAAGATCATAACCATTTGCACTTATTCTAATTGAAATTAGGCCTGATAAAGACACTTTTGCTGTGCATGCTCTCTGGTTTTTGTGGCATCCCATTCTGTGACTACACCAGCCTCTATTTAAGACCATAACCATTTGCACTTATTCTAATTGAAATTAGGCCTGATAAAGACACTTTTGCTGTGCATAGCACTACTGGTCCCAGGTGCACTGCTGGTTTTTGTGGCATCCCATTCTGTGACTACACCAGCCTCTATTTAAGACCATAACCATTTGCACTTATTCTAATTTAAATTCGGCCTGATAAAGACACTTTTGCTGTGCATAGACTTACTGCACCCTGCCAGGTGCACTGCTGGTTTTTGGGGCATCCCATTCTGTGACTACACCAGCCTCTATTTAAGACCATAACCATTTGCACTTATTCTAATTGAAATTAGGCCTGATAAAGACACTTTTGCTGTGCATAGCACTACTGGTCCCAGGTGCACTCTGCTGTGAGGCAACCCATTCTGTGACTACACCAGCCTCTATTTAAGACCATAACCATTTGCACTTATTCTAATTGAAATTAGGCCTGATAAAGACACTTTTGCTGTGCATGCTCTCTGGTTTTCGTGGCATCCCATTCTGTGACTTCACCAGCCTCTATTTAAGACCATAACCATTTGCACTTATTCTAATTGAAATTAGGCCTGATAAAGACACTTTTGCTGTGCATAGCACTACTGGTCCCAGGTGCACTGCTGGTTTTTGTGGCATCCCATTCTGTGACTACACCAGCCTCTATTTAAGACCATAACCATTTGCACTTATTCTAATTGAAATTAGGCCTGATAAAGACACTTTTGCTGTGCATAGCACTACTGGTCCCAGGTGCACTGCTGGTTTTTGTGGCATCCGATTCTGTGACTACACCAGCCTCTATTTAAGACCATAACCATTTGCACTTATTCTAATTGAAATTAGGCCTGATAAAGACACTTTTGCTGTGCATAGACTTACTGCTCCCTGCCAGGTGCACTGCTGGTTTTTGGGGCATCCCATTCTGTGACTACACCAGCCTCTATTTAAGACCATAACCATTTGCACTTATTCTAATTGAAATTAGGCCTGATAAAGACACTTTTGCTGTGCATGCTCTCTGGTTTTTGTGGCATCCCATTCTGTGACTACACCAGCCTCTATTTAAGACCATAACCATTTGCACTTATTCTAATTGAAATTAGGCCTGATAAAGACACTTTTGCTGTGCATAGACTTACTGCACCCTGCCAGGTGCACTGCTGGTTTTTGGGGCATCCCATTCTGTGACTACACCAGCCTCTATTTAAGACCATAACCATTTGCACTTATTCTAATTGAAATTAGGCCTGATAAAGACACTTTTGCTGTGCATAGCACTACTGGTCCCAGGTGCACTCTGCTGTGAGGCATCCCATTCTGTGACTACACCAGCCTGTATTTAAGACCATAACCATTTGCACTTATTCTAATTGAAATTAGGCCTGATAAAGACACTTTTGCTGTGCATGCTCTCTGGTTTTCGTGGCATCCCATTCTGTGACTACACCAGCCTCTATTTAAGACCATAACCATTTGCACTTATTCTAATTGAAATTAGGCCTGATAAAGACACTTTTGCTGTGCATAGCACTACTGGTCCCAGGTGCACTGCTGGTTTTTGTGGCATCCCATTCTGTGACTACACCAGCCTCTATTTAAGACCATAACCATTTGCACTTATTCTAATTGAAATTAGGCCTGATAAAGACACTTTTGCTGTGCATAGCACTACTGGTCCCAGGTGCACTGCTGGTTTTTGTGGCATCCCATTCTGTGACTACACCAGCCTCTATTTAAGACCATAACCATTTGCACTTATTCTAATTGACATTAGGCCTGATAAAGACACTTTTGCTGTGCATAGCACTACTGGTCCCAGGTGCACTGCTGGTTTTTGTGGCATCCGATTCTGTGACTACACCAGCCTCTATTTAAGACCATAACCATTTGCACTTATTCTAATTGAAATTAGGCCTGATAAAGACACTTTTGCTGTGCATAGACTTACTGCTCCCTGCCAGGTGCACTGCTGGTTTTTGGGGCATCCCATTCTGTGACTACACCAGCCTCTATTTAAGACCATAACCATTTGCACTTATTCTAATTGAAATTAGGCCTGATAAAGACACTTTTGCTGTGCATGCTCTCTGGTTTTTGTGGCATCCCATTCTGTGACTACACCAGCCTCTATTTAAGACCATAACCATTTGCACTTATTCTAATTGAAATTAGGCCTGATAAAGACACTTTTGCTGTGCATAGCACTACTGGTCCCAGGTGCACTCTGCTGTGAGGCATCCCATTCTGTGACTACACCAGCCTCTATTTAAGACCATAACCATTTGCACTTATTCTAATTGAAATTAGGCCTGATAAAGACACTTTTGCTGTGCATGCTCTCTGGTTTGTGTGGCATCCCATTCTGTGACTACACCAGCCTCTATTTAAGACCATAACCATTTGCACTTATTCTAATTGAAATTAGGCCTGATAAAGACACTTTTGCTGTGCATGCTCTCTGGTTTTTGTGGCATCCCATTCTGTGACTACACCAGCCTCTATTTAAGACCATAACCATTTGCACTTATTCTAATTGAAATTAGGCCTGATAAAGACACTTTTGCTGTGCATAGCACTACTGGTCCCAGGTGCACTGCTGGTTTTTGGGGCATCCCATTCTGTGACTACACCAGCCTCTATTTAAGACCATAACCATTTGCACTTATTCTAATTGAAATTCGGCCTGATAAAGCCACTTTTGCTGTGCATAGACTTACTGCACCCTGCCAGGTGCACTGCTGGTTTTTGGGGCATCCCATTCTGTGACTACACCAGCCTCTATTTAAGACCATAACCATTTGCACTTATTCTAATTGAAATTAGGCCTGATAAAGACACTTTTGCTGTGCATAGCACTACTGGTCCCAGGTGCACTCTGCTGTGAGGCAACCCATTCTGTGACTACACCAGCCTCTATTTAAGACCATAACCATTTGCACTTATTCTAATTGAAATTAGGCCTGATAAAGACACTTTTGCTGTGCATGCTCTCTGGTTTTCGTGGCATCCCATTCTGTGACTTCACCAGCCTCTATTTAAGACCATAACCATTTGCACTTATTCTAATTGAAATTAGGCCTGATAAAGACACTTTTGCTGTGCATAGCACTACTGGTCCCAGGTGCACTGCTGGTTTTTGTGGCATCCCATTCTGTGACTACACCAGCCTCTATTTAAGACCATAACCATTTGCACTTATTCTAATTGAAATTAGGCCTGATAAAGACACTTTTGCTGTGCATAGCACTACTGGTCCCAGGTGCACTGCTGGTTTTTGTGGCATCCGATTCTGTGACTACACCAGCCTCTATTTAAGACCATAACCATTTGCACTTATTCTAATTGAAATTAGGCCTGATAAAGACACTTTTGCTGTGCATAGACTTACTGCTCCCTGCCAGGTGCACTGCTGGTTTTTGGGGCATCCCATTCTGTGACTACACCAGCCTCTATTTAAGACCATAACCATTTGCACTTATTCTAATTGAAATTAGGCCTGATAAAGACACTTTTGCTGTGCATGCTCTCTGGTTTTTGTGGCATCCCATTCTGTGACTACACCAGCCTCTATTTAAGACCATAACCATTTGCACTTATTCTAATTGAAATTAGGCCTGATAAAGACACTTTTGCTGTGCATAGACTTACTGCACCCTGCCAGGTGCACTGCTGGTTTTTGGGGCATCCCATTCTGTGACTACACCAGCCTCTATTTAAGACCATAACCATTTGCACTTATTCTAATTGAAATTAGGCCTGATAAAGACACTTTTGCTGTGCATAGCACTACTGGTCCCAGGTGCACTCTGCTGTGAGGCATCCCATTCTGTGACTACACCAGCCTCTATTTAAGACCATAACCATTTGCACTTATTCTAATTGAAATTAGGCCTGATAAAGACACTTTTGCTGTGCATGCTCTCTGGTTTTCGTGGCATCCCATTCTGTGACTACACCAGCCTCTATTTAAGACCATAACCATTTGCACTTATTCTAATTGAAATTAGGCCTGATAAAGACACTTTTGCTGTGCATAGCACTACTGGTCCCAGGTGCACTGCTGGTTTTTGTGGCATCCCATTCTGTGACTACACCAGCCTCTATTTAAGACCATAACCATTTGCACTTATTCTAATTGAAATTAGGCCTGATAAAGACACTTTTGCTGTGCATAGCACTACTGGTCCCAGGTGCACTGCTGGTTTTTGTGGCATCCCATTCTGTGACTACACCAGCCTCTATTTAAGACCATAACCATTTGCACTTATTCTAATTGACATTAGGCCTGATAAAGACACTTTTGCTGTGCATAGCACTACTGGTCCCAGGTGCACTGCTGGTTTTTGTGGCATCCGATTCTGTGACTACACCAGCCTCTATTTAAGACCATAACCATTTGCACTTATTCTAATTGAAATTAGGCCTGATAAAGACACTTTTGCTGTGCATAGACTTACTGCTCCCTGCCAGGTGCACTGCTGGTTTTTGGGGCATCCCATTCTGTGACTACACCAGCCTCTATTTAAGACCATAACCATTTGCACTTATTCTAATTGAAATTAGGCCTGATAAAGACACTTTTGCTGTGCATGCTCTCTGGTTTTTGTGGCATCCCATTCTGTGACTACACCAGCCTCTATTTAAGACCATAACCATTTGCACTTATTCTAATTGAAATTAGGCCTGATAAAGACACTTTTGCTGTGCATAGCACTACTGGTCCCAGGTGCACTCTGCTGTGAGGCATCCCATTCTGTGACTACACCAGCCTCTATTTAAGACCATAACCATTTGCACTTATTCTAATTGAAATTAGGCCTGATAAAGACACTTTTGCTGTGCATGCCCTCTGGTTTGTGTGGCATCCCATTCTGTGACTACACCAGCCTCTATTTAAGACCATAACCATTTGCACTTATTCTAATTGAAATTAGGCCTGATAAAGACACTTTTGCTGTGCATAGCACTACTGGTCCCAGGTGCACTGCTGGTTTTTGTGGCATCCCATTCTGTGACTACACCAGCCTCTATTTAAGACCATAACCATTTGCACTTTTTCTAATTGAAATTAGGCCTGGAATGGCCGGCGGGGGCACGCGCGCGCCGAGAGTGACGCGCGGGAGGCGGCGGCGGCGGAAGCGGCTTGGACGTTCCTGTCCCCCGCCTGGACGTTGGCGGGATTGGCTGCGGCGTTCACGTGGGAGCGTTGAGAGGTGAGTTTTTTGGGGTTTCTGGGGGGTTTCACACAGCGGGTCACCCCCGATCGGGGTGCCCCGCCGAAGTGGACCAAAACCCAGGATAGTCAAAATCCTGGGTGTTGGTCCACTTTAAGTGATCGCCTGTGTACAGTGCGGGAGGCGCCGACCCACTGTGAAGAGGGACAGGCGGGCGCCCGAGAAGTGAAGAAGATCCCAATCCCATGGGAGGAGATGGAGGTAGGCTCCGGCGCCATCTTGCCTGGGTGGAGGGGCAGGACTCATAAGTGCCCTGACTGGAAGCCATCCTCGGGCTGCTGCTAAGCTTAAAGTGGACCAAAACCCAGGATTTTGACTATCCTGGGTTTTGATCCACTTCCCTGGGGCACCCCGATGGGGGGTGCCCCGCTATGTGAAACCCTCCAGATCACCTGGTTCAACTCACCTCATCGTGGTCCTCTGGCGCATGCGCAGCCGTTTGTCCAATCAGCGCGCTCGGAGCCCCTGAGCTATGCACGTCTTAGCGGCATCTTAGCTCGTCGGCTCTGAGCATGCTGGCGGCCGCATCTCGCATTCACAAATGGCCTGCGGCCCGCGCATGCGTCATTAGACCGGGATTCAGGTAAGGTTAGCGGGCTTCCTGGGGGGTCACATAGCGGGCCATCCCGATTTTAGATGTCCCGTGGGGAGGGAATAAATCGGCCCGGGAATCTTATAGATTCACGGGCCAATCCAGCTGGGTTTTTGGTCCACTCTGCCCAGTGTGGTGAGCGAGTGAGCTGCTGACATCTGTGGGGCGATATCCCCCCTTTTAATTTTGTTTACCATTGTTTTGGGAAATTTCATTTAATAAATTACTTTTTCATTGTTTAACTATAGCATATACTTGTACCAGCTTGTCACAACAATGCTATTTACTGCTTTTTCTAAAGAAATACAATTATATTATGCAGATTTGAGTTCAGCCTTTTGGCCCGGCCCTCCACAATATTTTAAGTTTCTCATGTGGCCCCGTGGAAAAAATAATTGCCCCCCCCCGGCATTAGGAGGTATATATGAGTTATTTTTTCTGCCATAGAATCCATTCGCTTGTCCCTCACTCTCTACTTTGTCCCATTCTTCTTCCTCAGGAGTGCCACCGTCTTGGTCCCTACCCAGGTGCCCCTGTACCTCTGAGACTTTTTGCACAGACAGTAGGAGCTGGTCACTTGTGCAACTCGCTCTGCCCATAGTGCTACTGCGCATTCATGCATTTATGAATGAAAGACACACCCGTGCCACCACTGTGCTTGCATGAGCGCAAGAGCTCCCCTCATCAAAGAATGCGAACGAGCATGCAGCTCATTCATTTACAAGTAGACTTGTCATCCTTTCCATTGGCCCTTTCCAAAATGCTAATATGAATGGTGCATGAATGGTACATCCTTACACCTCTACCTGTGGTGAATGAAAGGCTGTCAGTGCATGCATGTACTGACAGAGGGAGAGGTGGGAGGAGTGGCACCTGACTGAGGCTTGGAATCTGAATGAGATCTTGCAATAGCCAAGGCACAAGTTTTATAGGATTTTTATGAAATATAAAGGGATACTATGGCACAAGCCATCTGGCAGCACAAGCCTGAATGCTAGGCCATGGGGGGAGGGTTGCAATCAGTGAAATGCTAAGAGTTTATATATATATTTTGCAAAATGGCACAGTGGCTGAGGTTTAATTAACATGCCACCAAGTCATATTAGCCTTGATTCAGAGACACATTCGTCCGGACTTCCGTAGCTGTCTGTGAAAGTTTTGGTGGGTGTTAGTCTTTTATTTGCTTTTTTTCGTCCATTTTCTACTCGCACGAACGTTCGGGAAAATGTGTATATGCTCTTTCGATGAACGGAAGCAAATCGGAACATTTCCAAACAAAATCGGGAATTTTCCGTTCATTCAGATAACTTCCGTTGTTGGGATGGTTTCTGTCTGATTCAGAGAGCTGATTTCCGACGGATCACCACCCTATAAATCCGTTTCATTTCCGATCCACTTACGAGACCTTTGAGGGCTCGGATTGCTATTGTTGAACATGTTTTGTGGCTATGTGGAGGAGTCTGCGCGCCTTTAGCACCAAGGCATTGCATGTATCAGCATGCCCGAGGCCATAAATTGTATAGCAATGCATACCTGAATCAATAGATTTCATGTATGCCTTATAGATGCATTTTAATGCTGACCTAAATTAGTCCTTAGCATGTAAACATTTATTTTTCCACACATCCATATAATTGCTATATTTTTTTCTTATGTCCTTTGTGAATTATATTTGGATTGTTGAACTTGAATCTAAATTTGTTGTAGGAGTTATTGTTTTAGTTGGTTACTAGAGATGAGCGAGTAGTGAAATATTCGAAATTTCGAATTTCGATTCGAATAGACCGCGTTACTCGACTACTCGACCGATTATCTAATCCCATTATAGTCTATGGGAAAAAAATGCTCGCCACTTGGAAATCTCAATTCGACCACTTGGAGGTCACCAAGTCCACCCTGAAACATCAGAAAATGATGCCAACACTGCTGGAATGCAACTGGGACAGCAGGGGAAGCATGTCTGGGTGCACTATTACTCCACTATCACAGCCACTCAACAATACACTCCAAACACAATATAACTTCTACGTAAAGTGAGACAAGACAAGGAAACCTTCTTTCCTCTACATTGCCATGGACCCCAAGCCAAACTGTACAAAAAAGAAGAACAAAATTCTGCACCCCTTAAAATCACGTTGCCTAATGACAACCACAGATGGCATAGGCAAGGGGGAAAATAAATAGACCCCACCCCTAATTGTCATTGTGTGTGTGTGTGTGTGTGTGTGTGAGATGTGGTCAGACATGTCCTCTTGTGTCATTGTGTCACCCCAGCAGTAAGGGAAGCTTAAAGGAGGAGGTATGTTACAGTGTGTTACCCCAGCAGTAAGGGAAGCTTACAGGAGGAGGTTTGTTACATTGTGTCACCCCAGCAGTCAGGGAAGCTTACAGGAGGAGGTTTGTTACAGTGTGTCACCCCAGCAGTAAGGGAAGCTTACAGGAGGAGGTTTGTTACAGTGTGTCACCCCAGCAGTCAGGGAAGCTTACAGGAGGAGGGTTGTTACAGTGTGTCACCCCAGCAGTAAGGGAAGCTTACAGGAGGAGGTTTGTTACATTGTGTCACCCCAGCAGTCAGGGAAGCTTACAGGAGGAGGTTTGTTACAGTGTGTCACCCCAGCAGTAAGGGAAGCTTACAGGAGGAGGTTTGTTACAGTGTGTCACCCCAGCAGTCAGGGAAGCTTACAGGAGGAGGTTTGTTACAGTGTGTCACCCCAGCAGTAAGGGAAGCTTACAGGAGGAGGTTTGTTACATTGTGTCACCCCAGCAGTCAGGGAAGCTTACAGGAGGAGGTTTGTTACAGTGTGTCACCCCAGCAGTAAGGGAAGCTTACAGGAGGAGGTTTGTTACAGTGTGTCACCCCAGCAGTCAGGGAAGCTTACAGGAGGAGGTTTGTTACAGTGTGTCACCCCAGCAGTAAGGGAAGCTTACAGGAGGAGGTTTGTTACAGTGTGTCACCCCAGCAGTAAGGGAAGCTTACAGGAGGAGGTTTGTTACAGTGTGTTACCCCAGCAGTAAGGGAAGCTTAAAGGAGGAGGTTTGCTACATTGTGTCACCCCAGCAGTCAGGGAAGCTTACAGGAGGAGGTTTGTTACAGTGTGTCACCCCAGCAGTAAGGGAAGCTTACAGGAGGAGGTTTGTTACAGTGTGTTACCCCAGCAGTAAGGGAAGCTTACAGGAGGAGGTTTGTTACATTGTGTCACCCCAGCAGTCAGGGAAGCTTACAGGAGGAGGTTTGTTACAGTGTGTCACCCCAGCAGTAAGGGAAGCTTAGAGCTGAGACCTCTTAAAAATTGTGTGGAGTCCCAAGAGCTGAGACCTCTTAAAAATTGTGTGGAGTCCCAAGAGCTGAGACCTTTTAAAAATTGTGTGGAGTCCCAAGAGCTGAGACCTCTCAAACATTGTGTGGAGTCCCAAGAGCTGAGACCTCTTAAAAATTGTGTGGAGTCCCAAGAGCTGAGACCTTTTAAAAATTGTGTGGAGTCCCAAGAGCTGAGACCTCTCAAACATTGTGTGGAGTCCCAAGAGCTGAGACCTCTCAAACATTGTGTGGAGTCCCAAGAGCTGAGACCTCTTAAAAATTGTGTGGAGGCCCAAGAGCTGAGACCTCTTAAAAATTGTGTGGAGTCCCAAGAGCTGAGACCTTTTAAACATTGTGTGGAGGCCCAAGAGCTGAGACCTCTCAAACATTGTGTGGAGTCCCAAGAGCTGAGACCTCTCAAACATTGTGTGGAGTCCCAAGAGCTGAGACCTCTTAAAAATTGTGTGGAGGCCCAAGAGCTGAGACCTCTTAAAAATTGTGTGGAGGCCCAAGAGCTGAGACCTCTTAAAAATTGATTGTATTAAGCCCAAGAGGTGAGCCATAATTTTTTTTATTAATACAGCAATTCTACGGCGGTTAAGGAGGAGGAGGAGGAGGAGGAGGAAATGGCACTTCATACAGATGGCACTTCACTCTTGGGTCAAGTCCGGGTCAATCCACTTGCTGTTCATTTTGATTAGCGTCAGCCTGTCGGCACTGTCGGTTGACAGGCGGCTGCGCTTATCGGTTATAATGCCCCCGGCTGCGCTGAACACCCTCTCTGATAGCACGCTGGCGGCAGGGCAGGCAAGCACCTCCAAGGCGTACAGGGACAGTCTTCCCCTTTGTTGTGTGCTGCCACTGCGGTCCAGACCTCCAGCCAGGACACCTCCACATCTGCCTCTGCCTCGGCTACTTTGGGGCCTTCTCCTTCAGCCCCCCCTTCCCCCGCATCTTCGTCTGCACCTTCCATCTCCGCGTCCCATCAACTGTCCATCTCGCAGGCGTTCAACCGCAGGCGGAAGTACGCCTCCAGTCACCCCCAAGCCCAAGCCTTAACCTGCCTCATCTCCACACTGCTGGCCCTGGAGATGTTGCCGTTTAGGCTTGTGGAGACGCAGGCCTTCCGCGACCTGATGGCGGCTGCCGCACCTCGCTATTCCGTCCCTAGCCGCCACTATTTTTCCCGGTGTGGCGTCCCCGCCCTGCACCAGCACGTGTCGCGTAACATCAGGCGGGCCCTGAGGTACGCAGTCAGCGCAAAGGTCCACTTGACCACCGACTCGTGGACAAGCGCTTGCGGCCAAGGACGCTACATCTCTTTGACGGCACACTGGGTGAATGTTGTGGAAGCGGGGACGGGGTCGCAAACAGGGACGGCCTACATACCACCCCCGCCCAAGATTGCCAGCACGGGTTCTGATAGACCCCCCTCCTCTTCCTCCTCCTCCTCCTCCTCCTCCGCCTTAACATCGCCCTCAGCCCCTAGCTGGAAGCGTTGCAGCACTGGCGCGGGGAGACGTCAGCAGGCGGTGCTTAAGCTCATCAGCTTGGGCGACAGGAAGCACAGCGCCGCAGAGGTGAGGCACGCCATATTGCAGCAGACAGAGATGTGGCTGTCGCCGCTGCAGCTAGGACCAGGCATGGTCGTGTGCGATAACGGCCGTAACCTGGTGGCGGCTCTGGAGCTTGCAGAACTCAATCACGTACCATGCCTGGCCCACGTTTTTAATTTGGTAGTACAAAAGTTTCTAAAGACTTACCCCAACCTGGCAGAGCTACTGGTGAAAGTGCGGCGCTTGTGCGCTCACTTTCGGAAGTCAACTGTAGCGGCTGCTAGCTTAAAAAAAATCCAGCAACGCCTCCATTTGCCTCAACATCGGCTGTTGTGCGACCTGCCCACTTGCTGGAATTCCACCTATTGCATGTTGGCCAGGGTGTGTGAGCAGCAGAGAGCATTGATGGAGTACCAGATGATGCATCCACGCGTGCATCCAACTCAGCTCCCTCAGTTTGCCAACCACGAGTGGCCATGGATGGCAGACATATGCGATGTATTGCGTATCTTTGAGGAGGTCAGCAGCGAGGACGCTATAGTGAGCGTAACCATCCCGCTCCTATGCGTCCTTAAAGAATCGCTCATCGCAATAAGGGAGAACGCATTGCACACAGAGGAGACGGGGGTAGGAGGAGACGCAACGCAGGTAGACAGTCAGACCACACTTTTGTCTGCTGCTCGGTGGCAGTTGCAGGAGGAGGAGGATGAGGAGGACAACGTGGAGGTGGCTGTGGAAGAGGATGCTGGATGCTGGCGAGGGTAGCAGTCAGGCTGTGTGCGTCCCATTGGTTCAGCGTGGATGGGGCGGAGAGGAGGAAATGGAAAATGATCCTTCTGGTGGGGGCAGTGACGTCATGCCTACTCAGAGTCTGGCACACATGGCTGACTTCATGCTGGGCTGCTTTTCCCGGGACATACGTGTTGTCCGGATATTGGAGAACAAACTATACTGGGTCTTCGCACTCCTGGACCCCCGGTATAAAGATAACTTCTCCTCTTTTACTCCGGTAGAGGAGAGGACGAATCGATTACTGGAATACCAGAGGGAACTCTTGCAGAACATGATGCAGATTTTCCCACCCAGCATCGCTGGCGGCAGAGAGGAGAGTGTCTCCCAGAGTCTGACAACATCGATCAGGCCCACAGCCACCAGGGGAACACTCTCCAAGGTGTGGGACACGTTCATGTCACCCCCTCGTGCAACTTCCATCACTGCGGGGCCCGCTATCAGCAGGAGGGACAAGTATCGGCGGATGTTGCGGGACTACCTGGCAGACCACACCCCTGTCCTCCCCGATCCCTCGGCGCCCTACACTTACTGGGTCTCCAAGTTGGACACGTGGCTGGAAGGCAGTGGCAGCAAGACCGGGCGCAGGTTGTATTGCGTTTGCTCTCTCCCACTCAGCCCAGTGCTTGACTTCCAAGTGACGGCGCATGCCTGAGGTGGCCAGATTGCTCTTCTCAGAGCCCCTACTCAGTTTTGAGTGGTAGATTGCGCAAACCGCGCTCAGTTTGTCGTCCGCGCAAACATTAAAAAATCTCCACACCACAGAAGTACGAGGCCTCGATGGGGGAGCTTCGCGCGACTGCCTGCTGCCGGGAAGAGCTTCGGTCCTGCTGGCTGTGGCCTGCCTTCTCTGTCTGGACTGTCCTCTGCCTCTGGACTGTCCTCTGCCTCTTGCTGCCTTATTCGGTGATGCGCAGACCGCATCTCCACTGCTTTCCCCGCTGGACATCACCCCTGTCCAAGTGGGGTCGGTCATTTCGTCGTCCACCACCTCCTCTTCCACTTCCTCTCTCTGCTCCTCCTCCTGCCCACTGGACATTCCAACAGCCTCCCTTGATGGCAACTGCGTCTCATCATCATCGCTCATGATAGCAGATGCTGGTTCCGGGTCCACATCACTAGGAGATGGCGGATACTCAAGTGTTTGGGCATCACTACAAACAAATTCCTCTGCTAGCTCCTGGGATTCTTGCGGCACATCTGGAAAAGGACCCAAAAAGAGGTCCTGGGAGGGGTCAAGGGTGGGCTGACTCTGTTGGACAGGTTGGGAGGAAGGAGGGTCAGAGTGAGACTGTGTGGATGACTGGGTGGTGGACAAGTGACTGGAAGCGTTATCGGCCATCCATTGCACCACCTGTTCATGCTGCTCAGGCCTCAACAGAGGTGTACCCCGCCCCCCGCATAACTGTCCCATAAAGGCAGGGAAATGGGTGAGCGTAATGCTGGCTGCCCCTCACCAGCACGCATTGTATCCCCACTGGCTTCAACGCGGTTTGTGCCCCCACCAGCATTTCCGCGCCCCCGTCCTCGTCCATGTCCCTTTGCGCTAGCCCTCCGCATTTCAGACGTTTTACTTTTTTGGCCACGCGTTATGCCAAATATAAATATATTTTTTAGGAGAACACCTGGCTATACAGCCGTATACTGCCAGAAGGTGAAATGGTGCCTATACGCACCGGGTATATAACAGTCTTTTGTTGGCACAGAGGACACAAAACAGTAGAGCCAAATATAAATATATTTTTAAGGAGAACACCTGGCTATACAGCCGTATACTGCCAGAAGGTGAAATGGTGCCTAATACGCACTGGGTATATAACAGTGTTTTGTTGGCACAGAGGACACAAAACAGTAGAGCCAAATATAAATATATTTTTAAGGAGAACACCTGGCTATACAGCCGTATACTGCCAGAAGGTGAAATGGTGCCTAATACGCACTGGGTATATAACAGGGTTTTGTTGGTAAAGAGGACACAAAACAGTAGTGCCAAATATAAATATATTTTTAAGGAGAACACCTGGCTATACAGCCGTATACTGCCAGAAGGTGAAATGGTGCCTATACGCACCGGGTATAAAACAGTGTTTTGCTGGCACAGAGGACACAAAACAGTAGTGCAAAATATAGTTTTGTATATATGTGCTAATACACCACTGAAGTCTTTCTGTCCCTATTCCAGCAGCAGCTACCAGTCACTAAAGCAGCCGTTTTGAGCAGAGTGTATATAGTTTTGTATATAGGTGGTAATACACCACTGAAGTCTTTCTGTCCCTATTCCAGCAGCAGCTACCCCTCACTAAAGCAGCCGTTGTGTGCAGTGTGTATATAGCTAGAATGAGCTATATACCGTTCAGCATAGTAGCCCTAATAAGGGCTCTCAATGACTCTCTTGTCTTCTGGTAGCTGGTATATATGGTGGTAAATGCGATATTCTGAGCTTCTGGGGCCCTGCCTGCCTACATAGGAGCTATATACTGTTCAGCATAGTAGCCCTAATAATAAGGACTCTCAATGACTCTCTTGTCTTCTGGTAGCTGGTATATATGGTGGTAAATGCGATATTCTGAGCTTCTGGGGCCCTGCCTGCCTACATATGAGCTATATACTGTTCAGCATAGTAGCCCTAATAAGGGCTCTCAATGACTCTCTTGTCTTCTGGTAGCTGGTATATATGGTGGTAAATGCGATATTCTGAGCTTCTGGGGCCCTGCCTGCCTACATATGGGCTATATACTGTTCAGCATAGTAGCCCTAATAAGGGCTCTTAATGACTCTCTTGTCTTCTGGTAGCTGGTATATATGATGGTAAATGCGATATTCCGAGCTTCTGGGGCCCTGCCTGCCTACATAGGAGCTATATACCGTTCAGCATAGTAGCCCTAATAAGGGCTCTTAATGACTCTCTTGTCTTCTGGTAGCTGGTATATATGGTGGTAAATGCGATCTTCCGAGCTTCTGGGGCCCTGCCAGCTACAGCCTGTCTTTCCCTGCTGTGAGCGTCTATCCCTCACTAAGTTCAAGCTGCTAATGCTGACGAAGAGGAAGTGCTGAGTTTTGTAGATTCGAGGTCACATGGTTTTTCCAGCCAATGCGTGTAGACGCCGTTCTCGCGATGCCAGCGTCCTCCCAGGACCTGTCCCACCCCCCCTGCATGGTGATTGGTGTAAAAAACGCGCCAGGGAAGGTGTGAGGGGAAACGAATTGTGAGTGCGCCATCGCCGCTGTACTCGATCGAAATCGAGTATGACGAATAGCATAGTATTCGATCGAATACCGACTCGGTCGAATACTACTCGCTCATCTCTATTGGTTACCTTTGCTTTGTGTAATTTTTTTTATATTTGGTTACAGGAACTGCAAGATGTGCCACTCGCCCTTGCTCCTGATGCCCGTTCTTTGCCTGCAGAATGCGGGCCAGGGGTTCTCTAATCGGGCACTATGCAAAACCCGGGCCATGGTGGCAAGGGCCCTCTGGCTTTTGAAGTCCAGATTTAGATGTTTGGACCATACGGGGGGGGGGGAGGGGCACTGCAGTATGACCCCAACAAGGTTATACCAAAGTTTTAATTTACGTTTTTACGAGTGTCAGGGTCCTTCAGTTGGTGGGCGAGATGCAGGAGCTGCGCAACCCGTTGGGGACCACAGATGAAGAATAATGTTCAGTGGCCTGCCATTGCTATGTATTTTGTTTTTTATAGTTGTAAACATTTTACATTTTCAAAATTTTTTAAAATTTTATATTTTATGATGGTATA
This sequence comes from Gastrophryne carolinensis, assembly GCA_027917425.1. NCBI lineage: Eukaryota > Metazoa > Chordata > Amphibia > Anura > Microhylidae > Gastrophryne > Gastrophryne carolinensis. Next base: position 222,654,557 of record CM051239.1, on the reverse strand, counting down.
AAAAAAAATGTTACATTGTCATTTCATTTACAAAATACATTAACACAAAACTAATGGGCCCAGAAATATTTAAAGATGAATATTCACATGACCGAGAAGTGATTTGGGTAAGTTTTAGGGGGCTAAAATGGAAGAAGAACCTAATCGAGAAGTGGTTTGGGTGAGCTTTAAGGGTCCAAAAGGGAAGATGGAGGAGAGTGCTAAGTGATTGTAGTAGAAGTGAGGGTGGCAAATATGTAGGCAAGCACTTTAATGAGTTAAGTTTGTAGTGCGCAGGCGCAAGATGGTAAGGATTTCCGTCTGGACGAATATTTATTGAAAACGGGAAACGTAAAGGATTCGTTGGAGGATACAATGGGAAAAGGGCAAAAACGAAAGCCTACGTTGTAACATGTGAAAATGAAACGGAAAAGTCTGGATGGAAAATTACATCCTCGTAATTCGTAATCTGCCGTACGAACGGACGGAAACTTTACAGAAGGTTTTCAATGCATGCATTGAATCGCTCGAACGCTCATACGAGAACGGAAACATTTCACAAAAAAAACAGATCGGCACGAAAACTGAAGTTTTTTTGTGTCTCTCTGAATCGAGGCTATTGAGACTGAAGTTCTGCTTTAAAGGTGGCTACAGCTAAAATTTGCAAATTAGATTCTGGATTTTAACAACAGGATCTCTTTAGCACTGACAAATACATCAGCTTCAAACAGCTATCTCCTGTTATGCTATTTTACCCAACACAAAAAAAGGTTGAAAAGCAACATAAACTTAACCACATTTCAGAATATCATTCTTCTGTCCTTCCCTTTTGACAAAGTTGACCATTCCATTCTACTTGCCCTAGGAATTCAAGCTTTTGGACCATCTTGGATCTTACATTCATTCACTAGCCATTTTTTGTCATCTCTAACTCATCTCCGGCATCTGTCCCTTATTTGCCTTATTTGCCATCTGACTTGACTCATGACACTAAAATGCTATCACATGCTCTGACCCTGTTCCAACTTCACTAATTTGGTCTACCAATAGATGGATGTCACACCAATCTATTCTTCTGCTGCTCTCCCTATTCACCTCTTCTCTTGCTTCTATAATATTTCTCCCCTTGGACAGTAGTTAGCTCATAGCTAGAAGGCGCACAAGCACCACACATGACCAGAGACTGAAACAATCAAGACCGAGTGACTGAGTCAGAATGAATAACCATCTAGACATACATTTTTTGTCTGGTAAAAATTCCTGGAGCTCTTCAGAAAATATATATATATATATATATATATATATAAAATGTAATATATAAAATATCTAGGTATTTTTGCCAGACAGAAAGTCTGCAACAATTTGCAACTCAAGCTATATAAAGAATATTTTCTAATAAATATTAATAATGTTCCTGATTTAGTCCTATAGATTAGAGAGGAGCGAATCGATTCTGACTAACCCGAATTCGTTACGAATTTCATGAAATATTAGATTCGTTGCGATTCCGAATATCGCCGCAATTCGATCGCTCGAATTTCTTCCTTAAAACTCCATTTACTGCTATACAGCCCATCTAAAATTGTGGATCCACATGTCAGGGCATGTCCCATGGGGCAAGGAATCCTGGGTAGGTGTCACATGCTACCTATCAGCAGACAGGCTTAACGATGATGTCACAGCCCCATATAAACGGCGGCCATCTTGCGGAAGATCATTCTGACACTGTATTGCGGCCAGAGCAGATCAGGCAGGGAGAGAGCGAGGGACAGAGAGACAGACAGACAGACAGATAGGTAGATAGATACAGCGAGGGAGAGATAGAACAAAGAAGAGAAGAAGCAGAGCGAGGGACAGATAGAGAAGGAGAGAGCCTGTGACAGTGACAGATAAAGACAGGGACAGATTAAAGTGTTTGCTTTAGCTTCCAAGCCTATTTAGTGTTAATAACACACCTGCCTATTTAGCTTTTCCTTTACCTGGTGTCATTCTTTAAAAAGCGTGCTAGCATTAATATTTCAAGACTACCTGTGTAATAACTGCTTGCATTTTCCACAATCAAAGGAGGCCACCTCTGTATGTGAGCAGGGGGCATCCAAAACACTAGCATTAATATTTCAAGACTACCTGTGTACTAACTGCTTGCATTTTGTAAGCAAAGTCACTTTTCCACAGTCAAAGAAGGCCACCTCTGTATGTGAGCAGGGGGCATCCCAAACAAAAGCATTAATATTTCAAGACTACCTGTCTAATAATTGCTTGCATTTTATAATGAACGTCACTTTTCCACAATCAAAGGAGGCCACCTCTGTATGTGAGCAGGGGGCATCCCAAACACTAGCATTAATATTTCAAGACTACCTGTGTACTAACTGCTTGCATTTTGTAAGCAAAGTCACTTTTCCACAATCAAAGGAGGCCACCTCTGTATGTGAGCAGGGGGCATCCCAAACACTAGCATTAATATTTCAAGACTACCTGTCTAATAACTGCTTGCATTTTGTAAGCAAAGTCACTTTTCCACAATCAAAGGAGGCCACCTCTGTATGTGAGCAGGGGGCATCCCAAACACTAGCATTAATATTTCAAGACTACCTGTCTAATAACTGCTTGCATTTTATAATCAACGTCACTTTTCCACAATCAAAGGAGGCCACCTCTGTATGTGAGCAGGGGGCATCCCAAACATTAGCATTAATATTTCAAGCCTACCTGTGTACTAACTGCTTGCATTTTGTAAGCAAAGTCACTTTTCCACAATCAAAGGAGGCCACCTCTGTATGTGAGCAGGGGGCATCCCAAACACTAGCATTAATATTTCAAGACTACCTGTCTAATAACTGCTTGCATTTTATAATCAACGTCACTTTTCCACAATCAAAGGAGGCCACCTCTGTATGTGAGCAGGGGGCATCCCAAACACTAGCATTAATATTTCAAGCCTACCTGTGTACTAACTGCTTGCATTTTGTAAGCAAAGTCACTTTTCCACAATCAAAGGAGGCCACCTCTGTATGTGAGCAGGGGACATCCCAAACACTAGCATTAATATTTCAAGACTACCTGTCTAATAACTGCTTGCATTTTATAATCAACGTCACTTTTCCACAATCAAAGGAGGACACCTCTGTATATGAGCAGGGGGCATCCCAAACACTAGCATTAATATTTCAAGACTATCTGTGTACTAACTGCTTGCATTTTGTAAGCAAAGTCCCTTTTCCACAATCAAAGGAGGCCACCTCTGCATGTGAGCAGGGATCATCCCAAACACTAGCATTAATATTTCAAGACTACCTGTCTAATAACTGCTTGCATTTTATAATCAATGTCACTTTTCCACAATCAAAGGAGGCCACCTCTGTATGTGAGCAAGGGTCATCCCAAACACTAGCATTAATATTTCAAGACTACCTGTCTAATAACTGCTTGCATTTTGTAAGCAACGTCACTTTTCCACAATCAAAGGAGGCCACCTCTGTATGTAAGCAGGGGGCATCTCAAACACTAGCATTAATATTTCAAGACTACCTGTCTAATAACTGCTTGCATTTTATTATCAACGTCACTTTTCCACAATCAAAGGAGGCCACCTCTGTATGTGAGCAGGGGGCATCCCAAACACTAGCATTAATATTTCAAGACTACCTGTGTACTAACTGCTTGCATTTTGTAAGCAAAGTCACTTTTCCACAATCAAAGGAGGCCACCTCTGTATGTGAGCAGGGATCATCCCAAACACTAGCATTAATATTTCAAGACTACCTGTCTAATAACTGCTTGCATTTTATAATCAATGTTACTTTTCCACAATCAAAGGAGGCCACCTCTGCATGTGAGCAAGGGTCATCCCAAACACTAGCATTAATATTTCAAGACTACCTGTGTACTAACTGCTTGCATTTTGTAAGCAACGTCACTTTTCCACAATCAAAGGAGGCCACCTCTGTATGTAAGCAGGGGGCATCCCAAACACTAGCATTAATATTTCAAGACTACCTGTCTAATTAATGCTTGCATTTTATAATCAACATCACTTTTCCACAATCAAAGGAGGCCACCTCTGTATGTGAGCAGGGGGCATCCCAAATACTAGCACGTGTCTTTTAAGTGTACCTGCCTACTAACCTTTTGCCTTTTGTATAAAAAAGTCTGGTTTACAAGTTTAAAGCACCCGTTGCCTTTCACCGGGGGCCATTGTCAGTGCTAGCACTTATCTTTTAAGAGAACCTGCCTACTAACCTTTGGCCTTTTATATAAAAAAGTCTGGTTTTCAAGTTTAAAGCACCCATTGCCTTTCACCGGGGGGTCATTGTCAGTGCTACCACTTATCTTTTAAGAGTACCTGCCTACTAACCTTTTGCCTTTTGTATAAAAAAGTCTGGTTTACAAGCTTAAAGCACCCATTGCCTTTCACCGGGGGCCATTGTCAGTGCTACCACTTATCTTTTAAGAGTACCTGCCTACTAACCTTTTGCCTTTTGTATAAAAAAAGTCTGGTTTACAAGTTTAAAGCACCCATTGCCTTTCACCGGGGGCCATTATCAGTGCTACCACTTAACTTTTAAGAGTGCCTGCCTACTAACCTTTTGTCTTTTGTATGAAAAAGTCTGGTTTTCAAGTTTAAAGCACTCATTGCCTTTCACCGGGGGGGGGGGGGGGGGGCATCCCAAATACTAGCTTTTAATAGTATCTGCATCTTTACCTTTTTTACATTTTGAACAAAAACCACGTTTTAAAACTGCCTGTGGTGCATTTAACTCTGACCAGGGGCATCCTGTGTAAGACCATCTGACAGTGTCTTTTTGCATTAGCTTTTAGCTACAGTGTCTGCTTATTTTGATCTAACTTTTCTACACACCTGCTGTTACAAAAATACTGTTGTAGGTGTAGTGCAGTATGTCAGGCAGAGATGTGCCAGGATGTGCACCGAGGAGAGACCTAGATTCATCAGGCAGAGGTAGCAGCAGACTAGGGGCGAGTGGCAGCAGGAGTCGCAGTGAGAGGCCTCCCGGTATCTGCTACCGGTCGTGTCTCGACCAGCAACGCATCTGCCGTCATCGATTGGTTAACGCGGTCATCGACCTCATCACAAGTGACATCTGGCACCCCCAGTCAACAGTCCGTAGGTTCCTCGGACACAACCCTGAGTTGGCATGGCCCGGGAGCATCCCCTGTCCTTCCATTGGCTCTGTCCTACGCCCCCCACTCCAGCCGCCGTATCTTATGCTTTGGGTTCAGCTCCACTATTCAGTGAGGACGATGTGTTAGAGGACAGTCAGCAGCTACTGCCCAGCCAAGAAATGGAGGAGACATCCGCTGCTTCTTCCGCTAGGCAGACAAACACTGAGGAGGAGAGTGGCGTGGGAGGTGGTGTGGCGAGCATTCCATCTTCTGCAGCACACGCTCTTGTGGAAACCGAGGAGGACATCAGTGACATGCAGACACAACTCGATGATGATGATGATGATGAAGCCGATCGCACTTGGGAGCCCGGTGCTTCATTATCATCAGGAGAAGAGGGTCCCAGTTGGCCCCAGAGTCAGCAGCTGAGGCAGCAAGGTGGCAGTAGGGTTGGCAGCCAGCATGGTGGCAGTAGGGTTGGCAGTCAGCATGGTGGCAGAATTGGTATGTCTGGAGCCACACGTGGCGGGGTAGACCACCTGCTGCGCGGTAGGCTGCCTTCCCGGGAGGTAGTGGAGCAGGGGTTCCTGGAGTTGGCAGCAGTAGCAGTGAATTGGTGCAGACTGTTGGAGGGAAAATTAGCTACTCGGCAGTGTGGCACTTTTCATCAAGCACCCGCAGGAGGGTAACCTGGCCACATGCAAGATGTTTAGACAGAAGGTCAAGCGTGGCCAAGGCCCCAATGTTGGTACCACGGCTCTGTGGCAACACATGCAACGTCACCATAAAGCGGCCTTGGAGAACCGAGGCTCCGAAGTGGGGGTCCAGCCTGCTGCGTCAGCCAGTGCCACGCCGCTTCCAATTTCACACAGCCAAGGCTCTAGCACCTCAGCCAAAGGTAGCTGTGCGTCATACCCATCCTCTGCCGCTCCAGATGCTCCTGCTCCTCCTACTAAAAGTCACTCATCCCACCAGCAATCCATTAGCGAAGCCATATCCAAGAGACAACAGTATGCGCCCACTCATCCTACGGCGCAAAGGCTAAGTGTGCTCCTGTCGAAGTTGCTGGTGCTGCAGTCCCTCCCTTTTACGGTGGTGGACTCTGCACCTTTCAGAAAGCTGATGGCTAGTGCCGAGCCGAGGTAGAGAGTCCCAAGCTGTCATTTCTTTGCAAAGAAGGCAGTACCAGCCCTGCACAAATTTGTTGAGCAGAAGGTGGGCCAGTCCTTGAGCCTGTCGGTGTGCACCAAAGTGCACGGCAGCGCCGACATCTGGAGCTGTAACTACGGTCAAGGACAATACATGTCCTTTACGGCCCACTTGGTGAATGTGGTTCCTGCACAGCAACTTGGACAGGTCACACCGCTTCGGCCTTCACACTCCCAGGCCATTTTGCCTGTCACAGTGTGCGACTCTGCCTCCTCATCCTCCGCCATCTCCTCAGCCTCCACTGTACGGTCAATTCTAAATGCCCCTTCAGCCTACCATGTGTGCAGGGCGCGGCACTGTCACGCTGTGCTTCACATGGTTGGCCTTGGCGAATGAAGTCACACAGGGGAGGAGCTCCTGAAATTCATTCATCAAGAAATCAAAACATGGCTTACTCCGCGAAAATTGGAAATGGGTACCATGTGACTGACAATGGGAATAACATCTTGTCTGCGCTGCGACAAGGAAGCCTGAGCCATGCGCCCTGTATGGCACACGTGTTCAACCTAGTTGTCAAGCGTTTTCTGAAGTCTTCCCCCCATCTGCAAGACATCCTAACAACGGGAAGGAAACTTTATATGCACTTCAGCCACTCCTACACCGCCAAACACACCCTTCTTGAGCTACAGCGTCAGAACAGTATCCCCCAACATAATCTGATTTGCGATGTTCCCACCCATTGGAATTCCACCCTAAATATGTTAGATCGCCTATACGAACAGAGAAAAGCCATCACTGATTTCTTGATGATTCAAGCAGATAGGGGAACTCCCCTGTGTAACTTTAATGTGAACCAGTGGCAGCTCATACGTGACACCTGCCGTTTGCTCAGGCCATTTGAGGAAGCCACTTTATTTGTCAGTCGCCAGGATTACGGCATGAACAACGTGATTCCGCTGCTTCATGTAATACAACACATGTTGGAAACCATGGCTGGTCAGGGGACTGGAGACATGGCGCATACATTTCAAGGCCACATAAACCCCGTGGGAGCTGGGGTTTTTCTGGGGGATGACTACTGGCTCTCCACCTTATTGGACCCTTGCTACCGGCACAAAATGGGGGCATTTTGAGAGGAAGAGGAAGGACAAACTGACCTACTACAAAGACATTCTACGTATTCTACGTAGTCAGTTGGCCGATGCCTATCTGCGCCATGGTCCATACTCTCGCAGGTCTGACTCGGGGGGACCTCTGCTCTCACCTTCCACTACCATGGCTGCCGGGGGGGTGGCAGGAGCAGCAGCAGCAGCTCCATCACCAGCAGCCTCAGTCTTCAGTTGTTAATGAGTAGCTTTCTGCACCCGCATAGTGAGGCTACTCATGAGCAGCAGGAAGACCTGGAGCAGGGCCTGAACCAGCAGGTCGTGTCATACCTTGAAATGACCATGCCAACGCACCTTGAGGATCCGCTGGACTTCTGGGCAGCCAAACTTAACTTGTGGCCGAAACTGGCAGATTTTGCCCTGGGAAAGCTGTCCTGCCCGGCCAGTAGTGTGCCATCTGAGCGGGTCTTTAGTGCTGCGGGGGCCATAGTAATGCCAAGGAGAACTTGTCTGTCCACGAAAAATGTGGAGAGACTCAACTTTGTGACGATGAATCAGGCATGGATCAGCTAGGATTTCCACCCACCAATAGCTGATGCATGTGAGTAGCTGATGCATGGTAGCTCCTTCTGCTGCTGCCAACTCCTGGGTGTGTCTTCAGGCAATATATGGGCTCCTAATGCTGCTGCCAACTCCTGGGTGTGTCTTTCAGGCAATATATGGGCTCCTAATGCTGCTGCCAAGTCCAGAGTGTGTCTTTCAGGCTATATATGAGCTCCCTGTGCTGCTGCCAACTCCAATGTGTTTTTCAGGCAATATATGTGCTCCTAATGCTGCTGCCAACTCCTGGGTGTGTCTTTCAGGCAATATATGGGCTCCTAATGCTGCTGCCAAGTCCAGAGTGTGTCTTTCAGGCAATATATGGGCTCCTAATGCTGCTGCTGCTCCTGCCGACTCCTGGGTGTGTCTTTCAGGCAATATATGGTCTCCTAATGCTGCTGCCAACTCCAGTGTCTCTTTCAGGAAAAATATGGGCTCCCTATGCTGCTGCCAAATCCAATGTGTTTTTCAGGCTATATATGGGTTCCCTATGCTGCTGCCAACTCCAATGTGTTTTTCAGGCAATATATGGGCTCCCTATGCTGCTGCCAACTCCAGTGTGTTTTTCAGGCAATATATGGGCTCCTAATGCTGCTGCCGCCAAGTCCTGGGTGTGTCTTTCAGGCAATATATGGGATCCCTATGCCGCTGCCAACTCCAATGTGTTTTTCAGGCAATATATGGGCTCCTAATGCTGCTGCTGCTGCTTCCGCCAACTCCTGGGGGTGTCTTTCAGGCAATATATGAGCTCCCTATGCTGCTGCCAACTCCAATGTGTTTTTCAGGCAATTAATGTGCTCCCTATGCTGCTGCCAAGTCCAGAGTGTGTCTTTCAGGCAATATATGGGCTCCTAATGCTGCTGCTGCTCCTGCCAACTCCTGGGTGTGTCTTTCCGGCAATATATGGTCTCCTAATGCTGCTGCCAACTCCAGTGTCTCTTTCAGGCAATATATGGGCTCCCTATGCTGCTGCCAACTCCAATGTGTTTTTCAGGCAATATATGGCCTCCTAATGCTGCTGCTGCTGCCAAGTCCTGGGTGTGTCTTTCAGGCAATATATGGCCTCCTAATGCTGCTGCCAACTCCAGTGTCTCTTTCAGGCAATATATGGGCTCCCTATGCTGCTGCCAACTCCAAAGAGTTTATCAGGCAATATATGGGCTCCCTATGCTGCTGCCAAGTCCTGGGTGTGTCTTTCAGGCAATATATGGGCTCCCTATGCTGCTGCTAACTCTTGGGTGTGTCTTTCAGGCAATATATGAGCTCTCTATGCTGCTGCCAACTCCAATGTGTTTTCATGCAATATATGGGCACCCTATGCTGCTGCCAAGTCCTGGGTGTGTCTTTCAGGCAATATATGGGCTCCCTATGCTGCTGCCAACTCCAATGTGTTTTTCAGGCAATATATGGGCTCCTAATGTTGCTGCTGCTGCTACCATATCCTGGGAGTGTCTTTCAGGCAATATATATCTCCTAATGCTGCTGCCAACTCCAGTGTCTTTTTCAGGCAATATATGGGCTCCCTATGCTGCTGCCAACTCCAATGAGTTTTTCAGGCAATATATGGGCTCCCTATGCTGCTGCCAACTCCAATGTGTTTTTCAGGCAATATATGGGCTCCTAATGCTGCTGCTGCTGCCAAGTCCTGGGTGTGTCTTTCAGGCAATATATGGCCTCCTAATGCTGCTGCCAACTCCAGTGTCTCTTTCAGGCAATATATGGGCTCCCTATGCTGCTGCCAACTCCAAAGAGTTTATCAGGCAATATATGGGCTTCCTATGCTGCTGCCAAGTCCTGGGTGTGTCTTTCAGGCAATATATGGGCTTCCTATGCTGCTGCCAACTCTTGGGTGTGTCTTTCAGGCAATATATGAGCTCCCTATGCTGCTGCCAACTCCAATGTGTTTTCATGCAATATATGGACACCCTATGCTGCTGCCAAGTCCTGGGTGTGTCTTTCAGGCAATATATGGGCTCCCTATGCTGCTGCCAACTCCAATGTGTTTTTCAGGCAATATATGGGCTCCTAATGCTGCTGCTGCTACCAAGTCCTGGGAGTGTCTTTCAGGCAATATATGGTCTCCTAATGCTGCTGCCAACTCCAGTGTCTCTTTCAGGCAATATATGGGCTCCCTATGCTGCTGCCAAGTCATGGGTGTGTCTTTCAGGCAATATATGAGCTCCCTATGCTGCTGCCAACTCCAATGTGTTTTCAGGCAATATATGGGCTCCCTATGCTGCTGCCAAGTCCTGGGTGTGTCTTTCAGGCAATATATGGGCTCCTAATGCTGCTGCCAACCCCAGTGTCTCTTTCAGGCAATATATGGGCTCCCTATGCTGCTGCCAACTCCAAAGAGTTTATCAGGCAATTTATAGGCCTCTAATGCTGTTGCTGCTGCCACCAAGTCCTGGGTGTGTTTTTCAGGCAATATATGAGCTCCCTATGCTGCTGCCAACTCCAATGTGTTTTTCAGGCAATATATGTGCTCCCTATGCTGCTGCCAAGTCCAGAGTGTATCTTTCAGGCAATATATGGGCTCCTAATGCTGCTGCTGCTGCCAACTCCAATGTGTTTTCAGGCAATTTATAGGCTCCTAATGCTGTTGCTGCCGCCACCAACTCCTGGGTGTGTCTTTCAGGCAATATATTAGCTCCCTATGCTGCTGCCAACTCCAATGTGCTTTTCAGGAAATATATGGGCTCTTAATGCTGCTGCCAAGTCCTGAGTGTGTCTTTCAAGCAATATATGGGCTCTCTATGCTGCTGCCAACTCCAATGTGTTTTTTAGGCAATATATGGGCTCCTGATGTTGCTGCTGCTGCTACCAACTCCTGGGTGTGTCTTTCAGGCAATTTATGGGCTCCCTATGCTGCTGCCAACTCCAATGTGTTTTTCAGGCAATATATGGGCTCCCTATGCCGCTGCTGCCTCCAAGTCCTGGGTGTGTTTTTCAGGCCATATATGGGCTCCCTATGCTGCCGCCAAGTTCTGGGTGTGTCTTTCAGGCAATATATGGGCTCTCTATGCTGCTGCCAACTCCAATGTGTTTTTTAGGCAATATATGGGCTCCTGATGTTGCTGCTGCTGCTGCCAACTCCTGGGTGTGTCTTTCAGGCAATTTATGGGCTCCCTATGCTGCTGCCAACTCCAATGTGTTTTTCAGGCAATATATGGGCTCCCTATCCCGCTGCTGCCTCCAAGTCCTGGGTGTGTTTTTCAGGCCATATATGGGCTCCCTATGCTGCCGCCAAGTTCTGGGTGTGTCTTTCAGGCAATATATGGGCTCCCTATACTGCTGCCAACTCCAATGTGTTTTTCAGGCAATATATGGGCTCCTAATGCTGCTGCCAACTCCAGTGTCTCTTTCAGGCAATATATGGGCTCCCTATGCTGCTGCCAACTGCAATGTGTTTTTCAGGCAATATATGGGCTCCTTATGCGGCTGCCAAGTCCTGGGTATGTCTTTCAGGCAATATATGGGCACCCTATGCTGTTGCCAAGTCCTTGGTGTGTTTTTCAGGCAATATATGAGCTCCCTATGCTGCTACCAAATCCAATGTGTTTTTCAGCCAATATATGAGCTCCTAATGCTGCTGCCAACTCCTGGGTGTGTCTTTCAGGCAATATATAAGCTCCCTATGGTGCTGCCAACTCCAATGTGTTTTTCTGGCAATATATGGGCTCCCTATGCTGCTGCCAACTCCTGGGTGTGTATTTCAGGCAATATATGGGTTCCGTATGCTGCTGCCAACTCCAGGGTTTGTTTTTCAGGCAATATATGGGCTCCTAATGCTGCTGCCAACTCCTATGTGTCTTTCAGGCAATATATGGGCTCCCTATGCTGCTGCCAAATTCAGGGTGTGTTTTTCAGGCAATATATGGGCTCATCATGCTGTTGCTGCTGCCAAGTCCTGGGTGTGTCTTTCAGGCAATATATGGGCTCCCTATGCTGCTGCCAACTCCTGGGTGTGTCTTTCATGCAATATATGAGCTCCCTATGCTGCTGCCAACTCCAATGTGTTTTTCAGGCAATATATGGGCTCCTTATGCTGCTGCCAAGTCCTGGGTGTGTTTTTCATGCAATATATGAGCTCCCTATGCTGCTGCCAACTCCAATGTGTTTTTCAGGCAATATATGGGCTCCTGCTGCTGCTGCTGCCGCCAACTCCTGGGTGTGTCTTTCAGGCAATATATGAGCTCCTAATGCTGCTGCCAACTCCTAGGTGTGTCTTTCAGGCAATATATGAGCTCCCTATGGTGCTGCCAACTCCAATGTGTTTTTCAGGCAATATATGGGCTCCTGGGTGTGTTTTTCAGGCAATATATGGATTCCTTATGCTGCTGCCAACTCCAGGGTGTGTTTTTCAGGCAATATATGGGCTCCTAATGCTGCTGCCAACTCCAATGTGTCTTTCAGGCAATATATGGGCTCCCTATACTGCTACCAAATTCAGCTGATGCCACCTTAAGGCTCTGTAATTGGGCCTCTCTGCAACAGCAAATCTAATAGTGATGCCTCTGATCTGCATGTCATACTTCTTTACAATAGTATTTCACTAACCCAGCATGCATCGTATGCATGTTACAGCCAAGCACAAAGTTCTGCAACCCTATGGAGGCTCTCGGACGCCCAGAAGTAGCTGTTTTTAATAGCGATGCGTCGCAAATAAATTCGGACAACCTCCAAGACAAGATCCTGAACCCAGGACTTTGTAACTGTTTGTGATCCTGGACTATGGGGTCAATTTAGCACCAGGTGAAAAACATTGGAGTGATTCAGCACCAAAAGTAAACGGAACAATTTTTCACCTAGTTCTGAATAACCCCAAGGTAGACAATGAAATTTAATGGCAGTTTCCTCTCCTAAGTAGATTGCTTTTTTCACCTGTGCTGAATTGACTTAATATTAATGTTGTGTCATGTCATGCAGGAAATCCTTGGCACAAGGTGCACATGTGCAAAGTTAGTTACTTAACAATTTGGTAAATATTACACAGATGCCACTCCCAAAACAGCCTCTAACAATAAGTCATCACAAATGGCCAAACAGTCATAGTAACCCGGAAGACCAAACCAATAAAAACAATATTTACATCCTTATTGAATACAAAAAAATCATCACAAGATGCTATACAATTTTAGAATCAATTAAAATAAACATATGCCACAGATAGACAATACCAACAGAACCAGAGGCAGAGGCAGGGGGAGAAAAATAGTATATCTATCAAAATATACTATACTCAAAATACATCATCCAAACCCTACCTATGACCCGGATCAGCTATACGTGATAAGACCATATATACCTATGTGTCACGGACCAGGTGGAGCGGACTCGGGTGTGGATCCGCTTTAACTGTGGGACCGATGGCGGGTAACGTGTCAGGGGAGCGGAGTCTAAGGAGCCACCGGTATTCACCAGAGCCCACCGCACGGCAGGTTGGTCTTGTGCGGCGAGTGACCCCCAGGTCGCTACCCCCCAACAGTGGCCCAGTCCCACAGTCAGCCGAGGTTCAGCGAGGTTCACAAGTGGCAGGCAAAAGGCGTAGTAAGTACAGGCAGAGATCGGGGCTGGCAGCACAGGTTCGCAGTAAAGGTGAGTAGCCGAGGTCGGGGCAGGCAGCAAAGGTTCAGAGTCGGGGACAGGCAGAGGTCGGTACATGGGTGAGCAATCCCAGAATGTCTGACTTTCAACAAGCATGGAGAGACCAAGGTCCGGCACTGAAGGAAGGAAGTGCCTCTTTAAATAGGAGAAGTTTTGGATGACCAGGCACCAATCAGTGCTGTACAGGCCCTTTAAATCTCAGGAATCTAGTGCGCTCATCCTCTAGTGGACGGCGACGTGCACGCACCTGAGCATGTGAGAAGGAAGCATTGGGGGAAGGGAGACAGCTGGGAACAGCCATGAGGGAAGTGCTGCAAAATGGATGACGGCTGGATGCAGTCATGGAGGTAGGTGAAGTGCTGCTAGATGGGCGTGCAGTTTTCGCCCTAACAGTACCCCCCCCCCCCCCTTGGGTCTCCCCTTCTTCTTGGGGCCAAGAAAATCCGAGATGAGACTACGGTCTAGAATATTCTCTTCGGGCTCCCAAGATATTTCTTCAGGTCCACAGCCTTCCCAGTCAACTAAAAAATATCTTTTACCCCTGGAGAGCTTAGGGTCCAGGATCTCTTTCACCGTAAAGGCATCCTCAGTACCAGAGATTGGGGCAGGCACCAAGGTTTTAGGAGAGAATCGATTGACAATAACTGGCTTCAACAGGGAAACGTGGAAAGAATTGGGAATTCGCAGTGGTGTTGGTAGGTGTAGCTTATAACAAACTGGATTGATCTGTTGTTTTATCTTATAAGGACCCAGGTAACGGGGGCCCAATTTGTAGCTAGGAATTTTGAAGCGGATGTATTTTGCCGACAGCCACACCTTATCTCCTGGAGAATAAACAGGCGGAGCTCTTCTCCTTTTATCAGCGCTAACCTTCATACAGGTGGAAGCTTGACAAAGGGAACACTGTGTTTCTTGCCAGATGGTGGAGAAATCCTGTGTGATGTCATCCACGGCGGGCACTCCGGAGGACGTGGATAAAGGCAGAGGCGGAAGGAGTTGACGGCCGTACACCACCAAAAACGGGGACTTCCTCGTGGACTCAGAATCCTTAAAATTATATGAGAATTCTGCCCAAGGCAACAGATCGACCCAATCTTCTTGACGCGCAGAAACAAAATGGCGAAGATAATGCCCGAGAATCAGGTTGACTCTTTCCACCTGGCCGTTAGACTGGGGATGATAAGCGGAGGAAAAGTCCAGTTTAATTTTCATTTGTTTACAAACAGCTCTTCAGAACTTGGACACAAACTGCACCCCTCTGTCTGAGACAATGTGTGAAGGTAATCCATGAAGTCGAAGTATTTTGCCAACAGAGAAGCTGACAGGAGACCGGGCAAAGGAACAAAATGCGCCATTTTAGAAAACCTATCCACTACCACCCAAATAACAGTATTGCCATGCAAAGAAGGGAGGTCGGTAATATAGTCCATAGCAATGTGTGTCCATGGGGTATCCGGAATAGGAAGAGGATGGATTAGGCAAACAGGCCTTTGGCGAGGGGTTTTGTCGCGAGCGCAGGTGGTACAGGCCTGAACGAATTCGGTCACATCCTTTTCAAAAGAAGGCCACCAATAATATCTAGAAATTATAGAACAAGATTTCCTGATACCGCCATGGCCAGCTACATGGGAAGAATGCCACCATTCTAATATTTTGCGACGTTGGTGAGCTGGCACAAAGGTCTTTCCCGGCGGCGCTTGTACAAGAGTAGTGGGAGCAGAGTGGACAAGGCGTTCAGGCGAGATGATATGTTGTGGGGTGGATTCTACACCAGAGATGTCAGAGGAGCGAGAAAGGGCGTCCGCCCTGATGTTCTTAGCGGCTGGCCGGAAGTAGATTTGAAAATCGAATCGAGCGAAAAGCAACCACCAACGAGCTTGTCGTGGATTCAATCGCTGGGCAGTTTCTAAATAAGATAGATTTTTGTGATCAGTATAGATGGATACTTGATGGGCAGAACCTTCTAAGAGGTGTCTCCACTCCTCCAACGCCAACTTGATGGCAAATAGCTCCCGATCTCCAATGGAGTAATTCCTCTCAGCTGGAGAAAAGGTCTTCGAAAAGAACCCGCAGGTGAGAATTCTGCCAGTAGACGATTTTTGAGTGAGCACTGCTCCGGCTCCAATGGAGGAGGCATCTACTTCTAGGGCAAAAGGCCGAGATGGATCTGGCCTAGACAACACCGGTGCAGAAGAGAAGGCCTTTTTTAGAGCAATGAAGGCCTCTTCCGCCTAAGGAGGCCAAGACTTAGAATTGGCGCTTTTCTTCGTGAGGGCCACAATAGGCGCCACTACAGTGGAGAAGTGAGGAATAAACTGCCGATAGAAATTGGTGAAGCCCAGAAAACGCTGAATAGCTCGCAGGCCAATAGCACGGGGCCAATCCAGAACTGCTTTTAATTTGCTGGGGTCCATCTGAAGACCAGGAGCAGAAACAATATATCCAAGAAAGGGTAAGGCGGTTTGATCAAAAAGACACTTCTCCAACTTGGCGTAAAGATGGTGTTGACGGAGACGAGACAGGACTTGCCGGACGTGACCGTGATGTTCTTCTAGATTAGATGAAAAGATGAGTATATCATCCAAATATACAACTACACAGGAGTAAATCAAATCCCAAAAGATGTCATTTACGAATTCCTGGAATACTGCGGGTGCATCACCAAATATTCAAAGTGGCCATCGTGGGTATTGAAGGCGGTCTTCCATTCATCGCCCTCACGTATACGTATCAAATTATAGGCTCCCCTCAGGTCAAGCTTGGTGAAGACCCTGGCCCCACGCAGTCGGTCACATAATTCGGCAATCAAGGGCAAAGGGTAGCGATTTTTAACGGTAATCTTATTGAGGCCGCGGTAATCAATACAAGGGTGAAGAGAGCCATCTTTTTTCGCCACAAAGAAGAACCCCGCGCCTGCTGGAGAGGAAGACTTCCGTATGAACCCTTTATGAAGATTTTCTCGAATATACTCCGACATGGCTTGAGTCTCAGGAGCCGAGAGAGGGTAAATTCGGCCATGAGGAGGAGTGGTCCCCGGTAGGAGGTCTATAGGGCAATCGTAGGGGCGATGAGGCGGAAGTACCTCCGCTTGTTTCTTGCAGAATACATCAGCATAGGTCAGGTAGATCTCAGGCAAGCCAGGTAATGGTGCTGAAGCAGGAATGGGTCGAACAGGAACAGACTTCAAGCACCTCTTAAAGCACGCTGCACCCCAAGTCTTGATATCGGCGGTGGTCCAGTCAAGTGTGGGATCATGACGTTGGAGCCAAGGAAGGCCTAGAAGAATCTGAGAGGTGCAATTAGGGAGGACGTAGAACTCAACATTCTCTTGATGGAAGAGCCCAATTTTTAATTGGAGGGGAACGGTGCAATAGCGCACAGTACAGTCCAGCCTGTCACCATTGACTGAGGCGATAAATAGGGATGTTGCAAGGCGATTCACAGGGATATTATGTTTATTGATCAAGGCAGCCTCTATAAAGTTCCCTGCAGAGCCCGAGTCCAAAAAGGCGGTTAAATTCAGGGAGGTGGATGGTGAGATGGAAAGTTGAACAGGAACAGTGAGCCGTGGAGAGGAAGCACATACACCCAGGGACGCCTCTCCCACCGCCACTAGGTGCGCCCGTTTCCCTGACGTGGAGGGCGAATAGGACAGTCCTTCAAAAAATGCTCAGAACCACCGCAGTACAGACAAAGGTTCTCGTTCCTTCTGCGAGTTTTCTCCAATTGGGTCAAGCGGAATCGATCGACCTGCATGGCCTCCTCACTGGGAGGAACATTTGCAGACAAAGGGTTTTGAAATACTGGATCCAAACGGGATGCCTTTCATCAAAGCGCACATCAATGCGTGTCGCCAGATTGATGAGATCAGTGAGAGATGAAGTCACGAGCCGCAAGAGCATCCTTAATTTTACTAGAAAGTCCTATCTTGAAGCAGGCACACAAGGCCTCATTATTCCAAGACAATTCGGAGGCAAGAGTGCGGAACCGAATGGCGTATTCACCAACGGACAACTGGCCCTGGACCAAGTTCAAAAGGGACGATTCAGCAGATGAAGCCCGGGCAGGTTCCTCAAAGACCTGGCGAAACTCTGAGACAAAGGTGTGAATACTGGAAGAGACAGGGTCATTGCAATCCCACAAGGGAGTGGCCCAGGCCAAAGCCTTTCCCGAAAGCAAACTGATGACAAAGGCCACCTTAGCTCGTTCAACAACTCCAAGTGCAGGGAACATTGGACAAGGAATCCTCGGCATAACTTGGCATCCCCATCATATTTTGCCGGCAAGGAGAGACAGATTCTGGCAGAAGATGCTACCGGGGGCTGTGGCGGTAATGCTGGAGCCGGTGATAGAACTTACTGTTGCTGAATCATTAATAATTGCTGCATCATGGCAGAGAGTTGATTAATCTGGAGGGTCTGCATAGCCACTATAGCAGGCAATTCAGTGGCATCCGGCAGCGGCACCTCAGCGGGATCCATGGCCGGATCTTACTGTCACGGACCGGGTGGAGCGGACTCGGGTGTGGATCCGCTTTAACTGTGGGACCATTGCGGGTACCGTGTCAGGGGAGTGGAGTCTAAGGAGCCACCGGTATTCACCAGAGCCCACCGCAAGGCAGGTTGGTCTTGTACGGCGAGTGACCCCCAGGTCGCTGCCCCCCAACAGCGGCCCAGTCCCACAGTCAGCCGAGGTTCAGCGAGGTACACAAGTGGCAGGCAAAAGGCGTAGTAAGTACAGGCAGAGATCGGGGCTGGCAGCACAGGTTCGCGGTAAAGGTGAGTAGCCGAGGTCGGGGCAGGCAGCAAAGGTTCAGAGTCGGGGACAGGCAGAGGTCGGTACACGGGTGAGCAATCCAAGAATGTCTGACTTTCAACAAGCATGGAGAGACCAAGATCTAGCACTGAAGGAAGGAAGTGCCTCTTTAAATAGGAGAAGTGGATGCAGGATTGGATGACCAGGCACCAATCAGTGCTGTACAGGCCCTTTAAATCTCAGGAATCTAGTGCGCTCGCCCTCTAGTGGACGACGACGTGCGTGCACCTGAGCATGTGAGAAGGAAGCATTGGGGAAAGGGAGACAGCTGGGAACAGCCATGAGGGAAGTGCTGCAAAATGGATGACGGCTGGATGCAGCCATGGAGGTAGGTGAAGTGCTGCTAGATGGGCGTGCAGCGCTCGCCCTAACACTATGTACTTGCCAATGTGACTAACCAGCCAAATATTCAATTTGACTCATGTCAAAAAAACTGTGCCCCTAACCTAACTAGTTATGAGCAGCAACACACTGTGTCTGAAGCCCTAATAGGGCTTAACCCCTACACAAAACAATAGGGTCAATTCACAGCCTTTGTTCAACACATTTACGCATCAAAAAGTGTGTGAATGCGTATTATTTGCATATTTTTTTTGTACTTTTAAGCTTCTGGTGGGTTATTTTGGACGTATATGTATGTTTGCGTAAGTGTGTTTCAGCCTTTTCGCGCAGAAGTCTACTGCATGTTTTCCCCATGTTGTTTTCCTGTTTTAGAGTATAATACATGATTAGTATGGGCTTGTGCATCATTCACAGCCCTGATTAGCCCTGATTCCCCCTCCACATATGCCAATAAAACGGCTTCACTTACAGGCTCATTTTCCTGGCGGGAGTGCAGTGGCGTGGTGCATGAGATCGCGGTCCAAGCAATGGTCAAGCAGGCATGACCTAATGGTTTGGCTGTCTTCAATTTTTTGGCGAACGGCTCATTCCAGAGGCTGGCCACCCTCTCTGTGGGCATGTCCCAACTTACAATCAGCCGTACTCTCAATAAATTTCTTGACAGCATGGCTACCTTGGTGGACAAGTATATATGTTTGGGATAAACTTTCTATGTGGGTGAGAATGGCGCTTGATATGTTGGTGTAGCTGCTACCTGTTCAGATGGCTAGGCTGAAAGTTGCAAGTTGGATAGGTATAGATGTAGGATAGAACACAGGCAGCACAGGGTTAAATTCTTTGCTGCACCAGGTCTTACCTCCCGCTTACATCCCACTCTGCTGCGGCACAACTATAAGGGTCCTATAAGTCCTGGACCCTTATAAGTGTGCCACAGCACAGTGACACACAGAAGTCTGAGATCTTTAATGCCAGCCCAACTGCTCACCTAAGAGACATTCTTATTTCCACAAGTGGTGGAGCAGACCTTTGACTTTCTAAAGACCCAGTTCCAGTGCCTGGACCATACTGGGAGGGGGGGGGGAGGGGCCCTGGAGTACCAGCCCCAGAAAGTTATCAAAATCATTGTGGCGTGTATGCTACTGCACAATTTTGCCCTCCTGGAGAAGGTTCCCCTATATTGGGATGTGTCACTCTCTACAGCTCTTCTTGATGTTCCAGCAGACCCTTTGGGGCGGGGCTTATGATGTCACTCCCGGGTGTCGTCCTTGCTCCGGGCTGTCATTTCTATCACTTGTCATCGCTGGCCACAGGAGGGGGAAGGCAGGTGATGATCTGATCACCTGCCTCCCCCCTCAAATGGCCAGCGATGACACCATCTGTCATTGGATCAGTGAGGGACACAGGAGCTGAGGATCAGAGGTGAGTAAAGTACAAAAAATGGTTTTATTTTTTAATAAAGTCATTTTTTATTCTGTGTGTGTGTTTTTTTTACTGTTAACCCTTTGTGAACTGGTAAGGGATCCATGAGATACCTATACCAGTTCACAAGGCTGGGGGCTGGCAAGCCACCTGCGGCTAGCGGGTGACTTGCCATTAATCCCCGGCACCCCAAATTACCTGGCTCCCCAAAGGCCGGGGGGGCAGAAGAGCCCAGGCCTCACAAAGGCTATGTGGGCTTGTAGCCTGCAGGGCCAGGGGCCGCCAAAGCTGGCCCCTGCTCCCTGCCTGTTCTATAACAAAGCTGGCCCTGGGCCGGTAATGTTGGGTAGGGGGGACCCTACGCCATTTTTTTGTGGGATTTTTAAGAGTTTTTAACCCTTAAAATTCCCCCCAAAAATGGGGTCCCCACCCTATGTCATTTTTTTTTAAATGAACCCTATGTTACCTGTCACCCAGAAGGTAAAAAAGGCTTCCAGCAGCAGCAGGAGTGCTGAAGCCAAAGTGATCAGCGTGGGACCCAGTGCCCAGGGATAGATGGGAGGTAAGTATTAAAAGAAATTTTTTTTTTTTAATTCTGTGTGTCAGTGTGTTTTCTTTACATTTAACCCTTTGTGAACTGGTAAGGGATCTATGAGACCCCTATACAAGTTCACAAGGCTCTGAGTCTGGCAAGTCACCTGCGGCCAGCGGGTGACTTGCCATTAACTCTGAGCCCCCCATTACCTTCCTCCCCAAAGCCCAGGGGGGGGGGCAGAAGAGCCTGTGGCCATAAGCTATGCCGGCTTGTAGCCTGCAGGGCCAGGGGCCACCAAAACTGGCCCCTACGCTCTGTTCTACAAGCCCCATAGCTGGTCCCAGGGCTGGTTATGCTGGGTAGGGGGGACCTCACACCATTTTTTTGGAGGAGAGATTTTTAGGGGTTTTTAACCCTTAAAATTCCCCTGGGAAGCGGGACCCAACAACAATTTTTTTTAATTTAACCCTTTATAGTGTGGATAGTAGTTGTATTTTATTTGTAAATGTTTCAGTTTGGGGGAGTTCCTGGACAGGAACAGGGGGGCTACCGATACATATGTGGTACTGTTGTAATTAGGAAAAATGGGGCTTTCAAATGCAATATCATTTTCTTTAGTAAAATAAATTGTTAATTTAAAATAAATGAGACAATTTAAAAGAAATAATAATTTTTATTTTTTTTAGTTTTTTGACTAAAAAATATATATTGAATATTTTAAAAAACAGTAAAAAAAATTACAAACATATTTCATGTTAAAGCCCAAACTCTGCCTCAAAAAAATATATAAAATTTTCCTGGAAATTCCTGCAAAAATTACGGTTAAACATATAGCACACAATGGTGAAAAAATGACCTGTCAACAGAGGGTGACAAAATTTCAAATAGGCTGGCAATTAAAAGGGTTAATAGTACTTGTTGGGTATTGTTCTGTTCAGGGGACCTTGCGCTTTCAGACTTAGCTTGTTTTTTCTTGTTTGCATATTGATATTTTAGGGAAAGGTGTTTTTTATTCAGTTTTTTTTTTGCATTTTTTAGGGAAACCCTGTGCAACCATAGAATTCTTTGAAGGATTACTTCCAGAAGGCTGAGCCCACTACAACAAGCTGGGTACGCTTAGAAAGCTTAACATGTGTACTTTCAGAATATATATGGTTTATGGGGGATATTCTAAATGTAAAGGGTTGTTTTGGTTGAAAAATTGCAAGGTGCGCACTTTGTCAGCAGGGCTGAAATCTTAAATTGAAATTATTTTTACGCACATGCTTTACTTTGGGGTGTTTGCCAACTCTTTCCTTGACAGGACCTATGCATGTTGGGTATTGTTCTGTTCGAGGGATGTTGTTTTTTTTTTCTAACTTGTTTTTTCTTGCTTACATATTGTTTTTTAGGAAAATGTGGCTTTGATTCTGTTTTTTTATTCTTTTTTTTAGGGAAACCCTGTGCAACCAAATTATTAATTGAGGGATTACTTCCAGAAAACTGCACCCATGTCAACAAGCCTGGTACGCCTAGAAAGCTTGAGGTGTGTACTTCCAGAGAATATATAGTTTGTAGGGGTATTTCCAATTGTAAAGGGTTGTTTTTCTCGAAAAACTGCATGGCGCGAATAGCGCGTAGCATAGTTGTATTTTATCTGAAAATCTCCTAAAGCGCTGTTTCAGTTTGGGGGAGTCTCCTGGGCAGGAAAGGGTGTCTACCAATACATATGTGGTACCGATGTAACCAAGAGAAATGGGGCTTTTACACACAATAAGATTTTATTGACAAACTTACATTTTGTAACAATACACTACAAATTGTAAAATATATATATATTTTTGCACATATTTTACCCAAAAATATTGAAAATAAACCATAAAAATGACAAACAAGACATTTATGTTAAAGCCCAGACTCTGCTGAAAAAATCTATGTATAATTTCCTTGGGAGATCCCTAGAAATCCCTTCAAAAATCACAGTTGAACATGTGGCAAAATAGTGCAAAATGGTCTGGCAACAAGGGTGACAAAATCTCCAGATAGGCTGGCAGCGAAAGGGTTAACCCTTTCAGTGCCAAGCACGTACCCCTCGATTCAAAGAGCAAAAGTTAATTGGTTTCGGATCGAGAATCGTAAGTTTGGGTGGGTGTAAGTCATTTTTTCCTGTTTTTTTGGCCATTTCCGACTCGCACGAGCCTACGTACGAATGCGTATATGCTCTTACGATCATCGGAAGTTCATTCCTAAATTTTAGGATCAAAACGTAAAACTTAGGATCAAATCCTAAAACTTAGGATCAAAACATAAAACTTAGGATAATCGTATGAGTTTAGGTGTGATTCAGAGAACAGTTTTCAAACCTCTAAATACGTTTTAAAAGAAAGCCACTGCCGACACCTTTTAGCAGTCGGATTGCTGTTCTTGAACAGGTTTTTTGGCTATGTGGAGGAGTCTGCGCGTCTTGAGCTCCAATGAACTGCATGTATCAGCATGGCCGAGGCCATAAATTGTATGGCAATGCATACCTGATTCATGTATGCCTTATAAAAGCATTTTAATGTGGACCTTAATTAGTCCTTTGCATGTAAACCTTTATTTTCCAATATATTTGCGTTAATTAAAGAAACTTATGTCCTTTGTTATTTATTTTTAAATTGATGTACTAGAATAATATTTTTAGATTGCATTTATTGGTGTAGTTGTTTACCTTTGCTTTGTTTAATTATTTAAGCACATCTTTGGTCAGATGCATCACACTTACTGAGGAGAGGAGAGCGGGATAAAGTGCAGGATGTGGGTTACTGCTGTATTTTGCACAGACACAGCAGAGCTGGGGGCACGGAAAGGTCAGAAATCAAAGAATGCAGAGCAACACAGTCACAAGGCCCTTTCTGTTTGCAGGCTGCCCGAGAATACCTGAGCCGCCATCTTGGCTGTTTCTAGGCTCATAACATGCTGAAGTTGCTGGGTGTTTTTTAATTTTTGAGAGCAAATCTGTATGTAGAGGGTGTGGGTAACCACACCCAAAATTTTAAGTTGTACCATTTGAAGCCAAAATATTAAAATTAAATCCACAAGTAAAAAATGCAAGTTAACTAAAAATTAAACAAAGTAAGATTTACTTATGCAAATGCATTCATTAATGGTTGGTTACTACAAAATGAATGAAATAAAGAAAAATAAAAGACCAAATATTTAGAATGCACTTTAATGAGGTAAGTTTGTAGTGCGCAGCCACAAGATCAGAAGGATTTACGTCCAGACAAAAAAGGAAAAAGGGCAAAACCAATGTTGCAACCTGAGAAATGAAACGGAAAATTCAGGATGGAAACTGACATAGGTCTGATCCCCGAACTGCCATACGAACGGACGTACATTTTAGGATAGAAACGTATTTGCTTATAGAATCACTCGCAAGTTCATACGAACGCACGAGCGTACGGGAAAAATAGGATGATCGGCACCAAAATCAAAGCTGTTACATGTTTCTTTGAATCGACCCTGTAGTTTCTACGTGCTCGCTTCCACTCCACTTAAGTGCCAAGCACTTAGAATCTATGTGCTTGACTTTCCCCCCTGCTAGCAAAAAAAATAAAAATCAAAAATACTCACCTGACGTTGGATCCAGCCGATCCCCCGTGGGGGGTCGGATGGCTCCAGGAGAGCCCCCGGAATAGCCCCCCCCATTTGGCAGCAGCAGCTGCTAACTGTAAAAAAAAATAAAATAAAAATGACATTTACTTACCTGCAGTCGTGCTGCCTCCCTCCGGGTTTCCTCTTCACTGGGGGGGCCTCCGATTGCCCCCCCCCAGCCTCTTCAGCTTCAGCCTCTCCTCCTCCTCTCCCGACAGGCGCCGCCATCTTGCTGTTAAGCCCCGCCCCTTGTGACGTCACTCCCGGGTGTCTTGCTGCCTCTCCTCGGCTCAGCTGTCAGATGCCCTGGTGATCGCTGGGCAGCGCAGTGGAGGGGCAGGGAATGCTCTGATCCCCTGCCCCCCCTCCTCTGGTCAGCGATCACCAGGGCATCTGACAGCTGATGAACACAGGAGCTGACAATCGGGTGAGGTGAGTAGTTTTTTTTTTTTTTTAATAAATAAAAATTTTGTGTCTGTCTTTTTTTTTTACTGTTAACCCTTTGTGAACTGGTAAAGGGGTCCATGAGACCCCTTATAGCAGTTCACAAGGCTAGGGGCTGGCAAGTCACCTGCAACTAGCGGGTAGCTTGCCATTAACCCCCGCACCCCCAATTACCTGCCTCCCCAAATCCCAGGGGGGGCAGAAGAGCCCGGGCCCACACAGGGTATGTGGGCTCGTAGGCTGCAGGGTGGGGGGCCACAAAAGCTGGTCCCTCCACTCTGTTCCTACAAGCCCCCATAGCTGGTCCCGGGCTGATTATGATGGGTAAGGGGGACCCTACGTCCTTTTTTCTTACATTTTAAGGGTTAGGGTTAGCCTAACCCTTAAAATAAAAAAAAAATGGGTTCCCCCCCTGGGAGGGGGACCTTACGTCATTTTTATTTTATTTTTAAGGGTTAGGGTTAGCTTAACCCTAACCCTTAAAATTAAAAAAAAAAATGGGTTCCCCTCTACGTCATTTTTTTTATTTTTAAGGGTTAGCCTAACCCTAACCCTTAAAATTAAAAAAAAAATTTTTATGGGTGAGGGTTAGGGTTAGGCTAACCCTAACCCTAACCCTTAAAAAAAAATGACGTACGGTCCCCCCTCCCGGGGGGGGGGGGGGGGGGACCCATTTTTTTTTAATAACCCTAACCCTTAAAATTCCCCCCCAAAAAAATGGGCTCCCCCCCCCCCCCCCCCGGAGGGGGGACCCTGCGTCATATATATATTTTTTTTTTAAGTGTTAGGGTTAGGCTAACCCTAATCCTTAAAAATAAAAATGATGTAGGGGCCCATTTTTTTGGGAATAACCGTAACCCTTAAAATTCCCCCAAAAATGGGTCTCTCCCCCCCCCCCCCGGGGAGTTGGGACCCTACGTCATTTTTATTTTTAAGGGTTAGGGTTAGCCTAACCCTAACCCTTAAAATTCCAAAAAAATTACATAGGGTCCCCCCTCCCGGGGGGGGGGGGGGGGTTCCCCATTTTGTTGGGGGGAATTTTAATTTTTGTATTTTTTTTATTTTTAAGGGTTAGGGTTAGCCTAACCCTAACCCTTAAAATTCCCCAAAAAAAGGGGTCCCCCCCCCTTGGGGACCCTATGTCATTTTTTTTTTAATTAACCCCTTATGTTTAAAGTGTGGATAGTTATTTGTAAATGTAATAAAGTGCTCTTTTCAGTTTGGGGGGTCTCCAGGGCAAGAATTGGGGGGCTATGATACATATGTGGTACTGTTGTAATCGGGAGAAATGGGGCTATCACATGCAATATGGTTTTCATTAAAAAAAAAGGTTTTATTTAAAATAAAGGAGACAATTGTCTAAAAAATATATATTTTTTGTTTTTTTTTTAAGCAGAAATATTCAAAAAACAGTAGAAAAATTACAAACAAGACATTTCATGTTAAAGCCTAAACTCTGCTGCAAAAAATGTATATGTAATGTATATAATTTTTCTGGAAGTTCCAGCAAAAATCACGGTTAATCATGCCGCAAAATGGGGAAAAATGACCTGTCAACAGAGGGTGACAAAGCTTCAAGTAGGCTGACAATTAAAAGGGTTAATAGTAACTATGCATGTTGGGTATTTTTCTGCTCGGGGGACCTTGTGCTTTCAGATTTAGCTTGATTTTTCTTGTTTGCATATTGATATTTTAGGAAAACATGGTCTTTATTCTGCTTTTTCTATAATTGTTTATAGGGAAACCCTGTGCAACCTAAGAATTCTTCAATGGATTACTTCCAGAAAGATGAGCCCACTACAACAAGCTCACTACTCTTAGAAAGCTTAACATGTGTACTTTCAGGGAATATATGGTTTATTGGGATATTCTAAATTTAAAGGGTTGTTTTGGTTGAAAAATCGCAAAGTGCGCACTTTGTCTGCAGAGCTGAAATTTTTAAGTAAAATTACTGTTATGCGCATGCTTTACTTTGGGGTGTTTGGCAACTCTTCCCTTGACAGTACCTATGCATGTTGGGTATTGTTCTGTTCGGGGGATGTTGCTTTTCAGATTCTACTTGTTTTTTTCTGTTTGCATATAGTTTTTTTTTAGGAAAATTTGGCTTTGATTCTTCTTTTTTATTCTTTTTTAGGGAAACTCTGTGCAACCAAAGAATTGATTGAGGGATTACTTCCAGAAAATTGCGCCCATGTCAACAAACCTGGTACGCCTAGAAAGCCTGAGGTGTATACTTCCAGAGAATATACAGTTTGTGGGGGTATTTCAAATTTAAAGGGTTCTTTTTCTGGAAAGACATCAAGGTGAGCTTAGCACGGTGCATAGTTGTATTTTATCTGAAAATCTTCTAGGCAGGAAAGGGTGTCTACCAATACATATGTGGTAACGCTGTGACCGGGATTAATTGGGGTTTCACATGCAATAAGATTTTATTGACAAAGTTACATTTTTTATTACAAAAAACACTACAAATTGCAAAAAATAGATTTTTTTTTATTTTTTTGCACATATTTCACCCAAACGTATTGAGAATACACCTAAAAAATTACAAACAAGACATTTCATGTTAAAGCCCAGACTCTGCTGAAAAAAAAAATATATCATTTTCCTGGGAAATCCCTGGGAATCCCTTCAAAAATCACATTTGAACATGGGGAGCGCAAAATAGTGCAAAATAGTCTGGAACCAAGGGTGACAAAAACTCCAGGTAGGCTGGCAACGAAAGGGTTAAAGGTACTCTGTAAGCAATAGGAATAATAGGGATTAGTCATCATTCGATTGTGGACACTGGGAGAGAGGAAGAAGGCTGATGAGAATGCCTGTCTTACAAACCCCGCCCATTATGCTGATTATTATGCTGCATAACTGTACCAAGTGCCACACCCAAATATTTCAAAAGATGAATGATAGGGTGAAACTATAAACCTTGTTATCTCAGTCATTTTTTTCTTTAGTTTAAACACAATGGTCTAACAATTGTCTTTGCCTTCTGTATCCCTTTAAGAAAAATTAATGATCCCCAACTATGCACAGCATTATCGAAGCAAGACATGGTACACAAACCACCACAACACGATGTGCAGAAAGGAAGACCGGTAAACTGCCAGAGCAAAAATCAAAAGGTGAAAGAAAAGAAAGGAAAAAAAAAAAAAAAATTGGTACAGCCCTTCATGATATCCCTACAGAAGGAGATCAATATGAGGATGAGAATATTGCCAACAAACAGCGGAAATTTGAGCGAGATCAGAATGATTTCACCAACAACAAAGCCTATTGGTGGAGACACATATTGAACAGAAGGTTTAATTTTGGAGAACATAAAATGACCCGAAACCAAGCAGTGGGGGAGGCAACAGGAGGTCATAATCTGTCAGTCAAAGTGATCAAAGTGATCTGAGCAATAATTTTTCTTTATCTTCAGAAAGGGAATCAGAAGGGGAAGGGGGCACAGGCATCAGCAGCAGCGCAGTGAAATCAAATAAACACAACGTTTATGCAAACCAGACAGACCAAACATCTGAGAATGGAGAACCAAACACAGGAGGGGACATCTCCCAGAAACTAGAAATAATCTGTCTGAACGCAGTCTCTCACCCACCAAGAGGTCAGTATTATCCAAAGGGTTATCCTTTTTCTCCACTGGTACCTTGGATATGTTTGAATTATTTAAAGATTAATTATTTTTTTAGGAAATTATAACTTAAGAAATTCTTCACTGACAGTACTACTACCATCTGACAGTCAGTGGGGTGATGGGGAACAACATTTCATTTCGGACATGATGACCAGTGCCCAGGCGATTTAGACTAATAAAACCAGGACCACTAATTTCACTCACTCTTCACCAATATTGCACATGAACATCCGATCCATGCTGTCAAATAATTTCTATGTGCTGTCAAACACCAAATCCTTTGAGTTATCTGATTTTCACGAGTTTTTAGTTGCGCCTTTTCAGTTTGAATTAGAACAGAATTTCTTAATTTTTGATCTAAAATTCTACCTACAGACTGCTGGTACAATGGGGGCATGTTGCGCCCCCTCGGTTGACAACCGGTTTCTGGGGTGATGGGTGAAGGAGGTTGTGTTTGGGGCCTTGATGAAACTGTACCACCCCTATCTTCTGGGGTGGTAACATTTCATCAAGGACATTCTGTTTTTCTGGGAGGGGAGGGCCCCTCCCCACTATGTGAAAAGTCAGCACATTGAATACTAATTATTTAAATATTTATTTTACCTGACATCTTTCCAATGATTGTGTTGAATTCCTCGGTTTAAATATCAGGGTTGACTAGGAAGGTGGTGTTCATACGACCCTGCACCGCAAGGCCACTGCTGTTAACAGTTTGCTACATTTTACCAGTGCCCATCCAAATAAGTTAAAACAATACATTCCAATGGGACAATACTTGAGAGTGAAAAGAAATTGCTTTCAGGAACTTGACTTCCAATGGGAGGATGAGATTCTGGGAACTAGATTCAGCAGACGTGGGTACCCAGATTGGACTATCAGAAGGGCCTAAAAGAGAGCATCACACACAGATAGGGGCAGTTGCTAACAGTTGGTGGAAAGGGTGATATGGATTGTATCAAATTTATTACCACATTCAACCATCAGTGGGGAGATGTCAGGAGGATCCTTTAGACATTGGGATATTTTAAAGACAGACAACTACGTCTTCAAACGTGTAGGCAATTTACCACGAATGACGGCTAGGAAACTTTCAGAGATTCACTTTGCAGGAGTTTCTAAATGCGACCAAGTATGAGCCTAGGGAGAGGACAAAGGATTGTGGGTAAAATCATTAGGGCAGGCTGCTTTCTATATCAGGAACCACATGAATTGTCTAACTAAGGGCGTCATCCACATAATCCAATGTAAATGCCTCAAAACATATGTGGGTGAAACCATACAGCCCCAAGATACTCATAGCATTTTTGAATCATTGGTATGAAGTTCATATGGGCATTATGACTCATATGAAGATCAAAGCTATGGAATGTACAGGGAGGAGATAATCTGGGCAATCTGAGAGTAAGGGAATGTGCATACGTGATTCTTGTACTCCAGGTGGATTGAATGATGATTTTTTGTTGGGACTATTAGGGTATTTCAGCTGGACACTTGGGGGGTACCCATAGTTGTTTGGTTCACCTCATGGTCACATATGGGGTTATATACAGGGTGGTATGTGTGGCGTGAGACAGGGGAGAATCTTTTGCATTATTTATGATTGTCCCTGTAGATTGGATCAGGCTTTAGACCTTTTATTCAGTACATTGTTGTTTTGTGTAGGGGTTAAGCCCCCTTAGGGCTTCGGACACAGTCAGTTGCTGCTCATTACTAATTAGGTTAGAGGCACAATTTTGTATCCATTGAATATTTGGTTGGTTATTCACATCTGGCTAGTAAATAGGTATATTTGGTCTCTTCACTTATAGCTAATACGGATCATAGGTAGAGTTAGGTTGACCAATTTGATTATTATTTTTATGTTATTTCGACTGATATACTTGCCATGCCATGGCAATGACGAGCAAGGATACACCAGACTTTGGTTCCTCCACAGAGGCATTGCTGGAACCATCCAGATTCTCTGCCATCCTGGTCCTCTACCAGGTTCATGATAGTATCTACTGCCCACTACTTCATGATATTATCTACTGTTCCAGCAATAAAATGCAATTCTGTCTCTATTCGTGGCAACAGATTGACCAGGCAGAAAGGCAGTAAGCCACCAGAGCAACCAGAGACCATTCTTGAGCATTGCTAGGCTTTGACCCCAACTTGGTGAACGGATTGCAGAGATTGGACTAGATGTGAGCAAACCAAAGTCCAGCGTAATCTTGCATATGTATGTCATGGACACATTTTGTGTCATGAAATTCTCACATCTCACCATATGATAGCGCAAAGCTCATGTGCACAAAAAATGACAATGCCAACCGGACCAATACCCTTACAAGAAACAGTGCTCATAAGCACCACTCTAAAAAATTTAGCTTGCTGCACATAAAAATGTATTTACCGTTTTGTAACTCCTGCTTTAGTGAATTTTAAAAACAAAATGGTGTCCTGCAAAGAGGACGTTTCCAGCCGCTGTGCATTGTGAGGTTATGCCAGTTAAATTTGGGCACCAGCACAGCTTGGATGCTGGGAAAGGCAGCTCCAAAATGGCTGCTACGAAGGGAAAATCTGTGAGGGGGCGTTTTAGCTTTGAGTGGATGCAGGAGCAAATGTAAGGGTTGACATTGATTTAGTACCATGCATGCAGATGCTGAAAAAGGAGCCTGGTGCTCGCTAAGCAGACACTCTCTGGGTTAGGGAATGGGGAGGATGGATAGGGAGTGGCAGGAAGTTGGATAACAGAAGGCTGGGTAGAGGTAAAAGTTACAGGGAGACTAGCCTTCAGCAGGCACCCCCCAAAAATTTTACCCATTTGGCAGATGAGGAGGATGTTAGCTCCTGGGGACACAGCTGCAGCCAAACAGCACTGCAGTCTGCTGCAGTAAGGAGGGGAAGGGAAATGGGAGTACAGGGCAGGTAAGACAGGTGCTGGGTACCCATTATTAGGGAAAAGATCAGGATTGCCAAACAGTGTGTTGCCTTTCTTGGGCATGAGTTCGGCATGTCACCGATCGGGCTGATATATTATTGGGAGGGGCTGGTGAAAACCCATTGGTTATGGTGCATATCGGCACCAATGACATAGGAAGAAGTCATAAATGGTCCTTAAAAATGATTTGAGGGAGCTAGGACGTAAGCTTAAGGCAGAGGAACAGTATGACATAATGGGGTAACATGGATCAAAGCTATGACTGTTTAGGAGGGACCATAAAAACCGTAAGGGGGTGGAGTTTGCTTAATTGTAAAATCCTCTCTACAGCCCACTCTGCGGGAGGATATATGCGAGGGAAACAAACATGTGGAGTATGATTGGGTAAAGAAATACATGGAGGGAAAAATAAAAGTAAAATACAGATCGGGGCTTGCTACAAGCCTCCAAATATGTCAGAATCCACAGAAAACCTGCTGCTAAGCCAAATAGATATAGCCACTAATTTAATTTAGGAAGTTATTATTGGCGACCTAAACTCCCCATATATAGATTGGGAAAATGTCCTAAAAATCTAAAGCACAGACAACTAAAGGGATACTTTTAAAGAAATCCTTAATACTCAATGCTATATATACCTTACAGGAATAAAAAGGGTAGAAACAAGGGTAAACCTATGTGGCTAAACAAAAGGGTTAAGGGGGTGATAAATAACAAAAACAGGGCAACGTTTAAAGGAAGAAGGCATTGTGGAAGTGTTACAAAATTAAAAAAGAAATAAATAAACAATGTAAACAACAGATATGGGCAACGTTGGAGACGGAAGGACAGATTGCCAAAGAGAGTAAAGCTAACCCCAAAATGTTTGATAGCTATTTAAATAGTAAAAGATACAAACTTGAAAGTGTGCCCCCCCCCCCCCCCCCCGAAAAGCAAGAAGGGGGCAACTATAGCGGGGAATGCAGAAAAGCCAATTTACCAAACATCTTCTTTGCTTCCATATTCACAAAGTATCAGGATATGCCAAGTGAAATGTGGCGTAATAACCCAAACTCACCATTAAATATCACTTGTCTGACCTAGGAAGAAGTGCGGCACTGCCTTAAACAGATTAAAATAGACATATCCCCAGACCAGTTGGCATTCATCCCTGTGTGTTAAGTGAATTGTATACAGTAATATTCAAGCCACTATTTTTAATATTTTAAGATTCCATATTGTCGGGGACTGTTCCACAGGATATGCGCTTAGCAAATGTGGTGCCAATATGCAAAAGGAGGTCTAAAGGGGAACTTGGGAACTACAGACCAGTAAGTTTAACATCTGTGATGGGCAAGCTTTTTGAAGGCTTTCTAAGAGATGCCATCATGAATGAACTTTTTACTCCTCATCAGCATGGAATTATGCGAAATCACTGCTGCCAAACAAACCTCATCAGCTTTTATGAGGAAGTAAGTTCAAGACTGGATCAGGGTGACTCATTGGATATCATATATCTTGACTTTTCTAAAGCATTTGATACTGTGCCACATAAAAGACTAGTACAAAATGTTGTTTACATGGTTGAGTAATTGGTTTAATGATGGGAAACAAAGGGTGGTTATAAATAGTACATACTCAGATTGGGTCACTGTTACTAGTGGAGTGCAACACAGGTTAGTGCTGGGACCAATTATTTTTAACATATATATAAATTATATAGGTAATGGATGATATCTAAATATATTCAGATGATACTAAGCTGTGTAAAGTAATTAACAAAAAAAGCGGATAACATGCAGCTACAAACTGATTTAGATAAATTGAAAGTTTGGGCAGAAGAATGGCAAATAAGATTTAATACAGATAAATGTAAGGTTAGGCACATGGGCAGGAGAGATTGGTGCCATGATTACACACTAAGTAGAGAAGCGCTGTGTAAAGCAACAATGGAAAAAGACCTAGGGGGTTAACTAAACTAAATAAATAGGGAATAAACTAAACTGTAGTGATCAATGTCAAGCAGCAGCTGCCAAGGCAAACAAAATCATGGGGCGCATCAAGAGGGCATATGTGCCCATGTCCAGAGCATCATTTTACCCCTGGATAAGTCACTGGTCATACTCCATATGGAATATTGTGTACAGTTCTGGGCACCAGTGCATAAAAAAAACCATATCAGAACTTGAGCACGTTCAAAGGCGAGCCACCAAATTAATAAATTGAATGAGGGAACTAGAGTACCCCGAAAGATTGAAGTTATGTTTATTTAGTTTGGAAAAGAGACACCTGGGGGTGACCTAATAACTATTTATAAACATAACCGGAGTAAATAGAAAGATCTGTCCCAAAATCTATTTAAAGCCAAGACTGTAGGTACAAACTCGGGGGTATCCACTAAGGTTAGAGGAAAGACACTTCTTGCATCCATATAGGAGGGATTCTTTACTGTAAGAGCAGTGAGACTATGGAAATCTCTGCCAGAGGGGGTAACATTACCAGTTATGGCTGCTAGACCACTACATTTTCAGCCTTACATATTATTTTACTATGTTACTATGGGACAAGAACATTTTGTGGAGTTCTTTTTTCCAAATGTGCAAGGCTGTTCGTCCGGTTTAATGGTGAAGTATTACTCATATATTTACAAATATTAACCTCCCCGATTGGTGTTTTCTTTGTTTAGGCACATATTCACACACACTCATCAAAGGGACTGAATGCTGGACAATGTAATATATTTGCACTAGAAGACCCCTTAAGAAGACATAAAGGCATTTTTAGTCAGTTTTCGTACATAGAAAGCATCTAGAAACTTGATGATGATTACATGCTTCAGTGTATACTTTGTCTTCAATGCCCAATAAATCACATTTGACGTTATGTACTTATTTTAATTGATCTACATGAGCGTAAGTGAACATTTTCATTGATTATACCAACTTATTTATGAAGAAGTATATGATGAATTACTTAGTATATTTTCATTCTTCTACCTAAACACTCACAATGCTTCTAAAGGTTAGAATGGAAGCAGAAAAGTCAACAGTGAATTGTTTAGGCTGCCAGAATTAACCTAAATCAGCATTTTTTTCCTTTCTGCACATTTAAGCTATGCTTTATATTCTGTGTTTTTTACATTTACTACCAAGTGTTTGATGACATTTTGTAAATTACTGTGGATTTTTTCCAGGCCTTTCTGTACTAGGTCTAATAAACAAAAATTACTTTTATGTATTTTTTAGTAACGTTGTATCAACATCCTTGTGGCTTTGGTTAATAATATTACAAATGTGAAATATTAATGAAAGTAGCCATTCATCCATAATACAAAAATATATTTTCCAGTAAAAAATGTTGCAGTTTATATTTAGACATTTGACAGACTTTGAACTGCAAAGCAGGTGGAGTCAGGTTATTTGTAACATCCTTTCCACTGCCCACACTCTGGGAGAATATATGGGGAACATGTGGAGTCTCTATGTTTAGAAAAACATGGAGGGAAAAACAAAAATAAAATACTGATCAGGGTTTGCTATAAGCCTCCAAATATAACAGAATCCCCAGAAAACTTTCTGCTAAGGCAAAAGGTAAAGCATCTAGGTAAATTATTTCTGTCAATAATAAGAGATGGCTACCTTCGCGAACAGGTGCAAGTTATAACTAGGGGGAGGGTCATCTTGGACTTAATACTAACCAATTTACCAGACAAAGTAACAAAGGTGTGGATAAACAGTGATCATAATATTATTAATTTCCACTTATCTGATAGCAACAAAAATGCAGACATGCAAACAAGACATTTGATCAACTTAGAGATGCCCTAAGTCACAGTGACTGTGAAAAAGTCCTTAAAAACAAAAGCACAGACACTAACTGTGATACTGCATATTCTTAATATTCAATGTGATAAAAGGTTAGAAACAAAAGTAACTGTTCATGTGTATAAATTTTCCACCACTCAGATCTATCTCAAACATAGCATTTATTAAAAGCACAATTCACAGGTTCCGCGTTTCGGGCCACTCAGATGTTGCACCATTTGAGCAGCCAGAAACGCGTCAGACAAGTCAGTTTATGTGAGTTTTTAAGGGCAACACAGTTGGAAACAGATATAGAGAGTAAACTAAACCCAAAATATTCTTTGTAAACAGTAAAACATACAAACCTAAAAATGCAGGGGGGCAATATAGTGGGAAAAGAGGGAAAAGGCAATTTACGTAACCTCGTCTTTGCTTTCATATTCACAGTGGACGTGATATGCCAGGTGAAATGCAGAGAAATACTCCTAGTGTTTAATTAAATTCCCGGGTCCAGATGGTGTTTCTCCCTGTTTTTAAGGAAATTATATACTGTTATAGACAAGCAGTTATTTTTGATATTTCAAGATGACGGGGGCTGTTTCACAGAATTTGCGCAAGTCAAATGTGGGAGACCCGCAGCAGCGGTTTTCTGGGCAGCGTGGTGCTTCCCCTCTAATTGAAGCGGGGTGCTCTCGCCACTCCCGGAAGTTGGAGAACATGATGAACTGCTCTGGCCATCTCCCTCACTCCTTCACACACCACAAGTTCTGGGGAAATCCTCCAGCCTCCTCCACACCTGATTAGTATCAGGAGCTGGTCAGCCTTACTAGGAATTAAAATAGCCAGTTCAGCCAGGGATCAAATGTAGCATCAATCACCTTCCAGCCTCTCCACTGATTATTACTGGCCAATCACCCCTTTAAGAGGGATCAGGTCCTGATCTCAGTGCCCGTTATAGCTAGCTGTGCTTAGGGTGTGATTTATTCTGTGCTTTATCTGTTACCAACTTGGCTTTGCTCAACCATCCCAGTTTGCTGCCAGAACCCATCTCTGCCTGCCTGACCTTGAACCTGCATGCCACTTTTGGATACCTCTGATCTCCCGGCTGATCCTTTGGCTTTTCCTGACTCCTCTCCTGTTTTATTCCTCTGTATAGACGCATTCCTCGGACTGATTGCCTGTGTATGCCATTGAACTTACCTTGTGGTTCTTCCTTTTTAACTTTAAGGTGACATCGTTTGCACCTTTTAAAACCTGGGGGCAACTGTTTCCGGTGAGGCGTATAGATCTTCCCGGCAAATAGGGGCTTCACTATAGGGAGAAGCGGTGGCAGAGATTTGGGGTTGGCAGCTCACAGAAGGCGGGCAGCTCCCAGTTCATTACATCTGTGGTGGGCAGGCTGTTCAATGGTTTCTAAGAGAGGTTATCATGGAGTAGCTCAGTGAAAGTGACCTTATTACTCTATATCAGCATGAATTTATGAAGAATCCGTCCTGCCAAACAAACCTGATCAGCTTTTATGAGGATGTAAGTGCGACATGATTAGGGTTACTGGATGTCATATATATTGATTTTACAAGACTGATACAAAAGATGAGAATGCTTGGACTGGGGGAAAATGTGTGTACATGGTTGAGTAATTGGCTTAGTGAAAGGAACCAGTGGTTGGTTATCAACGGTACATACTAATATTGGATCACTGTTACGAGTACCATATGGGTTGGTGCTGGGCTCAATTTTCTTTAAAAAAAAAAAATAAAATATATATATATATATATATATATATATATATATATATATATAAATGATATTGGGTATTGCTTAACCCTTTATATGGTAAACCCATAAAATCTAAGTGGCTGCTTCTCCTACTGTTAAGCGGCAAGCCCCTAGATTATATGTGCTTTGTGTTTTCCCCCATTCACTGCAAAAAAAAGATCACCTTCATCCAGTATCTATCCCCGGGGTCTCCTCTCCCCCCCATCGGGCCTACAATCCTTGGTCTTCAGCAGGACAAAGAGCAGCAATTATCTGCCCTGCATGTCAGATTCTGAAAGCTCCCTCCCGCTCCAGGTAGGGGCCTTTTATACTGGCAAGTGAGATGATGTCAGCTCACTCTGGTACTGGTATAAAATGCCCCTTCCTGCAGTGGGAGTGAGTGATGAAGACCAGAGTTAGTAGAAGAAGCCAGGAATGGGCCAAAGGACACTGATCCTCTGCATCCCACTTACCCCACTTACCCCAGCTGTCAGAAGGAATTTTTAATGTGTATGTCTTTTTTACACTTTGAGAACTGGTTAGGGGTCCTTGCAATCCCTATACTAGTTTAAAGGGCAGGAGGGGCCAGTAAGCTACGTGATGGCAAGCAGGTGACTTTCCATAACCCCCCACCCCATTACCTGCATCCCCAAAGCCCAGGGGGATGCAGAAGAGCCATATGGGCTATGGGGGGTGGTAGTTTCCAGGCCTGGGGGCTGGCTGCGCCAGTGTAATAGTCGCCATAGCTGGTACCCAGGCTGGTTTTGATATAGCAGGGGTACTCCTTGCCATTTTTTTAAAAAAAGTATAAGAGCTTAACCTTTGAGTGCTCAAAAAATGCTATTTTCAGTTTTGGGTAGCCCCTAGGCAGGAGTGGTGTGTGCCGCTGCATGGCTAGGGATCCATACAGCCACCATTTGAACATCATATTGCATTTTGTTAGTGTTTTTTTAATATAATAATATAATATAATACCATTTTGTGAATACTCACCTGTAAAATGGGTATTATAAGTATGTCACACACCCCGCTTCAAGATATCCATAACATGTGGGTAATACTGACCTGTAGAGGCGAATCTGCAGAGATGATAGGAAAAAGAAAGCCCCTCCCAGTCCATAAATACCTGGGACCTCCCACTCACTCCCCAGTATAAATATAGCAGTAAGGAAAGGGACCAGGAAGAGCCAAATATAAGTCATAACCACGCAAAGTTCACAATATGAAGGATCCAGAATACAAAAGGGCGGGGTGAAGCGGGGTGTGTGACATACTTAAAATACCCATTTTATAGGTGAGTATTCACAAAATGGTATTATTCTTAGTATGTCACACACCCCGCTTCAAGATATCCATAACATGTGGGACATCCAATAGCAGTGTCCATAAAGGGCGGGGATCCAAAACAAGGCAATAAAGCACAACTTAAACCACTGCAGCCTGCAGAACCTTGTGGCCAAAAACAGCATCCGCTGAGGCCCGAACATCAACCTTGTAAAACTTGGAAAAAGTGTGAACAGAAGACCAAGTAGCGGCCTTACAAACTTGCTCAACAGAGGCCTGGTGCTGGAAAGCCCAGGACGCCCCAACCGCACGAGTAGAATGAGCAGTAACACGAAAAGGGGGACTCCTCCCCTTAGCAGAATAGGCCCCAACAATGGCCTGACGAATCCATTTACTAATGGAAGACTTGGCGGGCGCGAAGCCCTTCCTAGGCCCAAAGGGCACCGCGAAAAAGGCATCAGTCTTACGAAAGGAAGACGTTATCACCAAATAGTACTTTACAACGCGAACCACATCCAAAGAATGCAGAGCCCTCTCCTTGTCGTTGGTGGGATTAGGACACAGAAAGGGCAGAACAATGTCCTGGTTCAGGTGGAAAGCAGAAACCACCTTAGGAAGGAAATCCGGCTTAAAACGAAAAAACACCTTGTCCTGATGCCTCTCGAAGTACGGAGCTTGAATGGACAAAGCCGCCAACTCAGAGACATGCCGAACAGAAGTGATAGCTACCAAAAAGGCCACCTTGTGCTTAAGCGAAGACAAGGGAATATCCTGCAAGGGCTCAAACGGAGGACCCTGAAGAGCAGAAAGAACCAAGTTCAAATCCCAAACTGGAACCAAAGGCTTCCTAGGAGGCCGAACATGCGTAACCCCCTGGAAAAAGGTCTTGACCAAAGGATGAAGCGCAAAGGACCTTTGAAAGAAAACTGCCAGAGCAGAAACCTGCCCCTTCAGAGTACTAAGCTGGAGCCCCAGATCCAGACCATGTTGAAGAAACTCCAGGATTCTAGAAATAGAGAATTCCCTACAAGGGAAAGCCCTGACTTCACACCAATCAATATAAGACCTCCAAGTCCTATAGTAAACGATATAGGAAGATCGCTTCCTAGCACTAATAAGAGTTCGAATCACCGCATCAGAAAGACCCTCCTCCTTCAAGATGGAGGTTTCAGCAGCCACGCCGTCAAAGCCAGCGATGGTAAATTGGGGTAACGTAGCCGACCCTGGGTGAGCAGGTCTGGCAGCAGAGGCAGAACGAACTGATCCTCTGCCAGTCTTACCACGTCTGCGAACCAAACCTGTCTTGGCCACCTTGGGGCCACCAGAATTGCTGACGCGCCCTCCAGGGCCAGCTTGCGCACTACTCTGGCTAACATTGGAAACGGAGGGAACAGGTACAGAAATCCCAGATCCCTCCAGTACAGAGAC
Source organism: Gastrophryne carolinensis (assembly GCA_027917425.1). Classification (NCBI taxonomy): domain Eukaryota; kingdom Metazoa; phylum Chordata; class Amphibia; order Anura; family Microhylidae; genus Gastrophryne; species Gastrophryne carolinensis. The sequence continues at coordinate 222,615,013 of CM051239.1, read as the reverse complement.
ATGGCATCCACTGCTAGAGCCAGTGGATCCTTTGAGAGAGACACAAATACCGGAAGTTTGTGATTGTGACGAGAGGCAAAGAGGTCCACCACCGGTAACCCCCACCTGAGGCAAATCAATCGAAACACCCTGGGACTGAGAGACCACTCCCCCTGGCGAGATGAGGCCCTGCTCAGAGCGTCCGCCTCCGTGTTCTCCACTCCCAGAATGTAAACTGCCGAGATGCAGGGGACATGGCTCTCCGCCCAATCCAGAATCAAAGACACTTCCCTGAGGGCACTCCTGCTGCGAGTCCCTCCCTGGTGATTGATGTAGGCAACTGCCGTCCGATTGTCCGATAGGACCTGAACCGGCAAGCCTTGCAACTGATGAGTCAAGTGAAACAGAACCAACCTGATGGCTCTCAAGTCCAAAACGTTGATGGGCTCGTGAGCCTCCTGAGGCCCCCACAGATCCTGAAACTGAAGATCCTTCCAGAACCCCCCCCATCCTGATAGACTGGCATCCGTGGTGACCGTCTCCCAACAAGGAGTCAGAAATGATCTGCCTTTCAACAGATTGCCTGAATTCAGCCCCAGTGAAGGGAGCGCCGAACGCTGGGCGTCATCAGGAAGGACTGATCTAACGACAGAGGAGACCTGTCCCAAACCGCTAACAGATGGAGCTGGAGCGTCCTTGTGTGAAACTGAGCAAAAGGAACTGCCTCAAAAGAGGTTACCATCAATCCTACCAACCTCATCCCCAGCCGGATTGCTGGACGAGGGATGAACAGGAGAAGCCAGACCAACTCCTGAAGCAACAGAACCTTGGACTGAGGAAGAAACACCTTGGCCTGGACAGTATCCAGAGACATTCCCAGAAAGGTCACTACCCTGGATGGAGAAAGGGAGGACTTGGGGTAGTTGATCACCCAACTGAATCTCTCCAGAGTGGATACCACCGTCCTGGTGTCCAACTCTGCTTGGCTGAAGGAAGACGGCATGATGAGAAGATCATCCAGATAAGGCACAATGCGTATACCCTGGGCTCTTAGAAGAGCCATCACCCCAGCCAGCACCTTGGTGAAAACCCGTGGAGCCGAAGTAAGACCGAATGGCAGTGCCACAAACTGAAAATGCCGGTCCTCCACCACGAACCTGAGAAACCTCTGGTGCGCTGGAAAAATTGGAACATGTAGGTAAGCGTCCTTGATATCTATGGACGTTAGAAAATCTCCCTGACGGAGAGAGAAGATAGCTGAACGCAGCATTTCCATGCAGAATTTCCACGGACGGACGAACCTGTTGAGGATCTTCAGATCCAGGATGGGTCGAACCGAGCTGTCCTTCTTGGGTACCGTGAACAGATTGGAATAAAATCCTCGGCCTCGGTCTGAGGGGGGCACTGGGCAAATGACTGCCATATCCAGAAGACTCTTTACTGCCGCCTGGAGCCCCAGCACGGCCAGAGGGTCCGAAGGCACCCGAGACCTGACGAATCTGGAAGGGGGCCGGAGCTCGAACTCCAGTTTGTAGCCGGACGTCACCACTTCCCGTATCTACCGGTCCGAGACTTCCCGATCCCAGACCTGGGAAAAGTGATGCAGCCGTCCCCCCACCCACATGGGTGAGGGCGCCCCTTCATTGTTGAGCTGGCTTAGCAGCGGGTTTGGGCTTAGAGCCCCAAGTGTATGCCAGACAGGCACGTCCCCTGCCCCTGTTTCAGAAATTTCCTCTAGATGAAGGGAAGGCAAAACCTCTGCCAGCTCTGGCCCCACGAAAGGAAGGAGCAAAGGAACCCGCCCCCCGAAAGGGACGGCGTTGTTTCTTGCGTTGAGGAATCCAATTTCTCTCCAAAGAGCCGTAATCCTACAAAAGGGAGCGCCGTCAGCGACTTTTTTGACACAAAATCAGCCGCCCACTGACGCAACCAAACCGAACGCCGAATAGTCACCAGCAGAGCCGATGTTCTGCCACACATCATCAGAGTGTCATCCAATGCAGCTAGTACAAATGACAAAAACAGTTCACACCTTTTAAGGCCAAGGAACTCATCACTATTCGGATCAAGCCCGGAAGAAGTCAAGAGGTCCTTAACCACGGACCTGGTAGCCACCACCATCAGCGCTGAAGCACAAACAGGCCTCATAGCTGACCCAACACTGGCAAAACCATGACAACCCATCTGGTCAATGCGTTTATCCTCACCATCTTTAAGAGTGGAACAATCAGGAGTATTTAACACAGCAGTGTTAGACAACCCCAGGATTGGTGCGTCCACTTTGGGAGGAGATGCCCAACGTTTAACCGTATCCAAAGGGAAGGGATATTTTTTGTCCCAACCCTGAGGAATACCTGGGAGCCTAGCAGGCCTCTCCCATTCCTTAGCAATAATACCATCAAAATGCTTCTGATTAGGAAATTCCAAGCGTGGCCTGGATTCCTCGAAAAACTCCCCCTTCTGCTGTGGAACCGCCTCAGGAGGAGAAATAGCCAAAACCTCAAACATCTGAGCCAGAGCGTTAGGGGTATCCAAGGGCCTCCCCAAGTCCCGCTCAGCATCAGCGCCAACAAACTGCTGATTGTCTGAATTGTCTGATTCATCATATACCTCCCCTTCCTCAAGAGGGGAATAATCACACCAATCCAGATTATCAATATCATCAAAGTCCACCGCCGGCGAGGCCGGTGACAAGTGCTTTCTCTTAGCCGGAGCCTTTCGGGTGACCGCGCTAGAGAATACGTTTTCAAGGTCGGCCAATCTGGCCCACATCTCAGATTGCAGTTCCCCACCCATGACAACGTCACACGGGGTACGTATCAAGCTGGGAGGTGGAGGGGAAGCGACCGGCGGTGCTGACCCAGACGGCTGGGGACCGGACTGTCGCGTAATAGTCTGCTGTGCACATGGTATACATAAAAGCACATCATCCCCAGTAAGGGATGCCCCACACACCATACACTTCCGGGACTGCCCCGAGGGGAGCCCGAGCCCAGTATCCAGGGATGCCTCCATACGGTGAACTTATAGTTGGCTGCAATGACCAAGGGAATTACGCCAATAAGCAACCCGGGATGCCCCTTTAATGTCCCCAGTGGGAGGATTTGAAATAAGCCAATTAAAAACCCAGGGACCCTAGGACCGGGAGAAGCCCTCTAACAGCACTGTAGGTTCTATCTGAAAGACATAATGGGAAGGCTAATAAGAACGGCTGGACACAAATAAATATATATATATATATATATATATATATATATATATATATATGTATATATTATATAAAATCTTTAGAAGAGTAAATGAGAAAGTAAAGGAGGCCCAACAGGCCACTCACATTGATTCCTGAGGAGAACGTCCAGATTGGTAACAAGCCAATCTGAGGAGAGAAGGGGGGCGTGGCCAGCGCGCAGAGCGCGAAGCGACTTGCTCCGCCCCCTCTCCAGATTATGCACATAGCAAAGCTCCTTATCGGTGGCATAGACACGGGGGTGAGCCGCAGCGCTTGGAAAGCTCGGCCCCGCCCCCGAGAGAGAGAGCGTGAGGGGAGATAATCCCCTCCGCCTGTTCCGCAAAAGACCGGCACCACCGCACCATAAAGCCCAAAGGAGGGGCCGAGGCTTAGTGTCCTGACAGCCGGCCCCGCTCCCCGCCAACTGACAACCGCAATGAGCTAACCATCGGGTGGGGGCCGCGGCTCGCGCTTACAGCCCGGCCCGCCCCTTTTACCTCAGAAAAGAATCACCAACAAATGGCGGGCACAGGCCCGCTTTTTATCAAAAGTGCACCACGCTGTGGCTCTCCACTCTGCCATCTATACAAAGTGACCAACCACTGTGAATTTAATAAAAATAATAAAATAAATAAATTAATTAATGAATATACAAACTTATTTAGACCAAACACCAAATAAAGGGGCCCACTCCTACTCATCCCTTCTCTGCTAAAGAGGGGGGCATTACTCAAAGAGTGTAAGTCCGAGGGACGGGGCATCCCAAACCGGGGTCACCTTCCCGGTTAACCGCCTACCCTCTTTAATAGGGTCTCACGGAGGAGCATTTGCTCCTGGGCACTAAAGGTGCCTCCCTACCCTCACCCGGACCGTCAGCCTAGGCTGGGAGGCATGGTTACAGAATAGGTCCAGTTGGAAATAGATAACTAAAAAGGGGGGCCGGGAGTCCTCCCGGCTACCTGAAATCCCCCTGTGCAAGGAGGAGACATCATCTTCTGACTTGCTCCCCGTCTGCAGAGATGAAGACTGGGGAGTGAGTGGGAGGTCCCAGGTATTTATGGACTGGGAGGGGCTTTTTTTTTCTATCATCTCTGCAGATTCGCCTCTACAGGTCAGTATTTCCCACATGTTATGGATATCTTGAAGCGGGGTGTGTGACATACTAAGAATAAAATGAAACACGGGATATTTTGGGACACTGGGCTGGGGATAGAAGGTGACTACATAAACCTCATTTCTAGGTATAGGATCACTTTGATTGCCCCTTAATGCAATAGGGGCACTTTGGTGGCATTCATAAATAACTGCACATGCAAATAAACAATATTAATCATTTAAAAACTTCTGGACAGCCTTAGCTAAACACTGCAGACCTTTTGAGGGGGTAACAAACAGGTGCAAAATTGAGATTCACCTTTTCACATTTTCACATGATATAGAAACTTCACTCTGCAGCAGAGCAAGGAGAGTCATTACAATAATATAAAAGTTAAAGAAATATCAACAAAAACGATTCCTTTCAAACTGCCAATGTTTTAAATGTTTGGCGTTTCCAATTTTATTCTGCCGTATGAATAGTTATTCAGTTCATAGTTAACATGAACAATACAGCAATAAAGTTTCAAGTGAAGCCATTAGATGACCCATGCAATATTCCAAAAGTGGACTGCAATTTATTATATTTCCTCTTTGATTATTAATGGTATATTTTGGGGATTTAATGTAAGTAGATGTTTGGAAAATAAAATAAATAGTATAAGAATCAATATTACCGATCACTTAGCAGCCCATTAAGAACTGTACTGTTCATTACCTCTGCACCATTTTTATGGTACATTATTTTCCTGTGTGCCTCTCACGGGCAAGTGAAATAGAAAATGATTATGGCAGACTCTCAAGAGTCTATTGTACATCTTGCATGTCAGTACCTTTGGGAGAACCAAAGAGCTGATATAATAATATTCAGTATACAAATACTCTTACGGTAATGGAAGCTATAAAATTATGTTTTCAGTCTAGTTGTGGGTGATACATATGCATTTGTTGAAAATAAATTGTTAGGGTAAAAATACTACAAACAGAAAATGTAAAATTACAAAATATAAATGTAAATGTGATATCTTATTTGTTAACACAAAGACAAAATAAATACTTAGGCCTGGTCCCATAATTATTTACTTGACAAAATGTGACTTAAAAAAAAATCATTGTAATTCCCAGGTTTTCATGTGCTTATGTTCAGGTACCAATTTTCAATTTTTTTGTTGCCACCTCATCCTAAGGATTGGCAGAGGTAAGCGTGAACCTCTTGGTCTCCTCATCTCCAGAACCTTCTACCACTGTCTGCCATGTTCTCCTTGGCTATAACTTCATCCTCTACAATCTCCTCCATCTACGTCTTTCATTAATTGATGCCAAGATAACTGAAGGGATATCTTCCTATTTGTAGCTTACCTACCTTAGCTTTTCCACATTGTTGCTGCTGCTCAAAATAGCTCGGCACACAACAGGTCTGCCCAATGAGCTGCTACTCATAGTTCCACAATCTTTCCTTAGCCCAAAGCTTTCCAGGTCTAAGTAAACACTTTGAAATTTGTATTGCCTGAAATTGCAGCCTAAAAAACACCAGCTTTATCTAAAATGTCTAGGACCATTAACTCAGCAGCAAGTGTTCAGGATTTCAGCAGTTTGGACAGTTTTCCATTCTCCAAACTGCCCACAGTTTCCTGCACCATCTTGCTTTTTTGGCTCAACCTTTTTCTAAAACCTTGTTCTTAAATTCCAGTCAAATAGGACTGAATATGTTTCCAGACCTGTAACTTGTTTGATTGTAGTTGGTGCTTGTGTATAAATAGTCAATTTCTTAGCTCTTGAGAGACCCTTTCAAATTTCACCAAATTACTGTGGTAATTAGGGTTAGCAGAGAGTGTAATGGGAGGTGGGATATTATGAGTAGAGTTAACTATCGTTTTAACTTGATGCTATTATTTTGTCACAAGGTCATTGCAAAGTATTGAATCTGTGAAGATAACATTCTCTGCTATTGCATTTCAGTGTTTTAAGTGCCTGTTTAAAAAAGCACCTGCGAAATTTAGTGCCATTTATTGCCCATGATTTTTCTACTGTATCAATCTGTGCCTAATTTCAGATGTGTACGTCAGTTAGCACCAAGTAGTAGCAATAACACCTTACAGATTTACTTCTGACTCTTGCCTTCTTCATGGCACAGTGACATTCTGTTGTAGATGTTAGCGCCTTTTCTTTTAAAAATTCTCAAAAATCCCCTTTTCCTCCTGATTTTCAAACAAATGCATTCATCTAACCTCAATACTTAAACATTAGAATTAAATGCACTACAAAGTTGACACATTTTTATTGCAACAGTGTTTTCAGATAACTTGACATTACGAAAACCAGTGCCTATAATATTCACAACCTCCGACACATGTTAAAAATGAGCAAATATGGCATGCAGTGCTAAGGATTGGGACAGAGTAGAAGAGCTGAAGTGTCCCAAATTTGTCCTCTGACAAAATAGTCCACTTACATAGGTATACAAACATGCACACGTTGGCCTATAGGGAGAAACCTAGTGTGTCAATGCAAGCTGATTCTTTAAGAACAGACCTGTTGTGAATACCAGCAAACTAATGCAAACCAGCACAGAAAGGCGCACTACATAAATCAGGCTCCAAATGTCAAGGTAACGTTTGATAAATCTTTACCAAATTCATAGTGGTCAAACACGGAAAAAAACGGCTATCAAGCAAAGAATGATGGTTGGGCAAAGCCCACACACATCTTTATCTAAAATGACAGGCTTCTCTACAACAAAGTGATAAGGCTATTACTGTGTCGGCCACTTTCAAGGTACTAGAAACAGGGGATGCACAGTTAAATTCAAGCAATTATAGCAAGTTTAATATACACCACAAAACACCCAGGCAAGCCTTAATTCCCCTGTACTAAGGAAATGTATTACATCAGTCTATCAGTAATATTGCCTCTACTTGAAAAAACACATATAAGTTTAATAGTAGGAAATAAATGTATGCAGTATTTTGGTATTTTTAGCGTCATTTAAAAAGAACTACTTAATTTAAATCCTCCAATTGTCATTTTCTGTCATCCATCTGTAGTCCAAATGCCTGTTCACCTTGTGAAAATGTGGCATAGCTAAGGAAGGTAAAACATGGAAATATCTCAGGCTAAACATAATATGAAAAAATAATGGCTTGATGCTTAATAGCATTGACTGCTCATTTTAAGCATTCAATTTGAATAAACACTGTTCTTGAGATGAACAGAATTATAATAATAAAACTGATAAAGTTTACTGCATAGTTTTACTGCAAGAGCCTCCAGATCACCCTGGCGCACACCAACGGCATACTGAATGAGCCAATCAGTTGATAGAACAATATATCCGCTGTTACACCTCAGCCCTCCAGGAAGGGTCTGCCTTTTGCCCTTAGTGGAGTTTGCGTATAACAATTAAGTCCACTCTTCTACGAATAAGACCCCTTTTGAAACCAGCTTTGGGTTTCACCCCAAACTACTCCCTGATAGTTGCATCTCGGTAGATGTCCCTGCGGCTCAAGACCTGAGCTCTCATCTATCCTCTGTTCATCAGCAACTCAGAGAGACACTTTTACATACCCAGGCCGTCATAAGAAGAGTACGTTCTCCAACCACGGAACTGTCCATCGGTGATTCAGTACTTCTTTCCTTGTCTAATCTAAATCTTCGCCTTCCCTCCAGGAAGCTTGGGCCCAAATTTATTGGCCCCTTTTTAGATCAAACAATCGATCGGTGGCCTATGAACTGGATCTCCCTCCAAGTCTGATGCTTCATCCTGTCTTTCATGTATCCCTCTTGAAGAAGGCAGAAGTCCAGGAACCTCTGGTCAAGCTCCATTTCTGTCAATGGATAAGAAGGTGGACCAGAGCCTGGATTCAAGGAAATGAGGTAGAGGCCTCCAATATCTGGTTCGTTGGAGAAGTTACGGCCTGGAAGTTGACTCTTGGGAACCTGCATGCGCCAGCCTTAATCAGGCCTTTTCTTCTCAGACACTCCAAGAAACCTGTCCAGTTGATTGGCCAGATGCCACCTGTGGGGGGGGGGGGCAATGTCAGGTTACCTGAGTCTCCACAGTGGGCGCAAGCATGCTGAAGAAACGATCGAGTGTCTCAGTCTGTTCTCGCGCTAAACCACGCATGTGTATAAGCAAGTGTGCACAACAGAGCGCAGAAATACGCAGGAATGAGCACAGGCAGTGCGTGTGTAATGCACGTGGATGTGTGCATGAAGTGGACATATGCTTGAACAGGCCTGCGCGCTCGGTGGACCAGGCAGGTACACCAAGTTTCCATGGGGATATTTAAAGATGGCGCCCATGGCTATTCATTTCTGTTTGATCAGCTATTACTAACGACTTAGAGAGGGGTGACCAAACTACTATTAACATTTTGCCTGATGACTGCTTAAACTTATGATGGCTGCTCACACTCAGGGGTCTAGGGGCAGGGTAAACTTTGACTATGAGTGTATACTACAATATTGCATTACTGACCATATAGACATATGCAATGCAAAATGCACATTAGCATTCCTATGGGAGGGACCCTTTGGAAAAACTTTACACTTCAAAAAGCCCAAATACTGTAGCAAGGAGTTCATCAGAATTCTTTAGAATGCTGACAGTATAATGGACACTGCTATAGAGCTACTGTACACAAGGCTTCTTTAGCAGAACTACAGTACTGTGCACAATCCTGTAGTGACAACAATTGAACAGGCAACTGAAAATGCTTGGCAAGAACTTTGATGGCTCTAGGAAGAACACTGAGGTATTGAGGAAAGAGGAAGGCAAAAAAAGAATACTCTCCCGGCCTAAATATGCTCATCACAAGAATAACCTTATGCCACAAGGCGGGTGATTCTGCCAAGCCTGTGATGGGGGGGAGGGAGTTGCTGCCACAATGCCTGTAATGTGTTGGTCTAATTTAAGTAATCTATGTTAACTGCTATCAGAGTCGCTTCTGGATCGTCGCTTCTGGATCGTCGTTTCTTGTTCGTCGCTTTTTGATCGTCGCTTCTGGATCGATGCTTCTGGATCGTTGCTTCTTGATCGTCGCTTCTTGATCGTCGCTTCTGGATCGTCGCTTCTGGATCGTCGCTTCTGGATCAATGCTTATGGATCATCGCTTATGGATCGTCGCCTTTCTACTTTCTCGCTTCTTGTTTGCCCCTTTGGTACCCAGTCCTACTTCTTTTCTCCTCTTCTCCTATCCCTCTCCCCCTTCCCCCCCCCCCATGGATCTGTTCTTTTGAAGCTGCTCCGTACTCCACCGCTTCGCTTCGCATCGTAACGTATCAGATACACACAGCTATACATTTAATTTCTACTTATTTCTGTTAAATTTAGTTTTTTCAATACACTTTAGCTACACGCACTTTTTTTTTTTTTTTTGTAATATACTGACTGCCATTTTGTTTATTTTAATTGCTTAGCATTGTGTTCTGTTTAGTTGTTTACTGTGCATTTTTATTTTTCTCTGTATATTCCTTTAGTTTCATCCTAGTATTGTAGTTTAGGTTTAGTCTTTTTTTCTTAGCATTGTAGTTTAGGTTTTTTATTTTTACATTTTTTTTTTTTGATTGGGTATGGCTGGGCGACGGTACACTGCCCAGGAAGCTGTGGCTTATGTGATGGCCTCTGACTCAGAGGAATTTAGTGAGTCAGGTTCAGAGAATTTGCCCTCTGAGTCAGAGAGTGGCTCTTCTACTGAGGAGCCACAGCCTCGCAGTGGTACCTGTAGAGGTAGCCATCGTAGAAGGGATAGTACCGCGCAAGATGACGCCAAGATGACTTCTTCCATTTATTTGTAACAGAGGCCATCCTACAGGATATGGTCCTCTATACAAATCGCTATGCTGAGCAGGTCATGGCACAAAACCCCCGACAAAGGCACGCCTGAGCTCAGTCATGGCACCCCACCAATATGAGTGAGATGAAAACATTTTGGGGGCTCACTCTAGCAAGGGGTCTTCTCAGAAAATTTAGCCTAGCATCATACTGGGATGCCCAGTCCATACTAGCAACCCCCTTATTTCCGGCCATAATGTCCAGAAACCGGTACCAAATTTTATTGCGGTTTCTGCATTTCAACAACAACGCCACTGCTGTTCCCCGTGATATGCCCGGTCATGACAGGCTTCATAAAGTACGGCCGCTAGTTAATAGCCTGTCAGAGCGCTTTGCAGAACTGTACACCCCCTCACAAAATTTAACTATAGATTAATCTCTTCTGCTTTTTAAAGGGCGCATTGTATTTCGGCAATATATCCCTAGCAAGCGTGCCCGCTATGGGATAAAATTGTATAAATTGTGTGAAAGTACAACCGGGTATTCAAAATTTTTTATGATCTATCAAGGAAGGGACACACAACTAGACCCACCTGGTTGTCCCCTTGATTTAAGCGTCAGTGGCCGGATCGTTTGGGAGCTCATTACCCCTCTACTAGGGAGGGGGTACCACTTATATGTGGATAATTTTTATTCCAGTGTCCCCCTGTTTAGAGCCCTTTACACCTTAGACACTCCAGCCTGCGGCACAGTCAACCGTAACCGGAAAGTCTTGCCAAGGGCATTGCTGAATAAAAAACTAAAGCGTGAGAGTCTCACGCCCTGAGAAGCGATGAGCTCCTGGCCTTAAATATATGGATAAAAAGAATGTGTTCATGCTGACTACCATCCATGACCAGTCAGTAACAAGTGTAAGGCAACGTTCCCCAAGCCTCTACCCAAAAGCTCATGGGTGGCATGGATAAAACCGACCAAATTCTCACATACTACAATGCCACCCAAAAATCGCGAGCCTGGTACAAAAAATTAGCGATTCATCTGGTTCAATTGGCTACTTTTAGAAGCTTTGCTGTCTTCAAGGCAGCAGTACCAGACTCAAATTTGACCTTCGTACAGTACCAACAGCAGTTACTCCCTGCTTTGCTGTTTGGGGATGATGAGGCACCAGAGGTGGCTGGCAATGACAATGAGTGCAGGCTAGTGGAAAAGCACTTTATAAAGTGCATTCCTCCCACCAATAAAAGGTTTCCCCAGAAGGCCTGCAGAGTATGTGGGAAGCGTGGTGTCAGGAGAGATGTGAGGTACTACTGCCCGACATGTCCCAGCCATCCCGGTCTGTGCCTTCAGGGGTGTTTTGAAATTTATCATACACAATTACATTTTTGATTCATTTTTTTTTTGCATCTTGGTTTTCATATTTGACTATATGTGGAATCCTTTTTAGTTAAAGCAGATGTCCAGTCTTGGGGTAACCCCCAGAGGTTACAAAAAAGGTTTTATTTTTAAAACCTCTGCTCCAGGGGAGGGTATCAGGGCGGCCGGGTTAGCCAGAGATGGACTTATTATTTAAGTTTTTTGTGTGGTCAGTGTATTTTTTTCATTAGGTACGTTGTGATGCAAAGCGAAGCGCTGGAGCAGGAGCAGTTTGGGTACTTGTGGCACATGATGATTAAAATGTAGGCCTGTTTTCAGGATCTTGAAAACTGTTCTTGATCACTGATCTTATCTGATGCCACAGCTACTGTATCCTAATTGCACTTCACGGCTAACCTCGATTGCACCTCTTAGTACTTACTGTTAAGAATTGTAAAGGTTTGGTTTGTGTGCTTTTATAGCACATGCTCTACATTTAGGTGCGTGGCAACCCTACCCTGGAAGGTAGCTATGCATGTTGGGTATTGTTCTGTTCAGGGGACCTTGCTCTTTTATACTTAGTGTGTTTTTTCATGCTGGCATATATTTTTGGTTTTGATTTTGGTTTTGATTTTTTTAGGGAAACCTTCGGGAATCAGGTCATTCGTCGCAGGACTACTGGAAAAGAGCCCCTCCCATAACAACCAGCCTGGCACGCCTGGAAAGCTTGAGGTGTGTACTTTCAGTGAATGTATGGTTTGTGGGGGGTATTTTATATGTAAAGGGTTGTTTTGGTTTAAAATCTACAAGGTGCGCATAGCAGCTGTTTTCTTTGGAAATCTCCTGAAGCGCTGTTTCAGTTAGGTGGAGTCTCCTGGGCAGGAAAGGGTGTCTAGTGATACCTATGTGGTACTGTTGTAACCAGGAGGAATGGGGCTTTTACAAAAAATATAATTTTCGGATACACTTTTTTTTTATTATAAAAAAACACTATAAAATTTAAAAAATGTCATTTTTTTATTTCGTTTCACATATTTCACCCCCAAATATTGAGAATACACATAAAAATTACAAACACGACATTTCATGTTAAAGTCCAGACTCTACTGAAAAAAAACAATATATAATTTCCCTGGGAAATCTCTGTAAATCCCTTTAAAAAAGACAATTGCATTACATTAGTAGTGCAAAATGGTGTAGGCTGGCACTTAAAGGGTTAAAAAGAACATGTATACCGCTGGAAACAGCCAATACTGAAAACATCTGTATAAGGTGCAATAGCCCCAAACAGTTAATACAAGCAAAATCATTGAAGAGTATAAATATAATATGACCCTAGCAAACTCACTAACAATGTACAGGGCAGTAATAATAAGGTGAAATGTCAACAAATTATTACTGTAAACAATACTAACACAAGCAGCTTAGTATGTGCAATAAAGTGCAATAGTGCTAACCAGATATCAGACCACCATTGATAAATTAAGATGTATAGAAATATAACAATATATTAAAAATATGCACAAGCTACCACAGTCTATGTACCAATTAAGAGACTTGGAGGCTGATTCACTACTAGCGCCATGTATTGTCAGACGAGTGTCCGCTAGTAAACCCTGTAAGCGGGAATCGGGGGCTGTAACAGAGCATCTCGGTCACTGTAGTAACCTGGCCGGCATTGATGAATGTGATGTGTGTTGGGCGCTCTAACAACAATACAGCGCTGCAGCCAGAGACAGGTAGCGTCAGCTCAGTCCATCAGGCACTCTGCGCTACCCCCCATATTTAACAAAAAACTACACACACACAGCATCGTCGCTCTAAAGCTGGATGCTCTAGCATAGAGCACCAGACGCTGTGTGATCAAAGTCTGTTTTTGAAAACATATCCACCAGTTACAAAGCGAAAACACATGGAATGACATTGTTTTAACACTGGGACAATAACACTTTAGTGCCAGACGTGTAAATACAATTCTGCATAAAAATATAAAAAGTCCAAAAAATGTATAAAAGTGTTTGTTTGCAGCCAGGAGAGGTCACACAATGATTTTAGCAAAAAAAAAAAAAAACATGCTATTTATACACAAGTAATGAACGCCCATTGAAATGTATGGGAGAGCGCTACAGAGCGACAGGCACTACATGGCGCTCCTGAGTCTAGAGCGCCGGCACTATACGCTGAGCCACCTGTATAAATACATGTGACGCTACATGGCGCTGTTAGAGGCGCTCACCAGATTTGCTTTCTTAAATGTGGTTTTGCGTACAGTGCCCAGTGTTCACCAGATGCTGCCTGCCGCTACGTAGCACTACCTGGCGCTATCCGTTCTTAAATAACCCCCCTATACTGCCCTGAATCACAGAAATCCTCACAATCACTTCATAGCCGAGCAACTGCAGACATCCAGCAAAGAAATGATTTGGGGGTGTGCTCACCGACACCACCTGCACTCGTGGCTTCCCATCCTATTTCAACTGGGTGAGGGTCATTCTCAATCATGCTGTGTCAGGCCCTGTGGGACATCTGCCTTCAGGTGAGTCCACAACCCCCCATCTCCACTGCTTTGGCCTATAGACAAGCCCCTGTTCGCTGGGACGCTGGATATGCCTCACTGGACACTGTTGTCCCCAGGTGTTAGCACAAAGGAAAGGATGCAGACTTACAGGGTGAATGTAGATGAACCAGGGACCAGACTGGGCAGGAGTTGGGCTGGCTGAAGGCATACAAGGGAAAGAAAGTCCTCACGATATTGGGCACCAATGGGATCAGCAGGAGAATAGTCAAGGATCAAGCCAAGGGTCAAAGCCTGGTGGTCAAAGAGTTTGCAGTACAGAGGGGACGACGGGTTTGGGGGCAAGCTGGCACTCAAATAAGTCTGCTCTTTGATTATAGCTATTCTTAACACTTGCCAAAAAGCAGGACAAAACACAGGATTTTCACTATCACGGGTTTTGTTCTTTGACCCAGAGGCAGGCCCAGGGGCATCCTGAATCACCCATAAAAGCTTACCTTTCCCCAGTTGAATAGTACATGTGTGGGCTCTCATGCAAACCGCACTGTATGCTGTGCATATTAATGATTCATCATGCCTCTCTTTAAATTCAGAGCTCAGCAATAGTAAGCTGCATTCCCAGTTTCTCTTTAAACATGGACGTGCTCTTGTCCAAAGCCTAGCTTAATAGCTGGGTTTCTGAGCATGCCTCAACCTAAAAATGCTGGGGATGCGGCCAGAGTTGTTTACATCGTCATGGGATCCAGGACAAAGGTAAGTTTTGTGGTGACATGGAGGAGCTTAACACAGCGCGGCATCGAGATTTTGTATACCCCAGGGGCTAGCCGCATTGGGTGTCACCCACCTTATTAGGGTTTAAATGTGCTTGGGCCAGACCATCAACAAGTGGGCAGCTAAAGTGAGGTAATCAAATTATGACATTCCAAAAAACACCTACAGTGGCACAGTAATGAATGTACGGTTTAAAAAAACCCGGGGGTTAAAAATATTAATGGGTGAACCCATAGAACTTTGGGTTGGGCAAGTTTGACCGAACTGTAAATATATCTGTAAAATAGGGGTAGCAAGGACTAGAATGCTGCAAATCAAGGGGAATACCAGGGTAATTGCCCGCACAAAGTTGGGTAGGGAAAGTGGTCAAAATAATAACAGAAAATAAAAAATACATAAATACATAAATTAAAAAAAGCCGAAATGGGGGGTACTCTAGGCTATTGCGCTATACAAAATGGGGCAGGGACAGTACTAATATTATGAATCCTTTATTAAAAAAATAATAATACTAATATAATAATAATTACCCTAAAACAGACTGTCTGACATAAACCCCCATCACCCCCATATCATACTGTGTGACAAAATCCTCAATCATCCACATAGCAGACTGTGTGACAAAATCATCCATCATCCCCATAGCAGACTGTGTGACAGAACAACCCCCATCATATCTGTAGCAGACTGTGTGGAAGAGCAACCCCCATCATCCCCATATCAATCTGTGTGACAGAATAACCTCCATTATCACCATAGCAGACTTTGTGGCAGAACAACCCCAATCACCACCATAGCAGACTGTGTCACAGAATCCCCCATCACCCCCATAGCAGACTGTGTCACAGAATCCCCATTATGCCCATAGTATACTGTGTGGCAGAAAAAAACCCATCACCCCCATAGCAGACTGTGTGACAGTATCCCCCTTTATCACTATAGCAGACTGTGTGGCAGAACAACCCCAATAATCCCCATAGCAGACTGTGTGGCAAAACAACTCCCATCATCCCCATAGCAGACTGTGTTGCAGAACAACCCCCATCATCCCTATAGCAGACTATGTGGCAACAGGTTAATTCTGTGATACTGATCTGTGGAACTGATTTATCTTCCATTATTCCTTCAGGCCATTAGACTATTTAGTAATGATTGGGTTAACTCCTTGGCCGAAAGGCATGGCTCCTTCCGGCCTATATACACCTATATATTCCTACAATCCAGTTTAATTGAAAAGCAGTAGATCCAGTCACCCGGGAGGAATAAAGCATTCCTATATTTTTGCTGGAGACAAGATACAAATTCCTCTCTACCTCTCTCCATTTATTTTTCCTTTTTTTACAACCATCCACTAGGACTTAGGCATCCGAGGAATGGATTATAGTAACCTAGCAGACAAGGAGGGTCTGATGTCCTGAAGTAATAATGGAGGAGAAATCAATTCTACAGGTGAGTGCACAGAATTACAAACTAAACTCTAATTTACACTAAGCAATAATACTTGCCCAAAACTCTATAATAAATCATTGATGAAGCTGCCCCCCCCCCAAAGGTGAGGGCTCTGAAGAGGATTTTCTTCTAATTCTGCCAAAAACCTCTTACCCTTATCCTGGGACTCTGGACTATTCTTTTCGGTATCCGGAAGAGGTGGAACTTCTAGCCCCACACAAGGAATGAGGATTAGATGACCTGCAAGAAAAAAACTTTCCATGTGGAAGTTTAATAGACTTACCTCCAGTAGCTTCCTTTACCATGTCATCCAAGTGCTCCCCAAACAAACATCCCCCCTGAAAAGGGGGCAGCATCCTCCTTGCTCCTTGAGACAGCATCAGCCGACCATTCCTTTAGCCATAAAGCAGGCCTTAAAACTACTAACAGAGCTAAAAAGCTAAAAACCTCTGACACTTAAGCTGGTTAAATCACCTGTAGCCAAAATCACGTACCTGATAATATCCAAACTGGTCGCAATCAACTGGGAGCATACCTTCTGTGAGTGACCCGAACAAGTCTTGGCAACCAGTCGCTTTAACAATTTTCTGTTAACCAAAGATGCTAAGGATGTGGCACAGTCTGGATGTAAGGTCGATCCTAAAACAGAAAAAACATGACGTGCCACCTGATCTATATGCTTATACACTGGATCACTTCAGGATGCACTATCAAATGATGGCATAACAGAAGTCTTAGAAAGATTAGAAACTGAAGCGTCCACCACAGGAGGGCTTTTTTTTAGTACAAACCCACCAGTAAACACTTAGTGTACATTGCGTTCAGCATCCAAGAAGCAGTTAGGGGGATTAGGTACCTTGCTCATAAAGCATTCCAGTCATGTCCCGACTAGTATCCAAACTGCCACCCTCCAGTCACAAGACCACTTTCTTAACCACTAGGCCATGCTGGATGTCTGCCCATACATCAATTTGATCTGAGGAAAAAAGGATACTTAGTATCTAATACCTTAGGGATTGGTGGGAGACTATCCGGCCCCTGGCATTCTCTTAGGATAAAATTGGAAAAATAAATTAGGTCCTGGAAAAAAACAGTCTCTGTTATTCCGGCTTAAACATCCCGAGAGACTACAGCAGCAAAAAGATCCTCTTCCACATCAGAGGAAATTAAATGCTTCCTTTTCTATGTAGCCAGTGGATCAGAACAACTCTTTAGGTGATCCAACCCTTCCGCAATCTACCGGTGGACACTATTTCCCTGGTTATTCTCACAAGTCTACCGAAGGAGCCCTAGGGTCTGAGGGTCAGAACCCTTGCTTGAAGAGACCTTTGTCTCCCATATTTAGGACTAATAATAATAACAATAATATCCATAATAATTATAATAATAATGTTAATATCACCAAATCGCTTGGATACGCTTGAAAGTGGCCCCAGCAGTTGCTTGGGAAGCAGCATTGCTGGCGGTCTGTCCAAGCCCCTGGAGTAGCTCTGGAGGCTGGGCGAAAAGGCTCAATATGAGGCCAGGGCAACCGACCCATCGATGGAGGAAGCCGGACGACCTGCAACCCTGCTCACCGGAAAGATGAGCTTTGCAAGCCGGAGAGAGAACCAGCGGTGGCAGCAGCTGCGGTGGTGCTAGGAACCCAGCCTACATGAGAAAGAACCAGAGGAGGTGGACAAGGCAGCGAACTTCTCTCGCTGCGTCGGTGAAAGAAAGGCTTCTTCTTCTTCCAGCCTCCTTAGCTCCACCCTCTTAAAGGTCATGAAACTCAAATTCTAAAGTAAAACACACAACACAATACACAAAAATGTGGAAAAAGCAATTAAAGAGCACAATTTTTCCCCTGGTTCCCCTTACAGGCTCACCAGACAAAAACCTTTGGCTGACTCGGAATTGCAGCGAAATTGCAGCAGGATTGCAGCTCAGGAGTGCCAACTTCTTAAAAAACAAAGTGACCCCCCCCCAAAGCGCCCCAAGACCCTGGCACTTACCTTTACCATCCTGATCGGCATACAGCCGTGGGTCCATTGTGGGTCCATCCAGATCAGAGGAAATATAAGGGCCAGGAAGACGGTGAGGGTTAATTTCCCCCTGCTTCCAAGGTATAATCCGATAAACAAAAAAGCAAATGGGAGAGGAGTTCAGATACACCCCTGCAGTCCAGTTCCAAATGCAAAAATAAAACTGGATTGTAGCCGGAAGTATATATATGCCGGGAGGAGACACGCCTTTGTTCTTGCAGTCTTTGGGCTTTTTGGCAGGGGGTGTAGAGGTTACCCCAAACTAATACATTTGGTTTTTGGGTATTAACCCACAGAGCAGTGCACCTATAGAAATATTTACTGGTGCTGCCCACATTTCTTATCCGTAGCCCAAACGGATGTTTATTACTGGTTGAAACTACCTCTGTGACAACTTACTGCATCACCTTGGTAATTGCAGCCTGTTGTCAGTGGGCTGGCACGGTATTTAATACAGAATGGCAAGAAATTTTGAAAACAGAGAAAGAATATGGTTAGATAAACTACAACTACTTAAGAATGATGGTGATATGGGACAAAGAGATTCCACACCTGGGTTGAAAGAACTGTTTAGACAGATTAAACAGGAACAGATACAATTTACAAAGCTATGGTGGAATGTTCATAGTTTGGGCATCTATAAAGAACAACAGCTGATACCGAGAGGTTTGAGAGTACAAATTTTCCCCACATGGGAGATACCAGAGGAACACAGGCCTAGGTGGGAGGCCCATCTACACAGATGCTCTATGGGGCTAATTGATGAGCTAATTGAGATGGATAAAGTAACTCTAGAACAGATTAAAGATAAGCTTAAAATGCTGTATGACAAAATACCAAGGGAGGTCCAACAGACAGATATTGACAGACATGAGAATCAAATAAATGAGGAATTGGAGAGGGTAGAAAGGTTAGTAATGGCCCAAAAACAGGACAAACTCCAGAGAGATAGAGCTGATAAACAGAACCAGAGAATGTATAAATGGAAACACACTGGTAATGAGAGGGGTAGACAGGGTTATATCAGTAGAGGATCTAGCCGCAGTGCCTCCGTCTCAAGTAGAACCTCAGACAGTGGCAACATGCGCCATTTTTTGGGGCAGGCTGGTGCAAGGGGCCCAGGAGGAGGAGAGGGGGCAAGGGGCGACACAGAACAAACAAGAGACCCCATGTGGAGGAGCCACCGCAGGCTAAATCAGGGACCTTACAAAAGGTCCAGACCAGAACAGAGCCCCTAGAACAATCGCCAACCCTGACTGAATCACGGATGGGAGAACAGAATGATGAATTAACTGTACTCAATATTTCAGGCAAACCGCTCTCGGTAGCCGAAAGGTCGGTATTGGGGAGGGGTCTCAGCTTCTCCCCATATAATACCATAGATAAATTTGGGACTATTAAGGACCTATTCCTCTTTTGTAGGAAGTTATTACTCAAAAAGCAATTTGAAGCACCCATGGAGCTGGACTCCAATCTATCTTGGCGTGAGGGGCTGGCCCTTGATGACTTGACGGCTTTGCTATATGAGCAAGAAGTTACCTTAGACCCGGACAGGGCACTACGTAAGCCCTCCAAATATACTCCATCTTGGTCCATCTGCCCAGCGGTCCATACATTCTTCAAAGTGGGGAGTCAAGACATTCAGAAAATGGGGGTCCCACGTAAACATGACAACCTAACTAGGGAGGAACGGGAGGCGCTTCATAGCTTGCAACAGCGCAGTGATATAGTCATCAAAGAGGCCGATAAAGGCGGAAACGTAGTAATTATGTCATCAGAGTACTATAAAGCCGAGGTCCTACGTCAACTGCAATGCACTGCAAGCTATGAAAAACTGGCCCACAATCCACTAAGTGAATACAAATTACAACTCGACTCCCTTTTGAAGGATGCATGGGAAAATAGCATTATAGGTCAGGATCTGTATGAGTATTTGAAAGTGCAACACCCAGTAGCGCCCACATTTTATATACTACCTAAAGTACATAAGAATGCTAAATGTCCCCCCGGAAGACCCATAGTAGCAGGAATTGGGGGCCTAACGGAGAGAGCCTGTACATTTGTGGATAAGAATCTTCAGCCCCATGTGCTTACACTTAGCTCCTATATAAGGGATTCTATGGACCTCCTTAATCGGTTGAATTTACTAACATTACCTAGGGGCGCTTTACTCGTCACACTTGATGTGGAAGCGTTATATACAAATATATCCCATAAAATGGCCCATATGACATGCAAATATTTTCTGAGAATGGGAACAGATAGTGAACAAGAGAAACAGGATTTTGTACTACAGATGCTGACCTTCATTTTGACACATAATTACTTCCTGTTCAATGGAGTTTTCTATCGACAGGTCTGTGGAGTGGCAATGGGGGCACGCTGTGCCCCGTCTATAGCCAACCTCTTCCTTGGCTGGTGGGAGAGGGAGGTTGTTTTTGGGGCCGACATGAATCTGTACCAGCCCCACATTCTGGGCTGGTACAGATTCATTGATGATG
This sequence comes from Gastrophryne carolinensis, assembly GCA_027917425.1. NCBI lineage: Eukaryota > Metazoa > Chordata > Amphibia > Anura > Microhylidae > Gastrophryne > Gastrophryne carolinensis. The sequence goes on along the minus strand of CM051239.1, from coordinate 222,594,324 downwards.
TGCTGCTCATCTGGCAGGGACCAGAAGAACTATGTGTGGAGTTCCTCAATGTTTTGAATGAGAACACGTTTAACATTTTCCTCACCTCCCATATTTCGGCTGCACAGGTGGATTTCTTGGACCTTACGATCAACCTTACCAACGATGGCTCCCTCCAGACTACATTGTTTAGGAAGGAGACGGCGACCAACAGCCTATTACATTATACAAGTTTTCACCAGAAAAAGACCAGGGAAGCCATCCCGGTTGGGCAATTCTTGCGGCTCAAGCGGAATTGCTCTACTACGCAGGAATTTGAAGTCCAATCCAGGGGGCTCAAGAAGAGATTCCAATACAGGGGTTACCCCGAGAGAACGATTAAGAAGGCCGTGGTAAGAGCAGGTGACACGCCACGGGAAGCCTTACTAGTCCCAAGGGAGAAAAAAAGAACCATGGAAGAGGTAAGATTTATCTCCAAGTATAATACTAATTGGAACCAACTTAGATCTGTACTCAATAAATATTGGGGTATATTAAGGAGTGACCCATCCCTGGCCAGATGGACCAGACGGGGTCCTTTGATGGTGGCACGCGTGCACCGACATTGCGTGACAAGGTCTGTAGGAGCCACTACACCAGGCCTAATACTTGGTTGGGGTCCAGAACTATGGGCACAGGCAGCCATCCATGTGGGGGTTGCTCTGTGTGCCGACACATGAGTGCTACAAGGGAGGTCAGGAATGGGCGCACTGGCAAGAGATTTGTGATCAGGCAATTTTTGAACTGCCGCTCGGTGGGAGTGATATATCTCTTAACCTGTGGTTGCCCTCTGAGCTATGTTGGCGAGACAAAGAATACATTGAAGGCGCGCCTACAGGCACATCTATCCTCTATTCGATTGGCCGAAAGAAATAGGGACTTGGGCAGAATTCTATCTCCAGTGGCAAGACATTTCCTTGAGAAACATGAGAGTAATGTTGACCAACTACAGGTGGTGGGATTGGAGAGGGTGACTCTGGGGTTGAGAGGAGGTGATCTGAAGAAGCGGCTTCAGCAAAAAGAACTACGCTGGATCTATGATTTAGATACCTAAGCCCCATGGGGCCTAAATTAAGATGTAGCCTTCACACCATATTTAGGGTGACACATATTAGTATGATATCACATATTGTCTAGTTAGTCACTAAGTGGGATGAAAGTAATATATTTTACATTGTTTTGATCACTATTTTTAGTTTTATGTATAGTTTTGGGGATCTCAACTGGTCCAAATTAGGACATAGATTGTCCCTGTTTAAGAATCACGTAATAGCATTGTATTGGAGTGTGGGTGGGGGGGTTTGGGGGGGTGGGTAGGGAGTGTGCAGTGGGGATGGGGGGGTGTTTCACGGTTTATGTACACTTATTAGGTGTGTAGATATATAATGTGTCACCTTTCCTTTTTTATTGGTGTAGTAGCAACTGGCGACTCTTCTTGTTGGGATGCCCGGGAGATGATGGGGAAGTTTATTATCAAGGGTATTATATGATACTGGCAAGAGGAAGAAGCCGGGCCTCCATTAAGATTTGTTGGTGGCAAGGAGCAAATTGGAGATTGAAGCAGAAAAGAACCTACACACACGGAGAACAAAGTGCACTGTGGACCTCTATTTTTGACTGGATGTAATTACTCACATGGAGTAATTACTGTAAATATATGCTGATGTTATTGATGCGTTGCCACCTTATATAGAGGACCGGACCCCCGGCTTTCCTTAAAGCTTCACCCGTAGTAAAACAAAGGACTTACATCAATGTTGATGATTGAACCTTATATCCTGTAGTCAAACCCCTCCTCCTCCTCTCCTGAGTAAATCTATGTGGAGCATGAGGAATTTGAATGACAAATAGTCAATAACATCCTCCAGAGCCCCTCTGCCACACTGATTGGCTGCTTAACTCCTGGGATGCATATCTGAATGTATTTACTTTAGACTTGGCTCCCTTTTCCCCCTGTCCCCCCTTGTCCCTTTCCCCCTTCCCCTTTTCTTTGAGAGTTGTACTCTTGTATATAAAGGCCAAATATGGTGCAATATAGACATTAATAGCCAGCATCTGCCTCTGTTGTTTTTGAGCATTTGCACTTCGGATCTTTATCCCGCTCTCCCCCTGTCGCGGTCAGGGGGCTTATACAATCTATAAATAGACATCAATAATGTGAGGGATAGTTGCCATTAGATGGCAATTGTGCCTGCATATCTCTGACTGACCGGGGTGGTTCACCTGGGAACTTTATCCCTCTCTCCCCCCTGTGCTTGGAGATGTACAAACATATATACAGATGTTTAATATTAGAACCTTATTGAGAAAGAAGCCAACTGATAAAAATTCTGTGGATTCAAAAAACTTTCTCTGGATCTTTGTCCCTCTCTCCTCCTGTTATTGAAATTGTATAAATAGATGCAGAGGAAATCCAGCTGTACTGAGACTGGTAGTTGTAAAGTGTTTTTACCTATAAAATGTGATGTATATATTAGATGCCGTTAAGTATAAATATAGATTATGTGCAAACAAGACTTTGGATTAAGCAAGTAGCAGGAAATGTATAAAGATAAGTGAGGAAGGGGTTAAATGTGTTCCTGAACGATGGCTCCCCCGCCTGGCTGTATCTGGCCCATTACTATCCACCTCCCACCTATCAGCGTGGGGGATGGGGCCAGTACCAGTGTGTGCAGTTGTGGTGATTTGTGTACTTCCGGCCGGAGTATGCAATCACCACATTCAGCTGGGGCCAGGCGTGGGAGTGGTCGGGAGGGTATGTATTTAAGGAGGGCTGTGGCCCTCTGTCCCCACACACATACTGACCGTGAGCAAGAGCCCATAGGGGGCTCGAAACGCGTTGGTCTGCGCCTGAGGGGGGCCTGCCTGTCACCATACTAACAGTAAGCACTTGTTTGTTGTGTGTTGTCTGTGTGCCCTTGCTCTTTGTGAATGGGCTTAAATATTTTGCACAAGGGACTATTTGTGATGGAAGCACTGGCACTTTATTAGGGTGAGGATATTAATTGTGAATTGTATATTAAGTTTTAGAATAGTTGTATATATATGAATTTATTGATAGATTAGCACAGAATCACTTTGAAATTACTTATATGTATATGAGATTGTATTGTTAATGAGGGAGTGCGCCCCCTGGTGGCTTACCATGCATATGGTTCAGTAAAATTGTTTTTAAATTGGTTTTAAACAATATGCTACAATAAAATGGATTTATAAATTGATTGTTTGAGTGCAATAGTGAGTCTCTGTTGGGCTTTTTGGCAGGGGGAGTAGAGGTTACCCCAAACTAATACATTTGTTCTTGCAATCCACGCCCCTTGGCCAAGGAGTTAAACCAGTCGTCACTGAATTGTCTGATGGCCTGAAGTAAAATGGAAGAGAAACAACCCCATCATCCCCCATAGCAGACCATGTCAAAATCCCCTATCACCCCATAGCACACTGTGACAGAGCCTCCCATCCTCCCCTATAGTAGACAGAGCGCTGTGTGCACCCTTCTGCTTGCTGGGCTAGCCACTGTCATCCCAGTTGTGGCCATCCCTGCCACAGCCTGGCCTCGCCTACTTACCTTTCTGATTATATTGTGGCGGGGCATAAGGCAGCGAGATGGCTAGCCTGCTGGCCTATCTGATTGGTTGTGGAGAGGGCTAGAAGCTGGTTGAGGGGCCCAAACAGCTTTAGTGTTGGGCCAAACGCCAAACCCCCACATGGACTTCTGACTGAAGTCCTTGTTTGGGTACAAGAACTTGAACTCTCAAAGTTCAGCATGGACATGAACTTTAAGGGTTTGACAACACCAGGTAGAGATGAGCGAACTTTTGAAAAATTCGATACGACTGATTCACTGAATTTTCCGACAAAAATCGTTTCGACCCGAATTGCTACTACTCAACTACAGGTGAAGCTCCAGGGCTAGCCCACCATTGTGTCCTCATATATCAAGCTGCACACCATTACTTCATGTAATAAATCAATTTATTAATCAAATAATTCATCCAATAATTCACATACAAAAACACACATCAAAAATTAAAAAACATATAATTAAAACCCCAAGTGGGGAGGAACTCCAGGGCTAAAATAATCTGCAGTCACTCACATACAATATCAGAGCAACTCTTTAAATTTAGTTGAAGTAATTCTAAAATTCATTGAAATCAACCAATATATAGCCTCTGACGTTTGTAGGACAGGATGTGAAGTGCCTGTGCAATCTAAAATCTATAGTAAATAATATAGTGAATACAACTCCATATTGAGTTGCAATATAAACATGTGCAAAACTACAAATAACCAACTAAAGTGCCTTCAAAGGTGCATAAAGTGCCTAAGTGCTAACATGCATTAATTAATCTAAATAGTGCCTCTCTTTGTCTCCAGAAACGTCAGGGATACACATCAGGAATCCATTATATCAGCAATTATCTAATGATCACAATATCACATAGCAGCCCAATTCCTCCCCACTTACCTCCTCACCTACGCGCTGCATGGACCCGAATTGCTATTAAAAATGGCTATTTCTGAGCCTCCTAGAGCCTCAATAGGGTTGTAAACCATTCTGCCTTGCTGTGAAATAATACTGTAAATAATTATAACATGCAGATCGGAGGCATCGCTAATAGAATCGCAAAGCGGCACAATTGCAGAGAGTTGAGGTGGCATCACTATGAGGGGCCCCTATAGTGCCTGAAAAACTGCAGGCTGCAGGAGCCCAAAAATTGAATGAATCACACCCTGGAGTTGCAAGCAGCAGCAGCCCAAACATAGATTGAAAAAGACACTGGGGTTGGCAGCAGGAGCCCAAAAATTGGATGAATCACACCCTGGATTTGCAAGCAGCAGCAGCAGGAGCCCAAACATAGCTTGAAATAGACACTGGAGTTGGCAGCAGGAGCCCAAAAATTGGATGAATCACACCCTGGAGTTGCAAGCAGCAGGAGCACAAACATTGCTTTAAAGAGACACTGGAGTTGGCTGCCGGAGCCAAAAAATTGGATGAATCACACGCTGGAGTTGCAAGCAGCAGCAGCAGCCCAAACATAGATTGAAAAAGAAACTGGAGTTGGCAGCAGGAGCCCAAAAATTGGATGAATCACACCCTGGAGTTGCAAGCAGCAGCCGCAGCCGGAGCCCGAACATAGCTTGAAAGACACACTGGAGTTGGCAGCAGGAGCCCAAAAATTGGATGAATCACACCCTGGAGTTGCAAGCAGCAGGAGCACAAACATTGCTTTAAAGAGACACTGGAGTTGGCTGCCGGAGCCAAAAAATTGGATGAATCACACCCTGGAGCTGCAAGCAGCAGCAGCAGCCCAAAGATAGATTGAAAGAGACACTGGAGTTGGCTGCAGGAGCCCAACCAAAAATTGGATGAATCGCACCCTGGAGTTGCAAGCAGCAGCAGGAGCACAAACATTGCTTTAAAGAGACACTGTATTTGGCTGCAGAAGCCCAAAAATTGGATGAATCACACCCTGGAGTTGCAAGCAGCAGTAGCAGCAGCCCAAACATAGCTTGAAAGAGACATTGGAGTTGGCAGCAGGAGCCCAAAAATTGGATGAAACACACCCTGGAGTTGCAAGCAGCAGCAGCAGCAGGAGCCCTAACATAGCTTGAAAGACACACTGGAGTTGGCAGCAGGAGCCCAAAAATTGGACGAATCACACCCTGGAGTTGCAAGCAGCAGGAGCCCAAACATAGCTTGAAAGACACACTGGAGTTGGCTGCAGGAGCCCACAAATTGAATGAATCACACCCTGGAGTTGCAAGCAGCAGGAGCCCAAACATAGCTTTAAAGAGACACTGGATTTGGCTGCAGGAGCCCAAAAATTGGATAAATCACACCCTGGAGTTGCAAGCAGCAGCAGCCCAAACATGGCTTGAAAGAGACACTGGAGTTGGCAGCAGGAGCCCAAAAATTGGATGAATCACACCCTGGAGTTGCAAGCAGCAGCAGGAGCACAAACATTGCTTTAAAGAGACACTGGAGTTGGCTGCAGGAGCCCAAAAATTGGATGAATCACAGCCTGGAGTAGCAAGCAGCAGCACCAGCAGCAGCCCAGACATAGCTTGAAAGACACACTGGAGTTGGCAGCAGGAGCCCAAAAATTGGACGAATCACACCCTGGAGTTGCAAGCAGCAGGAGCCCAAACATAGCTTGAAAGACACACTGGAGTTGGCTGCAGGAGCCCACAAATTGAATGAATCACACCCTGGAGTTGCAAGCAGCAGGAGCCCAAACATAGCTTTAAAGAGACACTGGATTTGGCTGCAGGAGCCCAAAAATTGGATAAATCACACCCTGGAGTTGCAAGCAGCAGCAGGAGCACAAACATTGCTTTAAAGAGACACTGGAGTTGGCTGCAGGAGCCCAAAAATTGGATGAATCACAGCCTGGAGTAGCAAGCAGCAGCAGCCCAAACATGGCTTGAAAGAGACACTGGAGTTGGCAGCAGGAGCCCAAAAATTGGATGAATCACACCCTGGAGTTGCAAGCAGCAGCAGCCCAAACATGGCTTGAAAGAGACACTGGAGTTGGCAGCAGGAGCCCAAAAATTGGATGAATCACACCCTGGAGTTGCAAGCAGCAGCAGGAGCACAAACATTGCTTTAAAGAGACACTGGAGTTGGCTGCAGGAGCCCAAAAATTGGATGAATCACAGCCTGGAGTAGCAAGCAGCAGCACCAGCAGCAGCCCAGACATAGCTTGAAAGAGACACTGGAGTTGGCAGCAGGAGCCCAAAAATTGGATGAAACACACCCTGGAGTTGCAAGCAGCAGCAGCAGGAGCCCAACCATAGCTTGAAAGAGCCACTAGATTTGGCTGCAGGAGCCCAAAAATTGGATGACTCACACCCTGGAGTTGCAAACAGCAGCATGAGCCCAAACATATTGAAAGAGACTCTGTATTTGGCTGCAGGAGCCCAAAAATGGGATGAATCACACCCTGGAGTTGCAAGCAGCAGCAGCAGGAGCCCAAACATAGCTTGAAAGAGACACTGGTGTTGGCAGCAGGAGCCCAAAAATTGGATGAATCACACCCTGGAGTTGCAAGCAGCAGCAGGAGCCCAAACATAGCTCGAAAGAGACACTGAAGTTGGCAGCAGGAGCCCAAAAATTGGCTGAATCACACCCTGGAGTTGCAAGCAGCAGCAGCAGCCCAAAGATAGCTTGAAAGAGACACTGGAGTTGGCAACAGGAGCCCAAAAATTGGATGAATCACACCCTGGAGTTGCAAGCAGCAGCAGGAGCCCAAACATAGCTTGAAAGAGACACTGGATTTGACTGCAGGAGCCAACAAATTGAATGACTCACACCCTGGAGTTGCAAGCAGCAGGAGCACAAACATAGCTTGAAAGACACACTAGAATTGGCAGCAGGAGCCCAAAAATTGGTTGAATCACACCCTGGAGTAGCAAGCAGCAGCAGCAGGAGCACAAACATTGCTTTAAAGAGACACTGGAGTTGGCTGCAGGAGCCCCAAAATTGAATGAATCACACCCTAGAGTTGCAAGCAGCAGCAGCAGGAGGCCAAACATAGCTTTAAAGAGACACTGTATTTGGCTGCAGGAGCCCAGAAATTGGATGAATCACACCCTGGAGTTGCAATCAGCAGAAACAGCCCAAACATAGCTTGAAAGAGACACTGGAGTTGGCAGCAGGAGCCAAAAATTGGATGAATCACACCCTGGAGGTGAAAGCAGCAGCAGCAGCCCAAACATAGCTTGAAAGAGACATTGGAGTTGGCAACAGGAGCCCAAAAATTGGATGAAACACACCCTGGAGTAGCAAGCAGCAGCAGCAGGAGCACAAACATTGCTTTAAAGAGACACTGGAGTTGGCTGCAGGAGCCCAAAAATTGAATGAATCACACCCTGGAGGTGAAAGCAGCAGCAGCAGCCCAAACATAGCTTGAAAGAGACATTGGAGTTGGCAACAGGAGCCCAAAAATTGGATGAATCACACCCTGGAGTAGCAAGCAGCAGCAGCAGGAGCACAAACATTGCTTTAAAGAGACACTGGAGTTGGCTGCAGGAGCCCAAAAATTGAATGAATCACACCCTGGAGTTGCAAGCAGCAGCAACAGCCCAAACATAGCTTGACAGAGACAATGGAGTTGGCAGCAGGAGCCAAAAAATTGGATGAATCACACCCTGGAGTTGCAAGCAACAGTAGCAGGGGCCCAAACATAGCTTGAAAGAGACACTGTAGATGGCAGCAGGAGCCCAAAATTTGGATGAGTTACACCCTGGAGTTGCAAACAGCAGCAGCAGCCCAAACATAGCTGTAAAGAGACACTGTATTTGGCTGCAGGAGCCCAAAAATTGGATGAAAAACACCCTGGAGTTGCAAGCAGCAGCAGCAGCAGGATCCCAAACATAGCTTGAAAGAGACACTGGAGTTGGCAGCAGGAGCCCAAAAATTGGATGAATCACACCCTGGAGTTGCAAGCAGCAGCAGCAGGAGCCCAAACATAGCTTGAAAAAGACACTGGAGTTGGCTTCAGGAGCCCAAAATTTGGATGAGTTACACCCTGGAGTTGCAAACAGCAGCAGGAACCCAAACATATTGAAAGAGAAACTGGAGTTGGCAGCAGGAGCCCGAAAATTGGATGAATCAAACCCTGGAGTTGCAAGCAGCAGCAGCAGGAGCCCAAACATAGCTTGAAAGAGACACTGGTGTTGGCAGCAGGAGCCCAAAAATTGGATGAATCACGCCCTGGAGTTGCAAGCAGAAGCAGGAGCCCAAACATAGCTTGAAAGAGACACTGGAGTTGGCAGCAGGAGCCCAAAAATTGGCTGAATCACACCCTGGAGTTGCAAGCAGCAGCAGCAGCAGCCCAGAGATAGCTTGAAAGAGACACTGGAGTTGGCAGCAGGAGCCCAAAAATTGGATGAATCACACCCTGAAGTTGCAAGCAGCAGCAGCAGCCCAAACATAGCTTGAAAGAGACATTGGATTTGGCTGCAGGAGCCCAAAAATTGGATGACTCACACCCTGGAATTGCAAGCAGCAGCAACAGCCCAAACATAGCTTGAAAGAGACACTGGAGTTGGCAGCAGGAGCCAAAAAATTGGATGAATCACACCCTGGAGTTGCAAGCAACAGCAGCAGGGGCCAAAACATAGCTTGAAAGAGACACTGTAGATGGCAGCAGGAGCCCAAAAATTGGATGAATCACACCCTGGAGTAGAAAGCAGCAGCAGCAGCAGCTCGAACATAGCTTTAAAGAGACACTGTATTTGGCTGCAAGAGCCCAAAAATTGGATGAAACACACCCTGGAGTTGCAAGCAGCAGCAGCAGCAGGAGCCAAAACATAGCTTGAAAGAGAAACTGGAGTTGGCAGCAGGAGCCCGAAAAATGGGATGAATCACACCCTGGAGTTGCAAGCAGCAGCAGGAGCCCAAACATAGCTTTAAAGAGAAACTGGAGTTGGCAGCAGGAGCCCAAAAATTGGCTGAATCACACCCTGGAGTTGCAAGCAGCAGCAGCAGGAGCCCAAACATAGCTTGAAAGAGACACTGGAGTTGGCAGCAGGAGCCCAAAAATTGGCTGAATCACACCCTGGAGTAGCAAGCAGCAGAAGCAGGAGCACAAACATTGCTTTAAAGAGACACTGGAGTTGGCTGCAGGAGCCCAAAAATTGAATGAATCACACCCCAGAGTTGCAAGCAGCAGCAGCAGCAGGAGGCCAAACATAGCTTTAAAGAGACACTGTATTTGGCTGCAGGAGCCCAAAAATTGGATGAAACACACCCTGGAGTTGCAAGCAGCAGCAGCAGCAGGAGCCCAAACATAGCTTGAAAGAGACACTGTAGTTGGCAGCAGGAGCCCAAAAATTGGATGAATCACACCCTGGAGTTGCAAGCAGCAGCAGCAGCAGGAGCCCAAACATAGCTTGAAAAAACACTGAAGTTGGCTTCAGGAGCCCAACATTTGGATGAATTACACCCTGGAGTTGCAAGCAGCAGCAGGAGCCCAAACATAGCTTGAAAGAGACACTGGAGTTGACTTCAGGAGCCCAAAAATTGGATGAATCACACCCTGGAGTTGCAAGCAGCAGGAACCCAAACATAGCTTGAAAGAGACACTGTATTTGGCTGCAGGAGCCCAAAAATTGGATGAATCACACCCTGGAGTTGCAAGCAGCAGAAACAGCCCAAACATAGCTTGAAAGAGACACTGGAGTTGGCAGCAGGAGCCAAAAACTTGGATAAATCACACCCTGGAGTCGCAAGCAACAGCAGCAGGGGCCCAAACATAGCTTGAAAGAGACACTGTAGATGGCAGCAGGAGCCCAAAAATTGGATGAATCACACCCTGGAGTTGAAAGCAGCAGCAGCCCAAACATAGCTTGAAAGAGACATTGGAGTTGGCAACAGGAGCCCAAAAATTGGATGAAACACACCCTGGAGTTGCAAGCAGCAGCAGGAGCCCTAACATAGCTTGAAAGACACACTGGAATTGGCAGCAGGAGCCCAAAAATTGGATGAATCACACCCTGGAGTTGCAAGCAGCAGCAGCAGGAGCTCAGAGATAGCTTGAAAGACACATTGGAGTTGGCAGCAGGAGCCCAAAAATTGGATGAATCACACCCTGGAGTAGCAAGCAGCAGCAGCAGCAGGAGCACAAACATTGCTTTAAAGAGACACTGGAGTTGGCTGCAGGAGCCCAAAAATTGAATGAATCACACCCTGGAGTTGCAAGCAGCAGCAACAGCCCAAACATAGCTTGAAAGAGACACTGGAGTTGGCAGCAGGAGCCAAAAAATTGGATGAATCACACCCTGGAGTTGCAAGCAACAGCAGCAGGGGCCCAAACATAGCTTGAAAGAGACACTGTAGATGGCAGCAGGAGCCCAACATTTGGATGAGTTACACCCTGGAGTTGCAAACAGCAGCAGCAGCCCAAACATAGCTGTAAAGACACTGTATTTGGCTGCAGGAGCCCAAAAATTGGATGAAACGCACCCTGGAGTTGCAAGCAGCAGCAGCAGCAGGAGCCCAAACATAGCTTGAAAGAGACACTGGAGTTGGCAGCAGGAGCCCAAAAATTGGATGAATCACACCCTGGAGTTGCAAGCAGCAGCAGCAGGAGCCCAAACATAGCTTGAAAAAGACACTGGAGTTGGCTTCAGGAGCCCCAAATTTGGATGAGTTACACCCTGGAGTTGCAAACAGCAGCAGGAGCCCAAACATATTGAAAGAGAAACTGGAGTTGGCAGCAGGAGCCCGAAAATTGGATGAATCAAACCCTGGAGTTGCAAGCAGCAAAAGCAGGAGCCCAAACGTAGCTTGAAAGAGACACTGGTGTTGGCAGCAGGAGCCCAAAAATTGGATGAATCACGCCATGGATTTGGAAGCAGAAGCAGGAGCCCAAACATAGCTTGAAAGAGACACTGGAGTTGGCAGCAGGAGCCCAAAAATTGGCTGAATCACACCCTGGAGTTGCAAGCAGCAGCAGCAGCAGCAGCAGCCCAAACATAGCTTGAAAGAGACATTGGATTTGGCTGCAGGAGCCCAAAAATTGGATGACTCGCACCCTGGAGTTGCAAGCAGCAGCAACAGCCCAAACATAGCTTGAAAGAGACACTGTAGATGGCAGCAGGAGCCCAAAAATTGGATGAATCACACCCTGGAGTAGAAAGCAGCAGCAGCAGCAGCTCGAACATAGCTTTAAAGAGACACTGTATTTGGCTGCAAGAGCCCAAAAATTGGATGAAACACACCCTGGAGTTGCAAGCAGCAGCAGGAGCCAAAACATAGCTTGAAAGAGAAACTGGAGTTGGCAGCAGGAGCCCGAAAAATGGGATGAATCACACCCTGGAGTTGCAAGCAGCAGCAGGAGCCCAAACATAGCTTTAAAGAGAAACTGGAGTTGGCAGCAGGAGCCCAAAAATTGGCTGAATCACACCCTGGAGTTGCAAGCAGCAGCAGCAGGAGCCCAAACATAGCTTGAAAGAGACACTGGAGTTGGCAGCAGGAGCCCAAAAATTGGCTGAATCACACCCTGGAGTAGCAAGCAGCAGAAGCAGGAGCACAAACATTGCTTTAAAGAGACACTGGAGTTGGCTGCAGGAGCCCAAAAATTGAATGAATCACACCCCAGAGTTGCAAGCAGCAGCAGCAGCAGGAGGCCAAACATAGCTTTAAAGAGACACTGTATTTGGCTGCAGGAGCCCAAAAATTGGATGAAACACACCCTGGAGTTGCAAGCAGCAGCAGCAGCAGCAGGAGCCCAAACATAGCTTGAAAGAGACACTGTAGTTGGCAGCAGGAGCCCAAAAATTGGATGAATCACACCCTGGAGTTGCAAGCAGCAGCAGCAGCAGGAGCCCAAACATAGCTTGAAAAAACACTGAAGTTGGCTTCAGGAGCCCAACATTTGGATGAATTACACCCTGGAGTTGCAAGCAGCAGCAGCAGGAGCCCAACCATAGCTTGAAAGAGCCACTAGATTTGGCTGCAGGAGCCCAAAAATTGGATGACTCACACCCTGGAGTTGCAAACAGCAGCATGAGCCCAAACATATTGAAAGAGACTCTGTATTTGGCTGCAGGAGCCCAAAAATGGGATGAATCACACCCTGGAGTTGCAAGCAGCAGCAGCAGGAGCCCAAACATAGCTTGAAAGAGACACTGGTGTTGGCAGCAGGAGCCCAAAAATTGGATGAATCACACCCTGGAGTTGCAAGCAGCAGCAGGAGCCCAAACATAGCTCGAAAGAGACACTGAAGTTGGCAGCAGGAGCCCAAAAATTGGCTGAATCACACCCTGGAGTTGCAAGCAGCAGCAGCAGCCCAAAGATAGCTTGAAAGAGACACTGGAGTTGGCAACAGGAGCCCAAAAATTGGATGAATCACACCCTGGAGTTGCAAGCAGCAGCAGGAGCCCAAACATAGCTTGAAAGAGACACTGGATTTGACTGCAGGAGCCAACAAATTGAATGACTCACACCCTGGAGTTGCAAGCAGCAGGAGCACAAACATAGCTTGAAAGACACACTAGAATTGGCAGCAGGAGCCCAAAAATTGGTTGAATCACACCCTGGAGTAGCAAGCAGCAGCAGCAGGAGCACAAACATTGCTTTAAAGAGACACTGGAGTTGGCTGCAGGAGCCCCAAAATTGAATGAATCACACCCTAGAGTTGCAAGCAGCAGCAGCAGGAGGCCAAACATAGCTTTAAAGAGACACTGTATTTGGCTGCAGGAGCCCAGAAATTGGATGAATCACACCCTGGAGTTGCAATCAGCAGAAACAGCCCAAACATAGCTTGAAAGAGACACTGGAGTTGGCAGCAGGAGCCAAAAATTGGATGAATCACACCCTGGAGGTGAAAGCAGCAGCAGCAGCCCAAACATAGCTTGAAAGAGACATTGGAGTTGGCAACAGGAGCCCAAAAATTGGATGAAACACACCCTGGAGTAGCAAGCAGCAGCAGCAGGAGCACAAACATTGCTTTAAAGAGACACTGGAGTTGGCTGCAGGAGCCCAAAAATTGAATGAATCACACCCTGGAGGTGAAAGCAGCAGCAGCAGCCCAAACATAGCTTGAAAGAGACATTGGAGTTGGCAACAGGAGCCCAAAAATTGGATGAATCACACCCTGGAGTAGCAAGCAGCAGCAGCAGGAGCACAAACATTGCTTTAAAGAGACACTGGAGTTGGCTGCAGGAGCCCAAAAATTGAATGAATCACACCCTGGAGTTGCAAGCAGCAGCAACAGCCCAAACATAGCTTGACAGAGACAATGGAGTTGGCAGCAGGAGCCAAAAAATTGGATGAATCACACCCTGGAGTTGCAAGCAACAGTAGCAGGGGCCCAAACATAGCTTGAAAGAGACACTGTAGATGGCAGCAGGAGCCCAAAATTTGGATGAGTTACACCCTGGAGTTGCAAACAGCAGCAGCAGCCCAAACATAGCTGTAAAGAGACACTGTATTTGGCTGCAGGAGCCCAAAAATTGGATGAAAAACACCCTGGAGTTGCAAGCAGCAGCAGCAGCAGGATCCCAAACATAGCTTGAAAGAGACACTGGAGTTGGCAGCAGGAGCCCAAAAATTGGATGAATCACACCCTGGAGTTGCAAGCAGCAGCAGCAGGAGCCCAAACATAGCTTGAAAAAGACACTGGAGTTGGCTTCAGGAGCCCAAAAATTGGATGAGTTACACCCTGGAGTTGCAAACAGCAGCAGGAACCCAAACATATTGAAAGAGAAACTGGAGTTGGCAGCAGGAGCCCGAAAATTGGATGAATCAAACCCTGGAGTTGCAAGCAGCAGCAGCAGGAGCCCAAACATAGCTTGAAAGAGACACTGGTGTTGGCAGCAGGAGCCCAAAAATTGGATGAATCACGCCCTGGAGTTGCAAGCAGAAGCAGGAGCCCAAACATAGCTTGAAAGAGACACTGGAGTTGGCAGCAGGAGCCCAAAAATTGGCTGAATCACACCCTGGAGTTGCAAGCAGCAGCAGCAGCAGCCCAAAGATAGCTTGAAAGAGACACTGGAGTTGGCAGCAGGAGCCCAAAAATTGGATGAATCACACCCTGAAGTTGCAAGCAGCAGCAGCAGCCCAAACATAGCTTGAAAGAGACATTGGATTTGGCTGCAGGAGCCCAAAAATTGGATGACTCACACCCTGGAATTGCAAGCAGCAGCAACAGCCCAAACATAGCTTGAAAGAGACACTGGAGTTGGCAGCAGGAGCCAAAAAATTGGATGAATCACACCCTGGAGTTGCAAGCAACAGCAGCAGGGGCCAAAACATAGCTTGAAAGAGACACTGTAGATGGCAGCAGGAGCCCAAAAATTGGATGAATCACACCCTGGAGTAGAAAGCAGCAGCAGCAGCAGCTCGAACATAGCTTTAAAGAGACACTGTATTTGGCTGCAAGAGCCCAAAAATTGGATGAAACACACCCTGGAGTTGCAAGCAGCAGCAGCAGCAGGAGCCAAAACATAGCTTGAAAGAGAAACTGGAGTTGGCAGCAGGAGCCCGAAAAATGGGATGAATCACACCCTGGAGTTGCAAGCAGCAGCAGGAGCCCAAACATAGCTTTAAAGAGAAACTGGAGTTGGCAGCAGGAGCCCAAAAATTGGCTGAATCACACCCTGGAGTTGCAAGCAGCAGCAGCAGGAGCCCAAACATAGCTTGAAAGAGACACTGGAGTTGGCAGCAGGAGCCCAAAAATTGGCTGAATCACACCCTGGAGTAGCAAGCAGCAGAAGCAGGAGCACAAACATTGCTTTAAAGAGACACTGGAGTTGGCTGCAGGAGCCCAAAAATTGAATGAATCACACCCCAGAGTTGCAAGCAGCAGCAGCAGCAGGAGGCCAAACATAGCTTTAAAGAGACACTGTATTTGGCTGCAGGAGCCCAAAAATTGGATGAAACACACCCTGGAGTTGCAAGCAGCAGCAGCAGCAGGAGCCCAAACATAGCTTGAAAGAGACACTGTAGTTGGCAGCAGGAGCCCAAAAATTGGATGAATCACACCCTGGAGTTGCAAGCAGCAGCAGCAGCAGGAGCCCAAACATAGCTTGAAAAAACACTGAAGTTGGCTTCAGGAGCCCAACATTTGGATGAATTACACCCTGGAGTTGCAAGCAGCAGCAGGAGCCCAAACATAGCTTGAAAGAGACACTGGAGTTGACTTCAGGAGCCCAAAAATTGGATGAATCACACCCTGGAGTTGCAAGCAGCAGGAACCCAAACATAGCTTGAAAGAGACACTGTATTTGGCTGCAGGAGCCCAAAAATTGGATGAATCACACCCTGGAGTTGCAAGCAGCAGAAACAGCCCAAACATAGCTTGAAAGAGACACTGGAGTTGGCAGCAGGAGCCAAAAACTTGGATAAATCACACCCTGGAGTCGCAAGCAACAGCAGCAGGGGCCCAAACATAGCTTGAAAGAGACACTGTAGATGGCAGCAGGAGCCCAAAAATTGGATGAATCACACCCTGGAGTTGAAAGCAGCAGCAGCCCAAACATAGCTTGAAAGAGACATTGGAGTTGGCAACAGGAGCCCAAAAATTGGATGAAACACACCCTGGAGTTGCAAGCAGCAGCAGGAGCCCTAACATAGCTTGAAAGACACACTGGAATTGGCAGCAGGAGCCCAAAAATTGGATGAATCACACCCTGGAGTTGCAAGCAGCAGCAGCAGGAGCTCAGAGATAGCTTGAAAGACACATTGGAGTTGGCAGCAGGAGCCCAAAAATTGGATGAATCACACCCTGGAGTAGCAAGCAGCAGCAGCAGCAGGAGCACAAACATTGCTTTAAAGAGACACTGGAGTTGGCTGCAGGAGCCCAAAAATTGAATGAATCACACCCTGGAGTTGCAAGCAGCAGCAACAGCCCAAACATAGCTTGAAAGAGACACTGGAGTTGGCAGCAGGAGCCAAAAAATTGGATGAATCACACCCTGGAGTTGCAAGCAACAGCAGCAGGGGCCCAAACATAGCTTGAAAGAGACACTGTAGATGGCAGCAGGAGCCCAACATTTGGATGAGTTACACCCTGGAGTTGCAAACAGCAGCAGCAGCCCAAACATAGCTGTAAAGACACTGTATTTGGCTGCAGGAGCCCAAAAATTGGATGAAACGCACCCTGGAGTTGCAAGCAGCAGCAGCAGCAGGAGCCCAAACATAGCTTGAAAGAGACACTGGAGTTGGCAGCAGGAGCCCAAAAATTGGATGAATCACACCCTGGAGTTGCAAGCAGCAGCAGCAGGAGCCCAAACATAGCTTGAAAAAGACACTGGAGTTGGCTTCAGGAGCCCCAAATTTGGATGAGTTACACCCTGGAGTTGCAAACAGCAGCAGGAGCCCAAACATATTGAAAGAGAAACTGGAGTTGGCAGCAGGAGCCCGAAAATTGGATGAATCAAACCCTGGAGTTGCAAGCAGCAAAAGCAGGAGCCCAAACGTAGCTTGAAAGAGACACTGGTGTTGGCAGCAGGAGCCCAAAAATTGGATGAATCACGCCATGGATTTGGAAGCAGAAGCAGGAGCCCAAACATAGCTTGAAAGAGACACTGGAGTTGGCAGCAGGAGCCCAAAAATTGGCTGAATCACACCCTGGAGTTGCAAGCAGCAGCAGCAGCAGCAGCAGCCCAAACATAGCTTGAAAGAGACATTGGATTTGGCTGCAGGAGCCCAAAAATTGGATGACTCGCACCCTGGAGTTGCAAGCAGCAGCAACAGCCCAAACATAGCTTGAAAGAGACACTGTAGATGGCAGCAGGAGCCCAAAAATTGGATGAATCACACCCTGGAGTAGAAAGCAGCAGCAGCAGCAGCTCGAACATAGCTTTAAAGAGACACTGTATTTGGCTGCAAGAGCCCAAAAATTGGATGAAACACACCCTGGAGTTGCAAGCAGCAGCAGGAGCCAAAACATAGCTTGAAAGAGAAACTGGAGTTGGCAGCAGGAGCCCGAAAAATGGGATGAATCACACCCTGGAGTTGCAAGCAGCAGCAGGAGCCCAAACATAGCTTTAAAGAGAAACTGGAGTTGGCAGCAGGAGCCCAAAAATTGGCTGAATCACACCCTGGAGTTGCAAGCAGCAGCAGCAGGAGCCCAAACATAGCTTGAAAGAGACACTGGAGTTGGCAGCAGGAGCCCAAAAATTGGCTGAATCACACCCTGGAGTAGCAAGCAGCAGAAGCAGGAGCACAAACATTGCTTTAAAGAGACACTGGAGTTGGCTGCAGGAGCCCAAAAATTGAATGAATCACACCCCAGAGTTGCAAGCAGCAGCAGCAGCAGGAGGCCAAACATAGCTTTAAAGAGACACTGTATTTGGCTGCAGGAGCCCAAAAATTGGATGAAACACACCCTGGAGTTGCAAGCAGCAGCAGCAGCAGGAGCCCAAACATAGCTTGAAAGAGACACTGTAGTTGGCAGCAGGAGCCCAAAAATTGGATGAATCACACCCTGGAGTTGCAAGCAGCAGCAGCAGCAGGAGCCCAAACATAGCTTGAAAAAACACTGAAGTTGGCTTCAGGAGCCCAACATTTGGATGAATTACACCCTGGAGTTGCAAGCAGCAGCAGGAGCCCAAACATAGCTTGAAAGAGACACTGGAGTTGACTTCAGGAGCCCAAAAATTGGATGAATCACACCCTGGAGTTGCAAGCAGCAGGAACCCAAACATAGCTTGAAAGAGACACTGTATTTGGCTGCAGGAGCCCAAAAATTGGATGAATCACACCCTGGAGTTGCAAGCAGCAGAAACAGCCCAAACATAGCTTGAAAGAGACACTGGAGTTGGCAGCAGGAGCCAAAAACTTGGATAAATCACACCCTGGAGTCGCAAGCAACAGCAGCAGGGGCCCAAACATAGCTTGAAAGAGACACTGTAGATGGCAGCAGGAGCCCAAAAATTGGATGAATCACACCCTGGAGTTGAAAGCAGCAGCAGCCCAAACATAGCTTGAAAGAGACATTGGAGTTGGCAACAGGAGCCCAAAAATTGGATGAAACACACCCTGGAGTTGCAAGCAGCAGCAGGAGCCCTAACATAGCTTGAAAGACACACTGGAATTGGCAGCAGGAGCCCAAAAATTGGATGAATCACACCCTGGAGTTGCAAGCAGCAGCAGCAGGAGCTCAGAGATAGCTTGAAAGACACATTGGAGTTGGCAGCAGGAGCCCAAAAATTGGATGAATCACACCCTGGAGTAGCAAGCAGCAGCAGCAGCAGGAGCACAAACATTGCTTTAAAGAGACACTGGAGTTGGCTGCAGGAGCCCAAAAATTGAATGAATCACACCCTGGAGTTGCAAGCAGCAGCAACAGCCCAAACATAGCTTGAAAGAGACACTGGAGTTGGCAGCAGGAGCCAAAAAATTGGATGAATCACACCCTGGAGTTGCAAGCAACAGCAGCAGGGGCCCAAACATAGCTTGAAAGAGACACTGTAGATGGCAGCAGGAGCCCAACATTTGGATGAGTTACACCCTGGAGTTGCAAACAGCAGCAGCAGCCCAAACATAGCTGTAAAGACACTGTATTTGGCTGCAGGAGCCCAAAAATTGGATGAAACGCACCCTGGAGTTGCAAGCAGCAGCAGCAGCAGGAGCCCAAACATAGCTTGAAAGAGACACTGGAGTTGGCAGCAGGAGCCCAAAAATTGGATGAATCACACCCTGGAGTTGCAAGCAGCAGCAGCAGGAGCCCAAACATAGCTTGAAAAAGACACTGGAGTTGGCTTCAGGAGCCCCAAATTTGGATGAGTTACACCCTGGAGTTGCAAACAGCAGCAGGAGCCCAAACATATTGAAAGAGAAACTGGAGTTGGCAGCAGGAGCCCGAAAATTGGATGAATCAAACCCTGGAGTTGCAAGCAGCAAAAGCAGGAGCCCAAACGTAGCTTGAAAGAGACACTGGTGTTGGCAGCAGGAGCCCAAAAATTGGATGAATCACGCCATGGATTTGGAAGCAGAAGCAGGAGCCCAAACATAGCTTGAAAGAGACACTGGAGTTGGCAGCAGGAGCCCAAAAATTGGCTGAATCACACCCTGGAGTTGCAAGCAGCAGCAGCAGCAGCAGCAGCCCAAACATAGCTTGAAAGAGACATTGGATTTGGCTGCAGGAGCCCAAAAATTGGATGACTCGCACCCTGGAGTTGCAAGCAGCAGCAACAGCCCAAACATAGCTTGAAAGAGACACTGTAGATGGCAGCAGGAGCCCAAAAATTGGATGAATCACACCCTGGAGTAGAAAGCAGCAGCAGCAGCAGCTCGAACATAGCTTTAAAGAGACACTGTATTTGGCTGCAAGAGCCCAAAAATTGGATGAAACACACCCTGGAGTTGCAAGCAGCAGCAGGAGCCAAAACATAGCTTGAAAGAGAAACTGGAGTTGGCAGCAGGAGCCCGAAAAATGGGATGAATCACACCCTGGAGTTGCAAGCAGCAGCAGGAGCCCAAACATAGCTTTAAAGAGAAACTGGAGTTGGCAGCAGGAGCCCAAAAATTGGCTGAATCACACCCTGGAGTTGCAAGCAGCAGCAGCAGGAGCCCAAACATAGCTTGAAAGAGACACTGGAGTTGGCAGCAGGAGCCCAAAAATTGGCTGAATCACACCCTGGAGTAGCAAGCAGCAGAAGCAGGAGCACAAACATTGCTTTAAAGAGACACTGGAGTTGGCTGCAGGAGCCCAAAAATTGAATGAATCACACCCCAGAGTTGCAAGCAGCAGCAGCAGCAGGAGGCCAAACATAGCTTTAAAGAGACACTGTATTTGGCTGCAGGAGCCCAAAAATTGGATGAAACACACCCTGGAGTTGCAAGCAGCAGCAGCAGCAGCAGGAGCCCAAACATAGCTTGAAAGAGACACTGTAGTTGGCAGCAGGAGCCCAAAAATTGGATGAATCACACCCTGGAGTTGCAAGCAGCAGCAGCAGCAGGAGCCCAAACATAGCTTGAAAAAACACTGAAGTTGGCTTCAGGAGCCCAACATTTGGATGAATTACACCCTGGAGTTGCAAGCAGCAGCAGGAGCCCAAACATAGCTTGAAAGAGACACTGGAGTTGACTTCAGGAGCCCAAAAATTGGATGAATCACACCCTGGAGTTGCAAGCAGCAGGAACCCAAACATAGCTTGAAAGAGACACTGTATTTGGCTGCAGGAGCCCAAAAATTGGATGAATCACACCCTGGAGTTGCAAGCAGCAGAAACAGCCCAAACATAGCTTGAAAGAGACACTGGAGTTGGCAGCAGGAGCCAAAAACTTGGATAAATCACACCCTGGAGTCGCAAGCAACAGCAGCAGGGGCCCAAACATAGCTTGAAAGAGACACTGTAGATGGCAGCAGGAGCCCAAAAATTGGATGAATCACACCCTGGAGTTGAAAGCAGCAGCAGCCCAAACATAGCTTGAAAGAGACATTGGAGTTGGCAACAGGAGCCCAAAAATTGGATGAAACACACCCTGGAGTTGCAAGCAGCAGCAGGAGCCCTAACATAGCTTGAAAGACACACTGGAATTGGCAGCAGGAGCCCAAAAATTGGATGAATCACACCCTGGAGTTGCAAGCAGCAGCAGCAGGAGCTCAGAGATAGCTTGAAAGACACATTGGAGTTGGCAGCAGGAGCCCAAAAATTGGATGAATCACACCCTGGAGTAGCAAGCAGCAGCAGCAGCAGCAGGAGCACAAACATTGCTTTAAAGAGACACTGGAGTTGGCTGCAGGAGCCCAAAAATTGAATGAATCACACCCTGGAGTTGCAAGCAGCAGCAACAGCCCAAACATAGCTTGAAAGAGACACTGGAGTTGGCAGCAGGAGCCAAAAAATTGGATGAATCACACCCTGGAGTTGCAAGCAACAGCAGCAGGGGCCCAAACATAGCTTGAAAGAGACACTGTAGATGGCAGCAGGAGCCCAACATTTGGATGAGTTACACCCTGGAGTTGCAAACAGCAGCAGCAGCCCAAACATAGCTGTAAAGACACTGTATTTGGCTGCAGGAGCCCAAAAATTGGATGAAACACACCCTGGAGTTGCAAGCAGCAGCAGCAGCAGGAGCCCAAACATAGCTTGAAAGAGACACTGGAGTTGGCAGCAGGAGCCCAAAAATTGGATGAATCACACCCTGGAGTTGCAAGCAGCAGCAGCAGGAGCCCAAACATAGCTTGAAAAAGACACTGGAGTTGGCTTCAGGAGCCCCAAATTTGGATGAGTTACACCCTGGAGTTGCAAACAGCAGCAGGAGCCCAAACATATTTAAAGAGAAACTGGAGTTGGCAGCAGGAGCCCGAAAATTGGATGAATCAAACCCTGGAGTTGCAAGCAGCAAAAGCAGGAGCCCAAACGTAGCTTGAAAGAGACACTGGTGTTGGCAGCAGGAGCCCAAAAATTGGATGAATCACGCCATGGATTTGGAAGCAGAAGCAGGAGCCCAAACATAGCTTGAAAGAGACACTGGAGTTGGCAGCAGGAGCCCAAAAATTGGCTGAATCACACCCTGGAGTTGCAAGCAGCAGCAGGAGCACAAACATTGCTTTAAAGAGACACTGGAGTTGGCTGCAGGAGCCCAAAAATTGAATGAATCACACCCTGGAGTTGCAAGCAGCAGCAGCCCAAACATAGATTGAAAAAGACACTGGGGTTGGCAGCAGGAGCCCAAAAATTGGATGAATCACACCCTGGATTTGCAAGCAGCAGCAGCAGGAGCCCAAACATAGCTTGAAATAGACACTGGAGTTGGCAGCAGGAGCCCAAAAATTGGATGAATCACACCCTGGAGTTGCAAGCAGCAGGAGCACAAACATTGCTTTAAAGAGACACTGGAGTTGGCTGCCGGAGCCAAAAAATTGGATGAATCACACGCTGGAGTTGCAAGCAGCAGCAGCAGCCCAAACATAGATTGAAAAAGAAACTGGAGTTGGCAGCAGGAGCCCAAAAATTGGATGAATCACACCCTGGAGTTGCAAGCAGCAGCCGCAGCCGGAGCCCGAACATAGCTTGAAAGACACACTGGAGTTGGCAGCAGGAGCCCAAAAATTGGATGAATCACACCCTGGAGTTGCAAGCAGCAGGAGCACAAACATTGCTTTAAAGAGACACTGGAGTTGGCTGCCGGAGCCAAAAAATTGGATGAATCACACCCTGGAGCTGCAAGCAGCAGCAGCAGCCCAAAGATAGATTGAAAGAGACACTGGAGTTGGCTGCAGGAGCCCAACCAAAAATTGGATGAATCGCACCCTGGAGTTGCAAGCAGCAGCAGGAGCACAAACATTGCTTTAAAGAGACACTGTATTTGGCTGCAGAAGCCCAAAAATTGGATGAATCACACCCTGGAGTTGCAAGCAGCAGTAGCAGCAGCCCAAACATAGCTTGAAAGAGACATTGGAGTTGGCAGCAGGAGCCCAAAAATTGGATGAAACACACCCTGGAGTTGCAAGCAGCAGCAGCAGCAGGAGCACTAACATAGCTTGAAAGACACACTGGAGTTGGCAGCAGGAGCCCAAAAATTGGACGAATCACACCCTGGAGTTGCAAGCAGCAGGAGCCCAAACATAGCTTGAAAGACACACTGGAGTTGGCTGCAGGAGCCCACAAATTGAATGAATCACACCCTGGAGTTGCAAGCAGCAGGAGCCCAAACATAGCTTTAAAGAGACACTGGATTTGGCTGCAGGAGCCCAAAAATTGGATAAATCACACCCTGGAGTTGCAAGCAGCAGCAGCCCAAACATGGCTTGAAAGAGACACTGGAGTTGGCAGCAGGAGCCCAAAAATTGGATGAATCACACCCTGGAGTTGCAAGCAGCAGCAGGAGCACAAACATTGCTTTAAAGAGACACTGGAGTTGGCTGCAGGAGCCCAAAAATTGGATGAATCACAGCCTGGAGTAGCAAGCAGCAGCACCAGCAGCAGCCCAGACATAGCTTGAAAGACACACTGGAGTTGGCAGCAGGAGCCCAAAAATTGGACGAATCACACCCTGGAGTTGCAAGCAGCAGGAGCCCAAACATAGCTTGAAAGACACACTGGAGTTGGCTGCAGGAGCCCACAAATTGAATGAATCACACCCTGGAGTTGCAAGCAGCAGGAGCCCAAACATAGCTTTAAAGAGACACTGGATTTGGCTGCAGGAGCCCAAAAATTGGATAAATCACACCCTGGAGTTGCAAGCAGCAGCAGGAGCACAAACATTGCTTTAAAGAGACACTGGAGTTGGCTGCAGGAGCCCAAAAATTGGATGAATCACAGCCTGGAGTAGCAAGCAGCAGCAGCCCAAACATGGCTTGAAAGAGACACTGGAGTTGGCAGCAGGAGCCCAAAAATTGGATGAATCACACCCTGGAGTTGCAAGCAGCAGCAGCCCAAACATGGCTTGAAAGAGACACTGGAGTTGGCAGCAGGAGCCCAAAAATTGGATGAATCACACCCTGGAGTTGCAAGCAGCAGCAGGAGCACAAACATTGCTTTAAAGAGACACTGGAGTTGGCTGCAGGAGCCCAAAAATTGGATGAATCACAGCCTGGAGTAGCAAGCAGCAGCACCAGCAGCAGCCCAGACATAGCTTGAAAGAGACACTGGAGTTGGCAGCAGGAGCCCAAAAATTGGATGAAACACACCCTGGAGTTGCAAGCAGCAGCAGCAGGAGCCCAACCATAGCTTGAAAGAGCCACTAGATTTGGCTGCAGGAGCCCAAAAATTGGATGACTCACACCCTGGAGTTGCAAACAGCAGCATGAGCCCAAACATATTGAAAGAGACTCTGTATTTGGCTGCAGGAGCCCAAAAATGGGATGAATCACACCCTGGAGTTGCAAGCAGCAGCAGCAGGAGCCCAAACATAGCTTGAAAGAGACACTGGTGTTGGCAGCAGGAGCCCAAAAATTGGATGAATCACACCCTGGAGTTGCAAGCAGCAGCAGGAGCCCAAACATAGCTCGAAAGAGACACTGAAGTTGGCAGCAGGAGCCCAAAAATTGGCTGAATCACACCCTGGAGTTGCAAGCAGCAGCAGCAGCCCAAAGATAGCTTGAAAGAGACACTGGAGTTGGCAACAGGAGCCCAAAAATTGGATGAATCACACCCTGGAGTTGCAAGCAGCAGCAGGAGCCCAAACATAGCTTGAAAGAGACACTGGATTTGACTGCAGGAGCCAACAAATTGAATGACTCACACCCTGGAGTTGCAAGCAGCAGGAGCACAAACATAGCTTGAAAGACACACTAGAATTGGCAGCAGGAGCCCAAAAATTGGTTGAATCACACCCTGGAGTAGCAAGCAGCAGCAGCAGGAGCACAAACATTGCTTTAAAGAGACACTGGAGTTGGTTGCAGGAGCCCCAAAATTGAATGAATCACACCCTAGAGTTGCAAGCAGCAGCAGCAGGAGGCCAAACATAGCTTTAAAGAGACACTGTATTTGGCTGCAGGAGCCCAGAAATTGGATGAATCACACCCTGGAGTTGCAATCAGCAGAAACAGCCCAAACATAGCTTGAAAGAGACACTGGAGTTGGCAGCAGGAGCCAAAAATTGGATGAATCACACCCTGGAGGTGAAAGCAGCAGCAGCAGCCCAAACATAGCTTGAAAGAGACATTGGAGTTGGCAACAGGAGCCCAAAAATTGGATGAAACACACCCTGGAGTAGCAAGCAGCAGCAGCAGGAGCACAAACATTGCTTTAAAGAGACACTGGAGTTGGCTGCAGGAGCCCAAAAATTGAATGAATCACACCCTGGAGGTGAAAGCAGCAGCAGCAGCCCAAACATAGCTTGAAAGAGACATTGGAGTTGGCAACAGGAGCCCAAAAATTGGATGAATCACACCCTGGAGTAGCAAGCAGCAGCAGCAGGAGCACAAACATTGCTTTAAAGAGACACTGGAGTTGGCTGCAGGAGCCCAAAAATTGAATGAATCACACCCTGGAGTTGCAAGCAGCAGCAACAGCCCAAACATAGCTTGACAGAGACAATGGAGTTGGCAGCAGGAGCCAAAAAATTGGATGAATCACACCCTGGAGTTGCAAGCAACAGTAGCAGGGGCCCAAACATAGCTTGAAAGAGACACTGTAGATGGCAGCAGGAGCCCAAAATTTGGATGAGTTACACCCTGGAGTTGCAAACAGCAGCAGCAGCCCAAACATAGCTGTAAAGAGACACTGTATTTGGCTGCAGGAGCCCAAAAATTGGATGAAAAACACCCTGGAGTTGCAAGCAGCAGCAGCAGCAGGATCCCAAACATAGCTTGAAAGAGACACTGGAGTTGGCAGCAGGAGCCCAAAAATTGGATGAATCACACCCTGGAGTTGCAAGCAGCAGCAGCAGGAGCCCAAACATAGCTTGAAAAAGACACTGGAGTTGGCTTCAGGAGCCCAAAATTTGGATGAGTTACACCCTGGAGTTGCAAACAGCAGCAGGAACCCAAACATATTGAAAGAGAAACTGGAGTTGGCAGCAGGAGCCCGAAAATTGGATGAATCAAACCCTGGAGTTGCAAGCAGCAGCAGCAGGAGCCCAAACATAGCTTGAAAGAGACACTGGTGTTGGCAGCAGGAGCCCAAAAATTGGATGAATCACGCCCTGGAGTTGCAAGCAGAAGCAGGAGCCCAAACATAGCTTGAAAGAGACACTGGAGTTGGCAGCAGGAGCCCAAAAATTGGCTGAATCACACCCTGGAGTTGCAAGCAGCAGCAGCAGCAGCCCAAAGATAGCTTGAAAGAGACACTGGAGTTGGCAGCAGGAGCCCAAAAATTGGATGAATCACACCCTGAAGTTGCAAGCAGCAGCAGCAGCCCAAACATAGCTTGAAAGAGACATTGGATTTGGCTGCAGGAGCCCAAAAATTGGATGACTCACACCCTGGAATTGCAAGCAGCAGCAACAGCCCAAACATAGCTTGAAAGAGACACTGGAGTTGGCAGCAGGAGCCAAAAAATTGGATGAATCACACCCTGGAGTTGCAAGCAACAGTAGCAGGGGCCCAAACATAGCTTGAAAGAGACACTGTAGATGGCAGCAGGAGCCCAAAATTTGGATGAGTTACACCCTGGAGTTGCAAACAGCAGCAGCAGCCCAAACATAGCTGTAAAGAGACACTGTATTTGGCTGCAGGAGCCCAAAAATTGGATGAAAAACACCCTGGAGTTGCAAGCAGCAGCAGCAGCAGGATCCCAAACATAGCTTGAAAGAGACACTGGAGTTGGCAGCAGGAGCCCAAAAATTGGATGAATCACACCCTGGAGTTGCAAGCAGCAGCAGCAGGAGCCCAAACATAGCTTGAAAAAGACACTGGAGTTGGCTTCAGGAGCCCAAAATTTGGATGAGTTACACCCTGGAGTTGCAAACAGCAGCAGGAACCCAAACATATTGAAAGAGAAACTGGAGTTGGCAGCAGGAGCCCGAAAATTGGATGAATCAAACCCTGGAGTTGCAAGCAGCAGCAGCAGGAGCCCAAACATAGCTTGAAAGAGACACTGGTGTTGGCAGCAGGAGCCCAAAAATTGGATGAATCACGCCCTGGAGTTGCAAGCAGAAGCAGGAGCCCAAACATAGCTTGAAAGAGACACTGGAGTTGGCAGCAGGAGCCCAAAAATTGGATGAATCACACCCTGGAGTTGCAAGCAGCAGCAGCAGCAGCCCAAAGATAGCTTGAAAGAGACACTGGAGTTGGCAGCAGGAGCCCAAAAATTGGATGAATCACACCCTGAAGTTGCAAGCAGCAGCAGCAGGAGCCCAAACATAGCTTGAAAGAGACATTGGATTTGGCTGCAGGAGCCCAAAAATTGGATGACTCACACCCTGGAATTGCAAGCAGCAGCAACAGCCCAAACATAGCTTGAAAGAGACACTGGAGTTGGCAGCAGGAGCCAAAAAATTGGATGAATCACACCCTGGAGTTGCAAGCAACAGCAGCAGGGGCCAAAACATAGCTTGAAAGAGACACTGTAGATGGCAGCAGGAGCCCAAAAATTGGATGAATCACACCCTGGAGTAGAAAGCAGCAGCAGCAGCAGCTCGAACATAGCTTTAAAGAGACACTGTATTTGGCTGCAAGAGCCCAAAAATTGGGTGAAACACACCCTGGAGTTGCAAGCAGCAGCAGCAGCAGCAGGAGCCAAAACATAGCTTGAAAGAGAAACTGGAGTTGGCAGCAGGAGCCCGAAAAATGGGATGAATCACACCCTGGAGTTGCAAGCAGCAGCAGGAGCCCAAACATAGCTTTAAAGAGAAACTGGAGTTGGCAGCAGGAGCCCAAAAATTGGCTGAATCACACCCTGGAGTTGCAAGCAGCAGCAGCAGGAGCCCAAACATAGCTTGAAAGAGACACTGGAGTTGGCAGCAGGAGCCCAAAAATTGGCTGAATCACACCCTGGAGTAGCAAGCAGCAGAAGCAGGAGCACAAACATTGCTTTAAAGAGACACTGGAGTTGGCTGCAGGAGCCCAAAAATTGAATGAATCACACCCCAGAGTTGCAAGCAGCAGCAGCAGCAGGAGGCCAAACATAGCTTTAAAGAGACACTGTATTTGGCTGCAGGAGCCCAAAAATTGGATGAAACACACCCTGGAGTTGCAAGCAGCAGCAGCAGCAGGAGCCCAAACATAGCTTGAAAGAGACACTGTAGTTGGCAGCAGGAGCCCAAAAATTGGATGAATCACACCCTGGAGTTGCAAGCAGCAGCAGCAGCAGGAGCCCAAACATAGCTTGAAAAAACACTGAAGTTGGCTTCAGGAGCCCAACATTTGGATGAATTACACCCTGGAGTTGCAAGCAGCAGCAGGAGCCCAAACATAGCTTGAAAGAGACACTGGAGTTGACTTCAGGAGCCCAAAAATTGGATGAATCACACCCTGGAGTTGCAAGCAGCAGGAACCCAAACATAGCTTGAAAGAGACACTGTATTTGGCTGCAGGAGCCCAAAAATTGGATGAATCACACCCTGGAGTTGCAAGCAGCAGAAACAGCCCAAACATAGCTTGAAAGAGACACTGGAGTTGGCAGCAGGAGCCAAAAACTTGGATAAATCACACCCTGGAGTCGCAAGCAACAGCAGCAGGGGCCCAAACATAGCTTGAAAGAGACACTGTAGATGGCAGCAGGAGCCCAAAAATTGGATGAATCACACCCTGGAGTTGAAAGCAGCAGCAGCCCAAACATAGCTTGAAAGAGACATTGGAGTTGGCAACAGGAGCCCAAAAATTGGATGAAACACACCCTGGAGTTGCAATCAGCAGCAGGAGCCCTAACATAGCTTGAAAGACACACTGGAATTGGCAGCAGGAGCCCAAAAATTGGATGAATCACACCCTGGAGTTGCAAGCAGCAGCAGCAGGAGCTCAGAGATAGCTTGAAAGACACATTGGAGTTGGCAGCAGGAGCCCAAAAATTGGATGAATCACACCCTGGAGTAGCAAGCAGCAGCAGCAGCAGGAGCACAAACATTGCTTTAAAGAGACACTGGAGTTGGCTGCAGGAGCCCAAAAATTGAATGAATCACACCCTGGAGTTGCAAGCAGCAGCAACAGCCCAAACATAGCTTGAAAGAGACACTGGAGTTGGCAGCAGGAGCCAAAAAATTGGATGAATCACACCCTGGAGTTGCAAGCAACAGCAGCAGGGGCCCAAACATAGCTTGAAAGAGACACTGTAGATGGCAGCAGGAGCCCAACATTTGGATGAGTTACACCCTGGAGTTGCAAACAGCAGCAGCAGCCCAAACATAGCTGTAAAGACACTGTATTTGGCTGCAGGAGCCCAAAAATTGGATGAAACACACCCTGGAGTTGCAAGCAGCAGCAGCAGCAGGAGCCCAAACATAGCTTGAAAGAGACACTGGAGTTGGCAGCAGGAGCCCAAAAATTGGATGAATCACACCCTGGAGTTGCAAGCAGCAGCAGCAGGAGCCCAAACATAGCTTGAAAAAGACACTGGAGTTGGCTTCAGGAGCCCCAAATTTGGATGAGTTACACCCTGGAGTTGCAAACAGCAGCAGGAGCCCAAACATATTGAAAGAGAAACTGGAGTTGGCAGCAGGAGCCCGAAAATTGGATGAATCAAACCCTGGAGTTGCAAGCAGCAAAAGCAGGAGCCCAAACGTAGCTTGAAAGAGACACTGGTGTTGGCAGCAGGAGCCCAAAAATTGGATGAATCACGCCATGGATTTGGAAGCAGAAGCAGGAGCCCAAACATAGCTTGAAAGAGACACTGGAGTTGGCAGCAGGAGCCCAAAAATTGGCTGAATCACACCCTGGAGTTGCAAGCAGCAGCAGCAGCAGCCCAAACATAGCTTGAAAGAGACATTGGATTTGGCTGCAGGAGCCCAAAAATTGGATGACTCGCACCCTGGAGTTGCAAGCAGCAGCAACAGCCCAAACATAGCTTGAAAGAGACACTGTAGATGGCAGCAGGAGCCCAAAAATTGGATGAATCACACCCTGGAGTAGAAAGCAGCAGCAGCTCGAACATAGCTTTAAAGAGACACTGTATTTGGCTGCAAGAGCCCAAAAATTGGATGAAACACACCCTGGAGTTGCAAGCAGCAGCAGCAGCAGGAGCCAAAACATAGCTTGAAAGAGAAACTGGAGTTGGCAGCAGGAGCCCGAAAAATGGGATGAATCACACCCTGGAGTTGCAAGCAGCAGCAGGAGCCCAAACATAGCTTTAAAGAGAAACTGGAGTTGGCAGCAGGAGCCCAAAAATTGGCTGAATCACACCCTGGAGTTGCAAGCAGCAGCAGCAGGAGCCCAAACATAGCTTGAAAGAGACACTGGAGTTGGCAGCAGGAGCCCAAAAATTGGCTGAATCACACCCTGGAGTAGCAAGCAGCAGAAGCAGGAGCACAAACATTGCTTTAAAGAGACACTGGAGTTGGCTGCAGGAGCCCAAAAATTGAATGAATCACACCCCAGAGTTGCAAGCAGCAGCAGCAGCAGGAGGCCAAACATAGCTTTAAAGAGACACTGTATTTGGCTGCAGGAGCCCAAAAATTGGATGAAACACACCCTGGAGTTGCAAGCAGCAGCAGCAGCAGCAGGAGCCCAAACATAGCTTGAAAGAGACACTGTAGTTGGCAGCAGGAGCCCAAAAATTGGATGAATCACACCCTGGAGTTGCAAGCAGCAGCAGCAGCAGGAGCCCAAACATAGCTTGAAAAAACACTGAAGTTGGCTTCAGGAGCCCAACATTTGGATGAATTACACCCTGGAGTTGCAAGCAGCAGCAGGAGCCCAAACATAGCTTGAAAGAGACACTGGAGTTGACTTCAGGAGCCCAAAAATTGGATGAATCACACCCTGGAGTTGCAAGCAGCAGGAACCCAAACATAGCTTGAAAGAGACACTGTATTTGGCTGCAGGAGCCCAAAAATTGGATGAATCACACCCTGGAGTTGCAAGCAGCAGAAACAGCCCAAACATAGCTTGAAAGAGACACTGGAGTTGGCAGCAGGAGCCAAAAACTTGGATAAATCACACCCTGGAGTCGCAAGCAACAGCAGCAGGGGCCCAAACATAGCTTGAAAGAGACACTGTAGATGGCAGCAGGAGCCCAAAAATTGGATGAATCACACCCTGGAGTTGAAAGCAGCAGCAGCCCAAACATAGCTTGAAAGAGACATTGGAGTTGGCAACAGGAGCCCAAAAATTGGATGAAACACACCCTGGAGTTGCAAGCAGCAGCAGGAGCCCTAACATAGCTTGAAAGACACACTGGAATTGGCAGCAGGAGCCCAAAAATTGGATGAATCACACCCTGGAGTTGCAAGCAGCAGCAGCAGGAGCTCAGAGATAGCTTGAAAGACACATTGGAGTTGGCAGCAGGAGCCCAAAAATTGGATGAATCACACCCTGGAGTAGCAAGCAGCAGCAGCAGCAGCAGGAGCACAAACATTGCTTTAAAGAGACACTGGAGTTGGCTGCAGGAGCCCAAAAATTGAATGAATCACACCCTGGAGTTGCAAGCAGCAGCAACAGCCCAAACATAGCTTGAAAGAGACACTGGAGTTGGCAGCAGGAGCCAAAAAATTGGATGAATCACACCCTGGAGTTGCAAGCAACAGCAGCAGGGGCCCAAACATAGCTTGAAAGAGACACTGTAGATGGCAGCAGGAGCCCAACATTTGGATGAGTTACACCCTGGAGTTGCAAACAGCAGCAGCAGCCCAAACATAGCTGTAAAGACACTGTATTTGGCTGCAGGAGCCCAAAAATTGGATGAAACACACCCTGGAGTTGCAAGCAGCAGCAGCAGCAGGAGCCCAAACATAGCTTGAAAGAGACACTGGAGTTGGCAGCAGGAGCCCAAAAATTGGATGAATCACACCCTGGAGTTGCAAGCAGCAGCAGCAGGAGCCCAAACATAGCTTGAAAAAGACACTGGAGTTGGCTTCAGGAGCCCCAAATTTGGATGAGTTACACCCTGGAGTTGCAAACAGCAGCAGGAGCCCAAACATATTTAAAGAGAAACTGGAGTTGGCAGCAGGAGCCCGAAAATTGGATGAATCAAACCCTGGAGTTGCAAGCAGCAAAAGCAGGAGCCCAAACGTAGCTTGAAAGAGACACTGGTGTTGGCAGCAGGAGCCCAAAAATTGGATGAATCACGCCATGGATTTGGAAGCAGAAGCAGGAGCCCAAACATAGCTTGAAAGAGACACTGGAGTTGGCAGCAGGAGCCCAAAAATTGGCTGAATCACACCCTGGAGTTGCAAGCAGCAGCAGCAGCCCAAACATAGCTTGAAAGAGACATTGGATTTGGCTGCAGGAGCCCAAAAATTGGATGACTCGCACCCTGGAGTTGCAAGCAGCAGCAACAGCCCAAACATAGCTTGAAAAAGACACTGGAGTTAGCTTCAGGAGCCCAAAATTTGGATGAATTACACCCTGGAGTTGCAAGCAGCAGCAGGAGCCCAAACATATTGAAAGAGAAACTGGAGTTGGCAGCAGGAGCCCGAAAAATGGGATGAATCACACCCTGGAGTTGCAAGCAGCAGCAGCAGGAGCCCAAACATAGCTTGAAAGAGACACTGGTGTTGGCAGCAGGAGCCCAAAAATTGGATGAATCACACCCTGGAGTAGCAAGCAGCAGCAGGAGCCCAAACATAGCTTGAAAGAGACACTGGAGTTGGCAGCAGGAGCCCAAAAATTGGCTGAATCACACCCTGGAGCTGCAAGCAGCAGCAGCAGCAGCAGCCCAAAGATAGCTTGAAAGAGGCACTGCAGTTGGCAGCAGGAGCCCAAAAATTGGATGAATCACACCCTGGAGTTGCAAGCAGCAGCAGCAGCAGCAGCAGGAGCCCAAACATAGCTTGAAAGAGACACTGGATTTTGCTGCAGGAGCCCAAAAATTGGATGACTCACACCCTGGAGTTGCAAGCAGCAGCAGCAGGAGCCCAAACATAGCTTGAAAGAGACACTGGAGTTGGCAGCAGGGGCCCAAAAATTGGATGAATCACACCCTGGAGTTGCAAGCAGCAGCAGCAGCAGGAGCCCAAACATAGCTTGAAAGACACACTGGAATTGGCAGCAGGATCCCAAAAATTGGTTGAATCACACCCTGGAGTAGCAAGCAGCAGCAGCAGGAGCACAAACATTGCTTTAAAGAGACACTGGAGTTGGCTGCAGGAGCCCAGAAATGGAATGAATCACACCCTAGAGTTGCAAGCAGCAGCAGCAGCAGGAGGCCAAACATAGCTTTAAAGAGACACTGTATTTGGCTGCAGGAGCCCAAAAATTGGATGAAACACACCCTGGAGTTGCAAGCAGCAGCAGCAGCAGCAGGAGCCCAAACATAGCTTTAAAGAGACACTGTATTTGGCTGCAGGAGCCCAAAAATTGGATGAAACACACCCTGGAGTTGCAAGCAGCAGCAGCAGCAGCAGCAGCAGCAGCAGCAGGGGCCCAAACATAGCTTGAAAGAGACACTGTAGATGGCAGCAGGAGCCCAAAAATTGGATGAATCACACCCTGGAGTTGAAAGCAGCAGCAGCCCAAACATAGCTTGAAAGAGACATTGGAGTTGGCAACAGGAGCCCAAAAATTGGATGAAACACACCCTGGAGTTGCAAGCAGCAGCAGGAGCCCTAACATAGCTTGAAAGACACACTGGAATTGGCAGCAGGAGCCCAAAAATTGGATGAATCACACCCTGGAGTTGCAAGCAGCAGCAGCAGGAGCTCAGAGATAGCTTGAAAGACACATTGGAGTTGGCAGCAGGAGCCCAAAAATTGGATGAATCACACCCTGGAGTAGCAAGCAGCAGCAGCAGCAGGAGCACAAACATTGCTTTAAAGAGACACTGGAGTTGGCTGCAGGAGCCCAAAAATTGAATGAATCACACCCTGGAGTTGCAAGCAGCAGCAACAGCCCAAACATAGCTTGAAAGAGACACTGGAGTTGGCAGCAGGAGCCAAAAAATTGGATGAATCACACCCTGGAGTTGCAAGCAACAGCAGCAGGGGCCCAAACATAGCTTGAAAGAGACACTGTAGATGGCAGCAGGAGCCCAACATTTGGATGAGTTACACCCTGGAGTTGCAAACAGCAGCAGCAGCCCAAACATAGCTGTAAAGACACTGTATTTGGCTGCAGGAGCCCAAAAATTGGATGAAACACACCCTGGAGTTGCAAGCAGCAGCAGCAGCAGGAGCCCAAACATAGCTTGAAAGAGACACTGGAGTTGGCAGCAGGAGCCCAAAAATTGGATGAATCACACCCTGGAGTTGCAAGCAGCAGCAGCAGGAGCCCAAACATAGCTTGAAAAAGACACTGGAGTTGGCTTCAGGAGCCCCAAATTTGGATGAGTTACACCCTGGAGTTGCAAACAGCAGCAGGAGCCCAAACATATTGAAAGAGAAACTGGAGTTGGCAGCAGGAGCCCGAAAATTGGATGAATCAAACCCTGGAGTTGCAAGCAGCAAAAGCAGGAGCCCAAACGTAGCTTGAAAGAGACACTGGTGTTGGCAGCAGGAGCCCAAAAATTGGATGAATCACGCCATGGAGTTGCAAGCAGAAGCAGGAGCCCAAACATAGCTTGAAAGAGACACTGGAGTTGGCAGCAGGAGCCCAAAAATTGGCTGAATCACACCCTGGAGTTGCAAGCAGCAGCAGCAGCAGCAGCCCAAACATAGCTTGAAAGAGACATTGGATTTGGCTGCAGGAGCCCAAAAATTGGATGACTCGCACCCTGGAGTTGCAAGCAGCAGCAACAGCCCAAACATAGCTTGAAAAAGACACTGGAGTTAGCTTCAGGAGCCCAAAATTTGGATGAATTACACCCTGGAGTTGCAAGCAGCAGCAGGAGCCCAAACATATTGAAAGAGAAACTGGAGTTGGCAGCAGGAGCCCGAAAAATGGGATGAATCACACCCTGGAGTTGCAAGCAGCAGCAGCAGGAGCCCAAACATAGCTTGAAAGAGACACTGGTGTTGGCAGCAGGAGCCCAAAAATTGGATGAATCACACCCTGGAGTAGCAAGCAGCAGCAGGAGCCCAAACATAGCTTGAAAGAGACACTGGAGTTGGCAGCAGGAGCCCAAAAATTGGCTGAATCACACCCTGGAGCTGCAAGCAGCAGCAGCAGCAGCAGCCCAAAGATAGCTTGAAAGAGGCACTGCAGTTGGCAGCAGGAGCCCAAAAATTGGATGAATCACACCCTGGAGTTGCAAGCAGCAGCAGCAGCAGCAGCAGGAGCCCAAACATAGCTTGAAAGAGACACTGGATTTTGCTGCAGGAGCCCAAAAATTGGATGACTCACACCCTGGAGTTGCAAGCAGCAGCAGCAGGAGCCCAAACATAGCTTGAAAGAGACACTGGAGTTGGCAGCAGGGGCCCAAAAATTGGATGAATCACACCCTGGAGTTGCAAGCAGCAGCAGCAGCAGGAGCCCAAACATAGCTTGAAAGACACACTGGAATTGGCAGCAGGATCCCATAAATAGGTTGAATCACACCCTGGAGTAGCAAGCAGCAGCAGCAGGAGCACAAACATTGCTTTAAAGAGACACTGGAGTTGGCTGCAGGAGCCCAGAAATGGAATGAATCACACCCTAGAGTTGCAAGCAGCAGCAGCAGCAGGAGGCCAAACATAGCTTTAAAGAGACACTGTATTTGGCTGCAGGAGCCCAAAAATTGGATGAAACACACCCTGGAGTTGCAAGCAGCAGCAGCAGGAGCCCAAACATAGCTTGAAAGAGACACTGTAGTTGGCAGCAGGAGCCCAAAAATTGGATGAAGCACACCCTGGAGTTGCAAGCAGCAGCAGCAGCAGCAGGAGCCCAAACATAGCTTGAAAAAAACACTGGAGTTGGCTTCAGGAGCCCAACATTTGGATGAATTACACCCTGGAGTTGCAAGCAGCAGCAGGAGCCCAAACATAGCTTGAAAGAGACACTGGAGTTGGCAGCAGGAGCCCAAAATTTGGATGAATCACACCCTGGAGTTGCAAGCAGCAGCAGCAGCAGGAACCCAAACATAGCTTGAAAGAGACACTGGAGTTGGCAGCAGGAGCCCAAAAATTGGATGAATCACACCCTGGAGTTGCAAGCAGCAGCAGGAGCCCAAACATAGCTTGAAAGACACACTGGAGTTGGCAGCAGGTGCCCAAAAATTGGATGAATCACACCCTGGATTTGGCAGCAGCATGAAGAGAACATATACAGATTTTCGACACATATATCTTACCCGAAGAATATTAATAAAAAGTACGAGTAACGTAAAGCATTTTCTCAATAATTACTTGTGGTCTGATGCGGAGGAATGTCTGTAACTGGATAGCAGCGCCTTAAATCTGTTTTGCACAATCCATATTTCTTTAGTGTTGGTCTGGCCCCATCATCAATCTACTCTAATGCATCAGGCATTGGTGGGTGGAAATCTTGGCTGATCCATGCCCGATTCATTTCCACGCAGGCCAATCTCTCAAAAAAAAAAAACATGGAGAGTGACAGATTAGTAACATATTAGTA
This sequence comes from Gastrophryne carolinensis, assembly GCA_027917425.1. Lineage (NCBI taxonomy): Eukaryota > Metazoa > Chordata > Amphibia > Anura > Microhylidae > Gastrophryne > Gastrophryne carolinensis. Next base: position 222,557,872 of record CM051239.1, on the reverse strand, counting down.
ACATATTAGTAACATAGTAACATATAAGGCCTCATTTCATCAAGAAGAGATCTCTGCAGAATAGGGGTGAGTGGCAGCCAAGAAGTGGAGGAGACACTTGCTGCTTCTTCCACTAGGCGGGCAAGTAGTGATAAGGAGAGTGTCGTGGGAGGAGGTGTTGCAAGCGCTTTGGCTCCTTAAGCAGACACTGTTGAGGAAACTGAGGAGGACATCAGTGAGTTTTGAGGGCACTTTTAAAGGCTTGGAGTGATGGAGAGTGACAGATTTAGCGGCCAGCATGGTGGCAGATGGGGAAAGTATGGAGGCAAATGTGCTCGGGGTAGACCACTCGCGCAGCAGGCTATCTTCCCAGGAGGTAATGGAAGAGGGCCCTGGAGTTGGCGGCGGCGGCAGCAGCATCAGTGAAATAGTGCGGACTGTTGGTAGGAGAAATCAGCTATAAACCCATGTTGCAGTTTTTCATCAAGCATCCACAGGAGGTTAACATGGCTATGTGAAAGATGTGTAGGCAGAAGGTGAAGTGTGGACAGGGTCCCAATGTTGGACCCACAGCCCTGTGTCAACATTTGCAGCGTCACCATAAAGCGGCCTGGGAGAGTTGGCTCCAAAGTGGTGGTCCAGCCTGCTGCATTACCCAGTGGAACACCGCTCTCTGTTCCAGCCAGCCAGGGCTCCACCACCTCCTGTGTGTCATACCCATCCTCTGTCGCTCCAGATGCTCCTCCTCCTCTTAATCCGAGTCAGTCATTCCGCCAGCAATCCATTGCCAAGCCATGTCCAAGAGACAACAGTATGTGCCCACTAATCCAACGTGCAGAAGCTAAATGTGCTCCTGTATAAGTCGCTGGTGCTGCAGTCCCTCCCTTTTGAGTTGGTGGACCTTTCAGAGAACTGATGGTTTGTGCCGAGCCGAGGTGGAGAGTCCCATGCTGTCATTTCTTTGCGAAGAAGGCAGTACCAGCCCTGTACAATTTTGTTGAACAGAAGGTGGGGCAGTCCTTTAGCCTGTCAGTGTGTACCAAAGTGCACAGCAGTGCCTACGTCTGGAGCTGTAACTATGGTCAGGGACAATAAATATCCTTTTAGGACCACTGGGTGATTGTGGTTCCTGCACAACCACAAAAGCAACTTGGACAGGTCCCTCCGCTGTGGCCTCCACGCTCCTAGGCCTTTGTGCCTGTGACAGCAATGGTGTCACAGAGAAAAGTGGCAAATTGTCAATTACATATTATTAATAGTTAACATTTATCTTATTTGAACATATTTATAATAATAACATATAATTACATATAACATAGCAACAATAACTTATAACATAATAATAGTAACTTATAAAATGTATAACATTTTTTTTTTCGGTTAATTTTGTATTTTTTATATTTTGTATTTTTTTTAATATTTTGTATTTTTTTTTTATATTTTGTATTTTTTAGAAACATATATATATATATATATATATATATATATATATATATATAATTTTTTTAATTTTTTTTTCCATTGCCTTTTAATATTTTGTGAATTTTTGTACAAAGTTATTTTTACATTTTTTGATTTTTTTTTTTTTTACTTTTTTTTCTAGGAAGAACATCTTGTCTGCGCTGCGACAAGGAAGCCTGAGCCATGCGTCCTGCCATGGCACGCGTGTTCAATCTAGTTGTCAAGCGTTTTCTGAAGTCTTCCCCCCCATCTGCAAGACATCCTAACAACGGGAAGGAAACTTTGCATGCACTTCAGGCACTCCTACACCGCCAAGCACACCCTTCTTGAGCTTCAGCGTCAGAACGGTATCCCCCAACATAGTTTGATTTGCGATGTTTCCACCCGTTGGAATTCCACCCTCCATATGCAGGATCGACTATAGGAACATAGAAAAGCCATCACGGATTTCTTGATCCAAACGGATAGGGGGACTCCCCTGTGTAACTTCAATGTAAACCAGTGGAAGCTCATAGGTGACACCTGCTGTTTGCTCAGGCCCTTTGAGGAAGCTACTTTATTAGTCAGTCGCCAGGACTATGAGATGAACGATGAGATTCCACTGCTTCATGTACTACAACACATGTTGGAAACCATGGCTGGTCAGGGCACTGGAGACATGACGCATACATTTCACAGCCACATGAAGCCTGTGGGGGCTGAAGTGGAGGAGGAGGATGGGGTGGGGCACAGCGAAGCACAGTTTAGGTTTGACAAAATGACCATTTTATCTAGTCATCTGACAGGAGAGGAGGCGCAGGAGCAGCCACCGGAGCTAGAGGGTTGTGAGGAAGGCGAGACAGAGGACCCAAACACACCGTGGCAGTTTGCAGTGGAGATGGAGACAGGTAGTCCCTCCGAGTCACTTGCACAAATGGCACGATGCATGCTCACGTGCTTGCGTAGTGACCACAGAATTGTCTCCATTTGTCAGTGGGATGACTTCTGGCTCTCCACCTTATTGGACCCTCTCTTCTGGCACAAAATGGGGGCATTTTTTACACCCACTGAGAGGGAGGACAAATTGACCTACTACAGAGACATCCTACGTAGTCAGTTGGGCGATGTCTATCTGCGCCATGGTCCATACTCTCGCAGGTCTGACTCGGGGGACCTCTACGCTTGCAGCAGCCTCAGTCTTCAGTCGCTAATGAGTAGCTTTCTACACCCGCATAGTGAGTCTACTCATGAGCAGCAGGAAGACCTGGAGCAGGACCTGAACCAGCAGGTCATGTCATATCCTGCCATGACCTTGCCAACACACTTAGAGGATCCGCTGGACTTCTGGACAGCCAAACTTGACTTGTGGCCGCAACTAGCAGAGTTTGCCCTGGAAAAGCTGTCCTGCCCGGCCAGTAGTTGATTTGGGCCCTTATTTAAGAAGGGATAGTGTCAGGTAGTGGCTGGTTAATGACAAGTAGCGACAGGTAGCGACTGGTGAACGCCGGACACGGCACGCAATTACACATTTATCAAGCAGAATCTGTTTAGCGACTGGGATAGCGCCATGTAGCCTCTGATTCATCATTTTCACAGCCTCAGCGAACAGCGCCAGCGTTCAGCCTTGCACAGCGCCAGGTATGACCTCTCGCTACCTGGCGCTCTCCCATACATTTCAATGGACGATCCTTTTCTTCTCTTTAAACGTTTTTTTTATTTTTTTTTCAAAAAAATCACAAATAATCCTGTGACCTCTTCTGGTATTGAAATAGCAGATTTTTCATAATTTTTTAATTTTTTAAATATTTCCTCAGAAATGACATTACAGGTCTGGCATTAAAGTGTTCATGTTACAATGTTGTTACAATGTAATTACATATGTTTTCGCTTTGTTACTAGTTGATAGATGCTTCAAAACAGACTTTAAACACACCGCCTCCTGCGCTCTGAGCTTCAAACAAATATTTTTCAGCGCCAGAGATTTGTGAGGCTGTTTTTTTGCTGAATATGGTGTGAGTCGGTCGCTATGAGCAGTCGCTAACATGCGCTCCCATACAGCGCTGGACTGGTCAAATAGCGACTCCTCACAATGTATTCAACATTACTGAACAGCTACTATAAAGTAGCAACTCACGGCCGAGCACTGCGACCACTAGCGGGCACTCTGAAAATGCTTGCTACAGACGCTCATCTGTTGCTACCTGCCGCTAATGATGAATCAGCCTCTTAGAGGCCGATTCATTAATAGCGGCAGGTAGCGACAATTGAGCGACTGTAGAGGCATTTTCAGAGCGCCCGCTAGTAGTCGCTGTGCTTGGCCGTTGTTCGGTAGTTGATAGCAACTCAGTCGGTTTGCCGTAATGTTGAATATTGGGTGAGGAGTCGCTATTTGACAGGTTCCGCGCTGTATGGGAGCGCATGATAGCGACTGGCCCTAGCGACCGTCTCCCACCATATTCATTAAAAAATCACGCTCAAAAAATTCTCGCGCTGTAAAATGCATGTTTAAACCCCAGAGCGCTGGAGGCGATGGGTTAAAAGTAGTTTTTAACCCCCAAACCACCATATTTTTGGAAACCAAAAAAAACAAGTTTTTAAAATATTTTAGTAATATGAATACATTAATATCAGACCTGTAATATCAATTCTGTACAATTTTTTTTTTTTCCGTTAAAATGGCAGAAGTGGTCACAGAATTTTTCACATAAAAAAAAAAAAAAATTAATAACAATTAATTATTAATATTTAAAGATTTTTGCATTGGAGCACGCCAGGTAGCGAGAGGTGATACCTGTCGCTGTTCAAGGTCGGATGCTGGCGCTGTGGACTGAGGCTGGAATATTGATGAATGAGTCGCTATATGGCGCTATCTCAGTCGCTAAGCAGGATTGGCTTGATAAATGTGTGATTGTGGTGGGGAGCCGGCGTTCTCGTGGCAGGGCCCGTCATTACCGGTCGCTCACCAGTCGCTACCTGTCGCTATTCCTTCATAAATAAGGGCCTTAGATGGCAACTGGGCTGCTCTATATTATGCTGCAAAATGGCAAATTTACCTCACAATATAAGCTATTGCTCCTCAGATTTACACAGGGCCTGCTCTATATAATGCTGCAAAATGGCAAATTTACCTCACTATATAAGCAAATGCCCCTCAGATTTACACAGGGGCTGCTCTATATTATGCTGCAAAATGGCAAATTTACCTCACAATATAAGCTATTACCTCTCAGATTTACACGGGGGCTGCTCTATATTATGCTGCAAAATGGCAAATTTACCTCACAGTATAAGCTATTGCCCCTCAGATTTACACAGGGGCTGCTCTATATTTTGCTGCAAAATGGCAAATTTACCTCACAATATAAGCTATTGCCCCTCAGATTTACACAGGGGCTGCTCTATATTATGCTGTAAAATGGCAAATTTACTTCACAGTATAAGCTATTGCCCCTCAGATTTACACAGGGGCTGCTCTATATTATGCTGCAAAATGGCAAATTTACCTCACAATATAAGCTATTGCCCCTCAGATTGACACAGGAGCTGCTCTATATAATGCTACAAAACCAAGAGCGGATTTAACTCACACAATATAACCTATTTCTCAGGTTTATATCGGGACTGCTCTATGTAATGGTGCAAAAAAACATGAATTTACCTACAATATAAACTATTGCTGCTCTATATAACGGTGCAAAACAGGGCAAATGTATTGTCCAATATAAACTATTGCTGCTCTGATTTACACAGGAGGGACACTCTAAAGAATGGTGCAACATGGGGAATTTAGCTCACAATATAACATAGATTGCAAAATGAGATTTTCAGACAGGGCCTGCTCTATAAAATGGCAACTTTACCTCACAATATAAACTATTGCTCCTCAGATTTACACAGGGATTTAGGTTGATATATATAATAGTGCAAAACAGCGAATTTACCTCACAATACTGTATAAACTATTGCTCCTCAGATTTACACAGTGGGCTTCTCTATATAATGGTGCAAAATGGTGAATTTACCTCACTATATAATCTATTACAGCTCTATATATATAAAAAAAAAAAATATTAAAAAAAGAGCCTGTAGAAGCTTATTTAGTATAACAGATAGGGTGACATGTGCTGGTTTGGGATGCCCATGTGGGCTAGTGTTTTGACAGCAGGACAAAAACCAAATCAAAATGCAATGCCTTAATAAAACTGAGGCTGAACAAGCTTATTTAGTATAAAAGATAGGGTGACATACTGGTTTGGGATGCTCATGTGGGCTGGTGTTTTGACTGCAGGACAAAAACCAAATCAAAATGCAATGCTTTGATTTAGCAGAGGAAGGATCAACAAGCGTATTTAGTATATCAGATAGGCTGCCTAATGCAGGTTTGGAATGCCCTGCGGCCTGGTGTATTTTTGTTAAAGGCAGACCAAAAAACAATTCAAAATGCAGTACTGTGATTAAGCTGAGGAAGGATCAACAAGCATATTTAGTATAACAGATAGGCGGCCAAGTGCAGGTTTGGGATGCCCTGCGGCCTGGTGTTTTTTTTGTTAAAGGCAGACCAAAAACCAATTCAAAATGCAATAGTTTGATTAAGCTGAGGAAGGATCAACACGCGTATTTAGTATAACAGATAGGCTGCCTAATGCAGGTTTGGGATGCCCTGCGGCCTGGTGTTTTTTTTGTTAAAGGCAGACCAAAAACCAATTCAAAATGCAATACTTTGAGGCTGAGGAAGGATCAACAAGCGTATTTAGTATAACAGATATTGTTTATTTGTAAGCCAATTGGGCAAACAGGCTATAGTGCTAGGGCGGCACCGTCCCTAATCCTTACTAGGTGCACTGCCCTGTGGGGAAATGCCCAACACAATAAAAAATCCTCCCCGGGGGGACCTCAATGGACCCCCAATATGTAACCCCACAGAGGCTGACTATTGCACTCAAAAGTTCAATTAAATGTAAACTTTATTACACATGAGTTAAAAACACATTAAAAACATGGATTCTGCGCCTTAAACATGATTCACCACCAAGGGGGGGCCTCATCCCACCCTTATAAACCCATATTATATGAATACACATTTAAACTAACCATTAAAGTGACTACACACCAACATATACAATTATCTAAAGTGCCTATATCTCAAGTATAACATCCAATACAAAATTCATAGCCCATAGAGGCTGACAGTGCAAAACAGCAAGAAATAAAACAAATGACAGAGATGTGCTTACGGTATCCAAAAAGCAGTGCGCCCCCCCCGGGCTGCGACCAACGCGTTTCGAGTCTCACCGGACTCGTGCTCATGGCCAGTAATCTCTCTAAGTATGACGCCACAGGGTGGGAACACAAAGCACCCCTTAAATACCGCCATGCCCAACCGCAACCCCGCCCGGTCCTCCCCGCAGGTCGACGCAGCGGCGCACTCCGGCCGGAAGTGCGCCAGCCCGCCTGCATGATGTAAGCACGCTAACGTCACCGAGTGGAATGCAAGCGGCCGTCACAAGGCCCCACCCCCCTCCACCCACAATGTGCCAGATGACCACACAAGCACCAGGGCGGGAGAAGACCGGGACGCAGGACAGCCGGCAAAGCCGCATTAACCCCTGCAGCCTAAAAATCGATGCCCACATCGTGGGGCATCATTTAATATAAACAACACATTGATATAGCTATTATATTCTTAATTAAACAAGATCTATTAATCATTATAAACACTAATACCACAACAGCATGTATAAACCTATTACGTATTCACAAATATAATGTGGCATCACAATATTTACAGGCATTGCATTGTTTATTCTCCCAGGCATATTATTGTTGCCCACAGATTTACACTCATGTACATATATACAACAGAACTCAGGGTAACCTCAAACAAGAGCACATTCCACAATTCCGGCCACCCACACTCGCATGATTATGGGGACCAGATAAGAGGGACCTATATGTGCCCCAAACAGGTGGATTTTCTTGACTTAACGATCAAATTACTGGCGAATGGGTCTTTGGAAACAACCTTATATAGCAAGGGGACGGCAGTTAACAGCTTGCTACACTATTCGAGTTTTCACCCCAAAAAGACCAGAAATGCCATACCTACGGGCCAGTTATTGCGGCTTAAACGAAACTGCTCAACCATAGAAGAATTCGCCACACAATCACAGAGATTGTCGGAATGGTTCAGGAGCAGGGGGTACCCTGAGAGTACTGTGCGGAGATCACAGGTAAGGGCAAGAGATACACCACGCGAGTCCCTATTAAATCCTAAGGATAAGGAAGAAGACATCTGATGAGGTAAGGTTCATATCTAAATATAACTCTAATTGGAAACAGCTGAGGGCATTACTGAATAGACACTGGGGGATGTTAAGGAGTGACCCCACCTTGGCAAGATGGACTAGACGGGGACCCCTCATGGTAGCCCAACGTGCCCCTAGTCTTCGTGATAGAATATGTAAAAGTCATTTTAGTGGACCTGGGACGTGTGTACATAGTGAGAGAAAAGTGACGGGCAGCTATCCATGTGGAGGATGTTCCATTTGCCCGCACATGCGCTCGGTGAAAGAGGTGAGTAACATGAGGACGGGCAAAAGGTTTGGGGTCAAGCAATTTTTGAACTGCAGAACCACAGGGGTAGTGTACTTGTTGATGTGTGGTTGCCCCCTTGGTTATGTGGGCGAAACTAAGAACACCCTTAAAGCACGCCTACAGGCACATCTTTCGTCCATCCGCCTCGTGAGTAGGAACAGAGATTTGGGTAGAATGATTTTCCCGGTAGCTGCTCGTTTTCTGGAGGCACATGGAAGTGAAGTAGACCAGCTATAGATAGTAGCATTGGAGAGGGTGACAATGGGGCCCAGGGGGGGTGACATAAAAAGGAGATTACAGCAAAAGGAGTTGTGCTGGATCTATGATCTGGATACACACTGCCCGCTGGGTCTCAACGAGGATGTGGCCTTCACTCCATACCTAGGGTAAGTATTACACTATATTATTTTGGGCAAGGTGAGCCCCTTAATCACTTGGGTGTTAGGTTGTGGATACACTTGTTGATTTCTTGTGTTATGAGGGTATTGAACTTTGATTGGTCAGGTGTTTTTTTTTGGGGTGTTTGAGTGTATGACGAAAAGTTGGGTACGGTGTGGGGGAGGGTGGGAATATTGGGGGGGATGAGCACCTTCACTTTTGGTTTTGTGTTGTGGTATTTGGGTGTTTAAATATGGCCCTTCGTATGTTGCAGAGCTGTAGGATTCTTTATGCACATCCCCTTTGGGATACCTATGACGGGTCTGTTGGATCGTGGATCGGGAGGTTACCATCAATGCTGAAGAGAGGTTTGAAGTATGAGATGACTCCGGAAGCATTCAATGGATTACATCAAGGCTGTACATATTATGGTGTCAGGCCAGTGGAGAGAGCCTGGTCCCTCATCACAGGACAGCGATCACCTCCCCGGTTCCCATTCTGTGCCCTGGGTTACCTGGGGGTTGTCCCTCACTACTGGGATGGGGGGGCACATATAGGTCCCTCTTATCTGATCCCCATAATCATGCGAGTGTGGGTGGCCGGAATTGTGGAATGTGCTCTTGTTCTGAGTTCTGTTGCATATATGTACATGAGTGTAAATCTGTGGGCAACAATAATATGCCTGGGAGAATTAACAATGTAATGCCTGTAAATATTGTGCTGCCACATTATATTTGTGAATATGTAATAGGTTTATACATGCTGTTGTGGTATTAGTGTTTATAATGATGAATAGATCTTGTTTAATTAGGAATATAATAGCTATATCAATGTGTTGTTTATATTAAATGATGCCCCACGATGTGGGCATCGCTTTTTAGGCTGTGTGCGCTGCAGGGGTTAATGCGGCTTTGCCGGCTGTCCTGCGTCCCGGTCTTTTCCGCCCCTTCGGGTCCCGCCCTGGTGCTTGTGTGGTCATCTGGCACATTGTGGGCGGAGAGGGGCGGGGCCTTGTGACGGCCGCTTGCGTTCCACTCGGTGACGTTAGCGTGCTTACGTCATGGAGGCGGGCTGGTGCACTTCCGGCCGGAGTGCGCCTCTGCGTTGACCTGCGGGGAGGACCGGGCGGGGTTGCGGTTGGGCATGGCGATATTTAAGGGGTGCTTTGTGCTCCCACTCTGTGGCGTCGGTCCGGTGGGACTCGAAACGCGTTGGTCGTAGCCCGGAGGGGCGCACTGCTTTTTGGATACCGTAAGCACGGTCATTTGTTTTATTTCTTGCTCTTTTGCACTGTCAGCCTCTATGGGCTATGAATTTTGTATTGGATATTATACTTGAGATATAGGCACTTTGGAGAAGCATTTGCACTTTAGATAATTGTATATATTGGTGTGTAGTCACTTTAATGGTTAGTTTAAATGTGTATTCATATAATATGGGTTTATGAGAGTGGGATGAGGCCCCCCCCCCGGTGGTGAATCATGTTTAAGGCACAGAATCCATGTTTTTAATGTGTTTTTAACTCATGTGTAATAAAGTTTACATTGAATTGAACTTTTGAGTGCAATAGTCAGCCTCTGTGGGGTTACATATTGGGGGTCCATTGAGGTCACCCCGGGGAGGATTTTGTATAGTATAACAGATAGGCTGCCTAATGCAGGTTTGGGATGCCCTGCGGCCTGGTGTTTTTTTTGTTAAAGGCAGACCAAAAACCAATTCAAAATGCAATACTTTGATTAAGCTGAGGAAGGATCAACAAGCGTATTTAGTATAACAGATAGGCTGCCAAGTGCAGGTTTGGGATGCCCTGCGGCCTGGTGTTTTTTTTGTTAAAGGCAGACCAAAAACCAATTCAAAATGCAATACTTTGATTAAGCTGAGGAAGGATCAACAAGCATATTTAGTATAACAGATAGGCTGCTAAGTGCAGGTTTGGGATACCCAGGTGAGCTGGTGTTTTTTTTGTTAAAGGCAGTTATTTATTTAAACTTATCCAGTTATATATTATGATAAATGCTTGTGTGTAACAGATAGGGTTAAATAAGCCACTGCATAGATGGCATGCACAGTGGCAAGGCAGATTTACAGCACAAAGAACTGAAATCGAATTGAAAACTGATCTGGCTAATGAAATAAAAAAAATGTCACTGTCACTTCTAAGCTGTCCCTGGCTGGATGGTTCAGTTTTTTTCCCTATCTTTTCCTGGCTCTGTCTACCTCTCTGTCTGCATCTCTGACTCTCCCTACCTATCTCTAACTCTCTGTCCCTGTCTCTAACTAACTGTGCTCTGGCCGCAATGCAAGGCTGAAATGCGCACAAGCAAGATGGCCGTCGCTTTATATAGCACGCTTTATATAGTGACGTCACCGGGCTTCCTGGCTGCTGATAGGCTGCATGTGACTTACCCATGATACCTTGCCCCAGGGGGTATGTCTGGACATGTTCATCCACCATTTTAGAATGCCTGTAATTGAAATAAATGGAGTTTAAAGGAAAACTTTGATCGATCGAATCGCGGTGAAATTCGGATTCGTTCAGAATCAAACTTTCCATGAAATTCGGAACGAATCCGGGTTCGTCCGGATCGATTCGCTCATCCTTAACAACAGGCATAACACACAATTCAAAGTTGAATCCTCTGATGGGGCAGTTTTGTAAATGCATATAGTTATTATGCCAGCTGCCGACCAGGGACCGGATGAGGGCTCAGTTAAGTGGTACAGCAGTGCTTCCTTCTGCACACTCTTCTTTCTTCCTATCTGTAATGTGAAGTTGACCTTCTGCTGTATGGCATGAACTAATAATCATGATGTTTCTGCACAGGAAGCAGCTGGTTAGTGTTTATCTTCATAGATAGGACAATGACATTACCCTGTGCACTGACTTCTGAGATCCCTTAATGATGACATTTGGTCAGCATCTGGTTCAGACTATAATTATGCAGCTTTTCACAAACAGTTTTGTTTTGTTTCGCAAACAGCATTTATTTACCAAAAACAAAGTCAAAATCCAGGCTTGAAAATGTAAGTACATCACATGGATTTTTTAAACTTATTTCATGAATCAGACATCCATTCATTTCAATAATATTGATATTCTGTAAAACAGTTTTTAAACATTTGTAATAAACAACAGTTCGTCTCACTTCACTTAATAGACATCTGGCGCTCTCTTCAAGCCAACAAAACAAATTTCCCTTGTTATAATAAATCACACAACTCATATTCACACATAGACTATCTCTTCACTAAACAACAATCACTTATTGATGTTAAGACCTGCAACATTGACCCCATGACCATATCGGACCATGCCCCAGTCTCTATAAAACTAAAATGGGTTGAAAAAAACAATTGAACTTTGAATACAGAAATATTAGATGATCCAGACAACAAAGAAAAATTAAAAACACACCACAAGAATTTTTTTCAATTAACAATACTAATGAGGTGACAACTTATTCCATTTGGGAATGTCATAAAGCATATATAAGAGGGATAATAAAGTCAATAACCTCGGTTATCTGAAAGCAGAGACAAGAACAAATTTCCTTGCTTATTGCCAATATTAACCAACTAGAGGCTGAGCATAAAACCACTAGAGACCCATCCATATACTTTCACCTTACAGAAGCAAGGTTAACCTTGGCACAAGACTTTGGGAACTCATCATAACAAAATGGTAACAGATAGCGCCAAGGAGGAAACTACTACAGAAGGCATTCACAAATCTATGTCGCCCCTAGAAATACAGATAATCCACTAGAATATGTTAAAGACATAGAAATACCAAAGATACCCCTAGAAATTAGAGATGAACAAGATAAACCCTGTACAAGCGAGAAAATAACAGTTACAATAGGAGGACAAAAACCAGGGAAATCGCCAGGGCCGGACGGTTTACCTGCCTAATATAAATATTTTGAAGAATTTCTCCATTCCTCTTGCGATCATTCAATGTTAGAGACCAAGATCACCCCATCAATCAAAACTCCAATACAGCTGTCAAAAAGCTCATTCCTAAAGAAGACAAAGGTCGCTCTCGTTGTGCAAACTATCACACAATTTCCATTCTTAATGTCAACCTCAAAATCTATGCAACCCTCATCCTAAACCGACTTAAATCTATATTAAAAAACATTATTTCTCCTATTCAAGCTGGTTTAATCCAATGCAAGGGAGTAAACCAAAACATTGCCATTGCCACCACCAAGATTAGCTGACTCATAAAAACCAATACAAAGACCCTGATAGTAACTCTCGATGCTGAAAAAGCATTTGATTGCGTTTTGTGGTGATTTTTAGAATCCATTCGAAAATTATCCATTCTGGGACATAAGCCTCGATTCAAAGACACATTCGTCCGGACTTCCGTAGCTGTCTGTGAAAGTTTTGGTGGGTGTTTATCATTTTTTTGCTTTTTTTGGCCATTTTCTACTCGCACAAACGTTCAAACTAATACGTATATGCTCTTTCGATGATCCAAAGGAAATCGGAAGTTTTACGTTATTTCGGGACCTTTTTCCCACCAAATTTGAAATGTTTCGACCGTTCAGAACACTTACGTTATTGCAATGGGCTGGCGATTAATTCAGAGAGCTGATTGCCGAGGGGCCAACACCCAATAAATCTGTTTCATTTTCGATCCCCTTACGGGACCATTTTGACCTCGGAACTAGCAGGCTAGGAGCTATGGACGACTCAAGTGCATTTGAGGAGCATGAGGATCTGCAGCTCATGGGCATTGAGATCGTCCGGAGGTCAGAGGCCAGATTGCACCTGCGGCGACGCATGGACATCAATGGCATGCATGACGTTGAGCTGTTCGATCTCACCAGACTTAATCGCGCTTCCCTCCATAAGTTGTATAGTGAGCTGCGGCCATGGTTAGCCCGCACCACAAGGAAGGGGCAAGAAATTTCAGGTATGACCAAGATGCTTGGCTGCCTGAAATTTTTGGTGAATGGCTCGTTCCAGAGGCTGGGTGCCCTCTCCGTGGGGATCTCACAGCCTACGCTGAGCCGCGCCCTATCCAAGTTTTTGGAAGGCATGGCTACCATAACTCGAAAATGTATTTGTTTTCCTGAGGATATGGTAGCCAGAAACGCGATTAAACTGGCATTTTATAATATTGCTGATATGCCCAACGTCATGGGTGCCATTGACTGTACCCACGTTGCCCTTGTCCCTCCGGCTGCCGACAAGTACATATACAGGCAAGTTCATTCTTCCATGTTGAGCTAACATTTTGGTTTGTTTTATGTTGTTTTGTTTTTTTTGGCTCCCTCCTTTGAACAAATCCCTCCTTTGCTTTGGTCCCTCCTTGTAAATCATCCCTCATTGGATCAGGTCCCTCCTTGTAATTAATGCCTCTATGTTACTAGTCCCTCCTTGTAATTAATCCCTCTTTGTTACTAGTCCCTCCTTGTAAATAATCCATCTTTGTTACTAGTCCCTCCTTGTAAATAATCCCTCTTTGTAACTAGTCCCTCCTTGTAATTAATCCATCTTTATTACTAGTCCCTCCTTGTAATCAATCCTTCTTTGTTACTAGTCCCTCCTTGTAAACAATCCCTCTTTGTAACCAGTCCCTCCTTGTAAATAAGCCATCTTTGTTGTTAGTCCCTCCTTGTAAATAATCCATCTTTGTTACTAGTCCCTCCTTGTAAATAATCCATCTTTGTTACTAGACCCTCCTTGTAATTATTCCCTCATTGTAAACAGTCCCTCCTTGTAATTATTCTCTCATTGTAAACAGTCCCTCCTTGCAAATACTCCCTTCTTGCAAAGAGTATATGCGAACCAATGGCCCCTATTTTTCACTTCTATAAATGTTCAGGTTGGGAAAAGTTAAACATTTTAAATTGTACTTAAAATTGAACAAGTAAATCCAAACTTTAAAGGCTATAACATACATCTCCTTTTGGTCTGCACTTAAATTTAATGTAGTTGTTTGGTGTTATTTGTCTGGATAAACACGTTTGACTTAGGGTGTTATAAGTGAGTGTTTGACTAATTTCCCAAGCGTTATTTATGTAATTTTTTTCACTTTTTTCCCAGGAACCGCAAAATGGGCCACTCACTGAATGTGCAAGCAGTGGTGGCCCAGGACATGCGCTTTCTTAACGTCCTCGCAGGCTACCCAGGCTCATCCCATGACGCCTACATCCTTAGAAGATCTGGATTGTTCCGTCGGTTTGAGTCAGGGGAATTTGCGGGTGCATGGCTCCTTGGTAAGTTGAGTCCAATAACATCATTAGATTTTCTAGGTATGGCTTGGATTTTGGTTTGATTCACCTTTCTTAAACTATGGCTTTTTCATCCCCTTGTGAAACACGACTGGATCCATTACATTAGCAAAACAACAAAGCCTGGCAAAACGTTTGTCCTGCATTGTTTAAACTCCAAAGAGAAATTTGACCCAACACTTTTCTGTAAATCTGTTCTGACTTTATCATAGGGTCTGCGCCATCTTTGCTTACATGCATTACACTTACTAAGTAGAGGTGAGCGGGTTAAAGTGCAGGGGCCGGCTTAGACCTGTTTGGGACTCAGACAAAGAAGAAAATGGGTAATGTAAACTTAACCCATCCAACATTGCTGACCAGCACAGACAGAAAACAATAGCTCTTAACAGTCTGCCTGATTGCCCAGCTTTCTCAATATTATTTCTCTAATTTGGCCCACCATCTATTAGATATGTTTCTTTGTCGCTTTGGCCTGTGCAATATGTATGCTCATGTTTTTTGGACAATGTCACCTAGCTTCTTAATCAGGTATTTGTTGGATTTTTTTGCTGAAATGTATGCATTAATGTTTATATTTGTTTACCTTTAATTTTTCCAGGAGATTCTGGGTATCCACTCCTCCCGTGGCTGTTGACGCCTGTACTACGCCCACAGAATGCCGCACAAGAGGCCTATAATAGGGCGCACCGCAAAACCAGGGCAGTGGTGGAGAGGGCCTTTGGACTATTGAAGACCCTATTTCGATATTTGGACCATACCGGGGGATCCCTTCAGTATGACCCCAAAAAGGTCATAGATATCATTATGGCCTGTGCTGCGCTGTATAATTTTGTTATCTTGCAGCGGGTCCCCCGGTGTGTGGATTTTCCACCCTCTCCACCCGCTGATGACCCAGAGGACGCCTATATTGGGCAGCACAGTGCGTCTGGCCAAGCCGTCCGTGCTAATTTAATAGCAACACATTTTGCTTAATTGTTTTCTCCTTTTTTTGTTTCTTTTGACATTGTTTGTTGTGTTGCATACGCAACAGCAACAGCATCCAAAAATGGAAAATGGAAGAAGAACATAACCGCGAAGTAATTTGGGTAAGTTTTAGGGACCTAAAATGGAAGAAGAACATAACCGCAAAGTGATTTGGGTAAGTTTTAGAGTGCGGGAAATGAAGAAGAACATAACCGCGAAGTGATTTGGGTAAGTTTTAGGGTGCGGTAAATGAAGAAGAACATAACCGCGAAGTGATTTGGGTAAGTTTTAGGGACCTAAAATGGAAGAAGAACATAACCACGAAGTGATTTGGGTAAGTTTTAGGGACCTAAAATGGAAGAAGAACATAACCATGAAGTGATTTGGGTAAGTTTTACGGACCTAAAATGGAAGAAGAACATAACCGCGATGTGATTGGGGTAAGTTTTAGGGACCTAAAATGGAAGAAGAACATAACCGCGAAGTGATTGGGGTAAGTTTTAAGGGTTCAAAAGGGAAGCTGCAGGATAGTGCTAAGTGGTTAGGGTGAGCTTTAAGGGTTCAAAAGGGAAGCTGCAGGATAGTGCTAAGTGGTTAGGGTGAGCTTTAAGGGTTCAAAAGGGAAGCTGCAGGATAGTGCTAAGTGGTTAGGGTGAGCTTTAAGGGTTCAAAAGGG
This sequence comes from Gastrophryne carolinensis, assembly GCA_027917425.1. Lineage (NCBI taxonomy): Eukaryota > Metazoa > Chordata > Amphibia > Anura > Microhylidae > Gastrophryne > Gastrophryne carolinensis. The sequence goes on along the minus strand of CM051239.1, from coordinate 222,541,594 downwards.
AAGCTGCAGAATAGTGCTAAGTGGTTAGGGTGAGCTTTAAGGGTTCAAAAGGGAAGCTGCAGGATAGTGCTAAGTGGTTAGGGTGAGCTTTAAGGTTTCAAAAGGGAAGCTGCAGGATAGTGCTAAGTGGTTTAGCTAAACATTGTAGTAGAAGTGAGGGTGTCAAATATGTAGGCGAGCACTTTAACCTCCCTGGCGTTCTGATTCTTTGTGCAATTTTGTGAACAAAGCGTCAGGATGACGTTTAAATCTGCCGCCCAGTTCCGCCCCCATGAACCTCTGCGGCTCACAGAGACGGAACCAGGAAGTCAGACGGACGCCGCTGCCGGGTCTCTCACCTGCGATCACAGCGGGGACATCGCTGGATCGCAGGGAAAAGGTAAGGAGACTGCTCCTCTGCACAATCTACCCCGAGTCACGCTCGGGAAGACCACCAGGGAGGTTAATGAGTTAAGTTTGTAGTGCGCAGGCGCAAGATCGTAAGTATTTCCGTCTGGACGATTATTTTTTGTAAAAGGGAAACAGAATCTATTGGGAAACGTAAAGGATTCGTGTGAGGATACGATGGGAAAAGGGCAAAAACGAAAGCCTACGTTGTTACCTGAGGAAATGAATCAGAAAAGTCTCGATGGAAAATGACATCCTCGTACTCGTACTCATACGAACGGACGGAAGGTTTACAAGACATGCATAGAATCGCTTGCACATTCATACGAGAGCGGGAACATTTGAAAATAATACGACATCGGCACTAAAACGGAAGGTTTATATTGTCTCTCTGAATCGAGCCTATGGTATCCTTAACAAAATAGGCTCATTATAACCAGTCTGCAATGATTAATGTTAACGGCACTATAACACACTAATTTATAATAAGAAATGGGACAAGACAGGGTTGTCCCTAGTCACACACACGTTTTCACATCCATTTAGACCTACTGCTTAGGAAAATTAAAACAGACACAACTATTAAAGGAACAATAATAAATAAAAAAAAGAAACTAATATTAGACTATGCTGATAACTTAATACTTATTTTGAGTGATCTGCAAGACTCTCTTAACAAATGTCTGACCACCATGACAGAATTTGGTTAATATTCAAATTTTAAACTAAACTATGACAAATCCATAATTCTACCAATCAATCTTAATGAATCAAAGGCACAAAATTTAAAGAACAGTAACAAACTAACCTGGGAAAGATTATATCTTAAATACCTCTGCATTAAACTTTCAAAGGACCTCGATAAACCATTTGGCCTAAACTATTTCCCTCTTACTGAAAAACTAAAACAATAGATCTCCTCGTGGGACAAATTGTATCTTAACTATATCTTATACTAGGTTGTATTGCTTCTGTAAAAAATAGAATATTATACAAACTTATGGTAAGATCATTAAAGCGGACCTTCACTCTGAATAAGAGTCTATCTTATATGTTTCCCACACCCTGTACATACAGATTGCCCACATTAAAATTCATCCTACCTGCAGCTAGTGCATGTTATGAGCCTTTAAACATCCAAGATGGCTGATTATGGAAGCCGCCATCTTCTCAGGCAGCCTGCAAAGAGGAAGTGCCTTCTAACTGTGCTGCTCTGCATTCTGGGATTGCTGACCTTTTCCAGAGCACAGCTCTGCTCTGTCTGAGCAAAGCACAGCTATAACCCACCCCCTGTACCTTATCCCACTCTCCTCTCCTCAGTAAGTGTGATGCTTCTGAGTCAAGATGGCGGCGCCCGTATCCTAAATTCCTGAACAGAGTTGCAGCCCAGTGGGGGAAAGAATAATAAGTTAGTGACTAAAAACTTTAAAAATATTAGTTTCAAATGCTGCGGACTCGTTTTTGAAGAGTTTGGCCTTTTCATTAAATCACGCTGAAGGTCCGGTTTAAGTATGAGGGGCTGGGGCTCACCTGACATCAAACAATATTACTGTGTAAAACATCTTCTCTGTATTCACAATTGGACAAAAGAGGATACAGTTTGGGCAGACCTGGAGATAAGCTCCTTAACAGGCAAAAACTTTACTGCACTGAACCCCACAAATTCTTACCACAATCTCATAGTAAAAGCTACACTCACAACAGTTAAACTACAAGTTATTCCCATATCCAGACATGATGGGGTCACTCATTGAAAGCTGACAAGAGTCACAGGCCACACCCCTCCCGGTTGCCTTAAACTGGAACTTGGAAACTTGGAGCAGTGGGAGTCGGGAAGTGGGCTGCGGTGGCTACAGGGACAACAGCTGAGGTGCCGGAGGACAGCGGAGCCAATGGCAGAGGCAGCGGAAGCTGGTAATATATATCTGTGTGTGTGTGTTATGTTGCCGGGAGTTTTTTTTTCTTTTTACATTCACCCAATAAGACACTCTGACATTTGGGAAATTGGGACATTGGGAAAAAATAAGTGCGTCTATGGCAAAAAATACTTGGCACAGAATTTTATCATAATCACCTCTTCACATGGATAATTTCCCCCTGTATTTTTTCCATGATGTTTTTGGAAATGCATTGCTACCTGTCTTATCATTTGCATTCTTTTTGTCCCATATTTGTTCCTGAATCTTTGGTTCTCTCTTAGTCTTCCCAACAATTGGCTTGATGCAGAGCCTCCCCGTTCAGCTATCCCGTGCGTTTTCCCGTTGGTTTTGGGCTTTGATCGGGTCAGGAAAGGGTGCTACGTTGATTTTAGTGTGCGTTTATGCGCTCAGGTGTGCGCTCAGCCGCCTTTCCGATTGTCGGCTCACACGAGGCTGTTTCCCGGGAAAACGGACGCCTCGTTCATTGGTCCGTTTTTTTCAGTGATGCAGAGCCTTGATTTCCGATTGAAATCACCCTAATAAAACGCGGCCGCCGAGCCTTCACTTACGGGCAGTCTGACCTGCCGTATTTGAGCTCCGTGTCATCATCATGCATTCATCTGGGGGAGCGCATCAAAGTCGCCAGCTCCGCGGTCTGGTACTTATGAGCATGGCAGAAACAAGGCTGCACCGAACGCCTTTGGACATCGATTGCATGAGTGACGTTGACCTATTCGAGCTGACCCGCCTTAACCGTGTTTCTCTCCATGCCTTGTATAGCGAGCTGCGGCCATGGTTAGCCCCCACCACAAGCAAGGGGCATGCAATTGCAGGTGTGACCAAATTGGTTGGCTGCCTGCAATTTTTGGCGAATGGCTCATTCCAGAGACTGGGTGCCTTCTCCGTGGGGATGTCCCAGTCTACGCTGTGCTGCAGCCTAACCAAGTTTTTGGATGGCATGGCTACCCTGGCACAAAATTATATTTTTTTCCCACAAACAGGTGAAGCCTGGAATGCGGTTAAGCTGGGCTTTTATAACATAGCCGTCTCATTGGTCCCCCCTGCTGACCAGGAATTTCTTTTCCGGTATGTGGTTTGGGTCTGCTTTATTTGTCATTATTTTTTTATATTGTTTGGTGACCTTTTTTAAGGGTCACACTAATTGATTTTTTGTGTGCTGTGTGCAGGAACAGGAAGATGGGACATTCCATCAATGTCCAGGCAGTGGCGGGACCAGATCTGTGTTTTTTTAGTATCTTTGCTGGATTCCCCGGGTCTACGCATGATGCCCATATATTGAGGAACTCCAGCCTATATGATCGATTTCAATCTGGCGATCTGTCTGGTGGATGGCTACTGGGTATGTGTATTAAACTTGGATTTGTTGGCCAGGCATGTCTGATTTAGGTTTTGACTTTAAAACCCTTTATTTTTGTTTTTTTTTTTTGTTTTTTGGGATGTTTGGAAATTAAAATTAAATGTGTGAAGTGATTGACCCCTATTGCGTCCTCTTCTTGCCCTCTTATGTAAGTACCATCCCACAGACATTTTTAAAGAGTGTCCAGGTTGGATGTGCAGGTAGCCTCATTCCAAATGTCTTTTCCTACAACACTACCCCGCTCACCTATTTGTCCCTCTTTAATAATGTTGCTATGCAACCCTAAACTTTGGGAGTTGTTATAAAATGTTTTTTTTTTGTTTATTTTTGCAGGTGACTGTGGCTATCCTTTGCTCCCCTGGCTGCTGACCCCCATCCTGCACCCATCTTCCCAGGCAGAGGAGCGCTATAATACTGCCCATAGGAGGACTCGCTCTGTGGTTGAACGAGCATTTGGTTTGCTCAAGATGCGTTTTCGCTGTCTAGATCAGACTGGGGGGGCACTCCAATATAAGCCGGCCAAGGTCATACAAATTGTAATCGCTTGCGGGATCCTACACAACCTGGCCATTCGTAGCAGGGTTACCAGATATTCTGACCTGCCTGCCAATCATATTTTTCTTGCTGAAGAGCACACCCCTCCTTTCTCAGGCAGCAAAAGTGGCACCGCACAAACCATACGTGCGCAACTTGTTGAGAATGTATTTGCATAGAACACAAGTGTTTTTTAGGCTTACTTTTTATTGTGCTAAATGCCGGTGTGGAACAATATTTGCAGCAATGTGTGCCAGGCTTTCATTAATGTGCTGCCACTGTTGGATTAGGTCACCCATATAGCTGGTAAGGGCAGACAAATTTCAGTTTAATACCTCTAATTGTGTACTTATGTTGGTTAATTGTGTGCACACAGTGGCATTGAATTTCTGTGTGCTAGCTGCAAAAGCTATGTTTTCCTGGCGCCACGCTTCCTCCATAATTTGCAGTTGCACTCTTTAATATGGCGCCTGGTATGGGTTCTAGCAGTGGGCTGGGTGGTTGGTTCGGGTTAGGAATGAGGTTGTGGATGTGGTGGTTGTGGCTGTGTTGACTGCGTTGCGGCCACTGGCTCAGTAGTGGTTGGCAACAGATGTGGGGTGTCCTCCTCAAAATCTCAGATATCTTCTATTATGGGTGGGCTTACTCTGTGCTGTAAATAAATCTAGTTTCATTTTAGTTTTGTAATGGCACACCAATCGATCCTAGTTCAAAGTTAAAAGTACACACAAAGGACCATTGACTTACCTCCTCCAAATCCTCATTTTGGATTCGTGGTGTTGAATCCTGGTTTGGCCTTGCCCTCGGGGTTAAGGCAGGGGTTGCTTGGCCTTGTGTGTCCTATTGCCTTTGGCCTTGGTATTGAGAATGTAAGATTATCTTAAACCCAAAGTAGAGTGTGTTGTCTAGCCTAACACTGGCTTTTGTCCCTCATTTTAAAAGCTCATGGAAAATTCAAACTCACCTTGGGACCTTACATTGCGGTCGGTGTCGTGTGCCTCTTGCAGGCCCTGGACACTGGCCGGGTGTATGTATGTATAGACATGTTCCTCAGCGGGTGTTAGGATTATTTTTGTGGGTAAGGCATCCCCTGTCTGCTGGCTGGGGAAGATTAAATCACACCTAATAAGTGTTACATCCTGTTATCAATGCAACTATAAAGGCATTTAAAATGGGCTTTAATTTAAAATTTGGCTATAATATTTAAGGTCCCCAAAATTCCTTTTGATTTGTGGAATATCTCGCCGGACAGATCCCACACTATTTACTTGCCGGCAAATATTCGTCAAGATCTCCAGCTTAGCCTGCTTAGTGGTTGATTTGGAGGTCCGGCCAAATAGGGCATCATAATGCTCACAAACTGCATTTGCACCAGCCATGCTTTGAGCATTGCAAAATCATGCAGTTAGTGAGCCACGGCGTAGTTGTCGCCCACATGGGTGTGTTGTGTCCCCTGCATCTGTGGAAATTGATGGTTGACTATCTGGGGAGTCGTGTGTGTGTCTTGGGCTTATGGGGGATGGTGATGTGTTGTGTGTGTGCTGCTGTGGGTTAATGTATGGGTTCCTGTTGAGCTCTCACCTGTTGAGCTGGATGATGTTTCTGAGGTACTTGAATTGGGAGATCCAGAGGGTTGAGGTGGAGGGGTGGGTGACCTTGGTGGGGTGGAGGGTTTGGCACTACGCTTACCCTTGCTGATTTGTTTGCTTTTGTGTGTATGCTTGCTGTGTTGCGGTTGAGGATGCTGCAGTGTTTTAATCGATTTGGCACCCTTTGGAGGTCTGGTTTTTTTGGCAGGTGGTGGAGAATGTGTTGTGGTATCTTTGCTCCTGCGTTTTTTAGAATGTTCCTGTGGCTGTGGAGTACCCACTGTTTTAGTTGGGGCATGTGTCTTGTGTCTGCTCTTTTGGGTTTTTTTTATGAGCCATGTGTGCGGCTGCTATGTGGCTCGGGGCTTTGGTGGCTTTTTTGTCTCCCTTTAGGTCTGGCCATATTGATATGGTATACAACACTGAGCTGAGTGCCTTGCGCTTTAAATATGTGGCCCGTGTGGGCGTGTTCCTTGGTGCCTGCGTGCGCGTGTGCGCACGCACGCACGTCACCGTGGGGGCTCGTCACTGATAAACCTTGAAAAGAAATCAAAGATGTCGCCCCCCATCTTCACTCAGGAGCAGGACGAAATCATCATGGATGTGAGAAGGCGAGCGTGCGTTTATGTGCGCGCACACATTTCTTGTAATAAAAATAACAAAGCGCAAGAATAGTCTTGAACAACTTAGTTTGTCATGCTAAATACAAGCCCACCTTAGTTTAACACATATACGCAGCTACAAACTAGGCTAGATGCAGATAGAAGAACTAGGGCAATGTGAGTCAGCAAGAGGTTAATAAAGTGACTTTATTTAGGGCAGGAAACATGTTAATGTATTTTGGGGATTAATGGTGGGTCCTTGTATCTTTTTTTAACAGATGATGCTGAGGAATCGCTACGACTTCCTGCCGTCAGATTATGAGAAGCGGACGTTGGCCCTGGCAGTGGTGGACGTGATCGCACGACGAGCACAAACCACCTATATTTTCACCCAGATCGCCCAACACTGGTCTGATTTAAAGAGAAGGCATAAGCCCCGGGTGAGGCGGTACTTCGCAAAACATTTCCCATGTAAGTGTGGAAAATGTAAATGCACCTATAACCCTGGCCTCGCCTGGGCGTGGTTTTATGATTGTGTTTGTATTTCAGCACATGAATGGAATATGCGGTTCTGCCCCACCCGGACCAGGACACGCAGCCCAGTGTTGGGCGAAACAGGTGAAGGTGTAGGTGGTCCACCGCCAGTGTCAACGGCCACCCCCTCCTCTGTAAGTGACTATGAGGAGCCACTGGACCTCAGCATGCAGGGGAGGGGGGAATCTGACGGCAGGGAGTCGAGCCTAAATGACCCTCAACCTGACTCCGGTAAGGGAAAAATATTTAGATATGTTAAAATACATGCATTAAATACAGATACTCATGTGCACTATTGTTAGTTGCAGATTCAGACGTCGGAGGGACATCCCAACCGATATGCGAGGAAGGGGGCGGCGAGGAAGAGGTGGCTGGGGAAGGTGAGTAGATTGATACCTAGAAGCCTAACTTAATATGATATTCATGATACAACAACAGTCTCTAATATCAGTGTGTTTGTCATCCAAACAGATTCACAGCAGCAACCCAGGGAGGAAGAATGGAGACTCCGCCCCCGACGCAATGTGCGCCAAAAACATTGTAAGTGGTGTTTTTTTTTTTCAAAAGTAAATGAACAAACAATTCCATTGGCCCAAATAAACCAAAAAAAGAAAAAAACTTTGTAAAATAAGCCCTTAAAGCGGACCTTCACTCTGAATAATAGTCTATCTTATATGTTTCCCACACCCTGTACATACAGATTGCCCACATTAAAAATCATCCTACCTGCACCTAGTGCATGTTATGAGCCTTTAAACATCCAAAATGGCGGATTATGGAAGCCGCCATCTTATCAGGCAGCCTGCAAACAGAAAGTGCCTTCTAACTGTGCTGCTCTGCATTCTGGGATTGCTGACCTTTTCAAGAGCACAGCTCTGCTCTGTCTGAGCAAAGCACAGCTATAACCCACCCCCTGTACCTTATCCCACTCTCCTCTCATCAGTAAGTGTGATGCTTCTGAGTCCAGATGGCGGCGCCCGTATCCTAAATTCCTGAACAGAGTTGCAGCCCAGTGGGGGAAAGAATAATAAGTTAGTGACTAAAAACTTACAATATATTAATTTTAGATGCTGCGGAATCATTTTTTTATAGTTTGTGCTTTTCATTAAATCACGCTGAAGGTCCGGTTTAAAAAGGGCCCCAAAAAAAACACGCCCAAACAAACCATAAAAACAATGCTAAACTAATGTTGTTTTTCTTTAACAGATCCAAGAAAACCGCAGACTCAAGACCCCGAGGCCTAATGTTTTTATTTTTGCATTAAAATTTTAAATAATTTTTATTTTTGTTTTTAAAAAAAATTATATGAAAAAACCAAAACCAAACAAAAAAAAAAAAATACAACGTTGGAATAAAAAAAACATAAACAGATTTTGTGAGTTGTCTTTCCTGCAAATGTACAATCACACAACATCATCACACATTTACATGACACAAAAGGTTTAGATATGGGACAATAAAACAGAAAAAATCACAAACAATTACGGTAAGCATTAAAGGCAAGGAAGAAGAGACACCAAAGAGATTAAGGTATGCATTAATGGCAAGGAAGAAGGAACACCAAAGAGATTAAGGTATGCATTAATGGCAAGGAATAAGGGACACCACGGAGATTAAGGTATGCATTAATTGCAAGGAAGAAGGAACACAAAGGAGATTAAGGTAGGCATTAAAGGCAAGGAAGAAGGAACACCAAAGAGATTAAGGTATGCATTAATGGCAAGGAAGAAGGAACACCAAAGAGATTAAGGTATGCTTTAATGGCAAGGAAGAAGGGACACAAAGGAGATTAAGGTATGCATTAATTGCAAGGAAGAAGGGACACAAAGGAGATTAAGGTATGCATTAATTGCAAGGAAGAAGGAACACAAAGGAGATTAAGGTATGCGTTAATTGCAAGGAAGAAGGAACACAAAGGAGATTAAGGTAAGCATTAAAGGCAAAGAAGAAGGAACACCAAAGAGATTAAGGTATACATTAATGGCAAGGAAGAAGGGACACAAAGGAGATTAAGGTATGCATTAATTGCAAGGAAGAAGGAACACAAAGGAGATTAGGGTAGGCATTAAAGGCAAGGAAGAAGGAACACCAAAGAGATTAAGGTATGCATTAATGGCAAGGAAGAAGGGACACAAAGGAGATTAAGGTATGCATTAATTGCAAGGAAGAAGGAACACAAAGGAGATTAAGGTATGCATTAATGGCAAGGAAGAAGGAACACCAAAAATTATATTTGACAATATATATATGTGTCAAATTGGCAGTTGGTGCCATATGTATATTCCAATGGAGGTTTAGGGATGTGCGCTTGCGTGTAGCCAGATTGGCAACTGAAGAGCCATGGAGATGTAAGTATACTTGAAAAAAACAACAAAATGGAAGGTCAAATACGACGGAAACCAAGCAGGTACGTTCAAAAACCAAGGAAAAAGCAGGGAAAAACGGACCGCCCGTGTGAACGAGAACGGAAGCCCCGATCAAATTGAAGGCACCCGAGAGAGCAAAAAAAACTTCCCGAGTGAAGTCAAATTGACGGAGGCTCTGCATCACATTTGAGCCACGATTCAAACAGGAACAGGACAGGACAATCGGAAGGTTTTAAGGTCAGTTCAGGGGAGGCTCTGCATCAGGCTAAATGAGCTTGTTATATGAGCATTTAAGGGTGTATATTACCCCTATGGTACTGCAATTTATAAATGACAAGACCTTAAATTCTTTAGTTTTATCCACATTTTGAAAGGTGTTCCATGTCCACATTTAAACATTTTATTGTGGAAGCTTTTCTCTAACCAGGAAGTATTTAACTCTCTCCTAAATGCACTCTGTGTTAAATGGTCCTTTAAATTCCTTACTCTTCTAGTTGTCAGCAGGGGGTGTGTTCCCACTGCTTTCACTATTTCTGGCTCCAGCTGTAGCACGTGCCAATATTTTTCTAAATTGTTCCCATTACCATATTGTGTGATCAGTCTTACTATATTTTGCTGGTTATTGCTCTTATAACCCAATTTGGCTTCTCCCGTTGGTCCCTGCTGGAGTTCTTCCTGTTTTTTCTTTTGTATAGGATGCCCTTTCTAAGGGGTGCGGGATGGCGGCTGTTATAGTGCAGTACAGTATTTCCTGCTGTGCCTGTTGTAAGCCCTCCTCCCCATTTCTCATAATCAACAGGTCCAAAAACTCCAATTTGGTTGTAATCTCCTGGTAACTGCAGGATTTTAAGCTGATTCTGATTCAGATCACTGATGAAATCTCATCGTTCCTCTGATGTGGCGCACCATACCACCAACACATCATCCATGTAGAGTTTCCAAAAGGCAACATGCAGCTGGTAGACCTCCTCTTTCTCCCACCAACCCAGATGCAAGCAAGCATAAGATGGGGCACAGTCTGTACCCATCGCTGTGTCTGTGGTTTAGTGGTAGAATTTGCCATCAAAGGTAAAGCAGTTGTACTTCAGAACAAATTCAAGAAGTTAAATAATTAGTTCCTGCTTAGCTGTATTTTCTGTCGACCATTTCTGCAGACAGTGCATTGATGCCCTCAAACCCACACTGTGGGGGATGGATGTCTACAAACTTTCTACATCCACACCCACTGGTAGGCATACTTCATCGAATTGGAGGTCTTGAAGGACCTGGTATCCAAGATAAATGATTCTAATCTTTTTACTAGTAGTTTAAGGTGAGCATCAACTAACGGCCACTTTTTCTGTTGATCCCCCCCACTCCAGAAACAATAGGTCTAGAGGGTGGTTTGTTTGGATTTTTATGTACTTTAGGTGTAATATATGAGGCTGGGACAGTAAATTCTTTTATATTTAGGTGCTCATATATGTTTGGGGGGATTTGGTCTTCTTCGTGTGCCCATATCAATTTTTCATTTAACACCTTCATAAGCTGTGGGAATGGGTCATATTGTAGGCACCGGTAAGACAAGTTATAACTCAAGTTAACAAGTCTCAATACACAACAAACAATTAAACAATTATATAATCAATTAAACAATTATATAATCTTCTTTAGATTGCAGCAATATATTTGTGTCCTCATCACTGGGCTTTAGGACTATGGCCTTGATTCATCAAAAGTTGAAAAAAATTTTCATGGTAGAAAAAAAAAATCATTTCATGAAAAAAAAGTATTAGAATTTCAATGTTGATGAATCACCAAATATGAACACAATGAAATATATTTGATAAATAATTGTGCCAATTCAGGGGCAGACGGGATCCTGGGCAACTGAAACTGTTGGCTATGACCCTGATCAAGTTATCTTTCGACATCTTTAAATCAGCAATTAAATCCAGAGAACATATATTGCCTGAAAGACACACCCTGGAGTTGGCAGCAGCATGCGGAGACCATATAGTGCCTGAAAGACACACCCTGGAGTTGTCAGCAGCATGAGTGGCGCATATGTCACCTGAAAGACATACCCTGGAGTTGGCAGCAGCATGAGTAGACCATATATTGCCTGAAAGACACACCCTGGAGTTGGCAGCAGCATGAGGCGAACATATAAACATTTTGGGCACATATATGTTTTTTACGTAATGCATTTCCTCAATAATTAATGGTCTGAGTGGTCGTGTCTCGACCAGCAACCCATCTGCCGTAATCGATTGGTTAACATGGTCATCCATTTCATTACAAGGGACATCTGAAACCCCCAGTCAACTTTCGGTGGCTTCCTCAGACACGACCCTGACTTGGCATTGCCCAGGAGCAGTCCCTGTCCTCCCATTGCCTCTGCCCTATGCTGTTCCCTCCCCCAGCAAAGTATCTTATGCTTTGGGTTCGGCTCCACTATTCAGTGATGATCTAATAGAGGACAATCAGCAGCTACTGCTCAGCTAAGAAGTGGAGGAGACACTTGCCTCCACTAGATGGGCAAGTAGTGATGAGGAGAGTGGCATTGGAGGTGGTGTAGCAAACATTCCAGCTCCTGAAGCAGATACTGTTGAGGAACCTGAGGAGGACATCAGTGATGTGCAGACACAACTCGATGATGATGAAGCCAATCGCACTTGGGATCCAGGTGCAGAAGCGGCATCATCATCAGGAGAAGAGGGTTGCAGGTTGCCCATGAGCCAGCAGCTGAGGCAGCAAGGTGGTAGCATGTGTGTCAGTCAATATGGTGGAAGAAGTGGAAAGTCTGGAGGCAAACATGCCCAGGGTAGGGGTAGACCACTGCCGTATGGCAGGCTACCCCCCGGGAGGTACTGGAGCAGGGGTTCCTGGAGTCGGCGGCAGTAGCAGTGAATTAGTGTGGACTGTTGGTGGAAAAATTAGCTACCCGGCGGTGTGGCAGTTTTTCATCAGAGGTTAACATGACCACATGCAAGATGTGTAGGCAGAAGGTGAAGCATGGCCAGGATCCCAATGTTGGCACTACGGCCCTGCATCAACATATGTAGCATCACCATAAAGCGGCCTGGGAGAACCAAGGCTCCAAAGTGGTGGCCCAGCCTGCTGCATCACCCAGTGGCACGCCGTTCTCTGTTCCAGCCAGCTCCACCACCTCAGCCGAAGCTCCTGCTCCTCCTACTCCGAGTCAGTCATTCCGCCAGCAATCCATCGGCGAAGCCAATTTCAAGAGACAACAGTATATGCCCATTCATCCAAAGCACAGAAGCTAAATATGCTCCTGTCCAGGTGCTGCAATCCCTCCCTTTTCAGGTGGTGGACTCTGCACCTTTCAGAGAACTGATGGCTTGTGCTGAGCTGAGATGGAAGTCCCAAGCAATCATTTCTTTGTGAAGAAGGCAGTACCAGCCCTGCACAATTTTGGTGAACAGAAGGTGGGCCAGTGCCCTGCACAATTTTGTTGAACAGAAACTGGGTCAGTGCTTGAGCATATCAGTGTGTACCAAAGTGCACTGCAGCGCTGATCTGTGGAGCTGTAACTATGGCCAGGGACAATACATGTCGTTTATGGCTCACTTGGCGAATTTGGATCCTTGCACAGCCACAACAACAACTTGAACAGGTCACGCAGCTTCCACTTCCATGCTCTCAGGCCATTGTTTTTGTGACAGTGTGTGACTCTGCCCTCTCAACCTCCTCTGTTTCCTCAGCCTCCACTGCTTGGACAAGTCTCAGTGCCCCTCCAGCCTACCATGGTGTCACGCTGTTCTTCACATGGTTTGCCTTGGCGAACGAAGTCACACAGGGGAGGAACTGCTAACATTCATTAATCAAGAAATCAAATCATGTCTTACTCCAAGAAAACTGCAAATGGGAACCATGGTGACCAACAACGGTAAGAACATCTTATCTGCACTGCGACAAGGAGGGCTGAGTCATGCTCCCGCTTTGGCACATGTGTTCAATCTGGTTGTTAAGCATTTCCTGGAGTCTTACCTCATCTGCAAAACATCCTAACAATGGGAAGGAAACTTTGCATTCACTTTAGCCACTCATACACTGCAAAGCACACCCCTCTTGAGCTGCAGCGTCAGAACGGTATCCCCCAACACAGTTTGATTTGCGACGATTCCACCCATTGGAATTCCACCCTCCCTATGTTGGACCGACTATACGAACAGAGAAAAGCCATCACCGATTTCTTGATGAACCAAGCGGATAGGGGGACTCCCCTGTGTAACTTCAATGCAAACCAGTGCCAGGTCATATGTGACACCTGCCATTTGCTCAGGTACTTTATTAGTCATTCGCCAAGATTACGGGATCAACAATGTCATTCTACTGCGTCATCTACTACAACACATGTTGGAAACTATGACTGGTCAGGGCACTGGAGATGGGGTGCCTACATCTCACAGCCACATGAACCACATGAGTGGGGGGCTGAATTGGAGGAGGAGGGGGAGGGGCACAGTAAAGCACAGTTTAGGTTTTGCAAAATGGGCAGTTTTTCTAGTCATCTGGCAGAAGAGCAGGAGCAGAAGCAGCCACAGAAGCTAGAGGGTTGTGAGGAAGGTGAGACAGAGGACCCAGACACACAGTGGCAGTATGCAGTGAAGATGGAGGCAGGTAGTCCCTTCGAGTCACTTGCGCAAATGACTCAATGCATGCTCACGTGCTTGCATAGTGACCGCCGAATTGTCACCATTCGGCAGCGGGATGACTTCCGGCTCTCCACATTATAGGACCCTCACTACAGGTACAAAATGGGGGCTTTTTTATATCCACTGAGAGGGAGGACAAACTGACCTACTACAGAGACATCCTACATAGTCAGTTGGCCGATGCCTATCTGCCCCATCATCCATCCTCTCGCAGGTCTGACTCGGGGGGCCCTCTGCACTCACTTTCCACTGCCATGGCTGCTGGGGAGGGGTGGGTTGGCAGGAGCAGCTCCATCAGCAGCAGCCTGAGTTTGCAGTCGCTGATGAGTAGCTTTCTTCACCCGCATAGTGAGGCAACTCATGAGCAGCAGTTAGACCTGGAGCAGGACCTGAACCAGCATGGTGGCATAACTTAACATGACCATTTCAACACAACTTGAGGATCCTCTAGACTTCTGGGCAGCCAAACTTGATTTGTGGCCACATGTCTTACTTTTCACAGTAACTAGGCCATGAAGACTTTAACGGGAAAAAATGGTGCAACTCTCAGATGTACATATGTGGTGTGCACTGATAAGGGCAGTTCAATGCGCTCCAGTAGGCTTAAAGCAGTATTTTTGGACAACAGCAGGTGTGTAACTATGTCTGGCTTTACACAGTAACTAGGCCCTGAAGACTTTAACAGGAAAAGAATGGTGCACTCTCAGATGTACGTATGTGGTGTGCACTAATATGGGAAATTCAATGCATGCCAGTAGGCTTAAAACAGTATTTTTACACAACAGCAGCAGGTGTGTAACTATGGCCTTTCACACTAACTAGCCAATCAGCACTTGAACATAAAACAAAATGCAAAAACTGTCAAATGCACTTACGTGGGATTCCCTGATTCGGCTAGCTAAATGCACTCCAGCAAGCTTTAAAACAAGGTTTTGGTACAAAAGCAAGAGGTAGATATTTTTGGGCAGGTGTGTAGTTTTGTTTGGCCTTTCACACTAGCCATCCAATCAGCACTTGAACATAAAACAAAATGCAAAAACTGTCAGATGCACTTAAGTGGGATGCCCTGATTAGGCCAGCTAAATGCACTCCAGCAAGCTTTAAAACAAGATTTTGGTACAAAAGCAAGAGGCGGATATTTTTGGGCAGGTGTGTCGTTTTGTCTGGCCTGTCACACTAACTAGCCCATCAGCACTTGAACATAAAACAAAATGCAAAAACTGTCAGATGCATTTAACTGGGATGCCCTGATTAGGACAGTTAAAATGCGCTCCAGCAAGCTTTAAAACAAGGTTTTGGTACAAAAGCAAGAAGTCTAAATTTTTGGGCAGGTGTGTCATTTTGTCTGGCTTTGAACACTAACTAGCCAATCAGCACTTGAACATAAATCCAAATGCAAAAACTGTCAGATGCACTTAAGTGGGATACACTTATTAGGCCAGTTAAAGTGGACCAACACCCAGGATTTTCACTATCCTGGGTGTTGGTCCACTTCCGTGGGACACCCCGATCGGGGGTGCCCCGCTGTGTGAAGCCCCCCAGAAAGCCCCAAAAACTCACTTTTTTGGGGGCAGGTGTGTGGTTTTGTGTGGCCTTTCACACTAACAAGCCCCTTAGCACTTTAACATAAAACAAAATGAAAAAATTGTCAGTTGCACTTAAGTGGGATGCCCTGATTAGGCCACCTTTAAAAATAAAAATACCGGTAAAGCAAGTGATTCCTACGCGTTTCGCAGTCTACGCGGCTTCTGCTGGGAAAACAAAGCCTCGTCACTTGCTTTACCGGTATTTTTATTATTTGGAGGAAGGAGTCCCTTGGTGGTGAGGATTGCTGGACTCCTTGTATTGGATAAGTGCTTTTATTTATTGCTGTTTGTGAGTGCAATTTTATACTATTAAATTACTAGTGTTTTTTAAGAAACATATTACACTAGTGCGGTTTCCTTGTGCTTTTCTCCTGCATGGTGTTATGGAATGCATCTGGAGGAAGCTTAACTTGGAAGGATCCAAATAACAGAGAGTCATCAGTAGGGATGAGCGAATCGATCCGGACGAACCCGTATTCGATCCGAATTTCATGGAAAATTCGATTCGGATCGAATCCGAATTTCCCCGTGCTTCGATCGCTCGAAGTTTTCCTTTGACATCCATTCATTTACATTACAGGCATTCTAAGATGGCGGACGGGACATGTCCAGACATCTACCCCGCTCCAGTGCATGCTGGGGCAGTCACATGCAGCCTATCAGCAGCCAGCAAGCCCGGTGACGTCACAGCGCTATTTAAGGCGGCGAACATCTTGCTTTTCCTCATTTCTCTATTGCATTCATGAGAGACAGGACGCTGCTGTAGTCAGAGAGAGACAGTTAGAGAGACAGGGACATACAGGAACAGGCAGGAGACAGACAGGAGACAGGCAGGAGACAGGCAGGAAGTCAGCGAGAAGCAGGGAAAGTTAGGAAAAATCGGAGGCAGTCACAGGGAGATTTTTTTTTTTTTCATCCAGCCTGAGTGTTACTGGCTGGCTGACTGGCTTTGTTAGCGTTTTCAGGCTGCTTATACACTTAGTGTGCATATATACTGAACTGATCTCAAGTCTGCTGTGGGAACATTACCATTTTGTAAGATCTCATTTGCCTCTCTATTTACTGTAAGCTGCACACTCATTTCAACTAATTTGGCCTGTATGAGGCTGCTTACACACTGCTGCTGTGTGCATATATATTGATCTCAAGTCTGCTTGGGGCATCCCATTCTGTAACATACCATTAGCCTCTCTATTTACTGTAAGCTGCACACTAATTTCAACTAATTTGGCCTGTATGAGGCTGCTTACACACTGCTGCTGTGTGCATATATACTGATCTCAAGTCTGCTTGGGGCATCCCATTCTGTAACATACCATTAGCCTCTCTATTTACTGTAAGCTGCACACTCATTTCAACTAATTTGGCCTGTATAAGGCTGCTTACACACTGCTGCTGTGTGCATATATACTGATCTCAAGTCTGCTTGGGGCATCCCATTCTGTAACATACCATTAGCCTCTCTATTTACTGTAAGCTGCACACTCATTTCAACTAATTTGGCCTGTATGAGGCTGCTTACACACTGCTGCTGTGTGCATATATACTGATCTCAAGTCTGCTTGGGGCATCCCATTCTGTAACATACCATTAGCCTCTCTATTTACTGTAAGCTGCACACTCATTTCAACTAATTTGGCCTGTATGAGGCTGCTTACAACTGCTGCTGTGTGCATATAGACTGATCTCAAGTCTGCTTGGGGCATCCCATTCTGTAACATACCATTAGCCTCTCTATTTACTGTAAGCTGCACACTCATTTCAACTAATTTGGCCTGTATGAGGCTGCTTACACACTGCTGCTGTGTGCATATATACTGATCTCAAGTCTGCTTGGGGCATCCCATTCTGTAACATACCATTAGCCTCTCTATTTACTGTAAGCTGCACACTCATTTCAACTAATCTGGCCTGTATGAGGCTGCTTACACACTGCTGCTGTGTGCATATATACTGATCTCAAGTCTGCTTGGGGCATCCCATTCTGTAACATACCATTAGCCTCTCTATTTACTGTACGCTGCACACTCATTTCAACTAATTTGGCCTGTATGAGGCTGCTTACACACTGCTGCTGTGTGCATATATACTGATCTCAAGTCTGCTTGGGGCATCCCATTCTGTAACATACCATTTGCCTCTCTATTTACTGTAAGCTGCACACTCATTTCAACTAATTTGGCCTGTTCTTTGGCTGTCTCTGTAAGTGGCTGCTTGGAAGTGGTGAGTTAAAGCAGGATCTCCTGTGGTAAGTTTTGGGAAACTGAGCTCAGTGGGTAAGTAAAATATAGTAAACTGTGTTTGTTTTATTTTTGTGAATCAGTGTGTTAATGCTGGCACAAATTTAAACCAAAGAAAAAAAAAAAAGGGTTTTTTTTTCTCTCTTTCCTGGATTCCTGCTGAGGCCTAATTGAGGCCTAATTGAAGCAGGTGTGTTATAAGGCCACACACACAGCTCTTGGAGCGTGCTCTTTGGCTGTCTCTGTAAGTGGCTGCTTGGAAGTGGTGAGTTAAAGCAGGAGTTAAAAGAAGAAGTTACAAGCAGAAGTTCGGAAGCTGTAAGTATCTGCCTTGATTTCATATTGTTATTTTAAGTGTTGTAAATTCTACACTGGTGTTCCCACAAATTCATACAATGGGTTCCATGCCTAACAATGCTGTTCAGTGTACATCTTGTGCTATGTATGCACTTCTTGATCAATCGGTCGATGGTGAATATATATGCCCGGGATGCCTGCGAATCTCTGATTTGGAAGCCGTGATTCACGATCTAAATAAGCGATTGGCAACACTGAGAGAAATTGTTATCATGCAAAAGAGTCTGGATCTCACTGATCTGGCACTACATGGGTCAGGGTCCGGGGAGGGTGGTAGTATGGGGGGAGAGGAAAAGCAGGAAAATGAGGCAGCTAGCTGGATAACAGTTAGAAGGCGGGGTAGGGGTAAAAGTTACAGGGAGGCTAGCCCTGAACAGGCACCTCCAAACAAGTTTGCCCGGTTGGCAGATGAGGAGGATGTTAGCTCAGGAATGGCAGAGCTGCAGCAAGACACATCTGTCGGCTCCAGTAAGGAAGGGAGGGGAAATGGGAGAACAGGGCAGGCAAGACAGGTGCTGGTAGTGGGTGACTCTATTATTAGGGGAACAGACAGGGCAATCTGTCACAAAGACCGGGATTGCCGAACAGTGTGTTGCCTTCCTGGGGCAAGAGTACGGCATGTAGCGGAGCTGGCTGACAGATTGTTGGGAGGGGCTGGCGTGAACCCAGCGGTCATGGTGCATATTGGCACTAATGACATAGGAAGAAGTAGGTGGAAGGTCCTAAAAAATGATTTCAGGGACTTAGGCCGTAAGCTTAAGGCAAGGACCTCAACTGTAGTATTCTCAGAAATACTACCAGTACCAAGAGCCACACCAGAGAGGCAGCGGGAGATTAGAGATGTAAACAGGTGGCTCAAAAATTGGAGTAAAAAGGAGGGGTTTGGGTTCTTAGAGAACTGGGCCGACTTCACAGTGGGCTACAGGTTCTTTGGCAGGGATGGGTTGCACCTCAATGGGGAGGGTGCATCTGTTCTGGGGGAGAGGATGGCTAAAAGGTTAGATGAGTGTTTAAACTGAGCATTGGGGGGGAGGGTAAAAGCTATTACAAAGGGGAAGTTAGGAAAGAAAGTGACAGTGGGTGTAGACATGAAACTGGGGGTGGAGAGGGGGGAGGGGTTAGCACATCTAGCAGGAATAAGGGCAATATACAGAATTATCAAAATTGTCATAAGCATTTGAAATGCATGCTTACAAATGCTAGAAGCTTGACTAATAAAATGGATGAACTAGAACTGATAATAACAGAAGAACAATATGATATAGTGGGGGTAACAGAGACCTGGCTGGATGAAAGCTATGACTGGGCAGTAAATTTACAGGGATACTGTGTGTTTAGGAGGGACCGTTACAAACGCAAAGGGGGTGGAGTCTGCTTAATTGTAAAATCCTCTCTACAGCCTGCTCTGCGGGAGGATATATGTGAGGGGAATGACCATGTGGAGTCGGTATGGGTAGAAATACATGGAGGGAGAAACAAAAATAAAATACTGATGGGGGTTTGCTATAAACCTCCAGATATATCCGAATCCATAGAAAATATGATGCTAAGGCAAATAGATATAGCCGCTAAAATAAATGAGGTAGTGATTATGGGGGACTTTAACTACCCAGATATAGACTGGGATGCTGAAACATGTGTTTCGCAGAAAAGTAATAGTTTTTTATCTAAAACAAAAGATGGCTACCTTTCCCAACAAGTACAAGCTCCAACAAGGGGGAAAGCCATATTGGACCTAATACTAACCAATGTACCAGACAAAGTAATAAAGGTACAGGTTGGGGGACACCTTGGAAGCAGTGATCATAATATCATTAATTTCCAATTAGCAGTCACTAGGGTGCCTTATCAAGGAGTCACAAAAACGCGGGACTTCAAAAAGGCAAAGTTTGACCAACTTAGAGATGCCCTACACTGCATTGACTGGGAAAATGTCCTTAAGAACAAAAGCATGGACGCTAAATGGGATACTTTCAAAGGAATCCTTAATTTTCAGTGTGACAGATATATACCTTACAGGAATAAAACTATTAGACACACATGTAAACCGATGTGGCTAAATAAAAAGGTTAAGGGGGCAATAAACAACAAAAAAAAGGCATTTAAACGTTTAAAGCAGGAAGGGACAGCGGAAGCGTTAAAAAACTATAAAGAAGAAAATAAACAATGTAAACAACAGATAAGGGCAGCTAAGCTGGAGACAGAAAGACTGGTCGCGAAAGAGAGTAAAACTAACCCCAAATTATTCTTTAGCTACATAAACCGTAAAAGGTACAAACCTGAGGGTGTGGGCCCCCTGAAAAGCAAGGAGGGGACCCCTATAGAGGGAAATGAGGAGAAAGCTAATTTGCTTAACAACTTCTTTGCTTCTATATTCACAAAAGAATTTGACATGCCCAGTGAAATGCAGGGGAATAACCGAAACCCTCCATTAAATGTCACTGGTCTAACCAAGGAAGAAGTCCGGCACCGTCTCAAGCAGATGAAAATCGATAAATCGCCGGGACCAGATGACATACATCCTCGTGTTTTAAGGGAGTTATGTACAGTAATAGACAAGCCGTTATTTCTAATATTTGTGGATTCCAT
This sequence comes from Gastrophryne carolinensis, assembly GCA_027917425.1. Classification (NCBI taxonomy): domain Eukaryota; kingdom Metazoa; phylum Chordata; class Amphibia; order Anura; family Microhylidae; genus Gastrophryne; species Gastrophryne carolinensis. Next base: position 222,520,852 of record CM051239.1, on the reverse strand, counting down.
AACTACAGGGTTTGTTCCGATGGATTGGCGCTTGGCAAATGTGGTGCCAATATTCAAAAAGGGATCTAGGGGGGAACCTGGGAACTACAGACCGGTAAGCTTAACATCTGTGGTGGGCAAGCTGTTTGAAGGTTTCTTAAGGGATACTATCCTGGAGCACCTTGGGGAAAATGACCTTATTACTCCATATCAGCATGGATTTATGAGGAATCGCTCCTGCCAGACAAACCTAATCAGCTTTTATGAGGAGGTAAGTTCAAGATTGGATCAGGGGGAGTCATTGGATATCATATATCTTGACTTTTCTAAAGCATTTGATACTGTGCCACATAAAAGGCTGGTACAAAAGATGAGAATGCTTGGACTGGGGGAAAACGTGTGCAGATGGGTGGGAAATTGGCTTAGTGATCGGAAGCAGAGGGTGGTTATCAATGGTACACACTCAGATTGGGTCACTGTTACTAGTGGAGTACCACAAGGGTCAGTTCTGGGACCAATTCTCTTCAATATATATATAAATGACATTGGGTACGGATTAAACAGTAAAGTCTCAATCTTTGCAGATGATACTAAGCTGAGTAAAGTAATTAAAACAAAGGAGGACAACAGACAACTACAAACAGATTTAGATAAATTGGAAGCATGGGCAGTTAAATGGCAAATGAAGTTTAACACAGATAAATGTAAGGTTATGCACATGGGAAGGAGAAATATGTGTCATGATTACACACTAAATAAAGAAACACTTGGTAAAACAACAATGGAAAAGGATCTAGGGGTTTTAGTTGACAATAAGCTCAACTGTAGTAATCAATGCCAGGCAGCTGCTGCCAAGGCAAACAGGATCATGGGGTGCATCAGGAGGGGCATAGGTGCTCATGACCAGAGCATCATTTTACCCCTGTACAAGTCACTGGTCAGACCCCATATGGAATACTGTGTACAGTTCTGGGCACCGGTGCTTAAGAAGGACATATCAGAACTGGAGCACGTTCAAAGAAGGGCAACAAAGTTAATAAAAGGAGTGCGGGGGCTAGAGTACCCGGAAAGATTGTCCAAGTTAGGCTTATTTAGTCTAGAAAAAAGACGATTGAGGGGTGATCTAATAACTATGTATAAATATATTCGGGGTCAATACAAGGATCTGTCCCACAATCTATTTATACCCCAGAGTGTAACCATAACCCGGGGGCATCCACTAAGGTTAGAGGAAAGATGCTTTCTCCACCGGCATAGGAGGGGATTCTTCTCTGTAAGAGCAGTGAGACTATGGAACTCGCTGCCAGAGGAGGTAGTAATGAGGGATACATTAAAAATGTTCAAAAGTGGCCTTGATGCCTTCCTGGCATGTAATAACATTTCCGGCTATGGCTACTAGACCACTGGAAGGAGTTAAACAGGCTGAACTGGATGGACTAAAGTCTTTATTCAGCCGCACATACTATGTTACTATGTTACTATGTATGAGGCTGCTTACACACTGCTGCTGTGTGCATATATACTGATCTCAAGTCTGCTTGGGGCATCCCATTCTGTAACATACCATTAGCCTCTCTATTTACTGTAAGCTGCACACTCATTTCAACTAATTTGGCCTGTATGAGGCTGCTTACACACTGCTGCTGTGTGCATATATACTGATCTCAAGTCTGCTTGGGGCATCCCATTCTGTAACATACCATTGGCCTCTCTATTTACTGTAAGCTGCACACTCATTTCAACTAATTTGGCCTGTATGAGGTTGCTTACACACTGCTGCTGTGTGCATATATACTGATCTCAAGTCTGCTTGGGGCATCCCATTCTGTAACATACCATTAGCCTCTCTATTTACTGTAAGCTGCACACTCATTTCAACTAATTTGGCCTGTATGAGGCTGCTTACAACTGCTGCTGTGTGCATATAGACTGATCTCAAGTCTGCTTGGGGCATCCCATTCTGTAACATACCATTAGCCTCTCTATTTACTGTAAGCTGCACACTCATTTCAACTAATTTGGCCTGTATGAGGCTGCTTACACACTGCTGCTGTGTGCATATATACTGATCTCAAGTCTGCTTGGGGCATCCCATTCTGTAACATACCATTAGCCTCTCTATTTACTGTAAGCTGCACACTCATTTCAACTAATCTGGCCTGTATGAGGCTGCTTACACACTGCTGCTGTGTGCATATATACTGATCTCAAGTCTGCTTGGGGCATCCCATTCTGTAACATACCATTAGCCTCTCTATTTACTGTAAGCTGCACACTCATTTCAACTAATTTGGCCTGTATGAGGCTGCTTACACACTGCTGCTGTGTGCATATATACTGATCTCAAGTCTGCTTGGGGCATCCCATTCTGTAACATACCATTTGCCTCTCTATTTACTGTAAGCTGCACACTCATTTCAACTAATTTGGCCTGTATGAGGCTGCTTACACACTGCTGCTGTGTGCATATATACTGATCTCAAGTCTGCTTGGGGCATCCCATTCTGTAACATACCATTAGCCTCTCTATTTACTGTAAGCTGCACACTCATTTCAACTAATTTGGCCTGTATGAGGCTGCTTACACACTGCTGCTGTGTGCATATATACTGATCTCAAGTCTGCTTGGGGCATCCCATTCTGTAACATACCATTAGCCTCTCTATTTACTGTAAGCTGCACACTCATTTCAACTAATTTGGCCTGTATGAGGCTGCTTACACACTGCTGCTGTGTGCATATATACTGATCTCAAGTCTGCTTGGAGCATCCCATTCTGTAACATACCATTAGCCTCTCTATTTACTGTAAGCTGCACACTCATTTCAACTAATTTGGCCTGTATGAGGCTGCTTACACACTGCTGCTGTGTGCATATATACTGATCTCAAGTCTGTTTGGGGCATCCCATTCTGTAACATACCATTAGCCTCTCTATTTACTGTAAGCTGCACACTCATTTCAACTAATTTGGCCTGTATGAGGCTGCTTACACACTGCTGCTGTGTGCATATATACTGATCTCAAGTCTGCTTGGGGCATCCCATTCTGTAACATACCATTTGCCTCTCTATTTACTGTAAGCTTCACACTCATTTCAACTAATTTGGCCTGTATGAGGCTGCTTACACACTGCTGCTGTGTGCATATATACTGATCTCAAGTCTGCTTGGGGCATCCCATTCTGTAACATACCATTAGCCTCTCTATTTACTGTAAGCTGCACACTCATTTCAACTAATTTGGCCTGTATGAGGCTGCTTACACACTGCTGCTGTGTGCATATATACTGATCTCAAGTCTGCTTGGGGCATCCCATTCTGTAACATACCATTTGCCTCTCTATTTACTGTAAGCTGCACACTCATTTCAACTAATTTGGCCTGTATGAGGCTGCTTACACACTGCTGCTGTGTGCATATATACTGATCTCAAGTCTGCTTGGGGCATCCCATGCCTCTCTATTTACTGTAAGCTGCACACTCATTTCAACTAATTCGGCCTGTATGAGGCTGCTTACACACTGCTGCTGTGTGCATATATACTGATCTCAAGTCTGCTCGGAGCATCCCATTCTGTAACATACCATTTAGAGATGAGCGAACTTTTGAAAAATTCGATTCGACTGATTCGCCGAATTTTCCGACAAAAATCGTTTCGACCCGAATAAATTCGCGACGAATCGCTAATAAAAACGGCTATTTCTGAGCCTCCTACAGCCTCAATAGGGTTGTAAACCATTCAGCCTTGCTGTAACACGCACAGGATGCGTGCTGGGTTTGTTAAATAATACTTTGAAGAAATATCACATGCAGATCAGAGGCATCGCTAATAGAATCGCAGAGCGGCACAATTGCAGAGAGTTGAAGTGGCATCACTATGAGGGGCAGAAGGAGCCCAAATATACACTGGAGTTGGCCTCAGGAGCCCAAAAATTGGATGAATCACACCCTGGAGTTGGCAGAAGTTGGCAGCAGCAGCAGGAGCCCAAATATACACTGGAGTTGGCTTCAGGAGCCCAAAAATTGGATGAATCACACCCTGGAGTTGGCAGGAGTTGACAGTAGCAGCAGCAGGAGCCCAAATATACACTGGAGTTGGCCTCAGGAGCCCAAAAATTGGATGAATCACACCCTGGAGTTGGCAGAAGTTGGCAGCAGCAGGAGCAGGAGCCCAAATATACACTGGAGTTGGCCTCAGGAGCCCAAAAATTGGATGAATCACACCCTGGAGTTGGCAGAAGTTGGCAGCAGCAGCAGCAGGAGCCCAAATATACACTGGAGTTGGCCTCAGGAGCCCAAAAATTGGATGAATCACACCCTGGAGTTGGCAGGAGTTGACAGTAGTAGCAGCAGGAGCCCAAATATACACTGGAGTTGGCCTCAGGAGCCCAAAAATTGGATGAATCACACCCTGGAGTTGGCAGAAGTTGGCAGCAGCAGCAGCAGGAGCCCAAATATACACTGGAGTTGGCTTCAGGAGCCCAAAAATTGGATGAATCACACCCTGGAGTTGGCAGAAGTTGGCAGCAGCAGCAGCAGGAGCCCAAATATACACTGGAGTTGGCCTCAGGAGCCCAAAAATTGGATGAATCACACCCTGGAGTTGGCAGAAGTTGGCAGTAGTAGCAGCAGGAGCCCAAATATACACTGGAGTTGGCCTCAGGAGCCCAAAAATTGGATGAATCACACCCTGGAGTTGGCAGAAGTTGGCAGTAGTAGCAGCAGGAGCCCAAATATACACTGGAGTTGGCTTCAGGAGCCCAAAAATTGGATGAGTCACACCCTGGAGTTGGCAGAAGTTGGCAGTAGCAGCAGCAGGAGCCCAAATATACACTGGAGTTGGCTTCAGGAGCCCAAAAATTGGATGAATCACACCCTGGAGTTGGCAGGAGTTGACAGTAGCAGCAGCAGGAGCCCAAATATACACTGGAGTTGGCCTCAGGAGCCCAAAAATTGGATGAATCACACCCTGGAGTTGGCAGGAGTTGACAGTAGCAGCAGCAGGAGCCCAAATATACACTGGAGTTGGCTTCAGGAGCCCAAAAATTGGATGAATCACACCCTGGAGTTGGCAGAAGTTGGCAGCAGCAGCAGCAGCAGGAGCCCAAATATACACTGGAGTTGGCTTCAGGAGCCCAAAAATTGGATGAATCACACCCTGGAGTTGGCAGGAGTTGACAGTAGCAGCAGCAGGAGCCCAAATATACACTGAAGTTGGCCTCAGGAGCCCAAAAATTGGATGAATCACACCCTGGAGTTGGCAGAAGTTGGCAGCAGCAGGAGCCCAAATATACACTGGAGTTGGCCTCAGGAGCCCAAAAATTGGATGAATCACACCCTGGAGTTGGCAGAAGTTGGCAGCAGCAGCAGCAGGAGCCCAAATATACACTGGAGTTGGCTTCAGGAGCCCAAAAATTGGATGAATCACACCCTGGAGTTGGCAGGAGTTGACAGTAGTAGCAGCAGGAGCCCAAATATACACTGGAGTTGGCTTCAGGAGCCCAAAAATTGGATGAATCACACCCTGGAGTTGGCAGAAGTTGGCAGCAGCAGCAGCAGGAGCCCAAATATACACTGGAGTTGGCCTCAGGAGCCCAAAAATTGGATGAATCACACCCTGGAGTTGGCAGAAGTTGGCAGTAGTAGCAGCAGGAGCCCAAATATACACTGGAGTTGGCCTCAGGAGCCCAAAAATTGGATGAATCACACCCTGGAGTTGGCAGAAGTTGGCAGTAGCAGCAGCAGGAGCCCAAATATACACTGGAGTTGGCTTCAGGAGCCCAAAAATTGGATGAATCACACCCTGGAGTTGGCAGGAGTTGACAGTAGCAGCAGCAGGAGCCCAAATATACACTGGAGTTGGCCTCAGGAGCCCAAAAATTGGATGAATCACACCCTGGAGTTGGCAGGAGTTGACAGTAGCAGCAGCAGGAGCCCAAATATACACTGGAGTTGGCTTCAGGAGCCCAAAAATTGGATGAATCACACCCTGGAGTTGGCAGAAGTTGGCAGCAGCAGCAGCAGGAGCCCAAATATACACTGGAGTTGGCTTCAGGAGCCCAAAAATTGGATGAATCACACCCTGGAGTTGGCAGAAGTTGGCAGCAGCAGCAGCAGGAGCCCAAATATACACTGGAGTTGGCTTCAGGAGCCCAAAAATTGGATGAATCACACCCTGGAGTTGGCAGAAGTTGGCAGCAGCAGCAGCAGGAGCCCAAATATTACTATAAAGAGACACTGGGGTTGGCTTCAGGAGCCCAAAAATTTGATGAATCACACCCTGGAGTTGGCAGCAGCAGGAGCCCAAATATTACTTTAAAGAGACACTGGGGTTGGCTTCAGGAGCCCAAAAATTGGATGAATCACACCCTGTGGAGAGTCATGTGGAGAAAAAGTAGCTTAGTTAGTAATATCTACATAAAATTATGAATAAACAAATGCAAAAGTATTGCCAAAGTGAAGTTTTGTTTGAGGGTGTGTTTCCACCTTTTAATTAAATCAGAAACAAGAAGGTATCATTGCCTCTGACTAATTAGCCCTCAAAAATTCTTGGAATTTTTAATCTGGAATCATGTCTGATCCGTCTTATCCGAAGAATATTAATAAAAAGTAAGAGTAACGGAAAGGATTTTTTATCAATACTTACTTGTGGTCCGATGCGGAGGAATGTCTGTAACTGGAGAGCAGCGCCTTAAATCTGTTTTGCACGATCCATCTTTCTTTAGTGTAGGTCTGGCCCCGTCATCAATCTACTGGAATACATCAGGCATTGTTGGGAGGAAAGCTTGGATGATCCAAGCGCCATTCATTTCCACGCAGGGCAGTCTCTGGAAAAAAAAAGTCTGTATAAACCAGGGTCTTTTTCATATAAAAACAAATGGTTATTCTTGCTTGTAAACCATATGTTCCACAGATTTACCAGTCATTGTGTCAGCCAATGAAGCAACTTTGTCTCGAAGTGCTGCAAAAGCAGTCCACTGCATCACAAGTGGCATCTGACACCCCCAGTCAACTGTCTGTCTGTTATGCTTTGGGTTCAGCTCCACTATCCATTGATGAAGATCTGATAATCATAAAATTCAGCAGCTACTGCCCAGCCAAGAAGTGGAGGAGACACTCGCCTCTTCTTCCAGTAGCCGGCAATTAGTGATGAGGAGAGTGTCGTGGGAGGAGGTGTTGCAAGCCGAGGTAGTGGAAGAGGGTCCCTGGAGTCTGCGGCGGTGGCGGCGGCAGCAGCAGCAGATTATTGCGGACTGTTGTTCGGAAAAATCAGCTACTCAGCGATGTGGCAGTGTTTCATGCAGCATCCTGGGGAGAAAAAGTAGGTTAGTTAGTGTATATACATAAAATTATGAATAGACAAATGCAATAGTATTGCCAAAGTGAAGTTTTGTTTGAGGGTGTGTTTCCACCTTGTAATTAAATCAGAAACAACTAGCTATCATTTGCCTCTGAATAATTAGCCCTCAAAAATTCTTGGAATTTTTAATCTTGATGTCTGAGGGATTTCTCCTCTCAGACAGCGTCACCATAAGTCCAGCCTGCTGCATTACACTTGGAAGAACATCTTGTTTGCGCTGCGACAAGGAAGCCAAAGTCATGCGTCCTCACATGGCACACGTGTTCAGTCTAGTTTTTAAGTCTTGCCCCCATCTGAAAGAACAACAGGAAAGAAAGTTAGCATGCACTTCTGGCACTCCTACACCACGAAGCACAACCCTATTGAGCCTCAGCGTCACAACGGTGTACCCCACCATAGTCTGATTTGCGATGTTTCCACCCGTTGGAATTCCACCCTCCATATGCAGGATCCACTATAGCAGTGGTCCCCAACCCTGTCCTCAAGGCCCACCAACAGGCCAGGTTTTGCAGATCTCCACAAAGATGCACAGGTGGAGTAATTAGTGCAGCTGCAGAGCAATAGAGCTGGCTATTTGGAGATCCAAAAAACATGACTTGTTGGTGGGCCTTGAGGACAGGGTTGAGGACCACTGCACTATAGGAACAGAGAAAAGCCATCACGGATTTCTGGATGATCCAAACGGATAGGGGGACACCTGTGTAAATTCAATGTAAACCATTGGCAGCTCATACGTGACACCGACCGTTTGCTCAGGCCCTTTGAGGAAGCTACGTTATTAGTCAGTTGCCAGGACTATGAGATGAACGATGAGATTCCACTGCTTCATGTACTACAACACATGTTGGAAACCATGGCTGGTCAGGGCACTGGAGACATGGCACATACATTTCACAGCCACATGAAGCCTGTGGGGGCTGAAGTGGAGGAGGAGGAGGGGGTGGGGCAAAGCAAACCACAGTTTAGGTTTCACAAAATGACCATTTTATCTAGTCATCTGACAGAAGAGGAGGAGCAGGAGCAGCCACAGGAGCTAGAGGGTTGTGAGTAAGGTGAGACAGAGGACCCAGACACACCGTGGCAGTTTACAGTGGAGATGGAGACAGGTAGTCCCTCCGAGTCATTTGCACAAATGGCACGATGCATGCTCACATGCTTGCGTACTAGTGAGCGCAGAATTGTCTCCATTTGTCAGCGGGAAGACTTCTGGCTCTCCAACTTATTGGACCCTCGCTTCCGGCACAAAATGGGGGCATTTTTTACGCCCACTGAGAGGGAGGACAAACTGACCTACTACAGAGACATCCCACGTAGTCAGTTGGGCGATGTCTATCTGCGCCATGGCCCATACTCCCGCAGGTCTGACTCGGGGGGACCTCTGCGATCACCTTCCACTGCCATGGCTGCTGGGGGGGTGGAAGGAGCAGCAGCAGCAGCTCCATCAGCAGCAGCCTCAGTCTTCAGTCGCTAGTGAGTAGCTTTCTACACCCGCATAGTGAGTCTACTCATGAGCAGCAGGAAGACCTGGAGCTGGACCTCAAACAGCAGGTCATGTCATACCTTGACATGACCATGCCAACACACCTTCAAGATCCACTGGATTTGCTGGGAAGCCAAACTTGACTTGTGCCCGCAACTAGCAGAGTTTGCCCTGGAAAAGCTGTACTGGCCGGACAGTAGTTGATTTAGATGGCAACTGGGCTGCTCTATATAACGAAGCAAAATGGCAAATTTACCTCACTATATGAGCTATTGCCCCTCAGATTTACACAGGGGCTGCTCTATATTATGCTGCAAAGTGGCAAATTTACCTCACAATATAAGCTATTGCCCCTCAGATTTACACAGGGGCTGCTCTATATTATGCTGCAAAATGGCAAATTTACCTCACAATATAAGCTATTGCCCCTCAGATTTACACAGGGCCTGCTCTATATAACGAAGCAAAATGGCAAATTTACCTCACTATATAAGCTATTGCCCCTCAGATTTACACAGGGGCTGCTCTATATTATGCTGCAAAATGGCAAATTAACCTCACAATATAAGCTATTGCAGCTCTATATAAATAAAAATAAATAAATAAAAAAAGGGCCTGTAGAAGCTTATTTAGTATAACAGATAGGGTGACATGTGCTGGTTTGGGATGCCCATATGGGCTAGTGTTTTGGCAGCAGTACAAAAACCAATGCAAAATGCAATAGCTTAATAAAGCTGATGCTGATCAACGCTTATTTAGTATAACAGATGGGGTGCAACATGCAGGTTTGGGATGCCCTGCGGCCTGGTGTATTTAAAGCAGACCAAAACCAATTCAAAATGCAATAACTTAATAAAGCTGAGGCTGTAGATGCTTATTTAGTATAAACAGGTAGGGTGCAAGGTGCAGCTTTGGGGTGCCCTGCGGCCTGGTTAAATGAAAGCAGTCAAAAAGGAAGTGCAAACTGAAGTAGCTTAATGAAGCTGATGCTGATCAACGCTTATGTTGTATACCAGATAGGGTGCAAGGTGCAGCTTTGGGGTGCCCTGCGGCCTGGTTTATTAAAATCAGTCAAAAACAAGTGCAAACTGAAGTAGCCTGATCAACGCTTATGTTGTATAACAGATAGGTTTAAAATAGCATGTGCCTTGGGATGCCCGTGTGGCCTGTTATATTTCAAGCTGAACAAAAAGTAACAATAATCCAAGTATGAGACATCATTTTGACCTTCTTCACAGCGCCATACTTTGAAAAAAAAAAATTAATTTCATGCCGATCAATCCAAAGGTCAATGCCCCTAACAAAAATAGTGTTCGGCATAAGTTTTCCTTCTGGAAGGACGTAACCTTTAGTTTACATGGTTGGGGTAGGTTATCTTACAAATTGGGATACCACAGGCAGCAGTGTCATTGAAAGAGACAGATTGTAATGCAGGCCATACGCAAGCAGAGAAACTCAGGCTGCAACAGGCCTATTTAGTTTACATGGTTGGGGTAGGTTATCTTACAAATTGGGATACCCCACTGTATATGAAACCGAATATAAATGCACACCCAAAAGTGGACACTCAGCCTCCAAGAGGCCTGCTTAGTTTAAATAAGAGAGCTGCTTAGTATGGTAGGTAGGTTATGTTATGTTACAGAATGGGATGCCCCAAGCAGACTTGAGATCAGTATATATGCACACAGCAGCAGTGTGTTAGCAGGCTCATACAGGCCAAATTTCTTTAAATAACTGTGCAGCTTACAGTTAATGCAGAGGCTAATGGTATGTTACAGAATGGGATGCCCCAAGCTGACTTGAGATCAGTATATATGCACACAGCAGCAGTGTGTTAGCAGGCTCATACAGGCCAAATTTCTTTAAATAAATGTGCAGCTTACAGTAAATGCAGAGGCTAATGGTATGTTACAGAATGGGATGCCCCAAAGCAGACTTGAGATCAGTATATATGCACACAGCAGCAGTGTGTTAGCAGGCTCATACAGGCCAAATTTCTTTAAATAAATGTGCAGCTTACAGTAAATGCAGAGGCTAATGGTATGTTACAGAATGGGATGCCCCAAAGCAGACTTGAGATCAGTATATATGCACACAGCAGCAGTGTGTTAGCAGGCTCATACAGACCAAATTTCTTTAAATAAATGTGCAGCTTACAGTAAATGCAGAGGCTAATGGTATGTTACAGAATGGGATGCCCCAAAGCAGACTTGAGATCAGTATATATGCACACAGCAGCAGTGTGTTAGCAGGCTCATACAGGCCAAATTTCTTTAAATAAATGTGCAGCTTACAGTAAATGCAGAGGCTAATGGTATGTTACAGAATGGGATGCCCCAAAGCAGACTTGAGATCAGTATATATGCACACAGCAGCAGTGTGTTAGCAGGCTCATACAGGCCAAATTTCTTTAAATAAATGTGCAGCTTACAGTAAATGCAGAGGCTAATGGTATGTTACAGAATGGGATGCCCCAAAGCAGACTTGAGATCAGTATATATGCACACAGCAGCAGTGTGTTAGCAGGCTCATACAGGCCAAATTTCTTTAAATAACTGTGCAGCTTACAGTTAATGCAGAGGCTAATGGTATGTTACAGAATGGGATGTCCCAAAAACCAGAGAGCACCTGGCAGGCAGCAGTAAGACTATGCACAGCAAAAGTGTCTTTATCATGCCTAATTTCAATTAGAATAGGTGCAAATGGTTAGGTTCTTAAATAGAGGCTGGTGTAGTCACAGAATGGGATGCCCTAAAAACCAGCAGTAAGTACACCTGGCAGGGACAAGTTGTGCTATGCCCAGCAAAAGTGTCTTTATCAGGCCTAATTTCAAATATGATAAGAGCAAATGCTTATATGGTCTTAAACAGAGGCTGCTTTAGTCACAGAATGGGATGCCCCGGGCAGGAATCGAGCTGGCAGGGTCCAGTAGGCCTTTGGCCAGCAAAAGTGTCTTTATCAGGCCTGATTTCTATGAGAATAAGTGCAAATGTTTATTATGCTATTAAATAGAGGCTGCTTTAGTCACAGAATGGGATGCCAGTGCCACAAAAACCAGAGAGCATGCACAGCAAAAGTGTCTTTATCAGGCCTGATTTCTATGAGAATAAGTGCAAATGTTTATTATGCTATTAAATAGAGGCTGCTTTAGTCACAGAATGGGATGCCATTGCCACAAAAACCAGAGAGCATGCACAGCAAAAGTGTCTTTATCAGGCCTGATTTCTATGAGAATAAGTGCAAATGTTTATTGTGCTATTAAATAGAGGCTGCTTTAGTCACAGAATGGGATGCCAGTGCCACAAAAACCAGAGAGCATGCACAGCAAAAGTGTCTTTATCAGGCCTGATTTCTATGAGAATAAGTGCAAATGTTTATTATGCTATTAAATAGAGGCTGCTTTAGTCACAGAATGGGATGCCAGTGCCACAAAAACCAGAGAGCATGCACAGCAAAAGTGTCTTTATCAGGCCTGATTTCTATGAGAATAAGTGCAAATGTTTATTATGCTATTAAATAGAGGCTGCTTTAGTCACAGAATGGGATGCCAGTGCCACAAAAACCAGAGAGCATGCACAGCAAAAGTGTCTTTATCAGGCCTGATTTCTATGAGAATAAGTGCAAATGTTTATTATGCTATTAAATAGAGGCTGCTTTAGTCACAGAATGGGATGCCAGTGCCACAAAAACCAGAGAGCATGCACAGCAAAAGTGTCTTTATCAGGCCTGATTTCTATGAGAATAAGTGCAAATGTTTATTATGCTATTAAATAGAGGCTGCTTTAGTCACAGAATGGGATGCCAGTGCCACAAAAACCAGAGAGCATGCACAGCAAAAGTGTCTTTATCAGGCCTGATTTCTATGAGAATAAGTGCAAATGTTTATTGTGCTATTAAATAGAGGCTGCTTTAGTCACAGAATGGGATGCCAGTGCCACAAAAACCAGAGAGCATGCACAGCAAAAGTGTCTTTATCAGGCCTGATTTCTATGAGAATAAGTGCAAATGTTTATTGTGCTATTAAATAGAGGCTGCTTTAGTCACAGAATGGGATGCCAGTGCCACAAAAACCAGAGAGCATGCACAGCAAAAGTGTCTTTATCAGGCCTGATTTCTATGAGAATAAGTGCAAATGTTTATTGTGCTATTAAATAGAGGCTGCTTTAGTCACAGAATGGGATGCCAGTGCCACAAAAACCAGAGAGCATGCACAGCAAAAGTGTCTTTATCAGGCCTGATTTCTATGAGAATAAGTGCAAATGTTTATTGTGCTATTAAATAGAGGCTGCTTTAGTCACAGAATGGGATGCCAGTGCCACAAAAACCAGAGAGCATGCACAGCAAAAGTGTCTTTATCAGGCCTGATTTCTATGAGAATAAGTGCAAATGTTTATTATGCTATTAAATAGAGGCTGCTTTAGTCACAGAATGGGATGCCAGTGCCACAAAAACCAGAGAGCATGCACAGCAAAAGTGTCTTTATCAGGCCTGATTTCTATGAGAATAAGTGCAAATGTTTATTATGCTATTAAATAGAGGCTGCTTTAGTCACAGAATGGGATGCCAGTGCCACAAAAACCAGAGAGCATGCACAGCAAAAGTGTCTTTATCAGGCCTGATTTCTATGAGAATAAGTGCAAATGTTTATTATGCTATTAAATAGAGGCTGCTTTAGTCACAGAATGGGATGCCAGTGCCACAAAAACCAGAGAGCATGCACAGCAAAAGTGTCTTTATCAGGCCTGATTTCTATGAGAATAAGTGCAAATGTTTATTATGCTATTAAATAGAGGCTGCTTTAGTCACAGAATGGGATGCCAGTGCCACAAAAACCAGAGAGCATGCACAGCAAAAGTGTCTTTATCAGGCCTGATTTCTATGAGAATAAGTGCAAATGTTTATTATGCTATTAAATAGAGGCTGCTTTAGTCACAGAATGGGATGCCAGTGCCACAAAAACCAGAGAGCATGCACAGCAAAAGTGTCTTTATCAGGCCTGATTTCTATGAGAATAAGTGCAAATGTTTATTGTGCTATTAAATAGAGGCTGCTTTAGTCACAGAATGGGATGCCAGTGCCACAAAAACCAGAGAGCATGCACAGCAAAAGTGTCTTTATCAGGCCTGATTTCTATGAGAATAAGTGCAAATGTTTATTATGCTATTAAATAGAGGCTGCTTTAGTCACAGAATGGGATGCCAGTGCCACAAAAACCAGAGAGCATGCACAGCAAAAGTGTCTTTATCAGGCCTGATTTCTATGAGAATAAGTGCAAATGTTTATTGTGCTATTAAATAGAGGCTGCTTTAGTCACAGAATGGGATGCCAGTGCCACAAAAACCAGAGAGCATGCACAGCAAAAGTGTCTTTATCAGGCCTGATTTCTATGAGAATAAGTGCAAATGTTTATTGTGCTATTAAATAGAGGCTGCTTTAGTCACAGAATGGGATGCCAGTGCCACAAAAACCAGAGAGCATGCACAGCAAAAGTGTCTTTATCAGGCCTGATTTCTATGAGAATAAGTGCAAATGTTTATTGTGCTATTGAATAGAGGCTGCTTTAGTCACAGAATGGGATGCCAGTGCCACAAAAACCAGAGAGCATGCACAGCAAAAGTGTCTTTATCAGGCCTGATTTCTATGAGAATAAGTGCAAATGTTTATTATGCTATTAAATAGAGGCTGCTTTAGTCACAGAATGGGATGCCAGTGCCACAAAAACCAGAGAGCATGCACAGCAAAAGTGTCTTTATCAGGCCTGATTTCTATGAGAATAAGTGCAAATGTTTATTATGCTATTAAATAGAGGCTGCTTTAGTCACAGAATGGGATGCCAGTGCCACAAAAACCAGAGAGCATGCACAGCAAAAGTGTCTTTATCAGGCCTGATTTCTATGAGAATAAGTGCAAATGTTTATTATGCTATTAAATAGAGGCTGCTTTAGTCACAGAATGGGATGCCAGTGCCACAAAAACCAGAGAGCATGCACAGCAAAAGTGTCTTTATCAGGCCTGATTTCTATGAGAATAAGTGCAAATGTTTATTATGCTATTAAATAGAGGCTGCTTTAGTCACAGAATGGGATGCCAGTGCCACAAAAACCAGAGAGCATGCACAGCAAAAGTGTCTTTATCAGGCCTGATTTCTATGAGAATAAGTGCAAATGTTTATTATGCTATTAAATAGAGGCTGCTTTAGTCACAGAATGGGATGCCAGTGCCACAAAAACCAGAGAGCATGCACAGCAAAAGTGTCTTTATCAGGCCTGATTTCTATGAGAATAAGTGCAAATGTTTATTGTGCTATTAAATAGAGGCTGCTTTAGTCACAGAATGGGATGCCAGTGCCACAAAAACCAGAGAGCATGCACAGCAAAAGTGTCTTTATCAGGCCTGATTTCTATGAGAATAAGTGCAAATGTTTATTATGCTATTAAATAGAGGCTGCTTTAGTCACAGAATGGGATGCCAGTGCCACAAAAACCAGAGAGCATGCACAGCAAAAGTGTCTTTATCAGGCCTGATTTCTATGAGAATAAGTGCAAATGTTTATTGTGCTATTAAATAGAGGCTGCTTTAGTCACAGAATGGGATGCCAGTGCCACAAAAACCAGAGAGCATGCACAGCAAAAGTGTCTTTATCAGGCCTGATTTCTATGAGAATAAGTGCAAATGTTTATTGTGCTATTAAATAGAGGCTGCTTTAGTCACAGAATGGGATGCCAGTGCCACAAAAACCAGAGAGCATGCACAGCAAAAGTGTCTTTATCAGGCCTGATTTCTATGAGAATAAGTGCAAATGTTTATTATGCTATTAAATAGAGGCTGCTTTAGTCACAGAATGGGATGCCAGTGCCACAAAAACCAGAGAGCATGCACAGCAAAAGTGTCTTTATCAGGCCTGATTTCTATGAGAATAAGTGCAAATGTTTATTGTGCTATTAAATAGAGGCTGCTTTAGTCACAGAATGGGATGCCAGTGCCACAAAAACCAGAGAGCATGCACAGCAAAAGTGTCTTTATCAGGCCTGATTTCTATGAGAATAAGTGCAAATGTTTATTATGCTATTAAATAGAGGCTGCTTTAGTCACAGAATGGGATGCCAGTGCCACAAAAACCAGAGAGCATGCACAGCAAAAGTGTCTTTATCAGGCCTGATTTCTATGAGAATAAGTGCAAATGTTTATTGTGCTATTAAATAGAGGCTGCTTTAGTCACAGAATGGGATGCCAGTGCCACAAAAACCAGAGAGCATGCACAGCAAAAGTGTCTTTATCAGGCCTGATTTCTATGAGAATAAGTGCAAATGTTTATTGTGCTATTAAATAGAGGCTGCTTTAGTCACAGAATGGGATGCCAGTGCCACAAAAACCAGAGAGCATGCACAGCAAAAGTGTCTTTATCAGGCCTGATTTCTATGAGAATAAGTGCAAATGTTTATTATGCTATTAAATAGAGGCTGCTTTAGTCACAGAATGGGATGCCAGTGCCACAAAAACCAGAGAGCATGCACAGCAAAAGTGTCTTTATCAGGCCTGATTTCTATGAGAATAAGTGCAAATGTTTATTATGCTATTAAATAGAGGCTGCTTTAGTCACAGAATGGGATGCCAGTGCCACAAAAACCAGAGAGCATGCACAGCAAAAGTGTCTTTATCAGGCCTGATTTCTATGAGAATAAGTGCAAATGTTTATTGTGCTATTAAATAGAGGCTGCTTTAGTCACAGAATGGGATGCCAGTGCCACAAAAACCAGAGAGCATGCACAGCAAAAGTGTCTTTATCAGGCCTGATTTCTATGAGAATAAGTGCAAATGTTTATTATGCTATTAAATAGAGGCTGCTTTAGTCACAGAATGGGATGCCAGTGCCACAAAAACCAGAGAGCATGCACAGCAAAAGTGTCTTTATCAGGCCTGATTTCTATGAGAATAAGTGCAAATGTTTATTGTGCTATTAAATAGAGGCTGCTTTAGTCACAGAATGGGATGCCAGTGCCACAAAAACCAGAGAGCATGCACAGCAAAAGTGTCTTTATCAGGCCTGATTTCTATGAGAATAAGTGCAAATGTTTATTGTGCTATTAAATAGAGGCTGCTTTAGTCACAGAATGGGATGCCAGTGCCACAAAAACCAGAGAGCATGCACAGCAAAAGTGTCTTTATCAGGCCTGATTTCTATGAGAATAAGTGCAAATGTTTATTGTGCTATTAAATAGAGGCTGCTTTAGTCACAGAATGGGATGCCAGTGCCACAAAAACCAGAGAGCATGCACAGCAAAAGTGTCTTTATCAGGCCTGATTTCTATGAGAATAAGTGCAAATGTTTATTATGCTATTAAATAGAGGCTGCTTTAGTCACAGAATGGGATGCCAGTGCCACAAAAACCAGAGAGCATGCACAGCAAAAGTGTCTTTATCAGGCCTGATTTCTATGAGAATAAGTGCAAATGTTTATTATGCTATTAAATAGAGGCTGCTTTAGTCACAGAATGGGATGCCAGTGCCACAAAAACCAGAGAGCATGCACAGCAAAAGTGTCTTTATCAGGCCTGATTTCTATGAGAATAAGTGCAAATGTTTATTATGCTATTAAATAGAGGCTGCTTTAGTCACAGAATGGGATGCCAGTGCCACAAAAACCAGAGAGCATGCACAGCAAAAGTGTCTTTATCAGGCCTGATTTCTATGAGAATAAGTGCAAATGTTTATTATGCTATTAAATAGAGGCTGCTTTAGTCACAGAATGGGATGCCAGTGCCACAAAAACCAGAGAGCATGCACAGCAAAAGTGTCTTTATCAGGCCTGATTTCTATGAGAATAAGTGCAAATGTTTATTATGCTATTAAATAGAGGCCGCTTTAGTCACAGAATGGGATGCCAGTGCCACAAAAACCAGAGAGCATGCACAGCAAAAGTGTCTTTATCAGGCCTGATTTCTATGAGAATAAGTGCAAATGTTTATTATGCTATTAAATAGAGGCCGCTTTAGTCACAGAATGGGATGCCAGTGCCACAAAAACCAGAGAGCATGCACAGCAAAAGTGTCTTTATCAGGCCTGATTTCTATGAGAATAAGTGCAAATGTTTATTATGCTATTAAATAGAGGCTGCTTTAGTCACAGAATGGGATGCCAGTGCCACAAAAACCAGAGAGCATGCACAGCAAAAGTGTCTTTATCAGGCCTAATTTCAAATATGATTAGAGCAAATGCTTATATGGTCTTAAACAGAGGCTGCTTTAGTCACAGAATGGGATGCCTCACAGCAGACTTAAGATCAGTTCAGTATATATGCACAGTTAGTATAAGCAGCCTGAAAACGCTAACAAAGCCTGTCAGGCTGGATGAAAAAAAAAAAAAAACTGACAGCCTCCGATTTTCCCTTCCTTTCCCTGTTTTTTGCTGACTTTCTGTCTGTCTCCTGTCTGTCTCCTGCCTGTCTCCAGCCTGTCCCTGTCTGTCCCTGCCTGTCTCCAGCCTGTCCCTGTCTGTCCCTCAGCTACACAGCGTTCTGTCTCTCACGAATGCAATAGAGAAATGAGGAAAAGCAAGATGGCCGCCGTTAAATACCGCTGTGTGACGTCACCGGGCTTGCTGGCTGCTGATAGGCTGCATGTGACTGCCCCAGCTTGCACTGGCGCGGGATACATGTCCAGACATGTCCCGCCCGCCATCTTAGAATGCCTGTAATGTAAATGAATGGATGTTAAAGGAAAACTTCGAGTGATCGAATCGCGGGGAAATTCGGATTCGATCCGAATCGAATTTTTCCTGAAATTCGGATCGAATCCGGGTTCGTCCGGATCGATTCGCTCATCCCTAATACCATTAGCCTCTCTATTTACTGTAAGCTGCACACTCATTTCAACTAATTTGGCCTGTATGAGGCTGCTTACACACTGCTGCTGTGTGCATATATACTGATCTCAAGTCTGCTTGTGGCATCCCATTCTGTAACATATCATTAGCCTCTCTATTTACTGTAAGCTGCACATTCATTTCAACTAATTTGGCCTGTTGCAGCCTGCTTACACACTGCTGCTGTGTGCATATATACTGATCTCAAGTCTGGTTGGGACATCCCATTCTGTAACATACCATTAGCCTCTCTATTTACTGTAAGCTGCACACTCATTTCAACTAATTTGGCCTGTATGAGGCTGCTTACACACTGCTGCTGTGTGCATATATACTGATCTCAAGTCTGCTTGGAGCATCCCATTCTGTAACATACCATTAACCTCTCTATTTACTGTAAGCTGCACACTCATTTCAACTAATTTGGCCTGTATGAGGCTGCTTACACACTGCTGCTGTGTGCATATATACTGATCTCAAGTCTGCTTGGGGCATCCCATTCTGTAACATACCATTAGCCTCTCTATTTAATGTAAGCTGCACACTCATTTCAACTAATTTGGCCTGTATGAGGCTGCTTACACACTGCTGCTGTGTGCATATATACTGATCTCAAGTCTGCTTGGGGCATCCCATTCTGTAACATACCATTTGCCTCTCTATTTACTGTAAGCTGCACACTCATTTCAACTAATTTTGCCTGTGTGAGGCTGCTTACACACTGCTGCTGTGTGCATATATACTGATCTCAAGTCTGCTTGGGGCATCCCATTCTGTAACATACCATTAGCCTCTGTATTTACTGTAAGCTGCACACTCATTTCAACTAATTTGGCCTGTATGAGGCTGCTTACACACTGCTGCTGTGTGCATATATACTGATCTCAAGTCTGCTTGGGGCATCCCATTCTGTAACATACCATTCGCCTCTCTATTTACTGTAAGCTGCACACTCATTTCAACTAATTTGGCCTGTATGAGGCTGCTTACACACTGCTGCTGTGTGCATATATACTGATCTCAAGTCTGCTTGGGGCATCCCATTCTGTAACATACGATTAGCCTCTCTATTTACTGTAAGCTGCACACTCATTTCAACTAATTTGGCCTGTATGAGGCTGCTTACACACTGCTGCTGTGTGCATATATACTGATCTCAAGTCTGCTTGGGGCATCCCATTCTGTAACATACCATTAGCCTCTCTATTTACTGTAAGCTGCACACTCATTTCAACTAATTTGGCCTGTATGAGGCTGCTTACACACTGCTGCTGTGTGCATATATACTGATCTCAAGTCTGCTTGGGGCATCCCATTCTGTAACATATCATTAGCCTCTCTATTTACTGTAAGCTGCACACTCATTTCAACTAATTAGGCCTGTATGAGGCTGCTTACACACTGCTGCTGTGTGCATATATACTGATCTCAAGTCTGCTTGTGGCATCCCATTCTGTAACATATCATTAGCCTCTCTATTTACTGTAAGCTGCATATTCATTTCAAGTAATTTGGCCTGTTGCAGCCTGCTTACACACTGTTGCTGTGTGCATATATACTGATCTCAAGTCTGCTTGGGGCATCCCATTCTGTAACATACCATTAGCCTCTGTCTTTTCTCTAAGCTGCACAGTTATTTCAAGTGATTTGGCCTGTTGCAGCCTGCTTACACACTGCTGCTGTGTGCATATATACTGATCTCAAGTCTGCTTGGGGCATCCCATTCTGTAACATACCATTAGCCTCTGTCTTTACTCTAAGCTGCACACTTATTTCAAGTAATTTGGCCTGTATGAGGCTGCTTACACACTGCTGCGGTGCGCATATATACTGATCTCAAGTCTGCTTGGGGCATCCCATTCTGTAACATACCATTAGCCTCTGTCTTTACTCTAAGCTGCACAGTTATTTCAAGTGATTTGGCCTGTTGCAGCCTGCTTACACACTGCTGCTGTGTGCATATATACTGATCTCAAGTCTACTTGGGGCATCCCATTCTGTAACATACCATTAGCCTCTGTCTTTACTATAAGCTGCACACTCATTTCAAGTGATTTGGCCTGTTGCAGCCTGCTTACACACTGCTGCTGTGTGCATATATACTGATCTCAAGTCTGCTTGGGGCATCCCATTCTGTAACATACCATTAGCCTCTGTCTTTACTCTAAGCTGCACAGTTATTTCAAGTGATTTGGCCTGTTGCAGCCTGCTTACACACTGCTGCTGTGTGCATATATACTGATCTCAAGTCTGCTTGGGGCATCCCATTCTGTAACATACCATTAGCCTCTGTCTTTACTCTAAGCTGCACACTTATTTCAACTAATTTGGCCTGTATGAGGCTGCTTACACACTGCTGCTGTGCGCATATATACTGATCTTAAGTCTGCTTGGGGCATCCCATTCTGTAACATACCATTAGCCTCTGTCTTTACTCTAAGCTGCACACTCATTTCAACTAATTTGGCCTGTATGAGGCTGCTTACACACTGCTGCTGTGTGCATATATACTGATCTCAAGTCTGCTTGGGGCATCCCATTCTGTAACATACCATTAGCCTCTGTCTTTACTCTAAGCTGCACAGTTATTTCAAGTGATTTGGCCCGTTGCAGCCTGCTTACACACTGCTGCTGTGTGCATATATACTGATCTCAAGTCTGCTTGGGGCATCCCATTCTGTAACATACCATTAGCCTCTGTCTTTACTCTAAGCTGCACAGTTATTTCAAGTGATTTGGCCTGTTGCAGCCTGCTTACACACTGCTGCTGTGTGCATATATACTGATCTCAAGTCAGCTTTGGGGCATCCCATTCTGTAACATACCATTAGCCTCTGCATTCACTGTAAGCTGCACAGTTGTTTAAAGTAATTTGGCCTGTTTCAGCCTGCTTACACACTGCTGCTGTGTGCATATATTACTGATCTCAAGTCTGCTTGGGGCATCCCATTCTGTAACATACCATTAGCCTCTGTCTTTACTCTAAGCTGCACACTTATTTCAAGTAATTTGGCCTGTTGGAGCCTGCTTAGACACTGTTGCTGTGCATATATACTGATCTCAGGTCTGCTGTGGGGTCATCCCATTTGTTATTGACTGCTTTTAATAAACCAGGCCGCAGGGCACCGCAAAACTGCACATTGAACCCTATCTGTTTATACTAAATAAGGAAATACATAAAAATGTCAGGCAGACAAGTGCCAGGATGTTCAAAGAGGAGTGGCAGAGGCCAAGATTCAGCAGGCAGAGGTCGCAGCAGACTAGGGGCGAGTGTCAGCAGGAGTCACGGTGAGAGACCTGGTCTGCCAGTATCTGCTAGCGGTCGTGTCTCCACCAGTAACGCATCTGCCGTGGTAGATTGGTTAACGCGCTCATCAACAACATCATCACAACTTACGTCTGAGACCCCCCAGTCTAGGGTCGGTAGGTTCCTCTGACACAACCCTGAGTTGGCATGCCCCGAGAGCAGTCCCTGTCCTCCCATTGCCTCTGTCCTACGCCGTTCCCTCCCCCAGCGACGTATCCTATGCTTTGGGTTCAGCTCCACTCTTTAGTGAGGAGGACGATCAGATAGAGGACAGTCAGCAGCTACTGCCCAGCCAAGAAATGGAGGTGGCTTCTTTAGCTAGGCAGACAAATAGTGATGTGGACAGTGTCGTGGGTGCTGCGAGCGTTCCAGCTCCTGCGCCAGACACTGTTGACGAATCCACGAACATCAGTGACGTACAGCCACAACTCGGTTATAATGATGATGACGATGAAGCCGATTGCACTTGGGAGCCGGGTGATGATGGGGCTTCATCGTCATCATCAGGAGAAGAGGGGCGCAGGTTGCCCCGGAGTCAGCAGCTCAGGCAGCAAGGTGTTAGCAGCATGGTTGGCAGGCAGCATGGGGGCACAATTGTAAAGCCTGGAGCCAAACGGGGCGGGGCCGGGGTAGAGCACCTGCTGCGCGGCAGGCTACCTTATTGGGAGGTAGTGGGGCAGGGGTTCCTGGAGTTGGCGACAATACCAGCGAATCAGTGAGGCCTGTTGGTGGGAAAAGTAGCTACTCGGCAGTGTGGCAGTTTTTCCTGAAGCATCCGCAGGAGGGTAACATGGCCACATGCAAAATATGTAGGCAGAAGGTGAAGCGTGGCCAGGGTCCAAATGTTGGCACCACGGCCCTGCGTCAACATATGCAGGGTCACCATAAAGCGGCCTGGGAGAACCTAGGCTCCGGAGAGGTAGGCCAGACTGCTTCCTCACCGAGTGGCACGCCGCTCCCAATTTCTGCCAGCCAAGGCTCCAGCACCTCAGCCGAAGGAAGCTGTGCATCATACCCATCCTCTGTCGCTCCTGCTCCTCCTCCTCCTCCTCCTCCAAGTCATGCATCCCGCCAGCAATCCATCAGCGAAGCCATGTCCAAGAGACAGCAGTATGCGCCCACTCATCCTACGGCGCAGAAGCTGAATGTGCTCCTGTCCAAGTTGCTGGTGCTGCAGTCGCTCCCTTTTCAGGTGGTGGAATCTGCACCTTTCAGAGAACTGATGGCTTGTGCCGAGCCGAGGTGGAGAGTCCCAAGCCGTCATTTCTTTGCCAAGAAGG
The DNA here is from genome assembly GCA_027917425.1 of Gastrophryne carolinensis. Classification (NCBI taxonomy): domain Eukaryota; kingdom Metazoa; phylum Chordata; class Amphibia; order Anura; family Microhylidae; genus Gastrophryne; species Gastrophryne carolinensis. The sequence continues at coordinate 222,497,583 of CM051239.1, read as the reverse complement.
CAGTACCAGCACTGCACACTTTTGTTGAACAGAAGGGGGGCCAGTCCTTGAGCCTGTCGGTGTGTAGCAAAGTGCATGGCAGCGCCGACGTCTGGAGCTGTAACTACGGTCAGGGACAGTACATGTCGTTTACGGCCCACTGGGTGAATGTGGTCCCTTTGCAGCAGCAACTTGGACAGGTCACGCCGCTTCGGCCTCCGCGTTCCCTGCCCGTTGGGCCTGTGACACTGTGCGACTCGGCCTCCTCATCCTCCGCCATCTCCTCACCCTCCACTGTAGGCTCAAGTCTCAGTGCCCCTCCAGTCTACCATGTGTGCAGGGCACGGAGGTGTCACGCAGTGCTTCACATGGTTTGTCTTGGCGAACGGAGTCACACAGGGGAGGAACTGCTTACATTTATTCATCAGGAAATCCAAACATGGCTTACTCCAAGAAAACTTAAAATGGGAATCATGGTTACCGACAATAGGAAGAACATTTTGTCTGCGCTGCGCCAAGGAAGCCTGACCCATGCCCCCTGCATGGCTCACGTCTTCAATCTGGTTGTCAAGCGGTTTCTGAAGTGTTCCCCCCATCTGCAAGACATCCTAACAACTTCAAGGAAACTTTGCATGCACTTCAGCCACTCATACACCGCCAAACACACCCTTCTTGAGCTACAGCGTCAGAACGGTATCCCCCAACATAGTCTGATTTGCGATGTTTCCACCCGTTGGAATTCCACCCTTCACATGTTGGACCGATTATATGAACAGAGAAAAGCCATCATGGATTTCCTGATGATCCAAGCAGATAGGGGTACTCCCCTGTGTAACTTCAATGTCAACCAGTGGGTACTCCCCTGTGTAACTTCAATGTCAACCAGTGGCAGCTCATACGTGACACCTGCCGTTTGCTCAGGCCCTTTGAGGAAGCCACTTTATTTGTCAGTCGGCAGGATTACGGGATGAACGACGTGATTCCACTGCTTCATGTACTACAGCACATGTTGGAAACCATGGCTGGTCAGGGCACTGGAGACATGGCGTTTACATCTTACGGCCACATGAACCCCGTTGGAGCTGAACTGGAGGAGGAGGAGGAAGAGGAGGAGGAGTTGCCCAGCGAAACACAGTTTAGGCTTGGCGAAATGGCTGGTTTATCTAGTCAGCGGACAGGAGAGGAGGAGTAGGAGCAGCCAGAGGAGCTAGAGGTTTTTGAGGAAGGCGAGACAGAGTACCCGGGCACACCGTGGCAGTATGCAGTGGAGATGGAGACAGGTAGTCCATCCGAGTCACTTGCGCAAATGGCAGGAAGCATGCTCACGTGCTTGCGTAGTGACCCCAGAATTGTTTCCATCTGTCGGCGGGATGACTTCTGGCTGTCCACCTTATTGGACCCTCGCTTCCGGCACAAAATGGGGGCATTTTTTAAACCCACCGAGAGGGAGGACAAACTGAACTACTACAAAGACATTCTACGTAGGCAGTTGGCCGATGCCTATCTGCGCCATGGTCCATACTCTCGCAGGTCTGACTCGAGGGGACCTCTGCGCTCACCTTCCACTGCCATGGCTGCTGGGGGGGTTGGCAGGAGCAGCAGCAGCAGCTCCATCAGCAGCAGCCTCAGTCTTCAGTCGCTAATGAGTAGCTTTCTACACCCGCATAGTGAGGCTACTCATGAGCAGCAGGAAGACCTGGAGCAGGACCTGAACCAGCAGGTCATGTCATACTTTGACATGACCATGCCAACACACCTTGAGGATCCGCTGGACTTCTGGGCAGCCAAACTTGATTTGTGGCCGCAACTAGCAGAGTTTGCCCTGGAAAAGCTGTCCTGCCCGGCAAGTAGCGTGCCATCTGAGCGGGTGATTAGTGTGGCGGGGGCCATAGTTACGGCGAGGAGAACTCGTCTGTCAACTAAAAATGTGGAGAGACTCACCTTTGTCAAAATGAATCAGGGATGGATCAGCCAGGATTTCCACCCACCAATGCCTGATGCATGCGACTAGATTCAGCATGGTGCCACGTTTTACACTTTCCAAATGGTGCAAAACATATTTATGTCTTTAGGCCAATTTTTGGGCTCCTGCTGATGCCAACTCCAGGGTGTGATTCATCCAATTTTTGGGCTCCTGAAGCCAACCCCAGTGTCTCTTTAAAGTAATGTTTGGGCTCCTGCTGCTGCTGCTGCCAACTCCAGGGTGTGATTCATCCAATGTTTGGGCTCCTGCTGCCAACCCCAGTGTCTCTTTAAAGTAATGTTTGGGCTCCTGCTGCTGCTGCTGCCAACTCCAGGGTGTGATTCATCCAATTTTTGGGCTCCTGAAACCAACTCCAGTGTCTCTTTAAAGTAATGTTCTGGCTCCTGCTGCTGCTGCTACTGCCAACTCCAGGGTGTGATTCATCCAATTTTTGGGCTCCTGAAACCAACTCCAGTGTCTCTTTAAAGTAATGTTCTGGCTCCTGCTGCTGCTGCTACTGCCAACTCCAGGGTGTGATTCATCCAATTTTTAGGCTCCTGCTGCCAACCCCAGTGTCTCTTTAAAGTAATGTTTGGGCTCCTGCTGCTGCTGCTGCTGCTGCCAACTCCAGGGTGTGATTCATCCACTTTTTGGGCTCCTGAAGCCAATCCCAGTGTCTCTTTAAAGTAATGTTTGGGCTCCTGCTGCTGCTGCTGCCAACTCCAGGGTGTGATTCATCCAATTTTTGGGCTCCTGAAGCCAACCCCAGTGTCTCTTTAAAGTAATGTTTGGGCTTCTGCTGCTGCTGCTGCTGCCAACTCCAGGGTGTGATTCATCCAATTTTTGGGCTCCTGCTGCCAACCCCAGTGTCTCTTTAAAGTAATGTTTGGGCTCCTGCTGCTGCTGCTGCTGCCAACTCCAGGGTGTGATTCATCCAATCTTTGGGCTCCTGCTGCCAACCCCAGTGTCTCTTTAAAGTAATGTTTGGGCTCCTGCTGCTGCTGCTGCTGCCAACTCCAGGGTGTGATTCATCCAATTTTTGGGCTCCTGAAGCCAACTCCAGTGTCTCTTTAAAGTAATGTTTGGGCTTCTGCTGCTGCTGCTGCCAACTCCAGGGTGTGATTCATCCAATTTTTGGGCTCCTGCTGCCAACCCAAGTGTCTCTTTAAAGTAATGTTTGGGCTCCTGCTGCTGCTGCTGCCAACTCCAGGGTGTGAATCATCCAATTTTTGGGCTCCTGAAGCCAACTCCAGTGTCTCTTTAAAGTAATGTTTGGGCTCCTGCTGCTGCTGCTGCTGCCAACTCCAGGGTGTGATTCATCCAATTTTTGGGCTCCTGAAGCCAACCCCAGTGTCTCTTTAAAGTAATGTTTGGGCTCCTGCTGCTGCTGCCAACTCCAGGGTGTGAATCATCCAATTTTTGGGCTCCTGAAGCCAACTCCAGTGTCTCTTTAAAGTAATGTTTGGGCTCCTGCTGCTGCTGCTGCCAACTCCAGGGTGTGGTTCATCCAATTTTTGGGCTCCTGAAGCCAACCCCAGTGTCCCTTTAAGTAATGTTTGGGCTCCTGCTGCTGCTGCTGCTGCCAACTCCAGGGTGTGATTCATCCAATCTTTGGGCTCCTGCTGCCAACTCCAGTGTCTCTTTAAAGTAATGTCTGGGCTCCTGCTGCTGCTGCCAACTCCAGTGTGTGATTCATCCAATTTTTGGGCTCCTGAAGCCAACTCCAGTGTCTCTTTAAAGTAATGTCAGGGCTCCTGCTGCTGCTGCTGCCAACTCCAGGGTGTGATTCATCCAATTTTGGGCTCCTGCTGCCAAATCCAGTGTCTCTTTAAAGTAATATTTGGGCTCCTGCTGCTGCTGCTTGCAACTGCAGGGTGTGATTCATCCAATCTTTGGGCTCCTGCAGCCAACTCCAGTGTCTCTTTCAAGCTATGTTTGGGCTCCTGCTGCTGCTGCTGCTGCTTGAAACTCCAGGGTGTGTTAGTCAATTTTTGGGCTCCTGCTGCTGCCAACTCCGGTGTCTCTTTCTGCCAATGTTTGGGCTCCCGCTGCTGCTTGCAACTCCAGGGTGTGATTCATCCAATTTTTGGGTTCCTGCTGCTGCCAACTCCAGTGTCTCTTTAAAGCAATGTTTGGGCTCCTGCCCCTCATAGTGATGCCACTTCAATTCTCTGCAATTGTGCCGCTCTGCGATTCTATTAGCGATGCCTCTGATCTGCATGTGATATTTATTTACAGTATTATTTAACTAACCCAGCACGCATCCTATGCGTGTTACAGCAAGGCAAAATGGTTTACAACCCTATTGAGGCTCTAGGAGGCTCAGAAATAGCTGTTTTTAATAGCAATTCATCGCGAATAAATTCGGGTCGAAACGATTTTTGTCGGAAAATTCGGCGAATCAGTCGAATTGGATTTTTCAAAAGTTCGCTCATCTCTAGTCATCACGCTTCTGTACTTCTGTTTCTGGAAGTCGCCTTTCTATGGATCACGGAAGATTTCTATATGTGTGAGAAGAGTTACTCTACCTTTGGATCTTATATGCTATTGTGTGGTGCAATTTGCCCACGATTCATCTGGTAAGAGTTTTGGGTGCCCGGTGGCGGTTTCACTCCAGGATTGTACTAGGAGCACGCACTGAGGGACGCACTGGACTCACTGATTTTCAAGATAGCTCTGTGTTATTGTTGGTATTTGAAATTTGCATATGCTTTAGGGGACTTTGCACACGTTGAGCTTATTACTAGTATATACTACTTGTGCGCGGTTATTTTATTGTTTATAAATTTAGGTGTGTAGTTTTGTCTGGCCTTTCACACTAACTAGCCCATTAACACTTGAACATAAAACAAAATGAAAAAACTGTCAGAGGCACTTCAGTGGGATGCCCTGATTAGGCCAGCTAAATGCACTCCAACAAGCTTTAAGACAAGGTTTTTGTACAAAAGCAAGAGGTCTATACTTTTGGACCAGTGTGTCGTTTTGTTTGGCTTTTAACATAACTAGCCAATCAGCACTTAAAAAAAAAATAAAATGCAAAAACTGTCAGATGCACTTAAGTGGGGTGCCCTAATTAGGCCAGTTAAATGTGCTCCAGCAAGCTTATCAAAAGAATTTATTTACAACAGCAAGAGGTGGATTTATTTGGGCAGGTGTGTGGCTTTGTGTGGCCTTTTACACGAACTGGCCCATGAACACTTGAACATAAAACAAACTGCAAAAACTCTCAGATGCGCTTAAATGGGATGCCCTGGTGAGAGCCAGTTAAATGGGCTACAGTAGGCTTAAAAACAGGGATTTGTTGCAAGAGGTGGATTTATTTGGGCAGTTGTGTGGCTTTGTGTGGTCTTTCACACTATCCGGCCCATGAACACTTGAACATAAAACAAAATGCAACAACTCTCAGATGCGCTTAAATGGGATGCCCTGGTGAGAGCCAGTTAAATGGGCTACAGTAGGCTTAAAAACAGGGTTTTGTTGCAAGAGGTGGATTTATTTGGGCAGGTGTGTGGCTTTGTGTGGCCTTTCACACTAACTGGACCATGAACACTTAAACATAAAACAGAATGCAATCAGGATGCCCTGATGAGGGCCAGTTAAATAACAACAAATTGGTACACCATTTACATGTATGCACAGGTTACACTTCATAGAGCACAATACACTTTTAGTGCTCTGCTCACTGGCTGGCTAGTATGAGCTTTTGTGCAATTTACGCTATCGAATCTACTCAATATTCGGAAATGTTGCGTATCGATTTTTTAATGAAATTCTTAATGAATTCAGATTCCTCAGATTTGATTTGCTCATCCCTAGTCTGTGTACACAGTGATGGGGTGTAAGGAACCTTCCAGCCAGTGCCACCACTCCTCAAATGCTAACTTCACCCCTAGGAATTAGAAGTTTTCCATGTCATAAATTTGTTCGGCTGAACTGAATTGATGCAATAAGTATGAGCAAGGGTGAAGTCTTTCAGGAGTGCCGGAATATTGAGATAAAACAGCCCTAAGCCAAGTTATTTTCCGGAGAGCCCCCTCTTTATTTTGATATTCTGGGGTCTCGACCACTCGCACGCGTAACCATAAAAGGCCTAAGGTCATCTAAGAGGTGGCAATTAGGGGCCAAGTTATGTCCATTTTCTTTCTCTCTGGGCAATGGGATCTCTGAGTCAGGATCTATCCTAACCCTCCCAACTGCTCTCAAAATTTAGGAAGTCTTCTGGAGGATGAGGAACGCGTGGATCCACTACCGGGAATACCCAGTACCCACACAGGGGAGTCATATGGCAGAGAAGAGAGAAGGAGACCTTCCTGTCCAAGTCTCCATATCCTATCTAACCCACCCTTATTTCTCCTTCTGTTAGTGTTGTGATGCTGCCTCAGTGATTAAGATTGAAAGTCAGTGGAGGGGGTAGCCGCAGCAGGCTTATAGAATACCTAAAGCCTGTGACAGCCAGTGGAGAGTGGTAACAACAGCAGTCTTATGGAGTCCCTAAGGCCTGGGACATCCAATGTAGGGTGGTAGCAGCAACATCAGCAGACTCTCAAAGCCCCTTAGGCATGTGAAAGCCAGTGAAGAGGGGTAACAGCAGCAGCAGTTCATTGAGCCCCTTAATGGCATGTAAAAACCAGTGGAGGGATTAGCAACAGCAGCACTCTCTCAGTGTGCTCCCATCCTTGTGGATCAGTGCTCTAGTCAATAGCATCAGGCATGGGGGTGGTGAAATCTGGTGTTATCTAGGCCTGATTCATCCTTCTTCATTCTTCTTTCAGTGTCAGGATCTCCACAATTTGGCATGACAGCTTAGTTCTCCATGGGGTCCCACCACACTGGTCCAGGTGGTCCTGGAAGCATGAACATGGCTAAATCTGGCAGTTGTGTCCATATGTCCAATTTCCCTGCCCATAACTCCACAGAGTCCATGTTGTCATGTGAAGGGGGGATTTGCGATATTCCACCACTTGGTGGTTTACTTGCTGAGTGGTGGCATTGGTATGGTGCTGACCAATTTTCTCAGTGGTTGGCTGCATGAAGGAGATAGTGGTGTATAGAACAGATAGACTGCTACTTGCTGCAGAGGCTAAGGAGCACTGAGAAGTGATTGGTCAATCCTGCTGCAAAACAGCATGTTAGCAATGCTTTAACCACATTAGGACACTGTCTGCGCTTACTGCTGACATAGTGTACACACCGCCTCAGAACTGTGAGATTATTGGTAGAAAAACTGCCACACTTGGAAGTAACACTGTTTTCCATAAGCAACCTGTACTGGCTGTCTGCTATGGGGGTGCACATTGAAAAGCAGTTGAGAGTAAGATTAGAAGCCTGCCAATATCACTCAGGTAGATGGTGCAGCAAAGGACAAAGGCAAATTTGGGGGACAGAAAAGGGCCCAGGGGAATGTGGCTACCATTTCCATGGGATGATAGTGTCTGAGGAACCACTGTGTGTTTCGCTGTGTGATTGGGATCATCTACTGTGGAGTATGAGATCTTTTTCAACCAGTCCATAACTGCTGGCTGGTTGGTTAACACATGTCCATTGGATGTTAAAGGGAGTGCCACCCTGTTGCCATGACTGCTTCTGTTGTGAATCTATGCCTAAGAATGGAACAACTAGAGGTGTATGCGTGAGCCTGAACATGATGGTCACATCATTCAGGAGCTCTGCACCCCGTGGGTATAAAAGCATTATACTGCGACCTGAGACAAATTAATAACACCTTGCGCAAAAGCATAATGACAATCTGCCTTCTTTTCTGAGGTAAATTAAGTGTCCATATCAAAAATCCCCTGGCAACAACACCGACAGAATGTGGGGACAGGTCCCGCAGTGATGGTGGAGGTGCTGCCTGTGAGAGAAAGCCACAGCACGGTTACTCAGCAAAGACAACAGCCCACAGCTGAGAAGCAAAAATTGAGTGATATTTTACTACAGAAGAAATCTTCCAGAGTTTCATCTAGTGACAGAGATTCAGCTGGTATTTCAGTCACAGGAGGTAATTCTTCCCACTCCATTAAATCACAAAATAAGAAAGCAAGATAAAGCCCTTATATCACATAGAGCTACTGCTGGACAAAAAGATTAAATGGTTCATGATAAGCTGACTGCTGATTTGAAAAATGATTTTGAGAATTTACTGCAAAGAATTGATATTATAAAAAGAAAGGTGGAGGATACTAACTAGAATCAATCAACATGAGCGGATTATAGGATCAATGCAGCATCAGATAGGCCAATCTCTATATAAAGTGGAAGACCAAGAAAATAGGTCTAGAAGATACAGTGCCATGCCTTCCTGAACCCATCTCAGATCTAGATTCAACCATAAAAGGTAAGAGCAATTTTACCTCATGCTGATGAAGGTCAGCCATGATAAGGCGAACTCACAGCACCTAGACAAGATGGAGCACCGAGAGATATAATAGTAAAACCACATTACTATCAAATTAATTAACAATTTATGGCAGCTGTGAGAGGACACCTTAATACAATGTTAAGTCCAATCCAAATTTTTGCTGATCGTGTTCCATTAACAATCCAAAAAAGAGAAATTAAACTTTTCTTGACTAAGTTGATTCAGAAGAACATTAAATACAGATGGGCTGCTAGAAGCTAGGCTAAACTTTGACCTCTTTCTCCTTTATGAAAAAAGAATACATTTTGGAGATCTCCCAAGCGTTCCAGAGTGGATATCTGAGTTGAAGAAGATTCTATTATATATACTTGTTTTTTCAAAATTTGGTTTCAACATCTAGGTTGATACCTTTAATACTTTGATCCAAAACGGAGGATTATGAGGAGAAGAGAATTAATATTCACAGTAAAACTAAGGCCCTTATTCATGAAGGGATAGCGTCAGGTAGTGACTATTTAGCAACAGGTAACGAGAGGTATCGCCACGAGAACGGCGGCTCAAATATGTAATCACACATTTATGAAGCCGATCCTGTTTAGCGACTGGGAGAACGCCATGTAGCGTAAGATTCAACATGTTCCCAGCCACAGCGAACAGCGCCTGCGTTCAGCCTTGCCGAACGCCAGGTATTACCTCTCGCTACCTAGCGCTCTCCCATACATTTCTATGGCAGACACTCGAATGGCTTTTTTGTTTTATTTTTATTTTTTTTTAAATGCAAATGTGTTATAGCTTTTTTTTCTGAAGTGTATGTAATGTTTCCTTTGTTTTTTGTTTTTTTTTAAATTAAATTTGTAATGTGTCAATTAAATGTTAAACTTACACCCCTACCCCAATGTCATTCCCGTTATTTTTTGCGTTTTTTTTGTTTTTAAAACAACACAAATAATCATTTTTTGCTAACCGTGTCTGGTGCTCTATGCCGCAGTCAGCCAAAAACAACGCCCACGCTCTTTCCTAGAAATTTCCTTGTTGAATCAGGCTTTATGCGGCGAGGGCCAGTCGCTACGTGCTGCTGGCTGCTGCGCTGTGCTGTTCATACATATGCATTTGTTGTTTTTGTGTAGAAATACCTTGTAACGCCCAGAGTCACTGTTGTAGAATACGCAGCAGACATTTGCGCGCATCTGACTGCACTAGCATGACATTGAAACCATAGTTCAAGCAAATATGAACCCATTAGGCATCACATTGTGCAACCCATTTTGACAACTTCCCACCATTGACACCTTGACACCATTATTGAAGCATTCCAATGTATCTAAAGCTATATCTGGAGTCTGGTTTTGTACACATTCACACGTCTATATATAGATGCTCTTAAGCTGTTACAAATAATTACGCAGCATAAATCAAAATATGTCCAATACATTCTAGCGTGTGTGCATGTAGCGGATGAGATCTTAGCGTATTCTTGCGATTTCATATGCGTATATTAGCGTATTATTAATGCGAGGAGTGTCATATTTTTTGCTTTCACTTTCATTTTTTCAACTTCCGGTTTACACCTACGAGGATCCGTCATGCGGCCTAGACGCCCTGCACATCGTCTCCCCAGCTACTCCTCTGATTCAGGCCCCCCCTGTCTCCCCTGGCCCATCCACATCCCGTGTAGAAGAAAGGCCACGCGGGAGGTGGAAAAAAAGGGTGGATCCGCGGGTTAACAGGCAGGTAGTGAAAGTGAGTATAGGTTCTATTTGTCAGATGCAATAATCTAGCTTTGTATATATGTTTTAGCATGGCTATATACATGCATTGATTTTTTTTTCTTTTATTAGGCGCATAGCGTTGGAGGTGAAAGCCACTGTGTCCCGGCGCTTCAAGACGCATCTGACTACGCGTTCAATCATCCAGAAGTGGTCAGATTTCAAGCGCCGGGACAATGAGGGCGTATATAGGCTCTATGATGCCTATGGTTCAGGTAAGTGTGACATGACAACATGTTAATCCGAATGTCGTTGTATAATGTAGTAGCTTTTTGGAATATTTTTTGAGGTGACTTTTTTTTTCCTCCCCTCAACACAGATAAGCGTCCTCCCCTGGGCAAACGTGGGAAGGGTATCCTCCCCCGCACAAGAGTAGTGGGCTCGGGTGAGTCTGCGGGGGAGGGTACCTCTCGCCAGTCCTATCTAAAGGACCCAGGGGGGAAGGGGATGACGCCCCAGAGAAGCCTGCTGCTGGGGGGAGGGCAGTATGGAGCCTCAGCTCCTCACATTCGGACTCAGTTGAGTCTGAAAACCCTAGTGGCCACTCTCAAGTGGGGAGTCCAAGTGGGGAGGAGGACATGGACTTGCCCACACTCCCTCAAGGATCAGGGAGTGAGAGGGAGGAGGGTGGCCCATGGGTTTTGTGATCTTCTGGCCCGAATGTGAGGAGTAGAGGCTCCACGCCTCCTCCCCAGAGTCCTCCTTGGGCTACCAGCGGCAGTTCATCCCCTGGTGAGTGCATTTCTAATTGTTGTTTGTCTGTTCCAGGTTGAATATGTGCATAGTCAAATATCCTCCAGCAGCTATGCGCCAGACGTTGCACTCGGGCATAGTCATGGTAAGTGTTTTTTGTTATCGCTCACATGGTGTATGTAATATTAGAAACTACATGTTTGATGCTACATAGCATTATATTGTAGTGCAAATTTCATACACTTTATTAACACAACTCCAGTTCATGACAAATGCAAGCCCAACAAATTTAACATTTGAGTCATTACAGCATGATGCTGCATTGCAAATGCGTTAGCAAATGTTTTAGTTTTCTCCTAACACATGTTCCAGCCTCAAATATAAATATGTGGATGTCAAGGTAAAATCTTTTGCATTGCACTGGGAATGTGTGTTAAAAATGGTATTGTTTGCTCCATGTGGCCTAAAATAAATTATCCAGCTGACCTTATAAACCAATAAATCTGCTAAGATCTTGGAAACATGTGTCAAACCATGTTAGCATGACTTAGAGGAGACAAAAACACGTGGATGTAGAAGAATAATATTCAGGGCACAAGCTTATGATGTTTGTGGTGTTGTTTTTGTCTCCCCAGATGTTTCCACGCAGACAGACCCTGTCACCATACTCCCCACCCCAGGTCCAGGAACCTCTAGCAGCATGGTCCCTAGCCAGAGCTGCGATGGTGAGTTTTACTTGTTTGCCAGACATACTTTTCAAACTTATGTCTTCGCAAACAACCACGCCTAAGGGGAAAGGTCATTATGTGGTTAGCAAACATGTAGATGTAATTTGGGCCACCCACAATCAGAAATGCATGTATGCATGCTAGATTGTTGCCTCCCCTTTGTTTAAACGTAAACACATAATACATTTCGCTTGTGAGTGTGTTCACTAACAAACTCATTCAATATTAATTTTATGAACTATCATATGAATAGCAGAAAAATTTGTTTATTTAGTACCATGGACATGAGTACTTTAGGCAAACCATTTTTTAAAGAGGGGATAAAAATGCACATGTAAGCCCCCAAAATGAAGGCCATGTAACCTGATAATTCCATAGTTTAGCCTAATGTGAATTATGTGGCCACTTAATGAGTCACAACTATTACATTGTAATTAATATGCTTACGTTTAGATCCATTTCACCACACTAATGAGGGTTTTTTCGCACTACAGCTTGCATTAATGAGCATCGCAGACTGTGGCAGTACGTCCGGCGGACACGATATCTGCTGCTGGGGAAGAAGAAACAGCCGTAGGGTGGGGGGTATGGGTTTATTCGCTGTGCAGATTTTTATATTGGCCATGTTGGCCTTTTCTAAAATTTTAAACATTGTTATCCGTTTCAAACTTGAAGTGTGTCTTGACGTTTACACCATAGTTAAAGTGTACAACAACCCATTATTTTGGTCATTGTGTAAAACATTGTTAGGCTTTAAATTTTGAAAGCATTGTAATGTTTCCTAAACCATTCACATATCTAGATATAGAGAGGTTTTAATGTGTGGGTTATTAGCTATGTAATTAGTTACCAAACACAAATTTGTGCATTTGATTTATTACATCACAAAAAGTAAATCCACATTGTAACAGCATTGGATTTGACACAGAAAAATAATAATTAGTCCCTTGGTGGCCTGGGTGGTGCCGACTCATTGTTAGGGGCGGTGTTGGGGGACAACAGTGCAGTAAAAAAAATAGGCTGCTGTATTAGCTGATGTAAAAACAACAAAGTTTGGTCCTGGCACTCTAGAGATTGTTGGATGCCATGCATCATTTGTTGTATGGCTTGCATCATTTCAGACTGTTGGTGGTTTCTCAAATCTCTAACTTCTTGTCTCAGGTCCCGAATTTGTTGTTGGTCCACCAGCGATTGGTTTTCCAACGCCGCAATGCGCTCCTGAGTTCCATCACGCGGCTGTTGGCGAGTGTAGGCCACCAGCATCCTGCCCCCTAGCTCATACAGGTCGGCACTTGTGGGGGCACCTCGGGCATTTGGTTGTTGCGCAGGCTAAAACATAAAACCAAATATTAGTTTCCAGATTGGATTTGGCAGATACATCAAAACCGCATACATCTATGGTTACATTATCATGTACCATAGGTTCTGCCTGGCCACATGGGACTTGTGAGGAGGGCATATCCTGGGTTGGCGCAAAGGATTCCTTCTATGATCAAAGTATGTTGTATGTTACATGGGGGAACCTGATTGTCACAAAAACATGTAACCGTTGGACAACTATAACCAATTCATCAATGGTACCTGAGTGTGCTCCTCCTCAAATAGTACAGGTGTCTGGCTGCCAGAAAGGGGCAAATCCTCATCTGAGTGTGGCGGCAACATAGCATATGCTAACTAGAAAAGTCCTGTTATTTGTTAGGTGCATATTGTGTGTCCATTTTGTCAAACCAGTATAGAGGCAATACCTGTCCAAAGTAACCCATTGGCCAGTACACACACCCTTGTCAATATTTAGATATTAGGAAGAAAGCTGTTTGTTTAATCAACACGATAAAGTCATTGTGTCAACAAATAGCATAATCACATATCTAAGAACACACATACCCGCCACATCTGAGACTTAGGCCATCACTAGAGCTTTGCCCTACAAAAACATTGTTCAGAACAAATGTCAAGAGCCACACAACATTTCTGGTCAAACAACATCCTTACTTGAAAAAAAACAAACACATTCTTACCCTCATCCCTAGCAGCCGCGCGGTGAAGGACCCTTTCACGACCAGCACTTCCTGTATTCTGGCCTAAAATAAAGCAGAATGGATATAATTAGCACCTCCCATAGTATTGTTAATGTCATTTTTTCACAATAGCAGCTTAACGCAAAAACATGTATAATGCATTTCCATCATTTGTAAATGCCAAAAGAGGATCTGGTTGCTGCACAAACCTAAACAACTATCCATTTTGGAAAGTAATGTATCCGGGTTTGGCATTTTCACATATGAAAAGCTACACATTGTTACCCAAAACCCACAAAGGATACAGTGTGCTTTGCAATACACAGGGTCCTGAAGGCCTGCAACACAGGAAGTGGGGTCCAAAGATGAAGCAGGGACTTGCCCTACAATTACAAACCATGATTGAGAGACATTCACACATTTACTGTATATTACCTAAACCCAAGCCAGGTTGGCACATGCACTTACTGGCATCCAAAGAGTAGGTAGCCTCATGAGGAGATGCTGATGCAATTCTGAGGGCATCTATGATAATCAAAAGTAAATAATTATGCATTGTTAATGTGTACAAAAAATTAAAAAAAAAAAAAAACATATACAGACTGTTTACCTTCAACAGCAGACTGCGTTAAGGTTGAGGCTGGGGGAAGGGCAGGATTCGAGATCACCTCATCACCCGACTCCTGGGAGTCCTCATGTGCCACTATGCATAAAGCCAGAAAAAGGTTTGTAAAAAAGGACATAGCTAAAATCTAATACTTCAAAACCTGGAGTGGGCGTGTAATATACACGCCTCTCTCCCAAAGGAAGCACCACTGCAATCAACAATAAATTTTGGATATTTTATTGGTACAAAAAAGCTAAAGTTCTTCTAAAGGGTACCCTTGAAGCAGCATGGGGGGCTGCGTGCGTGGGTAGTTTGTATTGAGGTTGGCCTGACCGTTGCCCTGGGTGTCACCATATGACGTGAGATTCAACTATTTACATTGTCTGCCGGCACTTGTATTTAATCATATATTGTTTTGGTCTTGATTTCAAGGCTGACTGGGATGGTTTCTTTGTGCACTATTAGGTATTTTTGTGGTAATTTGTATATGCATTTGCACTTTAACATTGATGTTTATAGGTTTGGGCAATACATGTTCACACTGTGATAGTGAATACTGATTGGTATATATATTTTTTTGTTAATACATTAGAGCACTTTGTATATATATATATATATATATATATATATATATATATATATATATATATATATATATATTTGCATGTATATTTGTATATAAATTTTTTTTTTTTTTTGGTAGTGTTACATTTATGAATTTATGAATTGGCACACACATATATTTCTATAGTAATTTTGTGCCGGCACAAAAAGATTGGTTATAGCCTTTTAGGTATTTATTAGAGATGAGCGAACCGGTTCCGACGAACAGGAATTCGCTCCGAATTTCAGGAAATATTTGATTCGGCACGAACCCGAATATTTTGTGGTTCGTGCCGATCGAATTTTTCCTGAAATTAAAAAAAAAAAAATGCCGGCATTTAAAAAACAAAAAAAAAAGAAAAAAACCTTTTTGCCGGCATGGTGGGAGCCGGCCGGCCGGCACCGCCGCTCTCAGCTGTCATCTGAGGGCGCGTCATCAGATGACAGCTGAGAGCGGTGCCGGCCTCCACGCTCCGGACCTGCAGGTAAGTGTTTGCTTTTTTTTAAATGCCGGCATGGTGGGAGCGGGCCGGCCGGTTCCGCTGACAGCGGAGCGGGCCGGCCGGTTCCGCTGACAGCGGAGCGGGCCGGCCCGCTCCCACCATGCCGGCAAAAATGCTTTTTTTTTTTTTTTTTTTTGTTTTTTAAATGCCGGCATGGTGGGAGCGGCCGGCCCGCTCCCACCATGCCGGCATTTATGATGGGGAACTTCGAAAAAGTTCGATTTGGCCGAACCCGAATTTCTTTGTGAAATTCGGCGAATCGGCCGAATCGAACTTTTCAAAAGTTCGCTCATCTCTAGTATTTATCTGTATTTATCACCCATAGGGCATGAATTTAATAGGCCCTTAGTGGCCATATATATTGATTCAGGTCCTTTTGCCATACTGGTTGTTTTTAAATTGTGTTGTGGTGTATGTATTTTTAAACTTTAGCTTTTTTGTACCAATAAAATATCCAAAATGTATTGTTGATTGCAGTGGTGCTTCCTTTGGGAGAGAGGTGTGTATATTACACGCCCCCACTCCAGGTTTTGTAGATTTCTAATTTGTTGTAGGTGAGCACACAGATATACCATACAATATAGTGTAATTTGGGCGGTGCATCCCTTTGTTAGTTGAAATCTAATACTTACCGTGACCTACTTTTATTATGAGGAATATTTGGTTATGAGAAATGTAACCACATTATTATCAACAATCACTTTCCAGATTAAATGAATGTACCTTCACCCCAACCTGTGGTGTCATCCCCAGCATCCACCCCCTGCAGCCGACAGAGTAGAATCTTGCACTTCAGCATCTCCTCATATGGCCTGTATTTACTCTTAGGACCCTGCTTTGTCCCACTGTCTACAAGTAAATCATTCTTCATCTTTTCATAAGGGCCCTTTGCAAAGTGTAGAAGCGTTTCTTGCAGGCTGTGCCACTACGTGGGTATTGAGCAGTGCTAGTAAGCTGCTCACCAATGGCATCCCACAATTTGCTCCTTTCTTGTTTGCCTAAACACTGACTTTGGGAGCCAAATAATAACTCCCATTTAGCCAGTGTCAGACGCACAAGAGTATTATTATCCGCCAAATTAAATTCTGGCTCCCTCTTGGCAAATGGACGCTCGGCCTTGGGTGGGGCTTCACCTTCAGGCTGTGTCCTTTTCCTTAAGGAAGGTCTGCGGCCACAATGCACACCACTGGTACTGGACCCAGCAGAAGACACAGCAGTGGCTGGCAGATGCCCAGAATTTGGCTCCATCCTGTAGCTGCACACACCACCAAACAACACACACACAAGGACGCATGCAACCTACAGAATGGCAACAAATGCTGAATGAGTATACCACAATTTATGTGCTTCAGGAACCAATCACAAATAGGCCCAGTTAATTGATTGACACATAATGTACAGGTGTTTGGAGATACATCTTGACTGCAATGAAAACATGTGTTGCAGTCAATAAAGTTATTAATTAGCTAATTAACAACCCACATAGACATTATGAAATAATGGGATCCATGTCTCTTAACAACATTGGAAATGGTGTCCCAAAAACGGCTATTTGGAACAGCGTACTAAATTGTTTTTTGTTGTTTGTGCAGTGCCTGAGCTATAGCCAGTGATTGTGAGATGGATGAGAGGGTGATGTTTGGGTTATGGATGTATTGATGTGGCAGCATACAGGAAGGTCAGGAGTCAAGGGAGGAGGGTGCTGTGAGGCTTAGGGCACCCCGATCCTTTGGCATCCGCCTCTCTGCATGGGACTTAAGTGACGAGCAGATCAGAAATCATTTTCGTCTGAATCGTGCAGCACTACAGTCCCTATATGATCAGATTAAGACCAAAATCGATCCATCCACCAGACGCACCCATTCCATCCCTGGCATAGTTCGCCTATGTGCCATGCTAAATATTGTGGCACGGGGGAATTTCCAGGCAACCTCTACCCTCCTCAGCAGGATCAGCCAGGCTACAATGAGCCGCATATTTTACAAGGTAGTCCTGGCTATTTGCGACCTTATCCCTGTTTATATCAAATTTCCTGAGGATGAGGAGGAGGTTTTCAAAATAAAACGTGCGTTCTACCGCATGGGAGGGATCCCTAATGTGCTAGGGTGCTTGGATGGTACACATATCCCTTTCCGCCCTCCCAGTGCACAGGAGCTGCATTATAGAAATCAGAAACAGTGAACCTGAATTCGCTCCGAATTTCAGGGAAAATTAGATTCAGCACGATCCCGAATTTTTAGTGGTTCGTGCTGACTGAATTTTCCCTGAAATAAAAAAAAAAAAATAATGCCGGCATGGTGGGAGCGGGGAGACCGGCTGCGCTGTCAGCGGGGGTGGCGGGAGCCGGCATCCCACTCCCACTCGCTGACAACGCAGCCGGCCTCCCCACTCCCACCAAGCCGGGAAATGGAAAAAAAAATGCCGGCATGGTGGGAGCGGGAAGGCCGGCTGCGCTGTCAGCGGGCGGCGGAAGCCGGCTTCCGCCGCCCGCTGACAGCGCAGCCGGCCTCCCCGCTCCCACCATGCCGGCATTTTTTTTTTCAGCAAACACTTACCGCCATGGTGGGAGCGAGGGGGCCGGCTGTGCTGTAAGCTGTCATCAGAGGACGCGTCATCAGAGGAAGCCGGTAAGTGTTTGCTGTATAGTGGGAGCGGGGAGGCCGGCTGCACTGTCAGCGGGCGGCGGAAGCCGACTTCCACCGGCCGCTGACAGCGCGGCCGGCTTCCCCGCTCCCACTATACAGAAAATACTTGCCGGCATGGTCGGAGCGGGGAGGCCGGCTGCGCTGTCAGCGGGCGGCGGAAGCCGGCTTCCGGCGCCCGCTGACAGCGCGGCTGGCCTCCCCGCTCCCACCATGCCGGCATTTTTTTTTCCATTTCAGGGCTTGGTGGGAGCGGGGCCGGCCGGCCTCCCCTCTAAAGCACATCTGAAACACCATAATAACATTGGCAGCGTGATTCCCAATAACGGCAGGTAGCGACTGAGGAGCCCTGGAATAGCGACTGACAGCTGATCGTGGCTAATAGCGCCGCAATACAGACGCTCATCGCTACCTGGCGTTAGTGATGAATCAGCCTGCCAGTCACATTTATAAATACTATGGTATTTTAAATTTTAATATAAGTACTTATGTAAACCAGTATTTGAGGGTTAGAGATGTTTTGAAAATGTTGCTGTTTACTATGTTTATATAGTTTTGAATTTTTGGGGTTGATTTGAGCTCTATTCACACCTCTGCACATCCTCTGCGTTGCTGAGCTGCAGTACATTTACAATGTAGAAAAGACAATGCACATTATTCTAGATGGTATAGTTGTGTATAGCATTAAAAAAGCATTGCAGACACCTTTGTCAGTGAAACATTGTAACAGCGCATGTCAGTGGGGGTCTGTGTCGGCCCAGCCATAATACATGTATAACGCAGTTTACTTGCATTGTGTTTGCGTTGTCATAGACTTTACCATTCACCTATTATGCAAAAAATATATTTCTTAAGCGGAACAAGCGCAAAATAGATGCATTTTGAATACATCAAAAGTGCAGGGTTTGTGTTGATACAATGTCCCATGGCATATTTACAAATTGCTTGCTCTTAATACAATAGAGTGAACAGAGCCTAATAGTTTATGGTTAAGTAATACATAAATTACAGTGTTATATGTATTTCAAGAAATATTTAATTAAACAAATAGACTTTATTTAATATTTTTTGGCATGTCTTTTTAGAGAAACCCATTTTGGGAGGTGATTAATAGCTAGTTTAGTTAATACACTCCGTAATATTTCCGTAATATTCAGTGTTTTAATTCACCCATTAAAAGAGATAAAGCATTCAGTTTTTATGGACAGGAGACCCATTTTATGTATTCTACTTCACCTAAATGTTTAAATCATAGGTTTAGAACCTTTTTTCATGGCTAACAGCAGAGTAAAGAAAAGAGGTGTGTCTAGTTGTATAGCCAACAGAATTCTCATACGATATAACAGAGGGGATCTAAACAAATGTGCAAGCAGAAACAAGGAAACATCTGAAGCATTATTAAAAAAATATAAATCAAATTCACTGAAGGATCTTTTGCATAAAATCAGTCATACTAGACAGGAATAAAACCTGATTCTTACTACCAAGGGTTACTTTTGGCAAGGAGATTAACCCCCAGGGAGCAATTTACATCCTTTTCTAAATTGAGATTATCTTCAGTAATCCAGTAAGGATCCTATATGATTTTGTTTTAATTTTATAACAAATTATTTGCTGATTCTACTCCTTTTGATAAATCTAAAGCAGAAGGTTTTTTTTTTCAAGTTATCCCATTTCCTCAATTTTCAGAAAGAGCTATGGAGTAAATGGCAACCAAGATGGAAAAAAAGCAACTAAAGGTCTCTAAGGCTCCTGGACCTGGTGATTTTACTAACATTTATTCAAAAACATTCCTACAAATTCTATCACATCATCTTGCACACATTAGTCCAGTCCAGTTATGATTATGATAATCCAGTTATGAATCAGCAATGATTGTGAATCTCCTGCTGTTGTGCAAATGGAACAGACAAAAGGTAGAAATGATATATTAGCAAGACAACCCCTATAATGGAGTGGTTGTGTTGGTGGTGACCAGAGACAATTTCTCTGTCCTCATACTTTTTGGCTGTTGTTTTGGTCACTTTGTCATTGCTCTCACCCCTAGAGGTAGCATTAGGCAATGTATACATTCTACAGAAGTTACTTAGGTAGTGGAGCACATTAAGGATGGAACATCAATGCGAGCTGTGGCAAGATGTTTAGATGTGTCTGTCAGCACAGTGTACAGAGCATGGGGCAGATACCAGGAGACAGGCCAGTACACCAGGAGAAGTAAAGGGGCCTTAGGAGGAGGAGGGCAACAACCCAGCAGCATGGCCCCTATCTCTTACTTTGTTTAAGCAACATGCTCCAACATGACCCATTTGACAGTGGGTCAGTAATGGTGTGGGAAGGCATTTCTTTGGAGGGCGCGCACAGCCATCCATGTACTAGTCAGGGGTATTTTGTGAGACCATATGCAGGTAAAGTGGGCCCTGGTTTACTTGTGATGTATGTCAATGCTAGGCTTCATGTGGCTGAAATGTGTCTGTAGTTTCTACATGATGAAGACACTGATGCTATGGACTGATGTTCCCATTCCCCAGACCTAAACCCAATTGAGCACATCATATCTTGTTCCATCCATCTATATCACCAATGCACAACAGACAGTTCAGAAGTGGACTGATGCTTTAATGCAGGTCTAGGAAGAGATCCCTTAAGAGAACATCTGCTGCTAGGAGAATCCCCAGACATTGTAGGGAGGTCATGCAAGCTAGTGGAGGCCACACACTACTGGGCCTCATTTCTTGTTTTGAGGCATTTTAGTTGGATCACTTTCTAAATTGATTTTCCAATTTGCTTTTTGCAAATTAGATTTATATTGACGTCAATAAAAATGATTACAGAAAATACAATCCTGCAGTCCACATGTCAGTATCGCATGTAAATACAGCTATAACATAATTACAACTGTGCAGACTATTACTTTAGCGAATTTGATTTGGAGTATCATTTCAAATCCAGACCGCCATAGGATATCAATTTTGAGTTAAAGTGATCAGTTTTATTGTTCTCAACACATTCCACTATGTAATTAATACAGTTTTGCTACTGGAATATTTCATTCACTGAGATCTAGGGTGTGTTATTTTAGTATTCCCTTATATCCAAAATCAGGAAGCCCCCCTCGCTTCCACTGTAGTGGTGATCAAACTTTCATTAATTCCACTAAATATGTGGTTTAAGCTCACATGTACAACTTTTCATCATAAACCACATATGATCACTTGAATTTTACTTCTTTTAACTCAAAAGTAACAACGGGGCTTCCTTTATTTTTGTTTGAGCAGCATTTGAAATAACAATGATATACCGTATATTTCGCCCTATAGGACGCACCTGCACATAAGACGCATCTAGGATTTGGGGGAGGAAAATAAGAAAAAAATATTTTAAACTAAAAACACACAATTACAGACAGTGTGGCATTCCCCTATCCCATTCCCATAGGCCGTGTGGGATGCCTCTATTCCATAGATGGTGTAGCATGCTCCCATCCCATTCCCCGTATACCCAGTGTGGCATGCCCCTCCCATTCCCCATATAGGCACTGTGGCATCCCCCTCCCATTCCCCATATAGGCAGTGTGGCATCCCCCTCCCCCAATTTCCATAGGCTGTGTGGCATCCCCCTCCCCCCATTTCCATAGGCTGTGTGGCATCCATAGGCTGTGTGGCATCCCTCTCCCCCCATTTCCATAGGCTGTGTGGCATCCCCCTCTTCCCCATTCCCATTGGTTGTGTGGCATCCCCCTCTTCCATAGGCTGTGTGGCATCCCCCTCTCCCCCATTCCCATTGGCTGTGTGGCATCCCCCTCTTCCATAAGCTGTGTGGCATCCCCCTCTCCCCCCAATCCCATAGGCTGTGTGGCATCCTCCTCTTCCATAGGCTGTGTGGCATCCCCCTCTCCCACCATTCCCATTGGCTGTGTGGCATCCCACTCTTCCATAGGCTGTGTGGCATCCCCTCTCCCCCCAATTCCCATAGGCTGTGTGGCATCCCCCTCTCCCCCCAATCCCATAGGCTGTGTGGCATCCTCCTCTTCCATAGGCTGTGTGGCATCCCCCTCTCCCCCCATTCCCATTGGCTGTGTGGCATCCCACTCTTCCATAGGCTGTGTGGCTGTCAGGAATGACTTGCCTTCAGTCCGTGCCCGTGGTGTCCCTAGGCAACTGGCCAGGGTTTCTCCTGCCCAGCAGCCGCCTCTGCCTCCGGTGCCATCCCCAGCGGCGCGTGTGTCGCCGAGTAAGTCCTCCCCCCTTGCCCATTGTCACTCAGTTTGTGCTTGCTGGCCTATACAATCAGCTCATGTCCTCCGGTGGTGCAATACTCAGAATGGCCACCGGAGGCTGTTTAAAAGAACGAAGTCTAGAAGGTGCAGCTCTGAGCAGTTTGCCTGGGAAGCTCAGCTGGAGCAATCAGCCCAGAGCTCACCAATCAGACCACAGGGCCAGTGCTCCAATCTGCCGTCAGATCCTAAGTGCACCAATCCCAGCCACTGTCTCCCTGTCCAATCCTGCCGGTTTTCCCACTATAAAGGGATTTCCACTGCAGTGTGTCATTGCCTGTTATAGCGCCTAGTACTTAGTTGCCTAGCTTGTCTCTAGTGATTGAACCGACCTTTCGCCTGCCTGACCACGATTCCGCCTGACCCCTCTGATACCTCGCACCGTGACCTTCTGGATTTGACCTCGGCTTGTTTGACTATTCTTCGTTACCTCCATTGGATACCTCGCCCCGTGACCTCCCGGCTCTGACCTCGGCTTGTAATCGGACTTCCGCCATCCGGCATCCTCGCTTGGGACTCCCTGCCGTTCATCAGACTCCACCTTAAGCTGATAATCTTTGCGCCCTATAAGTCCTGGGGGTAACCGAGTAGGAGAGGCATTACCCGCGTCTCCTACAAGCGGGGACTTGTCTATAGGCAGAAGAGGCGGTGGAGATTGGGGATTATCAGCTCAAGACAGACTGGTGTCCGGTACAGTCCTTACAGTGGCATCCCCTCTCCCCCCAATTCCCATAGGCTGTGTGGCATCCCCCTCTTCCATAGGCTGTGTGGCATCCCCCTCTCCCACCATTCCCATTGGCTGTGTGGCATCCCCCTCTTCCATAGGCTGTGTGGAAACCCCCTCTCCCCCCAATTCCATAGGCTGTGTGGCATCCCCCTCTCCCCCCAATTCCCATAGGCTGTGTGACATCCCTCTCCCCCCAATTCCCATAGGCTGTGTGGCATCCCCCTCTTCCATAGGCTGTGTGGCATCCCCCTCTCCCACCATTCCCATTGGCTGTGTGGCATCCCCCTCTTCCATAGGCTGTGTGGCATCCCCCTCTCCCCCCAATTACAATAGGCTGTGTAGCATCCCCCAATTCCATAGGCTGTGTGGCATCCCCCTCTCCCCCCAATTCCCATAGACTGTGTGGCATCCCACTCTCCTCCCAATTCCCATAGGCTGTGTGGCACCCCCTCTCCCCCCAATTCCCATAGGCTGTGTGGCATCCCCCTCTCCCCCCAATTCCCATAGGCTGTGTGGCATCCCTGTCTCCCCCCAATTCCCATAGCCTGTGTGGCATCCCCCTTTCCCCCCAATTCCCATAGGCTGTGTGGCACCCCCCCAATTCCCATAGGCTGTGTGGCATCCCCCTCTCCCCCCAATTCCCATAGGCTGTGTGGCATCCCTGTCTCCCCCCAATTCCCATAGCCTGTGTGGCATCCCCCTCCCCCCCAACTCCCATAGGCTGTGTAGCATCCCCCAATTCCATAGGCTGTGTGGCATCCCCCTCTCCCCCCAATTCCCATAGACTGTGTGGCATCCCACTCTCCTCCCAATTCCCATAGGCTGTGTGGCACCCCCTCTCCCCCCAATTCCCATAGGCTGTGTGGCATCCCCCTCTCCCCCCAATTCCCATAGGCTGTGTGGCATCCCTGTCTCCCCCCAATTCCCATAGCCTGTGTGGCATCCCCCTCCCCCCCAACTCCCATAGGCTGTGTGGCATCCCCCTCTCCCCCCCAATTCCCATAGGCTGTGTGGCACCCCCTCTCCCCCCAATACCCATAGGCTGTGTGGCATCCCCCTCTCCCCCCAATTCCCATAGGCTGTGTGGCCTCCTCTATCTGCTGCCTCTTCCGGCTGGGGCACACGCGAGCACCCAGGTCAGGGCAGCAGGTGGGCGTGGCCTGCACCAGTCAGTGCAGGCCACGCCCACCTGCTGCCCTGACCTGGGTGCTCGCATGTGCCCCAGCCGGAAGAGGCAGCAGATAGAGGAGCGGCAGGCGCTGTGACTGGCACCGCCGCTGCTATTGCTGTCATAAAAGACAGCGATCGCAGCGGCTGGGCCGGGACACAGCCCGGGAACGGTTGTTTTTTTTTTTTTTTTGTTACATTCGTCCGATAAGGCGCATGGACATTTTTCCCACCTTATAGGGCGAAAAATACGGTACATTATTGTTTTTGCTGTTCTCTTAGAAAAATGTATATGTCCTTTAGTGCTGGAATATATTAGTCATTTATAGTATATTATATTGCAAAATAAGGTGCCTGTGAAAATAAATGCAATAACACAGCAGTTTACAGATGCAGATGCTTTTACAATAATGTGTCAAATATAATAATTTTATTGAAGTGTTCCAAACATTATCTCTGTTGATATTCCAACAGAGATCATGAGCAAATGTATACAGAACCATGCCTGCAGCTATATTCCTGATTTTCTCTAAGAAGAGATGAAGAAAACATAATTTAATTTTCAAGTTCCTTTTTTCCCTTGAACTCATTATGAAATGCTGTTATGGTTATTATGAATGGAAACTTCTTTAGTGCATATGTTACATGTGTTATTTTGAGTGTTTGCATAGAGGAAAGAAAATATACCTTAATTAAGTGTTTCAATGTAACACAGATGGAAATCATATCTGAGTGATTTTGTATTTATGTAGTGTATGTAGTTATATGTGCAGCATGTCTCTTGTAAATGTTTATGTACAGTATGTTTTCATAAACCCCTGCATGCTCCAGTTGTCATTCTATACAATTAAGGCAGCACTATATGGTAGAATGAACTAAGCCTGCATATAGATACCAAGATGGTACAGAAGCTTCACTGATTACAGAGATGCTACAGGCCATGGATTATCTGCATTGAAGTTTATAGAGGGCATCAGATACTTCCCAAAAGCTCTTTATTTGCCAGTGTTTAACACACAATACAGCAAGTAACTGTGCCAATTTATTAGCCTAACTTGCTGCAGGTCCACCTGCACTGCAATGTCTCTGTTAACTATTTTAGCTGATCTTCTAGTGTAGTTGCGCTATGATTAAGGGCTGAATAGGTTTAAATTTGAAGGCTTACTGACATTATAATAATTTGACTCATCATACTTGGCATGTAAACCTTTGCAAAATGTCCAAAATGTCCACAATTCTGCCTACTATGCCAAGATTTTGAGGAGCAAATAATATAGGCATCAAATCTTTTATGATGCAAATGAATTCCAATTACAGTCAGGCAGAATGGATTGTACCTAGTTTATATGTGGATGAAAAGGTACAGTTCATTTCAAGGTTATCTTTTTCAGCATGTTACCTCTTTGTGGGATGGTGTTTTTTGTTTTTGCAACAAAATGTTGCTGTATGAAATTCTGTGAATTTCTCTAGAGAACTTAATATTAGATTTTATATTAGAGCTCATAGATGGCAGCACATACAAATTATAATTTACAAAACACAGAGTAAGTTAATGTGCACTATGTAAGAATACATGCTTATTAATTATCCAATATACGGGTTTATTGTACTCATGTTTTGCATATACCAGTATTGTGCTCAACCCGCCTCCTTAAACCTTTAAGTGCCAGCCCACCTGGAGATTTTGTCACCCTCTGTTGCCAGAGCATTTTTCACTACTTTGAGCTACACATGTTCAACTGTGATTTTTGAAGGGATTTCCTGGGACTTCCCAGGAAAATTATATATTGTTTTTTTCAGCAGAGTCTGGGCTTTAACATCAAATGTCTTGTTTATCATTTTTCTAGTCTATCCCTAATAATTTTGAGTGAAATATGTGAAAAAAATTAAAAAACACAATTGTTTACATTTTGTAGTGTTTTGTTTTATAAAAAATGAAGGTTTTCCAATAAAATCGTATTGCGTGTAAAAGCCCAATTTCTCCCAGTTACAGTGGTACCACATATGTATTGGTTGTAACCCTTTTCTGTCCAGGAGACACCAATAACTGCAAAGAGCACTAGAGGAGATTTTCAGATAAAATACAAATACTATGCGCTCCTTGCAGTTTTTCAAAAAATACAACCCTTTACATTTGAAATACCCCCATACATTTTTGGAAAGTACACAATTCAAGGTCCTAAGCCTACTGGGCTTGTTGGCGTGGGTGCATTGGTTTGGACACAATTCCTTGGAAGAGTCTCTGGTTCCAAAGGCTTTACCTAAAAAAATAAGCATATTCAAAATCATATTTTCCTATAAAAACAATAAGCAAGCAAAAATGAACACTGTAAATCTGAAAGCACAATGTCTCCTGAACAAAACAATACCCCACATGCATAGGCCCTTGAAGGGTAGAGTTGCCAAACACCCCAAAGTCAAGCATGCACTTGAGGGTCATTTTACTGGAAAAAATCAGCTGCGCACACAAAGTGCGCACCTTGAAGTTTTTCCAAATTTACAACCCTTTACATTTGAAATACCCCCACATATAAATATATATGGAAATCACACACCTCACGGTTTCTAGGCATGCTGGGTTTCTTGTTGCGCAAACCTTTTTCAGGATGGAAACTCTTGTGGTGATCATTGATTTCAAAGGATTTCCCTAAAAAAAAATAATAAAAATGATTAGTCATGGGAGGATTAGCCTTGTGCTGATAAATTGTGAACGTCATTGAACACTGAAATCCTAATGAAGGGCCCTATGTTTTCATCATCCATCACAAGTATCCAGCGGCTCCTCCTTCACCGTTTCCTCCATCAGCTTTTGCCTTCGCAATTTCCAAAATGCTGGTATAAAAGTTATCCACGTATAAGTGGTAACCTTTCCCCAGTAGAGGAGTCATGAGCTCCCAAACAATCTTGCCACTGACAGACAAATCAAGGGGACAACCAGGGAGGTCCAGATGTGTGTCCCTTCCTTCGTAAATAGCCGGTCAAGCTTTCACACAATTTGTAAAATGTTATCCCATAGCGAGATATACTAGAGATATACTGATGAAATACAATGCGCCCTTTAAAAATCAGAAGTGATTCCTCAATACTTACATTTTGGGAGGGGGTGTACACATCTGCAAAGCGCTCAGACAGGCTATCAATCAGGGGACGTACTTTGTGAAGCCTGTCATGACCGGGCTCACTGTGGGGAATTGCAGTGGCATTATCATTAAAATGTAGAAACTGCAGTAAAATTGGGTAGCGGTTTCTGGTCATTATGGCCAGAAATAATGGGGTTGCCAAAAGTGTTTGGGTATCCCAGTAGGAGGCGATACAAATTTTTTTGCAGACAGGTCAGGGCAGCGGCATTTACATGCAGGAAGTGGGAGAACACGAGAAGCCACCCCTTGACCTCCCTCCAAAGATCACACACAGTCGAGAATGGCACAGGCAGCTCAGCAGTGATCACATGTAGGGAGTGGGCAACACGAGCAGCCTACCTCCCACCAAACACTGATCGGCGGACAGTACAGGACAAGTCAGAGGGTGAGAGACTCTCTGACACACGACCGGGAATGGCACAGGCAGGGCGGCCAGGTCCGGGGCAGCGGCAATCACATGTAGGGTGGGGGGCAACATGAGGAACCACCGCGCAACATGGAAGAAGCTGGTCTGGTCGCTTACACACCGATCAGTGGAGGGAGGGCGGCTCCTCATGTTTGCCGATCTGAGAGATTTGCCCTGATCAGTGACAGGTTGGGGCAGTGGCAATCACAAGCAGGGAGTGGGGGAATACGAGGAGCCCCCCCTCCCTCCAAAGCTCACAAATAGCTAGGGAATGGCACAGACGGGGGCGGCCAGGTCTGGGCCAGTGGCAATCACAACACAAGCAGCCATCCCCCTCCAAAGCTCACACACTAATCGGTAGCCACCCAGGGACACACAGGGGGCAAGAGAGGGACAAGAGGCAGGGCGGTCAGGTCTGGGCAGCGGCATCACTCCCTGCATGTGATCGCCGCTGCCCCAACCTGTCGCTGATCAGCACAAATCTCTCTCGCCTCCGCCGATCGGCGGAGCTGACTCTCCTTGCCGTGCTGATCTCCACGCAGATCAGTGACAGGTCTGGATAGCAGCATTACTCCCTGCATGTGATTGCCGCTGCCCCAACCTGTCACTGATCAGCACAAATCTCTCTCCCCTCCGCCGATTGGCAGAGCTGACTCTCCTTGGCATGCTGATCTCCACGCTGATCAGTGACAGGTCTGGGCAGCAGTATCACTGCCTGCATGTGATCACCACTGCTCCGAACTGTCACTGATCAGCTCGAATCTCTCTCCCCTCCTCCAATCGGCGGAGAGATTTGCGCTGATCAGTGACAGGTCAGGGCAGCGGCGATCATGCTGCCCCAATCTCTCACTGATCAGCGCAAATCTCTCCCCTCCCCGGATTTGCGCTGATCAATGACAGGTCGGGGCAGCGGCATAGGCAGGGGATCACATGTAGGGTGGGGGGCAACATGAGGGAATGGCACAGGTGGGGGCGGATTACATGTAAGGAGGGGGCAACACCTTCCTCCATTTCTCCCAATTGTCCCTCATTTGAAGGCACTGTCCCTCTATCGAGTCCATGTTCCTCTGTCTCTCTTTGAGGTGTAATATGAAGATCTGCCCCAGTCAAACTGCCCGACCTGGCTGATCAGTGACAGATCGGGGCAGCGTGATCACCGCTGGCCCGACCTGTCACTGATCAGCATGAATATCGCATCGGTGGAGGGGGGAGAGATTTGCGCTGATCAGTGACAGGTCGGGCAGTGGCGATCACATGCAGGGAGTGATGCTGTTGCCCAGACCTGTCACTGATCAGGCCACAATGCTGCCCCAATCTGTCACTGAGCAGCTCAAATCTCTCCCCCCTCCGCTGATCACATGTAGGGAGGGGAGCAACACGAGCAGCCACCCCCTCCAAAGCTTGGTGTGGACAGGTCAGTGACAGGTCTGGGCAGCGGCGTCACTCCCTGTATATGATCACCGCTGCCCGACCTGTCACTGATCAGCGCAAATCATCGGCAGAAGGGGGAGAGATTCACGCTGTCCAGTGCCCCGATCTGTCACTGATCAGCACAGGTTGGGCAGTGTGATCGGTGGGGGCAGCAGCTCAGGCAGGGGTGGGGGAGCAAATCAAATATAGGGAGGGGGACAACACAAGGGAATGGCACAGGCAGGGGCATGGGGCTGATCACATGTGGAGGAGCACAGAGCGATGTGCCAACAGGAGCGTGCGCCGGAGCAGCAGCCAGCAAGTGATGGGGAGGGATTTAAGAGGGAACACAGGCAGGGATCAGGGCAAATCTGAAAAATGACTCCCCCCAGGACCCCATTCACCTTAGATCCAAGCAGAAAGAGATCAGATGCCGTGTGACCTGCGCTTTTAAAGGGCATGGGGGGAGTTTAAATCAGTTCGGATGTAACGGTGACTGCACCTCTCATTAGCCAACATGTTTATATGGATTTATAATATTACACAGTTTCCAAATAGTGCTCCTTTAAGGGCCACCAACAAGTCAGGTTTTGCAGATCTCCACACAAATGCACAGGTGAAGTCATCAGTGCTCACTCTATAGCACTAATTACTTCACCTTTCCATCTGTATAGACATCTGTAATACATGGCCTGATGGCCCTTGAGGAGGAGGGTTGCATTAAACAGTATGTGGTATATACCACATAAATAAGAAAAACAGAAACAAACAATTGTGTTCTCCAAAAATGCCTTTTACACCTGAAAATTTGGAATGTTTCATTGTTATTTAAGTATTAGCTATTTGCTTCTATGTATATTAGCATTGTCTAAAGCAGAATTTCAGGAAAACTACAAAATAATATATATATTGGAAAATATATATAATATGTATCCCGATTTGTTTTAGGCCTTCTATGTCATGCCTGCTTGGGGCTGGAGGGGAATACATGTAATCAGATCACTGTGTGGAGATGGTATGCTTTTCTGGAATGCCTTACAGATCAGACACTTTTTATCCACACTCAAGGACTAAGGAAACTATCTCTAGGACACCATTCCTTTGAGAACCTATGCCTAGGAAGTGGTCCTAATCACTATGTCTCGGCCCACACCATAAGTTAATTGAACGGGCAGGAAGTCAGTTCCTATCTGATTATCCACAAAAGTCCAACCTGGGTGTAAGGCCTGGTGGGATACCCACCTTCTGGTCATTCACTAGCCCCCAATCTCCGCTGTTCTTCATTCTTCAGCCTATAGCCAAGCCCCCATTTGCCGAGAAGCAAGCAGTCTTCACCAGACATGGTTGCCCACAGGTAGTGCAAAGGATGCTGACTGACAGGGTGAAGGTGGATGAACTGAGCACACTGAGAGAAGAGTCAGGGTCCCTCACAAGAAATCAGTCCTCCAAACATCTAGGCAAAGGGGTTGAACAGATGGATGATCAAGGGTTAAGCCAAAGGGTCGAAGCCGGGGAGTGAGATGGTTCACAGTATCCAGAGAAGTAGACAAGCTCGAGGTCAGGCAGGCAGGATTTGGTACAGGGGGCAGGCAAAGAGTGGTTGAACAAAGCAGAGGTTGGTAACGGATGAGCTGTATCAAAACACTAGAGACTGCACATCTAGAGGTTTGCTGGGGATGCACAGACAAACAGACAGAGCAGTAATTAGGCAGCATGTGGAGTATCTGAAAGCCTAACACTGGGCACTGCCATCTGTCAAGTGCTCTTTTGCTTTGTCTACAGGTCCTATACAGGCCTCAAATATCAAGATATGAGTTACAAGCTGATTTGTAGATAGTACAATGTTTAGCTTATTTTTTCCTGGGAATTCTGAGGTTAAGAAAAGGGTACACACCTCCACATTGTCCAGTATTGTCCCCTGCTAAAAGACTTTTTGTCTCAGGTCTCCTTTTCTCATTCTTGTTTAGGTAGATTTTTTGAACAGAATGACCATATGAGCCCAAGTGTGGTCGCAACTTCTTCACTCCCTAAAGCTACACCCCTGCCTGCCCTGCCTGACACTAACTGGCATGGATGCATGGCTGATAGTAGTTGACACCCATGAGAATGAAGTAATGTAATAGCAGTTCTCTGGAGCAAAATTAGAACCGGAACAAGCAGACATCTTACTAAAGTATTTTATATGAATAAGCACTTCCAAAATACATATTTTATTTTCTTTATTTTCCAGGGTTCTAAAGTAAAATACCAATGTGAACTGGGAAAACTCCTTCTGACTCCTTCTGACCTGATTTAGTGAGACTCAAGTTTATTGGTAATGGAGTTTTTTTGTTAGATTTTCTGAGTACTTTTTTAAGGACAAGCCTGATTAGGAGAAGTCTAAAAAGGTTATTTATGAAATAAACAATGGGACATTCAATTTATAGTGTTTTTATCAAATTCATTTCTTTTCAGTGGGTGCCCTATCCACATGTGACTATCCACTGATAAGCAATATAGCGATGGACAAAGTGTTCCTGGTGCTGTTAGGACTTTGCTCAAAGTATTTGAGCTGAAAGAGCAAAAACAGAACCGATCCCTTTTGTTCATTTTGTAAAATAAAAACCATTATCTATATGCTAAAGAATAGTGAGGGAAAAAATATCCAATGACAGGTGACATATTTGTAACAATATATTGCTTTTTTAAATGTCATATTGCAAGAGACCACATATGACCAAACTGAGGCAGCATTGGATAGCTTTGCAGATGGAACCGGGGATGGTATCGGGCTTGCTACTAAGAATCTCTAACTTAGAATGAAATTGCAAATACAAATGGTCCTATGGATTCTGCTTAAGAACCATTTGCTAATGCAACTGTCCCACCGGCATCTGTAGTGAAGGGAGGTACAGGTCTTTCATTCCTTAGAGGAGGAACCTCTGTGGAATCTCCCCCATGTGACTAAATACGTTGACATGGAGGGAGATTTCCTGGGAACTTCAGTATCTGGGATGTGGCGGACGGGAGTGAATCGGCAAGACCCCAAAGCCCATTACTAAGTAATTTGCCAACTACAGCATTGCATAATAAACATTTACATATGTTTTACATAAAATCATTGTCATTAAAATCAACCTAACTGTTCTTAGCGACAACTTTTTAGGGCAAAGGCAAATAGTCCAAACATACAGAGAATCATTTCACAGTATTTCTATAATATATTTATAGAATTAAATAGGCCAAATGTAAAGTTTACACATTACTGATCATATTATGATTATATTTATAAAACAAATACATTGCAATGAAGTTGTAGCTGAATAGCCACTGTTAAATTGGGGGTCATGTTAATTATTTGATTAGGTAAGTTTAAACCGGACCAACAGCCTTGGAAGGAAAACTCCCCAAAACTCCCTTGCCCCATGTGCATGCATGATACTGAATCATTGTCAGCACTTACATTTGCTCATGCATCCACTCAAAGCTGAAATGCCGGTTCACAGATATTTTCCTGGTAGCAACCATTTTGGAGTGGCGATATGTGGCACTGACACATCTTTTCTGTGTTTAGTCTAAAAAGCTCAGTGGAATGATTTCTTACATTATATATGTAAGAGTAGCAAGCAAGGTAGAGATTTCATGTACTGGCTGTTATATGCATGCTTTTCTACAGAAAAACAAGAATTATTTAAACCATTATTTCAGATGTGACCTACGGCACTTTATTCTGCTATCTAAAAATGAAAAGCTATTACAGCCATATTAACTTTTTTCAGCTATAACTTATTATTCTTGTATCTACTTGCTCGCAGCCAGAGGTGTAGCTAGGCTTTCTGGCGCTAAGATTAGAAATGCCGCCCCCCCCACCTGTTCCCAGGCCCCCCTTTGGTGCCCCCGACCTTCTGCACCCAGGGCATGTGCCCCCCGCCTCCCTTAGCTACGCCCCTGCTCACAGCTCAGCATTTCCCAAAGCCCACCTGAATCACATGCAAAGTTAAAAATGTTATTTACAGTATATGTACAATGATTCTTTAAGTACTTTTTTTTTTAATTACATTAAAAATACATTAAACGGGTAATTTCTGCAAATAAATTGGGCAACATCTACCTAAAATCATTAATATTTACCACAAAAATATTTAACATCATTAATGCTTTCCAAATATATGCAACATAGATTAAAAAGAGCTTTTGGTTGTCTTGTGTATAACGATAGTTAATAAACCAAAATAGTCCTGCCTATCTGAATCTATTCTTTAATGCCCTAATGATCACAGGAATACTGTAACTAATGCTTAGATTTACTGGTGCAGGTGTATTATTTGTATGCAAGATGCATGTTTGTACATTTTATGCATCTGATATCTAATATGCATGCATGTGTGTTGTGCTTTTGTATTGTCCTTTTTTTGTATTATCTGGTCAAAAATGACTGAAGCTCTGTTAACACCCCCTTTTCAATTTAGTTTGACCCTCTAGTTCACAATAACTTGAAGGACCAGAATCAGGTTATCTTACCCAGTTCACACCCTCTGTTATTGGTGGTCATGCAAATAATTTGGTAAAGTAAGGTGCACCTTTGCTGTGCCTTGTGAAGTGAATTGCAACCTGCATCTCCCGTGAGCTTTTCAACTCCAACACAAAAGAAAGT
Organism: Gastrophryne carolinensis; assembly: GCA_027917425.1. Taxonomy (NCBI): domain Eukaryota; kingdom Metazoa; phylum Chordata; class Amphibia; order Anura; family Microhylidae; genus Gastrophryne; species Gastrophryne carolinensis. The sequence continues at coordinate 222,463,967 of CM051239.1, read as the reverse complement.
GTAAACAAAAAAGTTTGTTACAGTTTTTCCCCAAAAATCCCTGTGCATTTTTTACAGATGAGATTCATGATTTTTCCAATTAGGTAGAGGTATGTTTTTACAAACTTTAAAACAAAAGGGCTCTATGGGTTATGCAGAAAAATGCCACATTATTCTGCCTAGCCCATAGGGTTCTGTTATTTTCAAAAACTAAAAAAAATATATTCTTACCTCAAAATTTCCTGGAAAATGCCCTATAGGAACAGGTTTTATATATATATATATATATATATATATATATATATATATATATAGGAAAACAAATAAACTAAATGCAGTTATTTGTTTGCTAAAAGCTCACCAAGATGCAGGTTGCAATTCACACCGCAAAGGCACAGCGTACATACACCTTACTTTACCAAATATTTAACATAAGCTTTCTTAACTAAATTTAGGAGGATTGAGGGTGGGGTTAAATGTGTTGACTGGAGTCCTTTTTTATATATTGTAGATTTGTTACTTAGGGCATTATTTATGATGTGCGCCATTTAGCATCTTTCTGGTGGCTATAGCACCAATTTTGGAGTCCCAGCATTTTTGTATTTTCTGTCAATACGCTGTGGGCTACAATGGCGCTAGTAGTCGCAGTACCGGATGCTAACTAATTTGCTTTGATTGTTGCACTAGTTATTGGAAGGCCTGTATCAGCACCTGTTTGACCCGACTGCCAATTTACCCAACACCAGTGAGCACCACTTTGTACCACTGGCTTTTTGGCACTGTACGGCGTATTTAGGAATTTTTTCCTCCTTTAAAAGATTGGTGCTGTATTTTTCCAGAGCTGGTCAGCTTATCATCATTACAGTTACAAGAAATCATTGCTGGGGACAAAGCGGCCAAACTTTATAGTGCATTTTGGGTTTAGTACAATATGAAACTGAAGTTCACATTCATCATTAGAGTAGGCCATGAGATGAAAATGTCCAATTTCGATAAATTCTAAAGCTTCTCTATCTCAGCAGCCATTCGTTCTTCTAAGCAGCGCCGTAATAAGCTGAAAATGAAAATGGTTGAGGGCCACAAAAAAAGATAGCAAAGCAACTTCAGGTCGCCATCTCAGTTTGAAATCAAATTAAGAAATGGAAGTTAACAGGCACACAGGAGGTCAAGAGAACAGCTGCTGGTAGAATTACTAGAAAGGCAAATCAGTACCCCCAGACAGACTGTGGTACATTGTTCCACGGTTATTCAACACCTGCACCAATATGGCCTTCAGAGTCATCAGAAGAAAACCCTTCCTGCATCCTCGACACATAATTCAGCATCATATGTTTGCAATAGAACATTTGAACAAGAATGATGCATTTCAGTATGAAGAAATCTTGACATTGATCAGATTAGTAGTAAAGACAATTCTTATGTATTGCTCTAGTCCAGGGGTTTCCAAGTGGTGGTACGTGTACCACCAGTGGTATGCAATGTCCTGGCAGATGGTACATAGTAATATCCCCTGATGTCCCCGCCCCCAGGCATGGGGTAGATTGTGGTTGCCTGTTTGGCAGCAGCTGAGCCTGAGTTGGGCCCTAAGTGCTTGGTTTTATGCTACCCGCAGCCTGTGCTCTGTCTGTTAGCAGAGTTCATCTGACAGCTGAGATTAACCTTTGTATTTGGGCTATGGTAGGGTCTACAACAAGGTGATGACCATCTCATTAAGTGAGGACACTCCAGCATCAACATGCACTTCAGAGGCTCTTAATGAGGGAATGGGGGTTTCACAACACGTTTTGTCTTTCTTTATTTCCCTCCTTCCTGTCATCTTTTATTTCCCGTCACCACCTTCTATCTTTGTCTTTTTTTAGTTTTTGTTTTTCTTCTGTTATCCTGCCGTTTCCTTATTTCTTTTCCTTTTGAGTTTCTTACTTACTTTCATTTTCTTTGCTCCCTGCCTCCTTAATTAATATTATTAGTATTATTGTTTTTCATCCTTCTTCCTTTTCTGCCTACCTGCCATATTCCTTTCTTTTCGTCCTACCTTTCCTCTTTTCTTTCCCTTTTTTTTTCAGTCCTTTTCTTCATTCCCTCATTTTTCCTTTTTTGTCTTACCATCTCTACCATCTCTACGCTTTCTTTTTTATCTTCACTTTTTATTTCCTGACTTCCTTCTATCTTTCTTTTATTTCTGCTCATCTTTTCTTTCTTTATATTTATTTTCTCATCATTTCTTTCATCTGTCCTTCTTTCTTTTCTCCGTAAATTAGATATTATCTGCCAATCTTTGAAACCAGGCTTGAGTTAAAAGAATTAGGCACCCAGGTAAGTGCTATTCAAGATAGTTGCTTTTCTATAATCTTAGGATTCACGGCTATTCACCAGTTTTATGTGTAAAATATTGAATATCTGAAACAGTTTGCACTTCAAACATTATATATAATTAAACTTCTCAAGTGTCTCGAGATCTCAAAATGGAAAGATAGTTCTCTTAAAGCCATTGTCTTTGTTTGATACATGGTGATTCTAAAAATAAAATAACTTATAATGCATAGCCAACTTCTTCTGGTTTACCTTCTATGTTCCCTCACTGCTGGCTAGGGGTTCCCTAAAAAGGATGTATCCCTAAGGTCCTATGGCATGAGCTGATTGGCTGGCATACTCCAGTGGGTAAAGGTCCTGCCTTAAACACTATGTTAAATGAAGAGGAGCTGGAAAAAATATATGGACCCAGTGTCTTCCTTCTAATTGGGGTAATGGTGTCTTAAAGGAGGGATGCCACACTGGGTATACGGGGAATGGGAGGGGGGAGAATGCCACACTGCCTATATGGGGAATGGGAGGGGGGAGAATGCCACACTGCCTATATGGGGAATGGGAGGGGGGAGAATGCCACACTGCCTATATGGGGAATGGGAGGGGGGAGAATGCCACACTGCCTATATGGGGAATGGGAGGGGGGAGAATGCCACACTGGGTATACGGGAAATGGGATGGGGGCATGCTACACTGTCTATGGAATGGGGGCATCCCACACGGCCTATGGGAATGGGATAGGGGAATGCCACACTTTCTGTAATGGTGCGTTTTTGGTTAAAAATATTTTTTTTCTTATTTTCCTCCCCCAAATCCTAGGTGCATCTTATGTGCAGGTGCGTCTTATAGGGCGAAAAATATGGTACATATATACACATAAACTCAATACAATCACAAACTTTCTTAAAAAACATTTATACGCAAACCCGGCCACAGCAAGGAACCCTCATTACAATTCCCAAAAATACCATATATTCACAATCAGATAATTGCCAATAAATGCCCTGTGCCTAATCTAAATTGCTGGTGCAGAAAGTGCAATATTGCAGACCAAAAGTTCTATAAATGCTTAATGTGCAAAGAAATGTCCGCTTGTACCAAATGAACATAACAAAACTATCTGGGAAAAAAGAACCCCTACAGTGCAAAATCACCACTGCGGGACCGGATGCAAGATCTCACCACCTTTTTCCTGTTGGCTTACCTTTTTGTTGTATATGACAAAACTAAATAAAGAATATTAAAAAAAAGTTAGATTTATTGTTAAAACTAAAATGTTCTTTTCCATTCACTTTTAGGCCCCACACAGCGAATTAAGCACTTTCTTTTTGGTTATTGTTGTTTTTTTGGGATCTATTATGATGTGTTTAAAATCATGAATAATAATACAGTTTAATAATGTGTGTGATCTGTATTGGTTATTAAAGTAGAAGAGAATGCTGTTGTGAGATGGCTGTAAGCAAGCAGCATTGAATGGCAGGAACACAGGGAGTCCGCATCATGTGCGCCCAGCGTTCATTACTTTTATCAAAGATGGACAGATAAAAACAGAGCGCCACTTAGCAAGAAAAGCTAAACGGCAATAGCGCCTTTGCCCTTTCTCTAGCTTTCCATTGCAGGCATTCGCAGCGCCTCTCCTTAGTAGCAAAATTGGTGCTCAGTGGCTCTAGCAATAAATTACTCTAAGAGGCTTTTTTAGTTGTTGTTCTCCAAAGTACACATTGTTAAACAAAGAGATGTGAAAAAAGATTATAAAAATTATTAATAAGTTTACATTTGGCGACATCTAATTCCTGCATTTACATTTGTGACAAGTCGCCAAAACAAGTTCTGTACAAACACATGTGTTTAACGTTATTTATAAACAAAAAACACTTCAATATAGTTCAGCCCATTGTGGTCTATTAGATATTAACCTACAGCACCACATTAAACTAGTGCAGCTTATACAAGAGCTCAGGCTGGCAAACCAGTATTTGGCTTCTTAAATTGCTCATTAGGGCAACTAAGGCTAAAACATTGGTATATACAGGTGCTAATGCTTGATAAATGAGGCTGATCATTTCTTTGTTTTTTTTTCCTTAGACATTCAAATGTTGGGTTGGGTGAGTTTTACATGGAGCTGCCAGGAGCTGGAGCAGTAGCAGTATGTTTCTTTTCCATCCTGGACATGAACTTTAAAGTTCCCCTTATGTGAAAGGTTTCCCACATGAGTCAAAGAGCTCTATCTGTCTAATTTAGCCAGTACTTAATACAGCTTGGAGAACAGACCTTAACACTTTAACAACTGCACTATTAGTCCCTAAATGAGATATAGCATGTGCACATATAAGATATCCTTAAATTGGAACAAAACCCTGGAATTTGACTTTTCTGGATTTTGTACCATGTCCCTGGGGCACTGGGTGAAACTCCCCAGTTTGTCCAGTAAAACAAACTTCTCCTTAGTCCAGCTGCTCATCTGCAGGCTCTTGTGCAATCAGAGCTTTTTGCCATGTTTGCATCCTTTCGGCAAAGGGCTCTCATTGAATTCAATTGTAAGTGTGCACTGCAGGGGCATGCCAGGGATGACAATAGAGTTGACGTGATTCTGACATTAAATATGGATTAACAATGTTCAAGTGTGTGGGTGCTTTTTAAGCCCACTTATATAGAAAATGAGATGTGATAGGATTGTCCACGGATCCCATCACATCTTACATTCTCAAAATATTAGGGATAACATCATTATTAAGCCAATAATTCACAAAGACTTTATCACCGGCCCATTATTGTTCTAACTGTTGCATAGCCATCCAGATCTTTCGGATCTCTTTCCGATACACACTGCTTATTATTGAGACTATGCGAGTGCTTGGTGCGGACCTTTTCCTTGATATGACCATATCTCATATCTCTTTATCGAAAGGGTCACTATCCTCCTCTTATTAAACCTTGCTTAATCATCCTCGAATCCGTTCGGACTACTGGGGAGAGGGTTATAAGGGGGGTAGGTTGTGTGGGTGGGTGGTGGGGGAGGGTTAAAAGGTTAGGAAAGCACAATGGATGGTATTCTCCCTTCCCCGCTGCCCTCTAGTTTCCGCTAGTGCATGGGCCCATCCACCTCACATCTCCTCTCGCTCGGCCGTATCTCGTCTCAAATTACTGCTGTTCCCACCGGGCTGCCCCCTGCAAGCTTACAAAACTCTCCAGATTCGTGGAAAATCAGCCACAGGAGCCAGGTATTCCTAAACTGTTCATCTCTATCATGCAGGGACAGCGTCATGTCCTCCATCTCCTTAATGGATATAACCTCGATAAACCAATCCCTAATTGATGGGGCTTTCTCAGTTTCCAAAACCTGGGTATTACTTGTTTAGCCGCATTCAGCAAATGGACCAAAAGCATCTTTGTATGCCCCCACAGCTCATTCCGCTTGGTGCAGGAGGATCACTGCCGGATCGCTATTGACGTTGATCTGGGATCCTGTGAGTGAATGACCTCCCCCCAGAAAGATTGGATCTTGGGGCACAACCAGAAAACATGGAATAATGTCTCTCTCTCTTTGCCGCATCTCCAACATAAAGGATCTGCAGTAGTGAACAACTTACTCAATCTACCTGGCATATAATACCACCTTGTAAATAGTTTGTAATTGGCCTCCTGCACCTTGGTCGCAACCGAGGACTTGTGGGCTAGGAGCGCAATCTTTTCCCTCTGCTTCTCCGTAAGGGGCCTACCCAAGTCAGCCTCCCACTCCCTCCAGAAAGTCGGAGGAGTTATCTGTTTCCCAGATAGCAAGGAATAGATTCTGGAAATCAGATGATTAAGTGGTTGCTCCCCCACGCAGATTTTCTCAAACTCCGTATGGTTCCTACAACTCTCCCTCCTGAAACCCTCACCTGCCAGGAAGAATTGGAAATGCAGCAAAGTCCAGGGGTCTAGATTATTATTGGGCCATCTGGCTCTCAGCACCTCTATTGACATCCACCTATCTCCTGTTATCAAATCTGCACTTCTCAGTAAAGATATGCCTCCCCACTCCCTAAGATCCGCCCTGGAGCAGCTCATAGGCAGCCGGGGGTTATTTAATAATGACGTCATAGGAGTGGGCCAGGGTGCCACATCCTCCTGTCCCCTGTACCTCTGGAAAACTCTCAATGTAGCGGATATTGTAGGGTGTGTTTTAGCTTCCCTTAGGGGTACCTCCCTGTTCCAGGGGGCCACGTTCAGGGGGATTGCTGCCAGTGCTCTCTCTAGTTGAACCCATCTCTTCGAGCCCTGACGCAGCTGCCATTCACATACCCTCTACAAGTGGGAAGCCACCCAATATAGCTTTATATCTGGCATTGCCATCCCTCCCTGTCGTTTGGGTCTGCATAGTAATTGCTGCTTTAGCCTAGACGTTTATTTCTGCAATGCAAATCTAGAGAAGGTTTTGTTAAGGTCCCTGAAGAAACACACAGGAAGCATGATTGGGAGGGTTTGGAAATGATACAGCAGCCTAGGCAACACCGACATCTTGATAATATTAACTCTGCCCATCCAAGAGAATGTGGAAAGTCCCACTTCTCCAAATCAGTTTTAATCCTTTGGGCTAAGGGGATAACATTTAAATGGAAGATGTTCGGTAGGTAGGCCGGCAGCTGCGTCCCCAGGTAGGTTATTGCCCCGTTCGCCCACTCGTCTCCACCAGGGGGAGTGTCACATTCAAAGCTTCTGATTTACCAAAATTGATCTTAAAGAATGAGAGTCTCCCAAAAGCCTCTCCGTCATGAGCACTGGGAGGGATATAGAGGGGTTCTTAACAAAAAAAAGGAGATCATGTGCGTAAGCAGCTACCTTGTGCGTCCCCTCAGGGGTCTCTAGTCCTTGTATGTCCCCGTTTTCCCGTATCTGACACAGGAACGGCTCTATGGAAAGGGTGAAGAGGAGGGGTGACAACGGGCAGCCCTAGCGGGTCCCGTTGCGGATGTGCACCGGTTCCTATAGCCGGCCATTCACTCTTATCCCGGCTGAGGGGAAAGTGTATAAAGCTTCTATAAACCTCCTCATCATATCCCCCAAACCCACATGCTGGAGTGTCTCCCCCATGAAAGCCCAGCTCACCCTATCAAATGCTTTTTCCGCGTCAGTAGAAAGGAGCATTACCTGGGTTCCTGACGTCTTAGCCTTATGGATCACGTTTATAGCACTCACCACATTGTCTCTAGCTTCCCTTCCCAGAACAAATCCCGTCTGATCTAAGTGCACCACCTGTGCTACCACCGGAGCCAACCTATTAACCCTTTAAATGCCAGCTACGTAAAATTCACGTAGCTGCCTCTCCTGTCGTTAAACGCCAGCTACGTAAATTTTACGTACCTGGCTTTCCCCCCTGCTAACTGGCAAAAAAAAAAAAGACACTCACCTGACCCCCCGTTTTATTCGGCCGGGTCTCCTCTTTAAGATGGTGTGCTCCGATCGTCCGTCGGACCTCCCCCGGCTGCAGGGGAGGGCCCGGAATAGGGTGCCCCCCCCCGTTTCAGCTGCCACTGGCTTTCCTGTAAAAAAAAAATAATAAAAATGACATTTACTTACCTGCGTGTGAGCTGGCTCCCGCCGACCCTCCTCTTCACCTGGGGGGCCTCCGATTCCCCCCCAGGACTTACGGATCTTCAGGAGAGAGCCCGGGAGGCTCTCTCCCCTTTCCTCCTCGATGGCGGCCGCCATCTTGCCGCTAAGCCCCACCCCCTCGGCTAACGACGTCATCACAGCCCCCGATCACCGGCTTCAGCGTTCTCAGCTGTCAGATGCCGGTGATCGGTGCCCGGGGAAGGAGGTGGCAGGAGATCCTCTGATCTCCTGCCTCCCCCTTCTCTGGATGCCGATCACCGGCATCTGTCATCAGAGCGGCGAGGGACAAGAGCTTACAATCGGAGGTAAGTACAGTAAAAAAATTTTTTTTTTTTTTTTAATAAAATCATTTTGTGTGTGGTCTTTTTTTACAGTTAACCCTTTGTGAGCTGATAAGGGGTCTATGAGACCCCTGTACCAGCTCACAAGGCTCTGGGTCTGGAAAGTCACCTGCGGGCTAGCGGGTGACTTGTCATTAACCTCAGCCCCCCATGACCTGCCTCCCCGAAGGCCAGGGGGGGGGCAGAAGGGCCGGGGCCACCAAGTGGCTATGCGGGCTAGTAGCCTGCAGGGCCAGGGGCCACCGACGCTGGCCCCTGCGCCCTGTTCTACAAGCCCCCATAGCTGGCCTGGGTCAGTAACGCTCGGTAGGGGGGACCCTACGTCATTTTTTTGGGGATTTTTAAGGGTTTTTAACCCTTAAAATTCCCCCCAAAAATGGGGTCTCCCGATTTTGGATGCCCCGGGGGGAGGGAATGGAACGGTCCAGGAATCTTATAGATTCCGGGGCCGATCAGCCCTGGGTGTTGGTCCACTTTAACCCATTGTGAACTTGTAAGGAGTCCATGAGACCCCTGTACCAGTTAACAAGGCTCCGGGGCTGTCAAGTCACCTGCGGCTAGCGGGTGACTTGCCATTAACCCCGGCCCCCCTATTACCTGCCTCCCCGAAGCCCAGGGGGGGCAGAAGGGCCCGGGCTGATTTAGGCGGTGCGGGCTTGTACTTGGCAGGGCGGGGGCCACCAAAGCTGGCCCCTGTGCCCTGTTCTACAATCCCTGCATAGCTGATCCCTGGGCTGGTTATGCTGGATAGGGGGGCCCCATGTCATTTTTTATGGGAATTTTTAAGGGTTTTTAACCCTTAAAATAAAAAAAAATGGGGGTCACCTCCCCCCCGGGAAGGGGAACCCCACACCAATTTTTGTTCTTGATTTAACCCTTTATAGTGTGGATTGTAGTTGTATTTTATTTTTACATGTTATAAAGTGTTTTTTCAGTTTGGGGGGGTTTTCTGAACAGTAACAGGGGACTACCGATACATATGTGGTACCGTTGTAATCGGGAGAAATGGGACTTTCACATGCAATATGGTTTTCTTTAATAAAACAAATGTTTTATTTGAAGTAAAGGAGAAAATTTTCTAAAAAAAAAAAATTATTTTGTTTAATTTACTCAAAAATATTAAAAAAAACAGTAAAAAAAATTACAAACAAGACATTTCATGTTAAAGCCTAAACTCTGCGGCAAAAATAAAATATATAATTTTCCTGGAAATTCCTGCAAAAATCACAGTTAAGCATAGCGCAAAATGGTGAAAAATGACCTGTCAAGAGAGGGTGACAAAGGCTCAAGTAGGCTGGCAGTTAAAAGGGTTAGTAGTACCTATGCATGTTGGGTATCGTTCTGCTCGGGGGATTTTGTGCTTTCAGATTTAGCTTGTTTTTTCTTGTTTGCATATTGAAATTTTAGGAAAACTCATTTTTTATTCTGCTTTATTATACATTTTTTAAGGAAACCCTGTGCGACCAACGAATTCTTTGAGGGATTACTTCCAGAAAGATGGGCCCACTACAACATGCTGGGTATGCTTAGAAAGCTTATCATGTGTACTTTCAGGAAATATATGGTTTGTGGCAGGTATTCCAAATGTAAAGGGTTTTTTTGGTAGAAAAAGCGCAAGGTGCCACTTTGTCTGCAGAGCTGAAATTTTCAAGCAAAATTACCGTTGTGCACAAGCTTTACTTTGGGGTGTCTGGCAACTCTTCCCTTGACAGTAGCTATGGATGTTGGGGGATGTTGCTTTTTTAGATTAACTAGTTTTTTTTTTTTGTATCTAGTTTTCTTTAGAAAAATGTGGCTTTGATTCTGCTTTTTTATCTTTTTTTAGGGAAGCTCTGTGTAACCAAAGAATACATTGAGGGAGAACTTCCAGAAAACTGTGGCAACATCAACAAGCCTGGTATGCCTAAAAAGCTTGAGGTGTGTACTTCCAGAAAATATATAGTTTGTGGGGGGTATTTCAAATGTAAAGGGTTGTTTTTATTGAAAAACTGCAAGGTGCACATAGCGCTTAGCATAGCTGTATTTGATCTGAAAATCTCTTAAAGCGCTGTTTCAGTTTGGAGTAGTTTCCTGGGCAGGAAAGGGCATCTACCAGTACATATGTGGTGCCGTTGTAACCGGGAGAAATTGGGATTCCACACACAATAAGATTTTATTGACAAACTTCAATTTTTTATTATTTTTGCACATATCTCACCCCAAAATATTAAGAATACACTTAAAAAATGACAAACAAGACATTTCATGTTAAAGCCCAGACTCTGCTGAAAAAAACAATATATAATGTTTCTGGGAAATCCCTTCAAAAATCACAGTTGAACATGCATAGCGCAAAATAGTGAAAAATGGTCTGGCAACAAAGCCTAACAAAAACTCCAGGTAGGCTGGCGGTTAAAGGGTTAAACAGTATTTTTGCACAGTTTCAGATCTGTATTGAGGAGGGCGATGGGCCTATAGCTTTGGCACGCTAGTGGGTCCTTGCCAGACTTGTGCAAAACCGTAAAATGTGCCTCAAGGTCCCCAGGAGAGAAGGTGCCCCCATCATCTGAATCTGCTATTGTATTCCAGGCTTTCACTACATGTGGGCCCAGTATTGGTAAAAAGGTAGCCACCTGGCCCCAGGCCCTTTCCTGCTGGGGACTGTTTCACAGCTTTTGGTAATTATTCTATGCTGATCAGGGCCTCAAGTGAGGTTGCTTCCTCCTGGGGTATCACTGGCATTCCAGAATTGCCTATATAATCCCCTAGTTTACTTCGCTGCCTGCCCACCTGAGTACCCGGGGATAGATTGTAAAGATTGGCATAATATGCTCTAAAGGTGTCCGCTATTTGTTTCTGCTATAGTTTATCTAATATCTCGGCTATGAAATTTTGGGAGCGTTTTTGTCTCAGGGCCCTGCTGAGCAGTGAGCTGTTTTTGTTCTTATACTCATAATATGCTCTCTTACATCTCTTTGTCATATATTTTGCTTTAGTTAGGAGCAGCGTGTTGAGAGCTTCCCTTGCCTGTGTCAGTTTACCCAGCACTCGCACCGCCTCCGACCATTTATGGGACAACTCCAGGCATTTGACCTTTTCCATGAGTTTCGCTATCTGGGCCTGCTTCCCTTTCTTAATTCTAGTGGCATGTTTGATCAGGATACCCCTTATAACACTCTTATGTAACATAGTAACTTAGTATGTAAGGCTGAATAAAGACTTTAGTCCATCCATTTCAGCCTGTTTAACTCCTTCCAGTGGTCTAGCAGCCATAGCTGGAAATGTTATTACATGCCAGGAAGGCATCAAGGCCACTTTTGAACGCTTTTACTGTATCCTTCATAACTACCTCCTCTGGCAGCGAGTTCCATAGTCTCACTGCTCTTACAGAGAAGAATCCCCTCCTCTAACCTTAGTGGATGCCCTCGGGTTATAGTTACACTCCGAGGTATAAATAGATTGTGGGACAGATCTTTGTATTGACCCCGAAAATATTTATACATAGTTATTAGATCACCCCTCAATCATCTTTTTTCTAAACTAAATAAACCTAACTTTGACAATCTTTCAGGGTACTCTAGTCCCCGCACTCCTTTTATTAACTTTGTTGCCCCTCTTTGAACACGCTCCAGTTCTGATATGTCCCTCTTAAGCACAGGTGCCCAGAACTGTACACAGTACTCCATATGGGGTCTGACCAGTGACTTGTACAGGGGTAAAATGATGCTCTGGTCATGAGCACCTATGCCCCTCCTGATGCACCCCATGATCCTATTTGCTTTGGCAGCAGCTGACTGGCATTGATTACTACAGTTGAGCTTATTGTCAACTAAAACCCCTAGGTCCTTTTCCATTGTTGTTTTACCAAGTGTTTGTTTATTTAGTGTGTAATCATGATACAGATTTCTCCTTCCCATGTGCATAACCTTACATTTATCTGTGTTAAACTTCATTTGCCATTTAACTGTCCATGCTTCCAATTTATCTAAATCTGTTTGTAGCTGCCTGCTGTCCTCTTTTGTTTTAATTACTTTACACAGCTTAGTATCATCTGCAAAGACTAAGACTTTACTGTTTAATCCATACCCAATGTCATTTATATATATATTGAGAATTGGTCCCAGAACTGACCCTTGTGGTTCCCCACTAGTAACAGTGACCCGATCTGAGTGTGTACCATTGATAACCACCCTCTGCTTCTGATCATAAAGCCAATTTCTGCACACGTTTTCCCCTAGCCCAAGTATTCTCATCTTTTGTACCAGCCTTTTATGTGGCACAGTATCAAATGCTTTAGAAAAGTCAAGATATATCCAATTACTCCCCTTGATCCAATCTTGAACTTACCTCCTCATAAAAGCCGATTAGGTTTGTCTGGCAGGAGCGATTCCTCACAAATCCATGCTGATATGGAGTAATAAGGTCATTTTTCCCAAGGTGCTCCAGGATAGTATCCCTTAAGAAACCTTCAAACAGCTTGCCCACCACAGATGTTAAGCTTACCGGTCTGTAGTTCCCAGGTTCCCCCCTAGTTCCCTTTTTGAATATTGGCACAACATTTGCCAAGCGCCAATCCCTCGGAACAGACTCTGTAGTTATTGAGTCCACAAATATTAGAAATAATGGCTTGTCTATTACTGTACATAGTAGAGAGTAGAGTATTACAGAGTAGGTTGTAGAGAGGATTTTACAATTAAGCAGACTCAACCCCCCTTTGCGTTTGTTATGGTCCCTCCTAAACACACAGTAGCCCTGTAGATTTACTGCCCAGTCATAGCTTTCATCCAGCCAGGTCTCTGTTACCCCCACTATGTCATATTGATCTTCTGTTATTATCAATTCTAGTTCATCCATTTTATTAGTCAAGCTTCTAGCATTTGTAAGCATGCATTTCAAATGCTTATGATAATTTTGTATATTGCCCTTTTTTCCTCCTAGATGTGCTAACCCCTCCCCCCTCTCCACTCCCAGTTTCATGGCTACACCCACTGTCACTTTCTTTCCTAACTTCCCCTTTGCAACTGCTATTACCCTCCCCCCCAGTGCTTAGTTTAAACACTCCTCCAACCTTTTAGCCATCCTCTCCCCCAGAACAGATGCACCCTCCCCATGAGGTGCAACCCATCCCTGCCAAAGAACCTGTAGCCCACTGTGAAGTCGGCCCAGTTCTCTAAGAACCCAAACTCCTCCTTTTTACTCCAATTTTTGAGCCACCTGTTTACCCCTCTAATCTCCCGCCGCCTCTCTGGTGTGGCTCTTGGTACTGGTAGTATTTCTGAGAATACTACAGTTGAGGTCCTTGCCTTAAGCTTACAGCCTAAGTCCCTGAAATCATTTTTTAAGGACCTTCCACCTACTTCTTCCTATGTCATTTGTGCCAATATGCACCATGACCGCTGGGTTCACGCCAGCCCCTCCCAATAATCTGTCAGCTCGCTCCGCTGCACGCTGTACTCTTGCCCCAGGAAGGCAACACACTGTTCGGCAATCCCGGTCTTTGTGACAGATTGACCTGTCTGTTCCCCTAATAATAGAGCCACCCACTACCAGTACCTGTCTTGCCTGCCCTGTTCTCCCATTTCCCCTCCCTTTCTTACTGGAGCCGACAGATGTGTCTTGCTGCAGCTGTGCCATCCCTGAGCTAACATCCTCCTCATCTGCCAACCGGGCAAACTTGTTTGGAGGTGCCTGTTCAGGGCTAGCCTCCCTATAACTTTTACCCCTACCCCGCCTTCTAACTGTTATCCAGCTAGCTTCCTCATTTTCCTGCTTTTCCTCTCCCCCCATACTACCACCCTCCCCTGACCCATGTAGTGCCAGATCAGTGAGATCCAGACTCTTTTGCATGACAACAATGTCTCTCAGTGTTGCCAGTCGCTTATTTAGATTGTGAATGATGGCTTTCAAATCAGCAATTCGCAGACATCCGGGGCATAAATATCCACCATCGACCGATTGATCAAAAAGTGCATACATAGCACAAGATGTACACTGAACAGCATTGTTAGGCATGGAACCTATTGTATCAATTTGTTGGAACACCGAGTGAAGAATTTACAACACTTAAAATAACAATCTGAAATCAAAGGTAGATACTTACAGCTTCAGCACTTCTGCTTGTAACTTCTGCTTGTAACTCCTGCTTTAACTCACCACTTACCAAGCAGCCACTTACAGAGTCAGCCTCCAGGAGCAAGCTCCACGAGCTGTACAATGGCTTATAACACACCTGCTTCAATTAGGCCTCAATTAGGCCTCAGCAGGAATCCAGGAGAAAGTGGAAAAAAAAGCTTTTTTTTTTCCTTTGTTTAAATTTGTGCCAGCATTAACACACGGATTCACAAAAATATAACAACTACAGTTTGTTATATTTTACTTACCAAATGAGCCCAGTTTGCCAAAGCTTACCACAGGAGTTCCTGCTTTAACTCACAACTTACCAAGCAGCCACTTACAGAGTCACTAGTTCGTCTTGGAGGAGAGATTCAAACAAGACTGAAGTGGACGTGTCCAAATACACACCTTTCTTCAAAAAGGAGCACCAATATCAATATGGATACAAAATTCTTTATTATGAAAAAGGAGATACTATTAAAATACACAAAAACACACTGGACAATTAAAATCACATGGATGACCCCATGGTCACAATAATATTAATGAAAAAAATCCCTAAGGGGAACAATGCATCAAAAGACCCTATGTGCGCTTATTAGATCCTATTATAACAGTTATTTTATGCCGGCATAAAAATTATATGTGTAAACCCTCAAAGTGTACAACCTCTAATAAATATCAACTCTTAACAACAATACCTCATATGTGAAAATGAATAAAAAACTAAATTCCACAGAAAATATATTGGCAGACTCGCCCAGTTCAAACAGTTATAAGTGAATGGAAACAATAAAGATATACTCAAAGTGCACGTGTGCGTGCTAAATGACACCAGCAAACCTGAATATTCAAGAATAAAGAATGGCACATAGAGTCAGCATCACAGGGTCATCAAATATAAATCACCGCGCCCGCAACTCCCATGTTGCTTCAAGGTGAGGGTTTTAGATTTTGAGGAGAGATTCATTAAGTCTCCATGTCAGTGGTGGATGGGGTCTCTTCACTATGGCTATAACCAGGTATATTGGGGCGTGGTCTGAGAAAGTAATGGGATATATCCCTCTGCCCTCCACTCTTCCCAGCAAGCTGTGCGAAACCCATAAGTAGTCTATCCTGGAGTATGTCCCATGTACCTTTGAGAAAAAGGAGTAGTCCTTGACTGAGGGGTTAGAAACCCTCCATGCGTCCACCAGCTGCATACTATGTAGTTTTTTCCTAAGCGTCCTGAGCGCGGACTGGGACAATGCAGATTTTCCTATTGACGAGTCTAGCAGGGGCTCGATGGCTAAATTCAAATCTCCTCCTAATATTACCTCTCCTTCCGCAAACCTCTCCAGCCTATCCAGCGCTTGATTGAGGAATTTAAGCTTTCCTTGATTGTGCGCATAAAATGAGGCCAGCGAATATTTCCTCAAACCCACAAGCCCCTTGACCATTACAATTCTTCCTTCCTCGTGTCCCCATCCTTCGTGCACTGTGAATGGTAGAGTTTTTGCTATCATAATTGCCACTCCCTTTCTTTTCCCACCCTCCGCTGCGCAGCTGTTGAACGCACATGGAAAATCTCCATTACATAACCGTGGGGGCGCATTTTTTTTTTAAGTGGGTCTCCTGCACAAATACGATCTTTGCTCCCTGCCTCTTCAATTCCTGCCAAAGAATAGCTTTTCTCTGGGAAATTGAGGCCCTTGGCATTGAGTGAAACAACCTTTGTCACGTTCATTTCTAGTTAGTGGAAGGAAGAAGCGGGGAGCCCACAGATAGCTAGGGTCTTGCCCGTTAATTCAATTCAGGGACTATCCTCGATGGTATGTTAGTAGGCCTGGGAGATAACCACTACGGCAGTCAGGGGCAATGGGCCCACGCACATAGAGGGGTCAGGGGTCAACACGAGAAGATGTGGAACTGGGGCAGCAGATCAGGGGTAGGGTAATGGGGGATTAAAACAAGACTAGTGAATAGTCAACTGGTGTCTCGCCAAAGGCACCGCAAATGGTGCCTTTTATCGCAGAGGGGTGGGTATATTGGCCTGCACCCTCAGGCTAATTAGCCCTTTTTTTTCCTCCCTTCTGGAAAGGCCAAAGATCTTTCCAGAGGGGTGCACTAGAAAAAACTTGAGGGGTTTGGAGGACTAGGTTCACGTTCGGTGCCCGGGAGATGTACCATGATTGCCTGCTTCCCCTGTACTCACGAGCGAAACCCTCAGTACCGGAGAAGGTACTCCTCTGGCATCCCTCAGGTGTAAAGCATCTACCCAGCAGCTCACGTGAACCATCTCCAGGAGTAACACAATCTGAACACTTTCAGTAACTATTTTAACCATAAAGATGCAATGCCTGAACATAAGTCAAAAGAGATAAACACTTAATGTACTCACCGAATTCCCCTACTCTCCATCACTTCAGGGGCGGCCGAGGGGGGAAAATCCCCCCCCCAGTCCCCAACAGCCAACGGTCATCAACGGAACCCAGGTAGGGGAAGGCAGGCGAACTGTGTGGAAAGTTGCTCTGGACTGTCTGGGTTCTCCAGTCATCCATCTCATATCAGCCCCCCCAAGATCTCCCCCGGGGGTATCTTGATGCCCGCCCCCCCACAGCCCCCCCAGCCCCCCCACAGCCCCCCCCAGCGTGCCACCTCAGCTCCATTGCTCAACAAGGTTTATGTAGGAGATCCGGGGCGCTGCGGGGGGGGGGCAAATGGTGGAAGGAAAGGTGCCAGGACCCACGACGGTAGAGCCAGGGCAACCCCTTCGCAAGCTCTCCGACCCCTTCCTCCTCTCCGTCCTCCGCAGGGGCCAGCACCCGGGCACTGGAGCAACTATCTTGCGTAGATTGTCAGCTCCGGTACAGTACAGCCTGGCACTTCCACTGCCTCCGACTCCAAGAAGTGAAACAGATCCAGGAGTTGCCCCGGAGATTTAAGCACAAAGCTGCTACCATTTCTCCAGGCTATTTGCTGAAATGGGTGGCCCCATTTGTATGTGGCCCCCGGCTGTTGCACAGCTTCCAGAAGGGGGTTGAGGAGCTTGCGTATTTGTAATGTCCGTCTCGAGAGGTCCTGCAGGAGGATTACTTGTGAGCCCTTGTACGGAATGGGGCCCTTTTCCCAGGCCTGTCTGATAAGTTCCTCCTTTATTTTAAAAAAGTGGACTCTGCAGATGATATCTCGGGGTCTGTCCAACTCAAGGGGCTTTTTTTTGGTAAAATATTTTGGATAAAAACTTTTTTTATAATTTTTAATAAAAAGTAGTATTTATAAATGTTTAAAATGTTTTAAAATATTGTAAAAATTTTACAACTATATACATAGCAATGGCAGGACCCAGAACATTATTCATCTTCATCTGTGGTCCCCAACGAGTTGCGCAGCTCCTGCATCTCGGCCACCAACGCAAGGACCCTGGCACTCATTTGTGCCACTCTGGCACGTGTGGTCCCTGTATAAAAAAGAAAAAAACATTATTTGTTGGCAAATACATGTTTATCAGCTGTGGATGGAATGTTTATTAGGTTGCAAGCTAACTCATGAGGCCATGTGTCATTAGGCTAAGGAATTAATGAAAGGAAGAGGGCATATGTAACTATGCTAAGGAATTAATCAAAGGAAGAGGGCATATGTAATTATGCCAATGCCGTTGACTATGGCTTTAGGTATCTTGGTGATCATGTCAATTCCCACATACTCAAAATAATGACATTACAACTTACTTCGTTGGTGGCCGAGGTCTGCTTCGGGGACCACCCTCCGTTCTGGGACCTGCCACTGCTGGGAAGTTGAGGTTGTAGAGACATGTCAAATAGGGTCACTTCTAATGTCTGAATCAACAGTAAGCAAATGACAATTTGAATGTGTGTGTGACATCACCCACTGTCAGAACCCCGGGTTTGGCTGATGCCCGGCTGGTGGCTGGGGTATATTACCCCAGCTGCGGTATCGGTAGCCACCAGCGAGTGTCAGCAGAGCTCTGGCTGCTCACCCAATCTGCAGATCCACCTGCCACCAGCGGGTGTCAGCAGAGCTCTGGCTGCACACCCCATGTGCAGTCCCATCAGCCACCAGCGGGTGTCAGCAGAGCCCTGGATGCTCTCTCCCCATCATCTGATGCACCTGGTGTGAGGAGCTATTTAAGTAAGATCGGCCCTCCACCTGGTGCAGCAGGATTTCGTTTGTTTGGTTACTTGTGTCTGGAGTTCTGAACTTAAGTCTGTACCCGTTCCTACCGGAGTCTGGAGACTGCCGGCATCTGTCATAGGCCCGTGGGTGAGTGCTCCAGCACCTTAGGGTATCTGTTTTTTGTTATTAGGTTTTTGTTAGTGAGCCTTATTTTGTATCTGAAGTTAAGATATTTTTGTTGTTGTTTTTTCCTTTATTAAAACCTTTAAATACATTTTGGTTGTTGTGTCATTGCTCTGGCCAAACTGTCTGCTCCCTGGCCGAGAGTTCACATTAGAGAACTCCTCGGCCCTGACAGAATCCTGCTGCCACCCACCTGGCCAGAGCATTGCGCATCTTGGGACCTGTAGTCCCTCTAGCTTTTGCCAAAGTCCGTTCCTAGCCCCCTAAATGGATCCTGGAGTGATCAAAAAGTTGCTTTCATTAACGGAAAGCCATGCTGATGCTGTGCAAGCATTATTTGTTGGATACTCTAAATCCATGTGCCTAGACATGATAAATTTTATTCATTCTTTGATTGATCAAGGAGATTTTGATTTCCCAGCTGCTCAACCCCTCATTAAGATCCTGGTGGATGTAGCTTTTGAAATAAATACTCCTTTGCCGCAGGTTAAACAGACCTGTTCCATTGAACCCAGTGTCCCTGATCAGTCCGTTCCTAGCCCCCTAAATGGATCCTGGAGTGATCAAAAAGTTGCTTTCATTAACGGAAAGCCATGCTGATGCTGTGCAAGCATTATTTGTTGGATACTCTAAATCCATGTGCCTAGACATGATAAATTTTATTCATTCTTTGATTGATCAAGGAGATTTTGATTTCCCAGCTGCTCAACCCCTCATTAAGATCCTGGTGGATGTAGCTTTTGAAATAAATACTCCTTTGCCGCAGGTTAAACAGACCTGTTCCATTGAACCCAGTGTCCATGATCAGATTTCCCCATCTCCTGTCCCTTTAGCTAGATCTGTAGGGTCTAGGGGTTACTCTGAGGAGCTGCATGCTTCACCTGGGGCCTTGACTCAGGGGCCTGCTGCTTCCTCATGGAGCCAACCTGTGCTTACTGCTAGAAGCCAGGACCCTGATTCCTGGTTCTATGAAAAATCTGACGATGATGATCCTGTCTTTGAGATCCATGCCACTGATTCTGACGATGCTTGGACCGATTTTTCTGATGAGGATGGTGTGGTCGATGCCAGCCTGCCACCAGAGCGTCCCATGGTCGATGCCAGCCTGCCACCAGAGCGTCCCATGGTCGATGCCAGCCTGCCACCAGAGCGTCCCATGGTCGATGCCAGCCTGCCACCAGAGCGTCCCATGGTCGATGCCAGCCTGCCAACAGAGCGTCCCACTGCGAGTCAGCCGCCGCTGGGCCCCACCGCGAGTCAGCCGCCGCTGGGCCCCACCGCGAGTCAGCCGCCGCTGGGCCCCACCGCGAGTCAGCCGCCGCTGGGCCCCACCGCGAGTCAGCCGCCGCTGGGCCCCACCGCGAGTCAGCCGCCGCTGGGCCCCACCATGAGTCAGCCGCCGCTGAATGTCTTTTTAAAATCTACATTGTCTCTGTCCCACAGCGAGCCTGCAGCCGGGTCCCACAGCGAGCCTGCAGCCGGGTCCCACAGCGAGCCTGCAGCCGGGTCCCACAGCGAGCCTGCAGCCGGGTCCCACAGCGAGCCTGCAGCTGGGTCCCACAGCGAGCTGGCAGCCGGGTCCCACAGCGAGCCGGCACCCGGGCTCTGCTACCAGCCGGCACCCGGGCTCTGCTACCAGCCGGCACCCGGGCTCTGCTACCAGCCGGCACGCGGGCTCTGCCTTGACCCTGCACCCGGGCTCTGCCTTGACCCTGCACCCGGGCTCTGCCTTGACCCTGCACCCGGGCTCTGCCTTGACCCTGCACCCGGGCTCTGCCTTGACCCTGCACCCGGGCTCTGCCTTGACCCTGCACCCGGGCTCTGCTACCAGCCGTCACCCGGGCTCTGCTACCAGCCGTCACCCGGGCTCTGCTACCAGCCGTCACCCGGGCTCTGCTACCAGCCGTCACCCGGGCTCTGCTACCAGCCGTCACCCGGGCTCTGCTACCAGCCGTCACCCGGGCTCTGTCTTGAACCCGAACCCGGGCCCTGTCTTGAACCCGGGCCCTGTCTTGAACCCGAACCCGGGCCCTGCCTTGAACCCGAACCCGGGCCCTGTCTTGAACCCGAACCCGGGCCCTGTCTTGAACCCGGGCCCTGTCTTGAACCCGGGCCCTGTCTTGAACCCGGGCCCTGTCTTGAACCCGAACCCGGGCCCTGTCTTGAACCCGGGCCTTGTCTTGAACCCGGGCCCTGTCTTGAACCCGGGCCCTGTCTTGAACCCGGGCCCTGTCTTGAACCCGGGCCCTATCTTGAACCCTAATCCGGGCCCTGTCTTGAACCCGGGCCCTGTCTTGAACCCGAACCCGGGCCCTGTCTTGAACCCGGGCCCTGTCTTGAACCCGGGCCCTGTCTTGAACCCGGGCCCTGTCTTGAACCCGGGCCCTGTCTTGAACCCGAACAAGGCCCTGTCTTGAACCCGGGCCCTGTCTTGAACCCGGGCCCTGTCTTGAACCCGGGCCCTGTCTTGAACCCGAACCCGGGCCCTGTCTTGAACCCGAACCCGGGCCCTGTCTTGAACCCGGGCCCTGTCTTGAACCCGAACCCGGGCCATGTCTTGAACCCGAACCCGGGCCCTGTCTTGAACCCGCACCCGGGCCCTGTCTTGAACCCGCACCCGGGCCCTGTCTTGGATCCGCACCCGGGCCCTGTCTTGGATCCGCACCCGGGCCCTGTCTTGGATCCGCATCCAGGACCGGTGAAACTTGGCCAACTATTTGGATCCCTACCCCTATGGAATCTAGCTCCTCAGTGGATCCCGGAGGTGGGATTAATACCCAGATTTTGGACATTTTATTTCATGGACTTGAGTTTGTTTTGTTGGTCTTGCTCTCTGGGGAGAATTTTTTAGTTCAGAGGAGCGTTCAGGAGCCCGTTCCTGAGAGAGGGGGTAATGTCAGAACCCCGGGTTTGGCTGATGCCCGGCTGGTGGCTGGGGTCTATTACCCCATCTGCGGTATCGGTAGCCACCAGCGGGTGTCAGCAGAGCTCTGGCTGCACACCCAATCTGCAGATCCACCTGCCACCAGCGGGTGTCAGCAGAGCCCTGGCTGCACACCCCATGTGCAGTCCCATCAGCCACCAGCGGGTGTCAGCAGAGCCCTGGATGCTCTCCCTATCATCTGCTGCACCTGGTGTGAGGAGCTATTTAAGTAAGATCGGCCCTCCACCTGGTGCAGCAGGATTTTGTTTGTTTGGTTACTTGTGTCTGGAGTTCTGAACTTAAGTCTGTACCCGTTCCTACCGGAGTCATAGGCCCTTGGGTGAGTGCTCCAGCACCTTAGGGTATCTGTTTTTTGTTATTAGGTTCTTGTTAGTGAGCCTTATTTTGTATCTGAAGTTAAGATATTTTTGTTGTTGTTTTTTCCTTTATTAAAACCTTTAAATACATTTTGGTTGTTGTGTCATTGCTCTGGCCAAACTGTCTGCTCCCTGGCCGAGAGTTCACATTAGAGAACTCCTCGGCCCTGACACCCACCTTCTACATGTACCTCCTGGGCCTGATCTGCTGCAGTTCCTGCTCCAGATCCTTCACCCGCTACCAAATCATCTAGAAAAAAAGAATCCACTTTTGTTTAAATAGCATGTATGTGTGGTTACATTAAGAGTCACATACCAGAGGCTAATGGCTCCGTCGCTTGGAACGACTCCCTGCCCACGCTGTGACGCCCCTCCTCTGTAGAAAGGTCCAGGGGCTGGTCAGAGGCCGCTACAGAGAAGGGGTAGGAACGTCGCCCTGGAGATCCACCACCTTCACTTTCTGCTGCAGATTCATGCAGCACTGGTCGGCCTGTACGCCTCCGGGTGCGTCGGATTCGGTACTCTATTTCCAACACTAGAAAAGCAAAGCATTTATAAATAAAAGCCTACCTTCTGTATTATTTACATCTATTTTAAACATAATTTGGAAAATTGTCAGCGCGGGCCTATGTATTAATAGTTTCACTGTTGTTACATCACTTTATTAATCATATACACTTCCTTCTTTGTATTTATACCACTTGGGTTTTAGCTGTACTTTCGTCTAAAATACTTGATCTGGGGTCAGGGAAGTGGACTTTGATGAAACTGCTGATACATGTGAATGCACATGACTAATTTGCATAACAAATATATTTAGGGCCCAAACTGAACCTTTTTTTGCACATGTCCCAACAGACCCACACACTGATGGAGGAAATCCAGGAGATAGAGGAGGATGCCAGCTTGATGGGACCTTCAGAACTGACCCCCCTGGAACCTAATCTGCCACTGTCCCAACATGCTACTGCACCAAATCCTCTGCAGCAGAGTGAAGCTGGATGCATGCTGCCAGCCCATCGTGGGCAGCAGGATGAGACTGAGACTACAGTCCCCAGTGGTAGCTCTGCTACAGAGGATTTGCCGAGCACATCTGCGACTCTTGCTCACCCTAGAGGTCCAGCATCTGCAGATGCTCAAACCCAGGGAATTGGTAGACGTAGTCAGCAACGTCGACCAGTTTCCCAGGGGAGGTGTGTGCCGATCCTGGAGTCAGCGTGGCGCCATGACAGCCGTTTATTTCGGCAGGTGACTCAAAGAACCACAGAGCAGCTTACTGCACAATTAGATGAATTAAATATTACATTCACCACCATGCTGACTGAATTTAGGACAAGCAACAGCCACATGGCCACCTTAAATAATAATTTCACAGCCATGCTCGAGGAAGTTCGAACAAGCAATACACATGTTGGAACAGTGGCAGATTATGAATGCCACACATGCCCAGATGATGTGCCACCTCCAAGGCTCACCACCAGGGTTTTATGGGCAACACCCATTTTACCAGCTATTTGACCTGTACCTGCTCCACATCTTTCCTCTACATCCCCACTGTATTGACCTGTCTGGTGAGCGCTATCAAGATTGCCTTTTTTATGGCTTTGCTTGTATGATTTTTGCCCATATAGCTCATTAGAGTGCTGAGATATCCCACTAGCCAATGCCTGAGCTAAAGCCTCACTGAAGCTGCCGCTCAAGCTGCCACACAGCAGGCTTTGGCCTAATGAAATTGTGTCTGGCTCATCCTGTTTGTTGGCAAGATTGGGGGACATTCTGGGCTGGGAAACTACTACCTTGAACCATGGCAAAGATTGGACTGGACTTGCATTCGGACTGGGGGTTATTGTTTGGGTGGGCCACTGACTTACAGGCGTGGATGTGGCATAGGTATGGCTGCTTTCCACCTGTGCCTGTGGCAAATGTGGCCAAGCAGGAGAGGGTGTGTATGTGGCCCTATGTATTACTGGCCAAATATTCTCATGCAAATGGTTGCTCGCTATGTATGTTTATTTTATTGGTTATTGAAACTCCGGCCTGGAATGCGTTACTTTAAAACTCCTGGATGTGGGCCATTGCTAGGTGCCATGAGTCTGCACCAATGTATATTTCTGTTGTACTATGTATGTACATGAAGTATGCGAGTGCGCTTCAACTCCAAATTTTCATATTTCAATAAAATATATTGACTGTGACTTTAGCTGTTGTTGATGCATTACTGTTTGGGTTCTTTTGAGATTACTGAAGGTTTTTCAAAACAAACATGGCAAAAAGAATGCATGAGGCTCAGATTCTGTGTCAATATTTTAGTAATTAATTCATTACTATTTTTTTTAAATAAAATACAAAAGCCTTCACAAAGGCAAATGAAAGTAAAAATAAACAATTACATGCAACAAACAAACACAGGAAAACTGAATTAGGGTGCTTATCAAATTGGCCCGAACAGCTTGGCCAGAGGCACTAGGTGTGCCACGGTAGTTCTCTTCTGGGTCCTGGCTGAGTGGAGAGGGGGGGGCAGATCCACATACCGGGGGACATGCTGCATTATGGCAAAGTTGTGGAGGACACAGCAGGCCAGTATGATATCGATAACCTTGTTGGGGTCATACTGGAGTGCCCCCCCGGTATGGTCCAAACACCTGAAGCAAGTTTTTAAGAGGCCAAGGGCCCTCTCCACAACGGCCCGGGTTTTGCGGTGCGCCCGATTGTAGGCGCCCTGGGCCGCATTCTGTGGCCGAAGGATGGGCGTCATCAGCCAGGAAAGAAGCGGATAGCTGGAATCCCCTGAAAGAATAATAAAATACTTACATAAATTACACATTAAAAACAAAAATTATGGACAAGTGGTCGTTCACCCTGACTAAGAGCCTATCTTATATTTTAGCCACACCCTGTACATACAGATTGCTCACCTAAAAAAACAGCCTAACACCATCTACTGCATGTTCTGAGCCTTTAAACATCAAAGATGGCGGCTGAGGGCAAATCAGGCAGGCTGCAAACAGGAATTGGCTTAGGACTGTGAGGACTCATAAAGTCAAGAACAGAATTGCAGCCAAGGGTGGGAAAGAATAATAAGTAAGTTACTAAAAACTAGAAATATATTATTTTTAAATGCTGGGAAAACAGTTTTAAGGGTTTGTGCTTTGCTAAAGATCATGGTTAAGGTCCGATTTAACATGTCATCAAGGGGTAAAAACAGCCATAGGTTCAGATATGGGTCAGAAACTATATTCATAGGCATACATTATAAAGTGAATGACGTAATTAGCGCTAACTTACCAAGGAGCCATCCACCAGAGAATTCTCCGGACTCAAACCGAAGGTATAATCCAGATCTTTGCAAGATGTACGCATCATGGGATGAGCCTGGATACCCAGCGAGGACACTAAGGAACCGCATGTCTGGGGCCACCACTGCTTGGACATTCAGTGAGTGGCCCATTTTGCGGTTCCTGGGAAAAAGAAAAAAAAAAATTAGCAAGGCAAGGTAAACTACTCAAACACTAACTCCTAACACCCTTCAAAAAACATGTTGGCCAATACAAATAACACTAACTAAGTACATAAGTCGTTTTTAGAAAAAAAAGGATATGTATGTTGGATCAAATAAAGATTAACATTCGAATGACTAATTAAGGTCCACATGAAAATGTTTGGCTTTGGCCGACATTAAAAACATTGATGAAGCTATACACGGTCAAATCACAGGGACAATTTTCAAGGAGGGATTAAGCTATACACTGTAAGCTGTTTCATAGGGACAATTTACAAGGAGGGATTAAGATATACACTGTAAGCTGTTTCACAGGGACAATTTACAAGGAGGGATTAATAAATAGTTACAATACAGTTTGTCCAAACTATATAACAAAATGACCGATTGAACTTACCTATAGATGTACTCGTCGGTTGCAGGACGAACCAATGCAACGTGGGTGCAATCAATCGCACCCATGACGTTGGGCATGTCGGCGATATTCTAAAAAGCCAACTTAAGCGCGTTCCAGGCTACCATGTCGTCCAGAAATAAAATATATTTCTGACTAATGGTAGCCATGCCATCCAAAAACTTGGATAGCGCGTGGCTCAGCGTAGGCTGGGAGATCCCCACGGAGAGGGCACCCAGCCTCTGGAACGAGCCGTTCACCAAAAATTGCAGGCAGCCAAGCATCTTGGTCATACCTGAAATTACTTGCATTTCCCTTGTGGTGCGGGCTAACCATGGCCGCAGCTCACTATACAACTTATGGAGAGAAGTGTGATTAAGTCTGGTCAGCTCGAACAACTCAACGTCATGCATGCGATCGATATGCATGTGTCGCCGGTGCAATCTTGCCTCGGCCCTGCTGATGCATGCAATGCCCAGTAGTTGAAGGCGCTCATATTCCTCCACAAAGCCACAAAACATGGTCAAAGCAAGGTAGCCGAGTGCAAAATGGTCCCGTAAGTGTATCACAAATGAAACGGTTTTATAGGGTGGTGGTCCCTCGGCAATCAGCTCTCTGAATGAGACGCAAGCCCATACCAATAATGTAAGTTATCTGAACGAATGTAAAATATCCGATTTTGATGGCAAAATGATCCGAACTAACTTTAGTTTCGTTCATCGAAAGCGCATATACGCATTAGCGCGAACGAACGAACGAACGTACGAATGGAAAAACAAAAAAAAATGACAAACACACACAAAAACATACACAGACAGCTACGAAAGTCCAGATGAATGTGTCTCTGAATCGAGCCTATTGTCTGAATCCACATCATGCAGACAGCCCCCTAGCATTTCAATGTTTAGCCTGTCAGGCAACACCCTATGTCTGATTGGTCCTGCATTCACAAATGTGAAGGCCAAACACCAACATCTTGCTTCTGTGGCTTACTGTGGCTTCCATTGCGGGGACATCTGTTAATAGCTTTAGCCTCTATTTCTGGGAATTATGGGACCTACTAGGAGTAACACAGGTTCACTGGTTCTTTCCCCTCTGGGGCACAGATGTGGACTGGGCTAGGCCATAATGTTGCTCATGCTGTGGTTAGAGGGTGCGGTGGCAGAATTAGACACAGACCCAACATGGCTTTACTTAGCTCAGTGGCTGCTGGCAAGGTATCAAGAAATGCTCCTGTTATACCTAGTGTGATTGTTCAGCATGACAAACACCCCACTGTTGCTGAGCAGGACCCACCTCTGTCTGACACCCCTGATGTTGCCCCTGGTTTATTGGAGGAGCGCAAGAAATGGGGGCAAAGTATGAGCCTGAGTTCAATCTGACTGATAACATCAAGCTGGTTGAGTTCACCCTAGCAAAAAAATTACACGTTTATTGACCAGGGAGTCATGATCTTAGCAGAGTGAGAGTTTCAAACTCTGGAATAGCTGATAGCTATGGTGCACATATTGTTTTAATTAACATGAGTTAAAATCTATTTTAAATGTTGTATCTCAAACTTTATTTTTGTGATCTAGCACAGCTGCAGATGCAGGATCAGATTTGGAGGGCCATTATGAGCCAGATTCCCAACACGATCATAACCAACATCTGGAAGTAAATGTGGAAGCCAGCACTAGTCAACAAGACATACAAAGCTGCAACTCAAGGCAACAGGAGGCTGTCTGTGAGTAGTCAATACTTGGCTATTTATGGATGTTGCTAACTTGCTGTTTATTATTATTATATGTTTTTTTATATGCTGCTATGTATTTGGTAAACCATTGGTCTCCTTTTATATGTTTGTAAGCCAACAGTGTCCAAACAGCAACACCCACAACCACCTGTTCTTTCAGCCAAACTGAAGCTATCTGTAAATGTAATCTTCATCGTCTATTCCAAATAAATCTGTTCATGTTTGCTGCTAACATGGCTGTTGACTTTATTTTAATTAATATTTTAAAATTATTTGCCATACTGAGTGAAGGTCACTATAGGCCACGCTAAACCAATGGCAGAACCTTCTATTTTGGTTTGGCTGGCCATGTTTTGATACAGAATAGTGTCTACTTTTGTTTTTTTTTAAGATTTTTCTTAAAATTTTGACATTTACCCAAAAACTTCAGATGAGCCCTTGTTGTCCTAAATTGGGGTGTGTGTATTTATACGCAGAATAGATGTGCAATACACCTATTGTTGTTGTTACATGTTCTAAATCAACCCCTTTACCACACAGGTGTGTAAGTGAGTCTTTGCCTGATAACTAATATTGATCATTAGTCACATATATAGCCATCTGTCCCTACTTGTCAATTATGATTAATTTCCATTTGTAGCCACAAAAAACCTAATATATGAAAACAAACTGTGCTTCTAGTGTTTTTGAGATGGTTATGTAATGTTGGGCTGTTGTTTACAATGTATATTCCCAATAACGTTTGTTTTCTTTGGATGTCATTCAGCTGGTTTGTATTTCATACCATTATCTGATGAAGAGCATCTGTCTGCACCACTACAGGTGTTTGAGCACTCAGGGAATGAGGCAACACAGGTGTGGGAACCGTGAATGTATAATAGTACTACAAATATTTCCACGTGTACATGTTGTTTGACTAAAGATTTAACTACCAACATCTAAATAGATGTGTGTTGCTTTTCAGGATGATCGATCCATTGTTTCAGGCTCTTACACAAACACCATCTGTAAGGGAGACAGCCGATGATTCAGGTGTCCCAGCAACCCAGCAACCCAGCAATCAGGATGAGCCTTGGTACATGATTTGAGTTACCCATAACACTTCCAAGACACTTTGTGAGAACTAATGTAGCAGAACTTAATGTATCTGAAAGTTTCAAAATGGACATATAGAATAGTTGTTCCCCTCACATGCATCATGGGCAAACCTAAAAAGACACACAAAAATAAATGCATGTGTATATGATGTCTTCACATATGGTGAAATATTTAATACATACAGTGTAACAGTTCTTTCTTGTCCATTTCTTAGCCCCCATTGGCGGTATTTGTGGAGGCAGAAAGAAGACCCAGTAGTGTGCAACTATATGAGCTGGGTACACAAATGCTGGATGCATACAATAGGCACCAAGGTCAAAGCCAAAGAGTGGAAGGCATTGAGCATCAACTCCAACAAATTCAAGGTAAAAATAATCCTGTGGCAACACAGACAGCACTGGCACAGAACCAATGGGCACAGCTACAACAGGAGGCAGCATGTGCACAAGGCCAACATGTGGCTATATTAGCAACAACAAGAGAATCGGAGAGAAATGGCAGAATTGCTGCAGGTACTCAACCAGCATGTGCAACAGCAAAACAAATTTTTCCAGGCACTGTTTGGTTTGGGTGATCGCCTGCCCACAACCCACAAGCACACAATGGCCAAACAACCACCACAACCATACCACTTGTTCCTCCAAGCTACCAAACCCTGGATGTTGTAAACCATGATGGTCCAACTACATATGGACATGATGGGGCATGGTAATGTTGTAAGTTGAAAAATTTTACCTTTTATGTGTTAAATGGGAAATGAAGGCATAGTATTTTTTGGGACAAAATACATACAAAAGAGCATAAAGTGAAGTTACATGATGAAACATACATCCAAACAGTTTAAAAATATATATTTTTTAATAAAATAAACCTAGAAATCTAAGGCCAACATGGCCCAAACCTACCAGAAGTGGCTGCACAGCAGCAAAATTATTTCTTACCCTCACCCAGCATCTTGTGATGCTCCCGTATGTAAGCTGGGGGAAAGAGGGAGAAACAAAAACCAAAGTTAAATACACCAAATACCAAATTTACACAAATATTTAATTTATTGCATATAACATGACACCACAAACAAATGTAGTCTATAGCTAACAATCAGTAAACATGGGCTAATGGGCCAAATTAATTCTTAGTTTGTTTCATTAAACTGATCACCAAGGCAAATACAATTTCAATACGGGGTATATGTTACTTACCATCACAACTCTGGCTTTGGCCCATGCTGCTGACTGAACTTCATGCTGGTGGGGACAAGGTAGGTCTTGGGGCCCAAGGGATGTGCCAGAAGGAATCTCAGGACTGTGAAAATCCAAGACAAAAACAATAAGAAAATGAATATGTTATCTGTGAAGTATGTTTTCCAGAAACAGGTTGGCATATGTGTTTATGTGCATGGTAATATTACCTGACATAGGCTCGGGCAATAATTCTGGAAGGGGTGTGGTGGATACAACAGGACTATTATGGCCTGAAACAATAAGAATAAAGAAATACAAAAAATTACACACATACTTGTCACTTTCAAAAAAGTTAAACAAGTAGATACACAAAGGCAACTCACCAGGGGATGAGGTGCTTCCCTCAAACCAGGGGAGGGCTGCGAGAGGAGGAAGTGTGGGCTTGGCTCCCCCAATTTGGTCCACCAGAGCCCAACTCCGAGGGGCTAGACTCCTCCACTCTTACACCCTCTTGCACCCTCATGGAAAGGTGGGGAGTCCATCACCTCCTCCACCTCAGAACTCCCCACCTGAGACTGCCCCTCCCAGTCACCAGACTCTGGCCTTTTACTCATTGGAGGAGCTGATGACTCATAAAGCCCCCACCTCACCGGCAGACTCCTCTGGGAAGTCCGGATCCTCGTCCCCTTCCGCCCCTGGATTATCCACCTTGCAATGGCACAAAGGACCCTCCCCCACAGCTCAGGGTCAGGGGGGCTGGGGAAACCTTATTGTCATGCTTGTGGAAGGGAGGCTGCTTATCTTTGAAGACCTTGATTGTTCACAGACAACAAGCTATGATGTGCAACATTCTTCACATACTGGAGGCCAGGTCCCGGCACTTGAAGTCCAACCCCCTTTGGCGGATGGACTTGGGCCGGAGGTTGATGTTAAAGCACATGTCCTACATGAAACAATACAAAGACAGAAAAACAATTAGAGAACTTATCAGTAACCAAAAAAAGAGTTATTTAAAAAACAAACATTTATGCAGGCTAACTGATGATAATGCTAAAAGAAGCAGAAAAAAATTTAACAACAGACAAACAATTTAACAAATAAAATGCTAGACACATTGCTAAGATCTCTGTATTTGTCAAAAAAAATCAATTAAAAAGTTGCCACAAGAGGGCTGAGTCTGGAATCAAGTTAAAGGGACAACACGGCACCAAATACACATAGCCAGAATACATGTGGAAACAACTATGACAAAAATGCATAAGGCAGAAACAGAAAATAAAGAAAAAAGGCAACATAAGTAAAGACACATCCACATAAAAATAACAGATGCAGCAAACACACAAAATACACTTACCTTAATAATCTGTTGGCCCAAGGGTCCACATGCTGGCTGCACGTCTTCCTGGGGGGGGGGGGGGGGGGCAACCTGCCTCGGACCTGCTGAAAGTGCTGCTGGGGCTGCTGGTTTGCCAGCATTTTGGGTGGGCCATCTTATCACTGTAGAGGTAAACCGGAAGTGTACAAAGTGAAACTGAAAGTAGAAGCAGTAGTGGAGCTTCTATGAAAGTGTGTTTACCTCTGAAAGCAGCGCTATTTGTCCATATTTGGGAGATTGCTAGGTAGGTGTGAATGCTAGAAAGCAACTGCAGTATTTACCATAGAAAGAACGCTGCACGGAACAACACATATCGCCATCTCTGAATGCCCGAAAGGTGGCGCTGGAGCCTAGATTTATGACCACAGAACACATCGCTAGCATGGGCGCTGTAGAAAAGGGGGCGCTAAGGTGTACAACTATAGGACACTAGAACACAGTAAAAATACATGGTCTGACATTGGGGGCATGCAAAGCCACTGTCA
The DNA here is from genome assembly GCA_027917425.1 of Gastrophryne carolinensis. Taxonomy (NCBI): domain Eukaryota; kingdom Metazoa; phylum Chordata; class Amphibia; order Anura; family Microhylidae; genus Gastrophryne; species Gastrophryne carolinensis. The sequence goes on along the minus strand of CM051239.1, from coordinate 222,432,289 downwards.
CTTGAAGGGCAGGCACAAATACGCTAGTTTATAAAAAAAAAACAAAATTAATGTGTGTAAAATACATCCCAAGCAGGCCAAAGATACATAGTTGAGTAGAGTAATGAAAAATGCTATGCAGAAGTTGTACAGATAACATCACTAAAGGAGCAATGGAAGTCTATGGGAGAACCCCACAGAGCGTCTGGTAGGATGTGGCGCTGCAGGACAGACAGCGTCTGTGCTCTGATGTCACCTGGTGCTAGTCTTAGATATAACACTACCTAACGCTGTTAGGGGCACGGGACATTTTGCCAGTCATAAATATGACTTTCAGCGCGTGTGCCGCTTATAAACCTGTTGCTACATAGCACAAGTGTTTCTTAAATAAACCCCTTAAACACACTCACAAGTTTGTTTCCTTTTGTTCATAGCAGTAATATCCTTTGACTGTAATGAAGAAATGCCAACCAGCACCAATTAAATACAGCGCCAATATTTTCTGCATGTATCAAATAATAAATAAGGTGTTGGCACCTATAAATTTGCGGGATAAAGTAGCACTCACTGGCACTAGTCTATTTTGATAATGGATTAAATTCAATTAATTATAAACCTTCAGTCTCAACTCCAAATGCTCATCGATAAACGATAACATGCAAACAGGGTGGCGCTTACAACTTCAAACAAATTAAAATTTGATTTAATGTCAACTTCAGTGCATCAATGTAACTTTGAGCTGAGAACACATTGAATGTCTATCTTGATCAGGGTGTTTATATAAGAGTTCTGACGGGCAATTATTATAGACTGCAACCTGTTTAGGAAGGGTCTTTTTTTTCTTTGACCGCTATTATAGCGGGCAATTGCTTCCTAGGCATTATTAGAGCATTCTTAAAGAACTGTTTTAATAATATAATTTAATATTGTGCATAGGGATTTTAATATGTTTTTGTTTTTTTTATTAGGATTGAATGTCGATTTAATCCTAAGTGTTTTCTAGATAACTCTTGAGGAATTTATTTTAAAGAGCATTTATGAGTACAAATTCTATTTATACAATCTAATATGTCATTTGTGGTTAAATTATGAATTTGTTCTTTTAAAAAAATATATATTTTCTATCTTAAAAGAGTGGGGTAACCCACTTTTACCTCACTAGTCAGATTGAAGACCCATCAACCAGACATCACATCAGAAAGGTTTCAGATCAATTCATCAATTTTACTATGAAAAACTTAATTACATACAAAGCATTAAAATTACACTTTTCTCCACATAATACATCACACAAGTATTCAATTAAAAATTTTGGTTGGTTTGGTTAGGCTTTAAAATGTTCTTATGTTGGATTCCTCCAATGCTTTTCACCCAACTGGCTTCCTCAGGGAGGATAATCCATCTTTAATGCAATTCCATATCAATTTATGCCTTTGGGGATTATAGGTCTTCTTCATGTATTTCAAATTTCATGCCTCTCTATCAAATAGAGTCTCTCTGCGTAATCCGGATAAACAGCCCTTGTGTATTCAGCTGCTATATTCTTGTTAAATCCCGTTGTTGTCTTTTGTAACCAGCATTCCTTCCACCATATGACAGGCCGATCTCCCGCTCTCAACTCCTGTACTGCTGTATTTGAGATTAATCATTTATTTATAGATTTGATAAAGATTTAATTGTATGTATGTATGTATGAGGAAAATGATTTTCTTGTAAGGTGGCCTCAATGTGGTGCTCTTGTTAGGATTCAAGATATACATTGAGGGAAAGAGTTATGTTCTTGAACAAATCAGGCATTAGGAGGGAGTCTTAAAAGACTGTACACCCCCTTCTATGTCTTGATAATTCATGTGAGAATGAAACACATTGTAATTGAGAAGGAGATGCACTAGTGATGTCAGCTGAATAGGAATGAGGTTTTGTTCCGGGAAAGAGAGCAATGGGGGTGCCGAAACTTGCCGCTGTCTGTGTCGACCATGGGATCAATAGCGGGAAGCCACGTTGATTACACCGGTCCCTGCCTATTATAGCTGAAAACTACTAAGATTACCCTTCTAATTGCCATATTAAATACTTAACCATAGTAACAGTATTACACTATGGGAAGTTTTCTTTTATGTGACATATAAAGGCGTGTTGGTGAGAAATAAAAGCTTTCATTATAAAAGCGGGGATTACAAGAACTAAAAGGAAAAAGCCTAGAAGAATTAATTTAGCTATTCCTGGTGAAATGTATTTAAAGCTGGAGTGGGTAATTAAGGAATAAACCACACAAGTATGGCTAGCTGACCCTAAAGTGGAAAGCTCAAGATTTCTGGTAAGTTAAAGTGCACCAACACCCAGGGGTGATCGGCCCGGGATGAAACCCCCCCAAAAAAACCCAAACTCCTTACCTGATCCGCCGCCGCCGCCTCTAGGCGTGCGCACGCCCGCGCCGGCCATCTGTGAATGGCCGGCGCGGGAGCGCGCACGCCGAGAGTGACGCGTGGGAGGTGGCGGCGGACGCACTGTCTTGGACGCCGCTGTCACCCGCTTGGACGTTGGCGGGGATTGGACGGCGCGGTCACGTGGGAGCGGGGAGAGGTGAGTTTTTTGGGGTTTCTGGGGGGATTCAGAGAGCGGGACACCCCCGATCGGGGTGCCCCGCCGAAGTGGACCAAAATCCAGGATAGTCAAAATCCTGGGTGTTGGTCCACTTTAAGTATTGGTGGTGGATCTATGCTCACAGCTTAATGTTGCATTAATGCATTGAAGGTGCATCAATTCAGTTGGTTTGAATTTGGGATCTCCACCCTGTTTGGATTTTAATTCAGACTGATTATTTAACAAACTGACAAAAGGTGTGGCCGCTCCAAAGCGTCCGAATATGCTATCTGTGATGCCCACAGGACACCAGCCTTCTGTAAGCAGACAACCCCCAATCTCCATCGCCGCTTCTGTCTATAGTCAATCCCACGTTTGCCGGGATGATAGAAATGCCTCACCGGACACAGTTGCCCCCAGGTCGTAATAGGCGCAAAGGATGCCTGCTTACGGTGAAGGTCGATGATCAGCGGGGGTATCCCAAAGCCGAGGTCATACACGGGAAGACAGTCCGGATGGTGCATCAGAGTACAGGGATGAGACAGGTGCGTAGTCAGGGTTAAGCTGGGAGGTCAGAGATCGCAGGGTATCCAAAGGGCAGACAGGTTTGAGGTCAGACAAAGCAGAGGTCGGTTCAGGCGGTGTCTAATGGCAAAAAAAGGCATGCTTTATAAATGAGGCTCTTAATGTCTTGTAATAGCTTTCAAAAGAAAAAAAAAGAATGTTTGGGTATTTTATATAGGTTCCATATACATTTTTTGGTGTTAGTTTTTATGTGACATTTTTGTGTTTTTCTGCATTTGGGGGTTTACTTTTATTGTTAGAATCCATGTAGTAAAGCTATAAAAAATCTGAATACAAATTAATAAAAGCCTGTTTAAGTAATATTCATTATTTTTATTTAAGGTTATTTTCCCAAGCATTGCTTAATGAACTGCACATTTCTCTGGCTGAATAATCTCATATTTTTAAAACATAAATCTTGCTCAGTCATAACTTATAGCACTTGCAAATTTTGCTAGGATTATTAGAAATTTCTAACGGTACTATGTGAAGCATATTTATAAACTGGTAATTCCCTAATGCAATTGTTTAATAGTTTAGTTATATTTTTCATTAAAAGAGCAAATGCTGCTAAAAGAGCTATGCTCTGACTCCTGAGCTTTAACGCCTCAAAATTGGTTTAATATCAAAGATCCGATAGATGTAATTAGGTGATAATTTATTGTTCCCAACCAAAGCAATTTAGCACGTGGGACATTCTTGCTTTCTCATCTCAGGAGACAATTCCGCATGTTTGTGAATCATGAGAGAAAGCTGTGAGAGAATTCTCACTTCCATATTTAACAACTTGCATGACAGTTTACTGAATCAATTTCTGTGAGTGGTAAATGATTTTATTGCTAAAAAAGAGTCAACTAGCCCGGGTACCAGGCATAAGGGCCAGTAACTCAAGACTCAGAGGCACACAAACCTACAGTTTTTCCAGCCCTTATGCCCTTCAATATGGGATTAGGGCTCTTATCGATGGGCCCTGGGCTCTTCTGCACTCCCAGCGCTTCCAATTGGGTGTGTGGGTAATTGGATGGGTTACCATCAGAAGGTGACAGATCAGTCCGGGTCCCTTGGACCTCTTAACAGTTCACCCTAAATGTAAAAAACGCACACCACAAAAAACATGCAATATTCTAAATTTCACAACTTACCGTTCCCCTTCTTTTTTTTGTCCCCCACCAGGCCCAATCTTTCTCTGGCCTGATCAAGGTCCCATGCTAGGTCTTCCTTGAATCTTGGGGGCTCTTTGGTGTCTTTGGGTGTTAAATACTGGTGCCCACAGTGCTACACAGTGGGACACAGGTCCCCCCTCTTTTCATCCTGGCTAGAAGCCGGGCAGTCTCGGAGTGCAGCCTTTTATACAGAGAGGTGTTGCCCTCCCCATATAACTACATACGTTACAGGAGGTGAGGGGGTGGGGGGAGGCCATGCTTTTCTCCCTTTCAAATTGGGGTGGGAGGGGCAATTAAAAAAAAAAATATTACCACCCAAAACCCAAAAAAGAAAAGGGGGAGATCCCAGAGAGGCTTGACTTTATAATATAACAATGGCAGCACAGCTCCCAGGCCATGGTGATGCACTGTTTTTCAAAAGGATTCCTTTTAAAAAAGAGCCCAATTATATTTACAAACTTAAAATAAAATGAATATTCTTACCTTATTCGAAAATATATGTACTTCATCTGTAAATATGCCCCATCGCAGGTGATTTTTTGAACAAACATTAGAACAAATATGCTATTGCAATTTGTTATGTGTTAAAGTAAAAAGGCTCTCTCAGATGCAGATTTTAAATAATACCCAGAAGCCCACCCATAGGTAAACCGATTCACCAAATAATTAGCATGAGTCTCTGTAATGAAGGTGCTCGAACTCTTAAAGAATTTTTACGTTTTAGACTGGTGGAAGGAGCTGTAGAGAAGACGAAGTGAGTAGTGGATTTTTTTATGCTTACTTGATGATTAAGAAGAGGTATTTTTAATATAACTCAATATGATCTGAAATTTGTTTTTTAATTATTTTGAATCCTGACAATTAAAATGAAATACAAGTATACAATCCTGGAATGGAAGAGCAGAATAATTTCACTTTGCAGCACAGTCTTCCAGAGAAAAAGGAGAAGTATTAATAGGAACGGGTAACACATAGTTAAAGGTGATCTGGAGAAAATCAATCTGAACGTCAGCCTACATGCCATTGGCTACAAAATAGCCACCATGTCACAAGAAGTCTGTTGGTCTTGGCCCCAGAGCCAAGAGAAATCTTCTGTGTCCTTTTTCTCCAAAAAGCAAGTATGAGCTCTACCCTCCTCCTTGCTTGATTCAAACCAGCTCATGACGTCTCTTATAAGTCTGTGTGAATCAACTAGCATTAGAATGCAAGCATAACACTAAGAACACACACCTTATGTATGTTACATACATTGTAAACAATTTATATGTTTTAGAGATCAAATACAGCCATCACACTACAAACCACCAAGTAGATCTATATAAATATTAAAACATTGGGCAACAATCTATCTGGACTAGCAACCTATTGATCAATCTAATTAGGAATTAGGTTGAATCAACTTTCGGTTAGACCAATGTCCTTTTTAAATAAAATGCCTTGGTGAAAAAAAACAGTATAAAGACCCATTAAGTTGAGTTCTCCAAGCATAGCTAGACCAAGTCAGAAAGTATTTTTCAATGTCACTGCCACCAAGTCCATTTTCAAGTTCCACTGCATCATTCGATCAACTGTTGCTCTCAGAAGTATTACTTAGCCCATCCGATCACATTAGGGTTGATTCAGCACCGTGCCCTTATGCTTATGGTCCATGCGCTATCCATGTTGCATGCAAAATGTACTCATGTGCATGATTCAGGAACAAGGCATTTGTTCACTATTGCACTATTTTACAGCTTGCATGATAGTTTACTGAATCAGATCACTGTATGTGAGTTGTAAATTGCTTAACTGAGCCCAAACCAAAAAGAATAAGGGCTGGAAAACTTGCAGTGCCAGGCCAGGTTGCCTCTGAGTCCTGGGTTACCAGCCCTTATGCTTGGTGCCCAGGCTAGTTGACTCTTGGGGAATAAATGGTTTCATTAAGGAAATCCATGCTTGCATCAATTAGTGAAGTCGACATTTTACTCCTGCTTTCAAGAGCAAAATGCCATCTCCTAAAAACCTGTTTGCACACAGTTTCCAAAAAAACACTTTGAGTAAATGTAGGTGTGGGATCTGGCTTCATGTGCAGATTTACTAAAAAAAATGGCTCACAAAAAATGTCTGCTGAATCAGGAGTAAGAGGAAAATGTGAGTAAACAGGTGTAAAATGCCGGGCGTACAGTGATGAAATCGACCCTATTAAAACATAACCCAAGGCTCTGACTAAAATTGTACCTTGTGAAAAATGTGTTACAGTATGTGTAGAATGTGCAGCAGCAAGCCTTCTGTAACTCATCTGAGCCCCGCAATCCTGTTCCCTTCGGTGGTCCCTTTCAAATGGGCTATGGCCAGGGCCACAAAAAGATGGCTACTACTTCTATGAGCGAAGACACTCCTAGTGCCAGTTGGCTGTGCTGTAGTTCATTTGAAAGGAATGCTGATCGCCAATGGAAACATGATTGCAGGCTCAGGTAAGTTGTACAGTAGGCTTCCTGCTGCTGCACACTTTAGCTGAAGGTGGTTGATGGGCTACATAGCCGTTCGGGATCGCCCAACAGAACACAGCATTAGCCATGGATGTATCTTAAAGCGGACCTTCACCCTGAATAAGAGTCTATCTTATATGTTTCCCACACACTGTACATACAGATTGTTCACATTTAAAATCATCCTACCTGCATCTACTGCATGTTATAAGCCTTTAAACATCCAAGATGGCGGCTCATGGAGCATCAAGCAGCCTGCAAACAGGACATGTCTTCTGACTGTGTTGCTCTGCATTCTGGGATTGCTGTCCTTTCCCTGACCCCAACTCTGCTCTGTCTGAGCAAAGCACAGCTATAACCCGCCCCCCTGTACTTTATTCCGCTCGCCTCCCCTCAGTATGTGTGATGTTTCTGAGTCAAGATGGCAGCGCCTGTATCCTAGAGTCTGGAACAGAGTTGCAGCCCAATGGGGAAAAGAATAATAAGTGAGTGACTAAAAACTAAAAATATATTAATTTTAGATGCTGGTGAAGAGTTTTTTAAGGGTTTTTTCATTAAATGATGCTGAAGGTCCGGTTTAATTAGCATTTCAGAACATGCATAAAACTAACTAGAGGTGCAAAACCAGATCTTTCTAACTCACACCCCCATGGTTGCACATGCTACAAAGTCTAATTTGGATTGTAACCTGAACAATTGCTATCAATAGTTTTAGAAAAGTAGTTATCCAGACAGTTAAGTATGACATTATTGTTTATGCAGATAACATAGTGGACTTGCACTTTCACTCGTTAAACTTACTAAATTTTCAGTCACTTTACACCTGTGTAAAAGTTAAAATGGTAAATTTACTGCCATAGATTATAGCAAGGGCAAAATTAAAACTGCTTTTCATAAAAATGCTGAACAGATGCAGGAAGGAAAACACACTTATTGTTTATTATGATCACTTCATGCCCGTGATGAACAGAAAAATCTGTTCGCAGTCATAGAGTTTCCAGATATGCAGAAGTTTTATTTTGCAGCTGGACACATTTCAAAAACTAAAGACATTTAGTAATTTAAGTCATTTAAAGTAGTTTTCTGCAGTTTTAATAAGAAAAAAAACTATGATAATGATTACTAAGGACATGAAATAAAAGGCTTCATTTTCTACAACAGCTGCTAAGACAACTGCTGCGCAGAATTACTCATGTGGCTGAGAAGCTAGCACAGAGTTGTCTGTTACTAATGTAAATTGTGTCAGTTTTCTATAAACAGTTGCCAGACAACACAAAATGCCACGAGCAGCTAAAAGGCTAGGCATAAAACTGAAAATAAATTATAGTAATATACTTGTAGCTGTTATCTGCTTTTTTTATTAGAAAATGTTCCAGATGGATGGGAGCATTTTCATAACCAACAGAACAAGAGATCAACACAACTACAAAAATAAGCTGCAATGCAAATCAACACACAAAACTACTTTTTTGTTGTTTTCTGTAGTTTCTAATTTGTGTAACATGTAGCTGACAATAATAATATACACTCAATGTAAAATGTTTTATCGTGCACGTTTCGTGCACAACTTAAAATTTGATGGGGTTTATTCATAAAGAGATAGCGGCAGGTAGTGCCTCGTAGCGGCAGGCAGCATCTGGTAAACGCTGGGCGCTGTACGCAATACCACATTTATGAAAGCGATTCTGGTGAACTTTAATAGCGCCATGTAGCGTCACATGTATTATTACAGTGTGTGCTAAAATAGTAAGCAGGGAAGCACATTTTGTGCAGCCTCCCCTCCGTATCTAAAAAAATATTTCTAATGAAAACAAAAGCAAAATAAATATCCTTGTTATAGAGACAAAAAATGTGATACTGGAAAGAATTTACTCAATCAAGGTGCTAGAACAATGTGGGGCCATGCTAAATATTTAGTGAAGCAAGTTTCGGTGTGTGGGTTAAAATATTAGGGTGAACTGTAATCTGCAGCTCATTGAGCTTTTGAACTCCAACAAAAATGTGCAATAACGGTTTTGTTTTAATTTTTCCCCCAAAATCCTTGGTACCTGCAATGGGGCATCATTGAAAACAACAGCACCCTGTGGGGGATGTTAAAAAAAACTGCAATTTACTTCTGCGTAGCCCATGGGTTGCTGTGGCTTCCAACCTTTCAAACGACTATCCGTACCTCTTTGGAAAGTGATGTACATCACCTGTAAAATGTCCCATCACATGTACAGGTGATTTTTTGGGATAAATTAGAACAAACATTTTTTATTGCACTCAAGAGCTCAAAAGATGCAGGTTGCAATGCACACCCAATGTGCGACCGAAGTCAAATTTGCTTCACAAAATAACTAGCATTACTCCCATTGTATCTTTTCAAGTATAATTTATTTTTATTAGCCTTTTCATTAACCCTATTCTCTGATTGCTAACCATCATATAAATAGATGGCACAATACAAGAGCTCAGCTACCCAATATGCCAGAGACAGGTGTACATATCATTCCATAGACAGCACCATTGCCCACAGCACAGAATCTAATTTTATATAGTAGCTTTTTTCCCCATCACTGGCATTGTTACAATATGATAAGCAACATTTCCAAATAATTCTTTTTTAAACTTAAAGCAGTTCTAAACCTAACCCTCAGGCATCCAAGTTTGTGAAATAGAGGCATGAAATACAGACAGGCAACCTACCTCTTCATACTCCTTTGTGCCATAGAAAAAAACAAGAATGTGGTGTTAAAAAAGTGTATTTAGTCAACACAAAAAAATAAAAACAATTATTATTAAACCATAGTTTTGTGTTCATTGAATGAAGGTGTAGTGTTCAACAGTTTTTTTTCTATTGTCCTTTGGGACCACAGTTATTTATATTTCTGATATGCATTATTTATGGTTGATTCCTCTGTGCAATAGGCAATATATGCCCAATCAGAAGTCTATTGTGTCATTGATCATGGTGGCCTCAGGATCTAATTTTCTATGTAATTTGAGCATTTTATGGTGGGTAAAGACAATTTTCAGATATTCACTGCAATGAAGGGGGGAGTGGCAGCTCACCAGAACTGATGGCGGGAGCGCCACCTTGTCGGAGCTAGACAAAAAGAGAAGCCCAATGAGAGAGTGGTGCTGCGTGAGGTGCTGGGCGGTGAGGAATCTGCATTCAGCCTTTCAGGTGATTGCTGTTACTCCGGACTAGGAGCTATGGTCTGCGTTGGAGAAAAGGTGAGTATAGCTTTTTTTCATTTGCCTGAATATGTAATTTAACCACAGATGGGCTTCTCAAATTTGGAAATACTCATCTACCAATGACCCAATCATATTCACAATGACATGAACCTACCAAATAATCCCACCTCGCTAAATGAACTGATTATAAGTTTGTATGATCTCCATCATATAGTGTTTCATGTTTGTTTTGGTCCCTATGAATTTATAACTGAAGTGGCATCTTAATCAGCAACTGTTAAAAGGAACCTAAAGTTATTTTTTGATTAGAGGTCCACGTTAGAAGGGTGCTGTAGTTAGCTTAGAGCTCCTGACATTTGATGTATGTAATACCTTCCTTGTTTCTGTTGGGTAATTTTATTAGGAATCCTGTTCTCCAGGTATCAAGTGACAGGGAATGCTGCTCACAGCACAGTCATGCTATAGATGTTGCCAGGAGAGTCGATTAAAGTGGAAGTCCAAGATTTTTGTAATCTCCCAAAATAATAAAACAACTGTCCAGGGACAGAGGGACTTGAGTGAAAGGCCAGTCCCGACTGCTCCACAGATTGGGATAACTGATCTGCCACTCAAGGTCCCAGCTGGGTGCATGCAGTCACCCCCCCCCCCCCAAGAGTCGTATATTTGTCACTTCATCAATTAATTAGGCAGCAGAAACTGGTGGTACATATGCAGAGCTTTTCACCCCCCTCTATTACCTAGAACATCTCTCCATGAATAGCATAAGGGCAAGCAGGGGAAATGTCAGTAACAACCCACTTTCTGTGTATAACCTAGTAATGTGGATCTAGCCTGCTTCCTGTTTGACCATTGGCAGAAAGTTTGCTTACAAATAGTGAGTGGATCAAACCTGCAAAATTCTGATTCGTGCAGAATTTTTCACGTTCAGGCCACCAGACGAGAACATGGATTTCAAATGGAAATCCGTGCGTGGGTTTTGGCATTGGGGCAGAACCTGGAAGCAACCACAGTCATGCCCACTCTGATTGGCCAGACGAGACTCGTGACCGTATAAAAGGCATGGTCATGTGTCCGGCGCCATTGTGTGCTTTAAAGATGATGGGGGTGATACTGGCACAGTGTCTGCTATAAAGACGAAGGAGGGATTCTGCCACAGTGTCTGCTATAAAGATGATGGGGGTGATAGTGCCCCATTGTGTGCTATGAAGATGATGGGGGTGATACTGCCATAGTGTCTGATGAATTTTTCATTAGATACAATTTTTATCTAACGAGCAATAGCCAACTTTTTATTTTTTAATCGTATTTTTTCAGGTTTTAACTGTTTTGCTAAATGCAGTTTTAAAGTCATCCCATTTAACATTAAAACTGCTTGGGGGTTTTAACATTTTTTGGTAATTTCATTGGCATTTTAGGTTAGATACAATTTTTATCTAACGAACAATAGCCTGACTTATTACTTTTTAATTGTATTTTTCCGTTTTAAGTGTTTAACTAATTACACTTTTAAAGTGGACCAAAACTGCATCCCTGCTATTCCTTTAGAAGGCCGCATATCCGCACAAGGCATTTGTGAATGGTCAGCGTGGGCACGTTCCCTGTTATGTCATGACATTATGCTGTACTGATTCAGGGACTGTTCCCCATGTATTGTTTCTGCTTGTTTGTCTCAAATAAAACAGATTATACAAAAAAAAGTAAAATGTCAGACTATTGTTCCTTAGATAAAAAAAAGTATCTAACCAAAAATGCCAAAGAAATTGCCAATAGGTATTTAATACTCACAGCCTGCCATTTAAAGGAGAAGCTTTTTCTAAGGCCAGCCACTACAGACGGCATTAAGGTAAGGTTGAGGGCCTCTGATTTTCCATAATTCAACCTGAAGCTAGTCGGGGGGAAGATCAGGAGCAATGTTAGAAAATATTATTTTACAGAAAGAGTAGTAGATGCTTGGAACAAACTTCCAGCAGAGGTAGTTGAAAAATCAACAGTCACTGAATTTAAACATGCCTGGGATAAGCACACATCTATCCTAAGATAAAGAGTACATACAGTATACACATAAGGGCAGACTAGATGGACCGTATGGTCTCCTTCTGCCGTCAACCTTCTATGTTTCTATGTTTCTATGTTTCATTTTAAAATTACTCGATATCCCGAATATCTCAAATTCCTTTAAGACGAGGGGGAGGGACGTCACAGGGGCGGTTAGGTGCAATAGCAATTCATCTGCATATAGGGATAATTTGTGCTGTCTACCTCCCACCTCTATTTCCTTAATATCCGGATTATTCCTCAGGGCCATCGCCAAGTGTTCCATCGTGATAATGTACAGAAGTGTCGACAACGGGCAACTCTGACGGGTGCCATTGCCTATGGAGAAGGGGGCTGAGACTATATCATTTGCCAAAGGAAGTGTCAATTTGCGGGTTGAATGGCATATTTAAGTCCCCTCCCACTCTGATTATCCCTTACGCAAAGTCAGATAATTGTTTTAAAACATTGAGGTAGAATTGGGACTGGTCCTTATTGAGGCTGTATAGGTTCGCAACAGTATACATCTTTGTACATATTAACAGTTTCAGGAAAATGTATTTACAATTGGGGTCAATCTTGGAGTCTAGAACTTTGTGGGGTAGAGATCTGTGGATGGCTACAGAGGCACCCTTTGATTTAGCCTCCGGGTTGGGGGTATGCACCCAGGAAGATAAATAGCGGCCTCTAAAGTCGGGAACACATCCCTCCTTAAAATGTGTTTCCTGCAATAACACAAGTTTGGCTCCACATTTATGGAGGTTGTACAACACTTTAGATCTCTTCTCAGGGGCATTTTGGCCCTTCACGTTATAGGAGCATCCTTACCTGATGTTGCCCGAGGTGGTCAAGAGGGGTGTGGAGTACCTAAGGGGAGGTTCAGAGGGGGGAGAGGCCCATATCCTCTGCAAGAAAAAGGGAAGGAAAAAAGGAAATGTAGAGAGCAGAAGGTAACAACAGAGAAAAACAATCAGTAAAAAGGGAAAAAAAAAACTCACTGTCAGAGCAAAACACGGTTCTATCAATAATCCACTAGACACAGTAAGTTAACTAACCAGACTTTTTACTTTTTAATTGTTTTTTTCAGAAGGAGGTGTTCCACCTTCCAAGATTGCACGGCAGCTTCGCAAGAACCAGATGCAGGACCAGAGAAAGGATGTGGGGTAGGCTCTCAGCAGGATCCCTGGATTGCACGATCAGGATAACTTACACATTCACCAAGAAAATGCACATCGCCCCTACCACCGCTGTCATGAGGGTATTCCAGGCATACAGTTCCCATTTTTTATTTTTAGGGGTGATGGAAGCACAATAAAATTTAAACCGGACCTTCACCACAATTTATTGAAAAGCCCAAACCCTTAAAAAGGTATTCCCCAGCATCTAAAATTAATATATTTTAAAGTTTTTAGTCACTTACCTATTAGTCTTTCCCCCACTGGGCTGCAACTCTGTTAAGGACTTTAGGATACGGGCGCTGCCATTTTGATTCAGAAGTATCACACTTACTGAGGAGAGGAGAGTGGGATAAAGTACAGGGGGGCGGGTTACAGCTGTGCTTTGCTCAGACAGAGCAAAGCTGGGGTCAGGAAAAGGTCAGCAGTTCCAGAATGCAGAGCAGCACAGTCAGAAAGCACTTCGGTTTGCAGGCTGCCTGATGTTCCATAAGCCGCCATCTTAGATGTTTAAAGGCTCATAACATGGAGTAGATGCAGGTAGGATGATTTTTAATGTGAGCAATCTGTATGTGCAGGGTGTGGGAAACATATATGATAGACTCTTATTCAGAGTGAAGGACCACTTTAAGAGACAAGCGGAATTGCATTGGGGACACTTGAAAGACATGACACAGGTTTTGCAGGTGCAAAAAATGCATACCAAAACAATTCCAAATAGCCCAGGGATCCCATGGCACAGGCACCAGCCCCAAAAAAAAGTTTCCCCAAAAATTTTGATAGAAGTTGATAGATGGGACACTACCTGGCACTGGCATCAGAGGCGCTCTGATACCTGACATTCACCTGACAGTCATCCAGCACTACATGGCACTAATGCTTTTTAAATAAACCACTAAAACTTCCTGGGGGTTTATTTTTATATTTTTTGGTAATTTCTTTGGTATTTTGGTTAGATACAATTTTTATCTAAAAATCAATAGTGTTGAGGCGTGGCTTGACGATGGCGGTGTGAGGCCGTGTTGGGAGGGAGCTCCGTCATACAAGCAAACTGAGCCGAGGCTGAACGAGCGGCAGACACCCGCAAACTAAATGACCAGGCGGGGGAAGCAGCGGGGACCCGTCAAGAAGGGCAGATCCCACACTATTCCTGCCCTGTTTGGCTCCAGAGACATCGGGAGCGGACGGCCGGCGGCCGCGAGGGAGGAGGAGTGCGCACATGGATATGCAGCGCTGAGAGGAGAGGCGGATGCCGGTGTGCAGCCTCCGACGTCGGTCCCGCCCGGAGGAGGGCAACAGGGGACAGCAAGCACTCACCCCTACATGGATCCAGAGCAGCGGCGGAGTGGGGGCTGGAGGACGATAGTGACGGCAGACGTCCATAGCACGGCGGATGGGCAGGGGAGAACCCCCGGCGGCCCTCAGGTCGTCGCACAGCCTGCCCCCCCCCCCCGTGCAGCCCCGGGAGGTCAGAAGCACCATCTCCCACCACGTTGTGCCAGGCGGGGGACATCTCATGGGGAGATGTAGGAGACATCTCACCCAGCAGCAGCATGTCCGCTGCACAGACCAGGCAGCAGCAACAGCACTGTGAGGAGCCTGTGCTTGGAGGCCGGTGCAGCCCAGATTCCCCTCCGCAGAGCTTTCCCAGGAGCCTTGCATCCCCGCAAATAGAGGACTTACCGTCCGACGCGGGCTCCTTGACGGGCACCCCTTCACCTCCACCGAGCCCGCAGCCTATGTGGCAGTCCTGCTCGGCGTCCCCTCCCGTCTGTCGTGCGGGGGGCTTGATGCCCGTGGGGGAGTCCTCCACCCCGTGCTGCTTGTGGGAGGAGGACGCGGTCTCATTGGTGCGAGATTCCCGGATGAGGGATGAGCGGCCGGGCACCCACCTGGCCCTGGGACCACTCCTGCCGAGACAAAGGGCGACGGCAGCATCCATACCGAGCCCACCCCTTCACATCGCACCCAATATTGAGCTGTTTCCTCTGCAGGGCTTTCCGGCTACCATTCCGCTTGATCTAATTTCCCAGTCCATAGCAGAGGCGGTGAAAGTCAATATCACGGAGGCCCTGCAGGGGCTACCTACTGGTGGGGACTTCGACGGATATGTGTCCAGGATGGAGGGCACCATCAAGAGAGAATTGGCGGCACTACAAGGTTCAGTAGCTGAAGTTATGGAAAGAATGGATGGGGCTGAGGCCTCCCACAGAGCCCTTGAGACACGCGTAGCGGAACTAGAACAGCAGCAAGATACAAACAAACGTCTCCTGTCTGATATATTCCTTGCCCATGACAACGCAGAGAACAGGAGCCGTAGGAACAACCTGCGCATCTGGGGGGTCCCTGAGTCGGTGGAGCCACGGGACTTAGTGGAGGCGGTTACTTCTATTTTTAACGAGCTGCTGGGTGTGCCTGTTACCAATCGCATAGAAATGGACCGGGTGCACAGGGCCCTGGGCCCCCGGTCACAAGATCTGAATAGGCCCAGAGATATCATCTGCCGTGTGCACTTCTTCAAAGTAAAAGAAGATATACTTCGTCGCGCATGGGAGAAGGGCCAGGTCAGATACAACGGTGCTCAGGTGATCATCCTACAGGACCTCTCACGGAGGACATTACAGATGAGAAAGCTTTTGAAACCCCTGCTTGATACTATCCAGAGGCAGGGAGCATCCTACAGGTGGGGGCACCCGTTTCAGCTGCTGGTGCGTAAGGAAACCTGTTTGCCCTCAAAGCGCCCGGCCAACTACCTGACTTGTTTCACTTTTTGGAAGTTGAGAATGTGGACGTTCCGGATTGGACAGTCCCTGATTTGGCCGTATACAGCGGACGGCTGCCACAGCGTCCGGGAGGCGGCCCCAGAGGGGAAAGAAGAGGCATGAGGGATCGTAGACAGTGATCACTCATGGGCCCGGTCCCTGCGTGGGGCCCCCTGCCACCGGTGGCCTAATTCCAAAGTACCAACCAGTGTTGCACTTGCTAACGGGTTGGGCTGGTGGTGGCGGGGGTGCCGTGGGGGGACTGGTGGGGGGCGGTTGGTGGCCGGGGCGGGTGGCCCGTCGCCTTGTGACTTTGGCCTCGCCCCTCGCCCCGGCTGTGGGTCCCGGAATCGGGGCCCTCCCCCTGCCATATTTGCTAAGTTGTTGTTGATGTTCTTCCCTTCTGGAGGTAATAGAGCTCGATGTATATAGTTTGACTAAATTGATCTGCTTCGCGGTTGGGTCCTTGCCCCCCCCCGGGGTCTCCCCACTTGGGTAACTGCTGAATTGTGCTGCTGAGCTGGGTGACAACTTACCCCGCATTACCTGCTCCTCGTGCCGAAGAACTTCAGCACTTCACGCCTGGGGTATGCCTCACTGAGTAACTACAATCGAGATGCGGCTCCTAATCCACTGTTCACTGGCCTAGTCTTCCAACCCCCCTCACACTTGGTGCACCCCTCTGGGGAAGCCCTCCGGCCTCTTCCAGACGGGAATAGACTTAGCACAGGGCTTGGTTGCCCGTGGACGAGGGTTCTCCTGTGAGTCCCCGCCACTAAGTGCATATTGAAAAGGCACCATTTACGGCCTTTGCCCTCTGGCAAGTAGCCGGTGGACTAACTGCTAGTCCTTCCTTTTCCCCCCTTGTTATTGTATTATACCCTCAAACTCCTTTTTACCTTTCATCGTCCCCAGAGCCCCTCTTGTTGTCCTCTTCCCATCTCTCCCTCCCCCCCTTCTTTGGGGTGTGGGACCGGATAGGGGTCAAGTAGTGCCATAGCCCGGCGTCATCTGGCGAGCTCTACTCCTTATCTGTCTGCCTCCGCTGGCATGGCCCCAATTAAAGTAGTCATCCTGAACGTGAAGGGGCTTAATACCCCAGAAAAGAGAACCATCCTGGGTCAGGAGTTAAAAAGATGTAAAGCAAAAGTTGTGTTCCTACAGGAGACACATTTTAAAAGGGATTCAGCTCCTAAACTTTGTAACAAGCAGTTCCCTCACGTGTTCTCCAGCTGTGAGGCAGACACAAAAAAAAAGGGAGTTGCGATCATGATTGCAAGGGATATTCCCTTCATCTTACGGGAGGTCTGGAGAGATGAATCGGGAAGGGTAGTACTGACTAGGGATGAGCGAATCGATCCGGACGAACCCGGATTCGATCCGAATTTCATGAAAAATTCGATTCGGATCGAATCCGAATTTCCCCGCGATTCGATCGATCGAAGTTTTCCTGAAATTTAAAAAAAAGGCCGGCCTGGTGGGAGCCGAGGAGGCCGGCTACACTGTCAGCTGTGCAAAGCAGCTTCCGCCTCCCGCTGACAGTGCAGCCGGCCTCCCCGGCTCCCACCATAACGGCATGTAGCACACACTTACCTACATGCCGGTATGGTGGGAGCGGAGGAAGCTGGCCGCACTGTCAGCGGGCGGCAGAAGCCGGGTTGCACAGCTGACAGTGTGGCCGGCTTCCCCGCTCCCACCATGCCGGCATGTACACACTATAAAAACACTAGAAAATAAACTAAAATACCTGGAGCATAAAATAAATAGATAAACATTTAAAGAATGAATGAACAGTTAAAAATGTATTCACATATATAAAAAATCAAACATTGAAAGAATGAATGAGCATTGTAAAGGGTTTCAAGATGGTGCCAGGAGGCTGTGCTGTTGCACAGAGCTCCAGTCCTCAGGCTTGTTTGTTACAATGTATTTACCTGGGAAAAGGCAGTATGTATATGTAACAGATTATTATACAAATGTCACAAGGTATTGTAATTAAGTGTTCAGCTGTGCACCCGACTCTTCTGCAGAGATTCTGCACATATAAAAGTATTGTGTTTATACTCTATTTTGGATCCTGCTTGTGTGTGGAAAAAGGGGAATCATGTTTATAAATTCCGTATATAAATAGAAGTGTTATATTTGTGTGAGGGAACTTAGATTTAAATATATATATATATATATATATATATATATATATATATACCTATATATAGGTAAATGTTATATATATATATATATATATATATATATATATATATATATATATATAATGTATATATATATTTTTTTTTAAATATAAAAATATATAGTTACAAGCATAGGATAAATATAAATATAATATAAATATTATTTATTATAATTAGAAAGATATATAGATTAATTAGATATATAGATAGATTAATTAGATATATATATATATATATATATATAGATAGTACAAGTTGGTTTTGCGGATAAAGCGCAATTGGATAATATGAGCGGCTCCTACAGCAGGTGATGTGATTCCCAGGAAAAATTGTAGTGTGTTAATCAATTTCAATTTAGGTGTAGCCCTAGAAGGAAAAAGATTGGTGTAGGAGCGCTGTGGATACACAAAGGTTGGTTGAATCATTACATGTGATAGAATGTATTATCACAGATTAAAAGTAGTAGGATGATAACTTATCATGGAAAAAAAAATAAAGAAGTACCAATATGATATACTGAATATAGTGGAACATCTTAAATAATTGTAGATAATATAAATTAATAGTGGATAGTATAAATTAATGATTAAATAATACATTATTGATTGATCTAATAAATAAACAATAATTTTATTAAAATTTTGGTAGGGGGGCAATTCATTAGAAAGTTAGATACTATAAATTAGTGTATATTAATAGTGGGTACTGTAAGTTCATAATTAAATAATTAGTTATTGGTTGATCAAATAAAAAAAAAAATAGAAAATGATTAAATCATTAGTAGAGGGACAATTCATTAAATAATTAGATGGAGAGATGTAAATTGAAACTGGATAGACGTGAATAGATAGAATGGATATATAAACTAAGGATATGATAAAAATATGATAAGAGTATAAATATATAAATATATAGGTCATGGTGGATGAGGAATAAATTACTAGAGGATTAGTAAGAAGTAATTGATAAAAAACGATTTGATGGATATATAAAGTAATGATATTATAAAAATATGATAAGAGTATAAATATATAGATCATGGTTGATGAGGAATAAATTATTAGAGGATTAGTAAAAAGTAATTGATACAAAATGATTTGATATGATATGAAAATGATAAAAAGGTGGTGACATTAAGGATGTAAGGGTGTAAAAATGTAAAAGTTAATTAATTATGATTGAATAGTAATGTTAATGTTAATGGAAATAGTGTAGTCGAACATTGCGGTAAAGGAGTAAATTAATAAGTTTGATGAGTAGGGGGAAAGTCCAGACAAATATTTTCTAAGGAACAGATCAATATTGAAGGGGAACCAATCTAGTTAGTTGTTTTCTAAAAAGCAATTAAAATCCAAATCTATATTTTGTCCATGTAGTGAGAGTGTGTTTAATTCAAAAATCCAGAACTTTTTTGAATAAAATCCTATTAATAGGTTATCATTGTCTCATTATTTTATCTATTATTATTTTTTTACCTATAAAAAATCAATTTACCTATAAATAACTTATTTTATATCCACTGTTCACACATTCTTACATAATTTTCACTTATTTTATTCAAATTACCTCCACAGCCATATAAAGTCCATATTTTAATAATATATATATATATATATATATATATATATATATATATATATATATATATATATTATATTTTACTAATAATCCCATAGACTAATAAGAATATAAATTAATCCAGACATCTCTTTCATGTCCCACTCATAAATTACCACATACATTTTACTTGGATCATGATATTATATTATTCTCCTAATATTATTAATAGTGATGATAAAAATAATAATGATATTAATATAAGTGTTATTATTATTATTTTTTTCATTATATACATCCTCTAGTGCATAAACAATCTTTTCTAAACAATTTCTTTGATCACTTTCTCATTTTTTATCCAACTTCTATTAAATTTTTAATCATATCAATTTTATTCACTTTCATTAATTTATTCATTCTTATCAGTTCCATTCATCCAGATCTAATTCATCCAGTTATTTAATAATGTATTTATTTATTTAATTATTTAAACACTTAATCATTATAGAAAAAATATAAAGTCAGCTCTACCTGTATTTCAATCCTGTGGCGGTGAACAACACATGGGTCTGCGGCCGCGGAAGCTCACTCCGTAGACAATCATAATAAGAAATGTTGAGCCAGCCCAAAAATGTCGTAAAATCTTGTGCTTTTATTTTCTTCCATTACAATCAGTAATCCAACAAGTTCAAAATAATAGATATTTACAAGATGGGCCCTAACGCCAACGCGTTTCGGACAATAGGTCCTTAATCATGACATCTAATGGTAACAATGAGTAGAAACCTTTTTATCCAATACCATAAAGGGTACACTCCCACCAGTCATGCGCTCTCAGGATAACCTGTGGTCAATCAGGATAATTTTTCTGTCCCGGGCGTAACACCCGGGATCACCCAATTAACTCCATAGGATCCACATTCTTATATGGGATTAATAATCCCTATCTTTATAATAGTAGAGCACATGGCTGAATGGAGTTAAAATATAAAATGACCCCTGTATTCTTAAACTATTTTCTCTTCAAAATGCCTTCACTATACATTTTATCTTTATTTCATTAAATACACTACACAACAATTAAACTCCTATATATTAAAAAGCGGAGACATATTTTATTAAACGGCTGAGCTGTGTTTCACCTCAGTCAGCCACAGTCTTTACAGAAGAGACAGTAATATACTTCTGGTCAAAGCAAATAACAAACCGCAGATTGTAACAAGATGTCTTTACATTGTAACTGCTGTTGACATATTGATGTATCTCATTTCTACAGCTAAATCAACACTGCAGAGATGAGATACATTCATTCAAAGGGCTCTAAGAGCTGCTGCTACATTTCTAAAGGAGATTCCAGCAGAACTTGTTACATTTAAACATCACTTGTAACATTCAAAGATTACTAGTCTGTACTTGGCAGTCTGCCCAGACAGCTCCTTATTGAGTTTTACTCGCTCACATACAGAGGTGAATGAATGAAAGTACATTTAACGGCAAAAGGATGGCGGCTTTCTATGTCTTAATCTTTACATTATCTCTAAATTCCTATATTTTCTTAGTCTAGTTAGGCTGTAGTCATTTATTATTAGCAAAGCATTTTATGAATATATTATTTAAAAACATTTTAATATGTGAATATCATTATAATCTATATTTTACACTATTTTGTTCTAATAACCCTAACTCTCATATATACAATTGAATACTCCAAGTTTCATTCCATTATACTGTTATATTTCAGGG
The DNA here is from genome assembly GCA_027917425.1 of Gastrophryne carolinensis. Lineage (NCBI taxonomy): Eukaryota > Metazoa > Chordata > Amphibia > Anura > Microhylidae > Gastrophryne > Gastrophryne carolinensis. The sequence continues at coordinate 222,410,889 of CM051239.1, read as the reverse complement.
AAAGGGGGAAGCATGTTCTATTTCAAGAATAAATCGACATCCCATCGTGAGTTTAACCCATTAGGGATGCGTGTTCTGAGATGAAAAATCCAATAAACTTCTCTCTGAAGTAATTTCTCTCGGATATCACCTCCTCTTATATCTGGTGTTATTTTCTCTATCCCCTTGCATCTAAAACTGCTGGTATCCCCCCCATGTATGTCTCTAAAATGTTTACTAACATTGGAGGGGGAGGAGGTCATATGATCTGATTGTGCTCCTGAAAGATGTTCCCATATCCTGCGTTTTAGAGGTCTGATCGTGCAGCCTATGTATTGAATCTGGCAACTTTCACAGGATACCAAATAGACCACATAAGAGGTATTGCAATTAATGAAACTATTAATTTCATACATCTGTTTGGTAACCTGGGATGAAAAATGTGTGCCTCCGGCTACAAATTTGCACAGACCACATCGTGTGCCCCCACATCTATAAAAACCTTTGCATGAAAGCCAGGTTTTATTACAGGTGTCCCTTTTCTTATAAAGGCTCGCGGATAACTTTTGTCCTAAGGTAGGAGCCCGCTTACTTACCACCTTGATTCCATTACCAATAATCTGTTTCAATTGGGGATCGCACTGCAATAATGGCAAGTGCTTATAAATAATTTGCTTGATCTTGGAAAATGACATACTATAGGCAGTGTAGACAACAAGTGCTCTGTCTTGAATATGGTTACCGATAACCTCATTTCTTTGTCTCCCACCTCTACGTGGACTGCATATCTGATCCGCTTTCAGCATATTATCCCTCTTTTTAGATCTTGCTATTCCTTTGGCTCTTTCTAATAGATTCCTATTATAGCCACGTTGTGACAATCTATGTGATATGGTTTCTAGTTCTTTCTCAAACACACCCTCCTCAGTACAGTTCCTACGAGCCCTAATCATCTCTCCCACCGGGATGGCTTTAATAGTGTGGGAAGGGTGGCAACTCTCCGCTCTCAGCGTGGTATTGCCTTAATCATTATAACCAATTTGTTAATTGCGTCAACTATTTTTTTCACAATTATCTATTATGATAATCATTAATTTATTATATAATCATAATTATGATAATCATTTATTTATTTGAATCAATAGTACAATTAACTGTCACAATTCACAGTCCTCTATTTAAACAATTGATTATTTCATTCAATTCATTTTTGATTAACCATATAATTATAACTATAATACCAGCAAAGAAGACCCCGCCTTCACCTTGAAAGCGTCGGTGAACTGAAATACTCAAGTACAGCAGAAAAAAAGCCGGTAACCGGCTTTTCACTAGATAAGAGTATAAATATATAGATCATGGTTGATGAGGAATAAATTATTAGAGGATTAGTAAAAAGTAATTGATACAAAATGATTTGATATGATATGAAATGATAAAAAGGTGGTGACATTAAGGATGTAAGGGTGTAAAAATGTAAAAGTTAATTAATTATGATTGAATAGTAATGTTAATGTTAATGGAAATAGTGTAGTCGAACATTGCGGTAAAGGAGTAACTTAATAAGTTTGATGAGTAGGGGGAAAGTCCAGACAAATATTTTCTAAGGAACAGATCAATATTGAAGGGGAACCAATCTAGTTAGTTGTTTTCTAAAAAGCAATTAAAATCCAAATCTATATTTTGTCCATGTAGTGAAAGTGTGTTTAATTCAAAAATTCAAAAATATATATATATATGAGTATAAAATCGGTATTCAATAGTAATAACTAGTAATACAATTATATAAAAATGAATATAAACAGTGGTCAGTAGATGGAGTTATATTAAATTGATATGAAAGAGATATATGTGTATATAATTGTACCGGTGATATCATTGATGGTAATGCTCATAGAAAGGTAGCAATAAATTGATGAGTCTAGAGGTAATAGTTTAAATTCACTTTATATAAGTCATATATATATATATATATATATATATATATATATATATATATATATTATATAACCTCTCACTCCATCGATTTTCTGGCATATTCATATTCTCAAACTAATTAATTTTAAATCAATCTTAAACCAATTTCATAAAAACTATTTCAAGAAGGGGCGGGAATGCCCTTGCTGTCTTTTTGAACCAGGTGTTTCCCAGTGCTTGCTGGGAAATGTAGTTGTAGGCAGTAGTTCTATTGTCGGCTTTTCTTTGATAGCTCTATTGCCGGCTCTACTTTATTAGTTCAATTGTCGGCTTTTCCTTATTAAAAGCATAAAAAAACTTGGTAATGTTTTGTAGTGGAAATAGGACAAACCTTATGTATTTATTACTTAATTAACTGATGATTAAAATTAAATTGATGATTGAAAATAAAATGAAAGTCAAATGGAAAGGAATATAAGTTTCGGGGACTTGATTGTGGTCTGATTTATTTAGTTGATTAGCGGGAATTCGTTTTGTTTAGTTAATTGATAGAGTATGAATTTAATGGATGATAATAGAGAATTAATTTGGCGGATGATAATAGAGTATGAATTTGGAGGATGATTTTTGTGAATGACAGCTTGGAAAGAAAGTGGGCTCCTGCCTGCCGGCCCCGTCCGCTGTCATTCCAAGCTGTCATTACCTCCCCGCCCGCTGTCAGTACCTCCCTCTCGCCCCGCCCACTTTCTTTCCAAGCTGTCATTCCTCCCTCCCACCCCGCCCACTTTCTTTCCAAGCTGTCATTACCTCCTTGCCCGCTGTAACTCCTCCCTCCCGCCTCGCCCACTTTCTTTCCAAGCTGTCATTCCTCCCGCCCCGCCCACTTTCTTTCCAAGCTGTCATTCCTCCCGCCCCGCCCACTTTCTTTCCAAGCTGTCATTACCTCCCCGCCCACTGTCAGTACCTCCCTCTCGCCCCGCCCACTTTCTTTCCAAGCTGTCATTCCTCCCTCCCACCCCGCCCACTTTCTTTCCAAGCTGTCATTACCTCCTCGCCCGCTGTAACTCCTCCCTCCTGCCTCGCCCACTTTCTTTCCAAGCTGTCATTCCTCCCGCCCCGCCCACTTTCTTTCCAAGCTGTCATTCCTCCCGCCCCGCCCACTTTCTTTCCAATCTGTCATTCCTCCCGCCCCGCCCACTTTCTTTCCAATCTGTCATTACCTCCCCGCCCGCTGTCAGTACCTCCCTCTCGCCCCGCCCACTTTCTTTCCAAGCTGTCATTACCTCCTCGCCCGCTGTAACTCCTCCCTCCCGCCTCGCCCACTTTCTTTCCAAGCTGTCATTCCTCCCGCCCCGCCCACTTTCTTTCCAAGCTGTCATTCCTCCCGCCCCGCCCACTTTCTTTCCAAGCTGTCATTACCTCCCCGCCCGCTGTCAGTACCTCCCTCTCGCCCCGCCCACTTTCTTTCCAAGCTGTCATTCCTCCCTCCCACCCCGCCCACTTTCTTTCCAATCTGTCATTACCTCCCCGCCCGCTGTCAGTACCTCCCTCTCGCCCCGCCCACTTTCTTTCCAAGCTGTCATTCCTCCCTCCCACCCCGTCCACTTTCTTTCCAAGCTGTCATTCCTCCCTCCCACCCCGCCCACTTTCTTTCCAAACTGCCATTACCTCCCTGCCCGCTGTAACTCCTCCCTCCCGCCCACTTTCTTTCCAAGCTGTCATTCCTCCCTCTCGCCCCACCCACTTTCTTTCCAAGCTGTCATTCCTCCCTCCCACCCCCTTTCTTTCCAAGCTGTCATTACCTCCCCGCCCGCTGTCAGTACCTCCCTCCCGCCCCGCCCACTTTCTTTCCAAGCTGTCATTCCTCCCTCCCGCCCGCCCAACTTTGCGGCTGGGCTTTTTTTTTTCAAATGACAGAAAATCGGGGGGGGGGGGCTTTTCCGGGGGCTTTCCTGTGGCCATCCGAGCCCCTAGGGGGGATCGGATGGCACCACATGAAAGAGGATACCCGGCCAATTCGATAGAGGGGTCAGGTGAGTATTTTTGTACAGTTATTTTTTTACTAGCAGGGGGGAAAGTCAGGGGTGGTTAATAGCGATTCGCGCGAATAAATTCGGATCGAAACGATTTTTGTCGGAAAATTCGGCGAATCAGCCGAATCGAATTTTTCAAAACTTCGCTCATCTCTAGTACTGACCAAAGGGCTGATTAACCAAAAAGTGTATACATTGGCCTCCATATATGCACCTTATAAAGGCCAAATCCAATTCTTGAAACACACACTGGACAAGATGGAAAAGTTTATGGAAGGGGAGGTCATAATGGGAGGTGATCTCAATTTAACCATGGAGCCCCTCCTGGACTCATCGGTGGGCAGATCAGCGATCTCCCATCTGGCTCTGAGGTCCTTGAGAAAGAGGCTACATGGTATGCAGCTGGTGGACGCGTGGCAGGTCAGAAATCCCGGGGGGCGTGATTACTCCTTTTACTCCAATGCTCATGGGACGTACTTCAGGCTGGACTACATTTGGATCTCGCATAGTTTACTTAGCCTGGCCACCGGAGATGGGATATACCCAACCTCCTTCTCTGACCATGCCCTTGTGTTCCTAGACCTTGATCTCGTAGATAGACCACCACCCTCCTCGATGTGGAGACTGAACGAGTCTCTCCTTCAGGATGCGGTGGTGACGCAGGTCGTAAAGGAGGGACTAGAGACCTATTTTAGGGACAATGATAATGGGGAGGTCTCGCCACTAACATTATGGGAGGCACATAAGAGCGTGATTAAACGGACCCCGTCAGGGAAGGCCCCAGGACCTGATGGCTACTCGGTTAAATATTATAAAATCTTCGTCTCCTTGCTGGGCCCAGGCATGGTTAGGGCGTGGAATTCAATTACAGATCCAGAAGTGCCGGGCGCTTTCTCCAGTAGGGACCTCGAAGCCCACATTTCGGTCCTGCACAAGCCGGGTTTCGTGTTGGGAAGGGAGGCCAGGGATAATGTGGTACGGGCACTCGGTGCAATATATACTGCACAGAATTCAGACGTGCCAATGATGCTCTTGTCCACAGATGCGGAGAAGGCCTTCGATAGGGTGGGCTGGCCTTTCTTAAGGGAGACTCTTAGACATGTGGGCCTAGGGGACAATATGAGGAAACTTATTGAAGCCCTATACACAATGCCCAGTGCCAGGGTTAAAGTGAATGGCCATCTTTCTGCCCCAATCCGTAATGCCAATCAGTAATGGTACCCGTCAGGGCTGCCCCTTATCACCCCTGTTGTTTGCACTGACCCTGGAACCATTTCTGTGTAAAATTAGAGACAATGTGGACATAGGGGGATTAAGCTTCAGAGGAGACACCCATAAGGTCGCCGCGTGCGTGGATGACCTCTTGTTCTTTATCACAAACCCGCGATCACGGTGCCAGTGCTGATGAAAGAGTCGAAGCCTTCGGGAGGCTCTCCTTCTTTAAAATTAATTTTGAGAAATCTGAGGCACTAAACATATCTCTCTCGGGTGCAGCGGCCAGGAATATTCAGCAGACATTTTCCTTTAAATGGGCTAAGAATTCGATAGCATATCTGGGCACGCAGTTGCCGAACCGGTTGTCAAAAATTCTGGCGTTGAATTTCCTGCCTTTGTCCCAGAGAATAAAAGCTGATCTTGATAGATGGGACTCCCCCACCTTCTCGTGGATGAATATACTCAAAATGTCGATATTGCCGAAACTGCTGTTCCTGTTTCAAGCACTTCCAATCACCATCCCTACTCGTTTCTTCAGGGACCTAGAGAAAACTTTAATGGGATTTGTCTGGCAAAAAAGGAGGGCAAGGCTTAAAGTGGACCAACACAGAGAGGTGATCGGCCCGGAAATCTATAAGATTCCCGGGCCGATCACCTCCCACCCCGTGGGACATCCGAGATCGGGATGTCCCGCGGGGTGAAACCCCCCCAGACACCCCAAATCGCTTACCTGATCTTCGGCGGTGGCCGGCCGCCACCGCCTCCCTCGCGCCCCTGTAGACGTGCGCGCGCCCGCGCCGGCCGTCTGCGAATGGCCGGCGGGGGCGCGCGCGCGCCGAAAGTGACGCGAGGGAGGCGGCGGCGGCAGCCGCTTGGACGTTCCTGATCCCCACCTGGACGTTGGCGGGGATTGGACCGTCCAGTCACGTGGCAGCGGGGACAGGTAAGATTTTGGGGCTTTCTGGGGGGTTTCACACAGCGGGGCACCCCCGATCGGGGTGCCCCGCCGAAGTGGACCAAAACCCAGGATAGTCAAAATCCTGGGTGTTGGTCCACTTTAAGCGGCAGGTCCTATGTAAGCCCAAGCACTTGGCAGGTATGGCGTTGCCAGATGTGCAACTATATTGGGTGGCTTCCCATTTACAGAGAGTATGTGAGTGGCACACATGTAAGGGGATGAAGAGATGGGTCCAATTGGAACACGCTCTTGCTCCAGCCCCGTTGGATGTCTCTGCCTGGAACAGAGAGACCCATATCCCGGAGATGAGATCCCACCCAACAATAGCGGCTACACTGGGAGCCCTGCGGGGCTTCAGGAGGCGATCGGATATTTCCCCCTGGCCCTCCCCCATGATTGCATTAATAGACAACCCACAGCTCCTGCCGAACTGGTCTAGGACGGAACTTAGGGAGTGGGGGAGAGTGGGCCAGATAAGAGGGGGCGACTTAATATCAGAGAGGGGATGGACCTCCCTGGGTGAACTGAGGATTAAACTGGAGAACGGTGATCTTGACCCCTGGACTCTCTTACGGTTCCGGTCAGTGCTGTCCAAGCTGGGCTTTCGTGGGGAGAGTGTCAGGGACCACACAGATTTTGAAAAACTTTGCCTGGGGGGACAACCGCTCCCCCACCTGATTTCCAGCTTGTACTCACTCCTCATAAACGAGCACGGGAACCCCCTACATTCTTGGGGAGAATGGGAGTCGGATCTGGGCAGAACAATAGGCGAAAAGGAGAGGATCAAAATAGCACGAGAACTCAGGAGGTCAATTATAAGTTGCTGAAACGCTGGTACTATACCCCTGATAGACTAGGCAAGATGTTTGGCACAGCTGACACAAGTTGCTGGAGGTGTGGAGAGATGCGGGGGACCCTGTATCACTTGTTCTGGACGTGCCCCAGGATTCAGGAATATTGGGGAGCGGTCCTGCGCATAGTGGCACAGCTTACAGGGGCACAATTACAAGAGGACCTGGGTCCTGCTTCACTTTGCGAGGGCCCCAGCGGGGAAATATAAAAAAACTTTGCTGGTCCACCTGCTGAATGCTGCCAAGCAGACAATTCCTAGATTCTGGAAGCAGAAGAAACCCCCCACTGTAAGGGACTGGGCGAAGGAGGTCATGCTAGTCAGGGAAATGGAGGACCTAAAACTGGCGCTGCATGACAGGGACGAGCAATACAGAACTGCCTGGCTGCCCTCGCTGATCTATGAGGAATCAGCAGATTTCAAGAGCCTGTTTGAGCAGTAAGCTTTGGGTTGTGTCCGCGGCGCTGCCTTACCTCGTGCGGATGGGTCGGGACCCGGGTCGTCTGAGGGGACGTCAGATGCGGGCGGATGGAGATGGGGGCCCGGTCTGAGTCCATGTCCCACACGCCATACTCCTCCCCCTCCCCTGCCCCCCCTTTCCCTTCATTACCCCCCCGCTCTTTATCCCACCCAAGGCCCTTATGTGCCACCTCACCCCTTTCTGGGGTAGGCATATGACCACACCCAGCGTGGCGGAGATGCTAATCCCTGTGGGAGGACTGCATGGTGAAGCATGTCTGCTTGGGAAGAGGAGGGCTTTGTCTGCCTTGGAAGGGCGAGAATCGGGCGGCCTCTGCCAGGCGCAACCCGGGCGCAAACCCAAAGGGGATCTTACTCCCTCTCATGAAACGGCGGCAGCTAAGAACCTCTCATAGGGTATCATATGTATTGTTGGCTGATGTTGTGGTTCAGATGTATGTCATTTTGGTGGAAGCTCATATGTCTTCCCCCCCCCCCCTTACCTCCTGTGTATTGTATTGTTTGCCCTAATGTCTGTATGTTTAATATTGCAAAACCTTTAAAATAAAGAATATTAAAAAACAATAGCATGACTTTTTATTTTTTAACTATATTTATTTACAAAATCTGTCTTTTAAAAGCATCCAATTTTGCATGGAAAATGCCTGTGACTTAGATACAATTTTTATCTAATGAACAATACCCTGAGCTTACTTTTCTATTGTATTTTTTGCTTTAGGTGTTTTACTAAATGCATCCCATAAACTGCCTGGGGGGTTATTTATTTTTTTGTAATTTCTTTGATTAGATACAATTTTTAGCTAATAAGCAATAGCCTGACATTTTTTATTGTATTTTTCAGGTTTTAACTGCTTTACTAAATGTGGCTTTTTAAAGCAACCCATTTAACATGGAAACTTTCTGAGGGTTTATTGTTTTATATTTTTTGGTAATTTGTCCGAATGTTTTTGTTTTTTGTCACTTTCCCCCCTATTTTTTTGAATGCCACTTAACTAGCATTCATTAAATTTGGTAAAGTGAAAGTGGGGAAACATATTTTTTACATTACAGTAAAAAAAAAACAGGGCATCCCCCCCCAAAGGCTACCAGCCAGGGCACCAAGCATAGGGTCTTGTAACCCAGGGCTCAGAGGTTGCACAAGTCCCTGCAAGTTACAAGCTCTTATGCCCTTTGGTATGGGCTTGGGGCTCTTCCGCACCCCCTGATGCCCCAAATGGAGGTGTGGGCAATGTGTCATTCTACTGGGTGGGCACCTAGCCCGGCAGGTGACCGTGGTGAACTGGTATAGGGGCCCCCGTGGACCTCTTACCAGTTCACCTCAAATGAAAAAGAAATAAGACACTACACAAAAATAGTTTTATAGTTTTTGATTTGACTTATACTCACCAATTTCAGTCTTCCATCTTCTGTCCCCTTCCGGGCACTGTACTCCTCGGTCCAGCGGGACTTCTTTGTCCCATGCCATCTCCCCTTCCCTTTTCAGGGCTCTTATGGCTCCCTTCAGCATGTAGATGTGTTCCCCCTTCTTTCATCCTTGCTACCCAGCAAAGGGACTGAGGGGAGGGCTGGGGGAGATTGCGTCTATGATTGGAGGCATGGCCTCCATGGAATCTCCCTGACATCATTTCCAGCATCACAGAAGGAGCCTGCGTCGATGCCTGGAGGAGGAAGGTAAGTACGAGTTAATTACGTTTTTTTTTTTTTATCAAACTTTTTTTTCCACTTTCACTTTGAACTGGTAAGGGGTCACATGGATCCCTATACCAGTTCATACTGCATTACTCACACCACCAATGGGCATGGTGGTGTGGATGAGCCCAGCAGCCCAAGCTCCTGTGCTTAGATGGGGGACCCAACGCATTTATTTTTTTTACATTTTTGGCGGGAACATTTTTTGAAATTTAACCCCGCGCCAACATGTTTAAAACATTTTTTTTAATGCGTGTTGGGGAATTAATCCAGACTAACCATAGAATGACACTGGTGAAGGGAAGTATTGCTATAAATAAGATTTTGCAGCTTTTGCTTGTATTTTCAAGAGAGCTTGTATTATAAGTAGAGATGAGCGAACTTTGAAAAATTCGATTCGGCTGACTCGCCGAATTTTCCGGGAAAAATCGGTTCGGTGCGAATTTATTCGCGACTAATCGCTATTAAAAACAGCTATTTCTGGGCGTCCGAGAGCCTCCATAGGGTTGCAGAACGTTTTGCTTGGCTGTAACATGCATAGGATGCATGCTGGGTTAGTGAAATACTATTGTAAAGAAGTATGACATGCAGATCAGAGGCGTCGCTATTAGATTCGCTAACGCAGAGCGGCATAATTACAGAGCCTTTTGGTGGCATCAGCATGATGAGCCCATATATTGCCTGAAAGACACACAGTGGAGTTGGCAGCAGCATAGGGAGCCCATATATTGCCTAAAAAACACACCCTGAATTTGGCAGCAGCATAGGGAGCCCAAATATTGCCTGAAAGACACACTCTGGACTTGGCAGCAGCATAGGGAGCCCATATATTGCCTGAAAAACACACTCTGGATTTGGCAGCAGCATAGGGAGCACATATATTGCCTGAAAAACACACCCAGAAGTTGGCAGCAGCATAGGGAGCTCATATATTTTGCCTGAAAAACACATTGGAGTTGGCAGCAGCATTAGGAGCCCATATATTGCCTGAAAGACACACTCAGGAGTTGGCAGCAGCATTAGGAGCCCATAAATTGCCTGAAAGACACACCCAGGAGTTGGCAGCAGCAGCATAGGGAGCTCATATATTGCCTGAAAGACACACATTGGAGTTGGCAGCAGCATTAGGAGCCCATATATTGCCTGAAAGACACACTCTGGATTTGGCAGCAGCATAGGGAGCACATATATTGCCTGAAAAACACACCCAGGAGTTGGCAGCAGCATAGGGAGCTCATATATTTTGCCTGAAAAACACATTGGAGTTGGCAGCAGCATTAGGAGCCCATATATTGCCTGAAAGACACACTCAGGAGTTGGCAGCAGCATTAGGAGCCCATAAATTGCCTGAAAGACACACCCAGGAGTTGGCAGCAGCAGCATAGGGAGCTCATATATTGCCTGAAAGACACACATTGGAGTTGGCAGCAGCATTAGGAGCCCATATATTGCCTGAAAAACACATTGGAGTTGGCAGCAGCGTTAGGAGCCCATATACTTTTTTATACAAAAGGCAAAAGGTTAGGAGGCAGGTACTCTTAAAAGATAAGTGCTAGCACTGACAATGGCCCCCGGTGAAAGGCAATGGGTGCTTTAAACTTGTAAACCAGACTTTTTTATACAAAAGGCAAAAGGTTAGGAGGCAGGTACTCTTAAAAGATAAGTGCCAGCACTGACAATGGCCCCCCGTGAAAGGCAATGGGTGCTTTAAACTTGTAAACCAGACTTGTTTTATACAAAAGGCAAAAGGTTAGTAGGCAGGTACTCTTAAAAGATAAGTGCTAGCACTGACAATGGCCCCCGGTGAAAGGCAATGTGTGCTTTAAACTTGTAAACCAGACTTTTTTATACAAGAGGCAAAAGGTTGGTAGGCAGGTACTCTTAAAAGATAAGTGCTAGCACTGACAATGGACCCCGGTGAAAGGCAATGGGTGCTTTAAACTTGTAAATCAGACTTGTTTTATACAAAAGGCAAAAGGATAGTAGGCAGGTACTCTTAAAAGACACGTGCTAGTATTTGGGATGCCCCCTTCTCACGTACAGAGGTGGTCTCCTTTGATTGTGGAAAAGCGACTTTGCTTATAAAATGCAAGCAGTTATTAGACAGGTAAACTTGAAATATTTATGCTAGTGTTTGGGATGCCCCCTCCTCACATACAGAGCAGGCCTCCCTTGATTGTGGAAAAGTGACTTTGCTTATAAAATGCAAGCAGTTATTAGACAGGAAGTCTTGAAATATTTATGCTAGTGTTTGGGATGCCCCCTCCTCACATACAGAGCAGGCCTCCCCTGATTGTGGAAAAGTGACTTTGCTTATAAAATGTAAGCAGTTATTAGACAGGTAGTCTTGAAATATTTATGCTAGTGTTTGGGATGCCCCCTCCTCACATACATAGCAGGCCTCCCTTGATTGTGGAAAAGTGACTTTGCTTATAAAATGCAAGCAGTTATTAGTCAGGAAGTCTTGAAATATTTATTCTAGTGTTTGGGATGCAACCTCCTCACATACAGAACAGGCCTCCCTTGATTGTGGAAAAGTGACTTTGCTTATAAAATGCAAGCAGTTATTAGACAGGTAGTCTTGAAATATTTATGCTAGTGTTTGGGATGCCCCCTCCTCACATACATAGAGGGCATCCCTTGATAGTGGAAAAGTGATGTTAATTATAAAATGCAATCAGTTAATAGACAGGTAGTCTTAAAATATTAATGCTAGTGTTTGGGATGCCCCCTCCTCATATACAGAGGAGACCTCCCTTGATTGTGGAGAAGTGCTTATAAAATGCAAGCAGATATTAGACAGGTAGTCTTGAAAGATTTATGCTAGTGTTTGGGATGCCCCCTCCTCACATACAGAGCAGGCCTCCCTTGATTGTGGAAAAGTGACTTTGCTTATAAAATGCAAGCAGTTATTAGACAGGTAGCCTTGAAATATTAATGCTAGTGTTTGGGATGCCCCCTCCTCACATACAGAGCAGGCCTCCTTTGATTGTGGATAAGTGACTTTGCTTATAAAATGCAAGCAGTTATTAGACAGGTAGTCTTGAAATATTAATGCTAGTGTTTGGGATGCCCCCTCCTCACATACAGAGCAGGCTTCCCTTGATTGTGGAAAAGTGACTTTGCTTATAAAATGCAAGCAGTTATTAGACAGGTAGTCTTAAAATATTTATGCTAGTGTTTGAGATGCCCCCTCCTCACATACAGAGCAGGCCTCCCTTGATTGTGGAAAAGTGACTTTGCTTATAAAATGCAAGCAGTTATTAGACAGGTAGTCTTAAAATATTTGTGCTAGTGTTTGGGATGCCCCCTCCTCACATACAGAGCCGGCCTCCCTTGATTGTGGGAAAGTGACTTTGCTTATAAAGTGCAAGCAGTTATTAGACAGGTAGTCTTGAAAATGTATGCTAGTGTTTGGGATGCCCCCTCCTCACATACAGAGCAGGCCTCCCTTGATTGTGGAAAAGTGACTTTGTTTATAAAATGCAAGCAGTTATTAGACAGGTAGTCTTGAAATATTTATGCTAGTGTTTGGGATGCCCCCCCCCCTCATATACAGAGCAGGCCTCCCTTGATTGTGGAAAAGTGACTTTGCTTATAAAATGCAAGCAGTTATTAGACAGGAAGTCTTGAAATATTTATGCTAGTGTTTGGGATGCCCCCTCCTCACATACAGAGCAGGCCTCCCTTGATTGTGGAAAAGTGACTTTGCTTATAAAATGCAAGCAGGTATTAGACAGGTAGTCTTGAAATATTTATGCTAGTGTTTGGAATGCCCCCTCCTCACATACAGAACAGGCCTCCCTTGATTGTGGAAAAGTGACTTTGCTTATAAAATGCAATTATTAGACAGGTAGTCTTGAAATATTTATGCTAGTGTTTGGGATGCCCCCTCCTCACATACATGGCAGGCCTCCCTTGATTGTGGAAAAGTGATGTTAATTATAAAATGCAAGCAGTTAATAGACAGGTAGTCTTGAAATATCAATGCTAGTGTTTGGGATGCCCCCTCCTCACATACAGAGCAGGCCTCCCTTGATTGTGGAAAAGTGACTTTGCTTATAAAATGCAAGCAGTTAATAGACAGGTAGTCTTGAAATATAATAAATAGGCAGGAGTGTTATTAACACTAAATAGGCTTGAAAGCTAATGCAAACAGTTTAAACTGTCCCTGTCTTTATCTGTCACTGTCACAGGCTCTCTCCTTCTCTATCTGTCCCGCGCTTCTTCTGTTCCATCTATCTATCTATCTATCTATCTATCTATCTATCTATCTATCTCTCACTCTCTCCCTGCCTGATCTGCTCTGGCCGCAATACAGTGTCAGAATGATCTTCCGTAAGATGGCCGCCGTTTATATGGGGCTGTGACATCATCGGTAAGCCTGTCTGCTGATAGGTAGCATGTGACACCTACCCAGCATTCCTTACCCCATGGGACATGTCCTGACATGTGGATACACCATTTTAGATGGACTGTATAGCAGTATATGGAGTTTTAAGGAAGCGATTAGAGCGATCGAATCGGGGCGATATTCGGAATCGTAATGAATCGAATATTTCATGAAATTCGTAACGAATTGGGGTTCATCAGAATCGATTCGCTCATCTCTAATTATAAGTTGGGACTTTTGATTAAGGGACTTAATATATGGGGGCTTTAAGTGTTTATTTCCCAAGTGTTATAGAGCTAAAATAAGAAGTTAAAAGCAAAAGACGCAATTAAAGCACTAAAATTGTGATTTCACTGCTGTTCTTGTAACTGGGATAATGGCTAGCAACATTGGAAATCTACTTCAGTGCACAATTGGTCATATATACACTTCAGAAGCAGCAGTTCCAGCGTTAATACCGCTGTGTTAAATGTGAGCATATTAAATGTAGATTACCCCCACTAAAGTAGAAAGGGAGCACAGAAAAGTAAGTCCATACCTGTGTCTGTGCACCCTAGCAAAGTAGGGTAATGATACAAGAGTGCCAGTCTCAGAAATTGCAACCCTAGCAGATACTGCTCTCCCTAACAGCTCAATATGTCAATCTAGATAGGAACTTAAAGTGTATTTTAACAAATGGCAGAAGTGACAAGTAAAGTGGGGAGATGAGGCTGTACTGGAAGAAAATCTTGATGTTATCGGTGTGGCTGAGAAATGGCTGGATTCCACACATGACTGGACTGTCAATCTTCAAGGTTTTGCTCTTTTTTGGAAAGACAGAGGAAAGGGGGTGGAGTGTGTCTTAATGTAAAGGAATAATTCAAAGCATATATTAATGAGGGGATAATAGCAGAAGATTTTGAGGATGTAAAATCCTTGAGGGTAGACCCCCAAACATAAGAACAAGAAATAGAGAGTCCGCTGCATAAACAGAGAGAGTGGGCATCACAGGCTGGTACAGTGCTGGTGATAGGGGGACTTCAACCACCCAGGTATCGACTGGAGACATGGGTCTGCTTCTACTGCAAGGGGGAGAGCATTGCTCAGCTTGCTACAACTTTATGAATCTGCTCGCGGAGGAACCTACTAGGGGTGATGCTCTTTTGGATCTGGTAATATCAAATGATGATCACCTGATAGGGATGGTAACAGTCTAGAAATATCTTGATAACAGTGACCACCGCATAGTTGTATTCTAAAACACTAAATTTTAAAAAGGCCAACTTCCCCAGGCTCAGAGCTGCACTCCAGAACATAGATTGAGAGCATCTGTTGATGAATAGGGATACAGATGCAAAATGGGAGTGCTTTAAATCAATTGTGAACACCACCTTTGCAAAGTGTATTCCTACAGGTAACAAATATAAGCAGCTAAAATTAAACCCCTCATGACTGACACTTACGGTTAAAAGGGCAAAACAAAAAGAGGGAATTTAGGAATTACAAGGCTGAGCTCTCAGCTGTATCCCTTAAAAAGTGTAAAATAGCAAATAAAGCATGTAAGAAAGAAATAAGGTTGGCAAATGCACAAAATGAAAGAGATGTGGCCAAAGAAAGCAAAACAAACCTCAGATCAGATCAGAACAGGTAAGCATCCTAATTAATGATAATGGGGATGAAGAGAAGATGGAGCTGTTAAATGGATTCTTAAGCTCTGTGTACACAAGAGAGAAGCAAGGAGCCAACACAGGAGATGCCACTGACAGCCCATAATACTCCACAAGCTAAACATGGAAATCATCCAAGAAAGACTAAATAATTTAAATGGGAATAAGACTGCAGGACCAGATGGACTTTACCCAAGAATTCTTAAAAATCTCAGCTCAGTTATCTCTTCACCCCTGTTCTTGATCTTTAACCCTTTAAGTGCCAGCCTACCTGGAGTTTTTGTCACCCTTTGTTGCCATACCATTTATCATTATTTTGTGCTACGCATGTTCAAACGTGATTTTTACAGGGATTTCCCAGGAAAATTATATGCGGTTTTTCAATAAAAACAACCCTTTACATTTGAAATACTCCCAACAAACTATATATTCTCTGTAAGTACACACCTCAAGCTTTCTAGACATACCAGGTTTGTTGATGTGGCCATGGTTTTCAGAAAGTAATCCCTCAATGTATTCTTTGGTTGCAAACAGTGTCCCTAAAAAAGGATAAAAAAGCAGACACATTTTACTAAAAAAATTATATGCAAACAAGAAAAAACACATTCAATCTGAAAAAGCAACATCCCCCCAAAAAAACAGTACACAACATGCGTAGGTACTGTGAAGCGAAGAGTTGGCAAACACCCCAAAGCATGTGTGTAGCCGTAATTTTCCTTCAAAATGTCAGCTCTGCAGACAAAGTGCACATCTTGAGCTTTTTCTACCAAAACAACCCTTTATGTTTGGAATACCCCCACAAACCATATATTCCATGAAAGTACACATGTTAAGCTTTTTAGCGTACCCAGCTTGTTGTAGTGGGTTCATCTTTCTGGAAGTGATGTCTCGAAGAATTTGGTTGCACAGAGTTTCCCTAACAAATGTATAAAGAAGCAGAATAAAAAACACCTTTTCCTAAAATATCAATATGCAAACAAGAAAAAACAAGCTAAATCTGAAAGAACGTGGTCCCCTGAGCAGAACAATACCCAACATGCATAGCTACTTTTAACCCTTTTAACCCTCTGTTAACAGGTCATTTTTCACCATTTTGCAGGAATTTCCAGGAAAATGATGTATATATGTGGCAGATTTTAGGTTTTAACATGAAATGTCTTGTACTGTAATTTTTCTGCTGTTTTTTAAAAATATTTTTGAGTAAAAAAAACCAAAAAAAAAATTATTTTTAGAAAATTGTCTTCTTTATTTTAAATAAAACATTTATTTTATTAAAGAAAACTATATTGCCTGTGAAAGTCCCATTTCTCCCGATTACAATGGTACCACATATGTATCAGTAGCCCCCCGTTCCTGCCCAGAAGACCCCCCAAACTGAAACAAGTATTTTATAACATTTACAAATAAAATACAACTACTATCCACACTATAAAGGGTTAAATCAAGAAAAAACTTGGCATGGGGTCCAGCCCAGGACCAGCTATGCAGGGCTTGTAGGAACACGGCACAGGGGCCAGCTTTGGTAGCCTCCCACCCTGCAGGCTACAAGCCGGGATAGCCTATAGCCAAGGGCTCTTCTGCCCCCCCCCTTGGGCTTTGGGGAGGCAGGAAATGGGGGGTGGCAGGGGTTAATGGCAAGTCAATGGCGAGCCGCAGGTGACTTGCCAGCCCCCAGCCTTGCAAACTTGTATAGGGGGTCTCATGGACCTCTTACCAGTTCACAAGGGGTTAAATGTAAAAATAAACACACTGACACAAAAAGAGAAAAATGACATTTATAAATTTTTATTTTTTACTCTACTCACCTCCGATCCTGTGTCCCTCACTGCTGTCCCGCGCCGATGACAGATGGCGGTAGTGATCGGGGCAGGGCAGGTGAGGAGCAGAAGATCGGAGCCTTCTCCCCTCTCAACCGCTCTGCACCGGTACTACCGGCATCTGTCAGAGCCAGAGCGGGTGAGAAACTGCGAGGAGTGGGATTATGTCATCCCGCTCCTCCAACAAAAAGGCGTGGCTATGGGTGGCAGCCAGCACCGTCAGAAGCGGTGGGGAGGACCCTCTTCTGGGTCCTTACCTGATACCTGCGGAGCCCAGGGGGAGGATCGGAACCCCCCATGGTGAAGAGAAGACCCGGCCGGAGGGATCGGGCGAGGAGGTGAGTTAATGCCTTTTTTTTTTTCTTCTACAGCCGCAAGTGTCAATGGCGGAAGCATGGGGGCAGACAATTTCGGGCCCCCTCCTGAAGCCAGGAGACCCTGGAGTGGAAATCGGATGCCCCCAGTGGAAGAGGAGAACTCCAGCTTTCCATCCATACCGGAGGTGTTTTTTTTATATATTTTTACAGTAGCAGGGGGAAATGTCAAGCATGTAAATTCTATGTGCTTGTCACTTAACGGTCGGAGAAGCAACAACGTAGAAACTACTTGCTTGGCATTTAAAGGGTTAAAGGCTCACTAACCACTGGTAGAGTGCCAAGGGACTGGCATAAGGCAAATGTGGTGCCCATTTTTTAAAAGGCCTCTAGGTCTTCTCTGGGCAATTACAGACCTGTAAGTTTAACATCCGTTGTGGGAAAATTGCTTGAGGGGCTATTAGGGACCACATACAAGAATATGTAACTATCTATAATATTATAAGTGACAACCAGCACAGTTTTACTAAGAACAGAAGCTGCCAGACTAACTTTATTGGCTTCTATGAGGAGGTGAGTATAAGCCTGGACTGTAGGGCCTATTCAATAGGTTGTATCAGGGATGGGCGGTGTGAGTCCCGGTAATCCAACAATCCCGCCCAGGTCACCAAATATCTATTTGTGGCTTCTTTATCACTAGTGATTAGACTTTCCATGTAGCGGATCAACTCTACCTGTATCGATTCTATCAGTGTGTGTGGGGGGACCTGTGTCTTCCAGTGTCTTGGAATAATAGCCCTCATAGCTGCCACAAAATGTCTTAAGATGTCTTTTTTGGAGCTAGCTGTGGAGTTCTGAAAGAGAGACAAGAGTGCTACCTGGGGCGATTTATTCCTGTTGGCTGATTTATTCCCGGAGTTTTGCTCATAGATGGTGAAAATTTGGTCCCACAGGTCTTTAAAAACTGGGCAACTCCACCAAATATGGGTCATAGTGTCTACTTCCCTCTGGCATCTCAAGCATTTGTCAGCAAATCAGTAGATGTCTGCAGGGCATCTGTACCACTGGGCTAGTATTTTATAATTCCGTTCTTGAACGGTATTAGCTAGCGATGTGCCGCAGGTGCAGACATAGATTTTGGCCAGGTCGGCCCTGAGAAGTCCATATCCTTTTCCCATCTACCTATAAATTTAAGGGGCTTTGAGTTTGCTCTAGTTAGAAGTGCGTAGAAGGAAGATATTTTGTGGGGGGAGTTTCCCTGGTGATTAAGGATTCAAGACCTGTGGTCGAGCTCTGTGTTGCCTCAACTGTATTATTAGCAGTAATAAATGCGTGAAGCTGTCTATGTAGCAACCATGAAATGTATTTGCCCCCCGCCCTCACTTTTAGATCCTCCAACGAGGGTATTTCCCCATATTTTAGTACTTGTGGTATTGGTAGAAGCCTCCCCGATGAGGAAGTTCCTGGAAAGTCCCAGGTTCAAATGCTGGGTTATAAATTTCAGTGTCAGGGGGCCAGGTCTACGCACCAATTTGCATAAGAAAGGGTGTGGATTCCCTTTGGACAAAGGGGGGGGGGCGCATGCAATAGTGGTGGGATTAAAAGAGGAAAGCAATTTTTGTAGTTGCACCCATAGCTTGTCTTTGCTCCTGCGTGTCCAGAAGCTACTGGACAGTCTTACAGGAGCTGTTTGGAAAACATATAGGAGCTTTGGTAGTATATCCATTTTTAAGCTTCTGATTCTACCAAACCAGGAAGTTGGCTTCTTTGTATATGAGTCTGCCCCTATTTTGGTGAGGAGGGGAGAATAGTTCAATTCATAGATCTTAGAAAGATTGTCAGGAATTTGGATGCCTAGATATTTGATGGCCTGGGGTTTCCATTGAATGGGGTAATTAGCCTATAACTGTCTCTCTTGGCTTGAGAGAGATGTTGAGCGCTTCAGATTTCGAGTAATAGATTTTAAAATTGCTCACGTCACTGAAGCGGTCAAATTCCTTCATAACAGTTGGAAAAGTGGTATCTGGTGTACTTAGGCGCAGCATCAAATCGTCTGCAAAAAGGGAGGCTTTGTATTTGTGATCAGCTATCTCTATGCCCTTGACGTTAGGATTGCTCCAAATGGCAATGGTCAGGTACTCCATTGTAAGGACATAGAGGAGAGGGTACAGGGGGCACCCCTGTCGCGTACCATTGCTTATAGGGAATGGGGTGGTAGCACAAGGATTTTAATTAGAAGTTAAATTTTTAATTTATGCAGTTGAAAAGAATGACAGTCTGCTTCCTTTGCAATATCTATGCCTTCCAGACTCCCATCCTTTCATCACCTTTTCCTAGCATTAAGGATAAGCTGCTGGATTCTTTGTTTTTTTTTTCAATTATCTTTTCTACTAACATGCAAGGTCCACTGCTATTGCATTTAGTTACATGTTGGCAGTTGGGTAAAGGGTAGGTCATTTAAGACTCACAATTCTAATATTCATCTTTGTCACCGTAATTCAGTGTCTGGAATGTGCTATGTACTCTATGCCTCTTTGAGGCAATCACAGTGCTTGGCTATGTGGTACATTCTGATGCACCAGGCATGTTCTGCTCACCTTTCATTACAATACAAATGATAAATGATTTATTGGTCTTTTTTCAGTCTAGAAAAGGCAATATTTTTTCACCTTCCTGAGAAATAAATCAAACGCCAATAGAGGGTTTTTTCCATAATATTGGCTAAGAATATAATACTGTTAAAGAATCTTACACAAAAAAACAGTCAACAAACGGATTCTTAAATATGCTGCGGAGCACCAGAAAAACAGCGGTGCAAAGCGGTGCTCTATCACTTTTTGACTAAACTTCTGCTTTAAAGTGGAATTTCAATCATTTTGTAACTTTCCAGCCACCAAACCCACTGCTGTGCTAAGCCCAATTTGGGTGTTAAAGTATTAAAACAACTGTCAAAATCCTCCCCTGATGCAGATGGGGAAGGACCCCTGCATGGCAGCTGTAGACTTGAGTGACACTTTGCACTTGTTTTACAGGTCAGTCACACAGTTGCACCGGATTGGATGACAGACCTGTCACCCAAGGTCCCAGCTTCAGCTTGAGTGCAGATTGTAACATAGTTACATAGTAACACAGTATGTAAGGCTGAATAAAGACTTTAGTCTATCCAGTTCGGCCTGTTTAGTAGCCACAGCTGGAAATATTATTACATGCCAGGAAGGAATCCAGGTCACTTTTGAACATTGTTACTGTATGCTTCATTACTACCTCCTCTGTCAGCGAGTTCCATAGTCTCACTGCTCTTACAGAAAATAATCCCCTTCTATGTTGGTGGTTTTCGTCTAACCTTAGTGAATGTATAAATAAATAGATTGTTGGTTGGATCTTTGTATTGACTCCGAATATATTCATTAGATCTCCCCCCAGGCAACTCTTTTCTAAACTAAATAAACCTAACTTTGACAATATTTCAGGGTACTCTGATCTCCGCACTCTTTTATTTACTTAGTTGCCCTCATTTGAACGCGCTCCAGTTCTGATATGTCCTTCTTAAACAAGGGTGCCCAGAACTGTACACAGTACTCCATATGGGGACTGACCAGCGACTTGTACAGGGTTAAAATTATGCTCTGGTCATGAGCACCCATGCACCTCTTGATGTACCCCATGATTCTGTTTATTTTGGCATATATTACTACAGTTAGGTTTATTGTTAACTAAAACCCTAGGCACAGATTTCTCCTTCCTCATAAATCCATGCTGATATGGAGTATTAAGGTAATTTTCCCCAAGATAATCCAGGAAAATTTCCTTTAAGAAACCTTCAAACAGCTTGCCCACCACAGATGTTAAACTTACCGGTCTTTAGTTCCCAGGTTCCCCCCTAGACCCCACTTTGAATATTGGCACCACATTTGTCAAGTGTCAATGCCTCAGAACAACCCCTGTAATTATTGAATCTACAAATATTAGAAATAATGGATTGTATATTACTGTACATAACTCCTTTAAAACATGGGGATGTATGCCATCTGGTCCTGGTGATTTATCAATTCTTATCTGCTTGAGACAGGGCTGAACTTTTTTCCTGGTTAGACCAGTGACATTTAATGAAGGGTTTGGGTTATTGCCCTGCATTGCACTTGGCATGTCAAAGCAAAGAAGTTGTTTAGTAAATTAGCTTTCTCCTCATTCCTCTCTATAGGTGTCCCCTCCTTGCTTTTCAAGGGGGGCACACCCTCAGGTTTGTATCTTTTACTGTTTATGTAGCTAAATAATAATTTGGGGTTAGTTTTACTCTCTTTGGCAATCAGTCTTACTCTTATTTGTTGTTTACACAATTTATTTTCTTATTTATAGTTTTTGAATGCTTCCACTGTCCCTTCCTGCTTTAAACATTTAAACATTCCTTTTTTTGTTGTTTATTGCCCCCCTTACACATGTTTCTAGCCATTGTACATCTGTAAGATATATATACATCACAATGAAAATTTAGGATTTCTTTGAAAGTATCCCATTTACTGTCCATGCTTTTGTTTTTGAGGACATTTTCCCAGTCAATGCAGTTTAGGGCATTTCTAAGCTGGTCAAATTTTGCCTTTTTGAAGTTCCGCATTTTTGTGGCTCCATGATAAGGCACCCTAGTGACTGCTAAGTGGGAATTAATGATTGCTCAGCCCCCAGTGAGTTGTCTTTTGTTATTGTCCAAATTGGGTTTATCACAGGGGGAACTGTGGTGCTGATGTGGCATGCTTCTCAACAAAGTGACATGAGCAGGTGCTCATGTACCTTAAACTGCATGTCACTGAGGGCCAGGATTCCTCTGGGTCAGGCAGAACATGCCCTCTGGTTGCTCTCTGGCTACAAACATCAACCGGGGTTCTCCTTTCCCATTGTGCATTTCCACAGCATTGTGTGGAAAATGCACAAACACAGCACAGTAAACAACTGTGAGCTGTGCTTCAGTTGCTGTGCAGTGGCAGAACTACATTCCACCCTGCATCACACCATTATTTTCTGTGAAAGGGGCCTAAGTCTGTACACAGGGTGCCTAGTTTATTACTAGCACCACTCACCGCCACTCTTGCCGCTAATGAGAGGCGAAGATAGTGCCCAAGCTGCCATGCCACAAATAGGCAAATGGCGCTTCGGTGCTGCAACCAAAGTGGTGCTGTCCTTTTTCTGTTTTGTTATAACTATAATGTGCTATTGGTATACATGACCCGGGACCACTGTGCCTCCACTTTTGAATGCTGCTTTTGTTGTTAATAGGTATGTCACAACAGCGTTATTTAGCCAACCCAAAGATAATACATCACTGACCCACAAGTTACACTCAATTTCCTTTATTTTTTTCCAAAGATCCCAAATGGAAATCAAAGAAGTTGAATCAACGGCAAAATAATAACAAACTGTGCTCCTGACATCTTTAAGGTGCATAAAATGGCAAAATTTGTATATGTAAAGTCTTTCTTTTTCACTCACTTTCACTGTCATTGGCTCGCCTAACTCTCTGTTGGGCTGCAATTTTTTTCTTGTCTGCACTTTTTAGCTATGCTTTAATTAAGTCCCCAGATATCCCTTCAGTCCCTAGGGTTTTAATCAAATCACAGTTTGTGTCACTTACCCCAAAAAACAAAGTAATCATTTGTGTCCACAAGGCAAAGCCTTGTTTTCAGTAGTTTCTGCGGGTATGTCTTCGGGCACCAATTGTGTTTCCTCAGGTTCTTCCATACAATGTAGTGTGCAGCAATTGTGTAGCACACAGCAAGCCAGGATGATCTTTGACACCTTCTCTGGGCGGTAGAACATCTCCCCTCCTGGGCGGCGCAAACACAAAAAGCGGGCTTTCAGCGGGCTGATGGTTATTTCTATAATGCATCTGGTCTTTCACTAAGCTGCATTGTAGTGCACATCTGCCGTCCTCAGCGGGTTGTACACTGGGGTCAGCAGCCAAGGCTTTTGCCCATATACCTTATCACCTAAATACAAACACACGGGTTATTGTTCTTTACCAAAAATGCAGACCCCCATTCATCCTCATTGGCTGGAAATCTGATGTATGTGGGAATGAGGTCACATATGGCCAGGGTGACCTCATGAGAGATACTGCACATGGTGGGCTGGCTTATTCTGGCAATTCTGGCTGAATTGGCTTTAAATGTGCCCCTTGTTAGAATGTTCAGCGAGGCTCAAAGGTACACTATGCCTTGAGTCAGCCTGAGTCAGACCACTGTGCCTTCCTCAGCCTCCTTTTCCTCCTCTGCGGTAGGCGGAGCCTCTCTGAGATCTACCCCATCTGACTACATACAGATGTAGCAATCGTTATCTGTCACATCCCAGCTCATCCCATTGTGATATTTCACAAAAAAACCTTCAAAAGCAGTTAACATTTCAAGATAGCATGATACACTAATCAAACAGTGCAATAAATAAAGAATAAAGAAAGCTGTATCTGTATGTCACAAAAGGGGGTGGAAGGGGGTTTCCCTAGGAACTCAAAGTTTTTCCAGTGATTTTGTATTGATTTTGTCCCCCTCGCCCAGTTTAACTCAGCAGACTCATTATACATGACAAGTTTTTTAAATTTTCCACAAGATGATGTGTAATAATGTTAAACTACTTGACTCTGCTTTTACATGTTACTTAATCAGATGCCCACATAGTATAAGGTATAAAGTGAATCAGTCCCTCACTTAAAATTGTAGCTAGTATGTTATTTCTTCTGCATAATTCTCTGTTATTCAGAAATCAATTAATCACAAGTTATTAAAGGGATTTTTCAGACAAAAGGTTAAAAATAATAACAGCATCTTACCTTGCCGAGTGTTCCTCCAGCGCTGTGTGCCTTACAGTGATGGAAAGGTAAGAAGACTGCATCCTTTGATTACCCTATCAAAGGATGAATTCCCTTTTGATTATTGGGGTAGCTGTGTTTGTTGATAACACCCTTGTTGTGCATAATTCATGTTGATCTAAATCAGCACTGCCCTGTCCTCCCAAATGAACAAGGAACTCTCGGACGAACAGGGGCAGAGCATGGGCTTGTATGTGAGCCAGAATGAATGGATATATTAAAAAAGCTTTAGGAACTTTAAGAGTTCTTATCTTACCCTTTCACCATATCTCTCTTGTTCGCTCTCTCTCTCTCACATGCCCCCACCGTTCTCCCTCCATTGCTCCTTAAATAGATTAGTATATATGTTGATACTTCCCTTGTAAATAAAAAATAAAAAGCATGTTCTTATAATCCAGGGTTAACCATTTAAAGGTTCAAGTTATGGTAACAGACTTTACATTGTTGAGGAGTGTTGTTAATGTAAAATAAACACCTGTTAGTATCTTTATCAGATTTATTCTTGCTGTGTGTGCCTTTGTGTTTTATTAATCCACAGAATGTTGTTGTATTTGCACATCATAATTCAGTACATCAAATCATACCTTTTTAAACACCATAATCTCAGTTTTAATTGGCATAAAGCAAAATAGTATCTCACAAGTTGATTGCTTCAAGCATGAAAGAATCACAGTGCAAGCACAGCTGGGATTCAGGCTCTCGTCTCCTATCAGAAGAGCATCTACACACAAATGATTCTTAAGAACAGAGCTAGCACAGAGAATGCCTCAAGAAATTTACCCTAACAGACAAATCACTTTTGTGTTATACAGTATGTTCAGCAACAGCAATCCTTGTTTGACCTGATACCTGTTGCTTCTAAAGACTCAATAGTTTTTAGTATTGTATTGGCATAGCTCCTAATTCTGCCCAACACAACCTTTAAGTTATAGCTAGTAAGTAAATAAAAACTAGCTAGGCATTTAGAGCAGCCTCTGAGGCTGACCATTGAGGTGCAGGACTGGTGGGGCGTGTAAAGTTATGATCAAAATGATCAGTTCTTACAGTATTTGTCTCTAGTGTATTTGTCACTTATTAGAGCAGATTTTTTATTTAAGACGAGGCTCTAGCGATCAGCGCAGTGACGGTGACTGAGTAACACGTGCCCTACTAAGTGTGGTTTTGCAACCTTGCTACCCCTTTGGGCTTTGATTAGCCAGTTACTTGTGGGCACACCTTGCATTAGACCGTCTTGGGCATTGATAAGTCAGTAACTTGGCACACCTTGCATTAGAACCTCTTGGTCTTTGATAAACTAGTTACTTGTGGGCACAACTATCATTATTCTCTTTTGAGCATTGATAAACTAGTTACTTGAGACACCTTGTATTAGACTCTCTTGGGCATGGTTAAACCAGCTAATTGGGGGGACAGTTTTCATGATACTCTTTTGAGCTTTGATAAACTAGTTACTTAGCACACCTTGCATTAGACCCTTTTGGACTTTGCTAAACTAGTTACTGGCAAACTTCGTAAAAAAATGAATACTTTATTTATATTTTTAGATATTTTTGTATGTATTTCTTTAATTTAGTTTTTTTCAATTTGTTATTATTTTGTGTACTCTTCCTACCTCATTTTGTGTAGGGCAATTGCCTAGGTGTCCCAGCCAATTTGGCCCCCAATACCCTTAAAAAACTTTTTATTTATGTATGTATGTATGTATGTATGTAATTCTTTATTTTTTCTATTATTATTTTGAGCACTTTCCCTACCCCATTTTGTGCAGGGCAATCGCCTTAGTGTTTCTCCCCGATTTGGCCTCCATCAGCTGTAAAAAAAAACTAATATTTTATTTATCTATTTTTTTATTTATTTATTTTTGTTTACTGTTATTGGTTTGAGTATATTCCCTAGCCCTTTTTGTGCAGGGCAAACGCCCTGTTGTTCCACTCCATTTGCAGCCCTCTAACCCTTGCTACCCCCATTTTACAGCCATCTTTGCTCCCCCCAAGTTTGGGTCCTCATTGACTTCAATGGCGTTTGGGTCGAGTTCGGAGGACTCAAACTGAATTTTAGCAACAAGTTCGGGTGAACTCCTTGAACGTGAGGAGTTGCTCACCTCTAGTCAGGAGATAAAAAGGAAGTAGGGAGAGGGAACCTGTGCTACAAGAATCACTTTGTCCTAAACTAAATGAAAACATTTGAGCTACTGAGTCAAACTGGGGAAATACTCTGAATCCTGCTCCTTCTGTTAGCTGGGGGTAGTGATTAGTAGAATCATGGGAATCAAGGCAAAAGGACAGAGTCCTTACCAAAATCATAAGATAGATATAATAGCTTTAAAATCCCTGTCCAGGCACATCCAAACTTTCTCCCACCTTATCCCATGTGGTACCAGTGTACAGTAAGCCTTTTAAAAGCATTTCACATGTCGGCTTATATCTAAATTCTGTAAAACCTTCTGGATGGTGGTCAGAGTGGCTGTTAGAACACTTTTTTGTGGTTCTGGAACAATGGAGCTGAAAAGAGAGTAAACTTTGGAACACTGCTACAACTTCTGCCTAGTGCTGCACGATATAGAGGAGAGGCATCAGGTGAGATGCTTGCTGCTTTATTGCTGCCTGTATTGTCCTATTAAGATGGAGCTGCAAGTTTTGTTCACAGTGATGAAAGCTGCACATGGCTCAAAAAGCTAGTGCATGTGTACAAAGTTATCAGGGCTAAATGTTCAAGAATGTTATGTTTACAGCAGCTAACCAAGATTGTTCAGAGAAGGGGAGGGATATGGAGTATCCTGTTTGGTTCATGGCCACATACCAGTGTGAGTACACTTTTGAAAGATAAACTGATTGAGGCCTACCCATACGTGGGACACAGTGAACTTACTGAAGGGACCAAAGGATAGCACATCTGTCTCAAAATCCATCTGTCCTACTTATGTGCACCATTTTTCTACCAATATATGGTGCATTCCACACATCCCTTGGACTCACACTTCATATGTTCCTCCAGGAGTCCTCTTTCGTTAAGCCACTAGAGGAAAAAGAATGTTCCAGCTAGCAATCATCTTACAAATTACCATATTTTTTGCCCTATAAGACCGGGGGGGGGGGGGGGGGGTGTCAGTACGTCTTGACATCTTATAGGATGAATGTAAAAAAAAAAAAAAATGCTTACATTCCCTGAGGTCCCACAGTGTAGCAGCCATCTCCTGCCGACATAAATACATAGAGGTGCTACCCTCGCCATTGCCTGTCACAAGTCCCTGCTGCCTCCGCTGCCTGCCTCCTTCAAACATTCAAGTTCCCAGGGCACCAGTTCTGGCAACCCACCTGGAAACTTGTAGGTGTGTAGATGGCAGTGGCGGTGACGGCAGTGGATGCCAGTAATATATGTTAGAGTGTGTGTGTGTGTGTGTGTGTGTGTGTGTATGTGTGTGTGTGTGTTCTTTATGTCAGCGGGAGACAGCTGGTAGCTCAGGAATGTACAATTTAATGTGGTGAAAAATATGGCATATGGAAGCGAATATATTTATGTATGTCGAGATTTTTTGAGATAAACATTTTTAACATTATACTGAATGTGGCTACAAAGCACTTTATTATTTCTAAGGATGGTGCAGGATGTTATTTATGGAAATCATTAATAATATCGAACAATGCAGCATAATCAGGTAGAGCTTGCAAGTATTCGATTTAGCTTTCCATTTACAATAAGTACTTCTACATGTCCTATGGTGTAATGATTACATCATTTGTATCAACTGTCTGACAGTAGAACTCATTAGAGACAGGAAGTGGTAAAGTAATTATAGCTGATGCTTTAAAATGATATACCACAGTAGTCTACTGAATATCGCTCAAGGTTGATTAGTGAATATAGATGCAATTATAGTGTCAAGCAAAAAAGTAAGTGCATCCTATCGAACATGTCTAAACTGACTTTGCAAAAATACAATATCTCACATTAGAGAATACACCCCTCATATTTTTTTAAGTGTTTTGAAAAACACTGATGATATGACACTTACAATGTAAAGTAGTCAGTCATAGCAGTGTAAATTTGGTGTGCTCTCAAAATAACTCCACACACCATAAATGTCTAAAACCCTGGCAACATAAGATTGTGCCCAAAGTGTCAATATTTTCTGTGGCCACCAGTTTTTTCCAACACTGCTTTACCTCACTCCATCTTTCATTTGAGGATGCCCCACAGATGCTCAATAGTTGTGGTCTGCACACATTCTTGGCCAGCCCATCACTTTTACCCTCAGTTTCTTTAGCAAGGCAGTGGTTGACTTGGAGGTGTGGGGTCATAATCATGTTTCCTTGGAGATGTGGGCTCACAATCATGTTGGAATACTGCCCTGTGGACCACTTTCCAGACACGCTCTGCTTCAGTACGTCATAGTATATGTTGGCATTCATGGTTCCCCCAATGAACTGTAGATCCCCACAGCCATCAACACATATGCAGCCCCAAACCATGCTTGAATCTAGGCTTTGTATTCCTCACCGGATTGCTGCCACACACACTTGACACCATCTGAACAAAATACATTTATCTTGGTTTCATCAGACCACAGGACATTGTTCCAGTAATCCAAGTCTGCTTGTCTTCAGACAACTGTTTTTGGGCTTTTAATGGCTGTGCGTTGAGTTATTTTGAGGGCACACCAAATGTACACTGTTATAAAAGCTGTACACTGACTAATTTGCATTGTATGAAAGTGAAATATCTTATCAGTGTTGTACTATGAAAAGATGTTTTATATTAAAAAAATGTGGGGGTGCACTCCTTTTTGTGAGCTACTGTGTGTCCAAATTAAAAAAAGTGCTCTGGTTATTCAGAGGTTTACCACTGGTGGTCTTCAAGTAATTAATACATGCAAACATCTGGCTAGTTCTATTATTTGCTAATTGCTTATGTAAAATAATTTCTTTAAATCATGAATAATGTTTCACTTATTGGTGCAGCAGTGAATATTTAATTAGTGAATGAACCACTGGCATCCATACAATGAGGGTAGATAAGGCAGCTGCGACCGGGCCTACAAAAGGAAGGGGCCCAGCAGAGGTTGCAATAATGAGGCATGAAATGCAAAATTTGGAGGTCTTTATATCTCTAGACATCAAGGGACATGCAGAGGGGGGTGCCTTGGAGGGGTTGAACGCTGAGTACAATTTCCAAATGCAGAATGCAGAACAACTAAAACTGAACTATAAAGTACCAAAACATTGTGTTCCTTTGGGTATGGAGAGTTTTAGGCTGCTTCCCCAGAAGCAGTAATAGTCAATCCCCTGCCCAGGAACAGTGAAACTACAGACTGCAGATAGAAAATGATATGGACTTCACAGATGAGTGATGGCTGCTGCTAACATTACCCCCCATCCATCTGCATATTGAGGGGACTAAATCCATGTGTCACAGTCCTTAAAGTCTAAAAGACTGTATAGCCAGATCATTCCTTGTACTGGGATACAATGTGGGACATACAGATATTTAAATATGTTAAACTCATTTATATGAGTTTTGATCCTCTTTAATGTTTACAAAAGTAATGAGATTACTGTCATACTATGAAAATTAAAGCAAACCAAATATCATTTTTCACTTTTGGTACTGTCCCTATGTAAGGGGCATCCTGATTTGGAATGTCCCACAGTTGGAATTGCTGTATAATTCCCAAATGAGCCCATGAACTTACCAAACCCTAATCCAGTGCTTTATTGAAATGCTGCACAGGTATCCCCTTTTTCTCTACCCGGACTATGGAGAGCATGCACAGCAGGGGAGGAAGGGATGTTTCTGCATGCAATTTATATTCCAATTTAGAATACTGTACATTCCTGGATTGTGTATTGGCAAGTGCGACACAGGCAGGGGTTCAGCTGCGATTTTAAATGGTGGAGCATCCCATATAAAATGGTTCAGTAGTGGGTTCTAGTCGCACACAGGATTTGGCCTCAGTATTCATATTAATGTTTGAGTCAGCCATGGGTTCTGCCTACACTCAGCTCAGCAGCAGTTTCTGGCTGCAGTATGCATAATAATGTTTCGCTCAGGACTGTGTTCTGCCAACACTCATATTAATGTTTGGGTAAGCAGTGTTTCACTGCACTCTGCATATTATTGTCTTGGTCAGCAGTGGGTTTTGTCTGCACTCTGCTGTTGCCTTGCATGTTGATTGTTTCGGGGGACCTTCTTGCAATCATATTTTTTTTTTTTTTGTGGTCTGTGGAGTTACAGTTGACTATCTATTTACTTGTGGTCTGGGGAACTCTTAACACTGAGTGTTCACTTTACGGTCTGGGGGATTGTCTGGGGATAGTCAGGTGTTGATGGGTGTAAGGGTCACCACTTAGCAGGTCCAGGTTAGTTGGTAACACCCAATCTCTGTTGCTATCTTTGCCATAAGACAAGCCCCAATTTGCCGGGACACAAGCAGGCCTCACCGGACAAGGCTGTCCCCAGGTCTTACAAGCACAAAGGCTGAGGACTGGACCTGAAGGTTGGTGAGTGTGGGATACATACACGTGTAGTCAACAGGTGTCAAAGCAGAAGATAACAGTAGACAAGGTCAGAGGGCAGGCCAGAGGTCAAAATCAAAGATGGAGCCAGGCACCGAAAAGAGAAGGCAAAGGCAAGATCAAGGATTCTGAAGTCAGCAATGGGGTACAGAGGAGGCAAGATCAAGGTCAATCTGGGTCAAACATGAGTATCAAAGAAACCGCACAGCACCCTGAGACTGATGTGCCGGCTGGGTTCCAGTCGGGCACAGCACCCGCAGGAGGACACTGCTGGAGCGAGGCGTGGGTGACTCGTCGTAACACTACCCACTGAAGATGGGCCTCAGGACCCTCACCAGGTTTATCTGGGTTGTCACAAATGAATTTTCTGACCAAAGCATCCGCATGTCCAGCCCTGGCTGCCAACCAACACGTCTCCTCAGGACCAAAACCCTTCCAATCTTTTAACTACTGTAAGGAATAACGCAACCATCTAAGGTCCAAAATCTTATTGACTTCATATTCAGGTTCATTCTCCATGAGTATGGGGGGTGGAGAAGGCACCTGAACATTGTTGTCAGGTAACATCGCTTAGTTTATTGATGACTGGAAAAGGAATAATGTACTTAGGATCTAATTTAGATGAGGGTTGGCAGAGGGCAATCTTCTGGGTGGATACCCAGACCAAGTCACCTACCAAAATGGCGGTTCAACTGACCTATGGCAATCAGCAATGGTTTTACAGCTCTTAATACAGTAGCTTCTTGTAAATTTCCCTGAACTTTAGCCCAGACATTGGCTCTTTCTTGAAGTCATTCCTCCAAGACCAGTAAATTGAAGGATGAGAAGAGCCAAACCATGAAGAAGCTTTAGGATTTTTAACAAAATTACAGAAGAACAGTGAAATTTCGTTGATTCACCGGGTGCATTGCTAAGCAGAAATTCAGCTATATCAATATATTCGGACCTCTTGTCTGATACATAACAAGTACAGCTCTAAAGACTGATTCATTCTTTCAGTCTGGTCATTGGATTGGGGGTGACAGGAGGACAACAAGATTTTAATACCTACACGAGCACAGAGGTACCTTCAAAACCGAGAAATAAATTGGACCTCCACCCATCAGAGACAATATTTTGGGCTATACCATGAATGTGGAAAATATGTTTGATAAATAATTAATTCAGTTCAGGGCCAGGTAGGAGCATGGGCAAGGGACCTCCAAAGGAACAAGTAACCCAACAGAAGGTTTAAGGGTTCCCTTGTTCTTAGTTCACACTGAACACGCTTCGGCAAAGGCATCAATATCACGTCTGAGAGTAAGGGCATCATTTTTCACTATTTGGCGCTACACATGTTTAATTGTGAATTCCCAGAAAGATTATATATTGTTTTTTTTCAGCAGAGTCTGGGCTTTAACATGGAATCTATTGCTTGTCATTTTTTAAGTGTATTCCCAACAACACATGTATTGGTAGACACACTTTCCTGGCCAGGAGACTCCCCTAAACTAAAACAGCGCTTTAGGAGATTTTCAGATAATATACAACTGCTATGCGCACCTTTCAGTTAAAAGAAAACAACCCTTTACATTTGAAATGCCACCAACAAACTATACATTCTCTTGAAGTACACACCTCAAGGCATACCAGGCTTGTTGATATGGGACAAGTTTTCTGTCAGTAATCCCTCAAATAATTCTTTGGTTGCACAGGGTTTTCAGCAGAATAAATCAAAGCCCCATTTTCCTTAAAAAACAATATGCACACAAGAAAAAACAAGTTAAATCTGAAAAAGTAACATCCTCCAAACAGAACAATACCCAACATGAATAGGTACTGTCAAGGGAAGAGTTGCCAAACATCCCAAAGTAAAGCATGAGCGTAGCGGTAATTTTACTTGCACCTTTCAACCAAAACAACCCTTTACATTTGGAACACCCCCACAGACCATACATTCCCTGAGAGTACACACATTAGGCTTTCTAGGTGTACTCAGCTTATTGTAGTGTCTTCATCTTTTAATTAAACCATATTGCACGTGAAAGTCCCATTCTCCCAGGAGACCCCCCAAACTGAAAAGAGCAGAACATTTACAAATAAAATACAAATACTATCCACACTATAAAGGGTTAAATAAAAAAATGGCATGAGGTCCCACTTCCTGGGGGGAGGGGTATTTTTGGGGAATTTTAAGGGTTAAAAACATTTAAACCCCCAAAAAATGGTGGGATGTCCCCCCTACCCAGCATAACCAGCCCGAGGACCAGCTATGGGGGCTTGTAGAACTTGGTGGCCCCCGGCCCTGCAGGCTACAAACCCACAAAGTCTAATGGCCCTGGGCTCTTCTGCCCCTGGGATTTGAGGAGGCAGGTAATTGGGGGGGGGTAATGACTGTCCACAGGTGACTTGCCAGCCCCCTAAGCCTTGTGAACTGGTATAGGGGTCTCATGGATCCCTTACCAGTTCACAAAGGGTTAAGTGTAAAAACACACACACACACACACACACACACACACACACACAAAGAAAACATATTTATTTTCAGCATTCACCTCTGATCCTGTGTCTCACGGCGATCCTGCCCCCCAGTGATCTGATGACAGCCGACAATGTCGTTACTGCTAGAGGCTGAGCGAGCAGCAACAACGTCATTGGTGGAGGAGGGGCTTCTTTCCAGCCCTCTCCTCACCATGGAAGAGCCTGGGGGGAATCGGAGCCCCTGGTGAAAAGGAGACCCATCGGGAGGCATCGCAGCCGCAGGTAAGGAAATGTCATTTTTTTTTATAGTAAATGCAGGTGGCAGCTGAAGCGGGGGCTTATTCCCGACCCTCTCCTGAAGCCAGATAAGCCCCGGGTGAAGAGGAGACCTGGCTGAATTAATCGAGGGGTCAGATGAGCCGGGGAGGCAACTACGTAAAATTTACATAGCTGGTGTTAGAAGGGTTAAAGGTGATGACAACATTTAATTGGGAGAAAAAAAGCGCTCAGCGGGCCTGGCATGAGTTTAACCTCTTAGCAGATTCAATGTTCTCAAGGTTCTTATGGTCAGCGTCCAACCAGTGCCTCCACTCCTAGAACGCCAACTTCATCCCTATCAACTGCTGATAACCCCCAAAACATAATTCTGCTCAACAGAACAGAATTTATGCAAGTAAGCACAGGGATGTAGTCTTTCAGGATTGCTGGAATATTAAAGACTGTTTTCTCTTTAATACCACATTAATATGATTACGATGTTCAGATACTGATCGAGAGAATAATAGAATGTTGTCTAAGAATAGATTACCACATTTTGACCGAAAAAAACTCATGAAAGATATATTTAAAAGAAAGACCGCAGGAGTATTACATAACCCAAAGGGCATTACCAGGTACTCATAGTGCCTCTCTTTAACATTAAACACAGTTTTCTATTCATTACCTTGACAGATGCTAAGATCCAAAAAACTGAAGGTTTGGGTGCCAATGAGTTGGTTAAAAAGGTCTTCGATGAGAGGCAAAGAAATGTTATTAAGACCTCGATAATCAATATAAGTACATAATTCCTCATCTTTCTTCTCAACAAAGAAGAAACCTACCCCTGCAGGTGAGTTAGATGGATGGATGAACCCCTTCTTCAAATTATCAGCAATGTAATCTCTCCACACTAACTCCTTAGGTTAGGTTATAAATTTTTCCCCTAGGGTATGGTACCTGGACGTGGCATCCGCCCAA
Source organism: Gastrophryne carolinensis (assembly GCA_027917425.1). NCBI lineage: Eukaryota > Metazoa > Chordata > Amphibia > Anura > Microhylidae > Gastrophryne > Gastrophryne carolinensis. Next base: position 222,376,537 of record CM051239.1, on the reverse strand, counting down.
TGAGAATAATGTGGCGGTAAACCATCATATAAAAAATTGGTCATTCTCAATGCAGTGTGAATGCAATGATCAACAAAGTATGGTCTCCACTTTAAATCCATGGAATGTGGATTTATAGCCAAAGGAAACCCAGAACCAATGGAGTGGCAGGAACATCTAGAGTGAGAAATTCCAAACCTTCTGCATGGGAGGAACCCACAACTAATCTGATTAAAAGTTTTAAAGGAGACCATCTCATCAAGGATATAGGTTGGTTATTGACCGCCAGGTTCTGAAAGGTTATACTTAGAGGGACAGTGAGTGATTTATCTATAAAATTACCAACTGTACCACTGTCGATAAACATTTTCTTGAAAATGTTCCCAAATGACCATAGCCGGTAGCAACAATTTGTTTTAATGAGGGACGGATACCTGATTGCCTAGACAAGTCTCCCCAAGTTTGTCTAAGCTCTGAAGTTTCCTGGCAGCTTTTTCTTGTTTAGGCCAGTCTTGGCCAAATTGCCAGGATTGTCACAGTGGAGGCAGAGGCCCTGGATGCGACGCCTCATCTTCTCCAACCGCGAGAGATGTGTTGATCCCAATTGCATGGGCTCCTTTGGAGCAGATGAGGAGGAAGTAGCAGGACCCAAGACAAGGGAGTCTTGACGATGCAAGCACTAGGCTGGATCTCTACTTTTCTCCAATCACTGCTCTCTCTGGCACTGGTCCACCTTAATGGCTAGTTGGATGTAATCATCAAGGTTTTTTTAGTAGGGAAGTTCACCAAGGTCTCTTTAACAGTTTCAGCGAGATTCTGAAATTTACTACAGAGGGGCTGATCATTCCAGCGATCACTCATTGACAGAATTCAGTACTGTACTCCTTGGCAGTGTGTTTCTCCTGTTTGAGACCTCACAGTTTGGCAATGGCTGATGAAGCTAAATCCAAATCGTCATACAGAACTTCCATGGCTTCCATGGCTTCCACTGAACATCTCAGGAAGAGGAACCTTAGGGTCTGCAGAAACCAAGCCATTTGAAAGGTGGGTGGCTGATGATTCTCCTGAGTGGCCACTTGATGAGCAAGCTATTCAGTTGTGATGGCTACAGCCTGTATTTGCTTCACAAGACTTTCAATAGTATCATTTTAACTGTAAACAGTCTTGTATACAGGAGATGTCTCTGTGGAAGCTTCTGTATGTCGATATCCTCACCAGCCGCACTGTCTCCTGCCTGGGCTGCATCTGGTCACTGGGCTCTTCTCTGGTCTCTGGGGATTTATTCAGTCACTGAGCCCATAACATGTTGCAGAGTGCTGGGTGCAGCGGAGTCAAATACAGATATTTGTTGTGTAACTGGAACCTGCTTTACTGGAACATGAGGGCAGTAAGAGAAGGTCAATTTACATGGTGGATAACATAGACAGGAAAAAGAAGTAATAGAGAACACCTCAATGTACATGAAGTACATACAGTAGAAAATGTACAACAAATACTACACATAGATATATGTAAGAGCACCTTCCACTGTCATAAATGTAAACTGCATTAACCTACCATTATAGATGCATATCCCATACAGAAACAAGATGTAAGCTGTTGCACAGTATTTCCAATAAGATCCTCCACCACAGAGAATCCACGTTGCACGGATTTCTGGCTGCAGTCCGGCAGTGTGGCTCTGGCTGACACTGAAAGTTCCTTGCAGGCAGAAGTTCAGAGCAGGGAGCTGTAGATGTTAAGTGCAAAATGAAGCCTGTGGGAGGAGGAGGTGGAGAGGGAAAAGCGTCTAATTCAGGGTTCTGGAAGCTTCCTGTGTATGCCTAAGCATCCCTGTGTGTGACCACCTGCCCAGTCACAGAATGATAGCGGCAGACCGACTTTGAATTTTGCTATGAGGCCCTATGAAATATATGTATGCCCCTGGAAGAACCATAGAAATGACTAATCTGTGAATACCTGTTATGTGCAATGCCTCACTGTGAGCAACGACGTATGTTTTTCACAAGTTTAAACGTATCCTCAAGCACAAAGGGCTAATACGTGCCCACCCCTCATTCTATATATTTCACTGGGACTGTGCTCCTGCACAACTCACACCTTCCACATGTGACCAGTGGGATTCACCATACCTGCGTCAGTGGCACCATGCACATATACAATTACACACTGTATTGTCTCCTTTGAGCCTATGCATTCCCCAGTCTCATAACACAATCCTACAAAGCCTACAGTGCTACAAAACTCAAGGACAATTCTAAAGATTCTAAACACAAAGTATTATTTCACCTAAAACCATTGCAGCTTCTGTTGTTACACAACCTGCTAATGGATTGCAACTAGTGGAAGTGCTTAAAAGCTTTTGTGCTGCATATGGAAATGACCAAGCTGAGCACTAAGTACATTTCATTCTTAAAGGGTGCTAACCCATTATATTCTTTAGCAGAATCCCCAAAACTTTTATAATCTTAATAACCAAATAATTTAAACTAAGGCATAAACCTTTTATATCCTAATGATTACCATGATTATATCGTGCTGGCTGATAGGGTCCAGGATTTGAATACTGTACACAAAATTATTATCCTTAAGATAATAGTTCTTCTATCCCTAGCCAGCCATTTCACGTCTATGTGTTTGTTCCAGTATACATACATACAAGATACTTGTTCATTAGGTGTACATGTTTCAAATGTTTCTTTCACATCATTTATCTCCAGAAATAATAAAAAAACTTTTATAAAGTGTGACACCACAGAATAAAGTGAGTATTCTATGCTCAATGCTTTTCATCCCTTATTCTTCAGGAGCTGAGACGCTATTAGGGCCTGGGAAAATACAAGTATTTATTAAAAGGGTATAATGATTAAACAGTGGTAAATGGTGCTCCAAAGCATTAATGCCTGCATGTCTTAGCCATGTCGATATATCCTTAGCCATAAGCAGGTCATCAAAATTCTTGGGGTGGTTGCAAGGCTAACCGAATCTAGCAATGCTCTAGGCTTTATTTGTCCTAGGCTATAGGGAGTAGCATAGTGGGGGTAAGCTAGTAGTACATTAATAGAGACATTATGCTTAGGTTAGTTTTGTAAAGAAGATAATTACCTTGAGATTATACTAGTAAGTCTACCTTGAGGCACCCAAGATAGAAGGTCAGTATAGAAATCCTGGGGAGGCCCCCGGGAAAGTGTTGGATAACCCAATAAGCAAAGAAGGCTTCTATTCTATTCAACCAATCCATGAGGTAATACTTGGTTACCAACATGACTTTATGTACATTAGCATATAAATAAACACTATCTATGTTTCAAATTGCCTATCCAACTCCAGGCTTTTTGATTTTTTAACATTTCTGAGTATAAACTGATTAGCTGGTGGAACGGACAGACCCACACCTGGGTAAACTTCTCTTATACTGGTCAAATATCCCAGTAGCTCATTTGTTTATTACTCAAAAACATGTTTGCCAAATCCAACCTTGGACTACCAGATAGAGAAGCATGGTTTGTAACTGCAGAACAAGTTTTCAGTGCTCTGAAGTCTAGTGTTGGTGTGATTTAAAATACCACCAGGTTTCAATAATTAGTCAAATTCAGTATAGGCCAAAGATGGTATGGTGAAAGAAGGAATAGAAGATGGATAGAGAGCTAGAAGAAGAATAGAGATGGATGAGGGGCTCGCTGTTGAATGGAAAATTCATAGTGGAAATCAATGTCTGGCAGGGCGAGGGAGGATTCACATCCAGTTTCCAGGCTCTCCAACTATGGGACTCATCACAACCTATGGTACAGAGGCCTAAGGTCCAACTGCACACTGTATAAAAAATGCATCAATCTGTTTAGAGGCCAGAAAGGCTACTTGGATGGTATAAAAAGGGTATTTGACCTGGGAGCTGCCTGCCGCACCAAAACCATCTCCGCCTTCAAGGGCTTAGCTGGAGAATACCAGCCCTTTCTTAGACCTCATGCCACAGGTTATCCAAAGACATTCCAGTTGTGACAAACATATATTATTTGTCCATAATGATCAGACCAGTAAGGCCTCACCTTTTCTTTTTCCCCTTACATCTAGAAAGAGGCTAAGCCTCATTTTGATGCCTCAGTGTCTGGTGACAGCACTGTTTTGTCAACTGTAAGGGAATATTGCCCTGTGAAAGATATTTTTGGTGTTACCAAACAAAAATCATGATAGTAATGCCTACTACAGATGATTTCCCAATATAATTCTAATAATAATAATTTGGCTTCCTATAGCTTAACCACTAAGGCTGATCTTGTGATACTTTCAAGTATATTCACTTAAATGACTTACTATCAGTACAGCAGCACTCAACTCTGTTAGCTTGCCACCAAACCTATAATTCGTCTTTAAATCTGGTTAAAAACAGAGGTCTTGGTCGACACACATCTGCAGAGGTATGCTAACGCTGCACCACCAAATGCCAGGTGCAGTAAAATCTCTAACATATGAGAGCCCCCATTAGGACATACAATGCAATGGATAAATTGGTAGCATCTTACCCAAGGTTGCCCTATAACCTTGAGTGCAGCACATGGGGAAGAAGGGTCGCAAGTACAGCTTCAGTGCCCCCACCCCATTTGCTTGCACAAAATCAAAGGAAAGGAGTGGCATCCACTCAGACCAATTTATAACTAACCTGGGAGGTGCACATGAGCAGGGCAATTAGGAATCACAAGCACTCAATCCTGTTAGCATGCAACCAAACCTATAATCTGTCTCTAAATTTGGTTAAACCCAGAGGTCTTGCTCCACACACAGCTGCAGATGTATGCTAAAGCTGCACCACCAAACACCAAGGTGCATGTATGCATGTGAAGTTTTATTAATAAAATCAATAACCCCTTAAATAAGCCTTGGCCAGTACAATCACTTGGAAAAACATTTCATAGCTCTCATTTAGACAGGATCTGTAGAGCTGATGATGAGTTTTTTAGAGCCATGTGATGTGATGTATTTGCATTTTGTCTATGTACTTATTAACCAGTGTTTCTGTGTAAAAAAAAAAACAAGTGACCATGAAACGGGGAGGCCGATTCATCAATAGCGCCAGGTAGCGACAGATGAGCGACTGTAGCGTGATTTTTTCAGCGCCAGCCAGTATTCGCTGTGCTTGGCCGGCGTTAGCTTGATGACAGCGACTCAGTCGGTGTGCGGTAATGTTGAATACTGGCTGGGGGGTCGCTGTTTCACAGGTCCAGCGTTGTATGTGAGCGCCTGACAACGAATGGCCAGAGCGAACGGCTAGCTTCATATTCATCAAAAAATCACGCTCCGAATGTGCTGTCGCTGTCCATTCCTTGTTTAAACCCCAGAGCGCTGGCGGCGATCTGTATTAACTAGTTTTTAACCCCGAAACAACCATATTTTTTGAATGTAAGATTATACATGTTTTTAGAATCATTTTGTTATATGAATACATTAATCTCAGACCTGTTAGATCAATTCTGCACTTTTTTTTTTTTTTTTGACTTAAAAATAATTCCTAACATTGCAGAAGTGTTCTCCGATTTTTTGACATTAAAAAAAAAATTTAAAAAATTAATACCAATTAATTATGATTAATTATAGCTTGCTCCATTGAAATGCATTGGACATCGCCAGGGAGCGACAGCTCATACCTGGCGCTGTGAGGGAATTTGCAGCGGCGCTGTTCGGTCCAGGCGGCTTCATGATGAATGCCGCGCTAGCCGTCGCTCTCGCCGGCGCTAGCCTCATTTTGCTTGATAAATGCGTCATTGTGACCGCCGCGGGCGTACTGGAGTCGGTAGTCGCCGTTAGCTGCCGCTACCTGGCGCTCGTCAGACACTACCTGGCGCTATTGCTTGATGAATAAGGGCATAAGTAAAAAAACACAGTTCTCAGAAAAATCAAAAACCAATCAACTGAAAATAATGACTACTTTTTGAATTTATATTTGGACAAGAAAGTGATTATATTTTACCAACTTTCTTTTTAAAATCAGATCTTCATTTTTATAAAAAAAACTGTTTTGCATTTATATGTTTAAAAATGTTATTCTGCATTTAAGATGCATTCATATTTATTCATAAAATCCAAAGCTCACTATTAAGCTATTTTAAAATCTTGGTATGTTCCAGAAAATGCCATTATAACCTGATGAATTGAAATAACTTTGATGAGCCTGATTCATTTCTGTTAATCTCAACGCCTTAAGAAGAATTCTTCTATCCAGAGTCATTATCTCTTGTTCTAATATCTTTGGGAAAATGTGAAATATGAGAGCGATTCATTTATTGCCTCATTATTCTTCAGGTTCATTCAAGAAGTCATTAAAGTCGGAAGATATTTAAAATCACTAACTGGACTGGGTAAAAATAATGACAATAAAAGAAAATGATATGATTTAAAAGTACTGACAAAAATGCTGTCTGAATGTAGTCCCAAAACCAAACAGGATTTTAGCTCCCACAGCATGTCCCTGTGAAAAGGTCACAGAGCACTAAAGCTACATACACATTTCTCACACTCTCTGTACCTTGTGATTCTGATCACAGCTTGGTTCTGGTTCAGTAGTACTATGGATCATAGCCTTTCCAAAATGATTATACAAAAACGGTTACTATAAGAATATAAAAATTATATGCAGTCTAATGCCCTTATTCATCAAGCGATAGCGCCAGGTAGTGTCTGACGAGCGCCAGGTAGCGGCAGCTAACGGCGACTACCGACTCAAGTACGCCCGCGGCGGTCACAATGACGCATTTATCAAGCAAAATGAGGCTAGCGCCGGCGAGAGCGACGGCTAGCGCGGCATTCATCATGAAGCCGCCTGGACCGAACAGCGCCGCTGCAAATTCCCTCACAGCGCCAGGTATGAGCTGTCGCTCCCTGGCGATGTCCAATGCATTTCAATGGAGCAATCTATAATAATTCATGATTAATTGTTAATAATTTTTTTTTTAATTTTTTTAATGTCAAAAAATCGGAGAACACTTCTGCAATGTTAGGATTTTTTTTGAAGTCAAAAAAAAAAAAAAAAATTATGTGCAGAATTGATCTAACAGGTCTGAGATTAATGTATTCATATAACAAAATGATTCTAAAAACATGTATAATGTTACATTCAAAAAATATGGTTGTTTAGGGGTTAAAAACTAGTTAATACAGATCGGCGACAGCGCTCTGGGGTTTAAACAAGGAATGGACAGCGACAGCACATTCGGAGCGTGATTTTTTGATGAATATGAAGCTAGCCGTTCGCTCTGGCCATTCGTTGTCAGGCGCTCACATACAACGCTGGACCTGTGAAACAGCGACCCCCCAGCCAGTATTCAACATTACCGCACACCGACTGAGTCGCTGTCATCAAGCTAACGCCGGCCAAGCACAGCGAATACTGGCTGGCGCTGAAAAAATCACGCTACAGTCGCTCATCTGTCGCTACCTGGCGCTATTGATGAATCGGCCTCCCCGGTTGTAACTCAACCTACCTTTTGGCCCAAGAGAAGGCAAAACAAAACAAAAACTTGACAGATTGTAGAAACAATCTCTAACTCCCATAAGTAAATAAATCAGGAACCACATTTAATACTTGTCAGCGCCTGTTAATACCACTCAGCGTCACTATTTTTACCTTAGCGATAGTGCACGATTTACCAAGAAGGCAGCAGCAATGTGTCCACCATTTGGCATCTAATTTATCACCAGCGCCTTATACTGTAGTTCGATTTAAAGTTTGCAGATTTATAGTGATGGTGCAGGTTTTCGATCCCATATACCACAAAGGACAGACATGTACTGAAGTGTTTTTTTGCTTTTAAATGATGCTAAATACAATCATTTGTACAGAACTGGGATTATGACTTGTCAATAATGTAACCGCAGGACTTAGATGTTATATTCCAACAACTAAAATGCAGCCTAATTGCACTGTAGTCCCATTTGTTGACAGCTGATATCCTGTGACTGTAATGAAGAAACGCTGACCAGCACCTGTTATAGAGTGGCATTTTGGCATGCAAAAAATTAATAAATATGGTGCACATAAAATGAATAAATGTAGTCGGACCTGTGTGGTGCTTACTGGTACTGTTATAATCTGACACTGGCCAGCCAATAAATGTGGCTGAATGGCACACTTCATAAATGAGGCTCCAAATGCCTAAACAAATTATCCTTAAAAGAATTGTCAAAATATATTATGGTTATTATTAATGTTGCTTTTATCATGTTTGCCACATTACCTCAATGGGTAAAAGCAGTTAATTAGTAGATAATAAGGTAATAAAAAATAAATAAATCAGTGAAACAGAGCAGCAGCAGTGAGTTCTCAGTGGTCACTTCTGAAAACTAAACAATACTTTAAAACAGAAAAGAAAGGTAAAAGGAAACAGCACCGACTTTGGCTTACTGTAGGTCTGTACTGTAATAAAAGAAAAGTGGTCTGTGTATCATCAGAGCTATAAAGAATGCAAATGGGTATCTGACAGAGGGTTGTATAAAATTAGACAAAAGGAGGAAAAATGTCTAATAAATACTGCTAAGTAGCCATAAGAAATGGACAAATCCAGTAAGTGGGGGGGGGGGGGGGGGGGGGTCAAAACTTTTTTTTGATATATTAGTGGGAACAATACATAGAATATATATAAAATATTGTTGGGAACGAGGCTTCTGCTGACCATAGCTATTTGAATAGCTATTTTTATTCAGTAATGCAAGGGGGTGGCTCTCAAACTCACAGTGTACTTGGCCATAACAGTGAATCAGGTTGAGAGGGCTCAGCCCGAGTTTGCGTGTTTAAAGATTGATAAGGTCCAGATGGTGATGACCCAAGGGTTCAGAAGGAACTCCGATATGTGATTGATGCACCTCTAACCAATTTGTTTAACCAGTCTCTTTTAACAGGGCAGACTACAAAATGTTGGAAGGACTTAAAATAATAGTCCACCCAACTAGAAAAATAAAAGAGGTACTCCCCTTTTGTCCCCTGCTGCTAATCAGTCTGACTCCCGTGGTGAGAGTGACTCACCATGCAGTCCAGATGCAATCTCAAGAACCAATATCTGCATCAGTCGCAGTGATGCTGCTATGCCCTCTCTATTTATCATAATAGAGGGGGTGTTTCAAGACCTGACTTTGATTGCCCCTCCATTGCAGTAAATAGAGAGGACATGGCAGATCAGAACATGAATTAGATTGTGTAGTTTTGACATTGTAGCAACAACATTTTTTTTGTTATCTGCTATTCTCATCTTATTGGAGGTTAGAGGAAGAATATTCTATCATGTCCTCAATGTTAAAAAGAGTCAGAATCAACAACGTAGACAATGCAGACCGTGAGGCTTTAAAAATCTCTGTCAACGATCATGTTTAGCTTTCTATCTGGTTATGCAACATAACTTGTTAAGTTTTCCCTCACTGTATAAAAAACATTTATCAATTATACTCCTGTCATGCAAGGGAACAAAAAGACAGCTAGGGGTAAATGAGAAGCCTTTGCTCTAAAACAACAGGAAGGAAAAAATGGGGACTTGCACTATACCCTATTTAATCTGTAGAGGTGCCACTCCCAAAGCTGCAAAAGAGTTCAAACCAGGAAAAAAAAAGCATGTAGGGAGGCACTCTCAACTTATAAATCCATTTTTATTAATTACATATTTATAATCACTACATACAATACACAACATATTAAGATCCCTTAAAAACACATAACTCAAACAATAACACCCAGGACAAACCAACATAAAGGTGTATAGGCAATGGGGAGAGTCTCACCACACTAATTGATATCAAAAGCCTAGATACATGTGCTAAATCATTCAACAACAGTGCAACTAAACATGTGCAAATCCTGCCTATGATCCGGATCACTAGAAAATCTATATATTTGTAAAGTGCAAGTGCTCCTAGTCAAACAATTACTTAAGAATTAATATTCCCAACCATAACAACTCATAAACATATAAACATATCAATCTAGTCTATTCACCAATTAAAGAATAATATGAAGATATAATCACCTATATATTATTAGGCATCCCAAAGGGGAACCACTGATGTATATCACAATATCAATCAAAAAATTAAATCACAAATCTATCACAAAAAACATCACCAGAAATAAAGCCAAGGTATCATGAAAATAACATGTGTGAAGTCTCCCCACCGCCTACAGCACCAGGAGCCACGTGTTCCGTGGGCACATCACCCACTTCATCAGGCTGATCTCATGCTGGCTACACTGAGCTTAAGTAGAGCACTGGAACCTCCTCCCCAGTAATCACCACAAGTGGCTCCCTCACCTGCGCCGAGGATGTGTATCCTGGTCAGCAGACAATGGAATCAATAGAGGACACTGCTGAGCTGTGCACATCCGGGTCACTGGACAGCGCCGTCACATGACAGCAGTCAGCTGGAGATAATCTTGCAGGGATAGATTGTGTAAACAACACTGCATCCATAGCAACTCACAAGTATGCTGCTGCATAAGTGGGGCAGATAAGAGCTGAGCAACACATTACCGGTCAGGCAGACATCAACAGGGATCAAAGGATGGTGAGGTGGCAGTGAGCACCTAAGTAAGATAGAAAAAAAATAATAACGAACATACATATACCAACTATACTACAAACAATAATTAATGTAGAAAAAATATATATGTATATATGTAAAGTAAATAGCCATACTTAAAAAAATATAATAAACATATCAAATATATAGTGCTAAATCTAATGCGCTTGATATAATCATTGTGAGTGAGCTATTAATGCCCACAAACAACAATCATTAATCTGAATTACTCTATGGTGACTAAAACACGAATACCGGGTGCCGACACACATGCGGCCAGCCCCACATTCTGGATCAAAGAGCCAGAAATCAGATAAGTCAGTTCAATTGATCTCAATCTAACAATCTGGCAAAGGCCACATGCATGTGCGCACCCAGCCCGCACCAAATTTCAGCCAATAATAGGCGGTGGGGAGACTTTACATATGTTATTTTCATTATACCTTGGCTATATTTCTGGTGATGTTTTTTGTGATAGATTTCTGATTTAATTTTTTGATTGGTATTGTGATATACATCAGTGGTTCCCCCTTGGGATGCATAATAATATATATAGGTGATTATATCTTCATATTATTCTTTAATTGGTGAATAGATTAGATTGATATGTTTATATGTTTATGAGTTGTTATGGTTGGGAATATTAACTCTTGTTCAATTGTGAGAAAAAGAATTACAACAATATTACACACATCATAGACATTTGTCAAGAAATATTTATGCACGGCAAAAGGCAATATTATAACAAACTATATCTTCATCCGCATACAGAAATATAATAAATGGGCTATCAATACAGCTATCCTTGGTCCCATAGACAGTACCCATATCAGACTGGACATTCCCGCCGAAGCCTGGAAGTCCAAATTGAGTCCACTTAACTCCAAGCATGATCTCTAACAGACACAGAACATTCATCATACATAATATTATTACTGTAAATCAACCAGGAAAGAAGAGGGGGAAGGGACAGACGAATGTGGGGGAACAGGGGGCAGCAAGGGGAGGAAAAAAAAGGGAATATTAATTCTTAATTGATTGTTTGACTAGGAGCACTTGCACTTTACAAAATATATAGATTTTATAGTCATCCGGATCATAGGCAGGATTTGCACATGTTTAGTTGCACTGTTGGAACACTTTGTTGAATGATTTAGCACATATATCTAGGCATTTGATATTAATTAGTGTGGTGAGACTCTCCCCATCGCCTACACAGCTTTATGTTGGTTTGTCCTGTGTGTTATTGTTCGAGTTATGTGTTTTTAAGGGATTTTAATATGTTGTGTATTGTATGTAGTGATTATAAATATGTAATTAATAAAAATTTATTTTTTGATCAGTTGAGAGTGCCTCCCTACATGTTTTTTTTTTATCTAATCCAGACTGGAGTGTCAAAACATCAAACGTGCTATTTTTAATGTCTAACTAAGAGTCCAGTGCTGCCAAGTGGGAAAGATAACCATGTGATGTTGATGACGTTGTTAGAATTTTTAGTGTGCTTGCACGTTCTGTCTGGCAACAGTATGGTATGGGGACAAGGAGCAAATATAGGAAGCGGAAAAAGCACTAGCCAGGGCCAGACAGCAAGCATAGAATAAAGCGCTCTCTATTTATATAAACCAACATCCAAAGTGTTTCACCTGCATCTGAAGTTCATAAAAGAACAAACCAATTCCTCAAACTCACATAAAACACAATTCAAATCCCATAGTTCAGAAAGACTACCCAGCACAGGGAGACATATAAATATTATATTGTGTAATCCAATGAACTGCCAGCTACAACTCAAACAATATATATTTTTACACCAGTGATATAATTGTGAACTATAAATCCATAAGTAAAATCTATCATGAGCCGTAAGTAATTAAATATTTTGTTTAAATGTAAAATATATATGTGTGACCTCAACAATTAATTGCATTACATTAAATTAGTTGAAGATTAAAAGCGAGCAACAATAATTTACACATAAAAACTACCATTACAATAAATAATTAATTAAAAATGATTAATAATAAATTAATAACTAGACAGGGTACAACAATAAATATAGTATTTAACTCCCCCCATGTTCCTCTTTAATATATCAAGGTCCTGATTTATTAAAGTCTCTTTGCCATTACCACTTATGGTTTGACCACTGCATCAATCTACACCTAATTTAAGATGTGTGCAACAGTAAGCACCAAGTAGAATGCCTTATACAGGCAAATTTATGACTTCTGCTTTTTTCACAGAGCAGCACAAAGCTGTTGTGCAAGCTATACCAGTAATAATTGGCACAGAAGCATAAGCTATCATAGAGAACAATGACAGGAAAATTGTTTTATTACAAAAAGCTGTTGAAAAGAAAGGCAAAAAACAAAAATAGTATGTATGTTGGTGGCAAAAAATGCCAATGCATGACTGGGATGTCACCAGCTGCTATCTTTTTGCAAATTGTCAAAATCATTTTTTCCTCTTGATTTTCACACCAATACCTACATCTAACCTCAAAAAATAAAAATGGAATTCACCACACTACAAATTGGCATGCCTGCTGTGTGAAACTCCCCTCAAACCCTCACCTTTCCATGCCAGGCTTGCAGAGCCCTAGCTGCATCTGCACGTCCGAGACGCAATTCAACACCCAGCCATTTAAACAGGGTGGGCCGTCCCTGTTTCACAATGCTCTTTCCCAAACAGAGCTGAATGCCATGTATTAATATGCAGAGCATACAGCACTGATTGGACAAGAACAGCACAGCACCCTGGGTCTGATTGAAAGCTTAGGGATATTTTGACAACCAGATCCTATAAGATCCACCACCAACCTCCACTGCAAATGCTCCTATTTTTTGAATCACACTGTATTTGATGCTTATTTTTAGGAGATATTTCATGCTTATTTTTAGGAGATATTTCAAGGCAGATTTACTGAATCAAGGCTCTGGTAATTTATTTGTTAAGGAAAATTACCCAGCTTCACACATTTGTGAAGCCAGATGATGCCGAGACACAAGCTGGGAGTGATTGGTGGAACCAGGTGCAGGGGTAGGGGGCACTGATCCCCTGCCCCCACACCTCGTTCCACCGTATGCTTCCGGCTGTCAGTGACAGTGCAACAGTGATCGGCGCCGTGGGACACAGAACGGCATTGGATCAGAGGTAAGTAAAGAAAGAAAAGTTTTCTTTTATTCTTAATAAATTAATTGCTGTGCCATATTTTGGTCTCACGTGTCCACAAATTTGCCCAGTTGATCCCTGAAAAACTGCAGAAGACAACAATGTTTTTTCATTGCTGTTTCATGACCTGATAGTGGACTGATGAATAGTGTTGAGCAAACCTGAACTGCAAAGTTTGGGTTCGTACCAAACTTTGCTTGTTCGGGTTCCCAGACCCGAACTCAGACTTCAGCCATGTTCAAGTTCAGCGTTCGGCCTGAACAAAGAGAAGATGGTTAATCGGCTACTGAGCAGACCATCAAACAGCTTCACCAAAATGATGCAGCACACAACTTACCTCAGCCCCTCGATCCCGGTCACGTCGGTGGCGGCTTTCCTTTCAAAAGGTCCTCAGCTGGGACCACAGTAAGATGGCTGCTGCTCCCAAGAATGAGGACACTCCTAGTGCCAGCACTAACAGCGGCCGCTTCCTAACTAACAGCGGCCACTTTCCTAACCTGAAATTGGGCAGTTTGCTCATCCCTACTAATGAACATTTACAATAGCTATGTGGGAAAGGTCTTTATATTTACTTAAAAATTATCTTGGGTTCGAGAGGCACCCCCAACAGAGATCCCCAAAAAATTCTGTAGGTCTTTTAAACCAAGCTGTACTCCAACCTTCTCTCTCTGAGGTGGTGAGATCCAACTTAGAATCCGACATTACTGCACTAGAGATGCAATTAGCAATCAAGAGCATGAAGACCTCTAAAGCCCCTGGTCCTGATGGCTACTTGGGACTATAATATAAAAAGCTGATGTAGTACACCTCAAATTATTTAATTCTCTCAAAGATCAACAGGTATTAGGATGCTCCTCTTAGGAAGCCCTTATATCCATGATAGCCAAGCCTGACAAAGACAGTCTGCTAGTCCAGAATTTCTGGACATTTCCACTTCTAAATCATGATGTAAAACTGCTAGCAAAAATTTGGGTAACCAGGTAAAACAACCTCCTACCTAAATAACTTAGAAAAAACAGGTGGGATATGTACCATCCTGGTAGGCACCAGACAATACCCGTAGACTGATACACGTTTAAGCACAGCAAAGAAAGATACCTGACTTTCTACTATCCCTAGATATTCAGAAAGCATTCAACACTCCTGGGACTACCTCTTCTACATTCTTAGGAGATAGGGCTTTGGAGTTAACTTTCTATAATGGGTGAGTGCTCTATATCGTTCTCCATCGGCTAAGGTGCAATATGCTGGTTATGCGTCTGTCTTGTTTCTGATATTTTGGGGAACACGTCAAGGGTGCCCTTTGTCTCCAGCTCTATTTATTTTGGCAATGGAGCCCCTATCCTTGTTCACGCAACATAACCCTAATATTAGATGTTTAGACATAGGGGGATATCACCATAAAATACAATTATTTGCAGATGATATCCTGCTAACTATAAATGAACCCCATATTTCTCTCCTATCTATTTTTTAAACTCGGTAAGACATTTCTGAGATGTCAGGACTAACAACTAACCAAGAGAAGTCTGTAGTCCTCAACATAGGCCTTGACCATGAACAATTGGAAGCTATCCAGAGAAATGATTAGTTTAGATGCGATGCAGATCACTGTATTCTACCAATCGCTGTTTGCTGCCAATTACCTCCCCTTATTCAGACACCTAAAAGACCTAATGGAAACATGGATGTGCTATGAGATATCTTGGAAAGGCCTCATTGATGTGGTCAAAATAACACTGCTCTCTAAATTACTCTATTATTTCAGAACACTCCCAGTCAAAATGCCAAAGCATTACTTGCGCAGCCTTCTTTCCTTCTCACTCTCCTCCATCTCATCAAATACTAAACCTGGATAGAGCGACTCTCCTCCGTTCCAGGAAAGAAGGAGGTCTGGGAGTCCTGAATGTGATTAGATATTATCATGCCACCCAAATAGCCCAAATAATGGCAATGCTAACTGAAAATGTGTTAAGGGCCCCCCTGGACACAAGACCTCTCATCTCATGCCCAATATTGCAGTAGTCTTTAACAATGTGGTTAAAATATTTACCCTTACTAAATATTATCTGAAATCCAGTTTTTCCCCCCAGCAATGAAGATCCGCAAGGATTTGGCTGGTGGGTGTCGGGTAGTCTCTTCAAAGATCACTCTTTGATAAGTGACCAGGGAATGGTATTATGGGAATTTCTCAGGGAGCAGTAAGACATACTGCTCCATGATCACTATAGATATCTTCAACTTAAACATTGGATTACTGCCCAAGCAAAAGTCAGATGATGAATCAATAAAACCGTTTGAGCATACATGTCTTCAGGCCAATATGCACTAGGGCAGATTTCAGCAATCTATAGCACGTTAAGTGAACTACGGAGACCACAAAATTATAAATATCTTGTGCACTGGGAAGAAAAAATAGGCACATTTAAAACAGATAAGGAGTGGCCTGAAATTTTGGCGACAAACATTGGGTGCTCTATAAACTTGACCTATTTGGAATCACCATAAAAAGTACTACTCAGATAGTACCTGGTTCCAAACAGATAGCTGGGCCATGCCAGGATATTCTAGCAATTTCTTTAGGGGCTGCAGAGGAGGACATGTTTGTAAACACCTGGTGGACTTGCTCAAAGATCAGAGGGTTTAGGTCTTGTGTGTTTGGTCTTATAAATACTCTCACAGGACAGAGCATATGAAGGGATCCATGGGGAGCTCTCATATATGTTAATCCCGGAATTACTAGGTCCCAGAATAGATTCATGAACTTTATCCTTTTAGTAGCAAAGTAGACAAAGCTTAGGCCTGGAAAAAAGAGTACCTTTCCGAGAAGTTAAATATCACTTGAATAATTCCTTTATTAATGAATACTACGGAACAGCAACAAACAGTTCCTAAAATCTGGACACCATGGCTTGAATATTCCTGCCCCCCATTAGACTCTAGAATGCTAAGCTGGCTATAACTCTCAGGCGGGTACAAGGCTGATGCAGCTTACGCCTCACCCCCAGCTCCCCGCCTTATCTACCTTTTTTCTGTTGCTACCGTATTTTCTTTACTTCTACTTTTTTCTTTTTTTCTTTTTATTAATAGTTTTGCCATCTGTATTCTGACAAAGACTAACAAGTAAGGCGGGTCAGTTGAAATTTGGGTTTGCTGAGTTTGTCTAAACAAAGTTTGGGTCCAGGGCCCCGAATCCAAACCCCATTGAAGTCAATGGGGACCCAAACTTTAGGGACCAAAAATGGCTGTAAAATGGGGCTAGCAAGGACTAGAGGTCTGAAAATCGAGGGTAACACCTGGGCAAATGCCCTACACAAAAGTACTCAAAATAATCGCATAAAACAAAAAATAAAGAAATACACCAATAAAGAAAAAAAATAATTATTTGTTTTTTAACGGGTGCCCAACACCTGGGCAATTTGCCCTGCACAAAATAGGGCTAGTAAAAGTATTCAAAATTGTCACAGAAAACGAAAAAATTTAATTTATAGACCGATGAAGAAAACAAGTAAAATATTAGATTTTATATGGGTGTTGAAGGCCCTGCACAAAATAGACTAGAGAAAGTACCTAAAATAATCACAGAAAACTAAAAAAATTAAGAAATACACCATAAAGAAAAAAATGTAAATATTAGCTTTTTTTTTACGAGTGTTGGAGGCCTAATTTGTGGTAACACCTGGGTGGTTGCCCTATCCAAAATGGGCTAGGAAAGTACACAAAATACTCACTGCAAACTAAAAATACACAAATAAAGAAAACATTTAAATATTAGTTTTATTAACGGGTGTTGGAGGCCTAGTTTTGGGGGTAATACCTGGATGACTGACCTGCACAAAATGGACTAGAGAAAGCACTAAACTAAACCAAAAAAATTAAGAAATACACCAATAAATAAACACATCAACCAATATATACATAAATGAATAATTACTAACATCAATAAATAGATATCTGGTGCAAGCAGGCACCAGGGTTTTCAGTGTATTCTTGTAAGAACCAATACAATTGCGAGTCTTCCACCTCACCTCCTTCAATCAGCAAGGCCGTCCCTGCCACAAGTCATGCAGTCACTAATGTTCTATAATGACACCCCTGGCTGGGATACCATTGCTCATCCACCTGCCCATGCCCAAGTTGCAGACATAGGGGTTCCCAGATACACAACAACTTGTGTTTGAGGATGAGGATGTGGCCAGCGGTCCAGCACAGGACATCTGCAATGAGGATGAAACCCTACTACCGACTGGCGTGGCTTTCAGCAATGTGGAGGCTGAGAAGGTAGCAGGGAGGATTGGAGAGGTGGTGGCAATGCAGCCCCAGGCAGCCAGCACAAGAGGGGGAAGGGTGCCAACCATCAGAGGTCAGCCCATTGCTACTACTGCCCACCATGTCCAGGCACTGAGCACTCAAGACATGAGTCATTTGCATGCTGTGCCAACAGTCCCTGAAGCGAGGGAAAAGTATTAATAATCTCTGCTCCACATCCCTTGGTAAAAAAATATAAAAAATATAAAAAATAAAAAAATAGTTTAAATATATATATATATATATATATATATATATATATATATATATATATTGTTTTTATTTAAAAAAATAAAAAATATTAAATTATTAAAATTAAAAAAGATTCCCAGTTGTCTGGCCACTCCACATGTGCTCGCGGGGTGGGTTGCTGGATCGACAGCAGCCAGCCAAGGGACACTTTTGGAGGCTGCAGAGCAGGACTTGTCCTCACACTAGGGTGGAGAATGCGCCATTTTTGAAGCAGCATGGGGAGAAATATGCAGTGTGGGAAGAGCACAGAGCCCAACGACTAGCATAACTATTTCATAAATTGTTAACAACTTTCTTTTTTATCATTCCTCCTCCCCCCCTTTTTTTTCCTCTGATGCAAGCAGGCACTGGGGTTCTCCTAGACCTTCACTAAATCATTAACATAAATATGGAAATTGTCATCAAACTTGAAGAAGTACACTGAATAAGGGCTTCCACTTGATGAATTACCATGCCAGTCATTTTTGAGCCATCTTCTTTGGCATATTCCACTTGCTTCCCAACTAAGCTGTCCACAACCTCTCTTGGCTCTCTTTCTTGCTGATAGATAATCATTAAAGACATGATATGAAGATCTCCTTTTTTATAGTCATCTAAAAGCTGTTACATTTATTGAACATGGTCTTTTTCATATGATATATAAAACCATGTGTTCATGTGCAAAGCAAACACAAAAACACTATTAGTATTATTAAAAAGTATATATAAAAAAAAAAAAAAAAATATATATATATATATATATATATATATATATATATCTTAAAAATTTTAATAAAAAAAGAGGAAGGCCCATTTTCCCAAGTGCCAGGCCACTTCACATGTGGCTCGCAGGGTGGGTTGCTGGACTGACAGCAGCCAACCATGGGACATTTTGGAGGCTTGTGAGGAGGACTTTTTCTCACAGCAGGGTGGCACCCAGCGCAGCTCGTTATTTTGTTGTTAGTATTGTTATTGTTAGTATTATTCATTGTATTAGTCCTAGTTAGTATTTGTCTAAACAATAGACAGAAAGTGGAAAATTAGCCCATCTCACCCACCACCCCTGGTCTTGAATGCGAGCATTATTAAATTGCTTGTCTTTAAAATGTTCCCATTCCAGGCCACTGAAGCTGGAGAGCTTTAAAAATCTTATGGCGAGGGGGTAATCTCATTTAGTTAGAGGGTGGTGCTAATAAAAATCTTATGTCTGCTGCTGTCTCACAATACATCATTCCCAGCAGCCACAACTTTTTTCGGCAGGCCATCATTGCCCTGCACCAACAGGTTGTGGAGAATATGAGGTATGCACTGCGCAATGCTATATATTGCAAGGTCCACATCACAACTCACACCCGGACCACTAAGCATGGGCAGGGATGTTACATCTCTTCAACTGCCCATTGGGTTAATATAGTGGCGGCTGGGCCAGAGCTGCAGAGCGCTTTGCCACCTATAAGGGTCGAGTCAACACTGTGCAAACATATATTCTTATGATGCAAATATATATTTGCATGCTGCTTCAATCCGAATGCTTGTGCTATTCAGCAGTGCAAATGAACCTATTCTGTGTGTATGAAAATCATTTTTGCATGAATGAGAACGCAAATATCTGCACATGAAAAGGTATCCTAAGTGTGCAAGGGCTTCCAAGCATGTCCAAGCAGTAATGCCTATGGATATATATATATATTCTTATGGACACATATCTGCTTATGTGAGAAAGCATGTATCTATTTTCATAAATACTTGCAGAGAAACCCAAATACCTACATATGCTAATAGATCTGCTTAGAAAGAGAAATAATGTATCTTATTTGCACAAATGTGTGCACATAGAAACATCTTTTCTCATCTAAGCAAATCTATAATAAACTATGCAAAAAAGCTATTTACTGCTTTTAGATTGTATTAAGTATTAAATTTCCTTGTAATAAACAGCAAGTGCTTATGTATTTCCTTTTATCCATTTTTTTAATTATTCCATAAATTTTTGTTAACTGTTTATGTGTAATCTTTATTTTATTTGTTTTTATGTATTCATTTATCTTATTTGTTGCACAACATATAAATTAATTTTAGATATGTCTATGTTTCTCTAATGTATCTATCTTTAAAGTGGACCAACATTATTGTTTTATTTCTACTTTTACATTTAAAAAAAATACAAAAAAGGTAATTAATAAGCATGCAAACTGCTGCATGCTTATTAATGACTTACTCACCTTACCTGCCCACTAGCTCCCGGACATCTTGCTCCCGTGCCGCCATCTTTCTATAACTGGGAGCATAGGACATCCCGCTCCCGTGCCTCTATCTTGCTACACCTGGGAGTATGTATCCCACAATCCTCCTGGGTTCAGCCTCCCGGCGAGCCAGCCCCTCACAGACAGCGGCCAGCTTCTCTGACACCCGGGAGAATTGGCTGTGAGTCACCGCTCGATGAGGTAAGGAACTGCTGCAGCCGGCCAGCGACTTGCATCACTGGACGGTAGTCTGCAGGAACCTGCATTCATGGAGCGGCGGAATCCGGAAGCAGCTTGCTGAAGCATCCACACAGCAGAATTGTTTGTGGCTATAAGGACATCTAGACCTGCATCGGAAATGTCCTCTGGGCTTTTTTCTTTTTGACTGTTGGTCCACTTTGAATTGTTGTTTCTGTTTTTGCTTTTCTAGTGACCCTTTAAAAATAAAAGTTAATGGCAGTTTTCTTTCTTAAAAAGTAGTGCATTTTTTCTCCTGGTGCTAAATAGACCCATGTATGTACAATATAAAAAATATAAGAATAAACTATATACCGTATTTTTCGCCCTATAAGACGCACTTATTTTTCCCCAAAAGTGGGGGGAAAATGTCCGTGCGCCTTATCGGGCGAATGAGCGAATTGAGCACATGTGAGCCAATGGATGAGCCGCAACACCCACTTATCTGCACCTGGATGGCAGTCCACAGCTTCAGAGTGATATGTGGCCTTTTGTCCAGACAGATGTTTTCAGCAGCGGATGAGGAGTCAGGAGGGAAGGAAACTGAGTAAGAGGCAACAGGAGGCAACAAGTGATGTCCGGCAATCCTAGCAGGTGGAAATAAATGAGAATTAGTATTTTCACACTGTTTTTGCAAGAGTATGCATGTTGTGCAAGGACACTACTTACCCCAAAACATGCTTACATGCCAATGCACATTTTCAGCCACCTTTTGTTGTGTGTGCATGTACCGTATTTTTCGGCCTATAAGATGCACCTGCCCATAAGACGCACCTAGGATTTGGGGGAGAAAAATAAGAAAAAAAATATTTTAAACCAAAAACGCACCATTACAGACAGTGTGGCATTCCCCTTTCCCATTGGCCGTGTGGGATGCCCCCATTCCATTCCCCATATACCCAGTGTGGCATCCCCCTCCCATTCCCTATATAGGCTGTGTGGCATCCCCCTCCCCCCATTAGTATAGGCTGTGTGGCATCCCCCTCTCCCCCCATAGGCTGTGTGGCATCCCCTCTCCCCCCATTTGTATAGGCTGCGTGGCATCCCCCTCTCCCCCCATAGGCTGTGTGGCATCCCCTCTCCCCCCATTTGTATAGGCTGTGTGGCATCCCCCTCTCCCCTCATAGGCTGTGTGGCATCCCCCTCTCCCCCCATTTGTATAGGTTGTGTGTCATCCCCCTCTCCCCCATAGGCTGTGTGGCATCCCCCTCTCCCCCCATAGGCTGTGTGGCATCCCCCTCTCCCCCATAGGCTGTGTGGCATCCCCCTCTTATAGGATATGCATCTTATAGGGCGAAAAATACGGTACATGCACACACAACAAAAGGTGGCTGAAAATGTGCATTGGCATGTAAGCATGTTTTGGGGTAAGTAGTGTCCTTGCACAACATGCATACTCTTGCAAAAACAGTGTGAAAATACTAATTCTCATTTATTTCCACCTGCTAGGATTGCCGGACATCACTTGTTGCCTCCTGTTGCCTCTTACTCAGTTTCCTTCCCTCCTGACTCCTCATCCGCTGCTGAAAACATCTGTCTGGACAAAAGGCCACATATCACTCTGAAGCTGTGGACTGCCATCCAGGTGCAGATAAGTGGGTGTTGCGGCTCATCCATTGGCTCACATGTGCTCAACTTGGTGGTGCAAAGCTGCTGCTTAACGTGTGTACCATGTATGTGCAGTTTGGGCATTCCACAGCAGGCAACAGTGGAGTTCCATCAGGAAAGTCGGTAAATTGGACACGTGGCAAGAGCTTGCCCTATATCCCTTGGAGGTGCTGGCCTGGGCTGCGGCAAGTGTTTTATCAGAAAGTGTGTTTAGCACCACAGGGGGGTGTCAACACCAACAAGAGAAGCCACCTATCCACAGCCAATGTAGACATGCTTACATTCGCGAAGATAAACCAGATGTGGATGTCCCAAGATTTGGCTGTGCCAGGACCTGAGTGAGCAGCTGAAGTACTGGCTACTCCATCTATTCCACCAACACTGTCACATCCACCTACCCAACAACTGAGGCCCAGTACGCAGAATGCAGGTCCTGCCCACAGATGAGCTCATGTAAATGCCCAGATCTGCCCCAGCAACTGCCCATCCTTAGGGTACAATGAGAACAGACAGATGTTGCTCCCTCACTGATGCCGTTTGCTCTCTCTAGCTAGGTGCCTGAACCAGTGGATTATTTGTTATTAAACCAAAAAGAGCCTGATGTGGCCCGAACCAGTGAATACTCAATTACTATTTGTAAGCAGCAGTGACACACAATAGACTCGATTCAGAGAGACACAAAAAAACTTCCGTTTTAGTGCCGTTGTCGTATCATTTTCAAAAGTTCCCGCTCTCGTATGAATGTGCGAGCGATTCTATGCATGCATTGTAAACGTTCTGTAAAGTTTCCGTCCGCTCGTATGCCAGAGTACGCGTACGAGGATGTCATTTTCCATCGAGACTTTTCAGATTCATTTTCTCATCTAACAACGTAGCCTTTCGTTTTTGCCATTTTCCCATCGTATCCTCACACGAATCCTTTCCGCTTCCCGTTACATTCTGTTTCACTTTTTCCAAAAATAATCGTCCAGACGGAATCCTTACGATCTTGCGCCTGCGCACTACAAACTTAACTCATTAAAGTGCTTGCCTACATAATTCAACTCCCATCACTTCTAATACAAAAAAGCTCACCCTAACCACTTAGCGCTATCCTGCCTCTTCCCTTTGGATCCCTTAAAGCTCACTCTAACCACTTAGCGCTATCCTGCCTCTTCCCTTTTGATCCCTTAAAGCTCCCCCTAACCACTTAGCGCTATCCTGCCTCTTCCCTTTTGATCCCTTAAAGCTCACCCTAACCACTTAGCGCTATCCTGCCTCTTCCCTTTGGAGCCCTTAAAGCTCACCCTAACCACTTAGCGCTATCCTGCCTCTTCCCTTTGGATCCCTTAAAGCTCACCCTAACCACTTAGCGCTATCCTGCCTCTTCCCTTTTGATCCCTTAAAGCTCACCCTAACCACTTAGCGCTATCCTGCCTCTTCCCTTTGGAGCCCTTAAAGCTCACCCTAACCACTTAGCGCTATCCTGCCTCTTCCCTTTGGATCCCTTAAAGCTCACCCTAACCACTTAGCGCTATCCTGCCTCTTCCCTTTGGATCCCTTAAAGCTCACCCTAACCACTTAGCGCTATCCTGCCTCTTCCCTTTTGGGCCCTTAAAGCTCACCCTAACCACTTAGCGGTTAGCTTCTTCTTCCATTTTGGGTCCCTAAAACTTACCCAAATCACTTAGCGGTTAGCTTCTTCTTCCATTTTGGGTCCTTAAAGCTAACCCTAACCACTTAGCGGTTAGGTTCTTCTTCCATTTTGGGTCCCTAAAACTTACCCAAATCACTTAGCGGTTAGGTTTTTCTTCCATTTTGGGTCCCTAAAACCTACCCAAATCACTTAGCGGTTAGCTTCTTCTTCCATTTTGGGTCCTTAAAGCTCACCCTAACCACTTAGCGGTTAGGTTCTTCTTCCATTTTGGGTCCCTAAAACTTACCCAAATCACTTAGCAGTTAGGTTCTTCTTCCATTTTGGGTCCCTAAAACTTACCCAAATCACTTAGCGGTTAGCTTCTTCTTCCATTTTGGGTCCTTAAAGCTCACCCTAACCACTTAGCGGTTAGGTTCTTCTTCCATTTTGGGTCCCTAAAACTTACCCAAATCACTTAGCGGTTAGGTTCTTCTTCCATTTTGGGTCCCTAAAACGTACCCAAATCACTTAGCGGTTAGCTTCTTCTTCCATTTTTGGACCTTAAAGCTTGCCCTAACCACTTAGCGGTTAGGTTCTTCTTCCATTTTGGGTCCCTAAAACTTACCCAAATCACTTAGCGGTTAGGTTCTTCTTCCATTTTGGGTCCCTAAAACTTACCCAAATCACTTAGCGGTTAGCGTCTTCTTCCATTTTGGGTCCTTAAAGCTCACCCTAACCACTTAGCGGTTAGGTTCTTCTTCCAGTTTTGGTCCCTAAAACTTACCCAAATCACTTAGCAGTTAGGTTCTTCTTCCATTTTGGGTCCCTAAAACTTACCCAAATCACTTAGCGGACATCACAATCTTGATTTAGAAATATGTCATTGTCCCTTTGTTTTGTGTAAATGTATTTGTGCAAATAAATGGAACACCATTTTTGGCTTCATTTTTTTTTTTTATTATTAAACTGCCATTTTTTGTTGGCATTTTTAAAATTTTGTAAAATTTGTTTAAAATTTTTTGAGAAATGTAAAAAAAATATATACAAGGCTTTTTAAAAAACAACTATATACAATAAAAACTTGTTTAAAACTATTTACAAATATACAGGGCCAGGAACCAGGACACTACTCTTCCTCTTCTGTTGTCCCCAACGTGTCCTGCATCGCCTGCAGATCGGCCACCAACTCAAGGACCCTCCGATTCATGTCAGCAAGTCGTTGCCGTGTGGTCCCTGGAACAAATTTCGATACAAATATTATTGGGAGAACAATACATGTTTCTCCCCTGTGGATTTAATGTATTTCAGTTAACAAATTGACTATAAGCCACATATGTCATTCTTGCAAGTAATGAAGCTAATGAAGTGGCCACAGGTCAGTTAGGCAAGTAATTTAGCTAATGAAGTGGCCACAGGTCAGTTGGGCAAGTAATGAAGCTAATGAAGTGGCCACAGGTCAGTTGGGCAAGTAATGAAGCTAATGAAGTGGCCACGGGTCAGTTGGGCAAGTAATGAAGCTAATGAAGTGGCCACAGGTCACTCTTATATTGGCATTGACTAGGGCATTATGTATTTGTGTGTTCATGTGAAGTTATACATAAATGGCAATAATGGCATGACTACTTACTTGGTTGGTGGCCGAGAGATGGCTCGTTGGGGACAACACCATGAGGTCCTGGTTCCTGGCTCTGCTGTGAAGAAGTGCCTCTAGAAACATGGGCAATATGGTTAGTTTGGATGTCTGATTCAGCAGTCCTCAAATTTGATGAGCTAAGTCTGGGTCACATCACTCACCTTCTCCAGGGTCTTGTGGGCCCATATCTGCTGCCTCCTCAACCACTACCTCACCCGCACCCGAAGCATCTAAAAATACAGAATCTAGGAATCAGTTTGGTGATATCAGGAGCTAGCATGTATATGTGTGTGCGTAGACATGAAGAGTGACATACCAGAGGCTCCCGCATGCGTGGCAGGGTACGACTGCCTGCCCACGCTGTGCCGTCCCTCCTCTGTGGTAAGGTCCAGGTGATGGTCTGAGGAGACCACAGAGGAGGGGTAGGCCCGTTGCCCTGGAGATCCACCACCTTCACTCACAACTGCAGAATCATGCAGCACTGGTCGGCCTGTGCACCTCTGGGTGCGGCGAATGCGGTAATCCATTTCCAACACTACCAAAGAAAAGGCATTATAAATAAAAGGCCTAACTTCTGCCGTAGTTACATCTTGCATGTGATCACCATGTACTTACTTGGGAAATGGATCCCGAAAAAGCTCCGCACCCGGGGCATGTGCAGTCTTTTCAGGTCCGACCAATGCTGCATGATCTGTGTGTGGGTGAAGGTGGTGTCGGTCTGGTGTTGGATCTCGGCGATGATCTCCAGGGCGACATTGCGTTTTTCAAACGAGTTGGGCAGGTAGTCGTACCTGCGCTCCAGCATGGTCTACAAAACACAAATCAAACATAGCAATTAATTAAACATGCCTCTAAATAATTGCAAACTATACCTTTTTACGGTCAATCACATTAAAACATACCCACACACACTTCTAGGCTAAGTAAACTTTCAAATCTGGCAGCACTGTTGTTTTGCACATGTGTGGCGTGCGTTTGGGTGTGCATGTGTTTTAGCCCAATTTGGATCTGATCTCTTACTTCGTGCGCATCCTTAACATGTCGAGCAGCATTTAGATGTCACTTTAAAGACCTACAAATACACTTACGAGCATGATGATCTCTTCTTGTTGGCGGGTGAAGATAGTGGGCGCCATCTTTCTTCTTCTCGGCAGCAGATAAGTAATGCCCCAGTGGTTTACGGGCTCCGCACGTCCGTGCGAACAGCCGGACGTGCGCGTAAGCGAACGCATAGGCGTCACACGGCGGATCCCTTATTTAAAGGTCCCTGCACACACAGCTCATTCTCTTTGAGAGTCCACCAAAAATGGCACCAAAAAAGCCAAGCGCCCAGAAGAAGCAGAGTAAGCGGGCTGCGCAGGCCGAGGGCCCGAAACCAGGTCGCAAGAGCCTAAAGCGAGGCTAAGGGCTACCACAAGGCTGCGGGCAAAAAGGAGGTGGCAGCAGCCCAACAAAAGAGCAAGCCAACCAAGCCTGCACCAGCTCAGGCCCAACAAATGGGTAAGAGGGGACGGTTAGGTTCTTCTTCCATTTTGGGTCCCTAAAACGTACCCAAATCACTTAGCGGTTAGCTTCTTCTTCCATTTTTGGACCTTAAAGCTTGCCCTAACCACTTAGCGGTTAGGTTCTTCTTCCATTTTGGGTCCCTAAAACTTACCCAAATCACTTAGCGGTTAGGTTCTTCTTCCATTTTGGGTCCCTAAAACTTACCCAAATCACTTAGCGGTTAGCGTCTTCTTCCATTTTGGGTCCTTAAAGCTCACCCTAACCACTTAGCGGTTAGGTTCTTCTTCCAGTTTTGGTCCCTAAAACTTACCCAAATCACTTAGCAGTTAGGTTCTTCTTCCATTTTGGGTCCCTAAAACTTACCCAAATCACTTAGCGGACATCACAATCTTGATTTAGAAATATGTCATTGTCCCTTTGTTTTGTGTAAATGTATTTGTGCAAATAAATGGAACACCATTTTTGGCTTCATTTTTTTTTTTTATTATTAAACTGCCATTTTTTGTTGGCATTTTTAAAATTTTGTAAAATTTGTTTAAAATTTTTTGAGAAATGTAAAAAAAATATATACAAGGCTTTTTAAAAAACAACTATATACAATAAAAACTTGTTTAAAACTATTTACAAATATACAGGGCCAGGAACCAGGACACTACTCTTCCTCTTCTGTTGTCCCCAACGTGTCCTGCATCGCCTGCAGATCGGCCACCAACTCAAGGACCCTCCGATTCATGTCAGCAAGTCGTTGCCGTGTGGTCCCTGGAACAAATTTCGATACAAATATTATTGGGAGAACAATACATGTTTCTCACCTGTGGATTTAATGTATTTCAGTTAACAAATTAACTATAAGCCACATATGTCATTCTTGCAAGTAATGAAGCTAATGAAGTGGCCACAGGTCAGTTAGGCAAGTAATTTAGCTAATGAAGTGGCCACAGGTCAGTTGGGCAAGTAATGAAGCTAATGAAGTGGCCACAGGTCAGTTGGGCAAGTAATGAAGCTAATGAAGTGGCCACGGGTCAGTTGGGCAAGTAATGAAGCTAATGAAGTGGCCACAGGTCACTCTTATATTGGCATTGACTAGGGCATTATGTATTTGTGTGTTCATGTGAAGTTATACATAAATGGCAATAATGGCATGACTACTTACTTGGTTGGTGGCCGAGAGATGGCTCGTTGGGGACAACACCATGAGGTCCTGGTTCCTGGCTCTGCTGTGAAGAAGTGCCTCTAGAAACATGGGCAATATGGTTAGTTTGGATGTCTGATTCAGCAGTCCTCAAATTTGATGAGCTAAGTCTGGGTCACATCACTCACCTTCTCCAGGGTCTTGTGGGCCCATATCTGCTGCCTCCTCAACCACTACCTCACCCGCACCCGAAGCATCTAAAAATACAGAATCTAGGAATCAGTTTGGTGATATCAGGAGCTAGCATGTATATGTGTGTGCGTAGACATGAAGAGTGACATACCAGAGGCTCCCGCATGCGTGGCAGGGTACGACTGCCTGCCCACGCTGTGCCGTCCCTCCTCTGTGGTAAGGTCCAGGTGATGGTCTGAGGAGGCCACAGAGGAGGGGTAGGCCCGTTGCCCTGGAGATCCACCACCTTCACTCACAACTGCAGAATCATGCAGCACTGGTCGGCCTGTGCACCTCTGGGTGCGGCGAATGCGGTAATCCATTTCCAACACTACCAAAGAAAAGGCATTATAAATAAAAGGCCTAACTTCTGCCGTAGTTACATCTTGCATGTGATCACCATGTACTTACTTGGGAAATGGATCCCGAAAAAGCTCCGCACCCGGGGCATGTGCAGTCTTTTCAGGTCCGACCAATGCTGCATGATCTGTGTGTGGGTGAAGGTGGTGTCGGTCTGGTGTTGGATCTCGGCGATGATCTCCAGGGCGACATTGCGTTTTTCAAACGAGTTGGGCAGGTAGTCGTACCTGCGCTCCAGCATGGTCTACAAAACACAAATCAAACATAGCAATTAATTAAACATGCCTCTAAATAATTGCAAACTATACCTTTTTACGGTCAATCACATTAAAACATACCCACACACACTTCTAGGCTAAGTAAACTTTCAAATCTGGCAGCACTGTTGTTTTGCACATGTGTGGCGTGCGTTTGGGTGTGCATGTGTTTTAGCCCAATTTGGATCTGATCTCTTACTTCGTGCGCATCCTTAACATGTTGAGCAGCATTTAGATGTCACTTTAAAGACCTACAAATACACTTACGAGCATGATGATCTCTTCTTGTTGGCGGGTGAAGATAGTGGGCGCCATCTTTCTTCTTCTCGGCAGCAGATAAGTAATGCCCCAGTGGTTTACGGGCTCCGCACGTCCGTGCGAACAGCCGGACGTGCGCGTAAGCGAACGCATAGGCGTCACACGGCGGATCCCTTATTTAAAGGTCCCTGCACACACAGCTCATTCTCTTTGAGAGTCCACCAAAAATGGCACCAAAAAAGCCAAGCGCCCAGAAGAAGCAGAGTAAGCGGGCTGCGCAGGCCGAGGGCCCGAAACCAGGTCGCAAGAGCCTAAAGCGAGGCTAAGGGCTACCACAAGGCTGCGGGCAAAAAGGAGGTGGCAGCAGCCCAACAAAAGAGCAAGCCAACCAAGCCTGCACCAGCTCAGGCCCAACAAATGGGTAAGAGGGGACGAAGTGCCACCCCACCCTGCCCCACATCCCCCCCCCACGTGGCACCAAGGCAATAGCCAAAGGGCAAAAACACAGGCCCAGAAGCCGCAGCAGGCCAGAAGCCGCAGCAGGCCCAGACCCCGCAGCAGGGGCCGAACCCGCAGCAGGCCCAGAAGCCGCAGCAGGCACAGAAGCCGCAGCAGGGGCCGAAGCCGCAGCAGGCCCAGAACCCTTCAGCAGGCCCAGAACCCGCAGCAGGCCCAGAACCCGCAGCACGGGCCGAAGCCGCAGCAGGGCCCGAAGCCGCAGCAGGCCCAGAACCTGCAGCAGGCCCAGAAGCTAGAAAAGGCAGCAAAGTCCAAGGTCCCCCTCCCCACCCGCACGTGGCTTAAAATCCAAGGCCAAGAGTGGTCTACCCACCAGCTATGGCTCACCCCAGCCAACGACCTCCAAGGCCCCACAGAGCCACAGGGGCCCAAGCAGCAGCTCAAGCTCAACCAGAACCTTTCTTCCTCACCCACATTCTCCACCGGCACAGGTTGTCATACATTCCCCCTATGCCACATCTACACCTGCAACTTCAGTGGCCACCCAGCCCCGAACACCCAGTCCCTTTCCCAGTCCAGTAAGATCCACAGCCAGCCTCCAGTCCTTGAGGTCTCCTCCATACCCCCAGGCCAGAATGTCACCCCATTTGCCCCCAAACACTGAGGAGCCACAACCACCCCAAACAGGGTGCACATTGCGCCGGGGACACTTGAGTGGCCGTTTTGGTGAGTCCCAAACTCTGACATTGGCTAGTGGGCTCACCTTATATTATGATGGCCTATATGGGAGCAAATCAAAAACAACTAGCAAACAGCGCAAATCAGAGATTTTGGCTGAACTCACCAGGCAAGTCAATGCAGCGGGTGAGGAACTCAAAGATGTGGAACAGATTCAGCGGAAGATATCGGACCTGAAATATGCCATACGGAAGAAACAGAATAAAAGGCGGCAGTACAGGTACATAGCTTAATGGTGGGTTCTTATTCTTCTTGTCTATCCATCAGTGCGCTTAATTATGCTTACTATGTTTTCAGCTTTCAAACTGGCTGAGGATTCCCCACGAAATTGAAATTCACACAGGCTGAGGAGATGGTGCTGGGCTTGCTACATCCTGTGGCCTTAGAGGGACACTCGGGCCAGCAGGACACGGACAACCCGCAAATTCCAGCAGGTTAGTAATGTGGGAATGACCCCAAAAATGTGTCTTAACTTATAAATAGGCAGCAAGTCCTAGCTAAACACATGGCTCTAGGGTGTGGCAGCAAGGCCTAGCTAAACACATGGCTCTAGGGTGTGGCAGCAAGGCATAGCTAAACACATGGCTCTAGGGTGTGGCAGCAAGGCATAGCTAAACACATGGCTCTAGGGTGTGGCAGCAAGGCATAGCTAAACACATGGCTCTAGGGTGTGGCAGTAAGGCCTAGCTAAACACATGGCTCTAGGGTGTGGCAGCAAGGCATAGCTAAACACATGGCTCTAGGGTGTGGAAGCAAGGCATAGCTAAACACATGGCTCTAGGGTGTGGCAGCAAGGCATAGCTAAACACATGGCTCTAGGGTGTGGCAGCAAGGCATGGCTGAACACATGGCTCTAGGGTGTGGCAGCAAGGCATAGCTAAACACATGGCTCTAGGGTGTGGCAGCAAGGCATAGCTAAACACATGGCTCAAGGGTGTGGAAGCAAGGCATAGCTAAACACATGGCTCTAGGGTGTGGCAGCAAGGCATAGCTAAACACATGGCTCTAGGGTGTGGCAGCAAGGCATAGCTAAACACATGGCTCAAGGGTGTGGCTTGTAGTGGAGTGCTCACTTTGACCAGGGTGTGTCATGTGTGTCGACTGGTAATGTCCAAATTGTCACCCACATACATGACATTTAATAACATTTCTGAAGAGTATTAAACTTTGGAGTGTAGAAAATGAATGCGTGCTATGTATTAATTGACAAGCACACGCCACACTAACATCTTTTGCTGTTGTGCAATTTGCTTAGAGCTGGGTTGGGGACCCAACAGATTATGATGGTTTGCTTGAAATGTTTTCAGAGATACAATGTGCCCCACCAGAATCCTATTGTAACTGCAATTTGGCACCTTAGTGTGTTAACTTCATCGCCTAGAAGGGATGTGGAAACTCACACAACAGCCATTAGTTGCATGTTTGTTTTTAGACACGTCACCAATGTGTCTATTCTGGTTTAACAATCCATGCACTAATCTAATGGCATTCCTAGTGAAGGCCAAGTGGCAACGTTGTGGGAGTGGCCATTCCTGCTTGGGCACGTTTATTTTGTTAGCATATGTGTTCTTAACCCTCAACAATGCATAGTTGTGTGTTTTCATAGCTCTTTTTCTTCTAATGCAGCCCAGCCTCATCCCTCAGCTAGTGGGGACTCCTCTGCCACTTTACCGCTGCCGTCTTCTTCCGTGCTGCCTCGGACCCAGTATCCGATATCTACGGTAAGTGTTTTTTGATGCTGTTGCGTATGCATGTGGCTTGCCATGTTTTTAGTGTCTGATTTACATAGGTATTCCCCACACTGAACCTTTTTTTTTTCACATGTCCCCAACAGAGCCACACACTGATTGAGGAAATCCAGGAGCTGGAGGAGGATGGAAGCTTCCTTGCAGATTTTGAAGATCTTCCCCTGGGTCATAATCTGCAACTGTCCCAAAATGTTTCTCCGCCAAATCCTCAACAGCAGAGGGAAGCTGGCTGCATGCTGCCTGCACATTGTGGGCAGCATGCAGAGACTGACCCTCCAGTCCCCAGTTTCAGATCTGCTGTTGAGGATTTGGCGAACATACCTGTGGCTGTTGGGGGTCCTAGAGCAACATCATCTACATGCCCCACAACCCGGGGAATTGGCGGCGTACTCAGCAACGTCGCCCAGTTTCCCAGGGGAGGGGCGTGCAGATGATGGAGGTAGCATGGCACCATGAGAGGCGGCTTTTTCGTCGGCAAAATCAACTCAATCATCAACATATTCAGGGCCAATTAGATTCCCTGAATAATACCTTAAGTGCCATGCTGACTGAATTTAGGACCCTTAACAGCCACATGGGCAACTTGACCTCCGAAATCAGGTCCAGCATGGCCGAAATGCACAGTAACCAAAGAAACATTTTGGAACAGTTGCAGATTCTGAATGCAACACAGGCCCAGGTTAGGGCCCCCCCCCCAAGGACCCCAACCTGGGTTCTATGGGCATCCCCCATATTAATGTGTGTTTGGCATGAATCTGTTCTACATCTTTGAGAGACATCCCCACTGGATTGACTTGTCTGGTGAGGCCTACAAATCTGCCATTTTGCGCTGCTATTGCTAGTCTGTTTTTGATCTGCCCCCATATAGCTCGTTCAAGGCGTGAGGTAGCCCACTAGCCAATGCCAGAGGCCAAGCCTCACTGAAACGGCCACTTAAGCTGTTGCGCTGCAGCCTTGGGCATAATTAGATTTGTGGTGGCTCCTCATGTTTGGAGGCATGATTGGGTGACATTCTGGCCTGGCAACCTAAGACCTTGGACCCTGGCTGTGATTGAACTGGATTTGGATTGGGACTGGGTGTTCTGGTTTGGGTGGCCCACTGAGTTACAGGTGTAGATGTGGCAAAGGTATGTCTGCTTTCAACCTGTGCCGGTGGAAAATGTGGGCAAGCAGGAGAGGGCTTCTTTGCTCTTCTATGTTTTGAAAATAATTGCATGTCCATGTCTGCCCCCGAAGTATGTGAGTGGCACTCACCAACTATTATGTTGTTATCCAAGGAACCTTTTACAAATTAGTAAACATTTTTGTTGGACCAAGTTAATGTCTGTGTTATTTTGATTTATAAATATGAGTTCAAGTAGCCACCAAAACAAACACTACAACATTTTTCAAAAGAAGTCCACAAACATTGTTGTTGATTTTTTGAAAAAATTAATTATTGCATTTGTCATAATGAAATTACACATCCAAAAATAACAATGTCAACAAACAAACAAAGTCCACAGAAAAACACAAAAAGACAAACTAAAATGAACCAAAATGGGTTTCAATTAAATTGGAATGAACGGCTTGGCCAGATGCACTGTGCTGGCCCACATATGCGTCGTCTGGCTCATCGGCGGGTGGAGAGGGTGGCAAATCCACATAGCGGGGGACCCTTTGCAAGATTGCAAAGTTATGCAGCGCTGCACAGGCCATAATAATATCGATGACCTTTTTTGGGTCATACTGCAGGGAGCCCCCAGTGTGGTCCAAGCACCGAAAACGGGTCTTCAGGAGTCCAAAGGCCCTCTCCACCACTGCCCTAGTCTTTCTGTGGGCACGATTATAGGCCTCTTGTGCTGGAGTCTGTGGGCGGAGGACAGGAGTCATCAGCCACGGGAGGAGTGGATACCCCGAATCGCCTAGGTAAATTTAAGGGAAACAAATATTACCATTAATTCATACATTGCAGCGCCAAATCCCTAAAATAAAAAGATTAATCAGGTAGGTGACATTGTCACACAAACATGAGCATACATATTGCAGATGCACCAACCCGAAATAAACATATGTGATAGATGGGGAACCAAAGTTTGAAAATAATACTGGGGATGCTGGGCAATCAGGCAGACTGTTAGCAGCTATTGTTTCCTGTCTGTGCTGCAGAACAATGTAGTATGGGTTAACTTTACATGACCCATTTTCTGTTTTGCCTTAGTCGAAAACAGGTGTAAGGCGGCTCATGCACTTTATCCCGCTCACCTCTACTCATTAAGTGAAATGCATGTAAGCAAAGATGGCGCAGACCCTCTGCTAAAGTCACTAACAGATTTTGAGGGAAAAGTGTTGGGAAGACTGTTTCAGACTTTTGCTCTCATTACACTTTGCAGTTAAAACAATGCAGGACAAACAATTTTGCAGGCAATGTTGGTTGGATAATGTAATGGCTCCAGTCGGGTTCACATGTTCCCAAGGTGAGGACCAAGGCATCGTTTAGGAAAGGTGACTCCAACCCAAATCCAAGCCATACATATAAAATCTAAATATGTAATTGTACTCAACTTACCAAAGAGCCATGCACCCGCAAATTCCCCTGACTCAAACCGCCGGAATAATCCTGATCTGCGCAGGATGTAGGCATCATGGGCTGAGCCAGGGTAGCCTGCCAGGACGCTCAGAAAGCGTATGTCCTGGGCCACCACTGCTTGCACATTCAGTGAGTGGCCCATTTTTCTGTTTCTGTGTAAAAAGGAAAAATAAATAACAAAAAAGAAACGGTTAGCCAAATAATCAAACGCTCACTTCTAGCAGCCTAAGTCAAACGCTACCATCCAGACAACTAACACTAAACAACTCCCTTAAATTTAAGTGTCCATCAAAAGAAGATGTATGTTCCAGCCTTTACAAGGTTGAGTTACTTGTTCTATTGGAAGTACACTTTAAAATGTTTGACTTTGACCAAACTATCTGTTTTAATAATGGAAAAATAAGGGCCATTGTTTCACATACACTCTGGGCAAGGAGGGAGCATTAGCAAGGAGGGACCGATTGCAATGAGGGAATATGTAAAAGGAGAGACTAGGAACCTAGAGTGCCTAATGAAAACGAGGGACTCTGAACGTTGAGTGACTAATTACAAGGAGGGACTATTCACAAGGATGCTATTACTAAAAGGAGGGACGATACACGAGGATACTATTACTAAAAGGAGGGACAATTCACAAGGATGCTATTAATGAAAGGAGGGACTAGTCACAAGGATGCTATTACTAAAAGGAGGGACAATTCACAAGGATGCTATTACTAAAAGGAGGGACTATTCACAAGGATGCTAGTATTAAAAGGAGGGACTATTCACAATGAGGGTTTGGGAGGGAGAAGAACAAATAATGTTATTGGGCAAAGGAGGGACACACAAAAATTGAGATACAATGGAAGACAAAACTTGCCTGTATATATACTCATCGCAAGCAGGAGGGACCAGGGCAACGTGTGTGCAGTCAATTGCACCCATGACGTTGGGCATGTCTGCGATATTATAAAATGCCAGCTTAATGGCATTTCTGGCTACCATATCCTCAGGGATATTTCTGAGTTAGGGTAGCCATGCCTTCCAAAAACAGCGTAGGCTGTGAGATCCCCACGGAGAGGGCACCCAGCCTCTGGAACGAGCCGTTCGCCAAAAATTGCAGGCAGCCAAGCATCTTGGTCATACCTGAAATTGCTTGCCCCTTCCTTGTGGTGCGGGCTAACCATGGCCGCAGCTCACTATACAATTTATGGAGGGTAGCGCGATTAAGCCTGGTCAGCTCGAACAGCTCAGCGTCATGCATGCCATTGATGTCCATGCGTCACCGCCGGTGCAGTCTGGTCTCTGACCTCCGGACGATCTCAATGCCAAGGAGCTGCAGATCTTCATGCTCCTCAAATGCAGTAGACTCGTCCATGGCTCTAGTTCCGACGTCTAAATCGTGCCGTTAGTGGTTCGGCAATGAAACGGATTTATGGGGTGTTGGCCCATCGGCAATCAGCTCTCTGAATTAATCGCCAGCCCATTGCAATAACGTAAACTTTCTGAACGGACGAAACATTTCAGATTTGGTTGAAAAAACCTCCCGAAGGAACGGAAAACTTCCGTTTATCGAAAGAGCATATACACATTTTCCCGAACGTTCGTACGAATGAAAAATGGACGAAAAAAAGCAAAAAAATGACAAACACCCACCAAAACCTTCACAGACAGCTACGGAAGTCCGGACGAATGTGTCTTTGAATAGAGGCTAGTGCCCTAAACAATTGGTATTAAACAGTAGTGACATGCAAGTGCCCTGAACAATTATTATTAAAGTTAAACCCCAGTGCTTTGAACAAGTAGTATTGAAGAGGACTTAAACCCCAGTGCTTTGAACAAGTAGTATTAAAGTGGAGTTAAACCCCATGTGTTTTAAAAGGTTATTCAACTTTCAATCTCATTCTTTTAAAATTTCCATTATTATGTTCCAAATTATTTCTTCCATGTACTATGCTTATCTGATTTTTTTCTATTATTTTGCAACCTTGTGTTATAAAAGAAAACTATTTTCCCTAGCAGCAATGTGTTTACCTTAGCAATGTACATGAACTGGTCCATTAGCTGTACAGATACAAAGACTTTGTTACTCTAGCTTGCTAATCGTTTAATTGGCTAACCCTTCTAGTGCCAGCTATGTGAGACTCATGTAGCTGATTTTAAACCTCCACAGAAAAAAAAGTTAAAAAGTTAGAAACTTAACTGACCCTTTAATCGATCCGTCTGATTCTTCTCTTCATGCGGGGGGCTACTGATTCCCCCTATGGCTCTTCCGGCTTCAGGAGAGGGCTCAAAAGAGCCCCCACCCTGCTCCTGCCACCGCTGCAGACAGCTGTAAAAAAAATAATAATAATAATCACCTGCGCCTGCAATCCCTCCTTCCGGACCTTCTCTTCTCCTGGGAGGGCTCCAATCACCCCCTCTGCCATGAGAAAGGGCCTGCAACAGACCCTGTCTCCGCCGATGTGCAGATAGCCAAGCTTTTTGTTGTCTTTCCATGACATCATCCTGCACCCTCCTGAAGATCCTCAGTAGTGCTGGGGAAATTGCCAGAGAGGGTTGGAGGGGCAAGGGGCTGTGATCCCTTGCCTCCCCAGCCCCCCTCCAGTGATCACCCCCGGACCTGTCTTTGGATCGCCGTGGGACAGCGGAGACAGGATCGGAGGTGACATGCCTCTTTTTTTACATTTAACCCTTTGTGAACAGGTAAGGGATCCACGAGACCCCTATACCAGTTTACAAGGCTTAGGGAGCTGGAAAGTGACTTGCCATTAACCCCCAACCACCCAGTGCTTATACCAAGTTGTGGTATAAGAGTGTACACTCACATCAGTGGTTAGAGCAAGTTGTAGTATAACAGGGTACATCCCAGTGCTTAGGGCAAGTTGTGGGATAACACGGTACACACGCCCCAGTCGTTAGAGCAAGTTGTAGTATAAGAGGGTACACTCAGCATGCTGATGAGTAAATCACAGGTCTGGGGGCACAATCCTAACACAAATGTTTATTTTACCTTTCCTGAAGAGGAAAACAACAAGGCAGAACACCAAAAACCTGACAAAAAGTGATTTTAAGCAAGCAAGTAGCAGCAAGTAGATTACTGACACACCCCAGTGCTTAGAGCAAGTTATGGTATAACAGCGTACACTCACCCCAGTGCTTGGAGCAAGTTGTGGGATAACAGGTTACACCCCCAGTGCTTAAAACAAATTGTGGGATAACACGGTACACATGCCCTAGTGGTTAGAGCAAGTTGTTGGATGACAAGTTACACCCCAGTGTGTAGACCAAGTTGTGGTATAACAGTGTACAGTCACCCCAGTGTGTAGACTAAGTTGTGGTATAACAGCGTACACTCACCCCAATGCTTAGAGCAAGCTGTGGAATAACAGGTCACAGTTTTCCTTTAAGCAAGTAATATTAAAGTGGAGTACTGACACACCCCAATGTTCACATCAGTGCTTAGAGCAAGTTGTAGTATAACAGGGTACACCCCGGTGCTTAGAGCAAGTTGTGGGATAACACTGTACACACACCCCAGTGGTTAGAGTAAATTGTGATATAACAGGGTACAATACGGATTACACAGTACACACAACCCAGTGCTTAGAGCAAGTTGTGGGATAGCATGGTGCATACACTCCAGTTGTTACAGCAAGCTGTAGTATAATAGGTAACACCCCAGTTCTTAGAGCAAGTTGTGGAATACCACAGTACACACACCCCAGTGGTTAGAGCATGTTGTGTGATAGCATGGTAAACATACTCCAGTGGTTACAGCAAGTTGTATAACAAGTTCCACCCCAGTGCTTTGGGCAAGTTGTGGGATAACACAGTACACACACCCCAGTGGTTAGAGCATGTTGTGGGATAGCATGGTAAACATACTCCAGTGGTTACAGCAAGTTGTATAACAAGTTACACCCCAGTGCTTTGAGCAAGTTGTGGGATAACACGTACACATACCCCTGTGCTTAGAGCTATTTGTGGTATAAGGGGACACACACATCCCAGTGCTTACAGCTAGTTGTTGTATAAGGTATAAGTGGATACACACTCACTCCAGTACTTAGAGCTAGCTGTGGTAGAAGGCGGCACCCAGACTCCAGTAGTGACATGCCAGTGGTATTAGTGCAGCAGTAGTGAGTCCAACCCTATTCTAGCCCTCAATCAAGCCACTATCCCTGACTATAATTTGCCCTGAAAGTGGAAGTCTTTTTAACCAAATAGCCCTATCCATCCCTCAGCTGCAGCACCTCTCCCTATCTAAGGCAAAGCGAGCAGCAATGGTATGTGACGTGGACCTTGCCTTTTATACAATGGGGTCACATGTCCCGCTGGGCTAGTTGAGGGAGGGGAAGGAAGAAGGCTGATTGGCTGCTGTATTAACCAATAGATAGGTAGGCGCACACCAATAAATTTGATTTGCAGAATCAGTTTTATATTTAATAAGGGATAACATTAATTACATATAGTATACATGGAAAACAAATATATACACTTATATACAAACTGTACATGCGGTATGAGGGGTATAATTAGGGATGAGCGAATCGATCCGGACGAACCCGAATTCATTCCGAATTTCAGGAAATATTTGATTCTGAACGAATCCGAATTTCCCCTCGATTCGATCGATCAAAGTTTTCCTTTAAACTCCATTTACTTCAATTACAGGCATTGTAAAATGGTGGATGGACATGTCTGGACATAGCCCCTGGGGCAAGTTATCATGGGAAGGTCACATGCAGCCTATCAGCAGTCAGGAAGCCCGGTGACGTCACCGTGGTATATAAAGCGGCGGCCATCTTGCTTGTGCGCATTTCAGACTTGCATTCGTGAGACAGCGGTGGTTGCTGCAGACAGGGACAGACAGTTAGCGATAGGTAGGGAGAGTTACAGATAGGTAGGGAGATTTAGAGATAGGTAGGAAGATTTAGAGAGGCAGACAGAGCCTGGGAAAGATAGTGGAAAACTGGAACAATCCAGGGACAGCATAAAAGTGACAGTGACAGGGTGATTTGCCTGATCAGTTTTCAATTCAATCTGATTTCTTTGTGCTGTAAACCGTAATCTGCCTTGCCACTGTGCCATCTATGCAGTGCCTTATGTAACCCTATCTGTTATACTAAATAAGCATTGTTCAGCATCAGCTTTATTAAGCTATTGCATTTTGCATAGGTTTTTGTCCTGCTGTCAATACACCAGGCCGCAGGGTATCCCAAACCTGCACTTAGCAGCCTATCTGTTATACTAAATACGCTTGTTGATCCTTCCGCAGCTTGATCAAACTATTGCATTTTGAATTGTTTTTTGTCCTGCTGTCAAAACACTAGGCCGCAGGGTATCCCAAACCTGCACTTAGCAGCCTACTAAATACGCTTGTTCATCCTTCCGCATCTGAATCAAACTATTGCATTTTGAATTGGTTTTTGATCTGCTGCCAAAACACTAGGCCGCAGGGCATCCCCAACCTGCATTTAGCAGCCTATCTGTTATACTAAATACGCTTGTTCATCCTTCTTCAGCTAAATCAAACTATTGCATTTTGAATTGTTTTTGGTCCTGCTGCCAAAACACTAGGCCGCAGGGCATCCCAAACCTGCACTTAGAAGCCTATCTGTTATACTAAATACGCTTGTTGATCCTTCCGCAGCTTAATCAAACTATTACATTTTGAATAGTTTTTTGTCCTGCTGCCAAAACACTAGGCCGCAGGGTATCCCAAACCTGCACTTAGCAGCCTATCTGTTAAACTAAATACGCTTGTTCATCCTTCTTCAGCTGAATCAAACTATTGCATTTTGAACTGGTTTTTGTCTGGTTTAAATACACCAGCCCACATGGGCATCCCAAACCAGCACATGTCACCCTATCTGTTATACTAAATATGCGTTGTTCAGCCTCATTTTAATTAAGCTATTGCAT
Organism: Gastrophryne carolinensis; assembly: GCA_027917425.1. Taxonomy (NCBI): domain Eukaryota; kingdom Metazoa; phylum Chordata; class Amphibia; order Anura; family Microhylidae; genus Gastrophryne; species Gastrophryne carolinensis. Next base: position 222,335,793 of record CM051239.1, on the reverse strand, counting down.
TTTGAACTGGTTTTTGTCTGGTTTAAATACACCAGCCCACATGGGCATCCCAAACCAGCACATTTGACCCTATCTGTTACACTAAAGCAGCTTTTAAAGGCTATTTCTCATAAATATATTGCAGTTTGAATTGTTTTTGTGTGTGCTGTAAAAACACCAGGCCGCATGGTATCCCAAACCTGCACATTTGACCCTATCTGTTACACTAAAGCAGCTTTTAACCCTTTAAACGCCAGCCACGTAAATTTTACGTGGCTGCCTCTCCAACAGTTAAACGCCAGCCACGTAAAATTTACGTGCCTGACTTTCCCCAGTAAAAAAAAAAAAAGTAAAAATAAAAGACACTTACCTGACCCCTCGTTCGATCCGGTCGGGTCTCCTCTTCAGCCAGAGGGGCTCCGATCGCCCATCGGGGCCCCTCCGGCTGCAGGGGAGGGCCCGGAACAGGGTGCCCCCCCCCCCCGTTTCAGCAGCCGCCCGGTTTACATTAAAAAAAAAAACAAAAAAAAAAAAACAGTCACCTACCTTTGTCCCCGCCGGCTCCCGCAGGCTCTCCTCTTCACGGGGGGGGGCTCCGATCCCCCCCCCCCGCTCTTCTGTCTTCTGGAGGGGGCATAACAGCCCTCCTCCCTTGCCTCTTCCGATGGCGGCCGCCATCTTGGTGACGTCACGGGGCGGGGCCAGATGACGTCACCGCCGGGTGTCATCGGGGCACCCGGCAGTTCGTCTCTCAGATGCCGGTGACGGCTGGGCGGGGAAGGAGGGAAGTAGGCGATCCTCCGATCGCCTGCCTCCCCCCTTCTCTGCCCAGCCGTCACTGACAGCAGATCGCCGCGGGACACAGAAGATGAAGATCGGAGGTGAGTAAAGTAAAAGTTTTTTTTTTTTTTTTAATAAACTATTTTAAAAAACGTCTTGGCTTTTTTTTTTTAATATTTAACCCTTTGTGAACTGGTAAGGGGTCCATGTGACCCCTTATACCAGTTCACAAGGCTGGGGAGATGGCAAGCCACCTGCGCTAGCGGGTGGCTTGCCATTAACCCCTGGCACCCCCATTACCTGCCTCCCCAAAGGCCAGGGGGGGGCAGAAGAGCCCGGGCCCACATGGGCTATGTGGGCTCGTAGGCTGCAGGGTGGGGGGGCCACATAAGCTGGCCCCCCCACTCTGTGCCTACAAGCCCCCATAGCTGGTCCCGGGCTGGTTACTGTGGGTAAGGGGGACCCCACGTCAATTTTTTTTTTGATTTTTAAGGGTTTTTAACCCTTAAAAATCAAAAAAAAAATGGGGTCCACCCCCCCTGGGAGGGGGGACCCTATGTCATTTTTTTTTTTGATTAACCCTTTGTGTTCTGTCATCCAGCAGCTATAAAAGGCTTCTAGCAAGGGAGCAGAAGCCAGTGATCGCCGAGGGACAGAGTGCTCCAGGATGGATGGGAGGTGAGTACAGTGTAAAAAAAAAAAAAAAAAAATTAATAAAATATTTTTTCTCTTTTGTGTGTCTGTGTCATTTTTTACTTTTAACCCCTTGTGAACTGGTAAGGGGTCCATGACCCCTATACCAGTTCACAAGGCTGGGGGGATGGCAAGCCACCTGCGCTAGCGGGTGGCTTGCCATTAACCCCCGGCACCCCCATTACCTGCCTCCCCAAAGGCCAGGGGGGGGCAGAAGAGCCCGGGCCCACATGGGCTATGTGGGCTCGTAGGCTGCAGGGTGGGGGGGCCACAAAAGCTGGCCCCCCCACTCTGTGCCTACAAGCCCCCATAGCTGGTCCCGGGCTGGTTACTGTGGGTAAGGGGGACCCCACGTCATTTTTTTTTTTGATTTTTAAGGGTTTTTAACCCTTAAAAATCAAAAAAAAAATGGGGTCTCCCTCCCCTGGGAGGGGGGACCCTATGTCATTTTTTTTCTCGATTTAACCCTTTGTAGTGTGGATGGTTTTTGTGTTTTTTTTTGTGAATGTTATAAAATACTTGTTTCAGTTAGGGGGGGTCTCCTGGGCAGGAACGGGGGCTACCGATAAATATGTGGTACCGTTCTAATCGGTAGAAATGGGGCTTTCACATGCAATATGATTTTCCTTAATAAAATACATTTTTTATTTAAAATAAAGGAGTCAATTTTCTAAAAAAAAAATTTTATTTATTTATTTTTTTTTTCACTTAATAATATTGTAAAAAAAAAAAAAAAAATTACAAACAAGACATTTCATGTTAAAGTCTAAACTCTGCTGCAAAAAAAAAAAATATAATTTTTCTGAAAGTTCCAGCAAAAATGGCGCAAAACATGTCGCAAAACATGACGCAAAATGGGGAAAAATGGCCGGTCAACAGAGGGTGACAAAATCTCAAGTAAGCTGGCAATTAAAAGGGTTAATAGTACCTATGCATGTTGGGTATTGTTCTGTTCGGGGGACCTTGCGCTTTCAGACTTAGCTTGTTTTTTCTGGTTTGCATATTTATATTTTAGGAAAAGGTGTTTTTTATTCAGCTTTTTTATAAATTTTTTAGGGAAACCCTGCGCAACCAAAGAATTCTTTGAGGAATTAATTCCAGAAAGATGAGCCCACTACAGCAAGCTGGGTACCCTTAGAAAGCTTAACGTGTGTACTTTCAGGGAATATATGGTTTATGGGGGATATTCCAAATGTAAAGGGTTGTTTTGGTTGAAAAATCGCAAGGTGCGCACTTTGTCTGCAGAGCTGAAATTTTCAAGTAAAATTACCGTTACGCACATGCTTTACTTTGGGGTGTTTGGCAACTCTTCCCTTGACAGAACCTATGCATGTTGGGTATCGTTCTGTTCGGGAGATGTTGCTTTTTCAGATTAAACTTGATTTTTCTTGTTTGTATATAGTTTTTTTAGGAAAATGTGGCTTTGATTCTGCTTTTTTATCCTTTTTTTAGGGAAACTCTTTGCAACCAAAGATTACGTTGAGGGATTACTTCCAGAAAACTATGGCCACATCCACAAGCCTGGTACGCCTAGAAAGCCTGAGGTGTGTACTTCCAGAGAATATATAGTTTGTTGGGGGTATTTTAAATGTAAAGGGTTGTTTTTCTGGAAAAACCGCAAGGTGCGCATATTGCATAGCATAGTTGTATTTTATCTGAAAATCTCCTAAAGCGCTGTTTCAGTTTGGGGGAGTCTCCTGGGCAGGAAAAGGTGTCTACCTATACATATGTGGTACCGCTGTAACCGGGAGAAATTGGGATTTCACACGCAATAAGATTTTATTGACAAACTTACATTTTTTGATCCAAAAAAAACTACAATATGTAAAAATTATTTATTTTTTTTTTTTTTTGCACATATTTCACCCAAAAATATTAAGAATACACCTAACAAATGACAAACAAGACATTTCATGTTAAAGCCCAGACTCTGCTGAAAAAAACAATATATCATTTTCCTGGGAAATCCCTGGAAATCCCCTCAAAAATCACAGTTGAACAAGGGGAGCGCAAAATAGTGCAAAATGGTCTGGCAACAAAGGGTGACAAAATCTCAAGGTAGGCTGGCGGTTAAAGGGTTAAAGGCTATTTCTCATAAATATAATGCAGTTTGAATTGTTTTTGTGTGTGTTGTAAAATTACCAGGCCTCAGGGTATCCCAAACCTGCACATTTGACCCTATCTGTTACAATAAATCAGCTTTTAAAGGCTATTTCTCATAAATATATCGCAGTTTGAATTGTTTTTGTGTGTGCTGTAAAAACACCAGGCCGCAGGGTATCCCAAGCCTGCACATTTGGCCCTATCTGTTACACTAAATCAGCTTTTAAAGGCTATTTCTCATAAATATATTGCAGTTTGAATTGTTTTTGTGTGTGCTGTAAAAACACCAGGCCTCAGGGTATCCCAAACCTGCACATTTGGCCCTATCTGTTACACTAAAGCAGCTTTTAAAGGCTATTTCTCATAAATATTTTGCAGTTTGAATTGTTTCTGTGTCTGCTGTAAAAACCCCAGCCCACATGGGCATCCCAAACACTAGCATAAATATCTCAAGACTACCTGTCTAATAACTGCTTGCATTTTATAATTAACGTCACTTTTCCACAATCAAGGGAGGCCTCCTTTGTATGTGAGGAGGGGGCATCCAAAGCACTAGCAGTAATATTTCAAGAGTACCTGTCTATTAACTGCTTGCATTTTATAATTAACATCACTTTTCCACAATCAAGGGAGGCCTCCTCTGTATGTGAGGAGGGGGCATCCCAAACACTAGCAGTAATATTTCAAGAGTACCTGTCTATTAACTGGTTGCATTTTGTAAAGAAAGTCACTTTGTCAAATTGCCAGCAGCCATTGCCTTTAACCGGGGGGCATCCCAAATATGCTAGCATGCTAGAGTGCTCACATTGGAGTTGGCAGCAGCAGCATTAGGAGCCCATATATTGCCTGAAAGACACACATATGAGCTGGCAGCAGCAGCATAGAGAGCCCATATATTGCCTGAAAGACACACCCAGGAGTTGGCAGCAGCATAGGGAGCCCATATATTGCCTGAAAAACACACCCTGGAGTTGGCAGCAGCATAAGGAGCTACCATGCATCAGCTACTACCATGGATCAGCCATTGTAGACTGGAAATCCTGGTTGAACCATGCCTGATTCATCTTCACAAAGGTGAGTCTCTCCACATTATTCGTGGACAGACAAGTTCTCCTTGGCATGACTATGGCCCCCGCCGCACTAAACACCCGCTCAGATGGCACACTACTGGCCGGGCAGGACAGCTTTTCCAGGGCAAACTCTGCTAGTTGCGGCCACAAGTCAAGTTTGGCTGCCCAGAAGTCCAGCTGATCCTCACGGTGTGTTGGCATGGTCATGTCAAGGTATGACACGACCTGCTGGTTCAGGTCCTGCTCCAGGTCTTCATGCTGCTCAGGAGTAGACTCACTATGCGGGTGTAGAAAGCTACTCATTAGCGACTGAAGACTGAGGCTGATGCTGATGGAGCTGCTGCTGCTTCTCCTTCCACCCCCCCAGCAGCCATGGCAGTGGAAGGTGATCGCAGAGGTCCCCCCGAGTCAGACCTGCGAGAGTATGGACCATGGCGCAGATAGGCATTGGCCAACTGACTACGTAGAATGTCTTTGTAGTAGGTCAGTTTGTCCTCCCTCTCGGCGGGTTTAAAAAATGCCCCCATTTTGTGCCGGTTCAGTTCCGACTTGATCGACCATTCCTGTCTGCTGCCTGTACTGACCTCTGCTTTGTCTGACCACGAAGCTGCCTGCCCCTCTGGATACCTCGCGATCTCTGACCTCCTGGCTTGACCCTTTGGCTACTCCTGACTACGCACCTGTCTCATCCCTGTACTCTGACGCACCCTCCTGATTGACTACCTGTGAACGAGCTCGGCTTCAGGATACCCTCGTGGTTCATCGGCCTTCACCGTAAGCAGCCATCCTTTGCGCCTATTAAGACCTGGGGGCAACCGTGTCCGGTGAGGCGTACCTAGCGTCCCGGCAAACGGGGGCTTGACTATAGGCAGAAGCGGCGGTGGAGATTGGGGGTTGCCTGCTTACAGAAGGCTGGTGTCCCGCTGGGCATCACAGTATGGACCATGGCGCAGATAGGCATCGCCCAACTGATTACGTAGGATGTCTCTGTAGTAGGTCAGTTTGCCCTCCCTCTCAGTGGGTGTAAAAAATGCCCCCATTTTGTGCCGGAAGCGAGGGTCCAATAAGGTGGAGAGCCAGAAGTCATCCCGCTGACAAATGGAGACAATTCTGCGGTCACTACGCAAGCACGTGAGCATGCATCGTGCCATTTGTGCAAGTGACTCGGAGGGACTACCTGTCTCTATCTCCACTGCAAACTGCCACGGTGTGTCTGGGTCCTCTGTCTCGCCTTGCTCACAACCCTCTAGCTCCTGTGGCTGCTCCTGCTCCTCCTTTCCTGTCAGATGACTAGACAAAATGGCCATTTTGTCAAACCTAAACTGTGCTTCGCTGTGCCCCACCCCCTCCTCCTCCTCCACTTCAGCCCCCACAGGCTTCATGTGGCCGTAAGATGTAGACGTCATGTCTCCAGTGCCCTGACCAGCCATGGTTTCCAACATGTGTTGTAGTACATGAAGCAGTGGAATCACATCGTTCATCTCATAGTCCTGGCGACTGACTAATAAAGTAGCTTCCTCAAAGGGCCCGAGCAAACTGCAGGTGTCACGTATGAGCTGCCACTGGTTTACATTGAAGTTACACAGGGGAGTCCCCCTATCCGTTTGGATCATCAAGAAATCCGTGATGGCTTTTCTCTGTTCATATAATCGGTCCAACATGTGAAGGGTAGAATGCCAACGGGTGGAAACATTGCAAATCAGACTATGTTGGGGGCTACTGTTCTGTTGAAAACCATTTCAAAATGCAATAGCTTAATTAAAATGAGGCTAAATAACGCTTATTTAGTATAACAGATAGGGTGACATGTGCTGGTTTGGGATGCCCATGTGGGCTGTTGTATTTAAAGCAGACAAAACCCAATTCAAAATGCAACAGCTTGATTAAAATGAGGCTGAACAACGCTTATTTAGTATAACAGATAGGGTGCTACATGCAGGTTTGGGATACTCTGCGGCCTAGTGTTTTGGCAGCAGGACAAAAAACAATTCAAAATGTAATAGCTTAATAAAGCTGAGGCTGACCAACGTTTATTTAGTATAACAGATAGGGTGCTACGTGCAGGTTTGGGATACCCTGTGGCCTAGTGTTTTGGCGGCAGGACAAAACCCAATTCAAAATGCAATAGCTTAATTAAAATGAGCCTGAACAACACTTATTTAGTATAACAGATAGGGTGACATGTGCTGGTTTGGGATGCCCATGTGAGCTGGTGTATTTAAACCAGACAAAAACCAATTCAAACAGATAGGGTGCTATGTGCAGGTTTGAGATACCCTGCGGCCTAGTGTTTTGGCAGCAGGACAAAAACCAATTCAAAATGCAATAGCTTGATTAAGCTGAGGATGAACAACGCTTATTTAGTATAACAGATAGGGTGCTACGTGCAGGTTTGGGATACCCTGCGGCCTAGTGTTTTGGCAGCAGGAAAAAACCCAATTCAAAATGCAATAGCTTAATTAAAATGAGGCTGAACAACGCTTATTTATTATAACAGATAGGGTGACATGTGCTGCTTTGGGATGCCCATGTGGGCTGTTGTATTTAAAGCAGACAAAACCCAATTCAAAATGCAATAGCTTAATATAAATAAGGCTGAACAGAGCTTATTTAGTATAACAGATAGGGTGCTACATGCAGGTTTGGGATACTCTGCGGCCTAGTGTTTTGGCAGCACGACAAAAAACAATTCAAAATGCAATAGCTTAATAAAGCTGAGAATGAACAACGTTTATTTTGTATAACAGATAGGGTGCTACGTGCAGATTTGGGATACCCTGCGGCCTAGTGTTTTGGCGGCAGGACAAAACCCAATTCAAAATGCAATAGCTTAATTAAAATGAGCCTGAACAACGCTTATTTAGTATAACAGATAGGGTGACATGTGCTGGTTTGGGATGCCCATGTTAGCTGGTGTATTTAAACCAGACAAAAACCAATTCAAAATGCAATAGCTTAATCAAAATGAGGCTGAACAACGCTTATTTAGTATAACAGATAGGGTGCTATGTGCAGGTTTGGGATACCCTGCGGCCTAGTGTTTTGGCAGCAGGACAATACCCAATTCAAAATGCAATAGCTTAATTAAAATGAGGCTGGACAACGCTTATTTAGTATAACAGATAGGGTGCTACGTGCAGGTTTGGAATACCCTGTGGCCTAGTGTTTTGGCAGCAGGACAAAAACCAATTCAAAATGCAATAGCTTAATTAAAATGAGGCTGAACAACGCGTATTTAGTATAACAGATAGGGTGACATGTGCTGGTTTAGATGCCCATGTGAGCTGGTGTAATTAAAGCAGACAAAACCCAATTCAAAATGCAATAGCTTAATTAAAATGAGGCTGAACAGCGCTTATTTAGTATAACAGATAGGGTGCTACGTGCAGGTTTGGGATACCCTGCGGCCTAGTGTTTTGGTAGCAGGACAAAAACCAATTCAAAATGAAATAGCTTAATAAAGCTGAGGCTGAACAACGTTTATTTAGTATAACAGATAGGGTGCTACGTGCAGGTTTGGGATACCCTGCGGCCTAGTGTTTTGGCAGCAGGACAAAACCCAATTCAAAATGCAATAGCTTCATTAAAATGAAGCTGAACAACGCTTATTTAGTATAACAGATAGGGTGCTACGTGCAGGTTTGGGATACCCTGCGGCCTAGTGTTTTGGCAGCAGCACAAAACCCAATTCAAAATGCAATAACTTAATTAAAATGAGGCTGAACAACGCTTATTTAGTATAACAGATAGGGCGACATGTGCTGCTTTGGGATGCCCATGTGGGCTGTTGTATTTAAAGCAGACAAAACCCAATTCAAAATGCAATAGCTTAATCAAAATGAGACTGAACAACGCTTATTTAGTATAACAGATAGGGTGCTACATGCAGGCTTGGGATACTCTGCGGCCTAGTGTTTTGGCAGCACGACAAAAAACAATTCAAAATGCAATAGCTTAATAAAGCTGAGGCTGAACAACGTTTATTTAGTATAACAGATAGGGTGCTACGTGCAGATTTGGGATACCCTGCGGCCTAGTGTTTTGGCGGCAGGACAAAACCCAATTCAAAATGCAATAGCTTAATTAAAATGAGCCTGAACAACGCTTATTTAGTATAACAGATAGGATGACATGTGCTGGTTTGGGATGCCCATGTGAGCTGGTGTATTTAAACCAGACAAAAACCAATTCAAAATGCAATAGCTTAATCAAAATGAGGCTGAACAACGCTTATTTAGTATAACAGATAGGGTGCTATGTGCAGGTTTGGGATACCCTGCCGCCTAGTGTTTTGGCAGCAGGACAATACCCAATTCAAAATGCAATAGCTTAATTAAAATGAGGCTGAACAACGCTTATTTAGTATAACAGATAGGGTGCTACGTGCAGGTTTGGGATACCCTGTGGCCTAGTGTTTTGGCAGCAGGACAAAAACCAATTCAAAATGCAATAGCTTAATTAAAATGAGGCTGAACAACGCTTATTTAGTATAACAGATAGGGTGACATGTGCTGCTTTGGGATGCCCATGTGGGCTGTTGTATTTAAAGTAGACAAAACCCAATTCAAAATGCAATAGCTTAATTAAAATGAGGCTGAACAGCGCTTATTTAGTATAACAGATAGGGTGCTACGTGCAGGTTTGGGATACCCTGCGGCTTAGTGTTTTGGCAGCAGGACAAAAACCAATTCAAAATGCAATAGCTTAATTAAAATGAGGCTGAACAACGCTTATTTAGTATAACAGATAGGGTGACATGTGCTGGTTTGGGACACCCTGCGGCCTAGTGTTTTGGCGGCAGGACAAAACCCAATTCAAAATGCAATAGCTTAATTAAAATGAGCCTGAACAACGCTTATTTAGTATAACAGATAGGGTGACATGTGCTGGTTTGGGATGCCCATGTGAGCTGGTGTATTTAAACCAGACAAAAACCAATTCAAAATGCAATAGCTTAATTAAAATGAGACTGAACAACGCTTATTTAGTATAACAGATAGGGTGCTACGTGGAGGTTTGGGATACCCTGCGGCCGAGTGTTTTGGCAGCAGGACAAAAACCAATTCAAAATGCAATAGCTTGATTAAGCTGAGGATGAACAACGCTTATTTAGTATAACAGATAGGGTGCTACGTGCAGGTTTGGAATACCCTGCGGCCTAGTGTTTTGGCAGCAGGACAAAACCCAATTCAAAATGCAATAGCTTCATTAAAATGAGGCTGAACAACGCTTATTTAGTATAACAGATAGGGTTCTACGTGCAGGTTTGGGATACCCTGCGGCCTAGTGTTTTGGCAGCAGGACAAAAACCAATTCAAAATGTAATAGCTTGATTAAGCTGAGGATGAACAACGCTTATTTAGTATAACAGATAGGGTGCTACGTGCAGGTTTGGGATACCCTGCGGCCTAGTGTTTTGGCAGCAGGACAAAACCCAATTTAATATGCAATAGCTTAATTAAAATGAGGCTGAACAATGCTTATTTAGTATAACAGATAGGGTGCTACGTGCAGGTTTGGGATACCCTGTGGCCTAGTGTTTTGGCAGCAGGACAAAAACCAATTCAAAATACAATAGCTTAATTAAAATGAGGCTGAACAACGCTTATTTAGTATAACAGATAGGGTGACATGTGCTGCTTTGGGATGCCCATGTGGGCTGTTGTATTTAAAGCAGACAAAACCCAATTCAAAATGCAATAGCTTAATTAAAATGAGGCTGAACAACGCTTATTTAGTATAACAGATAGGGTGCTGCATGCAGGCTTGGGATACTCTGCGGCCTAGTGTTTTGGCAGCAGGACAAAAACCAATTCAAAATGCAATAGCTTAATAAAAATGAGGCTGAACAGCGCTAATTTAGTATAACAGATAGGGTGCTACGTGCAGGTTTGGGATACCCTGCGGCTTAGTGTTTTGGCAGCAGGACAAAAACCAATTCAAAATGCAATAGCTTAATTAAGATGAGGCTGAACAACGCTTATTTAGTATAACAGATAGGGTGACATGTGCTGGTTTGGGACACCCTGCGGCCTAGTGTTTTGGCGGCAGGACAAAACCCAATTCAAAATGCAATAGCTTAATTAAAATGAGTCTGAACATTGCTTATTTAGTATAACAGATAGGGTGACATGTGCTGGTTTGGGATGCCCATGTGAGCTGGTGTATTTAAACCAGACAAAACCAATTCAAAATGCAATAGCTTAATTAAAATGAGGCTGAACAACGCTTATTTAGTATAACAGATAGGGTGCTACGTGCAGGTTTGGGATACCCTGCGGCCTAGTGTTTTGGCAGCAGGACAAAAAACAATTCAAAATGCAATAGCTTGATTAAGCTGAGGATGAACAATGCTTATTTAGTATAACAGATAGGGTGCTATGTGCAGGTTTGGGTTACCCTGCGGCCTAGTGTTTTGGCAGCAGGACAAAACCCAATTAAAAATGCAATAGCTTCATTAAAATGAGGCTGAACAACGCTTATTTAATATAACAGATAGGGTTCTACGTGCAGGTTTGGGATACCCTGCGGCCTAGTGTTTTGGCAGCAGGACAAAAACCAATTCAAAATGCAATAGCTTGATTAACCCTTTAAGTGCCAGCCTACCTGGAGTTTTTGTCACACTCTGTTGCCAGACCATTTTGCACTATTTTGCGCTCCCCATGTTCAAATGTGATTTTTGAAGGGATTTCCAGGGATTTCCCAGGAAAATGATATATTGTTTTTTTCAGCAGAGTCTGGGCTTTAACATGAAATGTCTTGTTTGTCATTTGTTAGGTGTATTCTTAATATTTTTGGGTGAAATATGTGCAAAAAAATTGTAGTTTTTTTTGGAATAAAAAATTTAAGTTTGTCAATAAAATCTTATTGCGTGTGAAATCCCAATTTCTCCTGGTTACAGCGGTACCACATATGTATAGGTAGACACCCTTTCCTGCCCAGGAGACTCCCCCAAACTGAAACAGCGCTTTAGGAGATTTTCAGATAAAATACAACTATGCTATGCAATATGCGCACCTTGCGGTTTTTCCAGAAAAACAACCCTTTACATTTGAAATACCCCCAACAAACTATATATTCTCTGGAAGTACACACCTCAGGCTTTCTAGGGGTACCAAGCTTGTGGATGTGGCCATAGTTTTCTGGAAGTAATCCCTCAACGTAATCTTTGGTTGCAAAGAGTTTCCCTAAAAAAAGGATAAAAAAGCAGAATCAAAGCCACATTTTCCTAAAAAAACTATATACAAACAAGAAAAAACAAGTTTAATCTGAAAACGCAACATCCCCCGAACAGAACAACACCCAACATGCATAGGTTCTGTCAAGGGAAGAGTTGCCAAACACCCCAAAGTAAAGCATGTGCGTAACGGTAATTTTACTTGAAAATTTCAGCTCTGCAGACAAAGTGCGCACCTTGCGATTTTTCAACCAAAACAACCCTTTACATTTGGAATATCCCCCATAAACCATATATTCCCTGAAAGTACACACGTTAAGCTTTTTAAGGGTACCCAGCTTGTTCTAGTGGGCTCATCTTTCTGGAATTAATTCCTCAAAGAATTCTTTGGTTGCGCAGGGTTTCCCTAAAAAATTTATAAAAAAGCTGAATAAAAAACACCTTTTCCTAAAATATAAATATGCAAACCAGAAAAAACAAGCTAAGTCTGAAAGCGCAAGGTCCCCCGAACAGAACAATACCCAACATGCATAGGTACTATTAACCCTTTTAATTGCCAGCCTACTTGAGATTTTGTCACCCTCTGTTGACAGGCCATTTTCCCCATTTTGCGTCATGTTTTGCGACATGTTTTGCGCCATTTTTGCTGTAACTTTCAGAAAAATTATATATATATTTTTTGCAGCAGAGTTTAGACTTTAACATGAAATGTCTTGTTTGTATTTTTTTTTTTTTTTTTTTACAATATTATTAAGTGAAAAAAAAATAAATAAATAAAAACATTTTTTTAGAAAATTGACTCCTTTATTTTAAATAAAAAATGTATTTTATTAAGGAAAATCATATTGCATGTGAAAGCCCCATTTCTACCGATTAGAACGGTACCACATACTTATCGGTAGCCCCCCGTTCCTGCCCAGGAGACCCCCCTAACTGAAACAAGTATTTTATAACATTCACAAAAAAAATACAAAAACCATCCACACTACAAAGGGTTAAATCGGGAAAAAAAATGACATAGGGTCCCCCCTCCCAGGGGAGGGAGACCCCATTTTTTTTTTGATTTTTAAGGGTTAAAAACCCTTAAAAATCAAAAAAAAATTGACGTGGGGTCCCCCTTACCCAAAGTAACCAGCCCGGGACCAGCTATGGGGGCTTGTAGGCACAGAGTGGGGGGGCCAGCTTTTGTGGCCCCCCCACCCTGCAGCCTACGAGCCCACATAGCCCATGTGGGCCCGGGCTCTTCTGCCCCCCCCTGGCCTTTGGGGAGGCAGGTAATGGGGGTGCCGGGGGTTAATGGCAAGCCACCCGCTAGCGCAGGTGGCTTGCCATCCCCCCAGCCTTGTGAACTGGTATAGGGGTCATGGACCCCTTACCAGTTCACAAGGGGTTAAATGTAAATAATCACACAGACACAAGCATAGAAAAAATATTTTATTATTTTATTTTTTTTTTTTTTTACACTGTACTCACCTCCCATCCATCCTGGAGCCCTCTGTCCCTCGGCGATCACTGGCTTCTGCTCACTTGCTAGAAGCCTTTTATAGCTGCTGGATGACAGAACACAAAGGGTTAATCAAAAAAAAAAATGACATAGGGTCCCCCCTCCCAGGGGGGGGGACCCCATTTTTTTTTTGATTTTTAAGGGTTAAAAACCCTTAAAAATCAAAAAAAAAATTGACGTGGGGTCCCCCTTACCCACAGTAACCAGCCCGGGACCAGCTATGGGGGCTTGTAGGCACAGAGTGGGGGGGCCAGCTTATGTGGCCCCCCCACCCTGCAGCCTACGAGCCCACATAGCCCATGTGGGCCCGGGCTCTTCTGCCCCCCCCTGGCCTTTGGGGAGGCAGGTAATGGGGGTGCCAGGGGTTAATGGCAAGCCACCCGCTAGCGCAGGTGGCTTGCCATCTCCCCAGCCTTGTGAACTGGTATAGGGGTCATGGACCCCTTACCAGTTCACAAGGGGTTAATAGTAAAAAAATGACACACACACAGAGAAAAAAAAATCTTTATTTTTCTTTTTTACACTATACTCACCTCCGATCCGACGTCCCTCGCCGCTGTCCCGCGCCGATCACCTCACTGACAGATGCCGGTGGTGATCGGCGCAGGGCGGGTGACAGGTGAGGGGGCTCCGATCGGAGCCTCCTCACCTGACACCCGCTCTGCTCCGATCACCACCGGCATCTGACAGATGCCGGAGCTCGGAGGGGGTATAGGAGGAGCGGGATGACGTCATCCCGCTCCTCCCACAATGGGCGGGGCTAAGCGGCGGCGGCCGTCGCCGCCATTACAAGAGGTGAGGACCCGGAAGAGGGTCCTCACCTGAAGACTGCGCAGCCCAGGGGGGGGATCGGACCCCCCCCTGGTGAAGAGGAGACCCGGACAGAAGGCTCGGGCGCGGAGGTGAGTAAATGACAGTTTTTTTTTTTTTTTTACAGCGGCGATCGGCGATCAGCGCTGGAAACGGGGGGGGGGGGCGGCTGGTTTCGGGCCCCCCCCTGAAGACGGAGGACGACGGGGGGGCGATCGGATGCCCCCCCAAGGAAGAGGGGACCCCAGGCTTCACAAGGATACCGGAGGTAAGTGATTTTTTTTTTCTATTTTTTAACTGTTTGGGGGAAATGCCAGGCACGTAGTTTCTACGTGCTTGGCACTTAACGGTAGGAGAAGCAACCACGTAGAAACTACGTGCTTGGCATTTAAAGGGTTAAGCTGAGGATGAACAACGCTTATTTAGTATAACAGATAGGGTTTGGGATAACCTGCGGCCTAGTGTTTTGGCAGCAGGACAAAACCCAATTCAAAATGCAATAGCTTAATTAAAATGAGGCTGAACAACGCTTATTTAGTATAACAGATAGGGTGCTACGTGCAGGTTTGGGATACCCTGCGGCCTAGTGTTTTGGCAGCAGGACAAAAACCAATTCAAAATGCAATAGCTTAATTAAAATGAGGCTGAACAATGCTTATTTAGTATAACAGATAGGGTGCTACGTGCAGGTTTGGGATACCCTGCGGCCTAGTGTTTTGGCAGCAGGACAAAAACCAATTCAAAATGCAATAGCTTGATTAAGCTGAGGATGAACAATGCTTATTTAGTATAACAGATAGGGTGCTATGTGCAGGTTTGGGTTACCCTGCTGCCTAGTGTTTTGGCAGCAGGACAAAACCCAATTCAAAATGCAATAGCTTCATTAAAATGAGGCTGAACAACGCTTATTTAATATAACTGATAGGGTTCTACGTGCAGGTTTGGGATACCCTGCGGCCTAGTGTTTTGGCAGCAGGACAAAAACCAATTCAAAATGCAATAGCTTGATTAAGCTGAGGCTGAACAGTGCTTATTTAGTATAACAGGGTGCTACGTGCAGGTTTGGGATACCCTGCGGCCTAGTGTTTTGGCAGCAGGACAAAACCCAATTCAAAATGCAATAGCTTAATTAAAATGAGGCTGAACAACGCTTATTTAGTATAACAGATAGGGTGCTACGTGCAGGTTTGGGATACCCTGCGGCCTAGTGTTTTGGCAGCAGGACAAAAACCAATTCAAAATGCAATAGCTTAATTAAGCTGAGGATGAACAATGCTTATTTAGTATAACAGATAGGGTGCTATATGCAGGTTTGGGTTACCCTGCAGCCTAGTGTTTTGGCAGCAGGACAAAACCCAATTCAAAATGCAATAGCTTCATTAAAATGAGGCTGAACAACGCTTATTTAATATAACAGATAGGGTTCTACGTGCAGGTTTGGGATACCCTGCGGCCTAGTGTTTTGGCAGCAGGACAAAAGCCAATTCAAAATGCAATAGCTTGATTAAGCTGAGGATGAACAACGCTTATTTAGTATAACAGATAGGGTTTGGGATAACCTGCGGCCTAGTGTTTTGGCAGCAGGACAAAACCCAATTCAAAATGCAATAGCTTAATTAAAATGAGGCTGAACAACGCTTATTTAGTATAACAGATAGGGTGCT
The DNA here is from genome assembly GCA_027917425.1 of Gastrophryne carolinensis. Lineage (NCBI taxonomy): Eukaryota > Metazoa > Chordata > Amphibia > Anura > Microhylidae > Gastrophryne > Gastrophryne carolinensis. Next base: position 222,320,013 of record CM051239.1, on the reverse strand, counting down.
ACGTGCAGGTTTGTGATACCCTGCGGCCTAGTGTTTTGGCAGCAGGACAAAAACCAATTCAAAATGCAATAGCTTAATTAAAATGAGGCTGAACAATGCTTATTTAGTATAACAGATAGGGTGCTACGTGCAGGTTTGGGATACCCTGCGGCCTAGTGTTTTGGCAGCAGGACAAAAACCAATTCAAAATGCAATAGCTTGATTAAGCTGAGGATGAACAATGCTTATTTAGTATAACAGATAGGGTGCTATGTGCAGGTTTGGGTTACCCTGCTGCCTAGTGTTTTGGCAGCAGGACAAAACCCAATTCAAAATGCAATAGCTTCATTAAAATGAGGCTGAACAACGCTTATTTAATATAACTGATAGGGTTCTACGTGCAGGTTTGGGATACCCTGCGGCCTAGTGTTTTGGCAGCAGGACAAAAACCAATTCAAAATGCAATAGCTTGATTAAGCTGAGGCTGAACAGTGCTTATTTAGTATAACAGATAGGGTGCTACGTGCAGGTTTGGGATACCCTGCGGCCTAGTGTTTTGGCAGCAGGACAAAACCCAATTCAAAATGCAATAGCTTAATTAAAATGAGGCTGAACAACGCTTATTTAGTATAACAGATAGGGTGCTACGTGCAGGTTTGGGATACCCTGCGGCCTAGTGTTTTGGCAGCAGGACAAAAACCAATTCAAAATGCAATAGCTTAATTAAGCTGAGGATGAACAATGCTTATTTAGTATAACAGATAGGGTGCTATATGCAGGTTTGGGTTACCCTGCAGCCTAGTGTTTTGGCAGCAGGACAAAACCCAATTCAAAATGCAATAGCTTCATTAAAATGAGGCTGAACAACGCTTATTTAATATAACAGATAGGGTTCTACGTGCAGGTTTGGGATACCCTGCGGCCTAGTGTTTTGGCAGCAGGACAAAAACCAATTCAAAATGCAATAGCTTGATTAAGCTGAGGATGAACAACGCTTATTTAGTATAACAGATAGGGTGCTACGTGCAGGTTTGGGATACCCTGCGGCCTAGTGTTTTGGCAGCAGGACAAAACCCAATTCAAAATGCAATAGCTTAATTAAAATGAGGCTGAACAACGCTTATTTAGTATAACAGATAGGGTGCTACGTGCAGGTTTGTGATACCCTGCGGCCTAGTGTTTTGGCAGCAGGACAAAAACCAATTCAAAATGCAATAGCTTAATTAAAATGAGGCTGAACAATGCTTATTTAGTATAACAGATAGGGTGACATGTGCTGGTTTGGGATGCCCATGTGGGCTGGTGTATTTACAACAGACAAAGCCCGAATCAAAATGCAATAGCTTAATTAAAATGAGGCTTAATTAAAATGAAAAATGATCTGGCTAATGAAAATAAAAAAAAAAATTCCCTGTCACTTCAATGCTGTCCCTACCTGGATCGTTCCGTTTTTCTTCTTTCCCTGGCTCTGTCTACCTCTCTTTCTGCCTCTCTGTCGGTCTCTCTGACTCTCTCTACCTATCTCTAACTCTGTCCCTGTCTGTAACCAGCTCTGCTCTGGTCGCAATACAATGCTGAACTGCGCACAAGGAAAATGGCTGCCGGTTTATATAGGGTGACATCACCGGGCTTCCTGGCTGCTGATAGGCTGCATGTGACTTTCCCATGCCCCAGGGAATATGTCTGGACATGTGCTTCCACCATTTTAGAATGCCTGTAATTGAAATAAATGGAGTTTAAAGGAAAACTTCGATCGATCGAATCGCGGGAAATTTGGATTAGTTCAAAATCGAATTTTTCCTGAAATTCGGAACGAATTCGGGTTGGTCTGGATCGATTCGCTCATCCCTAGCAATGACTGCTGAAAAATTTACAATGTGGTTTATGTTACAAAATGTAAAAGGTAAGTAGCCAGGTACTCTTAAAAGACAAATGCTAGCATTCTGGTTTCCTTGGTGAAAGGCAATGACTAATGCAAAATTTACAACGTGATTTTTGTCACAAAATGGAAAAGGTAAGTAGCCAGGTTCTCTTAAAAGACAATTGCTAGCATTCCGGATGCCCCCTGTGAAAGGCAATGACTGCTGCTAAATTTACAACGTGGTTTTTGTTACAAAATGGAAAAGGTAAGTAGCCAGGTACTCTTAAAACACAAATGCTAGCATTCTGGATGCCCCCGGTGAAAGGCAATGACTACTGCAAAATTTACAACGTGGTTTTTGTTACAAAATGGAAAAGGTAAGTAGCCAGGTACTCTTAAAAGACAAATGCTAGCATTCGGGATGCCCCCGGTAAAAGTGAATAACTTCTGCAAGTTTTAAAACATGGTTTTTGTTACAAAATGGAAAAGGTAAGTAGCCAGGTACTCTTAAAAGACAAAGGCTAGCACGCTTTTTAAAGAGTGACACCAGGAAAAGGAAAAGTAATATAGGCAGATGTGTTATTAACACTAAATAGGCTTGAAAGCAAGTGCAAACACTGTAAACTGTCTCTGTCTCTCTTTGTCTCTGTCACTGCCTCTCTCCTTCTCTCCCTGGCTCTATCTGTCCCTCTCTCTATCTATCTGTCCCTCTCTCTATCTATCTGTCCCTCGCTCTATCTATCTGTCCCTCGCTCTGTCTGTCTGTCCCTCGCTCTGTCTGTCTGTCCCTCGCTCTGTCTCTGCCTGACCCGTTCTCGCCGCAATACACTGCTGAAATGAGCCTCCGCAAGATAGCCGCCGCTTATATAGGGCTGTGACATCATGGGGAAGCTGCTAATAGGCAGCATGTGATGCCTACCCAGGATTCTTTTTCCCATGAGACATGTCCTGACAAGTTGATCCACCATTTTAGATGGCCTGGACTGCAGTAAATGGAGTTTTAAGGAAGTGATTCGAGCGATCGAATCACTGCGATATTCGGATTAGTTTAGAATCAAATTTTTCCTGAAATTCGTAACGAATTTGGATTCGTCAGATTCGATTCGCTCATCTCTAGTCACAGTGTTAAAACAATGTCATTCCATGTGTTTTTGCTTTCTTACTGGTAGATATGTGGTCTAAAACGGACTTTAATCACACAGCATCTGGCGCTCTGTGCTACAGCGCCTAGCTTTAGAGTGCAGGCACTGTGTGTGTGTCTACCTCTCGCTCGCTGCAGTTTTATACTGTTGTTAGAGCTCCCAACACACATCATATTCATCAATGCCAGCCAGGTTATTTGAGCGACTGAGACGCTCTGTTACACTGCCTGATACCTGTTTACGGCGTCTACTAGTGATTGCTCTAAGCACCGCTATACAGACGCTATACAGCAATACCTGGCATTAGTAATGAATCAGCCTCCATGAGAACTATTGGATGAAGGTATTCTAACAAAAAAAAGAATATAATTATTCAAATATTAACACGCAAAAATCCCAACTCTGTAATATCTACCTAAGAGCCATAAGAATAAAGAGCACCCATCGGGAAGACCTATAGTGAGTGGAATGAATTAAATCGCCAGTAGAAGGGTATATTGATTTGTTTCTACAATCAATAGTGTGCAAAATCCCATAATATCTGAAGGACTCAGGAATGTTCCAGAGAGTACTAAAAAATTATTCCACATGACATCAGTACATTTTAGCTACAGCAGATGTGTGTTACTTATACACCATTATTCCTGATCAAATAGGATTAGAGGCCATAAAATAATTTCTAGAAACAGATGCACAATTACCAAACACACAGATACAGTTTATATTGGAATGTTTAATGTTTTGCCTCACACAGAACTAAAAACCACAATGCTAATTGGGTGGCTCAGACACCCCCAATCTGGCCAGCAAAAAACGAATCGCCATATATGAAAAAATAACAATCTATTGTATTGTTTTGATTGTACACATAACAACACACAATGTTAAAAAACACTAAAAAATATATACACACAGATGGAGATAGATTAAGCGGACCCAAAGCCAGCAACAAGTGCTACCCCCATATCGGTAGCCCATACTTAAATGTATGAATATAAAGTGCAAAATGACTTAAGACTCCAATGTTGGCCAAATAAATTACATAGCATAATAAATAAATATCAATACTCAAAGTGCTAGTGCTCATAATAACAATATATCCTATACCATGAGGAAGGGGTGAAAGCCCCTGTGTGATGCAAATTATAATAAAAGATAGTGTGACAATGCACCTCAGTCCAAGCCAGATCCACTCCTACGAGTCTATGCATTCCGTGACGGACACCCATCACTTCATCGAGACATATTTTTCTTATATGGTGGTGTGTTTTTTGCTGGCCAAACTGGGGGTGTCACCCCATTAGCACTGCAGTTCTTAGTTATAGGTGGCAGGAGTACAGCACACCAAATTTAATATAATAGTGTCTGTTTTGGTGCAGCGGGGTTTCTTTACTTTGTATGCCTGGTTATTGCTCACACACAAATACTTTTTGGTTTGACAACAATTTTTACTTACAAAAGGTAGGTGTAACAATGAGGGGTAAATTGGCCCCCAGCTTGGTGAATTTATTTATGTGACTTTGTGTAACAGAAGATAATAGACCCACTGAAGTCCATTATATAGGGTACATTGATGATTGATTCAAACTATGGAGTGGAACTGAAGAAACACTAAGAAAATTGACTGGAACATCACATTAACCTATCAAATTAACAGCAATCAGATCCAATTTCTAGACATATTAGTCCATAAAGAAGATGGAAAATTAAAAACAAGAACACACTTCAAAGAAAGAGATAGAAATGGAAATATTCCTTTAACAAGTTGCCACTATCCAACCTGGATAAAGAATATGCCAGAAGGTCAAATTAAATAGATAAGAAGAAATAGTACTGAAAATATAGTATATAAAGAACAGGCAGACCATTTAAAGGAGATGTTCATGCAGAAAGAATATATCGCTGGTACAGAAAGAAGAAATAACCAGAGAAGAATATCCAAAGAAGTATGAACAAGGGAAGAAAATGGAAAAATATCCCACACATGGGACAACATTTCCTACTATGCCACCAAATCTAGCGCAACATCTGGTCAACAGCTTTATTGCCCCACTGAAAAATATAAAAAAATAACAGCAAAGAGGGAGGCTTCTCACGATGCAAAACATGCTTAGGATATAAAAAAACAAGCACCCTGTGCAAGAAGAAAAGAAACTCAAACAAAAACAAACCTCATGTAATACCAAAACAGTAGTTAACTGTATACAATGTCCTTGTAAACTCCTTTACATAGGCTGAACACAATGTCCGTTTGAAACAAAATTGGGAGAACACATGAGAAACATCCAAAAAGGACTGGATACACAAAATTTAGCACATAATTTTGACTCCGCACACAACCAAAAATTTGAAGGAATATCATATTTGCTATTTGAAAAATTGAATACCCATTGGAGAGGCACAAACATAATCAAAGAATTATCCAAAAGAGAAAACTTCTGGATCTACGAGTTAAATAAACTTAGACCTAAGAGATTAAATATAGAAGTGGATTTGAACTGCTTCATTGATGATACCTAAATCACACTTCTCCATCGATATATAATTCATTAATAACTAAATTATAACTTAATGACATTTTAAAGAAAATCACTGCTATAATATTAGTAAAGAAAGAAGTATAAACAATACGAGACTGCTTTATAAAGCTCGTTTATGGGCTCTTTATATATCCATTTATACTTATGTCAACATTTTACATGATAATATTATATACAATATTAATATAATATAAACATCTTATCATTTTAGAACCACATTACCAAGATGCATTGTGCATCCACACTGTAGTCAGCTGAGCTGCGCTACTACAGAGATTTAAATTGGAGAGGGCACGCAAGTGCAGAAATCCCTGGATGACGTCACTAGACGAAACGAGCTGCAGACACAGCAACCGCAAGAACAGGGTGCATACTATACTAAAGTGCCGACCAATAATAGTTAATCAGTAATGGCGCATACAGTGCCCAAAATTTTAAAGCCTTGAGGATTTTATTGGACTCCATCGGACTTCTTATATCATAGGAAGTATATATATATATTTTTTATAACAAATAAAACCAGCTTAAGTGAAGAAAGTGAAGAAAGCAGCAGTTGTATGAATCATTAGCAACACAAAAAGGAGCAGAAGGAGTAGACCAAACATCCAGCACTAGCTGCTAGACAGGGAGCAGAAGAAAATTGATAAAGGTCGGAGCACCTTTATTTCGTGGCTGGAACAGTCACAACAGTCAGAGTCTGCATTTGGGTTTGTGTTATACACACAGCCGGGCGGGGAGTTAAACCTCTATATACTGTTTTTTGTTATTTATTTATAAGTATTCCATATAACTCCAGGCGTCACAAGAAAAAATCATATGGGAATAGCACTTCTGGGATGTTGATTCTCATCACCAGAAAAACAAAAAAAAACCCTTACAGATAACCATTACATTTTAATATCTATCTACCTGAGAGAGTTACAAGATCGGATTTTATCTAACCACTGAAGCAATCTTACTTAATTCCATACATGTTAAGGTCGGCTGCCAAGGGCCTTTTGACACCAGCATACATGTTAGGACTGCCCGCCAAGGACCTTTACATAGAGACAGAGCACCATATATGTTAAGATTGCCCACCAAGGGCCTGTTTACAGAGGCAGAGAAAAACATACATATTAAGATTGCCCACTAAGGGCTTGTTTAGCGAGGCAGAGAAACCAGCATACTTGTTAAAATTTCACTTTTTATTGAGGGTGGGGAATTTTAATCTTGAAACAGGAGAGGTCCAAGATGAGGAGGAGGTTAAGGAGGAGGTAAAGGGGGAAGTGGCGATGGTGGTAGACGAGATGGAGAAGGAAGAGAAGGTAGCCAACCATGTTCTTATTTGGGTATGTAACAATGACTGGGTGTAGCTGTTATACTTGCCTAGTCAGCCAAAGGTACAGAAAAACCTGCTAGGATCCAAGACTGGTTAAATGTAAAGAGGAACAAAACACAGGAATTTGACTTTCCCAGGTTTGTTCCATGCCCCTGGGCATCCCAATTTGAGATGCCTCACTGTGTTAAACCCAACTCATCTCTCCTTGGTCCAAAGGTGTATGTGTGGGCTGTAGTCCAATCTGAGGCATTTGCCTTGACTATGTAATTTGGAAAAGGGCTCTGAATTCAATGGGGAGCGTGTGCTGCCATTATGTGGGAGAAAAGAAACCCTGCAGTACTACTAAGGGTACCTACTCCTGTGGAGGGTGTACAGGGAAAAAGGATAATCTTACCCAATGAAAGAAAATTTTGAGGCTTGGCACTTTATTAGCTGTAAAACTAACCATTTAGTCTACCTTCTCAGTTGTTCCTGCTCATGATTCTATGTAAAGAAAATGAATCGAAAATTAACAGATAGGATTTATGACATACTTATGTTTATGAGTATAACATACTTATGATATCTGTGGAGGAAATATTTACCCCTTGGACTGAATAAAACACAGCTTTTTACCTTTTTGTAGATTTTTCTGTTCATATTTATCTTAATATTATATATATATATATCCATCTTTCTCTCTCTCTATATATATATATATATATGGAGATGGATAGTGTGAAGTTGATAATGTTTGACAATTAAGGTTGTATTTGTAAATGCCAGTGAATGATATGGATCCAGTCTGTTTAGAAAGCTCAAAAGATCATTCCCTTTGTGTCTAAACAAATGTACAACAAGTTCTAAGAGATTAAGCCACCCCACTAAAGATAGGTGCCCTTGTCCTACTGTTTGGCCGTTCAGCCAATCAGGGTCACTAGGGAAGAGATTACACATTGCTTGTCTTCTTGGCGGTCATCTGGCACAAATGGGTTTGTCTGTGGTCTTCATTCTTGGGGTCGTTCAATTGTGTGGCACTATGTATCAATTTGTTTTCTGCCAGCAGCTTGATCCATCTTGGTGTGGCGTGTATGCCAGCTCATCTAAGCGCTGACATCTGTTTTTGCCCCACTCTAATTGCCACTATCAACACCATTGGGTGTATGCACCTTTTTCCTTTACTAGATGCACCCCACCATGTTTGTGGGAGGTAACAGAAAGGAAGAGCTGACTACAATGTAGGCCTTGCCCGGTTGCAGGTTATAATCTTACAGTGTGCGGACAGGTGGGCTCCCCTTTCATTTGCAAGTGACTTGTATACCCCAACCAAAATGCACTATACCTCCCCGAAGTTTTTAAACACAAGAAAAAGTGTTATCAGGAGACAAAGGAATATTTTTTCTTTTTGCTTTGCTAAATTGCGGGCCAACACCACCAAGGCATAATGGGCAAGCTCAGCCCATGTGTCCAATTTGAAGACCCAGACATTAAATGGGGTAGACCCCTCTCTTCCACCATGTTGTTGAAATGCTGCCTCCTGCCAATACAAGCCATATCAGATGGTGTTGCTAAATGTTGTGGCGTGCTCAGGGAAGTTCTCTACATTTTGACCATGCTAACCCTCCGTTCCGAGGTGGAACTGGTGCCACATCTGCATTGGGGACTTTCTCCTCCTCAACTTCCTTGTGCTTTCACTGAGCCCCAACTGTCTGATGGCAATGCCGTCCATAGTGCATCTACCAGTATTCACATGTATTACCATATTTTCTGATCACTAGTGACAGAAGTAAGCCTTGCTCATTGTCCTTGTAGTGGGGATCTAGCAGGAGGCAACCCAGTCATCAGCAGTACTAATAATGTAGGCGACTCAGCGGTAATTGTGTAGGCACTGCAGAATGTATTCAGTCATGTGTACCAGGCTGCCTAGAGGCCACGACAAGCTGTATTTGGTGGGAGGTGTATGCTTTATGCCCTCTACATCCCCCCAGCCATGCTCCAGTGATGCCTGTGAGCTGCTTTGGGTGCTACTCTGCTGTGAACATAGTTCCTTCTCTTTATACACCACTCATCAGCTTCCAAAACTGTCCTCTGGCAGTTGTGTCACTTGGCGATGTTAGAGCAAAAATCCACCCTGTGAGCCATGTGTGGATGACTGGCCTGACATTTGTGTGAATGGTCCGTGTTTCTTCCTCCTCTTGTGTAACCATTATTTTTTTCAAGGAGGTATAGACGTTGAATAGTAAACGCTGATGATGGTGTCATCACGGCTGACCATGATGGTGGAGTATGTGAAGTAGTGCAATACAACATACATGTCCCGCACGGAAGCCCAGTCGTTGGTCATAAAGTGGTGTTGCTTTGCAGAGCAACTCATGTGTGCTGTAGCTAAAACTCCAGTATCATCTGCTGCTGCTTGCACAATCTCTTCATATGCAAGGTGGAGTTCCACCCTGTTGGTATGTCGCATTTGAGGCAGTGAGCAGGAAGTTATGCTGTAGCGCATCAGCAGAGTGAGCACACACAGGTGGTCCACACTTTTTGTAGCAGCTCTGACATGTCAGGGTAATTTTTCAGGAACCTCAGCACATGCTCTAGGCAAGGGATGTGTGTCCAAATGCCTAGGTGCAAAGCTGCTAAATAAATGTGCTCATTATCGCAAACCAAGGTTCAACAGCACCAACCACTCATTGGTCTGTTGTTTGATCTCCATCCACAGATCCTGCATGGTGTGGGGTTTTTCTCCCCAACAGGTGAATTTCAGATCAGCCTCCTGTTGTCTTCCCCTGGCTGCATTGAAGTTGGTTGTGCATGTGTTAAGCTGACTGGATGAGGAGGTGATAGAGGAGTGCAGTAGGAGAAGGCGGCAAAACAGACAGGAAAACGTCCAGCAAGCCTCAGGGGTGGGATTAAATGCTGTCCTCCTCAGGCCCAGTGGGCAGTTAGGTGGTCCACATAACCGCCGATACTTAGACCTTGCTTACTGGTCCACGTATCATTGGTTATGTGGACCTTGTCACTGAGGCGTTACACAGTGCACAGCTGATTTTGTCCGACAGTGGACAGTCACCCCCATACATTTTTAAAAGACTGTCTCCACCAGCCGGAATGGCAGTATTTCAAAAGCCAGGAACTGGGAAATGGTATAATTCAGGACCAGAGCTGGTGGGTGTGTAGAGGGGAACTATCTTATTCTCTAGCGTTTAGGGGATGGATTGCTGAACACTCCCAGTTTGGAGGTGCTCAATGACATTGCTGGTGGTGCCGCTGCTGTCACTTGCTCTATTTGCAGGGAGCCAGGAGTCCTCGTTGCTCAGTGGGGAGATGAAAGAGGTCGAGACCGCAGAAGAAGAGGTGCTTTGCAGTCAAATATCCCTGTTAATATTACTGGTAATTGTATTTCTACACGTTCTCCAGGACGGCCACTTGAGAGACGGCTCCTCCCCCTGGAAGGGAAACGCAAACTTGGACAATTTAAAAGCCTCACCCCTTCCTCCCAGTCCTCATTTTTTTAGCAAACAAAAAAGGAAAACCAAAAGGACCATTTGAATTCGGGAGGGAAGCTAGGGCCGTCCTGAAGGACTCATAGAAATACTGTTACCGGTAGGACTAACGAGGATTTTCTCCCTTCGTCCTTCAGGGTGGCCACTTGAGAGGATAATCAATTAATATATTTAAGGGTGGGATACCTAATTAAGAATTCTTCTGCCAAAGAATTGTTGGGCATCAGACAAAAATTCAAGCCTATAATGTTTAGAAAAGCATGAGAGAAAGACCGCGTGGTCACCTTGCAAATGTTTTCCATGAAGGCACCGGATCTTTCCGCCCAGGAAGTGGATACTGCACTGGTGAGTGTGCTGCAAAATAGGGAGGTCAATACAAATGTGGGCTTAAGAGATGTCTTGACTAATTAATCTGGCTATGGAAGCTTTAGAGGTGGCTAATCCTCTATTCTTTCCACTAAATGACACAGATAGGCGGTCTGACCTCCTCCAAGCATGTGTGTGTTCTAAGTAAATCAGTAAATCACCAAAGGTCTTCTAACATCCAAGAGATGTGTTTTACCCCCTCATCATCCAGGTTGCCCCTGAAAGATGGCCGGATAATATCCTGGGATTTGTGAAATGTGGAGGCAATTTTAGGCAAGTAAAGAGGATCAGGCCTAAGGATGGCTCTGTCTGGTAACACTGTACAGAAGGGCTCTTGAATGAAAGGGCTTGGAGTTCACTGAATCTGCATGCCAAATTTATGGCAAGCAGAAAGCTCATTTTTAAGGTTACAATTTTGTCTGTTCCCTCGGCAAGCAGCTCAAAGGGAGGTTGGGATAATCCCATAAAGGGTTAGATCACATATTTAGTTGGTATGGCAGCAAGAAAGAGTAAGCCAGATCTTGCAACATTGCCGACCTGGTTCCCCTCCTGCCGATGTATGTGTTGACCGTATATGAACCTCTTTTCCGATCACAAGATGACAAAAGTGATACAGAGCTTGTTCCCTTGCCTTGAGTTCCCTGAAGTTTGATGATCTTTATTGAATTTCTGTTGACCAGGGTGTAGTAGGAGTTTAGATGTGCTTCCCTGCCCCAGGTACTGGCATCCGTCATTATGACAACTGGCTATACTTCTCTCCAAGCCCTGCACTCCTGCAGATCTCCTGCAGATTTCGAAGAGACCACCACCAGCCCAGACTGTCTGTCTGAGGAAGACGCACCAGGGCATCTAGGGATTCTGGGTTGCGATCCCAAACCTGCAGATGAAAAGTCTGGAGAGGCCCTGAATGCAACTGTGCCCACATAACAGCTGGAATTGCTGATGTCATTAGACCTAGAATGTAAACAAATGCAGTTTGGGGGGGCTCTGGAAATCCCCCCACAGACTCTCAGATGGTCCGCACTCAGCCAACAAAATTATCAAAAGTCTATATACTAAAATGGTATCTAATTTTATTTGTGTTAAAGAGACTCATGAAAAAATGAACACAAAATCACAAGACAATCATCAATTTAAAATACATAAACACAATGACAAAAAGGGGGTTTCCCACACAAAGGCTTTAAATATATATATATATATATATATATAAATATGAAATGTAAAATATCCTTCCTGATCATGTAGGTGGATAATATAAATATAAAAAATCGGGTGAATATTGTTATATCTACCTGCAACTAGTGAACATACAGATAAAAGACATTTAACAAAGAGAAAAACTGCTTATGTGCAATAAACTTGTAGAAGAAAGATACTGTGCAAGTAGCAATTATGCTGAGAAACATGTGCAAACACTGTGCATGAATGCCTGCTCTAAGGCAGATCTAAGTCCACTGGCCTGGAGTACATTGTATTGCATTTGTAATAAAAGGAAGGTATTACATCACCGTATTAGCAAGTCGTCTGAAGCCAGGGGTCCCCCATGCACTCCGACGCGTTGCGTGGAAGATCCACTTCACCAGGGCGGGATGGCTGTTTTCATCATTCCTTCCCCCCTCTCTTATACACCACGCTGCGCTGACGCACGGCCGCCGCCGCCCCTGCCCCCACACGCGCACCCCGCCCGGCCAATCAAAGGTTGGCCGTAAGGGTGATCACCGGGGGGTGGCGGGCGGCCCACAGCACACAGCACAGCTCTGCCAAAGTGTGAGTCGCACACTCTCCCCTGCAGTAGGAGGTGTTGATCGGCGTCAGCCGGGGCGCGCGCCCACCCCGAGCAACAGGTGCTCCATAAGTTGGAATATGGAGCCCTTCGACCAAAGGTGTGGAGATTGCAAAGGAGGGGAGGGGAGCGAGGGAAATACACATGGAAAGTCATACCACTACCCCCCATATACACACAAATCAATCCACCTAATAAAATGTCAATATGACAAATGAGCCTAGTGAACTATATTTACAAGATGTAGCCAAATATAACTGACTCTCCGTAATCAGTGACTATCTATAATAAACTAAATATAAGACGTACATTAATATATTAATATAGCAGAGGCATGGCTAATATCTACTGTGCTGTATGAATTCATTCCTGTTAGTTTCTGTCACGCTAGGGGGTAACTCCAGACCCCTTGATGAACTCGCAACCCCCAATCTCCACAGCCAGTTTCACCTATAGGAGCCCCCGCTTGCCGGGACGCAAGTACGCCTACCCGGGATCGGTTGCCCCCAGGACTTATTGGCTCAAAGGATGCAAGCTTATATGGAGAGATCTGGAGAACCAATAACTGGAGCGTGAGTGACGGAAGTCCAGAAACAGGCAATAGGTCGATAACAGGAAGGCAGAGATCGTAGCGCACCAAGGATCAGGCAAGACGTAGTCGGGTTACAGGCTGAGGTCGGCAACAGGGGTTCAGGATCAAGAGGCGTCAATACAGGCAGAGGTCAGCAACAATGGTTCAGGATCAAGAGGCGTCAATACAGGCAGAGGTCGGCAACAAGGGTTCAGGATCGAGAATGGTCAGTACAATCAAATCGGCAACAGGCTAAACTTCACAGGAATAGAGTACACAAGGTTCTGAGCGCTATCACAGGCAATGGTCAACTGAGGGAGGAAACCCTTTATAGGGGCAGACAGAGAGGGAAGGTGTGAATGATTGGTGCACTTAGGATCCAAGCCAGGATTGGCCTGACCTGTCCCTAGCTGGGCTCATTGGCCCACAACAGGAGAGAGGGAGGAGTTCCTCCCCAGGCTGAGCCCGCAGGCTCTAACACAGCTGCCTCCGGCGGACGCGCTGAGAGCAGCGCCGCGGGAGGGCATATGAAAAACGTGCTCTCGCGCGCGAGCAAGCACGAAGCAGAGAGAGGTGGGGACGAGGAGGGAGCACGGCCGTGCTCGTGGACGCGCCGACCGCCGCCGCTGGGAACTGCTGCTGCGGCCACCTGCCCGGGGACAAGCCTTGAACGGGGTCCAGGTAAGTGCCGATTCCTGACAGTTTCTTTATACAGGACCCACCATGTTGAAATAAATGGTCATAAACCCTGCGGTTTGTGTACTTTAATCTTATAATTATTCTGGCATGTTTGAAACATATTTAAATAATATATGGACCATTCTAATAAAGGCCTACACTGACATATCTGACTGAATAAAGGTGGGGAGGCCGATTCATTAATAGCGGCAGGTAGCGACAGTTGAGCGACTGTAGCAGTATTTTCACAGCGCCCGCTAGTAGTCGCTGTGCTTGGCCATTGTTCGGTTGTTGATAGCGACTGAGTCGGTGTGCAGTAATGTTGAATACGGGGTGACGAGTCGCTATTTGACAGGTTCCGCGATGTATGGGTGCGCATGATAGCGACTGGTCAGAGCGACCGGCTCCCACCACATTCATCAAAAAATCACGCTCAAAAAATTATTGCACTGTGAAATGCATGTTTAAACCCCAGAGCGCTGGCGACGATGTGTTAAAAGTAGTTTTTTAACCCCCAAACCACCATATTTTTGGAAACCAAAAAAAAAAAAAATTTTGAAAGAATTTAGTAATATGACTACAATAATATCAGACCTGTAATATCAATTCTGCACAAATGTTTTTTTATTATTTTTTACCTTAAAAAAATTAACTAACATGGCAGAAGTGGTCACAGAATTTTTCACATTTAAAAAAAAAAAAAACATTAATAATTAATTATGAATATTTAAAGATTGTTCCATTGAAATGCATTGGAGAGCGCCAGGTAGCGAGAGGTCATACCTGTCTCTGTTCAAGGTCGGACGCTGGCGCTGTGGGCTGAGGCTGGAATAATGATGAATGAGTGGCTATCTGGCGCTATCTCAGTCGCTAAGCAGGATCGGCTTGATAAATGTGTGATTGTGGTGGGGAGCCGGCGTTTACCAGTCGCTCACTAGTCGCTACCTGTCGCTATTCCTTCATAAATAAGGGCCTTAGTAAAGATTTAATTAAATAAATAAAGCTTAATTGAAATTTACATGGCTGGTTTGAGTTAAAGAAGACCCAAACTTGGCAATCTACCAATGGCTTGTTAGATCAGTATAGAGGAGATTCAACTCCAATCATGTACCTTATATAGCGGGGCACCAACACTGCTAGGGTGTATGCTTCCAAATGTTGATCTTAGTTAATTGAATAAATAGTGCAAAACAATATTGATAGGAAAATATTTAAAAAATTAAAAAATTCAAAGGTGCTTTACAAATTAAAAAATTCATGTAATAATGAATAATAATTAGAAATGAATATATAAAAATCAATAGTAATACTAGTGCCACCACACTGAAACCAGTGTATTCAGTGAAGTCCTGTGACTGAATAATATATAAAAGATCAAGTGGATGGTGAAAAATCAATAATCCATAAAAAATATATTTATGAAAAATGTATAGAAAATTATTTGTTTAAAATATTTTTCAAGAAAATGTATTATGATAATAAGTAATAATACTTAGAAACAAGTATGTGAAAATCAATAATAATACTAGTGCAATCATACCGAAACCAAATTCATTGGATAGTATACTGTGATTGGTGTGCTATAACCCCAAGCAATAATTGCTTGTAACCAAGAACAACAAATAACTATTTATTTATGTATCTAATTGTTGCTAACTTATAAATATATGAACAAGAAACAATAATCCTGGTGTAAATACCAATCTATTGCTTAAAATATTACTTAAAATACCACCCAACTGTGAATGGGTCCCACATGATGTTTATGAAAATGTGCAAACTGCCAAGGTGCTCCTTGTGTAGGCATACATTGTAGACATTGATTGGGATGAATCTCAGTGTCCAAACAAGCCTGAGTACCACATAAACCAGACTTGGCTTTATTATACTCAACCAATGTTACCATATAAGCAAAGGACATCAAGCAATGCGCACACCGTAGTCCCAATTACATGAAAATACAACCATGCATCCATTGGTGCACGTAGAATTAAAGAGAATTTATGATGTTGATTTTCTAATACCGCTATTCCCAGTATGTCAGTCAAACATTTTGATCAATCAACATAGTGGGTTTCCTTCATCCCAGTTAGGTTAATTTCATGTGTTTTAGGGCCCAACGGGGCATTTCCAAGTATAATAATAATGCACATGTCCCAAGGCTAACCAGGTCATGATGTAGTAGTTCTGGTTCGCAACATTTTCCTCTCCGTTTGGGGGCTTTTCAGACTCTGAATATCAACTAGGATCAGTCGCGGCACCTTGAGATGTAGAACTGGACTGTATTCGCAGATGGCACGGTCATCTCTAGTGCTTCCCAAAGTATCACAGAAACCATATCCAAATCCGTAAATGTAATTATATTACTCTTTATGTGTTCTTTTATGTTTATATTTCAGCAAGTCTTTTCTCGGTGTCCTTAGTGCCCGTTGTGTAGCTTTTTCTAATACCCCTCCAGGGTATCCCCTTTTCCGGAAACGTGTTCTCAACTTGGTGGATTCTTTAATGAAGTCATCTTCTCTGGAACAGTTTCTTCTAATCCTAAGCCACTGCCCAATTGGAATCCCTTCCTTAAGATTTTTCTGGTGAAATCTGGAGTATGCTGTTCGTGGCTGTTTTCTTCCTGAACAAGGTGGTGGTGATTGTTCCATCATTTTGCAGTTGGAGTTGCAAATCCAGGAATTCTATACAGTTCAAAGAAGATTTGGAGCACAGGGATGTTGTGCCATGGCGGTGAAAATGTTGAAGGTCTTTTCAAACTGGGAGTCTGTTCTATTTCTTGTTCCTCCAAAAGTTCTGTCAAATCTTTGTGGGTTTCAAGTTCCATCATATTCCAGTCAGACCCTAATTGCGCCTGCTCTGCATCAGAAAAGTAACAGTCCTTTACTATATCAAATATATTGATCATATGAGTAGGCGAGAAACTTAGACCCTTAGAAAGTACTTTCTTTTGGGTCTCTGTTAGAGGGATATTGATGAGATTGATTATTTCTAGCTCCTGTGCATCCTGGGTCGTCTCTGATGTTGTGGAGACGTTTCCCTCCTTCTCTTTTTTTCTCTCGGTCTCAGACGGTGGTGTTCCCACGTGTCCAAGTGACTGTTTCTGTTGTCTAATTTTCCTCTTACCGGTCCCCCTCCTCGTCCGTCTGTGCTGAGCTGATCTAAAAAACTCAGTTCCAAGGAGGTGGACCGGTGTGAGGGGAAATCTGATCTCAGTGGTGAGAATCCTTTTGAGGGTCTCTGTTCCCTCTGTCGGGGGTTATCTGACTGTTAGGCCTAAAACGCTCATTTAATTACCCGTATGTACATGAACTCCTTTAGACTTAGGTCCCCTATTTGGGTTAGAAGCTTTTCTTGTTTATCTGACGGTAGAAAATTTTTTTGGAAGGAGTAAAAAGCGGCAGGGGTTTGGAACATTTTGATAGTCATACTCTGCTGGGTTTTATTTCTCTTTAAGATAGGATTGATGAAGTAATTTGCTCAGGTTTTGGACCAAATGTGTAATTAAACAGGTACATTTGTAGATGATTGCCTGGACTGAGCAATAAAAAACTATAAGCTGGAATCTTTGATGTTCCTCGTATTTTTAAACTCCTGCACGATTGAAATTTACCAAGTGCATGAATGACGCTGAACCTGGAGGAGTTTTGTCTCTGTTGTGAAGAACTACTTGGGTAATCACAGAGAAGACAATTATTAAGAATTTCAGATTCCCAGATAACCTTGGAGACATCATTGAGGATCAAGGTTCGACCAGGATATGAAGGTGTTGGAGGGAGATATCAAGGCAGATGGGACATAAACATGATGGCAGACTACTGTTAGATTCTCCAATGTACTGGTTTTAATGGCACAATTAAAGTCGACCAATACCCAGAATGGGTTTTAGACAGCGGGGGCATCCCGATTCTGTATCAATAAATCATATCATACATAACTTTTTCCTGTTTACTGTTTACTTACTAGTTGTAACTAAAACAATAATATTTGTGCAACTCTGAATGCATATTTAATGTAACTATTAAATATCTCAATAACTAGAGCCAATCTGGCAAAACCAAATAATTAATCAGCACCATGAACTGAATAACCGTTTAGACATCATTGACACCAAGTCTCTGTTCCGTGTACCTAACATATCAGTTTGTGTGAGGTTGCTATTGCACATTGTTGCTAGGGAAAAATGTTTCATTGAAAACAAAGAGTTGTTAAAAAAAATAAAAATAAATAAAACTAATAGAGAAGCTCAGGACCTTGAAAATTTTGGCAAACAATGATGGACACTTTAAAAAATGCAATTGAGAGTAGACTTTTTCTTTAAAACTTTAAAAGCTTTGATTTGTTTGAAAAATTTACAACCCTGCCTCTGCAGCAAAAGAAAGCTGGCATGGCTTCATTTGGTTTTGCCTAAATAAAGTCACCAGCGTGTGATCAATATTTGCTATGCAGCATTGAGCTCTTTTCAATTAAAACTGCTATTTGGTGTATTGAATCTTTGGTAACATAAACAAAGATAGAGATGGTAACGGATTAGCAATGACAAGGTTCAATACTTGTAATAGGAAAAGGTGAACAGCAATTATTTGTTCAAACACAGTTTTATGGAGTTTAAAAACTTTTTCATTCTAAGTTGCCATTAGACTTGGAATAAAAATGCCATGTGAGTTCAATTTAAAACGATTTTCAACTTTACATTTCTGCAAGATCATAAATATAATTAAAAATGATATTTTATGACCTTTAGATCCATCATGCTTCACTGAAAATCCATGCATTCTTTTTCTGTTGATGTTGAAGGGTTCATTAAATGTATTATTTGCCTCCATTTACCTTTTTAAGAAAAAAAACTTGCGTTTGAATTTGATAATTGTAAAAGTCCAAATGTCCATTTAAAATGGACCGAAAATCACTGAACTTGTAAAACACATTTGGCAAAAGCCCCTGCTGATGCTCCCTCCATAGGTTGTAGACCTAGAAATGGATAGTTTCACTTACTGAATCATCCGAAAACACTGATTTTTTTGCTCTTCCTCTCTGTAATATTGCAGGAAATCAGTCATTGCATAGGTGAAGCAATGACATCATCACCACTCAAAACAGTGGCAATGACTGGAGAAGGTTGGGCTTTGCATTATCGGGCAACAGAGTAAAGCAAGAGCAGCGAAAATTGCCAAAAGGTACTCTCCATGGAGGGAATTTAGGGGATGCGAGTGAAAAATGTGAGTTTTGGTCCGCTTTAAGATACCGAAAGAAAATGATTGGCTGGTCTCCTCTTGACAAGCGTTAGTAAAGGATAAGAGGGAAAAATCTGGAAAAATCATCCTATTAACATCCCTCCACTCTATAACCAGTTTTACATGTTCAAGACTAGCATTAAAAACCTGAGAAAATTTAATTCTATTATATGAATACGCACTGCTGTCAGGGATGGGAAAAGCAACCTTCCAACCTTATAGACTTCAGGGAGGCCAATGTTTCTCTTAAAGAGGAAGCAGATCCACTCACTGCGTCCCGGCCACATTCCCAATTCTCGCAACCAGGCCCGGTCATTCTAAATGAGCGGTCCAAGCACACCACAGCTAGAAGCCGAGCAGAGGATGTGGCCAGCGGCGCACCCAGCTCCCTTTGACTCTGATTGGCTGCTTAACTCTCCAGGTGGCTTAGCTGTAATAAGAACCAGAGGAAGTTGAGTGAAATTGAGTGTCCTATTTGGCTGAGTGGGCTGCTCAGCCAATCAGTGTGCTCGGTTTCAGCTGAGACTGTGCTGTAGGAATGCCAGGAAGGTGAGTAGAACGGTCGAGATGGGGAGATACACATAGCGGGGCATCCCAATATGGGACAACAGAGGAACAACACATAGGAAAATTAGATTCCTGTGTGTTGTTCCTCTTTAAGGGAAATTACTTACAGTAAACTAAATTAGCAGTCATTGTGCAGACCACTCAATCACCCCATAACAGGCAGTGTGCAGAATCCCCATCAATCACCCTATAACAGGCAGTAGGCACAATCTTTCCCAAAGCAACCCATAACAGTCAGTGTGTAGAATCCATAACAGAATTTGAGCAGAATCTCCCCCAACCCCCTCCTTCCCCCCAGCAAGCAGTGTACAGCCCCCCCCAACAGGCAGTGTACCGAACCCCCCCTCCCATAACACCCATAACAGGCAATGTCCCCCTTCCAATTCCCCCATAACAGGTAGTGTGAAGAATCCCCCACCCAATCCATGATAATAGTGTGAAAGATCCTGCAAATCCACCCAAGCCAGGCAGCTTACAAAATCCCCCAACCCCCCCCCCCATAACAGACCCCCCAATCACCCTATAACAGGCCGTGAACAATACAATCACCCTATAACAGGCCGCATTGCCAGGGAGATGAGGAGGCTATGGGGTTTTGGGGGGGGGGGGCAGGAAAAGGGTTTTGTGCCGCTTTAATATAGAAAACAACAGTGATGTACTGTACGAAATGAATTACTCAGATTTAGCATTTCTGCAAATGCATCTTCACCAATATACCTAAGGGAACTTTAATAATGTTAACTAATAGACTCAGCTTTCAATGCAGGAAATAACAGAAAGAATGTTACCAGTACCGGATGCAGAACAGATTGCTCTTTGTCAGCTTACTAATCAATAACTTTTAGAAAATATTTAGTTATATGGTGGTTTGTTTCACTTTGTGGTTACAGTTGAAAAAGACTAGATCATGTTACAATCCTTTTTTGACTTCATACATAAATATAACAAGGCATGCTTTCTTTTTCATTGATGTTGGATTTGAAAAACTCGTTAGGGAAGTTACTGTACCTGCAGAGATCATCTGCGAACACAATCCTAAAATTAAAATTAGAGATGAGCGAACTTTTGAAAAGTTCAATTCGGCCGATTCGCCGAATTTCACAAAGAAATTCGGGTTCGGCCGAATCGAACTTTTACGAAGTTCCCCATCAAAAATGCCGGCATGGTGGGAGCCGGCCGAAACAAAACAAAACAAACACACGCGCCCTCAGATGACAGCTGAGAGTGGCGCCGGCCTCCACGCTCCGGACCTGCAGGTAAGTGTTTGCTTTTTTGTTTAAATGCCGGCATGGTGGGAGTGGGCCGGCCGGTTCCGCTGAGGGCCGGCCGGTCGGCCCGCTCCCACCATGCCGGCAAAAATGCTTTTTTTTTTTTGTTTTGTTTTTTAAATGCCGGCATGGTGGGAGCGGGCCGGCCGGCTTGTTCCGGCTGCCAGAATGCCCTGCCTACCTAAGCACCAGTGAGCAATCATGCCGCTGGTTTCCGGCCAGAGCACCGAGTTTAAGGTAAGAATTATGGGCATTCTGGGGAGTTATGTGTGGGGGTCTCCAACATTCTGGATGCCCCCCCCCAGCCTATTTTTTAGCGGCGCCGCACGGGTGTTGGCCCGCTTGAAGGGAAGAATAGGACACACCGATACAGTTAAGTGTATTAATAAAATGTGAGCATCCCTAGTTGTAGCAATACAGCCAGCAATTCAGATTTTGGAAACAAGGATTGTTGCTAGAATCTGGAGAAAGCAGAATTTCCAGAATACAATTTTATGAGAAGCTGGAAAACTTTAACCTGTATGGTTACAGTCAGATAAGCCAAAAAAACACTGGCCTCCTTTCATCACTATGCTGTTCACGCACC
Source organism: Gastrophryne carolinensis (assembly GCA_027917425.1). NCBI lineage: Eukaryota > Metazoa > Chordata > Amphibia > Anura > Microhylidae > Gastrophryne > Gastrophryne carolinensis. Next base: position 222,298,635 of record CM051239.1, on the reverse strand, counting down.
TTTCTCCATCTCCCTATACCCATCTCTGTTTCCATTCTCTGCAATTTTGTATAGTGCCCCCTCTCCTCTGTACCATTCTTTTTACTCCCTCTTTTTGTTACTCAGCATCTCCATCTGTGCTCCCCTCTCTAAATTCATATTTGAGAGAAAGGGGGAAGCTTTTGTTTCCTCAGCTTTTGTCTTATGGTAAAACCAACTCAAGTTGCTTTTTCAGCATAAATTATTCAAGCAGGCCTTGCTGAACATGTATGGATTCAGGTAGTGGGTACTGCATAAACTGTTGATGGAGACAGGAAGACACTAATCTGATTTCCTGATCGCAGGGCAGGAATGACAATCTCCACAAATAAGGACCTTATCTATGATGTGTGCCTTTTGTCATCATTTTTGTGGCACTAGCTCCAGCTTTGGAACACTTGCATTCCCATCTTATCTGGTGGTGTGCCGTGCACTACTTTGGCGCTAGCAGTCACTGCGCTGAATGCTACTATTAGCTTTGATTGTTGCACGATAGGCATTGGCAGGCCTAGGTCAGCACCTGTTGGACCCACCTGTCAATTATCCCAGCGGCAGTGAGAGCCACTTTGCACTGCCATTTTTCCGGCACTCTACAGCATATTTATGATTTTTTTCCTTCTTGAAATCTTTGGTGCTGTTCAGCAGTCCCCCCTCTAAGCATTACCAACCTGGCAAACCAAGCATATGGGCTTGTAATTCCCCTTGTACTTACCTTCCCCCTCCGGGCTCCAGTGCAGGCTCCTTTAAATGTATGAAAGGAGGGAAACACAGGTTCCCCTCCTGTTCATCCCGGCTCCTGGCCAGGAACTCCACGCTGGGGATCTGCTTTTACATCTGGAATCTCCCCGCCATCACTGACCACTGATGACTGACCTTCTCCCTCTTCTGCTGGCTGCCCCGGATTACATGGCGCTACGTGAAAGCTGCAGCAGTTGGCACTTGGGTTTCATCCTCATCGTAGATGTCCTGTGGTGGTCCAATGTCTATGTCCTCATCCTCCAACACAAGTTGTGGAAACCCTATGTCTACAACTGGGGCAGGGACAGGTGGATGGCCCACGGAATCCCAGCTAGGAGTGTCATCATAGAGCATGACTTGCTTTGCCTGCAAGGACCCAGTCTAATAAGCTTGGGTCCTCAAGGCAGGCTGGAGGGTAAGTCCCTGGTTCCAGGGGGTAGTAAAGTCCGTGTTAAGAAGGGGCCAGATCACTCATAGACCAGGAACAGGGACAAGACCTTTTAAGGGCCACTCCAGCCGAGGATTCCAATTTTTGGGATCCCCCCTCCCTGTCCTGCCACCCTCTTTTAGCGCTGAAGCAAGGTGGGGATGTTACATAAAGAAAAAACACTTACCTGCCCAGAATCCAGCTGTGAATATCAATTTATTCACTTGAATAGGCGGCAGGAGTGGGAGCGGGCAAGCCGGCTACGCTGTAAGCGGGCCGGCGGCTAAAGAAGAGTTAGATAACTTTACAGATGTCTTTAATTTGTCTTTCAAATCAGATGTTAACCAGAAGAAAGTACATTATCTGGATTTGGTCATATTTAAACAAGGTCATACACTTTATACCTCAGTGTATTTCAAACCGACTGACAGCAATGGATTCATACTGAGGGTGGTTGCGGTAGATGCCTGCCAATCAAGTTACCAGATTAATAATTCCCCATCAGCTGGATGTGGCTTTAAATAGAAAGGATATTAGGGTTGATTCAGAGAGACAAAAAAAGACTTTCGTTTTTGTGCCGATGTTTTTTTTTTTTAATTTTCCCGCTCTCGTATGAGTGTGCGAGCGATTCTATGCATGCATTGCTAACCTTCAGTAAAGTTTCCGTCCGTTCGTATGCCAGAATACGAGTACGAGGATGTCATTTTCCAGCGTGACTTTTCTTTTTCGTTTTCTCATGTTACAACGTCGGCTTTCGATTTTGCCCTTTTTCCATCGTCTCCTTCCACGAATCCTTTACGTTTCCCGATACATTCGGTTTTCCTTTTACAATAAATAATCGTCCAGACGAAAATCCTTACGATCTTGCGCCTGCGCACTACAAACTTAACTCATTAAAGAGCTCGCCTACATATTTGGCTCACTCACTTCTAATACAATGCTTAGCTAAATCACTTTGCGCAATCCTACATCTTCCATGTATGACCCCTAAACCTCACCCAAACCACTTTGCGCAATCCTACATCTTCCATGTATGACCCCTAAACCTCACCCAAACCACTTCCCAGTTAGGTTCTTCTTCCATTTTAGGCCCCTAAAACTTAGCCAAATCACTTCGCGGTTAGGTTCTTCTTCCATTTTAGGCCCCTAAAACTTACCCAAATCACTTTGCGGTTAGGTTCTTCTTCCATTTTAGGCCCCTAAAACTTACCCAAACCACTTCGCGGTTAGGTTCTTCTTCAATTTTAGGCCCCTAAAACTTACCCAAACCACTTCCCGGTCATCTGAATCTTCATCTCTAAATATGTATTTTCTCCTTCGTTTGTTGTTAATGTATTTGTGCAAAAAAAAGACACTGAAATTTTGATTTTTTTTTCTTTATATTATAAGGCCATTTATTTTAGGCTTTTTTAAAATTTTCGGTTTATCAAAAATATAACTTTGTTTTAAAAAACATTTACAAATTTTAAAACATTAAAAAGTTAAAACTATTTACAAACAAAAAATACAGTGACAGGACCCAGGACACTAGTCTTCTTCTGTTGTTCCCAATGAGTCAACCAGCTGCTGCATATCAGCCACCAACTCAAGGACACTTCGATTCATTGCTTCGACTCTTGCCCGTGTGGTCCCTGTATAAAATTTGTTAAAAAACATTAGTTTGAGTCAAATACATGTTTCTCACCTGCGGATGGAATGTTTGTTAGTTGGCAACTTAAATCATGATGACATATATCATTCTGCTAAGTCCTTAATCTAAGGAAGTGGGCAGAGATCCTTCTGCTAAGTCCTTAATCTAAGGAAGTGGGCAGAGGTCATTCTGCTAAGTCCTTCATCTAAGGAAGTGGGCAGAGGTCATTCTGCTAAGTCCTTAATCTAAGGAAGTGGGCAGAGGTCATTCTGCTAACTCCTTAATCTAAGGAAGTGGGCAGAGGTCATTCTGCTAAGTCCTTAAACTAAGGAAGTGGGCAAAGATCATTATGCTAAATCCTTAATCTAAGGAAGTGGGCAGAGGTCATTCTGCTAAGTCCTTAATCTAAGGAAGTGGGCAGAGGTCATTCTGCTAATGCCATTGACTATGGGTTGATGTATCTGGGTGATCATGTCAATTACCACATACTGCAAAGAATGACATTACAACTTACTTGGTTGGTGGCCGACAAATGCCTCGTTGGGGACAACCCTACGTCCTGGGCCCTGCCACTGCTGTGAAGTAGAGGCTGTTGAGACATGGCAAATAGGGTCACTTATAATGTCTTAGTCACAGTAATCAAATGTCTATTTCAATGTGTGTGTCACATCACTCACCTTCTCCCTGTGCCTCTTGGGCGAGAGCTGCTGCATCCTCCACATCTTCACACACTCCAGGAGCATCTAGAAAAACAGATGAAAGGGAATCAGCTTTGGTGGAAATAGCATGTATATGTGTATGCGGTTACATGAAGAGTCACATACCAGAGGCTCCAGCCTGCGTCACTGGGTACGACTGCCTGCCCACGCCGTGCCGACCCCTCCTCTGTGGAGAGGTCCAGGGGCTGGTCGGAGGACCCAACAGAGGAGAAGTAGGACCGTCACCCTGGAGATCCACCACCATCACTTCAAGCTGCAGATTCATGCAGCACTGGTCGGCCTGTGCGCCTCCGGGTGCGGTGGATTCGGTAATCCATTTCCAACACTAGAAAAGAAAAGCAATTATAAATAAATGGCTACCTTCTGGATTAGTTACAGCTGATATGCAATCGCAATGTACTTACTAGGGAAATGGAGGCCGAAAAACCGCCGCACCCGGGGCATGTGCAGCCGTTTCAGGTCCGACCAATGCTGCATGATCTAAGTGTGGGTGAAGGTGGTGTCCGTCTGATGTTGGGTTTTCCCAATGATCTCCAGGGCGATGGTGCACTTCTCAAAAGAGTTGGGCAGGTAGTCGTATCTGCGCTCCAGCATGGTCTACAAAACACATAGGATTTAGTTCAAACTGCATACAAATATCTGTCACCAGTCGATCATTTGACTAAATGACATTAACATACACATTTCTAGCCTAATCCAATCCTTGAAGCTGGCCTCAGTGTTGGTTAGCACGTGTGGACCCTCACTTCAGTTTTGCAGGGAGTTTTAGACACTTTTAAAACAATCTGTTTCTTCCTGCGCTTCCTTAAGGGCTAGGCATGCATTTAGATGGCAAATCAAAGGCATTAAAACACACTTACAAGCATGATGATCTCCTCTTGTTGGCGGGTGAAGATTGTGGGCGCCATCTTGTCTCTTGTCTACAGCAGATAAGTAATGCCCCAGCGGTTTCCGGGTTCCGCACGGCCGGACGAACGGCCGTATGCACGCGTACGCGAGTGTGTAAGCATCATACCCCGGCATTCTTATTTAAAGGGTCCTGGACACACAGCTCATTCTTTTTGAGAGTCCGTGAGTAATGGCACCAAAAAAATCCCAAGCTAAAGCAGCAAAGGAGGGCAGCAGCAAACAGGCATCAAAGCGGCAGGAGGCTTCTGCAGGCCCAACAACTTGTTCACAGATGCCAAAAACTAAGCTGCGGCCAACCCGCATTGCTCAGCCAAAGGCACCCACCCCAACCACCAAAAAAAAGGAGCCAGCGGGAAAGAGGAAGCCACAGGCCAGCAAGCCAACCCCAACGGAGGGGAAAAAAGGTACAAAGAGGGTGCAAAGCCCCAGCCCCCCCGGGTCCCCATCACCCCCCCCCCACGTGTCTCCAAATCAAAGGCGAAGAGCAGAACCCACCGGGAAAGAAGCCACAGCAGGCAAAGAAGCCACAGCAGGCAAAGAAGGCCAAGAAGCCACAGCAGGCAAAGAAGCCACAGCAGGCCAAGAAGCCACAGTAGGCAAAGAAGACACAGCAGGCAAAGAAGCCACGGCAGGCCAAGAAGCCACAGCAGGTAAAGAAGACCAAGAAGCCACAGCAGGGCAAGAAGCCCAAGAAGGGCAAGAAGCCAAAAATCGCCATCCCCACCCGCACAGGTCTACAAAACCTCTGGCAAGAGTGCAAGGCACCGGGCAAGAAGCCAAAGCTCGGCATCACCCCAGGACCGGCCTACAACATCCAAGGGGCATGCTACTTCTAAGGGCCTACAGAGGCACAGGGCCCCAAGCCGTAATTCATCCAGCAGGCCCTCTCCCCCTCGGCAACATTCTCCACCGGCACAGGTGGCAAGGCAATCACCATATGCCACATCTACACCTGCTACTTCAGTGGCCACCCAGCCACGAACACCCAGTCCCTTTCCAAGTCCTGTTCAATCTCCAGCCAGCCAGCAGTCCGCAATTTCACCCCAACACAGCCAGGCCAGAATGTCCCCAGATTTTCCTCCAAACACTGAGGAGCCAGAACCGCAACCAACAGGGCGCACATTGCACAGAGTCCAGTTGAGTGGCAGGTTTCAGGAGGCCCAAACTCTGTCATTGGCCAGTGGCCTCACCTTGTATTATGATGATCTATATGGGCGCAGATCCAAAGCTACAAGCAAACAGCGCAAAGCCGAAATTTTGGAGGAGCTCACCAGACAGGTCAATGCAGCGGGGGAAGAACTAAAAGATGTTCAGCAGATTCAAAGGAAAATATCGGACCTCAAGTATGCAGCACGGAAGTAAGAAAATAAACGGCGTCATTACAGGTACATATATACTTTGTGGATTTGTCTTCTTCTTGTATTGACACCATTTTGCTAAATGTGTCAAACTATCTTTTTCAGCTTACAAACTGGCGGGGGATTCCCCACTAAACTTCAATTTACCCGAGCTGAGGAGATGGTGCTGGGCCTGCTACATCCTGTGGCCTTAGAGGGACACTCGGCCCAACAGGACACGGACATTCCGACTATTCCTGCAGGTTAGTAATGTTAGTGTGTATGTGAAATGTGAGCTACGTGTAAAATGAGGCTCAAAACCATATATTAACACATGCCCTAGGGTGTGCCTTGTAGTGGAGGTAACAATTTTAACAGGGTGTGTTATGTCTGTGGACTCATCATCATTTGCAAATTTGCTTGCCCATACATGACCTTTGAGAGTCTTTAGGAACACTATTGAGATTAGCAAAGGACTGCCTGTTATGTATTTAGAGTCAATCACATCCAACACTTCCATCTTTATCTGTAGGCCACTTGTGTTGGAGCTGTGCTTTGGTCTGAAAGACTTGATCTGGGGTGATTGAAAGGTTGACCTAGAAAGAATGGCAACCAGCATAATCTGAGGGGAAATGCTATTTGCAAGCTGAGTGTCGTCCCCTAATGAGCTTTTAGGGATGTGGGAAGCCTCAGAACAGCCAGTACATGCATGATTTGTTGTGTTAAGGTGACCAAAGTGTATGTACTTGTTGACTAATACATCTAACAGATAATGGCATTCATAGTGAAGTTCAACTTGGTCCGTTGGGGGAGTTGCCATTCATGCTTGGCCACGTGTTTTAGTGAAGCATATGTTTTATTGCACATCGGCAAGGCATAGTTGTGTGTTTACATGCCTTTTTTTCTACAATGCAGCCCAGCATCATCCCTCAGCTAGTGGGGAAGCCTCAGCCAGTTTGCACATGCCGTCAACTTCCGTGCTGCCTCGGACCCAGGATCCGCTATATACGGTAAGTGTCTTTTTCTGATTTTGCTTATGCATGTGACTTGCCATGTTTCTTTTTTCGGAATTATATATGTATTGCCCAAACTGAACTTTTTTTTTTTACATGTGCCAACAGACCCACACACTGATGGAGGAAATCCAGGAGCTAGAGGAGGATGGAACCTTCATGGGACCTTCTGTACAGCCCCCACTGAGACCGAATCTGCAACTGTCCCAACCTGTTTCTCCAACAAATCCTCAGCAGCAGAGTGAAGCTGGCTGCATGCTGCCAGCCCATCGTGGGCAGCATGCAGAGACTGAGCCTACAGTCCCCAGTTTTAGCTCTGCTGCTGAGGATTTGCCAAGCAGACCTGTGGCTGTTGGTGGACCTAGAGGCCCATCACCTGCACGCCCCACAACCCGGGGAATTGGGAGGCATAGTCAGCTACGTCACCCAGTTTCCCAGGGGAGGGGCGCGCCGATGATGGAGTCAGCATGGCACCATGACAGGCGGTTATTTCGCCTACAAAATCAAAGAAACCACGAGCATCTTCCTGGCCAATTAGAGACATTAAATGACACCTTAAACTCCATGCTGACTGAATTTCGGTCCAACAACAGCCACATGGCCACCTTATCGAATTATTACAGCGCCATGCTTGAGGAAGTTAGAAATAGCAACAGCCACATGATCACCTTAACTAACAATCTCAGTGCCATGATGGCTGATTTTCGAACTACCAATAGAAACATGTTAGAACAGTTGCAGATTCTAAATGCCACACAGGCCCAAGTGAGGGCCCACCTCCAAGGGCCCCAACATGGGTTTTATGGGCATCCCCCATTTTAAGGCCAATTTGGCCTGTAACTGCTCAACATCTTTGCTCTACATCCCCACTGTATTGACCTGTCTGGTGAGCCCTACCAATATACCCATTTGGTATGGCTTTGCTTGTATGTTTTGGATTTTCGCCCATATAGCTCATTAGAGTGCTGAGGTAGCCCACTAGCCAATGCCGGAGGTCAAGCCTCACTGACCCTGCCACTCAAGCTGTTGCGCTGCAGGCTTGGGCCTAATTGCATTGGTTCTGGCTCCTCCTGTTTGTAGGCATGATTGGGGGACATTCTGGGCTGGAAAACTACTACCTTGATCCCTGGCTGAGATTGAACTGGACTTGGATTGGGACTGGGGGTTCTTGTTTGGGTGTCACACTGAGTAACAGGTGTAGATGTGGCATAGGTATGGCTGCTTTACACCTGTGCCTGTGGCAAATGTGGCCAAGCAGGAGAGGGTGTGTCTGTGGCCCTATTTGTTTGTTAAAAAACTGGACATGCCAATGCTTGTCACTAGAGATGAGTGAACTTTTGAAAAATTCGATTCGACTGATTCGCTGAATTTTCCAACAAAAATCGTTTCGACCCGAATTTATTCGCAACAAATTGCTATTAAAAACGGCTATTTCTGAGCCTCCTAGAGCCTCGATAGGGTTGTAAACCATTTTGCCTTGCTGTAACACGCATAGGATGCGTGCTGGGTTACTGAAATAATACTGTAAATAAATATCACATGCAGATCAGAGGCATCGCTAATAGAATCGCAGAGCGGCACAATTGCAGAGAATTGAAGTGGCATCACTATGAGGGGCAGGAGCCCAAACATTGCTTTAAAGAGACACTGGAGTTGGCAGCAGCAGGAGCCCAAAAATTGGATGAATCACACCCTGGAGTTGCAAGCAGCAGCAGGAGCCCAAACATTGGCTGAAAGAGACACTGGAGTTGGCAGCAGCAGGAGCCCAAAAATTGACTGACACACCCTGGAGTTTCAAGCAGCAGCAGCAGCAGCAGGAGCCCAAACATAGCTTGAAAGAGACACTGGAGTTGGCTGCAGGAGCCCAAAGATTAGATGAATCACACCCTGCAGTTGCAAGCAGCAGCAGCAGGAGCCCAAATATTACTTTAAAGAGACACTGGATTTGGCAGCAGGAGCCCAAAATTGGATGAATCACACCCTGGAGTTGGCAGCAGCAGCAGGAGCCCAAACATTACTTTAAAGAGACACTGGGGTTGGCTTCAGGAGCCCAAAAATTGGATGAATCACACCCTGGAGTTGGCAGCAGCAGCAGCAGGAGCCCAAACATTAGTTTAAAGAGACACTGGGGTTGGCTTCAGGAGCCCAAAAATTGGATGATTCACACCCTGGAGTTGGCAGCAGCAGCAGGAGCCCTAACATTACTTTAAAGAGACACTGGGGTTGGCTTCAGGAGCCCAAAAATTGGATGAATCACACCCTGGAGTTGGCAGCAGCAGCAGGAGCCCAAACATTACTTTAAAGAGACACTGGGGTTGGCAGCAGGAGCCCAAAGATTGGATGAATCACACCCTGGAGTTGGCAGCAGCAGCAGGAGCCCAAACATTACTTTAAAGAGACACTGGGGTTGGCAGAAGGAGCCCAAAAATTTGATGAATCACACCCTGGAGTTGGCAGCAGCAGGAGCCCAAACATTACTTTAAAGAGACACTGGGGTTGGCTTCAGGAGCCCAAAGATTGGATGAATCACACCCTGGAGTTGGCAGCAGCAGCAGGAGAACAAACATTACTTTAAAGAGACACTGGGGTTGGCTTCAGGAGCCCAAAAGTTGGATGAATCACACCCTGGAGTTGGCAGCAGCAGCAGGAGCCCAAACATTACTTTAAAGAGACACTGGGGTTGGCTTCAGGAGCCCAAAAGTTGGATGAATCACACCCTGGAGTTGGCAGCAGCAGCAGGAGCCCAAACATTACTTTAAAGAGACACTGGGGTTGGCTTCAGGAGCCCAAAAATTGGATGATTCACACCCTGGAGTTGGCAGCAGCAGCAGCAGCAGCAGGAGCCCAAACATTACTTTAAAGAGACACTGGGGTTGGCTTCAGGAGCCCAAAAAATGGATGAATCACACCCTGGAGTTGGCAGTAGCAGCAGCAGCAGGAGCCCAAACATTACTTTAAAGAGACACTGGGGTTGGCAGCAGGAGCCCAAAGATTGGATGAATCACACCCTGGAGTTGGCAGCAGCAGGAGCCCAAACATAACTTTAAAGAGACACTGGGGTTGGCAGCAGGAGCCCAAAAATTGGATGAATCACACCCTGGAGTTGGCAGCAGCAGCAGCAGGAGCCCAAACATTTCTTTAAAGAGACACTGGAGTTTGCAGCAGGAGCCCAAAAATTGGATGAATCACACCCTGGAGTTGGCAGCAGCAGCAGCAGCAGCAGGAGCCCTAACATTACTTTAAAGAGACACTGGGGTTGGCTTCAGGAGCCCAAAAATTGGATGATTCACACCCTGGAATTGGCAGCAGCAGCAGCAGGAGCCCAAACATTACTTTAAAGAGACACTGGGGTTGGCTTCAGTAGCCCAAAAATTGGATGAATCACACCCTGGAGTTGGCAGTAGCAGCAGCAGCAGGAGCCCAAACATAACTTTAAAGAGACACTGGAGTTTGCAGCAGGAGCCCAAACATTGGATGAATCACACCCTGGAGTTGGCAGCAGCAGCAGCAGCAGGAGCCCAAACATTACTTTAAAGAGACACTGGGGTTGGCTTCAGGAGCCCAAAAATTGGATGATTCACACCCTGGAATTGGCAGCAGCAGCAGGAGCCCAAACATTACTTTAAAGAGACACTGGGGTTGGCTTCAGGAGCCCAAAAATTGGATGAATCACACCCTGGAGTTGGCAGCAGCAGCAGCAGGAGCCCAAACATAACTTTAAAGAGACATTGGAGTTGGCAGCAGGAGCCCAAAAATTGGATGAATCACACCCTGGAGTTGGCAGCAGCAGCAGGAGCCCAAACATTACTTTAAAGAGACACTGGGGTTGGCAGCAGGAGCCCAAAGATTGGATGAATCACACCCTGGAGTTGGCAGCAGCAGGAGCCCAAACATAACTTTAAAGAGACACTGGGGTTGGCTTCAGGAGCCCAAAAATTGGATGAATCACACCCTGGAGTTGGCAGCAGCAGCAGCAGGAGCCCAAACATTACTTTAAAGAGACACTGGGGTTGGCAGCAGGAGCCCAAAAATTGGATGAATCACACCCTGTAGTTGGCAGCAGCAGCAGCAGCAGGAGCCAAAACATTACTTTAAAGAGACACTGGGGTTGGCTTCAGGAGCCCAAAAGTTGGATGAATCACACCCTGGAGTTGGCAGCAGCAGCGGCCCAAACATTACTTTAAAGAGACACTGGGGTTGGCTTCAGGAGCCCAAAAAATTGGATGATTCACACCCTGGAGTTGGCAGCAGCAGCAGCAGCAGGAGCCCAAACATTACTTTAAAGAGACACTGGGGTTGGCTTCAGGAGCCCAAAAATTGGATGAATCACACCCTGGAGTTGGCAGCAGCAGCAGCAGGAGCCCAAACATTACTTTAAAGAGACACTGGGGTTGGCAGCAGGAGCCCAAAAATTGGATGAATCACACCCTGTAGTTGGCAGCAGCAGCAGCAGCAGGAGCCAAAACATTACTTTAAAGAGACACTGGGGTTGGCTTCAGGAGCCCAAAAGTTGGATGAATCACACCCTGGAGTTGGCAGCAGCAGCAGGAGCCCAAACATTACTTTAAAGAGACACTGGGGTTGGCTTCAGGAGCCCAAAAAATTGGATGATTCACACCCTGGAGTTGGCAGCAGCAGCAGCAGCAGCAGCAGGAGCCCAAACATTACTTTAAAGAGACACTAGGGTTGGCTTCATGAGCCCAAAAATTGGATGAATCACACCCTGGAGTTGCCAGTAGCAGCAGCAGCAGGAGCCCAAACATAACTTTAAAGAGACACTGGGGTTGGCTTCAGGAGCCCAAAAATTGGATGAATCACACCCTGGAGTTGGCAGCAGCAGCAGCAGGAGCCCAAACATAACTTTAAAGAGACATTGGAGTTGGCAGCAGGAGCCCAAAAATTGGATGAATCACACCCTGGAGTTGGCAGCAGCAGCAGCAGCAGGAGCCCAAACATTACTTTAAAGAGACACTGGGGTTGGCAGCAGGAGCCCAAAGATTGGATGAATCAAACCCTGGAGTTGGCAGCAGCAGCAGGAGCCCAAACATAACTTTAAAGAGACACTGGGGTTGGCTTCAGGAGCCCAAAAATTGGATGAATCACATCCTGGAGTTGGCAGCAGCAGGAGCCCAAACATTACTTTAAAGAGACACTGGGGTTGGCAGCAGGAGCCCAAAGATTGGATGAATCACACCCTGGAGTTGGCAGCAGCAGCAGCAGCAGCAGGAGCCCGAACATTACTTTAAAGAGACACTGGGGTTGGCTTCAGGAGCCCAAAAATTGGATGAATCACACCCTGGAGTTGGCAGCAGCAGCAGGAGCCCAAACATTACTTTAAAGAGACACTGGGGTTGGCTTCAGGAGCCAAAAAATTGGATGAATCACACCCTGGAGTTGGCAGCAGCAGCAGCAGCAGGAGCCCAAACATTACTTTAAAGAGACACTGGGGTTGGCTTCAGGAGCCCAAAAATTGGATGATTCACACCCCGGAGTTGGCAGCAGCAGGAGCCCAAAGATTGGCCTAAAGACATAAATATGTTTTGCACCATTTGGAAAGTGTAAAACATGGCACCATGCTGAATCTAGTCGCATGCATCAGGCATTGGTGGGTGGAAATCCTGGCTGATCCATCCCTGATTCATTTTGACAAAGGTGAGTCTCTCCACATTTTTAGTTGACAGACGAGTTCTCCTCGCCATAACTATGGCCCCCGCCGCACTAAACACCCGCTCAGATGGCACGCTACTTGCCGGGCAGGACAGCTTTTCCAGGGCAAACTCTGCTAGTTGCGGCCACAAATCAAGTTTGGCTGCCCAGAAGTCCAGCGGATCCTCAAGGTGTGTTGGCATGGTCATGTCAAAGTATGACATGACCTGCTGGTTCAGGTCCTGCTCCAGGTCTTCCTGCTGCTCATGAGTAGCCTCACTATGCGGGTGTAGAAAGCTACTCATTAGCGACTGAAGACTGAGGCTGCTGCTGATGGAGCTGCTGCTGCTGCTCCTGCCAACCCCCCCAGCAGCCATGACAGTGGAAGGTGAGCGCAGAGGTCCCCTCGAGTCAGACCTGCGAGAGTATGGACCATGGAGCAGATAGGCATCTGCCAACTGCCTACGTAGAATGTCTTTGTAGTAGTTGAGTTTGTCCTCCCTCTCGGTGGGTTTAAAAAATGCCCCCATTTTGTGCCGGAAGCGAGGGTCCAATAAGGTGGACAGCCAGAAGTCATCCCGCCGACAGATGGAAACAATTCTGGGGTCACTACGCAAGCAGGTGAGCATGCTTCCTGCCATTTGCGCAAGTGACTCGGATGGACTACCTGTCTCCATCTCCACTGCATACTGCCACGGTGTGCCCGGGTCCTCTGTCTCGCCTTCCTCAAAAACCTCTAGCTCCTCTGGCTGCTCCTGCTCCTCCTCTCCTGTCCGCTGACTAGATAAACCAGCCATTTCGCCAAGCCTAAACTGTGTTTCGCTGGGCAACTCCTCCTCCTCTTCCTCCTCCTCCTCCAGTTCAGCTCCAACGGGGTTCATGTGGCCGTAAGATGTAAACGCCATGTCTCCAGTGCCCTGACCAGCCATGGTTTCCAACATGTGCTGTAGTACATGAAGCAGTGGAATCACGTCGTTCATCCCGTAATCCTGCCGACTGACAAATAAAGTGGCTTCCTCAAAGGGCCTGAGCAAACGGCAGGTGTCACGTATGAGCTGCCACTGGTTGACATTGAAGTTACACAGGGGAGCCCCCCTATCTGCTTGGATCATCAGAAAATCCGTGATGGCTTTTCTCTGTTCATATAATCGGTCCAACATGTGAAGGGTGGAATTCCAACGGGTGGAAACATCGCAAATATCGCAAATATGTTGGGGGATACTGTTCTGACGCTGTAGCTCAAGAAGGGTGTGTTTGGCGGTGTATGAGTGGCTGAAGTGCATGCAGAGTTTCCTTGAAGTTGTTAGGATGTCTTGCAGATGGGGGGAACACTTCAGAAACCGCTTGACAACCAGATTGAAGACGTGAGCCATGCAGGGGGCATGGGTCAGGCTTCCTTGGCGTGGCTGTACGTCACTGATGTTCGTGGATTCGTCAACAGTGTCTGGTGCAGGATCTGGAACGTTTGCAGCACCCACGACACTGTCCACATCACTATTTGTCTGCCTAGCTAAAGAAGCCACCTCCATTTCTTGGCTGGGCAGTAGCTGCTGACTGTCCTCTATCTGATCGTCCTCCTCACTAAAGAGTGGAGCTGAACCCAAAGCATAGGATACGTCGCTGGGGGAGGGAACGGCGTAGGACAGAGGCAATGGAAGGACAGGGACTGCTCTCGGGGAATGCCAACTCAGGGTTGTGTCAGAGGAACCTACCGACCCTAGACTGGGGGTCTCAGACGTAAGTTGTGATGATGTTGTTGATGAGCGCGTTAACCAATCTACCACGGCAGATGCGTTACTGGTGGAGACCCGACCGCTAGCAGATACTGGCAGATTAGGTCTCTCAGCGTGACTCCTGCTGCTACTGGCCCCCAGTCTGCTGCGACCTCTGCCTGCGGAATCTTGGCCTCTGCCACTCCTCTTTTCACTTCCAGGCACTTGTCTGCCTGACATAGTCTAACTGGCGTGGTAGTAGGTGATATTTTAAGAACCCCCAGGCAGCGGTGGGTCTATATGAAACAGAATATAATGCACACCAAAAGTGAGCAGTAACACTCAGCCTCCAACAGGCCTTCTTAGTGTAAATAAGAGAGCTGCTTAGTGTAAATAAAGAGGGGTATGGTATGTTACAGAATGGGATGCCCCAACAGCAGAGCACCTGGGAGCAGTAGTACTATGCACAGCAAAAGTGTCTTTATCAGGCCAAATTACTTTTAGAATAAGTGCAAAGGGTTATAGTAAATAGAGGCTGGTGTAGTCACAGAATGGGATGCCCCAACAGCAGAGCACCTGGGAGCAGTAGTAATATGCACAGCAAAAGTGTCTTTATCAGGCCAAATTACTTTTAGAATAAGTGCAAAGGGTTATAGTAAATAGAGGCTGGTGTAGTCACAGAATGGGATGCCCCAACAGCAGAGCACCTGGGAGCAGTAGTACTATGCACAGCAAAAGTGTCTTTATCAGGTCAAATTACTTTTAGAATAAGTGCAAAGGGTTATAGTAAATAGAGGCTGGTGTAGTCACAGAATGGGATGCCACAACAGAAGTGCACCTGGGAGCAGTAGTACTATGCAAAGCAAAAGTGTCTTTATCAGGCCAAATTACTTTGAGAATAAGTGCAAAGGGTTATAGTAAATAGAGGCTGGTGTAGTCACAGAATGGGATGCCCCAACAGCAGTGCACCTGGGAGCAGTAGTACTATGCACAGCAAAAGTGTCTTTCTCAGGCCAAATTACTTTTAGAATAAGTGCAAAGGGTTATAGTAAATAGAGGCTGGTGTAGTCACAGAATGGGATGCCACAACAGCAGTGCACCTGGGAGCAGTAGTACTATGCACAGCACAAGTGTCATTATCAGGCCAAATTACTTTTAGAATAAGTGCAAAGGGTTATAGTAAACAGAGGCTGGTGTAGTCACAGAATGGGATGCCACAACAGCAGTGCACCTGGGAGCAGTAGTACTATGCACAGCAAAAGTGTCTTTATCTGGCCAAATTACTTTTAGAATAAGTGCAAAGGGTTATAGTAAATAGAGGCTGGTGTAGTCACAGAATGGGATGCCACAACAGCAGTACACCTGGGAGCAGTAGTACTATGCAAAGCAAAAGTGTCTTTATCAGGCCAAATTACTTTGAGAATAAGTGCAAAGGGTTATAGTAAATAGAGGCTGCTGTAGTCACAGAATGGGATGCCCCAACAGCAGAGCACCTGGCAGCAGTAGTACTATGCACAGCAAAAGTGTCTTTATCAGGCCAAATTACTTTTAGAATAAGTGCAAAGGGTTATAGTAAATAGAGGCTGGTGTAGTCACAGAATGGGATGCCCCAACCGCAGTGCACCTGGGAGCAGTAGTACTATGCAAAGCAAAAGTGTCTTTATCAGGCCAAATTACTTTTAGAATAGGTGCAAAGGGTTATAGTAAATAGAGGCTGGTGTAGTCACAGAATGGGATGCCCCAACCGCAGTGCACCTGGGAGCAGTAGTACTATGCAAAGCAAAAGTGTCTTTATCAGGCCAAATTACTTTTAGAATAAGTGCAAAGGGTTATAGTAAATAGAGGCTGGTGTAGTCACAGAATGGGATGCCCCAACCGCAGTGCACCTGGGAGCAGTAGTACTATGCAAAGCAAAAGTGTCTTTATCAGGCCAAATTACTTTGAGAATAAGTGCAAAGGGTTATAGTAAATAGAGGCTGGTGTAGTCACAGAATGGGATGCCCCAACCGCAGTGCACCTGAGAGCAGTAGTACTATGCAAAGCAAAAGTGCCTTTATCAGGCCAAATTACTTTTAGAATAAGTGCAAAGGGTTATAGTAAATAGAGGCTGGTGTAGTCACAGAATGGGATGCCACAACCGCAGTGCACCTGGGAGCAGTAGTACTATGCAAAGCAAAAGTGTCTATATCAGGCCAAATTATTTTTAGAATAAGTGCAAAGGGTTATGGTAAATAGAGGCTGGTGTAGTCACAGAATGGGATGCCCAAACCGCAGTGCACCTGGGAGCAGTAGTACTATGCAAAGCAAAAGTGTCTTTATCAGGCCAAATTACTTTTAGAATAAGTGCAAAGGGTTATAGTAAATAGAGGCTGGTGTAGTCACAGAATGGGATGCCACAACAGCAGTGCACCTGGGAGCAGTAGTACTATGCAAAGCAAAAGTGTCTTTATCAGGCCAAATTACTTTTAGAATAAGTGCAAAGGGTTATAGTAAATAGAGGCTGGTGTAGTCACAGAATGGGATGCCCCAACCGCAGTGCACCTGGGAGCAGTAGTACTATGCAAAGCAAAAGTGTCTTTATCAGGCCAAATTACTTTTTAATAAGTGCAAAGGGTTATAGTAAATAGAGGCTGGTGTAGTCATAGAATGGGATGCCCCAACCGCAGTGCACCTGGGAGCAGTAGTACTATGCAAAGCAAAAGTGTCTTTATCAGGCCAAATTACTTTTAGAATAAGTGCAAAGGGTTATAGTAAATAGAGGCTGGTGTAGTCACAGAATGGGATGCCCCAACCGCAGTGCACCTGGGAGCAGTAGTACTATGCAAAGCAAAAGTGTCTTTATCAGGCCAAATTACTTTTAGAATAAGTGCAAAGGGTTATAGTAAATAGAGGCTGGTGTAGTCACAGAATGGGATGCCCCAACCGCAGTGCACCTGGGAGCAGTAGTACTATGCAAAGCAACAGTGGTTAACCAGGGTGAAACAGCTAACAAAGCAAGTGACCCAAGCAGTAACAGGCTGCATGAAAACCAAAAAAAAATCCCTGTCACTGCATCCGTTTTTTTCCTAACTTTCCCTGCTTCTCGCTGACTTCCTGCCTGTCTCCTGCCTGCCTCCTGTCTGTCCCTGTCTGTCTAACTGTCTCTCCCTGACTACAGCAGCGTCCTGTCTCTCACGAATGCAATAGAGAAATGAGGAAAAGCAAGATGTCCGCCGCCTTAAATAGCGCTGTGACGTCACCGGGCTTGCTGGCTGCTGATAGGCTGCATGTGACTGCCCCAGTATGCACTGGAGCGGGGTAGATGTCTGGACATGTCCCGTCCGCCATCTTAGAATGCCTGTAATGTAAATGAATGGATGTTAAAAAAAAACTTTGAGCGATCGAAGCACGGGGAAATTCGGATTCGATCCGAATCGAATTTTTCATGAAATTCGGATCGAATCCGGGTTCGTCCGGATCGATTCGCTCATCCCTACTTGTTACATATGTGTTTGTTTTGAAATTTTGTATGAAACTTTGGCCTGGAGTGGCTTACTTTGAAACTCCTGGCTGTTTTCAATTGCTATGTGACATGATTTGCCCAAAATGACATTTGCCCAAAATGACATTTGCATGTATTTACATGAACTATGGGAGTGACCATCAACTCCAATGTTTGCTTTTCAAATAAACCCCCAAAATTTTTACTTAACCTAAAGATTACTTAAACTTTGCACTAACAAATTGGGCACAAAAAAAGAGATGAGTTTCAAATCAGGTGTGATGTTTTTAGTAATTAATTCCTTACTCTTTTGTACCGAGAAAAATAAACAAACAAACACAAAGGGAAAAAAACTAAATTAACAATCAATAAAGTGACAAAACAAACAAAGGGACAACAAATTAGGAAAAATGTGTGGCTATCAAATTTGACCGCACGGCTTGGGCAGACGCACTAGGTGGCCCACGGTAGTCCTACTCTGGGTCATCGGTAGGTGGAGTGGGGGGCAAATCCACATACCGGGGACACGCTGCAATATGGCAAAATTATGCAACACTGCACATGCCATGATAATATCTATGACCTATTGGGGGTCATACTGAAGGGCTCCCCGGGTATGGACCAAGCATCTGAAGCGGGTTTTTAATAGGCCAAACGCCCTCTCCACCACGGCCTTGGTCTTCCTGTGTGCCCGATTGTATTCATCCTGGGCGGCATTCTGGGGCCGAAGGACGGGCATCATCAGCCAGGGAAGCAGTGGATAGCCTGAATCACCCGAAAAAAAAATAAAAAAGAATAGCATCAATTACACATTGCTCCCTAAATTGAATAAAAAAAACAGTCCTTCCCCATGACTAAGAGACTATGTTACATTTGAGCAACACCCTGAGAATACAGATTGCGCAGCCCAAAATAAACCCTAACCCCATCTAAGGGATGTTGGGACAATTTAAACATCAAAGATGGCGGATGATGGCCAATCAGGCAGACTGCTAACAGGTATTGGTTTAGGACTGTGCTGCTCAGCATTCTTGAAAGTCTTAACTTTTCAGGACCCTGTATCTGCTTTGTGCGAGGCCAAAACAGTTCAAACCCGGCCCCTGCACTTTATCCCGCTCTCCTCTACTCAGCAAGTGTAATGCATCTAAGCAAAGATGGCGCAGACCCTATCATAAAGTCAAGAACATAATTACAGCCGAGTGTGGGGGTAGCCTAATAATTATTTTACTATAAAGTAGAATTTAACATTTTGGAAATGCCGGACAAACATTTGTCAAGGCTTTGTTGTTTGATACATGTAATGGTTAAGGTCATGTTTCACATGTAAACAAGGGGTACAAATAGGCATAGTTTCATACATGGGTCAAAAATTAAATTTATAGGCATACATTGAAAAGTAAATGACGTTATTGGCATCAACTTACCAAGGAGCCATCCACCGGAGAACTCTCCAGACTCAAACCGACCCTACAATCCAGATCTTCTAAGAATGTAGGCGTCATGAGATGAGCCTGGGAACCCGGCGAGGACACTAAGGAACCGCATGTCCGGGGCCACCACTGCTTGGACATTCAGTGAGTGGCCCATTTTTCGGTTCCAGGAAAAAAAATATATCAGCAAGGCAAGGAAAACTAGTGAAACACTAACTAATAACACCCTCCCAAAAACCCGTGGGCCAATACAGATAACACTAACCTAACCAAGTACATAAGTATTTTGTAACCAAAAAAAGGATATGTATGTTGGATCAAGTAAAGCTTAAATTGTAATTGGCTCTTTAAGGTCCACATTAAAATGTTTCCCTTTGGACCACATGATAAAAATGTGAGAGCCTAAATACGGCCCATTGTTTCAAAGGGACTATTTACAAGGAGGGATTAACAGATATACCATGTGAACTATTTCACAGGGACTATTTACAAGGAGGGATTAACAGATATACCATGTGAACTATTTCAAAGGGACTATTTACAAGGAGGGATTTTACAAGGAGGGATTGTGAAAAATGAAATAGAAATTTTTTGGAAACTATACTTGCCTTGTACTTGCCTGTAGATATACTCGTCGGCTGCCGGAGGCACCAGGGCAACGTGGGTGCAGTCAATGGCACCCATGACGTTGGGCATGTCGGCGATGTTATAAAATGCCAGCTTAATCACGTTCCTGGCTACCATGTCGTCAGGAAAACAAATATATTTCCGAGTAATGGTAGCCATGCCTTGCAAAAACTTGGATAGCGTGCTGCTCAGCGTAGGCTGGGACATCCCCACGGAGCGGGCACCCCAGCCTCTGGAATGAGCTGTTCGCCAAAAATTGCAGGCAGCCAAGCATCTTGGTCATACCTGAAATTGCTTGCCCCTTCCTTGTGGTGCGGGCTAACCATGGCCGCAGCTCACTATACAACTTATGGAGGGAAGCGCGATTAAGTCTGGTGAGCTCGAACAGCTCAACGTCATGCATGCCATCGATGTGCATGCGTCGCCGGTGCAATCTGGTCTCAGCCCTCCGGACAATTTCAATGCCCATGAGCTGCAGATCCTCATGCTCCTCAAATACACTAGAGTCATCCATAGCTGCTAGCCTCAAGGTCAAAATGGTCCCGTAAGGGGATCGCAAAGGAAACGGGTTTATAGGGTGGTGGTCCGTTGGCAATCAGCTCTCTGAATGAGACGCAAGCCCATAGCAATAACGTAAGTTTTCTGAACGAACGAAAAATATCAGATTTGTATGGGAAAATGATCCGAACTAACGCAAATGTTCCGATTTGCTTTCGTTCATCGAAAGCGCATATACGCATTTGCCTGAACATTCGTACGAATGAAAATTGAACGAAAAAAAAACAAAAAAATGACAAACACACACAAAAACTTTCATAGAAAGCTATGGAAGTCCAGACGAATGTGCCTCTGAATCGAGCCTATTGTGTAGATTATGTTAGGACACAGAGAAATGAGGTTTTAATAAAAGAGAGGTGGGGTTTAGTACACACTAATGAAACCTCCAATAACAAGAGGAACAATATGGATTTTGCATTCATAATGGGTTTCTGTACCCAGCAAAGGCTTATTACTAAGCTTTTTAAAAATCATTGGCACTAGTGTTTCATAGCACACCTAATTCGAGGGATTGATTAACAAAACATTATGTGGATCCTCCAAAGAAGATAGAATTGACAACAGGCAATTTAAAATGGTTTCACAAGTGCAGCCGTTGTAAGGCTTGCCGCACAAGCGCAGATAAAAATAAGAAAATCATAGAGGTCAAGTTGACAAAGACAAAGAAAACTATAACTTGTCCATCATGATATGTGATATTTTATCTGTCGTGTGCCTGCAAGAAACAATATATAGGGAGAACTAGCCATGCAAAAACATGCCTAGGAGAACATATATATAATATTCAAAGAGGCTATGAGGCACACAGTCTTTCAGCTCATTTCAACTCATTTTTGACCCAACTAGTCTAAATTTTGTGGGGATAGATCATATAGAGGTTCTTTGGCAGGGCTCCAATCTGATTAGAGAAATATCCAGATGTGAGAATTGAAATGGATATTCAAGTTTCAGTCTTTACATGGCTGAGGACTGAATATTTTGAATTTTACATTCCTTTATAGATACAGCTTAGTTTAGTTTTATATTTATTTGTATTGTAATTTGTTTGTATTTGCGTGTGTTTGCCTTTTGTGCATAACATTATCATATAGGTTAATAAATTTCCACATTTAGTAAACTTAGTATCGACTGTGTAACCCAATATGTCCCAGATTAAATTCTTGGGGGACTTATTGTAATGTGGGATTATTGTAAGGCTGATGGTATATGGAGATATGTGAAATTTGCCTTCTGAACAATTATTTTGATTCCATTTCAAGATATGAACCTCATGCCATTTAAGAAGCATTTGATGGTTACTTCCTGATTAAGTGTTACTAAAAAGTAAGAATTTAGATTTTTTTGATTCAAAGGTTTAAGTTTTTACATTAGGAGCTATTTACCAATTTTTATTATTATTAATTAGTGTTTAAGTATACTTTTTTAGAATAAAAGTCTATAAAATTTGGTTGGGAGGAACAAATATGACATTGCCAGGCATCAATAGGTTAGTGGGGGCATATTTGCCCCACTTCCTGTATGGCATTGTTCCAGAATCAGAATCCGTTTATTTCACCAAGTATATACAATGTATGTTCTGGGAGTTTTACATGACAAGAGGCTAGGCAGGCAGACAACAATCAACAATAACATGACAAAATAAATAGATTCAACAAAACAAGAGGACAAACTAGCACTTAAGGATATATATACACACTTTCTATCAATAACAACAGCAGCACTATTAATTATTTTGTGTCTCTCTGCTTTAGCCAGCAGCACTCAGGATGAATTGGGTCTTTGAATATTTTGGCAGTTTTTTCCTTAGTTCTATGGACAAAACAGTGTTCTATGGATAGTAATTGATAGCCTATAATTTTTCGGGCTGATCTTGTGATACACTGCAGTCTAAGTTTCTATTTCCTGGATGCATTCCCGTACTATGTTGTGATAGAAGTGCACAAAAGGGATTCAATAGTAGCATTGTAGAAGCCAATAAGAACATTAGCCTCGGTTCAGAGACACATTCGTCTGGACTTTCGTAGCTGTCTGTGTATGTTTTTGTGTCTGTTTGTCATTTTATTTTTTTTTTACGATCGTTTTTCCATTCGTATACGCTAATGCGTATATGCGCTTTCAATGGACGGAACTAAATCGGATCATTTGCGTTAATTCGGATCATTTTCCCATCAAAATCTGATATTTTGCGTTCGTTACGTTATTGGTATGGGCTTGCGTCTCATTCAGAGAGCTGATTGCAGAGGGACCACCACCCTATAAAACGGGTTGATTTGCGATCCACTTACAGGACCATTTTGCACATGGCATCCTTGCTTGAACATGTTTCGCGGCTTTGTGGAGGAATATGAGCGCCTTCAGCTCCAGGGCATTGCATGTGTCAGCAGGGCCGAGGCCAGATTGCACCGGTGACGCATGCATATCGATCGCATGCATGACGTTAAGCTGTTCCAGCTGACCAGATTTAATCGCGCTTCTCTCCATAAGTTGTATAGTGAGCTTCGGCCATGGTTGGTCCGCACCACAAGGAAGGGGCAAGCAATTTCAGGTATGACCAAGATGCTTGGCTGCCTGCAATTTTTGGCGAACGGCACCATTCCAGAGGCTGGGTGCCCTCTCCGTGGGGATGTCCCAGCCTATGCTGAGCAGCGCGCTATCCAAGTTTTTGGAAGGCATGGCTACCATTAGTCTGAAATATATTTCATTTCTGGACAACATGGTAGCTTGGAACGTGCTTAAGTTGGCTTTTTATAATATCGCCGACATGTCCAACGTCATGGGTGTGATTGATTGCACCCACGTTGCATTGGTCCCTCCTGCAGCTGATGAGTACATCTGTAGGTAAGTTAAATTGGTCATTTTGTTATATAGTTTAGACAAACTGTATTGTAACTATTAATACCTCCTTGTAAAGTGTCCCTGTGCCCCATTTGACCATGTATATCTTAATCCCTCCTTGTAAAGTGTCCCTGTGCCCCATTTGACCGTGTATAGCTTAATCCCTCCTTGTAAAGTGTCCCTGTGCCCCATTTGATGTGTATACCGTAATCCCTTCTTGTAAAGTGTCCCTGTGCCTCATTTGACCGTGTATAGCTTAATCTATCCCTGTAAAGTGTCCCTGTGCCCCATTTGACAGTGTATATCGTAATCCCTCATTTTAAAGTGTCTCTGTGCCCCATTTGAGCGTGTATACCGTAATCCCTCCTTGTAAAGTGTCCCTGTGCCCCATTTAACCGTGTATACCGTAATCCCTCCTTGTAAAGTGTCCCTGTGACCCATTTGACCGTGTATAGCTTAATCCCTCCTTGTAAAGTGTCCCTGTGCCCCATATGACAGTGTATAGCCTAATCCCTCCTTGTAAAGTGTCCCTGTGCCTCATTTGACCGTGTATACGATAATCCCTCCTTGTAAAGTGTCCCTGTGCCCCATTTGACCGTGTATATCTTAATCCCTCCTTGTAAAGTGTCCCTGTGCCAAATTTGACCGTGTATAGCTTCAGCAATGTTTTTAATGTAGGCCTTAGCCAAACATTTTAATGTGGACCTTAATTAGTCAATCGAATGTTATTCTTTATTTTATCAAACATACATATACTTTTTGGGTTTCAATCTACTTATGTACTTAGTTAGTGTTATTTTTATTGTCCAACATGTTTTTTGGAGGGTGTTAGTAGTATTTGAGTAGTTTACCTTGCATTGCTAATATAGTTTTTTTACTTTTTTTCCCAGGAACCACAAAATTGGCCACTCACTGAATGTCCAAGCAGTGGTGGCCCCGGACATGCGGTTCCTTAGTGTGCTTGCCGGGTATCCAGGCTCATCCCATGACGCGTACATCTTGCGGAGATCAGGATTATACCGTCGGTTTGAGTCTGGAGAATTATCAGGTGGATGGCTCCTTGGTAGGTTTGCGCAAATTACGTCATTCACTTTTCACTGTATGCCTATGAATATAGTTGTTGACCCATGTCTTAACCTATGGCTGTTTTTACCCCTTGATGACATGTTAAACTGGACCTTAACCATGATCTTTAGCAAAGCACAAACCCCTAAAAACGGATTCCCCAGCATTTCCAAATAATATATTTCTTGTTTCTAGTAATTTACTTATTATTCTTTCCCCCGCTCGGCTGCAGTTCTGTTCTTGACTTTAGGATAGGGTCTGCACCATCTTTGCTCAGATGCATCACACTTACTGAGTAGAGGAGAGCGGGATAAAGTGCAGGGGGCGGGTTAGAGCTGTGCTTTGCTCAAACAAAGCAGAGCTGGGGGTCCTGAAAAGGTCAGACATCTCAGAATGCAGAGCAGCACAGTCATAAGCCACTTCCTGTTTGCAGCCTGCCTGATTTGCCCTGAGCCTCAATCTTGGATGTTTAAAGGCTCATAACATGCAGTAGATGGTGTTATGATGTTTTTTAGGTGAGCAATCTGTATGTACAGGGTGTGGCTAACATATAAGATAGGCTCTTAGTCAGCATGAACGACCACTTGTAATGTAATTCTTGTTTGGAATGTGTAATTGATGTAAGTTTTTTCTTATTCTTTCAGGGGATTCCGGCTATCCGATTCTTCCCTGGCTGATGGCGCCCGTCCTTCGGACACAGAATGCAACCCAGGAGACCTAGAATCAGGCACACTGCAAGACCCGGGCCATTGTGGAGAGGGCCTTTGGCCTGTTAAAAACTCGCTCTCTGTGTTTGGACCATACCGGGGGGGCACTCCAGTATGACCCCAACAAGGTCATAGACATCATACTGGCCTGCTGTGTCCTCCATAACTTTGCCATAATGCAGCGTGTCCCCCGGTATGTGGATCTGACCCCTTTCTACCCAGCCAGAACCCAGCTGAGAACTACCCTGGCACACCTAGTGCCTCTGGCCAAGCTGTTCAGGCCAACTTGATAACCACCCATTTTGTATAATTTCTTTTTCATTTGATTGTTTGCTGAATTTAATTGTTTATTGTGACTTTGATTTGCCTTTGTGAAGGCTTTTTTAATTTGTTTCAAATTATTAGTAATGAAATAATTACTAAAATATTGACACCTTATTAGAGCCTCATGCAGTTTATTTTTGCATGTTTGTTTTGAAAAATCTTCAGTAATCTCAAAATAACCCAAACTTTAATGCATCAACTTAGTCAACAACAGCTAAAGTCACATTCAATATATTTTATTGAAATATGAAAATTTGGAGTTGAAGGGCACTCGCAAACTTCATGTACATACATAGTACAACAGAAATATACATTGGTGCAGACTCATGGCACCTAGCAATTGGCCACATCCAGGAGTTGTAAAGTAACACACTTCAGACCGAAGTTTCAACAACCAATAACATAAACATAGATAGGGAGCAACTATTTGCAGGCGAATATTTGGCCAGTAATACATAGGGCCACACACACACCCTCTGCTGCTTGGCCACATTTGCCACAGGCACAGGTGGAAAGCAGCCAGCCATACCTATGCCATATCCACGCCTGTAAGTTAGTGGCCCACCCAAACAATAACCACCAGTCCGAATGCCAGTCCAGTCCAATCTTTGCCATGTTCCAAGGTAGTAGTTTCCCAGCCAAGAATGTCCCCCAATCTTGCCAACAAACAGGTTGAGCCAGACACAATTTCATCAGGCCCAAGCCTGCAGCGTGGCAGCTTGAGCAGCAGCTTCAGTGAGGCTTTAGCTCAGGCATTGGCTAGTGGGGTTTCTCAGCACTCTAATGAGCTATATGGGCGAGATTCAAAATCATACAAGCGCGGGGCGTGGCCTGGCCATGGAGGAGTAGAGACGCACGGCCCTTAGCTCTGCTGTTCTCCCTTACCTTATAGCAGATCCAGATCCTTGAAATCCCTCCTGTTTGCTGCGATGGGGAGCGGGAAGAAGAGGAGAACTGGGGGGTCGGCGAGGAAGCCCCCAAAGAAGGACATAGGCAGCTATTTCGGCCGCCGAGATCCGATGGGGCAGAGAGCCCAACCTCCCAAGATGGCGCCCGACCGGCACGCGACCTGCGAGGAGCGCATGGGAACCCGTCGCATGGCTGCGGGAGCGATGTTGGAACATGCGGGGCCCGCCGCAGGTGAGGACCTTCTACCTGCCGAGATGCCTGTTATGGAGCCTGGAGCCGGAGATGCAGCCGTGATTCCCCTTGCACCCGCCGTGACGTCACCGAGCGGCTGTGCTGCGGAGGGCAGGCTGAGGAGTGTGGAGCCATACCGCGATCGGAGGGACGCTGCCCTGATGACTCACAGGGCTGAGCACCTGCAGACCTCGCCGGGGCACGCCGTATCCGAGGCCGAGGCCAGCTCACCAGAGGAGCAAATGAAGGTTGGTGCGGGGTTGGGGGAGAGGTCGGAGCTCCAGGATCAGGACTGCATACACCCCCTGCCCTCTCCCTCACACATGTCAGCCCCTCCTGCGCCCTCTCTGCTGTGCAGCAATACCCCAGCTCAGGACTCCCCCGGGGACCCGGTCCTGGAGGTTTCAGGGGGGCACACCCACGGGAGCCCACGCTCACAGCTTGATCCCTCGGCTCCCGAATGGATGTCGCCGAATCCCTCCCGGCCCATACCCCAGTTGTGGGGAGACAGTCCGCCCCGGTCTATGTCTGCTTCCCCTGCCTGGGGAGGGGGATCTGTACGGAGCCCACAACTGACCCATGCAGAGATTCATCTGCCCCCTGGGAGTCGGAGGGGTGACCCTGGGTGTCTGAGTGCCTCTGGGGAGTCCTCGCCCCTGGGATGGTCGCCAGGCCCCCGGTCCGACACACCGGCCGCTGACCCTCAGCCCTGCAATCCTGTAAACGGGCCGGAGAGCCTGGAGTGTGCCCTGGGCCCTGCTTCAGCCGTGAGATCGGGCGAACCCCGATTTGGGATGCCCCCGTCCCGGGCCCCGGAGGACCAGCTGTTCCTGCGGTCTCCTGTCGACCCTAGCCTACGGGATCTCCTACAATGTCTTCCAACAAAGGCTGAACTCAAAGCAGATCTAGAGGCAGTGGCTACTAGAATCGAGCGGGCCTTACGCAGAGAAATAGAAGACCTCCAACAGAAATCTTCTGCTCTTGATACTAGAATTGCATCGCTAGAGGAGGCTCGCCCGGATTATGAGGCCCGTCTGGCGGCTCTTGAGAGAAACCAGGGGATGCACCAGCAGCAGTTGATTGACATCAGACTGCAGACAGATGACCAAGAGAATAGAAATAGGCGCAACAATTTGAAACTCCGTGGCATACCAGAATCCGTTAGATCAGAGGATCTGTGCACCTGGGCAACGGAACTGTTCAACGACCTGTTGGGCAAGCCACCGAACGCTGAACTGGTTATTGATCGAATACATAGGGTGGCTGGACGCCCAGTGGGGGACCCTCAAGCCCCCAGAGACGTTTTATGCAGAATTCATTTTTTCCTTGTCAAGGAGGAAATCCTGCGACGGGCCTGGGAGAAGGGAAGGATTTCATTTCGAGGCTCTCAAGTTACTATCCTACCCGATGTATCTCGCCGCACCCTCCAGATGAGACGTCTGTTACGGCCGCTCCTCGACCGGATTCTAGAAGTTGGCGCTTCCTACAAGTGGGGTCACCCATTTCACCTCGTGGTACGAAGGGACAACTCCATTTACGCTCTCAGAAGCAAGGCGGACCTTCCGGGTCTGTTTATTTTTCTGGAAACGGACCCCTTCCCGGTCCCGGACTGGCTGGGACTTGACCCCCCTCCCCCCCCCATGCCGCAGCGGGCGCCCAGGAGACCCCGGCTGGCCAGGGGTCGTAGGGGCGATGCTCCTGGGCCGATTCGGGGTCGTTAGCTCGGCCCATCCCTTTTAGCTCCCACGTTCTGACCCAGTATCTTTGGCCCTGACGCACCCCCTCTGAGCTTTCATGCCCCGATCACATCTTCCACTGTTGTAACTCCAGGTTTACTGTTTACTGTTTGAAGTTCATTATGATGTATCCATTATTACGTGGTGCCCTGCACCGGCTGCGGTTCCTTCCCCCCCCCCCCTCGGCCCCTGGGGGGGCTGGCCCCGCTACTCGCCCCCTCGCGGGGTGGTGGTGGGTTGCCGGCCCTCTCGGGGTCCGTGGGGCGGGGGGGGCGGGTGCACTTGGGTACACTTTAACATTATTTTAGTGTCACTCTACTGCTATTTTGATGTTTCGCTGCTGAGTCTGGGGATGCCCCGGGGGTGCGGGATGCTCCGGGGGTGCCCTGCCATGGTGGGTGGGCGGAGTCCCCGGGAGCTTGCTTATGATACCGAGATTGCTTTTATTGAAAAATTAGCAGTGTTTCCATAGGTATTTGAGATATGTTTTCAAGTTTTCAGGTTACCCAACCCGGGGATGTGTGCTGGGCCCTCCCTGGGGGGAGGGGAGGTGAGGTGCGGGTTTCAGACCCCCCCCTGAGCGTTATGGGGTTTTTGTTAATTGTTACCGCTAGTGGCGACTTTCTCTTTAGCCAACCCGGGGCTTAGGAATCTAACCCTCGTTGACCTATATACATTGGGGAGGCTCCCGAATGGCTAGGCTACCTCCACAACTACTGTTCCGCGACACCCGGTTGAATACCTGCCGATAGGTGTACGCGGGTTTGAGGGTTTACCCTCTACACCCCCATTGCCCTCCTCTATAGGGTAGGGGCTCTTTCTTTCTTTTCTTGGCTTCTGTGCTTCTCTGCTTCCCTAGTGTTTTACCCTTCCCCCTGTCTATCGTGTGTGTTTGTCCTTCCGGGGCCCGACTCCAGCATTGGCCTACACGGGGTTGGCCAGCCCACTGACGCCCCATTGGGTTCTGTGACATTTTACCCCGTGAATCCAGGCACGACCACTGGGCTAGCATGGCGGAGATTAGATTTTGCACTTTTAACGCTAGAGGGTTGAACGTCCCTGAAAAGAGAGCTAAAATACTATACGGGTTCCACAGGGAAAGAGTAGATGTTCTCCTATTGCAGGAGACTCATTTTTGTGTGGGGAAGATTCCTGATATCAGGAACAAATACTACAATAGATGGTTCCACAGCCCCAACCCGGTGAACAAGTCTAAAGGTGTCTCTATTGCAGTACATAGAGGTGTCCCCCTGGAGCCGCTAGACTCCAAGGTGGATCCAGATGGCAGATATATTTTTCTCAAGTTCACACTCTCCGGGGTCAGATACACTCTCGCCAATTTATATCTGCCAAACCAGGCCCAGGTGGAGGTTGGACTTGGGATCCTTGAGGTTCTAGAGGGGTTTTCAGAGGGGGTTCTGGTGATGGGAGGGGACCTCAACCTAGTCCTTGACCCGCGGCTCGATTCTTCCCAGGGCAAATCGGGGATACCCTGCTCCAAACTACAGAAGCTGAGGGGCGCGCTTCGCAACCTCCAGGTAGTTGACACCTGGAGAATTCAACATGGGGGGGCAAGGGACTACACATTTTTCTCCCACCCCCATAACTCCTACAGTAGGTTGGATTATATCTTTCTCAGTCATCACGCGCTTTCAAGAAACCCAGACGCCTCCATTGGCCGGATCTTGTGGTCTGACCATGCTCCCGTCTTTCTGAGCCTCCCATGTCCAGACGCTGCCCCCAGGCAGTACAACTGGCGACTGAATAATTTATTAAAGGATCCCCTATGTCTAGCTGAAATTAGGTCTTCCATTGCCAACTTCCAACTTGACCACTCGCAGGACCAGACCCCGCTCCCAACCCAGTGGGAGACCCTCAAATGTGTGCTCCGAGGGGTTTTTATCAAGCACGGTTCCAGGCTTAAGAGGGCCAGGGCACAGCAGATTGACGCTACTCTGAAGCGTATTGGGGAATTGGAGGAGACCCATAAAAATACCCCCTCACAAACGGTCTTGAGGGAGCTACTGGATTCTAGACATAGACTGAAGAACCTATATGACCAGTGCTTCCTCAAATACCGAGATAGATTTAGGGCCCGCATATACGAGCATAGTGACAAGTGTGGCAGGATGCTTGCCAGGTCTCTCCACCCCAGGCAGGGCTCTACATTCATCCCCATGATTAGAGGGGGGGGGGGATCGGAGCTCCACAAGACTACCCAGATAGCGGAGGAGTTCCAGGCCTTCTACTCCAGGCTCTACAACCTGGAACCTGTGCTCTCTCGGGGCTCCCGCCTGTCGGAGAGTGACCAGATAGCGGAATACGTTAGCGACACCGCCCTCCCAGCTATCCCCCAGGAGAGCAGTGACCAGCTCGAGGATCCGTTCACCGTAGGGGAGGTACTTAAGGCTATAGGGGATACCCCTGCAGGCAAGAGTCCGGGCCCTGATGGCTTCACCCCCAGATTCTACAAGACATTGAGGGATTTGGTTGCCCCCTTTTTGGTCAAGATATTTAATTCTATCTCCGGGGACTGTCTCTTCCCGAGGCAGTCCTTGGAGGCTCATATAACAGTTATACCTAAGCCGGGTAAAGATGCCACCCTCCCGGGTAACTATAGACCCATCTCCTTGATAAATGTAGACCTGAAGATCTATGCCAAAATTATTGCACTTAGGCTACAGCCCTTGCTTCCCTCCCTGATTGACACTGACCAAGTCGGATTTGTCTCGGGGAGAGAAGCGAGAGACAACACTATTAAAACGATCTCCCTCATACAGCACGCGCAGTCGCGGGCTGTCCCCACATGTATGCTAGCGGTGGACGCTGAGAAAGCGTTTGATCGCGTGCATTGGGGCTTTCTGAGGGCTGTGCTACAGCAGGTGGGCCTGGGGCCGGGTATGCTAGCTAAAATTATGGCCTTATACCAGGATCCTACTGCCAGGGTGAGGGTCAACGGCACCTTGTCCGGAACCTTCCGCATTCGGAACGGAACCCGGCAGGGATGCCCCTTGTCTCCGCTGCTTTACATATTGGTGATGGAGCACCTGGCCAATGCTTTGAGGGCGAACCCGTCCATCCGGGGGGTCGTCTGCGGGGGAGGGGAACACAAGCTCTCTCTCTTCGCGGACGACCTACTTATGTACATCACCTCCCCCCATATAACCATGCCCTCGGTTCTAGTGGAGTTTAAGCGCTTTGGAGATGTGAGCAACTTTAAGGTCAACTTGTCTAAAACCGAGATCCTGAACGTCTCCCTCCCTGATGAAACTCAACTTCTTCTGCAAGCTAACTTTCCCTTTAGGTGGCAAAAAGAAGCCATTAAGTACCTGGGGGTCCAGATCCCCGCTGACCTGGGGTTGCTGTACAAACTTAACTACGCTCCACTGTTACAGTCCACGACTTCAAGACTTAACTCATACAGCAACAAGCAGCACTCCTGGCTGGGCCGTATTAACATCCTCAAAATGGACATACTCCCGAGGTTTCTATACCTGTTTCAGGCGGTCCCCTTACTCCCGGGACGTGGTTACTTCCAGGCCTTGCAGAGAGCCTTTTTCAAATTTGTTTGGGGGAGCGGGCGACCTAGGATCAGGAGGGAAACACTTCTTAGAGCTAAGCCGAGAGGGGGCCTGGGAGTCCCAGACCTTCGGGCCTATCACGCCGCCTCGCTGTTGGTCAGGCTCTCAGATTGGTTCCACCATAAAGATGACAAGTGTTGGGTCGGTGTAGAGCAGGCCATTTCTCCCCTAAATTTGGTGGCATTGCCCTGGATTGAACCTTCCTCCAGACCTGATATACAAGAATTGCCCTATCTGGCGGGCCCCTTGTTACGATTATGGGATGGATTTCTGAAGCGGGGTAGGCTATCCCACAGACCGGGACCCCTTACCCCCCTGTTTGACAACCCTTCATTCCCCCCTGGGATGCATGCTAGATCCTTCCTCATATGGGAGGAGTCCCGAGATGTCCGGCTGGGGGACATAGTGTCGGGGTCGGGCCCTCCCTCCCTCACGGCCTTGCGGACTCATGGGGGGACCAGGAATATATCTTGGCTCCTACATGCCCAGCTAGCGGCTTATATCAAATCGATCACACCGAGCTCGTGCCTCTCCCGCCGCTTACGCCTTTGGAGGCTATATTGCGAAACCCTTCCCCTCCCAAGCACACGATTTCCCTTCTCTATCAGATTATTCGAGGCGAGGAAGAAGACGAGGAGCTGCCTGGGTTCTGTGGGAGATGGGAGGAGGACCTGGGACAGACGTTGAGGCCTGATGACTGGGAAAAATCCTTTACACTTACCCATAGGCTGTCGGTTGCTTCTAGATCTCAGGAACGAAACTACAAAATACTATCGAGATGGTATAAGTGTCCTTCGGACCTTGTGAAATTTGGAGGGTCCGATACTGGGGATTGTTGGAGATGCAGCGGGGCCCCAGGGACTATGCTACATATCTGGTGGGAGTGCCCCCCGATACGGACCTTCTGGGAGAAAGTTCTAGGGATATATGAACACTTAACATTGGAACAAATCCCCCACACCCCACAGATCGCCCTCCTGTCCATGATCCCTGGACCGGTGTCATCCAGTAAGAAGGGGTTGCTGAGACATCTACTCACAGCTGCGAGGTCGGTGATCCCAAGACACTGGCGCACCCCTGCTGTACCATCTCTGGTGGAGTGGTATGGGGAAGTCGAGAGCATCAAGAGGCTGGAGGAGTTGGCCTTGGAGGGGGTGGAGGGGGGCACCCAGAAATATCTTAAGACATGGACGCTGTGGGAGGTTTCTCGGGTCACCCCTGACTTTCAGAAATTGCTAGGCTGATGGGCCTGATCTGATACCTCGCCCTAATGACCTCACCCTGGACAGCAGATGAAAACAGAGCCTGGACGAGCTGTGAGTCCAAGATCCTAACATGGTGTGGTTGTGGTTGTTGTCCCCACCTTGCCTAAACATATACTTACAATTACGCTCCTGCCAACGTCTTGGTCCCTACCTGGGTCGTTGTCTTTGTCTTGTCCTTGTCTCTCCTCTCCTGGGCTAGTAGTTCCCTGATGTCTACCCCTCCCTGTCTTTCCCCCCATTCTTTCCCTTCTTTCCCTTAGTGTTTCTATTCTTTCTTCAGCGGTTCAACGGGAGATGACTGGCCTCTGGGGCTTTGATTTTGGGGGAGGGGACGGGGTCGGGTTGGGGGTTACCCTTCACGGGTGAGGGGTCCAGGTCGGTATGTTGGGCCCCCTGAAATGTGCCGGGCGCCATCACTAGATGATCCCCCCGCGGGTTATCCTGTGAATGCACCCCGATCGGGTTCCCCCCTGAGGGATGCATAATATGGCCCACTTTGGTCGGCCCGACACGTCACTCCACCACTACAGGGGCTGGGTCTCTCCCATTCCAAGAGCTTTATGCCAGTGTTCACTGTAACATTGTTTGATGTTTGATCTTATTTGTACTTGTACTCTTTGTTTTCTCTTTCTTGTATGTAAAAGTTCTTTTCAAAAAGTAAACTCTCAATAAAGACAAATTGAAACAAAATCATACAAGCGAAGCCATGAAAAAGGCAATCTTGGTAGTGCTCACCAGACAGGTCAATACAGTGGGTATGTAGAGGAAAGATGTGGAGCAGGTACAGGTCAAATAGCTGTTAATATGGATGTTGGCCATAAAACCCCATAATATGTTGTTCCAACATGTGTCTATTGCTTGTTCTAACTTCCTCGAGCATGGCAGTGAAATTATTATTTAAGGTGGCCATGTGGCTGTTGCTCATCCTAAATTCAGTCAGCATGGTGGTGAATAAATTGCTTAATGTCCCAAATTGTGCAGTTAGCTGCTCTGCGGTTCTTTGAGTCACCTGCCGAAAGTAACGACTGTCATGGCGCCACGCTGACTCTAGGATCGGCACGCGCCTCCCCTGGGAAACTGGTTGACGTTGATGACTACGTCTAACAATTCCCCGGGTTTGAGCGCCTGCAGATGCTGGACCTATAGGGCGAGCAAGAGTCGCAGATGTGCTCGGCAAATCCTCTGCAGCAGAGCTACCTCTGGGGACTGTAGGCTCAGTCTCAGCCTGCTGCCCACAATGGGTTGGCAGCATGCGTCCAGCTTCACTCTGCTGCAGAGGATTTGGTGCAGTAGCATGTTGGGACAGTGGCAGATTAGGTTCCAGGGGGGTCAGTTCTGAAGGTCCCATCAAGCTGGCATCCTCCTCTTCCATCTCCTGGATTTCATCCATCAGTGTGTGGGTCTGTTGGGACATGTGCAAAAAAAGGTTTGGTTTAGGCCCTAAATATATTTGTTATGCAAATTAGTCATCTGCATTCACATGCATCAGCAGTTTCATCAAAGTCCACTTACCCTATATATCTGTTCTTGGGTCCTAGGCAGCACGGAAGTAGACGGCGTGGTCAAACTGGATGAGGCTTCCACACTTGCAGAGGCTTGATGCTGGGCTGTGTTTAAAAGAAAAAAGCATGTAAACACACAAAAATCCATTGATGATCTTGATTACTACATATGCTTTAAAAAACACAAGGCCAAGCAGGAATGCAAACTTCAACAGCGGGACAAGGTGTCCTTCACTATCTGTTATATGTATGCCTCACCCTGTACATACACATTGGTCACCTTAAATAGTCCAAACATGCATGTACTGCGTGTTATGAGGCTTAACACATCCCTAAAGGGCCATTAGGGGCCCACAGTCGCAAATAGCATTTGTCTTCAGAGCATGCTGGTGGCCATTCTTCCGATATAGACCTTTCCCTGACCCCAGATCAAGTATTTAAGACCAAAGCACAGCTAAAACCCAAGTGGTATAAAGACAAAGAAGGAAGTGTTGTATATGATTGACTAGATTCACATAACAGGCAGTGCTTTGCTGATATAAAGACTTTAATAGTGACCATAAACACTGTCCAAGGTCGTGTATGGGCTGCAAACCTTTAAACTGACCATTCCGCAGACATTAAACACCCAGCTAAAACTGTAACCACTCCCTAGGGGCATGTGTTCATATCTGCCTGTGAGCCTCATTTCACACGTTAAAACATTTCACATACAAACTAACATTACTAACCTGCAGGAATGGTAGGGATGTCCATGTGCCATCTGCCAGAGAGGCCCTCTAATGCGACGGGGTGTATCAACCCCAGCACCATCTCCTAAGCTCGTGTATACTGTAATTTTGTTGGGAAGCCTCCGCCAGTTTGTAAGCTGAAAAATTGAGGTTGCCAAATTTAGGGCATTGTGGTCAATACAACTAGCAGAAAAATGCACAACTCAAATATGTACCTGTAATTGCGCCGTTTATTCTGTTTCTTCCGTGCTGCATACTTCAGGTCAGATATTTTGCGCTGTATCTGCTCCACATCTTTAAGCTCCTCACCCACTGCATTGACCTGTCTGGCGAGCTCCTCCAAGATTTGTGTCTCATTTTGCTTGTAGATTTTGAATGTCGCCCATATAGCTCGTCATAATGGAGTGTGAGCCCACTTGCCAATGCGAGAGTTTGGGCCTCACCAAACCTGCCACTCAACTGTCCTCGCCACAATGTTCGGCCTATTGCTTGCTGTTCTGGCTCATCTCTGTATGTTGGAAATTCGGGGGACATTCTGGGCTGGCTCTGTTGTGTTGAAATGTGCGACACGTGGCTTGAGAACGAATGAACTGGACTTGGAATCGGACTGGGGGTCCTTGCCTGGGTGGCCACCGAACTTCCAGGTGTGGATGTGGCATATGGATCGGTGGTTGCCACCTGTGCCGATGGCAAATGTGGCTGATGAGGAGAGGGTGTGGGGCTTTGGGCCCTGTGCCTCTTTGTGGCCTTGCCACTTGTGCTTCTTTGCCCATGCGAGGTACTGGCATGTGGATCAGGAGAGGCAGTGCTGGCTGGGCTGGGGCTTTGGGCCCTGTGGCTCTTTGTGGCCTTGTCACTTGTGCTTCGATGCCCATGGGAGGTTTGGCCACGTGGATCAGGAGAGGCAGTTCTGGCTGGGCTGGGGCATTGGGCCCTGTGGCTCTTTGTGGCCTTATCACTTGTGCTTCGATGCCCATGGGAGGTTTGGCCACGTGGAGCTGGAGAGGCAGTGCTGGCTGGGCAGGGGCTTCTGCCACGCTGGCTCTTACTGGCCTTGCCAGTGGTGCGCGGTTTATGAAGGGATGTGCTAGGGTGGGGAGGAGGGAAGGGTGTTCTTTGATGGCTGGGGCTTCTCACCCTCTGCTTCTTAGTGGCCTTTGTCACTGTCGTACCTCCTTGCTTTGATGTTGTTGGCTTCTTCTTAGCTGCTCCCTCCTTGGCTTTGGTGATTGGTTTGGGTTTGAGAAGAGGAACGTCGCCCTGGAGATTGTTTCCAGGATCCAGCAGGAGACGGACACCACCTTCACCCATACGCAGATCATGCAGCATTGGTCGGACCCGAAGCGACTCCACATGCCCCGGGTGCGGCGATTTTTTGGGCTCCATTTTCCAAGTAAGTACATAGCGATTGCATGCTATATGTAACCAATACCAAAGGTAGGCCTTTATTTATAAATGGTTTTCTTTTCTAGTGCTGGAAATGGAGTACCGACGCACCCGGAGGTGCACAGGCCGACCAGTGCTGCATGAATCTGCAGCAGAAAGTGAAGGTGGTGAATCTCCAGGGTGACGTTCCTACCCCCGCGTCACGGCAAGGGCAGGGAGTCGTACCAAGCGACGGAGCCATTAGCCTCTGGTATGTGACTCTTAATGTAACCGCACACACATACATGCTATTAAAGCAAAGTAGATTCCCTTAATCTCTTTTTCTAGATGATTCTGTAGCGGGTGAATGATCTGGAGCAGGGACTGCAGCAGATCAGGCCCAGGAGGCACATGGAGAAGGTGGGTGATGTCACACACATATTCAAGTTGTCATTTGCTTACTGTTGACTCAGACATTAAAAGTGACCCTATTTGACATGCCTCAACTTCCCAGCAGTGGCAGGTCCCAGAACAGAGGGTGGCCCTCGAAGCAGAGCTCGGCCACCAATGAAGTAAGTTGCAATGTAATTATTTTGAGTATGTGGGTATTGACGTGATCACCAAGATACCTAAAGCCATAGTCAATGGAATTAGCATAATGACATATGGCCTCTCCCTTTGATTAATTCCTTAGCATAATGACATATGGCCTATTCCTTTGATTAATTCCTTAGCATAATGACATATGGCCTCTTACTTTAATTCCTTAGCATAATGGCATATGGCCTCTTCATTTGATTAATTCCTTGGCATAATGACATATGGCCTAATTATTTGATTAATTTCTTAGCATAATGACATATGGCCTCTTTCTTTGATAAATTCTTTGGCATAATGACATATGGCCTCATGAGTTAGCTTGCAACCTAATAAACATTCCATCCACAGCGAAGTGATTTAGGTAAGTTTTAGGGGTGAGAAATGCAAGAATATACTGACCTCGAAGTTATTTAGGTAAGTTTTAGGGGTGGAAAATGCAAGAAGAATGAGACCGCGAAGTGATTTAGGTAAGTTTTAGGGGTGGGAAATGCAAGAAGAATGAGACCGCGAAGTGATTTAGCTAAGCATTGTAGCAGAATTTAGTGAACCAAATATGTAGGCGGACACATTAATGAGTTAAGTTTGTAGTGCGCAGGCGTAAGGTCATAAGGAGTTTCGTCTGGACGATTATTTATAGAAAAAGCAAATCAGAATCTAACGGGGAAACGTAAAGGATTCGTGGGAGGAGACGATGGAAAAAGGGCAAAAACGAAAGGCTACATTGTAACATGAGTAACATAAACGGAAAACGAAAGCTGGAAAATGACATTCTCGTTGGCATACGAACGGACGAACTTACGATGCATGCTTAGAATCACTCGTACACTCATACGAGAGTGGGAAATTTAAAAAAACAAAAGTCTTTTTTTGTCTCTCTGAATCAAACCTATTGTGCGACAGGCCATATTTCCTGAGCGGTCACAGTAAAAACTGTTTCTGGTGAGCTTTTTAAATAAGTCAGTATGTTTGTTCCATTTGAGGTCTTTAAAAATAGTTATTCCTAAAAAATGTTTTTGTCCACTCTTCCTACCTCCACTCCATCTATTGTTAAGGGAAGGAGCTTTAAGTCAAAAATTCTCCACAGACTTGGCAGTATTGAGAATCAGATTGGTGGATTTGCAATCAATCAATGGGGATCAACAGACCATTTTATTTACCTCCTTGCAATATAGCTCATTGTTGTCATTTATGAGTCCTACCATGGTGGGATCATCTGCAAATTTTAGAATTTTAACAGATTCCTCACTGGAGGCACAGTTATTGGTATACAGTGTGAGTAATAAAGGAAGAGT
The DNA here is from genome assembly GCA_027917425.1 of Gastrophryne carolinensis. Taxonomy (NCBI): domain Eukaryota; kingdom Metazoa; phylum Chordata; class Amphibia; order Anura; family Microhylidae; genus Gastrophryne; species Gastrophryne carolinensis. The sequence continues at coordinate 222,260,247 of CM051239.1, read as the reverse complement.
GGACGCAGCCTTGAGGAGCACCAATGTTTGTGAATCTCACATTGGAACTGATGTCACCATTTTTTACGTACTGAGATCTGTATGTTAGAAAGTTACATAGCCATTCATATGTCCATATGTCAGATGGAGCAGACATTTGATTCATTGTGTTGGTGAAATCAATGCACAATACTCAGACAGATCTGTTTGCTACAGTGTGTACATTAATAACAAGTCAACCAGATCTTTAGATGATCTGTTTGCTCTATAAGCAAACTGAAGGGGATCCCTGTAGTCTTTAGTTGTTGCCTTCAGGTAGGCCATTACCAGTCTCTCGAAGACTTTTATCGCAATAGATGCTAGAGCCACCGTCCGGAAGTCGTTAGGTTCTGTGGCTGTAGCCTTCTTTAGGTATGATGGTCGATCTCCTTAGACTTCTAGGGACAGATTTCTCCTCTAGGGAAATCTGGTCAGGACCGGTGCAAGTTAAGCGGTGGCGGGCAAAGTTAAACTGCCGCATTAGACATATTATTGTATGGTCTCTCAGAGTGATCTGTACCTGCGGTCCTCCACGCTGTTCCGCGCTTCAGATATGTCCGCCTCAGTGTGTGCTGTTGCCGCTGTGCCTGATGTATCCGCCTCAATATCTGTTGTTACCGCTATGTGTGTCTGCGGTATATTTGTATAACTTTGCCCGCCACCGCGACTGCACTGCACAGACGGGGATATCACAGCAATACAGGGTCCCTTTTCACCATACATAGGGACTACTGCAAGGGAGAAATCGAATCCCTATGAATCCCTATAAAGAATGAATACAATAACCAGATGAGAGCACACCACCGGTTCGCCTTGTGGAATTTTCAAGCCATATGTGTGCTGCTATATTATCTGTGACATCACCAGTATCAGGGCATTGAGGAAGCCGTAGAAGGCGAAACATGATACATGTCTGCCCTCATTTCAAAAAACTGATGAAATATTGTACTGGTAACTCTTTATGAGTTTTTTATGACTTAAGGAATGTGGAATAGATATTTGTATTGCATTGTGTATAAAAGTCAAAAATGATAAATTTAGTTCTAAATGTTTTCAATAAATTGAAACTGAATTCTTAACAAGTTGTAAGGTGTGGTTACGGTTCTGAGCCCGGATATTTGTTTCAGGACAACCTATTCCTGAACCAAGATCGGTTCTTTCTTACATGCTTTATTTACTAATATTTTTCAAGGGTTACAACTGAGAGCTCAGCCTTGTAATTTCTAAATGCCTTATTCTTGTTCTTTATTACCTTTTTAACCCTTTAACCGCCAGCCTACCTGGAGTTTTTGTCACCCTTGGTTGCCATTTTGCGCTCCCCTTGTTCAATTGTGATTTTTGAAGGGATTTCCATGGATTTCCCAGGAAAATTATATATTGTTTTTTTCAGCAGAGTCTGAGCTTTAACATGAAAAGTTTGTCATTTTTCAAGTGTTTTTTTAATATTTTGGGGTGAAATATGTGCAAAAAAATAAAAAAAATTTATTTTTTACAATTTGTAGTTTTTTTTAAATAAAAAATGTAAGTTTGTCAATAAAATCTTATTGCGTGTTAAATCCCAATTTCTCCCAGTTACAACGGTACCACATATGTATTGGTAGACACCCTTTCCTGCCCAGGAGACTCCCTCAAACTGAAACAGCACTTTAAGAGATTTTTAGATCAAATACAGCTATGCTAAGCGATATGTGCACCTTGCAGTTTTTTAATAAAAACAACAATATATTCTCTGGAAATACACATTTCAAGCTTTCTAGGCGTACCAGGCTTGTTGATGTTGCCACAGTTTTCTGGAAGTTCTCCCTCAATGTATTCTTTGGTTACACAGAGCTTCCCTAAAAACGGATACAAAAACCCGGATCAAAGCCACATTTTCCTAAAAAAAATATATGCAAACAAGAAAAAACAAGTTAATCTGAAAAAGCAACATCCCCCGAACAGAACGATACCCGACATGCATAGGTACTGTCAAAAGAAGAGTTGCCAAACCCCAAAAAGTAAAGGATGTGCACAATGGTAATTTTGCTTGAAAATTTCAACTCTGCAGACAAAGTGTGCACCTTGCGCTTTTTCTGCCAAAAAAACCCTTTACATTTGGAATACCCCCCACAAACCATACATTCCTGAAAGTGCACATGATAAGCTTTCTAAGCGTACCCAGCATGTTGTAGTGGGCCCATCTTTCTGAAAGTAATCCCTCAAAGAATTCTTTGGTTGCACAGGGTTTCCTTAAAAAATGTATAATAAAGCAGAATAAAAAATGAGTTTTCCTAAAATATCAATATGCAAACAAAAAAAAACAAGCTAAATCTGAAAGCGCAAGGTCCCCCGAGCAGAGCGATACCCAACATGCATAGGTTCTATTAACCCTTTTAACTGCCAGCCTACTTGAGGTTTTGTCACCCTCTCTTGACAGGTCATTTTTCACCATTTTGCGCTATGCTTAACTGTGATTTTTGCAAGAATTTCCAGGAAAATGATATATTTTATTTTTGCGGCAGAGTTTAGGCTTTAACATGAAATGTCTTGTTTGTAATTTTTTTACTGTTTTTTTATATATTTTGAGAAAATTAAACAAAACAAAATAAAAAAAATATTTTTTTAGAAAATTGTCTCCTTTATTTCAAATAAAACCTTTTTTTTTTAAAAGAAAACCATATTGCACGTGAAAGCCCAATTTCTCCCGATTACAACATTACCACATATGTATCAGTAGCCCCCCGTTACTGTTCAGAAGACCCCCAAACTGAAAAAACACTTTATAACATGTAAAAATAAAATACAACTACAATCCACACTATAAAGGGTTAAATGAAGAAAAAAAATTGGCATGGGGTTCCCCTTCGAAGAGGGGGGGGGGGAATTCCCATTTTTTTTATTTTAAGGGTTAAAAACCCCTTAAAAATTCCCATAAAAAATAACATGGGGTCCCCCCTACCCAGCATAACCAGCCCGGGGATCAGCTATGCAGGGCTTGTAGAACCGGGGGCGCAGGGGCCAGCTTTGGTGGCCCCCCACCCTGCCAGGTATAAGCCCGCACCTCCTAAATCAGCCTGGGCCCTTCTGCCCCCCCTAGGCTTCGGGGAGGCAGGTAATAGGGGGGCCGGGGTTAATGGCAAATCACCCGCTCGCCGCAGGTGACTTGACAGCCCCCCAGCCTTGTGAACTGGTATAGGGGTTTCATGGACTCCTTACAAGTTCACAATGGGTTAAAGTGGACCAATACCCAGGGCTGATCGGCCCGGGAATCTTTAAGATTCCCAGACCGTTCTATTTCCTTCCCCCGGAGCATCCAAAATTGGGATGCCCCTCTGTGTGACACCCCACGGAACACCCGCTACCACTTACTTGAATCCCGGTCCTACGGCGCATGCGCGGGCCGCATCCTCGCTATCCCTCTAGTAGGGCGCGTGCCCGCGCCGGCTATTTACGCTCCCTGTTAGAGGGAAGTGGGGGATGCACCCGCTAGTGCGCTTAGAGCGGCTGAGCTTAGACGTCTCTTAGACGTCCATAACTCAGCCCCTCTGAGCGCGCTGATTGGACGAGCGGCCGCGCATGCGCCGTAGGACCCAGGTGAGGTGAGTTATTGTGGGTGATCGGGGGGGTTTCACACAGCGGGGCATCCCCGATCGGGATGCCCCGGGGAAAAGGACCAATACCTAGGATAGTCAAAATCCTGGGTGTTGGTCCACTTAAAAAAAAACACACACCACAAAATGCTGGAAGCATTTATTACCAGCTGGGCGACAGGACATAAGGGGTTAATTTAAAAAAAAATTGACATAGGGACCCCCTCCCAGGGGGGGGACGACCCCATTTTTTTGGTGAAATTTAAGGGTTAAAAACCCTTAAAAATCCCCCAAAAAATTACGTAGGGTCCCCCCTACCCAGTGTTACTGACCCAGGCCAGCTATGGGGGCTTGTAGAACAGGGCACAGGGGCCAGCGCTGGTGGCCCCTGGCCCTGCAGGCTACTTGCCCACATAGCCATAGTGGCCTGGGCCCTTCTGCCCCCCCTGGCCTTTGGGGAGGCAGGTAATGGGGGGCTGGAGGTTTTGGCAAGTCACCTGCTCGCCGCAGGTGACTTGCCATACCCAGAGCCTTGTGAGCTGGTACAGGGGTCTTATAGACCCCTTACCAGCTCACAAAGGGTTAACTGAAAAAAGACACAGACAAAATGATTTTATTAAAATTTTTACTGAACTTACCTTTGATTGTAAGCTCTTGTCCCTCGCCGTTCTGATGACAGATGCCGGTGATCGGCATCCAGAGAAGGGGGAGGCAGGAGATCAGAGGATCTCCTGCCAGCTCCTTCCCCGGGCACCGATCACCAGCATCTGATAGCTGAGAGAGCTGAAGCCGGTGATCGGGACCAGGATGACGTCATACGGGGCGGGGCTTAGCGGGGACGACGGACCGGGCTGACGTCATTAGTGCCGCCCCCAAAAGGGGCGGGGCTTAGCGGCAAGATGGCGGCCGCCATCGGGAACAGCAGAGGGGAGACAGGCTCTCTCCTGAAGATCGGAAAGACCTGGGGGGGATCGGAGGCCCCCCAGGTGAAGAGGAGGGTCGGTGGGAGCCAGCGCACACGCAGGTAAGTAAATGTCATTTTTTTTATTTACAGGAAAAGCCGGAGGCAGCTGAAATGGGGGGGGAACCCTATTCCGGGCCCTCCCCTGCAGCCGGAAGACGTCCGATGAACAATCGGAGACCAGCATCTTGAAGAGGAGACCCGGCTGAATCAAACGAGGGGTCAGGTAAGTGACTTTTTTTTAAACTTTTTTTACTATTAGTGGGGAAACTCAGGCACGTAAAATTTACGTGGCTGGCAGTTAACTGCAGGAGAGGCTAACTGCAGGTGTCAGCCATGAGGGGTTTAATTTTAGCCGCTTATATTTGTTACCCATAGTAATACATTTTGCAATCTTGGTACTCACAATTGATTTAAAGCACTCCCATTTGGCATCTGTATTATTATTTTTCAACAGATGCTCACAGTCTATGTCCTGGAGTGCATATCTGAGCCTGGGGAAGTTGGCTTTGTTAAAATTCATGGTTTTTGCTCTCCCAGATAGAAAATCTTTCTTAAAGTTTATGTTGAATACAACTATCCCGGCTGAAAGGTAGAGCAGTAACCGCTAGATCTGCCATTTCTGAGACTGACACTCTTGCATTATTAGTCAACTTGGCAAATTTGCTAGGGTGCACATACATAGGTATGGCCTTCCTTTTCTGTGCTCCCTTTCTACTCCCTCATCTACATTTACCCAGCTACCTATCAACTCCACCCTCTGTTTCTATCCCACTTAATGCCTGATCAGTGAGTAGAATGCCCTTTTCCATATTGTCAATTTCCCTTAGTGTTGCAATTTGCACCTCCAGATCTCTAACCCGAACGTCCAAGGTTGCAGTATGCTCACATTTAACACAGCGATATTCACCTTGGAACTGCTGCTCCTGAAGTGTATACATATGACAAATTGTGCACTGAAGTAGACCTCCAATGTTGCTAGCCATTAATAGCATTGAAAACACAATTTTAGTGCTTACAGTTGCAGCAACTTTGGCTTTTAAGTTATTATTTTAACTCTTAAGCAATAAAGAAAAGTAAAAAAAAAAGTGAAAAGTCCAAAAAAAACACAATACAGAACTTGCGAAAGCTAATAAACTCGCTTAAACAATCTTATTTATAGCAAGCAATACCAGTGTCAGTCTATGGCTAGTCTGGCAAATAAGTTCTGCACACGTCTTCTGCACACGTCTTCAAGCATGAGGACAATATACCATCTGAACCGGAAGCCTTCCTGAGATTGAGATTTTGGAGCAAATGTTTGATATTGCCAGGTCTAATAATTAGGTGCCTGCTAGTTTCTTCCAAAGTTGTGTTACTCACAACTATCTGCTGACCAACTGGGTTTTCTACCTCAAACCTGCAGTAAAAGTTATTTAGTTCATCTGCTAGATACCTGCTGGGTTTTGTGGCATTCTTTGGGCCTTTGCAGACAGACCTGGATTCACCCAATGTGAATTTGGCATCTAATTTCTTTTCACTGACCTGATTTATCTGGATAGGGTGTTCCTGAGCTCTCTGGACTTTCTCATGTTAATGGTAAATCAAAGTCTGTTGTTTTAATGTTTAAAGGTTTTAGTTGGAACCAGCATGTCCTCGAAGAAGCTTATATAAGAACACACTGTGTCAGTCCAACTGTTCAGATTCATATTTGGTTACTCAAATATTTCCCATTTGGTGGTGTTGAGACACGATTGTAAGTTCAGTTTAACCTCCTAAGTCCACTTCTTGACAGATCTGACAGATGGTTTGGAGGCCTTCAGTTGTTGTTTATAAATTGGTACTAAGTGGATCAGGTTATGGTCCGAGAATCCAAGGGCAGCTTTGGAAATTGATCTGTAGGCCTCTTTAAGCACTATGTAGCAATGATCAAGGATGTTGCCTTCCAGGGTTGGACATGTTACCTGTTGTTTATACTTTGGTAATCCTCGACTGAGGTTGGCTTTGGTAAAATTGCCCATAGCTATAAGCAAGAACTGCGAATTTTGCCTTTTCCACTCACAGAATCAAGCGCAACTTCTACATTGGCTTGAGAGGGGAATGTACACAGCAACTAGGACCAAGGATGCAAACTCTCTTGATGCATAGAAAGGTCTGTAGTTTATAGCCAGGTACTCTAAGTTGTTAGACCAATTCTTTCCTAACTCCTTTATGTCCATACACCAGCCATTGTTCACATAAAAATATACGCTACCTCCCTTCATTTTCACCGAAGCCACACGATCTCAATCAGCTATCATAATTTGAACCAAGGAAAACAGAGCAGAGCCGAATTAGATATATCCGAACATTTGCTGATCTTCAATGTTGTTGATCAGAGACCATAGGTTAGTTAGGTGGTTTGAAGGTATAGAGGAACGGAAGCCTCTTTTCCTTAGCCTTACTTGAACCCCAGTCCTATTTCTTCTTTTTCTTTTCAGGTGCCTGATGGAGGTTAAGGAGCTAATGTGATTTCAAAACTCTGATCCTAATGCCCTGTCAGCCCTGAGAGTAGATGTTCCAAGAAGCCTGTTGTCTAATGCATTTTGTTCTGACCTTGTATACATAAGCCTTGTATACTTGAGATTGCTGATATTAGCCATTTCAGTTACCAGACTTGAACGCCTGTACTCTTAGTGGGTGCCGATCAACACAGTTTAATTTGAATTTATTTTAAAGTTGTCCTATTTCTGGGTCGCAAGGGTACGGTGTATGCTTCCGCGCATTTGATTGACTACCAGGAGAACAGGTAGGGGGAAGTGATGTTTGTGTTCTACAGAGCGTCTGCACACTTACGCTTGTAGGTGTACACAGCCATTTCCGGGTGAAGCTTCCCAAGATGGGCACATGCGCACTCCAGAGCTGACAGTCAGCGTATTTGCACCCGCACAAAGAGGCTTCTGTTATGTACTCAGCCTCCCATGAAAGGCACTAGTAATGCCATTCCATCTCATTAGTATGTTTTTTTACTTACTTTTACTAAATTTATTTATAGATGCAAACTGACACAATTCCAGCAGTCTGGAGAAAGTTCTTCAACAAAACGCATCAATGCTGCTTGCATGTCTTGGTTGCAGTCATTTTTAAAGGCAGCTTGTATCTCCCTCTAATTCAAAGCAGCAAGGGAGGGTGAGAAAACTGGAAAGTTGCAGTGACATCTGAACATCATATATGCCATATAACAAGTGGATGTTTGTGTAAGTGCATTACTTACTATAAATTGTCTTTAACCACTTATGGATTATGCTATGGTCTGCTTTGAGCTTCCTTTTTTAACTTTCATATAAGATAATCAATTACCCCAAAGAAAAGCTACCAAAAGCTAAAGACACGAATAACACTGGAAAAAGCAGTGCAAATGAGCGTGGTGGACAAATGATACCATCACCTTCATAACCAACTTCATACATTGGTCTATGCTTAATTAACTCAGTGTTCTGGTGAGTGCATTTGATATTGCGGTGTCAGTGGTGGCTGCATTCTTCTTGAAGCTGAAAACCTGTAGGATGTCCCACATTTGATTGGAATATATGTGGACTTCTCTTGAAAATTGCTAGCTCCATGCATATATTTGTTTTTATTTACTATTAAGGAATATTTTACTACTGATTCTTTTATGCATGTTTGTGTTGCATGAGCTGTTTTAAATTACTAATTGTTTGTCCTAGTGCGGTATATGTCTTTTTGGTTTTTATTTTGCAAAAGAACTGTGCTTGTTACCACGCACTATACTTGTGTACCTGTATCAGAAAAGGCACTATGCCACATTTGTTCAGTTTGTTCAGTCTCGTCCTTGAGGCCAGTGTAAGCCACAGATTTATGATTCAAAGCATGCATGCACAAAAACACACTCACTGACACATATGCTGCAAGTTTGTCATCAGATAACAGTGCAAAATATGCTTAAGACCTTAAGCATTAAAGATGTATGTGTAGCAAATACATCGAGGGATGACTAAATTGAAGATATAAAAAATTAACACATTAAAATAATGGAACACAATCACTTGACAACACATACCAACCAAAACAAGCCTTCTGCCTCAAAAAAACAAAGCATATACATTACATGCAATCCTATGGAAGTTTACTTCACTGTGCCAGGACAAACAGGTGTAGTGAAATCAATGCTGCAACATTCAATCACACATGTGCACTACTCATGTTAATCCCATGTTGATTAACAACACTAACTGTCCTAGTGAAATAAAAAAAAAAACATCCAAAACTGTCTCCATTAGCAGAGAAAGGTCCAGACACTCACTACCCAGAGGTGGGCAGTACGGGTCAGTAGTCTGCTCAACCTTATCTAAAAGCTCTGGGTGGAAACAGTGATGGGTAATAAAAACATCTAAGCAGGAGGAGACCAAGAACCGTTGGCCATTGGGAAAAGTGTGAGAACTGACAGACAATTGATTTAATCGAACCACAGTCCAGTCAGACTCCATTTCCTTTTTATTTGTATTGCTATCTACTTATTTTCACTGTGTTTTTTTAGTTAATCATGTTCGCTTTGCACCATTTTTCTTGTTGTTTTTGTGTTTTTTCAGTTTTTTTTATTAAATTCTGAAAATACAGCAGCGGGTCACTGATGTTCTGAATTAAGGATCTAAAAAAGCTCATGCTAGTTCTGAAGAGCCTGGCTTCATTACTTGCCCAGAACGCACAATTGCCCCCTGCCTGGAAGTGGCTGTGGGTCAATCGATTTGTTTGATCTGATTGTGTTGTGTGTGGCTTAGATAGGGGAGAACATGCCACTGTTTCGTGCTCTGGTGGCAGATTTGTATTGCCACGGGAGTTGCCAGTGGTGGTCGGTTTGATTAGATGAACGATCAAGATGTTTGGTCAACCAATGCATACGTCACAATCTTGACTAAGAATTGTTCAAACCTTGATCTCTCTCTAAAACTTTCTCACTGCCTGCTCTCTCTCTGCTTCTCTCTGTGTAGCTGCATACTAACTGTTTGATGTGGAAATTGACATTTTTTTAGATAGAGATGAGTGAACTTTTTAAAAGTTCGATTTGGGTGATTTGTAGAATTTCCCCAAGAAATTCAAGTTCATCTGAATCGAACTATCACTAACTCACTCATGCTCATAGAAAAGTATAAAATAAGCTTACCTCCATCTCCATTTCAAAATCGGGTGATGTCCTCGTCCTCCGGGTGCAGCAGCAACAGCTCACTCTACCGGTATAAAAGGTCCCTCCCTTCAGCAGGAGTGAGATGTCCGGAGCCAGAGTGATCGGCGGAAGCCAGGTGTGGGGTAGGGGACACCATTCCTCTGTCCTGTACTCAGCTTCCCGTGATCAATCTGGCTGTCAGAAAAAGTGGAATGGTTTGGGACAACAGCAATCAGTGTGTGTGAAGTGGTAAGGGGTCTTTAACCATAGCCGTAAACAAGCCATAACCAGTTTCTGGCAGGTGACTTGCCAGCCCCTCCTGCCCTATAAACTGGTATAGGTGTCCCAATGGCCCCTTACCAGTTCACAAAGGGTTAAATGTAAAAAACCCCACAAAAATAAAAAAACTACTTTATTTTTTCCCCTAACTACCTCCTTCCACCACCAATCAGGGCGCGCTGTCTGCAGCTTCTTTTGAAAGCTGGATTGATCAGCGGAAGATGGGTGCTGGGCAAATGTTTAATGGGGCCTTTTGTACTGACAAAGTTGTTGGGAAAACTGTACAACAGACTTCCAGCTTGTAGAAAAAGTGAAGCCAGCCAGCGTTTGTTTTTAAAATCCTTCAAACATTTTTATTGTCTTCTTTTAAAAGGTAAAAATCCAACAGGTCAAAGCATCCATCAAAGTATACATGAAAGGCCCCAACGCCAACGCGTTTCGGACAGCTAGTCCTTAATCATGACATCCAGTGGAAAGGATAGAATAAATCTTAAATACCTCACAGTGGAGCTTGATTCGTTTTGCGCTCAGCAACTAGCCTGTTGTTCATTAGGGTAATTTATGACTCACTACACGTCATTCTATCCGAGTCAGTATGTTAACCCTAAAGAGTCAGGAATCTGGAAGGTATGTGATAATAAAATCACATAATACCTTTCCAGGGCGCAAAGAGAATGAAAATATATTCAATTTGTGAGTTATGAGGTATCATAATAGATCAAAAATATTGCCTAAGGCACAACTATTGGACATATAGAGATATGTTTTAAAAAAGATCAGACAGTTCCAGAATATATCATAGCTAATAGCTCATAAATAGATAAATAGATAAAGCTCACATAACAATTTTATATATTACAGTAACATAGAAACAACAAAGAGCAAGAGGCCACATGGGTATTCCTTGATACATTGTTGCCCAACTTCTCATAGCAAACTCTGAACGAGCTGTTCCCTCATTCAATGCACTTAGCTTATTTTAAAAGAGTGATACATTCCTTAATTTAGAGAAGAGTATTCTTTCATTTGTCAGTCACACATCTAAATCTAACTTATTCTAATATAGATACCACATTAGCACCTTAATAGGGTAGTACAGTCGCATCCCCTCTAATTCAACCTCCAAATATGCTCATTTTAGCTCTCCCTTAGACTTCCAGCTTGGTCTATGCTAGATTTACTGCAGTTTATAGCTATGGCAGGTTATGACACTAGATGGCGCTGTGACCAATTCTTGACTGTAGAGTCTATGCATTTTACTGCTGTGTTGTATTTCCTGTGTTCTGGTACTTCCTTTTCCTGTCTGTGTTTAGCCACCATTTAAGGTGACATTCTTACTGCAAGACCAGGCGCTCACCCTGCACTGTGTGGCTTATCCCATACATTTCAAAGGGCTGGAATGCTCATAATTATTTTGGTCACTTTTGTTCATTTTTCTTTTAGCTGGTTCATGTGCCACGCAGAGCTTGTTTTTGGAAGTTTTAATTTTAACTTTTTTGTTGTGCTGCAAACTTGTGTTTTGAGCCATGCAAATCGCGTGTCCAGTCTTTTATGTGTCCCCAATGCAATTCCCAGTGTTTTTGATTTTTTTCTGGTTCTCAGCCCCCCCAGAAGATAAAAGCGGGGTTTACTACAGACCCAGGGTGCCTGGAATCCACTTCTGACAACGCCCACTCAGGCGCTGTGTTTTTCTTTATTAAAAGCGGCTAGCGTTGCCTCGCTCCCTGTCGCTGACAAATGCTGGCGCATATAGTGGCTCGTGTGAGCCGCTCATCTGGCACCCACTGAAAAATAAAATAAATACGGCTCTAAGTAAAATTATGATGTTTCAGTTATCATTTTATAAATTTTCACGCTACAAAAATAACCATGTAAAACATTTTCATTTGCATATTTGTCAAATCTAAAAAAAAATGCAATGCATGTCATGGAACCAATTTGCCCAGATTATGACAAAGCTCTTATAATTTTAATTTAGCTACCCAAATTTGTCAGCTTTACTATTTAATAGGGTGCAGTTATTTTCCTAACTTCTTAATTGTACTACAAAATGAATATTAAGCTGCAATCCCTGATTTACAAATGTTTAAAACTGTTTGCCTTAATGCACCAATGCATCAAATCTTGGTGTTCATGGAATAAGCTTAAAACATATTTGTATGATGACAGCAAAGCAAGCAAAACATATGTGTTTGGAAAAACGTGTTAAATATTGAACTGTTTTCTGATAGATATATATATATTAGCATAAATATTTTTTTTCTATTAAACAATTAATACTGTACTTATTTGAAATAAATATATTAGCTGCTTCCTATCATGGATTGCTAAGCTGTGCTCCTCCACTGTGACACTGCAACACACAGCATCACCAACACCATTTTACCTGAAATACAAATACAGCCATAGTGGGTACGGGTCTGTGGGTGAGGGGTTAGAGCTTCGGTGAGTATAGGGCTGAGGGTAAGGCGTTAGAGCCTCGGTGAGTATAGGGCTGAGGGTAAGGCGTTAGAGCCTCGGGAAGTATAGGGCTGAGGGTAAGGCGTTAGAGCCTCGGTGAGTATAGGGCTGAGGGTAAGGCGTTAGAGCCTCGGGAAGTATAGGGCTGAGGGTAAGGCGTTAGAGCCTCGGTGAGTATAGGGCTGAGGGTAAGGCTTTACAGCCATAGTGGGTATGGGTCTGGGGGTGAGGGGTTAGAGTTTGGGGGGATATAGGGCTGAGGTTAAGGCATTATAGCCTTGGTGGGTATAAGGGTAGGGTGAGGGGTTAGAGCCTGGTTGGGTATATGGCTGAGGGTGAGGAGTTAGAGTCTGGGGGGGCTGAGGGTGAGGGGTTAGAGCCTGGGGGTATAGAGCTGATGGTGAGGGGTTAGAGCCTGGGGGTATAGGGCTGATGGTGAGGGGTTAGAGCCTGGGGGGAATAGGGCTGAGAGTGATGGGTTAGAGCATGAGGGGTATAGGGCTGAGGGTGAGGGATTAGAGCCTGGAGGCGTATATGGCTGAGGGTAAGGGGTTAGAGCCTGGGTGGGTATAGGGTTAGGGGTAAGGGGTTAGAGCCTTGGGTGTATAGGGTTGGGTGTAAGAGGTTAGAGCCTGTGGGGTATAGAGTTGGAGGTGAGGGGTTAGAGCCTGGGTGGGTAAGGGGTTGGGGGTGAGGGGTTAGAGCCTGGGGGGTATAGGGCTGAGGATGAGGGGTTTAAGCCTGGGTGGGTTTGGGGTTGGGGGTTAGAGCCTGGGTTGGTATAGGGTTGGGGTAAGGGGTTAGAGCCTGGGGGTATAGGGCTGAGGGTGAGGGGTTAGAGCCTGGGTGGGTTTGGGGTTGGGGGTTAGAGCCTGGGTTGGTATAGGTCTGGGGGTGCGGGGTTAGAGCCTGGGTGGGTATAGGGCTGTGGGTGAGAGGTTAGAGCCTGGGTGGGTATAGGGTTGGGGTAAGGGGTTAGAGCCTGGGTGGGTATAGGGCTGTAGGTGAGGTTTTAGAGCCTGGGTGGGTTTGGGGTTGGGGGTTAGAGCCTGGGTTGGTATAGGTCTGGGGGTGCAGGGTTAGAGCCTGGGTGGGTATAGGGTTGGGGGTGCGGGGTTAGAGCCTGGGTGGGTATAGGGCTGTGGGTGAGGGGTTAGAGCCTAAGTGGGTTTGGGGTTGGGGGCTAGAGCCTGGGTTGGTATAGGTCTGGGGGTGCGGGGTTAGAGCCCGGGTGGGTATAGGGCTGTGGGTGAGGGGTTAGAGCCTGGGTGGGTATATGGCTGGGGGTGCGGGGTTAGAGCCTGGGTGGGTATAGGGCTGTGGGTGAGGGGTTAGAGCCTGGGTGGGTATAGGGTTGGGGGTGCGGGGTTAGAGCCTGGGTGGTTATAGGGCTGTGGGTGAGGGGTTAGAGCCTGGATGGGTTTGGGGTTGGGGGTTAGAGACTGGGTTGGTATAGGTCTGGGGGTGCGGTGTTAGAGCCTGGGTGGGTATAGGGCTTTGAGTGAGGGGTTAGAGCCTGGGTGGGTTTGGGGTTAGGGGTTAGAGCCTGGGTTGGTATAGGTCTGGGGGTGCGGGGTTAGAGCCTGGGTGGGTATAGGGCTGTGGGTGAGGGGTTAGAGCCTAGGGGGGTTTGGAGTTGGGGTTTAGAGCCTGGGTTGGTATGGGGTTGGGGGTGCGGGGTTAGAGCCTGTGTGGGTATAGGGCTGTGGTTGAGGGGTTAGAGCCTGGGTGGGTTTGGGGTTGGGGGTTATAGCCTGGGTTGGTATAGGTCTGGGGGTGCGGGGTTAGAGCCTGGGTGGGTATAGGGCTGTGGATGAGGGGTTAGAGCCTGGGGTGGTTTGAGGTTAGAGCCTGGGTTGGTATAGGTCTGGGGGTACGGGGTTAGAGCCTGGGTGGGTATAGGGCTGTGGGTGAGGGATTTGGACCTGGGGGGTATAGGGCTGAGGGTGAGGGGTTAGAGCCTGGGGGGTATAGGGCTGAGGGGTTTTAGGCCTAATATACTGATATCAAATGCCCCCCCCAGCAAGATTTTACGACAGTCAATATGTTTATATTATGAGAGCTGCTGCACCCGTAATAGAAGTATGTGGGGGGCGCATTTGCAGAGCATGTAGCGACTGGCAAGCAGTGTACTCACCGAGTCCAATGGTTAGCTTCCCAGGCTTCGTAAAACTCAGACTTAGCATTATGACACAGGCTGTCATTTGACGCCCGTATCATAGGACTGAGTCAGGCAGAAGCCAGGGAGCTAAAAGCTGGACCTGTGACTACACAGCTCGCCAGGCGCTGCACTCTCTGCAAATGCGCCCATACACACATCTCTATTATGGATGCAGCAGTTCTCATAATATTAAAGGAAAATAGTGATCAATGGGAACAGCCCGAACACGTGGAGGGGGAGCGCGGTTTACATAGGTTTATGGTGCCCTTGGTAGTAGGCATGCCAGCCAATAGCTCGCTTCACACGTAGCAAGTAATAGCCATGGAAAATCTAGGTACGTCAAGAAGAATTCCACTCAGTGACTGGTATAGTGGATATAGGACTGAGGGGTTAGAGCCTGGGTAGGAATTGGGCTAATGGTGAGAGGTTAGAGCCTTGCTGGGTTTAGGGTTGGGGGTGAGGGGTTAGAGCCTGGGTGGGTATAGGGATGGGGGTGAGGGATTAGAAACTGTGTGGGTATAGGGCTGGAGGCGAGGGGTTAGAGTCTGGGTGGGTATAAGGATGGGAGTGAGGGGTTAGAGCCTCGGTGGGTATAGGGCTGAGGGTAAGGCGTTAGAGCCTTGGTGGGTATAGGGCTGAGGGTAAGGCATTACAGTCTCGTTGGGTATAGGATGGGAGTGAGGGGTCAGAGTCTGGGGGATATAGAGCTGAGGGTAAGGCATTAGAGCCTTGGTGGGTATAGGGGTAGGGTGAGGGGCTAGAGCCTGAGTAGGTATAGGGCCGAGGGTGAGGGGTTAGAGCCTGGGGGTATGGGGCTGAGGGTAAGGGGTTAGATCCTGGAGGGTATAGGGCTGAGAGTGAAGGGTTAAAGCATGAAGGGTATAGGGCTGAGGGTAAGGGGTTAGGACCGGGTGGGGGGAATAGGGCTGAGAGTGAAGGGTTAGAGCATGAGGGGTATAGGGCTGAGGGTGAGGGATTAGAGGCTGGGGGTATAGGGCTAAGGGTGAGGGGTTAGATCCGGGGGTATAGGGCTGAGGGTGAGGGGTTAGAGCCTTGCTGGGTATAGGGATGAGGTTATTGGTTAGAAACTGTGTGGGTATAGGGCTGGAGGCGAGGGGTTAGAGTCTGGGTGGGTATAGGGATGGGGTGAGGGGTTAGAGCCTGGGTGGGTATAGGTCTGGGGGTAGGGGTTAGAGTCTGGGTGGGTATAGGTCTGGGGGTGAGGGGTTAGAGCCTCGGTGGGTATAGGGCTGAGGGTAAGACGTTAGAGCCTTGGTGGGTATAGGGCTGAGGGTAAGGCGTTACAGCCTTGTTGGGTATAGGTCTGGGGCTGAGGGGTTAGAGTCTGGGAGATATAGGGCTGAGGGTAAGGCATTAGAGACTTGGTGGGTATAGGGGTAGGGTGAGGGGCTAGAGCCTGAGTAGGTATAGGGCCGAGGGTGAGGGGTTAGAGTCTGGGGGCATGGGGCTGAGGGTAAGGGGTTAGATCCTGGGGGGTATAGGGCTGAGAGTGAAGGGTTAAAGCATGAGGGGTATAGGGCTGAGGGTAAGGGGTTAGGACCGGGAGGGGAATAGAGCTGAGAGTGAAGGGTTAGAGCATGAGGGGTATAGGGCTGAGGGTGAGGGATTAGAGGCTGGGGGTATAGGGCTATGGGTGAGGTGTTAGATCCGGGGGTATAGTGCTGAGGGTGAGGGGTTAGAGCCTGGGGGGTATAGGGCTGAGGGATTAGAGGCTGGGGGTATAGGGCTAGGGGTGAACTCGGACTGAGCATTATGACACAGGCTGCCATGTGACACCCGTATCATAGCTCTGAGTCAGACAGAGGCCAAGAAGCTGCAAGCCAGACCTGTGAGTACACAGCTCGCCAGGCGCTGCACTCTCTGCACATGCGCCCGTACACACACCTCTATTACGGGTGCAGCAGTTCTCACAATATAAAAGACAAACGGCGACCGCCAGGAAAAACGCACACACGGAGGGGGGCCACAGTTTAGGTAGGTTCATGGTACCCTTGCCTGGCACCCCAGACAATAGCTCGCCCCGCGCGTAGCAGGAAAAGGCCCTGGAAAATCCTGGTACACCAGGAAGAAGGCCACTTAGTGACTAATTTATCAATTACACTGGTTTCTGTTTCAGCGCCAGAACCGTGAGGCGGGCAGCGCCACCTCTAACAGACGCTTAGTAGCGTTCTCCTATAGACTTCAATGGGCCTTTCTAGCTAATTGTTTTTTTACGTTTTTCAGAGAACTCACTATTTTTGTATCTGGTCCTGTATTCTGTACCTTATACTACTTTATTGTTGGCATGTTACCAATTATGTTTTGGCTGGTTTTAAAGACCCACACAGTTCTCAACTGTCAAACGTCTTTAGAAACACATCTGTGGTCACTTAATGTGTGGCCCCTAATTTCGCAGTTCAACCTTTCTCTGCAGCATTTTCACTTTCATATTGGCGCTCCGTGCCTTAGCCCCTAGATGACGAAGGGCCAACCTGAGCGCTAGTGTTCTACATGTTAAATTCGGTCCCATCTGCCTCAGCAGTACCCAACCGGCACTGCGTGTTGCTGCGTAGCATCTTAGCGCTATCCCAGTGTTAAATGGGGCGTCGTCATTTTAGTGGGCACTGTCATTTTGTTAGCACTGCCTATTTTTCACAGTGGGACACTGCCCTCATTCTCCCAATGTGCTAACATTACCTTTTGGTATTTGTTTGCTGTTGGTTTCTATTGTGTCTCTGTGTCTGTGTCAGCAATGTTCGTTGTTCCTATGTTGCGCACTTCCGGCTGGTCCCTCATTCTCGGCCCTGTTCTCTGTTTTTTTGTCTGTAAAGGATTTGCAAGGGATTTGTTTTTACCGTGTTTTTACCGTGTAGCATTCCTCTTTTTTCTCGCGCTTAGCGCTGTGTCATTTTCTGCTGCATTCTTTATCTACCACAAGCCTGTGACCCTGGGATCAATGGCCAGACTGTGAAGGTACAGTTTCTTGTCATCTGTTTGAGTGTGCTTTGTGCTGTGCTTTTTTGTTTGTTCTTTTGTTGATGTGGCAAACATCCAGTGCTTTAGAGTCAACGTGGTACTATAGGCCATATGCCAGCGATGGCCTGACCAGAAGTACAGGTGCCTGGAGGATGTCTACCAGATTTATGATGCCCACTGCCCCAGTGAATTTGTTTAGCTTTGTCACATTGAGAACTCCCACCAGGGCCAGATTAAGTGTGGTGGAGGCCCCTGGACACAAAATCTGGTGGAGGCCCCAGATACAGTAATTTTTTTCTTTAAAATAGTCCAGCCGGGGCGTGGCCACGGCATGGCAGCGTAAGGTCGCTTTCCTGTGAGGCTCCCGTTGACCCCCTGCTCAGGAGCCCATTTTTCGGGATTCAGCCCTACATCCCTCTTGTTTTTTGCCCCCCCCCAACCAATGGGAAAAAAGAGGGGCCACCGTGGAAGCGTCGGCACCTGCGAGGGGCAAGGTATCGCCCGCTTTCTCAAACCGGGCGACCCCGAGAGCCGATCCAAGATGGCGGCGGGTCAGCCCGAGGTCGCTGTGGAGGAGGACCAGGGGCTGCCAAACAGCCACCTCGCAAGGCAGTGCCGGGAAGGCGAGCGTGGAGCGACAGAATCAGCGCCTGCCTCTTCTCCCCCACACCCAGGCAGTACTAAGCGGCGGGGAGCGAGGCACCAGGTGTAGCAAGATGCCAGAGGAGAGCTGGTCTGCAGCGCCCCATGAGTTACGGCGGGCGTCGGGGGGGCGATCGCCCCTTAGCACACAGGGGGCCTTCGTGCGGGGGGGTCCCAGGAGACCTGAGCTGCGATGGGGTGTGTGGGGCCGGCCCGAGCCCTCCCCCCAGCATGGACTCCCCCTCCCGCCTGTCCACACCATCACCTGCAGAGGGAGAGGGAGGGAAGATCTCCCCAGCCTCCTCATTGTCCGGCAGCAAAAGAAGCAGTGGGGGAAGAGGCCCCGTGGAGTTCTGTCACTCCCAGCTGACTTTTAAAGAGACAGGTGCAAGGAACGACTGGCCCCGGGTGCGGCCCCCCCTCACCCACACACCCCGGTGGAGCGGTTCCCCGGTGACCTCGAGGAATACGTTTGGGTCTTACAGCCTCATCAGGGGGGCATCTCGAGTCCGCGGCCGGCGTATTTGAACCTTGCGGGGGGGACGAGAACCCAGCCGATGCACGCGGGGTGCGGCGCCACCTGACACATCCACCCGGCAGGGTCGGCCCGCTCAGACGGGGTCCTCCCTGATGCCCCAGCGGCCAGTCCCCGGAGGACGCACTCCGCCTCGCGGTCCACCGGCATCTGGGACAAGAACCCCCGGGCCCCTCGTGCCGTGGCTGGATCAACACCTCCCAATGCCAGCTCCCAGACATCACGGCCGAGAGATGGGGGGCCGACACACGGGGGGCTCCAGCGGGGCCTCGATCTTGACCTGCGGTCAGTGCTCCTCTCCCTCCCTACCAAGGTGGACATGCAGGCTATCCCCACCAGGGCAGACATGGAGGCCATGAACTTGAGAATAGAGAAATCGTTCCAGAAGGATTTAGAGACCGTCCAACACAACATGGCGGCAGTGGAGGACCGGGTCATGGCCCTAGAGAATGCAAGAGACACGACCGAGGAGCGCCTCGCCCACCTGGAACAAACAAATAATTAGCAAGCAGCCCATATCTCCTACCTGTTACAGTAAGATGATCTGGAGAATAGAAATAGGCAGAACAACCTGCGGATCCGGGGGCTACCCGAAACTCCCCAATATGCGGACCTGGAATGGATAACCTCCTCTATTTTCAACTCACTCATGAGGAACCCTCCGGGCACCGTCATTAAACTTGACAGGATCCACAACCCGGATGGTCCCCGTGATGTTCTGTGCAGAGTCCATCACTTCAAGATTAAAGAAGACATCCTGCACAAGGCCTGGGAAGCAAGACAAGTACTCCATGACTCCAAGCCGATCACCATTCTACCGACCTGTCTCGCTCCACCCTCAGAATGAGAAGGCAGCTGAAACCATTACTTCAAAAAATAAGAGACTGTGGAGCAGTTTACAGGTGATACCCATTCCACCTTATCATCAGAAAGAATGGAGGCTCCTTCACTGTGCGGGTCCTGGAGACCTGGATAATCTCTTTGTGTTCTTGGATACTACCCCGCTGGAAGTCCCTAACTAGCTGGACTTTCCTGCCTACCAACCTTTACCTCAAAGGATTAGGCGGAGGAGGGCCCCGCTCAGACGGGGGCTGCCGAGGGGAGGGAGTCCACCCCCTTCCCTGGAATAGTAAAGATCCATCTGCCTCCGGTCCCGCGACGCGACCTTCCTGACGTGGGACCCTGTGTCCCGGCCCTTCTTCGTGACTTGCCGTGCTTTCAGGTCCGACGGATGTGACGCTCCGCCCATGCCCCTCGGGGGCGGGAGCTGCTGTTCTGCTCGGGCCTCGGCTCTTGGTGCGGCCTTTGCTGTGCCTGGAGCCCTGGTCCGGGATGGCGGGGTGCTGCTCGTCTCCCGGCCTGCGGTGCTGCCCCTGTGGGGCATTGGCCCTTCTCCCTGGACTTGCTGTGTGACTCGCTTCGGCGCCCGGGCTCCCCCCTGGGCCGGTTAGTGCCGCTGGTCCTCCTTCCTGGGGGCTCTTTCCCCTATGCGTCCCCTTTTGCGGACGGCCTGGCCGGGCTCGGGGGGGTGCCTGGCCTCCAGCGCCCCTTCACGAGAATTGCCGGTTGCGATGTGGTGGGTCCGCCTCGGGGGGGGGGCGGCGGTCGGGGGGGTTGGTGCTCAGCAGGGGCCTTGGCCCTTGGGTGGGCCCCGGGGAGTGGTGTTCCGTCCGGTCCCCGACCTGGGGCGTGGCCCCCGCAGGTCAGTGGTCTTGCACCACGGTCCTGTTGTGTGTTTTGCCCCGGTGGTTGGGCTCCCCCTTGGGCCGGACCGGCGCCGCTGGTCCTCCTCCCTGGCTGCTTTGCCTCTCCTCTGTGCCCGTCGCCGGGGGGGTCCCTGGCCCCTGGTGCCCTTTAACGGGAATTGTTGGACGTGATGTGCAGGGTTGGCTCTGGGGGGGTCGCCCCCTCCCCGGCCACCGGGGGGTGCTGTCGGCGTCTGGGCCACGATGGGTGGCCTGGCGCTGGGCGGCCTGGGGGGTTGGCGTTTGTGCTTCTGTGCCTGCTCTTGCGGGCCCTAGCTTGTGCCCTTCGGATGGGGGGTGGCGTCCTGTCCTGGCCTCTGCGCGGCCCGTGCGCTACCTGGGGCTGGGGGTCCGGGGCGTGTTGCGTTGCCTGGTCCGCGGTCGCGGCTTGTCCCCCGCGGGGCGTTGGCTAAGTGCCCCGGACTTTTTATGGGACTCGCTCTGGTGCCTGACCTGGTGCGGCCGGTCCCCCGCGGTGGGTGCTTTATTTCCACGCCGTGCCTGTTTCTGGCGGCCCGGCCCAGCGCGGGGGATGCCTGGCCCCTGGCGTTCTTCTGCGGAGATTGTTGGGGGTGACGCTGCGGGCTGGCCCTTCATCTGCCGGGGGCGGCACCGGCGCTTGGTCCGCGATCCATGGCCCGCACTGGGTGGTGCCCCGGAGGCGGTCGGGCTGGGCGCCTCTTTCTCGCTGCGGGCCGTGCCCAGGCGGGGGTTAGCGGACTGGGGTGAGCTTCCCTGGGACCTCTGCGTGGGCCTGAGGTAGGGTCTGTGACACGGGTGCGGTCGTAGTCAGGGACCCCCACATACATGTGGGCTTACATTGCTAACTGCTGAATGCTACTTACGTTTAAGATGAGATGTGTAATGTTTTCCTTGCTGTTCCCATTAGGAGGGATAATAAGTCTTGGACCGTCCCTCGGCGGAGGGACTGCTTCGGGCTAGGGGGTCGGTGACCTCCGTTGTTGTTGTGTGTTTTGTCTTTTTCTTCCTTTCTTGCTACTCCCCACATAGGCCGCTCGCCTAGGTCCTTGTGGTCCTAGTAGGTGGGCTCTTTTTTCTTGTTTCCTGTTGCTTGGTTCTCTTTTTACCTCCGTACACTCCCCCCCTTTTTCCCCCTCCCCCTCTTCCTTCTCCCTGCCTCCCTGTTTGTCCCTCTTGCTGTTATCTCCCCTCACCCATTGCTCCTCCCTCCCACCCACATAGTTTCCTCGGGGCTGGTTCCAGTCCCCTCTCCTCCCAGCCGTCTCCCCCCTCCCTCTTGGGGCCTCGGCCTCCTTTTTTTTTTTTTCTTTCTCTCCCTCTCACCCCAGTGCTTAGCGTAGTAGGCCGAGATGGATCTAAAGATCGTCTCTCTGAATGCCAAAGGCCTTAACATCCCCGAGAAGAGGAGGATGTGCCTGAATTTGTTCTGGAAGAAGAGAGCGCAAGTGGTTTTTGTCCAGGAGACCCACTTCCAGAAAGAAAGGGCTCCCAAATTTTCAGACAGGTGCTTCCCTACGGGATTCCACTCCTACTCCCCAGACTCGAAGTCTAGGGGAGTGGGTATTTTGACTGCTTCGTCCCTTCCTTGGACCTTGACGAGTAGCCTGTCAGATGAGGAGGGTAGGTACATTTTCCTCAAAGGGAAGCTAGGCGGCCGAGAGTGTACTTTCGCAAATATTTATTCCCCCAATTCAGACCAGATCCGCTTCATAGAGCAGACGCTTGAAACTCTGCAAGCCTTCTCAGAGGGCATCGTGATCTTCGGGGGTGACCTCAATGTTGCTTTAGACTCCCTCTTGGACGTCTCTAGGAGGGCCTCCCATCTCTCATTCGCTGCTCTCAAGAAACTAAAATCAGCTTTTCGCCTTGCCCAGCTGATGGGTCCGTGAAGGTTACAGAATCCGCGCGGCCTGGACTATACATTCTATTCTCCCCCTCACGATTCTTACTCCAGGATCGACTACTTCTTTATAGAACACAGGGCTGAGATCGGCCCAATCACGATTTCGGACCATGCCTTGATCTCTCTTACGATAAAAATTAATGAACGGGTGTCTAAACCTGGATGCTTAACAAATCTTTGCTCCAGGAATAGGCCATTCTGACAGAGATCAGGAGGGAGCTGAGTGATTACTTCTCCTTAAATGATACTCCCAAAACAACTCCCCTCACCCTATGGGCGGCACACAAGTGCTACATCAGGGGCATTCTCTTGAAGAGAGCCGCCAGGAGGAAAAAGGAGAGGGAAAGACAGGTTGGCGATCTAATGGAAAACATATTGCGACTCGAAGCGGAACACAAGAAGAAGCACACGGTTAGGACTGGCCAGGATCTGGCTCTGGTGCGGGAGAGGCTGAAGCATATTCTGTGGGTCAAGGCCAAGGCCACTCTTCTGAAGGTCAAGCGTTCCTTCTACGAATATGGTAATAAGTGCAGTCACCTACTGGCCAGGGCGTTAAGAGAGCAGTGAGTCAGTAACTCTGTCCCACAACTACTGGGTACAGGGGGGCGCTCTTTGGCCAACCTGATTGATATCGCCAAGGCCTTCTGAGAGTTATACTGCAAGCTGTATAACCTATCCGGAGAGGGGGGCAATCGCGCCAACATCCTGAGTGAGGTGTGTGACTATTTCGAGTCCTTGGGTCTCCCTGTATTAAGCCCAGGTATCATGGCGGCGATGGAGGAGCCCATCTCCAGGCTTGAGTGGACCCAAGCAATCAAAGGCTCAAAGTCGGGCAAGTCCCCAGGCCCTGATGGGTTCTCCCTGTCCAACTACAAATGGTTGGGAGATATCTTGACCCCAAGGGCAGTGGCGGCTTTTAACTTTATCTCCCATGACCAAAACATTCTGCCTGATATGCTACGAACCCAGGTCACGGTAATCCCAAAGCAGGGAAAGGACCCCCTCCTCTGTGCCAACTACAGGCCTATATCTCTACTAAACGTAGACCTTAAACTTTTTGCGAAAATTCTCGCAAACAGGCTGCTATCTTACCTTTGTGGGCTGATAGATGCGGACCAGGCAGGCTTCACTCCAGGGAGGGAGGCCAGGGACAACGTGACCAGGGTCCTGAACCTGATCCACCTGATCCGCGAAGAAGAGATTCCTGCTATGCTACTCTCAACGGATGCAGAGAAAGCATTCAACAGGGTCCACTGGGACTTTATCCGGGCCAAACTTGAACACCTGGGTCTACAGGAAAACATGAGGACCTGGATACTGTCCCTTTACTCCTCCCCATCGGCTTGTATCAAGGTTAATGGAATACTCTCAGAATCGTTCCCAATTACGAACAGGACAAGGCAGGGCTGTCTGTTTTCTCCGATCATATTTGTTCTCACGATAGAACCCTTCCTTCATCGGATAAGGGCTAACCCGGACATAAAAGGGATAGCGAAGGGGAGGGGCCGAACACAAAGTGGCGGCCTTTGCGAACGACCTGCTCTTTTGTATTACCCAGCCGGTAACGTCATTGCCTAACCTGTTGAGGGAGTTCAGGGAATACTCAGAGCTATAAAACTTTAAAATCAATTTGCAAAAGTCTGGAGCGCTGAACGTGTCGCTGCCTCCAGGGTATCTAGGAAACATCAAAACTAACTTCCCTTTCCGGTGGTCCACCGGGGCAATCAAATACCTGGGAGTACAGATCACGCCCCACCTCAAAGACCTGTTTGCTCAAAACTTTTCGCCACTGCTGAACATAATCAAGAGAGACCTCGATGTCTGGAAGGACAGAACGCTATCGTGGTTCGGCAGGTGCAACGTTCTCAAGATGAATGTGCTGCCACGGTACTCCCCATCCACCTACCATCCTCCTTTTTGAAATCCACTCGCTCGGAATTCATAAAATTTGTGTTGGGAGGCAAGTGCCCAAGGATCGCTCAAAAGATGCTCTCACTCCCCAAGACGAGAGGGGGGTGGGACTGCCAGATATCAAAATGTACCACGCAGCGGCCCACCTAAACAGGATCTTGGACTGATATCTGCATGGAGAACACAAGCGCTGGGTCCAACTGGAACAGACGTGGTCCCCTATCCCGCTAGCGGGCCTCCCCTGGTCTGCGGGCACTATACTAAGCACCCTCAAGGCTCACCCAACAATAGGACCCACCCTCCAAGCATGGGCAAAATACGCCCCTAGAGAGACAATTGCTCCCTCGCCATCTCCGCACCTCCCAGTCTTAGGTGCTCGGGATTTCGTGCCAGGCCAGATTGATGCAGGGTTTGGTAGATGGAGAACGCCTGGCAAAGGCACCGCCCGCGACTTCCTGACCGGCTCACGGTGGAAGACCGTACAGGAGATCATTGGGGGGACCCCCCCTTTTGCCGTTCTGGAGGGCGCTCTAGGTCTCCCACTATCTGGGGCGTCTGCCTCCTCCGGGGGAATTCGGTCGGGACCTCACAACCTTCGAACGGCTATGCACCTCGTCGGAGCCTATCAGGGGAGCACTCTCCATTGCATACCAATTGCTGGTGGATCCAGGGGAGGAGTTCGTGCCAAGCTACATTAGGGCATGGGAAGCAGATCTCCAGGTCTCTTTCCATCTGAACCAAATCAAGAAAATCCTAGCACTGGTGCAGCGTGTGTCAATTTGTAATACATACTAGGACACAGGATTCAAGATCCTCACCTGCTGGTATAGAACTCCCCAGACACTGAGTCATCTTTTCCCGTTGGTCTCACCCCTCTGTTGGAGATGTGGGCAGGCGCAGGGCTCCCTTCTCCACATTTTCTGGGAGTGCAGGAAAATACAGACATTCTGAAAAGATGGGGTGAAATGGTCCCGCCTGAGACCCTCCTCCTCCACTCAACTGAGGCCCCAGTTGGGAAGTATAGGAAGTCCCTTACCATATACTTGGCCAGGGCGTGTATCCCTGCCCAATGGAAATCCCCTTCACCGCCTTCCATCGGCTCCTGGATCCGGAGGGTGGAGGAGAATGGAGGATGTAACGGCTGGCCTCAGGCACTCAGAGAATAAGCATTGGCGTTTGTGGCTGCCGTGGATTGTGTTCACGGAGTCAGCGGAGGGCAGGGCGTTGCTTATCGGGTCGGGGGGCTAATAGTGTGCCCGGTCCGGATGGAAATGCTCCCAGGTACTATTAACCTTTTTAATTGCCAGCCTACTTGAAGTTTTGTCACCTGTTGACAGGTCATTTTTGATTACAAAAAAACACTACAAATTGCAAAAAATTTATTTTTTTTAAATTTTTTTTGCACATATTTCACCAAAAAGTATTGAGAATACACTAGAAAAAGGCCAAACAAGACATTTCATGTTGAAGCCCAGACTCTGTTGAAAAAAACAATATATAATTTTCCTGGAAAATCCCCGGAAATCCTTTCAAAAATCACAGTTGAACATGTGTAGCACAAAATAGTGAAACATGGTCTGGCAACAGAAGGTGACAAAAGCTGCAGGTAGGCTGGCAGCGAAAGGGTTAATACTGGAACGGCCTTGTGCCACTAGGGATGAGCGAATCGATTCGGACGAACCCGAATTTGTTCCGAATTTCATGAAAAATTCGATTCTGAACGAATCCGAATTTCCCCGCGATTCGATAGATCGAAGTTTTCCTTTAAACTCCATTTATTTCAATTACAGGCATTCTAAAATGGTGGATGAACATGTCCAGACATATCCCCTGGGGCAAGTTATCATGGGAAGGTCACATGCAGCCTATCAGCAGCCAGGAAGCCCCGTGACGTCACCGTGCTATATAAACCGCTGCCATTTTCCTTTTGCGCATTTCAGCCTTGCATTCCAGAAACAGCGGTGGTTGCTGCAGACAGGGAGACACTTAGAGATAGGCAGGGACAGTCATTGAGACCCACAGAGAGGCAGACAGAACCAGGGAAAGATAGGGAAAAAATCGGGAACGATCGGGAACGATCCAGGCAGGGACAGTGAGAGGGAAAGCTTTTTTTTATTTTCATTTGCCAGATCAGTTTTCAATCAGTGCTGTAAATATTCCTTGCCACTGTGTATCCCATCTTGGCAGTGGCATATTTAACCCTATCTGTTATACACAAGCATTTCTCATAACTGGATAAGTTTTAATTTTTTTTTGTCTGCTGTAAAAACCCCAGGCCACATGGCCATTCCATTTCAGCACATGTGACCCTATCTTTTATACTAAATAAGCTTGTTCAGCCTCAGGTTTATTAAGCTATTGCATTTTGATTTGTTTTTTGGCCTCCTGTAAAAACCCAAGCCCACATGGGCATCCCAAACCAGCACACGTGACCCTATCTTTTGTACTAAATTAGCTTGTTCAGCCTCAGCTTTATTAAGCTATTGCATTTTGATTTGTTTTTTGTCTGCTTTAAAAACACCAGCCCACATGGGCATTCCAAACCAGCACATGTGACCCTATCTTTTGTACTAAATCAGCTTGTTCGGCCTCAGCTTTATTAAGCTATTGCATTTTGAATTGTTTTTTGTCTGCTTTAAAAACACCAGCCCACATGGGCATCCCAAACCAGCACATGTGACCCTATCTTTTATACTAAATCAGCTTGTTCATCCTCAGCTTTATTAAGCTATTGCATTTTGAATAGGTTTTTGTCTGCTTTAAAAACACCAGCCCACATGGGCAACCCAAACCAGCACATGTGACCCTATCTTTTATACTAAATCAGCTTGTTCATCCTCAGCTTTATTAAGCTATTGCATTTTGAATTGGTTTTTGTCTGCTTTAAAAGCACCAGCCCACATGGGCCTCCCAAACTAGCACATGTGACCCTATCTTTTATACTAAATCAGCTTGTTCATCCTCAACTTTATTAAGCTATTGCATTTTGAATTGGTTTTTGCCTGCTTTAAAAACACCAACCCACATGGGCATCCCAAACCAGCACATGTGACCCTATCTTTTATACTAAATCAGCTTGTTCATCCTCAGCTTTATTAAGCTATTGCATTTTGAATTGGTTTTTGTCTGCTTTAAAAACACCAGCCCACATGGGCATCCCAAACCAGCACATGTGACCCTATCTTTTATACTAAATCAGCTTGTTCATCCTCAGCTGTATTAAGCTATTGCATTTTGAATTGGTTTTTGTCTGCTTTAAAAACACCAGCCCACATGGGCATCCCAAACCAGCACATGTGACCCTATCTTTTATACTAAATCAGCTTGTTCATCCTCAGCTTTATTAAGCTATTGCATTTTGATTTGGTTTTTGGCCTCCTGTAAAAACCCAAGCCCACATGGGCATCCCAAACCAACACCTGTGACCCTATATTTTATACTAAATCAGCTTGTTCGGCCTCAGCTTTATTAAGCTATTGCATTTTGAATTGGTTTTTGTCTGCTTTAAAAACACCAGCCCACATGGGCATCCCAAACTAGCACATGTGACCCTATCTTTTATACTAAATCAGCTTGTTCATCCTCAACTTTATTAAGCTATTGCATTTTGAATTGGTTTTTGTCTGCTTTAAAAACACCAACCCACATGGGCATCCCAAACCAGCACATGTGACCCTATATTTTATACTAAATCAGCTTGTTCAGCCTCAGCTTTATTAAGCTATTGCATTTTGAATTGGTTTTTGTCTGCTTTAAAAACACCAGCCCACATTGGCATCCCAAACCAGCACATGTGACCCTATCTTTTATACTAAATCAGTTTGTTCAGCCTCATCTTTATTAAGCTATTGCATTTTGAAATGTTTTTTGTCTGCTTTAAAAACACCAGCCCACATGGGCATCCCAAACCGGCACATGTGACCCTATCTTTTATACTAAATCAGCTTGTTCATCCTCAGCTTTATTAAGCTATTGCATTTTGAATTGGCTTTTGTCTGCTTTAAAAACACCAGCCCACATGGGCATCCCAAACCAGCACATGTGACCCTATCTTTTGTACTAAATCAGCTTGTTCAGCCTCAGCTTTATTAAGCTATTGCATTTTGATTTGG
This sequence comes from Gastrophryne carolinensis, assembly GCA_027917425.1. Classification (NCBI taxonomy): domain Eukaryota; kingdom Metazoa; phylum Chordata; class Amphibia; order Anura; family Microhylidae; genus Gastrophryne; species Gastrophryne carolinensis. The sequence goes on along the minus strand of CM051239.1, from coordinate 222,231,853 downwards.
TTTTTGGCCTTCTGTAAAAACCCAAGTCCACATTGGCATCCCAAACCAGCACTTGTGACCCTATCTTTTATACTAAAACAGCTTGTTCGGCCTCAGCTTTATTAAACTATTGCATTTTGAATTGGTTTTTGTCTGCTTTAAAAACACCAACCCACATGGGCATCCCAAACCAGCACATGTGATCCTATCTGTTATATTAAATAAGCTTGTTCATCCTCAGCTTTATTAAGCTATTGCATTTTGAATTGGTTTTTTTCCTGCTGTCAAAACACCAGCCCGCAGGGTATCCCAAACCACCACGTTGCACTCTATCTTTTATACTAAATCAGCTTGTTCATCCTCAGCTTTATTAAGCTATTGCATTTTTAATTGGTTTTGTCCTGCTGTCTAAACACCAGGCCGCAGGGTATCCCAAACCACCACGTTGCACCCTATCTGTTATGCTAAATTAGCTTGTTCAGCCTCAGCTTTATTAAGCTATTGCATTTTGAATTGGTTTTTGTCCTGCTGTCAAAACACCAAGCCGCAGGGTATCCCAAACCACCACATTGCACCCTATCTGTTATACTAAATAAGCTTGTTCAGCCTCAGCTTTATTAAGCTATTGCATTTTGAATTGTTTTTTGTCCTGCTGTCAAAACACCAGGCTGCAGGGTATCCCAAACCACAACGTTGCACCCTATCTGTTATACTAAATAAGCTTGTTCAGCCTCAGCTTTATTAAGCTATTGCATTTTGAATTGGTTTTTGTCCTGCTGTCAAAACACCAGGCCGCAGGGTATCCCATATTGCCAATTTTCATAATATCTGGTGCAGAGAAGCAGTTCCTCACTTTATTTAGCTTCTGCTTTTTAAAGTAAACACATTTTTTAAAGTACCTATTGCGCATTTCAAATACATAAAAATGTCAGGCAGACAAGTGACAGGATGTGGAGTGGCAGAGGCCAAGATTCAGCAGGCAGAGGTCGCAGCAGACTAAGGGCGAGTGGCAGCAGGAGTAACGATGAGAGACCTGATCTGCCAGTATCTGCTAGCAGTCGTGTCTCCAGCAGTAACACATCTGCCGTGGTAGATTGGTTAACGCGGTCATCCACATCATCACAAGTTACATCTGAGACCCCCAGTCTAGGGTCGGTAGGTTCCTCTGACACAACCCTGAGTTGGCATGCCCCAAGAGCAGTCTCTGTCCTCCCATTGCCTCTGTCCTACGCCGTTCCCTCCCCCAGCGATGTATCCTATGCTTTGGGTTCAGCTCCACTCTTTAGTGAGGAGGACGATCAGCTCCATCAGCAGCAGCCTCAGTCTTCAGTCGCTAATGAGTAACTTTCTACACCCACATAGTGAGGCTACGCATGAGCAGCAGGAAGACCTGGAGCAGGACCTCAACCAGCAGGTCATGTCATACCTTGATATGACCATGCCAACACACCTTGAGGATCCGCTGGACTTCTCGGCAGCCAAACTTGGCTTGTGGCCGCAACTAGCAGAGTTTGCCCTGGAAAAGCTGTCCTGCCCGGCAAGTAGCGTGCCATCTGAGCGGGTGTTTAGTGCGGCGGGGGCCATAGTTACGGCGAGGAGAACTCGTCTGTCAACTAAAAATGTGGAGATATAGAAATACTGTAACAATGGTAAACCATTAATACATAGGGAACCGCGCTAGAAAAAAGGGATTATTATATTTCTAAATTCCAAAATAATACAAAGTTGCTCAACGTGAAATGTCCTTCTCTCCACAAGAACACAGTTGCAATATATAATAAAAACACACAGAGCAAGAGATATCGTTTTACAAAAGGCTGAAAGTTCTGAGTATGTGAACTAGCAAGTTGTCATCATACACATTATCCCACGGTGCATGCACTTCACACAAGCATGTGCAAGATTATCCTCCACCGATAGTGCAAACTCTTACCGGCTTCAGATCAATAAAGCATTTATATATGGTTTGAAGCTTCAAATGGCGTCTGCATCAGATTCTATATTTAACACACAGTGCTCAGACCATATAACCGCTTCTCATCTATAAAGCACTCTTGAATAGATTATAATGCCGTTGGTGCTGCTTCCAAAACCATATCCTTGCTGAGCAAAGCTCAGATGGTATAATCACATAAACACATAGACAAAAAAAGCAAAAAATAGTGTAATTCTGCAAACTCCGTAGCTTTAATGTAAGTATTCCACGTGCACTCACAAAGACAGTAGAGATAAACAGCTTCACAGTAAAATCACGGTCTCACCAATCCTGGAATCAGACGGTCACCATAATCCAACAGAAGGAAATGCCGTTTAAAAACAAAGTAATAGCCAAACTATGGCAAATCCTTGATCCACCGCTCACCACCGCCGACGCATTTCGTCGCCACAAGGCAACTTTAACTAGGCTGGTGGCGCGGCAGAGCGGCGGAAGGTAAATAGAGAAAAACCCTGTCACGTGATCAAGGTCCTCCGGTCACGTGGGACTCGTTTTAAAATTCTATTTGGAAATCTCATCAAACTTGCAAATAGGAAGAATAAGGAAATTTAATGTCGCCAAAACCTATATTACCTATGCAGTTATGAGATGTTGTACTAGGTTGCATCCTCCCTCTGTAAGCACGGCCCAAAGCTCTCCGGCCCGAGCATAGCACAGCCGCTGACGTCACCCGCAGACAGCAGGGCCCAGCAACCAATCAGAAACAATTGTGGACGGTCACCTAGCAACAAATGATCCACACTATACTTTCAGGTCCCGATGACGGGGGAAATACGAATAAAAGCAGGGATAAGCGCTTCAAGGTTACAACTTAAAACCCAACATTCTCCATTATGGCTCACATTAAAAAAGGATAAGAGAATAAAATAATGACTATAGCAAACTGCTATCTGTCACACAAATCAATTTCATAAAAAGTAGTACTCACTCGGAGACCTAATAAAGTATGTTCCAACATAGACTAATGGGATGACATAACTTCAAAAACCTCCAGCGTCTATTTAAGGGCAACGGGACATATGAAGCCCAACCCGCTCTAAACGCATATAGGTAAGGACCTACTAGTAACTAACAGCAACCCGAGTGATAAAGCTTTGTAAATAAAGCGGGACTAAACCCACTGAAGTGTATAATATCCCCAACTACTCTTCTTATATTACTGGGCAAAAAACTACTAAATAGCTACTTGCTAATAAAAACTAGAATAGATGGATAATAAAAAGCTATTCAAATGTTAAAATAAGTCTATACCAAAAATCTAAAGGCCGTCTGATTCCAGCACCCAGAGACAAAATAAAAGCATAACAAAAAACATGAAACACAATAACATGTTTATACAAAAAATAATTAACAATAATGAATGACAATAAATACACTAAATCAAGATGAAATAAAACAATTCAGATCAAACTCAATATTCAAACCTGCAGGATAAAGGGTACCTAAAGTGAAAATCCACCAGCCCTCCTTTTTGGAAATATCCTTAACTAAATCAGACCCCCGCCAATTGGATTCCACGTGGTCAATCCCAATGAAGGACATACAACTGGGATCACAATTATGATGTTTTTTGAAATGTGCAGATAAGCTATGGGATTCATATCCACGCTTAATATTATAAATATGCTCGCGGATACGAATCCTAAGTTCCCGAGTCGTATGTCCCACGTATAACATACGACAAGGGCACCAAATTAAGTAGATAACTGCTTTGGACCAGCAAGAAATAAATTTCGAAATTTTAAATACTTTGCCTGTTCTAAAATTTTGAAAAGAGGTTTTAGGTTTTTCTAGCACCTTACAACCTTTGCAACCTGCACAAGAACCACACCTGTAAAAACCCACCAGTAAATTTCTACCCACAGGTCTGGACTGTGGTGGGTCCACATAACTCCTCACCAAGCAATCCCTCAAATTAGGGGCTTTTTTAAAGATCACTCTAGGAAATTCAGGTAGAATGGGACCCAAAGTCATATCTGCCTTCAATATGTGCCAATGCTTACCCAATAGATTCCGTAACTCTTTATGTTGTGTATTGAAACCTGTAATGAAAGGAACTTCATTTCCTATATTAGCACTGGCACCTGCCATTACACCTTTCTCCTGGTTCAAAAGAGAAATTCTGGGACGATTTCGAACCATTCCCCGTTGCTCCCTGACTGTTTGACTATTGTATCCCTTGTCAATGAAGCGGCGCATAAGCATTGCGGATTGTTTGTCATAATCCTCCAAATATGTGCAATTGCGCCTCAAACGGATAAACTGTCCCCTGGGTATCGCTTGTAACCATTTGGGGTGATGGCAACTCCCCGAGGGCACATACCCATTTCGGTCCATGCTCTTAAAATAAGTGAAGGTCACTAATGTATTAGATTCTTTTCTAATAACAAGATCTAAGAAGTTAACAGATGTAGAACTAACCTCTGCTGTAAACTCCAGATTAAAAGAGTTCTGGTTGATCTCTTGGCAGAACACATTCAGGTCATCCATAGGGCCACATCCCAAATAAAGAAGACATCGTCTATATAACGATGCCAACAACACAGACGGGATGGGGTCTGACCATAAATAAACTGTTCCTCCCACCAACCTACATAGAGGTTGGCCATACTGGGCGCAAATGTTGCGCCCATGGCAACTCCTTTCCTCTGAAGATAAAAATTATTGTTGAACCAAAAATAATTGCGTTCAAGGGCAAAAATTAGACACTTAATTATGAAATCCACCTGCTCAGCGGGTAAGGAGGATTTTGTGGTCAGATAGTAACGCACTGCTGCAATTCCCTTTTCATGGGGTATCACTGTATACAGTGAGGTCACGTCTGCAGTGACTAGAACGGAATCCTCTTTGACCTCCAGATTGTTGCAAATGCCCAGGACCTGTGACGAATCCTTCAAATAAGAGGGAAGGGATACGACAATATTCTGTAAAAAACCATCTATGTATTCTCCAAGTCTGCAAGAAATAGACCCCACCCCACTCACTATAGGGCGACCTGGAGGCCTCGTCAGACTCTTATGGATTTTAGGTAAAATGTAAATCGTAGGAATCCTTGGTGTTAAAGGATTTAAGTATTCAAATTCTTTCTTAGTCAGTATATCCAACTCAGACCCTGATTTCAATAATGCCATCAATTCTTGTTTATATTCCAAGGTGGGGTCACCTTGGATAAGCTTCTGTGTCTGGCAATAATCTATTAATCTCAGCAACATAAGTAAGTATTACCAACCCCCCCCCCCCCCCCCCCCTTATCGGCTGGCTTGATCACCACATCCTTTTTAGATTCCAGCTCCCTAAATCCATCAATAATATCTGGAGGCCATGCTCTTTTTTTCACTTTAATGGCTTCCAAGTCCCTCAGTACCACATTTTTAAAGGCCTCTATTTGTGAGTTCATTGGGCCTGGTGGGTTAAAAAGAGATTTGTTTCTCAACGTAGAATGTTGAAAGGGGGGAGGGTCGGTTCCAGCCCCATCATTTTAAGCTCCCATCTCACCGGGCTCACCCTTACTCTCACCCGTGGGATAATGTGTATGATGACAACTTGCTAGTTCACATACTCAGAACTTTCAGCTTTTTGTAAAACGATATCTCTTGCTCTGTGTGTTTTTATTATATAAAAATGTGGAGAGACTCACCTTTGTGAAAATGAATCAGGGATGGATCAGCCAGGATTTCCACCCACCAATGGCTGATGCATGTGGCTAGATTCAGCATGGTGCCACGTTTTACACTTTCCAAATGGTGCAAAACATATTTATGTCTTTTGGCCAATTTTTGGGCTCCTGCTGATGCCAACTTCAGGGTGTGCCTTTCAGCCAATTTTGGGCCTCCTGCTGCTGCTGCTGCCAACTGCAGTGGGTCTTTCAAGCTATGTTTGGGCTCATGCTGCTGCTGCTTGCAACTCCAGGGTGTGATTCATCCAATTTTTGGCCTCCTGTTGCCAACTCCAGTGTCTCTTTAAAGCAATGTTTGGGCTCCTGCTGCTGCTTGCAACTCCAGGGTGTGATTCATCCAATTTTTGGGCTCCTGCAGCCAACTCCAGTGTCTCTTTCAAGCTATGTTTGGGCTCCTGCTGCTGCTGCCGCTGCTTGCAACTCCAGGGTGTGATTCATCCAATTCTTGGCCTCCTGCAGCCAACTCCAGTGTCTCTTTCAAGCTATGTTTGGGCTCCTGATTCTGCTGCTGCTTGCAACTCCAGGGTGTGATTCATCCAATTTTTGGCCTCCTGCTGCCAACTCCAGTGTCTCTTTAAAGCAATGTTTGGGCTCCTGCTGCTGCTTGCAACTCCTGGGTGTGATTCATCCAATTTTTGGGCTCCTGAAGCAAACTCCAGTGTCTCTTTCAAGCTATGTTTGGGCTCCTGCTGCTGCTTGCAACTCCAGGGTGTGATTCATCCAATTTTTGGGCTCCTGCAGCCAACTCCAGTGTCTCTTTCAAGCTATGTTTGGGCTCCTGCTGCTGCTGCTGCTGCTTGCAACTCCGAGGTGTGATTCATCCAAGTTTTGGGCTCCTGCAGCCAACTCCAGTGTCTCTTTCAAGCTATGTTTGGGCTCCTGCTGCTGCTGCTTGCAACTCCGGGGTGTGATTCATCCAATTTTTGGGCTCCTGCAGCCAACTCCAGTGTCTCGTTTAAGCTATGTTTGGGCTCCTGCAGCCAACTCCAGTGTCTCTTTCAAGCTATGTTTGGGCTCCTGCTGCTGCTGCTTGCAACTCCGGGGTGTGATTCATCCAATTTTTGGGCTCCTGCAGCCAACTCCAGTGTCTCGTTTAAGCTATGTTTGGGCTCCTGCTGCTTGCAACTCCAGGGTGTGATTCATCCAATTTTTGGGCTCCTGAAGCCAACTCCAGTGTCTCTTTCAAGCTATGTTTGGGCTCCTGCTGCTGCTGCTTGCAACTCCAGGGTGTGATTCATCCAATTTTTGGGCTCCTGCAGCCAATTCCAGTGTCTCTTTCAAGCTATGTTTGGGCTCCTGCTGCTTGCAACTCCAGGGTGTGATTCATCCAATTTTTGGGCTCCTGCAGCCAACTCCAGTGTCACTTTCAAGCTATGTTTGGGCTCCTGCTGCTGCTGCTGCTGCTTGCAACTCCAGGGTGTGATTCATCCAATTTTTGGCCTCCTGCTGCCAACCCCAGTGTCTCTTTAAAGCAATGTTTGGGCTCCTGCTGCTGCTTGCAACTCCAGGGTGTGATTCATCCAATATTTGGGCTCCTGCAGCCAACTCCAGTGTCTCTTTCAAGCTAAGTTTGGGATCCGGCTGCTATTGCTGCTGCTGCTGCTTGCAACTCCAGGGTGTGATTCATCCAATTGTTGGGCTCCTGTAGCCAACTCCAGTGTCTCTTTCAAGCTATGTTCGGGCTCCTGCTGCTGCTGCTTGCAACTCCAGGGTGTGATTCAGCCAATTTTTGGGCTCCTGCAGCCAACTCCAGTGTCTCTTTCAAGCTATGTTTGGGCTCCTGCTGCTGCTTGCAACTCCAGGGTGTGATTCAGCCAATTTTTGTCCTCCTGCAGCCAACTCCAGTGTCTCTTTAAAGCAATGTTTGGGCTCCTGCTGCTGCTAGCAACTCCAGGGTGTGATTCATCCAATTTTTGGGCTCCTGTAGCCAACTCCAGTGTCTCTTTAAAGCAATGTTTGGGCTCCTGCTGCTGCTTGCTACTCCAGGGTGTGATTCATCCAATTTTTGGCCTCCTGCTGCCAACTCCAGTGTCCCTTTAAAGTAATGTTTGGGCTCCTGCTGCTGCTGCTGCTTGCAACTCCAGGGTGTGATTCAGCCAATTTTTGGGCTCCTGCCAACTCCAGTGTCTCTTTCAACCAATGTTTGGGCGGCTGCTGCTGCTTGCAACTCCAGGGTGTGATTCAGCTAATTTTTGGGCTCCTGCTGCTGCCAGCTCCAGGGTGTGTTTTTCAGGCACTATAGGGGCCCCTCATAGTGATGCCACCTCAACTCTCTGCAATTGTGCCGCTCTGCGATTCTATTAGCGATGCCTCTGATCTGCATGTCATAATTATTTACAGTATTATTTCACTAACCCAGCACTCATCCTATGCGTGTTACAGCAAGGAAAAATGGTTTACAACCCTATTGAGGCTCTAGGAAGCTCAGAAATAGCCGTTTTTAATAGTGATTCATCGCGAATAAATTTGGGTGGAATCGATTTTTGTCAGAAAATTTGGCGAATCAAAAGTTCGCTCATCTCTATGTGCCACCCTTGTGTGGGTGCGTGCTTCTCGGGAACTCCTACTTTGTCATTTTGGGCGGGAGGGTAGTGTAGTCCCAGCTGGTGCAGCAGAAAACAATTCCCTGCATTGAGCTGCCAGCGGCTGTGCTTGGTGGCTTATGTGCAGTGACAGCTCTGCACACACCCTTCACTGTAGCGTTGCTGACGACGGCTTTGCTGCTCTAGACTCTCCATCCTGCCCTGTGGTGGCTTTGGTTGCAGAGTTGCAAAAACATAAAAAGGGCCCTGGGGCTCGGGCCTCCACCACTTGCCCTGCAAAGGGATCCTCCACCAACCCCTTGCGCCTCCTTATAATCCGGCCCTGACTCCCACCTCAAAAATGTCCTTAGTCACTAATGTTGTTTTTCTCCCTTTTTTCAATAGATAAGCCCTTCTGCAAACTACAGTAAGGACATCCTCCCTGGCCCACACCCTGTGGTGCTAACCTCTCATGGGGGGGAGGATTTGGAAGAGGTGGTGGACCCTGGGGCAGAGTCGGACGAAGTGTTGGACGACCAGGAGGAGTCAGCCTGGGAGGAGGAGGTTGTGGAGACTTCCCTGTAGGAAGTGGTGGCTGAGGCAGAGGAGTTGGCGGATCCTCATGTTGGGAGTCTGACCGAGGAGGCAGAAGATACAGATTTTTTTGGTGAATGTCAGGGGGGCATTACTGAGCTTAAATTGTATGTTTTTCTAGACTCTCCTGTGATCCACTAGGCTTTTACACAATTCAAGGTTTAGCAAAGTGGAATAATTTAGCAAAGTGGAATAATAGTTTTGATAAAAAAGGACTAATAGTACAAGATCACACCGTAAAAGTATATTTAGTATGTTTAGTATATTTTGTGGGAGTAAATGGCTTACACTCCCATACAGCATTCCCCTCTTGGCTGTGGACATCTTTATTCTACATTTACAAATGCCAACATGTCACGTTAGTACATTTCAATATTGCAAGGTAGTGCTGCCTATGTAAGCACCTTACTAAAATCTTACTAAAATGCTGCTGCCCATAAGTTCACTGAAACATCAGATATGTTTTTGTATGGGAAAATGATCTGAAAGGTTATTGGTATTTTAAATGTAATATTGTTCAGGGACATCTTTTTTCCTCTAACGCGATTACAATATGACTAGAGCAGGAATACAGGAAGACAGAATTACTCTAATCTTTTCCTATACCTCTTTTGCTCGCATCTAAAATCAAATTAGTTTAGTGTGAGAGGTATTCAGTAAACGTAAGTCTAATATACTAATATGCTGCTGACATTAGATGTAATGTAATCAATAAACATAATAGACAGTGATTTTATCTAGGTACTTTGCAGCATGCTTTTTACCTAGCCTATCAATAGAGAGTGTTTAATTGCTACCTCTTTTCCTTAGAAATCGGGATGAAATATTTAATAAGTATTTTTACAGATGTAGAAAGGGTATTCTTTCACTTTTATTCTATATGACATTTAGAATCTCATTATTCAGCCATGAGTAAATAAGCACAAGAAAAATAGGTTAGAACCAAGAGGCAAAATAAAAATCCTGGGTAATACTTGAGTTCAAATGGAGGCAGACACTCTGGGTTCTTTTTTTTTCAGTGCAAAAGGAAAGTCCACTTGCAATGGAATTTTTTAAAGTGTTGCCTCAATCTGAAATCTGTTGCCATTTGAAATGTAAACCAAATCTGTACACCAAGAAGAGAGGTATGAGGTCTGTACACACAGAACACTGCTTCTGGGCATGTGTAATGCTGAGTGAGCTCACTCACCTCAGCAGCAGCCATAGCAGCAGTGTTCTGTGTGTACAGGGCTCACTTCTTTCTTCTACAGATGTGTGTACCTTACCAATGGCAACAGACTGCAGGTAATTAATACTGCTTCTAACACACATTTTCTAACAGGAAAAATAAAAGAAACTACTAGATCAGCTCAGCAACTTGAGGACATCATTTTGGCACAAAAAATATACACTTTTACAAATTCTTTAAAAAATGCGCTTACCTTTTAGGTATCAGTGGGTTTAAAGTGGACCAAAACCCCAAGGATTTTGACTATCCCCCCCCCCCCCCCGATCGCCAGCTTCAACTCACCTTACCGGGGTCCTCTTTTAGATTCCCGGGCCGATCCAGCTGGGTTTTGGTCGACTTTAAAATGTTACAATTTCTAATGGCTAGTTGAAGTGTGATATGTATGTAGTGAGGAAACAAGCTGTGTTTATTATCTAGTTCAGGGGTTCCCAACAAATATTATGTGTACCACTGGACAGTCTATCATATAGAGTACAACAGGCTTACATACTGATCTGTACCCCAACCTGATCTAGGGTAAAAAAAGCTGTACTGACTATCCAGGTAGAATTTGAGATTATTAAGAAAATGGGGGTTGGGGGTCATTATGTAAATGAACCCTATCAGGTCACATAATATTATGCTGAAAGCTTTATACAAATGGAGGTAAAATAGCAGTGGGATAAAGCCCCGGTTATGAAATCATCATCATTAGTAGAGATGAGCGAACTTTTGAAAAATTCGATTCGACTGATTCGCCGAATTTTCCGACAAAAATCGTTTCGACCCGAATAAATTCGCGATGAATCGCTATTAAAAACGGCTATTTCTGAGCCTCCTAGAGCCTCAATAGGGTTGCCTTGCTGTAACACGCACAGGATGCGTGCTGGGTTAGTTAAATAATACTTTGAATAAATATCACATGCAGATCAGAGGCATCGCTAATAGAATCGCAGAGCGGCACAATTGTAGAGAGTTGAAGTGGCATCACTATGAGGGGCAGGAGCCCAAACATTGCTTTAAAGAGACACTGGAGTTGGCAGCAGCAGGAGCCCAAAAATTGGATGAATCACACCCTGGAGTTGCAAGCAGCAGCAGGAGCCCAAACATTGGCTGAAAGAGACACTGGGGTTGGCTTCAGGAGCCCAAAAATTGGATGAATCACACCCTGGAGTTGCAAGCAGCAGCAGGAGCCCAAATATTACTTTAAAGAGACACTGGAGTTGGCTTCAGGAGCCCAAAAATTGGATGAATCACACCCTGGAGTTGGCAGCAGCAGCAGCAGGAGCCCAAAGATTACTTTATAGAGACACTGGAGTTGGCTTCAGGAGCCCAAAAATTGGATGAATCACACCCTGGAGTTGGCAGGAGTTGACAGCAGCAGCAGGAGCCCAAATATTACTTTAAAGAGACCCTGGGGTTGGCTTCAGGAGCCCAAAAATTGGATGAATCACACCCTGGAGTTGGCAGCAGCAGCAGCAGGAGCCCAAATATTACTTTAAAGAGACACTGGGGTTGGCTTCAGGAGCCCAAAAATTGGATGAATCACACCCTGGAGTTGGCAGCAGCAGCAGCAGGAGCCCAAATATACACTGGAGTTGGCTTCAGGAGCCCAAAAATTGGATGAATCACACCCTGGAGTTGGCAGAAGTTGGCAGCAGCAGCAGCAGGAGCCCAAACATTACTTTAAAGAGACACTGGGGTTGGCTTCAGGAGCCCAAAAATTGGATGAATCACACCCTGGAGTTGGCAGCAACAGGAGCCCAAATATTACTTTAAAGAGACACTGGGGTTGGCTTCAGGAGCCCAAAATTGGATGAATCACACCCTGGAGTTGGCAGCAGCAGGAGCCCAAACATTACTTTAAAGAGACACTGGGGTTGGCTTCAGGAGCCCAAAAATTGGATGAATCACACCCTGGAGTTGGCAGAAGTTGGCAGCAGCAGCAGGAGCCGAAACATTACTTTAAAGAGACACTGGGGTTGGCTTCAGGAGCCCAAAAATTGGATGAATCACACCCTGGAGTTGGCAGCAGCAGGAGCCCAAACATTACTTTAAAGAGACACTGGGGTTGGCTTCAGGAGCCCAAAAATTGGATGAATCACACCCTAGAGTTGGCAGCAGCAGGAGCCCAAATATTACTTTAAAGAGACACTGGGGTTGGCTTAAGGAGCCCAAAAATTGGATGATTCACACCCTGGAGTTGGCAGCAGCAGCAGCAGGAGCCCAAATATACACTGGAGTTGGCTTCAGGAGCCCAAAAATTGGATGAATCACACCCTGGAGTTGGCAGCAGCAGGAGCCCAAACATTACTTTAAGGAGACCCTGGGGTTGGCTTCAGGAGCCCAAAAATTGGATGAATCACACCCTGGAGTTGGCAGCAGCAGGAGCCCAAATATTACTTTAAAGAGACACTGGGGTTTGCTTCAGGAGCCCAAAAATTGGATAAATCACACCCTGGAGTTGGCAGCAGCAGGAGCCCAAATATACACTGGAGTTGGCTTCAGGAGCCCAAAAATTGGATGAATCACACCCTAGAGTTGGCAGAAGTTGGCAGCAGCAGCAGCAGGAGCCCAAACATTACTTTAAAGAGACACTGGGGTTGGCTTCAGGAGCCCAAAAATTGGATGAATCACACCCTGGAGTTGGCTGCAGCAGCAGCAGCAGCAGGAGCCCAAAGATTACTTTATAGAGACACTGGAGTTGGCTTCAGGAGCCCAAAAATTGGATGAATCACACCCTGGAGTTGGCAGGAGTTGACAGCAGCAGGAGCCCAAATATTACTTTAAAGAGACCCTGGGGTTGGCTTCAGGAGCCCAAAAATTGGATGAATCACACCCTGGAGTTGGCAGCAGCAGGAGCCCAAATATTACTTTAAAGAGACACTGGGGTTGGCTTCAGGAGCCCAAAAATTGGATGAATCACACCCCGGAGTTGGCAGCAGCAGCAGCAGCAGGAGCCCAAATATTACTTTAAAGAGACACTGGGGTTGGCTTCAGGAGCCCAAAAATTGGATGAATCACACCCTGGAGTTGGCAGCAGCAGCAGCAGGAGCCCAAATATACACTGGAGTTGGCTTCAGGAGCCCAAAAACTGGATGAATCACACCCTGGAGTTGGCAGAAGTTGGCAGCAGCAGCAGCAGGAGCCCAAACATTACTTTAAAGAGACACTGGGTTTGGCTTCAGGAACCCAAAAATTGGATGATTCACACCCTGGAGTTGGCAGCAGCAGCAGCAGGAGCCCAAATATACACTGGAGTTGGCTTCAGGAGCCCAAAAATTGGATGAATCACACCCCGGAGTTGGCAGCAGCAGCAGGAGCCCAAATATTACTTTAACCCTTTCGCTGCCAGCCTACCTGCAGCATTTGCCACTCCCTGTTGCCAGACGATGTTTCACTATTTTGCGCTACACATGTTCAACTGTCATTTTTGAAAGGATTTCCAGGGATTTCCCAGGAAAATTATATATTGTTTTTTTCAACAGAGTCTGGGCTTTAACATGAAATGTCTTGTTTGTATTTTTTAGGTGTATTCTCAATATTTTTGGGTGAAATGTGTGAAAAAAAATAAAAAAAAAATATTTTTTTACAATTTGTAGAGTTTTTTTGTAATAAAAAATGTAAGTTTGTCAATAAAATCTTATTGCGTGAGAAACCCCAATTTCTCCCGGTTACAGCGATACCACATATGTATAGGTAGACACCCTTTCCTGCCCAGAAGCCTTTTATAGCTGCTGGATGACAAATGGTTAATTAAAAAAAAAAATGACATAGGGTCCCCCTTCCCGGGGAGGGGGACCCCATTTTTTTTTGGATTTTTAAGGGTTAAAAACCCTTAAAAATCCAAAAAAAAAAATGACGTGGGGTCCCCCTTACCCAAAGTAACCAGCCCGGGACCAGCTATGGGGGCTTGTAGGCACAGAGTGGGGGGGCCAGCTTTGGTGGCCCCCCCACCCTGCAGCCTACGAGCCCACATAGCCTATGTGGGCCCGGGCTCTTCTGCCCCCCCCTGGCCTTTGGGGAGGAAGGTAATGGGGGTGCGGGGGTTAATGGCAAGTCACCCGCTAGGGCAGGTGACTTGCCACCCCCCCAGCCTTGTGAACTGGTATAAGGGGTCTCATGGACCCCTTACCAGCTCACAAAGGGTTAACTGTTAAAAAAAACCACCACACAATAATAAAAAGTATTTTATTAGAAAAAAAAAAATTTTTTTTTACTGTACTTACCTTCGATTGCAAGCTCTTGTCCCTCGCCGCTCAGCTGACAGATGCCGGTGATCGGCATACAGAGAAGGAGAAGGCAGGAGATCAGAGGATCTCCTGTCACCTCCTTCCCCAGCGCCGATCACCGGCATCTGAGAAGCTGAGAAAGCTGAAGCCCGTTCGGGGCCGGGATGACTTCAGGGGGCGGGGCTTAGAGGCATGATGGCGGCCGCCATCGAGAAGAAGAGAGGAGAGAGCCTCCCAGGCTCTCTCCTGAAGATCGGTAAGTCCTGGAGGGGGATCGGAGGCCCCCCAGGTGAAGAGGAGGGACAGGGGGAGCCAGCGCACACACAGGTAAGTGAATGTCATTTTTTTTTTTTTTTTTTACAGTTAGAAGCTGCTGCTGCAGAAGCGGGGGGGGCGGCCTATTCCGGGGGCTCTCCTGGAGCCATCCGACCCCCCACGGGGGATCGGATGGCACCAAATTAAAGAGGAGACCCGGCCGGATCCAACAAGGGGTCAGGTGAGTATTTTTTAGTTTTATTTTTTAAACTAGAAGCGAGGAAAGTCAAGCACATAACACCTACGGGCTTGGCACTTAAGGCCCAGCCAAGCCAGCACGTAGGTGTTATGGGCTTGGCAACAAAAGGGTTAAAGAGACACTGGAGTTGGCTTCAGGAGCCCAAAAATTGGATGATTCACACCCTGGAGTTGGCAGCAGCAGCAGCAGCAGGAACCCAAATATTACTTTAAAGAGACACTGGGGTTGGCTTCAGGAGGCCAAAAATTGGATGAATCACACCCTGGAGTTGGCAGCAGCAGCAGGAGGCCAAATATTACTTGAAAGAGACAATGGAGTTGGCTTCAGGAGCCCAAAAATTGGATGAATCACACCCTAGAGTTGGCAGAAGTTGGCAGCAGCAGCAGCAGGAGCCCAAACATTACTTTAAAGAGACACTGGGGTTGGCTTCAGGAGCCCAAAAATTGGATGAATCACACCCTGGAGTTGGCATGAGTTGACAGCAGCAGCAGCAGGAGCCCAAATATTACTTTAAAGAGACCCTGGGGTTGGCTTCAGGAGCCCAAAAATTGGATGAATCACACCCTGGAGTTGGCAGCAGCAGCAGCAGGAGCCCAAATATTACTTTAAAGAGACACTGGGGTTGGCTTCAGGAGCCCAAAAATTGGATGAATCACACCCCGGAGTTGGCAGCAGCAGCAGCAGGAGCCCAAATATTACTTTAAAGAGACACTAGGGTTGGCTTCAGGAGCCCAAAAATTGGATGAATCACACCCTGGAGTTGGCAGCAGCAGCAGCAGGAGCCCAAATATACACTGGAGTTGGCTTCAGGAGCCCAAAAATTGGATGAATCACACCCTGGAGTTTGCAGAAGTTGGCAGCAGCAGGAGCCCAAACATTACTTTAAAGAGACACTGGGGTTGGCTTCAGGAACCCAAAAATTGGATGATTCACACCCTGGAGTTGGCAGCAGCAGCAGCAGGAGCCCAAATATACACTGGAGTTGGCTTCAGGAGCCCAAAAATTGGATGAATCACACCCTGGAGTTGGCAGCAGCAGCAGCAGGAGCCCAAATATACACTGGAGTTGGCTTCAGGAGCCCAAAAATTGGATGAATCACACCCTGGAGTTGGCAGAAGTTGGCAGCAGCAGGAGCCCAAACATTACTTTAAAGAGACACTGGGGTTGGCTTCAGGAGCCCAAAAATTGGATGATTCACACCCTGGAGTTGGCAGCAGCAGCAGCAGGAGCCCAAATATACACTGGAGTTGGCTTCAGGAGCCCAAAAATTGGATGAATCACACCCTAGAGTTGGCAGCAGCAGCAGCAGGAGCCCAAATATTACTTTAAAGAGACACTGGAGTTGGCTTCAGGAGCCCAAAAATTGGATGATTCACACCCTGGAGTTGGCAGCAGCAGCAGGAGCCCAAATATTACTTTAAAGAGACACTGGGGTTGGCTTCAGGAGCCCAAGAATTGGATGAATCACACCCTGGAGTTGGCAGCAGCAGCAGGAGGCCAAATATTACTTTATAGAGACAATGGAGTTGGCTTCAGGAGCCCAAAAATTGGATGATTCACACCCTGGAGTTGGCAGCAGCAGCAGCAGCAGGAGCCCAAATATTACTTTAAAGAGACACTGGGGTTGGCTTCAGGAGCCCAAGAATTGGATGATTCACACCCTGGAGTTGGCAGCAGCAGCAGCAGGAGCCTAAAAATTGGCCTAAAGACATAAATATGTTTTGCACCATTTGGAAAGTGTAAAACGTGGCACCATGCTGAATCTAGTCGCATGCATCAGGCATTGGTGGGTGGAAATCCTGGCTGATCCATCCCTGATTCATTTTGACAAAGGTGAGTCTCTCCACATTTTTAGTTGACAGACGAGTTCTCCTCGCCGTAACTATGGCCCCCGCCGCACTAAATACCCGCTCAGATGGCACGCTACTTGCCGGGCAGGACAGCTTTTCCAGGGCAAACTCTGCTAGTTGCGGCCACAAATCAAGTTTGGCTGCCCAGAAGTCCAGCGGATCCTCAAGGTGTGTTGGCATGGTCATGTCAAAGTATGACATGACCTGCTGGTTGAGGTCCTGCTCCAGGTCTTCCTGCTGCTCATGAGTAGCCTCACTATGCGGGTGTAGAAAGCTACTCATTAGCGACTGAAGACTGAGGCTGCTACTGCTGATGGAGCTGCTGCTGCTGCTCCTGCCAACCCCCCCAGCGGCCATGGCAGTGGAAGGTGAGCACAGAGGTCCCCTCGAGTCAGACCTGCGAGAGTATGGACCATGGCGCAGATAGGCATCGGCCAACTGCCTACGTAGAATGTCTTTGTAGTAGTTCAGTTTGTCCTCCCTCTCGGTGGGTTTAAAAAATGCCCCCATTTTGTGCCGGAAGCGAGGGTCCAATAAGGTGGACAGCCAGAAGTCATCCTGCCGACAGATGGAAACAATTCTGGGGTCACTACGCAAGCACGTGAGCATGCTTCGTGCCATTTGCGCAAGTGACTCGGATGGACTACCTGTCTCCATCTCCACTGCATACTGCCACGGTGTGCCCGGGTCCTCTGTCTCGCCTTCCTTAAAAACCTCTAGCTCCTCTGGCTGCTCCTGCTCCTCCTCTCCTGTCCGCTGACTAGATAAACCAGCCATTTCGCCAAGCCTAAACTGTGTTTCGCTGGGCAACTCCTCCTCTTCCTCCTCCTCCTCCAGTTCACCTCCAACGGGGTTCATGTGGCCGTAAGATGTAAACGCCATGTCTCCAGTGCCCTGACCAGCCATGGTTTCCAACATGTGCTGTAGTACATGAAGCAGTGGAATCACGTCGTTCATCCCGTAATCCTGCCGACTGACAAATAAAGTGGCTTCCTCAAAGGGCCTGAGCAAACGGCAGGTGTCACGTATGAGCTGCCACTGGTTGACATTGAAGTTACACAGGGGAGTCCCCCTACCTGCTTGGATCATCAGGAAATCCGTGATGGCTTTTCTCTGTTCATATAATCGGTCCAACATGTGAAGGGTGGAATTCCAACGGGTGGAAACATCGCAAATCAGACTATGTTGGGGGATACCATTCTGACGCTGTAGCTCAAGAAGGGTGTGTTTGGCGGTGTAGGAGTGGCTGAAGTGCATGCAAAGTTTCCTTGAAGTTGTTAGGATGTCTTGCAGATGGGGGGAACACTTCAGAAACCGCTTGACAACCAGATTGAAGACGTGAGCCATGCAGGGGGCATGGGTCAGGTTTCCTTGGCGCAGCGCAGACAAAATGTTCTTCCCATTGTCGGTAACCATGATTCCCATTTTAAGTTTTCTCGGAGTAAGCCATGTTTGGATTTCCTAATGAATACATTTAAGCAGTTCCTCCCCTGTGTGACTCCGTTCGCCAAGACAAACCATGTGAAGCACTGCTGACACCTCTGTACCCTGCACACATGGTAGACTGGAGGGGTACTGAGACTTGAGCCTACAGTGGAGGGTGAGGAGATGGCGGAGGATGAGGAGGCCGAGTCGCACGGTGTCACAGGCCCAACGGGCAGGGAGCGCGGAGGCCGAAGCGGCGTGACCTGTCCAAGTTGCTGCTGCTGCTGCAAAGGGACCACATTCACCCAGTGGGCCGTAAACGACATGTACTGTCCCTGACCGTAGTTACAGCTCCAGATGTCGGCGCTGCCATGCACTTTGCTACACACCGACAGGCTCAAGGACTGGCCCACCTTCTGTTCAACAAAAGTGTGCAGCGCTGGTACTGCCTTCTTGGCAAAGAAATGACGGCTTGGGACTCTCCACCTCGGCTCGGCACAAGCCATCAGTTCTCTGAAAGGTGCAGATTCCACCACCTGAAAAGGGAGCGACTGCAGCACCAGCAACTTGGACAGGAGCACATTCAGCTTCTGCGCCGTAGGATGAGTGGGCGCATACTGCTGTCTCTTGGACATGGCTTCGCTGATGGATTGCTGGCGGGATGCATGACTTGGAGGAGGAGGAGGAGCAGGAGCGACAGAGGATGGGTATGACGCACAGCTGCCTTCGGCTGAGGTGCTGGAGCCTTGGCTGGCAGAAATTGGGAGCGGCGTGCCACTCGGTGAGGAAGCAGTCTGGCCCACCTCTCCGGGGCCTAGGTTCTCCCAGGCCGCTTTATGGTGACGCTGCATATGTTGACGCAGGGCCGTGGTGCCAACATTTGGACCCTGGCCATGCTTCACCTTCTGCCTACATATCTTGCATGTGGCCATGTTACCCTCCTGCGGATGCTTCAGGAAAAACTGCCACACTGCCGAGTAGCTACTTTTTCCACCAACAGGCCTCACTGATTCGCTGCTGCTGTTGCCAACTCCAGGAACCCCTGCCCCACTACCTCCCGATAAGGTAGCCTGCTACGGCCCCGGCCCCGTTTGGCTCCAGGCTTTACAATTGTGCCCCCATGCTGCCTGCCAGCCATGCTGCTGCCACCTTGCTGCCTAAGCTGCTGACTCCGGGGCAACCTGCGCCCCTCTTCTCCTGATGATGACGATGAAGCCCCTTCATCACCCGGCTCCCAAGTGCGATCGGCTTCATCGTCATCATCATTATCGCCGAGTTGTGGCTGTACGTCACTGATGTTCGTGGATTCGTCAACAGTGTCTGGCGCAGGAGCTGGAACGCTCGCAGCACCCACGACACTGTCCACTTCACTACTTGTCTGCCTAGCTAAAGAAGCCACCTCCATTTCTTGGCTGGGCAGTAGCTGCTGACTGTCCTCTATCTGATCGTCCTCCTCACTAAAGAGAGGAGCTGAACCCAAAGCATAGGATACGTCGCTGGGGGAGGGAACGGCGTAGGACAGAGGCAATGGGAGGACAGGGACTGCTCTCGGGGCATGCCAACTCAGGGTTGTGTCAGAGGAACCTACCGACCCTAGACTGGGGGTCTCAGACGTAAGTTGTGATGATGTTGTTGATGAGCGCGTCAACCATTCAACCACGGCAGATGCGTTACTGGTGGAGACCCGACCGCTAGCAGATACTGGCAGATTAGGTCTCTCAGCGTGACTCCTGCTGCTACTGGCCCCCAGTCTGCTGCGAGCTCTGCCTGCGGAATCTTGGCCTCTGCCACTCCTCTTTTCACTTCCAGGCACTTGTCTGCCCGACATAGTCTAACTGGCGTGGTAGTAGGTGATATTTTAAGAACCCCCAGGCAGCGGTGGGTCTATATGAAACAGAATATAATGCACACCAAAAGTGAGCAGTAACACTCAGCCTCCAACAGGCCTGCCTAGTGTAAATAAGAGAGCTGCTTAGTGTAAATAAAGAGGGGTATGCTATGTTACAGAATGGGATGCCCCAAAAACCAGCAGTGCACCTGGCAGGCAGCAGTAAAAGTGTCTTTATCAGGCCTAATTTCAATTATAATAAGTGCAAATGGTTATATGGTCTTAAATAGGGGCTTCTGTAGTCACAGAATGGGATGCCCTAAAAACCCAGCAGTGAACCTGGGACAAGTAGTGCTATGCACAGCAAAAGTGTCTTTATCAGGCTTAATTTCCATTAGAATAAGTGCAAATGGTTATATGGTGTTAAACAGAGGCTGCTGTAGTCACAGAATGGGATGCCCTAAAAACCCAGCAGTGAACCTGGGACAAGTAGTGCTATGCACAGCAAAAGTGTCTTTATCAGGCCTAATTTCAATTATAATAAGTGCAAATGGTTATATGGTGTTAAACAGAGGCTGCTGTAGTCACAGAATGGGATGCCCTAAAAACCCAGCAGTGAACCTGGGACAAGTAGTGCTATGAACAGCAAAAGTGTCTTTATCGGGCCTAATTTCAATTAGAATAAGTGCAAATGGTTATATGGTGTTAAACAGAGGCTGCTGTAGTCACAGAATGGGATGCCCTAAAAACCCAGCAGTGAACCTGGGACAAGTAGTGCTATGAACAGCAAAAGTGTCTTTATCATGCCTAATTTCAATTATAATAAGTGCAAATGGTTATATGGTCTTAAACAGAGGCTGCTGTAGTCACAGAATGGGATGCCCTAAAAACCCAGCAGTGAACCTGGGACAAGTAGTGATATGCACAGCAAAAGTGTCTTTATCAGGCCTAATTTCAATTATAATAAGTGCAAATGGTTATATGGTCTTAAACAGAGGCTGCTGTAGTCACAGAATGGGATGCCCTAAAAACCCAGCAGTGAACCTGGGACAAGTAGTGCTATGCACAGCAAAAGTGTCTTTATCAGGCCTAATTTCAATTAGAATAAGTGCAAATGGTTATATGGTGTTAAACAGAGGCTGCTGTAGTCACAGAATGGGATGCCCTAAAAACCCAGCAGTGAACCTGGGACAAGTAGTGCTATGAACAGCAAAAGTGTCTTTATCGGGCCTAATTTCAATTATAATAAGTGCAAATGGTTATATGGTCTTAAACAGAGGCTGCTGTAGTCACAGAATGGGATGCCCTAAAAACCCAGCAGTGAACCTGGGACAAGTAGTGCTATGCACAGCAAAAGTGTCTTTATCAGGCCTAATTTCAATTATAATAAGTGCAAATGGTTATATGGTCTTAAACAGAGGCTGCTGTAGTCACAGAATGGGATGCCCTAAAAACCCAGCAGTGAACCTGGGACAAGTAGTGCTATGAACAGCAAAAGTGTCTTTATCAGGCCTAATTTCAATTATAATAAGTGCAAATGGTTATATGGTCTTAAACAGAGGCTGCTGTAGTCACAGAATGGGATGCCCTAAAAACCAGCAGTAAGTACACCTGGCAGGGTCCAGTAGTGCTATGAACAGCAAAAGTGTCTTTATCAGGCCTAATTTCAATTAGAATAAGTGCAAATGGTTATATGGTCTTAAACAGAGGCTGGTGTAGTCACAGAATGGGATGCCTCACAGCAGACTTAAGATCAGTTCAGTATATATGCACAGTTAGTTAGTATAAGCAGCCTGAAAACGCTAACAAAGCCTGTCAGCCAGCTAGTAACACTCAAGCTGGATGAAAAAAAAAAAAAATCTCCCTGTAACAGCCTCCGATTTTTCCTACCTTTCCCTGTTTTTCGCTGACTTTCTGTCTGTCTCCTGTCTGTCTCCTGCCTGTCTCCAGCCTGTCCCTGTCTGTCCCTGCCTGTCTAACTGCCTCTCTCTCTCACTACAACGTTCTGTCTCTCACGAATGCAATAGAGAAATGAGGAAGGAAAAGCAAGATGGCCGACTTAAATAGCGCTGTGACGTCACCGGGCTTGCTGGCTGCTGATAGGCTGCATGTGACTGCCCCAGCTTGCACTGGCGTGGGATAGATGTCCAGACATGTCCCATCCGCCATCTTAGAATGCCTGTAAATGTAAATGAATGGATGTTAAAGGAAAACTTTGAGCGATCGAATCGCGGGGAAATTCGGATTCGATCCGAATCGAATTTTTCCTGAAATTCGGATCGAATCCGGGTTAGTCCGGATCGATTCGCTCATCCCTAATCATTAGTTATGAGTCGAATATGCTTCAGTTTGTTTTCAGAGCGATTTGGCCAAATGATTTTAAGTAGCCCTCCTTCCAAGGCCAAGAACACCACCCACCAGACATATATGGGTTGGTATCACCTGGTCTTAGAAGGCTCTGACCAGGCTTTGCCCATGAATGTTTGTCCACCACATAGGTCTGTTGCTCATCCTGATGTTCCTCAGTAATGTATAGAAGGTAATTGATGGCTTTCTTTTATTTACTATGCGCAAATTATTTTTTTTGCAAAAGGTGGTGACACCCATATATTGGACATTGCAAGCTATAAACATAATGAAAGTTACTATCGAAAAGGTTTTAAGCCCCCTTTACACCTGAGCGCTTGGTTTCAATAGCAACAATCCTGACAATCCTGATTGCCCCACACATCGCCATCAGAGCGCTGCCCATAGCTACCTATGCACCCATATATACCCATGTATATTGGCATTTAGCGATTGCGGGGCAATTCCAAAGCCCAGCATACAGCGTTTTTCCGTGATTGTGCTTGCAGTTGCTCAATAGGAAATAGTGATCGCAAACGAAATGACGGTAAAAATGCCCGCAAATTGGGGGTGCACAGGCGAAAAATAGTGCAATAGTGATAACTGCTATTGCAGTGCGGCACCTGGGTGTAAAGCCGCCCTTACTGTCAAATAAATATTTACTTTTAGAACAATTCCCAAAAACAAGAGAACAAAATTCTCTTTTCTATAGAAACCAACTATGTGTAAGCATGTAGTAATGTAGTCACCTTACTCCCCGGGGCATTCCGATTTGTGAAGTCCTGCTGTGTTGTTAACCCCCCCGGCGCACTCTTACCTGGCTCGCCTGGCACATGGCATGCATGGTACAGTTGCTGCAGTGAAGGGCCACACATGAACTGCGGGAGTGTCAGCAGTTATTCCAAGGATGCCAGGATTCCATGGAGAAAAAAAAAAAGGACAGGGGGGTTCTCCTGAGTACCTGGGGGGATTAGTGTGGAGGGTAAGCATGCAATAGGTTAGGATTCCCCCCCGCTGCAGTATGTTTCTTTATGCCTTACCCAGATCTAATGAGTTATCCAGTGCTGCTCCCTTGCCAGTATTTTCAGCGCTTTCTGTACAGGCAACATAAGAACATCCGTAGAGGAGCTGGAGATGTGACAGCGAACGACTGCATTGGATTTCGGGGTGAGGGAAGAAGCCTGTCCAGGATATGCTGTTGCTTGTCCACTGAGATGGGAGGCTAGGGTTGCTGCTGTTCCCTTATGCCAGGTTCTAAAACAAGGCTCATATGCTGTACATTAATATGCGCAGCATACAGCACTGATTGGACGAGAGCCTGTGCAATATGCCATAGGACTGGGGGAAAGGTGAGTTTCTGGGGCAAACTGAGAGGCTTCATACACTGGGGCATCCCAAAATCAAGATGACGCCAAGGCAAGGACCAAAGCCCTGGATACTCAACATCCCATGTTTGGGTCCTCTTTAAGTAAAAAAAGGAGCATTGAACTGTATTAGAAACATGCTCATGCAAACTTGCCCACCCTAGCACCACTCTCTGCTCCCTACCATGCATAAAAATCACCTGCCTGGCACCAGCCCTGAGCTTGAGTGACTGTAGTAACCAAATCAGTGTAGCAAGGGCGTCTGCAATAGGATCTGGTGGCCAGCACCAAGCAGGTGAGTCCTTTTTTTAGCTCTGGGAGGGTGGTGAGAGAGGAGGGGGTGGGATTTTGTCCAAACAGGGAGGCTGATTCATTAATAGCGACAGATAGCGACTGTTGAGCGACTGTAGCGGTATTTTGACAGCGACCGCTAGTAGTCGCTGTGCTTGGCCATTGTTCGGTGGATGATAGCGTGCCATAATGTTGAATACAAGATGCTGAGTTGCTATTTGACAGGTTCGCTGTTGTATGGGAGCGCATGATAGCGACTGGACATAGCGACCGGCACCCACCATATTCAATAAAAAAATCAGCCTTAAAAATTCCTAGCGCTGTGAAATGCATGTTTAAATCCCAGAGCGCAGTAGGCGATGTGTTAAAAGTAGTTTTTTACCCCCCTATCCTCCCAAAAAAAAAAAATGGAAT
The DNA here is from genome assembly GCA_027917425.1 of Gastrophryne carolinensis. NCBI lineage: Eukaryota > Metazoa > Chordata > Amphibia > Anura > Microhylidae > Gastrophryne > Gastrophryne carolinensis. Next base: position 222,207,615 of record CM051239.1, on the reverse strand, counting down.
GATTTTGAAATAATATTCAAACCTGAATAGTTTAAAATCAGACCTGTAATATCAATTCTGCAAAAAAAATTTTTTTTTAAAAATCCCCAAAAAATACATTTTCAAAGGAAGAAGTGTTCACAGATTTATTTTTTGAAATGTAAAAAATATATATATATTAAAAAATAATTATTAATTAAAATACATTCTGCCATTGAAATGCATTGGAGAGTGCCAGGTAGCGAGAGGTCATAGCTGTCGCTGTTCAAGGATGTTAGCTGGCGCTGTGGGATGAGGCTGGGATAATGATGAATGAGTTGCTAGGTGGCGCTATCTCAGTCGCTAAGCAGTATCGGCTTGATAAATGTGTGATTGTGGAGGGGAGCCGGCGTTCTAGTTGCGGTACCTGGCTTTACTGGCCGGCTCCCCAGTCGCTATCTGTCGCTATTCCTTGATAAATAAGGCCCATAGATTTAAAAATTGGCCTACTTAAAAGTGCCTTGTGGTGCCTGCCTGAATATTTGGTACAATCAAGGTACAAAATAAGGAGGGCCCTAATTTTATACCTTTAAAAGCTTTAGTTCTTTCACTGCGTCTCACCGGTCATTATAACTGTTTTTCATTAAAGCATACCTCTAGTGTCTACAAGTCTTAAGTTATTTCAGAGTAAGCATGGGGGAGCTACAGTGATTGGGAGATAAACGCATTACCCACAATACCTTACAGAGCTGTAGCCAAGGATACAGGATACAGGACAAGACATCTGGAAGGGTAAACAACTCAAAGGGAACAGGAGCATTCTTTGTTCTTCAAGTCCAGTCATGGGGTAACATGGGGGGACACAAAAACAAAAGACCCTTACCTCATCTGCGGTCCAGCGTCATTCTACGGGGGATGTGCGGACGTTACACAGATGGGCACAAAGCGGAATCCCCTGCAATGTGCACACTCCTGCCTGCCCATTCACTTAAATCAGCAGGCAGGTGCGTGCACAGAGCTGGGGGTAGCCCCTTTGTGCTTTCTGCACATTCTGCTAAGATAGCAGTGCCCAGGAGCCATCTTTTTTTTACCCCCCCCCCCCCCCCTGTCTTGCATCCGCACTAGGGGAGTGATCTGAAAAAAAATCACAGCATCAAAGCTACAAAAATAGCTTTGAACCCAGTTAGGTCCACCAAGGTCATGCTACTATAGTCCACTGTTGGAACAAAATGAAAGAGAAAACCAAACTAGCTCCGAGCCCACACTGCATCTCTGTGCTGCAGGCAAATTCCCGCTAAGTCTTTAGCTATAGCGCATTCCCCTAGGGAGAAACTTATGGAGTGTTTGTGTACATGGAGAGGGGGGCTTCCAAATGGATCTGTGTATTGGTGTAGGTGGGGGGGGAGGACTCATGGAGTATGTGTGCATGGTGGGGAGCTGCCAATTATTTTCTGTGTGTAGGGCGGGGTGGACTTTTAGAGTCCAAGGTAGGGCAATTCTCTATCCACAGGGCATCTCGGTTTGAGATGCTTTGCAGTGAGAACCTCCCTTGAATTGCCAAAATACGCAACTTACCATGAATCCCATGGCTTCTCGCGGGTAATGAGCACTCTGGCAGACAGCCATTCAGATGGGTGAGGGAGTGTGCACATCAGCCAGGGGATGCAGCCCTGCTCCATATGCCACCATCCTCTGTTGTTCTATGACTACTATGTCATGCATAAATATGCAAGGGAGAGAGCGATGATTGGTCGTGAGCCCTTGCATGCATTATGCTGTCACCAGTGAGGTGAGAATACAAGTGATCCCAGGGAATTTCACACAGCAGTACATCCCAAATTGGAATGTCTCAGGGACGGCTGCTTTAAAATGGGGGGCTCATATTTTTTAACTCAACTAACAACTTACAGTATCAAGACCATGGTGTTGCACATGATACCTCATACTTTTATACATGTCTTTGGTATGGCTGTTTGCTGAAGTGCTGTGATATTTACTCACCAGTAATTTATATACACCTCCCATGATAGCTACTGAGCTGTCTCTCAGAGGTCATCCAGTCTGTGGTTGCCAGGCATTCACTCTGGCTGGATATTATAAATGTAAAGCTTTGGCTTTTAATCCCAGAAGCTGCAGCAACATGAATAGGTTTTAACCCCAGTGACATAAAGAGATCTTATTATTTGTTGTAATAACTACTACATTGCTTTAGAACTAAATTGTTAACATCTGTTTCTGCACAGTTTACACAGCTTACAGCCAGCCTCCTAGGTTACATTTGGAGAGCTGCAGTTACAGTATCTACATAACACAGTGGATCCTGGGTAAAAGTGACCGGGATAAAGCCATTTCAAAATGCATACTTAACGGGTAACACTGCAGGATTTGGGGGCATCTTTTTGAGCTTTTCATAGAAGTTTTCATAGTCCCAAAGATAAATTGTGCCTTTTTTCCATTTCATATTTTTGAAACTGTTTAGCATATGCAAAGAGCTAGCTTTAAGTAACAGAATAAAGGAAAGGGAAGGCAATAATAACTATATACAAGGGTCTAAATCTCAGTACCCGATCACTCTGCTAATTAGCATGTCATGTATATACACTGCAGTGTACAGGTCCAAATTTAGTGTGGTGGAAGCCAATGGGCAGAAAGTCTAGTGGGGGCCCTCAGAATGCCTTCAATTCCTTGCATGATACAAACACACACTGACACACACAGACACACACATACTGAAGCACACATCTCGCTGTCACTCACACAAACATACACACAACACTGTTCCTACCCATATTGTTTGTCATTGTCACACACTGTCATCCTCCAGTCATCCTCCATCCATCCAGTGCAGGGAGGGCGGTGGCCATCTTTCTGTAGTCTTCAAACAAATGTTTCTATAGGCATACATATGCCTTCATATATGGAGATGGCCATTTTGCCCTAGTCCATGGGTATCGTCAGTTTCGCCTGGTGGCTTGGGTAAAAGCTCCCACTGAAAGAATTTTCTAAATTTATGGTACTAGTGGTGGAGGCCCTCTGGCTTTATCAAGTGGCGGAGGCCCCTGGGCCCAAGCCCCTCAGGCCCTGCCTGTAATCCGGCCCTGGCAGTGTATATATGCTCCCCATCGCTGACCCTCCTGGCTACTCCGAGGGAAGGGAAGCATGCTGAAGTCAGTTTGGATTTACCTTTCAATTACAGCCTATATACAAAAACATCTAAAATCTTAAAAATACCTGCTGCCACAACCGAGTTGAAAATACACATTAGTGGTAGATTTACTGAGGCTTCCACTGCAGTAATTAAACATATATTTTCATATCTGTTGTAGTTTACTGAATGTTACTGTGTTCTTGGTACAATATTTCAGAATTTATAGCCCTGCCTTTAGTTTTTCCCAGGGCCATACTAAAACCAATGTCAACACTCATTTACTACCAAATAGGTGCTGGATTGCATTGGGATAGTCTTGGGGGGCATTCAGATTGCTAGAGCCTCCCCTTAAACCACTCAGCTGCACTGTCTTCCTCCAGTATAATGTGGTCCTTCAATTCATTGCTGGAAGCCAATCGCGGGCCACCTTTCATGGGAGGATCATGATGCAGGTGAGCAAAACTGTGCATTTTGGGGGGATCTGGACACCCCCAAACCTGTCCCAGTGTGGTCCAGCACCTATTTGGTAGAAAATGGGTGTTGGTCAACACCCACCCACCTTCTCACTCACTAACTTATCCACCTACTAGGAGCTTTCTACTAAGTGCTTCCTCCCTCTCCAGCCACTGTTTCCTTCTTCTCCTTAATGTCATGCCCCAGCTCATCTGCACCCCCGTGATATTCCTTCCTGCCCTCCATTATCCCTCTAATTCTGGGGTGCTTCCTTTATTCTCTTCCTCCCCATTGCCCTTTTAATCTCTTCCATTGCCACTGCCCACTATGTGCTGCCTTCCGCAACTCTCCATTCCATCGTAATGCACCGGATATCTACCTAATGAATTAGTAAAAAGTTAAAAAGAACACACATTTTGAGATGCCCCAGTGTGTGAAACCCCCAATGATCAGTCCAAACCTTCTATTTCCTGCAATCCCACGGAGCATGCACAGGACACAGTGCATTCCCTACTCACCTTTTGTGAATTACAGGTACACAGAGCAGCAGAGAATGATTGGCCAGTGGCCCAGACATGCGCCCTGGGAAGAAGGGAAGGGTGTTTACGGGTGTTCCCAGGGGATACACACATCAGGGCATCCCAATTTGCCAGAAAGAACAAAACCCAAGATAGCATAGCAGTGTACTGCCGTGATGTTACCAGGCCAAGCACAGGACAGCAGGGCCAATTTTTTACCCCATTTTAAGCACCATTGGTGCTTATTACTAAATCCTTCAAATTATTTCAAGAAACAGCCATATTTATTAAGCGTCAGTGCTACACACCTCCAGTTTTTTGGCCTCAGGGGCACTTAGCATGAGACTTAAGAAAGCAAAAAACGAACAGCAGTGACGATGCAGCTGCCAGCTAGCATCTTATTTAACATGATGCCGCCCTGGGTGCTCAGGTTGAAGCAGTGCTAGATGAAATCTGGCACTGTAGCTTAAGATCCCATAGACCACAATGGGCAGAACTGGATTGTAGTGTTTAATGCTTGTAATTAATATTAACCACAATAACTGAAATGCAACCTAAACGCACTGTAAAGTTTGTGCCCTTTGTCCCCAGCAGTGATTTCATGTAACTGTAATGATGAAACATCAGCTCCAGAAAAATACAGCGCCAAATATTTCAAGGAACGGCATTACAAAGTTGCACTCACTGGCGCTGGGATCAGCTGGAGGGTCCAATACATAAAATTTAGTAAATTAGTAGCATTCAGCAACTGCTAGCACCATTGTAGTACACACACCTGATAAGACAATGCTAAATGGTGCAAATCATAAATAAGGCCCTTAGTTTCCCCCTTACAGAGGATCTAGTGTGAGACTTATGCAATTTTAGCATTAATATTAAAACCCCAAAGCTGAATAATCCAGACACCCATTTTTTGGAAAACAGTCAATAGCCAAGGTGGTTTGGAATAAAAATGGCCCAGCACTCAATGCAAATTTCAGCACGGCCTTGGCATGCTTGTCTAAGACTTCCTTTACCAAACTCATTGCCCCAAATAAAAGGCCGTGCACCTTGAGACCTATGCTAGAGCAACATTTAGGTTTTTGGTGCTTTGAACATTGCTCGTCTGCTACTGAGCTCTCAGGAGCAATCTCCATCTCATTGCATCCCCCTCACAAGTCCCAGAAACCCATCCCAGAACCTGGGGTTTTCACTATCACATGTTTTGATCCATACCATTCCGCCATTCACCTGATGTACATTCCTCGCTGAAGTTCCTGTGGCACAGCTCTGTTCCAGTCAGCTTCTTTAGCAATTCCTATATATATACTCTCACCCTTTATAATCCTCTATGGCTGTGCGTGGTCATGCCAGCCATTCAGTTACAGCTGAAGACCTAGAAGGAAGCAAAAGATGCCAGCCGCATATTTCTTTTAAAACCTTACCATAATGTTCTATTTCTATCCTGTCAGTAGTAAGACAGGCTCAGGGCAATGATCTTCACAGACAGAAAATGCATAAACACAATTTTTATAGAAACCATCATGGCCACAATTTATAACATTAGTTTCAGTGGCGGATTTAAGTTCTTTACTGTCCTTATTTGCCCAGACAGGGAAGGCGCCAACACAGAGCAAACCTGGGCAATTGCCAGGGGCCCTGGCATTTTCAGGGGCCCACTCAGGCTCACACGTGGCCATGGTATCTGAAGGTGTCGAGAACCATGTGACAACTGCTAGCGATGAAGTCTTTAGTGGCAGCGGAGCAAGAAGTAAAGGCTGATGGGTGCTTGGTGGCAATAGAGAATGCAACAAGGGCTAGAGGACAATTGGTGGCTATAGGGAAGGCAATAAGGACTGGAGGGCGATCAGCAGCAGAAGATGGCCCATTTGTGGCAGCGGAGCTGAAAGGTGACATCATGTGACACACTGCTTTGGGGCCCACTAAGACTCTCCTGCCCAAGGGTCCCCACAAACCTATAGCCGGCCCTGTGCCCAGATCTGAAAGACACTGCACTGCACATTTTATAATTGACCTATATTTCACAGTTTGGTTGCTTTCTTTCACTTTTTATATGGGTTAGTGAGGTGGGGGACGTTTCTTTTGTCTGGGGTGGGGAAATGGGGGGTGGATGTGTGGGGGTATATATGTTTTTTTTTAATTACTGAGGTAGCACTTTAGGCTTGGTAGAGGGACTCCCTAAACATGTGAAGCTATTTACCTAATGAGGAGGTATCCTCAAAGAGGAGGAAGGGATTTTGACAACAGAGATGGAGATGGAGAAAGGAACGTCATGTCCTGTATGTATAGAAATATATAATATAATTCCCAGGATTTCCAGTATTCAATTGTTGAGATCAGCCCAGGATGGAAGGACAACTGTAAGATGACATACATGAACCTTGTGCTGAATAGTGGAGTAGCAACGCTATAGTCTGTGGTCTGTTTTCTGTTTTCCAATGTCCGTAGAAAGACAGCAAGAATCTCAGGGACCATAGCACTACGAAATCCATACATTTTAAGGAAATGGTATGTATGCTAAAAGTTGTTGTTCATTTCCAGAGATCTAAAGTATCATCCCAGTGTTATAAAAATTGGTTCTAGATTTTGTTTGCTTGTTTAAATAGCTTCGACCATACATACCTTTTCTTGGTTAGTAGAAGATTTAAGTGGAAGGGGCACCTTTGTAAAGTCAGGCATATACTGCATTTACAATGTGTTTCCCTTATGACATGTTTTTTGCTTTGAGAACTTTAACAGTGAGGCATTTTTGCTTTTTTCTGTGAGTATTCCGTGCATGTGTGTATGTGTGAAAGAGGTTGTGTCATCATGACATATGCGACCCTAAAAACCAAAGATTCTATATTTGTCACTCTTTTCAAGCGTCCTGTGCTAGTAATTACATACTTTTCTATTTTCTTTGAAAATAGAATCTGCAGCATAGTAGAAATATACAATTTCATGGTTCAGTAGCATTTCATGTGTGAAAATAAATATCCTCACTCTAATTTTTCATCTTTTTCAAACTGTGGCAATTCAGCTGATAACCCAGTTTCTTGGAACCTTCAAAAGGGAATCAACTCACTTATGTGGAACAGAACAAACAAGAGCTTAAAGTATAATGTTATTTTAGAGAACTCCGGAGGCAGACCCTTTTCTCTATTTGTTGTTTACTAAATATTTTATACTGGATGCAGTAAACTATTTGTATGTTAAAACGCCATGCAAAGTGTAGATGTTGAACTTATTATAAGATGACAACAAACCTTTTTCCGTTAGTGTTTACATAGACGCACAGCATCTTTGTTTTTAGTATTTGAGCTTTTCCTAAACTGGGTTTCAGGGTGACACATTTTTGCATACTCTGATGTGGAGAGTTACGATGAAATCAGGAGAAACTGTTTAAAGTGGATCTCCATTCAGAAAAAATAAAGAATAGTATATTGCTCCTTTACCCCCCCACCCCTCGATGATCACTAGTGTATGCTGTTAAGAAGGCTTAATCCCTTGCAGGTGTTGAGGAATATATTTGCAGATGTTGCACACAATATTTTATCTGTTTCAAAACAAAATTTTAGAATGTGATACAGGGGTTTATTTACTAACTCCACGCAGCGAAATGGGTGTTTTTAGTGACAGCCATGCCATCAGAAAGTCATATTTATGAGGCAAAAAATGTTTAGCGCCTCTCCTAGTGCCATGTAGTGTTCTATGTATCAGGAGCGCCAGGTGTTTTGTTAGCGCCTGCGTTGTGTTCCCCACAGTGCCACATCACATCAGACGCTCAGTGTCATTCCACCATAAACAAAAATACGTTTTTTTGTTGGGTATAGGTAAAGCCCAACTATCTAGCAAATGCCTCTGGGTTCGACCTCGCCATATATTATCCCAAATTATACTCTAACATTAAAATTCATCAATATTTATTTGGTATTCAATTTAAAAGAATTTGCATGAAACATGGCGTTCAAAAATCAAATATTGCATTCACAGATTCATTTGGCAAATACACAACATAGTGTATCCATATTCAATTTCTTATATTGATATATCACTTTTTAGCAGCCCAATTTCAGATGCCTTATAAATTAATTGCAGTTACAGTGGGTATTGGCGTGATTGCAGTTATACTGGGTTTGGCAGACTAGTTGGTGAGGGACAGACACACAGCACCCTCTTATCTGTTTTTTTGTGTCATTACACCATAGACTTAAATTTGCCATTCCAGTCCCATTTATTCGGTGACTTCAGGTTAGCCTATTTTAATTTTTTTGCTCAGTCAAGTGACAAGGGATCCCTGACCTGTTCAGAATGTTTTTTTATTCATTATTGTACTTAGGTTACCCACGACTAATCATGTGTCATTTGTATGTTCCCAATGTCATTCCATGTGTATTTGCTTGGTCACTGTACAGACATCCCCAGTTAAAGCCTTTTTTTATTGCACATGATGCTGTATGCCCTCGTATCTAGGTTTCACAGTGCCCTCACTGGGGCTGTTCATGTACATGTTAAATACAAACTATTTCTGTCCCTCCCCAACCGGCGCTACCTGTTGCTAGCTCCACTAGAAAAAAACAAATAAGACACAGCGCCACAAGTAGCATACAGCCTGTGTCCCCCGCTGTGATGGAGGCACTAATCCCGTCTCTCTGCAGATGCTCAAGTGGTGCTACAAGGTGCTAGTGATAAATTGGCCTCTCTGTCAGGCAGCATTAATCAAAAGATCAGCGGGAAGGCCGATTCATTAATAGCCCCAGGTAGCGACAGATGAGCGACTGTAGCGTGATTTTTTCAGCGCCAGCCAGTATTCGCTGTGCTTGGCCGGCGTTAGCTTGATGACAGCGACTCAGTCGGTGTGCGGTAATGTTGAATACGGGCTGGGGGGTCGCTGTTTCACAGGTCCAGCGTTGTATGTGAGCGCCTGACAACGAATGGCCAGAGCGAACGGCTAGCTTCATATTCATTAACAAATCACGCTCCGAATGTGCTGTCGCTGTCCATTCCTTGTTTAAACCCCAGAGCGCTGGCGGCGATGTGTATTAACTAGTTTTTAACCCCTAAACAACCATATTTTTTGAATGTAACATTATACATGTTTTTAGAATCATTTTGTAATATGAATACATTAATCTCAGACCTGTTAGATCAATTCTGCACAAATTTTTTTTTAATTTTTTTTTTACTTACATCCTAACATTGCAGAAGTGGTCTCCGATTTTTTGACATTAAAAAAAAAAATAAAAAAATTAATACCAATTAATTATGAATAATTATAGATTGCTCCATTGAAATGCATTGGACATCGCCAGGGAGCGACAGCTCATACCTGGCACTGTGAGGGAATTTGCAGCGGCGCTGTTCGGTCCAGGCGGCTTCATGATGAATGCCGCGCTAGCCGCCGCTCTCGCCGGCGCTAGCCTCATTTTGCTTGATAAATGCGTCATTGTGACCGGCGCGGGGGGTACTTGAGTCGGTAGTCGCCGTTAGCTGCCGCTACCTGGCGCTCGTCAGACACTACCTGGCGCTATCGCTTGATGAATAAGGGCATTAGTCATGCTACTCTCCCTCTCTCTCCCTGTGTCTCTGAGGTGAGAAATGCTGTTTGTGAGGGAAGTTTTGCAACTCCATGGAGTTGATTCAGAGCCAGGTGAGAATTCTCACTCTTTTGTTAGGAGTGAAAATTGCCATTCACTTTCATTGTCTACCTTGGGCTTATTCAGAGCCAGATGAAAATTTACACCCGGTAGACAATGAAGGTGGATATCAGAAGTGAGAATTCTAACCTGGCTCTGAATTGACCCCCTTGTGTCTCTATGGGGGAAGCTGCCGCTGAGCATTGAAGTGGTTGTTTAAAATGTTGTTTCAATGTTTTAAAGAAGACCAACCATGTCCTATGTAAGGTTAAATAAAGAAAAAACTGGTATTAACTCCCTTTGTCCATGTCCTGGTAATGAATTCGATAAAAATACTCACAAACAATTTTGGCTTCAAAGGATAAATTCTGCAAAATGTAAAGGGAAAATTACATCTTATTTTGGCTCTTATCTTCCTTATAGCACTATTTTCAAAAGGTTCTAATTGCAAGGAGGGGGGCTTTAACAGCTAGTTTAGAACAATGGTATCCTGTCAGAAACCAATGTCATTCAAATGTCATACATGGGAAAACATAAATTTAGTGACCGAGGATATCCAAGTAGAGTAATTAATGCTGCTTACCAGCGGTCCAAAGAAGTTTCTAGAACGGATTTACTGCAACCGAGGTTTAGCCAAAAAAGTCAGAATAGACAGAACAATATGGTTAGGTTAATCACCGACTTTAATAAACAATGGCACTCGGTTGGGGGGGTGATGTCAAGTCATTGGCATATACTCACTTCAGATCCCTTGATTTCCCCCTATGTAGGGGACAGAATACAGATGACAGCCCGTAGGGCACCAAATCTCAGGAATAGGCTTGCTAGGAGCCACCTTTCTGTACAGAACACTTGACTGACTGATATTGGAACAAAAGGATGTTTTCCCTGTGGCAATTGTTCTATTTGCCAATTTGTGGAGAAAACAACGGTGATTAAATGTGGTGGTACGAACCGACAATATAAGATCTCTTCTTTTATTAATTGCAGGACCAGGGCAGTGATTTATCAACTACGGTGTGGGTGCTCCAAATTATACATTGGCGAGACACAGAATGCCCTAAGGACCCGTATCCAGGGACATTTGTCTAACATCAGGCTCGCGGCAAGAGATACAACTATAGGTAAGACTGTCTCCCCTGTAGCTCGACATTTTCTGGAGGTTCCTGGGGGGCGATTGCTCTTCCCTGCGGGTCACAGGAATTGAAAGGGTCTGGCTAGGACCGCGGGGTGGTGACTTAAAACAGTGACTACTGCAACGAGAATTACGCTGGATATTCCAGCTTAACACCAGGTCCCCCGGTGGCCTAATGAGGACTGGTCCTTTGTCCCATTTTTGAGATAAGGATATGAGTTATCCTGCAAGTTTTATTAATCATCTAGTGGTAGCTGTATAGTTCGTATCAGATTTCATGTAGCAATAGGTTTGTGTGGTTGGTCCATTTGGATGTTTGGTGGGGACCTCAACCCGCTCTTTTATCACGTTTATACTTGACCGGCTCATGTGGGTTATCCCATTGGCTCCTCTCCCCCCCTTTTTTCACTGGGATTTTGTTTGGTTCCATAGTTTTCCTATGGGGCCAATTTATTGCCATGACATAATTGGACATGACTCATATATACTTATGGAGTGTGGATTTTGCTATTGATTGCAGCATAAGATTTTGCTGTGATCATTATGGTCACTTTTTGTTTCATTTTTGTTTCACTATATTTTTATATGTAGTTTATTAATTAGTGTTATTGATCATATTTAATTTTTAATTCTCATTTTATTTGTTTTTGTTTTGTTTGTTTGTTTTTTCTTCTTTTCACTTTTAGATCGGGTTGTACAGGATTGTGGATTTCCCCGGCAAACAGTTGCGGGGGACCTCGTTTACACACATATATATATTCTCCTATTGTTATTCGTTCATTATTTGTTTATTATTCGTTGATTAATTGGATATAGGTTATTGAGATATCACATTAATATTATATAACCCAAGCCCTCTTCTTTAGAAGTTTTTGTGGTTATGATGCCTTCAGTGGCATGTTATTTCTAGTGGGGTGGTTGGTTTGTAGCACTATCAATAATGTGGCATACATGCTTGTAAATGATGAGGGCAGAAGTGTTATTAAATTATGAGAGCACTTGTCCTTATTGTCCCCATTTACTCATGCTTAATTGTTCTAGATATAGTGGCCTTATTGACATATGAGTATATATACATACTTTCCGGCTATCTCTCTACGTTGTGGTACATTTTTGCCACTTGATTAATTTATTTGTGCGGTTTCGCTTTATTACATGATTAGACTTGCATAAATGTATATATGATGTTGCTTCATTTATTAGTCATTTATTAGTTTGGACCCCATGATTATCCATATGGCAATTGTTGCTGGGTCATATGATCTTGGCGCACTTTTAAATAGATTGGTGGCACTGGCAGAGCTACAATCCAAGGAGTATAGTGTCACATATCATATATATATATATATATATATATATATATATATATATATATATACATGTATATATGATTTTCATACAAATTGTATAGTACATCCATTATGATTATGATTTACAGCAATATGAATACGTTTGACTAATTGTACAGGATTGGACTTCTCCTTAACCATGCACTTGTCAATATGATATATTACACATATTTTTTTAGGCATTGGTTAGGTACTTTTGCACATATCATGATTGATAATTGGCCATGCTATAGGTGAATAGTCTTTTGACATGTAATTAGTAATTGCAGTGGACTTATATGAGGCAATAAAACTTTTTAATTTTATGCCCCTTGCCCCTTTCTGTTGTGACCAACACAGTCCCCTAATTGCATCTTGTGCCTCCCCGGTACACCAGCCCTGTTTGCTTGGCAACGGGGCGGCGTACGTATCTTGGGTGAAGGCCGGAGTGGTCTCAGCGGTGCCGGCGCAGTGTCACTCAGCAGTATTGCTGGGTGGCACCTGCGCACTCACACCATGGCAGTACAAGTTGTTTCTGTCAGTGGCGCTTGCCCATTGGTATTGCAAAAAGTAATGTGAGAGAGAGCGCTGAAAAGAGTGTGAGCTGCTGCCTAGTATAAGAGGTCAATTCTTATCATGAAAAATGTGAAACAGAGCCAATACCGTACTTGGGAATGCCTCAATTGAAGTAAAACCTTGTTTGGAATTGGTTTAGGCGCGCTTGAACCACGTGTCAGAAATAATGCTCTGCCTAGTCAAGGATATATGAATTATCCACACAGGACAGATATTCTCTGATGTGTTGATATATCTGCCAGGGTAAACTTTTAGTACTGATTTATCAGTATATGACTAGCAGAATAATAATTTCATATATAACTGCTTATATCATCCACAAAAGGTAAGATATTAATGTAGTACAATATTATGAAACAATGGTTTTGTTTGGGCACTTACCGCCGCGGCCCGGGGGTTCGTAACCTTCCCAGGGCCTCTGATGGTGTGTGTCTCTGGTAAGTGCAAAACCGCAGTGTGAAGATCCCTTTTAGTTGGTTATGCTTTCAGGTGTCTGGACGTCTGGATAATCCTTAGATGAATTGGTAGTTGATTTTTACCTTCAAACACACTTTTAAGTCCAAGTATAAAGCAAACCTTAATTGTGCTGGTTTTAGATCATCTTTAGTTGGATCTTCCAACTCTCAATAAACACACCTTGAAGTAAAGTGCAATTTCTTTATTTGATTTAAAAAGCTTAAAGGTGTGCCAATAAAAATATAATGGGAATAGAAATGGGGGAAAGGATAAGGGTCAGTGAGGGAGTGTGTGCTCCAACAATCCTCCAAAGTAAAGCACTCTGTGGTGTTCAATGTGAGTGACCACCGAAACGTTGGGATGAGTGAGTGAGCTGTGCTTGCATTGGCGGGGAGGAGTAAAATGAATATAAAAAGTCCACTCTCGCTCTATTGTCTGTGGTATAGATAAAATCCTCTATTATCCGTAATTGATGATATCCGCTGTGTCAAGTTTGAAGTGGAATCGATGGTTGCTTAGATGAGAAGATTAGAAGTTGGAGTGGTGACTCCTTGTCCCACTCTGTAACCTACGCGCGTTTCGGCGGTGAGCAGTCCTCAGGGACGCATTGGTAGCCTGACAGCCACCTCCTGTGGGGTGCCTGCACAGTGTCCTCTTTGTGAGCTGATGACGTGCTGCCCCCTCTGGTCCCTTCCGGGTTACGCTGCGCTGCTTCCGGGTGGCAAATACAAGGGATCATTTCCTTGTGGTGGGCGTGTTGGACCTCAGGGAAGCATGAGTACAAAAAGGGGGCATTAATGGGCATTCTGACTACCCTCACCCTTGAAGCAGCATGGGAGCTGCGTGCGCGGGTGGTACTTACCATTTTTGACCATATGCGTATATACCCTGTGTGTCCGGTTTGTTGACACATTTTATTGCTTAATTATTGAGGTTTCTGTTTCACATTGCTTTTGATTCATACTTTATGGATAACTTTTGTGCAATATATTCAGTACACTTATATGTATTTGTTTATTTATTTTAGGACACTGTGATAACCTTATATTATTTATTATTTATTTATTTGGTTTTGCATTATTAGATGTTTATAGATATATTTATTAATTATTAGTAATGGGTGTCTCACTATTAGAGATGAGCGAGTAGTGAAATATTCGAAATTTCGAATTTCGATTCGAATAGACCGCGTTACTCGACTACTCGACCGATTATCGAATCCCATTATAGTCTATGGGAAAAAAATGCTCGCCACTTGGAAATCTCAATTCGACCACTTGGAGGTCACCAAGTCCACCCTGAAACATCAGAAAATGATGCCAACACTGCTGGAATGCAACTGGGACAGCAGGGGAAGCATGTCTGGGTGCATATAACGCGCCCAAGTCGCACTATTACGCCACTATCACAGCCACTCAACAATACACTCCAAACACAATATAACTTCTACGTAAAGTGAGACAAGACAAGGAAACCTTCTTTCCTCTACATTGCCATGGACCCCAAGCCAAACTGTACAAAAAAGAAGAACAAAATTCTGCACCCCTTAAAATCACGTTGCCTAATGACAACCACAGATGGCATAGGCAAGGGGGAAAATAAATAGACCCCACCCCTAATTGTCATTGTGTGTGTGTGTGTGTGTGTGTGTGTGTGTGTGTGTGTGTGTGTGTGTGATGTGGTCAGACATGTCCTCTTGTGTCATTGTGTCACCCCAGCAGTATGGGAAGCTTAAAGGAGGAGGTATGTTACAGTGTGTTACCCCAGCAGTAAGGGAAGCTTACAGGAGGAGGTTTGTTACAGTGTGTCACCCCAGCAGTAAGGGAAGCTTACAGGAGGAGGTTTGTTACAGTGTGTCACCCCAGCAGTCAGGGAAGCTTACAGGAGGAGGTTTGTTACAGTGTGTCACCCCAGCAGTCGGGGAAGCTTACAGGAGGAGGTTTGTTACAGTGTGTCACCCCAGCAGTCAGGGAAGCTTACAGGAGGAGGTTTGTTACAGTGTGTCACTCCAGCAGTAAGGGAAGCTTACAGGAGGAGGTTTGTTACAGTGTGTCACCCCAGCAGTAAGGGAAGCTTACAGGAGGAGGTTTGTTACAGTGTGTCACCCCAGCAGTAAGGGAAGCTTACAGGAGGAGGTTTGTTACAGTGTGTCACCCCAGCAGTAAGGGAAGCTTACAGGAGGAGGTTTGTTACAGTGTGTCACCCCAGCAGTCAGGGAAGCTTACAGGAGGAGGTTTGTTACAGTGTGTCACCCCAGCAGTCAGGGAAGCTTACAGGGGGAGGTTTGTTACAGTGTGTCACCCCAGCAGTAAGGGAAGCTTAGAGCTGAGACCTCTTAAAAATTGTGTGGAGTCCCAAGAGCTGAGACCTCTTAAAAATTGTGTGGAGGCCCAAGAGCTGAGACCTCTTAAAAATTGTGTGGAGTCCCAAGAGCTGAGACCTCTTAAAAATTGTGTGGAGTCCCAAGAGCTGAGACCTCTTAAAAATTGTGTGGAGGCCCAAGAGCTGAGACCTCTTAAAAATTGTGTGGAGGCCCAAGAGCTGAGACCTCTTAAAAATTGTGTGGAGTCCCAAGAGCTGAGACCTCTCAAACATTGTGTGGAGGCCCAAGAGCTGAGACCTCTTAAAAATTGTGTGGAGGCCCAAGAGCTGAGACCTCTTAAAAATTGATTGTATTAAGCCCAAGAGGTGAGCCATAATTTTTTTTATTAATACAGCAATTCTACGGCGGTTAAGGAGGAGGAGGAGGAGGAGGAAATGGCACTTCATACAGATGGCACTTCACTCTTGGCTGCTTTCCACTGTTGTACAAGTAAAGTCCGGGTCAATCCACTTGCTGTTCATTTTGATTAGCGTCAGCCTGTCGGCACTGTCAGTTGACAGGCGGCTGCGCTTATCGGTTATAATGCCCCCGGCTGCGCTGAACACCCTTTCTGATAGCACGCTGGCGGCAGGGCAGGCAAGCACCTCCAAGACGTACAGGGACAGTTCCAGCCACGTGTCCAACTTGGAGACCCAGTAAGTGTAGGGCGCCGAGGGATCGGGGAGGACAGGGGTGTGGTCTGCCAGGCAGTCCCGCAACATCCGCCGATACTTGTCCCTCCTGCTGATAGCGGGCCCCGCAGTGATGGAAGTTGCACGAGGGGGTGACATGAACGTGTCCCACACCTTGGAGAGTGTTCCCCTGGTGGCTGTGGGCCTGATCGATGTTGTCAGACTCTGGGAGACACTCTCCTCTCTGCCGCCAGCGATGCTGGGTGGGAAAATCTGCATCATGTTCTGCAAGAGTTCCCTCTGGTATTCCAGTAATCGATTCGTCCCCTCTTCTACCCGAATAAAAGAGGAGAAGTTATCTTTATACCGGGGGTCCAGGAGTGCGAAGACCCAGTATAGTTTGTTCTCCAATATCCGGACAACACGTATGTCCCGGGAAAAGCAGCCCAGCATGAAGTCAGCCATGTGTGCCAGACTCTGAGTAGGCATGACGTCACTGCCCCCACCAGAAGGATCATTTTCCATTTCCTCCTCTTCCTCCTCCTCTCCGCCCCATCCGCGCTGAACCAATGGGACGCACACAGCCTGACTGCTACCCTCGCCGCCAGCATCCTCTTCCACAGCCACCTCCACATTGTCCTCCTCCTCCTCCTCCTCCTGCAACTGCCACCGAGCAGCAGACAAAAGTGTGGTCTGACTGTCTACCTGCGTTGCGTCTCCTCCTACCCCCGTCTCCTCTGTGTGCAATGCGTTCTCCCTTATTGCGATGAGCGATTCTTTAAGGACGCATAGGAGCGGGATGGTTACGCTCACTATAGCGTCCTCGCTGCTGACCTTCTTAGTGGACTCCTCAAAGATACGCAATACATCGCATATGTCTGCCATCCATGGCCACTCGTGGTTGGCAAACTGAGGGAGCTGAGTTGGATGCACGCGTGGATGCATCATCTGGTACTCCATCAATGCTCTCTGCTGCTCACACACCCTGGCCAACATGCAATAGGTGGAATTCCAAGTGGGCAGGTCACACAACAGCCGATGTTGAGGCAAATGGAGGCATTGCTGGATTTTTTTTAAGCTAGCAGCAGCTACAGTTGACTTCCGAAAGTGAGTGCACAAGCGCCGCACTTTGACCAGTAGCTCTGCCAGGTTGGGGTAAGTCTTTAGAAACTTTTGTACTACCAAATTAAAAACGTGGGCCAGGCATGGTACGTGATTGAGTTCTGCAAGCTCCAGAGCCGCCACCAGGTTACGGCCGTTATCGCACACGACCATGCCTGGTCCTAGCTGCAGCGGCGACAGCCACATCTCTGTCTGCTGCAATATGGCGTGCCTCACCTCTGCGGCGCTGTGCTTCCTGTCGCCCAAGCTGATGAGCTTAAGCACCGCCTGCTGACGTCTCCCCGCGCCAGTGCTGCAACGCTTCCAGCTAGGGGCTGAGGGCGATGTTATGGCAGAGGAGGAGGAGGAGGAGGAGGAAGAGGAGGGGGGTCTATCAGAACCCTTGCTGGCAATCTTGGGCGGGGGTGGTATGTAGGCCGTCCCTGTTTGCGACCCCGTCCCCGCTTCCACAACATTCACCCAGTGTGCCGTCAAAGAGATGTAGCGTCCTTGGCCGCAAGCGCTTGTCCACGAGTCGGTGGTCAAGTGGACCTTTGCGCTGACTGCGTACCTCAGGGCCCGCCTGATGTTACGCGACACGTGCTGGTGCAGGGCGGGGACGCCACACCGGGAAAAATAGTGGCGGCTAGGGACGGAATAGCGAGGTGCGGCAGCCGCCATCAGGTCGCGGAAGGCCTGCGTCTCCACAAGCCTAAACGGCAACATCTCCAGGGCCAGCAGTTTGGAGATGAGGCAGGTTAAGGCTTGGGCTTGGGGGTGACTGGAGGCGTACTTCCGCCTGCGGTTGAACGCCTGTGAGATGGACAGTTGATGGGACGAGGAGATGGAAGGTGCAGACGAAGATGCGGGGGAAGGGGGGCTGAAGGAGAAGGCCCCAAAGTAGCCGAGGCAGAGGCAGATGTGGAGGTGTCCTGTCTGGAGGTCTGGACCGCAGTGGCAGCACACAACAAAGGGGAAGAGGCAGTGGCAGCAAGACCGGGCGCAGGTTGTATTGCGTTTGCTCTCTCCCACTCAGCCCAGTGCTTGACTTCCAAGTGACGGCGCATGCCTGAGGTGGTCAGATTGCTCTTCTCAGAGCCCCTACTCAGTTTTGAGTGGCAGATTGCGCAAACCGCGCTCAGTTTGTCGTCTGCGCAAACATTAAAAAATCTCCACACCACAGAAGTACGAGGCCTCGATGGGGGAGCTTCGCGCGACTGCCTGCTGCCGGGAAGAGCTTCGGCCCTGCTGGCTGTGGCCTGCCTTCTCTGTCTGGACTGTCCTCTGCTTCTGGACTGTCCTCTGCCTCTTGCTGCCTTATTCGGTGATGCGCAGACCGCATCTCCACTGCTTTCCCCGCTGGACATCACCCCTGTCCAAGTAGGGTCGGTCATTTCGTCGTCCACCACCTCCTCTTCCACTTCCTCTCTCTGCTCCTCCTCCTGCCCACTGGACATTCCAACAGCCTCCCTTGATGGCAACTGCGTCTCATCATCATCGCTCATGATAGCAGATGCTGGTTCCGGGTCCACATCACTAGGAGATGGCGGATTCTCAAGTGTTTGGGCATCACTACAAACAAATTCCTCTGCTAGCTCCTGGGATTCTTGCAGCACATCTGGAAAAGGACCCGAAAAGAGGTCCTGGGAGGGGTCAAGGGTGGGCTGACTCTGTTGGCCAGGTTGGGAGGAAGGAGGGTCAGAGTGAGACTGTGTGGATGACTGGGTGGTGGACAAGTGACTGGAAGCGTTATCGGCCATCCATTGCACAACCTGTTCACGCTGCTCAGGCCTCAACAGAGGTGTACCCCGCCCCCCGCATAACTGTCCCATAAAGGCAGGGAAGCTGGATGAGCGTAATGCTGGCTGCCCCTCACCAGCACGCATTGTATCCCCACTGGCTTCAACACGGTTTGTGCCCCCACCAGCATTTCCGCGCCCCCGTCCTCGTCCACGTCCCTTTGCGCTAGCCCTCCGCATTTCAGACGTTTTACTTTTTTGGCCACGCGTTATGCCAAATATAAATATATTTTTTAGGAGAACACCTGGCTATACAGCCGTATACTGCCAGAAGGTGAAATTGTGCCTATACGCACCGGGTATATAACAGTCTTTTGTTGGCACAGAGGACACAAAACAGTAGAGCCAAATATAAATATATTTTTAAGGAGAACACCTGGCTATACAGCCGTATACTGCCAGAAGGTGAAATGGTGCCTATACGCACCGGGTATATAACAGGGTTTTGTTGGTAAAGAGGACACAAAACAGTAGTGCCAAATATAAATATATTTTTAAGGAGAACACCTGGCTATACAGCCGTATACTGCCAGAAGGTGAAATGGTGCCTATACGCACCGGGTATATAACAGGGTTTTGTTGGTAAAGAGGACACAAAACAGTAGTGCCAAATATAAATATATTTTTAAGGAGAACACCTGGCTATACAGCCGTATACTGCCAGAAGGTGAAATGGTGCCTATACGCACCGGGTATATAACAGGGTTTTGTTGGTAAAGAGGACACAAAACAGTAGTGCCAAATATAAATATATTTTTTAGGAGAACACCTGGCTATACAGCCGTATACTGCCAGAAGGTGAAATGGTGCCTATACGCAACGGGGTATATAACAGGGTTTTGTTGGTAAAGAGGACACAAAACAGTAGTGCCAAATATAAATATATTTTTTAGGAGAACACCTGGCTATACAGCCGTATACTGCCAGAAGGTGAAATGGTGCCTATACGCAACGGGTATCAAACAGTGTTTTGTTGGCACAGAGGACACAAAACAGTAGTGCAAAATATAGTTTTGTATATAGGTGCTAATATACCACTGAAGTCTTTCTGTCCCTATTCCAGCAGCAGCTACCCCTCACTAAAGCAGCCGTTTTGAGCAGAGTGTATATAGTTTTGTATATAGGTGCTAATACACCACTGAAGTCTTTCTGTCCCTATTCCAGCAGCAGCTACCCCTCACTAAAGCAGCCGTTTTGAGCAGAGTGTATATAGTTTTGTATATAGGTGCTAATACACCACTGAAGTCTTTCTGTCCCTATTCCAGCAGCAGCTACCCCTCACTAAAGCAGCCGTTTTGAGCAGAGTGTATATAGTTTTGTATATAGGTGGTAATACACCACTGAAGTCTTTCTGTCCCTATTCCAGCAGCAGCTACCCCTCACTAAAGCAGCCGTTGTGTGCAGTGTGTATATAGCTAGAATGAGCTATATACCGTTCAGCATAGTAGCCCTAATAAGGACTCTCAATGACTCTCTTATCTTCTGGTAGCTGGTATATATGGTGGTAAATACGATATTCTGAGCTTCTGGGGCCCTGCCTTCCTACATATGGGCTATATACTGTTCAACATAGTAGCCCTAATAAGGACTCTCAATGACTCTCTTGTCTTCTGGTAGCTGGTATATATGGTGGTAAATGCGATATTCTGAGCTTCTGGGGCCCTGCCTGCCTACATATGGGCTATATACTGTTCAACATAGTAGCCCTAATAATAAGGACTCTCAATGACTCTCTTGTCTTCTGGTAGCTGGTATATATGGTGGTAAATGCGATATTCTGAGCTTCTGGGGCCCTGCCTGCCTACATATGGGCTATATACTGTTCAGCATAGTAGCCCTAATAAGGGCTCTCAATGACTCTCTTGTCTTCTGGTAGCTGGTATATATGGTGGTAAATGCGATATTCTGAGCTTCTGGGGCCCTGCCTGCCTACATATGGGCTATATACTGTTCAGCATAGTAGCCCTAATAATAAGGACTCTCAATGACTCTCCTGTCTTCTGGTAGCTGGTATATATGGTGGTAAATGCGATATTCTGAGCTTCTGGGGCCCTGCCTGCCTACATATGGGCTATATACTGTTCAGCATAGTAGCCCTAATAAGGGCTCTCAATGACTCTCTTGTCTTCTGGTAGCTGGTATATATGGTGGTAAATGCGATATTCTGAGCTTCTGGGGCCCTGCCTGCCTACATATGGGCTATATACTGTTCAGCATAGTAGCCCTAATAATAAGGACTCTCAATGACTCTCTTGTCTTCTGGTAGCTGGTATATATGGTGGTAAATGCGATATTCTGAGCTTCTGGGGCCCTGCCTGCCTACATATGGGCTATATACTGTTCAGCATAGTAGCCCTAATAATAAGGACTCTCTTGTCTTCTGGTAGCTGGTATATATGGTGGTAAATGCGATATTCTGAGCTTCTGGGGCCCTGCCTGCCTACATATGAGCTATATACTGTTCAGCATAGTAGCCCTAATAAGGGCTCTCAATGACTCTCTTGTCTTCTGGTAGCTGGTATATATGGTGGTAAATGCGATATTCTGAGCTTCTGGGGCCCTGCCTGCCTACATATGGGCTATATACTATTCAACATAGTAGCCCTAATAAGGGCTCTCAATGACTCTCTTGTCTTCTGGAAGCTGGTATATATGGTGGTAAATGCGATATTCTGAGCTTCTGGGGCCCTGCCTGCCTACATATGAGCTATATACTGTGCAGCATAGTAGCCCTAATAAGGGCTCTCAATGACTCTCTTGTCTTCTGGTAGCTGGTATATATGGTGGTAAATGCGATATTCTGAGCTTCTGGGGCCCTGCCTGCCTACATATGAGCTATATACCGTTCAGCATAGTAGCCCTAATAAGGGCTCTTAATGACTCTCTTGTCTTCTGGTAGCTGGTATATATGGTGGTAAAAGCGATATTCTGAGCTTCTGGGGCCCTGCCTGCCTACATAGGAGCTATATACCGTTCAGCATAGTAGCCCTAATAAGGGCTCTTAATGATTCTCTTGTCTTCTGGTAGCTGGTATATATGGTGGTAAATGCTATATTCCGAGCTTCTGGGGCCCTGCCAGCTACAGCCTGTCTTTCCCTGCTGTGAGCGTCTATCCCTCACTAAGTTCAAGCTGCTAATGCTGACGAAGAGGAAGTGCTGAGTTTTGTAGATTCAAGGTCACATGGTTTTTCCAGCCAATGCGTGTAGACGCCGTTCTCGCGATGCCAGCGTCCTCCCAGGACCTGTCCCACCCCCCCCTGCATGGTGATTGGTGTAAAAAAAGCGCCAGGGAAGGTGTGAGGGGAAACGAATTGTGAGTGCGCCATCGCCGCTGTACTCGATCGAAATCGAGTATGACGAATAGCGTAGTATTCGATCGAATACCGACTCGGTCGAATACTACTCGCTCATCTTTATTCACTATAGCACTTTATTAATCATCTTCAGTGGTGAGTTTGGGTAAGATAGGGAATAAAATTCTTTGTGCCGTCACAAAAGATAGATTTATTTGGGGTGAAAATGGTGGGCCATGTTAACATGGGGTATTAATTACTTGGATACACAAGATTGGGTATCAATTATTGAACAATATTGGTCAAAGAACGGTTGTTTTTAATATGTCTGTGTCATATGTTTTTTAGTCCTTTGTATGATATTGTATTAATAAAGGTTTGAAAATATTTTTCTATACAGTTGTGGTGCTCCTTGTTTAGAGATAGGTGTGCGTAAAATTTTGCTAGCTGACCATTTCAATAACATACCTACTTCAACAGGTTTGCAGGAATCGGAGGCTAGACACTAATTGTATCTTTTTGGCATTTACAGGATACAGAGACGAGGCTCAGCAGTGCTGTCCACAGGCTGGTGGGGGACATCGCTCACCTGGCCACGGCCATAGGGAGCCCCCCACCTAAATAAACTGGGAGCCTGCCACATTATTCTTTAGCTCCCCCCTTGTAAATAGTTTTAAACTCAAATTTTACCCCGCATTTAAATTTGTTTTTATATTTTTTTACACAAAATGTTTTACAATTTTATGATAGTTTGCCATTTGTTAAATTAAAGAAAAAAATATATAAATACATTTTACTAAACTAAAATGTGGTGTCTTTCTTTTACTGTGATGATGAAAAAATGAAAAGACAGTGCATGGGACATCAGAAACAAACACCAAGCAAAGAGAGGAAGCAATGCTGGAGAGAATAATGGGTACAGGTAAGCAGAAGACACTTGGCCCAGCAAAAACGAAGTACTAGAATGCCAGGGCCAGGGGCAAAACACTGGAAAACACAAAAAAATGAGAGGCTTGCATATGCTTACAAACCAGCGTATGCGTACAGACAACGGACTAAACATGCAAAAATGAAGAACAAAACAGCTAATTTCTAATTCAACTAAAAGAACCTGAAAAGAACTGAAAGAATACCCCCTTGATACTTGTAAATCCTGTTTGGCGTTGGTTTTATATACCAGGAACAAAGGGTTGAGGTTTGCCCTTTTTGGAAATGTTTTCTGGCGATGAGGTTTGCTGAAGGACTCTCCATTACCATCTATGAGTTCTCAGCAAAGACCATTTACTTCCACTTTGTACATTGATAAATGTTCTGATTTGCAATTAGAGCACCACTTCAGAGGAGTGGGGGATTCAAGTTTGTATTTACGCTGCAAATTACCAGGTTTACCAGACAGCTGTCTATTTATAATAAACTCAGTCAGGTATGCCCTTTACTGCACAGTTCTCATTGTAATTGCCCAGCAGTATTGTGTATTGCCAGAATAAATGTCAGGCTTCTTTGGTATATTTATGTGAAACATGAATATGTAGAGGCACCAAAGTTATGAACAAAGTTGCCTCTGTTTGCTCCCTTCCTCAGCTTTCAATCACTGGGGGGGGGTAAAGAATTCATCCACCTGGTCACAGCAGCAAGCGCTTTCCTTTGGATCTCCAGGTGGCTGCGGCAATGAGGCTACACAGACTCTGCATTTCATAGAAACTCTCCATTACCGCCTATGAGGAGTTCTCAGGAAAGACATTAATGCGCAGGGCTGGTGTCAGCATTGGCAAGCTTGGTCAGCTGCCAAGGGCCCCCACCTCCAGGGGAACCCACTGGCAGCTGGCACAAAAGTGTAAAAATAAAGACATTTACTCACCTGTGGCAGCAATCCCTCATGTTTCACCCTCTCCTCACCACAGAAGAGCCCGGGGGGGGGCAATCGGAGGCCCAGCCAGTGAAGAGGACACCCAGTGGGTCTTCCAATTGCCCCCTTGGGCTCTTACGTGGTGGTGGAAGGGATAAATATTCCCTCTACAGCACTTCCACGGGTCTCTAACCCCGCCTTTTGTGGATGGGGCGGATGATGTAATCTATAACATCAACTTACACCCGCCCCAAAAGGCACAGTAGCGCTGGGTGAGTGGAGGTGAGTCGGTCGATGACGGCTGCCGGGTGATCGGTGGAGGAGGGCAAAGGTATCACAGCTCCTCACCCCACCCCTCCACCGATCACGTCTGTCATCGGAGCTTCGAGGGACAGCTAAGGATCGGAGGTGAGAAAAGAAAAAAAAAACTAATGAATGTCATTTTTTCTCTGTGTGTCTGTCTTTTTTTTTTTACTGTTAACCCTTTGTGAACTGTAAAGGGTTCATGAGACCCCTATACCAATTCACAAGGCTTAGGGGCTGGCAAGTCACATGCGGCTAGCTGGTGACTTGCCATTAACCCTGGCTCTCCCAATTACCTGCCTCCCCAAAGCCCAGGGTGGCAGAAGAGCCCAGCCCATTTCGCTTTGCGGTTTTGTAAACGGCAGCATGGGGGGCCACCAAAGCTGGCCCCTGCGCCCTTTTTCTACAAGCCCTACATAGCTGATCCCTGGGCTGGTTATGGGGGGTAAGGGGGACCCAAAATTCCAAAAAACTGAGGTGCTCCCCCAAGGCAGAGGGTATAAATGGCTTCCAGCAGCAGCAGGAGTGCAGAAGCCAGAGTGATTGGCGAGGTACTGAGTGCGATATGGATGGGAGGTAAGTATTAAAAAAAAACAAATAAATATTTTTTTTTTTAATGTTTTTCCTTTTTTTACATTAGTAACACATAGTAACATAGTATGTAAGGCTGAATAAAGACTTTAGTCCATCCAGTTCAGCCTGTTTAACTCCTTCCAGTGGTCTAGTAGCCATAGCCGGAAATGTTATTACATGCCAGGAAGGCATCAAGGCCACTTTTGAACATTTTTAATGTATCCCTCATTACTACCTCCTCTGGCAGAGTTCCATAGTCTCACTGCTCTTACAGAGAAGAATCCCCTCCTATGTTGGTGGAGAAAGCACCTTTCCTCTAACCTTAGTGGATGCCCCCGGGTTATGGTTACACTCCGGGGTATAAATAGATTGTGGGACAGATCCTTGTATTGACCCCGAATATATTTATACATAGTTATTAGATCACCCCTCAATCGTCTTTTTTCTAGACTAAATAAGCCTAACTTGGACAATCTTTCAGGGTACTCTAGCCCCCGCACTCCTTTTATTAACTTTGTTGCCCTTCTTTGCACGCGCTCCAGTTCTGATATGTCCTTTTTAAGCACAGGTGCCCAGAACTGTACACAGTATTCCATATGGGGTCTGACCAGTGACTTGTACAGGGGTAAAATGATGTTCTGGTCATGAGCACCTATGCCCCTCCTGATGCACCCCATGATCCTATTTGCCTTGGCAGCAGCTGCCTGGCATTGATTACTACAGTTGAGCTTATTGTCAACTAAAACCCCTAGGTCCTTTTCCATTGTTGTTTTACCAAGTGTTTCTTTATTTAGTGTGTAATCATGACACAGATTTCTCCTTCCCATGTGCATAACCTTACATTTATCTGTGTTAAACTTCATTTGCCATTTAACTGCCCATGCTTCCAATTTATCTAAATCTGTTTGTAGTTGCCTGTTGTCCTCCTTTGTTTTAATTACTTTACTCAGCTTAGTATCATCTGCAAAGATTGAGACTTTACTGTTTAATCCATACCCAATGTCATTTATATATATATTGAAGAGAATTGGTCCCAGAACTGACCATTGTGGTACTCCACTAGTAACAGTGACCCAATCTGAGTGTGTACCATTGATAACCACCCTCTGCTTCCGATCATTAAGCCAATTTCCCACCCATCTGCACACGTTTTCCCCCAGTCCAAGCATTCTCATCTTTTGTACCAGCCTTTTATGTGGCACAGTATCAAATGCTTTAGAAAAGTCAAGATATACGATATCCAATGACTCCCCCTGATCCAATCTTGAACTTACCTCCTCATAAAAGCTGATCAGGTTTGTCTGGCAGGAGCGATTCCTCATAAATCCATGCTGATATGGAGTAATAAGGTCATTTTCCCCAAGGTGCTCCAGGATAGTATCCCTTAAGAAACCTTCAAACAGCTTGCCCACCACAGATGTTAAGCTTACCGGTCTGTAGTTCCCAGGTTTCCCCCTAGATCCCTTTTTGAATATTGGCACCACATTTGCCAAGCGCCAATCCATCGGAACAAACCCTGTAGTTATGGAATCCACAAATATTAGAAATAACGGCTTGTCTATTACTGTACATAACTCCCTTAAAACACGAGGATGTATGTCATTTGGTCCCGGTGATTTATCGATTTTTATCTGCTTGAGGCGGTGCCGGACTTCTTCCTTCTTCCCTTTGTGAACTGGTAAGGGGTCCAGGAGACCAGTTCACAAGGCTTAGGGGCTGGTAGCTGCAGGTTTTAGCCTGCAGGGCACAGAGGCTGCCCCCCGCACCCTGTTCTACAGGCTCTGCTTAGCTGATCCCCAGGCTTGTTATGCTGGGTAGGGGGGACCCGACGGCATTTTGTGTGGATTTTTAACCCTTAAAATTCCCCAAAAATGGGGTCCCCCCAGGAAGGGGGCCCCTATGCCAATTTTTTGGGGGACTTAACCCCTTTATAGTGTGGATAGTTGAATTTTATTTGTAAATGTTATAAAGTGCTCTTTTCAGTCTCCTGGGCAGGAACGGGGGGCAACAGATACATATGTGGTATCGTTGTAATCAGGAGAAATGGGGTTTCACATGCAATATGTTTTTCTTTAATTAAATAAATGTTTTGTTTAAAATAAAGGAGATTTAATTTAAAAAATATTTTTTTTTTTATTCAAAAATATTTTAAGGAACAGTAGAAAAATTACAAACAAGACATTTAATGTTAAATACTAAACTAAACTCTGCTCATCCATGTACCCTCCACTCTGCCCCACAACCCTCTACCCTCAGCTCTGCCACTTCCCCTCAGCTCTATGCCTCTCCATTCCTGTCCTCCCAGCTTTGCCCATCAACCCCTTTTCCTTCCAGCTCTGCCAATCTATCCATCTTTCTTCCAGCTCTGCCCATCTACCCCCTCCCCACCAGCTCTACCCAGCCATTCCTGTCCTTTTCATTTTGCCCATCTATCCCTCTTCCTTCCAGCTATCTCTCCATCCATCCATTTCTGCCCTTCCTATTTAGTCCATTCCCCTTCCTCAATACTCTGCCCCTTCATGTGGGACCAAACTAAAAAAAACAGCTCCAATAGGGGGTTGGAGAGCAAGCAGCCCTTCTTAGTTTTAGTCATGGAATTTATAGACCCCCTGACCCGTGACTCTCCACCGAAAAGGGGCCCAGTGAGACCATGCCGCCCTAGGGCCCATATAAACCTTGAGCCGGCCCTGTTTATATGCAACAAATTACTTCAGCGTGTACAGTAATAAATGTTCTAGTTTGCAATTAGAGCAACATTTGCAGCTTTAGAGAAGTGGGGAATGTAAGTTTGTATTTATCAAGTGCAAAACCAGAAAGCAGTCTATTCATAATACACTCAGTCAGATGTTAAAGGGCAAAGGAAGTATAATAATTATAGGCATATTTATTGTGCTTTGTATGATTATAGATATCCCAAATTATGCACCCGAATTCCTAAGTAACACTCAAATAGGGTGTGAGCCTGAAATCCTGCTATGTCTATAGTAAACAGACCATGACAATAGACACCTATATTCACAAATTCACACTTTGCTGTCAAAAAGCTACCTCAATAGCTGGGGTATTTTCTGAGCTGCAGCACACTTCCCCTTCAAAAAGAATCCTTGAATTCCTAATCAGGTTGGCCTCCGACTTAGACACTCAAATACACATTAGACACGGCCACTGGATATTATTTGTGGAAGAGCATTGTAACTCCTGAAATATGACTATATTAATGAGAGAGTCTTATTCAGAATTATATCAACTTTCATTTCATATTAAACATGGCATACATATATTGGCCAAAGACTGATAATCCACATAGTATCATACTCTGTATGATATGTATTTAATGTTTAGGTTGGAATGAATGAGGATCATGAATTTCTTGGTTACAATATGACAACATGCTTATTGTGGGAGTTATACCCTTTATAGAATAATATCTAATCTCACAGAGGCCATTTGTGGGCAGATCATTGTAGACACATGCTGGCCACTCCCCCTAGTGTTCAATAGATTAGGAAGCTGGTTTCAGGATTAGTAGTGAATGGATTGACCCGCGACCTGAATGCAACCATAATGGCTATGTGCTAACTATCTCACAATTATCTCTCTCGCTCCATTATGACATTTATTTTACTGTAATTTTACTTTATCTTAAGATCTAACAACTGCCTGTAATATGTAAGGTTATCTGGGGAAACTTCATGAACATATTGGGTTAGTGAAGGTTATTTACGGTGCTGGTAAATTATCGGGGATAGTCAAAATCCTGGGTTTTGGTCCACTTTGAGGCAACCTTTGCTGCAGCACTTTCCTTTTTTAATAACTGCTGTTCTTAAGCTGCCAAAGTTCAAACAAGTGTTGTAGAAAAAGCCATAGGTTGTTAAAAAGCATTAGAGAAGATTGACGATCTGAAGCCAGGGTAAGGCTAAGTGTAGAATAATGAAACGTTATGTGAACCAGACATATGTGAAACAAACATTTGTGTTAGAATTGATACCTGTGATTTATATCAGCATGCTGTTTCTAAGTTACTTACATTCCTCTGTGTCTGTGATCCTAAAGTGTGAGCGATTTTCCTGACCTTGAGTAAAAACTACTGACTACAGCAGCTTTGACAAAATCATGCAGCAGTAATGGCCTCCCCAGATAAGAACTCTGCCCTGCCAGTAATCAAAAGAAAAGAAGTTGATGACAAGGAAGCCTGTCCACTAGCTGCGGGAATTGCACAGCCGAAGGCAGTAAGGATTAAAATGTTGTTAGTTATAAATCACCAAAAAGAACAAAACACCAAAAAATACAAGAGACATTAAAGTGCAAATAGCTATCAAGCCTCCCAAATGCCGATGGGGGAGTACACAGTATTTGGCACTGACTGCAAGGTCAGGAATAAGAGTAAATGCGGTATATGTATCAACCAGGCAGAAAACCAAGGGGTTAAGGGCTCAAAAATTTGCCAGTGCAATGTATCAAAATAATGATTCTGATTCATATATGGATATGCTGATTAAAAAGTGCAAAAAGTGTTAAAGTGCTGAACAATAATATATTAAATAAAACAAAAGATAATTCCCAAAAAGTGCTGGAGACAAAAAAACAAAAGTAAATAGATAAGGATACTGAAGCATAAACCTGTTCTGGATAAAAGGTTGCAACCCAAGGTAAACAGGAGAATTGCATTAACCTGGACCCATGCGCTTCGTGGTCTCCTACACCACTGAAAGGGATGAGGTCAGTAATACTTTATGTACTACAGAACTAGGATCTGCAGAGTATGAATAAAAGCAGATGGGGCTAAACCTGTCGTCTCTGTATCAGTTAATTACATGATTAGCAAGTCAGAGTCAGGATATGTACTCCAAAACACCACTTTGGTGTATGTTACTAATATAAACACATTGTTGCTACAGAAAACGGTTTTCTTTTATGACACAGAGCTGCAAACAAATACAAAGTATAAAATGAGATAAGCTAGGCCATAATGGAATAATAATGGAAACTTTAAAGAAGGTCATAGGAGGTATAATTACCCTTTGAGGCTTTATGTAAGCTTGTACCAGAAGAAATGAAATGTTGATACAGAGTGTCTTTAAAAGACATTCCCAAATATTGAAAAAAAACTAGATTCCCTTAAAAATTCAATGTTTGCACCGGGTTCTGGTTACATAATTATATTTCCGATTTGTACCAAACTTTGCAAGTTCAGGTTCCTAAACACGGACTTCAATCAGAAATGTTCAAGTTCAGCATTCTGCCTGAACCCAGAACAACCCATCAACCAGTTTAACATATGCAGTGTGCAGCAGGAAGCAGCTGTAACTTACCTGAGCACCACAATTCGGTCTGTGGTTGGAGGTTGGCGTTCTCTCCCTGTCAAATTGGCTATGGACAGGGCTACAGAAAAATGGATGTGCTCCAATAAGTGAGGACACTGGCAGCTGGCACTAGAAGTGCAGCTAGCTGCAGCAAGTGTCCTCAATCATGGGACTGCGGCCATCTTTCTGTAGCTGCAGCTGTAGCCTATTTAACAGGGGAAGCATGCTGACTGTGGACTAGATCGCTGGCTCCCTATTTTGCCTCTTGTCAGGTGGTGAGGTGTGGGAGGTGGAGGGGCCAGAGGCAGAATTGACCCTTAAAGTTCGGGTCAATATTGATTTCAATGGGGACTGAGTTTGGTTAAGTTCGGGGACCTGAACCAAACTTTTGTTTCAAAGTTCTGATTAACTTCCCAAAGTTCTGAGCATACTTAAATGCCAGTTGGGGAATTTTGGGTTTGGTTTAGATGAATCTTTTTGATTCTTAACTGTAATTTTATTTTATTATTATGACATCATGTATAATATACATTTATAAAATATTTAAATTTATAGCTTTTCTTCTCGTGCACCATTGCATAAGAAAATAATGGAGATTAATTTAAATATAATAAAATCATAAAAATGTGTTCCATACAAATGTGCATGTTTGATGCTTAGCTTAGGGCTGTATAAATAGTGACCTTCATGAAAAGATCACTCTATTCGTGTAACTGGAAAAAGTGCATGTGTTGTATCTTGTGAGCTGCAGGATTAATTTTGATATTGATCCTATGTGACATAACTGCCTTTGGTTAAAAGAACAATATTACTGTACAATGGATGGCTGCTTTATTTTTGACTTTCTCATTTCAAGCAAAACCAGTTCTATTGTTGTAATTCAAAGGTTAAACGCAAAGTTAGGTGAAATTTTAATTTACAGTGGTTGATCATTAAGAAGAATCTATAAAAAAAGCTATTCACTTTCTGTTAGCATTTAACATAACTGTCCATATCAAATGCTCAATAAACACTTGTAAACACCAAGAATCTAGGATGAGTGTTTTCTTTTATCCACGCACAGACAGGCAAACACAAATTATTATGTTAAATTATATAAAGAGGTAATTATCAGTTCTCACAATGCTTCTGATGTCATTCGGGCGTCTGCAGAAAAACAGACAATGGCCAGTGTAAAGAGCTGTAAGAAGGTCTGATTGATTCTTATTATGGGTTTAACCCTAAGCTAAGCAGCTAAGACACACAGTACAGTGCTATGGCTGGCTTGAAGCAGTAAATAACCTTGAAAAGCCATGTATCTTCTAGTCCAATAGCAATATATATGCTTTGTGAAGCATCGCCTTGCTTACTTCTACAAAAAGAAAACTTTAGTGTCAGAAATCACCAGGGATTTGCCTAATGGTTGTAACCATGATGTATCTGAAAAATGCACAGCAAATGAAACAGCAAATCATTTCATGCAATGTGTTGTACTAGTGCCAAACAGCCATTGCATGGAAATGTGTAATCACCACAGCTATATTATCACTGAGCAAGTAGTTAGCGGTATATGTTTTGGAGGTAGCATATTTAGACTGCAAATTATATTAAAACTGTTACATATTTTATTATGTGGTGTGCCAGTGGTTGGTAGGATAAATCACCGATTAGCAGAGCAGAAGGAAATGAGCATTGTGTTTCAAAACCAATTGGGAGTGGCATTTTGGAAATTTAGAACCAGAAAAAGAGGTGCAGTCCCTAATCTGTACACCTATAGCTCTATTCGTTCCAAAGCCATTTGTGGAACCTGAAATAATGTACCTGGAAACTAAAATCTATGAGGAATTGGTAGGTTTTCAGTTCAGGGAAGCATGTACAGCAGCTAAAGCCCCCCAAATTGTGTGGGAACAAATGTTTGGGAGACCTTGTGCCATTTACTGATCCAGAACAAGGAGTCAGAGGAAGCTAAATGGTGTAATCAGGAGCAATTTAATCAAGGGTTTGATAAACATAAAAAAAAACCTTGTTTCCAACCTTTACCAACTAGAATTCTACAGCCACTGTTGGACTGAAGTACAAAGACAGAGAAATGTCCAGCTTCCTGAGTTCCGGAGATTTTCTGATTCTTGGCAGGGCAGATAGATGCAATCACATGTGCTTCCTAGCTTTATAATGTTTAATCCATAGTTTTAAAAGCAGGGTCTATCCAATTATATTTGTTTTCTGAGTTTCTGATGGATGATGTGTTAGTGACAGTGGTGCCTGGTATGCTGTGGACGGTGCCTGGGGGAGGGGAAGCCAATCACTGTAGCCCCACCGGTGTATGGGTAATATGGAGGCTGCAGCGCAACCACTGATAGAAGAGGGAGCGACCAAGGTGGCAAGTGCCTCTGCTGCACAGAACTGTCCCATAAACTGTGGCACTGAAGGGATTTCCTATTGTCACACTCGTGGTAGCAATATGGGAAGCCAGGGTTGGTACCTATGCTGACTTAAAGGGGCATAGCCCATGGGCAGAAGGTTGGTCACTCCCTAACCGACCACAAGTGATTGTATGTAAACCCAAGTAGCTATTGAGGGTATGGAGGGGTGAAGTATTTCCCTCCTAACTCCTTCAGAGGCCAGGCAACTTGGACTGTATTAGATGTGACATGCTATACAAATGTATACTGTATTGATCAGGATATAGCATCCTATATGCTACGTGTTGCTGAATAAAGACTTTAGTCCATCCAGTTTATCTCCTTCCAGTGGTCTAGTAGCCATATCTGGGAATGTTATTACATGGCAGGAAGGCATCCAGGCCACTTCAGTACATATTTACTGTATCCTTCATTACTACCTCCTCTGGCAGCGAGTTCCATAGTCTCACTGCTCTTACAGAGAAGAATCCCCTCCTATGTTGGTGGAGAAAGCACCTTTCCTCTAACCTTAGTGGATGCCCCCGGGTTATAGTTACACTCCGAGGTATAAATAGATTGTGGGACAGATCTTTGTATTGACCCCGAATATATTTATACATAGCTATTAGATCACCCCTCAGGCATCTTTTTCTAAACTAAATAAACCTAACTTTGACAATCTTTCAGGGTACTCTAGTCCCCGCACTCCTTTTATTAACTTTGTTGCCCTCCTTTGAACATGCTCCAGTTCTGATATGTCCCTCTTAAGCACAGGTGCCCAGAACTGTACACAGTACTCCATATGGGGTCTGACCAGTGACTTGTACAGAGGTAAAATTATTGTCTGGTCATGAGCACCTTTGCCCCTCCTGGATCCTGCTTGCTTTGGCAGCTGCTGCCTGGCATTGATTACTACAGTTGAGCTTATTGTTAACTAAAACCCCTAGGTCTTTTTCCATTGTTGTTTTACCAAGTGTTTCTTTATTTAGTGTGTAATCATGACACAGATTTCTCCTTCCCGCAGAGGCACTCTTACTCAAATCAATATGGTCGGGTGCAATGGCTAGCGGTGGCGCCGCATAACATATGTCAAATGAAAGCCAGCACTCCTCATTACCTGCTTGTATTGTGCAAAAAATATATACACGCAGTATTCAAATTCCATCCACTAGTTTGCGCCAATATGTATCCATACGTCCAACGTTTAGTTTAGTTTTGTGATCCCTATTTTTGTGATCCCTGTTTTTGAGGTCCCAATTTTTGTGGTCCCTATTTTTGCGATCCCGATATTTGCACAATCCCTATTTTTGCGATCCCTATTTGTGCGATCCTGATAGTACACCTAGGGCTGGTCCTTATCCCTGAGCCATAATGGCTCTCACTGCCACCCAGCAGTAACCGCCAGGCGAGGAATCTGGATCCTGCTTGCTCCAGCGATGGAGCCAGTTGATGTCGGAGCCCGCAGCCTGCACGGTGGGCTCGGCCGCTGCTCTATCATTTAGAGCGGAGCACGGATTGGCTCCCCGCGGCAAGGACGTCACTGGTAGCCGGGCAGGATTCCGGGCCTGACTGACGGGGAAGCCTTCCCCAAGTGCAGGCGGAGAGCGATGACACAGGTTGCCTTGCAACCCGTCCGTCGACGGATTGGCAGTGACAGGCCCGCTCAACATTATTATGTATAAGCAGGGCCGAAGGGGGATGTATACCAACCGGGCACATCAGCACTATACAGGACAAAAACCTGGGAAAAAGAGAAAGGGAAAAAGGGGAGAAATGTTTTATTTTATTTTTTTTCTGATTGGACACTGACCTGCTGACGTCATTGATGATGTCAGGCAGGATTTTGGCAACCTTTACAGGTCAAATAGTAAGTGGAATGTGTTAAGTGGAATGGCTTTGTTCTTGTGTGTCCCTGGTGAAGGGGTATCAACACCCCGAAACGTTGGACGTATGGATTCATATTGGCGCAAACTAGTGGATGGAATTTGAATACTGCATGTATATATTTTTTGCACAATACAAGCAGGTAATGAGGAGTGCTGGCTTTCATTTGACATATTTTTCCCAAAAACTTGGGGGGAAATATCCATGCGTCTTATCGGGCGAAGGTGGGCAAAAAAATAAATAAAAAGCAAAAAGTTAACTCACCTTTCCATCGCTCGCGCTGTCCCGGAAGCGGCGGAGGCAGCTTTCTCTGCAGAGACAGACACCCAGCCTGTTACAGTGGTGGGCATGGCCGACGCTCGAGCGTCGGCCACGCCCACCACTATACCAAGCCGAGTGTTCACTATGCTGGCGCCACAGAGAGGAGGCGATGGGGGCAGCTGTGTCTGCTGCCTTCTCGTGCTGCGGAGGAGGTGGCAGATACAGCTGCCCCATTGCCTCCTCTCTGCAGCGCCAGCATAGAGTGAACACTCGGCTTGGTATAGCGGTGGGCGTGGCCGACGCTCGAGCGTCGGCCATGCCCACCGCTATTCCAAGCCAGTATGTCTGTGTAAAGACGGCGAGGACAGCGGGGAGGATTGAGTTTACTTTTTTTATTTTCTCTTTTTACTTTTGCCTATGGGGGAATGGGAGGGGAGATGGAAATGCCACACTACCTATATGGGATGGGGAGGGGGGGATGAATGCTACACTACCTATATGGGATGGGGCGGGGGGATGAATGCCACACTACCTATATGGGATGGGGAGGGGGGGATGAATGCCACACTACCTATATGGGATGGGGAGGGGGGATGAATGCCACACTACCTATATGGGATGGGAAGGGGGGATGAATGCCACACTACCTATATGGGATGGGGAGGGGGGGTGAATGCCACACTACCTATATGGGATGGGGAGGGGGGGGATGCCACACTACCTATATGGGATGGGGAGGGGGGATGAATACCACACTACCTATATGGGATGGGGAGGGGGGGATGAATGCCACACTACCTATATGGGATGGGGAGGGGGGATGAATGCCATACTACCTATATGGGATGGGGAGGGGGGGTGAATGCCACACTACCTATATGGGATGGGGAGGGGGGGAATGCCACACTACCTATATGGGATGGGGAGGGGGGGAATGCCACACTACCTATATGGGATGGGGAGGGGGGGATGAATGCCACACTACCTATATAGGAATGGGGGTGAATGCCACACTACCTATATGGGATGGGGAGGGGGGGGAATGCCACACTACCTATATGGGATGGGGAGGGGGGGATGAATGCCACACTACCTATATAGGAATGGGGGTGAATGCCACACTACCTATATGGGATGGGGAGGTGGGTGAATGCCACACTACCTATATGGGATGGAGAGGGGGGGAATGCCACACTACCTATATGGGATGGGGAGGGGGGGGAATGCCACACTACCTATATGGGATGGGGAGGGGGGGTGAATGCCACACTACCTATATGGGATGGGGTGGGGGGGTGAATGCCACACTGCCCATATGTGAATGGGGGGCTGAATGCCACACTGCCCAGATTTGAATGGGGTGGGTGAATGCCACACTGCCTATGTGGGAATGGGAGGGTGGGATGCCACACTGCCTATATGGGAATGCGCGGGGAGGGTGGCACACTGCCTATATGGGAATTGGAGGGGGGAGTACCACACTGCCTATATGGGGAATGGCATAGGGAGAATACCACACTGCCTATATGGGGAATGATAAGGGGGGAATGCCACACTGCATATATGGGGAATGGGAGGGGGGTGCCACACTGCCTATATGGAAAATTGGAAGCGGGGAATACCACACTGCCTATGGGAAGGGGATAGGGGCATGCCACACTGCCTATGGGAGGGGAGAATGCCACACTGTCCATTAGGAATGGGATGGGGGGATGCCACACTGCCCATGGGGAATGGGATGGGGGAATGCCACACTGCCTGTAATGGGTATTTTAGCACATTTTGCTTAGAATATTTTTTTTCTTATTTTTCTCCTCCAAATCCTAGGTGCGTCTTATGGGCAGGTGTGTCTTATAGGGTGAAAAATACGGTACCCTCTGCTTTCGATCATTAAGCCAATTTCTAACCCATGTGCACACGTTTTCCCCCAGTCCAAGCATTCTCATCTTTTGTACCAGTCTTTTATGTGGCACAGTATCAAATGCTTTAGAAAAGTCTAGATATGATATCCAATGACTCCCCCGATCCAGTCTTGAACTTACCTACTCATAAAAGCAGATTAGGTTTGTCTGGGAGGAGCGATTCCTCATAAATCCCTGCTGATATGGAGTAATAAGGTCATTTTCCCCAAGGTGCTCCAGGATAGTATCCCTTAAGAAACTTTCAAACAGCTTGCCCACCACAGATATTAAACTTACCGGTCTGTAGTTCCCAGGTTCCCCCCCTAGATCCCTTTTTGAATATTGGCACCACATTTGCCAAGCGCCAATCCCTTGGAACAGCTCCAGCTTTTCTGCCCTTATCTGTTGTTTACAATAACAGAGTAACAATGAGAGACTAGTAGTTACAATAAATTATAAATACAGTAGTAAATTATATATGTACTAGTTACATTCAATTATGTATGTAACAAGTTATCACACCAAATTATATTAACAGAATAATATTGGTGATACCTAGATACATGTATATATAAAAATTAATAACCAAATGCATATCAGGTTGCCCACAGACCTGTTTACAGATGCAAAAGGTGTGATGTGGGGTCACTCGCACTATCTCCACTTTCTATGTATGAGTGTGACCACTGAAAATGGGGTGTATGTGGGGATAAAGATAACAGGCAAAGTAGATACAGTCATTTAGACCCCTGGGAATTTGGCCCTTAGTGTGAGGATTCATTTAGGTTCTCTTTGGAGTAGTTTTTTATCATTGTCACCTCCTTGGGTGTACATGTAGTCTGTCTGTTACAAAGAATTTGAAGGGGTTATTACTCATGCTGAATTTTAGGGGACGTGTGGTTTTACTAATGTAAAGTGTGTCGCATTGGCACTTCACTAGATATACAGTGTTGTAGATACTGTGCAACAGCCTTAGCTTGGTAGGCAATCTTCAGATATATTGCTGGTTAATGCAGTTTACATTTATGACAGTAGATGGCGCTGTTACCTAAAGCTGTTTGCATTTTTTGTTGTGCATTCTGCTGTACATTGAGGTGCTCTCTAATGCCCTGATTCACAGCCTCCAATTCTCGGTTTTGTGCATATGCCAACTCGCAGACCAGGAACTGCAGCCTGTTTGCTCAAGTGATTCTAAGCCGTGTCCGAGATTAGTTCCGTCGGGGGTAAGAATTTGTTTCCAGCTGAGCTTTTATGTTTGGGCCCTGCAAAAAGTGCATCTTAAGGTAAGAATGTACCTTTTGGTTTTGTTTTGTTTTTTTTATCGTTGCTGCACTCTTCTTTTGGGGCATCCCATGTAGTTGTTGTTTTCTCCCTGCCGTGTCACTCTCTGCAGTGTCACTCTAAAATCTTTTTAATTTTTTGCCCGCATAAAATCTTTTTTTTGGATTATAGCCCACATAAAATATTTTTGTTTTTTTAGCCCACATATAGTTTTTTA
The DNA here is from genome assembly GCA_027917425.1 of Gastrophryne carolinensis. Classification (NCBI taxonomy): domain Eukaryota; kingdom Metazoa; phylum Chordata; class Amphibia; order Anura; family Microhylidae; genus Gastrophryne; species Gastrophryne carolinensis. The sequence goes on along the minus strand of CM051239.1, from coordinate 222,169,291 downwards.
TTTGGGTCATCAAAAACAGTGCTTAGCATAGCTGACATTCAAGCCCAACGCCCATGCATCCTCCTCTTTGGCAGGCTCTAGGGCTGCTATTTGCTCCAAGGAATCTTCCCCAGAGAAGGATGAGGACACTGGCAGTCGGATTCTGCGCTGCCTTCCACACACACCCTTTCTGGGTCTCTACAGTAACCCTTCTGCTCCAAGTGCCAGAACTCTGATTCTAGAAGAGAAGCACAATTATATCACACAGCTCTGCATTAGGAGACTTAGAGTGTTTTAAGCATCAGACACTTATCTGGGAAGTTCTGGCAGAAGAACCATCTCACCTGGGTCATCTGCCTTCTCTTCAGGTCCGAACACCTGGGTGTGCGTGTAGCTAGTGTTTCTCAACCAATTTAAATGGGCAGCAACCTCCTGTAGGGGAATTAAAAGGCCAGTTGCTTCCTGATTACCAACCCTCTTGTGTAAAAAAAAAACGCACAGGCTGCACCTGTTGTTGGCTGTTAGTGCTTCCTTCAGTATAAACCAACTTTATTCAAATGAGGATGCCTGGAAAGAGGCGACGCCCCAGCCCCAGCACCCCAAAACCCAGACATGCCAGAAGGGAGGACTGCGCCACAACCCCAGCCCAAAGCACCCCCGCTCTGGCCACAGACATTCCCCTACTGCAAGCCACACAATCCACTCCCCCAGGGTCACTTGCAGCAGTTAGGCCTGGGAGCGGGAGAGCCCACCCCGGGTCTCCCACTGCTCCCCCCAGTGCTCCACTCATGGGGCAGCACACTGGAGCTCCATGTGAAGCCTTGTGCAGAGGCCCCTGTGAAGCCTGTGTGAAGGCCACTGGGGAGCCCTGGGCCCCAGAGCCACTGCCCGCATGGATCTCTCCAGCCAGTCCTCTTCCATGCCCCTACCCAGTGGACACAGGGATGCTGACCCCTCCCATAGCAGCCATAAGCTTACAAGGGCACATTCAGTGGCTGGTTAACGAGTTAGTTGCCCTCCTCGGTGGCATCAACTGTGTGGCAGCCGGTCCCCTTCAACACCTAAAGCCGTCCAGGATACCATCTGGTAGCAGATTGCCCTGCTTGTGACTATGGTAAGGCTTGAACCCAAAGATGCCAAACAGGTGTCCAAATAATTTGACAACCTCAAGAAGGTCGTCAGTAAGAAAATAAGCAGGAGACTGAACTGGATGGACTAAAGTCTTTATTCAGCCTTACATACTATGTTACTATGTTACTCCATGAGGGGTAAGTGTCCCATACAAAGAGTGTTTTGCTATTCGAGTAATCATGTGCTTATACATTATCTTTTTTGACAGATTACAAACCGGAGGAGGGTTGTCCAAAACTTTGGAATTCACGGTTGTGCAGCAATGGCTCTATCCCCACACAATTCAGGGTATGCCTGGAGCCTGGGATACTGACTGGCGTCATACCTCCACCAGATGTCTATTTATTTTGTAGGCAATTGTCGTTGAAAAAGTTTTTTGATAATCCAGACTCCGTTACCTCTGACCCAAGTTGGAGTGATAAGGATGACGAGGCCTTGGCAAATCTAATGGACTTATTATCAGAACAGGACCCCACTGGAGATTCACAAAAGAAGCCCATCCTGAAGAAACCGTCGACCTTTGTCCCCCCTTGGAATAACAGCCCAGCGATCCAGATCTTCTTCAATTTGGTAAGTGAGGATATTAAAAAGATCATCCCGAGTAAACAAGGTAGTAATCTCAATAAGGAAGAACTGGATGCGCTTCACGCCCTTGAAAATGAAGAGGGGATAATTATTAAGGAGGCTGACAAAGGGGGGAATGTTGTGATATTATCTAGGGATTATTACTGTAAAGAGGTACAGTGTCAACTACAAGATCATCACACTTATGAAAAATTGACACATAATCCCATTAAGGGGTATAAATTGGAATTCGATAATCTTCTACAACATGCATTGGAGGAGGGCGTCATTACGAGTACGCTCTATGACTTTTTGGAGGTGGAGTTCCCAAGAACTCCGACCTTCTACATATTACCGAAGGTACATAAAAACCCCAAAAGACCCCCGGGTAGGCCCATTGTTCCGGGCATTGGAGGGCTAACGGAATTTGCCTGTGTCTATTTGGATACAATACTCCAAACACATGTGATAACGTTGGAGTCGTACATTAAAGACTATTTTGAGCCGCTTGAATGCCATACATGTACCACCAGGGACTATATTGATAACGTGCGACGTAGAGTCGCTTTATACATGCATATCCCATGATATGGCGATGCAGGTGGTGAAATACTTTCTGGAGACCGAATCCATAGACAGGAGAGATGAACAGAGGTTCCAATTGGAACTTCTCAATTTCATTCTATCCCACAATGCATTCCCCTTTGATATGGCCTATTACTGCCAGATCAGAGGTGTTGCAATGGGTGCCAGATGTGCCCCCTTGATAGCCAACCTTTTTATGGGTTGGTGGGAAAGGGAGGTAGTCTGGCAGGAATCATACTCAAAATATCATGAACATCTACTCTGTTACCATCGGTACATTGATGACATCGTGATACTTTGGAATGGCGAACCGGAATTGGCTATAGAGTTTTTGGAAATATTAAATCAAAACCCCTACAACATCCGGCTTACCTACACTTTGTCTCCACACCAGGCCACATTCCTAGATCTGGAAATTCGGATTGAAGACAATGGAAGCATTACTACCAAACTCTTTCGTAAAGATACATCTACAAAAAGCCTATTACATTTTTCAAGTTTTCACCAACAAAGATGTAAAGTGGGAATCCCTGTGGGTCAGCTTCTACGAGCAAGACAAAATTGTTCCAGGGAGGAATGAAGTGACTGAAATGAAGACACGGTTCAGAAGACGAGGTTACCCCAAAAAGGTGATACAAAGAGCGATCAATAGGGCGTCAAGAACTTCTGTGTTACAAGAAAAAGGCAAGCAACAAAAAAGAGGAGGTAAGATTTTTTACAGATTTCAGTAGTGAATGGCAGACCATAAGACACATTTTGAAAACGCACTGGCAGGTTCTAAAGAGTGACCCGGGGCTAAGGAAATGGGTTAACAAAGGATTAAAAATGACATCACGCCGTGCACCTAATTTACGTGACAAATTATGCAAGAACCACTACAGGAGACCAAGAACATGGTTAGAACAGAGTAACACAAGGAGCGTCAGTAGACCATGTGGACAATGTAGTGTGTGCCCCTTGGTCTGGACAACTAATACCATTAAAAGCACTAGTTCCAATGCAAAATTAAGACAACTATCACATGTCAGACGAAGGGAGTCATCTATGCACTTGAATGTAGCTGCCCCAAGCAATACATTGGGGAAACCAAAAATAAAGTGGTGGGAAGAATCCAGGGGCATTTATCAAATATAAGATTGGCCAAGAGGGACCAGGAAGCAGGGAAAACACTCTCCCCGGTGGCCGCTCACTTTCTACGCCACCATAACAGCCAAACGAGGGACCTAACAATTACATATGTCGACAAGGTGAACATGGGGGGGTAGAGGTGGGAATGTTAAAAAGATACTCCAACAAAAAGAACTGGAGTGGATTTTCAATTTGGGCACTCGGGCACCATTGGGGATAAATGAGGATTTTTCATTCATTTCTTTCTTAGGGCGTTGTAGGATGCATGAGTATAACACGTTTTCACATAGTCATTTATATAATGATAAAAATAAGGGTGGACACATGGGATTAGCCCATTAAGTTGTGTAGTCTTGTTTGGTTTGATAGTTAATTATTTCATTGGCTTTTTGGTTTGGTATATATGATTGTTCACAATTTTATGTGGTTTTGTTATAGATAACATTCTCCTGGATAACATCAGTACCATGGATTCATCTCCCCCTTGTCGAGTGGTTGGAGGATCCCTGGTCAAGCATTAGCTGAAATTTGATTTGGTCGGTCTGGACTTCCAAGTGTCCAGATATTTGAAAGAAAGAAGGGACTTGCATTCCTGGGGCAAAGCTTGGAAGGAATAAGCAATCCCTTGTGCCCCATTCAAGGCTTTGCTCCCTTGGATATGTGCCTTCACTGGACACTACTGTCTGATTGGGCATGTGCAATATTCCATCCAGAATTGGTATATATTGCCCTCTGACTCAGTGACAAAAATTGGGGACGTCAGAATAGTATACTCCACCCATACATGAGACCGATGTTGGTACAATCGTGGAAAACATTGGAACATGAGGACCCTCAGGAGATGATGTATGCCTGACACCAGGTTTGGGTCTGACAGAGGAGGACTATTTGTGCTGTGAATTGGATACCAAAAGTGTATTCATTCCAAACTAATGTCTCCCTTTCCTTCTTTATTGTTAATCTAATGTATTGATTAGTATACTTTTTCTATTGTAATATTTTTAATATATGAGTTCACAGTGCCCGAAGAGAACCTTGATTATTAAGATACATGTCCTAAGGAGGATGCTCTCTTATTATATACAGCTTTAGTTATTTTCTAAATGATACAGGTTTTAGGTATATATTTGATTGATCATTGGCCCAATATAGCCTATAGTGTTTTGTATGTAATGTGTATTATGTGTTAATCAATTGTTTAATATTGCCTGTCCTAAGTCTCCCCTTCCAAACACCCCCCCCCCCTCCCCAGATAGCAGGGCTGCATGATTCTTTATGTATACTGATACGCTGCAGCTTGTCTGAGATCTCAGACAGCACTAACACCTTGAAGCCGGGCTTATCGCACATGTGCGCGCATGGTCTTCTTCATGTATACCGGCACTCTGCAGCTGAGGTCTGAGGTCCCAGAAAACACTAATATCTTGAAGCCTCTGCCGGGCTTATCGCGCATGCGCGCGCAGGGGTTACAGCCGATGGCTGTGCCCCATGCAGCGCACATGCGTGATGTGCCTCGTCAGACACGCTCCCTTGAGGCGGCGCACACGCACGCCCAATCTACCAGCATTACAGCTGGTCTAGTGCGCAAGCGCACGCATATGCGACGTGCGCGTTGTGGCGCGTTGCACGGGGACAATTGAATGTGTATAGATGGGGGCTGGACGCTCGCGGCCGCCTTCTGGGCCCAATATTACATCATAGTGGATCACGTGAGTACTCATAGATGTAGTGATAGCATAGATCCATTACAATGAGCTAGAACATTGGTCCCAATCCTGTAGCACACACACTTAACAATTCCATTCGGGTGTTTTCATTTTCACCCTTATTGGGTTTTGGCGGGAAGAGTGGATCTGTGAGACAAAGGAGAGGGTGGGAAGTGCTGACACACCCCCTTTAGAGACTACTTAAACAGGACAGAGCATAGTCAGCCACTGATGAGGTGGCAGTAGGAGCTTGCCATGCAACGCGTCAGTGTTGCTGGCATGCTGGGCTTTGTGGTGGATTAGGACTTTGTTATGCGGTAATGTAAATTGCCTTTTGATCTTATTTTAAAATTATGTTGAATTAATGATTATTGTGATAGTATCTCTGTCATTTATGCCCTGGAGCCTCTCACCTCTTCCTTGCTTTTTTGCACGTTTCTGCACTTAGCACTTTCACTGTATACACTTATATTTGGTATAGTGATATTAGCTCTTCCTCACTCAGCTCTTAATTGCTGTATTTATCACTTCCTACTCACTCTATACATTCCCATCTTTTGTTGCACAGACTAAGGTTGAGACTCCAGGGCATTTTTTGCAGATTTTGCAGGTTTTGCACATTATTTATTTGATAATTCTATTATGTATTCATGAATATTCATACTAGTCCGTCATGCATTCTAGCCCATGCATATATGTTTTTAATTGATTTTAAAGTTTTGGCTATTACTAATAAAAGTTTTGAAATATTAATAGATTTGTATATCTGTTGAGCGGCTGACTTTGGAGGCCCTGCGGTCTGTGCTGGCAGCCCTTATTTTTGATACCTCCACCAGTGGTAACCATTTTTATATCAAGGGGGGTTCGGTGGGGACTTAAGGTGGTGCTGGCTTGTAGCCGGCAGGGCGAGGGCCACCAAAGCTGGCCCCTGCACCCTGTTCTACAAGCCCTGCATAGCTGATCCCTGGGCTGGTTATGCTGGGTAGGGGGGCCCCATGTCATTTTTTCGGGGGATTTTTAAGGGTTTTTAACCATTAAAATTCCCCCCAAAAATGGGGTACCCCCCCCCCCCCCCCCCGGAAAGGGGACCCCATGCCAATTTCTTTCTTGATTTAATCCTTTATAGTGTGGATAGTATTTGTATTTTATTTGTAAATGTTATAAAGTGCTATTTTCAGTTTGGGGGGTCTCCTGGGCAAGACATTTCATGTTAAAGCCTAAACTCTGCTGCAAAGATAAAATATATGATTTTCCTGGAAATTCCTGCGAAATCATGGTTAAACATAGCACAAAATGGTGAAAAATGACCAGAGGGTGACAAAAGTAGGCTGGCAGTTAAAAGGCTTAAAAGTAGCTATGCATTTTGGGTATTGTTCTGTTCGGGGGACCTTGTCCTTTCAGATTTAGCTTGTATTTTCTTGTTTGCATATTGATATTTTAGGAAAACATGTTTTTTATTCAGTTTTTTTATATACATTTTTTAGGGAAACCATGTGCAACCAAAGAATTCTTCGAGGGATTACTTCCAGAAAGATGAGCCCACTACAACAAGCTGGGTACACCTAGAAAGCTTAACATGTGTACTTTCAGGGAATATATGGTTTATGGTGGATATTACAAATGTAAAGGGTTGTTTTGGTTGAAAAATTGCAAGGTGAGCACTTTGTCTGCAGAGCTGAAATTTTCAAATAAAATTACCGTTATGCGCATGCTTTACTTTGGGGTATTTCACAACTCTTTCCTTCACAGGACTTATGCATGTTGGGTATTGTTCTGTTAGGGGGATGTTGCTTTTTCAGATTTTACTTGTTTTTTCTTGTTTGCATATTTTTTTTTTAGGAAAATGTGGCTTTGATTCTTCTTTTTTAGGGAAACTCTGTGCATCCAAAGAATTGATTAAGGGATTACTTCCAGAAAACTATGCCCACATAAACAAGCCTGGTACAGCTAGAAAGCTTGAGGCACATACTTCCAGAGAATAAATAGTTTGTGGGGGGTATTACAAATGTAAAGGGTTGTTTTCTGGAAATGTTGCGCTTAGCGCGTAGCATAGTTGTATTTTATCTGAAAATCTCCTAAAGCTCTGTTTCAGTTTGGGGGAGTCTCCTGGGCAGCAAAGGGTGTCTACCTATACATATGTGGTACTGCTGTAACCAGGAGACATTGGAGTTTCACACGCAATAAGATTTTATTGACAAACTTACATTTTTTATTACAAAAAAACTACAAATTGCAAATAATAGATTTTTAAAAAATGTTTTGCACATATTTTACCCAAAAGTATTGAGAATACACAAAAAAAAGTCCAAACAAGACATTTCATGTTGAATCCCAGACTCTGCTGAAAGAAACAATATATAATTTTCCAGGAAAATCCCTGGAAATCCCTTCAAAAATCAAGATTGAACATGTGTAGCGCAAAATAGTGAAACATGGGGCTCGATTCAACAAAGGTCGAACATGGATTTTTCGTGTGTTTTGTGCTTAAAAAGTTGCGATTTTGCGATCGTTTTTTTTACGAGTGATTCAGCAACCTGGAACCATTGTAAAACATGAGTCACTTGAATTAAATTCGATTGCGATTGTAAAAGTGCAAAATAAATTAGTGGATCGAAAAATTTACTACTGCATTTTGCGATTCGAAAATTTTACTACTGATTCAGGTGGACTTGATGAGCCACACACGATATAAATTAGAGTGTTTCACACTAGTTTTTTGATGCAGCTTTCAGCAGGAGAAAACTCATTTTGCTCTTTCTCACAATGGAACCCTTCTACTTTCTTTGTATTGAGTTGGAACATATTGCAGATGATGTGGCACAGAGAAGGCGCAGACTACCCATTCCCAAGTATTTTCAGGCACGTTTGGATGTGGATCAGCTGCCAGATCAAGCACTTTTCCAGCTTACTAGGCTAAATCGTGCAGCTTTGGAAGACCTCTATAGCCTGCTGCATCCATCTTTGGCATGCAAGAGGACATGCAATCTCTGGAATGGCAAATCTGATAGTTTTCTTGCAATTTCTGGCCAATGGCTCATTTCAGCGCCTGGGTAGTGTGGCGGTTGGCATGTCCCAAACTTCTGTATGCTGTGCTGTAGATACATTTTTAAAGGCAATACGTGCCATTTTGCCACGGTATGTGCATTTACCCTCCTCACCCCAGGAATGGACTGTAGTAAAACAGGGTTTTTATTGCATTGCTGGCATGCCACATGTCATGGGGGCTGTGGATTGCACCCATGTTTGCTTTATTCCACCCAGTGTGGATAAATATATCTACCGCAATCGCAAGATGGGACATTCACTGAATGTACAGATGATTGCTGGTCCAGATCTCAAAATACTTAGCTTTGTGGCTGGCTTTCCCAGATCATGCCATGATGCCCACATTCTGTGAAATGCATCAATTTTTCGACTATTTGAGGAGAGGCATTTATCTGGTGGATCGCTTCTTGGTAAGTGTTTAAACATTATTACCTAACTTTGTTCAGAGTGCTTGTGACATTTTGGAAAGCTCCAACCTTTTAACCCCCTTGCTAGCCTTACCCTTATAGGAATTTAGAAACTGCAACTGATGTTAAGGTCCCAACGTATGCTGTTCCTTGATGTTGTTGCACAAAGGTTTGAGTATAGAAGTGTTACATTTTGCCCATTTATTTTGCTTATTTGGTGACTGCCATGGGCTTGCCTATTTAGGCAATAGCGTTATTGCTGACGTGCTCTTACAGTACCCCCAAAACCACCACCGTTGCTCCGGAAATTGTTAAAACTCTATGGCTACTTGTTTCCTTGCCTTTGGCTGACTATAATTTTACATGCCCTGCTGTATGAAACAGCCCAGGTTGCTTAGCATACTCACCAACTGCCACACTTCAAGGATGCATGCACAAGCAGGGGACACTCCTTGCTATAACTTTAGCAGGGTATACCCTGGCACTAGTCATTTGTAAATGTCTGGAGGAGACACACTCCCTGTTCCAGTCTAGCATGGATGTATAACCCAGTTATACTATGCTCAACTGGACTGTAGCTGAGTCCTTAAACAACCCTAGACCAGTTTGCGTCTGGACCATTTATACGGATGAATGCATGGGAGGCCACGCGTGCGCCATAAGAACAGGGGAAGGTAGATGGGAGTGGTCGACCTTTGGGTTTTTACACAGCGGGGCACCAAAACCCAGAATAGTCAAAATCCTGGGTTTTGGTCCACTTTAAAGTGTAAGCATGATGCAACGAGAATGGCGTACCACTGGGTTATCCTCGTGGCCAGGCACTCCAGCATACCATTCATTGGCAACATATGCAAAGCTAGCAAAGAGCTGCACCCTGCACCCAAGGACACGTGGTGCTATGTGAGCAAGCTTTGTATAGAAAACAATGGACACATTTCTGCATTAAAGGTAAAATTGTTTAATTCAGGTCCCTGGCAATCCAATCAAAAGAAACCAACATACACGCCTCTTACAAATATTACTGTTTAATTAGTACTTCCACTACAGCATACCTTGCCTCTTTATTACATGTATCCACAATGTTAGCCATGTACATACAGCTACACAGGCAACTTAAAAAGTTGAAAAAAATTATGCATTTACATTTACCCATTAAAAAGCTTTACAACACCATGCAACAATAAGAAAACAATACAATACGAAAGAATACATATTCAAGTACATTTTCCAATAATTTTCGCTTGCGATAGTCTTTTTACGAGTGATTTGAAAATTTTACTAGCGATTCGAAAATTTTACAATCGCATTTTCGAGTGCACGTATTTAATTCAACCCCTTTTTTGAATCACTCCAAAAAGTTAAAACTTTATGCATGTGAAACGATTTTCCGAGCGACACAAATGTATTTCTACCTTTGTTGAATCGAGACCATGGTCTGGCAACAGGGGGTGACAAAAATTCTAGGAAGCCTGGCACTTAAAGGGTTAAAAAGCTTTCAGGGAATATATTATTTATGGGGGTTTTCCAAATGTAAAGGGTTGTTTTGGTAGAGTGCACGGTGCGCTTTTTCTCTGCATAGCTGAAGATTTCAAGTAAAATTACCGTTATGCGCATGCTTTACTTTGGGGTGTTTGGCAACTCTTCCCTTGACAGTACCCATGCATGTTGGGTATTATTCTGTTCAGGGGATGTTGCTTTTTCAGATTTCTTGTTTGCATATAATTTAACAAGCCTGGTATGTCTAGAAAGCTTGAGGTGTGTACTTCTAGCGAATATATAGTTTGTTGGAGGGTATTTCAAATGTAAAGGGTTGTTTTTATTGAAAAACTGCAAGGTGCGCATAGCGCCTAGCATAGTTATATTTTATCTGAAAATCTCCTAAAGCGCCGTTTCAGTTTGGGGGAGTCTCCTGGGCAGGAAAGGGTGTCTACCAATACATATGTGCTACTACTGTAACCGGGAGAAATTGGGATTTCACACGCAATAAGATTTTATTGACTAACTTACATTTTTTATTACAAAAAAACTACGAATTGTAAAAAATAGATTGCTTAATTTTTTTGCACATATTTCACCCCAAAATATTGATAATACACTTAAAAATTACAAACAACACATTTCATGTTAAAGCACACTCTCTGCTGAAAAAAACAATATATAATTTTCCCTGGAAATCCCTTAAAAAATCACAGTTGAACATGTGTAGCGCAAAATAGTGAAAAATGGTCTGGCAACAAAGGGTGACAAAAACTCCAGGTAGGCTGGCACTTAAAGGGTTAAAAGCATGATTGGCAGACCATGGAAACCAGACCAAAATACTTTGGAGACAGAGGTTGGGCACCACAACACAACAACTCATGGATGTTGAAGAAATGCCCCATCTTCCGATTCCTGAAACAAATTCAAAGAAAAATACACGTGTCACCACAATAATAGCAACAATACTGTAGCACAACAAAAGCAATACTATTACAATAGCAACCAGTACACAGGAAACAGTGTGACAAGTGAGGCACAACTATTAGCTACTGTGGGATATTGGGGGGCGAACGGTAGTGACACAGACAACAGTTCTCTCTCGGCAAAGCAGGTTTATTTCAGAAAAATGAAAGTATTCAAATGAAATAATACTTCTCCATTCATAGTTTGTAGCATCAATGCAGAAAATCAAAACAAATGGTTACATCACCAAATGAAGGTAAATCCAGGGCTGGAGATTCCAGCAAGCTGTGGGTCAAAGGAAAGTCCAATCCAGATTGCAGGGCAAAGCAGCCCGCCGCTTCTCACCCCCAACGGTCCAAGAGTGGGGCGCAGAAGCCAAGTCCTCCGGCTTAATAGTCCAGTATTGTTATTCACACAACATGCAGTTCAGCCTGAGCTCCCTCCATCAGGCTGGTCAAAGATCACTGACTGGCTCAGTGGGAGCCTTTTGTTCAGGCTCCTTCCTGAAATCACTCTGACCAGGTTTGCAAGGCCTGGGATCAGAAGAAACCTAGGAGTGGGGAATGTGACCAGGGTTCTGAAATCCTGGCATGGATCGTGCTCTATACAGCACTGTAGGGGAAAAATATACTCAATCCAGGACTTCTCCACACACTTTACCACATATCCCCCCCCCCCCTCTTCTTAAGACCCGAGGTCTGACAACCCTTACTGGTCATACAATAGACTCGGGACAAAGCATCCGCATTCCCCTGTAACTTCCCCGGTCTATGTTCTACTTTAAATTTAAAGTTTTGTAAGGAGAGAAACCATCTGGTGACCCTTGCATTTCTCTCCTTATTTTGCTTCATCCAGGTCAGCGGCGCATGACCTGTCATTAGGACAAATTCTCGACCCAACAACGCCCACTTAACAGTGAGACACTCTCTTCCCACTGTCGCATAGTTTTTCTCTGCCGGAGTCAGCTTCCGGCTCAGGTACAATACTGGGTAATCTTCCCCATTCACCTCTTGTGACAGAACTGCACCCAAACCTGAATCAGACTCATCCGTCTGTACCAAGAATTGTTTGCTGAAATCTGGGGACACCAGAACAGGCTGTTTACACAGGGCAGATTTTAGGCTTTTGACACTTCTCAGGGTTTATGGTTAAGCCAGCATTACTGATAGAGTCTAGGACGGCCTGTACCTTGCAGAGGTGACTCTTCCAATCAGACGAAAAGATGACCACATCATCCAGGTAAGCAGCGGCATAATTCCGATGTGGCCTCAAGATCACGTCCATCAGCCTCTGAAAGGTAGCAGGGGCCCCATGTAACCCAAACGGCATAACTAGATAGTGAAACAGACCTTCTGAGGTGGCAAACGCGGTCTTTTCTTTAGCGTCCTCAGCCAAAGGTATCTGCCAATACCCTTTTGTGGGATCCAGGGTTGTAATGTATCTTCCCCTCCCAAGCTTTTCAATCAATTCATCTACCCGGGGCATGGGATACACATCAAACTTTGAGACTTCATTGAGTTTTCTGAAGTCATTACAGAATCTCCAGGTCCCATTAGGCTTTGGTATTAAGACAATGGGACTGGACCAGGCACTAGCAGACTCCTCAATGATGCCCAACTCTAACATGCGTTTTATTTCAGAGGAGATCGCCTCTCGCCGTGCTTCAGGAATCCTGTACGGTTTTAGGTTTACCTTAGTGTAGGGTTCAGTTTTAATCTGATGCTTTATTAACCCTTTAAGTGCCAGCCTACCTGGAGTTTTTGTCACACTCTGTTGCCAGACCATTTTGCACTATTTTGCACTCCCCATCTTCAATTTTTGAAGGGATTTCCAGGGATTTCCCAGGAAAATTATATATTGTTTTTTTCAGCAGAGTCTGAGCTTTAACATGAAATGTCTTGTTTGTCATTTTTTAGGTGTATTCTCAATATTTTTTGGCGAAATATGTGCAAAAAAAAAAAAATTTTTTTACAATTTGTAGTGTTTTTTTGTAATAAAAAATGTAAGTTTGTCAATAAAATCTTATTGCGTGTGAAACCCCAATTTCTCACAGTTACAGCGGTACCACATATGTATTGGTAGACACCTTTTCCTGCCCAGGAGACTCCCCCAAACTGAAATAGCGCTTTAGGGGATTTTCAGAAAAAATACAACTGTGATATGCGCTATGCGCACCTTGCAGTTTTTCCAGAAAAACAAACCTTTACATTTGAAATACCCCCCACAAACTATATATTCTCTGGAAATACACACCTCAGGCTTTCTATTTGTACGAGGCTTGTTGATGTGGCCACAGTTTTCTAGAAGTAATCCCTCAATGTATTCTTTGGTTGCAAAGAGTTTCCCTAAAAAAAGGATAAAAAAGTAGAATCAAAGCCACATTTTCCTATAAAAACTATATACAAACAAGAAAAAACAAGAATAATCTGAAAAAGCAACATCCCCCGAACAGAACGATACCCAGCATGCATAGGTTCTGTCAAGGGAAGAGTTGCCAAACACCCCAAAGTAAAGCATGAGCATAATGGTAATTTTTCTTGAAAATTTCAGCTCTGCAGACAAAGTGCGCACCTTGCGATTTTTCAACCAAAACAACCCTTTACATTTGGAATGTCCCCCATATAAACCATATATTCCCTGAAAGTGCACATGTTAAGCTTTCTAAGCGTACCCAGCTTGTTGTAGTGGGCTCATATTTCTGGAATTAATCCCTCAAAGAACTCTTTGGTTGCGCAAGGTTTCCCTAAAAAATGTATAAAAAAGCTGAATAAAAAACACCTTTTCCTAAAATATAAATATGCAAACAAGACAAAACAAGCTAAATCTGAAAGCGCAAGGTCCCCCGAGCAGACCAATACCCAACATGCAGAGGTACTATTTACCCTTTTAATTGCCAGCCTACTTGAGATTTTGTCACCCTCTGTTGACAGGTCATTTTTCCCCATTTTGCGCCATGTTTTGCGCCATGTTTTGCGACATTTTTGCTGGAATTTTCAGGAAAATTATATATATATTTTTTGCAGCAGAGTTTAGGCTTTAACATGAAATGTCTTGTTTGTAAATTTTATTTATTATTAATTTTATTTATTATTAAGTAAAAAAAATAAATAAATAATTTTTTTTTTTTAGAAAATTGCCTCCTTTATTTTAAATAAAAAATGTATTTGATTAGGGAAAACCATATTGCATGTGAAAGCCCCATTTCTACCAATTAGAACGGTACCACATATTTATCGGTAGCCCCCTGTTCCTGCCCAGGAGACCCACCTAACTGAAACAAGTAATTTTTAACATTTACAAATAAAATACAACTACCATCCACACTACAAAGGGTTAAATCGAGAAAAAAAAATGACATAGGGTCCCCCCTCCAAGGAGGGGGGGGGGGGCATTTTTGGGGGGATTTTTAAGGGTTAAAAACCCTTAAAAAATAAAAAAACAAATGACATGGGCCCCCCCTTACCCAAAGTAACCAGCCCGGGACCAGCTATGCAGGGCTTGGAGGAACAAGCCCGCATAGCCCGTGGGCCCGGGCTCTTCTGCCCCCCCCCTGGGCTTTGGGGAGGCAGGTAATGGGGGTTCCAGGGGTTAATGGCAAGTCACCGGCTAGCGCAGGTGACTTGCCACCCCCCCAGCCTTGTGAACTGGTATAGGGGTTATGGACCCCTTACAAGTTCACAAGGGGTTAAATGTAAAAAAAACACAGACACACAAAGAGAAAAAATATTTTATTATTATTTATTTATTTTTTTTAATACTTACCTCCCATCCATAGTGGAGCACTCTGTCCCTCGGCGATCACTGGCTTCTGCTCACTTGCTAGAAGCCTTTTATAGCTGCTGGATGACAGAACACAAAAGGGTTAATTAAAAAAAAAAATGACATAGGTTCCCCCCTCCCAGGGGGGGTACCCCATTTTTTTTGGGAATTTTAAGGGTTAAAAACCCTTAAAAATCCCCCCAAAAAATGACGTAGGGTCCCCCCTACCCAGCATTACCAACCCGGGCCAGCTATGGGGGCTTGTAGAACAGGGCGCAGGGGCCAGCGTTGGTGGCCCCTGGCCCTGCAGGCTACTAGCCCACATAGCCACTAAGTGGCCCGAGCCCTTCTGCCCCCCCCTGGCCGTTGGGGAGGCAGGTAATGGGGGGCTGGGGGTTAATGGCAAGTCACCCACTAGCCGCAGGTGACTTGCCAGACCCAGAGCCTTGTGAACTGGTATAAGGGGTCTCATGGACCCCTTACCAGTTCACAAAGGGTTAACTGAAAAAAAAAAACACCACACAAAAAAAGTATTTTATTAAGAAAAAAAAAATTTTTTTACTGTACTTACCTTTGATTGTAAGCTCCTTTGTCCCTCGCCGCTCTGCTGACAGATGCCGGTAATCGGCATCCAGAGAAGGGGGAGGCAGGAGATCAGAGGATCTCCTGCCACCTCCTTCACCGGCACCGATCACCGGCATCTGACAGCTGAGAGAGCTGAAGCCGGTGATCGGGACCGGGATGACGTCATAGCCCCACCCCCAAAAGGGGCGGGGCTTGGCGTGGAGACGGGCCGAGATGACATCATAGCCCCGCCCCAAGGCGAACAAGATGGCGGCCGCCATCGAGGAGGAGAGAGGAGAGAGCCTCCCGGGCTCTCTCCTGAAGATCGGGAAGTCCTGGGGGGGGATCGGAGGCCCCCCAGGTGAAGAGGAGGGACAGCGGAAGCCAGCGCACATGGAGGTAAGTGAATGTCATTTTTATTTTTTTTACAGTTAGCAGCTGCTGCTGCAGAAGCGGGGGGGGCGGCTTATTCCGGGGGCTCTCCTGGAGCCATCCGACCCCCCACGGGGGATCGGATGGCACCAAATTAAAGAGGAGATCCGGCTTGATCCAACGAGGGGTGAGTATTTTACTGTTATATTTTTTTTACTGTAGGGGTTTAAAATCAGCTACGTGAGTCTCACGTAGCTGGCACTTAAGTGGAGTAGAGGCTGCTACGTGAGACTCACGTAGCTGGCACTAGAAGGGTTAAATGCGTTCGGCCCGGCAGGTAAGAAAACTTGTCTCTATTTCCTTGCAGAAATTCCCTAACCTCCTGCGTTTGATGACCTGACAAAGACTCACCTATCTTGACTGGGGGAATGGTCTGCACCGCCTCTTTAACTCTAGCCGGGGCAACTACCAAAGCTTCACGATCTTTCCATGGCTTAATCAGGTTCACATGGTAAATCTGGTAGGGCTTCCTTCTACCTGGTTGGTGAACCTTGTAGTTCACCTCACTGACCTTCTCTACAACCTCATAGGGACCCTGCCACTTTGCCAGAAATTTACTTTCAACTGTGGGGCACTAATACCAGGACCCGGTCCCCAGGATTAAAGGCCCTTACCTTGGCCGACCTATTATATATTCTGCTCTGGGCCGCCTGAGCCCTTTGCATATGCTCCTTTATTATCGGCATTACATTTTCTATACGGTCCTGCATCTGAGCTACATGCTCAATTATACTCTTGTATGGGGTGGCCTCAGTCTCCCAGGTTTCCTTGGCGATATCTAGCAAACCCCAGGGATGCCTACCATACACCAGTTCAAACGGTGAAAACCCTGTAGACACCTGGGGGACCTCCCGTATGGAAAACATGAGATACGGCAACAAACAGTCCCAATCACGGCCATCCCGTTCTACAACTTTCTTTAGCATGTGCTTAAGGGTTTTATTAAATCTCTCTACCAAGCCGTCTGTTTGAGGATGGTACACTGAGGTGCGGAGATGGGTAATCTTAAACAGCTTGCACAGTTCCTTCATGACCTTTGACATGAAGGGCATGCCCTGATCAGTTAGAATTTCCTTTGGTATTCCTACACGAGAGAACATAAGAAACAGCCTCCTTAGCAATATTTTTGGACGCCATATTTCTTAGCGGTACTGTTTCCGGGTAGCGGGTAGCATAATCTAGTACCACTAATATATATTGGTGTCCTCGGGCTGACTTCACAATAGGCCCCACCAAATCCATGGCAATTCTCTCAAAGGGGACCTCGATAATGGGAAGTGGTACCAAGGGGCTCCGGAAATGTGATGTTGGGGCACTTAACTGGCACGTAGGGCAGGACTTGCAGTATCTTTTTATTTGCTCGTACACCCCAGGCCAGTAAAACCTCTGGAGAACTCTTTCCTGGGTCTTATTAATCCCCAAATGCCCTCCAAGCACATGACTATGGGCGATCTCCAGCACCATGTGATGATATGGCTTAGGTACCAGAAGCTGTTCCACAACGTCATTGTTAATTTTGTGGAGACCCGATATAACAGATCCCCACTCATGGCGAAGTGTGGAAATTTCTGGTCAGCTTCTGGTTCCTGAGGCACTCCGTTCAACACTGTGACATTTCTTCTTGCAGTCTCCAGAGTGGGGTCTCTTAATTGCTCAGACCCAAAATTACCCTGAGCCACCTCTAGGTCTAAGACCCGCTGATCAGGCAGGGAAGCCTCATCATCCTCGCCTGCTAACACTTCTAGGGGAAACCGGTCATTACTGCATAATTCAGATATTCCTATTTCTTCACTAGGTACCTCATGGGGCCGGCTCAACAGTCAGGGTCACCGGTTCTGCCCGAGATACTTTGCTACCGGAAGAAACGTTTCCCCTTTCCCACAACTCCCAGAACAAGGGAAAATCCCAGCCAACAATCACTTGATACATAAGGCGTTCTACTACGCCTGCTTCATATTTTAGTGTTCCAGCGGGGGTCTCAAACTTACCCACGGCTACAGGGTAAGCCACGATATCCCCGTGGATGCAAAGCACGCTCACATTTTTATGTGGTATATAACCTCCACTCACAACATTGGCCCGGGCCAAAGTTACCAGGCTACCTGAGTCCAAGAGCGCCTTCACTGAGCACCCATTCACTCTCATCAACACAATATGGGGCTCGGTCTCTACCCGCGAACGGTACATGCTGGTTCCGCAAACAGGGATCTTCTGCGGCCAGCACCACATTCCATAGGCTCAGGGCCAAGGGGGCAATCCACGGCTATGTGCCCCCACTCGCGGCACCTCCAACACTGGGGACCCCGAAGCCTCCGTGCCCGGGCATCCTCCCTAGAATTGGGGGGCCTCTGGGGGTCAGGGTCAGTCCTGGGCCCTTTTTCACCCTTCCATACACCTCCAAGGGGAACCTGCTTACCCGTCATTGTCACAGGTTTGTGGGTCTTGGAGGATGCTGGTGTAGTAGGGGCATCCCGTAGGCAGTCCTCCGTCGCAATAAAACGTTCAACCAAGTTGACCAGCTGCTCCGCACTCTGCGGGTTCGCCTTGTCCCACCCACCGTTGAAGCTTTGGCGGCAGGGACCGAAAGAAGCGGTCCACCATAATTTTCTCGATATTCTGCGCAGGGGTGGAACGCTCTGGCTCCAGCCACTTTTGGACGAGATGTATTAGGTCATACAACTGCGACCGGGCAGACTTATCAACGGCAAAAGTCCAGTTATGTATTCGCCTTGCCCGAACCGCTGGCGTGACTCCCAGGCGAGCAAGGATCTCCTGTTTAAGCTTAGCATAGTCCCGTACATCCTGCTCCCTGAGGTCAAAGTATGCCTTTTGTGGCTCACCCGTTAAGAACGGCGCAATTACATCGGCCCATTCCATGACTGGCAGCTGTTCTCTCTCGGTCACGCGCTGAAACACTGTGAGGTAGGCTTCGACATCGTCGTCCGGGGTCATCTTTTGTAAAACCCGCTGAACGGTTCTCCTCGCCCCCTCCGTCTCAACCGGGCTTCTGCGGTGAAACTTTAGCACCACCAGTCTCTCTAATCGCAGCTATCTGTTCCATCAACAGGCGATTTGTCTCCTGCTGCATTTGGAACTGTTGTGCCAGGGCCTGTTGCTGGGCTTGCTGCTGTTGTGCGAGGGCCTACTGCTGGGCTTGCTGCTGTTGGGCCAGAGCTTGCTCATGCCGGAGGTCAGCTTGTATCAGGTGTTTTATCACCTCCTCCATGTGAGACATCTTGGCGACGGCTTTCACTCAGGACACCAACTGTTAAATGCAGCGTGTTGTCACTCCGTTGCCCCTAGCAACAGTCACCTTGCCCGCATCCTCCACCAACTGTGGGATATTGGGGGGCGAACGGTAGTGACACAACAGTTCTCTCTCGGCAAAGCAGGTTTATTTCAGAAAAATGAAAGTATTCAAATGAAATAATACTTCTCCATTCATAGTTTGCAGCGTCAATGCAGAAAATCAAAACAAATGGTTACATCACCAAATGAAGGTAAATCCAGGGCTGGAGATTCCAGCAAGCTGTGGGTCAAAGGAAAGTCCAATCCAGATTGCAGGGCAAAGCAGCCCGTCGCTTCTCACCCCCAACGGTCCAAGAGTGGGGTGCAGAAGCCAAGTCCTCCGGCTTAATAGTCCAGTATTGTTATTCATACAACATGCAGTTCAGCCTGAGCTCCCTCCATCAGGCTGGTCAAAGACCACTGACTGGCTCAGTGGGAGCCTTTTATTCAGGCTCCTTCCTGAAATCACTCTGACCAGGTGTGCAAGGCTGGGATCAGGAGAAACCTAGGAGTGGGGAATGTGACCAGGGTTCTGAAATCCTGGCATGGATCGTGCTCTATACAGCACTGTAGGGGAAAAATATACTCCATCCAGGACTTCTCCACACACTTTACCACACTACATTAAGGAAAGAAATGCAAGAAAAACGTAGGCTACTGTTAAACTAAAAGCAGGGAGCAACTGACTACACATACTTATACATATACTCTTCAGCTGCTGAAGGCACCAAAGCCACATGCGTACAATCAACAGAAGAAATACATAAAAAAAAAAAAAAAAGAATATTAATTTTCATGGGTGTCAGAGGGCAGATCAGGAGGTAACACGAGTGAGATTGCCTTGCACAAAATGAGGTAGGAAAAGTACTCAGAATAATTACAGAAAGCAAAAATGTTTTAAATACAAAAATTAAAAAAAGCTTTTTCCTATGTTTAATATGTTCGGGCAGATAAAAAAATTGAAAGGTAATATTTATTTTTCAATATTCCTAATAAAAGTTCTGTTTTGTTCTATTGGCTTAAAAACAGCTGTATGTTCAAATTTAGGTGATGGGGAGACATTTGGCATTGTTTCATTGCCACAGTTGGAAAAGAAGGTAGTGGCCATTTTGAAGCTTCCTCTCCCAGCATCTCAGCCATGCTGCTGTCTGGATTCAACTGACAATGCACTGACAATGACAATGCACGCAGTAGCACTTCCTGTTTGCAGGTGGCCTGCAAATGCATGAGCCGCCATTTTGCTTCTAAAATTTACTACGGCAGGAGTTAAAAAATAGTAAATGAGTGCCTGGGGAGGGAGGCATATCAGTACTGTTTGTTGTTTTGGTCTGGCTTTTGCTGTTGGTCTGCTTTAAGTCTACAGAACCCTAGGATTGTAATGACTCCAGTGATCCTAGAAACCACAATGCCATAAGTTTTGTGAATGGCAATGAACTGAAATCAGTACATAGGGAGTGATTTACGAAACCTTGCATCCGCTAGGTTTCCACATTTATCAAGCGAAATGTTTTTTGCCGGCATGTTTAGCCGGCGATGTCAATGTTTTCCGGATTTACATCATCATCATCGCATACTGGCGAATACCTTTATGTTCACCAGCTTTTAGTAGCGAACCTAATAGGAATCAATGTTATTTGAGGAGAGAATGTCACTTTAGGACTTTTTAGCATTTTTAATTTATTTTTCGAGTGTGAACATCAAATGGGTAACTAAGGATACTTTTATATTTGTCACTAAACTTTTAAACCTTTTCAAACAACCAAGACACTACCAGTACACCCCACATATATACTGAGACCCCTCCCATGCCGACATATGCTGTAGATGTGTGTTTTCAGTAAGATTTCATTTTTTTTTTTTAAACAAAATCCGCCACAGCAGTTCATTGGTAATCACCAAACCATTTTTAATTGTAAATGCCCCTATTTTTTGCCAGCAAATTTCAGCAAAAACACAGCAAAATGCACGGTGTAAGTCAGTTGTCACAATCGACACTTCAGTTTCAGCAACATTTGCCTCAGTTTACCCCTCTCCCCGGGAACGGTGAACACATGGAAGGGGAAAGTCGCACAAACTTGCGAACATTGTAAATCACCCCCATAATGTCCAGAGCAATGGGCACCAGTTATGTTTACACTGAACCTTATACATCAATTTAGTAGTACAGTTGGAAAGTTTGAAAGGTCTCCCAGAGCATGAGCATCCTAAGGTTTCACAAAGCACAAAGCACTAAGCTTAATGACATGAACACATAAATTAAACTATTTATTTCTACTTGGTAAAAGATACACAAATTAATATATTTTCTATCTACAATAATCCCTACAAAGTCATGTTATAACAAACAGTGAAGCTCATTGTTCCATCATCTGATAAAGTTATACTGACAGAAGATTACAATGTAAGATGCTTAAAGGCTTAACGTACAGCAACATATATTGTAGTGTTTCCATCTCTTCTATGGCGACTACAAGAAGGGGATGATTAAGCTTCAGTGCAGCTACAAATCCAGAAGTGAGCAACACAACATTAGTGGGTTTCAACAACCCAGAGATAAACTAGGACAGTAGAGCTAGTGATGCTAATCAGGAGATAATGTTCAAACATTTTAGCAATAAAACCTTAACCCTTTAAGCAGCAGCCTACCTTGAGATTGTATCACCCTCTGTTGCCAGACCATTTTTCAATATTCAACTGTGATTTTTGAAGGGCTTTCTCAGGAATAGTGTATATATATACACTAGTATATATTGTTTTATTTTCAGCAGAGACTGGACTTTACAAATTATGTTTTGTTATGGCTTGTATTCTCAATATTTTTGGGTGAAATATGTGCAAAAATTTCGTAAAAATTTTTAGCGTTTTTTGTATACAGAATGTAAATTTTTCAATAAAATCATATTGCATGTAAAAGCCCCATTTCTTCGTTACCACACCATGTATTGTAGATACCCTTCCCTGCCCAGGAGACTCCCCCAAACTGAATTAGTGCTTTAGGAGATTTTCAGACAAAATATACATATGTTTTGCAGATACCCTTTCCTGCCCAGGAGAGTGCCTCAAATTAAAACAGGGCTTTAGAAGATTTCCAGATAAAACACAGCTGCTATGCGCACTTTGCAGTTTTTCAAGAAAAACAGCCCTTTACATTTTACATACCCCCCAAAAACTATATAATCTTGGTAAGTACACACCTCAAACCCCTAGCTTTCTATGGGTACTAGGCTTGTTGACGTGGGTGCAGTTTTCTGGAAGTAATCTCTTGATGAAATCTTTGGTTGCACAAGTTTCCCTAAAAAAAGAATAAGAAAGCAGAATTAAAGCCACATTTTCCTAAAAAAATAATATGCAAACAAGAAAAAACAAGTTAAATCTGAAAAAGCAAGGTCCCCCAAACAGAACAATACCCAACATTCATAGTTACTGTCAAGGGAAGACAGTCAAGGGAAGAGTTGTCAAACACCCCAAAGTAATGGTAATTTTACTTTAAATTACAGCTCTGCAGACAAAGTGCACACACCTTGTACCTTTCAACCAAAACAACCCTTTACATTTGAAACCCCTACAAACCATAAATTCCCTGAAAGAACACACATTAAGCTTTCTAGGCGTACCCAGTTTGTTGTATTGGGCACAACTTTCTAGAAGTTATCCCTTAAAGAATTTTTTGGTTGCACAGGGTTTCCCTAAAAAATGTATAAAAAGCAGAATAGAAAACACATTTTCCTAAAATATCAATATGCAAACAAGAAAAAACAAGCTAAATATTTAAATAAATAAAAAATAAAAAAGTTTATTCTAAATAAAAAATGTATTTTATTCAAGAATTTTGCACGTGAAAGCGCCATTTGCCCCGATTTCAACAGTACCATATATATATTGGTAGCCCCCAGTTCTTACCCAGGAGATTCCCCAAACTGAGATAGCACTTTATAAATGACAACTACAACCTCACTATAAAGGGTTAAATAGAAGAAATTGGCATGGGGTCAGAGTCTCTAGTCCCTCCACCCCTCTCCGCTGTCACCGGAATCTAAGAAGTGTCAGGCCGGGAGCTGTATGACGTCATCTGCCCCGTCCACAAAAAGGCGAGGCTAGATGTGGTGATGCGGAAGCAGGGTGGGGATGCCTGTTACGGTCCTTCTTCTCATGTGGAAGAGCCACGGGGGGATATGGGGACCCCTGAATGAAGAGGAGACCTGCTGGGAGGCATAGCGGGTGCAGTTGAGTAAATGTCATTTCTTTATTTTATTCTTTGTATAGTGTCAGCAGTGGCGGAAGTGGGGGGGGGGGGGCTATTCTCAGGCCCTCTCCAGAACCTGCACAAGCCCCAGGGGGGATTCGTATGCCCCTGGGTAAAAAAAAGAAATGGTTGAATTGATGGAGGGGTCAGGTGAGTTTTTATATTTTATATTTTTTTATAGTCTGCTGCATGAGTCTCCCGTAGCTGACACTTAACAGTTGGAAAGGCAGTTACGTGAGATTTACTTACCTGGAAGTAAAAGGGTTAAACAAAGTGCTTAACCTACCAAGGGGCATTTTTGAAAAGCCTTTCTCATGCAACACTCAAGGAGGAGCAAATACTAGTACTAGTTGCTACAGGTACGTAACTTATCATAACATGGGATTCATTTAACCCTTTTGTTGCCAAGCACGTAACACCTACGTGCTGGCTTGGCTGGGCCTTAAGTGCCAAGCCCGTAGGTGTTACGTGCTTGACTTTCCTCGCTTCTAGTTTAAAAAATAAAAAATACTCACCTGACCCCTTGTTGGATCCGGCCGGGTCTCCTCTTTAATTTGGTGCCATCCGAGCCCCCGGAATAGGCCGCCCCCCCCTTCTGCAGCAGCAGCTGCTAACTGTAAAAAAAAATAAAAAATAAAAATGACATTCACTTACCTGTGTGTGCTGGCTCCCGCTGTCCCTCCTCTTCACCTGGGGGGCCTCCGATCGCCCCCCCAGGACTTACCGATCTTCAGGAGAGAGCCCGGGAGGCTCTCTCCTCTCTCCTTCTCGATGACAGCCGCCATCTTGCCGCCAAGCCCCGCCCCCTTATGACGTCATCCCGGCCCCGAACGATCACCGGCTTCAGCCTTCTCAGCTTCTCAGATGCCGGTGATCGGCGCTGGGGAAGGAGGTGGCAGGAGATCCTCTGATCTCCTGCCTCCTCCTTCTCTGGATGCCGATCACCGGCATCTGTCAGCTGAGCGGCGAGGGACAAGAGCTTGCAATCGAAGGTAAGTACAGTAAAAAAAAAATTATTTTTTTTTTAATAAAATACTTTTTATTATTGTGTGGTGTTTTTTTTTAACAGTTAACCCTTTGTGAGCTGGTAAGGGGTCCATGAGACCCCTTATACCAGTTCACAAGGCTGGGGGGGGTGGCAAGGCACCCCCATTACCTGCCTCCCCAAAGGCCAGGGGGGGGCAGAAGAGCCCGGGCCCACATAGGCTATGTGGGCTCGTAGGCTGCAGGGTGGGGGGGCCACCAAAGCTGGCCCCCCCACTCTGTGCCTACAAGCCCCCATAGCTGGTCCCGGGCTGGTTACTTTGGGTAAGGGGGACCCCACGTCATTTTTTGGGGGGGATTTTTAAGGGTTTTTTATGTCATTTTTTTTTTTAATTAACCCTTTGTGTTCTGTCATCCAGCAGCTATAAAAGGCTTCCAGCAGGTGAGCAGAAGCCAGTGATCGCCGAGGGACACAGTGCTCCAGGATGGATGGGAGGTAAGTATTAAAAAAAAAATAAATAAATAAAATAATTTTTTTCTTTTTGCGTGTGTGTGTATTTTTTTACATTTAACCCATTGTGAACTGGTAAGGGGTCCATGACCCCTATACCAGTTCACAAGGCTGGGGGAGGTGGCAAGTCACCTGTGACTAGCAGGTGACTTGCCATTAACCCCTGGCACCCCTATTACCTGCCTCCCCAAAGCCCGGGGGGGGCAGAAGAGCCCGGGCCCACGGGCTATGCGGGCTTGTAGCCTGCAGGGCCAGGGGCCACAAAAGCTGGCCCCTGTGCCCTGTTTCCACAAGCCCTGCATAGCTGGTCCCGGGCTGGTTACTCTGGGTAAGGGGGACCCCATGTCTTTTTTGGATTTTTAAAGTGGACCAACACCCAGGATTTTGACTATCCTGGGTTTTGGTCCGCTGTGTAAAACCCCCCAGAAAGCCCCCAAAACTAACCTCACCACGCTCCCACGTAGCCACGGACAAGCGGGTGACAGGGGCGGACAAGACAGTGCGCGCGCCCGCACCGGTCATTCACAAACGGTCGGCGCGGGCGCGCGCACGCCTAGAGGGGCGCGCGGGAGGCGGCGGCGGGGGGACATCCCGATCTCGGATGTCCCGTGGTGAGGGAGGTGATCGGCCCGGGAATCTTATAGATTCCCGGGCCGATCACCCCTGGGTGACAGTCCACTTTAAGGGTTTTTAACCCTTAAAAATCCCCCCAAAAAATGGGGTCCCCCCCAGGGATCGGGGACCCTATGTCATTTTTTTTCTCGATTTAACCCTTTGTAGTGTGGATGGTAGTATTTTATTTGTAAATGTTATAAAGTACTTGTTTCAGTTAGGGGGGTCTCCTGGGCAGGAACGGGGAGCTACCGATAAATATGTGGTACCGTTCTAATCGGTAGAAATGGGGCTTTCACATGCAATATGCTTTTCCTTAATAAAATAAATTTTTTATTTAAAATAAAGGAGTCAATTTTCTAAAAATGTTTTTATTTATTTTTTTTTTATTTTGTTTACTTAATAATATTGTAAAAAACAAAATAAAATTTACAAACAAGACATTTCATGTTAAAGCCTAAACTCTGCTGCAAAAAAATATAAATATAATTTTCCTGAAAATTACAGCAAAAATGGCGCAAAACATGGCGCAAAATGGGGAAAAATGACCTGTCAAAAGAGGGTGACAAAATCTCAAGTAGGCTGGCAATTAAAAGGGTTAATAGTACCTGTGCATGTTGGGTATTGTTCTGTTTGGGAGACCTTGTGCTTTCAGACTTAGCTTGTTTTTTCTGGTTTGCATATTTATATTTTAGGAAAAGGTGTTTTTTATTCAGCTTTTTTATACATTTTTTAGGGAAACCCTGCACAACCAAATAATTCTTTGAGGAATTAATTCCAGAAAGATGAGCCCACTACAACAAGCTGGGTACGCTTAGAAAGCTTAACATGTGTACTTTCAGGGAATATATGATTTATGGGGGACATTCCAAATGTAAATGGTTGTTTTGGTTGAAAAATCGCAAGGTGCGCACTTTGTCTGCAGAACTGAAATTTTCAAGTAAAATTACCGTTACGCACATGCTTTACTTTGGGGTGTTTGGCAACTCTTCCCTTGACAGAACCTATGCATGTTGGGTGTTGTTCTGTTCGGGGGATGTTGCTTTTTCAGATTATACTTGTTTTTTCTTGTTTGTATATAGTTTTTTTAGGAAAATGTGGCTTTGATTCTGCTTTTTTATCCTTTTTTTTGGGAAACTCTTTGCAACCAAAGAATACATTGAGGAATTACTTCCAGAAAACTATGGGCACATCAACATGCCTGGTACGTCTAGAAAGCCCGAGGTGTGTACTTCCAGAGAATATATAGTTTGTTGGGGGTATTTCAAATGTAAAGGGTTGTTTTTCTGGTAAAACTGCAAGGTGCGCATAGCGCATATCACAGTTGTATTTTTTCTGAAAATCCCCTAAAGCGCTATTTCAGTTTGGGGGAGTCTCCTGGGCAGGAAAGGGTGTCTACCAATACATATGTGGTACCGCTGTAACTGGGAGAAATTGGGGTTTCACACGCAATAAGATTTTATTGAAAAACTTACATTTTTTATTACAAAAA
The DNA here is from genome assembly GCA_027917425.1 of Gastrophryne carolinensis. Taxonomy (NCBI): domain Eukaryota; kingdom Metazoa; phylum Chordata; class Amphibia; order Anura; family Microhylidae; genus Gastrophryne; species Gastrophryne carolinensis. The sequence goes on along the minus strand of CM051239.1, from coordinate 222,142,419 downwards.
AACTCTACAAATTGTAAAAAAATATTTTTTTATTTTTTTTTTCACACATTTCACCCAAAAATATTGAGAATACACCTAAAAAATACAAACAAGACATTTCATGTTAAAGCCCAGACTCTGTTGAAAAAAACAATATATCATTTTCCTGGGAAATCCCTGGAAATCCTTTCAAAAATGACAGTTGAACATGTGTAGTGCAAAATAGTGAAACATCGTCTGGCAACAGGGACTGGCAAATGCTGCAGGTAGGCTGGCAGCGAAAGGGTTAAAGCATTTTTTATTTTATTGAAGGTCATTAGAGATTTACTAATTTCATGGAAATTTAATTCTGACAATTTGCTGAATTTCCCTGCTGGATTTACCAGCTCTTACTTTAAATAGTGAATGCAAGGGTCCCATTCGTCCCCGAGGTGACATGCTCACTTTCGGTAGTGATGAATGATGCCTCCACGGTCATCATCTGATAAGACAAAAGGCATGCCCGATGAAACCAGCTGATTGCAGAGAAGGTGGAAAGCAATATGAGTGTTGAAAAATGGAGCTCAGCACCAGTCAGTTCACTGGACTTTAATGAAGTCATTCGGTGAAATGCTTGTGTTTCATCTGCCATTTCATTTGACTGTCAGCTGTTGACCAGGGAGGCGTCTTTAATACTGGAAGTGAGCAGGTGGCAGCATGAACTCCTGGTCAGCACGGGATGAATAGGGCCCTTGCATTTTATATTTAAGGTAAGACCAGATGCCAGGGTCCATAGAGCATCAGTTCACACCCATGTTGGAGCATGGTGCGTGTTGTAAGAAATAGAGAATTCCCAAAAAATATAAAATATCACATATAAACTGTAAGAAATAGAAAATTCCCACAAAATATAAACTATTAAAGATATGTTTAAAATAAGGGAAATAGGTTTTCAGATAGCTACTCCAGCTTCGGTGGAATTTTGTCTCCTCTTACATGCTAATTTGGTCACAATTTAGGCTCAGACATCTTGGCTGCAGTAGGGATGACAGTGGCTTTGGGCAGAGGTTTGATTATAAAGGACCTGATTTATCAAGCACTAGCTTGTTTCCCTAAAAATAAGACCTAGTAAGATTTTTAAGCATTTTTTGCTTATGCGTGAAATATAAGCTATACTCTGCAAATAAGTCATAGTTGCAATTCATAACCCAGCTGCAGGGCTTTAGCAGAGGGACGGAGCAGCTGTAAAGGAGGGTGAGGACCCATCAAGTCACAAATGTAAGCTTGTCTGCCAAGAGGTAAAAGTCTGATCTTGTTGGCCCTACCCCAGCCTGCCTTCATTCCGGGCACATTGACGAATCGCCCCTGCATCCCCTCGCTGCCAGCCAGAGATGCTGTACTGCTGCCACCAACTTGCCAGCTGCCAGACAGCTATAAGGTTCAAGTAAATGGGTGACCCCCTGGGTTTCCCACAGCAGGGAATCCCAAAAAAGGATGACCCACGGGCAAGCTGTTACCTAGCCTTGGAGTCTGTTAGCCAGCTTTGAGGTAATACGTCCAATTACATTTTGGATCTGCTCTGGGGCAAAGCCTACATAGCCCCATCTCTAAAGGGACCACCTCACCATTGGACTGGCCTGCTCAGCTACCTTGAGCCCCCTAATACTATGTACCCCTCCCCTAACCCCCCTTCCCAGCTGCTGACAAACAACCCTCACCTAATCCCCTCTCCCCTGCTGCTGCATTGCACACCCTCACCTAACCCCTCTTTCCAGCCACCAACCCACAACCCTCACCTAACTCTCCCTCTGCAGCTGCTGACCCGAGCCCCTCAACTAACTCCCCTCTCCAGTCGCTGACCCGAAGGCCCGGTCCCACAACCGTCACCTAAATGTCGCTCCCCAGCTGCTGACCTGAACCCCTTACATAATCGCCCTCTCCAATCACTCGAACTTAAAACCCTCATTTTACCACTGTCCTCAGCCCCTGACCCACAACCCTCACCTAACTGTTCCGTCCCAGTTGCTGGCCCAAACCCCTCACCTAACTTCCCTCTCCAATCGCTGATCCGAAACCCTCACCTTACCACTGTCCCCAGCCACTGACCCACAACCCTCTCTAAACCCCCTTTCCCTGCTGCTGATCCATATGCCTCACCTAACCTCCCCTTTCCCAGCTGCTGACCTACAACCCACACCTAGCACCCCTTAGCAGCTGCTAACTTGAGCCCTCACTTGCTTCTACAAGCTTCTGATTTGAAAACCTCCACATATTAATGTTTAGGTCCGGGGACAGAATCCAATGGGAATCTGCAAAGCCGTTTTGAGTTTGCACACTGCCTATTAATATTGTTGTGTGGGGGCTCACAATCCTCTGCTTAGGGTCTGGGGGATATACTCACTGTTCATTTTTGAATCTAGGGGAATCTGCTTTTACTTTGCTACTTATAGGTCTGGGGGAACAGACAGCAGTGGTCGGGCTGTTATTTATTCATCTTATATTTGTTGGTAAGATAGAGGCAGTGTGGTGATTACAGTGTTGTCTTTATGTAAGTAGGTGTAGCAGAGAATACAGAGTGTTACAGTATTTTCACCACATAAGATGCACCTGCCCATAAGACACACCTAGGATTTGGAGAATGAAAATTAAAAAAATTATATTCTGAACCAAATGTTGTGCTTAAGCCCTGCCCCAAGAACCAAATAATAGGCAAGGTGTAGATTCCCCCTGTTACAGGCAGTGTGGGATTTCCGCCATCCCATTCCCCACAGGCAGTGTGGCATTCCCTCCTCCAGTTCCCTATAAGCAGTGTGGGATTTCCGCCACCCCATTCCCCATAGGTAGTGTGGCATTCTCCCAATCCCATTCACCATAGGCAGTGTGGCATTCCCCCTCTCAGTCCTCATAGACAATGTGGCATTCCCCCATTCTATTACCTATAAGCAGCGTGGCATTCTCTCCTCCCAATGCCTATAGGTAGCAAAAGAAAAAAAGTAAAGTCACATACTCAGCACTCCCATGATAATGGTTGGGCAGCCACAGCCACAGGAGGCCAGAAGATGGAGAAGCAGCGGGCGGGCAGGGAAACTAATCCCTGCTCGCTGTCCCCGCTACCACGGCTCCTTCTGGCCTGGGCACACACAAACACCCAGCTCAGTGCAGCTGGTGAGTATGGCCTACACTGAGTGTCTCCGTGCAGTCCACAGCTGGGCCAAAAGCAGCAATGGCATCGCAGACAGCGGTGACAGCAGGCAGAGATAAGCTACCCTGCCCGCTGCTTTATTTTTGTTTATTTTTTTACATTCGCACATAAGGTGCACACACATTTTCTCACCACATTGGGGCGTCTTAAGGGGCAAAAATACAGTACATCTGGCGAGCACGACTGATCTACTCATGGTAAGAAGTGATTTATGTTTTAATTCCATTAGGTACAATGGCATAGTTTTTCATGGGGGTGATGGAGTGTCACAGTGGGGAAGCACAGCTTAGCAACCCACGGTAGGAAGCTGCTTGCATTTTGTGCCTTAGTAATTACTGGGATAGTGAGGAAGAGGATTGAGTCCAACATTTTTTTTTTAAATGACAATGTCACCGACGTCCTATGTTACATTGAGGGGAGGGGACTTTTTCTCTCCCTGCCCTGACAAGATTTTAGCCTAGAAACTGCCCTGACATGGCACTGGATAGTGAAGCTGCAAGCTGGGATTTAACTTTGTGGATGGCCTTTACCATAGTGAAATACCATTATGTTAAAAGAGGTAAAATGCAGCAGCATCTCAATTACCACAGTGCAGATATAGTAAACAACCCCTCCACAATGATCAAAGCTGCACGCTTCATGCAATGCAATGTCTGTGTTGACACACCATAATTAGAGATGGGCAAACCCGAACAGCAAAGTTTGGGTTGGTATCAAACTTTGCAAGTTTGGGTTCCCAAACCCGAACATGAACATCAGCCAGAAGTCGGCGTTCGAGTTCTGCATCTGGCCTAAACATGAAAAACTAGTGGATGGCCCAATCATCTGCTGTCAAAGCTGACAGAGCATTGGCAGCGGAGTTTCAAACTGGCCCCAACCTGCAAGAAGATGGCCACCGGCTCCCATGAGTGCGGACACCCCTAGTGCTGGCACTAGAAGTGTCCTTGCTTATGGGATTCGGCATCTTTCTGTAGCCCTGGCTGGGGTCAGTTTGAAACGCTGGTCTGCCATCTCTGATAGAATAAAATCAGAGTTCAGGTGAATTACAGCTGATTTCAATGGGGACCGGATTCAGGTCCCCAAAGCCGAACATTTATTCAAAGTTTGGCCAAACTTGCCAAACCCGAACTTTGGGGGTTCGCCCATCTTTAACCATAATACTACCAGATATATGCCTAAAAAACAGCAGTAAAACTCACCTTTTGTCCCCCACAGCACCTCCAAACGTTTTGGGATCAAGCTGCTAAGTTCAAGTCCCGTGGCATTCACATTCACTGGCAGCAAAAAGGATCAATGGCTGTCTCTCTATGTCATTTATAGTGACTTTAGCACACCCACTCCAGGGCATACTGAGACCTGGCATACCCACTCTATTGCAATGAATTGTGTGGGCATAGACAGGTAATGTGATTGTGATAGGCAGGTCCCCTATGCCTGCCAGGGAGTCGTGGGAACAGCAGGACTAGATCTTGCTGGGTTTTTTTTGAACCAGAGTAGGACAGAAGCACTGCAGGGAATATTGGGGGTTTTTACTGCATATGCAGGAGAGTTACTGTATATATTTTATTTCCCTAGATATCAACTTTGAAAACTATGTTTCATTATAGGATCTGAGTTATAGAAAAAACCTTTATTATTTATATCCTTTAATCTCACCCAGGATAAAGGTTTAATAGGCATCAAAAAGCTAATTGTAGTGACCATTCTAATTTCAGTCCAAAACTGTGACAGCCATAATAGAAATGTATCAAAGCACTTTTCCTTTCAATGAGAATCACTTAAATTTTGATTTCCTCTTTTATTTGAGCTAAATTGTTAGGCTTCTTGCAAGCCTCCCTAGATTTAATGGACTCGCTATTGACACTTTTGTATGAGGCGCTTATATTTCTCATTTTATGTATGCCTAAAAAAAGTTATTAGTGAGGGTGCCACTATTTTTGACTGACAATACACTTCTTTCAGACTTTTTACAATTATTTGTTTTTTTTGGTTTCTTTTATAATGAGCTTGAAAAATTGAACTTTCAGCACATAAGTAAAAAAAATCCTAATATCTAAAAAGCTCCTTAGGCATGTTTAGTAAAGACATTTTAATAACTAAAGTTGGATTAAGGTTTACTTAACCTCAAATGCCTTCTACTTGTAAAAAAGCATATAAATTGCAACAGGCCCAAAACAGGTATATAGCCTTTTAAAAGGTCACTTTAGAGGTTGTTATAGTAAAACAAGTTACATACAGAGGTAACAGAGATAACAAACAAGATGAGTCATTTTGAAAATCCTGCAAGGTTCCCTGGTGTGAGTTACATTTTGTTATGTCGATATAATTAGGCTACAGCTGATATATCATAATTGTTTCAATTGTAATCAGCTGTGACACATTGTAAAAAAATAATGAGCTTGCTATTGAAATGTAAATAGCTCACAGTTAGCTTACAGCATTCTGTGACGTATGTATCACACTGCTTTGACGGAGAGAACATTGTGAAAATTGTCTCCTCTGTACATGTTAAGAACAACAGGTTGTAAGCAGGCATATTCAACAGACTTCTAGGTTGTTTACACTATGGGGTTAGCCAATGATTTTGAAGAGAAGCTGTGCCAGGAGGGGGGTAAAAATGTATATTTAACTGGTTCCCTCAGCCAGCATGTTCATCTACTGCTCCTGGTGCAGGCTTCACAGATTAGTAACCCCTTAATGAAATTGAATGGATTCAAGTGAGTGTGTACACACTGTGAGGGATGATGATCTTTGAGACCTTGATAAGGCCACTACTGGAAGCGACAGGACGATGCACTGATGCCAGGACAGGGTGAGTTAATTTTTTTCAAGTCTTGCCCTTACAATACTTAGCCCAAAGGGAGGAAACTTTTGGTGACATAGAAAATCTGGAAACATAAAAGGCTGATGGCAGAAGAAGATCATATGGTCCTAGTCTGCCCCTTTGTGCATATGTTATCTATATCTTAGGATAGATTTATGTTTGCCCCTTCTTTACTTTCTTTCCTCCAACCTGTACAGCACTTTCTATTTTTACCAAATATATGGGGCCTTATTCAAGATGTGTGCCTTTTAGCATCATTTTTGTAGCTATAGTGCCAGTTCCGAAGCGCTGGCATTATTGTCTTATCTGGCACTGCCCTGTGTACTTCATTGGTGCTAGCAGTCACTGTGCAAAAAGCTACTAATTAGCTTTGATTATTGCACTTAGGCCGGCCTATGTCAGTGCCTGTGGGACCCGCCGGCCTGTCATTCCAGCTCCAGTGAGCACCACTTTGTACTCCCATTTTTCCGGCGCTCCCCAGCATATTTTTCCCTTTACAGTGCATTTAGGCTACGTTTTAGTTGTTGTCCAAATTACACATAAGAGCCAATAAAAAAGATTTTACAAGAAAAAACTAAAAATGACATTTGGCAACAATTCCTGCGTTTACATTATTAAGTGATTTGCTAATAAATGCTCAAGACGGGACTACTAATATACATGCAGGTTTGTTATATTGTTATTATATATCAGAGCATAATCAATAAATAATGTTCTTTAATTCTAAATAAGATATATAAGACTATATAATATGCTTATATACAGAAAAATAAGCTCAACAAAAGTTAATATACTAGAAAAAAACATTAGCACCTCACCATTTGAAAGAACATCAGCTACAGGGACTTGGGATAGCTTCACCGCAGGATCACCGCATCAGCTGTATGAACAGCGAGAGACCAGAGTGTGCTTCTGTGGGGGACGATACCCAGTTCTGCTACTTCCTGGCACACAAGTGGCACTCACACACACAATTGCTACATCTCAATGCTTCTTTTTAATGGGACTGAACAGCAGATTTTGCTGAGTCAGCCATCTTTTCAAAAAAACTCACCATTAACTCATACCTGATTGGGTCCCCCTCCCAAGTGTCGCAAGGGTTCTTAAAGTGGACCAACACCCAGGATTTTCACTATCCTGGGTTTTGGCCGCTCCTACGAGAGCACTCGTCCAATCAGAGCGCTCAGAGCCGCTGTGGTATGTACGGACAAGCGACAGACAACCACAGCGGCTCTGAGCGTGCTGGAGGCCGCGTCCCGCGCTTCCTTCCAACAGGTAGCGCGCCCACGCCGGCTTTTCACAAACGGCCGTTGGAATGGGGATAAGGTAAGGTTTCTGGGCGTCCTGGGGGGTTTCACCTTATAGATTCCCGGGCCGATCCCTCCTGGGTGTTGGTCCACTTTAAAAAGAAATTTGATCAGAGATTATAGGGACAGATGGAACCTTAATTAAATATACTGACAATAGTTAGACCTTCAGTGTCGAGGTTAACACATAACACAAGACAAAGACAGCAAAGGTAAGCCTAATTCAACATGGTTTTACAATAGGTACACATCTTCCCCAATATTTCAATGACGGGTCTCTGTTTCTCAATCACTGAGAAGTCAACTCAGCATGCGAAATAATACACTTCTCAGCAAATTGAAGCTTATATCATGTTATTTTTTTAATAAAATATATACATTTACATCTCAAAATTCCATTGTATAAAATTTCACCCTTATAATTTATTACAAACAAACATGGTACCTGACAAAAATAGGCTCAGGTGAGAGACCCTAAAAATATAGAAACCAGTCCCACCACCCTCAGTTTTCTATCCCATATCTATCTAATTTTTATGAGGAAGAGGAAAAAAAACTTATATGAGGCCTATTTCCCTACTCTATCAACTATCTAATTTAATGGAAAAAAATGAAATATGGCCTATCAACTATCTGATTTACCCCACAAAAATCCTCCAATGTTAGGGCTGTAAAAACAAAAACATCTATATAGCAAAAACATTTGTGGGACCTTGGTTTAAAACTGTAGTTGCAGCACAGCGGAGTCACTGCTTGTGCAGTTCACAAAGTTATACTGTATACGTGCAATTATTTCATCACCATAACATATAAAGCTTTGCCCCAAACAGATCAGCTGTGCATGACTGGCCCCCAAATCACATTCCTCTTCAGCACCATGACTTATAATTGACTTGTCTGTCACGACAGTAGAACGCCGTCTTGCTGAGGACACACTCAATACCACACATAGGCCTTGGGTTTGCAGAAAGGCAGGATAGTGCATTTCGGCAAGTATGTAGGCTTCTGGCAGACAAGCGAGGAGAGCACCAATGACATCAGGAGTGCTAGACTGATACAAAGCCAACATTGGGTGCTAGACCAATACAAAGCCAGAATCAGAGGTAGATGGCGGTATGCAGCACATAAGCAGCTCTGGATCACAGCAGTTCAGCAGTGGTAAGGACAAGCAAAATCTCAATTGCAGTTACACAGATGTAGCAGCTGAGAGTGGTCAGAGTAAATAGTGTTAGAGTCAGCTTAGCATCCGTACAGTTAATTACTTATTGTTAGTCCAACAACTTAAAAATAAGGTCCATACAGACCAAAAGAAATTTCTGTGAGGGTAAATTTTAAAAAACGATTCGGTTTGCTTCACCTAACTTGTACTTTTAACTACCCCTATTTGTAACTACAACATGGAGTCAATTCCTAAACTAGGGAACACCTTATAACTAAGGGCCTGATGGTGCCAGGTAGTGCCTGTATATCGGCAGGTAGCGCCATGTAATGTCTGGTAGCTACAGGTGAAAGCCGGAAAATGCATGCAATTAAACATTTATGAAGCAAAATCTGTAGAGCGACTGGTACAACGACATGTAGCATACGAATTATCATTATCCCAGCCTCAGCCTACAGCGCCGGCATTCAGCCTTGCAGAGCGCCATGTCTTACATGTCACTACCTGGCGATCTCCCATACATTTCTATGGACGATCTTTGTATCCCTTTCCTCATCCCATATTTATTTATTTATTTTTTTTTCCTCATAAATCTTTCAGACATTCATTCTGGCCCTCAAAATCATAAACATTTATGCAAAAAGGTCTGTACTTGCCTCTAACTGAAGTGGTAATGTCACACCCCACCAACAATGTCAATTCATGTATTTTCACTTGATTAATGGTTTTCCCATGTCTAAAGAATAACTTTAATCACACAGCGTCCGGCGCTATGGTCTCCAGCCACACAATCTAGAACGCCTGCGTTCGCTCACTGTCATTTTTTAATGAATATGGTTCGAGTGGCTGAGATTCTGGCGCACTGAGCAGTCGCTGTCGTTCGCAGCATGCCGCGTTCTGCAGTTGTTAAATATGGTATTGGCGTGACTATAGCGCTGAACATTGCTATGCGTACACAGTGTTAATGTTGTATTTCATAGCCGGATATTTGCCGTTTCATAGCATTTTTTGTGAGGAGGGTCAAAGGTTTTGCTTTCACTTTTGTTTTGTGTACTTCCGGTTTTACACCTACAAGGATCTACCATGCACCCCAGGAGACCTGCCAGATGCCTCCTCAGCTCCTCCTCAGATTCCGATGGGCAAGTGGTCAAAGTAAGTGTCCATGTGCATAGTGTTTTTTTTGCTAATTTAAATGATAGGTGCTAAACCAAATTCTATAATGTATTTTCATTTGTAAAGCTTTATTGTATGTACCGGCCAAATGTAAAGTTTTTTATGTAATCATTTTTTTTTTAATTTTTAAATATTATTTTTGTTAATTTGATTACATAAAAACCTATATCCATATTTTCAAAAACATTTATAACATTATTATAGTGACTTAAGCTAAGATGTATTACTAGTAGATTAGCATTGTTCAGAATAATACATTTATATATATATATATATATATATATATATATATATATATATATATATATATTTTTTTTTTTAATAGGACTTCTGCATGATGTAGTACGACTATGCCCTGAGTGGCAAGCGCAGCATTGTGATGGAGGTGCAAGCCACCATGTCCCGGCGCTTCAACACGAACCTCACCAGGCGATCCATCCTACAAAAATGGTCTGACTTTAAGCGAAGGGGCAATGAGGGTGTATACCAGCTCTATGATGCCTACACATCTGGTAAGTCAAACCTACATACAGGGGGAGGGTCCCTCTCGTAGATCCCATCTTGAGAACCCAGGGGAGGAAGGGGATGACGCCCCAGTGGAGCGTGCTGCTGGGGTGAGGGCAGTATGGAGCCTCAGCTCCTCACAATCGGACTCAGCTGAGTCCCAAACCCCCTGTGGCCTCTCTTATTTGGAGAGTCCCAGTGGGGAGGAGGCAAGGGACTCCACCACACTCCCTATAGGATCAAGGAGTGAGAGGGAGGAGGGTGGTCCATCAGGTTTAGGATCTGCTGGGCCCATTGTGAGGAGCAGAGGCTCCACACCTCCACCTCATAGCCCTCCCTGGGATTCCAGCAGCAGCTTATCCCCTGGTGAGTGTAATTATTATCGTGCATTATTATTTATAGTGTTATCTTGTTGGTAGTAAAATTTTCCCTTGCACCTATAACTTATTTACAGGGCATCATAGAGCATCACCTCCACCAGCTATGCTGCAGATCAGGCACTCGGGCATAGTCGTGGCAAGAGTTGCTTTAAATGTTAAATTTATGACATTTTAAATATGTTTATTAACATATATAATATTTGAATGGCCACAATACCTTTTGTGGTAGTGACGGGTCCATGTGGCCTATTTCACAGTAGTTCCTCTACTGTTGTACCCCTAAATAATGAATTAATGTGGCTAGAACTTGTGTTAGCTAAAGTTGCCATTCATAAACAAACACATAGCCAAGTATATACCCACAAGTATGGTTATGGTATCATTCGAACTAATACTTGTTGATTCCTATTAAAAACATCAAACACATTGTCCTTATGATCGTTTGTGTTTTGTTTTATATTAACAGATGTTTCCAACCAGATGCACCTGGTACTAATTCTACCCACCCCTACTACAGGACCCTCCAGCAGCATGAGCCAAAGCCACAGCTGCGATGGTGAGTACCCAAAATTCTATTTACCTACACATTTTTAACAAGAATGCTTGTGTCCATTAACATGAACTAATGTTAGAGACAGTCTGCTGTTTACTATTAGACATGGAAATGCTATATTTGCAAGCCTCACTCATAATTGCATGTAAGCATGCTAGTTTGTTGGCTCTGCTAATGTAACTTGTTAAAAAAAATAATAGGCAGCTGGTGATTATGTTATGAATTTCTATTACTCCTACTATTTTACTGTCACTATCTAAAAATTAGATAGGTGAAGAATTTTACATTAAAATAGAAACAGGAGCAATAGAGCAAAACAGGAACTACAGTGTTCCGCTTCTTAAGTAGCCCTTATTTGGTTAGTTAAGATACATTATAATGGGAGACTAGGGTGGATAATCTAGCATGTTGGGCCAATTTTTGATTTGGGCCATATATTATTGAGAAGAACTTGGGTGTTGTTTAAGGGTTAAAATAGTTTATAATCACATTAAATACATTTTCCCCTTTCATAGGTATGTACTGTTTTTTGGGAACTAAGGCACTTATATTTATTTATTTTTCCCTACAGCTTGCAGAATGGAGCATCGCAGACTGTGGCAGTATGTTTGAAGGACAAGACTTATGCTGCTGGGGAAGATGAAAAAGTCATAGGGTGGGGGAAATTAGAGTTGCCGCTATGCGGCAGTTTTACGCCCATGTTGGGCTTTTTAAAAAATGTTAATAAATATTTTATTGGTTTGTCTTAAATTTGTATCGGTATTTTATTCTATATACTGTAATTTACATCAACACACACAAAAAAAATGTATATTGCCAATGTTTACATTGACAATATAACAGTTAAATAACATTTTAGCGTTAACACTTAAAAAAAAATGCCCCTACACCATTAGATTTGGGTGAGCGAATATAGTGGCTTTATAGCGACTGCCAAACATCAAATTCATCAATGGTGGCCAGGTTAATATAGCGACGGGGCGCTTTGTGATAGCGACTGACGGCCGCTCAGAGCGACCACTAGCGGTCATTCTTAGCGCCGCAGTACAGACGCTCATCTGTCGCTACCTGGCGTTAGTAATGAATAAGCCTGCCCAACTTTTCAACCAGAACAAGGAAAATATAAAACCTGCACCCATATGAACCAAAACAACCCAAGAATATGAATAAAAGCATGGGTTAAACCCTATTATATCAATAATAATTATTATACATACAGTAAAACTAGTACCCTGTAAAGCATTATTAATGAATATGTAACTCTCTGCCCTTTTTGATTTGCAAGGTACTTTGTTTATTTTTAATTAAAACTGCTCTGTTGGCTTTATTTAGTAAATAACTTACTTTTACCTACCATAGTACAGTCTTTATGTATTCACATTTCTTCACCTTTTGTTTACTGAAGAGAGAGGGGGGAAGCTCCATCCTTTGTATTCCTCCAAAACTTACACTGAAACATGTGTGTCTTTCAAAAAATTAAACTGTGTCTTTCTAAATAATCATTGCATTTAAAGTGAATCTAATACACTGTAAAACATTACAAAGCATTAGTTCCATCTGATGCAAGAAACATCCCCACTCAAACTTTGTGCTTGTAAAGAAAAAACACAAAAATGTTGTAAAAGCCAATCAAAAATCATTCCAAGAACACACAAAAAATGAAAACCATTTAAAGCCAAAAAACTATTTAACTATAGTTTTCTCTCTGCTGCAATTTTGAGGGTCAGATAGTAAAGAGAGAGAAAAGCAAACAAAAATCAAACAATGGTAGCGCTGGCCTCTAAAAATCAGGCTATCAGCTTTGTACTTTTCTCTTAGTTTTATGATCTACGACAAAAGAGATCAGTCTTCATGACCTTCACAGAAAATACAACAATGCTGGCTGACCCCAGACTGGCAGATTTGTATGATCAATCCAATCTGTACAATCACTAACAAAAACAAACAAGTAATTGTCTATGGGAGTTATTTAAGAAGGGATAGCGCCAGGTAGTGCTTCGTAGCGGCAGGCAGCGTCTGGTGAACGTCGAGTGCTGTATTTGGTGAGCGACTCTAACAGCACCATGTAGCGTCCGATGTATTATTACAGGCCGTTCAGCTGTAAGCCGTGTACCAGTGTGGGCTCCCCAGGATACAGCGAAGCCACGTGCGGAAAAAGCAACACTGAGACCAGCGTTTGTATATCAAACTTTTACTGCAGTGGCGTATCAAACCCACTTCAAAAAGTCAATTGTGATCAACCATAAACTTGATTACATATACTCAGCCTGGGCTGAGAACCCCTGTGCTACACAGCCAGATGACCCTTATTGGATATTAAGGAAAGCACTGGTAATTTACCTACTAGTGGGTGCACTAGAACGTCCCACCATACCTGTTAATACCCTATTGCAGGAACGAATGTTTGTGTGGGTTCTCACTGAGGGGTCACCGGCAGTACAGCACAGCAGCTAACAATCCTATAACCTTAAAATGCAAGAAAAACTAGCACTAGCCCAGAACCCAAAAGAACAATGTTGCTCCTGAATGAGTGAATAATCCACTGACCGAGGATGTTGTCAGCTCTCACAGGCAAAATGTTCGTTTAAGTTCCAAAATCCAGGTGGCAAACAGGGAAAAACACTTTCGAATCTATGTAAAAATCTCACTAACTAGGCCTAGTCTCAGTCTGTTCAGTTAAGCATGCATGCATTTGTGTTAATGACCCGAGGCCTAGTGGTTGAATCCAGTGATGTCTCCAAGCTGGGCCGCAACAAGTCTCTTCCACGACCTGAAGAACAGCAAGCTGGGTCCTCTAACAGCTCTCAGCAGCTGTCCTGGAAGAATTCTCTGCTTCCGGCAAGGAAGGATGTATGGGTGGATGGGGGATGTGGGCGCACCTGCGCCCCCCCAACACAGAGAGAGCAGCCGCCGGCTTCCCCCATATCACCCTTGACGTCACCACAAGTAGCACGCACCTTCACCCCTGTGCAACCCCAGCGCTGCTCCCCGTGCTGTAGCCCCACGGAGGGGCCATCCCGGGGCTCGCTTGGGAGAGATGCCTGCCGGCGCATGGAATGCTCCCCTGGGTCATCCGGTGTCCATGAGCTGGGCGTTAGCGTACCAGGGGCTGGATGGCAGCAGAGGTCTGAACCTGCCCCACCGGGCCCAGGGATCCTGGCAGACCCTCCCTCCTCCCCTCGCTTTGGGACTCCAAGTGAACTGGGCCTTGTTCAGCCACGTAACTGGCGGCCAGCGGCAGAAGACCATCTGTGGGTGGCGCCCGGGGACCCAGACGCTGCGGCAATGGATGGGGTGGGTGCCAACGACCCAGAGCCACCAGGCGCACCCTGGAGAAGACCCCCCCCCTTAGACGGGTCTCATAGACACATAAAGACCAGCGCTGGGGCGCCCACTTGCCCGGGAATTGTACCCCCGAATGTAGCCCAGCCACGTCCGGATTGGGGCTCCTGGCCTGCCGGCCCATCACTGAGTCGATCAGAGTGCTCGAGGTCAACTGAGACTCAAGCTTGTGACCAGATTCCCTCCACACAGTATAATCTTGAAGTTTTGCTGAAGTTCCTTCCCTCAAGAAGGGATTTTGAAAATGATACAAACAGAATGGAGACCTTGTTGAGGAGGGAGCTGGACGAAGTGGCGAAGGCTGTTTCGGAGGTCGGTGAGAGAGTCCAAACCTTAGAGCGGGACCGAGTATCTGCAGATCAGCGTATGGATGCCCTAGAGAGAGCGCAAGCAGAGAGTGCAAGCAGGCCTAGGCCAACTCGACCCAGCATATTGCCAGAGCGTTGCTTCATCTCGACGACCAAGAAAATAGAGGGAGTCGGAACAACATTAGAATTCGGGGTCTCCCAGAAGCACCGGAACATGATAACCTTGCGGCAGTTGCTACCACCATTTTTAATGACCTCCTGGGGCGATGTTGAGATGAGCATATAGAGATAGACAGAATACACAGGGCACCCGGCCCGCGGCGAGCAGCCCCGACTAAACCCCGCAACATAGTGTGCCGTATCCACTATTATAAAGTCAAGGAAGAGATAATGCGGAAAGCATGGGAGAAAGGTCCCTCGTCTTACCATGGGGCCTCCAGCTTGCTTTTGCCGGACCTGGCAAGGCGAACCCTCCAGATGCGGCGGTCACTCAAGCCTCTTTTGGAAAAAATCAAATCAGCCACTTATAGATGGGGCCACCCATTCCACTTGGTGGTCTCCAAACAGGGACTCTCTTTTTTCCTACGGTCCCCGTCCCAGCTACCCGGTCTGTTCGGCTTCCTGGAGCTTCCGGCATTACCTATCGAGGACTGGCTTTCCCCGGACCTCGGTCTTGGTGAGATGGGTCCCATGCGCCCGGAGCGGGGTGCCCGTCGGCCCCGTAGTCCACGTGGGGAGGACAGACGACATCGGAACCAGGTGAACCGACCGCGGGGTCCCGGTGGTGAGGGGGCCAGACCCAGGATCGGACCAGCCTAGCATGGTGTAGGTGACTCCAGGTCTTCAAATACGGGACATTTATGAGTAAATCACCATGGTGTCTTTGCTCCTCGTTGTTGCATCTTGAAGCGACGCCGATAGTTAAATGTTCATGGTTATCAGTTGGCGAGTTTAAACAGGTTATGTTGTGCTGAGGTTTGTGGTTTCGCACTGCTGTGCCAGCAACTTTCAATTTAGGTTGCGGGGCCGAGATGGGCTCCTATGCCCGTGCTGCCTCCCCCCGGGGGGCGGCGCTTTTTGCGCTGTCTCTCGCCGGGGGGGCTTCGGGCTGGGGTGGCCGATCCGCCGCAGTGTTAAGTTTCAGTAGTAAGCGCTGGTTAGAGGGATTATCTTCAGGAAAGCACATCTCCCGATCTGTGGTCAGAGCTTACCTCTCCCCTACCGTAGGTCTATCCTTCCTCCACCGGGCTCAGTGAAGCAAGGAACGTAACTAGTTACATTTAGATACCCTCCCCCCCGATAACTCTTCCCGCGAACCCCAACCCCCTACCACTAAGATCCTCCTTTTGCCCCACGCCGTCCCTTCCCCCCTTCTCCTACTTGTACCCCCTCCACCCATCCCACCCCACACACCTTCCCTGTGAGGGCCGGTGACTGGCCTCTGGCAACTTAAATTACCCTGAAATGGCGGAGGTGTTAGTAAGCTCTTTCAACGTAAAGGGCTTTAATATTCCTGAAAAAAGGACAAAGATTCTGTATGACCTTCACAAACAGAAAGCTAAAATAGTTCTTTTCCAGGAAACCCACTTCAAGACAGACCACATCCCTAATATCCATGACAGATACTATGTAACATGGCATCATTGCTCCAATCCAGAAGGGAAAACAAAGGGTGTATCGATAGCACTCCACAAATCGCTCCCCCATGAGACCTTAGATGTAAAGGTCGACCCTCAGGGCAGATTGTTCAATAAGATTTACACTATTGCAAACATGTATGCCCCCAATACAGACCAGATTAATTTTTCTATACAGACCCTCAAATTATTGGAAGAATTCGCAGAGGGAGTGATTATCGTCGGGGGGGACTTGAATGTCCCTCTTAACCCCTCAATAGATACATCCTCCAGGAGGGCGGCCGTGTCGTTGGGCAGAATCAACAGACTGAGGAAAGCACTAGCCAACCTCCAGTTAATTGATACCTGGAGGGTACTCAATGGCTCAAGAAGGGATTACTCCTTTTTCTCACATGCAGCTGGATCTTATAGCAGGATTGACTACCTGTTCATAAGCCATCACGCACTTGATTGGGATCCTTAAGTGTGGATAGGACCCATTTTGTGGTCCGACCATGCCCCGATCTTCATCTCATTAGTCCCACCCGGTCTCTTTCCCTCCTTTTGGTCGTGGAGACTCAATGACAATCTGCTCGATGACGCGGTCTGCTCCTCTGCGGGGGAACAGACAATAGAGCATTTCCTTGAAGACCACAAAACTGATTCAACCCCTCTGCCCATCCAATGTGAAGCCCTGAATTGTGTTCTCAGAGGGGAGCTTATTAAGCAGGGATCCAGACTTAAAAGGGAAAAAACTGCACTTATAAAAAAAACCTTGGACAATATTTACGCCCTGGAAATAGAACATAAGACCAAGCCCACCAATCTCAAACTATTGGCACTACAGGAAGCAAGAGAGAAATTCCAAAAATTATATAACCAATCTTATCTAAGCTATAGAGACAAGGGCAGGGCTCAGCTCTATAGACTGGCAAATAAATGCGGTCGCATGTTAGCTAGAACCCTCCACCCACGGCCCACAGCGTCGTACATACCAGTTCTTAAGAAATCTGATGGGACGCTAGCACAGGTCCCCTCAGACATAGCAGCCACCTTCAGGGAATTTTACAACTCTCTCTACAATATTCATAACCCCTACAATTCCCCCTCAGGTCATAGGGCCTCCTCTTCAGCGATAGATGAATATATAACTAGCACCCCATTGCCTGCTATTCCCTTAGAGGAAGCTGAATCCCTGGAGTTGCCGTTCTCAAACCAAGAAGTAGCCCGTGCAATAAAAGACTCACCAGCCGGCAAAAGCCCGGGCCCAGATGGATATTCCCCCAAATTCTACAAACATTTCGGGGCCCAGCTGACTCCCTTCTTAACGAGGGTTTTTAACTCCATTTGTGAGAACTGCCCTTTTCCTAAACAAGCTTTAGAGGCCACAATTTCGGTCATCCCCAAATCGGGGAAAGACACCACGATATGTGGTAACTATAGACCGATATCAATTATTAACATTGACCTTAAACTATACGCAAAAGTCATAGCCATAAGGCTGCAACCGCTGCTCCCGAACAGGATTCATTTAGATCAGGTGGGTTTTGTGCCGG
Organism: Gastrophryne carolinensis; assembly: GCA_027917425.1. Lineage (NCBI taxonomy): Eukaryota > Metazoa > Chordata > Amphibia > Anura > Microhylidae > Gastrophryne > Gastrophryne carolinensis. The sequence goes on along the minus strand of CM051239.1, from coordinate 222,124,537 downwards.
GGAGGGAGGCCAGGGACCACACCAACAAACTGTTCACCCTGATATCGCATATTTCCTCCACCAAGACTCCGGCTTGCCTTCTCGCATGTGATGCGGAGAAGGCATTTGATAGGGTGGACTGGGCTTTTATGTCGGCCACGTTGAGGCAGGCTGGTGTTGGCCCTGGCCTCCTCTCCAAGATTCTGGCCCTGTACAAAAACCCTGTAGCTAGGGTTAGAGTTAATGGACTTTACTCAGCCCCATTTCCTATAAGCAATGGCACGAGACAGGGGTGCCCCCTTTCCCCCCTTCTTTACGTTCTGACGATGGAGCACTTAGCCATAGCCATACGTAACAATCCGGATATCAAGGGCATACAAATTGCAGATAATCATTATAAAACGTCTTTTTTTGCAGACAATTTAATGCTACACGTAACGTCCCCACATATCTCATTCCCAGCTCTCCTAAAGGAATTTGAAAGCTTCAGTGCAGTAAGCAAATTTAAAATTAATTTCTCCAAAACTGAAGCGCTCAACCTCTCCCTCCCTCGCCGGGAAGTATGCCAACTAGAAGAGAACTTCCCATTTAAATGGAAATCTCAGGCCATTAAGTACCTAGGCATTCAAATACCGGCAAACCTCTCTAAAATATATGAATTGAATTACTCCCCTCTCCTGACTAAAATAGGACTGGAACTAGAAGCATACACGAAAAGACCAATTTCCTGGTTTGGTAGGGTCAATAGTTTAAAGATGGATATACTCCCAAAGCTCCTATATGTCTTTCAGGCGGCCCCGGTAGGACTACCCAGCAGTTTCTTTAAAAGATTGAAGTCAGCTTTCTCGAAATTTGTGTGGGGGACGTCCAAACCAAGAATACGACTCTCGACTCTCTCTAGAGGTAAAGGGGAGGGGGGCATGGGACTTCCAGACCTGAAAACCTATCATACGGCTGCAGTCTTGCAGAGGCTGGTGGACTGGACTCGCAGCGGGAAAGAGAAACTCTGGGTCCAACTGGAGAAATCGCTCTCTCAGTTTAATCCCGCCTCAATCGCATGGGCTGCCCCTTTAACTAAGTCTCAAAAGGGGGCTTTACCCTTCCTCATGCAACAATTCCTAGAAATCTGGGACCCCCTACAAAACAAATACAACCTAGTTCGCAGACCCGGCCCACTTACACCAATCTTCGACAACCCAGCATTTGAACCGGGAGTGCTATCAAGGAACTTCCTTATTTGGGAGGCTTCCGAGGATACCACAGTGGGCCAGGTGTTGCAAAATGGGGCTATACCCTCTCTAAAGGACCTGAAGGCCAGGGCTGGGGACAGACGCATTTCATGGTTACTGCATAGACAGTTACATGCCTTCTTAACCTCTAATAACATAGCAGAAAAGGCCCGGATGCCCCCCACAGAGCTGGGTTCTGATTCCCAGAACTGATTATGCAAGATACCCCCCCAACCCACACGATTTCCGTGCTTTATACTCTTCTTACTAAATCATACCATACGGGGCCACCCAAATACATAGAAAGGTGAGAAAGAGAATTAGGTCTTAAGTTTTCAGAGGCTGATTTGACAAAAATATGTGCCTGCACCCTCAGCTCATCAATAGTCACCTCCATAAATGAACGTAATTCTAAAATTCTAACTCGCTGGTATAGGTGGCCAACAGACATTAACAGATCCGCTAAATCAACTCCTAATATATGTTGGAGATGTCAGAAGGAGGTGGGGAATATGACCCACATTTGTTGGGGCTGTCCAAGCATAAAATCTTTGTGGGATGAAATCTTCTCTATTTACAGGCAGGTATCTGGTAGTTCCATCACCCAGTGCCACTGCCCCCTAACTCTATAGCGAACGCTAAAAAAGATGTACTGCGATATTTTTTAGCAGCCATGAGAGCCATTGTCCCAAGGCACTGGAAGAAAACAGACCCCCCCCCCACACTAGCAGAGTGGGTGTAGGAGCTGGAGTCTATTCGCTATTTGGAGAGCTTAACTACCAGCGACACGGAATACATCAATAGGTACTTGACAACATGGGCGAGTTGGTTGGATTATCGGGACACACGCCTACCAGCCCTATTGCAAGTAAACGAGTAGACGCTGGTTATGCACCCAATCGTTGTCCAACCGACATCCATCCAATTATCTTGGACCACCTAATCTGTCAGTGCTGGTCCCACTGACCCACATTATAAGACCCCAGACTCAACCATTAACCAATATTTAGCACTGGACTTCAAGGTCGTTTACCGGACCTCACCCACCTCCAACCTTCCCATCACCCCCCTTCCCATAAGTGGAGAGTTCTTTCAACCCAACCTCTGGTAACAACCTGGTTACGCGTTAGAGCCTTACAAATTGTTTACATGTGTCCTTATGAGTAGCAACGGCACGGCTCTGATAAAGTATCCGTTAATCAAACAGTTATGTTGAATGGGCCGAGCATCATTGTAAACGAGTTATTCCTTATGTCATGATGTTGAGTTGTGAACTTTGTACAATGTTCCCTAACCCCCCCTCCCCCTCCTTTTGCCTTCTGTATCCCCCTTTCTCTCTCCCTCCCACTTGTTGTATTTTACTTTTGAAAATCAATAAAATCTGATTATACTAAAAAATAAGGGCCTACATACGGAAGTCGGACCTTCCCTGGCTTGGGCAGAGTGTGGCGGAGGCCCTTGAGGTGGAGATCGATATGGGGGAACATGAAACCCGGAAAGGCTCCTGGCCCAGATGGCTATAGCTTGGAATATTATAAAGAGCTGGCGGGCACTTTGGGCCCACACTTTATTTCTTCTTTCGGCTCTTTGAGTGATGGCCTTCCCCCCCTTGGGACACTCTCCGGGCTAGCATTGCCGTTATCCCTAAGCCGGGTAAGGACCCGGCGCAGTGTGGTAGTTATAGGCCCATATCCCTGTTAAACTGTGACCTTAAGATATACAATAAAATCCTGGCGGACAGAATCGCCCCCCTCCTCCTGGACCTCATACATTGGGACCAGGTGGGCTTCGTTTTAAATCGCGAGGGGAGGGATAATTCTACAAGAGTCATGAATGTGGTCCATCATGCGCGACGGACATGGGAGGCTGTGTTACTTCTGTCCACGGATGCCGAGAAGGCTTTTGACAGGGTGAGCTGGGCTTTCCTTGAGGGGACCCTTCGCCACATCGGGTTGGGCGATAAGATGCTTAATAGGATTTTGGCCTCGTACACCTGCCCCTCGGCATCCGTGGTGGTGAACGGCCTGCCTTCTCAGGCTTTCCATTTATTTAATGGGACGCGGCAGGGCTGCCCACTTTCCCCGCTTTTCTTCATCCTCTCATTGGAGCCATTCCTACGCTTGATTAGACAAAACGCACACGTCTCGGGAGTAAGGGGGGGGTGGGACTGAGCACAAGGTAGCGGCTTATGCCGACCATCTGATGTTCTTTGTCTCGAAACCAGAGATCACTTTGCCAAACCTTCTCGCCGAGCTTAGGAGTTTTCAGGAGGTCTCTAACTATAAGATCAATTACCAAAAGTCCTCTTCCTTAAACATTAATGTCCCTACGGAGAGCGTCTGCGCCACGTCGTGGAAAACTTCCATTTTAAGTGGGAGCGGGAGGCTGTTACTTACCTGGACACATGTGTCCCCTCCAAATTGCAAGAAACATACGCTTTAAATTTCCCCCCCCTGTTAAAGAGGTTGGAGGAAGAAGTTTTTTCTTGGTTTGGAAGGGTTAGTGTCATTAAGCTGAACATCCTCCCCAGGGTGCTATATTTATTCCAGGCCCTCCCAATAGATATCCCCACTACCTTCTTTAAGCAGCTTACGCAAATGTGCACTTGGTTTGTTTGGGCTGGTCGCTCCCACCGTATGGCGGCTTCTCTCTTGACGGTTTCTAAATCTAAGGGGGGATTGGGCCTCCCAGACTGTAGGCGCTATCATGCAGCGGATTATTGACTGGTGCCGCCACTCCGCTCTGAAACAATGGGCTCAGATTGTTCACTTGGTCCGCTTCTCCTTGCCCCTTCCCTGGACTACCATGGATCCCAATGAATAAACTCACGCAGCTGAACAAGCACCCTACGATTGGCCCGTCCAGGAGAGTAGTGGACAGGTTTTTCCCAGGGCTGCATCTTTCCCCCTCTCCATCCCCCTTGACACCTGTTTGGGGCACCCTGACTTTCCGGTGGAGATAGCCGGAGGCCCCTTTAGAGCCTGGATCAAGCAGAACTGTTATAGGAGACTACACATGCAGGCTGGTGGTGGGTGGAGGAGGCCGGAGACCCTGGTTGATGACCTCGCCCTCAGACCTATCACGCAGTTGCAAACCCTTCAACTCCTGCATTATCAGCGGTCGGTTGAATGCACGACTGATACATCTAGGCAGCTAACACAATTCGAGCATACCTGCTTGGGGTCTGGCCATCTTAGGGGAGCTTTGTCACACTCCTATTCGCTACTGATTGAGCCTCCGGGTGACTTTGTTTCATCCTACGTGAGGGGATGGGAGAGGGAACTTCGCAGAACCTTTACGGATGAGCAAAAGCTAGCTATGATTCAGTTAGCACATAAGAGCTCTATTTCCTGTAAGTATCAGGAGACCACATTCAAAATTCTCTCACGCTGGTACCGGGTCCCAGCGTTGTTGGCGAATATGTTTCCCTGTTCTTCCCCCCTCTGTTGGAGGTGCTCGCGGGCTAGGGGGACTATGACACACGTTTTTTGGGAGTGCGAGAAGTTGTCCGGCTTCTGGGAAGGGGTGAGAGAGGTTGTTAGGAAATTGACAGAAATTGACTTGGGTGAGAACCCCGCATGCTACCTGCTTAACCTGGCTCCGGCCTCCATGAGATCTAGGCGCAAGTCCCTTCTTGCCCCCCTCTTGAGCTCTGCCAGAACATGCATTCCAGGTAAATGGAAGTCCCCTGACCCTCCCACAACAGCGCAGTGGCTGGCCATCGTCCAGGACATCTGTAGGATGGAGGAACTTACTGCCTCGCTAAAGGGGACCCTGGAAAAACACAGGAGGACCTGGCAGGAATGGGACCGTTTCACTTTTTCTTCCGATTTTCTCCTTTATACGTAACATGGCCTAGTTGGGCTTCTTGAGGGATGGTCCTCTCTCTGTTCCCCTCGCCTGCCCCTTGTTGCCCCCCCTCTTCTTTTCCCCCTGATGTTCCTGTCTTGTCCTCCCTTCTCCTTCCCCTCTCTGTTACCTGTTTTCAAATAGTTTTGTTTTACCCAGTTGTTCTACCCATTAAAAGAAGGTTGGGGGCATGGATTGCAGATGCTGTAGCACATTGACAAGCAGAATCATGGCTTGAAACACATGGAGCGGGGCTCCATGGGGCCCTGCACTTCTTTGTGCTTTTGATTTATGGAAATTGAAACTGTGTGGTTCTGTTTTTTAGTGGTTGTAATGTGTGTATTTCAGTGGCACTGTGTTTCCGAGCGCTGTCATTTTTGCTTCCTTCAATAAAGACATTTAATTAAAAAAAAAAAAAATTAGATGCAGGCTGGGGCAGCATTGGTTCTGTCTGTTTTAAATATATTTTAATATATTAATATTATAAATATTGGTTCTGAGTGGTATTACCAGGCACTGATGCTCAATACATCAGGCTGACCTCACCTGGTGCTTCTACAACCTCAGTTAATTATCTACAATACAACATTGAATACTGATCCTACTGTTTTACTGGTATCAAAAACCACATTTACAATGCAATAAAAGTTGCATAATACCACAATGGTACTTCCATTGAAAAACTCACTGGGTCCATATTTGGACAAAGTTCATTTTTGTTATAGCTGTGATGTTTTTCCAATGCATTTGGAAGGTTTCTTAGGAAAGACCTTCACCCAGGCCAAGTGAAGTCAAAATTAGGCCTGTACAAATTAACTTTTATAAGTCTCTCTGGACATGTTTGAGTCTAGTGATGGACAAGCCCGTAGAAGTTCGGGTACGGGAAACTCGACCAAACTTGCCGCTAAAGTTTGGTTCAGGTCCCCACTCAACCTGAGCCTGAACCCCATTGAAGTCAATGGGGACCTAAACTTGACTTTAAAATGGGGGGTGGTAAGGGCTAAAGGGCTGCAAAGATTAATTGATACATACATTAAAAATAAAATCTTTTTTTCACAGGTGTCAGATGTGTGTAGCCAATGCTAAAACAACTCACTCAGGCGCTGGCACAGCCAAGTCTTATGGGATCCACCCCTGGTTCATCTTAAGGAAGGTAAGGATGTCCACGTTGGCTGTGGATAGTGGATCCTCCTTTCAGTGATGACATAGACAGGCATAGAGGGCAAGCTCTGGCAATGTGTCCAACTTAGTGACCCAGAAATTTAACGGGGAGGACCCGTCACTCAGTACCAGGAGATGCAGCGACAGGTAGTCATCCACCATATGAGTCAAAGTCTGCCACCTTGTACTATGGGTCATATTCCATGGTGGTAGATGTGGCTGACAATTAAATAAGGTGTTCCACATTGTGGCCATGCTCACTCCTCCTTTTGCGGTGGTGCTGGTGCCCCTGCAGCATTGGCAACTTGCATCTCCTCTACCTCATGCCACCACTGAGCTGAGCTTTCTCTTGAAGGACCTCCACCTTCTGCTGAGGAAGAAAAACCTTGACCTGAGCTGAATCCAGAATCATGCCCAGAAAAGACTTTACCATGGAAGGAGACATGGAAGACTTGGGGTGGTTGATCACCCAGCCGAATGACTCCAGTGTGGACACCACCCGCTGAGTGTCCAGCTCTGCCTGATGGAAGGACTGAGAGGCGATAAGCATGTCATCCAAGTAGGGAAGAATGCGAATGCCCTGAGATCTCTGCAGAGCCACGACTTCTGCCAGCACTTCTTGGTGAATACCCTGGGAGCCGATGTAAGACCGAAGGGCAAGGCCACAAATTGGTAGTGCTGATCCTCCAGAGCGAACCTGAGGAATCTCTGATGACCTGGAAAGATAGGTACGTGAAGGTAAGCATCCTTGATGACTATGGAGGTCATAAAGTCCCCTGGGCGTAGGAAAGTCACAGCTGAGCGCAGAGTTTCCATGCGAAAGTGTCTGAATCTGACAAATTTGTTGAGAATGTTTAAATCCAGGATAGGTCTGATAGACCCATACTTTTTGGGAACAATGAAAAGATTGGAATAATAGCCCTTGCCCCTTTCCCTCAAGGGCACCCGGCAGATGACACCCAGTTCCAGAAGGCCTTGGACAGCCAGGGACAGACTCTGAGCTGACAAAGGGTTTTGAGCTAACCGAGATTTGATGAATCTTGGGGGGGGGGGGGGGGGGGGCAGGCTACTAACTCTATTTTGTAACCGGAGGATACTACCTCCTGAATCCACCGGTCTGAGACATGATACCTCCAGACATGAGCCAAGAGCCGAAGCCGTCCCCCCACCCGGATGGGTGAGGGCGCCCCTTCATGCCTGAGGGGGCTTGGGAGAGGACTTAAGCTTGGAACCCCAGGAGGAGCCAGGGCGGCCATGTCCTCTGCCCCTGCCCCAAAAATCTGCACGGGCTCCAGCAAAGGAAGCTCCCAGTCCAATTCTGGAGCCCCTGAAGGAAGGAGAAAAGGCACCTGAACCCCAAAAGGACCGGGGCTGCCTTCTACGCTGAGACAGCTTGCCTCCCTTAGCAAACAAGTCCAAACGTTCCCCAAAGAGGCGCAGTCCCTTGAAAGGAAATCCAGTGAGAGCCTTTTTGGCAGCGTTGTCAGCTGCCCACTGGCGCAGCCAGACCGAGTGGCGTATCGCCACCAACAAGGTAGAAGCCCTGCCACACATTCTAATGGTATCATCCAAGGCAGAGAGAACATATGCAACAAATTGCTCACAACGCAGAAGAGCTCTATACTCTTCACTACCAGAATCATCAGGGGCCCCATCTAAAATACCCCAGATTATTAAAATGAGCTTGTTCAGGGAACTCCAAGCGTGGTTTAACAGTATGAAATAGCTCCCCCTGCTGCCGCGGAGCCACCACAGGAGGAGAAATACAGAGTACCTCAAAAATATGAGCCAAAAGTCTGTCAGTATCATCTGAAGCCCATGGGTCATGCCCAGAATCGGCACCATGCGCTCTAGGATGTTCCTCAGATGATTCTGAATCAGAAAACGATTCCCCCTCCTCTAGGGGGTATAGCCGGTAACATCAAAAAATTCCTTTGCCTCCATGGGAAAGAGGGAAACACCAGGTGATAAATGCCGCTTCTTAGAAGAAGCCTTACGCGGCCAGAGCCAGCAATATGTCTCTCAATGCTAGCCACCCGAGCAGCCAAATCAGGTTGAGACTCCCCACTGGTATGCACCTCACTGGGAGTCAAATGTAAGCCTGGGGGGGTAGGCGAAGCCCGAGGTGGCGCAGTCCTAACCACCGGTAACCCAGACTGCAATGCAAGCGTCTGCTGGGCGCAGGTAACACACACCCTGACATCATCACTTGTAGGGGATACCCCACACGCTATACACAGCTGGGCTTGTCCCGTAGGAACCCCAAGCACATTATCCTCAGAAGCCTCCATATGGTGATTATTGTGGCACAATAGGCCAATTGGGATTGACGCCAATAAGGCAACCCGGGATGCCCCAATAGCCCGCTAGGGAAGTGAAAGATAAAAATACAATAGCCCTCCAATAGGAAGTTAACACTAAATAGAGGGGATAGGACCGGGAGAAACCACTAAAGTTTGACCCGCCTGCAAGACATAAGCAAAAAAGATCCCATAAGCAAGTGCAAAAGAGAGAATACAAAATAAATCAGCCCGCAGGGGCACTTACAGACCGCGATAGGGAGATGCCAGACACACGCATCAAAAAGCTAAAATGGCGCCCGCATGTACCTCGAGGGGCGGGGCGCGGAGACAGTGATGCAGAACGCGTCAGCCGCAAGGCTCGCCCCCCCCCGAGAGCGCGAAAACACGCCCACATGATAAACCCGCCAATGATGGCCCAGTTGCGCCTGAGGCGATGTCGCCGCCGACCGCGGAGCGTAGTACAAGCGTGCGGCGGCGGTGGCAAAGGAAACCAGTGCAACCAATTCAAAAAGGGATCATCACATAAAGCTAATGTTAAATACATATAAAGACATGCCCCCCCCCCCCGAGATCTACCAGGGAGAACGAGGGGAAACGAAGGCCAGCCTAAGGTAGCCCGCTGTGGGAACAGGGGGCGAGGGACATAAGATGTGGGAGGGGCCCATAAGGCTCACCATGGGCCTGTACCGCCTACCCTTTGGTGGGGGACTACGGTTGGAGCAGCGCTCTTTAGCACCTAGCAGCGGTGCTGCTTACCTTCACCCGAACCAGTACAGCCTAAGCTGGGAGGCAATAAAAGGAAACGGGTGGGAATAGTCCTACAGGGCCGCAGGCTAATAGCCCCGCTCACCTGCGAGTAGAGAGAGCCATCTTCTTGTCATCGCAGCGCCGACTGCAGAGAAGAACTGGGGATTTTGTGGGAGGTCCTTTTCCATCTCTGCAGTCCAGAGCCATCTACTGGATGTATAAGTGTAAGGAATATATTTTGGAACAGGACGCGCTGTATACTTAGAATAAAGCAAAGCCCCATTTGCAATCAAGAAAAAAACATGTTAAATCTGAACAGGACAATACCTAACATGTATAGGGAAGAGTTGCCAAACAACCCAAAGTAAAGCATGCGCATAAGGGAAATTTTACTTGAAAACAACCCTTTACATTTGGAATGCCCCACACAATACACGCCGGCCTTTTGGGATTTTGTCACCCATTTTTTACCATTTTGTGAAACTTATGTTTAACTGTGATTTTTGCTGAAATGTCCAGGAAAATTATACATTTTTGGCTTTAACATGAAATGTCTTGTTTGTAATTTTTTTTTCTTTTTTTTCTAAATATTTTTAAAGTGAAAAAAGGTAAAAAAAAATATTATGTAAAAAAATCTCTTCTTTTAAAATAAAACATTGATTTTAATAAAGAAAACAATACTGCATGTGAAATCCTGATTTCCCCCATAACAATGGTATGTTAATTTACAAATAAAATACAACTACTATCCACACTATAAAAGGTTAATAAAACAAAAATAACCAGCTTGGGGTCCAGCTATGCAGGGCTTTTAGAACACGGCACAGGGGCCAGCCTCGGTGGCTCTCCACCCTGCAGCCAAAAAGATTTGCATTCGTGGCACCCAGAGCGTAGAAGGGATCAGAGGTTCCCGGGGTGAAGAGGAGAATTGAGGGTGCAGTGGAAGCAGGGGGACTCTCAGGCCCTCTCTTAAAACCGGAAGAGCAGGGAGGGGGAACACATGCTCCCGGGAAAAGAGAACACCTGGCTGACACTCTCACGTAGCTGACACTAAAAAGGTTAACATGATATGTGTTATTTGTACTTTTTTCAGTGCTTTCATAATATTTTGGGGTAAAAATGTATATTTTTTAAACTTTTTTGCGTCTTTTTAATAAAAAAAGGTAATGCTGTCAAGACAACTCTATTGCGTGTGAATGCAACTACAACGGGTGCCCCATATGTATCGGTAGACCCTTTGTTACTGCCCTGGAGACCACCCAGACTGAAAGAAGCACTTTATGACATTTTCAAATGAAATAAAAATACTTTGTACAATCTTAAAAGTTGAATTAAAAAAAATGTCATAGGCCCCCCCTCACCACACTTTTTAAAAACATTTTTAAGGGTTAAACCCTTAAAAAATGTTTTCAATGGTGTGGGGTATTTTTAGTTTATAAAAAGCATTTTAATTTCACTACAAATTTGTATTTTTAATGATCAAATATTGACATGTGAGCTCTGTTGTTATGAACCTTAATGGAAACTGTAAATTAAACATTCTTTTTACTCTTCATTATTAGCAACAAATATTTACCTAAATGTTTAGACTTCAGAATCAATTTTTTTTACAGATTTTAGTCCTACATAATACACAATCACTCTGTTCACACTTCTGGGCTTTGAGGTTCCAACACAGAGAAAACGATGTCTATTATTTTAGAAGAGATAGTTCACACATCTTCACCGCATTGTACAGCCCTTTTTAAATGAAGTTGCAGTCACCTTTTTCAGCGCAACATAGAAACTGCACAGGTAAATAGAAGTCTAGGCAATGTATAACAATGTAACAGTGTACAGAGCCTTATCTTAGGGAAGCTAGTGGCAGTTTTCTTCCCCCTCTCTCCTAACACATTGTGGCAAATTAGTTTCTCCAGATAAATACTGTATTAAACTTTATTAGTTACAAGTACATCTCAGTGTTGAAGTTCAGCAGCTGCTATAATGCATTTCATTGTAGGGATAATGTAATCCGTTCGATCTTCATTCCAGTAACAAAAGGATCCATTATATGTTTAATTCGGTTATGCAGGGACCCTAGAGATTTGTGGCACAAGTAGCGAGACTGGGATGATAATGATCCAGGATTCAAAAAAGCTTTTGCGATGAATACATTTCAATGGATGAATTTTAACAGTTTGCAACAAAAGAAGTATTGTCTATGGTGGGTGGAGGGCATCTAGGGAGAGATTCTAGACCAGAGGCCACCTTTCTACCTGTCCTAAAACCCATTCACTTGGGTAATGTGTAAGATGAATAGAACATCTAAAAGAAGTCTAGGACATTGCTTATAAATAGCTTTCCAGCACAGCTAGAAAGTCTGGTCAAAGAAGATGGTGCAAGATGGTTCCTAACCCTGCACTCCACTGCTCTCTATTTCTGCGAAAGAATACATTACACAAAGCCAGACAAATATGTTCCTGCTACCTGTGAGCATCTGATTTCAGTATCTCCTTGCAGTATAATTCTTCAGCTTACCCCAGGTAGCTGAAAAGACGAAGATGTCAGCAAACAACTTTTGGCTAAATTATAGTTTTTAAAAAAATGTTTAATCTAAGAATTCGGGCAGGCTGATTCATCACTAATGGCAAGCAGCAACAGGTGAGCGTCTGTAGCAGGCATTTCAGAGCGCCCGCTAGTATTCGCTGTGCTCGGCCGTGGGTCGCTATTTCATAGCGACTCAGTCGCTGTGCAGCAATGATGAATACATTGTAAGGAGTCGCAATTTGACCAGTACTGCGCTGTATGGGAGCGCATGTTAGCGACTGGTCAGTGCGACCGACTCACAGCATATTCATCAAAAAAACAGCCTCACACAACTCCGGCACTCAAAAATGTTTCACTGATGCCCAGAGCGCAGGAGGCTGTGTGAGTAAAGTCTGTTTTTTAGTATGTATCCACCAGTAACAAAGCGAAAACATATGGAATTACATTGTAATAACATTGTAACATGAACACATTAATGCCAGACCTGTAATGTCAATTCTGCATAAATATATAAAACATGAAAAATATTTTCTAAAATGTCTTTTTCTATTCCAGAAGAGGTCACAACATTATTTGAGTTTTTAAAAAAAAATAAAAATGAAAATAACCCTGTTTAAAAAGAAATAAAAGAATGTCCATTGAAATGTATGGGAGAGCGACAGGTAGCGAGAGGTAATACCTGGCGCTCTGCAAGGCTGAACGCCGGCGCTGTTCGCTAAGGCTGGGATTATGATGAATCGGACGCTACATGGCGTTATCCCAGTTGCTCAACAGAATCTGCTTGATAAATGTGTAATTGCGTGCCGTATCCGGTGTTCACCTGTCGCTACCTCTCATTTACAAGGCACTACCTGACACTATCCCTTCATGAATAATGGATGGAACAAGAGAGTGAGGGGCAGTCAGCTGTGCTGTCTAGCAAAACATGAAAACTAGTGTGCCTTTTTAACCCTTTAAGTGCCAGCCTACCTGGAGCATTCTTAATTCTCTGTTGCCAGACCCTTTTGCACTATTTTGCGCTCCACATGTTCAACTGTGAACATGTGGATTTCCAGGGATTTCCCAGGAAAGTTATATATTGTTTTAACATGAATAGGCTTTAACATGAAATAATGAAAAATAAAAAAAAATCTATTTGTAGTGTTTTTGTAATAAAAAAGTAGGTTTCTCAATAAAATTTTATTGCGTGTGAAATCCTAATTTCTCCTGGTTACAGCGGTACCACATATGTATTGGTAGACACGCTTTCCTGCCCAGGAGACTCCCCCAAACTGAAACAGTGCTTTAGGAGTTTTTTAGATAAAATTCAAATATGCTATGTGCTATGCGCACCTTGCCGTTTGTCAAGAAAAACAACCATTTACATTTGAAATACCCCTGACAAAATACATATCTGGAAATACACACCTCAAGCTGTCTAGGTGTACCAGGCTTGTTAACATGGGTGCAGTTTTCTGGAAGTAATTACTCTTCTTTGGTTGCACAGAGTTTCACTAATAAAGAATAAAAAAGCAGAATCAAACTCATATTTTCTTAAAAAAAAAAAATATGTAAACAAGAAAAAATGAGCCCCGAACAGAACGATACCCAACATGCATAGCTACTGTCAAGGAAAGAGTTGTCAAACACCCCAAAGTAAAGCATGTGCGTAAGGGCAATTTTACTTGAAAATTTCAGCTCTGCAGACAAACTGCGCACCTTGTACTTTTTCAACCAAAACAACCCTTTACATTTGGAATACCCCCCACAATCCATATATTCACTGAAAGAGCACATGTTGAGCTTTCTAAGTGTACCCAGCTTGTTGTAGTGGGCTCATTGTTTTAGAAGTAATCCCTTGAAGAATTCTAAGGTTGCACAGGGTTTCCCTCAAAAAAATTATAAAAAAGCAGCATAAAAAACACATTTTCTTAAAAAATCTATATGCAAACAAGAAAAAACAAGCTAAATCTGAAAGCACAAGGTCCCCCGAGCAGAACAATACCCCACATGCATAGGTACTATTAACCCTTTTAATTGTCCGCCTACTTGAAATTTTTCACCCTCTGTTGACAGGTAATATTTCACCATTTTGCACCATGTTTAACTGATTTTTGGAGGAATTTCCAGGGAAATTATAGATATACTTTTTGCAGCAGAGTTTAAGCTTTAACATGAAATGTCTTGTTTGTAATTTTTCGACTGTTTTTTAAAATATTTTGGCGTAAAAAAAACAAAAAAAAATTAAAAATTATTTTTTAGAAAATTGTCTCCTTTATTTTAAATAAAACATTTACTTTATTAGAGAAAACCATATTGCATGTGAATCGGTAGCCCGCCCATTCTTGCCCAGGAGACCCCCCAAGCTGAAAAGAACACATAACATTTACAATTAAAATACAACTAATATCCACACTATAAACATAAGGGGTACATTTAAAAAAAATGACATAGGGTCCCCCCCTCCCGGGGGGGGGGGGGGAAGACCATTTTTGTTTGAATTTTAAGGGTTAAAAACCCTTAAAAAACAACAAAAAAATGACATGGGGTCTCCCCTACCTAGCCCGGGACCAGCTATGCAAGGCTTGTAGAACAGGGTGCAGGGGCCAGCTTTGGTGGCCCCCACCCTGCCGGCTACAAGCCCACATAGCTAGCCACAGGTGACTTGCCGGCCCCCAGCCTTGTGAACTGGTATAGGGGTCTCATGGACCCCTTACCAGTTCACAAAGGGTTAAGTGTAAAAAAAACACACAGACACAAGTATAAAAAATATTTTATTTATTATTTTTTTAATACTTACCTTCCATCCATCCACGGCCACTGTGTCCCACCATGATCACTCTGGCTTCTGCTCTCCTGCTGCTGCTGGAAACCTTTTATAGCTGCTGGGCGACAGAGCATAAGGGGTTAATTAAAAAAAAAATTATATAGGGTCCCCTTACCCATCATAACCAGCCCGGGACCATCTATGGGGGCTTGTAGGAACAGGGCGCAGGGGCCAGCTTTAGTGGCGCCCGACCCTGCCGGCTACAAGCACCATGGGCCCGGGTTCTTCTGCCCCCCCTGGGCTTTGAGGAGGTAGGTAATTGGGGGTGCCGGGTGTTAATGGCAAGTCACCCGCTAGCTGCAGGTGACTTGCCAGCCCCCAGCCTTGTGAACTGGTATAGGGGTCTCATGAATCCCTTACCAGTTCACAAAGGGTTAAATGTAAAACTAAAAACACAGACACATAATAAAAGAAAATGACAGCTGCCGGGTGCTGGGTGGAGGGAGGCTGGGGGGGCGAGGGATCACAGCCCTCTCCCCACCTCCAACTTCTCTTATCCAGCACCCGCAGCTACTGATCATTTCGGGTGAGGTTGACAGAAGTCGGCTGCCGGGTGACGTCATAGTGACATGGCAGTCGCGACCCAGGAAGTGAGGGGGAGGACGATTTCTCGCGCTTTCCTCACCACGGAAGAGCCTGGGGGGGCGATTGGAGGCCCCCCAGTGAAGAGGAGACCCGACGGGAGGCATCATGGCCGCAGGTTTTTTTTTTTTTACAGTCAGCAGCGGCCGCTGCCGAAGCGGGGGGGACGCTATTCCGGGGTTCTCCTGGAGCCATCCGAGCCCCCACGGGGGATCGGATGGCACCGAATTAAAGAGGAGACCCGGCCGGAGCGATAGAGGGGTCAGGTATTTCTTTTAACTATTTTTTTTAACTAGCGGGGGGAGTCAAGCATGTAACACCTTCGTGCTTGGCACTTAAGGCCCGGACAAGCGAGCCCATAGATGTAACGGGCTGGGCACCTAAAGGGTTAAGAGCTGGGGTGAAGAGGAACACATGATCTGCATGACTGAATAAATGACGAGCAGACTATAGACTATGAGAACCACTATAGCCAGGGAATATGTATACAAAAGAATACAACATTCAGGAACAAATTTCCACAAAACTTCAGTCTCAAACCCCCAACCATATACAGGTCATAATCTTGCTGATTCAATATTTATTTGTTTGAATCAATATTGATTAAGAGGGATGCCATTAAGGGGGTAGTTGTTATACTTCTTTTAGCTGTGTATCAGAAATGCTGTGCCTTGCTCCTCCAGAAGAGGCATATTTGATTAAAACACCTTATCCACCAAGTCCTTCTGCTTTTGAGGTTTGATTTCTTCTGAAGGTAAATGTAACTCTCACGCACCAGGTAATTGGTGGGGACGGTAGGGAGCAGATTCTTCTGGGCCCAGGGTGTCTGTGTGAGTGGGGTGCTGGGGCTCTACCACAGGGATGTTGGTACTCACTGTGCAGCTCACAAAGATGATAGACAATCCAATAGATGAAAGCAGAGTTCCTCTTTATTAACACATCAAGACATGGCACAGGTTCATACATCCTTCCAGTTATATTCCCTTCTGTTGCATCCACAGCCAAAGATCTGCCATTTGGTCTTACTCCCAGAGTCCCAGAAAAGGATTCCCAAGACTTCCTCCACTGAGTTCCCATTAGTGGTCACTGCTGTTAGGCTGGAGCTCTACCTTACATTCTCTGAAGGGACTGGTCTCACGCTGGCTCCTTAACAATTTAAGTGGTATAAGTGGAACATTGGTATAAACACTAGTTACAGGGTCTTTCTTATTCTAGCTTCCTTCTAGAACCTTCCATCACATGCTCGTCAACATGCCACACATGTGATAGGCTGCAGTGTGAAACCCCTAGAACGCCCGCTGCACTTACGTGATTGCCGGTCCAACGGTGCATGTGCGTGCCGCGACCGCATCTCGCGCTCCTCTTTAGCAGGGCGCGTGCCCGCGCCGGCCATTTGTGAAGGGAAGCGTGAGATGGGGCCGCCAGCGTGCTCGTAGCCGCTGTGGTAAGACGTCTCATTGACGCGCATACCACAGCGGCTCAGAGCTCCCTGATTGGATGAGCGGCCGTGCATGTGCCGTATGAGCAGGGTGAGATGAGTTTTTACTTGCGATCTGTGGGGTTTCACATAGCGGGGCACCCCCGATCGGAAGTGGACCAAAACCCAGGTAGTCAAAATCCTGGGTGTTGGTCCGCTTTAAAAAAAGTGTGTAATCCCCCTCCCCGTCAATGGTCATCTAGCAGCTGGAGGCTATTTCCACCGTGGACGTTGCTTATCCACATAAGTTTAGTGGGCTAGAGACAACACAACACAGCTCTTTATTCACTCTTTACTTACTTATCTCAGTTTGAGGCCTTGCCTGTGTTCTTGATTATGACACAGAGGGTAATTTATTAGCTAAGAGAGAGGATGTTGGGTAAAATAGAAGCTGCATATTCCTTCCCCACTGCTGTTGTGGCAAAAAATGCTTTTCTAGGATTTTCCAAACCTCTGCAGACACTGCCTGGCATCCTTTGTCCCTTAATTGTGATATCACTACAGCCATTGCCATGCACAATCTTATCAAATCCCAATGTCTGTAGTGTGACCATCACCACCATCATCACAAAGGTACAGGGTATGCAATCAACTTTCCCTTCTCAACCTGCTAGCAAAATGTTATATCTGTAGCTCACTGTACAAGGCCAATCTCCAGAAGTCTGAAATCCCTCAACCCAATCATCTATTTAGGGAACATTCGCTTATTCTCCTGTTTGGCCATTCTTTTTCATGCAGACCTTGGTAAGGCCTTTGAATCTAACTTCTAAGCCCCTATTTTGGGTTGTGAAACAGGAACAGTAATGCTGGAACAAAGACTATTTAAACTGGCTTGTATGGGAAAAACATTTCAAAGTTGAATCTTTCCCTAAAGTTTCTTGAGTTCTGCAGATGTTTCCAACTTTAATTCTGTCATTATTTACAAGAGTGAAGAAGGAGCACAGCAAGCGGGACTTTTTTGGCTACATTCCAACTGAAATGTATCAAATCGGAGAGGTGTGAAAGGGGCCATAGAGGATACATTGTATAACTTTTTCTGCAGATCTGCAAAATGCAGAAACGCAAACGCATCTGGACAGGTGTGAGTGTAGTCTAAATCCATTACAGTCACAGTGCAAGGATTAAAAACACAAATTACTAAGATCAATAAGGACATTGGCTGCTAGAGCTGGCACACTACTACTGCAGGACACCGTGATGGCAGGTTAGGTTAGTTTAGTGTCTTTGTGAATAGGACCCACCATGGCATCTATTCTCAAGACCCTAGAAAAAGAAACATTTCACCAATATACTTTAATCACAAAACTTGCAGAATCAGCAGAAATCACTGACAGAAGGATTGTGTGCAATATTTGTCTGCTCACAAAGACTTCAAGACCCATAACTAAGTAGTCTTAAATGCATTACACACAAAGACAATTAAAATGTTTAAAATCTTCTTTGATTGGCAAATAGAATTGCATAACAAACTAATATAAAGCCACTTATACAGATGCCGAGAATAACAATAAGAGTCAAATTTATCAAGAGTCAGTGCCAGTTAATACCACTCAGCACCAATATTATTGCCCCAGCGTCACTCAGTGTGTGATTTAACAAACAAAAAACTGTGCTGATGCATCCGCCAGCATCTAATTTATCACCAGTGCCATATAGTTCGCAGTGCCTGGCTCTCTTGGTTAAGCTGCTCAGGTTTATGGTGGCACTGTAGGAAGATCCCATAGAGCACAACGGGCAGAACTGTATTGAAATGATATGTTTATAAATAAAAATGAATAATATCACACATTTTGTTTTGTACAGAACTTACATTGTGACTTTTCAATAATATAAATGCAGGACCTAGATGTTGCCAATGTGTTTTATTTTTTTTTTATGTAAAATCATTTTTAATGGCTTGTTTTTCTTACCAATGTGTAATTTAGACAACAGCCAAAACGAAGCCTAAACGCATTGTAAAGTTTGTCCCCTTTGTCCCAACAGTGAAATCCTGTAAATGTAATGATAATACGCCAACCAGCGCAGGTAAAATACAGTGCCAATCTTTTCAGCATGCCAAGTTCTTGAAATACCTTTAATGTAACAACTACATCCTGTATATGTAACTGTCTGCTTGATATGCTATTGATAACTTAGTTAAAAAAAAAGCATGAAGTCTTAGGTAGACCATGTGACTGTATGCATAATGTGTTTAACCTGCTAACAGAAAGGAGCTGTTTCCTTTGCTTCATGTTGGGATACATTACTGATGTATGCTGTTCATGTTTATGGTCCTGCTTATTGCTGAATAAACAGCCATTGTTTCTGCACGCAAAAAGAGTGTCGTGTACAATTTGCTGCCAGCACTATAAATATGCTGTGTGGTGTCTAAAAGATGGCAGAACAAAGTGGCGCTTACCGGCCCTGTTATAATTGGTGTTCAGGTCCAACAGCTTATGACACAGGCAAGCCAATAACTAGTGCAACAAACAGCTAATTAGGTAACATCAGGCTCTCTAACTTGCCATTCTGTCCAAATAACTGCGCCAACAAAGAAAGACACGCTGAACTTTGCAAGTTCGAGTCTCTGAACCAGAGCACAAACTTCAACAAGAAGTCTGAAACCATCATGCTGTAATTGGCCAGGTGGGACAAGTGACCCCACTGTATAAGGGCAGGTTCGTGTGTCCAGGCACCATAGATATCAGAGCTGAGTAGATAAGGAGAGGTTGCTGCTGTTGAGTGAGAGACAGGTAGGCCTCATTTTGAAAGAACATAAAACAAGTGTACTTTCCAGGACAGGAGGGGAGAGAAGGCTACGGAGTGAGGGACAGTGAGGAAGCAACAAAACTTCTTTTTTTGGACAGCTAGGTAGGGAGTGTCGGGGGTGGTGGCTGGAGGAACAGCTAGAGAGGCACATAAAAGCACATCTTCCTGATGTTTTCATTGTACTCCAAGGATGGGACAGCTGCTGGGGCATATTTTATACATCTGGGCATTTAATACAACTCCCCTGTGCTCATTTGCATAGCATTTACTGGGCATTTAATACAGCTCATTTGGGCCCATCTTTATTGCACTTACTGGGTATTTATCCATCCGTGCCCATCTGCATATCATTTACTCAGTATTTAAGACAACTCATCTTTGTCCATCTGCATAGCATTTACTGTGTATATAATACAACTCAACCGTGCCCATCTGTATAGCATTTGCTGGGTATTTCGGACAACTCATTTGTGCCCATCTGCATAGCATTTACTGGGTATTCAATACAACTAATCTCTGCCCATCAGTACTGGGTATTTAATACAACTCATCTGTGCCCATGTGCATTGTACTTACTGGGTATTTATTACAACTAATCTCTGCCCATCTGCATAGCATTTACTGAGTATATTATACAGCTCATATCTGCACATCTGCTCATCACCTACAAGAGGATTTGCCTATCCACAGCCAACATGGACATCCTTACATTCTTTAAGATGAATCAGACATGGATCCCATGGGACTTGGCTGTGCCAGCTACTGAGTGGTGTTAAAAAAGACATTTTTGTATTTGTGTATCAATTCATTTTACTCCATTTTGTGCAGGGCACTCTGAGTTCCTGTTAAAAAAAATATGTATATATTTATTTATTATATATATATATATATATATATTTTTTTTTTTATTATTATTACATGTTATTATGTTGAGTATTTTCTCTACTCCATTTTGTACAGTGCAATCACCCTGGTGTCCCCCCCCCCCAAATTGGTCTCTGAGTCTGATACTTAAAAATAATATTACATTTTGTATTAATTTATGTATGCATTTATTTAATTTTGTTGGTTTATGTTAATATTTTGAGTACATTCCCTACTCTGTTTTGTGTAGGGCAATTGCTCTTGTGTTACCCCCAATTTTCAGCCCTCTACCCCTTACTGCTTCCATTTTACAGCCATTTTTGTAGTCCCCAAGTTCGGGTTCGTATTGACTTACATAGGGTTAGGGTTTACGGACCTGAACCAAACCTTTGCGGCAAATTTAAGGGGGAACTTGCTGAACCAGAACTTCCAGGGGCTCACTCATCACTAGGTATGTCTAAGCTGGTCAAATTTTGACTTCCTGAAGTTCTGTGTTTTTGTGGCTTCTTGATAAGGAATCCTGTTGACAGTTAAATGGAAATTAAAAGCATTATGATGTTTCCAAGGTGGTACCTTCGTTATTTTGTTTGGTACATTGGTTAGTATTAAGGGCCAGATGCCCCCCCCCCAATTGGAGTATACACATTTTGGAAAAAGTAGCCATAATTATTGACAGACATGTTTTAGATTACTGAGATCCACAGCTTTCAGCTTACCAATCTATATCTGGGTAATTAAGGTCCCCCAAAAAAACTACTTCATATAAATTAGCGGCTTTATCTATTTGTCTTGTAGAAAACCCCAATAATTAATTTTATTTTTTCTCTTCATGTATTTTTACCCATACAGACTCCATGTTCGTTTCCCTCACATATATCCACCCACAGTGTGGGCTGTGGACAGGGTTTACAAATAAGCAGTTTTCACCCCCTTGTGATTTTTATGGTCCCTCCTAAACACACTGTAACCCTGTAAGTTTACTACCCAGTCATAGTTTACATCTAGCCATGTCTCAGTTACACCCATTATGTCATATTGTTCCTTGTTAACAATTGCTTTAGTTCATCCATTTTTTTTGTCATGCTTTTAACATTGGTAAGCATACAGCTCAGATAATTTTGGTGATTTCTTATAATGTTCATTTGCCCTAGTTCCATTTTTACCCCCACTTTCTCTTTCTTTCCTGCCCCCCATAGGTGCATATACCACCCCCCATATGTTTAGCTTAAACACTCCTCCAATCTTCCAGCCACTTTCTCCCCAAGTACAGATGCACCCTCCCCATTTAGGTGGAGCCCATCCCTGCCAAAGAACCTGTAGCCCACTGAGAAGTCAGCCCAGTTCTCTTGGAACCCAAACCCCTCCTTTCTACTCCAATTTTTGAGCCACATGTCTGCTCCGTCTCTGGTGTGGCTCTTGGTACTGATAATAATTCCGAGAATACTGCAGTTGAGGTCCTTGTCTAAGAGGCCGTTTCATTAATAGCGCCAGGTAGCGCCAGATGAGCGACTGTAGCGTGATTTTTTCAGCGCCAGCCAGTATTCGCTGTGCTTGGCCGGCGTTAGCTTGATGACAGCGACTCAGTCGGTGTGCGGTAATGTTGAATACGGGCTGGGGGGTCGCTGTTTCACAGGTTCAGCGTTGTATGTGAGCGCCTGACAACGAATGGCCAGAGCGAACGGCTAGCTTCATATTCATTAACAAATCACGCTCCGAATGTGCTGTCGCTGTCCATTCCTTGTTTAAACCCCAGAGCGCTGGCGGCGATGGGTATTAACTGGTTTTTAACCCCTAAACAACCATATTTTTTGAATGTAACATTATACTTGTTTTTAGAATCATTTTGTAATATGAATACATTAATCTCAGACCTGTTAGATCAATTCTGCACAAATTTATTTTAAAATTTTTTTTTACTTAAAAATAAATCCTAACATTGCAGAAGTGGTCTCCGAATTTTTGACATTAAAAAAAAAAAAAAAAAAATTAATACCAATTAATTATGATTAATTATAGATTGCTCCATTGAAATGCATTGGACATCGCCAGGGAGCGACAGCTCATACCTGGTGCTGTGAGGGAATTTGCAGCGGCGCTGTTCGGTCCAGGCGGCTTCATGATGAATGCCGCGCTAGCCGTCGCTCTCGCCGGCGCTAGCCTCATTTTGCTTGATAAATGCGTCATTGTGGCCGCCGCCGGGCGTACTTGAGTCGGTAGTCGCCGTTAGCTGCCGCTACCTGGCGCTCGTCAGACACTATCTGGCGCTATCGCTTGATGAATAAGGGCATTAGTCTCTGAAATCAGCCTTAAGGATCTTCCACCTACTTCTTCCTGTTTCATTGGTGCCAATATGCACCATAACCACTGGGTTTTTGTCAGCCTCTCCCAATAATCTATCAGCCTAATTCACAACATGCCGAACTCTTACCCCAGGAAGACATTATACTGTTTGGCGATCTTGATCTTTGTGACAGATTGCCCTGTCTGTCCCCCTAATAATTTAAATACCCACTATCAGCACCTGTCTTGCCTGCCCTGTACTCCTATTTCCCTTCCCCTCCTTACTGGAGCAGACAGTGATGCTATGTTGCTGCAGCTGTGCCACACCCGAGCTAACATCCTCCTCATCTGCCAACCAAGCAAACTTGTTGGGGGTGCCAGCACAGAGCAAGCCTCCCTGTAACTCTTCCCCCTCTAACCCATCTTCTAACTGTTATACAAATTCCTGCCTCATTAACCTGCTTTTCCTGTCCTCCTATGCTATCACCCTCCCCATCCCCTAACCCAGAGAGTGCCTGCTCAGTGAGCAGTACTATCCATTCCAAAGCCAATAGAGGGACTTTCAGGCAAAATATCATATATGACAAAAATTCAACAAGTTGGCTCATCTCAAGGTCTATCACTTCTGGTGTGCAGGGATGGTGGCTCATATGATTTGTAAAAGTGAGATTACAGACTTTCGTGAAGCATTAGGAACCATGCAATACAATTCTGGAATGGTCGCCTGAAAATAGGTGACAAAGTCTTGACTTTAATATCATCAGCAACATCAGCTGCAAAAAAGTAGAAAATTGGGAGCAGGGATGGGCCGAAATTCAATGGACTGTGCTCTAATTGGTGCAAACAGGTTTCGAAGGGAAAAGGGAGGTAACAGACTGAGAAAGTGAATAAACTGTCAAGTTTGGCGGAGAAAGTCTAAAGATATGTGTCAGGTTTAACCCTTTAACTGCCAGCCTACCTGAGTTTTTGTTACGCTTTGTTGCCAGACCATTTTTCACTATTTTTTTTACTGTATTTTTAAAATATTTTTGAGTAAATTAAACAAAACAAAATATAAAAAATATTTTTTTAGAAAATTGTCTCCTTTATTTAAAAAAAAAAATACAACTACAATCCACACTATAAAGGGTTAAATTAAGAAAAAAATTGGCATGGGGTTCCCCTTCCAAGGGGGGGGGTAATCCCCATTTTTTTTTTTTTATTTTAAGGGTTAAAAACCCTTAAAAATTCCCATAAAAATGACATGGGGTCCCCCCTACCCAGCATAACCAGCCCGGGGATCAGCTATGCAGGGCTTGTAGAACAGGGCGCAGGGGCCAGCTTTGGTGGTCCCCCGCCCTGCCAAGTACAAGCCCGCACCACCTAAATCAGCCCGGGCCCTTCTGCCCCCACTGGGCTTCGGGGAGGCAGGTAATAGGGGGGCCGGGGTTAATGGCAAGTCACCCGCTAGCCGCAGGTGACTTGACAGCCCCCCCAGCCTTGGGAACTGGTATAGGGGTTTCATGGACTCCTTACAAGTTCACAATGGGTTAAAGTGGACCAACACCCAGGGCTGATCGGCCCGGGAATCTATAAGATTCCCAGACCGTTCTATTCCCTCCCCCCGGGCATCCAAAATCAGGCCTGTCGGCCTGGCATTGTATTTTGCACATATAGTGCACACATTTATCCAGCACTTAGCACTTTATCTTTCATTTTGCACTACAGCACTTTGGCTTTAGGATATGATGAAATTGTTTAGAAATTTTCTTTTTGTATTTTATATATATTTTTTGTTTAGGTAGGTAGGATTTTTATGGGCACTCCTGCTGGATGATAATTACATGTTTGTAGATTTTAAATGTAGGTGATTGTCTTGTATGTTGTATGTGGATGTTTTATACAGCTATGGATTAATAAATCTATTTTTGAGTAACTATTAGTGTCTTTTATGATTAGCAGATAGCTGGTGCCCTCAAGTACCTGTTCCCTTTGGGTGGTTCACTGGTACCACCAACTTTGTTTGTTCATTAATTTATGTAAGTATTTTGCGTTTCTTTTAGGGGATTCTGGATATCCGCTTCTGCCCTGGCTCCTGACGCCAGTTCTTCGTCCGCAGAATGAGGCCCAGGAGTCGTACAATCGGGCCCACCAGAAGACTCGGGCCATAGTGGAGAGGGCCTTTGGACTCCTGAAGACCAGATTTCGATGTTTGGACCATACAGGGGGGGCACTGCAATATGACCCCCAACAAGGTCATCAACATCATACTTGCCTGCTGCGTGCTTCATAATTTTGCCATCATGCAGCGTGTCCCCCGGTATGTCAATCTGACCCCCTCTCCACCCAGCCAGGAGCCAGATAACCTTTATGATGACACCCCTAATTTGATTTCAGCCTATTTTTCGTAACAATTGTTTTGTTTGTTTGTTTATGTTGTTGTGTGTTTTGAATATGATTTGCCTCTGTGAAGGCCTTTTTCTTTTTCCCCAAAAAAATAGTAATGAGTTAATTACTAAAAATTTGACACCTGATTTGAGCCTCATGCATTTTTTTTCTCATGTTTGTCCTTCAAAACCATTAATATCAAAACAACCCAAATATTAATGCATCAACTTAGGCAAGAACAGCTAAAGTCACATTCAATCTATTTTATTGAAAAATGTAAATTTATCTTCGAAGGGCACTCGCAGATTCCATGTACATACATTTAAAAACATAACTATAAATTGTGGCAGACTCCTTGCCCCTAGCAATTGGCCACATCCAGGAGTTGGAAGATAACTGACTCCAGGCCGAAGTTTAACCGGCCACCATCATCAAGATCCATAGGGAGCATGAATTTCAAGGCGAATTGTGGGCCAGGAATACATAGGGCCACATACACACCCTCTCCTGCTCGGTCACATTTGCCACCAGCACAGGTGTAAACCAGCCATACCTATGCCACATCCACGCCTGTAAGTTCGGTGGCCACCCAGCCAATGACCCCCAGTCCTAATGACAGTCCAGTACAATCTTTGTCATGGCCTAATGTTGTTTTTTTCAACCAAGATTGTCCCCCAATATTGCCAACAAACAGGATGTGAAAGCCAGCATTTGATTAGGCCCAAGCCTGCAGCGTGGGAGCTTGAGTGGCCGCTTCAGTGAGGCTTAAGCTCAGCCATTGGCTAGTGGGGTATGTGAGCACTTTAATGAGCTATATGGGCGAATTCCAAAAACCAGCAAAGCCATAAACAACAGATCCAGGTCAAATAGTTCTTAATATTGATGTTGGTCATAATAAGGTTGTGTTGGGCCTTGGAGGTGGCCCAACACCTGGGCATGTGTGGCATTCATAATCTGCTACTGCTCCAGCCTCTGTCTGCTGCTAGTTCTAAATTCATCTAGCATGGCAGTGAAGTTAGCATTTAAGGTGGCCGTTTGTTCTGCCATCTGTCTGTTTAAGGTGGCCATTTGTTCAGCCATCTGGCTGTTGCTCGTCCTAAAATCAGTCAGCATGGTGGTGAATGTAGCATTGAAGTTCTCTAATTGTGCAGTAAGCTGCTCTGTTGTTTGTTGAGTCACCTGCCTAAAGTAATGACTGTCATGGCGCCATGCTGACTCCAGGATCGGCACGCGCCTCCCCTGGGAAACTGGTCTACGTTTTTGACTGCGTCTTCCAATTCCTCGGGTTTGAGCACCTGCAGATGCTGGAGTTCTAGGGCGAGCAACAGTATGCTTGCCAACAGTATGCTTGGCAAAACCTCTGCAGCAGAGCTAGCACTGGGGACTGTAGGCTCAGTCTCAGCCTGCTGCCCTTGATGGGCTGGCAGCATGCGTCCAGCTTCACTCTGCTGCAGAGGATTTGGTGCAGTAGGATGCTGGGGCAGTGGAAGATTAGGTTCCAGGGGGGTAATTTGCGAAGGTCCAATACGGCTGGCATCCTTCTCCTCCATCTCCTAGTTGACATCCATTAGTGTGGGAGTCTGTTGAGACATGTGTGTCAGATTGGAGCCTAAATATCTTTAAGAACAAAATGAGTCATGTGCATTCACATGCATCACCAGTTCCAGCAAAGTCCACTTACACTAGAAATCTGGTCCTGTGTCCTAGGCAACAGGGAAGTAGACGGCGTGCTCAAACTGGAGGAGGCTTCCACACTTCCAGAGGCTGGATGCTGGGCTGGGTTTAAAAGTAAAAGGCACGTAAACACACAAACATCCATTGATGAGCTGGATTAGTACATATGCTTTAGAAAACATATGGCCAAGCAGGAATGACAACTCCCCCAACGGTCCAAGTTGACCTTCACAATGAATGTCAGTATCTCTTATATGTATGCCTCACCCTGTACATACAGTTGGTCACCTTAAATAATACAAACATGCATGTACTGCATGTTAGGAGGCTTTACGGGTCCAAAATGGCGCATTAGGGGCCCAAAGTCAGCTTGCAAATAGCATTTGGCTTCAGAGTATGCTGCTGTGCATTCTTCCTATGTTGACCTTTCCCTGACCCCAGCTCAAGTTTGTCTGACCAAAGCACAGCTACAACCCCGGTGGTAAAAAGACAAAGAAGTAAGTGTTGTCTAATATTGACTATATCCACATGCAGTGCTTTGGTAAGATAAATAGTTTAATAGTGGGCAGAAATACTGTCAAAGGTCGTGTATGGCCTGCAAACCTTTTTAAGGACCATTAACTACTGCACCCTGGGAGAGTGTCCATCATGAAGGCCATTCCTCAGACATTAAACACCCGCCTAAAACAGTAACCTCCCCTCAAAGCCACTCCCTAGGGGCATGTGTTCATATATGCCTGTGAGCCTCATTTCACTTGTTTACAATAGTTCACATTCAAACAAACATTACTAGCCTGCAGAAATGGTATGGATGTCCGTGTCCTGTCTGCCAGAGAGGCCCTCTAATGCGACGGGGTGTATTAAAGCCAGGACCATTTCTTCAGCTCTGGTATATTGTATTTGGTGGGGAAGCCTCCGCCAGTTTGTAAGCTGAAAAATAGAGGTTAACAAATTTTTGGCATTGTGGTCACTACAACAAGCAGCAAAATGCACAACTGAAATATGTACCTGTGATTGCGCCATTTATTCTGTTTCTTCTGTGCTGCATACTTCAGGTCAGATATTTTTCTCTGTATCTGCTCCACATCTTTCCTCTCGCCCCCGCTGCATTGACCTGTCTGGTGAGCTTGTCCAAGATTTGGGTCTTTCTCATTTTGCTGGTTGCTTTTGAATGTCGCCCAAATAGCTCATCATAATGAAGTGTGAGGCCACTTGCCAATGCTAGGGTTTGCATCCCCAAACCGGCCACTCAACTGGCCTCGCCGCAATGTTCGGCCTAATGGTTGGTCTTCTGACTCATCCCGGTTTCGTGGCAATTCAGGGGACATTCTGGGCTGGCTCTGTGGTGATGAATCGGGCGTCACATGGCTGGAAAAAGACTGGACTGGACTCACATTAGGACTGGGGATCCTTGCCTGGGTGGCCACCGAACTTCAGGCGTGGATGTTGCATAGGTTTCCACCTGTGCCAGTGGCGAATGTGTCCGAGGAGGAGAGGATGTGCTTGGGGTGCTGGGGCTTTGGGCCCTCTGCTTCTTTGTGGCCTTGGAACAGGTACTCCATTTATCATGGGATGTGGTAGGGCGGGGAGGAGGAGAGGGTGTTCTTGGTGGGCTCAGGCTTCGGGCTCTCTGCTTCTTTGTGGCCTTGGAACAGGTGCTCCGTTTATCATGAGATGTGGTAGGGCGGGGAGGAGGAGAGGGTGTTCTTGGTGGGCTCGGGCTTCGGGCCCTCTGCTTCTTTGTGGCCTTGGAACAGGTGCTCCGTTTATCATGGGATGTGGTAGGGCAGGGAGGAGGAGAGGGTGTTCTTGGTGGGCTCGGGCTTCGGGCCCTCTGCTTACTTTTCCCCTAGGACGTAGTCGTACCTTGCTGCTTGGATTTGGGTGCCTTCTTCTTTGAGGATCCTTCCTTGCTTGTGGTTGCTGTTTTGGATGTGGATGGATTTGTGGGCAATGTCGCCTTGTGGTGGCCACTTTTGCTCCTCGTTTCACGCACCTTGCTAGTCGATTGGTGCGACCAAGTGCTCGGTCTGAAGGATGAAGTGTCCTGATGCCGCTGTGGCCTTTTGGTCTTGGCCTCCTTTGCTACCAAACAGAAACAAACTCACTTGTATCTAGAAGGATAGTTTAAGACTAAAAATGTGTTTGGGAATGTCATTTAGTCAACTGAACTAATTGTGACACATATTTGTATGCTGTTTGATCTAACAACTTTTTTTTGTTTTTGTTTTTTAGACTATGCTTCAGCGCAGGTACGACTACCTGCCCAACGCATTCGAGAAGAGGAATGTGGAACTGGAGATCGTGGCCCAGAGTCAACAGGAAATGGACACCACCTTCACCCATATGCAGATCATGCACCACTGGTCGGACCTTAAACGACTACACATGCCCCGGGTGCGGTGATTTTTTGCTCTCCATTTCCCAAGTAAGTACATAGCGATTGCATGCTAGATGTAACTAATACAGAAGGTAGGCCTTTATTTATAAATGCTTTTCTTTTCTAGTGTTGGAAATGGACTATCACATCAGACGCACCCGGAGGTGCGCAGTCCGGCCAGTGCGGCATGAATCTGCAGCAGGAAGTGAAGGTGGTGGATCTCCAGGGCCAAGTTCTTACCCCTCATCTGTAGCGGCGTCAGACTAGCCCCTGGACCTTTCTACAGAGGAGGGGCGTCACGGCGTGGGCAGGGAGTCGTACCAAACGACGGAGCCATTAGCCTCTGGTATGTGACTCTTAATGTAACCCCACACACATACATGCTATTAAAAGCAAAACTGATTCCCTTAATCTCTTTTTCCAGATGAATATGTAGCGAGTGAAGGATCTGGAGCAGAGACTGCAGCAGGTCATGCCCTGGAGGAACATGGAGAAGGTGGGTGATGTCACACACACATTCTAAGTGTCAATTGCTTACTGTTGAATCAGACATTAGAAGTGAGGCTATTTTAATTGTCTCTACAGCCTCACATTCCCAGCAGTGGCAGGCCCCAGACCGTAGGGTGGTCCCCCAAACAGAGGTCGCCCACCACCGAAGTAAGTTGTAATGTAAATTGTTTGAGTATGTTGACAATGACATCATCACCAATCAACCTACATCCACTGGCAATGTCCTTAGCATAATGACATATGGCTTCTTCCTTTAAGAAATGCCTTAGCATAATGACATATGGCCTCATGAGTTAGCTCGCAACCTAATAATCATTCCATCCACAGCTGTTAAACATGTATTTGCAGAACAAAAATTTATTTTTCTTTTTTAACAGACACTGCATGTACGAGATTGGCACAAATCAGTGCCATGGTGTTTCGGTTGGTGGCGAGATGCAGGAGCTGCGCGATTTGTTGGGGACCACAGATGAAGAATAATTATCTAGGGCCTGCCATTGCTTTGTATATAGTTTTCTTGTTATTTAAAAAAAAATGGGGGGGCGTGGCTTGGCCGGGGTGCGGAATGGCGGCGTGAAGTGAGAGCTCTCGGCGGAGTCCCCACAGAAGCTACTTTTGCAGCATTCCTTTTTGAACATGGGACGTCTCACCAAAGCCGGGGCAAGCGCTAAAACCCCCCGAGTGCCCCAAACCCCGAAAGCGGGCAGTAGGAGGCTGCCAGAGATGTTTGGTAGCCAGAGGCCGGAAGACGCTTACCCTCGCGGAGCCAAGATGGCGGGAGCCCCCTCACCAGAGTCGTCGCCAGAGAGGGAGGAGGAGGTGGCGTCGGAAGGGGAGGATGGCGGATTAGCAGCACAGCTCAGCCAACTGCCCACACGCACAGAACTCGCCAAATTTGCGGGTGAGATCAAAGCTTCGATCGCCGAGGCGATAGCCGACCTCAGAGATGATATGCGGAAGCTGTCCAACCGCGTGGAGAAGGTGGAAAAGGAGGAGGCCAACACGAGCGACAGGCTGTCGGAGGTGAGGGAGGTCGTGCTGGCGCACAACAGGCACCTCATGAACGTCCATAGACACCTGGAAGACCTGGACAATCGCAATAGAAGATGCAATATCAGGGTCCGAGGTGTCCCAGAGGAGGTGGCGCCGGACCAAACCCAGGAGGCCTTGCTATCCATTTTTAACTCCCTGTTGGAGCGACCGCCGGGCACCCCGATTGAATTTGTGAGGGCCCACAGAGCCCTTAAACCCAGGAGCGTGGGAGAGGCTCCCCCTCGGGACATTATCTGTTGTCTACAGAACTTTCAGCTAAAGGAGGAGATCCTATCTAAGGCGAGGAATCGCGACGCCATCTTGTTTAACAACAGCGAGATTCAGCTATACCAAGATCTCTCCGGTATCACGCTACAGCACAGATGGGCGCTGAGACCCCTAACAAGGTCCCTGAGAGAGAGGGGCATCCCATACCGATGGCGATTTCCATTCGCCCTATCAGCCACGAGTAATGGGAAAACGGGAACCCTGTGAATGCCAGAGGATCTACCTCTTTTCTGTGAGACGCTGCGACTTCCTATAGTGTCTCTGCCGGAGTGGTTTAGTGACTTCTCCATCCCGCAGCTAGTACAGAGAGCGGGCCGCCGGCGGCTGTCGGGAGGCCATCGACGGAACAGCCTAGAAGGTTCGCCTGCGCTCGGCGACCGAGAGAGAAGCAGGTCGAGATCCAGGAGATGAGGCGTCGGGAAGCTCCCCACTGTGACATACATCAACGGGACTGCTCCTCGTGGATAGATAAGCCACTGTTTCTATTTTTTACTGCTTTTCTCTATAGTTCCACTTTGCCAATGCACAATTTGCATATGCCCCGCGTTTATGTTTAATTACGTTTAAGTATGGGTATGTTTAATGGGTCAGGTGGGAGGGCTGGGCATCTCTCGCTCGCGTCCCCTGGTAGCGTATCCCTATTCCATATGACTGGCATGGGCGCCGCCGGAGGAGGAGAGCTGACAGGCCGGGGTGCTTGGAGACTGTGTGGGCAACAGCTGTCTGAGGCTTGCTGCTTGGGGTGGGGTTGGGAGAGCCGAGCCCCCCCCCCGGCTGCGGGAGGTGTCTTGATGAAAGGATATGCTATCTCCTGGTGGGGTTGGGCTGCAAAGGGAGGTGTGCGAGGCACCGATATGAGGGACCAAACATATATATCTAGCATGCTAAAATAAGGAAATTGACTAAATGTATTGGGTATGCTAATAGGGAGGGATGACTCTCGCTGGCGTCCTCCGGAGGGGCATTCCTATACTGGTTCACGGGCGGGGGCCCTGCGGGAGGAGGCTTGGGGACAGCCTGGAGTTTGGGCCTTCTGTAGATGAGACCTGGGTGCCGCGTATCCTTCCGGGCCGGGGGCGCAAACGCGCGGTGGCCTGGAAGAATGCGCGGGGCCTTCGGGGCGTTGTACTATATAGTGACGCATTTTCTAACATGCTTGATGGGATTGTTTTTCTCATATGTATTGCTTTGCTTAACCCCGCATGAGCCGATTGCCCCGTCCGGGTCATCTCCTCGCCGCCTTTGCTTTAGGCGGACCCCCTTGTGTATTGAGAGGGGCTGGTCCCTTTTCACATGTCACCTAGCATCCTGGGAGAGGGAGGCGGTGCCTCCGGCGGGTCTGCCTCTCGCAATAGGGACCACTGGGTGAGTCCTCGCCATCTTTACCTCCATCTACATATTCACCCCAAATGCACGGTGGTAGGGGCGGCTGCGTGTATAACTCTCATGAAGCGAGGGAGGGGCGGTGACAGGGCCCAGTAAAGCATCCCTGGGATGGAAATTCTAGGGCCGGCAGAGGTTGGGGATACGTTTGGGTTGGAGCCCTTGGACCCTATGGTGCATACAGCTTTCTATCCCATAAGGGGTGGTACAGTCTGGTTAAATTAGCTGCCCGTTCAAAATACACGCATACTTGCTTATATGAGACACAGGGTGCTCTTTCCTGATACTAGGGGGCCCCGCCGGGTCTCTCGGGAGCGCCTTGCTGACACTGGATTGTTTCTACGGGTGTCGGGTACCGTTCCTCCGGCCTTCCATGTTTTTCCCCCAAAAAGGGCCGTTTCTCTTTCTCCTCTTTTCCTCAGGGGCTACGTAGGGGAGATCCGGGGCGGGATTACCCCCGCCTCTTTTTGTTTTTGGAACCTATCCCCGGTCTTGGGGGACAACAGGAGGGCTTTAGAGTCTCTCCATGAAAGGCTGTCCCAAGTGGTTCCATTAGGTTGGGAGGTAACTCTCCCTTGGCCCTCTTCCGGTTGGGGTTGTACAGAGTTAGAGGTAGGTTTCTTACTATAAGTTTTTCCTGTAGTTGTTTGTCTGATTTAGGTCCTTGTGTGTCTTCCCCATCCCCCCCCCCTCGGTAGGTGAAAGGTCTCGCCTCTGTCCCTCCTCTGTTTCTTGATCTCTTTGTCCTCTCTTCCTTCCCTCTATCTATCTTTATCTTTTCTTAAGGGGGCGAGGGGTAAGTTGGGCGCAGGGGTTGGGACTATAGGTTGTCAACTAGACCAAGTGAGCGATGGGACCCCAGAGCTTGAATATCCTCTCTGTGAATGCCAAGGGGCTGAATTCCCCCCAGAAAAGACACGCTTTATTTCGAGAACTGAAAAAATACAAAGCACACATTGCACTAATTCAGGAGACCCACTTCCAAATTAACAAGGCCTCCTTCCTGGGCAACAGAACATACACCTCTTGTTACTCGGCCCTTTCCCCAAATAATAAAGCAAAAGGGGTGTCGATTTTGGTTGATAAAGAGCTGGACCTTAAGATTTCGGCGGTGGAAAAGGATAGGGAAGGCAGATACATCTTCCTGAAAGGGAAACTTCCTAATGGTATGTTCATTACAATAGCTAATGTTTATGCCCCGAACAAAGATCAACAACAATTCTGTAGACTGGTCTTAGGTAAACTGGGTATATTCCAGGAGGGGATGCTGGTCTTGGGCGGGGACCTGAACTGTGCGCTTAACCCCTTGGTGGACACATCAGATGCCAAAACTGCCATCTCCTTTAGAGCTCTGAAGCAAATAAAGAAAGCTCTGCAGGAGCTGACGCTGGTAGACACATGGCGTATGATGCATCCTACCGAGAAAGATTTTACTTACTACTCACCAGTCCATGTGAAGTACTCGAGGATTGACTTCCTCTTCCTGTCACAGAGAGATTTGGAGAGGGTTACCTCGGCCCAGATAGGTAGTATATCGTTCTCTGATCACGCCCCAGTCGTACTTTCCATGGTAATGCCCGGTGGCGAGAAAGGGGAATGGAACTGGAGAATGAATGAGAGCCTACTGAAGGATCCCGGAGTAGTAGATAGGATAAGGCAACATCTGTCCAGGTACATAAAAGAGAATACCACAGAGGGGATGGACCCGGTAATGGTGTGGGAAGCGCACAAATGTACACTGAGAGGCTACCTGATCCAGGAAGGTGCAAGGGCTAAAAGGGAGAGAGGGGCTAGGGCGGAGAGGTTAGTCCAGCAGATATCTGAACTTGAGATGAAACACAAAAGGTCCCTTCAGGCGCCAGTGCTGCTGGAGCTTGAGGCTAAAAGACAGGAGCTTAGGGAAGTTCTTTTTAGAGAGACCAGCAGGATCTTTACCAGACGTCATGGCTTATATTACGAACATGGAAATAAGGCAGGACGTCTGCTGGCTAGGGCACTGCGCCCTAAACAGGCTAAGGCTAGAATTGAGGGGATTAGAGGGTCAGATGGGATCCTTTACCAGAAGAAGGGGGAGATAGCAAATCTCTTCAGAAGCTTCTACTCCACATTGTATAACCTCCCGGCCCAGCAAGGAAAGAGGGACATGGAAAGCTCCATGGAGGCCTATTTGCTTGATTCCAAAATGCCAACACTCCCTAGAGAAGAGGTGGAACAATTAGAGGCTCCAATCACTGTGTTGGAATTGCAAAAGGCAATGAAGGCGTCTAAACCAGGGAGGGCCCCCGGGCCGGATGGCTTCCCGTCCCAATATTATAAAACTTTTTCTGACCTGCTGCTCCCACTTATGGCCCGTGCCTTTGAATCTACAGCGATTTCGGGCTCTCTTCCGAGATCCGCTTTGGAGGCGCAAATAGTCGTGATACCAAAAGGGGGGAAGGATGCTTCGGATTGTAGGAATTATAGACCCATCTCCCTGCTGAATGTAGACGTGAAAATCTTTGCCAAGGCCTTAGCAGGGAGGCTGGCCTCCCTTTTACCCGGGCTAATAGACCAGGACCAAGTTGGATTCGTCCCCGGTAGGGAGGCACGGGACAACGTGATCAAGGCCCTAAACATCCAATGGTGGGCAAAAACCAAGGGGGTGGGGTAAATCATGCTTTCTACTGATGCCGAGAAGGCATTTGACCGGGTGGACTGGGGATGGATAGGGAAGGTTTTGGATCATGTAGGGTTGGGCCCGGCAGCTAAAAATAGGGTCATGGCACTGACCCGGTGGCGAGGGTGAGGACAAATGGCTGCTCTTCTCCTTTCTTTAATATTAGTAATGGCACAAGGCAGGGCTTCCCGTTATCCCCTCTTATATTTGCTCTTTCCCTGGAACCATTTCTACGCAAGGTTAAGCTATGTGGAGGCATTAGTGGCATCACGTTGGGAGGAAAGGAAAGGAAGGTAGCGGCATACGCGGATGATATGCTGTTTTTTTTGAGAGCCCCGAGGGTGTCGGTCCCCAACCTTCTGAAGGAACTAGAGGAATATGGGCGTTTATCTAATCTGAAGATTAACTATAGCAAATCTAGCGCCATGAACATCTCGCTACCGGGAGCAGAGGCAGAGGCGCTGAGGGATATCTTTCCCTTTAAATGGGAGAAGAGGAGCCTTCAATATTTAGGGGTTCGGCTCCCGGCTGCATTCGCTGACCTGTTCCAGCTTAACTTTGCTCCTATTAGGGCTAGTGTAAAAAGGGATCTGGAAGGGTGGAAACGGTTGCGGCTTTCTTGGTTTGGACGCATGTCAGTTTTAAAGATGAAGGTATTGCCGCGGATCCTATACCTGTTACAATGCATTCCCATTAGACTACCGGAGTCCTTTTTTAAGGACCTGATGAGGATATTCAGGGGTTTCATCTGGGCAGGCAAGCCCTCGAGAATCCGTCGGAGCCTTCTTCTACTCCCAAAGGAAAAAGGGGGGGCGGGGATACCCTGCATCAAGTCATACTACCGGGCGGTCCATGTAGGTAGAGTTGTTGACTGGCAAGTGAATGCTTCGCAGAAAGACTGGGTGCGCATAGAAGGAGCAGTGGCTACGGGGGGAGGTTTAGATACAGTTTGTACTCTAAGGCGGGAAGAGATCCCCTTGTCTGCTAAGTCTCACCCGTTGATTGGAACTTCCCTGTCTATCCTGGGAGACCTATGTAGAGGGGGGCGGGCTCTAACCACGTTCCCAGGTCCATTAACACCGATCGCGGGGAATCCTGCATTCCCTCCAGGAAGGGACTCCTCCTTGTTTAAGGGATGTGGGGGGCCTAGGCCTCTGAGATTGTATCATATGCAAGACAAGGGGGTTTTGAAAGATAAACAAAGTTTGCAGCAGACACTGGGGAAAGAAATTCCTATGTTCACCTATCTTCAGCTTGGACATTTTCTGTGTTCCAAGGGAGTAAAGGAAGGAATGAAGAGAGAATTGACAGAGTTTGACAGGGCTTGCCTAGGTATGGGCCCTAACACTCATCTGCTGTCCTGGGCATACAGACTGCTGCAACGAAGAGGCGAGGGGGGGGTTAAGCCTTGGGAGAAGAAGTGGGAAGCCGACATTGGCCGATCCCTCTCAGCAGCTGAATGGAATGATATCTATAAGAATGTGCACAAAGGATTAATTAGTAGCTCGATGCAAGAGACGAACTATAAATTAATCACACGTTGGTACCGGACCCCCGAGGTCTTACACTCCTTTTTCCCCACAATCCCTGATGTGTGCTGGAGATGTGGTCAAACTGGGGCTCCGCTAATACATATCTGGTGGTCTTGCCCAAGGGTGAGGGAGTTCTGGGACAAAGTGAAAGGCATCTGTGAGATTATACTAGGAGAACCCATGGAATGGAGGGTGGAGTCCGTTCTCCTGGGATGGTCGGAGGATGGGAGGGGGGTTGCAGCCGGTGCCCCCCTGGGCCGCCATCTGCTGAATGCGGCCAGAGTCCTTATTCCCAGGCTTTGGAGATCAAAGGGGTCGCCCACACTCAGGGAATGGTTCAAGCAGATCAACCACGTAGAGGTGATGGAAGAAATCTGTTATGCTAAACAGGATAGATTGGATGCACATCGTAAAATCTGGACTGCTTGGGCTATATTTAAAGACACGCCTCCCTATCAAATGGTGTGGGACTCCTGAGAAGCTCGCAGAGTGGCTGCTGCATCATAAGAGTGTGTTGACAAGGAGATGGATGTCACCAAAGGAAGCGGCTGCTGCACACCTGGGCAGTCCTTTATATTCTTGTAAGGGGATGACTCCCTCCCGGGACTCTAATGCTGATGCTGTCACTCCCGCTCACGGGTCGGATGGGGACGTCCCTGGGGCTGGACCTTGCCTCTATCCCCGCCGCTGCTACTCTCAATAGTGCAGCCATTATGAGCTCTATTACCACTGTAACTCCTCAGCTCTACTATATTTTGCTTTCTTGTAGATGCTTTTTCTCCTTCTACCCTTGATCAATTCTTGGTTTCTTTGATCCTTTTCCTGCAGCCCTCTTCTCCTCTCTCCCCTCCCTTCCCTACTGTGTCTGTCCGTGTGTATGTATGTGCTGGTGAACATTTCTGCTATGGAATGCATAGTGCGGGAGGGGGGACACAGGGGTGCTGTTGAGGGGTTGCAGGCTACAGGGGCCGCTATGGCCGGGGCCCGGTTCCCACCATTGGAAGGCTATGGGTGGCCGTGTGTACTTGGTGACCACACATGGGCCTGCTCAGCGTGCAAGGCTCTAGAGGGAATGGTTTGGGCCACAGGGATTGGTGGGGGGCCGGGCCTGGCGGGTGGCATGCGCGCCTGTGGGCTCCCTCCTCCTTGCACGGGTTAATCGGCTGATGCTTAGGTACTGCTCTTGACGCACATTGATGTAAATTTCACCTTGTCCTTATTTTCTCTTAAATCTGGTTGTAATGCACCTTTTTGTTGGCTCTACTGTTATGAGCATTAATGTCTGTAACTTTTTACATTGCTGTTTTGAAAACAATAAAAACAAGTATGGACAATCAAAAAAAAATGTTTTAAATGTAAATATTAACGATTTTAAACAAAAAAAAAAATGTTGTACTTGAAAACATTTTCTAATATTTTATAAAAAAAAAAGGCAACCAAAAATTGCCAGTTGTAAGTAAAAAAAAAATAACAAAAACTTGTTTCTGTGTTATTTTCTGTTCTAAAAACATTCATTAAGGGTTGGTTACAGCAAAACGTAGGAACAACAAAAAAAGTAAGAAAGAAGAAGATACAGACCGCGATGTGATTAAAGTAAGCATTAGGTGCGGTAAATGGAAAAATATACAGACCGCGATGGGATTTAGGCAAGCATTAGGTGCGGTAAATTGAAGAATATACAGACCGCAATGTGATTTAGGTAAGCATTAGGTGCGCAAATGGAAGAATATACAGACCGCGATGTGATTTAAGTAAGCATTAGGTATGCAAATGGAAGAAGAATGAAACCGCGATGTGATTTAGGTAAGCATTAGGTGCGCAAATGGAAGAATATACAGACCGCAATGTGATTTAGGTAAGCATTTGGTGCGCAAATGGAAGAAGAAAGAAACCGCGATGTGATTTAGGTAAGCATTAAGTGCGGAAAATGGAAGAATATACAGACTGCGATGTGATTTAGGTAAGCATTAGGTGCGCAAATGGAAGAATGAAACCGCAATGTGATTTAGTTAAGCATTAGGTGCGGAAAATGGAAGAATATACAGACCGCGATGTGATTTAGCTAAGCATTGTAGCATTGTGAGTGAACAAAATATGTAGGCAAGCACATTAATGAGTTAATTTAGCTGTGCACAGGCGCAAGGTCATAAAGATTTTCGTCTGGACGTTAATTTATAGAAAAGGGAATTCAGAATCTAACGGGAAACGTAAATCATTCGTTCGAGACGACGTTGGAAAAAGGGCAAAAATGAAAGCCTACGTTGCTTCATGAGTAACATAAACGGAAAACGAAAGCTGAAAAATGACATTCTCGTTGGCATATGAACGGACGAACATTTTACTGAAGGCTTGCGATGCATGCTTAGAATCACTCGTACACTCATATGAAAGCAGGAAAAATTAAAAAAAAAAAACAGATCGTCACAAAAACGAAAGTCTTTTTATGTCTCTCTGAATCAACCCTTAGATACAGGAACAAAAGGACTTACACGCACCCATGCAAATGCAAATACGAAGAAAAAAACAAGCAAGAAGCTTGAAAATGGACCAAAAATTACACATACACATGCTTTTTCATGTTTAAATGCACTTAAAAGAGGCTGTAAATCGACCTTAATATTTGATAATATTTGATGAACCTGATGTGTTAGCACATATTGTTTAATATTTGCATCCATCTACCATTAGAGACATTGCATTTTTTTATTAATATGTGTGCCCCCTAATAACCAGTTCTGATTAAAGGTGAACCAAGGAAACCGCAGGCTCTCAAGTTGTGGCGGACCATTAATTACCCCTCCTTTCAAGGAGTGGACACCGGACACTCACGAAATCCCCCAAACAACACAATGGTGATACATCAGATCCAACATATGACCAGACAGGTGTTCTTCAGGGGTGAGGCAGGCAAAGTTGCAGCATGCAAAGGTCTAAGCGGGAACCTAATGGGCAGAGGCCCCGGGCAGGATTGAGGCTGAATTCATGGCAGGGGTGAAGCAGGCAAAGTTCCTAGCATGGGTGAAGCAGGCATACGTTTGAAGACAGGATCAAGCTCATGGTGGCGACTGGGGAGCAAGCACTGGACAGCCTCCCAATCGGGATGCAGGCAATTCAGCCTGGCAATTCAGAAGCTTATTGTGTGTGCCCCTAAGGTGAATCAAGGAAACCGCAGGCTCTCAAGGTTTGGTGGACCTTAGATTACCCCTTCTTTCAAGTAGTGGACCCCGGGCACTCCTGAAAACTTGTCCTGCTGGAGTTCCCCCAAACAGCATAATAGTGAAACCCCATATCTAACATAGGACCAGACGGATGTTCTTCAGGGGGGAAGCAGGCAAAGTTGCATCATGCGAAGGTCTGGGCGGGAGCCTTGTGAGCAGAGATCTGGGCAGGGTGGAGGCAGATTATGGCAGGGGGAAGCAGGCAAAGTTCCTGGCAGGGGTGAAGTAGGCAGAGTTCCTGGCAGGGGTGAAGCAGGGACAGGCTTGAAGACAGGCTGGGGCAAGGAAGGCACTGGCTTGAAGACAGTCTCAAGCTCATGGTGGCAGTCTGGCCACTGGGGAGCAGGCACTTGGCAGTCTGGGACTGGGGTGAAGGTACTGGGAAGTCAGCCTTGCGACCAGGACGCAGGCACTGGAGAGCCTGGCAATTCAGAAGCTAGAAGCTGGTAAGCTTTGGGCTCAGACCCAGCGGAGCTGGCGGGCTGAAGGGTCAGACTCTGGGCTGGAGGTGAACTGGGCTGAAGGCTATGATGCAGAAACCTGATGTGCTAAGACTCAGATGCAGAAAGCTGGCAAGCTGAGAGCTCAGCTCAGCTGCAAAAAGCTGGCATGATGCAGGTGGAACTGCTGCAAGCTTGGTTGCTGGCAAAACACCATTCAGGAACCTGCTATCACTTCCCCCTTTCTGGGAACCTGGTGTTACCGTTCTCTTCCGGGATCCTGGTGTTACTCCACCCTTCCAGGAACCTTGTGTCACTGCCCCCCTCTGGGAACTTGGTGTCACTGCCCCCCTCCAGGAACCTAGTGTCATTGCGCCACCCTCGTAGCATAACCGGTGGGACAGGCCCAAGGGGGGAGGACAGCAGGACTGGAGATCAAAGGGCAGGGAAGTATAATTGAGGTGAGTGCAGCCAGATTGGGGGGCAGAAGGGAGGAGACGGCCTGGACCTGAGACTGCTTGCACATGAGAAGGGCCGGGCGAGAGGCAGGAAGACAGGAGAAAGAGGGAATGAAGGCTACCAGCTGAAAAGGTCTGCTGCTTGTGAGTGCCTGTTTCAGGAGGGTAATGTGTCTTTCCCTGTATATATATATGCCAGTCTCATAACTGGATTGTATTGATTTGAGATTTGATTGCATTATTGTGTTATTTTGTCAACAATATATCTCTTTATTTACTACTTGTCTCAGTGTCCCCTGCATATACCAGAAGTCAAAAGAACCTACAGTCTTATATTCTTATGCGTGTATCCATTGCGTGATCATTGGCCAGATATTGATAATATTGGTATATGTGTTTGCCTATTTTAGTCGAGCCGGGCAGGATAAATATATAAATAATATTATTAATATTTTAGTTATTCATATTAATATTGTTTATGCTAGTTAAATTGTTTACATAATTGGCTTGCGCCAGCCAGGAGATATTATTAATATTAGTTATTAATATTCAATTGTTTACATAATTGGCACGTGCCATTCAGGAGAGGTTGGATTGTTTACATAATTGGCGAGCCAGGCAGGAGGCATCTTGTGTATTTGCAGAGCGCTGTGTTGTGGTGAATATTGAGTGTATTGTGATATATAATACATTGTGCAATTCAATTTCTATAGTTCACAGACCGCTGTTGCTATTGGTAACTATAGCGTATTTTAAAGTGTTGCAACTGATTGGAAGTACCTTATTGTATAGACATGGAGGGTCTTGCAAAAAAGATGAACAAGATAAAGGATGCAGAGGGGATTATTAGAGCAATGCAGGGATCCAGTAACCCATGGGCTGAAGCCCAGGATTATGTGTCTAAATGCATTGCTGCTAAGCATATCTCGAAATCAGAGGGCAAATGTTTTTTGATTTATGGGGCAGTGTGGATTGCAAAGGAGTTTGTTTTGGTGAAAATACAAAATGAAAGCCTCAGAGAGGAGGTGTCCTCCCTGGATAAAGTGCTAGGAGCCATGAGGGCATCTACTGAAAGTTTGGGCGCAATTGTGGAGCAGCTGAGAGCTGAGACCATAGAATTGCGCAGGAACAATCAGGCAATGTCAGAAAAGCTGATAGCCACAGAAAAAGAAGTTGAACTTGTGTCTGTGGAAATCAGGAGACAGGAAGATGTCTTTCCTAGTGCTGCTGAGGAGGTTTCATGTACGTCTTCACCAAATAAGCATATAGATTCGGGGGTGCAGGGTAATTGTATAAGTGAAAATTACCCAAAGGTAGCCCCAAAGGTTAGTGCAGTCTCACAAGCTCAAATGGCAGTCGCAAGGTCCCCATTACAAAAAGCAATGCATAGAATAATGAACTCTGCTGTACCCTGCAGAGACAATGTAAAGAGAGCTAGACGTGTGAAGTGTCACTCTTGTGGCCAATCGGGTCACATTTCCAGGCTCTACCCCTCTGCAAAACAAATGTATAGTAATGAGGCCCAGAACTATAGAACCCACAAAAGGCAGCCATTGGTGTATTCTGCTAGATTTGGGACAGGGAGCTTTAACCATAAGAAATTTGCTAGGAAACATTATAGTCAAAGCAAACCTGTAAAGTGTGTCCCAGTAAAATGGTTAAGAGCCCGAAATGAATACCTTATGGCAGAAAATCTGCAGTTGAGGAGTGATATGAGCTCACTGATCCAACAGGTTATGGCCATAAGAGAAGAGGTAAGTATGTCGGGAAACAGAAGAATGTCGGATGAGCCAAGGCTTAGACAAAAAGTTTTAGATAGGCACCCAGTTAGGTGTTTTGTCTTTTAGGTCCAGTGGATAAAACCCCGGCTAAGTCTCCGATTAACGCTTTGATTTTTCCATTAGGTTTTGAGGACCTTAACGTGGGTTTTTTTGTGTCGGGTTTTTTTTTTGGTGTGCACGTTAAGGATAAGCCTCAAAGATTAATTTGATAAAAGCAGTCAGGTTATCAAAAATCTAAATTCATTTTTGTTTTTTAGTTAAAAGACCTGAACTGCTAAGCTGGCATGGACAGGGTTTTGGATATCCCTGATTTCCATAAAAGTGTAAATTTTGTATTTTTTTGTGATTGCGCAATATTTTATTGATTGTGCAGTGGATAATAACTAGTGCCAGCATAGTGTATGTAGGATTTCTCCAGGTGTCACTGACATGCTGTGTGGATTGCACTGTTGCTGGGACTGCAGAGTGTCACTCCCAGGCTGATTAGCATTCCTATACTGCCAGTGTCTTTGCAGTGACAATGCTGTGGGAACCAGTTTTAAAGCTTTTTTTTATTCCCTTTTACAATGAACAATGAAAAGGTTAAAATTTATATTTTGGCCGGTTCATTGGACCAATCATTTTAAATTGTGTGCTTGTAAGCTTTTTTTCCTGTTATGTTATTGGAGTGGGAACCATTACTTTTTTTCCTAAGTAACTTTTTTTTAGTTGGTACACAGGCACACAATTTGAAACTATCTGTTTATTTATGTTTTCTTACTCTGAATGGTATGAAGTGGGTGAGCCGCTTTTCTCCCCATTTTCTCCACAAGTTTTACTTTAAATGTTATGAAGTGGGCAAGGTTTAGAGCTTAGGATTGTACAAGAGGGTCAACATACCAGGTCTGCATTAGGTGGACCTATTATCTTATGGATGTTTGTTTTAATATGTTGTATATTGCTGTAAAATAACCTTTAAACAGTATTTTTCCATAGATAGCTCAGAGACGCCCTTGATTTGGGTTTGCAGAGACGGAGGGGATGATTATTGATATAGCATAGTGGCAATCTTGTTGTTCTTTGGTTATAGCTTGAATCCTCAAAGCCACATCTACAGAGTCACACTTTCTTTTGTTAAAGGTTTTCTTACAGACATTTTGCCATAATACGCTGTTTGCTGTTTTGCATGATTTAACTGCTCTGTGACCAAAGTTCTATTTCTTGGAGATTGCTGTGTATCACTGTGTTGGAGAGTGTATCACTGATTACTGCTAATATGGCAGATGGTCGGTTGCTGTAACTCATTATGGTCTGTGTGAACAGTCAGAGTACATGTGCACCCATGACATGAACGGTTCTGATGATGTGCACTCATAACAATATGGACTATTCTGATACAGTGCACCCAGTATATCATGGACTGTGATGATGTGCACCCACCTCGCTGATGATAAGACAGGCCTTGGAGACTCAGTAACAGCTGATAAAGCATTGTCTGCAACATACAATGGAAG
This sequence comes from Gastrophryne carolinensis, assembly GCA_027917425.1. Classification (NCBI taxonomy): domain Eukaryota; kingdom Metazoa; phylum Chordata; class Amphibia; order Anura; family Microhylidae; genus Gastrophryne; species Gastrophryne carolinensis. Next base: position 222,080,774 of record CM051239.1, on the reverse strand, counting down.
TCGACTGATGTCTGTCAATACCAGCAGCAGTGAATAAATCCGGATGTCACCAGATTTTGTCACCCAAAATCACATAAGCAGTTATGGATGGGGTAAAAACATGAACTATGTTTGATGATCTGTTGAAGAAGGTGTGGCATTAAAACATTTGTGTGGTGGCTGAAGGATTCGGACTGTAACTTGAGATACTGTAGGTTGTCATAGCTTTGTGTTGGTATATATCGGGTCCCATCGGTCTCAGCAAATTTGAATCACTTTTTAGACTTACTTTTTATATATTTGAGAGACCTCGATATATATAGATATAATATATATATATCTGTCTCTAGTGGGCGATATGTAAATAAGGGGCCTTTATGGAAAATCAATATTGTTATTGATATATATATATATATATATATATATATATATACAGCATGGCATGACATGAAGTGGGAAGGCCTAAGGCAGGTTTTCCAAGCTAGATAATATCTGCATTCCGAAACCAGATAATAAGAACAAAAGAGGTATGAGAGGGCACTAGATAATATCAACATTCTGTGACCATACCATAAATATGATGTAAATAGACATGCAAACAAGACCTGAAAGAGTAGCTGCTAGGTAATCCCATTATGCACCCTCTTAGCAAAACGGGTGGGACATCAAAAGGTAGACAGGCAACGAGTGGACATCAAAGAGACAGACAATAGACGCTGGCACCACAAAATATACAAACGGCTGCTGGGAATTTCCGTGATGGACCCTCGTAGCATAACTGGTGGGACAGGCCCAAGGGGGGAGGACAGCAGGACTGGGGATCAAAGGGCAGGGAAGTATAATTGAGGTGAGTGCAGCCAGATTGGGGGGCAGAAGGGAGGAGACGGCCTGGACCTGAGACTGCTTGCACATGAGAAGGGCCGGGCGAGAGGCAGGAGAGGAAGACAGGAGAAAGAGGGAATGAAGGCTACCAGCTGAAAAGGTCTGCTGCTTGTTAGTGCCTGTTTCAGGAGGGTAATGTGTCTTTCCCTGTATATATGTATGCCAGTCTCATAACTGGATTGTATTGTGTTTGATTTGAGATTTGATTGCATTATTGTGTTATTTTGTCAACAATATATCTCTTTATTTACTACTTGTCTCAGTGTCCCCTGCATATACCAGAAGTCAAAAGAACCTACAGTCTTATATTCTTATGCGTGTATCCATTGCGTGATCATTGGCCAGATATTGATAATATTGGTATATGTGTTTGCCTATTTTAGTCGAGCCGGGCAGGATAAATATATATATAATATTATTAATATTTTAGTTATTCATATTAATATTGTTTATGCTAGTTAAATTGTTTACATAATTGGCTTGCGCCAGCCAGGAGATATTATTAATATTAGTTATTAATATTCAATTGTTTACATAATTGGCACGTGTCATTCAGGAGAGGTTGGATTGTTTACAGTAGGAAGAACAGCATATACCCAGAGCTTGATTAGTCACTGTACCTCAATAAATTCAAAGTCCTTGTTATCAATTACCATGTGCACTGAGCAGATAAGCTCCAGCAGAACTTTCAGAACTGTGTATGGGTCTTGGGGAGCAAAGCTAGAAGTCTGAATAGTTTTGCATCTATGGGTAAAACACTCTAAAAATCAAAAAGAGACTGGAGAGTTGGTACTAGGACCCAGCAAATAAAAACTGCAACTTTCTAACTAACCAGCCTAGCCAAAAGATAAGCCAACTCAGTGTACAGTTGGCTCATCCCCATACCTGTCCTCGAATAAGTTTATCGCGCTGGTTAAATCTCTCTCCCTTTCTCCACGCAACCCGCAAAACACGCTCTGCCACGCTGGTGACATCGCTCAAAACCCAGGCCCATTTCCTTCACCTCCTTGCTCCTCTACACCCTCCAACTCATAACAGACAAACCTTCACCATGGTATCAAGCCAACAAACACACGGAACCTAGCCAACCTCATAACTATCACCTCCTCTCCATGCACTCCCACCACTGTCACCTGTGCACTTTGGAATTGTCACCCTCTGGGTACTTCAATGATCCGCTCAGGTAACTCCAGCCCTCCAGGTAAGCCCTCAACCCCCAATCTCCGCAGCCAGTTCACCTATAGGAGCCCCCGCTTGCCGGGACGCAGAAAACGCCTGCCCGGGATCGGTTGCCCCCAGGACTTCAATGGCTCAAAGGATGTAGGCTTACTGTTCGGAGGTCTGGAGAACCCGTGGCTGGGAGCGGTATTGAGTGGGCCCAATAGCAGGAGCGTATAACGGAAGTCCAAACAGGCTTAGGGTCAGCAACGGAAGTTCTGAGATGGCAGCGGTACAATAGGGTTGGACAAATCGTGGTCGAGGATCAGAGCAGAGGTCGGCAACAGGAGATCAGATCAAGGACGGTCAATACAGGCGGTGGTCGGCAACGGGAGTTCAGATCAAGGATGGTCAAATACAAGCGGTGGTCGGCAACTGGAGTTCGGATCAAGGATGGTCAATACAGGCGGTGGTCGGCAACGGGAGTTCAGATCAAGGATGGTCAATACAGGCGGTGGTCGGCAACGGGAGTTCAAATCAATCACTAGAGACAAGCTAGACAAACTAAGTACTAGGCGCTATAACAGGCACTGGGTAAATGATGAGGTAGGGCTTTATAGGGACCAGCATGATTGGGAAAAAGGGAAGGGCGCATGTGATTGGTGCAACTATAACACTCTCCCTGATTGGTCCAATTGGACCAAAAGGGCGAATGCCCACAACCTCCCCTTCCTGGGCTCATTGGCCCAACCCTGAACCTCTGGGCTGATTGGCCCTTTAACTTCTCCTCCGGCGAACGCGCAGAGAGCAGCGCCGCCGGAGGGCATAAGAACCACGTGCTTGCGCCCGCGCGCGAGCACGTCTGCAGGAGCCGGGGCCAGAGCCGAGAGCGGGGGGGCGTGGCCGAGCAGGGCGCCGCTCGAGCCGACGCCGCCGGAGCAGCAGCTCTGCAGAGACCTCGAGCCGGAAGCTGCGCGGCCAGCTGTCCGGGGACGGCGCGGGAGCGAGGAAGCGGTGAGTGAGTCCTGACAGGAATGCACGTTCTGGAATGACCACTTCACTACCAACATCTTCACCTTCATGGCCTTTACAGAAACCTGGCTCACTCCCTCTGATACAGCCTCACCCGCTGCCCTCTCATATGGTGGCTTGCAGTTCAGTTCCACACAGCAAGGTCAAGAAACAAACAGGGTGGAGGTGTTGGCATCTTTCTGTCAGAACACTTCTCATTTGACCCAACCCCTTCTCTACCCTCCCTTTCCTTCTCTTCTTTTAAAGTTCACTGTGTCCATCTCTACTCTTCCTGTCACCTAAAAATTGCCATTATCTATTGCCCCCCTGGACCTGCCACTCTCTTCCTGGACCGCTTCTCCACTTGGCTTCTCCACTTCCTGTCCTCTGACATCCCAGCTATAATCATAGGCGACTTCAACATACCCGTTGACACCAGCAACCACCAAACTAGTATCCCTAACCACCTCCTTTGGCCTCAAACAATGGTCTACTAGCCTCACCGACAAAGATGGACATACGCTTGACCTACTCTTTACTATACCTCTGCTCTGTAGTCTTTCCTCATCCCCACTTCCCCTTTCTAATCACAACCTACTAGCACTAACGCTCTCTTCCCTTACCACTACCCCCCTGCACACAAACCTGCTATTTTGCGCAGGAACCTCAGAAACCTCCAATCTCTCTCCAATGCTTTACATCTCTCACCCTGCCTTCATTAACCAATGTAGACACTGCAGCTTCATACTACCATAACACACTAACTGCTGCTCTTGACTCTGTTGCTCCCCTTAACTACAGCCGCTCTCAGGCCAAAAAAGACAATCTTGGCTTAATACTAACACTGCAACATTGAAACGGTATTCTCGAGTTGCTGAACGGCAATGGAGGAAATCCAAAACCAAGGAGGACTTCCTGTAATACAAGAAAGCCCATCAGGAACTCAGGACTGCCATCTGCTAAACAGGAATATTTCACATCACTCATATCAGCACAGGCCAAAAAAAAGCAATTTAACACTTTCAGCTCCCTACTTCACCCACTGCCACCTCATCCATCTTCTCAGCTAACAGCTGAGCAATTTGCCACCTACTTTAAAGATAAAGCTGACATGATTCAAAGCGGCTTCACCCCTCAGAGCACTTCTCTCCTACCAAGCACCCCCCTGCCCCACTCATTAACTCATTTCACACGGTTAACTGCACAAGATCTCTCCTCCCTGGTCTCAAAGGCCCACTTGACCACCTGCTACCTTGATCCCATTCCATCCCCCCTTATCCCATAACTGTCTCCATCTGTCATTCCAGACCTAAAATCTTTATTCAACCTCTCCCTCTCCACTAGTACCTTTGCTTCTCCCTATAAGCATGCTGTTATAACTCCACTACCACCCAATCTCTCTGCTCCCTTTCTCATTCAAGCTTCTGGAACAGCAGGTCCACACAGAACTGACTAACTACAAACTCCCTATTAGATCCCCTCCAATATGGTTTCTGCTCATGTCCCTCCACCGAAACTGCACTCACCAAAGTCACAAATGATCTACTGACTGCCAAATCCAAAGACCACTACTCTGCTATCATTCTTCTCAACCTATCCTCTGCTTTTGACACAGTCGACCATGCTCTGCTTCTCAATATTCTTTCTTCTCTTGGAATCCAAGGTCTCACACTCTCCTTGGCTCTCCTCCTATCTCTCTGATCGCACATTTAGTGTAGCTTACTCAAACACCATTTCGTCTCCCCGACCATTGTAGGTTGGTGAACCATAAGGCTCAGACCTAGGACCACTACTTTTTTCAATATACACTTCTGGTCTCGGACAACTAATAACTTTGTTGGGCTTCCAATATCTCTTTTATGCACATGAAACTCAGATCTACCTCTCTGGTCCAAATATCTCCTCCCTCCTCTCTCGCCTTCCTGACTGTCTAACAGCCATCTCTTCCTTCATGACATCTCGCTCCCTTAAACTAAACATGGACAAAACAAAGCTGTTCATTTTCCCACCATTTCACTCCCCTCTCTAACACAAAAATCTCTATAAATAATCTTACAATAACTGCAACTCATCAAACTCGGTGCCTGGGTGTCATTCTGGACTCGTCTCATTCACAGCTCCGGCATCCGTCCCTTCCTCTCACCTGACACCACTAAAATGCTAGTACACGCCCTGGTCATCTTGCGACTGGACTTCTGTAACACCCTCCTCTGTGGTTTGCCAACAGATTGGCTCCCCTCCAATCTGTTCTAAACTCTGCTGCTCGCCTCATCTACCTCTCCTCTCCCTTCTCCAGCGCTGTCCCCCTTGGTCAATCCCTCCACCGATTTCCTGTCTCCCAGAGAGTTCAAACTCCTCGCACTCCCACCTTCAAGACTTCTCCCGTGCCTCTCCACTTCTCTGGAATGCACTTCCCTGCTCAATCTGCCATTGTCCATCACTCCAAGCCTTATAAAAGTGCCCTCAAAACTCACTTCTTCAGACAAGCATATAACTTGACTTAAGCAACTCCTATAACCTTCAAATGGCACATGCAGCCCAACTCAAGCTCTACCACTTGTGATCCCCACCTTTTGTCTCCACCCCCATCCTTTAGACCGTAAGCTCGCAAGGGCTCTTTTTCCTATTGTCTCCTGTGCTCACAACACCTGGTTTGAACCTCATGGCATCTAGTTTTGTATTGTTGCCTGTACTATTTGTTTTATATTGTCTGTAATCATACCTTGTAAAGCGCTACAGAACATGATGGTGCTATATAAATAAACAATAATAATAATACAATTTCTTTGTCAGCGATTCCTTCTGTCATTGTTTCTCTAGTGGGATCTCACAAAATGTAAGTGACCAGTATTGAAACCAAACTGAGAGACTTTTATTAGTGAGAAAACAGGCTCCCATGTTGTGGCAGACTCCTGGACCTTACATTATAGGGTTGTTTTGCTGGATACTTGACCAGGATCAATGGTGGTCTCAGTGCTCAGCTATATGTGAGTATTCTACAAGATGAGTTACTTTGCATGCTTTACTACAGGTACAGCATAGTGTAGCAGCCAGACAATGACCTGAAGAATACATCGATATTGGTGAAGAAATGTAGAAGCAGAGGTGTTGGATTGGCCCCCACAGTTCCCAGATCTCAATCCAGTTGAACACTTTGGGTTGAATTGAAGAAAAAGCTGTATTTGTACCCAAGTTTGTAGACCAGTGTGCACCAATTTGGGGAATGTGTAAAAGTGACCTGGGAAATTATTTCAGATGTGACATGTTTGACAAGCATGGCCAGAAGGATTCAGGCAGCGTTGAAAACCAAAGATGTATTTACAAATTCTAACAAATTAATATTACATTTACAAATTACAATTTAGAATTTTAGTAGCAAAATAGTAACAATGCAGTTACATGAGAAGAATCTTCGTAACTATGAATGAGCAAACCCATGGATGTTGGGGTATGCCGGGTTCAAACGAACTTTAGTAAACTTGACCTGAACATGACCCCAAACCCCATAGAAGTCATTGAAGACCCAAAATTTGGTGGTGGAAACTGGCTGTAAAATGATCAGTATAAGGCCTAGGGGGCTGCTGTGGATGGGGTGCATGTACACCATTAGGCTACTGTGAGTGGGGTGGACATTTCTTCATTTTGTTTACTTTTTTAATGCAAAAAATATTTGAAAAAATAAGCATGTGAGGTCCCCCTTATAAGGCACTAACCAGCCCAGAATACAAAGCATAGGGGCTGGTAAGCGCAGGCAAGAGGCAAGTGACCCAGCAGCTGGCCCCCAGAACTGTTGAATTACCAGCCCCTTTGTCCTTTGCCTTCTGGCCAGTGGAGGTGCAGGTAATAGAACAATGGTACTTGCATACCATCCGCTGACATGTCACACAGGTGGATTGCAGCCCCCCTAGTCCCTGGGCCCTCTTACTAGTTCACCTAAAGTGAATAAAAAAAAACACACCACACAATTGATTATTCTAAATTACACTTATACCTACTTTACCTCCATCAGCTTCATTCCACATCATGGAAAGTCCTCTTCATCCACGGTGTTACAGTTTCACCAATTGGCTCCAGTAGTGCTGGCAGGAGCAGTAATATTAACTGCTCTGCCAGCATTTGAAAAGACAGGAGACAACAGGTCTCCTGTTCTCCATCTCTGCTGCCTCGCCTATAATGAAATCCTACTTTACCTCCATCAGCTTCATCCCACATCATGGAAAGTCCTCTTCATCCACGGTGGTACAGTTTCACCAATTGGCTCCAGTAGTGCTGGCAGGAGCAGTAATATTAACTGCTCTGCCAGCATTTGAAAAGACAGAAGACAACAGGTCTCCTGTTCTCCATCTCTGCTGCCTCGCCTATAATGAAATCCCCAGTGAGGGGAGAGGTGTTATGATCTGAGCATTTCTGTCACTGGAGGGCAGGGCTTGTAGGGGTTTCCCATTGTTAGTGTATGCTAACAATAAGCCAATTATGTGTGTCTTTTGCCAAGTGAGGTTTAAGGGCTGACTCTCCTCAGAGAGTTATTCATTAGTATAGTACCCATACTGACAAAATTGAGGTCTCTGTATCACAGAAGCATAAGTGATTGAAGGGATATAGGGGTTGATTAAGTTGTCTAAATTCTCGTTTTTTCGTGAAAGTAAACTCGCGAGTGTAAATTCTCAAAATCTCGGCTGATTCAAAGCCCCTTCTGAATTTTTTAGTTTTTAGTGAGAATTCTGATCTGATAGTTGAATCAATCACTGTCAGCAAGTTGTACTAGTTTTCATTGGTGCAGTAAATTTCATTTACAAGCCCTTTTGCCCTTTGGTATGGGCTTGGGGCTCTTCCAGGGGTTTCCACATACTAATGGGCACCAGACTCTTTCACCCCTCCAATGCCCCAAATGGGGCTGCAGGTAATATGGCACTTACTAGCATGTCAGCTGCTGAGTCCAGATGCCATGCTGTCTCCTGGACCCCTTACCAGTTCATCTTAAGTGTTAAAAAAAGAGACAAATGTTCTCAATTTCACTACTCACTGGTCCCGTCTTGTTTATTCATTCCCACACCAGGGCATCAGGGCTTGACACCTAATCTGCCACTAGGATAAGGAGGAACTTAGGTACCCCCTTCTTTCATCCTCCCTAACCAGCCATGGTCTGGTATGAGCGCCGGGGGAGGTACCTTATAATCTAGGAGGTGGGGCCTCCTTGGAGTCTCCCTCAATATCACTAGCACAGGAGGGCAGGAGGGGAGGGGCCTGGGGTGGATTCTCAGGTCTTTTTCATTAGACAAAAATTGTATCTAACAAAAAATACCAAAATGATTAATGTCAATTTGTTAAAAATCATGCCATCTCAGCATGATTTTTAATAATCTTGTTCGAGTGAAGCTGGCTGCTTCGGCAGCTTTTTGCTGGTGTGAACTAGATTAAAAAAACGTTTTCACACTATTTGCCCCCCCCCCATAACGACCCCCCTGGATCAAATGAAAATTAAACTTTTTGAGTGTTTTTTTGTTTGAAGGTCTCACAATGAAAAAATCTCACCAAAATATTCTCGAAAACAAAAATGGGCGAGAACAGGGTTTTCTCTAAAAAATCTTGCAGGATAAAAATGTAAATGTAAATCATGCATTGTAAAAAACATTGTTCTATAAATGAGAAATCAGTCTTGAAGTGCCCCGGACTGAGACCAAGCACACCCACCAGGCTGGCTTCTCATACTGGTGGGGAGGAAGAGTGATGTGCAGCATAAGAGTGGGTGGCAGGTAAGCGTATTGCCTTGTGCATATTTAGCCTGAGAATTTTCATGGACTTTCCCTTTAAGGTTGCAACAATTTAGGACACTCATGGTATTATATTGATTGCCAAACAATCAAGGGGTGCACCTGCTACAAATTAATGAGGGTGGTCTGCTCCCTCATGGTTGTGAGTAGGGTGTATACCAAAGCCAACTGGGGAGTGTAAGGTTATCATCTGAGCTGACAGCAAAAAAGGGTGGCTGGGAGTGACGATTTTTGGCAGCAAGGGATTAAGACAGCATGTTGTCAGGGTAAAGGTAAAGGTTTTAATGGCTATATTGGTTTTCATTCGGCCTAAGGTCTTCATATGCTATACCGAGGACCCTCTATATTGGGGGCCAACAGTTTAAATCCATCTCTCTAAGGATTTCATGCCTTCCTGTCCAAATCACCATGTCCTATCTAACCCACCCTTATTTCTCATTCCTTTAGGTTTGTGATGTTGCATCAAACATTTGGAGCTGGTAAAGTGGTCCCTGCTCAGCCTTAAGGAATCACCCACCATCGAGTCAGCAGATGGGCAGAATTTCCAGTCCATGCTTTTTCTGCCTCCACCCTAACTGCTGCTGTTTTTGGGGAACCCTTTTGGACTCCCAGCTTTCCTTCCTTCCATTACATTGTTCTTCACGTTTCCGCCCTTCAGTTATCCCAATTAAAAGGGATTTTTTTGTATCGTATTAAAGGTGTTCTTAGACGGGGGTGGAGGGGGAGTTAAGGGATAAAAAATGCACTGCAGCACCAGTAGCAGCAGCAGTCTTATTGGGCACCTAAAGGCCTGTGACAGCCAGTGTAGGGTGTAGCAGAAGCATCAGTCTTATTGGGCCCCTAAAGGCCTGTGGGAGCCAGTGCAGGGGGGAACAGGAGCAGCAGCAGTCTCTCTGAGTGCCTAAGGCCTGTGACAGCCAGTGGAGGAGAGTGACATCATCAGCAGTTTCATGAAGTCCCTAAGGCCTGTGACAGACAGTTTAGGTGGGTGTCAGCATCAGTAGTGTCATATACTCACTAGGGCCTGTGACAGCCAGCGGATGGTGTTAAGAGCAGCAGAAGTCTTATTGAGCCTCTAAAGGCCTGTGGAAGCCAGTGGAGGGGAGTAACAGTAGTAGCAGCTCCAGCAGTGTTCTAAAAGGGTGCTCCCATTATTAGGGATTAATGCTCTAGTCCGTAGAATCGGGCACAGGGGTGGTGAAAACTGGCGTTATCCATTCCAGATTCATCTTCATAACTGTCAGGATCGCCACATTTAAGCATGAGATCCAAGTTCTCCATTGGGTTACAATAACCCCTTACACACAGCAAATACCGCTCAGATGCCACACTGCTGGCTGGGCAAGACAGCCTGGACAGGGCTAATGCTGCTAGTTGTGGCCGGCTTTCCAGGTTCTTAGCCCTGCTCATGGGACAGGGGGGACTCCAGATATGTCATCAATTGATTTAATTGCTTCTAGGTGTTTTCATTTTTAGGGTGCTGGCCACTTTGCTTAGCGGGTGGCTACATAAAACTGTTAATCAGAGACACAAGGCTTAAATGGCTAGCTTTGCTACTGTTGCTGCTGCCCCTGGCCCCGCTAGCAGTCATGGGAAGGGATCATCAGTATACAGGGTCCCCCTGATGACCTCTTCGTGGCGATGCTGGATCATGGTGGTAGGCCTTAAACAAGTGACTACAGAGTAATTCACAGTAGTACATCATTAAAAGAAAATCTCCACTTCAAACGCGCACTCTGTGCAGTTGCTTCGCCCAGCAGATTTGAATATCTGTACAGGCCAGAGAGATTCTGAGGACTTCTATGTAGATTTATCTATCATATGGGAAAACCATTCAAACTGAAATTGAATGACTAATCAAATTTTAAAATTATTATATTCCAAGTGTGACATACACTCCGCTTCAATTCTTCTTGACAGTTGGGTTATTCTCCAGTAGAGGGCGAACTTCTGCAGAGATGAATGCAAAAAAAGAAGCCCCTCCCGGTCCATAACCACCTGGGACCTCCCACCAATTCCCCAGTTTTCTTCTCTGCAGGAAGGCGAGCAAGACAGAAGATGAAGACTTCTCTTACTTGCAGTTAAGCCGGGCTCGCGCCCGGCCATTTTTGTCCCTATTGCTGACAGGACCCTTCTAAATTGTCCCTGTATTGATCCTCCCAGCTTAGGCTGTGGGTCCTGGTGAAGGTAGGAGCACCCTATGAGTGCAGCAGGAGCACCCCTCCACCGTGAGACCTCACTATGGGGTAGGCGATTATCCAGGTTTTGGTGATCCTGGTGTGGGATGCCCCGCCCCGCTAGGCTTAGGGCCGGATTCTGGCAGGGTTCCCCCCCTTCTGGGTCCCTTACACTCCTCCGGGGGGGGGGGGGGCTGGCTGCTGGCCTTTATACTGGTCTTATGTGTGTGTGACTGATTTTATTCATCATGTGTGTGTCTGTGATTAATGCTCTACTTGGTCCGCACGCACGCTCTCGTGCGGCGGCGGGCCGGTTCTCTCATGGTTGGCTCCGCGGCCATATTGGCCGGGGAGCGTGACCCTCTTGCTTCTCTCAGGGAAGGAGGGCGGGGCCTGGCGCTCTCCCGCGTCGGAAGACCGTGCCGGTCTCTGCCTGCCCCCCTTGGCTTCGTCGGCCGGCTTCCAGCCCTAACGGCTGGAAGCGCGGCTTGGTGTGTGTATCCTGCGTCGGAAGGGGGCGGGGCCATGTGCTGGCGCACCCGCCTCCTTCACCCTTTCCACCTAGAGGACGCCATCTTCATTACTGCGGCCCGTGAGTGCCCCATACAGGGCTCCTTTATGCTGGGTATATTGGTATATACATTTAAATATTGTACATGCTGCCGGGCGTTATTGGTGCCCATGGACATCTTGGGGATATATATATATATATATATATATATATATATGTATATTTATGGGTGTCTATACATAGTATATGCCTTTTATTTGCACTGTATGGCTGCTCGGTGGTATATATATATATATATATATATATATAATATATACATATATACCTGTATATATATATTCTGTTGTGTGACTGTAGGATCAAATGCTATGGCATTTTTTACACTGCTCTGCTTTTATGTGGATTATTTTGTGTGTTACAGGTGTCCCTGTATATGTGCATTTTAAGGGGTCCCTCCTGGTCCTGGGGTCCCTAGATATAAAAGTTGTCCACCCATAAATACTCCCACCCGGGTTGCTTATGCGTAATCCCCTACGGTCTTGCGACTGACCACAAAAATTCACCATATGGAGGCTCTGCAGGATACCAGGCCCGGGATCCCTTACGGGGGAGAATGTGCTGATCTGTATACCATGCGCACAAAAGGCCATAACGCGGCAGTCGGGTACCCAGCCTTCTGGGTCAGCTCCTCCCGCTTCATCGCCTTCCCCTCCCCACCTGATCCGTACCCCAAGTGATATTGGTACTAGTGGGGAGTCGCTTTCTCATCTTTGGGCTAGGTTGGCTAGAGAAAATGATTGCTAGCACGGTGGGCAAGAAGCCCCAGGCTAAAAAGAGACAGTTGTCGTCGGCCCAGCCTTTGTGGGACACTGACGATGAGTCCGCTGAATTGTCCGATTATTCCCCGCTAGAGGAGGGGGAATTGTATCAGGATTCAGAGGCTGACTATGGTCAGCCTGGGAATTCCAATGTTGGGCAGGCGCTGGGGGATGCCGTTGATACGTCCACTGTTTTGTCACATTTATTGGAGGTGTTGGAAATTGATCCACCTGAGGCATCCCCTCTTAAGAAGGGGGGATTTTTTGGGGCCTACAAGCCCCGTCTGGAATTCCCTACCCAGGGTCATTTTGATGCGCTGATACTGAACACCCCTGACGCCTCCTCCCTTAAGGATGGCGAGGACAAGCGCCTTGATCAGATGGCGTGCCATGCATTTGCCAACGTGGGCTCGGCCCTGCGGCCGGTTAGTGCATCTGCCCTGGTGTCGCTTGCTACTAGGTCTCTTATCAGGGACTGGCTGAATAACTCTCAGCTGGATCCAGCTGGCGCTGAGTTCGCTATACTTAAGAAGTGCGAATTGTTCATGGATTTTGTCATGGCTGCGATGGAAGACTCCATTGTCGTGTGTAGTAGGACGTCAGCCTTATTGGTGGCATGCGCAGACTGGTCTGGCTCCGTCAGTGGACAGCGGACGTTGGAGCCAAGAAGTCGCTCACAGCTCTCCCCTTCTTGGGTGCGTGGCTGTTTGGAGATAAATTGGATGCTGTTGCTAAAGGCTGTAAGTTACTTCAGCGGAGGAAGCAGCACCGTCCCTTTCGAGGGGCCAGAGCGTCTAGGGGTCTGGCCTTCTCAGGTGTCAGGGGCTCGTCCTGGAACAGAGGCAGAGGTCAGGCACGTCCCACGGCTGCCTGGGGTTCCAAGCCCAAGCCTGCCATTAAACCGGCTAAGCAATGAAGGGGCGCCCTCACCCGCAAGGGTGGGGGGACGGTTGCGGCTCTTCTTCCGGGTCTTGGCCCAGGAGGTCACAGACAATTGGATCTTGGAAGTGGTCTCCTCCGGGTACAAACTGGAGTTCGAGTACTGGCCGCCCCCAAGATTCTTAAGGTCTCGGGTGCCCTCGGACCCTCAGGCTGCACAGGGGCTCCTGTTGGCAGTGAAAAGCCTTCTGGACATGGGGGTTATATGCCCGGTGTCTCCGTTGGAAAGAGGCAGGGGTTACTACTCCAACCTTTTCACGGTTCCCAAAAAGGAGGGTTCGGTGAGACCCATTCTAGATCTCAAGGTTCTCAAAAGGTTTATCAGAGCCAAAACGTTCCGCATGGAGACTTTGCACTCGGCTATCAATTCCCTTCGCCAAGGGGATTTTATGACATCCATATACATCAAGGATGCGTATCTGCATGTTCCGATTTTTTAGGCACATCAGAGATTCCTCCGGTTTGCGGTGGAGGATCAACATTATCAATTCGTAGCTCTTCCCTTCGGTCTGACCTCGGCACCAAGGGTCTTCACCAAGGTTTTGGCGGCCGTAATGGCTCTGCTCAGATCTCAGGGCATTTGCATTGTGCCTTATCTGGACGACCTGTTGATTTCAGCTTCTTCCCGTCAGTAGGCAGAACTGGACACCCACCAGGTGGTGTCGACCCTGGAGAGGTTCGGGTGGGTGATCAACCGCACTTCTTCTCTCTCCCCGTCTCGAGTGATTTCATTTCTGGGCATGAATCTGGATACCAGTCGGGCCAGAGTGTTTCTGCCCCAGACCAAGGTGCAGGGGATTCAGAACCTGATCCGTCTTCTTCTGGCCAGTCCTTGTCCCTCTATCCGACAGGGGATGAAACTGGTGGGTCTGATGGTGTTCTCCTTCGAGGCGGTGCAGTTTGCACAATTTCACATGAGATCTCTTCAACTTCTCCTATTAATGTATTGGGACAGGAGCCCACTGTCTTTGGATCAACCTTTCAAGGTGTCTCCCAGGGTTCGGCAGTCATTTCGGTGGTGGCTGGACTCGAGCAATCTGGTGAAGGGCAGATCCTTTCTGGTCCCTTGTTGGGAGACGGTTACCACGGATGCCAGCCTGTCGGGCTGGGGAGGTTATTGGAAGAGTCATCAGTTCAGTGGGGTGTGGAGTCCCCAGGAGGCTCACACCCCCATCAATGTATTGGAGCTCGGGAGGTTATTGGAAGAGTCATCAGTTCAATGGGGTGTGGGATCCCCAGGAGGCTCACACCCCCATCAATGTATTGGAGCTCAGAGCCATTCGTCTGGTTCTGGCTCGGTTGACCCCACAGTTACAAGGTCTTCCGGTTCAGGTGCGTTCGAACAACCGAACAGCAGTGGCCTACATAAATCATCAAGGAGGGACTCACAGCAGGAGTGCCCTCAGGGAAGTCTCTCTGATCCTGCACTGGGCGGAGAGCAATGTTCCTTGCCTTTCGGCAGTCTACATTCCTGGGGTGGAGAATACGGAGGCGGATTCCCTGAGCAGGGGGTCCTCTCGCCACGGAGAGTGGTCTCTCAACCCCGAGGTCTTTCTGGATCTTTGCCGCAAGTGGGTTTTCTGTACCTGTTTCCACCTGTCTCCATGCTGGGCAGGGTAGTTCACAAACTGGTTCTAGAAGGGGCACCAGTGATTCTGGTGGCTCCACGGTGGCCAAGAAGGGTTTGGTATGCAGACGTCGTAAGTAGGGATGAGCGAACCGGTTTGGACGAACCGGAATTTGCTCCGAATTTCAGGGAAAATTCGATTCGGCACGAGCCCGATTTTTTTTTTGGTTCGTGCTGATCGAATTTTCCCTGAAATAAAAAAAAAATGCCGGCATGGTGGGAGCGGGTAGGCCGGCCTGCCCGCTCCCACCATGCCGGCATTTTTTTAAAAAGCAAACACTTACCTGCATGGTCGGAGCGTGGAGGCCGGCGCCGCTCTCAGGCGCCCTCTGATGACGCGCCCTCTGATGACACGTCCTCTGATGACAGCTGAGAGTGGCGCCAGCCTCCACGCTCCGACCATGCAGGTAAGTGTTTGCTTTTTAAAAAAATGCCGGCATGGTGGGAGCGGGCAGGCAGGCTGCGCTGTCAGCGGGCCGGATTCCGCCGCCCGCTGACAGCGTAGCCGGCCTGCGTGCTCCCACCATGCCGGCATTTTTTTTTTTAGATGAGCGATTCGTGAAAGTTCGATTCAGGCGAACCCGAATTTCTTGGGGAAATTCGGCGAATCGCCCGAATCGAACTTTCAAGAAGTTCGCTCATCTCTAGTCATAAGGATGGCCGTAGACCAGTGCCGGCTTCCCTTGCTGCCTGACCTGCTATCCCAGGGTCATCTACTTTACCCCAATTTACAAATGCTGGCTTTGACGGCCTGGCTGCTGAAACCTTCATCTTGAAAGAGGAAGGTTTGTCTGAGGCTGTCGTTCAGACCCTGATTAGGGCTAGGAAGCGGTCCTCTTCTGGCATTTACTATAGGACTTGGAGGTCCTATATTGATTGGTGTGAGGCTAGGGCCTTGCCTTGCAGGGTTTTTCTGTACCCAGAATTTTGGAGTTTCTTCAGCATAATCTGGATCTTGGGTTCCAGCTTAGTACTTTTAAAGGAAAGGTTTCTGCTCTGTCGGTTTTCTTCCAGAGGTCTTTTGCCGTACACCCGCTGGTTAAGACCTTTTTCCAAGGGGTCGCGCATGTGCGGCCCCCTCGGAAGGCTGTAGTTCTTGTTTGGGATTTGAATTTGGTTCTTTCGGCTCTGCAGGTTCCTCCTTTTGAGCCGCTACAGGATATTGCTCTTTCGGTTCTCACTCAGAAGGTTGCCTTCTTGGTGGCTATTACCTTTGTTCGGCGTGTCTCTGAGTTGGCGGCTCTGACGATTCAGGCCCCTTACTTTGAGAGACACCAGGATAAGGTGGTTTTTCTTTTTAAGCCAGATTTCCTTCCTAAGGTGGTTTCTGCTTTCCACCTCAATCAGGATATTGTTCTCCCTTCCTTGTGTCCTAAGCCTAACAATGACAAGGAGAGGATTCTGCACAATTTGGACGTTGTTCGCTGTGTGAAGTACTATTTGGTGATTACTTCTTCCTTCCGCAAGACGGACACTTTTTTTGTGGTGCCCTGCGGGCCCAGGAAAGGTTTGGCTCCTGCTAAGTCTACGATTAGCAAATGGATTCGTCAGGCCATTGTTGGGGCCTATTCTGCTAAGGGGAGGACTCCCCCTTTTAGGGTCACTGCGCACTCTACTCGTGCTGTGGGTGCATCCTGGGCTTTTCAGCACCAGGCTTCTGTTGAACAAGTTTGTAAGGCTGCTACTTGGTCTTCTGTTCATACTTTTGCCAAGTTTTACAAGGTTGATGTGCAGGCTTCAGCGGATGCTGTTTTTGGCCGCAAGGTTCTGCAAGCTGCAGTGGTTTGAGTTGGTGCATTCTTTACTGTTTATGGTTCCCACCCTTGACGGACACTGCTATTGGATGTCCCAACTGTCAAGAAGAATTGAAGCGGAGTGTATGTCACACTTGGAATAATACAGTTTTGTGATTACTCACCTTTAAAACGGATATTATAAGTGTGACATACACTCCGCTTCACCCACCCTGTTTGGTATTCTGGATCCTTTATATGGTGAACCATTGTTTTTTGTTAGTATTGTTATATTTGGTTCTTTCTGGTCCCTTTACTGCTATCTTACACTGGGGAATTGGTGGGAGGTCCCAGGTGGTTATGGGCCGGGAGGGGCTTCTTTTTTTGCATTCATCTCTGCAGACTTTCGCCCTCTACTGGAGAATAACCCAACTGTCAAGAAGAATTGAAGCAGAGTGTATGTCACACTTATAATATCCGTTTTAAAGGTGAGTAATCACAAAACGGTATTTTGCCTGGCAGCTTAACTGATGATCTGGTCACCAAAAGTAAGAGGAATTTATTTTTCTTTTCTGTTGCATCCCCCTTGAACTAGACCACAAATCGAAGCCTGAGGCTTGTGTCAGGTTGACAACCCCTTTCTAAGTGATAGGCTAGAATGAAGCCCTTCACGCTGTTACTCAATCCCAGTTCACTCCAATGCAATGCACAGTGTGCTTGCATCACTCATCCCTGCAAGGATAGCACAACTTGAGATGGAACTTTATTTTATAATATTTCTAGTGATATTGCTTTGTTTTTAAAATGGGAAAACAATGACAATACTTCAGGAGCCCTACACAATGGGAATACTTTTGAGTGTGCCTAGACAATGACTTGAACTTAATCCTTGATAGGTTCAATAAAATACTCAACAACTGCAACATCAAGAAGGAACTATCGAAATCACAGGATCGATGCTGATGACATGAATATTTTTTTTTGTGTAATGGTTGAAAAGGGTATTATGTAACCAAATAAAATTGCAAGTCAACCATTTGAATTACTGCATTAATATATAGAAAAAAAAAGGAAAGACCGCACCAACTAACAACAACCTATACTGAGTGTGCTACACTGAAGGGTAGGTACAGACCAACATATGGCATCAATACAGTCGAATGGAGGTCCCACAAACCCCCCCCCCCAAAATAAAACCAACCCCACAAAACAGCGGCACCACTATCTCTATCAAAAAATATACAAAGCTTTATTAATATACATAATATGGTTCAACAGATTGCACAGTTTAAAACATAATTAAAAAACACAGAACAATATACAACAAGAGGGGAGAGGGGCACCAGGATATATATCCAAAACATGATTATGCATACTGTATTATATGTAATTGCCCCAAGCTGGAAACTATTCCTACACCACAATTAAAAACCAGTGACATAAAATAAACATAGAATATATATATATATATATATATATCCTTCCAGTAATTAACAAAAAATCCCAACCTATCTACACACTCTATAATCCCTAATGATCTAATAACCTAAATCTACAGAAAGTGCCATGTGCCAAAACTTATGTGCAATAATAATCAGGAGGACCAGCCGGGCCAAGGGCAATACAGACATACAACATAAAACATAGAACATATCCAAGGCAGAGCCACCACAATGCCCCCCCCACCTCACCGCCGCCGCCGACGCGTTCCGTGACATCACAGCGCCACTTCTTCAGGGCGAGTAAGGCCCCCATCAGGGGATCCCTATTTATATTCACCCCCAACCTCGCTCCCACGCTCGGCCCGCCCAAGAAAGCGGGAACCGCCAGACGCACTCCGGCCGGAAGTGCATCCATGGCCTTCACCCATGTGACCGCAAACGCACTCCGGCCGGAAGTGCGCCAGCGGGTCCCGCTCACGTAACCGCCAGGTGGTAAGCCAACGCCCCCATACGGAAGCGCAGCCGTGACACACAAAGTGTGTCACAACGTGGAAGTGATAGGGCGCGCACGCTGCCCCAGCAAGGCCTGGGCGCGCGTGCTCAGTATAACCATGGCCTTCACCCATGTGACCGCAAACGCACTCCGGCCGGAAGTGCGCCAGCGGGTCCCGCTCACGTAACCGCCAGGTGGTAAGCCAACGCCCCCATACGGAAGCGCAGCCGTGACACACAAAGTGTGTCACAACGTGGAAGTGATAGGGCGCGCACGCTGCCCCAGCAAGGCCTGGGCGCGCGTGCTCAGTATAACCAGGCCAGATGCGAAGAGGAGCAAGGACGGGTGAGCTGATCCACACTGATGGGTAACAAAAGTGTATACACACAACAAGACAACCTATGAAACTTGATACATACACATATACTCTAAAAATCCAATACTTGACATTATCTACTCTATGCTAAACTATACAGTGTTAAGCTAATCGCCACATCAAAATATATACATATTTACACTAATGCCCACTTAATTTCCAAGGGTGAATGCGGAGAACAAATATACATGAGAGCAATCTAATAACCCTATATATCAAGGTAAAGAATGTAAATAGGAGGAGTAAGCAATATGTGGCTACATACTTTGAGCCAAATAAACAAGGAGGCTAATGCACATTTATCTAAGGACTACCGGCCCACCTTATTATCAAACCATCAGAGGATCAAATTATCTATCACAATTATACATCTCAAATAGGATATGGGCTACTGCAAGCCAGAATAATGCAACATAATCAATTCCATTTCTATCCATGTCCTTTGGGGTATTGCTGAAAATCCACCGATGTCATTATAAAAACATTCCTCCAAGCCATCCTCTTCGGAATGAGGTCCAGACCTACTATTGTGCAACCCACAAAAATGCTGAAAACTAAACACATTAATAATTAATATCATGCCAAGAATACAGTGAGCCAACACAGTGCTAATAAGAAGATAACGAGAACCACCATGCTCAGTGAGAAAAATGTGCAACTCCCAACCCCGCCGATCCCCACCCTTATTTCCTCTCCACTCCCCCCCCCCGTGAAAAACTGCCACCCACCCCCCAACACACCACTGACCACCCCAACGTGCCCCAGAACTATGTTTGGCCCCCCCCCCAAAAAATAAAAAGGAAACCCCCCCCTCTGCACACATCTAAATGCCCCGGAAACCAACCAGTGTGAACCAATACTAATGATAAACCCAATGTGTATATATATTCTCACACTATGAACCCAAATACGGCGTGAATGCCAGATCCTCATTTAATCCAAGAGGCGCTTGGGAATTTAAAATTTAAAAATCCAGCGCAGCTCCCGCTGTTGTAAAATTCTTTTCAAATCACCCCCCCCCCCGTGGGCCCACATTCACCTTTTCGATACCTGTGACACTTAGAACATTAAGATCACTACTATTATGTACGTTCAAGAAGTGAAGGGCAACCGGGGGGATTATTTTACCTTGTTGCACATTCCTGGCTGCAAGGCGTATGCTCGACAGGTGTGCTTGTACCCTAGCCTTAAGGCTGTTTCGAGTTTCACCTATATACATCTTTGGACAGCTGCGTTGAAGTGCATAAATAACCCTCGTAGTTTTACAGTTCATGAACTGTCGGATTTGCAAGCTGTTCACTGTCTGTAGGTTCTTGATGATTTTGCTCTTATCCATATATGGACAAATCGAGCACCCACCACACGGGTAATTACCAATGATTGTTTTCTGGTCCCGCAGCCAACAAACCCTATCCCGCATGCTGGGGGCTCGTTGGGCTAACATTCGAGGTCCTCCCCATACCCATCTGGCTAAGTGTGGGTCCATCCTCAAGATATTCCAGTGACTATGAAGAATATGTTTCAATTTATGCCAGTCACTGTTATATCGGGATATGTACCTCACCTCTGGGGTATCCCGCCTCTTCATTTTTAGAGTGAGCAATCTCGCCCTCGGAGTACTTCTCGCCCGTTCAAAAGCCTTGTAGATAACTTCCTTGGGGTATCCCCTTTTTCTAAACCGACATGATAGATCTTTGGCCTGCCGTAGGAATTTACTTCTCCTCTGAGCAATTCCTACGTAGTCTTAAGAATTGCCCAATGGGTATGCCTTGTTTGAGGCTAGTAGGATGAAAGCTACTGTAGTGTAGGAGGGAATTGACCGATGTTTCCTTACGATACAAGCCCGTACTTATAGAGCCGTCTTCATTGACGGAAATGGTAAGGTCCAAGAACGTAAACCTGTTTGGCCGGGGTCTGGGTCATAAGAAAGATATTGTATTCATTCGCATTTAGGAAATTGAAAAATTCTTCAAATTCCACTACCGTGCCCTGCCATACCACCAGCACATCGTCAATGTAGCGATGCCATCCCAGTACGTGCTGGTGAAATCTCGCGTTGTCCTCGTGGAAAACAATTTCCCTCTCCCACCACCCCAAAAAGAGGTTGGCCACTGAGGGGCAACCCCATGGCAACCTCACAGACTTGTCGATAGTAATTGCCATCGAAGATGAAAAAATTGTGCGACAACACAAAATCGAGTAAAGTCAAGATAAAATGCTGTAGGGTGGGGTAGGAGTTCTGTCCACTGAACTCGCGCGACATCACCATACGTTTTTTCGCGTGGTGAGTGATCAGATGCGGAAACTTCCACCCTCACAGGGATCGTCTAACCTGTCGGAGGGTGAAATTGCGGCTGTCTCAGGCCTCCGTGCATGCAGCGACATCATAATAAAAGAAGCCGATAAGGGCGGAAACATTGTTGTGATGTCGCGTGAATACTACCGCACGGAGGTCCTGAGACAGCTGCAAAACACCTCTAATTATGAGATATTGACAGGAAACCCTTTGAAGGCTTACAAACAGGAATATGATGCGTTGATTGAGAGGGCTTGGTCTGAAAACACCATTAATCGGGGAACACGTGATTTTCTAATGGTAGAGTTCCCGGTGGTGGCCACTTTTTATGTATTACCGAAAATTCACAAAAACCCCTGGTGCCCCCCAGGAAGACCTATTGTGGCGGGCATTGGGGGCTTGACTGAAAAAGCCTGTATGTTCATACATCAGTATTTACAACCTTTTGTTACCTCTCTTGAATCTTATGTACGGGACTCTATGGACCTTTTAAAGAGTCTTCATTCCATCTGGGCTCCCGAGGAGCTGCTTCTAGCTACTATGGATGTGGAGGCCCTCTACACCAGCATGTGCATGCCACCCGTATGTGCCGGTACTTTTTGAATATGAGTGGACAGAACTCTCCCACCCTACAGCATTTTATCTTGACTTTACTCGATTTTGTGTTGTCGCACAATTTTTTCATCTTCGATGGCAATTACTATCGACAAGTCTGTGGGGTTGCCATGGGGCCAACCTTTTTGGGGTGGTGGGAGTAGGGAAATTGCTTTCCACGAGGACAACGCGAGATTTCACCAGCACGAATTTCCCAATGGGTATGCCTTGTTTGAGGCTAGTAGGATGAAAGCTACTGTAGTGTAGGAGGGAATTGACCGATGTTTCCTTACGATACAACGTAACCTGTTTGGCCGGGGTCTGGGCCATAAGAAAGATATTGTATTCATTAGCATTTAGGAAATTGAAAAATTCTTCAAATTCCACTACCGTGCCCTGCCATACCACCAGCACATCGTCAATGTAGCCGTGTTCATTGACGGAAATGGTAAGGTCTAAGAACGTAACCTGTTTGGCCGGGGTCTGGGCCGTAAGAAAGATATTTTATTCATTAGCGTTTAGGAAATTAAAAAATTCTTCAAATTCCACTACCGTGCCCTGCCATACCACCAGCATATCGTCAATGTAGCGATGCCATCCCAGTACGTGCTGGTGAAATCTCGCGTTGTCCTTGTGGAAAACAATTTTGAGATTTCACCAGCACGTACTGGGATGGCATCGCTACATTGACGATATGCTGGTGGTATGGCAGGGCACGGTAGTGGAATTTGAAGAATTTTTTAATTTCCTAAACGCTAATGAATAAAATATCTTTCTTACGGCCCAGACCCCGGCCAAACAGGTTACGTTCTTAGACCTTACCATTTCCGTCAATGAACACGGCTCTGTAAGTACGGGCTTGCATCGTAAGGAGACATCGGTAGGCCAAAGAACTATCATGTCGGTTTAGAAATAGGGGGTACCCCAAGGAAGTAATCCACAAGGCTTTTGAACGGGCGAGAAGTACTCCAAGGCGAGATTGCTCACCCCAAAAAAGAAGAGGCGGGATACCCCAGAGGTGAGGTACATAACCCGATATAACAGTGACTGGCATAAATTGAAACATATTCTTCATAGTCACTGGAATATCTTGAGGACGGACCCACACTTAGCCAGATGGGTACGGCGAGGACCTCGAATGTTGGCCCAACGAGCCCCCAGCATGCGGAATAGGGTTTGTTCCAGCCACTTTGGGGCACCACCGAATTGGCTGCGGGACCAGAAAACAATCATTGGTAATTACTCGTGTGGTGGGTGCTCGATTTGTCCATATATGGATAAGAGTAAAATCATCAAGAACCTACAGACAGGGAACAGCTTGCAAATCCAACAGTTCATGAACTGTAAAACTACGGGGGTTATTTATGCACATTATGTATACAGGTGAAACTCGAAACAGCCTTAAGGCTAGGGTACAAGCACACCTGTCGAGCATACGCCTTGCAGCCAGGAATGTGCAACAAGGTAAAATAATCCCCCCGGTTGCCCTTCATTTCTTGAATGTACATAATAGTGATCTTAGTGTTCTAAGGGTCACAGGTGTCGAAAAGGTGAATGTGGGCCCACGGGGGGGGGGGGTGATTTGAAAAGAATTTTACAACAGCGGGACCTGCGCTGTATTTTTAATTTAAATTCCCAAGCACCTCTTGGATTAAATGAGGATCTGGCATTCACGCCGTATTTGGGTTCATAGTGTGAGAATATATATACACATTGGGTTTATCATTAGTATTGGTTCACACTGGTTGGTTTCCGGGGCATTTAGATGTGTGCGGGGGGGGTTCCTTTTTTTTTTTTTTTTTTTGGGGGGGGGAGGGGGCCCAAACATAGTTCTGGGGCACGTCGGGGTGGTCAGTGGTGTGTTGGGGGGTGGGTGGCAGTTTTTCACGGGGGGGGAGTGGAGAGGAAATAGGGGTGGGGATTGGCGGGGTTGGGAGTTGCACATTTTTCGCACTGAGCATGGTGGTTCTCATTTTCTTCTTATTAGCACTGTGTTGGCTCACTGTATTCTTGGCATGATATTAATTATTAAAGTGTTTAGTTTTCAGCACTTTTGTGGGTTGCACAATAGTAGGTCTGGACCTCATTCCGAAGAGGATGGCTTGGAGGAATGTTTTTATTGAAGCGCCTTATAATGACATCGGTGGATTTTCAGCAATACCCCAAAGGACATGGATACAAATGGAATTGATTATGTTGCATTATTCTGGCTTGCAGTAGCCCATATCCTATTTGAGATGTATAATTGTGATAGATGATTTGATCCTCTGATGGTTTGATAATAAGGTGGGTCGGTAGTCCTTAGATAAATGTGCATTAGCCTCCTTGTTTATTTGGCTCAAAGTATGTAGCCACATATAGCTTACTCCTCCTATTTACATTCTTTACCTAGATATATAGGGTTATTAGATTGCTCTCATCTATATTTGTTCTCCGCATTCACCCTTGGAAATTAAGTGGGCATTAGTGTAAATATGTATATATTTTGATGTGGCGATTAGCGTAACACTGTATAGTTTAGCATAGAGTAGATAATGTTGAGTATTGGATTTTTAGAGTATATGTGTATGTATCAAGTTTCATAGGTTGTCTTGTTGTGTGTATACACTTTTGTTACCCATCAGTGTGGATCAGCTCACGCGTCCTCGCTCCTCTTCGCATCTGGCCCGGATATACTGCGCACACGCGCTCAGGCCTTGCTGGGGCGGTGTGCGCACCCTATCACTTCCGCATTGTGACACGCTTTGCGTGTCACGGCTGCGCTTCCGTATGGGGGCGTTGGCTTACCACCTGGGAGTTACGTGAGCGGGACCCGCTGGCGCACTTCCGTCCGGAGTGCGTCTGCGGTCACGTGGGTGAAGGCCGCGGACGCACTTCCGGCTGGAGTGCGTCTGGCGGTTCCCGCTTCCTTGGGCGGGCTGAGCGTGGGAGCGAGGTTGGGGGTAAGTATAAATAGGGATCCCCTGATGGGAGCCTTACTCGCCCTGAAGAAGTGACGCTGTGACATCACGGAATGCGTCGGCGGTGAGGTGGGGGGCATTGTGGTGGCTCTGCCTTGGATATGTGAGTTCTATGTTTCATGTTGTATGTTTGTATTGCCCTTGGTCCCCATAATTATTATTGCACATAGGTTTTGGCACATGGCACTTTCTGTAGATTTAGGTTATTAGAGCATTAGGGAGTATAGAGTGTGTAGATAGTTTGGGATTTTTTGTATATTACTGGAAGGATATACGGTATATATATATTTTCTGTGTTAATTGTATGTCACTGGTTATTAATTGTGGTGTAGGAATAGTTTCCAGCTTGGGGCAATTACATATAATACACATGAACAAAGGGGGGTGGGAGCAGCTCAATCACTATTTATACAAAATCATCAACATTATTATTCAGTGCCTGGGAACTAATTTACCGCCCAGTTTAACCCTCTCATCAACTAAATATCAAGCAACAAACATGTCTAGCTATGTGGAAAGACAGAGATTTGGTTGCATATATCTGCAGATACATGTGGAAGCCACACCGCCCCGGCAAGGCACTCTGTATTTAGTGTGGTCCCTACTCTTAATTCTGAGTCCCCAAAGTTGGGACATGCAATGCAGACAAATATCTGAGAGCTACTCACCTGGGAAGCAGCCAGCCTCCCTTTAGAACACTTCACAGGGAGAAATCCACATTGACTGAATCCCTCCCTGCTTGTGCTCATGGCAATTCAAATGAACAAAGGGGGGTGGGAGCAGCTCAATCACTATTTATACAAAATCATCAACATTATTATTCAGGGCCTGGGAACTAATTTACCGCCCAGTTTAACCCTCTCATCAACTAAATATCAAGCAACAAACATGTCTAGCTATGTGGAAAGACAGAGATTTGGTTGCATATATCTGCAGATACATGTGGAAGCCACACCGCCCCGGCAAGGCACTCTGTATTTAGTGTGGTCCCTACTCTTAATTCTGAGTCCCCAAAGTTGGGACATGCAATGCAGACAAATATCTGAGAGCTACTCACCTGGGAAGCAGCCAGCCTCCCTTTAGAACACTTCACAGGGAGAAATCCACATTGACTGAATCCCTCCCTGCTTGTGCTCATGGCAATTCAAATGAACAAAGGGGGGTGGGAGCAGCTCAATCACTATTTATACAAAATCATCAACATTATTATTCAGGGCCTGGGAACTAATTTACCGCCCAGTTTAACCCTCTCATCAACTAAATATCAAGCAACAAACATGTCTAGCTATGTGGAAAGACAGAGATTTGGTTGCATATATCTGCAGATACATGTGGAAGCCACACCGCCCCGGCAAGGCACTCTGTATTTAGTGTGGTCCCTACTCTTAATTCTGAGTCCCCAAAGTTGGGACATGCAATGCAGACAAATATCTGAGAGCTACTCACCTGGGAAGCAGCCAGCCTCCCTTTAGAACACTTCACAGGGAGAAATCCACATTGACTGAATCCCTCCCTGCTTGTGCTCATGGCAATTCAAATGAACAAAGGGGGGTGGGAGCAGCTCAATCACTATTTATACAAAATCATCAACATTATTATTCAGGGCCTGGGAACTAATTTACCGCCCAGTTTAACCCTCTCATCAACTAAATATCAAGCAACAAACATGTCTAGCTATGTGGAAAGACAGAGATTTGGTTGCATATATCTGCAGATACATGTGGAAGCCACACCGCCCCGGCAAGGCACTCTGTATTTAGTGTGGTCCCTACTCTTAATTCTGAGTCCCCAAAGTTGGGACATGCAATGCAGACAAATATCTGAGAGCTACTCACCTGGGAAGCAGCCAGCCTCCCTTTAGAACACTTCACAGGGAGAAATCCACATTGACTGAATCCCTCCCTGCTTGTGCTCATGGCAATTCAAATGAACAAAGGGGGGTGGGAGCAGCTCAATCACTATTTATACAAAATCATCAACATTATTATTCAGGGCCTGGGAAGTAATTTACCACCCAGTTTAACCCTCTCATCAACTAAATATCAAGCAACAAACATGTCTAGCTATGTGGAAAGACAGAGATTTGGTTGCATATATCTGCAGATACATGTGGAAGCCACACCGCCCCGGCAAGGCACTCTGTATTTAGTGTGGTCCCTACTCTTAATTCTGAGTCCCCAAAGTTGGGACATGCAATGCAGACAAATATCTGAGAGCTACTCACCTGGGAAGCAGCCAGCCTCCCTTTAGAACACTTCACAGGGAGAAATCCACATTGACTGAATCCCTCCCTGCTTGTGCTCATGGCAATTCAAATGAACAAAGGGGGGTGGGAGCAGCTCAATCACTATTTATACAAAATCATCAACATTATTATTCAGGGCCTGGGAACTAATTTACCGCCCAGTTTAACCCTCTCATCAACTAAATATCAAGCAACAAACATGTCTAGCTATGTGGAAAGACAGAGATTTGGTTGCATATATCTGCAGATACATGTGGAAGCCACACCGCCCCGGCAAGGCACTCTGTATTTAGTGTGGTCCCTACTCTTAATTCTGAGTCCCCAAAGTTGGGACATGCAATGCAGACAAATATCTGAGAGCTACTCACCTGGGAAGCAGCCAGCCTCCCTTTAGAACACTTCACAGGGAGAAATCCACATTGACTGAATCCCTCCCTGCTTGTGCTCATGGCAATTCAAATGAACAAAGGGGGGTGGGAGCAGCTCAATCACTATTTATACAAAATCATCAACATTATTATTCAGGGCCTGGGAACTAATTTACCGCCCAGTTTAACCCTCTCATCAACTAAATATCAAGCAACAAACATGTCTAGCTATGTGGAAAGACAGAGATTTGGTTGCATATATCTGCAGATACATGTGGAAGCCACACCGCCCCGGCAAGGCACTCTGTATTTAGTGTGGTCCCTACTCTTAATTCTGAGTCCCCAAAGTTGGGACATGCAATGCAGACAAATATCTGAGAGCTACTCACCTGGGAAGCAGCCAGCCTCCCTTTAGAACACTTCACAGGGAGAAATCCACATTGACTGAATC
The DNA here is from genome assembly GCA_027917425.1 of Gastrophryne carolinensis. NCBI lineage: Eukaryota > Metazoa > Chordata > Amphibia > Anura > Microhylidae > Gastrophryne > Gastrophryne carolinensis. The sequence continues at coordinate 222,052,943 of CM051239.1, read as the reverse complement.
CCTCCCTGCTTGTGCTCATGGCAATTCAAATGAACAAAGGGGGGTGGGAGCAGCTCAATCACTATTTATACAAAATCATCAACATTATTATTCAGGGCCTGGGAACTAATTTACCGCCCAGTTTAACCCTCTCATCAACTAAATATCAAGCAACAAACATGTCTAGCTATGTGGAAAGACAGAGATTTGGTTGCATATATCTGCAGATACATGTGGAAGCCACACCGCCCCGGCAAGGCACTCTGTATTTAGTGTGGTCCCTACTCTTAATTCTGAGTCCCCAAAGTTGGGACATGCAATGCAGACAAATATCTGAGAGCTACTCACCTGGGAAGCAGCCAGCCTCCCTTTAGAACACTTCACAGGGAGAAATCCACATTGACTGAATCCCTCCCTGCTTGTGCTCATGGCAATTCAAATGAACAAAGGGGGGTGGGAGCAGCTCAATCACTATTTATACAAAATCATCAACATTATTATTCAGGGCCTGGGAACTAATTTACCGCCCAGTTTAACCCTCTCATCAACTAAATATCAAGCAACAAACATGTCTAGCTATGTGGAAAGACAGAGATTGGCGGCTTCCCAGGTGAGTAGCTCACAGATATTTGTCTGCATTGCATGTCCCAACTTTGGGGACTCAGAATTAAGAGTAGGGACCACACTAAATACAGAGTGCCTTGCCGGGGCAGTGTGGCTTCCACATGTATCTGCAGATATGTGCAACCAAATCTCTGTCTTTCCACATAGCTAGACATGTTTGTTGCTTGATATTTAGTTGATGAGAGGGTTAAACTGGGCGGTAAATTAGTTCCCAGGCCCTGAATGATAATGTTGATAATTTTGTATAAATAGTGATTGAGCTGCTCCCACCCCCCTTTGTTCATTTGAATTGCCATGAGCACAAGCAGGAAGAGGTTCAGTCAATATGGATTTCTCCCTGTGAAGTGTTCTAAAGGGAGGCTGGCGGCTTCCCAGGTGAGTAGCTCACAGATATTTGTCTGCATTGCATGTCCCAACTTTGGGGACTCAGAATTAAGAGTAGGGACCACACTAAATACAGAGTGCCTTGCCGGGGCAGTGTGGCTTCCACATGTATCTGCAGATATGTGCAACCAAATCTCTGTCTTTCCACATAGCTAGACATGTTTGTTGCTTGATATTTAGTTGATGAGAGGGTTAAACTGGGCGGTAAATTAGTTCCCAGGCCCTGAATGATAATGTTGATAATTTTGTATAAATAGTGATTGAGCTGCTCCCACCCCCCTTTGTACATATAATACAGTATGCATAATCATGTTTTGGATATAAATTGAGCAGCATTTGCGCCATCCTGGTGCCCCTCTCCCCTCTTGTTGTATATTGTTCTGTGTTTTTTAATTATGTTTTAAACTGTGCAATCTGTTGAACCATATTATGTATATTAATAAAGCTCTGTATATTTTTTGATAGAGATAGTGGTGCCGCTGTTTTGTGAGGTTGGTGTTTTTTGGGGGGGTTTGTGGGACCTTCATTCGACTGTATTAATATATAGAATAGTTAAAAAATTAGCTTAAAGCGGACCTTCAGCATCATTTAATGAAAATCCCAAACCCTTAAAAAACTATTCCCCAGCATCTAAAATGAATATATTTAATGTTTTTAGTTACTTACTTTTTATTTTTTCCCCCACTGGGCTGCAACTCTGTTCAGCACTCTAGGATATGGGCGCAGCCATCTTGGCTCAGTAGAATCACATACCGAGGAGTTGAGGGGGGTCAAAAGTGTAGGAGAGAGGGGTATAGTTGTGCTTTGCACAAACAAAGCAGAGCTGGGGTCAGGAAAAGGTCAGCAATCCCAAAATGCAGAGCGGCATGGGCAGTAGACACTTCCTGTTTGCAGGCAGCCTGCACCTCCATGGGTCGCCACTCGCCATCTTGAATGTTTAAAGGCTCATAACATGCAGTATATGCAGGTAGGAGGATTTTTAATGTGGGAAATCTGTATGTACAGGGTGGGAGAAACACATAAGATAGGCTCTTATTTAGGGTGAAGGTCCAGTTTAAACATGCAGGTTTAAAAAATTGAGTGCCTAATGTGATATGGGTTTTTTTATGGCCTTTATGGTACTCGGCCATAAGGGTAAATGCAGGCTGTGAACAACCAGAAATATTTGTGTTTCTTCACTGCAGCCACTGTGAAAGAAACATATTTAACTTTTGTACAAGGTGACTAGCTTGATCTACGACTTGAACAATTTAATACATCACTTTTAGAACACGTAAGGTAAAGGTCACATTTTACTTTTACTGAGAACTCAAACTCATATCAGAAATGACAAAAGCTAAACCAGAAGAAGCCGATACTTTCCAGTCACCCAGTCACCCTAAGCACACGCTATATTTATCTTTCTTACTACAGAATTTATTTATAGCTGCTGTTTTTTTTTATAGTCAGTCGTGGAGCTGCAAATCAACACGTCAAGAGCCGCAACAATATCATAATCTAAAACCAAAGCAAAGAGGAACCAACTTTTTGCCAATGAATTAATAAAAGTCAGACCTAATCTGAACACCATTTCCAGGCCATGGTTTCTGGTACAGCAACAGGGCAGCCAAGTACTGAAATTGCCATTTTTGTAGAATGGACTGTCTCTCATCTTACAGGTTCCTTGAAGGTGTAATACCAATCTAGATACAGAACCCTTAAGAATACCCTAAAATATACCCTTAAAACGCTTAAAGATTAAAAAAAAAAAAAAAACGGCACCAGCTATGCAGGGCTTATAGATTAGGGCTTGTAAACAAGCCTCGGTGGCCCCCGACCCAGAAGGCTACAAGCCCACCATAGACTTTGAGGGCTGCAGGCGCTTATGCCCCCCTGGCTTTGGGGAGGCAGGTAATGGAGGTTGGGAGTTAGTGGCAAGTCATCTGCTTGCCGCAAGTTTATTAATTGTAATAAATTACATTTATTTTTACTCACTTCCGACCCTATGTCCCATGCTGTCACTTTCCCTCGACCATCACAGATGACAGCTGGTAGTGATCAGTGGAGGCAGGGATCAGAGTCCCCTGCCCCTCCACCCTCTCTCCACCGATCACCACAGCATCTGAAATTCTCAGTGCCAGGAGCAGGATGACGTCAGCAGGGTGATGTCATCCACCCCACCCGGAAAGAGGGCCTGCAGAAACCGCCGAAGGGGGGGCTATTCCATTTACTCTCCTGAACACTGAAGAGCCTGGGTAGAATCAGAGCCCCCCCGGGTGAAGAGGAAACCCAGTAGGAGGGATTGCAGGTGGTGAGGAATTCCTGTAATTTTGTTCATTATTTTTTAGACAGCGAACTGTCAATGGCGTTGGAAGTGGGGGCCCTATTTCAAATCCTCTCCTGTCGGTGCAAGAGCCTGGGGGGGGGGGTATTGGAGGCCTCCCAGGTGAATAGAAGACCTGGCTGGATCTATCAGGGGCTCAGGTGTTTTCCTAGGTTTTGTAATTCTTTTTATGGAGGGGTTAAGTCAGCTACGTGAGTCTTACACGGTTGAAGAGCTAGCTACTTGAGACTCACTTACTGGGCTAATATAGTTCAAATAGCCCTCTTGGCTTGTCCAGGTTATCTTAATCAAACTGTAGACGTGTACCTATCCTCTCTCAACCACGCTCTTCTACTCCACTAACCCAACTCCCTAGGAATCCAAGATCACGCCCTATCATAGATCTTACCTCTCAGACTTTATTTTTAGTGTATCCCACTCCAACACAGTCTGGCCCTCTGTCAGGGTACCACAAGGTTCTGTCCTGGGACCCCTACTATTTTCAGTCTACACCTACACCTTGGCCAACTCATCAACTCCAACACCAATTTTATGCCGATAACACTCGAATTTACCTCTTAGTTAGTAAGGGCGCTCTTCCCTTGTCACTGTCACAAACTGAGCAAGGATAAACAGAGCCTGTCATTGTCCCACTATCCAAATCTACTCCTTGTTCCTCAATAAAAATTTCTGTCAATGACCTGACTATGAAACCTGCTCCGCAGGAACATCTCCCACTTAACCACTATGAAACCACCAAATTTTAGTGCACGCCATGATAATCTCCCAACTTGACTACTGCAACACACCCCTTTGGTGTTCACCTGCAGACAGACTGGCACCCTTGCAATCTACTATCAACTCTGCTGCTTGCCTCATCCACCTCTCCTCTTGCTTTTCCGGTGCTTCCTCTCCCTGTCACTCCACTGGCTGCTAATATCTGAAAGAATTCAGAACAAAATCCTAACCCTAAACTGCAAAGACCTCTAGAGCCAAGCCTCTTAATACATTTCATCACTAGTCCAAAGATACCAACCCACGTCTCTGATCTGCACACTGCCTTATCCTGTCCTCAACCCTGATTACCTCCTCCAACTCTTATGTGTAGACACGTTTACACGTACTGCTCCACTCCTCTGAAACTCCCTTCCCTATACAATTTGACTCCCCAACCCCTAGAACCTGCCATCAAAACCAAGCTTACCATCTGGCCTAACCAAACCACTTTAGAGTCTTGTCACTCTTCAGAGCCTTTGCTACCATGAATCTCCTGCCTCATCTTCTAGACTGTAAGCTCACAAAGGAGGGCTCTCTCTCCTAATGTACACCTGTGCTGTGTTTGTTTTGTTCCATTTGGCTCATATTACTGTATGTATTATATGCATTGGTTGTTATATCTGTTACATATGACTCATAATGCCCTGTGTATTATATATATATGTTACTCGTCCCAACGTAATTTCTACTTTGTACAGTGCAACAGAATAATTGTACTATTATTATTAATGTTATTATTATTATTATTATTATTATTATTATTATTAGCCTTTTCTATTCTGCCTTCCAGGAGTAACTAATAAGAAAAGTACGGTATACTTAAAACTGTCACCCTAAATTAAAATAAATACATTCCTTAAGATGTACTTTTGACTAATAATATTTCCAGACGATGTGTACAATTTTTGGGATGCTGGATTTAAAAAGCGTTTGATAGAAATAAAATATCTACTACACTGGAAAAAAATATGCACCTCAACTGCAGAACTGTTCCAATGTTCTCAAGGAAAGTCTCAAAACTCAGCCTTCCCAGATGCTCCCCAAATCATTTGGATAACCCCCATAATGAAATACTAAGTATAGCACAGAATCTGAATTCAAATGTTTTATGGCTGATCATGTTATGGAAAAATAAAATATTATACTTAGAACTATGTTCTTTTACGAAATGGGGGTGATACAGAAAGTTGTATCAATATATTGCTTCATACAAAGTACCCACTAGAGTTTTTATAGGAACTCAATGTGTTTTGCCCAAGAATTAGATAATGGGCTTCTTTAGGAGATGTGTAACTGATCATGTGTGGGTGTGATGTTAAAGTTTTTATCAGGGATTCTGGCCATGTGCTTAATGTGGACAACCTTTGATGTACAGGTCCTTTATTTCTCCATCCCCCATACCCTAGCTACCTAGGCCCTTGAAGTCATTTTGGAAAAATACACCCAGTATAGAGCCAGAATATTCTCTTTATCTGCATGGCAGTACAGTATCTCTTAACTCACTCTTTTTTTCTGAATTACAATCAATTCTATTTGCAAAAGTATGGGGCAAGTATGGGTACTCGGCAGCACAAATCCTCAAACAAAATACTGTTTAAGAAGTCTAAAAAGCAGCGTCAGCAGCAAAATGCTGCAAGACGTGGTGGGAATCCTTTACCATCTTCAACGTGTCTAACCCATTTTTCGGTCACCAGTTTTGGTATGGGTGCATGCCAAATAGACAATTTGGTTTGTATATGGAAGGAACCAAAAGACCTTTTCTGAGTATCTGCAAGTATCTAAATACCAACACTCTCAACATAAAATTCACAGGTATATGGCAGGAAAAGTATAGGTAGTATTGGTGGATCTGGTGCTGTCCTTTAATTTAGAGTCTGGTGAAATAACTTCCAGCACATATCATAAGCCTAGTGCTGGGAACATCACTTTACATGCAACTTCATCCTTGCCATATAGCCAAGCTTACTTTATCTTCAAATTTGATACACTGAGCCATTTGTTGTGAGATGAGTGTCATCACTAAATTAGTTAGGATTTCTGATCTCAGAAAATCCTGCATTTCACTCCAGCAACCACTAAGGGGAGCAGTGCACTGCAGCTGCTTCATTCAGTTGCATAAAGATAAACACTGGAGAATTCATGACATTTTTCTTTTGGGAAAAATTGCAATGCCCAGTTCCCTACTGTATCTTTCCTGTTGCTGACACATTGCAATGTTTCTATTTCATACAACCAAGGAAAATCTTTTTGTTTTCAATGTAACCTCCTTTTAAAGCAGACAAAAACCGCTCAATGATGTTCCCTGACATTCGTTTAAATAGTAGTCCTTAGAGTCTATTAGAGTGTAGGGGCGGTGGTTTCCCTCTTTATGGGGCATCCCAAATTGAGATGCCCCATTGTGTGAGACACTCCTGGCCAGAGTTGCACCCCTCTGCTGCAGGTGGCATCCATGGCATTTCTGTGAGATATATATGGGCTCCCATGCTCGTTAAACCCCCTATGCTCCCATTGATACCCATGGCATTTCTGTTAGATATATATGGGGCTCCCATGCTAGGGTCACCCCTCTGCTTCCACTCACACCCATGGCATTTCTGTGAGATAAATATGGTCTCTCATGCTGGTGACACCCTCTATGCTCCCATTGAATTTGTGTTAGATAAATGCAGGTCTCGCATGCTGGTGACACCCCCTCTGCTCCCATTGACACCAATAGCATTTCTGTTAGATAAATATGGGGACCCTGTGCTGGTGACACCCCCTTTGCTCCCATTGACACCCATGGCATTTCTGTGAGATAAATATGGGCTCCCATGCTGGTGACACCCTCTATGCTCCCATTGAATTTATGTTAGATAAATGCAGGTCTCGCATGCTGGTGACACCCCCTCTGCTCCCATTGACACCCATGGCATTTCTGTGAGATAAATATGGGCTCCCATGCTGGTGACACCCTCTATGCTCCCATTGAATTTATGTTAGATAAATGCAGGTCTCGCATGCTGGTGACACCCCCTCTGCTCCCATTGACACCAATAGCATTTCTGTTAGATAAATATGGGGACCCTGTGCTGGTGACACCCCTTGCTCCCATTGACACCCATGACATTTCTGTTAAAATAATATGGGGCTACTGTGTGGGCCTGAACAGGGGGCTTAAATAATTGGTATCCTGATTTGGGATGCCCCAGGGCTCATTTTTTCCTTTTATTATGTAAGTAAATGTGTGTTTTATGGAAGCAGTTTTCACTGCTAAAATCTGTTGCTATTGGAAACCATACACCAAAAAGTGATGTGAGGCCTACTACACACACACACAGGACACTGCTGCTGAGCATGTGTAAGGGCAAGTGAGCTCCCTTGCCTCAGTAGCGGCCATAGCAGGCGTGTTCTGTGTGTACCTGGATCACTTCTCTCTTCTTGTATATCTTATGTACGGTTGCCAATAGTAACAGTTTGGAGGTAGTAAGCAGAATGTAATACAGGATTTTGACCAGCCAGGGTCTTGCACATTTCCAATTTGAGATGCCCCAGTGTGACCCCCCCCCCCCCCCCAGATCGCCCCTACACCTTTCTCTGGCCCTACGGTGCATGTTTAAGCTATCGTCCAATCAGAGCAGTTTGTTGTGCCAGCCCTGGAATCTTTTAGATTCCAGGGCTGGCCACGCTGTGTTTTGTACTCTTGGGGGTGTTGGTGGTGTTCCACCTCTTTATGTGGCATACCAAATTAGGCCCGCACTGCTGCGCTGTCTAATTGGGGATCAAATAGGTTTTACTGGAGATTTAGGGGGTTTAACACATCAGGTAATACCGAATTGGGTTGCTCCAGGGAAAAGAACCAATGCAACTGCTAGGACTCCTACAACAAAGGGCATGTTTTTGCAGTGTACACCTTTTTCATGTCCACTATATTTCATTACAGACATTCTCAGCTCCATTTAATGGGGACAGGTCTGCTTTAAAATAGTTACATGCATATATATATATTTTTTCCATGAAATGGTAACATGTTATATTTATTTTTAAAAATGAACTAAAGTCAGGCCAGGCAATGATTGCCACTTTGATTTATAGTCGGTCTGTAAAGTGGACCTATCACCAGGATTTCCACTATTCTGGTGATAGATCAGTTTTCCCATAGGAAACCCCCCAGACCACCCACACAACTCACCTTTCTGTGTTTTCCATGGCGCATGCCCAGGCTCTAGTACAGTCAGCGCTTTATGGTGTGCCATCTAATTCTAATGTTGGTAAATGTGTGTTTTATGGAAGCAGTTTTCACTATATGCAATATGTTGCTATTGGCAACCGTACACCAAGTCTGTACACCAAGAAGAGAGAAGTGAGTCTTGCACACCCGGAACTCTGCTGATGGGCATGCGTAAGGGTGAGTGAGCTCCCTCACCTTAGCTGTGGCCATCCATAGCAGTAGTGTTCTGTCTGTACAGGGATCATTGTTCTCTTCTTGAAGATTTTGGTGTATGGTTGCCAATAGCAACAGATTGCAGATAGTGAAAACTGCACCCATAAAACACACATTTGCAGAAGTGGACTTATCCTTTAATCACTATGAAATATTGGGGTTTATTTAAGAAACGCTAACGCCATGTAGGGACACATAGCAGCAGGTGTTTTTAGTGAGTGCCACCAGCAAGTCATATTTATGATGAAAAAAAATTTTTTGCGCCCTTGTAGCATTCCATGTATCAAGAGCGGCGGGTGCTTTGTTAGCACTGGTGCTGTGTTCCCTACAGCACAACATGACATCAGACACAGGGAGGCTAATTTAAAACTAGCACCATGTATTGCCATGTGAGCGTGTATGTAGCAGCACTTAGAGTGTCCGCAAGAGGGTGTCTTGTCGCTGTGACCTAGCTTAGTGGTTGGACAAGTGACTGTGATGTCTGGAGGGTGCTGTAAAAGCTTTCTCCCTGATCCACTGCAGAGCCAATTGAGAACGCTAGGTGGTGTCCCGAGGTCAAAGCACCCAAGACTACACTACATCTAACAACAGGACAACGCTGCAGCGAACGATAGGTAGCACCAGTTAAACTAGACCTTCAGCTGATTAAATGAAAAGGCCAAACCTTTAAAAAACTATTCCCCAGCATCTAAAAGTAATATAGTTGAAGTTTTTAGTCACTTGCTTATTATTCTTTCCCCCACCGGGCTGTAACTCTGTTCAGGATGACTGATACTGATGAGAGGAGAGCGGGATAAAGTACAGGGGGTGGGGTTATAGCTGTGCTTTGCACAGACAGAGCAGAGCTAGGGTCAGGGAAAGGAAACAATCCCACAATGCAGAGCGGCATAGTCAGAAGAAACGTCCTGTTTGCAGGCTACCTGATGCTCCATGAGCCGCCATCTTGGATGTTTAAAGGCTTATAACATGCAGTAGATGCAGGTAGCATGATTTTTAATGTGAGTAATCTGTGTGTACAGGGTGTGGGAAACATATAAGATATGCTTTTATTCAGAGTGAAGGTCAGCTTTAAGTGCACTCGACGCTGAAGCCCATATTTAAGAAAAAAACTACACACAACCAGCGTTGGCGCTCTAAAACTGGGTGCTCTAGCGTTCAGCGCCAGAAGCTATGTGATAAAAGTCTGTTTCTAAACACATGAACACCAGAGCGAAAACAAATGGAATGACGTTGTTTTAACACTGTGACAATTACACTGCAATGGCAGACCTGCACATACAATTCTGCATAAAAAATATTAACAAAATATCACAATAAAAGTGTTTGGTTGCTGGGCAGGAGAGGCCACACAATTATTTGAACCAAACATTTAGAACATTACTTTAGGAAAACGCTATTTATACACAGGTGAATGATTCCATTGCCCAGCACTCAGGTGTAGTTGAGTGCTGGACAATGGAATCATAATTCACCAGTGAGGTTTGGAGGTATGTTTCAAGCCTCAGTGTACTTTTTCCATTCCCCACAAAAAGTGGATTGAGCTGGCCATAGACACTATTGTGCTATTTATACACAACCAAATAGAACACCATTAAAGTGGACCAACACCCAGGATTTTGACTATCCTGGGTATTGGTCCACTTCCGCGGGGCACCCCGATCGTGGGTGCCCCGCTGTGTGAAACCCCCCAGAAAGCCCCGAAAACTCACCTGACCCCGCTCCCACGTGACTCGCTCGTCCAATCGCCGCCGCCGGACAAGGAGAGGCAGCGCCGGACAAGCTGAGCGCGGGCCGCCGCCCGCCTCCCGCTTGTCCCTCTTACAGGGAGTGCGCCGCTGGAACAAGGATCAGGTAGGATTTCCGGGGATCTGGGGGGGTTTCACACACCTATAACCTGAAGCCCATCTACTTGCGACCCGAGAAAGCGGTCTGGCTTACCGTGGCTTGGAGGGGGCGAGGAGAGAGAGGAGAGGAGTGAGGCCGGCCAGACTCGTGGGCAGCAGGATCACGGCTGCCGTCTCTCTGTTGAATTGCCCCACGTGTGACGCTGGAGTGGAGGGAGACGAGGCCGGCTGCAAGTAATAGGCAGCGGTGGATTTCCTGAACCGGCGAGGATCTCTGGCTGCCCCTCTCCCTTGACGGCTGTGGGAGGGAGTGGCGCCGGAGCTGCACGGTGTGGAGGCAGCGGGAAGCAGGATTGAGTAGTGTGCAGGCGGCGGGAAGCGGCTGTCAAGGACGGACGACGGACCGACGAGGATCTGCGGCTGCCGCCTCCCCGTGACACGTGCGGGAAGGATTGAGCGTCTAGGTCCGGGGCTGGGGAGTGGAGCTGAGCGGGGGTAGCGCCCGCAGCCTAGCAGAGACGCAGCACTTTGAATCCTGAGCTGGGACCTGAGGCAACGCTGACCGCAGCTGAACCGGAGAGAGAGCAGGTGAGAGCTCTAACAAACAGTATACTGCTACTTTACCGGCTTTTGATCAGCATCATATTAGGAGGTCTTGCCTGGATTTGAAAAACCAGCTCGGCTCTAGCTATTTATCTTTAATGGTTCAATCCACTTCAAATCAACCAGATTATCCTTTATTACTTTTTTTTGGTGTGCATTGACTATCTTATTTAGTATCATCTAGCCTGTCTGTCTGTGACCAGCTTATAGGGCATTACCCACTCTGTCAGGCATCGACCAGTACATCCTGTATCAATTAGCTCTTTTTGACATTGGCTAAGATTTCTGGTCCTGAAAAGTCTGATGTGTGCGAGTCAGAGGGTCTGAAACTACCCAATCAGCGGCTTAGTTTCAATTTTCATATGCACAAACTTGCCTACATTGTATAAGCCTACTCTGCTTTGCTTTAACAAGTCTACCTTGCTCTAGCCAGCCTGCTTTGATATAATTAATCAACTTACACATTAAGTACTCTACATTTTTGGAGCAGAAAATTAAAGCACACCTTTTTTTTTTTTTTTTTTTTTTGTCTATAAGAGGAGGTTGCAATTTTTTAACCCTCTAAAAGAAAGTGCTGGAATTACTTTACCCCCTCCCTTATATCCTCAGCGATTTACAGCCGTGGGGTAGATTTAAATCTCTAAAGCACCATTGGAGCGAGCTGCTCTATTTTACCCGTGTCCTGTTTCATCTTAAAGGGGGCCTCCCTCCATCTAAACACCCTTAAAACCCTCTAAGTAGGGCTTACTCAGATGCTAGAAATGGGAGGAGGATCTAAACCGAAGGACAATAAGGGACAGACGACAAGAAGTACAGCAGCCTCTTCTCAAGGAGACTTAAGTCGCTATATATCGAAGCCCACAGATTCCCCCAGAGATTCGGGTGCTGCTGGGGGAACCCCCCGGGGGGGACGAATGAAAGAAGTGGGAGCTGGGGAGGAAGATCCCGCTAGTCTGAACTATTCCACTTCTGACAGCACTCTATCTGATATCTGGTCTTTTATGCGATCCATGCCGACAAAGGAGGATCTTTCTTTGATTACCCGCTCAATCAGTGAGAAGCTATCTGAAGAAGTGGGGCTTCTACGTGGAGACCTCAAACAATTGGATTCCAGGCTTGCTGGGGTGGAGCAACAACGCGAGGAGGATAGATCCACTATCCAACAACTTACACACCGCCTTCAGGAGCAAGAATCTGTGACTGCCACTTTGGCCCTCCATTTGGAGGATATGGAGAATCGCAGTAGGCGTAATAACATACGCATACGAGGGCTCCCTGAATCTACGCAGATGGAGGAACTTCTACCTACTATACAAGGGATTTTCTCCATTTTGATGGGGGAACCCCAGGGAAGTGACTCTAAAATAGTGATAGATCGAGCACATAGAGCAATTGCTTCCCCTCCTCGTCAGAATGACCCCCCAAGGGATGTCATCTGTAGAATCCACTACTTCCAAGAAAAAGAAGTAATTATGGCAGCGGCTAGAAGTAAAGGTTCGTTGGATTTTGATGGGGCAACCCTGCATTTTTACTCAGATCTTTCAAGGACTACCTTGGCAAGACGAAGGATCTTGAGGCCGCTCCTTGACGTCCTTAAACAGAATAACGTTACGTATAGATGGGGTTATCCCTTCGCCTTAATAGTCTCAAAACAAGGCAGGACCTTCACTATACGCAAACATGAAGATCTTCCTAGTTTTTTCAACCAGTTTGGTCTGAGCCCTGTCCAGGTGCCAGACTGGCGTATATATCCCCTGGAACCTCATCTTGTACAAGGGAGAAGAGGAGGGGACTATCAACCTATTGTCCCATAGGGAGATATGAAAAGATATGAAATTGACCAGTAGGTCATACGCTAGTAGTCCCCATATAGGCTTTAAGATATGAGATGGGGTGTTTTTTTTTTTTTTTTTTTTTTTTTGTTGTCTCTCCCTATCCTCAGATGTTAATGAGCTGGGTTTGAAACCTGAGAGACGATAAGATTAGTGATATTTTAGATCTGATGCTTATTTTTCTGGCGTTTGGCCAGTTTGTATGAGCCGCGGGAGGGAGGGGGCTCGGACCTGTCCCCCCGGGGCCGGGGTGGAGGCCGCGCACCTCACCCTTTTATGCTACGGACGCCATTCGCGCGGTATGCGTGAAAGGAAGGCAGGGGCGGGACTGATGCATATCGGGGCTGTCATGGGTGGCGCCGGGGCAGTCCCGGCCCACGGGACCGTATGCCATAGGAAAGACCCGAAATGGGCGGGGGTGGAGCGATGGAAGATGGTCTCGAGCAAACTCGGTAGGTGGCTGGGAAGTGGAGGGTTCAGGGGGGCGGAGCGCACATGACGAGCGGTCTGGCGCCGCTCGGACGGTGGTGGGTGATATGCTGGGCACGGGGGCCGGGGGGGGGCATTGGGCGGGTGGCCCAGAGAGGGCCACCCCTCCTTGTATGCTTGAGTCATCTACTTAAATATTATGCTACATGCACTTATTCTTGGTTTATGCACAATTTATTATGCACAATCTTTCTAGATGGCATGGATTGCCACCCTTACACTTTTTTCTTGAATGAGTCACTTTGTATATTATTCTCTCTACACCTTTAATCACTTATAATTATTTCACTGGTCGCTTAATCGGTGGGGCTGAATTTGGTGTGCATGGACCTCACCAAAGTTTTTTGATGCACGAGAATGTTGAACGGGGTGGTCTTCCTTGGGACCACTGGCTCAGCGCCCATCGCTGGCTCCCCGGCTAGACGTCATGTGGATATCGATCGGGCAGGGCTGGAAGACGTGTGCGCGAGATGCCTCCCGGTCTCTCCATATTTCTCAATGACCCCGGCCAGAGGGTCCCTGTCGTAGTTTGTTTTCCCATTGCATAGTCTCCAGCCGCTTGGGGTCCCCGGTGGGGGGTCGCGTGGACTGGGACTGGTTTAGGTGAGACATGGGGGTAGTTCCGAGGTGTATCGGATATCCGCCTGTTTGATGTGTAGGAGGTGGGCGGATGGTGTTCGTGGTGTGGGAGGAGTGTGCGGCCTCTGCTCGGGGCTGGGTGGGTGGGTGCGAGATGTCCTCTCTATATGGCTTAAATAGGTGCTAACCCCCCCCTTTTTTTTTTTTTTTTTTGCTGTGTGTAGCTTTCATGACAGGGGCTATGGCTATGACGATAATGTATTATCGATTTTGGGGGTAAGGATCTAGCATGTAGGACATGGATATGGTAGCGGGCTCTTCGGCTAGAAGGGCAGTAGAGTAGAGCCTTGTTATGATAAATGAAACATTTTGGGCTTTCAGGTTTAATAATAATTAATAATTGATAAATGCTTAATAGTATAGATAGCTATGTGTTTGTTGATTTGGTTGCCGGGAGCGGGCGCTGGCCTTGTGCCAGTAAATTACTCGACCATTGTCCGCACTATGGAGGTTCCCGGATTGTGGTCTCTTTGTCCCTACATTTCTAGGGCACCGGGAGTCGAGAATCGGAGACGGTTCGTGGGCCGTGGTCCCGATTTCCTGGAAGGACCCTAGTGTAAATTTCGGCACGGGCAGTGCCCGTTTCGGTGATCAACGAATAGTTCTTTAATAAAGTAGGTTTCTCCTTCTTTTTTTCCTTTTTTTTTTTTTTCCCCTTGAACCAGGGATATCTTAATCATAAACATGTCCAGAAATAGAGATAGTTCAGAGAGGGTTCGAATGATTAACGACTTAGCCTCCTCCTCTGTGCAAAAGCTTAAGGCGATATTGATTAATGCTAGGGGGTTAAATACCCCGTTGAAAAGATCGAAACTATTTCAGGAACTAACTAGGCTCAAAGCAAATATCGCATTTATTCAGGAGACACATTTTAGAGGTGCATTGGCACCTAGATTATCTTCCAGGTCCTTCTCTCAGTCATACACAAGTAATGCGTCAGATGTTAAGGCAAGAGGGGTGGCGATATTGATTGCTAGAAACACTCCCTTTCAGGTCACGGATAGGTTAGCAGATGAGCAAGGTAGGTACCTGATCCTTAAAGGTTCTCTGTTTAATAAAAACTACACTTTAGCAACGGTATATGCCCCTAATTCTGGACAGGTGACCTTTCTTGAAGATTTCTTGAATAAACTATCGGAAGTACAAGAAGGCCCTATTATTCTTGGGGGAGATTTAAATGTGGCACTAGATCCATTATTAGATTCATCAACGGGGCGATCGGCGCTGACATATGCGGCATTAAAAAGAATTAAGAAAGCTCTTCACAAGCCTCAGTTATGCGATTCCTGGCGTATTAATCATCCTAATACCAAAGATTATTCTTTTTATTCTTCAGCACATGCCATGTATTCTAGAATTGATTACGTATTGGTGTCTCATAGCTTACTATCGCAGGTGGTAAACACTAATATAGAGATTATGGCTTTGTCTGATCATGCGCCAGTGACTCTTTCTATTACCTTAACTGGGGGCCCAAAAGGAGAGTGGACATGGAGATTGAATGAGTCCCTGTTACAAAATGAGACACTAATCCAAGAACTTCAGAATACTATCAAAAATTATTTTGAAATTGATAAAAGCACGGATACTTCCCCGTTTAATAACTGGCAGGCTCACAAGGCAGTCATTAGAGGCCTGCTTATTAGACAGGCTACTGAGAAGAAAAGAGAACGAGAGCAGGAGCTACAGAAACGAATAGAAAGAGTCCAGGAATTAGAAAAAGCGCATAAAGCATCATTGGCAAAAAGCAACCTCCTGACACTCACTGAGGCTAGGTCAACATTGAACTCTCTCCTGTCCTCAAGGGCGGCTTATATAATAAAGTGATGCAGAAGGCTCTATTTTGAATGGGGTAATAAAAGCAGTGCGCTTTTGGCGAGAGCTCTTAAGAAACAACAAACTTTAAATTTTGTAGAAGCTATCATTGATGGGCAACAAAGAAAGCTATATAGTACACCGGATATAGCTAAGACTTTTCAGTCCTTTTATCAGAAGCTCTATAATATCCACTCTGAAGGAGTAGCCCCAAATCAGGATCAATCAAAATTGATGAAGAGATACATAGAGGAATCTGGTATGCCTAAACTAGGGGCGGGGGAGAGAGAGAGATTGGAAAGCCCTATATCCATGGAGGAACTGAGTGCAGCGGTTAAGAGCTCTTCTAGTGGAAAAGCGCCGGGGCCAGACGGATTCACTGTAGCATACTATAAGCAATTTCTTCCGCTCCTGGCCCCGCACTTTCTCCTGGCATTTAATTCATTAACTATACCAGATGATCAGGCTAAGATCCCAAATGAGGTATTATCAGCTCATGTGACGATAATTCAGAAGCCTGGAAAGGATCCGCTCTCATGCGGAAGTTATAGACCTATTTCGCTATTGAACGTAGATCTAAAATTATATGCGAAAATCTTGGCAAATAGACTCTCAGGGATGCTTCCGAAGCTAGTGGATGGGGATCAGTCCGGTTTTGTACCGGGCAGAGAAGCTCGGGATAATACAACTAGGGTGCTGAATTTGCTGCATAGGATCGAACAAACTAGAGAACCGGCCATTCTGCTGTCCACTGATGCCGAGAAGGCATTTGACCGGGTTAATTGGCAATATATTAGGGCAGTGTTAGAGTATATTGGATTAGGCCCTAAAGCTTTACAGATGATTATGGCTTTATATACGGAACCTTCGGCCAGGATTAAGGTAAATGGTACTTTTTCAGAACAGGTAGATATCAGAAATGGTACTAGACAAGGGTGTCCTCTCTCACCAGTGATTTTTGTTTTGTCTATGGAGCCTTTTTTGTGTAGAATTAGGGGACGAAGAGACATAAGAGGGATTTCGGTAAAATCATCTATACATAAGATCTCAGCATATGCTGATGATCTCTTGTTTTTCCTTGCAAACCCGGTAATTGGACTCCCAGTTTTACTGAGGGAATTTGAGCAATTTGGCAGATTCTCTTTTCTGAAAATAAATTATGATAAATCAGAGGTTTTGGGGCTGAATCTTCCCTTAGAAACGGAGTCCCAGCTGAAAACATCTTTCCCTTTTAGGTGGCCTTCTGTAGCCATTACATACTTAGGTACTAAGATTACGAAAACAGTAAATGAGATTTATGCAGCAAATTTTGGCCCTCTGTTTTCTAAAATTAAAAAGGACCTTGTGAACTGGGACTTACCTACTTTTACATGGCTAGGAAGAATTAGCATCCTCAAAATGTCTGTGTTACCAAAGATCTTGTATTTACTCCAGACTCTCCCGATTTGGATTCCCAGGGCATATTTTAAGTCCTTTAACTCGCTGTTTATTAAATTTATTTGGCAGGGGCGTAAACCCAGATTGAAACTTCGGCTTCTGTTTAGAACTAAACAACTAGGAGGACTCGCTTGCCCAGACTTATTGCGATACTGGCATGCCATCCATCTTCAACGTATCTCAGACTGGCATCATCAAGCCACAAAGAAGAAATGGGTGAATTTAGAGGCATCCTGGCTTCATTCCCCATTAAAAGACGTTCCTTGGGCGAATAGAACAGGGAAGACCTTATGCAGAGACCACCCGCTTATCTCAACTACGCTTGGAATTTTTGATAAGCTAAGAGAAAGAAAAAGATATCTCCATGGCCAACCCCTCTGGTGCCATTGGTGCACAATCCATCTCTTCCAGTAGGTATACTTCCTCACCTTCGTAAGAGCTTTGAGGAAAGGGGTGTTCCAAGAGGATTGCATCTTATTTTACCCACCGGTTGGGCACATTTGGAAGATTTAAGGGATAATTGGGATACGTCTTTATTTGATCAGTGGCTCCTATTTATCTTCCTTGATCTTTCTCTTGAGCTTAGGATCCAGACAAGCATTCCTTAGACCCCTCACTCCTTATGAGCGATTAATAAGAGAAGGTGATTCCCCTACGCACCTAATTTCGCAATTATACGCTTTGTTGGGAGATGATGGAGAGGATGAATTACCTCGATTTTGTTTGAACTGGGAGATAGGCATCTTACGAAAGACCAATGGAAATATATTTTTCTAGCCACACATAACACCTCAGTCTCTTCTAAAGTCCAGGAAACTAACTACAAATATCTTACAAGGTGGTATTACACCCCAAAGAGGTTGAACGGTTTCTCACCGACTCACTCCACCGAGTGTTGGAGATGCCGAGGAGCAGTCGGGAGTTTTTTACATATTTTCTGGGACTGCCCAAAGGTAGCTCCGTTTTGGCATGCAGTGATAGATATCTCTAGTGAGATTGTGGGAAGGCCGATAGCTCGAGACCCTTCCTTATTCCTTTTACATTTGACGGATATACCTTTGAAGACTTATAAGAGATCTTTGTTGACACATCTTATTAACGCAGCAAAGGCAATGATACCTAGGTCATGGAGATCTGAAGTAGTCCCTCCGGTGGAGGATTGGATTGGGGAGATCAATCACATTAGGGAAATGGAGGAGCTTACTGCCGCGGTCCATGGGACCAAGATGCAGTATCAACAGACATGGTCGCCATGGTTCCTCTTTAGAGAGACGGTAAGATTTAAGCAACTAATGACTGGTGATTTCCCCATCCCATCCTCTTCTTAATCTCCCTGAAATAGCTTATGAATGATTTGCCCTAGCGTAAGAGATTTAACCTCTAGATAATGTACTGGAAATTAGAAATAAGGTGTGGATATGCTTAGAAGATATTGGGGGATGGTTTCCCCCCCTGGTTCAATACTTCCCCCCCTCCCCCCCCCCTTTTTTTTTTTTCTCTTCCCCTCTGTTTTCATTCTTTTTCTTTTTTCTATCATTTTACTATAAAATAATTTTTTCTCTTTTTTGTTTTTCTCTTTCTTCTTAGTGGAAATTACATATGTTTGGATAGGGGTTTTGATATAAGCAGGTTGTAGAATTGTAAAGCGAGATCCTTATTCCGGCGGGTGTCGGCTGGTGAAGCTCGATATTTGGACCTTCGCCGGTGGCCCTACCGGAGTGGATAGGAAATACAAGTAATTTGCTTAATGGAAATGAGGTGTATTCTTGTTAGCTTTCTATTGTATAATAACAAGATCAGCACTTCAGTTCTGCTACTAGACCTGTAAGATTACTATGTATGATATGGCTGATGATGAATTCACCACCATGGATTTGTATATATGTTTGTAAAAAGAAAAGAGAAGGAAAGAAAAAGAAAAATAAAGAATTCCAAAAAAAAAAAAAAAAATGTATGGGAGAGCGTTACTGAGCGACAGGTGCTACATGTCGCTGCTGAACACGCAGCGCCGGCGCTTTACACTGAGCTACCGCTAGTGATACATGCGACGCTACATGACGCTATTAGAGCTGCCCACCAGATTGACCTTCATATATGTGGTTTTCACATACTGCGCCCAGAGTTCACCCAACGCTACATGGTGTTACGTGGCACTACCTGGCGTTAGCGTTTCTTAAATTACTTCCTCAGTGTCATTCTCCCATTGACTTAAATTAGGCATTCCAGTCCTGTTTTTTTTAGTGACTTTTGGTTAGTGATTTTTAGTTTTCTTGTGCTCAACCAAGTGACACATGATGCCTGGTCTGTTCTACCACTGTTTTTAGCAATATTACCCAATTCTTTGTTTTTTTCCTTCTTCCCTACGTTACCCTTTGAAAGTTTGGTCAATTTAATGGTGAAAACGGATTTGACAATAATAGTAAAGTCTACAATAAGAGAGCTCTATTAAAGTGAAGCTACATTGGAGATTATAAGGTCTGCTCATAACACCTTTTTGGATCTGGTACATGTTTCCGCATATTTTGGTGGCTGGATTTTCACTATTGAAGAAAAAAACACAGTTAGACTTAACGGTAACAGAATTCTCAGGAAGCCTTCAGCTTGACCACACAGAGATTATGCTCTACCCCCTAGGAGAAAACACAAACATGAACAGAGGTTAAAAGTCCCACCCCTTCCTCTCTACCTCAGTCTTTGTAAAGAAATTTAATAAAACCCTGGACTCTGGGTGTGTAATAAGCGGTCAAGCTGAAGGCTTCCTGAAAAATCCGTTACCGGTAAGTCTAGCGGTGGTTTTTCCAAGTCACCCTTTAGCTTGACCACATGGAGAGGATTAGGCAAGTAATTATACCTTAGGGGTGGGAAGCTGCAAGTAGTACCCTTCTACCAAAGGCCTGATGCTTTGCAGATAGTAAATCAAGTCTATAATGTTTGAGGAAGGTGTGGGACGAAGACCACATTGCTGCTTTACATATCTCGTCCAAAGATGCCCCATTCCTTTCTGCGCAAGATGTTGACACTGCTCTTGTAGAATGGGCAGACACTTCTGGGAGAGATGCCACCTTAGTCACATAGGTCTGTACAATAGTCTGTTTAATCCACCTAGCTATAGTGGGCTGATAAACCCTTCTTTTTCCCACTGAAAGAGTTGTTCCGCCTGCCTCCATTCTCTGGATCTTTCCAAATAAATAAATAAAGCTCTTCTAACATCTAATAGTGAGAAATCCTCCTCCTAGCCAGCTGGGGTAGAAGGATTTAGTTTGACAGATTCATCAGCGCAAGGGACCTTGTCCCTTCCTGATGGTTTAGATAAGCTACTGTTGAGGCATTGTCTGACCTAAGTAGTACCTCTCTGTCGGCTATGACCTGCTGAAAATGACTCAAAGCCAGTTTGACCGCCAGCAGCTCTCTGTAGTTTGAGGACCTGGCCACCAAGGGCTTTGTCCATTTTCCCTGTACCTGTAGATTGTTTACATAGGCTCCCCAACCCCAGCTGGTTGTGTCTGTTGTGATCACCACCGGTTTGGTCTGTCTCCACTCCTTTCCCTTTTTTAATACTAGTGGATCTGTCCACCATCTTAGATCCTCTAGGACATGGGAACTTAATAGGACTAGTTAATCTAGTGACCCCTGACGTCTGTCCCATAGCTCTAGAAGAAACCTTTGCAACACTCTTGTGTGAAGTTGAGCCCATGGTACTGCCGGAATTGAAAATGTCATTAGACCTAGCACCTGCATGTTCTGCCTTTTGGACACCTGAGGCACTATCATTCATTTTTGAACTTCTGCTCTGATCTTTTCTTCCATTTCCTGCGGAAGAAAAATTCTTTGCTGTGTGCTGTCTATAGTGAATCCCAGAAATTTGCATTGCTGACTGGGTGTTAGGGTGGAATTCTCTAGATTTTTTATCCACCTCAGATTCTTCAATAGGACCAGGGTCTCTCTGAAGTCTACCAAGAGCAACTGTTCTGACTTGTTTAGCAGAAGAAGAGTGTCCAGATAAGGGATCACTGTGATTCCCTGTTGTCTGAGATGAGCCATCAACTCTGCCAGGATCTTCGTAAAGATCCTTGGGGATGAGGACAGGCCGAAGGGACTGGTAATGCAGGATCTTCTGGTCCCACTGAACTGTGAATCTCAGGCACTTGGGGTGGGAGGTCAAGGTGGGGACATGAAGGTAAGCGACCTGAAGGTCCAGGCTCATCATCCACACATTCTCTGAGTGTTCCTAGTGGAAAAAATAGACTCCATTCTGAACCTCTGTAATAGGGATGAGCGAATCGATCCGGACGAACCCGGATTCGATCCGAATTTCAGGAAAAATTCGATTCGGATCGAATCCGAATTTCCCCGCGATTCGATCACTCGAAGTTTTCCTTTAACATCCATTCATTTACATTTACAGGCATTCTAAGATGGCGGACGGGACATGTCTGGACATGTATCCCGCGCCAGTGCAAGCTGGGGCAGTCACATGCAGCCTATCAGCAGCCAGCAAGCCCGGTGACGTCACACAGCGGTATTTAACGGCGGCCATCTTGCTTTTCCTCATTTCTCTATTGCATTCGTGACAGACAGACAGAACGCTGTGTAGCTGAGGCAGTTAGACAGGCTGGAGACAGGGACAGACAGGGACAGGCAGGAGACAGGCAGGAGACAGACAGGAGACAGACAGAAAGCCAGGGAAAGGTAGGAAAAACGGAGCTGGCTGACAGGGAGATTTTTTTTTTTCATCCAGCCTTTGTTAGCGTTTTCAGGCTGCTTATAGTAACTAACTGTGCATATATACTGAACTGATCTTAAGTCTGCTGTGAGGCATCCCATTCTGTGACTAAAGCAGCCTCTGTTTAAGACCATATAAGCATTTGCTCTTATCATATTTGAAATTAGGCCTGATAAAGACACTTTTGCTGGCCAAAGCACTACTGGACCCTGCCAGGTCCATTCCTGCCCAGGGCATCCCATTCTGTGACTACAGCAGCCTCTGTTTAAGACCATATAAGCATTTGCTCTTATCATATTTGAAATTAGCCTGATAAAGACACTTTTGCTGGCCAAAGCACTACTGGACCCTGCCAGGTCCATTCCTGCCCAGGGCATCCCATTCTGTGACTAAAGCAGCCTCTGTTTAAGACCATATAAGCATTTGCTCTTATCATATTTGAAATTAGGCCTGATAAAGACACTTTTGCTGGCCAAAGCACTACTGGACCCTGCCAGGTCCATTCCTGCCCGGGGCATCCCATTCTGTGACTACAGCAGCCTCTGTTTAAGACCATATAAGCATTTGCTCTTATCATATTTGAAATTAGCCTGATAAAGACACTTTTGCTGGCCAAAGCACTACTGGACCCTGCCAGGTCCATTCCTGCCCAGGGCATCCCATTCTGTGACTACAGCAGCCTCTGTTTAAGACCATATAAGCATTTGCTCTTATCATATTTGAAATTAGGCCTGATAAAGACACTTTTGCTGGCCAAAGCACTACTGGACCCTGCCAGGTCCATTCCTGCCCAGGGCATCCCATTCTGTGACTACAGCAGCCTCTGTTTAAGACCATATAAGCATTTGCTCTTATCATATTTGAAATTAGGCCTGATAAAGACACTTTTGCTGGCCAAAGCACTACTGGACCCTGCCAGGTCCATTCCTGCCCGGGGCATCCCATTCTGTGACTACAGCAGCCTCTGTTTAAGACCATATAAGCATTTGCTCTTATCATATTTGAAATTAGGCCTGATAAAGACACTTTTGCTGGCCAAAGCACTACTGGACCCTGCCAGGTCCATTCCTGCCCAGGGCATCCCATTCTGTGACTACAGCAGCCTCTGTTTAAGACCATATAAGCATTTGCTCTTATCATATTTGAAATTAGGCCTGATAAAGACACTTTTGCTGGCCAAAGCACTACTGGACCCTGCCAGGTCGATTCCTGTTGGGGCATCCCATTCTGTGACTAAAGCAGCCTCTGTTTAAGACCATATAAGCATTTGCTCTTATCATATTTGAAATTAGGCCTGATAAAGACACTTTTGCTGGCCAAAGCACTACTGGACCCTGCCAGGTCGATTCCTGTTGGGGCATCCCATTCTGTGACTACAGCAGCCTCTGTTTAAGACCATATAAGCATTTGCTCTTATCATATTTGAAATTAGCCTGATAAAGACACTTTTGCTGGCCAAAGCACTACTGGACCCTGCCAGGTCCATTCCTGCCCAGGGCATCCCATTCTGTGACTAAAGCAGCCTCTGTTTAAGACCATATAAGCATTTGCTCTTATCATATTTGAAATTAGGCCTGATAAAGACACTTTTGCTGGCCAAAGCACTACTGGACCCTGCCAGGTCCATTCCTGCCCGGGGCATCCCATTCTGTGACTACAGCAGCCTCTGTTTAAGACCATATAAGCATTTGCTCTTATCATATTTGAAATTAGCCTGATAAAGACACTTTTGATGGCCAAAGCACTACTGGACCCTGCCAGGTCCATTCCTGCCCAGGGCATCCCATTCTGTGACTAAAGCAGCCTCTGTTTAAGACCATATAAGCATTTGCTCTTATCATATTTGAAATTAGGCCTGATAAAGACACTTTTGCTGGCCAAAGCACTACTGGACCCTGCCAGGTCCATTCCTGCCCGGGGCATCCCATTCTGTGACTACAGCAGCCTCTGTTTAAGACCATATAAGCATTTGCTCTTATCATATTTGAAATTAGCCTGATAAAGACACTTTTGCTGGCCAAAGCACTACTGGACCCTGCCAGGTCCATTCCTGCCCAGGGCATCCCATTCTGTGACTAAAGCAGCCTCTGTTTAAGACCATATAAGCATTTGCTCTTATCATATTTGAAATTAGGCCTGATAAAGACACTTTTGCTGGCCAAAGCACTACTGGACCCTGCCAGGTCCATTCCTGCCCAGGGCATCCCATTCTGTGACTACAGCAGCCTCTGTTTAAGACCATATAAGCATTTGCTCTTATCATATTTGAAATTAGGCCTGATAAAGACACTTTTGCTGGCCAAAGCACTACTGGACCCTGCCAGGTCCATTCCTGCCCGGGGCATCCCATTCTGTGACTACAGCAGCCTCTGTTTAAGACCATATAAGCATTTGCTCTTATCATATTTGAAATTAGGCCTGATAAAGACACTTTTGCTGGCCAAAGCACTACTGGACCCTGCCAGGTCCATTCCTGCCCAGGGCATCCCATTCTGTGACTACAGCAGCCTCTGTTTAAGACCATATAAGCATTTGCTCTTATCATATTTGAAATTAGGCCTGATAAAGACACTTTTGCTGGCCAAAGCACTACTGGACCCTGCCAGGTCGATTCCTGTTGGGGCATCCCATTCTGTGACTAAAGCAGCCTCTGTTTAAGACCATATAAGCATTTGCTCTTATCATATTTGAAATTAGGCCTGATAAAGACACTTTTGCTGGCCAAAGCACTACTGGACCCTGCCAGGTCGATTCCTGTTGGGGCATCCCATTCTGTGACTACAGCAGCCTCTGTTTAAGACCATATAAGCATTTGCTCTTATCATATTTGAAATTAGCCTGATAAAGACACTTTTGCTGGCCAAAGCACTACTGGACCCTGCCAGGTCCATTCCTGCCCAGGGCATCCCATTCTGTGACTAAAGCAGCCTCTGTTTAAGACCATATAAGCATTTGCTCTTATCATATTTGAAATTAGGCCTGATAAAGACACTTTTGCTGGCCAAAGCACTACTGGACCCTGCCAGGTCCATTCCTGCCCGGGGCATCCCATTCTGTGACTACAGCAGCCTCTGTTTAAGACCATATAAGCATTTGCTCTTATCATATTTGAAATTAGCCTGATAAAGACACTTTTGATGGCCAAAGCACTACTGGACCCTGCCAGGTCCATTCCTGCCCAGGGCATCCCATTCTGTGACTAAAGCAGCCTCTGTTTAAGACCATATAAGCATTTGCTCTTATCATATTTGAAATTAGGCCTGATAAAGACACTTTTGCTGGCCAAAGCACTACTGGACCCTGCCAGGTCCATTCCTGCCCGGGGCATCCCATTCTGTGACTACAGCAGCCTCTGTTTAAGACCATATAAGCATTTGCTCTTATCATATTTGAAATTAGCCTGATAAAGACACTTTTGCTGGCCAAAGCACTACTGGACCCTGCCAGGTCCATTCCTGCCCAGGGCATCCCATTTTGTGACTAAAGCAGCCTCTGTTTAAGACCATATAAGCATTTGCTCTTATCATATTTGAAATTAGGCCTGATAAAGACACTTTTGCTGGCCAAAGCACTACTGGACCCTGCCAGGTCCATTCCTGCCCAGGGCATCCCATTCTGTGACTACAGCAGCCTCTGTTTAAGACCATATAAGCATTTGCTCTTATCATATTTGAAATTAGGCCTGATAAAGACACTTTTGCTGGCCAAAGCACTACTGGACCCTGCCAGGTCCATTCCTGCCCGGGGCATCCCATTCTGTGACTACAGCAGCCTCTGTTTAAGACCATATAAGCATTTGCTCTTATCATATTTGAAATTAGGCCTGATAAAGACACTTTTGCTGGCCAAAGCACTACTGGACCCTGCCAGGTCCATTCCTGCCCAGGGCATCCCATTCTGTGACTACAGCAGCCTCTGTTTAAGACCATATAAGCATTTGCTCTTATCATATTTGAAATTAGGCCTGATAAAGACACTTTTGCTGGCCAAAGCACTACTGGACCCTGCCAGGTCGATTCCTGTTGGGGCATCCCATTCTGTGACTAAAGCAGCCTCTGTTTAAGACCATATAAGCATTTGCTCTTATCATATTTGAAATTAGGCCTGATAAAGACACTTTTGCTGGCCAAAGCACTACTGGACCCTGCCAGGTCCATTCCTGCCCAGGGCATCCCATTCTGTGACTACAGCAGCCTCTGTTTAAGACCATATAAGCATTTGCTCTTATCATATTTGAAATTAGGCCTGATAAAGACACTTTTGCTGGCCAAAGCACTACTGGACCCTGCCAGGTCCATTCCTGCCCGGGGCATCCCATTCTGTGACTACAGCAGCCTCTGTTTAAGACCATATAAGCATTTGCTCTTATCATATTTGAAATTAGGCCTGATAAAGACACTTTTGCTGGCCAAAGCACTACTGGACCCTGCCAGGTCCATTCCTGCCCAGGGCATCCCATTCTGTGACTACAGCAGCCTCTGTTTAAGACCATATAAGCATTTGCTCTTATCATATTTGAAATTAGCCTGATAAAGACACTTTTGCTGGCCAAAGCACTACTGGACCCTGCCAGGTCCATTCCTGCCCAGGGCATCCCATTCTGTGACTAAAGCAGCCTCTGTTTAAGACCATATAAGCATTTGCTCTTATCATATTTGAAATTAGGCCTGATAAAGACACTTTTGCTGGCCAAAGCACTACTGGACCCTGCCAGGTCCATTCCTGCCCGGGGCATCCCATTCTGTGACTACAGCAGCCTCTGTTTAAGACCATATAAGCATTTGCTCTTATCATATTTGAAATTAGCCTGATAAAGACACTTTTGCTGGCCAAAGCACTACTGGACCCTGCCAGGTCCATTCCTGCCCAGGGCATCCCATTCTGTGACTAAAGCAGCCTCTGTTTAAGACCATATAAGCATTTGCTCTTATCATATTTGAAATTAGGCCTGATAAAGACACTTTTGCTGGCCAAAGCACTACTGGACCCTGCCAGGTCCATTCCTGCCCAGGGCATCCCATTCTGTGACTACAGCAGCCTCTGTTTAAGACCATATAAGCATTTGCTCTTATCTTATTTGAAATTAGGCCTGATAAAGACACTTTTGCTGGCCAAAGCACTACTGGACCCTGCCAGGTCCATTCCTGCCCGGGGCATCCCATTCTGTGACTACAGCAGCCTCTGTTTAAGACCATATAAGCATTTGCTCTTATCATATTTGAAATTAGCCTGATAAAGACACTTTTGCTGGCCAAAGCACTACTGGACCCTGCCAGGTCCATTCCTGCCCAGGGCATCCCATTCTGTGACTAAAGCAGCCTCTGTTTAAGACCATATAAGCATTTGCTCTTATCATATTTGAAATTAGGCCTGATAAAGACACTTTTGCTGGCCAAAGCACTACTGGACCCTGCCAGGTCCATTCCTGCCCAGGGCATCCCATTCTGTGACTACAGCAGCCTCTGTTTAAGACCATATAAGCATTTGCTCTTATCATATTTGAAATTAGGCCTGATAAAGACACTTTTGCTGGCCAAAGCACTACTGGACCCTGCCAGGTCCATTCCTGCCCGGGGCATCCCATTCTGTGACTACAGCAGCCTCTGTTTAAGACCATATAAGCATTTGCTCTTATCATATTTGAAATTAGGCCTGATAAAGACACTTTTGCTGGCCAAAGCACTACTGGACCCTGCCAGGTCCATTCCTGCCCAGGGCATCCCATTCTGTGACTACAGCAGCCTCTGTTTAAGACCATATAAGCATTTGCTCTTATCATATTTGAAATTAGGCCTGATAAAGACACTTTTGCTGGCCAAAGCACTACTGGACCCTGCCAGGTCGATTCCTGTTGGGGCATCCCATTCTGTGACTAAAGCAGCCTCTGTTTAAGACCATATAAGCATTTGCTCTTATCATATTTGAAATTAGGCCTGATAAAGACACTTTTGCTGGCCAAAGCACTACTGGACCCTGCCAGGTCCATTCCTGCCCAGGGCATCCCATTCTGTGACTACAGCAGCCTCTGTTTAAGACCATATAAGCATTTGCTCTTATCATATTTGAAATTAGGCCTGATAAAGACACTTTTGCTGGCCAAAGCACTACTGGACCCTGCCAGGTCGATTCCTGTTGGGGCATCCCATTCTGTGACTAAAGCAGCCTCTGTTTAAGACCATATAAGCATTTGCTCTTATCATATTTGAAATTAGGCCTGATAAAGACACTTTTGCTGGCCAAAGCACTACTGGACCCTGCCAGGTCCATTCCTGCCCAGGGCATCCCATTCTGTGACTACAGCAGCCTCTGTTTAAGACCATATAAGCATTTGCTCTTATCATATTTGAAATTAGGCCTGATAAAGACACTTTTGCTGGCCAAAGCACTACTGGACCCTGCCAGGTCGATTCCTGTTGGGGCATCCCATTCTGTGACTAAAGCAGCCTCTGTTTAAGACCATATAAGCATTTGCTCTTATCATATTTGAAATTAGGCCTGATAAAGACACTTTTGCTGGCCAAAGCACTACTGGATCCTGCCAGGTCGATTCCTGTTGGGGCATCCCATTCTGTGACTACAGCAGCCTCTGTTTAAGACCATATAAGCATTTGCTCTTATCATATTTGAAATTAGCCTGATAAAGACACTTTTGCTGGCCAAAGCACTACTGGACCCTGCCAGGTCCATTCCTGCCCAGGGCATCCCATTCTGTGACTAAAGCAGCCTCTGTTTAAGACCATATAAGCATTTGCTCTTATCATATTTGAAATTAGGCCTGATAAAGACACTTTTGCTGGCCAAAGCACTACTGGACCCTGCCAGGTCCATTCCTGCCCGGGGCATCCCATTCTGTGACTACAGCAGCCTCTGTTTAAGACCATATAAGCATTTGCTCTTATCATATTTGAAATTAGCCTGATAAAGACACTTTTGCTGGCCAAAGCACTACTGGACCCTGCCAGGTCCATTCCTGCCCAGGGCATCCCATTCTGTGACTAAAGCAGCCTCTGTTTAAGACCATATAAGCATTTGCTCTTATCATATTTGAAATTAGGCCTGATAAAGACACTTTTGCTGGCCAAAGCACTACTGGACCCTGCCAGGTCGATTCCTGTTGGGGCATCCCATTCTGTGACTACAGCAGCCTCTGTTTAAGACCATATAAGCATTTGCTCTTATCATATTTGAAATTAGCCTGATAAAGACACTTTTGCTGGCCAAAGCACTACTGGACCCTGCCAGGTCCATTCCTGCCCAGGGCATCCCATTCTGTGACTAAAGCAGCCTCTGTTTAAGACCATATAAGCATTTGCTCTTATCATATTTGAAATTAGGCCTGATAAAGACACTTTTGCTGGCCAAAGCACTACTGGACCCTGCCAGGTCCATTCCTGCCCGGGGCATCCCATTCTGTGACTACAGCAGCCTCTGTTTAAGACCATATAAGCATTTGCTCTTATCATATTTGAAATTAGCCTGATAAAGACACTTTTGCTGGCCAAAGCACTACTGGACCCTGCCAGGTCCATTCCTGCCCAGGGCATCCCATTCTGTGACTAAAGCAGCCTCTGTTTAAGACCATATAAGCATTTGCTCTTATCATATTTGAAATTAGGCCTGATAAAGACACTTTTGCTGGCCAAAGCACTACTGGACCCTGCCAGGTCCATTCCTGCCCAGGGCATCCCATTCTGTGACTACAGCAGCCTCTGTTTAAGACCATATAAGCATTTGCTCTTATCATATTTGAAATTAGCCTGATAAAGACACTTTTGCTGGCCAAAGCACTACTGGACCCTGCCAGGTCCATTCCTGCCCAGGGCATCCCATTCTGTGACTAAAGCAGCCTCTGTTTAAGACCATATAAGCATTTGCTCTTATCATATTTGAAATTAGGCCTGATAAAGACACTTTTGCTGGCCAAAGCACTACTGGACCCTGCCAGGTCCATTCCTGCCCGGGGCATCCCATTCTGTGACTACAGCAGCCTCTGTTTAAGACCATATAAGCATTTGCTCTTATCATATTTGAAATTAGCCTGATAAAGACACTTTTGCTGGCCAAAGCACTACTGGACCCTGCCAGGTCCATTCCTGCCCAGGGCATCCCATTCTGTGACTAAAGCAGCCTCTGTTTAAGACCATATAAGCATTTGCTCTTATCATATTTGAAATTAGGCCTGATAAAGACACTTTTGCTGGCCAAAGCACTACTGGACCCTGCCAGGTCCATTCCTGCCCAGGGCATCCCATTCTGTGACTACAGCAGCCTCTGTTTAAGACCATATAAGCATTTGCTCTTATCATATTTGAAATTAGGCCTGATAAAGACACTTTTGCTGGCCAAAGCACTACTGGACCCTGCCAGGTCCATTCCTGCCCAGGGCATCCCATTCTGTGACTAAAGCAGCCTCTGTTTAAGACCATATAAGCATTTGCTCTTATCATATTTGAAATTAGGCCTGATAAAGACACTTTTGCTGGCCAAAGCACTACTGGACCCTGCCAGGTCCATTCCTGCCCGGGGCATCCCATTCTGTGACTACAGCAGCCTCTGTTTAAGACCATATAAGCATTTGCTCTTATCATATTTGAAATTAGCCTGATAAAGACACTTTTGCTGGCCAAAGCACTACTGGACCCTGCCAGGTCCATTCCTGCCCAGGGCATCCCATTCTGTGACTAAAGCAGCCTCTGTTTAAGACCATATAAGCATTTGCTCTTATCATATTTGAAATTAGGCCTGATAAAGACACTTTTGCTGGCCAAAGCACTACTGGACCCTGCCAGGTCCATTCCTGCCCAGGGCATCCCATTCTGTGACTACAGCAGCCTCTGTTTAAGACCATATAAGCATTTGCTCTTATCATATTTGAAATTAGGCCTGATAAAGACACTTTTGCTGGCCAAAGCACTACTGGACCCTGCCAGGTCCATTCCTGCCCGGGGCATCCCATTCTGTGACTACAGCAGCCTCTGTTTAAGACCATATAAGCATTTGCTCTTATCATATTTGAAATTAGCCTGATAAAGACACTTTTGCTGGCCAAAGCACTACTGGACCCTGCCAGGTCCATTCCTGCCCAGGGCATCCCATTCTGTGACTAAAGCAGCCTCTGTTTAAGACCATATAAGCATTTGCTCTTATCATATTTGAAATTAGGCCTGATAAAGACACTTTTGCTGGCCAAAGCACTACTGGACCCTGCCAGGTCCATTCCTGCCCAGGGCATCCCATTCTGTGACTACAGCAGCCTCTGTTTAAGACCATATAAGCATTTGCTCTTATCATATTTGAAATTAGGCCTGATAAAGACACTTTTGCTGGCCAAAGCACTACTGGACCCTGCCAGGTCCATTCCTGCCCGGGGCATCCCATTCTGTGACTACAACAGCCTCTGTTTAAGACCATATAAGCATTTGCTCTTATCATATTTGAAATTAGGCCTGATAAAGACACTTTTGCTGGCCAAAGCACTACTGGACCCTGCCAGGTCCATTCCTGCCCAGGGCATCCCATTCTGTGACTACAGCAGCCTCTGTTTAAGACCATATAAGCATTTGCTCTTATCATATTTGAAATTAGGCCTGATAAAGACACTTTTGCTGGCCAAAGCACTACTGGACCCTGCCAGGTCGATTCCTGTTGGGGCATCCCATTCTGTGACTAAAGCAGCCTCTGTTTAAGACCATATAAGCATTTGCTCTTATCATATTTGAAATTAGGCCTGATAAAGACACTTTTGCTGGCCAAAGCACTACTGGACCCTGCCAGGTCCATTCCTGCCCAGGGCATCCCATTCTGTGACTACAGCAGCCTCTGTTTAAGACCATATAAGCATTTGCTCTTATCATATTTGAAATTAGGCCTGATAAAGACACTTTTGCTGGCCAAAGCACTACTGGACCCTGCCAGGTCGATTCCTGTTGGGGCATCCCATTCTGTGACTAAAGCAGCCTCTGTTTAAGACCATATAAGCATTTGCTCTTATCATATTTGAAATTAGGCTTGATAAAGACACTTTTGCTGGCCAAAGCACTACTGGACCCTGCCAGGTCCATTCCTGCCCAGGGCATCCCATTCTGTGACTAAAGCAGCCTCTGTTTAAGACCATATAAGCATTTGCTCTTATCATATTTGAAATTAGGCCTGATAAAGACACTTTTGCTGGCCAAAGCACTACTGGACCCTGCCAGGTCCATTCCTGCCCGGGGCATCCCATTCTGTGACTACAGCAGCCTCTGTTTAAGACCATATAAGCATTTGCTCTTATCATATTTGAAATTAGCCTGATAAAGACACTTTTGCTGGCCAAAGCACTACTGGACCCTGCCAGGTCCATTCCTGCCCAGGGCATCCCATTCTGTGACTAAAGCAGCCTCTGTTTAAGACCATATAAGCATTTGCTCTTATCATATTTGAAATTAGGCCTGATAAAGACACTTTTGCTGGCCAAAGCACTACTGGACCCTGCCAGGTCGATTCCTGCCCGGGGCATCCCATTCTGTGACTACAGCAGCCTCTGTTTAAGACCATATAAGCATTTGCTCTTATCATATTTGAAATTAGCCTGATAAAGACACTTTTGCTGGCCAAAGCACTACTGGACCCTGCCAGGTCCATTCCTGCCCAGGGCATCCCATTCTGTGACTAAAGCAGCCTCTGTTTAAGACCATATAAGCATTTGCTCTTATTATATTTATATTATAAGACACTTTTGCTGGGCATAGGCT
This sequence comes from Gastrophryne carolinensis, assembly GCA_027917425.1. Classification (NCBI taxonomy): domain Eukaryota; kingdom Metazoa; phylum Chordata; class Amphibia; order Anura; family Microhylidae; genus Gastrophryne; species Gastrophryne carolinensis. The sequence continues at coordinate 222,020,339 of CM051239.1, read as the reverse complement.
TACTGCTGCCTGCCAGGTGCACTTCTGTTGAGGCATCCCATTCTGTAACATAGCATACCCCTCTTTATTTACACTAAGCAGCTCTCTTATTTACACTAAGCAGGCCTGTTGGAGGCTGAGTGTTACTGCTCACTTTTGGTGTGCATTATATTCTGTTTCATATAGACCCACCGCTGCCCGGGGTTTTTTTAAATATCACCTACTACCACGCCAGTTAGACTATGTCGGGCAGACAAGTGCCTGGAAGTGAAAAGAGGAGTGGCAGAGGCCAAGATTCCGCAGGCAGAGCTCGCATCAGACTGGGGGCCAGTAGCAGCAGGAGTCACGCTGAGAGACCTAATCTGCCAGTATCTGCTAGCGGTCGGGTCTCCACCAGTAACGCATCTGCCGTGGTAGATTGGTTGACGCGCTCATCAACAACATCATCACAACTTACGTCTGAGACCCCCAGTCTAGGGTCGGTAGGTTCCTCTGACACAACCCTGAGTTGGCATGCCCCGAGAGCAGTCCCTGTCCTCCCATTGCCTCTGGCCTACGCCGTTCCCTCCCCCAGCGACGTATCCTATGCTTTGGGTTCAGCTCCACTCTTTAGTGAGGAGGACCATCAGATAGAGGACAGTCAGCAGCTACTGCCCAGCCAAGAAATGGAGGTGGCTTCTTTAGCTAGGCAGACAAATAGTGATGTGGACAGTGTCGTGGGTGCTGCGAGCGTTCCAGCTCCTGCGCCAGACACTGTTGACGAATCCACGAACATCAGTGACGTACAGCCACAACTCGGTGATGATGATGATGATGACGATGAAGCCGATCGCACTTGGGAGCCGGGTGATGAAGGGGCTTCATCGTCATCATCAGGAGAAGAGGGGTGCAGGTTGCCCCGGAGTCAGCAGCTGAGGCAGCAAGGTGGTAGCAGTCAGCATGGGGGCACAATTCCAAAGGCTGGAGCCGGCCGGGGCTGGGGCCGGGGTAGAGCACCTGCTGTGCGGCAGTCTACCTTATCGGGAGGTAGTGGAGCAGGGGTTCCTGGAGTTGGCAACAGCAGCAGTGAATCAGTGAGGCCAGGGGGTGGGAAAAGTAGCTACTCGGCAGTGTGGCAGTTTTTCCTGAGGCATCCGCAGGAGGGTAACATGGCCACATGCAAGATATGTAGGCAAAAGGTGAAGCGTGGCCAGGGTCCAAATGTTGGCACCACGGCCCTGCGTCAACATATGATGTGTCACCATAAAACGACCTGGGAGAACCGAGGCTCCCAAGGGGTGGTCCAGTCTGCTTCCTCACCAAGTGAGCTCCCAATTTCTGCCAGCCAAGGCTCCAGCACCTCAGCCGAAGGCAGCTGTGCGTCATACCCATCCTCTGTCGCTCCTGCTCCTCCTCCTCCAAGTCATGCATCCCGCCAGCAATCCATCAGCGAAGCCATGTCCAAGAGACAGCAGTATGCGCCCACTCATCCTACGGCGCAGAAGCTGAATGTGCTCCTGTCCAAGTTGCTGGTGCTGCAGTCGCTCCCTTTCCAGGTGGTGGAATCTGCACCTTTCAGAGAACTGATGGCTTGTGCCGAGCCGAGGTGGAGAGTCCCAAGCCGTCATTTCTTTGCCAAGAAGGCAGTACCAGCGCTGCACACTTTTGTTGAACAGAAGGTGGGCCAGTCCTTGAGCCTGTCGGTGTGTAGCAAAATACATGGCAGCGCCGACATCTGGAGCTGTAACTACGGTCAGGGGCAGTACATGTCGTTTACGGCCCACTGGGTGAATGTGGTCCCTTTGCAGCAGCAACTTGGACAGGTCACGCCGCTTCGGCCTCCGCGCTCTCTGCCCATTGGGCCTGTGACACCGTGCGACTCGGCCTCCTCATCCTCCGCCATCTCCTCACCCTCCACTGTAGGCTCAAGTCTCAGTGCCCCTCCAGTCTACCATGTGTGCAGGGCACGGAGGTGTCACGCAGTGCTTCACATGGTTTGTCTTGGCGAACGGAGTCACACAGGGGAGGAACTGCTTAAATGTATTCATCAGGAAATCCAAACATGGCTTACTCCGAGAAAACTTAAAATGGGAATCATGGTTACCGACAATGGGAAGAACATTTTGTCTGCGCTGCGCCAAGGAAGCCTGACCCATGCCCCCTGCATGGCTCACGTCTTCAATCTGGTTGTCAAGCGGTTTCTGAAGTGTTCCCCCCATCTGCAGGACATCCTAACAACTTCACGGAAACTTTGCATGCACTTCAGCCACTCCTACACCGCCAAACACACCCTTCTTGAGCTACAGCGTCAGAATGGTATCCCCCAACATAGTCTGATTTGCGATGTTTCCACCCGTTGGAATTCCACCCTTCACATGTTGGACCGATTATATGAACAGAGAAAAGCCATCACGGATTTCCTGATGATCCAAGCAGATAGGGGGACTCCCCTGTGTAACTTCAATGTCAACCAGTGGCAGCTCATACGTGACACCTGCCGTTTGCTCAGGCCCTTTGAGGAAGCCACTTTATTTGTCAGTCGGCAGGATTACGGGATGAACGACGTGATTCCACTGCTTCATGTACTACAGCACATGTTGGAAACCATGGCTGGTCAGGGCACTGGAGACATGGCGTTTACATCTTACGGCCACATGAACCCCGTTGGAGCTGAACTGGAGGAGGAGGAGGAGGAAGAGGAGGAGGAGGAGTTGCCCAGCGAAACACAGTTTAGGCTTGGCGAAATGGCTGGTTTATCTAGTCAGCGGACAGGAGAGGAGGAGCAGGAGCAGCCAGAGGAGCTAGAGGTTTTTGAGGAAGGAGAGACAGAGGACCCGGGCACACCGTGGCAGTATGCAGTGGAGATGGAGACAGGTAGTCCATCCGAGTCACTTGCGCAAATGGCACGAAGCATGCTCACATGCTTGCGTAGTGACCCCAGAATTGTTTCCATCTGTCGGCGGGATGACTTCTGGCTGTCCACCTTATTGGACCCTCGCTTCCGGCACAAAATGGGGGCATTTTTTAAACCCACCGAGAGGGAGGACAAACTCAACTACTACAAAGACATTCTACGTAGGCAGTTGGCCGATGCCTATCTGCGCCATGGTCCATACTCTCGCAGGTCTGACTCGAGGGGACCTCTGCGCTCACCTTCCACTGCCATGGCCGCTGGGGGGGTTGGCAGCAGCAGCAGCAGAAGCTCCATCAGCAGCAGCAGCCTCAGTCTTCAGTCGCTAATGAGTAGCTTTCTACACCCGCATAGTGAGGCTACTCATGAGCAGCAGGAAGACCTGGAGCAGGACCTGAACCAGCAGGTCATGTCATACTTTGACATGACCATGCCAACACACCTTGAGGATCCGCTGGACTTCTGGGCAGCCAAACTTGATTTGTGGCCGCAACTAGCAGAGTTTGCCCTGGAAAAGCTGTCCTGCCCGGCAAGTAGCGTGCCATCTGAGCGGGTGTTTAGTGCGGCGGGGGCCATAGTTACGGCGAGGAGAACTCGTCTGTCAACTAAAAATGTGGAGAGACTCACCTTTGTCAAAATGAATCAGGGATGGATCAGCCAGGATTTCCACCCACCAATGCCTGATGCATGCGACTAGATTCAGCATGGTGCCACGTTTTACACTTTCCAAATGGTGCAAAACATATTTATGTCTTTAGGCCATTTTTTGGGCTCCTGCTGCTGCTGCTGCCAACTCCTGCCAACTCCAGGGTGTGATTCATCCAATTTTTGGGCTCCTGAGGCCAACTCCAGTGTATATTTGGGCTCCTGCTGCTGCTACTGTCAACTCCTGCCAACTCCAGGGTGTGATTCATCCAATTTTTGGGCTCCTGAGGCCAACTCCAGTGTATATTTGGGCTCCTGCTGCTGCTGCTGCCAACTTCTGCCAACTCCAGGGTGTGATTCATCCAATTTTTGGGCTCCTGAGGCCAACTCCAGTGTATATTTGGGCTCCTGCTGCTGCTGCTGCCAACTTCTGCCAACTCCAGGGTGTGATTCATCCAATTTTTGGGCTCCTGAGGCCAACTCCAGTGTATATTTGGGCTCCTGCTGCTGCTACTGTCAACTCCTGCCAACTCCAGGGTGTGATTCATCCAATTTTTGGGCTCCTGAGGCCAACTCCAGTGTATATTTGGGCTCCTGCTGCTGCTGCTGCCAACTTCTGCCAACTCCAGGGCGTGATTCATCCAATTTTTGGGCTCCTGAGGCCAACTCCAGTGTATATTTGGGCTCCTGCTGCTGCTGCTGCCAACTTCTGCCAACTCCAGGGTGTGATTCATCCAATTTTTGGGCTCCTGAAGCCAACTCCAGTGTATATTTGGGCTCCTGCTGCTGCTGGTGTCAACTCCTGCCAACTCCAGGGTGTGATTCATCCAATTTTTGGGCTCCTGAAGCCAAATCCAGTGTATATTTGGGCTCCTGCTGCTGCTACTGTCAACTCCTGCCAACTCCAGGGTGTGATTCATCCAATTTTTGGGCTCCTGAGGCCAACTCCAGTGTATATTTGGGCTCCTGCTGCTGCTGCTGCCAACTTCTGCCAACTCCAGGGTGTGATTCATCCAATTTTTGGGCTCCTGAAGCCAACTCCAGTGTATATTTGGGCTCCTGCTGCTGCTGGTGTCAACTCCTGCCAACTCCAGGGTGTGATTCATCCAATTTTTGGGCTCCTGAAGCCAACTCCAGTGTATATTTGGGCTCCTGCTGCTGCTGCTGCCAACTTCTGCCAACTCCAGGGTGTGATTCATCCAATTTTTGGGCTCCTGAGGCCAACTCCAGTGTATATTTGGGCTCCTGCTGCTGCTGCTGCCAACTTCTGCCAACTCCAGGGTGTGATTCATCCAATTTTTGGGCTCCTGAAGCCAACTCCAGTGTATATTTGGGCTCCTGCTGCTGCTGGTGTCAACTCCTGCCAACTCCAGGGTGTGATTCATCCAATTTTTGGGCTCCTGAAGCCAACTCCAGTGTATATTTGGGCTCCTGCTGCTGCTACTGTCAACTCCTGCCAACTCCAGGGTGTGATTCATCCAATTTTTGGGCTCCTGAGGCCAACTCCAGTGTATATTTGGGCTCCTGCTGCTGCTACTGTCAACTCCTGCCAACTCCAGGGTGTGATTCATCCAATTTTTGGGCTCCTGAGGCCAACTCCAGTGTATATTTGGGCTCCTGCTGCTGCTGCTGCCAACTTCTGCCAACTCCAGGGTGTGATTCATCCAATTTTTGGGCTCCTGAGGCCAACTCCAGTGTATATTTGGGCTCCTGCTGCTGCTGCTGCCAACTTCTGCCAACTCCAGGGTGTGATTCATCCAATTTTTGGGCTCCTGAAGCCAACTCCAGTGTATATTTGGGCTCCTGCTGCTGCTGGTGTCAACTCCTGCCAACTCCAGGGTGTGATTCATCCAATTTTTGGGCTCCTGAAGCCAAATCCAGTGTATATTTGGGCTCCTGCTGCTGCTACTGTCAACTCCTGCCAACTCCAGGGTGTGATTCATCCAATTTTTGGGCTCCTGAGGCCAACTCCAGTGTATATTTGGGCTCCTGCTGCTGCTGCTGCCAACTTCTGCCAACTCCAGGGTGTGATTCATCCAATTTTTGGGCTCCTGAGGCCAACTCCAGTGTATATTTGGGCTCCTGCTGCTGCTACTGTCAACTCCTGCCAACTCCAGGGTGTGATTCATCCAATTTTTGGGCTCCTGAGGCCAACTCCAGTGTATATTTGGGCTCCTGCTGCTGCTGCTGCCAACTTCTGCCAACTCCAGGGTGTGATTCATCCAATTTTTGGGCTCCTGAGGCCAACTCCAGTGTATATTTGGGCTCCTGCTGCTGCTGCTGCCAACTTCTGCCAACTCCAGGGTGTGATTCATCCAATTTTTGGGCTCCTGAGGCCAACTCCAGTGTATATTTGGGCTCCTGCTGCTGCTACTGTCAACTCCTGCCAACTCCAGGGTGTGATTCATCCAATTTTTGGGCTCCTGAGGCCAACTCCAGTGTATATTTGGGCTCCTGCTGCTGCCAACTTCTGCCAACTCCAGGGTGTGATTCATCCAATTTTTGGGCTCCTGAGGCCAACTCCAGTGTATATTTGGGCTCCTGCTGCTGCTACTGTCAACTCCTGCCAACTCCAGGGTGTGATTCATCCAATTTTTGGGCTCCTGAGGCCAACTCCAGTGTATATTTGGGCTCCTGCTGCTGCCAACTTCTGCCAACTCCAGGGTGTGATTCATCCAATTTTTGGGCTCCTGAGGCCAACTCCAGTGTATATTTGGGCTCCTGCTGCTGCTGCTGCCAACTTCTGCCAACTCCAGGGTGTGATTCATCCAATTTTTGGGCTCCTGAGGCCAACTCCAGTGTATATTTGGGCTCCTGCTGCTGCTGGTGTCAACTCCTGCCAACTCCAGGGTGTGATTCATCCAATTTTTGGGCTCCTGAAGCCAACTCCAGTGTATATTTGGGCTCCTGCTGCTGCTGCTGCCAACTTCTGCCAACTCCAGGGTGTGATTCATCCAATTTTTGGGCTCCTGAGGCCAACTCCAGTGTATATTTGGGCTCCTGCTGCTGCTGCTGCCAACTTCTGCCAACTCCAGGGTGTGATTCATCCAATTTTTGGGCTCCTGAAGCCAACTCCAGTGTATATTTGGGCTCCTGCTGCTGCTGGTGTCAACTCCTGCCAACTCCAGGGTGTGATTCATCCAATTTTTGGGCTCCTGAAGCCAACTCCAGTGTATATTTGGGCTCCTGCTGCTGCTGCTGCCAACTTCTGCCAACTCCAGGGTGTGATTCATCCAATTTTTGGGCTCCTGAGGCCAACTCCAGTGTATATTTGGGCTCCTTCTGCCCCTCATAGTGATGCCACTTCAACTCTCTGCAATTGTGCCGCTCTGCGATTCTATTAGCGATGCCTCTGATCTGCATGTGATATTTCTTCAAAGTATTATTTAACTAACCCAGCACGCATCCTGTGCGTGTTACAGCAAGGCTGAATGGTTTACAACCCTATTGAGGCTGTAGGAGGCTCAGAAATAGCCGTTTTTAATAGCGATTCGTCGCGAATTTATTCGGGTCGAAACGATTTTTGTCGGAAAATTCGGCGAATCAGTCGAATCGAATTTTTCAAAAGTTCGCTCATCTCTACTCTGTAACAAATGAATTTGTTTAAACTTTTCAGATTTAAAATCATTCAGTTTTCCTGATGGCTTCTGAACCAGAAAAACGTGAGCACCTTGAGGACAAAACCCCTTCAAAAGTGAGGAACAGTGGAAAGGTGAGTTTTGTGGGTGATCTAGGGGTTTCACACACTGGGACATCCCAAATCAGGATGTCCTAGGTAAAGGGCCTATCACCAGAATAGTAATGCCATGGTGATAGGTCCACTTGGGCGACCAAGACCCCAGGGCTTCCTAATTCCCTCTCCCCGGGGCATCCCAATTTGTGATTCCCCACTGTGTGGAACCCTCAAATCCCCTATCCAACGGCACATGAGCAGTCCGAACACCAAAACTCACAAGAGTCTTTTAAAATGGAAAAAGAACCCTGCACAGCAGGTGCTGGCCTTTAACGTGGGTATCCCAAATTGTGAACACAGGCACACCAAACAGCTCTGGATGAGAGTGCTGTTGGACCAAGAAGAGATCAGTGAATACTAGTGATCTAAGGGATTCCATGTAGCGTCCGAATTCAGAATGCTCTGGAAAGGGATCTGTTAGATTCAAGGGCCGACCATGCAGAGTTTTGTATCACTTTTAAAGTCTCTTGGGGGTGTTGGTCTACCACATTATGAGGCATCCCAAGCAGTGCTTGCTAGATTAATATCTCCTTGCCTCAATAGGTGAGTTTTTGAAGGTATTGGTATACCCCACCATAAAGGAAAGTGGATCAAAACACATGATCGTGACGATATCTAATTTCGGTCTACTTTCCTGAGGCATCCCAATTTCTGAAACCCTCAAAACCACTTATACTGGAAGGGGATGAGAGTGCGGTGTAGACTACAGGGAGGCCAGGAATGCGGCCACTCCCTCTTTACTATGCCATGCTCTATCACAAACAGAGCTGAATGCATGCATGGCATACATTGCTCATTGGACAAGAACCTGTGCATGCATGCGCTGTGGGACTGGAAGAAATTTGAGATATTTGGGATGTTTTTGGTCCATTTTAAATAGGCAAAACACCCGCTTCAAGTCCATGTTTGCTGTGCATTAATATATAAAGGGTGAGTTTATAGATGATCCTTTCAAATACACACAGCTGGGCATCTCAAATCAGGATGCCCCACCACAGAGGAACAAACAGTTTTTTAAAGTGTATGTTTTGTGTGCAAAGTGTTAAAGCTGTACACGTGTTAAAGTGTACATGTGCAAAGTGTTAAAGTGTACATGTGTTAAAGTGTACATGTGCAAAGTGTTAAAGTGTACATGTGTTAAAGCTGCTGAGCTGATCTAAGATTTTATTTCATTGTTTTGATTTTTTTCTTGAGTTAGCAAATGTGTGTTTTATGGAAGCAGTTTTCTCTCAGCAGTCTGTTGCCAATGGCAACTGTAGCCAAGTCTTTACACCAAGAAGAGAGAAGTTATTCTGGACACACAACACTGCTGCCAGGCATTTTCACAGGTGAGTGAGCTCCCCTCGCCTCAGCCAGCGGTCATAGCAACAGTGTTCTGTGTGTACAGGGCTCAGGTCTGTCTTCTTGGTGAACAGACATGTGCAACATTGACAATGGCAACAGATTGCCGATAGCGAAAACTGCTTTCATAAAAATACAATTCTGTGAAACTCACCTGTAGAATAGTTTTTTATTATATCCAGTCCAGGTCATCCCAGTGATGACATGTGGGTATTCCGCCCTTAGGGGGCGCTTGACTGCAAGATCAAAAGATGTAGCTCCTCCCGGAATCCTATAAAGGCAGGTGTCCCTCTATGATTCTCCCAGTGGTTAAAAAGCAGTAAACAAAAAGAGGACAGGCCGGGAGGCCAAGAAACCATGTTATTTCACATAGCTTCAGCTTGTACTCTCTCTAACAAGACATAAGGATACAAGTCCAATGAATAAAAAATGGTAATCACCATAACAGGCCAACAAGAGATAATGAACAAAGGGCGGGGTGGGACGACCTGGACTGGATATAATCAAAAACAATTCTACAAGTGAGTTTCACAGAATTTAATTTTTCCCTATATCCAGTCCAGGTCGTCCCAGTGATGACATGTGGGACATCCAAAAGCAGTGTCCATTTGGGCGGGATCCCCAGTGCGGAACAGCATGTAGTTCATTTCATTACCGCCTGAAGCACCTTTCGGACAAAAACAGCGTCAGCTGAGGCCCTAACATCCACCTTGTAAAACTTTGTAAAAGTATGAACTGAAGACCATGTGGCGGCCTTACAAACCTGTTTAACCGATGCCTGGTGCTGAAAATCCCAAGAGGCACCAATAGCTCTGGTAGAATGAGCCGTGATCCGAAAAGGGGGTTCCTTCCCCTTGGCAGAATATGCTTGCACCACCGCCTGTCTGATCCACTTACTGATAGTGGACTTGGCTGGTGGCAAACCTTTCCTAGAGCCTTATGTTAGGACAAAGAGCAAATCCGATTTCCTGAAGGATTCAGTCGCAGCCAGGTAATACTTTATGGCTCTGACCACATCCAAGGCTTGGAGGGTCCTTTCCTTGGAATTAGTTGGTGCTGGACACAAGGAAGGTAAGACAACTTCCTCATTAAGGTGAAAGGGAGAAATGACCTTAGGCAAAAAATCAGGTTTAAAGCGAAAAACCACCTTATCCCTATGCCAATCAAAATAGGGAGGTTTCATACAAAGTGCGGCCAGCTCTGATACACGACGCACCGAGGTGATCGCTACCAAAAAGGCCACTTTGAGAGTCAAGATAGGTAAGGCAGCATCGCACAATGGTTTGAAGGGAGGACCCTGAAAAGCAGACAGAACTAAATTAAAGTCCCACACCGGTAATACTGACATACACTGTGGCCGGACATGGGAGACTCCCTGGAAAAAGGTCTTGATCAACCTATGGTTGGCAATGGATCTCTGGAAGAAGATGGCTAGAGCCGAGACCTGGCCCTTGAGGGTGCTCAGCTGGAGACCCAAGTCTAAGCCGTGTTGCAAAAACTCCAGCATCCTAGAAATAGAAAATGTGCGGCAAGGGAGACTCTTGGACTCACACCAAGCAATATAAGCGTGCCAAACTCTGTAGTATATCATGGAGGAAGACTTCTTCTGTGCCTGAATCATGATATGTACAACCGTGGCCAACAGCCCCTTTTCCATCAGGATTGAGGTTTCAATAGCCAGGCCGTCAAAGCCAGCGTCCGTAAATTGGGTGCCGCAGCGACCCCTGAGTGAGAAGCCCTCACGTCGTCGGGCATGATGTAGCGATCTACTGACATCTGAAGAGAGGAGAGGCCCATCAGACTCCTAAAACAGCAAGATGCATGATAATAAGCAATATGATTGTTCAAAAGAGGGAATCGCGACACCGACAATGGCCTCAGAAGATGGGATCCAGACAGCAGCAGCAGCAGTGGAGCAGACAGGGACAGAGCGCAGCAGCCGCGCCGCGATGATGCGGAACGCGAGGGAGGTAAGAATGAAAGGCTCCAGGGGCCAGCAGAGCCAGCAAGGAGCAGTGCAAAGTCGAAAACACAGCACACATACAATAAAGCTGGTTGGCAGGGAGGGACATACAGGCATCTTATAGCCCTAGCTAGTGGTCCCCCCCCCCCCCCGTTAGGCTCACCATAAGCCTATGGCCGGCTACCCTTTAAACAGGGTCTGCGGCCCAGAGCCTAGCTCTGCCGAACGCCTAACCCCGGCGTTCACCCTACCGTCATGATCCCGAAGCAACCAGCAGCTGGGAAGCAGGAGTGTATCTGACGGGATCAGCGGAGATAGTGCTCGCAGAGGCCGACGGGCTAGGAGGGCCCGCTCTGCTGCCAGACATCCAAGAGAGAGTATCCAACGATCTTCTGCAGTCAAGACTGCAAGATGAACTCCGGGAGAATCATAGAGGGACACCTGCCTTTTAAGGGGCCGGGAGGAGCTACATCTTTTGATCTTGCAGTCAAGCGCCCCCTAGGGGAGGAATGCCCACATGTGATCACTGGGACGACCTGGACTGAATATAGGGAAAATACTTATTTTCTAACATACGAAAAAAAATAAAAAAATAAAATGGACCTGTAGCCAGTATAGTTACATTTCTGGTGATGGGTCCACTTTTGCTTCTTGTCCCTGGGGTAACCCAGTTTGCAGGGGCATATCTAAAGGGGTGCAGGGAGGGAGGGAGCCCCATCATTGATGCTCCTCCACTTTATTTATCATATTTGTGCTCACTTGGAATCATTTAGAGAAAGGAAGCACAATTGGGCTCTGCTGTTTCAGTCTTTAGTTGTCTAGTTGCATCCAACTAAGTAAAAAGACAAAAAAATGTTACTGTATGAGTTATGAAAGGGCCCCATTTAATGTTCACACCAGGGCTCCATCACACTTTTTCCATGTAACAAAAGTAGGAAACATTTTACACCAGTTTACACTGTAGTTAAAAATGTAATTGACTTTCATTGTCTTTCTAGCTAGTAATTCAGTAACAGTGATATTGTTGTTTTCTTTCAGCTGAAGTGCATTTTTTTCGTACCAGGAGATTTTGTTTCAACTGTTACTGAATTGAGGTTAGTGTGTCTGTTGTAGTTACGATAGGCCATGCCCTCATGCTTCTCCTGGTATCGGCAAAACTGAATAGCAGCTGGAGATGCGAACTTTTGAAAAATTCGATTCAGCTGATTCGCCGGGAAAAATTGGGAGCCCATATATTGCCTGAAAAACACATTGTAGTTGGCAGCAGCATAGGGAGCTCATATATTGCCTGAAAGACACACCCAGGAGTTGGCGGCAGCAGCAGCAACATTAGGAGCCCAAATATTGCCTGAAAAACACATTGGAGTTGGCTGCAGCATTAGGAGCTCATATATTGCTTGAAAGACACACCCAGGAGTTGGCAGCAGCAGCAGCATAGGGAGCTCATATATTGCCTGAAAGACACACATTGGAGTTGGCAGCAGCATTAGGAGCCCATATATTGCCTGAAAAACACATTAGAGTTGGCAGCAGCATTAGGAGCCCATATATTGCCTGAAAGACACACCCAGGACTTGGCAGCAGCATAGGGAGCTCATGTATTGCCTGAAAAACACATTGGAGTTGGCAGCAGCATTAGGAGCCCATATATTGCCTGAATTACACACATTGGAGTTGGCAGCAGCATTAGGAGCCCATAAATTGCCTGAAAGACACACCCAGGAGTTGGCAGCAGCAGCAGCATAGGGAGCTCATATATTGCCTGAAAGACACACATTGGAGTTGGCAGCAGCATTAGGAGCCCATATATTGCCTGAAAAACACATTGGAGTTGGCAGCAGCATTAGGAGCCCATATATTGCCTGAAAGACACACCCAGGAGTTGGCAGCAGCAGCAGCATAGGGAGCTCATATATTGCCTGAAAGACACATTCTGGACTTGGCAGCAGCATAGGGAGCACATATATTGCATGAAAAACACACCCAGGAGTTGGCAGCAGCATAGGGAGCTCATATATTGCCTGAAAAACACACTGGAGTTGGCAGCAGCATTAGGAGCCCATATATTGCCCGAAAGACACACATTGGAGTTGGCAGCAGCATTAGGAGCCCAAAAATTGCCTGAAAGACACACCCAGGAGTTGGCAGCAGCAGCATAGGGAGCTCATATATTGCCTGAAATACACACCCAGGATTTGGCAGCAGCATTAGGAGCCCATGTATTGCCTGAAAAACACATTGGAGTTGGCAGCAGCATTAGAAGCCCTTATATTGCCTGAAAGACACACCCAGGAGTTGGCAGCAGCAGCAGCAGCATTGGGAGCCCATATATTGCCTGAAAGACACACTCTGGACTTGGCAGCAGCATAGGGAGCACATATATTGCCTGAAAAACACACCCAGGATTTGGCAGCAGCATAGGGAGCTCATATATCGCCTGAAAAACACGTTGGCAGCAGCATTAGGAGCCCATATATTGCCTGAAAGACACACCCAGAAGTTGGCAGCAGCATAGGGAGCCCATATATTGCATGAAAAACACACCCAGGAGTTGGCAGCAGCATAGGGAGCTCATATATTGCCTGAAAAACACAATGCAGTTGGCAGCAGTATTAGGAGCCCATATATTGCCTGAAAGACACACATTGGAGTTGGCAGCAGCATTAGGAGCCCATATATTGCCTTAAAAACACAATGCAGTTGGCAGCAGTATTAGGAGCCCATATATTGCCTGAAAGACACACATTGGAGTTGGCAGCAGCATTAGGAGCCTATAAATTGCCTGAAAAACACACCCAGGAGTTGGCAGCAGCAGCAGCAGCATAGGGAGCTCATATATTGCCTGAAAGACACACCCAGGATTTGGCAGCAGCATTAGGAGCCCATATATTGCCTGAAAAACACATTGGAGTTGGCAGCAGCATTAGGAGCCCATATATTGCCTGAAAGACACACCCAGGAGTTGGCAGCAGCAGCAGCATAGGGAGCTCATATATTGCCTGAAAGACACACATTGGAGTTGGCAGCAGCATTTGGAGCCCATATATTGCCTGGAAAACACATTGGAGTTGGCAGCAGCATTAGGAGCCCATATATTGCCTGAAAGACACATTCTGGACTTGGCAGCAGCATAGGGAGCACATATATTGCATGAAAAACACACCCAGGAGTTGGCAGCAGCATAGGGAGCTCATATATTGCCTGAAAAACACATTAGAGTTGGCAGCAGCATTAGGAGCCCATATATTGCCCGAAAGACACACATTGCAGTTGGCAGCAGCATTAGGAGCCCAAAAATTGCCTGAAATACACACCCAGGAGTTGGCAGCAGCAGCATAGGGAGCTCATATATTGTCTGAAATACACACCCAGGATTTGGCAGCAGCATTAGGAGCCCATGTATTGCCTGAAAAACACATTGGAATTGGCAGCAGCATTAGGAGCCCAATAATTGACTGAAAGACACACCCAGGAGTTGGCAGCAGCAGCATAGGGAGCTCATATATTACCTGAAATACACACCCAGGATATGGCAGCAGCATTAGGAGCCCATGTATTGCCTGAAAAACACATTGGAGTTGGCAGCAGCATTACGAGCCCATATATTGCCTGAAAGACACACTCTGGACTTGGCAGCAGCATAGGGAGCACATATATTGCATGAAAAACACACCCAGGAGTTGGCAGCAGCATAGGGAGCTCATATATTGCCTGAAAAACACATTGGAGTTGGCAGCAGCATCAGGAGCCCATATATTGCCCGAAAGACACACATTGGAGTTGGCCGCAGCATTAGGAGCCCAAAAATTGCCTGAAAGACACACCCAGGAGTTGGCAGCAGCAGCATAGGGAGCTCATATATTGCCTGAAATACACACCCAGGATTTGGCAGCAGCATTAGGAGTCCATGTATTGCCTGAAAAACACATTGGAGTTGGCAGCAGCATTAGAAGCCCTTATATTGCCTGAAAGACACACCCAGGAGTTGGCAGCAGCAGCAGCATTGGGAGCCCATATATTGCCTGAAAGACACACTCTGGACTTGGCAGCAGCATAGGGAGCACATATATTGCCTGAAAAACACACCCAGGAGTTGGCAGCAGCATAGGGAGCTCATATATTGCCTGAAAAACACATTGGAGTTGGCAGCAGCATTAGGAGCCCATATATTGCCTGAAAGACACACCCAGAAGTTGGCAGCAGCATAGGGAGCCCATATATTGCATGAAAAACACACCCAGGAGTTGGCAGCAGCATAGGGAGCTCATATATTGCCTGAAAAACACAATGCAGTTGGCAGCAGTATTAGGAGCCCATATATTGCCTGAAAGACACACATTGGAGTTGGCAGCAGCATTAGGAGCCCATATATTGCCTTAAAAACACACCCAGAAGTTGGCAGCAGCATAGGGAGCACATATATTGCATGAAAAACACACCCAGGAGTTGGCAGCAGCATAGGGAGCTCATATATTGCCTGAAAAACACAATGCAGTTGGCAGCAGTATTAGGAGCCCATATATTGCCTGAAAGACACACATTGGAGTTGGCAGCAGCATTAGGAGCCTATAAATTGCCTGAAAAACACACCCAGGAGTTGGCAGCAGCAGCAGCAGCATAGGGAGCTCATATATTGCCTGAAAGACACACCCAGGATTTGGCAGCAGCATTAGGAGCCCATATATTGCCTGAAAAACACATTGGAGTTGGCAGCAGCATTAGGAGCCCATATATTGCCTGAAAGACACACCCAGGAGTTGGCAGCAGCAGCAGCATAGGGAGCTCATATATTGCCTGAAAGACACACATTGGAGTTGGCAGCAGCATTTGGAGCCTATATATTGCCTGGAAAACACATTGGAGTTGGCAGCAGCATTAGGAGCCCAAATATTGCCTGAAAGACACATTCTGGACTTGGCAGCAGCATAGGGAGCACATATATTGCATGAAAAACACACCCAGGAGTTGGCAGCAGCATAGGGAGCTCATATATGGCCTGAAAAACACATTAGAGTTGGCAGCAGCATTAGGAGCCCATATATTGCCCGAAAGACACACATTGCAGTTGGCAGCAGCATTAGGAGCCCAAAAATTGCCTGAAAGACACACCCAGGAGTTGGCAGCAGCAGCATAGGGAGCTCATATATTGTCTGAAATACACACCCAGGATTTGGCAGCAGCATTAGGAGCCCATGTATTGCCTGAAAAACACATTGGAGTTGGCAGCAGCATTAGGAGCCCAATAATTGACTGAAAGACACACCCAGGAGTTGGCAGCAGCAGCATAGGGAGCTCATATATTACCTGAAATACACACCCAGGATTTGGCAGCAGCATTAGGAGCCCATGTATTGCCTGAAAAACACATTGGAGATGGCAGCAGCATTAGGAGCCCATATATTGCCTGAAAGACACACTCTGGACTTGGCAGCAGCATAGGGAGCACATATATTGCCTGAAAAACACACCCAGGAGTTGGCAGCAGCATAGGGAGCTCATATATTGCCTGTAAAATACATTGGAGTTGGCAGCAGCATTAGGAGCCCATATATTGCCTGAAAGACACACCCAGAAGTTGGCAGCAGCATAGGGAGCACATATATTACATGAAAAACACACACAGGAGTTGGCAGCAGCATAGGGAGCTCACATATTGCCTGAAAAACACAATGCAGTTGGCAGCAGTATTAGGAGCCCATATATTGCCTGAAAGACACACATTGGAGTTGGCAGCAGCATTAGGAGCCTATAAATTGCCTGAAAGACACAACCAGGATTTGGCAGCAGCATTAGGAGCCCATATATTGCCTGAAAAACAAATTGGAGTTGGCAGCAGCATTAGGAGCCCTTATATTGCCTGAAAGACACACCCAGGAGTTGGCAGCAGCAGCAGCATTAAGAGCCCATATATTGCCTGAAAGACACACTCTGGACTTGGCAGCAGCATAGGGAGCACAAATAATGCCTGAAAAACACACCCAGGAGTTGGCAGCAGCATAGGGAGCTCATATATTGCCTGAAATACACACATTGGAGTTGACAGCAGCATTAGGAGTCCATATATTGCCTGAAAGACACACCCAGGAGTTGGCAGCAGCATAGGGAGCCCATATATTGCCTGAAAAACACATTGGAGTTGGCAGCAGCATAGGGAGCTCATATATGGCCTGAAAGACACACCCAGGAGTTGGCAGCAGCAGAAGGAGCTCATATATTGCCTGAAAGACACACCCAGGAGTTGCCAGCAGCAGCATTAGGAGTCCAGATATTGCCTAAAAGACACACCCAGGAGTTGGCAGCAGCATAGGGAGCCCATATATTGCCTGAAAAACACATTGGAGTTGGCAGCAGCATAGTGAGCTCATATATTGCCTGAAAGACACACTCAGGAGTTGGCAGCAGCATATGGAGCTCATATATTGCCTGAAAGACACACATTGGAGTTGGCAGCAGCATTAGGAGCCCATAAATTGCCTGAAAGACACACCCAGGAGTTGGCAGCAGCAGCATAGGGAGCTCATATATAGCCTGAAAGACACACCCAGGATCTGTTAGCAGCATTAGGAGCCCATATATTGCCTGAAAAACACATTGGAGTTGGCAGCAGCATTAGGAGCCCATATATTACCTGTCTCCATCTCCACTGCAAACTGCCACGGTGTGTCTGGGTCCTCTGTCTCGCCTTCCTCACAACCCTCTAGCTCCACTGGCTGCTCCTGCTCCTCCTCTCCTGTCAGATGACTAGATAAACCACCCATTTCGCCAAAACTAAACTGCGCTTCACTGTGCTGCTCCTCCTCCTTCTCAGCTCCCACAGGGTTTATGTGGCCTTGAAATGTATGCGACATGTCTCCAGTGCCCTGACCAGCCATGGTTTCCAACATGTCTTGTATTACATGAAGCAGCGGAATCATGTCGTTCATGCCGTAATCTTGGCGACTGGCAAATAAAGTGGCTTCCTCAAAGGGCTGAGCAAATGGCGGGTGTCACGTATGAGCTGCCACTGGTTCACATTAAAGTCACACAGGGGAGTCCCCCTATCTGCTTGGATCATCAAGAAATCAGTGATTCTCTGTTCGTATAGTCGATCTAACATACGTAGGGTGGAATTCCAACGGGTGGGAACATCACAAATCAGACTATGTTGGGGGATACAGTTCTGACGCTGTAGCTCAAGAAGGCTGTGCTTGGCGGTGTAGGAGTGGCTGAAGTGCATACAAAGTTTTCTTCCCATTGTTAGGATGTCTTGCAGATGGGGGAAGACTTCAGAAAACGCTTGACAACTAGGTTGAACACGTGTGCCATACAGGACGTATGGCTCAGGCTTCCTTGTCTTAGCGCAGACAAGATGTTACTCCCATTGTCAGTCACCATGGTACCCATTTCCAATTTTCGCGGAGTAAGCCATGTTTTAATTTCTTGATGAATAAATTTCAGGAGCTCCTCCCCTGTGTGACTCCGTTCGCCAAGGCAAACCATGTGAAGCACAGCGTGACACCACCGTGTCCTGTACACATGGTAGGCTGAAGGGGCATTGAGAATTGACCATACAGTGGAGGCTGAGGAGATGGTGGAGGATGAAGAGGCAGAGTTGCCTGGGAGCGTGGAGGCCGAAGCGGTGTGACCTGTCCAAGTTGCTGTGCAGGAACCACATTCACCCAGTGGGCCGTAAAGGACATGTATTGTCCCTGACCGTAGTTACAGCTCCAGATGTCGGCGCTGCCATGCCCTTTGGTGCACACTGACAGGCTCAAGGACTGGCCCACCTTCTGCTCAACTAATTTGTGCAGGGCTGGTACTGCCTTCTTTGCAAAGAAATGACGGCTTGGGACTCTCCACCTCGGTTCGGCACAAGCCATCAGCTCTCTGAAAGGTGCAGAGTCCACCACCTGAAAAGGGAGGGACTGCAGCACTAGCAACTTGGACAAGAGCACATTTAGCTCCTGCGCCGTAGGATGAGTGGCGCATACTGTTGTCTCTTGGACATGGCTTTGCTGATGGATTGCTGGTGGGATGAGTGACTTTTAGTAGGAGGAGCAGCAGCATCTGGAGCGGAAGAGGATGGGTATGACGCACAGCTACCTTCGGCTGAGGTGCTGGAGCCTTGGCTGGGTGAAATTGGAAGCGGCATGACACTGGAGCAGGCTGGACCCCCACTTCGGAGCCTCGGTTCTCCCAGGCCGCTTTATGGTGACGCTGCATGTGTTGCCGCAAAGCCGTGGTACCAACATTGGGGCCCTGGCCACGCTTGACCTTCTGTCTACACATCTTGCATGTGGCCAGGTTACCCTCCTGCGGATGCTTGATGAAAAAGTGCCACACTGCCGAGTAGCTAATTTTCCCTCCAACAGTCCACATTAATTCACTGCTACTGCTGCCAACTCCAGGAACCCCTGCTCCACTACCTCCCAGGAAGGCAGCCTGCCGTGCAGCAGGTGGTCTACACTGGCCCCGGCCACGTTTGGCTCCAGACATCCCAATTCTGCCACCATGCTGACTGCCAACCCTACTGCCACCATGCTGACTGCCAACCCTACTGCCACCTTGCTGCCTCAGCTGCTGACTCTGGGGAAACCTGGGACCCTCTTCTCCTGATGATGATTAAGCCCCTTCTGCACCGGGCTCCCAAGTGCGATCGGCTTCATCATCATCATCATCGAGCTGTGCCTGCATGTCACTGATGTCCTCCTCGGTTTCCACAAGAGCGTGTGCTGCAGGAGACGGAATGCTCACCACACCACCTCCCACGCCACTCTCCTCCTCAGTGTTTGTCTGCCTAGCAGAAGAAGCACATCGTCCTCACTAAATAGTGGAGCTGAACCCAAAGCATAAGATACGGCGGCTGGAGGGGGGTCATAGGACAGAGGCAATGGAAGGACAGGGGCTGCTCCCAGGCCATGCCAACTCAGGGTTGTGTCCGAGGAACCTACGGACTGTTGACTGGGGGTGTCAGATGTCACTTGTGATGAGGTCGATGACCGTGTCAACCAATCGATGACGGCAGATGCGTTGCTGGTCGAGACACGACCACTAGCAGATACCGGGAGATTAGGCCTCTTACCGTGACTCCTGCTGCCACTCGCCCCTAGTCTGCTGTGACCTCTGCCTGATGAATCTAGGCCTCTCCTCGGTGCACATCCTGGCACATCTCTGCCTGACATTTTTACTGTGTTTAGGAGGGGAAAACAATATACTACAATACACCTACAATAGTATTTTTGTAACAGCAGGTGTGTAGAAAAGTTAGATAAAAATAGGCAGACACTGTAGCTAAAAGCTAATGCAAAAAGACACTGTCAGATGGTCTTACACAGGATGCACCTGGTCAGAGTTAAATGCACCACAGGCAGTTTTAAAACGTGGTTTTTGTTCAAATGTAAAAAAGGTAAAGATGCAGGTACTATTAAAAGCTAAGTGCTAGTATTCGGGATGCCCCCCCCCCCCCCCCCCCGGTGAAAGGCAATGGATGCTTTAAACTTTAAAACCAGACGTGTTTTATACAAAAGGCAAAAGGTTAGTAGGCAGGTACTCTTAAAGGATAAGTTCTAGCATCTACAATGGCCCCCGGTGAAAGGCAATGGGTGCTTTTAACATGTAAACCAGACGTGATTTATACAAAAGGCAAAAGGTTAGTAGGCAGGTACTCTTAAAAGATAAGTGCTAGCACTGACAATGGCTCCCGGTGAAAGGCAATGGGTGCTTTAAACTTGTAAACCAGACTTTTTTATACAAAAGGTTAGGAGGCAGGTACTCTTAAAGGATAAGTGCTAGCACTGACAATGGCCCCCGGTGAAAGGCAATGGGTGCTTTAAACATGTAAACCAGACTTTTTTATACAAAAGGCAAAAGGTTAGGAGGCAGGTACTCTTAAAGATAAGTGCTAGCACTGACAATGGCCCCCGGTGAAAGGCAATGGGTGCTTTAAACATGTAAACCAGACTTTTTTATACAAAAGGCAAAAGGTTAGGAGGCAGTTACTCTAAAAGGTAAGTGTTAGCACTGACAATGGCCCCCGGTGAAAGGCAATGGGTGCTTTAAACTTGTAAACCAGACTTGTTTTATACAAAAGGCAAAAGGTTAGTAGGCAGGTACTCTTAAAAGATAAGTGCTAGCACTGACAATGGCCCCCGGTGAAAGGCAATGGGTGCTTTAAACATGTAAACCAGACTTTTTATACAAAAGGCAAAAGGTTAGGAGGGAGGTACTCTTAAAGGATAAGTGTTAGCACTGACAATGGCTACCGGTGAAAGGCAATGGGTGCTTTAAACTTTAAAACCAGACGTGTTTTATACAAAAGGCAAAAGGTTAGTAGGCATGTACTCTTAAAAGATAACTGCTAGCACTGACGATGGCCCCCGGTGAAAGGCAATGGGTGCTTTAAACATGTAAACAAGACTTGTTTTATGCAAAAGGCAAAAGGTTAGTAGGCAGGTACTCTTAAAGGATAAGTGCTAGCACTGACAATGGCCCCCGGTGAAAGGCAATGGGTGCTTTAAACATGTAAACCAGACTTTTTTATACAAAAGGCAAAAGGTTAGGAGGCAGGTACTCTTAAAAGATAAGTGCTAGCACTGACAATGGCCCCTGGTGAAAGGCAATGGGTGCTTTAAACTTGTAAACCAGACTTGTTTTATACAAAAGGCAAAAGGTTAGTAGGCAGGTACTCTTAAAAGATAAGTGCTAGCACTGACAATGGCCCCCGTTGAAAGACAATGGGTGCTTTTAACTTGTAAACCAGACTTTTATATACAAAAGGCAAAAGGTTAGGAGGCAGGTACTCTTAAAGATAAGTGCTAGCACTGACAATGGCCCCCGGTGAAAGGCAATGGGTGCTTTAAACATGTAAACCAGACTTTTTTATACAAAAGGCAAAAGGTTAGGAGGCAGGTACTCTAAAAGATAAGTGCTAGCACTGACAATGGCCCCCGGTGAAAGGCAATGGGTGCTTTAAACTTGTAAACCAGACTTGTTTTATACAAAAGGCAAAAGGTTAGTAGGCAGGTACTCTTAAAGGATAAGTGCTAGCACTGACAATGGCCCCCGGTGAAAGGCAATGGGTGCTTTAAACATGTAAACCAGACTTTTTTATACAAAAGGCAAAAGGTTAGGAGGCAGGTACTCTTAAAAGATAAGTGCTAGCACTGACAATGGCCCCAGGTGAAAGGCAATGGGTGCTTTAAACTTGTAAACCAGACTTGTTTTATACAAAAGGCAAAAGGTTAGGAGGCAGGTACTCTTAAAAGATAAGTGCTAGCACTGACAATGGCCCCCGTTGAAAGACAATGGGTGCTTTTAACTTGTAAACCAGACTTTTTTATACAAAAGGTTAGTAGGCAGGTACTCTTAAAGGATAAGTGCTAGCACTGACAATGGCCCCCGGTGAAAGGCAATGGGTGCTTTAAACATGTAAACCAGACTTTTTTATACAAAGGCAAAAGGTTAGGAGGCAGGTACTCTTAAAAGATAAGTGCTAGCACTGACAATGGCCCCCGGTGAAAGGCAATGGGTGCTTTAAACTTGTAAACCAGACTTGTTTTATACAAAAGGCAAAAGGTTAGTAGGCAGGTACTCTTAAAAGATAAGTGCTAGCACTGACAATGGCCCCCGGTGAAAGGCAATGGGTGCTTTAACCCTTTAAACGCCAGCCACGTAAAATTTACGTGGCTGCCTCTCCTGCAGTTAACTGCCAGCCACGTAAATTTTACGTGCCTGACTTTCCCCACTAATAGTAAAAAAAGTTTTTAAAAAAGTCACTTACCTGACCCCTCGTTTGATTCAGCCGGGTCTCCTCTTCAAAATGGTGGTCTCCGATCGTTCACCGGACCTCCTCTGGCTGCAGGGGAGGGCCCGGAATAGGGTGCTCCCCCCCCCATTTCAGCTGCCTCCGGCTTTTCCTGTAAAATAAAAAAAAAAAAAAAATGACATTTACTTACCTCTGTGTGCGCTGGCTCCCGCCGACCCTCCTCTTCACCTGGGGGGCCTCCGATCCCCCCCCAGGTCATTCCGATCTTCAGGAGAGAGCCTGGAAGGCTCTCTCCCCTCTCCTGTTCCGATGGCGGCCGCCATCTTGACGCTAAGCCTCTTTTGGGGGCGGGGCTAATGACGTCAGTCCGGGCCGTCGTCCCCGCTGACATCATTCCCAGTCCCGATCACCGGCTACAGCTCTGTTAGCTGTCAGATGCCGGTGATCGGTGCCCTGGAAGGAGGTGACAGGAGATCCTCTGATCTCCTGCCTCCTCCTTCTCTGGATGCCGATCACCGGCATCTGACAGCAGATCAGCGAGGGACACAGGAGCTGACGATCGAAGGTGAGTAAAGAGTAAATTTTTTTTTTTTTTTTTAATAAATAAAAATTTTGTGCCCGTGTTTTTTTTTTCTGTTAACCCTTTGTGAACTGGTAAGGGGTCCATGAGACCCCTGTACCAGTTCACAAGGCTGGGGTCTGGCAAGTCACCTGCCCTAGCGGGTGACTTGCCATTAACCCCTGCACCCCCAATTACCTGCCTCCCCAAAGCCCAGGGGGGGGCAGAAGAGCCCGGGCCCACATAGGCTATGTGGGCTCGTAGGCTGCAGGGTGGGGGGGCCACAAAAGCTGGCCCCCCCACTCTGTGCCTACAAGCCCCCATAGCTGGTCCCGGGCTGGTTATGACGGGTAGGGGGGACCCTACGTCATTTTTTTTTTTAATTTTAAGGGTTAGGGTTAGCCTAACCCTAACCCTAACCCTTAAAATTCAAAAAAAAAATGAGGTCCCCCACCCTGTGAGGGGGGACCCTATGTCATTTTTTTTTTTTAATTTTAAGGGTTAGGGTTAGGGTTAGGCTAACCCTAACCCTTAAAATTCCAAAAAAAAATGAGGGTCCCTACGTGATTTTTAAAAAAATGTTTAACGGTTAGGGTTAGCTTAACCCTAACCCTTAAAATTCCCCTCAAAAATGGGGTCCCCCCTACTTTTTTTTTTTTTTTTTAAAACCCAGGCTGATCGGCCCGGATCAGATCCCTCCCTGCGGGGCATCCGAAATCGGGATGCCCCACTGTGTGAAACCCCCCAGGACGCCCCAATCGCCTTACCTTATCCCTGTTCCAACGGTGCATGCGCGGGCCGCATCTCGCGCTTCTCTCTATCAGGGCGCGCACACGTTCCGGTCGTTTGTGAATCGTCGACGCGGGCACGCTCCCTGTTAGAGGGAAGCGCGAGATGCGGCTGCCAGCGCGCTCAGAGCCGCTGTGGTTGTCCGTCCCTTGTCCGTGCATACCACAGCGGCTCTGAGCGCTCTGATTGGACGAACGCTCACGCATGCGCCGTAGGAGCGGGCTGAGGTGAGTTTTTTATACCTTTCTCGGGGGTTTTACGCAGCGGGGCACCCCCGCGGAAGTGGATCAAAACCCAGGATAGTAAAAATCCTGGGTGTTGGTCCACTTTACGGGTTAGGGTTAGGCTAACCCTAACCCTTAGAATTCCCCCCAAAAATGGGGTCCCCCCACCCCCTGGGATTAAAAAGAAAAAATTAAAAAAAATTAAAATTTTAAAGAATTAAAATTAAAAAGAAAATGACATAGGGACCCCCTCCCAGGGGGGGCCCACTATTTTTTTAATTTTTGGGGTTAGGCTTAGCCAAAAATTCTCAAAAAAAATTGGGGTCCTCCCCCGGGAGGGGGTCCCTATGTCATTTTAAATTAACCCCTTATGTTTATAGTGTGGATAGTAGTATTTTATTTGTAAATGTTATAAAATGCTCTTTTCAGTTTGGGGGGTCTCCTGGGCAAGAATGAGGGGCTATTGATACATATGTGGTACCGTTGTAATCGGGAGAAATGGGGCTATCACATGCAATATGGTTTTTATTACTAAAAAATGTTTTATTTAAAATAAAGGAGACAATTGTTTAAAAAATATTATTTTATTTATTTTTTTGTTTTCTTTACGCAAAAATATTTAAAAAACAGTAGAAAAATTACAAACAAGACATTTAATGTTAAAGCCTAAATTCTGCTGCAAAAAAATATATATATATTTTCCAAGAAATTCCGACAAAAATCACGGTTAAACATGCCGCAAAATGGGGAAAAATGACCAACTGAGGGCGACAAAAGTTCAAGTAGGCTGGCAATTAAAAGGGTTAATAGTACCTATGCATGTTGGGTATTGTTCTGCTCGGGGGACCTTGCGCTTTCAGATTTAGCTTGTTTTTTCTTATTTGCATATTGATATTTTAGGAAAAGGTGTTTTTTATTCTGCTTTTTTATAATTTTTTTTGTGAAACCCTGTGCAACCTAAGAATTCTTCAAGGGATTACTTCCAGAAAGATGAGCCCACGACAACAAGCTGGGTACGCTTAGAAAGCTTAAAATGTGTACTTTCAGGGAATATATGGTTTATGGGGGATATTCTAAATGTAAAGGGTTGTTTTGGTAGAAAAAGCACAAGGTGCGCACTTTGTATGCAGAGCTGAAATTTTGAAGTAAAATTACCGTTACGCACATGCTTTACTTTGGTGTGTTTGGCAACTCTTCCCTTGACAGTAGCTATGCATGCTGGGTATTGTTCTGTTCGGGGCATGTTGCTTTTTCAGATTTTCAGTTTTTTTCTTGTTTGCATATAGGTTTTTTTAGGAAAATGTGGTTTTGATTCTGCTTTTTTATACATTTTTAGAGAAACCCTGTGCAACCAAAGAATATATTGAGGGATTACTTCCAGAAAACTGCACCCATGTCAACAAGCCTGGTACGCCTAGAAAGCCTGAGATGTGTACTTCCAGAGAATCTATAGTTTGTTGGGGGTATTTCAAATGTAAAGGGTTGTTTTTCTTGAAAAACTGCAAGGTGCGCTTAGCACGTAGCATAGTTGTATTTTATCTGAAAATCTCCTAAAGAGTTGTTTCAGTTTGGGGGAGTCTCCTGGGCAGGAAAGGGTGTCTACCTATACATATGTGGTATCACTGTAACCGGGAGAAATTGGGGTTTCACGTGCAATAAGATTTTATTGACAAACTTACATTTTTTATTACAAAAAACACTACAAATTGTAAAAAATTGTTTTTTGGGGGTTTTTTTGCACATATTTCATCCAAAAATATTGAGAATACACCTAAAAAATGACAAACAAGACATTTCATGTTAAAGCTTAGACTCTGCTGAAAAAAACAATATATCACTTTTCTGGGAAATCCCTGGAAATCCCTTCAAAAATCACAGTTGAACAAGGGGAGCGCAAAATAGTGCAAAATGGTCTGGCAACAAAGGGTGACAAAATCTCAAGGTAGGCTGGCGGTTAAAGGGTTAAACATCTAAACCAGACTTTTTTATACAAAAGGCAAAAGGTTAGGAGGCAGGTACTCTTAAAGGATAAGTGTTAGCACTGACAATGGCCCCCGGTTAAAGGCAATGGGTGCTTTAAACATGTAAACCAGACTTTTTTTTATACAAAAGGCAAAAGGTTAGGAGGCAGGTACTCTTAAAAGATAAGTGCTAGCACTGACAATGGCCCCCGGTGAAAGGCAATGGGTGCTTTAAACTTTAAAACCAGACGTGTTTTATACAAAAGGCAAAAGGTTAGTAGGCAGGTACTCTTAAAAGATAAGTGCTAGCACTGACAATGGCCCCCGGTGAAAGGCAATGGGTGCTTTAAACTTGTAAACCAGACTTGTTTTATACAAAAGGCAAAAGGTTAGTAGGCAGGTACTCTTAAAAGACACGTGCTAGTATTTGGGATGCCCCCTTCTCACGTACAGAGGTGGCCTCCTTTGATTGTGGAAAAGTGACTTTGCTTATAAAATGCAAGCAGTTATTAGACAGGTAGTCTTCAAATATTTATGCTAGTGTTTGGGATACCCCCTCCTCACATACAGAGCAGGCCTCCCTTGATTGTGGAAAGATGACTTTGCTTATAAAATGCAAGCAGCTATTAGACAGGTAGTCTTGAAATATTTATGCTAGTGTTTGGGATGCCCCCTCCTCACATACAGAGCAGGCCTCCCTTGATTGTGGAAAAGTGACTTTGCTTATAAAATGCAAGCAGTTATTAGACAGGTAGTCTTCAAATATTTATGCTAGTGTTTGGGATACCCCCTCCTCACATACAGAGCAGGCCTCCCTTGATTGTGGAAAGATGACTTTGCTTATAAAATGCAAGCAGCTATTAGACAGGTAGTCTTGAAATATTTATGCTAGTGTTTGGGATGCCCCCTCCTCACATACAGAGCAGGCCTCCCTTGATTGTGGAAAAGTGAGGTTAATTATAAAATGCAAGCAGTTATTAGACTGGTAGTCTTGAAATATTTATGCTAGTGTTTGGGATGACCCCTGCTCACATGCAAAGGAGGCCTCCCTTGATTGTGGAAAAGTGACGTTAATTACAAAATGCAAGCAGTTATTACACAGGTCTTGAAATATTAATGCAAGCACGCTTTTTAAAGAATGACACCAGGTAAAGGAAAAGCGAAATAGGCAGGAGTGTTATTAACACTAAATAGGTTTGAAAGCTAATGCAAACAGTTTAAACTGTCCCTGTCTTTATCTGTCACTGTCACAGGCTCTCTCCTTCTCTATCTGTCCCGCGCTTCTTCTGTTCCATCTATCTATCTATCTATCTATCTATCTCTCGCTCTCTCCCTGCCTGATCTGCTCTGGCCGCAATACAGTGTCAGAATGATCTTCCGCAAGATGGCCGCTGTTTATATGGGGCTGTGACATCATCGGTAAGCCTGTCTGCTGATAGGTAGCATGTGACACCTACCCAGCATTTCTTGCCCCATGGGACATGTCCTGACATGTGGATCCAGCATTTTAGATGGACTGTATAGCAGTAAATGGCGTTTTTAGGAAGCGATTTGAGCGATCGAATCGCAGCGATATTCGGAATCGTAACAAATCGAATATTTCATGAAATTCGTAACGAATTTGGGTTCGTCAGAATCGATTCGCTCATCTCTAATAGCAGCCTATACTTAAATGCCAGGCTATTGAATTTCAACACAATAGCCAGATATCTTCACCAGTTTCACATATCTAAGTATGTTAAGAAATGGGAAACAGTAAGCGCTGCTACATTTTTACAATCAATTGGGTTCCAATGTGAGAGTTCCTACATGGGGTTTCATGGATTTCACCTTTGGAAATGAATATAAAACCCAGTTTTTGGCATGGTACTATAAGCCACGCTACCTTCATCAAGTGGAAAGAATTGCCTAAAGACAGGTCTCTTAAAGGAGCACTATAGCAAAATATGGTCCAATGATAAAAATCCATACAAATATGCTAGGTGCCAGGAGAAGTCACTTAAACACCCGGCCTTAAGAAATATCCAGCCAGGCGTGTTTTTTTTTTATTTTAATGATACACTAAACCTGTCACCCCTTGATTTTATTCCTACGAGGGGTAAAATACAAGCTTGGAGGGAGTATTATTCAGTTTAGGTGTATAAATGACCCCTTCTCTCATTAGCCGATGTGTTTACATGGCTTTTTAATATTACACAATTTGCAATGGTGCTCCTTTGAAGAGGAAACATACTTCTGCAGATGTGTGTGACCGAGCCCCCTGTTTTTAACCTAGTTTAGAGACAGATTGTAGGCTGGTCAGCAAGCTAACTGGTTTGAGTGCTGTGGCCCCTTTAAGACTTTTGTATTCTAATTGCCCTGCTAATGTGCACCTCCCTGGTTAGTTATAAAATGGTCTGAGCGGCTGCCACCCCCCTTTTGTTTCTTTTGAATTTGTGCAAGCACATGGAGTGTGGGGTCTAGGCTGTATTGCAAGGTCTTTGACCCTTCCACCCCATGGCTTGCACTTGAGGTTTAGGGCAACCTCAGGTAAGCCTGCTCCCAATTTATCTATTGCATTGTATGTCCCAAATGGGGCTCTTAGAGACTAGAATTAGTACTAGAGTTAGGACTGCACCTCACAGGGGCACCTTGGCGCTGGTGGTGCAGCTTAAGCATACTTCTGCAGATGTGTGTGACCGAGCCCCCTGTTTTTAACCTAGTTTAGAGACAGATTGTAGGCTGGTCAGCAAGCTAACTGGTTTGAGTGCTGTGGCCCCTTTAAGACTTTTGTATTCTAATTGCCCTGCTAATGTGCACCTCCCTGGTTAGTTATAAAATGGTCTGAGCGGCTGCCACCCCCCTTTTGCTCCTTTGAAGAGGACCAAAACCCATTAAACTTGTGAAATACATATGGTCAAAGCCCCTGCTGATACTGTCTTCTTAGGGTGTAAAACTAGAATTGGATATTTACGCTGTTCATGTTCGCTGAATCATCCTGGAACACTGTTTTTTTGCTGTCTCTCTCTGTAAGATGGCAGGCAATCATGGCAGATAACCTCACTCACAACAATGGCAACAAATAGAGGAGGCAGAGCTTCAGCTACAGCTAAAACAGGCGGCATTATCTGGGATTAGAGTGAAGCAGGTCTAAGGAGTTGAGCAACCAACCTACCTTGGTACTAACCTATTCCAAGCAATTTGTGGCAGTTAAGAGAATTGTTACCAATAAGAAATGACCCAAGCTTAGCTGAGGCAAGCACCTACTCTCGCAAATAAACTTTCACCATCACTAATACTCAAGGTTAAAACACTGAAACCTGTTTGAGGAGTAAGGTTATGTCTAGATGTGGAGGAAGTTCCTACTGTAAACTGGTGAGGAAAAACCAACCATTTATGTAAAATTTTACCCTTTTTGGAAATAATTTATTTTACCCTGTTTGCTGCAGCCTTTTCCATGCGTTTAAGCAATTTGTTTTGGAATTGCAAATGTTTTGGATTTTTGGTAAGCTGTAAACTTCAAACTTCAACTTACCGTATGTGGCTAACTGCTGTTAGCAACCCCAATCTCTGACAACATATAAGTATTTTAAACTCCTGTGATGATCGAATTGATTTGAAACACACCTTATTTTATCTCATACGCTACTCTAACATTTTCATGAGATATCTAAAAAAAAAGTTAACTAAATCAAGGGCTAGGTGTAATGATTAGCTCTGGATTTGGGTTCTGAAAATATCCAACCTGTTTATACAGCAGGTGAAATAAATATTGAACCAATTTACCAAGTAAATATGTTGCTAAAGGTGCTATTAACATGAATTACCAGGTTATTATGCTTATTGAAATATTTCAAAACACCTGCTGTATGGAGAAACAAGTCGCATACATAGCTCAGGTGTGATTTAGGCCCTTTCTTACACGCAGACACTCTTCAAATCCTGAAGGCCCTGTGGCCTCCTTCTAAGAACAGTGAGCTTTAGCTCCTTCTTAAGTTTCAGGGTAGGTGATTGGCTGTGCCATTCTGTCAGCTTTATTTTCTTTCTTTGAAATGTTCACCCTTGTTTCATCTTCATCATCCTGGTCGATAGCAGCACATTTTTATTAAAAATGTCTTAGCAAATTTTTCCATTCATCCTTCCTCCAATTTTTTGAAGCCTGCCAGTGCTATATGCTGATAAAACTCCCAGACCATTATGAGCCCACCTCCAAACTTCACTGTTGGTATGGTATTTTTTGGGTGATCGGGTGATTCGCAGTGCCTTCTAAAATCCGAACATGGTGTTTATTATGGCATTCAAAGAGTTCAGTTTTGGTCTTATCTGACCAGACTATTTTCTCTCAGCATTTCAAAGGCTTCACTAAATGTTATTAAAATGTTATTAAACAAACTTTAAACAGAATTTAACATTTTTAACACTTTTGTTAAAATAAGGTTGCGAACTTGTTTTACCCATCATGAGATGTTTCTTGTGTGGCATCTTGATAATGAGACACCTTTTCATAGGTCATCAGCTGAACTATTAATTATTAATTATTATTAATTATATTAATTTGAACTGGTGGCAAAAGTGGCAGGATTGCTAATTACATATGGATTTTGGCTGGTCTCATGCCTTTCCATGGCTTTTTGCACATCTCTTTCTTCATATGTTCACTTTTTCTCATTATTACACATAACTTAATTTATGGGCATCTATGTTTTGATTTCTTTGCATGTGGGGATTGGAGGAGTTGTTACTGACATCTGGTAAACATTTAATTTCAATAGCACCTTTAGAAATATCTTTATTTAGAAAACTGGTGACATGTTCAATACTTATTTCACCCACTACATTTGTGACTAACCAAATGTAAAGAGGGCATTTGCTTGCATCTGTCAAGCCCACCTTTGCTGCAATTCATCTAACTTCTCACCTACCTCTCCATGTGTTTAGAGGCCCTGTTCATTTTGTTTGGTTGTTTGAAAAAAAAACTGCTAGGCCCACATTTGGATGGAATTTAATTAACCTCCAACCTCCTATGCATGTGTTCAGCTTCCTGTTTTGGTTGTATGGACTTTGCTTTATTGTTTGAATAAAATTAATTACTTATAGGCCAGTTTCTGAATGGCATTCCTCAAACTACCTACAGTATCTCACGTGTATGTGTGTGTGTGCGCGTTTTATGGTGCTATTTATTTTGGCTTGAGTATTCAAAGAAAATGTCCATGAGCACCAACATGACTACCCACTACCCTATCCCTTGAACAGACCCTCTGGCCCAGAGGACAAAACAGCTGCTTCACCCTGCTCCATCCCTCACTGCTTCAGCTGCCATCTCCTCCACCTCCCTCATGGTAATACAAAACACGCACTTAGCTACTGCCAGTAAAAAAGGGAAACATATTGGCTAGACACTGTAGCAAGGCCATGGGGCTTTTGTGTCTTCAACAATGATACGTTTCTGAGGCAGAAGCCAGAAGCAAAGGCTGCAGCTCCAGCCAACAACACACTGGCTGCTATTACTTTAGCCAATCACATTAGCCTCCACTCAAACTTTAGGAGTACCCCTGTTCAGCAGCCAGCCTTTATCCCATAGGTTTGGGAGCATAAGATAGATACCACCCCATTCACTCACAAGCACAAAGCCTTAAAGGGGTTTTTCACGCAAAAGGTTAACAGAAACATAAACAGCAACTTACCTTGCCAATCATTCATCCAGGGCTGTGCCTTCTCTCAGCTCGGCACCCTGAATGAGGAAATATTCTTCCTCTTCTTCCCCTCTAGCACCACTCTGCCAATGTGGACCACCAATACTAGCCTGAGAAGCTAGTCCAGGTCATGCCCCACTCTGTATAGATACCTTTAATGGCACGCTTAGAACTGCCATTCAAGCCCAGTAAATCCTTCCTTCCTCTTCCCCACCCAGCCCTCTCTTGCTCCCAGCGCTGCCCAACCTATTATGTTACTATGCAGCATCAAAGCTCCAAGGACCACGCCCACATGTTTCAGAAGAGAAATCATGAGGTAAAACTGTATACATTGATATTTCCGCCATTTCCTCTTTAATTCCTCTTTAATCTTCCTTTTAAAAATGAAAAACAGTTTAGGACAGTGTTAAACATAACCCAATGCAATGGTCTAACCCCTGACATAAGACATCCGAGTGCAAAAAAAAATCTGCTTCTGCCCTGCACCAGCAGGTGATCATACGTTCCCTTCCTCCCCAGCAAACAAAGGGTTAACCCGCCTCTTCCTTCTCCCTTCCTCCACAAAACTGAAGGGGTTAACCTGCCTCTCCTTGCTGCCTGTGAATTATTAAACTGAAGATTACCAGGCAACTACCAGGGTAAAGAAGACAACATGTGTCCTAGCGGAAGAAAATCATTTCTATTCTACTTTGACAGGAGCAATTCATATTGTTAAAAAAATTAGTTTTCGATGCGATGCAGTAGCACTTTTTTCCCATTGATTTGTAACAGTTTTGCTATGAGTGTTATATATTTTTAATTTTGACAGGATCAGCAGATTTTTAAATGAAAACAATTGTGCTGTTATTTCAGAATTAGAAGACATCTCTCCTCTTTATTGTTCTCAACAGCCTAATGAATGCCAACTGTATGAGGCTTTCTCTGAGGTCATTGCTATGTATAAGTAATGCAGTGAAAACCAGAGGGAATTGGAGAAATGCAAATTCATCAAGAAATAAAGTTTTGTAACAATACCATTTCGAAAGGAATATGTAAATCTTTGAAAATATTAGCTAAATACTAAATCTTTGGATGTTAATGTGCCCCTATCTAGTGAGACAGAGTATGTATAGATATGAATACATAATCACAAACAAAATGACAACAGGGCTAATGTATTACAATGATAATGAACACTACTGTCCATTCAGCATCATGCAAGTACACATCTTTTCTGCAGGAAAATTTGTTTTTCAAACTCACACACACTCAGACGATTCAACAGGCACCTTATTCTTGGTGTGCCACACACCCCGCTTCACCTTTAATATTCTTCACGATTGGGTCACTCACCACCAGGTGACGCCGTTGCAGAGAGGAAGCCCTGCAACGAGCCCCCCTCCGGGCCCACACACACCTGGCACCTCCCATCCATCACCAGTGTTTTTCTCTCTGCATGACGACAAGACAGAAGAATGAAGTCTCCTGCTTGCAGGTAGCCGGGGTCTTACCCCGGCACCCCCTTTGGTCTATTTCTGCCCGGTTTTTGATTGTTTGTTACCTTTGCGGTTAAACGGAAGCCTCCCAGCCTAGGCTGCTCACTTGGCAATTGGTAGATGGCACTATAGGTGCCTAGGAGCTTATCTCCTCCGCTCGACCCCCTGTTTTGGGGGCAATGCGGCTATCCGGCATGGTGATCCGGATGTGGGATGCCCCTGTCCCGAGGTTCCCCTTTGCCCCTTGCTCTCCCGTTAAGGTCCCTTCTCCCTTCACTATGGGGGGGGGGGGGTAGAGGGATGTGTATTTGTATGTTTATTTTACTGTATGTTTATTTTCATGCGTTTAACTTATGTTTCACTTATCAGGCGGCACCACAAGCAAGGGTGCGCTTGGCCTGACTGTTTCCTCCTTATATTGCATGTGTGCCCTCTGGCAGTTCTGCCTTTTGTGCTGGCCTGCATGGCAGAGTTTGGGTCAGCTTTAGGGCGGCCGGGGTGGGCCGCGCTGTGCGGGCTTGTTTTGAGGCTGTTTGCGTCCTTTCCACAGGTGTTACAGCTCCCCTCCCCCCTTGTCTCCTCTTTTAATTGGCACCGCCGTTAGGCGGGCCGCGTTGTCAGCACCATTGCAGCACAGGCTGCCTAGTTAGCTTTTGTCTCCCCCCACCCCCCTCCATCTACTGAGGGCGTTGCGCGCCCTCCTGTATTGCGGCAGCGCCGTTTTGGCGGGCCGCACTGTTTGAATTTTGAGGGGGGGCTGGGCCGGGTTGACGTCAGAGGGGGGCGTGGTTAAGGCAGCGGCGTCACGGCTCCAGCCGCACTTCCTTCCCTTCGTTAGGTAGACAGGTGCGGGGCTCTCGGCCGCACGTGTGCTTTACCTCCACGGCCGCTATTTGCCGCTATTTTGCCACTATTTGCCACTACGGCCGCTTCTGTCGCTACTGACGCTACTGACGCTACTACCGCTTCTGCCGCTACTGCCGCTATTGCCACCGTTGCGGCTACTGCTGCTACTGCCAATACTGACATTACTGCTGGTCGGGTGCCTTGGCTTTTTAGCTTCACTTGGGCAGGTAAGCGGCCTCACCTCGCATTATTATTATGACTGATTTTTATTTAAAAAAAAAAAAAAAAAAAACTATGTATATTAGAAGAGGAGGAAAAACAGAGGACAAGTTTTTCTTTTGCCTCTTTAAAGCACTCTGGTGCTGTGCATTATCATGTGTTACTTGTTGCATGAATGTTGTATTGCATGCTGCCATTTGTTTTCTGGGGGTCTTACTGTTGGTTTTTCTTCCCCCACAGATCCTGGGATTCCCTCAATAAAGTGGCCTCCCTGTTCTATTTTACCTGACTAGTCCTTTTTCTCTAAATTGGGACATATTTATATATTTATATATATATATATATATATATATATATATATATATATATATTAAAAAAAATATATATTTATACAATTATTTTAAGGGGATCTTTATTATAAATTAAATCCTCCCTCCCGGGACATTAACATAAAGGGGCATCCCGGGTGGCTTATGCCTTAAAAAGGGTTTTGCGAATACCATAAATCACCATATGGAGGCTTCCGATAATACCGGAAATGGTTCTTCTGGGCCATCTAGGGTGTGTGGAGGCTGTGGGACTCCGCTCCCAGGCGATGATGTTATGCATTCCTTGTGCAAGGCAGAATATTGCACGTCAGTCCGTCACTCCGGCTGCTGGCTCTTCGCAACTTCCATCATCCCCTACCCCTCCCTCACTGTTCCGGACCCCGTGTGACATTGTCAAAGGTGGGGATTCGCAATCCGAGGTGTCTGCACGTTTATCCAACCTCGAGAAGATAATTTCCGTTAAAGCAGGGTTGGAGGCCACTGCGAAACGGAAGCACCTTTCTCCTGTACCTCCGGCTTCACAGGATGAGGTATGTGAGCCTGTGGATTGGTCCGATTGCTCCCTGGACGAGGAGGGAGAATTCCTGGTGGAGTCAGATGAGCCTGCAGATCAGCTTGAGGTTGATGCTATTGGCGATTGGAGGGGTTTCCCTTGACACCCCCTCCATTCTGGCTCAAATGTTTGAAATTTTGAATTTAGATCCGCCTGAGGCTGTCACCCTGCCAAAGGGTCAGTTGTTAATGTGCCTCAGCCGCGTTCGGTTTTTCCCAGACAACACTTTGAGAGGGTTGTGCTTAAGGAATGGGAACATCCCACGCGGTTATCTGGAATTCCTTCCAGTTGGGAGAAACGTTATCCTTTTCCGCCAGAATTGGTGAAGCCTTGGTCAGTCCCTCCTGACGTCGATACCCCTGTGCTAGGGCTCTCCAGCACGGCTATGGTGCAGTCTTCTGAGACCACTGCCCTTAAGGATGGTGAGGATCGTCGGATTGACCGGTATGCTCGCCATGGTTTTATTAGTGCTGGCTCAACGATGCGCCCGGTGTGTGCTTCGGCGCTTCTTCTGTTGGCGGTTAGATCTGTTATTCAGGATCTGTGTGTGGATCTTGATCCCACTTGTAAGGAGTTTACTGCTCTCAAGCAGTGTGAGTCTTTTGTTTCCTATGTTCTGTCCGCTCAGGATGATGCGCTGGCTATGAGTAGCAGAACAGCGGCAATGCTGGTGGCTATTTCGTCAGTGTGGCTGGGCCAGTGGTCGGCGGACTTAGCTTCTAAAAAGGTGCTCACAGCTCTCCCCTTTTTGGGCTTGTGGCTGTTTGGTGATAAAATTGATTACGTTGCAAAGGGTGGTAAAATGCCGCAACGCAAGAGGCCTCGTTGTCCCTTTCGGGGGGCAAGTACTGTTAGGCCCTCCTTTCGGGGATTCAGAGCAGGTAGGGGGGCTTCCTTTCCCGCTACCAGAGGTGCAGGTTGGACTCGGGGGAGGGGCCGTGGCCGTCCCACTCAGTCCTGGGGCACCAAGCCCAAGCCTGCTGGTAAGCCCGCTCTGCAATGAGGGGCTGCCCTCACCTGTGCGGGTGGGGGGACGATTGCGACACTTCTCCCAGGTTTGGGACCAGGAGGTTCCGGACAGATGGATCCGGGAGGTGGTGTCGTCCGGTTACAAACTGGAATTCGAGTCTCGCCCTCCTTCACGTTTCTTTCGGTCTCGGGTGCCCATCGATCCTTTGGCCGCACAGGGGCTCCTGGCGTCGGTAAAGAATCTGTTAGAAATGGCGGTCATCCGGCCGGTACCGCGCTTAGAGATGGGCCTCAGTTTCTACTCCAATCTTTTCGCAGTCCCCAAAAAGGACGGGTCGGTTCGTCCTGTCCTGGACCTGAAATTACTGAACAAGTTCATCCGTTTTCGGAAGTTTCGCATGGAAACTTTGCGTACGGCCATCGGTTCCCTTCGGCAGGGGGACTTCATGACGTCCATAGACATCAAGGATGCTTATCTTCTTGTTCCCATCTGCCACGCTCATCGTTTTCTTCATTTCGTGATGAAAGATCAGCATTTTCAATTCGTGGCACTTCCGTTTGGCCTTACCTCGGCTCCAAGAGTATTCACCAAGGTGCTGGCAGGGGTGATGGCCATTTTCAGATCTCGGGGCATTCGTGTCGTACCTTATTTGGACGACCTTCTTATCATGGCTCCGTCACTCAATCAATCGGAGACAGACACCAAGATGGTGGTCTCCACGCTGGAAAGCTTTGGTTGGGTGATCAACTTCTCCATGTCCTCCCTCGCTCCGGCCAGGGTGGTGTCATTTCTGGGGATGCAGTTGGACTCTCATCAACACAGAGTGTTTCTCCCCCAGTCCAAAATTCATCTGATTCAGGAGTTGGCTCGGGTCCTACTTTCCAATCCTCGGCCGTCCATCCGTCTGGGGATGAGGCTGGTAGGGTTGATGGTTGCCTCCTTCGAGGCAGTTCCTTTTGCTCAATTTCACACGAGGACGCTTCAGCTTTATCTGTTGGTGTCTTGGGACCGGCAGCCTCGGTCGCTGGATCAGCCCTTCCAGTTGTCCTCCCGGGTCCGGCAGTCCCTCCAGTGGTGGTTGGTCTCGACCAATCTTGTGAAGGGCAGGTCTTTCCTGACCCCTCTTTGGGAAATTGTCACCACGCACACCAGTCTTTCGGGATGGGGCGGATTCTGGAAGGAGCTTCAGTTCCAGGGGCAGTGGGGACCTCAAGAGGCCCACTTACCCATCAATGTTCTAGAACTGAGAGCCATCCGTCGGGTTCTTGCTCTCCTGACTCAACACGTTCTGGGCCTTCCGGTCCAGGTGCGTTCAGACAATCGAACGGCGGTTGCGTACATCAATCATCAAGGAGGGACTCGCAGCCTGAGTGCTCTCAGAGAGGTGTCCCTGATCCTGACCTGGGCAGAGGCCCATGTTCCTTGTCTCTCGGCGGTATACATTCCAGGAGTGGAGAACCAGGAAGCGGACCGGTTGAGCAGGGGCTCTCCCCGTCTGGGA
Organism: Gastrophryne carolinensis; assembly: GCA_027917425.1. NCBI lineage: Eukaryota > Metazoa > Chordata > Amphibia > Anura > Microhylidae > Gastrophryne > Gastrophryne carolinensis. The sequence continues at coordinate 221,982,947 of CM051239.1, read as the reverse complement.
GAATGGGCTCTCCATCCTCAGGTTTTTCGCTCACTGTGTCTCCGATGGGGGACACCGGAGGTGGACCTGTTTGCCTCTCGTTACAATCACAGGCTCCCGAACTTCGTGTCGCTCTCCCAGGATCCTCTGGCTCTGGCAGTGGACGCCATGTCCCTGAGCTGGGGGGATCTGGGGTTTCTATACCTGTTTCCTCCGATACCCATGCTGGGCAGGGTGGTTCGGAAGTTGGCTCTGGAAAGGGTGTCCGCCGTTCTCGTGGCCCCAAGGTGGCCAAGGCGAGTGTGGTTCGCAGACATTGTTCGGCTGGCAGTGGACCAGTTCGTTCTGCATCTTCGGCCCGATCTGCTCACTCAGGGTCGGTTGTGTTACCCCAATTTACCAGCGCTGGGTTTGACGGCCTGGCTGCTGAAACCTCCATCTTGAAGGAGGAGGGTCTTTCTGACTCAGTCGTTAAGACTCTGATCAGTGCCCGGAAGAGGTCTTCTTCTATCATCTACTATAGGACTTGGAAAGCCTATATCGCTTGGTGTGAGATGAGATCTTTTCCTCGTAGGGTCTTTTCGGTCTCCAGGATTCTGGAGTTTTTACAATCTGGCCTAGACTCTGGTCTTCAGCTAAGTACGTTGAAAGGGCAAGTTTCTGCCTTATCTATCTTTTTTCAGAAGCGTTTTGCGCTTCATCCTTTAGTTAAAACTTTTTTCCAGGGGGTTACGCATGTGCGGCCCCCCAGGAAACCATTACTCCCTGTTTGGGATTTGAATTTGGTTCTTTCTGCTCTTCAGGCTCCTCCTTTTGAGCCTTTGCAAGATATTGCTTTGTCTACCCTGACTCAGAAGATTGTCTTCTTGGTAGCTATCACTTCGGTCCGGCGTGTCTCGGAGTTGGCGGCCTTATCTATCTCTACTTTGAGAGGCATCAGGATAAAGTGGTCTTTCGGTTCAAACCAGACTTTCTTCCTAAGGTTGTTTCTGCTTTTCATTTTGAATCAGGGTATTGTTCTTCCCTCCTTGTGTCCTAATCCTAAGAATGACAAAGAGAGGGTTTTGCATTGTTTAGATGTAGTACGCTGCGTTAAGTACTACTTGATTATCACATCTCCTTTTCGTAAGATGGATGCCTTTTTTGTTGTGCCCTGTGGGCCTAACAAGGGTTTGGCACCAGCCAAATCTTCTATTAGCAAATGGATACGTCAGGCCGTTATTGCGGCCTATGCTGCTAAGGGGAAAGTTCCCCCTTTTCGTATCACTGCTCATTCTACTCGCGCCGTTGGAGCGTCTTGGGCTTTTCAGCACCAAGCTTCTGTTGAACAAGTTTGTAAGGCCGCCACTTGGTCTTCTGTTCATACTTTTTACAAAGTTGATGTGCGAGCCTCAGCGGATGCTGTTTTTGGCCGCAAAGTGCTGCAGACTGCAGTCATTTAAGTTATGCTTCACCTTGCCTTTGGATACCCATCCCTTGTGGACACTGCTTTTGGATGTCCCAATCGTGAAGAATATTAAAGGTGAAGCGGGGTGTGTGGCACAACAAGAATAATACCATTTTGTGAGTATGGCAAATATACAGGAAGGGACACTCTGGTATGTCCCATACATTAGCCCCAAAAGTAATCTGCACTCACCCTCAAATAAATAAATCAATGTATACCGATTATGTGGAAAATTATGAAAAGAGCTATTTTATTGAAATTGCAATAGTGATAACAATGACCACATATGGGCAAAACATATTAAAAAACATTTACAAGACGCATTAAAAAGACTGGGTGTGGGGGCTTGGGTAGGCTAATGCTTAATAATGAAAGTAATAATAAATGCCACACACAGAAGGGGGCATAACCTGCATACTCATTGGTACCAAACCAGCGCGCGTCCGCCAAGCCAGAAGGTGATGAGGTGCAAGTGCTGAATAGAGAGCTAAGAAAAGTGGAAAGTGGAAAAACGTGAGAAAGGTGCTGGAATATGTGAATAAGTGACAAATAAGAAAAGGTGAGTAGAAAAACTAATCAGTGAGTGAATGAGAATGGCAAGGCAAAACGAACGCCGGCTGGCAGACCCAATGATGAGAAATGCAACAGTCTGAATACAGTGTAACACAGTCAATAGTAATAAAGAAGGTTAAATTGATACATCACCGTAGCACAGCATGGCCTACCGATCACCCCCAAGCACACCAAGGTGAAAACCGCCGACGCGCTGCGTGGATTCACCACTTCTCCTGGACGGGACCCCGTCCAGGAGAAGTGGTGAATCCACGCAGCGCGTCGGCGGTTTTCACCTTGGTGTGCTTGGGGGTGATCGGTAGGCCATGCTGTGCTACGGTGATGTATCAATTTAACCTTCTTTATTACTATTGACTGTGTTACACTGTATTCAGACTGTTGCATTTCTCATCATTGGGTCTGCCAGCCGGCGTTCGTTTTGCCTTGCCATTCTCATTCACTCACTGATTAGTTTTTCTACTCACCTTTTCTTATTTGTCACTTATTCACATATTCCAGCACCTTTCTCACGTTTTTCCACTTTCCACTTTTCTTAGCTCTCTATTCAGCACTTGCACCTCATCACCTTCTGGCTTGGCGGACGCGCGCTGGTTTGGTACCAATGAGTATGCAGGTTATGCCCCCTTTTGTGTGTGGCATTTATTATTACTTTCATTATTAAGCATTAGCCTACCCAAGCCCCCACACCCAGTCTTTTTAATGCGTCTTGTAAATGTTTTTTAATATGTTTTGCCCATATGTGGTCATTGTTATCACTATTGCAATTTCAATAAAATAGCTCTTTTCATAATTTTCCACATAATCGGTATACATTGATTTATTTATTTGAGGGTGAGTGCAGATTACTTTTGGGGCTAATGTATGGGACATACCAGAGTGTCCCTTCCTGTATATTTGCCATTGTCTATTCATATACATGCACCCAAACTCTCTGGCACCCCCTCTCTTTCTGTGATCTAGCCATATAACTGGCTGTGCTTATCCTCTTGCTTTGTGATTTTGATGTACCATTTTGTGAGTACTCACCTGAAAAATGGATATTGTTGGTGTGCCACACACCCCGCTTCACTCCCACCCTTTTCGGTATTCCGAATCCTTTATATGGTGAAGCTTTTATTTATTTTGAGGTTACCGTTAAATTACTGGTACCTTGTCTTTCTGCTTTTTAATACACTGGTGATGGATGGGAGGTGCCAGGTGTGTGTGGGCCCGGAGAGGGGCTCGTTGCAGGGCTTCCTCTCTGCAACCGCGTCACCTGGCGGTGAGTGACCCAATCGTGAAGAATATTAAAGGTGAAGCAGGGTGTGTGGCACACCAACAATATCCATTTTTCAGGTGAGTACTCACAAAATGGTATTTTTCAGCTTTTCACCATGTGGAAATGTGGAAAATTCAGTTAAAAAGTTAAAACTCGCGAGAGAGGTGATACATTTTGGATAGAAACATTTGTTATGCAATCTTTTCTCACCTGCTCAAAGCAGGGGAGAAAGGTTGGCTTCACTAACTGACATGTTTTTATTTCAAAGAAAATGTGGGTGTGTTTTAAATTTAAAATATTAAACATAAAGTGGACCAAAACCCAGGATTTTGGTCCTTTCCCCCAGGGCACCCCGATTGAGTGTGTGAAACCCCCCAGATCGCAGATGCCAACTCACCTCTTCCCGGTCCTACGGCGCATGCACGCCCACTTGTCCAATCAGCGCGTTCGAAGCTGATGTCACGTCGTCTAAGTCTTCATTTTAGGCCAGCGGCTCTGAGCGTGGTGGGGCCGCACCCCCCACTTCCCTCTAACAGGAAGCGTGCCCGCGTCGGCCATTCACAAATGCCTGGCGCGGGCACATGCCCTGTTAGAGGGATAGCGGGGATGCGCCTCTGGCTTGCCTGGCGTTGGACCAGGAAACAAAGTAAGTGTGTGGGCCGACCTGGGGGGTTTCATACAGCGGGGTATACAGTGGGGAATCAATCGGCATGGGTTTTGGTCCACTTTAAAGACAATTATTATCTTGTCTTTATTTTTCCCTACTTATGATTGAGTAAGGTGTCCAAGACACCTATACCAGTTCAAACTGCAGGGGGAAGGCATGTCATCTGCCCCACATCTTCGCAGGTGGCTTGTTGACCCCCTGCCACATTACCAACACCCAAATGGGCAGGGGGTGAGGAAGAGCCCAGTGCCCCACAGAATGCGCAATGGACCTGTGCCAGACAGCCCCTATGCTTGTTGTACTGAGCTGGTAAGCTGTTTGGGCGCCTATACTTACTTTCTTTGATTTTTTGGGGTGGGATATTACAAAGGAAAAAAGCATACCCCTCCCCCTCAAAGCATACCAGCCCGGAATACAAAGCATAAGGGCCGGTAATCTCAGGGTTTAAGGCCCAAACTGCTGGCCCCTGGTCCTAGTTATTACAACCCTTATGCCCTGTGGCACAGGTCCAATACTGAGGAGGACTGGGCTCTTCACCACCCCCTGCCCATTGGGAGTGTGGGTAATGTGGGGGAGTCAGCAAGCCTGGGATATCAGACAGGTGGCTTGCAGTCCCCCTGCCCTTTGAAGGAAGGGAGAATTCTGTTTCTGACATGCCTTCTGGCATGCACGTCTGCTGAATCATGCGAGAAAGTTATTACTCTCCCACAGAACTGAGCCCTTGTTGAATCTACCCATATAATATACTTTACAATATGCCAAGCAGTAGCTGCAAAAGATTTCATTTGCATGACTGGTGCTCTAAAGTGTTATTAATCTGCTTTCAGAGAATCAGTCAAGCAGCATTGTATGTGACAAACAATAGATGTCATATGACCCTGACTTTGTCCAAGTTTGTTTTAACAAATGTTTATTTTAAACATAAATAGTTTATTTCACATCTCTTTTGAACCAGCCCTCCACTGTGTCCAGGAAGGGGGGGGGGCAATGGCTATTACTGGCCACATTCAATGCCATTTTAACATCTCTTTCAAGTCATCTTAAAGAGAACCTAAAGTAGAAATTAGGTCCAAATTGGGCATCCCAATTTGGTATACCTTGCTCCCTAACTAGCCACTAGCTGCTACCCACAGGGCTACAGTGATCCCTAAAGGGTTATTATTAAGGGAGCAAAGTTAATCTATTACTTTAGAACCACATTAATAACATTTCATTGCTCCAATTACCTCATAGGTCCAAGCAACTGCAATCAACATCTTACTTCCATGAGGTTATTGAGTGAATGCTCTTCATGTGAAACACAGGAAACTGAATGGTGCTACACTCAACAGTATTTATTTCTGGAGATCCCTGTATAACATAATATTATGAATTGATAATGCCAATTAGATGAGCAGAAAAATGTCTTCAAGAAAAATATAGCAAGTTTGTTTCTTGATTTATTACTAAAAAATACAGTTTTGTGAGTACTCACCTTTAAAACGGGCATTATGAGTGTGCCATACACTCCACTTCGATCTTCATGACATGTGGGTAATCTCCAGTAGAGGGCGAACTTCTGCAGAGATGAATATGCAAAAAAGAAAGCCCCTCCCGGTCCATATATACCTGGGACCTCCAACCAATTTCCCAGTGTAAAAAAGCAGTAAGGGGACTAGGAAGAACCAATTATAACCTTATCAAAACCAATGGTTCACCATATAAAAGCCCCAGAATACCTGAAAAGTGGAGTGTATGGCACACTGATAATACCCGTTTTAAAGGTGAGTACTCACAAAACGGTATTATTCTAAGTGTGCCATACACTCCACTTCGATCTTAATGACATGTGGGACATCCAATAGCAGTGTCCGTCATGGGTGGGAACCATAAACAGTAAAGAATGTACCAACTCAAGCCACTGCAGCTTGCAGAACCTTGCGTCCAAAAACAGCATCCGCTGAAGCCTGCACATCAACCTTGTAAAACTTGGAATGAACGGAAGACCAAGTAGCAGCCTTACAAACTTGTTCAACAGAAGCCTGGTGCTAAAAAGCCCAGGACGCACCAACCGCACGAGTAGAGTGCGCAGTGACCTTAAAAGGGGGAGTCCTCCCCTTAGCAGAATAAGCCAAATGTCCAAATCCATTTGCTAATCGTAGACTTAGCAGGCGCCAAACCTTTCCTGGGCCCGCAGGGCACCACGAAAAAAGTGTCCGTCTTGCGGAAGAAAGAAGTAGTCACCAAATAGCACTTCACACAGTGAACAACATCCAAATTATGCAGAACCCTCTCCTTGTCATTGTTAGGCTTAGGACACAAGGAAGGGAGAACAATATCCTGATTGAGGTGGAAAGCAGACACCACCTTAGGAAGGAAATCCGGCTTAAAACGAAAAACCACCTTATCCTGGTGTCTCTCAAAGTAAGAGGCCCGAATCGACAGAGCCGCCAACTCAGAGACACGCCGAACAGAGGTAATAGCCACCAAGAAAGCAACCTTCTGAGTGAGAACCAAAAGAGCAATATCCTGTAACGGCTCAAAAGGAGGACCCTGCAGAGCCGAAAGAACCAAATTCAAATCCCAAACAGGAACCACAGCCTTCCGAGGGGGCCGTACATGCGCGACCCCTTGGAAAAAGGTCTTAACCAGCGGGTGTAAGGCAAAAGACCTCTGGAAGAAAACCGACAGAGCAGAAACCTGTCCTTTCAAAGTACTAAGCTGGAACCCAAGATCCAGATTATGCTGAAGAAACTCCAAAATCCTGGGTATCGAAAACACCCTGCAAGGCAAGGCCCTAGCCTCACACCAATCAATATAGGACCTCCAAGTCCTATAGTAAATGCCAGAAGAGGACCGCTTCCTAGCCCTAATCAAGGTCTGAACAACAGCCTCAGACAAACCTTCCTCTTTCAAAATGAAGGTTTCAGCAGCCAAGCCGTCAAAGCCAGCGTTTGTAAATTGGGGTAAAGTAGTTGACCCTGAGATAGCAGATCCGGCAACAAGGGAAGCCGGTACTGATCTACGGCCAGCCTTACAACGTCTGCGTACCAAACCCTTCTTGGCAACCTTGGAGCCACCAGAATTGCTGGTGCCCCTTCTAGAACCAGTTTGCAAACTACCTTGCCTAGCATGGAGACGGGCGGAAACAGGTACAGAAAACCCAGATCCTTCCAAGCAAGGGACAAGGCATCCACTGGCAGAGACAGAGGATCCTGAGAAAGAGACACAAAGGCCGGAAGTTTGTGATTGTGCCTCGAGGCAAAGAGATCCACCTCCGAAGTCCCCCACTTGCGGCAAAGATCCAGAAAATCCTCGGGGTTGAGAGACCACTCTCCTTGGCCAGAGGATCCCCTGCTCAGGGAATCCGCCTCTGTGTTCTCCACTCCCGAAATGTATACTGCCGAAATGCAAGGAACATTGCTCTCCGCCCAGTGCAGGATCAGAGAGACTTCCCTGAGGGCACTCCTGCTGCGAGTCCCTCCTTGGTGATTGATGTAAGCTACCGCCGTTCGGTTGTCTGAACGAACCTGAACCGGTAGACCCTGTAAATGTGAGGTCAGCTGAGCCAGAACCAGTTGGATGGCTCTGAGCTCCAAGACATTGATGGGGGTGTGAGCCTCCTGAGGACCCCACACCCCGCTGAACTGATGACTTTTCCAATAACCTCCCCAGCCCGACAGGCTGGCATCCGTGGTAACCGTCTCCCAACAAGGGACCAGAAAGGATCTGCCCTTCAACAGGTTGCTCTTCAGCCACCACCGAAGGGACTGCCGAACCCTGGGAGACATCCTGAAAGGTTGATCCAATGACTGCGGACACCTGTCCCAATGCGTCAATAGGTGAAGTTGAAGAGATCTCATGTTAAACTGTGCAAACGGTACCGCCTCGAAGGAGGATACCATCAAGCCCACCAGTTTCATCCCCTGTCGGATAGAGGGACAAGGATTGGCCAGAAGAAGGCGGATTAGACCCTGAATCCCCTGCACCTTGGTCTGGGGCAGAAACACTATGGCCAGACTGGTATCCAGATTCATGCCCAGAAATGAAATTACACGAGACGGGGAGAGAGAAGACTTGGTGCGGTTGATCACCCACCCGAACCTCTCCAGGGCCGACACCACCTGGTGGGTATCCAGCTCCGCCTGATGGAGGGAAGAAGCTGAGATCAACAGGTCGTCCAGATAAGGCACAATGCAAATGCCCTGAGCTCTGAGCAGAGCCATTATTCCCGCCAAGACCTTGGTGAAGACCCTCGGCGCCGAGGTCAGTCCGAAGGGAAGAGCTACAAACTGAAAATGTTGATCCTCCACCGCGGAGGAATCTCTGATGTGCCTGAAAAATCGGAACATGCAGATACGCATCCTTGATGTCTATGGATGTCATAAAATTCCCTTGGTGAAGGGAATTGATAGCCAAGAGCAGAGTCTCCATGCAGAACTTTTTGGCTCTGATAAACCTGTTGAGAACCTTGAGATCTAGAATGGGTCTCACCGAACCCTCCATTTTGGGAACCGTGAAAAGGTTGGAGTAGTAACCCCTGCCTCTCTCCGACAGAGGCACTGGGCATATAACCCCCATGTCCTGAAGGTTTTTCACTGCTAACAGGAGCCCCTGTGCAGCCTGAGGGTCCGAGGGCACCCGAGACCTTAAGAATCTTGGGGGCGGCCAGTACTCGAACTCCAGTTTGTACCCGGAGGAGACCACTTCCAGATCCAATTGTCTGTGACCTCCCGGGCCCAGACCTGGAAGAAGAGCCGCAGCCGTCCCCCCACCCTGGCGGGTGAGGGCGCCCCTTCATTGCTGAGCCAGTTTAACGGCAGGCTTGGGCTTGGAACCCCAGGCAGCCGCGGGATGTGCCCGACCTCTGCCCCTGTTCCAGGACGAGCCCCTGACACCCGAGAAGACCAAACCCCTAGCCGCTCTGGCCCCTCGAAAGGAAGGAGTGAACGGGCCAGCCCCCCGAAAGGGGCGGCGCTGTTTCTTCCGCTGAGGTAACTTACCTCCTTTAGCAACAGCATCCAATTTATCTCCAAACAGCCGCATACCCAAGAAGGGAAGAGCTGTGAGCGACTTCTTGGCTCCAACGTCCGCCGTCCACTGGCAGAGCCAGACCAATCTGCGCATACACACGACAATAGAATCTTCCATAGCAGCCATGACAAAATCCATGAACAATTCACATCTCTTAATGATAGTGAACTCAGCACAAGCTGGATCAAACTGAGCGTTATTCAGCCAGTCTCTGATAAGAGACCTGGTATGCACTAACAGGCCGCAGGGCTAGGTAAACCTGGAAAATTTTGTTAGGCTCAGGACTATAACCACACTGTTAAATTGGTATAAATTCTATCTCAATTTATTGAATACATTTAAATACATATATAAAAAACCAATTGTCCACAATCGTGGCCTTATTTACAATCAATGATATTGTTGCATACATCACAATATATATGACATAAAAACCTGTCCTTCCTTGTTACATAAGAAGCTCTCATGAGTATAAAATACAATGTATCATCAGTTTTTCAATGGGGCAGACATGTATCATGTTTCGCCTTACATGGCTTCCTCAATGCCCTATGTGTGTAACAAGACAGACAGACATTCTATATTGTTAGTGAGTTGGTTAGTATCAATTAGTCAGTATCAATAACTTTTTACTGTGTTCATTTAGGAATTCAATAAAAAACATGACAATACCTGATTCTGATGTTTTCACAAGTAGTAATAATATCTCACATGTAGATTGCATATTTCACAAGGCGAACCGGTGGTGTGCGCTCTCCTGTTTGTACAATCCCATGCCAATTAATATTTAGAAGCACACTGCATTATCTATTATTATTATTTAAGATAACCTCATGGTTATTCTTGGGTTAAAGCAAATTCCTATATAGGTACCTGACATGGTTGTAGTCATCTTTAAGCAGTTAGCCTATGGAGCCACAAAGGGCAATTTTCATTTCAGAAGAGGTCCCATGCCCCCGCAGTGATCTCTATACATTTAGGGAACAAAGAAAGGGAACTCATGCACATGTGCCTTTACAGCAGTTATAGTGGTCTAAATGAAATTAAATGATTTATAACTTGCCTGTATATTGAAGTCAAACCTCTTGCAGGGCAGTCGCGGTGGCAGGTAAGTCTTTGTAGCTGGGGCGGATGCAGGCATGCATGTATGCTCTTATAACCTATATCAGTGTTACTTTCGCGCGGCTGCCCCGCGTCCAAAACGTCCCTATTGTGCTCCAAATCCGCCCGATGGCTACTTACCTGGCAACGCGCCAGCGACGCTCATTTATGCGCTCCAGCCCTGTGAGGCGCAGCTACCTACACGTCCGGCTTCCGCCGGAAATGACGAGGCGCACAAACCTGTGGAGCGCATCAGCGTCAGAACCGGCATCCGCCGGAAGTGACGGAGTGCACCACCACACGTGGAGCGCATCATCGTCAAAGACCGGCATCCGCCGGAAGTGACGATGCGCACCACCCCATGGAGCGCGCCAACGTCAGAAACCGGCTTTAGCCGGAAGTGGGGGAAAGGCAGACGCCGCTGGTCCAGCTCCACAATAGGTACTAGGGTGCCATATTTCCGGAGACACGCCAATATGACGGGAATTGTACACCCAGCGGATAGCGGGACTCACTCAATTCGGCACCCACCCTCAATTGTAAAAATGCTGTTCATATAAAACATTGTCCTAGGGGAAGGCAAGGAGAAAAAAGATCAATTGCCATCTTGTCCCCACTTATAGAAGGAAAAACCCTTTCATAAATGATGACACTGTCTTAGAACTAATAATTTGTGGAGCCTGAACTGCCCTGCAAGGGATAAACGTTTTCCATTAAAGATTAGTCCGGCATTTAAAGCTTGATGTTGTTATATCCTGTGAGGATATCTATAACCTAATGTATGTTTATATAATTTCCATCTAGGCACTAAATAATGGCCTAATTGCGGTTCCATTTCTTGCACCTAAAGCAGCACTCCACCGATTCCCCTGAGTATACAAATCATCACTTTAACCAAATCGTTACCAATCATGAGTTTGTCATAGGTATAACATCAAAAATGAGGTCATGTCGAAGAAATCTTTACATCACATCTAATTATGGGGCTTTTATAAGATTTGTTCTACAATCTATTTGCGTGTTTATATCACATTGCGTCCCATAGATTTAAGGCATCGTGACCCATTATACCTGCCAAATGAGCCCAGTACAATTTGTCACTATTGACTGAAATAGAAAAAATTGCTAGGAATTGAGAGCAAGGAGAGTCTATGTTGTTAGAGATAAGAAGCAAAACTCAGGGTTTCATTAAGACCGGGATATCTAAATGCTCCCAGCCTGTAGATCCATCTAGTTTCAAGTTGGAGGGTTAGTTTCTCAATATTCCCCCCACGGATTGTTGGATGTAGTCTATCCAAGCCTTGCACCTGAAGGAAACTTGGATCCTTATTATGGTGTCTGAGAAAATGGCGGCCTATTGGAGTTTTATTAGAGCCTGTTCGTATATTATATTGGTGCTCATAGATTCTTTTCTTAGAGGGCGGTTAGTTTTTCCCACATAAAAACACCCACAGGTGCAACTTAGCAGGTAAATTACATTGACTGTATTACAATTTATAAAGTGTTGTATTTTATGTGTATTGCATCCCCCCATGGATATGGTTGGGCCCACTTTTACATATTTGCACATATTGCACCCCCCACACCTGTACATCCCCTTGGTTTTACAACAGACCGTTGTTCTATTCGGTTCGTAATGACTGTAAACAAGGGTATCCCTTAAGTTCTTTGACCTTCTGTATATGACCTTTGGTACTTTTGGTAGAAAAGTCTGAAGGTGTGGGTCATTTAGGAGAATTGGCCAACGAGTTTGTAATATCTGTCTAATACGGTCGTGGGCCCCCGTGTAGGTCATAATGAGGGCAGGTCAAGGAAGGACAGGTTTTTATGTCATATATATTGTGATGTATGCAACAATATCATTGATTGTAAATAAGGCCACGATTGTGGACAATTGGTTTTTTATATATGTATTTAAATGTATTCAATAAATTGAGATAGAATTTATACCAATTTAACGGTGTGGTTATAGTCCTGAGCCTAACAAAATTTTCCAGGTTTACCTAGCCTGGAACAAAGCCGTGTCTTATGTCAAGGGCCAGGCTTTGTACCAACCAACAATAGTACAACAGGGGTGAATTGGGGTTGCTTAACAGGAATCCACTAAGTGATTCCAAAGGAGGAGAAAATGCGTGGCATGCCATCTGATCAAGGTGCTTATCCTCGCCATCCTTAAGGGAAATGGCGTCAGGGGTGTTCAGCACAGAAGAGTTGGTCAAACCTAGAACTGGCACGTCGACCTCGGGAGGAGAAGAACAGCGCTTAACCGCCTCCACCGGGAAAGGATACTTCTTATCCCATCCCTGAGGAACACCAGGAAGCCGACTGGGCCTCTCGCATTCTCTAAGGATCAGCGCATCAAAGTGACCCTGGGTTGGGAATTCCAGACGGGGCTTGCGGACCCCCAAAAATTTCCCCTTCTTGAGAGGGGGCGCCTCAGGCGGTTCAATATCCAACACCTCCAATAGATGTGACAAAACAGTGGCCGTATCTACGGCATCCCCCAGTGCCTGCCCGACATCGGCATCCCCAGACTGAACATAGTCAGCCTCTGTTTCCTGATACAATTCCCTCTCCTCTAACGGGGAATAATCTGACAAATCAACGGAATCGTCGTCAACATCCCACAAGGGCTGGGCCGACGGCAAATGCCTCTTTTTAGCCTGGGCCTTCTTGCCCACCGTGCTAGCAATAATTTTCTCGATGCTGGCCAACCTAGCCCAAACATCAGAGTACGACTCCCCGCTGGCACCAATGTCACTTGGGGTACCGATAAGGCGGGGAGGGCGATGAAGCGGGAGGAGCCGACCCAGAAGGCTGGGTACCAGACTGCCGCGTTATGGCCTTTTGTGCGCATGGTATACAGATCAGCACATTCTCCCCCGTAAGGGATACCCCACACCCCACACATGGCCCGGATTGTCCCAGAGGGAGCCCGAGCCCAGTATCCTGCGGAGCCTCCATATGGTGATTTTTGTGGTCAGTCGCAAGAGCGCAGGGAATTTACTCCTAAGCAACCCGGGATGCCCCTTAAAAGTCCCGGTGGGAGGATTTGAGGTGATCAAATTTACACTAGGGACCCCAGGACCAGGAGGAACCCCTTAATATGCACAAATACAATGCAATCTGTAACACACAAACAGGCAACATAAGTGCAATCCTACATATATAACCCTTTCGCTGCCAGCCTACCTGGAGTTTTTATCACCCTTGGTGCCAAACCATTTTGCACTATTTTGCGCTCCCCATGTTCCAATGTGATTTTTGAAGGGATTTCCAGGGATTTCCCAGGAAAATTATATATTGTTTTTTTTCAGCAGAGTCTGGGCTTTAACATGAAATGTCTTGTTTGTAATTTTTTAGGTGCATTCTCAATATTTTTGGGTGAAATATGTGAAAAAAAAATTAAAAAAATACATTTTTACAATTTGTAGTTTTTTTTTGTAATAAAAAATGTAAGTTTTTCAATAAAATCTTATTGCGTGTGAAATCCCAATTTCTCCCAGTTACAGCGATACCACATATGTATCGGTAGACACCCTTTTCTGCCCAGGAGACTCCCCCAAACTGAAATAGCGCTTTAGGGAATTTTCAGATAAAATACAACTATGCAATGCAATATGCGCACCTTGCAGTTTTTCCAGAAAAACAACCCTTTACATTTGAAATACCCCCCACAAACTATATATTCTCTGGAAGTACACACCTCAAGCTTTCTAGGCGTACCAGGCTTGTTGATGTGCCCATAGTTTTCTGGAAGTAATCCCTCAATGTATTCTTTGGTTGCAAAGAGTTTCCCTAAAAAAAGGATAAAAAAGCAGAATCAAAGCCACATTTTCCTAAAAAACTATGTGCAAACAAGAAAAAACAAGTTTAATCTGAAAAAGCAACATCCCCCGAACAGAACGATACCCAACATGCATAGCTACTGTCAAGGGAAGAGTTGCCAAACACCCCAAAGTAAAGCATGTGCGTAACAGTGATTTTACTTGAAAATTTCAGCTCTGCAGACAAAGTGCACACCTTGCGATTTTTCAACCAAAACAACCCTTTACATTTGGAATATCCCCCATAAACCATATATTCCCTGAAAGTACACATGTTAAGCTTTCTAAGCGTACCCAACTTGTTGTAGTGGGCTCATCTTTCTGGAATTAATCCCTCAAAGAATTCTTTGGTTGCGCAGGGTTTCCCTAAAAAATGTATAAAAAAGCTGAATAAAAAACACCTTTTCCTAAAATATAAATATGCAAACCAGAAAAAAACAAGCTAAATCTGAAAGCGCAAGGTCCCCCAAACAGAACAATACCCAACATGCATAGCTACCTTTAACCATTTTAATTGCCAGCCTACTTGAGATTTTGTCACCCTCTGTTGACAGGTCATTTTTCCCCATTTTGCGCCATGTTTTGCGCCATGTTTTGCGACATTTTTGCTGGAATTTTCAGGAAAATTATATATATTTTTTCTGCAGCAGAGTTTAGGCTTTAACAAGAAATGTCTTGTTTGTAAATTTTATTTTGTTTTTTACAATATTATTAAGTAAAAAATAAATAAATACATTTTTTTTTAGAAAATTGACTCCTTTATTTTAAATAAAAAAATTATTTTATTAAGGAAAACCGTATTGCATGTGAAAGCCCCATTTCTACCGATTAGAACGGTACCACATATTTATCGGTAGCCCCCCGTTCCTGCCCAGGAGACCCCCCTAACTGAAACAAGTACTTTATAACATTTACAAATAAAATACAACTACCATCCACACTACAAAGGGTTAAATCGAGAAAAAAAATGACATAGGGTCCCCCTTCCCAAGGGGGGGGGGGACCCCGTTTTTTGGGGGGATTTTTAAGGGTTAAAAACGCTTAAAAATCCCCAAAAAAATTGACATGGGGTCCCCCTTACCCAAAGTAACCAGCCCGGGACCAGCTATGCAGGGCTTGTAGAAACAGGGCACAGGGGCCAGCTTTTGTGGCCCGTGGCCCTGCAGGCTACAAGCCCGCATAGCCCGTGGGCCCGGGCTCTTCTGCCCCCCCCTGGGCTTTGGGGAGGCAGGTAATGGGGGTGCCAGGGGTTAATGGCAAGTCACCCGCTAGTCACAGGTGACTTGCCACCTCCCCCAGCCTTGTGAACTGGTATAGGGGTCATGGACCCCTTACCAGTTCACAAGGGGTTAAATGTAAAAAAAACACAGACACACAAAAGAGAAAAAAATATTTTATTATTTATTTTTTTTTTTTTTTTACTTACCTCTCATCCATCCTGGAGCACTGTGTCCCTCGGCGATCACTGGCTTCTGCTCACCTGCTGGAAGCCTTTTATAGCTCCCAGGGGGGCGGACCCTATTTTTTTTTGAATTTTAAGGGTTAAAAACCCTTAAAAATCCAAAAAAAAAATGAAATGGGGTCCCCCTTACCCATCATTACCAGCCCGGGACCAGCTATGGGGGCTTGTAGGCACAGAGTGGGGGGGGCAGCTTTTGTGGCCCCCCCACCCTGCAGCCTACGAGCCCACATAGCCTGTGTGGGCCCGGGCTCTTCTGCCCCCCCCCCTGGGCTTTGGGGAGGCAGGTAATTGGGGGTGCCGGGGGTTAATGGCAAGTCACCCGCTGCGGCAAGCGGGTGACATGCCATCCCCCAGCCTTGTGAACTGGTTTAAGGGGTCTCATGGACCCCTTACCAGTTCACAAGGGGTTAAATGTTAAATAAGACACAGACACATAAGAAATAAAGGATCTTTATTTTTTTTTTTTTTTTACTTTACTCACCTCCGATCCTGTGTCCCCCGGCGATCTCCGCTGACAGCCTGCTCGTGTGTTTGAAGGCGAGAGCCTGGGGAGGAGGGGGGGCGATCTCAGCCCTCGCCTCCTCCCCATCTGCCCTCCTCCAGGCACACGAGCAGACTGAATGTCTGTCTCACGGTTCCTGGCATTAAGAGGGCTGCTGGTGACATCACAACGATGTCACCCGGCCCCGCCCCCAGGGGGCGGGGCTAGCAGACCCGTTCCAGGAAGTGGGGGGGCAATTTCTGCCCTCTCCTCGCCACCGAAGAGGCTGGGGGGGCAATCGGAGGCCCCCCCAGTGAAGAGAAGACCCAGGCAGCGCGGCCTCAGGTAAGGAAATGTCATTTTATTTTTTTTATTTTTTTTATTTTTTTTACATTAAGCAGCTGCTGCCGAAGCGGGGGGGCCCTATTCCGGGGGATCTCCTGGCGCCATCCGACCCCCCACGGGGGATCGGATGGCACCAAATTAAAGGGGAGACCCGGCCGGATCCAACGAGGGGTCAGGTGAGGATTTTTGATTTATATTTTTTTTACTATCAGGGGGGAAAGTCAAGCACGTAGATTCTACGTGCTTCGCACTTAAGTGGAGTGGAAGCGAGCACGTAGAATCTACGTGCTTGGCACTGAAAGGGATAAGGCAATAACACATACATAATTGTATATATATATAAATATATATATATATATATATATATATATATATATCCCAGCTCCAGACATGCGTAACCAAAACAAATATACACACACACATGCCCGCAATCAGTGGGGGCCCCCCCGCTAGAGAGTGGCCCCCACATAAGCTAAGGAAGTGGCCATCCGGCCCTTACCACCAGAAACGCAGCTCAGAAACAGCATCCAAAATGGCCCCCGAGAAGTGCCTTATGTAGAAAGACAGGAAGAGAAGGGAGAGGGCAGGCCAGCGCAGAACGCGCACTCGCCAGGCCACGCCCCCCCTCCCAGCAACGCGGATCCCCAGGAGTGATCCACAGAATCGCGCCAAATAAGGGGGCGGGGCTACCGTGGCCACGCTGTGAGCCCGGCCCCGCCCCCTCCCTATACACAGCCTGAGGGGGAGAAGCTCCCCCAGGCTAAAGCAAAGCACCAGATATGGTCCCTGAAGTGAAAAACATCCTGTCAGTCACACACACACACACACACACACACACACACACACACACACAGTGATACTCACACACCCATACACACAGGGGCATAGGAGAATGAAACAGAATTAACGGCCAGGCAACCCTCCCCCCCTGGAGGGGAGTAAGGGACCCAGAAGGGGAGGAACCCAGCCAGAATCCGGCCCTAAGCATAGAGGGACGGGACATCCCACACCAGGATCACCAAAACCTGGATAACCGCCTACCCCATAGTGAGGTATATATGGACCGGGAGGGGCTTTCTTTTTTGCATATTCATCTCTGCAGAAGTTCGCCCTCTACTGGAGATTACCCACATGTCATGAAGATCGAAGTGGAGTGTATGGCACACTCAGAATATATACATAGACCTGGATGAACAGGAACCTTTTCAGACTCATTGAACCTCTCATTTACAAAACATTCAAATGAACCATATATCTATAAAGATATTTTAACTGATCCTCATTTTCTCCAAAGAAACTGCTCAGAATAAAATTTAGGAATTGTTTGAAGTGTTTAGGGGGAGTACACAAGGCCCAAAAACGCCAATTTTCTAAAATTGTTTAATACTTACACATAGATAAAATTTGATCTAATATATCAGAGTTTTTTTATTTCAATATTTTTTATTGAGGTACTTGAAGTATGCTTTGTTTATATGCCCCAAAATTATGGCTAAAGGTGTAACTGAAGTGCAACGTGGCACTAATACAAACTAGAGGATACAGCTGCATATCCAGCCAAGCTGAAGCCTTTTAATGAATGTCTATCATTGTATACCGGGATGCAAGTATGAGTATTTAGCAGACTTTCCTAATAAGACAATGGCTGCCAGATGGGCATTTGTCTTCCCTACTTACCTACATTTGGTTTGGTGGTGGTGATCACTCTTTTACTTCACTGTTATCTAAAGCTGGGTGCTGCACTTCCAGATTCCATCTGGCTGAAGGTGTATGAAGCTTAGCTGAGGGGTCCATTGAAATTACTGGGTGCATCACTATCATACTGTTAGGGCGAGCGCTGCGGGCCCATCTCGCAGCACTCCCCTCACCCCCGTTGCTGCTCCCGCTGCCCTGGTGAGCGCTGCGCGCCCATCTCGCAGCGCTTCCTAGTCCCTCTCCTTACCCGCTCCTGCCGGCGGGCCAGCGGCTTCCGGCGCGGTGGCTGGCCGTGCGCCGGCTGCTCCCAGCCGTCTTCCTCCTCCTCGTACTGCTTCCTCTCATGGTTCGGTGCGCGCACGCCCCTGTCCACTAGAGGGCGCGCGCCGGATTCCTGAAATTTAAAGGACCTGTACACCACTGATTGGTGCCTGGTCATCCAATCCTGCATCCACTTCCCCTATTTAAGGGGCACTTCCGTTTCCATCAGTGCCAGATCTTGGTCTTCCTTTGTATGCAGAAAGTCTGTTGTTTTCAGTATTGCTCACCCGTGTACCGACCTTTGCCTTTCCCCGACTCTGAACCTGTGCTGCCAGCCCCGACCTCTGCATGAACTTTTACATCGCCTTTTGCCTGCCTCCTTTGTACCACTCATTAGCTCGGCCCACTGTGTGGCTGAGCCGCTGTTGGGGGGTAGCGACCTGGGGGTCACTCGCCGCTGCAAGACCAACCTGCTTTGCGGCGGGCTCTGGTGAATACCGGTGGCCTCTTAGACTCCGCTCCCCTGACGCGGCACTCGCTATCAGTAACACGGTCACAGCGGGTCCACACCTGTGCCACCACACCCGGTTCGTGACAGTAAGATCCGGCCATGGATCCCTCTGAGGTGCCACTGCCTGATGCCTCTGAATTACCTGCAATAGTGGCTATGCAGTCTCGCCAAATTAACCAGCTCTCCGCCATGGTTCAGCAGCTCTTATCGATTCAGCAACAGCAATTGCCACCAGCCGCCCCAGTATTGCCGCCACAGCCTCCAGTAGCATCAACTTCTAGAATCCGTCCCTCCTTGCCGGCTAAGTTTGACGGGGATGCCAAGTTATGCCGAGGCTTCCTTACCCAGTGTTCTATGCATTTGGAAATGTTGGCAGACCAATTTCCCACTGAACGTGCTAAGGTGGCCTTTGTTATTAGTCTGCTCTCAGGAAAAGCTCTGGCCTGGGCTACCCCATTATGGGATCGCGAGGACCCAGTTACTTCCAATATATTCGCTTTTGTCTCCGAGTTTCGCACAGTCTTCGAGGAACCAGCCTGGGCCTCGTCTGCAGAGATGGCCCTGTTGAACTTGGTTCAGGGCAACCTGTCCGTTGGTGAATACGCCATTCAGTTCCGTACCCTGGCATCTGAACTGTCTTGGAATAATGTGCCTTCTTCAAGAAGGGACTGTCTAGCAATATTAAAGATGCTCTAGCCGCAAGTTATTTGCCTTCATCTTTGACTGATCTCATCCATTTGGCCACACGCATCGATGTGCGTTTCCGCCTGGAAAGAGACTCTCAGCGCCCTAAGAGGGCATCCCATTTGGCTCCTGTGTTTCAACATCCTATGACCGCACATGCGTCTTCCAGTGAGGAGGCCATGCAGGTGGACCGATCCCGCTTAACCCAGCTGGAGAGAACTCGCAGGAGGAATGACAATCTTTGTTTGTATTGTGCTGGCTCGGAGCACTTCCTGAAAGACTGTCCTATTCGCCCGCCGTGACAGGGAAACAGACGCACCTAGTGAATGTGGGCGCGGCGTCCCTAGGTGTGTGTGCCACCTCTCCACGGCTTACAGTTCCTGTGCAACTCACCGTTGCAGCTACCATCTCCTTGAACCTGACTGCCTTTGTGGATTCTGGCTCTGCAGGAAACTTTATCGTGGCCTCCTTGATTAATAAATATAACATCTCCGTGAATCGCCTCGCAAAGCCTCTATTCATCGCTTCGGTTAATGGTGACAGGCTTGATTGCACCATGCGTTATCGCACAGCACCCCTCCTTTTAAAGATTGGACTTTTTCACCAAGAGAATATTGAATTCTACAAGCTCCCTCATTGTACCTCTCAGATTCTCCTTGGCCTACCCTGGCTTCAACGTCACGACCCCACTCTTGACTGGAATACCGGTGATATCAAGAGTTGGGGTGCCGGCTACTACAAGAGGTGTTTGAAGTCCGTTCTGGCCAGACCTGTCCCTGCCTCTGCTCCACTTCCCGGCCTGCCTGCGATTCATCAGGTCTTCTCAGATGTTTTCTGCAAAAAGCAAGCGGAGGTACTTCCGCCTCATTGATCTTATGATTGTCCTATCGACCTCTTGGCGGGTACTACTCCACCTCGTGGCAGAATCTATCCTCTCCTGGCTCCTGAGACTCAGGCTATGTCAGAGTATATACAGGAGAATCTCCAAAGAGGCTTCATACAGAAATCTTCCTCTCCTGCAGACACAGGCTTCTTCTTTGTGGCCAAGAAAGATGGCTCTCTTCGCCCCTGCATTGACTACCGTGGCCTCAACAAGATTACCGTCAAAAATCGTTACCCTTTATCTTTGATTTCTGAATTATTTGATCAACTTCGTGGTGCCAGGATCTTCACTAAACTCGACCTGATACGTATACGTGAGGGCGATGAGTGGAAGACTGCCTTTAACACCCGCGATGGCCACTTTGAATACCTAGTGATGCCCTTTGGACTTTGCAATGCACCCGCCGTATTCCAGGAATACGTGAACAACATATTCCGGGACTTGCTTTACTCCTGCGTGGTAGTGTATCTTGATGATATACTCATCTTCTCTTCTAATCCTGAAGAACATCACCTCCACGTCCGGCAAGTCCTGTCTCGCCTCCGCCTACATCGTTTATACGCCAAGTTGGAGAAGTACATATTTGATCAGACCTCTCTTCCATTTCTTGGGTACATAGTTTCTGGTCGTGGTCTCCAGATGGACCCAAGCAAGTTAAAGGCAGTGTTGGACTGGCCTCGTCCTTCTGGCCTACGGGCTATCCAACGCTTTTTGGGCTTCGCTAATTATTATCGCCAGTTTATTCCCCACTTTTCGACTATAGTTGCGCCTATTGTGGATCTCACGAAGAAGAACGCTAATGCTAAGTCGTGGCCTCCTCAGGCTGAAGAGGCCTTTAATACTCTTAAAAATGCCTTCTCTTCTGCTCTGGTGCTTTAAAGACCAGATCCAGCTAGACCCTTTGCTCTTAAGGTAGATGCCTCCTCCATTGGAGCTGGAGTCATGCTTACTCAAAAATCTGCTACTGGCAGGACTCTCACCTGCAGTTTCTTTTCGAAAACGTTTTATCCGGCAGAGAGGAATTACTCCATTGGAGATGGGGAATTACTCGCCATCAAGTTGGCATTGGAGGAGTGGAGACATCTCTTGGAAGGTTCTGCCTACCTTGTTACCATCTTTACCGACCACAAGAATCTGTCTTACTTAGAAACTGCCCAGCGGTTAAACCCTCGACAAGCCTAATGGTCGTTATTTTTCGCCCATTTCTACTTTCAAATCCACTTCCGTCCAGCCGTCAAGAACATCAGGGCAGACGCCCTTTCTCGTTCTTCGGACGTCTCCGGGTCGGAATCCACTCCACAGCATATTATGCCTCCTAAATGTCTAGTCCGCTCTGCTCCCGCAACCCTGGTACAGACACTACCTGGAAAGACCTTCGTGCCTCCTCGCCAGCGTTGCAGAATATTAAAATGGGGACATTCTTCTTATGTAGCTGGCCATGCAGGTATCAGAAAATCTTGTTCTCTCATTTCCAGATATTATTGGTGGCCCTCCTTAGAGAAGGACGTGACGGAATTCATTCAGGCTTGTACCATCTGTGCACGTGACAAGACTTCTCGCCAAAGACCTGCAGGCTTACTTCTTCCCCTACCTATTCAAGACACTCCAAGGTCACACATTGCTATGGACTTCATTTCTGACCTCCCTCCTTCACATGGCAACACCGTTATTTGGGTGGTAGTAGATAGGTTCTCTAAGATGGCGCATTTTACACCTTTGCCTGGTCTTCCTTCGGCTCCTCAGCTGGCGAAACACTTCCTTATGCATATCTTTCGACTTCATGGGCTGCCTGCACACATCGTGTCTGACAGAGAAGTGCAATTTGTTTCTAAGTTCTGGAGGGCTCTTTGTAAGCAAATGAAGATTAAATTGGACTTTTCCTCTGCTTATCATCCGCAGTCAAATGGCCAAGTGGAAAGAGTAAACCAAGTCCTCGGTCATTACCTTCGCCATTTTGTTTCCGCGTGTCAAGATGATTGGGTCGACCTTCTGCCCTGGGCAGAGTTCTCATATAACTTTAAGGATTCTGAATCTATGAGAAAATCCCCGTTCTTTGTGGTGTGCGGTCGTCATCCTCTTCCGCCACTGCCTTTGTCCACGTCTTCTGAAGTACCCGCCGTGGAAGAACTCACACGGGATTTTTCCACCACCTGGCAAAAGACTCAATGTGCTCTTTTTCAAGCTTCCGCTCGTATGAAAATTAGCACTGATAAAAAGAGAAGAACTCCTCCTGTTTACTCTCCTGGAGATAAGGTGTGGCTTTCAGCGAAATACATCCGCTTCCGAATTCCCAGCTACAAATTGGGTCCCCGCTACCTGGGTCCTTATAAGATCAAGCAACGGATCAATCCGGTTTGCTATAAGCTTCACCTTCCAGCATCTCTTCGTATCCCTAACTCCTTCCACGTCTCTCTTTTGAAGCCAGTAATTTGCAATCATTTTTCTCAGAAAATCCTGGAGCCCGGTCCAATTTCTGGTCCCGCGGACGTTTTCACGGTGAAAGAGATTATGGCCTCTAAAGTCTCCAGAGGCAAAAGATATTTTTTGGTCGATTGGGAAGGCTGTGGTCCAGAGGAAAGATTTTGGGAATCCGAGGAGAACATTCTGGACCATAGTCTCATCTCAGATTTTCTTGGTCCCAAGAAGATGGGGAGACCCAAGGGGGGGGGGGTACTGTTAGGGTGAGCGCTGCGGGCCCATCTCGCAGCACTCCCCTCACCTCCGTTGCTGCTCCCGCTGCCCTGGTGGGCGCTGCGCACCCACCTTGCAGCGCTTCCCAGTCCCTCTCCTTACCTGCTCCTGCCGGCGGGCTCGCGGCTTCTGGCGTGGTGGCTGGCCGTGCGCTGGCTGCTCCCAGCCGTCTTTCTCCTCCTCGTGCTGCTTCCTCTCATGGTTCGGTGCGTGCACGCCCCCGTCCACTAGAGGGCGCGCGCCGGATTCCTGAAATTTAAAGGGCCTGTACACCACTGATTGGTGCCTGGTCATCCAATCCTGCATCCACTTCCCCTATTTAAGGGGCACTTCCTTTTCCATCAGTGCCAGATCTTGGTCTTCCTTGCTATGCAGAAAGTCTGTTGTTTTCAGTATTGCTCACCCATGTACCAACCTTTGCCTGTCCCCGACTCTGAACCTGTGCTGCCAGCCCTGACCTCTGCTTGAACTTTTACATCGCCTTTTGCCTGCCTCCTTTGTACCACGCATTACCTCGGCTGACTGTGTGGCTGAGCCGCTGTTGGAGGGGTAGCGACCTGGGGGTCACTCGCCGCTGCAAGACAAACCTGCTTTGAGGTGGGCTCTAGTGAATACCGGTGGCCTCTTAGACTCCGCTCCCCTGATGCGGCATTCGCTATCAGTAACACGGTCACAGCGGATCCACACCTGTGCCGCCACACCCGGTCCGTGACACATACACTGAAATAGTATAACTTCATATATGAACATTAGATTATATCTACCTATCTCATAAAAATGTAAAGTTTTACAAATGTTTGTAAACAAGTAAAAGTGTAAGTTTAAAGTTAAAGTAGAGGCCTGGCCTAGGTAGATTTGTGGAGGGGGGGGGCTGCTGGAATTTGAAACCTCACGTTTACTAAAGGTGACTGGTAGGATTGCTGTGCAGAGCCCCCAGTAATTTTTAATTCATTTTTAGGACAAAAAAATATTTTGCCCAAATCAACTGCCCACAGGGTGGAGGGGGTGGAGAGTGTCTGAACTTCCTCTTTTGGCAAGTCTACCTTTTATGAGCATTATTATTATTCAGGGAGAATAAAAAGGGGTATAGGACATATCATTGAAAGGTGAACATGTCAGCTGCCATGCATGATAGATATAAACCCAGCTTTGCCACTTTCTGTACAGATATTCAGATGGATTCCAGATTGTGTTAAGTGCTGAACTGAAGGCTCTGTAGGCAAATTGTGGGGGTCCAATAAATCCAAGTCCATAATCTTCATCAGATGTTTAGACACCAACATATACTCACCTATAGTTTCATGCATCTGGTGCTAGTACTCACCAGCACCAGTGATCTTGTATGTACCATGCTACGGCCAGGGGGTCTCACACCCTGGACACAAACCTCTGGACCAACAGTTGTGCCGAGACACAAAGAGGCCCACTTCTGGCACCCACCACTGGTCGTAGAGGCTTGGAACATGTCCTGGTGAAGGGTCCATTCCCCTTGGTCCACCATCTGCCTGCTCAGATCATCGTCCTGCAGATTCTCCACCCCAGGTATGTGGATCGCTGTGATGCAATGGAACGTGAAGCTCCTGACTGGGAGGCCTCGGAGCTGACAAGTCCAATGATGATAGCCAACAGAACCAACCTCAGTTCTAACACATTGATCAGGAGACTGCACTCCCACTGGTCCCAGCGACCCTAGACCATCTGGCTGTCCAGAACGCCACCCCACCCCGTCAGACTGGTATCTGTGGTCAGGATGACCCACCAAACTGGCAGGAAGGACCGACCCATTGGCAGCTTTCTCTGGTCCAGCCACCAGTCCCGAGATCACCGGACAGAACCCGTCGAAGCGATGGTCCAAAGTCTGTACCATCCTGTTCCATTGTGACAGGAGCAGCAGCTGTAGCTGCCTGGCGTGGAACTGTGCATATGGAACCGCTTTGATGGTGGATACCATTAGGCCCAGGAGCATGCCCTGTCGGACTGCAGGATGGTCATCCACCAACAGAGACTGCACCCCCTTCTGCACTGGAAGGAGGACTCAGACCAGGTGAGTATCCAACATCATTCCTAGGTAGGTTGCCACCATGGAGGGGACCACCTGGGTAGTTGATAATCCACCTGAAGAGTTCCAGCATTGACAGCACCGTTCTGATGTCCTGCGGTGCTTCTGACATTGATGGCGCCCCGATGAGCAAGTCATCAAGGTGAGGATGCGCATCCACTGCCTCAGCAATAGAGCCATCATTACTGCCAAGATTTTTGTGAACACCAGTGGGGCTGTGGAAAGGCCGAATGTCAGTGGCACAAATTGGAAATTACCCACCACAAAACGCAAATCTGACCGGGGAAATTCGGGGTATGCAGATAAGCATCCTTTATGTCCACCATGGCAAGAAAATCCCCCTGTTCTAGCAACGTCAAGACCTATCTTAGAGATTCCATGCAGAGCCTTGGCACCCGAACAAAACTGTTCAGATGTCAGAGATCCAGGATCGGCCAAGCAGATCCGTCCTTCTTGGTGATGATGAAGAATATTGAGTAGAAGACCCACTCTGATGGGTGTACAGGTACTACAACTCCCCAGTCCAGCAGAAGATTTGTTGCTCTTTCGCCAGCTGCCTCCCTTTCCCCCATGTGGAAAGGCTTGGACGCCATAAACCATTTTGAAGGCCTGGTCCAGAACTCAATCTTGTACCCTGAAGAGACAACATCCCAGACCCAGGTGTCAGATATGTGATCCCTCCACAGTGGTTCGTAGTGCAACAGCTGTCCCCCTACCAGGTCGGGTGAGGGCACCCTATCAACCCTGAGGGGGCTTGGTTGAGGTCTTTGACCTGTTGCCCCATGGGGACATGGGCTTCCCCTGTGGTTTCCTCATCCCAGAATTCTCCTTGCGGTGTCTGGAGTCAGTAGATCCGAACCTCTAGACCTCCAGATGGGCCAAAAAATACAATTCTGTGATCCTCACCTGTAGAACTGCTTTCTCTCTTTTTCCACTGCAGGGTGGCAGGAAGTCAAAAAAGAATGTCTTAATTCTCGTACGAAGGGTGGGGACTGCAAGACAAAAGTTGTGGTTCCTCTCGTGCTATATATACTTCTGGCTGCTCTCTGCCATCTAGTAATTGCAGTAAAAAAGCAGTATACACAGCCTCCCGGGAAGATAAGGCATCCTAAGAATCCCTACTTCTTGTTGGAGACAAGGAGAGACTAAATAGGCTCCTCTCTTCCCTTCTCCATTTATTTTGCTTTTATTTTTTTATTTATGCTGATCAACTATTTACATACTTACATATATACAAGTTCAAATAGGACTATGGAATCCAAGAAAACAAATATAGTATTCTAGCAGATACGGACGGCCTGACGCCCTGGAGTGGAAAGAGAGAAAACAATTCTACAGGTAGAATTTTCTCTCATATTCCACTCCAAGGCATCAGGAAGTCAGAATTGAATTGGATCTCCAAAAGCAGTGTCCTTATTCAGGGTGTTAAACTTGTTCTATTAATGAGGAGTAAACCGTTCCAAGAATCAAACCTTAGCCAAAGAGCTAAGGACTGTCTGTAACACCTTCCTACCAAAGGCAACATGCACGAGGCTTGAACATCTACCTTATAAAATTTGGTAAGAACGGGTAGCAGCCTTGCATACCTGCTCTACTGAAGCCTGATGCTGAAAAGCCCAGGAAGCTCCGATAGCTTGTGTAGAGTGATCCGTAGCCTGAAAAGGAGGATTCTTCCCCTTGGAGATATATGCCCTTATCACCACTTGTCTGATCCATCGACTGATGGTAGACATAGCTGGCGATACACTATTACGTGGCCCTTCAAATATAATAAATAAAAAGTCAGTCTTACCAAAGGTCTACATAGAAGAGATATAATATTTAAGTGCTCTTACTACGTCCAGGGAGTTAAGGACCCTTTCCTTATGGCTGACCGGAGCAAGACATAAGGAGGGCAAAACCACCTCCTCGTTAAGGTGAAAGGGGGAGACCACCTTAGTCCTGTTTAAAATGGAAGACAGCCTTGTCCTTGTGTAAAACTAAATAAGGAGGCTTAACTGATAAGTCTGCTAACTCAGAAACCCGCTGCATCTAGGTTATTGCCACTAGGAAGATGGTCTTAATTGTCATCAACCTTAGTGAAGCTCCTGTCAGTGGTTCAAAAGGAGGACCCTGAAGGACTGACAAAAGTTCAGGTCCCAAACAGGCTAAAGAGGCTTATGGGGGTGACCCCCGGCAAAAACGTACTAACAAGTTTATTTTCAGCAATGGGTTTCTGAAAAAAGATGGATAAAGCAGATATCTCGACCTTCATCAAGAGCCTTCTGCAAAAATTCCAAAATTCTGGAGACAGAAAAGGTTCTGCAAGGGAACCCTCTAGATTCGCACCAAGCGATAAATAATGCCAGGATGGAGGTTTCAATAGCCAGGCTGTCAAAGCCAGAGCTCATAAATTGGGGTGACATAGGGGCCCCTTTGTGAGGAGATCTGAATTTTTGGGTAGCCACCAATGGTCGCCCTCCAAGATTCTTACTCATGTCTGAGAACCAACTTCTCCTTGGCCAACGGGGTGCCACCAAAATGGTAGGAATTGCTTTGCGAGCTATCCTTTGTAGCACTTTACCTATGAGTGGAAACATGTAGAGAAAACTGAATGCTGACCAAGGAAGGGTCTGTACATCTGTTGCTATAGCTAGAGGGTCCCTGGACTTGGGGACAATTTTCAGAACCTTCCAATTGTGGAAGAGATCCATGTCTGGGAGCCTCCAGCGCATGCAAAAGGACTGAAAAACCCTCTGACTGAGGGACTATTCCCCCTGATCCAGGACTGCTCTGCTTCGATAATTGTCCACTACTGTTATGTGGCTTGCCGGGATGCACAGAACATGCTTCTCGGCTCAAAGTAAGATCCGGCTTCTTGAGAGCTCTCTTGCTTCTGGTGCCCCCCTCGTGATTGATATATGCTAACACCATCAGGTTGTCTCGGATTAATGGTCCAGTGTGTGAGACGCAATGGAATCACTCTCAGCTCCAGGATATTTATGGAGAGCTTGCTCTCCCCGGTTCCCACTCTCCCTGGATCATTTGTGACCCCATGGCATCACCCCAACCATTTAGGCTGGCATCCGTGGTGACCATGGTGACCATCTTCCACTGTACTGGAAGAAAAGATTTGACCACTTAAAGAGGGTGAGGATCGATAGCAATTCCGTCTGCAGGGGTCTTGTGTGAAACTGTGCAAAAGGCACCGCCTCGAAGCAAGACACCATCACGCCTAACAGATGCATTCCCTGATGAATCATCGGGTGGGGGCAGGTCTGGCCTGATTTGTGTCTGATGTCATTCCCAGGAAAGATAAAACTCCTGAGGGCATGATTTGTGATTTTGGATAGTTGATTATCCAGCCAAGTCAATAAGACAGTCTCTGTATCATTCTGGGCCTCCTGAAAGGATGGGGCCATGATCAACAGATCATTTTCAGGATTATTTGTATCCCTTGGTTTCTTAGAAGGACCACGATACTGGCCAGAACCTTGGTAAACACCCTTAGGGCTGATGGCAGGCCAAAAGGCAGAGCCACGAACTGAAGGTGTAGGCTGTCTACTGCAAAGTGCAAATATCTTTGATGACCGGGGAAGATGGGGATATGTAGGTACGCATCCTTTATATCCACTGTGGTTAAAGAATCCCCCAGCTGAAGTGTCGCCATTGTGGATCTTAAACATTCCATGCAAAACCTTCTTAGATGGACAAAGCTGTTGAGCCCCTTGAGGTCTAATATTGGGCGCACAGAACCGTCCTTCTTGGGAATCACACACAAATTGGAGTAAAATCCGTGACCTCTCTCTAGTAGAGGAACGTGATGGACTACCCCAATCTGCAACAGGTGAGTTACAGCGGATCTCAATGCTTATGCTTTTCCAGGATTCCGGCCCCCAATTCAATCTTGTAACCTGAAGATATAATCCCTGTATCCAAGCAACTGTTATGTGGAGCCTCCAAATGGGAGCAAAATGCAGAAGCCGTCCCCCCACCAGAAGGGATGGGGGCATATCATTCATAGAAAATATGACATACCTATTGATTTCCATACTGGTCTCAATCAACTGGGAGTGTACACTACGTGAATGACCCAAACCAATCTGAGAATTCAATTGTTTTAACAATCCTCCGCCTGTCATGACCACTATGGATGCGGTGCAGGCTGGCCGCAAGACCTACCCTACTATAGAAAAAGCATGCTGTGTCACCTGATCCATGCGCTTATCCACTGGATCTTTTAGGGAGGCACTGTCAGAAGTAGGAATAATAGTGTTAGTATAGAGTCCTGAAACAGGATCATCCAGCTCAGGAGGGAATGGACCATAAGTTAACGAGGTCTGAGGGAAAAAGTTATTTAGTATCCAGAACCTTTGGAATGGAGGGGAGCTTATCTGCCTTTTCCCATTCCTTCTGGATAAGTCTGGTAAAGCGAGACTGCTCGGGAAATAGCTGTCTCTGTTGTTCTGGCTTGTGTAAATCCCCCTATTTCCTGTTAGGAACCTTAGGAATTGGGATATCCAAAATTTCTAAAATGGAAAATATCAGACTCTCCAGATAACTCTTTGTGAGAATCTATGGCAGCATCATTGTCCTCCTCCTCCTTGGAATCAGAAGCATCCCTGGATACTAAATGTTTCAATTTCTCTGGTGCCTTCAAAGACCTTGAGACCAGAGGCTCTAATCATCTCTCTATGCGGGCCTACCTTTTCACTAAATCAAGCTGGCCAATATAACCCCGGTTATCAGAGCGAGGTTGAGCTGCCAAAGGAATTGTAATACCAGACCCGGAGGGCTTCATAGAAAATATTTCTGTTGGTGGTCACTGCCTCCTTAATCTGGAGATTACCACCACCGTGGTACATTCAGAACAAATAGGGCTGATCTCTTCCAGAGGCTGTTGCAGGCACACAGGACATGGGGTGATCCTCTCTGCCAGTATACTATGGTATTCATGGTGAAAATGGTCTAATATCCCAGAGGGCCTAAAACCGAAGTATATCAGGAAACTCAACAGTCACAAGTGACTACTCCGAGAACCTAGGGGTGAACCACAACCTAATATCCTTACCCATAACCTAAAAAGCAAATAGATAACAGAAAAATCTGAAGATAGCATAAAACACAGGAAAAATATAAGTCCCTGAAGCAGAGGGAACAAGCTCACGTGTGGATGAGGCTCTGGATGAGGGGGCTTCAAGCCTCGGCCGGACCATAGCAGTGCTTGGTAGAAGACCTCGCTATGTGGGCCACGTCTATCTGTAATACCCGGCCTGAAGAAAAAGCCCTGCGATGCCGGCAGTGAGCCCCTTGCAGCTACCCCGAAGAAGCAGCTCCGTAATGCCAGACAGCAAGCCGCTAGTAGTGGCCTAGAAGAAGCGATCCCTTTGGTGGACTCGAAGAAGCAGCAGCTGATACAGAGGCGGCAGTGGCTCTATCTGCCTCCGCTCACTCCCAGTGGCGCGAAATTTAAATGAAAACACCAAATCAATACACATTTGAAAACACCTACACATGAGATACTATAGTGGGGAGGAAGGCAGAAGGGGAATCTTACCCCCATGCCCCCCCCCCCCGCCGACTCACCAGACAAAAACCTTCATCTTCAGGTGGGAACTACAGCCCTTGAGGGTCAGCTTAAAAAAACAAGGTGACACCCTGTAGCGTCCACAGGTCCCGCATGTACCCCTAAATCACCCTGATCCAAACTATGGGCTTAACCAGCTCCAAGAGGCATAGGTTGGTCCGACAGATCAGTGGAACATAACGGCCTGGAAGAGAGACAGGGTTAAATCCCCCACTTCCTAAAGAAGATCCTATAAGAAAAAAAAAATAAATGAATTTGAGGAAAGTAAATCCAGGCACACTTTCGCAGTCCAGTCCAACTTTAAGAGTGAAACTGTATGGGGGAGAGCAGCCACAAGTATATATATAGGCCGGGAGAAACCACACCTTTTGTCTTGCAGTCCCCGCCCTTCAGATGAGAGTTAACCCATTTGTTTCTGACTTCCTGACACCCTGGAGTGGAATATGAAAGAAATTGGCCGATTTCCGAAACAAGGTCCTCCATTTCCACTTCTGCGAGAACCTGGTTGATTTCCCTCCTGTGGCCTTCCTGACCAGTTCATCCAGAGGTTCACCGAAAAGACAACCCTCTCTTCTCTTCAATCTGCATCTCTTCGCTGCCTCTTTTTGGAGGCAGCATCAGCGGACCACTGATTCGGCCACACCATGCGCTGCAAGGTGACTAACAAGACCAGACCCCTAGCCGCCAGGCGCACCATGTCATCCATTGCTGGTACGATGTACCTGAAAATCTCCATAGCAAAGCAGTCCAGGCAAAGCGCAATCCCATTCATTAATTGCCTCCACTGACACCTCATTCAGACCTTGTCCGCCATGGCTGCCAGGGGTGTGCCGCAAGTAAGACACAACGCCAACCCCACCATGTAGAATGCATGTTGAGCAAGCTGGTCCAACCTCTTATCCACTGGATGTCTCAAGGCAGCACTTTCTGAAGTAGGGATCAGAGAATGCTGAGCCAGCCCCTATATTGGAATGTCTACCTCATGTGGCAAAGACCAGACCTTAACCGATTCCTCCGGGAAGGGGTATCTGGCATTCAAATACTTAGGGAGCGATGAAAGTTTATCCAGCTTCTCCCACTCCTTTTCCCCCAGCCTGTCAAAATGGGAAAGTCTGATAGACACCTGCCTGGTCTTTTGGAGTCAGAGCTGGAAGCCATGTGGAAAACAGGGCGGTCCGGTGGAGGTATGGAACCTGCCGACTGCATATGGCACCGCAAGACTGCAGTGCAACCAGCACACAGGGCCCCTCATCTGAGGCCACTGGCGTCTGGCACATGGGACACGCAGCACAACCATCCATTAAGGTTTTGAAACCCTGATGCCTCTGATGCTCCTGACGTGGTAAGATGGCCGCCCTGATTGCTAGCCCGTGGCTCAACCCACCCACGCTACACAGGAAGAAATAAATAACATGGCCCAACAACTCAACATCAATCCACATGGAATGTATGCAGCAGTTTCCGGACCCCCAACCTGGAAGACAAAAAACTCACATTAGACTCAGATTTTTAATCTGATAAGGCAACAAGTTGCGCCCTAAGGGAGCCCTACCTGACTAAGGTTTATTTTCAAAACTTTTGGGTGAAATATGTGCAAAAAAATTTAGTGTTTTTTTGTAATAAATGTAAATGAAAAATGTAAGTTTTTCAATGTAATTATATTGTGTGTAAAAGCCCCATTTCTTCCAGTTACAACAGTACCACATATGTATTGGTAGACACCCTTTCCTCCCCCAAAATGAAACAATGCTTTAGGAGATTTTCAGATAAAATACTGGTAAGCGCACTGCAGTTTTACTACAAAAACAACCCTTTACATTTGAAATACTCCCACAAACTATATATTGTTTGGAAGTACACACCTCAAGCTTTCTAGGCGTATCAGGCTAGTTGATGTGTCAGCTCCTGTGTCCGTCTCCAAATTCAGTGACCGATGCGGTGATAGCTGAAGGGGGGGGGGGGAAGGGGATCAGAAGATCTCATACCCCTCCACTCCTCTCATCAGCTGTCAGGCCAGGAGCGGGATGACGTCAGCAGGGGGAGGTTAATGGTGAAGATGGCAACTGCGAAAGTGGGGGGAGGGGGCCTGTTAGGCCCTCTCCTAAAGCCGGAGGAGCCCAGGTGGAGATCGGAAGACCCCCCGGTGAATAGGAGACCGGCGTGAGGGATCACGCTCGGAGGTGAGTAAATGTCATTTTTTTTTCATTAGATGCCGGCGACGGCTGAACGCCAGGGTGAGCTATTCTGGGCCCTCCCCATAAAGCTGAAGGAGCCTGGGGGGGAATCAGGGGCGGGTGAAGAGGAGACCTGGCTGGATCGATGGAGGGGTCAGGTGAATGGCTTTTTTGGGGGGCCACTAGCAGGGGGGAAATGCAGTCATGTAAAATTTACGTGGCTGGCAATAGAAGGGTTAAACTCAAAATATGGCTTATAGTGGTCAAATACTGTATGCAGCATGCAACATATGTTTATCTCCCCTCAAGTTGCACTTCCAAATATATGAGTGTGAGGGGCAAAATCCACATTTATTGCTTACTGATATGGGTGATTTTAACAAAGCTAATCACAGCCATGAAGTCCAAGCAACAAGTTAAATGTCCAACCAGGGAAGGCAGCATCCTGGATCATTACTAACTTGTGCTTAGAGGGGCCTACATATCAAAAACAAAAGCAGCTTTAGGTGTCTCAGACCGACCACAGCCATATCCGCTTGGTACCAACTTATAAATAACTGCAGTCCTCAAAACCATCCATCAGGACTGTCAAGAAATGTACAGAGATCAGTCCAGTGATTTTAACACCTATTGCTATGAAAGTCTTTGAGAGACTGGTGATGGCCCACCTGAAGGAAGTAACTAAGGACTACTAGGATCCTTTTCAGTTTGCTTACAATGCACATAGATCATCTGAATGTCTGACCCTGAACTTGACCCTAGAGTACACACTGGAGCAGACAGATCAGCCTGATGCTTATGCAAGAGTACTGTGCATCTCATTTTAGTTTGACGTTCAATACCATCGACCTGGACATACTCACCATTAAGTTGAATCTAATGTCTGTACCACGTGACATATGTAAATGGTTGTGGAGATACCTTACAAACAGATCACGGTGTGTAAAAATCGAAGATGCAGTTGAACATTGGAGCACCTCATGGCTGTGTACTCTCTCTTGTTGTTCCCACTGTAAATAATTGACTGTGCCTCAAATGAGTAATCCATCAATCCACCATGGTAGGGCTCATAAACAACAACAATAAGCTTCTTCCCTTAACTATTGAGAAAGTGGCGGTAGAAAGAGTGGAAAGCACCGTTTTTAGGAATGACTAAGACACAAGCTACCAAAATAATCAAAAACCCACTACAATCCAGCTTCACCAGACTGCCATTGGGGCGCCAATACAGTTATATATATATAGTGTTGCTGACTAAAAACTGTTTTTGCAGGCTACAAGTTTGCCTAAACATATCTTCCACTAAAATGAATGACATATGTTAACGTTTTATTAAAGGCAAGCCCAATTGTTGTCCCATTGTCTCGGGCTACACGTTGCATTGCAACTTTATTGGGTTTTCAAAATACCCTGTAGTTCCTAAGTTATCTTTACAAGTATTAGAGGATTGGAGATTCATAGAAAAAATGAAGAGAAACAATGGGTGTGGCAACAGGGATGTGATGTAAGCAAATTGATGAACGTGAGAGGAGGATGGAGTTTCAGAGCTGCAGAGAGAGGCAGCCAATCAGAACATCTGGGAAGGACATGGGAGGTGTTTCCGTTTTTGGTCCACTGAAGCAGGTCAGTGGGTGGGGACTGAAAGCTGCATGAGAAAGTGATTTTCCTAACTAAGGAGACAGACAGATGAGGAAGCGCAATGATTGAACCACTCACTGAAAGGTAAGCTACTAATATTTATTTTTTAACTTTTGACTTGACAATCACTTAAAAGGCATGTATTGTAAAGATATTATGTTAAAAGGAACAGGGTAAATAATATTGAAGGTGTAGATCAGCTATATAACTATATTTAGATTGCCTAAAGAAATAGAGAAAAAAAATCTCTTTGACTTGCCCTTGTCTCGGCTAAATATGTGTCATGTATCTCTGCAGGAAAAAATATGCTGGCTCGAAGCCAGACTTATGTAAGGTTTTATGAGACAGGAGGGATCAGAGCCTGTAAAAATAATCAATGGAGAACAATAATTCTATCTTTGCTATATTCCTAAATGATAAATGTTAGGCATGTCTAACATGGAAGCATTTTTAATCAAGAGAAATGCCCAGAAGTGCTGTTTACAGCTCACATATAATATTTATTTCAGTAATTATTAGCGGAACAACATTGTTTCATGTTTTCCTGCAAGACAGGCTTAGGGTTTGGAAAGCTCATTTTGCTAGAATTCTAAAATCTTCACAGCATTAAAATAATAGAATGTGTATGCATAGAAATGGTGCAGTGTTTGAAATATCCTTTATTCCCCTGACACACAAATACATTGCATAGTCCTGGTCTCTCCCATGAAACAGCATGCAGGCTAGATTCAAACCTTTGTGCTTGAAATTTTGTGGCATGCTTTTAAATTTCAATGTACATGCATTTTGCCATTTTTTTTAAATGCAATAATTTTTTATAAAGAACACATAGAAACATGTACAGTGTGATTTAACATTTGTTATCATGTAATCTTGAAGAAGATTTTTAGCACACTGTGCCTAAAATGAGGCATGCAGGAGATTTTCAAAATATGCTGAAATGATGTGTGCATTTTGCTGCTTTTTTTAAGGTGCACTTAAATGGTGAAAAGTGCTAAGGTAGGAATTTTGCCAATTTCCACAGAACGATTAGCAAACTAATAACGCAGTCAAGTGATACTTGATCATAAAAATTGCCTGTTGCAATCAAAAGGCCAGTGACAATTCGCTCATTGGTGGGGTATCATATAATTTTGGCTGACAAAAAATTTCTAAAAGACATTATTCAAATAGAACGTGTCCAAAGGCGGGCAACGAAAATGGTGGAAGGACTTAAACTTAAAACTTATCAGGAGAGACTTAAAGAACTTAATTTGTACAGTCTGGAGGAAAGAAGGGAGAGGGGGGACATGATTGAGACCTTTAAATATGTGAAAGGATTGAATAAGGTTCAGGAGGGAAGTGTTTTTAAGAAGAAACTTAATGATAGAACAAGGGGGCACAACCTGAAGCTAGTCGGGGGGAAGATCAGGAGCAATGTTAGAAAATATTACTTTACAGAAAGAGTAGTAGATGCTTGGAACAAACTTCCAGCAGAGGTAGTTGAAAAATCAACAGCCACTGAATTTAAACATGCCTGGGATAAGCACACATCTATCCTAAGATAAAGAGTACATACAGTATATACATAAGGGAAGACTAGATGGACCGTATGGTCTCCTTCTGCCGTCAACCTTCTATGTTTCTATGTTTGTTCATCTCTTTTATCTTGGCATGCAGAAACAGAAATCAGCACTAACTAGGACTATGCAAATATTTTAAATGCAATTTTCACGTGCAAGAGCAAGTCATTTAATGTTCACAATTCAATCACTTTAGCGATTTTTCATCTGCAAATTGTACTGTGTAAATTTACCATAAGCCAATGTAAAAATCGCCAACCTGTTTGACCAACTTCTTATGCATTTAGGAGCTATGTTACACCACCAGAATACACTGGCATGCGTGACATTGGAACATAGCACAGCTTTTTACAAGATTTATAGAGCCATTTTACTTGTGATGCCATTGCCAGGTGTTGTGATTGGTAACTGTTTTTACTTTAAACATGCAAACATCATCTTCATCCATTACATGGTGGATTACAGCAGAAACCCTACATTAGAGAACTGGGAAAATCACATAAAGAGAAGAGGGGATGCACGTCATTCATTAACACAACGGCTGTTGTGTTCTGTTACTGCTATAACTGTAGCCCCAATATAAGCTGAAGTCCAACAGTAGTGATACATTTACTATTGCAAAGGTGGGTTTGGGGACAGCATGGCATAGGGCAGTAGGCTGGACAGAGGTTTGCAGAGCCTGTGTACAGTGACACACATCAGCTATGAGGTGGTACTTTCATGGAGTCTTCATGGCGTCATACCATGGGTTAATTTTGGCTCCGCCCTAAGCACGTTTCTATTTTGTCCTCATCCCTGTTAGGATCACTGGGATAAAAGTTAAGTCTCCCTGCAAGTGTTCTTAAGCCCCCATCATCAGTCATGATGAGCTACCACGCCTCCTCCATTGCAATGCTGTGCGAGGTGCCGTGTGGTGAGGGACTTGCATCCAGACTTTCAGGTAAGCGCTGCTGCACAACTAGGCGCGGTAGTCTGCATGGGAGAAATTGTCTACACATTTGCCGAATTACAGATGCACTACTGCGCATGCGATGTTGGACCGGGGAAAGCTGAATGAATACCGGCACCCCAGGGGGTCTCAGACACAGTGGAGCATTACAATCTAGGATCC
The DNA here is from genome assembly GCA_027917425.1 of Gastrophryne carolinensis. Lineage (NCBI taxonomy): Eukaryota > Metazoa > Chordata > Amphibia > Anura > Microhylidae > Gastrophryne > Gastrophryne carolinensis. Next base: position 221,945,959 of record CM051239.1, on the reverse strand, counting down.
CCTGGGCAAAGGCCAGTGGCTGGACCTGGAATCTTTTAGATTGTGGGGCCATCTCAGTTGGGTTAAGTTTCGCTTTAACACCATCCTAGTTGTAGTGGGCCAATTATCAAGAATCTGACTAGGTTACCCTCTGAAGCTGAACTATCAGCTATTTCAAAAATACCAGATCCTGTCTTTAGAGTTGGGAACTGTGTCCTTCTTCCCACAGCAAACTTTAAGCTGGAAATACCATATAAAAATTGACTCCAAGGTTTGTGAACTATTCCCTATCAGGAAAAAAATCATGCCTATGAACTCCAGTTGCCAGGGTCCTACAAGAAACATCCAGTCTTTCATGTATCCTTTCTGAAACTCTCTAATCCACCCAGAATCCCCACTGAAGCCACAGAACCTCTGCTGTGGGTAGGAATCAAAGAATTGAAGAAAATATGAGGAAGAGGTTTTAAATATCTCGATAAATGGTCTGGCTACAGAGATAAGAATTCCTGGGAACCTTCATGAAACATCCATACTCCCCATTTAATTTGGGGCTTTTAAATTAAGACCCCACCTGGGGTCATCCGATGGCCGCCCTTTGGGAGGGTGGTAATCCTAAGCCTGCTTCCTCTTTGGTTCACACATATGCAACAGGAGGCCCAAAGTCGTAATTGGGATTCTGCGCATGCTCGGTCACACTCATTTGGTGTCTCTGTTTACCGTTGCGCTTTGAGAAATTTCTGCATTTTTGGAGGCCTAAAGTATCAGTGAGTTGTCAACAAATCTTTAGAGTTACACCCACCTACCTGTACCTGATTCTGGTTCAATCTCAGCTCTCTGCTTGACTACCCATTCTGGTTGCTGACCCCTGGCTTAGTCTAACTACCTGCTCTGGTTCCTAACCCGTCAACTGCATCTGACTTCCTTCTCTGGTTTCTTACTCCCTGGCTTTATCTGACTACCCACTCTAGTTCCTGCTCATTTGCTCCAGTACTATGTTGTTTCATCATCGGTACTTGTTCCAGTCCATGTTCTGTACTCACCCATCCAACTGTGGTCCTGCAATCACCCATCCAGCCGTGTTCCTGCACTCATTCTTCCAGCGGTGTTTTAGCACTCATCCTTCCAGCCCTGCTCCTGCACTCAACTGCCCGGCAACGTTCCAGCACTCCCCTATAGACGCATTTTGCCTGGAAGGTAACTGTATTCTGGGATAGCTAATTGTGTCTCTTAAGGCTGAAAATGGATTCAATTAAAGAAGAAATGTGTAGAAATAGATTAAGGGCATTACAGTTAGATAACTGCCTCTTGGCCTACATACGTTTAAACAGCAACGTTAGCCGATTATGTGATTGTACTGATTGGTCCAAGATCTTAAAAACATGTAGGACAGCCTAATGAGGTAATCCATCATGAATTTGCCCATCATCAAGGGTGCTGCTCATCATGAACACCAGAAATATTTACCTTGGCAAACTTTTTTGCGATTATAAAAATACCATTCTGTGAATACTCACCTTGTAGAATGGGTATTATAAGTATGCAGTATGCCCTGCTCCAGTAATGATTCATTACGTCTGGGATATAGTCCACAAGAGGGCGCTTTACTGCAGAGATGGCAAAAAAGAGGCCCCTCCCGGTCCTTATATACCTGGGACCTCCCACTAAATTCCCCAGTATAAAAAAGCAGTAAGGGAACCAGGAGAAGCCAATAACAAGATTAACAATATTAACAAGAAAACATTCACCATATAGAGGATCCAAGAAGAAAAAATACCGTTTTGTGAGTACTCACCTTTAAAACGGGTATTATGAGTGTGCCATACACTCCACTTCAATCTTCATGATATGTGGGTAATCTCCAGTAGAAGGCGAACTTCTGCAGAGATGAATATGCAAAAAAAGAAAGCCCCTCCCGGTCCACATATACCTGGGACCTCCCACCAACTTCTCAGTGTAAAAAAGCAGTAAGGGGACCAGGAAGAACCAATTATAACCTTAACAATCAAAACCAATGGTTCACTATATAAAAGCCCCAGAAAAAAAAGGTTGGGGCGAAGTGGAGTGTATGGCACACTCATAATACCCGTTTTAAAGGTGAGTACTCACAAAACGGTATTATTCTAAGTGTGCCATACACTCCACTTCGATCTTCATGACATGTGGGACATCCAATAGCAGTGTCCGTCATGGGAGGGAACCAGAAACAGTAAAAATTGTACCAACTCAAACCACTGCAGAAGAAGTAATCCCCAAATAGTACTTCACACAGCGAACAACGTCCAAATTGTGCAGAATCCTCTCCTTGTCATTGTTAGGCTTAGGACACAAGGAAGGGAGAACAATATCCTGATTGAGGTGGAAAGGAGACACCACCTTAGGAAGGAAATCCGGCTTAAAACGAAAAACCACCTTATCCTGGTGTCTCTCAAAGTAAGGGCCTGAATCGACAGAGCCGCCAACTCAGAGACACGTCGAACAGAGGTAATAGCCACCAAGAAAGCAACCTTCTGAGTGAGAACCAAAAGAGCAATATCCTGTAACGGCTCAAAAGGAGCACCCTGCAGAGCCGAAAGAACCAAATTCAGATCCCAAACAGGAACTACAGCCTTCCGAGGGGGCCGCACATGCGCGACCCCTTGGAAAAAGGTCTTAACCAGCGGGTGTACGGCAAAAGACCTCTGGAAGAAAACCGACAGAGCAGAAACCTGTCCTTTCAAGGTACTAAGCTGGAACCCAAGATCCAGATTATACTGAAGAAACTCCAAAATCCTGGGAATCGAAAACACCCTGCAAGGCAAGGCCCTAGCCTCACACCAATCAGTATATAGGACCTCCAAGTCCTATAGTAAATGCCAGAAGAGGACCGCTTCCTAGCCCTAATCAAGGTCTGAACAACAGCCTCAGACAAGCCTTCCTCTTTCAAGATGAAGGTTTCAGCAGCCAAGCCGTCAAAGCCAGCGTTTGGAAATTGGGGTAAAGTAGATGACCCTGAGATAGCAGATCTGGCAACAAGGGAAGCCGGTACTGATCTACGGCCATCCTTACGATGTCTGCGTACCAAACCCTTCTTGGCCACCTTGGAGCCACCAGAATCGCTGGTGCCCCTTCTAGAACCAGATTGCGAACTACCTTGCCCAGCATGGAAACAGGTACAGAAAACCCAGATCCTTCCAAGCCAGTGACAAGGCATCCACTGCCAGAGACAGAGGATCCTGAGAAAGAGACACAAAGGACGGAAGTTTGTGATTGTGCCTCGAGGCAAAGAGATCCACCTCCGGAGTCTCCCACTTGCTGCAAAGATCCAGAAAAACCTTGGGGTTGAGAGACCACTCTCCTTGGCGAGAGGATCCCCTGCTCAGGGAATCCGCTTCCGTGTTCTCCACTCCCGGAATGTAGACTGCCTGTCAGAACCCCGGGTTTGGCTGATGCCCGGCTGGTGGCTGGGGTCTATTACCCCATCTGCGGTATCGGTAGCCACCAGCGGGTGTCAGCAGAGCTCTGGCTGCTCACCCAATCTGCAGATCCACCTGCCACCAGCGGGTGTCAGCAGAGCTCTGGCTGCACACCCCATGTGCAGTCCCATCAGCCACCAGCGGGTGTCAGCAGAGCTCCGTTCCTACCGGAGTCTGGAGACTGTCGGCATCCGTCATAGGCCCTTGGGTGAGTGCTCCAGCACCTTAGGGTATCTGTTTTTTGTTATTAGGTTTTTTTGTTAGTGAGCCTTATTTTGTATCTGAAATTAAGATATTTTGGTTGTTGTTTTTTCCTTGATTAAAACCTTTAAATACATTTTGGTAGTTGTGTCCTTGCTCTGGCCAAACTGTCTGCTCCCTGGCCGAGAGTTCACATTAGAGAACTCCTCGGCCCTGACAGAATCCTGCTGCCACCCACCTGGCCAGAGCATTGTGCATCCTGTTCCTAGCCCCCTAAATGGATCCTGGAGTGATCAAAAAGTTGCTTTCATTAACGGAAAGCCATGCTGATGCTGTGCAAGCATTATTTGTGGGATACTCTAAATCCATGTGTCTAGACCGATTTTTCTGATGAGGATGGTGTGGTCGATGCCAGCCTGCCACCAGAGCATCCCATGGTCGATGCCAGCCTGCCACCAGAGCGTCCCATGGTCGATGCCAGCCTACCACCAGAGAGTCCCATGGTCGATGCCAGCCTGCCACCAGAGCATCCCATGGTCGATGCCAGCCTGCCACCAGAGCGTCCCATGGTCGATGCCAGCCTGCCACCAGAGCATCCCATGGTCAATGCCAGCCTGCCACCAGAGCGTCCCATGGTCGATGCCAGCCTGCCACCAGAGAGTCCCATGGTCGATGCCAGCCTGCCAACAGAGCGTCCCACCGCGAGTCAGCCGCTGCTGGGCCCCACCGCGAGTCAGCTGCCACTGGGCCCCACCGCGAGTCAGCCGCCGCTGGGCCCCACCGCGAGTCAGCCGCCGCTGAATGTCTTTTTAAAATCTACCTTGTCTCTGTCCCACAGCAAGCCTGCAGCCGGGTCCCACAGCGAGCCTGCAGCCGGGTCCCACAGCGAGCCTGCAGCCGGGTCCCACAGCGAGCCTGCAGCCGGGTCCCACAGCGAGCCTGCCACCGGGTTCCAGAGCGAGCCTGCAGCCAGGTCCCACAGCGAGCCTGCAGCCAGGTCCCACAGCGAGCCTGCAGCTGGGTACCACAGCGAGCCTGCAGCCGGGCTCTGCTACCAGCCGTCACCCGGGCTCTGCTACCAGCCGTCACCCGGGCTCTGCTACCAGCCGTCACCTGGGCTCTGCTACCAGCCGTCACCCGGGCTCTGCTACCAGCCGTCACCCGGGCTCTGCTACCAGCCGTCACCCGGGCTCTGCTACCAGCCGTCACCCGGGCTCTGCTACCAGCCGTCACCCGGGCTCTGTCTTGAACCCAAACCCGGGCCCTGTCTTGAACCCGAACCCGGGCCCTGTCTTGAACCTGAACCCGGGCCCTGTCTTGAACCCGGGCCCTGTCTTGGATCCGCACCCGGGCCCTGTCTTGGATCCGCACCCGGGCCCTGTCTTGGATCCGCACCCGGGCCCTGTCTTGAACCCAAACCCGGGCCCTGTCTTGAACCTGCATCCGGAACCGGTGAAACTTGGCCAACTATTTGGATCCCTACCCCTATGGACTCTAGCTCCACAGTGGATCCCGGAGGTGGGATTAATACCCAGATTTTGGACATTTTATTTCATGGACTTGAGTTTGTTTTGTTGGTCTTGCTCTCTAGGGAGAATTTTTTCGTTCAGAGGAGCGTTCAGGAGCCCGCTCCTGAGAGAGGGGGTAATGTCAGAACCCCGGGTTTGGCTGATGCCCGGCTGGTGGCTGGGGTCTATTACCCCATCTGCGGTATCGGTAGCCACCAGCGGGTGTCAGCAGAGCTCTGGCTGCTCACCCAATCTGCAGATCCACCTGCCACCAGCGGGTGTCAGCAGAGCTCTGGCTGCACACCCCATGTGCAGTCCCATCAGCCACCAGCGGGTGTCAGCAGAGCCCTGGATGCTCTCTCCCCATCATCTGCTGCACCTGGTGTGTGGAGCTATTTAAGTAAGATCGGCCCTCCACCTGGTGCAGCAGGATTTTGTTTGTTTGGTTACTTGTGTCTGGAGTTCTGAACTTAAGTCTGTACACGTTCCTACCGGAGTCTGGAGACTGCCGGCATCTGTCATAGGCCCTTGGGTGAGTGCTCCAGCACCTTAGGGTATCTGTTTTTTATTAGGTTTTTTGTTAGTGAGCCTTATTTTGTATCTGAAATTAAGATATTTTTGTTGTTGTTTTTTCCTTGATTAAAACCTTTAAATACATTTTGGTAGTTGGGTCCTTGCTCTGGCCAAATTGTCTGCTCCCTGGCCGAGAGTTAACATTAGAGAACTCCTCGGCCCTGACACTGCCGAAAGGCAAGGAACATTGCTCTCTGCCCAGTGCAGGATCAGAGAGACTTCCCTGAGGGCACTCCTGCTGCGAGTTCGGTTGTCCGAACGAACCTGAACCGGCAGACCCCGTAAATGTGAGGTCAGCCGAGCCAGAACCAGCCGGATGGCTCTGAGCTCCAAGACATTGATGGGGGTGTGAGCCTCCTGAGGACCCCACACCCCGCTGAACTGATGACTTTTCCAATAACCTCCCCAGCCCGACAGGCTGGCATCCGTGGTAACCGTCTCCCAACAAGGAAACAGAAAGGATCTGCCCTTCAACAGGTTGCTCGATTCCAGCCACCACCGACTGCCGAACCCTGGGAGACATCCTGAAAGGTTGTTCCAATGACTGCGGACATCTGTCCCAATGCGTCAATAGGTGAAGTTGAAGAGATCTCATGTGAAACTGTGCAAACGGTACCGCCTCGAAGGAAGATACCATCAAGCCCACCAGTTTCATCCCCTGTCGGATAGAGGGACAAGGATTGGCCAGAAGAAGGCGGATCAGACCCTGAATCCTCTGAACCTTGGTCTGGGGCCGAAACACTCTGGCCCGAATGGTATCCAGATTCATGCCCAGAAATGAAATCACACGAGACGGGGAAAGAGAAGACTTGGTGCGGTTGATCACCCACCCGAACCTCTCCAGGGTCGACACCACCTGGTGGGTGTCCAGCTCTGCCTGACGGAGGGAAGAAGCTGAGATCAACAGGTCGTCCAGATAAGGCACAATGCGAATGCCCTACGCTTTGAGCAGAGCCATTATTCCCGCCAAAACCTTGGTGAAGACCCTCGGCGCCGAGGTCAGGCCGAAAGGAAGAGCTACAAACTGATAATGTTGATCCTCCACTGCAAACAGGAGGAATCTCTGATGTGCCTGAAAAAAAATCGGAACATGCAGATACGCATCCTTGATGTCTATGGATCAAACAAGACTGAAGTGGACGTGTCCAATTACACACCTTTCTTCAAAAAGGAGCACCAATATCAATATGGATACAAAATTCTTTTTTATGAAAAAGGAGATATTAAAATACACAAAAACACACTGGACAATTAAAATCACATGGATGACCCCATGGTCACAATAATATTAATGAAAAAACCCCCTAAGGGGAACAATGCATCAAAAGACCCTATGTGCACTTATTAGATCCTATTATAACAGTTATTTTATGCCGGCATAAAAATTGTATGTATAAACCCTCAAAGTGTAAAACCTCTAATAAATATCAACTCTTAACAATACCTCATATGTGAAAATGAATAAAAAACTAAATTCCACAGAAAATATATTGGCAGACTCGCCCAGTTCAAACAGTTATAAGTGAATGGAAACAATAAAGATATACTCAAAGTGCACGTGTGCGTGCTAAATGACACCAGCAAACCTGAATATTCAAGAATAAAAAATGGCACATAGAGTCAGCATCACAGGGTGATCAAATATAAATCACCGCGCCCGCAACTCCCATGTTGCTTCAAGGTGAGGGTTAGTATCCAATGTCTATTCCTACCCTTAAATAGTGTTGTCCCATCCTCTGATTCATATCAGCTGTAACAAATCAGCCGGCATTTGCTTACATCCTGTTATGGCGCTGAGCATTGTGGGAAACCATCGTCATCGATTACATGCGCATCACTGTTGTCTAGGAGACGTGCTGGTGCAGAGCCGTCCCGCCCCTCCCACCCACTGAGCCAGCCCACACTCACTGTGTCATCATCCCAGCTGCAGCATAATCAAAGCATAGTGTGCTGCAAACACAGGCAGATCCATCCATCCTGCTCAATCCTTATTGACAGACACAGCCCATAGAGCTGATAATGTCTAAGCGCATATGCACATTACTGCTAGGAGGAAAATGACTGTCAGTAAACGAGCCGCCCCCCTCCCACCCCCAGGTATTCCACACCAGCTACGTCACCTGTGAGTCTAGCGCAGGGTCTGAATACACATTGTAACAGACCTATGGACAGATACATCCATCCCACTCCATCCCATATGTTAACCATAACGCCATGACCCAGTATCGGGTATCACATAACTAACCCTAATCTATTTTATTTAGGGAACTAAAAGGGAGGAAATTTATGATGCCTTATACTACATAAACCTAATCTTCTCCAAAACTATTTACAATTATATACAATGTGTGCTCATTAAACTGTACAGCATGGCCAACAATTACTCCAATAAACATCTATATAGTTCTATCTATAAATCGCCTGTCAGGGAAAAAAATTGGGAAGGAAGTAGAGAGGGAAAAAAAAGAGGGGGGGGGAGGGGAAAAAAAAAAGGGGAGGGGGGAAGGGGGGAAGGGGAAAACACAACAACAAACGGGGGAGAAAAGAAAAAATCAAGGAAAAGAGACCAATGTGCCTTCAAGAGGTTTAGCCCCACTATATCCATATTAAAGTAACGTTGTTTCAACTTCTTCATATGCTGCCTGTCCCAAATATATCATGTAATGCTGAATGGTCCACATCACAACATCAGCTGAACAATTGATAATGTGCCAGATGGAGCCGAATATTGAAATGCCAGCGTTGTCAATTCCGGTGCTGCTCCTGGGGAGACCTTTGTGCAAAAAACGCTGTGCTATATAAAAAAACATATTACATAGTGTAAGTGCATGTGCATAAAAAAATGTATATAAAACAAGTGTCCATCTTCACAAATAGTGAAGGGTCAACCAAAACAACTATACGAATGTGAATAACCAAAAACTACCTAAATAGTGTCTCCATGGAAACCCATGGTAAATAAGACACCCTCTACCCCTGAGAAGGGGGGAGGGGAGAGAATAAAGTGTGAAAAAGATATAATATGAAGAAAAATTGTGAAGAGGAATATGTATCGCCATCTAAAGCCAATACTGAAACCCCCCCAAAAAATTTTTTACATAAAGTGTCCTGAACCGCTCACCCAAAAGTGGACCAGACCATATCTGGCTACTCCTATCTAAAAAACACCCTCAAAGTATGTCTATGATTGGCCCAAAAACGGAACAAAGGACCAATCTTCATTGAGTCCAATCGGTGCTCTGGTATTCAACTGAAAGATCCAGCGCAGTTCACGTTTTAACAATCTTTGTTTAAGATCTCCTCCCCGTGGGCCAAGACGGACCCTCTCAATACCTGTAACTCGTAATGAGGAACAATCACCCCCATGCACCTCCAAAAAGTGTCTCGCCACTGGGGAAATTGTCTTACCTGCCTCCACATCGCGTTTAGCCAATCTGATATTAGAAAGGTGTCCCTGGATCCTTGTCCTCAGAGAGTTTTGAGTCTCCCCAATGTACAGCTTAGGACACGAGCAACTCAGCTGATAAATAAGTGACCGAGTCCTGCAATTTACAAAAGAAGAAATGTCATAAAATCCCCTTGGCGAAGGGAATTGATAGCCGAGCGCAGAGTCTCCATGCAGAACTTTTTGGCTCTGATAAACCTGTTGAGAACCTTTAGATCTAGAATGGGTCTCACCGAACCCTCCTTTTTGGGAACCGTGAAAAGGTTGGAGTAGTAACCCCTGCCTCTTTCCGACAGAGGCACCAGGCATATAACCCCCATGTCCAGAAGGTATTTTACTGCTAACAGGAGCCCCTGTGTAGCCTGAGGGTCTGAGGGCACCCGAGACCTTAAGAATCTTGGGGGCGGCCAGTACTCGAACTCCAGTTTGTACCCGGAGGAGACCACTTCCAAGATCCAATTGTCTGTGACCTCCCGGGCCCAGACCTGGCAGAAGTGCCGCAGCCGTCTCCCCACCCTTGCGGGTGAGGGCGCCCCTTCATTGCTGAGCCGGTTTAACGGCAGGCTTGGGCTTGGAACCTCAGGCAGCCGCGGGACGTGCCCGACCTCTGCCTCTGTTCCAGGACGAGCCCCTGACTCCTGAGAAGGCCAAACCCCTAGCCACTCTGGCCCCTCGAAAGGAACGAGCCAGCCCCCTGAAAGGGACGCCGCTGTTTCCTCCGCTGAGGTAACTTACCTCCTTTAGCAACAGCATCCAATTTATCTCCAAACAGCCTCGATCCCAAGAAGGGAAGAGCTGTGAGCGACTTCTTGGCCCCAACGTCCGCAGTCCACTGGCAGAGCCAGACCAATCTGTGCATAGCCACTAGTAAGGCTGAAGTCCTACTACACACGACAATAGAATCCTCCATCGCAGCCATGACAAAATCCATGAACAATTCGCATCTCTTAAGGATAGTGAACTCAGCACCAGCTGGATCAAACTGAGCGTTATTCAGCCAGTCCCTGATAAGAGATCTGGTAGCAAGCGACATCAGGGCAGATGCACTAACAGGCCGCAGGGCCGAGCCCACGTTATATATATATCCTTATTCCAGCCACACATGTACAACCTACCACAAAAAAACACACATACACAAACATGCCCGCAATCAGTGGGGGCCCCCCGCTAGAGAGGGGCCCCCATACAAGCTAAGGAAGTGGCCATCCGGCCCTTACCACTCGGAGCGCAGGTCAAAATTACCCCCGAGAAGTGCCTCAGGCAGGAAGAGGGAGAGAAGGGGGAGGGCAGGCCAGCGCAGAACGCGCGCTAGCCAGGCCACACCCCCCCTTCCAGCAACGCGGATCCCCTAGAAACGAGCCACAGAATCGCGCCAAAGAAGGGGGCGGGGCTACAGTGGCCGCGCCGAGAGCCGGGCCCCGCCCCCTTCTCGACCACAGCCTGAGGGGGAGAAGCTCCCCCAGGCTGGTAACAGCACCTGCCATGCTCAAAAGTGAAAACACTCACTGTCCCACACACACACGCACAGTGAATCACACACCGCACACACAGGGGGATATGTGGGAGATATGTGGGAGAACGAAAAACGAACAACGACCAGGCCAGGCAACCCCCCCCCCCGGAGGGGAATAAGGGACGGGGCATCCCACACCAGGATCACCAAAAAACCTGGATAACCGCCTACCCCATAGTGAGGTCTCACGGTAGAGCAGTGCTCCTTCAGCACCCATATGGTGCTGCCTACCTTTACCAGGACCCATAGCCTAAGCTGGGAGGCTCAAACCGGGGCAATTTAGAAAAGGTCCTGGCAGTAATAGGGACAATAGACGGCCGGGCGCGAGCCCGGCTTACCTGTAAGTAAAGAAGTCTTCATCTTCTGTCTTGTCGCCTTCCCTGCAGAGAAGGAACTGGGAAGTTGGTGGGAGGTCCCAGGTATATGTGGACCGGGAGGGGCTTTCTTTTTTTGCATATTCATATCTGCAGAAGTTCGCCCTCTACTGGAGATTACCCACATGTCATGAAGATAGAAGTGGAGTGTATGGCACACTTAGAATACTCAGGGTGGGATGGAGCAGGGCGTGCTGCATACTTATAATACCCATTCTACAAGGTGAGTATTCACAGAATGGTATTATTCCAAGTATGCAGCACGCCCTGCTCCAGTAATGATTCATTACATCTGGGACATCCAATAGCAGTGTCCAACAACGGGTGGGGATCCCAAAAGGCAACAATGCGCAGTTCAAACCACTGCCGCCTGCAGAACTTTGCGGCCAAAAACAGCATCCGCTGAGGCCCGAACATCAACCTTGTATAACTTGGAAAAGGTATGAACAGAAGACCAAGTAGCAGCCTTACAAACTTGTTCAACAGAAGCCTGGTGCTGAAAGGCCCAGGAGGCCCCAACAGCACGGGTAGAATGAGCAGTGACTCGGAAAGGAGGATCCTTCCCTTCAGCAGAATAGGCCCTAAAAATGGCCTGACGAATCCATTTACCAATAGTAGACTTGACCGGCGCCAAACCCTTCCTGGGACCAGAGGGTACCACAAACAAGGCGTCCATCTTCCTGAAGGGCGCTGTAGCCACCAGATAGTATTTCAAGTTCCTGACAACGTCCAGAGAATGCAAGGCCCTCTCCTTGTCATTACCAGGATTAGGAGACAAGGAAGGAAGCACAATGTCCTGATTGAGGTGAAAGGCAGAGACAACCTTAGGCAAGAAGCCTGGTTTAAAGCGGAAAACCACCTTGTCCTGATGTCTCTCAAAGTAGGGGGCCTGAATGGACAGAGCCGCTAACTCAGAAACACGCCGGACAGAAGTGATAACCACCAAGAAGGCAACTTTCAAGGTGAGAATAGACAGTGCAGCCTCATGCACAGGCTCAAATGAAGGACCCTGAAGGGCAGACAATACCAAATTCAAATCCCAAACCGGTAACACGGGTTTGCGGGGAGGGTGCAAATGAGTGACCCCCTGGAAGAAAGTCTTGACCAAAGGATGAAGAGCGAAAGACCTCTGGAAGAAAACCACCAAGATAGAAGCATGCCCCTTCAGAGTGCTGAGCTGAAAACCCATATCCAGACTATGTTGAAGGAACTCCAGTATCCTAGGAATGGAGACCACCCGACAGGGAAAGGCCCTAGCCTCACACCAGTCAATGTAGGTCCGCCAGGTCCTGTAGTAGATGGTAGAAGAGGATTTCTTCCTAGCCCTGACCAGAGTCTGAACCGCATCAGACAGACCCTTTTCCTTTAGGATGGAGGTTTCAGCAGCCATGCCGTCAAAACCAGCGTTTGTAAATTGGGGTAACAGAGCCGTCCTTGAGTGAGAAGATCCGGAACCAGGGGCAGAGGGTACTGATCGACCGCCAGCTACACGACGTCTACGAACCACACCTGTCTTGGCCACATGGGGGCCACCAGAACAGCTGCCACTCCTTCTTGAATCAGTTTGCCTAGAACCCTGCCCAGAAGGGGAAACGGAGGAAAGAGGTAACCCTGCCAGGACAGAGACATGGCATCCACCGCCAGAGCCAGAGGATCCTGGGACAGTGAGACAAATGCTGGAAGCTTGTGATTGTGGCGAGAAGCAAACAGATCCACATCTGGCATCCCCCACCTGCGACAGAGGGATAGGAAGACCTCGCTGTTGAGGGACCATTCTCCTCGGCGAGAGGCCCCCCCTGCTCAGGGAATCCACTTCCAGATTCTCTGCTCCCGGAATGTAAACCACAGAGATGCACGGGACATTGTCCTCAGCCCAAGACAGAATCAACGACACCTCCCTGAGGGCACTCTTGCTCCGAGTCCCTCCCTGATGATAGATGTAAGCGACCGCAGTCCGGTTGTCGGAGCGAACCTGAACCGGCAGGCCCTGTAGGTGAGGCGTCAGCTGCGCCAGCACCAACCGAACCGCCCGCAGCTCCAGAACATTGATGGGGGCGTGAGCCTCCTGAGGACCCCACAACACCTGGCATTGGTGGGCTCTCCAGTAGCCCCCCCAACCTGACAGACTGGCATCTATAGTGACCGTCTCCAAGTACGGTGTCAGAAATTATCTGCCCCCCAGAAGATTCCTCGAGTCCAGCTACCACAGGAGGGACCGCCGGACCAGAGGAGACAGAACAAAGGCCTGATCCAGAGACAGGGGACACTTGTCCCAGGCTGACAGAAGATGAAGCTGAAGAGGCCTCATGTGAAATTGAGCATAGGGAACTGCCTCGAAGCAGGCCACCATCTGTCCCACCAGCTGCATCCCTTGCCGGATGGATGGGTGAGGGCTGGACAGCAAGAATTGAATCAGAGCTTGAAGAGAATCCACCTTCCGCTGAGGGAGGAAAATCCTGGCCTGAATAGTATCTAGAGTCATTCCCAGGAAGGCGGTCACCCGGGACGGGGAGAGTGAGGATATGGGGTAATTGATCACCCACCCGAACCCTTCCAGGGTCGCAACCACCGTCCGGGTGTCCAATTCTGCCTGTTGGAGTGAAGGGGACATAATGAGGAGGTCGTCTAGATAAGGAAGAATGCGAATACCCCGGGCTCTGAGAAGGGCCATCACGCCTGCCAACACCTTGGCGAACACTCTGGGGGCATTGGTAGTGTTGTTGCCCTACCACAAACCTGAGGAACCGCTGGTGCCCTCGGAAGACCGGCACGTGAAGGTAAGCATCCTTGATGTCTATTGAAGTCATAAAGTCCCCCTGGCGCAGGGAGCTGATGGCGGAGCGCAGCGTTTCCATGCGAAAACGTTTGGTCCTGATGAACCTGTTGAAAAGTTTTAGGTCCAGAATGGGTCTGATGGAACCATCCTTTTTGGGCACTGTAAAGAGATTGGAATAGTAACATTGACTTCTCTCCCCCGGGGGGACCTGACAAACGACCCCCATGGCTAGAAGGTTTTGTACCGCCAACAACAGGCCCTGAGCTGCCCGAGGGTCCGTAGGAACCCGTGAACTGAGGAATCTGGGAGGAGGCCAGTCCACGAACTCCAGCTTGTATCCGGAGGAAACAACCTCCAGAATCCAATTGTCCGAGACTTGTTGAGCCCAGACCTGAGCGAAGAGCCGCAGCTGTCCCCCCACCCGCAAGGGTGAGGGCGCCCCCCTCATTGCTGAGCGGGCTTGGCAGTGGATTTGGGCTTGACACCCCAGGAGGATCCGGGTCGGGCAGGGCCTTTGCCCTTGCCCCAGAAATCTCCCCTTTGTCCCGCAATATTAGATTCCACAGAAGCACTCTTACCTGAATAAACTGCCTGACCTAGGCCCACGAAAGGAGGGAGTGAAGGACCCTGAACCCCGAAAGGGTCACGGCTGCCTTTTGCGTTGGGGTAACTTACCCCCCCTTAGCAAAAAGGTCCAAATGATCACCAAACAGGTGCAACCCTTTAAAGGGAAGCCCCGTGAAAGCCTTCTTGGCAGCATTGTCAGCTGCCCACTGGCGCAACCAGACCGAGTGGCGGATAGAGACAACCAATGCCGAGCTCCTGCTACATATCCGAATGGTGTCATCTAAGGCAGAGAGAACATAGGAGATGAACAGCTCACATTGTGACAAGGCTCTAAATTCAGCACTAGAAAGATCCTTATGGGAGCCGCCCAGAAGGCCCCTGACCAAGGTCCTAATAGCCATGGCTGTAATGGCGGAAGCACAAACCGGGCGCAAGGCCGAACCCACACAAGCAAAGGCGCGGGAGGCCAGGTGGTCAATACGCCGGTCCTCACTATCCTTCAAGGTAGTGGAATCCGGGGAATGCACAACAGAAGAATTAGACAGCCCCAAGACGGGGGCATCCACCTCGAGGGGAGTTGACCAACATTTGACCACATCCGAGGGGAAGGGATACCTCCTATCCCACCCCTTAGGGATACCGGGAAGCTGGCTAGGCCGTTCCCATTCCTTGAGAATCAGATTATTAAAATGCGTCTGTTCAGGGAATTCCAAACGTGGTTTTGCGGTACCAAATAATTCCCCCTGCTGCTTAGGTGCAACTGCAGGAGGGGAAATGGCAAGTACTTCAAAAATTTGAGTCAGAAGTCTATGGGTGTCGTCAGCAACCCAATGCTCTGAGCCGGCATCAGGGCCAAGACAATGTTGATCGTCAGAGAGATCTGAAAATAATTCCCCTTCTTCGAGAGGGGTATAGTCAGACAAATCAAGGAAATCATCTTGTTCAAAAGTAAAGGCCGACGCAGCGGGCGCCAAGTGCCGTATTTTATCTGGAGCCTTACAGCTGCAGAGCTAGCAATCAGTCTCTCAATATTGGCCAGTGTGGCGGAAACATCAGATTGCGACTCCCCGCTAGTGTTAATGTCCCTAGGAGTCATAACCAGGCGCGGGGGTGTGGGGTATGAGACCGAGGGTGCCGACCCAAACACAAGGGTCCCAGATTGCCGCGCAAGCGCTTGCTGGGCACAGGGTACACAAACCCACACATCATCACCCACAAGGGATGACCCACACACCACACATAGCCGGGCTTGCCCCGAGGGGACCTCAAGCACAATATCCTGAGAAGCCTCCATATGGTGAATTAGTAGTCGCAATGACCAGTGGGAATTACGCTGTGCAGCTACCCGGGATGCCCCTTAAATGTCCGCTAGTGGGAGGATTTACAATTAAGCCCCCAATTTAGGAAGGGTATAACCTAGGGCCCAGGACCAGGAGAAACCTCTAAATAGGTTGTCCCAGCCTGAAAGACATAATGTGGCATGTATAATACATTATAAGACAATGTACAATGTTATAAGCATAACAGTGGCAATAATAAAGCCCGCGGAGGGCAGCTCACACTCGGTAGCAGCCAACAAGATGGTGCCGATCATCTCCGGAGGGGGCGGGACAGATGCGGAGCGCGTCGGGCACTAGGCCCCGCCCCCCCCGGGAACGCGGGGACTGAGCAGAGAGGCCAGGCAGCCTATCACCTGGCCCCCAGCAACCGATGAAGTCACCGGCCCACTGCTGCCGCCGAGCACGCGCACGGGCGGGCCATTCAAAATTCACTCACACATACTGGTAATAATGGAGGAGAGGAGGAAGGAGCGCTGAGCAGGTGCCAGGGCTGTTACAAGAAAAACACACACACAGTGAAGAATAACAAGAAGTTCAAAAGCACTTCACTCACACTCACACCGGACCCTCCCCCCCCCCCCCCCCCCCCCCGACTAACCGGACAAGGGAGAAAGGGGAAATAAGCCCATAAGTACATTTGGATAATGTAGTGAGGGCTATGATCGGACGGGGCATCCCATGTCAGGCTCACCAACCTGTGCCACCTACCCTTTTGTGGGGAATTTGCGGTGGAGCCACGCTCCATTAAAAAGCACCTCTAATAGGTGCTGCCTACCATCACCTGACCATGCAGCCAAAGCTGGGAGGCAGGTAATAGTGGCACGGGTGGGAATAGGACACAGGGCCGGGGGCTGGGCCCGGCTTACCTGCAAGGAGAGATAGCCATCATCTGACCTTCGCAGCCAACTGCAGAGAAGAAACTGGGGAATTTAGTGGGAGGTCCCGGGTATATAAGGACCGGGAGGGGCCTCTTTTTTGCCATCTCTGCAGTAAAGCGCCCTCTTGTGGACTATATCCCAGAAGTAATGAATCATTACTAGAGCAGGGCGTGCTGCATACTTGGAATAAAGCTTTGACAATTTGTTGAATTAAATCCTGCAAACAACCCTGGTCCAAGGCTATATTTCTAAAGGCTCCCTAGAGAGATTCTTTTTAGACTGTGGGGGCTGACTATGGTGGCCAAACTCATGCTCCGATGTTGAAGGCAACAATTCAAAAGGTTCTCCTATACACTACTCAGTAATAATACTTTTGTCTTTTTAACTTAAAAACATATCATAACTAGATGAAACTCCAACCTATTTTACCTGCCCCAGTGCCACTGCACCCCTGCCACAGTCATCCCAAAACTCCCCTTAGGAAGACCAAAAATCATGCATCCACACTTTGGTGCCCCATCTAACTGCCAGCTGCCAATATGTTAAGAGTGTGCAAGACTGGTGAACCCTATTGGTAGCCAGCATGGCAGCGGACAATCTGGTAAGGCTGCTGGGGAAGAATATACAAAGCAAATATTTTTCTCGGTTTAATAGTTTTTATTAAGAGCATAAACCTTATACAGCATATTCCACACATACCATTCCATACAGGCAAAGTTAACACCTTAGCTCCCAATCTAAATGCCTCAGCTGGGAAGTGAGTTATTCAGCCCCAAAAGTCAGTATTATTAAGTGGACAGGCCTCACAAATAGGGATGCTCAGTGGGTGGGTGAGAAAATAGTCTTGCAGGGGTTTTTGCTTTCAGGTCTGCCCCTTCAAAAAAGCATCAGCCACCCAAACCTCCTAACCAGAGCAACCCCCCCCCCCAGCAGACTGCCTCTGTCCCTGCACTGCAATCTAAACTGAAAATCATAGTTACATAGTTAATACCGTTGAAAAAGGGCATATGACCATCAAGTTCAACCAAGGGACAAGGTTGGGGAAAGTTTTATTTAATGTTATTTTCTTCTAAATAAGCATTTCATCCTTTTTTACAGCTGTCAGCTGTTGATGCTGTAACACGCTTCTAAACCACAGATTTATAGTTCTTCTGGAAATGAGAAATACAAATTGGTATTGGCACACCACTAGTTAATAATGTGACTGGATGTGATTGCACCTCTCCATGGTGTACCCCACAACAGGTCATATAACTATACCAAAATTGGATGAATGCACACCACACAAAAATTGATAATCCAAAATAATATTTTAGTGCAATAAAAATATTAATACACATAGTGACAATGTCATTGAATAATTTAAAAAGGATCATATGTATACACAAATCGCAGCCTTGACAAAGGAGTTATCAGCTCTGAATGCAGGCTCTACAGTTCTGTTCTCCATTGTATCTGTATCATGTCACTTTAATTGATTTAATGCACTCTATCTTTGTTCATGTTATTGGTATGATGCACTTAACACTGTATATTCTCTGACTAGAAATTGCATCTGATACTTGATTTTTGATTTATGTACTGAGGTACATGACAATCCTGCTGAATGGGATTGCATCAGTGTGATCAAAGCCTAAACAATGCATACTTTTCTTGAAATTATTTGATGGCATTGACGCTGTGTATACTAATATCTTTATTGCACTAAAATATTATTTTGCATATTAATTTTCGTGTAGTGTGCGTTCATCCAATTTTGGTATGGCTCTTCTGGTAAAAAATTATTGTCGCCTCTGGAGATTAAATACTTTTTTTTCCCAGTCTTTAGAGAGGATTTTACCTGAAATATTGTTCTCCCTTATTTTTGTATTGGCTGTATATATATTTGTTCAAGGTAATCATGTTCCCCTTAGACATCTCCTCTCAAAACTAAATAGATTCAATTCCTGTACTCTTCCTTCATAACTAAGATCCTTAATTCCTTTTATCCGTTTTGTGGCTCTCCTTTGCGCTGTCACGCTCTGGTAACTCCAGCCCTCTATGTAAGCCCTCAACCCCCAATCTCCGCAGCCAGCTTCACCTGTAGGGGCCCCCGCTTGCCGGGACGCAAAATACGCCTGCCCGGGATCGGTTGCCCCCAGAACTTTAATGGCTCAAAGGATGAGAGCTTACTAGTTTAGAGGTCTGAAGAACCAATGGCTAAGAGCGAGTGTAGCGGAAGTCCAGAACCAGGCCAGAGGTTGACACGGGGAAGTCAGAGATAGTAGCGGTACAGAGGGAAGAGCAGCTCGAGGTCAGGGTACAAATCAGAGGTCGGCAACGGAGATCAGATCGAGAATGGTCGGTTCAGGCAGAGGTCGGCAACAAAGATCAGATCGAGAATAGTCGATTCAGGCAGAGGTCGGCAACGGAGATCAGATCGAGAATAGTCGGTTCAGGCAGGGGTCGGCAACGGAGATCAGATTGAGGTATATCACGAGTCAAAGCAAGGTACAAGGCGCTATCACAGGCACTGAGTAACTGACGGGGTAAGCCTTTATAGGAACCAGATATGATTGGAGATGGGGAAAGTGGGTGTGTGATTGGTGTAAACTACAACTCCTAATATAATTGGATCAAGGCCAGAACAGGGCTTGTAGCCCAATAGCTCCCTTTGGGCTCATTGGCCCTAAAGGGTGAATTCCCGCCTCCCCATCTGGGCTCATTGGCCCTATCACAGCCTCCGGCGGGCGCGCTGAGTACAGCGCCGCCGGAGGACATAGCAGCAGTGACGCGAGGAAGGAGAGCGGCCGTGCGCGGCGCCGCCTGAGACGCCGCCGCTCGGTGCGGCTGCCGCACAGTGTCAGCTGTGGCCGGCCGCCTGGAGATGACGCTGGAACGAGGTCCAGGTAAGCGGTTACTGACATGCGCCTTTTCCATAATCAGGATAAGGATAAAAAGCATCCTTTTTATGAACTGGCGCCCAGAACTGGACAGCATATTCCAGATAAGAGTGCACCAGTGCTTTGTAAAGATGCAAAATAACATCACTATCCCATGATACCATGCCTGTTTTAACGCATGATAATATCTTGGTAGCCTTAGAAGCAGGTACTTGACATTGCATGCTGTTAGCCTGTGGTTTACCAGTACCTCCAGATCCTTCTCAACAAGTGTTTCTCCCAGTTTTACTCCCCTGAGGACATATGTAGCCTGCAGATTGTTAGTCATGTGCATGGCTTTACATTTCTCCACATTGAACTTAATTTGCCAAGTGGATGTCCAGACACTCAAAGTGTCTAGATGAAGCTTGTGAACATCTTTAATAGACTGCACTGTGCTACATATCTTTGTGACATCCTTTAAAATAGAGACAGTGCCATTAAATTCATCAACATTAATTTAATCATCTATATAAGTTGAATAATAGTGGGCCCAGCACTGAAGCCTGGGGTACACCGCTTAGAACAGGGGTGGGCAATTATTTTTTCCATGGGGCCACATGAGAAACTAAAAATATTGTGGAGGGCCGCTGAGCTATGGGCGTCTAAGCGACGTCTAAGCTCAGCGGCTCTGAGTGCGCTGGCGGCTGCATCTCGAGCTTCCCTCTAACAGGGAGCGCGCCCGCGCTGGCCATTCTCAAGTGGCCGACACAGGCACGCGCCCTGCTAGAGGGATAGCGGGCATGCGGCCGCAGCTCGTGCATGCGCCGTTGAACTGGGAAAGAAGGTGAGTTTATGGGAGACCTGGGGGTTTCACACAGCGGGGCATCCCGATTTTGGAAGGGGGCATGGTGAGAGCATGGTGGACAGCAGGAAGGGGGCATGGTGAGAGCATGGTGGACAGCAGGAAGGGGACATGGTGAGAGCATGATGGACAGCAGGAAGGGGGCATGGTGAGAGCATGATGGACAGCAGGAAGGGGGCATGGTGAGAGCATGATGGACAGCAGGAAGGGGGCATGGTGAGAGCATGATGGACAGCAGGAAGGGGGCATGGTGAGAGCATGATGGACAGCAGGAAGGGGGCATGGTGAGAGCATGGTGGACAGCAGGAAGGGGGCATGGTGAGAGCATGGTGGACAGCAGGAAGGGGACATGGTGAGAGCATGATGGACAGCAGGAAGGGGGCATGGTGAGAGCATGGTGGACAGCAGGAAGGGGGCATGGTGAGAGCATGGTGGACAGCAAGAAGGGGGCATGGTGAGAGCATGTGGACAGCAGGAAGGGGGCATGGTGAGAGCATGTGGACAGCAGGAAGGGGACATGGTGAGAGCATGTGGACAGCAGGAAGGGGGAATGGTGAGAGCATGGTGGACAGCAAGAAGGGGGCATGGTGAGAGCATGGTGGACAGCAAGAAGGGGGCATGGTGAGAGCATGTGGACAGCAGGAAGGGGACATGGTGAGAGCATGTGGACAGCAGGAAGGGGGCATGGTGAGAGCATGGTGGACAGCAAGAAGGGGGCATGGTGAGAGCATGTGGACAGCAGGAAGGGGGCATGGTGAGAGCATGTGGACAGCAGGAAGGGGACATGGTGAGAGCATGTGGACAGCAAGAAGGGGGCATGGTGAGAGCATGTGGACAGCAAGAAGGGGGCATGGTGAGAGCATGGTGGACAGCAGGAAGGGGACATGGTGAGAGCATGTGGACAGCAAGAAGGGGGCATGGTGAGAGCATGTGGACAGCAAGAAGGGGGCATGGTGAGAGCATGTGGACAGCAAGAAGGGGGCATGGTGAGAGCATGGTGGACAGCAAGAAGGGGGCATGGTGAGAGCATGTGGACAGCAAGAAGGGGGCATGGTGAGAGCATGGTGGACAGCAGGAAGGGGACATGGTGAGAGCACGGTGGACAGCAGGAAGGGGACATGGTGAGAGCATGTGGACAGCAAGAAGGGGGCATGGTGAGAGCATGTGGACAGCAAGAAGGGGGCATGGTGAGAGCATGGTGGACAGCAGGAAGGGGACATGGTGAGAGCATGGTGGGCAGGTACATGGTGAAAAAAAGACAGCAGGCAGGAAGGGAAAACACAAGCAAACTACATAATCTTTCTGAGCAGACTTACTGATGCTCTGGAGCCCCTACTCTGTCCTTCCAAAGTCCCCAGGTCTCTATCACCTGCTCATCGTGTCTGGCTTCCTCAGAGGAAGGGAGAATGTGCCAGACCCGACGAGCCGAGCAGCCGATCAGCTGCTGCTTAACCTAAGCCTCTCACACTGTACACAGGCGATCACCTAAGTTAAGCAGCAGCCGATCGGCCACTCGGCTCGTCGAGTCTGGCATGTTTTCCCTTCCTCTGCGTCTCTTACTGGCCAGCTCAGCCCGGGCCGGTAAGAGCCTAGCAAAGGGCCGTATACGGCCCGCGGGCCGTACATTGCCCAGGTCTGGCTTAGAACCAGGGACCATTCTGAATAGGTATCATTAACCACAATTCTCTGCAAACAATCCTTCAGCCAGTTTTCAAACCTGTTACAAACTGTAATCATTTTCGGTACTGAGAACCTGACCTGCTGTGGCACCATAACAAGATAAGAGATTTTTCTATATTTAATAGTATGTTTAGCATTTGTAGTCATTTAGATGGGTTAAGTATTGAGAATAGGGTTATGATTTAGGATTGATGGGGGAGGCTATAAATATGGACCAAGATATTTGGGGAGGTGAGGAAATCTGCATGTGTATTGCTAACATGTGGGGATTGTTAGATATAAATGTGGTAATGGAGTGGTGTGGTGGAAAGACATTCGAGTAATACAAATCTTTGGCATTTGTGGAGACAGTGGGTCTCCTGATTGGTGTAGAAAATCTTGTTATGACGTTACAACATTTCAAATTCTGGGAGTCGTAGTTGGGCTTTGGCTTACCGACTCCAGAGCTTTTTTTTAACCCTGAAGACCTCAATTTCCTCAGTAAGCATCTAAGCGGGACAGTATCCAGAAAATCTACAGCCATCCCTCTGTCTTCTACTGTTTTCTACTCACCTCTTCATAGAAGCCAAATTAGGTAGTCTGGCAGCTTCTGTCCTTAGTAAAATGCTGGTTGTCACTTTTAATATTATGCATAGTTACATATTCGTGTAAGTATTCCATTAAGAGCTCCTCAAGCAATTTTCCCAGAATGGATGTTAAACTTACAGGTCTGTAATTTCCCAGAGAAGATCTAGAGCCCTTTTTAAAAATGGGTACCACATTTGACTTGTACCAATCCCGAGGAACGTTTACCAGTTGTTAGTGAGTCTTTAAAAATCAAAAAACAGGGGTGATGAGATAAGTGAGCTGAGTTCTTTAAGCACTCTTGGGTGAAGTACATCCGGTCCATTAGTCATAGTCAAGTTTAAATTATTTAGTCTTTAGTCATGAGATCCATGTTTAGGTGTTGAGAAGTATACTTGGGGTATTGCAATTAGTGGCATCTCCTGTATTGGCCCCTAGTTCCTCTCTTGTGTACACAGAACTAAAAAACCTATTTAACAGCTCCGCCTTTTCTTTATCCTCAGTGACAAATTCCCCATCACCATTAATTATGGCACTTACCAGTTCCGTTTTAATTTCCTTTGAATTTATATATTTAAAGAAACATTAAGGGTTGGTTTCGCTTTCTTTGGCCAGATATTTTTTTGTGATTTTGTCAACAATATTTATTTCTTATATGCTTTAATTTGCACTTTTCAATGGTTACAGCCGAGAGCTCGAACTTGTAATTTGTAAATTAACTTTTCCCTTTTCTTGTTCTTTAATGCCCGTTTAACCACAAGTGTCAGCATGAGGCGTTTAATTTTAGCCGCTTAAATTTGTTACCCATAGAAATATTTTTTACAAATTTTTTTAAAGCACTCCCATTGGGCATCTGTATCCTTATTCATCAAATGATGCTCACAGTCCTGGAGTGCATCTCTGAACCAGGGAAAGTTGGCCCTCCTAAAATTCTGTGTTTTTGCCCTCCCAGACAGAAAATGTTTCTTACAGTTTATGTAGATCACTGTATGTAGGTCACTGTTACCAAGATTTTCATGGACTGTTACAGTCCCTACTAGATCATCATCATTTGATATTACCAGATCCAAAAGTAATCTCTTAACAAGCTGGGGACTGATCTCCCCCTTCTAACTGAAACAGAACCATTTCTCCAGTCACCACCACTGTTGCAGCTGACCCTCTATTTTCTCAGTTATTTTTGGGGTATATAGATTACACCAAATTGTATTTTAACATTGTTTACATTGTCTCACACTTCTACCCACAAGGATTCTACATCCTCACAATCTTCTGCTGGTATCCCCTCATTAAAATATGCTTTGTACTCTTTTTTTTAACATAAAGACACATTCCGCCCCTATCCTATTTGCTCCATCTTTCTGTAAGAGAGTAAACCTGGCACCAGTGAGACAGCAAACCATTCAGTTGAGGGGGTCTTGGTGACTAATTATTCTGTCTGCCTGATAATAGAATCCCCTATGACCACTAACTGTCTAGTCCTACCTGCAGTCCCAACCACCCAATTACTAGACAATCACTGTCCTCCCGGCTGTTAGAGAGAGCAGTATCCGCTAAGGTTGCCATTTCTGAGAGGAAGGTATGGCCTTCCTTTTCTGTGCTCCCTTTCTACTACCTCTATCTACATTTACCAATCTACTTATCTGCTCCTCTAACCTACTACTCCACCCTATGTTTCTACTCCATCTATTGCTTGCTCAGTGAGCAGAGTGTCCCCTTTAAGATTGTCATCCCCCCTCAGTCTTGCATTTGGCACCTCCAGATCTTTAACCTGAGCTTCCAAGGTTGCAACATGCTCACATTTGCACTGATGTAGACCTCCAATGTTGTTAGTCATTTTTTCACATACAAGAACAGTAGTGAAGACACAATTTTAGTACTTACAGCTGCAGCTACTTTGGCTCTTAACTTCCTATTTTAAACCAGACCTTCACCCTGAATAGAAGTCTATATGGGCTTTTCATTTAATGATGCTGAATGTCCAGTTTAACTTTATAACACTTAAGCAACAACTGCCAAGCAAGGCAAAAAACAAAGAAATTCAAGCTCTTAAACAAACACTTAAAGTCCCCTAATATTAAGTCCCTTAACCCTTTAAACGCCAGCCACGTAAAATTTATGTGGCTGCCTCCCCTTCAGTTAACTGCCAGCCACGTACATTTTACGTGCCTGACTTTCCCCACTTACAGAATAAAAAGTAAAAGTCACTTACCTGACCCCTCGTTCGATCCGTCCGGGTCTCCTCTTCAGCCAGAGGGGCTCCGATCGCCCATTTGGGCTCCTCCGGCTGCAGGGGAGTGCCCAAAATAGGGTGCCCCCCCGTTTCAGCAGCCGCCGGGATTGCCTGCAAAAAAACAAAAAAAATGACAGTTACTTACCTTTGTGCCCGATGGCTCCCGCCGGCTCTCCTCTTCACGGGGGGGGTTCCGAGATCACTCCTCCCGCGCTTCAATCTTCTGGGAGGAGGTATAACAGCCCTCCTCCCTCCGGAGCTCCAATGGAGGCCGCCATCTTGGATTCTAGCCCCGCCCCTTCGGGGGCAGGGGCGATGACGTCACTGCCGGGTGTCATCGGGGCACCCGGCAGTTCAGCTCTCAGATGCCAGTGACGGCTGGACAGAGAATGAAGGAGGTAGGTGATCCTCTGATCGCCTGCCTCCCCCCTTCTCTGCCCAGCCGTCACTGACATCACATCGCCGCGGGACACAGGAGATGAAGATCGGAGGTGACTAAAGTAACAAAAAAATGTTTTTTTTCAATAAACTTATTTTCAAAAGTGTGTGTCTGTTTTTTTATTGTTAACCCTTTGAAAACTGGTAAGGGGTCCATGAGACCCCTTATACCAGTTTACAAGGCTCAGGGATCTGGCAAGTCACCTGCGGCTAGCGGGACGTGGCGGGACGCAAACAGATCCACATCTGGTTGGCCCCAACGGAGACACAGAGAATGAAACACCCTGCTGCATAGGGACCATTCTCCCTGGCGAGAGGTCGCCCTGCTCAGAGAGTCCGCCAGGTGATTTCCCAACCCCGGGATGTACACAGCTGATATGCAGGGGACATTGGCCTCCGCCCAAGTCAGAATCAGAGACACTTCCTGGAGGGCCCCCTTGCTCCGGGTCCCTCCCTGATGATTGATGTAGGCGACTGCTGTCTGGTTGTCTGAGCGCACCTGAACAGGCAGGCCCCGAAGGTGAGTAGTCAAGTGAGCCAGAACTAGCCTGATTGCCCGCAGTTCCAAGACATTGATATGTGTGTGGGTCTCCTGAGGGCCCCACCTCCCCTGGAACCGCAGGGACTTCCAGAAACCCCCCCCCCAGACTGGCATCCGTGGTGACCGTCTCCCAGGAAGGGGCAAGAAAGGATCTGCCCCCAACAGGTTCCTTGAGTCCATCCACCATGAGAGGGACCTCCTGACCAGGGGGGAGAGCACACAGACCCTGTCCAGGGACGCTGGGTCCTTGTCCCATACTGACAATAGGTGAAGTTGCAGGGGCCTCAAGTGGAACTGAGCATAAGGGAACGCTTCGAAGCATGCCACCATCAGGACCACCAGCTGCATCCCCTGCCTGATGGAGGGATGGGGACAAGATAGGAGGGACTGAGCCTGTGCAATCACACTGTCCACCTTCTGTTGAGGAAGGAAGATCCTTGCCTGAACTGTATCCAGATTCATTCCTAGGAATGGAATTACCAAGGAGGGGGACAGTGAGGACTTGGGGTGGTTGGTCACCCATCCAAATGACTCCAGAGTAGACACCACCAGCTGAGTATCCAACTCTGCCTGATGTAGAGACTGGGAAGTGATGAGAATGTCGTTCAGATAGGGAAGCACGTGGACGCCCTGACATCTGAGCAGAGACATCACGCCAGCCAGCACCTTGGTGAACACCCTGGGAGCTGAAGTGAGGCCGAAGGGCAAGGCCACAAATTGGTAGTGTTGATCCATCAGAGCGAACCTGAGGAACCTTTGATGACCTGGGAACACAGGAATATGAAGATAAGCATCTTTGATGTCCACAGAAGTCATGAAATCCCCTTGGCACAGGGAACTGATGGCAGAGCACAGAGTTTCCATGCGAAAGCACCTGCCCCTGACAAACTTGTTGAGGATCTTCAAGTCCAGGATGGGCCTGACTGAACCATCTTTTTTGGGTACTGTGAATAGGTTGGAATAAAAGCCCTTGCCTTTTTCTCTTAAGGGGACCTGGCAGATGACCCCCAGCTCCAGGAGGCCTTGCACTGCTTGCACTAGCTCCTGAGCTGACACAGGGTCCTGAGGAATCCGGGATCTGATGAATCTTGGAGGGGGATCGGCAGCAAACTCTAACTTGTAACCGGAGGACACTACCTCCTGAAACCACCGGTCTGAGACATGAAGCCTCCAGACGTGAGCGAAGTGCTGCAGCCGCCCCCCCACCCGGATGGGTGAGGGCGCCCCATCATGCCTGAGGGGGCTTGGGAGAGGATTTTGCTTTGGGACCCCAGGAGGAGCCAGGACGTCCACGTCCTCTGCCTCTACCCCAGAAATCTCCCCGGGCCCCAGGAAAGGAAACCCCCCTTCCCTGTCTTGCACCACGGTAAGGGGAGGAGAAGGAACCCTGACCCCAAAAGGGCCGAGATTGCCGCGTGCGCTGGGGTAATCTGCCTCCCTTAGCAAAAAGGTCCAGGCGGTCCCCAAACAGGCGCAGTCCGTTAAAGGGAAACCCAGTGAGGGCCTTCTTGGCAGCGTTGTCAGCAGCCCACTGGCGCAGCCAAACCGAGCGGCTTATAGCCACCACAAGGGCAGAAGTTCTGGCACACATTCTGATGGTGTCATCCAATGCTGAGAGGACAAAATTTACAAAAACATCACAACTGGAGAGTGCATTAAACACCTCACAAGGCATATCATCAGGGGCACTATCAAGCATATTTCTGATAAGGGTTCTAGTGGCCACAGCAGTAATGGCAGAGGCACAGACCAGGCGCAGCGCCGTCCCTGCACATGCAAAGGCGTGGGATGCCAGCTGGTCAATGAGCCGGTCCTCAGCATCCCGCAGGGTAGTAGAGTCAGGGGAATGCATGACAGAGGTGTTAGATAGCCCTAGGATCAGGGCATCCACCTCAGGGGGGGGGGGGGGGGAGATGACCAACATTTAACCACCTCAGCAGGAAAGGGATACTTCCTATCCCAACTCTTTTGAACCCCGTGAAGTTTACTGGGGCGCTCCCATTCCTTGAGCACAAGGTTATGGAAATGTGCCTGCTCAGGAAATTCCAAACGTGATTTTGCTGTATGGAAAAGCTCCCCTCTTTGCCTGGGAGCTGCAACAAGGAGAGAGATGGACAGAACCTCAAAAATCTGGGTCAATAATCTGTCAGTGTCATCCGGGGCCCAGGGGTCAGAGCCAGAATCGTCATGACCCCTTGGTCTCTCGTCAGATGAGCCTGAATCAGAAAAGAGCTCCCCTTCATCAGACGGGGAATAGCCACAAAGATTCCAAAACTCCTCAGTTCTCATAGGGAAAACAGTGACATTAGGCATCAAGTGCCGCTTCTTAGCAGGGGCCTTACGCGCTAAGGACTTAGCAAACTGCTCAACAGTAGCCAGTCTAGAAGACACATCAGGCTGAGAATCCCCACTAGTATGCAACTCAGCAGGAGTGAGGTTTAAGCTTGGGGGAGTAGTTAAGTGAAACGAGGTGCAGCCACTTTCAGACCAGATTGCAATGCAAGCACCTGCTCAGCACAGGATACACAGACCCGCACCTTGTCAGCGTCAGCATGAGGCTGCCCACACGCTACACACAGCCGGTCTTGTCCCGAAGGGACCCCGGTCACATTATCCTGGGATGCCTCCATATGGTGATTATAGCGGCGCTATACGCCGATAGGGAATAACGCTTGATAGCAACCCCGGATGCCCCAATAACCCGCTAGGGAAGTGGGAGTATATTTTTACAAGGCCTACAAGTATATACTAATACAGGGCCGGGAGAAGCTAAAAGGGTTAGTCCAGCCTGAAAGACATAAGCAGACAAGACCTGTAAGCACACAGTAACAAAAGTGAAAGATATAAAGCCGCCCGCGAGGGCACTTACGGACCGCGGTAGGTAGGGGTCCTTCGCACATGGACCAAAAAGGCAGGATAAAGATGGCGTTGGTATACCTCGAGGGGCGGGCCGGTATCAGCGATGACGCGGAGCGCGTCATAGACTGGCCCCGCCCCCCCGAAGAGCGCGAAGCCAAGAACGTGCAAGCAGCCAATGATGGCACACCAGTGCCTGAGGTAATGCCGCCGCCAAGCGCGGAACCAAGTCAGTGCGCGGTGGCAATTTTAAAAAGACAGTAAAGACAAGCCAGCACGGCGGTTGACACAAAACTAACAGAATGGAAAAAAGGTGTAAAACACATATTTACACCCCCCCCTTTTTCCCCCGAAGACTACAAGGAGGATGGGGGAGGGCAGCGGCCACTTAAACAGGGCACACCGATGGACAGGGGCAAGGGGGCACTAGTGCGGGAGGGGCATCCCATAGAGGCTCACCATAAGCCTGAACTGCCTACCCTTTGGTGGGGGATTGCGGTGGAGCAGCGCTCCGAAGCACCTAACAGCGGTACTGACTTCCTTCACCCGACCAGCGTAGCCAAGGCTGGGAGGATATTACTAGTGGAACGGGTGGGAATAGTCCTACAGGGCCGCGGGCTAATAGCCCCGCTCACCTGCGAGTAGAGAGCCATTTCTCGTCCTTCGCAGCCAGACTGCAGAGAAATTCTGGGGATTTGTGGGAGGTCCCCAGGTATTTGAGGGGCCGGGAGGAGCTTATTTTCGATGTCTCTGCAGTCCAGCGCCATCTGGCGGAGTATATCCCAACTGTAAGTATTAGATTTGGAGCAGGACGTACTGTATACTAAGAATATAAATGTTTTTGTTAAAATAAAGGAGACAATTTTAAAAATATATATATTTTTTAATTTTTTTTACTTATTTATTTAAAAATATATAAAAAAAAGTAGAAAAAATACAAACAAGACATTTCATGTTAAAGCCTAAACTCTGCCACAAAAAGAAAATATGCAATTTTCTTGGAAATTCCTGCAAAAATCACAGTTAAACATCACGCAAAATGGTGAAAAATATCCTGTCAGCAGAGGGTGACAAAATCTCAAGTAGGCTGGCAGTTAAAAGGTTACAGGTACCTATGCATGTTGGGTATTGTTCTGCTCAGGGGACCTTGCACTTTCAGATTTAGCTTGTTTTTTTCTTATTTGCATATTGATACTTTAGGAAAAGGTGTTTTTTATTCTGCTTTTTTATAAATTTTTTTGTGAAACCCTGTGCAACCTAAGAATTCTTTGAGATATTACTTCCAGAAAGATGAGCCCAGTACAACAAGCTGGGTATGCTTAGAAAGCTTAACATGTGTACTTTCAGGGAATATATGGTTTATGGGGGATATTCCAAATGTAAAGGTTTGGTGTGGTAGAAAAAGCACAAGGTGCGCACTTTGTATGCAGAGCTGAAATTTTGAAGTAAAATTACCGTTATGTGCATGCTTTACTTTGGTGTGTTTGGCAACTCTTTCCTTGACAGAACCTATGCATGTTGGGTATTGTTCTGTCTGGGGGATGTTGCTTTTTCAGATTTTCAGTTTTTTTCTGGTTTGCATATTAGGAAAATGTGGTTTTGATTCTGCTTTTTTATTCATTTTTAGGGAAACCCTGTGCAACCAAAGAATACATTGAGGGATTACTTCCAGAAAACTGCACCCATGTCAACAAGTCTGGTACGCCTAGAAAGCCTAGGTGTATACTTCTAGGGATATTTCAAATGTAAAGGGTTGTTTTTCAAATGTAAATGTTTTTCTTGAAAAACTGCAAGGTGCGCATATTGCATAGCATAGTTGTATTTTATCTGAAAATCTCCTAAAGCGTTGTTTCAGTTTGGGGGAGTCTCCTGGGCAGGAAAGGGTGTCTACCTAAACATATGTGGTACCGCTGTAACCGGGAGAAATTGGGGTTTCACACGCAATAAGATTTTATTGACAAACTTACATTTTTTATTACAAAAAAACACTACAAATTGTAAAAAATAGTTGTTGTTTTTTTTGCACAATTTTCACCCAAAAATATTGAGAATACACTTATAAAATGACAAACAAGCATTTCATGGCCCAGTACCTGTGCCACATGGCACAGCTACATAGATGACATTTTGGTAATTTGGGAGGGGCCGAAGCAGGAACTGGAGGAATTTGTGGCAAAGCTTAACCAAAACAATGTCAATCTCAAATTCACATGTCAATATCACCATCACAAAATACCTTCCTGGATATAAAAATTCACATCACCACAATCTATACTGGAAGGAGACTTTGGCCAATACCACATTACGGGCCACCAGCTCAGACCCACTACATCTCCTCCATAGCATTCCCTACGGAGAGTTTATTCAAGAAAGACGCAATTGTAAGACACAAAAGTACCCTTCAAGTTCAGGGCCTTGATAGAATACACAACCCATCACGTGGGGGAAACATAGAGAAAACGACACTGCAATTGGAAACAAGGTGAATATACCGCCTGGGGCATCCCACTTCCTGGGCCTTAACGAAACCTTAAGCTTTGTATCATATCTATGAAAGCTGTGCGTTATACTCAATAAAGATATACGAACAATAATGCTCTGGGTAAACGCACTGAAAATGTATTAGTAATGTAGAATTTCATGAAAAAAATGTATGTATAGTTTCACAGCAAGGATATACCAATGCCCATGATCCAAATATTGCAAACCGGAGTAAATTTGGTGAATTACCCGAAAATATAAAAATATTAGAAATAAATAAAAAAATACTTTTATTCAATGTTCACTATTATGATGTTTACAATAAACATAATAACAACATAAGGCAGCGCAGTTCCAGATCTGGCTTAACACTATAGTAATACAATACTACATCTATGGTCGAGTTGGGATTGTTGTAAAAACAATCCCACTTTTATGTTGTAGTAGGGATGATTGTCCCACATAGCAAAATTACCAATCACAATTTAATATCCGATAATTCTTTAAGACAGCAAAGCAGCAGTGTGAAACCGGTGAGATTGCACCATTGGTCTTCAACAAAATGGCGGATCTTGCAGACTCGCACGCAGCCAGCACCAGACCAGTGCTGCATAACGTCACCTCCGGTCGAAGACCGGAAGAACGGGTGGAAGCGCTCCAGCATCTGGAACGTATAAAAGCCGCACTGGTGGCGGGGAGATTCGCACAAAACAACACAACTGAGGGAGGCACTGAGCCCGGCTGGGACAATACAGAGCAAGCCCTACCGGCAGTATTACTGGTGAGCAAGCCGAAGCACCATCAGTGACACCAGCGGCTTTAACCCCCACCCCCATGGTTGTGACTGTCATTACAAGGTAAAAAGTTTACAATTCATATATATCACACATAATTGATAGAAATCCCATAAGGGAGCCCGATTTGATTGGCAGCTATGCTTCTATTTCACAGACCCTTAAAGGGCCATCGACATAAAGAAGCTCCAGAGTCACTACAGCAATCAGGGACCTCTATCTTTGCAGTTTGGTAGAAACTGATCTCTCAAGGTAACACAATTACTTTTAGAGTAGATATATCCTTATTAGCATCACTTGAGATCCATAGTTATGCTTTGCCCAATTGTTTTTTTTGAAGGGCCGGCGAATTAAAGCTACACCACCATTTCTCCTCCAGAAAAACGTAGAAAAAAGAATACGCATTCTTAGCAAGGTATTTTTTAATGTAAAAAATGTGTAATGATTATTATGATTACTATGATGTGGTAAAATGCAATCTAAGGAATTTTCCCACAATTCATAATTTTTCACATAGGGCATTGAGAAAGCCTGAGAGGATGAAACATGTCTGCCCTGTTCTACTGCTACAACAAAAGGGGAAAAGAAGTAACGGAATGAAATGGTGTAACAAACTGTTATGTTGTTATCAAATTTGTGTATTGTAATACTGCAATAATGAATGTGCATTCACATTAGAGAGCTCTGCTCTCTCTCTTTTTTAAATGAGATCAATAAAAGAGAATATATTTTTAATAGATAAATAAAGGTGTGGTCATATTCCAAAGCCATATAAACAAAAAAATCTGGGAAGTGCCTAGCCCCGGGTAAGAGTACAATTTAAAGGGCCGGAGTATGGATCAACCCCAAATGAAACGATCATCATAATATTTCTGCAGGGAGGCAAGACATACGGGTTAAAGGGTAACATCACAGGGGGAACTGGTCACCGTAACCCCTATAAGTATACTACACACATACAATTATAGTGTCACTACCCGCTTACCGGTTCCCCGTTCCAGCGGCGCCTCGGGTCCTCAGCCGCCCGCTCCCGCTGCGCAGCCACCTGTCCGGCGGCCGCGGCGGGCGGCGGCTTCTGTTCCGGCTGGCGCGCACGCGCTTCCCTCCTCAGCAGGCGGCTCCAGCGTCGCCTCTCGTGCTCGCGCGCGTGCGCGAGCACGTTCAGTTTATACCCTCCGGCGGCGCTGCTCTCAGCGCGGCCGCCGGAGGAAGGTTAATTTTTAATTAAAGGACCAGCTGCATTAGAGGGAGTGCCCCACAGGGACTGGGCCAATCACCCGCCTTAAAGTTCTGGGCTGTACACCAATCTTGTTGAAGTTCTAAGTTGCACCAATCACCACACCTATTCTCCAGGGCCAATGATGCCTGATCCCTATATAAACTCACCCCAGTCAGTTTGTCATTGCCTGTTATAGCGCCTAGTTCCTTGTATTTGCTTATCCCTGATTTTGATCCTGATTCCTGTTGCCGACCCTCGCTTGTTTGACCATCCTCGATCTCCACTCCTGTTGCCGACCCTTGCTAGTTTGACCATCCTCGTTCTCCACTCCTGTTGCCGACCCTTGCCTGTCTATTGGACTGCCACCTTACGCTCACATACCGGCTACCCGATTCCACTTCCAGCCGCGGACTCTCCAGTTCTCTGTACCGTAAGACCTCATCCTTTGAGCCATCAAGTCCTGGGGGCAACCGATCCCGAGCAGGCGTGTACTGCGTCTCGGCAAGCGGGGGCTCCTATAGGTGAAGCTGGCTGCGGAGATTGGGGGTTGAGGTCCTTACCAAGAGAGCCGGAGTTGTCCAAGTGGTAAATTGTGGTTCCGGGAGCGTGATATTATAACAGGCCGAAAGATTATTATGGAAGACCTGGTACAGCAAGTTCAGGTGATGGCCACCGCCATCAATCAACTTGCCCAGAGGGTGGCCAATCAAGAAACCCGCCAGATTCCTACACCCGCTGTACCACCTCTTATTCCTGAGCCTAAGGTTCCGTTACCTGAAAAGTTCTTTGGAGACCGGGCCGGTTTTTCGAATTTCAAGAATTCGTGTGAACTCTATTTTAGGCTGCGGCCTTTATCTTCTGGCACAGAAACCCAACGGGTGGGTTTAATTATCTCCCTGCTACAAGGAGATCCTCAATCATGGGCTTTCAGCTTGCTCCCTGAAGATCCTGCCTTACACTCTGTGACATCCTTTTTTTCAGCTATGGGAGTGCTGTATGCGGATCCAGATCGTCAGTCTACGGCGGAAAACAGGCTTCGGGCCTTGAAGCAGGGTCGGAATTCCGCCGAGGATTACAGCGCTGAGTTCCGGCGCTGGGCAGTGGAGTCTACTTGGAATGATCCAGCCCTATGTAGCCAATTCCGTATGGGGCTGTCTGAAAATATTAAAGATGCCCTGGTCAATTTTCCCACTCCAAAAGATTTGGATCAACTTATGCAGGTTTCCATCAGGATCGATAGGCGTCTTAGGGAGAGAGCCAGGGAAAGGGTTAGGGTTACCACTCCCTTTAGACCTTCACAACCTCCCAGCCCGTCAACTCCTGGTGGGGGAAACTCCTCCTCCTCTTCTCCAGAGGAGCCTATGCAGGTTGGCAGAGCCCGTCTTTCTCAGGATGAGAAACAACGGAGACGGTCTCTGGGTCTTTGCCTCTATTGTGGGTCTCAGGGTCACTTTGCCAGGTCCTGTCCGAATAAGGGGTATCCGGCGGGAAACTTTCTCGCCTAGATCAGGAAGAGGGTACTGATCTAGGTGGGTTCAAGCATTACTCTCATCATGATAAAATGTTAATTCCTACGGAGCTTTTCTGGGGTCCTTCCAAACAGGCAGTATCTGCTTTCGTCGATAGTGGAGCTGCAGGTAACTTCCTGGATCGGAGCATAATCTCCATCCTAGGGGTTCCACTGATACCCCTTGAAAAGTCTCTTCAGGTCTTGGCCATAAATGGGAAGGCTATCCTGGGAGGGCCGGTCAGTCACAAGACCCCTCCGCTCACATTGGTGACCGGTTCATCTCATACTGAACATATAGAGTTCCTGGTGTTTGATTGTCCGGAAACACCAGTAGTCTTGGGATACCCATGGTTAAAACTCCATAACCCCGTATTTAATTGGCAGTCGGGTGATCTGGTCAAGTGGAGTAAATTCTGCAGATCACAATGCTTCTCCACTACCCTTAGGAGTGTGCAGAGTTCGCCCCAAGAACTGCCTCTGCCTTATATAGATTGGGCAGATGTCTTTTCTGAGCGGTCCGCTGATAATCTTCCCCCACACAGACCCTATGACTGTCCCATTGACCTACTTCCTGGAACTATTCCTCCTAGAGGCAAGATCTATAATCTGAATCGAGCTGAAGAGCAGGCTATGAAAGAATATATTTCTGAAAATCTGAGCAAGGGCTTTATCCGCCCATCTACATCACCGGCGGGTGCCGGCTTCTTTTTTGTGGAGAAGAAGGATGGAGGTTTAAGGCCTTGCATAGACTATAGAGCCTTGAATAAGATCACCGTTAAAAATCGTTATCCTCTTCCCTTAATAGGTGATTTATTTAATCAGGTAGTGGGGGCTCGAATTTTTTCTAAACTAGATCTAAAGGGGGCCTACAACCTGATCCGTATTCGACAGGGGGATGAATGGAAAACGGCGTTCAATGTTAAAGATGGTCATTATGAATATTTAGTGATGCCTTTTGGCCTTTGTAATGCTCCTGCGGTCTTTCAAGACTTCGTTAATGACGTGTTTCGTGACTTTTTGGGTAACTTCGTTGTGGTTTATTTGGATGACATCCTCATTTACTCTAAAAACCTTTCCGAGCACAGGCAACATGTTAAATTGGTCCTTCAGAAATTGAGAGAGAATAATTTATACGCTAAAATCTCTAAGTGTATGTTTGAGGTCGCCTCCGTTCCCTTCTTGGGATATATTATTTCTAGTCAGGGGTTGGAGATGGATGGGGGAAAAGTTTCGGCAGTACGGGATTGGGTACAACCCAAATCCTTGAAAGAATTACAACGCTTTTTAGGATTTGCTAATTTCTATCGACGTTTTATCAAGGGTTTTTCTAGTATTGTTGCGCCTCTCACCAATCTCACCCGCAAAGCCGCGTTCACTGTTAACTGGTCACCATCAGCTATTGAAGCCTTCCGTGTCCTAAAACAGGCTTTTACTTCGGCGCCAGTTTTAGTACACCCCGACGTCAACAAGCCCTTTGTTATTGAAGTAGATGCGTCTGAATTAGGTGTTGGAGCTGTTTTATCGCAATTCTCCGGATCTCCTGAACGTATGCATCCGTGTGCCTATTTTTCCCGGAAATTTAATCCCGCAGAACAAAATTATGATGTCGGCAATAGGGAACTATTAGCTATTAAACTGGCATTTGATGAATGGCGTCATTGGTTGGAGGGTTCCTTACATCCTATCACTGTATATACCGATCACAAGAATCTCGAGTATATAGGCGCCGCCAAGAGGTTAAATTCGCGACAGGCCCGTTGGGCATTGTTTTTTTCGCGTTTCAACTTTATTATTACCTTTAAGCCGGGCATAAAGAATACTAAAGCCGATGCTTTGTCGCGCATGTTTGGTGAGTGTAAAGATCGGGGAGATACTGGGGAACCTATCTTGCCTACAGGTTGTGTAGTCGGGGCCTTGCTTCCTGATCTCTCTAATGTTTTGGCACCATTCCAAGATGAATCGTCTGTAAATGCGCCTATAGGATGTTACTTTGTACCGCCGCATTTGCGTTCTGATGTTATCCGCGAATTCCACGACGCAAAGACTGCTGGGCATCTGGGAGTTCGTAAGACTTTTATTTTAGCTCGGCGTCACGTATGGTGGCCTTCTATGAGACGTGATATCACTACCCTTATCGACGCATGTTCCATTTGTGCTCGAAGTAAAGGGGTACACAAGGCCCCTAGTGGTTATCTTATTCCCCTTGAGATCCCTAAAGAACCATGGTCTCACATTTCAATGGACTTTATTGTTGATTTGCCTCTTTCACATGGGAACACTGTGATTTGGGTGGTCGTCGATAGATTCAGTAAGATGGCTCACTTCATTGCTCTACCCAAGCTGCCCTCGGCTCCTGAACTTTCGCGCTTATTCATCTCGCATATTTTTCGGCTCCATGGTATTCCAGTAAATATTGTTTCTGATCGGGGTGTGCAGTTTATATCACGATTTTGGAAAAATTTTTGTTCACGTTTGGGGATTCAGGTTTCTTTATCTTCCGCATATCATCCCCAGTCTAATGGACAGACTGAAAGAACAAATCAGAGCTTAGAACAATATCTAAGATGTTACATCTCTGACACCCAGGAGCAGTGGTCGGAATTTAGTGACTTTGCCGAGTTCGCGTATAATAATGCGCCAAGTGACAGTACCAAAATATCCCCGTTCTTCTGTAATTATGGGAAACATCCTAGAGCTTCTTCTATTTCTGCAGCACCTTCTGATTTTCCGGTCTTAGAAGAGTGGCTTCAGAAACGGAAAGAGGTTTGGGCACGCGTCAAGGAGAATCTAGAAATTATGCGCGTTAAATATAAGAAGTTTGCTGATCGTCGCAGGTCTCAGGAACCTATCCTTCAGTGTGGAGACCTTGTCTGGGTTTCCACCAAGAACATTGCTCTCCGGCAACCTTCTTATAAACTGGGTCCTAAATTTATCGGTCCTTACCCCATTATTAGGAAACTTAATAATGTGACCTTCAAAGTTCAGCTCCCCTCTACTATGAAATTTCTAACTCGTTTCACGTATCACTGTTGAAACCAGCTAAAAACTCTTCTCCTACTGGTCCTCCTCCTGTTTTAGTGGATAATGTACAAGAATATGAAGTGAACAAGATTTTGGATTCGCGTAGGGTTCGCAATACGTTACAGTTTTTAATTGATTGGGTTGGTTACGGTCCTGAGGAGAGGTGCTGGGTGTCTTCTTGTGATGTCCATGCCAGGGCTCTTGTACGGAAATTCCACCGTGACAATCCGGGGAAGCCTGGTGAGGGTCCGGAGGCCCCTCGTGAGGGGGGGGTAATGTCACTACCCGCTTACCGGTTCCCCGTTCCAGCGGCGCCTCGGGTCCTCAGCCGCCCGCTCCCGCTGCGCAGCCACCTGTCCGGCGGCCGCGGCGGGCGGCGGCTTCTGTTCCGGCTGACGCGCTTCCCTCCTCAGCAGGCGGCTCCAGCGTCGCCTCTCGTGCTCGCGCGCGTGTGCGAGCACGTTCAGTTTATACCCTCCGGCGGCGCTGCTCTCAGCGCGGCCGCCGGAGGAAGGTTAATTTTTAATTAAAGGACCAGCTGCATTAGAGGGAGTGCCCCACAGGGACTGGGCCAATCACCCGCCTTAAAGTTCTGGGCTGTACACCAATCTTGTTGAAGTTCTAAGTTGCACCAATCACCACACCTATTCTCCAGGGCCAATGATGCCTGATCCCTATATAAACTCACCCCAGTCAGTTTGTCATTGCCTGTTATAGCGCCTAGTTCCTTGTATTTGCTTATCCCTGATTTTGATCCTGATTCCTGTTGCCGACCCTCGCTTGTTTGACCATCCTCGATCTCCACTCCTGTTGCCGACCCTTGCTAGTTTGACCATCCTCGTTCTCCACTCCTGTTGCCGACCCTTGCCTGTCTATTGGACTGCCACCTTACGCTCACATACCGGCTACCCGATTCCACTTCCAGCCGCGGACTCTCCAGTTCTCTACCGTAAGACCTCATCCTTTGAGCCATCAAGTCCTGGGGGCAACCGATCCCGAGCAGGCGTGTACTGCGTCTCGGCAAGCGGGGGCTCCTATAGGTGAAGCTGGCTGCGGAGATTGGGGGTTGAGGTCCTTACCAAGAGAGCCGGAGTTGTCCAAGTGGTAAATTGTGGTTCCGGGAGCGTGATATATAGCACCCATGGAAAATCCACATAAACATCACAAATGCAAACAAACAGAACAGCAGGCGACAGAGAGAGCAGAGGACTTGGACCATGCCCAGTTCCTGGCCCCGTTGATGTGAGTCCTCACATTACTCCCCCCCCCCTTTATAAGGCAGGTGCTATTTCATGAATTTTTTGCACCCTAATCCTTTTGGGGTCAGACAGAGAGCGCATGAGCAGTAGTTAGGTGCTCAGAGTTTGAGAATTCCCACCAGGGTCAAAGCTAAAGAGAAACACACTGGTACAAAAAAAAACAAAGGAAGTGCCCTGTTTGGGGCCATCATGGCAGTGCCCAGGGGGGAAGGAACCCCTGCGATTCTGTGATTTGAAACCAAAACCCATGCCATAATCCCCCTAAAGATGTTTGGAATAGCAATGCATACATTGTATCCCCTGACTGAATGTTTTTGTGGCCGCTGTCGCCATAGGGATACATTGTAACAGCTCCCCTCACACAGTTTTCTTAAACTACATTAGCTGTTTATTCAGTACTTACATGTGTGAAAAATGACAGGCAAGCTTCTCCTGGTTCCTAAGGCATATATCTCTCTCAATTTTGTGTGTAATCAGGTGTGTGGCAAGATAGCCACCATGTAATTCAAGCGTGAATAATGTTCATGCCATCCCACAACATCTGTATGGCATTAAGCCCTCTCAAACTGCTTATGCCAATGTACATAAGAAGGGAAGCAATTTACTAAACGTTCTTTTTTTGAGGTCTGCTTTAACCCTTTAAATGCCAAGCACGTAGTTTCTACGTGGTTGCTTCTCCTTACCTCTGATGTTGCTGTGAAGCTGCGGGTCCCCTCTTCCCGGGGGGGGAACCGATCCCCCCCCCCCGTCGCCCTCAGTCTTCAGAAGGGCCCGAAACCGGTCCCCCCCCCCCCCCCGTTTTCCCTGCTGACAGTTTTCTGCAAAAAAAAAAAAAAAACAATGTCTTTAACTCACCTCCTCAGCCGATCCGTCCGCAGCGTCTTCTCTTCACCAGGGAGGGGTCCAATCCCCCCCCCCGGGCTGTGCAGGCTTCAGTTGAGGACCCTCTTCCGGGTCCTCATCTCTTCTAATGGCCGCCGCCCCAATTCCCGCCCTTTGTGGGAGGAGCGTCATCCCGCTCCTCCTTTACCCCCTCCGAGCTCCGGCATCTGTCAGATGCCGGTGGTGATCGGAGCAGGGCGGGTGACAGGCGAGGAGGCTCTGATCGGAGCCTCCTCGCCTCTCACCCGCCCTGCGCCGATCACCACCGGCATCTGTCAGTGACAGCGGTGCGGGACAGCGACGAGGGACGCATGATCGGAGGTGAGTACAGTAAAAAAAATAAAAAATAAAGATTATTTTTTTCTGTGTCAGTGTCTTATTTTTTACTTTTAACCCCTTGTGAACTGGTAAGGGGTCCATGACCCCTATACCAGTTCACAAGTCTGACTTGCCATTAACCCCCAGCACCCCCATTACCTGCCTCCCCAAAGCCCAGGGGGGGGCAGAAGAGCCCGGGCCCACGGGCTATGCGGGCTTGTAGCCTGCAGGGCCAGGGGCCACAAAAGTTGGCCCCTGTGCCCTGTTTCTACAAGCCCTGCATAGCTGGTCCCAGGCTGGTTGGGTAAGGGGGAACCCATGTCAAATTTTTTTTTGATTTTTAAGGGGTTTTAACCCTTAAAAATCCACCAAAAATGCCCCCCCCGGTATGTCTTTTTTTTTTAATTAACCCTTTATGTTCTGTCATCCAGCAGCTATAAAAGGCTTCCAGCAGGTGAGCAGAAGCCAGTGATTGCCAAGGGACACAGTGCCCCAGGATGGATGGGAGGTAAGTATTAAAAAAAAAAATTAATAAAATATTTTTTTCTCTTTGTGTGTGCCTGTGTTTTTTTTTACATTTAACCCCTTGTGAACTGGTAAGGGCTCTTCTGCCCCCCCCCCCCCCCAAAGCCCTACAAGCCCTGCATAGCTGGTCCCGGGCTGGTTACTTTGGGTAAGGTGGACCCCATGTGTCAGGGAACCGCGGTCACGTGGTCCCACTACAAACCAGGGACCTCACGACACAAAGACCGCGTTCCCCAAAACCCTTTGTCCGACCCCTCCTACCAGGGATACAAGGCCCGAAGCCACGGACACACAGATTCTTGGTTTAAGGCAACAGATCGCACAGATTAAATATAAGTTTTAATGCTATAAGCACACTAGGCACTGATAACAAGCATTTAACTATGATGTAATATAATATGATACAGATGATACAATTATGCTATTCTGAGATGGTTACAGGATTGAGTGCATTACACAGAGAAACAACAAGCAGTTACCTTAGTATGCAGTTGCAGAGTAGTAGTGATGATGGGGAGCTCTCACAAGGGGTATGTCAAGAGCTTATCGATGATGATGGACACCCCCAGTATGCTGACCGCATATCCCCTCCAGATGAGTGACAACTCCCTTGTCCCGGATTATCCTATTTATGCCGCGGGAGTCCTCCACCCCCCTCCCCTCCGTGGGCTGGATCGTCACCTCCCACTGTTCTGGGAGTTCGGCTTAACCCCCAGAACCCTTTAAGGGTTATAACTCGGAGCAGGGGGGGTCGTATGGCCTGGGAAGCGGTACCAAACTATCGGGCTGGATGCCGTGCGCCCAATGAGTCCAGACATGGGGTCCCTGAGCAGATCAGAACCTTAGTTCTCCATTTACGGGGATTTGCTTTATTTCTGAGAATGCAATTACCTATCCCTTTATGTGGTTTTATGAACCGGTTCTGATTCTGTAACTGGTTTGGCGCTGCGACACAAGGATGCGCAGTTATGGAGCAATTTCTGTCAGTGCCGCTAGTCTGCGGCTCTTATCCTTGCTATGACAAATTCACAGCAAGGGGTCCAGCGAGCTACAGACTAACCGGCATCTTCCCAGACTAAGGTGCGACTATCAGCAGGAAAGCAGCATCACAGGGGGTCTGTGATCTCTGCTGTTTGACCTGTAAATGCTAATTTCTTTTCCTGAATAGAGCTAAGGACTTGTACATTTATAACAGGGGGAATAAAGGGAAACTCTACACCTTGGATATGTGAGGTTTCTTAACTTAAGCTGGACCGTTCCTTCACACCTCCCCCTCTAAGAGGGCGCTAAGGGGCAGCGCTTACTGATGCTGGCCCAGGTGCCCCCTACCCCTGTCGGTAGCACTCCGCGGCAGCACTATGGCCACAGTGCTGTTTTGTGTTGAGGATTTTGAGTACCCACCCTGTCGACCCAGGTGGGTGACAAGGCCATTGAACGTGGGCCCTGGGTGGCATAGTCCACCGCCATCGGTACCAACATCTTTCTTTGCGGTAGAGTTCCCGGTGGACTGCTGGGACTTGGCCCTGCCACCCCCATCCTCTGACAGGTATGGTACAAATGGCAGTGGGCAGCCAGGTCAGGCCCCACTGGCTTCTTGGTGATCCCTATGTGCCCAATCGTCCGGCTCTCTAAGGCATAGCACTCCTTAGATCTATGACTAAGGACCGGATGTCGTCTGAAACGCGTTAGAGCTTACAATCTAGAATTGCTGTCAGGGTCTGTTATGTGTTTTTAAGGCTGTTTGGATTGGATATATCTTTTAAAGGACTTCAATAAATCTTCATTTTTTAAGGAGTGCTGATCCTCAACTTGTTTTTCATAGCACTCCTTAGCCCTGGACAGATAGGGAACCACCAACTGCTGGTCCTCAGGCCATTCCCTGCATCTCCTGTTTGGGGAGGACTCTCTGGGGGTCATCAGTGTCTGATGCTACCCCACATCTCTGCCTGGACATGGTCAGGACCACCATGTCCTCAATCAGTTTCACGGGACCCACATCTGGGTTTCCACCTGTCTCAGCAGCCTCCCAGGAGGAAGGGAAGGAGCGGTCGGTCCACTGAGGGGACTCTGGGACCTGCTCCTCCACCACTTCCACCCAAGTTGCCGGTCTAGGCAGAACACCCTGGTCCCTTAACACCCCGGGTGTGATGAACCCCTGCAGTGGGGCCTTACCTAGGGGTCCCATCTCTCCATGGACACCCCCACCCCACCTGCAGGTTCCCCCACCCCTGCTTTTTGGCCTGGACTGGTCCTCTCGGGTTGAGGTGCCAGGAACCCCGGACGTGGGGTGGTTGGAATAGAAGAGACCATCCCATCCCCTGTCCGTTTCCCAGGACCTCCTTCCGGACCTCCATTGGCCCTGGCAGCCACTTGGCTTGGAGGAAGGGAGCAATTAGACCCCCGCGGGGCCCCTGAGCCACCAGCGCTCTCACTATTCACAATAGTGGCCAGAGCCACTGTGGCCTCAGGAAATGCCTGCCCCCCTTCCTTTCCCATCCAAGCCGCCAGTCCAGACAGACCAGCCTGGCCCTCTGATACCCCAGTGGCGGAGAAACCCTGCGACGTTGACTTACCTAGGGATCCCACGTCTCCTGGAACAGCCCTCACCTCAGTCGCAATTCCCTCCCCAGCTGCTGGGTAACCCTCCTCCCTCCGGGAGGAAGAAGCACACTTTATATTCCCTACCCCCACATTCCCTGTAGCAGGTAGGTTACTCACATATTATTTGCACACCTTGGAATATACATGTTATTACATTCTAGGGGACCAGACCTCGGGGGTTCAGTGCCCACATACTGAAACACTAGCCGCCCCAAGTCTGTCCACAGCAAAACACCGGCAGGGATATTCGGCGATACCCCCACCTCCCGCACACCCCGCCCGGCACCCCAGTCCAAATAAATCTTTTCCATGGGGAGTGCCGATGCACCTTACTCAATTCCGGAGACTGAGACAGTCTTTCCAGGGAGGAAGTCCGGTGGGGACACCATCTCAGGGTGCACAAGAGTTGTCTCTGCGCCTGTGTCCCTAAGTCCCATGGCCACAGCTTGGCCCACAGTGACGAATTGCAAATTGTCCCGGGACCTCCCAGCACCCCTACCCACATACAGCACAGTGGAGGAGTTCTGGGACAGGCCCTGTTGGCGCTGAGGACATGTGGCCTTGAAGTGTCCTGGTTGGTTGCAGTGATGACACAGTTGGGGCCCCCCTTGCCTGGAGAAGGGGCTAGGGGCAGGGGTCTTGGGCTGAGGGGCATGTACAGCAGATGCCAGCGGCGGCTTACCCACTTTCCAGCTGGCAGGTTTCCGGGGCTCCTGGGCTCTGTTGTGGCTGTATTCATCCACAAGTGCTGCAGTCGCTGAGGCCCCCTTCCGGTCATGCAGAAACTGCTGCAGTTCCTCGGGGCAATTCCAGAGGAACTGTTCTATGGCAATCAGCTCCTTCAGTTGCTGGATGGTGGTGATTTCTAAGCCGGTGGTCCACTGCTCGACTGCTCTCTGTAGCGCCCTCATGTGGTCAGCTCAGCTGTCTGTGGGGCCACGACGCAAACCCCGCAGTTTCTTGCAATAAAATTCCGGGGTAAGGTTATATTGACGGATCAGAGCTTGCTTGACCCCCTCGTAGCTCAGGGTGGTCTCGCTGGGTAGGTACCCAAAGATCTCCAGGGCTTTACCCCTAAGTCGAGGGGTTAAGTACCTGACCCACTGATCCTCCGGGACATGGTACTGATGGCAAACTGTCTCAAAAGCCAGCAGAAAGGTGTCCAGATCTGTGCCTTTGTCCAACACGGGGAAATCCTCCGCACGCAACTTTGGGGCCTGGTTCTCAGGGGACCTGCTACCAGCTGTGCTGGGTTGAGGGTGCTGAAGCTTTAGCTGCAATACTTGGAGCTGGTGTTCCCGTTCAGCTTGCTCGCATTCACGGCGTTCCTCACATTCAGCTTGCTCCCCACGCGGTCTCCAGCCCGTAGACTTTCCAAAGCAGCATGCAGGAGAGCATCTGAGCCTGCTTGGCTGGGGGGACCGGCAGGCGGGGCACGGTCCTCTGGGATG
This sequence comes from Gastrophryne carolinensis, assembly GCA_027917425.1. NCBI lineage: Eukaryota > Metazoa > Chordata > Amphibia > Anura > Microhylidae > Gastrophryne > Gastrophryne carolinensis. Next base: position 221,901,254 of record CM051239.1, on the reverse strand, counting down.
CTGAGGGCTGGTGACTGGCTTCTGGGAGAGCCCTGGCTGGGCCCCTCCACACCCAGTACAACATCGGCAGCCACATCCCTGCTTCTGGCCCTGGTGCAACTTGCCATGCCTGCAGCTGCTGGTCACTGACAGATATTGCACACTGTTGTAATCACATAACCTACTGTAACCACTCTCAGAATATGCCTAGTGTTGAGCTGATCTTAAGATTCCAGCAACAGAAAAGCCACTGCTGGTAATCTTTAGTGTATGAGAGTATGGGGCCCACATTCACTTACACTATTTGCCTTATTCCACCACACTGCCACCAATTTGTCAGGGAACTGCGAGTCACGTGGTCCCACTACAAACCATGGTCACCTCCCACTTTTCTGGGAGTTTGGCATAGCCCCCAGAACACTTTAGGGGTTATAACTCGGAGCAGGCGGGTCGTATGGCCTTGGAAGCGGTACCAAACTATCGGGCTGGATGTCGTGCGCCCAATAAATCCAGTATTGGGGTTATGATTCTGTAACTGGTTTGGCGCTGCGACACATGGATGCGCAGTTATGGAGCAATTCCTGTAGGTGCCGCTAGTCTGCGGCTCTTATCCTTGCTATGACAAATTCACAGCAAGGGGTCCAGCAAGCTACAGACTAACCGGCATCTTCCCAGACTAGGGTGCAACTATCGGCAGGAAAGCAGCATCACAGGGGGTCTGTGATCTCTGCTGTTTGACATGTAAATGCTAATTTCTTTTCCTGTATAGAGCTAAGGACTTGTGCATTTATAACAGGGGGAATAAAGGGAAACTCTAGACCTTGGATATGTGAGGTTTCTTAACTTAAGCTGGACCGTTCCTTCACACCATGTCAATTAAAAAAAAAAAAAAAAAAAAAAAGCTTAACATGTGTACTTTCAGGGAATATATGGTTTATGGGGGATATTCCAAATGTAAAGGGTTGTTTTGGTTGAAAAATCGCAAGGTGCGCACTTTGTCTGCAGAGCTGAAATTTTCAAGTAAAATTACCGTTACGCACATGCTTTACTTTGGGGTGTTTGGAACTCTTCTCTTGACAGCAGCTATGCATGTTGGGTATCGTTCTGTTCGGGGGATGTTGCTTTTTCAGATTAAACTTGGTTTTTCTTGTTTGTATATAGTTTTTTTAGGAAAATGTGGCTTTGATTCTGCTTTTTTATCCCTTTTTAGGGAAACTCTTTGCAACCAAAGAATACATTGAGGGATTACTTCCAGAAAACTATGGCCACATCAACAAGCCTGGTACACCTAGAAGGCTTGAGGTGTGTACTTCCAGAGAATATATAGTTTGTTGGGGGTATTTCAAATGTAAAGGGTTGTTTTTCTGGAAAAACTGCAAGGTGCGCATATTGCATAGCATAGTTGTATTTTATCTGAAAATCCCCTAAAACGCTGTTTCAGTTTGGGGGAGTCTCCTGGGCAGGAAATAGTGTCTACCTATACATATGAGGTATCGCTGTAAGCGGGAGAAATTGGGTTTTCACACGCAAAACGATTTTATTGACAAACTTACATTTTTTATTACAAAAAAACACTACAAATTGTAGAAAAATTGATTTTTTTTTTATTTTTTTGCACATATTTCACCCTAGCAAAGGGGGTGGGAGTAGCTCCGTCACTATTATTTAAACAAAATTATCATCATTATTATTCAGGGCCTGGGAACCAATTTACCGCCCAGTTTAACCCTCTCATCATCTAAGTATTGAGCACCAAACATGTCTAGCTATGTGGAAAGACAAAGAATTGGTTGCACATATCTGCAGATACATGTGGAAGCCACACCACCCCGCCAAGGCATTCTGTGTTTAGTGTGGTCCCTACTCTTATTATTGAGTCCCCAAAGTTGGGCCATGCAATGCAGCCAGAGCTAGTCACCTGGGAAGCTGCCAGCCTCCCTTTAGAACACTCCATAGGGCGAGATCCATGGTGGCTGAATCCCTCCCTGTGTGTGTTCATGGCAATTCAAACTGAGCAAAGGGGGTGGGAGTAGCTCCATCACTATTATTTATACAAAATTATAATCATTATTATTCAGGGCCTGGGAACCAATTTACCGCCCAGTTTAACCCTCTCATCATCTAAGTATTGAGCACCAAACATGTCTAGCTATGTGGAAAGACAGAGGTTTGGTTGCACATATCTGCAGATACATGTGGAAGCCACACCGCCCCGCCAAGGCTATATGAGGCAGTGTGGCTTCCACATGTATCTGCAGATATATGCAGCTAAATCTCTGTCTTTCCACATAGCTAGACATGTTTGTTGCTTGATATTTAGTTGAGGAGAGGGTTAAACTGGGTGGTAAATTAGTTCCCAGGCCTTGAATAATAATAATAATTTTGTATAAATAATAGTGATTGAGCTGCTCCCACCCTCCTTTATTCATATTTCACCCAAAAATATTGAGAATACACCTAAAAAATGACAAACAAGACATTTCATGTTAAAGCCCAGACTCTGCTGAAAAAAACAATATATAATTTTCCTGGGAAATCCAGAGAAATCCCTTCAAAAATCACATTTGAACATGGGGAGCGCTTAATAGTGCAAAATAGTCTGGCAACAAAGGGTGACAAAAACTCCAGGTAGGCTGGCACTTAAAGGGTTAAGACTAGAGCCAGCAACCCCTATAATGACAATTGCTGGAGGTATGCGAAGGGTATGGCATGGTTGCTAGGAGCAACAGCATGACAAAAACTCTGTGGTGAAGCCTAACTATGAATGTCTTGGGTGAAAGTGGCAATAAAGATGTCTCAGCAGTCTTAAATGGGGGCAACTTGATCAAGCAGTTGGTTCTGTCACAGATGCAGCAACAGGAAGCTATGGGTCAGCTCCATGCTCAGCACCAGAAAACAGTAGCTGCACAACAGGAGACCAACCGCCTGCTGGCTGAGTAGATTGCAGCACTGTCGTCTGTTCAACATAATGAGGAGACCCAGCTAACTCCCATTAGGCTTGACAGCCCAAAGAGAGCTATACAACGGGCTTTGCAAAAGATGACTGCTACTGATGACATGGAAGGCTACCTCACTATCTTTGAGAGAATTGTAGAGTGAGAGAAGCTCCTGGAGCCTGAGTGGGAAGATGTTTTTGCGCCCTATGTTTCAGCTGGGTTTCAAAAAGCGTACTATGACCTCAGTGGAAATTATGTTAAGGACTACAAAAAAATGAAAGTCAGGGATTTTGACCCACTTGGAGGTCACATCCGCTGTCCGTGCCCGACGGGTGCATAACTGGCGTTTTGATGCAGTTAAGCCCGCCAGATCCCAGATGTTTGATTTATTTCACCTAAGAGATGGCTGGAACTCCTCTACACGAACACAGATTGTGGAAAAGGTGGTCATGTATCACTTTACTGCATCCCTACCTACTAAACTGCAGGTAGGTTGGTCAGGGTGGCCCATAAGATGCAGATCAACTAGTCAGGATGGCTGAAAGATATTTTGCGACTGAGAACTTTCTCCATGATGCTCCTGCCACTCAATCACTTCCCTAGACTGCCAGATCATTGTCTTCCTCCGGTAAGAAAGTTCTTGATACTGGGGGTGTAGCAAGGGGGAAAGATCGCCCTGGGAGGGACCTAGGCAACCAGGACCACTACAGTGCTGGAGATGTGTTGCGTTAGGACATATTTTTACACACTGCTCCCAGAACTCGCCCAAACGCTGTTTGTTGTGCCCGGGTGCACCTGATCATGGCAAGAATGAGCCCCAAGTATGCAATATCATTGTGAACAATCACCCTGTAAAAGCCTTGCTGGACTCTGGTAGTCTCCTGTTCCTGGTGCATGCCATCCTGATAGCTAGGGACTATGTTCCCAGAAGTAATCGGGTGTGATTTGCATTCATGGGGACACCAAATCTTACCTAGTAGCATTGGTGAAGACAGTGCCTATGGTGTGAATGATAACCCATTCAATGGGGGTGGTCAAAAAGCATATGCATATTGTTATCCTGGGCTGTGACTTTCTTTTGTTTTGGGAGTTGTGGGGAAACCTCCCTGGAGAAGCCCGTTTCCAAGTGGACAAGAATAGTGTTAATGAGTTACCTGTAAATGTGTACACTTTTCCTTTGCAGATGTTGGCTGGAGAAGAAGATGGAGCAAAATGTGCTTAACTTAGATGTTTCTAGGGAAAATTTTTACATGTTTTCCGGTACAGGAATCCCATCTGAAACTCTTACAGACCTGGGGACCCCTTTTTTGTACACGTTTATGAAGGGATCTGTGTAAGCTGCTTAAAGTCTCTCAGATACGCACTTCAGTTTATCACCCACAGACAGGTGGCTTGGTAGAGAACTTCAATAAGACCCTAAAGCATATGTTAAAGAAGATGGTAAAGAAAGATGGCCAGGATTGGGATTTTCTGTTACCGTATCTGATGTTTGCAATCCGGGAAGTGCCCCAAAGTGTCATAGAGCATGTGGCTCAAATGCAGGACTGTATAGCTTTGGTAATGCCGATCCTAAAGGAAAACTTGCAGAGGGCACAAGAGGCCCAGAACCGGATCTATAATCGCTCCGCAAGGATCAGGAATTTAACCCCGGGAGAGGGTCCTGGTGTTAGTGCCCACAGTAGAAAGTAAATTCTTGGCAAACTGGCAGGGCGCATATGAAATTGGTGAAAAGTTGGGTGAAGTAAATTACAAGGTAATGATTAACCCTTTAACCGCCAGCCTACCTTGAGATTTTGTCACCCCCTGTTGCCAGACCATTTTGCACTATTTTGCACTCCCCATGTTCAACTGTGATTTTTGAAGGGACTTCCAGGGATTTCCCAGGAAAGTGATATATTTTTTATTCAGCAGAGTTTGGGCTTTAACATGAAATGTCTTGTTTGTTATTTTTTAGGTGTATTCTCAATATTTTTGGATGAAATATGTGCAAAAAAAAAAAATTTTTACAATTTGTAGTGTATTTTTGTAATTTAAAAATAAGTTTGTCAATAAAATCTTATTTCATGTGAAACCCCAATTTCTCCCGGTTACAGCAGTACCACATATGTACCACATATGTATCGGTAGACACCCTTTCCTGCCCAGAAGACTCCCCCAAACTGAAACAACGCTTTGGGAGATTTTCAGATGAAATACAACCCTTTACATTTGAAATACCCCCGACAAACTATATATTCTCTGGAAGTAAACACCTCAAGCTTTCTAGGCGTACGGGGCTTGTTGACATGGGTGCAGTTTTCTGGAAGTAATCCCTCAATGTATTCTTTGGTTGCACAGGGCTTCCCTAAACAAAGAATAAAAAAGCAGAATCAAAACCACATTTTTCTAAAAAAAAACTATATGCAAACAAGAAAAAAACTGAAAATCTGAAAAAGCAACATGCCCCTAATAGAACAATACCCAGCATGCATAGCTACTGTCAAGGGAAGAGTTGCCAAACACACCAAAGTAAAGCATGTGCGTAACGGTAATTTTACTTCAAAATTTCAGCTCTGCAGACAAAGTGCGCTGTAGCGATAACCCTTATCGCCAGAGGGCTTCACGGCCCGAGATGTCCTTTTCCCAATCGTAAGAGGTGCTGCTGGAATTCCAGAGTCGTCCGTGAGGAAACAGGAACAGCCCTTACAAGGGCTAGTGAATTGTAATATAGCGTTTCCCCCAATAAGAGACAGAATTCAGTATTGAGGGTGAAGGTGAAGTGTGTTTTATTAGTGCCACACTGGGCCTTATATGCAAGGCTCCATGCAATGACAACCACACTGACCAATAGCAGCAGGGCACACATCCCTCAACTCTGCTGGTGACGCAATCAGTAGAACAATAGCAGGCCGTAATACAATCAATCAGGACAATGCCATTGACTGTGATGTAATCAACAATACACAATGGCAGTCAAAATACAATGACATTGCCTGTAACAGTATCAAAATACAATGACCTAATTAAGAAAAGGCCAGTGAATGACCCGGTGGGCAACTGAATAGTGATGACATCCAAAAGACAGAGCGTCTGTCACATGCGCACCTTGTGCTTTTTCTACCAAAACAAGCCTTTACATTTGGAATATCCCCCATAAACCATATATTCCATGAAAGTACACATTTTAAGCTTTCTAAGCATACCCAGCTTGTTGTAGTGGGCTCATCTTTCTGGGAGTAATCCCTTGAAGAATTCTTAGGTTGCACAGGGTTTCATAAAAAAAGTATAAAAAGCAGAATAAAAAACACCTTTTCCTAAAATATCAATATGCAAATAAGAAAAAAAAATACCATTTTGTGAGTACTCACCTGTAAAATGGTTATTACGAGTATGTCACACACCCCACTTCCAAATATTCATGACACTTGGGAACCCGGCCTGTAGAAGGCGATCTTGCAGAGATGACATGGAAAAAGGAGCCCCTCCTGGTCCATAAGTACTGGGTTCCTCCCACTATTCCTCAGTCTTTTTAAAAAGCAGTGAAGAACCAAGAAGAGCAAATTATATTCGATAATTTTAAAATAGTTTGAAAATAATAATCACCATATAAAGGATCCCTTAGAACAAAAAAGGGCGGGGGAAGTGGGGTGTGTGACATACTCGTAATAACCATTTTACAGGTGAGTACTCACAAAATGGTATTATTCCTAGTATGTCACACACCCCACTTCCAAATATTCATGACACTTGGGACATCCAATAGCAGTGTCTATAATGGGTGGGGATCCCCAAGGAATAATGCATAACTTAAATTACTGCAGCTTGCAGAATTTTGCAAAGCAGCATCCGCTGAGGCCCGCACATCAACCTTGTAAAACTTAGAAAAAGTATGCACAGAAGACCAAGTCGCAGCCTTGCAAACCTGTTCAACAGAAGCCTGGTGCTGAAAAGCCCAGGAAGCTCCAATAGCACGAGTAGAATGAGCGGTGACACGAAAAGGGGGAACCTTCCCCTTAGCCATATAGGCCCCAATGATGGCCTGACGTATCCACTTACTAAGGGAAGATTTGGCAGGAGCAAAACCCTTCTTGGGCCCAGAAGGCACAACAAAAAAGGCATCCGTCTTGCGGAAGGCCGAAGTAGTAACTAAATAATACTTAACACAACAAACTACATCCAAAGAATGTAAGACCCTTTCCTTGTCGTTACTAGGTTTAGGACACAAGGAAGGAAGAACTATTGGCTTGATGCAGAGCCTCCCCGTTCAGCTATCCCGTGCGTTTTCCCGTTGGTTTTGGGCTTTGATCGGGTCAGGAAAGGGTGCTACGTTGATTTTAGTGTGCGTTTATGCGCTCAGGTGTGCGCTCAGCCGCCTTTCCGATTGTCGGCTCGCACAAGGCTGTTTCCCGGGAAAACGGACGCCTCGTTCATTGGTCCGTTTTTTTCAGTGATGCAGAGCCTTGATTTCCGATTGAAATCACCCTAATAAAACGGGGCCGCCGAGCCTTCACTTACGGGCAGTCAGAGCAGCCGTATTTGCACTCGGGCAATAATATGCAGTCCTCTGTTGGAGCACATCAGCGGCGCCAGCTCCGCGGTCTTGTCCTGCTGAGTATGGCAGAAACCAGGCTGCACCACACGCCTTTGGAAATCGATGGCATGAGTATTTGTTATATTTTAGGGGTTTATTTTTTTAGGGTCCTTTTTACAGGGTCTACCTAATTTATTTTTTATTGCCTGTGTGCAAGAACTGGAAGATGGAACATTGCATAAATGTGCAGGCACTGGCTGGCCCTGAATTGGTTTTTGGGAGTCGTTTTGCTGGCTTTCCATGCTCGACGCATGATGCGCACATCTTGAGGAATTCCTGCCTAGATGAGCGATTCAAATCTGGCGATCTTTTTGGTGGCTGGCTACTGGGTATGTGTATGAAACTTGTATTGGTTGCCCACCCTGTTCCCTTAACACACTATTTTGTAACTATTTTCGTAGTATATTTTGAGCCTAATTATTGAGCTACAAATTAAATGGGTTAAGTGATTGTACCCTATTGCATCATGTTCTTGCCCTCTTATGTAAGTAGTATTCCCCAGACTTTTTTAATGAGTGTACAGGTTGGATGTGCATGTAGTCTCATTAGAAATGTCCTTTCCTCCCACCCTACCCCGCTCACCTATTTGTCCCTCTTTTCTATTGTTGCAATGCACACCTTTTTTTTTTTTTTTTTTTGGCAGGAGACTCTGGCTATCCTTTGCTCCCCTGGCTGATGACCCCCATCCTGCACCCATCTTCACAGGCAGAGGAGCACTACAATACTGCCCCCAGGAGGACTCGCTCTGTGGTGGAGCGAGGCTTTGGTCTCTTGAAGATGAGGTTCCGTTGTCTTGATGAGACTGGGGGGGCACTACAATAGACGCCTGCAACGGTCCTAAAACTAATCATGGCTTGTGGGCTACTCCACCACCTTTAGTTTCAGACGTCCCCACCCCTCCTTTTTCTGGCACCCAAAGTGGCACCACGCAAACCATCCGTGCACAACTATTGTTTAGTGTTTTTTCAGAGACCAAAAATTTTTTTTTTTTTTACAAACAAATTTTGGTGTGTCATTTGTTTTGTTTTTTTGGAACAAAAGAAAAATTACACGTGGGGTCAGAAAATGTATTCCCCACAAATTTGTGGTATGTATGGAGGAATGATGTTGTGCCTGCAAATTGGCTGCAATGTGGGCCAGGCTTTGATTAATCTCACCCATATGGCTGGTTAGGGCAGAGATATTTCTGTTTAATACCTCTAATTGGGCGTTGAGGTTTGTGAGTTGGGTGCACACAGTCTCATTGAATTGCTGTGTTGTCGCCGAAAAGGCTATATTTTCCTGCCTCCATGCTTCCTCCAAAATTTGAAGTTGCCTTCTTTGGGAAATATGGCGTCTGGACTGGGTTGGAGCAGTGGGACGGGTGGTTGGTTCTGGTTCAGAAGGTGGTTGTGGATGTGGTGGTTGTGCCGGGGTTGACTGCGTTGCTGCCACTGGTTCCGTAGTGATTAGTGACATATGTGGGGTGTCCTCCTCCAAATCTCGTATATGGTCGATGATGGGTGGGCTTCCTGTGGTCTGTAAAGAAATATAGCTTCCTTTTAGTTTATTTCTGTCCACAAAAGCTCTCAAAGATCAATGTTAAAAGTACACACCAAGGCCCATTGACTTACCTCATCACAATCCACAATTTGGGTTTGTGGTATAGAATCCTGGTGTGCCCTTGGCCTCGGTGCTAACGCAGGGGTTTGGGGGCCTGGTGTGTCCTGTTGACTTGGTCCTTAGAATGTAGATTTTAAGATTAGCTAAATGGCCAAGTACAGTGTGTTGTGTAGCATAACACTGCCTTATTGAACTTTTTGAAATAGGTCATGGCAAATTCAGACTCACCTTGGAACCTTACATTCCGGTCTATCCCCTCGATTCAAAGAGCAAAAGTTAATTGATTTCGTATCGAGAATCGTAAGTTTGGGTGGGTGTTAGTCATTTTTTCCTGTTTTTTTGGCCATTTACGACTCGCACGAGCCTACGTACGAATGCGTATATGCTCTTAAGATCAGCGGAAGTTCGTTCCTAAATTTTAGGATCAAAACGTAAAACTTAGGATCAAATCCTAAAACTTACGATCAAAACGTAAAACTTAGGTTAATTGGATGTGTTTAGGTGTGATTCAGAGAAACCTCTAAACGCGTTTTAAAAGAAAGCCACAGCCGACACCTTTTAGCAGCCGGATTGCTGTTCGTGAACAGGTTTTTTGGCTATGTGGAGGAGTCTGCGCGTCTTGTGCTCCAATGAACTGCATGTATCAGCATGGCCGAGGCCATAAATTGTATGGCAATGCATACCTGATTCATGTATGCCTTATAAAAGCATTTTAATGTGGACCTTAATTAGTCCTTTGCATGTTAACCTTTATTTTGCAATATATTTGCGTTAATTAAAGAAACTTATGTCCTTTGTAATTTATTGTAAAATTGAGGTCCTAGAATAATATTTTTAGATTTCATTTATTGGTGTAGTTGTTTACCTTTGCTTTGTTTAATTATTTAAGCACATCTTTGGTCAGATGCATCACACTTACTGAGGAGAGGAGAGCGGGATAAAGTGCAGGATGTGGGTTACTGCTGTATTTTGCACAGACACAGCAGAGCTGGGGGAATGGAAAGGTCAGAAATCCAAGAATCCAGAGCAACACAGTCACAAGGCCCTTTCTGTTTGCAGGCTGCCCGATAATACCTGAGCCGCCATCTTGGCTGTTTCTAGGCTCATAACATGCAGAAGTTGCTGGGTGTTTTTTAATATTTGTGAGCAATCTGTATGTAGAGGGTGTGGGTAACCACACTAAAAATTAAAAGTTGTACCATTTGAAGCCAAAATATTAAAATTAAATCCACAAGTAAAAAATGCAAGTTAAGTAAAAATTAAACAAAGTAAGATTTACTTATGCAAATGCATTCATTAATGGTTGGTTACTAAAAAATGAATGAAATAAAGAAAAATAAAAGACCAAATATTTAGAATGCACTTTAATGAGGTAAGTTTGTAGTGCGGAGCCGCAAGATCAGAAGGATTTACGTCCAGACAAAAAAGGAAAAAGGGCAAAACCAATGTTGCTACCTGAGAAATGAAACGGAAAATTCAGGATGGAAACTGACATAGGTCTGATTCCCGAACTGCCATACGAACGGACGTATATTTTAGGATAGAAACGTATTTGCTTATTGAATCACTCGCAAGTTCATACGAACGCACGAGCGGACGTGAAAAATAGGATGATCGTGAGCAAAATCCAAGCTGTTACATGTTTCTTTGAATCAACCAATATGTCTTGTGCCTCTGCCAGGCCCTGGATGCTGGCCGGGTGTATGTATGTATATACATGTTCCTCGGCGGGTGTAAGGATTATTTTAGTGGGTAAGCCACCCCCTGTCTGTTGGTTGGGGAAGATTAAATCACACCTAATAAGTGTTACATCCTTTTAACAATGCGACTACAAATGCATTTAATTTGCCCTTTACCTCTGCTACACCCCCTGTCTGTTGGCTGGGGAAGATTAAATTACACCTAATAAGTGTTACATCCTGTTACCAATGCGACTAAAAATGCATTTAATTTGCCCTTTACCTCTGCTGACGGCGCATGTCCATTTTTTTTTTTACTGTAGTATTTCAGGTCCCCAAATTTCCTTTTGATTTGTTGAATATCTCGCCTGACAGATCCCACACTATTTACTTGGCGGCAAATATTCGTCCAGATCTCCAGCTTAGCCTGCTTAGTGGTTGATTTGGAGGTCCTGCCAAATAGGGCATCATAATGCTCACAAACTGCATTTGCCACAGCCATGCTTTGAGCATCGCAAAAACGTGCAGTTAGGGAGCCACGGCGTAGTTGTCGGCCACATGGGTGTGTGGTGTCCCCTGCATCTGTGGAAATTGATGGTTGGCTATCTGGTGAGTCGTGTGTGGTTCTGGGGCTTATGGGGGAGGGTGATGTTGTGTGTGTGCTGCTATGGCTTAATGTCTGGGTTCCTGTTGAGCTATCAGATGTGGAGCTGCATGTGGAATGTGAGGTACTGGAATTGGGAGAACCAGAGGGTTGAGGTGGAGGGGTGGGTGACCTTGGTGCGGTGGTGGGTTTGGCAATACGCTTTCCCTTGCTGATGTGTTCTGATTTGTGGGTATGCTTTGTGTGTTGTGGTTGAGGATGCTGCAGGGTCTTACTCGATTTTGCACCCTTGTGTGTTCGTGCTTTTTTGGCAGGTGGTGGTGAATGGGTTAATGTCTCCTTGGTCCTGCGTTTTTTTGAATGTGCCTGTGTGTGTGGAGTATCCTGCGTTTTAGTTGGGGCATGTTCTGCCTGTGTCTGGTGCCTGATCTTCTGTCTTTTGGAGGATGAGGCATGTGTGCGGCTGCTATGTGCCTCGGGCCTTGGTTGGCTCTTTTTGCTCCCTTTAGGTCTGCCCATAATGATATGGTATCCAACACAGAGCTGAGTGCCTTGTGCTTTAAATATGTTTCCCGTGTGGGCGTGGTCAACAGCGGGTGCGCGACTGCACGCACGCACGCACGTCACCGCGGGGGAACGTCAGAGCTATACCAGGAAAACCAAGAAAAGATGTCGCCCGCCATCTTTACACAGGAGCAGGACGACATCATCATGGATGTGAGTATGCGAGCGTGCGAGCGTGCGTTTATGTGCGCGCACACATTCCTTATACTAAAAAAAAAAAACAAGCGCAAGAATAGTCTGAAACAACTTAGTTTGTCACGTTAAATGCAAGCCCACCTTAGTTTAACACATGTACGCAGCTACAAACTAGGCTAGATGCAGATAGAAGAACTAGGGCAATGTGAGGCAGCAAGAGGTTAATAAAGTGACTTTAGTTAGGCCAGGAAACTTGTTAATGTATTTGGTGGATTAATGGTGGGTCCTTGTATCTTTTTTTGACAGATGATGCTGAGGAATCGCTACGACTTCCTGCCGTCAGATTATGACAAGCGCACGTTGGCCCTGGCGGTGGTGGACGCGATAGAACGACGATCCCAAACCACCTATACCTTCACCCAGATCGCCCAACACTGGTCTGATTTAAAGAGCATAAGCCCCGGGTGAGGCAGTACTTCGCAAAACATTTCCCATGTAAGTGTTTAAAATGTAAATGTACCTATAACCCTGGCATCGCCTGGGCGTGGTTTAATGACTGTGTTTGTATTTCAGCCCATGAATGGAATATGCGGTTCCGCCCCACCCGGACCAGGACACGCAGCCCAGTGTTGGGCGAAACAGGTGAAGGTGTAGGTGGTCCACCGCCAGTGTCAACGGCCACCCCCTCCTCTGCCAGTGAGTATGAGGAGCCTCTTGACCTCAGCATGCAGGGGAGGGGGGAATCTGACGGCAGGGAGTCGAGCCGAAATGAGCCTCAACCTGACTCCGGTAAGGGAAATATAGTTAGATATGTGGTAATACATGCATTAAATACATATACTCATGTGCACTATTGTTAGTTGTAGATTCAGACGTCGCAGGGACACCCCAGGGGATGAACGAGGAAGGGGGCGACGAGGAAGAGGTGGCTGGGGAAGGTGAGTAGATTGATACCTAGAAGCCTAACTCAATATTATATTCATGAAACAGCAACAGTCTCTAATATCAGTGTGTTTGTCATCCAAACAGATTCACACCAGCAACAGAGGGAGGAAGAAAGGAGACGCCCTCGACGCAATCCCCTCGATTCAAAGAGCAAAAGTTAATTGATTTCAGATCGAGAATCGTAAGTTTGGGTGGGTGTTAGTCATTTTTTCCTGTTTTTTTGGCCATTTCCGACTCGCACGAGCCTACGTACGAATGCGTATATGCTCTTACGATCATCGCAAGTTCGTTCCTAAATTTTAGGATCAAAACGTAAAACTTAGGATCAAATCCTAAAACTTAGGATCAAAACGTAAAACTTAGGATAATCGAATGTGTTTAGGTGTGATTCAGAGAACAGTTTTCAAACCTCTAAATACGTTTTAAAAGAAAGCCACTGCCGACACCTTTTAGCAGTCGTATTGCTGTTCTTGAACAGGTTTTTTGGCTATGTGGAGGAGTCTGCGCGTCTTGAGCTCCAATGAACTGCATGTATCAGCATGGCTGAGGCCATAAATTGTATGGCAATGCATACCTGATTCATGTATGCCTTATAAAAGCATTTTAATGTGGACCTTAATTAGTCCTTTGCATGTAAACCTTTATTTTGCAATATATTTGCGTTAATTAAAGAAATCTATGTCCTTTGGTATTTATTTTTAAATTGATGTACTAGAATAATATTTTTAGATTGCATTTATTGGTGTAGTTGTTTACCTTTGCTTTGTTTAATTATTTAAGCACATCTTTGGTCAGATGCATCACACTTACTGAGGAGAGGAGAGCGGGATAAAGTGCAGGATGTGGGTTACTGCTGTATTTTGCACAGACACAGCAGAGCTGGGGGCACGGAAAGGTCAGAAATCAAAGAATGCAGAGCAACACAGTCACAAGGCCCTTTCTGTTTGCAGGCTGCCCGATAATACCTGAGCCGCCATCTTGGCTGTTTCTAGACTCATAACATGCAGAAGTTGCTGGGTGTTTTTTTTTATATTTGAGAGCAATCTGTATGGAGAGGGTGTGGGTAACCACACACAAAATTTAAAGTTGTACCATTTGAAGCCAAAATATTAAAATTACATCCACAAGTAAAAAATGCAAGTTAACTAAAAATTAAACAAAGTAAGATTTACTTATGCAAATGCATTCATTAATGGTTGGTTACTACAAAATGAATGAAATAAAGAAAAATAAGACCAAATATTTAGAATGCACTTTAATGAGGTAAGTTTGTAGTGCGCAGCCGCAAGATCAGAAGGATTTACGTCCAGACAAAAAAGGAAAAAGGGCAAAACCAATGTTGCAACCTGAGAAATGAAACGGAAAATTCAGGATGGAAACTGACATAGGTCTGATTCCCGAACTGCCATACGAACGGACGTAAATTTTAGGATAGAAACGTATTTGCTTATAGAATCACTCGCAAGTTCATACGAACGCACGAGCGGACGGGAAAAATAGGATGATCGGCACCAAAATCCAAGCTGTTACATGTTTCTTTGAATCGACCCTAATGTGCGCCCAAAAAGTGGTGTTTATTTCAACTAAAGAAAATGAGCAAACAATTCCATTTGAAAACTAAAAATCTAAAACATTTCCATAATAAATTTGAGAAAAAAGCCCTTAAAGCGGACCTTAACTCTGAATAATAGTCTATCTTAGATATTTCACACACCCTGTACATACAGATTGGCCACCTTACAAATCATCCTACCTGCACCTAGTGCATGTTATGAGCCTTTATACATAAAAAATGGCGGATTATGGAAGCCGCCATGTTATCAGGCAGCCTGCAAACAGGAAGTTCCTTCTAACTGTGCTGCTCTGCATTCTGGGATTGCTGACCTTTTCCAGAGCACAGCTCTGCTCTGTGTGAGCAAAGCACAGCTATAACCCACCCCCTGCATCTTGAAGAAGAGGCAGATGGAAACGATCCACTGCTAGCCTTACGACGTCTGCGTACCACAGACGTCTTCGCCACCTTGTCGCCACCAGAATTGCTGGCGCCTCCTCCAGTGCTAATTTGCGCACCACCTTGCTGATCATGGAGAATGGGGGAAACAGATATAGGAACCCCAGATCCTTCCAGGTCAGAGACATGGCATCCGCTGCCACTGCCAGAGGATCCTGGGATAGAGACACAAAAGCTGGCAGCTTGTGATTGTGGTGAGAAGCAAACAGGTCCAACTGTGGAGTCCCCCACTTGTGACAGAGGAACTGAAAGACCCTTGGATTGAGAGACCATTCTCCCTGGCGAGAACATCCCCTGCTCAGGGAGTCTGCCTCCACATTCTCTATCCCCGGAATGTAAACTGCTAATATGCAGGGAACATTGATCTCTGCCCACTGAAGGATCAGAGACACTTCCCGGAGGGCACCCCAACTGCGAGTCCCTCCCTGGTGATTGATGTATGCAACAGCTGTTGTCTGACCGAATCTGAACTGGCAGACCCTGTAAGAAATGGGTCAGTTGAAGTAGAACAAGACGTATGGCCCGAAGCTCTAATACATTGATTGGAGAATGAGCCTCCTGAGGCCCCCACAATCCTTGGAACTGATGCTTCATACAGAAGCCACCCCAGACCGCCAGGCTGGCATCCATGGTAACCAGTTCCCAACACGGAGTCAGAAATGACGTGCCCTTCTGGAGGTTGAGCGATATTAACCACCACTGAAGGGACTGCAAAACATGGGGAGACAATAGACAAGTCTGATTCAATGATAGTGGGCACCTGTCCCACTTTGCCAAGAGGAAGAGCTGAAACGTCCCTATGTGAAACTGGGCAAACGGGACTGCCTCGAATGCAGCTACCATCAATCCCACTAGTCTCATCCCTAGACGGATAGACTGACGAGGGTTGGACAAGAATAGACGAATCAAGTCCTGAATCAGAACCATTTTGGACTGAGGAAGAAAAACCTTGGCCTGAAATGTATCCAGAATCAGGCCCAGGAAGGGAATCTCCCTGGACGGACAGAGAGAGGATTTGGGGTAACCTATTACCCATCCGAACCTCTCTAGCGTAGAGACCACAGTCCTGGTGTCCAACTCTGATTGTTCGAGGGAGGAGGCCGTGATAAGAAGATCGTCCAGAAAAGGCACAATGCTAATGCCCTGGACCCTGAATATAGCCATCACTCCTGCCAGCATCTTGGTAAAGACTTTTGGGGCCGAGGTAAGGCGAATGGCAGGGCCACAAATTGATAATGCTGGTCTTCTATCGAGAACCTGAGAAATCTCTGGTGACCTGGAAAAATAGAAATGTGCAAATAAGCATCCTTGATGTCTATGGATGTCATGAAGTCCCCCTAACGGGGAGCAACGATCGTTGATCGCAGAGACTCCATGTGGAATTTTCTGAAACGGATAAATTGATTGAGTCTCCTTAGGTCTAGGATAGGCCGAACAGAGCCGTCCTTTTTGGGTACCGTGAATAGCTTGGAGTAAAACCCCAAACCCCTTTCCGCTAGAGGCACTAGGCAGATGAAAGCCATGTTTAACAGATTCGCAACTGCTGCCCGCAGTCCCTGCGCAATTGTTGGATCTGACGGCATCCGGGACATGAAAAATCTGGGAGGAGGCCGGGACTCGAATTCCAGTTTGTAACCGGAAGAGACTACTTCCAGAACCCAATTGTCTGATACCTCCTGACCCTAGACCTGGAAGAAGAACCGCAGCCATCCCCCCACCCGTAAGGGTAAGGGCGTCCCCTCATTGTTGAGCAGGCTTAGTGGCAGATTTGGTTTTGGACCCCCAATTCTGACTTGGATGGCCACGTCCCTTTCCTCTATTCCATGCATTCCCTCTAGGGGCTGAAAAGGCCGATCCTCTACCGGATCTAGACCCCCGAAAGGAAGGGTTAAAAGAGGCCACTGCACGAAAGGAACGACGTTGTTTCTTACGCTGAGGTAATTTACCTCCTTTAGTGACAGAATCCAATTTTTCTCCAAAGAGGCGCAATCCCACAAAAGGGAGCGCTGTAAGCGATTTCTTGGCTACAATATCAGCTGCCCACTGCCGCAACCATACTGACCGCCAAATGGCGATTAACAAGGCAGAGGTTCTGCTGCACATGAGCAGAGTATCATCTAAGGCAGAAAGTACAAAAGATGCAAACATCTCACATCGCTTAAGAGCGGCGTACTCATCAGAGGCCGGATCAAGCCCTGAGTAATTCATTAGGTCTCTCACAACAGACCTAATAGCCACTGTCATGAGTGCAGAAGCACCAACAGGCAGCAAGGCCGAGCCCACACTGGAAAAAGCGTGGCCCGTCATTTGATCAATACGCTTATCCTCTCCATCTTTAAGTGTAGTGGAGTCAGGAGAATGCAACACAGAAGAATTGGATCAATTAAGCAAAGGGGCATCCACCACAGGTGGTGATGACCAACACTTAACAGTATCAGCTGGGAAGGGATATTTCTTGACCCAGCCCGCAGGCTTCTCCCATTCTTTAAGAATAATTTCATCAAAATGCTTTTGATTTGGAAATTCTAAACAAGGTTTAGAGACTCCAAAGAATTCCCCTTTTTGAGGAGGGACTACTTCAGGAGGAGTGATAACCAAAACCTCAAATAACTGAGCAAGAGCCTTTGGGGTATCTAACACACTAGCTTCACCCTGCTCAATCACAGTACCAACAAATTGCTGTTCATTAGAAACATCTGAATCCTCATAGAATTCTCCTTCTTCTAACTGAGAAGGATCAGACCAATAAAGCATTTCACAATTATCCAACTCACTTACCGGAACGGCCTGAGTCAAATGTTTCCTTTTAGCTGAGGCCTTCTTGGCCACAGAGCTAGACATTAATTTTTCAAGATGAGCCAATCTGGCACATAAATCAGAAAGCGACTCACCACCCATGACAATATCACTGGGGGTACAGACAAGACATGGCGGAATAGGAGATAAGGCAGAAGCCGCAGATGCCGAAGCCTGGGCCCCAGTTTGCTGCATAATAGCTAATTGAGCACAAGGGACGCAAAGAATTGCGTTATCCCCAACAAGGGATGCCCCACATCCAAAACATTGCCGAGTCTGTGCAGAGGGAACTGCATGCCCATTGTCCTGAGATGCCTCCATATGGTGTTTAGTATTGTACTATATGTGAACAGACAAAATACCGCGCTGTTTCTAAAACAAAAAATATATATAAAGCTCAACGTGCAAAGACTGGAATCTCCATCCAGAAAGTGACAAAATTAAAAGAAAAACAAACACAGAGCTAGATCAATTGTCCATTAAAAGTCCAATTGTAGTAAAATTCTTCCAATAAAGCGGAACACCAAGTGAATCTCTCCAATTTCAGTGCCAAATCCACCACCAGAAACACAGGAGGCTTACCAGATATAAAGCATTAGAAAGCTTTCTTAAGTAGATACATCCCAGATTTAAACGATGAAAACCATCTCAACATGTAGGGGGTCAATCTAGATAGCCGGGGATCCTCTCTTCAAAGCCAGGGCATCTAAAATCCAATTCCTCCAATGCCAACACTCACATCCCAAGAGTATGTAGGAGAATAAAACATAGAGATAGTGCAACACCGCTAATATAGACAGGTATTTATTTAAAAATTATTGCACTCACATGATTTTAAAAACAATAAAGCATTGTATATGACAAAGCTGTCTGCGACTCTCACCGCCAGGCATCAAAGTCCAGTATTAAAAGCGACCCAGATTGTAGTCTTAATCCCAAAAGCTGCTTCCCAACGCGTTTCACCCCTGCATGGGGCTTTAACCAGGTATGCAGCTCTAAAAAGAAATCGGTTTAAATACCTTATCTCCGTCCCCACCCGGAAGTGAAATGAACACTTCCGGTTTTTAATTAGTTCGTATAGCTACTTAGTAATATGCCCCTTATATCCTTTCATAGGCATAATCATCGCTGCACCATGCCCACAAAAAATGATCCAACAATAGATATTAAAAAAGGCCTACAAATCACCTGTAAACACCGCGATGTCGGCGTCTCGGTCACCCGGAAGCATATAAAGCGCTTCCGGTCCCTTCAGGCAGAGATCAGTGTGCAAGTGCCAGCTGTGTTACGTCACACGGGCCATCCAACTGCGCAGGCGCCAGTTGAGTATGTCAGTGCGCAAACGCCGGCCAAACCCGTCTGCTATGCCGGTACAAGCAGGCGCCAATGCGCAGGCGCCAGAATCCCCCCCTGTGGCCGCCAGTGCGCACGCGCCGCTCTCTCTGCTCAGCAACCCTGAGGCTGGGCTGCGCACGCGCCGGAAAACAAAGCCCCGATACGCCGCCCATATCTCAGCCGTCTGGTGATCTAAGCATGTATCAATGCGCTTGCGCCAATTGATGCAAAAACAGTAATCCTTGGACTAATTCATAGTTCATACATAATAGAAGACGGCGCACCAAAGGCTGCAAATAATATAACCTTCCAAAAGTCGCGTAGAGTAATAACTATGCCAATCACGGCATAAAAGATGTGCATGCACAAAGAAAATAATTAAAAAATCCATCCCTAAAACAGCATGGATATTAGTGCTATGCTACTTATTTTAAAATAATAACCCCAGTGTTCATATAAAACCTGGACTAAGAAAACCTATAGGAGAGAGTCACAGCTAGCAATATGCAGCCTACACATAAAATTGCATAACACATAACCTCCACCTTCAAATACACTAAACAATTAATAAAAGAATGCCATCAAACACATTTATCTCAACTTAGGAATCATCAATGAAGCAGTTCAAGTCGTATTCAATATTGAGACCTCTAGGGGTCAGGGTATTTAGATTATAGATCCATCTACTTTCCATACGTGACAGATCCCTCTCTAAGTTGTTCCCACGCCAGTGTGTCTTGGCTCTGTCAACCCCCATAAAGGACACCGAGCTTGGATCAGAGTTATGGACTTTTTTATAATGGGCCGATAAACTGTGACCCTCATACCCCCTTTTGATGTTATACATATGTTCCCTAATACGTATCTTTAAACAGCGAGTAGTCCTTCCTATATATATTAGTTTACACGGACACCAGATGGCGTATACCACAAATTTGGTGCTACATGATAGGAACTCTTTAATTTTGATAGGGCCAGCCATACCTGGCACGAAAAACTCGGGCGAGGATTTATTCAGCCTTACTCCGGTCCTGCAACCATAACATGACCCACATCTAAAAAAACCCGTTGGAGGGTTGTCAACTAAGGTGATCGGTTTGGGTGGGTCCACAAAACTGTGGACAAGCCGGTCTTTTAAATTAGGGGCCCTTCTGAAAATGCAGATTGGCTTATCTGGCAAAACAGGTCCAATTACTGGATCATCCTTCAGGATGTACCAGTGTTTATTCAAGATATTTTTAACCTTCCGGTGTTGTAAACTATAGCCAGTCAGGAAAGCAAAATCTGTCTTTTTAGAATCAATTTTGGGGGCCTCCCTCGATTGTCCTACCAATAAAGATCTATCCATCCTCCTCACCTCTTCCCTCTGTTTTTCAATTTCGATTAGGGGATAGCCCTTCTCCTCGAATCTTTTTTGGAGCTGCAAGGATTGCCCATCATATTCGGCTATGTTGTTACAATTTCTTCTAATCCGAACAAATTGGCCTTTGGGTATGGCCCGTAGCCAGTTCGGATGATGGCAACTGGCCCTCGGGACATACCCATTTCTGTCGGTAGTTTTGAAATATGTACAGGTGCTGAGTCCATTCATTTCTCGTCTGATTTCCAGATCTAAGAAATGTATTTTTGAATCGCTAATATCGGCCGTAAACTCCAAGTTACAATCGTTGGAATTGACAGAGCCAAAGAATTCCTCCAATGAACTCCGTGGCCCCTCCCACACCACAATGACATCATCGATTACAGTATTGTACTATAATTGATTATAGTCGCCAAGTATATATGGGATTTACGCAATTGCTACCCGGGATGCCCCTTTAAATAGTCCCAAGTGGGAGGATATTAACACAAATGGACCCCCAAATAAGGCTTTAAGGGCTAAAGACCTGGAGAAACCCCTTTAAAATAAAGAGTTTCCACCTACAAAGAAAACAAACAGTCACCAATGCACACAATACAATAAATGACAAAGCATGAAAAAAAAAATGGCAGAAACTCCCTTCAGCAAGCTGAGGGGTACTCACAGCACCTTTAAATATGGAACACTTCACGAATATGCATGTCATCCTTGCGCAGGGGCCATGCTAATCTTCTCTGTATCGTTCCAATTTTAGTATAAAATTTTTAAAAAAATGACGTAGGGTCCCCCCCAATTTATTTTCGAATTTTAAGTGTTAGGGTTGGTGGGGGGGGGGCATTTTTTGGGGAATTTTAAGGGTTAGGCTAACCCTAACCCTTAAAATAAAAAAAAAAAATGACGTAGGGTCCCCCCTACCCGTTATAACCAGCCCGGGACCAGCTATGGGGTCTTGTAGGAACAGAGTGGAGGGGCCAGCTTTTGTGCCCCCCCCACCCTGCAGCCTACAAGCCCACATAGCCTGAGTGGGCCCGGGCTCTTTTGCCCCCCCCCCCTGGGCTTTGGGGAGGCAGGTAATTGGGGGTGCGGGGTTAATGGCAAGTCACCTGCGCTAGCCCCCAGCCTTGTGAACTGGTACAGGGGTCTCATGGACCCCTTACCAGTTCACAAAGGGTTAACAGTAAATTAAAACACACAAACACAGAGTAAAAATTATTTTATAAAAAGAAAATAATTTTTTTTTTCTTTACTCACCTCCGATCGTCAGCTTCTCTGTCCCTCACTGATCTGATGACAGATGCCGGTGATCGGTAGCCAGAGGAGGAGGGGAGGCAGGAGATCAGAGGATCTCCTGTCCCCTCTTTCTCAGGCCACCTATCACCAGCATGAGACAGCTGAGAGGCCTGGAGCTGTCATGACGCCGGCCGAGTGACGTCATAAGCCCAGCGCCCGTTGGAGGAAGAGGGGAGAGAGCCTGACAGAGAGAGAGCCCTGGGGGGGGGGATCGGAGGCCCCCCAGGTGAAGAGGAGGGCCGGCGAGATTGAGCGCACATGGAGATGAGTAAATGTCATTTTTATTTTTTTTTTATTTTTACAGGAAAAGTCAGCAGCCGCAAAAACGGGAGGGGGGGACCTACTCCGGGCTCTCCCCTTCCTCCGGAGGAGCCTCAACGGGGGATCGGAGCCCCCCAGGGTGAAGAGGAGACCCCGCCGGATCTAATGAAGGGTCAGGTAAGTGTTTTTTTTAACATTTTGCAGGCGCTAGCAGGGGGCAAAGTCAGGCAAAGTCAGGCACGTAAATTTTACGAGGCAGCCACGTAAAATTTACGTGGCTGGCGTTTAAAGGGTTAAAGGCAGGAGTGCCTGAAATGTGTCAACGATGTGTTATGGATTGGCATGTAACTATGGACATAAACCCTGGATGGTGAGCAAGCATGTCTCATTGTTTTTAACCTTCTTCAAATAAATGCTGGATTTTATGGATTCCCTGTTGCTGGTCTTTGAATTGATAAATTACAAGGTACACTAACCTGACAGAAAAAAAACCCTTTCATATTTACCATATAAACTTGCTCAAACCTTGGAAAGAGAGGGAGTCGTTTGTAGCCTCTAAGGCAGAGAAAGGAAAAAGGCCAGCAATCCGTCTTGTTAAAATGGGCGAGACCAGAAACAGGTTAAGAGTTTCTGCAGCAAAACAGATGCAAGTTTGTTGACCTACCAGACTGTACACACCTTATCAAACATCACAAAGAGAGGTCAGCCTTAAGCTGTACAGAATACAAGAGGCCCACACTAAGGCTGTATCAGCAGAGGTGAAATAGATGTTAGAATTGGGGTAATTGAGCGAGTGGGTAAGCCCTGTTGTCCTGGTCATCAAACCTAATAGTACGTGGAGGTTCTGTAATTACTTAAGAAACTTAAATGAGGTTTCGAAATTTGATGCCTACCCCATGCCCAGAGTGGATGAATTGTTTGAGAGGTTTGGAGGGGCGAGGTTCATCACAACTATGGATCTCACTGAGGATTACTAGCAGATCTCCCTGACAGAGGAGGCAAAGCAGAACACTGCCCTTTAATGCCCAGATGGGCTGTTTCATTATCTAGTAATGTAATTTGGACTGCATGGTGCCCCTGCCACTTTTCAGAGGCTGATGGATCAGATTTTAGGACCAAATGGGGATGACGTGGTCATTTTTAGTTCATATTGGAAAAGTCACACTCTGTAAGGTACTGGCGGTACTGGATGCAATCAGTGATGTAGGCTTCACAATCAATCCAGAGAAGTGTGCCCTGGGCCTTGAGTAGGCCAGATACCTTGAGTACATCATTGGTAGAGAATTGGTTAAGCCTCAGGTAAACAAAGTTGATGCTATATCCCTTTCGCTGCCAGCCTACCTGGAGTTTTTGTCACCCTTGGTGCCAGACCATTTTGCACTATTTTGCGCTCCCCATGTTCAAATGTGATTTTTGAAGGGATTTCCAGGGATTTCCCAGGAAAATGATATATTGTTTTTTTCAGCAGAGTCTGGACTTCAACATGCGATGTCTTGTTTGGCCTTTTTTTTGTGTATTCTCAATACTTTTGGGTGAAATATGTGCAAAAAAATAAAACAAAATCTATTTTTTGCAATTTGTAGTGTTTTTTTGTAATAAAAAATGTAAGTTTGTCAATAAAATCTTATTGCGTGTGAAACCCCAATTTCTCCCGGTTACAGCGATACCACATATGTATCGGAAGACACCCTTTCCTGCCCAGGAGACTCCCCCAAACTGAAACAGCGCTTTAGGGGATTTTCAGAAAAAAATACAACTATGCTATGCGCTATGCACACCTTGCAGTTTTTCCAGAAAAATAACCCTTTACATTTGAAATACCCCCAACAAACGATATATTCTCTGGAAGTACACACCTCAAGCTTTCTAGGTGTACCAGGCTTGTTGATGTGGCCACAGTTTTCTGGAAGTAATCCCTAAATGTATTCTTTGGTTGCAAAGAGTTTCCCTAAAAAAAGGATAAAAAAGCAGAATCAAAGCAACATTTTCCTAAAAAAACTATATACAAACAAGAAAAAACAAGTATAATCTGAAAAAGCAACCTCCCCCGAACAGAACGATACCCAACATGCATAGCTACTGTCAAGGGAAGAGTTGCCAAACACCCCAAAGTAAAGCATGCGCATAACAGTAATTTTTCTTGAAAATTTCAGCTCTGCAGACAAGGTGCACACCTTGCGATTTTTAAACCAAAACAACCCTTTACATTTGGAATATTCCCCATAAACCATATATTCCCTAAAAGTACACATGTTAAGCTTTCTAAGCATACCCAGCTTGTTGTAGTGGGCTCATCTTTCTGGAATTGATCCCTCAAAGGATTCTTTAGTTGCGCAGGGTTTTCCTAAAAAATGTATAAAAACGCTGAATAAAAAACACCTTTTCCTAAAATATAAATATGCAAACCAGAAAAATACCATTTTGTGAATACTCACCTTGTAAAATGGGTATTATAAGTATGTCACACACCCCGCTTCAAGATATTCATTACCTGTGGGTAGTATGGTCCTGTAGAGGGCTTCTGCAGAGATGATTGGAGGAAAGAAAGCCCCTCCCAGTCCATAAGTACCTGGGACCTCCCACTCATTACCCAGTATAAAGAAAGCAGTAAGGTAAAGGACCAGGAAGAGCCAAATATCAGTCATAACAACGCAAAGTTCACCATATGAAGGATGCAGAATCCAAAGGGCGGGTTGAAGCGGGGTGTGTGACATACTTATAAATCCCATTTTACAAGGTGAGTATTCTCAAAATGGTATTATTCTAAGTATGTCACACACCCCGCTTCAAGATATTCATTACCTGTGGGACATCCAATAGCAGTGTCCATAAAGGGTGGGGATCCAAAAACAAGGTATAAAGCACAACTCAAACTACTGCAGCCTGCAGAACTTTGCGGCCAAAAACAGCATCCGCTGAGGCCCGCACATCAACCTTGTAAAACTTTGAAAAAGTGTGAACAGAAGACCAGGTAGCGGCCTTGCAAACTTGCTCAACAGAGGCCTGGTGCTGAAAAGCCCAGGAGGCCCCAACCGCACGAGTAGAATGAGCAGTAACACGAAAGGGAGGATCTCTCCCCTTAGCAGAATAGGCCCCTACAATGGCCTGATGGATCCATCTGCTGATGGTAGACTTTGTGGGTGCTAGACCCTTCTTGGGCCCAAAAGGCACCACGAAGAATGCATCAGTCTTGCGAAAGGCAGACGTTACCACCAAATAATACTTCACAACACGAACCACATCCAAAGAATGCAGGACCCTCTCCTTGTCATTGCTGGGGTTAGGACAGAGAGAGGGCAGAACAATATCCTGATTTAAATGAAAGGACGAAACCACCTTAGGAAGAAAGTCCGTCTTAAAACGGAAAACCACTTTATCCTGATGTCTTTCAAAATATGGAGCTTGAATAGACAGAGCTGCCAACTCAGAAACACGTCTAACTGAAGTGATAGCTACCAAAAATGCCACCTTCTGCGTAAGGGAAGACAAAGGACTATCATGCAAGGGCTCAAAGGGGGGACCCTGTAGCGCAGAAAGAACCAAATTCAAATCCCAAACCGGAATCAAAGGCTTCCTAGGAGGCCGCACATGTGTAACCCCCTGGAAAAAGGTCTTAACCAAAGGATGTAGTGCAAAAGACTTTTGGAAAAATACCGCCAGGGCAGACACCTGCCCCTTCAGAGTACTGAGTTGGAGCCCTAAGTCCAGACCATGTTGCAAGAACTCCAAAATTCTAGAAACAGAGAATTCCCTACAAGGGAAGGCCCTAGCCTCACACCAATCAATATAAGACCTCCAAGTCCTATAGTACACGGATGAAGAAGACTTCTTTCTAGCACGAATGAGAGTCTGAATAACAGCGTCAGAAAGACCTTCCTCCTTCAAGATGGAGGTTTCAGCAGCCACGCCGTCAAAGCCAGCGTTGGTAAATTGGGGTAACGAAGATGACCCTGTGTGAGCAGATCTGGCAGCAGGGGCAGAACGAACTGATCTTCTGCCAACCTTACCACGTCTGCGAACCAGACCTGTCTTGGCCACCTTGGAGCTACCAGAATTGCTGTTGCTCTCTCCAGAGCAAGCTTGCGCACTACTCTGGCCACCATGGGAAACGGAGGGAACAGGTACAGAAACCCCAGATCCCTCCAGTTCAGGGACATGGCGTCCGTCGTGAGAGCCAGTGGGTCCTTCGCCAGAGACACAAAAGCCGGAAGTTTGTGATTGTGACGGGAGGCAAATAGGTCCACCGCCGGTGACCCCCACCTGAGACAAATTGAGTGAAAGACCCTGGGATTGAGAGACCATTCCCCCTTGCGGGCTGACATCCTGCTCAGAGAGTCCGCCTCCGTGTTCTCCACACCTGGGATGTAAACTGCTGAGATACACGGGACATGTCTCTCTGCCCAGTCCAGGATCAGAGACACTTCCTTGAGGGCATTCCTGCTGCGGGTTCCTCCCTGGTGATTGATGTAGGCCACCGCCGTCCGATTGTCCGACCTGACCTGGACCGGCAAGTCTCGCAGTTGATGAGTCAAATGACAAAGAACCAACCTGATGGCCCTCAATTCCAGAACATTGATAGACTTGTGAGCTTCCAGGGGACTCCACAAACCCTGAACTTGCAGATCCTTCCAAAAGCCCCCCCATCCTGAGAGGCTGCATCCGTAGTGATTATCTCCCACTGAGGAGTCCGAAAGGATCTGCCCCTCAGTAGGTTGGTTGAGTTCAGCCACCACCGAAGCGAGCGGCGAACCCGGGGAGACATCTGAAAAAGATGATCCAGCGACTGAGGAGACCTGTTCCAGACCGATAACAGATGGAGCTGAAGTGTCCTTGTGTGAAACTGAGCAAAGGGAACCGCCTCGAATGAGGCCACCATCAAACCCACCAGTCTAATACCTAGACGGATGGACGGTCGAGGCATGGACATGAGCGACCGAACCAACTCCTGAATCAGAAGAACCTTGGACTGAGAAAGGAAAACTCTGGCCAGATCTGTATCCAGAGACATTCCCAGAAAGGATACTGTCCTGGACGGGTGTAGGGAGGACTTGGGGTAGTTGATCACCCAGCCGAACCTCTCCAGAGTGGATATTACCGTCCTGGTGTCCAATTCTGCCTGGCTGAATGACGGTGCCATGATGAGGAGATCGTCCAGATATGGCACAATGCGAATCCCCTGCGCTCTGAGGAGAGCCATCACCCCAGCAAGCACCTTGGTGAAAACTCTTGGAGCTGTGGTGAGACCGAAGGGAAGAGCTACAAACTGAAAGTGCCGATCCTCCACCGCGAACCTCAGAAACCTCTGGTGTGCGGGAAAAATGGGAACATGGAGGTAAGCGTCCTGAATGTCTATGGACGTCATGAAGTCCCCCTGACGAAGAGAATGAATAGCCGAGCGCAACGTTTCCATGCGAAACCTTCGCAGTCTGACGAACTTGTTGATAATCTTTAGGTCCAGTATGGGCCGGACGGAGCCATCCTTTTTGGGGACCGTGAACAGATTTGAGTAAAAACCCCGACCCTGGTCTAATGAGGGAACTGGGCAAATGACTGCCATTTCCAGAAGACTCGATACTGCCGCCCGGAGCTGCTGCGCAGCCAGTGCCTCCGGGGACACCCAAGACCTGAGGAAGCGCGGGGGAGGGTAGGACTCGAACTCCAGCTTGTAGCCGGAAGACACCACTTCCCTGATCCACCTGTCCGAGACCTCTCGGTTCCAGACCTGGGAGAAGTGCTGTAGCCGTCCCCCCACCCGCACGGGTGAGGGCGCCCCCTCATTGTTGAGCAGGCTTGGCCACGGGTTTGGGTTTTGAGCCCCAACTGTATCCTGAACGGGCACGTCCTCTGCCCCTATTCCAGGAATTTCCCCTTGTAGAAGGGAAGGCGAAACCTCTTCCTGCTCTAGATCCCTGAAAGGAAGGAGTGAAGGAAGACGCTCCTCGAAAGGGGCGACGTTGCTTCTTGCGTTGAGGTAGTTTGCCCCCCTTGGCCACGGCATCCAGCTTGTCTCCAAAGAGCCGTAACCCAACGAAGGGAAGAGCTGTTAGTGACTTTTTTGACCCAAAGTCAGCCGCCCACTGGCGTAACCAAATTGAACGCCTGATAGTAACCATTAGAGCAGAGGCTCTACTAATCATCATCAAGGAATCATCCAAAGCGGCCACCATGAAGGACAAAAACCCCTCACATTGTTTTAGTTCACGAAATTCCTCACTGTCCGGATTCAAACCGGAGGAGGATAGCAAGTGCCTGACCACCTTTCTCGTAGCCACCGCCAACAGCGATGAGGCACAAACAGGCCTTATTGCTGCCCCAATACTGGCAAAACCATGACAAGCCATCTGGTCAATGCGTTTATCCTCACCATCCTTAAGAGAGGAACAATCAGGGTTGTTCAATACGGCTGAGTTGGATAACCCCAAAATAGGGGCGTCCACCTCGGGGGGAGACGCCCAGCGCTTAACCGTATCCACTGGAAAAGGATACCTCTTATCCCAACTTTGGGGAATGCCTGGGAGCCGGGCAGGCCTTTCCCATTCCTTAGAAATAATATTATCAAAATGCTTTTGATTAGGGAATTCCAACCGCGGCTTGGATTCGTCATAAAACTCCCCTTGCTGTTGAGGAACCTCCGCCGGAGGCGAGATAGCAAGCACCTCAAACATCTGAGTCAGAACATTAGGAGTATCCAAGGAAGTCCCTGAGCTCCGATCGGAATCAGCACCAACAAATTGCTGATCATCAGAAATATCTGAATCCTCAAATAATTCCCCTTCTTCTAGAGGGGAATAATCTGACCAATCCAGGCCGTCCTCGTCATCATCATATTCAAAATGATTAACCGGTGATAAATGCTTCCTCTTAGCCGGTGCTTTCTTGGCAACCGTGGAGGAAATGAATTTTTCAATACTGGCCAACCTGGCACACACATCAGATTGCGACTGCCCCCCCCCCGTGGCAATCTCACACGGGGCATGGGTCAAAGTGGGAGGGGGAGAGGATGAAGCCGGCTGCGCTGACCCAGATGCCTGGGGACCGGACTGCCGTGTAATAGTCTGCTGTGCACATGATATACATAGGAAAAAATCATCCCCTGTTAGGGATACCCCACAACCCATACACTTCCGGGATTGTCCCGTGGGGAGCCCGGAATCTTGGGATGCCTCCATAAGGTGAACTTGAATAGTCGCTATGAGTGAGGGAATTACGCTATTAAGCAACCCGGGATGCCCTTATATTGTCCAAGTGGGAGGTTTTGTAATAAATAGCAAAAGTACCCAGGTACTCTAGGACCAGGAGAAACCTGAAAAAATTCCTGGCAGTTCAGCCTGAAAAACATAGAAAAAGACAGTAAGAGGTTCTCCCTATATAAACCTATATCTATTATACCTATATATATACATATATATATGCAAATATGTACAGATAAGCAACGGCCGCAATGGCTGAGGTAACACAGATCAGAGCGGGAGACGCAGCAGGGGGGCGTGGCCAGCATGGATCGCGCGCTGCAAGGCTCCGCCCAGCAGCTCCAAACTCCTAAAGGGCGCGGGCTGCGGCCTCATACCGAAGGCCCGGCCCCGCCCCCTCACTGAAGAGCGTGAGGGGAGAAATCCTCCCCTCAGCTCTGAGGTAAAATCCAGTGTCTGTCAGCAAAAAAGATTGCAACAAGTTTACATTATAACTATTCATACCAGAAAAGTAAACATTTTAAACAAACATTTCAAATAAATCTATTTTCCAGGCGCCCCCATAGAAAAACACCAGAAGCTGAATAAGCTGAAGGTAAAATCCAGCACCTGTCTCAGCTCTGAGGAAAAAAACCCAGCACAGTGTCTGTCAGACGTGAGGGGAAGCTCCCCTCCATTAACACTCACGCATAATAGAGCCGTAGCAGCCCGCATAACAAGCGGAGCTGCTCCCCGCTCGGTCATGCTACCAGCTCCAAACTCCTAAAGGGCGCGGGCTGCGGCCTCATACCGAAGGCCCGGCCCCACCCCCTCACTGAAGAGCGTGAGGGGAGAAATCCTCCCCTCAGCTCTGAGGTAAAAATCCAGTGTCTGTCAGCAAAAAAGATTGCAACAAGTTTACATTATAACTATTCATACCAGAAAAGTAAACATTTTAAACAAACATTTCAAATAAATCTATTTTCCAGGCGCCCCCATAGAAAAACACCAGAAGCTGAATAAGAGGCCTCCACACAACTAAAAAAGGGGAATAGGCCATTTAAGGGGAAAATTAAACTCTTGGACAGGGCATCCCAAACCGGAGTCACCAACCTGGTATAACCGCCTACCCTCTTTATAGGGTCTCGCGGCGGAGCATAGCTCCTGAGCACCTGAGGTGCTGTTATACCCTCGCTCGGACAGCAGTCAAGACTGGGAGGCATTTAAATAGCTATATATTAATAAAGGGAATAAAGAGTCCGAACGGAAATAAAAATATATATAGGCCGATAGTAGACCCGGCTACCTTAAAGTCCCCCTGTGCAAGGAGGAGATATCATCTGCTGCTTGCTCGCCGTCTGCAGAGATGAAGACTGGGTAATGAGTGGGAGGTCCCAGGTACTTATGGACTGGGAGGGGCTTTCTTTCCTCCAATCATCTCTGCAGAAGCCCTCTACAGGACCATACTACCCACAGGTAATGAATATCTTGAAGCGGGGTGTGTGACATACTTAGAATAAACAAGCTAAGTCTGAAAGCGCAAGGTCCCCCGAACAGAACAATACCCAACATGCATAGCTACTTTTAATCCTTTTAATTGCCAGCCTACTTGAGATTTTGTCACCCTCTGTTGACAGGTAATTTTTCCCCATTTTGCGCCATGTTTTGCGCCATGTTTTGCGACATTTTTGCTGGAATTTTCAGGAAAATTATATATATATTTTTTGCAGCAGAGTTTAGGCTTTAACATGAAATGTCTTGTTTGTAAATTTTATTCTGTTTTTTACAATATTATTAAGTAAAAAAAAAATAAATAAATAAACATTTTTTTTAGAAAATTGCCTCCTTTATTTTAAATAAAAAATTTATTTTATTAAAGAAAACCGTATTGCATGTGAAAGCCCCATTTCTACCGATTAGAACGGTACCACATATTTATCGGTAGCCCCCCGTTCCTGCCCAGGAGACCCCCCTAACTGAAACAAGTACTTTATAACATTTACAAATAAAATACAACTACCATCCACACTACAAAGGGTTAAATCGGGGAAAAAAATGACATAGGGTCCCCCCTCCCATTTTTTGGGGGGATTTTTAAGGGTTAAAAACCCTTAAAAATCCCCCCAAAAAACGACATGGGGGCCCCCTTACCCGAAGTAACCAGCCCAGGACCAGCTATGCAGGGCTTGTAGGAACAGGGCACAGGGGCCAGCTTTTGTGGCCCCTGGCCCTGCAGGCTACAGAGCCCGCATAGCCCGTGGGCCCGGGCTCTTCTGCCCCCCCCTGGCCTTTGGGGAGGCAGGTAATGGGGGTGCCAAGGGTTAATGGCAAGTCACCCGCTAGTGCAGGTGACTTGCCATCCCCCAGCCTTGTGAACTGATATAGGGGTCTTGTGGACCCCTTACCAGTTCACAAGGGGTTAAATGTAAAAAAAAAAAAACACCACACAGACGCAGAAAAAAATATTTTATTATTATTATTTTTTTTTTAATACTTACCTCCCATCCATCTTCCCCTCCCAATCACTGGCTTCTGCTCATCTGCTGGAAGCCTTTTATAGCTGCTGGGTGACAGAACAAAAGGGGTTAATTTAAAAAAAAACGACATAGGGTCCCCCCTCCCAGGGGGGGCGGACCCCATTTTTTTTTTATTTTTAAGGGTTAAAAACCCTTAAAAATAAAAAAAAAATGACGTGGGGTCCCCCTTACCCAGCATTACCAGCCCGGGACCAGCTATGGGGGCTTGTAGGCACAGAGTGGGGGGGCCAGCTTTTGTGGCCCCCCCACCCTGCAGCCTACGAGCCCACATACCCTATGTGGGCCCGGGCTCTTCTGCCCCCCCCTGGCCTTTGGGGAGGCAGGTAATGGGGGTGCCAAGGGTTAATGGCAAGCCACCCGCTAGCGCAGGTGGCTTGCCATCCCCCCAGCCTTGTGAACTGGTATAGGGGTCATGGACCCCTTACCAGTTCACAAGGGGTTAACAGTAAAAAAAAAAAAAAAAAACACCACACAGATTAAAAAATAACTTTATTAAAAAATAAAAACTTTTTTTTACTTTACTCACCTCTGATCCTCAGCTTCTGTGTCCCTCGCAGCTCTGATGACAGTTATTGTCATCGCTGTCCAGTGGAGGAGGGAGGCAGGTGATCAGATCATCACCTGCCTTCCTCCTCCTGTGGCCAGCGATGACAAGTGTGAGATTCACAGCCCGGAGCCAGGACGACACCCGGGGGTGTGACGTCATAAGCCCCGTCCCCAAAGGGGAAGAGGAGACCCGGCGGGAGCAATCGATCACTAAGGTAAGTAAATGTCATTTTTATATATATTTTTTTTTTTAACATGTATTTCGGCGGCTGCTGAAGGGAGGGGTGGCTATTCCAGGCTCTCCCCTGCACCCGGGGGGGCCTGGGTGGGGGATCGAAGCCCCCCCGGATGAAGAGGAGACCCGGATAGAACAAGGGCTCAGGTGAGTGTTTTTTTTTTTTTACTTTTACTGTAGCAGGGGGGAAAGTCAAGCACGTAGATTCTACGTGCTTGGCACTTAAGTGGAGTGGATGCAAGCACGTAGAATCTACGTGCCTGGCACTGAAAGGGATATAAAACTGGCTTAGGCCTCTAAGAAACAAGTCAAACCCTTCCTAGGCATCTCTTGGTACTATCGAAGGCTTGTATCAAACTTTGCCTCAATTGCAGCCTCATTGACATAATGAACTAAGGGTAAGAAGTCTGTCATGTTAAAGTGGACCCCAGAAACAGAGAAAGCTTTCCGAGATCTGAAGTCTGCGTTGAGTCAACAGCCAGTGCTGGTCACTCCTGATTTTAAGAAAGAGTTCTTGGTACAAATTGATGCTTCAGATGCAGGTTTGGGAGCAGTACTGTCAGAAGTTGTAAATGGAGAGGAACATCCCATCCTGTATTTGAGCAGAGAGCTCAGTTCTGCTAAGAAAAACGACTCCACTGTGGGACAGGAGGTCTTAGAAGTAAAATGGGTATTCGAATTCGAAGGTATTACCTCTTGGGTAGAAAGTTTATGCACCTTTGGCATGAATGAAGCAGAATATAGAGAGAAATGCAAGAGTGACCTGATGGTTCCTGTCACTCCAAGACTTTAAGTTTACGTTGGAGCATAGGCATGGAAAGCTCCAAGCAAATGCAGATACTTTCTTCAGGGTAAACTGCCCCCGGGTCAGGAAAAGAGGGGGGATACAGCTGGCTGCATGGTGGAGGTAGTGTACTTTTCACACAGGCTGCTAGCCTGTGTGAGATAAGGAATCCAGGAGGGTCTTTGTTTCAGTGCTTTTAGAGTACTGAAGCATGTTTTTTCTGGGCCTGTATATCTATGGAACGCCAGGAAGATTAGTGGTGGGACTTGCGAATCCCCTCCCTCTGGACCGAAGTTTACTTGCCCATCTCGCCAGCGTAGAGCCTCTAAAGGAAAGATGTTTTAATTACATACCCAAACTCTGCAACTAATTGGTTGGTGAGAAAACCAAGCTATGCTTAAATTCAACCCTGGAAGGGATGGACTTTATGATTCATTTATCCTGCATCCTGCTTATATCACGATTTGCAGCGCACACTTGTTGGACTTATTGCACATTGCCCTTGATTTACAGCCTGAACTTTCACTTGAAAAAGCATGTGTATTTTTTCCGTTGGGTTTGGGCCAGTGTTTTCGTTGTGTGTGAAAGTTTTTTCCGTTGTGTGTAATTGCTTTGTATTTTTTTCACAAAACTCGGGATGAGTGAGACCACATGATTCAGAGCCCAGATTTGGTGTGTGAGAGAGGGGTTTACAACGGGAAATTTGCGACGGCACTTCTGGACACTATTTCTTGGTGAGATTAGGGTTGATTCAGAGAGACAAAATAAGACTTTAGCTTTTGTGTCGATCTGTTTTTTTTTTTTTTTTATTTTCTCGCTCTCGTATGAGTGTACGAGTGATTCTAAGCATGCATCGCAAGCCTTCAGTACAGTCTTCATCCGTTCGTATGCCAACGACAATGCAATTTTCCAGCTTTCGATTTCCGTTTATTTTACTCATGCTATGTCGGCTTTCGTTTTTGCCCTTTTTCCATCGTCTCCTCTCACGAATCCTTTACGTTTCCCGCTAGATTCTGTTTTCCTTTTACAATAAATAATTGTCCAGATGAAAATCCTTACGACCTTACGCCTGCGCACTACAAACTTAACTCTCACTTAACTTATCACTTCGCGCTCTCATTCTTCTTCCATTTCTCACCCCTAAAACTTACCCAAATCACTTCGCGGTCATGTTCTTCTTCCATTTCTCAACCCTAAAACTTACCCAAATCACTTTGCGATTCCTGGGAATCTTCCTAAATATTTCTTGGCCCATTCGTTTTGTGTTAATGTATTTCGAAAAGGAAATGACACAGAAACATGTTTTTTGTTTTTTTTTTGTTTAATAACAAATGCCAGTTCTTGTTTGGCTTATTTTTTTGTTTTGTTTTTTATTAAATATTTACAACTTTTTAAAATGTTTTTTTTTTAAATAAAATTTATAAATGTCTAAAAGTTTTTAAAACAGTTTTTAAAATCAGAACTATATACATAGCAATGGCAGGACCCAGAACATTAGTCTTCATCTGTGGTCCCCAATGAGTCGCGCAGCTCCTGCATGTCGGCCACCAACGCAAGGACTCTTGCACTAATTTCGACCACTCTGGCACGTGTGGTCCCTGTATAAAAAAGAAAAAAACATTATTTGTTGGCAAATACATGTTTAGCAGCTGGGGATAGAATGTTTTTTAGGTTTCAAGCTATCTCATGACGCCATATGTAATAATGCTAAGGAATTAATCTAATGAAGAGGGCATATGTCATTATGCTAAGGAATTAATCTAAGGAAGAGGGCATATGTCATTATGCTAAGGAATTAATCTAAGGAAGAGGGCATATGACATTATGCTAAGGAATTAATCTAAGGAAGAGGGCATATGTCATTATGCTAAGGAATTAATCTAAGGAAGAGGGCATATGTCATTATGCTAATGCCATTGACTATGGCTTTAGGTATCTTGATCAATTCCCACATGCTCAAAATAATGACATTACAACTTACTTTGTTGGTGGCCGACGTCTGCTTCGGGGACCTTCCTCGGTTCTGGGACCTGCCACTGCTGGGAAGTTGAGGCTGTAGAGACATGTCAAATAGGGTCACTTCTAATGTCTGAGTCAACATTAAGCAAATGACTTTGAATTTGAATGTGTGTGTGACATCACCAACCTTCTACATGTGCCTCCTGGGCATCATCTGCTGCAGTCCCTGCTCCAGATCCTTCACCCGCTACCGAATCATCTAGAAAAAGAGATTAAGGGAATCAGCTTTTGTTTAAATAGCATGTATGTGTGTGCGGTTACATTAAGAGTCACATACCAGAGGCTAATGGCTCCGTCGCTTGGTACGACTCCCTGCCCACGCCGTGACGCCCCTCCTCTGTCGAAAGGTCCAGGGGCTGGTCGGAGGCCGCTATAGATGAGGGGTAGGAATGTCGCCCTGGAGATCCACCACCTTCACTTGGTGCTGCAGATTCATGCATCACTGGTCGGCCTGTGCGCCTCCGGGTGCGTCGGATTCGGTACTCAATTTCCAACACTAGAAAAGCATTTATTATTAAAGACCTACCTTCTGTATTATGTACATCTAGCATGCAATCGCTATGTACTTGGGAAATGGAGCCTGAAAAATCGCCGCACCCGGGGCATGTGGAGCCGTTTCAGGTCCGACCAGTGCTGCATAACCTGCGTATGGGTGAAGGTGGTGTCTGTCTCCTGCTGGATCCTGGAAACGATCTCCAGGGCGACGGTCCTCTTCTTAAACAAGTTGGGCAGGTAGTCGCACCTGCGCTGAAGCATCGTCTAAAAAACACAAAATAAACATAGTTGTTAGATCAAACTGCATACAAATATCTGTCACAATTAGTCGACAATCAGTTGACTAAATGACATTCGTAGACACATTTCTCAAACTATCCTTCTAGATGCAAGTGACTTGGTTCGCACATGTGCGCACTTCTGTTTGGCACGGAGTTTAAAAAACTTTTAAAGAAAACTGTTTCTTCCTGCGCTTCCTTAAGGCCTAGGCATGCATTTAGATGGCAAATCAAAGTCCTTACAATACACTTACGAGCATAATCAAGCTCTTCTTGTTGGCGGGTGAAGATCGTGGGCGCCATCTTTCTTCTTGTCCGCAGCAGATAAGTAATGCCCCAGCGGTTTTCGGGTTCCGCATGGCCAGACGAACGACCGTACGCGCGTGTACGCGTAAGCGTCATACCCAGGCATTAGTACTAAAAGGGTCCTGGACACGCAGCTCATTCTTTTTGAGAGTTTCAACATGCCAGCTAAAAAAGCACTCAGTAAGGCAACACCAGGCAAGGAGGCCACCAGCAAAAGGCCACAGCGGCCTGAGGAGCCTTCCTCACGTCTGACCACTCGGTCCCAAATACCAACTCCGAAGGTGCGGGAAACACGCAGCCACAGTGGCCAACCCAAGGCGACATTACCCACCAAGTCTGCTAAACCCAAACCAACCAGCAAAGCCAAGGAGGGAGCGGCTAAGAAGCCAACAACAAAGCAGGCAGGTATGCCCGCAAGAAAGGCCACTAAGAGGGTGAGAAGCCCCAGCCCCCCCAAAAAACCCACCCCCTCCTCCCCAGCCTAGCACATCCCTTCAGAAAGAACACTCCACTGGCCAGGCCAGTAAGAGCCACAGCCCAGAATCCCAGCCCAGCCAGCTCTGCATCTCCTGAGCAACGTGGGAAACACACCCATGGTCATGGAACCACTAGTGGCAAGGCCACCAAGAGCCACAGGCCCAGAAGCCCCAGCACAGCCAGCTCTGCATCTCCTGAGCCACGTGGGAAAAGCACCTATGGCCATGGAACCACAGGCCCAGAACCCCAGCCCAGCCAGCTCTGCATCTTGTGAGCCACGTGGGAAACGCACCCATGGCCATGGAACCACAGGCCCAGAACCCCAGCCCAGCCAGCTCTGCATCTTGTGAGCCATGTGGGAAACGCACCCATGGCCATGGAACCACCAAGAGCCACAGGCACAGAAGCCGCAACCCAGCCAGCTCTGCATCTCCTGAGCCATGTGCAAGTACCTCCCAGGGGCATGGAACCACAAGTGGCAAGGGCACAAAGAGGCACAGGGCCAGAAGCAACACACCCTCAAGCACACCCTCTCTTTCTCTGCCACATTTGCCACTGGCACAGGCCAACTATCCATATGCCACATCCACGCCTGGAAGTTCTGTGGCCACCCAGGCAAGAACCCTCAGTCCATTTGCAAGTCCAGTCCATTCGTTCTCAAGCCATGTGTCCCACATTTCAACACAACAGAGCCAGCCCAGAATGTCCCCCGAATTGCCTACATACAGAGATGATCCCGAACAGCAAGCAATAGGCCGGACATTGCAGCAAGGACAGTTGAGTGGCAGGTTTGGTGAGGCCCAAACTCTGGCATTGGCAAGTGGGCTCACCCTCCATTATGACGAGCTATATGGGCGAAAATCAAAATCTACAAGCAAAATGAGAAAAACAGAAATCTTGGAGGAGCTCACCAGACAGGTCAATGCAGCGGGGGAGGAGCTTAAAGATGTGGAGCAGATACGGCGCAAAATTTCTGGGCTGAAGTATGCAGCACGGAAGAAAGAAAATAAACGGCACAATTACAGGTTCATATTTGAGTTGTGCATTTGTCGGCTTGTTGTATTGACCACAATTTCCTAAATTTTCAAGCCTATATTTTTCAGCTTACAAACTGGCGGAGGCTTCCCCACAAAATTACAGTTTACCCGAGCTGAGGAGATGGTGCTGGCGTTGATACATCCTGTGGCATTAGAGGGCCTCTCTGGCCGACGGGACACAAGACATCCCTACCATTCCTGCAGGTTAGTAATGTTAGTGTGTATGTGAAATGTTTTAAACGTGTAAAATGAGGCTCACAGGCATATATGAACACATGCCCCTATGGAGTGGCTTGTAGGGGAGGTTACAGTTTTAGCTGGGTGTTTAATGTCTGCGGAATGTTCATTTTCTAATCTTGCAGCCCATACACGACCTTGGACAGTATTTATGGTCACTATTAAAGTCTTTATATTAGCAAAGCACTGCCTGTTATGTGATTCTACTCAATTATATACAACACTTCCTTCTTTGTCTACAGACAACTTGTGTTTTAGCTGTGCTTTGGTCTCAAATACTTGATCAGGGGTCAGGGAAAGGTCTACATAGGAAGAATGCCCACTAGCATACTCTGAAGACAAATGCTATTTGCAAGCGTGTGGGTCCCTAATGGCCCTTTAGGGATGTGTGAAGCCTCATAACATGCAGTACATGTATGTTTGTATTATTTAAGGTGACCAATGTGTATGTACAGGGTGAGGCATACATATAACAGATAATGACATTCATAGTGAAGGTCACCTTGGACCATTGGGGGAGTTGGCATTCCTGCGTGGCCACGTGTTTTTTGGAAGCATATGTAGGAATCCAGATCATCAATGGATTTTTGGGTGTTTACGTGCCTTTTTATTTTAAATACAGTCCAGCATCAAGTGTGGAAGCCTCATCCAGTTTGACCACGCCGTCAATTTCCATGCTGCCTAGGAGCCAGGACCAGATATATACGGTAAGTGGACTTTGATGAATCTGCTGATGCATGTGAATTAACATGACTAATTTGCATAACAAATATATTTAGGGCCCAAACTGAACCTTTTTTTGCACATGTCCCAACAGACCCACAAACTGATGAAGGAAATCCAGGAGATGGAGGAGGATGCCAGCTTGATGGGACCTTCAGAACTGACCCCCTGGAACCTAATCTGCCACTGTCCCAACATGCTACTGCACCAAATCCTCTGCAGCAAAGTTAAGCTGGACGCATGCTGCCAGCCCATCGTGGGCAGCATGCAGAGACTGAGCCTACAGTCTACAGTCCCCAGTGGTAACTCTGCTGCAGAGGATTTGCCGAGCACATCTGCGACTCTTGCTCACCCTAGAGGTCCAGCATCTGCAGGCGCTCAAACCCAGGGAATTGGTAGACATAGTCAGCAACGTCGACCAGTTTCCCAGGGGGAGGCGCGTGCAGATCCTGGAGTCTGCGCGGCACCCTGAAAGGCGTTTATTTCACCAGGTGAAGAACCACAGAGCAGCTTACTGCACAATTAGATACATTAAATAATACATTCACCACCGTGCTGACAGAATTTAGGACGAGCAACAGCAACATGGCCACCTTAACTAATCATTTCACAGCCATGCTCGAGGAAGTTAGAACTAGCAATAGACTCATGTTGGAACAGTGGCAGATTATGAATGCCACACATGCCCAGGTGATAGGCCACCTCCAAGGCCCACCACCAGGGTTTTATGGGCAACACCCATTTTAACAGATATTTGCCCTGTATCTGCTCCACATCTTTCCTCTACATCCCCACTGTATTGACCTGTCTGGTGAGCGCTACCAAGCCTTTTTTATGGCTTTGCTTGTATGATTTTGATTTTCGCCCATATAGAGTGCTGAGATACCCCACTAGCCAATGCCTGAGCTAAAGCTTCATTGAACCTGCCGCTGAAGCTGTCACGTTGCAGGCTTGGGCCTAATGAAATTGTGTCTGGCTCATCCAGTTTGTAGGCATGATTGGGGGACATTCTGGGCTGGCAAACTACTACCTTGAACCTTGGCAAAGATTGGACTGGACTTGGCATTTGGACTGGGGTTTATTGTTTGGGTGGGCCACTGACTTACAGGCGAGGATGTGGCATAGGTATGGCTGCTTTCCACCTGTGCATGTGGCAAATGTGGCCAAGCAGGAGAGGGTGTGTATGTGGCCCTATGTATTACTGGCCAAATATTGACATGCAAATGGTTGCTCCCTATGTCTATTTTATTTGTCATTGAAACTTCGGCCTGGAGTGCGTTACTTTAAAACTCCTGGATGTGGCCAATTGCTAGGTGCCATGATTCTGCACCAATGTATATTTATGTTGTACTATGTATGTACATGAAGTCTGCGAGTGCCCTTCAACTCCAATTTTTCATATTTCAATAAAAAAAATATTGAATGTGACTTTAGCTGTTGTTGACTAAGTTGATGCATTAATGTTTGGGTTCTTTTGAGATTACTGAAGGTTTTTCTAAACAAACAAAAAAATGCATGAGGCTCAGATCATGTGTGAATATTTTAGTAATTAATTCATTACGATTTTTTACAAAAAACAATACTAAAGCATTCACAAAGCCAAATTATAGTAAAAATAAATAGATAAATGCAAACAAACACAGGAAAAACAAATTAGGCAAAATGGGTGTTTATCAAATTGGCCCGAACAGCTTGGCCAGAGGCACAAGGTGTGCCACGGTAGTTCTCATCTGGGTCCTGGTTGAGTGGAGAGGGGGGCAGATCCACATATCGGGGGACACGCTGCATTATGGCAAAGTTGTGGAGGACACAGCAGGCCAGTATGATATCGATGACCTTGTTGGGGTCATACTGGAGTGCCCCCCGTATGGTCCAAACACCTGAAGCGAGTTTTTAACAGGCCAAAGGCCCTCTCCACAACGGCCCAGGTCTTCTGGTGGGCCTGATTCTAGGCGTCCCGTGCCGCATTCTGTGGCCGAAGGACGGGCGTCATCAGCCAGGGAAGTAGCGGATAGCCGGAATCACCTGAAAGAATAAGAAAATACTTACATAAATTACACATTCCATACAAAAATTTTGGGACAAGCAGTCGTTCACCCTGACTAAGAGCCTATCTTATATTTTAGCCACACCCTGTTCATACAGATTACTCAGCTAAAAAAACAGCCTAACACCATCTACTGCATGTTCTGCGCCTTTAAACATCAAAGATGGCGGATGAGGGCAAATCAGGCAGCCTGCAAACAGGAATTGGCTTAGGACTGTGCTGCTCAGCATTCTGGGATGTCTTACCTTTTCAGGACCCCAGATCAGCTTTGTCTTAGCCAAGCACAGCTCTAACCCGCCCCCTGCACTTTATCCTGCTCTCCTCTACTCGGTAAGTGTCATGCATCTGAGCAAAAATGGCGCAGACCCTATCATAAAGTCAAGAACAGAATTGCAGCCAAGTGTGGGGAAGAATAATAAGTAATTTACTAGAAAGTAGAAACATATTTTTAAATGCTGGGAAATCAGTTTTTAATGGTTTGTGCTTTGCTAAAGATCATGGTTAAGGTCCGGTTTAACATGTCATCAAGGGGTAAAAACAGTCATAGGTTCAGACATGGGTCATAAACTATATTCATAGGCATACATTGAAAAGTGAATGACGTTATTTGCGTCAACTTACCAAGGAGCCATCCACCTGAGAATTCTCCAGACTCAAACTGACGGTATAATCCAGATCGTCGCAAGATGTACGCGTCATGGGATGAGCCTGGAAACCCGGCGAGAACACTAAGGAACCGCATGTCCAGGGCCACCACTGCTTGGACATCCAGTGAGTGACCCATTTTGCGGTTCCTGGGAAAAAAGAAAAATACAAAAAATTAGCAAGGCAAGGTAAACTACTCAAACACTAACTCCTAACACCCTCCAAAAAACATGTTTGGCAATACAAATAACACTAAGTAAGTACCTAAGTAGTTTTTTTGGCAAAAAAAGTATATGTATGTTGGATCAACTAAAGATTAACTTTAAAATGTCTAATTAAGGTCCACATGAAAATGTTTGGCTTTGGCCGACATGAAAAACATTGATGAGGCTAAAGACTAGAGATGAGCGAACCGGTTCGGACGAACCGGAATTCGCTCCGAATTTCAGGAAATATTCGATTCGGCACGAACCCGAATATTTTGTGGTTCGTGCCGATCGAATTTTTCCTGAAATTAAAAAAAAAAAGCCAGCATGGTGGGAGCCGGCCGGCGGGCCGGTAAAGCCGGCCGGCCCGCTCCCACCATGCCGGCATTTAAAAAACCCTCTGATGACGCGCCCTCAGATGACAGCTGAGAGCGGTGCCGGCATCCACGCTCCGGACCTGCAGGTAAGTGTTTGCTTTTTATTAAAATGCCGGCATGGTGGGAGCGGGCCGGCCGGTTCCGCTGTCAGCGCGGAACCGGCCGGCCCGCTCCCACCATGCCGGCATTTTTGATGGGGAACTTCGTAAAAGTTCGATTCGGCCGAACCCGAATTTCTTTGTGAAATTCGGCGAATCGGCCGAATCGAACTTTTCAAAAGTTCGCTCATCTCTACTAAAGACGGTCAAATGTATGACATGGACAATTTACAAGGAGGGATTAATAGATATACAGTGTAAGCTGTTTCACAGGGACAATTTACAAGGAGGGATTAATAGATATACAGCGTAAGCTGTTTCACAGGGACAATTTACAAGGAGGGATTAATAGATATACAGTGTAAGCTGTTTCACAGGGACAATTTACAAGAAGGGATTAATAGATATACAGTGTAAGCTGTTTCACATGGACAATTTACAAGGAGGGATTTATAGATAGTTAAAATACAGTTTGTCTAAACTATATAACAAAATGATTGATTGAACTTACCTACAGATGTACTCGTCGGCTGCAGGAGGGACCAATGCAATGTCAGTGCAATCAATCACACCCATGACGTTGGGCACGTTGGGCATGTTGGCTATACTATAAAATGCCAGCTTAAGCGCGTTCCAGGCTACCATGTCGTCAGGAAAATAATTATATTTCTGACTAAAGGTAGCCATGCCTTCCAAAAACTTGGATAGCGTGCAGCTCAGCGTAGGCTGGGAGATCCCCACGGAGAGGGCACCCAGCCTCTGGAATGAGCCGTTCGCCAAAAACTGCAGGCAGCCAAGCATCTTGGTCATACCTGAATTTCCTTGCCCCTTCCTTGTGGTGTGGGCTAACCATGGCCGCAGCTCACTATACAACTTATGGAGAGAAGCGTGATTAACCCTTTAACCGCCAGCCTACCTTGAGATTTTGTCACCCTTTGTTGCCAGACCATTTTGCACTATTTTGTGCTCCCCATGTTCAACTTTTTTGAAGGGATTTCCAGGGATTTCCCAGGAAAGTGATATATTGTTTTTTTCAGCAGAGCCTGGGCTTTAACATGAAATGTCTTGTTTGTCCTTTTCTAAGTGTATTCTCAATATTTTTGGCTGAAAATTTTACAAAAAAATAAAAAAAAACTATTTTTTACTATTTGTAGTGTTTTTTTTGTAATAAAAAATGTAAGTTTGTCAATAATATCTTATTTCGTGTGAAACCCCAATTTCTCCCGGTTACAGCGGTAGCACATATGTATAGGTAGACACCCTTTCCTGCCCAGGAGACTCCCCCACAAACGCTTTAGAACAGTCCAGGAGGGCAGGTGCACACTTACCTTGAGTATGTCGGGTGCCAAGGCCGCGGTGGCGCCGCTTTACAACAAGTTAGATAAAGGGCCAGCACACCAATAGTTAAATCAAATAGACTTGTATTAAATGATATCCAGCAAGATGAGGTACATACAGACCATTCAGCTGCATCAAAGTCCATAAGATAGGGTAGGTGATAGCAGAACAGTGTCCATAAGCCGACGTTTCGAGGGTGTAAAAAACCCCCTTCCTCAGGGCAGACAAACAACAGTAGCAAGACCGCAGCTTGCCTTTTAAAGGTCAGAGGTGCTGTGATTACCACCTGACGTGATATGACGTCAGAGGGTCAAACTGTAGCACACTAAATGGACAAAAAACACAAATTGTTAATCAAAAGAATGAAAAATACTCACCAAGCCATCGGAGCGTGCCACTGGGGCACAACTCCGTCACCGCCAGAGACCGATCACATAGTGACCGGCAACGTTCCTGTCTTCCCAGGAAGGGGAGATGACGCTGGGCTCCAAATCTGCCCAGTAACTGGTGACAGGGCAGCAGGGGCGACCGGATAGGCCGCGCCTGCTGTCCGTCATCAAGCTC
Organism: Gastrophryne carolinensis; assembly: GCA_027917425.1. Classification (NCBI taxonomy): domain Eukaryota; kingdom Metazoa; phylum Chordata; class Amphibia; order Anura; family Microhylidae; genus Gastrophryne; species Gastrophryne carolinensis. The sequence goes on along the minus strand of CM051239.1, from coordinate 221,857,069 downwards.
GCAGGGGCAGACGTCACCCTTGCAAGGCGTCTGCTGGCATGGAAACCATGTCAGCGGCGCCCTCTCCAGTGACCCTGCGCCGTCAGCTCACCTTACCGGCGGTGAGAGCTATAAGCTCCCGGCCTGGTCGTTACAAATAAAGCATTTACGTTGCGGCAATCATATTTTAGGAAGAAGAAGAGAAAGAGTAAAGGAAAGGGGGAGAAAGAACGTGAGAGAAAAAGGAAAAGGGGGAGCGCGTGAGAGAAAGAAAGAGAGAGAAAGAGAGAAAAGAAACAAAGGGGATGCACGCAGCAGAAATGAGCTGTGAGCCAAAAGGGGGGGGGGAACAGGTAGAGAACCAAAGGAGGGGACGCAGAAGAAAAGAGAAAAGGAAGAGCTTGTGACTAGAGGGGAACGGAGACATAAGAAAAGAAGCTGAAGAGATAAATAGGAATGAAAGGGAACGGTCAAAGGTAAAACAATAGAAAGACACAAGGTGTAAACATACCAAGGGAAAACCACAGAAGGGGAAGTGAAGCAAAACAGAACACAAAACACACAGAAGAAACAAAAAACAAAACAAGAAACAAAAAACAAAAACCTAAAACAGTAAACAAAAAAAAAAAAAACAACCGACTAAAAAGCCAAAAGGACAGAAACAGGAGGGAACCAGAGAGAAGGGGAAGAACAGGAAAGGAATGGGAAGAGCCACCATGTAGAGAGGACAAGGGTGGAAAAGGAGGAGGACTAGAGAAGGGAAAAAGGAGAAAATGCAAATGGGAAAGGAAAAAGGGAAAACTAGAAAAAGGGAAAAGACAAAACCAATAAGACAAAGAAAAAGAGAAAGAGAAAAGAAAAAAGAGAGAAAGGGACAAAGACATGATACTGAGACAGAAGGTGAAGCCAGAAAGGGGAGCAAAAAGAAGGAACGGAGCCCAAAGAAAAAAGAAGAAAGAAAAATGAAAAAAGGAAAAAGGGAAAAAGAAAGAAAAAGAAAAAGGAAAAAAAGAAGAAAAAGAAAGAAAAAGGAAAAAAAGAAAAAAGAAAGAAAAAGGAAAAAAAAGAAAGAAAAAAGAAAAAGGAAAAAAAGAAAAAGAAAAAAGAAAGAAAAAAGAAAAGAAAAAAGTTAAAAGAAGTGAGCAGCAGTGGTACAGGTACTAATTCAATTATCAACGTTGTGTGAGAAAACAAGAGAAGCCAAAAGAGGTATTTAGACCTCTTGGTTGTACCAAAAAATATATATGTTTGTGGTTTACCAGATGCCACAACCGACACCGCCCAAAATAGAATGTGCCGCACACTTTAGAGATTTTTGAATTAATATATGGTAATTTATTTAGTCAGATCCTACATACAAAAAGATACATACATCTAAAAACACAATTAAAAAGCCCCAAATATTTGGGGTGGGATGGCTATCAGGTGGTTAATATCTATACAATATATCAATATAAAGTTCCCTTGCAAAAATTCCTCTGGAAGGTTAATAATAGAGTAGAAAATATAATAAAAGATCTAGAACAACATGGTGCTAAGCATATGTATATACAACAATTTATCAAGCAAAGAAAAGTGACCTGTGCAATTAAAGTGACAAGTGTAATTTCATTAAAGTGATAAGCGCTTATAACTATCCACTTACATGGTTTTTGCTTAATTCACGATCAGTAATGGGTTTTTTTGTAATATTTCTTGGCATTTTGGGATAGTTATAAGCGCTTATCACTTTAATGAAATTACACTTGTCACTTTAATTGCACAGGAATAAATTAGAAAGAGATCGTTTGGATGTTGCAAATGGCAAGATGTATAGGTGGAGACACCATGGAAATCAGCGAAGCACATACAAGAGACGTACCCCGCAAAATGCCAACCGTGACAGAACACATAGAGAGTCCCCCTCAAGAGATAACACGCTATCAAGTCAGGCATCAGAGTATTCATCAGATGAACAACATTTTTTAGACTCTGGAAGCGAACACGAAGGACACGGAGGGGAAAAATAACAAAAAGAAGGGGCAAAGGGACAGGAGATTGGGACGTCACGACCCGGGAACACAATCGCCTGAGGCCCAGGGAGGTGAAGCGCCGGAGGATCTCCCCGAATCGGAGATACCCAGCCAGAAGGGAGAATTACAAGTCATGAACCTCTCTGGTGCGCCCATTACGGACGCACAGAGGAGAGTCTTAGCCAAGGGCCTAAATTTTGCACCAACACACCGGATAAACAAATTTAATGCTATCAAGGATCTCTATCTTTATTGTAGACGGCTGTCACTGAAAAAGTATTTTCTCAATCCAGATCATGGAACATGTGACCCCAATTGGGGGGAAGCTGAGCGAGCGGCCTTGGATGACCTGATGAGTCTACTTGAAGAACAAGAGCCGAGCAAACAGACTGCACAGAACCTGAAAAAACCCTCAACATTTACCCCGCCTTGGATGAACAGCCCAGCCATACAGACGTTTTTTAATATGGTGAGTCACGATATTCAAAAATTAACACCAAATCTTCATGACAGAAATCTGACTAAAGAGGAGTATGATGCTGTCGTCTCCATACAACAGAGGGACGACATCATCATAAAAGAGGCAGACAAGGGGGGAAATATTGTCATTCTATCAAGGGAGTACTACCAACAGGAGGTTCTACGGCAACTAAGAGACAAAGATACATATGAGAAACTAGATGGGAACCCCATTAGCATCTATAAACAAGAATTGGACCAACTCTTAAATGCAGCTTACCGGGAGGGGGTTATTAATCGCACCCTCCTGGAGTTCATAGAAGTACAGTTCCCGCGCACTCCAACATTTTATGTATTGCCAAAAGTACACAAAAATCCTCTGAAACCACCAGGGAGGCCCATAATATCGGGCATAGGGAGCCTTACTGAGCATGCCTGTGAGCTTATAGATTCTACATTGCAACCACATGTAGTAGCATTAGAGTCCTATATACGTGATTCCACTGACATTTTAAACCAGCTCAACATGGTAGAACTACCACCAGGAACACTACTAATCACTAGTGATGTCGAATCCCTCTATACAAACATAACCCATAAAATGGCTATATTCACAGCCAGATACTTCCTGGAGACTGAAGCTCTGGATAAGAAAGATTATAATGAGTTTGTGTTGAAGTTGCTAGAGTTCGTTCTAACACACAACACATTTGTGTTTGATATGGTCTATTATCGCCAAAGCCGTGGAGTGGCCATGGGGGCACGTTGTGCCCCATCGGTGGCGAATTTATTCCTGGGTTGGTGGGAAAGGGAAATCGTTTGGAGAGAAGATCTGAGTCAGTACCATCGGCATATAGTCGGTTGGTACCGTTTTATTGACGATATTCTCATACTATGGCATGGACCAGAAGATTTGGGTATCCAATTTATGGAACAACTCAATAATCCCACACCAGGCCACGTTTCTAGACTTGGATTTACATGTAGAAGAGAATGGATCCATTCGAACCACATTGCACCGTAAGGAAACAGCAACAAACAACTTGCTTTGTTTTGACAGCTTTCATCAAGACAATTTGAAAAAGGGCATACCAGTGGGCCAACTTTTGAGAGCGAGAAGAAACTGCTCCCTGGATGCAGACTTCTTGAAAGAAGCCAAAGAGATGGAGGGGCGCTTTAGAAGTCGGGGCTACCCAAAGAAAACTATACGCAAAGCATTTAAGCGAGCCTGGGATACCCCCAGAGAGAAACTTCTAAGCTACAAAAAAAAGAAAAAAGAAGACCAACAGGTGAGATATGTAACACAATATAATAGCAATTGGAATGACCTACGATCTATCCTGAGAATGCATTGGAAGATACTTAAGACGGACCCCTATCTCACAAAATGGACAAAGAAGGGACCCCTAATGACGGCCAAACGGGCACCAAGCCTTAGAGACAAGTTATGCGGCAGCCACTATGTACGCCCTAAGAATTGGCTGGAAAAGAACCTGATGAAGGGCTCCAGCCAACCGTGTGGGCGATGTAACATCTGTCGGCTGGTGAAACGGAAAGAGATGATACAGAGTGTAACAACGGGACAGAAGTATGGGATCAAACAGCAACTCAATTGCAGATCAGAAGGAGTAATTTATCTCCTGGAATGTAGCTGTCCGAAACAATATGTGGGGGAGACAAAAAATGCTGTAAAAATCAGGATACAGGGTCATCTCTCCAATATTAAGTTGGCTAACAGGGACAAGGAAGCTGGGAAGATATTAACACCTGTGGCAGCTCACTTTTTGGAAAGACATGAAGGAAAACCGGATAGCTTACAAGTGACATTCATAGAAAAGGTAAGTCTGGGGGGGAGGGGCGGCAACCTAAAGAGGAGGTTGGAACAGAAGGAGCTAGAATGGATTTTTAACATGGGCACTAGGGCACCGAATGGTCTGAACGAGGAATTCTCGTTCACCTCATTCTTGGGTAGGGATTAGAGTCACTATAATGGTGTAGGTATGTAAAGTATTGAATTGTATGTACACTAATTACAAGTTTTTTAGTTCCAAGTAGAGCACATATGGGTGTAGTATGGAGAATATTAGGTCCACTAAGAAGTGTGTTCTTTTTATTTAATTTCAGATGGTTGGTGTGACACAAGCTCCCTGCTCCACGACGAGAAATATCATTGCCAGCCCCCAGTCCTGGGAGATGACCGATAAAATAGATGATAAAGAGGATGTACCCCTGGACCACCCATTTGAGTGAATGGCACTTGAGAGGCTCGGGGATAGGAATCAATCAATATATTGAAACAGGAGAATGAAAGTGAGCATACAATCGTTGTGGTACAAGCTCCCTGTTCCACGAAAAGAAAGATCATCACCAGATTTTATTTTCGGGAGATGAGTGGTGATAAAAAAGGTGACAACGAAGATGTACCTCTGGATTATCTCTCTAAGTGAAATGTAATTGAATTCCTTGGAAAAGGAATCATACAATATATTGATACAGAGAAGAGAAAAACAAGACAGAGAGAGAGAATACATGGCCACTGATAATATCTTGAATGGATGGATGATTCCAGAATAATAATATTATGAAACATCATACAATATTACAAGAACCACTGCCTGGATAAAAACAAAGAATGGGAGGGATACAAGCAGGGGCCAGATGTGCCCCGAAATGGTGACATTGGACTAATGCCTAGGTCATCTGAGCATATAGGTGACTAGGTGGTGAATATTGTTAGAACTGTAAATGATGTACATATATGTAAAGGTATGGATAGTGTATCCAAGAAGGAAATATGTGATTGATAATGAGTCCAAGTGTTCATGACCAAAAATCAAACCCACAGAGTACAGTATCAATAGTTAAAATATATCATGTGAGTATAATACAACAACGCATGGAATATCTAGGAATAAACAGAGTGATCAGTAAGTCCTCATATGTTGAGTTTATTTGTTTAATGTTTGGTGTTACATTTATCCCTCGCTCCACCTGTGACCCCTGCAGCTGGATAACTGACAGTCTGTGAGACTGACAGGTCCATACGAGCTGCCGGGTGTGCCGCCGGGCGGACGCGGTGGGCATGACGTCACGGCGTGTGCGCGCCTCCTACTGCAGGGGAGAACGCGCGCACGCCGGGCGTCTGCGCACGCGCCGGCCCTGCGTCACATCCGGGTCCTGCGTTCCAACCCGAGGGAAGCAGGAAGTACGTGCGGCGTGGCCCCTGCGAGCTCTCTGAGGCTCGGACGGGGCGCGCGGGTGCGTGCGACCGCGCCCTCGACAGGCATGGACGCGATTGGAGACAAGGGGAAATAAAAGGTGAGCGAGAGGGGCACAGTACTTACCTGATGAAGTGGTGAGGAGGTTCACCACGCAACGCGTCGTCTTTGTTTGGATGGAGTCTATCATACGGTGATGTATTAATACGGCAGACCATAGCAGAGTACTAGTTCCCAGCATATCCTGTACACTTACATGGTTTTTGCTTAATTCACGATCAGTAATGGGTTTTTTTGTAATATTTCTTGGCATTTTGGGATAGTTATAAGCGCTTATCACTTTAATGAAATTACACTTGTCACTTTAATTGCACAGGTCACTTTTCTTTGCTTGATAAATTGTTGTATATACATATGCTTAGCACCATGTTGTTCTAGATCTTTTATTATATTTTCTACTCTATTATTAACCTTCCAGAGGAATTTTTGCAAGGGAACTTTATATTGATATATTGTATAGATATTAACCACCTGATAGCCATCCCACCCCAAATATTTGGGGCTTTTTAATTGTGTTTTTAGATGTATGTATCTTTTTGTATGTAGGATCTGACTAAATAAATTACCATATATTAATTCAAAAATCTCTAAAGTGTGCGGCACATTCTATTTTGGGCGGTGTCGGTTGTGGCATCTGGTAAACCACAAACATATATATTTTTTGGTAGAATACATAAACAGCCCGGTGCCAGCACCTACCTTGGTTTACACACAGCGGTGCAGGTTTAGCTTCTTTTGTTTTAGACCTCTTGGTTGGACGGTGTCCAATTCATGAATCCAGTAAGTCTCGCGTTGCAATAACCGAAGATGGCGGTCACCGCCGCGATGTGGTCGTTCCACTTGTTCTATGACCATGCCACGGAGCTCTGATGTCTGATGTTTATGGCGTACAAAGTGGATAGCTACAGGTTTGTCATAGTCAAGAGTCTCACCATCCTGGTGTTTCTTGATGCTAATCCTCACATCACTTCGGTGTTGTTGAAATCGTTTCTTGAATGGCCCTATGGTTTTTCCAATGTAAAGTAGGCCACAAGGGCACTTGAGAAGATAAACACAGTAGTCTGTGAGACAAGAATAAGTTCCTCGGATCTTATAACGTCTCCCAGTGTGCGGGTGGGAGAATTCTGAACCCAAAATGAGCGAGTTGCACACATTGCATGAGTTGCATCTGAAACAACCCGTCCGGGAGGATATCTTGACGGGCGGTTTCCTGTATTTCTCCACTGGGTCAGCCCTTACTAGAGAATCTCTGAGGTTTCTACTTCGTTTATATACTTTCATAGGGGGGATCTTCACCACCGGGCACAGTGTTTTATCTGAGGTCAATATGGTACTATATTTATTCATGACGCGTTCGATCGTTGGAGCCGCCTGATTATATGTCACCATGAAGGGCACTCTCTCTACCTTAGGGGTCCTAGACTTTTCTTCCCCCAGCCATATTTGTTCAGCACGGCTTTGGGCCTTAGTAAGTAAGTCTTCTGGATAGCCCCGTGTGCGAAATTTTTCAAACATCCATTATAGTTGTGCTTTCCGGGTATCGGGTTTGGTATTCACCCTGTATACCCTCAAGAATTGTGATATTGGCAAACTGTTGACAAGGGGTCTGGGGTGCGCGCTGTCAAACCTCAGCAGCGTGTTCCGGTCTGTAGGTTTAGTATAGAGACTCGTGGTGATAGTACCATCATCAGCTTTGGAAATTGCCACATCTAGGAAGGTTACATAGTTCTCAGAAATCTCCGGGTTAAAGGTGATAGTTGGGAAAATGGAATTGATGTGTTCGATGAACACATCCAAGGATACTCTATCTCCATGCCATACAGTGATGACATCATCAATATAGCGTCCCCAATACTTGACATGTGCTATATATAAAGGTGACGGAAAGATATACCGTTCTTCCAAGAATCCAACAAACAAGTTAGCAAAGGATGGAGCTATTGCACTCCCCATCGCGGTCCCGAGAATTTGTTTGAAGAATGTCTGTTCAAACCTGAAGTATGCAGGACGATCTCCAACCCAGTCACAATGTATTCCACTGGAATCTCTGGAGGGTTAAGTGTGAGGAAATGTTTGACTGCTTTTATCCCGTGATCATTCGGGATATTGGTGTAGAGAGAGGAGATATCCATGGTCACTAGCAGATCCTCTGGTTGAATCTCAACCTCTTTGAATTTCTGCAGAAAATCTCCAGTATCCTTCAGGTACGATGGTAACAAGCGTACATACGGCTGGAGATAGTAGTCAAGCCATTGCGCTAATGGCTGAGTAGCTGAATCAGTGCCAGCTACTATTGGCCGAAATTTCAGCGGCTGACATCCTTTATGGATTTTAGGTAATCCATATATCACAGGTGTAATGGGATATTCAATATCGATGTATTTCGCCGTATGTTCACTGAGCCATCCATTTGACAGACCTAAGGAGATATATTGGCGTACTGTGTTCTGGATATCCCACACTGGATTATTAGAGATACATTCATAACTCACTGTGTCAGCCAGCATATCTCGGATGCTCTGCCTGTACATGTCATAATCCATGACCACAATCGCCCCGCCTTTGTCTGCGGGTTTCACAATGATGGTCCTATCATTGCTTAATTTGGACAGGGCCGTCTGTTCTCCCTGTGACAGATTGAGGTGGTACTGTTTAGATTGCATAATACGTCCCGTTTCCGATCTAACGGTATTAATGTATGAATCTATTGTGCCAAAGTTGCCAGGGGGTATAAACTGACTTTTAAGTTTCAGTTTTGATGGGCCCAAGATTTTTGTATCTCGTGCAGTGTCAGGTGGCCCAGAAAAGAACTGTTTAAGCTTCAGTGTTCTCTCTAGTTTGTACAATTCGATATCAAACTGGAACTGGTTAAATTGTGAGGCCGGACAAAAAGATACACAAACGCTTTAGGAGATTTTCAGATAAAATACAACTATGCTATGCAATATGCGCACCTTGCAGTTTTTCAAGAAAAACAACCCTTTACATTTGAAATACCCCCTACAAACTATATATTCCCTAGAAGTACACACCTCAGGCTTTCTAGGCGTACCAGGCTTGTTGACATGGGTGCAGTTTTCTGGAAGTAATCCCTCAATGTATTCTTTGGTTGCACAGGGTTTCCTTAAAAATGAATAAAAAAGCAGAATCAAAACCACATTTTCCTAAAAAAAACTATATGCAAACCAGAAAATCTGAAAAAGCAACATGCTCCGAACAGAACAATACCCAACATGCATAGGTTCTGTCAAGGAAAGAGTTGCCAAACACACCAAAGTAAAGCATGCGCATAGCGGTAATTTTACTTCAAAATTTCAGCTCTGCAGACAAAGTGCGCACCTTGTGCTTTTTCTACCAAAACAACCCTTTACATTTGGAATATCCCTGATAAACCATATATTCCCTGAAAGTACACATGTTAAGCTTTCTAAGCATACCCAGCTTGTTGTAGTGGGCTCATCTTTCTGGAAGTAATATCTCGAAGAATTCTTAGGTTGCACAGGGTTTCACAAAAAATGTATAAAAAAGCAGAATAAAAAACACCTTTTACTAAAATATCAATATGCAAATAAAAAACAAGGTAAATCTGAAAGCGCAAGTTCCCCCGAGCAGAACAATACCCAACATGCATAGGTACCTGTAACCTTTTAACTGCCAGCCTACTTGAGATTTGTCACCCTCTGCTGACAGGATATTTTTCACCATTTTGCGTGATGTTTAACTGTGATTTTTGCAGAAATTTCCAAGAAAATCGCATATTTTCTTTTTGTGGCAGAGTTTAGGCTTTAACATGAAACGTCTTGTTTGTATTTTTTCTACTTTTTTTTATATATTGTTAAGTAAATAAGTAAAAAAAAAAAAAATATATATATTTTTTAAATTGTCTCCTTTATTGTAACAAAAACATTTATTTTATTAAAGAAAACCATATTGCATTTCTCCCAATTACAATGATACCACATATGTATCGGTAGCCCCCCGTTCCTGTCCAGGTGATCCCCTAAACTGAAAAGAGCACTTTATAACATTTACAAATAAAGTACAACTACTATCCACATAATAAAGGGTTAAATTAAAAAAAATTGGTGTGGGGTCCCCCTTCACAGGGGGGGACCCCATTTTTGGGGGGGATTTTTAAGGGTTAAAACCCTTAAAAATAAAAAAAAAATGGCGTGAAGTCCCCCCTACCCAGCGTAACCAGCCTGTGACCAGCTATGGGGCTTGTAGAACAGGGCGCAGGGGCCAGCTTTAGTGGCCCCTGGCCCTGCAGGCTACAAGCCGGCATAGCCTAGGGCCACGGCTCTTCTGCCCCCCCGGGCTTTGGGGAGGCAGGTAATTTGGGGGGCTCAGGGGTTAATGGCAAGTCACCCGCTAGCCGCAGGTGACTTGCCAGACCCACCGAGCCTTGTGAACTGGTATAGGGGTCACATGGACCCCTTACCAGTTCACAAAGGGTTAAAAGTAAAAAAAAAACACAGACACTTTTTAAAATTAACTTTATTAAAAAAAAAAAAAAAAATGTAATATTTTTTTTTAATACCTCCCATCCATCCCTGTGTCCCACGCTGATCACTTAGGCTTCTGCTCTCCTGCTGCTGCTGGAAGCCTTTTATACCTACTGGGTTACAGATAACATAGGGTTAATTTAAAAAAAAAATGACATAGGGTCCCCGGAGGGCGGGGCCAGAATCCAAGATGGCGGCCGCCATCGGAAGCTGCAGAGGGAGGAGGGCTGTTATGCTCCCTCCAGAAGACGGAAGAGCGGGGGGGTGATCGGATTTTTTTTTTGCCGGCAAATCTCGGCGGCTGCTGAAACGGGGGGGCACCCTATTTTGGGCCCTCCCCTGCAGCCGGAGAAGCCCCAATGGGTGATCGGAGCCCCTCTGGCTGAAGAGGAGACCCGGCCGGATCAAACAAGGTGTCAGGTAAGTGATTTTTTTTAAACTTTTAATTCTATTAATGGGGAAAGTCAGGCACGTAAAATTTACGTGGCTGGCGGTTAACTGCAGGAGAGGCAGCCACGTAAATTTTACGTGGCTGGTGGTTAAAGGGTTAAATCTGGTCAGCTCGAACAGCTCAACCTGGTGAAAGCAATGGTCCCATAAGTGGATCGCAAAGGAAACTGTTTTATAGGGTGGTGGTCCCTCGGCAATCAGCTCTCTGAATGAGACGCAAGCCCATGGCAATAACGTAAGTTATCTGAACGAACGCAAAATAAACATTTTTAAATATTTTTGAATAAAATGTGAACTATTTTTTGATAAGGTATATTTTTTTTTTACTTTTATATTTTCTAAAATTACATTTTCAAAAACATTAACCATCCCCCCCAAAAAATATTAGAAATATTACAAATAAAAATACATTAAGAATAATAATTTCATAGTTTATATATATTTATGTTCTTATACAACTCTTAAGGTATGCTTGAATGTTATCAAATTATCCCCATTTGTTTATTTAAAATTTTGGTCACGCCTGACTTGGCCTGGAAGTAGGAATGTTTTTTTCTGGGGAGCAGGGGGAAACTTGGGTTTGAGTTAGATTTTTTATATTTTTTTAACCTAGGTGCAAGAAAAAAACCTTATCCTGTGTTACAAAAGTATTTGTTTGCCGCCAGGAGAGGTCACACAATGATTTGAGCAAAGAAAATTTTCATTTTAACTCCCCAACACACTATTTAAACACCAACAAATGAAACCCTATTGAAATGTTTGGCAGACACTGAGCGAAAGGTAATATGCATGGCATGCATGGCATACTAAGTAGTTTGGAACAGAAGAGAGTTGGCACAGCAAGTAATAGGCTAGCGGGACCAGGGTATGTGAAACAGTTAAAAAAATAGGCTTGCATATGTGTAGAATCCCCCAAAAACCCAGTGCCTGTGTATAAATCTCACAAAAACGAAAAGTTCACGAAATTTAAGAGCTAAATTAAGGAAAAACAGGAATTTTCCGATGGAAACTAGAATAATCTAGAGATTTTCACAGCGTTCTCAATGGTTCTCACATCATCGGGAACAATACGAGATGCTCCCAATGGAGGCTCTGAATCATGTGAACGCTCCGATACTGAAGAAAGCCATGTGTAATGTTCACACGGAGAGATAAAAATGGGAAAGTATGTAGAAGGCTGCGAATTGACCCTAATAAGCTGTATTTGATTTCACCATAAGAACTGCCTCCAGAGTTGATTATTGCTTTAAGAAACCCCGATCCTGACAGTAACGACATCATTTGCAACCTTATCAGCATTTAAGAGTGTGGGATCTAGGCTGCACTGGGAGGTCTTCAACCCTTCCACCTCATGGGCTGCACTCGAGGTTTTAGGGCAACCTCAGTTAAGCCTGCTCCCAATTTATCTATTGCATTGTATGTCCCAAATGGGGCTCTCAGAGATTAGAGTTAGGACTGCACCCCACAGAGGCACCTTGGCACTTGATGGTGCATACTTCTGCAGATGCGTGTGACCGAGTCCTCTGTTTTTAACCAGATTTAAAGACAGATTTCAGGTTGGTCTGCAAGCTAACAGGGTTGAGTGCTTCAAGACATTAGCATTTAAGAGAGCGCCTGTATTGTCTGCTTCCCTAAGATCTGCTTTGGCATCACTATAAGTTTGTACCTGCTACCAGACTATCTTATGGGCTGGTTCTACTCATTAAAGCATAGACAGTTGATTTATTCCTTAATATAAAAGTAAGTAGTGCTACCACCCAGAGGCAAAGTAGTGGAAACAGGACACCTGACTGTAAACAATTTACTTTATTGGAGTTCTGCAATAAACCTCCTGCAATATATAACTGGCACGCTAATCTATTAAAATCCTTGCCAGGAAATACAGGCAAAAAATACCATTTTGTGATTACTCACCTGTAAAATGGGTATTATAAGTATGTCTCACACCCTGCTTCGGAATGATTAATAACACGTGGGTTATGACCAGTAGAGGGCGAACTTCTGCAGAGATTACTAGAAAAAAAGAAGCCCCTCCCGGTCCATAAATACCTGGGACCTCCCACACATTCCCCAGTATAAGAAAGCATTAAGGGGACCAGGAAGAGCCAATAAAAACTATGAGAAAAAATTTTCACCATATAGAGGATCCAAGATACAACTCAGGGTGGGACGAAGCAGGGTATGAGACATACTTATAATACCCATTTTACAGGTGAGTAATCACAAAATGGTATTATTCTAAGTATGTCTCACACCCTGCTTCGGAATGATTAATAACACGTGGGACATCCAATAGCAGTGTCCAAAAAGGGTGGGGACCCCAACAGGCAATAATGCACAAATATAAACCACTGCAGCTTGCAGAACTTTGCGGACAAAAAACAGCATCCGCTGAGGCCCACACATCAACCTTATAAAACTTGGAAAAAGTATGAACAGAAGACCAAGTAGCAGCCTTACAAACTTGTTCAACAGAGGCCTGGTGCTGAAAAGCCCAGGAAGCCCCAACAGCACGAGTAGAATGATCAGTGATCTGAAACGGGGGAACCTTCCCCTTGGCCGTATAGGCCCCAACAATGGCCTGACTAATCCATTTACTGATGGTAGACTTGGCGGGCGCCAAACCTTTGCTGGGCCCGGAGGGCACCACGAACAAGGCGTCCGTCTTAGGACACAAGGAAGGGAGAACTACATTCTGATTGAGATGAAAGGCAGAAACCACCTTAGGAAGGAAATCTGGCTTAAAGCGAAAAACCACCTTGTCCTGGTGTCTCTCAAAGTAAGGGGCCTGAATGGACAGAGCCGCCAACTCAGAGACACGTCGAACAGAGGTAATAGCCACCAAAAAGGCAACCTTTTGAGTGAGCATAGAAAGTGCAACATCGTGCACCGGCTCAAAAGGAGGCCCCTGGAGGGCCGACAGAACCAAATTCAAATCCCAAACGGGCAACAAAGGCTTTCTAGGGGGCCGCACATGAGTGACCCCCTGGAAAAAAGTCCTAACCAGAGGATGTAGAGCAAAAGACCTTTGAAAGAAGACCGCCAGGGCAGACACCTGCCCTTTCAAGGTACTAAGCTGGAACCCCAGGTCCAGACCGTGTTGAAGAAACTCCAAAATCCTAGGAATCGAAAACACCCTGCAAGGCAAGGCCCTAGCCTCACACCAGTCAATATAGGACCTCCAAGTCCTGTAGTAGATGTTAGAAGAAGATCTCTTCCTAGCTCTAACAAGAGTCCTTCCTCCTTTAAGATGGCAGCAGCCACGCCGTCAAAGCCAGCGTTTGTAAATTGGGGTAACGTAGTTGACCTTGAGTGATCAGATCCGGAAACAGGGGCAGCCTGTACTGATCTACCACCATGCCTACGACGTCTGCGAACCAAAACTGTCTTGGCCACCTTGGGGCCACCAGAATTGCAGGCGCACCCTCTAGAGCAAGCTTGCGCACCACCGTGCCTACCATGGAGAAGGGGGCAAACAGGTACAGGAACCCCAGATCCCTCCAGGCAAGAGACATGGCGCCACTGCCAGGGCCAGAGGATCCTGAGACAGAGACACAAACTTTGGGAGCTTGTGATTGTGACGTGAGGCAAAGAGATCCACCTCCAGAAACCCCCACTTGTGACAGAGGGACCGGAATACCTTGTGGTTGAGAGACCATTCCCCTCGGCGAGAGGACCCCCTGCTCAGGGAGTCCACCTCCGTGTTTTCCACTCCCGGAATGTACACTGCTGGGATGCATGGGACATTGCTCTCCGCCCATGCAAGAATCAGAGAAACTTCCCTGAGGACAGTCCTGCTGCGAGTCCCTCCTTGGTGATTGATGTAAGCTACCACAGTTCGATTGTCTGATCGAACCTGAACAGGTAAGCCCTGTAGGTGATGCGTCAAGCATGACAGAACCAACCGAATAGCTCTCAGCTCCAAGACATTGATGGGGGTGTGAGCCTCCAGAGGACCCCACAGCCACTTGAACTGATCTGTCTTCCAAAAACCTCCCCAGCCCGACAGGCTGACATCCGTGGTAACCGTCTCCCAAAAAGGGGTCAGAAAGGATCTGCCCCTCATCAGATTGCTTGGTTCCAGCCACCACTGAAGGGACTGACGAACCCGGGGAGACATCAGGAATGACAGGCCAACAAAAGATGGAGCTGGAGCGACCCCATGTGCAACTGAGCAAAGGGAACTGCCTCGAAGGAAGCCACCAACAATCCCACCAGTCTCATCCCTAGCCGGATAGAAGGACGAGGTTTGGACAGGAGAAGACGTATCAGATCCTGAACCATCTGCACCTTGGACTGAGGTAGGAACACCCTGGTCTGAATGGTATCCAGATTCATGCCCAGAAACAAGATCTCCCTAGAAGGGGAGAGAGAAGACTTGGAATGGTTGATCACCCAGCCGAACCTCTCCAGCGTCGCCACCACCAACCTGGTGTCCAGCTCCGCCTGACTGAGAGAGGATGCCGTAATGAGGAGGTCGTCCAAATACGGCACAATGCGAATGCCCTGAGAAGGGCCATTATGCCCGGCAGCACCTTGGTGAACACCCTTGGTGCCGAAGTCAACCCGAAAGGGAGGGCCACAAACTGAAAGTGCTGATCCCCCCACCACAAACCTGAGAAATCTCTGGTGTGCTGGGAAGATTGGTACATGAAGGTAAGCATCCTTGATGTCTATGGACGTCATGAAATCCCCCTGCCGAAGGGAACTGATGACTGAGCGCAGAGTCTCCATGCGGAACTTCTTGGTTCTGACGAACCTGTTGAGAAGCTTCAAATCCAGAATGGGTCTTATGGATCCATCCTTTTTGAGAACCGTGAAGAGTATGGAATAAAAGCCCCGGCCTCTCTCTGAGAAAGGCACCAGGCATATGACATCCATCACCAGAAGATTCTTTACAGCCAATAGGAGCCCCTGCGCAGCCCGGGGATCCAAGGGCACCCAAAACCTTAGGAATCTGGGAGGAGGCCGGCACTCGAACTCCAGTTTGTACCCGGAAGAGACCACTTCCAAGATCCATTTGTCTATGACCTCCTGGGCCCAGACCTGGAAGAAGTGCCTCAGCTGTCCCCCCACCCGCAAGGGTGAGGGCGTCCCCTCATTGCTGAGCTGTCTTGGCAGCAGGCTTGTAACCCCAGGTAAGGCCTGGACGTGCGCTCTGCCTCTGTTCCAGGAATCACCTCTGAAATTAGAGTAGGCAAAGCCTCTGTCTGCTCTGGCACCGCGAAAGGAAGGATTGAAGGAGCCGGCCCCCCGAAAGGGGCGACTCTGCTTCTTATGCTGAGGTAAATTTCCACCTTTCGCCACTGAATCCAATTTATCCCCAAACAGCCGCGTACCCAGGAAGGGTAGCGCTGTGAGAGATTTCTTAGCCGCAATGTCAGCCGCCCACTGGCGTAACCAGACCGATCGGGGAATAGCCACCAGCAAAGCCGAGGTTCTACTACACATAATAATTGTGTCGTCCATAGCAGATAAAACAAAGGTCATAAATAATTCACACCGCTTAAGGGCTGTGAATTCATCACTGGCCAGATTAAGCTGGGAACCACTCAACAGGTCCCTAACCACAGACCTGGAAGCCACAGTCGCGAGCGCCGAGGCACAAACAGGCCGCAAGGCAGAACCCACACTGGCAAAGGCATGGCATGCCATCTGATCCATGCGTTTGTCCTCACCATCTTTAAGAGTGGTGGCATCTGGAGAATGTACAACGGAGGTGTTGGACAATCCCAGAACGGGCGCATCGACCTTGGGAGGGGACGACCAGTGCTTCACCGCGTCCACCAGGAAGGGATACCTCCTATCCCATCCTTGAGGAACACGGGGAGCCGGCTAGGCCTCTTCCATTCCTTAAGAATCATGCTTTCAAAATGATTCTGATTTGGGAAATCCAAGCGAGGCTTAGAAGACCCAAAGAATTCCCCCTTCTGCAGAGGGGACTCTGCTGTCGGAAAAATAGCCAGTACCTCAAATAGGTGGGCCAGGACTTTGGGGGTAGCCATGGCATCCCCCAGCGCCTGCTCAGCATCAGCATCCAAAAATTGCTGATCCTCAGCATCAGATTCCTTAAACAATTCCCCCTCCTAAAATGGTGAATAATCAGATCAATCAAGGCAATCATAGTCAGCAAAATCCAGTACCGGCACGGCCGGCGACGGATGCCTTCTCTTAGCTGGGGTCTTTCTGGCCGCAGACCTAAAAATAAATTTTTGGATGTTGGCCAGCCTAGCACATACATCAGAATGCGACTCCCCGCTAATGACAGTGTCACTTGGGGTATGGATAAGGCGGGGCGGGGTAGGAGATGAGACGGGCGGCACGGACCCAGACGCCTGGGACCCCGACTGCCATTTTTATGCAAATTAGTACGTTCTCCCCTGTAAGGGATACCCCACAACCCACACACAGCCGGGATTGTCCCGAAGGGAGCCCGAGCCCGGTATCCCGGGGAGCCTCCATATGGTGATTTTAAGGTAGTTGCAATGACCTGAGGGAATTACGCTACAAGAGCTACCCGGGATGCCCCTTGTGGGAGGATTTGTAGGACCCCAATTTATCTCCAAGGGACCCTAGGACCGGGAGAACCCCCTATCAATGCAATCGATAGGGAGTCCTCCTGAAAGACACGCTGGGAAGGGGCCATGAGAAGGCACACAATCATGCACATGTCCATACAAACAATATAAAAATATATACATATATCTATATACACATCTATCTAAACATAATTAGAAGCCATGATCTGCGCTGCCCCAACACGCTAGAACGGGGCGCAAATAAACAATGAAAAATACAATTCTGTGAAATACTCACCTGTAGAATTGGTATTATACGCATACAGTACGTCCTGCTCCATATATAATACTTACTGGGTAATCCTCCGCCAGAGGGTGCTGTTCACTGCAGACATGCAAAAACAGGCTCCTCCCGGCCCTTCATATACCCAGGGACCTCCCACAAATCCCCAGCATTGAAAAGCAGTGAGAAAAGAAGCCGGGAGAAACCAACCACCAAACTGGTAACAATAGCAATGATAACAATCACCATACAGGGGATCCAGAAAAATGTAAAACCAGGGTGGGGTGGAGCAGGACGAACTGTATGCGTATAATACCAATTCTACAGGTGAGTACATACGCATGAGCAAGCCTTTTTTTGATTTTGCAGCCGCTCACTGCACATAAGCCAACAAGCAGAGCAGCTGGCAGCTCCATGCAGGGGAACTGTTTTCTGCTGGACCAGCTGAGTGACTACACCCCCTCGCCCAGATGGCAAAGCAGGAGTTTCAAAGAAGCATGTACAGGCACAAGGGACTTGATCTGATGTTCCAGTAAGTAGGTGGGTGCCAGACAACCACCAGTTACTTGGCGGGACTGTATCTGGGCCTCCACCAGATTTTGTGTCCGGGGGCCTGCACCACACTTAATCTGGCCCTGAGTGAAGAGGAGCATTGTCCTTCCCTAGAATAACAAAGGTCAGCCAAATAAGCAATGTTAGACTGGATATAAGACGGTACAATATTACAGACATTTCAGTGTCACAGCTAAGCTGATTTTCATTGCACTTGAACTGCTTTTGATTATTTATATACAGCACTTCCTTGTTCCTAGTGCATTTGGCAAAGCTCAGGCAATTCTCAGTATTTTACCTTGCTTGCACTGCAAATTATAAAAAAGGTCTAGTTCAGCAGAAATGGGTATTGTATAACTACAGGGATAAGATGAACTTGCAAGTGAAAACTGTTTGGAAGCCAGAGGCTAGTTGGCAAATGAGTTTAATAAAAGTGGAGAATAGGCAGCTCCCAGCTGAGCAGTTTCCTTTGGCTTGTTCTCTAGGGCTGTGATGCAACCTCTGGAACTGATTGCTGAATTAGAGTTTGCTATACAGCACTGCACAGCTCTTGGGGGAATATACTAACCGCATGAATCTAGAAGTCTTTAGTGTGGAAATCTAATACATGTGGCATGCTGCAAACATGAAATGATTTTGTTTTTTTTAGTGCAAAGAATCTTGCATGAAAGGTGCAGAATATGACATTAACACAGTAAATGTTGTTTTACAACAACAGGCACATGTATATCTCTGCATTTCACAACATAACCAGCTACTAATATTAAATCTAAATTCAATGAATAATGCATGGTTTAAAAGCCTATTTACCATAATTTACATTAGGTTTTATTAAACTAAGCCTATATTTTTTCTTGTATGTGCAACCTCTCTTTAAAAAGCTCATGTGGGAATCACACTGACAACTGTGTTCATTGATGTAGACCTGTGATCTTTGATGACTACATAAATCATCTAACCCAGAGAAATCAAATAAAAATAAAAAAAATAAATGTATTTATCAATTCAATTTAGAATAGACCAGTGTTCCCCAACCCTCTCCTGGAGAGCCACCAACAGGTCCAGTGTTTTCCAGATCACCACACAGATGCGCAGGTGAAGTAATTAGTGCTGTCGCAGAGCTATAGATGCAGCTATGTGGAGATCCACAAAACCTGACATGTTGGTGGCTCACAAGGAGATGGTTGGGGAACACTGGAATATATCATGTAGGCCAGGGATCCTCACCCCTTCTGGCCTTAAAGAGGACCTTCGGTCAAGAAAATAAAGTTTAGTATTATTTGCTCCCCTAAAGCCCTACTTTGAGTGTCGTATGCTGTTTGAAAGGTTCTTATCCCTTACATTTTTTAAACGGTGTGGGGTCCCCCCTCTTTAGCAAAACCAGCCTGGGCACCAGCTATGTGGTGTTTGTAGCTGTTTATAAACAAGGAGGAGGTGGCTGGAAAAGCCCTACATTCCCCCTGTCACTCACAGTGACATTACTCCTTTGATGATCAGTGGCCTATGCTATTTGTGTGGGCTTAGTTGGGCTTTGTTGTGGATTAGCTACACTCCTAGAATTACATGGTACTGGCCATCTTGGATCATACCTGACAACTCTGATTACACATGAGCATGAGTGTGGGGATGGAGGAGAGCCTTTGCTAATACACACACACTGCAGTTGAGCTTGGAGCTTTTTTATGATCATCCCAACCAGCCAGAGAGATGTTTGCCCCAGAAATGGCATCAGCATGTCTATCATGGTACACACACTTACACAATGAATCAACAGCTGTTGGAGGGAATGAAAGTAACTATGTATAAATGTAATTCATTGGTGGTAATTTTGTAGAACTGGCTGTTCCCATGCCTTTTAGAAGCATAAAATCTGCCAGCTATTCCACAACATCTGCATGGAGTTAAGACTTTGACTTTGTGCCTGGAGATCCACTTTAAAAGCACTGAGAGATGGTTATAAGCTACATTCAAATAATACCGTTTTGTGAGTACTCACCTTTAAAGCGGGTATTATGAGTGTGCCATACACTCCACTTCGATCTTCATGACATATGGGTAATCTCCAGTAGAGGGCGAACTTCTGCAGAGATGAATATGCAAAAAAGAAAGACCCTCCCAGTCCATATATACCTGGGACCTCCCACCAATTCCCCAGTGTATAAAAGCAGTAAGGGGACCAGGAAGAACCAATTATAACCATAACAATCAAAACCAATGGTTCACCAAATAAAAGCCCCAGAATACCTGATAAAAATGGGTGGGGCGAAGTGGAGTGTATGGCACACTCATAATACCCGTTTTAAAGGGGAATACTCACAAAACGGTATTATTCTAAGTGTGCCATACACTCCACTTCGATCTTCATGACATATGGGACATCCAATAGCAGTGTCTGTCATGGGTGGGAACCAGAAACAGTAAAGAATGTACCAACTCAAACCACCGCAGCTTGCAGAACCTTGCGGCCAAAAACAGCATCCGCTGAAACCCGCACATCAACCTTGTAAAACTTGGAAAAAGTATGAACGGAAGACCAAGTCGCAGCCTTACAAACTTGTTAAACAGAAGCCTGGTGCTGAAAAGCCCAGGATGCCCCAACAGCACGAGTAGAGTGCGCAGTGATCCTAAAAGGGGAAGTAGTCACCAAATACTACTTCACACAGCGAACAACATCCAAATTGTGCAGAACCCTCTCCTTGTCATTGTTAGGCTTAGGACACAAGGAAGGGAGAACAATATCCTGATTGAGGTGGAAAGCAGTCACCACCTTAGGAAGGAAATCCGGTTTAAAACAAAAAACCACCTTATCCTGGTGTCTCTCAAAGTAAGGGGTCTGAATCGACCAGGCCGCCAACTCAGAGACACGCCGAACTGAGTTAATAGCCACCAAGAAAGCAACCTTCTGAGTGAGAACCGAAAGAGCAATATCCTGTAACGGCTCAAAAGGAGGACCCTGCAGAGCCGACAGAACCAAATTCAAATCCCAAACAGGAACTACAGCCTTCCGAGGGGGCCGCACATGCACGACCCCTTGGAAAAAAGTGCTTAACCAGCGGGTGTACAGCAAAAGACCTCTGGAAGAAAACCGACAGAGCAGAAACCTGTCCTTTCAAAGTACTAAGCTGGAACCCAAGATCCAGATTATGCTGAAGAAACTCCAAAATCCTGGGTATCGAAAAAACCCTGCAAGGCAAGGCCCTAGCCTCACACCAATCAATATAGGACCTCCATGTCCTATAGTAAATGCCAGAAGAGGACCGCTTCCTAGCCCTAATCAGGGTCTGAACAACAGCCTCAGACAAACCTTCCTCTTTCAAGATGAAGGTTTCAGCAGCCAAGCCGTCAAAGCCAGCACTTGTAAACTGGGGTAAAGTAGATGACCCTGAGATAGCAGGTCCGGCAACAAGGGAAGCCGGTACTGGTCTACGGCCATCCTTACGACGTCTGCCAAACCCTTCTTGGCCACCTTGGAGCCCCCAGAATCGCTGGTGCCCCTTCTAGAACCAGTTTGCGAACTACCTTGCCCAGCATGGAGACGGGTGGAAACAGGTACAGAAAACCCAACTCCTTCCAAGCCAGTGACAAGGCATCCACTGCCAGAAACAGAGGATCCTGAGAAAAAGACGCAAAGGCCGGAAGTTTGTGATAGTGCCTCGAGGCAAAGAGATCCACCTTTCGGAGTCCCCCACTTGCGGCAAAGATCCAGAAAAACCTCAGGGTTGAGAGACCACTCTCCGTGGCGAGAGGATCCCCTGCTCAGGGCATCCGCCTCCGTGTTCTCCACTCCCAGAATGTAGACTGCCGAAA
Organism: Gastrophryne carolinensis; assembly: GCA_027917425.1. NCBI lineage: Eukaryota > Metazoa > Chordata > Amphibia > Anura > Microhylidae > Gastrophryne > Gastrophryne carolinensis. The sequence goes on along the minus strand of CM051239.1, from coordinate 221,835,226 downwards.
TGCAAGGAACATTGCTCTCCGCCCAGTGCAGGATCAGAGAGACTTCCCTGAGGGCACTCCTGCTGCGAGTCCCTCCTTGGTGATTGATGTAAGCTACCGCCGTTCTTTTGTCCGAACGAACCTGAACCGGTAGACCCCGTAAATGTGAGGTCAGCCGAGCCAGAACCAGTCGGATGGCTCTGAGCTCCAAGACATTGATGGGGGTGTGAGCCTCCTGGGGACCCCACACCCCGCTGAACTGATGACTTTTCCAATAACCTCCCCAGCCCGACAGGCTGACATCCGTGGTAACCGTCTCCCAACAAGGGACCAGAAAGGATCTGCCCTTCAACAGATTGCTCGAGTCCAGCCACCACCGAAAGGACTGCCGAACCCTGGGAGACATCCTGAAAGGTTGATCCAATGACTGCGGGCACCTGTCCCAATGCGTCAATAGGTGAAGTTGAAGAGATCTCATGTGAAACTGTGCAAACGGTACCGCCTCGAAGGAGGATACCATCAAACCCACCAGTTTCATCCCCTGTCGGATAGAGGGACAAGGACTGGCCAGAAGAAAGCGGATCAGGCCCTGAATCCCCTGCACCTTGGTCTAGGGCAGAAACACTCTGGCCCGAATGGTATCCAGATTCATGCCCAGAAATGAAATCACACGAGACGGGGAGAGAGAAGACTTGGTGCGGTTGATCACCCACCCGAACCTCTCCAGGGTCGACACCACCTGGTGGGTGTCCAGCTCCGCCTGACGGAGGGAAGAAGCTGAGATCAACAGGTCGTCCAGATAAGGCACAATGCGAATGCCCTGAGCTCTAAGCAGAGCTATTATTCCCGCCAAGACCTTGGTGAAGACCCTCTGCGCTGAGTCCAGACCGAAGTGAAGAGCTACAACTGATAATGTTGATCCTCCACTGCAAACCGGAGGAATCTCTGATGTGCCTGAAAAATCGGAACATGCAGATACGCATCCTTGATGTCTGTGGATGTCATAAAATCCCCTTGGTGAAGGGAATTTATAGCCGAGCGCATAGTCTCCATGCGGAACTTTTTGGCTCTGATAAACCGGTTGAGAACCTTGAGATCTAGAATGGGTCTCACCCAACCCTCCTTTTTGGGAACTGTGAAAAGGTTGGAATAATAACCCCTGCCTCTCTCCGACGGAGGCACCGGGTATATAACTCCCATGTCCAGAAGGTCTTACACTGCTAACAGGAGCCCCTGTGCAGCCTGAGGGTCCGAGGGCACCCGAGACATTAAGAATCTTGGAGGCGGCCAGTACTCGAACTCCAGTTTGTACCCAGAGGAGACCACTTCCAAGATCCAATTGTCCGTGACCTCCCGGGCCCAGAGCTGGAAGAAGAGTCGCAGCCGATCCCCCACCCTTGTGGGTGAGGGCGCCTCTTCATTGCTGAGCCAGTTTAACGGCAGGTTTGGGCTTGGAACCCCAGGCAGCCGCGGGACGTGCCCGACCTCTGCCCCTGTTCCAGGACGAGCCCCTGACCCCTGAGAAGGCCAAACCCCCTAGTCGCTCTGGCCCCTCGAAAGGAAGGAGTGAACAAGCTAGCCCCCCGAAAGGGACATCGCTGTTTTCTCCGCTAAGGTAACTTACCTCCCTTAGCAACAGCATCCAATTAATCTCCAAACAGCTGCGTACCCAAGAAGGGAAGCGCTGTAAGCAACTTCTTGGCCCCAAAATCCGTCGTCCACTAGCGGAGCCAGGCCGATCTGCGCATAGACACCAACAAGGCTGAAGTTCTACTACCCATGACAATAGCGTCTTCCATAGCAACCAAGACAAAATCCATGAACACCTTTTGAGAGTAGTGAACTCCGCGCTGGTCGGATCAAGTTGTGCATCATCTAGCCAGTCCCTGACCAGAGACCTAGTAGCCACAGCCACAAGCGCAGAAGCACACACTGGCCACAAAGGCCGAACCCACATTGGCAAAGGCATGGCATGCAGTCTGATCAAGGCACTTATCCTCGCCATGCTTAAGGGTAGTAGCGTCCGAGGTGTGAATCACGGAGGTGTTGGTCAATCCCAGAACAACCAAATTTTATAGGAATATCATTACATAGTATTCCTATTTCTTATACAGGACCCACCTTAAGTCATGACTGTCGGTTCATATTAAGCTTACTTATTAGGATACTTATCCCGGGACTAGGCTTCACCCAGGTATTTTTTACAAGCTTTGTTGTAAATATGACCAACTTACTTAAAATTAAAAAGTCATTTTAAATGTATTGAATATCCTGAATATTTCATTAAAATATTTTTTCTATAAATTACACACCAATCAATACAACATATATCAGATACCATTCTATGACACTCATATATGAATACTTATACATGGTTTGATTTTTTACATATATTCTTGATAATACTGTATTACTTCATTCATTGTTCTGTCCTAGGGCAAACATGTTTCTCCCATTTTGGGCTTTCTCAATGCCCTGTGTTAAGAAAAGATTGCATTAACTTTGGGCTTTATATGCAGTGTCAAAAGCATGTTTATATACGTATATATGTTTGTGCATCATTAGAGACAGAATACCTTTAATAAATCTGCTATATGAATCTTTCCTCATGTATTGTATTCCACTGTTGTTACACCAGGAGACCTGACAGTGTGCACCACGTTATTATCTGTTGGAATTAATTTATATATATATACAGTATATCCCCAGGGACATGTACTATGTTTTCATTAATATTCATTTGGGATCATAGTTTAGAGAGAGTCAAAGAAGTGTACCTTCTCTTTCAGGGTGAATCCACTAGCTTCAAATGATAGCTGAATTGGGATTCTATGAGAAAGAATGAATAAAATAAAATAAAATCTCAGCCAATATGTGGGCAGAAGTTTGCCTTAAACTTTAAGTTAATTACCTCCAGCTATCACATACCTTAGTGTGAGATCTGCAGCCGTGGTGGAGGGGAGGATAGGAGATTCCTGTAATATCCCCACAATATACTGCTGGTCTGCTGCTGATTAATGTGTCCCGACTGTTCGTGTCGTTAGGGATGCGTGAGTGGAGAGAAGTTCGTCTCGCAGGAGCAAGTCCTGTGATCTCCTTCCTTGCTCGTGTCTGCGGGGTTTGTTTTTATGCTGGCAGTGTACTAATCCCCTGCACCACGCCAGTGACGTTTCAGATGGCTCTCAGATGAGTTATGGGTGGACCCTGAGGCGACCCTGGTGACACTGGACGTGGAGGCCCTTTATTCGAGCATCCCACATGAGAAGGGAACTAAAGCCGTTGAAGGTTTCCTTAATGAACTCGACATCAACGAACATAATCAAAACCTCTTCCTGCTCCGGCTCCTGAACTTTGTTCTCTCCCACAACCTCTTCCTATTCAATGGACACCTTTACCACCAGATACAGGGGACAGCGATGGGGACGACCTGTGCCCCATCGTTTGCCAACCTGTATCTGGGTTGGTGGGAGAGGGGTTTGTGGGCGGAGGATGAGCTGTCCCATGGCACAGATACATAGATGACATATTAGTCATCTGGGAGGGGCCGGAGCAGGAATTGGTAAAGTTCGTAAAAAAACTAAATGAGAGCGATGTGAATACCATCAAAGTAGGATTACATTTTTAGACATCGAAATTAAAAAAAATACACAAGGACAGATTACCACTACTTTGTATCGCAAGGCAACATCTGCTAACACCACCTTACGAGGTACCAGTTCCCATCCCCCCCACCTATTGAGAAGTATCCCCTATGGGGAATTTATCAGAGCTAAAAGGAACTGTACGACAGAGGGAGCCTTTGATAGTGAGGCAAAAAACATACGCTCTAGACTGAGAGCAAGGGGCTACAGCAAATCAACATTAAGATCAGCCTATAATAAAGCAAAGAACTACAATCGACAAGAATTACTATATAGACCAAGGAAGGAAAAAGAGCAAAAAGGCCCAGCATTAATACTTACATATACTGAATCACACAAACAGATACGTAAAATATTAAAAACTATATCCTATTACAGGCCTATCCTATTACAGGATCAACATCTTCAAACATTCCTTCCAAAGGAACCTAGGATTGTTTTTAGGAGGTCACAGAACTTACGTGACAAACTGGTTCATAGTCACTATACACCGAACAAAAAAGAAGCTTGTTGTAAGATAAAAGGTACATATAAATGCAGCGCTTGCAATATGTGCAGGTATATAAAAATAGGTCCCACAGTAGAGATAGATAAAAAGGGTACTTTTAAGACAAGACATTTTATAAACTGTCAAACATCTAATGTCATCTATTTGCTTACATGTACCTGTGGAAGGTTTTATGTAGGCAAAACTAACCGGCCTCTCAAAAAACGCATTTATGAACAGCAATATAGTATTCGGATGGGGAATCAAAAGACCCCTGTAGTTCGTCATTTTTTACATTATCATAACCAGGATCCTAGCTCTTTAAAAATCCAGGGTCTGGATAGAATTTACAACCCACCAAGAGGAGGGAACATAGAAAAAATTACACTCCAACTTGAAACACGTTGGATATATCGTTTGGGGGCATCCCCATACCCAGGCCTGAACGAAAGTCTTGCAATTGACAGTGTAACAATGTAACTAATTACATCAATATATTACAATGTAAGGAAAGTTAATTGAGACATTGAGGTCTCTTCCTCCTTTCATCTCCCCCCTTGGGGGTTCCAGAAATAAATAGAAAAAGAGTTCCATAGAGATCAAACAGTCACTGACCCAATCTATTGATGTAAACACTAGGGTATATGACAGAGTGCAGAAAAATATGATACATAACAAGCTCTTATCTCATACCGAATTTTATTTTGGGACTATGTGTTTATAGTTTCTAATGTGACCTATATTAGTTCATTTGGGACCATGTCTCTAGAAGTTTAATGAGACCTTCATTAGTCTGTAAGAAAATACTCCACAATCAGGGTGATCCACATAAACCCCAATGGGAACTGAGCTCCTTCCCTCTTATAGATAAATAACCATAGGGACGAGCAAAAAAACAGGAATAAATAAATCTATACTACAAAGATTTTTGAACAAAATGCAGCTCCCATTCCATAATAAAAGTGATGAATCTGCATTCTGTTCCGGCAATGAGCCAATCATTATATATGATATACTTACAAGCCAAACAATTATAAACTGACAGAGACACCCTGTATACATCAATATCGGGATACATAGTATGCATATAAATGTGATAGGATTCTGTTTCCTAATATACGAACACAAGCAAAATAAGTCATTTTAATATATCACATATATAATTTTCTCTTTTCAGCCCAAATGCGCTGCTATTGTGCATATGGGTGCAGCGCAAGATAGATAGCCCCCTCTTTGAATCCGTGGGCACGTAATGGTTAGTGCCCACGGACTTCGAAAAAATGGCGCAGGATCATGAAGAAACAAACAGCTGGACAGACCGGTGACGAGTGACGTCATTTCTGGCGGAAGTCCGGAGGACGACACATGCGCTCCAAGCTATGGAGCGCAGAAAAACGTCACTGGTGTGGTGCAGGGGATTAGTACACTGCCAGCATAAAAACAAACCCCGCAGACACGAGCAAGGAAGAAGATCGCAGGACTTGCTCCTGCGAGACGAACGTCTCTCCACTCACGCATCCCTAACGACACGAACAGTCGGGACAATTAATCAGCAGCAGACCAGCAGTATATTGTGGGGATATTACAGGAATCTCCTATCCTCCCCTCCACCACGGCTGCAGATCTCACACTAAGGTATGTGATAGCTGGAGGTAATTAACTTAAAGTTTAAGGCAAACCTCTGCCCACATATTGGCTGAGATTTTATTTTATTCATTCTTTCTTTCTCATAGAATCCCAATTCAGCTATCATTTGAAGCTAGTGGATTATATAGCAGCTCTATTTGGAGTGGACGTGAGAGACCACACCTCCCTCCCTATGTGGAGCACCAAAAAATATTGTATCTATGCAGAAGTATATCCTCAAAATTCAATTTTATTAATACATAGCTAATCATAAAAAACATATAAGACAAATGTACAACACAAGACATTTAAAAACAAGGCTAATCCCCCTTCATATTATCAGCAATAACTTTTAAATCTTATAATCCAAATAATCAATATAGTTTAGAAAGTGCGTGTGCTATATACCCTCTATATGGATTAAATAAACATATAGAAAATATTCTTCTCAATATCATTCATTTTCATGGGTCTGTATGTGTCTGTACAGACACATACATATCCACAAGTAATTGTGCCGGCACAATGAAAAAATAAAAAAATATATAAATACAAAAATTATTAAATGATAAATTAAATACCACCACATGTGTGCTATGCAGCAATCAATATATATGTAAAAAATTATAAATAAAGTAAAAAATGTGTTTATACAAAAAGTAGAAAAAGTATAGAAAAATTGTGTAGAAAAATATATGATCGTGACAAAATTTCAATGTGCTATATACAAGAATAATGTAAAAATATGCAAAACTGAACACACAATACAAACAATATAAACCATATTATCAAATTAATACCACTGTGTAAAGTGCCAAGTGCTGACTTATCCTCTATACATCTACATCTCATTATCCAACACAATAAAGCAGGTGGTCATATGGAAACCTAAACACAATAAAGCACTGTGCCAGCAAGTTCAAGAGGTGATACTACCAGAATCCACACAGAGCCACGGCAACACCTAGATAAAGGGGGATCGCACAAAAGACACCCACGCGCCCGCCGCTGCCCGTGCGGCTTCAAAGGGTGAGGGTGAATAATGAATGAATTAATGTGTTTATATAGCTATCCCTACTTGTGCACAAAAACCGCGTCCGTCCTCGCATCCCGCCTTTCAACACGTGTAAAGCCCGGAAGTAACACCGCATCTAAACCTGGTGACGATAATGACGTCACCTATTCCCCGCTCACGTGACACCGTCACCTGACCATATCGACCTGTCACCATAAAAGCCCAGCACCGCACCGCTGGGATGAAAGCGCACCGCCGTCAGATCTGGCTGCTGCATAAGTCTGCATCCACCACATCAGCCACCCCGACCCGCGATCATAACAAACAGCGCTGCCGAGCGCAATATTGAAAGATGCTGGGCACGGGGCAGGAGGTAGGAAGAAAGGGGAAGCAGAGGGGAAGAACGGGAAGGGAACAAAAAAAGGGGGGGGGGGAAGGCATGGGAGGTTACAGGACGCGCCGTGCACAGTGGGGCAATAAAACCGCAATTATTACAAACACAATGTATGGAGCCATCATCTAATTATCTACAAACTGTAACTAATCATGACATATATGTATATGTAAAATTGTTATATGGCCTAACCCTTAAAGGGTATCCAAAATCAATCCCTCTTGTGATCTATTTAAAGTGGCAGGAGCAAAATCCTAATATACTTATAGTCAAAGGCAACAACCGAAATAAGCCTGATAAACAACCAGAGAGTCTGATAAGGCATATATAGCATATTTTGACAACCCCAAGTAAGCAAGACAACAGCCACCCCTGGCCCAAATCATCTCCTTGCTGTTTGCATTACTATAGTTAATACAGGGCTGCCTGTCTACATGTACAGCTCATGTGCATGAAGCCAGCAACTATACCTATCGACTAGTAAATACACAAGCTTAATCAAAGCCAATTATGCAATATATACAAATTATGTTCAGTCACTGGACCTCTGAACTTATCAATTAATAACTGATCCTATGGTCCCTTATTATTAAAATGTATTAATGTATATTGACCCTAATTACTAAATACAGGTGCGTATGAGTTTCTTTCTTCTGGGGTCCATATAAGCTGCGGCTTGTCTTTGTTTTCATAACTGGAGTAGGCAAATTTCTCCCAATCCTGGTTGGTTCATATGTTGTCTTCGAATGCTATAATGTTGTCCCACAGCAGTCCATCACTAATCCTAAGAACCGACACTGTGAATGGTGTTCCAAAAGGAACGTGTATACCTAGAAGTAAAAAGATGAGTAAAATAAAAAAAATGAAAAAATTAAAAGTGAAAAGAGAACAAAGAAAAATATTTTTCTTATATAAATGAAAAAGTGTGAAAAGCATGTGAACAAGTGGACACGAAGTGTCCAGAAAGTTGAATGAACGTGATAAACAAAACATATCCATAAACTACTGTAGAAAAGGGGTATGTGTAACCAGTGACTCCATACATGCCAAACATATACTCACGGCACCCTAGAGCCGTGACTATGGTGACCTCAAACACCATGTGCAGCAATGTGCAACAATGTCCAACTCGCAATACACTCTTATATTGTATGTGAGACCACAACCAAACACAATCTGGTGCTAATATATTTATATATATATATATATATAAATTAATTCCAACAGATAATAACGTGGTGCACACTGTCAGGTCTCCTGGTGTAACAACAGTGGAATACAATACATGAGGAAAGATTCATATAGCAGATTAATGAAAGGTATTCTGTCTCTAATGATGCACAAACATATATACGTATATTAAACATGCTTTTGACACTGCATATAAAACCCATAGTTAATGCAATCTTTTCTTAACACAGGGCATTGAGAAAGCCCAAAATGGGAGAAACATGTTTGCCGTAGGAAATGACAGAACAATGAATGAAGTAATACAGTATTATCAAGAATATATGTAAAAAAATCAAAATGCTGTAAACCATGTATAGGTATTCATATATGAGTGTCATAGAATGGTATCTGATATATGTTGTATTGATTGGTGTGTAATTTATAGAAAAATTATTTTTATGAAATATTCAGGATATTCAATAAATGTAAAATTACTTTTTAATTTTAAGTAAGTTGGTCATATTTACAACAAAGCTTGTAAAAAATACCTGGGTGAAGCCTAGTCCCGGGATAAGTATCCCAATCCCAGAACAGACGCATCGACCTCGGGAGGAGAAGACCAGCGCTTAACCGCTTCCACTGGAAAAGGATACTTCTTATCCCATCCCTGAGGAATGCCCAGAGGCCGGCTAGGTTTCTCCCCTTCCCGAAGGATCCAGGCATCAAAATGACCTTGGACCGGAAACTCCAAGCATGGCTTAGAGGACCCTCAGGCGGGGCAATGTCCAAAACCTCCAAAAGATGTGCCAAAACCTTAGTAGTGTCAACGGCGTCCCCAAACACCTGCCCAACCTCAGCATCACAAAAATGCTCCACATCGGCATCAGATTCCTCAAACAATTCCCCCTCTTCGAACGGGGAATAACCCAACCAATCAGGGGAATCATCATCAAATCCAAGGCCACCTGGGCCGGTGACAAATGTCTCTTTTTTAGCCTGGGCCTTCTTGCCCACCGCGCTAGCAATAAAATCCTTGATGCTGGCCACCCTGGTGAAAACATCAGAGTGCGACTCCCCACTAGCGACAGTGTCACCTGCGGTACGGATAAGGGGGGGAAGGCGATGAAGCAGGAGGTGCCGACCCAGAAGGCTGGGTACCCGACTGCCGCGTTTTGGCCTTTAGTGCGCATGGTATACAATAAGCACAATCTCACCCGTAAGGGATACCCCACAACCCCCACACGGCCGGGATTGTCCCAAAGGGAGCCCGAGCCCGGTATCCTGTGGAGCCTCCATATAGTGATTTTTGGGGTCAGTCGCAATGACCATAGGGATTTAAGCTAATAAGCAACCCGGGATGCCCCTTTGAAGTCCCGGTGGGAGGATCTGAAAATGAGCAGATTAAGGCTAGGGACCTCAGGACCGGGATAAAACCCCTCAGTATGCACACACATATGACAATCATAAAAACATAATAGAAAGCCCATAAGGACACACACTCCATAACATATAAATACATTTAAAAACCGTCAGAAATACATGAAAGGCACAGCTCCCTGCGCGGGGAGGGTGGCCCGCCACATAAGCTAAGGAAGGGGGGCCCACAAGCACTCACAGACCGCCAGAGATCCGCAGCAGCAGAGACATCAAGATGGCCACCAGCAGCTCAGCGTGGAGGAGAGGAAGAGAAGAGGGGAAGGGGGGCGGGCCAGCGCAGAACACGCACTTGCTAAGCCATGCCCCCCTCCCAGAGAGACCTGAGATGCGGATCCCAGCCCTGGGCTGGGCCGCCGAAAAAGCGCCAAAACGAGGGGGAGGGGAGGGCCGCGGCCTGCCGAGAGCCCGGCCCTGCCCCCTCCCGAGAACGCAGCCTGAGGGAGAGAAGCTCCCCAGGCTGAAGACAGAAAACAGCCACATGTGAGGGACAAAACCCTTGGACACAACTCCTGCTGCTGCTGAGTGGTCTGCAGACAAACAATTACCGGCAGACAACGTCATTCACTCAGGCTGTAAACACAAACATAACTGTCACAAGTGAATCATTCACACATACATAAAAGCTTAAAGTCTGGTAACATGTGGAGAAGGTCAGACCTCCCCTCCGGAGGGATATGGAAGGGGCCCGGAGGAGGGTGGGAACTCTGGGCAGAGTGTAAGAGAAGGGACAGGGCATCCCCAAACCGGGATCACCAACCCGGAATACCGCCTACCCCTGTAATGGGGTCTCACGGAAGAGCAATGCTCTCTCAACACCTAAATAGGTGTTGCCTACCCTCACCAAGGACCTACAGCCGAGGCTGGGAGGCTCATATAGGGGAAATTATAAAATATCCTGGCAGCAATAGGGACAAAAATGGCTGGGCGCGGGCCCGGCTTACCTGCAAGTAAGAGAAGTCTTCATCTTCTGTCTTGCTCGCCTTCCTACAGAGAAGGAACTGGGGAATTGGTGGGAGGTCCCAGGTATATATGGACCGGGAGGGGCTTTCTTTTTTGCATATTCATCTCTGCAGAAGTTCGCCCTCTGCTGGAGATTACCCATATGTCATGAAGATCGAAGTGGAGTGTATGGCACACTTAGAATAAAAAGACTTTGGTGAAATGAATGCCTGCGTACATTATGCATATATATTTTGTTTAGCTTTAAACTTTCTTCAAAAGCCCCATTTCCTCCAGATCAATACGCATGCCGTGTATAGCTCCCCATAATTAAATCTCTCAGTTTCAGGGTACCTTCAAAACCCCAAATCATTTCCATGTCAGAACTGTCTTACTATCTTTGACTTCCGTCCTCTTTACAAGGAATATGAATCTTCCGATTAATAGTAATTTAGACAAAGAAGTGCCACACTAAGGGCTGGTAGATGAACTTTTTGAGCACAAGACTAAAATTTCTAAACCTTTTTGTAAAAAATCCAATACTTCAGGAATGTGAGGTGAGAGTAGAAAACTAGGTTTTCCAGATTACTGTATTTTTCGCCCTAAGACGCACCTAGGATTTGAGGGAGAAAAATAAGAAAAAAAAATATTTTAAACCAAAAACGCACCATTACAGACAGTGTGGCATTCCCCTTTCCCATTGGCCGTGTGGGATGCCCCCATTCCATAGACAGTGTAGCATTCCCCCATCCCATTCCCCGTATACCCAGTGTGGCATCCCCCTCCCATTCCCATATAGGCAGTGTACACCCCATTATCATAAGCAGTGTGGCATTCCCCCCTCCTATTCTCCATATAGGCAGTGTGCCCCCCCATTCCCATTGGCTGTGTGGCATCCCCCTCCCCCCATTAGTATAGGCTGTGTGGCATCCCCCTCTCCCCCCATAGGCTGTGTGGCATCCCCCTCTCCCCCCCATAGGCTGTGTGGCATTCCCCCTCCCCCCCATTAGTATAGGCTGTGTGGCATCCCCCTCTCCCCCCATAGGCTGTGTGGCATCCCCTCTCCCCCCATTTGTATAGGCTGTGTGGCATCCCCTCTCCCCCCATAGGATGTGTGGAATTCCCCTCTCCCCCCATTTGTATAGGCTGTGTGGAATCCCCCTCTCCCCCCATAGGCTGTGTAGCATCGCCTCTCCCCCCATTTGTATAGGCTGTGTGGCATCCCCCTCTCCCCCCATAGGCTGCGTGGCATCCCCCCATAGGCTGTGTGGCATCCCCTCTCTCCCCAATTCCCATAGGCTGTGTGGCATCCCCTTCTCCCCCCATAGGCTGTGTGGCATCCCCCCCTCCCCCAATTCCCATAGGCTGTGTGGCATCCCCTCTCCCCCCATTTCCCATAGGCTGTGTGGCATCCCCTCTCCCCCCAATTCCCATAGGCTGTGTGGCATCCCCCTCCCCCAATTAGTATAGGCTGTGTGGCATCCCCCTCTCCCCCCATAGGCTGTGTGGCATCCCCCTCTCCCCCCATAGGCTGTGTGGCATCCCCCTCTCCCCCATTTGTATAGACTGCGTGGCATCCCCCTCTCCCCCCATAGGCTGTGTGGCATCCCCTCTCCCCCCAATTCCCATAGGCTGTGTGGCATCCCCTCTCCCCCCAATTCCCATAGGCTGTGTGGCATCCCCTTCTCCCCCCATATTCTGTGTGGCATCCCCCCTCCCCCCAATTCCCATAGGCTGCGTGGCATCCCCTTCTCCCCCCATATTCTGTGTGGCACCCCCCCCTCCCCTCAATTCCCATAGGCTGTGTGGCATCCCCTCTCCCCCCAATTCCCATAGGCTGTGTGGCATCCCCTCTCCCCCCATAGGCTGTGTAGCATCCCCCCAATTCCCATAGGCTGTGTGGCATCCCCTTCTCCCCCCATATTCTGTGTGGCATCCCCCCTCCCCCCAATTCCCATAGGCTGTGTGGCATCCCCTTTCCCCCCCAATTCCCATAGGCTGTGTGGCATCCCCCCTCCCCCCAATTCCCATAGGCTGTGTGGCATCCCCCCAATTCCCATAGGTTGTGTGGCATCCCCTTCTCCCCCCATATTCTGTGTGGCATCCCCCCTCCCCCCAATTCCCGTAGGCTGTGTGGCATCCCCCCCTCCCCCAATTCCCATAGGCTGTGTGGCACCCCCCTGTGCGGCTTAAGTAAAAAATAAAAAAAACAAAAGGAAAACTCACCTCTCCACTGACACCGCTCCGCTGAGCGGTCGGCTCCATGAATGGGGTGGGCGTGGCCTGCGCTGCATCAGTGTTGGCACAGGCCACGCCCACCCCATTCACAGAGCTGGCCATAAGAAGCAGCGGCGGGGGATCTGTCCCGGCCCCGCCGCTGCGATCGCTGTCTATTACAGGCAGCGATGACAGAGGCGGGGCCAGAGACAGTGCTCCCGCCGCTCCTCCGCCTGCTGCTTCTTCCTGGGCACATGCGAGCACCCAGGTCAGGGCAGCAGGTGGGCGTGCCCAGCACCGACTTGGTGCAGGCCGCGCCCACCCGCTGCCCTGACCTGGGTGCTCGCATGTTCCCCAGGCGGAAGAAGCAGCAGGCGGAGGAGCGGCGGGAGCACTGTCTCTGGCCCCGCCGCTGTCATCGCTGCCTGTAAAAGACAGTGGTCGCAGTGGCAGGGCCGGGACAGAGCCCCCGCCGCTCCTCTGGGCTCCCGCAGTGTGACAGGCAACGGGGGAGCGCCGGGAACGGGTGAGTTTTTTTTTTTTTTTTTACATTCGCCCGATAAGGCGCACGGACATTTTCCCCCCACTTTTGGGGAAAAATAAGTGCGTCTTATAGGGCGAAAAATACGGTATATTTTCTAAAGGCCTTTCAAAGCCTCAAGTACATTTTTGAAGTAATTTGCTGCGTTACATTATGATGGAAATTACACTGGAGAGAATTCTTGTTTGTCTGAGAGAAAAACAGAGGAAGCTTTGAGTTCTTCCAGGATACAAAGAGGTCCACAGAGGGGGTTGCCCATCTGAGGCACAGTTGTTGGAAAACTCTGTTGTCCTGGCTCTGCTCGCCTGGAAATTATGACTTGTATTTAGATAGCACATTTTTCTCTGCCCATGCAAAAATTCTGTTTGCTACTGCTTTGAGACCCGGAATTAGAGTGTCTACCTTTTGATTGAGATATGGTACTGATACAGCATTGTCCATCAGAACTCTTTAGATCTTCTGAATGGAAGAGTATAAATCAGATTGCCAACAGATCCATTTTGATTCAAGTGAGTTCATATCGATTCCAAAGGCCTTAAAAGCTTTGAACTAGGAACTGACCTCCCCAACCCTGGGCACTGGTGTTGTTATCCAAATTACATTCTCTGTGAGCTAGGGGATACCTTTATGAAGATTTTGTGGAGATTTCCACCAGTCTATAGATAATAAAACAGGATCTGAAAAGGTCAGATTCTTGTCCAGAGTTTCCTGTTGGCTGTCCCATGCATTAGGATAAGGACCTGGAACATCCTTGAATGCGCTTGAGCCCACTCCCCTGCCAGGATACAGCAGGTCATTAAATCCAGCACCTAGATAGCATGGTGAATAGTGGAGATGGGTGCCGACTGGAAAGTCTGGAATCTGTCCAATAAATGTAACTTTTTCTCTAGAGGTGAGTCTAGAATCCAGGACTGACAAAGCATCTGCACCACTGTGGACGTGATCATTTAGATGTTGTCTTGAGACTGCCACAATGAGAAAATAGCCTTAGATAAGGAACTACCTCTACCATTACTTTAATGAAAATTCTGGGGGCTGAGAGCTTGAAAGGGATATCAAGTTGAATGTGTAGTATGTGTTGCTGAGATCTATTGATGCCATGAAACAATCTTCCCCCAATAAAGGAATTGTTGCTGCAATACATTTTATTTTGAACTTTCGATACAGCACAAATTTGCTTAAAATGTTCATAAGAATCAGTCTGTAGGAACCATTGGAAATTGGTGTTTTTTTTTAACTAGAAAAAGTGAAATAAAACCCCTGACCCTGTTCCCTCAAAGGGGCTTTTTGAATGACAACCTTGCGAAAAAGAGACTGAGCAGCTAACATTAAAGCGGAACAAAACCCACCCAGGCCAGCTTTTCAATTCCAGGGCTAGCTGCTTAACTTCTCCCTGAGCATCCCAAATCATTGAAATAAGGAAGAGGTGAGTGAATAGCTGTGTTCTGGGGAGTTTCAAACAGTGGGGCATCACAATTCGGGATGTCCCTTAGGCATGGAACAAAACCTGCGAAAGTTAAATTCTCGGGTTTTGTTCTGCTTTAAAAGGTTATTACACTTTCCTTTGCATTTTAAAGTTTTCTTTATTGTGTGCCAAAATTATGTACTCAATGTGATAAACATATCTGTGATTTTTTGTTTGTTTGCAACTTTGTGTTATAAAAGAAAACCATTTTCTGTAGGAACAATGTGTTTATGTTAGCAACATACACGAAAGTCATGATTTTGTGTATATATCAGAGACTTGCTGCCCTGGTTTGTTAGTCATCTGATTGGTTGAGGCACAGATTACATATTTAACCCCATCTGCTGTAATTCAAACTCTGTAGATAAGGGGATCACAATCTTAAGTACCAGTAGCCAAAAGGTTACTGGAAGCATTCTCACCTGGGATCATCACTGCTGTGTGATTTAGTCAAAGCTGCTGATGAGCTCAACTGTTACAGTGGATGCATTCTGGAACATGTAGTCAGTAGTTTTTACTCAAGGCCAGGAAAACAACTTCCACTTTAGGATCATAGACACACAGAAATATAAGAAACTTGGAATCAGCATGCTGATAATTAAATCACAAATATGGGGTCACAATCCTAACACAATTTTTTATTTTACATCCCAGAAGAGGAAAACAATAAGACAAAACACCAAAAAGCTGATAAAAAATACGTTTTCTTTAAAGCCTGCTGATAAGTCTCTTCCAGCGACCTAGTTAGTATACACTTTCTGAGTGGAAGATTTTTGAATCCTATTTTGTATCCCGATAGGATCACATTGGGTAACCATACATTTTCTGATGCCTGTAGCTATTTCTCCAATAAATCAGACCTCCTTCACTCCCAATGGAGCTGGCTTTGCTGGCCCTTCCTGCTGATAGTGGCAAAAGGTAACTTTTTTTGGGGGGGGTCTAAGAAAGGTTACACACTTCTCCGCTGCTTTTGAAAGATCCTGTAACTCCAGAAAAGAATCTTCAAAAAGGCATAACACAAAGTTGGTTCTTTAATCGGGGGGGGGGGGGGGGGGCGCTGTGTGAACCCCCCCCCCCCCCCCCGGGGTCGCCTGTAAACTCACTTTTGTTCCCTGTCCAATAGCGCATGCGTGAGCAGCGGCCGCATCGGTGCTATCCCTTTAGCAGGAAGGTGAGGGAGGGCTTACTCTCTAATTCTTAATACATTTTGCCACTGAGTGTTTTAAGGCAGTGGTCCCCAACCCTGTCCTCAAGGCCCACCAACAGGCCAGGTTTTGCAGATCTCCACAAAGATGCACAGGTGGAGCAATTAGTGCAGCTGCAGAGCAATAGAGCTGGCTATTTGGAGATCCAAAAAAACATGACATGTTGGTGGGCCTTGAGGACAGGGTTGAGGACCACTGTTTTAAGGAATCTTAGGGTCAATCACGAGATTCAAAGATGCCTTGTGCCAACTTAAATCTTCATTTAGGCACTGGATCGGAATGCTCTTTGACCAATTTGCCCTCATCTTCATCCAGCTCTGAACTTTGAAGCTGCATTTTTTTCTGGAAGGAAGCATCGATATCTCAGGCTCAGACAAAGAAGAAGGAACTGGTAATGAGATGGCCAAGCCCTACCCAGTCTGGGAAGAGAAATAATCTTGCATGGATCTAGAATTGTCCATCATTTCACAACATTGCATCATGCCCTGAGAGTAGATGCATTTCCTGTATTAACAACTTACCCAGCACAATGGAAACAAAGGGGCTTGTTTCCATTTCATGGTAAACTGTTGTTACATGTTGGCAACTTTTAGGCTCAGGGCAAGGCTGGTCACTTTTAGACCTAAAACCAAAGGCAAAAAGCAAACGGTCATGTAGGGTGCACAGGTACAGCACCATGGAAGATGATGATGCTTTATAAAGAAACATGAATAATCTTCAGATGGCTGCAGCGTTTGGATGAAATGTAGGTGTTAAAGTGGACCTATCAATTTTCATAAGACTTAAGGGCTGACTAATTCACTTCCCTTAGCGATCCCGCGCTAAGCTCGCAGGCCACATCACCGGCAACTTGTGTGTAGAAAGAGCTATAGAATATGCATGGCATACAGTCCTAATTGGACAAGAGCCCTTGCATGCACAGTGGAACCACCAGAAAGTTTTGAGGTCGATCTGGGGGTTTCCCACAGCTGGCGATCCAAAAAAATGGCCCAATTACAAAGATAGTGAAAATCCTGGTGAGTGGTCCACATTAAAGGCTTTATTTTAAAACTGAGGGGCGTCACAAATCAGGATGAACTGAGAGAAATAGCAATTATTTTAGTCTGCCTTAAAATTAACTTTTTGTTTCTGTAAAACTCTACACAAATGATAGAGCAATAGCTCGTCTGGTGACATTTTTTCCCATCCAAAGATGTTAAGAGGTATGCTATCCAAAGGACATCTAAAGTATTCTGTTACAGGCTAGACAATTCATTAACACTACCGGAAAGGTTGGAAAACATTGGGCTTTCATTTAAAACAGAACTGTCCTGAATTCAAGGCATATAGGTCAGGTCCACTTTATAGCAGCTCACAAGCAAGCTAGTATTTATGACTCGCTGTTTTGTATCTGTACGTAATATGAGTAACCAGACTGATGTCACTGGGGTGTGTTTCACATCTTATTTCCATTGCTTCAGCCTGTTAAGGAATGTGGAATTGACTTTTGCCCTGTAAGACAAATGCCTTGACTAAATAGTTTGCATTAAAAAAACTGTATGCAGGTGTGTGGAAAAATGCTCTTCAAACTGTGACTATGGATAATAAAACACATAATATTCTTGTCATACAAAGCTATGTCAAAAGACTTGCAAAACAGCAAATGTATTGCCACACATACCGGTACATAGAGTACACAGAGTACATAAGAAAAATACAAGGATTAGGCCTTTGGTACTGTACTTTTACTTTTTACTATATATTCGCCTCCCTGGCAACTCAATCCCAGATAGTGTGAGGGGGTAGGTTGGGTTAGTTTATTGTCCCTGTGGCCCACGACAGGTATAGAACTGCAAGGGATAACCCCTAAAACGCATCACCCCCTATGCATTAGCGGTAATTTTTGTCTCCATTTTATGGGCACTGTTGAATATATTTTGACAAGCACTATTAAATGTCAAGTTTTAAAGTGGACCAAAACCCAGGATTTTTACTATCCTGGGTTTTGGCCCATTCTCCTGGGGCACCCCAATCAGGGATGCCCCACTGTGTGAAAGCCCCTAGGTCGCCCAGTGTAACCATTCCCCGGTTACCCCAGTGTAACCATTCCCCTACATGCCCATCCCAGCCATTCACAATTGCCTAGCGCTGGTGTGTGTCCTGCTAAAGGTACAGCAGGGAGCAGCCGCTGCTTGCACATGCACCTCGAAGGGGGGTGAGTTTACCGGGCAACCTGGGGTATTTCACACAGCAGGAATCCCGAATCTGGTACTCAAGCGCCCTTGGGTTTTGGTCCACTTTAAAGAGAACCGGTGGTTCCTGTACCTTTTTGTCTAAATCATTTTGATTTGACAACACTGGCACACTGTATCCTGCTTATGGTTTCCAGATGCTCACTTTTTTGGCCACAGAGCTGCAAGGGGCGGTTAAGTCCACTTTAATATATATACTGGACCTGTACACCCACTGGCTATGCAAGCTTTTCTATTGGCTTAGGACTTTTTGTCAAGCCTCCTCAATAAGATGAAGCATGGGCACACCACTGATTCTGAGACCAATTAAAGGTTCATGCAATGCAAGCACAAGGGATGACAAGTTTTTTTTCTAGGGATACAGAATGTTTTATTACTAGAATTCATGCCACACAAGATTATCATTGCTGGAGATAGCTATGATTCAACAATAAAGACATTACGTGAGGCAAAGAAAAACACAGTGGAAAGTTGTTGGCTGGTGTTTCTGCTAGACAACAATGACCACAAGCTGCTATCAGGGAATGCGGCTTCATGGAGCTTAACTATCCACCCTATAGTCCAGGGCTGGCTCCCACTAATCACGTTTTTGAAACCTGAAGAAACTCCTGCATGGGCAATACTTTCCTGGGTCAAATATGTAGCAGCAGAGCTCCTGCAGCAGCAAAAGTATTCTATTCTGAGGGCATTTGATCACTGGAGGTGCAGACTGAACTGAAGCAAGCACACAGCATCCTAACTCAGGGTGGGCAGACTGTCTGAAAAAACGTCTTTCCAAAATTCTGCTGGTCATGCTTCCACAAGTCCACCTAGTACTGTCTCAGGAAGGTGTGTGGTGAAGACCAGGTGGTGGCCATATTTCCTCCAAGGAGATGCCGCCATTAAAGGCTCAAGAAGCTGACACTGCCCTAGTTGATAGCCAAGAGTTATAGCATCTCTGATCCATGTCTGCAACCCCTTGCTTCTCCCAAAGGAGACCAATAAGTTATCCTACTTTCTCCATTCTGCTGTAACCTGTAAATACAGGAGAACCAGTTTTTGAGCATATAGGAGCTCTAAGGACCTGTCCTGCTGATCTGATCTGATTCTGCTTTTCAACAGGGTGGTGATAACCCCTTTTTTCTTAGTAAGCTCCATTCAGGGACCATATTGCTAATTTCAGGGACTGGACCCGTGGTAGGAGAATTGGGCATTGGTAAATCTGGAATTTCTGGCATAGGCCGTGAAGGCTCTACTGACATACGAGACAGGAGTGAAAACCACGCCTCCTGAGCTAATGTACTGCAATCAAGAGAACACAGGCTTGCTCTTGTGTGATCTTCCTTAGGACTAAAGGTAACAGCATCATTGTGAGGAATGCATAACAGAGGCTGAATTCTCCCCAATAATTGCAGAATGCATCCAGATGCTAAGCCACCAGATCCCTCCTGAGGGAGAAATACTTCTGGCACTTGGTGTTCCGGTTGCTGGCCAACAAATCTGGCTGCCCCCAGCGAGTCACAATCTGGGCAAACACCCATCCTCCCTGGTCTTTTCTTACTCTTCTCAAGAAGTCTCCCCCTACATTTAAGTCCCCTTTTATGTGGAGAGCCTGGATGGACCTGACATTCTCCTCCAGGCTCTCCAACATGGATCTGAAAAGTTCCCGAGATCTTGTTCCTCTCTGGTGGTTTAGAAAGGCAACTACTGTGACGTTGTCTGAGACAATCTGGATGTGTCTGCCCAGTTCAACTCTAGTTCCCTCAGGGCTTCTTTTATGGCTAGGAGTTCCCAAAGTTGGCAGACTTCCAGGCCGTGGCTCTCGTCAATCTCCCCTGAAAGTATTGCCCTTGGCAATGAGCCCCTAGCCAAAGGAGCTTGAGTCTGTTGTTACCACTATGGGTTCTATCTGGTGCCAAGGCTTACGACCTGCCACACTGACAAGGTCCACCACGCCAGTCTTTCCCTTACCTGCTCTGGTAGGGCGACTAACTGATCCTGGGAGGCTTGACTCATGTGTCCAGAAATGCCTGCAAGGGACGAGAATGAAGCTGGGCCCAGGGAACTGCTGGCATGGAGGAGGTCATCAGACTGAGTATGGCCAAAAATATGCCTCATAGAGATTCACTTACTCTACCAACTTTTCCGTTTTGCCCCTGGGAAGGATATGCTGGGTCAGGGAATCTATCTCCAAGGTACGTGCATCTGCTTTCGTTGATGAGGCTGGACTTTTTCAGATCCAATATCCAACCTAACCTTGGAGACAAAGTAAGGTCTTTTGCAAGGCTGCTAGAAGGGAGGACCTGTCCCTCACAAAGAGAAGTAGGTCGTCCAAATAGGCTATGATGTTCACCTGATGAATTCTCAGGAGAGCCATTGCTTTGATAGATTTGGGGTGCCAAAGAAAGGCCAAATGTCAGAGCCCGAAATTACTAATGCTTCACCTTGCCTTCCAGCAGGATTGCGAACCTCAGAAACCTTCTGTGAGCAGGATGGATTTGAATGTGGACGTAGACATCCTGTAAACCATCAGTGCCTCCTTCTGTAAGATGTCCCACATGAAATAAATTAATCCCATCCTGAATTTTTTGTATTTTAAATGATGTTTAGGTTTTTAAAATAATGCAGAATTTTCCCAAAGGTTTTTGAATCAGGAAAACATGAGAGTACACCCCTTCCCTCCTTTGGAGACCCGGAACTGGTTTTAACACTGCCTTGTGAGTTCGGTAATGATGAGCGGGAAGGCTTCTGGACCGGGTCAACAGAAAATAGTCCTGGAGCCAACAAGGAAATTCCATATGGTAAACTTCCTAAATAGTTCTTAAAAAAGAAAGGCATCAGTGTCCCAGACTTTTTCAAAAAGAATATCTGCCCATTTATCCATAGGGTCTTTTAAAGGCCCCATGACTTCAAAGGACAGGTCAGACCTTCTCTTCATCCAAAGTTTTCACCCTGGGAGGAAAACCTGGGATCACCCGGATGACCCACTTGCTTCCGGACCCCTGAGCTGGGAAACCCCACTGTCTTCTGGGTTACCTGGGGTGGGATCCTGGAGGGCAGATAAAAACTGAACCAGCCTGGAAACTGAAACCAGGAGATTAAGATTAGGCGTAACCACATCCTGGAGACAACGTGTACTTAACTGATTGTTCCAGTTGGCAGGTAGGGGCATATGGCAATTTTGGCAGTATCTAGATAAGGGCCTGTCTTTAACTTCCTTGGGCTCCTTAACATCCTTAATTGCCTTAGGATTTTCAGGCTTGGCATGCTTCTCCTTTCCCTCCTTAGCCTGAAAGGGAATAACATAAGGTCATTTACTAGGGACCTAGGTTCATCCCTCCCCTGTACCATTAACCACCCCCTGGGGTAAGGAGCACTTACCGATTCCTGAGAATCACCACTGCCCACGTTGCCGATTTGCGGTCGGTGCCCTTTAATACTGCTGCTAATCTTTTTCCGAGCCTCTCTGCTTAGCACACAGCAGAAAAAAGGTGCTCCTTTCTCCAGCATTCTGGCGCCATTTTGGAAGCCTAAGGATGCCATTACGCGCACCTGGCGTGATGATGCACCCCCCGGACCCAATGTCATGCGCCTCTAGCGATGACACAGATAGGAAGAGAAAAAGCGCCTCCAGCCCACAGCCCTCGTATTGGCCGGAAGTGCTCCTGGAGCCTGATCCAGAATGCCACACTTATCCTGTCACTGCTGTCAACCAATTACCAGCCCCGCATTCGGCAGCAGCGTCCATTGTCTGACGTCCCTCATCCTGCCACGGTACACCATATCTTGGTGCTCTTGCCTAGGGAGCCTGGTACCCCCCAGGACCTACACTGGATATGGGGGGGGGGGGACACAGGAAAGAAGAGATAGTGCCCACAATGTTTCGCCCCCCCACCCCCATAAGGGTACAAAAAAAAAAATCTACAGCGCATACCCGACTTTGCTGAGGTTCTGTAATACCCCGGCATCCGAGGCCAGCTTCTTCACATTGAAATCCATTATTTCATCCATCATGGATTTCAATGTGAAGAAGCTGGCCTCGGATGCTGGGGTTTTCTTTACCCGGGCTGTGCAGATGTGGAGTCCCTTTTTTGAGCATGGTTCTGGATTAGGAGGTTGATGATTTCTCCTTACAAGTCTATGTTTTAAATTTGACCCCTTGGAGGCATTGTTGATGATTTGGAGCGAACCTAAGGGAGACCAGGATCTAATTAGGAAATTACATCTTTTGCCGATTTATATTGGCTATCTGGTAAGAGGCTTGAGTGATTGGTGGCGGATTGTCCAGTCTGTGGAGAACACGTGTGGATTTGCCTATATCACTGTGGACTATTAAGAGCTCTGTGTAACCATATATATATATATATATATATATATATGACAATTGTTAATTTTTCTGTAGGGATTGGAATCCTACATACCACACGTTGAGCTATACCTTCCCTAATACATTGTATTACTATATTATTTCTTTGAGCAGCGCGGTATTACATTCCCGATTATTCTCATTACTCACCTACTATTTCCCATGGTACATCACAATGCCATGTGGCGGTTGGCAAGTAACGATATTCGCTGGACTTTCACAGTGCTGTGTATGCAACTGACTGGCAATGAGATGCACTGTGGAAGCCAGGAAGTAAGTAACTGGACCGATGAACATCCTGCAATGGGATCTCTTCTCTCAGCTTAATGCATCTATGATACTCTAGGGCTGGTGGTCTCCCTCAGTACACTCACCGATCCAACAACAATCCCATGGCACATGTGCAGGTTGCAGCAGGCATTTGTGAATTGCGAGCACACATCAGCTGGAAGGAACACAGAGCAGGAAGCACCTGGCACACTATTCACTTGGAAACTTCAAAGGAATGATGGGTGAGGAAATCTATTCTGGCATCAACAAGCTATCCATACCTCCCAACTGTCCCTGTCCCTCTTTTGAGAGTATGTCACCCTTTCCCTCCTTGCTCTCATTTGTCCCTCTTTGGAGGTGTAAGATGCAGATATGCATTAAAGTGGACGTTCACCATGAATAAAAGCCCATCTTATATGTTTACAACACCCTGTACATACAGATCGCTCACATTAAAAATCATCCTACCTGCATCTACTGCATGTTATGAGCCTTTAAACATCCAAGATGGCGGCTTATGGAACATCAGGCAGCCTGCAAACAGGAAGTGCCTTCTGACTGTGCTGCTTTGCATTCTGGGATTGCTGACCTTTTTCTGACCACAGCTCTGCTCTGTCTGAGCAAAGCACAGCTATAACCCGCCCCCCTGTACTTTATCCCACTCTCCTCAGTAAATGTGATGCTTCTGAGTCAAGATAGCGGCGCCCGTATCCTAAAGTCCTGAACAGAGCTGCAGCCCAGTGGGGGAAATAATAATAAGTGACTGAATACTTAAAATATATTAACTTAAGATGCTAGGGAATAGTTTTTAAGGGTTTTTTCAATAAAATCATGGTGAAGGTCCGGTTTAATAAATTATTTAAAGAGGACCAACACCCAGGGGTGATCGGCCCGGAAATCTATAAGATTCCCGGGCCGATCACCTCCCACCCCGCGGGACATCCGAGATCGGGATGTCCCACGGGGTGAAACCCCAAGAACCTCTTACCTGGTCCGCCGCCGCCTCCCGCGCGTCCCTCCAGACGCGCGCGCGCCGGCCCTCTGTGAATGGCCGGCGGGGGCGCGCGCGCGCCGAGAGTGACGCGCGGGAGGCGGTGGAAGCGGCTTGGACGTTCCTGATCCCCGCCTGGACGTTGGCGGGGATTGGCTGCGGCGTTCACGTGGGAGCGGGGAGAGGTGAGTTTTTTGGGGTTTCTGGGGGGTTTCACACAGCGGGGCACCCCCGATTGGGGTGCCCCGCCGAAGTGGACCAAAACCCAGGATAGTCAAAATCCTGGGTGTTGGTCCACTTTAAAAAGATGAAAAGAGTGGGTCCGCACTCCTTAAACCGGACCTTCACCATGATTTAATGAAAAGCCCAAACTCTTAAAAAACAATTCCTCAGCATCTAAAATTAATATATTTTACATGTTTAGTCACTAATTTATTATACTTTCCCCCACTGGGCTGCAACTCTGTTCGGGAATTTAGGATACGGGCGCCGCCATCTTGACTCAGAAGCATCACACTTACTGAGGAGAGGAGAGTGGGATAAGGTACAGGGGGGCGGGTTATAGCTGTGCTTTGCTCAGACAGAGCAGAGCTGGGGTCAGGGAAAGGTCAGCAGTCCCAGAATGCAGAGCAGCACAGTCACTTCCTGTTTGCAGGCACTTCCTGTTTGCAGGCTGCCTGCAAAAATGGCAGCTTCCATAAGCCGCCATCTTGGATGTTTAAAGGCTTATAAAATGCAGTAGATGCAGGTAGGATGATTTTTAATGTGAGCAATCTGTATGTACAGGGTGTGGGAAACATATAAGATAGACTCTTATTTAGAGTGAAGGTCCGCTTTAAAAGTTATGTCTTTAATGAAAAATAGTTAAAATCATCTCCAAAAATTCTCAGAAAAGCAGTGCTAAAATACAAAGGTAGACCCAGAGTGACACAAAACACACAAGACCTTCTGTCAGCCCTTAGTCAAAGACTATATATACATAAGGAGTGCGGACCCACTTTTTTCATCCTTTTGCACAATTGGGGTGTGGGACCCTTACCTAGCAGTGTGCAGATACTTCTTTCATTGTTTATCCTTAATAAATGATTTACTCTTGTAACTGTTACAGCCTTTCTCCTGTCCATCCCTCAATGAGGGGGCGTGGCTTCATTCACAATTGTCCCCCGAAAAGTTGGAAGGTATGACCATCTATTCTGACTGAAAGAAAGTCCGCACATGCACCGTGGAATTACCAGACGGGTAAGAACCCCTCGCGAATGCGAAGCGCTAGAAAAGCAATGGACGGAAAGAAAACGCCGGGCTTCCAGCAGGGTCACACGGGAGCTTTATGTCCGGCAGCAGACACAGCCCCGCCGCTCTCTAGAAGGCAGCGGCCAGTATAGCCCCATAGCGTGTGGCAGCCGGGGAACCGCTGGCAGAATGAAGCAGCTCATCATTGCCTCGTCTTTTAGGGTTCTAGCAGACTGAGCGCCAAACACGCAACATAACCCGCCGCTACTTCCCGACACCGGCGGAACAGCTATGACGTGGCCCGGCGACGCTCCCACCCTAGCAGCAGGCAGGGGATCACTGGCTGTGACGTCACAGTGGCCCCTCCCCCTCTCTTAGCTGGGGGTCAGGCAGGAGCAGAGCTGGCCAGCCCGCCCCCCGGAGGAGGCTGTGATCTTGCGATGCGTTGCTAGGACGGGCGGAGGTAGTGTGTCCTGTGGGGAGCTCCGTACTGGCTGCCTGGGGTGGGGGGGACGGGAGGAAACTGCTGGAGCGGACGCATCACCGAGGCGAGGGACCGGTGGCCGCTTGTTTTGCGTCCACAGTGACCGGAAAGAGGACGGAGCATGGCGGAACGGCGGCGATACAGCGATAGGTGAGTGGGAGTCCTGGAAGTAACAGTGTTGGATGTGCTGCTCTCCGTTATGTATGGAGTCTTCCTGAAGCGGGATTGGCTTCTTCCACTTTTTTGTTGGACTACAAATACCAGGCTGCTCATCTGTGAAAGGCTGCAGCGCTCATTATATGATAAACACATCCTGCGTTTCCTGTGTTGTGTGTGTGTGTGACAAGCGGCATGATTTCCATCCACCAGTGAGCTGTGATCTGAGCTTCGGGCTGCCAGCAGGGCATTGCCTACCTGATGCTGCAGCCAAGTACTAGGGGCCACTTCCTATATCTGCTCTGCTATATAGGCTGGGCCGCTGTTATGTATGGCAAGCCTGTTTGTAAATTGCTGCCATACAGTTTAGGCGTCTCAATGTTTCCATTAGGCCTGATGTTACTCTGGAAATAAAAAGTAGTGAACTACCCCCCCCCCCCATATTTATTGTAGTGCTTCTCAGGACCCACTGCCCCCTTTCTACTGTGGCTGCTTCCATTGATCAGCTTGGTACCCCACTACAGCCCAGTTCCTGGAAGTGATGCTCCAAGCAGTCACATGTCTTGCTTTTATTGGGTCTCTGAATAGATATCCTGTGTGTGTAGCCTCTGGCTGGTGGAATAGGAAAGGCACGTGCCCCTTTTAGGGCTGCGTTCCTGTGTAGAGTCCCTATTTTCCTGCCATTATCAGTATCCCAGTGCTCTGGGGCCCCTGAATCTCAGGAGCTTTATATACATAACTCCACTTGCAATGCAAAGTTCAGGTATGATTATTATCCCCCCCCCCCCCCCCCCCGCATCACAACAAATTATCCCACAAACAGAGATGGTCACAGAATAAAGGGGTAAATGAGGCTCCCACGTTTGTATCTGAGAAATCTGTTTATGTAGTGTCCTTCCCGGAACTGCACAATGCAGGGACACCTCTTCTATACCGGATACCTGAAGGTGATTTGATAATGGCAGCATATAGCACGGTATTGAAACACATTTTTACTGTAAAACATTCAGATCACAGCTGATTGTTCTCACCTTTCCTTTTCCAAAAAAGCACCACAATACCAAGCAAACACAGGGAACAATATATACTAGCTATACTTACAGACGTGCTGCATTGTTGGCTCTCCCTACTAATAGCAGATGCATAATGGTAAGAAAGTAGGTGACTTAAACATCATCTGCTTATTGATCTCACTATTGGTATATGAATAGTAGGTCATTAGATCACGGTTATTATGTTGCTGCCATCATGTGTTAACTTGCTATGGCTACATGTTTGTTGTTGATTGCGTATCACATCTTGCACAGTGCCATTCATTTACCTATGCTGAATTTAGCAGGTTTACTCAATTAATTTTTACATTCTCTGTTATAAATTTAAACCCAGTCTACCCCCTTTCTCCCTTCAATATAAAAGCCAGGCATCTGACACCTATACAGTACATTGTGATGCTTGAGAAGGTGCTTTTAGGCTATGCAAGCAATGCAGGCTCTTTGCTGCATTTTGGCAGTGAGTTTTATTTAATGTTGCCTGTATTAAACCCTTTGGAACTTGTCCAGTATGTTAACATTAGTGAAATAGAGTGTTTCTTTTGCAAGACATAATAGTTTCCTCTTTGCTCCCCCATGTGTCTTCCGCACGTAGCAGTGGTTTCAGTGGTGAGTCATGTATTAAAGAGAGAGGGGGAAAAAAAGACATTTAACACGGTTTATTCAGTTTAGTGTAACTGCTTTTGTAAAATGCCTTGATTTAAAGTTACCATAGTCTTTAACCTTAATGTGGTGGTTTCTCATAAGAATGTACTTCCTGTGTGCTTTATATAGCGTTTTATAGATTAGCCCGCGGTCCTATTGCTTCTAAAATGCCAGAATTTGTATTAGAATAGTGACAGCTGTGATCTGTGTGTTCACTGATCAGTGTGACCTCGTCTGCTTGAGCTGTCAAGAGCACGGTAAGAAAATATAGCTGTAAAGCACAATTTCAGTTGTCAGGGTCACACTTTCCTGACAGGAAACCCGAAGATCATTTGTGTCCCTGCCCCCAGCTTCATGTTGAAATGACATCTAGCTTTTGTAGCTGGTTTTAATCAAGGTGCAGATTCCTCCTGCATGGGGTTAAAACAAAGGTTTTTCATGTGTGGAATCTGTGCAGTAGATGTTGAAGGTTGGGGGTGGTGGTCAGCTTTATTATTTGTCTGCAGTGGTTTCTGCTGTCTGCCTATATACCCTTGAACAGAGGTGTAGCCTCGCTGCTAAATGTCACACAGTGTTCACAAAAGCATTGAACGTGGCTTGCCTGCTGCAGCTGAGTGGCAGTAAACTGTTAACTAATAAGCTGCAATCTTGCTTTAAGAAATGTCTAAAATTCATTGTGTTGCAAAGTGCCATTGTCATTATCTAATGCTGTGATTGATCATTCTATAGAGCCGGAGTTGCCCATGAACTGCGCAGAATTCAGTATTTTCATGCAATTTCGGGCATACCAAATGATTTAAAACCTGTGTATTTTCTATTGCATCTTGGAATAGTATTAGTGGCAGTGTTCTCTATTCATTGGTTGCACCTCCTAGGATGAAGGCATATATACTGCATACACTTCTTTGCTCACTTATATTGTTAAAGCAGTTCTGCACTCATACTGTTCAAATACCACCCCCTCTTGCAAAGAGGCCCTAAAGTCAAGCACCATCCTTGTTCATTGTATGGCTGCCAATCGCATGATGTGATACTCTAAAAGGAAGTTTATGTAGTCCCCTTCTATCCCCAGCCTAGTGGTCCTTTTTTACTGTGCCTTTTCACAATGTTCATAAAAACACTGACAGAATGCTGTATGGCTCCCTGGCTATGAAGCAGTGCACCCCAGTGCTCTCCAGTGATGATTCATTTCAGGGTCAGTCTTTTCTCTAAGGCTAACTGCTAACTACTAAAGTCACTGCAGCATCAAGCCTGACACAAATGCAAAATAAGCCTCCAAGAGAAAGGTGAGCAATTTGTCTAATTTCTAGTCTTTGTGACTTTACTTCCTCTTTTAAAGGTCTGTAAACCCAACACAAAAAAACAAAAGATTCCATTTTCTTCCATAAAGCACCTTCCTGCATGCTATGTGAAACACTCCAGTTCGCCCAAAAATCCACCTTTGTTTCCGGTCGAAGGGCTCATGCGCGAGCAGTGGCCGCATCCCTGCTATCCCTTTAGCAGGGTGTGTGCCCGCGCCAGGCATTTGTGAATGGCCGGCGCGGGTACGCTCCTTATTGGAGGGTAGCGGGGGATGCGGACTTTAAATACCTTCCTTAGGCCTTGTAGTGCAGTTCAGTGTGTGAACTTCACTGTTTACTGTTCAGAGAAACTTACATCCCCTGCCCTATCCTGTTCTCCTATCTGAAATAAAGTTTTGTATTTTTCATAGCTGGCACAAGGGCTGGTGTACGCAGGGAAATAGAAACTCTTATAACCATCTCAGGTTATAAAGTGTATAACCAATCGGAGGGTAAATACATCTGAAACAGAATATAGAGAATTGAATATAGCTTTGAAACGGGTAATAAAGGAAGGGGTTATGCATTATGATTTATAATGGAGTAGAGAAGAGAAGTTGTATTGGAATAGCAGAGCAAAATTAAAGTTTATCTTATATATGAGGAGGCCCAAAGACTTTTCCCTATCCCTGAAGCATCTGTACTCTTCATGCTGGGTATTACTTAATGGTCCTCATGTACATTTGCTAATTAAATTAAACCGCAATGCTCTTGTTTCGTCCAAGTTTTAGTGTGTAACACTATTTACAAGATTCACTTGGTACAAAGCCCAGTTTAACTGGTTTTGTCCTGTGGTGGAGTTCACCTACTTTGAGGGAATCCAGGAAGTAGGTGAGTAACGGTTTCAGAGAACAGGCTTCTATGTTGTGGGGCATCCAGCAATTTGATTTTTGAGTGTTCCTTTTAAAGCATATTCCTAGGCAGCCTGTAGGAATACTAGCATTGTCATTGGTAACTTAATTTCAAATTTCTAGCCCTATGGTATATGTAATCTGTCAGTGGTTTACTAAAACGATTGCTCATAGTTTAAAATGGCCCCTTTCACATATTTAAACTGCACTGTGCTGTGCTTAGAGTACAATGGCTGTATAATAGTCCCTGCTCTGTGGTATCTTTTGAACGTGTATTCATTTTTGTAAATGGCTAATGGATGTGTCCAGCATTTTATTCTGATGGATTTTTTTCCTCTTCCAGTGCTTGAAGAACCGATGACAGACAACTCCTGGAACATTGGAGTTTATTTTTTCAACATTTTTTTCCTTATAACTTTTTGATTTTTTTTTTTCTTGCTATGAAAAAATTTGCTTATTTTAAGGTGGTCTTGGCCACCTCCTTGGTTTGGGTCTTTCTGGATATATTTTTGCTGCTTTACTTCAGTGAATGCAACAAATGCGAGGATAAAGAACGGGGCTTGCCTGCTGGGGATGGTAAGTGTCACTATTTGTAGTTATGTACACCATTTCCGCCGTTTTTGTTCTAGCTTCTTTTATGTATCGGCAGATGTTAATAATTGTGTGGTCATGTTTTTCTCTGGTATGCATTAAGTTTTGGTCTTGTTATAACAGACATTAGCTGGGGTTATGTTCAATACAGATCAGTTGCAGTGTGATTTTCAACCGAATCCCTGTCTCTCTTTATCAGGCTGCAGAGACTTGATAAAATGTACACGGTATTTTTAAGTAATAGCTCATATAAAATGAATAGCCTGACTAATTTAGGACTCCATCTGAGACGAGAGAGAGAACCAACTTGGCGGTCATCTTGTATTCAACTTCAGTTGTTTAGATAAGGAGGTAGGTATGTGACCAAGCCTGGTATTGAACTTCACCAAAGCAATACAACCGTGTGTGTCATCAAGAATGATGCTAGTATGTTTGGGAATAATCCCATAATTCATATCACCTGTACAGAAAAAGATCTCTGTGTAAACTTGAGTATGAATATGTGTTTCTAGTAAGATCCCTACCAATTTCATACAATATATCACAGACCTACCTGCATCGGACATCGTAGTACTCTCTCTCTCTGTGTGTGTGTGTGTGTGTGTGTGTGTGTGTGTGTGTGTGTGTGTGTGTATATATGATGCATCTGCAATGCCTTTGCACTGGAATGCTTGGATTGCACTGGATATAGAATGCAGACTTGGTCTATTTCAAGCAGTTCTCCGGTCAACAAAAGTTTAGGTAATTGCTCCCCTCACTCCACATGAGCAGAAGTGGAGGGGGAGGGCCTGCTGACAGTGGGTTAACACCGGAAACGCGTCGCCGTTCATGTCCTGATTTCTTCATCCCTGTAAGCGTTTAATAGATCGTAATTAAAAGTCAATAAGCTTCCCCTTTATCTATCGTTGAGTGCTGGGAACCTTCCCTCTCTTCTCTGACAGTGTTCCTTTGCCAGCACCCAGACACACTGCAGCTGAGCCAGGAGCTTTAACACATCCAGCCAGATGTTTTTATCTATTTCCACATAGAATGTCAAAAAGAGAGATTCTTTTCTTTAGCTGTCTGAATTGATCAAAAGAAAGTTCCCAACCGGGCTGTAGTGTGCCTGTGTTGTTCGGCCTCTCTATACAAGGCAGGCTTTTAGTGTGGAGCTGGTGGATGAGATAAATGCTAAGTATTTAACTATTTGGGGTCATGCTGTAAGTGCACCAGAAAATGCACAGTGGGTGTACATCTGGGTGTGCAATGCAACCTGCACAATATATAAATAAATATAAAATATTTGCTCTAATTTTTCTAAAAAAATATTAGCTTTACCATGCGATTGGGCATTTGTACAGATAAAATCCATCATTTTCCATTGAGTTAAGGATATTTTTTTTAAAGAGGAACGGTTCAGGTGAGTTAATATAAACTCCTCAGACCTGGCTTGCTCGGGTCCCTGTCCCTCCGGTTTCATAGTATACAACTTTTGACTTACCTGTCTTTGGGCAGGAGGGAGGGGGTTGCATGGGGGCCAGGAATGCTGCCGGATGTTGGCGCTTTAGATGACACCGACATCCAAAAGGCAGTGAGGAAGGGGGAGGGATGTTTAGAGAGGAACGTCAGAAAAGGTCTGATGTTCCTCTTTAAGTTTGGAACAGCAGTCTATGTGGTATGCAAAAAATGTTCTTTCTGCACACCCCATAGGGGTTACCCTCACATCATTGGAAAATTGAGGGACATCACATGTAAACATTTGGTAGGTGAGCTTTTGGCAAATAAAAGAACAGACATTTTTTATCATATTATTTTGTGAGATCAAGTAAAAAGTTCACACCTGAAAGCACACTTAAAGGTAAACTTGCTTCACCAGATCTTTAGCATGACCCTGACCTTCCCCATGGGGTGGCAGCCAGTCAGCCTTGAAACAGGTGCTACAAAGTTTATTTGAGTTTTATGAGCAATGATAGGTCTTTACAGTTGATGTCTTTTTACTTCTGGCTAGTGATAAGGGATAATGACACCGAGATTTAAAGCTGACCAAAACCTACTGAAGTGAAATAAATTTAGCCAAAGCCCCTGCCTACATTCCCTTTTTCTGGTGTAGAACTAGAAAAGGATATTTTTGATTTTCAAATTGTCCTGGAACACTGTTGCTTGTTGCTGGCTCTCTCTGTAATATTGCATGGGATCAGTCATTGCATTGGTGTGGCAATGACATCATTGCCACACCCAACAGTGTCGATGAATGGAGGAGGTGGAGCTTTACAACTAAAACAGGCGCCATTGTCTGGGATTATAGTGAAGCAGAAGCATTAAAATTGGCAAATGGTTCTCTTCATGGGGGAAGCAATTTGGGGATGCTAGTTAAAAATGTGGGGTTTGGTCCACTTTAAAGGGTAATTCCACTTTCTCATTTTTAAAGTGTCCATTTTTGTGTGCAAAAATGATGTTCCCAAGGCACTGAACTGATCTGTGATATTTTTCTTGAATTGTTTTCATCTCTGTGTTATAAAAGAAAACGGTTTTCTCTAGTAACAATGTGTTTACCTATTCAACGTACACAAATTAGTGTGTTTAGTGTAGCAGAGACTTCCTGATTTACCTGACCTGCTAATCATCTGATTGGCCAAGGAAGAAATGGCCCTCCACATTCTTAAGCTCGCAAGCGTAAGCCCTCCTGCTCTAATGCAGATTATTCAGATGGGGGAATCGCAACCTTATGTTCCAGTAGCTAACGGGTTACTGGCACTGTTCTCACCTTGGTGGGTCATCACTGCTGCTTAGTTTTGCCAAGGCTGCCAAGCTCAACTGTTACAGTGGAGTGATTCTGGCACTTGTAGTCGGTAGTTTTTATACAAGGCCAGGAAAGCTGCTCCCACTTTAGCAACACAGAGCCACATGAAAATAAGCAGCATGCTGGTAAGTAAATCACGTGTGTGGGAGCACGATCGAACAAAAAATGCTTATGTTACATTCCAGAAGAGGAAAACCGTAAGACAACACTAAACACCAAAAACCTGACACAAAGGGTGTTTTTCTTTAACCCTTTCAGTGCCAAGCACGTAGATTCTACATGCTCGCTTCTACTCCACTTAAACCGGACCTTCAGCGTGATTTAATGAAAAGCCCAAACTCTTAAAAAACGGTTCCCCAGCATCTAAAATGAATATATTTTACGTTTTTAGTCACTAACTTATTATTCTTTCCCCCACTGGGCTGCAACCCTGTTCAGGAATTTAGAATACGGGTGCCGCCATCTTGACTCAGAAGCATCACACTTACTGAGGAGAGGAGAGTGGGATAAGGTACAGGGGGCGGGTTATAGCTGTGCTTTGCTCAGACAAAGCAGAGCTGGGGTCGGGGAAAGGTCAGCAGTCCCAGAATGCAGAGCAGCACAGTCAGGAGGCACTTCCTGTTTGCAGGCTGCCTGATAAGATGGCAGCTTCCATAAGCTGCCATCTTGGATGTTTAAAGGCTCATAACATTCAGTAGATGCAGGTAGAATGATTTTTAATGTGGACAATCTGTATGTACAGGGTGTGGGAATCATATAAGATAGACTCTTATTCAGAGTGAAGGTCCGCTTTAAGTGCTAGTAAAAAAAATATAAATCAAAAATACTCACCTGACTCGTTGGATCCGGCCGGGTCTCCCCTTTAATTTGGTGCCATCCGATCCCCCGTGGGGGGTCGGATGGCTCCAGGAGAGCCCCCGGAATAGCTCCCCCCCCGCTTCG
Organism: Gastrophryne carolinensis; assembly: GCA_027917425.1. Classification (NCBI taxonomy): domain Eukaryota; kingdom Metazoa; phylum Chordata; class Amphibia; order Anura; family Microhylidae; genus Gastrophryne; species Gastrophryne carolinensis. The sequence continues at coordinate 221,801,206 of CM051239.1, read as the reverse complement.
GCAGCAGCAGCTGCTAACTGTAAATAAAAAATCAAAATGACATTTATTTACCTGAGGCCGCGCTGTCTCCCAATGGGTGTCCACTGGGGGGGGGGGCCTCCGATCACTCCCCCAGCCTCTTCCGTGGCGAGGAGAGGGCAGAAATTGTTCTCCCCCCCCCCCCCCCCCCCCCCACTTCCTGGAATGGGTCTGCTATCCCGGGTGACATCTTTGTGATGTCACCAGCAGCCCTCTTAAAGTGGACCAACACCCAGGGGGGATCGCCCCGGAAATCTATAAGATTCCCGGACCGATCAGAACCCCCCAGGAGGCCCACAAACCTTACCTCAGCCCCGTTCCATCGGCGCATGCGCGAGCCGCGTCTCGCGCTTCCCTCTAGCAGGGCGCGCACCCGCGCCGGCCGTTTGTGAATGGCCGGTGCAGGCGCGCTCCCTGTTAGAGGGAAGCGCGAGACGCGGCCTCCAGCGCTCAGAGCCAGCTGAGCTGGTATGCGCGTCCAGGCGGCCTTGGACGCGCATACCACAGCGGCTCTGAGCGCTGTGATTGGCTGGCGCGGTCACGTGGGAGCGGGGAGAGGTGAGTTTTTTTTGGGCTTTCTGGGGGGTTTCAGACAGCGGGGAAATCCCGCTGAAGTGGACCAAAACCCAGGATAGTCAAAATCCTGGGTGTTGGTCCACTTTAATGCCGGCACCCGAGACAGAGAATCAGTCTGCTCGGGTGCCTGGAGGAGGGCAGATGGGGAGGAGGAGAGGGCTGAGATCGCCCCCCCCCCCCCCCCCTCTCTAGGCTCTCTCCTTCAAACACACGAGCAGACTGACTGCTGTCATCGCAGATCGCCGGGGGACACAGGATCGGAGGTGAGTAAAGTAAATAAATAAATAAAGATCATTTTTTTTTCTTATGTGTCTGTGTCTTTTTATTTAACATTTAACCCCTTGTGAACTGGTAAGGGGTCCATGAGACCCCTTATACCAGTTCACAAGGCTAGGGGATGGCAAGTCACCCGCTTGCCGCAGCGGGTAACTTGCCATTAACCCCCGGCACCCCCATTACCTGCCTCCCCAAAGCCCAGGGGGTGGGGCAGAAGAGCCCGGGCCCACATAGGCTATGTGGGCTCGTAGGCTGCAGGGTGGGGGGGGCCACAAAAGCTGGCCCCCCACTCTGTTCCTACAAGCCCCCATAGCTGGTCCTGGGCTGGCAATGCTGGGTAAGGGGGACCCCATTTCATTTTTTTAATTTTTTTTATTTTTAAGGGTTTTTAACCCTTAAAATTCCCCTAAAGATGTCATTTTTTTTTTTAAATTAACCCTTTGTGTTCTGTCGCCTAGCAGCTATAAAAGGCTTCCAGCTGCAGCAGGAGAGCAGGAAGCCAGATTGATCAGCGTGGGACACAGGGATGGATGGGAGGTAAGTATTAAAAAGTAAAAAAAAAAAAATAATAATAAAATATTTTTTCTTATGTGTCAGTGTTTTTTTTTTTTTTTTTTTTTTTTTTACACTTAACCCCTTGTGAACTGGTAACGGGTCCATGAGACCCTTACCAGTTCACAAGGCTGGGATCTGGCAAGTCACCTGCCGCTAGCAGGTGACTTGCCGTTAACCCCCGCACCCCCAATTACCTGCCTCCCCAAAGCCCAGGGGGGGGGCAGAGGAGCCCGGGCCCACATAGGCTATGTGGGCTTGTAGGCTGCAGGGTGGGGGGCCACAAAAGCTGGCCTCTCCACTCTGTTCCTACAAGCCCCCATAGCTGGTCCCGGCCTGGTAATGCTGGGTAAGGGGGACCCCATTTCAATTTTGGGGGGATTTTTAAGGGTTTTTAACCCTTAAAGTTCCCCAAAAAATGACCTTAAATTAACCCCTTATGTTTATACCGTAGTGTGGATAGTAGTAGTATTTTATTTGTAAATGTTATAAAGTGCTATTTTCTGTTTGGGGGGTCTCCTGGGCAAGAATGGGGGGGCTACCGATACATATGTGGTACCATTGTAATCGGGAGAAATTGGGCTCTCACACGCAATATGTTTTTCTCTAATAAAGTAAATGTTTTATTTAAAATAAAGGAGACAATTGTCTAAAAAATATTTATTTATTTTTACACAAAAATATTAAAAAAAACAGTAGAAAAATTACAAACAAGACATTTCATGTTTAAGCCTAAACTCTGCTGCAAAATATATGTCTATAATTTTCCTGAAAATTCTGGCAAAAATCACGGTTAAACATGGCACAGAATGGGGAAAAATGACCTGTCAACAGAGGGTGACAAATTTCAAGTAGGTTGGCAATTAAAAGGGTTAATAGTACCTATGCATGTTGGGTATTGTTCTGCTCGGGGGACCTTGCTCTTTCAGATTTAGCTTGTTTTTTCTTGTTTGCATATTTATATTTTAGGAAAACATGTTATTCATTTTTTTAGGGAAACCCTGTGCAACCTAAGAGGGATTACTTCCAGAAAGGTGAGCCTACTACAACAAGCTGGGTACTTTTAGAAAGCTTAACATGTGTACTTTCAGAGAATATATGGTTTATAGGGGATATTCCAAATGTAAAGGGTTGTTTTGGTTGAAAAATTGCAAGGTGCGCATTTTGTCTGCAGAGCTGAAATTTTCAAGTAAAATTACTGTTATGCGCATGCTTTTCTTTGGGGTGTTTGCCAACTCTACCCTTGACAGTACCTATGCATGTTGGGTATCGTTCTGTTCGGGGCATGTTGCTTTTTGAGATTTTACTTGTTTTTTCTTGTTTGCATATAGTTTTTTTTAGGAAAATCTGGCTTGATTCTTCCTTTTTATTCTTTTTTAGGGAAACTTTGTGCAACCAAAGAATACATTGAGGGATTACTTCCAGAAAACTAAGCCCACATAAACAAGCTTGGTACGCCTAGAAAGCTTGAGGTGTGTACTTCCAGAGAATATATGGTTTGTGGGGGGTATTTTAAATGTACATGGTTGTTTTTTTGGAAAAACTGCAAGGTGCACATAGCGCAGTTGTATTTTATCTGAAAATCTCCTAAAGCTCTGTTTCAGTTTGGGGGCGTCTCCTGGGCAGGAAAGGGTGACTATCAATACATATGTGGTAGCGCTGTGACTGGGAGAAATTAGGGTTTCGCACGCAATAACATTTTATTGACAACCTTATTTTTTATTACAAAAAAACACTACAAATTGCAAAAAGTAAATGACAAACAAGAGATTTCATGTTGAAGCCCAGACTCTCTTGAAAAAAACAATATATGGAAATCTTTTCAAAAATCACAGTTGAACATGTGTAGCGCAAAATAGTGAAACCTGGTCTGGCAACAGAGGGCGACAAAAGCTGCAGGTAGGCTGGCAGCGAAAGGGTTAAGGAAAACTCTTTCCTCGTGTGGACCTAACGTTTGTTGATTGGAGGTACTTATTAAAGTGGACCAACACCCGGGGGGATCGGCCCGGGAATCTATAAGAAGCCCAGAAACCTTACCTTAACCCCGTTCCAACGGCGCATGAGCTGGCCGCGGCCGCGTCTCACACTTCCCTCTAGCAGGGCACGCACCCTGTTAGAGGGAAGCGCGAGACGCGGCCTCCAGCGCTCAGAGCCGCTGTGGTTGGACGCCGCTTGTACGTGCATACCACAGCGGCTCTGAGTGCTCTGATTGGACAAGCGCCCGCGTAGGAGCAGGGTGAGGTGAGTGTTTCCGGGCATTCTGGGGGGTTTCACACAGCGGGGCACCCCCAATCGGGGTGCTCCACCGAAGTGGACGAAAACCCAGGATAGTGAAAATCCTGGGTGTTGGTCTGTGAAATAAACTTGTGAAGGAACGGCCCAGCATAAGTTAAGAAACCTCAAATACCCCGGGTTGGAGTGCTCCTTTATTCCCCCTGTTATAAATGCACAAGTCTTTTAGCTCTCTTCAGGAAGAGATAATTAGCATGTAGGTGTTGAAAAGCACAGAGCACAGACCCCCGGATGATCCCGTCACACCTTAGGCTGGGAAGCTGCCGGCCAGTCTGTAGCAGGCTCGACCCCTGGCTGTGAATTTGTCATAGCAAGGATTAAATCGCAGACTAGCGGCACCAACAGAAATTAACTGCGCGTCCATGTGTCGCAGCGCCAAACCAGTTACAGACTCGGTACCGGCTCACAAAACCGCACATGGGGATAGGTTATGAGGGAATAGGAAATACAGGAATGCCCCGTAAACAGAGATCTAAGGTTCTGGTCAGCGTAGGAACCCGATTTCTGGATTCATTGCGAGCATGGCATCCAGCCCGATAGTTTGGTACCGCTTCCAAGGCCATACGACCCCCCTGCTCCAAGTTATAACCTCTAAAGGGTTTTAGGGCAAAAACACACGCCAGAACCACTGGAGGTGACGGCCTATCCCACAGAGGGGAGGGGGGCAGAGAGCCCTTGCAGCATAAATAGGGTGGTCTGGAATCAGGTAATTGTCACTCATCTGGAGGGGATATGCGGTCAGCATACTGGGGGTGGCCATCATCATCGATAAGCTCTTGACACACCCCTTGTGAAGAGCTCCCCATCATCACTACTACTCTGCAACCGCAAACTAAGATAACTGCTTATTGTTTCTCTGTGTAATGCACTTAATCCTTTAACCATCTCAGAATAGCATAATTGTATCATCTGTATCATAATATATTACATCATAGTTAAATGTTTGTTATCAGTGCCTAGTGTGCTTATAGCATTAAAACTTACATTTTAACTTGAGTGATCTGTTTGCCTTAAACCAAGAATCTTGTGTCCCTGGTAGGAGGGGTCGGACAAAGGGTTTTGGGAATGCTGTCTGTGTGCACGGAGGTCCCTGGTTTGTAGTTGGGACCACGTGACCGCGGTTCCCTGACAAAACTCTACTCTCCTTTACCCCCCCCCCCAGCTGCTACATCCCTATTTTTATGTTTTTGCCTGCACAGCTTTTTCAAGTCTTCTGCAAGAACAAAACACAACAGACTATTACTATCTTAGGTGCCATGATCCTCCTGATGTGATCATACTAAAGTCCTGGAAACCCTGTGGCAGTTAACACCTAAACACATGCAAACTCAATGCCTTCTCTAAGGCTTACACCGAAGCCTGGACTCACAGCAGTAATGCTGATTATTAAAGCGGACCAAAACCCACATTTTTAACTAGCATGCCCTGAATTGCTTCCCCTATGAAGAGTACCTCCTGCCAATTTCCATTGCTCCTGTTTCACTCTAATCCCAGATAATGGTGCCTGTTTTAGCTGTAAAGCTCCACCTCCTCCATTCATTGCCCTTGTTGTGTGTGGCAATTATGTCATTGCCACACCAATGTAAATGGCAGCAATGTAAAAAATGTTCCAGGATGAATAGAAGAGCAAAAATATATATTTCTAATTCTACTACCTAAGAGGGGAGTATTGACAGGGGCTTTGGCCAAGTGCATTTCACAAGTTTGGTAGGTTTTGGTTCGCTTTAAGTGTTAAGATTTAGCCTGTTTTTCCCCAGGCGTCCTCCAGGATGGCTTAGCCACTCACTTCCTCTACCTAATTTTTTTTTTTTACTTTTAATTCATAGATGGCCATTGTATGCTTGCGCACACATAGGAATTCGTCCTCCGCATTTAACCCATCCGTGAGTGAGTGTACACATGCCCGGAGCGGTGGGCTTCCCTAATTACGGCGCCCGGGGAGCAGTTGGGGGGTTAGGTGCCTTGCTCAAGAGCACTTCAGTCATGTCCCAGGACTGGGATTCGAACCTGTCACCCTCCGGTCACAAGTCTGCTCCCTTACCTCTAGGCACAAACTGACAAAGTATTAAAGTCCCACCCCTTCCACTGGGCCTTCAGTGTTTTTGGGTTTCTTCCCAGGAAACGTGATGGAGTAGGTTTGTGGATTGAGGGTTAATGGCAGGTTCAGATCCCTCTTGTGCCCTTGTGTTCCTCCTATTTTTCGGCCCCATCCTCCACTTCCCTCTAACATGGAGCGTGCATGTGCCAGCCATTTGTTAATGGTCAGCTCGAGCACGCTCCCTGTGAGAGGGAGGCAGAGGATGTGGGTCATCAGAGCCGATGCTATTAGACGCGCCGTGGGATCGGGAAGAGGCAAGCTGGGTTCGGGCAATCTGGGGGGTTTCACACAGCGGGGCTCCACATTCCTATCCATCCTGCTCACAAAGTTTCTGAGGTTTCCAATCCTGCTAGAAGGGAAGGTGAAGCATCTGCATTTTCAGGCTCTGCCATTTGGTCTTTCTTTGGCACCTTGAACCTTGGATACAAGATAGATACCCTGACGCAGCGTATCCGTATAAATACAGGGCAGAGAAATCCAGCTTGGCATACACAGCGTCACGGTAGTTGCCTTTCTAAACCACCAGGGAGGAACAAGATCTCGGGAACTTTCCAGATTGACCAAATTCTTGTTGGAGAGCCTTGAGGGAAATGTTAGGTCCATCCAAGCGATCCACATAAAGGGAGACTTGAATGTAGAGGCAGGCTTCTTGAGCAGAGTAAAAATAGACTTGCTACACCAGCAAGTGTTTGCCCAGATAGTGACTCAGTGGCGGCAGCAGGATATAGATTTGTTTGCCAGGATTCCAAGTTCCGGAAGTATTTCTCACTCAGGAAGGATCCAATGGCTTGGGGTCTGGATGCATGCCAGTAGAGTCCCCATTGCTTCTACTGGAGTTTCCAGCTGGGATTTGTCATTAGTTCTTCAAGGACAAGCGTTACCCCCTTTTGAACCCATTTGGATGCAACATTAAAGATGCTATCCTTAAACCGGATCTTCAACATGATGTAATGAAAAGCCCAAACCCTTTAAATACTATTTCCCAGCATCCGAAATTAATATATTTTAAGATTTTAGTCACTTACTCACTATTCTTTCCCCCCACTGGGCTGCAACTCTGTTCAGGGCTCTAGGATACGGGCTCCGCCATCTTGGATCAGTAGCATCGCACATACTGAGGAGAGTGGGATAAATTACAGGGGGTGGGTTATAGCTGTGCTTTGCACAGACAGAGCAGAGCTGGGGTCCGTAGAAGCACAGCAATCGCAGAATGCAGTGACACAGTCAGAAGACACTTCCTGTTTTCAGGCTGCCTGATGCTCCATGAGCCACCATCTTGGGTGTTAAATAGCTCACAACATGCAGTGGATGCAGGTTGGGTGATTTTTAATGTGATCAATTTATATGTGCAGGGTGTGGGAATCCTATAAGATAGGCACTTATTCAGGGTGAAGGTCCGCTTTAAATTAAAATTTAAAATATTACTTTCATCATAGTAATTACATTGGCCAGGCAGGTTAGTGACCCGTATGCTGTGTCAATTAAAGAACCCTACCTGAGTAACTTACCAGACAGACTTTTTAAGACCAGATCTCTTAAATTTACCTAAGAAAAAAACTCTAAATTTCACAGGAGGTCGTTTTGCTGGAAGTAGAGCCGTCTCAGTCAGATTAGGAGGACAGGTCCTTAGAGATCCTAGATGCCAGAAAACTGGTTCTCCTGTATTTACAGATTACAGCAGAATGGAGAAAGTCAGATCAACTATTGGTCTCCTTTGGGGGGGGGAGAGCAAGGGTTGCAGACATTCAAAGCATCCGTAGCTAGATGGATCAGAGATGCTATAGCTCTGGCCTATCAAGCAATCGGTACCCTGCCCCCCCTTAGGTATTAGAGCCCATTCCACTAGGGCAGTGTCTGCTTCCTGGGCTTATAATGGCAGCATCTCATTGGAGGAAATGTGTAAGGCCGCCACCTGGTCTTTACCACACACACCTTCCTGAGTCACTACAAGGTGGACTTGTGGAATCACGACCAGCAGAATTTCAGAAAAACGGGCAGTCTGCCCACCCTGAGTTAGGATGTGTGTGTGTTTGCCTTCTGTGGCTAAGCCGTCCTGGAGGATGCCTGGGGAAAACCCCAGTTAGTCTTACTGGCAACAGTATTTCCAATAGTCCGCCAAGATGGCATTCTACACCCCACCCCATTTTTTTCATGTCTATTCTGGCTTGGTTGCTCAGGTTTTATTACCTGTCTTTTTCCCCTTCGGGTCTCGGATTGTTTCTAAATGATTGCTTAAAAAGCCTGAGGGCTGAGGGGAAAGGGCAGGGCTTTAATACTCAGTTTGTGTTTCCTGTTTAGGGAGAGGAAGTGAGTGGCTAAGCCGTCCTGGAGGATTATTGGAAATACAGTTACCTTTAAAACTAACTGGGCTTTTTCTTCTACATGTAATAGCATTTCTCAAATGACAATGCTTTTTTACTGTATCCTTGTACTTTGATGCATGTAATATGCAAGGGCATGGTGAGACTTAATTTTTCTTGTTTTTTTTTCTGCCCTTTTAGAATAAACCTAAAGCCAAAAAAGTTACTTTATTCATAATACTTGTAGAGCACTGATGTGGACCTACTCAAATCCTATGTGGGTTAATTTACCAAAAAGAGGGTTTATCCTACTCTCATGTAGAAGTAAGTGATGTGGTTAGCTGCCATGTGATCGTGAGGAAGGCTAAATAAAAGAGAGAGAAGAAAAAAGGAAAAATATAAGTGCTCCCCAGAAATAAAAAGGTTTTGATTAGGTTTCTGTTAGATTCACTTCCTATCTGTTTTGAGATGGGACATTAAATTGACAGTCCACTTTCAATCAAATTTTTAAAATTTTATTTTTTGTGCCAAAAGGATGTCCTCTTGGTGCTATGTTTTATGGAAGCAGTTTTCACTACCTGCAATCTGTTGCTTTTGGCACCAGGTCTGTACCCCATAAAAAGAGAGAAGCGAGCCCTGTACACACAGAACACTGCTGCTATTGCAACTGCTGAGGTGAGGGAGCTCACTCAACCTTACAAATGCCCAGAAACAGTGTTGTGTGTGCACATAGCTCACTTCTCTCTTCTTGTTTTACAGACTTGGTGTTCAGTTGCCAATGGCAACAAATTGCTGATTGAGAAATGCTTCCATAAAACACACATTTTCTAACATAAGAATAAAAATTCAAAATACTATATCAGCTTATCCCCTTGAGGAAATCATTTTGGCACACAAAAGAGCCGATTAAACTCAGCTTGGATGTGAGGTTAAAAACTTGGGATGCTGTGACTGTAACAAACAAGATGAGTCCTTCTGAAAAGCCTCCTATCTCCCTGCTGAAAGGTCTGTTGTGTAACATTATTTAAGCCAAATGGCAATACATGTATCCAGGGCTGTGGAGTCGATAGATAAATGTTCCGTTTTTTGTACTTCCGACTCCGACACTCCGACTCCTCTGTATTAATATGTGAATGTATTTTATACATTCCTTGAAGGAAAGAAAGGCAACATACATGTCATTACTTCTAGCAGAGAGAGGTAGTTGTGCAGAAGCTGCCTTCTCCTTTCTGTGTGCTGATCTTCTGCTGAACATAGGGCAGTGGGAGGATCCAGAAAGGGGCCTTTATTATAAAACATGATTTCCCTAGTAGAATCCCATAGTCATGTTTAAAGTTTAAAGCGGACCTTCACCGTGAATAAAAGCCTATCTTATATGTTTCCCACACCCTGTACATACAGATTGCTCACATTAAATATCATCCTACCTGCATCTACTGCATGTTACGAGCCTTTAAACATCCAAGATGGCGGCTCATGTAACATCAGGCAGCCTGCAAACAGGAAGTGCCTTCTGATTGTGCTGCTCGGCATTCTGGGATTGCTGACCTTTTACTGACCCCAGCTCTGCTCTGTCTGAGCAAAACACAGCTATAACCCTGCCCCCTGTACTTTATCCCACTCTCCTCTCCTCAGTAAGTGTGATGCTTCTCAGTCAAGATGGCGGCGCCCGTATCCTAAAGTCCTGAACAGGGTTGCAGCCCAATGGGGGAAAGAATAAAATATAAGTGACAAAAAACTTAAAATATATTAATTTTAGATGCTGGGGAATCATTTTATAAGGGTTTGGGCTTTTCAATAAATCATGGTGAAGGTCCGGTTTAAGCTATTAATCGAAGTTTACAAGTTTTTATAGCCTTTTGCTGAGTGACAGCAGTTTTTCCAATGTTACAGCTTCAGTCTTGAACTATTGATCCTCCATTCCCTTCACTTATACAAGTGTCTCTAGTCCTGCAAAAAACATATTTACTTAATCCCTTATCAGTGAGAGGCTAGGTTACCCATGGGTTCCCTGTAACAGCAGAACACAACACTATGCAAAGTATAAGTATTGCCGCTTCTAATTGTGCGTTGCGTGCCATATAGCGAAGCACATGAAAAGCATGCTTCTTCACGGTCACTTAAAGTGGACCAACACCCTCCCATGATCGGCCCGGGAATCTATAAGATTCCCGGACCAATCAGACCCCTGACTGCGGGGCACCCCGATCGGGGGAGCGAGGAGAGGTGAGTTTTTCGGGGTTTCTGGGGGGTTTCACACAATGGGGCACCCCCGATCGGGGTAGCCCCGCCGAAGTGGACCAAAACCCAGAATAGTCAAAATCCTGGGTGTTGGTCCACTTTAACGTGTTCGTTTTGCGGTTACGTGAGGCACTGCATGCATTGGTCTTTATTCTTACAATAGAGAAGTCATTAATTATAACTTTTTTGAATTGGGACATTTAAACTTGCTAAATCAAAATTTAGTAGGAGTCGGTGCATTGTTTGCCGACTCCGACTCCAGGTACCCAAAATTTCCTCCGACTCCACAGCCCTGCATGTATCTTAATTGTTTCGATTGTAATCAGCTGTGATCATTTCTAAAGCAGTCATAGGTCTAATATTGGAATTTTGATGGCTTACAGTTCAGTGTGATGTGCGCATCATGTTGCGAGGTGGGAAAGACTCTCTAAAGATTGTCTGCCCTGTATACACTTTCAAAAAACCCATCCAAAGTGGACTTTCTGTTTTTAAATCTCTCCATTTGGGGATTACAGTCCACATAAAAGTTGAAAAAAGTTTAATTTGGGAATATTATCTATTCCTGTGAGTTAGAGCACTCTTTCGAAAATACATAGTCTCACTCAAACATTCAGGGCCTAGACAGTGTAGTAAACGTTATGGTTGGGGATCTGGAGCACCCTGGCCAATCTACACTACAAGCACAGGGTCCCCGCTATAAAGTAAAACCTGAAAGCTTTGCCCCCTTGTTCTTTTCTAATTCTGTGGTGGAGTGACAGATCTTAGTGTGGTCATTGGGATATGAGTTTTTATAATCAAATAATTTGTTTCCATTTAAAGAGGAACATCGGGGGAAGTTAAAACGGGCAGCGCCTGAAGGATCCCATCAGGCACTGCGTGTGTCTCCCGATCCTGCGCAGTGCCAATGATGTGCTGCAAGGGAAGGTGCTAAAATCCCACGAGACTTCACTGAGTGGCATGGGACTTTGAAGAGCACGGCTAAAGCCTGCGCTGTCATTTAGAGACAACTAAGAATTGAGCCCTGAGGCAGCTGGATGTTCCTGCATCAGGCGGCGACATAAGGTAAGTAGGACCCGATTTGGAGGAAGGGGGGATCAGCCACACTTGTGTTTTACCCTGATGTTTCTCTTTAAGCATTACAATAAAACTAATTATTTATATATTACCTTCTATATAGACTCAACATAGACTCTTATAATTGTCTGGCTTATGCAATTCCTAAATAATTATTATAACAGAATATAGCACAAACTGTAAAATTGTCTTTTTCTGGGTTTTAAACCTCTCTGCCACAAATGAACTCTAGGCAATCAACAACACTTTTATATTTGTTAGTGTGCATAGCTGTCTGTCTTCCAAATGAATTCTTAATCCCCTGACAAATGTGATTGCATGATCTGTCTTGTAAGCAAGTGCAGAGTTTTTCTGGCAGTTCTGAAGTGCCCCACTGGCGGACAGTGCTGCCAAATAACACTTGCCCATTGAATGTGCAGAAGGTCTAAAGTGCTGAGTTCAGCCATTTAAATGTCAAATGTAGGATTTAAATTATTTTGTTTATTTTGCCTGCTATTTAAATCGGACCTTCAGCGTGATTTAATGAAAAGCCCAAACTCTTAAAAAACCGTTCCCCAGCATCTAAAATAAATATATTTTACGTTTTTAGTCACTAACTTATTATTCTTTCCCCCACTGGGCTGCAACTCTGTTCAGGAATTTAGGATACGGGCGCCGCCATCTTGAGTAAGAAGCATTACACTTACTGAGGAGAGGAGAGTGGGATAAGGTACAGGGGGGCGGGTTATAGCTGTGCTTTGCTCAGACAGAGCAGAGTTGGGGGTCAGGTAACGGTCAACAGTCCCAGAATGCAGAGCAGCACAGTCAGGAGGCACTTCCTGTTTGCAGGCCGCCTGATAAGAGGGCGGCTTCCATAAGCCACCATCTTGGATGTTTAAAGGCTCATAACATGCAGTAGATGCAGGTAGGATGATTTTTAATGTGGACAATCTGTATGTACAGGGTGTGGGAAAAATATAAGATAGACTCTTATTCAGAGTGAAGGTCCGCTTTAACTGCTCTAAAAATGGCTGCCCCCCTGTACAATGCCTCTGTACAATGCCTGGAGCGATGCAGCAGCTGGGACACTACAGTGATTGAGGTGTGCAGGTTCCGAGCTGAGATAGACCTATGGTGCTTTAAAAACAGGTATGAGAATAAGACTTCAGATGTGTAATTTTAGTTCTCTATTCACTAATCATACTTTCCTGGGCGAAGGGGGTGTGTGTAGAAAGCACAATTAAATTACATGGTACATCAATAGATTTATTAGGGCATTGCAGCATCTAGACTGTACCTTCAGAACTTTGTAGAGGGTCCTTAAAGCGGAACAAAATCCAGGAAATTCAAAATGTGGTACATGCCCCACTTTGTGAAACCCCTCAGTTTGCCCAGTAAAACTCACCTCTCCCTGGTCCAATGGCGCATGTGCGGGCTCTCGTCCAGTCAGAGCCCTTTGCCTTGTTTACATCCTTCAGCAAAGGGCTCTGATTGATGTCAGTGGAGAGTGAGAGCATCAATATCCCCAGTGGCGTGCGCAACTGGGACTGGCGCATGCAGCGCCCAAAGATGCAGGGAATGCGGCCACTCCCACTCCCTATTGAAAACAATCAGAGCTCTTTGCTCAAAGGCAAACGCCTGCGAATGCACCATTGAGACTGGTTAAGGTGAGTGACTATCAGAACCCCAGGGGGTTTCACACAGCGAAGTGAAGGCCAGCAAACAGCCCTGAAATCTTTTAGATTTTGTAATACTTTAAAGTTCGCCAAAACCATCTCACCTCTTCCTGGTCCTACGGCGCATGTCGCTCACTCAATCAGCACGCTCGGATCTGCTGACGTCACTTCGTCTAATCCCTCGTCTAAGGCAAGCGGCTCTGAACGCGCTGACTGCCTCATCCCCAGCTACCCTCTAACAGGGAGTGTGCCCACGCCGGCCATGCCCCGGGGGGAGGGAATCTATCAGCCCGGGAATCTTATAGAGTCCAGGGCTGATCGCCGTGGGATTTGGTCCACTTTAAGTAAGCCCATTCACTTTGGATACCTTTGATTTAAGCTTTCCGGGGTTTTGTTCCATTCCCCAGGGACATGCCCCGCTGTGTCAGACCTGTCTCCAGAGAGCCCTAAACAACTCACCTCTTCGGCATTCAAATGGCGCAAGCTTGGGTGCTCAGCCAATGTGAGCCGTTTGCTGTGTTTACCTCCTTTGGCAAATGGCTCTGATTTGGCTTTAATGGGGAGCTATCTGAATGGAGGGGTGCCTCTCATTGGAGGAGAGCCAGCACGTGCGCTGATGGAGCAGGAACAGGTGAGTGTTTATGGGTGAAACGGGGGGAAAATCCAGTGGCTGGCCCTGGGATATTTTAGATTCCAGATGGGCTGCTGCTGGTTTTGGTTTCGCTTTAAAACATTAGCCAAGCTTTTATTCCTCAGATGGTTCCTTCAACATTCTAATGTGTGCTAGAGGATCCTACTGTCCTTAACCTTTTTTGTGATGAACCGTGATCAGCACTACCTAAATCAGACAAGTCTAATCTGTTGTGGTTGGTTTTCATGGGTTGTCGCCTTTAGATGATTATCTGTATTGCCTGCCTTCGGCAGCCTGTCAGCTGGTTGTTTCTCCTCGAGTGCTGCTTTGCTAGATATAATCACTTACTACAGTATTGGAGTGGAGGCTCTGTAATAATTTATCAGTGTAAAATCCATTAGTTCAGGCCTCTGTTTGTGGATGCAAACTGGTGTACATTGCAGATTCGCTGCCTTTTCACTTGACACACAGAAAAGTTGAGCATAAACTGTTCCCGATATAAATGATAATGCAAATTTGCTTTGTGGATAAGTGTATATAACACCATTACCCATCATCACCTATATTTCAGACAAGCAAAGAACCATGTAAGATTATCTGCTTGTAAAACTGTAAATTTCTGTTAAAGAGTGTAAATAGACATTACTTTCTTTAATCTTCTCTAATATTGGCAGAACGGGGGTTTCCTGAGCCTGACCAGCAAGCTTGATATCCGGCATACTGATGTTTATCTCTTCCGCGTTCCAGAAAACACATGACTGCTGCCGACTAATCTGGTTCACTATGCAGGCTGATGAATAGCAGTGAGTGCACCTGTATTGGTTGGCAATGGTCACTCGTTCAGCTGCCATTCCTGGAATGCTAAATTAGCCCAGTTTTGGGCTCATTAGAGTCTCAAGGTAAGAATTTTGGGGTGTCTTGGGTGTCCTTTCCAGGGATTTTCAGCAATCTGGATGCCCCACTATGACCCCCCCCCCCCCCCGAGCCTGTCCCGGTGCCATTCCACATAAAGCTGCTGACTTTGCTTTCATCTTTGGGCCCAACTGAGCTGGGAGGGGCATGTCATGGCTTGATGTATTTATTTGCACTGAGAGCTTCATGAGACAAAGTAGATGTTATACCACTTTTTTGTGTGGTGAATTCAAAGTTGTAGTACATTTTGTGCTGCAGGAAATGGAGAAGAGGCACATGGGGCAGGCATCAGTTGCCTTATTGCTGTTGCCTTGACAGACCATTAATTTTCTCAAAATGGGTGGTGTTTCTAGGGTTGGGGGTTATCGCGATTGCCAACACCCCCTGCAGGCAGCGGCAGCCAATCACAGCGTTTTTACCAGGGGTATTGAGGTGAAAGGTAAGATTTCTCAGTTTTAAAGGGGTTAATGTGCAGGGGGCACCAGCAATCCAGATAATCCCCCATCCTAAGAGCACCACCCATTTTGTGATCACCCCCCCTCGCCAATCCCAGGGCAAAATGCGTCTCTGCAATTGGCTGCCAGTGGTCACATGAACCATGTCTTGACTGGTGGCTGGAAAATGCGGAAGCACGTGATCGTCGGTGGGTAATTGCGGGGCCACCTTTTTACCAGGGTACTTTTGTCTTTGAAGTTATATGGCCATTGTATGTTTGTGCGCACATAGAAATGTGCCCTTCATATTTAAAGCAGCACTTCAGTCTAAAGTAGATCCCCCACCCTGCTACCCTGGCACTGAGGTAGGACAGGGGGACAAAAAAAACAAAGAAAAAAAACATACCTGGGAGCGGAACTGGCCTGATAGTCAGGAGCCTTTGGCAATTGGGATACCCGCCCCCAACACACAGCTGAATAGCATGGCGATCAACATTTATTTTATAAAATGGTTGTTGAACATATAAAATGCACGGCTATGCACGTCTACTGCTTGGCTTCCTAATTTGTGTGTTGGAGCCAAGAACGTACATATACAGTATGACATTGTTACCCAGTGATGGGCCAACCCTGCTGGCCAAATGTACAGGGAGAATTATCTGCAAGTTCGTTTTCATCTTCAGGGTTGAGGTTTCATCACTTGTGCAGTGATACAGATATTGGCTCACTAATGAGCTGTACTAAAATTTACAGTGTGAGCTTTCTGAACTTATCTTCAAGCTTGAGATATATATTTATTTTATGTTTTTTTTTTTGATGGGGGGAGTGGGGTTTAAAAACTGACCTCTGAAGCATATTGCCAGCATTAAAACACAGTAATCCAAAACAAGTTGCTGTGGCAACCATGGATGCATGAAACAGTGTAATGCAGGTGAAAAAGACAATTATGTATGAAAGCGATTTAGGGGGAAACGCAACATCTTCACATTCTCTAGATGTGAAACCACTGCTGATGCTTCATTTTTCTTTTTGATCAGCATTTTTTATCCCTGAATTGGAGAGCTATTCTCCTGTAGTGTGAATAGTTCTCACTTTTTGGTATCTTATGTGTTTTTGGCTAGATTTAGTAGCGCTAAGGGTAGTGATTTATTGTATGCTTTTACCTTGAGGGCATAGTTTTACCTTTATTTTGTTAAGCATATGGCATCATGTAGGTGGAAACCGTGCAGTGGCCTTTACTGAGCGCTGGCAGACATGTCTGTGGGCTGCTCTGCATTGCAGTGTAGTCTGAACTCTGTATTTTGACATCACACCACAAAAATGTGAACCTGTCTATTGAAAGCAATAGTGATGTACTTCTTTTTATTTGCATTATCATCATGTTTGAGTACTGTGGTGCAATGCAGAGCCAACATCTTCTAACATACACGTTGGTTCATAATACTTACTGTGCAAACAGCCTGCTTGTTCATTTCTTTCAGATCTGGTTCCGGAACTGCCTGTTTGTAACATTGCCTTATAATTGTTACTGGAACAAAAGTAGACACAAATTACACATTTACTTGGCCTTCTTGTTATTAGGACTTGTATGCTTACAGTGTGCACTTGTGTGTGCTCTGTGCAATAGACATCTGTAATAGTGGGAGAACATAAAGATTTCCCTCATATCAGTTCCTCTTGATTCTAACAAGACCATTTTTTGCTTAAAAGCAGGGCCGGCTCCAGGTTTATGTGGGCCCTTGTGCGGCATAGTCTCAGTGGGCCCCTTTTTGATGAGTCGTGTCACATCACTGATGGATGTCCCAAATCTGGATGTTTCCTAAGGATGATGCAATTTGGACCAAAACTCTAGTTTTGGTCTACTTTGAAGCACACCAAACCCCTTTAAACCTGACCTCGGAGTCTAAACGATTCTAGATTTCTCTGATTTTGGATGCCCCTGTGTGTGACACCCCCCCCCCCCCCCATTACTTTCCTCAAACTGGTGAATGCCCTTTGGGATCGCCAGTTTGCGTTAGCGGAGCAAAACTCAGGGGTGGAATTGCTTGCATAGTGGGTATGCCAGCCATCCCAGGGGGTTTCACACAGTAGGGAATCAGATTGTGATTCTCCAGGGATAGGAACTCAGCTGATGTGGGCAACAAAACCCAACACTTCCCCTCCCCTGGAATCTAAATCGAGATGCCCTGTTGTGTGGAACTCAGCCATTCAAGATGTGGGCACCAGGCTGGCCTTGTGAGTGGGCCCCGCGGAGGGTGGGGGCCCCTGGCAGCTGCCCCACCTTGCCAGTTGCTGACGCCGGGCCTGCTTAAAAGGTTTATAAAAGCAGATTAAATACTAAAAATGTACTTATTTACTTCATTTGCCACTGGCAGCCTCAATCCCTCCTGGAAGCTGAAGATTGCCCCATTCTTAGGCTGTCCAATGCAGTGATAAAACCTGTGTGCTGACCCTCAAAAGTTTCTCCAGCCGTAAATTAAAGGAGCACTATCACTAAAAAAAATAAAAATGCTGGATGGTGGGAGCAGAAATCACTTATACACTTGACATATTTATAATATCCAACCAGGCAAGTTTTTTTTATTTTTTTATTTTTTTTTATTTTAATGGAAGGAAGGGGAAATCTGAGGTTATGGTTTCTTTTTCCGACCAGGAGAAGAAACCACAAGCTTGGGAGGAAGCGAGGTATGAATAACGGTCAATCTGGGGTGGGGGGGGTGGGGTTCACACAGGAGGAATACTAAAAATGCTGGGTTGTGTCCCACTTTAATGCACATGCTGTAAGCATGAAAGTGGACAGTTCAGGAACTGGACCAATTAAAAATTGATTTGACTCACAGCACTGCAGCAGAGTCGGACTTAGTTTCTGGCTATTGTATTTCATGTATCTGGTATTTTTTCCACTATGCTTGCTGAAAATCTGGTTACAGTTCTCTCTCATGGTGGTTGGAGAATATTTACCATGCACTGTACAGAGTAAGAAGAAAGTCTGCTTCTTAATCTTCTCTAATGCACACAGAAAATCCCTATGATCATGGAGAGCATTACAGTAGCTGTGCAGTGCGTTGTGGTGTCTCCTGGAATCCTGTAAAATCTCACTCGGCACTTTCTCATTTCTCCCACTTAGGACATAAAGCAGATTTATTGGAAAACAGTAAATCTGCTTTATGGTAATATCTAAGCAGCCTGATTGCTTATATAATGGTGAGAAAAATTTTAGATACCTAATTATTGCCCATTTATGAAGGAGTCTGAGTCAGTGCTGGAGTCTGTGTCGGAGCCTGGTAAGAGTCTGACTTGGAGTCAGGACTTTGGCTTACCAATTCCACAGCCCTGCTTTGCCATGCATAGTAATGAGCAGCACAGAACCTGCATAGAACGAGTGGCGCATCAGCCGGAGGAATGCCA
Source organism: Gastrophryne carolinensis (assembly GCA_027917425.1). Classification (NCBI taxonomy): domain Eukaryota; kingdom Metazoa; phylum Chordata; class Amphibia; order Anura; family Microhylidae; genus Gastrophryne; species Gastrophryne carolinensis. The sequence continues at coordinate 221,782,739 of CM051239.1, read as the reverse complement.
GGGATGCTGCTGCAGAAAGGTATGTTTCCATGGCATCTCAAATAAGTGTGCTCCACTGTGAAAAGGACCACCTGTCCTATGGTCTTTCATAGAATCTAGGCTGGTGGTCGCTCCTCTTCAAACCAAGAGCCCCCTTCTTTGTTATAGATACCTAAAATGCTGCTCTGAGTTCTGGATTTTGCACAACTGCTTTATTTTGTTTTGGTTTTTTTGCAGCGACCTCTAAAACTGGTCTAAACACTGGCATCTTGTCATGGTTCCTCAACTCAGCAGCCACCTGAGGTTACATTTGGCGGCCAGCATCGAGGAAGCAAGTTGTTAACTGCCTCTGCTAAAGGTTAAGGTTTTGTGGGGGGGCAGCCCAAATTGGGATGTCACCCTGTTGCAGGGCTCTGAAACAGCAGCAGCCATTTTTGAGTTCTCGGAGACACCCAGCATGCATGGTGGGGGATCTTGGGAAGGGCTAATACCACTACATTTTTAACTGTTAACAACATTAAAAGGTCTAGTATATTCCAACAATAGATTTCTTAAAGGGAAAGTCCACTTTTTATGGCATTCCAATTACATTTTTTTTTTATTTTATATTGATGTGTGCCAAAAGCTAGGAGCTGAGCTAATCTAGGATTTTTAATCTGCTTTCACATTAGAAATAGAGAAAGTTATGGAGACTGTTAAAGGGGAATGAGTCACCTGAATTCCTAACACTAAAAATAGGGTGTGTGCTGGAAGAACCCTGCCATGTCTACAGTAAACAGACCATGACAATAGACACCTATATTCACATATTCACACCTAGCTGCCAGAAAGCTACTTCCAACCGCTGGGGTGTTTTGCCTTGAAAAGGCATCTTTGAATTCCTAATTAGGTCCCCAGACGCAGAGACTGCAAATACACATTGGACACATGGACATTGGATAATATTTCTGGGAAGCATTGTAACTCATGAGATCTGGCCATTATGACTATATTAATGAGAGGGTCTTATTCAGGACTATGAGACCTTTCATTTGATATCAAACATGGTATACATATGTTGTCCATGGCCTGATAATCCATATAGTATCGGACCCTGGATGATATACATTTGGTGTTTGGGTTCATTTAAACCGGACCTTCACCATGATTTAATGAAAAGCCCAAACTCTTAAAAAAACAATTCCTCAGCATCTAAAATTAATATATTTTACATGTTTAGTCACTAATTTATTATACTTTCCCCCACTGGGCTGCAACTCTGTTCGGGAATTTAGGATACGGGCGCCGCCATCTTGACTCAGAAGCATCACACTTACTGAGGAGAGGAGAGTGGGATAAGGTACAGGGGGGCGGGTTATAGCTGTGCTTTGCTCAGACAGAGCAGAGCTGGGGTCAGAGAAAGGTCAGCAGTCCCAGAATGCAGAGCAGCACAGTCACTTCCTGTTTGCAGGCTGCCTGCAAAAATGGCAGCTTCCATAAGCCGCCATCTTGGATGTTTAAAGGCTTATAAAATGCAGTAGATGCAGGTAGGATGATTTTTAATGTGAGCAATCTGTATGTACAGGGTGTGGGAAACATATAAGATAGACTCTTATTTAGAGTGAAGGTCCGCTTTAACTAAGAAATTAATGGAGATCATGACTTTCTTGGTTACAATATGATAACATGCATATTGTGGGAGTTATACCCTTTTATGAAATATACATCTAATCTCCTAGAGACCTGATGTGGGCCGACCTTGGCAGACACTCCCACGAGGCGGGAATGCTGGCCACTCCCCCTATTGTTCGATACATTAGGAAGCTGTGTGCAGGGGGGAGGGAGTAGATGAATGGGCCTCTTACCAGGATGATGGAGCAACCGTAAGTATCTTTATCTCTCTCTTACAATTATAACATTTATTGTACTGCACTGTAAACTTTATGTAAGAACTGCTTATATTTAAGGTGATCTTGGGGAAACTTTAGCAACATATTGGGTTAGTGAAGGTTTATTTTCTGTGCTGGTAATTAAACCGGTTTAATTTATACATCTTACTGTGTGTGTGGTGAATAATTTCTCACACAATATATTGTAGTTGCAAAGTATTTAAGGTATTAAATATATTTTTCTTAGGACATGTCACTGGTTGTATGGGGACAGCCTCAGCGACCATTGTTTTAAGTCAGATTAGTGGGCGCTGGGATGATATTAGTATTTGCAATATTTCTCATATTGATCTCTAATAGAAATATTGGAGATTAATAGGCAGCAAATATTAATAGAAATCTTATTTTCCCCTTCTTCAGAGACCATTTTCACTTGTGCACTCCATTGAAGATACTCCTAAGCTTTAGGTTGAGATGCAGTGTCTGCCATCCACTTGGCCAATTAATTTTAATGGGGAAAATAAAGTTCCAGTTTAAAGCTGAACAAAACCCAGGATTTTCACTGTCCGTTTTTTTCCTTATTCCCGAATTGGGATGCCCCAATGTGTAATACCTCTCTGGTCGCCAACTATGCTGACCATACTGCTAATCCCATGGAGCATGTGTGGGCCACCAGCCAATTTCTTTTAGACGCATTCATATGTAAGGTTGATTGGTAATCTAGTTGCTGGCCACTGATAAAAGTTAGATTAAAAAACTGAATTCCTTTATGACAGTTGGGTTAGTGAAGAACACATTCTTGAAGAAAAAATTGCTTACCTGCTTTCCCGCAGGCTCAATCCTACATAGTCCTAGTCCTGTGGGCTGAGCTGGTCTTGTTGTGGCTTTATTGGCTCCGAAGCTGTGAGTGTGCTCCTTACTGCCTTCCCATATCTGAGCGATTTAGCCATGGCTGCTCAGGTGATGCACTCCCCTCAAAGGAGGAGTCTACTCTCTTATGACTGGCAGCAGAGAGGGAATGTGCACTGAGGCTCTCCAGGTAGTGCACAGGGACTTTTAGTTGCTATTGGGCAGTACGTTTAAAGCAGACCAACCATGTCCTATGGAAGATTAATATTTTTTTTTTAACCCATGTATCAATTCCCCTTAGTGTCCTGGTAATGTACCTGGGGTGGGGGAACAAAATAGATTGACTTGTTTTGGTCTGCTTTAAAGTGGACCAAAACCCACGTTCAATGACCCTGGAATCTATAAGATGCCCTGCTGTGTGACACCCCTCAGGACACTGTAGGACTGGGGATAGGCAAGGCCGAATTGAGGGGGGGGGGGGCGCAAGGGGCACGCGCCCCAGGGCCTCCAACACTTGCCATGCAAAGGGAGCCTCCACCAACCATATGGTCTGATCTAGGAAGTTTTTTAGTCGGTCGGTCTGATGGGCTGCGGGGCCAGCAACAAAGCTATCAGCGGCAGTGGGGGCGCGCCTGGGCAGCCAAAGCCACCACAGGGCAGGACGGAAAGTCTAGAGCAGCAAAGCCGCTGTCAGCAACGCTACAGTGATGGGTGCGTGCAGAGCTGTCACTGCACATAAGCCACCAATCACAGCCGCTGGCAGCTCAATGCAGGGAACTGTTTTCTGCTGGACCAGCTGGGCGACTACACTACCCCCTGCCCAGAATGGCAAAGCAGGAGTTCCTGAGCAGCACGCATCCGCACAAGGGTGGCACAAGGGACTAAATCTGACTTTCCAGTAAGTGGGCGGGTGCCAGACAACCACCAGTCAGTTACTTGGCTGCACTATTATATTAAAGGAAAAAATACTGTATTTGGGGCCTCCACCACACTTTGTGCCCAGGGGCCTCCACCACACTTAATCCGGCCCTGGGGATAGGTTAGTTAGCTTGGGCGACCTAGGAGGTTTCACTTCCCGGATTGGGGTAACCCAGGGGCAAGGACCAAAACCCAGGTTTTGGCTCCCTTCTACACAGGAATAAGAGACTTTCTGAAATATTCCCAGATTTGCCTCTGTTGGCAAACAGACAACCTCATAATCTCAGAAAACTCATTGTTAGGAGCTTGCTAAGTGACCCAGCACAAAATGGGACATGGCCTTGCCTGCACACACATCTACACCACCGACAGAATAAAGACACCAGATATGAAACCTGATTACAAAATACAGGGTAGTTTCACGTGCAAATCCCCTAATGTCGTATACCTGCTCATGTGTGTGCAGTGCCCCTCAGCATGTTACATCGAGCAGACAGGACAAGCAATAAGAAAGTGACTAAATCTGCACAGGTTCACAATAAAAAAAAAACAAAAAAAAACTGATGTTCCTGTTGCGGACCATTTCTGTAGGCCAGGCCATGGCCAATGTGACCTCACAGTGCTCAAAGGGGGCTTCCATTCACAAAAGGAGAAATTGGAGTGGGAATGGAAATGCATCCAAATCTTTAAATTGATGGGCTGTGGGCTAACTAATAATAATTTTATGTGTCATTATGACATGGAATGAATAGACTGGACTCATCACAAGGACTTTCTGGACTGTTGTGAGAGCAATAGGAATTCCACACACTGTCTCCCCCCCTCTCATTCTTATCAGTCCACTGTTAATTGTCATAATCCCCCTGATTCCTATCTTACAGCTTGTTATTTTATAACTTTGGCTATTTTACACGTGTGTCAGTATAGAAACAATTGTGACTCCTTTTGTAGTTTTCTGTATAAATGTAAGTTACAGATCTGTATTATGCCTGAAGAAGAAGCTTGAATTGCTTTGAAAGCTTGCATTTTCAATCTTATTGAGTTAGTCAATAAATGGTGTTACCTTAACCTTTGATTTGCGGCTTACATAGATGGCTATCACAGTACAACTCACTGACTATTGGTTATAAATGTAAAATCTCACATACATGTCACTGGTAGCCTATAGTTTACTATTACACCTTTGGTATATGCATGACACATGTGCTGTTTGGGCTATTTCGTTGTTTATAACAAGTTTGGAATAGACCGAATCACTAAAGCCCCTGCAGGATATGTAAACTTGGATTTCCTACTCAGGCCATTGTTTTTCTGTCCCTTGTGTTGTTTATCTTGGCTGGATGCACCAGGACACAATTAGTGTTTAACACCTGTTTTTTCGTGTTTATTTCATCCCAGACAAATAACAATGTGGAGATTTTTTTCATTTACCTATTGCTGATGTGAAGTACATTTTTCCTGTGGTCTGTTCATTTTGAAGAAATATTGTTTTTTTTTAATATACCAGATATTAAGGTGATAGGTGTAATCAATTATATGCAGATTTTAAAAAGACCATTTGCATTGTGTAGAGCAACTTAAAGTGGATCAAAACCCAGGATTTTGACTATCCTGGGTTTTGGTCCTTTCCCTCGGGGCACCCTAATCAGAGGTGCCCCCACTGTGGGACCCCCCCCCCCCCCCAAATCGCCAATGCTAACTCACCTATTCCCGGTCCTATGGCACATGCACGGCCACTCGTCCAATCAGCCCACTCGAAGCCACTGATATCATGTCGTCTAAGCCTTCGTCTAAGGCCAGCAGCTCTGAGCGCATGGATGGCCGTATCCCCCGCTTCCCTCTAACAGTATAACGGGGATCTTGCCTGGCGCAGGCAAGAATATCGGCACTGGCCACGAGGCAGATTGGCTGTTCCGTGGCCGCTGCAGCAGAGGCCCAGAAGCGGTGAGTATTCCAGCATCCAGTTTTGTATTGTAATGGCGGCGATACACAGCAGGACAGCCCGGGCTGAGCTGCCCTGCTGCTAAGTAGCACTGTGGAACTGCGGCCATTTTTGTGGCTATATGATGAGATCAATGTGCTAAGCTTATTGTTTTTTTTTTTTTTTTTTTTTTTTTTGCAACTCTGTGTTAAAAAAGAAAACAATCTGTTTACCTTAGCAATGTACACCAAAGCGGTGTGTTAAAAGCACAGATCACTCACTTCCTGACAAGAGTATTGACCCCTTCTGCTCTAATTCAACCTATACAGCTGGGAGGAAAACAATGATGTGTTTTAGTAGCTAAGAGGGTTACTGGCAGAATTCTCAACTGGAGAGATTATTGCTGCTGTGTGATTCAGCCAAAGCTTCTAATGAGTTCACCTGCTACAGTCATGGCATGTGGGAGTTGTAGTCAAAAAGGATATTGAGAGTTTTACTATAGGGCATGTAAGCCCCTTTGTTTTACCAAGAAAGAGTCAGAAGAATATAAAAAACATGGAAACAGCATTATGATGAATAAATCACAGATATGAGGCCACAACCCTAACACACGTTTATTTTACATTCCAGAAGGGAAAAACAATAAGACAGAAAGAACACCAGACAAAAAGGGAGTTTTCCTTTAATTTTCCTTTTGTCCCTGCATAGCTTGAGGCAAACTGCAAACGTGACTTATTATGACTTGTTTCCAAAAATGGCTTGTTTATCATTTAGGCTAAATTTGTGAAGTAAATGAATATATTTGTCCTGTGAACAGATTCTCTCACCTGAGTTTTGATGTATTTCACCTTACAGTATTTTGTTTAGGGAATCGTTTAGTTCTAAAATTTTTCTAAATGGTGTGATTTTTTTTTTCTCTCCTATTACACTCCAAGGCGTCAGGAAGTCAGAAATGAATAGGTTAACTCTCTAAAAGTTGTGGTTCCTCCCGCCTATATATATTTCTGGCTGCCCTCCACAATCCAGTTTCATACTTGCAGTTGGACTGGATTGTGAAGGTGTGCCTGGATTTATTTTGCTCTCCTTCACTTGATTTTTTTTCTTATATAGGTTTTATTTGGGGGGTTTTAAGCAGGGGATATAAGCCTGTCTGTCTTCCAGGTCCCGCTGATCTGGTGACCCCACATGCCTCATGGAGTTGGCTAAACCATGCGGATCAGAGTGATTTAAGGGTTGGCTCCTTAAACCCTGGTCCTTTGGGTGCTATGGGGTGTCACCTTGTTTTGGAAGCTGACCCTCAAGGGCTGGAGTTTCCCACCGGATGGGACAACCAGCTGCAGGTTTTGTCTGGTGAGCCTGCAAGGCAACCATGGTGGTAATATTCCCCTTTGCCTTTTTCTTCTCACATTTTGCGCTTATGTTAGTGTTTCACATGCATTATGGCATCTTTTAAAATTGAAATTCGCACCATGGAAGGGGGCAGGAACACGCTGGCGGTGGGCGGGTCTTGTGCAAACAGGTAGGAGGAGGTTGCGGCTTCCAGCATTCACGCTGCAGTGGTTAGGAGTCCGACTTGTGCGCCTTCATAGAGCCTCTGCTGTAGCCATGCTGTGGATCTACCCAAGGCTGCGGCTTGGCTCCTTCCCTAAGTAGGTGCGCTGGGGGCTCCCAGACGTGGATCTCGTCGTGTCCTGCCACAATCAGGCTTCTCTATGTGTTCCCTCCAGTTCCACTCCTAGGTCGACTACTAAAAAAGATAGCCCACGAGGGAATCCCATCCATAGGCCAAGGAGAAGCTGGTTCTCTGACCTTTCGGAAGGAAATCCTTGGCGGCTTCCCGACGATCCAGATCTACTCACGCAGGGGCCTCTACTGCACCCCAATTTACTAGTTCTGGCTTTGAAGGTGTGACTATTGAAACCTCCATCCTGGCAGAGAGACTTATCTGCTGGGGTAATTTGGACCATGATTCAAGCCCAGAAGCAGACTTCATCAAAGATTTACCACAAAGTCTGGGTGGGTCTTTGCTTGTAAGTCTTTTTCTATCTACAGAATTTCGGAATTTTTACAGAAGGGTCTCGATGAGGGTCTTCAATATAGCACCCTAAAGGGTCCGATATCTGCTGTATCCATCTTTTTTGGACATTTTTGTAGGTGGTCACCCATGTGCGACCTCCACGAAAACTTCTTCTGCCTGTCTGGGAGCTGAGCTTGGTTTTATCAGCCCTTCAGGGTCCTCCCTTTGAACCACTGGCAGAAACATCACTAAAGGTAATATTCTGCCATGCATACCTTTTGCAGGTCTGACTCCTTATTTTATTCAGGGTCCACGGAGAGGTCTACCATCAGCCGATGGACTAGACAAGCCTCTTTTTGGGTTACGGCCCACTCTACACGAGCTATCGGAGCTTTCGGCACCAGGCTTCGGTAGGGCAGGTATGCAAGGCTTGGTCTTCAGTTTATACAAAAAATGTTAGAGCCTCGGCGGATGCCGTCTTTGGTAGGAAGGTATTACAGATGATAGTAAGCTGATCGGCTAATGTTTGATTCTTACAATGGTTTACTTCTCACATAGAGGAATAAGATCAAATGGGCTCCCACCTTGAATTAAGGGCACTGCTTTTGGAAGTCCCATTCGTTTCTGACTTCCTGGCGACCTAGAGTGGAATAAGAGAGAAAATACAATTCTGTGATTCTCACCTTGTAGAATTGTTTTCTCTCTTCTTCCACTCTAGGGCATCAGACCCTCCCTGTCTGTTAGACTACTATATCCATTCCTCAGATGCCATAGTCTTAGTGGAGCTTGTATATATGCAAATAGTTGATCAGCATTAAAAAAAAGAATAAAATAAAAGAGGAAAATAAAGGAAAAAGAGGAGCTTTCTCATCTCTCCTCGATTTCCAACTTAACATGGGGCTTCTTAGGATGCCTTATCCTCCCTGGGCAGCTGTGTTTACTGCTTTTCAATTACTGGATTGCGGAGGGCAGCCTGGGAAACACCGCCCCTTTTTATCTTGCAGTCCTCGCCCTTCAGACGAGAGTTAACCCATTTGTTTCTGACTTCCTGACACCCCGGAGTGGAAGAAGTGAGAACCATTCTACAGGTGAGAATCACAGAATTGTATTTTTTTTTTATACATAAAACCTGCCATTTTAACCCGGGACTTTCAGACTTTTTATATTTACTGTATATTTTTGAAACCGCTGAATGTGATGGGGCATGCTGTCCCTGGTTGCTATGGGGCATGCCGCGGCACAAAGCTTGTAATCCAAGATTCCACTTCCAGTAATGGGGTGTTTGGAAGAGGAATTTTAGCACTCCATTTGGTTCAGTATATTTTCCTCCTCTAAACTCTGGGTGTGTTTTATGGATGGGTGTGTTTTATGGACAGGTGCATAATGATTACATCTGTGAGAGTGGACCAACAGTAAAATTTTAAGGGGACTGGTCGCCTGACCCTATACTTCTTCCTGCTTCTGGCTCGCTGGCACTATACATTAGGAATGTATGTGGAAGTGGTGTACTAGCTATAAAAGTTAATCTTTTTGTTTAGGTTATAAAGTTGAACACATTTAAGAATGAAGCAGATTTGAGGAGATTATTTAACATGGAACCACATAAATCATACTGAGGTCTTTAAACACAAAATCATAATTTTAGCTAAATAAGGAAATGCTTCTCTGTAATTATGTTGCTTTAAAGCTAGTCACATTTTAAACTAAAGAACATTTCCTGTAGAACATTTGATATTAAAAATTATATGAAATTGTGAATAGGAGTAAAGTCTTTAAGCTAAACACCATGGTAAGAGAGTGTATTGTTATGGCGGCTCTTACCTCAATGTGATTTTTCCATTTAATTGAAGCTTAATGAGCACTACTCCACTCCATCACTTTATGTACTTCCTTCAACTTTTTGTATGTTTTATTGGTGATATGAAGAAACAGACAAGGTACAGAAAACCATAGGGCAGTGGACAGTATTACAAACTTGATGTATATTGGTCTTCTAGTGCTGGCTACCCATATTTTCAATAACAATAATAATAATAATTTTTTTTTTTTGGAATAGTATGCTCCACCTACTATGTCGGTGAAAAAAAATAACTTGTGCTATAGTTGGACAGACATCCTGACTATGGCATGTAGTGTGCCTTTTTGTGAGTAAATGTGAGATGGCTGTGCTAGAATTAGAGATTTAATGACTGCTTAGATTATGAAAAAGCTGCCTTACTTTGTTTTGGATCCTTATCACTTTATCAATTAAACAAATTACAATCAAAACTTCTCTCTTGGCAAAACAATCACAATAAGACCTTTTTTTACATGGGATCCATAGGACCTAAACATGATTTTGTCAACATAAATCTTTAGTTGCGACATTGCTGTGTTCCCACTGTCTTGCCATGTTTTTCCCTGAATCTTTCTCATCCGAAGGGGAAAGCTCTGTACTCCTGGGATGCAAACAACTTCCAGAAATAAGATTCCACATTAATGATCAGTGGTAGCAAATGGTTACGGTGGCCACTACAGTAGCAGTGGTCTGTTAGGTCTTCATGGGCATAAGGCAACAGGCCACAATGGACCAAGTCTCCTAGGCAGCCATGTGTATTGATGCTTCCCTTTTCTGACAAGTTGGTGTTTGCAGATGCTACAGCTGGCAGATTTTTTGCAGGACACGTTTTAAAAATGTATTCTCTTAAAAATGTAGTTTGTTAAAATGAGTACATTGTTTGATGTGTTTAGAGTGGTAGCCTGATCTAAATATCTATGGGATGCTCATCCTGCTACTTTCAGTTTTATGTTACCCTCGCATTACAGATTTAGAGAAGGCAATGTTTTCCATACGATGCAAAAAGAGCGAAATTACTGCCGTGACATGGCTCCTGTCCTGTGGGAGGCTGCATGTTCTTTATTTGTTGTTCCCAGAAGAGCTTTTTCTCATGGGGATTATGATGATCCAAATTGGTACTGATTGTTACAAAGTGATTGCTAAAAAAAAACAATTCACGTGAAGTATTAAATGATGGTGTGGAAAAGGCCACACGTGTAATATGTTACTCTTTACACTTTTAGTTTTATGATTGTTGTTGAATGGCCAATACCAGGTTTTGTAAAGCTAAAACTGGTACCTTACCTGATGAATTATTACTTTACCATGAATGTGTGTCTTTACCTTGTTTTTTCCTTATAGCAGCATAGGTGTAGGATTGAAGTGTATTTTTCGAAGATCGTGACTTTTATGGAATACTACATGCAACACACAGAAATGTTTTTTCATTGGTATCCAACAATTGTATTGCAACAGAACTGGTTGTTTTGTACTAGTTTTTGTGGGTTACAGGATGCCACTAAGCTCGTAGTGCTGCAATTTATTTTAATCCAGTGAAGTGCAACAATTTCCATCAAAGGGCCAAAACATACTTTTTCATTTACAGCCCTTTTCAAAACGTGCTCAGTTAATTATATGTTTGTGTGTGTGCATTCCCAATAAGGCAAATGTTTCTTCAGGGAAAGGCAAAGCACACGCCAGATCAAAATAATATCCAGAGAGATGGAGTTTCTCACAAGATTCAGCATTACTCTCAAGTCTTCCATGTAGAGTTGGTTCTAACACATAATTAACCTTGCTTTTCAGCATATATAGCTATATCTGAGATGATGTCTGCAATTTACACATTGTGATTTGTTTAATAGCTGTGTTGCAATGATGGCAGCTTATAGAGGAACTTTAGTCAAAATGGATACTTCCTCTCTCTGAAACGGGGAACGGATCCAGGCATTTCCCCGATGACTGCTGTCTACGAAACCACCACCAGCCAATTAAGTTTGCTGGCTAGGCAGGCACACAATAATGTGCTAGCCTCCAGCGATACCAATTGGCTGCTGATGATCACATGGGACAAGGTAACACAGAAGCAGTGATTATGTGCTGGCCAGTCTGCAGGCTATCAGATGAGGGAATGGACAGCAGGACATCAAATCAATATCCCATAAAGTAAAGATTTGCTCAAGAAGTCTGTGTTGCTGGATTGGAAAATGTTATTAATTTATGGTTGATGTGATAGTTTTACTTGTCATTGTTTAGTAGCAGCAAATGTTATCTGCTGCAGGAATTTTTGAATATTACTCTTAAGGGAGAAGATTCTCCTTTCTGTTGCTTCGAGATGGTGATCTTCTGATATGACACATAATGTTAATGCTGGAGAGTTCATACCTCAAGGATGTGTTCTGCTTTTAGTGTTCTTAAAGCGGACCAAAAGTCAAAAAAGAGAGTTCAGTAAATTGCACCCACTCTGGCAATCGGTGACAAACTATTTGAGACAGCTTAACTCCATGAAGATGTTATGGAGTAGCAGGCAGATTCTGTGCTGCATAACTGCATGGGAGCAGCCATCCTGCCACTTACATGAGTTCAGCTAATGAAAGACCCAAACCCAAGTCTAAATTGCCTCACATAATTGTGCAATCCTTTATTTCTAGTAGAAAACCATCAGCTGTGATGACTTATTGCTCTGTTGCACAGCTGAAAGAATCCTAACATTTTAGAAGATACATATGTTTACACTGACTGGTGTGCGGTAAATCCAGATTCCACAGTGAACAGTTATAAAGAAACCTTTTTGCAGCTCCCCCCCCACACAATTCCTCTAGCACAAGGGTGTACCCCGTCCAGGGGCCACATAGTCTTAATATTTCACTTTAAGGAGCCACAATGAAATGGAAGCAGAGAAACCCCAGTATAATGCAGGAAAGCTGCAAACTTAAAGCGGACCTCCAGTCAAAAAATCAAAGCTTAGTAAATTGCTCCTCTAAAGCCCCTCTGTGGCAATCAGTGACTTCAGCTTATTGAGAGGGATTAACATCATCATCATCATGTTTGGAATAGCATGCAGATTCTGCAGTCTTACACATACATGGAAGCGGCCATCTTGCCACACACATGAAGAAGCTGATTCTGAAAAACTGAAAAATCTATATTGTCTCATAGCTCTGTGCATTTACCTCTTCGTTTCTAGCCAGATGTAGTAAGCCGCCAACTGTAATGAATCATCTTTGAATAAAAGACATTGTATATATTGTATCCCCTGACTGAGGGCTTTTGCGGTGACAGCCGCCATAGAGATACATTGTAACCTTTTCCCTTTTAAGCCCTCTCAAACTGATTAGGCCACTGATCATAAGAGGGGAAGCAATATACTAAACTTTCTTTTTGACTGGAGGTCCACTTTAAAGCATTATATCTCATGTATGTATATGCAGAGGTGAGGTGGAATGAAGAAGTGGGCAAGGTGTAAAGAAGGAAAAGGTGAGGTGAGTAGAAGTGGTAAGAGGTGAAGTGGAAGGAGAGGCAAGCATAGATGAGGCGTGAAGAATTGGGCATGGATGAGGTGGGAATATATGAGGCAAAAGGAGTAAAAGTAAAATTGAAGCAGGCAGAGTTTAGAAGAGATGACACAAGCATAGGTGAGTTGGGAAGAGGTGGATAGATGTAGACTAGGGTGAGCTGAGCTGATGTGATATGTGAAAAGCTAAGCAGAGGTGAAGTAGGAAGAGGTAAATAGAAGTAGAGGTGAGGCGAGTAGAGGAAGAGCTGAGGTGGCACTGTTTCAGGAATTGGCTCTACACTGTCTCTAGTGGCCAGCCACGTGCACTGTATGCAGGGCAATCTCAACTTCACTTCTATATTTCATAATATTTGTAGAGTGCCAGGGGCCACAACTGAGGGCTCTGAGGGTGCATTGCCATAGACTTCTATTGCCCCTCAAATTGCAGCACATATATGTGAACTGGCCCATTAAAAATAATGGCTACATTGCCCAACGCAGCACAAGGCATAACAAAAATATTTGTGCTCTTACATGTTAGAACATACCCATTTTGATAGTATGTTAAAGTAGACCAAAACCCAGGATTTTCACTATCCCGGGTTTTGGTCAGTCCTCCTGATGCACCCCGCTGTGTGACCCAAACCCCCCCCCCCCCCCCAGAATGCCACGCTAACTCATCTCTCCTCGAGCCCATGGTGCAGGCGCTGCTGCTTGTCCAGTTGGCTTCTCATATTAATATGTGGCTGGAGAAGCTGAATGGAATCCCAAGCCACAGTTATAAGCACCACTTGGCATCACTTCCTCCCTTTGCGCTGCTGTGCGTGGTGGGCGGGGACGTACACAGCTGAGAAGGAAGGCGAGTGTTGCCAGTGAGCGTTCCTCGTTCCTGTGCTCGGGGGGGGGGGGGGGGGGGGGGGGAAGGTGAGTTTACTGAGCTCCCTTGGAGGTTTCATACAGCAGGGCATCCCAGTTTGCCCTGAGGGGGGAAGGAGTAAGCCCTCAAAACTCCAGGGTGGGTTTTGATCCACTTTTAAAAATAAACCAAAAGCCATTTCAACCATCCCTAGAATCTTAAAGACCCAGTAGCCGCTGATTCCCTGTACCCTGGTCATCCAGATTTGGCATGCCCTGCTTCCTGAGACCCCAGCTGCCTGTAGCCTTTCCTCTTCTGCAATCCTACAGTGTGTTTGTGGCCCGGGGTATGCTGCTAAGCAGCGAGCATCTGGTAGGACCTGTGCCTCAGGAGTTGCCGTTGTGTTTGATATCATGGCGTTTCTAAAAGCAAGTCAGGCGTTTCATGGAGCAACGTGTTCCAGCACTGGGGGCAATTAGTCACCCTTTCAGTCACTTGGTTCTGGTCTTACCGCAGCAAAATTAATTGATCTTTTGCAAGGAGTTTTTATGCTGGACACTTTGCTGCCTGTATCGTTTAGTGATCTGTGACGTTGAATAAATCCTTATGTTTTTGTGCCCATCGAAATATTTATGCTACATATTTTTCCTTCTTCCTACATTCTTCTCTCAACAGTTCTGTTTAAAAGCCATTTCCAGTCCCATATTCATAAATCTAGGCAAATTTGATTTCTGGTTGTATTGCAAATCCAGTATTCTAAGTATACAGCACGTCCTGCTCCAGAGAGTAATTCCTTACGTTTGGGTTATACATCCACAAGATGGCACTGGACTGCAGAGACAGCAAAAAAGTGGCTCCTCCCGGCCCCTTATATTCCAGGGACCTCCCACAAAATCCCCAGTTCCTCTCTGCAGTCGGCGCTGCGATGACAAGAAGATGGCTCTCTACTCGCAGGTGAGCGGGTCTATTAGCCTGCGGCCCTGTAGGACTATTCCCACCCGTTCCTCCTTTTCTTGCCTCTCAGCTTTGGCTGCACTGGTCAGGTGACGGTAGGGATCACCGTTTTCAGGTGCTTAAGGAGTGCTGCTCCGCCCGCAATCCCCCTCCAAAGGGTAGGCGGTATAGGCCCATGCTGAGCCTTAAGGGATGCCTCTCCCGAGCTATCGCCCCTCGCCCCCTGTCCATCTCTGGGCTCCTGTTAAGACTGAGGAATTTTTTGACCTGGCCGGCTATACCCCCCTGGAAGAGGGGGAATTGTTTTCTGATTCAGAATCATCTAATGAGCAACCTAAGGGTTATGCTGATTCTGGCTCTGACCCATGGGCTCCAGATGATACTGACAGGCTTTTGGCTCACATTTTTGAAGTACTTTCTATCTCTCCTCCTGCTGCGGCTCTTCAGCAGCAGGGGGAGTTGTTTCACACTGCTAAGCCACGTTTTGAGTTTCCTGAGCAAACTCACTTTAATAATCTCAGGCTCAAAGAGTGGAGCCGCCGGGCAGGCACCCTGGGGTGCCTAAGAGTTGGGATAGGAGGTATCCCTTTCCTGCTGAAGTGGTTAAGCGTTGGTCGTCCCCTCCCGAAGTGCATGCACCAATTCTGGGGTTGTCCAACACTTCTGTCATGCATTCCCCTGACTCTACTACACTGAGGGATGGTGAGGACCGGCGCATTGATCAGCTGGCTTCCCATGCCTTTGCCTGTGTGGGGTCTGTGCTGCGTCTGGTTTGTGCCTATGCCATTACAGCTGTGGCTATTAGGACTCTGCTCAAGAGTATTTTAGATGGGGCTCCTGATGATGCGGCTAGTGAAGAGTATAGAGCCCTTCTGCGTTGTGAGGAATTTGTTGCATATGTCCTCTCTGCCTTGGATGATACAATTAGAATGTGTGGCAGGGCTTCTGCCTTGGCGGTGGCTATACGCCGCTCGGTTTGGCTGCACCAGTGGGCAGCTGACAACGCTGACAAGAAGGCTCTCACTGGGTTCCCCTTTAAAGGACTGCGTCTATTTGGGGATCGCCTGGACCTATTTGCTAAGGGAGGCAGGTTACCCCAGTGCAAGAGACAGTCTCGGCCCTTTCTGGGTTCAGGTTCCTTTCTTCCCTCCTACCGTGGGTTCAGAATGGGAAGGGGAGCTTCATTTGCAGGGCCCGAGGGGAAATTTCTGGGGCAAGGGCAGAGGACGTGGCCGCCCTGGACCCTCCTGGGGTTCCAAGCCTAAGTCTTCCCCCAAGCCCCTCAGGCATGAAGGGGCGCCCTCACCCATCCGGGTGGGGGGACGGCTTCGATTCTTTGCTCACGTCTGGAGGCGTCATGTCTCAGACCGATGGATTCAGGAGGTAGTGTTATAAGATAGAGTTTGCAGCCTGGCTGCCCCCAAGATTCATCAGATCCCGGATGCCTCAAGATCCCCTGTGAGCTCAGGGCCTGTTGCTTGCTGTTCAGAATCTTCTGGAGCTGGGTGTCATCTGCCAAGTGCCCTTAAGGGAAAGGGGCAAGGGCTACTATTCCAACCTTTTCACCGTTCCCAAAAGAGATGGGTCTGTCAGACCCATCCTGGACTTGAAGCTTCTCAACAAGTTTGTCAGATCCAGGAGGTTTCGCATGGAGACTCTGCGCTCAGCTGTAAGTTCACTATGCCCAAGGGACTTCATGACTTCTGTGGACATCAAGGATGCTTACTTCCACATTCCAGTCTTTCCAGGTCATCAGAGATTCCTCAGGTTCGCTCTGGAGGATCAGCATTACCAGTTTGTGGCATTGCTCTTCGGTCTTCGGCTCCCAGGGTATTCACGAAGGTGCTGGCGGGCATTATGGCTCTGCTGAGAGCTCAGGGCATTCGCATTCTTCCCTATTTGGACGACATTCTTATCACTTCTCTGTCCTTCCAACAGGCAGGATACTCAGCGGGTGGTGACCACACTGGAGTCATTCGGCTGGGTGATAAACCACTTCAAATCTTCCCTGTCTCCCTCTTTGGTGAAGCCATTTCTGGGCATGAATCTGGATACAGCTCGGGCCAGGATCTTTCTTCCTCAGCAGAAGGTGGACAGTCTGCAAGTGCAAGCCCAGCTCCTTCTGTCCTGCCCTCCTCCTTCCATCAGGCAGGGAATGCAGCTCGCCTGATGGTGTCCTGCTTCGAGGCGGTTCCTTATGCTCAGTTTCACATGAGGCCTCTTCAACTCCACCTCTTGTCTTTATGGCACAGGGACCCTGTGTCCCTGGATCAGGTTTTGGTTCTGTCCCCCCTAGCCAGGTGGTTCCTCTCGTGGTGGCTGGACTCAAGGAACCTGTTAGTGGGCAGATCCTTTCTGGCCCCTTGCTGGGAGACAGTCACCACAGATGCCAGTCTGACAGGTTGGGGGGCTTCTGGAGATCCCTAACATTCCAGGGGCAGTGGGGCCCTCAGGAGGCCCACACCCCTATCAACATTCTGGAACTGAGGGCGATCAGGTTGCTTCTAGCCCGCTTGACCCCACACCTTCGGGGTCGGAATGAATCTGGACACTGTTCAGGCAAGGGTATTTCTTCCTTAGCAGAAGGTGGACATCTGCTTGCACAAGTTCAGTTTCTCCTAGCTGTCCCCGTTCCTTCACCAAGGCAGGGGATGCAGCTGATGGGCCTGATGGTGACGTGCTTCGCAGCGGCCCCTTGTGCTCAGTCCCCCTTGGGGCTTCTGCAACTTCTCCTATTGTCTGTATGGGACAAGGACCCAGCATCCCTGGACAGGGTCTGGGTGCCTTCCCCCCTGACGAGGAGGCCCCTCTTGTAAGTGGATGGACTCAAGGAATCTATTGGGGGGTGGAACCTTCTTGCTCCTTCCTGGGAGACGGTCACCATGGATGCCAATGCCAGTCTATCAGGTTGGAGAGGTTCTTCTGGAGGTCCCTGCGATTCCAGGGGAGGTGGGGCCCTTAGGAGGCCCATTCACCTAACATTCACATGTCTTGAAGCCGTGGGCGATCAGGATTAGTTCTGATTCATTTTCTACTCATTTCAGGGCCTGCCTGCTCAGGGCGCATGGTCACTCTGATGGCAGTTGCCTACATCAATCTTCAGGGAGGGACCCGGTGCAAGAGGGTCCTCCAGGAAGTGTCTCTGATTCTGATCTGGGTGGAGGCCAATGTTCCTTGCATTTCAGCGGTATACATTCCCGGGGGGGTCCCTCTGCAACAGGGTGTTCCAATCTCTGTATCACCGTTGAAGCCAACCTGATGTGTATCTGTTTGCGTTCCGTCACAATCACAAGCTCCCGGCCTTTGTCTCCCTGTCCCAGGATCCTCTGGCCGTGCCCATGGAGGCCTTAGTAATGTCATGGCAGGACATTCAATTTTCTGTATGCCTTTCTACATTCCCCCTGCTAGGCAGGGTTCTGCGCAAGATTGCTCTGGAAGGGGTGCCAGTGGTTCTGGTGGCCTCAGGTGGCCAAGAAGAGTGTGGTTCGCTGACGTGGTGCAGATGGGAGTAGATCAGTGCCTTCTGCCTGGAGTGCCAGTTCTGCTCACTTAGGACCACTTACGCCATCCCAATTACATACTCGGGCTTTGATGGCCTGACTGCTGAAACCTTCATCTTGATGGAGAAGGATTTGTCTACCTCGTTGGTTGAGTCCATGGTGAAGGCTAGGTAAATGACTTCTTCTTCCATCTGTTATATGTTATGGCGTACCTACATTGACTGAGTCTTGGTCAATTCCCTGTTGGGTGTTCTCAGTCCCCAGGGATCTGGAGTTTTACTGCATGGGTTGGAGTCAGTCTCTAACTCAGTACTTTGAAGGGTCAGGTTTTTACCCTGTCTGTCTTCTTTCAGAAGTTTTTTTGTCCAGCATTCCTTGATTAAGACTGCTTTTAGGGGGTTGCTCATGTGCGTCCCCCACGACAACCTATGGTCCCTGTTTTTGGGATTTGGAATGGGTCTTGCCTGCTTTGCAGGGTGCTCCCTTTGAACCTGTGCGGGTTCCTGCCTTGGCTATTCTTACACTCCAGGCCGTGTTTCTGATAGCTATCACTTCTGTCAGGCGTGTGTCTGAGTTGGTGGTGCTATCAAATCAGCCCCCCTACTTTGAGAGGCACCAGGACAAGGTGTTGTTTCGTTCAATCCAGAATTTCTGCCTAAAGGTAGTGTCTGCCTTTCATTTGCATCAGGATATTGTTGTTAAATTCTTCCGGCTTCTTTTTCACTGCTTTTCAATGCTGGGGATTTGTGGGAGGTCCCCGGGTATTTGAGGGGCCGGGAGGAGCCTGTTTTGCATGTCTCTGCAGTGCAGCGCCATCTGGCGGAGGATAACCCAAGTGTAAGTAATCTATCTGGAGCAGGACGTACTGTATACTCATAATGCCAATTCTACAGGTGAGTATTTCACAGAATTGTATTATCTCCTCTGCTCCCGAGTTTCAACCTCGGCACGACACCTAGTTCGCCTCAATAGCCTATGGCCGCCTGTATATTGCAGTTATGATTAGATGTACCCCATTACAACTGTGGAAGAGGATAACTGAGCCTGCACTCTCTTCCCCCAGAGCTCATTGGACTTGCTCTGCCTACTTTTGAAGGAATTGAGCAGTGGAGATTTTTGAAAAACGTGGACAACAGAGAAACAGAGCCACCCTTGAAAGAACAGACACTGATTAGGGAATATACTCTCATGTAGGGTGTTTAATCCAAATGCGTGCCTGGACAGACCCTTTTTAATGTGTGATATGTTTCTTACAATCTGAAATCCTATTCATCACTTTTTCCTGTCCCATGGCACAGGTACCAGTACCTGGAGGCAGCAGGCAGCTTTGGGGTCGGCATCTCCAGTCAGGCACTATTGTAGCCACCTCTTTGGGGCCTTCCATTCTCTAATGCAACACAAACAGCCTGGTGAGAAAGAGCCCAATTAATGGAACCGTGAATACTGGTTTCTGTCATAAAATGTACACCTGTCAGTTTGTGACAATAAAGCTCAAACGCAGCTCAGTTATGCAGCAGGATAATTATCTCCAGCCCTCAAACAAGACCATCTCTGAATGGCTCAAATGAAACGATATTAGGGGTTTGAAGTTTCCAGGTAAAATGTTGGTTTGAGATACTGTGGCAAGCCCTTAAATACCGGTAAACAGTTCATGATCAAACATTCTAGTGTAGAAAAAATAAAATGACTCTGCAGGGCTGAGTTGGACAGAATTCCTTAATAACATTATAAAATATTTCTCACAAGTTATTTCAAATGTTTGACAGTCATTCGGTTTAGCGTGGTGATTGCTTTTTCTAGCATTCTTTTTCATATGCATCTGTTGTACTGGAGGCAGGCACTACAGGAAGATTCTCCTATCTTCTAAATAGCCCACTAGGTGCAAACCACTCCCAGTTTTATTGGGGTCTCACAAGAGTTGGACACGTGTACTAATCATTTCCTAGGTTGCTTTCACAGACAAGTACTTGGATATATCCCTAGTATCCATGGCCTTCGGAACATGCCCGCTGCAGTATAATCACCTAGCTTGACTAATAAAGATGTTGCATTTTAAAGGTAACTTTCCTCTGGGCCAGCACTTCGACTACAATATTCTAAGCATACAGCACGTCCTGCTCCATCTATAATACTTACACATGGGCTATCCTCCGCCAGAGGGCGCTGTGCACTGCAGACATGCAAAAACAGGCTCCTCCCGGGCCTTCATATACCCAGGGACCTCCCACAAATCCACCAGATTTCTCTGCAGTGCTGAACTGCGAAGACATGAAGTATCACGCTCTCGCAGGCGAGCGGGGCTTTACAGCCCGAGGCCCTGCGGGACTATTTCCACCCGTCCTCTTCAGAAGATTATGCCTCCCAGCCTGGGCTGCATGGGTCAGGTGAAGGTAGGCAGCACCTTGTGTGCTGAACGGAGCCATGCTCCACCGCAATCCCCCACCATAGGGTAGGCGGTTAGGCCAATGGTGAGCCTCTAGTGGATGCCCCTCCCGCATTCTTGCCCGTGCCCCTCACAGATTTAGTCCATGGACGCTGGTCCGCTTCTCCCTCGCTTCCTCCCGTAACTCGGGGGGGGGGGGGGGGGGAAAGAAATGGGGGGGGGGGGTATGTGTGGCAGTCCTAGTGTGAAGTAACACGTTAAGGCCTTTGGTTTTTATTTTTATTGGGTGTCAGTGTCACGCTCCTTGCTATGCAGTTGCGAGCCCTTTGTCTTTTCATTAACAACTGCCTAGACGGCAGCATCATTTCCAGCGTGACAGCATCTTTATGCATGCGCCTTCTATCCAACTGTCCTACTTATTTCTATTGGTTAGAGCTTCGCGCTCTTTGGGGGAGGCGGAGACTCGGCATGACGCGCTCCACGTCACAGCCTGGTCTGGCCCGCCCATCGAGGTTCGCTTGGCGCCATTTTGACAATCTTTGCGCGTGGTGCGGTCCGCCTCCTCCCTTGGTCATGTAAGTGCCCTCTGGGGCGGCATGGTTCTATGTGTATTCAGCTGCGCATGGCACTGACACCACCCCTCTTGTCCCATTATGTCTTTCAGACGCCAGGACTTCGGTGGCTTCTCCCGGCCTAACATATTACAGCGGGTCCACATAGCAAATTCTCCCACTTCCTAGCGGGTCTTGGGGCATCCAGGGTTGGCTATTGCGTAAATCCCTGCGGGCATACTGCTCAGATAATCACCATATGGAGGCATCTCAGAATTATGTACCCGGGGTCCCTCTGGGACATGACCGGCTGTGTGCAGTGTGTGGTCAGCCCCAGGCTGAGGCTGACAAAGCACGGGTCTGCGGACCGTGTGCTGAACAGGCAGGTCTGCCAGTGGCTGCAACTCCCTTCGATACACCCGTCTCCCTGGACCTAAATATCACTCCTGATGAGTCCCACTCGAGCGGGGATGACCTGCAAACCGTGCCGCGCATGCTGCCTACGGTGGAGCAGGTACTCTCTAGATTGGCGGAGTGTATGGGCCCTGGTAAGAAGCGGTTCCTGACGCCTCCTGGCTCTCCGGTTCCTAACGATACCGATGACTCTGCTGATATGCAGGACCTTGATCCTTCTGAGGAAGGTGAGCTATTCTCAGATTCGGGCTCCTCGAACGAGATGCCCGGGTGCTGTGATGATTCTGGGCCTGGTTCTTGGGGCCTGTGTGACACAGATGAAATTCTTATTAAGATCTTTGAGGTTTTGTCAATCTCCCCCCCTGGGGAGACCCCCAAGCCTAAGAAGGAGAGTTTCCATACAGCGCCGCCGCACTTTGAGTTCCTGGAACAGGATCATTTCCAGAATCTTATATCCCAAGAATGGGAATCGCCTTGTAAACTTAAAGGGGTCCCAGGGGTCTGGGAATGGAAGTACCCTTTCCCTCCTGATGTGGTTAATTTTTGGTCAGCACCTCTTGTGGTGCATGCACCGGTTATAGGGGTTACTAACCCCCCTTTCATGACGGCTCCTTTTTACCGTACCCTTCGGGATGCTGAGAACCGGCGCATTGACAGACTGGCTTCCCACGCCTTCTCGTGTGCAGGGACGGCTCTGTGCCCGGTCTGTGCCGCGGTCATCACTGCGGTGGCCGCCAGGACTCTTGTCAGAAAAGTACTAGATCACCGTCCTGAGGACCTCCCTTGGGGGGTGTTTAATGCGCTCAGACTGTGATGCGTTTGTGAAGTTTATCCTCTCAGCACTGGATGACACCATTAAGATGTGTGCTAGAACCTCTGCCCTTGTGGTAGCTATTCGCCGCCTGGTCTGGCTGCGACAGTGGGGTGCTGACGATGCTACGAAAAAGGCTCTCACTTGCCTTCCCTTCAGAGGACGGCGACTATTTGGGGCCCGTTTTGGACCTTTTTGGAAAAAAGGGTAAGGCACCCTTGCGCAGAAGGCCGCTCCGGCCTCCCCGGGGCAGGGTCACCCCTCCACCTCCTGAGGTGTGCTTCCAACTTTTCGGTGTGGATTTCCACCATGGGGTGAGCAGGCAACGCCCTGGGCCCTCTGGCAGGACTAAGTCCAAATCTGCCAAGACCTCCCAAGCATGAAGGGACGCCCTCGCCCTTCTGGGCGAGGGTACTGCTGTAGCAGCTGTCCACCATCTAGGAATGTACCTTCTCCTTCTGGTGGTTCCAGGAGCTAGTTCCCCTGGACACAGGATAGCTTTGCTGGGCGGTCCCTCTCAGTGGTTGTCAGGGTGCTTCTAGCCCCTGGTTTTCCCTCAGGTATTGGTGTAGGCCGTACTGGACCTACAGAGTTTGGGCTTACTTACAGGTGCCCTTAACAGTATGGGGCTTTGGCCTCTATATTAACCTTCCTCCTTCCCTCAACAGTATGAGGCAGTCTGGGCCACGCTGGCCTATGGTAGGCCTGGCAATTCTACTCTCACAGGTAGTCCCTATATGACATCACTGTCTTGGGACACAGGCGCCCTGGGCAAGGGGGGCTTTCGACCTCCTGTGGCGTTCTAGATCTTCTTAGTTCCTCCTGTGTCTGCTGGACACTAAGACCGTTACTAGGCGGTGCAGCAGGACCAACCCTGCAGCTTGAGGCATTGTTGGTGGCCTCTCTTTCGCTCCCAGGCTACTCGCCATGGCGGATTTGCCTGGGGGGGGGGGGGGGGGGGGGACTTCCGCATTAGGACCTACCGGGTCGTCTTTCCTTACTCCCCAGTTTCTACGTCAGGCCGAGAGGATTGGTCGGCCGGCGGTGTCCCCTGGGAGTTACTGGATGGGTGCTCAGTCACCTCAATCCCTCTTGGTCCCTTATCTGCTATCTCCATTCCTTGGATTCGGTTCAGGCTTGAGCCTTCTTCCTTGGCAACAAGCGGACTCCTGGTTACGGGGGCTCTGTCCCCCTTTGCTGACTTCTTACTTTCACCAGGCAGGATTGCAGCTGGTGGGCCCGTTCGTGGCGTATCAGATGATGTCCCTTATATACCGAGCCCTGGGGCTCTTCGGCACAGTAGGTTATTGATCCTACATGGGGTTCCAGCACCCCTGGGGCTTGATCTGTGCTCATTCCCCCCTCGGTAAGGTGGTTCCTCCTGAGCTGATCATGTTCAAGGACCCTGTCAGGGGGCACCACCTTCCTTGCTTGCATCTTCCTGAGAATGGTCACCTTGGGTACCAAGTCTCGCAGGTAGGCGGGGGGAGGGACTTTCTTCCAATGCCCCCGGGGTTCCTAGGTAGTGTTCCTTAGAGGGTCCATCTTACCTACTGGTTGTTGCAACAGTGAGCCTTCCGTTGACTTTACGGCTGGTCTTCTCCCCCTTTAGGACCTGTCTATTTGGGGACTCTTGGTCTGTGGGAAGACGAGGGTCTGTTTTATTATTGGTTTGGAGCTTGAAGCAGGATGATCCCTCTGGAGGGTACCTGATCTGGGCGGGGGTCTGCGCCCCCTGCTCCTCAGCAATATTCGCTCCAATAGATGCCTTTCAGTGGCAGGTTCTGCTATCCTGGTGGCGCTCTGAGAGCCGACTAGGGTGGCTCTGTTGGGTCTCGTTTATACCACAGGGGCTCCGCTCTTGTTTTTACTATCCCAGAATATTCTGACTCTGGTCATGGGGGATTAGTAGAATTATGCATAGGCTTTCTATTTTATATGCCTTCTCTTCGTTCACCCTACTACGTGGGGTTCTGTGCACAGTTGTGCTGAGAGAGAGACCCGTGAGATTGAGGGTCTGGTGGCCTTGTGAACTGTGGTTCGCAGATGCTTCTGCTAAGGTCTGCTAACCTGTACGCTCTCTCAGGAGTGCGGTTCTGCCCTTGTCAGGCCCCTTCTTTCGTCGTCTCAATCTACAGACTCTTGTCTGGGGCTTGACAACTGATCCATTCACCCCTTGGAGACGGGCTTATCTTCTGGGTGACTTGGTATATGGGGGGGCTTAGGAGCAAGCTTCCTTGGCTTCCTCTGTCTATTGTGGATCATGGTGTGTCCATACTGATTGGCATGAGTTTTGGTCTCTTACCTGTTGGACGTTCTTGTTCCTAGTTCTAGAGTCTTTACAGCATAGGTTGGGGTTGGCTCCCAATCTAGGTACTCTGTAGGTCCAGGTCCTGTCCTGGATGTCTTCCTGTAGGAGTCTGGTTCTGTCTTCCTTGTGAGGCATTCTCTTGGGGTTTGCTCATGGGCATCTCCCAAGTAGTTCTGTGGTTCCTGTTGGGATCCATTTTCATTCTGTTTGCCCTGCGGATTTTTCCCTTGGGACTTCTGCTGGATGCTGTCTGAGCTGCTTCGTAGTCCAAGTCGCTTCTCTGGGGGCTCCTGCCTCAGTCAGACGTGTGCCTGAGAAGGTGGATCTGATTACTTAGCCTTGGCTCGATGTGTGTGTATGTGTGTGTATATATGTATATATATATATATATATATATATATATATATATATATTATATAAAATTTTTTTTTTCTATATGCACACCATGCCGTGGTGGTATTCCGTCTTACGCCGGACCTCCTGTCCAAGTGGTGTTTTATGATCATTGTGTTAGTCCGTTTAGTCTATCTACGGACCTTATTCTTAATAATGCTACCATGAAGGGTCTACATTCCCTCAACAGGTGTTGCAATTTTTCCCTGAGGGTTTCTTGTCCCTTAGGGGGACTGATGCCCTTGAAGTCTGCGGGCGCCCCCTTTATATATGCGCCTGATATCGCTTGCTTCCAGGGCCACTGCGCCCTTTGGATTGATCCTACTTGGATACCTTCTGGTCCTGAGTAAAGCTTTCGGCTTCTTGCTAATGAAGTGGGCAGTATTCCCGCCTTTTGACGGGTGACCAGTTCTCATTCCCCTTAGGGAGAGTTTTTAGTTTTCCACGAGGCTTCTGTTGCCTGTGGGCTGGTTGGGCCGTTACACTGGCCTTTTCCTTTAAGGGGGAAGAATCTCCCTTTCTCATTTTATTCCGTTATATTGGTGTTTGGGTACCTTTGGTCCTTCAGCACCAGGTTTTCTGTTGAATAGGTTGCTAGACCGCTGCTCTTCTCTGTTCATACCTTTTCAAAGGTTTTGTTATGAGATTGACGTTAGAGCCCCTGCTCATGTCGTACCTGGTTGCAAAGTTTTGCAGGTGACAGCGCCTTTACTGTCTGCTGTGCCTTTGTTTTTTGGGGATCCCACCCTACTTTATGGACACAGCTATTGGATGTCCCATGTGTAAGTATTATAGATGGAGCAGGACGTGCTGTATGCTTAGAATAATACAATTCTGTGAAATACTCACCTGTAGAATTGATATTATACGCATACAGCACGTCCTGCTCCACCCCACCCTGGTTTACATTTTTCTGGATCCCCTGTATGGTGATTGTTATCATTACTATTGTTACCAGTTGGTGGTTGGTTTCTCTGTTTTTGCATGTCTGCAGTGCACAGCGCCCTCTGGCGGAGGATAGCCCATGTGTAAGTATTATAGATGGAGCAGGATGTGCTGTATGCGTATACCAATTCTACAGGTGAGTATTTCACAGAATTGTATTTTTTCACATTTATTTACACTCTCATAACTAAAGGAGCACACCACTTTAGGGAGAGGCAATTTTTAGTTTTACATGAACAGTCTAGGATAAAATGATAAAAAAGCCTATACTCTCCTTTTGTCACTCACCGCTCCTCTGTACGGGTTTGGTGTGCAAGTGCAGCTCCTCCATCCAGTCTTCGCATCTGCATACTTTGCCAAGGGTGGGAATCTAGCAATTTCCATCTCCCAGCACTCAGGCTTTTCTTGTTGGCATTCTGGGGGTCTTGTTTCCACACCACATGCGCCAGCATTGAAATGGAGGAGACATGCCAAGTGGGTTTTGCAAAAAGGGAGCAGGCGGTTGTCTTTAACCCTAGGTTGCTTCTAACCCTAGGTTGCTTCTAACCTTAGGTTGCTTCTAACCTTAGGTTGCTTCTAACCCTAGGTTGCTTCTAACCCTAGGTTGCTTCTAACCCTAGGTTGCTTCTAACCCTAGGTTGCTTCTAACCTTAGGTTGCTTCTAACCTTAGGTTGCTTCTAACCTTAGGTTGCTTCTAACCCTAGGTTACCTCTAACCCGGGACTGTCTCTAACCCGGGACTGTCTCTAACCCGGGACTGTCTCTAACCCGGGACTGTCTCTAACCCGGGACTGTCTCTAACCCGGGACTGTCTCTAACCCGGGACTGTCTCTAACCCGGGACTGTCTCTAACCCGGGACTGTCTCTAACCCGGGACTGTCTCTAACCCGGGACTGTCTCTAACCCGGGACTGTCTCTAACCCGGGACTGTCTCTAGCCCTGGGTTGCCTCTAGCCCTGGGTTGCCTCTAGCCCTGGGTTGCCTCTAGCCCTGGGTTGTCTCTAGCCCTGGGTTGTCTCTAGCCCTGGGTTGTCTCTAGCCCTGGGCTAGTCCTTATTTTTACCCGAACAGCTTTGGGGTTAAGTTATTCATTCAGGATCAAGGGGTTCCCCTTTGAGCTTTTTTTCCAGATCCAGTATTCTGAGATTGGAGATTTAGCTTTTTTTAGTTCTCATCTGATTTTCCTAGATGCTAGGAATGTTCCTTCTCTCGGTTCTGAGGAGGAAGCTTCAATATGATATTCTTATACATATTTGGGAAATACCCTTTTAGGGAGACCCAACTGTGGGTTCATGGACGGTGTAACTCTGAGTAAGGACAAAGAGTGTCTAGTCGACTTTTACAGGATTTGGATTTTCTAGTTTATATCAGGCCTTATGGTATCACATCTCATTTGACGAGGTGATGCTACATTTTGGGCTGAGCAGGCGAGCTCTTGCAGTCGCTTGATCCTAGCAGTGTTATTTTGCTGGACGCTATGGGTTGGATCTTCTGTCCTAGAAGGATCAGTCTTGTGGCAGAGGTATCCTCCATTCTGTTCTTCCCACCCAACGAGGTAGTACTCGCCTATCTCTCAGGTATGCTGCCCGAAGGATGTTTTAAGAAAACTTAAGTTGGGTACCTGGTAACTTTTTTTTCTAAACTTCCGTAAGGGCAGCATACGCCGGCTTCCCTCCCTTATTGTTTTCTTTTGAGTTGGTTTATGTATGGATTATAGATTGGAGTTGTGGGTCTGTTTCTTTTTTCTTTCAGATCTCTACAACAACTCTAAAACATTTTTTTATTTATTTATTTTTTTACTTAATAATATTGTAAAAAACAGAATAAAATTTACAAACAAGACATTTCATGTTAAAGCCTAAACTCTGCTGCAAAATATATATATATCATTTTCCTGAAAATTCCAGCAAAAATGTCGCAAAACATGGTGCAAAATGGGGAAAAATGACCTGTCAACAGAGGGTGACAAAATCTTAAGTAGGCTGGCAATTAAAAGGGTTAATAGTACCTCTACATGTTGGGTATTGTTCTGTTCGGGGGACCTTGCCCTTTCAGACTTGGCTTGTTTTTTCTTGTTTGCATATTTATATTTTAGGAAAAGGTGTTTTTTATTCAGCTTTTTTATACATTTTTTAGGGAAACCCTGCGCAACCAAAGAATTCTTTGAGGCATCAATTCCAGAAAGATGAGCCCACTATAACAAGCTGGGTACGCTTAGAAAGCTTAACATGTGTACTTTCAGGGAATATATGGTTTATGGGGGATATTCCAAATGTAAAGGGTTGTTTTGGTTGAAAAATCGCAAGGTGCGCACTTTGTCTGCAGAGCTGAAATTTTCAAGTAAAATTACCGTTACGCACATGCTTTACTTTGGGGTGTTTGGCAACTCTTCCCTTGACAGTAACTATACATGTTGGGTGTTGTTCGGTTCGGGGGATGTTGCTTTTTCAGATTATACTTGTTTTTTCTTGTTTGTATATAGTTTTTTTAGGAAAATGTGGCTTTGATTCTGCTTTTTTATCCTTTTTTTAGGGAAACTCTTTGCAACCAAAGAATACATTGAGGGATTACTTCCAGAAAACTCTGGCCACATCATCAAGCCTGGTACACCTAGAAAGCTTGAGGTGTGTACTTCCAGAGAATATATAGTTTGTGGGGGGTATTTCAAATGTAAAGGGTTGTTTTTCTGGAAAAACTGCAAGGTGCGCATAGCGCATATCACAGTTGTATTTTTTCTGAAAATCCCCTAAAGCTCTGTTTCAGTTTGGGGGAGTCTCCTGGGCTGGAAAGGATGTCTACCAATACATATGTGGTACTGCTGTAACCGGGAGAAATTGGGATTTCACACGCAATAAGATTTTATTGACAAACTTACATTTTTTTATTACAGAAAAACACTACAAATTGTAAAAAATAGATTTTTTTTTTTATTTTTTTGCACATATTTCACCCAAAAATATTGAGAATACACCTAAAAATGACAAACAAGACATTTCATGTTAAAGCTCAGACTATGCTGAAAAAAACAATATATCATTTTCCTGGGAAATCCCTGGAAATCCCTTCTAAAATCACATTTGAACATGGGGAGTGCAAAATAGTGCAAAATGGTCTGGCAACAAAGGGTGACAAAAACTCCGGGTAGGCTGGCACTTAAAGGGTTAAAGACACACCTTTTTACACAAAACTACCAAAGAGGCACAATTGTTTTTCTATTGACACGCAGGAATAATGACCACGACGTAAAATTGTGAGCTGTGGTATAAGGATCAGAGGAATTATGATAATTAATGGTTGGTTCTGAGTATCAAAATATATATTTTCTATTGGTTTACCTTAATTTGTTTCTCAAAAATAATGTTTTGCTTTTTCCTTAAGGCCCTGGCCTTCTTCAAAAACCACACGAAGGCCCTGGAGAAATGGGAAAACCAGTCGTCCTTCCTAAAGAAGATCAAGAGAAGATGAAGGAAATGTTTAAAATCAATCAATTCAATTTAATGGCCAGTGAGATGATAGCACTCAACAGATCTTTACCTGATGTCCGACTTGAAGGGTGAGTGACTTGCATTGTTTGTGTTCAAAAGCTGTGTGTAATTGAAGAGGAAGCTACTCTGTGAAAGTGGTCTGACAAATGTTTGTTAGCAATAAAATTGTTATGCTAAGGGACATTAGACAGTATGTCTTTAAACTTGCTTACAGTTCCTTCTCCATAAAAAGTGCATTAGATAAGCTGTCATGATTTAAGAGACAAACTAATGATGTGCTTTCAGAATCTATATTGCTAAGTGTTTGCTCACCAACTAAAGCTGACAGTCACATAACTAATACACCATGGGCCCCCTGTAGGAAAGGTAGAGAGGGTGAAAGCCTTTTAAAAAAAAAAAAAAAAAAAAACGGTTTGGCTTATTGGCCACAATACATTTAATAGGGACCAGAATGTTAGTGTTTACTGGTAACATATGAAGGAGGCATAATGATGTTCAATTTAATGAGAAATTTGCTAATCATGAATAATCATGGGTATAGCTTTGAAGGTAGATCTGGGATAAATGGAGCGATGAGGGGATATTGAGTCTGTACATGTCTTTCGGGTCTCTAGGGATGACCGTTATTTCCTTCACTTTCAATATTTTAAATTGAGTAGTCAAAACAAAGGTACTTACAATGCAAGCTGGCAGTCCATAATTAACCACAGGGGAACACACGTCACCGTTGGCATATATATATATATATATATATATATATATATATTGCACGCATTAAAGCCATAAGAAAGTAGAATAAATAAGAATCAGATAAAGGGATTAAAAATAGTCAACATATGACCTATATAAAGGGTGCTGGGGTGAAATGAGAACACCAGAGGGAGTTTTCACTCTTTGGACCCAAGCCCTTTCTACTTTCCCCATGATATTGCCTCTCCCAACCATCCCTCTATTAACTTTTTTTTTCAGTGTCCAACACGCAGATGGACGCTCACAGATGATCCTTTCTTTTCCACACTTTTCTTTAGTTCAATTGAGAGCTCTGAGGTGATTAGGTATGAGAATGACCATTTTCAACTGTGGCCACTGGGCATAGAGTAAGTGATCTTTGCCAGGTCCTGCTATGGGGTGGGGATCCTATTACCACCTGCAATTTCTTGTGGTAAGAAGATGCACCTTTTCCTTGTTTACCTCCATGTGTACCTTTTTGTGAAGCCTTTTTGATACAGACAGGTGATTGCAGGGAAGCAGGTTCCTAACCACTGTTCCTATATTCCAAGTATGTCACACACCCCGCTTCCAATATTCATGACATATGGGTTATAACCAGTAGAGGGCGAACTTCTGCAGAGATGACAGGAAAAAAGAAGCTCCTCCCGGTCCATAAATACCTGGGACCTCCCACACATTACCCAGTTTTCGTCTCTGCAGACAGCGAGCAAGTCAGAAGATGGCTGCGTCTCTTCCTTGCAGGTAAGCCGGGTTTACACACGGCCATTTTGTCTCCATTTCTGTCCGGACCTTGTTTGTTTTAGTCCCCATGCCTCCCAGCCTTGGCTGTAGGTCCGGGCGACGGTAGACTACACCTTTAGAGGTGTATTAGGGAGCCATGCTCCCCCGTGAGACCCTATATTTAGGGGTAGGCGGCATTCAGGTTGGTGATCCTGGTTTGGGATGCCCTGTCCCTGATATCCCGTTACACCGGGATTCTCCCCCCCCCTTCCGGGTCTCCCTGTTCCCCTCTGTGCTGGGGGGGGGGGGGAGGGGGCCTTCCTTCTATCCTTAATTTCCTTTATTATTTTCCTTTATTATTGGTATGCCAGTGTGTGTGTGTGTTTTCACGGTGCCTCACTCGTCGCTTGTGGTGAGTGGGCTGCTTGCCGCATGTGGAGGCCTTCTTGGGGGAACTTCTTCCCCTCATGTTGCTCGGATAGGGGGCGGGCCGGGCGCTCGGCACGCTCGCCGCGGTCTGCCCCCCCTCTGTCTTAGGCGCTGTTGCGGAGCCCAGCTATTTGCTGGGATCCGTGTCTTGCTGAAGGGAAGGGGCGGGGCCATGCACGGCGCACGATCCACGCTGGCCCGTCCTTCCTCTCTTTGTAAGAGGATTCCTGCTACCGGTTGGATATCGAAGATATATGTGCAAGCTGAAACATGACTTGTATTCTTAGTATACAGTACGTCCTGCTCCAAATCTAATACTTACAGCTGGGATATACTCCGCCAGATGGCGCTGGACTGCAGAGACATCGAAAATAGGCTCCTCCTGGCCCCTCAAATACCCGGGGACCTCCCACAAATCACCAGAATTTCTCTGCAGCCTGGCTGCGAAGGACGAGAAATGGCTCTCTACTCGCAGGTGAGCGGGGCTATTAGCCCGCGGCCCTGTAGGACTATTCCCACCCGTTCCAATAATAATATGCCTCCCAGCCTTGGCTGCGCTGGTCGGGTGAAGGTAGGCACCACCGCTGTTAGGTGCTTAGGAGCGCTGCTCCACCGCAATCCACCACCAAAGGGTAGGCGGTTCAGGCTTATGGTGAGCCTCTATGGGATGCCCCTCCCGCACTAGTGCCCCTTTGCCCCTGTCCATCGGTGGGCCCTGTTTAAGTGGCCGCTGCCCTCCCTCATCCTCCTTGTAGTCTTCGGGGGAAAAGAGGGGGGGACTGCAGAGTAGCTCTTTTCTGATTCAGGCTCATCTGACGAGAGACCAAGGGGTCATGACGATTCTGGCTCTGACCCCTGGACCCCGGATGACACTGACAGATTATTGACCCAGATTTTTGAGGCTCTGTCCCCCCCCGTTGCGGCTCCCAGGCAAAGAGGGAGCTTTCCATACAGCAAAATCACGTTTGGAATTTCCCGAACAGGCACATTTCCATAACCTGGTGCTCAAGGAATGGGAGCACCCCAGTAAACTTCCCGCGGTTCCAAAGAATTGGGATAGGAAGTATCCCTTTCCTGCTGAGGTGGTTAAATGTTGGTCATCCCCCCCCCCCCCCGGGGTGGATGCCCCGATCCTAGGGCTATCTGACACCTCTGTCATGCATTCCCCTGACTCTACTACCCTGCGGGATGCTGAGGACCGGCGCATTGACCAGCTGCCATCCCACGCCTTTGCATGTGCGGGGACGGCGCTGCGCCTGGTCTGTGCCTCTGCCATTACTGCTGTGGCCACTAGAAGCCTTATCAGAAATATGCTTGATAGTGCCCCTGATGATTTGCCTTGTGAGGTGTTTAATGCACTCTCCAGTTGTGATGTTGTTGTAAATTTTGTCCTCTCAGCATTGGATGACACCATCAGAATGTATGCCAGAACTTCTGCCCTTGTGTAGGCTATACGCCGCTCGGTTTGGCTGCGCCAGTGGGCTGTTGACAACGCTGCCAAGAAGGCCCTCACTGGGTTTCCCTTTAAAGGACTGCGCCTGTTTGGGGCAGATTACCCCAGCGCAGGCGGCAATCTCGGCCCTTTTGGGGTCAGGGTTCCTTCTCCTCGCCTTACCGTGGTGCAAGACCGGGAAGGGGGGTTTCCTTTCCTGGGGCCCGGGGAGATTTCTGGGGTAGAGGCAGAGGATGTGGACATCCTGACTCCTCCTGGGGTCCCAAAGCAAAATCCTCTCCCAAGCCCCCTCAGGCAGGTGGGGGGACTGCTGCAGCACTTTGCTCACGTCTGGAGGCTTCATGTCTCAGACTGGTGGATTCAGGAGGTAGTGTCCTCCGGATACAAGTTAGAGTTTGCTGCCGATCCCCCTCCAAGATTCATCAGATCCCGGATTCCTCAGGACCCTGTGTCAGCTAAGGAGCTAGTGCAAGCAGCGCAAGGCCTCCTGGAGCTGGGGGTCATCTGCCAGGTCCCCTTAAGAGAAAAAGGCAAGGGCTTTTATTCCAACCTATTCACAGTACCCAAAAATGTTGGTTCAGTCAGGCCCATCCTGGACTTGAAGATCCTCAACAAGTTTGTCAGGGGCAGGCGCTTTCGCATGGAAACTCTGCGCTCTGCTATCAGTTCCCTGTGCCAAGGGGATTTCATGACTTCTGTGGACATCAAAGATGCTTATCTTCATATTCCTGTGTTCCCAGGTCATCAAAGGTTCCTCAGGTTCGCTCTGATGGATCAACACTACCAGTTTGTGGCCTTGCCCTTCGGCCTCACTTCAGCTCCCAGGGTGTTCACCAAGGTGCTGGCTGGCGTGATGTCTCTGCTCAGATGTCAGGGCGTCCACGTGCTTCCCTATCTGAACGACATTTTCATCACTTCCCAGTCTCTACATCAGGCAGAGTTGGATACTCAGCTGGTGGTGTCCACTCTGGAGTCATTTGGATGGGTGATCAACCACCCCAAGTCCTCACTGTCCCCTTCCTTGGTAATTCCATTCCTAGGAATGAATCTGGATACAGTTCAGGCAAGGATCTTCCTTCCTCAACAGAAGGTGGACAGTGTGATTGCACAGGCTCAGTCCCTCCTAGCTTGTCCCCATCCCTCCATCAGGCAGGAGATGCAGCTGGGGCCTGATGGTGGCATGCTTCGAAGCGGTCCCTTATGCTCAGTTCCACTTGAGGCCCCTGCAACTTCACCTATTGTCAGTATGGGACAAGGACCCAGTGTCCCAGGACAGGGTCTGTGTGCTCCCCCCCCCCCCCCCTGGTCAGGAGGTCCCTCTTGTGGTGGATGGACTCAAGGAACCTGTTGGGGGGCAGATCCTTTCTTGCCCCTTCCTGGGAGACGGTCACCAGGGATGCCAGTCTGTCAGGTTGGGGGTGTTTCTGGAAGTCCCTGCGGTTCCAGAGGAGGTGGGGCCCTCAGGAGGCCCACTCACCTATCAATGTCTTGGAACTGCGGGCGATCAGGCTAGTTCTGGCTCACTTGACTACTCGCCTTCGGGGCCTGCCTGTTCAGGTGCGCTCGGACAACCAGACGGCAGTCGCCTACATCAATCATCAGGGAGGGACCCGGAGCAAGGGGGCCCTCCAGGAAGCATCTCTGATCCTGACTTGGGTGGAGGCCAATGCCCCCTGCATATCAGCTGTGTACATCCCGGGGGTGGAAAATCACCTGGCGGACTCTCTGAGCAGGGGGACCTCTCGCCAGGGAGAATGGTCCCTATGCAGCAGGGTGTTTCAATCTCTGTGTCTCCGTTGGGGCCAACCAGATGTGGATCTGTTTGCGTCCCGCCACAATCACAAGCTCCCAGCCTTTGTCTCTCTGTCCGAGGATCCTCTGGCCTTGACCTCGGATGCGCTAGCAATGTCATGGCAGTACTTTCAGTTCCTGTATGTCTTCCCTCCAATCCCCCTGCTGGGCAGGGTTCTGCGCAAGATTGCTCTGGAAAGGGTGCCAGCAATTCTGGTGGCCCCCAGGTGGCCAAGAAGAGTGTGGTTCGCAGACGTGGTACAGCTGGCGGTAAATCAGTACGCTCTGCCCTTGGTGCCAGATCTGCTCACTCAGGGCTCACTACGCCATCCCAATTTACAAACTCTGGCTTTGACGGC
Organism: Gastrophryne carolinensis; assembly: GCA_027917425.1. Lineage (NCBI taxonomy): Eukaryota > Metazoa > Chordata > Amphibia > Anura > Microhylidae > Gastrophryne > Gastrophryne carolinensis. The sequence continues at coordinate 221,747,788 of CM051239.1, read as the reverse complement.
TTGGCTGCTGAAACCTCCATCTTGATGGTGAAGGGGCTGTCTTCCTCGGTTGTGGATACTTTGATTAAAGCTACGAAGAGGTCTTCCTCTTCCATTTATTACAGGGTTTGGCGTGCCTACATTGACTGGTCTGAGTCTAAGTCTCTTCCCTGTCGTGTGTTCTCTATTCCTAGGATTCTGGAGTTCCTGCAGCATGGGTTGGAGATGGGGCTCCAACTCAGTACTCTGAAGCGTCAGGTTTTTGCCCTGGCTATTTTCTTCCAGAAGTCCTTTGCTCAGCACCCTCTGATCAGGACTTTTTTCCAGGGGGTCACTCATGTGCGCCCCCCACGTAAGCCTATGGTGCCTCTTTGGGATCTGAACTTGGTTCTGTCAGCCTTGCAGGGTGCTCCATTTGAACCTGTGCAGGATGCTGCCTTGGCCATTCTTACGCTCAAGGTTGTATTTCTGGTGGCTATCACTTCTGTCAGGGCATTCAGCCCCCCTACTATGAGACACCAGGACAAGGTGGTGTTTCGTTTCAAACCTGACTTTCTGCCTAAGGTAGTGTCTGCTTTTCATTTGAATCAGGATATTGTTCTTCCTTCTTTGTGCCCTAATCCTAGCAATGCTAAGGAGAGGGTTTTGCACTCTTTGGATGTGGTTAGGTGTCTGAAGTACTATCTGGTGGCTACTGCACCTTTTGTGGTCCCTTCTGGTCCTAGGAAGGGTTTGGCTCCTGCCAAGTCTATTATCAGCAAGTGGATTTGTCAGGCTGTGATTCAGGCCTACTCTGCTAAGGGGAAGAATCCTCCCTTCCACCTTACTGCTCATTCCACTCGTGCTATTGGTGCCTCTGGGGCTTTTCAGCACCAGGCTTCAGTTGAACAAGTTTGCAAGGCCGCTACTTGGTCTTCTGTTCATACCTTTTCAAAGTTTTACAAGGTTGATGTTAGGGCCTCAGCTGATGCTGCTTTTGGCCGAAAGGTTCTGCAGGCGGCAGTGGTTTGAGTTGGTACATTTTGTCTGCTGCTGATTTTTCTTGGGGATACCACCCTACTTATGGACACTGCTATTGGATGTCCCAACTGTAAGTATTAGATTTGGAGCAGGACGTACTGTATACTAAGAATAATACAATTCTGTGATTACTCACCTGTAGAATTGGTATTATGAGTATACAGTATGTCCTGCTCCAACCCACCCTTGGTTGCATTATCTTGGATCCCCTGTATGGTGACTGTTATCCTTGTTATAGTTGATAATTTGGATTGTTTAATTCTCCCGGCTTCTCATTAACTGCTTTTCAATTTGTGGGAGGTCCCCGGGTATTTCAGGGGCCGGGAGGAGCCTATTTTCGATGTCTCTGCAGTCCAGCGCCATCTGGCGGAGTATATCCCAACTGTAAGTATTTGGAGCATGACGTACTGTATACTCATAATACCGATTCTACAGGTGAGTAATCACAGAATTGTATTTTTTGGTTGTCTGAGAATTTCCTGTCCATTTTCCTCTCCCACCCCTCCACGAACGGAGGCATGCAGGAATCCATTGGGCCCACCAGCAGCGCGTAAGCGCTAGACAGGGTACCCCTGATGTGCCCTACACCTGTACAAATTTTTTCGAGGGAGGTCAGGGGGTCTGGACGCCTCATCCCAATGGGTCATGGCTTTTTGAAGATCCCTCCATCTATCAAGGGGCTGTAAGGATAACTGCATCACTAAATCCTCCACCTCTTGCCACCCACCCCATCATGCATATGCAACAATCTGAAGCACTTAATTTTGCCCATGAGCGAAAGGGTGTATCTGTTAGACTCACCGGGAACTCCGGATGGCCTATAACAGGAGTCATGGGAGAGGTGAGATGTCCATTTTCGGAAATAATTTTGGCACAATTCTCCTAGTGGAGTCGAAAAATGGTCTAGGGATACAGCTTGTTTGATATGGGTCCATTGTTTTAGGTTCGAATGCCTGCACCAATCCACTACGCGGACCAGATGTGTTGCCGTTTGGTATAATTTCCAGTTTGGGAGCCCCAAGCCCCTGGACCTCTTAGGGAGAGATAGGAGGGATGTCGCTACTCGGTGTGCCTTCCCCGCCCAAACAAACCTGGAACAAATTCCTGTAAGCCACTTGAAAAACGTGTGAGGGACCTCCAGCTTGAAGGAAGTATAGTACTCTAGGTAAGATATTCATCTTAATAATGTTTGCTCTGCCGAACCAGGTGAAAGTACCCCTGGTCCATTTTTGTAGGTCATCCTCCACCCTTCTTAGCAGTGGTGGGAAGTTGAGGCTGTAGATTATTTGGGGGCATGCCGGAATTTGCGTTCCCAAGTACGTTAGCGCTTCTTTCTCCCCATTTGAATGAAAAGTTCTCTGAAATTTGTTGGAGTCTTTTCAGGGGGAGGTTAATGTTGAGAGCTGTCTAGCAATACTGGGAGCGTTGTTTCGGGCTTAGTCAGGAAGAAGATTATATCGCCTGCGTAGTCCGCAACCTTGTGTTTCACCTTCCCACCTTCCCAGCCACCACCCCTGAAATATCCGGATTCCTACATTGCGCAGGAAAGGCTCCAGGGTGAGAATAAAGATCAGAGGGGACAGCAGGCAGCCCTGCCTTGTACTGTTAGATAAGCTGAATGCCCTGGAGGAGAGCCCATTCACCACAACGGACTGGGGCATGAGTAGGATGCCATGGTCCACCAGATCAGAAGTCCCAGCTAACCCTGTCGAATGCCTTCTCGGCGTCGGTCGATAGTAGAAGCAAAGCTGTGCTCCTTGTGTGTATCTGCTGGATCAGGTTGATGGCTCTCGTGGTATTGTCCCTGCCCTCCCTTGATGGAAGAAAACCCACCTGATCCCAGTGGACAAGACGGGATATAGGGAGCTAGTCTATCCGCCAATATTTTATTGCGTCACATATTTTATAAGTCACAATTCAGCAAAGAAATGGGCCTATAGCTTCCGCACTATGTTGGGTCTTTGCCCTCCTTCGGGATAACAACTATATTTGCCCTGAGTGTGTCTCTCGGCGGGGGTGCGCCATCTTTAAGGGAACTGAAGGACGATATGAACTGGGGACCCAGGGTCCCTGCAAATTCCTTGTAGTAGCTCAGGCTAAAACCATCTGGGCCCAGTGCTTTTCCCACTTTTGTATTTTTGTTAGCCCTCAGGAGTTCATCCACCTCGATTTCCCTCTGAAGTGCACTTATCACCTCCTGTTTAAGCCTTGGGAGTCCCGAGCCACGGATATACGCCACCGGTATTCTGGTGGGTGGCAGACCTATTTTGGGGTAAGTTGTAAAGATTCTTGTAGTAATCCCTAAATGCATTCACTATGTCCGCTGCCAGGTAGCTCCTCTTGCCGTACTAGTGGAATATATGTCCTGCTGCGCTGGGCTTTACGGGACCTAGCCTGGGCTCTTCCGCGCTTATTGCCGTACTCATAAAAGAATCTGCAACATCTAACGGCCATACCCCTAGCTTCATTAGTGCAGATGTCTCGGAGGGCTTCCCGAAGGCTCTGGAGCTTAGCTCCCGCCTCCCCAGACAATATCTGCTTGTGTTGGGTTTCCACTTTAATTATTTCCTGGGTTAGTTTCTCAATTTGATCCTCTCTTTTTCTTTTTAAACAAGCCCTATGCTTTATTAAAATACCTCTAATCATACACTTAATGGGCTTCCCACAGAGACATCTGTGAAACCTCTGTGTCATTCGTTGCAAAGAATTCCGTGATGGCTTTTTGAATGTCTTCTCTAACCAATGGGACCTGCAGTAGTGAGTCATTAAGCTTCCATTGACCCCTAAGGGGGGGGTATCTGGGATGGAGATGGTAAGGGAGATCAGGGCGTGGTCCGAAAGGGTTATGTGGCCTATATCCATGTTCACTATTAAGTGTAAAAACCTATGCGGGACAAGGAACCAATCAATAGGTGAGTATGACTTGTGCGGCAGGGAGTAGAACGTATAGTCCCTCCCCCTAGCATTGATAACCCGCCAAGCATCCAAAAGTTGATTGTTAAAGAAGAGCTTCTATTCCTAGTATGTCACACACCCCACTTCCAAATATTCATGACACTTGGGAACCCGGCCTGTAGAGGGCGATCTTGCAGAGATGACATGGAAAAAGGAGCCCCTCCTGGTCCATAAGTACTGGGTTCCTCGCACTATTCCTCAGTCTTTTCGTCTCTGCAGTCGGCGAAGCATTCAGAAGATGACTCTCCTTCAAGCTGCAGGTAGCCGAGTTTGCTCCCGGCCCCTTTTTTTCTCTATTTCTGTTCGGTACTCTTTAGACCTGTTTGGTTATATTGTATGCCTCCCAGCCCTGGCTGTATGGTTCAGGCAAAGGTAGATACATACATCTTCTGGTGTATACAGGAGTTTTACTCCTCCGTGAGACCCAAATGTGGGTAGGCGGTTTCCAGGTTGGTGTTCTTGGCATGGGATGCCCCTGTCCCTTTATAATCCCCTTGTGCCTTATGGGTGCATTTCTATCCTCTCCCCTTTAGTTCTCCTTTACCCTGCTGGGGTAAAAAGGAGGGGGGGCATTATCCGGGCTTATTTGTCACCATGCAGACAAATAATGAAAAAAAAAGATATATAAAAGAATCTTTATTGCATATATATTATTATGTATGTTTACTATACTATTTAATAGGATGTTTTATTTAGATTTTCCTATTTCTGTCTAGGCAGCATCCTTTGCTTACCTTTTAAAGCTCTTTGTTTCTGCTATGTTCAGATTTGAATTTCCCATTTTCCATTCTTGGTCATGTGATTCTGGGGATGGGCGGGGCTTAGGCAGACGGCATCATTTCATTCTCAGAGCACCCTAGTGTGTTCTCTTTGTCTGCCTGGCTCCTGCTGCTTCCCTATGGTCTTCCCTCATTGTGCTTGCTTTGGCAGCACATATACTAAAATTGGAACAATACAGAGAAGATTAGCATGGCCCCTGCGCAAGGATGACACGCATATTCGTGAAGCGCTCCATATTTAAAGGTGCTGTGAGTACCCCTCAGCTTGCTGAAGGGAGTTTCTGCCATTTTTTTCATGCTTTGTCATTTATTGTATTGTGTGCATTTGTGACTGTTTTCTTTGTAGGTGGAAACTCTTTATTTTAAAGGGGTTTCTCCTGGTCTTTAGCCCTTAAAGCCTTATTTGGGGGTCCATTTGTGTTAATATCCTCCCATTTGGGACTATTTAAAGGGGCATCCCGGGTAGCAATTGCCTAAATCCCATATCTACTTGGCGACTATAATCAATTATAGTATAATACTAAACACCATATGGAGGCATCTCAGGACAACGGGCACGCAGTTCCCTCTGCACAGACTCGGCAATGTTTTGGATGTGGGGCATCCCTTGTTGGGGATAACGCAATTCTTTGCGTCCCTTGTGCTCAATTAACTATTATGCAGCAAACTGGGGCCCAGGCTTCGGCGTCTGCGGCTTCTGTCTCATCTCCTACTCCGCCATGTCTTGTCTGTACCCCCAGTGATATTGTCATGGGTGGTGAGTCGCATTCTGATTTATGTTCCAGATTGGGTCATCTTGAAAAATGTATGTCTAGTTCTGTGGCCAAGAAGGCCTCAGCGAAAAGGAAACATTTGACTCAGGCCGTTCCAGGAAGTGAGTTGGATAATTGTGAAATGCTTTATTGGTCTGATCCTTCTCAGTTAGAAGAAGGAGAATTCTATGAGGATTCAGATGTTTCTGATTAACAGCAATTTGTTGGTACTGTGATTGAGCAGGGTGAAGCTAGTGTTGTGGATACCCCAAAGGCTCTTGCTCAGTTATTTGAGGTTTGGGTTATCACTCCTCCTGAAGTAGTCCCTCCTCAAAAAGGGGAATTCTTTGGAGTCTCTAAACCTCGTTTAGAATTTCCAAATCAAAAGCATTTTGATGAAATTATTCTTAAAGAATGGGAGAAGCCTGCGTGGCTTCCTGGCATTCCCTTGGGCTTGGACAAGAAATATTCCTTCCCAGCAGATACTGTTAAGCGTTGGTCATCACCACCTGTGGTGGATGCCCCTGTGCTTAATTAATCCAATTCTTCTGTGTTGCATTCTCCTGACTCCACTACACGTAAAGATGGAGAGGATAAGCGTATTGATCAAACGGCGTGCCACGCTTTTTCCAGTGTGGGCTCGGCCTTGCTGCCTGTTGGTGCTTCAGCACTCATGACAGTGGCTATTAGGTCTGTTGTGAGAGACCTAATGAATTACTCAGGGCCTCTGATGAGTACGCCGCTCTTAAGCGATGTGAGATATTTGCATCTTTTGTACTTTCTGCCTTAGATGATACTCTGCTCATGTGCAGCAGAACCTCTGCCTTGTTAATCGCCATTCGGCGGTCAGTATGGTTGCGGCAGTGGGCAGCTGATATTGTAGCCAAGAAATCGCTTACAGCTCTCCCTTTTGTGGGATTGCGCCTCTTTGGAGAAAAATTGGATTCTGTCACTAAAGGAGGTAAATTACCTCAGCGTAAGAAACAACGTCGTTCCTTTCGTGGAGTGGCCTCTTTTAACCCTTCCGGGGGTCTAGATCCGGTAGAGGATCGGCCTTTTCAGCCCCTAGAGGGAATGCATGGAATGGAGGAAAGGGACGTGGCCGTCCAAGTCAGAATTGGGGGTCCAAAACCAAATCTGCCACTAAGCCTGCTCAACAATGAGGGGACGCCCTCACCCTTACGGGTGGGGGGACGGCTGTGGTTCTTCTTCCAGGTCTGGGGTCAGGAGGTATCAGACAATTGGGTTCTGGAAGTAGTCTCTTCCGGTTACAAACTGGAATTCGAGTCCCGGCCTCCTCCCAGATTTTTCATGTCCGGGATGCCGTCAGACTCGGCAATTGCGCAGGGACTGCGGGCAGCAGTAGCGAATCTGTTAAACATGGCTGTCCTCTGCCTAGTGCCTCCAGCGGAAAGGGGTTTGGGGTTTCAGAAAATTCCTCATGGAGTCTCTGCGATCGATGCTCTCCGTCGGGGGGACTTCATGACATCCATAGACATCAAGGATGTTTATTTGCACATTCCTATTTTTCCGGGTCACCAGAGATTTCTCAGGTTCTCGATAGAAGACCAGCATTATCAATTTGTGGCCTTGCCATTCGGCCTTACCTCGGCCCCAAGAGTCTTTACCAAGATGCTGGCAGGAGTGATGGCTATATTCAGGGTCCAGGGCATCCGCATTGTGCCTTTTCTGGACGATCTTCTTATCGCGGCCTCCTCCCTCGAACAATCAGAGTTGGACACCAGGACAGTGGTCTCTACGCTAGAGATGTTCGGATGGGTAATAGGTTACCCCAAATCCTCTCTCTGTCCGTCCAGGGAAATTCCCTTCCTGGTCCTGATTCTGGATACATTTCAGGACAAGGTTTTTCTTCCTCAGTCCAAAATGGTTCTGATTCAGGACTTGATTAGTCTATTCTTGTCCAACCCTCATCAGTCTATCCATCTAGGGATGAGACTAGTGGGATTGATGGTAGCTGCATTCAAGGCAGTCCCGTTTGCCCAGTTTCACATAAGGACGCTTCAGCTCTTCTTCTTGGCAAGGTGGGACAGGTGCCCACTATCATTGAATCAGACTTGTTTATTGTCTCCCCACGTTTTGCAGTCCCTTCAGTGGTGGTTAATATCGCTCAACCTCCAGAAGGGCAAGTCATTTCTGACTCCGTGTTGGGAACTGGTTACCACGGATGCCTGCCTGGTGGGCTGGGGGGGCTTCTTGAAGAAGCATCAGTTCCAAGGATTGTGGGGGCCTCAGGAGGCTCATTCTCCAATCACTGTATTAGAGCTTTGGGCCATACGTCTTGTTCTACTTCGACTGACCCATTTCTTACAGGGTCTGCCAGTTCAGATTCGGTCAGACAACCGAACAGCTGTTGCATACATCAATCACCAGGGAGGGACTCGCAGTTGGGGTGCCCTCCGGGAAGTGTCTCTGATCCTTCAGTGGGCAGAGATCAATGTTCCCTGCATATCAGCAGTTTACATTCCGGGGATAGAGAATGTGGAGGCAGACTCCGTGAGCAGGGGATGTTCTCGCCAGGGAGAATGGTCTCTCAAGCCAAGGGTCTTTCAGTTCCTCTGTCACACGTGGGGGACTCCACGGTTGGACCTGTTTGCTTCTCGTCACAATCACAAGCTGCCTGCTTTTGTGTCGCTATCCCAGGATCCTCTGGCAGTGGCAGCGGATGCCATGTCTCTGGCCTGGAAGGATCTGGGGTTCCTATATCTGTTTCCCCCATTCTCCATGATCAGCAAGGTGGTGCGCAAGTTAGCACTGGAGGGGGCACCAGCAATTCTGGTAGCACCAAGGTGGCCAAGACATCTGTGGTACGCCGACGTCGTAAGGCTGGCAGTGGATCGGTTCCATCTGCCTCTTCTTCCAGATCTCATCACTCAGGGTCAACTTTGTTACCCCAATTTACAAACGCTGGCTTTGACGGCATGGCTGCTGAAGTCTCCATCTTGAAAGAAGGTCTTTCTGATGTGGTTATTCAGACTCTTATTAGAGCTAGGAAGAAGTCTTCCTCTGTCATTTATTATAGGACTTGGAGGTTCTATATTGATTTGTGTGAATCCAGGGCTTTGCCCTGTAGAGTATTTTCTATTCCTAGAATTCTGGAATATCTGCAACGAGGTCTGGATATGGGATTCCAGATTAGTACTTTGAAAGGGCAAGTCTCTGCCTTGGCTATTTTCTTTCAAAGGTCGTTCTTCATCCTTTGGTTAAGACTTTTTTCCAAGGAGTCGCGCATGTGCGGCCTCCCAGAAAGCCTATACTTCCTGTTTGGGACCTTAACCTAGTGCTTTCAGCTAGGCAGGCCGCTCCCTTTGAGCCTTTGCAGGATATTCCTCTTCCTATTCTTACTCAGAAGGTTGCCTTTTTGGTTACTATTACTTCTGTCCGCCGAGTTTCTGAACTGGCGGCTTTGTCTATTCTAGCCCCTTATTTTGAGAGGCATCAAGATAAGGTTGTTTTCCGTTTTAAACCGGATTTCCTTCCTAAGGTGGTGTCTGCTTTCCACCTAAAACAGGATATAGTTCTTCCTTCCTTGTGCCTAAACCTAGTAACGACAAGGAAAGGGTCTTACATTCTTTGGATGTAGTTCGTTGTGTTAAGTATTATTTAGTTACTACTTCGGCCTTCCGCAAGACGGATGCCTTTTTTGTTGTGCCTTCTGGCCCAAGAAGGGTTTTGCTCCTGCCAAATCTTCCCTTAGTAGTGGATACGTCAGGCCATCATTGGGGCCTATATGGCTAAGGGGAAGGTTCCCCCTTTTCGTGTCACCGCTCATTCTACTCGTGCTATTGGAGCTTCCTGGGCTTTTCAGCACCAGGCTTCTGTTGAACAGGTTTGCAAGGCTGCGACTTGGTCTTCTGTGCATACTTTTTCTAAGTTTTACAAGGTTGATGTGCGGGCCTCAGCGGATGCTGCTTTTGGCCGCAAAATTCTGCAAGCTGCAGTAATTTAAGTTATGCATTATTCCTTGGGGATCCCCACCCATTATAGATACTGCTATTGTCCCAAGTGTCATGAATATTTGGAAGTGGGGTGTGTGACATACTAGGAATAATACCATTTTGTGAGTACTCACCTGTAAAATGGTTATTACGAGTATGTCACACACCCCACCCCCCCCGCCCTTGTTTGTTCTAAGGGATCCTTTATATGGTGATTATTATTTTCAAACTATTTTTCAATTGTCGAATATAATTTGCTCTTCCTGGTTCTTCACTGCTTTTTAAAAAGACTGAGGAATAATGGGAGGAACCCAGTACTTATGGACCAGGAGGGGCTCCTTTTTCCATGTCATCTCTGCAAGATCGCCCTCTACAGGCCGGGTTCCCAAGTGTCATGAATATTTGGAAGTGGGGTGTGTGACATACTCGTAATAACCATTTTACAGGTGAGTACTAACAAAATGGTAATGGAAGAGCCTCTGGAGGTGTCCATGATCGGATCTAGAGCCACGTTGAAATCTCCTCCCACCAAAAGAACCCCCTCCGTAAAGGAGATTAGCTTGTCTAGGGTCGTTAGAAGAATTTGTGCTGGTTGGAGTTGGGGCAGTAGCATCTTTAGCGGGAATAGGGTGCCTTTCACAAAGAGGAATCTATCCTCAGAGTCTTGTTATGTCTCTATGTGGGTCCAGGGCAACGATCCCGCTATAAGGATTGCGACCCCCCCCTCGATTTGGAATCCGGGGACAGACCGTGATATTGGGTCTTAAAGTGGACTAACACCCATGGCTGATCGGCCCGGGAAACTTATAGATCAGCTCCCTACCCGCGGGGCATCCGAAATGGGGATGCCCCGCTATGTGAAACCCCCCAGGACGCCCACAAACCTTACCTTCTCCCCGTTCCAACGGCGCATGTGCAGCCCGCGGCCGCCTCACGTGCTTCCCTCTAGCAGGGCACGCACTCGCGCCAGCCGTTTGGGAATGGCCTGCGCGGGCGCTCCCTTTTAGAAGGAAGCGCGAGAGGCAGCCTCCAGCGCCCTCAGAGCCGCTGTGGTTGTCCGTCCCTTGTAGGTGCATACCACAGCGGCTCTGAGCGCTCTGATTGGACGAGCGCTCGCGTAGGAGCGGGGTGAGGTGAGTTCGGGGTGCCCCGCGGAAGTGGACCAAAACCCAGGATAGTGAAAATCCTGGGTGTTGGTCCACTTTAAATGAGTGATTAGTGAGATTATGGGTCCTCCCCATTTTAAGATGGGTTTCCTGTAAGAAGGCAACCTGTGAGTTCAACCGTTTCAATTGCCTCAGGATAGCGGCTCTCTTGGTGGGCGAATTCAGGCCCTTAACATTAAAAGATGTACATTTCACTGTTGCCATGTCGTAGGGCTACACAGTCCACTACCACTATTCCCAAAGAGTGCAAGTTAAGGACAGCAAGGACCAGGAAGGGAGCGGGGGAGGAAAAAAGAAAACAAAAAGCAACAAGACAGGTAAACTAGAAAGAAAGAAAGAAAGAAAGAAGGACCATTTATAGAAAGTATGTAGAAAGTACATTAGAATACTTTCAGGAACCAAATGTGTGTGTGTGAGATCCCCCCAGTCGACCCTGGCATCTAACTGCCTCCACACCTGTACCTTTACCAGCAGTGGAGGACAAGGTGTAGGGTTATTACTTTATTCATAGTTCAACAGCTTGAAATTGATTTGTGGCCTCCCTTGCCTCGGCGCCCACTTTGACGACCATGAGCGCGGACATGGCAACAAGGTCCAGGGATGAGGCCCCACAAGTGGGGCCTACCGGCCGGAACCTCCCGGGGCCCCCCGCCCCCCCCCCCACACGCCTCCCAGTCCACTGCATAAACCAAACCAGACCAGATAACCATCAACTGAAAGGGAGGCACCGAGGGGAGCACCGTGGCGAGCTGGGGAGTGCCCACCAAGCCATTCCATAGCAAGGAGGCGCCAGCGTGAGGCCCCAAAAGAAAAAGAAAGGGCAATATCACCTCTAAGATCAGCGATAATAACCCATGAAATAGCAAAAAGTCCCGCAAAGGATACTCGGTGTACACCGAATGGAGAACAAAATTTTTTGTCCGTGGGGCGGTGGGCACCCGCCATTCTTCTGTTGCTTCCTCTACTCTATTCTGGGTGGCAGCCATTGTCCCAGGGATTGGTGATTTGGGGGAGTCTAGCCTGTTCGGGACTTCTGTTGGTGTGGAATCCAAAAACGAGAACAGCTCAGGGAGGTCAGCTGGAGACTTCAAAGCGAAGGAGTCTTGATTCTTACGCACCACCAAATGGAATGTGTATCCCAAGCTGTAGGTTGCCCCACACTCCTGAATTGTTTCCATCAAGGGTTTTAGGAGGCGTCTCATCTGGAGGGACCTCCTGGAGACGTCCGGGAAAATCTGCAGTGACGCCCCATCAAAGCTTATCCAGTCCCTGCCCCACGCTTTTTTAATGATTTCTTCCTTAACTGAGACATAATGCAGCCGGCAAACCACATCACGGGGGCGGCCGGGGTCAGAGGGTCTGGGGCCGAGGGTTCTGTGGATACAGTCTATTACGGTTTCAGTAGTAGGCTGGGCGGTTCATGAGTTCGTTGAAAATACCTGAGACCGTTTGCAGAAGCTGATCTGGACCTGTAGCCTCCGGCAGGCCCCTCACCCGGATGTTGTTACGGCGGCTTCTGTTCCAGGCCATCCAGATGCAAGATTGTCGCCTGGGATAGGGACTGCTGGTGCACCATAGATCTTTCAAGGGCCTCTATTCTTTGTAAGGCTGAAAGGTTTGAGTTCTCCAAACCGGACATCTTGGAGTCTAGGTTTCCCACAAAGTCGGAGATGTCTTTCTCAAAGGTGTTCTCCACTCTTAAAATGCCTCCAGGTCAGCTTTTGTGGGGAGGGCTTTAAGATACGCCTTGATATCTGCAAGTACTGATTTGTCGAAATCTTCTCACGGCATGGGAGGGGCCCCAGGATTTCCGTGCAGGGCCTCTGGTATGCTCAGAGTCAGTTCCGTGTCTGAGGTATGCATATGCATTATATAGTATATCTGTGAGTTTAGAAAGGGTCTTGTGCGGCACACTCATATTTCTGTGCGGTCTTATGCTTGTAGTAGGTGAGGTTGAAGATGCCGATTGTAGATGATCCGGGTCAGCCGCCCCGTGAGATCTTTTGGCATGCCTGGTATGGTCGCTCGGGCTGTGTTTTGGTGAGCGAGCTAAGGGGGGGGGGGTTGTAGGTTCTTTTCTGCTTCCCCTAGGGGAAAACCAGTCTGCCTCCGGATTCTGTGGGTCCCCTGTGCAGGCTTGTCGGGCAAATGACGGTGGGCGGACTTCAGAGTCGTGGCGGGGACGGGGTTCCCCCCCATCTATCATTGAGCTGTGCGGGCCCCAGGAAGATGGTCTCGATGTTTAAGGGGGGTGATGGGGAGATGCCCCTCTGGACTGGGCTCCCCTCCCAATCCACCGAGCCCCCAATGCAAGCAGACACAGTCCCTCCACCTGCCTCATCATCATCATTGGTTTGTGTATGTGGTGGTCTGTGGGGCACCCTGCTCTCTCCCCCTTGGGTGGAGGGAGCTTTCAGCCCCCCTCCCACTGCCAGGTGTCACCTGTGATCTGGTCCAGGGCTACTGATTGCCGAGCGCTCCGCCGGCTCAGAGAGGGAGCGCCGCGTCAGAGTGGCAGCACGCCAAGCACCGCCCCATCTACCGCTCACGCCCGGCGGTTCTTTCTTCAGCCGACGAGGGCTCTCGGTGCGCCACCGCCCTGCCCCCCCGCTGTCGGCACTCACGGTCCATGGCACAGGTCGCTCCCAGCACCTTGTTGCAGGCCAGGGCCACCGCCGCCATCTTGGATCCATGCTGGCCTCCGGCTGCTGATCCCTTGGTGCTCAGGTAGGAGCTGATATTCCAAGTATGTCACACACCCCGCTTCCAATATTCATGACATGTGGGTTATGGCCAGAAGAGGGCGAACTTTGCAGAGATGACAGGAAAAATAAAAAGGAACCCCTCCCAGTCAATAAATACCTGGGACCTCCCACACATTCCGCAGTAATAGTCTCTGCAGATGGCGAGCAAGTCAGAAGATGGCTGTCTCCTCCTTGCAGGTAAGCCGGGTTTACACCCGGCCATTTTATTTCCCTATTTCTGCCAGGACCTTGTTTTTATTAAGCCCCTATGCCTCCCAGCCCTGGCTGTTGGTCCGGGTGAAGGTAGGATACACCTTAGTGGTGTGATAACTTGGAGCCTTGCTCCTCTGTGAGACCCCCTCCAAGGGGTAGGTGGATACCAGGTTCGGGATCCTGGTTTGGGATGCTCTGTCCGTCATTTTCCCTGCGCTGCATTAGGTGGCTTGGGACTTCCCCCCACCCGTTGCTCCTGTCCCCGGATCATCGGGGGGGGGGGTGGAGGGGGGCATGTCCCTCCAATTTTTTACCTCAGACTTTGCCTGGCCAATTAGCTGTCAGTGTGGTATGAGTGTATGTGTGTAAGTGTGTGGCTGTTTGCTTCACTTGTTGCTGGGCCGCGTCTGTTAGACGGCGGCCCAGATTACGGGCCGGCTCCACAACCTTGTGGGAGCGCGGCCGTGTTTTTTGCTTCTCTGTTAGTCAGGAGAGGGGGTGGGGCTGGCCGCTCGGCGCGCTGATGCGGCCCGCCCCCCTCTCTTTTGGCGCCAGCAATGGCTGGGAACCGCGGTTACTCTTCCCAGCAGGAGGGGGCGGGGCCATGCGCGGCACGCTATCCGCGCTGGCCCGCCCTCCTTCTCTTCCCCTGGCCTGGCTGATGCTGCTGATGGGTGTCCGGCCGCCATCTTGCATCCTGTGAGTGCCCTGCGGGGCTCGTTCTATTATCTGCCTTTTTTGTTATGCATAATCGTATTTCTATTGGGGTGCCTTGTATGCTGCGTTATCCTTGACATATACTTTAAGGTTATACAGATATATTGTATGACTGTGATTATATCTGGATGTATGATTGCTGTAATGACTTCATGCTTATGGTACCCTTTTTTGTTATGTCTTCCAGGGGGATTACTTTCCTTGATAGTTAAAAGGGTGTTCTCCTGGTCCTTCGGTCCCTCACTCAAATAGGGGCTTTACAAATCCTCCCACTAACGGACGTTAAGGGGCATCCCGTGTAGCTTACTGGCATAATTCCCACTGGTCATTGCGACTACCATAAAAAAATCACCATATGGAGGCTTCCCAGGATACCGGGCTTGGGCTCCCTTTGGGGCAACCCCGGCAGTGTGTGGTTTGTGGGGCATCCCTTGTGGGGGATAATATATTTAGTTCAATATCTCTTTATTAAGTTTACATCATATAAGGAAACAATACAGAACAATAAGACAAAAGGACAGGAAAACAAGGACATGTCGCCTGTTACGTCCAGGTGTGCATACAGATCAATAACATATCATAAGCAGTGGGCACGTCCCTCCCACCCCCCCAGCAACACTCCACCCAGCCGTCATAAATATGGGGATAATATGTTTATTTGTATTCCATGTGCACAGCAGGCCATTACGCGGCAGTCTGGGTCCCAGGCGTCTGGGTCAGTGCCGCCGGCCTCATCACCTACCCTACCCCGCCTTATCCGTACCCCAAGTGACACTGTCATTAGCGGGGAGTTGCAAGCTGATGTTTTGTGCTAGGCTGGCCAACATCGAAAAGTTGATTCTAGCTCTGTGGCCAGAAAGGCCCCGACTAAGCGAAGGCATCTGTCGCCGGCCGCGCCAGTAGTGGATTTTGATGACTATGATTCCCTTGACTGGTCTGATTATTCCCCACTAGAGGATCAGCAGTTTTTTGATACTGATACTGGGCAGGCGCTGGGGGATGCCGTGGATACCCCCAAGATCCTGTCCCATCTATTTGAGGTACTGGATATTTCTCCGCTAGCGGAGAACCCCCCGCTGAAGAGGGAATTTTTTTGGACTTCTAAGCCCCACTTGGAGTTCCCAAATCAGAATCCTTTTGATTGCATGATTCTTTAGGAATGGGAGAGGCCTAGACGGCTCCCCGGTGTTCCTCAGGGATGGACGCGGTGAAGCGCTGGTCATCCCCTCCCGGGGTCGATGCGCCTGTTCTGGGATTGTCCAACACATCCGTTGTACATTCTCCAGACGCCGCCACTCTTAAAGATGGTGAGGACAAACGCTTTGATCAGATGTCATGCCATGCCTTTGCCAGTGTGGGTTCAGCCTTGCGGCCTGTTTGTACCTCGGCGCTCGCGACTGTGGCTACCAGGTCTGTGGTTAGGGACCTGTTGAGTGGTTCCCAGCTTAACCCGGGCAGTGATGAATTCACAGCCCTTAAGCGGTGTAAATTATTTGTGACCTTTGTTTTATCTGCTATGGATGACACGATTATTATGTGTAGTAGAACCTCGGTATTGCTGGTGGCTATTCGCCGATCGGTCTGGCTACGCCAGTGGGCGGCTGACATTGCGGCTAAGAAATCACTCACAGCGCTACCTTTCCCGGGTATGAGGCTGTTCGGAGATAAATTGGATTCAGTGGCGATAGCTGGAAAGTTACCTCAGTGTAAGAAGCAGCGTCGCCCCTTTCGGGGGGCCGGCTCCTTCAATCCTTTCGCGGTGCCAGAGCAGGCAGAGGCTTTGCCTACTCTAATTTCAGAGGTGATTCCTGGAACAGAGGCAGAGGACGCGCACGTCCAGGCCTTAACTGGGGTTCCAAGCCCAAGCCCGCTTCCAAATCAGCTCAGCTATGAGGGGACGCCCTCACCCTTGCGGGTGGGGGGACGGCAGCGGCACTTCTTCCTGGTCTGGGCCCAGGAGGTCACAGACAAATGAATCTTGAAAGTGGTCTCTTCCGGGTACAAACTGGAGTTCGAGTACTGGCCTCCTCCCAGATTCCTAAGGTCTCGGGTCCCCTCGGATCCTCGGGCTGCGCAGGGGCTCCTGTTGGCTGTAAAGAATCTTCTGGTCATGGATGTCATATGTCCGGTGCCTTTCTCAGAGAGAGGCCGGGGCTATTATTCCAACCTCTTCACGGTTCCCAAAAAGGATGGATCCATAAGACCCATTCTGGATTTGAAGCTTCTCAACAGGTTCATCAGAACCAAGAAGTTCCGCATGGGGACTTTGCGCTCAGCCATCAATTCCCTTCGTCAGGGGGATTTCATGACGTCCATAGACATCAAGGATGCTTACCTTCATGTACCAATCTTCCCAGCACACCAGAGATTTCTCAGGTTTGTGGTGGGAGATCAGCACTTTCAGTTTGTGGTCCTCCCTTTCGGGTTGACTTCGGCACCAAGGGTGTTCACCAAGGTGCTGGCGGGCATAATGGCCCTTCTCAGAGCCCAGGGCATTCACATTGTGCCGTATTTGGACGACCTCCTCATTACGGCATCCTCTGTCAGGCGGAGCTGGACACCAGGTATGGTGGTGGCGACGCTGGAGAGGTTCGGCTGGGTGATCAACCATCCCAAATTTTCTCTCTCCACCTCAAGGGAGATCTCGTTTCTGAGCATGAATCTGGATACCATTCGGACCAGGGTTTTCCCTCCTCAGTCCAAGGTGCAGATGGTTCAGTATCTGATACGTCTTCTCCTGTCCAAACCTCCTTCTATTCGGCTAGGGATGAGACTGGTGGGGTTTGATGGTGGCTTTCTTCGAGGCAGTTCCCTTTGCTCAGTTCCACATGAGGTCGCTCCAGCTCCATCTATTGTTGGCCTGGGACAGATGTCCGCAGTCATTGGATCAGTCATTCATGATGTCTCCCCGGGTTCGGCAGTCCCTTCAGTGGTGGCTGGAACCAAGCAATCTGATGAGGGGCAGATCCTTTCTGACCCCGTGTTGGGAGATGGTTACCACAGATGCCAGCCTGTCGGGCTGGGGAGGTTTTTGGAAGACGCATCAGTTCAAGGGGCTCACACCCCCATCAATGTCTTGGAGCTGAGAGCTATTCGGTTGGTTCTGTGATGCTTGACGCATCACCTATGCGGCTTACCGGTTTAGGTTCGATCAGACAATCGAACTGCGGTAGCTTACATCAATCACCAAGGAGGGACTCGCAGCAGGAGTGCCCTCAGGGAAGTTTCTCTGATTCTTGCATGGGCGGAGAGCAATGTTCCATGCATCTCAGCAGTGTACATTCCGGGAGTGCAAAAACACGGAGGCGGACTCCTGAGCAGGGGATCCTCTCGCCGAGGGGAGTGGTCTCTCATCCACAAGGTATTCCGGTCCCTCTGTCAAACTTAGGGGTTTTCGGAGGTGGATCTCTGCCTCACGTCACAATCACAAGCTCCCAAAGTTTGTGTCTCTGTCTCAGGATCCTCTGGCCCTGGCAGTGGACGCCATGTCTCTTGCCTGGAGGGATCTGGGGTTCCTGTACCTGTTTTCCCCCCTTCTCCATGGTAGGCACGGTGGTGCGCAAGCTGGCTCTAGAGGGTGCGCCAGCAATTCTGGTGGCCCCAAGGTGGCCAAGACAGGTTTGGTTCGCAGACGTCGTAAGGCTGGCGGTAGATCAGTACTGGCTGCCCCTTTTTTCGGATCTGATCTCTCAAGGTCCACTACGTTACTCCAATTTACAAACGCTGGCTTTGATGGCATGGCTGCTGAAACCTCCATCTTAAGGGAGGAAGGTTTGTCTGAGGCTGTGATTCAGACTCTTGTTAGAGCTAGGAAGAGATCTTCCTCTAACATATACTACAGGACTTGGAGGTCCTATTTTGGCTGGTGTGAGGCTAGGGCCTTGCTTTGCAGGGTGTTTTCTAATTCTAGGATTTTGGAGTTTCTTCCAGCACGGTCTGGACCTGGGGTTCCAGCTTAGTACCTTGAAAGGGCAGGTCTCTGTTCTGACTGTCTTCTTTCAAAGGTCTTTTGCTCTGCATCCTCTGGTTAAGACTTTTTTCCAGGGGGTTACTCATGTGCGGTCTCCTAGAAAGCCTTTGTTGCCCTTTGGGATTTGAATTGGTTCTGTCGGCCCTCCAGGGGCCTCCTTTTGAGCCGGTGCAGGATATTGCACTTTCTATGCTCACTCAAAAAGTTGCCTTTTTAGTGGCTGTTACCTCTGTTCGGCGTGTCTCTGAGTTGGCGGCTCTGTCCATTCAGGCCCCTTACTTTGAGAGACACCGGGACAAGGTGGTATTTCGCTTTAAGCCAGATTTCCTTCCTAAGGTGGTTTCTGCCTTCCACCTCTATCAGGATGTAGTTCTCCCTTCCTTGTGTCCTAAGCCTAGCAATGACAAGGAGAGGGTTTTGCACTCTTTGGATGTGGTTTGTTGTGTGAAGTACTATTTGGGGCCTATACTGCCAAGGTGAAGGTTCCCCCTTTTCAGATCATTGCTCATTCGACTCGTGCTGTTGGGGCTTCTTGGGCTTTTCAGCACCAGGCTTCTGTTGAACAAATTTGTAAGGCTGCTTCTTGGTCCGCCGTTCATACTTTTTCCAAGATTTATAAGGTTGATGTGTGGGCCTCAGCGGACGCTGTTTTTGGTCGCAAGTTTCTGCAAGCCGCAGTGGTTTAAAATTTGTGTATTTTTTGCCGTTTTGGGATCCCCACCCATGATGGACACTGCTATTGGATTTCCCACATGTCATGAATATTGGAAGCGGGGGTGTGTGACATACTTGGAATAATACCATTTTGTGATTACTCACCTGGAAAATGGGTATTATAAGTATGTCACACACCCCGCTTCATCCCGCCCTTATTGGTATTTTGGATCTTTTATATGGTGAACCTTTTAGTGTTATGATTGTTTATATTTGGCTCTTCCTGGTTCCCTTACTGCTGTCCTATACTGGGGAATGTGTGGGAGGTCCCAGGTATTTATGGACTGGGAGGGGCTCCTTTTTTTTTTTTTCCTGTCATCTCTGCAAAGTTTGCCCTCTGCTGGCCATAACCCACATGTCATGAATATTGGAAGCGGGGTGTGTGACATACTTATAATACCCATTTTACAGGTGAGTAATCACAAAATGGTATTTTTCTTCATCTGGGTAGGTGGCGAACCTCTGCCCTTTATGCTTCCTTGCCATCTCAATGCTACCGCTGGTATGTTCAGTAACACCCTGTTAAAGTGGATTTTAATGGCTTCCTCATCCATTCATGTCCGGCCACGCCCCCCCCCCCCCCCCCCCCCCGTTCTCCATCTTTTTATTTCTGTTCCCTGAAGTGGGAACATGAAATAATCTTGAAATAGTTCAGGAGACTGGCCACCAGAGAAAAAGCAATATGATATTTGCTCTGATTCTGCTGCATTTCTCTGTCTCATGTAGCTCCTAATCCCTTACGCGTGTTCACTGCTATGCGATTCCTCCCCCTACCACCTTTGTCGGGGAAGCCTTGTGATTGTGGTCCTTTTTTCTTTCTTTTCCCTGGCTTTCTCCCTTTTTCTTTTATCTAAAAACCTATTTGATAGGCTACTGTTTCATTTAACTCTATAAGGCTGCTTTTGCTGCACTCTTGATTCTCTAATATTTTTGGCCTGCACATATTTCACTGGGAGTCTGAATTCATATGCTTTATGGGGTCTCCTGTGTCTAAAGTCATCCTCTGGATCCACCACAGTTCTTTGGAATTCTAAAGGGTTTACCTTCTCCCTAGGGCACTCACTCTCCTGTCTGTTCCTTAGAAGTTGCAGGCTCATCTGGAGCTCCTCAAGGCTGCAGAAACAAGAAGTGAGCCTGGCAGCGTGAGTGAGCCTGATAAGTTATAGTGGTCCCAACTGGCTTATCTCATACCGGTCCCAAGGGGGATAAAAGGGGAGAAGATATGTGCCTAGACAGGAACTTTAAACTCATGATAATTAGTTTGCCAGGTAAGCCCAGTTAAAGGAAAACTACTTAAAGTGCACAAAAACACATGATTTTCACTATGCTGGGTTTTGGTTCTTCCTTGCGGGGGCCACCCCGGTTGGGGCTGCCCCACTCTGTGAAACCCTCAGATTCCAGGCAGACTTGCCTCTCCTCGATCCTATGACGCAGGCGTGACCGCTCCTCCAATCAGCTTCTCCTGCCATGCATATTATACATAGTAACATAGTATGTAAGGCTGAATAAAGACTTTAGTCCATCCAGTTCAGCCTGTTTAACCCCTTCCAGTGGTCTAGTAGCCATAGCTGGAAATTTTATTACATGCCAGGAAGGCATCAAGGCCACTTTTGAACGTTTTTACTGTATCCATCATTACTACCTCCTCTGGCAGCGAGTTCCATAGTCTCACTGCTCTTACAGAGAAGAATCCCCTCCTATGTCGGTGGAGAAAGCACCTTTCCTCTAACCTTAGTGGATGCCCCCGGGTTATGGTTACACTCCGGGTTATAAATAGATTGTGGGACAGATCCTTGTATTGACCCCGAATATATTTATACATAGTTATTAGATCACCCCTCAATCGTCTTTTTTCTAGACTAAATAAGCCTAACTTGGACAATCTTTCCGGATACTCTAGCCCCCGCACTCCTTTTATTAACTTTGTTGCCCTTCTTTGAACGCGCTCCAGTTCTGATATGTCCTCCTTAAGCACAGGTGCTGCTAGAGAAGCTGAATGGAAATCCTAGCCGCACCTACCAGTGGAGTGCTGCTTCTCTTGCTCCCTACGGCTGTGTGCGGCCACGCACAGCCATTCAGTTGTGGGAGGCGTGGCCATGCACAGCAAGAAGGGATGCGAGTGATGCTGACACCGGCTGTGCATGTGCCATGGAATCGTGGGAAATGAATTTTGGGTGTGCTGAGGTTTTTTGTTTTTTTTTACACAGCAGGGCATTCCAGTTCAGGACCTCGGGGCAGTATCATAGACTCCAGGATGGGTTTTGGTTCATTTTAAAGTCCCTGTCCAGGCACAGACAAACTTCCTCCCACCTTTTCCCCCTTTTGCCATTTCAAAGCATCTCAAAATCGCAGCTTGTATGTAAATATCCAATGGCACCCAAGCAAAACCGATCTCTGTGCTTCAGTTTCAGGGTTGTGGTTAAGCTGTGAAATGTTGCGGCTTTCTGAAACATGAGTATGCTCTGATGTAGTCCAAAACGGCTGCAGGGGGGGCGTGTCCTAGACATGGAGCTGTGAGGAGGTGTTTTCCCGAGCTCCCACAACAGCGCCCATTAAATTATTTCTTTGAGCAGCAGACCCTTTTAAAATCGAATGGCGAAGAGGAGAAATCAGCAGAGATTTGGCGGGGGTTCAAGCAGAGGGGCCCCACACCACCGATCTAGCGTTCTGAAGAGTCCCGCCGAGAAAAAATGGAGCGGCACCTACCTGACCCGGACGCGCCGGAGATGGGAGACGTGAGGTTGCCCCCCCGGCAGACGAAACCGAGAGCTGGATCCGCTGCTCAGCCTGTGCTAACACCGGGTAAGCTGCGGCGGGGAAGCGCGGCGGCCACCCCCGAGGCTCCGGGGTTTAGCAAGATGGCGGCGGCCCTGAAGAGAAGAGAGGAGGCAGGCTGCCTGCCCGAAAGGATGCAGTCGGCGACTTTGAGGGAGTCCGTGAGCGCAGAGGCAGGCGTGCCTGCATCGAGGGAGAAGCTGCCCCCCCCCCGGGCGGGCGGGGGGAGAGGAGACGAGACAGCGGGAGTCGGGAGGTGCACAAAGATGGCGCCTGACAGTACACCCGAGCATGCGGTGATGTCACAGGGGGGCGGGGAGCCTGAGGATTGGCTGACGTCCCCGGAGTTGCTGAGAGGGGCGGGAGAGCCCTCGCGCTGTGAGTCCAGAGCATCTCAGCCTGACACTGAGGTCAGTGATACATCTGAGGGGAGAGGGGGAGGGAGCAGACAAGAGGCACTGTCTTCGCCCAAGGACAGAGCCTCTCTGAAGATGAGAGAGACAGACGCTCCCCCTTCCATACCATCATCCAAAGTGGAAGGACAACCTGAGGTTTACATGCCCCCCTGTCAAAGTGGAGAATCCCCCAGGTTTACTTCTCAGGATCCAGAGGCAGTGCCCAATTTAAACACGGCCAGACACCGCAGCCTGCATAAATTTGCTTTTATTTCCAGAACGGAAAGAGCCATCGGGGGGGGGGGGGTGCTGGAGGTAGTGGCCAGCCCCTGAGCGGGGCTTCTTCCCCTTGTGCGGACCTTCCTCGGAGTCTACAGAAAATGCGCACCCCCCCCCCCCCCCCACTGGAACCGGAGGTGGTGATCCGGCATCCTGAGCCTGCCCCTCTGAGCCCGCCAACCTCACCATTGCTCCAGTCCTCGGAAACTTCATGGCTCGCGAGGGGCACTAGTCTGATGCCAATGTCGCCGTCTCTGCCTCGCTTCTCCCCTGAACGGGGTGAAGGCCCCTGGGACCGTAGCCCCGCTGTTGGGCCCCTTCAGTCAATCCCTGCACCCCTGCCACCTGAGGGGCTGAATGAGCATAGGCCTTCCAAAGATACAAATATACACATGGAAACAATCTCATTATTGAGGGGCCTCCCCACCAGGGCTGACATAGAGGGGCTAATCGTGAAGTTTGAGGAAGCTCACAGGCGCGAGCTGGGAGAGGTCAAGCAGCATATCTCAGAAGTGGCAACGCTCTAGAATCAGAGGGGCCCAACTACTCAAGCCGACTTAAATTACTGGAAGAGCGATGCGATACGCAGGAGACATTACTTCGGGCCCAGATGCTGCATTTAGACGACATCGAAAACCGGAGTCGTGGGAACAATCTCCGCCTTAGGGGCATCCCAGAGGCATCCTCCGGCGAAGACTTGAAGCGCATCACGACCGCAATCTTCAACTCAATCCTGGAGAGGGACCCCGCCACACCGATTGAGCTGGACAGGGTGCATAGAGCGCTCGGCCCTCCTGGCCCAGACCCCTCCAGACCAAGAGATGTGATATGCAGGGTGCACCGCTACACTTTGAAAGAAGACATCGCGCGAGGCGCCTAGAGAAAGGGAAACGTTGTATTCGACGGGGCAGAGATCCAAATCCTGCAGGACCTCTCACGTAGAACCCTGATGATGCGCAGGGCGTTGAAACCGCTGTTGGAATTGCTGACGCGCAATGGAGCGACTTATAGATGGGGCTTCCCCTTCCATTTAATTGTTCGCAAGGGTCGGGACATTTTCTTACTTAAATCGCCTAAGGACTTGGCGGGACTGTTCTCCCTCATCCAATGCGATCCAATTGAAGTTCCGGACTGGCTAGCGACAAATCTGATGCCGCCCCCTTCTCGACCTCGGTGGGATAATCGTTGGGGCCCTAGGGGCTCTGGAAGACAACGCCGTGAGAGGAGACAAAACAGGCCTTATGACGCAGAGGTGTGATCGGCGGGGATCCACCGGCTGCACCTTGTGCCATCCCGGCGGATCGGGTGGTGATTGAGTTTGGGGCGGCTCGGGTGCCTGCCCCCGCCGCTTCCGCTTTTGTCGGTGGCGGAGTCGTGGAGGCGTACCTTAAGCGTAGGTCTGCTGGGAGAGGCGTTTGCCTTGCCCTCTGCCCGCGGGGGGGGGCACATCTGGGCCCGTCGGAGTCTGAATGTTAAACATAGTTGGTATAACAGAGAGTTTATGCCGTTTCTAGTCAATTCACATTGTTAATTGCTATTGCTATTGCAAGAGTGCTATTGCGCTGTCGCCTAATTATTTGGCCTGGTGTGGGAGGGGGTGACTGTTGCTGCAGTTCCGCACTGACAGGCACTCTTCCCCCCGATAGGGCCAACCCTTGGGTCCTCCAGACCTTAAGGGCACTGTTTTTTCCTTATAGGATAAGTTAGAGTCCATTTTGGGCTATTTTGTATCTTTGTGTGTTTACCTGTTTGGTGTTGTCTTTTCCTTCTCTGTCCCGTCCCTCTTTTTCCCCCTCTCCCACCCCCCTTTTCTTCCTTCAGGAAACATACTTTAGGGCAGCTAACCCCCCCTCGCTGGGGAACAGATCCTTTCCCAGGGCCTACCATAGCCACTCCCCTGATTCCAGGTCCCGGGGCGTCAGTATAGTCATTTCGAGATCTCTTCCGTGGGAACTTGTGGACTTCAAAACGGACGGTGATGGTAGATGGCTAATGGTGAAGGGGAAAATCCGGTCTGAAATGTTCACGCTTGCTAACATTTATGTCCCGAATGTGGGGCAGATTGCCTTTATAGAGAGCCTACTGGAGGCCTTGACGGGTTTCCATGAGGGACAGCTGGTTTTGGGAGGGGATTTTAATTTGACGCTTGACCCACTCCTTGACACGTCCAAGGGGGGACCCCATATCGCATACTCCAAATTAAAGCGCCTTAGAGGAATTCTTAATCTGTTCCAGTTGGTGGACCCCTGGAGAGTCCCAACACCCAAACACAAGAGACTTTACCTTCTTCTCCCACCCACACAGCTCCTAATCGAGGATAGATATGTTTCTAATCCCACACCCACAGCTGAACAGGGTGGAGGATACCTCTATAGGTAGCATCACCCTGTCGGATCATGCGCCCATTGCCATCACGATCTCGAACCCGAGTCCTACCCCTAGAAGTTGGTCGTGGAGGTTGAATATCTCGTTGCTAGAGGATCGAAGGGTCTTGGAAGTTGTCCAAAATGAGTTGAAAACTTACTTTGAGCTAAACTCGGGGCCGGAGGTTGCTCCTGGGATTCTTTGGGAGGCCCATAAGTGTTTCATTAGGGGAGTCCTGATAGGACAGGGGGCTCGAATTAAGAATGAAAAGTCGGAGTGTCTCACAGGCCTCCTTACGCAGATAGTGAAATTAGAAGCCCTTCATAAAAAATCACTGGCGGCAGCTCATTTATCGACCCTTACTGCGTTAAGGGAAAAATTAAAAACAGTCTGCTGTGACAGACTGAAAGCCCAGATGGCAAGCTGCCCTCAGGCTTTCTATGAGTCTGGTGATAAATGCGGCCGTATGCTGGCCAGGGCGCTGAGGGCTGAGAGAGTCACAACGTATGTACCTAAAATAGCCGGCACCGAGGGACACACAGTCCACAGAGTTGAGGAAATAGCTGAAGAGTTCCGCAGATTCTACAAAGACTTGTACAATCTGCCGGCTCCTTTGGAGGCTGGCTTTGGACAAAGATGCATGCGGTACATCGAGGACTCGGGGATGCCCAAGCTCGCAGAAAAGGCCATCGCAGAGTTGGAGAGTCCAATCTCGATGCTGGAGCTCCAAAACGCGCTGGCAAGTACAGCCTCAGGCAAAACGCCAGGCCCCGATGGACTGCACCTCCAATATTATAAAAAACTCTTTCCTCAACTCGCCCCGAAGCTTCTCCTGATGATGAACTCCATTATTGAAGGGACCCCCCCACCGGTAGACACGTTAAGGGCACATATAGTGGTGATCCCTAAGGAGGGAAAGGATCCGAACCTGTGCGGGAGCTACAGACCAATTTCACTGCTTAATGCAGACGTTAAGCTTTTTGCAAAAATTCTGGCGTCCAGGATCGCCCCGCATTTGAGCTCGGTTGTAGGACCGGACCAGGTGGGTTTCATGCCTCTCAGGGAGGCTAGAAACAATACCACTAAAGTCCTGAACCTGATACACCTGGCACAGAAGCAGGGGACTCCCGCCCTTCTGCTCTCTACCGACGCCGAGAAAGCTTTCGACGGAGTGAACTGGCAATTCATGGGATCAGTCCTAAGTCATATTGGGCTTGGCCCTAACATGCTGAGATGGATCCAGAGCCTGTATAGCTCCCCCTCGGCGTTGGTGAGAGTGAATGGCTGCCTGTCGGGATCATTTAGGATCACAAATGACACGAGACAAGGATGCCCCTTATCGTGCAGGGTGCGGGGGAACCTGGATGTCCGGGGGGTAGAGAACGCCTCGGGGCACTACAAGGTAGCGGCCTACGCCGATGACTTAATTTTCTGCCTCTTCTGCCCTGAGGTCTCTCTGCCCAATTTAATGAAGGAACTCCAGGAATACGGAGGCCTCTCGAGCTATAAGATTAATTTCCTGAAATCTGAGGCGCTAAATATTAACATTTCCCGGTTTGAGAGAATAAAAGATGCCTTCCCTTTCCGCTGGGCTAGTGAAAGTGTGAAATACTTGGGGACCAACATTAGCAGCGACCTTTCAAAAATCTATGCTCTCAACTTCCCCCCACTCTTAAAAACCTTTGAGAGGGAGACCGCTAGGTGGGGTAAAGGGAGGCTCTCCTGGTTTGGGAGGTGCAGTGCAGTTAAAATGACCCTTTTGCCCCACCTGCTTTACCTCCTCCAGGCCCTACCGGTGCTTGTCCCCCGCTCATTCCTCCAGAAGCTCCGCTCGGTCTTCATCAATTTTATTTGGGCAGGGAAGAAGCCGAGACTGAGGAGGGAAATTCTGACAAGGCTAAAGGAGCGAGGGGGGGTTGGTGTCCCTGACCCTATACTTTACCACTCAGCGACACATATCTGCAGGGTGGTCGATTGGTGCGTACACAGCCGCAACAAACAGTGGGTGGGTCTTGAGCAGAGCTTCCTGAAAATCCCGATCAGGGGGGCCCCGTGGCTAGCAGGCGAGGGTGGTAGGATCGTGAGGCAGCACCCCGGTCAGGAGAGCTCCCCCTCCCCCTCTCCCACGTATCCAGTCCTGGGGAATCCGGGCTTTACCCCGGAGTGTGGGGGCCACCCGGTGAGAGCGTGGATTGATGCGAACGTATACAGAGCGGGCCACTTTGCCTCGGAGGGAGGTTGGGCAGATTTGGAGGAGCTGGCCCAAAGAGCTGGGGTCCCTAATTGGTCCATTTGACAGCAAATGCAATTGAGCCAAATTCTGGCTTCCCTACGGGGCCATGGGGAGAGCAGGCGGGTGCTCACGATCTTCGAGGATATGTGTCAAAGCAGGGAGACTGTGAGAGATGCCCTCTCGAAGATTTAGAAGCTGCTAGTAGCCCCTCCTGACGCGGACGACCCGCCTTACCTGGAAAAATGGGAAAGGGACCTGAATTTGATTTGGACTCCCAAGCAGCGCCAAAAGATAATGCCGTTATCGCATAGGTCCTCAATTTGTACTCGACTCCAAGAGTGTGGATATAAACTACTAACAAGGTGGTACAAGGTTCCAGCGGACTTACACAGATGGTTCCCGGAGGTCTCCCCTAGCTGCTGGAGGTGTGGTGGTGAGAGGGGTGATCTGTTACATATTTTCTGGTCCTGCCCCAAGCTAAAAGAATTTAGTAGCCTGGTTAGGCAAGTCACGGAGAGAGTCTCGGGGACAGCTGTCCCGGGTGACCCTGCTCTTTGCCTCCTCCATGCGTCAGAGACCCCGCTGAGGCACTACCGTGGCTCAATACTGTGTCACCTGCTGAATGCAGCAAAAGCCTGCATCCCGCAGGTATGGAAGAGTAAGGAGCCCCCCACCATTGGTAGTTGGGTCCAGAGAGTAAATGACGTCCATGAGGTTTGAGGACCTCATGTCCACATGGGATGATACATACGAGAAATTCGCCGTGACGTGGTATGACTGGATGGCTTATACGGAATCCCCAGAAGGCAGGGAACTACTTACTCGATAGTATCGGCTCCCCTCCCCCTGCTGCCCCTCTGCCGTTGTGGGGTGCTTTGGGGGGGTCCGAGGTGGTTGAGTGTGGCTGGACGGCTGGGATTGACCCGACAGTTGGCAGGGAGTCGTCTGATCTGGAGTGTAGGTCCTCACGCTTCCCTCTCTTCCCCTTTTCCCTCTTTCCTTCTTCTCACCCCCCCCCCCCCCCCCCCCCAGTTCCACTCTTGGTTGTTCTTTCCTCTTAAAAGTTAATCGCTAATGCAGTTCATTAACCCATCCGTCGAGAAATAAAGTTTGAACTACCTTTATTGATATGCATAGCATTGCAGCAATTTTTTACTGTATGCTTTTTTTATGCGCTGTAAGCTGGAGCTGTATAAATGTTTCCTTTCTGAAAAACCTCAATAAACAAAGAATTTACAAAAAAAAACGGCTGCAGGACCAGTGTTGCTTGCCATGCTCACTCACACTGAGGGCTTTATAGGACAGAGTGGCTGTTAGACCACTTCTTTGTGTGGTCATGGAGGAATGACATTGAAAGGAGGGATACATTTGGAGCCTTGCTATGGCTTCTACCCTGCGCTACAGGAAATGGAGAAAAGAGACATGGGACATCAGGGGAGCTGCTTGCTGCCTTTGCCTATGCTTGGGTGCAGGTCACATGTTTCATGCATTATGGAAATGAAAAAGGATATCTCTGCTGCCTGAAATCATGAAATGCCTTGGACTGAGGTATGAAACATGCTCACAAACAGAAACTGTTGCACTGGACCTAGAAATGCATGAAGACTAATTGTTTACTGATGAGTGCTGTGCAACTTGGATGCTCTATATGGATGGAGTAGTGGGTGGTTGATGGATGGCCACCATTTCCCAACAGGATTGCAAGGTCTGCAAGGAAGTAGTGTAGTCAAGTTATGGTCCGGAATCATGGGAAGAGAGCTGGTAGGCTCTTTTAGGAACTGTGCCTTCAGGAGCAAAATTATCTGCAGCATGAAATATTGCATTGTCATGCATGAAAAGAATTCCTCATTGGCTGCTGTGGGCATTAATGGTGAGAGAAACCTATGGTGTAGCTACATCATCCCTTGACCTCCAACCATATTGAAAACCCTTGGAGGATCCTCAAACAAATGGGCAGATGGGAGGTAATTCACATCAAATCGGCAGCTCTGGGAGGCTATTCTGACATTCTGCAAAGAAATACAAGCAGAACCTCTGCAAAACTCACAAGTTGAATGGCTGCAAGAATTGTGAAGATCAAATAATGGATCCTATGTTAACTTGCCCTCTTACAGTGGGCCACACGTATAGCTCCTATTAAAAACCTACCACTGGGACATCCCAGTTTGTTTTTCCCTGCTGTGTGATACACTGCCTGTCCCCCCATTATTCACACCTTGTCAACAAAGGTGTGGCCGGCAGCGGTATCTCCTGCATCCCTACTGTCTGCACAGGGTCACATTCGCAGTGACTAAATGGCGCTGCCACGCACATGTGCAGGGGATCATGGACATCGCAAAAAGGAGGAGGTTGGGAGGAAAACAAGGGATTCCTGATTTAAATGCCTTGTCCCCTTTACCCCAGCCTTGAGGTTTCCTCTTCCCAAGGTCTATGCATTCCTGCTTTTTGTCTGAATGCCATGAATGTGAATTCTCTCATTTTCTGGATGTCTCCAGAGCGGTGCTCTCTTATCAACCATTGATGTTTGCATAAAAGATGAATATGGAATTATTTTTGGCAAATACAAATGGCAACCGAGAAAAGGCAATGAAGAAGAAACAAAACCTTTCCTTCTAGAGCTTGGAACGGTACTTCAAAATGGCACCCAAATGGTAGATTGTGGAATAGGCTATTTACTAGGTGAAAGATTTTTTTTCCACCCTTATCTTCATTCTAGGTTTTTCCTATTTTCTTCCCATTTGATTGATCATTAGAGTTTGGACATAGCAAAAATAATCCGCTTCACCCTCGTGATACACCCCTCTTGATGATCCTGAACGTAAACGGTGCCTGTGCCAAACAATAGAGTACTGCGCAAGAGTCCTGCAGGATCCCATAAAAGCAATGTTTTTTTGATGATCCATTAAACACTTGACTTCCAGAAAGCCACCCATAAAAACAACACAGCACCCACTTCATTAAAATATGGACTTGTTTGGCAGCGCCACTAAACCACAGGGAAAAGGAAAAGCAAAGCATAAAACGTATAAAATGCCTTTAAAAAAGGGTTCGATTCAGAGCATGGTGAAGAAACTTTTTTTTTTTTTTTTAGGAGATAAAATTGCTGTCCACTTTCATTGTCTACCTTGGGGCTGATTCAGAGCCAGGTGTATATGTACACTCAGTATACAGTTAAAGTGAATGGCAGTTTTCTCTCCTAAAAAAGTGAGGTTTCTCACCAGGTTTGAACCGACTCCAAAGTATTCGTGAACTTTTTGGCCCAAATTCTGTGTGTGAAGAAAATGTAACCCTGCACATAACGCTGAATTTGGAAACCCATATAAATATGTTTACTCCCTCTAAAAGGTGCATCCTAATTTGGGATGCCCAGCAGTGTAAAACACTTTGGTTTCCCAGTAAACTCCCTTGAAATTTGACAGCTGTTGCAAAATGTTGCTGCACTCTGAAGTATACACGCCTCCCCCAACCATTCAAGTCTGCTGAGTATGGCAAGTGTGCAGAGTGTGGATTCTGGGTTTTTCACACTGCAAAACATGGCAAATTGTTGTGCCCCTGCCACAGAGAATCGCCTGGCCTCTAGAGCTGTCGAAACCAGTTTTGGTCCTCTTAAACAAAGCATTATGCTATGAGGATTTCAGCAGAGACTGGGGAAGCTGATTTGAATTGATGGGAAGATGGATGAAGCAAAGGACCAGGAAAACTTGTTTGAGACTGCAGGACTTGAGACTGAGGTATAGGTTCCATCTACCAGCAGCAACCCTAACTTACCGAACTTGCAGTCAAAGCTTCAACAGAATGGTTTAAGTCAAAGCATATTCATGTGTTGAAATGGCCCACTCAGATGTTAATCCAACTGAGAATTATTATTGTTTATTTATATAGTGCCATCTTCTGTAGTGCTGTACAAGGTACAATTACAGACAAGGTGAAACATATTGTACAGGGATCATCATAAACTAGATGTTACAAAGTTCAAACCAAATGTGATGACGAGCCAACAGGAAGTAGAGCCCTGCCCTTGCGAGCTAACAATCTAAAGGATTAGGGGTATAGACAAAATGTGGCGAAATCACAAGTGGTAGAACTTGAGTTTGCCAGCATGTGTCCAGTGAAGGTAGTGCTTAAGCAAGGTTATATGTGTGTCTAAAGAGGTGAGTTTCGAGGGAACTTTTAAAGGCTTGGAGTGTTTTAGAGTGACTTATTGAGTGAAGGAGTGCTTTCCAGAGAAGTGGAGAGGTACAGGAGAAGTCTTGAAGGTAGGAGTGTGAGGAGGTGACCAAGGAGGAGGACAAAAGAATGTCCGAGGCAGAGTGGAGGCTGCGTCTGGGTGGTAATTCTGAGAGAAGAGATGTAGGTACTTTAGCATGACTTGACAATTGCTGTGTTTGTGAAAAGCTGAGACATATCCCAACCGACTTGCTGTTGTAATTGCAGCTAAAGCTGATTCTAATGGTATTGATGCCACACTTTCCCTTTTGGCTTCTAGAACTTTACCAAAGTATTTATCTAATTTCATTTTTAAGTAATATCATTGGTTATTATCGCTTATTAAGGATTGTCCCTGTTTGGATATTGGCATGATATAGAGCCTGGTTCATTGTTTTTAACAGTCAGTATGAGGTGTGTGTTACATATAGCTGTTACAATAAATCTTGAGGTATTTCTTAAAGGTTATATTCTTAGTATACAGTACGTCCTGCTCCAGATAGATTACTTACACTTGGGTTATCCTCCGCCAGATGGCGCTGCACTGCAGAGACATGTAAAACAGGCTCCTCCCGGCCCCTCACATACCCAGGGATCTCCCACAAATCCCCAGATTTCTCTGCAGTGCTTACTGCGAAGACATGAAAAAACCACTCTGTCGCAGGTGAGCGGGGCTATTAGCCTGCGGCCCTGTTGGACTATTCCCACCCGTCCTACGTGTGATGTGCCTCCCAGCCTGGGCAGCACTGGTCGGGTGAAGGTAGGCGGCACCATGTGTGCTTATGGAGCGACGCTTCACCGCAGTCCCCCACCAAAGGGTAGGCGGTATAGGCTGATGGTGAGCCTTTATGGGATGCCCCTCCCGCATTATTGTCCCATGCCCCGGTAGCGGTGGGCCCTGTACAAAGGGCCGCCATCCTCACTCATTCTTCCCGTAGCCTTCGGGGGGAAAAGGGGGGGGGGGGGTGTGGTTGAGCGTGTATAGTGCTTCGTGCATACCGCCTGTTGGCATGTGTGTTGGGACTTAGTATATGTGACAACCGCCGCGCTGACTTGTCTTTTTACTATTGCAAACGCCGCCGCCGGACACACCCTTTCCTTCATTTGGATGCTCTGCGCCATGCGGCGGCGTCGCCTCAGACGCTCCTGCGTCTTCATTGGCTGCTTGTCGGATGGACTTCGCGCTCTTCACGGGGGGCAGGGCCTGGCGCACCCTGCGTCACGGCTCGCTCTGGCCCGCCCTTCGAGGTTCGTTCGGCGCCATTTTCCTGTACAGTCGCGCGCGCGTGTGTAACGGTCCCCCCTCCCGCTGTCTGGAAGTGCCCTTGCGGGCGACTTTAATACTCATTAATTACTGTGTATGGCTCTGTCGCCCCTTCTTCTCATTGTGTCTTTCAGACGGGTGAATCCAGTGGCTGCTCCCGGCCCGGGGTAATTGTAGTTGGGCCTAGTATAAGTACTCCCACTTCCCTAGCGGGTCATTGGGGCATCCAGGGTTGCTTTATAGCGTCAATCCCTACTGGCATATTGTGCCTAATAATCACCATATGGAGGCATCCCAGGATAATGGGACCGGGGTTCCTTCGGGACAAGCCCGGCTGTGTGTAGCTTGTGGGGTTTCACCTATCAGCGGTGACAGCGCACGGGTCTGTGTCCCTTGCGCACAGCAGGCGCTAACGTTGCAACCCGCCCCTCCAGTGGCTGGGCCTGCACCTCGTCTCACTTCACCTACTCCCCCAAGCTTGAGTCTCACCCCCATTGAATTGCATACAAGCGGGGATTCTCAACCTGATGTGTCTGCTAGATTGGCCAGTGTTGAAAAATTGATTGCTATTACCTTAGCGCGTAAGGCCACCGCAAAAAAGCATCACTTAACTCCTGATGCCACTCCGTCTCCTATGGAATCTGATGAGGTGTTGCATCTGTATGGCTACACCCCATCGGACGAAGGGGAGCTGTTCTATGACTCAGGGTCATCTGACGAGAGACTCGGGTCATGACGATTCTGGCTCTGACCCCTGGACCCTGGATGATACTGACAGACTGCTGGTCCAGATATTTGAGGTTTTGTCCATCTCTCCCCCTGTTGCGGCTTCCAGGCAAAGGGGTGAGCTTTTTCATACTGCTAAGGTTCGTTTGGAATTTCCAGAGCAAACCCATTTCAATAACCTCGTGCTTAAGGAGTGGGAATGTCCCAGTAGACTTTCCGGTATACCTAAGACTTGGGACAGAAAGTATCCCTTCCCTGCTGATATGGTCAAGTGCTGATCATCGCCCCCCGAAGTCGATGCTCCTATTCTAGGGCTGTCTAACACCTCTATTATGCACTCCCCTGACACTGCTACTCTGCGGGATGCTGAGGACCGGCGCATTGACCAATTGGCGTGTCAAGCCTTTGCATTTGTGGGGGCGGCGCTGCGCCCGGTTTGCGCCTCGGCCATTACGTCTGTGGCGCCCAGGGCCCTGATCAGAAGTGTACTTGAAGGTTCTGATGAATTGCCACCTGATTCGTTTAATGCACTAACTGTGATGTGTTTGTAAACTTTATCCTATCTGCCTTGGATGATGCCATTAGGATGTGTGCCAGAACCTCTGCCTTGGCGGTAGCTATACGCCGCGCGGGTTTGGCTGCGCCAGTGGGCTGCTGACAATGCTGCTAAGAGGGCCCTTACTGGGCTTCCATTTAAGGGGCTACACCTGTTTGGGGACCGCCTAGACCTTTTTGCTAAAGGAGGTAAGTTACCCCAGCGCAGACGGCAGTCTCGGCCCTTTCGGGGCCAGGGCCCCCCCTTCACTCCCCTACCGCGGTGCTAAGCAGGGAAAAGGGGTGTCCTTCGCGTGGGCTTGTGCAGATTCCTGGCACAGGAGCAGAGGACGACGTCCTGGCTCCTCCTGGGGGTCTAAGCCAAAACCCTCTCCTAACCCCCCTCAGGCATGATGGGGCGCCCTCGCCCGTCAGGGTGGGGGGACGGCTACAGCACTTTGCGCACGTCTGGAGGCATCACATCTCAGACAGGTGGATTCAGGAGGTAGTGTCCTCTGGTTACAAGATAGAGTTTGCTGTGCGCCCCTCCCCAAGATTCATCACGTCCCGGATCCCCCAGGACCCTGTCTCAGCTCAGGTCTTGATGCAGGCCGTGCAAGGCCTTCTGGATCATTTGCAGTGTCCCCTTAAGAGAAAAAGGCAAGGGGTTCTATTCCAACCTTTTCACAGTTCCCAAAAAAGATGGGTCAGTCAGGCCCATTCTGGATTTAAAGATCCTCAACAAATTTGTCAGAAACAGGTGCTTTCCCATGGAAACTCTATGCTCGACCATTGGCTCCCTGCGCCCAGGGGTTCTCATGACGTCGGTGGACATCAAAGATGCTTACCTTCACATCCCTGTGTTCCCAGGACACCAAAGGTTTCTCAGATTCGCGTTGGAAGATCAACATTACCAATTTGTGGCCTTGCCATTTGGCCTCACCTCAGCTCCCAGAGTGTTCACCAAGGTGCTGGCGGGGGTGATGTCTCTGGTAAGGTCAAGGGGCATACGCGTGCTGCCCTACCTGGACGACATACTCATCACCTCTCGGTCTCTGCAGCAGGCAGAGTTGGACACTCAGCTGGTGGTGTCCACCCTGGAGTCCTTCGGCTGGGTGATCAATCACCCCAAGTCCTCTCTGTCCCCTTCCTCGGTGACCCCGTTCCTGGGAATGATTCTGGATATGATTCAGTCAAGGATATTCCTTCCTCAACAGAAGGTGAAAGCTCTAACTGTGCAGGTTCCTGCGATCGTGTCCCCAAGGCAGGGAATGCAGTTGGTGGGCCTGATGGTGGCGTGCTTCGAGGCGGTGCCCTTTGCTCAGTTCCATTTGAGGCCTCTACAACTTCACCTTCTGTCAGTATGGGACAAGGATCCAACGTCCTTGGACGGGATCTGTGTGCTTCCCCCCTTTGTCAGATGGTCCCTTTTGTGGTGGCTGGACCACAGGAACTTGCTGGGGGGCAGGTCCTTTCTGGCCCCCTCCTGGGAGACGGTCACCATGGATGCCAGTCTGTCAGGATGGGGGGGATTCTGGAAGTCCCTGCGGTTCCAGGGGAGGTGGGGCCCTCAGGAGGCCCACTTACCCATCAACATTCTGGAACTGCGGGCAATCAGGTTGGTACTGGAGCAGTTAACCAATCACCTGAGGGGTCTGTCTGTGCAGGTGCGCTCAGACAACAGGACAGCGTTTGCCTACATCAATCATCAGGGAGGGACCCGGAGCAGGAGGGCCCTCCAGGAGTTGTCGCGGATTCTGACATGGGAAGAGGCCAATGTTCAATGCATTTCGGCTGTGTACATCCCGGGGGCAGAGAATCTACTGGCAGACTCTCTGAGCAGGGGGACCTCTCGTCAGAGAGAGTGGTCCCTCTGCAACTGGGTATTCCAGTCCCTGTGTCACCGTTGGGGTCTACCGGATGTGGATCTGTTTGCTTCCCGTCACAATCACAAGCTCCAGGCTTTTGTCTCCCTGTCTCAGGATCCTCTGGCCTTGGCCACGGATGCTCTGTCCATGTCATGGCAGGAATTTCGGCTCCTGTATGTCTTTCCTCCATTCCCCCTGCTGGGCAGGGTCCTGCGCAAGATTGCTCTGGAAGGGGTGCCAGTGATTCTGGTGGCCCCCAGGTTGCCAAGAAGAGTGTGGTTCGCAGTCGTGGTGCAGATGGCGGCAGATCAGTACGTCCTGCCCGGAGTGCCAGATCTGCTCACTGAGGGCCCCTTACGCCATCCCAATTTACAAACTCTGGCTTTGACGGCCTGGCTGCTGAAACCTCCATCTTGATGGAGAAAGGCTTGTCTGCCTCGGTGGTTGGGACCATGGTGAAGGCTAGGAAGAAATCTTCCTCGTCCATCTATTATAGGGTTTGGCATGCTTACATTGACTGGTGTGAGTCTAAGTCTCTTCCCTGTCGGGTGTTCTCAGTTCCCAGGGTTCTGGAGTTTTTACAGCAAGGGTTGGAGTCGGGTCTCCAACTCAATACTTTGAAGGGTCAGGTTTCTGCCCTGTCTGTCTTCTTTCAGAAGTCTTTTGCTCAGCATTCTTTGGTTAAGACTTTCTTTCAGGGGGTTACTCATGTGCGTCCCCCACGAAAACATATGGTCCCTGTTTGGGATTTGAACTTGGTTTTGTCTGCCTTGCAGGGTGCTCCCTTTGAACCTATTCAGGATGCTGCTCTGGCTGTACTTACCCTCAAGGTTGTCTTTCTGGTGGCTATTACTTCGGTCAGGCGTGTGTCTGAGCTGGCGGCTCTGTCTATCCAGCCTCCATACTTTGAGAGACACCAAGATAAGGTGGTGTTCCGCTTTATGCCGGATTTCCTGCCTAAGGTGGTGTCTGCTTTTCATTTGAACCAGGATATTGTTCTTCCTTCCTTGTGCCCTAATCCTAGCAATGCTAAGGAAAGGGTTTTGCATTCCTTGGATGTGGTCAGGTGTCTGAAGTATTACCTAGTAGTCACTGCGTCCTTCAGGAAAACTGATGCTCTTTTTGTGGTCCCTTCTGGTGCTAGGAAGGGGTTGGCTCCTGCCAAGTCTACTATCGGCAAATGGATCCGTCAGGCTGTGATTCAGGCCTATTCTGCTAAGGGGAAGAATCCTCCCTTCCGCCTTACTGCTCATTCTACTCGTGCTATTGGTGCCTCTTGGGCTTTCCAGCACCAGGCTTCTGTTGAACAAGTTTGCAAGGCCGCTACTTGGTCTTCTGTTCATGCATTTTCAAAGTTTTACAAGGTTGATGTTAAGGCCTCAGCTGTTACTGTTTTTGGCTGCAAGGTTTTGCAGGCGGCAGTGGTTTAAACTGTCTGCTGTTACCTTTTTTATTGGGGATCCCACCCTGCTTTATGGACACTGCTTTTGGATGTCCCAAGTGTAAGTAATCTATCTGGAGCAGGACGTACTGTATACTAAGAATAATACAATTCTGTGAAATACTCACCTGTAGAATTGGTATTATAAGTATACAGTACGTCCTGCTCCACCCCACCCTGATTTGTTGCATTATTCTGGATCCCCTGTATGGTGATTGTTATCATTGTTATAGTTACCAGTTTTTGGGTGGTTAATTTCTCCCGGCTTCTTGTTCACTGCTTTTCAATGCTGGGGATTTGTGGGAGGTCCCTGGGTATTTGAGGGGCCGGAAGGAGCCTGTTTTACATGTCTCTGCAGTGCAACGCCATCTGGCGGAGGATAACCCAAGTGTAAGTAATCTATCTGGAGCAGGATGTACTGTATACTTATAATACCAATTCTACAGGTGAGTATTTCACAGAATTGTATTTTGTGCACTTACCTTGTGAGTTTGTGGTGCTTAAAGACCATTATCGGGCAAAAAACAGGGCCCAAGCTGCCCGACTGCGTGTCTCCTCCTGGCTCTCTGACTGAGAAACGTCCCTGCTATCCTCCCTCTGAGCTGACACCCCCCTTCAATCACTACAATGGAAAGGGGTGTGTGAGGACCTCTCTTAGTGTAGACTGAGATCTTAAGGTCCTAAGGTAAAATAGCGGTTGTGGCTATGCTAAATGTGTAGATCAAAAAAGCAGTAAAGCTTGTGTACTGCTTGGAAGGTTCCACAACGTCTTTTCCTGAAAGCACAGATGATTGGCTACCTCCCTTATTCTTCTTGACTGCATGACAAAAGATGGTACTGGACAAGGTCTTTTGGTTGGCCTCTTGGTTAGTCTGGTGCCTGTAAAACTATGTCCATGCCATGTTCTTTAGCGCCTAGTTCCTTCTCTGGTCCTTTTGGTCCCCAGGTTTGCTGCAGGGTTTGAGAGACCTCTTCCCTCACCTTCTTAGGTACTTTTTCCATAAGAAAGTGTTTTCCTTTTTTTTATACGACCACCTATTTTTTTTATTTTATGTGTTTCTTGTCCTTGCAGTTTTGTGATTGCCTCTAAAGTTTATTGGCCATTTGTTGCTGGATGGCGGGGAATCCCCCACTGATGCTACATTTTACAGGATGTGTGTTTCAGCCAATGGGGTTTTATAAAGCTTCCCCTAACCTACTTTTTTCTTACAATTTAGATTCTGATTTCTAATAAACTGGATAATTCTCAGCATGCTATATATATTGTTAAATATGTGATGGAGGGGTCTATTTTTGGTGAAGATGCCTTTCTTCTAGCTGTGGCTGTCTATATACCATAGACTCATGATTAATCTTTTCCTGACAATGCACCCTCCATACACAGATGCGTACACATGCCCCTTGCTCTGGGGAGACTTTAAAACCATCTCTTCTAGCTCATGTCTTGTTTTTTTCTGCATGTGTTAATCGCCTGTTCTGAATTTGTTTGCAGGTGTAAAACAAAAGTATATCCTGATAATTTGCCTTCGACAAGTGTTGTAATAGTGTTTCACAATGAAGCTTGGACAACGCTGCTGAGGACGGTGCACAGTGTTATAAATCGATCCCCCCAGCACCTTCTTGAAGAGATCATACTTGTTGATGATGCCAGTGAAAGAGGTATGTACCATGTCTTTATGATTGATTGTGAAATAGAGGTACATGTGTGGGCTAAATGAAACACAGTGAATGGGATGTCAGAAGGTGCCTGGAAGAGAGGTTCCCCTCCATTTTCCATAAGGTTCTGAAAAGAGCTAAAGTTTTTCCTGTTCCTGGCATCCTGCTGTCCTTCCAAGCTTGTTTGTGCTTCCAGAATACCCATCCAGGGTCCTCTGCCAGCCATTCAGAGACGTGAGTTCAGCTCAGTAATGCTGTGCAAGCTCTTTTGCTTAATGCGCTGATCCTTCCCACAACTTGCCTACTGCAATGGACACCAGGGTTCACTAGCATAACCAGGTTCTTCCACCTCGGTGATGCCAGCCAACGGTATTACAACAACCAGGTTGACGACATGTGGTAGCAGAGCCGGTGCATGCTTTGCCAACACCTTCAAACTTAGCTGCCACATGGTGGCCAAAACCATGCAGCATTTTAGCAAGAAAGATTCCACTCAGAACAGGCATTGCCATGGTTGACCACAAAAGTTGAGTGCACATATGATCAGTGTCCTATTCAGAGGTTGTCTTTTCTTCAAAATAGATGTATGAGTGCTGCCTGCTTTGCTACAGAGGTTAAAGTGATGGGTGGTCAGCCTGTGCTCCGACCATATGTAGCAACTGCATCAAATTAGGCCATTGGTTGGGGCTGCCAGCTGTGGGGAGCTACAGTTCATTGAGGGAACCATGAATGCCAATATGTACTGTAACATACCAACAAGAAAACTATAAGTTGCACCACTATACACAAATTACTACCGTAGGTGTACGCAATCCAACTATTAAAGTGCCCGATCGGGGGTGCCCCGCTGTGTGAAACCCCCCAGAAAGCCCCTAAAATCTAACGTTATCGGCGACGGACAAGCGACGGATAAGCCGCTGCCGCCGCCTCTCGCGCGTCCCTCTTACAGGGCGCGCGCCCGCGCCGGCCATTCACAAACGGCCGGCGTGGGTGCGCGCCCTGCTTGAGGGACGCGCGGGAGGAGGTGCCTGCTTATCCGTCGCTTGTCTGTCACCGAATAAGGTACTTTTTTAGGTGCTTTCTGGGGGGTTTCACACAGCGGGGAGGGAGCTGATCGGCCTGGAAATCTATCAGGGGTGGGTGTTGGTCCACTTTAACAATGAAACCAGGACAGCAAAGCTGGCCCTTGTCAGATCGCACAGTAGTGCTGTTTGATGAAAAAATTTATCCTTTTAATAATAACAGCTGAATTACACATAAAATTAGAATTAAAAGGAGTGGGGTGGGGCTGCTGGTGGAAATATATTATATAGATAGATAGATAGATAGATAGATAGATAGATAGATAGATAGATATTCCTGTTAATGTGGCAGTGAAAAATAATTTATTCACAAGTGACACCAAATAAGCCAAAAACCAATTTCTATTACCACCTATTGTAATGCACCACCTCTTTACAAATGCAAAGAATCAAACTCTAGGCTATCGCTCCCTAACAATGCAATGAAATCCTATTGAAGTAAAGAATATATAATGTGCATATTGCTAAACCAATCCTATCATCATTTCAAAAATACACAAAAACAGCAAAAAAAGATCAATCATAGTAAAATCATTAGAAAAACTATAAGAGAAACAAATGTGCAACCACAGCAACAGAAACAATCACAATGTCATCGTGTATACATCACCAGTACAGAGGCCTCAGACCCACAGCACCCTTAACAGGATCATATAGTTATTGATATTTCCACCAGCAGCCCCGCCCCTCATTTTAATTGTGTTTTATGTGTAAGTCTGCTTTTGTTATTAATAAAGAGATTTTATTTTTTTTTTAGCAAATGGTGGTGTGGTGCAATCTGACCAGGCCAGCTTTGTTATGTTTTTTTGTTAATGGATGCACTGTGACAAGCAGAGCAAAATTCCCCTTCCATAAGAAACTGGGCCACAGGGCAATATTCCAACATAACGAACCCAAACACACCTCCAAGTTGACTACTGCCTTGCTTAAGAAACGGAGGATAAAGTTGCAGGACTGGGGGATCTGCGGGGTATCTCCAAACGGAAGGTGGAGGCGCGAAACCTCCTCCTGCTTGGTGATGTCATGAAGGTGTGGAAAAGTGGCAACCTGTGAAGCTCTAGTGAACTCCATGGACCAACACACTTACAAGAGACAGTGCTTATATGCACCCAGGGCAATTTAGATTGCTGCACATAAAAATTAATTTACCTTTTTGTAACTCCTGCTGTAGTCCTTTTTATAACCAAAGTGGCGTCTCATGATGCTGCAGGCCGCCTGCAAAGAGAAAGTTTTCTGCTGCTGTGCATTGTGGGGATATGTCAGTTCAATTCAGGCAGCACAGGTGGGATGCTGGAAAAGGAAGCTCCAAAATGGACACTACCAGGAGATCTGTGAGGTGGCATTTCAACTTTGAGTTGGGTGCAGGAGCAAATGTAAGTGCTGGCAATGATTCAGTATCATGCAAGGAGACGGGGCTTTGCAGAGATTTTTTTCCAACTGTGTTGGTCTGGTTTAACCTATTAACCGCCAGCCTACCTAGAGTTTTTGTCACCCTCTTTTGCCAGACCAGTTTCACTATTTTGCGCTACACATATTTAACTGTGATATTTGAATATTTTTCCAGAGTTTCCAAGGAAAATTATATTTTTCTTCCAATCCATTCCATACACTCCTTACTCCTGGGTTTCCTCCTCCTTGCTGATCACGTGACTGCAAGAAAGAAAACAGGTGTGGCCCTCCCGGCCCATAAGTAGCAGCTGCCCCTAAACCAATCAGTTTTCTTTCTTGCAGTGGCAAGATGACTGACTGAAGATTCAGGTAGCTCTCAAGGTTTTGGCAGCAAGCGAGGGACTGAACCCTGTCGGTTCTCTGCAGAGCCTTATTCCCACGGATCCCTCAAGACCCAAGTTTATGCCTCCACAGCGTTGGCTGTTTTGGGGTCCGTGAAGGTAAGGTGGAAGCGCCGGGGTCTTGGGGCGCTTACAGAGTGTATATGCTCTGGGCTGCAGGCTTTTTTGAAAAGTAAGTCTGCCGCAGGTTTTTCTCTGGTGTACCTGCTGAGGAATGTTTTTTATTTTTTTACCCAACCCTTCCTTCTTCCAGTTGGGTAGGTTTTTTATCATAAAAAAAAAGAAAAAAAAATTTTTTTTTATGTATGCCTTTAAGGGATGTGGCTGACGTCACGCAAGGGGCAGAGTTTAACCCGGAACCACAAGGCCGTGTATTCAGTTGTCTCTCTCCCCGGGCGAGGAAATCACATATTGCTAGGTGTGTGTGTGTGTGTGTGTGTATATATATATATATATATATATATATATATATATATATATATATATATTATTGCGGCCAGATAGCAGTGCGATTGCGGCGGCGGCCAGTTGGGCCAAGGTGCTGGCCAAGAAATGCCTTTTGATTAGGATGGCTTCGGGGGTTCCGCTGGTTTATTCATATTGCTGCCTCAGGGCAAGCTGATTTTGCCGTTGTTTGCACTAAGCTATGCTATATATATTATGTGTTTGCTCATTTCTCTTGTATAGCGGTAAAGAGAAGAGCGGTGGTGGTGAGTGGACATCGCCATTATCT
The DNA here is from genome assembly GCA_027917425.1 of Gastrophryne carolinensis. Lineage (NCBI taxonomy): Eukaryota > Metazoa > Chordata > Amphibia > Anura > Microhylidae > Gastrophryne > Gastrophryne carolinensis. Next base: position 221,705,477 of record CM051239.1, on the reverse strand, counting down.
TTTTTTTATATCAATTTTTTTGATTAATTGCATTATCAATTTCGTATTTCAGTTAGTATATTATTTTTATTATTTCTATTGAAACATAGAAACATAGAAGGTTGGCGGCAGAAGGTGACCATACGGTCCATCTAGTCTGCCCTTAATGTACTTTTTATCTTAGGATAGATGTGTGCTTATCCAAGGCATGTTTAAATTCAGTGACTGTTGATTTCTCAATTACCTATGCTGGAAGTTTGTTCCAAGCATCTACTACTCTTTCTGTGAAATAATATTTTCTAATATTGCTCCTGATCTTCCCCCCGACTAGCTTCAGGTTGTGCCCCCTTGTTCTATCATTAAGTGCTATTGTTATTACATTAAGTGTATAACATTGTTATTGTTATCTATTTTTTTTTATATATTTTTATATGTTTATAATATATATCTGTATGAATATATTTTATTATAATGATTGTCAGTTTTTATCAGTTAAAAAAAAAAAGAGGGAGATTATTAATGCTCTTTTTTTTCTCCTGTTTTATTTTTTAGAATTTGGTTTTAGGCTTAGGGCCTTTTAGGTCTGATTGCCAAATTGAAAAAAAAAAACACCATGAGGGAGGCATCAGGGGATAGTGATTCGGGCATCCCATTTGAGCAGCGGGCTCTGCCCCTTATGTAAGCAGGATCCCCTGGGTAGTTTCAGCATGGGCCGCTTGCGCCATGAGAATTGGTTAGACCATAATAGAGCGGCGGCTCAGGTCTTTAGTCCAGTTATTACTGGTGTGAGCGCAACGGCTCACCCATCCCTTCCTTCCCCTGGAAGGGGGTAGGCAGCGAGGCGCAGTCAGGTGTGGTGCACAGGTTGGATAACCTGGAGATACAGTTATCCTTGGTTATTCCAAAGAATGCCACTTGTAAGAGGAGGCATTGGAAACTGTTGCGGAGGAAAGAGATTTATTTGCCTCTTTTGGAGAGTGGGAGGAAGAAGTGTATATAGATGAGCAGCTCTCAGAAGGCGAGTTACGCTCTGGTGAGGAAGATAGTAACTCTATTTTTTTCTCTTCTGATGAGGACCCCCTCCTCGCAGGCGAAACACAGTGCCTGCTGTTTTCGGTTTTTGAAACTTTGAATATCACTCTCTCCCACTCAGAATATCCACTGTCAAATCTGTAAAACTGCGTTTGAAATAGTGTATGTACTGTATGTTCTACCCTGTCTGTAATTGCTACTTTGTAAAGCACTACGGAAGATGATGGCGCTATATAAATGAATAATAATAATAATATCACCCCTCCTGAGGCAAAAAGAGGGAAGGATGATCTGTTTAAGCCAGTAAGGCAAAGGCAGGTGTTCCCGGAGCAGCCGCACTTTTCTAAAATGGTGTTAAAGGAATGGGAAAATCCTAACAAATTACCGGCTGTTCCTAGGATACTAGACTTTAGGTATCCCTTTCCGGCATACATGATTAAGCTTTGGTCTTACCCACCTGAGGTGGATTCTCCAGTAGCAGGCTTGTCTAATACTTCCATCATGCCGTCTGCTTCTATGGGATCTCTAAGAGATCCCACGAAGAGACGAATGGATCAATTGGCCCGCCATGCTTTTGCTATGAAAGGATCCTTTCTATGTCCTGTTTGTGCCATGGCGATTGTGTCCCTGGCTTCAAACCATGCCTGTTTTCTTTCTTGGAAGAAGATGAAGAAAAAGTTTAGCCAGGGCTAAGTCTCGCAGGCTTATTCAAGAGTCCAAAGATTTTAAGGATTGTTTGGACTTTAACTCGTTCACTATCGCTGCAATGGATGATGCAGTCAGGCTAGCTGCTAGAACTTCTGCTCTGCTTGTGGCCTTGCGCCGTTCCTTAAGGCTAAGACAATGGTTGGCTGTTGCCGCCACTAAGAAAGCTCTTATAGGTCTACCTTTATTCTCAGTGTGTCACACACCCCGCTTCCCCTTTAATTCTTACGATCGGGTTACTCCACCGGCAGGTGGCGATGTTGCAGAGAGAAGTTTTGAAAACGAGCCCCTCCTGGCCTACATATACCTGGGACCTCCCACTTAACACCCAGTGTTTTATCTCTGCAAGATGCGACAAGACAGAAGAAAGAAGTCTCCTGCTTGCAGGTAGCCGGGGTCAAACCCCGGCATCCCCCCATGGTCTATTTCTGCCCAGCTATTTGTTTTTTGTTCACTGAGTTGATATTGGAAGCCTCCCAGCCTAGGCTGCTGGCTGGGCAATGGTAGACGGCACCTCGTGGTGCCTAGGAGCTTATCTCCTCCGCTCGTCCCCACGCGTGGGACAACGCGGTTATCCGGCTGGTGATCCGGATTTGGGATGCCCCATCCCGGTCCCCCCTTTAGCCTGCCTTTCCCTCGCCTGGTCCCTTCTCCCTTAGCGTGGGGGGGGGGGGGGGTGGCGTTTGGGGGTATTTTTTAATATTATGCTGGCCAGGATGTGTGGTATGTTTTTTACTGTGAAACTGCTTAGTACGCTGTGTGTGGCAGTCCACTGATCAGGGGAGGACTCGCTCTTATATGTGAGTAGCCATGTTGTCCGCTATGCTGGTTGTCTAGGGGCGGGCTGCGTTTTTTTTGTGCTGGGGCTGTGTTGTGCTTTGGTGCTGTGTGGCTAGGCGTGGGTGCCTGCGTCTGGCACCCGCCTCGTTCGTAGTACGGCCGCAATGCTCGTTGTCTAGGGGGGCGGGGCCGCGCTCCGTCGCGGCCCGCGCCGTGCTTACGTAGTCGGGGGGGCGGGGCCGCGCTCCGTCGCGGCCCGCGCCGTGCTTACGTAGTCGGGGGGGCGGGGCCGGAGCGCTTTGTGCGCTTTACCGGCCTGCCCTTCGTCTCATCGCTCCGGTGTGGAGCGTCTGGAAGAGGTACGTGCTCGGGCCATCTGTGACTGGGGTCTGCTGGAGCCCACAGAGGGCTCTCTACAACAGGTCAGCGTAGGGCAGTCTGGCAAGTCTCTTTTGTTGCTTATATGGGGATATGGCCTATCTGGAAGTAATCCCTCTAGATTGGTTGCAATGTTAGAGGGATGCATTTTGATAATATATATATATATGTATGCACATATTTTTAGGTGTTTAATGCTTAGTACGCTCTGTGTGTGTGTGTGTTTGTTACACTTGCTGCATACCTTTTTTTTGTACTTTCTGGAGGCTGATTGTGTCTCTTTCTCACAGGTCTGGGGATTCCCGTGCTGTGGTGGATCTCCCGGTCTGATATACCTGGCTAGTCTTATTGTGTAAAAATCCTCCCACTCCCGGGACTTTAATTATAAAAGGGGCATCCCGGGTTGCTTTATGTGTAAATCCCTAGGTTATTGCGAATACCATAAATTCACCATATGGAGGCTTCTGACATTACCGGAAACGGCTCTTCGGGGCTATCTAGGCTGTGTGGGGGTTGTGGGGCTCCGCTCCCAGGCGATGATGTCATCTTATGTATTACATGTGCACGGCAGAATATTGCGCGCCAGTCCGGCACTCTGGCTGCTGGCTTCTCGCAACCTCCGTCATCTCCTACCCCCCCCCCCCCACCTATTCCGGACCCCGTGTGACGTTGTCAGAGGTGGGGATTCGCAGTCCGAGGTGTGTGCACGATTGGCCAGCCTCGAGAAAATAGTTTCCGCCGAGGTAGCTCGGAAAGCTACAGCTAAGCGGAAGCACCTTTCTCCGGCATCGCCTGTTCCGGAGGATGAGGTGTTTGAAGTATAGGATTGGTCCGATTGTCCCCCGGCTGAGGAGGGGGAGCTCCTAGAGGAGTCGGACGAGCCTGCAGACCAGCAATTGGTTGCTACCGCTGGCGATCAGGCTGCGGGGGTGTTCCTTGACACTCCTTCCATTTTGGCTCAAATGTTTGAGATTTTGGCTTTGGATCCGCCTGAGGCGGTCCCCCCTGCCAAAGGGTGAGTTGTTTGATGTGCCCCAGCCGCGTTTGGTGTTTCCCAGGCAACAACACTTTGTGAGGGTTGTCCTTAAGGAATGGGAACAACCCACGCGCCTTGTTGGGATTCCTCCTAGTTGGGATAAGCGTTATCCCTTTCTGGAGGATTTGGTGAAGCTTTGGTCTGTTCCCCCTGACGTCGATTCCCCTGTGTTTGGGCTGTCTAACACGGCTGTGTTGCACTCCCCTGACACTACTACCTTTAAGGATGGTGAGGATCGTCGGATTGATCAATTGGCTTGCCATGGTTTTATCAGTGCTGGATCAGCACTGTGGCCGGTGTGTGCTTCGGCGCTTCTGATGATGGCTGTTAGGTCCATTATTAGAGATTTGTACGCAGATCTTGATCCCACTTGTGATGAGTTCGGTTCTCTCAAGCAGTGTGAGTCATTTATTTCCTTTGTCATGACCGCCCAGGACGATGCGCTTATGATGTGTAGCAGGATCGCGGCCCTGTTGGTTGCTATTCGTCGGTCGGTGTGGCTGCGCCAGTGGACGGCGGACTTTAATTCTAAGAAATCGCTTACAGCTCTTCCTTTTGTAGGTTTGCGCCTGTTTGGCGACAAATTGGATTCTGTTACCAAGGGTGGTAAGTTGCCTCAATGCAAGAGGCCGCGTCGTTCCTTTCGGGGAGCGGCTTCCTTTAGCCCCTCCTTTCGGGGAGTCAGAGCGGGCAGAGGGGCCTCCTTTCCCGCTACCAGGGGTGCAGGTTGGACCCGGGGGAGGGGCCGTGGCCGTCCCGGTCAGTCCTGGGGCGCCAAGTCCAAGCCTGCTGGTAAGCCCGCTCAGCAATGAGGGGGTGCCCTCACCCGTGTGGGTGGGGGGATGATTACGACACTTCTCCCTGGTTTGGGTCCAGGAGGTTCCGGACAGATGGATCCGGGAGGTGGTGTCGTCCGGTTACAAGCTGGAGTTCGAGTCTCGCCATCCTTCACGGTTTTTCTGGTCTCGGGTTCCCACCGATCCTTTGGCCGCGCAGGGGCTCCTGGCGTCGGTGAAGAATCTTCTGGAAATCGGTCATCCGGCCGGTGCCGCACTTGGAGGTGGGCCTTGGGTTTTACTCCAATCTTTTCACAGTCCCCAAGAAAGACGGGTCGGTTCGCCCCGTTCTGGATCTGAAGTTCCTCAACAGGTTCATCCGTACTCGGAAGTTTCGCATGGAAACTCTGCGATCGGCCATCGGTTCTCTTCGGCAGGGGGACTTCATGACGTCCATAGACATCAAAGATGCTTACCTTCATGTTCCCATCTGCCAGGCTCATTAACGTTTCCTTCGGTTTGTAATGAAGGATCGGCATTTTCAATTCGTGGCTTTTCCGTTTGGCCTTACCTCGGCTCCAAGAGTGTTCACCAAGGTGCTGGCAGGGGTGATGGCCATTCTCAGATCTCAAGGAATTCGCGTCGTACCTTATCTGGACGATCTTCTCATCATGGCTCCTTCTCTCAATCAATCGGAGACGGACACCAGGACGGTGGTCTCCACGCTGGAAAGCTTTGGTTGGGTGATCAACTTTCCCAAGTCCTCCCTCGCCCCGGCCAGGGTGGTGTCCTTTCTGGGAATGCGGTTGGATTCTTGTTAACACAGGGTGTTTCTGCCTCAATCCAAGGTTTGTCTGATTCAGGAATTGGCGCGGTTCCTTCTTTCCAATCCTCGACCGTCCATCCGTCTGGGGATGAGACTGGTAGGGTTGATGGTTGCCTCTTTCGAGGCAGTTCCTTTTGCTCAATTTCACACAAGGAACGCTTCAGCTTCATCTGTTGGCGTCTTGGGACCGGCGACCACGGTCGTTGGATCGCCCCTTCCAGTTGTCCTCCTGGGTCCGGCAGTCCCTTCAATGGTGGTTGGTCTCGACCAATCTCTTGAGGGGCAGGTCTTTCCTGACTCCTCTCTGGGAAATTGTCACCACGGACGCCAGTCTTTCGGGATGGGGGGGATTCTGGAAGGATCTTCAGTTTTGGGGGCAGTGGGGACCTCGAGAGGCCCACTTGCCCATCAATGTTCTGGAACTGAGAGCCATCCGTCTGGTTCTTGTTCATTTGACTCAGCATGTTCTGGGCCTTCCGGTTCAGGTTCGTTCGGACAATCGGACAGCGGTTGCTTACATCAATCATCAGGGAGGGACTCGCAGTCTGGGTGCCCTCAGAGAGGTGTCCCTGATCCTGACCTGGGCGGAGGCCCATGTTCCTTGTCTCTCGGCAGTTTACATTCCGGGTGTGGAAAACAGGGAAGCGGATCTGTTGAGCAGGTGCTCTTCCCGTCTGGGAGAATGGGCTCTCCATCCTCAAGTTTTTCGGTCGCTGTGTCTCCGGTGGGGGGACACCGGAGGTGGACCTGTTTGCCTCTCGTCACAATTGCAGGCTTCCGACCTTCGTGTCGCTCTCCCAGGATCCTCTGGCTCTGGCGATGGATGCCATGCCCCTGAGCTGGGGGGATCTGGGGTTTCTGTACCTTTTTCCTCCGATACCCATGCTAGGCAAGGTGGTACGGAAGCTGGCTCTGGAAAGGGTGTCCGCCATTCTCGTGGCTCCAAGGTGGCCAAGGCGAGTATGGTTCGCAGACATCGTTAGGCTGGCGGTGGATCAGATCGTTCTGCCTCTTCGGCCCGATCTGCTCACTCAGGGTCGGCTGTGTTACCCAATTTACCAACGCTGGGTTTGACGGCTTGGCTGCTGAAACCTTCATCTTGAAGGAGGAGGGTCTTTCTGACTCGGTTGTTAAGACTCTGATCTGTGCCCGGAAGAGGTCTTCTTCTACCATCTACTATAGGACTTGGAGAGCCTATATCGCTTGGTGTGAGGTTAGATCTTTGCCTTGTAGGGTCTTTTCGGTTTCCAGGATTCTGGATTTTTTGCAATCAGGGCTGGACTCTGGTCTCCAGCTGAGTACTCTGAAAGGGCAGGTTTCTGCCTTGTCTATCTTTTTTCAGAAGCCTTTTGCGCTTCATCCTTTAGTTAAAACTTTTTTCCAGGGGGTTACGCATGTACGGCCCCCCAGGAAGCCATTGCTCCCTGTTTGGGACTTGAACTTGGTTCTTTCTGCTCTTCAGGCTCCTCCCTTTGAGCCCTTGCAGGATATTGCTCTGTCTACCTTGACTCAGAAGATTGCCTTCTTGGTGGCTATCACTTCGGTTCGGCGTGTCTCGGAGTTGGCGGCCTTGTCGATTCAGGCGCCCTACTTTGAGAGGCATCAGAACAAGGTGGTCTTTCGTTTCAAACCGGACTTTCTTCCTAAGGTTGTTTCTGCTTTTCATTTGAATCAGGATATTGTTCTTCCCTCCTTGTGTCCTAAGCCTAAGAATGACAAGGAGAGGGTTTTGCATTGTTTGGATGTGGTACGCTGTGTTAAGTACTATTTGATTACTACTTCTCCTTTTCGTAAGACTGATGCCTTTTTTGTTGTGCCCTGTGGGCCTAGGAAGGGTTTGGCTCCGGCCAAGTCTTCCATTAGCAAATGGATTCGTCAGGCGATTGTTGTGGCCTATTCGGCCAAGGGGAAGGTTCCCCCTTTTCGTATCACTGCTCATTCTACTCGTGCTGTTGGAGCGTCTTGGGCTTTTCAGCATCAAGCTTCTGTTGAACATGTTTGTAAGGCTGCTACTTGGTCTTCTGTTCATACTTTTTCTAAGTTTTACAAGGTTGATGTGCGGGCCTCAGCGAATGCTGTGTTTGGCCGCAAGGTTCTGCAGACCGCAGTCGTTTAAGTTATGCTTCATTTTGCCTTCGGATACCCACCCCTTGTGGACACTGCTTTTGGATGTCCCGATCGTAAGAATTAAAGGGGAAGCGGGGTGTGTGACACACTGAGAATAATACCATTTTGTGAGTACTCACCTGTAAAATGGATATTGTCAGTGTGTCACTGGGTTTTAAGTGGGAGGTCCCAGGTATATGTAGGCCAGGAGGGGCTCGTTTTCAAGACTTCTCTCTGCAACGTTGCCACCTGCCGGTGGAGTAACCCGATCGTAAGAATTAAAGGGGAAGCGGGGTGTGTGACACACTGACAATATCCATTTTACAGGTGAGTACTCACAAAATGGTATTTTTAGGGAGCAGATTTTTTGGAGAAAAACTGGACGGTATGGTGAAGGATGGCAAACTGCCTCAGAGGAAGAGGACGACTCGGCCTTTTCAGAGGACTTCATCATATCGACTCTTTTGGACTGGCAGAGGGGCTTTTCGTCCTTGCTCCCATACAGTTTTTTTGAGGTAGAGGCAGAGTGCGTAATAGGGCAGGAGGGGCCTGGAGAAGTGAGCTTAATCCTCCAGCCAAGCCCACTCTAGCATGAGGGGGTGCCCTCACCCGATCGGGTGGGGGGACGGCTTTTGCATTTTGCTCATATCTGGAGGCGCCGCGTAAGGGATCTGTGGCTCCAAGAGGTAGTGTCCTCAGGTTACAAAATCGAGTTTGCAGCCAGACCACCTGCAAGGTTCCTTCGGTCAGGGGCATCCCGGAATCAGTCAAAGTTAGATGCCCTGAAATCCGCTGTTTGGCACCTCCTTCAAAAAGGGGTGATTGGTCGAGTACCCCTTCAGGAAGAAGGTCGGGTTTTATTCCAACCTTTTTACAATCCCCAAAAAGGACGGGTCAATTCGTCCCATTTTAGATCTGAAGGATCTCAACAGATATATCCGCGTGAAGCATTTCCGCATGGAGACGTTGGAGACGTTGAGGTCAGCTTTAACAGTAGTTCGACCCGGGGATCTTATGACTACCATAGACATAAGGGACGCGTATCTGCATGTGCCAATTTTTTCGGGACATCAAAGATTCCTGAGGTTTGCCCTGGAAGACAAGCATTTCCAGTTTGTGGCACTCCCATTCGGGATATCCTAGGCTCCAAGAGTATTCACCAAGGTTTTGGCAGGTCTCATGGCAATTTTCAGGAGCCAGGGGATTTGTATTGTCCCCTATTTGGACGATCTTCTAATATCAGCCGGATCGCAGCAGCAGATCCTGAAGGACACGAAGACGGTCCGATCGACTCTGGAGGAATTCGGCTGGGTGATCAATTACCCGAAGTCTCATATCACTCCGGCGCCAGTAAGGAACTTCTTAGGTATGATTCTGGACACTGTCCAAGTCAAAGTGTATCTACCAGGACAGAAGGCGCGACTAATCCAAGATCAGATAGAGTGCTTTCTGGCTTGCCGGCAGCCGACCATTCGGCTGGGTATGAGGTTGTTAGGCCTGATGGTAGCCTGCTTCGAGGCGGTACCTTTTGCCCAGTTTCACATGAGGCCCCTTCAATGGAATCTGTTGGCAAGCTGGGATCGAGCCCCACAGTCGCTGGATCAAGTCTTTGTACTAACGCCCTCTGCAAGACATTCTCTTCTGTGGTGGATGGACCCTCTTCACCTGTCTGTAGGCAGATCCTTCTTGACCCCACAGTGGCAGACGGATGCCAGTCTCACAGGATGGGGCGGCGTTTGGTGATCTCAGAAAGTCTATGGTCATTGGGGGCTGAAAGAGAATCAGCTTCCCATAAATGTATTGGAATTAAGAGCCATCGGGTTAGTGCTTCAGTATCTGACCCCCTGCTTGAAGGGGCAGGCAGTCCAGGTCCAGTCGGACAACCGGACGGCGGTAGCCTATATCATTCATCAGGGGGGTACCCGGAGCAAGGGTGCTCTACTGGAGGTAAGCCGGATTCTGATCTGAGCAGAGGAAAGTGTTCCCTGCATCTCGGCAGTTTACATCCCTGGGATAGAAAACCAGGAGGCGATGCTCTGAGCAGGAAGGTCCTGCGCCGGGGGGGAATAGTCCCTCAGTCGGAAGGTTTTCCAAGCCCTTTGTCGGCGCTGGGGGCGCCCGGAAGGGGATCTCTTTACGTCCAGACACAATCACAAGCGGCCAAAATTCATGTCCTTGTCAAGGGACCCTCTGCCATAGCCACGGACGCCCTCTCAGTCCCTTGGACAAGGTTCAAGCTTCTGTACATTTTTCCCCCGTTTCCGCTTCTGAGTCGAGTGCTAAGAAGGATAATTCAGGAAGGAGTACCCACCATTCTAGTAGCTCCTCATTGGCCAAGAAGAAGTTGGTTCTCGGACATAACAAGGATGGCGGTAGACCAATGGCGTCTACCGGTCGAGCCAGATCTTCTCACTCAGGGGGCGTTTCGGCACCCGAATTTACAGATGCTGGCTTTGACGGCTTGGCTATTGAGATAGCGGTCCTAGCAGAGAGAGGATTATCAGCTAAGGTCATTCATACCATGATCCAGGGCCGGAAGAAGTCGTCTTCCATGATTTATTACAGGGTCTGGCGGTCATTCTTATCCTGGTGTGAGGCTAGGAAATGTTCATGCAGAACGTATTCAATTTCCAGAGTTCTAGAATTTCTTCAGGGTTCATGGCTTGGAAATGGGCCTACGATTAAGTACCCTTAAAGGGCAGGTATCAGCCTTATCTATTTTTTTCCATAGGTCGATCGCTTGTAATAGACTCATTAAAACTTTTTTTTCAGGGAGTCACTCATGTCCGTCCACCGCGCAAGTCTATATTACCGGTGTGGGACTTGAATTTGGTGTTGGCGGCTCTACAGGGCGCTCCCTTTGAACCTATGATTGACGCTCCAATGGGCATCTTGACACTTAAAGTTATTTTTTTAGTGGCAATTACTTCTGTGCAGCGTATTTCGGAGTTAGCCGCCTTATGTATGAAGTCTCCTTATTTTGAGTTACATAGAGACAAGGTAGTTTTTTAAGCCAGATTTTTTACCTAAGGTTGTCTCTCCCTTTCACCTTAATTAGGAGGTAATTCTACCCTCCTTATGCCCAGTTCCGGCTAATACTGAGGAAAGGGCACTTCATTCTCTAGACGTGGTTAGAGCCATCAGGTATTATTTGGCAGCTACAGATTCCTTCCGCAAGACGGATTTTCTCTTTGTCATTTCAGAAGAACCAAAAAAGAATAAAAAAAAAAGGGGGGGGGGGGGGTTCTGCGAGCTAAAGCCACTGTCAGTAAGTGGATTAGGCAGGCAGTAGCTAGAGCTTATTCAGCCAAGGGGAAGGAACCCCCTTTTCAGGTCACGGCCCATTCCACTAGGGCCATTGGTGCTTCTTGGGCTTTTCAACATCAGGCTTCGGTGGAACAGGTTTGCAAAGCTGCCACCTGATCTTCGGTGCATACATTCACCAAGTTTTACAAGGTAGATGTTAGAGCCTCAGCTGACGCTGTTGTGGGTTGGAAGATTCTACAGGCAGTAGTGAAGTGAACTTCCTGCCGTTCTGCGTTAGAGGATCCCGCCCATAGATGGCACTGCTTTTGGAGATCCCAGGAGTAAGGAGTGTATGGAATGGATTGGAAGAAAAAAAGCAATTCTGTGAGGTACTCACATGTAGAATTGTTTTTTCTGGGAATCCATTCCATACACTCCTTACTCCTGGGTTTCCTCCTCCTTCTGGGTCACGGTATCTTCCGATGTTTTTCTGAAGTGTTAATCCATTTTTTGGATTTACACTTAATTTTGAGAGCATTTTTTGGTTGAGTTTGTGTAGTAACATGGACTCTTTTTAGGGCCTCCCGGCCTGTCTCTAAATTATTTACTGCTTTTTAAGTAAACTGATCTGATTAGGGGCAGCTGCTACTTATGGGAGGGCCACGCCTGTTTTCTTTCTTGCAGTCACGTGATCAGCAAGGAGGAGGAAACCCAGGAGTAAGGAGTGTATGGAATGGATTCCCAGAAAAAACAATTCTACAGGTGAGTACCTCACAGAATTGCGTTAATTATAGCGAAAATTATAGTGGAAGTTGGGCTTTAACGGAAAATGTCTTGTTTGGTCCTATTTTAGTGTATTCTCAATATTTTGGGGTGAAATATGTGCAAAAAAATTATAAAAAATATTTTTTTACAATTTGTCTTTGTAATAAAAAATGTAAGTTTTTCAATTAAATCTTATTGCATGTAAAATCCCCATTTATTTTGCTCGCAACGGTAACACATATGTATTGGTAGACACCCTTTCCTGCCCAGGAACTCCCGCAAACTGAAACAGAACAATACCCAACATGCATAGGTACTGTAAAGCATAAAGGTAATTTTACTTCTTATTATTTCAGCTCTGCAGACAAAGTGCACACCTTGCAATTTTTCAACCAAAACAGCCCTTACATTTGGAATACTCCCCACAAACCATATATTCCTGAAAGTACACATTACGCTTTCTAGGCATACCCAGCTTGTTGTAATGGGCTCATCTTTCTGGAAGTAATCCCTTAAAGAATACTTTGGTTTCACAGGGTTTCTCTTAAAAAAAAGTATAAAAAAGCAGAATAAAAAACAAATTTTCCCAAGATATCAAAATGCAAACAAGAAAAAACAAGCTAAATTTTAAAATACAAGGTTCCCCGGGCAGAACAATACCCAACGTATATAGGTTACTTTAAACCCTTTTAACTGCCAGCTTGCTTGAGATGTTGTCACCCTCTGTTAACAGGTAATTTTTCATCATTTTGCGCTATGAAAAAATAAAATGTTTTAACAATGATTTTTGCAGGATTTTCCAGCAAAATTTTACTTTTTTTGCAGGAGAGTTTAGGCCTTAAAGCGGTCCTTCACTCTGAATAAGAGTCTATATTATATGTTTCCCACACGCTGTACATACAGATTGGTTACACTAAAAATCATCCTACCTGCATCTACTGCATGTTATGAGCCTTTAAACATCCAAGATGGCAGCTCATGGAACATCAGGCAGCCTGCAAACAGGAAGTGCCTTCTGACTGTGCTGCTCTGCATTCCAGGATTGCTGACCTTTTTCCTGACCCCAGCTCTGCTCTGTCTGAGCAAAGCACAGCTATAACCCGCCCCCCTGTACTTTATCCCGCTCTCTTCTCCTCAGTATGTGTGATGCTTCCGAGTCAAGATGTCAGCGCCCGTATCCGAAAGTCCTGAACAGAGTTGCAGCCCAGTGCGGGAAAGAATAATAAGTGACTAAAAACTTAAAATATAATAATTTTAGATGCTGGGGAATCATTTTCTAAGAGTTTGAGCTTTTCAATAAATCATGGTGAAGGTCCGGTTTAATATAAATTGTTCTGTAAATTTTCCACAGTTTTTAAAATATTTTTGAATAAACAAATTAAAAAAATGTATTTAAAAAAATAAAATTGTCTCCATTGTATATTGAAGGAGCACTATCGCGAAATTGTGTAATACTAAAAATACATATAAACATGTCAGCAAATGAGGAGAGGTCACTTACACACCTGAACTAATTAAAACTCCCACCATGCTTGTATTTCTCTCATGGTAGAGAAAAATCCAGGGATAGCCGGTTTAGTCTATCAGGGGTGACAGAGCCTGCCTCCCCCCAGATGTCCTATTCCTTCCCTTAAAAGATAGAAAAACAAGACTGGTTGGATATTTCTTGATGCCTGGTGTATGTGACCCCTCCCCCTGCCATCTAGCATATTTATATGGATTTTTATCATTATAATAATTTTTATAATTGGGCCACTTTTTGCGATAGTTTTTTTAATACTCATTTCCCATCCGTCCTGGAGCACTGTGTGCCACAATGGTCACTTTGGCTACTTCTCTCCTGCTGCTGCTGGAACCCTTTTATATCTGCTGGGTGACGGGTTACAAACGGTTAATTAAAATAATTTTTTGGGAAATAACAAATGGTTAATTAAATTTAAAAGTTTGGGAATTTTAAGGGTCAAAAACTCTTAAAGATCCCCCCCCCCAAAAAAAAAAAGTGGCAGCCCAGGGATCAGTTATGGAGACTTGTAGAACAGGGCCCCATTTGGGCTAGCCTTGATGGCCCTTAGCCCCGCAGGCTACAAGCCACTTAAAATATTGACCCTTTTCTGCCATTTTCACTTAGGGGTGTACTCCCTTTATTCTTAGTATACAGTACGTCCTGCTCCAGATATAATACTTACACTTGTGTTATCCTCCACCAGATGGCGCTGTACTGCAGAAGTATGCGAAAAAACAGGCTCCTCCCGGCCCTTCATATACCCAGGGACCTACCACAAATCCCCATATTTCTCTGCAGTGCTGACTGCAAAGACATGAAGTATCACTCTCTCGCAGGTGAGCGGGGCTATTACAGCCTGCGGCCCTGTTGGACTACTCCCACCCGTCCTCCTTGTGATGTGCCTCCCAGCTTGGGCTGCGTCAGTCGGGTGAAGGTAGGCAGCACCTTGTGTGCTTATGGAGCCATGCTCCACCGCAGTCCCCCACCAAAGGGTAGGCGGTTTAGGCTTATGGGGAGCCTCTAGAGGATGCCCCTCCCGCGCTATTCCCCATGCCCCGTGTAGCGGTGGGCCCTATACAAAGGGTCGCCATTCTCCCACGTTCCCCCCATAGTCCGGGGGGAAAGAAAGGGGGGGGTGTGTGTGTGGTGGTCAGTGTATGCTTACACGCTTTGACCTTAGTACTGTCCTTACTGGTATTCCGGGTGTCAGGGCCGCGCTGTTTAAAATGTTTTATTATACATATGTCGCCTCACTGCTTCTCTTATTGAATGGGCTGCGATGAGCGGCGGCGTTGCCTCAGATGCTGCTGCGTCGTCATTGGCAGATCTGTCTCTAAGTGTGCCTCTCATTTCTATTCTTACAACTGAACTTAATTCAGAGCTTCGCGCTCTTCGAGGGGGCGCACTCCGCGTCACAGCCCGCTCTGGTCCGCCCTTCGAGGTCCGCTTGGTGCCATTTCGATGCTCGTCGCGTGTGCGCGTGGTAACGGTCCTCCTCCTCCCTCGGTCTGTAAGTGCCCTCGCGGGCGATTTTCATTCGTCTTGCTTACTGTGCATGGCTCTGACATCCCTATTCCCATTATGTCTTTCAGACGGTCGAAAACCAGTGGACTTAGTTAAATTACTCCCACTTCCCTGCGGGTCATTGGGGCATCCAGGGTAGCTTATAGCGTCAATCCCTACTGGCCTATTGTGCCTATTAATCACTATATGGAGGCATCCCAGGATATTGTAAACGGGCTTCCTTCGGGACAAGCCCGGCTGTGTGTAGCTTGTGGGGTCTCGCCTATCAGCGGTGACAATGCACGGGTCTGCGTCCCTTGTGCACAGCAGGAGCTAATGGTCCTTCCCGCCCCTCCTGTGGCTGGGCCTGCACCTCGCCTCACTTCACCTACCCCCCCAAGCCTGAGTCCCCAATACAAGCAGGGATTCTCATCTTGATGTGGCTACTAGACTGGCCAGTGTTGAAAAATTGCTTGCTAGTTCTCTAGCCCGCAAGGCCACTGCTAAGAAGCGGCACATAATCCCTGATTCGGGCTCCCTTCCCTATGGAGTCTGAGGAGTTTTCACATTTTTATGGCCATTCCCCTTCGGACGAAGGGGAGCTATTCTCTGACTCTTCTGACTGAATCTTCTGATGAGAAGACAAGGGGTCATGACGATTCCGGTTCGGACCACTGGACCCCGGATGATACTCACAAACTACTGCTTCAGATTTTTGAAGTTCTGTCCATCCCTCCCCCTGTTGCGGCTCCCAGGCAAAGGGGTGAGCTATTTCATACTGCTAAGGCTCGATTGGAGTTTCCTGAGCAAACCCATTTCAATAACCTCGTATTGAAGGAATGGGAACATCCCAGCAGACTTCCCGGGATCCTTAAGGGTTTGGACAGGAAGTATGCATTCCCTGCTGATATGGTCAAGTGCTGGTCATCACCCCCGAGGTCGATGCCCCGGTTTTAGGGCTGTCTAACACCTCTATTATGCACTCCCCCGATACCACTACGCTACGGGATTCTGAGGACCGGCGCATTGACCAATTGGCATGTCATGCCTTTGCATTAGGTGGGGCGGCGCTGCGCCCAGTTTGTGCCTTGGCCATTACTGCTGTGGCGCTCAGGGCCATGATCAGGAATGTTCTTGACGGCCCAGACGAGCTGCCTACTGATGCTGTTAATGCACTGTCTAATTGTGATGCGTTTGTGAACTTTATCCTGTCCGCGTCGGACGATGCTGTTAGGCTGTGTGCCAGATCTTCCGCCGCGCGGTATGGCTGCGCCAGTGGGCGGCAGACAATGCCGCTAAGAAAGCCCTTACTGGGCTTCCCTTCAAGGGTCTGCGCCTGTTTGGGGACCGCCTAGACTTCTTTGCTAAAGGAGGCAAGTTACCACAGCGCAGGCGACAGCCTCAGCCCTTTCGGACCCAGGGCCCCCTTTCAGCCCCCTACAGAGGTGCTAAGCAAGGGAAATGGGTGTCCTTCGCGGGGGCTCGTTCAGACTCCTGGCATAGGAGCAACGGGCGACGCCCCGGCTCCTCCTGGGGAACCAAGCCAAAAGCCCCTCCCAAGACCCCTCAGGCATGATGGGGCGCCCTCGCCCGCCAGGGTGGGGGGACGGCTACAGCACTTCGCGCATGTCTGGAGGCACCAAGTCTCGGACCGGTGGATTCAGGAGGTAGTTACCTCTGGCTACAAAATAGAGTTTGCTGTACGGCCCCCCTCAAGATTCGTCAGGTCCAGGATTCCCCAGGACCCGGCATCGGCTCAGGTCCTGATGCAAGCAGTGAAAGACCTTCTGGAGCTGGGAGTTATTTGCCAGGTTCCCTTGAGAGAATTGGGAGAAGGGTTCTACTCCAACCTGTTCACAGTACCCAAAAGAGATGGGTCAGTCAGGCCCATTCTGGATTTAAAGATCCTCAACAAATTTTTCAAGCACAAGCACTTTTGCATGGAAACTCTGCGCTCGGCCATTGGCTCTCTGCGCCCAGGGGATTTCATGACAACTGTGGACATCAAGGATGCTTACCTTCACATCCCTGTGTTTCCGGGTCATCAAAGGTTTCTCAGATTTGCGTTGCAGGATCTACATTATCAGTTCGTGGCCCTACCATTTGGCTTCACTTCAGCTCCCAGAGTGTTCACCAAGGTACTGGCGGGAGTGATGTCCTTGTTAAGGTCAGGGGGCATTCGAGTGCTGCCCTACCTGGACGACATTCTCATCGCCTCGTGGCCCCTACAGCAGGCGGAGCTGGACACTCAGCGTTTGGTGTCCGTCTTGGAGTCCTTCGGCTAGGTGATCAATCACCCCAAGTCTTCTCTGTCCCCTTCGTCGGTGACCCCATTCCTGGGGATGATTCTGGATACGGTTCAGTCACGAATATTCCTTCCCCAACAGAAGGTGGAAGCCCTGACTGTGCAGGTGCGGTCCCTGGTCTTGTGCCCCCAGCTCTCACTCAGACAAGGAATGCAGCTGGTGGGTCTGATGGTGGCAAGCTTTGAGCCGGTGCCCTTTGCTCAGTTCCATTCGAGGCCTCTGCAGCTTCACCTCCTCTCGGTATGGGACAAGGACCCTGCGTCCCTGGACGGGTTTTGTGTGCCTCCTCCGTCGGTCATAAGGTCCCTCTCGTGGTGGCTGGACCACAAGAATTTGCTAAAGGGCATGTCCTTTCTGGCCCCCTCCTGGGAGACGGTCACCACGGATGCCAGGAGGACCATTTACCCATCAACATTCTGGAACTGCGGGCGGTCAGGTTGGTTCTGGAGCAGTTGACCGATCACCTGCAGGGACTGTCTGTGCAGGTGCGCTCAGACAACAGGACGGCGGTTGCCT
Organism: Gastrophryne carolinensis; assembly: GCA_027917425.1. Classification (NCBI taxonomy): domain Eukaryota; kingdom Metazoa; phylum Chordata; class Amphibia; order Anura; family Microhylidae; genus Gastrophryne; species Gastrophryne carolinensis. The sequence goes on along the minus strand of CM051239.1, from coordinate 221,688,019 downwards.
ACATCAATCATCAGGGAGGGACCGGAGCAAGGGTGCCCTCCAGGAAGTGTCGCGGATTCTGACATGGGCGGAGGCCAATGTTCAGTGCATTTCGGCTGTTTACATCCCGGGGGTGGAAAATCTCCTGGCAGACTCTCTGAGGAGGGGGACCTCCCAGCAAGGGGAGTGGTCCCTCTGCAACAGGGTGTTCCAGTCCCTGTGTCACCGTTGGGGCCTACCGGATGTGGATCTGTTTGCATCCCGTCACAATCGCAAGCTCCCGGCCTTTGTCTCCCTGTCTCAGGATCCTCTGGCTGTGGCCACGGACGCTCTGTCGTTGTCTTGGAAGAAATTTCGCCTCCTGTATGTATTTCCCCCTGCTGGGCAGAGTTCTGCGCAAGATTGCCCTGGAAAAGGTGCCAGTGATTCTAGTGGCCCCAAGGTGGCCAAGAAGAGTGTGGTTCGCAGACGTGGTACAAATGGCAGTAGATCAGTACGTCCTGCCAGAGGCGCCAGATCTACTCACTCAGGGCTCCTTACGCCATCCCAATTTACAAACTCTGGTTTTGACGGCTTGGCTGCAGAAACCTCCATCTTGATGGAGAAAGGCTTGTCTGCCTCAGTGGTGGATACCATGGTTCAGGCTAGGAAGAAAACTTCTTCTGCCATCTATTATAGGGTATGGCGTTCCTACATAGACTAGTATGAGTCCAAGTCACTTCCCTGCAGGGAGTTCTTCATCCCTAGAATCCTGGAATTTTTACAACACGGATTAGAGTTGGGTTTAAAGCTCCGTACTCTGAAGGGTCAGGTTTCGGCCCTCTCTGTTTTCTTTCAGAAATCCTTTGCTCAGCATCACCTGGTTAAGACCTTCTTTCAGGGGGTCACCCACGTGCGTCCCCCACGTAAGCCTACGGTTCCTGTTTGGGACCTGAACCTGGTTTTGTCTGCCTTGCAGGGTGCTCCTTTTGAGCCTATTCAGGATGCTGCCTTGGCTGTGCTTACCCTCAAAGTGGTTTTTCTGGTGGCTATCACTTCGGTCAGGCGTGTTTCAGAGCTGGCGGCGTTGTCTATTCAGCCCCCCTACTACGAGAGACACCAGGACAAGGTGGTGTTCCGCTTTAAGCCAATCTTTCTGCCGAAGGTGGTGTCGGCCTTTCACTTGAATCAGGATATTGTGCTTCCTTCATTGTGCCCTAATCCTAGTAACGCTAAGGAAAGGGTTCTGCATTCCTTGGATGTGGTCAGGTGTCTGAAGTATTACCTGGTAGTTACTGCGGCCTTCAGGAAGACTGATGCTCTTTTTGTGGTCCCCTCTGGTCCTAGGAAGGGTTTGGCTCCGGCCAAGTCTACTATTAGCAAATGGATTCGTCAGGCTGTTATTCAAGCCTATTCTGCTAAGGGGAAGAGTCCTCCCTTCTGCCTTACTGCTCATTCTACTCGTGCTATCGGAGCCTCTTGGGCCTTCCAGCACCAGGCTTCGGTTGAACAGGTTTGCAAGGCCGCTACTTGGTCTTCTGTTCATACCTTTTCGAAGTTTTACAAGGTTGATGTTAGGGCCTCAGCAGATGCTGCTTTTGGCCGCAAGGTTTTGCAAGCGGTAGTAGTTTGAACTACCTGTTGTCACCTTTGTTGTTAGGGGATCCCACCCTACTTTATGGGCACTGCTATTGGATGTCCCAAGTGTAAGTATTATATCTGGAGCAGGACGTACTGTATACTAAGAATAATACAGAATAAGAATAAGAATAATACAATTCTGTGAAATACTCACCTGTAGAATTGGTATTATAAGTATACAGTACGTCCTGCTCCACCCCACCCTGTTGTTGCATTATTCTGGATCCCCTGTATGGTGATTGTTATCTTGTTATCATAACCAGTTGTTCTGGGTGGTTCTTGTTCACTGCTTTTCAATGCTGGGGATTTGTGGGAGGTCCCTGGGTATATGAAAGGCCGGGAGGGGCCTGTTTTCACATGCTTCTGCAGTACAGCACCATCTGGCGGAGGATAACCCAAGTGTATGTATTATATCTGGAGCAGGACGTACTGTATACTTATAATACCAATTCTACAGGTGAGTATTTCACAGAATTGTATTTTTGTAGGGCTTTAGTTAATCATTGGCTGTGTTTTGAATTATTTGGAGAGTGCTCAACATTTACACGGTTATGCTAACTATACACTGATTACATCGTATCCCATATTGTCCCATGAAAATATATAATTTCAAAAATATGAGGGGTGTACTCACCTTTGCGAGATGGTGTACTATATTTCTGTAGTAAGGCCAAGCATATCCAGTATGGCAGTTACTTTCTTCTGTGCATGAACTAGAAGGACATTTTACAGTGTGAAAGCTGCACAAGTTATAGTACATTCAATCCCTATTTGTTGTCTGATTTATGATCCATACCAGAAACTTACTACTGCAGGGAGAGTAGTTGATTTAAAACTTTTGCCTAATTATAGAAATGTTTACTGATAACGTATTTAATATAGTATTTTACTATTGTGTTTAGATTATTGCTTTTGTTTTAGATGGATAATTTACTGTTTTATATATCGAACAATTTTCTGTTTGCTTGGTTGACAGTTTATTCAACTTTACTTAGAGCATCAGGCTGCCCCTCTGTGCATTGGCGTCGCTAAACTAGAGAAAGGGGCTACCTGGGCACTCACATCTTCCATAGATCCTTTTTACGGCAGCTGTGGAGCATCCTATCGGCTACAATCCTAAAGAGGCGAGTGTCCTGGCGACCCTTTTCTTTTGTTTAATGGCACACTGAATATAAGAAAGGGAGTCTGGTCATTTCTAAGTTTCTATTTAGGATCTTCAAATGTATTTGAAAACATGTATTTGATTGCTACTTAAAGAGGAACATCATAGCTAAAGTTAAATGTTGCCTACCCCCCCCCCCCCCAATCGGGCCCTGCTTACCCTTTAGATGTCGCCGCCCTATGTGGCAACATCCGGCTGCTTCTGTACCCGCCACCGCCGCTTTAGCTTTCTCTGCTTGACAGCACGACTTTAGGGACCCAGAAGACGGATGCCCTGGCGAGGTGAATAAAAATTGCCCAAATTTAAAACCGGAGGGGGGGGGGGGGGCAGCAGTCAGGTGACGTTTGGGGAAAGTTTTAACTTTCCCCGATGTTCCTCTTGAAGATAATTTTTCAATTGCTATAAAGATATTTTATATTTTCTGTGGCTTATTTTGATTGCTTCAATTGCAAATTACCGTATTTGCCGGCGTATAAGGCTACTTTCTGCCCCTGAAAAACCTGCCTTCAAGTAGGGGGGTCGTCTTATATGCCGGGTGCATGGCACTGTTACCTCTAAGGCAGGGGGTATTCAACCCGCGGGGCCGCTAGGATTCCGGGGCGGCCGGGAGGGAAGGCAGTGCGCAAGCCGGAGACTGGAGGAAAGGCAGCGGGCGAGGCCAGCGGCCGGTTGGAGGGGAAGGCAGTGGGCGGGGTCCGAGACCATGACGGAAGGCAGTGGGCGGGGCCGTTGGCCAGGATGGAAGGCAGCAGGCGGGGCCGGCCGTCCGGGAGGAAAGACGGCGGGCGGGAGGAAAGACAGCAGGGGGGTGATTCACGGAGGAGCAGCCGGCTCAGCTGTTTGCTTCGATCGCAGGAGGCTGAGTGGCGCTCAGTTAAAAGAAGTTCTGCAGTGCACTGCTTAATATCCTCCGGGCAGCAACAAGCGGGACTATGCATTAGTTTGGCTCTGCATAGTTCTGTTTGCAGCTGCCCAGCGGATATAAAACAGTGCATGAAGCAGGACGTTTATGAGTGTGCGTCGCTCAGCCTCCTGGTATAGTTGCAGATGACTGAACCTTTTATCGACAGTCAGCTTTTCCCTGGGGCATCCTGAATCGGGATGCCCCCACTGTGTGAAACCCCCCCCCCCCTTCCCCGGGCACCTGTAAAAACCCACCTTTCCCTGCTTCAACTCTCTTTTCTTAGCTCTGTCCCAATCCATCTTTGTTCCCAGCTTTGTCCCATGACTCCCATCCCATCTCTCTTCTCCCAGCTCTGTCCCATCCCATCTCTCTATTATCCCAGCTCTGTCCCCTTCCATCTCTCTTTTCCCAGCTCTGTCCCCTTCCATCTCTCTTTTCCCAGCTCTGTCCCATCCCATCTCTCTATTCCCAGCTGTGCCCCATCCCATCTCTCTTTTCCCAGCTCTGTCCCATCCCACTCTCTATTATCCCAGCTCTGTCCCATCCCATCTCTCTACTCCCAGCTCTGTCCCATCCCATCTCTCTTTTCCCAGCTCTGTCCCATCTTATCTCTCTTTTCCCAGCTCTGTCCCATCCCATCTCTATATTCCCAGCTCTGTCTCATCCCATCTCATCTCTCTATTCCCAGCTCTGTCCCATCCCATCTCTCTATTCCCAGCTCTGTCCCATCCCATCTCATCTCTCTATTCCCAGATCTGTCCCATCCCATCTCTCTATTATCCCAGCTCTGTCCCATCCCATCTCTATATTCCCAGCTCTGTCCCATCCCATCTCATCTCTATTCCCAGCTCTGTCCCATCCCATCTCTCTATTATCCCAGCTCTGTCCCATCCCATCTCTCTATTATCCCAGCTCTGTCCCATCCCATCTCTCTATTATCCCATCTCTGCTAACATGCTCAGGTTGTTTTTTTGGTTGTTGTTTATTTGGTTTGTTGTTTATTTGGTGTGTGGAAGGTGTGCGGAAGAGGGAGTAGTCTTATACGGCGAGTATATAACAAATTCTATATTTTGAGTGGAAATGTTGGGGGGTCGTCTCATACGCCCAGTCGTCTTATACGCTGGCAAATACGGTACTTAGGAATGGGAATGTTGCTGCTCTGTATTTACTATTTTATGTTTATCCAGGCAGATTACTTACAGGAATTTACATAGTCAAAAATCAGTAGAGCTTCTTCTTTACCATTGTCAAACATGTGTCAGCTTTGCCTCTGGGGGAATATCGTCTTGTTTCTTTTTATGAATACATTTTTTCCTGAACATCACCTGACACACAGAGTAAATGAATCAGTCTTAAGCTTATTTCTGAGTTAAGCATTTCCAAATCAAACTCCGTTCTTCTCCTGTATTTAGGGATCCAGGCCTTTAGTAACTTGGCACTGACGAGTTGTATGAATGGGGTCAAATGTACTGTAAATCTATTGGCATATAAGCTTAGGGACCAAAGTATATTGGTAATTATAGAATACAGGTTTTCTGTGCTCAAATAATCCTCTAAAGCCGTTGATTTGGGGACATTTATTGAGAGCCCAGATATAGTGCCAAAGGAATTGAGATCTTGTAATATGCTGAGTATAGTGATATGAGGGGAGTAGAAATGCAGCACTTGCTGTGAATGTGAAATGTTAGTTTGTCCCTGGCTTATGACCATGTTATCCCCCCCAAAAAATAACATGGTACAGGCTACCACAGACACACATCCTCCTTACAGTGTGCTGTACTGTATGCCATAAATAGTGTACAGAACAATTTGGTGCTTAGGCCCATGTATAGTAGGAACAGTATTTCTGAGAGAGTGCTCACCGTCCCTGAGTGTAGGACCCCATACTGTAGATCTGTTCCTCATATTCTTGACATAATAAAGTCAGTTGGGGACTAACTCACCCCATTCTGTACATTGGTGGGCTCTTTTGTGAAAATTGGTTGGCCCCATGGGAGGGACTCTGCAAGGCCAGTTTACTGACATATCAGGGTCCTGAGAGCATGCCTGCTTCGCTGGCAGGCACTCCTGTAAGCTGACCATCCATTAGCATGAATTCCATACCGCAGCAGCCAAGTGGAATGGCATTGAACTCGCCTCCCTGAGTAGAGGTAGGGGTAATACAGTATGGCATTGAACATGGCAGTCCAGCTGAAGGGTAGGCGAGGGATGGGGGATGGAGTGTGAATGCTTCAATGCCCAACCCCCTCTTCAGCTTCCTTATAGTGGTCTCCCTGGCATTTTTCATGGACTCAATTGGCCTAATACATGCAAAACAGTTAGGGACTTAAAATGGACCAAAACCGGTGATTTCCAAAATCCTGCTGCAATTAGTGACGCATCCCCTACATCCCTATATGGCTGTATGCGGACACATTCAAATATGGCCTCATGATTCACCACATAACTGCCAGTGGCCAGTCATGGGGCTGGATTTTGGAACACAGTTTAGGTAAGGGCAGATTCCCATCAGACTAACGCGCAATTTGTGTAGGGTATATATTATTTTTACAATAAACTGCTTGAACACATATTGAAATAACACCTGTGCATTGCCACAGCACTAAGAATAATAATAAAGTGTGATTCATTTGCACCTTATGGTATAGTGAACAACTTATTTGTCTTTGTTTAACAGTTTTTTTTTAAGAGGATCTAAATGTTCTACACAGTCAGGCACACCCTTGTGAACACAATTATTCAGGCCAGATTTCATGATGTAATACACATTGGCACATACAATGCAAAAAAATTTTTTTCAAATAACTATAGCTTTTATTCTTAGTATACAGTACGTCCTGCTCCAGATAAGATTCTTTACGTCTGGGTATTACTCCGCCAGATGGCGCTGGAATGCAGAGACCGCGAAATTGGCTCCTCCCGGCCCCTCAAATACCCGGGACCTCCCACAAATCCCCAGATTTTCTCTGCAGTCTGGACTGCGAAGGACAAGAAGATGGCTCTCCTCACAGGTGAGCGGGGCTATTAGCCTGCGGCCCTGTAGGTCTATTCCCACCCGTCCCATTGTTAATGTGCCTCCCAGCTTTGGCTGCGCTGGTGCGGGTGATGGTAGGCAGCACCACTGCTGTCAGGTGCTTAGGAGCGTTGCTCCACCGCAATCCCCCACCAAAGGGTAGGCGGTATAGGCATATGGTGAGCCTTATGGGATGCCCCGCCCGCGCTATTGCCCCTTGCCCCTGTCTATCGGTGGGTCCTACATTAGGTGGCCGCTGCCCTCCCTCGCTCTCCCTTGTAGTTCACGGGGGGGGGGGGGGGGTGTGAGTGTGTGCTTTGTACATTCACTTTGTATGTGTGCTTGGTTTGCCTTTAGTTCTGTCACTGCACAGACTTCACTTTGTATGTGTGCTTGGTTTGCCTTTAGTTCTGTCACTGCACAGACTTTGGTTGCACTGGTTGCTTGTTTGAATATGCCGCCGCGTGTGCTTCTACGGCGTGCCGCGGTTGGCGGCCCGCCCCTCGAGGTATGCTCGGCGCCATTTTTTCCTGCTTCTTCGTGCTGTGTGGCTAGCGCCTACCTACCGCGAGCCGTGAGTGCCCTCGCGGGCTGTTTGTTTTTACTTTGATGTCATGTATGCATGTCGCTTACGGGGTTTTTCACTTATGTCTTACAGGCGGGTCAAACTCAATTGGTTTCTCCCGGGCCTTCCCCCTTTATTTAGTTGTTAAACCTTTTTGAGGCCTAGTGTGCTAATTCCTCCCACTTCCCTAGCGGGCTATTGGGGCATCCCGGGTTGCTTTTATAGTGTTAATCCCTGTCGGCCTATTGTGCCGCTATAATCACCATATGGAGGCGTCTCAGGATAATGTGCTCGGGGTTCCTTCGGGGCAAGCCCGGCTGTGTGTAGCGTGTGGGGTGTCCCCTACAAGTGTTGACAATGTGTGGGTTTGTGTACCTTGTGCCCAGCAGGTGCTTGCACTGCAGCCTGGTTTACCAGCAGCTGGACCTGCGCCACGTATGGCTTCGCCTACTCCCCCAAGCTTAAATTTGACTCCCAGTCAGCTGCATACCAGTGGGGAATCTCAGCCTGATGTGTCTCTACTAGACTGGCTAGTGTTGAAAAGTTGCTTGCTAATACCATGGCGCGTAAGGCCTCTGCTAAGAGGCGGCATTTGATGCCTGATGTCACTCTTTTCCCTATGGTGGCTGAAGAGTTCTTTGAACTGTCTGGTTATACTCCCCTGGAAGAAGGGGAATTGTTCTCTGACTCAGTCATCTAATGAGCGGCCCAATGGTTATGATGATTCTGGCTCTGATCCCCGGGCCCCAGATGATACTGATAGGCTTTTGGCTCAGATATTTGAAGTGCTTTCTATCCCCCACCTGGTCGCGGCTCCTAAGCAGCAGGGAGAATTGTTTCTTATTGCTAAGCCACGCTTAGAGTTCCCTGAACATTCTCATTTCAATAATCTCGTGCTCAAGGAATGGGAACGTCCTAGCAGGCTCCCCGGAGTCCCTAAGAGTTGGGATAAGAGATATCCCTTTCCTGCTGATGTGGTAAAGCGTTGGTCATCACCTCCAGAAGTGGATGCCCCAATCCTGGGTTTGTCTAACACCTCTGTCATGCATTCCCCTGACTCTACTACTCTGAAGGATAGTGAGGACCGGCGTATTGATCAGCTGGCGTCCCATGCCTTTGCCTGTGTGGGGACGGCGCTGCGCCCGGTTTGTGCCTCTGCCATTACAGCTGTGGCTATTAGGACCCTGCTTAAAAGTGTCCTGGATGGAGCTCCTGATGATGTCTAGTGAAGAGTATAATGCACTCTCGCGCTGTGAGGTATTTGTTGCTTATGTCCTCTCTGCCTTGGATGATACCATTAGGATGTGTGGCAGAGCCTCTGCCTCAGTGGTGGCTAAACGCCCCTCAGTTTGGCTGCGCCAGTGGGCAGCTGACAACGCTGCCAAGAAGGCTCTCACTGGTTTTCCCTTCAAAGGACTAAGCCTATTTGGGGACCGCCTGGACCTGTTTGCTAAGGGAGGCAGGTTACTCCAGCGCAGGAGGCAGTCTCGGTCCTTTCGGGGCCCGTGCTCCTTTCCTTCCCCCTACCGTGGATCCAGACCGGGGAGGGGGGTCTCCTTTACTGGGGCCCGAGGAGATTTCTGGGGTAGGGGCAGAGGACATGGACGCCCTGGCTCATCCTGGGGCTCCAAGCCTAAGTCTTCCCCCAAGCCCCCTCAGGCATGAAGGGGCGCTCTCACCCATCCGGGTGGAGGGACGGCTTCAGCGCTTTGCTCACGTCTGGAGGCTTCATGTCTCAGACCGGTGGATTCAGGAGGTAGTGTCCTCCGGTACAAGATAGTTTGCTGCCTGGCCGCCCCCAAGATTCATCAGATCCCGGATGTCTCAGGACCCTATGTCAGCTCAGGCTCTGATTCTGGCGGTGGAAAGCCTTCTGGAGCTGGGGGTCATCTGTCAGGTTCCCTTACGAGAAACCTTTTCACCATGCCCAAAAGAGATGGGTCAGTCAGGCCCATCCTGGACTTGAAGATCCTCAACAAATTTGTCAGATGCAGGCGCTTTCACATGGAAACTCTGCGCTCTGCTATCAGTTCCCTGCATCCAGGGGACTTCATGACTTCTGTGGACATCAAGGATGCTTTCCTTCATATTCCTGTCTTTCCAGGTCATCAAAGATTCCTCAGATTCACTCTGGAGGATCAGCACTACCAATTTGTGGCATTGCCCTTTGGTCTCACTGCAGCTCCCAGAGTGTTCACCAAGGTGCTGGCAGGAGTGATGGCTCTGCTCAGGTCTCAGGGCATTCACGTTCTGCCCTATTTGGACGACCTTCTCATCACTTCTCAGTCCCTCCAACAGGTAGAGCTGGATACTCAGCGCGTAGTGTCCACACTGGAGTCATTTGGCTGGGTGATAACCATCCCAAGTCTTCCCTGTCTCCCTCCTTGGTGACGCCATTCCTGGGAATGAATCTGGATACAGTTCAAGCAATGATTTTTCTTCCTCAGCAGAAGGTGGACAGTCTGCTAGCGCAGGTTCAGTTCCTGCTCTCTTGCCCTCATCCCTCCCATCAGGCCGGGGTATGCAGCTGGTGGGCCTGATGGTGTCATGCTTCGAGGCGGTCCCTTATGCCCAGTTTCACATGAGGCCTCTGCAACTCCACCTCTTGTCTGTATGGGGACAAGGATCCTGCGTCCCTGGACCAGGTCCTTGTTCTGTCCCCCCTAGCTAGGAGTTCCCTCTCGTGGTGGCTGGACTCCAGGAAGCTGTTGGTGGGCAGATCCTTTCTGGCACCCTGCTGGGAGACGGTCACCACGGATGCCAGCCTGACAGGTTGGGGGGGGGGGGCTTCTGGAAGTCCCTGCAGTTCCAAGGGTGGTGGGGCCCTCGGGAGGCCCACACACCTATCAACATTCTGGAATTGAGGGCTAACAGGTTAGTTCTGGCTCACTTGACCCAACACATTCGGGGCTGGCCTGTGCAGGTATGCTCGGAGAACCAGATGGCGGTTGCCTACATCAATCATCAGGGAGGGACCCAGAGCAAGGGGCCCTCAAGGAAGTGTCTCTGATCCTGTCCTGGGCGGAGGACAATGTTCCCTGCATCTCAGCTGTGTACATTCCGAGGTGGAGAATCTGCAGGCAGACTCTCTGAGCAGGGGGACCTCTCGCCTTGGAAAATGGTCCCTCTGCGACAGGGTGTTTCACTCTCTGTGTCACTGTTGCGGTTAGCCAGATGTGGATCTGTTTGCGTCCCGTCACAATCACAAGCTCCCAGCCTTTGTCTACCTGTCCCAGGATCCTCTGGCCTTGGCCACAGATGCTCTGACAATGTCATGGCAGGATTTTCAGCTTCTGTATGTCTTCCCCCCTGTTGGGCAGGGTTCTGCGCAAGATAGCTCAGGAAGGGGTGCCAGCAATTCTGGTGGCTCCCAGGTGGCCAAGAAGAGTGTGGTTCGCAGACATAGTGCAGCTGGCAGTAGATCAGTACGCTCTGCCCAAGGTTCCAGACCTGTTCACTCAGGGACATTTACACCATCCCAATGTACTTCTTCTTCCATTTACTATAGGGTTTGGCGTGCCTACATTGACTGGTGTGAGTCTAGGTCTCTTCCCTGTCGTGTGTTCTCTATTACCAGGATTCTGGAGTTCCTCCAACATGGTTTGGATCTGGAGCTTCAACTCAGTACTCTGGAAGAAAACAGCCAGGGCAGAGACATGACCCTTCAGAGATCTTTTGCTCAGCATTTTCTGGTCAGGACCTTTTTCCAGGGGGTCACTCAAGTGCGTCCTCCATATAAGCCTATGTTGCCTCTCTGGGATTTGATCTTGGTTCTGTCTGCCCTGCAGGGTGCTCCCTTTGAACCTGTGCTGCTTTGGCCATTCTTACTCTCAAGGTTGGCTTTTTGGTGGCTATCACTTCTGCTAGGCGTGTTTCTGAGTTGGCGGAGCTTTCCATCTAGCCCCCCTAGGACAAGGTGGTGTTTTGCTTCAAGCCAGATTTTCTGCCTAAGGTTGTATCTGCCTTTCATCTAAATCAGGACATTGTTCTACCTTCCTTGTGCCCTAATCCTAGTAACGCTAAGGAGAGGGTTTTAAATTCCTTGGATGTGGTTGGGAATCTGAAGTACTATCTGGTGGCTACTGCACCTTTCAGGAAAACTGATGCTCTTTTAGTGGTCCCTTCTGGTCCTAGGAAGGGTCTGGCTCCTGCTAAATCTACTATCAGCAATTGGATCCATCAGGCTGTGATTCAGGCCTACACTGCTAAGGGGAAGAATCCTTCTCTCCGCTTTACTGCTCATTCTACTCATGCTATTGGTGCCTCATGAGCTTTTCAGCACCAGGCTTCTGTTGAACAAGTTTGCAAGGCTGCTACTTGGACTTCTGTTCATACTTTTTCCAAGATTTACAAGGTTGATGTTAGGGCCTCAGCTGATGGCTGCTTTTGGCTGCAAGGTTCTGCAGGCGGCAGTGGTCTGACCTGTCTGCTCTTAACTTTGGGGATCCCACCCTACTTTATGGACACTGCTATTGGATGTTCCAGACGTAAAGAATCTTATCTGGAGCAGGACGTACTGTATATTAAGAATAATACAATTCTGTGATTACTCACCTGTAGAATTGTTGTTATGAGTATACAGTACATCCTGCTCCACCCCACCCTTGGTTTCATTATCCTTGGATCCCCTGTAAGGTGATTGTTATCATTGTTTGATAGTTACTGGTTGGTTATGTTATCATTCTCCCGGCTTCTTGTTAAGTGATTTTCAATACTGGGGATTTGTGGGAGGTCTCGGGTATTTGAGGGGCCGGGAGGAGCCAATTTCGCGGTCTCTGCAGTCAGCGCCATCTGGCGGAGAAATACCCAGACGTAAAAAATCTTATCTGGAGCAGGACGTACTGTATACTCATAATAACAATTCTACAGGTGAGTAATCACAGAATTGTATTTTTTCCCCCCTAGTCCTCCATTTTCTACTTAACTCTCAATGCCCACCCACCTCGGTTGTACTAAGGACTGAGGCTGATTGTTTTGTCTTACCAAATTGTTTTTGCACTATTTTTTTTAGGAATGTTTGTTTTTTTTTATTTTTAAGAAATTATTTTTATAAATACTATTTCCTTATATGTTGTCGAAGCATAAGCAAAAAATATATAGCACCAACTTTCCCTCTGGCAGCACTTTTCAACCTTTTGTAGTCAGTCATTCATTTAAAAGCACTGGCTCCATTATACAGGCTCACACACCTTGGAGTCTTTTGGCAACCATAACCTGTTTGATATTTTGAAGCAGACCAAAACCGTCTTAAACTCCCCCACCCATCTGGGTACCTGTGGCGATGCTGATGGATTGTCTACCATTCAGTTAAAAAAAAAAAAAAATGCTTATTTGGCTGTCGTTGCCACACCCAGCACTGACGTGACAAGCCTGCTGGCTGCATCCTTGTTTTTCTTAGTTGGCACATTAGTGAGCATTACTTTGTGACCTGTGTTGGAGTTGGCAGCACTATCAGTTAAGCAACCCTTTTCGTTCAGCTCCGCAACAATTCCATGTTTGCTTTCTTCTTTGTTTTCTCCCAAGGTGCCGTCAGCATTTTATGTCAACTAGGAGACTATTTACTTGTCTTTCTTCCCCACTCTTTCCCATCTATAGAAAAAACTACGTCTTCTGGATGTGGTAAAGAGTGTCAGAGAGTCACACTTAAAGAGGAACTATGGTCAGAAATTAGCCATAGTTCCATAGCAGCAGCACAGAAGTGTGATCCGGACTGCACCACTTGTACGGCTGCCATGGAGTCAGCCTATCCGCTTTCATGAACAGTGGCGGCAGTGCTGATTGGCTCAGCTGCTGGCCACACTGATAGGCTGCTCGAGTCCATTTCTGGTCATAGATTTTCTTTAATCATTTGTTGGACACTGCAAAGTTTTGTCAGCCTCCAAGTTCATTATTAGCTGGTAGATTAGCTTACTGGACCATAGGACCTATGTATTTGGAATTAATGTTGCTCACTTGCTGTAAGGTTTATTTAAATTGTTCATAACCTTGCAATGATCTATTTTGCATCATCATAATGAGACAATTTCAGTCCAAATAATAGGGACTATCCAGTTGGATATGTTGGCCGTATGTAAAATTTGTCCCTTTAAGTAAAATACTTTCCCAAGGGCTGGATTTTGTCCTGCTGTTGTAGAAGGCTAAACATATTTCTATATTGAACTTTTAGTAATGGCTGATTTTGTAAATATATATTTATTTATATATATATTTGTATATTATGTAGTTGGTGCCTGAAAGTAGACCAAAACCCAGGATTTTGACTATCCTGGGTTTTGGTCCTTGCCCCTGGGGCACCCTGATTGGGGATGCCCCTCTGTGTGAGACCTCCTAGGTCACACGATCTCTCCTTTCCTGGGCGCTATGGCACGTGCATGGCCTCTTGTCCAATCGAGCACACTGGTGGCTATATCCCATGTTGCCCTCTAACAGGGAGTGTGCCCACACCGTCCGTTCACAAATGCCTGCGCAAGTGTGCACCCTGCTGAAGTGCGGGGATGCGGACGCTGCTCACGCATTCGTAGTTTGACCGGGAAAGAAGGTGAGTTTCCAGGTGACCTGGGGGGCTCACACAGCATCCCCTTTCTGGATGCTCTGGGCGGAGGGAATCTAGCAGCCCTGGCCGTTGGGGTGTGTATTTTGGTCTACTTTAAAAGCAAAGGGTTTAATTAGGCTGCTTCCTGCTCTCCCAGTTCTAACTGTCAGAATCTGTATCTTTTATCCAGCTTTATATTTTTTAATAACTCCAAATGACCTCTCCGCCCTGCTGGGCCTCCTCAACAGCAGAGCATGACTAACCCATACATGTTTTAATATCCATCCCCTCAGAGCAGAAAGCAGGCTAATAAAAACCATTTGCCTGTAATGTCCCTTTGTTTAATTCTCAAATTACTAATTATTAACATGTATTTAGTCATGCGTTAATTTAAATGTTTTGTTTAATCATTGTGTATATATATATATATATATATATATATATATATATATATATATATACACACACCTCTCTGATTTAGAGTTATAACCCATAGTCAACAGATGTTTGTGAAACGGCTTCGCAATGCCAAAATCTGGAACTTTGTCCACATGCCAAGATTCTTAAACTGCTTGTGCAGTCATCTATAGAAGCCCGTTTTGCCCCAAGAAGGTTATTGGGTTGGTGCCTGGGCAAAAAGACTGTTGGCTAGTTTGCTTTTTTTTCCAGTGGTTGGAATTAAAAACATTCCTAGATTAAGAAAAGTAGTAAAAATGGCGATAAAGGAATGAGATAAGACTGAAAATACCCAAGCCAAAGATTTATTAAATGGAAATTAATGAATCCCTTTGAAGCAACATAAAATAAATTGGGAAAATGATGCATTAGATCAATAGAATTTGCTAGTATTCCATATATATGTAACACTTTGTTACAATTATCTAAAAAGCATAATTGGGCAAGAGAAATAACAGGATTTGAGAAAATGTTGGATAGTGACAAGAACCCCAAAACATGATCTCAGTTATTTATTCGCTCTCGATAGAACTAAAAACCAAAATGTATTACTGCCATAATTGGGAAACATATCTGGGAAGATTAATTATTCTGAATATCAGGACTCCAATGGCAGTTAAAGTGCAGGAATCTGGTTATAAATATTTGACACAATGATATTTACCACAGAAATTGAAAAAAATGTATCTAAAGACTTCTAGGAAATGTTGGAGATGTGGAGAAGAGGAATGATCATTTTTCCAAGTATACAGCACGTCCTGTTCCAGTAAATTCCTTACACTTGGGTCATTCCGCCACAAGGTGGCGCAGTGGACTGCAGAAAGACTTGTGGCCACTCCCGGCCCCATAAATAGCCAAGTACCTCCCACCAATTTCCAGTGTTTCTCTGCAGTCTGGACTGCGAAGATAGAAGATGGCTCTCTATTGCGCAGGGAGTGGGGCTTTTCAAGCCTAGGGCCCTGCAGGCTTATTTCCACCCGTTCTGGACCCACTGCCTCCCAGCCTCGGCTGACGGTTCGGGTGAAGGTAGGACAGCACTAGGGTCAGGTGCTGAAGGAGCTCTGCTCCGGGGCCGCAAGACCCTGTATCAAAGGGTAGCCGGCGGCAGGCTTTCTATGGTGAGCCTCATTGGGATGCCCCAGCCTCAAACCTAATGAGTCTTTGTTCCCTTCACCGGTCTCCCCTCCCCTCTAGAAGGTTGTGCGCGACCCCTTTGTTGTGGCCCGCTTGGCTGGCAGGGGGCGCCGGGGGGTCTGTGATTTGTGTGTTTTGTGTTCTTTTTTGGTGCTGTGCGGACCGTTGTACGGCGCTCTGCGGTGGTTGGCGCAATGTATTTTTTAGGTTGCTGTCATGGCACCGGCATCCCACGTGATCAGTTTCTCGCTCTTCGGGGGGGGGGGGGGGGCGGGTACCGCGGTTTGACGCGTTTTGCGTCATACTCTCGCGGTCCGCCCCTCTGGGTACTGCTGCCGGCGCCATTTTGTGGCCTCGCCCTTGTGGTGCTGCGACGCGGTCTGGTCTCTGAGCGATCTGTCCGATTGGTCCGTGAGTCCCTTATGGGGGTTTTTATATTGCTTTACTATGTATGCGCTGGGGATGTTTATGTTGTACTTATTGTGTCTTGCAGGCGGGTCACCTCTGACTGTGGTTCTCCCAGCCCTGCCCCTTACCATTCTCCCACCTTCCCTAGCGGGCTTTGGGGGGAATCCCAAAAAGGGTGGCTATTGCTAGCTGTGTCCCTGTACTGGCCGTTACGCCTGTATCTAAATCGCCATATGGAGGCTTCCAGGGACAATGTGCTTGGGGTTCCTTCGGGACAAGCCCAGCTGTGTGTTGCGTGTGGGGTATCCCCTGTTAGTGACGGTGTCAGGGTGTGTTTGTCCTGCGTCCAACATGTGCGCGCTGCAGCCTGGGTCCTCTGCTACGGGTCCCGGTGCTGCGCCTCTTTCTGATTCGCCTACCCCCCCACGCTTGCATCTGACCCCCAGTGAGGGGCACACTAGCGGGGAGTTTTAATATGACTTGGCTTCACGGGTGGCCAGCATTGAAAAGCATATTGCTGGGTCAGGCCCGCGTAAGACTTCTGTTAAGAAGCAGCATTTATCTCCCGCTGCTTCCCTCTTTCCTGTGGAGTATGAGGGACTTTACTCATTTTCTGGCTTTTACCCCCTCGAGGAGGGGCAGTTATTCTCTGATTCAGAATCCTCTGAGGAACAGTCTGTTATATGGTGGTACCGGGTCTCCCTTTGGAGAAGACCCATGGTCCTCAGATGACACTGACAGGTTATTGACTCACATTTTTGAAGTGCTTTGTATTTCCCCTCCTGCCGTGGCTCCGCAGCAGCAGGGTGAGCTTTTCCATTCTGTTAAACCACGTTTGAAGTTCCCTGAGCAGAATCACTTTAATAATCTGGTGCTCAAAGAGTGGGAACGCCCTAGAAAGCTACATGGGGTGCCCAAGAGTTGGGACAGGAGGTATCCTTTTCCCGCTGATGTGATTAAGCGTCGGTCATGTCCTCCTGAGGTTGTCTAACACATCAGTCATGCATTCACCTGACACTACTACCCTGCGGGATGGTGAGGACCGGCGCTTGGACCAGCTGTCCTGTCATGCTTTTGCTTGTTTGGGGACTGCACTGCGCCTGGTTTGTTCCTCTGCCATAACGGCTATTGTTATCAAAGGGCCGCTTAGGTGTCTCATAGATGGGGCCTCTGATGACGTGGGAGGTGAGGATTATAGATCTCTCCTACTTTGCTATGAATTTATTGCATATATCCTTTCTGCCATGGATGATGCCATTAGAATGTGTGGTAGGACTTCTGCCCTGTTGGTGGCTATACGATGCTCTGTCTGGCTACATCAGTGGTTGGCTGATAATGCTGCTAAAAAGGCCCTCACTGGTTTTCCCTTTAAGGGGCTGTGGCTCTTTGGTGAACGCTTGGACCTATTTGCCAGTGGTGGTAGGCTGCCTCAACGTAGGAGGCCGTCTCGACCCTTTCGGGGGACCGGTGCTTCTCTCCCCTCCTTCCGCGCTTCCAGGGCTGGTCGAGGAGTTTCCTTTGCTGGGGCACACGGGGACTATTGGGGCAGGGGTAGAGGACGAGGCCGTCCCGGGCCCAAATCCTCCCCCAAGCCCCCTCAGGCATGAAGGGGCGCCCTCACCCATCCGGGTGGGGGAACGGCTTCGGCTCTTTGCTCACGTCTGGAGGCTACGTGTAGTAGACAGATGGATTCAGGGGGCGGTGTCCTCCGGATACAAGATAGAGTTTGCAGCCTGGCCGCCCCCAAGGTTTATAAGGTCCCGGATGGCTCAAAACCCCCTGTCAGCTCGGGGCTTGCAGTCTGAAACCTTTTGCAGTTGGGGGTCATCTGCCCTGTGCCTCTCAGGGAAAGGGGCAGAGGCTTCTACTCCAATCTATTCACTGTTCCCAAAAAGGATGGGTCCCTCAGCCCATCCTGGATTTAAAGCACCTCAACAAGTTTGTCAGGTTCAAGCACTTTCGCATGGAGACCCTATGCTCAGCAGTCGCTACTCTGCGCCCGGGCGACTTCATGACATCCGTAGACATCAAGGATGCTTACCTTCATGTACGAATCTTCCCAGGTCATCAGAAATTTCTCAGGTTTGCTCTGGAGGATCAGCACTACCAATTTGTGGCCTTACCTTTCGGTATCACCTCAGCTCCCAGGGTATTCACCAAGGTGCTGGCGGGTGTGATGGCTCTGTTGAGATCTCAGGGCATTCGCATCCTTCCTTATTTGGACAACATTCTGATCTCGTCTCAGTCCTTCCATCAGGCAGAACTGGATACCCAGATGGGGGTGTCCACACTAGAGTCCTTTGGCTGGGTGATCAACCATCCCAAGTCTTTTCTGTCCCCGTCACTGGTGGGGTCCTTTCTGGGCTTGACTCTGGATACATCTCAGGTCAAGGTTTTTCTCCCTCAACAGAAGGTGGAGAGTCTTCAAACTCAGGCTCAGTTCCTTCTTTCTTGTCCTTCTCCCTCCATCCGGCAGGGGATGCAACTGGTGGGCCTGATGGTGTCTTGCTTTGAGGCGGTACCCTATGCTCAGTTTCACATGAGACCTCTGCAGCTACACCTCTTATCAGTGTGGGATCGGGATCCTGTGTCCCTGAATCAGGTGTGTGTTCTGTCCCCCTGGCCAGATGGTCCCTCTCGTGGTGGCTGGACTCAAGGAACCACTTGGTGGGCAGAACCTTTCTGTCCCCTTGCTGGGAGACTGTCACCACAGATGCCAGTCTGACAGGTTGGGGGGGGGGGGGGATTCTGGAAGTCCTTGAAATTCCAGGGTCAGTGGGGCCCCCAGGAGGCCCATACTCCTACCAACATTCTGGAACTGAGGGCGGTAAGGTTGGTTCTCGCCCAATTGACCCCACACCTTCGGGGTCGGGCTGTTCAGATACGCTCGGACAATCAGACGGGCGGTTGCCTACATCAATCATCAGGGAGAGACCCGGAGCAAGAGGGCCCTCAAAGAAGTGTCCCTGATACTGTCCTGGGTGGAGGAGAATGTTCCCTGCATATCGGCGGTTTACATCCCGGGAGTGGAAAATCTGGAGGCGGACTCCCTGAGCAGGGGGACTTCTCGTTTGGGAGAATGGTCCCTCAGCAACAGGGTGCTTCGCTCCCTGTGCCACCGCTGGGGTCAGCCGGATGTGGATCTGTTTGCGTCCCGTCACAATCACAAGCTTCCAGTCTTTGTCTCCCTGTCCCAGAACCCTCTGGCCTTAGCCATGGATGCACTAGCTATGTCTTGGAAGAGCTTTCAGCTCCTTTGTGTTCCCTCCGTTTCCTCTGCTGGGCAGGGTGCTGCGCAAGGTAGCCCAGGAAGGGGTGCCAACCATCCTGGTGGCACCCTGTTGGCCAAGAAAGGTGTGGTTTGCAGACTTCGTGCAGTTGGCAGTAGATCAATACGTCCTGCCCAAGGTTCCAGACTTGCTCACTCAGGGGCAGCTATGCCATCCCAATTTACAAACGCTGGCTTTGACGGCCTGGCTGCTGAGACCTCCATCTTGATGGATAAGGGGCTGCCTGCCTCTGTTGTTACTACTATGATTCGGGCTAGGAAGAAGTCCTCGTCATTTATCTACTATAGGGTATGGCATGCTTAAATTGCTTGGTGTGAGTCTAAGTCTCTTCCCTGTCGGGTGTTTTCTATTCCCAGGATCCTGGAATTTTTGCAGCATGGCTTGGATTTGGGCCTTCAACTTAGTACTCTCAAGGGACATGTTTCAGCCTTGCCTATTTTCTTCCAAAGATCTTTAGCCAACCACCGTTTCGTTAAGACTTTTTTCCAGGGGGTTACTCATGTGCGCCTGCCACGTAAGCCTATGTTACCAGTCTGGGATTTGAATTTGGTTTTATCTGCCTTGCAGGATCCTCCTTTTGAGCCTCTACGTGAGGCTGCTTTGCCTATTTTGACTCTTAAGGTAGCCTTTTTGGTGGCTATCACTTCTGTTAGGCGTGTTTCTGAGTTGGGGGCGCTTTCCATTAAACCCCCTTACTTTGAGCGACACCAGGACAAGGTGGTGTTTCGGTTTAAGCCAGATTTCCTGCCTAAGGTTGTGTCTGCATTTCATCTCAATCAAGACATTGTTTTGCCTTCATTGTGTCCTAATCCTGCTAATTCCAAGGAGCGGACTCTGCACTCCTTGGATGTGGTCAGGGTTATGAAGTTTTATTTGGTAGCTACTGAATCATTCAGGAAGACTGATGCTCTTTTTGTTCTACCTTCTGGACCTAGGAAGGGTTTGCCTCCGGCTAAATCCACTATCAGCAAGTGGATCCGTCAGGCGGTGGTGCAAGCCTATCCTGCTAAGGGGAAGGAACCTCCGTTCCGCCTTACTGCTCATTCCACTCGTGCTATTGGTGCCTCTTGGGCTTTTCAGCACCAGGCCTCTGTTGTACAAGTCTGTTGTACAAGGCCGCAACTTGGTCTTCTGTTCATACTTTTTCTAAGTTTTACAAGGTTGATGTTAGGGCCTCAGCTGATGCTGCGTTTGGCTGCAAAGTTCTTCAGGTGGCAGTGGTTTAAACTGCCCTCCGTTGCTCTTTGGGAATCCCACCCTACCTTACGGACACTGCTTTTGGATGTCCCAAGTGTAAGGAATTTACTGGAACAGGACGTGCTGTATACAAATAAAATTCTGTGAGTACTCACCTGTAGAATTGATTTTATAGTATACAGCACGTCCTGTTCCACCCCTCCCTTGTTATAATTTTTCTTGGTGATTGTTCAGAGTTTATTTTGGGTTCTTATCCATTTTTTGATTTTCCCAGCTTCTTATATAACTGCTTGTCAACACTGGAAATTGGTGGGAGGTACTTGGCTATTTATGGGGCCGGGAGTGGCCACAAGTCTTTCTGCAGTCCACTGCGCCACCTTGTGTCGGAATAACCCAAGTGTAAGGAATTTACTGGAACAGGACGTGCTGTATACTATAAAATCAATTCTACAGATGAGTACTCACAGAATTATATTTTTACATATGTTTTGGCAATGTAAAAAATTTCTGGAAAGAAGTTTGCAACCTGATAAACAGAATCATACGGAAGAGTTATAAATTAGACCCAGGTCGTTTTCCCCTGCATATAAATGAACAAAGGATATCAAAATATAAAAAATTCATTTACATTCCCTTTAATTAATTCTGCAAGAAGAACAATACCCAGATTCTAGAAACAGAAAGTTCCCCCCACTATAAGAGATTGGTTAAAGTTGACCAAAACCCACAGAAATCAGCCCAGAAATTTATAATATTCCCGGGCCAATTGATTCCCTTCCCGGGGCATCCAAAATGGGGATGCCCCACTGTGTGAAACCCCCAGGTCGCCCATAAACTCATCTTCTTTCCCGGTCCAACAGCGAATGTGCGTGCATCGTCTGCATCCCGCTATTCCTCTAGCAGAGCGTGTGACATTTGTGAATGGCAGGCACGCTCCCTGTTAGAGGGTAGCGAGTGATACGGCCGCCAGCACGCTTGGATCCATGCGCCTTAGATTGGATGAGCGGCATGCATGCACTTTAGCACTGAGAAGAGGTGAGTTTGCTTGGGTGACCTGGGGGGTTTCACCACCCTAGGCCCGTTTGGGGTGCCCCAGGGGCAAGGACCAAAACCCAGACTAGTCAGAATCTTGGGTTTTGGTCCACTTTAAAAGTGCGCTTCCATGAAAGAGAATGTGGATCAGCATCGAGAGATTTAGGAAAAATGGACTGCCTTTAGAGAAATTGAGGAGATGTGGCAGTGAGGAGAAGATAGAAATAAATGGGTTCGTATAAGGAATCACTTGGATTTCACTGTAATTGTAAATGGCAAATGTTCATATATTCTTAGTATACAGTACGTCCTGCTCCAGATAGATTACTTACACTTGGGTTATCCTCCGCCAGATGGCACTGCACTGCAGAGACATGCAAAACAGGCTCCTCCCGGCCCCTCAAATACCCGGGGACCTCCCACAAATCCCCAGATTTCTCTGCAGTGCTTACTGCGAAGACATGAAATGATCACTCTGTCGCAGGTGAGCGGGGCTATTAAATCCTGCGGCCCTGTTGGACTATTCCCACCCGTCCTTCGTGTTATGTGCCTCCCAGCCTGGGCTGCGCTGATCGGGTGAAGGTAGGCAGCAGCATGTGTGCTTAAGGAGCGCTGCTCCACCGCAGTCCCCCACCAAAGGGTAGGCGGTATAGGCTGATGGTGAGCCTTTATGGGATGTCCCTCCCGCATTATTGTCCCATGCCCCGGTAGCGGTGGGCCCTGTACAAAGGGCCGCCATCCTCCTTTATTCTCCCCGTAGCCTTCGGGAGGACAAGAAGGGGGGGGGTGTGGGTGAGCATGTATCGTGATTCGTGTATACCGCCTGTTGGCATGTGTGTTGGGACTAGTATATGTGGTAACCGCCGCGCTGACTTGTCTTTTTACTATTAAGCAAACTCCGCTGCCGTGCGGGCCTTTTCCTTCATTTGGATGTTCCGCGTCGTGCAGCGGCGTCGCCTCAGACGCTCCTGCGTCCTCATTGGCTGCTTGTCTGGTGGACTTCGCGCTCTTCAGGGGGGCGGGGCCTGGCGCGCCCTGCGTCACGGCTCGCTCTGGCCCGCCCTTCGAGGTTCGTTTGGCAACATTTCCCTGTACAGTCACGCACGCATGTGTAACGGTCCCCCCTCCCGCGGTCTGTAAGTGCCCTCGCGGGCGACTTTAATACTCATTATTTACTGTGTATGGCTCTGACGCCCCTTCTTCTCATTGTGTCTTTCAGACGGGTGAATCCAGTGGCTTCTCCCGGCCCGGTTTATTTGTAGTTTGGCCTAGTAATTACTCCCACTTCTCTAGCTGGTCATTGGGGCATCCAGGGTTGCTTTATAGCGTCAATCCCTACTGGCATATTGTGCCTAATAATCACCATATGGAGGCATCCCAGAATAAGGGGACCGGGGTTCCTTCGGGACAAGCTTGGTGGTGTATGGCGTATGGACAACCTCATGCTGATGCTGACAAGGCATGGGTCTGTGTACCCTGTGCCGAGCAAGCGCTAGTTTTGCAATCTGTCCTGCCAGCGGCTGCACCTCGTTTCACTTCACCTTCTCCCCCAAGCTTAAATCTCACTCCTGTTGAGTTGCATAAAAGTGGGGATTCTCAGCCTGATGTGTCTTCTAGACTACCTACTGCTGAAATGATTATTGCGAGGTCCTTGGCGCGTAAGGGCCCTGGCAAGAAGCGGCACCTGAAACCTTATGATACTGTTTTCCCTATGGGATCTCAGGAGTTTATGAATCTGTGTGGCTATACCCCTTCTGATGAAGGAGAGCTCTTTTCTGACTCAGGCTCGTCTGATGAGAGACCAAGGGGTCATGACGATTCTGGCTCTGACCCCTGGGCCCCGGATGACACTGACAAGATTATTGACCCGGATCTTTGAGGTTCTGTCTATCTCTCTCCCTGGTGAGGCTCCCAGGCAAAGAGGGGAGCGCTTCCATATAGCAACTTCCCGTTTGGAATTCCTAGAGCAGGCACATTTCCATTCCCTTGTGCTCAAGGAATGGGAGTGCCCCAGTAAACTTCCCGGGGTCCCACGGGATTGGGATAGGAAGTATCCCTTCCCACCTGAGGTGGTTAAATGTTGGTCATTCCCCCCCAAGGTGGATGTCCCGATAATACGGCTATCTAACACTCCTATCATACATCCCCCTGATTCTATTACCCTGCAGAATGCTGAGGACCGGCGCATTGGCCTGCTGGCCTCCCACGCCTTTGCATGTGCGGGGACGGCGCTGCGTCCGGTCTGTGCCTCTGCCATTACTGCTGTGGCCGCTAGAACCCTCATCAGAAATATGCTTGATAGTGCCTCTGATGATCTTCCTTGTGAGGTGTTTAATGCACTCTCCAGTTGTGATGTTTTTATAAAGTTTGTTCTAATAGCATTGGATGACACCATCAGAATGTGTGCAAGAACTTCTGCCCTCGTGGTGGCTATACGTCGCCTGGTCTGGCTGCGACAGTGGGGTGCTGACAATGCTGCGAAGAAGGCCCTTACTGGGCTCCCCTTTAAGGGGCTACGTCTGTTTGGTAAGAGAGGTAAGTTACCCCAGCGCAGACGGCTGTCTCGGGCCCTTCGGGGCCAGGGCCCCCCTTCCACCCCCCACCATGGTGTTAAACAGTAACCAGGGGTGTCCTTCGCGGGGGCTCGCTCAGCTCCCTGTCCCAGGAGCAGGAGACAACACCCTGGCTCCTCTGGGGGGCTAAGCCCAAATCCCCTCCCAAGTCCCTTCAAGCATGATGGGGGCCTTCACCCGCCTGGGTGAGGGGACGGCTGCGGCACCGTGCTTAAGTCTGGAGGCATCACTCCTCAGACCGGTGGATTTAGGAGGTAGTGTCCTCCGGCTACAAGATGGTGTTTGTTGTGCGGCATCCCCTAAGATTATCAGGTCCCGGGTACTCCTGGTCCCTGCTTCTGCTCAGATGCTGGCGCAGGCCGTGCAAGGTCTGCTGGGTATGGGGGTCATTTGCAGATTTCCTTTAACAGACAGAGGCAAGGGACCCTACGTCAACACTTTCACAGTTCCCAAAAAAGATGGGTCAGTCTGGCCCAGTCTGGATTTACAGATCTTCAGCAAACTGTCAAGTACAGGTGCTTTCCTCATGGAAGCTCTGCGCTCGGCCATCTGCTCCTTGCGACCTGGGGGCTTCATGCCGTTTGTGGATATCAAAGAGGCTCACTTTCACATCCTTGTGTTTTCAGGACACCAAGATTCCTTAGATCCACGTTGGAAGATCAACACTGCCAATTTGTGGCCTTGCCATCTGGCCTCTCTTCAGCTCCCACAGTGCTCACCAAGGTGCTGGCGGGGGTGATGTCTCTGATGAGGCCAAGGGGCGTCCGCGTGCTGCACTACCTGGACGTCCTCCTCACTTCCCAGCCTCTACATCTGGCAAAGTTGGATACTCAGCTGGTGGTGTCCATCCTGGAGTCATCTGGATGGGTGATCAGCCATCCCAAGTCCTCACTGTCCCCTTCCTTGGTAATTTCATTCCTAGGAATGAATCTGAACACAGTTCAGGCAAGGATATTCCTTCCTCAGCAGAAGGTGGACAATCTGCTTGCACAAGTTCAGTTCCTCCTAGCTGTCCCCGTCCCTTCACCAGGCAGGGGATGCAGCTGGTGGGCCTGATGGTGGCGTGCTCAGTCCCTCTTGGGGCTTCTGCAACTTCTCCCATTGTCTGTATGGGACAAGGACCCAGCATCCCTGGACCGGGTCTGGGTGTCTCCCCCCCTGGTGAGGAGGTCCCTCTTGTAGTGGATGGACTCAAGGAACCTATTGGGAGGCGGAACCTTCTTGCTCCTTCCTGGGAGACGGTCACCACGGATGCCGGTCTTTCAGGTTGGGGGGTTTCTTCTGGAGATCCCTGCGGTTCCAGGGGAGGTGGGGTTCTTGGGAGGCCTATTCACCTATCGATATCTTGAAGCTGTGATCAGGTTAGTTCTGATTAGTTTGACTAATTGAATAATTTCAGGGCCTGCCTGCTCAGGGGCGCATGGTCACTATAATGGCAGTTGCCTACATCAATCAGGGAGGGACCCGGAGCAAGTGGGTCCTCCAGGAAGTGTCTCTGATTCTTATCTGGGTGGAGGCCAATGTTCCTTGCATTTCAGCGGTATACATTCCCGGGGGGGGGGGGGGGGTCCCTCTGCAACAGGGTGTTCCAATCTCTGTATCACCATTGGGGCCAACCTGATGTGTATCTGTTTGCGTTCCGTCACAATCACAAGCTCCCGGCCTTTGTCTCCCTGTCCCAGGATCCTCTGGCCGTGCCCATGGATGCCTTAGTAATGTCATGGCAGGACATTCAGTTTCTGTATGTCTTTCTATATTCCCCCTGCTAAGCAGGGTTCTGTGCAAGATTGCTCTGGAAGGGGTGCCAGTGGTTCTGGTGGCCTCAGGTGGCCAAGAAGAGTGTGGTTAGCAGACGTGGTGTAGATGGCAGTAGATCAGTGCTTTCTGCCTGGAGCGCCAGATCTGCTCACTTAGGACCACTTACGCCATCCCATTTACAAACTCTGGCCTTGACGGCCTGACTGCCGAAACCTCCATCTTGATGGAGAAAGGTTTGTCTACCTTGTTGGTTGAGTCCAGGGTGAAGGCTAGGAAGATGACTTTTTCTTCCATCTGTTATATGGTATGGTGTACCTACATTGACTGGTTGAGTCTTGGTCTCTTCCCTGTTGGATGTTCTCAGTTCCCAGGGTTCTGGAGCTTTACTGCATGGGTTGGAGTCGGTCTCTAACTCAGTACCTTGAAGGATCAGGTTTCTACCCTGTCTGTCTTCTTTCAGAAGTCTTCTGTTCAGCATTCCTTGTTTAAGACTGCTTTTAGGGGGTTGCTCAGGTGCGTTTCCCACACCAGCCTATGGTCCCTGTTTTTGGGATTTGGAATTGGTCTTGCCTGCCCTGCAGGGTGCTCCCTATGAACCTGTGCGGGATGCCGCCTTGGCCTTTCTTACGCTCAAGGTTGTGTTTCTGGTAGCTTTCATTTCAGGCGTGTGTCTGAGTTGGCGGTGCTGTCCATTCAGCCCACCTACTTTTGCGAGGCACTAGACAAGGTGTTGTCTCTTTCAAACCTAATTTTCTGCATAAAGGTAGTGTCTGCCTTTCATTTGAGGCAGGATATTGTTCTTCCTTCTTTGTGCCCTAACCCTAGCTATGTTAAGGAGAGAGTTTTGCACTCTTTGGTTGTGGTTAGGTTTTCTGAAGTACTAATCTGGTGGCTTTTGCACCTTTCAGGAACACTGAAGAGCCCGGATAGCTCAGTCGGTAGAGCATCAGATCCTTTAATCTGAGGGTTCAGGTCTCTGTTTGGGCGATGGAGTCCTCCAACATTTCTTTAGGACCCTTCTGGTCCTAGGAAGGGTTTGGCTCCTGCCAAGTCTTCTATCAGCAAGTGGATTCAGGCCTACTTTGCTAAGGGGGAGAATCCTCCCTTCGCCTTATTGCTCCTTCTACTCGTGCTATTGGTGCCTCTTGGGCCTTCCAGCACCAGGCCTTTGTTGAAACAAGTTTGCAAGGCCGCTACTTGGTCTTCTGTTCATACCTTTTCAACGTTTTACAAGGTTGATGTTTAGGCCTCAGCTGTTGCTGTTTTTGGCCGCAAGGTTTTGCAGGCGGCAGTGGTTTAAACTGTCTGCTGTTACCTTTTTTATTGGGGATCCCACCCTGCTTTATGGACACTGCTATTGGATGTCCCAAGTGTAAGTAATCTATCTGGAGCAGGACGTACTGTATACTAAGAATAATGCAATTCTGTGAAATACTCACCTGTAGAATTGGTATTATAAGTATACAGTACGTCCTGCTCCACCCCACCCTGTTTTTGCATTATTCTGGATTCCCTGTATGGTGATTGTCGTCATTGTTATGGTTACCAGTTTTTGGGTGGTTAAATTCTCCCGGTTTCTTGTTCACTGCTTTTCAGTGCTGGGGATTTGTGGGAGGTCCCCGGGTATTTGAGGGGCCGGGAGGAGCCTGTTTTGCATGTCTCTGCAGTGCAGCGCCATCTGGCGGAGGATAACCCAAGTGTAAGTAATCTATCTGGAGCAGGACGTACTGTATACTTATAATACCAATTCTACAGGTGAGTATTTCACAGAATTTTATTTTTTGTCCCCCCATCTCCCTTTTTTTGTTTCTTTCCCCCTTTTTTTTCTTCTCTCATTTTTGCCTCTTCTCTCGGTCAAGCCTCTGTGTTACAGTAATGGGGGGGGGGGGTATAGGTGAGGAATCCCTTTTTTTGATTACTTGTAGGGTGGGAGGTTGGGAATTAAAACCGGAATATGGGGGGTTGAGACAGACACAACTGTTAACGGGAAATGTAAATATGAAATTACATAGTCACTTTGATCCTCGTAAATATAAGGGGATTGGCCTTTTTTTTCTATTAAGTTAAAAATGGTATGTAAAAATTAGTAAGTTTGAAAAATATAAATAAAGATTATTAAAAAAAAATGTAGTAAAATGAATGTATGTAATTTTGAATATGCATCCAAATAAATTGCTTTGCAGGTGTGCTAAAGTTAGTAATTTCGGATTTAGTTTTATTAGTGGATGCTACCATCAGTCCTATTCTCTTTTCCAGATTTTCTAAAAAGGCCCTTGGAACTATATGTCAAAAAGCTGAAAGTCCCCGTGCATGTAATTCGCATGGAGCAACGGTCAGGACTCATCAGAGCCAGACTTAGAGGGGCTGCTGCTTCCAAAGGACAAGTTATCACGTTTCTAGATGCACATTGTGAATGTACAGTAGGCTGGCTGGAACCTTTACTTGCACGAATTAAACACGACCGGTAAGAATATTGATTCATTTTTATGTTTATCTCTAGCAATATATCATATAACTGTACAATTTCAACAGAAGCAATTGCTTACTCTAATTTGATCTATATATATCCTATAGTACAGAGAGGAACATAAAAAAAAGTGTATGGGAAGTTTCGAAAAGCAAAAATATCAATTTCTTGTACTACACCCTAAGGGGGGGGGGGGGAGTATAGGCAGGGGCTTTGGACAAATGTATTTAACAAGTTCAGTGCATTCTGGTCCAATATATGGGCATTTCACATACAGTCATGGCTATGAATGTTGGCACCCCTGAAATCTTTCAAGAAAAGGAATACAGTAACACATGTTTTTCCTCCTTACACTTACTTCCTTGCCCGAAGGGTGTGACTGCAAGACAAAAAATGTGTGGCCCCTCCCGGCCCATAAGTAGCAGCTACCTCCTAATCAACACCAGTTTCATTCTTGCAGTTGAGCTGACAGTGAAGGTTTCTTGAATTTCTCTCTTAAGGATTGGCAGCAAGCGGGGGAATGCACCCTGTCGGCTTCCTGCACAGCCTTATTCCCACGGATCCCCCAGACCCATTTTGCCTCCCACAGCTCTGCTGTTCAGGGGTCCGTGAAGGTAAGGTGAAGTGCCGGGGTCTTGGGGCGCTTGCAGAGTGCTCTGGGCTGCAGGCTTTCTTTGAAGAGCACGCCAACTGCAGGTTTTTCTCTGGCGTACCTGCTGAGGAACTGTGTGTATTTTATACAACCCATCCTTCTTCCCACATGTTTTAGGTTATTTAAGAGGAAAGGAAAAAGAAAAAAAAATATTTTTCAAATTTCGCTCCTTCAGTTTTAAGGGGCGTGTTTTTTGTTGGTGACGTCACGTCGGGGGCGGAAGCGCGATTGCGGCTTTCCGGTCCTTCATTCGCGCTCTCTCCGGCATGAAAGGAGGATGAGAGAGCGCTCGCTCCGCCACCGAGACCTCCGCTGAATACCCTGCATGGGAAGACAGGAGGTAGGTGGCAGCGGACCCCCGTAAGTACGGCAGTAAGTACTGTACGCAGCAGCAGCAGCCGGGAGCGGCCATATGCTGGGCTCCCCAGCTGCCCACGCTGCGGCTTCTTTTTGCCCGGGACTTGGCAGCGGCTACTAGACCGCAGCTGCATCTCGCTCTGGCCCTGTGGGTTCTATGGGGCTCATGTGTTTAGGCCGCTTTAGCGTTGCGGCAGGGCAGGTGCACCCGAGGTGGCCCTTAAAGTATTAACCCCTGCTGCACCATGTTTTCTCCTTGGGTCTAAAGGCATTGTGTGAGAAGTGGGAAGGTGTGTAGTCGCCAGTTCTGAGTGATTCTGCTGCTGCAGGGCTAACTGGACGTCGATTGTACTATTTTTGATGTTATTATGTCTTATTGAATTTTCGCTGGTATTATGCTATTTTGAAAAAATAGGTCTTTTCTCCTGTTTATTTTTAGATTGGAAAGAAGGATAAGGGGGTTGTGGTTCCTCCCAGTCCTCCTGGAGATTGGTATAGGCTTAGGACCTTAGGTCTTTTTTTGCAAGAATTAAAAAAACACCATGACGGAGGCATCGGGTGATAGTGAGTCGGGCATCCCACTTGAGCAGGGCAGGCTCTGCCCTTTATGTAAGCAGGATCCCCTGGGGGTTTTCAGCACGGTTTGTTCCGCTTGCGCCAGGAGAATTGGTTCAGACCATAATAGGGTGGTTGCTCCTCCATCCAGTCCAGCAATAAATTTGGTTTCTTCTGTACCTCAGCATTCTCAAGTTGCCCCTAGAGAAGGGGAAGGCAGTGGAGCGCAGGCGGATATGGCACACAGGTTGGATAACCTGGAGAGACAGCTCTCTTTGGTCGTCCCTAAAAAGGCCGCCAATAAGAGGAGGCATTTAGAGCCTGCTTATGAGGAAGAGGATTTATTTGCCTCTTTTGGTTCTGAGGAGGAGGAGGAAGAAATTGATGAACCACTCTCAGAAGGTGAGGTACGCTCTGGTGAGGAGGACAGTAATTCTATCTTATTTTCTTCTGATGAAGATCCCTTACTCTAGACGAAACAGAAAGTTTGATTTCTTCTGTGTTCGAAACGTTAAACATTACCCCTCCTAAATTGGCGAAGAGGGGGAAGGGTGACCTGTTTAGGCCTGTGAGACAGAGGCAGGTGTTTCCGGAGCATTACCCCAGGATGGTGTTAAAGGAATGGGAAAGTCCTAACAACTTGCCTGCTGTCCCTAGGATCCTAGATTCAAGGTATCCTTTTTCGGCTGATATGATAAAGTTATGGTCATTTCCACCGGAGGTGGACTCATCTGTGTCAGGCCTGTCCAATACTACTATCATCCTGTCTGCTACTAACGCTTCTTTAAGAGATCCCACAGAGATGAATGGATCAGCTGGCTCGCCATGCTTTTTCTATGGTAGGTTCTCTATTACGCCCTGTTTGTGCCACAGCTATCGTTTCTTTGGCTTCAAGGAAGAAGGTAAAGCAACTTTTGGCCAGGGCTAAGTCTCGCAGACCTACTCAAGAGTCCAAGGAATTTAGGGCTTGCTTGGATTTTAACTCCTTTGCTATCACTGCTATGGATTTTGCGGTCAGGCTAGGTGCCAGAACTTCTGCTCTTCTTGTTGCCTTGCGCCGCTCCTTATGGCTAAAACAATGGTCGGCTGATGCTGCCGCTAAAAAATCTCTTATAGATTTGCCCTTTTTGGGGAGCAGACTCTTTTGGGAGTGGCTTGACCTCCATGGTCAAGGATGGCAAGCTTCCTCAGAGAAGAAGGTCGGCTCCTTCATATCATGTTCCCGTAGGGATTTTTGGGGCAGAGGCAGGGCCCGTAACAGGTCGGGTGGCGCTTGGAGAAGCAGGCCTTAGCCTCCAGCCAAGTCCACCCAGGCGTAAAGGGGCGCCCTCACCCGGGCGGGTGGGGGGGCGGCTCTTGCAGTTTGCTCCAATCTGGAGACACCACGTGGCGGATCTTTGGATCCAGGAAGTGGTGTCATCAGGCTACAAGATCGAGTTTGCAGCCAGACCACCCACAAGGTTCCTTTGGTCGGGGGCATCCCAGAACCAGTTAAAGGCAGATGCCCTGAAAGCCTCTTTTCGGCATCTTCTTCAGAAAGGGGTAATTTGTCAGGTACCCTTTCAGGAAGAAGGTCAGGGGTTTTACTCCAACCTGTTCACGATCCCCAAGAAGGATGGGTCGGTGCGTCCTATTTTAGACCTAAAGGGTCTCAACAAGTTTATCCGGGTGAAACATTTCCGCATGGAATCTTTGAGATCAGCAGTAAGATCGATTCAACCCGGAGGTCTTATGACCACAATAGACATAAGGGACGCGTATCTTCACATCCCGATTTTTTTCCAGGGCATCAGAAATTTTTAAGGTTTGCCCTGGAAGGCCAATATTTCCAGTTTGTGGCACTTCCTTTCGGCTTATCGTCGGCTCCAAGGGTGTTCACCAAGGTTTTGGCAGGTCTCATGGCCATCCTGAGGAGCCAGGGGATATGCATAATCCCATACCTGGACGATCTTTTGATCTCTGCTCTGTCCCTTCAGGAGATCAAGAAAGACACGCAGACTGTATTGTCAACCCTAGAAGAGTTTGGCTGGGTGATCAATTATCCAAAGTCACATATCACCCCATCGCCAGTAAGGTTTTTTTGGGAATGACTGGACACAGTCCAAGTAAGAGTTTTTCTGCCAGAGCAAAAGGCTCTGCTGCTCTGGAGCCAGATAGAGACCTTACTGGCTTGTCAGCAGCCAACTATTCGGCTAGGGATGAGACTAGTAGGCTTTATGGTGGCCTGCTTCGAAGCAGTGCCCTTTGCCCAGTTTCACATGAGGCCTCTTCAGTTAAATCTGTTGTCAAGCTGGGATCGAGCCCTGCAATCTCTGGATCAGTCATTTGTTCTGACTCCCTCAGCCAGGCAATCTCTCCTGTGGTGGTTGGATCCTCTACACCAGTGGTCCCCAACCTTTTTTTCACCATGGACCGGTTCAGGATTTGGTAATTTTACCGCGGCCCGGTGGGGCACTGGGGGCGGGGCTGGGGGTGTGGCTGGGGCTGGTGCGGTGGCATTGTTAATATTGTTTTGATTCAATCATTTTCCTTTACAAAGGTTTTATTAAGGTTTTCAAGTACAAAAGACAGCATATCAAAAATCACATGCTATGACATTGTCTAACAGATGTGTTATAAACTGTTGTCAACTGAATATAATAAACATAAACAAGCATACAGCACGCCCTGCTCCAGATGTAGTAATAACATGTGGGTAATCCTCCGGCGCCGTGCACTGCAGACATGTAGAAAACAAGCTCCTCCCGGCCCTACATATACTGGAGGACCTCCCACAAATCCCCAGATTTCTCTGCAGTGCTGGAACTGCGAAGACATGAAGTATCACGCTCTCGCAGGCGAGCGGGGCTTTACAGCCCGAGGCCCTGCGGGACTATTTCCACCCGTCCTCTTTGTAAAAGAATATGCCTCCCAGCCTGGGCTGCGTTGGTCGGGTGAAGGTAGGCAGCACCTAGTGTGCTTACGGAGCTAGACTCCACCGCAATCCCCCACCATAGGGTAGGTGGTTAAGGCAAATGGTGAGCCTTCAGTGGATGCCCCTCCCGCATCAGTGCCCCCACGCCCCGTGTAACGGTGAACCCCGAATATTGGGTCACCTTCCTCCCTAGATCCCCCCGTTAGTGGGGGGAAAAAGAGGGGGGGGGGTTGTGTGTACGATGGCCTAACCTTGCCCTGATTACACTAGAGACTTATAGACTTAACGGTTACCGAGTGTCAGAGCTGCGCTTCACACTTATGTTTAAGTTAGCTGCAGCGCCTTATTGTTTTTTACTTGACGCGGACGGCGGCTCTGCTCGTGGGCACTACGACGTTTTATTCCTGTATTCACCCTGTCCGTTTTCTCTCTGAGGTGATTTTCTAGATCGGTTGTCAGTTGCATAGCTACTGTTTTACTGATTGGCTGCGCGTCTTCGAGATGCGCGCGCTCTCAGGGGGGGCGTGGTTTGGTTTGGCGCGTTCCGCGTCATCTCCCGCTCTGGCCCGCCCTTCGAGGTTCGCATGGCGCCATTTCCTTCTCATGTGCGTATGGTGAAGACGGTCCTCCCCTCGCTGTTCTGTAAGTGCCCTCATGGGCGACCTTTCTTTAGCTTTTGCTTCTCCTCACTTGGCTCTGACATCCCTGTTCCCCTTGTGTCTTTCAGACCGTGAACCTCGGTGCCTTCTCCCGGCCCGGTGTAGCGCCCGGTCCAGACCTTTTAAAAATCACTCCCACTTCCCAACGGGTCATTGGGGCATCCAGGGTTGCTTTATAGCGTCAATCCCTACTGGCATATTGTATATAATAATCACCATATGGAGGCATCTCAGGATATTGCGAACGGGGTTCCTTTGGGACAAGCCCGTCTGTGTGTAGCTTGTGGGGTATTGCCTAGCAGCGGTGACAATGCATGGGTCTGCGTCCCTTGTGCTCAGCAGGCGCTAGCAGGTATCCCCACCTCTTCAGAGGCTGGGCCCACACCTCGCCTTGCTTCCCCTACTCCCCCAAGCCTGAGCCTAACCCCCAATACTAGTGGGGATTCTCATACTGATTTGGCCACTAGACTGGCTAGTGTGGAAAACTTACTTGCTGGCTCCTTGGCGCGCAAGGCCACTGCCAAGAGGTGTCATTTGAATCCTGAATCTACTATACTTCCTATAGAATCTGATGATTTATTGCTTTCCTATGCACATTCCCCCTCAGAGGAAGGGGAACTGTTCTCTGACTCAGGGTCATACGACGACGAGTCCAGGGGACAGGAAGAGTCCGGTTCTGATAATTGGTCCTCGGACGACCTTAAAGTGGACCAACACCCAGGATTTTGACTATCCTGGGTCTTGGTCCACTTCGGTGGGGCACCCCTGATCGGGGTGCCCCGCTGTGTGAAACCCCCCCTAACCCCCCGAAAAACTCACCTCTCCCCGCTCCCAGCGCCGACGTACAAGCGAGGATCAGGAACGTCTAAGCGGCGGCCGCCGCCGCCGTCGCCTCCCTCGCGTCACTTTCGGCGCGCGCGCGCGCCCCCGCCGGCCATTCGCAGACGGCCGGCGCGGGCACGCGCACGCCTACAGGAGTGCGAGGGAGGCACAAGATAAGGTAAGGAGTTTGGGGTGTTTGGGGGGGTTTCACCCCGCGGGACATCCCGATCTCGGATGCCCCGCGGGGTGGGGGGTGATCGGCCCGGGAATCTTATAGATTCCCGGGCCGATCACCCGTGGGTGTTGGTCCACTTTAATAGACTGCTGACCCAGATCTTTGATGTGTTATCCCTCTCTCCCCCTGCCGCGGCTCCCCGGCAAAGGGGTGATCTGTTTCACACCGCCAGGACGCGGTTGGAGTTTCCCGAACAAACTCACTTCAATAGCCTTGTGCTGAAAGAATGGGAACATCCCAGCAAACTCCATGGAGTTCCTAAAGCTGTGGATAAGAAATATCTCTTTCCTGCCGACCTGGTCAAATGTTGGACATCGCCACCCGAGTTCGATGCCCCAATTCGAAGTTTGTCCAACACCTCTATTATGCACTCCCCCGACACTACTACGCTGTGGGATTTGGAAGATCGGCGAGTTGACCAACTGGCATGCCATGCCTTTGCATTTGGGGGAGCGCCGCTCCGCCCAGTTTGTGCCTTAGCCATTACGGCAGTGGCGCTCAGGACGGTGGTTAAAACTGCTCTTGAAGGGGCGGATGACTTGTCCTCTGATGCTGCCAATGCTCTGGCCACCTGTGAAACTTTTGTGAACTATATCCTATCCGCATCGGACGATGCTATTAAATTAAGCGCTAGATCTTCTGCTCTGGTGGTACCCATACGCCGAGCGGTCTGGTTGCGCCAGTGGGCTGCTGATAATGTCGCTAAGAAGGCCCTGACGGGGCTTCCTTTTAAGGGTCTGCGCCTGTTTGGAGAAAGGTTAGATATTTTTGCCAAGGGTGGCAAGTTGCCTCAGCGCAAGCGTCAGATTCGGCCCTTTCGTGCCAAAGCTCCCACTCGACCCCCTACCGTGGGGCTAAGCGAGGGAGAGGAGTGTCCTTCGCTGGGTCTCGCCTAGAGCCCTGGAACAAGAACAGAGGACGCCGTCCCAGTTCCTCATGGGGGCCCAAGCCCAAAGCCCCTCCCAAGACTCCCCAGGCATGAAGGGGTGCCTTCGCCCGTCTGGGTGGGGGGACGTCTACAGCACTTCGAGCATGTCTGGAGACGCCACGTCCCAGACCGGTGGATTCAGGAGGTAGTGTCCTCCGGTTACAAGATAGAGTTTGCTGTACTGCCCCCTACCAGGCTGGCTGTGCAGGACCTTCTAGACATAGGGGTCATTTGCAAGGTCCCCTTAAGAGACAGGGGCATGGGGTTCTATTCCAACCTTTTCACAGTGCCCAAGAAGGACGTGTCAGTCAGACCCATTCTGGATTTAAAAATCCTAAACAGATTTGTCAGAAACAAACATTTTCGCATGGAAACTCTGCGCTCGGCCATTGCCTCGTTGCACCCAGGGGACTTCATGACATCTGTGGATATCAAGGACGCTTACCTGCACGTCCCGGTGTTTCCAGGACATCAAAGGTTTCTCAGATTTGCGCTGCTGGATCAGCATTACCAGTTCGTGGCCCAGCCATTCGGCCTCACATCGGCTCCCAGGGTGTTCACCAAGGTGCTGGCAGGGGTGATGTCACTGTTAAGACTAAGGGGCATACGAGTTTTGCCCTACCTGGATGATATACTCATCACCTCTCTGTCTCTGCGGCAAGCAGAGCTGGACAGTCGGTTGGTAGTGTCCACCCTGGAGTCATTCGGCTGGGTGATCAATTACCCAAAGTCCTCTCTGTCCCCCTCCTCAGTGACCCCGTTCCTGGGGATGATTCTGGATACAGTTCAGTCAAGGATATTCCTTCCCCAGCAGAAGGTGGAAGCTTTGATATCGCAGGCGAGGTCCCTGCTTTCGAGCCCTCATCCCTCCATCCGGCAGGGAATGCAGTTGGTGGGCTCGATGGTGGCAAGCTTCGAGGCGGTGCCCTTTGCCCAGTTCCATTTGAGAACTCTGCAGCTTCACCTTCTGTCAGTCTGGAACAAGGACCCAGCGTCCTTGGATGAGATCTGGGTGCTCCCCCCC
Organism: Gastrophryne carolinensis; assembly: GCA_027917425.1. Lineage (NCBI taxonomy): Eukaryota > Metazoa > Chordata > Amphibia > Anura > Microhylidae > Gastrophryne > Gastrophryne carolinensis. The sequence goes on along the minus strand of CM051239.1, from coordinate 221,651,783 downwards.
TCGGTCAGACAATCCCTTGCGTGGTGGCTGGACCACAGGAACTTGACAAGGGGCAGATCCTTCCTGGCTCCCTCCTGGGAGACGGTCACAATGGATGCCAGTCTGTCGGGCTGGGGGGGATTCTGGAAGTCCCTGCGCTTCCAGGGGAGGTGGGGCCCTCAGGAGGCCCATCTACCCATCAATGTCCTGGAACTCAGGGCGGTCAGATTGGTGCTGGAACAATTGACCCAGCACCTGAAGGGTCTGGTGGTTCAGGTACGCTCAGACAACAGAACGGCAGTTGCCTACATCAATCATCAGGGAGGGACCCGGAGCAAGGGAGCTCTCCAGGAAGTGTCTCTGATTCTAGCATGGGCGGAAGCCAATGTCCCATGCATCTCGGCTGTATACATTCCGGGCGCGGAGAACCTGCTGGCAGATGCTCTGAGCAGGGGATCGTCTCGTCAGGGGGAATGGTCCCTCTGCAACAGGGTGTTTCAGGCCCTATGTCTCCGTTGGGGAGTGCCAGACGTGGATCCGTTTGCGTCCCGTCACAATCACAAGCTCCCGAGCTTTGTATCTCTGTCTCAGGATCCTCTGGCTCTGGCCACGGATGCCCTGTCAATGTCTTGGAAGGAGTTTCAGCTCCTGTATGTGTTTCCACCAATTCCCCTTCTGGGCAGAGTTCTGTGCAAGATTGCTCTGGAAGGGGTACCCGCGATTCTGGTGGCCCCAAGGTGGCCAAGAAGAGTGTGGTTCGCAGACGTGGTTCAAATGGCAGTAGATCAGTACGATCTGCCACCGCTGCCGGACCTTCTAACTCAAGGGTCTCTACGCCATCCCAATTTACTAACTCAGGCTTTGACGGCTTGGCTATTGAAACCTCCATCCTGAGGGAAAAGGGTTTGTCTGCATCTGTAGTGGCTACTATGGTGCAAGCCAGAAAAAAGACTTCTTCTGCTATCTACTATAGAGTTTGGCGTTCTTACATTGACTGGTGTGAATCCAGGTCTCTTCCCTGCCGGGAATTCTTAGTTTCCAGGGTGCTGGAGTTCTTACAACATGGTCTAGACTTAGGTCTTAAGCTTAGTACCCTGAAGGGTCAGGTTTCGGCCCTGTCTATCTTCTTTCAGAAAACCTTTGCCCAGCACCCTCTTATCAAGACCTTCTTTCAGGGGGTCACTCATGTGCGGCCTCCTCGGAAACCTATGGTTCCTGTTTGGGATTTAAACTTGGTGTTATCGGCCCTGCAGGGTGCTCCTTTTGAGCCTATTCAGGAGGCTGCTCTCGCTGTTCTCATGCTCAAGCTCGTATTCCTGGTTGCTATCACGTCTGTTAGACATGTATCGGAGTTAGCGGCTCTATCTATTCAGCCTCCCTACTATGAGAGACACCAGGATAAGGTGGTGTTTCGCTTCAAGCCAGACTTTCTGCCCAAGGTTGTGTCTGCTTTCCATTTGAATCAGGATATTGTACTTCCTTCCTTGTACCCTAATCCCATTAACCCTAAGGAAAGGGTTTTGCATTCCTTGGATGTGGTTAGGTGTGTCAAGTATTACCTGGTTATCACTAAGGCTTTCAGGAAGACAGATGCTTTCTTCGTTGTGCCTCACGGACCTAGGAAGGGTTTGGCTCCCGCCAAGTCTACTATCAGTAAATGTATTCGTCAGGCTGTGGTTCAAGCCTATACTACAAAGGGGAAGTCTCCCCCCTTTCGTCTTACTGCTCATTCTACTCGAGCTGTTGGGGCTTCTTGGGCTTTTCAGCACCAGGCCTCTGTGGAACAAGTTTGCAAGGCCGCTACCTGGTCTTCTGTTCATACCTTACCATACAAAGTTTTACAAGGTTGATGTTAGGGCCTCAGCTGATGCTGTGTTTGGCCGCAAGGTTTTGCAGGCAGCAGTAGTTTAAACTGCTTGCTGTTACCTTTTCTGTTGGGGATCCCACCCTACTTTACGGACACTGCTATTGGATGTCCCACATGTTATTACTACATCTGGAGCAGGACGTGCTGTATGCTTAGAATAATACAATTCTGTGAAGTACTCACCTGTAGAATTGGTATTATACGCATACAGCACGTCCTGCTCCACCCCACCCTGGTTTTATTTTGTTCTGGATCCCCTGTTTGGTGATTATTATCATCGTTGTTATTGCCAGTTTTGGGTAGTTGGTTTCTCCTGGCTTCTCATTCTCACTGCTTTTCAATGCTGGGTATTTGTGGGAGGTCCTCCGGTATATGTAGGGCCGGGAGGAGCTTGTTTTCTACATGTCTGCAGTGCACGGCGCCGGAGGCGGAGGATTACCCACATGTTATTACTACATCTGGAGCAGGACGTGCTGAATACGTATAATACCAATTCTACAGGTGAGTACTTCACAGAATTGTATTTATAGTCTCTCTGCTGACTATCATGGATCTCGTTGTCTGATTTCGTGCGCTAGTGTCTTGGATTTGACGGATAAAAGATATATTTGACTGAAATTTAGTTGAACTGGTTGCTGGTTAAACCTTCTAGGGTAAACCTTGATCTTAATCTTTGGTCCAAGGTGCTGTCTTTGCTGGCATCAAACATTATACATAGATTTTAAGGATAATACAAAGTCGGGTTGGGGGAGGATAGTAGGGAAGAAATGGGTTTGGAGCTGGTGGGGGGGAGGGGGAAGTGGCTTGAGTAAGAATACCAGGGATGGTGTATTGGTGGTGTTCAAAATAGTCTAGAGGGGGGGATTTAATTACACTGGGAAGACCGGGTTAACCCGGGAGTTTTGCAGGCCTATATATTCTACCCATGGGTCCCACACTTTCTGGAACATATCATAGGAATCATTTACTATTGCCGTTAGTTTTTCATTGCAAAGGGTGTCAGATATTTCTATTTTGTATCTCTGACCAAGGGATGGAGGGCATTTTCCAACTTCTGGCTAACGTGGCTTTCACTGCTGCGAAAATATGGAGGGCTAAACGCCATCCTGCTTTGGTGAACGTGCCCGTTTTCAGGGACAAAATAACTTCCCAGGGTTCTTTTTTCAATGGTGTATGGAGAACATCTGATATAACTTTGTACGCCCTATCCCATATGTCTCTAGTTACCGGGCAATCCCACCAGATATGCACCATGTCACCTCTGACTTTACAGCCTCTGAAGCAGCAAGGGGATTCCGAGGGGGAGAATTTATTGATCCGATCAGGGGTGTAGTACCCTCTGAACATCACTTTGTATGCGTTTTCCAGCACTAGGGCGTTACTGGATACTTTCTTAGTTTGGCCCCAAATGCTCTGCCAAGCTTCTGTGGGCCTTGTATCTCCCAATTCTGACTCCCATCTTGCCATATAGGTATGTCTGATCGGGTCTGGCGGGGTGGCCAGGACTGAGTATATACCAGAGATGAGACCGCCACTGAAATGATCGCGTATGCATCTAAGTTCAAAGTCTGTTCTCCTATAAGGAGGGGAGGATTGTTTTAGTAAGCATTTAATAAAGTGCTGTATTTGAAATAGTCTGAACATCTCATGCGGCGGGAACGGATCTCTGGGTGACAGCTCTTGCATTGATTTCATTCTCGTCGGTATACATAAATTGTCCACTATGATAAGATTTTTCTGTGCCCACCAGTTAAAGCTGGTTGGATGTGTAATTCCCGGAGGAAACATAGGGTTACCTAACAAAGGAGCGGGTGGTGTGTGGGGTGAAGTGAGCTGGTGCTTAATTTTGTTCCACATTGATAAAGAGAATGAGAGTATGGAGGGGAGAAGTTTGGGTCTGTGTGCCTTGGGTGTCCATAATAGAGCATCTGGCGACGTCGTACCGCATTGCATTCTGTCAATGGAGACCCAAGTGGGAACATAGTTAGGGGTGTGCAATAGAACTAGTGGAGCTATTTGGGCAGCAAGGAAATACTTATGCAGGGAGGGGAAGGCAAGGCCGCCGTGTTCCTTTTTGCAGAACAGTGTGGTTTTTTAACTCTGTTTAGTTTTGTTCCAGGTGTATGCTAGAATTTTCCGTTGTGCTATATCTAGCGCCTTTTTCGGGACTAGTATTGGGAGGACCCTGAATAAGTACAAAATCTTAGGGAGGAATACCATTTTCAATGCCGCTATTTGTCCTAGCCAGGATAGCCTCACCATTTGCCATGATGTTAGTAATTCATCAAGAGTTTTGAAAGGTTCTGGGTAGTTTGCGTTGTAGAGCTTATTATAGCTGTTTGTAAGTTTGATTCCTAAATAGGGTAGTTTCTGGGTCCAGGTCCAGGCAAATTTGTTAGTTAATATTTGTCTGGTATTGTTTGTTAGGGAGATATCTAAGGCTGTTGATTTCGAAGCATTTAGTTTTAGACCTGAGATATGCCCGAAGTCGGAGAGGAGTTTAATGGCCATGGGTGCTGAGATGTGGGGGGATGTCAACATGAGTAGCATGTCATCCGCAAATAGAGATCTTATGGTCTTGATTAGCTAGTGGGATTCCTTTAATGGAGGGGTTTGGCCTCATTTTCATTGCCAGGGGTTCCAAGGCTAAAATAAATAATATGGGAGACGGGGCAGCCCTGCCTGGTACCTCACTTTATGGGAACATTTGAGGAGTTAAAGCCAGCATATTTAATGTGGGCGGGGGGTGTAAAACCTGAGATTCAGGAAAGGAAGCTGGGGCCAAAACCCCATTTTTCCAGAATGAAGTGGAGGTATTGCCAGGAGAGGGAGTCGAAGGCTTTTTCTACGTCGAGAGAGTAGCATGGCTTCAAGGTTATGGCCCTTTACGCCTTCTGTTAGTTGTAATATTCTTCTGACTCCGTCTCCGGCTTGTCTCCTGGGCACAAAGCCTACTTGGTCCCTGTGTATTATGTCCCCAAGAAACTCATTAATTCTGTTAGCTAATATTTTATTTAGAATTTTTAAATCTATGTTTAACAGGGATATTGGCCTAAAGTTTGTCCAATTTTGATGGTCCTTGCCTGGTTTGGGTATCATGACTATCGCTGCTCTCAGCATATCTGGGTCCATGTGATGGCCCTTTTTTATATAGTTGTACACTTTAGCTAAACGTGCGGCTATAATGGGGGCCAGTTTATTCTAAGTGTGCCATACACTCCACTTCGGTCTTCATGACATCTGGGCAATCTCCAGTAGAGGGCGAACTCCTGCAGAGATGAACATGCAAAAAAGAAAGCCCCTCCCGGTCCATATATACCTGGGACCTCCCACCAATTCCCCAGTTCCTTCTCTGCAGGGAAGTCGACAAGACAGAAGATGAGGATTTCTTTACTTACAGGTAAGCCGGGCTTGCACACGGCCTTCTAATTATCCCTATTTCTGCCAGGACCCTTCTAAATTGCCCTATATTGAGCCTCCCAGCTTAGGCTGCGGGTCCTGGTGAAGGTAGGAGCACCCTAAGGGTGCAGCAGGAGCACTGCTCCACCGTGAGACCTCACATTGGGGTAGGCGGTTTTCCAGGTTTCTTAGTGATCCTGGTGTGGGATTCCCTGTCCCGTTTGGCTTATGGCCGGCTCCTGGCAGGATTCCCCCCTTCCGGGTCCCTTATTCCCCTCTGGGGGGTTGCCTGGCCAATATTTTGTTTTCCCCAGCCCTTGTCCCTGTGTGCTTAGTGTTTCACTTTGTGTGTGTGAGTGCTTGCTGCATTACTTGCCAACAGGTACTGATTACAGCCTGGGGGAGCTTCTCCCCCTCAGGCTGCGTTCGGGGAGGGGGTGGGGCCAGGCTCTCGCCGTGGTAGCCCCGCCCCCTTATTTGGCGCGATTACAATGCTCGTTGTCTAGGGGTCGTTGCTGGGAGGGGGCGTGGCCTCGGCAAACATGCGTTCTGTGCTGGGCCGCCCTCCCCCTGCTCTCCCTCCTCAGGCACGAGGCCATCTTCTCTGGCGGGCCGCTTTGCACATCGGGGTGGTAAGGGCCTGATGGCCATCTCCTTAGCTTGTGTGTGTGTGTGGGGGCCCCTATTTAGCGGGTGCCCCCACTGGTCTCAAACATGTGTGGGTGTGCTTGTGCCTTGATTGCACTGTCTGGCTGGGATGTGGTATGTATGTATGTATATATATATATATATATATATATATATATATATATATATATATACATTTGTGTGGCTGCAAGATCAAATGCTGTGGTTTTTTTACATGTATGTTATGGAAGGTCACCAGGATGGCCAAGTGGTTAAGGCGTTGGACTTAAGATCCAATGGATGAATATCCGCGTGGGTTCGGTCCCCACTCCTGGTATTTTCCATTTTTACACAGCTCTGCTCTTATGTTGCTTGTTTTGTGTGTTACAGGTTGCCCTGTATATGTGCATATTAAGACCACAAAAATTCACCATATGGAGGCTCCGCAGGATACTGGGCTCGGGATCCCGTTGGGACAATCCGTGGGGGACAATCCAATGTGTGGGGTGCGGGGTATTCCTTATGGGGGAGAATGTGCTTATCTGTATACCATGTGCACAAAAGGCCATAACGCGACAGTCTGGTACCCAGCCTTCTGGGTCGGCTCCTCCCGCTTCATCACCTTCCCCTCCCCACCTTATCCGTACCCCAAGTGACATTGGTACCAGTGGGGAGTCGCTTTCTCATGTTGGGCTAGGTTGGCCAGCATCGAGAAAATTATTGCTAGCACGGTGGGCCAGAAAGCCCAGGCTAAAAATAGACATTTGTCGTCGGCCCACCATTGTGGGATATTGACGACGAGTCGGCTGAATTGTCCGATTATTCCCCGTTAGAGGAGGGGGAATTGTATCAGGATTCAGAGGCTGACTATGTTCAGTCTGGGAATTCCAATGTCGGGCAGGCACTGGGGGATGCCATAGATACGGCCACTGTTTTGTCACATTTATTGGAGGTGTTGGATATTGACCCGCCTGCGGCACCCCCTCTTAAGAAGGGGGGATTTTTTGGGGCCTGCAAGCCCCGTCTGGAATTCCCTACCCAGGGTCATTTTGATGCGCTTATCCTTAGAGAATGGGAGAGGCCCAGTCGGCTTCCTGGTGTGCCTCAGGGATGGGATAAGAAATATCCTTTTCTGGTGGAGGCGGTTAAGCGCTGGTCTTCTCCTCCCGAGGTCGACGCACTCTTCTGTGCTGAACACCCCTGACGCCGCCTCCCTTAAGGATGGCGAGGATAAGCGCCTTGATCAGATGGCGTGCCACGCATTTGCCAATGTGGGCTCGGCCCTGCGGCCTATTAGTGCATCTGCCCTGGTGTCGCTTGCTACCAGGTCTCTTATCAGGGACTGGCTGAATAACGCTCAGTTTGATCCAGCTGGCGCTGAGTTCGCTATCCTTAAGAAGTGCGAATTGTTCATGGATTTTGTCATGGCTGCGATGGAAGACTCTATTGTCGTGTGTAGTAGGACGTCGGCCTTACTGGTGGCTATGCGCAGATTGGTCTGGCTCCGCCAGGGGACAGCGGACGTTGGAGACAAGAAGTCGCTCACAGCTCTTCCCTTCTTGGGTTCGCGGCTGTTTGGAGATAAATTGGATGCTGTTGCCAAAGGAGGTAAGTTACCTCAGCGGAGGAAACAACGCCACCCCTTTCGGGGGGCGGGCTCGTTCACTCCTTCCTTTCGAGGGGCCAGAGCATCTAGGGGTTTGGCCTTCTCAGGTGTCAGGGGCTCGTCCTGGAACAGTGGCAGAGGTCGGGCTCTTCCCGCGGCTGCCTGGGGTTCCAAGCCCAAGCCTGGCGTTAAACCGGCTCAGCAGTGAAGGGGCACCCTCAATGGGGGACAGCTGCGGCTCTTCTTCCAGGTCTGGGCCCGGGAGGTCACAGACAATTGGATCTTGGAGGTGGTCTCCTCCGGGTACAAACTGGAGTTCGAGTTCTGGCCGCCCCCAAGATTCTTAAAGTGGACCAACACCCAGGATTTTGACTATCCTGGGTCTTGGTCCACTTCGGTGGGGCACCCCCGATCGGGGTGCCCCGCTGTGTGAAACCCCCCCGAACCCCCCGAACAACTCACCTCTCCCCGCTCCCAGCGCCGACGGACAAGCGATTTGACAGCCGCTTGTCCGTGGCTCCTCCGCCGCCGCCACCCGCGCGTCCCTCTTGACGCGCGCGCCCCCGCGCCGGCCATTCACAGACGGCCAGCGCGGGGGCGCGCACGCCTAGAGGGGCGCGAGGGAGGCGGCGGCGGCCGGCCGCCGCCGAAACTAAGGTAAGGGGGTTTTGGGGGGGTTTCACCCCGCGGGACATCCCGATCTCGGATGTCCCGCGGGCAGGGAGGTGATCGGCCCGGGAATCTTATAGATTCCCGGGCCTATCACCCGAGGGTGATGGTCCACTTTAAGGTCTCGGGTGCCCTCGGACCCTCAGGCTGCACAGGGGCTCCTGTTGGCTGTCAAAAACCTTTTGGACATGGGGGTTATATGCCCGGTGCCTCTGTCTGAGAGAGGCGAGGGTTTCTACTCCAACCTTTTCACGGTTCCCAAAAAGGAGGGTTCGGTGAGACCCATTCTAGATCTCTCAGAGCCAAAAAGTTCCGCATGGAGACTCTGCGTTCGGCTATCAATTCCCTTCGCCAAGGCGATTTTACGACATCCATAGACATGAAGGATGCGTATCTGCATGTCCCGATTTTTCAGGCACAAATCAGAGATTCCTCCGATTTGTGGTGGAGGATCAACATTATCAGTTTGTAGCTCTTCCCTTCTGTCTGACCTCGGCACCGAGGATCTTCACCAAGGTTTTGGCGGGCATAATGGCTCTGCTCAGATCTTAGGGCATTTGCATTGTGCCTTATCTGGACGATCTGTTGATATCAGCTTCTTCCCTTCATCAGGCGGAGCTGGACACCCACCAGGGGGTGTCGACCCTGGAGAGGTTCGGGTGGGTGATCAACCGCACCAAGTTTTCTCTCTCCCCGTCTCGTGTGATTTCATTTCTGGGCATGAATCTGGATACCAGTCAAGCCAGAGTGTTTCTGCCCTAGACCAAGGTGCAGGGGATTCAGGGCCTGATCCGTCTTCTTCTGGCCAGTCCTTGTCCCTCTATCCGACAGGGGATGGAACTGGTGGGTTTGATGGTATCCTCCTTCGAGGCGGTGCCGTTTGCACAGTTTCACATGAGATCTCTTCAGCTTCACCTATTGACGTATTGGGACAGGTGCCCACAGTCATTGGATCAACCTTTCAGGATGTCTCCCAGGGTTCGGCAGTCCTTTCGGTGGTGGCTGGACTCTAGCAATCTGGTGAAGGGAAGATCCTTTCTGGTCCCTTGTTGGGAGACGGTTACCACGGATGCCAGCCTGTCGGGCTGGGGAGGTTATTGGAAGAGTCATCAGTTCAGCGGGGTATGGGGTCCCCAGGAGGCTCACACCCCCATCAATGTATTGGAGCTCAGAGCCATTCGACTGGTTCTGGCTCGGCTGACCCCGCATTTACGGGGTCTTCAGTACAGTTTCGTTCAGACAACCGAACGGCAGTGGCTTACATAAATCACAAGGAGGGACTCGCAGCAGGAGTGCCCTCAGGGAAGTCTCTCTGATCCTGCACTGGGCGGAGAGCGATGTTCCTTGCCTTTCGGCAGTCTACATTCCGGGAGTGGAGAACACGGAGGCGAATGCCCTGAGCAGGGGATCCTCTCGCCACGGAGAGTGGTCTCTCAACCCCAAGGTTTTTCTCGATCTTTGCCGCAAGTGGGGGACTCTGGAGGTGGATCTCTTTGCCCGAGGCACAATCACAAAATCCGGCCTTTGTGTCTCTTTCTCAGGATCCCCTGTCTCTGACAGTGGATGCCTTGTCACTGGCTTGGAAGGACCTGGGTTTTCTGTACCTGTTTCCACCCGTCTCCATGCTGGGCAAGGTAGTTCGCAAACTGGTTCTAGAAGGGGCTCCAGCGATTCTGGTGGCTCCAAGGTGGCCAAGAAGGGTTTGGTATGCAGACGTTGTAAGGATGGCTGTGGACCAGTACCGGCTTCCCTTGCTGCCGGACCTGCTATCTCGGGGTCATCTACTTTATCCCAATTTACAAACGCTGGCTTTGGCGGCTTGGCTGCTGAAACCTTCATCTTGAAAGAGGAAGGTTTGTCTGAGGCCGTTGTTCAGACCCTGATTAGGGCTAGGAAGCGGTCCTCTTCTGGCATTTACTATAGGACATGGAGGTCCTATATTGATTGGTGTGAGGCTAGGGCCTTGCCTTGCAGGGTTTTTTTCGATACCCAGGATTTTGGAGTTTCTTCAGCATAATCTGGATCTTGGTTTTCAGCTTAGTACCTTGAAAGGACATGTTTCTGCTCTGTCTGTTTTCTTCCAGAGGTCTTTTGCTTTACACCCGCTGGTTAAGACTATTTTTACAAGGGGTCGCGCATGTGCGGCCCCCTCGGAAGGCTGTAGTTCCTGTTTGGGATTTGAATTTGGTTCTTTCGGCTCTGCAGGGTCCTCCTTTTGAGCCGTTACAGGATATTGCTCTTTCGGTTCTCACTCAGAAGGTTGCTTTCTTGGTAGCTATTACCTCTGTTCGGCGTGTCTCTGAGTTGGCGGCCCTGTCGATTCAGGCCCCTTACTTTGAGAGACACCAGGATAAGGTGGTTTTTCGGGTTAAGCCGGATTTCCTGCCTAAGGTGATGTCTGCTTTCCACCTCAATTAGGACATTGTTCTCCCTTCCTTGTGTCCTAAGTCTAACAATGACAAGGAGAGGGTTCTGCACAATTTGGATGTTGTTCGCTGTGCGAAGTACTATTTGGTGATTACTTCTTCCTTCCGCAAGGCGGACGCTTTTTTCGTGTTGCCCTGCGGGCCCAGGAAAGGTTTGGCGCCTGCTAAGTCTACGATTAGCAAATGGATTCGTCAGGCCATTGTTGGGGCCTATTCTGCTAAGGGGAGGACTCCCCCTTTTAGGGTCACTGCGCACTCTACTCGTGCTGTTGGTGCATCCTGGGCTTTTCAGCACCAGACTTCTGTTGAACAAGTTTGTAAGGCTGCTACTTGGTCTTCCGTTCATACTTTTTCCAAGTTTTACAAGGTTGATGTGCGAGCTTCAGCGGATGCCGTTTTTGGCCGCAAGGTTCTGCAAGCTGCAGTGGTTTGAGTTGGTACATTCTTTACTGTTTCTGGTTCCCACCCATGACGGACACTGCTATTGGATGTCCCAGATGTCATGAAGACCGAAGTGGAGTGTATGGCACACTTAGAATAATACCGTTTTGTGAGTACTCGCCTTTAAAACGGGTATTATGAGTGTGCCATACACTCCACTTCGCCCCACCCCTTTTTTTCAGGTATTCTGGGGCTTTTTTATGGTGAACCATTGGTTTTGATTGTTAAGGTTATAATTTGTTCTTCCTGGTCCCTTTACTGCTTTTATACACTGGGGAATTGGTGGGAGGCCCCAGGTATATATGGCCCGGGAGGGGCTTTCTTTTTTGCATGTTCATCTCTGCAGGAGTTCGCCCTCTACTGGAGATTGCCCAGATGTCATGAAGACTGAAGTGGAATGTATGTTTAATACCCGTTTTAAAGGTGAGTACTCACAAAACGGTATTTTTATAGAAGAATCCATCAGGCCCAGGTATTTTGTTGGTTTTTAATGTTTTAATTGCTTTTAGTACCTCCTCAACTTTAATGTTATCATCTACCATTTCCTCTTGGGTTGTGGTGAGGGAGGGTACTTTGAGGTCTTCAAAAAAAAGCCTGAGATTTAGGAATGCCCAGTTGAGAGGGGGCGTCGTATAGTTCAGAGAAGCCCAAGGAGAATTCTAGGACTTTCTCGTGGTTACTAGTGATTAGCCCAGAGCGAGTTTTGAGCTTTACGGGCTTTTTTACTTGGTCTTGGCATTTGAGCTGGGAAGCTAAAAGTGTCCCAGGTTTATTTGCGGAGATGTAGTACCTTTGTTTGGCCCTCCTGTATCTTCCCTCGGCTTCCTCTGTTTGTAGGAGGTTGAGCTTGGTTCTTTCTTCTTCTTGGAAGCCAGGCCTATGAAGTACCCTCTCATGACTGTTTTAAAAGCTCCCCACAGCATCGTTGGGGGGGGGGGGGGGAGTTCTTGATTTTCATTGGATGTGAAGTAATTCACAGCAGCCTGGCTTGCTTCCTCCACTAGGTGTGTCGAGGATAGGAGGGACCCGGCCTTAAGCGGCTGGCTACTTGTGGCTTCTTAGGCTATTTTCCAGCAGTTGTGCGTAGCGCCTATTTCAGTCTCAGTCCTACTAAGCAGGGTGAAACTTCTGGTAATCTTTTCATTTCTGAGGATTTCTGTGGTTGGGCATACAGCTTGGGGGATGGGGTGATTTGGTTGTTGCAGCTATGGATGGGTCTTGGTGTTCTGGGCGTCGAGGGGAGAGACGGGGCCACTCTGTCTGCCTCCGGCAGCCTGATATCCAGGCTTTTGAATTTTTCTATGATTTCTGGTATAGAGGAGGATTGCACCTGTTTGCCCTGGAAGGAAAAGGAGAGCTTAAAGGGAAAGCCCCATCTGTAACGCACTACTTGGGCTTGTAGTGCTTGGAGATAGGGTTTGAAGGACCGTCTCTTCATGATGGTGGTTTGCGAGAGGTCGGTGTAAAATGGTAGTTATGGTTTTGGAACGTTAGGGATGCCTTTTCCCTAGATGCTTTTAGCACTGCTTCCTTGGTTTGATACTAATGAAATGTAACTATAATGTCCCGTGGAGGGCCGTCTGCTGGTCTTTTGGTCAGGGCTCTGTGTGCTCTATCGAGCTCCAGCCTGTCAACTGGTACTTCTGGGACCAGCTCTTGTAGGAGTGCTGTGCTAAAATTGGACCTGCGGTTACGGTTTTCTGATTCTTCGTTCTGGCCCTTTAAGAGAGATATTTCATCCTGAAGCTGTTCCAGCATGGCTCCCTGGCTCTCTAGGACTATAGTAGTGTCATCCATACGGGATTCCAGGGCTTCTGTCCTCCCTCCCAGGTCCCTGATTTCCTTCAACAATGTCTCTGTGTGTTTTACTGTTACAGCAGTGATCTCTTCTCTGACAATAGATCTGAGGTGTGACAGGATATCACTGCTGACATGAGGGATCTGAGGCTTAGGCTGGGAGGTTGGGGATAAGGGTGGCCAGCTATCAACAGAGTCTAGGGAAAGGTCCTCTGCACTCACCTCTCCTGTGTCTTCTCCCTCTTGGGCCAGTGACGCAGCCACCGGCTCTGGCAGTGTGTTGCCTGGGGGAGCCTCCTCGCATATCCTCCCCTCCGCCGCCATCTTGGATCCAGGGGCCGCCGATCTGAGAGTCTCCCTGGGGCCCTTTTTCCTGCTGCTGGATGGGAGCATGGTCTGTGGGGGGTCCGTTCGCCTCCTGGATGTCTGCTGAGGTCACAGGTGAGTTTGTGGAGCTGCAACTGCGTTATTTATGGCTCAGGGCCTCCCGATCTGGCAGAGCTGTGTTAGCAAGCAGCCATTACTCTCGGCTGCCAAGCCACGCCCCTTGATTCAATCATTTTAATGTTAACGTTAAGATAAGGGTTGAGGTACAGATACATAGGATGCAGATAGGGTTGAGGTACAGATACTTAGGATGCAGATAGGGTTGAGGTACAGATACATAGGATGCAGATAGGGTTGGGGTACAGATACATAGGATGCAGATAGGGTTGGGGTACAGATACATAGGATGCAGATAGGGTTGGGGTACAGATACATAGGATGCAGATAGGGTTGGGGCAGAGATACATAGGATGCAGATAGGGTTGGGGTACAGATACATAGGATGCAGATAGGGTTGGGGTACAGATACATAGGATGCAGATAGGGTTGGGGTACAGATACATAGGATGCAGATAGGGTTGGGGAAGAGATACATAGGATGCAGATAGGGTTGGGGCACAGATACATAGGATGCAGATAGGGTTGGGGCACAGATACATAGGATGCAGATGGGGTTGGGACACAGATACATAGGATGCAGATGGGGTTGGGACACATACATAGGATGCAGATGGGGTTGGGGCACAGATACATAGGATGCAGATGGGGTTGGGGCACAGATACATAGGATGCAGATGGGGTTGGGGCACAGATACATAGGATGCATATAGGGTTGGGGCACAGATGCAGATGGGGTTAGGGCACAGATGCGTAGGATGCAGATGGGGTTGGGGCACAGATGCGTAGGATGCAGATGGGGTTGGGGCACAGATGCGTAGGATGCAGATGGGGTTGGGGTACAGATGCATAGGATGCAGATGGGGTTGGGGTACAGATGCATAGGATGCAGATGGGGTTGGGGTACAGATGCATAGGATGCAGATGGGGTTGGGGTACAGATGCATAGGATGCAGATGGGGTTGGGGTACAGATGCATAGGATGCAGATAGGGTTGGGGTACAGATGCATAGGATGCAGATAGGGTTGGGGTACAGATGCATAGGATGCAGATAGGGTTGGGGTACAGATGCATAGGATGCAGATAGGGTTGGGGTACAGATGCATAGGATGCAGATAGGGTTGGGGTACAGATGCATAGGATGCAGATAGGGTTGGGGTACAGATGCATAGGATGCAGATAGGGTTGGGGTACAGATGCATAGGATGCAGATAGGGTTGGGGTACAGATGCATAGGATGCAGATAGGGTTGGGGTACAGATGCATAGGATGCAGATAGGGTTGGGGCACAGATGCATAGGATGCAGATAGGGTTGGGGCATAGATGCATAGGATGCAGATAGGGTTGGGGCACAGATGCATAGGATGCAGATAGGGTTGGGGCACAGATGCATAGGATGCAGATAGGGTTGGGGCACAGATACATAGGATGCAGATAGGGTTGGGGCACAGATACATAGGATGCAGATAGGGTTGGGGCACAGATACATAGGATGCAGATAGGGATAGGGTTGGGGCACAGATACATAGGATGCAGATAGGGTTGAGGTACGGATGCAAAGGATGCAGATAGGGTTGATGTACAGATACATAGGGTGCAGATAAGGTTGAGGTACAGATACATAGGATGCTGATATGGTTGGTGTGTGGGACAGTTCATAGGTGATCAGTTAGAAGTAACAGCATGTCTGTGCCTCAATACACTCTCTGGCAGTGAAGGGGTTACAGGGTCTGGCTGGACAGGAGCACAATAGAGATCACACCTCTCACACACACATGGAGTTTTGAAAGTGTGATCCCTTGTGTTGTCTGAGCCTTTATGTTGGCAGCATAAATCCCTGAACAGCCATCATTACAATGAGCTATAGATAAGTATTCTAAGTATGTCACACACCCTGCTTCAAGACATTCATTACACTTGGGTATACTGACCTGTAGATGGTGATCTTGCGGAGATAACAAAAAAAGGTCAGACCCTCCCGGCCCATAAATACCTGGGACCTCCCACTCATTACCCAGTTTTCCATCTCTGCAGAGGCGAGCAAGTCAGAAGATGATGTCTCCTCCTTGCAGGTAGCTGGGATGACTCCCGGCCACTTTTATTCTTCTATTTCTGCCCGGATCCCCTTGTATTCTAAGTATGTCACACACCCCACTTCAGTTATTAATTATTACACTTGGGTTATCCCACCGCTAGGTGGCGCACTTGCAGAGATCTCCAAAAAAGCAGCAAGCCCCTCCCGGTCTATAGACACCTGGTACCTCCCAACAATTCCCCAGTGTTGGTCTCTGCAAGATGGCGACAAGACAGAAGAAAGAAGTCTCCTGCTTGCAGGTAGCCGGGGTATCACCCCGGCCCCCCCCCCCCCATGGTCTATTGCTGCCCGACTCTGTTTTTTTGTATTCCCCCTGTTAACTGGCAGCCTCCCAGCTTAGGCTGTAGGTCGGGCAAGGGTAGCTGGCACCTTAGGTGCCTAGGAGATTAGCTCCTCCGCTCGACCCCATATTGTGGGGCATAGCGGGATTCCGGAGTGGTGATCCGGACGTGGGATGCCCTTACACTTACTCTAGGCAAGGTACATTAGGCACAGAGGCTTTATTTCCCCCCCAATTCAGTATGGCTTGTGGGGTGTGTGAGGGTGTGCTTGGACGGGGGCTGGGCCGCACTGGCCTGCCCGTCTTTGTCTGGCTGATGCTTGCTGTGCGGTGTGCTCGGCTTTGGGTCACTTATGGCGGAGTTGGGCGTGTTCGCCGGCCCGCCGTTTTTGGGTTGCTTAGGGGCTATCTCAGTGGGCGCCCTGTTTTTGGCGCCCGTACTCAGGGGTCCCTGTGAGGCATTGCAGTGGGCGGGGCCGGGCGGCGCGCTGCGCCGGCGGCCCGCCTGGCCGGGAAGCGCCGAGGTTCTCGCGGCGCTCGCGGCGTGTGTTTTACTGGGGGCCTTCCCCCTGCCTTGCCGTATTGTGTGTGTGTGTAGTGCGGTGACCGTTTTGTTCAGGATGGCCGAGCGGTGGGGTACGCGGGCGCCATCATCGCTGGCGCCCGCTGCTCGGCGGCGTAGGAGTGGGCGGGGCCGCGTCCTGCGCGGCCCGCGTCGTGGTTGGCCGGTTGGAGGGAGCGGGGCTGCTGTGGCTCCCGCGTTTCTGTGGGCACGCCCCTCGTCCTTCCCTCTCCTTGGCGGTGCGGTTGTCTGCGTTGCTGGCAGGGGCCGCCATTTTCTCCTCGTCGCGCAAGTCATAAAAGGTAGGCTCCGCAGATTGTTTAGGTCGGGGCCTATTGCTAGGCTGGGGTCACTGTTTGAGCTTCCTTCTCCCGCCCCCAACCCCCACCACACCCCCCCCCCCCCCCCCCCGCCCCCATCCTGGCCCGTTCGCCTCCATGTGTTGGGGCCATGGGGTTAAAAGGGGGGGGTCGGCTATAGGCGCTGTTTGTAGGTGTGCCTGTATTGGTTGTGTGTTGTTGTGTCCTTGTCAGACCCTGGGACCCCATCCCACAGGTTTCTCCCGGTCTTATATACCGGGCTAGTCGGGGGCTGGTGGCATTTCATTCTTTAATTAGGATATTTTTTCCGGCTAAGATTCCCAGGGTCAGGGTTACATGAATACACATGTGTATATGTATACATATATATATATATATATATCTATATTTACATATATAGTAGATTAAAGGGCATCCCGGGTTGCTTAATGCGTAAATCCCTGGGTTCTGCGAATACCATAAATTTCACCATATGGAGGCTGTCAAGGATTCCGGATCTGATCCTTCGGGACAATCTAGGCTGTGTGGGGGTTGTGGGACTCCGCTCCCGGGGGATGATGTCATTGTATGCATTCCATGTGCGCAGCGGAGCATTGAGCGCCAGTCCAGCACCCTGGTGCCTGGTACGTCATCGTCCGCGCCATCTCCCTCTCCTCCTCGCCTGTTCCGGACCCCGTGTGACGTGGTCACGGGTGGGGATTCGCAATCGGAGGTGTGCGCCCGGTTGGCCACCCCCGAGAAAATGTTTTCCAACATGCCCGCACAGAAGGGTGCGGCCAAGCGAAAATACCTATCTCCGCCTCCGCTGGACTCGGAGGAGGAAGTGATTGAGGACCTGGATTGGTCGGATGGTCGCCTCGCAGAGGGTGAGCTCGTGGAAGAATTGGATGATTCAGAGGGCCAGCGGGTGCTAGGCGCTGAGGGGGACCAGGTGGATGGTCCCGCCCCTGATACGCCTTCTATGACCCAAATGTTTGAGGTCTTGGATTTGGACCCTCTCGAGGTTGCTCTTCGGCCTAAGGGCCGGCTCTTTGGGGGCTCCAAGCAGAGTCTGGAGTTCCTCAGTCAACAGCTTTTCGAGGATGTTGTCCTTTAGCAGTGGGAGCTTCCTACACGGCTCGTTGGGGTACCGCCTGGCTGGGATAAGAAATATCCCTTTCCGGCGGACTTGCTGAAACGTTGGTCTGTCCCTCCCGAGATGGATGCTACGGTTTTGGGACTGTCTAATACTGCGGCTGTTCATCTTCCTGACACTACTTATCTCTAAGATGGCGAGGATCGCCGGATTGTCCTGTTGGCCCGCCATGGGTTTGTCTGTGCGGGTTCGGTTTTGAGGCCTGTTTGTGCTTCGGCTCTGTTGACCTTGGCGGTTAGGTCTGTGGTCAGGGATTTATGTGTGGATCTTGATCCCTCTGGTGATGAGTTTCTTGCATAAGCGTTGTGACTTTTTCTTGTCATTTGTTCTGGCCGCTCAGGATGATGCCATGTTGATGTGTGGCAGAGCTTCTGCTCTGTTGGTGGCTATTTGTCGCTCTGTGTGGTCGAGACAGTGGACGGCTGACCTCAATTCTAAAAGATCTCTCACGGCCCTTCCTTTCTTGGGTTCGAGGCTTTTTGGTGAAAAGCTGGATTCTGTTGCCAAGGGAGGCAGGTTGCCTCAGCGCAAGAGGTTTCGCCGTTCCTTTCGGGGGGCGGTCTCCTTCAATCCGTCCTTTAGGGGAGCCAAAGCCGGCAGAGGTGCGGGCGTCTCGGTTTCCAGGGGCACGGGTTGGAATAGGAGTAGAGGCCGTGGCCGCCCCGTTCACGCTTGGGGCGCCAAGCCTAAGTCAGTTGCCAAGCCCGCTCAGCAATGAGGGGGCGCCCTCACCCGCACGGGTGGGGGGACGGTTACGATGCTTCTCCCGGGTGTGGGACCTGGAGGTATCGGACAGGTGGATCCGGGAGGTAGTGTCGACCGGTTACAAGCTGGAGTTCGAGTCCCGCTCTCCTCCAAGGTTTCTCAGGTCTCGGGTGCCTCTAGATCCTGTGGCCGCGCAGGGGCTCCTGGCGGCAGTAAGGAATCTTCTGATGTTGGCAGTCATCTGCCCGGTTCCTCCTTCGGAGGTGGGAAGAGGTTATTACTCCAATCTCTTCACTGTCCCCAAGAAGGACGGGTCCTTCCGTCCGATCTTGGATTTGAAGTGTCTCAACAGGTTTATTCGTCCCCGGAAGTTTCGCATGGAGACCTTGCGGTCGGCGATCGGCTCGCTTCGGCAGGGGGACTTCATGACGTCCATAGACATCAAGGACGCGTATCTTCACATTCCTATCTTTCCGCCACATCAGCGGTTTCTTCGCTTTGTGGTGGAGGATCGTCATTTTCAGTTTGTGGCTCTCCCATTCGGCCTCACTTCGGCCCCGAGAGTGTTCACGAAGGTGTTGGCAGGGGTGATGGCCCTGCTCAGAGCTCAGGGGATTCGCATTGTTCCTTACCTGGACGACCTTCTCATCATGGCTCCTTCCTTCAGCCAAGCAGAAGGGGATACCAGCACGGTGGTGTCCATGCTGGAGAGGTTCGGCTGGGTGATCAATTACCCCAAGTCCTCTCTGGTTCCGGCCAGGGTGGTGACTTTTCTGGGGATGTCCTTGGACTCTTGTCAGCACAAAGTGTTTCTTCCTCAGGACAAGGTTCTTTTGATTCAGGAATTGGCTCAGCGTCTTCTTTCCATTCCTCGCCCGTCCATTCGGCTAGGGATGAGACTGGTGGGGTTGATGGTGGCCTCGTTCGAGGCGGTTCCCTTCGCACAGTTTCACACGAGGACGCTGCAGCTTCATCTTTTGGCGTCTTGGGTCAGGCGCCCGCGGTCGTTGGATCGGTCCTTCCAGATTTCTCCTCGGGTTCGGCGGTCTCTTCGGTGGTGGTTGTTTCCGGACAATCTTCTGAAGGGCAGGTCGTTTCTGACTCCGCGGTGGGAGACTGTCACCACGGATGCCAGCTTGTCTGGATGGGGAGGTTTCTGGAAGGATCTTCAGTTTCAGGGGCTGTGGGATCCTCAGGAGGCTCACTTGCCCATCAATGTTCTGGAATTGCGAGCCATCAGGTTGGTTCTGTCTCGCTTGACGCATCGGTTACAGGGCCTGCCTGTTCACGTTCGATCGGACAATCAGACGGCTGTTGCTTACATCAATCACCAAGGAGGGACTCGCAGTCTGGGTGCCCTCAGGGAAGTGTCTCTGATTCTGGTCTGGGCAGAGACGTATGTTCCTTGCATTTCGGCGGTGTACATTCCAGGAGTGGAGAACACGGAGGCGGACTTCTTGAGCCGGTGCTCGTCCCGCCGGGGGGAAGGGTCTCTCCATCCCCATGTGTTTCGGTCCTTGTGTCTTCGGTGGGGAACGCCGGAGGTGGATCTGTTTGTCTCTAGTCACAATCACAAGCTTCCGACATTCGTGTCGCTGTCTCGGGACCCTCTGGCACTGGCGACGGATGCCATGTCTTTGAGCTGGAAGGATCTGGGGTTCCTGTATCTGTTTCCTCCGATTCCCATGCTAGGCAGGGTGCTGCGAAAGCTAGTTCAGGAAGGAGTTCCCGCCATTCTCGTGGCTCCAAGGTGGCCAAGGCGGGTGTGGTTCGCAGACATCGTTCGTCTGGCAGTGGATCAGTTCGATCTGCCTCTTCGGCCAGATCTGCTCACTCAGGGACAACTGTGTTACCCCAGTTTACCAACGCTGGCTTTAACGGCTTGGCTGCTGAAACCTCCATCTTGAAGGAGGAGGGTCTTTCGGACTCGGTCATTCAGACTCTTGTTAGTGCTAGGAAGAGGTCTTCCTCTTCCATCTATTATAGGGTCTGGAGATCTTATATTGATTGGTGTGAGACTAGATCTTTGCCATGCCGGGTTTTTTTCTATTTCTCGGATTTTGGATTTTCTTCAATCTGGGTTGGATTCTGGTCTTCAGCTGAGTACCTTGAAGGGGCAGGTGTCTGCCTTGTCAATTTTTTTCCAGAAGTCTTTTGCTAGCCATTCCTTGGTCAAGACTTTTTTCCAGGGGGTTTCGCATCTGAGGCCTCCTAGGAAGCCATTGCTCCCAGTGTGGGATTTGAATTTGGTGCTTTCTGCGTTACAGGCTCCTCCTTTTGAGCCTTTGCAGGGTATTGCTTTATCCACTCTGACTCAGAAGGTTGTCTTTTTGGTGGCCATCACTTCGGTTCGGCGTGTTTCGGAGTTGGCAGCCTTGTCGATTCAGGCTCCTTATTTTGAGAAACATCAGGACAAAGTGGTCTTTCGTTTCAAGTCAGATTTTCTTCCTAAGGTGGTGTCTGCTTTTCATCTTAATCAGGACATTGTTCTTCCTTCCTTGTGCCCTAGGCCTAGGAATGATAAGGAGAGTGCGTTGCACTGCTTGGATGTGGTGCGATGTGTTAGGTACTATTTGCGTGTCACGTCTTCTTTTCGTAGGACTGATGCTTTGTTTGTAGTGCCTTGTGGTCCTAGGAAGGGTTTGGCTCCGGCCAAGTCTTCCATTAGTAAGTGGATTCGCCAGGCGATTATTGCTGCCTATTTTGCCAAGGGGAAGGACCCCCCTTTTCGTGTTACTGCACATTCTACTCGTGCGATTGGTGCGTCCTGGGCTTTTCAGCACCAGGCTTCAGTTGAGCAAGTTTGTAAGGCTGCTACTTGGTCTTCAGTTCACACCTTTTCCAAGTTTTACAAGGTTGATGTTCGGGCCTCAGCTGATGCTGTGTTTGGCCGTAAGGTTCTGCAGGCTGCAGTGGTTTGAGTTTTATCTGCGTTATTGCCTGGTTTTGGATACCCGCCCTTTTTATGGACACTGCTGTTGGATGTCCCAAGTGTAATAATTAATAACTGAAGTGGGGTGTGTGACATACTTAGAATAATACCATTTTGTGAATACTCACCTGTAAAATGGGTATTATAAGTATGTCACACACCCCACTTCACCCGCCCTTTTTTGGTATCCGGGTTCCTTTTATGGTGAGGTTTTGTTATTTACAGTTGAGGGTTACAATTGTTTGTTCCTGGTACCTTGTCTTACTGCTGTTTTAACACTGGGGAATTGTTGGGAGGTACCAGGTGTCTATAGACCGGGAGGGGCTTGCTGCTTTTTTGGAGATCTCTGCAAGTGCGCCACCTAGCGGTGGGATAACCCAAGTGTAATAATTAATAACTGAAGTGGGGTGTGTGACATACTTATAATACCCATTTTACAGGTGAGTATTCACAAAATGGTATTTTTATATTCCCTGCCTCCCAGCCTAGGCTGCTGGTCCGGGCAAAGGTAGTTGGCACCCCTGGTGCTTAGGAGCCGTGAGACCCCATAACAAGGGGTAGGCGGCTATCCGGGTTGGTGATCCCGGTTTGGGATGCCCCGTCCCTTGGCCCTTCCCTGGCATGGATTCCCCCTCTCCCAGGTACCCTTAGAAGGGGGGGGCGGGTCCCCTATGGATTCCTTTATTCTTGTGTGTGCTTTTACGCTATTTGCATGGTGCCGGAGGTCCCGCGGCACCGGCCTCCGGCTTGCTAATAGTGCTGGCCGCAATGGCGGCGTCGAGCCCATGAGGGCTTCTTCTCCTCCGAGCTGAGAGTGCGGCTTTCACGTCCCGGCTTCTGGCCGGGAGGGGCGGGGCCGGGCGCAACGCGCGTACCGCACCGGCCCGCCCTCCCTCCTCCTACTGCACACTGCACGCGTTTCCTGCGGTTCTGGTGCTCGGGTGAGGGGCCTGACGGCAGTCACTATCAATAGTTACTGGCTTCCTACATTTGCACGGGACTTAAAGGGGCATCCCGGGTGGCATAATTGCGTAATTCCCAAACAATATAAAGCGCATTGTAAACATTTATTGTATATACCATATATAGTACTAAAAAATCACCATATGGAGGCTTCCCTGGATACTGGGCTTGTGCCCCCCTCGGGGCTATCCAGGCTGTGTTTGGGGTGGGGGTTATCCCTTTTGGGGGATGATGTATTTTTATGTGTACCCTGTGCGCAGCGGACTATTACGTGGCAGACCGGATCTCAGGCATCTGGTTCTGCTCCACCGGTCTCCTCCCTGTCTCCCCCCTCGCCTGACTTGTGCGTGTGATGTGGTCATTAGCGGGGAGTCGCAATCTGAGGTGTGTGCCAGATTGGCCAATCTTGAAAAATTGTTTTCTAGTGCCGTCGCCAAAAAGGCCACGGCAAAGAGAAAACATTTGTATTCAGCTGCGCAGGCCTTTGATAGGGAGGACTTTGACTCCCTGGATTGGTCTGATTGCTCCCCGCGTGAGGAAGGGGAGCTGTATGAGGGGTCTGAGGACTCAGGCGATCAGCAGTTTGTGGGCGCTGATGCCGAGCAGGGCCAGGGGGATTCCTCAGATACTTCCAGGGTCCTGGCTCAGGTGTTTGATGTCCTGGCTATTTCTCCCCCGAGGCGGCTCCTCCGCTGAAGGGGGAGTTCTTTGAAGAGACGAAGCCCCGCTTGGAATTTCCTTATCAAAAGCATTTTGATGGTATCATTCACAAGGAATGGGAGAGATCGACGCGGCTTCCGGGTGTCCCACCGGGTTGGGACAAGAAATATCTCTTTCCGGCAGACGCAGTGAAGCACTGGTCGTCTCCCCCCGAGGTGGATGCTCCTGTTTTGGGGTTGTCCAGCTCCTCAGTCCTCCATTCTCCGGAGTGCACTACTCTCAAGGATGGTGAGGATAAACACATTGACCAGATGGCTTGTCATGGTTTTGCCAGTGTTGGATCGGCCTTGCGACCGGTTTGTGCTTCTGCGCTTGTACTGGTTGCTGCCAGGTTGGTTGTTAGAGGATTGTTGACCTTGTCCTGGCTTGACCCGGCTAGTGAGGAGTTTGCCAACCTTAAGCGCTGTGAGTTATTCTTATCCTTTGTACTGTCCGCCCTCGACGACACCTTGGTGATGTGTAGCAGAGCTACGGCTCTGCTTGTGGCTATCCGCCGGTCGGTTTGGTTAGGCCAGTGGGCGGCTGATTTTGTGTCCAAAAAGTCGCTCACGGCCCTTCCCTTTGTGGGATTGCGGCTCTTTGGAGAAAAATTGGATTCGGTGGCAAAGGGAGGTAAGTTACCTCAGCGTAAGAAGCAGCGTCGTCCCTTTCGGGGGGCGGCTTCCTTCTCTCAGTCCTTTCGTGGGGCTAGAGTCGGCAGGGGTTTGGCATTCCCCTCGTCCAGAAGTGATTCCTGGACCAGGGGCAGGGGTCGGGCCTGTCCAGGACACAGTTGGGGCTCCAAGCCTAGAGTCGCTGCCAAGCCGGCTCAGCAATGAGGGGGCTCCCTCACCCTTGCGGGTGGGGGGACGGCTGCTGCTCTTCTCCCAGGTTTGGGTTCAAGAGGTCTCGGACAGGTGGATTCAGGAAGTGGTGTCTTCCGGCTACAAGCTGGAGTTCGAGTTCCGGCCCCCTCCCAGATTCTTCAGTTCTCTGGTGCCATCAGATCCTCTGGCCCACCAGGGGCTTTCGGGTGGCAGTAGCAAGTCTCTTGGACATGGCTGTCATCTGCCCGGTGCGCCACTCAGACCGGGGCCTGGGCTTCTATTCCAATTTGTTCACGGTGCCCAAGAAGGACGGTTCCGTTCGTCCTATTCTGGATCTGAAGTTGCTCAACAGGTTTGTTCGTCCCCGGAAGTTCCGTATGGAAACTCTGCGCTCAGCCATCCACTGTGTCAGGGGGACTTCATGACGTCCATAGACCTCAAGGATGCTTACCTGCATATTCCAATATATCCGGCACACCAGAGATTCCTCAGGTTTGTCGTGGACAATCGACATTTTCAGTTTGTGGCTCTTCCGTTTGGCCTTACCTCGGCTCCAAGGGTTTTTACCAAGGTGATGGCAGGAGTGATGGCCATCCTCAGAGCCAGGGGTATCCACATCGTGCCCTATCTGGCCGATCTTCTCATCATGGCGTCTTCCCTCAGTCAGGTGCAGCTGGATACCAGGAATGTGGTGTCCACTGGAGAGTTTCGGTTGGGTGATCAACTATCCCAAGTCCTGCCTCACTCCCTCCAGGGTGGTGGAGTTCCTGGGAATGTGGCTGGATACTTCTCAGGCCAGGGGTTTTCTCCCCCGGGCCAAGGTTCTTCTGATTCAGGAATTGACTCAGCGTCTTCTATCCATTCCCCGTCCGTCCATCCGGCGGTTCCCTTTGCCCAGTTTCACACAAGGACGGGTCCCCGCTGTCATTGGATCAGTCCTTTCTGATGTCCCCCCCGGGTGCGGCGTTCCCTTCGGTGGTGGCTGAAACCAAGCAATCTGACGAGGGGCAGGTCCTTTCTGACCCCTCGTTGGGAGACGGTCACCACGGATGCCAGCCTGTCAGGTTGGGGGGGATTTTGGAAGGATCTGCAGTTTCAGGGACTGTGGGGCATCTGGAGGCTCACGATCCCATCAATGTTCTGGGGCTGAGAGCCATCAGGCTGGTTCTTGCTCACTTGACTCTTCAGTTGCGGGGCCTACCGGTCCAAGTTCGGTCGGACAATCGGACGGCGGTCGCCTACATCAATCACCAGGGAGGGACTCGCAGCAGCCGTGCCCTCAGGGAAGTGTCCTTGATCCTTGCCTGGGCAGAGAGCAATGTCCCATGCATCTCGGCGGTGTACATTCCGGGAGTGGAGAACATGGAGGTGGACTCCCTGAGCAGGGGGTCATCTCGCCAGGGGGAATGGTCGCTTTGCCAACGGTGGGGGTCTCCGAAGGTGGACCTCTTTGCCTTTCATCACAATCACAAGCTTCCGGCATTTGTGTCTCTCTCGTGGGATCCACTGGCTCTGGCAGTGGATGCCATGTCTCTGAACTGGAGGGATCTGGGGTTTCTGTACCTGTTCCCTCCGTTTCCCATGGTGGGCAGAGTGGTGCGCAAGCTGGCCCTAGAGGGCGCGTCAGCAATCCTGGTGGCCCCAAGGTGGCCAAGACAGGTGTGGTTCGCAGACGTGGTAAGGTTGGCGGAGGATCAGTTAGACCTGCCCCTTCTGCCGGATCTGCTCACTCAGGGGCCACTGCTCTACCCCAATTTACCAACGCTGGCTTTGACGGCGTGGTTGCTGAAATCTCCATCTTGAGGGAGGAAGGTCTTTCTGATGCTGTCATTCAGACTCTGGTTAGGGCTAGGAGGCAGTCTTCCTCTGCCATCTATTATAGGACTTGGAGGTCTTATATTGATTGGTTTGAGGTCAGGGCCTTGCCTTGCAGGGCGTTCTTTATCCCTAGGGTTTCGGAATTTCTGCAACATGGTCTTGACCAAGGTTTGCAGCTTAGTACGCTGAAGGGGCAGGTTTCTGCCCTGGCAGTTTTCTTTCAAAAGTCCTTTGCCCTTCATTCGCTGGTTATGACCTTTTTCCAGGGGGTTATGCATGTGCAGCCACCTAGGAAGCCTTTGCTCCCAGTTTGGGATTTGAATTTGGTTTTGTCTGCTTTGCAGGGTCCTCCTTTTGAACCTTTGCGGGTTATTGCACTTCATACGCTTACTCAGAAGGTTGTTTCGCATTCTTTGGATGTGGTTCGCTGTGTGAAGTACTATTTGGTAGCTACTTCTCCTTTTCGTAGGACTGATGCCTTTTGTGGTGCCCTCTGGGCCTAGTAAAGGTTTGGCTCCTGCCAAGTCTTCCATTAGTAAAAGGATTCGCCAGGCCATTGTTGGGGCCTATTCTGCCAAGGGGAAGGTTCCCCCTTTTCGTGTTACTGCTCATTCTACTTGTGCTGTTGGGGCGTCCTGGGCCTTCCAGCACCAGGCTTCTGTTGAGCAGGTTTGTAAGGCTGCTACTTGGTCTTCGGTTCACACTTTTTCCAAGTTTTACAAGGTTGATGTTCGGGCCTCACCGGATGCTGTTTTTGGCCGCAAAGTTCTGCAAGCTGCAGTGGTTTAAGTTTGTGCCTTGTTTTTTGGATCCCCGCCCTTTATGGACACTGCTATTGGATGTCCCAAGTGTAATGAATGTCTTGAAGCGGGGTGTGTGACATACTTAGAATAATACCTTTTTGTACTCGCCTGTAAAATGGGTATTATAAGTATGTCACACGCCCCGCTTCACCCTGCCCTTTTGTATTCTGGATCCTTTATATGGTGAACCTTTTGTTAGTTTTAATTGGCTTTCCTGGTCCCTTGATCTTACTGCTATCTTTATACTGGGTAATGAGTGGGAGGTCCCAGGTATTTATGGGAGGGTCTGACCTTTTTTTGTTATCATCTCTGCAAGATCGCCATCTACAGGTCAGTATACCCAAGTGTAATGAATGTCTTGAAGCGGGGTGTGTGACATACTTATAATACCCATTTTACAGGTGAGTATTCACAAAATGGTATTTTTCAGTGCCTGGGGAAGGGGAGGGGGTGAACACGCAAACGGAGGGTAGGAGAGCTAACCTTGTGTAATCACAGATAGGAGTGTCAGCAATGTCTGCACTGACACATGCTCTGTCTTTCCTGTCCATGGCAGATGCATATCACGGAGTCTCTGCTCTTCTCCCGCGTTAGGCAGAGAAATGCCGGGTGATGATGAGAGGGGGAGGAAGGGGCCCTCGCTATTGCATCATCCGAGGGGCGGGTCTATTCAAAATTCTGCCACAGCCATAGCTCGTCTCAACCTAACAGCTGTTGCTGCGCGGGTTGAAGTATGCAGTGAGCTGGGAGGCAGAAGCAGGTGCGCGGCCGCGTTCCCGCGCACCGGGAACACCGTCAGGGCCTGGTACCATTTGAGCCACGGACCGGTAGCGGCCCGGGGGTTGGGGACCAGTGCTCTACACCTATCAGTAGGCAGGTCCTTTCTGACACCTCAGTGGCAAATCGTTTCCACGGATGCCAGTCTTACAGGCTGGGGGGGCATTTGGCAGACCCAGAAGATCCAGGGGCAGTGGCGTCCTAAGGAGAATCAGCTTCCCATAAATATCTTGGAGTTAAGAGCAGTCTGGCTAGTGCTCCAGCATCTGACCTCCAGTTTAAAGAGGCAGGCTGTCGAGGTCCAGTCAGACAATCGGACGGCGGTAGCCTATAGGGGGGGGGGTACTCGGAGCAAGAGTGCCCTAAGGGAAGTAAGTCGGATTCTGGTTTGGGCAGAGGAGAATGTTCCCTGCATCTCAGCGGTTTACATCCCGGGGGTAGAGAACCAGGAGGCATACTCCTTGAGCAGGGGGTCGCTGCGTCTGGGAGAATGGTCTCTCGGTCAGAAGATCTTTCAATCCCTTTGCCTTCGCTGGGGTTGGCCAGAGGTGGATCTCTTTGCGTCCAGACACAATCACAAACGGCCGAGGTTTATGTCTCTTTCGAGAGACCCTCTGGCCACAGCAACGGACGCGCTGACAACCCCATGGACAGGGTTCAATCTCCTGCATATGTATGCATTTCCCCCGCTCCCACTCCTGGGTCGTGTACTAAGGAAGGTAGCTCAGGAGGGGGTACCAACCATCCTGGTGGCTCCTCGTTGGCCAAGGAGAAGCTGGTTTTCAGACATAGTAAGGATGTCAGTAGACCATTGTTGCCTGCCAGTCAATCCAGAGCTTCTCACACAGGGCGCTCTTCGGCACCCAAATTTACAGATGCTGGCTTTGATGGCCTGGCTATTGAAACCTCGATCTTGACAGAGAGGGGTTTATCGGCCAAGGTTATTCATACCATGATTCAGGCCCGGAGACATCTTCCAAGATATACTACAGGGTCTGGCAGGCGTTCATCTCCTGGTGTGAGTCCAGGAAGTTTTCATGCAGAAGATATTCTGTTTCTAGAATTTTAGAGTTGGGTCTCCAATTAAGCACCCTCAAGGGGCATGTTTCGGCCTTGTCTATTTTTTTTTCCAGAAGTCTATCGCTAACAATAGACTCATTAGAACTTTCTTTCAGGGAGTCACTCATGTCCGACCACCGCGCAAGCCTATTTTACCGGTGTGGGACTTAAATCTGGTGCTATCTGCTCTCCAGGGTGCTCCCTTTGAACCTTTGATTGATGCTCCATTGAGCATTTTGACGCTCAAGGTGATATTCTTGGTGGCAATCACCTCTGTGCGGCAAGTTTCCGAATTAGCCGCCTTATGTATGAAGTCTCCTTATTTTGAGTTACACAGAGACAAGGTAGTTTTTCGGTTTAAGCCTGATTTTCTACCTAAGGTTGTTTCTCCGTTTCACCTTAATGAGGAGGTATTTCTACCTTCTTTATGCTCAGTTCTGGCTAATGCTAAGGAAAGGGCTCTTCATTCTTTGGATGTAGTCACAGCCATAAGATATTACATGGCGGCTACAGAATCCTTCCGGAAGTCGGATTTTCTTTTTGTTATATCAGAAGGCGCTAGAAAGGGGCTTCCACCTGCTAAATCCACTGTTAGTAAGTGGATTAGACAGGCAGTGGTAAGAGCCAACTCGACCAAGGGGAAGGAACCCCCTTTTCGAATCATGGCTCATTCCACTAGGGCCATTGGTGCTTCTTGGGCTTTTCAGCATTAGGCTTCGGTGGAACAGGTTTGTAAAGCTGCCAACTGGTCTTCGGTTCATACATTTACCAAATTCTACAAGGTAGATGTTAGGGATGTGAAATAAACTACCTGCTGTTCCGCGCTGGGGATCCCGCCCATAGATGGCACTGCTTTTGGAGATCCCAAGTGTAAGGAGGGTCTGGAATGGATCAGAAGAAAAAACACAATTCTGTGAAACTCACCTGTAGAATTGTTCTTTCTGGGGATCCATTCCAGACCCTCCGGCCCACCCTTTTTGGGTCATGATCTATCTTTGATGCTTTTTTGATTGTGTTTAGTCCATTTATTATTTCATTGGCATTGAAAAAAAAAATAATAAGAGAAAGTATATTTTGAGAGAATTCAAGCGGTCTTCTATAAGGGGGACTCCCGGCCGGCCTCTGGTTATATGATTTACTGCTTTCTAAGTACTGGTGTTGATTTATAGGCAGCTGCTACTTATGGGCCGGGAGGGGCCACACCTTTTTTGTCTTGCAGTCACACCCACAAGGAAGTAATCTCAAGTGTAAGGAGGGTCTGGAATGGATCCCCAGAAAAAACAATTCTACAGGTGAGTTTTGCAGAATTGTGTTTTTGCTATACACATGATTATTTTCTTTTGTGTGTATTTGAAACTAAACCACAAAAGGAGGAAAAAAGCAAGTTGGCCATAATGTCACACCAAACCCCAAAAACGGGTTGAACAAAATTATTGGTGCCCTTTCAAAATTGTGGATAAATAAGATTGTTTCAAGCATGTGATACTCCTTTAAACTCACTTGAGGGAAGTAACAGGTGTGGGCAATATAAAAATCACACCTGAACGCAGATAAAAAGGAGAGAAGTTCACTTAGTCTTTGCATTGTGTCTGTGTGGCCACACTAAGCATGGACAACAGAAAGAGGAGAAGAGAACTGTCTGAGGACTTGAGAACCAAAATTGTGGATAAATATCAACAATCTCAAGGTTACAAGTCCATCTCCAGAGATCTAGATTTTCCTTTGTCCACAGTGTGCAACATTATCAAGACGTTTGCAACCCATGGCACTGTAGCTAATCTCTGTGGGCATGGATGGAAGAGAAAAATGTATAAAAGGTGTCAATGCAGGATAGTCCAGATGGTGAATAAGCAGCCCCAATCAAGTTCCAAAGATATTCAAGTGTCCTGCAGGCTCAGGCATCTGTGTCGGTGCAAACTATCCATCGACATTTAAATGAAATGAAACGCTATGGCAGGAGACCCAGGAGGACCCCACTGCTGACGCAGGCCAGGTACACTGGATAAGCTTTAGGCAGTTTAATACAAGTAATTGGAAAAAAAAGGTTGCACACTCAAAAGTAATTTGTTTCTCCAGTCCTGTAGCACGCAACATTCTGCAGTGCAGGCCCATGAAGCAAGATGTGATCTCACAAGAAGGAGGAGTTACATAGTGTGAGCACAAGTTAATGGGATACAGAGGACAATTGTTAGACCATTGTGTCGGGCTATGTTTTCCACTATCCTAAGCTGTTTTCATTTTTTAAATTGAAGAGGAAGCCGAGATATCAAGGTTTACAGTTTAACCTTGTGATTTATCTTTTGAAATTTTTGGGGTGTGGACTGCTGTTTGAGTGAGATCTTCCCTCACTGGGAGTTATCAAACAATCATTTTATCAATATCCTTTTTACTGTTATACCCAGAGTTAATTTCCTTGTTTGGTGATGTAAATTGCTGGCCAGTGTGTCCTTGCCTTTTTATATACAAATGTACTCCTTCCTGAGTTTGGAGTGGTTCTTTAAATCCTTGGCTTGTTGTAAAGCTCCTTTGTTCTGCTTTCAAAAAAAAAAAAAAAAAAAAAAATATCGCTATATTTGCTGAGGTCATGCAGGGTCTTTCAAACTAGTAGGGTGTTGCTTTAAAACACAATTCTCCCAGGGTATCCCTATTGGAACTGATGTCATCTTCACCAGCCTTGGTCTCAGACAGGGCCCTAGAATTGACAATGAGGAAGTGGGGCAGCAAGGACTACCTGGATGGCTTTCTGGTCAAGGGCACATCCTAGACAGAAAATTGGAGGAGAGTACCTGTAGTATTGTCAACCCTGGAATGTTTTGTGTGGATCATCCTCAATCACCACAAGTGGGGTTGCACTTGGACCCAGAGTTGGCCAAGGTGTTCCCCCTGATAGAAGAACTGCTTTTGCAGTCTAGTGTTTTCCAGCACAGACCTTTTTGACACTTTTGGCCCTTATGGTCTTTAGTTCCAGTTCTCAGTTTCTCACATTTATTCATGTACTGGTTTGGGACACCCCACATGTATCTGAATAGTCATTGTGGATCCTCTGCATGTTGATGCAGACAACAAAACATAGTGAAAGGCTGGGCTACTGCTTCCTTGGTACAAGCTCTGTATTGAACCATCCAGTAGCAGAAACAATGTCAGACCTTGGGGATGATTCAGCTGTGGGGCTGTGAGAATTATTTTTTTCTCACTTTTCTGTGAAAATAGTGCTGAATTGCATCAAGGAAAAAAGATTATAACATTTTCTCACCCAAAAAAGTGAGAAAAATATTATTACGGTGCTGAATCAGCCCTCTGGTGTGTAGCATGTTATCTGTCTCCTCTGCGAAATTCTTAGTCCTTTTTCTCTGGTTTTCTCTTCTTTTTTTTTTCCTCTGCTTGAGGGCAGTGTCATCCCATCCGACTCGTGAACCTTGCCCCCCCCCCCTTTCCCTTGCTGTTTATATATGAGAGACAGGGCTGGGGCAGTCACGGGCATTACCTTTAAACCAGAAGCATGGCCTCCCACTTGCTGCCCAGCTCCGCTTAGTCCCCGAGAGGCTAGATAACAAGCCCGCCAGGGCTTTGATTAAAAACCCCACTGCTTTGATGATGTATTAGGATATTAGGGAAGTAATCCCCAGCCCCCCCCCCCATGCTTGGCAAATGCAACTGCCAACCAAGCTGAGCTGTTTGCCACTTTACAGCCACTTCCCTTTACCGCCAGTGACTGTGAAAAGCGACTGCGTGAGGTCAAGGAAGGCATTCCAGCATGAAAAGGAGCATGTTGCATTAAAGAAGACCAACCATGTATTTGGCTGGCCCTGGAATCTAAAAGAGTGCAGGGCTGGACGAATGGAAGCACACATGCGCCATTGGATAGACACTTTTTCAGTAAATATCAAGGTTGGCCCGTGACTCTGGCCCACTGTGTATTTGAGTTTGACACCCCTGATCTAGGAAAAAGTATATGGATATGCATGAATCAACCTAGTGAGACAGGCATAATACATTGAATCACATAAAACTTATCGGGTTAAAACCAATCATTAGCACCACTGCTGCATGCCTGCCTGGATAGCCTACCGACCACCCCCAGGGCAGAGACCTTCATCAACGATGTTACCGGCACAGGAGCTGCAGGACATTGCTTCTATATGCAAATGCAGATCAAATTGTCAAATTAAATTGTTTAATTTCATTTTGTCTTGAATATTTTATAAACCTTCTTACCCCATTTTTTCCCTGAAGGAGAACAGTAGTGTGCCCTATTATTGACGTAATTAGCGATGATACATTTGAATATATGGCTGGCTCTGATATGACATATGGAGGGTTTAATTGGAAATTAAACTTCAGATGGTACCCTGTTCCACAGCGGGAAATGGATCGGAGGCGAGGTGATAGAACTCTTCCTGTGAGGTGATTTGATTTGTTTTTTTTTTATTCATATTTGAAACATGGTATAGCCATTTTATTATTGTTGTTCTTTAAGGAGTAAAAAAAAATGGGTTTTGTTCCTTGTTCCAGGCCCGCTAAGCAAAATCTCCCAGAACGCCCACTGTGCTTACCTCCCAAGTGATGGAATGGCAGACGTACAGGCTCTCCTCTATTCATCGTTCTATTCTGTGCATATTTATGAGCATCCTCCATGGCAGCTTCCTGGCTGTTGGGGCTGCATCTTTCATCCAGGCTTATTCTGCCTGCTTTATATTACTTAAAGTGGACTAACACCCAGGGGTGATCGGCCCGGGAATCTATAAGATTCCCGGGCCGATCACCTCCCTCACCGCGGGGCATCCGAGATCGGGATGTCCTGCGGGGTGAAACCCCCCCCCCCCCCCCAAAAGCCCCCAAAAACCCCCAAAAACCTTACCTTATCGGCGACGGATTAGCCGCTGCAGCCTCCCGCACCGACCGTTTGTGAATGGCCGGCGCGGGCGCGCGCCCTGTAGGAGGGACGCGCGGGAGGCGGTGGCGGCTTGTCCGAAAAGGTATGTTTTTTGGGCCTTTTGGGGGGGTTTCACACAGCGGGGCATCCTGATCTCGGATGCCCCGCTGAAGTGGACCAACACCCAGGATAGTGAAAATCCTGGGGTTGGTCCACTTTTAAGAACTCCCAGTGAAAACTGTCCACTCTAAAGGTCCTCCTCAGCAGCAGATTATGACTCCTACATATATTTTTCAATGTGAGGATCCCTTCAGAACTAATTTCCTTTCGGTGACCCTGATAAATGAGTCAGAAGCATTTTTATTTATCAGGGAATGCAAAGTTTGGGTGAACGAAAGATGCAGCACCTGACTGCCAGCATGAGGCAAGCTGTAAGCAGACTAATTTAACCCTTTATGTCCCTATAAGTCCTACTTGAAGTCCTACTACCTCACTAACAAATAACAAAAACCATGCAAAACTATAAATG
The DNA here is from genome assembly GCA_027917425.1 of Gastrophryne carolinensis. Lineage (NCBI taxonomy): Eukaryota > Metazoa > Chordata > Amphibia > Anura > Microhylidae > Gastrophryne > Gastrophryne carolinensis. The sequence continues at coordinate 221,618,149 of CM051239.1, read as the reverse complement.
GTAAAAAAAAAGTGTATTTTCTTTGTAAAGGCTGCCGAACATATCATTCGGACATACTCCCAAAACACCTGCAACAGATAGGTGTTAACATTACATTTAGATTAAAAAACTCAAAAAGGGGCCTACACAAAGCCCCCAATTACTCAAGGAAAAATGTGCACCACTCTCCAATAAATTTACATATACATCTTTTATTCATGTACTAAACATCCTCATATTTGCCCTGAGGAAATGACGGGGTCGCCGTCACGTAACGCGTTGGCCTGGGGATGGGTGCTGCTGGCTCAGACCATATGTAAGACTGATTTATATTTTATATTGTCTCTCTTGCTACTCCACTTTTGGGTTGGATATTGCAGGGGTTTTAGTTTTGCACTGTCACTATTTATTACTACTTCTTTTTACTAGTTATATATTGCTGCGACTCACTGCAGCTATACATGAATTTCTTCATTATCTTTGCACATTTAGATTCATTTTGTTTACATTATTTATGGTACAAAAATTCTTTATACTGCACATATGCACTTTGGGTTAGGGGGGACGCAGGAAGATTTAGGGAATTTGAATTTATTTTAGGATGTGATTACTAGGGTTGCTGTAGATTTGGAGCCACTAGCACCCTCTAGTGTCATGTTTTGTCTTTACATGTTTTTTAAAGTTTTAATGAGTTAGTTTTGTACATGAACTAATAAAAAATGTATATTCTAAGTGTGCCATACACTCCACTTCGATCTTCATGACATATGGGTAATCTCCAGTAGAGGGCGAACTTCTGCAGAGATGAATATGCAAAAAATGAAAGCCCCTCCCGGTCCATATATACCTGGGACCTCCCACCAATTCCCAGTTCCTTCTCTGCAGGGAGGGCGACAAGACAGAAGATGAAGACTTCTCTACTTACAGGTAAGCCGGGATCGCGTCCGGCCCCGTCTATTGTCCCTATTACTGCCAGGACCCTTTCTAAATTGCCCCTATATTGAGCCTCCCAGCTTAGGCTGCGGGTCCTGGTGAAGGTAAGAGCACCCTATGGGTGCAGAAGGAGCACTGCTCCACCGTGAGACCTCACTATGGGGTAGGCGGTTATCCAGGTTTTTTGGTGATCCTGGTGTGGAATGCCCTGTCCTTTTATGCTTATTGCCGGATTCTGGCAGGGTTCCCCCCCTTCCGGGTCCCTTATTCCCCTCCGGGGGGGGGGGGGGTTGCCTGGCCTGGCCGTTATTTAGTTTTTTCTCACATATGCCCCTGTGTGTGTTGGTGTGTGATTCACTGTGTGTGTGTGCGTGTGGCAGACAGGGAGTGTTTTACTTGGGCCATGTCAGGGCTATGGCAGCCTGGGGGAGCTTCTCCCCCTCAGGCTGTGTTCGGGAAGGTAGCCCCGCCCCCTTCTTTGGCGCGATTTCTGTTGCTCGTTTCTAGGGGATCCGCGTTGCTGGGAGGGGGGGGCGTGGCCTCGGCGAGTGCGCGTTCTGCGCTGGCCCGCCCTTCCCCTACTCTCCCTCTTCATGCATGAGGCACTTCATGGGGGCCATTTTCAAACAGGATCTGAGCTGCGTTCTGTGTGGTAAGGGCCAGATGGCCACTTCCTTAGCTTGTAAGGGGGCTCCTCTCTAGCGGGGGGCCCCCACTGGTCGCGGGCATGTGTGTGTGGTTTTCGCATGTCTGGCTGGGATACAGTTAGTATATATATATATATATATATATATATATATATATATATATATATTACTTTTTTTTATATGCATATACTGTTAGGTTATTGCCATATTTATCTAGCATTGCACTTATGTTGCCTGTTTTGTGTGTTACAGATTGCCCTGTATATGTGCATATTAAGGGGTTCCTCCTGGTCCTGGGTTCCCTAGTGTAAAATTGTTTACCTCAAATCCTCCCACCGGGACTTTTAAGGGGCATCCCGGGTTGCTTAGGCGTAAATTCCCTGCGGTCTTGCGACTGACCACAAAAATATGGAGGCTCCTCAGGATACTGGGCTCGGGCTCTGGGACAATCCGGGCTATGTGTGGGGTGTGGGGTATCCCTTACGGGGGAGAATGTGCTGATCTGTATACCATGCGCACAAAAGGCCATAACGCGGCAGTCTGATACCCAGCCTTCTGGGTCGGCTCCTCCCGCTTCATCGCCTTCCCCTCACTACCTTATCCGTACCCCAAGTGACATTGGTACCAGTGGGGAGTCGCTTTCTCATGTTTGGGCTAGGTTGACCAGCATCGAGAAAATTATTGCTAGCACGGTGAGCAAGAAGGCCCAGGCTAAAAAAAGACATTTGTCGTCGGCCCAGCCCTTGTGGGATGTTGACGACGATTCCGCTGATTTGTCAGATTATTCCCCATTAGAGGAGGGGGAATTGTATCAGGAAACAGAGGCTATGTTCAGTCTGGGAATGCCAATGTTGGGCAGGCGCTGGGGGATGCCGCAGATACGGCCACTGTTTTGTCACATTTATTAGAGGTGTTGGGTATTGAACCGCCTGAGGCGCCCCCTCTCAAGAAGGGGGAATTAAGCCCCGTCTGGAATTCCCTACCCAGGGTCATTTTGATGCGCTGATCCTTAGAGAATGGGAGAGGCCCAGTCGGCTTCCTGGTGTTCCTCAGGGATGGGATAAGAAGTATCCTTTACCGGTGGAGGCGGTTAAGCGCTGGTCTTCTCCTCCCAAGGTCGATGCGCCAGTTTTAGGTTTGACCAACTCTTCTGTGCTGAACACCCCTGACGCCACTTCCCTTAAGGATGGCGAGGATAAGCGCCTTGATCAGATGGCGTGCCACGCAATTGCCTACGTGGGCTCGGCCCTGCGGCCTGTTAGTGCATCTGCCCTGGTGTCGCTTGCTAACAGGTCTCTTGTCAGGGACTGGCTGTGTAACGCTCAGTTAGATCCAGCTGGCGCTGAGTTCGCTATCCTTAAGAAATTTCGAATTGTTCATGGATTTTGTCAGCCTTACTGGTGGCTATGCGCAGATTGGTCTGGCTCCGCCAGTAGACAGCGGGCGTTGGGGCCAAGAAGTCGCTCACAGCTCTTCCCTTCTTGGGTTCGCGGCTGTTTGGAGATAAATTGGATGCTGTTGCCAAAGGAGGTAAGTTACCTCAGTGGAGGAAACGGCACCGCCCCTTTCGGGGCGCGGGCTCGTTCACTCCTTCCTTTCGAGGGGCCAGAGCGGCTAGGGGTTTGGCCTTCTCGGGTGTCAGGGGCTCGTCCTGGAACAGAGGCAGAGGTCGGGCAGAGGTCAAGCCTGGCGTTAAACCGGCTCAGCAATGAAGGGGCGCCCTCACCCGCAAGGGTGGGTGGACGGCTGCGGCTCTTCTTCCAGGTCTGGGCCCGGGAGGTCACAGACAATTGGATCTTGGTAGTGGTCTCCTCCGGGTACAAACTGGAGTTCGAGTACTGGCCGCCCCCAAGATTCTTAAGGTCTCGGGTGCCCTCGGACCCTCAGGCTGCACAGGGGCTCCTGTTAGCAGTAAAAAAAAAAAAAACCTTCTGGACATGGGGGTTATATGCCCGGTGCCTCTGTCGGAGAGAGGCAGGGGTTACTACTCCAACCTTTTCACGGTTCCCAAAAAGGAGGGTTCTAGATCTCAAGGTTCTCAACAGGTTTATCAGAGCCAAAAAGTTCCGCATGGAGACTCTGCGCTCGGCTATCAATTCCCTTCGCCAAGGGGATTTTATGACATCCATAGACATCAAGGATGCGTATCTGCATGTTCCGATTTTTCAGGCACATCAGAGATTCCTCCAGTTTGCGGTGGAGGATCAACATTATCAGTTTGTAGCTCTTCACTTCGGTCTGACCTCGGCGCCGAGGGTCTTCACCAAGGTCTTGGCGGGAATAATGGCTCTGCTCAGAGCTCAGGGCATTCGCATTGTGCCTTATCTGGACGACCTGTTGATCTTAGCTTCTTCCCTCCGTCAGGTGGAGCTGGACACTCACCAGGTGGTGTCGACCCTGGAGAGGTTCGGGTGGGTGATCAACCGCACCAAGTCTTCTCTCTCCCCGTCTCGTGTGATTTCATTTCTGGGCATGAATCTGGATACCATGTGGGCCAGAGTGTTGCTGCCCCAGACCAAGGTGCAGGGGATTCAGGTCCTGATCCGCCTTCTTCTGGCCAGTCCTTGTCCCTCTATCCGACAGGGGATGAAACTGGTGGGTTTGATGGTATCCTCCTTCGAGGCGGTGCCGTTTGCACAGTTTCACATGTGATCTCTTCAACTTCACCTATTGACGCATTGGGACAGGTGCCCGCAGTCATTGGATCAACCTTTCAGGATGTCTCCCAGGGCTCGGCAGTCCTTTCGGTGGTGGCTGGACTTGAGCAATCTGTTGAAGGGCAGATCCTTTCTGGTCCCTTGTTGGGAGACTGTTACCACGGATGCCAGCCTGTCGGGCTGGGGAGGTTATTGGAAAAGTCATCAGTTCAGCGGTGTGTAGGGTCCCCAGGAGGCTCACACCCCCATCAATGTCTTGGAGCTCAGAGCCATCCGACTGGTTCTGGCTCGGCTGACCTCACATTTACGGGGTCTACCGGTTCAGGTTCGTTCGGACAACCGAACGGCGGTAGCTTACATCAATCACCAAAGAGGGACTTGCAGCAGGAGTGCCCTCAGGGAAGTCTCTCTGATCCTGCACTGGGCGGAGAGCAATGGTCCTTGCCTTTCGGCAGTCTACATTCCGGGAGTGGAGAACAGGGAGGCGGATTCCCTGAGCAGGGGATCCTCTCGCCACAGAGAGTGGTCTCTCAACCCCAAGGTTTTTCTGGATCTTTGCCGCAAGTGGGGGACTCTGGAGGTGGATCTCTTTGCCTCGAGGCACAATCACAAACTTCCAGCCTTTGTGTCTCTTTCTCAGGATCCTCTGTCTCTGGCAGTGGATGCCTTGTCACTGGCTTGGAAGGAGTTGGGTTTTCTGTACCTGTTTCCACCTGTCTCCATGCTGGGCAAGGTAGTTCGCAAACTGGTTCTAGAAGGGGCACCAGCGATTCTGGTGGCTCCAAGGTGGCCAAGAAGGGTTTGGTACGCAGACGTCGTAAGGATGGCCGTAGACCAGTACCGGCTTCCCTTGTTGCCGGACCTGCTATCTCAGGGTCATCTACTTTACCCCAATTTACAAACGCTGGCTTTGACGGCTTGGCTGCTGAAACCTTCATCTTGAAAGAGGAAGGTTTGTCTGAGGCTGTTGTTCAGACCCCGATTAGGGCTAGGAAGCGGTCCTCTTCTGGCATTTACTATAGGACTTGGAGGTCCTATATTGATTGGTGTGAGGCTAGGGCCTTGCCTTGCAGGGTTTTTTCGATACTTAGGATTTTGGAGTTTCTTCAGCCTAATCTGGATCTTGGGTTCCAGCTTAGTACTTTGAAAGGACAGGTTTCTGCTCTGTCTGTTTTCTTCCAGAGGTCTTTTGCTGTACGCCAGCTGGTTAAGACCTTTTTCCAAGGGGTCGCGCATGTGTGGCCCCCTCGGAAGGCTGTAGTTCCTGTTTGGGATTTGAATCTGGTTCTTTCGCCTCTGCAGGGTCCTCCTTTTGAGCCGTTACAGGATATTGCTCTTTCGGTTCTCACTCAGAAGGTTGCTTTCTTGGTAGCTATTACCTCGGTTCGGCGTGTCTCTGAGTTGGCGGCTCTGTCGATTCAGGCCCCTTACTTTGAGAGACACCAGGATAAGGTGGTTTTTCATTTTAAGCCGGATTTCCTTCCTAAGGTGGTGTCTGCTTTCCACCTCAATCAGGATATTGTTCTCCCTTCCTTGTGTCCTAAGCCTAACAATGACAAGGAGAGGGTTCTGCACAATTTGGATGATGTTCGCAGTGTGAAGTACTATTTGGTGACTACTTCTTCCTTCCGCAAGACGGACGCTTTTTTTGTGGTGCCCTGCGGGCCCAGGAAAGGGTTGGCGCCTGCTAAGGCCATTGTTGGGGCCTATTCTGCTAATGGGAGGACTCCCCCTTTTAGGGTCACTGCGCACTCTACTCGTGCTGTTGGTGCATCCTGGGCTTTTCAGCACCAGGCTTCTGTTGAACAAGTTTGTAAGGCTGCTACTTGGTCTTCCGTTCATACTTTTTCCAAGTTTTACAAGGTTGATGTGCGGGCTTCAGTGGATGCTGTTTCTGGCTGCAAGGTTCTGCAGTGGTTTCAGTTGGTACATTTTTTACTATTTCTGGTTCCCACCCATGATGGACACTGCTATTGGATGTCCCATATGTCATGAAGATTGAAGTGGAGTGTATGGCACACTTAGAATAATTTGTTTTGTGAGTACTCGCCTTTAAAACGGGTATTATGAGTGTGCCATACACTCCACTTCACCATTCTGGTGCTTTTATATGGTGAACCATTGGTTTTGATTGTTAAGGTTATATTTGGTTCTTCCTGGTTCCTTTACTGCTTTTATACACTGGGGAATTGGTGGGAGGTCCCAGGTATATATGGACCGGCAGGGGCTTTCTTTTTTTTGCATATTCATCTCTGCAGAAGTTCGCCCTCTACTGGAGATTACCCATATGTCATGAAGATCGAAGTGGAGTGTATGGCACACTCATAATACCCGTTTTAAAGGCGAGTGCTCACAAAACGGTATTATGTAAATTTATTGGAGAGTGGTGCACATTTTTCCTTGAGTAATTGGGGGCTTTTTGGAGGCCCCTTGTAAATAATGTGTCTGTCAATCAAAAGTATTTGACATGCTTTTACTTTTTTAGGACCCCTACAATGGCAGGTGGCCTCTTTTCTATTGATAGAGATTATTTCCAGGAGATAGGCACTTATGATGCTGGAATGGACATCTGGGGTGGAGAAAATTTAGAAATATCATTTCGGGTAAGTCTATCCATTTACAGAGCTAGTATTATAATGTAATAAAATTATATAGTACTCGCTGTACATTCTTCTTCCTGTTGCTATACGCTCCTTTTTGTCCAGCTTAGCTCCACTGTCTGGAACCGCTGTTATTTAAGAAATAAGAGAAAAGCCTTCCCTTCAACGTGCTATGATTGAATGTAATCTTACTAAATTTGCAGTTAAAAAAATGCAGTGGTATAAATGGATTACCAGGGTGACACAAGGAGCAGAGTCACCATTGCAGAGGCCCATCTGATTCTCGTAGAGCATAGGGTCAAGTTTTGGTGGTTCACATATTGGGATGAACAATGTTATGATGGATTACCTTAGCATTCAACTAGTGTCTTGGGAACCAGTATATACGAAATAAATGCTCAGTGATGTCTGAGTTTACTGGACCTCACTTCAGGAACATTATTTTATGGTAAGTATTAGAATCCAATTTTTCCCAAAGCATCCCCTCATGTGATGGAGTATTTTTTTATATTGAGGGTTGAGGGCGTGTCCAGATCCCTCTTGTGCCCATGTGTTCCCCCTATTATTCTAAGTATGTCACACACCCCGCTTCAGAATAGTCATTACACTTGGGTTATACCAACCTGTAGAGGGCGATCCTGCAGAGATGTCATGAAAAAAAGGGAGCCCCTCCCGGTCCATAAATACCTGGGACCTCCCACTCATTCCCCAGTCTTTTATCTCTGCAGACGGCGAGCAAGTCAGAAGATGGATGTCTCCTCCTTGCGGGTAGCCGGGGTAACTTAGTTACCCCGGCCCCCCTCTTTTGGTCTATTTCTGCCTGGACCTACTGTTATCCCCCTTTTTTAGTAAAGAGCCTCCCAGCCTAGGCTGCGGGTCCGGGCAAAGGTAGATGGCACCTTAAGGTGCTTTAGGAGCTATGCTCCACCGTGAGACCCCATACTAAGGGGTAGGCGGTATTCCGGGTCGGTGATCCCAGTTGGGATGCCCTGTCCTTGCCCTTACACCTTTGGGGTGTTCCCCCTTTCCCGGTCACCCATTGTTCCCTACTGCTAGGGGGGGGGTGCTTATTCTCCTTTTAGTTTAGTTTTTTCCTTAGAGTGCATGCTTGTGTGCAACTTGGTGTGTGTGTGTTGTGCGCGTGATTGATGCGTTCCATGGCCGGGCCGGCGGTTACTGACAGCCTTCGGGGGAGCTTCTTCCCCTCCGTTGCAGGGGGGCGGGGCCGGGCGCGGGGTGCGATCCCGCGGCCCGCCTCCTCCCTCCCACCGTGCTGCTGGTGCCGCTGCGGAGCCCGGTCACTGGCCGGAAGCCGCCTTGTGTCAGGAGAGAGGGGCGGGGTCGGGCGCGGTCCACGCCGGCCCGCCCTTCTTCATACTTGCTGCCAAGTCCCTCCGCCTCGTGCAGGACGCCATTCCTTCATTGCCTGTGAAGCTGCTTGTCAGCGCGAGATTGATATATATTTTTCTATTTATATGTATGTGTGCCTTGGCCCTTCCGTTATGAGCACAGCATTGTGTGATATGTGTGTGACAGTTCCCCTTTTTCTATTCCAGGCGGACCCTTGTTGGATCTTAAAGGGTCCTCCCGGTCCTAAGGTCTCTGGTTTAGTTTAAGAACTCCCTATAAATCCTCCCACTCGGAACACAGAAGGGGCATCCCGGGTCGCTTATATTGCGTAATTCCCTTGGGTATTGCGACTACCGATAAAATCGCCATATGGAGGCTTCCCAGGATACTGGGCTCAGGCTCCCCTCGGGGAAACCCTGGCAGTGTTTGGGGTGTGGGGTATCCCTTACAGGGGATGATGTATTCCTTTGCATACCATGTGCACGGCAGACTATTACGCGGCAGTCCAGATCCCATGCGTCTGGTTCTGCGCCACCGGTCTCCCTTCACCTACCCCTCCCCGCCTGATCCGTACCCCATGTGATGTTGTCATGAGTGGGCAGTTGCAATCTGAGGTGTGTGCCAGATTGTCCAATCTTGAAAAATTATTTTCTAGCGCTGTTGCCAGAAAGGCCCCGGCTAAGAGAAAGCACTTGTCCCCAGCCACGTCGGCTTCTGATTTTGAGGAGTTTGATTCACTGGACTGGTCTGATTACCCCCCACTAGAGGAAGGGGAGCTATTTGAGGACTCGGATGGTTCTGACGATCAGCAGTTTGTTGGCACCGATGCCGAGCGGGGTCAGAGGGATTCTTTGGATACCCATAAGGTCCTGGCTCAAATGTTTGAGGTTCTGGCAATTTCTCCTCCTGAAGTGGCTCTTCCGCAGAAGGGGGAGTTCTTTGAGGAGGCTAAGCCACGCTTGGAATTACCTAATCAAAGGCATTTCGATGGCATTATTCTTAAGGAATGGGAGAGGCCTACTCGGCTTCCAGGTGTTCCTCCAGGTTGGTATAAGAAATATCCCTTTCCGGTGGATGCGGTGAAGCGCTGGTCGTCCCCTCCCGAGGTGGACGCCCCTGTTTTGGGGTTGTCTAGCACCTCTGTTTTGCATTCTCCTGACTGTTCTACTCTCAAGGATGGTGAAGACAAACGCATTGACCAGATGGCTTGTCATGGTTTTGCCAGTGTCGGGTCGGCTTTGCTGCCTGTTTGTGCTTCGGCGCTTTTAATAGTGGCTTCTAGGTCGGTTGTTAGGGACCTGTTGTCTACTTCCAGGCTTGACCCGGCTAGTGATGAGTTCACCGCCCTTAAGCGGTGCAAATTGTTTTTGTCATTTGTGCTAGCCGCCCTGGATGACACCATGGTGATGTGTAGTAGAACTTCGGCCTTACTGGTGGCTATTCGGTGGTCGGTTTGCTTGCGCCAGTGGGCGGCTGATTTTGTGTCCAAAAAGTCGCTTACGGCTCTTCCCTTTCTGGGCTTGCGGCTCTTTGGAGAAAAATTGGATTCGGTCGCAAAAGAAGGTAGGTTACCTCAGCGAAAGAAGCAACGTCGTCCCTTTCGGGGGGCGGCTTCCTTTACCCCTTCCTTTCGTGGGGCCAGAGCTGGACGGGGATTGGCTGTCTTCTCCAGAGGTGATTCCTGGAACAGGGGAAGAGGACGTGCCCGTCCAGGTCACAGCTGGGGCTCGAAGCCCAAAGCCGCTGCCAAGCCGGCTCAGCAATGAGGGGGCGCCCTCACCCTCGCAGGTGGGGGGACGGCTCCGACACTTCTCCCAGGTCTGGGACCAGGAGGTCTCAGACAGATGGATTCGGGAAGGGGTGTCTTCCGGTTACAAGCTGGAGTTCGAGATCCGGCCTCCTCCCAGATTCTTCAGGTCTCTGGTGCCCTTGGATCCTCTGGCTGCGCAGGGGCTCCAGGCAGCAGTAAAAGATCTCCTGAACATGGCTGTCATTTGCCCGGTGCCTTCCTCGGACCGGGGCCTGGGATACTATTCCAATCTGTTCACGGTGCCCAAGAAGGATGGCTCCGTTCGTCCCATCCTGGATCTGAAGTTTCTCAACAGGTTTAACCGTCCCAGGAAGTTCCGCATGGAAACTCTGCGCTCAGCCATAAATTCGCTTCGTTAGGGGGACTTCATGATGTCCATAGACATCAAAGATGCTTATCTGCATGTTCCAATCTTCCCGGCACATCAGAGATTTCTCAGGTTTGTGGTGGAAGATAGGCATTTTCAGTTTGTGGCTCTTCGGTTTGGCCTTACCTCGGCTCCAAGGGTTTTCACCAAGGTGCTGGCGGGGGTGATGGCCCTCCTCAGAGCCCAGGGTATCCGCATCGTGCCTTATCTGGACGTTCTTCTCATTATGGCATCCTCTCTCAGCCAGGCGGAGCTAGATACCAGGACTGTGGTATCCACTCTGGAGAGATTCGGCTGGGTGATCAACTATCCCAAGTCCTTCCTCTCTCCGTCCAGGGTGGTGTCGTTCCTGGGAATGTCTCTGGATACTTCTCAGTCCAGGGTGTTCCTTCCCCGGCCCAAGGTTCTTTTGATTCAGGAATTGACTCAGCTTCTTCTGTCCATCCATCGTCCGTCCATCCGGCTGGGGATGAGACTGGTGGGATGGATGGTGGCTTCTTTCGAGGCGGTTCCCTTTCTCAGTTTCACACAAGGACGCACCAGCTCCATCTCTTGGCGGCCTGAGACAGGTCTCCGCTGTCATTGGATCAGTCTTTTCTGATGTCCCCCTGGGTTCGGCATTCCCTTCGGTGGTGGCTGGAACCAAGTAATCTGATGAGGGGCAGATCCTTTCTGACCCCTTGTTGGGAGACGGTCACCACGGATGACAGCCTGTCAGGTTGGGGGGGGGGGGGGTTGGAAGGATCTTCAGTTTCAGGGACTGTGGGGGCCACAGGAGGCTCACGATCCCATCAATGGTTTGCCGGTTCAAGTTCGGTCGGACAATCAGACGGCGGTCGCCTACATCAATCACCAGGGAGGGACTCGCAGCAGGCGTGCCCTCAGGGAAGTGTCCTTGATCCTGGCTTGGGCAGAGAGCAATGTCCCATGCATCTCGGCGGTGTACATTCCGGGAGTGGAGAACACGGACGGAGGCGGACTCCCTGAGCAGGGGGTCATCTCGCCGGGGGGGAATAGTCTCTCAGCCCTCAAGGTGTTTCGGTCGCTTTGCCACCGGTGGGGGACTCAGGAGGTGGACCTCTTTGCCTCTCGTCACAATCACAAGCTTCCGGCATTTGTGTCTCTCTCGCGGGATCCGCTGGCTCTGGCAGTGGATGCAATGTCTCTGAACTGGAGGGATATGGGGTTTCTGTACCTGTTCCCTCCGTTTCCCATGGTGGGCAAGGTGGTGCAACAGCAATCTTGGTGGCTCCAAGATGGCCAAGACAGGTTTGGTTTGCAGACGTGGTACGGTTGGCAGCAGATCAGTTCGATCTGCCCCTTCTGCCAGATCTGCTCACTCAGGTTTAACTGCTCTACCCCAATTTGCCAATGCTGGCTTTGACGGCGTGGCTGCTGAAACCTCCATCTTGAAGGAGGAAGGTCTTTCTGATGCTGTTATTCAGACTCTGGTTAGAGCTAGAAAGAAGTCTTCCTCTGCCATCTACTATAGGATTTGGAGGTCTTATATTGATTGGTGTGAGGTCCGGGCCTTGCCTTGCAGGGTGTTTTCTATCCCTAGGGTCTTGGAATTTCTGCAACATGGTCTGGACTTGGGTTTGCAGCTTAGTACGTTGAAAGGGCACGTTTCTGCCCTGGCGGTTTTCTTTCAAAGGTCTTTTGCTCTTCATCCTCTGGTTAAGACCATTTTCCAGGGGGTTACGCATGTGTGGCCTTCTAGGAAGCTTTTGCTCCCAGTTTGGGATTTGAATTTGGTTCTTTCTGCTTTTCAGGGTCCTCCTTTTGAGCCCTTGCAGGATATTGCTCTTTCTACGCTTACTCAGAAGGTTGCGTTTTTTGGTTGCCACTTCCGTTCGGCGTGTATCAGAGTTGGCGGCTTTGTCCATATAGGCCCCGTACTTTGAGAGGCATCAGGACAAGGTTGTTTTCCGCTTCAAGCCAGATTTCCTTCCTAAGGTGGTTTCTGCCTTTCATCTTAATCAGGACATTATTCTACCCTCCTTGTGTCCTAAGCCCAGCAATGACAAGGAGAGGGTCTTGCATTCTCTGGATGTGGTTCGCTGTGTGAAGTACTATTTGGTGGCTACTTCTTCTTTTCATAAGACTGACGCCCTTTTTGTGGTGCCCTCCGGGCCTAGGAAAGGTTTGGCTCCCGCCAAGTCTTCCATTAGTAAATGGATTTGCCAGGCCATTGTTGGGGTTTATTCTGCCAAGGGGAAGATTCCCCCTTTTCGTGTTACTGCTCATTCTACTCGTGCCATTGGGGCGTCCTGGGCTTTCCAGCATCAGGCCTCTGTTGAGCAAATTTGTTTGCCTGCTACTTGGTCTTCCGTTCACACTTTTTCCAAGTTTTACAAGGTTGATGTGCGGGCCTCAGCGGATGCTGTTTTTGGCCGCAAAGTTCTGCAAGCTGCAGTGGTTTAAGTTTGTGCATTATTGCCTTGTTTTGGATCCCCGCCCTTTATGGACACTGCTATTAGATGTCCCAAGTGTAATGACTATTCTGAAGCGGGGTATGTGACATACTTAGAATAATACCATTTTGTGAATACTCACCTGTAAAATGGGTATTATAAGTATGTCACACACCCCGCTTCACCCCGCCCTTTGGTATTCTGGATCCTTTATATGGGGAACCTTTTTTACTGTTACTGGTTATTTTGGCTCTTCCTGGTCCCTTTACTGCTGTCTTAATACTGGGGAATGAGTGGGAGGTCCCAGGTATTTATGGACTGGGAGGGGCTCCCTTTTTTTCATGACATCTCTGTAAGATCGCCCTCTACAGGTCGGTATAACCCAAGTGTAATGACTATTCTGAAGCGGGGTGTGTGACATACTTATAATACCCATTTTACAGGTGAGTAATCACAAAATGGTATTTTTTCCCTACAGAGCTTCATGGGGTCGGGTACATGCTGTAGGTTTTCTGTACCCCTATATGGGAGGACCAATATCTGTGTAGATCCTGGCTGGATGCCTACACAAGAGCAACAAGATGTGGCGCTCCCTAGCAGGTTGCAGGGCAGGGGATGTGGGACAATAGGCACTGGTTCGGAATGAGGGGCCGGGTACCTGGTTTGCAGCAGCCTCAGTGCAAGTATGGGCACTTCCGGTCATTAGGAGGGCAGGTGGTCTGGGAGTGCTTTGTTCTCTTCCAGATTAAGACGCGCCTGATGTCCTCTCCAGGGGGGGTGCACGTGACATCATACTTAGGCACCCAAAATGGCAACAGGACGCTGGAGGATGGAGACCTTGGTTTCTCTGCTGAGCCACAGAGAAACACACACAAAGACTGGCAGCTGAAGCAGGGGAGCAGCGGCACAGTATTTAAAAGACACCGGCTGCAATTCAGCTGCTATGGGCGGTGGTGATTCTCAGGACTCCGTAAGTGTTCCTTACCCCGGGGTAAGTTGGTTGTTGGTGCAGTGATAGGGAGGAACCCAGGTCCCTAGTTAACAACCTTATGTTATTTCCTTTCATCCTGAGGAAGTGTCTGGGTACTGAGCCATGGAACACGTGGATTTGTATTTCCTGTCTTTGGGAGCAGTGGGGTTACCATCCCTTAGGGCATCACATCTAGGTGATATTTTCTCCTAATCAACTATACTCTATATATTGTATATTTTGCACAACATTGTATTTTAAGTATGTCACACACCCCGCTTCAAACAATAATTACGCTTGGGTTATACCGACCTGAAGAGGGCGATGTTGCAGAGAAGTCTTGAAAAAAAGAGCCCCTCCCGGTCTATAAATACCTGGGACCTCCCACTTATATCCCAGTGTTCTTCTCTGCAAGGTGACGACAAGTCAGAAGAATGAAGTCTCCTGATTGCAGGTAGCCGGGGTAACCCCCGGCCCCCCTCTCGGTTCTATTTCTGCCCGGCACCCTTTTTTATTGCCCTTAGAGAAGCCTCCTAGCCTAGGCTGCTGGGCCGGGTGATGGTAGACGGCACCTTGCGGTGCCTAGGAGTCTAGCTCCTCCACAGGCCTCATATTAGGGGGCAAAGCGGATATCCAGTCTGGTGATCCCGGATTTGGGATGCCCCGTCCCTGTTCCCACCCACTGGGTGCTGGCACTCTCCCCCGCTCGGACCCCATTCTCCCTACGCTAGGGGGGGCCTTCTCTATTGTGTGTGTGTTTGCGCTTGTGCGTTTACTTTGTGTGTGTGTGTGCGTGTGTGCATGTTTTACTGGCCGCTGGGTCCCGTGCGGGACCTGCGGCGCTGTTGGTTAGTTGGGGGGAGCTTCCCCACCTCAGACACACGGCGCGGCCGGCTGCCCTCCCGCTTTGGCGCTGTTTTGGAGCAGGGTCAGTGGCCGGGCTCCCTGTTTCTCAGGGTGGGGGCGGGGCCTGACGCGTAGCACGTCAGGCGGCCACCTCCTCTTGATGCTGGCAGCGGCATTGCTGGATTCAGGAGGGGCTGGGCTGCGTTTTGCGCGGCCCGCACTGTGCCTTGTGAATGGTAGGGGGCGGGGTCACTCCTGGGGCTCCAAGCCCGCTGCCAAGCCCGCTCAGCAATGAGGGGGCGCCCTCACCCTTGCGGGTGGGGGGACGGTTGCGACACTTCTCCCAGGTCTGGGACCAGGCGGTCTCGGACAGATGGATTCGGGAAGTGGTGTCGTCCGGTTACAAGCTGGAGTTCATGTCCGACCTCCTTCCAGGTTTTTCAGGTCTCGTGTGCCTTCGGACCCTCTGGCCGCGCAGGGGCTCCTGGCGGCTGTAAGGAATCTTCTGGACATGGCAGTCATTTGGAGAGCTTCGGCTGGATAATCAGCTATCCCAGGTCATTCCTCTCTCCTTCCAGGGTGGTGTCCTTCCTGGGAATGTCTCTGGATTCTTCCCAACACAGAGTGTTCCTTCCTCACTCCAAGGTTCAGGAATTGACTCAGCTTCTTCTGTCCACCCCTCACCCGTCCATCCGGCTGGGGATGAGACTGGTGGGATTGATGGTGGCCTCCTTCGAGGCGGTTCCATTTGCTCAGTTTCACACAAGGACGCTTCATCTGTTGGCGGCTTGGGACCGGTGTCCAAGGTCGTTGGATCTGCCCTTTCTGATGCCTTCCCAGGTTCGGCAGTCTCTTCAGTGTTGGTTGGTTCCAGCCAATCTCTTGAGGGGCAGGTCGTTTCTGACGCCTCTTTGGGAAACTGTCACCACGGACGCCAGTCTGTCGGGTTGGGGAGGCTTCTGGAGGGATCTTAAGTTCCAGGGGCTGTGGGGGCCTCAGGAGGCCCACTTGCCCATCAATGTTCTGGAGCTGAGAGCCATC
This sequence comes from Gastrophryne carolinensis, assembly GCA_027917425.1. NCBI lineage: Eukaryota > Metazoa > Chordata > Amphibia > Anura > Microhylidae > Gastrophryne > Gastrophryne carolinensis. Next base: position 221,602,535 of record CM051239.1, on the reverse strand, counting down.
AGGTTGGTTCTGTCACAGCATCTACAGGGTTTGCCGGTTCAGGTTCGGTCGGACAATCGGATGGCTGTTGCTTACATCAATCACCAGGGAGGGACTCGCAGTTGGGGTGCCCTCAGAGAGGTGTCTCTGATCTTGGCCTGGGCGGAGTTCCATGTCCCATGCATCTCGGCGGTGTACATTCGGGAGTGAGGCAGACTCCCTGAGCAGATGCTCTTCCCGCCGGGGGGAATGGTCTCTCAATCCCAAGGTCTTTCGGTCTCTTTGCCTCCGGTGGGGGACACAGGAGGTGGACCTGTTTGCCTCTCATCACAATCACAAACTTCTGGCATTTGTGTCTCTCTCTCGGGATCCTCTGGCTCTGGCAATGGATGCCATGTCCCTGAGCTGGGGGGATCTGGGGTTTCTTTGTTTCCTCCGATTCCCATGCTGGGCAAGATGTTACGAAAGCTGGCTCTAGAAGGGGTTCCCGCCATTCTGGTGGCTCCAAGGTGGCCAAGGCGGGTGTGGTTCGCAGACATCGTTCGGCTGGCAGTGGATCAGTTCGTTCTGCCCTTTCGGCCGGACCTGCTCACTCAGGGTCAAATACGTTACCCCAATTTACCAACGCCGGCTTTGACGGCTTGGCTGCTGAAACCTCCATCTTGAAGGAGGAAGGCCTCTCCGATTCTGTCATTCAAACTCTTGTTAGTGCTAGAAAGAGATCTTCTTCTACCATCTACTATAGGACTTGGAGGTCTTATATTGATTGGTGTGAGGTCAGGGTCTTTTCTATTTCTAGGATTTTTGGATTTTCTGCAAACTGGGCTGGACTCGGGTCTCCAGCTGAGTACCTTGAAAGGGCAGGTATCTGCTCTGTCTGTCTTCTTTCAGAAATCCTTTGCGCTTCATCCTTTGGTCAAGACCTTCTTTCAGGGGGTTGCGCATGTGCGACCTCCTAGGAAACCTATGCTCCCTGTTTGGGATTTGAATCTGGTTCTGTCTGCTCTTCAGGGCCCTCCCTTCGAGCCTTTGCAGGATATTGCTTTCTTCCTAAGGTGGTTTCTGCCTTTCATCTTAACCAGGACATTGTTCTTCCTTCCTTGTGTCCTAAGCCTAGGAATGACAAGGAGAGGGTTTTGCATTGTCTGGATGTGGTACGCTGCGTGAAGTACTTTTGCTTACTACATCCTCTTTTCGTAAGACTGATGCCTTATTCGTGGTGCCCTGTGGGCCTAGGAAAGGTTTGGCTCCGGCCAAGTCTTCCATTAGCAAATGGATTAGTCAGGCTGTTATTGGGGCCTATTCTGCTAAGGGGAAGGTTCCCCCTTTTCGTATTACTGCTCATTCTACTCGTGCTGTTGGAGCATCTTGGGCTTTTCAGCACCAGGCTTCTGTTGAACAAGTTGCTAAGGCTGCTACTTGGTCTTCTGTTCACACCTTTTTCCAAGTTTTATAAGGTTGATGTGCGGGCCTCAGCGGATGCTGTGTTTGGCCACAAAGTTCTGCAGGCTGCAGTGGTTTGAGTTATGCATTATTGCCTTGTTGGATACCCACCCTTTGTGGACACTGCTTTTGGATGTCCCAAGCGTAATTATTGCTTGAAGCGGGGTGTGTGACATACTTAGAATAATACCATTTTGTGAATACTCACCTGTAAAATGGGTATTATAAGTATGTCACACACCCCGCTTCACCTGCCCTTTTTGGTATCCTGGATCCTTTATATGGTGAAGCTTTGTCTCCAATTTGAGGGTTACTTTTGTTTTTTTTCCTGGTTCCTTTTGTCTTTACTGCTGTTTGAAAACTGGGATATAAGTGGGAGGTCCCAGGTATTTATAGACTGGGAGGGGCTCTTTTTTTCAAGACTTCTCTGCAACATCGCCCTCTTCAGGTCGGTATAACCCAAGCGTAATTATTGTTTGAAGCGGGGTGTGTGACATACTTATAATACCCATTTTACAGGTGAGCATTCACAAAATGGTATTTTTAGTACTTTAAGGAAGCACTATAGCACTTTTTCATGTGATAGTAGAATTATGAATGCACAAAACAGATATGTTTTTTAGTTGTTATGTATTAGTTTGTAGATAGGATTATCAAAACATTTTTTTGGCTTCTCTTTTGCCCGGGGTGGTCTCCTGCTAAGTCGTTATGTGTGTATGTAAATGAGTGTTTTATTTATGATGTAATGAGTGTGGTTTTTAATCAATGCATTTAATGTGGATCATTGTGTTTATTTAAGGGCTTTTGGTGCCATGGGTTCAAGCCAACCCTTTAGCGGCAGCTGGAGCCGCAACTTGTTGTGTTTGTTTGGAATTGATCTGTATAGGGGGCTACCCTCAGCACCTAGCCCTTTTGTATTAATTAACTAGTTGTGGATTGGTGGTGCACTTACCTTTTGGTGTTTCTGTAAATTATTTCCTTTCAGACTAAGGAGGGAAAGAAGCATGCAAAGCCTAAAATCCTAATGGAAATAAAGATATTAAGGAGCCCAAGACCCCTAAGGAAGTTAAGGACAGGCCCCTCCCTAAATCCTGCCAAATTTGCCAGATGCCCCTACCCAATAACTGGAACAATCCGTTATGTACACGTTGTCTCCGGGATGTGGTTACACCTAATCTTAATCCCCTGATTTCAGGTTATTTGAAGTGCCTGAAAGGGGGAATGGATAGCACATTTACTTCACACTAATCCAAATTGGATCAGTTTTTACCTGCCGCCCGGCCTCCCACCCCAGCTTACCCGGAGGACAGTGGGGTTGCCCAGGTCAAGGGTCCCGAAGCAAGTGGGTCCTCCGGGGTGATCCCAAGGTTTCCTGCCAGGACGAGAGCATCGGATGAAGAAAAGTTAACTTCTTCAGACAAATGTATTAATTCCTGCCACACTTAACTAGCTAAGCTAGAGACAGCTGGCAGTTCTAGATTCAAGTTTGCGGTAGAAGACACACCTGATCTCATTCAGGCTATCTATACCACACCAAAAAATTGAAACCCCAGCCTATGTCCCTAAAGGATTCTTTGTATCAGGGCTTTCAAGATGCTAAACCACTTAAGATTTATTCTTACTATACAGTACGTCCTGCTCCAAATCTAATACTTACAGTTGGGATATACTCCACCAGATGGTGCTGGACTGCAGAGACATCGAAAATGGGCTCCTCCCGGCCCCTCAAATACCCAGGGACCTCCCACAAATCCCCAAAATTTCTCTGCAGGCTGGCTGCGAAGGACGAGAAATTGGCTCTCTACTCGCAGGTGAGCAGGGTTATTAACCTGCGGCCCTGTAGGACTATTCCCACCCATTCCACTAGTAATATGCCTCCCAGCCTTGGCTGCGCTGGTCGGGTGAAGGTAGGCAGCACCGCCGTTGGTGCTTAGGAGCGCTGCTCCACCGCAATCCCCCACCAAAGGGTAGGCGGTTCAGACTTATGGTGAGCCTCTATGGGATGCCCCTCCCGCACTATTGCCCCTGCCTATCAGTGGGCCCTATTTAAGTGGCCGCCGTCCTCCCTCATCCTCCTTGTAGTCTTCGGGGGAAAAGAGGGGGGGGGGTGTGTATGTGTATAGATATGTATGTTGTATGTATGACTTGGTTGGCCTATGTGCGACGGACTCCTACCTACCGCGGTCTGTAGGTGCCCTCGCGGGCGGCTTTATCCGCTTCACTTTTGTTACGATGTACTTAAGGTCTTGTCTGCTTATGTCTTTCAGGCGGGACGAACCGTTCTTGGCTTCTCCTGGCCCTGTTTTTAGTATATTACTTGTAGGCCTTGTAAAAATTATACTCCCACGTCCCTAGAGGGTTATTGGGGCATCCAGGGTTGCTATATAGCGTTATTCCCTATCGGCGTATAGCGCCGCTATAATCACCATATGGAGGCATCCCAGGATAATGTTACCGGGGTCCCTTTGGGACAAGACCGGCTGTGTGTAGTGTGTGGGCAGCCTCATGCTGACGCTGGCAAGGCGCGGGTCTGTGTACCCTGTGCTGAGCAGGTGCTTGCATTGCAATCTGGCCTGCCAGTGGCTGCACCTCGTTTCACTTCACCTGCTCCCCCAAGCTTAAATCTCACTCCTGCTGAGTTGCATACTAGTGGGGATTCTCAGCCTAATGTGTCTTCTAGACTGGTTACTGTTGAACAGATTATTGCGAAGTCTTTAGCACGCCCCTGCTAAGAAGCGGCACTTGGCGCCTAATGTTACTGTTTTCCCTATGGGAACTGAGGAGTTTTGGAATCTGTGTGGCTATACCCCGTCTGATGAAGGGGAGCTCTTTTCTGATTCAGGCTCATCTGATGAGAGACCAAGGGGTCATGACAATTCTGGCTCTGACCCCTGGGCCCCGGATGACACTGACAGATTATTGACCCAGATTTTTGAGGTTCTGTCTATCTCTCTCCCTGTTGAGGCCCCCAGGCAAAGAGGGGAGCTTTTCCATACAGCAAGATCACGTTTGGAATTTCCAGAGCAGGCACATTTCCATAACCTTGTGCTCAAGGAATGGGAGCGCCCCAGTAAATTCCCGGGGGTTCCAAAAAGTTGGGATAGGAAGTATCCCTTCCCTGCTGAGGTGGTTAAATGTTGGTCATCCCCCCCCCCCCCCCCCCCCCAGGTGGATGCCCCAATCCTAGGGCTATCTAACACCTCTGTCATGCATTCCCCTGATTCTACTACCCTGCGGGATGCCGAAGACCGGCGTATTGATCAGCTGGCATCCCACGGCGCTGCGCCCGGTCTGTGCCTCTGCCATTACTGCTGTGGCCACTAGAACCCTTATCAGAAATATGCTCGATGGTGCCCCTGATGATTTGCCTTGTGAGATGTTTAATGCACTCTCCAGTTCTGATGTTTTTGTAAATTTTATCCTATCAGCATTGGATAGCACCATCAGAATGTGTGCCAGAACTTCTGCCCTCGTGGTGGCTATACGCCGCTCAGTTTGGCTGCGCCAGTGGGCTGCTGCCAAGAAGGCCCTCACTGCTTTTACCTTTAAAGGACTGCGTCTGTTTGGAGACCGCCTGGACCTTTTTGCTAAGGGAGGCAGGTTACCCCAGCGCAGGCGGCAACCTCGGCCCTTTCGGGGTCAGGGTTCCTTCTCCTCCCCTTACCGCGGTGCAAGACAGGGAAGGGGGGTGTCTTTCCCTGGGGCCCGAGGAGATTTCTGGGGTAGAGGCAGAGGATGTGGACGTCCTTGCTCCTCCTGGGGTCCCAAAGCTAAATCCTCTCCCAAGCCCCCTCAGGCATGATGGGGCACCCTCACCCATCCGGGTGGGGGGACGGCTGCAGCACTTCACTCACGTCTGGAGGCTTCATGTCTCAGACCGGTGGATTCAGGAGGTAGTGTCCTCCGGTTACAAGTTGGAGTTTGCTGCCGATCCCCCAAGATTCATCAGATCCCAAATTCCTCAGGACCCTGTGTCAGCTCAGGAGCTAGTGCAAGCAGTTCAAGGCCTCCTGGAGCTGGGGATCATCTGCCAGGTCCCTTTAAGAGAAAAAGGCAAGGGCTTTTATTCCAACCTATTCACAGTACCCAAAAAGGATGGTTCTGTCAGGCCCATCCTGGACTTAGATTCTCAACAAGTTTGTCAGGGGCAGGCGCTTTCGCATGGAGACTCTGCACTCTGCCATCAGTTCCCTGCGCCAAGGGGATTTCATGACTTCTGTGGACATCAAAGATGCTTACCTTCATATTCTTGTGTTCCCAGGTCATCAAAGGTTCCTCAGGTTCGCTCTGATGGATCAACACTACCAATTTGTGGTCTTGCCCTTCGGCCTCACTTCAGCTCCCAGGGTGTTCACCAAGGTGCTGGCTGGCGTGATGTCTCTGCTCAGATGTCAGGGCGTCCGCGTGCTTCCCTATCTGGACGACATCCTCATCACTTCCCAGTCTCTACATCAGGCAGAGTTGGATACTCAGCTGGTGGTGTCCACTCTGGAGTCATTTGGATGGGTGATCAACCACCCCAAGTCCTCACTGTCCCCTTCCTTGATAACTCCATTCCTAAGAATGAATCTGGATACAGTTCATGCAAGGATCTTCCTTCCTCAGCAGAAGCTGGACAGTCTGATTGCACAGGCCCAGTCCCTCCTAGCTTGTCCCCATCTCTCCATCAGGCAGGGGATGCAGCTGGTGGGCCTGATGGTGCTTCGTAGCGGTCCCTTATGCTCAGTTCCACTCGAGGCCTCTGCAACTTCACCTATTGTCTGTATGGGACAAGGACCCAGCGTCCCTGGACAGGGTCTGTGTGCTCTCCCCCCTGGTCAGGAGGTCCCTCTTGTGGTGGATGGACTCAAGGAACCTGTTGGGGGGCAGATCCTTTCTTGCCCCTTCCTGGGAGACGGTCACCACGGATGCCAGTCTGTTAGGTTGGGGGCGGTTTCTGGAAGTCCCTGCGGTTCCAGGGGAGGTGGGGCCCTCAGGAGGCCCATACACCTATCAATGTCTTGGAGCTGCGAGCGATCAGGTTAGTTCTGGCTCGCTTGACTACTCATCTTCAGGGCCTGCCTGTTCAGGTGCGCTCGGACAACCAGACGGCAGTTGCCTACATCAATCACCAGGGAGGGACCCGAAGCAAGGGGGCCCTCCAGGAAGCGTCTCTGATCCTGACTTGGGTGGAGGCCAATGTCCCCTGCATTTCAGCTGTGTACATCCCGGGGGTGGAAAATCACCTCTCTCTGAGCAGGGGGACCTCTCGCCAGGGAGAATGGTCCCTATGCAGCAGGGTGTTTCAATCTCTGTGTCACCGTTGGGGCCAACCATATGTGGATCTGTTTGCGTCCCACCACAATTTTGTCTCTCTGTCCAGGGATCCCCTGGCCCTGACCTCGGATGCGCTAGCAATGTCATGGAAGGACTTTCAGTTCCTGTATGTCTTCCCCCCCAATTCCCCTGGGCAGGGTTCTCGCGCAAGATTGCTCTGGAAGGGGTGCCAGCAATTTTGGTGGCCAAGAAGAGCGTGGTTCGCAGACGTGGTACAGCCGGCAGTAGATCAATACGCTCTGCCTTTGGTGCCAGATCTGATCACTCAGGGCTCACTACGCCATCCCAATTTACAAACTCTGGCTTTGACGGCTTGGCTGCTGAAACCTCCATCTTGATGGAGAAGGGGCTGTCTTCCTCGGTTGTGGATACTTTGATTAAAGCTAGGAAGAAGTCTTCCTCTTCCATTCATTACAGGGTTTGGCGTGCCTACATTGACTGGTGTGAGTCTAGGTCTCCTTCCCTGTCGTGTGTTCTCTATTCCCAGGATTCTGGAGTTCCTGCAGCATGGATTGGAGATGGGGCTCCAACTCAGTACTCTGAAGGGTCAGGTTTCTGCCCTGGCTATTTTTTTTCCAGAAGTCCTTTGCTCAGCACCCTCTGATCAGGACTTTCTTCCAGGGGGTCACTCATGTGCGTCCCCCACGTAAACCTATGGTGCCTGCTTGGGATTTGAACTTTGTTCTGTCAGCCTTGCAGGGTGCTCCCTTTGAACCTGTGCAGGATGCTGCCTTGGCCATTCTTACGCTCAAGGTTGTGTTTCTGGTGGCTATCACTTCTGTCAGGCGTGTGTCTGAGTTGGCGGCGCTGTCCATTCAGCCCCCTACTATGAGAGGCACCAGGACAAGGTGATGTTTCGTTTCAAACCTGATTTTCTGCCTAAGGTAGTGTCTGCCTTTCATTTGAATCAGGATATTGTTCTTCCTTCTTTGTGCCCTAATCCTAGCAATGCTAAGGAGAGAGTTTTGCACTCTTTGGATGTGGTTAGGTGTCTGAAGTACTATCTGGTGGCTACTGCACCTTTCAGGAAAACTGATGCTCTTTTTGTGGTCCCTTCTGGTCCTAGGAAGGGTTTGGCTCCTGCCAAGTCTACTATCAGCAAGTGGATTCGTCAGGCTGTGATTCAGGCCTACTCTGCTAAGGGGAAGAATCCTCCCTTCCGCCTTACTGCTCATTCCACTCGCGCTATCGGTGCCTCTTGGGCTTTTCAGCACCAGGCACCAGGCTTCTATTGAACAAGTTTGCAAGGCCGCTACTTGGTCTTCTTTTCAAAGTTTTACAAGTTTGATGTTTGGGCCTCAGCTGACTTATGAGTATCCTGCTCCAACCCACCCTTGGTTTGCATTTTCTTGGATCCCCTGTATGGTGATTGTTATCATTGTTATAATTGATAGTTTGGATTGTTTAATTCTCCCTGCTTCTCCTTAACTGCTTTTCAATGCTGGGGATTTGTGGGAGGTCCCTGGGTATTTGAGGGGCCGGGAGGAGCCTGTTTTCAATGTCTTTGCAGTCCAGCGCCATCTGGCGGAGTATATCCCAGCTGTATTAGATTTGGAGCAGGACGTACTGTATACTCATAATACCAATTCTACAGGTGAGTAATCGCAGAATTGTATTTTTTCAGGGGAGTGGAGGAACCCAGAAGCCAGGTTCTTCTTCCTAAAATCATTAAAGCAAAGGTTCCCCTTTGAGGAGGCAGACATAGCGCCTTGAGCTAAGACTTCCAGAGTAGACGCTACTTTAGCCCAGGCTTCTAAAAGGTCTGACCTGTCTTTGGAAGACATGGGGTCTCTAAAGGATCCTATGGATAAACAAAAGCTTACAAAAACTCATAACTAATTCCTTTCTTTTAAAGCATTTGTGGCCTGTGTGGGCCGTGTCTTAGAGATGTGGGTTGACAGTCTCAGGCGTGACCTTATTCTTAAATTTGTAGACCTCACTTCAAGATTAATCTCACTCAGGGGGTAGATAATAAGATACCAAGGTGAGATCCTCAGTGAGAGATTAAAAGGCCTTAACTCAGTAAGGCTTGGCAGACCTCTAGGGGCAGGGGAATAGGGACTACTTCATATGTAAATCCTCTCAAGTGCCCCAGGACTATTTTCTGTTGACCCATCCATTACTAAACAAGGCAGTGTTAGAACCAGATCCCGGTCTTCAAAGGAGGGAGGGGGTGTACTCTCAAGTTTTCCTGGTCCTCTCTCTGAGGCAGATTTTGGCCATACTCTGTTTCATGGCCTCCTCCATACCAGCAGTTCCCTAAGCCCAGCTCAATTCTTGCCCTTTGCAGGTCTTCTTTCTGGACGCAGGGGACAAAAATCAAGCCCCCCAGGTTCGGTTAGTCTCCTTACCAAGTCAGGTCCAGAAAATTCTTGTATGGTGGAGCTTGTCAGAGAATGTAGCAGATGGGAAGCCTTGGCACCAGATAGAACCCCTAGACACAAGTTCCTTTAACTGGGGAGCTTGTTTCCAGGGGGAATGCTTTCAGGGTGTGTGAACAAGATCCATATCCCAAAAGTCCTCCAACTTCAGGGAACTCTTAGCCGTAAAAGAAGCCCTGAGGGAACTAGAGTCTGATGTCTCAGACAACGTCACGGTAGTTACCTTTCTAAACCACGAGGGAGGAACAAGATCTTGGAAACATTCCAGATTGACCAGATCCCTGTTGGAGAGCCTCAAGGGAAATGTCAGGTCCATCCAAGCGATCCACATAAAAGAGGACTTAAATGTAGTCAGAGGCAGACTTCTTGAGAAGAGTAAGAATAAACCAGGGAAAATGGGTACTACATCAGCAGTTGTTTGCCCAGACAGTGACTCAATGGGGTCAGCCGGCTATAGATTTGTTTGCCAACAACCCAGAATTCCCAGTAGTATTTCTCCCTCAGGAGGGATCTGGTGGTTTGGGGTCTGGATGCATTCAGCAATCAGTTGGGAGGATTCAGCCTTTGATGTATCTCCCCCCCATGAGGCTGTTACCTTTTAGTCCTAAGGAAGATCAAATGATAGCAAGCCAGGGTTCTCCTGATTGCACCACATTGGCCCAGGAGACCATGGTTTTCCCTTCTGTCCCGAGTTAGGCCTAGCCTTAAGCACTTTTAATATTCAGACTTCTTCCTTTTCAGTCTTTCTGGAGGAATGTCTCGTTCTGGAGACAATCCATTGGTGGATGAATTTTTCATAGCCATTTCAAGGAAACAACCCTTTAAGGCCAAAATGTTTCCCAGCTGGGATTTGTCATTAGTTCTTCAAGGACTAACGTTGCCCCCTTTTGAACCCATTAAGGATGCAACATTAAAATATGCCATCCTTCAAGATTACTTTCATCCTAGCAGTTACAACAGCCAGTAAGGTTAGTGACCTGACATTTACCAGACTTCTTTTAAGACCAGATTCCTTTTATTTACCTAAAATGACCTAAAAATTTCATAGGTCACAGGTGGTTGTGTTGCCAGCAGTAAAACTAGCTCAGATCAGGGGGACAGTTCCCTAGAGCTCCTAGATGCCTAAAAACTGTCTCTCCTGTATTTACAGATTACAGCAGAATGGAGAAAGTTGGATCATTTATTGGTCTCCAATAGATGAGCAAGGGGTTGCAGGCGTCCAGAGCATTCATAGCAAGATCAGAGATGCTATAGCTCTGGCCTATCAAGCAATAGGTGCCCCGTCCCCTTTGGAATTTGAGTCGCCACCACCTGGTCTTCACCATACACCTTACTGAGGCACTATAAGGTGGACTTGTGGAATAATGACCAGCAGAATTTCAGAAAAAAAACGGTTCTTCAGGCAGTCTGCCCACCCTCAGGTAGGATGCTGTGTTTTTGTTTGCCTTCTTTGGCTAAGCTGCCCTGGAGGACGCCTGGGGAAAATCCTCAGTCTTACCGGTAAAAGTATTTCCAATAGTCCTCCAGGACAACTTCCTACACCCCACCCCATTTTTTCATGTTTATTCTGGGCTTGGTTGCACAGATGTTACTTCTTGCCTGTCTTTTTCCCCTTTGGGTTTTGGATTATCCCTGTATGATTGCCTAAAAACACTGAGGGCTGAGGGAAGGATGGGGCTTTAATACACTTTCAGTTTGTGTTTCCTGTTTAGTGAGAGGAAGTGAATGGCTAAGCCATCCAGGAGGACTATTGGAAATATTGTTACCGGTAAGATTGAGAAGACATTGCTGTGTTTTACGGTGGGCCGTGAGCAAGAAAGGATGTTTACAGTGAATGCTCAAATGATTGTTGCAATTGCATCATTAAAGTGAATAATCTAAAACTCACATTCCTCCCATCCCTCCTTTCCAGTGAAACCAAATGAACTACATAAAACAGAAAAAAAACGTACCTGGTCCAGGAAACCTTGCAGAAGTGGGGCACGTCTCATTGGCTTTTCTGTTGGGCTGCTGATGCTGGGGGTTATGGCTTGAAATCCATCTATTAAAAGCAATAGTGTCATTAATTTCAGGGAATAATGAGTGACCATTTGATTAGGTTATGAGTCTGTTATCTCATCCAACTTTCAGCATGGGACTGGGTAAAAAGTATGCCAGGTAGATTTTTTTTTATTTTTGAGGCTTTGTTTTATTTGCAAGCATGCTTATTTCTAATAGTTATATTTCAAAATGACATACGGTACATTTTGATCACTTTTCACATTTCTATTTCCCTTTGTAGATATGGCAGTGTGGAGGTACACTTGAAATAGTCACCTGTTCTCATGTTGGTCATGTTTTCCGGAAAGCAACTCCATACACTTTTCCTGGAGGGACTGGGCAAATCATCAACAAAAACAACAGACGTCTTGCAGAAGTTTGGATGGATGAATTTAAGAACTTTTTCTATATAATTTCTCCTGGTGAGTATTTTATTTACTATTATTAACTTATTTTATTACTGATTCTTAACTACAATTTATTATTTTATATCTAGTACAGTTACGTTATATGTAGATGTGTGTACATAGCGTTTTGGACCATGAGAGCTGAAGTAGTCCTGAAGTAATACATTTAATCCTAAAGAGAACTAATAATTATTTCTTAATATCCATATGGAAGACGAAGACCTTTCTTCTTTACTGATGAGTAACGTTCACACCCACCAAGAGAATAGACACACATAAAGCAGTTCAAAACCCTTGCTGGTTGGCCCTGGAATCTAAAAGACTCCAGGGCTGGCCGCTAGCCTGCCCCCAGGGTCATCTTTAGTGGGATGTCCCGCTGTGTGAAATATCCAGGTTGCCAATAAACTCACCATTACCAGTGGCTCCCGAAACACTGTTATTGCCCTCAACCGCATCTCTGCAGCTGCGCGTGCTCCCGCCGCCAGCCATTCAGATAGGCTGGACGCAGGAGCGCAAGCACTTGAGAAGACAGCTGGGGGTGCAGCATGCTGGCTGCCGAATGTCTTCTGGCAATCTTGAGATCAGCCTGGCTGTAGCAAAATTCCGGCAGCATCGCCAGAGGTGGGCATGGAGGGTTGGGGGGGGGGGGCTGGGCGAGAAGAAAAAAGTGTTATTCTAAGTATGTCACACACCCCGCTTCAATGGTCCATTATGGATTCCTCTCTTTATAGTGTGTGTGTGCTTTGACTGTGTGTGTGTTTTCCACTGTTTGCCTGGCGCCGGCCTCCGGCGTGCTGCATGGCGGCGGTGAAGCGCCCATGAGGGATTCGTCTCCTCTGGGCGGGGCCGGGCGCTTGCGCGCCTACGGCCGCCCCCGTGCTATGGGCGTGTTTTCTCATGTCCCGGCTTCTGGCCGGGAGAGACGGGGGAGGCGCGAACCGCGTCCTCCACTTGCGGTACCGTAGGTCGGGTGAGTGGCCTGATGGCCATCTGTTTCATCCGTTATTCACTAGTTATGCATCCTAGCATGGTCTGAGCGTGTGTTTGTGTTTCTTTGTGTTCCAGGTGGACCATTGCTCATATTAAAGGGGGGTTCTCCCGGTCCAGGGTCCCTGGTTAAAATTTAGCTGACTTAAAATCCTCCCACTCGGGACTTAAAGGGGCATCCCGGGTTGCATTATTGCGTAATTCCCTCGGAGCATTGTACACATATATTTATATAAATATATTATTAAAAAATCACCATATGTTGACTTCCCCGGATACTAGACTTGTGCCCCCCTCGGGGCAATCCAGGCTGTGTTTGGGGTGTGGGGTATCCCTTTTGGGGGATGATGTATTTCTATGTGTACCCTGTGCGCAGCGGTCTATTACACGGCAGAACGGGTCTCAGGCGTCTGGTTCTGCTCCGCCAGTCTCCTCCCCGTCTCCCCCTCGCTTGACACGTGCTTGTGATGTGGTCATTAGCGGGGAGTCGCAATCTGAGGTGTGTGCCAGATTGGCCAATCTTGAAAAACTGTTTTCCAGTGCCGTCGCAAAAAAGGCCACAGCAAAGAGAAAACATTTGTATACGGCTGCGCAGGCCTTTGATAGGGAGGATTTTGACTCCCTAGATTGGTATGATTGTTCCCCACGTGAGGAAGGGGAGCTGTATGAGGAGTCTGATGACTCAGGCGATCAGCAGTTTGTGGGCGCTGATACCGAGCAGGGCCAGGGGGATTCCTCAGATACCCCTAGGGTCCTGGCTCATATGTTTGAGGTCCTGGCTATTCCTCCCCCCGAGGCGGCTCCTCTGCTGAAGGGGGAGTCTTTGAACTGACCAAGCCGCGCTTGGAATTTCCTTATCAAAAGCATTTTGATGGTATCATTCACAAGGAATGGGAGAGGCCGAGGCGGCTTCCGGGTGTCCCACCGGGTTGGGACAAGAAATATCCCTTTCCGGCGGACGCAGTGAAGCACTGGTCGTCTCCCCCCGAGGTGGATGCTCCTGTTTTGGGGTTGTCCAGTTCATCAGTCCTTCATTCTCCGGAGTGCACTACCCTCAAGGATGGTGAGGATAAACGCATTGACCAGATGGCTTGTCATGGTTTTGCCAGTGTTGGATCGGCCTTGCGGCCGGTTTGTGCTTCTGCGCTTGTATTGGTAGCTGCCAGGTCGGTTGTTAGAGGATTGTTGACCTCTTCCGGGCTTGACCCGGCTAGTGGGGAATTTGCCGACCTTAAGCGCTGTGAGTTATTTTTGTCCTTCGTGCTGTCCGCCCTGGATGACACATTGGTGATGTGTAGCAGACCTGCGGCCCTGCTTGTGGCTTTACGCCGGTCGGTTTGGTTACGCCAGTGGGCAGCTGATTTTGTGTCCAAAAAGTCGCTCACGGCCCTTCGCTTTGTGGGATTGCGGCTCTTTGGAGAAAAATTGGATTCGGTGGCAAAGGGAGGTAAGTTACCTCAGCGTAAGAAGCAGTGTCGCCCTTTTCGGGGGGCGGCTTCCTTCTCTCAGTCCTTTCGTGGGGCTAGAGTTGGCAGGGGTCCGGCCTTCCCTTCGTCCAGAGGTGATTCCTGGCCTAGGGGCAGGGGTCTGCCCGTCCAGGACACAGTTCGGGCTCCAAGCCTAGAGCCTCTGCCAAGCCGGCTCAGCAATGAGGAGGTGCCCTCACCCTTGCGGGTGGGGGGACGGTTGCAACTCTTCTCCCAGGTCTGGGTCCAAGAGGTCTCGGACAGGTGGATTCAGGAAGTGGTGTCTTCCGGTTACAAGCTGGAGTTCGAGTTCCGGCCCCCTCCCAGATTCAGATCCTCTGGCCGCCCAGGGGCTTCGGGCGGCAGTAGCAAGTCTCGTGGACATGGCTGTCATCTGTCCGGTGCCCCTTTCAGACCGGGGCCTGGGCTTCTATTCCAATTTGTTCACGGTGCCCAAGAAGGACTGTTCAGTTCGTCCCATTCTGGATCTGAAGTTGCTCAACAGGTTCGTCCGTCCCCGGAAGTTCCGTATGGAAACTCTGCGCTCAGCCATCCATTCACTTCGTCAGGGGGACTTCATGACGTCCATAGACATCAAGGATGCTTACCTGCATATTCCAATATTTCCGGCACACCAGAGATTCCTCAGGTTTGTCGTGGACAATCGACATTTTCAGTTTGTGGCTCTTCCGTTTGGCCTTACCTCGGCTCCAAGGGTTTTTACCAAGGTGTTGGCAGGAGTGATGGCCATCCTCAGAGCCAGGGGTATCCACATCGTGCCCTATCTGGATGATCTTCTCATCATGGCGTCTTCTCTCAGTCAGGCGCAGCTGGATACCAGGACAGTGGTGTCCACTCTGGAGAGTTTCGGTTGGGTGATCAACTATCCCAAGTCCTGTCTCATTCCCTCCAGGGTGGTGGAGTTCCTGGGAATGTCTCTGGATACTTCTCAGACCAGGGTGTTTCTCCCCCAAGCCAAGGTTCTTCTGATTCAGGAATTGACTCAGCGTCTTCTATCCATTCCCCGCCCGTCCATCCGGCTAGGGATGCGACTCGTGGGATCGATGGTGGCGTCGTTCGAGGCGGTTCCCTTTGCCCAGTTTCACACAAGGACGCTCCAGCTACATCTCTTGGCGGCCTGGGACGGGTCCCCACTGTCATTGGATCAGTCCTTTCTGATGTCCCCCCGGGTGCGGCGTTCCCTTCGGTGGTGGCTAAAACCAAGCAATCTGACGAAGGGCAGATCCTTTCTGACCCCTCGTTGGGAGACAGTCACCACGCATGCCAGCCTGTCAGGTTGGGGGGATTTTGGAAGGATCTTCAGTTTCAGGGACTGTGGGGACCTCTGGAGGCTCACGATCCCATCAATGTTCTGGAGCTGAGAGCCATCAGGCTGGTTCTGGCTCACTTGACTCATCAGTTGCAGGGCCTACCGGTTCAAGTTAGGTCGAACAATCGGACAGCGGTCGCCTACATCAATCACCAGGGAGGGACTCTCAGCAGGCGTGCCCTCAGGGAAGTGTCCTTGCTTGGGCCGAGAGCAATGTCCCATGCATCTCGGCGGTGTACATTCCGGGAGTGGAGAACACGGAGGCGGACTCCCTGAGCAGGGGGTCATCTCGCCGGGGGGGAATGGTCACTCAGCCTCAAGGTGTTTCGGTCGCTTTGCCACCGGTGGGGGGCTCCGGAGGGGGATCTCTTTGCATCTCGACACAATCACAAGCTTCCGGCATTTGTGTCTCTCTCGCGGGATCCACTGGCTCTGGCAGCGGATGCCATGACTCTGAACTGGAGGGATCTGGGGTTTCTGTACCTGTTCCCTCCGTTTCCCATGGTGGGCAGAGTGGTGCGCATGCTGGCCCAAGAGGGCGCGTCAGCAATCCTGGTGGCTCCAAGGTGGTCAAGAAAGGTTTGGTTTCGCAGACGTGGTAAGGTTGGCGGAGGATCAGTTAGACCTGCCCCTTCTGCCGGATCTGCTCACTTAAGGGCCACTGCTCTACCCCAATTTACCAACGCTGGCTTTGACGGCGTGGTTGCTGAAACCTCCATCTTGAGGGAGGAAGGTCTTTCTGATGCTGTCATTCATACTCTGGTTAGGGCTAGGAAGCAGTCTTCCTCTGCCATCTATTATAGGACTTGGAGGTCTTATATTGATTGGTGTGAGGCCAGGGCCTTGCCTTGCAGGGCTTTTTCTATCCCTAGGGTCTTGGAATTTCTGCAACATGGTCTGGACCAAGGTTTGTAGCTTAGTACGCTGAAGGGGCAGGTTTCTGCCCTGGCGGTTTTCTTTCAAAAGTCTTTTGCTCTTCATCCTCTGGTTAAGACCTTTTTCCATGGGGTTACGCTTGTGCGGCCTCCTAGGAAGCCTTTGCTCCCAGTTTGGAATTTGAATTTGGTTTTGTTTGCCTTGCAGGGTCCTCCTTTTGAACCTTTGCAGGATATTGCACTTTCTACGCTTACTCAGAAGGTTGTTTTTCTGGTTGCCATCACTTCTGTTCGGTGTGTTTCGGAGTTGGCAGCTGTCTATTAAGGCTCCATACTTTGAGAGGCATCAGGACAAGGTTGTTTTCCGCTTCAAGACAGATTTCCTTCCTAAGGTGGTTTCTGCTTTTCATTTGAATCAGGATATTGTTCTTCCCTCCTTGTGTCCTAGGCCCAGCAATGACAAGGAGAGGGTTTTGCATTCTTTGGATGTGGTTCGCTGTGTGAAGTACTATTTGGTGGCTACTTCTCCTTTTCGTAGGACTGACGCCCTTTTTGTGGTGCCCTCTGGGCCTAGGAAGGGTTTGGTTCCTGCCAAGTCTTCCATTAGTAAATAGATTCGCCAGGCCATTGTTGGGGCCTATTCTGCCAAGGGGAAGGTTCCCCCTTTTCGTGTTACTGCTCATTCTACTCGTGCTGTTGGGGCGTCCTGGGCCTTCCAGCACCAGGCTTCTGTTGAGCAGGTTTGTAAGGCTGCTACTTGGTCTTCGGTTCACACTTTTTCCAAGTTTTACAAGGTTGATGTTCGGGCCTCAGCGGATGCTGTTTTTGGCCGCAAAGTTCTGCAGGCTGCAGTGGTTTAAGTTTGTGCCTTGTTGCCTTGTTTTTTGGATCCCCGCCCTTTATGGACACTGCTATTGGATGTCCCACATGTAATGAATGTCTTGAAGCGGGGTGTGTGACATACTTAGAATAATACCATTTTGTGAATACTCACCTGTAAAATGGGTATTATAAGTAAGTCACACACCCGCTTCACCCTGCCCTTTTGTATTCTGGATCCTTTATATGGTGAACCTTTGTTAGTTGTAATTGGCTTTCCTGGTCCCTTGATCTTACTGCTATCCTTATACTGGGTAATGAGTGGGAGGTCCCAGGTATTTATGGGCCGGGAGGGTCTTACATTTTTTTTTTATATCATCTCTGCAAGATCGCCATCTACATGTCAGTATACCCACATGTAATGAATGTCTTGAAGCGGGGTGTGTGACATACTTATAATACCCATTTTACAGGTGAGTATTCACAAAATGGTATTTTTGTTTCACTTTAATAAAGTCGTTTAGCCTCCATCTAGGAAGCTTCATTTTTCTTCATAGTGCTGCCAAGAGCTCTATGGCAATAAAAAAAAAAAATCATTTTTATAAGATTATTGAGCTCATGCCCTTGTGACATTCCTCAAGCCATTATTTCAGAGAAATGCTGCAAATAGTTTTGACAGTATTATAGATGTGGTCGGTGGACAAATTTGGTCCGACACACGAGTCTAAAATATTGGACGAGAGCCCGTGCATATGCTGTGGGACCAGTGGAAAGGAGAAGAGTTTCCACACGGCAGGACATCCCAGATCAATATGCCTCAGGAAAATGGACCAAAACATGGGATGGGATTTGTTCTACTTTAATGTCCTTGGCCAGACATAAAAATAAAAAGGCTATACATGCCTTTTATCCCCAGCAATCTCTTCTAGTCCAACGCTAAAACACTTATCAGATTGACTTATCTAAGTCCCTACCACCTGGCCTGATCATTCTCCGCTTCTGTAGTATTGCCAACAGTTCACCCCGCACCTTCCGTCAATGGAACTATGGCACGTCAGGTCTTGACACACTCGCTCCATTACAGTGAACAGAGGGAGTGTGTCATATTTTTTGTGACAGATGGCACTAATCCGCCTATCATGACTACTACTGAAGCAGAGGACAATCAGGCCGGGCAATGCAGGATTGTTCGATCTGGACTATTGCCTTTATGCTCATGCCTGGCAAATGTTTACAAAATTGTCTATTTATTTTGTTTTGTGTCAGTGGGGATGTAAAGATTTCAGGGTATTTTCATTTATTTGTTTTTATTAGGGACATACATATTGCATATGTTGTTATCCTAGAGCAACACTCCTCCCAGTAAGACAACATAACCATCTCCCCCTACATAGCCAGGTATAGTGACAAATATCCTGATTAAGCTCCTAAGTTTCCTGAAAAAAAGGCTGTGACGCTTTCATTGCATTGACTGAATGATAGTCTCTGTATCATAGTGATACACCCAGCTTTCATCCTGTGTAATCAGTTTATTGAAAATTCCTCTGGGTTTATATAGCACCCCATCTCAAGGGCTTGGGAGCATTTGACTCATATCTGCTTCTGGAAAAGTGTGAGTAGCCTGAGAACCCAGTTGGCAGATACCTTACACATATAAAGATTCCTGGCTGGGACATGAAAGAAGTGGTCTTGAGCAAGGTCCCCTCCAACTGCTCCCTGATTAGTGCAGTCCACCGCTCCAGGCATGTGTAAACTCATTGCTTCTGTTCGTCTCACTGCATGGATGGATTAAATGCTGAGAAATAATCCCTATATTCCAAGTGTGACATACACTCCGCTTCAATACTTCTTGACAGTTGGTTATTCTCCAGTAGAGGGCGAACTTCTGCAGAGATGAATGCAAAAAAAGAAGCCCCTCCCGGTCCATAACTACCTGGGACCTCCCACCAATTCCCCAGTTTTTTTCTCTGCAGGAAGCGAGCAAGACAGAAGATGAAGACTTCTCTTACTTGCAGGTAAGCTGGGCTCGCGCCCGGCCATTTTTGTCCCTATTGCTGCCAGGACCCTCCTAAATTGTCTCTGTATTGAGCCTCCCAGCTTAGACTGCGGGTCCTCGTAAAGGTAGGAGCACCCTATGGGTGCAGCAGGAGCACCGCTCCACCGTGAGACCTCACTATGGGGTAGGCGGTTATCCAGGTTTTGGTGATCCTGGTGTGGGATGCCCCGTCCCACTGGGCTTAGGGACGGATTCTGGCAGGGTTCCCCCCCTTCTGGGTCCCTTACTCTCCTCCGGGGGAAGGGGGGGCTGGCTGTCTGGCCTTTATGCTGGTTATGTGTGTGTGATTTTACTCATCGTGTGTGTGTGTGATTAACGCTTGGCCCGCACGCACGCTCTCGTGCGGCGGCTGGCCGGTTCTCTCATGGTCGGCTCCGCGGCCATATTGGCCGGGGAGCGCGACCCTCTTGCTTCTCTCAGTGAAGAGGGCGGGGCCTGGCGCTCTCCCGCGTCTGAAGACCGCGCCGGTCTCTGCCCGCCCCCCTTGGCCTCGTCGGCCGGCTTCCAGCCCTATCGGCTGGAAGCGCGGCTTGGTATATATATATATATATATATATATATATATATATGTATATGTATGTATGTATATGTATATATATGTATGTATATGTATATATATGTATGTATATGTATATATATGTATGTATATGTATGTATATGTATGTATATGTATGTATATGTATGTATATGTATGTATATGTATGTATATGTATGTATATATATATGTATATATATATATATATATGTATATATATATATATATATGTATATATATATATATATATATGTAATGTATGTGTGTTTATATATATATATATATATATATATATATATATGTGTGTCTATACATAGTATATGCCTTTTATTTGCACTGTATGGCTGCTCGTTGGTATTTATATAATATGTATGTATATATATTTGTCTGCGGGGGTTTCCCTTGACACCCCCTCCATTCTGGCTCAAATGTTTGAAATTTTGAATTTAGATCCGCCTGAGGCCGTCACCCTGCCAAAGGGTCAGTTGTTTAATGTGCCTCAGCCGCGTTTGGTTTTTCCCAGACAACACCACTTTGAGAGGGTTGTGCTTAAGGAATGGGAACATCCCACGCGGTTAACTGGAATTCCTTCCAGTTGGGAGAAACGTTATCCTTTTCCGCCAGAATTGGTGAAGCTTTGGTCGGTTCCTCCTGACGTCGATACCCCGGTACTAGGGCTTTCTAGCACGGCTATGGTGCAGTCTTCTGAAACCACTGCCCTTAAGGATGGTGAGGATCGTCGGATTGACCAGTATGCTCGCCATGGCTTTATTTATGCCGGGTCAACGATGCACCCGGTGTGTGCTTCGGCGCTTCTTCTATTGGCGGTTAGATCTGTTATTCAGGATCTGTGTGTGGATCTTGATCCCACTTGTAAGGAGTTTACTGCTCTCAGGCAGTGGAGTCTTTTGTTTCCTATGTTCTGTCCGCTCAGGACGATGCGCTGGCTATGAGTAGCAGGACAGCGGCAATGCTGGTGGCTGTTCGTCGGGCAGTATGGCTGCGCCAGTGGTCGGCGGACGTAGCTTCTAAAAAGGTGCTCACAGCTCTCCCCTTTTTGGGATTGCGACTGTTTGGTGATAAAATTGATTCAGTTGCAAAAGGTGGTAAAATACCACAATGTAAGAGGCCTCGTCGTCCCTTTCGGGGGGCAAGTTCTGGTAGGCCTTCCTTTCGGGGATTCAGAGCGGGTAGGGGGGCTTCCTTTCCCGCTACCAGAGGTGCAGGTTGGACTCGGGGGAAGGGCCGTGGCCGTCCCACTCAGTCCTGGGGCACCAAGCCCAAGCCTGCCGGTAAGCCCGCTCAGCAATGAGGGGCTGCCCTCACCCGTGCGGGTGGGGGGATGATTGCGACACTTCTCCCAGGTTTGGGACCAGGAGATTCCGGACAGATGGATCCGGGAGGTAGTGTCGTCCGGTTACAAGCTGGAATTCGAGTCTCGCCCTCCTTCACGGTTCTTTCGGTCTCGGGTGCCCACCGATCCTTTGGCCGCACATGGGCTCCTGGCGTCGGTAAAGAATCTGTTAGAAATGGCGGTCATCCGGCCGGTACCGCGCTTAGAGATGGGCCTCGGTTTCTACTCCAATCTTTTCGCAGTCCCCAAAAAGGACGGGTCGGTTCGTCCCGTCCTGGACCTGAAATTACTCAACAAGTTCATACGTTTTCGGAAGTTTTGCATGGAAACTTTGCGTACGGCTGTCGATTCCCTTCGGCAGGGGGACTTCATGACGTCCATAGACATCAAGGATGCTTATCTTCATGTTCCCATCTGCCACGCTCATCAACGTTTTCTTCGATTCGTGATGAAAGATCAGCATTTTCAATTTGTGGCACTTCCGTTTGGCCTTACCTCGGCTCCAAGAGTGTTTACCAAGGTGCTGGCAGGGGTGATGGCCATTTTCAGATCTCGGGGCATTCGGGTCGTACCTTATTTGGACGACCTTCTCATCATGGCTCCGTCGCTCAATCAATCGGAGATAGACACCAGGATGGTGGTCTCCACGCTGGAAAGCTTTGGTTGGGTGATCAACTTCCCCAAGTCCTCCCTCGCTCCGGCCAGGGTGGTGTCCTTTCTGGGGATGCAGTTGGACTCTCATCAACACAGAGTGTTTCTCCCCCAGTCCAAAATTCATCTGATTCAGGAGTTGGCTCGGGTCCTTCTTTCCAATCCTCGGCCGTCCATCCGTCTGGGGATGAGGCTGGTAGGGTTGATGGTCGTCTCTTTCGAGGCAGACCCTTTTGCTCAATTTCACACGAGGACGCTTCAGCTTTATCTGTTGGCGTCCTGGGACCGGCAGCCTCGGTCGCTGGACCAGCCCTTCCAGTTGTCCTTCCGGGTCCGGCAGTCCCTCCAGTGGTGGTTGGTCTTGGCCAATCTCGTGAGGGGCAGGTCCTTCCTGACCCCTCTTTGGGAAATTGTCACCACGGATGCCAGTCTTTCGGGATGGGGCAGATTCTGGAAGGAGCTTCAGTTCCAGGGGCAGTGGGGACCTCAAGAGGCCCACTTACCCATCAATGTTCTGGAACTGAGAGCCATCCGTCGGGTGCTTGCTCTCCTGACTCATCACGTTCTGGGCCTTCCGGTCCAGGTGCGTTCAGACAATCGAACTGCGGTTGCTTACATCAATCATCAGGGAAGGACTTGCAGTCTGAGTGCTCTCAGAGAGGTGTCCCTGATCCTGACCTGGGCAGAGGCCCATGTTCCTTGTCTATCGGCGGTATACATTCCAGAAGTTGAGAACCAGGAAGCGGACCGGTTGAGCAGGGGTTCTCCCCGTCTGGGAGAATGGGCTCTCCATCCTCAGGTTTTTCGCTCACTGTGCCTCCGATGGGGGACACCGGAGGTGGACCTGTTTGCCTCTCGTCACAATCACAGGCTCCCGAACTTCGTGTCGCTCTCCCGGGATCCTCTGGCTCTGGCAGTGGACGCCATGTCCCTGAGCTGGGGGGATCTGGGATTTCTATACTGTTTCCTCCGATACCCATGCTGGGCAGGGTGGTTCGGAAGTTGGCTCTGGAAAGGGTGTCCGCCGTTCTCGTGGCCCCAAGGTGGCCAAGGCGAGTGTGGTTCGCAGACATCTTTCGGCTGGCAGTGGACCAGTTCGTTCTGCCTCTTCGGCCCGATCTGCTCACTCAGGGTCGGTTGTGTTACCCCAATTTACCAGCGCTGGGTTTGACGGCCTGGCTGCTGAAACCTCCATCTTGAAGGAAGAGGGTCTTTCTGATCAGTGCCCGGAAGAGGTCTTCTTCTATCATCTACTATAGGACTTGGAAGGCCTATATCGCTTGGTGGGAGATTAGATCCTTTCCTTGTAGGGTCTTCTCGGTCTCCAGGATTCTGGAGTTTTTACAATCTGGGCTGGACTCTGGTCTCCAGCTAAGTACGTTGAAAGGGCAAGTTTCTGCCTTATCTATCTTTTTTCAGAAGCGTTTTGCGCTTCATCCTTTAGTTAAAACTTTTTTCCAGGGGGTTACGCATGTGCAGCCTCCCAGGAAACCATTACTCCCTGTTTGGGATTTGAATTTGGTTCTTTCTGCTCTGCAGGCTCCTCCTTTTGAGCCTCTGCAAGATATTGCTTTGTCTACCCTGACTCAGAAGATTGTCTTCTTGGTAGCTATCACTTCGGTCCGGCGTGTCTCGGAGTTGGCGGCCTTGTCTATCCAGGCGCCCTACTTTGAGAGGCATCAGGATAAGGTGGTCTTTCGGTTCAAGCCAGACTTTCTTCCTAAGGTTGTTTCTGCTTTTCATTTGAATCAGGATATTGTTCTTCCCTCCTTGTGTCCTAATCCTAAGAATGACAAAGAGAGGGTTTTGCATTGTTTGGATGTAGTACGCTGTGTTTACTACTTGATTATCACGTCTCCTTTTTTCTAAGACGGATGCCTTTTTTGTTGTGCCCTGTGGGCCTAAGAAGGGTTTGGCACCAGCCAAATCTGCCATTAGCAAATGGATACGTCAGGCCATTATTGCGGCCTATGCTGCTAAGGGGAAAGTTCCCCCTTTTCGTATCACTGCTCATTCTACTCGCGCCGTTGGAGCGTCTTGGGCTTTTCAGCACCAAGCTTCTGTTGAACAAGTTTGTAAGGCCGCCACTTGGTCTTCTGTTCATACTTTTTCTAAGTTTTACAAAGTTGATGTGCGAGCCTCAGCGGATGCTGTTTTTGGCCGCAAAGTTCTGCAGACTGCAGTCATTTAAGTTATGCTTCATTTTTGCCTTCGGATACCCATCCCTTGTGGACACTGCTTTTGGATGTCCCAATCGTGAAGATTAAAGGGGAAGCGGGGTGTGTGGCACACTGAGAATAATACCATTTTGTGAGTACTCACCTGAAAAATGGATATTGTCCGCGTGCCACACACCCCGCTTCACCCCGCCCTTTTCGGTATCCCGGATCCTTTATATGGTGAAGCTTTTCTTTATTTTGAGGTTACCTTTAGATTTCTGGTACCTTGTCTTTCTGCTTTTTAAATCACTGGTGTTAAGTGGGAGGTACCAGGTATATATAGGCCGGAAGGGGGCTCGTACAAGACTTCCTCTCTGCAACTGCGTCACCTGGCGGTGAGTAACCCAATCGTAAAGATTAAAGGGGAAGCGGGGTGTGTGGCACACTGACAATATCTATTTTTCAGGTGAGTACTCACAAAATGGTATATTCTTGGTGTGCCACACACCCCGCTTCACTTCTTAAATATTCATCCATTAATGGGTTAATCCACCGCCAGGTGACGTAGTGCAGAGAGGAAGTCTTGTAACGAGCCCCCTTCCGGCCTATATATACCTGGTACCTCCCTTCAATCACCAGTATTTTTTCTCTCTGCTTGCTGACAAGTCAGAAGATGAAAGTCTCCTGCTTACTGGTAGGCCGGGGTATTCTTACCCCGCCACCCCCCTTTTGGTCTATTTCTGCCCGGTTTGAGTTTGTATACCTTTATGGTGGAATGGAAGCCTCCCAGTCTAGGCTGCTCACCGGGCAAATGGTAGATGGCACTTTAAGTGCCTAGGAGCTTATCTCCTACCGCTCGACCTCATGCGTGGGGCAATGCGGCTATCCGGCATGGTGATCCGGAAATGGGATGCCCCTGTCCCGAGGGTCCCCGTAGCCCCTTTCCCTCCCGTTACGGTCCCTTCTCCCTTCACTATTGGGGGGGGGGGGGTGTGAGGGTGTGCTTTAAGTATGTGTGTTTCACTTGTATCACTTCATTTCAACATGTGTATGTGTTCATGATTATGCATTCACTGTATTTAGCATGTGTATACTTTTGGTTTTGGTCTGCTTTAAGGGCAGGCTGCGCTGGGTAGGGGCTGGCCACTTTTCTTTACAGACTGTTGCTTTATGGCCCCCTACCCCCTCCCCTCTCCCCTTTTTCCCCGCCTGGCATTTTATGTTTTCCTTAGGCTGAGCCATGCGGTCTTTATCCTCCCCCCTCCGCCGCCTGGGCGCACGTGTAGTGGCCCAGCTGAGAGTGATTTCCAGCTGATCGGCGTAGGGGGGGTGGGTCCCGCTGACGCGGTGTCGGGGGCGCGGCGCCGACGTCATGCGGCGTTTTGCGGCGGGCCCAGCGTTTACTTCCTTTTAAAAGCAGGAAGTCGCGTGGGCGCGCGGCCGCACTCAGTCTTCCGTGCTGGCTGCAGTCTTGCTCCGGCTGCTGCCTTCTTTGACTAGGTAAGCGGCCCCACCCGTTGGGGCCGTTAAGTGGGGAATGCATTTACTTGCAGTGATATAGTGGGGAGTCGCTTTGTATTAAGAGGCCGTGATTTGGCTCTTATTTAAAGTGGACCAACACCGAGAGGTGATCGGCCCGGAAATCTATAAGATTCCCGGGCCGATCACCTCCCACCCCGCGGGACATCCGAGATCGGGATGTCCCGCGGGGTGAACCCCCCCCCCCAGACACCCCAAATCGCTTACCTGATCTTCGGCGCCGGCCGCCGCCGCCTCCCTCGCGCCCCTGTAGGCGTGCTCGCGCCCGCGCGCCGAAAGTGACGCGAGGGAGGCGGCGGCAGCCGCTTGGACGTTCCTGATCCCCGCCTGGACGTTGGCGGGGATTGGACCGTCCAGTCACGTGGGAGCGGGGACAGGTAAGATTTTGGGGCTTTCTGGGGGGTTTCACACAGCGGGGCACCCCCGATCGGGGTGCCCCGCCGAAGTGGACCAAAACCCAGGATAGTCAAAATCCTGGGTGTTGGTCCACTTTAAAGGCACTTTGGTGCCATGCTTATATGTTTTTTTATACACATGTGAGGATCTGATGGTTTTTCTTTTCCTTGCAGATCCTGGGATCCCTGCTTATGGTGGCCCTCCGGCTCTATGTGCCTGGCTAATTATTGGGATATATTTGTAATGTATATATACATAGACTATATATAAATATATATATATAGTTTATTAATGCGGACCTTAACTTAAAATATATATATATATATATATATATATATTTAAAAAAAAAAAAAAGAAAGAAATCCTCCCTTCCGGGACATTACTAATAAAGGGGCATCCCGGTTTGGCTTATGCCTTAAAAGTCCCAGTATTGCGAATACCATAAATCACCATATGGAGGCTTCCGTAATTTCCGGAAACGGTTCTGCTGAGCCGTTCGGGGGGTGCGTAGGTTGTGGGGTTCCACTCCCAGCTGATGATGTCTTTATTTGCATCCCTTGTGCAATACAGACCATTGCGCGCCAGTCCGTTGCTTCGGCTGCGGGGCCATCGCATCCTTCATCATCTCCTACCTCTCCCTCCCTATTCCGGACCCCGCATGACACTGTCAAAAGTGGGGATTCGCATTCCGAGGCGGCAGCACAGCCCAGCCCCCGGAAAGTAATGCCCGTTAAAGCAGCGTTAAAGGCCGATGCAAAACAAAGGCACCTGACTCCGGTACCTTCGGCTCCACAGGACGAGTTTTGTGAACCTGTGGAATGGTCCGATGGATCCCCGGACGAGGATGAATTCCCGTCGGAGTCAGATGAGCCGACAGGTCAGCTTCTGGCTGATGAGATTGGCAATTGGTCAGAGGGGGTTGTTTTTGACACCCCCTCTATTCTGGCTCAAATGTTTAAAATTTTGAGTTTAGATACGCCTGAGGCGGCCGCCCCGCCAAAGGATCAGTTGTTTAAAGAACCTCAGCCGCGTTTGGTTTTTCCCAGACAACACCACTTTGAGAGGGTGGTTCTTAAAGAATGGGAACATCCCACGCGGTTATCTGGAATTCCTTCCAGTTGGGCAAAGCGTTATCCTTTTCCACCAGAATTGGTGAAGCTTTGGTCTGTCCCTCCTGACGTCGATACCCCTGTACTAGGGCTCTCCAGCTCGGCTATGGTACAATCTGCTGAGACCACTGTCCCTAAAGATGGGGAAGATCGTCGGATTGACCAATACGCTCGACATGGTTTTATCTATTCCGGGTCAGCGTTGCGCCCGGTATGTGCTTCAGCCCTTCTTCTATTGGCAATTAAGTCCTTAATTCAGGGGCTATATGAGGATCTTAATCCCGCTTGCAAACAGTTCACTGCGCTTAAGCAGTGTGAATCTTTTGTGGCTTATGTCCTGGCTGCTCAGGACGATGCGCTGACTATGAGTAGCAAGGCAGCAGCTATGCTGGTGGCTATTCGCAGGTCAGTATGGCTGCGTCAGTGGTCAGCGGACACGGCTTCCAAAAAGGTGCTCACAGCTCTCCCCTTTTTGGGGTTGCGTCTGTTCGGGGAGAAAATTGATTCAAATACAACAAAGTGGTGCACCGCCCGCAATCTACAATGCTGTGCTACACTGCAAAATACAAACATACAACAGAAAAAATGGGCTCATGGGACATAGCCCAGAAACCCAAATAGCAGGAGCACCAATTCAATCAATTAAAATAAACTACCATTTATTGAAAATCACATGAATCCAAACAATGACATAACACACAATACAAACACATTAAAATTACTGTGTATCCCCAAAATTCATCCAGTGCTGTATACACAGCAACAAATCTCTGGGTAACTCCTAAAATATAGGTACGTGTAAACAAAGCCTAAAATTTACTAATTTTGTGCCGGCAAAAAAAACACCCACCTCCTCTGCCCCACAAAAAGGGGGAAGAAAAAAGGAAAGAGGAGGGGGGAGCCTCCAACTAACTACTAAAATATATTAAAGTGACAGTGCATATTAAACATAGCAGCAATACCCATGAATTTTATATAAACTCATAAACAATTATTCAATTAATCAATATGTGCACAATAACCTATAATAAGCGTGACTGTATATACATATATATAGAGATAATATAAAGAGTGTTTCCAAAGGGCAGTGTTTTAAAGCAGTGCTTTAACCCTTTCAGTGCCAAGCACGTAGATACTACGTGCTTGCTTCCACTCCACTTAAGTGCCAAGCACGTAGTATCTACGTGCTTGACTTTCCCCCCTGCTAGTAAAAAAAATAAAAGTAAAAAATACTCACCTGACCCCTCGTTGGATCCGGCCGGGTCTCCTCTTTAATTTGGTGCCATCCGATCCCCCGTGGGGGGTCGGATGGCTCCAGGAGAGCCCCCGGAATAGCCCCCCCCCCCCGTTTGGCAGCAGCAGCTGCTAACTGTAAAAAAAAAAAAATAATAAAAATGACATTCACTTACCTGTGTGTGCGCTGGCTCCCGCTGTCCCTCCTCTTCACCTGGGGGGCCTCCGATCGCCCCCCAGGACTTACCGATCTTCAGGAGAGAGCCCGGAAGGCTCTCTCCTCTCTCCTCTTCGATGGCGGCCGCCATCTTGCCGCTTGGGGGCGGGGCTATGACGTCATCCCGATCCGTCGCAGCGTCAAGCCCCGCCCCTTTTGGGGGCGGGGCTATGACGTCATCCCAGCCCCGATCACCGATCACCGGCTTCAGCGTTCTCAGCTGTCAGATGCCGGTGATCGACAACGGGGAAGGAGGTGGCAGGAGATCCTCTGATCTCCTGTCTCCCCCTTCTCTGATGCCGATCACCGGCATCTGTCAGCAGAGCGGCGCGGGACAAAGGAGCTTACAATCGGAGGTAAGTACAGTAAAAAAAAATTTTTTTTTTTTTTAATAAAATACTTTTGTGTGGCGTTTTTTTTTCATTTAACCCTTTGTGAACTGGTAAGGGGTCCATGAGACCCCTTATACCAGTTCACAAGGCTCTGGGTATGGCAAGTCACCTGCAGCTAGTGGGTGGCTTGCCATTAACCCCCAGCCCCCCATTACCTGCCTCCCCAACGGCCAGGGGGGGGCAGAAGGGCCCGGGCCACTTAGTGGCTATGTGGGCTAGTAGCCTGCAGGGCCAGGGGCCACCAACGCTGGCCCCTGCGCCCTGTTCTACAAGCCCCCATAGCTGGCCCGGGTCGGTAATGCTGGGTAGGGGGGACCCTACGTCATTTTTTTTTTGGGATTTTTAAGGGTTTTTAACCCTTAAAATTCCAAAAAAAAATGGGGTCTCCCCCCCTAGGAGGGGGAACCCTATGTCATTTTTTTTTTTAATTAACCCTTTTGTTTTCGGTCATCCAGCAGCTATAAAAGGCTGAAAGAGTGCTCCACTATGGATGGGAGGTAAGTATTAAAAAAAAAAAAATAATAAAATATTTTTTCTCTTTGTGTGTCTGTGTTTTATTTTTACATTTAACCCCTTGTGAACTGGTAAGGGGTCCATGACCCCTATACCAGTTCACAAGGCTGGGGGAGGTGGCAAGTCACCTGCGCTAGCCGGTGACTTGCCATTAACCCCCGGCACCCCCATTACCTGCCTCCCCAAAGCCCAGGGGGGGGCAGAAGAGCCCGGGCCCACTGGCTATGCGGGCTTGTAGCCTGCAGGGCCAGGGGCCACAAAAGCTGGCCCCTGCGCCCCGTTCCTCCAAGCCCTGCATAGCTGGTCCCGGGCTGGTTACTTTGGGTAAGGGGGGGCCCATGTCATTTTTTTTTATTTTTAAGGATTTTTAACCCTTAAAAATCCCCCCAAAAAATGGGCCCCCCCTCCCGGGAGGGGGGACCCTATGTCATTTTTTTTTCTCGATTTAACCCTTTGTAGTGTGGATGGTAGTTGTATTTTATTTGTAAATGTTAAAAATTACTTGTTTCAGTTAGGGGGGTCTCCTGGGCAGGAACAGGGGGCTACCGATAAATATGTGGTACCGTTCTAATCGGTAGAAATGGGGCTTTCACATGCAATATGGTTTTCTTTAATAAAATAAATTTTTTATGTAAAATAAAGGAGTCAATTTTCTAAAAAAAAATTTTATTTTTTTTTTTTACTTAATAATAAATAAAATTAATAATAAATAAAATTTACAAACAAGACATTTCATGTTAAAGCCTAAACTCTGCTGCAAAAAATATATATATAATTTTCCTGAAAATTCCAGCAAAAATGACACAAAACATGGCGCAAAACATGGCGCAAAATGGGGAAAAATGACCTGTCAACAGAGGGTGACAAAATCTCAAGTAAGCTGGCAATTAAAAGGGTTAATAGTACCTCTGCATGTTGGGTATTGTTCTGTTCGGGGGACCTTGCGCTTTCAGACTTAGCTTGTTTTTTCTTGTTTGCATATTTATATTTTAGTAAAAGGTGTTTTTTATTCTGCTTTTTTATACATTTTTTAGGGAAACTCTGCGCAACCAAAGAGTTCTTTGAGGGATTAATTCCAGAAAGATGAGCCCACTACAACAAGCTGGGTACGCTTAGAAAGCTTAACATGTGTACTTTCAGGGAATATATGGTTTATGGGGGATATTCCAAATGTAAAGGGTTGTTTTGGTTGAAAAATCGCAAGGTGCGCACTTTGTCTGCAGAGCTGAAATTTTCAAGAAAAATTACTGTTACGCACATGCTTTACTTTGGGGTGTTTGGCAACTCTTTCCTTGACAGAACCCATGCATGTTGGGTATCGTTCTGTTCGGGGGATGTTGCTTTTTCAGATCATACTTGTTTTTTCTTGTTTGTATATAGTTTTTTTAGGAAAATGTGGCTTTGATTCTGCTTTTTTATCCTTTTTTTAGGGAAACTCTTTGCAACCAAAGAATACATTGAGGGATTACTTCTAGAAAACTGTGGCCACATCAACAAGCCTGGTACAAACAGAAAGCCTGAGGTGTGTACTTCCAGAGAATATATAGTTTGTTGGGGGTATTTCAAATGTAAAGGGTTGTTTTTCTGGAAAAACTGCAAGGTGCGCATAGCGCATATCACAGTTGTATTTTTTCAGAAAATCCCCTAAAGCTCTGTTTCAGTTTGGGGGAGTCTCCTGGGCAGGAAAAGGTGTCTACCTATACATATGTGGTACCGCTGTAACCGGGAGAAATTGGGGTTTCACACGCAATAAGATTTTATTGACAAACTTACATTTTTTATTACAAAAAAACACTACAAAATGTAAAAAATTTATTTTTTAAAATTTTTGTGCACATATTTCGCCAAAAAATATTGAGAATACACCTAAAAAATGACAAACAAGACATTTCATGTTAAAGCTCAGACTCTGCTGAAAAAAACAATATATAATTTTCCTGGGAAATCCCTGGAAATCCCTTAAAAAATCACATTTGAACATGGGGAGTGCAAAATAGTGCAAAATGGTCTGGCAACAGAGTGTGACAAAAACTCCAGGTAGGCTGGCACTTAAAGGGTTAAACAAGTAAGCAGTGCTTTAAAACAGTGTTCAAAAACAAGTGTTCAATAATATTAGTCATGGATACAAATACCAATTACAGAAAATTTCATTTCAAAGTAGACCCACACAATCACCAAAGCAAATAAGGAGGCAAGATATAATACTTAGCCAGACAACAGGGTATATCACGTGAAGTAAGGAGTGGGGGATAAACAGCTGGGACACCTTCGAACGCGGCCGCCCGTGCCGCTTCGCTGGGTGAAGATAATCTAACTAAAAAAACGTCTACTTAAATACCTGGGATGCATGAAAGCAGTTCGCGCCATCTGGCAGGTGCTAATGAAACGCATCTGCGTCCCAGCACCATCCGGCGCGGCGGAAATGACGTCAGATTAAACCGGAAGTGGCAGCTGTGATTGACTTGTCCACTAACCAAAGCTGTCAATCTTTAACACGGAGGGGGCGGGTCTATATTATACCGGGCCGAAATCAGCCCGAGACCTCATAATCACAAAAGACACCATTATAAGGCTGCATCAGATATTTAAGCATAAATAGAAAAACGAGCGTACAATACCCCAGAATGCGCCCCACCCGGGCGACAGCCACGCCCACCCATCCCGCGAGTGCCCACCCCCCGGCCAAACAGGACAAAAGTTGCACTCAGCCCGGGTGTCAGCGCGCGCGAGAGGGCGCACAGGGCGCCCCACACTGAAGGGCGCAAACCATGTATCCGCTTCAAAACTGCATCCATATCCAGGTGAAGTAGGAACGACATATCTGGATCCATGTCAGTAACTAAATACATATAAAAGATGTAAATATGAACAATATATCATAGGATTTCCTTTAAATAAATTGACAGCCTCAACCTAATTTAACCTTACTCTATCAAATAATACCCTATTGACTAATCCTCTAATTCTCTATCATATGCCGTCCATACGGCAAATAACAAATATTCATACATCAGTAATACAAATAGGAGGGAGGGGGGGGAAAGGGGGGGGCGGGATAGGAGAAAAAGAGGGGAGGGGAGAAAAAAAGAGGGAAGGGGAAGAAAAGGGAAGGAAGGGGGGAGGGGGGGGGGGAAGGGGAAAGAAAGGAAAGGGAAAGGGAGGGAAACGAGGAAGGGAGGGAAACGAGGAAGGGAGGGGGGGGGAAAGAGAAAAGGGGGAAAAAAGGGGGAGGAGTAAACCAGATAGGCTACAACCAATTGGGGTTGTCAAAATACTTATAAGTATTACCAATATTCAAAAGCTCATTAAATCTATTTTGGGCGCAAACACAAACTGCCATACAAGATCAAATATAGCATGGGCATAGATCAGAAACAATTTGTTGCTTCTTAGGTATGATCTTTTATGTTCGTCGTTTGTTGTTATCATGTTGATAATTCCCCTGAGAGTTCAGTATCTCACAGAAGGAAGAGACACAACCAGGGGTTTCTTCTAGACTTCGGATCCCATTACTGTCAAAAGACTTTCAACTCCGTGTTGTCTTCAAGTCCTCGCCAATGCTGACGGGGATAATGTGCAAAATACCTGTGTGAGAAAATAAATGAATAAAAAATAAAATAAATGAATAAAAACGCATAAAACCACATAAACCACGTGATAACACCATGCAACTAAACTGCATAATGAAACCCACAACAAACCAAACCCACAAGAGAAAAAGCACCCCCCACGTGCACCCGTCTCTCCACGTATGTGCACGGTCTCACACAGGGACAAGTGTCACACACATAGAGACACGCGCGCACGTGGACAACAAAATATACTTAACTCCCTAATCAATGACGTGAATAAAACTAGATGACCCGACTTCTTAGCCCAGCTCACGATGCCGGGGTAATCTCGGGAAAACAACCAAACATACCAAAACAAAATTTACACTCCGTGTGACACCAATTAGTGAAAACAGTCTCGGGCACTCACACTGCTAGAAGAAGATTTTTTCACAAAATCCCCCACCATCATCATCTTCCACCCTTTCTTTACCAAATATCAAAGGGGTAGGAAAACTAATTCCTCCTCTCCAACAACAATTATTTCATCCCAAAAACGGGGTGAAGGCCCAGTCCTCATTCAGGCCTTTAGGGCTCCGAGTATCAAGTAAAAAGACCCATCTCAACTCCCTCTGTTGGAGGTGGCGCTTCAAATCCCCACCTCGTGGGCCTATGGATACCTTCTCTATGCCCACAACTTTCAAAGCTTTGGGGTCCCCCCCCATGTTTGTCTAAAAAATGTGCTGCCACAGGGGAGATATTCTTACCCAATTCCTTATCCCGGCTGGCCAGCCGGATATTGGACATATGGGCTTGAATACGAGTCTTCAATGCATTTTGTGTCTCTCCTACGTAGGCACGTGGGCACCCACACCACAATAGATAAATTACGGATCGTGTCCTGCAATTGATAAAAGAATTGATTTTAAATTTCTTACCAGTCTGTAAATTGAAAAAATATTGAGTTTTATCTACATGGGCACAAATAGAACAATTCGCACAAGGGACGCAACCCGGACTGTTATTCTTTTGTAACCAAGTCACAGTAGATGAAAAATGGCTCTTACAGAGGTAATCCTTCAAATTGGGGGCTCGACGGGCCGTAAACAGAGCCCTTTGGCCCACTATTTCCCCCAATGATTGTTCAGTGGATAGTATGTGCCAGTGTCTGGAGAAGATGTCCTGCACTTCCCTCCATTGTTTGCTGTAATCCGTCACAAAACGTACATTTCCTGTTTGCTTCCTAGTGCCCTAGTGTACGCCTGTTTGACAATCTTCTTAGGATATCCAAAGAAGATTGTCAAACAGGCGTACACTAGGGCCAAACAGTTAGGTAGGACGGAATTGTTACGATACCGTCCTCGACAGAATAAAGGCACTAGGAAGCAAACAGGAAATGTACGTCCTGGGGCACCAAGCCCAAACCTGCTGATAAGCTCACTCAGCAATGAGGGGCTGCCCTCACCCGTGCGGGTGGGGGGACTATTGCGACACTTCTACCATTGGAACCAAGTGGTTCCAGGCAGATGGATCCAGGAGGTAGTGTCGCCCGGTTACGACCTGGAATTCGAGTCTCACCCTCCTTCACGGTCCATTCATGGGTCGGTTCATCCCGGCCTGAACTCTCATCAAGACGGAGTGTGTCTTTCTTTTGCCCAAATTCACACGAGAACGCTTCAGCTATTTCTGTTAGCGTATTAGGACCAGCAACCTCAGTCGCTGGATCAGTCCTTCCAGTTGTCCTCCCGTGTACGGCAGTCCCTCCTGTGGTGCTTGGTCTCGACCAATCTTGTGTAGGGCAGGCCTTTCCTGACCCCCCTTTGGAAAATTGTCACCACGGACGCCAGTCTGTCGGGATGGGGCAGATTCTGGAAGGAGCTGCGGTTTCAGGGGCAGTGGAGACCTTAAAGGCTCCACTTACCCATCAGTATTCTGAATCTGAGAACCATCCGTCAGGTGCTTACTCTCCTGACTCAGTACGTTCTGGGCCTTCTGGTCCAGATGTGTTCAGACAATCGATCAGTGGTTGCTTACGTCGGTCTTCAGGGAAGGACGCGCAGTCTGAGTACTCTCAGAGAAGTGTCCCTGATCCGGACCTGGGCAGTGTTCCATGTTCCCTGTCTCTCGGCGGTTTACGTTCCAGAGGTGATGAAACAGGTAGCGGGCCGGTTGAGCAAGGGCTCTCCCCGTCTGGAAGAATAGGCTCTCCATCCTCGGGTGGTTCCCTTACTGTGTCTCCAATGGGAGACCCCGGAGGTGGACCCTCATCACTATCACAGGCTCCCGAACTTCGTGTCGCTCTCCCAGGATCCTCTGGCTCTGGCAGTGGACGCTATGTCCCTGAACTGGGGAGCTCTGGGATTTCTATACCTGTTTCCTCCGATGCCCATGCTGGGCAGGGTTCTTCAGAAGTTGGCTCTGGAAAAGGTGTACTCCGTTCTCGTGGCCCCAGGGTGGCCAAGACGAGTAAGGTTCGCAGGCATCGTTCGGCTGGCAGTGGACCAGTTCGTTCTGCCTCTTCGGCCCGATCTGCTCACTCAGGGTCAATTGTGTTACCCCAATTTACCAGCGCTGGGTTTGATGGCCTGGCTGCTGAAACCTCCATCCTGAAGGAGGAGGGTCTTTCTGATTCGGTCATTAAGACTCTGATCAGTGCCCGGAAGAAGTCTTCTTCCATCACCTACTATAGGACTTGGAAAGCCTATATCGCTTGGTGTGAGATAAGATCTTTTCCTTGTAGGATCTTTTCGGTCTCCAGGATTCTGGAGTTTTTACAATCAGGGCTGGACTCTGGTCTCCAGCTAAGTACGTTGAAAGGGCAGGGCCTTATCTATCTTTTTTC
The DNA here is from genome assembly GCA_027917425.1 of Gastrophryne carolinensis. Taxonomy (NCBI): domain Eukaryota; kingdom Metazoa; phylum Chordata; class Amphibia; order Anura; family Microhylidae; genus Gastrophryne; species Gastrophryne carolinensis. The sequence goes on along the minus strand of CM051239.1, from coordinate 221,566,945 downwards.
AGAAGCGTGTTGCGCTTAAACCTTTAGTTAAAACTTTTTTCCAGGGGGTTACGCATGTGCGGCCTCCCAGGAAACCATTACTCCCGGTTTGGGATTTGAATTTTGTTCTTTTGGCTCTTCAGGCTCCTCCTTTTGAGCCTTTGCAAGATATTGCTTTGTCTACCCTGACTCAGAAGATTGTCTTCTTGGTAGCTATCACTTCTGTCCGGCGTGTCTCAGAGTTGGCGGCCTTAACTATCCAGGCGCCTTACTTTGAGAGGCATCAGGATAAAGTGGTCTTTCGGTTCAAGCCAGACTTTTTTCCTAAGGTTGTTTCTGCTTTTCATTTGAACCAAGATATTGTTCTTCCCTCCTTGTGTCCTAATCCTAAGAATGACAAAGAGAGGGTTTTGCATTGTTTGGATGTAGTACGCTGTGTTAAGTGCTACTTGATTATCACGTCTCCTTTTCGTAGGACGGATGCCTTTTTTGTTGTGCCCCATGGGCCTAAGAAGGGTTTGGCACCAGCCAAATCTGCCATTAGCAAGTGGATACGTCAGGCCGTTACTGCGGCCTATTCTGCTAAGGGAAGAGTTCCCCCTTTTCGTATCACTGCTCATTCCACTCGCGCTGTTGGGGCGTCTTGGGCATTTCAGCACCAAGCTTTTGTTGAACAGGTTTGCAAGGCCGCCACTTGGTCTTCTGTTCACACTTTTTCTAAGTTTTACAAAGTTGATGTGCGGGCCTCAGCGGATGCTGTTTTTGGCCGCAAAGTTCTGCAGACTGCAGTCATTTAAGTTATGTTTCACCTGGCCTTGAGATGCCCTTCCCTTGTGGACACTGCTTTTGGATGTCCCATTAATGGATGAATATTTAAGAAGTGAAGCGGGGTGTGTGGCACACCAAGAATAATACCATTTTGTGAGTACTCACCTGAAAAATGGATATTGTTGGTGTGCCACACACCCCGCTTCACCCCCACCCTTTTCGGTATTACCGAAGCATTTATATGGTGAAGCCCTTTTTTATTTATATATCAAAATTGATTTTTGAGGTTACCGGTGGAATGCTGGTACCTTGTCTTTCTGCTTTTTAAATATACTGGTGATTGAAGGGAGGTACCAGGTATATATAGGCCGGAAGGGGGCTCGTTACAAGACTTCCTCTCTGCACTACGTCACCTGGCGGTGGATTAACCCATTAATGGATGAATATTTAAGAAGTGAAGCGGGGTGTGTGGCACACCAACAATATCCATTTTTCAGGTGAGTACTCACAAAATGGTATTTTTTTCGTGGTGCCCACCCTTGACGGACACTGCTATTGGATGTCCCAACTGTCAAGAAGTATTGAAGCGGAGTGTATGTCACACTTGGAATAATACCGTTTTGTGATTACTCACCTTTAAAACGGATATTATAAGTGTGACATACACTCCGCTTCACCCACCCTGTTTGGTATTCTGGATCCTTTATATGGTGAACCATTGTTTTTTGTTAGTATTGTTATATTTGGTTCTTCCTGGTCCCTTTACTGCTATCTTACACTGGGGAATTGGTGGGAGGTCCCAGGTAGTTATGGACCGGGAGGGGCTTCTTTTTTTGCATTCATCTCTGCAGAAGTTCGCCCTCTACTGGAGAATAACCAACTGTCAAGAAGTATTGAAGCGGAGTGTCACACTTATAATATCCGTTTTAAAGGTGAGTAATCACAAAACTGTATTTTGTGCAAGCATACAATGGCCATATATGCACAACCCTGCACCCCCCCCCCCCCAAAAAAAAACAGGGACCCCGACAAATGGCTCATGTAGTGTCATATTGGATTTCCCACTGCTAAAAATCCCTCAAGGGGGAGGGAAGGCCTTGAACCAGTGACACCAGCTGGGTGGAGATATAAAGGTCTTGGTTGGCAAGGCCCTGGGTTCGAAGGTCTTAAACAGACTTAGTTTTTTTTTAGGTCCACATTAAATGACGTGCAAGCTGGGGTTTTCCTATCAAATCCTCTTATTGGTTTTCTGCAGTTTGGCCTCAGGCACTTTTATAATCGCTGAGGTGTGGGGTCTCCTGGCCCTCGGCATAATACTCCTGGACCATTAGGATTTGGAGCTGGTGCTTTAAACCAGACCAACAGCCTGCCACAGTTGGAACTGGTCCCAACTGACATAACTGAAATGCACAGTAACAGAAAGCCCAGCAGCAGCAGCGGCCATTTTGTTTTTAAAATTTATCCCAGCAGGCATTAGAAAAAGGTTAATTATTTTTTATGTGCAGCAATCTAAATTGCCCCGGGGAGGGTTGCATATGAGCACTGTTTGTTGTGTTGGGCTGACTTTGACCCATTTTTGACTGTTGGTCCGCTTTAAGATTTTTAACAATAATAATCATTTTTTCAATAAGGCTGTGTTCCAGTGGGTGCAAGTTTCCCTCTTACTATGGTAACTTGGGACCATAGTTATTGTGTGCCCTGCCCCTCCTTGTTTATGGGAAGGAGTTCTGCATCTTCTGCATGTGGTAAGGGCATCAAAGTTATACTCGTCAAGATTTTTTTGCCTTACAGACAATCCTGACAAATGTAATGGGGCTGGTTGCACTATCATCCGTAGATGGATTATTCAAAATAACATTCTTTAAAATGTGCAAAACATGATTGATTGGAACTGTCATATAAATGTTTTATTATTGTAAGAACCTAGAACCAATATCAGAAGTTGAAAATCATTTTCCATTTTATTTTTTTAAATTTCACATCTCAAAATGCTATCAGTGAGGGTCATGCTAATTATTGGATGATGTGAGTTTAACTTCAGGTGCACTATTTTGGATGTGAATTCCAACCTGCATCTCACTGAGATTTTTACCTTTTACACAGTCAGTAATCCATTTTATTCCAAGTATGTCACACACCCCGCTTCCAATATTCATGACATATGGGTTATAACCAGTAGAGGGCGAACTTCTGCAGAGATGACAGGAAAAAAAGGAGCCCCTCCCGGTCCATAAATAACTGGGACCTCCCACACATTACCCAGTATTTGTCTCTGCAGGACGACGAGCAAGTCAGAAGATGGCTGTGTTTCTTCCTTGCAGGTAAGCCGGGTCTTCACCCGGCCAATTTGTTCTATTTCTGCCCGTTCCTTTTTTGATTTAAACCCATGTTTTGCCTCCCAGCTTTGGCTGTAGGTCCGGGCAAGGGTAGCCAACACCTTAGAGGTGTATCTAGGGAACCATGCTCCCCCGTGAGACCCCAGATTAAGGGGTAGGCGGTATCCAGGTTGGTGATCCTGGTTTGGGATGCCCCGTCCCTGTTTGTTCCCTTCCACTCCTTAGTGTGGGATTCCCCCCCCCCCCATCCTGGTCTCCCTGTTCCCCTCTACAACGGGGGGTGCCTTCCTTCCTCTTAAACGTCTTTATTGTGTGTATGCGTGTGTGTGGGTGCTCGCTCATCACTCGTGTTGGGCGTTTTTTGTGTGTGCGGGCCTCCGGCCGCATGTGGAGGCCATTTACTAGATGAGCTTCTCCTCCTCAGGTTGCTCGGGCAGGGGGTGAGGCTGGGAGCTTGGCGCGCTCCCTGCGGCCCGCCACCTCTGCCTATGGCGCCATAGCAGAGCCCAGCTATTTGCTGGGATCCGCGTCTCTCTTTCTACTGGGGGATGGGGGCGGGGCCAGGGGCGGCGCGATCCGCGCTGGCCCACCCTTCTTCTCCCTCTCTCTCACAGGACTCCTCGCTGGCTGGACGCCATTGCACGGCCGTGAGTGCCCTGTTGGGCCACCCCCCCCCCCCTTTGCTTGTCTTATGTGCGCGGCCTGCCCCATTTTAGTGCGTTGGGGCTGACCAGCCCATTCCCTTATATTGGATATATTTTTCCGTATTGATGGTTATATACATTATGTTCATTATATGTACAGATGTATGCATGTGTGTGCCTTCTTATGAGTCCTTTCACATTGTGTCTTTCAGAAGGACTCCCTATCAATCAAAATAAAAGGGGGTTCTCCCGGTCCTAGAGTCCCTCAGAGATTAAATTTGGGGTCCTATAAATCCTCCCACTAGGGACTTAAAGGGGCATCCCTGGTAGCTCAAGCAGCGTAATTCCCTCTGGTCATTGCGACTACCTTAAAATCACCATATGGAGGCTCCCCAGGATACCGGGCTGTGTGTGGGTTGTGGGGTATCCCTTACAGGGGATAATGTACCGATTTGTATACCATGTGCTCAGCAGGCCATAACGCGGCAGTCTGGGTCCCAGGCGTCTGGGTCAGTGCTGCCGGCCTCATCACCTACTCCACCCCGCCTTGTCCGTACCCCATGTGACACTGTCATTAGCGGGGAGTCGCAATCTGATGTATGTGCTAGATTGGCCAACATCGAGAAATTGATTTCTAGCTCTGCGGCCAGAAAGGCCCCAGCTAAGAGAAGACACCTGTCTCCGGGCTCGCCGGCTCTGGATTTTGATGAGTATGATTCCCTTGACTGGTCGGATTATTCCACGCTTGAGGAGGGGGAATTGTTTGTGGACTCTGATGTTGAGGATCAGCAGTTTTTTGATGCTGATGCTGGGCAGGCGCAGGAGGATGCCGTGGATACCCCCAGCGTCCTGTCCCATTTATTTGATGTGCTGGCTATTTCTCCTCCTGCGGAATCCCCCGCAGAAGGGGGAATTCTTTGGGACCTTGAAGCCTCGCTTGGAGTTCCCAAATCAGAATCATTTTGAAAGCTTAATTCTTAAGGAATGGGAGAGACCTAGCCGGCTCCCTGGAGTTGTCAGGGATGGGATAGGAAGTATCCCTTCCCGGTGGATGCAGTGAAAATTATATATAGTGTTTTTCAACTGTGACTGTGAGTCTGGGCTTCAACACGAAATGTCTTGTTTGTCCTTATTTTAGTATTCTCAGTACTTTTTGGCGAAATATGTGCAAAAAAAATGTAAAAAATCTATTTTTTGCAATTTGTAGTGTTTTCTTGTAATAAAAAATGTAAGTTTGTCAATGAAATTGTATTGCGTGCGAAACCCCAATTTCTCCCCGTCACAGCAGTACCACATATGTATTGGTAGACACCCTTTCCTGCCCAGGAGACTCCCCCAAACTGAAACAGAGCTTTAGGAGATTTTCAGATAAAATACAACTGCGCTATGCGCACCTTGCAGTTTTTCCAGAAAAACAACCCTTTACATTTGAAATACCCCCCCACAAACTAGATATTCTCTGGCCCTCTGGTACACGCTTCAAGCCTTCTAGGCGTACAAAGCTTGTTTATGTGGGCTTAGTTTTCTGGAAGTAATCCCTCGATGTATTCTTTGGTTGCACAAAGTTTCCCTAAAAAAGAATAAAACGGAAGAATCAAGCCACATTTTCCTAAAAAAAAAAAAAACTATATGCAAACAAGAAATAACAAGTAAAATCTCAAAAAGCAACATGCCCCGAACAGAACGATACTCAACATGCATAGGTACTGTCAAGAGAAGAGTTGGCAAACATCACAAAGGGTTAAAACCCTTAAACCCCCCCCCAAAAAATGAAATGGGGTCCCCCTAACCCAGCATTACCAACCCGGGACTAGCTATGGGGGCTTGTAGGAACAGAGTGGGGGGGGGGCAGCTTTTGTGGCCCCCCACCCTGCAGCCTACAAGCCCACATAGCCTATGTGGGCCCGGGCTCTTCTGCCCCCCCCCCTGGGCTTTGGGGAGGCAGGTAATAGGGGTGCCGGGGGTTAATGGCAAGCCACCTGCGGCTGCCGCAGGTGACTTGCCAGCCCCCAGCCTTGTGAACTGGTATAAGGGGTCTCATGGACCCCTTACCAGTTCACAAGGGGTTAAATGTAAAAATAAAAACACACAGACATAAGAAAAAGAAATGTTGTTTTTTTTTTTTTTTTACATTACTCACCTCCGATCCTGTGTCCCCCGGCGATCTCCGTTGACAGCTGACAGTCTGCTCGGGTGTTTGGAGGAGAGAGCCTGGGGAGGGGGAGGGGCCATCACAGCACTCTCCCCCTCCCCACCTCTTTCCTCCAACCACCCGAGTCTTAGTCTCGGGTGCTGGACTTAAAAAGCCGGCTGCTGGTGACATCACAGTGATGTCACCCGCCCCCAAGGGGCGGGGCTAGCAGTCGCGATCCAGGAAGTGGGGGGAGAGGGCGATTTCTGCCCTCTCCTCGCCACGGAAGAGGCTGGGGGGGGGCGATCGGAGGCCCCCCCAGTGAAGAGGACACCCGTCGGGAGACAGCGCGGCCTCAGGTAAGCAAATGTCATTTTTATTTATTTTTTTTTCTTTACAGTTAGCAGCTGCTGCTGCCGAAGCCGGGGGGTGGCCCTATTCCAGGGGCTCTCCTGGAGCCATCCTACCCCCCACGGGGGATCGGATGGCACCAAATTAAAGAGGAGACCCGGCCGGATCCAACGAGGGGTCAGGTGAGTATTTTTATTTTTTAACTAGCAGGGTGGGAAAGTCAAGCACCTACGGCTTGGCACTTAACGCCCAGCCAAGCCAGCACGTAGGTGTTACGGGCTTGGCAACAAAAGGGTTAAAGATGGTGAGGACAAACGCATTGATCAGATGGCTTGCCATGCCTTTGCTAGTGTGGGTTCAGCCTTGCGGCCTGTTTGTGCCTCGGCGCTCACGGCGGTGGCTACCAGGTCTGTGATTAGGGACCTGTTGAGTGGTTCCCAGCTTAACCCGGCCAGTGATGATTTCACAGCCCTTAAGCGGTGTGAATTGTTCATGACTTTTGTTTTTGAACCGCATTCGATGACACAATTTGTGTAGTAGAACCTCGGCGTTGCTGGTGGCTATTCGCCGATCGGTCTGGTTGCGCCAGTGGGCGGCTGACATTGCGGCTAAGAAATCACTTACAGGGCTACCCTTCCTGGGTATGCGGCTGTTTGGAGATAAACTGGAAACTGGAGATAAACCGGGCTGCGCAGGGGCTCCTGGTGGCAGTGCAAAATCTTCTGGACATGGAAGTAATTTGCACGGTGCCTTTAGCAGAGAGATGCCGGGGCTATTATTCCAAACTCTTCACGGTGCCCAAAAGGGATGGATCCATAAGACGCATTCTGGATTTGAAGCTTCTCAACAGGTTCATCAGAACCAAGAAGTTCCGCATGGAGACTTTGTGCTCAGCCATCCTTTCTCTTCGACTTCATGACGTCCATAGACATCAAGGATGCTTACCTTCATGTACCGATCTTCCCAGGACACCAGAGATTTCTCAGGTTTGTGGTGGGAGATCAGCATTTTCAGTTTGTGGCCCTCCCGTTCGGGCTGACCTCGGCACCAAGGGTTTTCACCAAGGTGCTGGCGGGTATAATGGCCCTTCTCAGAGCCCTTTGCATTTGCCGTATCTGGACGACCTCCTCGTTACGGCATCTTCTCTCTCCCCGTCAAGGGATGAGATCTGGATACCATTCAGTCCAGGGTGTTCCTTCCTCAGTCGAAGGTGCAGATGGTACAAGATCTGATACGTCTTCTTCTGTCCAGCCCTTGGCCGTCTATCCGGCTAGGGATGAGACTGGTGGGGTTGATGGTGGCTTCCTTCGAGGCAGTTCCCTTTGCTCAGGTCCACATGAGGTCGCTCCAGCTCCATCTACTGTCGGCTTGGGGCAGATGTCCGCTGTCATTAGATCAGTCATTTCTGATGTCTCCCCTTGTTCGGCAGTCTCTTCAGTGGTGGTTGGAACCAAGGAATCTTCGGAAGGGCAGGTCTCTTCTGACCCCTTGTTGGGAGACGGTCACCACGGATGCCAGCCTGTCAGGCTGGGGGGGTTTCTGGAAGGAACATCAGTTCCAGGGGCTGTGGGGTCCTCAGGAGGCCCACACCCCCATCAATGTTTTGGAGCTGAGAGCTATTCGGTTTGGTACTGTCACGCTTGACGCGTCACCTCCGGGGTTTGCCGGTTCAGGTTCGATCAGACAATCGGACTGCGGTCGCTTATATCAATCACCAAGTAGGGACTTGCAGCAGGAGTGCCCTCAGGAAAGTCTCTCTGATTCTTGCATGGGCAGAGAGCAATGTCCCATGCATCTCAGCGGTGTACATTCCGGGAGTGGAGAACACGGAGGCGGACTCCCTGAGCAGGGGATTCTCTTGCCGAGGGGAATGGTCGCTCAACCACAATGTATTCCGGTCCCTGTCACAAGTGGGGGATTCTGGAGGTGGATCTTTTTGCCTCACGTCACAATCACAAGCTTCCGGCATTTGTCTCTGTCTCAGGATCCTCTGGCCCTGGCAGTGGACGCCTTGTCTCTTGCCTGGAGGGATCTGGGGTTTCTGTACCTGTTTCCCCCCTTCTCCATGGTGGGCAAAGTGGTGCGCAAGCTGGCTCTAGAGGGTGCGCCAGCAATTCTGGTGGCCCCAAGGTGGCCAAGACAGGTTTGGTTCGCAGGCGTCGTGCGGCTGGCGGTAGATCAGTACCGGTTGCCCCTGTTTCCGGATCTGATCACTCAAGGTCAACTTTGTTACCCCAATTTACAAACGCTGGCTTTGACGGCGTGGCTGCTGAAACCTCCACTTAAAAGAGGAAGGTTTGTCTGATGCTGTGATTCAGACACTTGTTAGAGCTAGGAAGAGATCTTCCTCTAACATCTACTACAGGACTTGGAGGTCCTATATTGACTGGTGTGAGGCTAGGACATTGCCTTGCAGGGTGTTTTCGATTCCTAGGATTTTGGATTTTCTTCAACACGGCCTGGACCTGGGGCTCCAGCTTAGTACCTTGAAAGGGCAGGTTTCTGCCCTGGCGGTCTTCTTTCAAAGGTCCTTTGCTCTGCATCCCTTGGTTAGGACTTTTGCGGCCCCCTAGAAAGCCCTTGTTGCCCGTTTGGGATTTGAATTTGGTTCTATCGGCCCTCCAGGGGCCTCCCTTTGAGCCGATGCAGGATGTTGCACTTTCTATGCTTGCACAAAAGATTGGCTTTTTGGTGGCTATTACCTCTATTGCCGCTATTGCCTTCCATCTCAATCAGGATGTGGTTCTCCCTTCCTTGTGTCCTAAGCCTAGCAATGACAAGGAGAGTGTCCTGCATTCTTTGGATGTGGTTCGTTGTGTGAAGTACTATTTGGTGGCTACTTCTTCCTTTCGTAAGACGGACGCCTTGTTCGTGGTGCCCTCCGTGCCCCGGAAAGGTTTGGCGCCTGCCAAGTTTACCATTAGTAAATGGATGCGTCAGGCCATTGTTAGGGCCTATACTGCCAAGGGGAGGGTTCCCCCTTTTCAGATCACTGCTCATTCTACTCGTGCTGTTGGGGCTTCCTGGGCTTTTCAGCATCAGGCCTCTGTTGAACAAGTTTGTAAGGCTGCTACTTGGTCTTCTGTCCATACTTTTTCCAAGTTTTATAAGGTTGATGTGCGGGCCTCAGCGGATGCTGTTTTTGGCAGCAAGGTTCTGCAAGCAGTGGCTTAAATTTGTGCTTTGTTGCCTTTTCTTTTTGGGGATCCCCACCCATGTTGGACACTGCTATTGGATGTCCCATATGTCATGAATATTGGAAGCGGGGTGTGTGACATACTTGGAATAATACCATTCTGTGATTACTCACCTGTAAAATGGGTATTATAAGTATGTCACACACCCCGCTTCATCCCGCCCTTATTGTATTCTGGATCCTTATCCAGCTTTCCTATACTGGGTAATGTGTGGGAGGTCCCAGGTATTTATGGACCGGGAGGGGCTCCTTTTTTTCCTGTAATCTCTGCAGAAGTTCGCCCTCTACTGGTTATAACCCATATGTCATGAATATTGGAAGCAGGGTGTGTGACATACTTATAATACCCATTTTACAGGTGAGTAATCACAAAATGGTATATTTGCCAATCTAGGATGGGGCATTCTTACAGATCAGGTGCATAATTTTTCTGATGAGGTAAGGATAATTTCTTGAAAGATTAAAAACAACCACCACCTATGGTGTCTGATAAAGAATTTGTCAATTTATTCCTTTATACCCCATAGGGTGCTGTTTCCAAACTTCCCCCCAAAAATATCCTTCCTGGAAAAGCATGTACCTCATCTGGAATAATGCCCAATTGCAAGCAGAAGTGATCTTGTTTGTTCTAATTTTTCTAAAAAAAGAAAAAAATCTTTTTTTGCAATTTTGTGTGCGCCAAAGTAAAAAAGCTCAGTCAGATGTTGGTTTCATTTCAAACACAACGTTACACTTTAGCATGACCCTGATTGTGTATCATCCCTTTTCACAACAATCTGTTTGGGAGAGGAATGTTGTCTCATCTTCATATATAATACCATCTTGATTGCCATCTAATGCATTGCTACTGCTACATTTTCTGAATGACCGTACAATGGTTTCATCCTTTACTTACTGCTAAGATGTTTCACCCATTCACCAACGAGAATAATAGGCTTCTTCATTTGTCCAGTTGGTGTCAGTTGGGGTTTTTCCCAGCAAGTGGGGGGGTTGTCTAACCTGTTTTAATGCTCTTGTGTGCACACACCCTGCCTGGTAAACCTCATTGACTGGCTATATATATATGTGTACTTTGGGAGTGGTGCGATAGCATGGATCGTGTGTGTATTCTCAATGTTTCTACAGCAGGGCACACCAAATCGGGATGCCCCGTAGGTGCAGGGGTTGGTGGACCTCCAGTCATTTTTAACTGGAGGGCTACAATTTTATTAGTCTCCAATTTCATTAAAACAGGACAGAACCCAAGAGGGTCAGCCCTGGAATCAGAGGATGCCCCAGGGTCAATAAACAAAACCAGGGATCAAAATCCCAGGATATTCTTTTTAAATAAATGGGTATTGGTGCCTGCATACCAACCTTACTTGCACTTCCTTGCACCCTGTCTCCCCTTAAAAATTGGCACGCGTGATTGGGTGCAGACAGTCAGGCCAATTGCAGATACTGGTTTCGCTCGGGGAGCGTTGTGCAGGTTTCCTGGCATTCGAGATATAACGTACGAAACCCCTTGGATCGGCCCCTAAAACGCACATTCTAAAACAGCATAAGATCCTGTATCAGAGAGCTCCCTGGGTAGCTTCTGCATCCTCTGTCTCACTACGGTCTGTTGTCTGCTCCCATGCCCAACCTATCTGAGTGGCTGGGCACAAGAGCATGACTTAGCTGAACAGATGGTGTGTGGACCCCCGTGGAAGGCGATTGTTTATGGGATGCTCCAGTTTCCTTTATACTCCAGGGCCATCCATTCAGGTGGTTTGTGCTCTTTAGTTCATTATCCCCCCCCCCCTCCACTCCTACACAGAGGGGATGTACACAGTGATTCTTGTCATCAAAACAAAAAAAAAACTTGTTTCATCTTCTATTACTGATTATTTACCTGCAACCTGTTTCAGGAACTGCTACATTTTTGCATTTTTTGCATTTTGCCTGTATCTGAGCACTGTGACTCCTCCCTGCCCTCTCCTATCCTCTCTCCCTCTCCTCTCTCTGTGTCCTCCCTCTCTCTCCGCGCCCTCCCTCCCCTCTCTCTCTCCGCGCCCTCCCTCCCCTCTCTCTCTCCGCACCCTCCCTCCCCCCTCTCTCTCCGCGCCCTCCCTCCCCTCTCTCTCTCCGCACCCTCCCTCCCCTCTCTCTCTCTCCATGCCCTCCCTCCCCTCTCTCTCTCTCCACGCCCTCCCTCTCTCTGCGCCCTCCCTCCCCTCTCTCTCTCTCCGCGCCCTCCCTCCCCTCTCTCTCTCACCACGCCCTCCCTCCCCTCTCTCTCTCACCACGCCCTCCCTCCCCTCTCTCTCTCTCCACGCCCTCCCTCCCCTCTCTCTCTCTCTGCGCCCTCCCTCCCCCTCTCTCTCTCTCTGCGCCCTCCCTCCCCCTCTCTCTCTCTGCGCCCTCCCTCCCCCTCTCTCTCTCTGCGCCCTCCCTCCCCCCTCACTCTCTCTGCGCCCTCCCTCCCCCCTCACTCTGTCTCCTCACTCTCCTCACTCTCTCTCCATGCCCTCCCTCCCTCCCCTCTCTCTCTCCTCACTCCCCTCTCTCTCTCCTCACTCCCCTCTCTCTCTCCTCACTCTCTCTCCATGCCCTCCCTCCCCTCTCTCTCTCCGCGCCCTCCGCAAACTCTTACTCTGTGCCCTGCCTCTCCTCTCTCTGTGTCCTGCCTCCCCTCTCTCTCTCTCTCTCTCTCTCTCTCTCTCTCTCTCTCAGCGCCCTCCCTCCCCTCTCTCTCTCTCCGCGCCCTCCCTCCCCTCTCTCTCTCACCACGCCCTCCCTCCCCTCTCTCTCTCACCACGCCCTCCCTCCCCTCTCTCTCTCTCCACGCCCTCCCTCCCCTCTCTCTTTCTCCACGCCCTCCCTCCCCTCTCTCTCTCTCCCTGTGCCCTCCCTCCCCCTCTCTCTCTCTGCGCCCTCCCTCCCCCCTCACTCTGTCTCCTCACTCTGTCTCCTCACTCTCTCTCCATGCCCTCCCTCCCTCCCCTCTCTCTCTCCTCACTCTCTCTCCATGCCCTCCCTCCTCTCTCTCTCTCTCCGCGCCCTCCGCAAACTCTTACTCTGTGCCCTGCCTCTCCTCTCTCTGTGTCCTGCCTCCCCTCTCTCTCTCTCTCTCTCTCTCTCTCTCTCCCCTGCCTCCCCTCTCTCTCTCTCTCTCTCTCCGTGCCCTGCCTCCCCTCTCTCTCTCTCTCTCTCTCTCTCTCTCTCTCTCTCTCTCTCTCTCTCCGTGCCCTGCCTCCCCTCTCTCCCCCTCCGTGCCCTCTGCCTGCCTTCCTCCGTGCCCTCTGCCTGCCTCCCTCCGTGCCCTCTGCCTGCCTCCCTCCGTGCCCTCTGCCTCCCTCCCTCCGTGCCCTCTACCTCCCTCCCTCCGTGCCCTCTGCCTCCCTCCCTCCGTGCCCTCTGCCTCCCTCCGTGCCCTCTGCCTCCCTCCGTGCCCTCTGCCTCCCTCCTTCCTCCCCCCCTCTCTCTGCCCTAGTGGGACTACCAGGTCCAGCAATGCCCCGGACACGCAGATTCTTGGCTAAGGCAAAAAGGTTGCTCGAGTTTAATATAGGTTTTAATGCAATAAGCACACAAGAATCAGCATGGAATTTGTGATCAGAGCCAGGGCTCAACTAACAGATGCTAATTTGCCTTCCTGGAGAGATTAGGTCCGGTGCGTGTTTATGGCTAGAAAGCTTTAATGCCACAGGAGAAAATAAAGGGTGACATTTGCTAAGAACAGAGAATCTTAAAGGGGGAAGCCGGACATCAGCAATGAAAGGATATATAATATTTGCCCTCACACTCATGTTAATATATTAATCTTGAAAATGTTAATTGTTACAGGTGTGACTAAAGTGGACTATGGAGATATAACTTCAAGAGTAGGTTTGAGGCATAAACTGCAGTGTAAACCATTTTCTTGGTACTTGGAAAATGTATATCCCGATTCCCAGATACCTCGACATTATTTCTCTCTGGGAGAGGTAAGAAAATATCTGTTGTTCTGTTACTGTCAAAGGTGCCAGTTTTTAGAGTTCTCTATGCTCTTTGTTTTTAGCATGATACTACCGTTATTTCTTTAAATAATTAAATAAAAAAAACATTAATGCCTACAATACTCATCTAAACACCACAAAAAGAGAGGGATATGCACAAAATTCAGAAACTGCACATTATAATGTAGTATGAAGAGAAAAATGTTCACAGCTCACCTTCCTTAGCTTCTTGGTACTTCTGGGTGCACAGTGGACACTCTAAGCCTGAAATAGAAGGAAGCCAGCTCACCGGGAAATTCCATATATAACGTTACTTTCATTGGATCCAATTAAAAGCATTAAACAGGCATCTCTGCGACAGGTTACACAGGCGACCCAATAAAAGCGGGGTTATTAGCCTGCGGCACTGTAGGACTATACCCATTCCCTATTCCGAACCACTGCCTCCCAGCTTAGGCTGCACTGGTTCGGGTGAGGGTAGGCAGCACCGGGGTCCGGTGCTAAGGAGCGCTGCTCTAACCGCAGTCCCTGTCTTAAAGGGTAGGCGGTATAGGCCCGTGGTGAGCCTTATGGGATGCCCCTCTCGCTTTCTGGGGTCCCCTTTATTCCCTGTCCTTGGTTGGGCCCTGTCCTTTAGGTTGGTGCTGCTCTCCCTCCTCGCTCTCCCTGGGGACATCTCGGGGGGGGGGGGGGGGGGTATGTGTGCTGCACCGGTTAATAAGTGTTTTTTATTACTGCCGCCGCGCGCTTGTACTGCCTCAGGCGCTGTCGCACCATCATTCGCTGGTTCTATCACGTGGGCGCATTTCGCGCTCTTCGGGGGGGCAAGCCTTGCGGATGACGTTTTCCGCGTCACCTCGTCTGCGGTATATGCGGGCGCTATTTTGATTGCTTTAACTAAGCTGCGTGGCTGCTCTCCTACCTACCGCGGTCCGTAAGTGCCCCTGTGGGGTGGATTTTTTTGTGTTTATTCTTTTGAATTGTGATGCTTATGGGGATGTCTGCTTATGTCTTTCAGGCGGGTCAAACTTTTTGTGGTTTCTCCCGGTCCTCTCCCCTTGATTAGCGTTAATCCTTTATTGGAGGGCTATTGTACTTGTATGTATGCCCTAGCGGGCTCTTGGGGCATCCCGGGTTGCTAAATTTAGCGTTAATCGCATATTGGCCTGCGGTGCCACATTAATCACCAAATGGAGGCTTCTCAGCATAATGTGCTTGGAGTTCCTTCGGGACAAGCCCGGCTGTGCATTGCGTGTGGGGTATCCCCTATAAGTGATGTCAGGGTGTGTGTACCCTGCGCCCAGCAGGTGCTTGCGCTGCAGTCTGGCATACCTGCGGCTGGGCCTCCGCCCCCTCTGGCTTCGCCTACCCCCCCCCCCCACGCTTACATCTAACTCCTAGTGAGGTGCATACCAGTGGGGAGTCTCGACCTGATTTGGCTGCACGGGTGGCCAGCATTGAAAAGCATATTGCTGTATCTGCCCCGCGTAAGGCTGCATTTATCACCCGCTGTTTCTCTCTTCCCAGTGGAGGTCAAGGAAATGTTTGACTTTTCTGGTTATACTCCCCTGGAGGAGGGGGAATTATTTTCTGATTCAGAATCATCTGAGGAACAGACCAAGGTTTATGGTGATACCGGGGCTGACCTATGGTCCTCAGATGACACTGACAGGCTTTTGGCTCATATTTTTGAGGTGCTCTGTATTTCCCCTCCTGCCGTTGCTCCGCAGCAGCAGGGTGATCGTTTTCATATGGCTAGACCACGCTTGGAGTTTCCTGAACAAACTCACTTTAATCATTTGGTGCTCAAAGAATGGGAACGGCCTAGCAAGCTTCCTGGGGTGCCAAAAAGTTGGGATAAGAGGTATCCCTTACCTGCTGATGTGGTTAAGCGTTGGTCATGTCCTCCCGAAGTGGATGCGCCTGTTCTGGGGCTGTTCAATACTTCCGTCATGCATTCCCCTGATACCACTACTCTGAAGGATGGTGAGGACCAGCACATGGACCAGCTGGCTTGCCATGCCTTTGCCTGTGTGGGGTCCGCGCTGCGTCCGGTTTGTGCTTCTGCCATCACAGCTGTTGCTATTAAAGGCCTGCTCAAGAGTCTCTTAGATGGGGCCTCTGATGAAGCGGGATGAGAAGCGTACGGTTCTCTCCTGCTTTGCCATGAATTTGTTGCGTATGTTCTGTCTGCTATGGATGATACCATCAGGATGTGTGGGAGGACATCTGCTCTGCTGGTGGCTATACGCCGCTCTGTCTGGCTGCGTCAGTGGGTAGCTGATAACGCTGCTAAGAAGGCTCTCACTGGCTTCCCCTTTAAGGGGCTGCGCCTATTTGGTGAACGCTTGGACTTGTTTGCTATGGGCGGCAGGTTGCCTCAACGTAGGAGGCAGTCTCGGTCCTTTCGGGATACAGGTGCCTTTCTCCCTTTCTTCCGTTGTTCCAGAATCGGGAGAGGAGCCTCCTTTGCTGAGGCCCGCTGTGATTTTTGGGGAAGGGGCAGAGGACGTGCCGCCCAGGCCCCTCCTGGGGTCCCAAGCCTAAGTCCTCCCCCCAAGCCCCCTCAGACATGAAGAGGCGTCCTCACCCATCCGGGTGGGGGGACGGCTTCGGCTCTTGGCTCATGTCTGGAGGCGTCATGTCTCAGACGGGTGGATTCAGGAGGTAGTGTCCTCCGGTTACAAGATAGAGTTTGCTGCCTCGCCGCCCCCAAGATTCATCAGATCCCGGATGCCTCAAGACCCCCTGTCAGCTCAGGGCCTGTTGCTTGCTGTCTAAGGCCTTCTGGAATTGGGAGTCATCTGCCGGGTGCCCTTGAGGGAAAGGGGCAAAGGCTATTATTCCAATCTTTTCATTGTTCCCAAAAAGGATGGGTCCATCAGACCCATCCTGGATTTAAAGCGCCTCAACAAATTTGTCAGATTCAGACATTTTCGCATGGAGACTCAGCGCTCCGCTGTGAATTCCCTACACTCAGGGGACTTCATGACCTCTGTAGACATCAAGGTTACTTACCTTCACATACCTTCTGTCTTGTCCTCATCCATCCATCAGGCAGGGAATGCAACTGGTGGGCCTGATGGTGTCCTGCTTCGAGGCGGTTCCATATGCTCAGTTTCACATGAGGCCTCTTCAGCTTCACCTCTTGTCAGTATGGGATCGGGACCCCGTGTCCTTAGATCAGGTGTTTTTCCTGTCCCCTCTGGTCAGGCGGTCTCTATCGTGGTGGCTGGACTCAAGGAACCTGCTGGGGGGCAGATCCTTTCTGGCCCCTTGTTGGGAGACTGTCACCACGGATGCCAGTCTGACAGGTTGGGGGGGCTTTTGGAAATCCCTGAAATTCCAGGGTCAGTGGGGCCCCCCGGAGGCCTATACCCCTATCAACATTCTGGAGTTGAGGGCGATCAGGTTGGTTCTCGCCCACTTAACCCCACACCTGCGGGGTCGAGCTGTTCAGGTCCGCTCAGACAACCAGACAGCGGTTGCCTACATCAATCATCAGGGAGGGACCTGGAGCAAGAGGGCCCTCAAGGAAGTGTCCCTGATACTGTCCTGGGCGGAGGAGAACGTTCCCTGCATCTCAGCTGTGTACATCCCGGGGGTGTAGAATCTGGAGGCAGACTCCCTGAGCAGGGGGACCTCTCGTCTGGGAGAATGGTCCCTCAGCAGCAGTGTGTTTCGCTCCCTGTGCCACTGCTGGGGTCAGCCGGATGTGGATCTGTTTGCGTCCCGTCACAATCACAAGCTTCCAGTCTTTGTCTCTCTGTCCCAGGATCCTCTAGCTCAGGAAAGGGTGCCAGCCATACTGGTGGCCCCCTGTTGGCCTAGAAGAGTAGGTTCGCAGACATTGTGCAGTTGGCAGTAGATCAGTACGTCCTGCCCCGGGTTCCAGATCTGCTCACTCAGGGGCACCTACACCACCCCAATTTACCCCTGGTTCCCCCACGTAAGCCTATGTTACCAGTCTGGGACTTGAACTTGGTCTTATCTGCCCTGCAGGGGTCTCCCTTTGAGCCCTTGCAGGGGGCCCCTTTGTCCATTCCTACGCTTAAGGTAGTCTTTTTGGTGGCTATCACTTCTGTTAGGCGTGTTTCTGATTTGGCGGCGCTTTCCATCAAACCTCCTTATTTTGAGAGACACTAGGACAAGGTGGTGTTTCGTTTTAAGCCAGATTTTCTGCCTAAGGTTGTTTCTGCCTTTCATCTCAATCAGGACATTGTTTTGCTTTCTCTGTGTCTTAATCCTAGTAACTCTAAGGAGAGGGTTTTACACTCTTTGGACGTGGTTAGTGTGGTAAGTTCTATTTGGTGGCTACTGAACCCTTCAGGAAGACTGATGCTCTTTTTGAGCTCCCGTCTGGACCTAAGAAGGGTCTGGCTCCAGCTAAGTCCACTATCAGCAAGTGGATCCATCAGGCTGTGATACCGGCCTACTCTGCTAAGAGGAAGGAGCCTCCCTTCCGCGTTACCGCGTGCCCATTCTACTCGTGCTATTGGTGCCTCTTGTGCTTTTCAGCACCAGGCTTCTGTTGAACAAGTTTGCAAGGCCGCCACTTGGTCTTCTGTTCATACTTTTTCTAAGTTTTACAAGGTTGATGTTAAGGCCTCAGCTGATGCTGCTTTTGGTCGTAAAGTTCTGCAGACGGCAGTGGTTTAAACTGTCTGCTGTTACTTTTGGGGATCCCACCTTACCTTACGGACACTGCTATTGGATGTCCCAAGAGTAAGGAATATCTTCTGGAACAGGACGTGCTGTATACTTAGAATAATGCAATTCTGTGATTACTCACCTGTAGAATTGGTATTATACGTATACAGCAAGTCCTGTTCCACCCCACCCTTGTTATCATTATTTTTAGTTAACTCTTTATGATTGTTCTTATGTTTAATTTTTTATAATTGTTATAGTTCTCCTGGTTTCATTTTAACTGCTTTTCAATACTGGGGAATTTGTAGGAGGTCCCTGGTATATATGGGGCCGGGAGGAGCATGTACCAATTTTTCCAGGTCATAAAAAATTTCTCAGGTTCGCTCTGGGAGATCAGCACTATCAGTTTGTAGCCTTGCCTTTCGGTCTCACTTTGGCTCCTAGGGTTTTCACCAAGGTACTAGCGGGAGTAATGGCTCTACTAAGATCTCAGGGCATTCGCATCCTTCCTTACTAGGACAACATCCTCATCACTTTTCAGTCTTTCCAGCAGGCAGAGCTGGATACCCAGAGGGTGGTGTCCACACTGGAGTCTTTTGGCTGGGTGATCAACCGTCCCAAGTCTTCCCTGTTCCCGTCCTTGGTGAGGTCCTTTCTGGGCATGACTCTGGATACGTCTCAGGCCAAGATCCTTCTTCCTCAGCAGAAGGTGGTGTGTCTTCAAGCTCAGGCCCAGCTTCTTCTGTCTTGTCCTCACCCCTCCATATGGCAGGGGATGCAGCTGGTGGGCCTGATGGTGTCTTGCTTGGAGGCGGTTCCATACGCTCAGTTTCATATGAGACCTCTTCAACTTCACCTCTTGTCAGTGTGGGATCGGGACCCTGTGTCCCTGGATCAGGTTTTTGTTCTGTCCCCTCTGGCCAGGCGGTCCCTCTCGTGGTGGCTGGACTCAAGGAACCTGTTGATGGGCAGATCCTTTCTGACCCCTTGCTGGGAGATGGTCACCACGGATGCCAGTCTGACCGGTTGGGGGAGCTTCTGGAAGTCTCTGCAATTCCGGGGTCAGTGGGGTCCTCAGGAGGCCCACACTCCTATCAACATTCTGGAACTGAGGGCGATAAGGTTGGTTCTCGCTCAATTGACTCCACACCTTCGGGGTCGTGCTGTTCAGGTCCACTCGGACAACCAGACAGCGGCTGCCTACATCAATCATCAGGGAGGGACCCGGAGCAAGAGGGCCCTCAAGGAAGTGTCTCTGATACTGTCTTGGGCGGAGGAGAATGTCCCCTGTCTCTCAGCTGTGTACATCCCGGGGGTGGAGAATCTGGAGGCAGATTCCCTCAGCAGGGGAATGTCTCGTCTGGGGGAGTGGTCCCTCAGCAGCCGGGTATTTCACTCCCTGTGCCACGGTTGGCCGGATGTGGATCTGTTTGCGTCCCATCACAATCACAAGCTTCCAGTCTTTGTTTCTCTGTCCCAGGATCCTCTGGCCTTGGCCATGGATGTGCTAGCAATGTCTTGGAAGAGCTTTCTGCTCCTTTATGTGTTTCCTCCGTTCCCTCTGCTGGGCAGGGTGCTGCGCAAGATCTCCCAGGAAGGGGTGCCAACCATTCTGGTGGCCCCCCATTGGCCAAGAAGAGTGTGGTTCGCAGACATCGTGCAGTTGGCAGTAGATCAATTCGTCCTGCCCAAAGTTCCAGACCTGCTCATTCAGTGGCAGCTACGCCATCCAAATTTACAAACGCTGGCTTTAATGGTCTGGCTGCTGAAACCTCCATCTTGATGGAAAAGGGGCTACCTGCCTCTGTTGTTAGTAATATGATTCAGGCTAGGAAGAAGTCCTCGTCATCTATCTACTACAGGGTATGGCACGCTTATATTGCCTGGTGTGAGTCTAGGTCGCTTCCCTGTCGGGTGTTTTCTATCCCCAGGATTCTGGAATTCCTGCAACATGGTTTAGATCTGGGTCTTCAACTTAGTACCCTCAAAGGTCATGTTTCAGCCTTGGCTACTTTCTTCCAAAGATCTTTTGCCAACCATCGTCTGGTTAAGACCTTTTTCAGGGGGTTACTCACGTGCGCCCCCACGTAAGCCTATGTTACCAGTCTGGGATTTGAAATTGGTCTTATCTGCCCTCCTTTTGAGCCCTTGCTTACGGCCCCTTTGTCCATTTTGATGCTTAAGGTAGCCTTTATGGTGGCTATCACTTCTGTTAGGCGTGTTTCTGAGTTGGCGGCGCTTTCCATCAAACCCCCTTTGAGAGACACCAGGACAAGGTGGTGTTTCGTTTGAAGCCAGATTTTGTTCCTAAGGTTGTGTCTGCCTTTCATCTCAATCAGAACATTGTGATGCCTTCTCTGTGCCCTAATCCTAGTAACTCTAAGGAGAGGGTCTTACATTCTCTGGATGTGGTCAGGAACTTGAAGTTCTATTTGGTGGCTACTGAATCCTTCAGGAAGACTGATGCTCTTTTTGTTCTCTCTCCTGGGCCTAAGAAAGGTTTAGCCCCAGCTAAGTCCACTATCAGTAAGTGGATCCGTCAGGCTGTGATACAAGCCTATTCTGCTAAGGGGAAGGAACCTCCCTTCCTCCTTACTGCTCATTCTACTCGTGCTATTGGTGCCTCTTGGGCTTTTCAGCACCAGGCTTCTGTTGAACAAGTTTGCAAGGCCGCTACTTGGTCTTCTGTTCATACCTTTTCCAAGTTTTACAAAGTTGATGTTCGGCCCTCAGCTGACGCTGCTTTTGGTCGCAAATTTCTGTAGGCGGCAGTGGTTTAAACTACCCGCTGTTACTTTTTGGGGATCCCACCCTACCTTACTTACGCTATTGGATGTCCCATGTGTAAGGAATCTTCTGGAGCAGGACGTGCTGTATACTTGGAATAATACAATTCTGTGATTACTCACCTGTAGAATTGGTATTATAAGTATACAGCACGTCCTGCTCCACACCACCCTTGTTATCATTATTCTTAGTTACCTCTGTATGGTGATTGGTCTTATATTATAGTTCTCCCGGCTTCTTGTGAAACTGCTTGTTAATACTGGGAAATTTGTGAGAGGTCGTTTATATGGGGCCGGGAGGAGCCACAAGCTGTTTTCTGCAGTCCAGCGCCATCTTGTGGATGTATAACCCATGTGTAAGTTATCTTCTGGAGCAGGACGTGCTGTATACTTATAATACCAATTCTACAGGTGAGTAATCACAGAATTGTTTTTTTATGGACTTCCTTGGCGAGCTGGCATACTTTTGTTCTTCTATAATGTTGTATGTATAGGGTAATTTGTAAAAAAATGATAAACTTATGTGCAAAAATTGCTTTACTGGTAAGCAGCCAAAATGTATGGGCCTTACTTTATTTTTCTCTGTACATGTCCCCATGAATGTTGAAAGTATTGATGTAAGCCCCTTAGAAACCAGTGGAGGATGTTTGCGGTAACGATCTGTTCTGTTATTTAAACATTTCTGTAGATCTTTCTGTTATAAGCGTGTATTTATAATTAGGCATTTTTTTCAGATTAGAAATGTTGATACAAATCAGTGTTTAGACAATATGGCAAGAAAAGAAAGTGAAAAGGTTGGAATTTTTAACTGCCATGGAATGGGAGGAAACCAGGTAAGACATTGGTATTACCTTTGCTTTTTGTTTAATTTTTAAATAGTGATCTGAACCTGTGTATCATGTTTCGAGTTTTTCATCCTATAAGATGAACTTGTTTCCCTAAAAGTTGGGGTAAAATGTCAGTGCGTCTTTTTGGGCGAATGTGAATTAAAAAAAAAAAAATTAAACTGGCCATCCACTTTAATGATGTCATGCTCAAATGCCTGCAATCCAGTCTATTTAAATATAGATGTATTCTCTGACACTCTTTCAGTGCTTAATAAATCTACAGCTTACCCTGTACATTTGTTAGTTTTACACTTTTGAACATTTATTTACTATTTTGTAAAAAATAAACATTTTGCTTTTTGTTGGTTTTAGGTATTCTCATACACTGCTAGCAAGGAAATCCGAACAGATGATTTATGTTTAGATGTCTCCAAGCTTAATGGTCCAGTCATAATGCTTAAGTGCCATCATTTGAGGGGCAATCAGTTATGGGAATATGACCCAGTGGTAGGTATTGCTGGTATTACTAATTCCATTACTGAGATACACTCTATGCGTTTTGATCTGCATATAGAGGACTTTAATTTAGTAACTGTTTTTCATTAGTATATTTACCCCATAATCTGCAACAATACAACATTAAGCTCAATTTTGCCTATCTGGTCGACAGCTGAATTTCTCTCCTCTTCCGAGTAGATTTTTGCCCTCAGTCAGGGCCATATTTGATGTAAATGCCTTTTTTTGTTGAGGTAAATTGTGCAGGCAAAGTCATTCCCAGTGTGTAGGGCTACACATGGGCAATGTTAATTTTTTTTACTTTTAAAAAAGTAACTTGGAATTAAAGTTTCTCCTTATTTTCTTCATGTTATCTGTGATGGAAGTGACAGGGGTGAGTAATGCAAGTACACTGTGTGCATTGCATTAGATTGAGCTGAGCTGTGAGTGACAGTGTGGACGTTTTAAGACCATCACAGAGGTGGGTGTCAACTCGATACCAGTCTCAGATTGTATTTTATATGTATGCCCTTTTATCTGCTAAGCATCTGCTTCTTTTAACAACTTTGTAACACTTTCAGTTCTCTACTTTGTCCACTACATCCTTTTCCCATATCGGAGCAGAGCTGTTTGCTTCATTCTTTTAGGGTAGAATTGAGCTTATCTGAGCCAGACTAGTGCCTTTAATCACTTCATACCACGACCTCTCTTGTGTATTTCCCTAACCCATTTCACTTTAACTGAACAGAGACTGTCTTCCATCATCTCTAA
This sequence comes from Gastrophryne carolinensis, assembly GCA_027917425.1. Taxonomy (NCBI): domain Eukaryota; kingdom Metazoa; phylum Chordata; class Amphibia; order Anura; family Microhylidae; genus Gastrophryne; species Gastrophryne carolinensis. Next base: position 221,544,052 of record CM051239.1, on the reverse strand, counting down.
GCTCCCCATACTTGCTCCCTTTACCCTGTTTCATCACATCTGATCCCACAGCTGGACTCTCATTAACCCTTTAAGTGCCAGCCTTCCTAGAATTTTTGTCACCCTTTGTTGCCAGACCACGTTTCACTATTTTGCGCTACATATGTTCAACCTTGATTTTTGAAGGGATTTCCAGGGATTTTCCTAGGAAAATGATATATTGTTTTTGTCTGAGCTTCAACATGCAATATCTTGTTTGGCCTTTTTTTAGTGTATTCTCAATACTTTTGGGTGAAATATGTGCAAAAAAATAAAAAAAAACGATTTTTTGCAATTTGTAGTGTTTTTTGTAATAAAAAATGTAAGTTTGTCAATAAAATTTTATTGCGTGCGAAACCCCAATTTCTCCCGCTCACAGCGGTACCACATATGTATTGATAGACACCCTTTGCTGCCCAGGAGACTCCCCCAAACTGAAACAGCGCTTTAGGAGATTTTCAGATAAAATACAACTATGCTACACGCTAAGCGCACCTTGCAGTTTTTCCAGAAAAACAACCCTTTAAATTTGAAATACCCCCCACAAATGTATTCTCTGGAAGTACACACCTCAAGCTTTCTAGGCATACCAGGCTTGTTGACATGGGCGCAGTTTTCTGGAAGTAATCCCTCAATCAATTCTTTGGTTGCACAGAGTTTCCCTAAAAAAGAAGAATCAAAGCCACATTTTCCTAAAAAAAACTATATGCAAACAAGAAAAAACAAGTAAAGTGAAAAAGCAACATCCCCCGAACAGAACGATACCCAACATGCATAGGTACTGTCAAGTGAAGAGTTGCCAAACACCCCAAAGTAAAGCATGCGCATAACGGTAATTGTACTTGAAATTTTTAGCTCTGCTGACAAAGTGCGCACCTTGCAATTTTTCAACCAAAACAACCCTTTACATTTGGAATATATAAACCCCATAAACCATATATTCCCTGAAAGTACACATGTTGAGTTTCCTAAGCGTACTGAGCTTGTTGTAGTGGGCTCATCTTTCTGGAAGTAATCCATTGAAGAATTCTTAGGTTGCACAGGGTTTCCCTAAGACAAATTATAAAAAAGCAGAATAAAAACCATGTTTTCCTAAAATATCAATATGCAAACAAGAAAAAACAAGCTAAATCTAAAAGCGCAAGGTCCCCCGAGCAGAACAATACCCAACATGCATAGGTACTATTAACCCTTTTAATTGCCAGCCTACTTGAAGTTTTGTCACCCTCTGTTGACAGGTCATTTTCGCCATTTTTAACCGTGATTTTTGCTGGAATTTCCAGAAAAATTATATACATATTTATTCTAAGTATACAGTACGTCCTGCTCCAGATATAATACTTACACTTGGGTTATCCTCCGCCAGATAGCGCTGTGCACTGCAGACATGCAAAAAACAGGCTCCTCCCAGCCCTTCATATACCCGGGGACCTCCCACAAATCCCCAGATTTCTCTGCAGTGCTGACTGCGAAGACATGAAGTATCACTCTCTCGCAGGTGAGCGGGGCTATTACAGCCTGCGGCCCTGTTGGACTATTCCCACCCGTCCTCCCTGTGAAGTGCCTCCCAGCCTGGGCTGCGCTGGTCGGGTGAAGGTAGGCAGCACCATGCGTGCTTAACGGAGCCATGCTCCACCGCAGTAGGCGGTTTAGGCTGATGGGGAGCCTCTAGTGGATGTCCCTCCCGCATTATTGCCCCGTGTAGCGGTGGGCCCTGTGTAAAGGGTCGCCATCCTCCCTCGTTTCCCTCTGTATTCGGGGGGGAAAAGAATGGGGGGGTGTGTGTGTGTGTTTGGCGGTCTCAGTGCACTGTATTGTCACGCTTATGGCCGTAGTTTCGCCCTTGACTGGCAACTGGGTGTCAGAGCCACGCTGCTTGCTCTTTCTATTTTGGCCGCCACCATCTTTGCCTTCTCATTTTTTTATTAAAATTTACTGTGCTGGGTGGTGTCGTCATCAGACTACGAGTATCCATTAGCAGATGCTTTTACTAGCATACCTTATGCTTGGCTTGTCAAGCCTGGACGGCTGCCTCAGAGCTTCGTGCTCTTTGGGGGAGGCGGGGACCTGGCGTGGCGCGCTCCGCGTCACGCCCAGATTGGGCCTGCCCTTCGAGGTTCGGTTGGCGCCATTTTGTTGATCTTCGCGCGCGAGCGTGTTGGCGGTCCTTCTCCTCCCCAGGTCTGTAAGTGCCCTCGTGGGTGATTTCATCATTAGTATTTTTTCTGCTGCGCATGGCCCTGACACCTCTTATTCTCCTCCTGTCTTTCAGACGTCAAAGACTCCGGTGGCTTCTCCCCGCCTAACATAATTTGTAGCGGACTTACAAAAAATTCTCCCACATTCCTAGCGGGTCTTTGGGACATCCAGGGTTGCCTATTGCATAAATCCCTACTGACATATATTGCATTGATAATCACCATATGGAGGCATCTCAGAATTATGTGACCGGGGTCCCTCTGGGACAAGACCGGCTGTGTATAACGTGTGGCTATCCCCACGCTGATGCTGACAGGGCACGAGTCTGCGCACTGTGTGCCGAGCAAGTACTGGCCCTGCAATCAGGATTGCCAGTGGCTGCACCTCGCTTCAATACTCCTATTTCCCCAGGCTTAAATCTCACTTCTGCTGAGTCACATACGAGTGGGGAGTTCCAGCCAGCTGCATCTTCCAGACTGCCTACGGCTGACCAGATTATTACGGGGTTGATAAAGTGCTTGGGCCCTGGTAAGAAGCGGTTCTCGACTCCCCCTGTTTCTGCCTTTGCTATGGGATCGGAGGAGTTCACTACTCCGCGTGCCTGTACCCCTTCTGATGGAGGGCTGTTCTCTGACTCAGGCTCCTCTGATGAGGAGCCGAGGAGTCATGACGATTCTGGCCATAAAGACTGGAACCAGTTTGACACCATTGGTTTGTTGATTAGGATCTTTAAGGCCCTGTCTATCTCTCTCCCTAACGCGGCTCCCAAGCCGAGAGGGGAGCGTTTCCATACAGCGACACCGCGCTTGGAATTTCTAGAGCAGGCTCACTTCCATGCTCTTGTACTCGAGGAATGGGAACGCCCCAGTAAACTTCCAGGGGTCCCAGGGGACTGGGATTGGAAATACCCTTTTCCCCCTGAGGTGGTTAATTGTTAGTCATCGCCCCTGTGGTGGACGCACTGATCATTGGGGTTCCTAACCCCCCCCCCTTTATTGCAGCTCCTGCTTATAGTACCCTTCGGGATGCCGAGGACCGGCGCATGGATAAGCTGGCTTCCCACGCCTTTTCTTGTGCAGGAACGGCGCTGCGTCCGGTCTGTGCCGCGGCCATCACTGCAGTGGCCGCCAGAACCCTCATCAGAAAAATGCTTGAGCATCACCATGAGGATCTTCCCTGGGAGGTGTTTAATGTACTCTCCAGTTGTGATGTATTTGTAAAATGTATCCTTTTAGCGCTGGATGACACCATTAGAATGTGTGCGAGGACTTCTGCCCTTGTGGTGGCTATACGTCGCTTGGTCTGGCTGCGACAGTGGGGTGCTGACGATGCTGCTAAAAGGACTCTTACCAGGCTTCCCTTTAGAGGGCAACGCCTGTTTGGGGCCTTTCTGGACCTGTTTGGTAAAAAGGGCAAATCACCCCAACGCAGGCGGCCGTCTCGGCCCCCTCGGGACAGGGACACCCCTCCCCCTCCATACAATAATGTTAAACAAGAACCAGGGGTGTCCTTCCGGAGTCTTCGTGCAGACTCCTGCCCCACGAGCAGCAGACAACGCTCTGGGCCCTCCGGCGGGGCTAAGCCTAAATCTTCCACCAAATCCCCTCAAGCATGATGGGGCGCCCTCGCCCGCCTGGGTGAGGGGATGACTGCAGCACCTTGCTCCTATCAGGAGGCATCTTGCTTCATTCTGGTGGATACAGGAGGTAGTTTCCTCCGGATACAGCATAAAGTTTGCTGCACGGCCTCCCCCAAGATTGTCAGGGTACTCCTGGTCCCTGCCTCTGTTCGGGTGCTGGTGCAGGCCATGCACGGCCTGCGGAGTCTGGAGGTCACTTGCAGTTTGCCCTTAACAGGCAGAGGCAGGTGCCGCTACACCAACCTCTTCACTTTTCCCCAAAGGGATGAGTCAGTCTGCCCTTTCTGGATTCACAGGTTTTCGGCAATTCTACTATTACAGGCAGTTTCTCATGGAAAATCTGCGATGGGCCATCGGCGCCTTGCGCCCAGTGGGCCCTTGCCGTTTGGGGAGATCAAGGATGCTTATGCTCACATCCCTGTGTCTTCTAGACACTGAGACACTGCCAATGTGTGGCCTTGTTATCGGGCCTCTCTTCTGCCTCCAGAGTGCTCACCAAGGTACTGATGGAGGCTATGTCTCTGATGAGACCAAGGGGCGTCCGCGTGAGACCTACCCGGTCGTCCTTTTTTGCTTCCCAATCTCTACGTCAGGTCGAGTTAGCTACTCGGCTGGTGGTGTCCATTGGTGGTGTCCATTGGGAGTCATTTGGATGGGTGTTCATTCACCTCAAGTCCTCCTTGTCCCCTTGATTGGTATCTCCATTTCTAGGGATGAATCTAGATTCGGTTCAGGCGAGAATCTTCCTTCCTCAGCAATTAGGTGGACAATCTGGTTGCGTGGGCTCAGCCCCTCTTTGCTGTTCCTGTCCCTTCACCAGGCAGGAATACAGCTGGTGGGCTCGTTTGGTGACTTGCTTAGAAGAAGTCCCTTATACTCTTCTACCTGGGGCCCTTCTGCAACTTCTATTGTTAATACTGGACAGGGACCCAGCATCCCTGGAGCAAGGTCATGTGTGTCTGGGGGCAGTTCCCTTCCTAGAGACGGTCACCATGGATGCCAACCTATCAGGTTGATGGGGAGGTTTTCTTCTGTAACCCCATGTGGGTTTGGGGGAGGTGGGGCCTTTACGAGGTCCATGCACCTATCAATATTGAAACAGTGAGTTTTCAGGTTGGCACTATCTCGCTTGACTTCTCCTCTAAACGGCCTGCCTGTTTGGCAGCGCTCGGTCTGTCTGACGACTGTGGCCTATCATCTGTGTGGGACCTGGAGCAGGATGGTCCCCCAGGAAGGTATATGTTCCTGATCTTGTGGAGGATAATGTTTTCCTGCATATCAGTGGTATTCGCTCCGGTGGAGGTCCCTCTGCGACAGGATGTGCTAATCCTTGTGTCACTATGAGGTTCAACCAGTGTGGATCTGTTTGGTGCCCCGTCACTATTTCAAGCTCTCGCCCCTCGTTTCCCTGCCCCAGGATCCTCTGGCCGTGGTCATGATGCTTTAGTAATGTTATGGCAGGACATTCTGGTCTGTATGTCTTATCTCCGTTCCCCCTGCTAGGCAGGGTTCTGCGCAGAATTGCTATGGTAGGGGGACCATTGATACTGGTGGCCCCTGGGTGGCCTAGTGGAGTGTGGATTCGCAGACGTGATACCGAGGGTGGTAGATCTGTACGTTCTGCTAGGGTTGCCGCCCTGTTCGCTCAGGGCCTCCTTTACGTCACCCCAATCTACAGTCTCTGGCCTAGCCGGCCTGACTGCTGATTCTTCCGTCTTTATGGATACAGGCTTCTCTTCTCCATGTTCGTAACTATTGGAAGTCTTAAGAGCAAGCTTCTTCTTCTTCTTCCATCTCTTATGAGGTATGGCGTACCCATATGGATTGGTGTGAGTCTAGGTCTCTTCTCTGTTGGGCGTTCTCTGTTCCCAGGGCTCTAGAGTTATTACAGTATGGCTTGGAGTTGGCTCTCCAACTCAGTACTCTGAAGGGTCAGGTTCTGCCCTGTCTGCCTTCCTGTAGTAGTCTTTTGCTTATTTTCCTTGGCTAAGCATTCTTTCGGGGGTTGCTCACTGCGTTCCCCACTTGATTCTATGGTCCATGTTGGGATTTGAATTTTTATTCTGTTTGCCTTGCGGGGTGTTCGTTTTGGATCGATTCAGGATGCTGTCTGGCAGTCTTTTACCTTCAAAGTTGTCCTTCTGGGACTGTTACTTCAGTCAGACGTGTGTCTGGGCGGGCGGCTCTGTTTAGCTAGCCCTCGTTCCTTAATATGCACCAGGATTAGGTGGTGCTCTGCTTTACGTCGGACCTTCTGCCTATGGTGGTGTCTTAGGCTCATGTATTTAAGACATTGTCTTTCTTCTGTGCTTTATTCCTAGTAGCGCTGAGGCAAGGGGATATACTGTACTTTCCCTCAACAGGTGCTGGAATTTTTTCCTGGATTGTCTCTTGTCCCTTAGGGGGACTGATGCCCCTTGGGGTTTGTGGGCACCTACCTCTGTATGTGCCTGATCTCGTCTGCTTCCAGGGGTTAAGCGGCCCTTGGCCTAGCCTTTACTTGGATGGTTGTCCCTTCTGGTGCTAGGGAAGGTTTGGCTTCTTCCTGGACTACTGTTAGCGTTTGATCTTGTCAGGCTGTTACTCAGGCCTATTCCTTTAAGGGGAAGAGTTTCTTCTCACTTTATTTCTGATTCTACTGGTGCCTTGGTATCTTTGGGCCTTTCAGCACCAGGTTTTGTTGAACAAGTTTGCTAGACCGCTACTTTTTTGTTCGTACCTTTTCAAAGGATTTTATGATGTTGACGCTTAGAGCCTTTGCTCATGTCGCTCTTGGTCGCAAGGCTTGCAGGTGACAGTGCTTTTACTGTCTGCTGTGCCTTTTTGTTGGGGATCCCACCCTACTTTATGGACACTGCTATTGGATGTCCCAAGTGTAAGTATTATATCTGGAGCAGGACGTACTGTATACTTAGAATAATACAATTCTGTGAAATACTCACCTGTAGAATTGGTATTATATGTATACAGTACGTCCTGCTCCACCCCACCCTGGTTTTTGCATTATTCTGGATCCCCTGTATGGTGATTGTTATCATTGTTATCATTACCAGTTGTTTTTGGTGGTTGAATTCTCCCGGCTTCTGGTTCACTGCTTTTCAATTCTGGGGATTTGTGGGAGGTCCCCGGGTATATGAAGGGCCGGGAGGAGCCTGTTTTTTGCATGTCTGCAGTGCACAGCGCTATCTGGCGGAGGATAACCCAAGTGTAAGTATTATATATGGAGCAGGACGTACTGTATACATATAATACCAATTCTACAGGTGAGTATTTCACAGAATTGTATTTTTGCAGCAGAGTTTAGGCTTTAACGTGAAATGTCATGTTTGTAATTTTTCTACAGTTTTTTGAATATTTTTGCGAAAAAAATAAATAAATAAATAAAATATTTTTTAGACAATTGTCTCCTTTATTTTAAATAAAAAATTAGTTTTATTAATGAAAACCATATTGCATGTGATGGCCCCATTTCTCCCGATTACAACGGTACCACATATGTATCGGTAGCCCCCGCATTCTTGCCCTGGAGACCCCCCAAACTGAAAAGAGCACTTTATAACATTTACAAATAAAATACAACTACTATCCACACTATAAACATAAGGGGTTAATTAAAAAAAGACATAGGGACCCATTTTTTTTTTTATTTTAAGGGTTAGGGTTAGGCTAACCCTAACCCTTAAAAATCGGCCCAAAAATGACATAGGGTCCCCCCTCCCGGAGGGGGGAGGGTGACCCCATTTTTTTTTTTTTTTTTAATTTTAAGGGTTAGGGTTAGGCTGGCCCTAACCCTTTAAATTCCCCAAAAAATGGGGTCCCCCCCCCAGGAGGGCGGACCAGATGTCTTTTTTTTTTTTTTTTTTTACTTTTTTTACTTTACTTACCTCCGATCGTCAGCTCCTTTGTCCCTCGATGTGATGACAGATGCGATCATGCTGGCTACAGTAGCAGAGGGGCAGGTGATGATCTGATCACCTGCCCCTCTGCTCCTGTGGCCAGCATGATCACATCTGAAAGAACATCAGCAGGGAGCCAGGGTGACACCCAGTGAGTGACGTCTTAAGCCCCGCCCGCAGGGCTTAAAGGCAAGATGGCGGCGCCCGTCGGGAGAGGAGGGGGAGAGCCCTTTCAGGCTCTCCCCTGAAGCTGAAGAGCCGGGGGGGGGGGGGGGCGATCGGAGGCCCTCCCAGTGAAGAGAAGACCCGGAGGGAGGCAGCACGACTGCAGGTAAGTAAATGTCATTTTTAATTTTTTTTTTTTTTTACAGTTAGCATCTGCTGCTGCCGAATTAATCCCTCAATCAATTCTTTGGTTGCACACAGTTTGCCTAAAAAAGAAGAATCAAAGCCACATTTTCCTAAAAAAAACTATATGCAAACAAGAAAAAACGAGTAAAATGTTAAAAAGCAACATCCCCCGAACAGAACGATACCCAACATGCATAGGTACTGTCAAGGGAAGAGTTGCCAAACACCCCAAAGTAAAGCGTGCGCATAGCGGTAATTGTACTTGAAATTTTTAGCTCTGCTGACAAAGTGCGCACCTTGCAATTTTTTCAATCAAAACAACCCTTTACATTTGGAATATCCCCCATAAACCATATATTCCCTGAAAGTACACATGTTAAGCTTCCTAAGCGTACTGAGCTTGTTGTAGTGGGCTCATCTTTCTGGAAGTAATCCATTAAAGAATTCTTAGGTTGCACAGGGTTTCCCTAAGAAAAATAAAAAAGCAGAATAAAAACCATGTTTTCCTAAAATATCAATGTGCAAACAAGAAAAAACAAGCTAAATCTAAATCTTCTTCCGCTCTCATCTTCAGGACTTCACATTGGCCACTAACTTCCCTTATATCCTTGTTCAAACAATTCGCTACTCTGCAACCCTCCAAACCTTCAAGTGTATCCTCAAAAAGTCATCTTTTCAGACAAGTCTATCAGTTAGCTTAGGAAACCCGCTTCACAATCTTAACAACCTTTAGATTATAAGGTTGGTAGGCTGGAGACCTCACTCCTATATTCCACATCTGAATACTGTGTATTATAAGTATATTTGTTTCACTCTGCAAAGTGGTTATCGTGTTTATGGTGGGGTTTTTCTTCTGCCTTGCCTGTCCTTGTGGATTCGCATAAGTAACTGAATTGCCATGGATCCCCATGTGGGATGACAAAAATAATGGTCTTTTATTACTCACATCCACCCCCACCACGTTGCCACATACCCTGCCTCTATCCTAGGTTTCCTCCAGGAAATGGATGTTGGTGTGCAAGCTGTTTGAGATTTGTGATTTACAATAAACAATACAATTATATATTTTAGTAACTTCTGTGGATAATCAATGGTGGTGTTTTGCCATTAAAATGCATTTTTATCCCCTTTCAATGAAAACTAACACAATATTACCATGTCCCTTTAAATTATAAAGGTGGCATAAGTACCTGCCAAGATTTGTCAGCCTGAGTGCTAACATGGCACACGGCCAGGCTTTCTGCATTAGAGTGCCTGCCAAGCTGCACCTTTTCTACAATTGGGAACAGCTGTTTCCAAATTCTTTCATTTCTTTCCAGTTAAATTAAAATGTATTCAGTCCCTCTGTTTATGTTCTCCAAACATTAGATTCCTTCCACGACTTGTTTTAATACACAAACTGCCGATGTACATATGTGATGATAGTGGCTTTTTGTTTGATACCTAAGACACAAATTTGTCTGGGCTAGTTAATGAGCATAAGGGCAGTAAAAAGTGAGGAGTTTAGAAAACAGGGACAAAACTGAAACTATTACCATGAATATATTTTATTCTGAATGCCCATCAAGCCTAGAGGGATAGAGTGTGTGTGTGTGTATATATATTAAAATGTTACAAGTGTTAGTGTTAACAATTTTGCTGGTTTGACTTGGCTACTAATAGGTGTCATTAACCTTTTTCCTTTTGTAAGTGTGAACCCCACTACCCCCCAGTGCGCTGTAGAACTTGCCTCTTTTGCTTTCCCAGTATCTTTTGGCAGTATGCTGTGGAGGGCAGCACACACCCGATGCTGGAGATGTGGCTTTTTTCACTCCCAATTGTTGTAAAACAGATGTTTGCCAAACATTAAATATGTACTGCAAATGGATCTTATTGGATGAGAGCCTGCACATGTGTCATAGGACCGGGAAAAGGTGAGTTCGTATGGGCGATCTGGAGGGGGAGGGGTTAAACAGCAAGGTATCCCAATTCGGGATGTCCTAGGGGGTAAGAAACAAAACTTGGGGTACTCAAAATCCCAGGTTTTGTTCTGCTTTTAAGTTGAGCTTTTTTGGTAGCTATACTGGTAGCTCTCCACTGGCCAAGAAGAAATTGGTTTTAACCCTTTCAGTGCCAAGCACGTAGTTTCTACGTGCTCGCTTCCACTCCACTTAAGTGCCAAGCACGTAGAATCTACGTGCTTGACTTTCCCCCCTGCTAGTAAAAAAAATAAAAAATAAAAATCAAAAATACTCACCTGACCCCTTGTTGGATCCGGCCAGGTCTCCTCTTTAATTTGGTGCCATCCGATCCCCCGTGGGGGGTCGGATGGCTCCAGGAGAGCCCCCGGAATAGGCCGCCCCCCCCCGCTTCAGCAGCTGCTAACTAAAAAAAAAAAAAATGACATTCACTTACCTGCGTGTGCGCTGGCTCCCGCTGTCCCTCCTCTTCACCTGGGGGGGCTCCGATCCCCCCCCCCCCCCCCAGGACTTACCGATCTTCAGGAGAGAGCCCGGAAGGCTCTCTCCTTCTCGATGGCGGCCCCCCCTTGGGGCGGGGCTAATGACGTCATCCCAGCCCCGATCTCCGGCTTCAGCTCTCTCAGCTGTCAGATGCCGGTGATCGGTGCCGGTGAAGGAGGTGGCAGGAGATCCTCTGATCTCCTGCCTCCCCCTTCTCTGGATGCCGATCACCGGCATCTGTCAGCAGAGCGGCGAGGGACAAAGGAGCTTACAATCAAAGGTAAGTACAGTAAAAAATTTTTTTTTTTTTTTAATAAAATACTTGTATTAATTGTGTTGTCTTTTTTTTCACAGTTAACCCTTTGTGAGCTGGTAAGGGGTCCATGAGACCCCTTATACCAGCTCACAAGGCTCTGGGTCTGGCAAGTCACCTGCGGCTAGCGGGTGACTTGCCATTAACCCCCAGCCCCCCATTACCTGCCTCCCCAACGGCCAGGGGGGGGCAGAAGGGCCCGGGCCACTTAGTGGCTATGTGGGCTAGTAGCCTGCAGGGCCAGGGGCCCCTGCGCCCTGTTCTGCAAGCCCCCATAGCTGGCCCGGGTCGGTAATGCTGGGTAGGGGGACCTTACGTCATTTTTTGGGGGGGATTTTTAAGGGTTTTTAACCCTTAAAATTCCAAAAAAAAACGGGGTCCCCCTCCCTGGGAGGGGGGACCCTGTGTCATTTTTTTTTTCATTAACCCTTTTGTGTTCTGTCATCCAGCAGCTATAAAAGGCTTCTAGCAAGTGTGCAGAAGCCAGTGATCGCCGAGGGACAAAGTGCTCCAGGATGGATGGGAGGTAAGTATTAAAAAAAAATAATAAAATATTTTTTTCTCTTTGTGTGTCTGTGGTTTTTTTTTATATTTAACCCCTTGTGAACTGGTAAGGGGTCCATGACCCCTATACCAGTTCACAAGGATGGGGGGGTGGCAAGTCACCTGCGACTAGCGGGTGACTTGCCATTAACCCCCGGAACCCCCATTACCTGCCTCCCCAAAGCCCAGGGGGGGGCAGAAGAGCCCGGGCCCACGGGCTATGCGGGCATGTAGCCTGCAGGGCCAGGGGCCACAAAAGCTGGCCCCTGCGCCCTGTTCCTACAAGCCCTGCATAGCTGGTCCCGGGCTGGTTACTTTGGGTAAGGGGGGCCCCATGTCATTTTTTTTTGGGATGTTTAAGGGTTTTTAACCCTTAAAAATCCCCCCAAAAAATGGGAGGGGGGACCCTATGTCAGCTATGACAGGTCCTGAGGAAGTGACGCGAGTGACGTCACGCAACGCGTAGACGGTAGGGGCAGTGGGCTGGAGGTCGTATTGTAATGTAAGTTTATTTGTTTTTAAAATTGGGGATAGTATTTCTTGGTCCTCCCTGGCTGGTCCTCACTGGTTGTGCATTGATAATTAGACTTAGTTTGCAGGCCCTGTCAGGGTCCTATTCACTTATTAAATAGGGTTTAATGTGCACCGTTTTAGTGTATATATATATTTGGTATTTAGTAATTTGTGTTCAAATATTGATTGTTAATTAGCACTTTGCACTTAAGCACTTTATATTCATTGAATTCAGTCAGGAGGCATATACTATGTATTGTAAATACATTAATTGTAATTGCCACCTCCACTGCCCCTAAAAGTGTGGTTTGTTCTCTTCCTTATTGAACATTATTTTGTGTCTTTAGTGTTTTTAATTGATGTGTAGTGTTTGTAGTTATGTGACTTCATTATCAATAAATATATATCTTTATTATATAGCAGTGGTGCCATATTTCGGTGGGGGTTAAGGAAGGAGTGGGGCCTTCCTCATTTTGTATTTACAGAGTTTGTGTCACCCACATGTGCACACTGCATTTTTGATAGAGATAAGTGTTCCGGTGCAGTCTCACACTGTGTTCTAGTATGTGCCAGACTGGCTAATATTGAGAAATTTATTTCTGGCTCTGTTGCCAGAAAGTCCTCGGCTAAGCGAAAGCATTTGTCTCCAGCCGCGCCGGCCTGTGAGTTTGATGATTATGATTTCCTTGACTGCTCTGATTATTCCCCGCTAGAAGAGGGGGAATTATTTGAGGGTTCTGACAATCAGCAGTTTGTTGGTGCTGATACTGAGCAAGGGCAGGGGGATGCTGTGGATACCCCGAAGGTCTTGGCTCACCTTTTTGAGGTTCTGGCAATTTCTCCTCCTGAGGATGCCGCTCCTCAAAAAGGGGAATTCTTTGGGACTTCCAAGCTACGCCTGGAGTTCGCAAATCAAAAGCATTTTGATGGCATTATTCTTAAGGAATGACAGAAGCCTACTCGGCTTCCAGGTATTCCTCAAGGTTGGGATAAAAAGTATCCCTTTCCGGTGGACGTGGTAAAACGATGGTTGTCCCCTCCCGAGGTTGATGCCCCGGTGCTCGGGTTATCCAATACTTCTATTTTGCATTCTCCTGACTCCACCACTCTCAAAGATGGTGAGGATAAACGCATTGATCAGATGGCTTGCCACGCGTTTGCTAGTGTCGGTTCAGCCTTGCCCTGTTTGTGCTTCTGCGCTTTTGGCAGTGGCTACCAGGTGTGTGGTTAGAGACCTGTTGAGTACCTCCAGGCTTGACCCGGCTAGTGATGAGTTCGCCGCCCTTAAGCGGTGTGAATTGTTCATGTCCTTTGTGCTTGCCCCTTGGATGACACCATGGTCATGTGTGGTAGAACCTCGACCTTGCTTCTTGCTTGTAGCTATTCGGCAGTCGGTATGGTTGCGCCAGTGGGCGGGTGATTTTGTGGCCAAAAAGTCGCTTACAGCACTTCCCTTTGTGGGATTCCGGCTCTTTGGAGAAAGATTAGATTCTGTCACGAAAGGAGGGAAGTTACCTCAGCGTAAGAGGCAACGTCGTCCCTTTCGGGGGGCGGCCTCCTTTAACCCTTCCTTTCGTGGTGCCAGAACTGGCAGAGTTTTGGCCTTCTCTACCCTCAGAGGTGATTCCTGGAGTAGAGGCAGAGGTCGTGCCCGTCCAGGTCACAATTGGAGTTCCAAACCCAAGCCCGCTGCTAAGCCAGCTCAGCAATGAGGGGGCGCCCCCCCCCCCTTGCAGGTGGGGGGACGGCTGTGGCACTTCTTCCAGGTCTAGGACCAGGAGGTCTCAGATAAATGGATTCTGTTGGTGTCTTCCGGTTACAAGCTGGAATTCGAGATCCGGCCTCCTCCCAGATTCTTCAGGTCTCAAGTGCCTTCGGATCCACTGGCCGCACAGGGGCTCCGGGCGGCAGTAAGTTATCTGCTGGACATGGCTGTCATTTGCCCAGTGCCTTTCGCGGAAAGGGGCTTGGGATTCTATTCCAATCTATTCACGGTGCCCAAGAAGGACGGCTCCGTTTGACCCATTCTGGATCTGAAGCTCCTCAATTGGTTTATCCGCTTCAGGAAGTTTTGCATGGAAACCTTGCGGTCAGCCGTCGATTGTCTTCGTCAGGGGGACTTCATGACATCCATAGACATCAGGGATGCTTATATGCATGTACCTATCTTCCTGGCACACCAGAGATTCCTCAGGTTCATGATGGAAGATCAGCATTTTCAGTTTGTGGCCCTTCCATTCGGGCTTACCTCGGCTCCGAGGGTGTTCACCAAGGTATTGGCGGGGGTGATGGCCATCCTCAGAGTCCAGGGCATTCGCATTGTACAATACCTGGACGACCTTCTCATTTTGGCTTCCTCTCTCAGCCAAGCGGAGCTAGACACCAGAGTGGTGTTATCCACGCTGGAGTGGTTCGGTTGGGTGATCAACTTTTCCAAGTCCTCCCTCTGCCCGTCCAGGGAGGTTTCGTTTCTGGGCATGATTCTGGATGCCTTTCAGGCCAGGGTGTTCCTTCCTCAGCCCAAGATTCTTCTGATCCAAGATTTGGTTCGGCTTCTGCTTTCCAATCCTCGCCCGTCTATCCGGCTAGGGATGAGATTGGTAGGTCTGATGGTGGCTTCCTTCGAGGCAGTCACTTTTTCCCAGTTTCACATGAGGACGCTTCAGCTCCATCTTCTAGCGATTTGAGACAAGTGTCCGCTGTCATTGGATCAGTCTTGTCTGCTGTCTCCCCAGGCTCAGCAGTCCCTTCAGTGGTGGCTATTGTCAAGCAATCTGTTGAAGGGCAGATCCTTTCTGACCGCTTGTTGGGAAACGGTCACCACAGACGCCAGCCTGTCGGGCTGGGGGGGCCTTTGGAGGGAGCATCAGTTCCAGGGGTTAAGGGCTGCCTCGGAAGGCTCATACCCCTATCAACGTTTTGGAGCTACGGACCATTTGGTTGGTTCTGTCTCGCTTGACTCTTCTATTGCAGGGATTGCCAGTTCAAGCCCGATCACCAAGGAGGGACTCACAGCAGGAGTGCCCTCAGGGAGGTATCTCTGATCCTTGTTTGGGCAGAGAGCAATGTCCCATGCATCTCAGCCATTTACATCCCGGGAGTGGAGAACGCAAAGGCGGATTTCCTGAGCAGGAGATCCTCTCGCCGAGGAGAATGGTCTCTCAGTTCCAAGGTATTCCAGTCCCTTTGTCACAAGTGGGGGACTCCGGAGGTGGATCTTTTTGCCTCTCGTCACAATCACAAGCTTCCTGCCTTTGTGTCTCTGTCTCGGGATCCTCTGGCCCTGGCAGTGGATGCCATGTCCCTGGCTTGGAGGGAACTGGGGTTTCTGTACTTGTTCCCCCCTTTCTCCATGGTGGGCAAAGTGGTGTGCAAGCTGATTCTAGAAGGGACACCAGCTATTCTGGTGGCTCCAAGGTGGCCAAGACGAGTGTGGTTCGCAGACGTCGTGCAGCTGGCAGTAGATAAGTTTTATCTGCCTCTTCTTCCGGATCTTATCACCCAGGGTCAGCTACGCTACCCCAATTTACCAACGCTGGCTTTGACGGCGTGGCTGCTGAAACCTCTTAAAGGAGGAAGGTCTTTCTGATGCGGTGGTTCGGACTCTTGTTAGAGCTAGGAAGAGATCTTCCTCTAACGTCTACTATAGGACTTGGAGGTCTTATATTAACTGGTGCGAGGCTAGGGCCTTTCCTTGTAGGGTGTTTTCTATTCCCAGAATTCTGGAGTTTCTTCAACATGGTCTGAACTCGGGGTTCCAGCTTAATACTTTGAAGGGGCAGGTTTCTGCCCTGGCGGTTTTCTTTCAAAGGTCTTTTGCCCTTCATCCCCTGGTTAAGACATTTTTCCAGGGGGTAACTTATGTGCGGCCTCCTAGAAAGCCCTTGCTGCCGGTTTGGGATTTAAACTTGGTTCTGTCGGCTCTCCAGGAGCCCCCTTTTGAGCCGGTGCATGATATTGCTCTTTCTCTGCTCACTCAGAAAGTTGCCTTTTTGGTGGCTATTACCTCTGTTGGCGGCCTTGTCTATTCAGGCTCCTTACTTTGAGAGGCACCTGGACAAGGTAGTTTTCCGCTTTAAGCCGGATTTCCTTCCTAAGGTGGTTTCGGCCTTCCACCTCACCATCAGGATGTAGTTTTCCCTTCCTTGTGTCCTAAGCCTAGTAATGACAAGGAGAGGACCTTACATTCTTTGGATGTGGTTCGATGTGTGAAATATTATTTGATGGCTACTTCTCCTTTTCGTAAGACGGGACGCCTTTTTCGTGGTGCCCTCCGGGCCCAGGAAAGGTCTGGCTAAGTCTTCCATTAGTAAATGGATTCGACAGGCCATTGTTGGGGCCTATTCTGCCAAGGGGAAGGTTCCCACTTTTCGTGTTACTGCTCATTCTACTCGTGCTGTTGGAGCATCTTGGACTTTTCAGCATCAGGCTTCTGTTGAACAAGTTTGTAAGGCTGCTACTTGGTCTTCTGTTCATACTACTAAGTTTTATAAGGTTGATGCGCTGGCCTCAGCGGATGCTGTTTTTGGCCGCAAAGTTCTGCAAGCTGCAGTATAAGTTTGCATTATTGCCTTTTTGGGATCCCCACCCATTATGGGCACTGCTATTGGATGTCCCAAGTGTCATGAATATTTGGAAGCGGGGTGTGTGACATACTGGGAATAATACCATTTTGTGATTACTCACCTGTAAAATGGTTATTACAAGTATGTCACACACCCCGCTTCATCTCACCCTTTTTTGGTTTTCTGGGTTCCTTTATATGGTGAACCTTTTTTCTTTGCTGCTTATATTTGGCTCTTCCTGGTCTCTTTACTGCTGTCTTATACTGGGGAATGGTGGGAGGTCCCAGGTATTTATGGGCCAGGAGGGGCTCCTTTTTTTCATGTCATCTCTGCAAGATCGCCCTCTACAGGACAGTTACCCAAGTGTCATGAAGCGGGGTGTGTGACATACTTGTAATAACCATTTTACAGGTGAGTAATCACAAAATGGTATTTTTGCGACTCTTTCGCATTGGGATTGGTCTCCACTAGGTTTGGATAGAACCTTTACTCTGTCAAAGGAGGTTCAGTCCTCACTGAGTTGGTGGCTCCATTCTCGATCCCTGAGCCAGGGATGCACCTTCCTCATGGTCCAGTGGGCGGTGACCACAACAGACGCCAGTCTGAGGGGTTGGGGAAGGATTTGGAATCTGCAGACTGTTCAATGGCTTTGACCCACTTGCCCATCAGTGTGCTTGCGCTCATGGCTCACAGTTTTTTTGTGCCTATCCCATTGGTCCAGCAATCTGCAGGGCCTCCCGATCAGGATACAATTGGACAGCGTGACAGCTGTTGCTTACATAAATCATCAGAGCAAGAAAGCGTTCTGGGAAGCAGCCAGTATCTCTGCGTGGGCCGAGCAGCATGTCCCATGCATTTCTGCCATTGCACATCCCAGGGGCAAGCAACGTCCAGGCAGACTTCCTGAGCAGGAAGAATGCCAGCCAGGGAGAGTGGGCTTGCCATGGGAGGTATTTTGCGCAGTTTGTGACAGGTGAGGGAGAGGGGTTTCTGAGATGGACCTGTTCACGTTCAGGTGCAACAGGAAGATGAGGATGTCTGTAACTCTCTCCCGGGATCCTCTAGCATTCATTGTGGATGCCCTGGTGATCCCCTGATCCCAGTTCCGGCTAGTATATGCCTCTCCTGGAGTGCATCGCGACCATTTTGGCCATGCCTTACTGGCCAAGGCAAACTTGGTTCACGGACATAAGTCAGGGTGGCCGGCGATCAACCATTCCGGCTTCTGATCAGACCAGATATGATGTTACAGGGGCCGCTGTTGCACCCCTATTCTCAGTCGCTGGCTTCGGCACAGTGGCTATTGAGTCCAAGGTGCTGCGGGATAGAGGGCTCTCCCGCGGGTAAATACCACTCTGATTCGGGCCAGGAAGGCTTCTCCACATATACCATTCTCCACGGTGCTTCTCTGTTCCTCACACTTCGGATTTCTTGCAGAAGGGTCTGGTTGAGGGACTGCAGTTGAGTATCCTCAAGGGTCCGGTTTCGTCCTTATCAATTCTTTTTTAATGCCCTATTGCAGACATTTCCCTGGTTCACACCTTTATTCGGGAGACGGCACGTGTGCGCCCTTCCCAGTAGACCATCTTGGGACTTCAATCTGTTTTTTTGGCCTTACGGAGGCCTCCCTTTAAACCTATGGCAGAAACTTCCTTGTTTTTTTTATCCCTGATGGTGGTGTTTCTGGTGGCCGTCACCTAAGTATGCAGAGTTTCACAGCTGGCTCTATCTTGCAAGCCACCCTTTTGATTTTTCAAAAGGAGAAGGTTGTCCCACATTTGTGGGAGGATTTCTTGCACAAAGTTATCTCAGCTTTGTTGTTTCAAATAACCCATCGTGCATTCTATCCATCAATATGCAATGGAATGCACTCATCCATATCACATGACTGTACTCCTAATCCTACCCTAAAGCGGACCTCAATTATCTCATCTATTACCTATAGCTCAAAATTATATTAGACCCCACTATCTATTTACAACTATCTGAGTATATTAACTTCGACCTTATATCAAAAAATAAATTTAACAAGGAAATTTTTCACAAGAAAGGGGTATGGTCACATTCCTCATTCATTTCATATGGAGCCAGAGCATTTAGCTCATATAACCAAAACAATTCTCCTCGACACAGTCTCCTCCTAATATCGCCTCCTCTTTTTAATGGTTTCACTTTTTCTTTGAACATAAATCTCAACTGTGAGATGTTATGTCCGGCCGTCATGAAATGCCGGGCCACTGGTGATGTAAGATCCCCTCTCCTAATAGTGCTTCTCTGCTCCGAAATTATTTGTCTAACTTCCCTTGGGGCTTGACCTATATAGATCATTCCACAAGGACATTTTAGTAAGTAGATCACCGATGAGGACGAACAGTTTCCAAAATCTTTCACCTCACCCACGCTGTGGGGTTTTTTTCCCCCAACTCCTTGGAACTGCTTTGTACAATCCCATTCATGATTGTTCCATGTCCCTGTATGAACAACCTGATGGGGGAAAATACAATTTTTGTACCTTGTAAAATTTTTTCCCCTTAGTTGTCCATTGCCCAAAAGGTGTTGCGACTGTTCCGTATTTTTGTTGTCATGGCAATTATTATGACCGTTGATTCTCTGGCCTTTTTATTTTATTTATATTGAATTTTGTCAGGAGGCATTCCTCCCTCAGATCTCGACTGCTTTGTACCTACTGTTGGGCCTGCCCTCATATCTGCACCTGGGAGGAATTACAGCTCACTCCTCCTCTAGTCCCGCCTTCCGGCTACTAGTTAACCATTTGTGATTGTTCAGTGGAACCATTTTACAAGGGAAGTATAAAAATTTTATATTCTAAGTATACAGTACGTCCTGCTCCAGATATAATACTTACACTTGTTATCCTCCGCCAGATGGCGCTGTGCTCTGCAGACATGCAAAAACAGGCTCCTCCCGGCCCTTCATATACCCGGGGACCTCCCACAAATCCCCAGATTTCTCTGCAGTGCTGACTGCGAAGACATGAAGTATCACTCTCTCGCAGGTGAGCGGGGCTATTACAGCCTGCGGCCCTGTTGGACTATTCCCACCCGTCCTTGATGTGATGTGCCTCCCAGCCTGGGCTGCGCTGGTCGGGTGAAGGTAGGCAGCACCATGCATGCTTAACGGAGCCATGCTCCACCGCAGTCCCCCACCAAAGGGTAGGCGGTTCAGGCTGATGGTGAGCCTCTAGTGGATGTCCCTCCCGCATTATTGCCCCATGCCCCGTGTAGCGGTGGGCCCTGTGTAAAGGGTCGCCATCCTCCCTCGTTTTCCGCCGTATTCGGGGGAAAAGAATGAGGGGGGGTGTGTGTGGCGGTCTCAGTATTGTCACGCTTATGGCCGTAGTGTTGACCTTGACTGGTAACCGGGTCTCAGAGCCGCGCTGCTTGCTCTTTTATTTTGGCTGCCCGCCGTCTTTGCCTTCTCATTTTTTAATTAAAATTTACTGTGCTAGGTGGCGGCGTCGTCAGACTACGAGTATCCATTAGCAGATGCTTTTACTAGCATATCCTATGTTTGCTTGTCAAGCCTGGACGGCTGCCTCAGCGCTTTGCGCTCTTTGGGGGAGGCGGGGACCTGGTGTGGCGCGCTTCGCGCCCTTCGAGGTTCGGTTGGCGCCATTTTGTTGATCTTCGCGTGCACGCGTGTTTGCGGTCTTCTCCTCCCCAGGTCGGTAAGTGCCCTCGCGGGCGATTTCATCCTTAGTATTTTTTCTGCTGCGCATGGCCCTGACACCTCTTATTCCCCTTCTGTCTTTCAGATGTTAAAGACTCCGGTGCTTCTCCCGGCCTAACATATATTGTTGCGGGCTTACTAAATTCTCCCACATTCCTAGCGGGTCTTTGGGACATCCAGGGTTGCCTATTGCATAAATTCCTACTGGCATATATTGCATTGATAATCACCATATGGAGGCATCTCAGAATTATGTGACCGGGGTCCCTCCGGGACAAGACCGGCTATGTACAGCGTGTGGACAACCCCATGCTGATGGGGACAGAGCACGGACCTTGTGCTGAACAAGTACTGGCCCTGCAGTCAGGGTTGCCAGTGGCTGCGCCTTGTTTCAATACACCTGTCTCCCCGTGCTTAAATCTCTCTCCTGATGAGTCGCACTCGAGCGGGAATGACCAGCAAGTCGTGCCGCGCAGACTGCCTACGGCTGATCAAGTGATTTCGAGGTTGGCAGAGCGCTTGGGCCCTGGTAAGAAGCGGTCCCTGACGCCTGCGGTTTCGCCCATTCCTCCTGAAACTGAGGCGTTAACTACTGAGCAGGGTTTTGCTCTTTCTGATGAAGGTGAGCTGTTCTCTGACTCAGGCTCATCTGACGAGGGGCCGAGGAGTCAAGATGATACGGGCCCTGGTTCCTGGGGCCTGTGTGACACCGATGAATTACTGATAAAGATCTTCGAGGTCTTGTCTATCTCTCTACCTGGTGAGGCTCCCAGGCCTAGAAGGGAGAGTTTCCATACAGCGACGCCGCGTTTGGAATTTCTAGAGCAGGATCACTTCCAGGCTCTTGTATTCAAAGAATGGCAATGTCCTAGTAAACTTCCAGGGGTTCCAGGGGACTGGGATTGGAAATACCCCTTTCCCCCTGAGGTGGTTAACTGTTGGTTATCACCTTCCGTGGTGGATGCACCGATCATTGGGGTTCTTAACCCCCTTTATTGCAGCCCCTACTTATCGTACCCTTCGGGATGCTGAGGACCGGCGCATTGACAGGCTGGCTTCCTACGCGTCTGTGCTGCGGCCATCGCTACAGAGGCTGCTAGGACCCTCATCAAAAAGATGATTGATCATCAACCTGAGGATCTCCCCTGGGATGTGTTTAGTGCACTCTCCAGTTGTGATATATTTGTAAGGTTTATCCTTTTAGCGCTGGATGACACCATTAGGAGGTGCGCAAGAACTTTCGCCCTTGTGGTAGCTATACGCCGCTTGGTCTGGCTGCGACAGTGGGCTGTTGACGATGCTACAAAGAAGGCTCTTACTGGGCTTCCCTTTAGAGGGCGACACCTATTCGGGGCCCATCTGGACCTGTTTGGAAAAAAGGGCAAAACACCCCTTCGCAGAACGGTCTCGGCCTTCTCGGGGCAGGGGCACCCCTCCCCCCCTATGTTAGTGTGAAACCCGAACCAGGGGTGTCCTTCCAGCTTTTTGGTGTAGATCCCTGCCCCAGGAGTGGCAGACAACGCCCTGGCCCCTCCGGCAAGATTAAGTCCAAATCTTTCACCCAAACCCCCCAAGCATGATGGGGCGCCCTCACCCTTCTGGGCGAGGGGATGGCCGCAGCACCTTGCTCCTATCTGGAGGCGTCATGCCTCGTTCTGATGGGTTCAGGAGGAAGTTTCCTCTGGATGCAGGATAGTGTGTGATGGGCGGCCCCTTCCTGAGATTGTCAGGATGCTTCTGGTCCCTGTCTCTCTTCAGGAGTTGGCACGCGCTGCCTGCGAGGTCTGAGGCCACTTGCAGGTTGCCCTTAACAGGCAGAGGCAGGGGCCTCTACACCAACCTTTCCACATCCCCCCAAAAGGATGAGGCACTCTGCCCATTCTGGCCTTCCATAGGTGCGGCAATTTACATTCATAGGCGGTTTCTGCATGGTTTCTCTAAGTTGGGCTGCCGGTGCCCTGTGTCCAGGGACCTCTTGCCGTCTGTGGAGATCTAAGATGCTTATTTCATTGCCACTGTGTCTTCTGGGCACCGAGGATCTTACAGGTTAGTGTTGGAGGTCCAACACTGCTGATTGTGGCCTTGTTATCTGGCCTCTCTTCTGCTCCCAGAGTGATCGCCAAGGCGATGACGGGGGTGATGTCTCTGATGAGACCAAGGGGGCGTCCGCGCGAGGAACTGCCTGGTCGTCCTTCTTTGCTCCCCAATCTCTACGTCAGGCCGAGTTTGTTACTCGGCTGGTGGTGTCCTTTGGGAGTCTTTGGATGGGTGCTCAATCACATCAGTTCCTCATTTTCCCCTTATTTGGTATCTCCATTCCTAGGGTTGAACTTGGATTCTGTTTCCTTGACTATAAAGTGGACAATCTGGTTACATGGGCTCGGTCCCTCTTTGTTGTTCCCGTCTCTTCACCAGGCTGGATTGCAGCTGGTGGGCCTGTTGGTGGCTGCTCAAAGGTTGTCCCTTATGCTCAGTGCCCTTGGGCTCTTCTGCAACTTATATTGTAAATGCTGGACTGGGTTCCAGCTTCCCTGGAGCTGGGTCTGTGTACCCTTCCACCTTGGTACGGTGGTTCCCTTTGAGATTGTTGTACTCAAGGAACCAGTCAGGGGGCACCCCCTTCCCTGCGTCTTCCTGTGGATGGATACCAAATCTATCAGGTTGACGGAGGGGGGGATTTTTTCTTCTAAAATCCCCTGTGGTTCCGGGGGAGGTGGGACCTTTAGGGGTCCATTCACCTGTCTAATTTTTGAAGCGGTAGGCTTTCAGGTTTGCTCTATCTCGCTGGACTTCTCCCTTGCAGGATCTGTCTATTTGGGGCTCCTTGTTCTGTCTGACGACAGGGACTGTATTAATTATCTGTGTGGACACGGAGCAGGCTGATCCTCCAGGAAGGTATCTGACCCTGATCTGGGTGGAGGACAGCGTTCCCTGCATATCGGCGATATTCGCTCCGGTGGATGTCCTTCTGCGACAGGATGTGCTAATTCCTGTGTCACTATGTGATCCATCTAGGGTGGATCTTTTTGGGCC
Source organism: Gastrophryne carolinensis (assembly GCA_027917425.1). Classification (NCBI taxonomy): domain Eukaryota; kingdom Metazoa; phylum Chordata; class Amphibia; order Anura; family Microhylidae; genus Gastrophryne; species Gastrophryne carolinensis. Next base: position 221,520,851 of record CM051239.1, on the reverse strand, counting down.
CCGGCACTTTCAGGGGTTCTAGGCCCTTTGTTTCCCTGTCTCAGTTTGTTCTGACCTTGGTCATGAGACTTACTAACTTTATGACTGGACATTCTATTCTGTATGTCTTGTCTTCATTTACCCTGTTAGGAGGGGTTCTGCGCTAGTTTGCTCTGAAAAGGGGGAACCAGTGATACTGGTGGCCCCTGGGTGGCCTAGTGGAGTGTGATTTGCAGATGTGGTACTGAGGACCTGTACGTTCTGTCAGGAGTGCTGATCTGCTCACTCAGGCCCCCTTTGTTATTTCTCCCCAATCTACAGGCTCTGGTCTGGATGGCCTGACGGTTGATTCATCCACCTTGATGGAGACGGGCTTATCTTCTGGGTGACTGTGACTTCTGGAAGCCTAGGAGTTGGCTTCTTCTTCGTCTATTGTGGGGTATTGCTTACCCATATTGATTGGTGTGAGTCTTGGTCTCTACCCTGTTGGGCGCTCTCTGTTCCCAGGGTTCTAGAGTTATTACAGCATGGGTTGGAGTTGGCTCTCCTACTCGGTACTCTGGAGGTTCAGGTTCTGCCCTGTCCGCCTTCCTGTAGAAGTCTTACTCAGTTTTGGCCTTGGTTAAGCATTCTTTCGGTGGATTGGTCGGGTGCATCCCCCACGTAGTTCTAGGGTCCCTGTTGGGATTTGAATTTTATTCTGTTTGCCTTGCGGAGTGTTTCCCTTTGGCTCTATTCCGGATGCTGTCTGAATGTTCTTATCCACAAGGTTGTCCTTCTGGGGGCTGTTACTTCAGTCAGATGTGTGCCTGAGCGGGCGGCTCTGTTTAGCTAGCCCTCGTTCTTTTATATATACTCCAAGATGAGAGGTGTTCCGCTTTACGCCGGACCTTCTGCCTAAGGTGGCGTCTTAGGCTCATGTATTTAAGACGTTGTCTTTCTTCTGTGCTTTATTCCTAGTAACGCTGAGGCAAGGGGATCTGCTTTCCCTCAACTGGTGCTGGACTTTTTTCCTGGATTGTCTCTTGTCCCTTAGGGGGACTGATGCCCCTTGGGGTTTGTGGGCACCTACATCTGTATGTGCCTGATCTCGTCTGCTTCCAGGGGTTAAGCGGCCTTGGGCCTAGCCTTTACTGGGATGGTTGTCCCTTCTGGTCCTAGGGAAGGTTTGGCTTCTTCCTGGGCTACTCTTAGCGTTTGATCTTGTCAGGCTGTTACTCAGGCCTATTCCTTTAAGGGGAAGAGTTTATTCTCACTTTATTTCTGATTATATTGGTGCCTTGGTATCTTTGGGCTTTTTAGCACCAGGTTTGGTTGCACAAGTTTGCTAGACCGATACTTGTTTTTTGTTCGTACCTTTTCAAAAGGTTTTTATGATGTTGACGTTAGAGCCTTCGCTCACGCCGCTCTTGGTAGCAAGGTTTGCAGGTGACAGTGCTTTTTCTGTCTGCTGTGCCTTTTTTGTTGGGGATCCCACCCTACTTAATGGACACTGCTATTGGATGTCCCAAGTGTAAGTATTATATCTGGAGCAGGACGTACTGTATACTTAGAATAATACAATTCTGTGAAATACTCACCTGTAGAATTGGTATTATGCGTATACAGTACGTCCTGCTCCACCCCACCCTGGTTTTTGCATTTTTCTGGATCCCCTGTATGGTGATTGTTATCATTGTTATCATTACCAGTTGTTTTTTGGTGGTTAAATTCTCCCGGCTTCTGGTTCACTGCTTTTCTATGCTCGGGATTTGTGGGAGGTCCCCGGGTATATGAAGGGCCGGGAGGAGCCTGTTTTTGCATGTCTGCAGTGCACAGCGCCATCTGGCGGAGGATAACCCAAGTGTAAGTATTATATCTGGAGCAGGACGTACTGTATACGTATAATACCAATTCTACAGGTGAGTATTTCACAGAATTGTATTTTTTCCTAGGTGTCCTCCAGGATAGCTTAGCCGCTAATTTCCTCTCTCTAAACAAGAAACACAAACGGACTATTAAAGCCCTTCCCATCGGCCCTCTGTGTTTTTGTGTTTCCTCCCCATAAACATGTGATAGAGTATATTTGTGGATTGAGGATTGATGGCGGGTCCGGATCCCTCTGGTGCCCATGTGTTCCCCCTATTTTTAATTACAGAGACTCAGCTAGGTCGGGTATGTGCTGTAAGTTTTTTCTTTACCCCTATTCTAGCAGCCTTGTAGAAGACCTTACTTTGTCTCCAAGGGTTAGGTTGGATATTGAATCTGGAAAAGCCTCATCCCAGGGCCAACCAGAAAAGATGGGGGAGTATTTGAAGCAAGTTCACTCCTGCCAGTCAATCTCTCTGAGGCAGATTCTGGCCATACTCGGTCTAATGACATCCTCCATACCAGCAGTTCCCTGGGCCCCAGCTCCATTCTCGTCCCTTGCAGGCCTTCTTCCTGGATGCATGGGACAAGGTTCAAGCCTCCCTGGATCTGTTATTCATCTTACCAGTTGCGGGTCTGGTATGGTGGACCTTGTCTGGTATGGTGGACCTCGTCAGAGAATGTGGCAGACGGGAAGGCACCAGATAGAACCCCTAGTGGTGAGGACAGACGTAAGGTTCCTTTGGCTGGGGAGCTCATTGCCATGGGCAATACTTTCAGGGGATGTGGACCTCCAACTTCAGGGAACTCTTAGCCATAAAGAAACTCTGAGGGAGTCGGAAGTACTGGGCAGAGACATCCAGATTGTCCCAGACAATCACAGTAGTTTCTAAACTACCAGGGAGGAACAAGATCTCAGAACATTTTTCTGGCCATATCTCAGTCAGATCAGGAGGACAGGTCCTTAGAGCTCCTAGATGCCAGAAAATTGGTTTTCCTGTATTTACAAATTACAACAGAATGGAGAAAGTCGGATCATCCATTGGTCTCCTTTGGTGGGGAAGAGAAAGGGGTTGCAGACATCCAAAGCATGATGGCTCAGAGATGCTATAGCTTTGGCTTATCAAGCAATGGGTGCCCCGCCCCCTTAGGTATTAGAGCTTATTCCACTAGGGCATGGTCAGTTTCTTGGGCTTATAATGGTGGCATGGAAATATGTAAGGCCCCATCCTGGCTTCTTACACCACACCCCATTTTTTTTTTATGTCTATTCTGGCTTGGTTGCATGAGTGTTATTTCTTGCCTGTCTTTTTTCCCTTTTGGGTCTCGGATTATTCCTGTATGATTGCCTAAAAAGGGCCTATGGGAAGGGGCGGGGCTTTAAGACAAACTGTCAGTTTGTGTTTTCTGTTTATGGAGAGGAAACAAGTGGCTAAGTTGTTCTGGAGGTCTATTAGAAATATCATTACCAGTAAGACTAACTGGGGTTTTTTCAATGCACCACGCCTAGATACCTCTCACATGGTTATTGTACTTATTTAACTACTGTTATATATCAGTCTATTTATCCCTCCCACTTTCCCCACAGCAGGTCAGGGGCCACATGTGGCCCCCGGGTTGCAGGTTGAGCATGTGCTGTAAACAGAGCCATTTGCTGAAGCATTAATATGCACGTCAAAACTATATCTACAGCCATCCTTCTGTCCAGGCTTCTATTCACCTTCTCATAGATGCCAATTAGGTTAGTCTGGCAGCTTCTGTCATTAGTAAAACCTTGCTGGTTGTCACTTATAATATTATGCATAGGCGCATATTCATGTATGTAGTCCCTCAAGCAATTTTCCAACAATGGATGTTGAACTTACAGGTTTGTAATTACCCAGAGAAGACTTAAAGCCCTAAAAATGGGCACCACATTTACCTATCAGCAATCCCTTGGCACTATTCAGGTGGTTAGTGAGTTTCTAAAGAACAGGCATGATGAACTGAGCTGAGTTCTTTAAGAACTCTTGGGTGAAGTCCATCTGGCCCTGCAGTCTTGTTCAAATTTTAATGATTTAGTCTTGCTTGTATGATATCCATGTTTAGCTTGTTGAGATTTATCCTTGGGCTATTGCTAGCAGTGCCATCTCCTGTTTTGGCTCCTTGCTCCTCTCTTGTGTACACAGAGATAAAGAACCCATTTTACGGCTCCGCCTTCTCTTCATCCCCAGTGACTAATTCTTCATTAGCATTAATTAGGGCACCTACCTGTTCTGATTTAGTATTCTTTGAATTTATATATTTAAAGAAACGTATAGGATTGGTTTTGCTTTCTTTGGCCACATGTTTTTCATTTTGTGCTTTTGCCAAATGTATTTCTTTCTTACATCCTTTATTTACTGCTTTAATCTTTTTAAGTGTTAAAGCTGAGAGCTCAGCCTTTTAATTTTTTTAAATGCCCCTTTCTTGTCCTCCTGAACAGAAAATGTAACAGTTTATATAGAATACAACTATATTGTGGTCACTGTTACCAGGATTTTTATGGACTGTTACAGTCCCTACCGGGTCATCATCCTTTAATATTACCAGATCCAAAAGCACTTCTTGTAGGTGCCTCCACAAACTGATTATATTCATAGTTATCTTGTAGCAAGCTGAGGAATGCTTGCAGTTGAGGTAGACCCATGTCTCCAGTTGATACTTGGGTAGTTGAAGTCCTCCATTCCCACCATCTGTTTATGTAGCTGACCCTTTATTTCCTTAGTTATGCTTGGGGTCTATAGATTATACCAAATTGTATATTAAAGCCGACCTTTAGCATCATTTATTGGAAGGCCCAAACCCTTAAAAAAATATTCCCCAGCATCTAAAATTAATACATTTAACGTTTTTATTCACTTTTTATTCTTTTCCCCACTGGCCTGCAACTCTGTTCAGCACTCTAGGATACGGGCTCTGCCATCTTGGCTCAGTAGCATCACATATTGAGGAGAGGTCAAAAGTGCAGGGGGGCTGGGTTATAGCTGTGCTTTGCACAGACATAGCAGAGCTGGGGATCAGAAAAAGGTCAGCAATCCCAGAATGCAGAGCGGCACAGTCAGAAGACACTTCCTGTTTGCAGGCAGCCTGAAACTCCATGGGCTTCCATCTTGAATGTTTAAAGGCTCAGAAAATGCATTAGTTGCAGGAAGGATAATTTTTTATGTCTGCAATCTGTATGTACAGCATGGGGGAAACATATGAGATACGTTCTTATTCAGGGCGAAGGTCCGGTTTAACATTGTTTATATTGGCCTGCACTTCTGCACTCAAGGATTTTACATTCTCACAATCTTCTGCTAGTATCCCCTCAATATATGCTTTGATATTCTTGCTTCACATACACTCACACACTCCACCTTCTTTTCTATTTGCTATTTTTTCTGAAAGAGTCAAACCTTGAAGATAGTCCAGTCATGTGTGGACTCCAGCCATGTCTCAGCCATACCAATATCATCAATATTTTCTTCCAGTACCTGAGCTTTAAGCTCCCCCACCTTACTTACCAGACATCTGGCATTTGTGAACATACACTTTAAGTTTCCATCCAGTTTTACACATTGAGCTTTAGTTTACTTGCTTTTGTAGTATTGTCTGCCTAATTTTGCACAGCAGCCCCCTTACATTAAGGTGCAAATTATCTGTAGAATACAGTTTGTACCCCAATGAAAAGTCAGCCCAGTGTTCTATGAACCCAAATCCTTCTGCCCTGCACCAGGAATTAAGCCATACGTTTAACTCTCTAAGCTCCTGCTGTCATTCATAAGTAGCACATGCCACAGGCAGTATTCCAGAGAATACGACCTTGGAGGTCCCGCTCTTTAACTTGGTGCCTAATTCCTTAAATGTATTCTTAAGGATCCTCCATCTCCTATTTATTTTGTCATGTGTATTGAAAATCTATATTGGAGTGGATATATTAAGGCATTAGTTGAGAGATGACTACATTTTCTATTTTGGATTTAAATGGTTTGAAAAATATCATGACTGTGTGTTTCCAGATGGAAAATAGAAATGTTAAGACATGGAATATGTAATCTGTACGCTAGCAAAAGGGTGCTGAAAAATTTTTCTCATGTTTTTCTGTGAGAAGAAAAAAAATTTTCGTAGTGCAATACAGCACTATTTTTAGCTTAGGATAGTGCTTAACAACACAAAAAAAAACATTTTTTTCTCACAAAAAAAGTGAGAAATAAAAATCTTGCTGTGCTGAATTGGCCCTATTGACCCAATGCATAGCAGTCATTTGTGATTTATCATTTTACATGTTTTGCCATTTTCAGGATGGTAGAACAAAGTGTTAAGGGTGGCATGTGTGCACTAGATAATTGGGGACTCGGATAACCTGTTAGATAAAAGTTCACCTACAAACAGCTTGATAATCCTTTTTATTCCTTTTTTCTAGAAATTTACACTGATTCATGTAAACAGCAATCAATGTCTGGACAAAGCAGCAGAGGAAGACAGTCAGGTCCCCAGCATTAGAGACTGCAATGGCAGTCGCTCACAACAGTGGCTCCTGCGTAATGTTACTCTGCCAGAAAGCTTTTAAAAGTTTTGACAAAATGAGAAATAAAACCTGCAACAGACAAAAAGATTGACTGCTCTACCTCTGCACATGAGAATTGCACATCTTTGTGTATCTAGAGAAGGAAATTGTTTTCAGCTAATGTAAAGTACTGGCTGGGGCACATATCAGCTCTAAGGATTACCTTCTTGGTTTTTAAATAGCTGCAAAATAGCCCACCTCTATGAGGGTGTATAATAGTATAATTTGTATCAGAACTGTGCACAATGACGTTTACAAGAAGGAGGATTTTCCCTTTTCAAGGAATTATCCATAAGAAGCTAAACCATTGCAGACTAATGCACTGGTTCCCCAGAAGAACTGCATATCGGGGCAGTAAGCTACCATATCTGTACCCTTCACTCACTGTTAAAAGGTATTTGCCAAGCAACTGTAACACTCTGCAGGCTGTTTCATCAACATAATCTATGTTCTAATTAAAGAATGTACAGGATTAAGCACCTGCAATCCCAAATAACATCTCATATTCTTCCTACATGTGATAAACAGGGTTCAAAAGGAGATACAAATGCATATATCAGAAGTACAATTTGTTATGGCAAATTATCAGATTTATATGTAGTTTTTTTTTTTTTTACTTCTGCTGGGACAGTAACAAATAAAAAAAAAAACTTTATTTCAGCTGTGTGTAAGTAATAAACTGTATTTTTTCATGATTGAAAGGATGTTAATTTTTAGAGATTTTTTTTTAATTTTGCGTTTTTTCTTGTTGGGGTACGTACGTAATGCTGTCCATAATGACTGTTCAGCTGCCTTCCTAAATGCAGGAATAATAATACCATGCAGTGTTAGTGTTGTGTTTCCTAATGCATTCAGTCTGTTTTTGTCTGAAAGTCCAGAAAGAAAACTTTTCACAATCAAAATAACAAGTCCATTAAAATTTACTAATTATTTGTAGTGCCCAAAATTCATACTACTGTAATTTTTTTACACAGCAATAAATCTAGTTTGTTCTAGCCAAAAAAAAGTTTTGTCTGTATAAATAAAATCAAAATCCTGTTGAATAAATGTATTTTAATTTATTTTTACTCAGCTTTTAAAAGGTCTTTTTCAGTAGCTACATGTGCAGTGCTGCATTTTAAATATAATCTGTAAAATGAACTGTCCGCTACAATGGAGGGGCTGTGCCAGGGGTATAATGAATGGAGCAGGTGTGGCAAGTTATTGTGACTGATGCCTCCGATCAGCTGCGCGGAACTATAGGTGAGTATGTGGTGTTTGTTTTTGCCTGGACAGGTAAAGAGTTAATAAGCATATATTCCAAGTGTGACATACACTCCGCTTCAATAAGTCTTGACAGTTGGGTTATTTTCCAGTAGAGGGTGAACTTCTGCAGAGATGAATGCAAAAAAAAAAAAAAAAAGAAGCCCCTCCCGGTCCATAACTACCTGGGACCTCCCACCAATTCCCCAGTTGGCGTCGGTGTCGGCCCGCCCCACTCGGCGTCGTCGGCTGGCTCCAGCCCTATTGTCTGTAAGCGCGGCTTGGGGGGGGGGAATTCCGCGTCGGTGGGGGGCGGGGCCATGTGCGGGCGCGCTCCGCGCTGGCCCGCCCCCTTCTCCCTCTCCTCATGTGGACGCCATCTGTCGCTTGAGTGCCCCATACGGGCTCCTTAGTTGGTAATCCTATTCTTATGCCCTACTTGCGGACATGTAGCCGGGCGTCATTGTGCCCATGGGCTTCATCCATCGGGGGCATATTTTGTTATATGGACATATCATAGTTCATTTCTGGGCATGATCGGTGTATATATATATATTATTAGTGTGTGTGCCTATATGCCCTTTTAATTTCTCGGTATGGCTGCTTGGTGATATATTTATATGTATACGCAGTCATATACCTTATATGAATTTCGGCAGTGTGACTGCCATATCTATGCTAGGGCATCCCTTACTATGCACCGCTCTTATGTATCCTTTTTTGTGTGTTACAGGTGTCCCCGTATAAGTGCATTTTAAGGGGTCTCTCCTGGTCCTGGGGTCCCTAGCTATAAACATTGTCCACCCCCAAAAAATCCTCCCACCAGGACTTTAAGGGGCATCCCGGGTTGCTTATGCGTAATTCCCTACGGTCTGGTGACTGACAATTCACCATATGGAGGCTCTGCAGGATACCAGGCCCGGGATCCCTTCGGGACAATCCGGGCCGTGTGTGGGGTGTGGGGTATCCCTTACGGGGGAGAATGTGCTGATCTGTATACCATGCGCACAAAAGGCCATACCGCGGCAGTCTGGTACCCAGCCTTCTGGGTCGGCTCCTCCCGCCTCATCGCCTTCCCCTCCCCACCTGATCCGTACCCCAAGTGACATTGGTACTAGTGGGGAGTCTCTTTCTCATGTTTGGGCTAAGTTGGCCAGCATGGAGAAAATAATTGCTAGCACGGTGGGCAAGAAGCCCCAGGCTAAAAAGAGACAGTTGTCATCGGCCCAGCTCTTGTGGGACACTGACGAATCCGCTGAATTGTCCGATTATTCCCCGCTTGAGGAGGGGGAATTGTATCAGGATTCAGAGGCTGACTATGGTCAGCCTGGGAATTCCAATGCCAGGCAGGCGCTGGTGGATGCCGTTGATACGACCACTGTTTTGTCACATTTATTGGAGGTGTTGGATATTGATCCACCTGAGGCGCCCCCTCTTAAGAAGGGGGAATTTTTGGGGGCCTACAAGCCCCGTCTGGAATTCCCTACCCAGGGTCACTTTGATGCGCTAATACTTAGGGAATGGGAGAGGCCCTGTCGGCTCCCTGGTGTGCCTCAGGGATGGGATAAGAAGTATCCCTTTCCGGTGGAGGCGGTCAAGCGCTGGTCTTCTCCTCCCGAGTTCGACGCGCCTGTGTTAGGGTTGACCAACTCTTCTGTACTGAACATCCCTGACGCCTCTTCCCTTAAGGATAGCGATGACAAGCGCCTTGATCAGATGGCGTGCCACTCACAGCTCTCCCCTTCTTGGGTGCGTGGCTGTTTGGAGATAAATTGGATGCTGTTGCTAAAGGGGGTAAGTTACCTCAGCGGAGAAAGCAGCGCCGTCCCTTTCGGGGGGCGGGCTCGTTCACTCCTTCCTTTCGAGGGGCCAGAACGTCTAGGGGTCTGGCCTTCTTGGGGCTCAGGTGCTCGTCCTGGAACAGAGGCAGAGGTCGGGCACGTCCCGCGGTTGCCTGGGGTTCCAAGCCTGCCGTTAAACCGGCTCAGCAATGAAGGCGCGCCCTCACCCGTAAGGGTGGGGGGGCGGCTGCGACTCTTCTTCCAGGTCTGGGCCCGGAAGGTCACAGACAATTGGATCTTGGAAGTGGTCTCCTCCGGGTACAAGCTGGAGTTCGAGTACTGGCCGCCCCCAAAATTCTTAAGGTCTCGGGTGCCCTCGGACCCTCAGGCTACACAGGGGCTCCTGTTGGCAGTGAAAAGCCTTCTGGATATGTGGGTTATATGCCCGGTGCCTCCGTTGGAAAGAGGCAAGGGTTACTACTCCAACCTTTTCACGGTCCCCAAAAAGGAGGGTTCGGTGAGACCCATTCTAGACCTCAAGGTTCTCAACAGGTTTATCAGAGCCAAAAAGTTCCGCATGGAGACTCTGCGCTCGGCTATCAATTCCCTTCACCAAGGGGATTTTATGACATCCATAGACATCAAGGATGCGTATCTGCATGCTCCGATTTTTCAGGCACATCAGAGATTCCTCCGGTTTGCGGTGGGGGATCAACATTATCAATTCGTAGCTCTTCCCTTCGGTCTGACCTCGGCACCGAGGGTCTTCACCAAGGTTTTGGCGGGCGTAATGGCTCTGCTCAGATCTCAGGGCATTCGCATTGTGCCTTATCTGGACGATCTTTTGATTTATGCTTCTTCCCTTCAGCAGGCAGAACTGGACACCCTCCAGGTGGTGTTGACCCTGGAGAGATTCGGGTGGGTGATCAACCGCACCAAGTCTTCTCTCTCCCCGTCTCGAGTGATTTCATTTCTGGGCATGAATCTGGATACCAGTCGGGCCAGAGTGTTTCTGCCCCAGACCAAGGTGCCAGGGGATCCAGGACCTGATCCGTCTTCTTCTGGCCAGCCCTTGCCCCTCTATCCGACAGGGGATGAAACTGGTGGGCCTGATGGTGTCCTCCTTCGAGGCAGTGCCGTTTGCACTATTTCACATGAGATCTCTTCAACTTCTCCTATTGACTTATTGGGACAGGAGCCCACAGTCTTTGGATCAACCTTTCAGGATGTCTCCCAGGGTTCGGCAGTCACTTCGGTGGTGGCTGGACTCAAGCAATCTAGCGAAGGGCAGATCCTTTCTGGTCCCTTGTTGGGAGACGGTTACCACGGATGCCAGCCTGTCAGGCTGGGGAGGTTATTGGAAGAGTCATCAGTTCAGCGAGGTGTGGGGTCCCCAGGAGGCTCACACCCCCATCAATGTATTGGAGCTCCAAGCCATTCGTCTGGTTCTGGCTCGGTTAACCCCACAGTTACGGGGTCTTCCGGTTCAGGTGCGTTCGGACAGCCGAACAGCAGTGGCCTACATAAATCACCAAGGAGGGACTCGCAGCAGGAGTGCCCTCAGGGAAGTCTCTCTGATCCTGCGATGGACGGAGAGCAATGTTCCTTGCCTTTCGGCAGTTTACATTCCGGGGGTGGCGAATTCGGAGGCGGATTCCCTGAGCAGGGGGTCCTCTCGCCACGGAGAGTGGTCTCTCAAACCCGAGGTCTTTCTGGATCTTTGCCGCAAGTGGGGGCCCCCGGAGGTGGATCTCTTTGCCTCAAGGCACAATCACAAACTTCGGCATTTGTGTCTCTTTCTCTGGATCCCCTGGCCTTGGCAGTGGATGCCTTGTCTCTGGCGTTGAAGGACCTGGGTTTTCTGTACCTGTTTCCACCTGTCTCCATGCTGGGCAGGGTGGTTCGCAAACTGGTTCTAGAAGAGGCACCAGCGATTCTGGTGGCTCCAAGGTGGCCAAGAAGGGTTTGGTACGCAGACGTCGTAAGGATATCCGTAGACCAGTGCCGGCTTCCTCTGATACCGGTCCTGCTATCCCAGGGTCATCTGCTTTACCCCAATTTACAAACGCTGGCTTTGATGGCCTGGCTGCTGAAAACGTCATCTTGAAAGAGGAAGGTTTGTCTGAGGCGGATTAGGGCTAGGAGGCGGTCCTCTTCTGGCATTTACTATAGGACTTGGAGGTCCTATATTGATTGATGTGAGGCTAGGGCCTTGCCTTGCAGGGTTTTTTCTGTACCCACGATTTTGGACTTTCTTCAGCATAATCTGGACCTGGGGTTCCAGCTTAGTACTTTGAAAGGACAGGTTTCTCCTCTGTTGGTTTTCTTCCAGAGGTCTTTTGCTTTACACCCGCTGGTTAAGATTTTTTTCCAAGGGGTGGCGCATGTGCGGCCCCCTCGAAAAGCTGTAGTTCCTGTTTGGGACTTGAATTTGGTTCTTTCGGCTCTGCATGATATTGCTCTTTCGGTTCTCACTCAGAAGGTTGCCTTCTTGGTGGCGATTACCTCAGTTCGGCGTGTCTCTGAGTTGGCGGCTCTGTCGATTCAGGCCCCTTACTTTGAGAGACACCAGGATAAGGTGGTTTTTCGTTTTAAACCGGATTTCCTTCCGAAGGTGGTGACTGCTTTCCACCTCAATCAGGATATTGTTCTCCCTTCCTTGTGTCCTAAGCCTAACAATGACAAGGAGAGGGTTCTGCACAATTTGGATGTTGTTCGCTGTGTTAAGTACTATTTGGTGACTACTTCCTTCTGCAAGGGACGGACACCCTTTTCGTGGTGCCCTGCTGGCCCAGGAAAGGTTTGGCTCCTGCTAAGTCTACAATTAGCAAATGGATTCGTCAGGCCATTGTTGGGGCCTATTCTGCTAAGGGGAGGACTCCCCCTTTTAGGGTCACTGCGCACTCTACTCGTGCTGTGGGTGCATCCTGGGCTTTTCAGCACCAGGCTTCTGTTGAACAAGTTTGTAAGGCTGCTACTTGGTCTTCTGTTCATACTTTTTCCAAGTTTTACAATGTTGATATGCGGGCTTCAGCGGATGTTGTTTTTGGCCGCAAGGTTCTGCAAGCTGCAGTGGTTTGAGTTGGTGCAATCTTTATTGTTTATGGTTCCCACCCTTGACGGACACTGCTATTGGATGTCCCAACTGTCAAGACTTATTGAAGCGGAGTGTATGTCACACTTGGAGTAATACCGTTTTGTGATTACTCACCTTTAAAACGGATATTATAAGTGTGACACACACTCCGCTACATCCGTCCTGTTTGGTATTCTGGATCCTTTATATGGTGAACCATTGTTTTTTGTTAATCTTGTTATATCCTGGTCCCTTTACTGCTATCTTACACTGGGGAATTGGTGGGAGGTCCCAGGTAGCTATGGACCGGGAGGGGCTTTTTTTTTTTTGCATTCATCTCTGCAGAAGTTCACCCTCTACTGGAGAATAACCCAACTGTCAAGACTTATTGAAGCGGAGTGTATGTCACACTTATTAACTTATAATATCCGTTTTAAAGGTGAGTAATCACAAAACGGTATTATTATTTCCAAATGAGGGTAGGTTGCACAATTATTATTAGTGTTTACCTACATTCCCATAAATGTCAGTTTTAAAAGTGTATCAATAGCGGCAGTGGCAGAGTACAAATGATGATTCAGCTGGCTCAAGCCAAGGCCACGCTTGCATGACATTTTTGAGATTGCCGTTTAGCTGATCTCAAGAATGCCGGCTGAGGTGACCCAGCCCACTGGCCACATCGCCAGCTTCCCTCTAGAATGGGCAGTGCTCATGTCTCCAGCCTATCTGAACGGCTGGGTGTGGGAGCGCAGCACAGCTACAGGGAAGAGGGGTTTTGAGAGCCGCCAGTAAAGGTGAGTTTACCAGTGACACACAGTGGCGCTTGCTTGTTTTGGATGCTACGGAGAGGGCTAACAGCTGGCCATGGAGTCTCTTAGCTGCAGGGTGGCTTTGAAGCCATTTTAAGTGACAATAGCATGTAAAGTTGCCAGCCAATCAAAGGCTGGAGGTTCAGTTAACAGGGCAGGGGAGGAGCATCCAATTCCATCCCACTCTGCATGGAATCCACTCTGGGAGTCTGCACCAAACAGCAGTGCTCATGAAACCACCAACTGCCGCTCCACATAACCCCTTGGTGGCCAGTTACACAAAGTCCACAAAACAGCGTGGAACATGGACGTTGGCAGGCATTTGACACTAACTTGCTTACTGTACACTGAACAGACCTCCACACCCGCATCTCCATATGGAGGGTCTAGGGAGAAAGGAGAGGATTTCTGTTTGTCAGTGCTGACAAAAAGGTGCTACATTGTTCCTACAGAATTGGTGAGTGTCAGGGGTAGAATGCAGGGTGGTGGGATTCCATCCCCTGCAGCATCAGTTCACCCAGGGATTTAGGGCTGTATTTCCTGTCTTGCAGGCTGACCTCTGCCAAATAGTGGCAACCTTTCCCATAATATTCTTTCACTGACCTGAACAATAGACACCATCTAGAAAGTCATGCCAGTAAGTCAAATTTGTCCTCTATCTTGAATGTTCTCTGGAATCTGATTAATGCTCACTTAGCCACACCCTGGAGTGTATAATATACATTCAAACTTGTCTGCATCATTTGAGCTGAAGCTTTGTTGGAGAACACAGTTAATGCAGAGGAACTAGCAACCTACAGATGGGTCAGAGGTAATGGTACCTTCGCCGGTTATATTGCAGTTGTAATTGCCGGTTTTCCCAACTGTGAAAATAACACGTCATTCATTTCCAATGAATGGATGAGTGCCCAGCACAATTAAAGCAGAATTACAGTAGCCTATCAGAGGGGAAAGGCGCAGCCTGGTCTGCTGCCTTAGCTACAAGTAGTACCTCGTTCTTTGCCGACAGAGCAGCCTGTACTCCGTACTCCGGCCTGGGGATTGCGGTCTGTGGAATACTACCGCCGCTGCCCCGAGCTCTGCCTGCGGATCATGTGGGGATCATTACAGCCCATGTTCCGCAGCCTTTGCCACAATCTGACTTCAGATTCCAATTTGTGCAGCCGGGCCCATTCATAAGGCACCAGTTTATTATTATTTTAGATCTGATTTTTCTGATTGTCTTTTTTTTTATAGATTGTGGGAAGAGGGATAGTTTGGTTGTGGTTCACCCCTAGGGTCTCGGAGTAGTCACTTGTGACTATCAATTACTTACATATACTTCGGTCTTAGAACCTTAGGAACATTGAGACTGTTCTCTATAGCGCCTTCTGTAGCTAAGCCTAACCAGGATAACCATCACAGTGTATATGCAATAAAACTAAGCTTTTAATTACAAATAAATGGGAAGACTCTCTCTCCAGCTGTAGCAGATAGTAGGAAATCAGGTGCCCGACCTGGTTGGTTCACAACCATGATAAATCAAAAAAATAATGATGCCGGTCTGCACTCCCATAAAACATCCATTTATTATCAAAAATCATTAAAAGCAGCCCATCAGTGCAAATGCAAAGATAAAATCAAACGCGTTTCGGGCGCGACTGCGTCCCTAATCCAAGTATGTCACACACACCCCGCTTCCACTATTCATGACATATGGGTTATGATCCAGTAGAGGGCGAACTTCTGCAGAGATGAAAGCAAAAAAGAAGCCCCTCCCGGACCATAAATACCTGGGACCTCCCACACATTCCCCCTTCTCTGCAGGACGGCGAGCAAGTCAGAAGATGTCTGCTTCTCTTCCTTGCAGTTAAGTCGGGCTTACGCCTGGCCATTTTTTACCCTATTTCTGCCCGGACCTTTATACATTTAGCCCAATATTAGCCTCCCAGCCTTGGCTGCAGGTCCGGGCGAGGGTAGAAATCACCTTAATAGGTGTTTAGGGAGCCATGCTCCCCCGTGAGACCCCATATAGTGGGGTAGGCGGAATCCAGGTTGGTGATCCCGGTTTGGGATGCCCTGTCCCTAATTACATACATATATATATATATATATATATATATCCATATATATCCCTTACACCATTCTTGGAACAGGATTATCCCCCTTCCGGGTCCCTCTGTTAACCCTCCAGTGGAGGGGGGGGCGGTCTTTTCCTCTTTCTTTCTCCTACCCCACCCTGCATCATCCGTACCCCAAGTGACACTGTCATTAGTGGGGAGTCGCACTCGGATGTATGTGCCAGGCTGGCCAACCTCGAGAAAATTATTTCTATCTCAGAGGACAGGAAGGCCACTGCTAAGAAAAGGCATCTGTCATCGGCTACGCCGTAATTGATTTTGATGATTATGACTCACCTGATTGGGCTGATTATTCCCCGCTTGAGGAAGGAGAATTGTTTGAGGAATCTGAGACTGAGGAATTGCAGTTCTTTGATTCTGATGCCAGGCAGGCGCTGGGGGATGCCGTTGATACCCCCATGGTCCTGACCCATCTGTTAGAGGTTCTGGATATTTCCCCACCAGCGAAGGCCCCTCCGCAGAAGGGGGAATTCTTTGGGTTCGCTAAGCCCCGCTTGGAGTTTCCAAATCAGGATCATTTTGATAGCATGATTCTTAGAGAATGGGAGAAGCCGAATGGGAGTTGCCTTCACGGTGTTCCTCAGGGATGGGATAGGAAGTATCCCTTTCCGATGGACGCGGTGAAACGCTGGTCTTCCCCTCCTGAGGTTGATGCGCCCATTTTAGTATTGTCCAACACCTCCATTGTACATACTCCTGACGCCACTACCCTTAAGGATGGCGAGGACAAGCGCATTGATCAGATGGCATGTCATGCCTTTGCCAGTGTGGGTTCTGCCTTGCGGCCTGTCTGTGCATCGGCACTCGTGGCTGTGGCTACCAGGTCGGAGATCAGGGACATGTTAAATTGGTCCCAGCTCAACCCGGACAGCGTTGAATTCACAACCCTTAAGAGGTGCGAATTGTTCATGAATTTTGTTTTGTCGGCTATGGACGACACTATTACCATGTGTAGTAGAACTTCGGCCCTGTTGGTGGCCATGCGCCGATCGGTCTGGCTGCGCCAGTGGGCGGCTGACATTGCGGTCAAGAAGTCACTTACAGCTTTGCCCTTTTTGGGAACGCGGCTGTTTGGAGACAAATTGGATTCTGTGGCGAAGGGTGGGAAGCTACCTCAGCGTAAGAAGCTGCGTCGTTCCTTTCGGGGGGCAAGCTCCTTTAATTCTTCCTTTCGCGGTGCCAGAGGGGGCAGAGGTCTTGCCTACTCTTTGGCTTTAGAGGTTATTCCTGGAACAGAGGTAGAGGACGTGCCCGTCCAGCCTCTACCTGGGGTTCCAGGCCCAAGCCCACTGCCAAGCCAGCTCAACAATGAGGGGGCACCCTCACCCTTGTGGGTGGGGGGACGGCTGCGGCTCTTCTTCCAGGTCTGGGCCCAGGAGGTCACAGACAAGTGGATATTGGAAGTGGTCTCGTCTGGGTACAAACTGGAGTTCGAGTCCCGGCCTCCTCCCAGATTCCTACAGTCTCGGGTGCCATCGGATCCTCGGGCGGCGCAGGGGCTCCTGTTGGCTGTAAAGAATCTCCTGGACATGGCGGTCATATGCCCGTTGCCTCTTTCAGAGAGAGGCCGGGCTATTATTCCAACCTCTTCACGGTTCCCAAAAAAGATGGCTCCATAAGACCCATCCTGGATTTGAAGCTTCTCAACAGGTTCATCAGAACCAAGAAGTTCTGCATGGAGACTCTGCGTTCAGCCATTCGTCAGGGGGATTTCATGACGTCCATAGACATCAAGGATGCTTACCTTCATGTACCAATTTTCCCAGAACCCCAGAGATTTCTCAGGTTCATGGTGGGAGATCAGCATTTTCAGTTTTTGGCCCTCCCGTTCGGGCTGACCTCGGCACCGAGGGTGTTTACCAAGGTTCTGGCGGGCATAATGGCCCTGCTCAGAGCCCAGGGCATTCGCATTGTGCCGTATTTGGACGACCTACTCATTACAGCTTCTTCCCTCTGCCAGGCGGAGTTGGACACCAGGACGGTGGTGGCGACACTGGAAGGGTTCGGATGGGTGATCAACCACCCCAAGTCTTCTCTCTCCCCATCAAGGGAGATCTCCTTTCTGGGCATGAATCTGGATACCAGTCAGGCCAGAGTGTTCCTACATCAGACAAAGGTGCAGAGGGTTCAGGATCTGATACGTGTTCTCCTGACCAACCCTCACCCTTCCATTCAGCTAGGGGTGACTCTGGTGGGTTTGGTGGTGGCCTCCTTCGAGGCAGTCCCCTTTGCTCAATTCCACATGAGGTCACTACAACTCCATCTATTGCTGAAATGGGACAGATGTCCACAGTCCTTGGATCAGCAATTTCTGATGTCTCCCAGGGTTTGGTGGTCCCTTCAGTGGTGGCTGGAATCAAGCAATCTGATGAGGGGCAGATCGTTCCCGGCCCCTCGTTGGGAAACGGTTACCACGGATGCCAGTCTGTCGGGTTTTGATGCTGGCCGCACGCACGCGTGGTGGCGGTCCTCCTCCTCCCTTGGTCTGTAAGTGCCCTAGCGGGCGATTTTCATGATCCTTCTTACTGCGCATGGTTCTGACACCCTCTATTCCCATTATGTCTTTCAGACTGGTGAACACCATTGGCTTCTCCCGGCCCGGTGTTAAATTATAGCGGGCCTTGTTAAATTCTCCCACTTCCATAGCGGGTCTTGGGGCATCCAGGGTTACTTAGAGTGTAAATCCCTACCGGCATATTGTGCCTTTGATTAATCACCATATGGAGGCATCTCAGAATTATGTGACCGGGGTCCCTCCGGGACAAGACCGGCAGTGTATAGCGTGTGGACAACCCCATGCTGATGCTGCCAGGGCACGGGTCTGCGTACCCTGTGCCGAGCAAGCACTGGCCCTTCAATCAGGTCGGCCAGTGGCTACACCTAGCTTCAATTCACCTATCTCCCCAGGCTTAAATCTCTCTCCTGCTGAGTCGCCTACAAGTGGGGAATTGCAGCCTGCCGGCCCTTCCAGGCTGCATACGGCTGAACAGATTATTGCTAGGTTGTCAGAGCGTATGGGCCCTGGTAGAAAGCGGCACCTGTCGCCCCATGTTTCTGTATGCTCTATGAGAACTGAGGGGTTTGCTACTCCGTGTGACTATACCCCTTCTGAAGAAGGGGAATTGTTCTCTGACTCAAGCTCTTCTGATGAGATGACGAGGAGTCACGATGATTCTGGCCCGGAATACTGGGGCCAGTGTGATACTGACGACCTGTTGCTTAAGCTCTTTAAGGCACTGTCTATCTCTCCCCCGGTCAGGTCCCCAAGCCTAGAGGGGAGCGTTTCCATACTGCGACTGCACGTTTGGAATTTTTAGAGCAGGCTCATTTCCATGCTCTTGTCCTCAAAGAATGGGAATGCCCCAGTAAACTTCCAGTGGTTCCAGGGGACTGGGATAGGAAATACCCCTTTCCCCCTAAGGTAGTTAATTGCTGGTCGTCACCCCCGTGGTGGATGCGCCGATCATAGAGGTCCCTAACCCCCCCTTTATTACAACCCCTGCCTATAGCGCCCTTCCGGATGCTGAGGACCGACGCATTGAGCTGCTGGCCTCCCATGCCTTTTCTTGTGCCGCAGCCATTACTGCGGTGGCCGCTAGAACCCTCATCAAAAAATTGCTCGATCATCACCCCGAAGATCTCCCTTCGGAGGTGTTCAATGCACTCTCCAATTGTAATGTATTTGTGAAGTTTATTCTATTGGCGCTAGATGACGCGATTAGAATGTGTGCAAGAACTTCTGCCCTTGCGGTGGCTATTCGTCGCCTGCTCTGGCTGCGACAGTGGGGTGCTGATGATGCTACAAAAAAGACTCTTACTGGGCTCCCCTTCAGACGCCTATTTGGGGCCCGTCTAGACCTGTTCGGTAAAAAGGGCAAATTACCCCTTCGCAGACGGCCGCCCCGTCGAGGCAAGAGCACCCCCCCTCCCCCCTACCTTAGTGTTAAACAGGAACCAGGGGTGTCTTTCCGGATTTTTTGGGCAGACTCCTTCCCCACAAGCAGCAGGCAACGCTCTGGCCCCTCCGGCGGGGCTAAGCCTAAATCTTCCACCAAACCCCCTCAAGCATGATGGGGCGCCCTCGCCCGGCTGGGTAAGGGGATGGCTACAGCACCTTGCTCTTATCAGGAGGCATTTAGCCTCACTCTGGCGGATCCGGAGGTGGTGTCCTCCAGATACAGGATAGAGTTTGCTGCACTGCCTTCCCCAGTTTTTTTATCAGACCCCAGGTACGCCTGGTCTCTGCCCCTGTTGGTTGCTGGCTCAGGCCATGTTAGGCCTGCAAGGTCTGAGGGTCTCTTGCAAGTCCAACACTGTTAATTGTGGCCCTGCTATCTGGCCTCTCTTCAATTCCTGGGGTGTCACTCAGGTGCTGTCGATGGTGATGTCTCTGATGAGACCAAGGGAAGTCCGCGCGATGTTTCCCCGGACGCCCTTCTTCACTTCCTTGTCTCTGAGTCAGGATAGTTGGTTACCCGGCTGGTGGGCCATTGGGAGTCATTTGGATGGGTGTTCAATCACCTCGAGTCCTCGCTGTTCCCTAAAGTGGTGACTCTATTAATAGGAATGATGCTGGATCAGGTTCAAACCAGATTCTCCCCCTTTCAGCAATTAGGTGGGCATTCTGGTCTCATGGGGCCGGTCCCTCACTACTGTCCCGGTTGTTAACACCAGGCAGGGATGCAACTGGTGGGCCATTGTTAATTTGCTCGGCAGGAGCCCGAGCAGCTAAAGAGGTCCCTGATGCTTAGTTCCCTTGAGCCGTCTGCGACTTCTAGTGGTAAGCATAGGACAGGGATCCAGCACCCCTGGAGCAGGGCCTGTGGGCCTTCCCTCCTGTATGACGTTTTTTTCTCTTGAAAGTGGATGAACTCGAGGGACCTGTCTGGGGGCACTTCCCTCTTGCCTTCCTGGAAGTGGCCACCATGAACGCCAACCTTTCAGGTTGAGGGGATGGTTTCTTCCAAAAACTCCCGTCGATTCTGGTGTTGGTGGGGCCCTTAGAGGGTCCTTACGACTATGGAAGTCTAAGCAGAAAGCATTTTTCAGTTGGCTCTTCTCGCTTGACCGTTCCCCCTCCGGAATTGCCAGGCTGGGGGTGTTCGGTCCGTCTGTTGACAGGCGTACTACATTAACCATCGGAAGTGGCCTGGAGCTGGCGGACCTTCCAGGGAGTGTCTATGTTCCATTCTGGGGGAGACAATGCCCCCTGCATGTTAGTGATATTAGCTCCGGCTAAGCCCCTCTGCGACAGGATGTGCTAATCCCCGTGTCGCTATGGAATCCATCCAGTCATGGCTCTGTTGGGTTCTGTCACCTTCACTGGCTATCGGCCTTGTTTCCCTGTCCCAGGATCCTATCTCAGTGGTCCGGATGCCTTAGTACCGTCTTGACAGGATTTTTTTGTTTCTGTATTCCCTTCTCCATTCCCTCTGCTAGGCAGGGTTATGCGGAAGATTACTCTGGTAAGGGGACCGGTAATGCTGGTGGCCCCAGTTGACCTAGTAGGGTGTGGTTGCAGTTATGGTACTGTGGTCAGTAGTTCTACACCTTGCAAGGAGTGCCAGTTGATCACTCAGGGCCCCTTTACATCACTATAGTTCATGGTCCCTGGCCTAAGTGGATCTGTCTGCTGAAGCATACATCTTGATGGAGACAAGTTTAGCTGCCTCGATGTTGTGACTAGGGGATGTCTTGGAGTGAGTCTCTTCTGCGTCTTCTTCTATTGTCATAGGGTATGGCATACCCTCGTTTATTGGGACAAGTCTAGTCCTCTTACTTGTTGGACGTTCTTGGGTTCAGGGCTCCAGTGTGGCCTTTAGCATAAATTGGAGTTGGTCCCCCAGCTCTGCTCTCTGATGGGTCAGGTTCTGCCCGGTCCACCTTGCCTTAACAGTTCTGGTTCAGTCTTCCTTGGTTGAGACTTCCTTCATGGGGTGCTCATGTGCGTCCTCCATCTACTCCTATGGCCCCTGTTGGGATTGAAATTGATTCATTCTGTCTGCTTGCAGGTTGTCTCCTGGTACTATTCAGGACACTGTCTGGATGTCCTTACCCTTAAGGTGGTCCTTCCGGTGACTGTTGCCTTGGTCAGGCGTGTGTTAGCGTGTGTTAGCGGGTGGTTCGGTCTACCTAGCCCTCCTTCCTTGAGTTACACCAGGATAAGGTGGAGTTCCGCCTGAAGCCGGATTCTCTACATCTGTAGGTGTCGTATGTTCAATTATCTGAGATATTGTTTCCACGGCTGTCCCCCTTCCTTGCAACGTCGAGGAAGTGGTTCTGCATTCCTTATGCAGGTGTTGGCAGTTTTTCTTAGAAGTCACTGTGTCCCTTAAGGGAACTGAGGTTCCTTGGGGCTTGGGGTCATTACATCCTGAATGTGCTCAATCTCGCCCGCTCTCGGGAGTTGGGCGGTTTGGTCCTGGTTGTTACCTTAATGGATGTTACTCCTGGTGCCTTGTTTTTTTGGCCTTGGCTTCTGCCAAATTCATTAGCTAATCGGATTGTCAGGCTATTACTCAGGCCTATTCAGGCAAGGGGGAGAACCTCCCTTGACGCCTTGATTCCTTCTTTGCGTGCTTTATGCCTCTTGGGCTTCAGCACCGGTTTTGCTTTTGAACTGATTGGTTAGGCCACTACCATTGGCCTTCTGTTCATACCTTTTGCAAGGTTTCTTTTTACAACGTTGATGTTAGGGCCTCAGCTCATGCTGTCTTGGCCATCTGGTTCTGCAGGTGACAGTGCTTTAAACTGTCTGCTGTGGTCGTATTGTTGTTGGGGATCCCACCCTACTTATGGACCCTGCTTTTGGTTGTCCCGAGTGTAAGTATTATATCTGGAGCAGGACGTGCTGTATACTAAGAATAATACAATTCTGTGAAACACTCACCTGTAGAATTGGTATTATTGGTATTCAGTACGTCCTGCTCCACCCCACCCTGTTGTTGCCTTTTTCTGGATCCCCTGTATGGTGATTGTTATCATGGTTATATTTACCAGTTGTTCTGGGTGGTTTAATTCTCCCGGCTTCTTGTTCACTGCTTGTCAATGCTGGGGATTCGTGGGAGGTCCCTGGGTATTTGAAGGGCCGGGAGGAGCCTGTTTTCGCATGCTTCTGCTGTACAGCGCCATCTGGCGGAGGATAACCCAAGTGTAAGTATTATATCTGGAGCAGGACGTACTGTATACCAATAATACCAATTCTACAGGTGAGTATTTCACAGCATTGTATTATTGTCTGGTGTGAGGCTAGGGCCTTACCTTGCAGGGTGTTTTCGATTCCTAGGATTTTGGAGTTTCTACAACATTGTCTGGATCTGGGGTTCCAGCTCAGTACTTTGAAGGTTTCTGCCCTGGCTGTCTTTTTTCAAAGGCCAAAACACATTTGCACTGATGGTCTGCTTTTAATGATTTTTGACAATAAATTGATGTTTTATGGGAGTGCAGACCGGCATCATTATTTTTTAGCTTTTAATTAGTCCATTAAAAAATGGCCCATAAGTGGAATAGTGTAGATTCAAGTTGAAACAAGAAGTGGCCCAGACACAGCAACATGGGCCAAGCACCCGTAACGCGTTTCATGCCTCTTGGGCTCTTGGTCATACAGTGTGGAGTAGGCAAAAGCTTAAAGCGGTCCTTCACTCTGAATAAGAGTCTATCTTATATGTTTCCCACACCCTGTACATACAGATTGCTCACATTAAAAAAATCATCCTACCTGCATCTACTGCATGTTATGAGCCTTTAAACATCCAAGATGGCGGCTCATGGAACATCAGGCAGCCTGCAATCAGGAAGTGCCTTCTGACTGTGCTGCTCTCCATTCTGGGATTGCTGTCCTTTTCCTGACCCCAGCTCTGCTCTGTCTGAACAAAGAACAGCTATAACCCGGCCCCCCTGTACTTTATCCCACTCTCCTCAGTAAGTGTGATGCTTCTGAGCCAAGATGGCGGCTCCCGTATCCTAAAGTCCTGAACAGAGTTGCAACCCAGTGGGGGAAAGAATAATAAGTAAGTTACTAAAAACTTAAAATATATTAATTTTAGATGCTGGGGAATTGTTTCTTAACGGTTTGGGCTTTTCAATAAATCATGGTGAAGGTCTGGTTTAAGTATATATAGTAAAAACAAGAATAGGAAACTTACCTGAAGCCGCAGGGTCACCACTGACAGCACGCACGCCAGGCCCGGAAGAGAAGGGCGTGAAGTCACGGGCTGGTACAGAGCGATTGGACAGGAAAAAACCAATGAGAACGCTTGTTGGAAAGCATACGCTGGCGTATGTTGTTTAGCATATGCGATATGCTGTAATGATACACTGCCGTATGCATTTAGCGTATGTTATTTTGCGTACGCAATATGTATATATGCTGTAGTGATAGAGAAATCAGCAGTTGTGATACGCTGAAAGCTGAGTGTGAGGCTGCTGAGAGATACGCAGTAACTTGTATGATAGCCACTGTAGCAATGCTTTGTGCTGATAGCGCAGCTATTAGTAAAAACTAAACTGGGTTAAGCTTACAGGTCTGTAATTGCCCGGAGAAGACCTAGAGCCCTTTTTAAAAATGGGCACCACATTTGCCTTGCGCCATTCCCTTGGCACTATATCTGTTGCTAGTGAGTCTTTAAAGATCAACAACAGGGGTGATGAGATAACGGAACCGAGTTCTTTGAGAACTCTTGGGTGAAGTCCATCTGGTCCTGCAGTCTTATTCACATTTAAATTATTTAGTTTTTCTTGGATGATATCCACCTTAATATATTAATTAATATATTTAATATATTTTTAAAAAAAAGTTTAGCGCTGTAGCGCACCTTTTACAGACTGGAGTAGTTTCTCAGGTTCCATTTTCGGAGAGAGGCCAGGGTTTTTACTCCAATTGACAAATCCCAAAAAGGACGGTTCTGTGCACCCAATATTAGATCTCAGGGACCTCAACAGGCTTGTCGGTTTGAAGAAATTTTGCATGGAGTCCTTATGATCCACAGATCCATGTCTCTTCAGTCGGGAGAATTTATGTCCACAGTAGATATAAAGGATGCGTACCTACACATCCCAATTTTACCAGTTCATCAAAAATATTTGCTCTGTGCAGTAGATGCCCTACATTTTCAGTTTGTGGCTCTGCCCTTCAGCCTGTCCTCAGCCCCAAGGGTGTTTAATCAGGCCTTATGGCTTTCCTGAGAAGCCAGAGGATACACATAATCCCTTTCCTAGATGATCTGCTGATCAGGGCCCCATCCTTTCAGGATGCCCAGAAGGATACACAGATGGTCTTGTCGACGCTGGAAAGTTTGGCTGGATAGTCTACTATCCGATTGAGCAGAAGAGTCCTGCATCAGGTTGAGTGGTCCCTCAGTCAGAGTTTTTTTCAGTCCCTTTGCATGTGCTGGGGCCATCCATATTTAGATCTCTTTGTGTCTCTGCACAATTGGAAGGTTCCGAAGTTTGTGTCACAACACTTTAGCAATAGCAACAGATGCACTGACCCTTCCTTGGTCAGCTTTCAGGCTTTTTTATGTGTTCCCCGCTGGCCAAGGAGAAGCTGGTTGTCAGAAATAGTAAGGATGTTGGAGGGTGAGCACCAACGGCTTCCCGCCAATCCTTCTCACACAGGGGCCCTTGCAGAACCCCAATTTACGAGTTTGCTTTGATGGCCTGGCTATTGAAACCCCCATCTTAACTGAGAGGGGTTTATCTGCCGAGTTAAATCTACCATCAACTGATGGATTTGACAAGCCGTAATAAGGGCCTAAGGGAGGGATTAGTGGATCTAGCAGGAATAAGGGCAATATCCAAAATTATAAGCATTTGAAATGCATGCTGACAAATGCTGGAAGCTTGACTAAGGAAATGCAGGAGTTGGATTAAGGAAAGCGCTGTGGATAAAAAAAGGCAGGTTAAAAGGGAGAGTAAATAAAGGGTTAGAGTTCTCCACGATCCTGTGAGGAAAAATAGGTTAGTATATATACATAAAGGTATGAATAAATAAATGCAATAGTATTACCAAAGTGAAGTTTTGTTTGAGGGGGTGTTTCCACCTTTTAATTAAATCAGAAACAACTAGGTATCATTGCCTCTGACTAATTAGGCCTCAAAAATTGTTGGAATTTGTAATCTTGCTGTCTGAGGGATTTCTCCTCTCAGGTAGCGTTTAGAGATGAGCGAGTAGTGAAATATTCGGAATTTCGAATTTCGATTCGAATAGACCGCGTTACTCGACTACTCGACCGAATATCGAATCCCATTATAGTCTATGGGAAAAAAATGCTCGACACTTGGAAATCTCAATTCGACCACTTGGAGGTCACCAAGTCCACCCTGAAACATCAGAAAATGATGCCAACACTGCTGGAATGCAACTGGGACAGCAGGGGAAGCATGTCTGGGTGCATATAACGCGCCCAAGTCGCACTATTACGCCACTATCACAGCCACTCAACAATACACTCCAAACACAATATAACTTCTACGTAAAGTGAGACAAGACAAGGAAACCTTCTTTCCTCTACATTCCCATGGACCCCAAGCCAAACTGTACAAAAAAGAACAAAATTCTGCACCCCTTAAAATCACGTTGCCTAATGACAACCACAGATGGCATAGGCAAGGGGGAAAACAAATAGACCCCACCCCAAATTGTCATTGTGTGTGTGTGTGTGTGTGTGAGATGTGGTCAGACATGTCCTCTTGTGTCATTGTGTCACCCCAGCAGTAAGGGAAGCTTAAAGGAGGAGGTTTGTTACAGTGTGTTACCCCAGCAGTAAGGGAAGCTTACAGGAGGAGGTTTGTTACAGTGTGTTACCCCAGCAGTAAGGGAAGCTTACAGGAGGAGGTTTGTTACAGTGTGTCACCCCAGCAGTCAGGGAAGCTTACAGGAGGAGGTTTGTTACAGTGTGTCACCCCAGCAGTAAGGGAAGTTTACAGGAGGAGGTTTGTTACAGTGTGTCACCCCAGCAGTCAGGGAAGCTTACAGGAGGAGGTTTGTTACAGTGTGTCACCCGAGCAGTAAAGGAAGCTTAGAGCTGAGACCTCTTAAAAATTGTGTGGAGGCCCAAGATCTGAGACCTCTTAAAAATTGTGTGGAGGCCCAAGAGCTGAGACCTCTTAAAAATTGTGTGGAGGCCCAAGAGCTGAGACCTTTTAAAAATTGTGTGGAGGCCCAAGAGCTGAGACCTCTCAAACATTGTGTGGAGTCCCACGAGCTGAGACCTCTTAAAAATTGTGTGGAGGCCCAAGAGCTGAGACCTTTTAAATATTGTGTGGAGGCCCAAGAGCTAAGACCTTTTAAAAATTGTGTGGAGGCCCAAGAGCTGAGACCTTTTAAAAATTGTGTGGAGGCCCAAGAGCTGAGACCTCTTAAAAATTGTGTGGAGGCCCAAGAGCTGAGACCTCTCAAACATTGTGTGGAGTCCCAAGAGCTGAGACCTTTTAAAAATTGTGTGGAGGCCCAAGAGCTGAGACCTCTTAAAAATTGTGTGGAGGCCCAAGAGCTGAGACCTTTTAAAAATTGTGTGGAGGCCCAAGAGCTGAGACCTTTTAAAAATTGTGTGGAGGCCCAAGAGCTGAGACCTCTTAAAAATTGTGTGGAGGCCCAAGAGCTGAGACCTCTCAAACATTGTGTGGAGTCCCAAGAGCTGAGACCTTTTAAAAATTGTGTGGAGGCCCAAGAGCTGAGACCTCTTAAAAATTGTGTGGAGGCCCAAGAGCTGAGACCTCTTAAAAATTGTGTGGAGGCCCAAGAGCTGAGACCTCTTAAAAATTGTGTGGAGGCCCAAGAGCTGAGACCTCTCAAACATTGTGTGGAGTCCCAAGAGCTGAGACCTTTTAAAAATTGTGTGGAGGCCCAAGAGCTGAGACCTCTTAAAAATTGTGTGGAGGCCCAAGAGCTGAGACCTTTTAAAAATTGTGTGGAGGCCCAAGAGCTGAGACCTTTTAAAAATTGTGTGGAGGCCCAAGAGCTGAGACCTCTCAAACATTGTGTGGAGTCCCACGAGCTGAGACCTCTTAAAAATTGTGTGGAGGCCCAAGAGCTGAGACCTTTTAAAAATTGTGTGGAGTCCCAAGAGCTGAGACCTCTTAAAAATTGTGTGGAGGCCCAAGAGCTGAGACCTCTCAAACATTGTGTGGAGTCCCACGAGCTGAGACCTCTTAAAAATTGTGTGGAGGCCCAAGAGCTGAGACCTTTTAAAAATTGTGTGGAGTCCCAAGAGCTGAGACCTCTTAAAAATTGTGTGGAGGCCCAAGAGCTGAGACCTCTCAAACATTGTGTGGAGTCCCAAGAGCTGAGACCTTTTAAAAATTGTGTGGAGGCCCAAGAGCTGAGACCTCTTAAAAATTGTGTGGAGGCCCAAGAGCTGAGACCTTTTAAAAATTGTGTGGAGGCCCAAGAGCTGAGACCTCTTAAAAATTGTGTGGAGGCCCAAGAGCTGAGACCTTTTAAAAATTGTGTGGAGGCCCAAGAGCTGAGACCTTTTAAAAATTGTGTGGAGGCCCAAGAGCTGAGACCTTTTAAAAATTGTGTGGAGGCCCAAGAGCTGAGACCTCTCAAACATTGTGTGGAGTCCCACGAGCTGAGACCTCTTAAAAATTGTGTGGAGGCCCAAGAGCTGAGACCTTTTAAAAATTGTGTGGAGTCCCAAGAGCTGAGACCTCTTAAAAATTGTGTGGAGGCCCAAGAGCTGAGACCTCTCAAACATTGTGTGGAGTCCCAAGAGCTGAGACCTTTTAAAAATTGTGTGGAGGCCCAAGAGCTGAGACCTCTCAAACATTGTGTGGAGTCCCACGAGCTGAGACCTCTTACAAATTGTGTGGAGGCCCAAGAGCTGAGACCTTTTAAAAATTGTGTGGAGGCCCAAGAGCTGAGACCTTTTAAAAATTGTGTGGAGGCCCAAGAGCTGAGACCTCTCAAACATTGTGTGGAGTCCCACGAGCTGAGACCTCTTAAAAATTGTGTGGAGGCCCAAGAGCTGAGACCTCTTAAAAATTGTGTGGAGGCCCAAGAGCTGAGACCTTTTAAAAATTGTGTGGAGGCCCAAGAGCTGAGCACTTATTAGTGCTGCAGCTACGGCTGCTTTAGTGAGGGGTAGCTGCTGCTGCTGGAATAGGGACAGAAAGACTTCAGTGGTGTATTACCACCTATATACAAAACTATATTTTGCACTACTGTTTTGTGTCCTCTGTGCCAACAAAACACTGTTTTATACACGGTGCGTATAGGCACCATTTCACCTTCTGGCAGTATACGGCTGTATAGCCAGGTGTTTTTCTTAAAAATATTTTTATATTTGGCACTACTGTTTTGTGTCCTCTTTACCAACAAAACCTTGTTATATACCCGGTGCATATAGGCACCATTTCACCTTCTGGCAGTATACGGCTGTATAGCCAGGTGTTCTTCTTAAAAATATTTTTATATTTGGCATAACGCGTGGCCAAAAAAGTAAAACGTCTGAAATGCGGAGGGCTAGCGCAAAGGGACGTGGACGAGGACGGGGGCGCGGAAATGCTGGTGGGGGCACAAACCGCGTTGAAGCCAGTGGGGATACAATGCGTGCTGATGAGGGGCAGCCAGCATTACGCTCATCCAGCTTCCCTGCCTTTATGGGACAGTTATGCGGGGGGCGGGGTACACCTCTGTTAAAGCCTGAGCAGCGTGAACAGGTGGTGCAATGGATGGCCGATAACGCTTCCAGTCACTTGTCCACCACCCAGTCATCCACACAGTCTCACTCTGACCCTCCTTCCTCCCAACCTGGCCAACAGAGTCAGCCCACCCTTGACCCCTCCCAGGACCTCTTTTCGGGTCCTTTTCCAGAT
This sequence comes from Gastrophryne carolinensis, assembly GCA_027917425.1. Lineage (NCBI taxonomy): Eukaryota > Metazoa > Chordata > Amphibia > Anura > Microhylidae > Gastrophryne > Gastrophryne carolinensis. The sequence continues at coordinate 221,491,608 of CM051239.1, read as the reverse complement.
GTGCTGCAAGAATCCCAGGAGCTAGCAGAGGAATTTGTTTGTAGTGATGCCCAAACACTTGAGTATCCGCCATCTGCTAGTGATGTGGACCCGGAACCAGCATCTGCTATCAGGAGCGATGATGATGAGACGCAGTTGCCATCAAGGGAGGCTGTTGGAATGTCCAGTGGGCAGGAGGAGGAGCAGAGAGAGGAAGTGGAAGAGGAGGTGGTGGACGACGAAATGACCGACCCCACTTGGACAGGGGTGATGTCCAGCGGGGAAAGCAGTGGAGATGCGGTCTGCGCATCACCGAATAAGGCAGCAAGAGGCAGAGGACAGTCCAGAGGCAGAGGACAGTCCAGACAGAGAAGGCAGGCCACAGCCAGCAGGGCCGAAGCTCTTCCCGGCAGCAGGCAGTCGCGCGAAGCTCCCCCATCGAGGCCTCGTACTTCTGTGGTGTGGAGATTTTTTAATGTTTGCGCGGATGACAAACTGAGTGCGGTTTGCGCAATCTGCCACTCAAAACTGAGTAGGGGCTCTGAGAAGAGCAATCTGACCACCTCAGGCATGCGCCGTCACTTGGAATTCAAGCACTGGACTGAGTCTTGCTGCCACTGCCTCTTCCCCTTTGTTGTGTGCTGCCACTGCGGTCCAGACCTCCAGCCAGGACACCTCCACATCTGCCTCTGCCTCGGCTACTTTGGGGCCTTCTCCTTCAGCCCCCCCTTCCCCCGCATCTTCGTCTGCACCTTCCATCTCCTCGTCCCATCAACTGTCCATCTCGCAGGCGTTCAACCGCAGGCGGAAGTACGCCTCCAGTCACCCCCAAGCCCAAGCCTTAACCTGCCTCATCTCCAAACTGCTGGCCCTGGAGATGTTGCCGTTTAGGCTTGTGGAGACGCAGGCCTTCCGCGACCTGATGGCGGCTGCCGCACCTCGCTATTCCGTCCCTAGCCGCCACTATATTTCCCGGTGTGGCGTCCCCGCCCTGCGCCAGCACGTGTCGCGTAACATCAGGCGGACCCTGAGGTACGCAGTCAGCGCAAAGGTCCACTTGACCACCGACTCGTGGACAAGCGCTTGCGGCCAAGGACGCTACATCTCTTTGCACACTGGGTGAATGTGAATGTTGTGGAAGCGGGGACGGGGTCGCAAACAGGGACGGCCTACATACCACCCCCGCCCAAGATTGCCAGCACGGGTTCTGATAGACCCCCCTCCTCTTCCTCCTCCTCCTCCTCCTCCTCCTCTGCCTTAACATCGCCCTCAGCCCCTAGCTGGAAGCGTTGCAGCACTGGCACGGGGAGACGTCAGCAGGCGGTGCTTAAGCTCATCAGCTTGGGCGACAGGAAGCACAGCGCCACAGAGGTGAGGCACGCCATATTGCAGCAGACAGAGATGTGGCTGTCGCCGCTGCAGCTAGGACCAGGCATGGTCGTGTGCGATAACGGCCGTAACCTGGTGGCGGCTCTGGAGCTTGCAGAACTCAATCACGTACCATGCCTGGCCCACGTTTTTAATTTGGTAGTACAAAAGTTTCTAAAGACTTACCCCAACCTGGCAGAGCTACTGGTCAAAGTGCGGCGCTTGTGCGCTCACTTTCAGAAGTCAACTGTAGCTGCTGCTAGCTTAAAAAAAATCCAGCAACGCCTCCATTTGCCTCAACATCGGCTGTTGTGCGACCTGCCCACTCGCTGGAATTCCACCTATTGCATGTTGGCCAGGGTGTGTGAGCAGCAGAAAGCATTGATGGAGTACCAGATGATGCATCCACGCGTGCCTCCAACTCAGCTCCCTCAGTTTGCCAACCACGAGTGGCCATGGATGGCAGACATATGCGATGTATTGCGTATCTTTGAGGAGTCCACTAAGAAGGTCAGCAGCGAGGACGCTATAGTGAGCGTAACCATCCCGCTCCTAGGCGTCCTTAAAGAATCGCTCATCACAATAAGGGAGAACGCATTGCACACAGAGGAGACGGGGGTAGGAGGAGACGCAACGCAGGTAGACAGTCAGACCACACTTTTGTCTGCTGCTCGGTGGCAGTTGCAGGAGGAGGAGGATGAGGAGGAGGAGGACAACGTGGAGGTGGCTGTGGAAGAGGATGCTGGCGGCGAGGGTAGCAGTCAGGCTGTGTGCGTCCCATTGGTTCAGCGCGGATGGGGCGGAGAGGAGGAGGAAGAGGAGGAAATGGAAAATGATCCTTCTGGTGGGGGCAGTGAGGTCATGCCTACTCAGAGTCTGGCACACATGGCTGACTTCATGCTGGGCTGCTTTTCCTGGGACATACGTGTTGTCCGGATATTGGAGAACAAACTATACTGGGTCTTCGCACTCCTGGACCCCCGGTATAAAGATAACTTCTTCTCTTTTATTCCGGTAGAGGAGAGGACGAATCGATTACTGGAATACCAGAGGGAACTCTTGCAGAACATGATGCAGATTTTCCCACCCAGCATCGCTGGCGGCAGAGAGGAGAGTGTCTCCCAGAGTCTGACAACATCGATCAGGCCCACAGCCACCAGGGGAACACTCTCCAAGGTGTGGGACACGTTCATGTCACCCCCTCGTGCAACTTCCATCACTGCGGAGCCCGCTATCAGCAGGAGGGACAAGTATCGGCGGATGTTACGGGACTACCTGGCAGACCACACCCCTGTCCTCCCCGATCCCTCGGCGACCTACACTTACTGGGTCTCCAAGTTGGACACGTGGCTGGAACTGTCCCTGTACGCCTTGGAGGTGCTTGCCTGCCCTGCCGCCAGCGTGCTATCAGAAAGGGTGTTCAGCGCAGCCGGGGGCATTATAACCGATAAGCGCAGCCGCCTGTCAACCGACAGTGCCGACAGGCTGACGCTAATCAAAATGAACAGCAAGTGGATTGACCCGGACTTTGCTTGTACAACAGTGGAAAGCAGCCAAGAGTGAAGTGCCATCTGTATGAAGTGCCATTTCCTCCTCCTCCTCCTCCTCCTCCTTAACCGCCGTAGAATTGCTGTATTAATGAAAAAAATTATGGCTCACCTCTTGGGCTTAATACAATCAATTTTTAAGAGGTCTCAACTCTTGGGCCTCCACACAATTTTTAAAAGGTCTCAGCTCTTGGGCCTCCACACAATTTTTAAAAGGTCTCAGCTCTTGGGCCTCCACACAATTTTTAAAAGGTCTCAGCTCTTGGGCCTCCACACAATTTTTAAGAGGTCTCAGCTCTTGGGCCTCCACACAATTTTTAAAAGGTCTCAGCTCTTGGGCCTCCACACAATTTTTAAAAGGTCTCAGCTCTTGGGCCTCCACACAATTTTTAAAAGGTCTCAGCTCTTGGGCCTCCACACAATGTTAGAGAGGTCTCAGCTCTTGGGCCTCCACACAATTTTTAAAAGGTCTCAGCTCTTGGGCCTCCACACAATTTTTAAAAGGTCTCAGCTCTTGGGCCTCCACACAATGTTAGAGAGGTCTCAGCTCTTGGGCCTCCACACAATTTTTAAAAGGTCTCAGCTCTTGGGCCTCCACACAATTTTTAAAAGGTCTCAGCTCTTGGGCCTACACACAATTTTTAAAAGGTCTCAGCTCTTGGGCCTACACACAATTTTTAAAACATAGCAGCCCTAATAAGGGCTCTCAATGACTCTCTTGTCTTCTGGTAGCTGGTATATATGGTGGTAAAAGCGATATTCTGAGCTTCTGGGGCCCTGCCTGCCTACATAGGATATGAGCTATATACTGTTCAGCGTAGTAGCCCTAATAAGGGCTCTTAATGACTCTCTTGTCTTCTGGTAGCTGGTATATATGGTGGTAAAAGCGATATTCTGAGCTTCTGGGGCCCTGCCTGCCTACATAGGATATGAGCTATATACTGTTCAACATAGCAGCACTAATAAGGGATTAAGGACTCTCTTGTCTTCTGGTAGCTGGTATATATGGTGGTAAAAGCGATATTCTGAGCTTCTGGGGCCCTGCCTGCCTACATAGGAGCTATATACCGTTCAGCATAGTAGCCCTAATAAGGGCTCTTAATGACTCTCTTGTCTTCTGGTAGCTGGTATATATGGTGGTAAAAGCGATATTCTGAGCTTCTGGGGCCCTGCCTGCCTACATAGGATATGAGCTATATACTGTTCAACATAGCAGCACTAATAAGGGATTAAGGACTCTCTTGTCTTCTGGTAGCTGGTATATATGGTGGTAAAAGCGATATTCTGAGCTTCTGGGGCCCTGCCTGCCTACATAGGATATGAGCTATATACTGTTCAGCGTAGTAGCCCTAATAAGTGCTCTTAATGACTCTCTTGTCTTCTGGTAGCTGGTATATATGGTGGTAAAAGCGATATTCTGAGCTTCTGGGGCTTTGCCTGCCTACATATGAGCTATATACTGTTCAGCATAGTAGCCCTAATAAGGGCTCTTAATGACTCTCTTGTCTTCTGGTAGCTGGTATATATGGTGGTAAAAGCGATATTCTGAGCTTCTGGGGCCCTGCCTGCCTACATAGGATATGAGCTATATACTGTTCAGCGTAGTAGCCCTAATAAGGGCTCTTAATGACTCTCTTGTCTTCTGGTAGCTGGTATATATGGTGGTAAAAGCGATATTCTGAGCTTCTGGGGCCCTGCCTGCCTACATAGGATATGAGCTATATACTGTTCAACATAGCAGCACTAATAAGGGATTAAGGACTCTCTTGTCTTCTGGTAGCTGGTATATATGGTGGTAAAAGCGATATTCTGAGCTTCTGGGGCCCTGCCTGCCTACATAGGATATGAGCTATATACTGTTCAGCGTAGTAGCCCTAATAAGGGCTCTTAATGACTCTCTTGTCTTCTGGTAGCTGGTATATATGGTGGTAAAAGCTATATTCTGAGCTTCTGGGGCCCTGCCTGCCTACATAGGATATGAGCTATATACTGTTCAACATAGCAGCACTAATAAGGGATTAAGGACTCTCTTGTCTTCTGGTAGCTGGTATATATGGTGGTAAAAGCGATATTCTGAGCTTCTGGGGCCCTGCCTGCCTACATAGGAGCTATATACCGTTCAGCATAGTAGCCCTAATAAGGGCTCTTAATGACTCTCTTGTCTTCTGGTAGCTGGTATATATGGTGGTAAAAGCGATATTCTGAGCTTCTGGGGCCCTGCCTGCCTACATAGGATATGAGCTATATACTGTTCAACATAGCAGCACTAATAAGGGATTAAGGACTCTCTTGTCTTCTGGTAGCTGGTATATATGGTGGTAAAAGCGATATTCTGAGCTTCTGGGGCCCTGCCTGCCTACATAGGATATGAGCTATATACTGTTCAGCGTAGTAGCCCTAATAAGGGCTCTTAATGACTCTCTTGTCTTCTGGTAGCTGGTATATATGGTGGTAAAAGCGATATTCTGAGCTTCTGGGGCCCTGCCTGCCTACATAGGATATGAGCTATATACTGTTCAACATAGCAGCACTAATAAGGGATTAAGGACTCTCTTGTCTTCTGGTAGCTGGTATATATGGTGGTAAAAGCGATATTCTGAGCTTCTGGGGCCCTGCCTGCCTACATAGGATATGAGCTATATACTGTTCAGCGTAGTAGCCCTAATAAGTGCTCTTAATGACTCTCTTGTCTTCTGGTAGCTGGTATATATGGTGGTAAAAGCGATATTCTGAGCTTCTGGGGCCCTGCCTGCCTACATATGAGCTATATACTGTTCAGCATAGTAGCCCTAATAAGGGCTCTTAATGACTCTCTTGTCTTCTGGTAGCTGGTATATATGGTGGTAAAAGCGATATTCTGAGCTTCTGGGGCCCTGCCTGCCTACATAGGATATGAGCTATATACTGTTCAGCGTAGTAGCCCTAATAAGGGCTCTTAATGACTCTCTTGTCTTCTGGTAGCTGGTATATATGGTGGTAAAAGCGATATTCTGAGCTTCTGGGGCCCTGCCTGCCTACATAGGATATGAGCTATATACTGTTCAACATAGCAGCACTAATAAGGGATTAAGGACTCTCTTGTCTTCTGGTAGCTGGTATATATGGTGGTAAAAGCGATATTCTGAGCTTCTGGGGCCCTGCCTGCCTACATAGGATATGAGCTATATACTGTTCAGCGTAGTAGCCCTAATAAGTGCTCTTAATGACTCTCTTGTCTTCTGGTAGCTGGTATATATGGTGGTAAAAGCGATATTCTGAGCTTCTGGGGCCCTGCCTGCCTACATATGAGCTATATACTGTTCAGCATAGTAGCCCTAATAAGGGCTCTTAATGACTCTCTTGTCTTCTGGTAGCTGGTATATATGGTGGTAAAAGCGATATTCTGAGCTTCTGGGGCCCTGCCTGCCTACATAGGATATGAGCTATATACTGTTCAGCGTAGTAGCCCTAATAAGGGATTAAGGACTCTCTTGTCTTCTGGTAGCTGGTATATATGGTGGTAAAAGCGATATTCTGAGCTTCTGGGGCCCTGCCTGCCTACATAGGATATGAGCTATATACTGTTCAGCGTAGTAGCCCTAATAAGGGCTCTTAATGACTCTCTTGTCTTCTGGTAGCTGGTATATATGGTGGTAAAAGCGATATTCTGAGCTTCTGGGGCCCTGCCTGCCTACATAGGATATGAGCTATATACTGTTCAACATAGCAGCACTAATAAGGGATTAAGGACTCTCTTGTCTTCTGGTAGCTGGTATATATGGTGGTAAAAGCGATATTCTGAGCTTCTGGGGCCCTGCCTGCCTACATAGGAGCTATATACCGTTCAGCATAGTAGCCCTAATAAGGGCTCTTAATGACTCTCTTGTCTTCTGGTAGCTGGTATATATGGTGGTAAAAGCGATATTCTGAGCTTCTGGGGCCCTGCCTGCCTACATATGAGCTATATACTGTTCAGCATAGTAGCCCTAATAAGGGCTCTTAATGACTCTCTTGTCTTCTGGTAGCTGGTATATATGGTGGTAAAAGCGATATTCTGAGCTTCTGGGGCCCTGCCTGCCTACATAGGATATGAGCTATATACTGTTCAGCGTAGTAGCCCTAATAAGGGCTCTTAATGACTCTCTTGTCTTCTGGTAGCTGGTATATATGGTGGTAAAAGCGATATTCTGAGCTTCTGGGGCCCTGCCTGCCTACATAGGATATGAGCTATATACTGTTCAACATAGCAGCACTAATAAGGGATTAAGGACTCTCGTGTCTTCTGGTAGCTGGTATATATGGTGGTAAAAGCGATATTCTGAGCTTCTGGGGCCCTGCCTGCCTACATAGGATATGAGCTATATACTGTTCAGCGTAGTAGCCCTAATAAGGGCTCTTAATGACTCTCTTGTCTTCTGGTAGCTGGTATATATGGTGGTAAAAGCGATATTCTGAGCTTCTGGGGCCCTGCCTGCCTACATATGAGCTATATACTGTTCAGCATAGTAGCCCTAATAAGGGCTCTTAATGACTCTCTTGTCTTCTGGTAGCTGGTATATATGGTGGTAAAAGCGATATTCTGAGCTTCTGGGGCCCTGCCTGCCTACATAGGATATGAGCTATATACTGTTCAGCGTAGTAGCCCTAATAAGGGCTCTTAATGACTCTCTTGTCTTCTGGTAGCTGGTATATATGGTGGTAAAAGCGATATTCTGAGCTTCTGGGGCCCTGCCTGCCTACATATGAGCCATATACCGTTCAGCGTAGTAGCCCTAATAAGGGCTCTTAAACCGGACCTTCACCATGATTTAATGAAAAGCCCAAACTCTTAAAAAACGATTCCTCAGCATCTAAAATTAATATATTTTACATTTTTAGTCACTAACTTATTATTCTTTCCCCCACTGGGCTGCAACTCTGTTCAGGAATTTAGGATATGGGCGCCGCCATCTTGACTCAGAAGCATCACACTTACTGAGGAGAGGAGAGTGGGATAAGGTACAGGGGGGCAGGTTATAGCTGTGCTTTGCTCAGACAGAGCAGAGCTGGGGTCAGGGAAAGGTCAGCAATCCCAGAATGCAGAGCAGCACAGTCACTTCCTGTTTGCAGGCACTTCCTGTTTGCAGGCTGCCTGATAAAATGGCGGCTTCCATAAGCCGCCATCTTGGATGTTTAAAGGCTCATAACATGCAGTAGATGCAGGTAGGATGATTTTTAATGTGGGCAATCTGTATGTACAGGGTGGGGGAAACATATAAGATAGACTCTTATTCAGAGTGAAGGTCCGCTTTAATGACTCTCTTGTCTTCTGGTAGCTGGTATAGATGGTGGTAAATGCGATATTCCGAGCTTCTGGGGCCCTGCCAGCGACAGCCTGTCTTTCCCTGCTGTGAGCGTCTGTCCCTCACTAAGTTCAAGCTGCTAATGCTGACGAAGAGGAAGTGCTGAGTTTTGTATATTCGAGGTCACATGGTTTTTCCAGCCAATGCGTGTAGACGCCGTTCTCGCGATGCCAGCGTCCTCCCAGGACCTGTCCCACCCCCCCTGCATGGTGATTGGTGTAAAAAAGGCGCCAGGGAAGGTGGGAGGGGAAACGAATTGTGAGTGCACCATCGCCGCTGTACTCGATCGAAATTGAGTATGACGAAAAGCGTAGTATTCGATTGAATACCTGCTCGGTCGAATACTACTCGCTCATCTCTAGTAGCGTTATACAGATTGGTCAATGTTAATTACACTATTGGCCCTGTATTCTGAGTTATTTGAGCTGGTTTGTGGTGGATGATTCCTTGTTCAGGATGAGGTGAGTTTCTAGCGGGTTGGAGCAATGTGGTTAGTGGATCCTAGATGGTTTGGAGGTTGTAGGTCGGCGTTGAAATGAAATAAGCGGTGTTCCTGAGGTCCAGGTAGGTGGTGTGAGTTGAGGTAGGTGATTGTTTTGGATGGATGGAGATGATTATGTCATCAGAAAAGGTTCTACCTGACTAAGGAAATGGCTGAACTAGAGCTGATAATAGAAGAACAATATTACATAGTGGGAGACCTGGCTGGATGAAAGCTATGACTGGGCAGTAAATCTACAGGACTACTGTGTGTTTAGAAGGGGCCGTAAAAATGCAAATGGGGTGGAATCTGCTTAATTGTAAAATCCTCTCTACAGCCCGCTCTGCGGAAGGATATATGTGAGGGAAATGTCTGAATGGGTAGAAATGCATGGAGAGAGAGACAACAATAAGATACAAGCCTCCAGATATATCTGAATCCACAGAAAATTTTATGCTAAGGCAAAGAGATATAGCCGCTAAATTAAATGAGGTAGGTATTATGGGGGACTTTAATTACCCAGATATAAATTGGGATGCTGAAACCTCTGAATCTCATAAAAGTAATAGTTTTGTTTAATCTAAAACAAAAGATGGCTACCTTTCCCAACAAGTACAAGCTCCAACAAGGGGGAAAGCCATATTGGACCTAATACTAACCAATGTACCAGACAAAGTAACAAAGGTACAGGTTGGGGGACACCTTGGAAACAGTGATCATAATATTGTTAATTTCCACTTAGCAGTCACTAGGGTGCCTTATCAAGGAGCCACAAAAACGCAAACGCAAAAAGGCAACGTTTGACCAACTTAGAGATGCCCTAAACTGCATTGACTGGGAAAATGTCCTTGAAAACAAAAGCATGGACACTAAATGGGATATTTTCAAAGAAATCCTTAATTTTCATTGTGATAGATATGTACCTTACAGGAACAAAACTGTGAGACTGGAGTGTAAACCGATGTGGCTAAACAAAAAGGTTAAGGGAGCAATAAACAACAAAAAATGTAAATGTTTAAAGCAGGAAGGGACAGTGGAAGAGTTAAAAAACTATAAAAGAAGAAAATAAACCGATAAGGGCAGCTAAGCTTAAGACAGAAAGACTGATTGCGAAAGAGAGTGAAACTAACCCCAAATTTTTCTTTAGCTACTGTCAGGGTCTGGGGCCAACGGCAATGACTCTGAAGACAGTTCTTAATCAAATAATAAGCAATTTATTGAAAACAAAAACTTAAGAGTGTGATGCAGGATACAATGCAGTACAGCAAGCAGTTACCTCACCAACTTTAGCAATGTCCAGTATAGGATAATTACAGCGTATTGCAAGTCCTTGATATCACAGGTCCTCTTTCAGGCATACAAGTCCAGGCTGTTAATCCACAGATTCCAAGAACAGATAACACAAGTCCTTTGGATGCAATTAAGCACTGTCAGTATTGGGAGCAGCAAGGCGCAGGCTCCTCATCTCAGCCTCTCCATCTTCACACTGGAAGCCTCAGCAACTCCTTTTACAGGGCTTTCTCCCTTCAATTAGTCTCATCGCCTGGGAAGACCTGTGAGTAGGGGAAAACCCCGTAGAGGACTCGGGATGTGGATTGGATCTATATCCCGGCATGGATCGTGCCTGCCTGAAAAACTCATGGGAAATATAGACCCCATCCACCACTTTTCCATACACTTTACCACACTACATAAACCGTAAAAAAATACAAACCTGAGGGTGTGGCCGCCCCTGAAAAGCAAGGAGGGGACACATATAAAAGGGAATGAGGAGAAAGCAAATGTAATAAACAACTTATTTGCTTCTATATTCACAAAAGAATGTGACATGCCGAGTGAAATGCAGGGGAATACCTGAAAACCCTCCATTAAATGTCACTGGTCTAACCAAGGAAGAAGTCCAGCACCATCTCAAGCAGATAAAAATCGATAAATCACCAGGGCCAGATGGCATACCTCCTTGTGTGTTAAGGGAGTTATGTACAGTAATAGACAAGCCGTTATTTCTAATATCTGTGGATTCAATAATTACAGGGGCTGTTCCAAGGGATTGGCGCTTAGCAAATGTGGTGCCAATATTCAAAAAGGGATCTAGGGGGGAACCTGGGATCTACAGACCGGTAAGCTTAACATCTGTGGTGGGCAAGCTGTTTGAAGGTTTCTTAAGGGATATTTACCTGGAGAATCTTGGGGAAAATTACCTTATTACTCCATATCAGCATGGGTTTATGAGGAATCGCTCCTGCCAGACAAACCTAATCAGCTTTTATGAGAAGGTAAGTTCACAATTGGATCAGGGGGAATCATTGGATATCATATATCTTGACTTTTCTAAAGCATTTGATACTGTGCCACATAAAAGGCTGGTACAAAAGATGAGAATGCTTGGACTGGGGGAAAACGTGTGCAGATGGGTGAGAAGTTGGCTTAATGATCGGAAGCAGAGGGTGGTTATCAATGGTACACACTCAGATTGGGTCACCGTTACTAGCGGAGTACCACAAGGGTCAGTTCTGGGACTAATTCTCTTCAATATATATATTTATGATATTGGGTACAAATTAAATAGTAAAGTCTCAATCTTTGCAGATGACACTAAGCTGTGTAAAGTGATTAAAACAAAAGAGGACAACGGGCAGCTATAAACAGATTTAGATAAATTAGAAGCATGGGCAGTTAAATTGCAAATGAAGTTTAACACAGATAAATGTAAGGTTATGCACATGGGAAGAAGAAATCTGTGTCATGATTACATACTAAATAAACACTTGGTAAAACAACAATGGAAAAGGACCTAGGGGTTTTAGTTAACAATAAGCTCAACTGTAGTAATCAATGCCAGGCAACAGCTGCCAAAGCAAACAGGACCAGAGCATCATTTTACCCCTGTACAAGTCACTGGTCAGACCCCATATGGAGTACTGTGTACAATTCTGGCACCTGTGCTTAAAAAGGACATATCAGAACTGGAGCGCGTTCAAAGGAGGGCAACAAAGTTAATAAAAGGAGTGCGGGAGCTAGAGTAGAAAAAAGACATCTGAGGGGTGATCTAATAGCTATGTATAAATATATTCGGGGTCAATACAAAGATCTGTTCCACAATCTATTTTTACTCCGGAGTGTAACCATAACCCGAGGGCATCGACTAAGATTAGAGGAAAGGAGTTTTTTCCACCGACATAGGAGGGGATTCTTCTCTGTAAGAACAGTGAGACTATGGAACTTGCTGTCAGAGGAGGAAGTAATGATGGATACAGTAAAAACATTCAAAAGTGGCCTGGATGCCTTCCTGGCATGTAATAACATTTCCAGCTATGGCTACTAGACCACTGGAAGGAGATAAACAGGCTGAACTGGATGGACTAAAGTCTTTATTCAGCCTTACATACTATGTTACCTCCAAGGGGAAGAATCCTGCTTTTGGGGTTACAGCTCATTCTACACAAGCTATTGAAGCGTCCTGTACTTTTCAGCACCAGGCCTCAGTGGAACAGGTATAAAAAGCTGCTACTTGGTCTTCAGTACATACATTTACCAAGTTCTATAAGATAGATGTTAGAGCTTTGGCACATGCTGTATTTGGTAGTTATTACAGGCAGTAGTAAGCTAAGATGATTTGGTTTTCACAGTAGCTTACTGATTAATTCTTGGGGTCCCACCCTGAAGTAAGGGCACTGCTTTTGGAGATCCCTTCAGTTACTGAATGTTGATGGCCTGGAGTGGATTGGGAGAGAAAATACAATTCTGTGATTCTCACCTGTAGAATTGTTTTCTCTTCCATATCCATTCCAGGCCGTCAGACCCTCCCTATCTACTAGGTTACTATATCTATTCTTCAGATGCCTAGTCCTAGTGGAACTTGTACCTACCTAAATAGTTGTTCATCAGGGAAAAAAGCAGAGAAAAGTGAGGAATAATTATCTTTTACGAGTCTCCAACATGGAAACATAGGGCTTCTTAGGATGCCTTAGCCTCTTGGGTGGCTGTTTCTACTGCTTTTTAATTACTGGATTGTGGAGATGTAGCCAGAAGTATAAAGAGGCTGGGAGGAGCCACACTGTTCTGTCTTGCAGTCCACACCCTTCGATCGAGAGTTAATCTTTCCATTACTGAATGCTGACGCCTAGAGTGGATATGGAAGAGGAAACCATTCTACAGGTGAGAATCACAGAATTGTATTTTTTCTTTGTCACCCCCATCCTGTCTGAGCCGCCGGGGTAGGGTGGCGGGGGTTATAGATTGACTGTAGTTCAGCTTTAATAAGTGGAAACTTTAAGTATGAACCATTTTTTTTCTCAAAACACCCTCAGGGCAGCTTACTCTTTAAACCTTATGGCCTCGCCTCTAGGCTCCACCTCCCAGCCTCCAGTTGTTTATTTGTTCCTGCCAGACCACCAGCTCCTGAACTGTGAGGGGCTTAAGCAAATACCGGTGCTGTGGGTATGTGCAGGGCAGACTCATTTTCCGGCTCCGGAGGCGGCCTGCCAGGGACCTGGAATGCCCCCAGGCTTAACCCCCTTGGCGGGGTTAAGCTCTTTTACCCTTTTACTAAGGATGATTTGGCATTGCCGGGTCCCGCCCCCCTTTCCCCCCATCCCCCCCCAATATCTGAGGCTGCAATTTATCATTCCCAATGTTTTAAAGGCAGCTTTTGGGAATCACTCAGATACCTAATTTCCAGGCATGGCGGACCAAACAGAAGAGGTTGTGTTAGTCTCTGCTCCTTTACCGACATCTATGGGAGAATATGTATTGGATCAACACAATCCAGATCCAAATGCAACGATTACTCTGTCCTCTGCTTAGTCTGGGAAGAAGAGGTCCAGCTCTGCTCATGTAAGTCCCTTTTGCTTTTCCCTTTTGCACATGATTTAAAGCTACAATAACTTTTGATCCTGACGACTTCTCCCCTTCCTTTTTTGTATTTGTCTTTTTAGACCAATCTCCCCAAAATAGCAGCCTTGAAAGTATCTATGGCTAAACCTGGCTCCAAGGATAGGAGATGCCCAATGTGTGAAATCAAGTTGGCTGATTCCTATAAAAAAACCTCTTTGTCAAGCCTGTACTGAAAGAGTTGTGAGTAAAGAATGTCAGCCCAGTACGACAGATATGGTGCAGGCTCTGAAGGAACCTCATGGGATTCAACTGGGCATAGTGAGTTAGGCATCCCTTTGACACCAATTTCAGAGGACAGGAATCTGAGTACTCTGGTGCCCTTTTTTTCCGAGGGGGAGGAGGGCTTGTCAGCTTCTGAGGAAGAGGGACATGGGTCAGGATCAGAATTTTCCACTCCGTGTAGATGTATTTTTTCCCCGGATGTTTTGTCCTATTTTTTACATATGATACACCTCTCCATGGGGATTGAAGATAGGAGTGTTACCCCTAGATCTAAGCACAATGGATTTTACCAGGACTTTGTTCCGAAGACCCCTATGTCATTTCCAATTCACAAGTCAGTTAAAGAATTTATCCTTAATGAACGCAGAGACACGATAAAGAAGGTACTATGATCTCTTAAGAGACATTATCTGTTTTCTGTCGAGCATTCTTTCTTTTGGGATAGGCGTCCCAAGTTGGGTGCACCTTTTGCGAAAGTTTATAAAGGAGTGGATTTGGCCTATAAGGATTTTGGCATCCTCAAGGATCTGTTAGACAATGGATGGTTTCCCTTTTAAAAAGGGCCTGGCAGGCAGAATTTTGTTCTCTGAAAACTTTTCTACCATCTACCTGTGTTGATAGGAATTAGAATTTTTGGCTCCAGCAGCTTAAGGCATGTCTGGTAGAGCAGACTAGTATTGAAGAATTTATGAAGGTTTAACCTATTCTCTTTCCAGATAGCTCTTTTCTGTCAGATGCTACAGCTGAAACGGTAAGATTTTTGGCCCAAACCATGGCCCTGACCAATTCAATTCACAGAACCTGTGGCTATGTACCTGGTCAGGGGATGCAGGCTCTAAGATTCACCTGTGTGCCATGCCTTTTAGCAGGTAGTTCCTTTTTGATCCAGAGCTATAAAAGGTGTTAGCTAGGTCAGCCGACATAAATGCTTTCCCACTAAGAATAAAGACTTTAAGAATTTTTCTATCAATCCTCATTAGAACATTCCTTTCTTAATAGGGAGTCATTCAGAGGAGCCAGAGGCGCCTCTTCTTCTGTTAGGAGGGGCAGGTTTAGAGGATCCACCCTGTTTGGTACCCAGCAGTTCGGCTTTAAGAAGCAATGATGCTAGGTTCCTTATAGGGGCTTGGCTAAAATCCTTTCACATTTGGTGTGAAGCCCTACTAGGTTATCCCTTTTAGAGAAGAGAAGGCTTCCCAATAGAATTCATTCACACCTCTTCATCAATTTTTTGTTATTCCTCCCCCAAGTGAACACCGGCCATCTGGAACTGGTCTTGGACATGGGGGTGATTGTCTCAGTTCCCTGCCAGCAGTGGGGGAAGGGTTTCTATTTGAGTGTGTTTCTAGTAATGAATGCTACTGGGGCATTCAGGTTCATTCTCAACTTAAAAAAACGGAATCTCTCGGTACGTTACAGGGGTTTTTGCATGGAATCTATGGTTTCTGTCAGGAATCTGCTTCTGCTGGGTGAGCCATTATGCTCAAACTGTCTTGAGGTTTGCAATAAAAATAGGATACAACACTTCACTTTCAATTTGTCTGGCAAGACAAGGATCTAGCCGAACCCCTGGCATATTTAACGCAAAAATAGATTGGGGGCCATAGCTTACTTGGACGTAGCTTACTAGATCCTGGAGTAATTTCTCCCAAATTGGGAGAAATTACTCCAGGATTTATGTGTAACAAAGGATTTGTTGCTTCAACTAGGGTTCTGACCTATGAAAAATCCAGTCTAGTTCCATCTCAGGTCATGACTTATCTAGGGTTCGAGAACATTGTCTTGCCTTCCCAAAGGATAAAGCCCCTCCAGGAAGGTGGTAAGGTGAGCACCTGGGGCAAATCTCGACCTGGTAAAGAACTCATTGGAGTGGTGGCTGTGCGAAAACAGATTTGTCAGCGGTCTACCTTGGAGAGATCCCAAGGAGAAAATTGTAACAAAGAACGCCTCCTCATGAGGTTGGGGGACCCATTGCGGGTCCTTGACTGCACAAGGAAAATGGTTCAAAAGGCTGAGCCAGTCATCGTCAAACCTAAGAGAGTTGATAGTGGTGTTCAACTGAACAGATGCCTATATTAAGCGGTGGACCTTCTAGTTTATTCCAATCCTTCAAATGCTCCTCAGTTTCCTGAAGTGGTACTTTTAAAGGCATGTACAGATTTCACAGGCTCCCTTTTTAGTGGCAGCACTTAACCTGGAAGAATTCTATGGTCCTTTTTTTACTTAAAACTGTTTTAGATGCTGTCATGCTGATGCATCATTAGCACGCCACTTCTGGAAACATTTTAATCTGCTAGAGACCAGACTGGGGATAGCAGATCACAGCTACCTGATTCATACTGCAGCTGCATAACAGCTTTTGAAGGATGAAAAGAAAAAAACATGAAATGGGCTCAACTTTTGGAGCATGGAAATATTGTCATACAGTAATCACTAAGGAACATTGGAATATTAATGTAGCTATGGCATGTGCTGTATATTTATTTTACTTTGCTCTTAGTGGCCTCTAGTGGACAATCAATGCACTGCTATGCAGGGAAGTGACTCATCGTCAGCAGAGAACAAAACCTGAACAGGCAAATAGCGCACAATGAAATGGAGGGGTGGGAAGATAGAAATAAAGATAGATACAACTCCACCTCATTCCACATTTAAGCTTATTTATTTGACATTAAGCTGTTAGCAGATAGACAAGCCATTTTGTGCTCTGGTATACAGTATCCAACTAGTACTAGATTTACTGATGCTCTGGAATCCAACAGCAACTTACTTTCTCTATGTACTCTGGGCTTTAAATATTAACAAAACTGTTAGGCAAACACATTTGTGCTCTGTTAAACAGTGTTACAGTAACCAACATGTACTAGGCCTGGTGCTGAGGAATCCAACAGCCACCTTCCTTTCCTTGTAGTTCAAGCACCTCCTTCCACAAGTTTGATGTGTTTCCTACATAGACTGAGGCAAACTGCAAAAAGGCCTTGTTATGGCTTGCTTTTCAAAAATGACACCCACAGGCCACATTTGTGGAGTAAACAACTAATCGTTGTCCTGTCAACAACTTTGGATCTCTACAGAGATCCTCCTGAGTAACCCTGGACCTCTTAGCTACTGCTATAATTTCTGCTCTCCTTTCCTGCACTGTCAGTTTAGATGGATGATCTTGTCTTGCTAGGTTTGCAGTTGTGAGATGATGGATTTAGCAGAACACTATAAGATGTTTAGAGCTTTCAGATATTTTTTTCTTAACCCAACCCGCCAATACACTTTTCCACAACGATATCTCTGAGCTGTCCGGTGTGTTCCTTGGGTTTCCTGATGTGGTTGTTCACTAATGCTGAGGCCTTCACAGAACAGTGGCTATATTCAGAATAAATTACATACAGGTGGAATGTACTGATTGGTCACAGTTGAGTACAGGGGCCTGGATACTTGTTACTTCGTGTTGCACTTTCCCATAAATTGTAATAAAATACATTTAAAGGCAGGTGTATTATGGAAAAGCCATAAAAACATGTCAGCTAATGTGGGAAGGGTTCACTTATGCACCCCAAACTGAATAAAACTTCCAGCAAGCTTGTGGTATTCTTCTCCAGGGGTGCCAGTTTTGAGTGTATTGGGGTGACAGAACCAGCCCCCCCCCCCCCATTTTCTCTTTGTGCCATTAAAAGAAATAAACAAGCCTTGCTGAATATTTCTTGGTGCCGGGTGTATAAGTGACACCCTACTGCCACCATCCATTATATTAACATTTTACCTCAGGCCATCAGAAGCATTCAGACACAAGTGCGTTAACTTATTGACCGAAAGGGCGTGGTCTGCGAGAACAAAGGCACAGCTCCTCCCTGCCTATATACTTCCGGTTGTATTCCCACCATTCAGTTTTTATTCTTGCAGTTGGACTGGACTGCAAGGGTGTATCTGAACTCCTCTCTCATTTACTTTATTGTTTATAGGATTATACTGTGAAAGCAGGGGAATTTAACCCAGACCAACATGGACCCACCATGATAGACCCACAATGCCTCCTCAGCTATGCTGTATATGGTTAACCCACTCATGTCTGAATTCTTTTGATGTCCTGAAGTAATAATGGAAGAGAAATCAATTCTACAGGTGAGTATCACAGAATTATCTTCTATCATTGGGCCATCTTTTTGCAATAGTGCTCCTTTAAGTTTGTAGCTATAATTTTACTTAATACATCCTGTAGGTTAAAAGTGCAGTGGGAAATAGCGGGACTTACCAAATATGGATGCCCCCGGGGGACACAGAACAAAACCCTGGGTTCTGTTCTGTGATCTTGTGACCAGGAGGTTGCAGATTTGATGACTGAATTGTTCTTGAGCAAAGCACCAACTAGTTGACGGGGACTGTGGTTTGGGCATGTCAGTGCTCTGGACCTGTGTGCACTCACTGCTTGTGTTTGTATGGATTAAATACGAAGGGGAATTCTTATATGTGCACAAGCTTACAATAGCCATATAAGCATAAAATAACTAAAGCTATTCAGAGGGAAAATTAGGAGCAACGTTCAGAGATATGCCCAACATGACCCCAGCGGAGGGAGTGGTCTGGGTGCATGGAAACGCGGGGGGGGGGGCAATCTAAGCTGCTGTTGTCCATCACCATCATGTGGGCTAAAAGAGGTAAGCCGACGGGCAGCGATTACCCTGGGGAAGTGACAGATTGGAGAATCCCCAGACTCCCCATATTATTTGGAGAGAACTCTCCATTTTTCCAGTTGAAAGGGAGTGCCCCCTTGTCTTTAGAGAGGATTTTACCTGGAATAGTGTTTCCCCATATTTTTTGTATTGCCCATTTATATATTAATACAAGTTAATCATGTCCCCTCTCAGTCGTCTCCTCTCAAGACTAAACAGATTTAATTCTTGTAATCTTTCCTCATAACTCAGATCCTTAATTCCTCTTATTAGTTTGGTGGCTCTCCTCTGCACCCTTTCCATAGTCAGGGCATCCTTACTGTGAACGTATGCCCAGAATTGGATAGCATAATCCAGGGCGCACCAGTGCTTTATAAAGAGGTAAAATTACATCCCTATCCCCGTGTTTCCATGCCTCTTTTTATGCATTAAAATACCTTGGTGGCCTTAGAAGCAGCTGATTGACATTGCATGCTGTTATTTAGCTCATGGTTGTTCCAGAACCCGCAGATCCTTCTGAACAAGTGTTTCATCAAGTTTTGCTCCCCCGAGGACATATATGGCCATTAGGTTATTAGACCCCAGGTGCATGATTTTACATTTCTGCACATTGAACTTCATTTGCCAAGTGGATGCCCAGACACTCAATATCCAAGTCAGCCTGAAGCTTGTAAACATCTTCAATAGACTGCACTGTGCTACATATCTTTGTGTCATCTGCAAAAATAGAGGCTGTGCTTCTAATCCCATCTTCTATGTCATTTATAAGCAAGTTGAATAATAGTGGCCCCAGCACTGAATCCTGGGGTACACCACTGCCCACTCAAAGTAGGTATCATTAACCACAACTCTCTGCACACGATCCTTCAGCCAGTTTTCAATCCAATTACAAACTGTATTTTCTAATCCTGAAAACCTCAATTTCCCTAATAAGCATCTATGGGGGACAGTGTCAAATGCTTTTGCAAAATCCAGAAAAAACTCTACAGCTGCCCTTTTGTCCAGGCTTCTACTCACCTCCTCCTAGAAGCCAATCAGGTTAGTCTGGCAGCTTCTGTCCTTCGTAAAACCGTGCTGGTTGGCACTTATAATATTCTGCATAGTTACATTTTCTTGTATGTAGTCTGGTAATTGCCCGGAGAAGACCTAGAGCCCTTTTAAGAAATGGACACCACATTTGCCTTGTGCCAATCTCTGGGCACTATACCAGTTGTTAGTGAGTCTTTAAAGTTCAAGGACATGGGTGATGAGATAACTGAGTTTCTCGTCTTGCAGTCTTATTCACATTTAAATAATGTAGTCTTTCTTGGATGATATCCATGTTTAACTTGTTGAGTATTATAATTGGGCTATTTCTATCAGTGGATCTCCTGTGTTGGCTCCTTGCTCCTCAGAGCTAAAGAATCCATTTAACAGCTTCGTCTTCTCTTCATCCCCAGTGACCATTTCCCCATTATCATTAATTCGGGCATGTGCCTCATTAATATATGTTTTGAATTCTTACTTTACATAGAGACACTCAGCCACACCAATATCATCAATAATTTCTTCCAGTACAAGAGCCTCAAGCTTCCCCACTTTACTTGCCAGACTTATGGCATTTGTGAACATACACTTTAACCCTTTAAGTGCCAAGCACATGAATTTTACGTGGTTGCCTCTCCGTCCCTTAATTGCCAGCCACGTAAAAATTCACGGGCCTGGCATTTACCCCTGCTAGCGGGCAAAAAAAACCCTCTCCTCTCTATCGATTCGATCGGGTGCCATCCGATCCCCGCTGGGGGCTCTTCTTGCTTCAGGAGAGCGCCCATAATTGCGTCCACCACCCCCCCCCCCCCCCAATTTGGCAATTTCGCTGCTAAATGTAAAAAAATAAAAAAATTACATTTACTCACCTGTGGTCGCGATCCCTCCCGCCAGGTCTCCTCTTCACCGGGGGGGCTCTGATCGCCCCCCCCGGCTCTTCCGTGGTGAGGAGAGGGCGAGAAATTGCCCTCTCCCTCACTTCCTGGGTTGCTGGCTGCTAGCCCCACCCTTTGTGATGTTACTCAGATGCCAGCATTTATCACTTGCCCCGAGAAGCTCATTAGCTCTGGGTGACTCTGGGAGGAAGGCTAGAGGGGGCAAGATGGCTCTGATCTCGCCCCCCCAGCCCTTCTGCACTGATTACCTGGCAGCTGGCTGTCATCATCCGATGATCGCCGGAGGACAGCTGAGGATCGGCGGTGAGTCCAGAAAAAAAATAAATGTCATTTTTCTGTGTGTGGTGTGTTTATTTTTTACTGTTAACCTCTGCTGAACTGGTAAGGGGTCCATGAGACCCCTATACCAATTCACAAGCCTGGGGGCTGGCAAGTCACCTGCGGCTAGCTGCACACGGGATTTGTGCCTTTTTTGGATATGGGGAAGGAGTATTCAAGGAATTATATTAAAATGCATAAGTGTATTCTTTAACCACATCAGCGCATTGAATATAACTCAGTTAGGCATGCACTTAGGGCCTGATTTATTAAGCACAATCTGCCAGCATTTGCCACATCGGTGCAAATTAGAGTATTGCAAAATATAATTTATATTTTTTTGACATGTTGCTGCAACATTAATGTTTTAGGAAATGTGTCTCTTGCAATGCTGTAACATGCGCCAGTGTAAAATGAAAAAAATTCTAAATGAAAGGTTTCACCACTCCAATAATTTTCATGGTGTATTGTGCCAGATAGTGCTTAATAAATCAGGTCCTTAATATCATTAAATTCTGAGACTCGGGGTGCAATTAAAAAATTGGGCTTATTTCAATAGCTCAGGCCATATCCCAAAGAAATGCAATAGTATTCGGAAGATGCATACCTACACAACAAATGATACTCAAAGTGTATTAAACAAAATCAAACAATTCACATATATAATATTACATGAAGAAGGATACATTTGTTGTGATAAAAATTAGATCCCCAAGCCTATGTACATGTATATGGAAAGTAAATCTGTAAACAGTATGATGTAAAAGGCTAATGCTACATAAAACAATTATCTGGTTCTGTGGACCCTCAACTATATAGATGCAGGGCATAATCAAATGGGCTGAGATAAATCTTAGTTGGCATTGTCAAGGAGTGCATATCATTTGGAACACAGAATATAATATATCATAACAAAGAAGATTGTACCTATCTAGTGTTTAAGGTAATCCAGTAATAAGGTAATCATTCATAATAGTTACTGGAATCCCCCGGCTACTTTCTCAAGGTATCCACCAAGTATCCACAATTGGCACATCCACCAGCAATATCAAACATGTTTTGAACCATTCATCGGCTTACAGCAGCTTCTATAGGATACAGTGGTTAAATTTTTTAATTCCCATTTTATCCAGAACAAATAATACGTGTTACATATTTAACATGTATTTTAGTCTTCAGTTTCCAACTAATAAACTTATATTAGCAGTAGTATAGGTAGCAGTAGGTCCCGCTATACCATGCTTCTGGCCTGACCACACTGTCTATACTATAATGCATTAAAAATACAAAAATTAGCACACACCCTGCTAACCATGTGCCATTTACCAAAAACTAAATAATCTACTGTGCTATACAGAATTGTTACACTTAAAGGCTTAAACATTCAATAAAAGATCCCTAGTATCCAGGCACCATGCTAAATATTTAAATGTAATAAAACAGCATAGAGCATACAGTCTTAATGGGACAACAAATTGTGTCCCTTAAATCATTTCCACTAAGGCTTTAGATAAAACAATTTTCTTCTTCTGTTGAAGGCAACATGTGTTTCAGAGTCACTTTATAAACAATTAAACGTGTACCGGAAAGATTCTTGAGACAAAGCATGTGCCAATAACTTCCTCCACTCCTGGTCAGCTTTAAGGATCCACTGTATGGGTTACGCCCGCTGGTATCACAATAGCCCTACTAACAAGTATGCTTAGTCCTCCCACAAACATTCTCCTCCGATATTAAAATAATCCTCTTTATATCCAGTCAGAACTATCAGAAATGTGCCATTTAACATGGTGCAGTGGGTCTAGATGTAAGGGTGGGTGCCAGCAAGAGCCAGGAAAGCCCTGAAGTGGCAACACCCATGTGCGTTTACTCACTTATTTCCCCTCATAAAATGTTTTTAGAACTTTATCATTGTAAACCTTTTTGAACATTTTTATTGGGATTAGTAAACTCTTATGTATGTTCAGTAGATAACCACGGGTTACCATTAGAGCAAGCAAAGGCAACACAACGCACAGTAAAATGTGCCCACAATCTTTAAGTATAGAAATAATTATTAGACATAAAATAATGCTGCTTATTTTTAAAATCTTACCAATGTTTAAAATTAAATGACGCCTCTCCTTTGAGGGTCTTATATGGAAAAGATTTTTACTGTAGGCCTTGAAATGCTGTGATATACTTGGTGTAGCTAGAAAAATGTAGTTCCTAAGTCATTTGTAAAAGTATTAGAGCATTGGAGATGCAAAGAAAAAATTAGGAGAAACAGTGGTTGTGGCAACAGTGATGTGATATAAGCACTCTGTGTGCTTTACATATATTGTAGTAAAAAATAAGTGCATTGTTGTGCCTCTAGGTATTACTGCCAGTGTGATCAAAAAAAGGAGGTTAGAGATGCTGCAGGCT
Source organism: Gastrophryne carolinensis (assembly GCA_027917425.1). Lineage (NCBI taxonomy): Eukaryota > Metazoa > Chordata > Amphibia > Anura > Microhylidae > Gastrophryne > Gastrophryne carolinensis. The sequence continues at coordinate 221,468,487 of CM051239.1, read as the reverse complement.
AAGAGCATCTCCAGCCTGCCAGCACATAGTGAGACCAGAGAGGAGGGCGGGTTTCATGGCTGCAGAGAGAGGCAGCCAATCAGGCCGGGGAGGGAGGGGGGTGTTTCCATTCTTGGTCCATATAAGGTTGATTGAAGGACTAAGTCAGCGGGGTGGGGATTGAAATCTGAATGAGAAAGTGATTTCCTTACCAAGATGACTGACACTCAATGAGAGGTAAGCTACTAATAATTTTTCACTTTAACTTAACTTTACTTAACTCTATTAGTGGTGCAGTGTAGATTGCAACGCTGCTGTTATGTTTTTAAGCCAATTAATTGTAGTTCAGTAGCATCACACATGCATGTGGTTTTCTAAATAAAAATTAGAATAAATATTGCATTTTTTGTGTGTGTTGGAGCTGCAGCAAAATATTTTTAATAAAGTTAACTTCTCTAACTGGAAGAAATTACACCAAGTACTGAATATTGTACATTTTTTGAACCTTTCACTGAGTATTATATCATAATCACAAATATATTTGTTTGGTTCATTAATTGTTAAAGGTTACTGCTACTGTGTATATTTGTATCACTGTGGGCTTATATATGTATATGTCACTGCACATAGACTACATTAAGAAATGCACATGCTGTATTATTTGGCTGTCAGTCATATTGAACACAATAAGGCCATTTACTGTTAACCATTCAACTGTCATAATGTTTGAACTCAGTCAGAAGTATAAGAATCGTGTAAATAGTAATCAAAGTATTCATGTATAAAAAGCCAGTAAGCAGTATTAATGGACACACACTGACTACGGATCATTGCCATGGCTGATTTTACCTCTTGAAATATTTGCTGGAAGTTTGAATCCACTATTTACAAAGAAATTGAGCCAGTTTAGAACAAGTTCATAGGCAGAACTCTGCAATCTTGCTGTTTTATACCAGTGGGAATCTACAATCTGGTTAGTTACTTCTTATAGTTTCTAAAGATGTACTGAAATGTACCAAACATGGTGTCTTGTTTCTTTCATTTGCTTATTACATATTAAAGGCTGTGGGGGTGCAGGAAACAAACAGTAATTGCGGATTGGTGTGGTTCTGCACAATTACGAGTTTGAAGAAAAACTCAGCTAAACCCATTGATGACGTGATCACTTTCATGGACTTTTCCAATGACTCTAGGGCCAGGCAGTTACAGAGGTTACTAAAAGATCCAATTACCTGAATGCCGCTCCATCGATCGTCCTCCCACAGACCATGTGCCGCACTCTTGGATGTTTAACCCTTTAACTGTCAGCCTACCTAGAGTTTTTGTCACTCTGTTGCCAGACCATTTTCACTATTTTGCGCTACACATGTTCAAATGTGATTTTTGAAAGGATGTGCAGGGATTTCTCGGGAAAATCATATATTGTTTTTTTCAGCAGTTTTTCAGAGTCTGGGCTTTTTCTGCAGAGGGCCCCCCCCAAACTGGACCAGCGCTTTAGGAGATTTTCAGATGAAAATTGTTTTTTAAAACAACCTTTTACATTTTAAATACCCCAACAAAACTGTGACAGAGGCTCTGTCTTTTGGATGTCATCACTATTCAGTTGCCCACCGGGTCATTCACTGGCCTTTTCTTAATTAGGTTCCAGACAATGTCATTGTATTTTGATACTGTTACAGGCAATGTCTTTGTAGTTTGGATTGTATTATAAACTGCCATTGTGTTAATTGATTACGTCACAGACAATGGCATTGTTCGGATTGAGTGTATTACAGACGTCTCTATTGTATTGCTGATTGCGTCACCGGCAGAGTTGAGGGATTGTGTGCCCTGCTGCTATTGGTCGGTGTGTGTGTCATGCAATAGGAGACTTGTGTATATAAGGCCTAGAGTGGCACTAATAAAGACACTTCACCTTCACCCTCAATACTGAAGTTCTGTCTCTTATTGGGGGAAACGCTATATTACAGTTCACTAGCCCTTGTAAGGGCTGTTCCTGTTTCCTCACGGATGACTCTGGAATTCCAGCAGCACCTCTTACGATTGGGAAAAGGACGTCTCGGGCGGTGAAGCCCTCCGGCGATAAGGGTTATCGCTACAAAAACCATTTATTCCCTGGAAGTACACACATCAAGCATTCTAAGTGTACCAGGCTTGTTGATGTGGGTGCAGTTTCCTGTAATCCCTCAATTAATTCTTTGGTTGCAAAGGGTTTCCCTAAAAAAAAAAAAGAAAAAAGTAGAATCAAAGCCATTTTCCTTAAAAAACAATATGCAAACAAGAAAAAACATTAAACAAGAAAAAGGTTAAATATGAAAAAGCAAGGTCCCCTGAACAGAACATTACCCAACATGCATAGGTACTGTCAAGAGAAGAGTTGCCAAACACCCCAAAGTAAAGCATGCGCATAACAGTAATTTTACTTGAAAATTTCAGCTCCCTGGAAGTACACATGTTAGGCTTTCTAGGCATATCCAGCTTATTGTAGAGGCTCATCTTTCTGGAAGTAATCCCTTGAATAATTTGTTGGTTGCACAGGGTTAGCTAACAAGATGAATATAAAAGCAAAATAAAATACACATTTTTCTAAAATTTTAATAAGCAAACAAGAAAAAACAAGCTAATTCTGAAAGCACAAGGTCCCCTGAGCAGAACGATACCCAACATAGGTACTTTTAACCCCTTAACCTGCCAGCCTACTTGAGATTTTGTCACCCTCTGTTGACAGGTCATTTTTCACGACTTTGCACTACGTTTAACTGTGATTTCCAGGACAATTACTTATTTTTTTGTGGCAGAGTTTAGGCTTTAACATGAAATGTCTTTTTGTAATTTTTTCACAGTTTTTTAAATATTTTTTTAGTAAAATAACTTGAAAATATATTGTTTTAAAGATTCTCATTTATTTTAAATAAAACATTTATTTTATTAAAGAAAACCATATTGCATGTGAAAGGCCCATAATATTTACAAATAAAATACAACTACTGTCCACACTATAAAGAGTTACATTTAAAAAACTGGAGTGGGGTTCCCCTTTCCCCGGGGGGTCCCTTAATGCCAAAAATGGCATGAGGTCCCCCCTACCCAGCATAACCAGCCCAGGGACCAGCATTGCGGGCTTGTAGAACAGGGCACAGGGGCAAGCCTCATGGCCCCCCCACCCTGCAGTCTACAAGCCCGCACAAAATAAACGGCCCTGGGCCCTTCTGAACCCCCCTTGGGCTTTGGGGAGGCAGATAATTGGGGGGGCTGGGGGTTAATGACAAGTCACCCGCTAGCCGTAGGTGTCTTGCCAGCATCCTAAGCCTTGTGAATTGCTATAGGGGTCTCATAGATCCCTTACCAGTTCACAAAGGGTTAAATGTAAAAAAAAAAACACAAACACAGAGAAATATTTTAACATTTTTTATTTTTGTTTTATACTTACCCCCCATCCATCCAGTAACACTGTGTCCCACGCTGCTCACTTTGGCTTCTACACTCCTGCTGCTGGAAAACACCATACATAGTAAAGATTACTTTTTATAAAAATGTTTTTCCTTTACTTTACTCACCTCTAATCGTCAGCTCCTGTGTCCCAAAGGCCCCCCTGGTGAAGAGGAGACCTGGCCGGTGGGATCACGCACGTAGGTGAGTAAATGCCATTTATTTTTAACAGGAGATGCCAGCGATGGCTGAAGTGGCGGGGGGGGGGGGGCTATTCCGGGCACTCTCCCGCAGTCAGAGGAGCCGGGTGGGGGATCAGAGGCCCCTCAGGTGAAGAGGAGACCTGTCCAGATCGAACAAGGGGTCAGATGCTAGCAGGAGGGAAAGTCAGGCACATAATTTATGTGGCTGCCATTTAACCCTTTAAGTCACCCTTTGTTGCCAGACCATTTTGCACTATTTTGCGCTCCCCATGTTCAAATGTGATTTTTGAAGGGATTTCCCAGGAAAATGATATATTGTTTTTTTTCAGCATAGTCTGGGCTTTAACATGAAATGTCTTGTTTGTCATTTTTTAGGTGTATTCTCAATATTTTTGGGTGAAATATGTGCAAAAATATAAAAAAAAAATCAATTTTTTTACAATTTGTAGTTTTTTTGTAATAAAAAATGTAAGTTTGTCAATAAAATATTGCGTGTGAAATCCCAATTTCTCCCAGTTACAGCGATACCACATATGTATAGGTAGACACCCTTTCCTGCCCAGGAGACTCCCCCAAACTGAAACAGCGCTTTAGGGGATTTTCAGATAAAATACAACTACGATATGCGCTATGCGCACCTTGCAGTTTTTCCAGAAAAAGGGGGCCCCATTTTTTTTTTGGGGGGGGGGGGATTTTTAAGGGTTAAAAACCCTTAAAAATCCAAAAAAAATGACATGGGGTCCCCCTTACCCAAAGTAACCAGCCCGGGACCAGCTATGCAGGGCTTGTAGAAACAAGGTGACTTGCCATCCCCCCAGCCTTGTGAACTGGTATAGGGATCTCTTGGGCCCCTTACCAGTCCACAAGGGGTTAAGTGTAAAAAAAAACACACCACACACAGAGAAAAAATATTTTATTATTATTATTTTTTTTAATACTTACCTCCCATCCATCCTGGAGCACTGTGTCCCTCAGCAATCACTGGCTTCTGCTCACCTGCTGGAAGCCTTTTATAGCTGCTGGGCTAAAGTACATAAGGGGTTAATTTAAAAAAAAAAAAACGACATAGGGTCCCCCTCCCAGCCCGGGACCAGCTATGGGGGCTGGTAGGAACAGAGTGGGGGGGCAGCTTTTGTGGCCCCCCACCCTGCAGCCTACAAGCCCACATACCCTATGTGGGCCCGGGCTCTTCTGCCCCCCCCTGGGCTTTGGGGAGGCAGGTAACAGGGGGTGCCAGGGGTTAATGGCAAGTCACCTGCGGCTAGCAGGGACTTGCCAGCCCCCAGCCTTGTGAACTGGTATAAGGGGTCTCATGGACCCCTTACCAGTTCACAAGGGGTTAACAGTAAAAAAAAAAAACACACTGACATAAGAAAAAATGACTTTTATTAAAAAATAAAAACTTTTTTTTACTTTACTTACCTCCGATTGTCAGCTCCTTTGTCCCTCGATGTGATGACAGATGCGATCATGCTGGCTGCAGGAGCAGAGGGGCAGGTGATGATCTGATCACCTGCCCCTCTGCTCCTGTGGCCAGCATGATCGCATCTGAATGAAGAGCAGCAGGGAGCCAGGACAACACCCGGTGAGTGACGTCATAAGCCCCGCCCCCAAAGGGGGGGCTTAACGGCAAGATGGCGGAGCCCGTCGGGAGAGAGCCCTTTCAGGCTGAAGAGCCAGGGGGGGGGGGGGGGGCGATGGGAGGCCCCCCCAGTGAAGAGGAGACCCGGAGGGAGGCAGCGCGACTGCAGGTAAGTAAATGTCATTTTTAATTTTTTTTTTTTACAGTTAGCAACTGCTGCTGCCGAAGCGGGGGGGGTCGCTATTCCGGGGGCTCTCCTGGAGCCATTCGAGCCCCCACAGGGGATCGGATGGCACCAAATTAAAGAGGAGACCCGGCCGGATCCAACGGGGGGTCAGGTGATTATTTTATTTTTTTTTGCCCGCTAGCAGGGGTAAATGCCGGGCACGTGAATTTTACGTGGCTGGCACTAAGTGGAGGAGAAGCAACCACGTAAATTTTACGTGGCTGGCGTTTAAAGGGTTAAGTCCCAAGTGGGAGGATTTATAAGTGCCCCAAATTTCTGCTAGGGACCCTAGGACCGGGAGAACCCCCTTTTAAGCAAGGCACAGGGAGTCCTCCTGAAAGACACAAAAGAGTGGCCATAAGCACATGCACACATATGTGTACATATATAAAGATATATTGTTTATACCCTATAAATAAAGGAAAAATGGGACAAGGACTAGCGCTGTTCCCTGACAGAAAGGGGGACATGCTGAGTAAAGTACACAAAAAGGGGGAGCCCGGGAGGGCGCTCACATGTCCAGCAAGATGGCTGCCACCGCTATCCAGCCATAGCAGAAGAGTGAGAAGGGAGAAGAAGGGGCGGGCCGGCGCGGATCGCGCGTAGCGCCCGGCCCCGCCCCCTTAACACCGCAGCCTGAAGAAGCTCCCCTCAGGAGAGCAAAAAAAGGTGACCAGCCAGAATGTAAAGCACAAGCACACTACACACACTCTGTAATAAAAGGAAAGGTCCGCCTCCCCCCCATGGAGGGTTAACAGAGGGACCCGGAAGGGGGATAATCCCGCACCAAGTATGGTGTAAGGGATATATAAATAAATATATATATATATATATATATACACACACAATTAGGGACAGGGCATCCCAAACCGGGATCACCAACCCGGATTCCACCTACCCCCTTATATGGGGTCTCACGGAGGAGCATGGCTCCCTAAACACCTATTAAGGTGATTCCTACCCTCACCCGGACCTGCAGCCAAGGCTGGGAGGCTAATATTTAATGTATAAAGGTCCGGGCAGAAATAGGGCAAAAAATGGCCGGGCGTAAGCCCGGCTTACCTGCAAGGAAGAGAAGCAGACATCTTCTGACTTGCTCGCCGTCCTGCAGAGAAGGAACTGGGGAATGTGTGGGAGGTCCCAGGTATTTATGGACCAGGAGGGGCTTCTTTTTTGCTTTCATCTCTGCAGAAGTTCGTCCTCTACTGGACCATAACCCATATGTCATGAATAGTGGAAGCGGGGTGTGTGACATACTTGGAATAATTCTGTGTCTGCAACTGTCCTGAGCAAAATATTTCTGTGTTTATCCTGGGCAAAATAATTCTGCATCTGCATCTTTCCTGGGCAAAATAATTCTACATCTCTTTTCCAGGGGGTCTCTCATGTGCGTCCCCCACGTAAGCCTATGGTGCCTGCTTGGGATCTGAACTTGGTTCTGTCAGCCTTGCAGGGGGCTCCCTTTGAACCTGTGCAGGATGCTGCCTTGGCCATTCTTACGCTCAAGGTTGTGTTTCTGGTGGCTATCACTTCTGTCAGGCGTGTGTCTGAGTTGGCGGCGCTATCCATTCAGCCCCCCTACTAGGAGAGACACCAGGACAAGGTGGTGTTTCATTTCAAACCTGACTTTCTACCTAAGGTAGTGTCTGCTTTTCATTTGAATCAGGATATTGTTCTTCCTTCTTTGTGCCCTAATCCTAGCAATGTTAAGGAGAGAGTTTTGCACTCTTTGGATGTGGTTAGGTGTCTGAAGTACTATCTGGTGGCTACTGCACCTTTCAGGAAAACTGATGCTCTTTTTGTGGTCCCTTCTGGTCCTAGGAAGGGTTTGGTTCCTGCCAAGTCTACTATCAGCAAGTGGATTCGTCAGGCTGTGATTCAGGCCTACTCTGCTAAGGGGAAGAATCCTCCCTTCCTCCTTACTGCTCATTCCACTCGTGCTATTGGTGCCTCTTGGGCTTTTCAGCACCAGGCCTCTGTTGAACAAGTTTGCAAGGCCCCTACTTGGTCTTCTGTTCATACCTTTTAAAAGTTTTACAAGGTTGATGTTAGGGCCTCAGCTGATGCTGTTTTTGGCCGAAAGGTTCTGCAGGCGGCAGCTGCCTTTTTTCTTGGGGATCCCACCCTACTTTATGGACACTGCTATTGGATGTCCCGATTGTAAGTATTGTATTTGGAGCAGGATGTACTGTATACTAAGAATAATACAATTCTGTGATTACTCACCTGTAGAATTGGTATTATGAGTATACAGTACGTCCTGCTCCACCCCACCCTTGGTTTTGCATTATCTTGGATCCCCTGTATGGTGATTGTTATTGTTATAGTTGATAGTTTCGGTTGTTTTATTCTCCCGGCTTCTTGTTAACTGCTTTTCAATGCTGGGGATTTGTGGGAGGTCCTCGGGTATTTGAGGGGCTGGGAGGAGCCTATTTTCGATGTCTCTGCAGTCCAGCGCCATCTGGCGGAGTATAACCCGATTGTAAGTATTATATTTGGAGCAGGACGTACTGTATACTAAGAATATTCATTCTGCATCTGTCCTGGGCAAACTATTTCAGTACCTGTCTGCATCTGTCCTGGGCAAAATCATTCTGTATAAGTAAAAATACATTTGAATGGTTGTGTTTGCATTTTGTTTTTTGTCTGTTATTAACCAGCCATTTGAAGGCAACCAAATTGCTGATGTGGCCCTCAGTGAAAATGAGTTTGATACCTCTTAATTAATTACTAAAAACTAGTAGCAAGAAATATTTTATTTTAGGCATTTGTAAATAACAGCAGATTATAGGGATTTAAAACACAAACAATCTGTCTAACTTTTACTATTTTCCCCACTTTTACCTCTATTTTGTGTTTAAAGTGAGAAGAAAGCTTGATGTTCCTCTCTAACCTCTCCAGAAGTTCCCAGAATCATTAGGATAACTCCCTCATATATTCTCTCTTCCTTTTATGTCTCAGTACAATTGTTTTCTGCTTCTTTGCACAGTTTCCACTGATTAAATACTTTTATTTGCTTGCCCGATGAAGTGCAGAAGGACAATCAGATAGCACAGTGATTTCCAAAAAGCTTTATCAAAGTGAAATTATTTCCATGAATATACAGTGTAGATAACTAGACCTTCAAGAGACCTTCATCCAGCAATTCATGCTAATTTGAAAATATTTCCTTAACAACAACAAATAAGACACATAAAAATGAGAAAAAATGAAAATAATAACTTTTAAAACTTTTATGTACTTGTTCCATCAAAGACAGATGATAAAAAAACAGGTTATGTGAATTATATGCTAAAACCCACTGCCTCTTGCCCTGTAATCTCAAAGACTTTAGGGCTGGGTGCAAAAGAGTGCAAAAAAAGCAAAAAAGGGCCTTGCAAAATTATGGGAACCCAAGTAGATTTGTAAGCTCAAACAGCTTTGAGACAGGTCTCAGACTTTTATTAGCCTGTTAGTGTGATCATTAGGAATGGTCCCAGAAGACTAAGCAGCTGCAAAATACTCAAAATGAAAATCGTTGAGGCCCACTAAGCAGGAAAAGTCTATACGATAGCAAAGTGATTTCAGGTTGGAATTTCTTTGTAGTTCCTTGTTGTAGTTTAAAATGTATTTAAAAATTGGTTTTACAGGAAGAAAGTGGAGGTCAGGAGCAGGTCTGGAAATTTCAGAGACAGCTGCTCGTCGGATTGCTAAAATGGCAAATCAGAACCCTTGCTTAACTGCAAAAGAGGTTACAAATCTGTGAAACAAGGACTGGGGAAGGGTGAGTTTGTTCAGGCATTATGGGGAGTTTCACAAAGCGGGGGCACGGAACAAAACCCTGGATAGTCAAAATCCTGGGTTTTGTTCTGCCTGAATTTCGTGCCTTTTGGAGATCATTTCATTTTCAACCTGCTTAAACCGGACCTTCACCATGATTTATTGAAAAGCCCAAGCCCATAAAAAACGATTCACCAGCATCTAAAATTAATACATTTTAAGTTTTTAGTCACTTACTTATTATTCTTTCCCCCGCTGGGCTGCAACTCTGTTCAGGAATTTAGGATACGGGTGCTGCCATCTTGACTCAGAAGCATCACACTTACTGCAGAGAAGAGAGTGGGATAAAAAACAGGGGGTGGTGTTATAGCTGTGCTTTGCTCAGACAGAGCAGAGCTGGGGTCAGGAAAAGGTCAGCAATCACAGAATGCAGAGCAACACTTCCTGTTTGCAGGCTGCCTGATGTCCCATGAGCCACCATCTTGGATGTTTAAAGGCTCATAACATGCAGTAGATGCAGGTAGGATGATTTTTAATGTGAGCAATCTGTATGTACAGGATGTGGAAAACATATAAGATAGACTCTTAATCAGGGTGAAGGTCCGCTTTAACTGTTCACAGTAACAGTCATTTTGACCAGAGGGGCAAAACTTTTCAATTACTGCATATTTAAAAAGACAGTAACATCCAAAAACATAAACTTGTTGTCTTGCTGTACCATTGACTTCTATCAATAGCTGACAGAAGTAAGAGGTGGACCACCCCTTTAAATAACCACATAAAGGCACCCATCCAAGGACATACAAATGTTTATCTTTAACAAAAAAGGCAATAAATATATAAGAAAGTTTAAATGACACTATGGACACTCTAAAAACATAGCTATTGAGATTAGCCACTAGTAAAGGTCATGCTTAATATCTGGTGAAGAAAGTATACCTTTGGGTGTGGAACTGAAGCTTACATCCGAGTGAGCTTTTAACCTTGAACACACAAAAATTCTGTAAAACAATTTTGTTCTAATTTTACTCAAACAAGTCACCTTCCCCTGTGATAAGGCATTTTTGACAGGTGAGGACCATTATATTTCCAATGGTTTGAGCAGGGCCGGCTCCAGAGTTTTGTGGGCACTTGGAGACAGGGTCTCAGTGGGACCCCTTTGTCACGTCACGTGACAGTAAAACTGCATATAGTTGATATCGGCAAAGATTTAGTGAAATTTGGTGAAAACTCTTCAACTGAGTGCATGCTGCAGAGTTAATTGAAGTGAATAAGCCTTTTTACCCCATCAGTGTTTTCACTTGCACAGTCCTAGTCCATTTTTAGTTAATGCTGCTTTAATCTGTGCCCCCAGACCCTGTCACTGGAGTTCCACTTTAATGCTCTGTTTGTAGATCCGGCATACATAGTGGACCACATTTCTGGTTACCTGATGCGCTTCCACACCCAGCTTAAACATCTGGGCACCGGATCAAAAATATTCCAGGGCCGCTTGTTTTTCCCAGCGGCATTCCAAACCAGGATGCCCCACTGTGTGAACCCCCCCCCCCCAGCACACTGCTATTCACTTACATGTTCCCTGTTCCAATGGCACATGTGCAGGCTCTCGGTGAGAGCAATCTGCTGTGACATCGCCATGTCATTCGGCAGGTGGCCCTCATTGGATGAGAGAACGTGCACGCTCTGTTGGAACAAGGAAGAGATGAGTGGGGGTTCTGGGGGTTTCACACAGCAGTCCCAATTTGGGATGCCCCGGGGAAAAGCCAACAGCCATTCCAGGGCAAGATCACATAGGTTTTGATCCATTTTTACAAAGTGGAGCATCCTAGTTCGGGATGCCCCGTAGGGAGGTAATCGGCCAGCCCTGGTGTGATGCATTATGCCATATTCCTCTGTAGTTATGCCAGCTAGGCCTTTAAAATCATACCTAGTATTCCTGGTCAGGCATTTTTGTATTAGCATTTGATTGCAAATGGTCCCTTAATCCCAAGATCCCCCCACATGGTTACCTCTATGCTTCTAAAGAAGCCCACTCATTTGCACCTAGGTATTAAAGTGGACCAAAACCCACGTAGATCAGCCCGGGGTGCCCCGCTGTGTGAAACCCACCAGGTCGCCCATTAACTCACCTTCTCTTCCAATCCAATGGAGCATGTGCGAACTGCGGCCGCATCCCCGCTATCCCTCTAGCAAGGCGTGTGCCAGTGACAGGCATTTGTGAATGGCCGGTGCTGGCACGCTCCCTGTTAGAGGGTAGCGAGGGATGCGTCTGTCAGCGCGCTTGGATCTGCTCGTCTTAGACAAATGTTTAGACGAGCTAACATGAGCGGATCAGAGTGCACTGATTGGACAAGCATGCGCCGTAGGACCGGGAAGGGTGAGTTTGTTTCGGCGACCTGTGGCAAGAAACAAAACCCAGGATAGTCAAATTCTTGGGTTTTGGTCCACTTTAAAGACAAGCCTTACCAAAAGGAAGCGCCCCTCCCCCCAGGCAGCTCATCTTCTCCCCACACAGACAGATCTTTCCTGCTAAAAAGTACATAGGAACTAAACTGTATTATAGTATCACCGTTGATATCTAGTCGCAGCTTTGTCCCTAGCGTCGCAGTGGTGTGTTTGTGGTGCGATTAGTCCAATTCGATCAGACAACCAATTGAAAGGTCTGATCGTGTTGGTCTGATCGTCACACCCAGAGTCTCATCGGGATGCCCCTCTGTGTAAAACCCCCCAGAACGCCGCTATTTATACACCTCTTCCTTGTTCAGTGTGGCACATGTGCAAGCTCTCATCCAATGAGAGCCATCTGACTGTGACTAATGACTATGTCATTTGGCAAGTGGCTCTCATTTGACTAGAGCCTGCGCATGCGCCGTTGGAAGAAGGGAAAGGTGGGTAAGTAGCAGCGTTCTAGGGGGTTTCACACAGTGGGAATCCCAATTAGGAAAAGCCAGCAGCCAGGGATGCCCCAGGGAGGGGGAATAAGTCTGATTCAGGTCTACTTTAATCATTTTATCCACCTTAGAAAACATTCAGCTAATCCATCAAAAGCTGAATGCTTTCTAAGGTGGATAAGCAGAAAGGTTGAACTTGCTATAGCACAAATGCAGAAAAAAAAATCTAAATCTAATCTAAACTAAAATGACCTTTGCTGACAGGCTTCCTCTATCAGGGATGTCCGCATTCACGGCTGTCCACTGACAGCATGGTGCAGGAGGGGGCCCGGGCGGGAGAGGAGATAGCCCCGGCCCCAACAGACGTTCAGCCAATCAGCACAATGGGGCTGGTGGAAGTCTGTGTGGGAGGCTGGGATAGCCCCGCCCACCTGTCATCAAGCCAGTCAGCGTCCTGCGTGGGGCAGCGCCGAGGCACAACGCAGCCAGTCTATTTTCATAGGCTGTGCTGCCTCAGTAGCCCCCCCCCCCCCCAACTGTGCGGGCCCTCGGCAGATACCCGACTCTGCCAGGTGGTAGCGCCGGGCCTGGGTTTGAGGATATATTTTTTCTAGGTTTTCAATAAAAACAGCACACTATGGGATTTGCTACAGAATTTGCCAAATTGTTCTGCCCATAGGGTGCTGTTGCTTCTAAACTTTAAAGTTATGTAGCTATGTATGTCCCCTGTAAAAATGCCCCATCATGGGGGTAGGTGATTTTTGGGGAAATATTAGAAAAGAATAAAAAGGTAAATGAAAGGTAAACTTGCTTCACCAAATATTTAGCATGACCAGGGGCGGACTGGCCATAGGGAGACCCGGGACAATGCCCAGTGGGCCGCACTGCTTTGGAGCCAGTTGGGGTGCTGCTGTAACACCCACATTCAATCACTGCCCCCTTAGTCTCCCTGTCAGCCCCCTGTACCCAGCCCCACTGTACCCACAAGCCAAGGAACCCCAGCCCCCAATGCTATAGCCCGGGCATCACGTTTGAGGGGCCACAGCAGGGATGTCTCGGGCCGGCCAGGTGTAAAATCCAGGGCTGATTTTTGGCCCCAGTCCACCACTGAGCACGACCCCGATTGTGTGCTAACTGACCAAAGCTCTGACTGCTTCTTTAAACTCTGCCTTTTTATTTTTAAGGTTTATTATGTGTAGTGCAGAAATAGCTGGAGCAGAAAGGCTGCCAAGTCATTGACCCTGTTTTCCCAGACGCTGTAATTAGGGCAGCCCACAGGTATGCACTGCACGAATGGGTTAAATGAGGAGGTAGAATTCCTATGGACAAAATACAATATATATATTTATATATTAAAGAACCTGGGTCATTTTATCAAAGGGCAATATGCATATTGATCAGGTAATTGTAGGTTTTTGAGCCTAAGATTCTATTCTATAATAGTTGAAAAAAATTCTCAAGGTAGTAAAAAATTAAATTAATGAGAAAAAAGTCTGAGAATGTCACTTTTACTGAATCATCAGATAAAAAGACAATGGAAGTCAATGGCAGCTTTTACTACAGTGTATAAAGAAGTAAACAGTTCTCTACTTTTCTTAGGAGTAAAAAAAGTGTCATTGATTTTCATTGTTTTCCTAGCTGATTATGAAACAACAGTGACATTCTCAGGCTTTTTCTCGTGAATTGAATGTTTACTACCATGAGAATTTTTTTCAACTCTTATTGAATCGAGGCCAATGTACCTGAAAATTGCATTAACAACAAATATCTTGCAGCACATATGCAAATTATATTGCAATTTTGTAATGCCAGGAATTACAAACAGTTTTTCATTATTTGAAGCATGCAAGTGCTTGGTTGGCAATTTTCACATTACACATTGAAGTAAATTTACCTGGAATATACATACACACAACACCTTATGAAGACATTTCATTCCTCATTCATTGTTAGAGGTCCATTTCAGTGTATCCCCTTGATTCTAAAAATACAGTGCAGAGAGTTTTGGCCACCCCTGGCTGCAACACAAGACACGAGCATTAAGAGGAAGCACCTACGTCTTGTGTTATAACCAACGGTATTCCAATCCAGGCAGCTGGAGCCGATCCTGTCTTACCGCTTTGCCACCAACAAGTCTGCCGAGGAAATCTACATAAGGAGAAGCATAACACTGGAAATCATTAATTATGTCTTTTAAACCCTTTTCTTATCTTTTGATAACATATCTTCATATTTGCACATACATGTCTTGCTCAAGGACTACTTTACATTCCACTTTTCTTCCATTTTTAAAGACACGGCAAGCCTTTTATTATCTCAAACTGATATCCAGTACACTACAAAAGACTGGAGCGTAACTAGAGGGGGTGCAAATTACAATTTAAAATTACAGGAAAAGGGTTACTCTATGAGCCACTGTTTGCAACAGACCCCAGGCACATTTAAAGTGGACTCTGTGCCCCGATATATGAAACCCAGAGTGCGCCCGAAAACTCACCTTTGTTCCCAGTCCGACGACACATGTTCAAGCAGTGGCTGCATCCCCCCTATCTGTTTAGCAGGGCGCGTTTCGACACCAGGCATTTGTGAATGGCTGCTGCGGGCATGCTCCTTGTTAAAGCGTAGCGGGGGATGCGGCTGCCAGCGCGTTTGGATCCACTCGCTGGAGCTCCTGGATGAAGGGGCTTGAGCGGATCCGAGCATGCTGATTAGACGAGAGGGCTGCGTGTGCGCCATAGGACCGGGGAAAGGTAAGAGAGATTAGGCGACCTGGAAGTTTCACACAGCAGGGCACCCTTGGGGTACCTGGGGGGCAAAGACCAAAAAGCAGGATAGTCGAAATCTTGAGTTTTGGTCCACTTTAATGTTCACCCCAGGTCAAGGGACCCCTATTCCAGTTCAAAGGGCCGGGTAGTGGCAAGTCACCTGCCCAACATACCAGGAAAAGATCCAAAGTGGCATCCCCCGGGTCGCACATGCTCCCGTGGGACTGCACGCAGAGCCGGTGAATGTGGCTTTGTGTTTTAACCGGAGTTGGCAGTGCCCAGCATCCAGAGAGAGGGGCAGCATGGGCCCCACGGATAAGGTATGTTTTTTTTTCTTCTTAACCCCCCTGTCCTGCCTCAGCACTAGGGCCGGGGGGTTATAATTTGACTAAAGTTCCGCTTTAATATATATAAGAGAATTGGACCCAGTACTGACACCCAGTGGCATAACTATATGTGAACAGGCCCTGGTGCGAACAGTGAATGGGGACGGTTAGGGCTCATACAGTAACCCTTTTACTCTCATTTTAACTAAATTGGATACAACTAGACAACTTAAGACTGAAATAAATAATAAATCCCTTCTGGATCCACCCTACAGCACAATGGCAAAACTCACCAAGACGGAACAGCGCGAGCAGCAGCCGCATCTCCGCTGTCCCTTTAGCCATGCAAGTGCCCATGCCAGGCAGTTGGCATGGGCATGCTCCCTATTAAAGGGTATCGGGGGATGCGGCCGCCAGCATGTGCCGCAGGACCGGGGAGAGGTGCATTTGTTCAGGCTACCTGGGGGGTTTCACACAACAGGGCATCCCTGATCGGTGTGTCCCGGGGGCAAGGACAAAAACCCAGGATAGTCAAAATCCTGGGTTTTGGTCCACTTGGCCTCCCTCCTGGATCCATCCTACAGTACCATGCCAAAATGGCAGAACTCAAGCAGCAGAGAGAACAGACAACAAGCAACCATGTAGGTTACCTTCAATTTAGATGACAGCAGCCTCAGGAGTCAGGAGCCCATGGACAACTGAGTGTCCAGAATGGACCTGTGGCCAGATCTTACACAATAGGGTCAATTTAGCACTGGATGAGAATGTATTTTCATGCTTTCTGATGCAGAAAGTTTGCATTTGTACTGTTGAGCGATTCAGCCAAGCTTTTTTATTTGCCTATTTAATGCCCTTATAATCTTGCATAAATTGTGAACAAGCAGAAAAAGTGCTCCTGAAAAGTTGAGGTTAAGCACATGGCACATTTCAAATTTTTTCAATTCAAAAGACACATGGGAGTGTATTAGTTCACAAGTAGTAATAAAACACACCACAATGTGGAATAGCCACTCAAGGGGGAACTCCAGACCAGGCCAGAGGGGAAGAAATAAATATAATAAATATTCTAATACAAACCATATCCTGCACCTTGATTTAATTTACCATAATCAAATAACAAAATCCATATACTAATCTTATTCCAAATATATAATGTGTGCTGATTATTTATCAGGTTATTTCTCAAGCCCAAAATTATATGGTACCAAAGAAAACCCTACTTAAGAAAAAAATAATGTGGGGAAAAAAGGGGACACGCATAACAATACAATTCTGTGATTACTCACCTGTAGAATTGGTATTATGAGTATACAGTACGTCCTGTTCCAAATATAATACTTACAATCGGGTTATACTCCGCCATATGGCGCTGGACTGCAGAGACATCGAAAATAGGCTCCTCCCGGCCCCTCAAATACCCAGGGACCTCCCACAAATCCCCAGCATTGAAAAGCAGTTAACGAGAAGCCGGGAGAATTAAACAACCCAACTATCAACTATAACAATGATAACAATCACCATACAGGGGATCCAAGATAATGCAAAACCAAGGGTGGGTTGGAGCAGGACGTACTTTAAACTCATAATACCAATTCTACAGGTGAGTAATCACAGAATTGTATTATTCTTAGTATACAGTACGTCCTGCTCCAAATATAATACTTACAATCGGGACATCCAATAGCAGTGTCCATAAAGTAGGATGGGATCCCCAAGAAAAAAGACAGCAGCAGGCAGTTTAAACCACTGCCTCCTGCAGAACCTTTCGGACAAAAACAGCATCAGCTGAGGCCCTAACATCAACCTTGTAAAACTTTGAAAAGGTATGAACAGAAGACCAAGTAGCGGCCTTGCAAACTTGTTCAACAGAGGCCTGGTGCTGAAAAGCCCAAGAGGCACCAATAGCACAAGTGGAATGAGCAGTAAGGCGGAAGGGAGGATTCTTCCCCTTAGCAGAGTAGGCCTGAATCACAGCCTGATGAATCCACTTGCTGATAGTAGACTTGGCAGGAGCCAAACCCTTCCTAGGACCAGAAGGGACCACAAAAAGAGCATCAGTTTTCCTGAAAGGTGCAGTAGCCACCAGATAGTACTTCAGACACCTAACCACATCCAAAGAGTGCAAAACTTTCTCCTTAGCATTGCTAGGATTAGGGCACAAAGAAGGAAGAACAATATCCTGATTCAAATGAAAGGCAGGTTTGAAACGAAACACCACCTTGTCCTGGTGTCTCTCATAGTAGGGGGGCTGAATGGACAGCGCCGCCAACTCAGACACACGCCTGACAGAAGTAATAGCCACCAGAAACACAACCTTGAGCGTAAGAATGGCCAAGGCAGCATCCTGCACAGGTTCAAAGGGAGCACCCTGCAAGGCTGACAGAACCAAGTTCAGATCCCAAACAGGCACCATAGGTTTACGTGGGGGACGCACATGAGTGACCCCCTGGAAAAAAATACCATTTTGGGATTACTCACTTGTAAAATGGGTATTATAAGTATGTCACACACCCCGCTTCAGAATAGTCATTACACTTGGGTTATACCGACCTGTAGAGGGCGATCTTGCAGAGATGTCATGAAAAAAAGGGAGCCCCTCCCGGTCCATAAATACCTGGGACCTCCCACTCATTCCCCAATATTAAGACAGCAGTAAAGGGACCAGGAAGAGCCAAAATAACCAGTAACAGTAAAAAAGGTTCACCATATAAAGGATCCAGAATACCAAAGGGCGGGGTGAAGCGGGGTGTGTGACATACTTATAATTGTGAGTAATCACAAAATGGTATTATTTTAAGTATGTCACACATCCCGCTTCAGAATAGTCATTACACTTGGGACATCCAATAGCAGTGTCCATAAAGGGCGGGGATCCAAAACAAGGCAATAATGCACAAACTTAAACCACTGCAGCTTGCAGAACTTAGCGGCCAAAAACAGCATCCGCTGAGGCCCGCACATCAACCTTATAAAACTTGGAAAAAGTGTGAACAGAAGACCAAGTAGCAGCCTTACAAACTTGTTCAACAGAGGCCTGGTGCTGGAAGGCCCAGGAGGCCCCAACAGCACAAGTAGAATGAGCAGTAACACAAAAAGGGGGAATCTTCCCCTTGGCAGAATAGGCCCCAACAAAGCCCTGGCGAATTCATTTACTAATGGAAGACTTGGTGGGTGCCAAACCTTTCCTAGGCCCGGAGGGCACCACGAAAAAGGCGTCAGTCTTACGAAAGGAAGAAGTAGTCACCAAATCATACTTCACACAGCGAACCACATCCAAGGAATGCAAAACCCTCTCCTTGTCATTGCTGGGCTTAGGACACAAGGAGGGAAGAACAACATCCTGATTAAGATGAAAGGCAGAAACCACTTTAGGAAGAAAATCTGGCTTGAAGCAGAAAACAACCTTGTCCTGATGCCTCTCAAAGTAAGGGGCCTGAATGGACAAAGCCGCCAACTCTGAGACACGCCGAACTGAGGTGATAGCAACCAAAAAGGCAACCTTTTGAGTGAGCATAGAAAGAGCAATATCCTGCAATGGCTCAAAAAGATGAACAAGAAGAGCAGAAAGCACCAAATTCAAATCCCAAACAGGGAGCAGAGGCTTCCTAGGAGGCCGCACATGCGTAACCCCCTGGTAAAAACCAGAGGATGAAGAGCAAAAGACCTTTGAAAGAAAACGCCAGGGCAGAAACCTGCCCTTTTGACGTACTAAGCTGGAACCCCAAGTCCAGACCATGTCGCAGAAAATCCAAAATCCTAGGGATAGAAAACACCCTGCAAGGCAAGGCCCTGACCTCACACCAATCAATATAAGACCTCCAAGTCCTATAGTAGATGGTAGAGGAAGACCTCTTCCTAGCGCTAACAAGAGTCTGAATCACAGCATCAGAAAGACCTTCCTCCTTTAAAATGAAGGTTTCAGCAGCCACGCCGTCAAAGCCAGCGTTGGTAAATTGGGGTAAAGTAGTTGACCCTGAGTGAGCAGATCCGGCAGAAGGGGCAGCTCGAACTGATCCACTGCCAGCCGAACGACATCTGTGAACCAAACCTGCCTTAGCCATCTTGGAGCCACCAGGATTGCTGGCGCCCCTTCTAGAGCCAGCTTGCGCACCACCATGCCCACCATAGGGAACGGAGGGAACAGATACAGGAACCCCAGATCCCTCGAGCTCAGAGACATGGCATCCACTGCCAAAGCCAGAGGATCCAGCGAGAGAGACACAAATGCCGGAACCTTGTGATTGTGACGAGAGGCAAAGAGATCCACCTCCGGAGTCCCCCACTTGTGGCAAAGTGACCAAAAAACCTTGGGATTGAGAGACCTTTCCCCCCGGCGAGATGAGCACCCGCTCAGGGAGTCCGACACCATGTTCTCCACTCCCAGAATGTACACCGCCGAGATGCATGGGACATTGCTCTCCGCCCAGGCAAGAATCAAGGACACTTCTCTGAGGGCACTCCTGCTTCGAGTCCCTCCCTGGTGATCGATGTAGGCGACCGCCGACCGATTGTCCGAACTTGAACCGGTAAGCCCTGTAACTGAAGAGTCAAGTGAAACAGAACCAACCTGATGGCTCTCAGCTCCAAAACATTGATGGGGCCGTGAGCCTCCTGAGGCCCCCACAGTCCCTGAAACTGAAGATCTTTCCAGAAACCCCCCCAACCTGAAAGGCTGGCATCCGTGGTGACCGTCTCCCAACGAGGGGTCAGAAAGGATCTGCCCCTCATCAGATTGCTTGGTTCCATCCACCACCAAAGGAAATGCCGAACCCGGGGGGACATCAGAAAAGACTGATCCAACGACAGCGGACACCTGTCCCAAACCTGCCAAAAGATGGAGCTGGAGCGTCCTTATGTGAAACTGAGCAAAGGGAACCGCCTCGAAGGAAGCCACCATCAATCCCACCAGTCTCATCCCCAGCCGGATTGACGGACGAGGGTGGGACAGAAGAAGCTGAATCAATTCCTGAAGCAACAGAACCTTGGGACGAGGAAGGAACACCCTGGCCTGAGAAGTATCCAGAGACATTTCCAGAAATGACACCACCCTGGACGGGGAGAGGGAAGACTTGGGATAGTTGATCATCCAGCCGAATCTCTCCATAGTGGATACCACAGCTCTGGTGTCTAGCTCCGCTTGGCTGAGAGAAGATGCCATAATGAGAAGGTCGTCCAGATATGCCACGATGCGAATACCCTGGGCTCTGAAAAGGGCCATCACCCCTGCCAGCACCTTGGTAAAAACCCTTGGAGCCGAGGTAAGGCCGAACAGAAGGGCCACAAACTGGAAATGCCGATTTTCCACCACGAACCTGAGAAATCTCTGGTGTTCCAGGTAGATAGGAACATGCAGATAAGCATCCTTGATGTCTATGGACGTCATGAAGTCCCCCTGACGCTGAACGCAGAGTTTACATGCGGAACTTCCTGGGACGGATAAACCTGTTGAGGAGCTTCAGGTCCAGGATGGGAAGAACGGAGCCGTCCTTCTTGGGCACCTTGAACAGATTGGAATAGTAGCCCAGGCCCCTTTCCGAGGAAGGAACCGGGCAAATGACAGCCATGTCCAGAATATTCCTTACTGCCGCTCGGAGTCCTTGCGCAGCAGGGGATCCGAAGACACCCGAGACCTTAAGAATCTGGGAGGGGGCCGGATCTCGAACTCCAGCTTGTAACCGGAAGACACCACTTCCAGAATCCATTTGTCTGAGACTTCCTGGTCCCAGACCTGGGAGAAGTGTCGCAGCCATCCGCCCACCCGCAAGGGTGAGGGCGCCCCCTCATTGCTGAGCCGGCTTGGCAGCGGCTTTGGGCTTAGAGCCCCAGCTGTGTCCTGGACGGGCACGTCCTCTGCCCCGTTCCAGGAATCACCTCTGGAGGAGAAGACAGCCAATCCCCTGCCAGCTCTGGTCCCACGAAAGGAAGGGGTAAAGGAAGCCGCCCCCCGAAAGGGACGACGTTGCTTCTTTCGCTGAGGTAACCTACCTCCTTTTGCGACCGAATTCAATTTTTCTCCAAAGAGCCGTAAGCGACTTTTTGGACACAAAATCAGCCGCCCACTGGCGCAACCAAACCAACCGCCGAATAGCCACAAGCAAGGCCGAAGTTCTACTACACATCACCATGGTGTCATCCAGGGTGGCTAGCACAAATGACAAAAACAATTCACACCGCTTAAGGGCGGTGAACTCATCACTAGCCGGGTCAAGCCTGGAAGTAGACAACAGGTCCCTAACAACCGACCTAGAAGCCACTATTAAAAGCGCCGAAGCACAAACAGGCCGCAAGGCCGACCTGACACTGGCAAAACCGTGACAAGCCATCTGGTCAATGCGTTTATCCTCACAATCCTTGAGAGTAGAACAGTCAGGAGAATGCAAAGCAGAGGTGCTAGACAACCCCAAAACAGGGGCGTCCACCTCGGGAGGGGACGACCAGTGCTTCAATGCATCCACCGGAAAGGGATATTTCTTATCCCAACCCGGAGGAACACCCGGAAGCCAAGTAGGCCTCTCCCATTCCTTAAGAATAATGCCATCGAAATGCTTTTGATTAGGGAATTCCAAGCGCGGATTAGCCTCCTCAAAGAACTCCCCCTTCAGGAGGAGAAATTGCCAGAATCTCAAACATATGAGCCAGGACCTTAGGGGTATCCAAAGAATCCCCCTGACCCTGCTCGGCATCGGTGCCAACAAACTGCTGATCGTCAAAACCATCCGACTCCTCAAATAGCTCCCCTTCCTCTAGCGGGGGGTAATCAGACCAGTCAGTGAACCCAGCGTAGCCAATCTCTTCATGGCGCTCTGGGAAACCCAAATCATGGAGCCCCAAAGACCTACAGAGTTGAAATACTACAAAAGATACATTGATGACTGCTTTTTCCTATGAGATGGACAAGAAGATACACTCAAAACCTTCCTAACCAACCTGAACCAAAACAACTGGAATATCACGTTCACCTACGAAACCAGCTCCGAAGCAATTCATTTCTTGGATATCGAAGTGTATAAAGAAAACCACCTAATCAAAACAAAAACACACTTCAAAGAAACGGATAGGAACAGCTACATCCCAATAGACAGCTGTCATCACCCCAACTTCAAAGAATCAGGAGAAACTGCACTGAAGAAAAAATGTATATTGAACAAGCCCAAATCATCAAGAACAGATTCCTGGAAAAAGGATACGATGAAACCAAACTGGAATTAACAATACAAGGAGTCAACAATCAGGCACCATCGTCCAAAAACGAGAAAAAAGCACATCAACTCTCTGGAGCCCCAACCTTCATCACTAAATACACCAGAGATTACAAGAAATTAGAAAATGTCATCAGAAAACATTGGGGGGTACTGACCACAGACCCCACCTTAAGAGAACTTGTTGGACCCCGACCGAGATTTATCTACCGGAAACCTAAAACCCTGTCCCAATATATCACCAGCCAGTGTAATCAACCAACCCACAGCAAACTCAACAACAACAAACAAATTTTCCCGGTGCAGAGACTGCCAAGGTTGTAAACTGTACCTACAGAATAACAAAACACCTCAAATTACACTAGAGAATTTTCTCAACCCCACAACCAACAAAGAATACAAGATAAAGGGCCAGCTATCATGCAACACAGCAGGAGTGGTATATTGCCTTAAATGCCCTTGCAACCTCCTCTACATTGGGTGAACAAAAAGGCCATTCAAGATCAGACTAAATGAACACATCAGAAATATCAAGAATGGACTTCCAACACACAGCGTCTCGGCCCACTTCTCCAAATTTCATCAAAAAAACCCAGCAGGATTAGACTTCTGGATTATTGAAAAAATTAATTTAAACTGGAGAGGAGCTAATATCCAAAGGGAAACATCGAAGAAAGAAACATTTTGGATATTTGAACTGGATACACTGTCTCCAAAAGGCCTGAATTTAGAAATAGACCCTAATTGTTTCCTAGAAAATAACTAATTGATCAACCACAATCCTTAACATGCCTTTCCTAACTGCCTTTTTAAATACACAATATAAAACTTTCAAATATGGCTTAAGCCTTTTTTATTTACTCAATATAAAGCTTTAAATATAACAGCCTTGAATTAGCAACCTATTTTAACATTGTTTCCATCCTTTAAACAATCTCTAACAAACTATCAAGCCTGTAATACATTGTATCAAAAAACTTTGTATCAAACACAAGCTTCTGACCACATAGAATCATCAAAACGGTACAACAGCACCACCTACTGTACACAATTAATCATAACAAGGCAGCATTGCAACCTGAATGGAATTGGAACTCCATTTAACTACATTGAACAGCGACACCTGCTGTTCACAGCTGGAATAGCACAAAGACCAAATGGCCTCTCTCACAAACTACATTTCCCAGCAACCTCATGGGCATATGAGCACCAATTAAAGCACAGCTCTTCAGCCCGCCCCCTCACCTTGACAACGTTGGATACTCTCTAACGAAACGCGCGTCGGTGAACTATTAGCTAAGCCTCCCTCGGCCTCACTACATCTCTTCTGCCGCAGGAGCGGCTCCACAGATTACTTCATTTAAGCTGCATTTGCGGCCATCAACCCCTGGCCCCGCCGGCCACGCTACATCTTTCTGCCGCCTCAGCGGCCATAGACAGCCACAATAAAAGCGGCATAAACGGCTGGCCCGCCGGCCACGCTACACAACTATACCGCAGAAGCGGCTGCACACCCCCAATATCATTTAAAGCCGCAGGAGCGGCTGGCCCGCCGGCCACGCTACACTCTCTAGCCGCAGACAGCGGCCATATATTGTAACAATATATATATAAAATCCTCAGCATTCTCCATATACATACACGCCTACCCAGGATTAACCCGTAACATATTCATTCACCCTGCTCTGCCTTTTAAAATATATAAGGGACCAGCACCACGTTAAACCCTACTACTAAGGGCATTAACTCTTCATAAGCCTACAGCAGCATCATCCTAAGCACCTTAAAGCAGACCTGCTCTGCCATTCAAAATATATAAGGGACCAGCACCACGTTAAGCCCTACTACTAAGGGCACTAACCCTTCATAATTTACAGCCTACAGCAGCATCATCCTAAGCACCTTAAAGCAGACCTACACTCCAAACCTCAGGACTTCAATCAACTAAGGAAGACAGGTGAGTCCAACACTGTGCACCACCATTTATTATTATTATAATAATTCTTGCTGGCAAAAAGAAGTACCCAATAGGGCCACTTACAGCACTGGGCACTTACCACCCTGGCAACCATTAACTTGGTGCCCAGGCAGAGTAAAAATCTCCAATAACATTTGGAGATTTTTGAGGCCTAATCGACCAGAGGCAATGATACTGGTTGTCGCTGGTCTGATTAACTGGTAACAGTACCAACCTCAAACATTCCTAACCTTAACCCTAAATTTTTTTCCCAGCCTCTAACAGGCAGACTCAGAAGAACCACCTGCAACGTCTAACTATTTCACCTGATAAGGAATTTTTCTTCACCTACTAACCTTTCTACCTACTCATCGTTTATTCTATCCACAGCGCACCTAATACTTACCTTTTTCCTAGAGCAATTATAGGAACAGGACAAGTAAAAACCCACTCCAGCTATCCGTAAGGACAGGTTCACCTTACTACAGGTGCAGCTAAACCACCTTTTGGTATATTTGCGCTGAGATACACACAAATACTTCAGTCAGCCGGGGCCTTTCTGGCAACAGCGCTAGAAAATAATTTTTCAAAATTGGCCAATCTGGCACACACCTCAGATTGCGACTCCCCACCCATGACAACATCACATGGGGTATGGATCAGGCGGGGAGGGGTAGGTGAAGGGACCCGCGGCGCAGAACCAGACGCATGGGATCCGGACTGCCGCGTTATAGTCTGCGCACACGGTATGCAAAGGAATATATCATCCCCAGTAAGGGATACCCCACACCCCAAACACTGCCGGGATTGCCCCGAGGGGAGCCCGAGCCCGGTATCCCGGGAAGCCACCATATGGTGATTTTATCGGTAGTCGCAATACCCAAGGGAATTACGCAATATAAGCGACCCGGGATGCCCCTTCAGTGTCCCGAGTGGGAGGATTTATAGGGAGCCCTAAACTAAACCAGGGACCCTAGGACCGGGAGGACCCTTTAAGATCCAACAAGGGTCCGCCTGGAATACAAAAAGAGGGACTATCACACACATATCACACAATATGCTGCGCAAATAAACAGAAAAGGGCCAAACGAGCACATATATTTATATATATATATATATATATAAATATATCAATCTCGCGAAACTACTAGCAGAAGTACAGCCAATAAAAGAATGGAGCCCACTGGGCGCTTACTGTAATGGCGTCCACACAAGCCAGCACGAGGCGAAGGGAAGGCAGCAAGGATGAAGAAGGGCGGGTCGGCGCGGACTGCGCGCTGCGCCCGACCCCGCCCCTCTCCCCTGACACAACCCGGGCTCCGCAGCGGCACCAGCAGCACGGGGGAAGGGAGGGGGCGGGCCGCAGGATTGCGCCCCGCCCCCGGACCCGCCCCCCCTAAACCGCACCGGAGGGGAAGAAACTCCCCCGAAGGCTGCCAGCAATGGCCGGCGGCGCCACAAACCACCGGCCCGGCCAAGGGACCAAAGTAAAACACACACATATACACACACACACAATATGTTGCACATAAACCATGCATCTAAGAAAATAAACTAAACGGGAATAAGCCCCCTCCCCCCAGCTGCAGGGAACAATGGGTGACCGGGGAAGGGGGAAAAAACACCACCAAGGTGTAAAGGCAAGGACACGGCATCACCAACCCGTAATACCGTCTACCCCTTAGTATGGGGTCTCACGGTGGAGCATAGCTCCTAAAGCACCGTAAGGTGCCGTCTACCCTTGCCCGGACCCGCAGCCTAGGCTGGGAGGCTCTTTATTAAAAAAAGGGGGATAACAGTAGATCCAGGCAGAAATAGACCCAAAGAGGGGGGCCGGGAGTTACCGCCGACTGCAGAGATGAAAGACTGGGGAATGAGTGGGAGGTCCTAGGTATTTATGGACCGGGAGGGGCTCCCTTTTTTTCATGACATCTCTGCAAGATCGCCCTCTACAGGTCGGTATAACCCAAGTGTAATGACTATTCTGAAGTGGGGTGTGTGACATACTTAGAATAGTCCTGATCAGAGGGTGCTGAGCAAAGGACTTTTGGAAGAAAATAGCCAGGGCAGAAACCTGACCCTTCAGAGTAGTTGGAGCCCCATCTCCAACCCATGCTGCAGGAACTCCAGTATCCTGGGAATAGAGAACACACGACAGGGAAGAGACTTAGACTCACACCAGTCAATGTAGGCACGCCAAACCCTGTAATAAATGGAAGAGGAAGACTTCTTCCTAGCTTTAATCAAAGTATCCACAACCGAGGAAGACAACCCCTTCTCCATCAAGATGGAGGTTTCAGCAGCCAAGCCGTCAAAGCCAGAGTTTGTAAATTGGGATGGCGTAGTGAGCCCTGAGTGAGCAGATCTGGCACCAAGGGCAGAGTGTACTGATCTACTGCCAGCTGTACCACGTCTGCAAACCACACTCTTCTTGGCCACCTGGGGGCCACCAGAATTGCTGGCACCCCTTCCAGAGCAATCTTGAGCAGAACCCTGCCCAGCAGGGGAATTGGAGGGAAGACATACAGGAACTGAAAGTCCTTCCATGACATTGCTAGCGCATCCGAGGTCAGGGCCAGAGGATCCCTGGACAGAGAGACAAAAGCTGGGAGCTTGTGATTGTGGCGGGGCGCAAACAGATCCAAATCTGGTTGGCCCCAACGGTGACACAGAGATTGAAACACCCTGCTGCACATTCTCCCTGGCAAGAGGTCCCCCTGCTCAGAGTCCGCCAGGCGATTTCCCACCCCCGGGATGTACACAGGTGAAATGCAGGGGACATTGGCCTCCACCCAAGTCAGGATCAGAGACGCTTCCTGGAGGGCCCCCTTGCTCCGGGTCCCTCCCTGATGATTGATGTAGGCAACTGCCGTCTGGTTGTCCGAGTGGACCTGAACAGGCAGGCCCTGAAGATGAGTAGTCAAGCGAGCCAGAACTAACCTGATCGCCCGCAGCTCCAAGACATTGATAGGTGTGTGGGCCTCCTGAGGGCCCCACCTCCCCTGGAACCGCAGGGACTTCCAGAAACCCCCCCAACCTGACAGACTGCCATCCGTAGTGACCGTCTCCCAGGAAGGGGCAAGAAAGGATCTGCCCCCCAACAGGTTACTTGAGTCCATCCACCACAAGAGGGACCTCCTGACCAGGGGGGAGAGCACACAGACCCTGTCCAGGGACGCTGGGTCATTGTCCCATACTGACAATAGGTGAAGTTGCAGAGGCCTCAAGTGGAACTGAGCATAAGGGACCGCTTCGAAGCACGCCACCATCAGGCCCACCAGTTGCACCCCCTTCCTGATGGAGGGATGGGGACAAGCTAGGAGGGACTGGGCCTGTGCAATCAGACTGTCCACCTTCTGCTGAGGAAGGAAGATCCTTGCTTGAACTGTATCCAGATTCATTCCTAGGAATGGAGTTACCAAGGAAGGGAACAGTGAGGACTTGGGGTGGTTGATCACCCATCCAAATGACTCCAGAGTGGACACCACCAGCTGAGTATCCAACTCTGCCTGATGTAGAGACTGGGAAGTGATGAGGATGTCGTCCAGATAGGGAAGCACGCGGACGCCCTAACATCTGAGCAGAGACATCACGCCAGCCAGCACCTTGGTGAACACCCTGGGAGCTGAAGTGAGGCCGAAGGGCAAGTCCACAAATTGGTAGTGTTGATCCATCAGAGCGAACCTGAGGAACCTTTGATGACCTGGGAACACAGGAATATGAAGGTAAGCATCTTTGATGTCCACAGAAGTCATGAAATCCCCTTGGCGCAGGGAACTGATGGCAGAGCGCAAAGTCTCCATGCGAAAGCGCCTGCCCCTGACAAACTTGTTGAGGATCTTTAAGTCCAGGATGGGCCTGACAGAACCATCTTTTTTGGGTACTGTGAATAGGTTGGAATAAAAGCCCTTGCCTTTTTCTCTTAAAGGGACCTGGCAGATGACCCCCAGCTCCAGGAGGCCTTGCACTGCTTGCACTAGCTCCTGAGCTGACACAGGGTCCTGAGGAATCTGGGATCAGATGAATCTTGAAGGGGGATAAGCAGCAAACACCAACTTGTAACCGGAGGACACTACCTCCTGAATCCACCGGTCTGAGACATGAAGCCTCCAGACGTGAGCGAAGTGCTGCAGCCGCCCCCCCACCCGGGTGGGTGAGGGAGCCCCATCATGCCTGAGGGGGCTTGGGAGAGGATTTAGCTTTG
Organism: Gastrophryne carolinensis; assembly: GCA_027917425.1. Classification (NCBI taxonomy): domain Eukaryota; kingdom Metazoa; phylum Chordata; class Amphibia; order Anura; family Microhylidae; genus Gastrophryne; species Gastrophryne carolinensis. The sequence goes on along the minus strand of CM051239.1, from coordinate 221,439,967 downwards.
GGACCCCAGGAGGAGCCAGGACATCCACATCCTCTGTCTCTACCCCAGAAATCTCCCCGGGCCCCAGGGAAAGAAACCCCCCTTCCCTGTCTTGCACCACGGTAAGGGGAGGAGAAGGAACCCTGACCCCGAAAGGGCCGAGAATTGCCGCCTGCGCTGGGGTAACCTGCCTCCCTTAGCAAAAAGGTCCAGGCGGTCCCCAAACCGGCGCAGTCCTTTAAAGGAAAAACCAGTGAGGGCCTTCTTGGCAGCGTTGTCAGCAGCCCACTGACGCAGCCAAACCAAGCGGCGTATAGCCACCACAAGGGCAGAAGCTCTGGCACACATTCTGATGGTGTCATCCAATGCTGGACAAAATTTACTAAAACATCACAACTGGAGAGTGCATTAAACACCTCACAAGGCAAATCATCAGGGGCACTGTCAAGCATATTTCTGATAAGGGTTCTAGTGGCCACAGCAGTAATGGCAGAGGCACAGACCGGGCGCAGCGCCGTCCCCGCACATGCAAAGACGTGGGATGCCAGCTGATCAATACGCCGGTCTTCAGCATCCCGCAGGGTAGTAGAATGCATGACAGAGGTGTTAGATAGCCCTTGGATCGGGGCATCCACCTCGGGGGGGAGGGGGATGACCAACATTTAACCACCTCAGCAGGAAAGGGATACTTCCTATCCCAACTCTTTGGAACCCCGGGAAGTTTACTGGGGTGCTCCCATTCCTTGAGCACAAGGTTATGGAAATGTGCCTGCTCTGTAAATTCCAAGCGTGATTTTGCTGTATGGAAAAGCTCCCCTCTTTGCCTGGGAGCCTCAACAGGGAGAGAGATAGACAGAACCTCAAAAATCTGGGTCAATAATCTGTCAGTGTCATCCGGGGCCCAGGGGTCAGAGCCAGAATCGTCATGACCCCTTGGTCTCTCATCAGATGAGCCTGAATCAGAAAAGAGCTCCCCTTCATCAGACGGGGTATAGCCACACAGATTCCAAAACTCCTCAGTTCCCATAGAGAAAACAGTAACATTAGGCGTCAAGCGCCGCTTCTTAGCAGGGGCCTTACACGCTAAGGACTTCGCAATAATCCGTTCAACAGTAGCCAGTCTAGAAGACACATTAGGCTGAGAATCCCCACTAGTATGCAACTCAGTAGGAGTCAGGTTTAAGCTTGGGGGAGTGAAACAAGGTGCAGCCACTGGCAGGCCAGATTGCAATGCAAGCACCTGCTCAGCACAGGGTACACATACCCGCCCTTTGTCAGCGTCAGCATGAGGCTGCCCACACGCTACACACAGCCGGTCTTGTCCCAAAGGGACCCCGGTCACATTATCCTGGGATGCCTCCATATGGTGATTATAACGGCGCTATACGCCAATAGGGAATAACGCTATGTAGCAACCCTGGATGCCCCAATAACCCGCTAGGGAAGTGGGAGTATCATTTTTACAAGGCCTACAAGTAATATACTAAAACAGGGCCGGAGAAGCCAAGAGGGGTTCGTCCCGCTTGAAAGACATAAGCAGACAAGACCTTAAGTACATCGTAACAAAATTGAAGGAGATAAAGCCGCCCGCGAGGGCACTTACGGACGGTAGGTAGGAGTCCGCCGCGCATAGGCCAACCAAGCAGGAAAGATGGCGTTGGTATACCTCGAGGGGCGGGCCAGTAACAACAAAGACGGGCCCCGCCCCCCCGAAGAGCGCAAAGCCAGAACGGCAAGCAGCCAATGATGGCGCACCAGCGCCTGAGGTAATGCCGCCGCCAAGCGCGGAACGAAGTCAGCGCGCGGCAGCAAATTTAAAAAAGCAGTAAAGACAAGTCAGCGCGGCGGCTGACACAAGAATAAAAGGCATGTGAAAAGAGAGGGTCAAACACAGAATGCATAACATACATATCTATACACATACACCCCCCCCCTCTTTACCCCCAAAGACTACAAGGAAGATGAGTGAGGACGGCGGCCACGTAAATAGGGCCCACCGATAGGCAGGGGCAAGGGGCAATAGTGCAGGAGGGGCATCCCATATAGGCTCACCATAAGCCTGAACCGCCTACCCTTTGGTGGGGGATTGCGGTGGAGCAGCGCTCCTAAGCACCTAACAGCGGTGCTGCCTACCCTCACCCGACCAGTGCAGCCAAGGCTGGGAGGCATAATACTAGTGGAACAGGTGAAAATAGTCCTACAGGGCTGCAGGCTAATAGCCCCGCTCACCTGCGAGTAGAGAGCCAATTTCTCGTCCTTCGCAGCCAGACTGCAGAGAAATTCTGGGGATTTGTGGGAGGTCACCGGGTATTTGAGGGGCCGGGAGGAGCCTATTTTCGATGTCTCTGCAGTCCAGCGCCATCTGGCGGAGTATAACCCGATTGTAAGTATTATATTTGGAGCAGGACGTACTGTATACTAAGAATAAACATATGTGGTGTACGGAATTAGTCCAAGCTGCATATCCTTTTTTAATGACGTTCCTATTCAAATAGGAAGTTGGAAGTTAGGTGTCTTATTTAAAAGCACTTCAGTCATGCCCCAGCTAGGAACAGAGCCAGCTTAAAGAGAAACATCAGGCCTTTTTGATGTTCCTCTCAGATAATCCCCCCCCCGCATTGCCTTTTGGATGTCGTATTATCCTAAAAGGCAAACATATCCACCTGTTGACATACACAATATACTGTATGTACTAGGATTAATACATTTATGGTGCTTGGCTGGGTGGCAAACACAGTAGCGCGCAAAAACACAATTCTGTGATACTCACCTGTAGAATTGGTTTCTCTTCTACATCCATTCCAGGCCGTCAGCTTCATTCACAAAAGGTTTAATTCCTGCCCGGAGGGCGTGGACTGCAAGATTGAAAGGTGTGGCTCCTCCCTATAAGTATTCGGCTGCTTCTGACCAAACCAGTAATTAAAAAGCAGTAGAATCACTTACCAGGAGGCTAAGGTCTATTATGTATAGGAGACAATGTTATGCCACACAGAACTCTGATTATTTTCTCTCGAAATTACAAAAATACAAATATACAAAAAACACAATAAAAGGCATCAAAGGATAAGATCGTAACCCAACCAGGGCGGGTCTGACCACCTGGAATGGATGTAGAAGAGAAAACAATTCTACAGGTGAGTATCACAGAATTGTGTTTTCTCTTCCAATCTATTCCAGGCCGTCAGCTTAATTCACGATAGGGGCCTCCAAAAGCAGTGCATATATATGGGCAGGATCCCGAACGCAGAAGCAGCAGGCAGTTCATTTCACTACCGTCTGTAAAACCTTCCGACCAAAAACAGCGTCTGCTGAGGCCCTAACATCTACCTTGTAAAATTTGGTAAATGTATAAACCGAAGACCAGGTAGCAGCTTTACAAACCTGTTCCACCGAGGCCTGATGCTGAAGCCCAGGAATCACCAATGGTCCTAGTGGAATGAGCTGTGAACTGAAAAGGGGGCTCCTTCCCCTTAGCAGAATAGGCTTTTACTACTGCCTACACCTACTGATAGTGGATTTGGCAGGCGGAAGTGCCATTTTAGGCCCTTCTGATATAACAAAAAAAATTTCCGATTTCCGGAAGGATTCTGTAGCAGACATGTAATATCTTACAGCTCTGACTACGTCCAAAGAATGAAGAACCCTCTCCTTCCGATTAGCCAGTACTGGGCATAAAGAAGGTAAAACGACCTCTTCGTTAAGGTGAAATGAAGAAACGACCTTGGGTAAAAAATCTGGTTTAAAACGGAAGACCACATTTGTCTCTGTGTAATTCAAAATAAGGGGCCTTGACCGACAAGGCGGCCAATTTGGAAATTCAACGTTAAATTTGGTGCTATCAACCCTCCAGGGCGTTGCTTTTGAGCCCCTGATTGGGGCTCCCTTGAGCATTTTGACGCTCAAGGTCATTTTTCTGGTGGCTATTACCTCTAATAGCCACCAGAAAAATGACCTTGAGCGTCAAAATGCTCAAGGGAGCCCCAATCAGGGGCTCAAAAGGAATGCCCTGGAGGGTTGATAGCACCAAATTTAAGTACCACACCGGTAAATTAGGCTTGCGCAGTGAACGGACATGAGTGAATCCCTGAAGGAAGGTTCTGATGAGTCTATTGTCAGCAATTAGCCTCTGAAAGAAGATGGATAAGGCCGAAACATGACTTGGACTCACACCAGGTGATAAATGCTCGCCAGACCCTGTAGTAAATCTTAGATGATGTCTGCTTCTGGGCCTGGATCATGGTATGTATAACCCTGGCCGATAAAACCTTCTCTGTCAAGATTGAGGTTTAAATAGCCAGGTCGTCAAAGCCAGCATTCATAAATTTGGGTGCCGAAGGGACCCCTGTGTGAGAAGATCTGGATCATTGGGCAGGCGCCAGTGATCTCCTGCTGACATCCTTACTATGTCTGAGAACCAGCTTCTCGTTGGCCAGCGAGGAACCACCAGGATGGTTGGAACGCCCTCTCGAGCTACCTTCTTTAGTACTCGACCCAGGAGTGGGAACGGAGGGAATACATATAGGAAATTGAATCTTGTCCACGGGGTTGTCAGAGTATCCGTCGTCATGGCCAGAGGGTCTCGAGATAGAGACACAAACCTCGGAAGTTTGTGATTGTGTCTGGACGCAAAGAGATCCACACCTGGACGACCTCAGCGGAGGCAAAGGGCTTGAAAGACCTTCTGACTGAGAGACCACTCCCCTCGACATTGAGACCCTCTGCTCAGGGAGTCTGCCTCTTGGTTTTCTACCCCCGGAATTTAAACTGCCGAGATGCAGGGAACGTTCTCCTCTGCCCATAGCAAAATCCGACTCACCCCCCTGGTGGTTGATGTAAGCTACTGCTGTCCGATTGTCTGACTTGAACAGCATGTCCCCTTAAACTGGGGGTCAGATGTTGAAGTACTAACCAAATCGCTCTAAATTCCAAGAGGTTTGTGGGAAGCAGATTTTCCTTCGGACCCCATTGTCATTGGATTTTCTGGGTTTTCCAGACACCTCCCCAGCCTTTCAGGCTGGCATCCATGGTAACGATCTCCCAAGGAGGCGTCAGAAAGGACTTGCCTATCAATAGATGTAGGGGATCCAGCCACCACAGGAGGGATTGCCTGGCTGAGGGGGTTAGAACAAACGTCTGATGCAGAGACTCCGAGGCTCGATCCCAGATCGACAATAATTTCATCTGAAGAGGCCTCATGTGAAACTGAGCAAAGGGAACTGCTTCGAAGCAGGCCACCATTAAACCTACCAGCCTCATTCCTAGACGAATTGTTGGCTGATGGCAGGCTATAAGGGTCTATATTTGGGTTCGGAGTAGAAGAACTTTCTGTTCCTGCAGAAAAACTATGGCCTGAGCTGTGTCCAGAGTCATTCCCAAAAATGACCTTACTGTCGATGGGATACTGTGCGATTTTGGATAGCTGATCACCCAGCCAAACTTCTCTAGCATTGACAACACAGTCTGAGTGTTTCTCTTGATCTCCTGAAAAGATGGGGCCGAGATCAATAGATCGTCCAAGTAAGGGATTATGTGAATCCCGATCCCTCAGGATGGCCATGAGGCCCGCCAACACCTTGGTGAATACCCTTGGGGCTGAAGATAGACCGAAGAAAAGAGCCACAAATTTAAAATGCTGGCCATCCAGGGCAAATCTTAGAAATTTCTGATGTCCTCAAATATAGGGGATGTATGAAAATAGGGATGAGAAGATATGCATCCCTAATTTTTTATGTTGTAGGGAAGCGCTAGAGTACATAAACAGAGCAGCAACTGAATTTGAGGAGCTAGCTCAAATACTAAAAACAAGGGTTAAAGTAAGTTGACAAAGTAGATGGAAAAAACTTTGAACTTGAGTCGCGCTGCAGTAAATAAATGTTTCTTGATTGTCATAGAGGATTCTAACCGCAAATATATGTAATATATATATAATATTTTATTTTGTTATCATATTAAAAGAGTTTATATACTGAAAGAGTATAACCTCCTGACTTCATCGGGATACACAGCGAGCGGCGCGCACACCCGATAACAAGCTTCAGGTTCATCTTCAGAAGTGGTTAACTCTCAAGGCCCCAGGTCAGGTTTTTTAACCCCCAGGCCGCGGAGGTAAGTGCCCCATTCTCTTTAATCTTTGGCAACTTACATTAGACCTAGGAATAGAATATTGATTATATATAAAAGGATACTGTCTATTCTTTCTGACCTTGTCAGGGCTGCTAAGACAGAATTATCTGCCAATACAGCCAATAACTGAAATTTAGGACTCCTAGAGATTACCCTAATATTACATACATTTGCGGTTAGAAACCTCTATGACAATCAAGAAACATTTATCTATGCATCCCTTATATCTACTGTGGTCATGAAATCCCCAAGCTGAAGCGACCTCACTGCCGACCTTAATTATTCCATGCGAAAATGTCTCAACCGGATGAATTTGTTGAGACCCTTTAGGTCTAGAATCGCAGCACCGATCCATCCTTCTTGGGGATCGTGAACAGATTGGAGTAATACCCCTGGCCTCTTTCCTGAAGGGGTACCTGACAAATTACCCCTGTCCAAAGTAAATACAGAACTAAGGCTCTCAAGACTTCTGCCCTTGACAGGTGTCGGGATGCCCTTGACCAAAGAAACCTTGTGGGTGGTCTGGCTGCAAAATTGATCTTGTATCCTGAAGACACCACCACCTGAATCCAAAGATGCGTGGTACTTCCAGATCAAAGCAAACTGCAGGAGCCGTCCCCCCACCCGCATGAGTGGGGGCGCCCCTTCATGCCTTAGCTGGAGGCTTTGATTTAGCTCCCCAAGAAGAACCTGGCCTATTCTGGGACCTAACTCTGTTCCAAAATTCCTTGCGGGAACCTGAAAGGGAGAAACCTATACCACCCCGAAAGGAAAGGGATGTTAAGGGCTTCCGAAAGAAACAAGTAGAACTCCTCTTTTGAGGAAGCTTGCCATCCTTAACCATAAGATGGCGTTCCCCAAATAGACGACTCCCCAGAAAGGGGAGATTCGTAGGGGATTTCTTAGAGGCAGCATCGGCCGACCATTGCTTTAACCATATAGACCGGCATAAAGCAATAATAAGGGCAGAGGTTCTGGCACCTAGCCTGACCAAATCATCCATCCATATAACAAAGCTATTAAACTCTAGACAAGTTCTGAATGCCCGGGAAGAAGAAATCTGAGCATGTCTACAAGACTTAGCCCTGGCCATAAGTTGCTTTACCTTTTTCCTCTTAGCCAAGGAAACGATAGAAGTGGCAAAAGGAGGGCATAAAAGAGAACCCACCATAGCAAAAGGCTGGTGGGCCAACTGATCCATTTGTCTTTCAGTATGATCTCTTAAAGGGGCGTTAGAAGCAGAAGGCATGATAGTGGTGTTGGACAGGCCTGAAATGGGTTGGTCCATCTCAGAAGAAAGCGACCATAACTTAATCATATTAGAAGGGAAAGGATACCTAGAGTCTAAGATCCTAGGCATAGGAGGCAGCTTGCTGGGTTTTCCCCACTCCTTTAGCAGCATCCTGGATAAATGTGACTGTTCCAGAAAAACCCGCCTTGGCCTCACAGGCCTAAACAAGTCATCCTTCCTTCTCTTGGGGGCTTTAGGAGGGGAAATGTGTAAAGTTCCAAAAACAGAGGAAAGCAGGCCCTCTGTTTCACCTGAGAGTAAAGGATCTTTGTCAGACGAAAGTGGTTCCTCAACCATCTGAATCTCTTCCTCCTTCTCGGATCCAAAGAAGGCAAATAAACCCTCCTCTTCATAAGAGGGTTCCAAATGCCTTCTCTTACCGGAGGCCTTCCTAGGGACTACCGATAAGAGCAGCTTTTCTAGGTGGGTCAACCTCAGCGCCAGCTCTGACTGTGCCTCGCTGCCCACCCCCTCCCTAGGTGCTGCCTGGGGAGGCTGAACTTCGGAAGGGGTTTTAGTTAGTAAAGGACTAGAGACTGTGGAAACAGTCCTACTATGGTCAGAAGCAATTCCTTTGGCGCAAGCAGAACACAACATACTGAAACCGCCTAGGGGATTTCGCCTACACAAAGGACAGAGACTGCCCTGATCAAGTGGGATACCAGATTCACTATCCCTGATGCCTCCATCATGGTGATTAGAAAAGCATAAATTACCGTATGGTACTAAGCCTATAACCAAATTCCCATAAAGGGACTGGGAGGAACCACAACCCCCTTATCCTTCTTCTCACAATCTAAGAGAAACTTTTTTTTAAAATAAATAATACAATATATATATATATATATATATTAATAATAAAACATAAGATAAAATAAAATAAGACACTCACACCTCCGTGGTTGGAGTGTCTCCTTAGGAGCCAGAAAGGCGGGTGCTGCAAGCTGGATGCAGTGCCCCAAAAGCAGGTGCCGCGATCGGCGCGACCCGCCCGGAGCCCGACAGGCCAGAGCCGTGGTGCCCGAAGCAGGTGCTGCAATCAGTGCGACCCCCCCGAGCGGGGTGTGGCAGCAGCCCCAGAGGGAAGGTGGTGGGGCGGCGAAAAAGCGAAGGAGACAGGCGGCAGAAGGCCGCAATCCCCGCTCTAAATTACCTTCTGTTGCCTCTCTCGAAGCCGGAGAGAGAGTGAATCCGGGAAGCCCTGCACAGCCGCTTTCGCCCCAGACTCCACCCCCGTTGTGATGTCACACTTAAGACATGCCCCCAGAACAAAAGGTGCAAAATTTAAAAATGTAAAATTAAGAAAGTAAAAAGCATGTGGGAAGAAGGGTGAGGCACATATATAAAAATATATACAGTTCCCTGACAGGTTCACCAGACAAAAACCTGTGGCTGACTTGTTTTTCTAAGAAAGCCTGCAGCCCAGAGTATAATAACAGACCCCAGTGCTTTACCTTACCATGCACAGACCCAAATCAGCAAAGCTGGGGAGGCAAAATGGGTCAGTGGATCCGTGGGAATAAGGCCGTGCAGGAAGCCGACAGGGTATATCCCCCGCTTGTTGCCAATACCTACAATTGAGAGATTCACAGTCCAGTCCAACTGCAAGAATGAAACTGGTTTGGTCAGAGCCAGCCGCATACTTATAGGGCCGGGAGGAGCCACACCTTTCAATCTTGCAGTCCACGCCCTCCGGGTAGGAATTAAGCCTATCGTGAATGAAGCTGACGGCCTGGAATGGATCGGAAGAGAAAACACTCAGATGGAGCACAAACAATTCCGCATGTGCCTAGGAGCATGATTCATGGCTGCGAGCACACATGCAAAACGCATCAGAAGGCACGTGCACAGGAGAAGCGCAAATGGACTCATCCTGTGCCAAATTGTGCAAGGAAAATCTGCTGTTTTGAACCACAAATGGCCCTGCCCCATGCACATTTTGCTGGCCAAGTGCTTAACTGCTCCCAATGGTTTACTGTTTCTCCATAGAAATTTGATGTCTCCAGCTTCTGTGTTTTCTGTGAAGCTCTATTCACCATTTCGGAGTGTATTCTCCTTTATTTTAGGGGTGTTTTGGGGAAATATTCTGATTCCAGTCAACCCCTGTTTTTGGCTTAATATTTTGTCTCAGATGTTATCTTTAACCCTCCCCTGTTTGGTTTGCATATTAATGCTTAATAATTTAACTATAATTTTTTTATTGTTTTTGCTAAACTTTATGGCACAGTATCCACATTTTTGCTGTTTGGACTTTATTTTTTGTGATTTTGGCAGCTTTTTATAATTTTTTTTCAACAAAAGCAAAAAAAAGGGTTCAATCCCTAAAAACTTGATCTGACACTTTTATTGTTCAAAAACATGCAGGTAACTGCCTGTTACTCATTGACATTGTCAGTTTCCTCCACCTATTTGCTGGAGGAAATTCACTCTTCAAATTGCCACATTTGTGCATGCTTATCTGCACTCTAAACATACCATAAATCAGGTGCCGGAGACAGTTTGGTGCATCAAAATGGCAGTAGCAGAAATTTTTAGGTACAAATTGGCACACTGGCAAATGCTCATGTGCAAATTTGCGCAAAAACGAATGCACATCTTATTTTGACGACAATGATGATTAATGTGGAAGCCCGAGCACCACTTGTAGCTACAAAAAATGTGCGCAAATTCATTCACACGCAATCATCAATTGACTCTAGTGTCTACAGAGGACAAATCTTAATGTAATTTCATTGTCTTCCCTTTAAAATACCGCTCTGACGCCCTCCTTCATTTCTCCACAGGCAAAAAAATGAATGGTTAGACTAAGGAGCTATAGCTCTATTTTTCATATAACAGAGGCTGCTGCTGCTGCACAACCATATGGCATGGAAACCATTTAGGCCCTGGTGTGATTTCCATCTGGTCTTCAGCATACCCAACTTTTCAATACAGAAAAGAGGAACACCTGTGGCTGCCCCCCCCAGCCACATCTTGAAAGGGAAACACTACCCATGAATTACATAAATAATAATACAAGCAAAACAGGGATAAATAGTCAAATTTCAAAAATTAGTTTGCTTCAATGTGCAGAACTTCTCATCCCAATCAAGTCCAGCCAAATATATCCAATAAATGCACAGAGTGAGGCATCTTATTTTCATATGGCATGCATACGTGGTATAACAGTGTACAAGCACAACGAAGCTGGTCACACGTGCCCACCACCTATTAGGTATGCACTTACCAGACTCTCCAATTTTGCCAACGTTTCAATAAGCCTCTCAAAGCTTTAGATGTTTTTCATAGGCATAGCCAGACGTCCAGGACCACATTAATTCCCAATGTTGGTTGTCATACCACACTCATTAGGTTAAATAGGTATAAAAACAAGAGAGCACAAAAAGAATCTAGTGCAACTCCATAAATAAAAGCATACAATTTTATTATTTTAAATATGCACTCACAAAAATCCAGGTTAAGATCAGCATATAGCAATAATGAGGCACTCCTCCTCGTCCCCTCCACTACGGCCGTAAGTGGAGTTAGACAGACTCCGGGGCTGTGTCCAAAGAAAAGGGTTCGAATGTATCACTCACTTGCTTCAGGTGTCCAGATGCCGCTGCCCTGCCTAACATGTTTTGCTGTCTGGTAAGCGCATACCTAATAGGTGGTGGGCACGTGTGACCAGCTTCGTTGTGCATGTACACTGGAATAGCACGTAAGCGTGCCATTTGAAGATAAGGCGTCTTGCTCTGTGCATTTTTTGGAAATAATACAAGCAAGCCCCGCCCCACACATGCATACAGGCAAACCCCCCCAACACACAAGCATACAGGCAGACAGCCCCCCACACACATGCACGCATATAGACAGGCAAGCCCCCCGAACGCACACATACAGGCAGGCGAGCCCCCCACACACACGATACAGGTAGGCCCCCACTTCGCACAAGCACGCATACAGGCAGGCAAGCCCCCCACACATGCATGCATACATGCAGACAAGCCACTGCACACAACACGCATACAGGCAGGCAAGTCTCCCAACACACACGCACGCATACAGGCAGGCAGGCCCCTTACACATGCAGGCATACAGGCAGGCAAGCACCCCCACACATGCAAGCATACAGGCAGGCAAGCCCCCCCCCCCCGCACACACATGCAGGCAAGCTCCCTACACATATAGAAACCCCCCCACAAACACATGCATACAGGCAGGCAAGCCCCTACTCTGCACACACGCATACAGGCAGGCAAGCTCTCCCACACACAAGCAGACAATTCCCCCCACACACACATACAGGCAGGCAAGCACCCCGGCAAACACGCATGCAGGCAGGCAAGCCCCCCACACATGCATGCATACATGCAGACAAGCCCCTCCACACAACACGCATACAGGCAGGCAAGTCTCCCAACACACACGCACGCATACAGGCAGGCCCCTTACACATGCAGACATACAGGCAGGCAAGCACCCCCACACATGCAAGCATACAGGCAGGCAAGCCCCCCCCCTGCACACACACGCAGGCAAGCTCCCTACACATATAGAAACCCCCCCCAAACACATGCATACAGGCAGGCAAGCCCCTACTCTGCACACACGCATACAGGCAGGCAAGCTCTCCCACACACAAGCAGACAATTCCCCCCACACACACATACAGGCAGGCAAGCACCCCCCGGCAAACACGCATGCAGACAGGCAAGCCCCCTACACACATAGAAGCCCCCATACATACAGACAGGCAAGCCCCCCAGACACACACATACAGGCAAGAAAGCCCCCCCACACATGCATACCAGCATGAAAGCCCCCCTACACACATGAATGCATACAGGCCGTCATGCTCCTGCACACATGTAGGCAAGCCCCCCATGCGCATACACAAACGTGCATACAGGCAGACAAGCCACCCCATGCACACAAGCAAGCCCCCCACACATGCAAGCCTCCAACACACTTTAACCCCCCATGTGCATAGTCTCTCTTTCATTCATAGGCAAGCCCCCACACACACATACAGGTAAGCCCCCCACACGCATATCTCTCTATAGCCTCGATTCAAAGACACATTCGTCCGGACTTCCGTAGCTGTCTGTGAAAGTTTTGGTGGGTGTTAGTATTTTTTTTGCTTTTTTTCGTCCATTTTCTACTCGCACGAACGTTCGGGAAAATGTGTATATGCTCTTTCGATGAACGGAAGCAAATCGGAACATTTCCAAACAAAATCGGAAATTTTCCGTTTGTTCAGATAACTTCCGTTGTTGGGATGGTTTCTGTCTGATTTAGAGCTGATTTCCGACGGATCACTACCCTATAAATCCGTTTAATTTCCGATCCACTTACGAGACCTTTGAGGGCTCGGATTGCTATTGTTGAACATGACATGTTTTGTGCTATGTGGAGGAGTCTACGCGCCTTTAGCACCAAGGCATTGCATGTATCAGCATGGCCGAGGCCATAAATTGTATAGCAATGCATACCTGAATCAATACATTTCATGTATGCCTTATAGATCACAACCCACATAAATACCAACAACTGGTTAATTGCTGGGCTGGCCAATAACCATACTGACATAATTAGCCTAAAGACTCACTTTTAATAGTAGAAAAATGGCACAAAATGCATATGACAAACAAGACTTAGTAACACACACTGATTTAAAATCGCAATTGCGTTGAAACACATATACATATGAATAGAGGCCCCTGCCAGGCCGACCTGGACTCCACACTCTCACCAGCAAACACTCAGCTCACACCAAAAAATGCTGGCCAGCATATAGTATAGGGACAAAAATCTATCCTCAATAGGAGCAAACAGTTTGGCGTATATCAAGGTCATAGACACCGGGAAGCCAGGCTTATGATACTGTCCACCAGGTACATGTGGTAAATCTTTGTGACAGAATATTGTGCTGGTTAAATAGAGGCTCAAGACTTAGAGCACTTAAAAGGCAGTCTTATAATACTGTCCAACATGTACTAGTAGTAGATATTTGTGGCAGAATAATATGCTGGTTTGGTGGAGGCTCAATACATGGAGCACTTAGAGGCAATCCCCCCTCCCACCCTGACGAAGCTCCCGAGCAGGAGCGAAACAGCTGTCGGTCGGGGCCCCTGACCACACCCACCATGCGTGCTCGCTTACAGCATGGCCGCGTCTGCAAGTAGCGTTCAGTTTGGACATACTACTGGCGGGAAGGATCGGGCAAACTACGAGTGGTGAGACTGTTGGCGGCAATGCCTTATGGCACATTTTTGATGGCCTGAGGTGCCCTTCATGGAGGCATAACGGGGATGTGCTTTGAACACCTGCATTGGTCCGTGGAGTATTCCGGCCCTTACAGAGAGCGCAAGTATACCTATTTTAGAGTGGCTTGATATAAGCATCCTGCACTCTTGTCTGGCAGATAATACCTGGTTCCCATTGTGGGTATGAACTCTATGTGGAGGGACTATGGCGCTTTCAAGCATTATGAAATTCATGAGCCCGTGCGAACAAGATTGCCTCTAAGTGCTCCATGTATTGAGCACAATTTTTATCATGCCTTATAGATGCATTTTAATGCTGACCTGTTTTCCCACACATCCATATAATTGCTATATTTTTTTAGACTTATGTCCTTTGTGAATTATATTAGGATTGTTGAACTTGAATCTTAATTTGTTGTAGGAGTTATTGTTTTAGTTGGTTACCTTTGCTTTGTGTAATTATTTTATATTTGGTTGCAGGAACCGCAAGATGTGCCACTCGCCCTTGCTCCCGATGCCCGTTCTTTGCCTGCAGAATGCGGGCCAGGGGTTCTCTAATCGGGCACTATGCAAAACCCAAGGGCCCTTTGGCTTTTGAAGTCCAGATTTAGGTGTTTGGACCATACGGGGGGGGGGGGGGGGAGTGTGACCCCAACAAGGTTATACCAAAATTTTAATTTACGTTTTTTAACAGGGACCACACGTGCCAGAGTGGCACAACTGAGTGTCAGGGTCCTTCAGTTGGTGGGCGAGATGCAGGAGCTGCGCAACCCGTTGGGGACCACAGATGAAGAATAATGTTCAGTGGCCTGCCACTGTATGTATTTTGTTTTTTATAGTTGTAAAAATTTTACATTTTCAAAATGTTACATTGTCATTTCATTTACAAAATACATTAACACAAAACTAATGGGCCCAGAAATATTTAAAGATGAATATTCACATGACCGAGAAGTGATTTGGGTAAGTTTTGGGGGGCTAAAATGGAAGAAGAACCTAACCGAGAAGTGGTTTGGGTGAGCTTTAAGGGTCCAAAAAGGAAGATGGAGGATAGTGCTAAGTGGTTTGGCTGAGCTTTAAGGGTCCAAAAGTCAAGATGGAGGAGAGTGCTAAGTGATTTAGCTAAACATTGTAGTAGAAGTGAGGGTGGCAAATATGTAGGCAAGCACTTTAATGAGTTAAGTCTGTAGTGCGCAGGCGCAAGATGGTAAGGATTTCCGTCTGGACGAATATTTATTGAAAAAGGGAAACAGAATCGAATGGGAAATGTAAAGGATTCGTTGGAGGATACGATGGGAAAAGGGCAAAAACGAAAGCCTACGTTGTAACATGCGAAAATGAAACGGAAAAGTCTGGATGGAAAATTACATCCTCGTAATTCGTAATCTGCCGTACGAACGGACGGAAACTTTACAGAAGGTTTTCAATGCATGCATTGAATCGCTTGAACGCTCATACGAGAACAGAAACATTTCACAAAAAAAACAGATCGGCACGAAAACGGAAGTTTTTTTGTGTCTCTCTGAATCAAGGCTTATATCTCTCCACAGAACATTTCTTTCTTTCTCTCTCCGCAGACCATCTCTCTCTTTATCCTCAGAACATATCTCTCTCCTTAGAACACCCCTTTCTTTATCCTCAGAACATCTCTCTCTCCTCAGAACATCTCTTTTTATCCTCAGAACATCTCTCTCTCTGCAGAAAATCTCTCTCTCTCCACAGAAAATCTCTCTATCTCTCTGCAGAACATCTTTCTCTCTCCACACATCTCTCTCTCTCCGAAGAACATCTGTCTCTCTCTCCGCAGAACATCTCTCTCTCCCCGCAGAACATCTCTCCCTCTCTCCATCTCTCCACAGAACATCCCTCTCTCTCTCTGCAGAAAATCTCTCTCTACGCATAAAAATACAATTCTGTGAAATACTCACCTGTAGAATTGGTATTATACATATACAGTACGTCCTGCTCCATATATAATACTTACACTTGGGTTATCTTCCGCCAGAGGGCGCTGTGCACTGCAGACATGCAAAAACAGGCTCCTCCCGGCCCTTCATATACCCAGGGACCTCCCACAAATCCCCAGCATTGAAAAGCAGTGAACCAAAAGCCGGGAGAAGTCAACCACCAAAAACAAACTGGTAATGATAACAACAATCACCATACAGGGGATCCAGAATAATGCAAAAACCAGGGTGGGGTGGAGCAGGACGTACTGTATACGTATAATACCAATTCTACAGGTGAGTATTTCACAGAATTGTATTATTCTAAGTATACAGTACGTCCTGCTCCATATATAATACTTACACTTGGGACATCCAATAGCAGTGTCCATAGAATAGGGTGGGATCCCCAACAAAAAGGCAACAGCAGACAGTTGAAAGCACTGTCTCCTGCAAACCTCGCTACCAAGAGCGACACAAGCAAGGGCTCTAACGTCAATATCAAAACAACCTTTGAAAAGGTACGAACAAAAAAACAAGTAGCGTGCAAGCAAACCTGTTCAACAAAACCTGGTGCTGAAAGGCCCAAAGACACCAAGGCACCAGTGGAATCAGAATAGAGTGAGAAGAACTCTTCCCCTTAAGGAATAGGCCTGAGTAACAGCCTAACAAAATCAAAGCTAATAGTAGCCCAGGAAGAGGTAGAGCCTTCCCCAGGACCAGAATGGACGTCTATCCGAGTAAAAGCTAGGCCCAAGGCCGCTTAATCCCTGGAGGCAAACAAGATCAGGCACATCCAGATGTAGGTGCCCCTACCCCAAGGAGCATCAGTCCCCTTAAGGGACAAGAGACAATCCAGGAAAAAAATTCCAACACCTATTGAGGGAAAAATAGATTCCCTTGCCCCAGCATTACAAGGAATAAGGCCCAGAAGATCAATGTCTTAACACCTGAGCCTAAGACACCACCTTAGGCAGAATATCCGGAGTAAGGCGGAACACCGCCTCATCTTGGTGTATATACATCAAAGAACGAGGGCTAGCTAGACAGAGCCGCCCACTCAGGCACACGGCCGGCTGAAGTAACAGCCCCAGAAGGACAACCTTAGGGAAGGAACATTCAGACAGCATCCAGAATAGAGCCAAAGGGGAACACCTCTCAAGGCAAACAGGATAGAAATCAAATCCCAACAGGGACCCTAGAACTATGTGGGGGATGCCGCTGAGCAATCCCTGAAAGAATGGTCAACCCAGGCAAAGAACTGAGTAAAGACTTCTGCAGAAGACGGACAGGGCAGAGCCTGAACCACCAGGGCACCGAGTAGGAGAGCCGACTCCAACGCATGCTGTAATAACTATATCACCCCGGGAACAGAGCGCGCCCACAGGGGAGAGACCAAAACTCACACCAATCAATATGGGTAAACAATACCCCACAAGAGACGGAACAAGAGGAGGAAGAAGCCCACTCCTAGGCTTCCAAAAGTCACAGACACCCAGCAGATACGCCCATCTCCATCAAGGTGGATGAATCAACTGGCAGACCATCCAGACCAGAGTCTGTAGATTGGGGTGAAATAGAAAAAAGGGGGGCCTGAATGAGCAGGTCAGCACTCCTGACAGGACAAACAGGTCCGCTGTCCACAGAACCACATCTGCAAACCACACTCCACTAGGCCACCCAAGGGCCGCCAGTATCACTGGTTTCCCCTTCCAGAGCAAACTTGCACAGAACCCTGTCAAGCAGGGTGAATGAAGATAAGACACACAGAACAGAATGTCCAGCATAAAGTACTAAGCCTCATGACCAAGGTCAGAACAATCTGAGACAGGGAAACAAGGGCCTAGAACCCATGATAGCGACGGGCCCAGAAAGAGACACGAGAATTAGCACATCCTGTCGCAGAAGGACATCCACAGGAGCGAAAATCGCAGATATGCAGGGAACGCCGTCCTCCACCCAGATCAGGGTCAGATACCTTCCCGGGGGATCATCCTGCTTCCTAGTCCACACAGATAATTAATACAGGCCACTGTCGTCAGACAGACCAAGGAGCCCCCAAATAGCCAGATCCCGCAAGGGAGAAGTCCAGCGAGATAGAGCCAACCTGAAGGCCTACCGCTTCAAAAATAGACAGGTGAATGGACCCTTAAAGGTCCCACCTCCCCCGCAACCACAGGGGAATTTAGAAGAAAAAAGTCCCCCCTCCCCCGTCAATATGATAGATTTGGTATCCAACTACAAGAAGACGCAAGGTAGGGGGTAGCTCCCTGACTGTACTCTAGTACAACAGTCTCAGGGGAAACCACCGTACCAAGGTGGAAGGGTACACAGACCCAGCTCCAGGGAAGCTGGAACCCAGTCCAGCATTTACAATAGGAGTTGCAGAATAGCCCAAGGGCACTGAGCATAAGGGACAACCTTTGAATAGCCACCAACAGGCCCACCAGCTGCAATCCAGCCTGGTGAAAGAGACGGGAACAGCAACGAGGGACCGAGCCCATGTAACCAGATTGTCCACTTTATAGTAAATGAAGCAGGTTCCCGCCTGAACCGAATCCAAGTTCAACCCTAGGAATGGAGATACCAAATAAGGGGACAATGAGGAATTAAGGTGATTGAGCACCCATCCAAAGACTCCCAAAGGACACCACCAGCCGAGTAACAAACTCGGCCTGACGTAGAGATTGGGAAGCAAAGAGGGACGACCAGGCAGTTCCTCGCGCGGACGCCCCCATGTTCTCAGTAGAGATATCACCCCTGTCATCGCCTAGGCGATCACTCTGGGAGCAGAAAAGAGGCCAGATAACAAGGCCACAATCAGCAGTGTTGGAGCACCAACACTAACCTGTAAGATCCTAGGTGCCTGGAAGGCACAACGGCAATGAAATAAGCGTCTTAGATCACCACAGACGGCAAGAGGTCCCTGGACACAGGACACTGGCGGCCCAACTCAGAGAACCATGCAGAAAACCGCTTGTGAATGTAGATTGCCTCACCTACGGGAGGCCATAATGGGCAGAGTGTCTCATCCTTTTGGAAGAATGTGGAAAGGTTGGTGTAGAGGCCCCTGCCTCTGTTTGTTAAGGGCAACCTGCAGGTGACCCCAGATCTCGCAGGCCGCGCGTGGCCTGTGCGAACACCAGAAGAGAGGCAGGGACCAGAAACATTCTGACAATCTCGGGAAGGGGCCGCCCAGCAGACACAATCCTGCATCCAGAGGAAACTTCCTCCTGACTCCGTCAGAACGAGGCATGACGCCTCCTGATAGGAGCAAGGTGCTGCGGCCATCCCCTCGCCCAGGAGGGCGAGGGCGCCCCATCATGCTTGGGGGGTTTTGGTGAAAGATTTGGACTTAGTCCTACCGGAGGGGCCAGGGCGTTGTCTGCCACTCCTGGGGCAGGAATCTATACCAAAAAGCTGGAAGGACACCCCTGGATCAGGTTTGACGCTAACATAGGGGGGTGGAGGGGCCTCGAGACCGCCAAGAAGGCCGAGACCGCCTTCTGCAAAGGGGTGTTTTGCCCTTTTTTCCAAACAGGTCCAGATGGGGCCCCGAATAGGCGTCGCCTTCTAAAGGGAAGCCCAGTAAGAATCTTTTTTGTAGCATCGTCAACACCCCACTGTCGCAGCCAGACCAGGCGGCGTATAGCTACTGCAAGGGCGGAAGTTCTTGCACACATGCTAATGGTGTCATCCAATGCCAAAAGGATAAATCTTACAAATACATCACAACTGGAGAGTGCATTAAACACCTCCCAGGGGAGATCCTCAGGTCGATGATCAATCATCTTTCTGATGAGGGTCCTAGCTGCCACTGCAGCGATGGCCGCGGCACAGACCGGGCGCAGAGTCATCCCTGCACAAGAAAAGGCATGGGAAGCCAGCCTATCAATGTGCCGGTCCTCAGCATCCCGAAGGGTACGATAAGTAGGGGCTGCAATAAAGGGGGGGTTAAGAACCCCAATGATCGGTGCATCCACCACGGGAGGTGATGACCAGCAGTTAACCACATCAGGGGGAAAAGGGTATTTCCAATCCCAGTCCCCTGGTACCCCTGGAAGTTTACTAGGGCATTGCCATTCTTTGAGCACAAGAGCCTGGAAGTGATCCTGCTCCAGAAATTCCAAACGCGGCGGCGCTGTATGGAAACTCTCCCTTCTAGGCCTGGAAGCCTCACCAGGGAGAGAGATAGACAAGACCTCGAAGATCTTTATCAGTAATTCATCGGTGTCACACAGGCCCCAAGAACCGGGGCCCAAATCATCATGACTCCTCAGCCCCTCGTCAGATGAGCCTGAGTCAGAGAATAGCCGACCTTCATCATAAAGAGCAAAACCCTGCTCAGCAGTGAACTCCTCAGATTCAGAAGGAATGGGCGAAACCGGAGGCGTTAGGGACCGCTTCTTACCTGGGCCCAAGCGCTCTGCCAACCTCGAAATCACCTGATCGGCCGTAGGTAGTCTGCGCGGCACGACTTGCTGGTCATTCCCGCTCGTGCGACTCATCAGGAGTGAGATTTAAGCACGGGGAGAGAGGTGTATTGAAACGAGGCGCAGCCACTGGCAACCCGCTAGGAATGTGGGAAAATTTTGTAAGCCCGCTATAATATATGTTAGGCCGGGCGAAGCCACCGGAATCTTTGACGTCTGAAAGACAGAAGGGGAATAAGAGGTGTCAGGGCCATGCGCAGCAGAAGAAAATACTAATGATGAAATCGCCCGCAAGGGCACTTACCGAACCTGGGGAGGAGAAGGACCGCAACCACGCGCGCGCGCGAAGAGCAACAAAATGGCGCCAACCGAACCTCGAATGGCGGGCTCAATCTGGGCGTGACGCGGAGCGCGCCACGCCGGGTCCCCGCCTCCCCAAAAGAGCGCGAAGCTCTGAGTTAGCCGTCCAGGCCTGACAAGCCAGGCATAGGATATGCCAGTTAAAAGCATCTACTATGTACACTAATAGTCTGATGACGCCGCCACCCAGCAAGTAATTTTTATGAAAAGTGAGAAGGCAAAGACGGTAGCGGCCAATAAAAAGAGCAAGCGGCGCGGCTCTGACACCCGGTTGCCGCCAAGGGCAAAAAACTACGGCCATAAGCATAACAATGCAGTACACTGAGGCTGCCACACACACACCCCCCCTTCTTTTCCCCCGAATATGGGGGGAAACGAGGGAGGATGGCGACCCTTTACACAGGGTCCACCGCTACACGGGGCATGGGGCAATAGTGCGGGAGGGACATCCACTAAAGGCTCACCATCAGCCTAAACCGCCTACCCTTTGGTGGGGGACTGCGGTGGAGCGTGGCTCCGTTAAGCACGCATGGTGCTGCCTACCTTCACCCGACCAGCGCAGCCCAGGCTGGGAGGCACGTCACAAATAGGACGGGTGGGAGTAGTCCAACAGGGCTGCAGGCTGTAATAGCCCCGCTCACCTGCGAGAGAGTGATACTTCATGTCTTCGCAGTCAGCACTGCAGAGAAATCTGGGGATTTGTGGGAGGTCCCTGGGTATATGAAGGGCCGGGAGGAGCCTGTTTTTGCATGTCTGCAGTGCACAGCGCCCTCTGGCGGAGGATAACCCAAGTGTAAGTATTATATATGGAGCAGGACGTACTGTATGGGTCACCCTTTACCGCTTTCAGGGGCATTCCAATCCAAGATACCACTTCCACAATCAGGACTGTAACTAGGCACATGATAGGTTGCCACGGGCATTTGTCTGTAGTGTGGGGCCTGGCTAATTTTATGAATAAGAAATCCCTGTAAGTTACTCTACTTCCCTTTGCAGTTTTTCATGGATCTTCCCTTTCAGACCTCAGATCGGGTGCCCTCGCACATGAGACTACCACCACCTAATCACACTTACATTCCACCACTACAACACAGCTGTTCATCTACCTACAGCATCGGTAAGAGAAGCTGGCATGGCGGGCATGGCCTTAGCTCCCATTGACTTAAATTTGTGCTGCCGTACATGAGTAACCTGTGTACAGGGGAGCCCAGGGATCTCTTAGGACCGAGACCATGTCCACCCACCACAATGGCTTTTTCTACCAGCACTGGGGGTGGGAGATGAGTGGGTCACCCTGTGTCTTCCACTTTTTATGAACTGTCAAAATGCCTTCTAGACTTTTGGGAGTGTTCCTATGTAATCTCTGGACTTTTGAATGCTGTTGGTGCTTTTCACATACATCCAACTGATTTGTATTCAGACTTAAACCGGACCTTCACCATGATTTATTGAAAAGCTCAAACCCTTAGAAAATGATTCCCCAGCATCTAAAATTAATATATTTTAAGTTTTTAGTCACTTACTTATTCTTTCTCCCACTGGGCTGCAACTCTGTTAAGGACTTTAGAATACGGGCGCCGTCATCTTGACTCGGAAGCATTACACATACAGAGAAGAGAGCTGGATAAAGTACAGGGGGGCTGGTTATAGCTGTGCTTTGCTCAGACTGAGCAGAGATGGGGTCAGGAAAAGGTCAGCAGTCCCAGAATGCAGAGCAACACAGTCAGAAGGCACTTCCTGTTTGCAGGCTGCCTGGTGACCCATGAGCCGCCATCTTGGATGTTTAAAGGGTCATAAAATGCAGTAGATGCAGGTAGGATGATTTTTTATGTGAGCAATCTGTATGTGCAGGGTGTGGGAAACATATAAATAGACTCTTATTCAGAGTGAAGGACCGCTTTAAATGGACCTCGACTTTGAGAATACCAGGTTGCTGAATTAAAACTTCTTGTCTTCTAAGGACTTCTAAGCTGAAAAGATGTGTTGGGCTCATTATTCTATAATAGAAATAACATATTATTTATTTGATATAATGTTGCTCTGTGGGGGATGGCAGAGAAATTGGGTTAATTTTATATTTATCGGTATATAAAAATTTTACTCGCACTCCCCCCTTCAAGGCTTCTCCCGTCCCTATCCTTTAGACTGTAAGGACGGGGCTTTATTTTCTATTGTCTCTGTGCTTACAACATCTGGTTTGAACTTTGTAGTATCTAATTTGTATTGGTCCCCGATTTGGGATGCCCCACTGTGTGAACCACCTCCCCCAGGACACCTGTAAAAACTCACCTTTTCGAGCCTTAACGGCACATGCACAAGCTCTTGTCCAATCAGAGCTGGCAGGGGTGAGGAGTCCTAGCTTTATGGCTGGAGGTGTTTGGTAGAAACCCTAGCTACCGTTTACCAAAAATAAGCTCTAGTAAGATTTTTGCAATTTTTGTTAATGCATGAAATATAAGCCCTACACGGAAAATAAGCCCTAGTCACAATTCATAATCCAGCTGTCAGGCTCTAGCAGAGACGGGTGCGGTTGTAAAGGAGGGTAAGGACATCAATGCTGTTTAGAAGGGGGAGGGCACATCGAGTCACACAGATAAGCTTGACTGTTCGAAGCGAAATGTCTGATCTTGCTGGCTCTACCCCATGTTTCAGTAGAAATTGGTCCAGCTCAACTAAAAGTTTAGGTATCAGCTATAAATGTACTCCTAATAATGGATGTCATATTTTAATCTGATTCTGTATGATTCTAATGACACTTTCACTGGTCTGTCTAAAATGACCTCTGACACATGGTGAAACTATATCATTTAAAGCGGTCCTTCACTCTTATATGTTTCCCACACCCTGTACATACAGATTACTCACATTAAAAATCATCCTACCTGCATCTACTGCATGTTATGAGCCTTTAAACATTCAAGAGGCGGCTCATGGGACATCAGGCAGCCTGCAAACAGGAAGTGCCTTCTGACTGTGCTGCTCTGCATTCTGGGATTGCTGACCTTTTCCTGACTCCAGCTCAGCTCTGTATGAGCAAAAAACAGCTATAACCCGCGCCCCTGTACTTTATCCCACTCTCCTCTCCTCAGTAAGTGAGATGCTTCTGAGTCAAGATCCTAAAGTTCTGAACAGAGTTGCAGTCCAGTGGGGAAAAGAATAATAAGTGACTAAAAACTTAAAATATATTAATTTTATATGCTGGGGAATAGTTTTTTTTAAGGGTTTGGGCTTTTCAATACATCATGGTGAATGTTCGATTTAAGAACTGCTATATATTGGTCTAAATTAAGAGAGAGGGCAACCTCTAGTGGCAACATTGGGCAACACAGATCTGTATAGGACTTGCCTTGTTGAAACCTATTTTAAGCATTTTCACTATCCTGGGTTTTGGTCCACTTCTGCGGGGCACCCCGATCTGTGTGAAACCCCCCAGAACACCCAAAAAAACTCACCTCACCCCGCTCCTACGCGAGCGCTCGTCTAGAGCGCTCAGAGCCGCTGTGGTATGTACGGACAAGCGACGGACAACCACAGCGGCTCTGAGCGCGCTGGAGGCCACCTCTCGCGCTTCCTTTTAACAGGGAGTGCACCCGCGCTGGCCGGGTACTCGCCCTCCTAGAGGGAAGCGCGAGAGGCGGCCGCGGCCCGCGCATGCGCCGTTGGAACGGGGAGAAGGTAAGGTTTGTGGGCGTCCTGGGGGTTTCACACGGGGAGGGAGCTGATCGGCCCGGGAATCTTATAGATTCTCGGGCCGATCAGCCATGGGTGTTGGTCCACTTTAACTAAGGAATTGGCAACTAGCCACTGCAGAGGAGCTAGCCTACCAGGCACTGTCCCGGTATGCCCTATGACCAGTTAGCCCCCAGCATCTCGAGGCTGATGTGTCCTTTGACCCCAGACATTCAGAAGTACATGGCTGTGCCGGAGGGAGATCCCACACAATAGGGCATCCCAAAGCAGGATGGCCCACGGAAATGGACCAAAACCTGGGATGGTAAAAGCGTTGGGTTTTGGTCCACTTCAAAGAACGTTGCTACTTTCCAGTTCACTGAAAGCTCCTAGTAGAGTACAAACACTCATCAACAGTAAGAATATCGTCACGACCATTTATACGCCCCGTAACAAACACAACCAATATATGCCGTCTGCTAATCCAGTGTGTATTTACTGCTGTCTGTCTATGGAGACGCCCTTAGCTTCCCTATTCCAGACACACCGCTTCTCTCTCCAAGCCTCCAGCGGACAACTGCATGTACGTGTGAGATAGCCGAGATGCTGATAGGTAGATCCAACTCATGTGATATTAACGTCATCAAAGGCCCTTTTATTTTCGTTTCCGGATTTACCGTGCGTGCCCAGCCATGAACAATAACATTATCAATAACTATCTTATGAAAGCGGCTATCGCGACCCAAGACACGTGTCCTGCCCTCTCCCGACATCTTGTGTAAGTAGCGATGATGGCTACGTTAAGGATTATTATTGTAAAATGAAAAGGACGAATGAGGTGGTCTACGAGCAAATGGTGCGAAACGTCCTCATGGCTGCACGTGTCATTCGTTTGTAACAGCTGTTACTGCAGTATGGCTCCTGTGTTTCCTGTCCCCCACACAGAGGAAATGGCCGCTATGCAGGGATGATATTAGTAGCGAGGTATCTGGGACTGATGGCTGCACTTTCTTTTATGTCTAATGTCTCCTTGCTGTGACTTGGGAAGGGTGGGGGGTTTGGTCTGTTTAAAGAGGAACACTGCCCTCCTTCTTCCTCTGTCAGGGTATCCTGATTTGGGATTCCCCATTCCGTGTATGCTTGCATGTAACTCACCTTTTCCTCATTCCTGTAGTGCATGCGTGGGCTGCTCAGCCAATCAGTGGCACTTGTTCCTTGTTGAAATCTGAATGGAGTGAGCACCACTGCCTTTAGCTGGGGGAGTGCCTGCACCGCGCATTTAAAACGGCCTGACGCTGATGTGCACACCTAGCTAGAGTAATGCTGGGGATGCACGTGAGGTGTGGAGTTAAGTGGGTCATGCAATATTAAGGTAGACCAAAACCCAGGATAGTCAATAGTTTTGACTATCCTGGGTTCTGGTCCTTTCCCTGGGGGGCGTCCTGAGCGGGGGTGCCCTGCTGTGTGAAACCCCCTAGGACGCCAAGCCCAGCTCACCTCTTCCAGGTCCCATGGTGCGTCTAAGTGCAGCGGCTCTGATGGCTGCATCCTGCGGAGGATGCGTCCGTCAGAGCAGCTGCTCTTAGACGTGTTGTGGGACCGGGAAGAGGTGAGCTAGGTTTGGGCGATCTGGGGGGGGGGGGTTCACACAGTGGGGCACCCCGATTGGGGTGCTCCTGGGCAAAGGACCAAAATCCTGGGTTTTGGATCACTTTAAAGTGCTTCTGCAGATCTTCTGTCAGCTGAGGATCGTTCCAGCGGGGTTTTCTATCCTGGTCAGTTAAGGCTCCTCTGGGGGCCCAACTTCTTGCCTCATCGGATCTGAAATCGGAGTCTGATGTGTGTTTTTTGTGTTCCAGGGTGGGGGCCCGGAAGCTGCTGCATCCGTTCTGTGTGGGTAGTTCTCTTGTTGTCAGGCATTCTTTCTTTAGTGCGGGCAGGTTGGGCCAAGGGTGACAGGCAAGGATGAATGGGGCCCAGAGCAGCCATCTAACCATGTCGGAGGCACTGAGGTTTTATACCTTAATGGAGGGTGGCACTGCATGTCCCATGATGCCACTGGCCTCGGTAAAGTCCAGCCGGTTGCACTGCAGGCAGGAAAGCTACTACTAAACGCAAGCAGGTTCAGGCAGAGTCCTCTTGAGTATTCCAGCTCCAAAGGCGAGGATTTCTTTAGCAATTCGGTCTCCAGTTCGGGTTGGTCAGTGGGGGAGGTGCTGTCCAGCAGCTGAGACGAGTCAGACTCCTCGCGTGCCTGTCCCCCCTTCGGATCATGCAACGGATCAGGTTGATGAGCTCATAGAAGCAATTTTGGGGGTCCTGCACCTCGTTAACCCTCTGCCATTGCAGAAGCGGCAGGGTGAGACTTACAAGGTTTTTCCCAGACTTTCCCATTTTGACAGGCTGGTGCAAAAGGAGTGGTAGAAGCCTGATAAGCTTCCTTCTCTCTCCCTAAGTTTTTGGATGCCATATATCCCTTCCTGGAGGTGGGTAAGGTCTGGTCTTCGCCACCTAAGGTAGACAATCCCATATCAGGGCTGGCTCGGCATACTCTGATTCCTACTTTGGCTAGTGCTGCCTTGAGAAATCCATTGGATAATAGATTGAACCAGCTTGCTCAGTATGGTTTCTCCATGGTGGGGTAGGCTTTGCGCCTGGTTGCGGGCAAGGTCTGGATGAGGCGGCAGCAGAGGTGTTTAGAGAATGGGATATCGTGCTTCGCCTGAACTCTTTTTCTATGGAGATTTTCAGGTACATTGTGCTTGCAATGGATGGTGCACCTGGGGGCTTAGGGGTCCTGCCTTGTTAGTCACCTTGCAGTGCACGGTCTGAAGCAGTGGTCTGGCTGAAGCAGTGGTTGGCTGACGCTGCCTCCAAAAAGACACTTACTGCCCTCTTATCGGTGAACCTTTGGGTGACCTGGTTAGGAATGCCACAAGTGGACCTCTTTGCGTCTCAGCACAACCGGATGGTCCGGGGGGGGGGGCCTGGGGGGGGGGCCTGGCTGTAGCAGTTGATGCACTGGCCATCCCCTGGTCAAGGTACAGCCTGCTGTACGTGTTCCCACTACTGGGCTGCGTCCTCAAAAGGGTCAACAGTGAATGAATTTCCATCATCTTGATCGCCCCACACTGGCCCAGAAGGGTGTGGTTTGCAGATCTCCCTAACCCTCTGGATCTTCTACAGCAGGGTCTCAAGTGCTGGCATCCTGGAGGAGAGGAGCTTATCCACCGCAGTAATTCAGACCTCGTTTCCATCACAAATCAAGGTCTGAATTACTTGGAGGGCCTTTGTGGCTTGGTGCGAGTAGGGCTACTCCTGTAGGAGGTTCCCGTTGCCCAGGATACTTGATTTTCTTCAGAAAGGCCTGGACGTTGGCCTGCAGCCCATCGCGAAGCACAGATTAATCTGTACGATCATGCTGCGCATGTTCATCCTTCTAGTTGCTCGTTGATCCTGCACTGGGATCTCAACCTGGTCCTATCAGCCCTTCAGGGGCCGACCTTTGAGCCCATTATGGAGGCCTCTCTGGCAACCCTTACTTTAAAGTGGACCAACACCCAGGATTTTGACTATCCTGGGTTTTGGTCCACTTCGGCGGGGCACCCCGATCGGGGGTGCCCCGCTGTGTGAAACCCCCCAGAAACCCCCAAAAACTCACCCCTCAACGCTCCCACGTGAACGCCGCAGCCAATCCCCGCCAACGTCCAGGCGGGGATCAGGAACGTCCAAGCCGCTTCCGCCGCGGGCGCGCACGTCTGGAGGGGCGCGCGGGAGGCGGCGGAAGCTGCGGCGGATCAGGTAAGATGTTTTTGGGGTTTCTGGGGGGTTTCACCCCGCGGGACATCCCGATCTCGGATGTCCCGCGGGGTGGGAGGTGATCGGCCCGGGAATCTTATAGATTTCCGGGCCGATCACCCCTGGGTGTTGGTCCACTTTAAGGTGGTTTTTCTTGTGGCGATCTGTCAAGTCACCCTTTTTGGTGCTTCAAGAAGACAAGGCTGTGTGCCATATTAAACAGGATTTATTGCCCAAGGTGGTCTCTTCCTAAATCAGGAATCATACTGCCCTCTTGTGTCTACTACCCACTTATCATAAGGCTCGACTTCTGCATTTCTTAGATGGCATCAGGGCATTAAAGTATTACTTGGCGGCTACATGGAAGGTATATAAGATGGACGTGATCCCAGAAGGACCATGGAGCCAGGCACACTTTCAGTAGATGTATCCGCAGTCTATGCCTGCAAGGGTAAGGAGACACCCTTCTGAGTCATCACTCACTCTACCAGGGCGATTGCTGTGTCTTGGGCCTTTCAGTACCAGGTGTCAGTAGACCAGGTGTGCAAGGAGGCAACCTGGTCCTCCCTCCACACATTCACCAAGTTTTACTAAGGATGCTGTGCTGGGACATAAGGTGTTGCAGACGGTGGTGAGGTCTAGTCTTGAGGTTTCAGTTCTGCTGTTGCTCGTTATGTTGATGCAGTGGGCTGGTTGCTGTCGTAGCACAGTCCCATCCTTAACAAGTGTATTGCTTTGGAACATCCCACGAGTTGCTGATGGTGGTGCCCCAGAATGGAAGGGATGAGAAAAAGGAAATTTGTTTATTCACTGATAAATCTCTTTTCTGGTCATCTTCCATTCCGGGGCACCACACCCGCCCTCCTGTTTTGTTGTGACTGCGTCGGTTGCTGTTGATGCCTTCTACAGAGGACAGTTTTCTTTGCTAGGTCCTGAACAAGTTATGCATGATCTGTGCAGGTTAGCACCGCTCCACTCCCAGGGCTGTGGCTGGACTGCTTTTTAATCAACTGGGGATGTCCGGCCACAGCCTGCCCTATATAGGCCTGGAGGAGCTTGGTTTATTTTTCTTGCAGTCGCTGCTTACAGCTGAGGTTAACCCAAGTGTTGCTGATGGTGGTGCCCCGGAATGGAAGATGACAGGAAAATAAATTTACCGGTGAGTACACAATTTTAATTTTTTTCCTCACGAGGTGGGAGGAGCTGCTCCCTCTGTAGATTGCCTGAATCACTTTTTGAATATTTTCTAGTAGCAGATTTTTTAAATCTTGCAAGAGTTTCGCTTTAATGTATTTGTTACTTGTGCTTTCTTTCAGGAGGTGTCTCAGTCCTTCTCAAAATGGTATGTATATTTTAAAATATAGATTTCCACTTAATGTAAATAATTATTAGCCCTCTACAATGTGTCTGCAGACATCAAAACATTAGCGCACTCCTTAATCAAAGCTCTCCTCTAGCTTATTAAAAGTTGTGATTAGAGTAATAAGCCAGTATGTTTCCCTCTTTCTTTCATTTTGCACACCCTTCAGGAGATTTAACTCTAACAAGCTCCTTATTGGCTATAACCTATCATTTACAGATAACTAGTAGCTTTTTAAATTTTGTTTAAATATTTGTGTCCCCATTAACTCTGCTTTGCGTGGCCCCTCAAAGGAATCACAATTTTTAGCACGGTCTCTTTTAACCGCCTCCCCCAGGGATCCTGATTTGGCATGTCCTGAGAATAAAAGATCCTAAGGAAGCTAAATGGCATGGACCCCGTTGTGACTGGGGAGAGGGAATAGCTGCAAATTGCTGTGAAGCATATCCCCTATTGAAGGAGGTATGGCTGTCAATTGTGTGTAGCTGCTAGTGTCACCAGTTGAAGCTCTGCTAGGTTAGAATCTTTCAAATGCAGTGCTCATAAATTGCATGAGGGGTGGAATTAGGCCTGCTTTAATACAAATTGCCTGTTAGTTAACTTGTACCGGGGTCTGACTTGGAGAAGTAACTCTTTTGAGAAGTTTGTCCCACTGAGGCTGTCAGGGTATTTGGTAATCGTACTGCCCTCAATATTGATCAATGCAACATTTAGAAAATGGCTTATAAAGTAAATAGGTACCCAGTGACCAGTTTGATATAAAAACTCCCCACATCCTATGGAACATGTTTCTCCTGTCCTTGGGCAAGGTCAGCAAAAGGTCACCCTAAACCAAGCTGGGCCTGAGGCAGGGCTGCAGAGTTACCATAGCAATTACTTACTGACCACAGATGCTAGCTGCCTTGCCTCAACTTGGTGTTCTCTGGGGAAATGGATGGTTCAGAAATGGTGATTGTAGATGATTTTTGCCATGTCCTGGAGCTTTAGGCCATGCCTTACTGGTCTCTATTTTTGCAAGGATGCATGGTCAGGGGGCAGTTGGAAAATGTAATCGCAGTAAAGTGCATTATTCAACAGGGTAGCATGATAAGCAATACCAACATGGCTGGGCACTGCCTGATTCTTGGGTCAGATCATCAGTCATGTTATGGCTCATTTAGTATTTTACTGGGACTTTACAGGTATCTATTTCCATCCAGCGACAACAGAAAGCAACCCACCAGTTAATGGAATCCTCTGGAATTCAAGACAGGGCAAATGAAAATGGGGACTCCTCACTTTGTCTTATGCAACAGGGGCTCTTCAAAGCAGCCTTTTTATTGCCTGCTCACATGATTAGTGTTTGCCCTGGAGGACCAATCACCAGGACTATCAGTATCCTGGTGATTTTGGTCTCATCTCTGGAGCACTCTGCTACCCCCCCCCCCCCCCCCGTTGCCAGCTCAACTAATTTCTCCACCTCTCCAAAAAGGTTGATTGAGCAATAGTGTTCTGTGTACGAGACTCCTTTCTCTTTTCTTGTAGGTCTTGGTGTAGCAATCACCCTTTTGTGACTTTCATTTAGGCTCCTTTTTTTCGCTTGTAAGAAATGTAGTCATGCATTGAAGCTCCAAATCCATAATTTTTCTTGAAGACCTGCATTGCACTGCACTTGCCATCCTGTCACTTTCAAGGCTTTTATCAGACTCCTACTGTGTGAATGTTGCCTGTCCAGGCATGTCTCAATCTGCACAGACAAGCTCAGCTCTCACGGAAGGAAGAAACTGGGGTAGATCATTGAACACCCCTTTTAGATCCATTGTTACTAGCAGTTATGCATTAAAGGGACCTATACCCATGAATTTAAATCTGTCCCTGTGGCAGCTTCTGGATTACAAGATACAAAGAGTCATGGGGAACGGATGATGATTGACACAAGGCATTGTTTTAATGTATAGGCAGATAACATGTTCCCCTTCCTGAAATACTAATTAACGTTATAATACTAATTAAAAAAGCTTTATTTGCATCAGTTTACCAGAGTATATACAGTATCTCACAAATGTGAGTACACGCTTGCATTTGTCATTTTTTACATTTTTTGATGGGACAACACTGAAGATATGACACTCTGATGTGTAAATTTGGTGTGGCCTTGAAATATCTCAACACATCCATTGATGTCTAAACCCTGGCGACAAGAGTGAGTACACCCCCAATAAGCAGATTTCCCTCCCCAGTGACATGTTAGTGTTACAAGGCCTCAGGTGTGAATAGGAAGCAGGTTTGTTATTGCTCTCATACTTGTCACTGGAAGGTCAACATGGCGCATCATGGCAAAGAACTTTGAAGATATATAACAGAATTGCTGCTGCACATAAAGTTTGCCTAAGTTATAAGAAGATTGCCAACATCCTGAAACTGAGCTGGAGCCGTCTGTCCATAATCCTTGCTTTTAGCATTGATCCTTGATGGGAATGCAGCGCACACGTGGGTAGTGAGTGCTGCCATTATTCTGTCCACCGAGAAAGTCCCCTCCAGCATCCTGGATGCCCCCCCAAGCTTTCTCTCAGCGGACGCCTGGGACTGCATGGCTGTTGGTCCACTTTAAGGGTTGGTAAAGATAAAGTGTTCATTAAAGGAACACTATCGCGAAATATAGGCCAATTATATAAATCCATATAAATTTGCTGGATGGCGGAAGAAGGGGTCACGTATGCACCCAGCATCAAGAAATATCCAGTCAGGCTTGTTTTTTTATTTTAATGGAAGGAAAAGGACATAAGACATGATTGGGGATCTTGAATTTGTAGCTACAAGATAACATGCATATTGTGGGAATTGTTTCACTTTTTAGAATATTGACTTTATATAGCTGGTAAACATTTAGGGGTGTGTTGACTAGCTGGTCACTTCTAAGTGGGTGGAGTACCCTGTATTTCAGATGCTCAAATGTAAATTACTAAATGTAATTACTTCCTGTAATGTTTAAGGTTTTCTGGGGAAACTTTGGAAACTTGTGGATTAGTTTAAAGATATTTATTGTGCTAGTAATTAAGCCTGTTTTCAGTTATACATCTTAGATTGTATGTGCAAGGCATTTGAGGGAATATTGCTTCTTGGAACTCTTTACTGAGTGAGGAGAGCCTCAGCGATCGTTGGTTTGTATCAAATCGATGGTTGTGGGATTGATATGATTATTTGTATTTGCTATATTTATAAAACTCTCTTACAGAAATTTTGGAGATTGATGTGCAGCAAACTTTAAAAAATCATATTTTTCCTTCAACAGGGGTGTTCACCCTTTTGTTGCCAGGGTGTGTTGAGTCATTTTAGGGCATACCAAATTTACACTAGAAGCTGTATACAGACTACAGAACATGGAAAGATATAATGGATATAATATATTTACAAAAATGTGATGGGTGTAGTCACTTTTGTAAGATGCTGTATTACCATCTATGTACTTTACGTGTGTTGGGTTTGATTTGTTTAATTAGTATTCAAATATACAATGTGTTGATTCAATGTAACTATCATCTCTGATTTTTATTGCAGCAACAAAAGGTATAAAAAGGGGCTTTTGTCCATTCTGCTTCCAAATCCTTACACCTGACAACTCCAAAGTACGCCTAAGACCAAAAATGAAGATAACACTGCGTATTGAAAGCCTGCTAAAAAAACAAGCAAAAAGTCAAAAACTGAATCTTAAGCAAACTAAACTACTTCAAAAATTCAATTTTTCAAGAAGTACCTTGGTAAGACTTTATAAGCTGATGATTCATGTAATGTATTGTGGACCTATGTCTACATGTTTATAGCACATTGACAAGGTTCCCACATGTCCTTTTGTGTATATATATATATATATATATATATATATATATATATTTATTATTATTATTATTATTATTATTATTATTATTATTATTATTATTATTTTTTTATTTAAATCCTGTGCAACCAAAGAATTCTTCAAGGGGTGCTTTCAGAAAGGTGAGCCCACTACAACAAGCTGTGTACTCCTAGAAAGCTTAATATGTGTACTTTCAGGGAATATATGGTGTTTGGTGGGTATTCCAAATGTAAGGGTTTTTGGTCTACAGAGCTGACATTTTACGCACATGCTTTACTTTGGGGTGTGTGGCAACTCTGTAGTTTGGTATCTGTTCGGGGCACCTTGCTTTTTCAGATTTTATGTTTTTTTTTCTTGTTAGCATATTGTTTTTTTAAAGAAAATGTGGCTTTGATTCTACTTTTTACTTCTAGAAAACTGCGCCCACATGAACAAGCCTGGTATGCCTAGAAAGCTTGAGGTGTATACTACCAGATAATATAGTCTGTGAGGGTATTTCAAATGTAAAGATTTGTTTTTCTTGACAAACTGCAAGGTGTCTAGCAGTTGTAGTTTATATGAAATCTGAATGTGCTGTTTCAATTTGGGAGAGTCTCCTGGACAGGAAAGCATGTCTACCAATACATATGTGATACCGTTTTAACCAGAAAAAAATGGGGATTTTACACGCAATATTTATTGAAACATGTAATTTTTTATTACAAAAAACACTACAAATTAAAATGTTTTTTTGTACATATTAAGGTCTTGCTTTTGGTGGCCTTTACTTTACTAATCTTACTCATCATACAGAGAGGTTGTGGCACTCTTTAGATGTTATTAGGGACTTAAAGTGTTATGTTTGTGGCCAGGAAAGGGTATTGCGACTGCCAAGTCAGGCGGTGGCCAGGGCCTATGAAAGTTCCCCTGAAGCGCTAATCATAGTGTTGGGATTTTAACCAAGCAAAACTCAACCAGGAGCCGTCTAAATTCCACTTGCATCTCCTGTCATACTATAGGTAGCAACACTTGATCACTGGTATACGGTGTTAGGGTTGCGTAAAAAATAAGTACCAAAAGCAGCTCTTAGACTCTCTCACCACAGTCTTATTCACTTTGTTCCAATATACATCCAGCACTTAAAGGATGCAAAATCGTCCTATTTTCCAGAGGAGGCTTGTTTTGAGTTAATTGACTGGGACATATTTGAACATCCCAGCTGCAGCATTGGTGAATGGACGGACACTGTGTCCTCTTGCATAAAAGTTCTGTGAAAACATGGTTGTCCACTCTAAGACTCACAAAAACACTCCAATAATAAACCTTGGTTTACAGACTCAATCAAGGGCCTTATGTGGAAGAAGGAGTTGGTGCACAAATCTGGTTACCTAGCTGAATACAGGAAACTGAGGAGCTCCCTCTCTAAGGAAAAGCAGCCAAGAGAAGGTATGCTACAAAATTAGAGGACAAAGTTTCCTTTATGACATTTTACAAGGTGGACATGAAGGCTTTGGCTGAAATTGGCGTTTGACAGTGGAAGATCCTCCACCGAAGGTCTGACTGGCTAGCTGTTTTTTCCTTCAGTTGGCTGTTCTTGGCACAGTTCACGCAGTGGTTGGTTTTCATATTTGTTGTTTATGTGCCCACCCTAATTGAGGATAATTCGCTTGTAAAATGGATTACTTCATAGTACTCTATGCCACCCCGACAGCCCTGTGTAGCGATAACCCTTATCGCCAGAGGGCTTCACCGCCCGAGACGTCCTTTTCCCAATCGTAAGAGGTGCTGCTGGAATTCCAGAGTCGTCCGTGAGGAAAACAGGAACAGCCCTTACAAGGGCTAGTGAACTGTAATATAGCGTTTCCCCCAATAAGAGACAGAACTTCAGTATTGAGGGTGAAGGTGAAGTGTGATTTATTAGTGCCACACTGGGCCTTATATACACAAGTCTCTTTTGCATGACACACACACCGACCAATAGCAGCAGGGCAAACAATCCCTCAACTCTGCCGGTGACGCAATCAGCAAAACAATAGGCGTCTGTAATACACTCAATCAGAACAATGCCATTGCCTGTGACGTAATCAATTAACACAAAGGCAGTTTATAATACAATCCAAACTACAATGACCTAATTAAGAAAAGGCCAGTGAATGACCCGGTGGGCAACTGAATAGTGATGACATCCAAAAGACAGAGCGTCTGTCACAATGCCCCCTTTTTGTGGAACACCCGGCAGACCCGGATTGACCCTGTTCGGGTTAACGTGGGGCTGTCCGGACTCTTGTTATGGGCAGAGTTCTGTGTAAGGACAAGTCTGCACATAGTGAGTAACCGGACTAAACATTGACGTGGGCTGTACATAGGAATCGGTCATGGGTGGGGTCCAAACACTGGGATATTGTGGCGTTGGTGAGTTCAGCACCAAAGTCCTTGGTTGGATGTGTGCACAGGTGCTCTGCTTTCTTATAGCTGGCCCAAGTTTCAATCTCTTTCCATGGAAGCTGATCGGAGAATCCACAATCTTCTGCACATCTACATCATCGTAAAAGTAGACAAAACCATAACCCTTAGAAACGCCAGAGGCATCCCTAATAATTTTGACACTCTTTACAGCGCCATACTTTGAAAAAACATCCTTAATTTCAGGCTGATTAATCCGACGGCCAATGCCCCCAACAAAAATAGTGTTTGGCATACGTTTCCCTTCTGGAAGGACGTAACCTGATGGCTGATCCTCTTCTTGGCTTCTTGTAACAGACATGACGTGATGCAGACGAAACCCCTGGGTCTCCCCGACCAGTGGGCTGGAGTCGGCAGCTCGGGCTGGAGACCGGGTTGTAACAGGGTTGACGCTGGCTGGTCCAGAGGTAGCGTAGGCAGAAGTCATTGGTCCTAGATCATTTCCCAATAGTACTTCTGCTGGTAAGTTGTCCATAAGTCCCACCTGTACCCTGCCGGATCCAGCGCCCCAGTCAAGATGTACTCGGGCGGTGGGGAGTCGACACACAGCTCCTCCCGCCACCCTTACTGCAACGGTGTGTCCAGTGCGGTCTTTGTTCTTGACCAAATGAGGTTGAAGCAAGGTAAGTGTGGCTCCGGTGTCGCGTAATCCTTGCGCGGTGCGCCCATTGACTCGTACCTCCTGGCAATGGTGCTGTCGGTTATCTTGGATGGCCGCTTGTACGGGATCAGCTTCATACAGTACCCCCAGATACTCTTCCGAACTGCTCTCAGCTTCCAAACAGTGTGCCACAGGAGTACGGGAGGTGGAAGGTTGCTTTTTCCCCCACGTGTTTCGGGGAGGCTCTAGGGCGCAATCACTGCGATAATGTCCCCATTGTTTGCAACGATGGCACTGAACTGTGGAGAGGTTCGGTTGCTGCGCTGGCCTATGTGGCCCAGAGTCACGAGTTGGCGCTGAAGCCACAGGTGCTTGAAATTTGATGGGAGGTTGTGGTTTTGGAGCGGACTGTTCTGTCCGGCGAGCATCAGTGTACTCGTCGGCTAGACGAGCAGCCTCAGGTAGCGTTAGAGGCCTCCGGTCACGTACCCACTCTCTTAGCTCTGGTTGCAGGGCATTGAGAAAATGTTCTAGTAAAAACAACTGTAGTACATCCTCAGCGGTCGTGGCTTTGCATCCAGTGACCCAGTGTGATGCTGTACGATGGAGGCGACATGCCCACTCCGTGTAAGAATCCCCTCCCTTCTTTTGGGATTCCCGAAATCGTCGCCTGTAGGCTTCCGGG
Organism: Gastrophryne carolinensis; assembly: GCA_027917425.1. Lineage (NCBI taxonomy): Eukaryota > Metazoa > Chordata > Amphibia > Anura > Microhylidae > Gastrophryne > Gastrophryne carolinensis. Next base: position 221,403,197 of record CM051239.1, on the reverse strand, counting down.
GTGACAGCGTACCGGGCTAACAAAGCCTCCTTTACCAGATGGTAGTGTGGTAAGTGCGCATCAGGGATGGCCCGGAAAGCATCGGAAGCTTTCCCAGATAGTTTCCCTGATAATATGGTGACCCATTCCTCCGTGGGTACCCGGTGTAAAGCGCACTGGCGTTCAAAATCGGCCAAAAATCTGTCAATCTCGTTGTCACTTTCCTGGAAGGACTTAAATGCTGCAAATGGAATCTTTCTCCCCCCAGTGTAACTGAGGCTGAGAGGCTGCTGGGTTGAAAGTCGCCGATCTTCCCTTCGCTTACTGGCCTCTGCCTCCGCTGCGGCGAAGACTCGGTCGATCAGTTCCTGTGATGGATTCGGGCCATAGACCGACAATCTGTTCCGAACAGCTTGAACAAGAGCAGCGTCTTCATCGATCTCTATATTGGTTTCAGTCCTCACTGCTGCATGATCCATTTCGATCAGCTCGGCTATCAGTTCCCGACGTGGGCGGTTGCTAGCGGACCTTCCCCGGCTCTCGAGTAGATCCTTCAGGGTCAGCCTTTTCAACTTGTCCTACTGACTCTCCATCAGGGTAGCACTCTCTCTGGGTACAAAGGACCATCCGACCGCTTGCCATCAATTGTAGCGATAACCCTTATCGCCAGAGGGCTTCACCGCCCGAGACGTCCTTTTCCCAATCGTAAGAGGTGCTGCTGGAATTCCAGAGTCGTCCGTGAGGAAAACAGGAACAGCCCTTACAAGGGCTAGTGAACTGTAATATAGCGTTTCCCCCAATAAGAGACAGAACTTCAGTATTGAGGGTGAAGGTGAAGTGTGATTTATTAGTGCCACACTGGGCCTTATATACACAAGTCTCTATTGCATGACACACACACCGACCAATAGCAGCAGGGCAAACAATCCCTCAACTCTGCCGGTGACGCAATCAGCAAAACAATAGGCGTCTGTAATACACTCAATCAGAACAATGCCATTGCCTGTGACGTAATCAATTAACACAAAGGCAGTTTATAATACAATCCAAACTACAATGACCTAATTAAGAAAAGGCCAGTGAATGACCCGGTGGGCAACTGAATAGTGATGACATCCAAAAGACAGAGCGTCTGTCACACCCTGCCCCTGTTTTTTTCGTTGGTTGTGACTGCTTGTTGCTTTTGTTGCCAACATTTGGTTGATCCCTTGTGGACTAATGAAGAAAACACATTTTAGTATGCCCCATGAAATCCATTTCCTAATTGACAGAAAAGGCAGTTTGGCTCCTAGATTCCTCCTGGACATAGTTGATACTGATGGTCACAAACTGTAGCTCTCGTCAAGAGGAGGCTAATTAATGGAGAGGTGAAGATTTAGATGTCAATACCCTGTCTCCTGAGATTCACACTGATGAGCCACAGGTAACTGGTTGATCGCCCTGTAGTACAGCACAGTATAGGATTCTATTGTACTGTAACACAAACTAGCTTAGTTGCTTGTTTCCTATGCATGTTTATTCTATAGTTGTTTGTGCATTCAATTTAGTTTTGCTGGTGATTATTTTTGGTAATAGCAGTAACTGATTTACTTGAGAGCATTTGACATTCACTCAGTAACATCGCATCAATATTGTTTTATAAAAAGTTTGTTTTGTCATCTGATTACGTTTCAAATGTGCTGGCTGGTTTTCCTGGTCTCTGGATGCAGAATGACAACCTTTACTTCGGTAATTTTGGTCCGTTGGTACAGAGCATTTTCTTGCTTTTTTATAGTTTTCCAATAACTTATCAGATCTGTTTTCATAATATATGTGTTACCAAGCTTGTGACAGACTCTCTGCCCCTTTGGACTTTACACAGGTTCATTACTTTCCTTTTCTTAAGCATGTTACAGACTGCCAGTGTATTGATTGATTACGTTATTCATTGTTCTGACTGCCATTGTATTGATTGATTACGTCACAGACAATGGCATTGTTCGGATTGAGTGCATTACAGACGTCTATTGTGTTGCTGATTGCGTCACCGGCAGAGTTGAGGGATTGTGTGCCCTGCTGCTATTGGTCGGTGTGTGTGTCATGCAATGGAGACTCTAGAGTGGCACTAATAAAGACACTTCACCTTCACCCTCAATACTGAAGTTCTGTCTCTTATTGGGGGGAACGCTATATTACAATTCACTAGCCCTTGTAAGGGCTGTTCCTGTTTCCTCACGGACGACTCTGGAATTCCAGCAGCACCTCTTACGATTGGGAAAAGGACGTCTCGGGCGGTGAAGCCCTCCGGCGATAAAAGTTATCGCTACAAAGCTAATTTACAAAACCTTTTTAGTTAGTATTATAGCTTTTACAAAATATTTATTATTTTGTCATATATTGTGGTATAACATCTTATGTTGACATTAACATATAACACTTGTTGCAATCTGAATAATTGTGTTCTTTTGTTTAGGTGGTTACATGCAATACATGTCAGATGGTTTCCAAGTATCCTGGTGAAAACCGGACCGCCCTTGCTAATGACCCAAGGACACCCAGGATAAATGTTCAGTCTCATAAATTAAAAACCATTGGATCGAGTAGAAAAGGAGTTCTCTCATACAGTGAAGCAAAGCAAAGTTCAAAAAACAAAAGCTGTGTACAAACACTGAGGTACTGTATTTTTATTACTATTAAAAGTGTTTTTTTTTCCCATTACCAGGTAAAGTAAAGTGAATGTTCTTAGTGTTTGAAAACCTGTGGCATTGTCACATAGTTATTTATATAAAATGGGGGGTATATAATATTGTTTTGAGAGTTTCTGGATGCGATTAGCTAAAATAAAAAAAGCGTATTCATTCCCTATAACAAAAAAATAGCCCTTCAATTATTGTCCAAGAGTTAAGTAACTAACTGCTCCACAAGTCTAATGGCTGTACCCCATCCAATAGGGTGAGGAGCTGTATGATTTTTTTTTTCCTGTCAAGATGTCTGAAAAGAAGATTTCAATAACATTGAAGCAATTTCCTCGAGCAGCCAACTTTGACCCAGCAAATACCTTTGTCCTGCATGCAGAATCTTTTGTGGTATCAGTCAGTGCTCACTGATGAAAGAATAGGCAACTGGCCAATGACTTATGTTTTCCCTAATCTCTGATAGACTTGTTTCTGGGGTGTACATCTAAAATATATATCCCTAAGTTAGTAGTTCTATCCTACTCTGATATTTCTATCCTACTCTGATATTTCACAGGTGGCTATCTCCAGCATTGTTCCTTCCCTGTGCTAAAAATTCCATATGTTCAACCTTCTAACTAACGTTCTACTCAGCATCCATCCATCCCTAACTCCATTCAACCCCAAACAGACCTTGGGCATCCCAATTCAGCGCAGCATACGGTGTTAATTTTATGGCAGCCTGTGCATACACCATGGGAACATTGTGAAGGTAAGTTTTTAGGGGGTGATCAAGGGGGGGTCACACAGCAGGGCATCCCAATTTGGGATGTTCTAGAGGCAAGGTCCAAAATCATATATTTTCACTTTTGGTCCACCTGTGCTATTTGTGCTAGCGATGGTTATCAAATCCTTCCAACACCAAGCATCTAAGAAAAAAATAGCTTTTCTAATTTCTTCCATTCTGGGGCTCCACCACTAGCAACGCGTGTCTCAGTTGTAGGCAGGGACTGCAAGATAGAATAATACTAGCTCCTCTCAGCCTATATAGGGCAGGCTGTTACAGGATCCCTTCAGTTATTTGGCTTGTGAAGATGTTTTGATTTTTATGTTATTCTAAGCATACAGCACGTCCTGCTCCCGAATAGTCATAACACGTGGGTAGTCCTCCGCCTCAGGCGCCGTGCACTGCAGACATGTAGAAAACACGCTCCTCCCGGCCCTACATATACCAAGGGACCTCCCACAAATCCCCAGATTTCTCTGCAGTGCTGGAACTGCGAAGACATGAAGTGTCACGCTCTCGCAGGCTAGCGGGCCTTACGGCCCAAGGTCCTGTGAGACTATTTCCACCCGTCCTCATTAGAAGAAATATGCCTCCCAGCCTAGGCTGCGCTGGTCGCGTGAAGGTAGGTAGCACCTGGTGTGCTGAATGGAGCCATGCTCCACCGCAATCCCCTTCCATAGGGTAGGCGGTCAGGCCGTTGGTGAGCCTCTAGAGGATGCCCCTCCCGCATATTGCCTTGCCCCTCCATAGACAGTCCATGGACACCGTCAGCTTCTCCCCTCGCTCCCTCCCGTAACTCGGGGGGGGGGGGGGGGGGGAAGAAGGAGGGCGGTGTGTGTGTGGCAGCCCTAGTGCCCATCAGCCATTAGGGTCAGTGTCGCGCATCACTGTACAGTGCGAGCTGTCTTTTCTCACTATCAGTCTGCCTCGGGCAGATTCATTCCAGCGTGTCAGCATTAGATGTTGCTTATTCTCCGCTGCTGCACTTGCTGTCGGTTAGAGCTTCGTGCTCTTTGGGGGAGGCGGAGACTTGGCATGATGCGTCACAGCCTGGCCTGGCCCTCCCCTCGAGGTTCGCTGGCACCATATTCTAAGTATGTCACACACCCCGCTTCAAGATAATCATTACATGTGGGTAGTATGGTCTGAAGAGGGCGATCTGCAGAGATGATTGGAGGAAAGAAAGCCCCTCCCAGTCCATAAATACCTGGGACCTCCCACTCATTACCCAGTTTTTCATCTCTGCAGACGGCGAGCAAGTCAGAAGATGATGTCTCCTCCTTGCACAGGGGGATTTCAGGTAGCCGGGTTTATTCCCGGCCCGCTTTTCTCTCTATTTCCACCCAGTTATGTTTTTTATAAGTCCCAATACACATGCCTCCCAGTCTAGGCTGTATCCCGGGTGAGGGTAGAATGGCACTTTTAGTGCTCTGGAGCCATGCTCCACCGCGAGACCCTGTACCAGAGGGTAGGCGGTTATCCGGGCTGGTGACCCCGGTTTGGGATGCCCTGTCCCTTGGCCCCCCTTTCCTGATGCCCTTCTCCTGTGGTGGTGGGGATAAAATGTCGGGGGCCCCCTTTTTTACCTCAGAGTTAGGATTTATTTATTGAGCATTGTTTCACTTTAACAGCGGCGCTTGCTGCTACTGGCGCCAGAGCTGAGGAGAACTTTTCTCCTCAGAAGTTGTAGTTGGGGGGTGGGGACGGCTGTTGGCGCTGGCTTGTCCCCCTGGCTTTACTGTTTTTTGTTGCGGTGACTACCGCAATGGCCGCGGCGCGGTTATTTGCGCTGGCGGTTCCCTTAATCTTGTGAGGGGAGATCTCCTCTCACGCGCTGACCACAGTGGGCGGGGCCGGGCGATTGCGCGTCGCCCCGGCCCGCACCCATTACATCCCTGGGGTCTTTGTGGTTACCGGCGCCGCGGCTGCTGTTCTTGCCATGGCGCCGGTATATGTGTGCGCTATAGTGTTTTTCTGAGGTAATTTACCTCACACATTTTGCCATTAGGGGCGGGGCCGGGCTGTTGAGCTGGACGCCACGGCCCGCCCCTGTTAGGCAGACCCACTGCGGAGCCCGCTTTCCGCTCTGTAAGGGGGCGGAGCTACGCATATAGTGCGCTCCGCGCTGGCCACGCCCACAGGATCCTCTCTGCCTCTGTGAGCTGCGTGTGTGGTGGACGCCATTTACCTCACGCAGGAAGGCACAGTGAGTGGCCCTATGGGATATATATATATATATATATATATATATATATATATATATATATATATATATATATATATATATATATATTATAATATTTACTTATATGTAACCCTTTATATCCGGCAGTCTTTCAGGTAGAACGCCTTTAGGTTTTAAGGGGTCTTCTTCCGGTCCCTGGGTTCAATTCCATGTTAAAATCCTCCCACTTGGGACAATTATAAGGGCATCCCGGGTTGCTTACTAGTGTAATTCCCTCGGTCATTGCGACTACATATAAGTTCACCGTATGGAGGCATCCCCAGATACCGGGCTCCCCTCGGGGCAATCCCGGAAGTGCATGGGCTGTGGGGTATCCCTAACAGGGGATGACGTATTTCTATGTATACCATGTGCACAGCAGACTATTACACAGCAGTCAGAACCCCAGACGTCTGGGTCAGCACCGCCGGCGTCATCCCCTTCCTACCCAGTCTTGGCCCGTGTCCCGTGTGACGTTGTCACGGGTGGGCAGTCGCAATCTGATGTGTGTGCTAGATTGACTAATATTGAAAAATTTATTTCTTCTGCGGTTGCCAAGAAGGCTCCAGCTAAGAGAAAGCATTTGTCACCGGTCCCACCGACATTTGAATATGACGATGAGGATCGCCTGGATTGGTCAGATTACTCCCCTCTGGAGGAAGGGGAGCTATTTGACGAATCGGATTATTCGGACGACCAGCTATTCGTTGGCGCGGACTCTGAGAAGGGGTCAGGGAGTTCTTTGGATACTCCTAACGTCCTTGCTCAGATGTTTGAGGTTCTGGCTATTTCTCCTCCAGAGGTTGCTCCTCATCAACAAGGGGAGTTTTATGAGGAATCCAAGCCGCGCTGGGAATTCCCTAATCAAAGGCATTTTGATAAGATTATTTCTAAGGAATGGGAGAGGCCGGCTCGGCTCCCAGGCATCCCTCAGAGTTGGGATAAAAGATATCCTTTCCCTTCGGACACGGTTAAGCGCTGGATGTCCCCCCCTGAGGTGGATGCACCAATTCTGGGGTTATCCAATTCAGCCGTTTTTGAATAACCCCGATTGCTCTTCTCTTAAAGATGGAGGGGATAAACGAATTGGCCAGATGGCTTGTCATGGTTTCGCCAGTATTGGGGCAGCCATACGGCCCTTTTTGCGCTTCGTCTCTGCTGGGGGTGGCTACCAGGTCGGTGGTCAGAGACTTGTTGTCATCTTCCGGTTTGCACCCGGACAGTGACGAATTTCTGGGACTTAAATGTTGTGAGTTATTCTTGTCTTTCATGTTAGCCGCCTTGGAGAGCTTCTGGTCTGATGGTGACTATAAGGCGTTCAGTTTGGTTGCGCCAGTGGGCGGCCGACTTTGGGCCAAAAAAGTCGCTGACGTCTCTCCCATTCGTGGGGCTACGGCTTTTCGGAGAAAAATTGGATTCAGTAGCTAAGGGGGGTAAGTTACCTCAACGCAAGAAGCAACAACGTCCCTTTCGCGGGGCGGCTTCTTTCAATCATTCCTTTCGCGGATCCAGAGCAGGAAGAGGTTTCGCCTTCCCTTCCACTAGAGGAGTTTCCTGGAATAGGGGCAGAGGACGTGCCCGCTCAGGATACAACTGGGGTTCATAACCCAAAACCTGCGAACAAGCCTGCTCAGCAATGAGGGGGCGCCCTCACCCGTGCGGGTGGGGGGACGGCTGCGACACTTCTCTCTGATCTGGATTCGGGAGGTTTCGGACAAACGGATCCGGGAAGTCGTGTCTTCCGGCTACAAGTTGGAGTTCGAGTCCCGCCCTCCTCCGCTTTTCTTCAGGTCTAGGGTGCCCCCCGGACGCACCTGGCGCACAGGGGCTTCGGGAGGCGTTTTTCAAGTCTTCTGGAGATAGAGGTCATCTCGCCAGTGCCCCTATCAGATCAGGGTCGGGTATTTTACTCAAATGTTCACGGTCCCCAAAAAGGATGGCTCTATCCGGCCCATCCTGGATCTGAAGATCCTCATCGGGTTTATCAGGCTGCGAAAATTTCGCATGGAATCGCTTCGTTCAACTATCCGCGCTCTCCGTCAGGGGGACTTCATGACGTCCATAGACGTCAAGGACGCTTTCCTCCATGTTCCGATTTTTTTCCCGCGCACCAGAGATTCCTCAGGTTTGTGGTGGAAGATCGGCACTTTCAGTTTGTAGCTCTTCCTTTTGGTCTCACCACAGCTCCAAGGGTTTTTCACCAAGGTGCTCGCTGGGGTGATGGCTCTTCTTAGAGCGCAGGGAATTCGCATAGTGCCATATCTGGACGATCTCCTCATCATGGCATCATCATTCAGCCAAGCGGAATTGGACACCAGGACGGTAATATCCACTCTGGAGAGGTTCTGCTGGGTGATCAACTACCCCAAGTCCTCCTTTTACCCGTCCAGGATAGTATCCTTTCTGGGAATGTCTCTGGATACAGATCAGGCCAGAGTGTTCCTTCTTCAATCCAAGGTTCTTTTGATTCAGGAATTGATTCGGTCGCTCATGTCCATTCCTCGTCCGGCCATTCGACTAGGAATGAGACTGGTGGGGTTGATGGTGGCCTCCTTCGAGGCAGTCCCCTTTGCCCAGTTTCACACGAGGACGCTACAACTCCATCTATTGACTGTCTGGGACAGATCTCCTCTGTCGCTGGATCAATTCTTTCTGATGTCTCCCCGGGTTTGCCGACCACTCAGGTGGTGGCTGAACTCAACCAATCTGTTGAAGGGCAGGTCTTTTCAGACTCCTCGTTGGGAGGTGGTCACCACGGATGCCAGCCTCTCAGGATGGGGGGGCTTCTGGAATGATCGGCAATTTCAGGGGTTGTGGGGACCCCTGGAAGCCCACGAGCCTATCAACATGGGTTGTGGGGACCCCTGGAAGCCCACGAGCCTATCAACATTCTGGAATTGAGAGCCATCAGAATGGTTCTTTTTCGTTTGACTCATCTCCTGCAGGGCTTGCCGGTCCAGGTTCGGTCGGACAACCGGACGGCGGTTGCCTACATCAATCACCAGGGAGGGACTCGCAGCAGGAGTGCCCTCAGGGAAGTGTCATTGATTCTGGACTGGGCGGAGAGCCACGTCCCGTGCATCTCGGCAGTTCACATTCCGGGAGTAGAGAACTCTGAGGCGGACTCTGAGTAGGTGGTCAGCCCGCAAGGGGGAGTGGCCTCTCAGTCCCAAGGTGTTTCGTTCGATTTGTCTCAGGTGGGGTTCACCGGTGGTGGACCTCTTTGCCTCCCGTCACAATCACAAACTTCCGGCATCTGTGTCTCTGGCGAAGGATCCACTAGCCTTCGCGACGGACGCCGTGTCCCTGAACTGGAGGGATCTGGGGTTTCTGTATCTGTTCCCTCCTTTTCCCATGGTAGCCAGAGTAGTGCGCAAGCTGGCTCTGGAAGGAGCGTCAGCAATTCTGGTGGCTCCAAGGTGGCCAAGACAGGTTTGGTTCGCAGACGTGGTAAGGTTAGCAGAAGATCAGTTCGTTCTGCCCCTGCTGCCGGATCTGCACACACAGGGTCATCTACGTTGCCCCAATTTACCAAAGCTGGCTTTGACGGCGTGGCTGCGGAAACCTCCATCTTGAAGGAGGAAGGTCTTTCTGATGCGGTTATTCAGATTCTTATTAGCGCTAGGAAGAGGTTTTCTTCTTCCGTTTACTATAGGACTTGGAGGTCTTATATTGATTGGTGTGAGACTAGGGTTTTCCCTTGCAGGGAATTCTCTATTTCTAGAATCCTGGAGTTCCTGCAACATGGTTTGGATCTAGGGCTCCAACTTAATACTCTGAAGGGGCAGGTGTCTGCCCTGGCGGTGTTTTTCCAAAGATCTTTTGCGCTTCATCCGCTGGTTAAGACTTTTTTCCAGGGGGTTACGCACGTGCGGCCCCCTAGGAAGGCTCTGATTCCGGTTTGGGATTTGAATTTGGTTCTTTCTGCTCTTCAGGGTCCTCCCTTTGAGCCCTTGCATGATATTGCCTTGTCTTCCCTTACTCAGAAGGTGGCCTTTTTGGTAGCTATCACTTCTGTTCGGCGTGTTTCTGAGTTGGCGGCTCTGTCCATTCAGGTCCCGTATTTTGAAAGACATCAGGACAAGGTGGTTTTCCGTTTTAACCCGGATTTCCTTCCTAAGGTGGTTTCTGCCTTTTCACTTAAATCAAGACATTGTTTTGCCCTCTCTGTGTCCTAATCCCAGTAACGAAAAGGAGAGGGTCCTGCTTTCCCTGGATGTGGTTCGAGTTGTGAAGTACTATTTGGTGGTAACGTCTGCCTTTCGTAAGACTGATGCCTTCTTTGTGGTACCCTCTGGGCCCAAGAAAGGTTTTGGCGCCCGCTAAGTCTTCCATCAGTAAGTGGATTCGGCAGGCCATTGTCGGGGCCTTTTCTGCTAAGGGGAGAAATCCTCCCCTTCGTGTTACAGCTCATTCTACTCGTGCGGTTGGGGCTTCCTGGGCTTTTCAGCACCAGGCCTCTGTTGAGCAAGTTTGCAAGGCCGCTACCTGGTCTTCTGTTCACACTTTTTCAAAGTTTTTACAAGGGTGATGTTTGGGCCTCAGCGGATGCTGTTTTTGGCCGCAAAGTTCTGCAGGCTGCAGTAGTTTAAGTTGTGCTTTATGCCTTGTTTTGGATCCCCACCCTTTATGGACACTGCTTTTGGATGTCCCACATGTAATGATTATCTTGAAGCGGGGTGTGTGACATACTTAGAATAATACCATTTTGTGAATACTCACCTTGTAAAATGGGTATTATAAGTATGTCACACACCCCGCTTCAACCCGCCCTTTTGTATTCTGGATCCATCGTTTTGTGAACCTTGCGTTGTTATGACTAATATTTGGCTCTTCCTGGTCCCTTACCTTACTGCTTTCTTTATACTGGGTAATGAGTGGGAGGTCCCAGGTATTTATGGACTGGGAGGGGCTTTCTTTCCTCCAATCATCTCTGCAGATCGCCCTCTTCAGACCATACTACCCACATGTAATGATTATCTTGAAGCGGGGTGTGTGACATACTTATAATACCCATTTTACAAGGTGAGTATTCACAAAATGGTATTTTTCTCTATCTTCGTGCGTGGCGTAGCTCGTCTCCGGGGCGGTATGGTTTCTAGGTTTTCAAACAGAGCATGGCACTGACTCCACTCCCCTTGTCCCATTATGTCTTTCAGAAGCCAAGACTTCGTTACTGGCCACGGCCTAACATATATTATAACGGGTCCTCTTTACAAATTCTCCCACATTACTAGCAGGTTTTGGGGCATCCAGGGTTGCTACTTGCATAATTCCCTGCGTTATACTGCATAAAAATCACCATATGGAGGCATTTCAGAATTATGGAACCGGGGTCCCTCCGGGACGTGACCGGCTGTGTGCAGTGTGTGGCCAGCCCATGGCTGAGGCTGACAGGGCACAGGTCTGCGGACAGTGTGCAGCGCAGGCATTGCTAACAGAGGATCCTCCCTTCCTCACCCCCATCTCCCCGCTCCCAAACATCACTCATGATGAGTCCCACTCCAGCGGGGATGACCTGCAAGAGGTGCCGCGAGCGTTGCCCACGGCGGAGCAGGTGCTTTCTGGATTGGCAGAGCGTATGGGCCCTGGTAAAAAGCTCCAGGCTCTCCGGTCCCTGACGCCTCCAGGCTCTCCGGTCCCTGACGATTCCGATGATATGCAGGACCCTGATCCTTCTGAGGAAGGTGAGCTATTCTCAGACTCGGGCTCCTCCCATGGGATGCCCACGGGCCGTGAAGAATCCGAGCCTGGCTCCTGGGGTCTGTGTGATACTGATGAAATCCTGATCAAGATTTTTGAGGTCTTGTCAATCTCTTCCCCTGGGGAGATCCCCAAGCCTAAAAAGGAGACTTTCCATACAGCGCCGCCGCACTTGGAGTTCCTAGAACAGGAACATTTCCAGAATATTATATCCCAGGAATGGGAATCGCCTGGTAAGCTTAAAGGGATTCCAGGGGTCTGGGAATGGAAGTACCCTTTTCCCCCTGATGTGGTTAATTTATGGTCAGCTCCCCTGGTGGTGGACGCGCCGGTTATAGGGGTCACAAACCCCCCTTTTATGACTGCCCCCTTTTACCGTACCCTTCGGGATGCTGAGGACCGGCGCATTGACAGACTGGCCTCACACGCCTTCTCGTGTGCTGGGACGGCCCTGCGCCCGGTTTGTGCCGCGGCCATCACTGCGGTGGCCGCCCTGAGGACCTCCCTTGGGGGGTGTTTAGTGCGCTATCAGACTGCGAAGCCTTTGTGAAGTTTATTCTATTGCCACTGGATGACACCATTAAGATGTGTGCTAGGAGCTCAGCACTTGCGGTAGCCATTCGCCGCCTGGTCTGGCTGCGACAGTGGGGCGCCGATGGAGCTACAAAAAAGGCTCTCACTAGCCTTCCATTCAGAGGACGACGGTTATTCGGGGCCCGCTTGGACCTTTTTGGCAAAAAGGCTATAGCACCCTTCCGCAGAAGGCTGCTCCGCCTCCACGAGGCAGGGTCACCCCTCCACCTCCTTACGTTAGTGTCAAACGTGAATCTGAGGTGTGTTTCCAGCTGTTCGGCGTGGATTTCCCGTCCGGGCGAGGGGGCGACTGCACAGCTGTCTCACATCCAGGAATATGCCTTCTCCTTCTGGTGGTTCCGGGATGTAACCCACCTGGGCTCAGGATGGGTTCTCGCTGACGGTCCCCCCCTCAGTTTCTGTCAGGGTGTTTTTAGCCCCTGCTCTCCCTTCTGAACCTGGCGCAGGCCGGACTGGGCCTGCAGTGTTGGGCGCGCTTGTTAATTGCCTTAACGGTATGGGGCCATGGCCTCTATACATTTTTTTTCCATCCTCCCCCCTCATCAGTATGAGGTAGTCTGGACCCCGTGGGCCTATGGCAGGCCTAGCAATTCTTCCTTCACAAGTAATCCATAGATGACAACTCTGTCTTAGGTCACGGGCCCCCTGCATGGGGGGGGGTCGGCCTCTTGCGAAGCTCTAGCCCTTCTCAGCTTCTCTGGGGTCTGCTGCACGCCTAAGACTATTCTAGTCAGTGTCACAGGATCAACCCTGCAGCTTGAGACGCTATTTGGGGCCTCTCTTTCATGCCCAGGCTACTAGCCTGGCGTGTCTGGGGACACGCTTGAGGTGGGGCTTCTGCGTTGGGACCTACCGGGTCGTCTTCCTTACTGCCCAGCCTCTGCATCAGACGAAGTGGGTCCCCTGGAAGCTACTGGATGGTTGCTTAAACACCTCATCCCCTCACGGTCACTTATCCACTATTCCCCGTTCCTGGGAAATCGGTTCAGGCTTGCTGCCTTCTTCTCTGGCATTAGGGGACCCCTGGTTACGGGGGCTCGGCCCCCCTTTACTTGCGCCTTGCCTTCACCAAGCGGGATGGCAGCTGGTGGGCCTGCCGGTGGCACATCAAGATGATGTCATTTATACACCGAGCCCTCGGGCTCTTCGGCGCAGTAGGTTACTAAACCTTCATACTGTATGTCCCAGTACCCCGGTGCTTGGTCTGTGCTCATGCCTTCTTGGTAAGGTGGTTTCTCTGGAACTTCCCATATGCAAGGGCCCCGTCAGGGGGGCACTTCCCTTCCTTACCAGCATCTCTTAGAGTATGGTCACCCTGGGTACCAAGTCTTGCAGGTTTGGAAAGGGAAAGGTAAATCTCTTCCACGACCCACAGGGTTCTAGGTTGGGCCCCTTAGAGGGTTTTTTGGCTGGATTTACCATTGTCTGCATTTCAATTGGAGAGTCTTCAGGAGCCTCTTTCAAGTCCGTGCCGGAGTGCATCATCATAGGGGTGAGCTGGTTACACACAACTTGTTTGCATTGGGCCCCTTAGAGGGGCTTGTTGAATGGTAGACGGAGAGAAAGGAAATTTACCGGTGATCACGCAAATTTCCATTTTTTTGTTGGGAGTTAAACACTTGGAGGAGACTATGGGCCTTAAAGCAAACCTAGACAGTAACTTGAAAACAAATGTTATCTCTTTCCCACTGGGAAATTCTGAAATTCCTGTGCAGCCCAGCTAGGTAAATGGGATGCAATGAGAGGCTGGGTTTTATGCAAAATGTATATGCTAACTTTAATTTCCATAATTGCAAAATGCCCTAGATTTCAACATTGCAGTGCATGTTGTAGCTTAATTCAGTTCTCAACACATTGCTACATAAGACTGTTTGAATGCAGATTTATCTTGATTATCTGATAAATGGCGAATAATGTGTAGAATTTACAAACAGTTCTGTAAATATGTCAGTATTTTCATGTATATTTATTGATGCTTATGTATGCTTATGTATAAGTGCATTAGATGTCTTACATTATTATTTTTTTCCATAGACCACATACTTCAACTTGTTCTTCAGCAGCCCTAAATGCAAAGGTTGTAAAAAAGGGAAAATTCCAATTCTCCAGATTAAAAATGATGCTCAGCCAAGATGAGAAGGAACCAATTAAAGGGAATTTGCAAAGTTTTTTGACTTCTCTTACTTAATAAATGTCCTGTATATGTTATGTCTTCTGAATTACTGGCTATGTAATCACAAAAACTAGTTCCTGAAAGTAGTGATGTACAATCACGTGAAAAATAAATTGCATCATCATATTTTCTAATAATAAAAATCGGTAGATAGCAAGAGCAGTGGCAACTTGTATATCCTGCATCAAAATTAAAGGGGCTAGGGTGGACATCTTATAACCTGTTTAGTATCAACTAAACAAAATTTAGCTTTATTGTCAAGCTCAGAATCAAACAGTCACAAGTTCTGATCAGAGACACTCACATTGTCTCTCTGTTGGTTTCTAACCTCCACACATATCTGTGTGTATGATGATGCTGCTCTGATGACCTTACCCTAGCCACCTTTATTTATATTACATATTGCTAAAAATAAAATACATGCAGCCAATAGAAACAGACAGGATATGAACATTAAATGGAAGTACTTTAATTATAACTAAAGATTGTAACAAGAGGTTTCTAGCGCTGCAGTACTTTGCTTCACTGAGACTTAGCTCAGCACCCTGATCCCTGAGCATTAGACCCAACCAAAGAGTACTGAGGCTGGTAAGCCATGTCAAATGAAAAACTCATGGGAGTAGAAAAAACCTCTCTCATTCTCCCATGGCTTTCCCCCACACTCAATGCAAGAAAGAGAGAGAGCTTTTGCACAGAACAGCGTTTATTCTTAGTGTACATCCCGTCCCGTTCAGAAAGATATCCTTACACATGGGTTATTCATCTTCAGATGTCACGTGACTGCAGAGCAGAAAAAGTGCCCCCTCCTGGCCTATACATACCTAGGTACCTCCCACAGAACCCCAGATTCTCGTCCTGGCAGTCTGCGACTGCAGAGAAAAAGTGGCTCTCTCTTTTCAGGCAGGTGAGCGGGGTCATTGACCCTATGGACCTGTTGAGCTATTCTCCACCCGATTCTGTCCTTGTTTTACTGCCTCCCAGCCTCGGCTGTAGCGTTCGGGTGACGGTAGACAGCACCATATTTAGGTGCCAAGGAGCTAGGCTCCGCCGCAACTCCCCCACCAAAGGGTAGACTGTTCAGGCCATGGTGAGCCTTATGGGATGCCCTGCCCGCATTTGTGCCTGTCATCCCCTTTCCCTCTATAGTGGTTCCCGGACCGCTGTCTCCCCTCGTTCCTCTGTGTCTCAGGGAAAAAGGGGGGGGGGGGGCGTTCCTTGTATCTGATGTATTCTTGTATTGTGTGGCACCTTTGATTTTTAGGCTCTAGCTTATGCTGAGCGCTTTAGAAGTGATCCCTGGTTGCACTGGTTGTTCTTTTTGTAACATTGCGCTACTGTACACCGCTTGGCTTGGGGCGGTGACATTTACCTCAGACGCCTTGGTGCAGCCATTGGCTGTCCAGCTCACGTGGGCGCGTCTTTTCGCGCTCTTCGGAGGGAGGTGGGCTGGGCAGGTTTGGCGGCGGCATTAACTCAGGCGCTGTTGAGCGGTCATTGGCTGCTCGTGGGGGGGGGGGGGGCCCTCGAGGTATATCCGGCACCATTTTTCTCTGGACTCCGCTGCTGCGTGGCTGGCATCTACCTACCGCGGTCTGTGAGTGCCCTCGCGGGCGGCTTTATTTGTCCTATGTCATTATGCATGTCACTTATGGTGTTCTCTTCGCTTATGTCTTTCAGACGGGTTGAACTCTATTGGTTTCTCCCGGCCCCACTCCCTCTATTTAGTTATTAAACTTGTGAGGCCTAGTGTGTAAATTACCCCCACTTCCCTAGCGGGTTATTGGGGCATCCCGGGTTGCTTTTATAGCGTGAATCCCTATCGGCCTATTGTGCCGCTATAATCACCATATGGAGGCGTCTCAGGATAATGTGCTCGGGGTTCCTTCGGGACAAGCCCGGCTGTATGTAGCTTGTGGGGTGTCCCCTACTAGTGCTGACCATGTGTGGGTCTGTATACCTTGTGCCCAGCAGGTGCTTGCACTGCAGCCTGGTTTACCAGTAGCTGGGCCTGCGCCACGTATGGCTTCACCTACTCCCCCAAGCTTAAATTTGACTCCTAGTGAGTTGCACACCAGTGGGGATTCTCAGCCTGATGTGTCTTCCAGACTGGCTAGTGTTGAGAAGTTGATACCTTGGCGCGTAAAGCCTCTGCTAAGAAGCGGCACTTAATGCCTGATATCACTTTTTTCCCTATGGAGGCTGATGAGTTCTTGGAGCTGTCTGGTTATACCCCCTTGGAAGAAGGGGAGTTATTCTCTGACTCAGAGTCATCTGATGTCTGTCTATCTCTCCCCCAGTTGCGGCCCCCAGGCAGCAGGGGGAATTGTTTCATACGGCTAAGCCACGTTTAGAGTTCCCTGAGCAAGCCTATTTTAATAACCTCGTGCTCAAGGAATGGGAGCGTCCCAGTCGGCTCTCAGGGGTCCCTAAGATTTGGGATAAGAGGTATCCCTTTCCTGCTGATGTGGTGAAGCGTTGGTCATCTCCTCCAGAGGTGGATGCCCCGGTCCTAGGGTTATCTAACACCTCTGTCATGCATTCCCCTGACTCGACTATGCTGTGGGATGGCGAGGACCGGCGTATTGATCAACTGGCGTCCCATGCCTTTGCCTGTGTGGGGACACCGCTGCGCCTGGTCTGTGCCTCTGCCATTACAGCTGTGGCTATTTGGACCCTGCTTAGAAGTCTCTTAGAGGGTGCTCCTGATGATATGTCTGGTGAGGAGTTTAATGCACTCTCTCGTTGTGAGGTTTTTGTGACTTATGTCCTCTCTGCTTTGGATGATACCATTAGGATGTGTGGCAGAGCCTCTGCCCTGGTGGTGGCGGCTATACGCCGCTCGGTTTGGCTGCGACAGTGAGCAGCTGACAACGCTGCCAAGAAAGCTCTCACTGGTTTTCCCCTCAAAGGACTACGCCTGTTTGGGGACCACCTGGACCTGTTTGCTAAGGGAGGCAGGTTACTCCAGCGCAGGCGGCAGTCTCGGCCCTTTCGGGGCCAGGGCTCCTTTTCTTCCTCCTACCGTGGAGCCAGCCAGACAGTCTCCCTTACCGGGGCCCGAGGAGATTTCTGGGGAAGGGGCAGAGGACAGGGACGCTCTGGCTCATCCTGGGGTTCCAAGCCCAAGTATTCTCCCAAGCCCCCTCAGGCATGAAGGGGCGCCCTCACCCATCCGGGTGGGGGGACGGCTTCAGCATTTTGCTCACGTCTGGAGGCTTCATGTCTCAGACCGGTCGATTCAGGAGGTAGTGTCCTCCGGTTACAAGATAGTTTGCTGCCTGCTTCCCCCCCCCCCCAAGATTCATCCGATCCCAGATGTATCAGGACCCCATGTCAGCTCAGGCTCTAATTCTGGCTGTGCAAAGCCTTCTGGAGCTGGGGGTCATCTGTCAGGTCCCCTTACAAGAAAGGGGCAAGGGGTTCTATTCCAACCTTTTCACCATGCCCAAAAGAGATGGGTCAGTCAGGCCCATCCTGGACTTGAAGATCCTCAACAAATTTGTCAGGTGCAGGCGCTTTTGCATGGAAACTTTGCGCGCTATCAGTTCCCTGCGTCCAGGGGATTTCATGACCTCTGTAGACATCAAGGATGCTTACCTTCATATTCCTGTTTTTCCAGGTCATCAAAGATTCCTCAGGTTCGCTCTGGAGGATCAGCACTACCAATTTGTGGCATTGCCCTTCGGTCTCACCTCAGCTCCCAGGGTGTTCACCAAGGTGCTGGCAGGAGTGATGGCTCTGCTCAGGTCTCCGGGCATTTGCGTTCTGCCCTATTTGGACGACATTCTCATCACTTCTCAGTCCCTCCAACAGGCAGAGCTGGATACTCGGCGAGTAGTGTCCACACTGGAGTCATTTGGCTGGGTGATCAACCATCCCAAGTCTTCCCTGTCTCCCTCCTTGGGGACACCCTTTTTGGGAATGAATCTGGATACAGTTCAGGCAAAGATTTTTCTTCCTCAGCAGAAGGTGGACAGTCTACTGGCGCATGTTCTTCAGTCCCTGCTCTCTTGCCCTCATCCCTCCATCAGGCAGGGAATGCAGCTGGTGGGCCTGATGGTGTCGTGCTTCGAGGCGGTTTCTTATGCACAGTTTCAAATGAGGCCTCTGCAACTCCACCTCTTGTCAGTATGGGACAAGGATCCCGCGTCCCTGGACCAGGTCCTTGTTCTCTCCCCCCTAGCCAGGCGGTCCCTCTTGTGGTGGCTGGACTCCAGGAACCTGTTGGTGGGCAGATCCCTGCCCCCTGCTGGGAGACAGTCGCCATGGATGCCAGTCTATTGGGTTGGGGGGGCTTCTGGAAGTCTCTCCAGTTCCAAGGGCGGTGAGGCCCACACACCCATCAATATTCTGGAACTAAGGGTGATCAGGTTGGTTCTGGCTCACCTGACCCACCACCTTCGGGGCCGGCCTGTTCAGGTGCGCTTGGACAACCAGATAACTGTTGCCTACATCAATCATCAGGGGGGGGGACCCGGAGCAAGGGGTCCCTCAAGGAAGCGTCTCTGATCCTGTCCTGGGCGGAGGACAATGTTCCCTGCATATCTGCTGTGTACATTCTGGGGGTGGAGAATCTGCAGGCAGACTCTTTGAGCAGGGGGACCTCTCGCCTGGGACAACGGTCCCTCTGCGAGAGGGTGTTTCATTCTCTATGTCGCCGTTGGGGCCAATCAAACGTGGATCTGTTTGCGTCCTGTGACAACCACAAGCTCCCAGCCTTTGTCTCCCTGTCCCAGAACCCTCTAGCCTTGGCAACAGATGCTCTAGCAATGTCATGGCAGGACTTTCAGCTCCTGTATGTCTTTCCCCCATTCTCCCTGTTGGGCAGAGTTCTGCGCAAGATAGCTCAGGAGGGGGTGCCAGCTATCCTGGTGGCCAAGAAGAGTGTGGTTCGCAGATGTGCAGCTGGCAGTAGATCAGTACGCTCTGCCCAGGGTGCCAGACCTGCTCACTCAGGGTCATTTACGCCATCCCAGTTTACAAACTCTGGCTTTGACGGCCTGGCTGCTGAAACCTCCATCTTGATGGAAAAGGGGCTGTCTGCCTCTGTTGTTGACACCATGATAAAGGCTAGAAAGAAGTCTTCTTCCTCCATTTACTATAGGGTTTGGCGTGCCTACATTGACTGGTGTGAGGCTAGGTCTCTTTCCTGTCGTGTGTTCTCTATTCCCAGGATCCTGGAGTTCCTGCAGCATGGATTGGAGCTGGGGCTCCAACTCGGTACTCTGAAGGGTCATGTCTCTGCCCTGGCTGTTTTCTTCTAGAGGTCCTTTGCCCAGCATTCTCTGATCAGGACTTTTTTCCAGGGGGTTACTCGTGTGCGTCCCCCACGTAAGCCTATGTTGCCTGTTTGGGATTTGAATTTGGTCTTGTCTGCCTTGCAGGGTGCTGCCCTGGCCATTCTTACTCTCAAGGTTGTCTTTTTGGTGGCTATCACTTCTGTTAGGCGTGTTTCTGAGTTGGCGGCGCTTTCCATCCAGCCCCCCTACTTTGAGAGACACCAGGACAAGGTGGTGTTTCGCTTCAAGCCAGATTTTCTGCCTAAGGTCGTGTCTGCCTTTCATCTGAATCAGGACAATGTTCTTCCTTCTTTGTGCCCTAATTCTAGTAACTCTAAGGAGAGTGGTTTGCATTCATTGGATGTGGTTATGTGCCTGAAGTACTATCTGGTGGCTACTGCACCTTTCAGAAAAACTGATGTTCTTTTTGTGGTCCCTTCTGGTCCTAGGAAGGGTTTGGCTCCTGCCAAATCTACTATCAGCAAATGGATCCGTCAGTCTGTGATTCAGGCCTACTCTGCTAAGGGGAAGAATCCTCCCTTCCGCCTTACTGCTCATTCCACTCGTGCTATTGGTGCCTCTTGGGCTTTTCAGCACCAGGCTTCTGTTGAACAAGTTTGCAAGGCTACTACTTGGTCTTCTGTTCATACCTTTTCAAAGTTTTACAAGGTTGATGTTAGGGCCTCAGCTGATGCTGCTTTTGGCCGCAAGGTTCTGCAGGCGGCAGTGTTCTGACCTGTCTGTTGTTACCTTTGGGGATCCCACCCTACTTTATGGACACTGCTATTGGATGTCCCAAGTGTAATGATTCTTATCTGAAGCAGGATGTACTGTATACTAAGAATAATACAATTCTGTGATTACTCACCTGTAGAATTGATATTATGAGTATACAGTACGTCCTGCTCCACCCCACCCTTGGTTTGCATTATCCTTGGATACCCTGTATGGTGAGTTACTGGTTGGGTCTGTTATCTTTCTCCCGGCTTCTCGTTTAACTGATTTTCAATGCTGGGGATTTGTGGGAGGTCCTGGGTATTTGAGGGGCTGGGAGGAGCCAATTTTCGCGGTCTCTGCAGTCCAGCGCCCTCTGGCGGAGTAGTACCCAAGTGTAATGATTTTTATCTGGAGCAGGATTTACTGTATACTCATAATATCAATTCTACAGGTGAGTAATCACAGAATTGTATTTTTCTCAAAACATCCTTTGGGCAGCATACGACTGAGACCTCCGGGCTCCTCCTACCAATCGAGAACACATGACCACCAGACAGAATAAAATCTTGATTCCTCCCATTCCCCAGTTGTTTCCGTGTTCCTCCAGGAAGAGGAACGTGACCACTAGCTCCTGGACCGATGGTTCAGGTAAGTATATTCCGGTACTATGGGCCTGAGCAGGGGGTCCATTTCTCGGTCCTGAAGGCGATCCTTCTGCCTGGGGCCCGGGATACCCCATGGGGTCATTGGCCAGATCCCATTCTTTGATTATATCAAAGGGGAGTAAGTGATATGTTGCCCTCTTGCTGAGGATGAATTATAGGAAGAGGCCAGGGTAACCGGAGCCCAAACTTGAAATCTTTTTTTACCATTTTCTTCTTGAGACAATGTTTTTGTAGATTTAATGCACTCCTCTGCACTCACTGCCCAGGTAGAGAGAGTCCGTGGGCCTGTTTTTCATGCTATCAGCATTATGGGGCAGGTGTGCTGAACTAATGAAAAGCACCCCTCCCAGAGCTCTCCCGATGAGGAGAAACACATGTTGCTGGTTGTCTCTCATTAAGCTTCAACCTGCCAGGACTCTGGCAAATGCACAGGCAGCCATTATAGAGATTGAATTTTTTTGAGCTGTTGCTCCAGGTTTTTAAAAGATTTCAGGTCTCTTCCTCCCAGACTGCTGATGTCACATCCCAGCACCTGTGGAATTTCCTGCCTTTCTTTCAAACACGTGTGTTTCTTCTTTAATAGCACAGTGTTTTGGAGATATATATATTATGCCCTCCCCTTCTATTTTTTATGAAGGGTTAATATTTCAATATGGGATTTATCTCCTACCCTATTGTGACAGGCTCAGGAAGCAAATCCATTGGTGCCTCATAACCAGAAGCCTGGCAGACCATAAGGAGGACATTTATATCGATCCTGCTGAAGTTTCCTCCACAAATATGTCTCATGTGAACCAGGATTCATCCTGTATTCTGTCGGCTGCCGATTCTGGTTGGAGGGGGCCCAGTTTTGTCCGGTAAGTCACTTGTATTTATTAATAGTGTCTGTGGGCATGTTTAATTAAATTTTGATATAGGTATCGCCCTTGTTTGCTTATGTATCTTAGTCTTTGACCACAGACTAAAGCATACCTAAACCCGATTCTTCCAGACCTATTTCATATAAGAAGAGTAGAAATGGTCCCAAGGATTTACTGCGCCTTGTTCATTACTGGTTGTAACCCCTCTGCCAATATTGTCCTGACGGGTGTTAGATAATGTTATTACTATCTTTGTAGGTCGGATTAGACCTAATGTCCTCCTCACCTTAGGATCTCAAGGTTACAGGGAGTTTGGATAACCAGGTTGGTCAAGACTTCAAATCCTGTTCTGATCCCATCTATTATCTGGTCTCGGGGGGTTGAAGAGACCGGTTTAATTGCTTTAAAACTTAGGAAGGTACTATTCCCTCTGGGACATTTAGCTTTCCTTTCTTAGGTTGTTTTAAACCTTGGGATAAAGGATTCAGGTCTAAAGTGTAATTAGGTTGGGCTTTATCCTGATTTGGCATCTGACTCTTCTTGTTCATTCCCTTTTTTATGCCGGAAGTATTTTCTTAACCTATGTGCACGACACCATAGGTGCGGCTGCTCTCATCTATTCGAATTGTAGCAGTATAGGACTCAGTCAATATTTGGGTCCTGGGCTGGAATATTGTTGGAAATCCTTGAAGGGTAGGATTAGCTTTTGCTGTCTCCTAAGTAATCTTATTTGATTCGCTGCCTTAACTGGTTAGCTAGTGGAATCTTAATGGTTTAGATCTATGGCTGTTCATTCTATGATGGGAAGTTTTACCTTCTGCTTCAACAATGTAAGGACTATCTGTTGAATAGGACTTGTCCAGTGGTATTATTATTATTATTGCATATTTTTATAGCGCCATCAAATTCCGTAGCGCTTTACAAAGGAAGAATACAGACAAGGTATAACATATAGTACAGAGAACTATACAAATGGGATGCCACAGTTTAAAACCAGGTGTGTGAGCACACGAGACAATAAGAAGGGGTATGGTTATATCCTTTCTTCAGTATTCTCAGTGTGCCACACATCCCGCTTCCCCTTTAAAAATACGGACGTATGGGTTACACACCTGCAAGGTGACGATGTGCAGAGAGACGTCTTGAAACGAGCCCCCTTCCAGCCTATATATACCTGGGACCTCCCATAAACAAACCAGTTTTTCCTCTCTGCATGAGGCCACAAGACTATTTCTGCCCAGTTTTAAATTGTGTTTGCCTTTAAAAGGTTAATGGAAGCCTCCCAGCCCAGGCTGTTTACTGGGCAACGGCAGATGGCACTATAGGTGCCAAGGAGCTTATCTCCTCCGTGACACTCCGCTTGAGGGGCGATCGGCTATCCGGCTGGTGATCCGGATTTGGGATGCCCCTGTCCCGAGGTCCAGTTTTAGGGCACCCTTTTCCCGCTTGATCCCTATTCCCTTCGCAGGGGGGGGGGGGGGTGGGTGTGTGAGTGTATGTGTGTATTTTTGTGTTTTACACTGTCTTTTTCACTCTATGCAGCACATGTGTGCTATTCAGTTTGAATTTCCCTCCATTATTCAGCCGGCCCGTCATTAGACGGGCCGCGTCATTCTGGGTAAGGGGGCGTGGCAAGACGCCGGGAGGAAGTTCTCCTGGCTAGTTCCGGGTCACGGCTCACATGTGGAGAGGGAGGAAGATCCCTCACTGCCGCGTTTAAGCCTGCACAGCGGCAGGCTTGTCAGCATTGTGGAGCGTGGCTTTGGATTGATGCGGCCGTCTCTGCGCTGGTCCCTCTTAGCCCCTTGCCCTGCTGAAACAAGGTAGGACGACCCCACCATTTTACTGTGTGGGGCCGTTTTTTAGTACATGTTATTATTTTTTCTTGTGTATATGTGGGGATTGATGCCTGTTGTTTCCCCACAGATCCTGGGATCCCTGTTTCAGCGGCTCTCCCAGTCTATATATACTGGACTAGTAAAAAAAAAAAAAAAAAATAGTAAAAAATAAAAAATCCTCCCATTCCGGGACGTTTATTAAGGGGGCATCCCGGGTTGCTTATATGCTTAAAAATCCCAGGGTAATTGCGAATACCATAAATTCACCGTAATGGAGGCTTCCGATGTTACCGGGGGCTCTTTGGGGCCTAGGCTGTGTGCGGGATGTGGGGCCCTGCTCCCAGGCGATGACGTATTAATTTGCGTTCCATGCGCAAAGCAGACTATTGCGCGTCAGTCCGGTATTCCGGCTTCTGGCTCTTCGCAGCTTCCGTCATCCCCTACCCCCCCTCCCTTATCTCGGACCCCGGTTGACACTGTCAAAAGTGGGGATTCGCAATCCGAGATGGCTGTGCGAGTGGCCAATCTCGAGAAAATTATTTCCGCCACTATGGCTCACAAAGCTACGGCGAAGAGGAAGCACCTTTCCTTAGCAGCGCCTGGCCCTGAGGATGAAGTGTGTGATTCCTTAGAATGGTCCGAATATCCCCCTGATGAGGAAGGGGAGCTCCTTGAGGAGCCGGACGAGCCTGCAGATCAGCTTTTGGCTGACGTTCAGGCTGCAGGGGTGTCTGTGGACACTCCTTCCATTTTGGCCCAAATGTTTAAAATTTTGGCTTTAGATCCGCCTGTTGTGGATCCTCCGCCGAAGGGTGAGTTATTTACAGAACCAAAGCCGCGCCTAGTATTTCCCAAACAACAGCACTTTGTCAAAGTTGTTCTTAAAGAATGGGAACATCCTGCGGGCCTGGCTGGCATTCCTCCTTCTTGGGATAAGCGGTATCCCTTTCCAGACTATTTAATTAAGCTTTGGTCTATCCCACCTGATGTAGATGCTCCTGTGTTGGGGCTATCTAATTCCGCTGTGTTACACTCCCCTGACATTACTACCATTAAAGATGGTGAGGATCGGCGGATTGATCAATTGGCCCGCCATGGGTTTATCAGTGCTGGTTCAGGTATGCGGCCAGCATGCGCTACGGCGCTTCTTCTTTTGGCGGTTAAGTCTGTTATTAGGGATCTGTGCGCAGGACTTGATCCCGCTTGTGATGAATTTATTTCGCTCAAGCAATGTGAAACCTTTATTTCATTTGCCATAAATGCTCAGGATGATTCACTTGCTAGGAGTAGCAGGACAGCGGCACTACTGGTTGCCATCCGCCGCTCAATATGGCTACGCCAGTGGATGGCGGACCTTAACTCTAAGAGGGCGCTTACAGCGCTCCCTTTTGTGGGTTTGCGCCTGTTTGGCGAAAAATTGGACACAGTTACCAAGGGTGGTAAATTGCCGCAACGCAAGAAGCCACGTCGCTCCTTTCGGGGGGCAGCTTCGTTTGGGCCCTCCTTTAGGGGAGCCAGAGCAGGCAGAGGGGCTTCTTATTCCTCTACCAGGGGTACAGGTTGGTCCAGGGGCAGAGGCCGTGCCGTTCCGGCTAATCCTGGGGCACCAAGCCCAAGCCTGCAGGCAAGCTCGCTCAGCAATGAGGGGCTGCCCTCACCCGTGCGGGTGGGGGGACGTTTGCGGGATCAGGCGGTCCCGGACAGATGGGTCCGGGAGGTAGTGTCGTCCGGTCTCAAACTGGAGTTCGAGTCTCGCCCTCCTTCACGATTCTTCCGGTCTCGGGTGCCTACCGATCCTTTGATTGGGCAGGGGCTCCTGGCATCGGTAAAGAACCTTTTGGAAATGGCGGTCATTCGGCCGGTGCTGCATTTAGAGCTGGGTCTCGGTTTTTACTCCAACCTTTTCACAGTCCCCAAAAAGGATGGATCAGTTCGTCCTGTTCTAGATCTGAAGTGTCTCAACAAGTTCATCCGCCCTCGGAAGTTTCGCATGGAAACTCTGCGGTCAGCCATCGGTTCCCTTCGGCAGGGGGATTTCATGACGTCCATAGACATCAAAGATGCTTATCTTCATGTTCCCATCTGCCAAGCTCATCAGTGTTTTCTCAGGTTTTTGATGGGAGATCAGCATTTCCAGTTTGCAGCACTTCCATTCGGCCTTTCCTCGGCTCCAAGAGTGTTCACCAAGGTGCTGGCAGGGGTGATGGCCATTCTCAGATCTCGGGGCATTCGGGTGGTCCCTTACTTGGACGACCTACTCATCATGGCTCCTTCGCTCGTTCAATTGGAGACAGACACCAGGATGGTGGTCTCCATGTTGGAAAGTTTTGGATGGGTGATCAACTATCACAAGTCCTCCCTGGTCCCGGCCAGGGTAGTGTCCTTTTTGGGAATGTCATTGGACTCTTGTCAACACAAGGTATTTCTGCCTCAGACCAAGATGCGTCTGATTCAGGAATTGGCTCAGGTCCTTCTTGCCAACCCTCGGCCATCCATCCGTCGGGGGATGAGGCTGGTGGGGTTGATGGTTGCCTCATTCGAGGCATTTCCCTTCGCACAATTTCACACAAGGACGCTTCAGCTACATCTGTTGGCATCCTGGGACCGGCATCCGCGGTCGTTGGATCGGTCCTTCCAGATGTCTCCCCGGGTCCGGCAGTCTCTTCAGTGGTGGTTAGTCTCGGACAATCTCTTGAGGGGCAGGTCCTTCCTGACTCCTCTTTGGGAAATTGTCATCACGGACGCCAGTCTTTCAGGATGGGGGGGATTCTGGAAGGATCGTCAGTTCCAGGGGCAGAGGAGGCCTCGGGAGGCCCAATTGTCCATCAATGTTCTGGAACTGAGAGCCATCCGTCTGGTTCTGGCTCTTTTGACTCAGCATGTTCTGGGCCTTCCTGTTCAGGTTCGTTCAGACAATCAAACAGCTGTTGCTTACATCAATCGTCAGGGTGGGACTCGCAGTCTGGGTGCTCTCAGAGAAGTGTCCCTGATCCTGATTTGGGCAGAGGCCCATGTTCCTTGCATCTCTGCTGTTTACATTCCGGGAGTGGAAAACAGGGAAGCGGATCTTCTGAGCAGAGGCTCGTCCCGTTTAGGGGAGTGGTCCCTTCATCAAGTTTTCCGGTCGTTGTGTCTCCGGTGGGGGACATCAGAAGTGGACCTGTTTGCCTCTCATCACAATTGCAAGCTCCCGACCTTTGTGTCGCTCTCCCAGGATCCGCTAGCTCTGGCACTAGACGCCATGTCTCTGAACTGGGGAGGTCGGGGGTTCCTGTATCTGTTTCCTCCGATTCCCATGCTGGGCAAGGTAATGCGGAAGCTGGCTCTGGAAGAGGTGTCCGCCATTCTCGTGGCTCCAAGGTGGCCAAGGCGAGTGTGGTTCGCAGACATCGTTCGGCTGGCAGTGGATCAGTTCGTTCTGCCTCTCCGGCCCGATCTGCTCACTCAGGGTCAACTACGCTACCCCAATTTACCCATGCTAGATTTGACGGCTTGGCTGCTGAGACCTTCATCTTGAAGGAGGAAGGTCTTTCTGATTCGGTTATTAAGACTCTGATCTGTGCCCGGAAGAATTCTTCCTCTACCACCTACTATAGGACTTGGAGAGCCTATATTGCTTGGTGCGAGGCCAGATCTTTACCTTGTAGAGTCTTTTCAGTTTCTAGAATTCTGGATTTTCTGCAATCAGGGCTGGATTCTGGACTCCAGCTAAGTACTTTGAAAGGGCAGGTTTCTGCCTTATCTATTTTCTTTCAGAAGCATTTTGCGCTTCACCCTTTAGTTAAGACTTTTTTCCAGTGGGTTACGCATGTGCGGCCCCCCAGGAAACCATTACTCCCAGTTTGGGATTTGAATTTAGTTCTTTCTGCTCTTCAGGCTCCTCCTTTTGAGCCTTTGCAGGATATTGCTCTTTCTACCTTGACTCAGAAGGTTGTCTTCTTGGTAGCTATCACTTCTGTTCGGCGTGTCTCGGAGTTGGCGGCCTTGTCAATTCAGGCGCCATACTTTGAGAAGCATCAGGACAAAGTGGTTTTTAGGTATAAACCAGACTTCCTTCCAAAGGTAGTATCTGCTTTTCATTTGAATCAGGATATTGTTCTTCCCTCCTTGTGTCCTAATCCTAAGAATGACAAAGAGAGGGCCTTGCATTGTTTGGATGTAGTTCGCTGTGTTAAGCACTACTTGATTACTACTTCTTCTTTTCGTAAAACTGATGCCTTTTTTGTTGTGTCATGTGGGCCAAGAAAGGGTTTGGCCCCAGCTAAATCTTCCATTAGCAAATGGATACGTCAGGCCATTATTGCGGCCTATTCTGTTAAGGGGAAAGTTCCTCCTTTTCGCATCACTGCTCATTCTACTCGCGCCGTTGGTGCATCTTGGGCTTTTCAGCACCAAGCTTCTGTTGAACAAGTTTGTAAGGCCGCTACTTGGTCTTCTGTTCATACTTTTTCTAAGTTTTACAAGGTTGATGTGCGGGCCTCAGCGGATGCTGTGTTTGGCCGCAAAGTTCTGCAGACCGCAGTCGTTTAAGTTATGCTTCTTTGCCTTCGGATACCCATCCCTTTTTGGGCACTGCTTTTGGATATCCCATACGTCCGTATTTTTAAAGGGGAAGCGGGATGTGTGGCACAATGAGAATAATACCATTTTGTGAGTACTCACCTGAAAAATGGGTATTGTCAGTGTGCCACACATCCCGCTTCACCCCCGCCCTTTTCGGTATCCCGAATCCTTTATACGGTGAAGCTTATGGTTATTATTATTTTGTGAGGTTACCATTGGATTACCTGGTACCTTGTCTTTCTGGTTTTGTATACACTGATTTGTTTAAGGGAGGTCCCAGGTATATATAGGCTGGAAGGGGGCTCGTTTCAAGACGTCTCTCTGCACATCGTCACCTTGCAGGTGTGTAACCCATACGTCCGTATTTTTAAAGGGGAAGCGGGATGTGTGGCACACTGACAATACCCATTTTTCAGGTGAGTACTCACAAAATGGTATTTTTGGCGGTTAGTGACAAATGTCATGAGATTTTGGGCAAGGAAATATGATTATATCATATTCAGAGAACCTGGACCAGGGACCCTAGGTCAGAGTGAGCCTTGTGCAATATTCCTTTGGGAATTTTTATTGTTGGGTAGATTGTGAATATTTTCACCTTTTTCACCTGATCTGGCCCGTCTGTTGAAGAGAGTGATCATTAGAGCTCCTTCTTTAAGCTGCTTCTTTCATTTGGGGACGTGGCTTAAAAATCCGGGGGGGGGGAGGTACCTTCCTCCTCTACCTTCTCTGGGGGAAAGAAGTATTTTTAAAGGGGTCCTCTCGGTCTGGAATCTATTTGCCCAAACCCACTGAGCTATGATGCCATGTTTGGGTTGGTGCCTGGATACTTGGTGTTGCCCTCTCCATTCCAGGGACATGAATGAGGGTTTCACATAGAAGTTACTTGTACCCTCAGTCGGACTCTTGGTTTCTCCTATACAAGTGGTGGAGGAAAGAAGTTATTTTGAAGTTGCTAGCATTGGAATCCAGGCGGTTAATATCCTAGTTCCCTTCACCAGCAGAAATCTTTCTGGTGGTGGAGGCGTTGGAGGGAGTTTTTTATTCTCCTTATAGAATATCTGTCTCCATGTTCGATCAGATATTTAGAAAGGATTTCTTTTGGACATTTTTTTAGGAGGAAGCTTGCTTCCACAAGGTTTTTTCTTCAAGACCTTAACAGATCTGGGAGATGTCTGTCAGTTTCCAATGAGCATGGGGCTCTGTCTTGTGTCAGATTCTAACAACCCCTAGGTTGTCTTAGCAGTAAAGACAGAGCTGGATATGATGCTCATTGTTCCCTTTATGCTGGATTCAATCTGAGAATACACAGACCTCGTACTTATCGGACACTGAGAGGGGTTGGTGGCGGCTGATCTGATCAATCTGCTACCTTTTGTTGTGTACACTCCAGGGACATAGATGCCTTTGAGCTTCAGTTTCATGTGTAGAGCTGTGTTCAGCTCGGTGGGAGGTTAACCCTTTTGGAAGGTTAATCTTATTCCCTCTGGATTATGATTTATGGTCAAGAAATCAACAACTTCTTCAGACTCTTCTCCTTTCCCAGAGGATTTCGGCCATTTAGGAAATAGTGATTCCGGGTACACGGTCGGCACCTCCAATGTCAAGAGCCAGGAGGGTATTAGAATGATTGACATTGCTTTCTTCCGGGTGAGGTAATATCACTTGCTTTAAGTACTATGATGGGCAGGTCCGGAGTAAATCCTTCGGCACCCGGTATGAGTGGCAAACGGCAACGAGTTCCATCGCTAAATAATAATAGATAAAATAAATGGTGCATAGATCACCATGGTATGCTTGCACACACATAGGAATTCGTCTTCTGCTTTTAACCCATCTGTGCGGTGAGTGTACACGTGCCCAGAATGGTGGGCTGCCTTAATTTTGGCATCCAGGGAGCAAGTGCAGAGTTAGGTGAGTCTCCTTCAGCTTGTTTTGTAGGAAGGTTACTTCAGGTGGCAGATTTATTTCTGTATGACTCCGTTGAGGGAGTCAGTTTGGTAGGTCTATTCTAGGGTCTTCTAAGACAGTGGTTCCCAACCCTGTCCTCAAGGCACACCAACAGGCCAGGTTTTGCAGATCTCCACAAAGATGCACAGGTGGAGTAATTAGTGCAGCTGCAGAGCAATAGAGCTGGCTATTTGGAGATCCAAAAAACATGACATGTTGGTGTGCCTTGAGGACAGGGTTGGGAACCACTGTTCTAAGAGACCTCAGTCCTTGCATGGTATTCTGCTCTAGCCTGTACACTTATAGTTAGAGGGATTATCCTTTTAGGTCCCTAGGCCACCTCTTGTCTGGGATTTTTCTCCTGGGATTACCTATACCCTAGGTTGCCTTTAACCCTAGGGGGACCTTTAACTCTTGGGGTCCTGTAGCCCTAGGGGACCTGTAACCTTAGGGGACCTGTGACCCTAGGGGACCTGTGACCCTAGGGGACCTGTAGCCCTGGGGGACCTTTAACCCTGGGGGACCTTTAACCCTAGGGAACCTTTAACCCTAGGGAACCTTTATCCCTGGGGAACCTTTTAACCCTAAAGGGACCTTTTAACCCTAAAGGGACCTTTTAACCCTAAAGGGACCCTTTTTAACCCTAGGGAACCTTTTTAACCCTAGGGATCCTCTTAACCCTAGGGAACCTTTAACTCTAGGGAGCCTTTAATTCCAGCTGGCCTTTGACTCTGGCTGGCCGTTAGCCCTAGTGGGTCGTTAGCCCTAGTTGGTCGTTAACCCTAGTTGGCCGTTAACCCTAGTGGGGCCCTGGGGCTGTCTTGGGCCCTGGGGGCGGTCTTGGACCCGCTTTGAGGCTGTCTTGGGCCCTGGGGCTGTGTCTAGTTCTAGGCTGCTTATAGACACAAAAGATATCTCTAGTCTAGCGTTGTCCCTAACTCTGGGCTAGTTCTTTTACCCATACATGGAACCTTGCTATTTTTTTCTCAGATGCTGAGAATTTTTTTCTACCAGTACTGAGCAAGTTTCCTTGTTATACACGTTTTGGGCTAAACAGGCGAACTATTGTAGCCTCTTGGTCCTCAGCGAGATGTTTTTTTCTGCTGAACTCTCTTGATAGATCTGCTGTCCTAGTAGGATCAGTCTTGTGGCAGTAGTTTCCTCCTTTCCATTCTTTCCCACCCAACGAGGTAATGCTCGCTTATCTCTCAGGCGTATGCTGCCCGAAGGATGTTTTGAGAAAATCTAAGTTAGTTACCTGGTAACTTTTTTTCTAAACATCCGAAAGGGCAGCATACGCCTACTTCCCTCCCTTTTTGTCTTAGGTGGAGTTGGATTTTGTATTGATTATATGTTGGAGTTGTGGGTCTATTTCTTTTCTCTTTCAGATCTCTACAACAACTGGGGAATGGGAGAAGGAGTCAAGATTTTATTCTGTCTGGTGGTCATGTGTTCCCGATTGGTAGGAGGAGCCTGGAGGTCTCAGGCGTATGCTGCCCTTTCGGATGTTTAGAAAAAAAGTTACCAGGTAACTAACTTAGATTTTTCTGTCTTATAGGCCTATAGAATCAGTGGTTTGTCCCGGCCTTTACTTTCATTTAGGGGTTATTGTCTAATATATAAAATCCTCCCACTTCCCTTGTGGTGCATTGGAGGCATCCAGGATTGCTTCGGCATTATTCCCATTTGGCCTTGCGAGCCACAATAATCACCATATAGAGGCTTCTCAAGACATTGAGTCCAGGGTTCCTTCGGGACAAGGCCGGTTCTGTACTGATTGTGGGATTTCCCCTGTTCCTAGCGACTTCAAGGTCTGTCTCTCCTGCGCCCAGCAGACTGTTGCATGGTTGTCTGGGATGCCCCTGCTGAGGGCCGCCTCAGAAACGGCATTTGATTGATAATTCCTATGTTTGCCCCATGACTTCTGAAGCGCTGGAAGACATTGTTGGTTTTTCCCCGGAGGGGGAATTATTCTCTGAGTCTGAATCTGAGGATCAGAATAGGTCTTTTGATGAGCCAAGGACTGGGTCCAAGCCTTGGGATACAGCTGATACTGATAGGCTTCTTGCCCATTTATTTGAGGTGCTTGAAATAGCTCCCCCTGTTGCTCCCCCACAGCAGCAGGGAGAATTATTTTGTGCTGCTAAACCATACTGGGAATTCCCGGCTCAGGCTCATTTTAATCATCTCATTTTACATGAATGGGAAAAACCCAGTAGGCTTCCAGGTGTACCTAAAGCTGGGACAAGAGGTATCCCTTTCCCATGGATACCGCACAATTATGGTATTCCCCACCTGAGGTTGAGGCACCAATTCTGGGACTATTTCATACCTCTGTGCTGCACTCACCTGATACTACCACTTTAAAAGATGTGGAAGACCGGTGCATTGATCAGCTGGCTACACAAAGTTTTGCCTGTGCGGGGACCGCGTTGCGTCCGGTGTGTGCATCTGCTATTACTACTGTGGCAATTGATTGATCAGATGTGCCTTGGAAGGTGGTTCTGCAGCTTTGGGCATAGATGTATTTAACTGGCTTATGTATTATGAGGAATTTACTTCTTATGTCATTGCTGCCCTAGAGGATGCCATTAGAATGTGTGCCAGAACCTCTGCCCGGCTGGTTGCCTTACGCCGCTCTGTTTGGTTGCGCCAATGGATGGCTGATATTGCTGCTAAGAAGGCTCTTACGGGGGCCCCTTTTAAAGGTCTTCGCCTTTTTGGAGAACGTCTGGATCTGTTTGCCAAGGAAGGTAAGTTGCCTCAGCGCAAGAAGCCGCTCAGGCCCTTTCGGGGGTCCAGAGTTGCTCTGTCCCTCTTTTATTCCCTTTTTTCCCCTTTTTATTCCCCCCGCGGGAGGCCGTGGTGAGTCATGGGGCAGAGGCAGAGGACGTCGCAGACCCGGTCCTTCCTGGGGTTCTAAGCCAAAATCCTCTCCCAAACCTCCACAGGCATGAAGCGGCACCCTCACCCATCTGGGTGGGGGGACGGCTTCGGTTTTTTGCTCACATCTGGAGACATCTTGTCTCAGACCGGTGGATTCAGGAGGTAGTCTCCTCCGGTTACAAAATAGAGTTTATAGCCTGGCCGCCCCCAAGATTCATAAATTCACAGAGGGCTCAAGACCCCCTGTCAGCTCAGTGCGTGTGCTTGGCTGTCCAAAATCTACTGGAATTGGGGGTCATTTGCCCGGTCCCTCTGCGGGAATGGGGCATGGGCTATATTATTCCAATCTTTTCACTGTTCCAAAAAGGACGGATCAGTCAGGCCTATCCTGGATTTAAAGCTCCTCAAAAATTTGTCAGATTCAGGCACTTTCGCATGGAGACTCTGCGTTCTGCCATAAATTCCCATAGTTCAGGGGACTTCTTGGCCTCTATAGACATCAAGGATGCTTACCTTCATGTGCCTATTTTTGCAGGCCATCAAAAATTTCTCCGGTTCGCAGTGGAAGATCAGCATTACCAGTTTGTGGATCTGCCATTCGGTCTTACTTCGGCTCCCAGGGTGTTTACCAAGGTGTTGGCAGGAGTTACGGCTCTGTTGAGATCTCAAGGTATTCGCATTCTTCCTTATCTGGACGACATTCTTGTAGTTTCCAAAACATTGCAACAAGCAGAGTTGGATGTTCAGAAGGTGGTATCCACTCTGGAAATGTTTGGCTGGGTGATCAATCTTCCCTGTCTCCTTCCAGAGTAAAGATTTTCCGGGGCATGACTCTGGATACCTCTCAGGCCAAGGTCTCTCTCCCTCAGCTGAAGATAGAGGGTCTTCAAGCACAAACACAGCTCCTTCTGTCTTGCCCTCATCCGTCCATCAGACAGGCTATGCAGCTGGTGGGTCTGATGGTGTCCAGCTTCGAGGCTGTTCCTTACACTCAGTTTCACATGAGGCCTCTCCAGGTTCTTCTCTTGTCAGTATGGGATCGGGACCCAAGGTCCCTGGATCAGGTATTTGTTCTGTCCCCTCTGGTCCGGAGGTCTCTGTCATGGTGGCTGGACCCAAGGAATCTGCTAGTGGGCAGATCTTTTATGACTCCCTGCTGGGAGGTGGTCACCACGGATGCCAGCCTGACAGGTTGGGGGGGGGCTTTTGGAGGTCCCTGAAATTCCAGGGGCAGTGGGGTCCTCAGGAGGCCCATGCCCCAATCAACATTCTGGAACTGAGGGCAGTGAGGTTAGTGCTTTACCAGCTGACCATGCACCTTCGGGGTCTGGCGGTTCAGATCCGCTCCGACAACAAGACAGTGGTTGCTTA
Source organism: Gastrophryne carolinensis (assembly GCA_027917425.1). Lineage (NCBI taxonomy): Eukaryota > Metazoa > Chordata > Amphibia > Anura > Microhylidae > Gastrophryne > Gastrophryne carolinensis. Next base: position 221,368,957 of record CM051239.1, on the reverse strand, counting down.
CATCAACCAGGGAGGAACCAGGAGCAAGGGGGCTCTCAAGGAAGTATCCCTGATTCTGTCCTGGGCAGAGGACAATGTTTCCTGCATGATCACAAACAACTTAAAGGGTTTCCGCACTCCGGTAAGAAAAGGGTGCTCGATCCTGGGCTGTCCCAAGCCCCACAGCAGCACATAGAAATAAAGGGTGGTGGATCCGCACTTCCTCTAAAATCGCCTCTTTATTAAGTCCAGGTAAAATCAGTATACATGTCTCCCATACATTATGAGGACTGCCACAGCAATAAAAACATATGTTGACACGGGTCAAAAATCTGTGCAGAGGGGTCCTGACGCGTTTCGGGTCCTTTACTGACCCTTAATCATAGTTAAATTTGCCCCAACACATTATCTATATTTATATTGTTAATAATAATGAAAAAGAAGGGACTCACCTGTTACAGCAGCGCCGGCCGCCTGCTCCGAGTGCCGAAACCGAGGGGCGGATGTGACGTCGGGGGTGAGAGCGGACGTCACCGCCAATCACAGGCCAGAGTCTCTAACCAATCAGGGGAGGAGAAAAACCTCCCGAGCTGTCGGAGACCCGGCCAGTGACAGCGGGAGCGCCGCTCGCAACCCCGCAGCCACATGCAAAAGAAACAACACCACATTACAGCTCAGCACACACAGCAGGGAGATGGAAAACCGGAATGAAGACATACCGGCAGAACACCTGCTGGGATCAGGCAACACAATGCTGCAGAAACAGGTGGACCTCACAATAGAAAAAGGAAGAGAATGAACTGCCAGTACAAAAGTGTCATGGTTGTAAAGTTAAACGAACTGGCAAAATACATATCAATGTTAGAGATGAGCGAACCGGTTCGGACGAACCGGAATTCGCTCCGAATTTCAGGAAATATTTGATTCGGCACGAACCCGAATATTTTGTGGTTCGTGCCGATCGAATTCTTCCTGAAATTAAAAAAAAAAAAATGCCGGCATGGTGGGAGCGGGCCGGCCGGTTCCGCTGTCAGCGGGCCGGCCGGTCCGCTCCCACCATGCCGGCATTTAAAAAGAAAAAAAAAAAAAAAAAAAAAGCATTTTTGCCGGCATGGTGGGAGCGGGCCGGCTCCGCTGTCAGCGGAACCGGTCGGCCCGCTCCGCTGTCAGCGGAACCGGCCGGCCCGCTCCCACCATGCCGGCATTTAAAAAAAAAGCAAACACTTACCTGCAGGTCCGGAGCGTGGAGGCCGGCGCCGCTCTCAGCTGTCATCTGAGGGCGCGTCATCAGAGGCGCCCTCTGATGACGTGCCTTCAGATGACAGCTGAGAGCGGCGCCAGCCTCCACGCTCCGGACCTGCAGGTAAGTGTTTGCTTTTTTTTTAAATGCCGGCATGGTGGGAGCGGGCCGGCCGGTTCCGCTGACAGCGGAGCCGGCCGGCCTGCTCCCACCATGCCGGCAAAAATGTTTTTTTTTTTTTTTTTTTTTTTTTTTTTAAATGCCGGCATGGTGGGAGCGGGCCGGCCGGCTATACCGGCCCGCCGGCCGGCTCCGCTGTCAGCGGTCCGGCTTTGCCAGCCCGCTGACAGCGGAACCGGCCGGCCCGCTCCCACCATGCCGGCATTTTTGATGGGGAACTTCGTAAAAGTTCGATTCGGCTGAACCCGAATTTCTTTGTGAAATTCGTCGAATCGGCCGAATCGAACTTTTCAAAAGTTCGCTCATCTCTAATCAATGTCAACATTAATCATTAGAACTTGGCATCGGTTAAACCTTAGGCATAGTCATAAAACACATGTACCATTAAATCTGCAGGACATTATAGATACCAAACATGGTGTATAGCATGTAAAAAAGTTTGTTATACTAGGTGAAATCTAAACAGATGAATGCAATACAGACGTTGTCAGGTATTTAAACAAACCCAACCCAACCAAGATCCATAATCCTTTAAAGTTGCATATCGCTAAAGGAGGAACAACCTATTACCCTTCTCTGTAAAACCAACCTATATTAAAAAAGGTAAGGTATATATATGAATGGAGATGGTACTAACCATCCATACTATAAAGATATATAAAAGAATATTTATAGAAATAAATCAAAACACATCAAAAATAATAAATCAAAAATAAATCAGAAATGAATCAAAAGTAGATCAAAAAGAGGGACGACAATCCCCAGTTATCTATTAGTAATTAAAGAGATGTCCCATTTATGATTCATACCCTGGGGAACTCTAGTTGCTAGAGTAAAAATCCAAAAGGCCTCTCTTGCTATTAACTTTTTATGTAAATCCCCTCCCCTAGGGCCCAACGAAACCTTTTCTATCATGCTAATCTTAAATCTGGGTTTCAGCTCAGAGTGACATGTATTATGATGATGGGCCACATTGGATCTTTTAGGACAATCCACTTTCTGTATGCCAGACAGATGTTCTGTGAGGCGAATTTTTACCTTGCGGGTAGTACAGCCGACATATTGTTTCCCACAAATCTCACACGTGATCAAGTAGATCACGGAAGAGGAGTTACAGTTAGTCAAGGTTTTGATATTATATTGCATCCCTGTCACCGTTGACATAAAGTATTTGCCCTTGTCTACTTTGCTGCACATACCGCATCTCCTACCACCACACGGGAAACAGCCCACAGTGGATAGCCAGGTTGATACCTGTGGGGAATTTGACAAGAACAAACTGGGAGACAATAGATTACCCAGACTGGGGGATAGACGGCTAACTATCTTCACCCCCTGCTTCAAAACGTCATGTAGGAGTGGGTCGGCCTGCAATATAGGTAGATTCTTTTTAATAATGTTGGTCACCTTCTTATATTCCATAGTGTATGGTGTGCTAAACACTACCATTTGTTGTATGTTTGATCTCTTCTTTGGGGATTTGTGCATAAGCATAGAGGTCCGATCTTTGGATCGGGCAATTTTCTCTGCTCGATTAAGCATCCATGGGGGATAACCCCTGGACGGCAGTCTAGTTTGAATAGTAGAGACCTCTTGGTTAAACATTTCCATTCTGGTACAATTTCTCCTGCTTCTGATCATCTCACCCACAGGTATTGATTTAACTGTATGGGGTGGGTGGCAACTGGTAGCTAAAAGAATATTGTTGCCAGCGGTCGGTTTCCGATAAGTGGACGTGTGCAAGGCCTTAGTTTCCTTATCAATCGATATATTCAAGTCTAAAAACTCTATGGTATCGGGGCTTGAATGCATAGTAAAATGTAAATTTAGGTTGTTATTGTTGCAATATTCAACAAATTGCTGTAATTCATCCAAATTGCCTGTCCAAATTAGTATCAAATCAACAATATATCGATAAAAAAAGGAAATTAGTGATCTCCACGGGTTCTCACTACTGTAGATTCTATGGTACTCCCACCACCCCATATACAGGTTGGCCAATGAGGGTGAAAAGGGGGCACCCATGGAAGCACCACATAATTGTATGAAAAAAATGGAATCGAACATGAAATAATTATGTGTGAGGAGAAACTCAGTCACCATAATAATGAACTGACTAAGATCCTCATTGTAATCTGTATAGTGGGATAAATGAAATTGCAAGGCCTGTATCGCCAACTCGTGTGGTATACAGGAGTACAACGATGTTACATCCATGGTACACATGATAGATTCATTCTTCAAGTTGTGGGCTGAAAGAATAGTAATGAGATGGCCTGAATCGCGTAGAAAGCTCGGTAGTCTAAGGACCAGAGGTTGCAACATTGTATCTAACCACTGGCCCATTGGTTCATTCAGACCACCAATACCAGCTACAATCGGCCTACCCTTGGGTGGGTTGTCACCTTTATGGATTTTCGGCAGGTGATGGAACAGGGGGATGACCGGGTCTCTGACTTTAAGATGTTCCGCCACTTTCACAGTCAGGACCCCCAAAGCCACTCCCTCGTCCACCAGCTTGTATAATTTCGTCTGGAAGATCCCAGTAGGGTCTCCCTTAAGCTCTTTGTAGGTACTAGTGTCACTCAACTGTCGCATTGCTTCTCCCTTGTAACTGGCCTTGTCTAGAACCACTACTTTACCCCCCTTATCCGCTTGCTTTATTACAAGTTCAGTATTCTTTCTAAGTGATTGGAGGGCTCTGTATTCATCTCTTGGTTTTTTTATTTGTTTGAAGCTACTATGGGATTGTAAATCACGTAGATCCTTTTCCACAGCCTCCTGGAATAGCCCCAAAACATCTCCACGTGATTGTAGGGGATAAAAATCGGGGTTGGGAATATAAGCCTCCCTTGGGGGATGTATATGGGAAAAAGCAGATTTCTGACCCCACTCGGATTGGAGTTGTTCTATATCCGTAATCATACAGGACTCCTTAAAGTCGCCCCCCTTTCAAGTATCCAAACCCTCATCTAAACTTATGTGGGGTATTGGTGATTGCAAAATGCAATCCTGAGATTGGTTAGAGAAGTGCCTCCTTAGAGTGAGGGATCTTACCAATTTATTTACATCTAAAATAGTATTAAATAAGTCAAAATGACTATCAGGCACAAACGTCAAACCTTTTGACAACACAGCAATCTCAGCAGGAGAAAGTGGATAAGTAGACAAATTTAAGACATTAGTATCAGTTAAGTCCTGACTCTGCATGGATTGTATTTCACTGGGCCGCCGATTTCTGCGGCCTGCCCTCCTAATGCGCGGCGTCCTCTGGACCTCGTTGTCATGGAGGTATGTGGATCCTGAGTGCCTTCCCCTAAAAAACGTTGATCATCGTCCCGATTATTGCGGGGTGGTAGACGCCCCTTTCTGGATCTCCTATTATAGTGATCCATGGGGCTTGAGTGGTCCACGCCAGGGGTTGAGTCATCTGTATCAGAATCAGTGGTCAAAAAAGTGACCGTCTTGGGTCTAGCAGGCTTCTTCAAAATAGATCTGGAGGACCTTTTAGAATAGAAAAAGCCCCCCCAATCGTAAATCTTCCCAGCAGCATAATCATCTAAATCTCGCTGGTACTTCCGTTTTTTGGAAGATATTACGGTATTCTCCAATTTGTCATGGTTGTTGATCATTTGCGATAGAGATCATTAAACTCAGGTGATAGTTTGAATGCTTCTAAATTGGCAGTAGATTTCTCCAGTGAGGCTTGGAGCTCGTCCAACCTCTGTCCCTGATATTCAACCAATATACTCATTAATGACAACGATGCGTCCGTAAGGACTCTGTTCCAACGTTCTTTGAATGAGTCAGGGAGTTCAAACGTAGGGAATTTATTGATGCGTAACCCTCTTGGAATCATTTTATCATCAATGTACTTTGAAATGGTGAACATATCCCACCAGGTCCTGGTTTCCTTACTCAAGAGGTCTGCATGCAATTTAAAGAGAGATTGTATGTCCACTTGGGTTTCTGGGGTCTCTGTGGTCCTAATAGAAAAAGTGTCCAACTGAGCCAATCTCTTCCTTTTATCTGAAAGCATGAGGTCCAAATCCACAATATTACCCGTGTCAGATCTCGCTGTGGCTGGAGATGGAGTGGCCATTGTAAATAGGTCACTGGGAGACTGAATTCATCCGGGTGCACGATACCGGGACAATACAAGATCACAAACAACTTAAAGGGTTCCCGCACTCCGGTAAGAAAAGGGTGCTCGATCCTGGGCTGTCCCAAGCCCCACAGCAGCACATAGAAATAAAGGGTGGTGGATCCGCACTTCCTCTAAAATCGCCTCTTTATTAAGTCCAGGTAAAATCAGTATACATGTCTCCCATACATTATGAGGACTGCCACAGCAATAAAAACATATGTTGACACGGGTCAAAAATCTGTGCAGAGGGGTCCTGACGCGTTTCGGGTCCTTTACTGACCCTTAATCATAGTTAAATTTGCCCCAACACATTATCTATATTTATATTGTTAATAATAATGAAAAAGAAGGGACTCACCTGTTACAGCAGCGCCGGCCGCCTGCTCCGAGTGCCGAAACCGAGGGGCGGATGTGACGTCGGGGGTGAGAGCGGACGTCACCGCCAATCACAGGCCAGAGTCTCTAACCAATCAGGGGAGGAGAAAAACCTCCCGAGCTGTCAGAGACCCGGCCAGTGACAGCGGGAGCGCCGCTCGCAACCCCGCAGCCACATGCAAAAGAAACAACACCACATTACAGCTCAGCACACACAGCAGGGAGATGGAAAACCGGAATGAAGACATACCGGCAGAACACCCGCTGGGATCAGGCAACACAATGCTGCAGAAACAGGTGGACCTCACAATAGAAAAAGGAAGAGAATGAACTGCCAGTACAAAAGTGTCATGGTTGTAAAGTTAAACGAACTGCCAAAATACATATCAATGTCAACATTAATCATTAGAACTTGGCATCGGTTAAACCTTATGCATAGTCATAAAACACATGTACCATTAAATCTGCGGGACATTATAGATACCAAACATGGTGTATAGCATGTAAAAAAGTTTGTTATACTAGGTAAAATCTAAACAGATGAATGCAATACAGACGTTGTCAGGTATTTAAACAAACCCAACCCAACCAAGATCCATAATCCTTTAAAGTTGCATATCGCTAAAGGAGGAACAACCTATCACCCTTCTCTGTAAAACCAACCTATATTAAAAAAGGTAAGGTATATATATGAATGGAGATGGTACTAACCATCCATACTATAAAGATATATAAAAGAATATTTATAGAAATAAATCAAAACACATCAAAAATAATCAAAAATAAATCAGAAATGAATCAGAAATGAATCAAAAGTAGATCAAAAATAGATCAAAAAGAGGGACGACAATCCCCAGTTATCTATTAGTAATTAAAGAGATGTCCCATTTATGATTCATACCCTGGGGAACTCTAGTTGCTAGAGTAAAAATCCAAAAGGCCTCTCTTGCTATTAACTTTTTATGTAAATCCCCTCCCCTAGGGCCCAACGAAACCTTTTCTATCACGCTAATCTTAAATCTGGGTTTCAGCTCAGAGTGACATGTATTATGATGATGGGCCACATTGGATCTTTTAGGACAATCCACTTTCTGTATGCCAGACAGATGTTCTGTGAGGCGAATTATTACCTTGCGGGTAGTACAGCCGACATATTGTTTCCCACAAATCTCACACGTGATCAAGTAGATCACGGAAGAGGAGTTACAGTTAGTCAAGGTTTTGATATTATATTGCAGCCCTGTCACCGCTGACATAAAGTATTTGCCCTTGTCTACTTTGCTGCACATACCGCATCTCCTACCACCACACGGGAAACAGCCCACAGTGGGTGTGGCCCATCATCATAATACATTTCACTCTGAGCTGAAACCCAGATTTAAGATTAGCGTGATAGAAAAGGTTTCGTTGGGCCCTAGGGGAGGGGATTTACATAAAAAGTTAATAGCAAGAGAGGCCTTTTGGATTTTTACTCTAGCAACTAGAGTTCCCCAGGGTATGAATCATAAATGGGACATCTCTTTAATTACTAATAGATAACTGGGGATTGTCATCCCTATTTTTGATCTATTTTTGATCTACTTTTGATTCATTTCTGATTTATTTTTGATTTATTATTTTTGATGTGTTTTGATTTATTTCTATAAATATTCTTTTATATATCTTTATAGTATGGATGGTTAGTACCATCTCCATTCATATTTATACCTTACCTTTTTTAATATAGGTTGGTTTTACAGAGAAGGGTGATAGGTTGTTCCTCCTTTAGCGATATGCAACTTTAAAGGATTATGGATCTTGGTTGGGTTGGGTTTGTTTAAATACCTGACAACTAGAGATGAGCGAACTTTTGAAAAATTCGATTCGACTGATTCGCCGAATTTTCCGACAAAAATCGTTTCGACCCGAATAAATTCGCGACGAATCGCTATTAAAAACGGCTATTTCTGAGCCTCCTACAGCCTCAATAGGGTTGTAAACCATTCAGCCTTGCTGTAACACGCACAGGATGCGTGCTGGGTTAGTTAAATAATACTTTTAAGAAATATCACATGCAGATCAGAGGCATCGCTAATAGAATCGCAGAGCGGCACAATTGCAGAGAGTTGAAGTGGCATCACTATGAGGGGCAGAAGGAGCCCAAATATACACTGGAGTTGGCCTCAGGAGCCCAAAAATTGGATGAATCACACCCTGGAGTTGGCAGAAGTTGGCAGCAGCAGCAGCAGGAGCCCAAATATACACTGGAGTTGGCTTCAGGAGCCCAAAAATTGGATGAATCACACCCTGGAGTTGGCAGGAGTTGACAGCAGCAGCAGCAGGAGCCCAAATATACACTGGAGTTGGCCTCAGGAGCCCAAAAATTGGATGAATCACACCCTGGAGTTGGCAGGAGTTGGCAGCAGCAGCAGCAGGAGCCCAAATATACACTGGAGTTGGCTTCAGGAGCCCAAAAATTGGATGAATCACACCCTGGAGTTGGCAGAAGTTGGCAGCAGCAGCAGCAGGAGCCCAAATATACACTGGAGTTGGCTTCAGGAGCCCAAAAATTGGATGAATCACACCCTGGAGTTGGCAGAAGTTGGCAGCAGCAGCAGCAGGAGCCCAAATATACACTGGAGTTGGCTTCAGGAGCCCAAAAATTGGATGAATCACACCCTGGAGTTGGCAGAAGTTGGCAGCAGCAGCAGCAGGAGCCCAAATATACACTGGAGTTGGCTTCAGGAGCCCAAAAATTGGATGAATCACACCCTGGAGTTGGCAGAAGTTGGCAGCAGCAGCAGCAGGAGCCCAAATATACACTGGAGTTGGCTTCAGGAGCCCAAAAATTGGATGAATCACACCCTGGAGTTGGCAGGAGTTGACAGCAGCAGCAGCAGGAGCCCAAATATACACTGGAGTTGGCTTCAGGAGCCCAAAAATTGGATGAATCACACCCTGGAGTTGGCAGGAGTTGACAGCAGCAGCAGCAGGAGCCCAAATATACACTGGAGTTGGCTTCAGGAGCCCAAAAATTGGATGAATCACACCCTGGAGTTGGCAGAAGTTGGCAGCAGCAGCAGCAGGAGCCCAAATATACACTGGAGTTGGCTTCAGGAGCCCAAAAATTGGATGAATCACACCCTGGAGTTGGCAGGAGTTGACAGCAGCAGCAGCAGGAGCCCAAATATACACTGGAGTTGGCTTCAGGAGCCCAAAAATTGGATGAATCACACCCTGGAGTTGGCAGGAGTTGACAGCAGCAGCAGCAGGAGCCCAAATATACACTGGAGTTGGCTTCAGGAGCCCAAAAATTGGATGAATCACACCCTGGAGTTGGCAGAAGTTGGCAGCAGCAGCAGCAGGAGCCCAAATATACACTGGAGTTGGCTTCAGGAGCCCAAAAATTGGATGAATCACACCCTGGAGTTGGCAGAAGTTGGCAGCAGCAGCAGCAGGAGCCCAAATATACACTGGAGTTGGCTTCAGGAGCCCAAAAATTGGATGAATCACACCCTGGAGTTGGCAGGAGTTGACAGCAGCAGCAGCAGGAGCCCAAATATACACTGGAGTTGGCTTCAGGAGCCCAAAAATTGGATGAATCACACCCTGGAGTTGGCAGAAGTTGGCAGCAGCAGCAGCAGGAGCCCAAATATACACTGGAGTTGGCTTCAGGAGCCCAAAAATTGGATGAATCACACCCTGGAGTTGGCAGGAGTTGACAGCAGCAGCAGCAGGAGCCCAAATATACACTGGAGTTGGCTTCAGGAGCCCAAAAATTGGATGAATCACACCCTGGAGTTGGCAGGAGTTGACAGCAGCAGCAGCAGGAGCCCAAATATACACTGGAGTTGGCTTCAGGAGCCCAAAAATTGGATGAATCACACCCTGGAGTTGGCAGAAGTTGGCAGCAGCAGCAGCAGGAGCCCAAATATACACTGGAGTTGGCTTCAGGAGCCCAAAAATTGGATGAATCACACCCTGGAGTTGGCAGAAGTTGGCAGCAGCAGCAGCAGGAGCCCAAATATACACTGGAGTTGGCTTCAGGAGCCCAAAAATTGGATGAATCACACCCTGGAGTTGGCAGAAGTTGGCAGCAGCAGCAGCAGGAGCCCAAATATACACTGGAGTTGGCTTCAGGAGCCCAAAAATTGGATGAATCACACCCTGGAGTTGGCAGAAGTTGGCAGCAGCAGCAGCAGGAGCCCAAATATACACTGGAGTTGGCTTCAGGAGCCCAAAAATTGGATGAATCACACCCTGGAGTTGGCAGGAGTTGACAGCAGCAGCAGCAGGAGCCCAAATATACACTGGAGTTGGCTTCAGGAGCCCAAAAATTGGATGAATCACACCCTGGAGTTGGCAGAAGTTGGCAGCAGCAGCAGCAGGAGCCCAAATATACACTGGAGTTGGCTTCAGGAGCCCAAAAATTGGATGAATCACACCCTGGAGTTGGCAGAAGTTGGCAGCAGCAGCAGCAGGAGCCCAAATATACACTGGAGTTGGCTTCAGGAGCCCAAAAATTGGATGAATCACACCCTGGAGTTGGCAGAAGTTGGCAGCAGCAGCAGCAGGAGCCCAAATATACACTGGAGTTGGCTTCAGGAGCCCAAAAATTGGATGAATCACACCCTGGAGTTGGCAGAAGTTGGCAGCAGCAGGAGCCCAAATATACACTGGAGTTGGCTTCAGGAGCCCAAAAATTGGATGAATCACACCCTGGAGTTGGCAGAAGTTGGCAGCAGCAGCAGCAGGAGCCCAAATATACACTGGAGTTGGCTTCAGGAGCCCAAAAATTGGATGAATCACACCCTGGAGTTGGCAGGAGTTGACAGCAGCAGCAGCAGGAGCCCAAATATACACTGGAGTTGGCTTCAGGAGCCCAAAAATTGGATGAATCACACCCTGGAGTTGGCAGGAGTTGACAGTAGCAGCAGCAGGAGCCCAAATATACACTGGAGTTGGCTTCAGGAGCCCAAAAATTGGATGAATCACACCCTGGAGTTGGCAGAAGTTGGCAGCAGCAGCAGCAGGAGCCCAAATATACACTGGAGTTGGCTTCAGGAGCCCAAAAATTGGATGAATCACACCCTGGAGTTGGCAGGAGTTGACAGCAGCAGCAGCAGGAGCCCAAATATACACTGGAGTTGGCTTCAGGAGCCCAAAAATTGGATGAATCACACCCTGGAGTTGGCAGGAGTTGACAGCAGCAGCAGCAGGAGCCCAAATATACACTGGAGTTGGCTTCAGGAGCCCAAAAATTGGATGAATCACACCCTGGAGTTGGCAGAAGTTGGCAGCAGCAGCAGCAGGAGCCCAAATATACACTGGAGTTGGCTTCAGGAGCCCAAAAATTGGATGAATCACACCCTGGAGTTGGCAGAAGTTGGCAGCAGCAGCAGCAGGAGCCCAAATATACACTGGAGTTGGCTTCAGGAGCCCAAAAATTGGATGAATCACACCCTGGAGTTGGCAGGAGTTGACAGCAGCAGCAGCAGGAGCCCAAATATACACTGGAGTTGGCTTCAGGAGCCCAAAAATTGGATGAATCACACCCTGGAGTTGGCAGAAGTTGACAGTAGCAGCAGCAGGAGCCCAAATATACACTGGAGTTGGCTTCAGGAGCCCAAAAATTGGATGAATCACACCCTGGAGTTGGCAGGAGTTGACAGTAGCAGCAGCAGGAGCCCAAAAAATGGCCTAAAGACATAAATATGTTTTGCACCATTTGGAAAGTGTAAAACGTGGCACCATGCTGAATCTAGTCGCATGCATCAGGCATTGGTGGGTGGAAATCCTGGCTGATCCATCCCTGATTCATTTTGACAAAGGTGAGTCTCTCCACATTTTTAGTTGACAGACGAGTTCTCCTCGCCGTAACTATGGCCCCCGCCGCACTAAACACCCGCTCAGATGGCACGCTACTTGCCGGGCAGGACAGCTTTTCCAGGGCAAACTCTGCTAGTTGCGGCCACAAATCAAGTTTGGCTGCCCAGAAGTCCAGCGGATCCTCAAGGTGTGTTGGCATGGTCATGTCAAAGTATGACATGACCTGCTGGTTCAGGTCCTGCTCCAGGTCTTCCTGCTGCTCATGAGTAGCCTCACTATGCGGGTGTAGAAAGCTACTCATTAGCGACTGAAGACTGAGGCTGCTGCTGCTGATGGAGCTTCTGCTGCTGCTGCTGCCAACCCCCCCAGCGGCCATGGCAGTGGAAGGTGAGCGCAGAGGTCCCCTCGAGTCAGACCTGTGAGAGTATGGACCATGGCGCAGATAGGCATCGGCCAACTGCCTACGTAGAATGTCTTTGTAGTAGTTGAGTTTGTCCTCCCTCTCGGTGGGTTTAAAAAATGCCCCCATTTTGTGCCGGAAGCGAGGGTCCAATAAGGTGGACAGCCAGAAGTCATCCCGCCGACAGATGGAAACAATTCTGGGGTCACTACGCAAGCACGTGAGCATGCTTCGTGCCATTTGCGCAAGTGACTCGGATGGACTACCTGTCTCCATCTCCACTGCATACTGCCACGGTGTGCCCGGGTCCTCTGTCTCTCCTTCCTCAAAAACCTCTAGCTCCTCTGGCTGCTCCTGCTCCTCCTCTCCTGTCCGCTGACTAGATAAACCAGCCATTTCGCCAAGCCTAAACTGTGTTTCGCTGGGCAACTCCTCCTCCTCCTCTTCCTCCTCCTCCTCCTCCTCCAGTTCAGCTCCAAGGGGGTTCATGTGGCCGTAAGATGTAAACGCCATGTCTCCAGTGCCCTGACCAGCCATGGTTTCCAACATGTGCTGTAGTACATGAAGCAGTGGAATCACGTCGTTCATCCCGTAATCCTGCCGACTGACAAATAAAGTGGCTTCCTCAAAGGGCCTGAGCAAACGGCAGGTGTCACGTATGAGCTGCCACTGGTTGACATTGAAGTTACACAGGGGAGTCCCCCTATCTGCTTGGATCATCAGGAAATCCGTGATGGCTTTTCTCTGTTCATATAATCGGTCCAACATGTGAAGGGTGGAATTCCAACGGGTGGAAACATCGCAAATCAGACTATGTTGGGGGATACCATTCTGACGCTGTAGCTCAAGAAGGGTGTGTTTGGCGGTGTAGGAGTGGCTGAAGTGCATGCAAAGTTTCCGTGAAGTTGTTAGGATGTCCTGCAGATGGGGGGAACACTTCAGAAACCGCTTGACAACCAGATTGAAGACGTGAGCCATGCAGGGGGCATGGGTCAGGCTTCCTTGGCGCAGCGCAGACAAAATGTTCTTCCCATTGTCGGTAACCATGATTCCCATTTTAAGTTTTCTCGGAGTAAGCCATGTTTGGATTTCCTGATGAATACATTTAAGCAGTTCCTCCCCTGTGTGACTCCGTTCGCCAAGACAAACCATGTGAAGCACTGCGTGACACCTCCGTGCCCTGCACACATGGTAGACTGGAGGGGCACTGAGACTTGAGCCTACAGTGGAGGGTGAGGAGATGGCGGAGGATGAGGAGGCCGAGTCGCACGGTGTCACAGGCCCAATGGGCAGAGAGCGCGGAGGCCGAAGCGGCGTGACCTGTCCAAGTTGCTGCTGCAAAGGGACCACATTCACCCAGTGGGCCGTAAACGACATGTACTGCCCCTGACCGTAGTTACAGCTCCAGATGTCGGCGCTGCCATGTATTTTGCTACACACCGACAGGCTCAAGGACTGGCCCACCTTCTGTTCAACAAAAGTGTGCAGCGCTGGTACTGCCTTCTTGGCAAAGAAATGACGGCTTGGGACTCTCCACCTCGGCTCGGCACAAGCCATCAGTTCTCTGAAAGGTGCAGATTCCACCACCTGAAAAGGGAGCGACTGCAGCACCAGCAACTTGGACAGGAGCACATTCAGCTTCTGCGCCGTAGGATGAGTGGGCGCATACTGCTGTCTCTTGGACATGGCTTCGCTGATGGATTGCTGGCGGGATGCATGACTTGGAGGAGGAGGAGCAGGAGCGACAGAGGATGGGTATGACGCACAGCTGCCTTCGGCTGAGGTGCTGGAGCCTTGGCTGGCAGAAATTGGGAGCTCACTTGGTGAGGAAGCAGACTGGACCACCCCTTGGGAGCCTCGGTTCTCCCAGGTCGTTTTATGGTGACGCATCATATGTTGACGCAGGGCCGTGGTGCCAACATTTGGACCCTGGCCACGCTTCACCTTTTGCCTACATATCTTGCATGTGGCCATGTTACCCTCCTGCGGATGCCTCAGGAAAAACTGCCACACTGCCGAGTAGCTACTTTTCCCACCCCCTGGCCTCACTGATTCACTGCTGCTGTTGCCAACTCCAGGAACCCCTGCTCCACTACCTCCCGATAAGGTAGACTGCCGCACAGCAGGTGCTCTACCCCGGCCCCGGCCCCGGCCGGCTCCAGCCTTTGGAATTGTGCCCCCATGCTGACTGCTACCACCTTGCTGCCTCAGCTGCTGACTCCGGGGCAACCTGCACCCCTCTTCTCCTGATGATGACGATGAAGCCCCTTCATCACCCGGCTCCCAAGTGCGATCGGCTTCATCGTCATCATCATCATCATCACCGGGTTGTGGCTGTACGTCACTGATGTTCGTGGATTCGTCAACAGTGTCTGGCGCAGGAGCTGGAACGCTCGCAGCACCCACGACACTGTCCACATCACTATTTGTCTGCCTAGCTAAAGAAGCCACCTCCATTTCTTGGCTGGGCAGTAGCTGCTGACTGTCCTCTATCTGATGGTCCTCCTCACTAAAGAGTGGAGCTGAACCCAAAGCATAGGATACGTCGCTGGGGGAGGGAACGGCGTAGGCCAGAGGCAATGGGAGGACAGGGACTGCTCTCGGGGCATGCCAACTCAGGGTTGTGTCAGAGGAACCTACCGACCCTAGACTGGGGGTCTCAGACGTAAGTTGTGATGATGTTGTTGATGAGCGCGTCAACCAATCTACCACGGCAGATGCGTTACTGGTGGAGACCCGACCGCTAGCAGATACTGGCAGATTAGGTCTCTCAGCGTGACTCCTGCTGCTACTGGCCCCCAGTCTGATGCGAGCTCTGCCTGCGGAATCTTGGCCTCTGCCACTCCTCTTTTCACTTCCAGGCACTTGTCTGCCCGACATAGTCTAACTGGCGTGGTAGTAGGTGATATTTAAAAAAACCCCGGGCAGCGGTGGGTCTATATGAAACAGAATATAATGCACACCAAAAGTGAGCAGTAACACTCAGCCTCCAACAGGCCTGCTTAGTGTAAATAAGAGAGCTGCTTAGTGTAAATAAAGAGGGGTATGCTATGTTACAGAATGGGATGCCTCAACAGAAGTGCACCTGGCAGGCAGCAGTAAGCCTATGCCCAGCAAAAGTGTCTTATAATATAAATATAATAAGAGCAAATGCTTATATGGTCTTAAACAGAGGCTGCTTTAGTCACAGAATGGGATGCCCCGGGCAGGAATCGAGCTGGCAGGGTCCAGTAGTGCTTTGGCCAGCAAAAGTGTCTTTATCAGGCTAATTTCAAATATGATAAGAGCAAATGCTTATATGGTCTTAAACAGAGGCTGCTTTAGTCACAGAATGGGATGCCCCGGGCAGGAATCGAGCTGGCAGGGTACAGTAGTGCTTTGGCCAGCAAAAGTGTCTTTATCAGGCCTAATTTCAAATATGATAAGAGCAAATGCTTATATGGTCTTAAACAGAGGCTGCTTTAGTCACAGAATGGGATGCCCCGGGCAGGAATCGAGCTGGCAGGGTACAGTAGTGCTTTGGCCAGCAAAAGTGTCTTTATCAGGCCTAATTTCAAATATGATAAGAGCAAATGCTTATATGGTCTTAAACAGAGGCTGCTGTAGTCACAGAATGGGATGCCCCGGGCAGGAATCGAGCTGGCAGGGTACAGTAGTGCTTTGGCCAGCAAAAGTGTCTTTATCAGGCCTAATTTCAAATATGATAAGAGCAAATGCTTATATGGTCTTAAACAGAGGCTGCTTTAGTCACAGAATGGGATGCCCCGGGCAGGAATCGAGCTGGCAGGGTACAGTAGTGCTTTGGCCAGCAAAAGTGTCTTTATCAGGCTAATTTCAAATATGATAAGAGCAAATGCTTATATGGTCTTAAACAGAGGCTGCTTTAGTCACAGAATGGGATGCCCCGGGCAGGAATCGAGCTGGCAGGGTACAGTAGTGCTTTGGCCAGCAAAAGTGTCTTTATCAGGCTAATTTCAAATATGATAAGAGCAAATGCTTATATGGTCTTAAACAGAGGCTGCTGTAGTCACAGAATGGGATGCCCCGGGCAGGAATCGAGCTGGCAGGGTACAGTAGTGCTTTGGCCAGCAAAAGTGTCTTTATCAGGCCTAATTTCAAATATGATAAGAGCAAATGCTTATATGGTCTTAAACAGAGGCTGCTTTAGTCACAGAATGGGATGCCCCGGGCAGGAATCGAGCTGGCAGGGTACAGTAGTGCTTTGGCCAGCAAAAGTGTCTTTATCAGGCTAATTTCAAATATGATAAGAGCAAATGCTTATATGGTCTTAAACAGAGGCTGCTTTAGTCACAGAATGGGATGCCCCGGGCAGGAATCGAGCTGGCAGGGTACAGTAGTGCTTTGGCCAGCAAAAGTGTCTTTATCAGGCCTAATTTCAAATATGATAAGAGCAAATGCTTATATGGGCTTAAACAGAGGCTGCTTTAGTCACAGAATGGGATGCCCCGGGCAGGAATCGAGCTGGCAGGGTACAGTAGTGCTTTGGCCAGCAAAAGTGTCTTTATCAGGCCTAATTTCAAATATGATAAGAGCAAATGCTTATATGGTCTTAAACAGAGGCTGCTGTAGTCACAGAATGGGATGCCCCGGGCAGGAATCGAGCTGGCAGGGTACAGTAGTGCTTTGGCCAGCAAAAGTGTCTTTATCAGGCCTAATTTCAAATATGATAAGAGCAAATGCTTATATGGTCTTAAACAGAGGCTGCTTTAGTCACAGAATGGGATGCCCCGGGCAGGAATCGAGCTGGCAGGGTACAGTAGTGCTTTGGCCAGCAAAAGTGTCTTTATCAGGCTAATTTCAAATATGATAAGAGCAAATGCTTATATGGTCTTAAACAGAGGCTGCTTTAGTCACAGAATGGGATGCCCCGGGCAGGAATCGAGCTGGCAGGGTACAGTAGTGCTTTGGCCAGCAAAAGTGTCTTTATCAGGCTAATTTCAAATATGATAAGAGCAAATGCTTATATGGTCTTAAACAGAGGCTGCTGTAGTCACAGAATGGGATGCCCCGGGCAGGAATCGAGCTGGCAGGGTACAGTAGTGCTTTGGCCAGCAAAAGTGTCTTTATCAGGCCTAATTTCAAATATGATAAGAGCAAATGCTTATATGGTCTTAAACAGAGGCTGCTTTAGTCACAGAATGGGATGCCCCGGGCAGGAATCGAGCTGGCAGGGTACAGTAGTGCTTTGGCCAGCAAAAGTGTCTTTATCAGGCCTAATTTCAAATATGATAAGAGCAAATGCTTATATGGTCTTAAACAGAGGCTGCTTTAGTCACAGAATGGGATGCCTCACAGCAGACTTAAGATCAGTTCAGTATATATGCACAGTTAGTTACTATAAGCAGCCTGAAAACGCTAACAAAGGCTGGATGAAAAAAAAAAAATCTCCCTGTCAGCCAGCTCCGTTTTTCCTACCTTTCCCTGGCTTTCTGTCTGTCTCCTGTCTGTCTCCTGCCTGTCTCCTGCCTGTCTCCAGCCTGTCCCTGTCTGTCCCTGTCTCCAGCCTGTCTAACTGCCTCAGCTACACAGCGTTCTGTCTGTCTGTCACGAATGCAATAGAGAAATGAGGAAAAGCAAGATGGCCGCCGTTAAATACCGCTGTGTGACGTCACCGGGCTTGCTGGCTGCTGATAGGCTGCATGTGACTGCCCCAGCTTGCACTGGCGCGGGATACATGTCCAGACATGTCCCGCCCGCCATCTTAGAATGCCTGTAATGTAAATGAATGGATGTTAAAGGAAAACTTCGAGTGATCGAATCGCGGGGAAATTCGGATTCGATCCGAATCGAATTTTTCCTGAAATTCGGATCGAATCCGGGTTCGTCCGGATCGATTCGCTCATCCCTACTGACAACGTCTGTATTGCATTCATCTGTTTAGATTTTACCTAGTATAACAAACTTTTTTACATGCTATACACCATGTTTGGTATCTATAATGTCCCGCAGATTTAATGGTACATGTGTTTTATGACTATGCCTAAGGTTTAACCGATGCCAAGTTCTAATGATTAATGTTGACATTGATCTGTATTTTGGCAGTTCGTTTAACTTTACAACCATGACACTTTTGTACTGGCAGTTTATTCTCTTCCTTTTTCTATTGTGAGGTCCACCTGTTTCTACAGCATTGTGTTGCCTGATCCCAGCGGGTGTTCTGCCGATATGTCTTCATTCCGGTTTTCCATCTCCCTGCTGTGTGTGCTGAGCTGTAATGTGGTGTTGTTTCTTTTGCATGTGGCTGCGGGGTTGCGAGCGGCGCTCCCGCTGTCACTGGCCGGGTCTCTGACAGCTCGGGAGGTTTTTCTCCTCCCCTGATTGGTTAGAGACTCTGGCCTGTGATTGGCGGTGACGTCCGCTCTCACCCCCGACGTCACATCCGCCCCTCGGTTTCGGCACTCGGAGCAGGCGGCCGGCGCTGCTGTAACAGGTGAGTCCCTTCTTTTTCATTATTATTAACAATATAAATATAGATAATGTGTTGGGGCAAATTTAACTATGATTAAGGGTCAGTAAAGGACCCAAAACGCGTCAGGACCCCTCTGCACAGATTTTTGACCCGTGTCAACATATGTTTTTATTGCTGTGGCAGTCCTCATAATGTATGGGAGACATGTATACTGATTTTACCTGGACTTAATAAAGAGGCGATTTTAGAGGAAGTGCGGATCTACCACCCTTTATTTCAATGTTTCCTGCATATCAGCGGTGTACATTCCGGGGGTGGAGAATCTGGAAGCAGACTCTCTGAGCAGGGGGGCCTCTCGCATGGGCGAGTGGTCCCTCAGCAACAGGGTGTTTCACTCTCTGTGTCTCGTTGGGGCCAGCCGGATGTGGATCTCTTTGCGTCACGCCACAATCACAAGCTTCCAGCCTTTGTATCCTTGTCACAGGATCCACTGGCCCTGGCAGTGGATGCTCTGGCAATGTCCTGGGAGAGCTTTCAGCTCCTATGTTTTTCCTCCGTTTCCTCTGCTGGGCAAGGTGTTGTGCAAAATTGCCCAGGAGGGAGTGCCAGCCATCTGGTGGCCCCGTGTTGGCCAAGAAGAATTTGGTTCGCAGAAATCGTACAGTTGGCAGTAGATCAGCTCGTCCTGCACCTGGTGCCAGACCTGCTCACTCAGGGGCGGCTCCGTCACCCCAATTTACAAACACTGGCTTTGACAGCCTGGCTGCTGAAACCTCCATCTTGATGGAAAAGGGTTTGCCGGCCTCTGTAGTTAATACCATGATCAGAGCTAGGAAGAAGTCTTCCTCTACCATTTACTACAGGGTTTGGCGTGCTTACATTGACTGGTGTGAGTCTAGGTCACTTCCATGTCGAGTGTTCTCTATTCCCAGGATATTGGAATTCTTACAAAATGGCTTGGACATGGGTTTTCAGCTTAGTACTCTGAAAGCTCATGTTTCTGCTCTGGCTGTTTTCTTCCAGAGATCTTTTGCTCAGCATCATCTGGTTAAGACTTTTTTTCAAGGTGTTACTCATTTGCGTCCTCTGCGCAAGCCCATGTTACCTGTTTGGGATTTGAACCTAGTTTTGTCTGCCATGCAAGGGTCTCCCTTTGAACCCTTGCAGGAGGCGGCTTTGTCCACTCTCACTGTCAAGGTAGCTTTTTTGGTGGCTATTACCTCAGTCAGGCGTTTCTGAATTGGTTGCGCTTTCCATCAAGCCTCCTTATTTTGAAAGACACCAGGACAAGGTGGTGTTCCGCTTTAAAACTGACTTTCTGCCTTAGGTTGTGTCTGCTTTTCATCTCAATCAGGACATTTGGGTCGATTCAAAGAAACATGTTACAGCTTTGATTTTGGTGCCGATCATCCTATTTTTCCCGAACGCTCGTGCGCTCTTATGAACTTGCGAGTGATTCTATAAGCTAATACGTTTCTATCCTAAAATGTACGTCCGTTCGTATGGCAGTTCGCGAATCAGACCTATGTCAGTTTCCATCCTGAATTTTCCGTTTCATTTCTCAGGTTGCAACATTGGTTTTGCCCTTTTTCCTTTTTGTCTGGACGTAAATCCTTCTGATCTTGCGCCTGCGCACTACAAACTTACCTCATTAAAGTGCATTCTAAATATTTAGGTTTTTTTTTTTCTTTATTTCATTCATTTTGTAGTAACCAACCATTAATGAATGCATTTGCATAAGTAAATCTTACTTTGTTTAATTTTTAGTTAACTTGCATTTTTTACTTGTGGATTTAATTTTAATATTTTGCCTTCAAATGGTACAACTTAAAATTTTGTGTGTGGTTACCCACACCCTCTACATACAGATTGCTCTCAAAAATTAAAAAACACCCAGCAACTTCTGCATGTTATGAGCCTAGAAACAGCCAAGATGGCGGGTCAGGTATTATCGGGCAGCCTGCAAACAGAAAGGGCCTTGTGACTGTGTTGCTCTGCATTCTTTGATTTCTGACCTTTCCGTGCCCCCAGCTCTGCTGTGTCTGTGCAAAATACAGCAGTAACCCACATCCTGCACTTTATCCCGCTCTCCTCTCCTCAGTAAGTGTGATGCATCTGACCAAAGATGAGCTAAAATAATTAAACAAAGCAAAGGTAAACAACTACACCAATAAATTCAAATTACAAATATTATTCTAGTATATCAATTTAAAAATAAATAACAAAGGACATAAGTTTCTTTAAATAACGCAAATATATGGATGTATTGCAAAATAAAGGTTTACATGCAAAGGACTAATTAAGGTCCACATTAAAATGCTTTTATAAGGCATACATGAAATGTATTGAATCAGGTATGCATTGCCATACAATTTATGGCCTCGGCCATGCTGATACATGCAGTTCATTGGAGCTCAAGACGCGCAGACTCCTCCACATAGCCAAAAAACCTGTTCAAGAACAGCAATCCGACTGCTAAAAGGTGTCGGAAGTGGCTTTCTTTTAAAACGGATTGGAAAACTGCTCTCTGAATTACACGTAAACACATCCGATTATCCTAAGTTTTAGGTTTTGATCCTAAGTTTTAGGTTTTGATCCTAAGTTTTAGGTTTTGATCCTACAATTTAGGAACGAACTTCCGATGATCGTAAGAGCATATACGAAATCGTACGTAGGCTCGTGCAAGTCGGAAATGGCCAAAAAAACAGGAAAAAATGACTAACACCCACCCAAACTTACGATTCTCGATCCGAAATCAATTAACTTTTGCATTTTGAATCGAGGGGATTGTGTTGCCTTCTTTGTGCCCTAACCCTAGTAAGGAAAGGGTGTTACACTCTCTTGATATTGTTAGGGCTGTGAAATTCTATTTGGTGGCTATTGAACCCTTCAGGAAGACTGATGCTTTCTTTGTGGTTCTGTCTGGTCCTAAGAAGGGCCAGGCTCCTGCTAAATCCACTATCAGCAAGTGGATCCATCTCCTGCTAAATCCACTATCAGCAAGTGGATCCATCAGGCTGTGATTCAGGCCTATTCTGCTAAGGGAAAGAAACCTCCTTTCCGCCTTACTGCTCATTCTACTCGTGCTATTGGTGCCTCTTGGGCTTTTCAGAACCAAGCTTCTGTTGAACAAGTTTGCAAGGCTGCAACTTGGTCTTCTGTTCATACTTTTTCTAAGTTTTACAAGGTTGATGTTAAGGCCTCAGCTGATGCTGCTTTTGGCAGCAAAGTTCTGCAGGTGGCAGTGGTTTAGACTGCTTGCTGTTGCTTTTGGGGATCCCACCCTACCTTACGGACACTGCTATTGGATGTCCCATGTGTAAGTGTACATCCCGTCCCGTTACGAAAGATATCCTAAGAATAATACAATTCTGTGATTACTCACCTGTATAATTGATATTATGAGTGCACATCCCATCCTGTTCCGCCCCACCCTTGTTGTTCTTGTTACCTCTTTATGGTGCTTTTTCTGCTCTGCAGTCACATGACATCTGAAGATGAATAACCCATGTGTAAGGATATCTTTCGGAATGGGATGGGATGTACACTCATAATATCAATTCTACAGGTGAGTAATCACAGAATTGTATTTTTCTACCCATGCTGAATTGACCCTTATGGGACACTTTGAGTTTCATTTCCTCTCCTGTGCTATCCTCAGTGAGTCCTAGTCCAGAATGAATCTCCACTCCACCTATCACAGGCGCACCTTCGGGAAAGGGGGTTGCAAACCTTTCCTCCATTTCTTGCCTTTTATACAGCTGCTGTCAGGACTTGCACCACTAGAAGAAAATGAGCCTAGCCGGGCGGCAAGCTTAAGAAGCTGGAATTTCTCAGGATGTGCTAATCTCTGCACTGGGAGCCCAGACACAATGCCAAATAATGCTGCTGTCACCTCAACCAGCGACCCTTATAGCCAGTTTAATGTGAAAATTCATTTTCACAACCTTCTTAAGCCTTAGCTGTTTTAGATTTATTCTGACTAGGACACTCTCTTACCTATAGTAAAGGGATTTCCTGTAGGAATGGAGGATCCAAAACACCCCTGTACCACAAAATATATTTTACAATGCTTTATGCATTTATGATGGCCTGAGTAATTTACAGCAACTATATTTACAACAAGTAATTTACAATGGTAAAACACACAGTCGGTCTATGTTTCCTTTTTGAGGATGTTTGCTGTACAAATTTTTTTTTATGCTCCAAATTTGGGTACCTTGTTTATTCTGAACAGTTGGGAGACAGCAAAACAGGATTTTAGTTCCTTCCTGTAAAATCCTCCTATGGCTGCAGGGGGTCTCTTTAAAAATATTCAGATATGCCTTATGGCCATTTCCATGATGACCATAGACAGATGAATCTGAAGTTCGTTGAGCAAGCAATAAAATAAATGTATGACTTGTAAATCTACAGGGTAAATCCAGTGCTCTGCCGGCGAGGTCACGTGGATGTCGTTCAGCTGGGTTTCCGTCTGAGTGTCGCCAGCCTTGTGAGCGCGCCGGCCAATCAGAGCGATGCCGATCTGCACTGTTAGCGTGCAGGGGGCACCCGAATTTGTGGTTGCTCCCATGCACTCTGGACAACACCCATTTTTAAAAAAAAATTAAAAAAGGGTTCCAGATTAAGATATGCCAATGCAAAGTATTTGCCTGTGGTAACATTACAAACAAAAGCATTTATGTCAGCCGAAATGACAGTGGGTATTTCCATGGATAAATTATGGTTTGATTTTTGACAATTTCTTAAGTCCATTAGTGTATTGCTGGAGAAGGGAAGATACTAGCAAGAATGGGATCCCTCCAGGGGGGAAATGGATAAAAAATGGTAAAATCCCTTTTTTTGCCTTGTTGCTCTAACAGCAATTCCATCAAGATGACAAAGAACACAAGGGCATCAAGGTCATCATCCCTGGCAAGTCTACACCAGTTTAACTGGGTTCTTTATCCAGACATTCATTAAAGTGAGGGTCTAAAATCTACAAAAGTGGGTGGAGGTATCCCCTTCAAAACCCAAGCCAGGGAGGGAGAGACAGAGGGGGGGAGGATGGAGAGAGCATCCTTAAGACTCCCTTTAGGAGAGATGCCTTAAGACTCTAGCAGCAACTTTACAGAAGCAAACGCCTTTAAAAGGCCCTTAGAAAAGTAATACAAGCAGAGCTGGAAACAAAACAGTGTTAATGGAACAAGCAAACAAGAGGCTCGATTCAGAGACACATTTGTCCGGACTTCCGTAGCTGTGAAAGTTTGGGTGGGTGTTAGTCTTTTTTTTGCTTTTTTTCGTCCATTTTCTACTCGCACAAACGTTCGAACTAATACGTATATGCTCTTTCGATGATCTAAAGGAAATCTGACGTTTTGCGGAAGTTCGGAACATTTTCCAATCCAAATCGGAAATTTTTCGTTCAGAGTTCCCGTCTGATTCAGAGAGCTGATTCCCGACGGACCACCACCCTATAAATCCGTTTCATTTCCGATCCACTTACGGGACCTTTGAGGGCTCGGATTGCTATTGTTGAACATGTTTTGCGAGTCTGCGCGCCTTTAGCACCAAGGCATTGCATGTATCAGCATAGCCGAGGCCATAAATTGTATAGCAATGCATACCTAAATCAATACATTTCATGTATGCCTTATAGATGCATTTTAATGCTGACCTTAATTAGTCCTTAGCATGTAAACCTTTATTTTCCCACACATCCATATAATTGCTATATTTTTTTAGACTTATGTCCTTTGTGAATTATATTTGGATTGTTGAACTTGAATCTTAATTTGTTGTAGGAGTTATTGTTTTAGTTGGTTACCTTTGCTTTGTGTAATTATTTTATATTTGGTTGCAGGAAACGCAAGATGTGCCACTCGCCCTTGCTCCTTCTTTGCCAGCAGAATGCGGGCCAGGGGTTCTCTAATCTGGCACTATGCAAAACCCGGGCCGTGGTGGCGAGGGCCCTCTGGCAGATTTAGGTGTTTGGACCATACGGGGGGGGGGGGGGGGGGGACTGCAATATGACCCCAACAAGGTTATACCAATATTTTAATTTAAGTTTTTTAACAGAGACCACACGTGCCAGAGTGGCACAACTGAGTGTCAGGGTCCTTCAGTTGGTGGGCGAGATGCAGGAGCTGCGCAACTCGTTGGGGACCACAGATGAAGAATAATGTTCTGTGGCCTGCCATTGCTATGTATTTTGTTTTTTATAGTTGTAAAAATGTGACATTTTCAAAATTTGTTAAAATGGAATAAAAAAAAAAAATGTTACAGTGTCACTTCATTTACAAAATACATTAACACAAAACTAATGGGCCCAGAAATATTTAAAGATGAATATTCACATGACCGAGAAGTGATTTGGCTAAGTTTTAGGGGGCTAAAATGGAAGAAAAACCTAACTGCGAAGTGGTTTGGGTGAGCTTTAAGGGTCCAAAAGGGAAACTGGAGGATAGTGCTAAGTGATTTAGCTAAAACATTTTAGTAGAAGTGAGGGTGGCAAATATGTAGGCGAGCACTTTAATTAGTTAAGTTTGTAGTGCGCAGGCGCAAGATCGTAAGGATTTCCGTCTGGACGATTATTTATTGAAAAAGGGAAACAAAAATGGGAAACGTAAAGGATTCGTGGGAGGATAGGATGGGAAAAGGGCAAAAACGAAAGCCTACGTTGTAACATGTGAAAATGAAACGGAAAAGTCTTGATGGAAAATGACATCCTCGTTTCGTAATCTGCTGTTCGAACAGACGGAAACTTTACAGAAGGTTTTCAATGCATGCATTGAGTGAGCTCGCACACTCATACGAGAGCGGAAACATTTCCAAAAAAAAAAACAGATCGGCACTAAAACTGAAGTTTTATTTTGTCTCTCTGAATCGAGCCTAAGATCCAGTTTGTAATCCGGGGATGAGGGACACTCAGGGCAGAACAGAGACCACTTTAAAGAGTCCTTACAAGAGAGCCCACAGATGCAGCCTCCAAAAGCTCTCTAGAGCCCTAAGGCTTAATCATAGGTTCCACATGCCAGACCCCAAAAGCCAGGTCCAGCGCTGGCATGGTCCCTTAGAAAAATAAGAGTAGGATTCAAGGCTTTCAAACCTATAGGAGTGGAGGAGCAGTGAACAAGGCTAAAGCTTGTTTGTGAAGAGTGAGAGCTGTTACCCCTAGTCCTGCAAAAAACTAGCAAGGGGTAGTGGTTCTCTGACCAGGCAAAAAAAATTATTTCAACAAATCACCCAGCATACTGAAACCAATACTGGTCAAGCAACATCAATCGAAGTACCAAAAGGGCAGTCCTCAAAATGACGCAAAGGCCATCCTTCTGCCCCTTGTATGGGAGAAGGGAGAAGGAAGAAGGGCCAGGGAACAAACCACGGTCTGGGTTCCAATGTGCCAGCCAATTTGCCAAGTTTTCTCTCCTCCAGTGACCCACAATTTTAAATCCGCTTCAGAGATGGAGAGGAGGGGCAGGTTACCATGGTTACCCTGTCCCCAAGAGTCAGCACGGACCCACACTGGCTATGAAACAGAGCATGGGGGACTTAAGGGGTGAGAACCATCGCACTAGAGATAAGGGGGTTGATAAGGTACAAGATGCATCCCAGCCCTGGATAAGGCAGCATGGAAGAGTGAGGCCTGCTTAAGAAAGATAGGGTGACTCATTGCAGCTGATAAGCCGTGATAGAGGTTACTGTCATGGAACATGAAGCCAAGGATGTAAAAGGGATAGAGGGAGAGCTAAGCCAAGTCCCCTGAGTGTTGTCTTCAGGAATAGACACAGAGACTATACTAGCATGATAGACAATCCTTCCACAGATTAATGCATGCAAGTTTTTTTCCCCAGACACTGGGTATCCCCCTGGTCAAGATGTAGAGGGACTCCCAGGGCATTGCAAATTACTCACTACATAAATCATCTCCATAACTAGATCACTTGAGGTTACCTTGGCAGCAGAATAGAGCCTGTAAAGAACCAAAGTAGGCTGAGAGAAATCTGAAGACGAGAGAAAGGGATCTACTGGGCTCTGGGAAAAGTGTCTAAGTAACAACTTCAACCTGGGCAAGCACGGACTCAGACTTCTGCAGGTTGAATCAACCGGACCCACTGCTTCCTGGATAGAAAAACAAAGGGAGACATGCAAGAAAACTGAAGTAGGCCTTAGGGCACCAATACTTGAACTGAAGATTTTTTCAGGGCCTCAAAGTGTGTGGTGTGGTTTAGGGGCGAGGCCTTTAAAGGAAAAACGTATACATTTGTTGGGCCCAGACTAAAAATTACCACTACTGAGACAGTGTGGTGCACTTAACCTTATGCCCTAGAGCAGGGGTTGCCAACTTTCCATTTTATGTGGTGGTT
The DNA here is from genome assembly GCA_027917425.1 of Gastrophryne carolinensis. Lineage (NCBI taxonomy): Eukaryota > Metazoa > Chordata > Amphibia > Anura > Microhylidae > Gastrophryne > Gastrophryne carolinensis. The sequence goes on along the minus strand of CM051239.1, from coordinate 221,342,053 downwards.
TGTGAGCGTTGGCATTCACCTAAAACCTTAATCAAAATACCCCAAATGGCCATTTAAAGTAAATGAATCTACATAGATCTAGGCAGACCACTAGGGGAGAAGCAGGGAGAAAAGATAGCTACGCTGGCACATGTATGCAACAGCAGACCCAAACTGCTGGAGGTGCGGGGCAGAGCGAAGGACCCTAATCCACATTCTTTGGTCATGCCCCAAAGTCCAGGGGAGTACTGGGGAGAGGTCTTACCCATAATCTCACGGCTCACAGGAGCCCAAATCCAGAAAGTGAGTTGGTGAGAGACTGGGTGAGAGAGGTTCTGAATATCAGAGAAATTGAAGATTTGACTCTCTCATTACACGATAGGGGTGAGCAATGGTTGCCCTGGCTGCTATATGATGACGGGTATGGAGGAGGATGGGACACACAAGGGAAGCCATGCCCAAAGAGTAGCAATAAATGGGGAGCCACAAAAGGGGACCATCCCCGTGGCACGCCCCACACTTTTCACCCCCCATCTCTTCCCACTCACACCTATCCTTTTTTGTTTCTCCTGTACCCCCCAGCCCCACACCGCCCGGGTCTGTTAGAAACTAAGAAAGGTTAGACCCCCCAATGAGCAAGGAAGCTGTGAAGGTAGAGAAAGGAGGGGGCACAGTTATCTTGATAAGGTGGGGCACTACGCCTTGGTGGATTTAAATGGTACCCACTCATGGAAACTGGAAAACATTGTAAGGTGATGTTGGCTCCCTATGGGGGCATTGGAACTGAGATGTAAACATATGAATGTGATCTGTATGTGCCTTTCACCGCCATCACCAGACCTTGTCTTTGTTTGTTATATTTCAATATGCATTGCTTAAATAAAGAATATTAAAAAAATGGAAATGAATCTTACAAGAAATGGGACAGTTTTTTATAGTGCAAATCACACTTTAGTGAGGTATAAATGGCAGCAAATCAGGTTGGCGTACAGGTCAGTCTGCAGCCTTGAGTACGACTTGACAAGATCCCAAGTACCACCTGTTGGAAACCCCTGCCCTACAATCTTAAACATTTTGGCCCACTTTAGGCCAATCACATAAAATTACAGGAACAATCAATGGCCCTGATAGTACTTGTCTATCTAGGGTCCACTGTGGGGCCCTACAGCTCAAAAATAAAAAACATTCCAGGCTAATATACTCACCTACCCCTGAGTCCCTTTGACCATTCTAACGCTAGCCATATAAAATTTCCGTGGCTGCCTCATAAAATGCCAGCCACATAAATTTTATGTGCCTGCCTTTCCCTCCTGCTAGCGGACAAAAAAAAAAGCCACTCACCTGACCCCTTAATCCATCTGGACATGTCTCCTCTTCACCCGGGGGCCTCCAATTCCCCCCCCCCCCCAGGTTCTTCAGTCTTCAGCAGAGGGCCCCCTGCTTCCGTGTTTGCTACCACCATCTTCACCATCATGCTGACTTCATCCCACTCCCGGCCTGACAGTTGTCAGATACAGTGATCACTGGAGAGAGGGTTGGAGGGGCATGGGATCCTCTGATGTTCTTAAACCAGACTAACACCCATTTTTTAAAAGAAAATGGATGTTGATACCCATTGTACGAGGCTCAGTGGGGCATCCTGATTGCCAGGGAACCCCCTGCAAATGTCGGGTTCACCTTACCTGCAATGTGCTCCCCTAGTCAACACGATTTGTCACTGGAGCTGGAATTGGCAATGCCATTGTGTTTTGCAGTGCAGCAAAGGTAACTGAACCTGCACTAGCAATTGGGATGGGATCTCCTCCCCAAGCATAATACAGCAGGCACCAGCATCAATTTTCTTACAAATGGGTACTGGTGTTTACTATCCTGGGTTTTTTTCCTCTATAGTAGGACATTACGGTTTGGGATGCCCACTGTTTGAAGACCCCCTGATCACAGCTAGTTCTTACCTGACTGGCTATCCCACTGCGCTTATTCAGGCTCCCCTCTAATTAACACAGCTGTGCATGAAAACATGAATGAAGCTATAGCCACCCTGATTGGTGGAGAGCCTACAAAGGACATGTCCTATATGGACTCAGCAAAACATCAAGTGCCTGAGTCCTGCCCCACCCACCTATAAGATTGCACTTATATGCTAGGCTAACTTCTCAGAAGTGTGTGTCTGCTATTGCACAGCATCCAATGTACAGGACAACATAATGCAAAGTGGGAGTCCTCAGTAGTGTCATGGAGATAGCAGGACAAAAATTCCAAAAGCTGAACAGCTCCGCCCAAATAGGGACATCTGGGCAGTTTACCACTTCTCCATAGTAGTGCTCCATGAAACCTTCCAGCTCTTCTCCAAATAGTTCTGTACCTAACAAGGGGAACTAGAATATTGTGTAGACCATAATTTTGGGAATACACACTATGCAGTATACTACCACATACTACACCTGATTGTGTTAACACTCTTCCTGATTCTTCTAAAAGCATCAGCAACATTTGTGATGGTGGATGTGTGGAGAGACCATTCAATATGATAAGGGTCAAGCATCAGATAGGCAATATGATGAGGCCATGCAAAGGCCAGCTTTGCAGCTACTCGGCAGGCCGTGTTTTCGGAGCAGGTAGACCAGCAAAGAAGGAAACATGAACACAGTGTAGAGGTCTGTCCCATAATGAGGACAACTTGAATGGAATGGAAAGGGGTACAAGTACTGTAGGTTATCCAAAAAGGTACATTTACAATAAAAAATAGAAAGAAAGATTTGTCTGGGACAAAGGTCCACCATCCATTGACCTTCAGGTTTCTCTCAGTAGACTGGAGAGGGATCCTTCTGGAGTCAAGTAGCAAAGACAAATGTTATAGGACCTAGCTGGGCCTCAGACGGTATTAGTGGACCTCACTTCCTGTTGAGGTCTACCCTAGGGAGCACATTACATAGGGCCAACCACTATTTACAGACAAACCCAACATTCTGCTGTGGCGTTGTGCCCAACTCCCATGATACACCATCAAAAGCTGAGCATGGTTCCTGCCTAGGGGGCTGATTTGAAGTGGGTCCTTTAATGTGTGGAGCTGCCTCATGACTTTGGCCGTATATAACCCCCTCTAGTTACACTTGCAAAAATATATGCTAAAATACATTATAGGTACATTTTCTGCAGTAACCACTGTTTTAAAACCTTTAAAATGATATAGAATATGAGAGTCCAGTAACATGTGGGTAAGACCACATAATTTAAGAGGACCATCCGAGTCCCTCTGCCTGGACTATCCAGAATGGGGATGCCCTGCTGTTTGAACGCCCCCCAGTCACTTGTTTTCCTCTTCCGGGAACCCTTGTCACAGCTGCATCCCCAGCATACCTCTATCTGAGGCGCATACCCACGTCATGCCACTTTAAATGGCTGTGATGAGCAGACCCACAGAAGTGAGCAGGAATGCGGCCGGCTGCACTTTCGGCTCCATTCGACTCAACGGCTGCTGTAACGTCACATCAGTTTGCAGAGTTAAGTAGAGCTGAGGGAAAATGAACGCGCTATTTTGCTAAGCATCCAGCGCACGCACTGTGGGAACAGTGAAAACAGAAGTTTCCTGGCTAATCCACATGGATACACGCAGCAGGATGCCCTACTTCAGAGGAACAACACTTGGAAGTGTGAAATTCCCAGGAGTTCCTCCACTTTAAAGCAGTCAAAAACCATCTTGTGAAGGCCCTGGAGTCTTTTAGACACTTACCTACCCCCTGTGCTGTGTCAAACCCCCCAGGTTAGCCCCAAAAACTCACCTTTTTGGGGCATTCACAACATTTTCCTGATCCCTTGCTGCATCTCTAACCTTCCTAAGCTGAGCCATGCTCCAGCACCCAGCTATTTGGATAGGCTGGGGACGGGGGGGGCACACATCAGATTAGAGGGAAGCAGTGCATACGGCCAGCTGACTTGTCACATCAGATTTGAGATAAACCAACTGGCTATCTCTAAATTTGCAGGGTGGACATGGGTACTGTGGCGAAAAAATCCACCACCGAGCCAGCAGCATCTGGGGTGTAGAGGGTTTTGGTCTGCTGTAATATAAAAAAAATGGTGTTGGCTTTTATTTCAATCATCATGTACCCCCTGTGTTGTATTTAATGACATGATGTAAACACAGCTAAAATCTGTGGCTTGGCACTGAGATGTAACCACCTGTAAGACATTGTCTCTTTGCTTGGAAATCTATCACCCAGAGGGTAGTAATAAAATATTATAGCATGCTGTATACAATGTACAGCAGTATTTAACAAGGTCAGTTAAATTAAACTTTACATATGCTTGCATATGATATAAATGTAAAGTTATACCAAGGGGAGAGACATTCATAGTAATGCAGGCAGCCTGTGCATAGCTGATAACACAATAGACCAGCGGTTCTCAACCTGTGGGTCGGGACCCCGGCGGGTCGCCTAAAGCCATCGGAAAATACATATTTGCGATTGCTTTAGCCGCTGAGAAGTCACGCTACCGTCTGCAGCAGCGCTATTCAGCTGGAACGCACGCCGTTATGGATGCGCGTTCCAAACTGAATGCCTGCACGCATGCACAGACGTGATTGCATCATCCGTCCAGAGCCTAAGGGGCGGGGGAAGCGGGGGGAACGCTCCAAAGTTCATAGCAGCGCATTACGTGTGTCCGGCGCTTGCTGACGTCATCAGTGGGCGGACGTAGCAAGCGCCGGAGGACAGAAGCCTAGGAGGCGGAGAGGCAAGAGAGCCTGCGAGAGCCTGCTGGTGTAAAAAAGGTTAATAATGTAAAAACAGTGTACACTCCATACACACAATACTGTGTAAGTGTAAGGTGCTTTGTGTGTAATCATTACACAGTACACAAAGCAGCTTACACTTACACAAAGCACCATACATTTACACAGTGTGAACTACATCGGTCTTATACTATAAGATACCACTATAAGATGTAGTTCACACTGTTCCCCAATGTATAAGTATCTCCCATATCTCCCACTATTTTCCCATATTCTGAATGAGGAAACTGCTGAAATCAGCGGTTTCCGGCATTGAATCCGCCTCCTATTGATTTCATTGTGAGTGCGGTGGATTTTGTGGAAGAGAGCTCCCGAGAATCTCGAGTTACCACACAATCCGCTGCAGCCTTCTATTAATTTCAATAAGAAGCGGAGAAATTACAGTTTCCGACACATGCTATGCCATGGTGAAATGTTATTTATTGGAATTAGTAATAAATATTTCTCAACATATAATTAAATATTTTTTTATGATTAATCACTATGTTTAAATTATGTTTGGTTTGTAGCAATGAGAATACATAATGCATAACAGGTATTTACATTCCGAATCATAACTGTAGCAAAATTACTGTTTTGAAGTAGCCACCAAAATAATTTTTTGGTTTGGGGTCACCGCAACATGAGGAACTGTATTGCGGGGTCACGGCATTAGAAAGGTTGAGAACCACTGCAATAGACAGATGTGTTTGTTTAGGACATGGCTCTCCCTATACACTCTAAGATGTCGAAGTAAGACAAGAGTAAAAATAGTTAAATAAATTACATTAAACAGGAAGGAAAAAATCATTTACAATGTCTAATATATTTTTTATTAGTATCTACAAAATAAATTTCCTTTTTTTCCTGCACACGTCGTATTAACAGAATGATATTGTTACACAAAAGGTGGTTACATTTTAATAATATACCCGCACTTAAAATATACAAAAATAATACTGCAACAATCATGAAAATGCTGACTCCCAATTATTCATCACTGTATAAACCACTAGCATATGGCAAGTGGATTTGGCTTCCAGTTACATTTGGAAGACGTGACAGATCTGGAAGATTTTGGATTCGCAACTTCAGCTCTTTCCGTACTTGTGATACTTTTGCTAGTTTACACTTGTACTCCTAAAACAGAACAAAACAATCAAAACACGTTCATCTTTCAATGTGAGAGCAATTAACTTTTTATCCTTATGTTATATCTGGCTATTTACTAAAAAAAGGGGGACGGGGGACTGGGAACAAGACCGCACCAGCTACAATAAAAGGAGTGTGCACATGAGAGGGTAGAGGCACAAAATGCACTATTATACTAAACGAACCCAGAGGAGTCCCACAACTCCTCAATCTATCCTCTCTAAACAATGGCTCCACTCGAAGATATAGATGAATATAATCCTTCTTTATTAATTAGGCAAAAAGCTATATACAAATATACTGTTGTTTAGAGAGGATAGATTGAGGAGTTGTTGGACTCCTCTGGGTTCGTTTAGTTATATCTGGCTATTAGCAACTTACACAGCAAGAACAGATGGACTATTGATTCTATGAAAGACTTTAATGGTAATTAAAAAAAAATCTTGTTTGTCTCCATAAATTGTAAATGAACCTAAAAAAGCCAAGGAAAAGACCCCTGTCCTGGCTGCCTCAGATGCTTTATTATATTGCCATCTGCAGACATTTTTCAGTGGTAAGCCTTGTGTCTAAATGAAAATTTCTGCCAACAACCTAGTGGAAGTAACCGAGACATTAAAGGGGCAATGGTACTTCATTTATTACAAGAAAGGCCAAACTCTAAAACTTATATTGGGGTCTGGGTATTGCACTGTTTATAATCCACTTCCTTGCTCTCACAGTCTCTGGTGGGGCAGTATGAGCTGTCTTTATTGGTTTTGGTTCTTGCCCGTGGGGCACCCCCCAGGTTGCCTGATCTCACTCACCCTTTCTCGGTCCTACGGTGCATGCGCATCCTCTCATCTGGTCATCACGCTCGGATCAGCTCCCCCGCTACCCGGGCACGTGCCCTGCTAAAAGCATAGGAGGGATGCAGCTGCTGCTCGTGCATGCACCGTTGGACCGGGAAAGAAGGTGAGTTTTCATGTGACCTGGGGGGTTTGACACAGCGAGGCATCCTGAATCTGGATGACCTGGAGGGTGCGAGTATGCCTGCCCTGGAGTCTCTTAGCCTCCTGGGTGGGTTTTGGTACACTTTAAAGTTTACCCTTAACCTTATACTGGGGTCTGGGTATTGCACTGTTCATATTCCACTACCTTGCCCTCACGCCCAGTCTCCAGGAAAGCAGCAAGAGTTTATTTCAAGAAAAAAAGCTTACCCTTAACTTTATACTGGGCCTGGGTATTGCACATTGGTGGGCCTCAGTATTACCACCGGTCCCTGGGGAACCCAGTGAGAGTTGTGTGTAAAGTAGCACTATAATGAAAAAATGGCCCAATAATAAAAATCCATTTAATAATGCTGTATGGTGGGAGGAGGAATCACTTATACACACGGCATCAGAAAATATCCAGCCAGGCTTTTTTTTTTATTTTGATGGAAGGAAGAGGACATCTGGGGTGACAGGATCTGTCACACCTCATAGACTTAACCTGTCATCCCTGGATTTTATTCCAACCAGGAGAAGAAAACCACAAGCTTGGTGGGAGTTTTATTCAGTTCAGGTTCTCTCATTAGCCGACGTGTTTATATAAATTTTTAATATTACACAATTTTGTGAGAGTGCTCCTTTAATTTATTAAACAGAACCCTTTGTATAACCCGATTTTACCAAAAGACAGTCACAATGACAAACAGTAATGGGTCTGTCTGTAAATCCAATGGAAATGGTAGTGGCAGGACTACCAGCCCAATGGAAAGAAGCAGCAACAGAAGGACTGGTTCTGTCAGCAGCAACAGGGTGGAACTCCCTTTAACATCCAGTGGACATCTGTTCATTTCTTAATACCAGCTATTTCAAGCGTTCTATAAGCGTTCTATAATCATTTCTCTGAAATTATCTTCATCTCTTGTCGTTTTATGCGTTCATACTAATTTTTTTATAGCTTCTGGTAATTCTTCAGTTTTTGCTTTTCAATCTGGTTGCCTGGGGTATAAACCCTCCTTGGATCACTGCTTTATGTGCAAACCATAATGTTACTGGAGAAATATTTTCCACATAGTTAAGTTTGAAATACTCTCTTATAGCCTGCTTTATATTCTTATTTAATCTTCAAGGTCTCGTTCTTTCCTTTTATCTCTTGCTGTACAAATAATGTTGTTGGTGGGGGCGTGATCCAATAAAAAAATGATCTCAATCTTAGCCTCTTTTACCATGGTCAGCAGAGAACAAAATATTAGTATATAATCTATCCCTGTATGGAAGTTATAAACTTGTGAAAAGTAAAAATAATCTTTTGAGTTGGATTCACGATTCTGCATTTCAGAAACCAGAGTTATGCCCCAGATTTATTCACATAAGACACATACTGTATTCCATATCTAAAATAAAAAAAACAAGTCATTTTCAGGAGTGCTTCTTCCATTTTTATGTGACAGAGGGTTAACAAGCAATTTTACCACAACTGATATTAAAGCGGTCCTTCACTGTGAATAAGAGCTTATCATATATGTTTCCCACACCCTGTACTTACAGATTGCTCACATTAAAAATCATCCAACCTGCATCTACTGCATGTTATGAGCCTCTAAACATCCAAGATGGCGGCTCATGGAACATCAGGCAGCCTGCAAACAGGAAGTGCCTTATATTATATTAATATATATAATTAATATATTAATTTTAGATGCTGGGGAATCGTTTTTTAAAGGTTTGGACTTTTCAATAAATCATGGTGAAGGTCCGGTTTAAGCTTACAAATTTATAATTACTTGGGGAAGACCTTAGAGTGGTCACCTAGAGCCCTTTTTGAAAATGTTCACTACATTTGCCCCGCACCAGTTGTTAGTCTTTAAAGATCAATAACAGTGGTGAAAAAAAAGCTTAGTTCTTTAAGAACTTTTGGGTGAAATTCATTTGGTCCTGGATTCTTTCTCACATTTTAAATATTTAGCCTTTCTTGGACAATATCTACAACTACATAGTTAAAAATGCTGTTTTTCGGGTTTATCAGCTCTGCTTTCTCTCGATCAAAGAAAAAAGAGGCAATGCTCTACCGTTTGGTGATCTAGGTGCTTGGCCCAGGTTAGTCTCTAACTCTTGTATGTAGTAAGAAGAAGATTGGCCCACACTCCAAGAAATATTAAAACATCCACTTTAATCCTGCAATGTTAAAAACATCTCCATACAAATATAAAGTCCAAAGCATTTAACATCAAGACATGAGGTCAGCCCTGTGCAGTCAGTGATATGATGGGTCCTCTGACATGTTTCAGACACTGCTGTGGTCCTTAGTCATAGATAAAGAACCCAAAACACAATAGCAAATAAATAATAAGCGAAAACCAATCTCACTAATCCCAAGTGGGGTCAATCCCGCCCGGGAGTGAGGCTAAGTGCAGCCGCTAGCACCGGAAGCTTCTCAATCGGGTGACGTCAAACCCCCCACCTCCAGGTCTCAGCTCAATGATTGCTGCTGCAGTAGTCATGCAACCCAGCAATTGAAGGACCTCCCACCCCGTGCGGAGCCAATGCCATCCCTGCATGAGCAGGCTCACAGGAAGGCACAGCACAGGCACCAAGAGGGGGCCCACCCCGTCAGATTACCAGTAACCATGGCACTGGAAAGGAGCAGCCACTAAAAGGCTAAGCAATTGTCCAGAAAGGGGAGGGAAACTGCAGCAGCAGGAATGCACTTGCTGCTACCAGACCCCCCCCCCCAAACCCCTACCAGAGCATAGAATACTGGGGGGGTGGGACCAACGACAAGTACTCGACCCTGGGATAGGCAGCCAAAATAGTGGCAAAAAGTAGATGAATAAATATTTAAGTGACCATTGTTAATGCGCAAACAAGCATACAAATAAAAATCATCATTGAAAAACTTGACAAATCATAAATGGGAAACAAGGTGTAGGTGTAGATAAATATATAAGTAAATACCTATACATGTATTTAATATAGAATGTAAGGCAAAGTATACATGTAATGCATGCCATAACAATTGTCAATAAAAGAATAAAAAGTAAATAAACTAGTAAACACTGAGATACGCTATAATGTAAGCAATTATGTGCTATATGTTGAGCAATATATTTAAAAAAATAATTTTAATAAACAAAGTGTTAAATAATAAATATGGTTATGAATTAAGACATGTTAGGATCTACCCCCATGTTACAAAAGCAGTCAATAGTAAAATCTGTATATAAAAAAGAAAAGAAAGGAAAATGACAACAAAAGGGGCAATATCCCATATATAATTAAGGCCCTGGGGTATCCCAGTAGCCAAAAGGAAAATCCAACATGCCTCCAGTTTTCTATGAAGATCTCCTCCATTTTGCGCCCCGTGCCGCTAATTTTCACTGGCTTGCCGCTGTGGCATTCATTATGATGTTGTGCCATATAAGAACCCCTTGAAAGGTCCATTCAGCTTACCCCATAGAAATGCAAATCTACATTGTTTTGTACAGCCAATATTGCTTATCACAAATGTCACATGTAAATAAATTACAGATGTTGTGTTGCAATTTATAATTCCTTTAATATGATATCTTTTCTTTGTGACTGTAGAGGTAAAATATTTGCCATTATTAACACAACCACATATAATACACCAGGTGTCACCACATGGTTAGCATCCCGAAGTAGTAAGCCATGTGTGACATGTTGTGGGGCTGGAAGCAAAGAAGCTGGGTGAAAGTATTTCATCTATGATGGGTGATTTATGACTAACAACTTGGATTTCATCAGCGGTAATTTGATGTCAAATCAGATCCGTTCATAAAATAGACATGTTATTATTGAACTCCAGGGTGTAAGGCAGACCTGGGCATTGTAAGGCCGCAGGGCCACATACGGCCCTTTGATTGGCTCTGACCGGCCCGCGACCAGCATTCCCTGTAAGGTGCGCGGCCAGAAAAGATAGTGCCGGGTTTGAACAGCACTTTTGCCCCTCTGTAGCACTTCTGTCCCACGTGGTGGGTCCTGATGAAGGGGGCCCCAGTGCACCCCGAAACGTCGACTCACTTCCACCGTTGTATTATGTATATGATGTAGCAAATACAACCTTTTGCATGAACTTTTTGGAGTGCTGGTTCTTCACAAACAGACTTGGTATATGCGGCGTCTCCGCGAACCGTGCACCCATGCAATACTGAGAGTAAGAGTGCGGCTGTTCCTGGAATTACATGTTGGAATCCAGTGCTGGGTTACAGGCATCATGTCTCTGGGGTATCCCAATTTGGGATGCCCTGCTGTGTGAGACCTCACTAGACACACAAAATGTGGTTTATTTAATAAATTAATTTTTTTCTGCAAGGCAACCTCACTTTTTCATTGTTTAACTATAACATATACTTGTACTAGCTTGTCAAAACAATGCTGTTTACTGCTTTTTATAAAGAAATACAATAAATATTATGCAGAATTGAGTTCAGCCTTTTGGCCTGGCCCTCCACAATATATTTAGTTTCTCATGTGGCCCAATGGAAAAAATAATTGCCCATCCCTGGTGTAAGGGGTACTGAATACTACCATATTTTTGGTCTTTGGACCTGACCAGTCTCTGTTATATTCCCGTTAGGGGAGTTGATCGTAATCGACTAGTAATCTGATCTGCCTCCTTGGAGATACCCTCCTCCTTGAAGTGGTTTCGTCTACTGCGGGTCCTTTCTCCCACAGGTATAGATTTAACCTTGTAAAAGGGGTGACAGCTGGATGCTAATAAAATATTATTACCAGCTGTAATTCCTATATGTAGATGTGCAAATACACTGTCAGTAAATATCGCCCCTAAAAGTAATATCAAGAAAGTCTATCAGTTGTTTATCAAAATGTGCCCTAAACTCAAGGTTGAGGGTGTTGTTATTGCAATACCAAAATAAATCATCAATATATCTAAAGTACATGAAGATGGAGTCTCTACAGAGGTTGGCACAACACATGGAGATATACATGGAGATGCTCCCACCAGCACCTATATAGGTTGGCCAAAGATGGGGAAAAGGTGCCCCATAGATGCAAGAATCAAAAACAAAATAATTGTCGGTCAATAAAGATTCTGTAGTCATGGTAATAAACATGCACAAATTATCACTGTAGTTGAAATAGTAATCAAGGTAAAACCCAATCATGAGTGATGCTTGAACAATAGGGAGAAACATCCATAGTACATAAAATAAATCCCTGTTCCCATCTAATATTTGTCACATGATCTAGTAAATGACCCGTTTTGTCAGAAAGCTAGGCAACCTTAGTACAATGGGTTGTAGCATGCTGTCTAGCCATTGCCCTAATGGTTAGTTTAAAATGCCAATGTCTGCCACAATCAGCCAGCTTCATGGTGGAAAAATGCCCTTATTTATTTTTGGTAAATGATGGAAATGGGGTATAACCGAGTCCTTAAAGTGAACTGAAACCGATCGTGATCGGCCCAGGAATCTATAAGATTCCCGGACCCATTCATTCCCTCCCCGTGGGGCATCCAAAATCTGGATGCCCCGCTGTGTGAAACCCCTCAGGTCACCTGCTACACTTACCTTACTTCCCGGTCCAACGCCGCATGCGCGAACCGCATCCCCGCTATCCCTCTAGCAGGGCGCGGGCACACTCTGAGTTAGAGGGAAGCGTGCGATGTGGCCACCAGCGTGCTCGGAGCCGCTGTGCTAAGACATTGGTTTAGACGTCCACAGATCAGCGTCTCTGAGCACGCTGATTGGATGCGCGGCCGCACATGCGCCGTGGGACCGGGGTGAGGTGAGTTAATGTGGGAGATCTGGGGGGTTCACATAGCAGGGTGACCCGGGGGGGGGGGGGGGGAGGACCAAAACCCAGGATAGTCAAAATCCTGGGTTTTGGTCCACTTTAAGGTGATCTGCAAACCTAGATGTATAAATGCCTAGAGATAACCCTCCGTCTACTAGCTTAAAGAGTCTGGAACAGTTTTTTATATCAGAAGACAATGGTTGGTAGGTGGATACATCATTTAACTGGTGAAAAGTGTTGTCTCAATACATGGTTTTGTCTTAAGACCACCACTTCTCCTTCTTTGTCTGCCTGTCTAATAATGATCTGATCATTGTCACACAATTCTTGTACAAGTAATTCCCTTTCAATGGAATCCTGGAATAAATCCAAGATCTCTCCTCTGGACTGTATAGGAATAAAATCCATATTTGTCGCTCGTGGTGTTTGGGGGTTTCTATCACTTTCATCGCAGATTTATTTCCTAGCTCAAATCAAAGCTGTTTTAAATCCTTTCAAATACATGATTCAGGAAAATTATTAGGCTCTGGTGTAGGGACAGCTGACCACAAAGAAGGGTTATATAATTTGTGTCAATATCTGCTTGTGCACTGCCAAAAAAATGTCTTTTTAAAGTCAAAGCTCTAATAAATGTATTGATACCAAGAATAGTACAAGACACATTGAAATGCATATCAGGAACAAAAAACAACTCCTGAGATCTCACTATCAGACAGATTGTATTTAGACAGGTTGAGAACATTGGTAGGATATTGGTAGTAGTGTCTACCTGCCCCTCCTCAAACTGTATTTCTTTTAGCTGCCTATTTCTGTGACCTCCTCTTCTGCAATGTTTCTGCCTGATTGAGTCATGATCCAATTCTGGACTTGATCATTCGAGTTGTCAGACTGATTTTCATGTGTCAGAGTCTCTAAAATAATGGTTTTTGCCCCTACCCCTAGAGTACTCATGTCTTGGGGTGATTGGATCATTAGGAAAGTCTGACAAATCAGTTAGATCATTTTAGGATCGATCTGGGACTCCTATTCAATTGCAGATTCCAGTCATAAATCCTAACATATTTGTAATCCTCAGTGTCTCTTTGATATTTACATCATTTAGAGTCCACAATATTGGCCTTCAATCTTTCATGAGTAGAAATCGTTCTTGTGTATAGCACATTAAAGTACAATTGTTCCCATGGCCTCCAATTCTGCAGTGGATTTCCTCCAATGATGCTTGTATGTCATCCAGTATGTGCCCCTGGTATTCCACCAGGATTGACATCAGTGATAAAGAGGCCTATGTTGGTATGTTGTTCCTTCATTGTTTATGGGTATTGGGAAGGTCAAATGTGGGGAATTTTTTGATGTGTAACCTTAAGGGATCCTGTGGTCATCAACATTTTCAGAAAGGGTGGAGATATCCCACCACACAGGGGTTTCTTTTTTTAAGAAGGTCCTCATTCAATTTAAACAAAGATTTAAATTCCCCACCATGACTGGTCGAGGGTGGTGAAGTAAAAAACATTTTTGTCTGTGCTATCAGTTTGTCCTTTAACATTAAATCAACTTTTGAAGCACTGAAGCAGAAAACCGATCCCCCGTGACCAATTCTCCATTACCATTAGTTAGAGCCCTCTGTTTCTGATCTAATTTCTTTGAATTTATACACTTAAAGGTTAAGGCTTGGGTTGGATTTCTTTAGCCACATGTTTTTTTATTTTGTGCATTTGCTAGCTTTGTTTCTTTTTTGAAGGCTTTATTAACTGATTTATAACTTTCAAAGGTTGCTGCTGAGAGCTCATGTTTGTAATTTTTAAATGACCTTTTCTTGTGCCTTCTTATCTTTTTATGCAAAAGTGTCAGGAAGGATTTCATTTTAGTCACTTATACTCGTGGGTTTGGGGGGGAAGTTTAGTCCCCTTTGGGCTTTTAGGGGAAAACCTTGTAAACTAGGGAGTTTACTGGACCCTTATGAAGGGTGTCCCTGGTCCTTCTATTCAGTTAATGGTTAGCAATGAGAACGTAAATATAGGACATCAGTAAATGTTGATAGTATCTTTTAGTATTCATTGTTGGGTTACAGATTTACAGTTTTTCTCATGTTTTCTCCATACCAACAAAATACATATACAGTTTGTAGCAAGTGATGTTGTTTGTAGCAAGTATAACAGTTCGTAGCAAGTAGTATTGGAAATGGCTGATTATAGATGCGTTTCGCAGTTTATCGCTTCATCAGTGCAAACTACCATGTTGTCTAAGACATAAATAGTAAATGGCATCAATTAAAGAACATTGTGTTGTTGTAATAGAATCAACAGTAGCGTAAAGTATCACAATACCTTGTGCATAGTGCCGGCAGGAGTGTTGTATTTTGGAGGTAGGTAAGTAGATTTGTGCCTTGTAGTGGCTAGTGGGAAGGCCTTTGTGTAGGTTAGATCCTTTCCTTAAGTGTAGGTTAGATCCTTTCCTTAAGTGGAGGAAGGATAGGTGGGTATTATGGTTATAGAAGTTAGTAAATTGTTAAAAATGGTAAAAATATGGTAAAAATATTTCTTCACGTATTTTACCTTATAGTAGGCATTCAATATGGTCACTGTTGTACATATCTGTCCCTTTAAGAGAGAGAAGGGGTGGAATAGTTTTAACATGGTGAAGATTTCTTAAGTTCAAGTCCATTCCTTTAGAAGGGCAGGAATATAGTCTATTTCTTTAAGAATAACAGGAAATATAGTATAATTGGTTGTATAAATAAGGCACTGGTGGTCCCATGCAAATAAGGAAAAGACTTACTGTGTAAGATGTAGAGTTTGCAGGCGAGAGGAGCATCCGTCCTTGCTCGGGCGGGCGGCGGCGTCACATTCGGGGGTAATGTATAGTGGTTGACACGCTGGTCGCGTCTATTTACGTGTGTTATGTGTGACGACGCTTGGGGGCCAGGTGCGTGGGGCTGGGATCCTATTGGTTACCCAGTCCCGATGCTCGCTCCCTGTTGGCCAATGGGAGCGTTCAGGAAGGGCCCGCTGCCTGGCCAATCAGGCCACGTCCCGCCTGATACCGCTTCCTGTGTGGCCCGCTCTCTCTCTCTAAACCTGTGGGTCTACCTGGCGGTCGCCATTTTGTTGGTTAGCAAATTTCTGATAACCAACCGCTGCCATTTTAGTGTAGTCTAGGTTGGTGCTAATGTGATGGCAGCGCCATTTTTGTTTAGTCTCCAAGGAAAACACTCCTGCTGGCTATTATGTACTGCGGTTTTACAGAAATTATATTGAAATTTACACATAATCAATTGTCCTTTAATGCCTTTGATTAGATATACAGTGGACTTAAAATAAATCACAGGCAATGTATTATAATGTATTGTTGACAATATTGTAGGTAATATGAATAAATAAGACATGACATTATTTCTAGTTGTTATTTTTTTTACATGCATATGATTATAGTTGGTAATGTATATTATCTAAGGGATAATGGGTAAATATGTTGGGGATTATATTTAACTTCATAAGGTTATTATAATGTTAGTTTATTCCTTTGCTTTTTTTTAGTGTGATTGGGATAGTGTTAAAGATTTTTGTTTTGTTCTTGTAAAAGTTGGAGATAAAATCTTAATTGTTAGGGACTGATTGTTAGGGGGGAGGGACCAATGTGTGGTGTTAGTGGGTTGTTTCACATTAGGTGAGTATTGTTATATTGATATAGATTTATTGTTTGAGAAATGGGACAAAACTCACTGTCTCATTTAGACCTGGCGGAAGAGTGGCTTTGTATTTAGTTATCCATTTTGTTTCAGTTTTTAGGGTTTTATGGGTAATGTTTCCTCCTCTCAGGTGTTTGTGAATCCTATCAAGGATTGAAAAATGTATTCCATCCGGGATGCCCCCTATGGTAGGCGGTGAAATGTCTTCCTACTGGAGTTAAAATATTTTTCTTCTTGATATCTCGTATGTGTTCATAAATCCGGTTTTTGAGTTTACGGTTTGTTTTTTCGATGTAAAATCTTGGACACGGACATTGTAGTAGGTAAATTACGTCTGTTGTATTGCAGTTAGCAAAGTGTTGAGGTGTTATTACTTCCCCTGTGGGGAGTGCGATTATTCTATCTACACTTATACTCATCATCAGACTGGCCCCAGGCAGGAGCGGAGCTGGTTCTCCCTGAGTCAGTACAACTGGGGCCCAGGCTTTCAGCAGCATGGCACAGAGAAGAACAACTGCAAGGCCCACAGCAGCATTTACTGTACGGATGGGGGACTAGTGCAGAACTGACAGCCTTAGCCCTGAGCTCTTTGTACCTACAGTACAAGGCTTTCACTGGGCTGGGTCTAGATCTGTGCTCTATACAGCAGGTGAGCGAAAGAAGTGGGAAGAGGGTCACCAGAGTCTGCTGGGAAAGTACAAGGGCTGCACATGGCCAGAGATGAGAAGTGGCTGCAGCTATGCATGCTGCCATTACTTGTATGCTTCCTTCTGGAACATAGAGGGTTAATATAGCTCTCTGTCTGTAGTCGATTTGATGTTAGACCTAGTGCCTGAGTGGGATCTATACTCAGGTTTCTTTCTTAAAGAGGACCTCCAGCAGCATAGTCAGGCTTTTGTGAGAAAATCGCTTGCACCGATTTACCAGCAGGCATATCTAGCTGGGACAGGTGCCCCCCTCTCCCATACCTGCTGATATATTTACAGTGATTTTGCACCAGACAGATGGGCAGGCAAGAAAAGTTAATTGGGCCCGGGTCGACGGACAGTGCAAAAAATGTTGTGGCCAAGGCGCTTTGTGGCTCTGGATGCATGGCAGTGGGTGTGAATCACTTAGTGTAGGGGTGTCAAACTCACTACTGAAGGAGCAGCAAAAGGTCATGTTCTGTGGATCTACACATAACTGTCACTTTAGTCCCATATGAGCAGTAATTACTCCACCTGTGTGAAGATACGCAAAAGTGTGATGCAGCCTAAGCTATGTGATTGCCCCACCTCCTTGTGACATGGGTTCATGTTTAAGGAAGTGGGTTTAGCAGAAACAGCTGATGCAGGGAGTCAGGCAGAATCACACTAGGGGGAAAGTATTCAGACAGATGTATGGGCAAGGCTAGGTAGCCAAATAGTGCAGCCCATAGCTATTCAGCTTGCAGCTGCTCATAAGGTGCGCACCTGCAATATATCCTTCCGTGAGTCCCTGCCTGCATGTCTCGTGATAGCATGGACTTGTGGGTATGAGAGATAATGGAATTGCGGGGTATAGCGATTGGCTGTGGACGTCTCCGGTCCTTCCCAAATCCACTGCCACAGTGGATTTTGGATGCCCCTGTGTGTGATCCCCTTTTGTTAATTACTTTCCTGGAACTGGTGAATGCACTGTGGGATTGTCAAACAGGGACATCCCAAATTCAGATGCCCCAGTCAAGAGGACCAAAACTCAGGGATGGAATTGCTTGCATAGTGGGTATGCCAGCGATCCTAGGAGGTTTCACTCTGTAGGGGATCACAGATTGGGATGCTTCAGGGATAGGAAATCAGCTGGGGTGGGTAACTTAAAATCAGAACAAAACCCAGCACTTCCTCCCCTGGAATCTAAATCAAGATGCCACATTTTGTGGAACCCCGTCAATCGAGGAGATGCAAGCACCAGCTGTGGCGGTGCCCTCCCAGTCCGCCACCAATTAAATGCCATCGCACACCCCAAAGGCCGGTCTTGTCAGTGGGCCCCCCCATAGATAAGTTGGGAGCTGGGAGAAAGACCTAGGTCCCTTTCAATCGGAAAATATTAAACGGAAATATGGGCAACTGCCTCAAAATGCAGTATAAATGTACTAACAATTGAAACAGCCTATAACGTACTGTTCCGCTGGTACTTAGTACCGAGCCATCTCGGCAAGATGTTTCCGGGACAAGCCAGTACATGCTCTAGAGAGGCTGCAATGTGGAAGACGATTTTATATACACCTGGTGGTATGCTAGCCCGTTTTTGGAATCATATTTATAGGATGGCCAACAAAATATTCCAAACACATTTTTTAAAAGATCCATGGGTGGCCCTTCTACATTGCAACACCCCAGAACTCACAAGAAAACAAAATATTCTATTTGTCTACCTACTTCACGGGCAAAACCGACCATTGCCAAGGCATGGAAAAAAATCTCACCTCGTTGTCAGAAGTGTTGGCTAGCCTAGGATGAATGGGTTTTTCATAAATGAGAGATTATCCAGCATCCTGACTGACTCTCATAAAAATTGTATTTCAACGTGGGAGCCCTGGAGACAGTATGCCTGGCCCAGCATTCCTCACATGATGCTGAACTGATCATACTCGGTGTGGGGCAGAGTGGGAGGGATTTTCCTCCTTCCCCAGTCTCCTTCCCTTCTCTTTCCCATTCCTACACTTAACCAGCCTCCCGTCCTTTCCCCTTCTCTCTATTTGTCTTTCTTTCAAACCCCTAAATCTTTACTTTCACGTCTGGCTACGAGTCCAAGACCTATCCCACTACTGTTTAAGGCTCCATAATAAAGGTGTGTGGACACTAAGTATCCCACACATGCTAATATTTGCTATACCTTTATAACACGTGCTATAACTTTTATGCATAACAGAAAATGAAACAGAAGACACAACTCTGTATTCGTTATACTTTTATTCTTCTTGTACGTTATTGCTGTACAAATGTAATCAGACTTGATTTAAAACTCTGTTTACAAGATATGGATTGTTAACTAGTTTATGCCTCCCCTGTCTGGGATGGCCACTTCAACTGTGCAGTTGATTGTGCCTGTACCACTGTTTTACAAAATAAAAAAAACATTGAAAAGAAAAGTACAGAATCTGTACTTGCTGAAGACCTTCTGAGACTGGAATACTGGCTATGGTTCATACAGTTCACTTCAGGGCCAGCTGAGGTGCATGTTGCTACTACCTGTCAATTGATTGTTGCAGGAGCATTGAGCATCAGCTTGCTTTAGCTGACCTGGAAGCAGGCCATCAGCACAGAAGCTGTTGGTGACGAGCTGTGGAACCAAAACTACATTGGATTAAGGCAGCACGAGAGCAGGTCTGTATGACCTTTGGTCTGGTTTAATGCTGGTGTGTGTGCGTGTGCGTGGGGGGTGTTAATTAACTGCTGGTGGGGTGTTATTTATTAATGCTGTGTGCTTATTTCTTAATGATATTGGGGTAGTCAATGCTGGGGTGTTGTTAATTACTGCTGTATGTTGAACTGGGGGGGCTTAGAACTAAAGCATAGGAGGACACTGATGCAGACACTTTAAACAATTTCCTCCCACCTCTCTTGTATTTCCTGCAGTGCAAGATAGAAGCAGTAGCAGGGCTTCAAAGTGTGCCGTTCTTTCAATTTTATTCCTCCAGGACCATGTAAAAAAAAGTGGTCCTTCAGTCACCTCGTCCCTTGGTGGTCTCATAGTGAGTGACCACAGCACAGCATGTTCAAGACTCATAAAGCTGCACCAGGACACGCCTTTCCCAACTCATCCACAAACCCAGAATCTGAAGCGAAGAAATCATTTTTGCCTAAAATACGTGAGATAGTTAAATATATACAGAGATTTGATTTTCAGGTGCTTTGCAATGGTTCATTATTTACTGTTTCCAAGGGGGGTACTGTGTTTGCCTGGACAGGGACTTTAAACTTTACTTGCACTGCCACACCTGGTGGAGCCGGTTGCACACACACAATGTGCAGCACTGCGTTGCCATTTCTGATCTTTCATTGCTTGGAGTAAAGCAAGGAAAGTCAAGTAGCTCTCCACAGTGAAGCTGGCAGGTGACAGGAGAACTGTAAGTTCCTTAATCAAAGCACAGAGTTAATAGGCATCCCTATCTTTTCATCATGTGATTGTTAAGTTAAGTGGTAAGTGTTTTTTGGACAATTTCTGGGGATACACACAGTGAGGCATTACAAATCATGATGCACTGCCAGGGAGGAACAAAACCCAAGAAAGTGAATGCTTAGGTTTTGTTTCTCTTTAATGTAATCTGCCAAGGCCATATATAGTCCAGTATAACTAAAATCCATCTAGAACAGAACCATCTTCCTCCTTATGAAAACATGACAGGGTGCCATAAAACAACCTCTACCACACTAATCCTAAAGAAATATTTAAAGACGGACCAAACCTGGGAATTTCAATTTCCTAGGTTTTGATCCGTGCCCCCGGGGCATCCCAAAGCGGCCTGCTCAATCAGAAGAGCAAATTGTGTGCAGGTTTGCCTGTGCGGCCCCAGCAACAGCCTGGCTTGCCCTTCATGCTGCCCTGCCATCTAACTTGTGCTGGGGAGTCCCACTGACTCAGCTACAGGTTCGGCTGCCCCCCTGCCCACCACACACTACACCCCTGCATTAAGACACTGCAATGCGATGTTGGTAATAACAGCTGATTGAAGGGACTCCTATTTGGCATCTGTATCCTTCAACCGATGCTCCCAATTTATGTCCTGCCAGCCAAATATATTGTGATCTCTGTTATCAATGCTTTCATGGCCAGTTACAGTCCCCTACACATTCTTGATATTACCAAATCTAATGGGTCATCACCCCTTGTAGGTCCCTCCAGAAACTGGCTCATATAATGACAGGCATGGCCTGTAGCAGCCATTCTGTGGGAGAATGATCATGGTCCGCAGGCCATGCTCACCTCTGCCTGGACCCGAGTGTGCATGTACATCCCCGACAAGGAGGCAGCGGGCAGTCAGTTTTTGCATGATCAGTGGCCCAGGAACAACTATTGCATTTTGTTAACATTCGCCTCATAAGATGCGCTGTCATTCCCCTCCTACTTTTGTGGGGTGCGTCTTATGAAAATAAGGTAAATCTTTTTGACCTGTACTAGCTTTGCGTTTAACTCTCTAAGCTTCCCCTGGCCTTACTGTGTAGCACATGGCAGTATTCCAGAGAATACAACCTTAGAGGTCATTCCCTTCAACTTGGTGCCTGACTCCTAAAATCTATTCTTAAAGGAGGTGTATTGCAAAATAATATTAAAAATCCATAGAAACACATTGGCTAATGAGAGGATGGGTCATGTATACACCTGAACTGAATAAAACTCCTTCCAACTTGTGGTTTTCTTCTCCTGGTAGGAAAAAATCCAGGGGTGACAGGTCTGAGTGTATCGGGGGGACAGAACCTGCCCCCCCCATGATTTCTTCTTTCTTCTGTTAAAAGAAACATGGCTCCGGGTTTCAGTGACCCCTCCTTTTGCCATTCAGCATATTTATATGTATTTTTATCATTGGGTCATTTTTTGCAATAGTCCTCCTATAACTCTTTAACTGCTAGTCTACCTATCCTAGCCTACGCAATGTTTTGGTTCTCTGTTGCCAGGCCGGTTTTCACCATTGTGCGTTATACATATTAAACTATGATTTTTGAAGGAATGTTCAGGGATTACCCAGCAAAATTATATATATTTTTTTTCAGCAAAGCTTGGGGTTTCACATGAAATATCTTGTTTGTAATTGTTTCAGTGCATTCCCAATATTTATGAGTGAAATATTTGAAAAAAATAAAAAAAATGCTATTTTATTAAATAAAAAAAAATGCTTTTAAAGAACATCATATTGTGTGTAAAACGTTAAAATACCTAAAAATAAAACATTATGGGTTCCACCCCTCCTAGTAAAACCAGCCCGGCCCCCAGCCCTGAACGCTACCAGTCCACATAGCGCTCCCCTGGGGTTTGGGGAGGCAGGTAATGGGGTTAGGCTTTAATGGTGAGTCACCTGTGGCAAGCAGCCCTTGCCTTGCAAACTGGTATAAGGGTTTCAAGAAATGGTATTTCCTTACGTACCTCGATCCAACACCAATTGCTCTGTTCTGCGCCACGCTGTCACTGAAAACCAGTAGTGATTGGTGGAGGCCAGGTGCAGGGTCCCCTTCCCTCGCAGCTGCCCTCCACCGATCGCTACCAGCTTCTGACAGTTCTCCGGTGCCAGAAGCAGACTTTTATACCGGAGGAATAATTTGGCGTCATCTTACTCCTCCTAATAAATGCCCCTCCCTGCAGCATCCGGCCGAGCTGTGAGAAGCGGAGCAAGGAACTTACATTCTCCTATTCTCCTCACCCACCACTGAATCCCAAACAAAGGTGACCTTTTTTATGCTGTTCCTTTTAAATAGCGGAAAATGCCAGCTGGCACTTAACTGACGGAGAGGCAGCTACGTGAATTTCATGTACCTGGCATTTAAAGGGTTAAGGATCATCCTTTTCCCATAAATTCTGTCATGGACTATGACAGCTGGGTCATCCCCAGCCCCTCCCAGTAATTCATCCACCCTTTCCACCACATGCTGAACCCTGGCAACAGGGAGATGGCAAACTATATGGTCAAACTATAAGGCAGTCTCGCCGACAAATTATTATCTGTCTGCCTGCTAATAGAATCCCATTTGACCACTAAATGTCTAGTCCAACCTGCAGTCACATCCACCTGATTACTAGTGCGGCTGTCCCCCTGTCTGTTTTTCTTAGCAAATTAATTTGTCACTTACAATAAGAACTCCTGCCTTTTTAAGTCACATACAAGATCTAAGTAAATCAATGCAGCTTGATGTTTTTCTTATTACTTTCCCTTGCCTACAAGGTTTCCCTTTGGTGGGGAGGTATTGAAAAGGTTAAAAAACTTTCTGAGGGACCATTAAGGATCCTCCTGCTGTGCATCCTCTCTTCTGTTAGTGTGATTAAGAGTAGGTGATATGAGTAGGTGATATGTCAAAAATCATTATAGAAATCATGCTAAGATGAAAGTTTAACTTCATGCTGCTAAGAGGCCCCCATAGCCACTACCAGACCAAGCCTCAGGTCCATAAATGACTAACATTGGCGACGGGTTTACAAAATGGTTGTTTGCCGCCATTTAAGCATAAAAAAATGTCCATCTGCCAGCATTTTTGTTTTAAGTGACATATGAGTAATTCACTTTGTTGAAGAATATACAATTTGAGTTTGCTTTGCTGAAGGACACAGAACAACTAATGTTCTGAGAAAATATGCAGAAAGTTATATTGTATTTCATGTTTTCCATGCTGAATGTAACTGAACATCTGGTCTGGTGAACTTAACTCATTGCAGCCATTGCTGGTGAGAAAATGTCCATTTTTACCAGCAATGAGGGTGGGTATAAAAACCAGAGATGATTCTGGTGTTAGGCAGAAGCTCTTGATGCTGTCTTTTTGCTGTTAATTCCCATGGGCTCTCTGCTTTCACTGTGTGGCTTCGGTGATCATGTGACAGGTGGTTAATGCTATTCCCAGTGGTGATGTAAGTGAAGTGTCTTTGATCATCTCTGATTATTGCCTGCACTGCTACTACGCTGGTCATCCTGGAGACATGTGTGATCTTAATTTTTTTCTCTCTTAGCAAAGTAGTTGCTCATCTAAATAAATGCTAGGGATGCAATGAACAATCACACACTGGGCCCACCTCACTTACTGGCACCTTGCATTCAAAATCTTACACAGTCTTGAGGCCTGAGCCTGAATAACATGTATGTCATGGGCTCCTGTGATTGAGCCGTATCTGCCCATTACCTTGTCCACCCTGCCTTGGATTCTTGGCTGTTCCTGCACCAAGTCCCGGCTGAGGCTTCCTTTTTCAGTAATCTCCACTTTGACTCTCAGACCCTGTTCTGATGTCCAGTCATGTTTACTCTGAAGACCTGCCATGAGCCATCCTCCTTAGCTGGGCAGGTACCTCTAGTTGTCTCTGATGTTTACCGTTGGCACACCAGACCCTGGTGGTCGCGACCTGGGGACAGCCTCTTCACCAGCCCATCTCGAACAACTGGGTTAGTACTGCAGAGGACTGCATGCCCTAGTAGACTCACCATCTGAGCTGAGGACAGAGAATCTACTTCTACTTCCCCAGCTGTGACAATTATATAGCAGCATATAATCTTTGATTATATAGAAGCTGACTCAAAAGTATACCTCAAATGATCTGAGTGTATTTTATCATGTTACTCACTTAATAAAGCTTCTTTAAAGTTGTACCCAAATCTGTGAGATATATCTATTGCACAGTAGGCAATACACCGAGGGGGACACCCACCTCCGGGACCTTGTTGGCGGTGTAACTTCATTCAGCTTTTGGGCTTTGGAGATTTGTGTGATCAGGAAGTCCAATGATAAGTGTTTGGCCTAATTTTCTGTCTCTAGTTCACATGTGTATTTATATGGGCCCCATATAAATACACAAAATGTGTAATAGAGTAATAATACTTTTTATGATGGAGGTACCCTGACTTTTCAGTATTGGCTAAAGCTCTGTGATTGGGCTTCATGACGAGCATCTTCCATAAAGGATGCCATGACAGGTTGTAGTTATGGCTTTTCTATTTACTTCCCTGCTAACTTTAGATGTCCTACAAACAAGAAAACATCTGTGAAGAAAGAATATTCACTGCCCCCCTTTAGCTACTTAGGCCCTTATTTAACAAGGGATAGCGCCAGGTAGCGAATGGTGAGCGAACGGTAATGACGCTCACCGCCACGAGAACGCCGGCTCCCCTCCGCAATCACACATTTATCAAGCCGATCCTGCTTAGCAACTGACAGAGCGCCAGATAGCGAATCATTCATTATTATTCCAGCCTCACCCCACAGCACCAGCGAGCGACCTTGAACAGCGACAGGTATGACCTCTCGCTACCTGGCGCTCTCCAATGCATTTCAATGGAGCAATCTTTAAATATTCTTAATTAATTGCTATTAATGTTTTTTTTTTTTTTTTTTTTTTTTAATTGTCAAAAATTCTGTGACCACTTCTGCAATGTTAGATATTTTTTTTAAGGTAAAAAAAAAAAAAAACAATTGGTGCAGAATTGATATTACAGGTCTGATATTAATGTATTCATATTACAAAATGTTTTGAAAAACATGTTTTTATTTTGTAAAAAAATATGGTTGTTTGGGGGTTAAAAAACTACTTTTAACCCATCGCCGCCTGCGCTCTGGGGTTTAAACAAGCATTTCACAGCGCAAGAATTTTTTGAGCGTGATTTGTTAATGAATACGCTGGGAGCCGTTCGCTATGGCCATTCGCTGTCATGCGCTCCCATACAGCGCGGAACCTGTCAAACAGCGACTCCTAACCCCGTATTCAACATTACCGCACACCGACTGAGTCGCTGTCAACAGCCGAACAACGGCCACGCACAGCGAATACTAGTGTGCGCTGTGAAAATACCGCTACTGTCGCTCATCTGTCGCTACCTGGCGCTATTAATGAATAGGCCTCCCCGCTAGCTAAAGTTTAACCCATGAGTGACTGTTACCCAAATTCAGAGAGAAACAACAAATAAAATAAAAAAGATAAACCTTAATAAATAAATTGTATATAAAAAATGAAGGGGGGGGGGGCATATTACTACTTCCCCTTGTGTCCTTGGTAGAAGGAAACAACAATGCATCACAGCCTATTCAATAGGAAAAATGTGAATATTGTTTTGGTTGGTTCAGACTGCCGACATGCAGTGTGGATACTGTATATCCTATAAGACACTGATAAAACTGAAATTGCAATGCTATAAACTAAGGGTAAATAAATGAAAAGTAGAGATTTCTTCAGTGCCTCATCTTCAGGTAAGCATGTATTATATACATAATGTCACATGAATACTTCTGGACCCACAATAGAGCAATATAGAACTAGTAATTGTGCAATAGGATGTTTACATTTATTGTGCATACTTTAGAAACTAAAGAGCAGGTGGTGTGTGACAGTTTAGTATGGAAGGATGCTATGTCTAGAAGACAGTGGCTGGTTTACACCAATAATGTGATGGACAAAACAAATAACATAATATGGGCCAAAATAGACCATGAAAAGTACCCACTTCTAGCTGCTGTTCCTTTTCATCAAGAACATCCTTTTGACTTCGGAAAAAATCTGACAGCATTCGAGTCAGTTGTTTACGGTCATCTATTTCTGCGGCTAGTCTACCATTATAGTCTGCAAGTAACATGCACGCATCATCCACCATTTTGGCTAGTTGATCTCCAGATGCTTTATCTAAAGCAATTGAAAATTAATGGGGTTATCGGGGAAGAGCAAACAAGGTATACTTTAAACTTTACAAATGATACAATACCAACCAGTAATTTTGTCCAGAAGTGAAACATCTTGTACTTCTACTGGCAATGAGCCGATCCTTTGATGAACAGCTGCATCTCCTGAAGCTGCGTTCTCTAGTTCCTGCAGTACACGTATCAAATCTGTAGCCTAGGGGAGACATATTGAGCCATATTTATACTTTTTGAACATTTCTGCCATATTATTGTTCATTTATATAGTGCCATCTTCTTCCATGATTAAACATAATAAACAGGGATCATTATAAACGAGATGTTACAAAGTTCAAACCAAATGTGATAACAAGAGACAATAGGAAGGAGAGCCTTGCTCTTGTGAGCTTACAGTCTAAACTGTCGGCGGTGGAGACAAAAAAGGGCAGGATCACAAGTGGTAGAACTTGAGTTTGGTGGCATGTGCACGCTGAAGCAAGGTTATATAGGTGAGTTTGAGGGCACTTTTAAAGGCTTGGAGTGTTGAAGAGTGATGGATTGAACGAGGGAGTGCATTCCAGAGAAGTGGAAAGCATGGGAGAAGGCTTGAAGGTGGAAGTGCAGAGGTGACCAAGGAGGAGGATAGAAGATTGTCCGAAGCAGAGCGGAGGTTGCACCTGGGTTGCTGAAGCTGAATTAGGAATGAGATGTAGGGAGGGGCCTGGTTGGAGAGTGCTTTGTAGGTTAGAGTTGGTGTTGAAGTTTGAACTAAACTCTTTGAGACACAAGTAGCCCGTGGGGGAAATGACAGGGGGGGACAGTTTTGGAGAAGCGTGGGGAGAAGTGGATAAGGCAAGCAGTGAGTTCAGTATAGTTTGGAGAGGTGTTATTCGTTTTTTTGGTAAGCCGCAAAAGAGGTGTTGCAGTAGTGAAGTTGGGATATGACCACATTTAAGTGATATCAGGTGAGAGGAAGGGATGAATGCGGGAGATGTTTTTATGTTGGAGGCAGCAGGAGGTGACTAGGAAGTGAATGTGAGGTGTGAATGAGAAAGAGGAGTCCTGAATGATGCTCAGACATCGAGTTTGAAGAGTTGCAGTAAGGGTAGTGAGATGGTGGGAAGATGACCAGTTTGGTTTTGTCCAAGCATTCCACTTTCACCTCAGCAGTTTCAAATAATGACATCATTAAAGTTTAACAAGTGAAATGTTGTCAGTTATTAAACAAGGCTTTCTGTTACGCTCTCACCATTTTTCAAAGTTTGAGACTTAAATGTTTTTTTTTGTCACTTTTTGTTCGCCCAAAAAATTGGCGACACGACACATTATTCTTTATAAAATGGGCAATTATTTTGTAAATCATTAAGCTTTCAAGTAGAGACAAAATACAATTAAATAACAAATATAAACAAACATCATCTCTGGTAACACACAACCTGGAAGAGTGGTGAACAAGCAGATTACTTCATTATCTATTTAAGAAGGCTAACATAGGAAGTGCTTATATGCTCAAGGAAACTACTCCAATAAGTTTCTTTCTACAGACACATTTTAGAATAAAGAATAAGTAGATTTTAATGTACTTGAGATAAGATCATTTTACTAAAATCCATCTCGGCCGCTGAACTACAGATCTTTTCATGGTACCCTTTTACAGGTTTAGTTGAAGAGGAAGTCCAGCCACCACCAATTTACTGCTGCCTGCACCTGTATGGTGCTAAAATAGGAAGAAAATGCAGTCTTACCTGGGGATGGTCAGAGAGCTACCCCTTGCCAGAGCTGGAAATGAAAGACTCACACCATGTGGGGGCAGGTGGCAGTGGAGTCCAGTGTTTGTAAAGGTGAAAGCTGATGAACAAGTCACCACCATGCTTACTTGATCGATCGGGGCATGTGGGTTTGGAACCCCCAGAACACCTCTTCCCATCCTCCAACCAGAGCCATTTGCCGTGTCACTCTGCAAATGGCTCTGATAGTCTTTTATCGGGAGCGCAAGTACGCGTGGCTCCCGTCCCAGCCATCTGAATGGCCAGGTTACGAGTGCGCAAACAGCTCGAAGATGCAGGGGATGCAGTCTCTTGCGCTCCCCACTGCAAACAATAGGAGCCATTTGCCGAATGATATAGGTACAACAAGCGGCTCTGACTGGATGAGAGCCCGCGCATGTGCTGTTAGAACACAGAAAGGTACGCTTTTAATGTTGTGCTTTTATATTCTATCCACCCTGGGTTTTGTTACACTTTAAAAAAAAAACATTTCCATTTAGTGCCATTTTTGAGGGTTTTCTTTTATTGGTCCATTATTTGGAGATAACCTTTTTAGTGTGCAAAATTTGTCAGCTATAGGACATGTATATCTGTATGGTAAATGATAACCTTTATATAATGGAGGTTTAATAATATGTTTATCCCTCTGTTTTTGTCCTTAAGCCTTACAGCCTAATTGGTTCTAATACTTGGACATTACATTCTATTTGCATTTGTTCTTCATAATTAGATTTAATATTTATGACGTAATTTACCAAGCATTTCGCCAGCTTTTTTGGTCCATTCACTGCATATTTGCACGTGTACGTACCTACGGGGCATTTATGAAAGAGGAGGAACACATTCCACTGCCCATCCAGCAAATGCGGCCTATTTACCAAGTATGATTGCCGATTAGCGATCCCCCCGCGAATGTGGCACTTGTGCGTCACCTTTCAGTGGCGAAACCCATAGCAATCAATTAATTTATGTGTGCAAAGATTAGAAAGATGAAAGCCTATGCATGTCAACAACAGTTGTTACACCTGTCAGGCATCTGGGGGCTGGGCCAGCTGAAGAACTATATAAACCTAACTTTAAAATAGCACTGAATTAAAGCTTTTTATATGACAATAGGTAGAAGTGTAAGCACATGTAAAGAATACATAGACATAAGCTGTGGGTTTTTTTCACCCCTTTCGGGTCATTATTGAGCCGGCTGTTTTGTGTCAACGAGTCAGTGATCTTCGCCAGCACTTGTAGACATGACGCAAACGTCACTGCTTAAAGGCTGTACATGCTGGCAAAGTGACCCAGCGAGTGCAGTTGTGTGTTAATGCTGCTTTCGTAAATGTGTGTACTTTTTGTGTGTGTCAGGGACCCGCGGGTCACGTGATCCAACTATAAACCAGGGACCTCCGGACACACAGACCGCGTTCTCAAGAAACCCTTGTCCGAGTCCTCCTATCAGGAATACCAGGCCTAAAGCCTGCGGACACACAGATTCTTGGTTTAAGGCAAACAGATCGCTCAAGTTAAAATGTAAGTTTTAATGCTATAAGCACACTAGGCAGTGATAAACATTTGGCTATGATGGAATATGAAATGATACAAATGATACAACAATGCTGTTCTGAGAAGGTTACAGGATAGAGTGAGTTACACAGAGAAACAATAGTCAGTTACCTTAATATGCAGTTGCAGAGTAGTAGTGATGGAGCTCCCACAAGAGGTAAGTGGCAAGCTGGGTGGATGGACACCTCCAGCACATGTGAATCATGACCTCTCCAGAAAAGTGACAACGTGCATATCCCCTTGGCTTACTTTTAAGCAGGTGTCAACCCTCCACTCCCTCCCATCTGTGGGATGGGTTGTCACCTCCCACTGTTCTGGAGCATGCTTTAGCCCCTAAAACCCTTTAGGGGTTATAATTTTGGGCAGGGGGGTCGTATGGCTTTGGATACGGCACCAAATAATTGGTCTGGATGACGGGCATCCGATGAGTCCAGAAATGGGGTCCCTAAGTGGGTCAAAACCTTAGATCTCAGTTTTCCTGGTTTTCCTTTATTGTCGAGCCCGAAGTAATCTACCTCCATGTGCGGTTTTGTGAGCCGGTTCTGATTCTGTACCTGGCTTGGTACTGGGACACATGGTGGCGCCACTATGGTCGGATTTGTGTTGGTGCCGCTGTCTGCAGCTCCCATCTTTGATGTGACAAATTCGCAGCCAGGGTTCCAGCTAGCTGCAGACCCACTGGAGTCTTCTCAGGCTACAGGTGTGAGAGTCAGCAGAAGAGCAGCAGGGGGGGGGGGCCTTGAAGCTCAAACTGCCTTTCCTGAGTGTCAGGACCCCATGCCCATATATGGACTTCCTTTTCCTGCTGGCCATGGTAGACATTTGCTAAGAACCGGGATGCCGGTCAAAATGCGATGAAATATTTGCCCTATTCCTCACAGTGTGTCTTTATTTTGGTTTTTAGATTGACTATGTATTGTGCCTGAGAGGTAATTAAGTATTCCAAGCCAGAGCTGGAGGTAGAGGAGGAGGAGAAGGATGAAGGTGGCCCTTCCACCTCCATGGCTGTTGCCAGCACTCTGGAGGATACAAATCACCCTTTGTGGCTTCTGAGGCAATCCCCATTTTGCACATCACTTTCCTCGTTGAGATTTACCTATCCAGCA
Organism: Gastrophryne carolinensis; assembly: GCA_027917425.1. Lineage (NCBI taxonomy): Eukaryota > Metazoa > Chordata > Amphibia > Anura > Microhylidae > Gastrophryne > Gastrophryne carolinensis. Next base: position 221,310,984 of record CM051239.1, on the reverse strand, counting down.
AGGGGATTGAGCAAGAACTGACACCAGGTCTGGCATGTTAATCTTTTGCCAACATACAGCATAAATTAAGGTGTTACCGTGCCCCCAAGGTCAATCACGTAGGCCTTGATGAGAATTTGAACTTGTAAGTTAGTTAAACATTTATTGCTATATATATATATATATATATATATATATATATATTAGCATTTTGCATTGTTGGGCTGCCCTATCACTATGTGAAGTAGCGCTTTATTCACTCTGTTTTACACAACACCTTTTGTTCATGCCTGTAACCTTGTTCTCTTTATTTTCTGTGTAGACCCATTGCAGATTTTCAGCCCTGAGGAATCTTCGAAGGTTGCAAAGAATCCCCTTTCCGCTAGTGAGTAGCTTATTAATGGTTGCTGCTTACGTTTTGCTACCTCAGGATTGTCACTGTCAATTACATTTTTGAGTCCAATTTTCATAGTAACTACTCCACTTGCCTTCTTTCCCTAGCCCACTTTGGACCTCATAGTTTATGTTCTGAGGCAGGTGTGCCGGAGGAGGACACACCTACACCCTCCTCTGCTATTGCTGCTACATCCCCAGAGCAGGACCGTGAGCCTATCCCCATTGGCCACATCCTCTTCATCTTTCTCAAGCTCCAGCAAGGGTACAACAGGTTCATCTGTGTATAACATACAGCATCATTTAGTTTGTGCCATGCCCTTGAGCAAAAGCATGTTGTCTTTGTGATTGTTTGGATGTGTCAGTAAAATGTACATGCCATGTGCTGCCAATTGTTACTCATATGCCTTCAGACTACCCCATCACTGTTGAATGTTCTGCTTTGTTAACTGATTTTCTGGCCTTCTAATATAGTTGACTTTCTTTTGTGTTTAGACTCAAGAATAGAAAGGAGGTTGGGACTCCACCTGCAGCTCCATGTCCTGTGTCTGCTGGTAAGTACACTCACGTGTTTGCCCGTATTATAAGCCACATTAAGTACAGCTTTCACTTCCTGAACTATCACTGTTGTTAGTAGTGCTTTATTCCTTGTTTCACACATGCATGACAACCTTGTTTCATTTACTTTTGCTTAGACTCACTGTTGATTGGGAAACAAGAGGCATCACCTGCATTGGCAATGAGTCCACTATCCACTGAAGGTTCACACGTACTTGTTGACAAACAACCATATGTAGACTCTTCCCAGCTCATCTCTAACCACCTGACTTCTGCTTTCCTCTGTCATGCTTATCTGTGCTAACTTTACCTGTTTATCTCTGTCATATTTAACTCTCTATACCTCACCTCCTCCATACTTGTCCCACCTCACCTCTCCTCACATATACCTATCTCTAAACTTATGTTTCCACCTCACATTTGTCCATCACTTTTCAGAACATCTTACCTTCGCCCACCTCACATAATCTCACCTCTGCATACCTCTACCTACCTTGGCTTACGTCAACTCTAGCCGCCTCACTTCTGCTCAGTGTACCTCTCCCTGCCTTCCCTTTTTTCACTCCTTCTTTCCTCATCTCTTCTGACCCCTTCTAATCTTACCTACTTTTATTCACCTCTTCTCACTGACTGGTCTCTGACTCTGGTCACCTCACTTCTGTTCACCCCACCTCATCCTTTAGGTTAAAGCTTGCCTCCAGTTTGGGTTTGTTACCAGACTACATTTTATTGAGGCCCCTTGAATAGGAACAATAAGATAACGTGCCCCTTATACCAAAAAGGTTCTGCAGCCCTGTCTTCAAGCTACCAATTTTACCTATACAACTCCACAAAAAAACTAAATGCCGTGGACACCTGTGCATATCTCTAAATATTGTGATTCAAAAATAATGTACATTAAACAACAAGTGGGAAAGCGGATTACATTTTAACTTGTTTAATACAAAAATCAAAAAATCAATAGGTAGCCCTCCTTGATGGCTAATTGAGGCAACAATATATTTAGCCCTAGTCTTGGTTGCCTATATGAAATTATGAAATTCAGCCTTGGTTAAGACTATTTAAAGTGGACCTCCAGTCAAAAAAAAATAAAATAAAGTTTAGAAAATTGCTCCCCTAAAGCCTCTCTGTGGCCCCATCAGTGACAGTGTTGCTTACAGTGGAAAACAGTATTTAAAGTTAAGAAAAACCACAATCAGTGCCACCTGATAAATCAATTATATTTATGAAGTGGAATAAAAGAAGATGGTCTGGACTGCTGGACTACTCACCTCTGGCCATCACCTGCATTGTAAATACCGGGTGTTTGATACAACTACTCACCTCTGGCCATCAGCCGCATTCTAAATACTCTATGTTTGATACAACTACTCACCTCTGGCCATAACCCGCATTGTAAATACTGGTTGTTTGATACTACTACTCACCTCTGGACATCATTTGCATTGTAATTACGTGGTGTTTCATTCTACTACTCACCTTTGGCCATTACCTGCGTTGTAAATACTGGATGTTTGATACTACTACCCACCTCTGGCCATCACCTGCATTGTACATACTGGGTTTATAATGCATCTGTGTTATCTGTGCCCAATTTTATTGCAGTTGATGGGCATAGACAACATCTGCTCTTTGTCCATTTAATTGCATATCCAGGGCTTGTCAGCTACTGGGCACATTTAAAAACATCTGCTGACTGTTCCACTTAATTGTATATCCAGGGACAGGTAGCTACTTTGCCACATAGAAAACATGTGCTAATTGTCTTTTTCATAGCACATCCAAGCACATTACCGGTAAACAGTAATTCCACATTTGATGGCATTTTTTAAAGTTTCCAATATTGCTTGCAAAAGTGATGTCTTCAATGTGCTAAGCGTATCTGTTCATGTTTTTCCTTTTCTATTTTTAGCAACTCTGTGTTATAAAAGAAAAACTTCCCCAGAGAAACCTTTACCTTATCAGTCGAAATCAAGACTTCTTCACCCTGGTTTGCTAATAATTTGCTTGGCTAGGGCAGATATGATTGATTTAACCCATATACAAGAATTTAGAAAATAGCATGAAGAGAAGTAAATCACAGGGTCGATTCCTTTCTTTCTTTAACTCACTTACACTTCAAAAAGTGCGCAGAAGTCTACTGTCTACTGTCTACTGTCATGTTTTAGCGTATAATACCTGATTAGTATGGGTTTGTGCATGATTCACAGCCCTGATTAGCCCTGATTCACCCTTCCGTATGTGCCAATAAAATGGCCTGTTTTACTCTCTACTTAAGGGCTCATATTCGTGCAGTGGCGTGGTGCACAAGAACGTTTGGTGATGGAGTCCTCCGATGAATTCCTGGCAGAGTACGAGCACCTGCAGCGTCGCAACCTGCTATGCATATACCTGACGGAGCTGCAAATGCATCGACCACGAGTGGCTGTTGATCGCATGTATGACGTCGAGCTATTTGAGCTGACCTGTTTTGTGTATTGTGAGTTGTGGCATGCAATTTTACGAGCATTACCAAATTGGTTAACTGCCTTCAATTTTTGACCTCTTGTTCCAGTGGCTGGCGCTATCTCTGAAGGGCATGTTCCAGCCTACGCTCAGCCACACTCTCAATTAATTTCTTGATGGCATGGCTACCTTGATGCCCTGATGACCAATATGCCCAACATCATGGGTGCAATCGACTGTACGCATGTGGCGCTGGTGCCACTGGTTGCTGATGAATATCTTCTTCGGTATGTGTTTGGTTTCCCTTTGCATCCTTAATTCCATGCTACGTAGTGACATCTATTTTTTGTCTAGCTATTATATATTTATTGTGTGTTGGCCCTTGCATTGTATTGCCTCCTGTAAAGCGAACCTACCTTCCGTGTAGATGCTTCAATCTAAAGTAAGCCAATGTTAATATTAATGCCTCCCATTGAACACTATCTGACAAGTCCCTTTTTTACTCACCCAAAGAAGGCAGTCCTACCAGTGGTTGTTACTTTCTGCTTAGCATCTGTTCTTGACCTGTGCGGTTTGTGTCTTTATGCAGGAACCATAAGGTGGGCTATTCCATCAATGTGCAGTGTGTGGCGGGTCCTGACCTCCGGGTTCTAAGAGTTATGGCTGGGTTTCCAGGCTCCACCCATAATGCCTACATACTGAGGAATCCAAGCCTGTATGCTCAATTTCAATCCGGAGAGCTGTCTGGTGGGTGGCTACTTGGTAAGTGTTGTCATTATTACTCCTTTCTTGCTGATGTTTTTTTCTCATGTAGAAATTGTATATCTGTGAATGCATCCCCTGTCTCTCCATTTTTTAAATAGTTTAATTTTTTTTTCACGTGATAATGTGTTTATGATGTATGTGGCTAATACTTATTTTTGTAGGTGATTCTGGCTACCCCTGTTTCCGTGGCCGATGACCTCCATTATAAGTGGGCTCATAGCAAGACAAGAACAGTGATGGAGAGGGCCTTTGGCTTGCTTAAGACCCAATTCAGGTGCCTGGATCATATAGGGGGGTGCCCTCCAGTACCAGTCCCAGAAGGTGATAAAAATCCTCAATATCGGGATGTGTCCCCCTCTCCAGCTATTATGGATATTCCTGTAGACCTTTATTGGGGCACACAAAGTGCTTCTGGCTAGTCTGTCTGGAACCACCTTGCCTCATCTGATTTTAGTTAATTTTTGTCCATTTTGTTTTTCCCTAGTGTTATGTTTGTTGTGTGTTTATGCATATATGTCTATATATGAATTTGGATTTGAGGCAAGCCTTGCCCTTTAAGATTTTTCCTGTAAGCTTAAGCTCCTCTTTTCATGTATTCAGTGTGATAAAACTGAATGACAAAATTACCTATGCCTGTTTTGTTCATTGTTGTCACAAAACTCTGACATACTACTTTATTTTTAACAATGTGGGACCATATTCTTAGGCTACTGAGATTTCTAAACAGAAATACAACAAAAAAATTACTTCGAAATGTGTTTTTCCTTATTGCCTGGGGCGGCTGGCATGCAACATCTGGTGGCAGATTGCCACAGCAATGGTGCTATCAGTGTCTCAATGTGCCGGTTGTTGTTATGTCGCTCCACTACCATTGCTTGGTGGTCATGGTGGAGCAGCATTATGTGTCTCTCCATTGTTTGGTGGAACTGGGCACTATTTTGCCTGAAGGCTCTGCTATCTGCTTGCCAATCTGCCTCCATCAACTGCACCTGCATCACCAGGGGAAGATGGCGACATGACTGAGGCCACTGCTGTTGTTATGAAGGCAGATGCTGTGGATCATCCTCCACTAATGGCTGTAGAGCCAGTAGCAGGGGTGTCTGTAGGGCCAGACAAATCAGTTATATCTCTGTTGTTTGCCACACATGCAGTACACAAAAATGGGGCTGCATGGGGATCCAAAATAGAATAGACAAAAATAGTTTTGGTCATAATGTTCATTGTCATGGGATACATGTTATTTTGATAAGGGAAATCATATGTAGATATTTAAGCAACATTCAAAAACATTAGTCAGAAAATTCAGATTTGGGTGCATATGTGTCTTTCAAATGAATAATGACCCTAAGCATACGAGTCATGGCAAATTTAGTGAAAGCAAAATTCTAGTCGCCAGGTGACTTGGGGGCATTTAATCATGCCACCAGCTACCTCACCATTTTGCATTGTTAATTTTTTTCAAAATGTATCATTAGGTCCATCCCCCGCGCCATAGTAGATAGACACCCCATGGCATGCGGCCGCCGCTGCCATAGAGCCCCGTTAAATGCCATGTGTGTGTGCATGCACTGACAGGCTCATCCAATCAATGTGGCAGCACAAACTGACCTACACATGTGAAGTGGTGTGGCTATCACTGCAGGGTGAAGGGTGATAAAGAAACCCTGTCTGAGCTGCAGGGGCAGATGGGAAGGCGAAAAATGGCAGCACCCATCAGACTAGGAAGAGGTGCCGAACGGAACAGAAAAAGGTGGGCACATTGTATTTACAAGGTGCTCTGGGCTTGTCTGATTTGCCAAAATCAGCACCTTACTCTGCTGATTAGAATTCTGTTTTAAAGAATAACAACCACCTCCGTAGTCTATGTAAGACTCTAGGGCTGCTGATCTCCCTCTTTATGGGGTATCCCAAATTTTGATGCCCCGCTGTGTGGGCTGCCGGGTCTCCATATTAGGATGCCCCAGTGTTTACAGAGCGTGTGTCGAAAAATTGACCAGGGCAGCATGAATACTACAGTAGATACAGCCCTGCTTGTGGGCCATACAAAGTCAACCAGAAGAAGGTTTTGTAATATATTGTATATTGTAATAAATTATTTTTTTATTAGTAATCATATGTGTCACAGATATTAAATATATAACATTATACCTTTACTTCTTAAATACTTTTCAGCTAGAAAATGTACTCGGCGCTGCCTGATTATAAAGTATCAGTGCGTTAATTAGATTTGCCTAGGAGGCCAATTTATGGCCTCATTTTTTTTGTTAACAGGGAAATTGGCAAAAGCCCTATATACCTCAACAGTTATACACTGTTTATGTAAATTGTAATGTAAATGCACATTAGAAGTAAACGGAAAAATGTTAACATCCTAAATACCTAATAGTCAAACTGAGATGTCATATCATAAGACTTTTTAACAGAGCCTGTTGATAAATAACATTTTAACAATTTTTTTGACAGGTGCATAGACAAAGATTTTTACATACAACTGCCCAACTGTGAAAAACCATACAGAATCCAGATTTATGCCAGCCACCTGCAGTGATTGTCCCTGGGCCTTGTTTATTGTCATTGCAAATGAATTAAAGCGGACCTTCACCCTGTATAAGAGTCTATCTTATATGTTTCCCACATCCGGTACATACAGATTGCTCACATAAAAAATCATCCTACCTGCATCTACTGCATGTTATGAGCCTCTAAACATTCAAGATGGTGGCTCATGGAGCATCAGGCAGCCTGCAGACAGGAAGTGCCTTCTGACTGTCTTGTTCTGCATTCTGGGATTGCTGAGCTTTTCCTGACTCCCAGCTCTGCTCTACCTGTGCAAAAATGTGCTATAACCAGCCCCCTGTACTTTATGCCACTCTCCTCAGTATGTGTAATGCTTCAATGCTTCAATGAGTCAAGATGGGGCGCCCGTATCCTAAAGTCCTGAACAGAGTTGCAGCCCAGTGGGGGAAAGAATAAGTTAGTGACTAAAAACTTAAAATATGTTCATTTTAGATGCTGGGGAATAGTTTTTTAAGAGTTTGGGCTTTTCAATAAATTATGGTGAAGGTCCGGTTTAACAGGAAACTGCAATTGTTTCATGTGAGCTAATTATTATTATTATTGTTATTAGTGGAATGTATGGAATAAGAACTTCTCTAGCAGCACATCCAATAAGGATCTTGGTTCCATTACACAGTTTTGATACATCTAGATTCTCCATTTGATTAACTGGAGCACACACCTTTAGTGATTAGAAAACATTCCAGTTTGTTCTAGAGGGTTTAAAAGCTTAACTGGGTATTGCACAATCTGTTCTGGATCTATTGTGGTGTCATTGGATGTGTAGGAATAAACAAATCCTGGCAACTCCTTATGAATTTTATTGCATTTACCACATCATTTACATAATTTCTTGCAACCAAAATAGCTCTTTGACATATCCAGTCATGGTAAGGAGTTCTTCCTTTGTTAAACGGAAAGTCAATGTCAGGGAACACTGCTATTCTGAGGTGCCCTACATAAATCAGCAATATGTTGTGATCATATGTATCTTGTTGGACTACATCATTGCCAAGCATCAGAAGCAATTGGAAAAACTGCAGAGCAGATTAATCTCCAAAAATATTTGTTGGTTGTGAGAGTAAGCCTCTGAACTTGATGTCCCAGCGATGATGCATTAGGACATGCATTCAGTTCATCAGCCATGGTTCCCTTTGGTTTTATATGCAAGATCTGCCTAAACTTACCAGCAAGCAAGACCAAGGCCCCAACCATTAGTTGTCTCTTAGTGTTCGATGTAATGCTTCCAGAGCACATCTATGTGCCATGGTGCATTCATCCCAGACTATGAGTTGACATTGACTGACGATATGGGCTCCTCCTGAATCTGCAGGAATATTGCAGACTGGTGCATCGTTTCTTGTAAGATTAAGAGGCAATTTAAATGTGGAGTGTGTGTTTTTGCCACCACTCAGTATTGTTGCTGCTACTCCAGATGTTGCAGTAGCAGCAGCAATACCCCCATACATCTAACCTTGGCAAGAAGCAGGTTGATAAGAGATAAGAGAAATGTCTTGCCAGTTCCACACGGGGCTTAAGACTCTATCAAACTAACTTCAGCCAACATCTGTGTTTTGTCATAACTTGTTACCCTAAGGTAGCTACTGCTTATGACAGCAGCATTGAGTCTTGGCAGTCACACCAAACTCACCTAATTTTTTGCCAGTCATTTGAATGACTTTGTCCTCCAGTATAATCTTTGCCTGGTTCAGCATGGAATCTGTGAAACTGAGTGAGGGGTTGTTGACCTCTTGGCGAGCCAGATATAAAACATCATCTACCATATAATATCAGTGTGTAGAGAACATATAAAGGCAGAATATAGAATGGGAGATGTTTTCACTGAACTATTGTAAAAGAAAAATAAGGCAACCGCCCCAAGCAACTAATCAGATTCCAACTCCCTAAAAGTAGTAATTAGATTGGTTGCTAAGGCTTCAGTTTACTGTCCCGACTACCATTATCTACATTATATACCAACTGTCACTGTATATGAGTGTGGTGTATATCTATCTATCTATCTATCTATCTATCTATCTATCTATCTATGAGGTAAATAATCTCATGAGATGAGTAATCTCATAAGGTAAATAATCTCATGAGGTAAGTGTATGTGAGCGTGAGGAGGGAGATGGTCCGACACTGACTTCATTTTTGTGAGGTTAATTGTGATCTCCAGAACATTCTACCATGTATTTAAATATTTCTATATATCAACAGGCCTGGCTGTCATATTTCCTCCTTTTCCCTCATATCCATATGCTTGAATACTGCCTAAGCATCCCTTGTATGCAGGGCCAGCTCCCGGTTCATGTGGGCCCCCGGGTGGCATGGCCTCAGTGGGCCCCTTTGTGGTGGAGAGTCGTGGGTCAGGGCTAAGAAGGGCTGCTTGCCCTCCAACCCCCTATTGGAGCTGTTTTTAGTTTGGCCCCAAAGGAATGGGCAGAGTATTGAGGAAGTGGGATGGATGGGCAAAATGGTTAAAACAGGAATGGCTGGGTAGAGTTGGTGGGGGGGAGTAGATGGGCAAAGCTGGAAGAAACAATACTGACTGATTCTGCTTTCAAGTAATATTCCCCGCGGAGCTACTAGTGTTATAACACACATAAAATATTGTGACTTTGGAAGACCGCACCAATACGGTCTAATTGACTCCAGCGCTGGGAAAGACTTTAATTCATTTTAGTAGTTTGTTCTCTTAAGAGTCTAGCGCGGCGTTTCTGAAGTTTTTACTTCCTCTCTAGCTAAAGCTGGAAGAAAGATGGGTATACTGGCAGAGCTGGAAGGAAGAGGGGTAGATGGCAAAGCTGGTAGGACAGGGATGGAGAGGCGTAGAGCTGTGGCGATGGGGCAGAGCTGAGAGTAGAGGTGTCGATGGGAGAGAACTGAGGGAAGAGGGCTGTGGGACAATGCGGAGGGGACAGGGATGAATAGGGCAGAACTGGGGGGGCATGGATGAATGGGCAGAGCTGAGGGTATATGGATGAATGGGGCTGAGCTGGGGGGACATGGATGGATGGGTCAGAGCTGAGGGTATATGGATGAATGGGGCTGAGCTGGGGGGACATGGATGGATGGGTCAGAGCTGGGGGGACAGGGATGGATGAGGCAGAACTGGGGGGATATGAATAGATGAGGCAGAGCTGAGGGTAAAGGGATGGATGGAGCAGAGCTGAGGGGACATGGATGGATGGCGCAGAGATACAGAAAAGTGTGTGCACTGTGTAACTTGCATTACCTTCCTCCAGTGTGTGCAGTACTTCCTGTTGCAATGCTGGCGCCAGGGAGCAGGGTGATAAAACCTCTCTGGGGACAGGGCTTACAAGGAGCACACCCTATTTAATAAAGGAAATCACTGCACTCACATGTAAATAGGACTTGAAACACTTATAAAAACAGAGGGTGGCTCTCACCAACTCTCCACATGGTATGATCTGGCCAGATCGATCGATCACAAAAATGTAGGTGCCGCCTGCCACCGCCGCCGACGCGTTTCGTTGCCCTTAGCAACTTTAACAAGGCTGGTGGCACCAGGTGTTTCAAGTTCTATTTACATGTGAGTGTAGTGATTTCCTTTATTAAATAGTGTGTGCTTTACAGTATTACACTAGATGTGTGTTTTTTGTTTCATGTTGCACTCATTGGCGTGACATTTTATTTTGGAACCTGCGTGGAGGGCTCTTGCATTGAATGGAGGAGTGGATTATGTGTGCAATTTGGCTCTGAAGAATTCAAGATCCCTAAAATCACGGATGCAAAGGAGATTATACTCAAGTTGATTTGTGGAGGAAGTGCTTGCACATGCACTTTGGGATGACCCACGGGTAATTTAGGAAGCTCTGTGTACATATTGCATAAGAATTTCAGACAACCTGGGGGGTGATGTGGGGGGGGGGGGGCTTCAACATTCTGGATGCCCCCCCCCCAAGGCTGTCCTATTGAGGCCAGACGTGGAACAACACCAGTTAGTGGTCCACAAAGGGGTTTTGGTCCACATTAAGTGTGTGTTGTGTGCGCCTGGCTAACACATGTGCAGGAAAAGCAATACTGGTAAATATTAATTGGTAAAATTGGTGCACTCTGGCTTAGCCTACAGTATGTAGAAGCTGTTGTTGTGGTATGCTGAAAATCAACATGCTACCACAGCAAGTGCATTTCAAAAGTGGTAAATCAAACTCAGTCAAAACTTACTTTAGATACCTTTCAGCAAACCCCCCCAAATCAGGATGCCCCTGCAGATAAAGATCATTGAGAAGCCATGGTGGACAAGAAATAACTGCACACTGCAGTGAAGCCTGTCTGCTTTTGCCAGCTGTGGCTGCCACACAAGTGCAGCTGTTTCCTGGAATCCATTTGATAGCCCTTAAACCGGACCTTCACCCTGAATAAGAGCCTATCTTGTATGTTTCTGCCACCCTGTACTTGCAGATTGCCCACATTAAAAAATCATCCTACCTGCACCTAGTGTATATTCTGAGCCTAAAAAATCCAAGATGGAGGCTCATGGAGCATCAGGCTGCCTGCAGACAGGAAGTGTCTTCTGACTATGCTGCTCTGCATTCTGGGATTGCTGTCCTTTTCCTGACCCCAGCTCTGCTCTGTCTGTGCAAAGTACAGCTATAACCCCTCTCCCTCTCCTCAGTGTGCGTGATGCTTCTAAGGAAAGATGGCGGCGCCTGTATTCTAGAGTCCTGAACAGAGTTTCAGCCCAGTGGAGGAAAGAATAAAAAGCAAGCAACCAATGCTGGGGAATAGCTTTTTAAGGGTTTGGGCTTTTCATTAAATGATGCTGAAGGTCCGGTTTAAAAGGATTGTCCAGCCAAAAATGTAAAAAATGCTACTCACATTTTGTCCAGTGCAGCTTCACCGCCTGGACCCGCTGGTGTACAACTTGCTGATGTTAGACGAGTGCCTCATGGTTCCTCTCTGTCTGAAGATGGTGGCCATAGATATACCCACTCCATTTATGGTGCATGGGGCTGTGGCTTAGCTGGTTAAAGCGCCTGTCTCATATGCCCACTCCATTCATTGCAATGGAAGGTATGGCGCCAAGGTGGGCTCAGGCGGACACAACCCCTCCATTGCAAATAATGTAGTGACCATGCTGCAGTGTGTAAACCTGAAATGTCCATGGCTGCCATCCTAAGTTGGAAAGGACCGCCAAGACGTTTGATCTTTGATGTTGGTAAGTTGTACCCCTGCTGGTCCAGGAGGCTGTGCTGAACAAAAAGGGAGTAGCGCTGTGTTTTTTTTTTGGGGGGGGGGGGGGTGTGCTGGACCTTTCCATTAATACACCAATATTAAATATAAATTTAGATTTGTCATGTTTGCCAATTAAACTAAACTGATACATACCTGAAGAGGTTCTTCAGGGGAGATTTTGGATAGAGAATCACCTTCTTCATCATTGTTGTCCTCCTCATCTTTAACTTCCACATCTTCATATACTCGCTTTTTGTTTTTTTTCTCACCAACTTCAAAACAAAAACATAAGCATACATCTTAATATCAAGGCCAACACTAAACTGTGTTAGTACTAGTAAACTGTATTAGTACACTAATGCATTAGTACTTAAATATGTTAAAAGCAACTCAACTTGTTGAGTGTGTCTTATAGGCAAACCTAGGTGCTGGCATAGGGTGATCCCAGGCTGTGGGTCGGATGGAGAAAAACAGGACTGGAGTTTGGGTTGTGTGACTGGGGTAGAGCTTGTTCCCTTCACAACAGGAAGAACCTTCAGCAGTTGCACAGTTCACAAAACACGCATCATTGTCAGCTATCTACTGGGATGGACAGTCAGGATGGAGCGGGGGTGACCTGAGTCAGGGTCTGTGCGAGGACTAGGGGAGAGCAACATATGAGAGCAAGCTGTACTGCCAACTCTGCTGCCCATCCCAGCCGTGTCATGAGGCTCGATTCAGAGAGACACAAACAAACTTTCGGTTTGGTGCCGACGTCGTAAGATTTTCAAAATTTCCCGCTCTCGCATGAACGTTCGATCGATTCTATGCATGCTTCGTAAACCTTCCGTAGCGCGTCCGTGTGCTCGTATGCCAGAGTACGCAGACGAGGATGTCATTTTCCATCGAAAAGGTTCAGATTTATTTTGCCCAACTACCAACGTAGCCTTTCGTTTTTGCCCTTTTCCCATCGTATCCTCACACGAATCCTATCATTTTCCCGCTACATCCTGCTTCATTTTTTCCTAAAGTATCTGTCCAGACGAAATTCTTGCGATATTGCGCCTGCGCACTACAAACTTCTCTCATTAAAGTGTTCGCCTACATAATTTCACTTCCATCACTAAACTCACCCTAACCACTTAGCGCTCTCCTGCCTTTTCCCTGGAGCTCCCTTAAAGCTCACCCTAACCACTTAGCGCTCTTCTGCCTTTTCCCTTGACCTCCCTTAAAACTTACCCCAATCACTTAGCGCCTTGTTTCTTCTTCCATTTTCACACCCTCAAACTTACCCCAATCACTTAGCGCCTTGGTTCTTCTTCCATTTTAGGTCCCTAAAACTTACCCCAATCACTTAGCGCCTTGGTTCTTCTTCCATTTTAGGTCCCTAAAACTTACCCAAATCACTTAGCGCCTTGGTTCTTCTTCCATTTTTGGTCCCTAAAACTTACCCCAATCACTTAGCGCCTTGGTTCTTCTTCCATTTTAGGTCCCTAAAACTTACCCAAATCACTTAGCGCCTTGGTTCTTCTTCCATTTTAGGTCCCTAAAACTTACCCCAATCACTTAGCGCCTTGGTTCTTCTTCCATTTTAGGTCCCTAAAACTTACCCAAATCACTTAGCGCCTTGGTTCTTCTTCCATTTTAGGTCCCTAAAACTTACCCAAATCACTTAGCGCCTTGGTTCTTCTTCCATTTTAGGTCCCTAAAACTTACCCAAATCACTTAGCGCCTTGGTTCTTCTTCCATTTTAGGTCCCTAAAACTTACCCAAATCACTTAGCGCCTTGGTTCTTCTTCCATTTTTGGTCCCTAAAACTTACCCCAATCACTTAGCGCCTTGGTTCTTCTTCCATTTTAGGTCCCTAAAACTTACCCAAATCACTTAGCGCCTTGTTTCTTCTTCCATTTTTGTTCCCTAAAACTTACCCAAATCACTTAGCGCCTTGGTTCTTCTTCCATTTTAGGTCCCTAAAACTTACCCCAATCACTTAGCGCCTTGGTTCTTCTTCCATTTTTGGTCCCTAAAACTTACCCCAATCACTTAGCGCCTTGGTTCTTCTTCCATTTTAGGTCCCTAAAACTTACCCCAATCACTTAGCGCCTTGTTTCTTCTTCCATTTTAGGTCCCTAAAACTTACCCCAATCACTTAGCGCCTTGGTTCTTCTTCCATTTTTGGTCCATAAAACTTACCCCAATCACTTAGCGCCTTGGTTCTTCTTCCATTTTAGGTCCCTAAAACTTACCCAAATCACTTCACGGACATCACAATCTTGATTTTCAAATATGTCATTGTCCCCTTGTTTTTTTTCAATGTATGTGTGCAAATAAATGGGACAACATGTTTTTTTTTTTTTTTTGGGTTTTTAATAGCTCAATTGCCATTTGTGGGCAAAATTTTTCTGGCAACTTTGGCCAAAAAAAAATAATAACTATATACAAATTGTTTTGGCTTTACTAAAAATATATACACAGTTTTTGTTAAAAACTTTAAAAACTATATACAATTTAAAACTTTTTAAAAACCAGAAAACTATATACAAAGAAATTTGGTGTTTAACCAAGAAAACTATGTACAAATACAACTATTTACAAATCTACAGGGCCAGGAACCAGGACACTAGTCTTCCTCTTCTGTTGTCCCCAACGTGTCCCGCATCGCCTGCAGATCGGCCACCAACTCAAGGACCCTCCGATTGATATCAGCAAGTCGCTGTCTTGTGGTCCCTTCCCAAAAATCAGAAATTCAAATTATTCGGAGAACAATACATGTTTATCACCTGTGTAATTAATGTATTTAAAGAAACAAATTAAGTATAATGCACATATGATTAATCACAGGAATTAAGGTTAGTAAGTGGCCACAGGACAGTTGGGCAACTAATTAAGCTAATTCAGTGGCCACAGGACAGTTGGGCAACTAATTAAGCTAATTCAGTGGCCACAGGACAGTTGGGCAACTAATTAAGCTAATTCAGTGGCCACAGGACAGTTGGGCAACTAATTAAGCTAATTCAGTGGCCACAGGACAGTTGGGCAACTAATTAAGCTAATTCAGTGGCCACAGGACAGTTGGGCAACTAATTAAGCTAATTCAGTGGCCACAGGACAGTTGGGCAACTAATTAAGCTAATTCAGTGGCCACAGGACAGTTGGGCAACTAATTAAGCTAATTCAGTGGCCACAGGACAGTTGGGCAACTAATTAAGCTAATTCAGTGGCCACAGGACAGTTGGGCAACTAATTAAGCTAATTCAGTGGCCACAGGACAGTTGGGCAACTAATTAAGCTAATTCAGTGGCCACAGGTCCCTCTTATATTGGCATTGACTAGGGCATTATGTGTTTTTGTGTTCATGGGAATTTAGACCGAAATCTCTATAATGACATGACTACTTACTTGGTTGGTGGCCGAGAGATGGCTCGTTGGGGACAACACCCTGAGGTCCTGGTTCCTGGCTCTGCTGTGAAGAAGTGCCTGTAGAAACATGGGCCAAATGGTTAGTTTGGATGTCTGATTCCGCAGTCCTCCAATGTTTTGAGCTAAGTCTGGGTCACATCACTCACCTTCTCCAGGGTCTTGTGGGCTCCTATCTGCTGCCTCCTCACCCACTACTTCACCCGCAACCGAAACATCTACAAATACAGAATAAAGGATTCAGTTTGGTGATATCAGGAGCTAGCAATTCTCTTTTTTGGTGTAGACATGAAGAGTGACATACCCGAGGATCCCGCATGCGTGGCAGGGTACGACTGCCTGCCCACGCTGTGCCGCCCCTCCTCTGTGGTAAGGTCCAGGGGCTGGTCTGAGGAGGCCACAGAGGAGGGGTCGGCCCGTCGCCCTGGAGATCCACCACCTTCACTCCCAGCTGCAGAATCATGCAGCACTGGTCGTCCTCTGCGCCTCCGGGTGCGGCGAATTCGGTAATCCATTTCCAACACTAGAAAAGAAAAGGCATTCTAAGTAAAGTCCTACCTTCTGTCTTAGTTACATATTGCATGCAATCGCAATCTACTTACTTGGAAAATGGATTCCGAAGAACCTCCGCACCCGGGGCATGTGCAGCCGTTTGAGGTCCGACCAATGCTGCATGATCTGCGTGTGGGTGAAGGTGGTGTTGGTCTGCTGTTGGATGGTGGAGATTATCTCCAGGGCGACGTGGCGTTTTTCAAATGTGTTGGGCAGGTAGTCGTACCTGCGCTCCAGCATGGTCTACAAAACAGAAAGAAAACATCGACTTTACTTCTCAATACATATCAATATGTGTCAGCAAAACATTTTTTGGGGTAATTACATTAACACACACACATTTCTAGTGTTCATTAATTTCACAATATGGCCTAAATGTTGTTTGGCACGTGTGTTGCGTGCGTTTGGTTGTGCATGTAGTTTATCACATTTTTAACCAAAGCCATTTATTCCTGCGCTTCCTTCACATATAGAGCAGCATTTCCTAATCTAACAAAAGTCCATCGAATACACTTACGAACATGATGATCTCTTCTTGTTGGCGGGTGAAGATAGTGGGTGCCATCTTGCTTCTTTTTCTCGGCAGCAGATAAGTAACGCCCCAGCGCGTTCCGCACGGCCGTGCGAACGTACGCAATGCCTCAGCGGGTTCCGCACGGCCGTGCGAACGTACGTCACACGCTGGCTTGCTTACTTAAAGGTCCCTGCACACCCAGCTGATTATTTGAGAAAATCAAAATGGCACCCAAAAAACCTCCGGGCAAAACTGGAAAGGAGCAAACGGGGAAGAAGGCAGCCAAACGGCAGGAGCCTTCCGAAGGGCCCAAAACCAGGTCGCAGCAGCCAAAAGCAAAATTACGGCCTAGTACCAAAACGCCGGCCAAGCCAACTACCAGCTATGGGCAAAAAAAGGAGCAGCCAGGCAAACCAAAGACCCAGGCCACAAAGGCTAGTATGGCTACTGGGCCAAAAACGGGTAAGAGGGTCCGAAGACCCACCCCACCCTGCCCCACTACAACACCCACAATAGTCCGCAGTAGGTCCCGCAGTCCCCCTCGAGGCCGAACCAGGTCCCGCAGCCCCCCTAGACGCCGCAGCAGGCCACGCAGCCCACAAAGAGGCCGAACCAGGTCCCGCAGCCCCCCTAGACGCCGCAGCAGGCCACGCAGCCCCCCTCGAGGCCGAACCAGGTCCCGCAGCCCCCCTAGACGCCGCAGCAGGCCACACAGCCCACAAAGAGGCCGAACCAGGTCCCGCAGCCCCCCTAGACGCCGCAGCAGGCCACGCAGCCCACAAAGAGGCCGAACCAGGTCCCGCAGCCCCCCTCGAGGCCGAACCAGGTCCCGCAGCCCCCCTAGACGCCGCAGCAGGCCACGCAGCCCACAAAGAGGCCGAACCAGGTCCCGCAGCCCCCCTCGAGGCCGAACCAGGTCCCGCAGCCCCCCTAGACGCCGCAGCAGGCCATGCAGCCCACAAAGAGGCCAAACCAGGTCCCGCAGCCCACCACGAGTGTGCCCAAAAAAAAAACAGAAGAGGGCCGGCCCTGCAAGATCGCCCTCACCCTTGGTCCGCCCTACTACCTCCAAGGGCAGCACTACTTCAGGCTCCGAACGAAGCTCTCCTGCTCGCCCA
This sequence comes from Gastrophryne carolinensis, assembly GCA_027917425.1. Taxonomy (NCBI): domain Eukaryota; kingdom Metazoa; phylum Chordata; class Amphibia; order Anura; family Microhylidae; genus Gastrophryne; species Gastrophryne carolinensis. The sequence goes on along the minus strand of CM051239.1, from coordinate 221,293,506 downwards.
CATTTGGCACCGGCACAGGTGGAAAGGCAAGGTTACTATGCCACATCAACACCTGGGACTTCTGTGGCCAGCCAGGCCAGAACACCCAGTCCCTTGCCCAGTCCAGGCCAATCCCCAGGCAGCCACCATTCCCTGCATTATACCCCACAAACCCAGCCAAGGATGTCACCCCATTTGGATGACACCATGGAGGACCCACAACCCAAAACAACAGGGCGCACATTGCGAAGAGGGCAGTTAAGTGGGCGTTTTGGTGAGGCACAAATTATGGCCTTGGCTAGTGGCCTGACCTTAGTTTATGATGAGCTATATGGGCGCAGATCAAAAAACACCACCAAACAGCGCAGAGCCAACATCTTGGCAGACCTAACCAGACAAGTGAATGCAGCGGGGGAAGAGTTAAAGGATGTTGTACAGATTCAGCGCAAGATATCGGACCTCAAATATGCTGCACGGAAGAAAGAAAATCAAAGGCGGATTGACAGGTAAAAATGTTAGCTTTAGGATTAGACTGGATGTTGTATTGGCCACCTGGTTCTAAATTACCCTAACTCTGTTTTGCAGCATGAAAACTGGAGGAGGTTTTCCCTCCAAACTCAAGTTGACCCCGGCTGAGGAGATGATTTATGGATTGATGCATCCAGTCGCCGTCGAAGGCCACGCGGCCCTAAGGGACACAGATTCCCCGACCCGTCCTGCAGGTGAGTAAGATGTATGTGACCTTTACAATTAGTGAGCATGCACAATTAGCCAGTAACACATCTGGGAAGCCAGGCACCTAGGCTGTGGCTTGTAGGTGATTTCTGTGTTGGGCCAGGGTGTGGCATGTGTGTGGCCACTTAACTGTTGATTTTTGGTCCACATACAAGACGTGAATGTACATTGAACCCGAGTGTAAAAGTTTGTGGGTTCCCATTAAACCGGACCTTCACCATGATTTAATGAAAAGCACAAACTCTTATCCAAAAAATCCTCAGCATCTAAAATTAATATATTTTACATGTGTAGTCACTAATGTATTATACTTTCCAACACTGGGCTGCAACTCTGTTCGGCAATTTAGGATACGGCCGCCGCCATCTTGACTCCGAAGCATCACACTTACTGAGGAGAGGAGAGTGGGATAAGGTACAGGGGGGCGGGTTATAGCTGTGCTTTGCTCCGACAGAGCAGAGCTGGGGTCAGGGAAAGGTCAGCAGTCCAAGAATGCAGAGCAGCACAGTCAGGAGGCACTTACTGTTTGCAGGCTGCCTGATAAGATGGCGGATTCCATAAGCCGCCATCTTTGATGTTTAAAGGCTCATAACATGCAGTAGATGCAGGTTGGAAGATTTGTAATGTGGTCAATCTGTATGTACAGGGTGTGGGAAACATAGAAGCTAGACTCTTAATCAGAGTGATGGTCCGCTTTAATGGCCTCTAAGGGATGTGGTCAGCCACATAACAAGCTGAACTTGAATGTTTGGCTTAGTTGAGTAGAACAATGTGGAAGTAGTTGTAGGCCAAAAATTTAACCACATAATGGCATGGAAATTGAAGCTTATTTGGCCCCGTTGTTGAAGTGCCCATGACAGTTTTGACCCGTTAACTAATTCGGCATATGTCTTTTGACCCGTCAACAATGCATAGGTGTGTGTTTACATAGTGTCTTTGCTTCTCATGCAGGCCACCATCATCGCTCAGCTACTGTGGAATCCACTGCCAGTGTGGACATGCCGTCAACTTCCGTGCAGCCTAGGAGGGAGGAACCGATATATTCGGTAAGTTTATTGAGCAAATGTCGTTTAGCCATGTTACTTTGCATGTTACTACTAACAGATTGACATATGTAGTGGGCAAGCTAACATCTAATTTGTCTCTGTCCATACAGACCCACACACTCATGGATGAAATCCAGGAGCTGGAGGAGGATGGATCCTTTATGTGCCCTTCTGAAGATCTACCCCTGGCCCAGAATCTGCAACTGGTCCAAAATGTTTCACCACCAACTCAGCAGCAGCAGAGGGAATCTGGCAGCATGGTGGCTGCACATGATGGCCAGCATGCACAGACTGACAGTCAAGTCCCCAGTGTTGTCTCTGCTGTTGAGGATAGTGAAAGCATGCCTGTGTCTGTTGAGGGGCCCAGACCAACAGCCTCGGCACGACCCCGAACCAGGGGATTGGGGAGGCGGAATCCGCTACGGCGCAACCAGGGGAGGGGCATGGCAATGTTGGACGCATGGCACCACGAGAGGGTGACCTTCCAGCAGCAAAACCAACTAAACCGAGAGGCACTGCATGGCCGGATCGAGAACCTAAATACCACATTACAGGCTGTGCAGAACGAATTGAGGACCCTCAACAGCCACATGGAGACTGCCAACAATGACAACCGTGCCTACAGGGGTGAAATGGTAAATATCATGCGCAACATTTTGGACCAGTTGCAGATTCAGAATGCCACACAGGCCCACGTTCGGGCCAATCAGCAAGGGCCACCACCTGGGTACTATGGCCATCACCCATATTAATGTCTCCACAACATGAATCTGTACAACATCTTTGCTCTTAATCCCCCCTGTATTGACTTGTCTGGTGAGGCAAACCAAGATACCCTTGGTGTATGCCTTGGGTTGTGTGTTTTTGATTTGCGCCCATAGAGCTCCTTAGAGTGGTGAGGTAGGCCACTAGCCAAGGCCATATCTGAATCCTCACTGAACGTGCCACTCAAGCTTCTACCCCTGTACCAGGTTTACACCTGTGGCAGGGCCAAATGTGGCCAACCAGGATTGTTTGTTTTTTTCATTATTGCCATGGTTGATCTAACCATTAATCCTTTGTGTTTACCTCAATTTTTTGAGCAAATTGGAGTGAGCAGCAACTCCAAGTTGGAGCTCTTATTTTTTACAAATAAACAGTTAAAGACACCTGTGGCTCATAAATTTTATTGTCTCTTTTTTGGGTGTCACAGAGAAATATATACTTGGACATTCACACAGTTCACACATCCAAAAAAGAGAGTTGGAAAGCATTAGGCCTGTGGTGAGTAATTACTTTATTACTTATTTGAACACCACAAACATAACGAAACATACACAAAGGGAAATAAAACTTAATCAACAACACAATGTTAAACAAAGGCCAATACAGGTTACATTAAGCAAAATGGGTCGCGATCAAATTAGTCCGCACACTTTGGCCAGACACACTACTGTGTGTGTCCAGAAATGACTCCTCCTGGTCTTCGCTGGGTGGAGAGGGAGCAAATTCTACATACCGGGGGACCCGTTGTGAAATAGCAAAATTGTGAAGAACAGCACAGGCCATTATTATGTCTATGACCTTTTTCGGATCATATTGCAGGGCGCCCCCGGTATGATCCAAACAACGAAACCTAGTCTTCAAAAGACCAAAGGCCCTCTCTACCACAGCCCTGGTCTTGCGGTGCGCACAGTTGTAGGCATCCTGGGAGGCATCCTGGGGCCGGAGTACTGGCGTCAAGAGCCACGGCAGCAGCGGGTATCCTGAATCACCTTATACATAAGATTAGGAAAACAAACATGTAAGACCATCAAGGCACCAGCAACATCAATAGGAGGCTATTTGTCAATTGTGTGATCAACATGAGGCAACATTTGCCACTGTCCCAGTCCCAAACTAAACATCTGTCCTAGAGGTTTACAAAAGGACAACATACAAAGAGTGAGGATGAGGGACAATCATACATATGGATCCCAGCTCTGGGTTTCAAAGTGTGCTTAGGATGTAGGTTTTGCTGACCCCTTATATGCTTTGTGTGAGACCAAAACAGCAGAAACACGCCACATGCACTTTATCCCGCTCTACTCTCGTGTGGAAGTGCAAACCAGCTTAGCAAAGATGGGTCCGAAACTATGCTCAAGTTAAGTGCACGATTCCACACAAGGGTGGTGTAAGAGGGATTATTAAATTAGACCAACAGATAATTTAGAATGTGGCTAATGCAGGCCAAACTTGGCGAAACGCTTGGTTGGTTAATAACTAACATTCAAGTGTGGTTTCACATGGGCAGAAGTTTATTTAAGGTGTAAGTTTGGCAGACATTACTGCCAAATGCTAATTAAAAACAAACATCCACAACTACATTATGTGGTTTATGTTCACTTACCAAGGAGCCATGCACCTGAAAATTCCCCAGACTCAAACCGTCGGTACAATCCTGATCGTCTAAGGATGTACGCATCATGGGCTGAGCCTGGGTAGCCGGCGAGGACGCTAAGGAACCGCATGTCCGGCCCCACCACTGCCTGCACATTAAAGGAGTGGCCCATTTTGCGGTTCCTGGAAAAAAAGGAAGACAAGAAAACATTAGGAAGGCATTTAGAAAAATGAACACACACATTTCGATAAGGAGGGACCATTACAAGGTGGGACCATTACAAGGTGGGAGCATTACAAGGTGGGACCATTACAAGGTGGGTCCATTACAAGGTGGAGCCATTAGAAGGTGGAAACATTACAAGGAGGGACCATTACAAGGTGGGACCATTACAATGTGGGACCATTAAAAGGTGGGACCATTACAAGGTGGGAGCATTACAAGGTGGGACCATTACAAGGTGGGACCATTACAAGGTGGGAGCATTACAAGGTGGGTCCATTACAAGGTGGAGCCATTAGAAGGTGGAAACATTACAAGGAGGGACCATTACAAGGTGGGACCATTACAATGTGGGACCATTAAAAGGTGGGACCATTACAAGGTGGGAGCATTACAAGGTGGGACCATTACAAGGTGGGAGCATTACAAGTTGGGTCCATTACAAGGAGGCTTAACCTAAAATGAAACCAAAAATTAGAAACATTACTTACCTGTATATGTACTCGTCGGCAGCAGGAGGCACCAGGGCGACGTGGGTACAGTCAATGGCACCAATGACGTTGGGCATGTCGGCGATATTATAAAAACCAAGCTTAATGGCGTTTCTGGCTACCATATCATCGGGGAAAAAAATATATTTGGGGGTTAGGGTAGCCATGCCTTCCAAAAAATGTGATAGTGCGCGGCTCAGCGTAGGCTGTGAGATCCCCACGGAGAGGGCACCCAGCCTCTGGAACGAGCCGTTCGCCAAAAATTGCAGGCAGCCAAGCATCTTGGTCATACCTGAAATTGCATGCCCCTTCCTTGTGGTGCGGGCTAACCATGGCCGCAGCTCACTATACAATTTATGGAGGGAAGCGCGATTAAGCCTGGTCAGCTCGAACAGCTCAACGTCATGCATGCCATTGATGTTCATGCGTCGCCGCCGGTGCAATCTGGGCTCTGACCTCAAGATCCCATCAATGCCAAACAGAAGAAGACCTTGATGCTCTTCAAAGTCACTCTCCATCACGCTTGGCTGCCTAGTCCCGAGGTCAAAAAGGTGCCGTAAGACGCTCGACAAGGAAATGACTATATGGGCGTCGGAATACTTGCCAATCAGCTCTCTGAATTAATCGCCAGCCCATTGCAATGACGTAAATGATTTGACCGATCGAAACATTTTCGATTTCGAAGGAAAAAAGTCCCGAAGTTGCGTAAAAACACAAAATGAATTTCGATGGACGAACGAACATATACGTCTATGTTCGAACATTCGTGCGAGTCGAAAATGGCCAAAAAAAAAGGAAAAAATGACAAACACCCAACAAAACTTTCGATTGCAAATACGAACATAATGACATTTGGGATTTTGAATCGAGCCTATGGACTAGAGATTTCAATGCTGCATTCATTTTGAATTTCTACTCATTCTTGATATATAAGTTTGCATTTGCACCATCTACTGTCAAATTATCATTTAGGACATTCAGGACCAGCTGTTATATTCTTGCAATGCATTCTTGTCTGCATTTTGCTGTCACTAAGACTGGTTTCACACCAGAGCGATTGGGGGAATGATCACTAGCGATGGGATTCAACAGGTTCTTCCTGATTCTGCAGAACCAGTTGTTAAAATTGTAGCAGTTCCCAGAACTGATAAGAACATGCACAAATAGGATATACAATTCCTCAGTATTGCTTACACACATTTTAATAGTATCACACAGTTTGCTGTTTATTAGATTGTATGCCAACGTTAATTAAAAACATATAAATGTGTGCAGCAATTGACAACTTTATATAGAGAGAACAGGTAGTAAAAAACTTGAATCTGCTCAGGGCGCTGCTGGCAAGGCTTTGAGCTCAGAGCACTCAGCAAAGGCCCAAATTACATGTGAAAGCGCCAGTAGATTATTATGGGCAGCTTTTCACAGTTGGCTGAGGGGCACTGGACAAAAAGTGTGAGTGCTCCGCATCTGCACTGGTGTGAAACCAGCCATAGGGTCAAGTAGCCAGGAGAACTTGTGTTCAACTTGGATCAGGGATTCACTTCATGATTGCCATCTGCTTTCAATAAACAATATTAGTTTCTCTTCATTTGTTATGAGGAAGACTAGGAAGGGTTGAATTGTGTTGAGTTCTATCTGCCTACATAATATGACTCATGGCCATGCTTTATAAAGACCAGGGATGGCAGGAGTGGTGGAACAACATACAACTTTGGAGATAAGGTTTGTGTGTCCCCCTACTCCCTTTTCTGTCTCACTTTCATGTCTCTCTCTGTCTGTCTAAATACAGCGACTGCGACTGTGGGGCACTCGCTTCATTTGAGCACCCCCGTAACTGTATGCATACAACCATGTATGAAGACGTATAACAGACATTTCACTGTTGTCCGCTGTGCCTTTTTTGGATGCCCATTTTTCCTCCTTTCTGCCCCTTCATTCTGCCCACTATTCCTCTTATTGATGACCACTGCACGACTGTACACAATTCCTGCAATTCCTCCTTATTGCTGAAGTTTCCTCCTTTTGGCGCCTTTACTTCTGGTCAACCCCCCCCCCTTCCTACTACCCATTTTCTCCCCGTTCTGGTCCTTTATCCTGTCAATTGTGCCTTCTTTCTGATGCCTACTGTTCCCTTTTCTCCCCCTCTTTCCTACTCTGTTTTTCATCCCCCCTTTCCCTTTCCTTCAACCCAATTTACACCCCCTCGATCCATTTGCCCACTGTGCTCATCCTGCTGGCTGCTGTTTTTCCTTTCTGATTTCTTCTGGTCCATATGATCCTCACTGCTGACAGCGCTTTTGTGAGCCACCAGTCTGAAGACTGGAAGAGGCACAAAGTAAAAATGTGCCAACTGTAAAACTGCAAGAATCCCAGATGTCCCTAAAATTGTATTTTGAAAGTATACTTCCATAATGCCCACCAAATCCAAATCATCCTGCTTCAGTGAAGCAGGCACAGGCTTCAAGGGTTGCATCCTTTGATTTTGATTAATTAGAACCCCACTGGAATGTTTTACAGAAGTAGGAAATGAAACCAGTACCAAAAGTTTAGGGAATGGTGTATCTTTTGTCATCAGACTTTTCCAACTGTGATTTTCTTTCAGAGCCTGACCTTGATGATTTCTATTGTAAAACATGCACATATTTTTACTAAACTGAGGTTCGTGTAATTCAGCAAAGCTTTATTTTATTTTACAATTTTTGGTGCTTATTGGATGGCATAAGGTCATACAACGCACACAAATGCAAGAAGTACACCAAAACAAAACTTGCTTATGTATCTGGTGTGTGCAATTCAGGTGTATTTTGAAACTTTTTTGGAACTAGATTTTGATAGTACTTTTTATGCCTGCCAGATACAGCTGTAAAATGTATGCTTCACATTCCCCTATCTTTTTTTTTTAATGAAAAAGACCATGCTACAAAAGCTGGCATGGTTTATTTTCAATTAAAAATTATGTATGTAAGAAATAGAGAATCCTAATCATATATAAAATATTAGAGATATAAGTTTAAAATAATGAAAGTAGGTTTTCAGATAGCTATTCTAGCTTAAATGGTAATTTTGGGCCCCTCTTAGATGCAATTTGGTCACAACTTAAACGGAGCGATTATTGAGCGAGAAATCATTAAACCGACTGCAATTTAGTGATAACTGCTCTATGGAAACAGCAGCTGCTATCAAGGGATGAATGACAATTGTTTAATCGGTCGGCTGTCGTATTGTTTTGGCTGACCAAAAATTTCTTGTTCATTGCTTAATGGTTGGAGTGTTTTTGCTATGAGAACGAGTGATCGCATTAGCGATCTAGAGACTGATTGACAAATCAATTCTTCGGCCTCTGAACACAGTTGCTCAGCCGCAGAAGATTTTTTTATGGTTGGTCAGTCGCTGAGCTAGCAGCCAATTGATCTGCTGGTGTAAACCCAGCATTTGGCTGCTGACACAATAGCTTTGGGTGTATAAAGGATTTTTAATTATATAATGTAGTGCCTGGGTCGTAACAATAGGAAGTTAGTTTTTTTAGTCATATTTTCAAAATTGGGAAGAAACCAAGGAAGGAGAAAAGACGCATGTGCACAAGGGTCCTGTATTGGTAACTAGGAGCAGGTAATTTTAGGTATATTTGGTAACTGTCAATTGTAAATAGTGAAACCTTAATATTGGGAATAATTTTGTGTTTAGTCACTGGGATATCTATATTTAATAATTGATATTTTTATTGATGTTTTTAGAATAATAATTATTTACAAGTACACAATGTAAAATTCCTCTCTTGATATCTGTTTTGGTGCACAGGTACTTGTGGTTTTAATCCTAAGACAACTTGGATTCACTGAAAGACATAAAAACATTCTAGCAAATATAATCCACTCCGCACCAGCATGCAGGAGTGAATGTAATTGCTGACAATGCTTCAGTGCCATGCGTGCAGATGGGGCAAGGGAGTTTTGGGGAGTTTCTTTCCTAACTGTGCCTAGCTCTTAGTCCGGTTTAATGACAGGGGGCAGTGGGTGAAGGTAGATATCAGTCTAGGGGGTATGCAAAGTTATAAAACCCCGCTAGGGAAATCAGGTTTGTGGAGTGGCAGAAGTTGGGCTGAACAGAAGTGAGCAGGGGTCTATACTGTAGAGAAAAGGGCTCTGGTGGGAAGAAGCCCTGGGAGGTCCTGGTGTGGATAGATGGACGAGGCACCCCTTAGGAGTGAGAGGATCCATTGGGACCATGAGGCTGTGAAGCAGTGCCAAGACTTCAGTAAGGGGTGGCTGTCCCCATCTGTAGGCCCTGAGCTCTGAAAAGGGAGTGTCCAACCTGGAGACAGTTTCACGAGGATTACACCTGATCAGAGTGTTTTGGTTGGTGTGCCAACTGGATTTATCTAGATTGAACCCCTTTTGTTACTGTTTGCCCCTGGAATGCCTAAAGCAGAGATAGTGCTCAGATTAATGTGGGGTGGACAATCCCCAGAAGCATGCTGTTAAAATGATGTGGGGAACTGGGTATTGTTGAATTGTGATACCCTACTGTGACAAATAACTGTGCTGTGCAGAAGAAATAAGAAGAAAATTCCAAAGAGCTTATGGTGTGTAAGAACCCATCTGTATGTGGATTAATCGGACATCCGTGACACAACGTTGGATTACAGTATGACTGTTTTTTGTTTTTGGACTAAATGTGCTAGGCCTCAAAGCACCCCTTATGAGAGCCAGGGATGCACAATCATGTTCCAGGGTCATACCACCAGGAGACAGCACATGCAGGTGGAGCCAAGGGAACTCAGTTGAGAGAGAGAAGTGGCAGTGAAACCTGCATAGATAATGATGCCACTGACCACATTTGGCAGCCAGCTCATGACATAGCGCCTTCATCATCAGGAGGAGACCCAGCATGGTGGCAGCGTGCCACCCACCCAACTTAATGGCACACATCGGGGAAATCTCAATGAAAATGTCGGAGGGGATACACCATTTGCTAGTTAGTAGCTTGCAAGACTGCAATGAACAGGAACATGCACCCCGAAGCAGCAGCAGTAAACAACCAGTACAAGGTAACAAAATTGCAAATGATACTGTGCTGCTTATATAGGAAAGGAGGGACAATAGCTCAACGTGAAAATGAAGGGGTCCTTCTCCCCACTTAAGCTGACAAAATAAATAAAATATAACACAGAACTATAGAGGAAGAAAGCCCTTGATATAGAAATCAGTCCACGGGTGTGAAATTCTGCACACTGTGTGATCCACCACCAGATAAAGGAGGCTCTTAACGCTAGAAGCTCTACTGCTCTCAAAGGTGGCCAATGGCTGCCTTTCCAGCTATGAGAGGTTCTGCAGTAAGTCCCGACCAGTCACCTGACTGGCCTGCTCTTGGGTGGAGTACAATCCAGAGGTCACAGGTCTTTAAAAAAATAATACAATATCAGATTAAGTACATCGATTTTACAAAAGCACTGAAAAAAACACCTTCTGTGCAGATTTATAGATTATAGATTATAAATTGTGAAAATTAATGAAAGTGTTTCACCCCCAATATTTTACTATCAGCATGTAAAACAAGTGGTCATACAGCCTAAGCATAAACAAATCATAAACCTTATAGAGTCATTTATACACAGGTATTGACCAACACACATATTGTAAAATGAGCCACACATCTACAATGAGGACAAGAGACAAACAGAAGTCTTTTCAAAATTACTTGTTATAAGCTAGCTTACCATTCCTGTGCTACTGTGCATGTGCAGGCTGTGTTTCTGCTATATTATCTAAGCTTTGTACTGCCAAAGGAAGCTGGTCACTGTTTATTTCATTGATTAAGATATGTCACAATCAAATTGCAATATCCAAATGTTTCAAAGCAAGTGCAAGGGACATCACTGTAATATTATATCAGAGATGTCTAACACATAACAAAGCTTAAGGATCAAACTCCCAAGTTCCTGCCTTGCTACATCTGCTTTAAATATTCTACAGGAGTACAAGTACAAGAGTATTGCTCCTAGAGGCTGACTCTGTAAGTGGCTGCTTGGTAAGTGGTGAGTTAAAGCAGGATCTCCTGTGGTAAGCTTTGGCAAACTGGGCTCATTTGGTAAGTAAAATATAACAAACTATAGTTGTTTTATTTTTGTGAATCAGTGTGTTAATGCTGGCACAAACTTAAACAAAAGAAAAAAAAAAGTTTTTTTTCACTTTCTCTCTCCTGGATTCCTGCTTAGACCTAATTGTGGCCTTATTGAAGCAGGTGTGTTATAAGCCATTGTACAGCTCGTGGAGCTTGCTCCTGGAGGTTGACTCTGTAAGTGGCTGCTTGGTAAGTGGTGAGTTAAAGCAGGTGTTACAAGCAGAAGTTACAAGCAGAAGTGCTGAAGCTGTAAGTATCTACCTTTGATTTCAGATTGTTATTTTAAGTGTTGTAAATTCTTCACTCGGTGTTCCAACAAATTGATACAATGGGTTCCATGCCTAACAATGCTGTTCAGTGTACATCTTGTGCTATGTATGCACTTTTTGATCAATCGGTCGATGGGGGATATTTATGCCCCGGATGTCTGCGAATTGCTGATTTGGAAGCCGTCATTCACGATCTAAATAAGTGATTGGCAACACTGAGAGACATTGTTGTCATGCAAAAAAGTCTGGATCTCACTGATCTGGTACTACATGGGTCAGGGGAGGGGGAGGGTGGTAGTATGGGGGGAGAGGAAAAGCAGGAAAATGAGGCAGCTAGCTGGATAACAGTTAGAAGGCGGGGTAGGGGTAAAAGTTATAGGGAGGCTAGCCCTGAACAGGCACCTCCAAACAAGTTTGCCCGGTTGGCAGATGAAGAGGATGTTAGCTCAGGGATGGCAGAGCTGCAGCAAGACACATCTGTCGGCTCCAGTTAGAAAGGGAGGGGAAATGGGAGAACAGGGCAGGCAAGACAGGTGCTGGTAGTGGGTGACTCTATTATTAGGGGAACAGACAGGGGAATCTGTCACAAAAAATGGGATTGCCGAACAGTGAGTTGCCTTCCTGGGGCAAGAGTATGGCATGTAGCGGAGCGGGCTGACAGATTATTGGGAGGGGCTGGCGTGAACCCAGCGGTCATGGTGCATATTGGCACAAATTACATAGGAAGAAGTAGGTGGAAGGTCCTTAAAAATGATTTCAGGGACTTAAGCTGGCCGTAAGCTTAAGGCAAGGACATCAACTGTAGTATTCTCAGAAATACTACCAGTACCAAGAGCCACACCAGAGAGGCAGCGGGAGATTAGAGGGGTAAACAGGTGGCTCAAAAATTGGAGTAAAAAGTAAGGGTTTGGGTACTTAGAGAACTGGGCCGACTTCACAGTGGGCTACAGGTTCTTTGGCAGGGATGGGTTGCACCTCAATGGAGAGGGTGCATCTGTTCTGGGGGAGAGGATGGCTAAAAGGTTAGAGGAGTGTTTAAACTAAGCACTGGGGGGGGGGGGTAATAGCAGTTACAAAGGGAAAGTTAGGAAAGAAAGTGACAGTGGGTGTAGCCATGAAACTGGGGGTGGAGAGGGGGGGTGGTTAGCACATCTAGGAGGAAAAAGGGCAATATACAAAATTATCAAAAGCATTTGAAATGCATGCTTATAAATGCTAAAAGCTTGACTAATAAAATGGATGAACTAGAACTGATAATAACAGAAGAACAATATGATATAGTGGGGGTAACAGAGACCTGGCTGGATGAAAGCTATGACTGGGCAGTAAATCTACAGGGCTACTGTGTGTTTAGGAGGGGCCGTAACAAACGCAAAGGGGGTGGAGTCTGCTTAATTGTAAAATCCTCTCTACAACCTACTCTGCGGGAGGATATATGTGAGGGGAATGACCATGTGGAGTCTGTATGGGTAGAAATACATGGAGGGAGAAACAAAAATAAAATACTGATGGGGGTTTGCTACAAACCTCCAGATATATCCGAATCCATAGAAAATATGATGCTAAGGCAAATAGATATAGCCGCTAAACTAAATGAGGTAGTGATTATGGGGGACTTTAACTACCCAGATATAGACTGGGACGCTGAAACATGTGTTTCGCATAAAAGTAATAGTTTTTTATCTAAAACAAAAGATGGCTACCTTTCCCAACAAGTACAAGCTCCAACAAGGGGGAAAGCCATATTGGACCTAATACTAACCAATGTACCAGACAAAGTAGTAAAGGTACAGGTTGGGGGACACCTTGGAATCAGTGATCATAATATCATTAATTTCCACTTAGCAGTCACTAAGGTGCCTTATCAAGGAGCCACAAAAACGCGGAACTTCAAAAAGGCAAAGTTTGACCAACTTAGAGATGCCCTAAACAGCATTAACTGGGAAAATGTCCTTAAAAACAAAAGCATGGACACTAAATGGGATACTTTCAAAGGAATCCTTAATTTTCATTGTAACAGATATATACCTTACAGGAATAAAACTATTAGACACACATGTAAACCGATGTGGCTAAACAAAAAGGTTAAGGGGGCAATAAACAACAAAAAAAAGGCATTTAAACATTTAAAGCAGGAAGGGACAGCGGAAGCGTTAAAAAATTATAAAGAAGAAATGTAACAATGTAAACAACAGATAAGGGCAGCTAAGCTGGAGACAGAAAGGCTGGTCGCGAAAGAGAGTAAAACTAACCCCAAATTATTCTTTAGCTACATAAACCTTAGAAGGTACAAACTTGAGGGTGTGGGCCCCCTGAAAAGCAAGGAGGGGACGCCTATAGAGGGAAATGAGGATAAAGCAAATTTGCTTAACAACTTCTTTGCTTCTATATTCACAAAAGAATGTGACATGCCGAGTGAAATGCAGGGGAATAACCGAAACCCTCCATTAAATGTCACTAGTCTAACCAAGGAAGAAGTCCAGAACCGTCTCAAGCAGATAAAAATCTATAAATCACCGGGACCAGATGACCTACATCCTTGTGTTTTAAGGGAGTTATGTACAGTAATAGACAAGCCATTATTTCTAATATTTGTGGACTCAATAACTATAGGGTCTGTTCCGAGGGATTGGCGCTTGGCAAATGTGGTGCCAATATTCAAAAAGGGATCTAGGGGGGAACCTGGGAACTACAGACCGGTAAGCTTAACATCTGTGGTGGGCAAGCTGTTTGAAGGTTTCTTAAGGGATACTATCCTGGAGCACCTTGGGGAAAATGACCTTATTACTCCATATCAGCATGGATTTATGAGGAATCGCTCCTGCCAGACAAACCTAATCAGCTTTTATGAGGAGGTAAGTTCAAGACTGGATCAGGGGGAGTCATTGGATATCATATATCTTGACTTTTCTAAAGCATTTGATACTGTGCCACATAAAAGGCTGGTACAAAAGATGAGAATGCTTGGACTAGGGGAAAACGTGTGCAGATGGGTGGGAAATTGGCTTAATGATCGGAAGCAGAGGGTGGTTATCAATGGTACACACTCAGATTGGGTCACTGTTACTAGTGGAGTACCACAAGGGTCAGTTCTGGGACCAATTCTCTTCAATATATATATAAATGACATTGGGTATGGATTAAACAGTAAAGTCTCAATCTTTGCAGATGATACTAAGCTGTGTAAAGTAATTAAAACAAAAGAGGACAGCAGGCAGCTACAAACAGATTTAGATAAATTGGAAGCATGGACAGTTAAATGGCAAATGGAGTTTAAGACAGATAAATGTAAGGTTATGCACATGGGAAGGAGAAATCTGTATCATGATTACACACTAAATAAACAAACACTTGGTAAAACAACAATGGAAAAGGACCTAGGGGTTTTAGTTGACAATAAGCTCAACTGTAGAAATTAATGCCAGGCAGCTGCTGCCAAAGCAAATAGGATCATGGGGTCCATTAGGAGGGGCATAGGTGCTCATGACCAGAGCATCATTTTACCCCTGTACAAGTCACTGGTCAGACCCCATATGGAATACTGTGTACAGTTCTGGGCACCTGTGCTTAAGAAGGACATATCAGAACTGGAGCGCATTCAAAGAAGGGCAACAAAGTTAATAAAAGGAGTGCGGGGACTAGAGTACCCGGAAAGATTGTCAAAGTTAGGTTTAGAAAAAAGACGATTGAGGGGTGATCTAATAACTATGTATAAATATATTCGGGGTCAATACAAAGATATGTCCAACAATCTATTTATACCTCGGAGTGTAACTATAACCCGAGGGCATCCACTAAGGTTAGAGGAAAGGTGCTTTCTCCACCGACATAGGAGGGGATTCTTCTCTGTAAGAGCAATGAGACTATGGAACTCGCTGCCAGAGGAGGTAGTTATGAAGGGTACAGTAAAAACGTTCAAAAGTGGCCTTGATGCCTTCCTGGCATGTAATAACATTTCCAGCTATGGCTACTAGACCACTGGAAGGAGTTAAACAGGCTGAACTAGATGGACTAAAATCTTTATTCAGCCTTACATACTATGGCCCTTATTCATCAAGCGATAGCGCCAGGTAGTGTCTGACGAGCGCCAGGTAGCGGCAGCTAACGGCGACTACCGACTCAAGTACGCCCGGCGGCGCTCACAATGACGCATTTATCAAGCAAAATGAGGCTAGCGCCGGCGAGAGCGACGGCTAGCGCGGCATTCATCATGAAGCCGCCTGGACCGAACAGCGCCGCTGCAAATTCCCTCACAGCGCCAGGTATGAGCTGTCGCTCCCTGGCGATGTCCAATGCATTTCAATGGAGCAATCTATAATTAATCATAATTAATTGGGATTAATTTTTTTTTTTTTTTTTTTTTATGTCAAAAAATCGGAGACCACTTCTGCAATGTTAGGATTTATTTTTAAGTCAAAAAAAAAAAAAAAAAGAAAATATGTGCAGAATTGATCTAACAGGTCTGAGATTAATGTGTTCATATTACAAAATGATTCTAAAAACATGTATAATGTTACATTCCAAAAAATATGGTTGTTTAGGGGTTAAAAACTAGTTAATACACATCGCGGCCAGCGCTCTGGGGTTTAAACAAGGAATGGACAGCGACAGCACATTCGGAGCGTGATTTGTTGATGAATATGAAGCTAGCCGTTCGCTCTGGCCATTCGTTGTCAGGCGCTCACATACAACGCTGGACCTGTGAAACAGCGACCCCCCAGCCCGTATTCAACATTACCGCACACCGACTGAGTCGCTGTCATCAAGCTAATGCCGGCCAAGCACAGCGAATACTGGCTGGCGCTGAAAAAATCACGCTACAGTCGCTCATCTGTCGCTACCTGGCGCTATTAATGAATCGGCCTCCCCGTTACTATGTTACTATGTATTGGTTTACTTTAAAAAAATGATCAAATGTGCTACAAATTTGTAAGACAAATCCATCCTTGTGGTAGTTAAAATCCTTATGTTCTGTATGTGCATTACTTTTACTTACACAAAGCTATTTTCAGTTGCTCCAATATATCATATTCATATACAGCTCTTTCTTCCCATATAGAAAGTACTCTAGTCAAGTGTTTCTTGCAGTCTTCATCTGATTCACTGTAACAAAATAAAGATGTTTTAGGCTTTATAATGTGTTCAAGGAGCCCATGCATAAAGACAGCGTGTAATTGATAAATAGCACAGTAGATGGTGGGGAGAGGGGAGTTACAAAATAATAACTATGACTATGTATTAAAACCCAAACAAAATCCAGTTAGAGATCACAATGAAAGATGGTTCCAGAAACCTAGATGACCTGAGTCTGCAATTATTGACTTAATAGGAACCAACATTTATAGCAAAAACAGGGATAAAAAGCTAGAAAAAATAAAACAAGAAGGTGAAAGACGGTAGCCCAAGATGAGGTCTACACCAATTCTGAAAGGAAAAAAATATGTGGTGGATAAAAACTTTTTCAGCAAGTAAAGCTTGGCAAAAGAAAGTTTGGGTGGTCAAGACCCAATTCGCAAAGGCTTGGTGGTGGTAAGACCAAAGTCTAAAACAAATAAACTCATAGGAAGAGCCAGGAAACGGCCTCCTTATGGCTTAATACAGCCTTTTACTTCTGAACATCCAGAAAGGCTGGATGGAAAGACAAAGTTGTCAGGTCAGTTACACTCCATATTGAGGCAACAGCCATCATTAAGACCACCTTCCCAGACACCCAGAGGGTAGCCAAGTCTATGGGCACAAAGGATATTGCTGAAAGGCTGAAAGTACCAACTCCAACTATGGATGGGGTAGACAAGAGATTTCCTGCAAAAAAAAATGTAATGACAAGACTAAAGAATAAATACCAAGGACCACTAAAAAAGAAAAGACGTGCAGTCGACTGGCCCCATAAAGTTTCAACAGAAGTCCTCGCTGAAGAAACTCAATTAATCTCCAGACAAAGTCCCACATAGGTCAGAGACTCACTAGGCAAATACTGGCCATGACATGTGCAGTTAACTGTGTATGTTCTATTGTGATAGAAACATAGAAGGTTGGCGGCAGAAGAAGACCATACGGTCCATCTAGTCTGCCCTTATGTGTATACTGTATGTACTCTTTAACTTAGGATAAATGTGTGCTTATCCCAGGCAGGTTAAAGGGGGTTATTTAACAAGGGATAGCGCCAGGTAGTGCTTTGTAGCAGCAGACAGCATCTGGTGAACAGTCAGAAGGCACTTCCTGTTTGCAGGCTGCCTGATGTTCCATGAGCCGCCATCTTGGATGTTTAAAGGCTCATAACATGCAGTAGATGCAGGTAGGATGATTATTAATGTGAGCAATCTGTATGTACAGGGTGTGGGAAACATATAAGATAGACTCTTATTCAGGGTGAAGGTCCGCTTTAAGACAGCGCCATGTAGCATAACATGCATCAGGCTCAGCATATAGCACTGACACTTTAGGCTCAAGAGCGCCATGTAGTACCTGTCGCTCTGTAGCGCTCTCTTATACATTTGAATGGGCTTTCATTAATTCTGTATAAATAGCATGTTTGCCATTTATTTATTTTTTTGCTCAAATGGCTGCTCCTGGCTGCAAACAAACAATTTTATACATTTTTTGGACTTTTTATATTTTTATGCAGAATTATCATTAAGAGCCTGGCACTTAAGTGTTATTGTCCCAGTGTTAAAACAATATCATTTCATGTGTTTTCGCTTTATTACTGGTGTATATGTGTTCAAAAACAGACTTTCATCACACAACGTATGCTATAGCGCCCAGCTTTATAGCGCTGCCACTGTGTGTGTGTGGTTTTTTGTGAATATGGTGTGGAGCGCTGAGTGCTGGACGCACTGAGCTGGCACTACCTCTTGCTCCCTGCAGCGCTGTACTGTTGTTAAAGCGCTCAACACAAATCCCATTCATCAATGCCGTCCAAGTTACTACAGCGATTGCAACGCTATGTTAAAGCGCCTGATACCCACTTACAGCGTCTACTAGCGGTTGCTCTAAGTGCCGCTATATAGATGCTCATCTGGCAATACATGGTGCTAGTAGTGAATCAGCCTCTAAAAAGCACTGTTGATTTTTCAACTACCTCAGCTGGAAGTTTGTTCCAAGCAACTACTGCTCTTTCTGTAAAATAATATTTTCTAACATTGCTCCTGATCTTCCCTCCGACTAGCTTCAGGTTGGGCCCCCTTGTTCTATCATTAAGTTTCTTCTTAAAATCACTATCCTCCTGAACCTTATTGAATCCTTTCACATATTTAAAGGTCTAAATCATGTCCCCCTCTCCCTTCTTTCCTCCAGACTGTACAAATTAAGTTCTTTAACCCTTTAAGTGCCAGCCTACCTGGAGCTTTTTTTCACCCTCTGTTGTAAGACCATGTTTCACTATTTTGCGCTATACATGTTCAACTGTGATTTTTTTTTTTAATTCTTGATTTAGTTTTCAAATGCAATACAGTAAGTATCAGAAATACAGGTTGTACAGGGTAAATGTAAAGATGACATATAGGCAACAGTGGCACAGATCCATCATATACAAATACAAATCAATCCCCCACATTCTTATGGTTACAGTGCTTTTCCAAAGGTTTTTCATTTCTGAAATGGCTCAGAAGATCTAGGAGTCCCTCCACCATCACCCGCCTCCCCCGAGGTTCTGACTTCTATCTGCTTTTTTTTCTGTATACCAGTTTGCTACTTATCCGGTTAGTGATTACTTTATCTTTTCAATTAAATTTATATAGCTCCGACCCTAGTGTCTCAGTGGTTTGGGGGCCAATCAGGAGTGTACCACGTCCAGGACCAGGCCAATTGAAAGAGATAGATGCATAAAGGAAAAGGGGAGGAAGGGAGGGAAACAGATGAAGGTAAGTAGTGGAGGGGGGAACCAAGGGCCTTCGCACCCCGACGCGCAGGAGAAATACAGCAGGGTTGATGTCTAGGGTCATATGACCTACCGCCATCTACTAATCCTTAGATACCATGTCTGGGGGCAGGATTGGAGGCAGTACTGCACTCCATAGTGGAATGCCATATACCAGCATAGCACCACATACAGGTGCGAAGATATCAGAAACCTAGGAGTAACCGGGCCAGCTAGAAGGGGAGTCACCCAGCTGCTGCTTTCTGGCAACTGTCAAAGGGCAACATTAAAGGACTTAGATGGCAGCATCTGGCCCTGGGCCTTGAATTTGACACATGTGATGTAGATAATGGTAGTCAGGAAGTTATACTGAAGCCTTAGCAACCAATCTAATTACTACTTTCAGGGGGAGCTGGAATCTGATTGTTTGCTAGGGGCGGCTGCTTCATTTTTCTTTTATGATAGTTCAGTGATAGGTTCCATTTTATATTCTGCCATTATATATGCTCTTTGTGATATACACTGGCATGATATGGCAGATAATTTCTATCTTCTTCGCTAAGTGGTCAATAACCCCTTGCTCATTTTCACAGACCCCTTCTGTGTTTGGTTAGAGTATTGTAGGTGGGATTTTTAAGAGTACATCCAGCTCATATGCTTATTGTATATTAGTGGTGCACATACAATATATATTGTTTTGTTGAGCCTATTCTGCTGTAAGTATTATTTATGAAGTACCTCGCTGCCTGTCCAGGGTTATAAGCAGGAGAGAGTGGATGGTCATACCCCAGGTGTCTCAGACATCTGTCTCTCCTCAAATGAATATATATGAAAAGCTGTCTGACAGAAATTTTTAATGGGGCAGAGCTGCTCTAAAATGAAGGACGATTTAAAAAACAAATGTGGCAAATATAACAATGTGACTCAATCTATACAAGTGTTTACAAAACATAACCTACCTTGAAACATGCTCAAATGCTCCGACAATAACTGGTTCAAAATCCTTTGTGAATTCAGGTCCTTTTCTTTTGCTGTTTTGAATAACATCATTTGCTAAATAAAGAAATGTCAACTTCCTATTGGGCTTTGCTGTAACAAAAAAGGGAGATTTTAGTGTACTAATTATAAATCATTTTTTCTTACTTACTTGGGGCAGGTCAAAGGCATTTATGCTAGGCTTATACAGACCTTTCAGAGATGGACACTAGAGAAATAAATCCTCCCACTGGGCTATAACCTCCCCCTTACAGCTAGCTACTGTAGAACAAGTTCTCAAAAGAATAGTCAGAAGGTGTGAGCAGGAAGAAAAACAACAGCAAGATTTATTTCCACAAGTGGATATCAAAGATTATTTTAGAATAATTACACAAAAGGGTGGATTTAGCTCCATATTTTTAACTCATTTTTTTAAACATTTTTTCTTATTATTTTTTTCCTCAGAGCAATTCAGCACCATATTTGTCCGTGCAAATTTCTTTTTTTTTTTTAAATAGTCACAGTCACATAAAATGATAAATTGTACTGAGGAAAAAAATTATGGCTAAAATCTTTCTCTCAAAAAATGTGAGTAAAAAAATAATCATGGTTGTGAATCAACCCTTTTGTCTTATTATTCTAAAATAATCTTTCTTTTAATATTCACTTCTGGAAACAAATCTTGTTTATAGATGCATCTTTTTTTTCTCTCATGGTGCTCAGTCAACTCTAAAATGTACTTTTCACTCTCATTCACTTGGGGCACATATATTTCACTATGGTTGTTCCCAAAGCTGTCGCAATATAAGAGAGAGACTCCATAACAAAGACACCACCATGCAGCCAAATATGGTGTCTCCTGATGCCCACAAATCCAGTTATTTTAAATCTTCTAAATGTAAAGTATCAAAGACCTCATAGATGCCTTGAACCTACTCTTCCAACAATAGTGTGCTGATCATGATGTTTCCTTAGCCTTGTAAAAATAGCCTCTTGTTGCCAACGGTATATTCATTTGCTAATAGTAGATTTTGACAAGGCCAGTCCTGGGCACATATTGACTTGAATTTGACTTTCCTGGGTTTTGTTCTGTGCCCCCCTGTGTGAACCCCCCTTGTTCACAGTGCATGTGCGGGCTGTCGATCAGTGAGAGCAGCCTGCTGTGACTACGTCATTCAGCAGACAGCTCTCATTGACTTGAATGGTGAGCGTACACTGATGCAGCAGCGTGCACACATTATAAACAATGAGAGCATTGGATGAAAGCCCGTGCATGTGTTGATGGAACATAAGAAGTTGCGTTTTTATGGGCTAACTGGGGGGTTTCACACAGTGGGGCATCCTGATACAAGATGCTCCAGAAAATAGCCAGCAGCTGGCCTGGAATCCTTCCAGGTCAAACGCTGCTGGGTTTTGTTCCACTTTTAAGTAGATCAAAACTCATCCTAGAGTCTTTGAGACTCCAGGGCAGGCTTTCTGTCTCCCCAGGGCATCCCAAACTAGGATGCCCATTGTGTGAAACCCCCAGGCACCTGATAATTGTATTTTTCCTCCAAGCCCATGGCGCAGGCACATCCAATGCTGGCATCACTTGTCTGCCTTCTCATCTGGGCAGCTGTGATTCCATTCAGATTCTCTTTCCGCAGATTTATATGCCCTCAGAAGAAGCTGATTGGACAAGCTGCTGTGCCTGTGCCATGGGCTTGAGGAGAGGTGAGTGAGCTCGGCATCCTGGGGGGTGTTACATAGCGGGGCACCCCAACCAGGGTACCACAGGGGGAAGGACCAAAACCAGGGATAGTGAAAATCCTGGGTTTTGGTCCACTTTAAGGAATCACGAAATCAACTTTATGCTATATATAAATGCCATTGCTGTGAGACAGGACTTGTGTGGTAGATACTACTTTTAAAAGAAAGCATGTGGAAGATCAAGTAATGTAGCTTGGATGATAATGCTGCCAACTTAGAAAACAGCAAGATGTTCAATTCAGAATGCTTTAGAGGCATGGAACAAAAATACAATTCTGTGATTACTCACCTGTAGAATTGGTATTATACTTATACAGCATGTCCTGTTCCAGAATATTCCTTACTCTTGTGTAATACATCCACAAGATGGCGCTGGACTGCAGAAAACAGCTTGTGGCTCCTCCTGGCCCTATATAAGTCAGGGACCTCCCACAAATTCCCCAGTATTGACAAGCAGTTAACAAGAAGCCGGAAGAACAATAATAACAAGAATTCAAAAATGAACATATGAACAATCACCATACAAAGGTAACTAAGAATAATGATAACAAGGGTGGGATGGAACAGGACGTGCTGTATACGTATAATACCAATTCTACAGGTGCGTAATCACAGAATTGTATTATTCTAAGTATACAGCACGTCCTGTTCCAGAATATTCCTTACTCTTGGGACATCCAATAGCAGTGTCCGTAGGATAGGGTGGGATCCCCAAAACGTAACAGCGGGCAGTTTAAACCACTGCCGCATGCAGAACTTTGCGACCAAAAGCAGCATCAGCTGAGGCCCTAACATCAACCTTGTAAAACTTAGAAAAACAGAAGACCAAGTAGTGGCCTTGCAAACTTGTTCAACAGAAGCTTGGTGCTGAAAAGCCCAAGAGGCACCAATAGCACGAGTAGAATGAGCAGTAAGGCGGAAGGGAGGCTCCTTCCCCTTAGCAGAATAGGCCTGTACCACAGCCTGAAGGATCCACTTGCTGATAGTGGACTTAGCTGGAGCCAGACCCTTCTTAGGTTCAGGCGGGAGCACAAATAGAGCATCAGTCTTTCTGAATGATTCAGTAGCCACCAAATAGAACTTCAGAGTCCTGACCACATCCAGAGAGTGTAAAACCCGCTCCTTAGGGTTACTAGGATTAGGGCATAGAGAAGGCAAAATAATGTCCTGATTGAGATGAAAAGCAGACACAACCTTAGGCAGAAAATGTGGCTTAAAACGAAACACCACCTTGTCCTGGTGTCTCTCAAAGTAAGGGGGTTTGATGGAAAGCGCCGCCAACTCAGAAACACGCCTAACAGAAGTGATAGCCACCAAAAAGACTACCTTAAGCGTCAAAATGGACAAAGGGGCCTCACGCAAAGGCTCAAAGGGAGACCCCTGCATGGCAGATAAGACCAAGTTCAAATCCCAGACTGGTAACATAGGCTTACGTAGAGGACGCACGTGAATAACCCCCTGGAAGAAAGTCTTGACCAGACAATGGTGAGCAAAGGATCTTTGGAAGAAAATGGCCAACGCAGAAACATGACCTTTGAGGGTACTAAGTTGAAGACCCAAATCCAAACCATTTTGCAGAAATTCCAGAATCCTAGGGATAGAAAACACCCAACAGGGAAGCGACTTAGGCGACTTAGACTCACACCAATCAATGTAAGCATGCCATACCCTATAGTAGATGGATGACGAGGACTTCTTCCTAGCCCGAATCATGGTATTAACAACAGAGGCAGGCAGCCCCTTTTCCATCAAGATGGAGGTTTCAGCAGCCAGGCTGTTAAAGCCAGCATTTGTAAATTGGGGTGGCGTAGTTGCCCCTGAGTGAGCAGGTCTGGATCCTTGGGCAGGGCATACTGATCTACTGCCAACTGCACGACGTCTGCAAACCACACCCTTCTTGGCCAACAGGGGGCCACCAGAATGGTTGGCACCCCTTCCTGGGCAATCTTGCGCAGCACCCTGCCCAGCAGAGGAAAAGGAGGGAACACATAGAGGAGCTGAAAGCTCTTCCAAGACATTGCTAGTGCATCCATGGCCAAGGCCAGAGGGTCCTGGGACAGAGAGACAAAGACTGGAAGCTTGTGATTGTGACAGGACGCAAACAGATCCACATCTGGCTGACCCCAGCGGTGGCACAGGAAGCGAAACACCCTGCTGCTGAGGGACCATTCTCCCAGACGAGCAGTCCCCCTGCTGAGGGAGTCTGCCTCCAGATTCTCCACCCCCGGTATGTACACAGCTGAGATGCAGGGAACATTCTCTTCCGCCCAAGACAGTATCAGGGACACTTCCTTGAGGGCCCTCCCTGATTATTGATGTAGGCAATCGCCGTCTGGTTGTCCGAGCGGACCTGAACCGCCTGACCCCGAAGGTGTGGAGTCAATTGGGTGAGAACCAACCTTATCGCCCTCAGTTCCAGAATGTTGATAAGGGTGTGGGCCTCCTGAGGGCCCCACTGACCCTGGAATTTCAGGGATTTCCAGAAGTCCCCCAAACTGTCAGACTGGCATCTGTGGTGACTGTCTCCCAGCACGGGACCAGAAAGGATCTGCCCACCAACAGGTTTCTTGAGTCCAGCCACCATGAGAGAGGCCGTCTGGCCAGAGGGGACAGAACCAACGCCTGATCCAGGGAACGAGGGTCCCGATCCCATACCGACAAGAGGTGAAGCTGAAGAGGTCTCATGTGAAACTGAGCGTATGGAACCGTCTCGAAGCAAGACACCATCAGGCCCACCAGCTGCATCCCCTGCCGGATGGAGGGATGAGGGCAAGACATAAGAAGCCTGGCTTGGGCTTGAAGACTCTCCACCTTCTGCTGAGGGAGAAAAATCTTGACCTGAGATGTATCCAGAGTCATGCCCAGAAAGAACCTCACTATTGACGGTGACAGGAAAGGCTTGGGGTGGTTGATCACCCAGCCGAAGGACTCCAGTGTGGACACCACCAACTGGGTATACAGCTAGGCCTGCTGGAAGGACTGAGACATGATGAGAATGTCGTCCAAGGCATATGGCAGATGACCCCCAACTCCAGAAGGTTTTGGACAGCAAGGCACAGACCCTGAGCTGACAGGAGGTTTTGAGCCATCCGGGATTTGATGAATCTTGAGAGTGGCCAGGCTGCAAACTCTATCTTGTAACCGGAGGACACTACCTCCTGAATCCACCGGTCTGAGACGTGAAGCCTCCAGACGTGAGCAAAGACCTGAAGCCGTCCCCCCACCCGGATGGGTGAGGGTGCCCCTTCATGCCTGAGGGGGCTTGGGGGAGGATTTTGACTTGGGACCCCAGGAGAGGCCAGGATGGCCACGTCCTCTGCCCCTTCCCCAGTGATCTCCACGGGCCCCAGTAAAGGAGACTCCTCAGCCAGTTCTGGAACCACGGAAGGATGGGAGAAAGGCACCCATCCCCCGAAAGGACCGGGACAGCCTCCTACGTTGAGGTAACCTACCGCTCCTGGCAAACAAATCCAAGCGTTCACCAAAGAGGCGCAGGCCCTTGAAAGGGAAACCAGTGAGAGCCATCTTAGCAGCATTATCAGCTACCCACTGACGTAGCCAGACAGAATATATGCAATAAATTCCTCACAAAGCAGGAGAAATCTATACTCTTCTCTACTGGCATCCTCAGATGCCCCGTCCAAGAGACACTTAAGCACCCCTTTAATGGCAATAACCGTAATAGCAGAAGCACAAACCGGGCACAGCGCCGTTCCCACACAGGCAAAGGCATGACAGGCCAGTTGGTCTAAGCGCCGGTCCTCACCATCCTGCAGGGTAGTAGTATCAGGAGAATGCATGACAGATGTATTGGACAACCCGAGAACGGGCGCATCCACCTAGGGAGGACATGACCAACGCTTGACAACATCAGCAGGAAAGGGATACATCTTGTCCCAACTCTTAGGCACTCCTGGCAGCTTGCTAGGCCGTTCCCATTCCTTGAGCACTATATTAATAAAGTGAGACTGCTCTGGGAACTCCCAGCGTGGCTTAACCATATGAAAAAGCTCATCCTGCTGCTGCGGAGCCACTGCCGGGGGAGAAATACAAAGCACTTCAAAAATGTGCAATTTGTCAGTGTCATCAGGGGACCACGGCTCTTCCCCAAAGGGAGTCCCAGTTCCACCGTAAATCTTAGGTTGTTTCTCAGAGGATTCCGAATCAGAAAATAATTCCCCCTCCTCAAGCGGGTAGGGACCTGAGAGTGAGTAAGGGCCCTCATTTTCTACAGGGAAGAGGGAAACCGTGGGTGATAAATGCCGCTTCTTAGCAGAAGCCTTACGCGGGGCAGACCCAGCAAGATGTTTTTCAATGCTGGCCACCCGTGCAGCTCGGTGGTGGTCAGATGTAAGCGTGGGGGGGTAGGTGAGGCCAGAGGGGGCACACCACCAGGCCCAGTAACAGACAGCCCAGAGTGCCGAGCAAGTACCTGCTGGGCACAGGATACACAAACCCTGACATCATCACTTATGGGGGATACCTCACACACAACACATAGCCGGCCTTGTCCCGAAGGAACCCCAGGCCTGTTATCCCCAGAAGCCTCCATATGGTGATTTGAAGGGCACAACAGGCCAGCAAGGGTTAACGTTAAAGAGCTACCCGGGATGCCCCAAGAACCCGCTAGGGAAGTGGGAGATAGTGAGGGGAGATGGCCGGGAGAAACCACAGTGCCGAAGTTTTAACCCGCCTGAAAGACACAACAAAACATTCCCATAAGAATACAGCAGAAGGAATATCCTGAGAAAAACCACCCCACCGGGGTTACTTATGGACCGCAGGGAGCCAGCAGCACACGCAGCAAAGGACAGGCAAAATGGCATCCGCAGACCTTGAGGGGCTGGCCGTGGAGACGTGATGTTAAAATCGTCATCCACAGAGCCCGCCCCCCCCCGAAGAGCGCGAAACGCACTCCCCCCCCGAAGAGCGCGAAACGCACTCACGCAGTCCGGCAGCTCTGAGGTAAATGACGCCGCCGTCCGCGGAGCGCTGTACAAATGCGCGGCAGCAGCGTACAAGGCGACAGTAACACAATACAAAGTTAAAACATAAATTACAGTTTTTTACCACTAGTAACCCCCCTACCCGGAGATCTCCAAGAGGGAGAGCGAGGCAGGAATAGAAGGATTTCCAGGGAGTATGACGGCGCCCAAAAGACAATGGGAGGAGAGAGGGTGGAGGGGAACACCTATGGGAATAAGGTTTAACTGCACAGGTTGAGCCTGGCAAAAACCCATGGAGCGGGGGGCATCCCAAAAGGCTCACCATCAGCCTAAACCGCCTACCCTGTCAGAGCAGGGGCTGCGGTAGGAGCATAGCTCCTCAGCACCTAACTGGTGCTTACTGACCTACCTTCACCCGAACCTTGTCAGCCGAGGCTGGGAGGCAGCAATATGGAATGGAACTGGTGGGAATAGTCCTGCAATGCCGCAGGCATATAAGCCCCGCCCACCTGTGCCACATAGAGAGCTATCTTCTATCTTCGCAGCCCAGACTGCAGAAAAGAACTGGGAATTTGTGGGAGGTCCCTGACTTATATAGGGCCGGGAGGAGCCACAAGCTGTTTTCTGCAGTCCAGCGCCATCTTGTGGATGTATTACCCACAGAGTAAGGAATATTCTGGAACAGGACCTGCTGTATACTTAGAATAACCTGATTTAAGTGAAGCATGAACATCGAATTGCCTGCAGCTTTAGGGCAGCTTAAAAGCAATCTTCATAGTGATGTCTATTACTATCTACAATGTAACAATACAATCAGTCATGTGCGCTTCCATTATATCTCAGTATGGTAAAGTCAACAAGAGGGATAAGTTACAGGTGTGCAGCATCCCACATACTGGTTTCAAAAAAACGAAGTAGAAAAAATCTCCCATTTTATGTTTATAATCTACTCAGTAAGTCTAAGGCCGATGCCCAGTGAGACCTGCAGCTAAGAACATGTCTACACAAGCAACTACTGCAGTGGGACAGTTTTAATGGTAGCCTGCTCAGCATATCAGGGACATGCCATCACTAAATTCATAAGGTGCCAATCAGATAATTATTGTGGAGCAGCAAATGGCCACACTGGATGTTTCTGAGGGCCATTGTGCCGCATACCAGTCAGAGCAGCACTGCTGTTCACTTCAAAATTTTAGCTACCAACATGGGCAATCTATATTTCTGCTTTGCATTATAGGCCATGCTCCTAGTGCCATTATACATTATGATACACCTAATGAATGCAACTTGTGGAAACATTCCCAGATGCCATCCAGCACAGTCTCTTGACCTTATGAGGGCCAAGTTTGTGGTTTTCTTCTCCTAGTAGGAATAAAATCCAGGGGTAACAGGTCTGAGTGTATCCTGCCCCCCCCCCCCCTCCCCTCCCAATTACCACTTTCGTCCATTAAAAGAAAGAAACAGGCCTGGCTGGATATTTCTTGATGCTGGTTGTATATGTGACGCCTCCTCCAGCCATTTAAGGGGGCTCTGCCACACTGCTTATGTGAATAGGAGGGAGCTCTGCCACACTGCCTATGAGGAATGGGAGGAGGGAATGCCTCACTGCCTATGGGGAATGGGAGGGGGAATGCCGCATCACCAATGGGGAATGGGAGGGGGGAATGCTGCATCGTCAATGAGAAATGGGAGGGGGAATGCCGCACTGCCAATGTGAATGGGAGGGGACTGTGTCACACTGCATATGGGGAATGGGAGGTGCCACATTGTGTACGGTAATGGGAGGGGGCTCTGCCACACTGCCACACTGTCTATAGGAATGGGAGGGGGGCTCTGCTATACTGCCTATGGGGAATGGGAGGGGGGATTGGCGCATCGCGAGTGGGGAATGGGAGGGGGGAATGCCGTACTGCCAATGGGAATGGGAGGGGGGAATGCTGCACTGCCAATGGGAACGGGAGGGGGCTCTGCCACACTGCCTATGGGAAATGGGAGGGGGCTCCACCTGTTTTTGGGAGTGTGATCGACATCTTTAGATGAGCCAATCAATTTCTGCCTAGCAGTAGTGGGCTGATCCGTATTGTTTGACTATTCTTTGAACATGACCCTATGCTACCCTTTTGACTGATCAACTTCTACAATGGGCAAAAAAGATCCCAATTTTTAAACAGACTATTAAATGTTACAGCTGGCTACCAGAACGTACTGGACTTCTCTCCCTAAATTTATAATCAGATTTTTTCCTCTACCTTTGTGTCTTAACAAAATCCTCATAAAAACTGTGGCATCAAAATCTTTAACAAATTGGTCTGAACTTAGAAAACTTGTTGTTAGTAATATGAAACCAGTGCAAGTCCATGTCTTCCCACAGGGCCCTTTGCAGGGACACTACATACATGTAAAGTAGTTAGATACTGTACATAGCATTGAAAGACCTGCATACCAATCCAACCTTTATTCCAAGTACCTGTGTCAGGCTTTCAGATCCTCCATATGCTGGCTAATCACCTTCTCTGTAAACTCTGGCTGTTAGTTTGGCTGCACATTCCTAGCATACCTTTATCCATGCTGTTTCCTTTTATGTCTAATTTTTGCTAGTTTTGCAGGTCAGCGTCCCCGCAGATATTGCTGGGGTTAATGTGGTGGGCTAATTCTGGCCTCCTGCCCTAATTGGCGAATGGCCACATTTAACCAGGCCTCTCCCAACATGCATTGCCCGTTATAGTTTTTTTCTGGGTGTTATAGTACCATTGCTGAATTCTGATTAACTGTTGCCGACTTTCCCTTTGTCTGACCCTCTCTGGACCGACACCTGCCTGACCTCAAGCTTGTCTACCCATCTGTACCCAGCTTGATCCTTGACTATTCTCCTGTGTATCCACCTGGAAGCCCGAATCGGAAGGACTGTCATTCCCATGTATGACCTCATTCAGCCCTTACGGGTGTCCCATGGGGGCCTGACAACCTGCTTTGATTGTGATGAGGGCATTAGTTAGGCAACCCTAGGCCTGTGCCTAGGACTTCCACCTGCAGTGGATGGTGTTGAGTGTCCCATTACTGCTATATTATAAAAGCAAAGTGGACACAGCTTTAATGTCCCTTTGTGTGTGCCCCCAGCCACAAAAATGCACGAACATTGTGTGCATGTGGAGGATTCGCAGCTGAAGTGTCTCCCAGTTATCATCTGCACCAGAAGACTGTTGTATAAGAATACTTGGTGGTGTGAATGTGCCTGATTTACAAGTAGTGTAGAATGATGTTTCATTTTGTAATTGCGCCTAAGAAAACTTCAGAAAATAATTTGGGTACCAGAAGGATTAATTTTCATATGATCTTCAGCTGCGGATTGTATGTGACCACCAGGAGGCCTCATTTCAGTTATCTTACTATCTGGAAAAACTGCTGGCTGACGTATTCAGGGCTTCTGTACAAAGCAGATCAACTTTAAAGTAAATCCCTGTTCACCAGAAATACTCAGGTGGTTTACAGGCTTCTAGAGCCATCTAGTATGCTCCTACTGAACCTAAATATGCTGATATGATGCATCTTAAAGTGGAACAAAACCCACCTGGCTCCTGAATCAAGATGACCTGCTGTGTAAAGATTCACCTTTACTTGCTTCAAAGGGGCATGCGCGGGCTCTCGCCCATTGAGAGCCGTCTGCCGTGATATGTCAATTCAGCAAATGGCTCTCATTGTTGTCAATCATCCACCCAGTCACTCATATACAGTTCCATTAGAAACACAATAGCTGCCATGCTTAAAGGGAAAATTCACTTTTGTGAACTTTCTCACAGACTTCAGATCAGTATGAGAGGGAATAAGGCTCCCTGCTTTCTTGCCACCCGCTCTGCTCCTCATTCTCCCACTCCACCAGTAAAAGAAGCTGGGGCAATGGGTGGGCACAGCCTGTAAAAACCTGTGTATGTAGATGCTTAGGCTAACTGGAAGCAGGGAAGTGCACAAAATCACCCACCACTCATATGTCAAAGCTTTCAACAGACCTCAGAATGTTTTATTTTTCACTGCTTACAAGAACACGTAATATGTAGTTGGTGGAAATAAGGATCAAATCTATCTGCAAGTTGGATTATTATTATTTATTTATATAGCACCATCTACTTTTATAGTGATTTACAGTGTATTTATTAAAGACAAGCTAAAAACATAGTACAAAGTCAACTGCAGATCCAACCCAGCGAAAAAACTATGAGAGAAAGACACAATAGGAGAGAGCCCAAGCTTTTCGAGATTACAGTCTAAAGGATACGTTTTTATCTTTTTCTTTATTTAATTCTGACTACAAAGGGCCTTTTAACCTGTGCCTGCACAGGGACTTTAAAATGAAATTTTAAACACAAAAAACCTAATCCCTACCCTTTATACTAAATACCTGTATGTGTCCTGTAATAAATTCCTTCCTATACAGCGGATATAAAAAAAATCTACACATCCATTTAATATAACAGGGGTTTGTCATGTAAAAAATGTGACCAAGAAAAATCATTTCTGAATGTTTTCCATTGTCAATGTAACCCATATTAAGTACAATTCCATATTAAGTATGGAAATCATATTAAAAGGGGAGTGGGAATATAAAATAACAAAACTCTTATAATGAACAAACAAAATCGGTGGTACCAGTAGACCACCCAAGGGGAATAAGTACTTAAGGGCACCAGCTATCTGCTAACCATAAAAGACACTAATAATTCATCAAAAATAGATTTATTAATTCATAACTATATAAGACATCAACATACAATACAATCACCTACATTTAAAATCCACAAACATATAATTATCATCCAGCAGGAGTGACCCTATAGAAATGCTACCTACCTAAACAATGTATGTACAGAATAAAAAGAAATCTCTAAAAAAATCCATCATGTCCTAAACCAAAGTGCTATAGTGCAATGGAAGATAAAGTGCTGAGTGCTAAGTAAATATGTGCACTATTTGTGCAGATATAATGCCAGGCCGACAAGACCGACCTGCACCTCAGTGTGATAAGCTTTCTCACCCCTGCTGGAAGGATCCTCACCCATGCGTTCCGTGCCCACCTGGCACTTTCTCAAGGTGCTGCTGTCTGCTGTCCACACACATCTTTAAATAGGGAAGATGAATACCACCGCCGGAGTCCCCGCCCCCCACAGCCGCGCACGTACAGCACAGCTGAGGAAGGGAGAAATCCACGTGTGTCCCCATCCCCCTCCCAAGACAGGCAGGGTCTCGTCACCTCAGCCCACCCCCCAGACCGCCCACAATCCGCCCCCCACACAACGCTGCATAACAGCGTGTGACCGAGAGAGCAGGAGTAGGCGGAGGGGGAGGGCGGAGGGGAGGCCGACCCCTGGGAGCCAATCAAATAGGAGCGGGTGGACTGCGTCACCAAGGCATCACCAAGTCGTCAACCCCCCCCCCCCCCACCGCCTCACGTCCCCGGCCGGCGGACACGAGGCACAACGGGGGAAAGAGGGTGTAACCAGGCAACACCAGTCCCCGCCCCCCTCCCAAAGCCGTCTGGGTCGCGTCATCTCTGCCCGCCCCCAGACGCCACCCACACCCCACCCCTCACTCCACGCCGCATGACAGCGTGTAGACACGAAGTGTCACAGAGAGAGGGGGGAGGGGGGGAGCGGAGAGGAAGCCGACCTGAGGGAGCCAATACTTGAGCAAAGCTCAATATCAAGTGACAGCGCGTTAGTTACAAATACACCCACATATTTAAAACATTAAACAATTTTGACAACATATACAATGACAATGAAATCAATAACAGTATATATCAATGCTTAATTCTGATACTCCAATCATCCTATACACCATGATACTGAAGGCTCTCATATTTGATCATTTGGGAGGAAACAATCGGCAACCAATTCAAAACAGAAACTAGACAATGCTGGTTGCAAATGAATCTCTATATTGGAACATAAAGTAAGCACCCCATCTATTCTACTAATAATAAGAAATCTAGTGGCATTATATAATGTTTACATCTAAGGTTTTCATCATCCTAAACACCGAGATCATAAAGGCTCACGTGTAGATAATAATCACTAAAGAGAGAGCTTGTAAGCAAACAATCTTAAGCAAACAATCTTAAGCAGGACCTAAACAATGCAGATGTCAATCCCCCCCCCTCCCCCCCACACACCACAACCACCACCCACACAAGTGTCCAAACAAAATGCCAAAACGCCCAATCAAAAACGGTTACAATATGATCCCTGGCTGTAAGCAGACAAATCCACAAGTATGTCGAAGCAGAGATGAGTCTCGATGTTACAGAGGTCCATGAAGTATGTTGAAGCAAAGATGGGTCTCGATATTACAGAGGTCCATGAAGGATCATTCGACCATATAGATCAGGCCACACATGGTAGTGAACACAATTTATGAATATATATATGTAAAAAAAAGAAAATTAATCAAATGTATGACCATGTGAACCAAACCATGAAACAACTGGTGTGAATAATCAACAACAACATAAAGTGCACCCAAAACCACCATCCCGGGTGAAGCACTAAACCCCCACCCCCGCGACCCCCCCACCACACCTAATCCCTAATGAGTTAACCCTCCCCCCCCCACACACCACGAACCCACCCCACACACATGAAAGAAAATTTGCCCAGACCATCAAAGGAGGAATCTTCATTAAATCCAAGTGGTGCAATTGTGTTCAGCCGATACATCCACTTGAGCTCATTTTGAAGTAATTTACGTTTCAAATTACCTCCCCTCAACCCTAATTGAATTTTCTCCAATGGGATAACCCTTGGGGAGGCAGGTTGACTATCATGAACCCTCAAAAAATGATCTGCTATTGGGGATATAATCTTATGTGCAGCCTTGTCCCTTGCTGCCAATCT
Organism: Gastrophryne carolinensis; assembly: GCA_027917425.1. Lineage (NCBI taxonomy): Eukaryota > Metazoa > Chordata > Amphibia > Anura > Microhylidae > Gastrophryne > Gastrophryne carolinensis. Next base: position 221,259,873 of record CM051239.1, on the reverse strand, counting down.
GATATTGGAGAGATGAGCTTGAATCCTGACTCTCAAGGCATTTTTAGTTTCACCTACATAACATAAATTGCATCCACATTCCAAAAGATAAATGACCTGTTTAGTCCTGCAGTTCATAAAGTCTAGGATTTTGAATCTCTCTTTAGTAAAACGATTACGGACTGAATCTGTCTTGACCACATATTGGCAGATAGAACAATCACCACATCCATGGCTTCCCCTCCCCTTTTGATGTTCTAGCCACGTATTGGGCCTAGTAAAATGACTCCTACTTAGAATGCTTTTCAAGTTGGGGGCCCTTTTCGCTGTCATCCGTACCTTCTTGTCAATCAGTGTTCCAACAATCGGATCCGATTGTAGAATGTCCCAATGTTTATTCAGGACACTTCGAATTGTTCCCCAACTGCTATTGTATCTTGACACATATCTAATAGAGTTGTCATTTGTACGTACCCTTGGCTTGAGTAGATCACTACGTGCCATTCCTGCCACTTGCCGGTAAGTTCTAATAACATGTTTTTTGGGGTACCCCCGATCACAAAATCGTTTAACAAGGCCCCGCGCCTGCTCATGAAAATCCTCCTCCTTAGAGCAGTTCCTCCGTATACGGGTGAATTGACCTTTGTGAATGCCCATCCTTTGATGCTTGGGATGAAAGCTCTCAAAGTGAAGAAGGCTATTAACCGACGTCTTTTTTCTAAAGAGTGTGGTAGAGATGGTACCATTACATTCCAAATTAATCTTCAAATCCAAAAATTCCACCTGTGTAGCAGATACATTATAAGTCAAAAATATATTTAGATCATTCTGATTCAATTTACGAAGGAAGTCCTGACAGAGATCTGCCGGCCCCTGCCAGATTAGCAGCACATCGTCTATAAAGCGAAACCAACCCCCAATATGGGGCTGGTATTCGCTCAAGGACTCACCGAAAACAATCTCACGTTCCCACCACCCCAGGAAGAGGTTGGCCACAGAGGGCGCACAGCGCGCCCCCATGGCCACCCCCCTTACCTGGCGGTAGTGGACCCCATCAAACAAGAAATCATTGTGGGTCAAAATGAACTCCAACAATTCCAAGATAAATTCTTGTCTGTCCTTAAACTGATCAGATTCCATATTGAGAAAATACATCGCTGTAGAAAGTGCTAGTTGGTGAGAGATGTTGGTATATAATGACTCTATGTCTGCTGTTACCAATAAGGTGTCATCTGGCCATGAGGTACCCTCTAGTTTGTTCATAAGATCAAGTGAATCTCGGACATAGGAAGATAAAGATTGTACAAAACCTTGTAGGTGTGTATCAATATATACACTTGCCTGTTCAGTCAGGCTCCCTGTGCCCGAGATGATGGGTCGTCCTGGAGGCTTCTCCATATTTTTGTGAACTTTGGGTAATAAATACAATGTAGGTGTAACCGGAAAGTCAACTTTAAGAAATTCAAACGTCGACTGATCTATTATCCCATTAGTGATAGCTCGATTCAGAATCTCTTCAAAGGCTGCCTTGTAATGTGCACCCGGATTGGAGGGGAATTTCTCATAATTCCTTGCATCCCCCAATTGTCTATGGGCCTCTTTAACATAATCAGCCATGTCCCAGAGTACCACATTCCCGCCCTTGTCAGCCTCCCGGATGACAAGGGCGGGATTGGCCGCCAGGGACCGCATGGCTTCCTGCTCCCCTTTGGAAAGATTATGTTGTACTTTTGGTTGAGCCAGATTCTCAATTGCACCACTCACCACGCGGAAGAAAGTGAGAACCGCTGGTGCTGTTCCAAAGGCTGGGGTAAATCTTGAGGGTTTTCTGAACTTATTCATTAGGGTCAGCCAAGTCTGTGGATTATCTTCACCAAAATGAGGATCAAAATTCATGAATTCTCGTTCTAGGTCCTCCTCATTATTGCCACCATGAGGCGAAATATCCATAAAGGACATCTCATCCTTCTTAGTTAAAAAGTGCTTCTTCAACAATAGTTTTCTGCAAAACATAAATAAATCCTTGATACTTTCAAACTTATTTATTGGATAAGTTGGGGAGAAACCGAGTCCCTTTCCATATCAGTCAATTCATGTTCAGTTAGATTCACGATTTTAAGTGTGTCATGGTCCTCCTGCGCAGTGTGGGAGCTGGTATTCACCACTGAGGTACAGGGGGTGTTGGGGGTATGCAAAGCTCCTGGCATTAGAGTCTTCGTTTTTTCGGACGGTGTGATGATAATCTGAGGGGATCCCAATTTATTCGCCCTATATTGCCTCGCCTGTCTCCTCTTTCTCCTGAAACTCTTGCCCCCCCCTCCTTGTCTGTTTTCTATGTCTCTCTGATCCATGTTGCCTGGGGATAAAAAATGCTGCTGTTCCTGTGATCCCTCGATAGAACTGCCAGACACTGAGGAACTTCTACTAATAGAGCGTTGGAACCAATGCTTATAAAAAGCATCCCTTCCATTGCCCTGATGGCGCCACTTGTACACCCTTTTTTCATCCTTATCTCTTTTGTCTCTGGCCATTTTAGATCTTTTATTTGTTATTATTCCATCCTCATAAACTTCTAAATCTTTTTTGAGGGTGTCCTGAAAATCTTGAAAAGATTCCTCGGCAGTGCACTCAGCTAACTGCTGATATAACTTCTGTAGGTCCACCTTAACCTTCATGAGTAACTCCCTGTCAGAGTCAATAAGCATATTGATCAATGACATAGAGCACTCATGCAGGTGTGTCTCCCATCTTTGTTTGAAACTCTCATTAACCTCCCAAGCTGGGAATATCTGTACTCGCAAACCTCTAGGAATCAGTTGTTGTGCCTTGTACCATTCCAAACTATTTATATTCCACCATAAGCGCACATATTGCTTACGTGCTTGCTTAAGGTGGGAAAATATCTGTTTGATCTCCCTGTTCCTCCCCAAACGTTCATCACCACTATAATTGTCTGTATCTAAAATATTTAAGTTTAGTACTCCATGTCTCTTCCTCCCTGTCAAAATTGAGGTCTTGAAAGTTAGCCATGTTGGGCGTGCTCACAAAACCCCACCTGGCCCGGCAATCCAAATTGCCAATACAGCAATAATGAATAACCTAACCTGGTGGTGTATACTGGTTGAAACACACAAACACTTTGCACAAAAAGTGCTATTTGTCCAGCACCACCCTAAATGATATTAAAGCAGACCTGCTGTGCCACAAAAATACCCCCAATATATACCAATGAACAAACAAAATCGGTGGTACCAGTAGACCACCCAAGGGGAATAAGTACTTAAGGGCACCAGCTATCTGCTAACCATAAAAGACACTAATAATTCATCAAAATAGATTTATTAATCCATAACTATATAAGACATCAACATACAACATACAATACAATCACCTACATTTAAAATTCACAAACATATAATTATCATCCAGCAGGAGTGACCCTATAGAAATGCTACCTACCTAAACAATGTATGTTCAGAATAAAAAGAAATCTCTAAAAAAATCCATCATGTCCTAAACCAAAGTGCTATAGTGCAATGGAAGATAAAGTGCTGAGTGCTAAGTAAATATGTGCACTATTTGTGCAGATATAATGCCAGGCCGACAAGACCGACCTACACCTCAGTGTGATAAGCTTTCTCACCCCTGCTGGAAGGATCCTCACCCACGAGTTCCGTGCCCACCTGGCACTTTCTCAAGGTGCTGCTGTCTGCTGTCCACACACATCTTTAAATAGGGCAGATGAATACCTCCGCCGGAGTCCCCGCCCCCCGCAGCCGCGCACGTACAGCACAGCTGAGGAAGGGAGAAATCCACGTGTGTCCCCATCCCCCTCCCAAGACAGGCAGGGTCTCGTCACCTCAGCCCACCCCCCAGACCGCCCACAACCCGCCCCCCACACAACGCTGCATAACAGCGTGTGACCGAGAGAGCAGGAGTAGGCGGAGGGGGAGGGCGGAGGGGAGGCCGACCCCTGGGAGCCAATCAAATAGGAGCGGGTGGACTGCGTCACCAAGGCGTCACCAAGGCGTCAACCCCCCCCCACCGCCGCGCGTCATTTTCCCGGCCGGCGAACACGAGGCACAACGGGGGAAAGAGGGTGTAACCAGGCAACACCAGTCCCCGCCCCCCTACCAAAGCCGTCTGGGTCGCGTCATCTCCGCCCACCCCCAGACGCCACCCACACCAGACCCCTCACTCCACGCCGCATGACAGCGTGTAGACACGAAGTGTCACAGAGAGAGGGGGGAGGGGGGGAGCGGAGAGGAAGCCGACCTGAGGGAGCCAATACTTGAGCAAAGCTCAATATCAAGTGACAGCAGATAGCGCGTTAGTTACAAATACACCCACATATTTAAAACATTAAACAATTTTGACAACATATACAGTGACAATGAAATCAATAACAGTATATATTAATGCTTAATTCTGATACTCCAATCATCCTATACACCATGATACTGAAGGCTCTCATATTTGATCATTTGGGAGGAAACAATCGGCAACCAATTCAAAACAGAAACTAGACACCTTCTTATAATGGGGATGTGGTTGTGTTCGGATCTAAATACAGGGATACTACTGAGGCCCTTATTTAAGAAGGGATAGCGTCAGGTAGTGGCTTGTAAATGGTAGCGACAGGTAGCGACTGGTGAACACCGGACACGGCACGCAATTACACATTTATCAAGCAGAATCTGTTTAGTGACTGGGATAACGCCATGTAGCGTCCGATTCATCATTTTGACAGCCTCAGCGAACAGCGCCGGCGTTCAGCCTTGCACAGCACCAGGTATGACCTCTCGCTTCCTGTCGCTCTCCCATACATTTCAATGGACGATACTTTTCTTCTCTTTAAATGTGGTTTTTGTTTTTTTTGTTTTTTTTTTCAAAAAATCTCAAATAATGCTGTGACCTCTTCTGGCATTGAAAAAGTAGTTTTCATTTTTTTATATATTTCTTCATAAATGACATTACAGGTCTGGCATTAAAGTGTTCATGTTACAGCGCTGTACTGCAAAAAATTTTCGTGGGCTACGCACACTTGCCCTCTCCCCCCACTTTCCACCTTCAAAATTTTAGAGGTATGCTTCTCCTAATGTGTCACAACTCTTTTAGGCCACGCCCCCTCCCACCCCAACTGATCCCCCTCCAGGATAAAATCCTGGGTGCGCCACTGGTCTGCTAAAATACAATTCTGTGAGTACTCACCTGTAGAATTGTTTTTGTAGTATACAGTACGTCCTGTTTCACTTATTCCTTACGTCTGTGTTATCCACCACAGGGTGGCGAGAAGACTGCAGAAAGACTTGTGGCATCTCCCGGCCCTATAAAAAGCCAGGAACCTCCCACAAATTCCCAGTGTTACAAAGCAGTTAGACAAGAAGCCGGGAGAACAATAAAGAAAGAAATCCCAAAATGAACATTTGAACAAATCACCATACAGAGGTGACCAAGAAAAATAATAACAAGGGAGGGATGAAACAGGACGTGCTGTATACTACAAAAACAATTCTACAGGTGAGTACTCACATAATTGTATTATTCCAAGTATACAGCACGTCCTGTTTCACTTATTCCTTACGTCTGGGACATCCAAAAGCAGTGTCTGTAAGGTAGGGTGGGATCCCCAAAACGCAACGGCGGGCAGTTCAAACCACTACCGCCTGAAGAACCTTGTTAAACTTGGAAAAAGTATGAACAGAAGACCAAGTTGCGGCCTTACAAACTTGTTCAACAGAAGCTTGGTGCTGAAAGGCCCAAGACGCACCAATAGCACGAGTGGAATGAGCAGTAAGATGGAAGGGAGGATCCTTCCCCTTAGCAGAATAGGCCTGCTCCACCGCCTTATGGATCCTCTTGCTGATAGTGGATTTAGCCGGAGGCAAACCCTTCCTAGATCCAGAAGTAAGAACAGACTTCCTAAGTCTCAGTAGCAACCAAAGAGAACTTCAGAGCCCTGACCACATCCAGAGAATACAGAGTCCGCTCCTTGGAATTAGCAGGATTAGGACACAATGGAGGCAAGACAATGTCCTGATTGAGATGAAAGGTTGACACAACCTTAGGCAAGAAATTTGGCTTAAGCCAAAACACCACCTTATCCTGATGCCGCTCAAAATAAGGAGGTTTGAAGGAAAGCCCCGCTAGCTCAGAAACTCACCTTACAGAAGTGATAGCCACCAAAAAGGCTACCTTAAGAATCAAAATGGGCAAGGCGGCCTTACGGATAGGCTCAAAGGGAGGCCCTTGCATAGCAGACAACACCAGATTCAGATCCCAGACTGGTAGCAAAGGCTTACGGGGTGGACGCACATGAGGGACACCCTGGAAAAAAGTTTTAACCAGCCGGTGATTGGCAAAAAATCTTTGGAAAAAAATTGCCATTGAGGGTACTAAGTTGAAGGCCCAAATCCAAACCATGTTACAAGAATTCCAGAATTCTGGGAAAAGAAAACACCCTACAGGGAAGATACTTGGACTCACACCAGGCAATGTAAGCATGCCAGACCCTGTAATAGATAAAAGATGAGGACTTCTTCCTAGTCCTAATCATGGTATGAACAACAGAAGCAAGTAACCCCTTTTCCATCAAGATGGAGGTTTCAGCAGCCAAGCCGTTAAAGCCAGCGTTTGTAAATTGAGGTGGTGTAGCTGCCTGAGGAGTGAGGAGATCTGGATCCTTGGGCAAGATGTACCGGTCTACTGCCAACTGCACGACGTCTGCAAACCAAACCCTTCTTGGCCAACAAGGGGCCACCAGGATGGCAGGTACCTGCTCCTGGACTATCTTGCGCATGACCCTGCCCAGGAGAGGAAACAGAGGGAACACAAAGAGAAGCCGAAACTTCTTCCAAGGAATAGCCAATGCATCCGTGGCTAGAAATCTCTTAGAATCTCCTAGAATCTCTTAGAAATCTCTGATGAAAGATAGGCACATGAAGATAAGCATCCTTGATGTCCACAGTGGTCATGAAGTCGCCCGGGCGAAGGGTACTGACAGCAGAGCATAGCGTAACAAAAATGCTTGAATCTGACAATTTTTTAAGTCCCTTCAGATCTTGTAACCGGAGGACAATACCTCCTGTATCCACCGGTCTGAGACGTGAAGCCTTCAGACGTGAGCAAAGAGCCAAAACCGTCCCCCCACCCGGATGGGTGAGGGCGCCCCTTCATGCCTGAGGGGGCTTGCGAGAGGGTTTGGGCTTGGTATCCAGGAGAGACCGGGATGACCACGGGATCTGCCGTGGCCCCAAGAATCTCTGCGGCCACTAGAGAAGAGGGAGCCACAACCTCCTCTGGGAGCCGAAAGGAAGGGAGGAGGATGGAGGACTCCCGAAATGGCCTCTAAATCAGAACAAAGTAAGAGAGTACTATAGTCCACCCCCCCCCCCCCCCCGCTACCAGCTGTAGCACCATCAAGGAGATGCTTGAGCAGCCTCTTGAGGGCAATAGCAGTAATGGCAGCGGCACAGGTCGGACGCAATCCAGCCCCCACACAGGTAAAAGCATGGCAGGCCAATTGATCCATGTGCCGGTCCTCACCATCCCTCAGAGAGGTAGTGTCAGGGGAAGGCATGAACGATGTATTGAACAAGCCTTCTTAACAAGATCAGCAGGAAAGGGATACCTTTTATCCAACCCTTGGGCAAAGCAGGCAGCCTGCTAGGATGTTTCCATTCTTTAAGTAACAAAATGGTAAAATGTTCCTGCTCAGGGAACTCTAGACACTGTTTACTAGGGCGAAAGAGCTCCCCCTGCTTTCTCTTAGCCACCTCAGGGGCAGCAATGTGCAATATATCAAAAATATGTGACAGCAGATTATCAGTGTCCTCAAGGTACCATGAATCCTCTCCGGACACCGATCCAGGGTCACTATCGCAACCCTCCTGCTGGTTCCTAGAGGAGTCAGAATCCTAGGAAAGTCCCCCCATCTCAAGGGGGTGACAGCCACCAAACTCATCAGTCCCCACATACACCTTAGCAAGGGGGGAGGGCCTGGGATCCAGGTGCCGTTTCTTGCCAGAGGCCTTCCTAGGAACAGGCCTGGCAAGCTGCCCCTCAATGTTAGCCACCCGCAGAGCCAAATCAGAATGAGACTCCCTGCTAACAGTGCCCTCACAGGGGCCTAGTTGCGGGGGAGTAGGGGAAGCAGAGGAAGGCGCAGAGCTGGGAAGCGAAGCAGGCAAACCAGCTTGCCCCGCGGGGCCCCCAAGCACGCGATCCCCTGAAGCCTCCATATGGTGATTAACACAGGCGCAATAGACCAGTAGTGAGTAAAGGCTTAAGACAGAAGCCACCCGGGATGCCCTCCCACGGGATGCCCCCAGAAGTCTATTTTGTGAAGGAGGAGTGAGGGGGAGGAAGGAGTAAGCCGGGAGAACCACAACCCAATGGTATCCCGCCTGAAAGACATAAGCAAAAATACACATGAGCATCTCGCAGCACATGAACACCCCAGGGTCAATAAACCCCCCCCCAAGGGGGGACTCATGGACCAAAGACACTGCGGGGTCACTCAGGCACAGACCGCTAGGTAAAGCGATACACCAGGGAAAGCAGCGCTGCAGCCGGGAATGAAGAAAAACAGACACGCAGGTTGTACAAAATGGGGCCGGCTGAGGTACCTCGAGGGGCGGGCCGCAGGGGAACAGCGCGATCCACATCATCACCAGGCTCCGCCCCCCCTCGAAGAGTGCGAAAACGGCGCTCACGTGACCCAGCCGGGGCCATGACAGAGTAAAATTACCTCAGGTTATAGCGCCTACAGCCGCGGAGCGTAGTACAAAGCTGCATGGCAGCTAAAAATCGCCTCAGAAATCACCACACGTGACCTGGCTGGCGCCATCACAAAGCAAAATTTCCTCAGGTTATAGTGCCCACAGCCGCGGAGCGTAGCACAAAGCTGCGTGGCAGCTAAAAACAACAAAAAACACACCAAAATCGCCAAATTACCTCAGAAAACACCACTCACCACCAATGACCTGAACTTCTCAAACTTGGCTCTCTATAGTGGCTTTGTCAAGCCATCCGCTATCTTCTTGTGAGACTCACAATAAACAAAATCAAGTATCCCACAAGCCACTAAATCACGCAGGGGGTGATGTTTTACACCAATATCCTTAGTCCTTGCACTCATATTCTCAATGCTGGTTTATACATCCTTGGTTGTCCTCACAGATAACGGTTGGCTGAGCTAGTGGTTTACCGAAATCTTCCATAAGCTGTTTCAACTAAATTACTTTTTGACTTGCATGAACAGCAGGCATGTAAGTTTCTCATAACTTGAACAAGTAACCACTTGTTGATTTCTGATCACTTGAATCTGCAACCCAATCTACATTTACATAACCTCTGATAGTCAGATCATTTGATGCAGATATCTTAAGATTTTGCCTTTGACTGTCTTTAAGATATTGTAACAGTGTTCTGTCCTCCTTAAGCAAACTACTTAATTTGACAGAGAGCCTAAACTCCTGCTCCACAATTCATCACACTGGGTTGATTCGACTTGACTTTTATTGTAGAACATAAGGAGTAAAACTGGGGACATAAAGGAACATGCACTTACTATATGGAGAGACATGTAGCAATACACAAATACAATGAATACATGAATCACGACATGAACATGTGCAAAAAACATACATATTACATATACGGCACACTAATGTAACTCAGGGATAACTATGCGTCAGTATTAGCACCTGGAGGGATGCAAATGGCATGCTAATCTATACACACAGAACGCATGTGCTGCGGATGCTAACTATAATTAACACTGTGAGCATGTAATGCTGAAAATATAGGGGGATGCATAAGCTGCCATGCTGGATAGCTATTTACACTTACTAGCGATGCTTTTAAAGCATGGATGCAATGGATGACGCTAGATGCGATGTAGCCTAATCACTGTCTCGAGAGAGAATCAGGAAGTATACGGAGATAGTGACATCATGAAAGGGTCACATGGTACAGGTACGGAGGCCTGCTAGTCCAGAAATACAAGATGGAAATACCTGCAATGTATTCAAATGGCCACAAATGGCCACACAAAATGAGTATTGTAAATCACAGTGAATTTTACAATGCAGTCTAATACAACAGAATATACATTTTATAAAAAAAAACATATTGCAGAAGGCATGACACTCCCCGCCTGGTATCCGGAGGATACCACTTCATGGCACCTCTGGAGAGAGTAGCAATATCAGTTCAGTTACCGGTCTGATAAAAAGTCTTGGTTCCTTTTGTCGGCAAACTTTAACTTCAACTTTTCTAACTTTGCCGTCTTCACTTGGGAACACTTTGGTGATCAGTCCTAGGGGCCATTCGTTCCTCTTTGACTGAAAGTCTTTTAAAAGAACAACATCTCCCACTCGCATGTTGGGTTTGCTGACTTGCCATTTGTCTCGTGTCTGTAAGGTAAAGACATACTGCTTTCTCCACTTATCCCAGAAGGCATCTGCTAGGGTTTGTACTCTTCTCCACTGACACTTGTACAAGTCCTTGGCACTAAACTCACCAGGAGGAGCTGCAGCTGTACCAACTTTTTGGGTGAGAATAGTGGCGGGTGTTAACAGAAGGGGATCCTCTGGATCACTAGATATAGGTGTTAAGGGTATGGAATTTATGATGGCCACTACTTCAGCCATGATGGTAGTGAGGGTCTCGTGGGTGAGTCTTGAGGTTCCCATCTGTAGAAATATAGAATCAAGGATTTTACGAGCTATGCCAATCATACGCTCCCATGAGCCTCCCATGTGAGAAGAATGTGGTGGGTTGAATGTCCATGTACACTGTTGGTCAGTAAGATATCTCTCCACATGATCATTGTCAATATTTGAAGGTATTTTAAGTTCCTTACAAGCTCCAACAAAATTGGTTCCTCTATCAGAGCGAATGTGTTTCACTGGGCCTCTGATAGAGATGAATCGTCTGAGGGCACTGATGAAGCTAGATGTGTCCAAGGACTCAATTGGGTTGATTCAAAGAAACATGTAACAGCTTGGATTTGGGTCACGATCATCCTATTTTTCACGTCCGCTCGTGCGTTCGTATGAACTTGCGAGTGATTCAATAAGCAAATACGTTTCTATCCTAAAAGATACGTCCGTTCGTATGATATCTCCCGAACTTGCCTCAGTCAGTTGGCAATCGTAAAAATCACGTTCATGTGCTCAGCTGTTGCGGCGGCAGCCTGTTTTTTCTGCTGCTTCCATCGTCCACCTCTTCCAATTACTTGCGTTTGCCTCTGGTTTTCATTGGTTTTTGGCCTCTTAGATTCGTGCGTTCGTATGTTTATAAGATCTTGCGCATGCGCACCCTCAACCAGAAACTTACCTAAACCCCTTAGCGCTTGCATCCAACTTCATTTCTCGGTCCCTAAAACTTACCTAAACCCCTTAGCGCCTGCATCCAACTTCATTTCTCGGTCCCTACAACTTACCTAAACCCCTTAGCGCTTGCATCCAACTTCATTTCTCGGTCCCTAAAACTTACCTAAACCCCTTAGCGCTTGCATCCAACTTCATTTCTCGGTCCCTCAAACTTACCTAAACCCCTTAGCGCCTGCATCCAACTTCATTTCTCGGTCCCTCAAACTTACCTAAACCCCTTAGCGCTTGCATCCAACTTCATTTCTCGGTCCCTCAAACTTACCTAAACCCCTTAGCGCCTGCATCCAACTTCATTTCTCGGTCCCTCAAACTTACCTAAACCCCTTAGCGCTTGCATCCAACTTCATTTCTCGGTCCCTAAAACTTACCTAAACCCCTTAGCGCCTGCATCCAACTTCATTTCTCGGTCCCTACAACTTACCTAAACCCCTTAGCGCTTGCATCCAACTTCATTTCTCGGTCCCTAAAACTTACCTAAACCCCTTAGCGCTTGCATCCAACTTCATTTCTCGGTCCCTCAAACTTACCTAAACCCCTTAGCGCCTGCATCCAACTTCATTTCTCGGTCCCTCAAACTTACCTAAACCCCTTAGCGCTTGCATCCAACTTCATTTCTCGGTCCCTCAAACTTACCTAAACCCCTTAGCGCCTGCATCCAACTTCATTTCTCGGTCCCTCAAACTTACCTAAACCCCTTAGCGCTTGCATCCAACTTCATTTCTCGGTCCCTAAAACTTACCTAAACCCCTTAGCGCCTGCATCCAACTTCATTTCTCGGTCCCTACAACTTACCTAAACCCCTTAGCGCCTGCATCCAACTTCATTTCTCGGTCCCTCAAACTTACCTAAACCCCTTAGCGCTTGCATCCAACTTCATTTCTCGGTCCCTCAAACTTACCTAAACCCCTTAGCGCCTGCATCCAACTTCATTTCTCGGTCCCTCAAACTTACCTAAACCCCTTGGCGCTTGCATCCTTCTTCATGTTGACGACCCTAAAACTTACCCAAACCACATAATGTACATATGTCTATATGTTTCTAAGCGTGTTTTTTCTTGTTTGTGTAATTGTTTTTGTTTGCGCATATTAGAAAAGACACATTTATGAAGTCTTAAAATCTAATTTATTAAAATTTTTTTTTTTTTGGGGATATTTTTGGTGTAAACATTATTTTTTTATTGGGGTGTTTTGTTTAAAACCCCTTTTTTTTTTGTTTTTGTTTTTTTTTTTTTACAAACATATTAAAATTTTTTTTTGGTTTCCTTAAAAACAGAGATAAAATGTTTTTTTTTTTTTTAAACCAAAAACTTTAAAAATGTTTAAACAATTAAAAACTTTTTAAAACTTTTAACCAAAGTAGCCAGGACCAAGGGCACTAATCCTCCTCCTCTTATTCATCTGTTGCCCCCAACGTCGCCTGTATGGCCAGCAGCTCGGCCACCAACTCCTTTATTCTTTTTTTTTTCCCAGCCAATGTTTTTGGGATCATCCCTGTAACCAATAGAGAATTAAACATAAATAGGAGTCCCAGACCGGTTTGTATGCTGGAAATAGATTTGGGGTTAATCAAATACATGTAAATGCATGACATATGTCATTCTTCCAAGGGATAAAGTTAATGCATTTCCCACAGGTAAGTCTTTAAACTCCTTAAAGCGGACCTTCCACATTATTTAATGAAAACCAATAACTATTCCCAAATGATTCTGCACCAGATCAAAGTAAATTTGGGATGTTTTTTGATTACAGCGCCGCCATCTGGACTCTGAAGCATAACACTTAATGAGGAGTGGAGAGTTGGATAAAGTACAGGGGAGTAGGTTACAGTGGTGCGTTGGGATTCCAGAGCATAGCTGGGTTGAGGGAAAGGTCATCACTCCCACAATGCATGGCAGCACCTTCCTTTTTTAAATCTGTATCCCATGCTGCCTGTAAATATTGCGCATTCCATATTCCGCAATATTGGTTTTGTTCAGTCTAATAACATGCATTAGATGGCTGAAGGGTGTTTTTCCATGTTTCTAATCTGTAGGTACAGTGTGTTGGCTAATTCTTATGTTCTTAATACAAGTTAGGGTCCTCTTTAAGCTAACGAAGTGCCCACATGAAAGTGTGAACTACACATTGGCTACGCCTTTAGTTATGTGTGTGTTATTAGCTAACCAAACATTAATATGAATAATGGCATGGAGACTTACGGAGTTGGTGGCCGACAGATGGCTGGTTGGGGCCAACAGGCTGCCCTTGGTCCTGGCTATGCTGTGAAGAAGTCCCTGGAGAAACATGTGACATTTGGTTACTACTTGTATAGAGTCACTATTCCCAACATATCTGGCTCCCAGTCTGGCTGACATCACTCACCTTCGCCAGGATCGACTTCCAGCATCTCTGCTGCCTCCTCCTCCACTATCTCACCCGCACCAGAAGCTTCTACAAATACATAATAAAGGATAACTTAGTTTTTGGCCTGCCATGTATATCTTTGTGCCTATACATGAAGAGTGACATACCAGAGCCTTCCCCATGCCTGGCCAGGTATGACTCCACGCCCACGCGGTTGGGCCCCTCCTCTGTGGTAAGGTCCAGGGGCTGGTCTGAGGAGGCCACAGAGGAGGGGTAGGTCCGTCGCCCGGGAGATCCACCACCTTCACTCACAGATGCAGACTCATGCAGCACTGGTCGGCCTGTACGCCTCCGGGTGCGGCGAATTCTGAAATCCATTTCCAACACTACCAAAGAAAAGTCATTATAAATAAAGGCATAACTTATACATTTGGAACATATACCATGCAATTGCTTTGTACTTACTTGGGAAATGGATTCCAAAAAACCTCCGCACCCGGGGCATGTGCAGACGTTTCAGGTCCGACCAATGCTGCATTATCTGGGTGTGAGTGAAGGTGGTGCTGGTGACACGGTGTATCTCCGCGATGATCTCCCGGGCGATGTCCCTTTTCTCGCACACATTGGGCGCGAAGTCATACCGGCGCTGAAGCATGATCTGAAAAACATAATGGACACCGAGCTTTTACTTTTACACACAGACCCATATGTGTTGCATCACAAGTTGAGAATTTCATGTCATTAACACACACATTTAGAGTGGCAGCCATTTTTGGGGAGTGCCTTAAAGAGGACGTTGACTGTGAATGAGAGTCTGGTCTTATGTTATATGTATCACACACCATGTACATACAGATAATAGCCAACATCAAGAATCAGGCCACCTGCATCTATGGCATGTTAGGATGGTTTAAACATCCAAGATGTAGGCTTATGCTTAGGCTTTTGGACCACGTGTGTGGCTTCCCGTTGTGTTTTTATGGCTTAGGAAAACAGTGTTCCTCAAACATCCGCATCAAGGTCCGAGACAGGCCAGGTTTGCCAGCTAGCCCCGCTACTCCACAGGTTAATTAACTGTTGCTAAGCCTGAGCAATTGCCCTAATTAGGACATCAGCATAGACAGGTGAAAACGTGGCCAGGCTCGGCCCTTGAGGATGAAGTGTGAGGAGCCAGTTATTAAACATTAAGAGACCCCAAACTAGTTCCAAACGCATCATTTACATTTAGGCCATCATTGACTATTAGATTAAAATGCACAGGCAGCCACTTACCAGCATGAGGATCTCTTCCTGTTGACGGGTGAAGATAGTGGGCGCCATCTTTATGCTTCTTCAAGGCAGCAGATAAGTGAAACCCCAGCGGTTTCCTGGTTCCGCTCGAACGTACGTTCGTACGAGCGCGTAGTCGTGCGCATAGGCGTCACACGCTGGGCTCATTATTCTCTTTGAGCATTTGTGGAAGATGGCACCTAAAAAGGCAATCTCCAAGCGACCCCAGCAAAGCCAGACCGCGGAGGGCCCAACAACCAGGTCCCAGCAAGGTAGGATAAAGCTGAGAGCCAAGACTACTACCTCTGCCCCACCAAGGGACACTGGACCCTCTGGAACCCAAAAAAGGGGCCCCAAGCCACGTGCCCCTGCAGCCAAAAAGCAGGCAACAGCAGCACCCACCACCTCTGCCCCCAGAAGAGGCCGCACAAGGGAGCCCACACCGGCCATGGGTTCAAGTAGGGCAGTTCGGCAACCCAGGCCCCGCAGCAGGGCCCGAACCCCATCCAGGGCCAGAAGCCCAGCCAGGGCCCGAACCCCATCCAGGGCCAGAAGCCCAGCCAGGGCCCGAACCCCATCCAGGGCCAGAAGCCCAGCCAGGGCCCGAACCCCATCCAGGGCCAGAAGCCCAGGCAGGGCCCGAAGAACCCCATCCAGGGCCAGAAGCCCAGCCAGGGCCCGCAGAACCCCATCCAGGGCCAGAAGCCCAGCCAGGGCCCGCAGAACCCCATCCAGGGCCAGAAGCCCAGCCAGGGCCCGCAGAACCCCATCCAGGGCCAGAAGCCCAGCCAGGGCCCGAACCCCATCCAGGGCCAGAAGCCCAGGCAGGGCCCGAAGAACCCCATCCAGGGCCAGAAGCCCAGCCAGGGCCCGCAGAACCCCATCCAGGGCCAGAAGCCCAGGCAGGGCCCGCAGAACCCCATCCAGGGCCAGAAGCCCAGCCAGGGCCCGCAGAACCCCATCCAGGGCCAGAAGCCCAGCCAGGGCCCGAAGAACCCCATCCAGGGCCAGAAGCCCAGCCAGGGCCCGCAGAACCCCATCCAGGGCCAGAAGCCCAGCCAGGGCCCGCAGAACCCCATCCAGGGCCAGAAGCCCAGCCAGGGCCCGAAGAACCCCATCCAGGGCCAGAAGCCCAGCCAGGGCCCGCAGAACCCCATCCAGGGCCAGAAGCCCAGCCAGGGCCCGCAGAACCCCATCCAGGGCCAGAAGCCCAGCCAGGGCCCGCAGAACCCCATCCAGGGCCAGAAGCCCAGCCAGGGCCCGAAGAACCCCATCCAGGGCCAGAAGCCCAGCCAGGGCCCGCCGAACCCCATCCAGGGCCAGATGCCCAGCCAGGGCCCGCAGAACCCCATCCAGGGCCAGAAGCCCAGCCAGGGCCCGAAGAACCCCATCCAGGGCCAGAAGCCCAGCCAGGGCCTGCAGAACCCCATCCAGGGCCAGAAGCCCCTACAGGGCCCGCAGCAGGGCCAGAAGCCCACGACCTGCCACCAGCCGGGAACAGAGCCCCCGACCTGGCACCAGCCGGGAACATAGCCCCCCAAGAGGGCCCAGAATTTCCACCATGACCACATCTACACCTGGAAGTTCGGTGGCCAGCCACACAAGAACACCCAGTCCCTTGGCCAGTCCAGTCCAGTCATTGGGAAGCCAACAATCCGGCCATTCCCCTACCCAGCCCCAGGCCATAATGTCACCACATGTGTCTGCACACATGGAGGAGCAGCCAAGCCAACCATCTGCGCC
Source organism: Gastrophryne carolinensis (assembly GCA_027917425.1). Lineage (NCBI taxonomy): Eukaryota > Metazoa > Chordata > Amphibia > Anura > Microhylidae > Gastrophryne > Gastrophryne carolinensis. Next base: position 221,243,141 of record CM051239.1, on the reverse strand, counting down.
GCGGCCAGTTGAGTGGGAGATTCTCCCATGACCAAAATATGGCATTGGCTAGTGGCCTTACATTATACTATGACGAGCTCTATGGGAGCAAATCAAAACACACCACAAAGCAGCGCAAGATGGAATTGTTTGAAACCATCCTACGACAAGTAAATGCAGCGGGGGAAGAGAGGAAAGATGTGTCCCAAATTCAGAAGAAAATCTCTGATCTGAAGTATGCTGTACGGCAAAAAGAAATTAAAAGGCATAATTACAGGTAAATAAATGATGTCTCCAAATATAATGTTTAGGATGTACTGTATGCACCTTTTCTGAGTACCAAACGATTTTCTCTTTTCAGCCTGAAAACTGGAGGTGGCTTTCCTTCAAAATTGGAGTTTACCCCTGCTGAGGAGATTGTGCTGGGACTTCTCCATCCGGTCGCGGTCGGTGGACATGCTGGTCTAAGGGACACAGACTCACCGACCCGTACCCACGGTGAGTACGCTTAAATCTGCATGTTTGCCTGTTTGCTAAATAATCTAAAGTTCACTAGTAACAAGATGACGGGATGGCCCTATGGTTTGCCTTGCTTGGCCTCGCACTACTGTGCCTGTTTGTGTCCTCTTTTGGTCCCTGTGAATCACACATTTAGGACCACATCCATTATGGCAAAGATCAAATTTCAAATTGTATTGGTCAAGTCATGAAGTTTCTCCTGAAAAGTGATATATTTTGAATCAATCACAAAACACACATCATTATGGATGGGTTGCCTATTTGTTGTGTGAGTTGTGTTTGAGTTAACAATTTAATTACCCACCCCCAAACATATCTGACCTAGAGCAGCGAGACTCAACTGGCGGGCCGGGGTCCCAATGCGGACCTTGGCACCAGATTCCAGGACCCCTGCCCAGACAGCCCTGCACTCAGTTACTTCTGTGTTGACGTGCTCAGAGCTGCCCCCTTGATCGGCGATGTAGTGGTTGTTCTCCTGCCCAATGTCATGGCTCCCTGAAACATAGCATTGCAATATGAAGTACTGCACAGGAAGTGGCATTGCAAGGTACACAGTAACTTGGTACATCTTTCTCTTGGCACAATCGTGTCCCGCTGCCCCTGCTCTGCCCCATCTGCCACAGTCCCCCCATGCCCCCCCCCCACATAAGCCCCATACATTTGTAACAGATTTGCTCCATCCATCCCATCACCATCAATTCGTGAACTCCCCCCTTTAGCCATCCAATCCCTGTCCCCTCAGCTCTGCCCCATCCAGCCCAGCAAGGGCAAGCAGCCTTTATTAGTTTGCACTTTGAAATCTCAAGCCCCTCCACCAGTGTGTTTATTTCTAACTAGACACCCCCTGCGTCAGCCCCATGGCCAGACATTCACCTCTCACCACATACATTTAAATGGACCTTTACAAGAATTGTTTGAGTATCCCGGACCTAGCGAATGGTAGTCTCAATCCAAAAATGTGCGTGGCAAGTTGTATGCTGACTGGGTACACTTCCTGACTTAGAACTGAGGTCAGTTAGCAGTTTTCGCGAGCCATTGCACCTAGCTAAACTTGCGTGTCTTTTAACAAATGTCCCCATTGCTCTAGAGTTGCTTAATATTACAAATAGTGGTTTATTTGATTACCTATCCAAAAAATGGTTATGTGTGTGTTTACCTTGTTTGTTTTTCTCTTCTTCAGCCCAGCATGATCCCTCAGCAAGGGTAAACTCACCCCCCAGTTTGGTTATGCCTACCAGGTCCGTACAGCATAGGAGCCCAGATCCGAGATTTCCGGTAAGTTAATTTAGTACCATAAATACTACCAAGTGCTTAAGAATGTGTTAAACTGTGGGAATCCCAAATTTGGACGCCAACTTACACTTTTTTTTTTATATGTCCCTACAGACCCGCACACTCATGGAAGAGATCCAGGAAATGGAGGAAGATGATGATGTCTCCATGCAGGGCACGTCGGATGACCTCCCCCTGGGTCCCAATTTGGAACTGCTCCATAATGTTTCTCTGGCCAATCCTCAGCAGCAGAGTGAATCTCCATCCATTGTGCATGCACATGGGGAGACTGACACAACAGTCCCCAGTGTTCACTCTGCTGCTGAGGATTTGCAAAGCAGGCCTGTTGCTGTTGAGGGGACGACACCACGCGGCAGGGCACGCCCAAGAGCCAGGGTAATTGTGCGGCAGACTCCATTACGCCGCCCCACAATTTCCCAGGGGAGGCAGAGTGCCCTGCTTCAATTATGGACCCAAGAAAGGGACTCTTATGAGGCACAGCTCGTTACAGAGCGTGAGGAAAGGCATGCCGACATGGTCACCATCAATACCAGTTTACAGGGCATCCTCGCGGAGTTGCGTACCCTCAACAGCAACGTGGTCACTGCAAGTAATGGCATCCAGTCAGCCATGGCTGAGATGACCAATATGCAGAGAAACATTGTGGAGCAGTTTCAAATTCACAATGCTGCCATGGCCCAGGCTAGGTCCCATTCACATGGACCTCCACCTGGACCTCCACCTGGGTATTATGGGCAGCCACCCTATTAAGCCATGGGTGTGTGGGACATCTTTTCTCTTAACCCCCACTGTATTTACTTGTCCTTTGAGGTTTCAAACAATCCATTTTGTGTTGCTCATGCAGGTTGTGTTTTGTATTTGCTCCCATATAGCTCCTTAGAGTAATGCTTAAGGCCACTAGCCAATGCCATAGGTCTATGTGGAGTGTATCTGGCCACTTATGGCTTTAAATCTGTATTTGGTTGGTGCTCCTCCTGTTTGCAGACATGTTTGTGTGACATTATGGCCATGCCCAAATATCCCTGGGCACAGGCAATATTAATGACTGGACTAGGCTGGCCTTTGGACTGGGTGTCCTTGTTTGGTTGTGCCACTCACTTCCAGGTGTAGATGTGCTCGATGTTTTTTTTGTTATGTCATCCATTTGTAACCACAGATGTATGTGGAATGTTTTCTGTTAAGCACAATAATTTTTACTTTTCTAAGTAAAAAAATATTCTCACTTCCAATACTTGTGGCGTTTTTAGTGGGAACACATTTTAAACAGCTTGGGCTAAACCAGATAATTTTGGTTTTAAGAGGTGTAACAATGCAAATATCAAGCTAAGGAAACTACATGAAATACATTAGGCAACAATTAAGGTAAAAATGTTTTACTTTGAGGTAATGCCACATTACGGCAAAACAACATATTTAACAAAAAGGATAACACAGACACACAGAATGTTGAGACACGAAATAAAATTAACTAAAATGCTGCAAGATCAAGTTTGCTCTAACTGATTGGGCAGACTCACTGGGTGGCCCAACAAAATTCTCTACATCATCCTCTAGGGCTGTAGAGGGCAGGCTATCCACATAACGTGGGACACGTTCCAGTATCGCAAAATTGTGCAAAACAGCACATGCCATGATTATGTCGATCACTTTCTTGGGATCATATTGCAGGGCGCCCCCAGTATGGTCCAAGCAACGAAAACGTGTCTTCAACAGCCCAAAGGCCCTCTCCACAACAGCCCTGGTCTTGCGGTGCGCACGGTTGTACGCTTCCTGAGAGGCATCCTGGGGCCGCAGCACAGGCGTCATGAGCCAGGGTAGAAGTGGGTACCCGGAATCACCTTAAACAGACAATTAAATGTAATCAAAATTAAAAAGGCAACACAACAAACACAAAGAATTTTACATATATCATAATGATGTAAGGTAAAGGGCCAAAAAAAACACCCAGGGCACATTAGCAAAATAAATATTGCCACTAATGTAGTACATAATTAAAAATGGCACTTCAATATACCAATTAATTAACAAACATCTGCACGGCCAAGGGTAGTTGGAATTTAAATATATTTTGAGGTTTCTGACATGTTACAATTAGGATGCTGCTGAGGGGCTATCCACATTTATATGAAAACTACAATGTATGCAGTTTAAGTCCACTTTGACATTTAAAGACCAATACTACAAAAGGAGCAAAAGCTCACAGATCCTTGGGTATAAACTCCCAACCAATATATTTAGGGACATGGAACTTACAGACATCCTAACTAAAGGGAAAACATTCTGAAGGACAATGCGAGCCAAGCATTTTTTTTGGGAGTTCATAATATATGACCCAACAAAAAGGCAGTTTCTGGCTTATGTAAAGAATTCAAATACAAACATATCAACAAATACAAGATTAATCCCACATTTAATAGCACACAAATAGGACACACTTACCAAGCAGCCATGCACCCGAAAATTCACCTGCCTCAAATCTCCTAAACAACCCAGATCGCCTGAGGATATACGAGTCGTGCGACGATCCTGGGTAGCCGGCAAGGACACTCATAAAACGCATGTCCGGACCAACCACGGCCTGGACATTAAGGGAGTGTCCCATTTTTCGATTCCTTAAGGCAAAAACATACAAAAAGGGTAATTGATATTTGAAAAAAAATAAATAAATAAAAAAATACATGTCTGCACTCTATTGGGAAAGACTAATGAAAAGCCTAGATAAAGCAGCTACACAAATGAGGGATAAACAAATATGCTGCCGCAAAGGAAAACAGGTTACATTACACGTTGGCCAACATAATAACCAATCTCAATACCTATATATATACTCGTCGGCAGCCCTAGGTACGAGTGCCACATGTGTGCAGTCAATAGCACCAATAACGTTGGGCATGTCGGCCACATTATAAAACCCAAGCTTAATGGCGTTTCTGGCTGCCATATCATCCGGAAAATAAATATATTTTGGAGTTATGGCAGCCATGCCTTCCAAAAATTTAGATAGTGCGCGGCTCAGCGTAGGCTGTGACATCCCCACGGAGAGGGCACCCAGCCTCTGGAACGAGCCGTTCGCCAAAAATTGCAGGCAGCCAAGCATCTTGGTCATACCTGAAATTGCATGCCCCTTCCTTGTGGTGCGGGCTAACCATGGCCGCAGCTCACTATATAATTTATGGAGGGAAGCGCGATTAAGCCTGGTCAGCTCGAACAGCTCAACATCATTCATGCTATCGATGTTCATGCGACGACGCAGGGGCAATCTGCTCTCAGACATCTCGATCAACTCAATGCCAAAAAGCATAAGCCCTTGATGTGCCACAAACTCGCTCCTCTCCATCCTACTCCCGAGGCCAAATAGCTGCCGGCAAACATTTCGTAAAGCAGCTCTTTAATGGGCTTCAAAACAATTAGCAATCACCTCTCTGAATTGGTCGCAAGCCCATGTGAAGGACGTAAAAAATAGGATCGGACGCAAATAATACGATTTGGACGGGAAAAACACACGAACTAACGCAAAATATACGATTCTCGTACGAAATGCGTATGTTCATATACGTCTATGCGCGAACGATCGTGCGAATACGAAATGGGCAAAAAAACAAGAAAAAATGACAAACACCCACCCAAACTTACGATTCTCGATACGAAATCAATTAACTTTTGCTCTTTGAATCGAGGGGAATGACTTCTATATGAACAGCCCTAATACTCATACAGGTAAATATGACTGCCCAACATTTGCCGTTTGCCTGGCTTCCTCTAGTCTGCCGAGTGGGGACAGACCAGGGGCCAAACACATCAAGACCAACACTTGTGAAAGGAGGGTCTGTACTGAGTCTGTCTGTGGGAAGATTGGCCATTTTCTGTGACTGAAACATACCACGAAGTTTTTTGCAAGTGATACATCTGAAAATAACGCAACTGACAAGTCTCTTTGCTCCCACTATCCAAAATCCAGCTGTACGTAAAGCTCCCTCAGTGAACAAGCGTCCTTGATGCTTAATCTGTTCATGGTAGTGTTGTACAAGTAGAGATGCAATATGGTTGCATGGGAGTATGATTGGATTACACTCCTTACTCTCAAGGTTTGCATTTTTGATACGTCCCCCAACTCTCAATAATCCATTAGCGTCTATGAATGGGTCAAGTCTCTTGAGGGAACTATCTTTAGGTACACTCTTTTGGTTCTGAAGCAGTTCAAGCTCACGTGTATAAGCCTCTTGTTGGACACATTGGATGATAATGTCTCCGGCCTGAGTAAGCTCATCTACAGTATAGGGCTTGTGACAATAGTTCCAGCCTTTGCAATGCTCTGATCCTGTTGCTAAGGCTCTAAAGGATCTGACTATGTGGATTAAACAAGCTACTGCTCTGTTCAAAGACTTCCAAGTAGAAAATCTACTGAAACGTTTGGACCCAAGCTGTCCACAAGTAACTGTTGTGGCAAGAACAGAAACTTGAGGGCGAATCTCTGCATCAGATTCTGGCTCTAGTAGATCATATGTGTGTTCCTGAAGAGTATCATGCTGTGGTTTATACAGGAATTTAGGTCCCGTGAGCCAAGTAATGTCTCTGAGTTGGGATGCTGGCACGGCTCGTGTGGCATGGTCTGCTGGGTTGTGATCAGTGGACACATAGTACCATTGTGTAGGCCGTGTTGACTTTCTAATCCTTTGGACTCTGTTATGTACGTACACATAGAACCTCCTGGACTCGTTGTAAATGTAGCCCAACACTACTTTGCTGTCTGTGTAAAACACTGTGTCATCAAGTGCAATGTCTATTTCTGACACAATAAGTTCTGCTAGCTCTACTCCCAGAACAGCAGCACACAGTTCCAGTCTTGGAATGGTAGGTTCAGGACATGGAGCTAGCTTTGCCTTACCCATGATAAAGCCAATATGGACTTGACCTTGGATGTCCATTGTCTTGAGGTAGGCAACTGCAGCAATAGCTCTTACTGAACAAAATATACACAAAATATACACAGTTTTCTAGACTGAGCTTCTGCAGAAGAGATGGGTGTATATGGCCTTGGTATGTGTAGGTCAGACAACATATTAAGAGAGTCTCTCCATGTTACCCAAAGTGTCTCCTTCTCTGGGGAAAGTGGTGAGTCCCATTCACATGTGTCTGTAGTCAGGTCTCTGAGCAGAGTCTTACCTTGGATGACCACAGGTGCTGCAAAGCCAGGTGGATCATACAGACTATTGATGGTAGATAAGACACCACGTCGCGTGAAAGGCCTCTGTTCTTGGTTGACCTGAAAGGTAAAGGTGTCAGACTTGAGATCCCAGTTGAGCCCTAGGCTGCGCTGCATGGGTATAGCGTCTGTTGTGAAGTCCAGGTCTTTTAGATCACTGGCATAATCTTGGGTAGGGAAGGCCTCCATGATGACTTTGCTATTTGAAGCAATCTTGTGCAGTCTGAGGTTTGAACAGGCAAGCATACTTTGTGTTCTCCTAAGTAAGCTGATTGCATCCTCAGGTGAAGGAAGTGACTTTAGGCCATCATCCACATAAAAGTCTCTTTCAACAAATCGCCTAACGTCTTGCCCATAGTCTTTTTCACCTTCCTGGGCAGAACGTCTCAGTCCATAGATAGCAACTGCAGGAGACGGGCTGTTGCCAAACACGTGTACCTTCATGCGGTATTCTGTAATGTCTTTGGTAGGGTCATTGTCTCTGAACCAGAAGAATCTTAAGAAGTTCCTATGCTCTTCTTTAACCAAGAAACAATGAAACATTTGTTGTATGTCAGCAACAATGGCAATGGGTTCTCTACGGAATCAGATGAGGACACCAAGTAGTGTGTTGTTAAGGTCTGGTCCTGTCAAAAGAACATCATTGAGGGAGACTCCTTCATGCTGAGAGCTGGAGTCAAACACTACCTGGATTTGTCCTGGCTTCTTAGGGTGGTAGACACCAAAGATTGGCAAGTACCAGAGTTCTTCCTTGTCTTTTAAGGGTGGAGCTTCTTCTGCATGACTATTTTCAAATATTTTGCTCATGAATGAAAAGAAATGTTCCTTCATCTCTGGTCTTTTCTGAAAGTTGCGTCTGAGTGCAGAAAGGCGTTTTAGGGCATGATCTCTATTATTGGGAAGATGGCGTCTCTGTGCCTTGAAAGGAAGTGGTGCAACCCAGTTGTTTGCTTCATCTTTGAAGAATCCTTGCTCCATTATGTTAAGAAAGGTTTCATCTTCAATAGAGGGGGCTTGTGATCTTCTTTGGTACTCTGGAAGACTGTACATCCCAAGTGATCTCCGTTATCACTACAGGGATAGTCCCTGGTTTCTGGAAAGTCTGGATACATAAGACTTGCAGGTTTCTCTCGCACAAGGAACTTGTTAGGACAAGGCAGAAACATTGATGGGCGACCATTCTCCAATGTACTTGTGTAGAGGGAGTTCACAGTGGTTGGTTTGTGAACATTCCCTAGGCAAACGTTACCTATAATGACCCATCCCAGGTCAAGCTTCTGAGCATATGCAGAATTATGTGGACCATTGATCTGTTTCCTCACCTTGTGAACTCTGATGATGTCCCTTCCAAGCAGGAGTATTATCTGAGCCTTTGGGTCAAGTGCAGGAATAAGATGTGCAATGGTTTTTAGGTGTCTGTGATGTAATGCTGCCTCAGGTGTAGGAATCTCCTCTCTGTTGTTTGGAATATGATTGCATTCAATCAAGGTGGGTAGAGGCAGAGATGTCCCTCCATCTAAGGATTCAACTTGATAATTGATTGCTCTTCTCCCTGTTTCTTCACTCAATCCGGTACAAGTTTTAAGTGAATATGGAGAGCTGCTTCCTTTGATGTTGAAGATGTCAAAGAAAGTTGAGCTGGCAAGGGATCTATTGCTTTGATCATCAAGGATGGCGTATAACCTTACTGCTTTCTCATTGTGACCAACAGGATAGACTGTAACAAGACAAATCTTGGAGCATGATTTTCCACTGAGACCTTCTCCACATACCCGGGTGCACTGGGGTGTCACTTCAGGAGGTACATCTTTCTCCTCCCCGCCGTGCCCTGTAACCTGTTCTGAGGATGTAAGAGTCCATGGAGCTGGCCCTGGATGTAATGCCATGTTATGCTCTTTGCTGTCGCATTCTGTGCACTTTATGATTGCTGTACAGTCTTTGGCAAGATGAGAACTTGATGCACAGCACTTGTAGCAAATATGATTTTCTTTGAGGAAGGTTCTGCGGTCTTTGAGGGTCTTCTCTCTAAAACCTCTGCATTTCAGCAGTGAGTGAGGTTTCTTGTGTAGAGGGCATTCTCTATGTGTGTCTTTTGTAATGATCTTCTCAGACTCTGCAGTGCTGTAAGTTTTGTGAGAAGAGTCTGTAGGAGATACATTGGTTTTGTGTACAGCAACAGATGTACCTTTCATGTTGTGAAGGAAGGCAGTTTTACCTGATTTGGGATAAGCAGAGTCCCGGGTTGAGAAGTCAAAGCTAGGATCGTTTCTAGTCTTTGCTTGTTGGTGCATAAAGTCCACAAAATAGGAGAATGGAGGAAATGGGACGTTGAACCTTTGCTTGTAGTTGGAGCCCTGAGTAATCCACTTCTCTTGTAGGCTGTAAGGTAGTTTTTGGACTATGGGTTTGATGCCACGTGCTGTGTCCAAGAATGTTAGGCCTTGCAAGTCTCCTTCTGCTTTGGCGACTTGGAGTTCCATTAGCAGATCACTTAGCTCTCTCAGCTTCTGGAAACCCGTATTTGAAATCTTAGGAAAGTCCGCAATTCTCTTAAAGAGTGCTTCTTCTATCACTTCTGGTGAGCCATAACACTCATCAAGTCTCCCCCATATCATGTTTAACCCTCTGCTTGGGTAGTTGATGTTAATGTCTCTTATGCGCTTGGCATGCTCTGTAGACTCATTTCCTAGCCACTTGACTAAGAGATCAACCTCTTCACTCGCAGACAGGTCTAGATCTCTAATTGTGTTTCTGAACGATGAACGCCATGCTCTATAACTTTCAGGTTTGTCATTAAACTTTGAGAGTCCTTTAGTTATTAGCTCACGTCTTGCGAAGAATTTGAAGAAGTCTGACATACCTTGGTCTCTATGTGATAGATCTGGAGGCAAGGTGCTATGTAGAGGGTCTGGTGGCCTATCGTAGTTCATAGGCATGTTGTTGCTGTAAAGGCTATGATCAACTTGCTGCTTCTCAAATAGTCTTGCTGTATCGCAGTCATCTGTTGGCTTCACCACGAGTAGCATGGAGGGCTGATGGTAGACAAATCTACTCTCTCGTTTGATGTATGGTGTCTGTTCAGCTGAAGTTACTTGCTGGGTGACAAGATGCTGCTGGAGCTTGCTAGCAGGAGTTGAACCCGCTTCTGGCCGTGGATGCAGGTTGTCATCTGATTTAGCATGTTGCAGAACATAGTCTGAGGTACGTAGCAAGTTATCATGATGACTAGTGGTCTGGAATATGTTGCCAAGTCTTTCACCTGTAGGATTTGCAGCTTCTTCCAAAGCATCTGCTTCAGCTATAGCGGCCGCAGCCTCCTTATCAACTGCGAGTCTCTCCAGTGTCGCAGCAATGACTGCTTGATCGGCTTCAACATGTGCCTTTTGTTTTTCTTTATGTGCATTTCCTATTTTCAGCTGCATTTCCTGTTCTGCATAGGTTGCTCGCATTTTGGCGGCTTCGGCTTTTGCGCGGGCAATGGCGACTATGGAGCTGCTCACTGACTGCCTTGAGCTTCTGGAGCCGCCCGATACATAGGATCTTGTTTCAAATGCTCCGGTCTCTCTAGTAGACATGGTGATGCTGTGTACGGTCTTGCACACTTGTCACTGTTGAGGGTATAGTGTAGCGGTGGTGCTGTGGCGCAGCACGGTGCTGGGATCAGTAGTGCGTGGTTTGTGGGAAACCGTGGTTTACTGGTGTCCAGCCTGTGAGATGCTGCTGTGTCTCTATCCAGCTTGTCAGAAGCCGCTATTTTACTGTTCTGTCCTCCTTAAGCAAACTACTTAATTCGACAGAGAGCCTAAACTCCTGCTCCACAATTCATCACACTGGGTTGATTCGACTTGACTTTTATTGTAGAACATAAGGAGTAAAACTGGGGACATAAAGGAACATGCACTTACTATATGGAGAGACATGTAGCAATACACAAATACAGTGAATACATGAATCACGACATGAACATGTGCAAAAAACATACATATTACATATACGGCACACTAATGTAACTCAGGGATAACTATACGTCAGTATTAGCACCTGGAGGGATGCAAATGGCATGCTAATCTATACACACAGAACGCATGTGCTGCGGATGCTAACTATAATTAACACTGTGAGCATGTAATGCTGAAAATATAGGGGGATGCATAAGCTGCCATGCTGGATAGCTATTTACACTTACTAGCGATGCTTTTAAAGCATGGATGCAATGGATGACGCTAGATGCGATGTAGCCTAATCACTGTCTCGAGAGAGAATCAGGAAGTATACGGAGATAGTGACATCATGAAAGGGTCACATGGTACAGGTACGGAGGCCTGCTAGTCCAGAAATACAAGATGGAAATACCTGCAATGTATTCAAATGGCCACTGGAGGGAGCTCCAACACAAAATTAGTATTGTAAATCACAGTGAATTTTACAATGTAGTCTAATACAACAGAATATACATTTTATAAAAAAAAAACATATTGCAGAAGGCATGACAAACAGTCTTTTAATTGCATTCTAGTCTCCTTTTTGGTGTGGCTTGCTTACATGTCTACAAAGAATTCCAGCTGAGGCTATGATATCTGGGTGAGTAGTTGCTATGTACAAAAGTGCCACCACTGTTTGTTGATAATTGCTGGGTAGCATTTTATCCTCCTAACTTCAAGAAGGATAGATCCATTGGTGTTGACAAACCTTTGGCTTTTAACATTCCAAACTGGTGTAGGACTGAGGATATTTTAGAACTTTGGTTGAGAAGAAAGCTCTAATCTTCCTTTCTCTGGATTTGGAGTCCCATTACATCAACTACATACAGAAGAACATAAGTTCATTTCGCTGCTACACATCTTCACCATACATTTGCGAGTATCCTTTGGTGAATCGTGCCTTAAACCAGTACACTTAACCTTCAGTCATATTTGTTCTTGAAGACCCATTTATAACCGCTTATATGCTTTATTGCCTTGTTGTAGTCGGAGTTGGTGAAATGACTCCATCTCTTTGTCAATTGTTGCATCTGCTGCCAAGACTGTGGCTCTGGTTCAGGAAGTGTTTTGACCTTATAAGAGAGGTGCTCAGCTGCGATACCTATGTTTGGCCCCTTTGATCTTACTGTAGGTTGACTTGGTACTTCTTGGTAGTTTCAAAGCTTATCCAGTCTTCATTGCTTTCTTTTTTAGCATCTGGAGCTTGTGACTGAGATTCTTGTTCTTTCTGCTTTGGCTGAATTACTGCCAAAACTTCCTGAAATTTGAGTGGTACAGAGTTCTCTTCAAATACTACATCACTGTGGATTGTTACTGCATTGGTCTCTGGGTGCAGCATCCTGAATAATTTTTTACTTTAACTGTAGCCAACCAGGACCCCTTCTTTTGCACAAGATTCCCAATTGGAACAATTTTCTTTGGGAACATGCACAAATGTTTTGCTTCTAAAGGAGGTGCTTCAGGTCAGGCTTCTTGCAGTTCCATAGCTTATATGGAGTTTTGTTTGTAGCTCTACATGGCAGTCTGTTTTGAAGGTAGCACTCTGTAATTGTGGATTCTCCCCAAATTGTTGTAGGTATATTTGCATCATACAGCATACTTCTAGCACTTTCACAGAGCAAGCGTTTTTTTCGCTCTGCAATACCATTTTGTTCTGGGTTGTATGGAATGGTAGTCTGGAACATGATTCCTTTCTTTTTCAAAATGGCTTGCCCCTTGTATATTTCCATTATGTGCATGCAGGGTGTTTGGCATTCTTCCAAATTTGTTAAACACTAAAGCAAGATATTCTTCAAGTTTCTGTGCCACTTCATCTTTGCTGTACAGTAGGAATACTATAATGTTTCTGGAAAAATCACCAATGATGAGAAAATATATTTTCTTGCCATGGGTTTGAACACTCTTTGGACTATATACATCCCTGTGTATCAAATCCAGTAGCTGTGCCGATTCTGTGCTGCTATTTTTAGGAAAGAATTTTCTGGACATATTTAGTTAACTGGTGCATTTCGTCACTTGACTGCATTGGTCTATTGCAATTCCATCTGCAAGCTGTTGTTGACCTAGCTTCCTTACTGCTTCTGGGCGTCTAAGCCCAAAACGTCATACATGGATATAGTTTTTATGCAGATCTGGTCTAGCACTGTACACACTTTCTTTGCAGTTTAGCTGATAAAGTTCACCTTTAATTGTTACTTCTACTAGAGTGCGATCCTCCTTTGAAATGATGCAGCTGTCATTTTTAATGGTAACTACATTCCCCTGCTTAGTGAGCTGTTTCACTGACAAAAGATTGCAAAAGACTGGGAACATATAACACTTCCTTTACTGGGCTCTTTCTGGTTTGGGATGGAAAAGGGGGCAGTGAATAAAACCATTCCTCACACCTTCTGAAGTCATATAGTGATCATTAGCTAAGAGAACTCTTTCTGACTTGCTTTCAGCGAGATTAGAGAAAAGGTTTTTGTTGTTTGTCATATACACCATGCATTCCTTGTAGCTGTGCCTGTGTTTACATTAAATGCAGCTTTGAAACATTCATCAGCCTCAATACATTCAGGAGCATCAGCTTCCTCCACAGAAGACCCTTTTCTAAACATTCAGCTGCTGAAGATGACTCATTCTAGCTTTCCAAACTTTGCAGTTTTTCTTTAGGTGACCAGGCTTTTTACACACAAAACTTTCACAAGTTTCCTTTAGATAGCTCTTATTTTTAGAGAAACCCTGTATCTGCAATGCTGCCTCTGCTCTGGATTTATTACTTTTGCTTACAGACTCTACTTTTCTCTTGTACTCATCAACAAAGTTTCCTACTCTAGCGTGAGCTCATCATCTGGCTGGGCAGTGTGCAGTGCAGTGACAAGTGTGTCATAACTACTTAGTAGAATGCAGCAACATGAAATTTTGTCTTCCCCAATACCTCTGAGGAGTTCCGCCATTTCTAGGGTGTCTCTTATATAGTCCTGCATAATCTGACTGTCACTTAGCTTAAACTGATACAGTTTTCTCATTAGATAAAGTGTATTGCTGAGGTTTGATCTTGCATGCACTTTCTGTAACTTACCCCAAATCTCTTTTGCAGTTACATACTTGCATATATGTACAATCTAATTACCATCTATGCTGAGGGAGATAGCGCTGGTAATGGATTAGGCATAGCTTCCTGAGTAATTGTCCATGTACTTTCTCAGACTTCTTCTTCTTAGTCAGGCATGACACCGTGAATTTGACAGGATTGCTGTTAGTGGACATCTTCTCTGTTCCTCATGCTTCTTTGATTTACTGTTGCTCTAGGAAAACCCTCTTCTGAGCTATACCTGCTCTGGGCTATTTCAGCTCTTGGCCCATAACCTGTTGGCAGCGGAATGTACACGACACTCTTCTTGCGTGCAGGAACAATTACTGTTAATTCAGCAACAATCAGGAACATGAACGTGAACAGTGCCACCACCACCACCTCACTTGCACAGACACATGTCAATCTGCCAACAACCCCCTTGCACACAAACACCAATCCGCCAGCTACACCCTCATAAAGATACAATCTGCCAGACACTTATGGTCCATTTCCATGGAATGATTTGCAAATGAATAATTGCTAAAGAGAATGCTTTAAAGGGACTATGTAGACAAAGTGCATAAACTATCAATTAGCCGCTCACCTCCTCATTGCTGTCTTCTTCCTTCATTGTGAGAATGCAGCTGCGTCTGGATGTAGAATCAAGGCAAACAGTAGAGGAACACCCCAGTAGACTGGTGGTGTATAGCTCCACCTGCCTTTGTCTGCTCAGCAATAACTAGCATTACTATTCTGCAGCTAAAGTCATCATATCTAGCTTCCCATTCAACCTCTCTATCTCTTCTATTCCCTTCCTTCCCCGTGCTCTCCCTCTGTGTGTGAGAAAAAAGAAAGTGAGAGTAAGACATTTAAACTGTATATATCAGCAACACAAGCTCATTTTAATCACTGGAAAAACTTAAGTTAGTTACCTGGTAACTACCAGATCTGAAAAACAAAGACAAGCAAAGCACAAACTGGTAAATCAGCAAGATAACATAAAATAACATGAGGGAGAGAAGCCTGTATGCTGCACATTCGGATGTTTAAAAAAAGAAGTTACCAGGTAACTAACTTAACTTAACTTTTCTCAAAACATCCTTAAGGCAGAGTGAGAGGATAAGCAAAATACTACCTCTACTGGGTGGGAAAGGCTGCGTGTAACACACTCTTGCCAAAGAATTGATCTTGCAAGGCAGATCCAGGCGATAATAATTAGCAAACATCTTAGCTGAAGACCAGGTTGCTGCTCTACAGAGCTGTTCGATAAAGGCACCAGCTTGCTCCACCCAAGATGTAGAAATACTTCTTGTTGAATGAGCTGTGATCCGCCCTGGAGAAGGACTCTTATCCAAAAAAAAAAACAAAAGGGCTGCTCATTGGATCTTTGGGGTACTGATGCTGAGACCCAGGTTGACTCCTTCATGAAGGAAATCCAGCATGACTGGAAGACTTGAAGGGGGTCTTTGACTTTCATGAACCTTCCAGGTGTTGAAGGATTTCCAAATTTTCAAATACATTTTCAATGTCACTTCCTTTCTGCTGGAAAGCAGTCTTGATCACGTTCCTCGAAAAATCTTTTTCAGGAACATCACAATCTCAGGGTTCATAGTGTCAGATTCCACTTCTGAATAGCACTGGTCCCTGGGATAGATAGAAGATCCGGTCTCATGGGAATATACAATATTTAACTGGCAAATCAGTTGCATCTGAATGCAAGTCATCTGTATGCAAGTCGGGTGTTCACATGAGATCCTGCACACACACAGATCAATCTGCTAGGCATCCCACCAATCCAATTGCCCCCCATGTCCCCCTCTCCACCCTCGGGGAAACAAATACATTGGTGGTTGAATGAGCCCCTCCATGGTCCCCAACTCCCAGCCCGCTCCTCCATTACCTTTCAGTTTCTGGAGGCTAGAGCGCCCCCCCCCCCTTGTTTCTTCTCCCTGGCTGTGCTGGCAGGGCTAGGATCTCAGGCTCTTCTATCTTTGGGTGGTGAGCTGCCCTGGTAGCATAGCGCACTGGCAGGGAGGGGGAATGACAGGCCTTAAACAAATTAAAAAAGTTTAAAGTCTGACAGAAGCAGCAGGGACAGTATCTGCTCACAAAGATTTCAAGCACTGTGCTGTACAGACACACACATCACAAACCCTTAATTGTCATAAGTACCAGTTCTGTGCATGTCATTTATATTGATTTCTACTGACTCAGCAAGCTTTGTGACTTATACTTGGGAAAAAGTACAAGAAGGATAGTCTTTTTTTAAAAAAGTACTGTATATTGGTGAATTCTTTCTTTTTCTAAGGCCTAAAATAAGAAAAACATAACATATTCAGAGGTTTTAAACAGAATTTGTCTCTCTAGCACAAATAGTCTCACTAAGATAATAAAAGCATGTCTGTGTATTTGATGTGCATTTGTGTTCTCATTGTTTTTAGTTGTATGTATATATATATATATATATATATATATATATATATATATATATATACACACACATGTATATATATGTATTATCCAGGTGGTATTAGAAGATGGAAAATGCCCCATGGTGAAAAAAAAACATTGGTAAGCTGCCATGTCCCACTACCTGTGTTCCACTTTGCTTTTTTATCTGTTATGCAGTTTATTTCTATAGG
This sequence comes from Gastrophryne carolinensis, assembly GCA_027917425.1. Taxonomy (NCBI): domain Eukaryota; kingdom Metazoa; phylum Chordata; class Amphibia; order Anura; family Microhylidae; genus Gastrophryne; species Gastrophryne carolinensis. Next base: position 221,226,467 of record CM051239.1, on the reverse strand, counting down.
CTGAGTAGGCTGCCTTTTCACTGGTTTATTCCCTCCTTAGCTCCTGTAGTCTAGCTATGATGCATGCAGCCCCTCCCTTCCTCTCCTATTCAGCCATGTTACTGCTGTAATCTATGTGAACATGTGTTATGATATTCTCTGGCAATGAATAGCATGCCTGCTGTAGTGGGTTCATCTCTGGGTTCCAGTTTGAAAATAAAGCTCAGCAGGAACTCTTACACAGACCTCTTCTGCCGAGTTTATGCTATCTGATAGTCTCACTGGGTAAGCTCTATTTTGAGACTGACACAGACAAGATGAAGCTGTCTCCAGGATCCACATAACTGCCATTTGACGAGTCAGAATAGAATCCCTGGTGTAAACCAAGTGTGCTGTTTAGTCACTAATCCCAGAATCCCTCCACTGTAACAGATGAACTCATCAGCAGCTTTGCTAAATCAATCAGCAGTAATTACTTCTGCAGGTGAGAATGCTAGGAGTAACACTTTAGCTACTGGAACACAAGATTGTGATCCCCTTATCTGCAGAATTTGAATTAGAGTTAAACTAAACACTGCCCGCTTTCCCTGCTCTGGCTGTTTCTCTGGCTAGCGCGCACTGACACAGGCACTCTGATCTGTGCAGCAGGCGGGCATAGCTTGCATCCGTGGATGATGATGCAGGGTACACCCACCCGCTGCACGGACCTGGATGTGTGCGCGCACCGGGCCAAGTAGCAGTGATGGCAGTGACAGCCAGAGCGTGAACAGTGGGCGGGATTCAGGTACCCTGCCCTCTCTCTGCCTAATTCAAAATCCTTGCTGCCGCTGCTCCATTGGCGTCCGTCTGTGTGTGTGTGTATATGGGATTGGGATAGGGGGATGCCACATTGCCTATAGGAATGGGATGCGGGGGAAATGCCACACTGCCTATGGGAATGGTACAGGGGTGGAATGCCTTACTGCCTATGGGAATGGTACAGACGAGAATGCTACACTGCCTACGAAAATGGTACAGGCGGGAATGCCACACTGCCTATGGGAATGGGATGGGGGAAATGCCACACTGCCTATGGAAATGGTACAGGGGGAATGTCACACAGCCTATGGGTATGGTATGGGCAGGAATCGCACACTGCCTCTAGGAATGGTATGGGCGGGGAGTGCCACACTGTCTATGGGATGGTATGGGGGGAATGCCACACTGTCTATAGGAATAGTACGGGGGAATGCCACACTGCCTATTGGAATGGTAAGGGCAGGGAGTGCCACACTGCCTATGGGAATGGTACGGGGGTGGAATGCCACACTGCCTATAGGAATGGTACGGGGGTGGAATGCCACACTGCCTATGCGAATGGTACGGGGGAATGCCACACTGCCTATGGGAATGGTAAGGGCAGGGAGTGCCACACTGCCTATGCGAATGGTACGGGGGAATGCCACACTGCCTATGGGAATGGTACGGGGGTGGAATGCCACACTGCCTATAGGAATGGTACGGGGGAATGCCACACTGCCTATGGGAATGGTACGGGGGTGGAATGCCACACTGCCTATGGGAATGGTACGGGCAGGGAGTGGCACACTGCCTATGGGAATGGTACGGGGGTGGAATGCCACACTGCCTATAGGAATGGTACGGGGGTGGAATGCCACACTGCCTATAGGAATGGTACGGGGGTGGAATGCCACACTGCCTATGCGAATGGTACGGGGGAATGCCACACTGCCTATGGGAATGGTACGGGCAGGGAGTGGCACACTGCCTATGGGAATGGTACGGGGGTGGAATGCCACACAGTCAGGTCCCAGTGAAAACAGTGTATTTATCAAGTCAAAAGCCACAGCGCCTGTGATGGGATGAGCTCCCTATAGTGCCAGATTGGACCAGGTGCTCACCCTGCACTGTGTGGCCTTATCCCATACATTTCAATCGGCTTGAATGGTTACAATTAATTAAGCATTTCTTGGGGCTGGTTTATGTGCCACGGGATCCTTGGGCTGGGATCATTTTTGGATGAATTTTTAGAACTTTTGTGTTGCACTGCAAACTTGTGATTTTGACCGTGATAAAGCTATGTCATGTTTTCCTAGTGTCCCTAATGATATTCCCATTTTTATTTAAAAATAAAAAAATTCCTAGAACCTAAAAAATTAAAAATTAGGATTCCAATAGGTGCCTGAAATCCCTTTTTTGAGCGCCTCTGGGAGCGATATATATATTTTTTTTAGTAAATATATTCAGCTTGCGTCTCTCCTGGCCGGTGATAGGTGTTGCTAGCTCATAGGCATATAAAAGTTGCATGTTGCGAACACTGCCTACAGTTGACAGCGCGGCCAGCCTGAAGCCGACATTGCAGTGCGAGCACTGCTGAGCGTCTCAGACGAGGCGCTCAAGTGCTGTCCCCACCTATAAAGATAAATTAGCCTCAACATTGCTGTTTCCTTACTCTCTTTTCTTCTGGGACTCCTCTGCTGCCATCTCTCAGTTTTCGGCTGTCACTTTTAATACCTCTTGTTAGCTGCAACATTTCCCTCCACTAATGTGTGCTCGCCCACTTTCTCTCCCTCCTTCTGTTGCCCTGGAAATAACGCTTTGCTGCAGTTTGATTTGCTGACACATATCTCGAACAAAATCAGGAGCTGAGTACCTTTTTTTTTTTTAGTTGTCAATGCCTAACTAATGACCATGAAGGTTTAGAGCTCTGGGTGTAATAGGACCATTTGGTTAATATGACAGTTAGTTAATAATAAACCCTTGTACATAGAGTTAATTAGATATTAAACCATTTTTTGGTTTCTAACCATCAAAGTGTAGAGAGATTATAGTACCGTAAATTAGACTCAAGATGGCAGGCCATAGACAACCAATAGGCCATAGAATTTAATGGAGACTGTTCTAGAACGGAAGGTAGAAAGACCAATAACCAGAGCAGGATGCTTGGTAGAGACCTAGTAACAACCAGGAGGATAGTGATTGGTTGGAAGGTCTGAGGGAACAGCCTATCATATGTTTGACATGTGGACGGACATGTGATGGAAGTTTCTAGACGGTAGCTAGAGGTTATAAAAGGGAGAGAGACCCTAGTTCTATACCATTTGATTTGCTGAGGAGCAGTTGTGAGACAAATTCAGCGTGTGTGAGGTAAAGCTCCACCTCGTCAGCAGTGGCCACTGGAGGGAACTCAGTGGAGAAAGTCCTGGGAATCCTTCTAGGGGAGTAAGACTGGTTGGCTGATCTTTGGCTGTGGATGCGACAAGAGGGAATGTAACTAGATGGATGTATGAACCTGTGCCATGTCTTGATGTCAACCGTTGGAATAAATAAGGAGGAACTCTGCTTTTATCTATTCGATCATCTTTGAGAGCTGCCCGGTGAGTACTAACATCCCCTGTAGTAGAGCCCCAGCACCCCACCCTCACAGACACATCTAGAGCACCCTGGGCCCAGAAGAACCTGCTCCCTGCTGTCCTCATCTTACACCAGGTGTGTGAGGGCTACAAAGGCAAGGGTGAGATGGTGCCGGTGTTTTTTTAAGCCTACTAGTGAAGCATGCTTGACTTTTAGGTTCCTCTACAGCAATACAACCCCAACTTAAACCAACAGCCTGGCAAAGTTAGAAGAGAAAACTCCCTTGCCCCATCTAACAGAAGATAGAAAAAGGTACATTATTTTTTTATGATCAGCAATCTAATTTGCCCTGGGGAGGGATGCATATGAGCACTGTTTGTTGTAAGGGTGTTGGTCCGGTTTAATAGCAAGTGGGTCTACATGAATCAGACCAGGGCTATGATGCAGGCTACCCCCACCTCAGCAATAGTTTATTTTAGTTTAGTGTTATTTTATTACATTATATTAACATTAACATTACCATGTAAATATTTCATTAAATTGTTTTTCAAAGAATTACCATGTTTAGTTTTTTTCTGACTGCACGTAGTGGACCCAAAAGGTGTTTATAGAAAGAAAAAAAAAAACAAGGTGTATGAGTTGTACAGTAATTATATTCTTGTGTACTTTAGTTTGCATAATAAGCGTAAAAGGTACATCAGTGTTTTATTTCCACATCACACTTGGGTTTTATCACACAACAAACACACATACCAGCATAATGAACTTCGTATCACACCCTGCCTAATATTAGGACTAACACCCTCCAATAAATCATTGCTTTATAGGTTTGAGGTAGAATATAGACCCCTTTATTGGTATGGCCCTTAAAGCAGATCAAAACCCACTGCCCCTGGCCCTAGAGCATAAAGGACTAAAGGAGGCTGGCTGAAAGCCACCCACTGTGCCCGATATTTTCCCCATGATTCAATCTTCAGGAGCATGTGTGGGCCTCCGGCAGCATCCAAATGCACTTATCCATCGGGCTGGGTGCCCGCAGTTGTCAGGAAGCTGCCAGCAATAGGCAAATGGGAATCATTCCATTTATACACTGTAATCAATACTGACTGATCAAGAGGATTGCCAAATACTTAAACCGGACCAACAGCCTGGCACAGTTGGAAAAGAAAGGTAGTGGCCATTTTGGAGCTTCCTCTGCCAGCATCTCAGCCATGCTGCTGCCTAGATTCAACTGACATAACTGGCATTGCACAGTAACAGGAAGCCCAGCAGCACTTCCTGTTTGCAGGTGGCCTACAAATGCATGAGATGCCATTTTGTTTGTAAAATTTACTACAGCGGGAGTTGGAAAAAAGTAAATTAATTTTTATATGCATCTAAATTGCCCTGGGGATGGATGCATATGAGCACTGTTTGTTGTGTTGGTCTGGTTTAAGACATTTTTGACTGTTGGCCCAATTTAAAGTTGAACAAATCCCGGGTTTAGTTTCCCTATCCCAGGGGCTTCCCGATTTGGGTCACCCTGCTGTGTGAACCCCCCCACCGAGTAAAACTCACCTCTTTCCAGTCCTACATGGCATTTACAGGCTCACATCTAACCAGAGCAGTTTGCTGTGCATATTAAATGTTTGGCAAACGGCTCTGTTTATGGCAATCAGGATCTTCAGCAGCAGCATCCCCAGCAGCAGGTGCGCTTCCACCCCCGCCTATCTGAATGGCTGAGGGTGGGAGTGTGCTTCACAGCCCAAAGCTGTGGGTGCCCTAATGTTTACATTGACAAGAAAGCCAGGAAGGAGGCAAGCTTAGTGGTGCTCCAGGCGATCACACAGCGGGGGAATCCCAATTTGGAATGCCTTGAGTAAAGGCCAGCGACCAGCCCTGGAATCTTTTAACTTTTAGGGCCGGCCATGCTGGGTTTTGTACCGCTTTAAGGATGGTGGCCTGCTGCAGTTTTCAATCCAACTGAAACTGGGCTGCAGCATGAAACATAACAAATATGAGTTGTGAACAAATTAACATGTCTAAAATGCTTTATACTGTATGTTCGTTAAATTTACAGTAGAACACAATTTATGAGTGCACCTAATGGTAGTCTCATTGCCCCAAACAATAACATTGTCATTTGAGAAAAATACATTTCCAAACTAAATTTAAACAACATAGATGTTTATTGTACCTTTAAACAGTGTGACAACAAATTAATAACGCTTATGAAGATTATTCAAAAGGGTGATGGCAACAAATTAGGGAAGACGTTTGGGAATTGGCCTCTGAGGGGTTTGGTTTGGTCATGATGCAGCAGTGGGGCCTGAGATACAAGGTTATTCAGAAGATGTTTTAGGACTCAAAGCTGTGGGAGAGGTCTGATGGGTCAAAATGAGTAAATAAGCTGTTTTCTGTTGTAGGATACTCTTAAAACACAGAAAATGTGGTTTTCATCACCTGTGTAAATAGCACATTTCTCCTCTTTTGTTCCTGAAATAATCTGCCTGAGCTTTCAAGCTGATGTGCCATATAATGCAGCTGCCTGAGAACTGATCAGTAGGACATGGTTTGGCTCCACAAATGGAACCTGCATGATTATCTGTCTTTCAAGCAGCTTGCTTGATCCTCCTGATTCTAGGCTAACCAAATCAACTCATTCTAGGAGATATATGTGTGAGCTATGTGGATTGAAAATATCCAAAGTTGAGCGTTATTTGTTAAAAAAGGGAGGGTAACAAATTGTTACAAGAATCAGACAAGGTAAAAATTTGTTTGCAAACTGCAATGATTATGAAACATAGTACATAAAATTACTAATGAATGTGTAAATATTGCCATTGTATGCTTGCACATGCATAGGGATTTGTGTTCCACATTGTGTTTCTCACTTATCCTATCCATGTAATGACAACACACAATTGAACCACACACATGCCTAGCCCTAGCCATGGCGCCCAGGGAGCAGTATGTTAAAGAGGCTGTAAAGCCAATGGCAATAATAAGGAAGCTCTGTCTTATGTGCCTTTCCTCCATTTTCTTCAGTGCTGGTTAGAAACCATAGAAGGGCTCCAAAGCTTGATTTCCTTTTAATTTAATTCTTCCAGGATCGCAAAAAAAGGTGCTCTAACAGCCACCTGGTGATCTCTGCCTGAGAAAGCACAGCAAGACAAAGTGGCTCGCTGTCTCTGACCTTAGCAGAGCATACTCATAACTCATAAAGATACACCAGATCACGCCCTGTCTGGTTCAGCCACGGCCCAGAAATTAAAGTGTCTTCACTTAAAGTACATAAGGTATTTTGAGATGCTTTAAAAATGAATAATTTACACTGTTTCCGCTGGTGAGGCGATAAGGCGATAAGTACGCAGAGGGTGGTGCTCTTCTCAATGCTGCGCCGGTTTGTAGTGGCGCTGTAGGTTAAGATCCCAGAGACCATAATGAGCAGATCTGTGCTTTTTTGCTTTTAACCCTTTAAGTGCCAGCCTACCTGCAGCATTTCCCACTCCCTGTTGCCAGACTGAGTTTCACTGTTTCGCGCTACACATGTTCAACTGTCATTTTTGAAAGGATTTCCAGGGATTTCCCAGGAAAATTATATATTGTTTTTTTCAACAGAGTCTGGGCTTTAACATGAAATGTCTTGTTTGTATTTTTTAGGTGTATTCTCAACATTTTTGGGTGAAATGTGTGAAAAAAATTAAAAAAAATATATTTTTTTACAATTTGTAGAGTTTTTTTGTAATAAAAAATGTAAGTTTGTCAATAAAATCTTATTGCGTGAGAAACCCCAATTTCTCCCGGTTACAGCGATACCACATATGTATAGGTAGACACCCTTTCCTGCCCAGAAGCCTTTTATAGCTGCTGGATGACAAATGGTTAATTAAAAAAAAAAAATGACATAGGGTCCCCCTTCCCGGGGAGGGGGACCCCATTTTTTTTTGGATTTTTAAGGGTTAAAAACCCTTAAAAATCCAAAAAAAAAAATGACGTGGGGTCCCCCTTACCCAAAGTAACCAGCCCGGGACCAGCTATGGGGGCTTGTAGGCACAGAGTGGGGGGGCCAGCTTTGGTGGCCCCCCCACCCTGCAGCCTACGAGCCCACATAGCCTATGTGGGCCCGGGCTCTTCTGCCCCCCCCCTGGCCTTTGGGGAGGCAGGTAATGGGGGTGCGGGGGTTAATGGCAAGCCACCCGCTAGGGCAGGTGACTTGCCACCCCCCCAGCCTTGTGAACTGGTATAAGGGGTCTCATGGACCCCTTACCAGCTCACAAAGGGTTAATGTGAAATAAAAACACCACACAATAATAAAAAGTATTTTATTCAAAAAAAAAAAAAATTTTTTAACTGTACTTACCTTCGATTGCAAGCTCTTGTCCCTCGCCGCTCAGCTGACAGATGCCTGTGATCGGCATCCAGAGAAGGAGAAGGCAGGAGATCAGAGGATCTCCTGTCACCTCCTTCCAGGGCACCGATCACCGGCATCTGAGAAGCTGAGAAAGCTGAAGCCGGTGATCGGGACCGGGATGACGTCATAAGCCCCGCCCCCAAGGGGGCGGGGCTTAGAGGCAAGATGGCTGCCACCATCGTGAAGAAGAGAGGAGAGAGCCTCCCAGGCTCTCTCCTGAAGATCGGTAAGTCCTGGGGGGGGATCGGAGGCCCCCCAGGTGAAGAGGAGGGACAGCGGGAGCCAGCGCACACACAGGTAAGTGAATGTCATTTTTATTTTTTATTTTTTTTTACAGTTAGCAGCTGCTGCTGCAGAAGCGGGGGGGGGGGCGGCCTATTCCGGGGGCTCTCCTGGAGCCATCCGACCCCCCACGGGGGATCGGATGGCACCAAATTAAAGAGGAGACCCGGCCGGATCCAACAAGGGGTCAGGTGAGTATTTTTGATTTTTATTTTTTAAACTAGAAGCGAGGAAAGTCAAGCACGTAACACCTACGGGCTTGGCACTTAAGGCCCAGCCAAGCCAGCACGTAGGTGTTACGTGCTTGGCAACAAAAGGGTTAAAAATTAAACACAATTATTTATACAAACTTGCTTTAGTGACTTGTCAATAATGTAAACACAGGACATAGATGTTGCCAAATGTCATTTTATTATTTTCTTTATTTTTTTAACTTTACACACTGTAAAGTTTGTCCCATTTATTCACAGCAGTGATATCCTGTGCTGTCATGAAGATACATCAACCTGTGCCTATTAAATACAGAGTGCAAAAAATTATTAAATATGGCGTGCAGCGACAGGCAGGCTGATTCATCACTAACGCCAGGTAGCGACAGATGAGCGTCTGTAGCAGGCATTTTCAGAGCTCCCACTAGTAGTCACTGTGCTCGGCCGTCAGTCGCTAGTTCATAGCAACTCAGTCGCTGTGCAGTAATGTTGATTACATTGTGAGGAATCGCTATTTGACCAGTACAGCGCTGTATGGGAGTGCATGTTAGCGACTGCTCATAGCAACCGACTCACAACATATTCAAGAAAAAAACGCCTCACTCAACTCTGGCGCAGAAAAATGCTTCTCTGAAGCCCAGAGCGCCGGAGCATCTATCCACTAGTAACAAAGCGAAAACATATGGATTTACATTGTAGCAACATTGTAACATGAACACATTAATGCCAGACCTGTAATGTCATTTCTGAAGAAATATATAAAAAATGAATACATTTTGAAACAAATACTTTTTCAATGCCAGAAGAGGTCACAGCATTAGTTGAGATTTTTTGACAAAAAGAAAAAAAAACAAACACCACTTTAAAGAGAAGAAAAGGATTGTCCATTGAAATGTATGGGAGAGCGACAGGTAGCGAGAGGTCATACCCGGAGCTGTGCAAGGCTGAACACCGGCGCTGTTCGCTGAGGCTGTGAAAATTATGAATCGTACGCTACATGGCGTTATCCAAGTCGCTAAACAGATTCTGCTTGATAAATGTGTAATTGCGTGCCGTGTCCTGCGTTCACCAGTCGCTACCTGTTGCTACCTCTCATTAACCAGGCACTACCTGACGCTATCCCTTCTTAAATAAGGGCCTAAATGTTGGCAGTACAGAGTATATATATATTTATAGCATTTTGACTTACATTGCCATTCTGTAAAAATAGCAGATGCAATCGCTGCAAGATAGGCGCGTATGCTAGCAAAATTATGCTAAATGGCGCGCTTCATAAATAAAGTTCTTAGTGTGTGCTTAGACAAGTACTTTACCCTTGGGTGCCCAAATATGGTCAACATAGTTACTTCCTGGTAATGATGCTTGTGATCTCGCTGGTTGAAGTACATATTTTCCAGTGTTATCATTCCCCTGCACAAATCTGGGCCGGTTTCACACCTAGGGGATGTGCTGGTGATTGCTATCTCCTATTAAGCGAACGCAAGCGTGACCATGGCAAAACGCAGCTTTTGTGGGGAGATCCCAAGTGTGGGTATGAACGGGCCCTTAGGTAGCATTGGGCAGCGCTCTCACAACGTTTGTGGGCCGATCAGGTTCGCTGCACTATCACAGCCAAGTATTAAAAAAATAAAATATGTATCTAAAGAAACAAAATATGTACACAACAGGTTAATTATCCTTTTAGGTGCTGCAAATACCGGATGTCCCTTGCTGACTTCAAAGACAGACAGGAAAAGAAATGGTAACAGCACACACATTATAGTGCAATGTGCAAACAATGTTTGCCCTATTACTAATTGTACATCATCAAGAAATCAGCTACACATTAGGTATATAGTTACCTAGAATAAACAATCTTGTTTACATATATTTTTCATTAACAGATTAACAATAATCATGTGTTTAGTAACCAAATACAGCATACATTGATTATAATAGAACCAACGTTTTTTAGGATGTCATTCAAGTTCCTGGCCACCTGGGGTGGTGTCGGGGAACGCAGCCTACATATACAATTAGAGCTTACCAATGTGACAAAACACCAAGATAAATAAAGAGCAATAGCAGCTTACGTTGATTGGAGCAGTGAGACACACACCCAATGTTTCAGGCTGGAAATCCTTTAATTAGGTAACAAGAAGGTCTGAGTGAGAGTCTTCCAAACAACTCAGGACAACTCAAACTCAAGACAACGCAAACAATGTAATCCAAGATTTGGATACCAAATGAGGCAACTATCAGCCAGTCTAAGCTATGACAGCTGGCACCTACATGATTATTAGAGATGAGCGAACTTTTGAAAAATTCGATTCGGCTAATTCGCTGAATTTTCCGGGAAAAATCGTTTCGGTCCGAATTTATTTGTGACGAATTGCTATTAAAAACAGCTTTTTCTGGGTGTCCGAGAGCCTCAATAGGGTTGCAGAACGTTTTGCTTGGCTGTAACATGCATAGGATGCATGCTGGGTTAGTGAAATACTATTGTAAAGGAGTATGACATGCAGAATAGCGTTGCTATTAGATTCACTGACGCAGAGCGGCACAATTACAGAGCCTTGAGGTGGCATCAGCATGATGAGCCCATATATTGCCTGAAAGACACACAGTGGAGTTGGCAGCAGCATAGGGAGCCCATATATTGCCTAAAAACACACCCTGAATTTGGCAGCAGCATAGGGAGCCCAAATATTGCCTGAAAGACACACTCTGGACTTGGCAGCAGCATAGGGAGCACATATATTGCCTGAAAAACACACCCAGGAGTTGGCAGCAGCATAGGGAGCTAATATATTGCCTGAAAGACACACTCTGGACTTTGCAGCAGCAGCAGCAACAGCACAGGGAGCTCATATATTGCCTGAAAGACACACCCAGGAGTTGGCAGCAGCATTAGGAGCCCATATATTGCCTGAAAAACACACTCAGGAGTTGGCAGCAGCATAGGGAGCTCATATATTGCCTGAAAGACACACCCTGGAGTTGGCAGAAGCAGTAGCAGGAGCCCAAACATTGCTTGAAAGAGGCCCTGGAGTTGGCAGCAGGAGCCCAAAACTTAGCCTAAAGACACACCCCGGAGTTGGCAGCAGCAGGAGCCCAAATATTGTCTGAAAGAGACACTGGAGTTGGCAGCAGCAGCCCAAAAATTGGCCTAAAGACACACCCTAGAGTTGGCAGCAGCAGCAGGAGCCCAAACATTGGCTGAAAGAGACACTAGAGTTGGCAGCAGGAGCCCAAAAATTGGCCTAAAGACACACTGGAGTTGGCAGCAGCAGGAGCCCAAACATTGCTTGAAAGAGACACTGGAGTTGGCAGCAGGAGCCCAAAAATTGCACTAAACACCCGCTCAGATGGCACGCTACTGGCCGGGCAGGACAGCTTTTCCAGGGCAAACTCTGCTAGTTGCGGCCACAAGTCAAGTTTGGCTGCCCAGAAGTCCAGCGGATCCTCAAGGTGTGTTGGCATGGTCATGTCAAGGTATGACACGACCTGCTGGTTCAGGTCCTGCTCCAGGTCTTCCTGCTGCTCATGAGTAGCCTCACTATGCGGGTGAAGAAAGCTACTCATTAGCGACTGAAGACTGAGGCTGCTGCTGATGGAGCTGCTGCTGCTGCTCCTGCCACACCCCCCAGCAGCCATGGCAGTGGAAGGTGAGCGCCGAGGTCCCCCTGAGTCAGACCTGCGAGAGTAAGGACCATGGCGCAGAAAGGCATCGGCCAACTGACTATGTAGAATGTCTTTGTAGTAGGTCAGTTTGTCCTCCCTCTCGGCGGGTTTAAAAAATGCCCCCATTTTGTGCGAGGGTCCAATAAGGTGGACAGCCAGAAGTCATCCCGCTGACAAATGGAAACAATTCTGTGGTCACTACGCAAGCACGTGAGCATGCTTTGTGCCATTTGTGCAAGTGACTTGGAAGGACTACCTGTCTCCATCTCCACTGCATACTGCCACGGTGTGTCTGGGTCCTCTGTCTCGCCTTCCTCACAACCTTCTAGCTCCTCTGGCTGCTCCTCCTCTCCTGTCAGCTGACTAGATAAACCAGCCATTTTGCCAAGCCTAAACTGTGCTTCACTGTGCCCCTCCTCTTCCTCCTCCAGTTCCGCTCCAACAGGGTTCATGTGGCCGTAAGATGTAGACGCCATGTCTCCAGTGTCCTGACCAGCCATGGTTTCCAACATGTGTTGTAGTACATAAAGCAGTGGAATCACGTCGTTCATCCCGTAATCCTGGCGACTGACAAATAAAGTGGCTTCCTCAAAGGGCCTGAGAAAATGGCAGGTGTCACGTATGAGCTGCCACTGGTTGATATTGAAGTTACACAGGAGAGTCCCCCTATCCGCATGGATCATCAAGAAATCCGTGATGGCTTTTCTTTGTTCGTATAGTCGGTCCAACATATGGAGGGTGGAATTCCAATGGGTGGAAACATCGCAAATCAGACTATGTTGGGGGCTACCGTTCTGACGCTGTAGCTCAAGAAGGGTATGCTTGGCGGTGTAGGAGTGGCTGAAGTGCATGCAAAGTTTCCTTGCCGTTGTTAGAATGTCTTGCAGATGGGGGAAAGACTTCAGAAACCGCTTGACAATTAGATTGAAGACATCAGCCATGCAGGGCTCATGGGACAGGCTTCCTTGTCGCAGCACAGACAAAATGTTCTTCCCATTGTCGGTAACCATGGTTCCCATTTTCAGTTTTCTTGGTGTAAGCCATGTTTGGATTTCTTGATGAATAAATTTTAGCAGTTCCTCCCTTCCGTTCACCAAGACAAACCATGTGAAGCACAGCGTGACACCTCCGTGCCCTGCACACATGGTAGACTGGAGGGGCACTGAGACTTGACCCTACAGTGGAGGGTGAGGAGATGGCGGAGAATGAGGAGGCCGAGTCGCACGGTGTCACAGGCACAACTGGAGCAGGAGGAGGAGCAGGAGCATCTGGAGAGACAGAGGATGGGTATGACGCACAGCTGCCTTCGGCTGAGGTGCTGGAGCCTTGGCTGGCAGAAATTTGGAGCGGCGTGCCACTTGGTGAGGAAGCAGCCTGGACCACCTCTTCGGAGCCTCAGTTCTCCCAGGCTGCTTTATGGTAACACAGCATATGTTGATGCAGGGCCATGGTGCCAACATTTGGGCCCTGGCCACGCTTCACCTTCTGCCTACACATCTTGCATGTGGCCATGTTACCCTCCTGCAGATGCTTGATGAAAAACTGCCACACTGCAGAGTAGCTAATTTTCCCACCAACAGCCCACACTGATTCACTGCTACTGCCGCCAACTCCAGGAACCCCTGCTCCACTACCTCCCGAGAAGGTAGCCTGCCACGCAGCAAGTGATCTACCCCGCCCCGGCCCCGTTCGGCTCCAGACTTTACAATTCTGCCCCCATGCTGACTGCCAACCATGCTGCTAACACCTTGCTGCCCCAGCTGCTGACTCTGGGGCAACCTGCGCCCCTCTTCTCCTGATGATGATGATGAAGCCCCTTCTGCACCCGGGTCCCAAGTGCGATCGGCTTCATCATCATCATCATCGAGTTGTGTCTGCACATCACTGATGTTCTCGGTTTCCTCAACAGTGTCTGGTGCAGGAACTGGAACGCCTCCCATTCCACGCTCCACATCACTATTTGCCTAGCGAAAGAAGCCACCTCCATTTCTTGGCTGGGCAGTAGCTGCTGACTGCCCTCTATCTGATCGTCCTCACTAAAGAGTGGAGCTGAACCCAAAGCATAGGACACGTCGCTGGGGGTGGGAACGGCGTAGGACAGAGGCAATGGGAGGACAGGGACTTCTCCCAGGCCATGCCAACTCAGGGTTGTGTCAGAGAAACCTACCGACTGTAGACTGGGGGTGTCAGATGTAACTTGTGATGATGTGGATGACCGCGTTAACCAATCTATGACGGCAGATGCGTTACATGTGGAGACACGACCACTAGCAGATACTGGCAGATCAGGTCTCTCACCGCGACTCGTACTGCCACTCGCCCCTAGTCTGCTGTGACCTCTGCCTGCTGAATCTAGGCCTCTGCCACTCCTCTGTGAACATCCTGGCACTTGTCTGCCTGACATTTTTATGTATTTGAAATGCGCAACAGGCACTTTAAAAAATGTGTTTACTATAAAAAGCAGAAGGTAAATAAACGGAGGAACTGCTTCCCTGTAACAGATACTATGAAAATTGGCAATATGGGATGCCCAGTGCTCAGGGGTTATTAAAGCAGACACAAAAACACTTTTAAAACTGTGCTTTAGTTAGATGAAATCAGCTGAAAGACCTGCTTCTGTGTAACAGATACTATGAAGATTGGCAATATGGGAGGCCTAGTGCTCAGAGGTTTCTAAAGCAGACACAAAAACACTTTTAAAACTGGGCTCTAGTTAGATGAAATCAGCTGAAAGACATACTTCTGTGTAACAGATAGGGTTAAATGTGCAAACATGGGAAGCAAAGTGCCCAGGGGTATTTATAACAGACACAAAACACTTAAAACTGTGGTCTAGTTATTTGAAATCAGCTGAAAGGCCTGCTTCTGTGTAACAGATAGGGTTAAATGTGCAAACATGGGATGCCCAGTGGCCAGGGTTTTTTTACAGTAGACACAAAAACAATTAAAACTGTGCTCTAGTTAGATGAAATCAGCTTTAAGACCTGCTTGTGTGTAACAGATAGGGTAAAATGTGCAAACATGGGATGCCCAGTGTCCAGGGGTTTTCACAGCAGACACAAAAACAATAAAAACTGTGCTCTAGTTAGATGAAATCAGCTTTAAGTCCTGCTTGTGTGTAACAGATAGGGTTAAATGTGCAAACATGGGATGCCCAGTGGCCAGGGGTTTTTACAGCAGACACAAAAACAATTAAAACTGTGCTCTAGTTAGATGAAATCAGCTTTAAGAACTGCTTATGTGTAACAGGGTTAAATGTGCAAACATGGGATGCCCAGTGGCCAGGGGTTTTTTACAGCAGACACAAAAACAATTAAAACTGTGCTCTAGTTAGATGAAATCAGTTTTAAGACCTGCTTGTGTGTAACAGATAGGGTTAAATGTGCTAATATGGGATGCCCAGTGGCCAAGGTTTTTTTTACAGCAGACACAAAAACAATTAAAACTGTGCTCTAGTTAGATGAAATCAGCTTTAAGACCTGCTTGTGTGTAACAGATAGGGTTAAATGTGCAAACATGGGATGCCCAGTGGCCAGGGTTTTTACAGCAGACACAAAAACAATTAAAACTGTGCTCTAGTTAGATGAAATCAGCTTTAAGACCTGCTTGTGTGTAACAGATAGGGTAAATTGTGCAAACATGGGATGCCCAGTGGCCAGGGGTTTTTACAGCAGACACAAAAACAATTAAAACTGTGCTCTAGTTAGATGAAATCAGCTTTAAGACCTGCTTGTGTGTAACAGATAGGGTTAAATGTGCAAACATGGGATGCCCAGTGGCCAGGGGTTTTTACAGCAGACACAAAAACAATTAAAACTGTGCTCTAGTTAGATGAAATCAGCTTTAAGAACTGCTTATGTGTAACAGATAGGGTAAATTGTGCAAACATGGGATGCCCAGTGGCCAGGGTTTTTTTACAGCAGACACAAAAACAATTAAAACTGTGCTCTAGTTAGATGAAATCAGTTTTAAGACCTGCTTGTGTGTAACAGATAGGGTTAAATGTGCTAATATGGGATGCCCAGTGGCCAAGGTTTTTTTTACAGCAGACACAAAAACAATTAAAACTGTGCTCTAGTTAGATGAAATCAGCTTTAAGACCTGCTTGTGTGTAACAGATAGGGTTAAATGTGCAAACATGGGATGCCCAGTGGCCAGGGTTTTTACAGCAGACACAAAAACAATTAAAACTGTGCTCTAGTTAGATGAAATCAGCTTTAAGACCTGCTTGTGTGTAACAGATAGGGTAAATTGTGCAAACATGGGATGCCCAGTGGCCAGGGGTTTTTACAGCAGACACAAAAACAATTAAAACTGTGCTCTAGTTAGATGAAATCAGCTTTAAGTCCTGCTTGTGTGTAACAGATAGGGTTAAATGTGCAAACATGGGATGCCCAGTGGCCAGGGGTTTTTACAGCAGACACAAAAACAATTAAAACTGTGCTCTAGTTAGATGAAATCAGCTTTAAGAACTGCTTATGTGTAACAGGGTTAAATGTGCAAAGATGGGATGCCCAGTGGCCAGGGTTTTTTTACAGCAGACACAAAAAAGATTAAAACTGTGCTCTAGTTAGATGAAATCAGTTTTAAGACCTGCTTGTGTGTAACAGATAGGGTTAAATGTGCTAATATGGGATGCCCAGTGGCCAAGGTTTTTTTTACAGCAGACACAAAAACAATTAAAACTGTGCTCTAGTTAGATGAAATCAGCTTTAAGACCTGCTTGTGTGTAACAGATAGGGTTAAATGTGCAAACATGGGATGCCCAGTGGCCAGGGGTTTTTACAGCAGACACAAAAACAATTAAAACTGTGCTCTAGTTAGATGAAATCAGCTTTAAGACCTGCTTGTGTGTAACAGATAGGGTAAATTGTGCAAACATGGGATGCCCAGTGGCCAGGGGTTTTTACAGCAGACACAAAAACAATTAAAACTGTGCTCTAGTTAGATGAAATCCCCTTTAACGCCTGCTTGTGTGTAACAGATAGGGTTAAATGTGCAAACATGGGATGCCCAGTGGCCAGGTTTTTTTTACAGAAGACACAAAAACAATTAAAACTGTGCTCTAGTTAGATGAAATCAGCTTTAAGACCTGCTTGTGTGTAACAGATAGGGTTAAAAGTGCAAACATGGGATGCCCAGTGGCCAGGTTTTTTTTTACAGCAGACACAAAACAATTAAAACTGTGCTCTAGTTAGATGAAATCAGCTTTAAGACCTGCTTGTGTGTAACAGATAGGGTTAAATGTGCAAACATGGGATGCCCAGTGGCCAGGTTTTTTTTACAGAAGACACAAAAACAATTAAAACTGTGCCCTAGTTATATTAAATCAGCTTTAAGACCTGCTTGTGTGTAACAGATAGGGTTAAATGTGCAAACATGGGATGCCCAGTGGCCAGGGGTTTTTACAGCAGACACAAAAACAATTAAACCTGTGCTCTAGTTAGATGAAATCAGCTTTAAGACCTGATTGTGTGTAACAGATAGGGTTAAATGTGCAAACATGGGATGCCCAGTGGCCAGGGGGTTTTACAGCAGACACAAAAACAATTAAAACTGTGCTCTAGTTAGATGAAATCAGCTTTAAGACCTGCTTGTGTGTAACAGATAGGGTAAATTGTGCAAACATGGGATGCCCAGTGGCCAGGGGTTTTTACAGCAGACACAAAAACAATAAAAAAAAAAGTTTTCTCTGTCACTTTATCTGCTGTCCCTGCCTCGATCTTTCCGTGGCTCTCTGTGGCTCTCTGTCTTTTCTTGTATTTCCCTGTCTTTCCCTGTCTCTACCCAGCTCCGTTCTCGCCGCAATACAACGCTTAAATGTGCACCAGCAAGATGGCCGCCGCTTATATACCGCTGTGACGTCACCGGGGTTCCTGGCTGCTGATAGGCTGCATGTGACCTTCCCATGATACCTTACCCCAGGGGATATGTCCAGACATGTCCCTCCACCATTTTACAATGCCTGTAATTGCAGTAAATTGAGTTTAAAGAAAAAAAATTGATAGATCGAATCGCAGGGAAATTCGGATTCGTTCAGAACCGAATATTTCATGAAATTCGGAATGAATTCGGGTTTATCCGAATCGATTTGCTTATCTCTAACGATTATCTTCCTTTTAAGTAGTTTGAGCCTTCGTTGTGAGCAAACCGTATCCCCTAATTCTATATGTGTGAGTTTTGTGGGATAATAATTCCTGAAAAGTTGGCTGTATCCTGTGAAAAAAAAATAGGGAACAAATGGTTACGAAATCCAGGCAAGGACAAAGTAACAATATGTGGGCAAATGCAAATAAAACAAAGCACACAACAAGTATACGTTTTCAGGGTCCCAAATATGGGCAACATTGTTATTTACCGATAATGATGCTTGTGGTGATCTTGCAGGTTGAGCTTCATATTGTCCAGTTTAATCATTCCCTTGCACAAATCTGGACCCATTATTAGTTGCTAAGGAGTGAGTTTCTCCCTAAATATGCAGACAAATCATACGTGATCCAAGGTTTTGATAGCAAATGAGGCAACAATCGTCCAGCCCCTCAACAATGTGTTCAATGGGTGCAGGCAATGCAATTAGTGTAAAAACAATAATTGTTAATGTTTAAAAACCTGGAATGCAGACATATACAGGACAATGAAAAGCAATCGGAAACCTCAAGGAATAAAAATAATGTATAAAAATGTATACAAAAATATGCTATAGCCATGCAGCAGCAATTCCCACAATTCCACATATCTATAAAATCATAGTAACACAATATGTGACCACGTTAATATTAGAGACAAAACAGACAATAAAATACAGAAAAATTATTTCCATTTAGGGTCAACCCTTAAATGTGCTCAAACAATGTTCTAAAGAAACAGAAGAAGAATCCATAAGGATCCTAGAAGTGCTGGACGAAAAGGAACACAAGCAGGGAACATTTCATGGTTAAATACCACTTTTTCAGAGGATGCGATTTGTTCCACCTACCTTGCGTTTAAGGTGTATAGAAAATGTCCTCTATACAAGTATGAGAGATGACAATACCATGAATATCCTAAAGGGAGGCCATTGAATATTTACATGGAGTAACTAAATAACATAATATTCACACACTTCCATCAACTGAACACATCTACATAATATATTCAGCACAATCTAAAGTGGATCAAATCCCACCCTGGAGTCTGACACTTCAGGGCAGGCTTACTCCGTCCCGCAGGGCATCCCAAATTGGAATGCCCCACTCTGTGAGCCCCCCCTCACTTGGAGCTGTGCGTGGCCGCAAACAGCCAAAGGGAGCTGAGTGATGCCACGTGCCACTTGCAAGTGGCGCTAGGATTCCAGCCAGGGGCTCTAGCTGCAGCATGAGCTTGAAGAGGGGTTAGTGAGCTTGGTGACCCAGGGGGTTTTGGGCACCCCAACCCCCCCCCCCCCCCCCCAGGGGAAGGACCAAAACCCAGGATAGTCCACATCAATAAATAATATATTTACTCTACAATAAATAAAATGCATGACTTGGCATTATGCAAATTAATATCAGCATAATTCCAATGCTATAAGATAATGCTATGGACATGAAGACAAACATCATTGACTCCACATCTTGCTGTAGGTTAGCAAGTCCTATCACATATCAGTCTATGCAAGTATAGTTCAATCCCTGATGCCTCCCTGATCAGTGAGGATGCCCCATCAGGTAATTGTCAGTTGATCTATATTCACTGTTAAATAAATATGCCTAATAAAATCCCCAGTCCACATTAAAGAGTCACTATAGCCAAAATAAAAACAGACACTCACCTTCTCTCCCACGCAGCAGGTCCCGGCCAGTCTGCCACTAAGAAACCTTCCGGTTTCTGAGAATAGAGCTTCCAGTGACTTCTGGACAGTCCCACCCCTCACATCAATAACTGTGCCTGTGCACAAAGCTGTTAAATCATTGCAATGGAGGGGGGCGTGCCAAGGCAGTACATGTCACATCCCCTCCATTGCAATGTAGGGGGCTGTGCAAATGCACAGTGACTGGGAGGAGAGGCAAAGAATTTGGAAGTGCATGCTTGCTGTGCCCCTCGTTCTTGGAAACCAGGAGGTTTTCAAGTGGCGGACCAAACAAGAGCGGCCATGGGGGAGAGAAAGTACATACCTGTATTTTTTTTATTTTGGTTTTAGTTATCCTTGAAGACAGGTGTAGTTGACAAAAGTCTCACATCCTAAAGCTATTGCTTTTTCAAATCCATAAAGGCAGGAGAAGAACCACTATCCTATTAGGAAATGTCAATTGATTAAAATAGGAAAAGCACAAACAAAATGATATGCCCCATATTGTATTCATGACCTTTTTCATAAAACCTGTGATTGGCTAAACACGGTTGACTAAAAAAAAAAATTATATATCCTAGTACATTGCATTTACCTGGTTGCCAGTCATCGCCCGTGAAGACTCCCTCTATGGTATGCTGGCCAATATGGGGCTTCAACCTTTCCTCATAGTTCACATAATTTGGTTTGGCCTGCAACAGAAGACACTTGTCAATTTGAGATTCATGCATCTTTGTTTTTGGGGACCTTTTCCAGGTGAAAAATCTTTTACAGGGTTTGTGCTCAATCCTGGATGGGGGAGTCAGCAGACGATTATTTGGTGGCTATCCACTTTCAGATAACCTCCTTGCCATACTGGCATGTGTGCTTACCATGTTTGCCAAAAAGCATTACAAGGTGAATGATATCCTCTGTATCAGGTTTGCAAGACCGCTTGTTTTATGCTCTCTCACAGTGTCTCACTTGCCTTCTTCCAGGTCACAAATGGATGACAGGAAGGGATGTTACACTGTGGCTGTTTGTGCCTCATGTGGTGTAAAGTCCCTTGCTCGTGAAGACAGTTCTGTGGCACATCAAAGACAGTATTTGCCGTCAAATTCAGTTTTGGTTGAGCCATATTGCCATTTATTACCTATATGGCCTAATAAATGAAATAGTTCACCAACCACTGATGCAGCTGTGCAGCCTCTAGGGCAGTGAAAATGTTGGCTACATTATATATACTTGTCACATATATCAATTCACTAGACGACGAGCATAAATGTTCTTGTCTGACTGTAAATCACCAAGTGTTCGCAAAAATTTTCTCGTGCATTGCAAATTCACCAAGCACCACTTCACCTATATGAAATAGGCTTACCAAAATGTAGTATATGGTCTCCAGCTTAATCACGCAATATAGAAAGTAATAAAGTTCTTCTTAGCTGTTTTCTAAAAATGTGGACAAAAATAGCGTAATAATGTTTATGTAACACTATAGCTAAAATAATGTTGAATGTAAGTCACAAACCAAAAGCGCTTTTCACAAAGAGTCTTCCAGCTTAGTCTTAGTGGATCCCAGCTGTCTACCTGATTCTCAGCCGCTGTAGTAAGTGTCCAGGGGAATCGGTGAGTATAGCTCAATAATGAATCCAAGGTCGATGCACACCGCGCCCAACAATGTTTTGTCCTTGTGGCCCTTGTCTGGCCTCCTCTCTCTGCACTGTCAGTATTTGACCACTTAGGACATTATCAGGGGGGGGGGTCTTTTTTTTTTTTTTTTTACACTCAACCCGTTGTGAACTAGTAAGGGCAGGAGGAGCTGGCAGGTCAACTGCTGGCAATTGAGTGACTTGCCAAAACTCCTGCCCAATTTCCTGCATCCCCAATGGTCAGGGAAGTGCAGAAGAGCCAGGTGCCCATGTGGGCTATGTGAGATTGTAGTCTTTAGGGCTGGGGGCATACATAGCTGGCACACGGGACCATTTTAATGGAGTGGGAGACCCAATGTAATTAAACAAAAATAAAACTAATAATTTCCGAAGGCACAGTCCTGACTCTATACTCAAGGAAGCAATGAAGCTAACTTCATAAGTCCTGTATGTTAAAATTCTCATGACATAACCTGCAAGTGTAAGCCTGCGGTCCACATAAAGAGTATCTGACTAAAAGTTACAAATCTCAATCAGTGCAAGTAATCAAAAGATTAATATTAAAGTGTTTGTGCAGTCTCACCCATTCCCCAGCTGAATGCAGCCACACGTCCAGCATGATGGCAGCCACCTCCAGCCCTGCTCTTAGCTATCCCCACTCTGTCTCAGTGACAGCAAGAGCATCTCTGGATGCAGCCATCATGCTGGACATGCTGCTAATAGTGAGTTTCCCCGCTGCTACCCTTCTTCTTTGGCCCCACCAGTGAGTATGGCTCTCCCTCCGGTGAGTATGGCTCCAACGCTGCTGCTGCCCCCTCCTCCGCCCCTGTGCATGCATACTTGGGAGCCGACGACCATCTCTTAGTAGGCCCAGCTGGGGCCAGCCTGAGACGCCGGCACCGCTCCGCAAGTTCCGCCAGTTTTTCTGTGTTCCGTATTCCACTGCCCTCACATGCACTTCTGCCAATCACCGGCTGGCTTCTGACTGCTCTCCTGCTGCTGGAGCGGCCTTTTATAGCAGAGAAGTGAGATGACATCACACTCCTCCTTTAAAAGGGCCATACCTGTGCTAACTGGGAATTCTCACTAAATTGCGGGGTGTTGATAGGGGATCTGTGCACACTTGTAAGAGGGACAGTTTATCTTTGAATGTGGAGGAGGGGAGAGATTGGTGCACATTACCTATATGCTGCTGTTTCAGTCAGGGATATGTCCATACAGTACCACAAAGCGGATATACAACTAAACCACCGAAGCAAGCATCAGCAGTATTTACAGCACAGATGTCAAACTCTGGCCCACATCCCGCCATTTGCATGCACATCGCACGGGTCCTGTGCCTGTCAGAATGCTCAGCCATACGGCAGCTGTTTCTGGGGGACTGAAATGTAAATATAAAACCTGTGTTTTGATCCACTTTAAAGGACAAGAGGTGGTAGTGGTATTTAGGTCCAAAGGTCTACTTGGGGTGGAGATCCTCTTTAACTTCTGCAGTGTTCCCTGTGACTTCTGGTATGTCCATGAATAAAAAGGTATCACTCACTGTGGGCAATAGAAAGAGCTGTTTATGTGCAGAGTGGAGGTCCCCTTTAAAGCTACCCCGCTATCAAGGTTGGCCCACTGTGTATTTGAGTTTGGTATCCCTGATCTACAGCCTGCTAATTTTTATTAAATCAAAAATAAACACATTTGTAGAATAAAATTTTCAGAATTTTAAACATAGAACTTAAAAAGGAACAAAAACGTTTTTTGACTATACTGGGTTTTGTTCCGGGGGTGCATCCTGATTTGGGATCCCCCGTCTGTGTAAAACTCCCCAATTCACCTGTAACAGCTTCCCTTTCCATGGTTCAATGATGTCTGCACGGGTTATTGTCCAATCAGAGACATTTGCCGTGGCTTATTTGGGATGCCCCAGGGGAAGGACAGCTGCCGGCCCTGGAATCTTTTAGATTAGGCATGTTGGGTTTTGTTGAGTTTTAAAGAGGCGCAACCACTGGCCTAAAAGTCTCTAGGGCCAGTGACAGTCTCCCTCTTTGTGGGGCATCACTATTGTGTGAAACTCCTGGAATCACCCGTAAACTCCCTTTGCCTGCCATTCCCATGGTGTCTGTGCAGGCTACATTTTGCTATAACTTAATATGAGGCATTTCAGAACGTGTGGTGCATGTACACAGAGGAGTGCGGGGGATGGCCAGCAGTGTGTGCCATTTAGTTCAGCTAAGTTAGGTGCGACAAAGCAAAAACTGAAGGGAAACCTGCTGGCAATTGTCCAGTTTCCTGTGCATGCACCATGTGATCAAAGGAAAGGTGAGTTGACAATTCCTAACAATTCTCATATCGAGATACTGAAAATCACTGCCTGTGTTGCTTTATCTGCAGGAAGATGATGGTAATGGGATTCAAACCCAACTGATTTCTCCACCAAGATCTGCCAACCAGAACTACTAAAATATGAAACAGAGGTTTAGTATACCTGTTTTTGTAATTTTGGATTCATGAATTAATATTTTACAATAAACATAAAACCACATGTCATTATGTAAGTTTACTATGAGAAAGGAGGTAGTCAGACATTGCCCGAAGCATGAGAGAGCATCCACCTACTAACATGGTCTTTTGTGGCACCAGAAACAGAACAAAATAAACCAAAATTTTTACCTTTTAGTCTGGTACTGTTTTTGGGCTTACAATAATCCTTTTATACTAAAGTAGTTAAAAGTACAAAGATATAAAGGTACATAAATGGATAAACATGTCATACAAATACTATACAGTAGGCGCCCTATATGGCACACATACTACATGGACTGCAGACACTAAATTAAAACCATGCATCATCCTACAGCTATAAGGCTACAATTAAAGCAGCAGCCATTAGGGTTTTCTGCAGGTCATTAGCATTCCAAACATCACATATACGCATTTAAGACCCACTATCAGTCTATGTGGTATCGCAGCCAGCATCCTCCTGCTTACCTTTCCGCAGCTCCCTATCCCACACGGATACAATGATTCCGGAGTGTTTTCTATGGTGAATGAGCCATAGGGACAGGGTCTGCACACTCTGTTGAGAATTACTCAGCTCCGACAGCTTTTTCTCCAAGGCTGCCTCAGAGAACGCAGACATGCTGATGAGCTGCTCCCCCCACACTCTGCTCCTCACAGCTTGCTCCTATAAAAGAGCTTGGAACCTCGCTGCTTCCGGTAAACAGTTTCTACCCGAAGCCTCTGTGGCCTTCAACAAAACATAATCAAATTTCAGCAAAGCCTTCTAGTCATTTATGTTCAAAGTTAGCGTTTCTATCTTAGCAACGTCAGATATATGAGCAGGAGAAATAAACGGAAGTGACGCCATGACATGCAGCCTGTGCAAGCAGAGAAAATAGTTATCTAATGCCACCCAGTGAATGCTTGTATGTATAGCTTCCTTGACTGCAATCTCTGCAAATTGGAGTTTAAATTAGAAGCCAAGGCAGGTTAATTCGATTCTCATGGTTCAAAGGTTTTGCAGGTGTTATATCTTTATTTATAAATTGTTGCCCCTGGAAGTGGAAATGTTGCATAACTTTCCATCCAAACCAGAAAATGAGCTCACAAGTGAGTCATGGGTCTAGTATGAAAAGAAGAAAAGGGATCGCAACTAGGGGATGTTTCTAATGTAAGAACACCTAGTTCCCAAAATGGGGAAACATTGCTCAAGAAACATTGCAAAGTGCATTGAGGATATAAAAAGACAGACAAATACAATACTGTTAAAAACTGCAAATATTTGTAATAATACATAGGGGGCAAAATACAGGGCTTTATAAACTGATAATAAATTATATATAATAGTATAATAGAAGCGCTTTAAATATTCTTCAACCATTTATGCAATCATTTATACACTACACATATGCCATAAATACTCTCCAAGAATACAATACATAGTTACATCCTAAATACGGTTGAAAAAAATGTCCATCAAGTTCAACCAAGGGTGTTGAGATAAGGGAAGTTATTTTTTATTTTATTTTTTACTGATAACAGATAATAGTAAATGTTATTTTTTTCTAAATAAGCATCTAATCCTTTTTTGAAGTTGTCAGTGGCTGATGCTATAGCAATCTTCTGTGGGAGGCTATTCCACAGACTTAAAGTTCTTTTGTAAAAAATGATTCTCGCTTCCGGAGATTGAATTTCTTCGAAGGGAGGGCCCCTTGTCCTTAGAGAGGGTATTACCTGAAATAGTGTTTCCCCATATTTTTGTATTGGCCATTTATACATTTAAGTTAACCATGTCCCCCCATCAGTCGTCTCCTCTCACCCTTTTCATGGTCAGAGTGTCCCTTCTATAAACGGGTGCCCAGAACTGGATGGCTTATTCATATATATATATATATATATATATATATATATATATATATCACACCAGTACCTTGTACAGGGCCAAAATTACATCCTGTGATTC
Source organism: Gastrophryne carolinensis (assembly GCA_027917425.1). Lineage (NCBI taxonomy): Eukaryota > Metazoa > Chordata > Amphibia > Anura > Microhylidae > Gastrophryne > Gastrophryne carolinensis. Next base: position 221,200,696 of record CM051239.1, on the reverse strand, counting down.
CATGCCTTTTTTAATGCATGATAATATCTTGGTGGCATTGGAAGCAGCTGCTTGACATTGCATACTGTTATTTAGCTTGTGATCTACCAGTACCCTCAGATCCTTCTCAACACGTGTTTCTCCCCGTTTTACTCCCCTAAGAACATATGTGGCCATCAGGTCATTAGACGCCAAGTGCATGACTTTACATTTCTCCACATTGAACATTTGCCAAGTTGAATTCGCAGCCACTCAAAGTGTCTAAGTCAGATTGAATCTTGTGAACATCTTCAATAGACTGCACGGTGCTACATATCTTTGTGTCATCTTCAAAAATAGAGACAGTACATTTAATTCCATCTTCTATGTCGTTTTTATTAACAAGTTGAATAATAGTTGGCCCAGCACTGAACCCTGGGGTACACCACTTACAACCGGTAACCATTCAGAGTAAGTATCATTAGCCACAACTCTCTGCACATGATCCTTCAGCCAGTTTTCAAACCAGTTACAAACTGTATTTTCTAACCCAGTAAGCATCTATGGGGACAGTGTCAAATGCTCTTACAAAATCCAGAAAAACTATGCACCAATCACTTGACACTATACCAGTTGTTAGTCTTTAAAGATTAAAAATAGGGTTAAGGAGGTAACTGAGCTGAGTTCTTTAGGAACTCTTGGGTGAAGTCCGTCTGGTCCTGCAGTCATATTCACATTTAAATTATTTAGTTTTTTTTGGATGATATCCATGTTTAGCTTGTTGAGAATTATACTTGGGCTATTTCTATCAGTGGCATCTCCTGTGTTGGCCCCTTGCTCCTCTCTTGTGTACACAGAGCTAAAGAATCCATTTAACAGCTCTGCCTTCTCTTCCTCCCCAGTAACCATTTCTTTATTATCATTAATAAGGGCACCTACCTATTCTGATTTAATTTTCTTTAAATGTATATATTTAAAAAAATGTTTAGGGTTTGTTTTGCTTTCTTTGGCCACATCGCTTTCATTTTGTGTTTTGTGCTTTTGCTTTCTTACATGCTTTATTTACTAATTTTTACTTTTCAAGGGTTTCGGTTGAGAGCTCATCCTTGTAATTTTTAAATGCCCTTTTCTTGTACTTTATTGCACTTTTAGCCACAGCTGTCTGAGGGGTATGAGGGGTTTAATTTAAGCCGCTTATATTTGTTAAGGAATACATTTTGCAACGTTGGTACTCACAGTTGATTTAAAGTGCTCCCATTTGGCATCTGTAGCCTTATTCCTCAACAGATGCTCCCAGTCTATAGCCTCGATTCAAAGACACAATCGTCCGGACTTCCTTAGCTGTCTGTGAAAGTTTGGGTGAGTGTTAGTCTTTTTTTTGCTTTTTTTTGTCCATTTTCTACTCGCACGAACGTTCGAACTAATACGTATATGCTCTTTCGATGATCCAAAGGAAATCGGAAGTTTTACGCAATTTCGGGACCTTTTTCAATCCAAATCTGAAATGTTTCGATCGTTCAGAACACTTACATTATTGCAATGGGCTGGCGATTAAGTCAGAGAGCTGCCGAGGGGGCAACACCCAATAAATCCGTTTCATTTTTGATCCCCTTACGGGACCATTTTGATGTCGGAAATAGCAGGCTAGCAGCTATAGATGACTCAAGTGCATTTGAGGAGCATGAGAATCTGCAGGTCATGGGCATTGAGATCGTCGGGAGGTCAGAGGCCAGATTGCACTGGCGGCGACGCATGGACATCAATGGCATGCATGACGTTGTGCTGTTTGAGCTCACTAGACTTAATCGCGCTTCCCTCCATAAGTTGTATAGTGAGCTGCGGCCATGGTTAGCCCGCACCACAAGGAAGGGGCAAGCAATTTCAGGTATGACCAAGATGCTTGGCTGCCTGCAATTTTTGACGAACGGCTCGTTCCAGAGGCTGGGTTCCCTCTCCGTGGGATCTCACAGCCTACGCTGAGCCACGCGCTATCCAAGTTTTTGGAAGGCATGGCTACCATAACTCGAAAATATATTTGTTTTCCTGAGGATATGGTAGCCCGAAACGCGATTAAGCTTGCATTTTATAATATTGCTGATATGCCCAATGTCATGGGTGCCATTGACTGTACCCACGTTGCCCTCCGGCTGCCGACGAGTACATATACAGGCAAGTTCAGTCTTTCATGTGGAGCTAAACGTTTTCTTTTTGTCCCTCCTTTGAAAAAAATCCCTCCTTTGTTTTGTCCCTCCTTGTAATTATTCCCTCATTGAAACTAGTCCCTCCTTGTACTGAATCCCTCATTGTAACTAGTCCCTCCATGTAATGAATCCCTCATTGTAACTGGTCCCTCCATGTAATTAATCCCTCATTGTAACTAGTCCCTCCTTGAAATTATTCCCTCATTGTAAACAGTCCCTCCTTGCAAAGACTCCCTCCTTGCAAAGAGTGCATGTGAACCAATGGGCCGTATTTGTCACTTCAAATATTTTTCATGTTGTGCAAAGTCAAACATTTTAAAGTGTACTTAAAATTGAACAAGTAAATCAAAACTTTAAAGTGTCTAACATACATATCCTTTTAGACTGCACTAAAATGTAATGTAGTTGTTTGGTGTTATTTGTCTTGCTATACACTTTTGACTTAGGGTGTTATAAGTTAGTGTTTGACTAATTTGCCAAGCGTTACTGATGTTTTTTTCTCACTTTTTTCCCAGGAACCGCAAAATGGGCTACTCACTGAATGTGCAAGCAGTGGTGGCCCAGGACATGCGGTTTCTTAGCGTCCTCGCAGGCCTCGCAGGCTACCCAGGCTCATCCCCTGACGCCTACATCCTAGAAGATCTGGATTATTCCGTCGGTTTGAGTCTGGGGAATTTGCGGGTGCATGGCTCCTTGGTAAGTTGAGTCCAATAACATCATTTGATTTTCTATGTATGGCTTTGATTTTTGTTTTCTTCCCCTTTCTTAAACTATGGCTTTTTCATCACCTTGGGAACATGTGAAACACGACTGTACCCATGACATTAGCAAAACAACAAAGCCTGGCAAAATGTTTGTCCTGCATTGTTAAAACTCCAAAGAGTAATTTGAGCCAAATTAGTAATCAGTCTTCCCCACACTTTTCTGTAAATCAGTTCTTGACTTTATCATAGGGTCTGCGCCATCTTTGCTTAGATGCATTACACTTACTGAGTAGGGGAGAGCGGGATAAAGTGCAGGGGCCGGCTTAAACCTGTTTTGGACTCAGACAAAGAAGAAAATGGGTCATGCAAATTTAACCCATCAAAGAGCAGCACAGACCGAAAACAATAGCTCTTAACATTCTGCCTGATTGGCCAGCATCCGCAATATTATTTCTCTAATTTGGCCCACCATCTATCAGATATGTTTCTTTGTCGCTTTGGTCTGTACAATATGTATGCTCATGTTTTTTTGACAATGTCACCTAGCCTCTTTATCAGGTATTTTGTGCATTTTTGTGCTGAAATGTATGCATTAATCTTTATATTTTTTTTCCTTGAATTTTGCCAGGAGATTCTGGATATCCACTCCTCCCGTGGCTGTTGACGTCTGTACTACGCCCACAGAATGCCGCCCAAGAGGCCTATAATAGGGCGCACCGCAAAACCAGGGCAGTGGTGGAGAGGGCCTTTGGACTATTGAAGACCCAATTTAGATGTTTGGACCATACCGGGGGATCCCTTCAGTATGACCCAAAAAAGGTCATAGATATCATCATGGCCTGTGCTGCGCTGCATAAATTTGCAATCTTGCAGCGGGTCCCCCGGTATCTCGATTTGCCACCATCTCCACCCGCCGATGAGCCAGAGGACGCCTATGTTGGGCAGCACAGTGCATCTGGCCAAGCCGTCCATGCTAATTTAATAGCAACACATTTTGCTTAATTGTTTTTCCTTTTTTTTGTTTGTTTTTACATTGTTTGTTGTGATTGCTTTGTGTCATTTGTTCGTTTATTTTGGTTTGATTAAGAACAAAACAATAATGAATTAATTACCCAAATCAACAACAATGTATTTATCTTCTTTTTAGAATATTTGTGTGTGTTTGTTTTTGGGGCTACTAAGTCATATTTATTAACCAAAACCGACAGACACGTTTGTTTAATTTTTGAAGGTTGAATTTGGAAAACATCAGAATTGTAGGTGATGGTCACTCACATAGTTAGGGGGAATACATGGACATGAATTTAATGTCAAAACATGCCACAGACCAATTGCACACAGCCTGGATTTACTAAGTAAGCTACTCCAGGAGAAAGTTAACCTTCAAAATAACATAGTAACATATGTGTGCCAAGCATTGTCAACGTTACAAATCACAGATGTTACATTGTAAAAATATGGACATAAACACGCCCTCTCCTGCTTGCCCACATTTGCCACAGGCACAGGTTGAAAGCAGACATACCTATGCCACATCTACACCTGTTACTCAGTGGGCCACCCAAACAAGAACACCCAGTCCCAATCCAAGTACAGTAAAATCACAGCCAGGGTCCAAGGTCTTAGTTTGCCAAGCCAGAATGTCACACAATCATGCCTACAAACAGGAGGAGCCACAACCAATGTAATTATGGGCAAGGCTGCAGCGCAACAGCTTCAGTGGCCGCTTCAGTGAGGCTTGTCCTCTGGCATTGGCTAGTGGCCTACCTCAGGACTTTAATGAGCTATATGGGGGCAAATCCAAAACATACAAGCAAAGCCAGATCAAAATGCTAGATTGGTAGGGCTCACCAGACAAGTCAATACAGTGGGGATGTAGAGCAAAGATGTAGAACAGATTCAGGCCAAATACACATTAATATGGGGGATGCCCATAGAACCCAGGTTGTGGCCTTTGGGGGTGGGCCCTAACCTGGGCCTGTGTGGCATTCAGAATCTGCAACTGTTCCAAAATGTTTCTTTGGTTAGTTTGCAATTCAGCCATGCTGGACCTGAATTATGTGGTCAAGTTGGCCATGTGGCTGTTATGGGTCCTAAATTCAGTCAGCATGGCACTTAAGGTATTATTGAGGTTATCAAATTGCCCAATAATATTCTCGTGGTTTTGTTGATTTTGGCGCCGAAATAGCCGCCTCTCATGGTGCCATGCTGCCTCCATCATCTGCACGCCCCTCCCCTGGGAAACTGGGCGACATTGCTGAGTACGCCTCCCTATTCCCCGGGTTGTGGGGAGTGCAGATGATGTTGCTCTAGGACCCCCAACAGGCACAGGTATGCTGGGCAAATCCTCAACAGCAGATCTTAAACTGGGGACTGGAGGGTCAGTCTCTGCATGCTGCCCACGATGTGCAGGCAGCATGCAGCCAGCTTCCCTCTGCTGCTGAGGATTTGGGACAGTTGCAGATTCTGACCCAGGGGGAGATCTTCATACGCTCCAAGGAAGGTTCCATCCTCCTCCAGCTCCTGGATTTCCTCCATCAATGTGTGGCTCTGTTGGGACATGTAAAAAAAAAAGGTTCAGTGTGGGGAATACATATGTAATTCAGGCCAAAGAAACATGGCAAGCCACATGCATACGCCACATCATCAAAAACACTTACCGTAGATATCGGATCCTGGGTCCGAGGCTGCACGGAAGTAGACGGCATTGTTAAAATGGCAGAGGATTCCCGACTAGCTGAGGGATGAGGCTGGGCTGCATTAGAAGAAAACAAACAATGTAAACACACAACTATGCATTGGTGATGGTTAATAACACATATGCTTAAATCAAACACGTGGCCAAGCTGGAATGGCCACTACCACAACGGTGCAACTTGACCTTCACTATGAATGCCATTATATTGAACATGGATTCTTAACCCAGAACAGACACATTGGTCACGTGAAGAAAAACAAACATGCAAGTACTGGCTGTTGTGTGTGTTTAAACATCCCTTATAGGCCATGAAGTTAACACACTCAGCTGGCAAATAGCAGTTACAATATGATTCTGGTGGTTACCATTGTATCTATTAAAACATTGCAAGCACACCATCTTAAGCCGTTGGGCCCCAAGCACAGCTCAAACCCAAGTGGCCAACAGAAAAAGATGTAAGTGTTGCATGTGATTGGATAGAAATACATAGCATGCAGTCCTTTGCTAATCTCCATACTTTACTACTCTTCCTAAATGTTCCTAAATGTCATGTATGGTCCTGCTAATTTGCACATTACCTGTCGACACACATGACACACCCTGGCCAAATTGATCACTCCACTACAAGGCACACCCTAGGGGCATGTGTTTAGATATGCCTTGCAGGCTAATTTGACTGTTTGGTCCATTTTGTGGGGAAATCAAACATTACTAACCTGCTGAAATTGGCGGGTTGTCCGTGTCCTGTTGTGCCGAGTGTCCCTCTAACGCAACAGGCCCAGCACCATCTCCTCAGCCTGGGTAAATTTCAATTTAGTGGGGAATCCTCCGCCAGTTTGTAAGCTGAAAAACATAGTTTTCAAAAATAAGCTCACTGATGTCTATACAAGAAGAATAAAAACCAACAAATAAGATATGTACCTGTACTGCCGCCTTTTATTCTCTTTCTTCCGTGCGGCATATTTGAGGTCCGATATTTTCCGCTGAATCTGTTCTGCATCTTTGAGTTCGTCCCCCGCTGCATTGACTTGTTTGGTGAGTTCTGCCAAAATCTCAAGATTTGCGCTGCTTGCTAGTTGATTTGGATTTGCTCCCATATAGCTCATCATCATATAACGTTAGACCACTAGCCAATGCCAGAGTTTGTGACTCACCAAAACGGCCACTCCAGTGGCCTCTGTGCAATGTGCGCCCTGTTTGTGGTGATTGTGGCTCCTCATTGTTTGCAGACAAATGGGGTGACATTCTGGCCTGGGTGTGTGTAGGAGACATCAAGGACAGGAGGCTGGCTGCTGATAGAACTCGACTGGGAAAGGGACTGGGTGTTCGTGGCTGGGTGGCCACAGAAGTTGCAGGGGTTGATGTGGCATAGGGTGATTGCCTGCTAACCTGTGCTGGTGGGGAATGTGGGCAAGGAAGAGAGGGTCTTGAGGAGCTGGAACTGGTGCTTGTGTCCCTGTGGCTCTGTGGGCCCTTGGAAGGAGCATGGCCCTTAGAGGTACTTGGCTGGGGTGACCCAGAGCTGGTGGGTAGGCCACTCTTGGCCGTCGTTTGGTAGCCACGTGCGGGTGGGGAGGGGGAATTGCCATTGTCTGCCTTTTAGGTCTTCTGGGCCTGCTGTGCCTGCTTTTTCTTCTTGGCCTTCTGGCCCTGCTGCGGCTTCTGGCCCTGCTGCGGCTTCTTGGCCTGTGTTTTGGGCCGATGCCAAGTGCCTTGGTGCCATGTGGGGGGGGGGGGGTGTGGGGCAGGGTGGGGTGGTGCTTCGTACCCTCTTACCCGATTTTTGGCCAGTAGAGGTTGTAGGCTTTGGGGCCTGTGTCTTGCCTTTGCCTGCTGCCGCCTCCTTTTTTTTGGCATAGCTGGTAGTTGGCTTTGGATGCTGCTTTGGCGGAGCCTTGGTAGTAGGCCGTAACTTGGCTTTGGTCTGTTGAGACCTGGTTTGTGGGCCTTCGGCATGCTCCGGCCACTTGGCTGCCTTCTTCCCCGTTGTCTCCTTGCCAGTTTTGGATGCTGCTTTTTTGGGGGCCATTTTGATGGGACTCTCAAAGAGAATGAGCTGTGTGTTCAGGGACCTTTTAAATAAGGTAGCCGCGTGTGACGCCTACGCGTTCGCTTACGCGTACGTCCGGCCGTTCGCACGCCCGTGCGGAACCCGGAAACCTCTGGGGCATTACTTATCTGCTGCCGAGAAGAAGAAGAAAGATGGCGCCCACTATCTTCACCCGCCAACAAGAAGAGATCATCATGCTCGTAAGTCTATTTGTAGCCCTTTCAATTGACATCTAAATGCTGCTCTACATGTTAAGGATGCACAGGAAGTATGGGATTTATTTCAAAATGTGTTAAACTACATGCACAACCAAAGGCAAGGTACACACGTGCCAAACAACAGTTCGGCCAGATTCCAAAATTGCCTTAGCCTAGAAATGTGTGTGTGTTAATGGCATTTCATAAAATAATGTTTTGTTGCCACATATTGATAGGCATTTAGAAGTAATTGCTACGTTTTCTTTCTGTTTTGTAGACCATGCTGGTGCGCAGGTACGACTACCTGCCCAACTCTTGTGAAAAACGCAACGTCGCCCTGGAGATCATCTCTGAAATCCAACAGCAGACCAACACCACCTTCACCCACATGCAGATCATGCAGCATTGGTCGGACATGAAACGACTGCACATGCCCCAGGTGCGGAGGTTTTTCGCAATCCATTTCCCAAGTAAGTACATAGCGATTGCATGCAAGATGTAACTGCGACAGAAGGTAGCCCTTTAGTTATAATGCCTTTTCTTTGGTAGTGTTGGAAATGGATTACCGCATTCGCCGCTCCCGGATGCGCACAGGCCGACTCTATTTGTTATCTATTTCTCTATTTGTTACAGGGACCACACGGCAAAACATTTTGGAAATGAATCGGAGGGTCCTTGCGTTCCTGGCCGATATGAAGGTGATGGTTGACTCATTGGGGACAACAGAAGAAGACGAAGAGGAGTAGAGTCCTGGGTCCTGGGCCTGTTTTGCTGACCCACTTTTTTAGAATTTAAAAAATTATAAATATTTTAACCAAGTTGTTTTATTAAAAAAAAAAAAAAAAAGGTCTAAACTAACTTTTATTAACAAAGCCAAAAAAAAAAATAATAAATTTAATTTAAAAACAAAAAAAGTTAAAATTGTAAAAATACATTTTTATTAAAACGAAAGAAACCAACGCTTCAGTGTCATTTCTTGAAACACATACATTTACAACAAACAAAGGGGCAAACATATATTTGGAGCTCAAGATTCAGATGTCCGCAAAGTGTTTTTGGTAAGTTTTAGGATGATGAAAATGGAAGAAGAACCTAATCGCGAAGTGATTTGGGTAAGTTTTAGGGACCTAAAATGGAAGAAGAACCTACCCGCGAAGTGATTTGGGCAAGTTTTAGGGACCTAAAATGGAAGAAGAACCTAACCGCGAAGTGATTTGGGTAAGTTTTAGGGACCTAAAATGGAAGAAGAACCTAACCGCAAAGTGATTTGGGTAAGTTTTAGGGACCTAAAATGGAAGAAGAACCTAACCGTGAAGGGATTTGGGTAAGTTTTAGGGACCTAAAATGGAAGAAGAACCTAACCGCGAAGTGATTTGGGTACGTTTTAGGGACCTAAAATGGAAGAAGAACCTAACCGCAAAGTGATTTGGGTAAGTTTTAAGGGTTCAAAAGGGAAGCTGGAGGATAGTGCTAAGTGGTTAGGGTGAGCTTTAAGGGTTCAAAAGGGAAGCTGGAGGATAGTGCTAAGTGGTTAGGGTGAGCTTTAAGGGTTCAAAAGGGAAGCTGGAGAATAGTGCTAAGTGGTTTAGCTAAACATTGTAGTAGAAGTGAGGGTGTCAAATATGTAGGCGAGCACTTTAATGAGTTAAGTTTGTAGTGCGCAGGCGCAAGATGGTATTTCCATCTGGACGATTATTTTTTGGAAAAGGGAAACAGAATCTATCTGGAAACGTAAAGGATTCATGTGAGGATACGATTGGAAAAGGGCAAAAACGAAAGGCTACGTTGTTACCTGAGAAAATGAATCAGAAAAGTCTCGATGGAAAATGACATCCTCGTACTCGTACTCTGGCATACGAACGGACGGAAACTTTATAGAAGGTTTACAAGACATGCATTGAATCGCTCGCACATTCATACGAGAGCGGGAACATTTGAAAATAATACGACATTGGCACTAAAACGGAAGGTTTTTTTTGTCTCTCTGAATCGAGCCTTATGTCCTAGAGTGCAGCTCTGAGACTGAGGAAGTTGGCTTTCCTAAAATTCTGTGTTTTTGCCCTCCTAGACAGAAAATCTTTCTTACAGTTTATGTATATGTTTAACTATATTGTGGCAACTGTTACCAAGATTTTCACGGGCTGTTACCGTCCCTATCAGGTCATCATCATTTGATATTTCCAGATCCAAAAGAGCATTACCCCTAGTTGGTGCCTCCATGAGCCGATTCATATAGTTATCATATAGCATGCTGAGGAATGCTTTTCCTCTTGTAGTTGAAACAGAACCATGTCTCCAGTTGATACCTGGGTAGTTGAAGTCCCCCATAACCACCACTATACCAGCCTGTGACTCCCGCTGTCTGCTTATGCAGCTGATCCTCTATTTCTTCAGTTATGTTTGGGGGTCTATAGATTACTCCAATTTGTATTTGAATTTCTGAATTCTTTACATAGAGAGACATTCCACCCTTTCCCTTTTATTCTGTCTTTCTGAAAGACCTTGAAGATTGATAGTCCAGTCATATGTGGAATCCAGCCATGTCTCAGCCACACCTATAACATCAATATTTTATTCCAGTGACAGAGCCTCAAGCTCCCCCACTTTACTTGCTAGACCTCTGGCATTTGTGAACATATAGTTTAAGTTTCTATCTAGTTTGACACATTGAGCTTTAGTATTAGCTTCTGCAGTAATGCATCTGCCTAATTTTCCACTGGCAGTTTGCAACACATGGATCTCCTTATCCATCATACCGGTCCTCCCCCTTCTAATTCTCTACCCACCATCATATGCTGTCCCCTAAGTAACCTGTTTTCCCCTTTGTTTTCTCTATTGTCCCCCACCCTCATCTCTAGTTTAAATACCCCTCCACCCTTCTAGTATCCTCTCAGCCCAGTGCTTTAGGAACCCATATCTTATGCCATGCACCAGGACTTGAGCCATGCATTTAACTCTTTAATCTCTCGTTGTCATTCATGTGTAGAACATGGCACAGGCAGTATTCTAGAGAATAAAACCTTGGAGGTTTTCTGGCTTCTCTTCATGGTGCCTAATTCCTTAAATGTATTTGTAAGGATCCTCCATCTCCCATTAATTACGTCATTGGTCCCCACGTGGACCATGACATATATTTACCTTGGCCATTTGGCCGGGACAGCATCTAAAATCAATATTTTTCAACTTTGTCTGGCAATAGCTAGGTAAAACCTAATGCAGCAGCTTTAGCACCTTCTGCTGTGGCAGTAAGTTGGATAGTTTAGGTGGGTCCCCCTTATGTGATGACAACTAGTTGCACTTAAAGGTCCAGTCCAGCCCGACTGCCCATTTTATTAATTCCTCTTACCCTGCCTCCCTCTCCTAGTGCAAAAGCAGGGGGGGTTACATAATAAAAATAAAATATAAAAAACGAACCTGGCCCGTACTCTTGCCTCGATTGCTGCCATCTTTGCTTCGGCCGGAGCTGGCCGCCAAGTGTTATCAGGAGTGTGCGCCCCGTATGTCCATTCACTTGAATGCGTGGGTGGGAGCATGAACAGCGCAGGGAGTGGCATGTTGAAAATGGGTGCTTAGGTACTTAAAGCAGACCTCCAGTCAAAAAAAGAAAGTTTAGTAAATTGCTTCCCCTCTTATGATCAGCAGTTTGAGAGGGCTTAACCCCATTCCAATGTTGTGGAATGGCATAAAGATTATTCACTGTTAAATTACATGGGGGCGGCTGTCTTGTCACACACCTGATAGTCCTGCATACACATGAGAATTAGAGGGGTGTTGTACCAGCAGCAATTGTGAAACCAATGTAACCTGTAAGGGCACCACTAAAATAAGAAAAACTGTATAATGCAGATGGTGCTCCCATAAATCCCCAAACAAATAGCTAAACCAATACAAGAGAAAAGAGGAAGGGGGATCTAGATATGGGCACTCACTCTGGAAATATGTATAAAGTGATATGACAAAATTTATTAAAGGTACTAAAGACACAATAAAAAACATATACACAACATATACAGACAAGACAAGATTAAAAAAACATACCCTGTTTATTGATAGTGATTTAAATTTAAATATGTTTAGTTCATGATACACAGTATTGGATTGACTTAATATCTGATTTGTATACCAGCTTTATAGTTTGCAGTTCCCGGGGACCCACCAATTGTTTTTTTAATCTTGTCTTGTCTGTATATGTTGTGTATATGTTTTTTATTGTGTCTTTAGTGCCTTTAATAAATTTTGTCATATCACTTTATACACATTTCTCTTGTATTGGTTTACCAGCAGCAATTCACACTGAATTGGCTTGGCTGTTATTTTTCACACACACACAAACACTAAAGTAAAAATAAGATTTCAGCTGAAATTCTGAGTCATTACAGCTGAAGGCTTACTACCTCTGGCTAGAAATATGTGATGATTACACAGAGCTATGAGGCAGTTTTGATTGGGGGTTTATTTATGTTTAATCTTATTTTATTGAGTTTTAAAGCACAGTACAATATCACAAAAATTACAAGACACAAAACAGAATATAATACACATATGTCTAAACCTCCAAACAATCACATCAGCCGCCTGTATCACCGGAAAGCGAACCTCTCCACCATCCCAACCTCTCTTCCCTCGCCAGTCCAGCAATCCCTGTAGCAACCATCATATTGCAGGACCGTCCACAACCCCCACCCCGACCCCCGAAAGGTGAGAGAGGTCGCCCCCTCGGCTTGACGGCTTGACATATCCTGCAAAGGGAACCGAGACATAGAGCCGAGCCCCGAGGTGGGCCCCACATTTAATGCAGTAAATTCGCTCCCCAACAAGGATCCATTGACGCTCGAGACCCTCCATCCTTCCAGCGCTCGGTCAGAGAAAAAACAAACTCACGACAAGAAGGACACAGACAAACACACATAAACAACCCACCAACACTGAAACACTAGGACCTGGGGACGGGGGGAAATGAGGAAGAATAAGGCACTCAGGCACTGCGGGGCGGGAAAAAAACCCCAGCAGATATAGAAGTCACTCCCCCACCAGACCCCTTCCCATTCTCCATCCCCATACCCTGCTCCCCTCTGCTTCACCTCCTACTGTAGCTCTAATATCTTTTTTTGGCCAACATCCGAGTCCTTAAACATTATCCAATCTACCCACGTATGCAAAAACTTCTCACTCCCCCCCCCCAAATCTGCTGTTAGCTCCTCCATCCTCATGATGTTGTTAAGCTCTTCGTACCACTCTAGTAAAGACGGAGACGTCCCACTCTTCCAGTGCCTAGAGATCACCGTTCTCACGACTGTAAAGAAATGCCTCAGGGCCCCCTTCTTCCCCGCCTTCCTACTTCCTGGAAGCATAGATAGCAATGTTATCTCAGGAGTGTTTGGAGTCACAGTACTGAACGCCTCCCCATATAGTAGTAGGACCCTCTCCCACAATCTGTTTATACTGGGGCACCCCCACCAAACATGTAGAAGTGTCCCCTTTTTCCTGTTAAATCTCCAACATGTATCTGGAGCCATGGGGAAGATCTGGTGGACACGGACTGGGCTTCTGTACCACCTGGAGATTAAGTTTTTTTCCTGAGCCTTACAGGATTTCGCCATTTTTATGAGTAAGATAGAATGCCTTCTCCCAGTCCTCTTCTTCAAAAGTCTTCCCAATCTCCCTCTCCCACTCTGCTACAAAATCCAACTTCCTAGGCTTCCCTTCCTCCATCACAATACCGTATAGAAGTGAGGTAACCCCTTTAGGTCATTCAGCTGCTTCCAACAGGTCTTCAAACTGTGTACTATTCCTCGTGATCCCCCCAAGATCCCCCAGAGAACCCAGATAGTTACGCAATTGGCTCACTGCCAGCCACAACCCCCCTCTGCCCCAAGCCCCCAGCTTCTGCCCCGTAGGAGGCCTCCCCCCTATCAGCATATGCCTCAATTTGGGTCACGAGGACGCCTCCCAGCTCAGGAATCTTGGAACCCCCATACCGGACGGGAACGCCGGATTGCCAAAGGCATCAAGAGGCCTGGCCTTGTTGCAATTTTGAGATTCCTGAGACAGCCCTCCCACATCTGGAGGAGCTGGGTCATCAGAAAAGGTAACCTTTCATTAGGGAGTCATTTCAGGTCCACCCAGGGAAGAGAAGTCAGATTGCAAGCCTGCATATCCTGCTCAATTATAACCCACTGCTTATACCCCCCCCCCCCCATGGTACCAATCTACCATCCTAATCAATGCTGCCGCTCTGTGATAATTCACAATGTCCTGCATGGGGAGCCCAGTTGTGTCAGTTTCGTGGTTTCTCAGAAAATCTGCGATCCCTTCTGTAACCTCCTTAGTACACATCTCAGCCTGCAAAAGACCCTCATTCAGCCGCCACTGCCATGGCCTCTCATGCAGCCCTGGTAGATCCAGCGACAAAAGCAAAGGTGCATGGTCAGACCAAATTCTACTATCGATAGTCGCCACCGGGGGCCATTAAAGAGCATGGTGACTAATAGAAAAAGAATCAATCCTACTATAAGATGCATGGATATTCGAGTAAAAAGTGAAATCTTTAACCCCAGGATTACAGATCCACCATACATCAATCAGTTGTCTATCATGGAGCAGTTTTTTAAAGGCTATTAACTATGCGTGACATGGATGACCGCAAAATCTTCTAACGTCCAAAGTATCCTCTGAGCGGCCCTCACCTGATCCACGTTTGGTAGATAAACATTGGCCAAAGTGAAAATTTTCCCCCCTATTTGTGCTTTAACAAAAACATACCTGCCCTCTGTATCTATCATCTTATCTAGAGCCACTAGTGGGGCATTCCTATGAATCTCTATAGATACCCCCTTAGTTTGGCCTCAGAGTTCGGGGCATGAAACCAATCGGGGAAATTTTTATCCCTACAGTTCGGCACCTTACCTACCCTAAAGTGGGTCTCCTGCAGAAAAAGGAATACAAGGGAATATAAAATCTGAGACCTCTTAGATGAGCTGTTCAAGCACCCTGCTCCCCCCCCCCCCATCCCCACCTATGCCCCAGAACACAAAGGGGCAACACAAAAGGAAGGTAGACACGCAACTCAGCACAAAGACACACAAACCAGATACTGGCACCAGCCCGGTATCAGGCAACCCTGAGGAAGGCTAACCTCCCCAACCTAAACTATCCACTCCGGGAGCTACTCCCAAAAAACTGTCCTCCCCCGGCAAAGCAAACTCTGCAGGGGTGGTCAGTCACCTTGTAAATAATTAATCTTCTGAATGGCTTGTGCAAATTATTTAAACAATTTAATCTCCTGAGTTGAACACAGCCGTAAGGAGGTCCGCACAGCCCAATTTGACCATAAACTTTTAAAAGCATACATTCAAAGCAGGTTTGGCTACCCTAACCACGGGCAGCCTACCCAGGATAAATTTAACTCCCAGCCTTCCCGCACAAGCTGCCCCCCATTTAAGGCAACTGTCATCACTAGTCCCTCCCGCCCCATCACCTCAACATGCGCCCAAACTCGAAGTGCCCTCCGCTTCTCCCTGCCGGGGGGGAGGGGGATGCGCCCCATCCAACACCATACCACTCCCCACCCGCAGCACACCTCCCCCACAAGAAGAAGCAATCCCCTGGGGCAGCGGTAGGGGGGTGCCACCCCCAGCAGAGACCCCAGGTCTAAGGTCTTTGTGTCTCATCCCCACCACCACCCCCCAAGGCCTAATTTTAACCCACGTACCTCTCCCCTCCACGACAGGAACAGCAACAGATCAAATTTCTTATACAACTACAATATGTTATAACAAGAGAAAAGTAGTCATAAGGGAATACTTACAATAAAATAGCCTGACCCTGGCCTTTCCCGCTGCAGCAAGGGCTGAAATGGGGGCGGCAGAGCTTCTGCCAGCCAAACCGGAATCTGAATAGCGTCTACTGACAGAAAATCAAACAAAAATGGTAGTTCCTTGTGAGATCTTAAAGAAAACAAAGCATCATTCTTCCCTACTATTAAATGGAATGGGTGCCCCCACTTGTAAGAGGATCCAGAATTTTATCAAGAAGCGGGCGCAAAATCTGCCTCATATGAAGTGTTCTCCTAGAAAAATCTGGCAATCTATTCACCGTTCCCCTCTCCCCGGCCGTCTTCACTATTTCCTCTCTGTCCGCAAACAATAACAATCGGCACAAAACGTCTGCTCATAAATTTGTGGATTTGTTCGATTCTGTATGTCGTTTCCGGTATGTCGTTTCCCAGAATTGAAGATCGACTGTGCTGCTGATCTCAACCTTTCGCCCTGATCTCCTCCGGGATCCCCCTCAATTTTACGTTATTTCTTCTTCCCCTGTTCTCCAGGTCGTCCAGTTGTAGCTGCATCTCCTTTTGCTGTCGCCGGACCCGCTGCAACCCGGCCAGCTCCGGACAATTCCCGGGACACCTCCTCCCAATTTCTTTCCACTGCGACCACTCTTGTGTCTAACGTAGCTGTCTGCTGTTGCAAATCTTCAATATCTTTTGTCACCGCCTTCTCAATATGAAGCGCCATTGACTCTAGATCCACCTTGGAGGGGGAGGGGCTTGCAGGTCCTCCTTAGTAGCCAACAACTGCAGGAGGTTTCTGAGCGTCGCCCCCCCCGTGCTCACCATCAGCCAGTGGCGAACAATCCCAACGAGGGGTCGCGGACGGAGATGTAAATCCCTCCGTCCACCAATCCACCTGCGCTCCATCTGCTGGTTCAGGTTTCCACTTGTGTGTGGGGGATTGCGCAAGGTTTCTCTGGCTGGGGCTGGGGCTAGCAGCGTCCCCGCTTCTCATCTCCTCCAGGGACTCAGAGGGAACGAGCCTTGTCCCTTCCATGATGCCATCACTGCTGCTGCTGGTTACAAGGCGGCTGCTAGGAATAGGGGAGAGGTCCCTCACCCTGAGGTTTCTGGGGGGAACCCCTCTGGGGCAATCTGACCACCCCTCTCCACCTGACCTGCTGCCACATGTATTGGCTTCCACCGTTGTGCTTCTTAGGGGGCACTGAAGCTTATCATCTGTCTCCATATCATTTCCATGCCTTCCCCCCTCCACCACTATGACAGCAGACTTCACATTACTTGCAGGTTCATTGCCGTGTTGGCCCGGGTCCGGTGTCACATGCTGCACCTCCAGCCCCCATCCTCTCTCCTCCTCACCTCGCTCTCCGATGACGCTCTCTTCATCCGATCGCCTCCCTGCCATCTTCCTCTTCATCTGCCAGCCGCCTCCGCCACTCTCAACTGTTCCCCTGTTATGATCGGGCAGCCTGGCTCTTCTCCCCGCCGCCAATATATTTACAATCAGGGACGCACACCATAATATATGCACAAAAATGTTTATCGATTAGAACAAGTTTACAAAAATCATTTGATTTATATAGTAGTCATCACAGATTGAGCTCAAACAAAATTACATCTCTCACAGTCAGCATCAATTGCCACAATACTATCACTCTGACCATCAAAGCATGTTTATCACTGAGATAGAATTATAAATGAGTAAGTGCTGCCACCTACTGGTTGCACATAAACATAGGCTTTTCATATACAAAGTCTGAGAACTAAACACATAATAATAATCAATATAATGAGCCAATTGAATATGCCCAACTTAGTGCAATCATGCAGGGGTACACATTAAATTTGTCATGTGAGCCTGTTTGACTAAAGAACCTGGTCCCAGCAGAGTATAAAGGCATAAGTACAAAACAACCAGTACACCATGAATAACATTAAACACACATAATAACAGGCAGCGCTTTTTACCAGAGAGCTTAAGGGTGGAGAGAGGATTGCTCATGTAAGGGGACGTTTCGGGGCAACAAAGCCCCTTCCTCAGCTGAGCGATGAACGTCTTCTCCCCGCCGCCGCCTCCTCCTCCTCCACCTCGTCATGCTGCAACACCACCGCCTGTCCTCACAGCTATATTGCTCCCAGTGTTTCAAGCTCCACGCCACTTCTGCCAAAAATGCAGAGCCAGCCTCCTGACCCCCCTTCAAATCAGCAAGGCCATCTCAGCCACAAGTCATGGAGCAGTGTGTATGATGAAACTCCTAGCTAGGATTCTGTGGGCCATCCACTTGCCCGTGCCCCTGTTGCAAACATAGAGTTCCCAGATGCCCAACAAGTGTTGGAGGATGAGAACATGGGCAGTGGACCATTGCAGGACAGCTACGATGAGGATGAAACCCAAGTGTCAACTGATGTGGAGACTGTGGAGGGAGCTAGTGGGGAGAAGTGGGTCAAAGACTATCGGAGGGGAGATGACGAAGTCCTAGACCCAACAGGGAATGAAGGCAATTAGAATTTGAAGGAAGAGGTGGTGGCCATGCAGCCCCAGATAGCCAGCAAAGGAGGGAGAAGGATGCAAACTTTCAGTGGACAGCCCATTGCTACTACTGCCCACTACCCCTGGGACTGAGCATGATAAAGCTGCCTCAAATGATTACCCCAGTGTGACATTTTTTCAAACAGAGATTACAAGACATGGCATCATTTGCAAGCAGTGTCGCCAGTCCCTGAAGCAAGATAAAAGTTTGAATTATATCAGCACCACATGCATGACACCTGCAAAACAAACATGAGCTTCCGTGGGTGTGACACAAAAAATATTATTGTTGTCTACTTTCAGAGTTCTATCATATTTTGTGGCACTTTACTGTACAAAGTATGAATTACAGGAGAGTGGGACATACTATAATACACTGGGTATTATGGTTCATATATAACCAAGATATGACAATGAAAGTATTAAGAGTCAAATGCAATACAAGAGGACCCTGCCCTTGCAAGCTTACAATCTTAAGAATGAGGTTGGAGACAAGAGGTTGGGTCACAAAGAGTATTTATTAAGCATGGTAGCAAATGCTCAGAAGGTTGACAAGAATGTAAAGTGGATTTGGTTTGACCAGATGATAAGCCTGTCTAAATAGATGGGTTTTGTGGGTGTTTTTGAAGGTTTTGTGGGTTGGACAAATTGTATGGGGAAGGGCATTCCAAAGAAGCGGAGTGGCACATGGTTAAGGACAGGAGAAGGTCATGGGTTGATAGGAGGCTGCGTCTGGGTTGGTATTTTCACAACAATGAAATGTAGGAATGGAGTTGGATGTAGAGGGCATTGTAGGTTAGGTAAGACATGCCTGAGGCTCCCTTTGCTTCTTTGGTTGTCTCAGTCTCTACCACTGCCTCCCCAACATCAAGGCCACTTGTCTCCCCCCAAAGGGAGGATGTGAGACCACCACCATTACTAAGGTAGGATTAAGGGGTGAGGTAACCCCAAAACGCGTCACCTTATTTGGGGCATCCTAATGCACATCTTGCACGGGACACGAATGGCTTTTAATAATTTTCAATAAATGTTAGGTTTTATTTGGGATCCTGGTGAGCTGGCTTTGCTGCATTCACATGGTTTCCAGACAAACAGAGGTCTTTCCGTGCTCCCAGCATTTCCCTATTGGGGAATCTTTTGAGCTGTCTACTTTTTTGTTATACACCACCATTACTAAGCCTGTCCACATCATCCCAGGTGAAGAGTTCAGCTTTCTATCCCCAAAACAATCATTAGAAAGTTGAAGTTTTGGAGTGCGCATGCGTGCAGGGCGCGGATGACATCCTAGATCCGCGCTCCGCTGTTACCTGGATCCCCGGCCCCCCACAGCCCGCAGTGACAAGCGTTTTCGGGCTCCACTAGCTGGGGCAGACCCCAGGACCCCACTCACCAACTCTCGGCCGGATCCGTGGTGGGTCCCGAGCGGGTGCTGGACGACAGGCGGAGAGGAGCGGACGCCGCCATCTTGAAATTAGCTGCCGCCTGGCTTCCCGGCCCCCACAGCCTCAGAGACCAGCGGTTTTGCGCTCCGCAAGCTGGGGCAGACCCCAGGACCCCATCTGCAAAGTTTTGGCCCGATCCGAGGGGGGTCCCGAAAACGTCCAGGGCGGCAGGCAGAGAGGAGCGGACGCCGCCATCTTGACTCAGCTGCTGCCAGGTGTCCCGGCCCCCCATAGCTTGCAGGACCGGCGGTTTCGGGCTCCGCTGGTTGGGGCATATCCCAGGACCCCATCAATTGAAATCTGGCCAGTTCTGAGGGGGGTCCCGAAATCGGGTCAGCAGGCAGAGAAGAGCAGCCCCTGCCATCTTGATCCAGCCTCTTCTAATACTGCTAATGCCCTCCTAGGAGCAGCTACCATTTAAGGGGGAAGGCACCTCATAACTGGGGGCTAGAGCTCCTGCAGTACGGTCCACACTGCCCCTCACTGTTCTCAAGTGATGCCATATTAGATCTATAAATGGCTCCATAATGATTGCCAGGCATATATCATAAGTGCACCGGATTACAGATTAACCCTTCAGCCCAGGCTATACCTCAGTGCCTACATACCTAGCTATTGTTGCAGCTCGTATCAGCATTGAAGAGGTCTCACTTCTCCACAGTCCGTAGCGCAGTCCCCACTAGGCACAGCAAGTACCATCAGTCTCTTATATGCGGGTTTTCTGTTATCGCTTACTATAGAAGTGGATTTTACCTAGTGTCTGAGCCCCTGTGAAGGAGAAAAGTCCTCATTTGTATCCTGATGAATGTGGGTCTTCCCTAGATTTCCCGTTAAGGTCCGCCTCCTTCCTTTAATTTGGTCACCTATCTAAGCTATTAACAAAACCAGACGGTACTGCAGGTCTTACCTTCCGTGGCCTTGCTACGTGGCTCCAACTAATCTTGGCATCAATTTTGCCCACATCCTATATCTAGGATGGAAGCGTCTACGCCCCCCCAGGGCGACCCTCAAGTCCCCTCCGACCTTCTGCCAGAAGATGAGTCCTGGATGGACGACTCCCTCCATGGTTCGCCTACTAAACCGCATCCGCCGCCACTAGATAGGTATGAGGCCATGCTTGAGAAAGCCCTTGAACGTTGGGCCCTGAATATTACAACTCAGATCTCCACCAACCTTTCGGCGGAAATCAAAGAACTGGGCCAAAGAGTCAATGATCTTGAACAGCAACAGTCAGCATATACCTCTGAGCTGTCCTCATTTGGAACGGAAGTAGAGGCCCTGAGAAACGAAAATCTCACTCTTCATCACAAGCTTGAGGACATGGAGAATCGTTCCCGTAGAGCTAACATTAGAATCAGGGGTATCCCAGAATCTGTTACGGACTTACAATCTACAGTTACGGCCCTTTTCCAGGAGCTTGCTCCATCCATCCCAATTGAGAGATTGAAATTCGACAGAATACATCAGGCCTTGCAGAAGAAGAGAGCAGATGGCCTTCCGCCGGACGTTCTGGTGAAATTTAATTTTTACCGTACAAAAGAATTGATTATGGCTGCTGTGCGGGATCAAAGCTCACTTAAATTTCAGAATTTTGACTACCAACTATTTGCTGACATCTCCCCACAAACTATCGGCAGGAGGCGGGCTATGAAACCATCCCTTGAAATTCTGCAGGCCAAAGGAATCCGATACAAATGGGGGTTCCCTTTCAAAATGTCTTTTCTCTACTCCGACCAGAGGTACGAGGCATCCACGCCACAAGAGTTGGAGAATATCCTGGCATCAACGGGTTTGAAAGCCCATACCGTAGTACCAACCCCCCCCTCCACAAAAGAAGAGAGCACTTTCCTTCTCGCTAGCACCTAAGGATAAACGCAGTCCAAGGAGAAGCACTCCCTCTACGAGCAAGTCAGTGACTGCATTGTCCCATAAGTTTGGTAAACCGGCCTCTGGAGAGGGGTGATGGGTGAGATTTCCGGTGCGTTACGCTGGGGCTCTTACTCTCCACCTCGATCCTTAGGTGATCGTGCTTGGCGTGTATTCTGTTGTTCCTGTTTAGTGTTATTTGCAGTTTACTTGAAATGAGGTTTCAAGTTTAACCGGACACTATTTCCACAAATGCACCCTTTCCTTAGGTTCTATAACTCTGTTTGTTGAACAAAGGAGTTTTTCAAACTTCTAATCCTATATTCAGATGAGCACCATCACCCTTATTTTATAGAATGTTGATTGTATAAATTGTTGCTGTTTGATGTTTTACTAATTGTATTGCGGGCCGGAGGCCCAGGTTCTATGTCTTGCCCACTCCAAGCTCCCCAACCCGTTGGCTTCCACCGAGTTGGGAAGTTTTAGATACTGACCCCTTGTTGTGGGTCAGCCAATCCGCCAGTTTAGCGATAGCATTCCCCATTGGGGCTTAGCCTTGTTAGCCCCAGTGGGAAATTCTGCTTCCAAGTTGGGAGGCACTTTCTCCTCCATTAGGCCTCTCATGATATGTCTTTCTTAAGTTTTTTCCCTCTGTCCACTTTTTTAACTTTCCCCTTTTCCCGTCCCTGGGTGTCCATCTTCTTCACAGTAACAGCCTTCAAACATTTTAATTATGGCAGTTAAATTGGTTTCGCTCAATGTGCAAGGCCTGAATGTTCCCCAGAAAAGAGTCAAGGCCTTTCGTCAGATGAGGGCTCTACATGCTGATATGGTCTGCTTTCAGGAGACCCATTTCACCAAGAACAATACTCCCAAATTCCTTAGCGCTGATTACCCCCTCTTTTTTACGGCCTCAGCCGACGCCAAAAAAAGAGGGGTCCTCATCGCCTTTAAGCGCTCACTCGCTTTCTCCTCGGAGCAGAGAATACGAGACCCTCAGGGTCGTTTCCTCATAATTGTGGGTACAATCCAGGATCAACCAATTACGATTGCTACGTACTATGCTCCAAATCAGAATCAGGGCGCTTTTTTTGAGGAGTTCCTGAAAACCCTTGATCCCTTGGTAAAGGGGTTCTTAATAGTAGCCGGGGATTCTAACCAAATTTTGCATCCGACTCTAGATCGCTATGCGGTTGGGCGTCCAGTTGATGCGGTTAAGGATGGCTCTTCAGGAAAGGCGTTCTGCTCTCTTCTAAATTTTTATCATTTAGCTGATGCATGGAGGGAACTTTACCCCACTAAAAGAGACTACACCCATTTTTCCTGTCTACACAAAGTCTTTACTAGAATCGACCACATTTTCTTACAACTTTCTTCTTTGCCTCTCCTGGCCCACTCCTCTATTGTACCAATTGTCTGGTCCGATCACGACTTGGTCTTGATAGAATTAAACTCCCTTACACAAAGATCCCACAAAAATCCTGGAAACTATACGACCCCATGTTGTCTGATGAGATCCTGCTTGAAAGCACACGAAAGGTGATTGAGGACTTCTACTCAGATAACACAGGGTCCGTAAGCTCAGATGTTTTGCTTTGGGAAGCCCATAAGGCCGTTCTTCGGGGTCATTTCATTCAAGAATCAGCCAGACGAAAGGCCGAGTACAAGAAGCAGCTCAATACATTACTAGATGCATACCACTTAGCCTCTTCTGACTATAAGACCCGCCCGTCTAGGCGGAACAGGATTGCCCTGAACCAGGCCAGCGACCGGCTTAATATGTACCTCTCCTGTGAGGCCGAACGCCAAATTAATAGATCTAGGTTCAAGTGGTATCGTCTTAGTAATAAGCCTAACACCCCACTGGCTAGAAGGCTTAAAGGAGTTTCACAGAGGGTTAAACCTCTACGTATTAAGACCCTAGATGGCTCGCTTTCAAGCAACCCTGCGAAGGTGGTAGCGACATTCAGTAAACATCTTGAAGACCTTTACAAGCCTAAGGCTGAACTCAATGAACAACTTGCTGAGAAATTGTTAGGCCATCTACAACTACCCTCCCTCTCTGAAGAGGCCAGGGCCTCATTGGAGATGCCGGTTCAGATTTCTGAAGTCCAGGATGCCATTAGCTCTTTAAAAATTGGGAAACAGCCGGGCCCAGATGGTTTCACCGCCCTCTATTATAAAAAATTCTCCCAAGTACTCTCCCCACGCCTGGTTCGCATATTTAATTCCCTTAGTGGAGGAGACTCGTGGAGTATGGATGCGCTCACCGCAGCAGTCTGTATGATACCCAAACCCAATGCTGACTCTGCTCTTTGGTCCAACCACATAGATGTTAAGCTCCTCGCTAAAGTCCTGGCGACAAGACTCAATAAGTTTATAGGGTCTCTAATCTCCAAAGAGAAAGCAGGATTTATTCCCCACCGTCAGGTGGGGGATAATATCTGCAAGGCTATTAATCTAATTCATCACGCCAGGAAGGAGGGTTCCAGAGCCATGTTACTAACTCTGGATGTCCGGAAGGCATTCGATACTGTGGCTTGGGACTACCTATAGTTTATACTGAAGAAGTGGGGTATGGGTCCCTCCTTCACGGCATGGATTGCCTCGTTATATTCCAATCCGGGAGCTTTTATAAGATATTCGGGTTACTCTTCCAATAGGTTTACCCTTGGCAGAGGCACGAGACAAGGTTGCCCCCTTTCCCCTATACTATTTGCTCTTGCCATTGAGCCCCTCTCCAAGCTCTTGCAGAATAATATCAATATTAAGGGGATAAAGATAGGAGGCTATGACCATAAGATTTCCTTATTTGCAGATGATATTTTAATGTTGGTATCTGACCCTATAACATCCCTCCCGAATCTTCTCCACACCCTAGATGATTTTTCCAGAATATCCGGCCTACAAATTAAAGTCTCAAGCGCTCAACATCTCTCTATCTGAGGGTACAGTGGCCACACTTAAGTCTTCTTTTAGTTTCTCCTGGCAAGACCATCACATTAAATATTTGGGTGTTCGCCTCACAGTAAATTACGATTCCCTTTACGCCGCCAACTACCCTGCTATGGCTAAGGATCTTCGCGCTCTTCTGGTCACTTGGACCAGATTGAACCTGTCATGGTTGGGAAGGATAACGGCGGTCAAAATGACTTGGCTTCCGAAAATGCTTTACTTTTTTCGGGTCCTTCCAATTCCAATCCCGGCTTCCTTTATTAGGGGTCTTCAGGCATCTTTGAATTCCTTTATCTGGGGGAAGCAGAAACCGAGGGTTAACCGTAGGACACTATACAGACCTAAGAATCAGGGGGGCCTTGGGGTTCCCAACCTAGCACGTTATTTTTCTGCCTGCCAGATTGCCCAACTATCTGCCCTCCACGCGGGTATGGAGAGACCACTGTGGGTTGATATCGAACAGACCAGCTGCTCCCCGATAGAGATAGTGAACTTATTATGGCTGCCATCGTCGACCTATAAAGACATTGACAACCCTGTTTTGAACCACTCCCTCAAAATATGGAAGACTAATAGATTGAAAGCTAACCTCTCCTCCCCTCAGACTCCCTTGCTTTCCATATTTGGTAATCGTGAGTTCCTCCCTGCCTTCCAGGAACCATCGGCCTTCTCCTGGTGGAGGGCACATAATTTAACGAAATTTAAAGATTTTTTTATCGCATAGGGGTATGATAACCTTCTCCGACCTTCAATCACTCAAGGACATATCAAGTAAAGAATTTCTTCGCTTTCTGCAAATTACTCATTACATAGGAGCTAAATCAGACTTGGGGTCAGTACCAAAACCTTCCTCGCCCTTCGAGTCCATTTGTGAGAAACAGCCTCTTGGCAAAGGGACGGTATCGACGCTATACCAGTTATTGGGTGAGGCAGATGGGAATTCCCTTCCGGCCTACACTACTAGATGGGCGGAGGATCTTGGTATAAACCTCTCGGGTGAGGACTGGAAGGCAGTATGGAGGAACTCATTTACTAAATTTCTCCACACAGGCGCCCAAGAGACTAATACCAAAGTTCTACTTCGTTGGTACCTGGTTCCAGAGCGAGTTCACAAGTTTTGCCCTACGTACTCTGCAGAATGCTTTAGAAACTGCCGTGAGCAAGGAACTTACATTCATATTTGGTGGGAGTGCAGGCTGGTTAAACAGTTCTGGGCTAAGGTATTCTATCTTATATTTAAGGCAACAGGCCTCCGTTTGACCCCCTCACCCCAATTAGCTCTTCTAAATCTAAGACCTCTTGACTGCTCCAGAACACATTTTGAGCTAGTGAGGCATATCTTAACAGCTGCTAAAATGACTATTGCTCGGTCATGGAAGAGTAGGTCCATTTCCAGCGGAAGTCTCATACCTCGTATTAATGAAGTAATGCTTTTTGAAAAGATGGCTGCCTCAATGCAGGGAGATCTTACTCCCTTCCTTGCGACCTGGGATTGGATCACCCACTTTCAGCCTAAACACTTTGACCGCCACCTATTTGTACCTTAGCTCCCACCTTTCTATAACCTAGTGTTACCTTTTTGACTTGAAAGTAGTATGGACACCCACCCCGTTCCCTCTTTCCTTCTTTTTCATCCCTCGGCTATTCTCTTTATTCTCTCATTATGTTCTGTATTTAAATTTTCAGCTGTTGTTGTTCCCGAAATGCGTTGAATGCTTTGTATAATATCTTACCTGAGCTTTAATTTATCTGATATTGACTTCAACCGGATGTGATCTTTACAAACTGAAATGCAAACTGTTTTTGGTTGTGATAATTACCTATCTTCAATAAAAATATTGTGGAAAAAAAAAGAAAGTCGAAGTTTGCCCATCTCATCCATGAGCCCTGGCTCTGAATGCAATCATGTGAGAATTGCTGGATGGAGATGAATGGAGAGTTTTTAAAAAATCATATGGTGAGGGGGCCAGAGCATGGCAGCAGCTGCCCCACGATACGTCAGTCCCAGTTGCCATTACTTTTGTCGGCAGGCCATCCTCACCAACAGGTTGTAGAGAAAATAAGGTGCTTACTGCACATTGCTATAAGTTACAAGGTCCACATTACAACTGCTGGGTGAACAAGTAAGCATGGGCAGGGAAGTTACACCTCCTAAATTGCCCAGTGGGTTAATGTAGTGGTGACTGGGCCCAAGGTGGGAAACCCTTTGGCGCATATACTTCCACCACCTAGGATTGCAGGACATCACTTGTTGTTTCCTGGTGCCTCCTCCTCCTACTTCACTTTCTCCTTTCCTGTCTCCTCATCCAGTCAGCACAGTGCCTGCACCACCATTTCGTGAGCAGCCTTGGGCTGAGCCAGGTTTATCTCACATCCCTTGCCTGGCACTTGTGCTTAGCTTGGTTGTTCAAAGATTCCTGGCCAATTATCCAGACATGTTCCGTGTGCATGCACTTTCGGCATTCATACCCTGCTGCTTGCCTATCTGCACTGCAGAGGAACTTTGTCCTTCCCACCCACCGCCTCATATGGGATTTGCCAAGCCAGTGAAATTCCACTTTACATAGGTTGAAGGGGTTGTGTGAGAAGCAGCAGTCGATTCCAGTGCAATTCCAGGTACAAAATATCTGGTCAGCCTCCATGAGGGACATTTGTGCTGTGCTGCAGTGTTTCCAGTATGCCACCAATTTGGTCAGCGCTAATGATGCCATCGTCAGCGCTACCATCCCCACAGGAGGAAGCGGAGGAGGAAAAAGATGACACATTTACACAGAACTCAGGCCACTCACCATGGGACTTACAGGGTGGGTTGCTGAATCAACAGCAGCCAGGTACTCCACTGTCCAGCCAGGGGGACAGTTTTGGAGGCTTCTGAGAAGAAAGAGGACCTTTTCTCACAGAAAGGTGGCACCCAGCGCAGCTTAAAGGCATCACTGAAGTGTGGCTGGGGGGAGGGTGCGGAGGACACCTTCCACTGAGGACAGCTTCTTCTTGACTCAGGGCAGCCTGGCTCACGTGCGCCACTACATGCTCCAGTGCCTGCAGAACGACTGCATAGAGACCAGTGCTGATTACTCAGTGCCCCCACTGCTGGATCCCCGCTATAAGGATTATATCACCACCTTGTTTCCAGCACTGGAGCGGGATAGAAAAATGAGTACAAACGCTCTCAGCGCGTCTCCTAGTACTGAGCGATGGGTCCTCCCCATTCAATTTCTGGGTCAGTTAATTGGACACATAACCAGGGATTGCCCTCTATGCCTTGGAGACGCTGTCCTGCCCTGCGGCAAGTGTCCTATTTACAGATGCAGCCTTCTTTAAAACTCCACTTGGTGCACTGGTGTACCGTGCTATCCTAAATGCAATGGCTTCTTTGTGATATATCACAATGGGCTGAGCTGTGATGTGTCATATACGATTGCTACATCTGTTAATTTTGTGAGGGGAGGCATCTCTTCCTCCCCTCATATCTCCCAACACCACCTTCAGCTGCCATTCTCCTCCACCGCGGCACTCCACCGCCATATCCTTGTATTCCTACATAAACAACTTCAGGGACTGCACCTTATGTATGGATGCCGACATCTACAGTCTGGACCCGCCCTATGGATCAGGTCGGGTTTTTGGTGTTCTGACTTATTGTTTTCCTGACTTATGTAAAATAATCATTTGTGTCAGGAGTGTGCCCCCATACCTGGGCTTCACTTATCGGCATGCTGTTTCTCAAATACTCATATTCTTGGGGCTCTGTTTTGCTACAGTGGGAGTGTTTTTCCTGGCCTTGAGTAAAAGCTACTGACTACAAATACCAGAATTCTTCCAATGTGACACGTGGGCTAATCAGCAGATTGGGCTAAGTCTAATCAGCAGTCATCATTACCTCTTCATGTGAGAATCCTGCCAGCAACAGCTACTCGAACACAAGACTTTGTTCCCTCCTATCTGGAGAAGCTGAATTTCAGCAGAATGGGTTAAACCTGTCTTCTCTGAACTAGCCAATCAGATGATTAGCAAGCCAGCGTGCGGTAGTCTCTGATCTGTACATCAAATGCACCAGGTGATGTACACATGGGGCCTCATGCAAAGTTGTGTCTGGGAGCCCTAATCAAAGGCATTTTTCTATAAAAAAATACAATATTAAAGAGGAGACGCCAGCCACTTTCAGTGCTCATTCAGCAGTGTTTTGGCGGACCCCTGAGAGTTGGGGGCCCCATACAATTACATGGGTTGCATGGTGGCAAAGAACGCAGCTAGATGTACATTGATAAGATGGATTAAACAGTAAAGTCTCAATCTTTGCAGATGATACTAAGCTGTGCAAAGTAATTAAAACAAAAGAGGACAGCAGGCAGCTACAAACAGATTTAGATAAATTGGAAGCATAGACAGTTAAATGGCAAATGAAGTTTAACACAGATAAATGTAAGGTTATGCACATGGGAAGGAGAAATCTGTATCATGATTACACATTAAATAAACAAACACTTGATAAAACAACAATGGAAAAGGACCTAGGGGTTTTAGTTGACAATAAGCTCAACTGTAGTAATCAATGCCAGGCAGCTGCTGCCAAAGCAAATAGGATCATGGGGTGCATCAGGAGGGGCATAGGTGCTTATGACCAGAGCATCATTTTAACCCTGTCCAAGTCACTGGTCAGACCTCATATGGAGTACTGTGTACAGTTCTTGGCACCTGTGCTTAGAGCAGTATTGCAAATTTTTCTTGGTGACTTATATTTAAATGGCACTTTGAATGTAGGTAAGTGTTGGAGTAAGAATTACAAATGTAGAAAAAAATGATGTCTGTGTTGTGCAGCTGGAGACTAATAGCTCATGTTTATGTCTGCTGAGTATCGGGGCCCGACACTCTGGCCTGTTCCACGCTGAGGAGAGGGGGAAACAATGTAACAAAGTAATCAGCTGTTCAGTGCTGGCAGCCATCCAGCATAAGATAATATTGCAACATTGCCTGGCCAGAACTCATATATCTAAAACAGAAATGCTCTAGAAGTCATTTAGCTCATTGGTAAATTCAATGTCAGTTTGAACCAGAGAGTCATTGGTTCGAATCTCAGACTCACCAGTTTTTTTTTTGGGGGGGGGGGGGTATTTTATTTCAGAATTGGATTTTTATGTTTACATCCTTTTATTTTGCTCTAAACATTTTTTATTTTGACAGTTTTCCCTTCATGTTGGCTCTGCTGCAGAATCTTTCAGTTTACCATTTTCTCTTTCATATTCTTATTTTTCATTTTCCCATATGATCTTTCTTTCAGCTTTGTGTGTTTTAAGCAAAGCCCAACCCAGGATTTTCACTATCTAGAGTTTTGTTTTGTGCCCCTAGGGTCATCCCAACTTGGGATGCCCTGATATGTGAAATCCCCAAGTTCGCCTGTGAAAACGTACCTTTCCCTGTCCCACAGTGCATGCGCGGGCTCTCATCCAATCAGCGCTGTTTGCACGCAGATGGGGAGCCTGAGCAGTAACCTTCCTGGCCGCCCGGCCTGTCTAAATGACTATCTGCGTGAGCGCGCCAGAAAAATGGGGGGATCTGTGGTTATCCAGGGGTCGTTTCACACAGTGGGGCATCCCAATTTAGGATGCCCAAGGGGGAAGGTCAATGGCCGGGTCTTATAGACTTCAGGGTTGGCCACTCAGGGTTTTGTTCCACTTTAATACCTTTAGATTTTCCTGCACAGTTATTCAAAGAAGAATTTCAGTTTAGTTTATTTTGTATAGATTTTACACATTTGAGTCACCTGGTCTCATAACAAAAGCAGCACCTCACACACACACACAGCCGTTACCACTGATTACAGTGTCAGCCTCTGAGGTAAAGTGTTGCTAGGAGACCAGTGGGCTAAATGAACCAGCTCACTAAATACAACCCAGCAAATCCCCCTATTCAGCAAATGGACTGAGCCATTGTCATTATACAATTTAAAAGAAAGACAGATATTTTTTTCTTTTTCTATCGCCACATTATTTATACACGTTAGAAGCTATTGTGTGGCTATTTAATTATTTATCTTTTTTAATGCAAATTTCGGGATACTGCTCCTTTAAGAAGGACATATCAGAACTGTAGCACGTTCAAAGAAGGGCAACAAAGTTAATAAAAGGAGTGCGAGGACTAGAGTACCCTAAAAGATTGTCAAAGTTAGGTTTATTTAGTTTCGAAAAAAGACGATTGAGGGGTGATCTAATAACTATGTATAACTATATTCAGGATCAATACAAAGATCTGCCCCACAATCTATTTATACCTCGGAGTGTAAGTATAACCCGAGGGCATCCACTAAGGTTAGAGGAAAGGTGCTTTCTCCACCGACACAGGAGGGGATTCTTCTGTAAGAGCAGTGAGACTATGGAACTCGCTGCCAGAGGAGGTAGTAATGATGGATACAGTAAAAACTTTCAAAAGTGGCCTTGATGCCTTCCTGGCATGTAACAACATTTCCAGCTATGGCTACTAGACCACTGGAAGGAGTTAAACAGGCTGAACTGGATGGACTAAAGTCTTAATTCAGCCTTACATACTATGTTACTATGAGATACCTTATTGCTAGGGAAAACTGTTTTCTTTTATGCAAAAATAGAAAAGAAATAAAAATAACAGATAAGCTTACCACATTTAAGACATTGTGTTGGCACTCACTAATGGAAGCTTAAAAAATGCAATTGAAAGGGCCTGCCTGTCCCTGGATGTGCAAAGAAAATCACAATTAGTGAATGTTTTTAATGTGCCCAATAGCTGGATGACCCTGGATATACAAGTAGAACAATTGGAACAATTTGAAGATTGGTAAATGTCCCCAATTGCTGTCTGCCGGGCACTACAAGTGCAATTAAGTGTGAAATGAGCAATAACAAATGTTGGTAAATGTGCCCACTTGCTGTATGTCAGACACTACAAGTGAAATTAAACGGCTTTGGGCAATTTGCAAATGTTGGTAAATGTTCCCTAGCAGCTGCCTGTCCTTCGAAGTGCAATGAAAAGGACAAATGACAGATGTGCTTCTTTGGGCCTAGGTGTCCTTCACTGATGCCACCCCTCCCTATCTAGCTGTCCTGTAAAGGACAGTTTTAGATGTCCATCACTGTCCCTCACTCTAGCAGCATCCACTTTCTACCTAGCTGCCCTAAAAAATGACGACTTTTTCCTTTTATCAAGCTCCCTATCTGTCCCTCAAACCTGCTGCAGCCTGTCCCTCTCTATCCCACATCTCTTTAATGGTGCTGTGGCGCGTTACCCTGCTTCTTATACAGCAGGGTCACATGCCCCATCTGGCCAGTATTGTCATGGCTGTGGTTTCTAAGGGGCTTAAAGCTTGTTTATGGGCTGCTTGGCAGCCCATCAACCAACTTTTCCATGTTTGGCCACATGCCAAACTCGAACACAGACTTCTAGCTAAAGTCTGTATTCGGACTCGTGGACCTACACTCGCAAAGTTCGCCATGGACCCGAACTTAGAAGCTTGGGTTTGCTAATCACTATTATTGAAGATTAGTGAGGTACATCATTATACAACTTAATTACTCAAGGAACAAAATAATCTTTAGTATTTATGGACAAACCTAAACTGCAAAGTTTGGGTTGTACCGAACTTTGCGAGTTCGGGTTCCCAAACCCGAACACAGACTTCAGCCAGAAGTCCATGTTCGAATTTGGTGTCTGGGCCGAACACAGAAAATCTGGTTGATGGGCTGCTGAGCACAGCTGGGGCCACCACAGAAAATGGTCACCACTCCCCATGAGTAAGGACACTCCTAGTGGCAGCTGGCAGTGGACCATTTTAACCCTTTAAATGCCAGCCACATAAAATGTAAGTGCCTGGCATTTACCCCTGCTAGCGGACAAAAAAAAAAAAAAAATACTCACCTGACCCCTCGTTGGATCCGACCGGGCTCCTCTTTGGCTCCAGGAGAGCCCCCGGAATAGGCCACCCCCCCCCCCCCGCTTCTGCAGAAGCAGCTGCTAACTGTAAAAAAAAAAAAAAAAAATGACATTCACTTACCTGCGTGTGCGCTGGCTCCCGCTGTCCCTCCTCTTCACCTGGGGGGGGGGGCTCCGAGGACTTACAGATCTCCAACGTTGTGTGTTGACCCTGATGAAGGGGGCCTGCTGTAACCCCCGAAACATTGGATTGGATTGAAACTCACTAATATAGTTCTATTTGTGCTTACTACTGGAGTGCTGGTTTTCTCTCGATTTCTGGATTTGCGGTGTCACCGCTAACCGTGCACCCCCTCTCCTATGCTCGATTGGTGTGCGGCGGCATACGATATAGCGTGACTTGACATAAGCTACAATATCTTTGAACCCATTAATGCAGGTATGCCAATATAAACACTTATAAAGGTTCTTTGTGCCATGGTTATTAATTATTTACTAAGCACTAAATATTTATACAGATCCTCTGAGCACTGAAGAAGCCCAGGAGGCAAAACGTGTCACCGGACAGATCACTAATAGGGCAAATTCTTCAATTACCTATACTACCTACCTGCCTTTTACCTTACCATCCTCTATCCGGGTAATAAAATATAACCCCAGGGTTGAGGTGAGGACAGTCTATGGTTGTTTGGGTAACATAGACTCCTCCCCCTCCTACCCTGTATTCTTAATACATAGTTGACAGTTCTTTTTTAAACTGGCAAGGAACCCTGAATTAATACATTGAAATTTGACCTAGATAAAGTGTGATCCACTGAGTTATTCACCATTGAGTGTGGTTGCAAAAAAGTGCATTTGGCTGCAGACAGCTGATGTGGGGACAAGGTGAGATGTTTTTTAAACCCCGACACTGATTCTGCAATGTGGGGGATGGTAAGTTACAGGTTTGGTGAATTTATTGTCCCTTCCGGAGTGTCTTTTATAATTGCTATTCCCTGCTGATGTAGAATTTATGTGTAGAGACATTCATACCACACAAAATAATTCCTGTTTGTAAGACTACACCTAGAAAAACTAGTATAGGCCGAAAGACCTGCCACTATAAGTTAGTGGCCGCCAATATAAGGCTTTTCAGGTCTTTATATGTCTAGGGTAAAGTAAATGTAATGTGTGTAATGGGTGAATGGAAAAGTCTCTAATCTTTTTTTTGATGTTGTGAAAAGTATTCAGTTTTTCATATACCAGTGTCTCTGACAGTTGACCACATATTTTTTTAATTATTATTAGAAAGTGCCATCCTAATCTGTGGCACTATACAAATACCTATATAAAAATTACAGGCGAGCAACATACTTATTATACACGGGGCATCATGTTATATAATAATCAACCACTAGATGTCAGCAAATTATCATACTTATGTAAAACAGATTTGGAAATATTTTGAAAAGTAGTACGAATGTTTGGCATTTGAATGCTAAACCATTCATGTCATCTACTATACATGTACTAAAGCACAAAAATGTTTCAGAATCAATGTCCTTTTTCAGGGGAGTTAAGGGAGGGCCAATATATATATACTGTTGATGTTCATAATTTTTTAATTAATCTTTGGGATACCATCTGGTCATTCTGATGGGAAGAACCCTAAGATATTAGCACCCCAGGCTCCATGGGAAAAAAAAACTGGAACTGGATATGAATTTGCAAAAATATGTTCCTCTCTATTTTAGCATATTTTGACACTCTCCAGGAACAGACACCCTTTGGTACTTGGGTCATGATAAAAATTTGGTGAAGCAAGTTTAACTTTGTGTGTGCTTTTGGGTGTGAATTGTAACTTATGAGTGAGCATTTTTAACTTGAACACAATAAAACATTTATAAAAAATTGTTCTAAGTTATCCCAATAAATCGCTGTGCAGAAAGGTGTGGCAAATTATTTATCACAGGTCGTGTGTGTGTTACACACAAGGTCAATAAACAGAAGGCCACGCTGGTCCTGGCCTGCCTGCATGTTCCTTACGTCTTCTTCCTCTATGGCTTCGCTATGTGGGGGTCCCTCCTGCACTTTGAACTAGTATAGGAGTCTCAAGAACCCTTTATCAGTTCACAAAGGGTTAACTGGAAAAAACTATCCATGAGCCAACCGGGAAAACCCCTCATGCCACCTGTCACTCACAGTGACATCAGAGAAAATTTCTCGAATGACTTGCGTTCCTATTTGGGATGTGAAGGGCTTTCCTGGAGGGGTCACTCCCCACCTATATATAGCTTCCCCCCCGAAATGGAAGCCCAGTGTGGGGCTGATGATTAGATGAATTCGAATTTCATGGGGAATGCAGCAGATTTGATAAATTTCATAAAACATCTAATTTTACTCTGGCTTCATAACAATTAGAACATTATCCTTCATGCACATATTCCCCCAGAATGCCTGATATACAGTGCCACAATTGGCCCTGGCGCTCCAGTGGGTGGGGCTTTCTGGCAGCCAGAACATCCCTACCCATGTGAGTGACAGGCAGCCATCATGACGCTGTATTCCTGGTGAGGATCATGGCTCAGGTAAGAAAATAGGGCGTTCTGGGGGGGTTAAGTGAGGGGGGAGCCAGCATTATGTATGCCCCTACAGCCTGCCATTTTGTGCATGGGGGTGTTAATCATGTCTGTCTGCATTTTAGTGACCTGTAATTGGGAATAGGTAAGGACTAATAAATGCGCAACTGTCTCTGTTCTGTATTAGCAGATGTTCCTTTCCAATATTCATTAAAATAACTTCCTAATCTTCTCTTAATCTGTGTTAATTACACCTTCCTTTTTCTGAGCGCTAATCCTGGACGAGCAGCTATTAATATGAAAAAATAGCTGCACCTCCCTATAGCAGTGCTGATCACCTTGGTATCCTGCACAACTTATCTAGCTTCTTTAGCTGTATTAATAAACATTAATAATATATAGCTCTAATCCTGCAGCCAGTGGAATAGCTCTATATGGAGCTTGAGCACCAAAACAATTCCCCAATATTCTAATGTCTCCCCTGCCAATGTGGCTTTAAGGAGTAATGTGGATAGATTTTGAGTAATCATTCTCATCAAAGGAGTTTCCTGTTCCACTATAGGCCAATTATTTAACACTTTAAATCTCCAATTACCACACTCACATTCCCCTGCTTCTTCAGCTGCTCCTTTCACTTTTTCTTTCAATCCTGATGCCTGGGGATTGTATGAAATATAAAATATTCTTCACTATTGTTTTCCCTAAGAAACCTTTCCATTTTTTGTTTTTAAAATGGCTGCCATTATTAGTCTGCACTAAAAGTTACTCCATAATACTACTATTAAGTGTAGGTGGGCCAATGGGTATCCACAGTAAGTGTCCTTAGCTGTACATATGTATTGCCAACCACAAACTTTAGACAATAGTTCTATAAAATTAATTTGCCATAATTTGCCTGGAAATTTACCTCTTGCTATCTGTCCCCTGACTACATTGAGAACTACTCTTTCCTGTAAATGCTGACATATGACATATGCTGACTTATTTATTAACTCTAACCTCTGTCCTGTGCCCAGTGATAAGTGGCTTTCTTTCCCAAATGTCCTCATTTTTGATGCGCCTATAGTGTCAAAAACTTGTAATCGCTGCTCAGATTCAAGAGTATCCTTGATGTCCACAGTGAACATTTTGGAGTATTCGTCCATTTCATTATTTTTTTTACTGTAATTCTTCCAGTCATTCTTGGTCTAAATGGGCAACTATGCAGTCAATCTATTTACCAGTGTAAATATGACATTTACTAAACGCTTCTTGCCTTTTGCACAGCTCTGTAAACTGACTAATTTTACCTTCTCCTGTAGTGTTTTATTAGTGGCAGGGTGGTATGCTACAGCTTTCCACACCCTAGTGTTTCCTTGATATCGCGTTGACTAAGAATTGTTGATCTTTAGTAAACTCACTATATGAAACTCCCCATTTGACTGGTAACTCTATTTGTTACCTCACTTGCCTGTTCCTGATACGGAAACATGACCACATTTTTTCATGTAAAGCAGCTACCCCCCTTGACCCTGCTTTTGATCAATTTTGTAAGTACCACTTTCAAATCTACTTAATTTGTAAACCCACTTTGAGGTGCTGGTCTATCTGAAATAGGCAGCCAGCAAGTCATTTCTCCTTTTCCCACACCAACATTTCTAGGAGAAGGGCTGAAGGGGCTTTTGTATAAATGGCTTACAGAACTTTAAGCTCAGCATACAAATCCTCAAATCCAGGGGTCAGATACTTCCCTGTGCCTGAAGTCTGCCTTCCCATTGAGTACTGGTCATGCTGAGATTCCTACTTGGATTCATTGTATCCAATCTCATCTTGCAATAAAGCCTCCACATCTCTTGGGTAGAAAGCCCATCTATTGCTTCATGCTCCAACCTGGCTCCCAGTGATGCCTTAAACATGTTCCTTCTACTTACCCTTATTTCAGAGCAATTAGATGGTTGGCTCAGTTTTTCTTATCTACCTGCTCCAGTGTGATCCCACTCTCTCACATTCCTAAGCTGCATAAATGCCCCCAAAACAGTTCCCACTTAATTTTCTACCTGATTTATTAACAAAGTTATTATCACTGCCTTGCTGGCAGCACTAAAGAAAAAATTGCTCATAAGTAGTGTTCATTAGTTCATCTGCATGACATGTGAAAATCACATTTCATTGACTCTTTATAGACCAATGTTTGTCATTTTGAGGCTAATCTGCCTCACTGGGACACTTCCTATCACACCCACTGGCAGCTATTGATAATAAACTGACAACATATTTTCTCCTTTGGGGTCATTACTGGTAGAAATGTATTGGCATTCTCTTCTTCTCCTCACCTAAATGTATCCCTCCTGCTTCTAACTCATACAATCTTGCTATTCATGTATTCCTGGACTCTTGCTTACACCTGTTCATGATAGCATTCACCTCCTGAGTAGTAAAATCCTCCCATGATTCAGTAACCTGCTTGTTATTTCCCTCTGGTGGCTCTACCATTTCCCCTCCATATGCAGGTTGCGCTATTCTACAGCATGTTCTGTTCCAGAAGATATTTCTTACTCTTGGGATATACTCCAGTAGATGGCGCTGGACTGCAGAGACAGAAAAGAGGCTCCTCCCAGCCCCATAAATACCCGGGACCTCCCACAAAATCCCCAGTTCTTCTCTGCAGTCCTGGCTGCGATGACTAGAAGATGGCTCTCTACTCGCAGGTGAGCGGGGCTATTAGCCTGCGGCCCTGTAGGACTATTCCCACCCGTTTCCTTTTACTGCCTCCCAGCTCAGGCTGCACTGGTTCGGGTGAAGGTAGGCAGCACCGCTGTCAGGTGCTAAGGAGCGGTGCTCCAACTGCAGTCCCCCACCAAAGGGTAGGCGGTATAGGCCCATGGTGAGCCTTATGGGATGCCCCTCCCGCACTTTATCCCCCCTCGCCCCAGTCCCCAGAGTGGTTTCCTTTAGGCTGCCTGTTGATTATCCCTCGCTCTCCCTTGTAGTTCTCGGGGGGGAGGGGTGCTTGTACTTGTATTATGTGTGTGTGTATACCCTGTGAATTGGTTGCACCGGTTTCTTTCTTGCCGCCGCACGTTTGTGCTGCGCTCCGCGGTCGGCGGCGACATCGCCTCAGGCGCTGCTGCGCCATCATTGGCTGGTCTGGTCAGGTGTGCGCGTTTTCGTGCTCTTCGGGGGGGCGGGCTCTGCGGATGATGCGTTTTGCATCATGGTCTCCGCGGCCCGCCCCTCGAGGTGTATGCGGGCACCATTTTAGTTCTCTGCTGCGTGTGCCTGGTGTCTCCCTATCGCGGTCCCCTGCGGGCTGCTTTTTTATATGTATACGGTATATTTTGCATTTCGCTTATGGGATCTTTTGCTTATGTCTTGCAGGCGGGCCAAACTTGTGGTTTCTTCCGGCCCTATCCCCTCTATTTAGTGATAACTCTTATTGGAGGGCTATTGTATACCATTACTCCCACTTCCCTAGCGGGTTATTGGGGCATCCCGGGTTGCTTTTATTAGCGTCAATCCCTATTGGCCGGTTGTGCCGTGATAACCACCATATGGAGGCTTCTCAGGATAATGTGCTCGGGGTTCCTTCGGGACAAGCCCGGCTGTGTGTGGCACATGGGGTATCCCCTATAAGTGATGATGTCAGGATATGTGTACCCTGCTCCCAGCAGGTACTTGCCCTGCAGTCTGGTATACCTGTGGCTGGGCCTAGTGCTGCGCCCCCTCTGGCTTCGCCTACCCCCCCACGCTTACACCTGACTCCCAGTGAGGTGCATACCAGTGGGGAGTCTCAACCTGATTTGGCTACCCGAGTAGCCAGCATTGAAAGGCATATTGCTGGTTCTGGTCCGCATAAGGCTCCTGCTAAGCGGCGGCATCTGGCAACCGGTGTTACTCTCTTTCCTATGGAAGCTGAGGAGTTTTTTTATGTTACTGGTTATAACCCCCTGGAAGAAGGGGAATTATTCTCTGATTCAGAATCATCTGAGGATCAGCCTAGGGGTTATGCTGAGTCTGGCTCTGACCCATGGGCTTCAGATGATACTGACAGATTGTTGGCTCACATTTTTGAAGTGCTCTGTATCTCTCCTCCTGCCGTGGCCCCACGGCAGAAGGGGGAGCTGTTTCATACTGTTAAGCCACGTTTGGAGTTTCCCTGAACAAACCCACTTTAATAATCTGATTCTCAAGGAGTGGGAAAGGCCTAACCGGCTCCCCGGGGTGCCAAAGAGTTGGGATAAGAAGTATCCCTTTCCTGCTGAAATAGTTAATCGTTGGTCATGTCCTCCAGAGGTGGATGCACCAGTTCTGGGGTTGTCACATCTGTCATGCATTCCCCTGATACTACTACCTTGAGGGATGGGGAAGACAGGCGCATGGATCAGCTAGCTTGCCATGCCTTTGCCTGTGTTGGGAAGGCGCTAAGTCTGGTCTGTGCCTCTGCTATCACGGCTGTTGCTGTTAAAAGCCTGCTCAGGGGTCTCTTGGATGGGGCCCCTGATAATGCTGGTAGTGAAGAAAATAGAGCTCTTCTGCTTTGTGATGAATTTGTTGCATATGTTCTTTCTGTCCTGGATGATACCATTAGAATGTGTGGCAGGGCTTCTGCCTTGTTGGTGGCAATACGCCGCTCGGTCTGGCTGCGCCAATGGGCAGCTGACAATGCTGCCAAAAAGGCCCTCACTGGTTTTCCCTTCAAGGGGCTGCGCCTCTTTAGGGAACGTTTGGACTTGTTTGCTAAAGGTGGCAAATTACCTCAGCGTAGAAGGCAGCCCCAGACCTTTTGGGGTTCGGGGGCCTTTTCTCCTTCCTTCAGGGGCTCCATAATTGGACGGGACCTTCCAATTGCTGGAGCCGTGGCGATTTTTGGGGCAGAGGACGTGGCCACCCTGGCCCCCCTGGGGTCCCAAGACTAAGTCCTCCCCCAAACCCCCTCAGGCATGAAGGGGCGCCCTCACCCATCCAGGTGGGAGGACGGCTTTGGCTCTTGGCTCACGTCTGGAGGCGTCATGTCTCAGACCGGTGGATTCAGGAGGTAGTTTCCTTAGGTTACAAGATAGAGTTTTCAGCCTGCCCCCCCCCCCCCCCCAAGATTCATCAAATCTTGTGTAGCTCAAAACCCCTTGTCAGCTCAGTGTCTCTCCCGGGCTGTCCACGTCCTTCTGCCGGGTGCCCTTGAAGGAAAGGGGCAAAGGCTATTATTCCAATCTTTTCATTGTGCCCAAAAAGGACGGGTCCATCAGACCTATCCTGGATTTAAAGCTTTTCAACAAATTTGTCAGATTCAGGCACTTTCGCATGGAGACTCTGCGCTCAGCTGTGACTTTCCTGCGCCCAGGGCACTTCATGACTTCTGTAGACATCAGGGATGCTTACCTTCACGTCCCTATCTTTCAAGGTCATCAGAGGTTCCTCAGGTTTGCTCTGGAGGATCAGCACTACCAATTTGTGGCCTTGCCCTTCGGCCTCACCTCGGCACCCAGGGTATTCACCAAGGTGATGGCAGGGGTGATGGCCCTGCTGAGATCTCAGGGCATCCGCATTCTTCCCTACCTGGACGACGTGCTTATTGCTTCCCAGTCCTTCCATCAGGCAGAGCTGGACACTCAGAAGGTGGTGTCCACACTGGAATCATTCTGCTGGGTGATCAATCACCCCAAATCTTCCCTGTCTCCTTCCATGGTGAAGTCCTTTCTGGGCATGATTCTGGATTCAGCCCAGGTCAAGATCTTTCTTCCTCAGCAGAAGGTGGAGGTCCTTCAAGAGAAGTTCAGCTCCTGCTGTCTTGTCCCCATCCACCCTGATACTGTCCTGGGCAGAGGAAAATGTTCCCTGCATCTCAGCTGTGTACATCCCGGGGGTGGAGAATCTGGAGGCAGACTTTCTGAGCAGGGGGACCTCTCGTCTGGGAAAGTGGTCCCTCAGCAGCAGGGTGTTTTGCTCCCTGTGCCACCACTGGGGTCAGCCGGACGTGGATCTATTTGTGTCTTGTCACAATCACAAGCTTCCAGTATTTGTTTCTCTGTCCCAGGATCCTCTGGCCTTGGCCACGCATGCTCTGGCAATGTCCAGGACGGGGTTCCAGCTCCTGTATGTGTTTCCCCGGTTCCACTGCTGGGCAGGGTGCTGCGCAAGATAGTTCAGGTTGGCCAAGAAGAGTGTGGTTTGCAGACATCGTACAGTTGGCAGTAGATCAGTACGCTCTACCACAGGTTCCAGATCTGCTCACTCAGGGGCACCTACGCCACCCCAATTTACAAACGCTGGCTTTGACGGCCTGGCTGTTGAAACCTCCATCTTGATGGAAAATGGGCTGCATGCCTCAGTGGTGAATACCATGATCAGGGCTAGGAAGAGGTCCTCTTCTTCCATCTATTACAGGGTCTGGCATACTTACATTGACTGGTGTGAGTCCCACTCGCTTCCCTGTCGTGTGTTTTCTATTCCTAGGATTCTGGAATTTCTACAACATGGTTTGGATCTGGGTCTTCAGCTCAGTACTCTGAAAGGCCATGTGTCTGCTTTGGCTATTTTCTTCCAAAGATCCTTTGTTTAGCATCCCCTGGTCAAGACTTTTTTCCAAGGGGTTACTCATGTGCGTCCCC
This sequence comes from Gastrophryne carolinensis, assembly GCA_027917425.1. NCBI lineage: Eukaryota > Metazoa > Chordata > Amphibia > Anura > Microhylidae > Gastrophryne > Gastrophryne carolinensis. Next base: position 221,159,262 of record CM051239.1, on the reverse strand, counting down.
CGCGTAAGCCTATGTTACCAGTCTGGGACTTGAATTTGGTTTTGTCTGCCTGCAGGGGCCTCCCTTTGAGCTGTATACTTAGAATAATACAATTCTGTGATTACTCACCTGTAGAATTGATATTATATGTATAAAGCACGTCCTGTTCCACCCCACCCTTGTTATCATTATCTTTAGTTACCTCTTTATTGTGATTGTTTTTCTGTTCAAATTTTCATATAATGGTTATAGTTCTCCCGGTCTCTTGCTAACTGCTTTTCAATACTGGGGATTTTGTGGGAGGTCCCGAGTATTTATGGGGCCGGGAGTCCAGCGCCATCTACTGGAGTATATCCCAAGAGTAAGGAATATCTTCTGGAACAGGATGTGCTGTATACATATAATATCAATTCTACAGGTGAGTAATCACAGAATTGTATTTTTAACACCCCTATATTAGTATCACCTTCCTTTGTGGTAAAATGATATATTTGGAGGATATGGCCATCATCATCCCTTACAAATGTTGTCAAAGAGTGGCTCAGAGAGGACTGGGACACCCCCACTCCCAGTGACTGAAATGACCCATTGATGAAAAAGTGTTAAAGTTAAAAGGCTCACCGAGATGCAATTCAAACCCGAATGTGCACCCAGAGTTAAACTAGCTTAAATAGTCCGGTGTCTGTTCTTCAATAGTGGAGCTACGCCGCTCCTGTCTCTTTGGTTTTGCGGCTGGCAGTTGGAACTGCACCGCTCCTGTCGCTTTGTCTTGCTGCTGGCTGTAGGGGTACCGATGGCCGTTTTGTTTTCGCTTCTTCAAGGTCCCCACAGGGGTTTAAAAGACTTAAGGACACAGACTTTTTATCCTCATCTGCATTTCTGCAGTATTATCCCAACCACCGGAGAGGACAAGACAGCCCTTTTTTTTTTTTTACATGTTATAACAACTTCTTTGTTTACAATAAAAAGTTTGTAGGCACATACGGAGGATAAAAGAGCCTTTATTCAGAGATCACGCAACCTGGGAAACTTCCAGATCTACCACAAACTTTAAAGGACAACACAGCACAACTCCTCAGGGGCCCAGAGAAGGTTACGTGCCTCCGGGCCTGGCGGGTAAGTTTACCATACTTTACCTTTTTTCTATATAAGATTATCCTCTTGGTATAGATATTGAAAAAAGAAAGACAGCTACAAACTGTCAAAGAGTGGCTCAGAGAGGACTGGGACACCCCCACTCCCAGTGACTGAAATGACCCATTGATGAAAAAGTGTTAAAGTTAAAAGGCTCACCTAGCTTCACTAAATAAATAACATGACCCCATAGCTCTGCAGTGGCATCAGGGTTCATTTTAAAAACTATTGCCAGTGTAGCTGCACATAACCCAGTGACAGCACAAACTACAACATTGTGTAATAACTAACTTTTAAGCAGAAATCTTCACCGGAGTGTTTTTATTGTGCTGATACTCTAGTACCACTGCTTAGTGATATTAATCTGACTGTGACAGCATGTTCTTAATGTTTTCTGTGTACAAGATAAGCTAATCCAAGCTAATACAGCAGTGAACCCCCTCCCCAATAATTATTTATTACATTATCTGCCATATAGGAATGACATATTATAACATATGGGCAGTAATTATAAATGTACGTAAAATAATACCAGTAATTAATTCCCTAACAGTTTTATCCTGGGAGGCCTAAATTCTTTTATTGTGACATACATCATTCAACTCCTAAACCTTCTGCAGAGATTTTAATTTCCCACAGGCTCCTGAAAGAATAATTTTCTGGCACTTTCTTAACATTAAAAATATCTTTTTCCTGCTAATATATCTAATTACCAAATTCTTATTATGTTTAAATAAGGAATTCAAGTTGAGATAATTCAAATTCTGAAAACCTCCTGGGGTTTGTTCAAAAGGTGCCCATGATTAGGCATATGATAGTTAAGCCATTCTAAATACCAGTATAATCAAATTCACCAAATAATGGGAGGGTCAGAGCTACTGTATACCTTCACAGAAATATTGTATATGTTAAATTTAGAGCTTGAAGGTATGGTATACATGGTCCAAACATATTTGTTATTTCAAAAAAGGTAAAGGTCATCCCTCACTAAAGCACACTAAAATTCTATTTTAAAATACCTGCATAGTGATTAGCCAAACATACCTCAATTCAGTTTGAGAGCTCTTCCGCTGAAACTATAAAACTATTCAGAATTGTGGTATTCCTGCCACTGAGTGACACTGGGAGCAGAGGGGGATGACTGGCAATGAAATGCAATAAAAAAAAAAAAGCTGTCTTATCCTCTCCGGTGGTTGGGATAATACTGCATAAATGCAGATGAGGATAAAAAGTCTGTGTCCTTAAGTCTTTTAAAATCTCACATAAATAGTCCGGTGTCTGTTCTTCAATAGTGGAGCTACGCCGCTCCTGTCTCTTTGGTTTTGCGGCTGGCAGTTGGAACTGCACCGCTCCTGTCGCTTTGTCTTGCTGCTGGCTGTAGGGGTACCGATGGCCGTTTCGTTTTTGCTTCTTCAAGGTCCCCACAGGGGTTTAAAAGACTTAAGGACACAGACTTTTTATCCTCATCTGCATTTCTGCAGTATTATCCCAACCACCGGAGAGGACAAGACAGCCCTTTTTTTTTATTACATGTTATAACAACTTCTTTGTTTACAATAAAAAGTTTGGAGGCACATACGGAGGATAAAAGAGCCTTTATTCAGAGATCACGCAACCTGGGAAACTTCCAGATCTACCACAAACTTTAAAGGACAACACAGCACAACTCCTCAGGGGCCCAGGGAAGGTTACGTACCTCCGGGCCTGGAGGGTAAGTTTACCATACTTTACCTTTTTTCTATATAAGATTATCCTCTTGGTATAGATATTGAAAAAAGAAAGACAGCTACAAACTTATGCTTTTTTATTAGATAGTAGCTCAGATGAAGTGGAAATCAGGGGATTAGTTTCTATATAAATTGGAGATTAAAAACCCTAGTTATCCAAACATTTAGCGCACCTGTGAGAGACAGATATCATCACAACAAGCTCTTAATCCCTTGCTGTCTGATCACTGTGCCTTCTACAGAAACCCCAGAATTACCATTTTCAGCTAAGCCAACTGATCAGGTTGCAGCTTGTACAGCATAACTTGCGCCACCCTCAACAACATTTCCAAAAATGAAATGCAATAGACTCTCTTATTCCAAAAATATGTGAGCATATTGCAACCTTTGATGCTCAGGTTAGAGATCTGGAGGCGCAAAATGCAACACTGAGGGAGATTGACTGTCAGGTCTGGAGTTCCTCCACACCTTGAGTTCCCCTGCTATATGCTGCTTCACCTGCAGATGGTGCTGTTTTGCAGACTTCCTTGGAATCAGCTTGCACCTGTGATTACCTGGCCTATATAAGCTGATCAACACATGGCCTCAGCGGATCAGCATTGTTTCTGTCTTTGAACCCGGACCCTGGAACTTTAACTCTGGACCCAGAGCCTTAGCCATTGTTGGACTTGGACTTTTCTTTGGACTCCTAAGCATGTATGTTTCTGATTTCACAGCAATCTATCTGTATATATGTATATAGCAGCTTGGTTGTTGTGTACTTACTGTTTGTTATTATTAAACATGGTTTGCCGCATATCCGCCTCTGTCTCTTAGTCTAATTATGGTCATTTACTACTATTGGGATTTCTCCGATGAGAAATTCATGACATTGGCAATATGTAAAAAGGGTTTTTGTTTATGCACTTGGAGGAGCATGTCCATGTTGTGATCCATGTGGGGACCAATGACAGAATTCATGGGAGATGGAGAATATAAGGAATTGGACACCAAGTTGAAGAGAAGACCTCCTAGGTTGTATTCTCTGGAATACTGCCTGTGCCAAACATGGACAACGAGAGCTCAGAGAGTTAAATGCATGGCTCAAGTGCTGGTGCAGGGAAGAAGGATTTGGGCTAAGAGGTGAAGAGGTATTTAAACTAGAGATGAAGGGGGAGGGCAAGAGATAAAACAAAGGGAAGTTAGGTTACTTAGGGGACAGCATATGATGGTGGGTGGAGAATTAGAAGGGGGGAGAATTGCTACGATGGATAAGGAGATCCATGTGTTGCAAACCAGCAGTGAAACATTAGGCGGATGCATTACTGCAGAAGCTAATACTAAAGCTCAAAATGTCAAGCTAGGAACTTAAACTGTATGTTCACAAATGCCAGAAGTCTGACAAGTAAAGTGGGGGAGCTTGAGGCTCTTGTACTGGAAGAAAATATTAACATTATTGTGGCTGAGACATGGCTGAATTCCACACATGACTGGACTGTTAATCTACAAGGTTTTGCTCTCTTTCAGGAAAGACACAGCAAAAAGGAAAGGGGGCAGTGTGTGTCTTTATGTAAAGCAAGAATTCAAAGCATATATTAATGAGGGGATACTAGCAGAAGATTGTGAGGATGTAGATTCCCTGTGGGTAGAAGTGCGTGCCGAAGTAAACAATGTTAAAATACAAAGTGGTGTAATCTATAGACTCCCAAACATAACTGAGGAAATAGAGGGTCAGCTGCATAAACAGATAGAGTGGGTGTCACAGGCTATTACAGTGGTGGTGATGGGGGACTTCAGCTATCCAGGTATCAACTGGAGACATGGTTCTGCTTCTACTACAAGGGTGAGAGCATTCCTCAGCATGGTGATTATCTTTTGGATCTGGTAATATCAAATGATGATGACCTGATGACCAGTAACAGTTCATGGAAATCTTGGTAACAGTGACCACAATATAGTTGTATTCAACATAAACTAGAAGAACGATTTTCTGTCTGGGAGGGTAGAAACACTGAATTTTAGGAAGACCAACTTCCCCAGGCTCAGAGCTGCACTCCAGGATATAGACTGTGAGCATTTGTTGAGCAATAAGGATATTGATTTGCACTTAGAAACTTCATATAGAGTGGCAGTGGCTGCAAAGCCACCATGGCTGCAATTCAGACTCCTTTCCAAGTCTGACTCCTTCTAAGTCTGCAGCGAATTTAACCTGAATTCACTCTATGAACCCAGAACCACACCACCCTCCATCCACATCACCACCACCTGCATTCTGATATGTCTCCTCTCTCATTCACAGGTACGCATTTTGATCTCACCAGCAACTTTTAATCCTTTCCTGCCTGTGTAATTCCTGCTGCCAATCTCTCATCCTGGTACGCATTTTGATCTCACCAGCAACTTTTAACCCTTTCCTGCCTGTGTAATTCCTGCTGCCAATCTCTCATCCTGGTACGCATTTTGATCTCACCAGCAACTTTTAACCCTTTCCTGCCTGTGTAATTCCTGCTGCCAATCTCTCATCCTGGTACGCATTTTGATCTCACCAGCAACTTTTAACCCTTTCCTGCCTGTGTAATTCCTGCTGCCAATCTCTCATCCTGGTACGCATTTTGATCTCACCAGCAACTTTTAACCCTTTCCTGCCTGTGTAATTCCTGCTGTCAATCTCTCATCCTGGTACGCATTTTGATCTCACCAGCAACTTTTAACCCTTTCCTGCCTGTGTAATTCCTGCTGCCAATCTCTCATCCTGGTACGCATTTTGATCTCACCAGCAACTTTTAACCCTTTCCTGCCTGTCTAATACCTGCTGCCAATCTCTCATCAAATTCACTATTTAAAACTTGATTTTTTCCTTGTCATCTTAATTGTGCATATGCCTTATTTAGAGTTATGTAATTATTACCTCTGCAGTGCACTCAGCCACCCATGTGAATGTGCTGCATTTGTGGTAACAGACGATACTTGTTCATTAACTAATTTGCTTACCCCTATCTTTGTGTATAATCATCCCACCACTTCATGTATTCTATAATGTAAAGTTAGGGTTTAACCTCTCAGAGGTTTATTTGCTTTCCTATTATTAAAACATCAGATTGGCTAGTAAAGCATCATAGTCCAACCTAGAATGTGACCTTTATTGTTCATTTCCTTTTTCACTTGAAATCTGTACAAAACCTGCTTACAAAAGGCTATGCAGCAATAACATTACATGTAGTAAAATCATTCATTTACACTTGTCTTTCTTTTCAACAATAGGCACTACAATACATTATTTTTAATACTTTGTAAGCACAAAAACTAATGTAATATGACTTTGTCATTTAAACTAGAAGCTGTACATCAGCCACTTTAAAATGTCATTTTCTAATGTAATACAAACAGTGCCCCTGCTACACCTGATCTCAAGGGAAGTGAAAACTAGCGTGTCCAATTAATTGAACACCAAAGAACATAAAGGCATAGAAACTGATGAAATTACAAATCTGTGGGAGCAACTTTATGTTTCTGATTAAACCCTGTCCCTGGCAATGCTTAGCAAATCCTGTTCACATCCGTGCGCATATCGAAATTGTATGTGTCAAATCTGAGAGTTTTGTAAATGAAATCAGGACATGTTGTAGTTTAATTGAAATTGCGATAGAGCTGCGAAAAATGTATTCATATTTTGTGTAACGTGTATGTTATAGTGGAACTTGATATGAATAGTACAATATGGGGTACCCTTAGAGGCTTTTTGTTCAGTAGTACAGGGAATCCAGTAATGGTTACATTACAAACACTGAAATAAAAATGCCATATACTGTACAAAATTCTCAAGACTAATTTTACATTTTTGTTCCCTGAGTGCACAGCAATGGGCTGGATGGTTTGGGGCTATTATAAATACCTCCTGTTTGCATACAATCTAAAGGCACATATGAAAGTACACTCTATGTATACATTAAAAGTTAAGACAGCATTAATTAGCTTTAATATACAATCATTATTCTGCAAAGAACTGAGTAACTGAAGTCCAGTCTGGATAATCATAGTTAGCTAAAAAAAAACCTCAGTTGGCAAGAAATTTGCAGTGGTTAAATGGGAATAAAAAAAATAAACAATGGAGGAAATAAAACTCATGTTATCAGAGTACTGCTACTAAATTACTAAAATTATTACAGACATTTAATGTGCAAATCCTATATCATTGCCATGAAGCTGGTTGGGGAGAGATCCATGTTAGGTGGTATAGGGGAATTAAAGGGATTAAAGAAAGCATTTGCATGGGGCATACAACCAAGGGTAATGACATTTCTCCCATAATCCCTTGCAGTAGGAGGCCCATGCAAATTATCTTATTACGCCTATAAACTATATCCAAAGTACCCGGATCTGCCAGGTTTTGTAATGCATTGGAATAACATAGAAGCAGGAAATCCAAGGTTAAGTTAATACCATTTATTGGCTAACTCAATAAGATTGAAAATGCAAGCTTTGAGGCAATTTAAGCTTCTTTTTTAGGCATAATACATATTTGCAACTTAGACATACATTTATACAGAAAACTACAAAGAAGTCACAATTGTTTTTCTACTGACACACGTGAAAAATAGCAAAGTCATAAAATCATATGCTGTGAGATAGGAATCAGGGGGATTATGACAGTAAATGGTGGGCTGATAGGAGTGAGAGGGGAGAGCGAGTGTGTGGAATGTTTATTGCTCTAACACCAGCCCAGAAAGTCTGTTTAATATCAGACCTTGATGAGTCCAGTCAATTCATTCCGTGTCATAATGACACATAAAATTGTTGTTTTTATTTTTTTCGTCATTATGACACGAATAGAAAAACGATTGTGACTCCTTTGTAGTTTTCTGTATAAATGTGCGTCTAAGTTACAGATCTGTATGATGCCTGAGTTAGCCAATAAATGGTATTACCTTAACCTTGGATTTCCTGCTTACATTGATGGCTAACACGGTACAACAACTGAATAACATAACGTCACCATCCACTACTACAGTACCTGTGTACACATGTTTAGGGCTTTTTTACCATCGTCAACACAGGGCTGTAGATGGCTGGTGATGGTGGAAATAGAGGGGGGGGGGGGTTGGAGTGCCAGAACATCATCATAAACCTATAAAGATGAGCTTTCAGATCAGCCCCAGCGTTTCTCCCAAATTAAAGGCTGCACAACCAATATAAACAAATACATTTTTAATTACATCAAGGTGGCATACACAACAATATAAACAGACAGAAAGACATGCATTTAAAACCACTTAAAAACCAAAAGTTCAACTACACAAAATACATAAACTGTGTGTCTCAATATTGATAGAAACTAATAAAGAATAAATGTAACAACATTTGGGCTCTGCATAAATCCAGATGATATCTGTTTTTATCCTTTGTATTTACTTATCATATCCTTCCCTAACATGGCCACCTTCTGTGTAGCTTCCTATATATTTGTTTTCAGCAGCGGTGCCTCTTTTTGACTCCTCATGTGGTGTATGTTGATTTTGAAATGCGTATTTTGCACATTTTGGATTTTTATGAGCTATTTATTATAGCTTACACAGAGATGCCAACTTTGGAGACCAGTTTACAGGGTGATGGGCATGGTGGGGGTATGGTTTAGGGGTGTGGCTTATTCACTGGCTTTTGGAGGAACAAATGGCAATTTGCAGGTATGTAAGGGTTTAAATTCCTTAATGTTTACATACTAATCCATTAATTTAAATCAATTAATTTAAAAAGGCGTCATATTAAAGAAGGCTTAACAAACATTATAGTCTGCCATAGGATCGATCCTGGCCACTTCTTTCACAGTCTGGTACGTGGGGCCTTTAGCCAAGGACAAGCATAGGCTGAAGAGGATAATCAGAATTGCAGAGCGTATAATTGGATCCCCCTTACCATCTTTGGATGAGCAATTCATGAATAGAATCTCCTTAAGGGCCAAGAGAATAACTGAGGACACAACTCATCCAGGGCAGCCATACTTCAGGCTCTTACACTCTGGATGCAGATTCACGGCTCATTCGACCAGAACCTCCAGACATAAAAACATTTTTTTTTCCTCTGGTTGTTATGGTTCTAAACAGAACCAGTGTAAGAGGTTCTTAGACTCTACAGACTTGCATTGCTGCTGATCCTTTTTTCTATTTTCTACACTAAACCTTAAACTTATTCCTATTATTGCTAGCTAGTAATTGTTTTGTAATTGTTTAATAGCTCTCATGGTGTATCTCCTTGCTAAAAAGCATTCCTTGTTTGTATCCTGTACTTGGCGGAATAAATGTGGAGGCTGATTCACTACTAGCGCCACACATTGCCAGATGAACACCTGTATAGCGGCACTTAGAGCGACCGCTAGTATACGCTGTAAGCAGGTACTGGGTGCTATAATCTAGCGTTGCGGTCGCTGTAGTAACCTGGCCAGCATTGATGACTGTGATGTATGTTGGGCGCTCTAACAACAGTACAACGCTGCAGTGAGCAACAGGTAGCACCAGCTCAGTGCGTCCAGCACTCGGCACTCCTCACCATATTTAACAAAACACTACACACACAGTGTCGGCGTTCAAAAACAGACTTTGATCACACAGCATCTGGCGCTCTATTTAGAACACATATATACCTGTAACAAAGAGAAAACACACAAAATGACATTGTTTTAACATTGGGACAATCACCCTTTAGTGCCAGACCTGTAAATAGAATTCTGCATAAAAATATAAAAAGTCCAAAAAATGTATAAATGTGTTTGCAGCCAGGAGAGGTCACACAATGATTTGAGCAAAAAAAACAAAAATTAAATTGCCAAACACGCTATTTATACACAACTAATGAAACCCCATTGAATTGTATGGGAGAGCACTACAGAGCGACAGGTACTACATGGCGCTCTTGAGCCTAGAATGCCAGTGCTATACGTTGAGCCGCCTGGATTAATACATGTGATGCTACATGGTGCTGTTTAGAGATGAGCAAACTTTTGAAAAATTCGATTCGGCCGTTTCGCCGAATTTTCCGGGAAAAATCGCTTCGGTCCGAATTTATTCATGACGAATCACTATTAAAAATGAATTTTTGGGCTGAGAGCCTTCATAGGGTTGCAGAATGTTTTGCTTGGCTGTAACATGCATAGGATGCATGCTGGGTTAGTGAAATACTATTGTAAAGAATGTGGCGATTAGCTCTGGTAGACAGCAGGAATAGAGGCTCAGAGGCGAAAGTTCAACTTAAAGTCCGTGTTTATTCACACACAAAATCGATAAAAGCGTATGTCCTTTCGGGTTACATCACCTTTTCAGGAAAATGCAGCATAAGTCAATCAGACAGGCAAACTGCGTTTTTAGTCCTTGGGCAAACTTGATACTTTGCAGCCGAATCCGCCTCTGGTCCACATGAAAAAGCCTGCACAGGAGTTTTCAGCCAGGCACACAGAGTCTCATTCCACAAGTGAGCTCCAGTCACAGACAGTGCACAGCTGACTCCCCAGGCAATTTATGCGGCCTGTAAAACCCGAACCTGGGTAGGGGGATGGAGTCCCCACCCTGCTCTACTCCATCCCAGTTAAACCGTCCTGTGTTAGCCTTTTGGCTATACTAACATTTCAGCACCAGACTGCCATTAGCAGCTGATGCTGGAAAACAAAACACACGGTTTTACTGCACCAAGGCCAGGTACCTTGGTGCCACATACCTTCCGTCAATGACGGCACCTTGCATCTTCCCACAAGTAAGACATGCAGATCAGAGGCATCGCTATTAGATTCGCTGTAGCAGAGCTGCACAATTACAGAGCCTTGAGGTGGTATCAGCATGATGAGCCCATATATTGCCTGAAAAACACACCCTGAACTTGGCAGCAGCATAGGGAGCCCATATATTGCATGAAAGACACACCCAGGAGTTGGCAGCAGCATTAGAAGCCCATATATTGCCTGAAAGACACACTCTGCACTTGGCAGCAGCATAGGGAGCTCATATATTGCCTGGAAGACACACCCAGGAGTTGGCAGCAGCATAGGGAGCTCATATATTGCCTGAAAGACACATCCAGGATTTGGCAGCAGCATAGGGAGCCCATATATTGCCTGAAAGTAACACTCTAGAGTTGGCAGCAGCATAGGGAGCCCATATATTGTCTGAAAAACACATTGAAGTTGGCAGCAGCATAGGGAGCCCATATATTGCATGAAAGACACACCCAGGAGTTGGCAGCAGCATTAGAAGCCCATATATTGCCTGAAAGACACACTCTGCACTTGGCAGCAGCATAGGGAGCTCATATATTGCCTGGAAGACACACCCAGGAGTTGGCAGCAGCATAGGGAGCTCATATATTGCCTGAAAGACACATCCATGATTTGGCAGCAGCATAGGGAGCCCATATATTGCCTGAAAGTAACACTCTAGAGTTGGCAGCAAAATAGGGAGCCCATATATTGTCTGAAAAACACATTGAAGTTGGCAGCAGCATAGGGAGCCCATATATTGCTTGAAAAACACATTGGATTTGGCAGCAGCATAGGGAGCCCATATATTGCCTGAAAGACACACCAAGGAGTTGGCAGCAGCATAGGGGGCTCATATATTGCCTGAAAGACACACCCAGGGTTTGGCAGCAGCATATGGAGCCCATATATTGCCTGAAAAACACACTCAGGAGTTGGCAGCAGCATTAGGAGCCCATATATTGCCTGGGGGACACAACCAGGAGTTGGCAGCAGCAGCAGCATTAGGAACCCATATATTGTCTGAAAGACACACTCAGGATTTGGCAGCAGCATAGGGAGCCCATATATTGCCTGAAAGAAACACTCTGGAGTTGGCAGCAGCATAGGGAGCCCATATATTGCCTGAAAGAAACACTCTGGAGTTGGCAGCAGCATAGGGAGCTCATATATTGCCTGAAAAACACATTGGAGTTGGCAGCAGCATTAGGAGCCCATATATTGCCTGAAAGACACACCCAGGAGTTGGCAGAAGCAGCAGCATTAGGAGCCCATATATTGCCTGAAAGACACACCCAGGAGTTGGCAGCAGCAGCATTAGGAGGCCATATATTGCCTGAAAAACACAGTGGAGTTGGCAGCAGCATAGGGAGCTCGTATATTGCCTGAAAGACACACCCAGGAGTTGGCAGCAGCAGCAGCATTAGGAGCCCATATATTGCCTGAAAAACACATTGGAGTTGGCAGCAGCATTGGGAGCTCATATATTGCCTGAAAGACACACCCAGGAGTAGGCAGCAGCATAGGGAGCCCATATATTGCCTGAAAAACACATTGGAGTTGGCAGCAGCATAGGAAACTCATATATTGCCTAAAAAACACATTGGAGTTGGCAGCAGCATTGGGAGCCCATACATTGCCTGAAAGACACACCCAGGAGCAGCAGCAGCATTGGGAGCCCATATATTGCCTGAAAGACACACCCAGGAGTTGGCAGCAGCATTAGGAGCCCAAATATTGCCCGAAAGACACACCCAGGAGTTGGCAGCAGCATAGGGAGCTCATACATTGCCTGAAAAACACATTGGAGTTGGCAGCAGCATTAGGAGCCCATATATTGACTGAAAGACACACCCAGGAGTTGGCAGCAGCATTAGGAGCCCATATATTGGCTGAAAGACACACCCAGGAGTTGGCAGCAGCATTAGGAGCCCATATATTACCTGAAAGACACACTCTGGACTTGACAGCAGCATAGGGAGCCCATATATTGCCTAAAAACACATTGGGGTTGGCAGCAGCATTGGGAGCCCATATATTGCCTGAAAGACACACCCAGGAGTTGGCAGCAGCATAGGGAGCTCATATATTGCCTGAAAAGCACAGTGGAGTTGGCAGCAGCATTGGGAGCTCATATATTGCCTGAAAGACACACCCTGGAGTTGGCAGCAGCAGCAGCAGCATTAGAAGCCCATATATTGCCTGAAAAACACATTGGAGTTGGCAGCAGCATTGGGAGCTCATATATTGCCTGAAAGACACACCCAGGAGTAGGCAGCAGCATAGGGAGCCCATATATTGCCTGAAAAACACATTGGAGTTGGCAGCAGCATAGGAAGCTCATATATTGCCTAAAAAACACATTGGGGTTGACAGCAGCCTAGGGAGCTCATATATTGCCTGAAAGACACACCCAGGAGTTGGCATCAGCATTAGGAGCCCATATATTGCCTGAAAGACACACCCAGGAGTTGACAGCAGCATAGGGAGCACATATATTGCCTGAAAAAAACATTGGAGTTGGCAGCAGCATTGGGAGCCCATACATTGCCTGAAAGACACACCCAGGAGTTGGCAGCAGCATTGGGAGCCCATATATTGCCTGAAAAACACACCCAGGAGTTGGCAGCAGCATTAGGAGCCCATATATTGCCTGAAAGACACACCCAGGAGTTGGCAGCAGCATAGGGAGCTCATATATTGCCTGAAAAACACATTGGAGTTGGCAGCAGCATTAGGAGCCCATATATTGACTGAAAGACACACCCAGGAGTTGGCAGCAGCAGCAGCAGCATCAGGAGCCCATATATTGCCTGAAAGACACACCCAGGAGTTGGCAGCAGCATTAGGAGCCCATATATTGGCTGAAAGACACACCCAGGAGTTGGCATCAGCATTAGGAGCCCATATATTGCCTGAAAGACACACTATGGACTTGGCAGCAGCATAGGGAGCCCATATATTGCCTAAAAACACATTGGGGTTGGCAGCAGCATTGGGAGCCCATATATTGCCTGGAAGACACACCCAGGAGTTGGCAGCAGCATAGGGAGCTCATATATTGCCTGAAAAACACATTGGAGTTCACAGCAGCATTGGGAGCCCATATATTGCCTGAAAGACACCCAGGAGTTGGCAGCAGCATTAGGAGCCCATATATTGCCTGAAAGACACACCCAGGAGTTGGCAGCAGCATAGGGAGCTCATATATTGCCTGAAAAGCACAGTGGAGTTGGCAGCAGCATTGGGAGCTCATATATTGCCTGAAAGACACACCCTGGAGTTGGCAGCAGCAGCAGCAGCATTAGAAGCCCATACATTGCCTGAAAGACACTCTGGACTTGGCAGCCGCATAGGGAGCCCATATATTGCCTGAAAACACATTGGAGTTGGCAGCAGCATATGGAGCTCATATATTGCCTGAAAAACACACCCTGAATTTGGCAGCAGCATAGGGAGCCCATATATTGCCTGAAAGACACACCTAGGAGTTGGCAGCAGCAGAATTAGCTACAATGCATCAGCTACTCGCATGCATCAGTTCTTGTTGGGTGGAAATCCTGGCTGATCCATGCCTGATTCATCTTCACAAAGGTGAGTCTCTCCACATTTTTCGTGGACAGACGAGTTCTCCTTGGCGTTACTATGGCCCCCGCAGCACTAAAGATCCACTCAGATGGCACACTACTGGCCGGGTAGGACAGCTTTCCCAGGACAAACTCTGCCAGTTGCAGCCACAAGTCAAGTTTGGCTGCCCAGAAGTCCAGCTGATCCTCAAGGTGCGTTGGCATGGTCATTTCAAGGTATGACATGACCTGCTAGTTCAGGTCCTGCTCCAGGTCTTCCTGCTGCTCATGATTAGCCTCACTATGCGGGTGAAGAAAGCTACTCATTAGCGACTGAAGACTGACTGCCCCCGGCAGTCATGGCAGTGGAAGGTGAGCGCAGAGCCCCCCCGAGTCAGACCTGCAAGAGTATGGACCATGGCGCAGATAGGCATCAGCCAACTGACTACGTAGAATGTCTTTGTAGTAGGTCAGTTTGTCCTCCCTCTCAGCGGGTGTAAAAAATGGCCCCATTTTGTGCTGGTAGCGAGGGTCCAATAAGGTGGAGAGCCAGTAGTTATCCTGCAGAAAAATGGAGACAATTCTGCAGTCACTACACAAGCACATGAGCATGCATCGTGCCATTTGTGCAAGTGACTCGGAGGGACTACCTGTCTCCATCTCCACTGCATACTGCCACGGTGTGTCTGGGTCCTCTGTCTCGCCTTCCTCACAACCCCCTAGCTCCACTGGCTTCTCCTGCTCCTCCTCTCCTTTCAGATGACTAGATAAACAGCCCATTTCGCCAAAACTAAACTGGGCTTCACTGTGCTGCTCCTCCTCCTCCTCAGCTCCCACGTGGTTTATGTGGCCGTGAAATGTATGCGCCATGTCTCCAGTGCCCTGACCAGCCATGGTTTCCAACATGTGTTGTATTACATGAAGCAGCGGAATCACGCCGTTCATGCCGTAATCCTGGCGACTGACAAATAAAGTGGCTTCCTCAAAGGGCCTGAGCAAACGGCAGGTTGTCACGTATGAGCTGCCACTGGTTCACATTAAAGTCCTCCTATCTGCTTGGATCATCAAGAATCAGCGATGGCTTTTCTCTGTTCGTATAGTTCGTAGAGTTATTTAAACTAGTGATGAGGGAGGAGGGCAAGAGTGAAAACAAAAGTGAAGACAGGTTACTTAGGGGACAGCATATGATGGTGGGTGGAGAATTAGAAGGGGGGAGGACTGCTATGATGGATAAGGAGATCCATGAGTTGCAAACCAGCAGTAAAAAATTAGACGGATGCATTACTGCAGGAACTAATACTATACCCCAATGTGTCAAACTAGATAGGAACATAAAGTGTATGTTCACAAATGCCAGAAGTCTGGCAAGTAAAGTGGGGGAGCTTGAGGCTCTGGTGCTGGCAGAGAATATTGATGTTGTTGGTGTGGCTGAGACATGGCTGGATTCCACACATGACTGGACTGTCAAACTACAAGGTTTTGCGCTTTTTCAGAAAGACAGAGCAAAAAGGAAAGGGGGTGGCGTGTGTCTTTATGTAAAGCAAGAACTCAAAGCTACTAAGGATACTAGCAGAAGATTGTGAGGATGTAGAATCCTTGTAGGTAGAAGTAGGGGACAATGCTAAAATACAGTTTGGTGTAATCTATAGGCCCCCAAATATAACTGAGGAAATAGAGGGTCAACTGCATAAACAGATAGGGCGGGCATCACAGGCTGGTACAGTGGTGGTGATGGGGGAATTCAACTATCCAGGAATCGACTGGAGACATGGTTCTGCTTCCAATACAAGGGGGAGAGCATTCCTCAGCTTGCTACAAGATAATTATATGAATTAGTTCGTGGAGGCACCTACTAGGGGTGATGCTATTCTAGATCTTGTAATACCAAATAATGATGACCTGTTGGGGGCAGTAACAGTCCGTGAAAATCTTGGTAACAGTGACCGCAATATAATTATATTTAACAAACTGTAGGAAAGATTTTTTGCCTGGGAAGGCAAAAACATTAAATTTTAGAAAGGCCAACTTCCCCAGGCTCAGAGCTGCACTCAAGGACATAGACTGGGAGCATCTGTTCAGGAATAAGGATACAGATGCCAAATGGGAGTGCTTTAAATCAAATGTGAGTAGCAACGTTGCAAAAATGTATTCCTACGGGTAACAAATATAAGCGGCTAAAATTAAACCCCTCATGGCTGACACCTGCGGTTAAAAGGGCAATAAAGAACAAAAAAAGGGCATTTAAACATTACAAGGCTGAACTCTCAGCTGTAACACTTGAGAAGTATAAACTAGTAAATAAAGTGTGTAAGAAAGAAATAAGGTTGGCAAAAGCACAAAATGAATGAGATGTGGCCAAAGAAAGCAAAACAAACCCTAAACGATGTTTCAAATATATTAATTCGAAGAAAACTAAATCAGAACAGGTAGGTGCCCTAATTAATGATAATGAGGAAATGGTCCGTTCGCCAAGGCAAACCATGTGAAGCACAGGGTGACACATCCGTTCCCTGCACACATGGTAGGCTGAAGAGGCATTGAGAATTGACCGTACAGTGGAGGCTGAGGAGACGGCGGAGGATGAGGAGGCAGAGTCACACACTGTGACAGGCAAAACGGGAGCCTGGGAGCGTGGAGGCCGAAGCGGTGTGACCTGTCCAAGTTGCTGTGCAGTAACCACATTCACCCAGTGGGCCGTAAAGGACATGTATTGTCCCTGACTGTAGTTACAGCTCCAGATGTCGACGCTGCCGTGCACTTTAGTGCACACCGACTGGCCCACCTTCTGCTCAACAAATTTGTGCAGGGCTGGTACTGCCTTCTTTGCAAAAAAATGACAGCTTGGGATTCTCCACCTCGGCTCGGCACAAGCCATCAGCTCTCTGAAAGGTGCAGAGTCCACTACCGTAAAACGGAGGGACTGCAGCACCAGCAACTTCGACAGGAGCACATTTAGCTTCTGTGCCGTAGGATGAGTGGGCACATACTATTGTCTCTTGGACATGGTTTCACTGATGGATAGCTGGTGGGATGAGTGACTTTTAGTAGGAGGAGCAAGAGCATCTGGAGTGGCAGAGGATGGGTATGACGCACAGCTACCTTCGGCTGAGGTGCTGGAGCCTTGGCTGGGTGAAATTGGAAGCGGCGTGGCACTGGCTGACGCAGCAGGCTGGACCCCCACTTCGGAGCCTCGGTTCTCCCAGGCCACTTTATGGTGACGCATGTGTTGCCGCAGGGCCGTGGTACATTCATTGGGGCCCTGGCCATGCTTGACCTTCTGTCTACACATCTTGCATGTGGCCAGGTTACCCTCCTGCGGATGCTTGATGAAAAAGTGCCACACTGCCAAGTAGCTAATTTTCCCTCCAACAGTCTGCACTAATTCACTGCTACTGCTGCCAACTCCTGGAACCTCTGCTCCACTACCTCCCGGGAAGGCAGCCTGCCACGCAGCAGGTGGTCTACCCCTCCCCCGGCCACATGTGGCTCCAGACATCCCAATTCTGCCACCATGCTGACTGCCAACCCTACTGCCACCATGCTGCCTCAGCTGCTGACTCTGGGGCAACCTGGGACCCTCTTCTGCTGATGATGATTAAGCCCCTTTTGCACCGGGCTCCCAAGTGTGATCGACTTCATCATCATCATCGAGTTGTGCCTACATGTCACTGATGTCCTCCTCGATTTCCACAAGAGCGTGTGCTGCAGGAGACGGAATGCTTGCCACACCACCTCCCACGCCACTCTCCTCCTCAGTGTTTGTGTGCCTAGCAGAAGAAGCAGCGGATGTCTCCTCCATTTCTTGGCTGGGCAGTAGCTGCTGACTGTCCTCTAACACATCGTCCTCACTGAATAGTGGAGCTAAACCCAAAGCATAATATATGGCGGCTGGGGGGGCGTAGGACAGGGGCTGCTCCCGGGCCATGCCAACTCAGGGTTGTGTCCGAGGAACCTATGGACTGTTGACTGGGGGTGTCAGATGTCACTTGTGATGAGGTCGATGACCGCGTTAACCAATCGATGACGGCAGATGCGTTGCTGGTTGAGACACGACCGCTATCAGATACCGGGAGATCAGGCCTCTCACCGCGACTCCTGCTGCCACTCGCCCCTAGTCTGCTGCGACCTCTGCCTGATGAATCTAGGCCTCTCCTTGGTGCACATCCTGGCACATCTTTGCCTGACATTTTTACTGCATTTAGGAGGGGAAAACAATATACTACACTACACCTACAACAGTATTTTTGTAACAGCAGGTGTGTAGAAAAGTTAGCTCAAAATAGGCAGACACTGTAGCTAAAAGCTAATGCAAAAAGACACTGTCAGATGGTCTTACACAGAATGCCCCTGGTCAGAGTTAAATGCACCACAGGCAGTTTTAAAATGTGTTTTTTGTTCAAAATGTAAAAAAGGTAAAGATGCAGGTACCATTAAAAGCTAAGTGCTAGTATTCGGGATGCCCCCCCCGGTGAAAGGCAATGGGTGCTTTAAACTTTAAAACCAGACTTTTTTATACAAAAGGCAGAAGGTTAGGAGGCAGGTACTCTTAAAATATAAGTGCTAGCACTGACAATGCCCCCTGGTGAAAGGCAATGGGTGCTTTAAACTTGTAAACCTTACTTTTTTTATACAAAAGGCAAAAGGTTAGTAGGCAGGTACTCTTAAAAGATAACTGCTAGCACTGACAATGGCCTCCGATGAAAGGCAAGGGGTGCTTTAAACTTGTAAACCAGACTTGTTTTATACAAAAGGCAAAAGGTTAGGAGGCAGGTACTCATAAAAGACATGTGCTAGTATTTGGGATGCCCCCTGCTCACAGGAGGTGGCCCCCTTTGATTGTGGAAAAGTGACTTTGCTTATAAAATGCAAGCAGTTATTAGACAGGTAGTCTTGAAATATTAATGCTAGCACGCTTTTTAAAGAATGACGCCAGGTAAAGGAAAAGCTAAATAGGTAGTAGTGTTATTAACACTGTATAGGCTTGAAAGCTAATGCAAACAGTTTAAACTGTCCCTGTCTTTATCTGTCACTGTCACAGTCTCTCTCCTTCTCTATTGGCCCTTCGCTCTGCTTCTTCTGTTCTTTGTTCTATCTAACTATCTATCTATCTGTCCCTCACTCTATCCCTGCCTGATCTGCTCTGGCCGCAATACAGCGTCAGAATGATCTTCCGCAAGATGGTCGCCGTTTATATGGGGCTGTGACACCATCGGTAAGCCTGTCTGCTGATAGGTAGCATGTGACACCTACCCAGCATTCCTTGCCCCATGGGACATGTCCTGACATGTGGATCCACCATTTTGGATGGGCTGTATAGCAGTAAATGGAGTTTTAAGGAAGCGATTCGAGCGATCGAATAGCGGCAATATTCAGAATCGAATATTTCATGAAATTCGTAACGAATTCGGGTTCGTCAGAATCGATTCACTCATCTCTAGTGCTGTTAGAGGCGCTCACCAGATTCACTTTCTTAAATGTGGTTTTGTGTACAGCGCCCAGCGTTCACCAGACGCTGCCTGCTGCTACAAAGCACTACCTGGCGCCAGCGGCGTTGCTAGGGCTGGTGTCACCCGGGGCGGTAGGAAATGGTGTCACCCCCCCCCCCAATGGTGTCACCCCCCCCCCCAATGGTGTCAACCCCCCCCCCCCCCCAAAGAAAACAAACAAAAAAAAAAAAGCATTTTTGCCGGCATGGTGGGAGCGGGCCGGCCGGTTCCGCGCTGACAGCGGAACCGGCCGGCCCGCTCTGCTGTCAGCGGAACCGGCCGGCCCGCTCCCACCATGCCGGCATTTTTAAAAAAAGCAAACACTTACCTGCAGGTCCGGAGCGTGGAGGCCGGCGCCGCTCTCAGCTGTCATCTGAGGGCGCGTCATCAGAGGCGCCCTCTGATGACGCGCCCTCAGATGACAGCTGAGAGCGGCGCCGGCCTCCACGCTCCGGACCTGCAGGTAAGTGTCTCTATACCGAGGGGTGACCGGCCGAGAGGTGTCACCCTCTAGGTCTGGTGTCACCCGGGGCGGTCCGCCCCCCCCGCCCCCGGGTCGCTACGCCACTGCCTGGCGCTATCCGTTCTTAAATAACCCCAAAGGTATCTAGTAATTTTTCCCCACTATTGCTGTAACTGACACAAGCAAAGCAAGCAGGCAAGACCACTTAAGAATGTAATTTTGCCTATTATTGTGATTCATTTTACCTTTGTATGCAAGTTAATGGTCCCTCAGTCATTTCTCAGTGGATGTTCATTTTAAAGTGACACTTTATCAGTGGGGGGTGACCCACCACACATACTGCAGTGCGAAGCCCAAGGATGGGCAGAGGCGCTTACCTTTGCCTTTACTTACAGCTATTGAGGTTTGCAGAGCAGGCTACCACAGTGCTTCCTTTGGCCTTGCAAACCCTGCTCACTGGTGGCTACATGGGTCAGTAGAGTAGAACAATGGAATGAGGACATAGGTAAGTATGTGCAGGAGAATCCCCCCCCCTTTTCTCTGCCCCAACAAATTATTATGGTGGAGTTTAAGCGGATGCCTCCAGAAAGCAAATGAAATATGCAGAGTGCCATCCTTCCACCCTTGCAGAGTGCCCACTGGAGATCACAGAAATTAAAGCAGACCAAAAGTTTAAATATATTTTGCAGGGTGATTTCATAGTTTGACAGGGTCATAGGTTGAAAGGGGGGGTAAAGGCCGAGGGACTCATTAAAAAACGGAATCTCTGCTTATAGTACAGTACTATACTGTTGGTTATTTAGTAGAGTATTGATGGACTTATGGCACTATGGCACTTACTCTGCAGGAATTCATATTTGCCTGAGCCCAATGTTATGTTGCTTTTAAATGTCTTATGTCTTATAAATGTATTATATGTGTTCTTAGTATAGTAATTTGTAAATTAAAAATCTATTTTATACATTGATTGTTGTTTCAGCTGGTGTGCTTCTGGGAGCAAGGCCCTTGCTCACCACTTTTTTCTTAAGTACTAATTGGTCCCCAGTGGGCAAGCACACATCTCTAATTTTGGTTGTGCCAGGTATTGTTATTTATAGTCAGCCCTATTTTACTTATAATAGTTTTAGGTGCGTAGATTTTAAGACTGGACTTTGATGCTTAAAGTGGAACAAAACCCATGATTTTCATTATCCAGGGTATTGTTTCTTGCCCCGGGGGCATCCTGATTTGTCAAGTCCCCGAATCTCCAGTAAAAACTTTCCCCAGTCCCACAGCCGATGCACAGGCTTTCATCCAATCAGCGCCATAAGCTGTAGAGAAATTTATGGTGTAATATAAAATAAAGAGTTAACACTATAGCCTTGATTCAAAGACACATTCGTCCGGACTTCCGTAGCTGTCTGTGAAAGTTTTGTTGGGTGTCATTTTTTTGCTTTTTTTCGTCCATTTTTCATTTGTACGAGCGTTCGGCAAAATACGTATATGCTCTTTCGATAAACGGAAGCAAATCGGAAGTTTCTCGTTCATTCGGGAGGTTTTTTTCACCAAATCTGAAGTGTTTCGTCCGTTCAGAAAGATTACGTTATTGCAATGGGCTGGCAATTAATTCAGAGATCTGATTGCCGATGGGCCCACATCCCATAAATCCGTTTCATTGCCGAAACACTAACGGCACCATTTAGACGTCGGAACTAGAGCCATGGATGAGTCTACTGCATTTGAGGAGCATGAGGATCTGCAACTCATGGGCATTGAGATCGTCCGGAGGTCAGAGACCAGACTGCACCGGCGGCGACGCATGGACATCAATGGCATGCATGACGTTGAGCTGTTCGAGCTGACCAGGCTTAATCGCGCTTCCCTCCATAAATTGTATAGTGAGCTGCGGCCATGGTTAGCCCGCACCACAAGGAAGGGGCAAGCAATTTCAGGTATGACCAAGATGCTTGGCTGCCTGCAATTTTTGGCGAACGGCTCGTTCCAGAGGCTGGGTGCCCTCTCCGTGGGGATGTCACAGCCTATGCTGAGCCGCGCGCTATCCAAATTTTTGGAAGGCATGGCTACCCTAACTCGGAAATATATTTGTTTCCCTGAGGATATGGTAACCAGAAACGCCATTAAGCTGGCATTTTATAATATCGCCAACATGCCCAACGTCATTGGTGCAATTGACTGCACACACGTTGCCCTGGTCCCTCCGGCAGTCGACGAGTATATATACAGGCAAGTTTTTTCTTCCATTGTATCTAAATTGTTGGGTGTCCCTCCTTTGGCCAATAACATTATTTGTGTGTCTCCCTCCTTGTTTAAAAACCCTCATTGTGAATAGTCCCTCCTTTTAAGAAGGCCATCCTTGGGAATAGTGTAAACATTTTTGCCAAACAACATAAACAATACTGCCTAATGTTAGGAATAGCATCATTGAGAATATTCCCTCCTTGTAATTTTGCGGTCAACGTTCATAGTCCCTCCTTTGCATTAGGCCCTCTAGGTTCCTAGTCTCTCCTTTTACATATTCCCTCATTGCAATCAGTCCCTCCTTGATAATGCTTCCTCCTTGCCCAGAGTGTATGTGCAACAATGGCCCTTATTTTTCCATTCTGTAAAACGTTTTGGGAAAGTCAAACATTTTAAAGTGTACTTCCAATAGAACAAGTAACTCCACCTTGTAAAGGCTCGAACATACATATTCTTTTGTTGCACACTGAAATGTAAGGTAGTTGTTTAGTGTTAGTTGTCTGGATGTTAACGTTTGACTTAGCCTGTTAGAAGTGAGCGTTGGATTAGTTGGCTAACTGTTTTTTTTTGGGTGTTTATGTTTCCTTTTCACACAGAAATCGAAAAATGGGCCACTCACTGAATGTGCAAGCAGTGGTGGCCCAGGACATGCGTTTTCTGAGCGTCCTGGCAGGCTACCCTGGCTCAGCCCATGATGCCTACATCCTGCGCAGATCAGGATTATTCCGGCGGTTTGAGTAAGGGGAATTTGCGGGTGCATGGCTCCTTGGTAAGTTGAGTCCAATAACATATTTATATTTTATATGTGTGGCTTGGATTTGGGTTGGAGTCACCTTTCCTCCACGATGCCTTGGCCATCACCTTGGGAACATGTGTAACCCGACTTGACCCATTACATTATCCAAACTACATTGGCTGCCAAATTGGTTGTCCTGCATTGTTTTTACTCCAAAGTGTAAGTTGAGCAAAAGTCTGAACCAGTCTTCTCAACACTTTTCCATCCCAATCGGTTAGGGACTTTAGAAGAGGGTCTGCGCCATCTTTGCTTACATACATTTCACTTACTGAGTTGGTGAGGGGGATAAAGTGCAGGGGCCCCCTTACACCTGTTTTGGCCTAAGCCAAAACAGAAAATGGGTCAGGTAAAGTTAACCCATACTACATTGTTCTGCAGCACAGACAGGAGACAATAGCTGCTAACAGTCTGCCTGATTGCCCAGCATCCACAGTATTATTTACCTACTTTGGGCCCCCATCTATCACATATGTTTAATTGTGGTTTTGGCATCTGCAATATGTATGCTCATGTTTGTGTGACAATGTCACCTACCTGATTATTCTGTTTATTTTAGGATTTTAGGGCTGCAATGTATGAATGGTAATATTAGTTTCCCTTACATTTTTATAGGAGATTTGGGGTATCCACTACTCCCGTGGCTGATGACTCCTGTCCTCCGGCCACAGACTCCAGCCCAAGAGGCCTACAATCGTGCACACAGAAAGACCAGGGCAGTGGTGGAGAGGGCCTTTGGACTCCTGAAGACCCGTTTTTGGTGCTTGGACCACACTGGGGGCTCCCTGCCGTATGACCCTAAAAAGGTCATTGATATCATTATGGCGTGTGCAGCGCTGCATAATTTTGCCATTTTGCAAAGGGTCCCCCGCCATGTTGATTGGCCACCCTCTCCACCCTCCGATGAGCCAGACGACATGTATGTGGGCCAGGCAAGTGCGTCTGGGCAAGCCGTGCGGGCAAATTTAATTGCCACCCATTTTGGTTAATTTTTGTTTGGCTTTGTATTTGTATATTTGGACTTGGTTTGTTGTGTTTGTTTAGTGCCATTTTTGTTTTGGGTATGTATAATTTCATTATGACCAAACCAATAATGAATTTGTGCAAAAAAACAACATCAATGTTTGTGGACTTATTTACCTAAATCAGTTAGTGTTTGTTCTGGTGTGTACATGAACTCATATTTCAAAATCAAAACACCACAGACATTAACTTGGTCAAACAAAAATGTTTACTCAGTTGTAAAAGGTTACTTTGATACAAACATAATAGTAGGTGAGTGCCACTCACATAATTCGGGGGCAGACATGGCCATGCAATTATTTACAAAACATGTGCCAGAACACAAACAAACACACAAATAATCCCTCTCCTGCTTGCCCACATTTTCCCCAGGCACAGGTTGCAAGCAAACAGACCTATGCCACATCTACACCTGTAAGTCAGTGGGCCACCCAAACCAGAACACCCAGTCCCAATCCAAATACAGTACAATCACAGTCAGGATCCAAGGTCTTAGTTTGCCAGCCCAGAATGTCACCCAATCATGCCTCCAAACATGAGGAGCCACCCCAAATGATATTATGCCCAAGGCGGACGCGCAACAGCTTAAGTGGCCGCTTCAGTGAGTCTTGGGCTCTGGCTTTGGCTAGTGGGCTACCTCACGCCTTGAATGAGCTATATGGGGGCAAATCAAAAACATACTAGCAATAGCAGCGCAAAATGGCAGATTTTTATGCCTCACCAGACAAGTCAATCCAGTGGGGATGTCTCTCAAAGATGTAGAACAGATTCATGCCAAACACACATTAATAAGGGGGATGCCCATAGAACCCAGGTTGTGGCCCTTGGGGGGGGGGGGCTAACCTGGGCCTGTGTTGCATTCAGAATCTGCAACTGTTCCAAAATGTTTCTTTGGTTACTGTGCATTTCGGCCATGCTTGACCTGATTTCCGAGGTCAAGTTGCCCATGTGGCTGTTAAGGGTCCTAAATTCACTCAGCACGGCACTGAAGGTATTATTCAGGGAATCTAATTGGCCCCTCAGATGTTCCTGATTTTGTTGGTTTTGCCGACGAAAAAGCCGCCTCTCATGGTGCCATGCTGACTCCATCATCTGCACGCCCCTCCCCTGAGAAAATGGGCGACGTTGCTGAGTACGCCCGCCCAATTCCCCGGGTTGCGAGGCGTGCAGATGATGTTGCTCTAGGACCCCCAACAGCCACAGGTATGCTCGCCAAATCCTCAGCAGCAGATCTGAAACTGGGGACTGGAGGGGCAGTCTCTGCATGCTGTCCACGATGTGCAGGCAGCATGCAGCCAGCTTCCCTCTGCTGCTGAGGATTTGGCAGAGAAACATTTTGGGACAGTTGCAGATTCTGGCCCAGGGGAAGATCGTCATAAGCTCCCAGGAAGCTTCCATCCTCCTCCAGCTCCTAGATTTCCTCCATCAGTGTGTGGCTCTGTTGGGGACATGTAAAAAAAAAAAAAGGTTCAGTGTGGGGAATACATATGTAAATCAGACAATAAAAACATGGCAAGCCACATGCATACGCAACAGCATCCCAAAACACTTACCGTAGATATCGGATCCTGGGTCCGAGGCAGCACGGAAGAAGACGGCAGCGGGAAAGTGGCAGAGGATTCCCCACTAGCTGAGGGATGATGCTGGGCTGCATTAGAAGAAAAAGAGCTATGAAAACACACAACTATGCATTGTTGATGGTTAAGAACACATATGCTAACCAAATAAACGTGGGCAAGCAGGAATGGCCACTCCCACAACGTTGCCACTTGGCCTTCACTAGGAATGCCATTAGATGAGTGCATGGATTGTTAAACCAGACTAGACACATTGGTCACGTGTCTAAAAACAAACATGCAACTAATGGCTGCTGTGTGAGTTGCCACATCCCTTATAGGCGATGAAGTTAACACACTAAGGTGCCAAATAGCAGTTACAATATGATTCTGGTGGGGAACATTGTATCTCTGAAAACATTGCTATCCAACCATCTAAATCCGTTTGGCCCCCAACCCAGCTCTTAGCAAATTGCCCAACAGCCAAAGATGTTAGTGTGGTGTGTGTTTGGCAATTAATACATAGCACGCATTCATTTTCTACCCTCCAAAGTTTCATACTTTTCCAAAATTTACTTAAACGTCATGTATGTGGGTGTCACATTACCAGTCCACACACATGACACACCCTGGTCAAAGTGAGCACTCCAGTAAAAGCCACACCCTGGAGCCATGTGTTTAGCTAGGCCTTGCTGCCACACCCTAGAGCCATGTGTTTAGCTAGGCCTTGCTGCCACACCTTAGAGCCATGTGTTTAGCTAGGCCTTGCTGCCACACCCTAGAGCCATGTGTTTAGCTAGGCCTTGCTGCCTCTGTGTAGGTTTAGACACATTTTTGGGGTCATTCACACATTACTAACCTGCTGGAATTGGCGGGTTGTCGGTGTCCTGCTGGCCTGAGTGTCCCTCTAAGGCCACAGGATGTAGCAAGCCCAGAACCATCTCCTCAGCCGCTGTAAAATTTCAATTTCGTGGGAAATCCTCCGCCAGTTTGTACGCTGAAAAACATAGTAAGCATAATTAAGCGCACTGATGGATAGACAAGAATCATAAAAACACACAAAGAAGCTGTGTACCTGTACTGCCACCTTTTATTCTGTTTCTTCCGCACAGCATATTTCAGGTCCGATATCTTCCGCTGAACCTGTTCCACATCTTTGAGTTCCTCACCCGCTGCATTGACTTGCCTGGTGAGTTCTGCCAAAATCTCAGCTTTGCGCTGTTTGCTAGTTGTTTTTGATTTGCTCCCATATAGGTCATCAAAATATAAGGTGAGCCCACTAGCCAATGCCAGAGAGTTTGGGACTCACCAAAACGGCCACTCAAGTGTCCTCGGCGCAATGTGCGCCCTGTTTGGGGTGGTTGTGGCTCCTCAGTGTTTGGTGGCAAATGGGGTGACATTCTGGGCTGGGGGTATGGAGGAGACCTCAAAGACTGGAGGCTGGCTGTGGATCTTACTGGACTGGGAAAGGGACTGGGTGTTCGTGGCTGGGTGGCCACTGAAGTAGCAGGTGTAGATGTGGCATAGGGGGAATGCATGACAACTTGTGCTGGAGGAGAATGTGGGCAAGCAAGAGAGGGTCTGGAGGAGCTGGAGCTGCTGCTTTGAGCCCTGTGGGTCTGTGGGGCCTTGGAGGTGGTTGGCTGGGGTGAGCCATAGCTGGTGGTTTGCCGACTCTTGGCCTTTGATTTGGAGCCACGTGCGGGTGGGGACGTTGGCCTTTGCAGCCTTTTCTGGCTTCTGTGCCTGCTGCGGCTTCTTGGCCTGCTTCGGCCCCTGCTGCGGCTTCTTGGCCTGCTTCGGCCCCTGCTGCGGCTTCTTGGCCTGCTTCGGCCCCTGCTGCGGCTTCTTGGCCTGCTTCGGCCCCTGCTGCAGCTTGGGCCCCTGCTGCGGCTTCTTGGCCTGCTTTGGCCCCTGCTGCGGCTTCTTGGCCTGCTTCGGCCCCTGCTGCGTCTTGGGCCCCTGCTGCGGCTTCTTGGCCTGCTTTGGCCCCTGCTGTGGCTTCTGGCCCTGTGTTTTGGGCCTTTGTGCCACGTGGGGGGGGATGTGGGGCAGGGTGGGGTGGGGCTTCGTCCCCTCTTACCCATCTGTTGGGCATGAGCTTGTGCAGCCTTGGTTTGCTTGGTCTTGCTTTGGCCTGCTGCCACCTCCTTTTTGGCCGCAGCCTTGGTGGTAGCCCTTAGCCTCGCTTTAGGCTCTTGTGACCGGGTTTTAGGGCCCTCGGCCTGCTCAGCCCGCTTGGTCTGCTTCTTCTGGCTAATATTTTTTTTAGGTGCCATTTTGGTAGGACTCTCAAAGAGAATGAGCTGTGTGTGCAGGGACCTTTAAATAATGTATCCGCCGCGTGACGCCTACTCGTTCGCTTACGCGAACGGCCATGCGGAACCCGCTGGGGCATTGCTTATCTGCTGCCGAGAAGAAGAAAGATGGCGCCCACTATCTTCACCCCCCAACAAGAAGAGATCATCATGCTCGTAAGTGTATTTGTAGGCCTTTCAAGGGACATCTAAATGCTGCTCGACATGTTAAGGATGCGCACGAAGTAATAGATTTCAAAAACATTTGGTTAACCTACATGCACACCCAAACGCACACCACACACGTGCCAAACAAAAGTGCGGCCAGATAGGAAAGTTACCTTAGGCTAGAAGTGTGTGTGTGTATTTGTTAATGTGATTGAACCAAATAATGTATTGTTGGCACTTCTTGATAGGCATTTCTCATTTATTGCTATGTTTTATTTATGTTTTGTAGACCATGCTGGAGCGTAGGTACGACTACCTGCCCAACTCGTTTGAAAAACGAAACGTCGCCCTGGAGATCATCGCGGCGATCCAACAACAGACCGACACCACCTTCACCCACACACAGATCATGCAGCATTGGTCGGACCTGAAGCGACTGCACATGCCCCGGGTGCGGAGGTTTTTCGGAATCCATTTCCCAAGTAAGTACATAGCGCTTGCATGCAAGATGTAACTACGACAGAAGGTAGGCCTTTTATTTATAATGCCTTTTCTTGGGTAGTGTTGGAAATGGATTACCGCATTCGCCGCACCCGGAGGCGCACAGGCCGACCAGTGCTGCATGATTCTGCAGCTGGGAGTGAAGGTGGTGGATCTCCAGGGCGACGGGCCTACCCCTCCTCTGTGGCCTCCTCAGACCAGCCCTTGGACCTTACCACAGAGGAGGGGCGGCACAGCGTGGGCAGGCAGTCGTACCCTGCCACGCATGCGGGAGCCTCTGGTATGTCACACTTCATGTCTACGCACACACATATACATGCTAGCTCCTGATATCAACAAACTGATTCCTTGATTCTGTATTTTTAGATGCTTCGGGTGCGGGTGAGGTAGTGGGTGAGGAGGCAGCAGATAGGAGCCCACAAGACCCTGGAGAAGGTGATTGATGTGACCCAGACTTAGCTAAAAACATCTGAGGACTGCTGAATCAGACATCCAAAATAACCATATTGCCCATGTTTCTACAGGCACTTCTTCACAGCAGAGCCAGGAACCAGGACCTCATGGTGTTGTCCCCAACGAGCCATCTCTCGGCCACCAACCAAGTAAGTAGTCATGCCATTATTGCCATTTATGTATAACTTTACCTGAACACACAAATACATAATGCCCAAGTCAATGCCAATATAAGAGTGACCTGTGGCCACTTAATGAGCTTAATTACTTGCCCAACTGTCCTGTGGCCACTTAATTAGCTTAATGACCTGTGGCCACTTCATTAGCTTAATGACCTGTGGCCACTTCATTAGCTTAATGACCTGTGGCCACTTCATTAGAATGCAAGAATGACATATGTGGCTTATAGTTAACTTGTTTAATAAAATACATTAAAGTGGACCAACACCCAGGATTTTGACTATCCTGGGTTTTGGTCCACTTCGGCGGGGCACCCCGATCGGGGGTGCCCCGCTGTGTGAAACCCCCCAGAAAGCCCCAAAATCTTACCTGTCCCCGCTGCCACGTGACTGGATGGTCCAATCCCCGCCAACGTCCAGGCGGGGATCAGGAACGTCCAAGCGGCTGCCGCCGCCGCCGCCTCCCTCGCGTCACTTTCGCAGACGGCCGGCGCAGGGCGCGCGCACGTCTACAGGGGCGCGAGGGAGGCGGCGGCGGCCGGCCGCCGCCGAAGATCAGGTAAGCGATTTGGGGTGTCTGGGGGGGGGGGGGGTTTCACCCCGCGGGACATCCCGATCTCGGATGTCCCGCGGGGTGGGAGGTGATCGGCCCGGGAATCTTATAGATTTCCGGGCCGATCACCTCTCGGTGTTGGTCCACTTTAAATCCACAGGTGAAAAACATGTATTGTTCGCCCAATAATATTTGTCTCGAAATTTGTTCCAGGGACCACACGGCAACGACTTGCTGACATGAATCGGAGGGTCCTTGAGTTGGTGGCCGATCTGCAGGCGATGCGTGACACGTTGGAGACAACAGAAGAGGAAGAGTAGTGTCCTGGTTCCTGGACCTGTATATTTGTAAATATTTTGCCTTGTATATAGTTTTTGGGTCCCAAACCAATTTTTAATTGTATATAGTTTTTGTTGAAAAAACAAAATTTTCATTGTATATAGTTTTTAAAATAAAAAAAACATTGTATATAGTTTTTATAATGTTCAACCAAATTTTAGAAATATTTTTTTATAATTTTACAAATGGCCACCAAAAATGGCAGTTGATTAATGAATAATAAAAACAAAAAAACAAAAATGGTGTTCCATTTATTTGCACAAACACATTTACACAAAACAAAGGGACAATGACGTATTTCTAAATCAAGATTGTGATGTCCGCTAAGTGATTTGGGTAAGTTTTAGGGACCCAAAATGGAAGAAGAACCTAAGCGCTAAGTGATTGGGGTAAGTTTTAGGGACCCAAAATGGAAGAAGAACCTAAGCGCTAAGTGATTGGGGTAAGTTTTAGGGACCCAAAATGGAAGAAGAACCTAAGCGCTAAGTAATTGGGTAAGTTTTAGGGACCCAAAATGGAAGAAGAACCTAAGCGCTAAGTGATTGGGGTAATTTTTAGGGACCCAAAATGTAAGAAGAACCTAAGCGCTAAGTGATTGGGGTAAGTTTTAGGGACCCAAAATGGAAGAAGAACCTAAGCGCTAAGTGATTGGGGTAAGTTTTAGGGACCCAAAATGGAAGAAGAACCTAAGCGCTAAGTGATTGGGGTAAGTTTTAGGGACCCAAAATGGAAGAAGAACCTAAGCGCTAAGTGATTGGGGTAAGTTTTAGGGACCCAAAATGGAAGAAGAACCTAAGCGCTAAGTGATTGGGGTAAGTTTTAGGGACCCAAAATGGAAGAAGAACCTAAGCACTAAGTGATTGGGGTAAGTTTTAGGGACCCAAAATGGAAGAAGAACCTAAGCGCTAAGTGATTGGGGTAAGTTTTAGGGACCCAAGATGGAAGAAGAACCTAAGCGCTAAGTGGTTGAGGTAAGTTTTAGGGACCCAAAATGGAAGAAGAACCTAAGAGCTAAGTGGTTAGGGTGAGCTTTAAGGGCCCAAAAGGGAAAAGACATGATAGCGCTAGGTGGTTAGGGTGAGCTCTAAGGGATCAAAAGGGAAAAGGCACGATAGCGCTAAGTGGTTAGGGTAAGCTTTAAGGGCCAAAAAGGGAAAAGGCAGGATAGCGCTAAGTGGTTAGGGTGAGCTTTAAGGGCCCAAAAGGGAAAAGGCATGATAGCGCTAGGTGGTTAGGGTGAGCTTTAAGGGCCAAAAAGGGAAAAGGCAGGGTAGCGCTAAGTGGTTAGGGTGAGCTTTAAGGGCCCAAAAGGGAAAAGGCATGATAGCGCTAGGTGGTTAGGGTGAGCTTTAAGGGCCAAAAAGGGAAAAGGCAGGATAGCGCTAAGTGGTTAGGGTGAGCTTTAAGGGCCCAAAAGGGAAGAGGCAGGATAGCGCTAAGTGGTTAGGGTGAGCTTTAAGGGATCAAAAGGGAAGAGGCACGATAGCGCTAAGTGGTTAGGGTGAGCTTTAAGGGCCAAAAAGGGAAAAGGCAGGATAGCGCTAGGTGGTTAGGGTGAGCTTTAAGGACCAAAAAGGGAAAAGGCAGGATAGCGCTAAGTGGTTAGGGTGAGCTTTAAGGGCCAAAAAGGGAAAAGGCAGGATAGCGCTAAGTGGTTAGGGTGAGCTTTTTGGTATTAGAAGTGATGGGAGTGAAATTATGTATGCGGGCACTTTAATGAGTTAATTTTGTAGTGCGCAGGCGCAAGATCGTAAGGATTCCGTCTGGACGAATATTTGTGGAAAAAGTGAAACAGGATGTATCGGGAAACGTAAAGGATTCGTGTGAGGATACGATGGGAAAAGGGCAAAAACGAAAGGCTAAGTTGTTAGCTGAGAAAATGAATCTGAAAAGTCTCGATGGAAAATGACATCCTCGTACGCGTACTCTGGCATACGAGCGGACGGAAACTTTAAAGAAGGTTTACTATGCATGCTTGGAATCGCTCGCACATTCATACGAGAGCGGGAACTTTTGAAAATTATACGACGACGGCACTAAAACTGAAGTTTTTTTGTGTCTCTCTGAATCGAGGCTTATAACTCCACAAAAAAGATGATCAAACCTTGGCTAAGCTGGCTTACTGATACCGTTAGGTAGAGCTAAACGAGTGTGTGGGATAACTAAAGCAAATTAAGTTGAGGCATTTTGTCCTAGAACAACAGGTCCACTATGTTTATTTTATGCCCTTAAAGTACAACTCCCATTAGTGTGAGCAAATCTTCTGAGCCCTCTGGGCAGGGCAGGAGCCAGCACTGATATTACTCGGGCAGGTGCTGGGGCCCTTGCAACTTGGGAGGGCCCACCTCATTCCCTCTACCCTGGGCAGTTCCTATGCAGGATGCAGGGACGTGCAGTAACCAGGAATAAGGATTGTCAGCCAGGGGCAGATTGGGAGAGCCTTTCTTTCTGTCAGTCCTTATATTCTTTGTTTCTTTTGTTCCTTCTATCTATTTATATATTTTTTAATCTTTCTTTCTGCCATTTATTTTCTTTTTTTTCTTTCCTTTCTTTCTTTTATTCTTTCCATCTCTTCTTTTGTCTGCCATTACATCTCTATGAATTCCTGCTTTCCTTTTTTTCCTGTCATTGCTTTTATTCTCTCTTTGTTTCTGTCATTCATCTCTCTTTGTTTCTCTACTCATTTATTCATTTTCTTTCTTCTTTCCTTATACTTTTTTAATCATTCCTTTCCTCTCTTTCTTCATTGCTTTCTTTTTGTAATTTCTTCTATCCCTTCTTCCTCTCTCTTTCTTTCTGTCATTCCTTTTAGTACTTCATTCTTTC
This sequence comes from Gastrophryne carolinensis, assembly GCA_027917425.1. Classification (NCBI taxonomy): domain Eukaryota; kingdom Metazoa; phylum Chordata; class Amphibia; order Anura; family Microhylidae; genus Gastrophryne; species Gastrophryne carolinensis. The sequence continues at coordinate 221,126,267 of CM051239.1, read as the reverse complement.
TTTTTTGGGGGGGGATCGTAGTCTAAAGGGAGGAGAAACAAAGAACTGGGGGGAGAGGTCGGGGGGGAGAAAGGTCAAGGGGCTCCCGCACTCCACCAGCCAACATGCATGGTTGCTACAGCCTCCATGGGGTTCGCCAGGCCAAGCAGATCCCATATCGAGAGGAATTTGTCATGGGTGTCGGCCAGAATACTAGATAATCTTTCGTTGATGAGGAACCCGTTCATTCTGGCCGACACCTCAGAGATTGGGGTAAATTGTTTTTTCCAGGCTTTAGCTATGGCCTGTTTAGCCGCCAGGAGAAGGTAGACAAAAAGTCTGTGCTGTTTGCCAGTGAGCTCCTGGGGCTTGCAGTGCAGGAGGGCAACACAGGGGTCTTTTTTAATGTTGGTTTGGAAGATGTCATTAGCCAGCCTATATACCTGGTTCCAGAAGCGGGCCAACATGGGACAAGTCCACCACGTATGCAGGAAATCCCCTTCCGCACTGCAGCCCCTAAAGCACGTTTTAGATTGCCCCGAGAACATCCTGCTCAGGCGGCTCGGCACCAGGTACCAGTGGAGCATTACCTTATAGGCCATTTCAGTTGTCAGGACATTGATTGAGCACTTGGAGGAGTTGGACCATATTTCCGACCATCCCATCTCGTTCTGACATGGGTCCAGGTCTTTCTACCAGCTACTAACGTACCCATGAGTCTCTGGTCCGGCTACATTTAGTGCTGAATATAGTAAGGAGATTGTCCCTCTCTGGAATGGGTTACTAGTGCATAACTCCTCAAAGGGGGTCCTCACCCGGAAGGGGGGGTGCAGCTTTGTCAGAGGCAAAATCCAGTGTCGCAACTGAATATAGTGAAAATATTTCCTGCCGGGGACTCCGTACTTCTCTTGCAGGTCCTGAAAAGTCCCGAAGCCCCTCAGCGTAAGTAGGTCCGCTATCTTGTATATGCCCCGATCCTGCCACCACTTGAAGGCCAGTCAATTCTGTTCCCCTGGGGGGAAGTTTGGGTTATCCCATAAGTGGTATGTGGGGACATCAAGGAGGCTGAATACCTCACTGAGTCCCACACAGCGAGGGAATGCTTCATTAACGGGTTGAGCGTCTTGGGTCTATGTCCCTGGTCCATCCAGAGCAAACTATCAATGGGTAGTGGTGCACAGTTAGGAAGTTTCAGGAAAATCCACATTGGGGCCTGGAAAGGGAATGCATAGGGACCAGTTGAGCAATCTGAGCGGCTTTATAGTACTTATGTATGTCGGGCACCCCCAGTCCCCTTTGTGTTTTGTGGGCAAGCATGGTGCGCCTGGACACCCTTGGGCGTCCCGTGGACCATATGAAGGCCAAGATTCTCCTCTGCATCACCCGAAGCATATATATCGGGATCTTTACAGGTAGTACTCTGAAGAAATAGAGCAGCTTCGGAAGTATGGACATTTTAACCGCGTTAATACGGCCTATCCAAGAGATCGGGTACGTTTTCCAGGTCTCCATAAGGCGGGTTAAGGATTTAAATAAAGGAGGATAATTGGCCTCATATAGGTTGGAGTACAGAGATGTGAACCCCCAAGTACGGAAGCGGCTCAGTCGTCCAGCGAAAAGGGAAACTAGCTTTAATCTGGTCCACCACGTCCACCGGCAGGGAGATGTTCATCGCCCTAAATTTTTCAGTATTAATCGTTAGGCCCAATATTCGAGCGAACTGGTCCAGAATTTTATATACGTTCGGGAGTGAGGTGGTTGGCTGGGTGATAGCGATTAGGGCATAATCTGCGAAAAACATGGCTTTATGATGGACACCTGCCACCTCCAATCCCTTTATGCTAATGGAGTTTCTGATTGCTAGACTCAGCGGCTCAATGGCTAGAATAAAAAGAAGCAGGGATAAGGGGCATCCCTGCCGGGTTCCCCTGCAAATACCGAATGGTCCAGAGGTAAAGCCCAAGTATCTCACTTGAGCTGCAGGGGCCATATAGAGGGCTTCTATCCACTCAAGGAACCGTTGTCCAAAGCCCCACTTACGGAGCACCCACAGTAGGGAATCGAAGGCTTTCTGTATGTCAAGTGAGAGAAGAAAGGCTGGGAGGCCCCTGGAGTGGGCGTGGTGGACCAGATGTGCGGCCCTCCTAACACCTGGTCCCCATGTATGAGGTCTGTCACAAAAGTGTTCAATCTAGCCGCTAGGACCTTAGCCAAAAGCTTCACGTCGATGTTAATCAAGGATATTGGTCTGTGGTTGGGGATGAGTAAGCTGTCTTTCTCTGGTTTGGGGATCATACATATGTCCGCTACAAGCAAACTAGGACTGAGTGAGGTTTCCGCGCACAGAGCATTGAACAGGTTTGACAAGTGTGGGGCCAGGATGGGGGCAAACTTTTTATAATATAAGCCACTAAACCCGTCTGGGCCTGGGGTCTTGGAAGTCTTCAGGGACTTAATAGCTAGCAGCACCTCACAAGGTGTTATGGGTGCCTCCATCCTGCCCACACACCTCTACTCAATATTCGGTAACTCAATGCCCTCAAAGAATTCCTCCAACTTGGTTGGATTGACGTTTTCTGGGGCTGCATAGAGGGCCGACAGAAAATCCCCAAAAGCCGAAACAACCTTATTAGGGTCGGCTGTGACACTGCCCGAGTCAAGCTTCAGTTTTATAGGCTGACGCCTATCGAGGTCAGCGGCCCTTAGCTTTCGGGCTAGCATTGTGTCCGGCTTATTACCCCTAGTATAAAATATCTGCTTCGACCATCTGAGTCTTTTGTCGGTTTGGTCATCAAGGAGCATGTTGAGCTCCGTGCACAAGTTATCTACCGCCCTCCTATTCCTGGCGCTCGGGTTCCCCCTCCACTGCAGCTCCGCCCACTCAAACTTCAAAGTCTGGTCTCTTATTCTCTGTTGCCTTTCCCGCTTTTCGGCAGAGGCTATGGAGATAATGTTCCCTCTCATGGTGGCCTTTTGGGCTTCCCATAGAGATATTGGGGAGGAGACCAAAATCGTGTTGTGCGTGAAGTATTCCTGTAAAGCAACCTGAATTTTAGAGCAGGTGGAGCCATTCGATAAAAGAGAGTCGTTGAGCCGCCAGTTATAGGAGTGCTTGGTAGTGACCAGGAGGTCTAATACAGCCATTAATGGATTGTGATCGGACCATGCTGTAATGTAAATTTTGGAGTCAATGACGGCGGGTAACACAGATTGAGGGACAAGTAAGTGATCTATCCTGCACAGAGTACCATGTGGGTTGGAATAAAATGTGAAGTCAGGGGTTTTGGGATTCGTCTCTCGCCATACATCACATAAGCTGTAATGGTTAAGGAGATCGCGAAAAGTCGTGGATTGAGCGTCCAATGTCGGTAAAGCCGTCTGTCCAGCCCAGGGTGGATTGTCAGGTTAGAGTCCCCCCCCCCCCATGAGCAGGGTCCCTCTGGTGTTGCTCTGGACAACCGACAGTAAGTGCTTGAAGAACTGAGTCTGGAGGGTGTTGGGGGCATAGTATGTGACCAGGGTGATTTCTAGTAGTATGAGGTATCTACCCGTAGGATCCAAACTCAGATAATTGGGTTTGGACTTTATTTCTCTTTCTTTCTGTCATTACCTCTTTCTTTTTTCTTCAATGCTTTCTTTCTTTCCTCATACCTTCTATTATTTTTTTCTTTCTATTATTTGGAAATATTCACCATACATGCAACTACTACCATGTATGGTGTGTCATACCACACTGCAAGGGGCCCACTGAGATGCTATCACTCAGGTGCCCATATAAACTTGGAACCAGCCCTTCCTCTGGGTATGTACCAAAGTAACAAAATACTATTGGTCTGTGCATGCCATGTACCATGACGACAAAATGGCCTCAGCAGCATCTGATGTAACAATTAAAAAAGCTTGGGATGCCCTTGCTGTGGCCCTATTTGTCTTTTAAATTGCATGTTGTTTGTGATGTGATGTTATGTTTTTAATTTAAGAATTAAAGATTGTTTTTTGGATATGATTTATGTGATTAGCAAGTGATCATTGTGGGGTGATTGGTGCCGATTCTGGATATTGTCTGGTTTGCAGTGTACTGGGATCGCTGGGTGTGTCTTTGTACTTAGGTCTATGTGGTGACATCAGATATTTAGGTGGTGCGGGACCATTGCATTTCATCCAGGAGGGTTTTGAGTAGATGCCTTATCCTCTGAATAACATTTTCTAGGCTGTACTGGTGTGTTTAAAACTCTCCCCCAGTCACAAATGTTTGAATCTGTGTACCCTTAAATCACATCAATATCTCTAAGGTAATATAAATGCTTGATTTGGGTACTCGCCGCCCAGGCCCGGGGGTTTTAAACCTTGCTCTTTCTCCCTGCCGGAAAATGCCACTGGTCCAGTCAGAGAGAAGGTAGTCTTGAAACATATTTTCCATGTTTTGCATTATTTGTGAAAGGCAAATTCAAATAAAGTCTCTGCATATAAAAAATAATAAAATAATTTGTTTGAAGTCTCAGTAGGTTAATAAGAAGACACATTTTGTGCGGCGATACGGTCTCTGATTTTTCATGGGTACGTTGTCAAGTCGCTAATGTCGCATGTACGTTTTCTTCACTTTTGATTGGTTCTTTCTCTGAGTTATCGCTGTTTCACTAGAGCATGATGGGAAATGTATTTGACAGTAGTTCTTTTCTGCAACAGCATGGCACTGTTTATGAATTCGATCAGCGGTTCAATATTCTCAATGTTGTGTTCAGCACTTCCTTTCTTGTGCTCTTCAGGATAACCCGAGCACCAGAGGGAGGGGTGTCCGGGCCACACACGATCGCAATGTCTCAGTGCACCCTCCTACAACAGTTAAATCATCTGTTTCTGCTCTTATTGCAGCATAATGTGCCATCCTCTGATACTGCCCACTGACATGTCTGGATCAGCCTCATGTAAGACGAATAATACCACCCAGCATGATAGAGCAGCCAGCAGTGTGATGCTGCTCATTGCCAGCAACAGGAGTCAGCCATTTTGTTTTTTAAAAAAGCGCATTCACCATTGAAATGGTAGGCTTTACAATCACACCCTGCACCCCCTGAGGAAGGGCTAGTTCACACCCGGAATGTTGGAGTAACTTTGTATGCTCGAAGGCTTCTATATGAACTGCATATATGTGCCCTGTCATAAAACACCATGGCCGTCATATCTGATATTGCTAAAAAAAAAATTTAATTGTTGTCAATGGGAATTAGTGTAAAGTCTTGCTGTATATACTAGGGATGAGCGAATCGATCTGGACGAACCTGAATTTGTTCCGAATTTCAGGAAATATTCGATTCTGAACAAATCCGAATTTCCCCGCGATTCGATCGATCAAAGTTTTCCTTTAAACTCCATTTACTTAAATTACAGGCATTGTAAAATGGTGGATGGACATGTCTGGACATATCCCCTGGGGCAAGTTATCATGGGAAGGTCACATGCAGCCTATCAGTAGCCAGGAAGCCTGGTGACGTCACCGTGCTATATAAAGCGGCGGCCATCTTGCTTGTGCGCATTTCAGACTTGCATTCGTGAGACAGCTGTGGTTGCTGCAGACAGGGACAGACAGTTAGCGATAGGTAGGGAGATTTACAGATAGGTAGGGAGATTTAGAGAGGCAGACAGAGCCAGGGAAAGATAGTGGAAAACCGGAACAATCCAGGGACAGCATAAAAGTGACAGTGACAGGGTGATTTGCCTGATCAGTTTTCAATTCAATTTGATTTCTTTGTGCTGTAAACCGTAATCTGCCTTGCCACTGTGCCATCTATGCAGTGCCTTATGTAACCCTATCTGCTATACTAAATAAGCGTTGTTCAGCATCAGCTTTATTAAGCTTTTGCATTTTGAATTGGTTTTTGTCCTGCTGTCAATACACCAGGCCGCAGGGTATCCCAAACCACCGTGTGGCACCCTATCTGTTATACTAAATAAGCGTCTACAGCCTCAGCTTTATTAAGTTATTGCATTTTGAATTGGTTTTGGTCTGCTTTAAATACAACAGGCCGTAGGGTATCCCAAACCTGCACGTTGCACCCTATCTGTTATACTTAATAAGCGTTGTTCAGCATCAGCTTTATTAAGCTATTGCATTTTGAATTGGTTTTTGTCCTGCTGTCAATACACCAGGCCGCAGGGTATCCCAAACCACCACATGGCACCCTATCTGTTATACTAAATAAGCGTTGTTCAGCATCAGCTTAATTAAGCTATTGCATTTTGCATAGGTTTTTGTCCTGCTGTTAATACACCAGGCCGCAAAGTATCCCAAACCACCACGTGGCACCCTATCTGTTATACTAAATAAGCGTTGTTCAGCATCAGCTTTATTAAGCTATTGAATTTTGCATTGGTTTTTGTCCTGCCGTCAATACACCAGGCCGCAGGGTATCCCAAACCTGCACGTTGCACCCTATCTGTTATACTAAATAAGCGTTGTTCAGCATCAGCTTTATTAAGCTATTGCATTTTGCATTGGTTTTTGTCCTGCTGTCAATACACCAGGCCGCAGGGTATCCCAAACCACCATGTGGCACCCTATCTGTTATACTAAATAAGCGTTGTTCAGCATCAGCTTTATTAAGCTATTGCATTTTGCATTGGTTTTTGTCCTGCTGTCAATACACCAGGCCGCAGGGTATCCCAAACCACCATGTGGCACCCTATCTGTTATACTAAATAAGCGTTGTTCAGCATCAGCTTTATCAGGCTATTGCATTTTGCATTGGTTTTTGTCCTGCTGTCAATACACCAGGCCGCAGGGTATCCCAAACCTGCACGTTGCACCCTATCTGTTATACTAAATAAGCGTTGTTCAGCATCAGCTTTATTAAGCTATTGCATTTTGCATTGGTTTTTGTCCTGCTGTCAATACACCAGGCCGCAGGGTATCCCAAACCACCGTGTGGCACCCTATCTGTTATACTAAATAAGTTTCTACAGCCTCAGCTTTATTAAGCTATTGCATTTTGAATTGGTTTTGGTCTGCTTTAAATACACCAGGCAGCAGGGTATCCCAAACCTGCACGTTGCACCCTATCTGTTATACTAAATAAGTGTTGTTCAGCATCAGCTTTATTAAGCTATTGCATTTTGCATTGGTTTTTGTCCTGCTGTCAATACACCAGGTAGCAGGGTATCCCAAACCACCACGTGGAACCCTATCTGTTATACTAAATAAGCGTTGTTCAGCATCAGCTTTATTAAGCTATTGCATTTTGCATAGGTTTTTGTCCTGCTGTTAATACACCAGGCCGCAGAGTATTCCAAACCCCCACGTGGCACCCTATCTGTTATACTAAATAAGTTTCTACAGCCTCAGCTTTATTAAGCTATTGCATTTTGCATAGGTTTTGATCCTGCTGTCAATACACCAGGCTGCAGGGTATCCCAAACCACCACGCTGCACCCTGTTATACTAAATAAGCGTTGTTCAGCATCCGCTTTATTAAGCTATTGTATTTTAAATTGTTTTTTGTCCTGCTGTCAATACACCAGGCCGCAGGGTATCCCAAACCACCACATGGCATCCTATCTGTCATACTAAATAAGCGTTGTTCAGCATCAGCTTTATTAAGCTATTGCATTTTGCATAGGTTTTGATCCTGCTGTCAATACACCAGGCTGCAGGGTATCCCAAACCACCACATGGCACCCTGTTATACTAAATAAGCGTCTACAGCCTCAGCTTTATTAAGCTATTGCATTTTGCATTGGTTTTTGTCCTGCTGTCAATACACCAGGTTGCAGGGTATCCCAAACCACCATGTGGCACCCTATCTGTTATACTAAATAAGCTATGTTCAGCATCAGCTTTCTTAAGCTATTGCATTTTGCATAGGTTTTTGTCCTGCTGTCAATACACCAGGCCGCAGGGTATCCCAAACCACCACGTGGCACCCTATCTGTTATACTAACTTAGCGTCTACAGCCTCAGCTTTATTAAGGTATTGCATTTTGAATTGGTTTTGGTCTGCTTTAAATACACCAGGCCGCAGGGTATCCCAAACCACCACGTGGCACCCTATCGGTTATACTGAATAAGCGTTGTTCAGCATCAGCTTTATTAAGCTATTGCATTTTGCATAGGTTTTTGTCCTGCTGTCAATACACCAGGCCGCAGAGTATCCCAAACCACCACATGGCACCCTATCTGTTATACTAAATAAGCGTCTACAGCCTCAGCTTTATTAAGTTATTGCATTTTGAATTGGTTTTGGTCTGCTTTAAATACACCAGGCCGCAGGGTATCCCAAACCTGCACGTTGCACCCTGTTATACGAAATAAGCGTTGTTCAGCATCAGCTTTATTAAGCTATTGCATTTTGCATTGGTTTTTGTCCTGCTGTCAATACACCAGGCTGCAGGGTATCCCAGACCACCACGTTGCACCCTATCTGCTATAATAAATAAGCGTTGTTCAGCATCAGCTTTATTAAGCAATTGCATTTTGAATTGGTTTTTGTCCTGCTGTCATTACACCAGGCCGCAGGGTATCCCAAACCACCACATGGCACCCTGTTATACTAAATAGGCGTTGTTCAGCATCAGCTTTATTAAGCTATTGCATTTTGCATAGGTTTTTGTCCTGCTGTCAATACACCAGGCCGCAGGGTATCCCAAACCACCACGTTGCACCCTGTTATACTAAATAAGCGTCTACAGCTTCAGCTTTATTAAGTTATTGCATTTTGAATTGGTTTTTGTCCTGCTGTCAATACACCAGGCCGCAGGGTATCCCAAACCTGCACGTTGCACCCTATCTGTTAAACTAAATAAGCGTTGTTCAGCATCAGCTTTATTAAGCTATTGCATTTTGAATTGGATTTGGTCTGCTTTAAATACACCAGGCCGCAGGGTATCCCAAACCTGCACGTTGAACCCTGTTATACTAAAGCGTCTACAGCCTCAGCTTTATTAAGTTATTGCATTTTGAATTGGTTTTTGTCCTGCTGTCAATACACCAGGCCGCAGGGTATCCCAAACCACCACGTTGCACCCTATCTGTTATACTAAATAAGCGTTGTTCAGCATCAGCTTTATTAAGCTATTGCATTTTGAATTGGTTTTTGTCCTGCTGTCAATACACCAGGCCGCAGGGTATCCCAAACCACCACGTGGCACCCTATCTGTTATACTAAATAAGCGTCTACAGCCTCAGCTTTATTAAGTTATTGCATTTTGAATTGGTTTTTGTCCTGCTGTCAATACACCAGGCCGCAGGGTATCCCAAACCACCACGTTGCACCCTATCTGTTATACTAAATACCCTTGTTCATCCTCCGCTTAATCAAGCTATTGCATTTTGAATTGGTTTTTGTCCTGCTGCCAAAACACTAGGCCGCAGGGTATCCCAGAAGGGTGTGCTTGGCGGTGTAGGAGTGGCTGAAGTGCATGCAACGTTTCCTTCCCGTTGTTAGGATGTCTTGCAGATGGGGGGAAGACTTCAGAAAACGCTTGACAACTAGATTGAACATGTGTGCCATGGCAGGACGCATGGCTCAGGTTTCCTTGTGGCAGCGCAGACAAGATGTTCTTCCCAGTGTCAGTCACCATGGGTCCCATTTGCAGTTTTCATGGAGTAAGCCATGATTTAATTTATTGAGTTCTCATTTTTAGCAGTTCCTCCCATGTGTGGCTCTGTGGCTCAAGGCAAACCATGTGAAGAACAGCGTGAAACCACCATGTCCTGCACACATGGTAGGCTGGAAGGGCACTGGGAAAAAATAAAATGCTGCTGCTTGCAACTCCAGTGTGTCTTACGAGCAATGTTTGGACTCCTGCCGCTGCTGCCGCTGCTGCTGCTTGCAACTCCAGGGTGTGTCTCAGTCATTTTTTGGGCTCCTGCTGCTGCTGCCAACTCCAGTGTCTTTCAGCCAATGTTTGGGCTCCTGCTGCTGCCAACTCCAGTGTGTATTTAGGCCATTTTTGGGCTCCTGCTGCCAACTCCAGTGTCTCTTTCAGCCAATGTTTGGGCTCCTGCTGCTGCTGGCAACTCCAGTGTCTCTTTCGGCCAATTTTTGGGCTCCTGCTGCCAACTCCAGTGTGTGTCTTCAGGCCAATTTTTGGGCTCCTGCTGCCAACTCCAGGATGTCTTTCAGCCAATATTTGGGCTCCTGCTGCTGCCAGCTCCAGGGTGTGTTTTTCAGGCAATATAGGGGCCCCTCATAGTGATGCCACCCTTTGAAATTGTGCCACTCTGCGATTCTAATAGCGATGCCTCTGATCTGCATGTCAATTATTTACAGTATTATTTCACTAACCCAGCACACATCCTATGCGTGTTACAGCAAGGCAGAATGGTTTACAACCCTACTGAGGCTCTAGGAAGCTGAGAAATAGTCGTTTTTTATTAGCGATTCATTGCGAATAAATTCGGACCGAAACAAATTTTGTCGGAAAATTCGGCGAATCAGCCGAATCGAATTTTTCAAAAGTTCGCTCATCTCTAGTATATACCATGCTGAACTATTATTGTATACTGTTGCTATTATGGCATTATGTATTGGTACTTTGGGAAGTTGACTAAGTATTACCTCCCAGTTCATACCTATGCTGTTAATGTTTCTGTTTTCCACTTGAAGTTCTGGTGTATCTGGACAGAAACTACATCTGATCTGCAACTGCATCTGCATAGGTGTGAATGCAGGGTAATGGTTATGCTTACACCTGTTTGGATTCCTCTCTGTTTCTGCATTTTAATAAAACACACAGGATCCGCAGAAAAAGTTTTGTAATGAATCCTCTATGAGCCCACATGTCTTCATTTTGTGATCAATTTATTTATTTGAAGAAATATTGAAATTCAGAATATTCAAAATATCAAATTTACAAATATATCAAATAAGGACATTTACTTTTGAGATTATCACGCATTTTACAGAATTTGAAGAGCTCCTTTTTCATGATAAATGCCAGTGAGTGGCAAAACAAGTCTTGTGTTGTCTATGCACAGTAGCCTAAAATATGTACATTAAAGATCTGTTGCTCAACCAATATGATGGAGCAGCCTGACTGAATTAAGCCTAAGAAAATAAATAATCCAAGAAGAGAGAAATAAAAGGAAAGAGGTGATATAATACAAAAGTAGGAGTAGTGGGTCGAAGATTACCCATTAATATATGGATTTAATATATTATATAACAGACCGCTCCATTTTGATACAGTGCGTTTGGAACATGGCCAAAAAAATACTGATTGATGTCAGTAGAACTGCAACTGCAAGAAAACGCAGTTCTGAACTGCAAAAGGTCAAACACATCTAAACAGCCGCAAACTGCACAGTCTGACTGTAGCCATAATTTTCACTAGTTTCTCAAGGTGCTGAACTCTGTAAATCTAAGCATATACTGCCATCTTGTGGGGATTTTGTATATATAACACTGTATTGTGTACATTTCTTGTGTAAATGTACGTTTTGAAAAATACCATAGTAGCATTCTAATTTGGTGTTTTAGCTACCTTATCCTTATTTTATAAACCAAAGAACCCCCTTTTATGTAGCTGAGATTCCTAAAACTGTTATTTTGATGATGAAATGTCTTATAAAATGTGAGCCAAATTTGTAGCCATAAACACAAATTAAGAAATGTAAGAAGAATGTAAGAAATGTAAGAAGACACCTGGAGAAGTCTCATATTTTATATGATCAAAATGTGCTATAGTGTCTTTTTGCTATATTTCACTTTTTTATGCTGTTAAATATTCTTAAGCCAGGGGCTTTCATACAGCGGGGAGGGGGGGGGGGTAGGTACTTGTCCCTCAGATGAGCAACAATACCTGGGAGAGTAGAAATCCCTTCAATTTCTATTTACACACTGGCTTTCACAGGCCTTAGACACTGAGAGATTGCTGCTAGTGCAGATGTTGCTGTTACCCACCTCCTCTGCCTGTCACAGGCATTGGGGGCCCAGAGAGACTGCTGCTGTTACCCTCTGGCACTGGATTCCACAGGCCTTAGGCACGCAGAGAGATTGCTGCTAGTCCTGCTGCTGCTGCTAACCACTTTCACTGGCTTTTGCAGACTTCTGGGTTACAGAAGTACTACTGGTGCTCTTGCTTTCCCCCTCTACTAGTTGTCACAGGCCCTAGGGACTCTAGGAGACTACTGCTACTGTCACCCCCCCCAACTAGCTTTCACAGGCCTTAGGGGTTCAGGGGGACTGCAGCTGCCACTACCCACCTCCCCTGGCTGTCACATGAATTGGGGGCTCAGAGAGGCTGCTGTTACCCCCCTCCACTGGATTTCACAGGCCTTAAATACACAGAGAAACTGCTGCTAGTGCTGATGCTACCCACCTCTACTGGCTGTCACAGGCCTTGGGGGAACAGGGGGACTGCTGATGCTCCTGCTACCCCCTCCACTGGCTGTTACAGGTCTTAGGGAATGTAGGAGACTGATTAAAAGAATATGTTGGTAATTTTTAACTGTAGGCAAACCCCCCCAGGGACCTCCCAAGGACAATTTGGGGAATCCCAGATGATTACCCTGGTAATACTGCCACACTATTGTAACCTTTCAAAACATTTATTAATGATAGCACTTGGTGCTATAAGGTGCTAGAATGACAATGCTGTGACACTATTTTGGTCTAGTCTTTTCTTTGTTATGCCATGTGTGCATATGCACTTCATTTGAATCAACCATGATACATCTTATACTACAATTCAGCGATAGCCAGCTCCATTGTGGGATACTGTATGTATGTTCCAATTTGAACTTGTAACAGTGTATATGTAAACAGAGATATATAAAAAACTGTTACTAGTGGCTATTAATTAAAAACAAAAGGTTAAGGGCCTTATTGATGATGGGCGCCATTTAGAATCTTTCTGGTGGCTATAGTGCCAGTTTTGGAACACTGGTATCTTTATATTTTCTGGTGCTGTGATGTGGACTACAGTGGCACTAGAAGTCACTGCTAAATAATTTGCTTTGATTGTTGTTTTCTGGTAATCCCTCAATTAATTCTTTAGTTTTCCCTAATAAATGGTTAAAAAAGCAGAATTAAAGCCACATTCTCCTAAAAAAACAATATGCAAACATGAAAAAACAAGTTATATCTTAAATAGCAAGGTCCTCCGAACAGAACAAGACCCAATATGCATAGGTACTGTCAAGGAAAGAGTTGCCATACACCCCCAAAATAAAGCAGGTCCACAAGGGTAATTATACTTGAAAATTCCAGCTGTTACCTGAAAGTACACATTTTAAACTTTCTAGGCCTACCCAGCTTGTTGTAGCTGGCTCGAAGTAATCCCTTGAACAATTATTTGGCTGCGCAGGGTTTCCCTAAAAAAAATGTATATAAAGCAGAATAAAATCCCTCGAAGAATTCTTTGTTTGCACAGGGTTTTCCTAAAAAAATGTATGAAAAAGCAGAATAAAAACACATTTTCCTAAAATATCAATATGGAAGCAAGAAAAAAACAAGCTAAATCTGAAAGAGCAATGTTCCCCGAACAGAATACCAAACATGCATAAGTACATTAACCCTTTTAAATGCCAGCCTACCTGACTGTCACCCTCTGTTGACTAGTCATTTTTCATCATTTTGTGTTATGTTTGCAGGAATTTCCAGGAAAATTATATATATTTTTTTTGTGTCAGAGTTTACACTTTATTTATTTATTTATTTTTTTTAACCTTTTCGCTGCCAGCTTATCTGGAGATTTTGTCACCCTTGTTGCCAGACCATTTTGCACTATTTTGCACTCCACATGTTCAACTGTGATTTTTGAAGGGATTTCCCAGATAAATTATATATAGTTTTTTTCAGCAGAGTCTGGGCTTTAACATGAAATGTCTTGATATATATAATATATATATAATATATATTTTTTACAATTTGTAGTGTTTTGTTGTAATAGAAAATGTAAGTTTGTGAATAAAATCTTAAAAACCCCATTTCTTCCGGTTACAAAAGTACAACATATGTATTGGTAGACACCCTTTCCTGCCCAGGAGACTCCCCCAAACTTAAACAGCGCTTTAAGAGATTTTCAGATAAAATACAACTATGTGCACCTTGCAGTTTTTCCAGAAAAACAACCCTTTACATTTGAAATACCCCCACAAACTCTGGAAGTACACACCTCAAGCTTTCTAGGCATACCAGGCTTGTTGACATGGGTGCAGTTTTCTGGAAGTAATCCCTCAATTAATTATTTGATTGCCAAGGGTTTCCCTAAAAAAAAGAATATAAAAACAGAATCAAAGCCACCTTTTCCTAAAAAACAATATGCAAGCAAGAAAAGACAAGTTAAATATGATAAAGCAACATCCCCCGAACAGAACAATACCCAACATGCATAGGTCCTGTCAAGGAAAGAGTTGGCAAACACCCCAAAGTAAAGCATGTGCGTAAAAATGATTTTAATTGAAAATTTCAGCTCTGCTGACAAAGTGCGCACCTTGCAATTTTTCAACCAAAAAAAATATAAGTAATTACTACAAATAATTCATCAAGACCATAAACCTGTGCAGTCAATCAAATCTAAAGTGCAAATGATAGATAAGGAGGCTATATTCACCAAGTAAAGCATTGGATGAGACCCCCCAATGTAAACCCAATACACAAAAGTGCTGTTAGTACAGGGCTATTTAAGGGAGCTTAGGTAGTAAGCAATCACTGGAAAGAAAAAGTAAAGATCATACTGTCCTTGTGGTCAAACGTGACTAATCACCAGGCAGTGGATTGAAGGCAGGAGACTCCACGCGTTCCGCCGTCCCGCCGATCCGCCGTGAACTTGTATAGGAGTCTCATGGATTCCTTACCAGTTCACAAAGGGTTAAATGTAAACAAAACACAATGACACACAGAAAAATATATATTTTTTAATACTTACCTCCCATCTATCCCCAGGCACTGGGTCCCACGCTGATCACTTTGGCTTCAGCTCTCCTGCTGCTGCTGGAAGCCTTTTTTACCTGATGGGTGACAGGTAACATAGGGTTCATTTAAAAAAAATGACATAGAGTCCCCCCTCCCGGGGTGGGGGACTCCATTTTTGGGGGGAATTTTTAGGGTTAAAAACCCTTAAAAATCCCACAAAAAAATGGCGTAGGGCTACCCAGCATAACCGGCCCAGGGCCAGCTATGGGGGGCTTGAAGAACAGGGCGCAGGGGCCAGCTTTGGCACATAGCCTTTGTGAGGCCAGGGCCCTTCTGCCCCCCCTGGCCTTTGGGGAGGCAGATAATTTGGGGTTCCGGGGGTTAACGGCAAGTCACCTGCTAGCTGCAGGTGACTTGTCAGCCCCCAGCCTTGTGAACTGTTATAGGGATCTCATGGATCCCTTACCAGTTCACAAAGGGATAACAGTAAAAAAACACACACACACAGAATAAAAAATGAAAAAACTTTTTTTACTTTACTTACCTCCGATCGTCAGGTCCTGTGTCCCTTGCAGCTCAGATTACAGATAGTGTCATCGTTGGCCATTGGAGGAGGGAGGGGCTTAGCGGCAAGATGGCTGTGCCCGTCGGAAGAGGGCCTTTCAGGCCCTCACCTGAAGCTGGAGAGCCAGGGGGGGTGATCGAAGGCCCCCCTGGTGAGACCCAGCGGGAGCAATCAGACACGGAGGTAAGTAAATGTAATTTTTATTATTATTTTTTTTTTGCATGTAATTCTGGCGAGCACTCCCCTGCACCCGGGGAGGGGGGGGGGCTTGGGTTGGGGATCAAAGCCCCCCCAGATGAAGAGGAGACCTGGCTGGATCGAACGAGGGGTCAGGTGAGTGTTTTTGTTACTTTACTTTTACTGTAGCAGGGGGGAAATTCGGGCACATAGATTCTACGTGCTTGGCACTTAAGTAGAGTAGAAGCGAGCACGTAGAATCTACATGCTTGGCGCTGAAAGGGTTAATATGACATGTCTTGTTTGTAATGTTTCCATAGTTTTTTTTTATATTTTTCAGTAAAAAAACAAAAAAATTATTTTCATAAACATTGTCTCTTTTAAAGAAAACCATATGCATGTTTTTTTTTTTGCATATTGCACGCCCAAACTGAAAAGAGTACTTTATAATATTTCAAATAAAATACAATTACTATCCACATTATAAAGAGTTACATAAAAAAATTGGTGAAGGGTTCCCCTCCCCGATGGGATCCCATTTTTGGGGGGATTTTAAGGGTTAAAACCCTTAAAAGCCCCCCAAAATGTCGTTGGGTCCCCCTTACCCAGCATAACCAGCCCAAGGACCAGCTATGGGGGCTTTTAGAATAGGGCGCAGGGACCAGCCTTGGTGGCCCCCTGCGGGCTACCAGCCCACACAGCCTCAATGGCCCCTGGCTCTTCTCCACCCGGGCAGGGGAGGCAGGTAATTGGGGGGCTGGGGGTTAATGGCAAGTCACTAACTAGCCACAGGTGACTTGCAGGTCCCCTAAGCTTTGTGAATTGATATAGGGGTCTCATGGATCCCTTGTCAGTTCACAAAGGGCTAAATGTAAAAAAACACACAAACATAGAAAAAAATATATTTTTTATTTTTTTAACTAACCTCCGATCCTCTGTCCCCGGCGATCCGATCACAGCTACCGGGGTGATTGCTGGAGGGTAGGCTGTGGAGGCCCTTTCCCCATCAACCCTCTCCAGTGAGCACCCTGACACCACTGAGGATCTTGGGGCAGGTGCAGGATGACACCAGATCATGTCATCAAAGGTGGGGCTAGTGGCACGTCAGTGGAAGCTGGTGAGAGGGCCTATTTTGGGCTCTCTCCTCATGGTGGAAGAACCAGGGGGGCAATCAGAGGCCTCCTGGGTGAAGAGGAGACCCAGCGGGTCTTTTTTTTTTATACAGCTGTCAGCGGTGACAGCAGGAGAAGGGGGGCTCTTTTGGGTACTCTCCTGAAGCTGGAGGAGCTCCGAGAGGGGATTAGATGACCACCCAGATGAAGAGAAGACCCAGCCATATTGATTGAGGTGTCAGGTGAGTGTTTTTCTTTTGTTTTTTTGGTTGGCAGCTAGCAGTGTTAAATGTCAGGCCTGTGAATTTTACGTGGCTGGCACTTAAGGGTTGGAGAGGCAACCAAGTGAAATCTACAGGCTTGACACTTAAAGGGTTAAAGCACTCCCATTTGGCATCTGTATCCTTATTCCTTAACAGATGCCCCTAGTCTATGTCCTACAGTGTAGCCCTAACCCAGGTGATGTTGGATTGTGGTAACAGTCCAAGATTTTCATGGACTGTTACATTCTCTACCAGGTCATCATTTGATTTTACCAGATCCAAAAGAGCATCACCCGTAGTAGGTGCCTCCATGAACTGATTTATATAGTTATCTTGTAGCAAGCTGAGGAATGCTCTCCCCCTTGTAGTAGAAGCAGAACCGTGTGTCTAGTCGATTCCTGGGTAGTTGAAGATCCCCATCAACACCACTGTACCAACTTGTGATTCCTGCTATATCTATTTATGCAGCTGACCTTCTATTTCCTTGGTTATATTTGTGGTCTATATATTACACCAAATTGTATTTTAGCATTGTTTACATCACCCCACACTACTACCCACAAGGATTTTGCATCCCCGCAATCTTTAGCTAGTATCACCTGATCAATATATGCTTTTAATTCTTTAATACTTTTTAATTCTTTTACATAGAGACACTCTCTGTCCCCTTTCCTATTTGCTATGTCTTTCTGAAAGGGAGGAAAACCTTGAAGATTGACAGTGCAGTCATGTGTGGAGTCCAGCCATGTCTCAGCCTCACCGATAACATTAAAATCATACTTTACTCTCAAAAAACTATGGCTTGCCCCTCTGCATTCACTGCAATGGAGGGGGGCGTGCCATAGTTCCTGTAATGAGCGGCATCATCTCCAATAGCACAGCGGTGTCATGAGACGATGCAGCAGAGGAGGAAGGAGCGGCACAATGAATATACCCCAATGAATAGTCAGCCCAGTGCTCTAAGAAATCAAATCCTTCGACCCTGCACAGGACTTAAAGTGGACCAAAACCCACATTTTTAACAGGCAGCTCCTGAATTGCTCCCCCCATAAAGAGCACCTTTTGCCAATTTTAGTGCTCCAGCGAAAAAACTGTGTTCCAGGACAATTTGAAAAACGAAATTATCCATTTCTAGTTCTACACCCTAAGAAGGGAATATTGGAAGGGGTTATGGGCAAATGTATTTCACAAGTTCGGTGGGTTTTGGTACGCTTTAAGCCATGCATTTAACTCTCTAAGCTCCCGCTGTCTTTCTGGTGGATCGCATGGCACAGGCAGTATTCCAGAGAAGACGACTTTGAAGGTCATTCTCTTCAACTTGGTGGCAAATTTCTTAAATGCATTCTTAAAGATCCTCCATCTCCTATTTATTCTGTCACTGATCCCCACATGGACCATGACAGCTGGGTCATCCCCATTCCCTTCCCAGTAATTTATCAACACTTTCCACCACATGCCGAACCCTGGCACCAAGGAGACTGAAAACCATTCGAATAAGGCAGTCCTGGTGACTCTTGCATCATTACCCAACTTTAAATTTTGTTGGGTGCACTGACACAGGTATGGCCTATCTTTTCTGTGCTCCCTTTCTATTCCCTCTATCTACATTTACCAAGCTACTTATCTGCTCCTCCTGACCCATTACTCCACCCTCTCCCTCTGTTTCTACCCCACTCACTGCTCACTCAATGAGCAAAATGCCTTTTCAAGATGGTCAATCTCGCTCAGCGCTGCACATTGCGCCTCCAGATCACTAACCTGAGCTTCCAAGGTTGCAACATGCTCACATTTATCAAAAGGCTATTCACCCTGGAACTTCTGCTCCAGTAATGTATACATATGACAAATTGTGCACTGAAGTAGACCTCCATTGTTGCTAGCCATTATCCCAGTTACAAGAACAGCAGTGAAGACACAATTTTAGTACTTACAGTTACAGCTACGCTGGCTCTCACATTTTAAATCTATAACACTTAAGCAACAACAACTGCCAAGTAAGGCAAAAAAGCTTTAAAACAAACCTACTGTATAGCAAAGCAATACCTCCATTCACCAGTGTCAATCTCTGGCTATTCTGACAGAAAGTCTGCAGGCTGTCCTCAGGTGAAATAAATAGGCTTCTAATTAGACAGCAACAACCCCAGCCAATTAACTCTGCACTGTAGCACAATGCAATACAGCCTGTGTCTTTTAATGTGGGACTAAACCCTGCAATACATGAAAAAAAAAAAAACACTCAGTAAACACAATGCTTTTTTTAATCACTTATAATACAACCTCTCTTGGAAATACAACTGGCAACTTGCAAAAGCCCCTAAACATGCTTTCAAACAATCTTATTAATAGCAAAGCAATACCAACCCTCACCAGTGTCAGTCTGGCTGCAATTCTTTAGACTTACTTCTCTGTGTGGACATGTTTCGCTAATTAATTGCTTTCTCAACACACATTATTCTTATCTAGAAACAAATGTCAAGAGACAGATTTTGTATAGCAAGCAATAATACATATTGGTCTAGTCTTTTGTGCATTTCCTTTGAATCAACCATGATATATCTTGTGCTACAATTCAGGGATAGCAAGCCCCATTGCAAGATATTTATGATCCATTTTGAACCTGTAACAATATATATGTACACAAAGGTTTATATAACCCCTTGTACTGGTATTTTTTATCGTATTTTTCACCTTTTTTAGGATTTGGAGGAGTAAAATAAGAAATCAAAATGTTGTGCTAAAACACCCACTCCAAGAACCAAATTATAGGCAAGGTACATAATCCCCCAATTACAGGCAGTGTGGCACTCCCCCACATACCATTCTCCATAGGCAGGGTGAAATTTCCATTAGAGCCAACTGTTTACCTGTCCGCACTCTTCAGATTATCAAAACATCATTGCAGAAACACAGACTAACACACTTAGGGGCCCGTGCCTCATATGCCTCGCTGCGGCGTATTGCAGCTCACTGTGGTCAGCAAAGCCCTCGGGTGATCGGCCCGGGAATCTATAAGATTCCCGGGCCGATCACCTCCCTCCCCGCGGGACATCCGAGATCGGGATGTCCCGCGGGGTGAAACCCCCCCAAAACCCCCAAACCCCCTTACCTTAGTTTCGGCGGCGGCCGGTCGCGCCCCTCTAGGCGTGCGCGCCCCCGCGCCGGCCGTCTGTGAATGGCTGGCGCGGGGGCGCGCGCGTCAAGAGGGACGCGCGGGAGGCGGCGGCGGAGGAGCCACGGACAAGCAGCTGTCAAATCGCTTGTCCGTCGGCGCTGGGAGCGGGGAGAGGTGAGTTTTCCGGGTGCTTGGGGGGGTTTCACACAGCGGGGCACCCCGATCGGGGGTGCCCCACCGAAGTGGACCAAGACCCAGGATAGTCAAAATCCTGGGTGTTGGTCCACTTTAAGGTCTAGTTAAGGGTTAACTCAGAGTTTCTGTCTGGCTCACTGGGAGTAGAGTTTCAATTAAGCAACTGTACTTAAGCACTTAAAGCTGTCTAGGCTTCAGCACACACTGCCTGTGATAGTGTCTAGCTTGTGGTATGTTATGCTGTTGGTTTATTTGATGCTGACCGGATTCGTTTGCCTTGCATCCCGACTACACTTTTTGCCGACTAAGCTTTGACCTTTGGCTTTCCCTGGGCTTCGGCTTTGTTTACTCCTACTGTCAAGACACTGGTAGGACTGATAATCTGTTGCAGACCCGGCTATCTCTGACTTCCCCTGTGCACTGTTAGTTTTGCCCTGTTGTACATCATCCTTTGCAGCCTCAGGGGCCATCCTTTGCACCCTTAAGTCCTGGGGGCAACCGTGTTTGAGCAGGCGTGTAATGTCTCCTCGGCAAATGGGGGCTTGACTATAGGTGTAGACGGCGATGTTAGATTGGGAGTTGGCATCTGAACTTAGGCTGGTGATCAGCTGGGCATTGCATCCCCCCTCCCATTCTCCATAGTCAGTGAGGCATTCCCCCATCCCATTCCCCATAGGCAGTGTGGCATTCCCCCATCCCACTCCCCAAAGGTAGTGTGGCATTCACCCTTAGCATTCCCTATAGGCAGTGTGGCATTCCTTCCACCCCAATCCCCATAGGCAGTGTGGCATTCTCTCAGAAGAAAATAAACAACAAAAAAAAGTAAACTCACATTGCCTGCGTTCCTGCACTGCTGGCCAACTATGGAGGCCAGAGGATGGTCGAGCGGTCAGGCTGGGTAAGTGATCCCTGCCCACTGTCCGTGCCACCGCTGCTGCTGCTACTCCTGCGGCGCGGGTACACACTAGCACCTGGCTCTCTGTAGCAGATGGGGGCATGACCTGCGCTGAGCAACCATTGACAATAGACTCTCAGCACTCTGTAGCAGATGGGGGCATGACCTGCGCTGAGCAACCATTGACAATAGACTCTCAGCACTGGCCATGCCCACCCACTAAATGGAGTGGTGTTTGTGTGTTCCTGTGCAGGAGAAGCAGCAATGGATCAGTTACCCTGCCCTCTCCCTGCCCATCCACCGCTCCACTATCTTCTGAACTCCAGCAGCGTGGGAGTGCTGGATATATGTTTTTTTACATTTGCTACATATGACGCATGCACATTTTCCCCCACTTTTGGGGGAATAAAAGTGTGTCTTATGTGACCAAAAATATGTTGAAACAAAAAGCAAAAAATTAAATTAATAAGTAAATTAGTTTTTTTTTCCAGCTTATCCTTGTTTGATGCTTTCCCCAGAAAAGTGTTGGAGAGAGTTGCCAGGTCTTACACCGTCATGCCAACATTACTGCTACTTTTGGTGGCCATGCATGAAGCAAACTTTCTTTCCCAGAGAAAATGCTGATGCTTCTGCTTTCCTCCTCCACTGGCTGTCACATGCCTAAGGGTCTCAGAGACACTGCTGCTGCTGCTCATCCCCTGACAAGATTATCTCATTATTTAAAAAAAAAAAAAGAAATGAGCCTGCACACCACTGATTCTGAGAGACATTGTAATCCATTGATAAGGTCACAAGTCATACAGCCAACATTTCAGGGTGTCACAGCCCCCCCCCCCATTTTTCAGGACAACATGTAAAAACTGTATAAACTGTATAAACCACACAATTTTCTTAGTAGTTAAATCTTTATACAGATTAAGAAAACTAATTGAAGTGTATGAAAAAAACGCAATAGATTTTCTTATTTCCTATTTATATGTGTTATTAATATTTTCAGTAAATGACAAAAGATAATATTACAGCTCTCAGATGCTACCTCGTAAGCGGTTTTATATTGTATTCCAAGTACATTCCCCCATAAATTTGAAATGAAAATAAATTATTTTGCCCAAAGGGTTTTTTTCATGTCTGAAACTGCAGAAAAGTTTCTATGCCTATCGATGTTTTTTTTATAAATAGTATGCTTTTCATTAGAACCAGCTGTTATTAGAGCCTTCATTGGATTTAACTAATCTTTATGCTACAGATCATGTTGCTGGTGATAGCAGAAACAACCGCAAACATTGGAAGCCTTATCAGTTTAGCATTCAAAAAACACAGCTGCTCACCTGTACTGCTAACATTGAGCAGCACATAGTCATGTTGCATAAAATGCGTCGTGTAGGCACATCATCTACAAAATCAAAGCACCACCTGAGGCAAACTGGCTGTAATTTAAACTGTGACTTCTCTTCCTGATCGTGAACCTTTTGAATAGGCCGCTAGGCTTCCAGCTGCATCCACTATAACTGACATTAATCTGCTTACATAGATAGTTTCACTACAAAATAAAAGGAAATCTGCTTCTATCTCTGAGAACTGAAAATGAACTCAATCTGGATGTGAGCCAATGTTTGTTATGTCACCAAAAATTTCATTTGACATTACCTCTTGGATTACTGTTGCAATTTGTAATTCTTCAATATTGCTAATAGCTTATTTTCTAGAGGGTACATTCCTTTCACAGCTGCACCTGCGCTGCATTCTGTTACATCTGCT
Source organism: Gastrophryne carolinensis (assembly GCA_027917425.1). NCBI lineage: Eukaryota > Metazoa > Chordata > Amphibia > Anura > Microhylidae > Gastrophryne > Gastrophryne carolinensis. Next base: position 221,103,359 of record CM051239.1, on the reverse strand, counting down.
CTATTTTATATCCAGACAAAATGATCATTGTGAACTAAAATAACTAAGAGATGTGGTGAATTGATACCTTTGCAATTTTGGCATGGAGGTCATATGTGAAAGATGTATATATACTGTATACTGCACATGATTCAGCCAGTGTAACTGATAGATTATATACACTTTAATCAGCAATAGTCTTAAAAAATAATTGATAATTAAGATGCTTCTATGTGTAGGTTAAAAATCTTGAATCCCAAAGACTTCAAAATATATATAAAAAATAAAAACCCAATAACTCTATGCCACAGAACAAAAAGTTATTTTCTAATTCTTGTTCTGGTTCTGATATTTGAAATGTAATTCTCCAAGATCTTTTGGGTGAAATATGTGCAAAAAAATAAAAAAAATCTATTTTTTACAATTTGTAGTGTTTTTTTGTAATAAAAAAAGTTTGTCAATAAAATCTTATTGCGTTTGAAAGCCACATTTCTCCCGGTTACAACGGTATCACATATGTATTGGTAGACACCCTTTCCTGCCCAGGAGACTCCCCCAAACTGAAACAGCACTTTTTCAGATAAGCTACAACTATGCTGTTAATTTAAAAAAAAAAAACATAGGGTCCCCCTCGCAGCATAGTGCCTACAGAGCCCGGGCCCGTCTGCCCCCCCCGGCCATTGGGGAAGCAGGTAATTGGTGAGCCGGGGGTTAATGGCAAGTCACCCGCTAGCAGCAGGTAACTTGCCAGCCCCCAGCCTTCTGAACTGGTACAGGGATCTCACAGATCCCTTATCAGTTCACAAGGGGTTAAATAGAAAAAAATTACACTGACAAAGAGAAAAAGTCATTTATTTATTTATTTTTTAACTTTACTTACCTCTGGTCATGCTGTGTTCTCTGTCCCTCGGTGATCCATGATGACAGCTGCTGGGTGCTCGGTGGAGAAGGGCTGGAGGGGGAGAGAGCGATCACAACCCTATCCCCCCTCCAACCTTCCTCTGCTGAGCATCCAACAGCACTGATCATCGGCATCAATGTGGATGGAGATGTAGGCCCCCAAGGGGCGGGGCTAGCAGCCGACAGGAAGGGAAGGAGAGGGCCATCTTGGCCCTCTTTTTCAATACAGAAGAGCCTGGGGGTTATCGGGGCCCCTCCCCCCCAGTGAAAAACAGAGGCAGCAGGAGGGATCGCGAGCGCAGGTGAGTAAATGTCATTATTTTTTTTTTCTTTACAGGAAAGAAAATCGCCACGGGGGGCACTATTATGGGCGCTCTCCTGAAGGGGGGGATCGGATGCCCCCTGTGTGAAGAGAATCGCTGGCACTATCAAACGAGGGGTCAGGTAAGTCTGTATCTTTTATAGTTTGTTTTATGGGGGTTTAAAGTCAGCTAGGTGAGTCTCACGTAGATGGCACTTAAAGTGGACCAACACCCTCCACTGATCAGCCCGGGAATCCCCAGAAACCCCTAAATCCCTACCTGCCCCTCGATCCAGCAGTGCCCGCCGCCGCCTCCCGCGCGTCCCTCTAGCAGAACGCGCACCCGCGCCGGCCGTTTGTGAATGGCGGGCGCGCGCCCTGTAAAAGTGACGCGCGGGAGGTGGCGGCGGGCGCGCTCTCTTGTCCGTCGCTGCCTCCCGCTTGTCTGTCGGCGGGGATTGGCAGCAGCGGTCACGTGGGAGCGGGGAGAGGTGAGTTTTTGGGGCTTTCTGGGGGGTTTCACACAGCGGGGCACCCCCGATCGGGGTGCCCCACTGAAGTGGACCAAAACCCAGGATAGTCAAAATCCTGGGTGTTGGTCCACTTTAACGGTTGGAGAGGCAGCTACGTGAGACTCACGTAGCTGGCACTAGAAGGGTTAATATATGCCAATGCTTTTTCATAATTTTGTTAATTGTTTTATATTGATCGCTGTACCTAATGATCAATGAGCAAACTCACTACCCCTTGTTTGTTTTTTATGACCCTTATGGATCAATAAGTTACGATCCACCTTTCCTACCCTGTCTGTTGTTTCAGAGATTTTGATCGGGTCATATGCCTCATCAATAAATCTGTTTCCCAAATATTAGCCTGCATTTGATAATCTTCCAGCTGGCTACAATTCCTTCTTATTGTAAGGAATTGTCCTTTAGAGATATTTTGCAGCCAGCTAGGATGGTTGCAACTTTTCATAGACACATATGAATTACGGTCAATTTCTTTTAAGTAGTTACAGGAAATAATTAGGGATGAGCAAATCGATCCGGACGAACCCGGATTCGTTCGGAATTTCATGAAAAATTTGATTCTGAACGAATCCGAATTTCCCAGCGATTCGATCGATCGAAGTTTTCCTTTAAACTCCATTTATTTCAATTACAGGCATTCGAAAATGGTGGAAGCACATGTCCGGACATACCCCCTGGGGCAAGGTATCATGGGTAAGTCACATGCAGCCTATCAGCAGCCAGGAAGCCTGGTGACGTCGCCGTGCTATATAAAGCGGCGGCCATCTTCCTTGTGCTCATTTCAGCGTTCTATTGCGGCCAGAGCACAGCTCGTTACAGACAGGGACAGAGAGTTAGAGATAGGTAGGGAGAGTCAGAGAGGCAGACAGAGAGGTAGACAGAGCCAGTTAAAGATAGGGAAAGATAGGGAAAAACCAGAACCATCCAGCCAGGGACAGCTTAGAAGTGACAGTGAATTTTTTTTTTCATTAGCCAGATCAGTTTTCAATTCAATTTCAGTTCTTTGTGCTGTAAATCTGCCTTGCCACTGTGCATGCCATCTATGCAGTGGCTTATTTAACCCTATCTGTTACACACAAGCATTTATCATAATATAACTGGATTAGTTTTAATATTTTTTGGTCTGCCTTTAACCAAAAAAACACCAGCCCACCTGGGTATCCCAAACCTGCACTTAGCAGCCTATCTGTTATACTAAATACGCTTGTTGATCTTCCTCAGCTTAATCAAAGTATTGCATTTTGAATTGGTTTTTGGTCTGCCTTTAACAAAAAAAACACCAGGCCGCAGGGCATCCCAAACCTGCACTTAGCAGCCTATCTGTTATACTAAATACGCTTGTTCATCCTTCCTCAGCTTAATCAAAGTATTGCATTTTGAATTGGTTTTTGTTCTGCCTTTAACAAAAAAAAACACCAGCCCACCTGGGTATCCCAAACCTGCACTTAGCAGCCTATCTGTTATACTAAATATGCTTGTTGATCCTCCTCAGCTTAATCAAAGTATTGCATTTTGAATTGGTTTTGTCCTGCTGCCAAAACACTAGGCCGCAGGGCATCCCAAACCTGCACTTAGCAGCCTATCTGTTATACTAAATACGCTTGCTCATCCTTCCTCAGCTTAATCAAAGTATTGCATTTTGAATTGGTTTTTGTTCTGCCTTTAACAAAAAAAACACCAGCCCACCTGGGTATCCCAAACCTGCACTTAGCAGCCTATCTGTTATACTAAATACGCTTGTTTTTCCTCCTCAGCTTAATCAAAGTATTGCATTTTGAATTGGTTTTATCCTGCTGCCAAAACACTAGGCCGCAGGGCATCCCAAACCTGCACTTAGCAGCCTATCTGTTATACTAAATACGCTTGTTCATCCTTCCTCAGCTTAATCAAAGTATTGCATTGCATTGGTTTTTGTCCTGCTTTTAAAAAAAACACCAGGCCGCAGGGCATCCCAAACCACCACGTTGCACCCTATCTGTTATACTAAATAAGCGTCTACAGCCTCAGCTTTATTAAGCTATTGCATTTTGAATTGGTTTTGTGCGTCCTGTAACAAAAACAAGGCCGCAGGGCATCCCAAACCACCATGTTGCACCCTATCTGTCATACTAAATAAGCTTGTTCATCCTCAGCTTTATTAAGCTATTGCAGTTTGAATTGTTTTTGGCCTGCTGTCAATACACCAGACCGCAGGGTATCCCAAACCACCGCGTTGCACCCTATCTGTAATACTAAATAAGCATCTACAGCCTCAGCTTTATTAAGCTATTGCATTTTGAATTGGTTTTTGTCCTGCAGTCAAAACACTAGTCCACATGGGCATCCCAAACCAGTATGTCACCCTATCTGTTATACTAAATAAGCTTCTACAGGCTCTTTTTTTTTATTTATTTATTTTTTTATTTTTTTATATAGAGCAGTAATAGATTATATAGTGAGGTAAATTCGCCATTTTGCACCATTATATAGAGAAGCCCACTGTGTAAATCTGAGGAGCAATAGTTTATACAGTATTGTGAGGTAAATTCGCTGTTTTGCACTATTATATATATCAACCTAAATCCCTGTGTAAATCTGAGGAGCAATGGTTTATATTGTGAGTTAAAGTTGCCATTTTACAGAGCAGGCCCTGTCTGAAAATCTCACTTTGCAATCTATGTTATATTGTGAGCTAAATTCGCCATGTTGCACCATTCTTTAGAGTGGCCCTCCTGTGTAAATCAGAGCAGCAATAGTTTATATTGGACAATACATTTGCCCTGTATTCTATAGAGCAGCTCCTGTGTAAATCTGAGGGGCAATAGCTTATACTGTGAGGTCAATTTGCCATTTTGCAGCATAATATAGAGCAGGCCCTGTGTAAATCTGAGGGGCAATAGTTTATATTAGGTAAATTCATGGTTTTGCACTGTTATACACAGCAGCCCCTATATAAACCTGAGGAGTAATAGTTTATATTGTGAGATAAATTCAGTTTTGCACCATTATATGGAGCAGCAATAGTTTATATTGTAGGTAAATTCATCGTTTTGCACCATTACATAGAGCAGTCCCCATATAAACCTGAGAAATAGGTTATATTGCGTGAGTTAAATCCGTTCTTGGTTTTGTAGCATTATATAGAGCAGCTCCTGTGTCAATCTGAGGGGCAATAGCTTATACTGTGAGGTAAATTTGCCATTTTGCAGCATTATATAGAGCAGCCCCTGTGTAAATCTGAGGGGCAATAGCTTATACTGTGAGGTAAATTTCCCATTTTGCAGCATAATATAGAGCAGCCCCTGTGTAAATCTGAGGGGCAATAGCTTACCGTATTTTTCGCCCCATAAGACGCACCTACCCATAAGACGCACCTAGGATTTGGGGGAAGAAAATAAGAAAAAAAATATTTTAAACCAAAAACACACCATTACAGACAGTGTGGCATTCCCCTATCCCATTCCCATAGGCCGTGTGGGATGCCCCCATTCCATAGACAGTGTAACATGCCCCCATCCCATTCCCCGTATACCCAGTGTGTCATCCCCCCCTCCCATTCCCCATATACCCATTGGCTGTGTGGCATCCCCCTCTCCCATTAGTATAGGCTGTGTGGCATCCCTCTCCCCCCATTCCCATAGGCTGTGTGGCATCCACCTCTCCCCCCATTCCCATTGGCTGTGTGGCATCCCCCCTCCCCCCATTAGTATAGGCTGTGTGACATCCCTCTCTCCCCATTCCCATAGGCAGTGTGGCATCCCCCTCCCCCCATTAGCATAGGCTGTGTGGCATCCCCCTCCCCCCATTAGTATAGGCTGTGTGGCATCCCCCTCTCCCCATTCCCATAGGCTGTGTGGCATCCCCCTCCCCCCCATTCCCATAGGCTGTGTGGCATCCCTCTCTCCCCATTCCCATAGGCTGTGTGGCATCCCCCTCCCCCCATTCCCATAGGCTGTGTGGCATCCCCCTCTCCCCATTCCCATAGGCTGTGTGGCATCCCCCTCCCCCCATTCCCATAGGCTGTGTGGCATCCCCCTCTCCCCATTCCCATAGGCTGTGTGGCATCCCCCTCCCCCCATTCCCATAGGCTGTGTGGCATCCCCCTCTCCCCATTCCCATAGGCTGTGTGGCATCCCTCTCTCTCCATTCCCATAGGCTGTGTGGCATCCCCCTCCCCCCATTAGTATAGGCTGTGTGGCATCACCCTCTCCCCCCATTATTATAGGCTGTGTGGCCCCTCTCCCCCCATTAGAGTAGGCTGTGTGGCCCCTCTCCCACCATTCCCACCCCCCTCCCCCATTAGTATATGCAGGCGCCATGTATATAAAAAAAAACACCGCTGCGCTGAGCGGCCGGCTCCGTGAATGGGGTGGGCGTGACCTGCGCCACGCCCACCCCATTGACAAGCTGGCTCTGTCCCATGCTCGCATGTGCCCAGGAACAGCAGATGGAGGACCTGCAGGGGCTCTGTCTCTGGCCCCGCCGCTGTCATTGCTGCCTGAAAAGACAGAGATCGCATGGGCATGGCCAGTGCAGGCCATGCCCACCCACTGCCCGGACCTTCGTGCTCGCATGTGCTCTGAGCCCGGAAGGGGCAGCAGATGGAGGAGCGGCAGGGGCTCTGTCTCTGGCCCCGCCGCTCCTCTGGCCTCTCACAGTGTGGCAGACAACGCAGGAGCGCCGGGAACGGGTGAGTTTTTTTTTTTTTTGTTTTTTTTACATTCGCCCGATAATTTTGGGGAAAAATAAGTGCGTCTTACAGGGCGAAAAATACGGTATATTGTGAGGAAAATTTGCCATTTTGCAGCATAATATAGAGCAGCCCCAGTGTAAATCTGAGGGGCAATAGCTTATACTGTGAGGTAAATTTGCCATTTTGCAGCATAATATAGAGCAGCCCAGTTGCCATCTAAATCAACTACTGGCCAGGCAGGACAGCTTTTCCAGGGCAAACTCTGCTAGTTGCGGCCACAAGTCAAGTTTGGCTTCCCAGAAGTCCAGTGGATCCTCAAGGTGTGTTGGCATGGTCATGTCAATGTATGACATGACCTGCTGGTTCAGGTCCTGCTCCAGGTCTTCCTGCTGCTCATGAGTAGACTCACTATGCGGGTGTAGAAAGCTACTCATTAGCGACTGAAGACTGAGGCTGCTGCTGATGGAGCTGCTGCTGCTGCCACCCCCCCCCCCCCCCCCCGGCAGCCATGGCAGTGGAAGGTGAGCGCAGAGGTCCCCCCGAGTCAGACCTGTGAGAGCATGGACCATGGCGTAGATAGACATTGCCCAACTGACTACGTAGGATATCTCTGTAGTAGGTCAGTTTGTCCTCCCTCTCAGTGGGTGTAAAAAATGCCCCCATTTTGTGCCGGAAGCGAGGGTCCAATAAGGTGGAAAGCCAGAAGTCATCCCGCTGACAAATGGAGACAATTCTGTGGTCACTACGCAAGCATGTGAGCATGCATCGTGCCATTTGTGCAAGTGACTCGGAGGGACTACCTGTCTCCATCTCCACTGCAAACTGCCACGGTGTGTCTGGGTCCTCTGTCTCGCCTTCCTCACAACTCTCTAGCTCCTCTGGCTGCTCCTGCTCCTCCTCTCCTGTTAGATGGCTAGATAAAATGGTCATTTTGTCAAACCTAAACTGTGCTTCGATGTGCCCCACCCCCCCTCCTCCTCCACTTCAGCCCCCACAGGCTTCATGTGGCTGTGAAATGTATGCGCCATGTCTCCAGTGCCCTGACCAGCCATGGTTTCCAACATGTGTTGTAGTACATGAAGCAGTGGAATCTCATCGTTCATCTCATAGTCCTGACGACTGACTAATAAAGTAGCTTCCTCAAAGGGCCTGAGCAAACTGCAGGTGTCACGTATGAGCTGCCACTGGTTTACATTGAAGTTACACAGGGGAGTCCCCCTATCCGTGATGGCTTTTCTCTGTTCCCATAGTCGATCCTGCATATGGAGGGTGGAATTCCAACGGGTGGAAACATCGCAAATCAGACTATGTTGGGGGATACCGTTCTGACGCTGAAGCTCAAGAAGGGTGTGCTTGGCGGTGTAGGAGTGCCTGAAGTGCATGCAAAGTTTCCTTCCCGTTGTTAGGATGTCTTTCAGATGGGGGGAAGACTTCAGAAAACGCTTGACAACTAGATTGAACACGTGTGCCATGGCACGACGCATGGCTCAGGCTTCCTTGTCGCAGCGCAGACAAGATGTTCTTCCCAGTGTCAGTCACCATGGGTCCCATTTGCAGTTTTCGTGGAGTAAGCCAGGATTTCATGTATTGAGTTCTCATTTTTAGCAGTTCCTCCCATGTGTGACTCTGTTGCTCAAGGCAAACCATGTGAAGAACAGCATGAAACCGCCGTGTCCTGCACACATGGTAGGCTGGAAGGGCACTGGGAAAAAAAAAATAAAAAATTAAAAAAACAGAAAAAATAAATATTTAGAAAAAAAAGTAAAAAAAAAAGTAAGAAATTAAAAAAAAATTTGTACAAAAATTCACAAAATATTAAAAGGCAATGGGAAAAAAATATAAAAAAAAAAATATATATATATATATATATATATATATATATATATATATATATATTGTGGTAAATTGTATCAAAATGTCTATTTCTCCCCTGCTTGGCTGTATAAAGCACAATCCGGGCCGGGTTTTCAGGACCCAGGTCACTTCCCCAATTCCCTAACGGGTTGTTACATGTTCTAAGGCCCTGCACGCTGATTACAGGAGAAGCCTGTATAAGAAGAGAGCACATGACCTTTCCTTTGTTGATGACCAGCCTGTTGGAGTGAGCCCAGGCTGAGCTGCACCGTGGTGAAGGTTAGCACTGGACATTGAGCAGAGGGCTGATACGCCCTGTAAAGTGGACTGGAATTGATCAGCTTGCTGGAGTACCCAGCCCGGGACTATTTGGTTAGTGAAGTAACCCTTTTTGCTTACTGCATTTATGCTGCAATCTTTTGGACTATCTACTGAACTTTGCTGAATAAAAGCCGTTTTTGCCGTTTAAATCCATTGTCGGTCACTGCTGATTGTTTGCCCGCTTACAATTGGTGGAGGATGCGGGCACAGTGACTGTTGCTAGAGGCAATGGAGTGACAAAACGCACTGCATTTTGGTTGTCGTTGGCGAAGGCAGCAATCAAGATGTCTCAACAAAAGCAAATGGAGGAGGTGATAAAACACCTAATACAAGCTGACCTCCAGCATGAGCAGGCCCTGGCACAACAGCAGCGAGCCCAGGAGCAGGCCCTGGCACAACAGCAGCAGGCCCTGGCACAACAGTTCCAAATGCAGCAGGAGACAAATCGCCTGTTAATTGAACAGATGGCCGTGCTTAGAGAGACTGTTGGTGCCAAAGTTTCACAACCGGAGAGAAGCCCGGTTGAGACGGAGGGGGCGAGAAGAACAGTTCAGCTGGTTTTACAAAAGCTGACCCATGAGGATGATGTGGAGGCCTGCCTCACGGTGTTTGAGCGCATGGCTGAGAGACAGCAGCTGCCAGTCACGGAATGGGTTGACGTGATTGCACCGTTCCTGTCAGGTGAGCCGCAAAAAGCATATTTTGATCTCAGGGTGCAGGATGTGCGGGACTATGCCAAGGTAAAAATGGAGATCCTTGCTCGTCTGGGAGTCACGCCAGCGGTTCGGGCAAGGCGAGTACACAACTGGACTTTTTCTGTTGATAAACCTGCCCGATCGCAGATGTATGACCTAATTCATCTGGTCCAAAAGTGGTTCGAGCCAGAGCGTTTGACCCCTGCGCAGATCATCGAAAAAGTCGTGGTGGACCATTTTGTTCGGGCACTGCCGCCGAAGCTACAGCAATGGGCTGGACAGGGCGACCCACAGACTGCAGAGCAGCTAGTTAACGTTGTGGAAGATTTGTCCCAACTGAGGACCAACTTCGGGATGCCCCTGACAAATCCGGCAGACCAGTGAGTAAACAAGTTCCCCTGGGAGGTGTGTGGAGCGCTGTGAGAGGGCAAAAGACTGTCCCTGACCCCCAGAGACCCCCTAACCCTAGGGAAGACGTCCGGGCAAGGAGGTTCTGGGGTCCCCAGTGTTGGAGGTGCGGTGAGTGGGGGCACATAGCCGCGGATTGCCCCCTCGGCCCTGAACCCATGGAATGTAACGCGGGTCGCAGAAGATCCCTGTTGGCAGACCCCGGTTGTGCCGCCAGTCAGCGGTCAAAATCTGAAACGCAGGTTGTGTCTTTAAAGATGAATGGTCGCCCAGTAAAGGCATTATTGGACTCAGGTAGCCGGGTAACTTTGGTCCGGGCCAACCTGGTGCATGGTGGTTGCAAACCAAAGAAAAAGCTGAGCGTGCTTTGCATCCACGGGGATGTCATGACTTACCCTGTTGCAGTGGGTAAGTTTGAGCCCCCCGCGGGAACATTGTCCCATGAGGTTGGCGTAGTAAAATGCCTGGGCTATGATGTTGTGGTTGGGTGGGATTTCCCCTTGTTCTGGCCCTTGTGGGAAAGGTGTATCCCTCCTGCCAACAATGGAGTACCCCCGGCAGAACTGGTAACCCTTTCCGTTAAGTCCGTTAGATGTGTGGTCCCCAACACATTATGTAACAGGCCGACCAGGGTGAGGGCCTGTAATCAGGGTGACCGAGTGCGGAGAATAGTACCCCTGGCTGAAAAAGTGAACTTTAAAGCGGAACATAGGCCGGGGAATGTAGTCGCTGTGTCCCGAACCCACTGTATGGCCGCAGAAGGTTGTCAGACCGTGGGTCTGAAGAAGAGGGGGGGATATGTGGTAAATTGTATCAAAATGTCTATTTCTCCCCTGCTTGGCTGTATAAAGCACAATCCGGGCCAGGTTTTCAGGACCCAGGTCACTTCACCAATTCCCTAACGGGTTGTTACATGTTCTAAGGCCCTCCACAAGTGTGCACGCTGATTACAGGAGAAGCCTGTATAAGAAGAGAGCACACGGCCTTTCCTTTGTTGATGACCAGCCTGTTGGAATGAGCCCAGGCTGAGCTGCACCGTGGTGAAGGATAGCACTGGACATTGAGCAGAGGGCTGATACGCCCTGTAAAGTGGACTGGAATTGATCAGCTTGCTGGAGTACCCAGCCCGGGACTATTTGGTTGGTGAAGTAACCCTTTTTGCTTACTGCATTTATGCTGCAATCTTTTGGACTATCTACTGAACTTTGCTGAATAAAAGCCGTTTTTGCCGTTTAAATCCGTTGTCCGTCACTGCTGATTGTTTGCCCGCTTACAATATGTTTCTAAAAAATACAAAATATTAAAAAAAATACACAATGTATTACAATGTATAAACAATACAAAATTAACCCCCCCAAAAAATCACACAGACACACAGGAGGTGGTGGAGCCTTGGCTGGCTGGAACAGAGAGCGGTGTGCCACTGGGTAATGCAGCAGGCTGGACCACCACTTTGGAGCCAACTCTCCCAGGCCACTTTATGGTGACGCTGCAAATGTTGACGCAGGGCTGTGGGTCCAACATTGGGACCCTGGCCACACTTCACCTTCTGCCTACACAGCTTTCATATAGCCATGTTAACCTCCTGCGGATGCTTGATGAAAAACTGCAACATGGGCTTGTAGCTGACTTCTCCTACCAACAGTTCGCACTAATTCACTGGTGCTGCTGCCGCCGCCGCCTCCAGCTCGAGGGACCCTCTTCCACTACCTGCTGGGAAGATAGCCTGCCGCGCGAGTGGTCTACCCCGAGCACATTTGCCTCCATACTTTCCCCTTCTGCCACCATGCTGGCCGCTAAATCTGTCACTCTTCATCACTCCAAGCCTTTAAAAGTGCCCTCAAAACTCACTGATGTCCTCCTCAGGTTCCTCAACAGTGTCTGCTTAAGGAGCCAAAACGCTTGCAACACCTCCTCCCACGACACTCTCCTTATCACTACTTGCCCGCCTAGTGGAAGAAGCGGCAAGTGTCTCCTCCACTTCTTGGCTGGGCAGTAGCTGCTGATTTTTCTGATTATCAGATCATCCTCACTGAATAGTGGAGCTGAACCCAAAGCATAACATACAACAGACAGTTGACTGGGGGTGTCAGATGTCACTTGTGATGCAGTGGATGATCGTGTTAACCAGTGGATGACGGCAGATGGGTTGCTGTTCAAGACACGACCGCTAGCTGATCCCGGGAGATCAGGCCTCTCACTGAGACTCCTGCTGCCACTCACCCCTATTCTGCAGAAACCTCTGCTTGATGAAATGAGGCCTTATATGTTACTACGTTACTAATATGTTACTAATATGTTACTAATCTGTCACTCTCCATGTTTTTTTTTTCAGAGACTGGCCTGCGTGGAAATGAATCGGGCATGGATCAGTCAAGATTTCCACCCACCAATGCCTGATGCATTAGAGTAGATTGATGATGGGGCCAGACCAACACTAAAGAAATATGGATCGTGCAAAACAGATTTAAGGCGCTGCTTTCCAGTTACAGACATTACTCCGCATCAGATTAAACGACAGGAGTGCCAGCTCATTGACAGGAGATGCAGCCCCCCACTCAGGCAAAGGCTAGAGCGCTCACCTCAAAACTTGGTGGTATCCAAGAACCATGGAAAAGCCAGCCACATAGTAGTAGAGCAAATTTAAAAGTCCATTTATTTCAAACTGGTTAAAAGTCCGTCACAGCGGTATAGATAAGGGCAGCATAAACAAGGTGTCCTCACACGTCTACGCGTTTCGGGTTCTCACCCTTAATCATGACAAGGAACAGGTTGCAGGACATACATTTAAATACAATATCAGATAATAATGTAATCTAATGCATCTGTGAATGGGAGGAACATGATTACTAACCTTAATTAGGGCGCCTCTTTCAACTTCATTGTATGGGCGGCAGGCGCACGCCGAGAAATTAAATCACGGCATGCACCTGATACGTGATATTGCAACCGCCAAGGGAGCTGACGTAGGCGATACTGGTAGGACGAGAGTGCGCAACGTCATACTACTGGCAACACTTATCTCCGTGTTAGAAGCCATTACTGGCAAATTGTAACACGTATATGTAACGGCTGTGTATTCAAATCAAAAAAGATAGATAGTAGAGACAGTGCCGGTAACATTGAAAATGACACTATCGCCTCACGTCGGGATATTAGAAAAGAAAAATCTATATATTATATAATTGTCTATGGACATATTAGGAAAAAGGCCAATTATTTGTATTTATACAAGCGATCATATAACATATAACAAACAAGTACTGTCGCCTGACATCAGGATATTAGAAAAGAAGACTATATATTACATCAGGATATTAGAAAAGAAAACTATATATTACATAATTATCTATAGACATATTAAGAATTAAAAGGCCAATTATTTATATTCCAACAACGATCTCATAACATATAATAAACAAATACACAAAAAACCTTAGCCTAGACTAAATATATAAAAATATACAACATAAATATATGATATACTACAACTCCCATCCACAGATGACAAAAAAGTCCAAACCCAATTCAATATTATATACTGTATAATAACGGAGCAGGTCATAATAGATTATTAGAAATGCAAGATCTGGGATTTTTTAAGCGCAATACACAGGTCATTTCAAAAGCAGCTTCATAAATCAAAAACGAAGGAAAGGCATGAGAAAAATAATAATACATAATAATTAATGAAAACGAAAAAGAAGAAAAAACAAGACAAAGAAAGAAAAAAGCAAAAACAATAAAAGAATAAATTAAAAATGAATAACAAGGAAAATCCCTATGGAGAATTTGATATTAATTTGAATTCTACAGTAGAGCACAGCTTAATCTACATATCCAGAGACAGAAAAAAAAGGGAGAAAAGGTAGATATTATCTTAAAAATAAATCAACATCCCATCTATAATTAAGTCCCATAGGGGTACGGGTTCCCAGTTTAAAGATCAAAAAAACCTCACGTTGGAGCAGTTTTTCAGTTAGATCCCCCCCCCCCTGGGGCCAAGGCGTACCCTTTCTATCGCCATACATTTAAAGCTTGTAAGGTCACCCGCATGATGGTTCCTAAAATGCCGTCCTACATTAGAGGATGCATTAGGGCGCTCTACAGAGGACGCGGTAATATGCTCTGATATTCTTTTTTTCACAGCTCGGGTGGTACATCCCACATATTGGATACTGCATAGTTCACACATTATCAAATAGATAACATGGCATGAGTTGCAATTGATAAAGCTATCAATTTGAAACGTTTCCTTAGTATTAGTGGACCTAAAACGGGAGCCAGTTTGAGTATATTGACACATTCCACATCTGCCATTAGCACACTTAAAGAATCCTTTTTGCGAGAGCCAGGTCGAGGATAAGGTACTGGATCCCCTAAAAAGGCTAGGTGATTTCTGACCAAGCGTGGGGCACTTTCTACTCACAACCCTAACTCCATGTTTAAGGACCTCTTTAAGCTGCGGATCACAATTAAGTATAGGGAGGTGTTTATTGATAATCTGTTTTATTTTATTAAATTCCTCACTATATGTAATGATTAAAGTGATCTTGTCATTATTCTTATGGGAAGTAAGCCTCTTATTCCTCTCTACTGACTTCCCACAAATTTCTCCAGTGGCATACATTGATTTATCCAGCATACATTTCCTGTCTCTACTACTGGCCACATTTTTCACCCGTTCTAAAACATCCAAAGGATAACCCCGATCCTGGAGTCGATCTGAGATAACTCCTATTCCTCCGCATCAGACCACAAGTAATTATTGAGAAAATGCTTTACTTTACTCTTACTTTTTATTAATATTCTTCGGATAAGATATATGTGCCAAAAATCTGTATATCTTCTCTTCATGCTGCTGCCAACTCCAGGGTGTGTCTTTCTGGCAATTTTGGGCTCCTGCTGCTTGCAACCCCAGTGTGTCTTTAGGCCAATTTTTGGGCACCTGCTGCCAACTCCAGTGTGTCTTTCAAGCAATGTTTGGGCTCCTGCTGCTGCTGCTTGCAACTCCAGGGTGTGATTCATCCACTTTTTTGGGCTCCTGCAGCCAACTCCAGTGTCTCTTTAAAGCAATGTTTGGGCTCCTGCAGCTCCTGCTGCTGCTTGCAACTCCAGGGTGTGATTCATCCAATTTTTATGCTCCTGCAGCCAACTCCAGTGTCTCTTTTAAGCAATATTTGGGCTCCTGCTGCTGCTTGCAACTCCAGGATGTGATTCATCCAATTTATGGGCTCCTGCAGCCAACTCCAGTGTCTCTTTAAAGCAATGTTTGTGCTCCTGCTGCTGCTGCTACTGCTGCTTGCAACTCCAGGGTGTGATTCATCCAATTTTTGGGCTCCTGCAGCCAACTCCAGTGTCTATTTAAATCAATGTTTGGGCTCCTGCAGCAGCTGCTGCTGCTTGCAACTCCAGGGTGTGATTCATCCAATTTTTGGGCTCCTGCAGCCAACTCCAGTGTCTCTTTCAAGCTATGTTTGGGCTCCTGCTGCTGCTTGCAACTCCAGGGTGTGATTCATCCAATTTTTGGGCACCTGAAGCCAACTCCAGTGTCTCTTTAAAGCAATGTTTGGGCTCCTGCTGCTGCTTGCAACTCCAGGGTGTGATTCATCAAAATTTTGGGCTCCTGCAGCCAACTCCAGTGTCTCTTTCAAGCTATGCTTGGGCTCCTGCTGCTGCTTGCAACTCCAAGGTGTGATTCATCCAATTTTTGGGCTCCTGCAGCCAAATCCAGTGTCTCTTTAAAGTAATGTTTGTGCTCCTACTGCTGCTGCTTGCAACTCCAGGGTGTGATTCATCCAATTTTTGGGCTCCTGCAGCCAACTCCAGTTTCTCTTTAAAGCAATGTTTGGGCTCCTGCAGCTGCTACTGCTGCTGCTTGCAACTCCAGGGTGTGATTCAGCTAATTTATAGCGATTCATCGCGAATAAATTCGGGTCGAAACTATTTTTGACGGAAAATCCAGTGTCTCTTTCAAGCTATGTTTGGGCTCCTGCTGCTGCTTGCAACTGCAGGGTGTGATTCATCCAATTTTTGGGCTCCTGCAGCCAACTCCAGTGTCTCTTTCAAGTAATGTTTGGGCTCCTGGTGCTGCTTGCAACTCCAGGGTGTGATTCATCCAATTTTTGGGCTCCTGCAGCCAAATCCAGTGTCTCTTTAAAGTAATGTTTGTGCTCCTACTGCTGCTGCTTGCAACTCCAGGGTGTGATTCATCCAATTTTTGGGCTCCTGCAGCCAACTCCAGTTTCTCTTTAAAGCAATGTTTGGGCTCCTGCAGCTGCTACTGCTGCTGCTTGCAACTCCAGGGTGTGATTCAGCTAATTTATAGCGATTCATCGCGAATAAATTCGGGTCGAAACGATTTTTGACGGAAAATTCGGCGAATCAGTCGAATCGAATTTTTCAAAAGTTCGCTCATCTCTAGTAATAATCCTAACTTCTCTTGTTTCAAGTTTTAAATCTTATAAATGGACTTTATGGAAATCATAGTCCGCTGTGTACACACACTCTCTGGTATTTTTGGATTACATTAACAATAGTCAAAAGGGTATAATTTTCACAGCGGAATATGAACAGACTAATAGGAATGAGCAGTGATAGTAGGCATAGGTTTAGTGGGAAAATACTGCAGCATATGAAAGAACATAGTTGGATGGATTACCCATTCTGAGTCACCTCAACCCTCTATTTTTTGGGATAAAGGGAGCCAGGTCATGGTAAACCCATGCTCTATTTACCTTTTCTCATAACACATCCTCTACTGTTTCACAATTCCATCTCAGGGCTGTTAATGGAGAACTCAAAACCCGAGGGACAAACATTTTCCGCACTGATGTGAAAACCTATTTTTTTTCTGAATAAAGAGAAGATATGCCAGTGCCTGCGGTCAGCCCCTCCCTAAGCTTTGTCCATCAAGAGTTTGAAGAAATAGTTGACACAAGACTTACTATTATTGAGTTCACTGAAGGTGACAATCCTTTGGGGACACCCATGGCTCAAAATAAAAAGATGAGATTTCAAATGACCTGTGGAACTATTCCCACTACTGGGAGCATGTTATAATATTTGTGCCTATACCTATTACCTATACCTATTACCTCTACAGTAGGTAGAACTTTCTTTGCTAGGTTAAAGAAACAGCACATGGGGTAAATCTTCCCAACTGTAAAAAAAAATAAATACCGGCAGGCAAAGCTTTTGCCTTTATCCGCTCTATTAGAAGAAAAAAAGCTTTTTACTGAATTTCTTCCTTGGTCACAAACATAAAAGTGATGGGCTGGTCAGAATTGTATTAGTGTGTAAGCAGCAAGGGCAGCATGGCAAGTATGTTTATATAAGGTCAGTAATGACAACATTACATTTATTTAATCCAAGGTTTCTTAAATTATTATTTGCAATAATATAATAATTTCAGTTTCTGTTTCTATTTTACAATACTATAAATGGGTTAGAACATTCAAATTAGATACTTACCTGACTCTGGTGTTCAGATACATGGATTGCATGCTTAGCTTGCCATGTCAATTATTCTATTCAGGTAGTGCATATATCCACTCCTCTCCTGTGATCACAATATCAGGTCAAGGGGCTGCCGAATATAAAGTCTCAGACAGTCACCATCTATTTACATGAGCTGGGATAAAGAAAGAAAAATAAATAAAGAAAAATTGAGTTCAAGTTTTCGAGGCCTGGTCCCAAAACAGAGCTTGTGGCTGAATAACATTTTTAGATAAATTATAAACGTAAACTAAAATTTCTGTACAGTCACTATTTAGGTTCCGTTCACACCTATGCGCTTTCTCTTTGTTGTTGCACTGCATTGCAATGCAGTTACAACAAAGAAAACATTGTGCATTATTCTGCATGGGATAGTTCAGGTATCTGTGTAGCGCAACGCATTAAAAAAGCGTTGCAGACACCTTTTTTCAGTGCAATGTTGTAACAGAGCAGGTCAATAGAAGTCTATGGCAATGCAAGCACAATACACGTATAACACAGTGTACCTTTATTGCGTTTGTGTTGCCATGCAAGGCATAGGCATTTACTTATTATTTAAAAAATGTTTGTCTTCTAAAAAAAACCCAATGCAAATGCATTTCTAACACATCAAAAATGCAATGTTTGTTTGAAGACAATGCCGTTCTGGCATTTTACAAAATGCTTGCTCTTGACACAACGGAGAGGTGTGAACAGAGCCTTAACGTTTTTGTAAAGAAAGTATTCTCTAAAGAATATCCTATTGGCTACTCTTTATTCAGAAGGCAATCAGCATGATGCTTGAAGTCATATGTGCCATTCTCCAACACTTAAGTGTTTAGCCTTAAGCCCTTGGAAACCCTAACACGATATTCTAGATATTCTGTATGTTTAAGTTGCTTTTGTTGTGTAAAGGACTGATGAAAGCAAATTAACCTTTTGCCCAAACATCAAATGATTTAGATCATTTGTAAGACAAATTACACAGATTAGTACAATATTCGTATAACAGGAGACTATAAGAGGTAGTGTAGTATCAGTGTAACATCATCTATCTTTGCAAGCAATAACAGTCTAATTAGTGTGCACTTCAAAAGGCCAAACTGAACATTTGTCAACTAGCTGCAAAACAAAAAAGATAATATCTTAAAACAAATGTTTAAAGTTCCCCTGGCCAGACAATGTTATCAACGAGTTTGCAAATTTTAGTTGCATTACGATATTTAGACCTTGCAGCGTTTTACTGCTTTCTAAATTATATACTACTGATTAAGCGAAGAAAAACGAATAGACTATGAAGGCTCTCATATCCATTACACATCAGGCTGTATCACCAAGTATAGATCAGTAATCAATGAGTTTAATACTTGTAGATAGACAAACTATCATAAAATCTAATAGAAAGCAGTTAGGTTGCAGATACTGACGTCAACATCCAGGGCTTCTGATGCACAAGATAGCCCCCATCAAAATTAAAAGGGCAGGCATAACTTTTTTAGAAAATGTATGCAAATATACTGAGGAATGGAGCCACATTTGTAGAAAAAAACAGAAAACTAAACAAAACAAAATACTCCTTTTCTCACCCAAAGCTGTTGTGTCTTGGTCATGCCTGTTCAGAGGCATACACATGCCCCCAAATGGTGATTGTTACCCTTCACTGCTATAAGTTATGGCCAGCATGGCTGGTATAAGGACTGGTATACTGGCAAGGCCAGGGGCTTGTCAGTTGGTTTGCCTCTGAGCCCTGGGTTGCCAGCTGCTATGCCTGGTGCCTGGGTTGGTTGGCTCTATTGGGGGGTACACATGTTTTAATTTTTTAAACTAAATAAATAAGTACAAGAAAGTCCCTGTTTTCATTGGAAAATAAAGCATGCCAGCATTTGCAGCATGTCCATTTAAAAAAAAAAAAGCATGCCAGTTTTTGAAGCTGACTTTTCTCACTTGCATTGAGCAGGTGAGAAAATTCAACAATAAAAAAACTTGATTTTGCCTAAAAGTCCCATTTAGAAACATTTCCTGAATCACATTGGTTTACACATTTTCATTTTTAAACATTTTTCATGTGATTTCTCTCACAAAAAGAGAGGGGCAAGAAGTTTGTCTCACTCAGAACCATGCCAGAATACATTCTTGCATGGTGCTGAATATTTATGTCTTAGCAGGTCACATTCCTGAAGAAATTTTGCTAACCACGTGGCTGATGTGATTAGCACCTAATGAAACTCACAGACTGACCAATGAGGGACACTGGGGGTAGGGACACAAAATGACAACTAGCACTATTAATCTCTGATGAAAAAGGCAGACAAACTGTATATTTAAGTGAATCTGTCACTATGATTATGTGGAACAGGGTACTCAACCACTTCTTGTAAAGGTTCATTTATAGGGATCCAGTGAGAGGTGAAGGGCCAGGCGGAGGGCTGTCACAGGGGGCTGATAGTTAGAAATTAAAACACTGGGGAGGGACTATAGATTTCCCAGGCAAAACTAAAATATGCTGTTTGCCCCCCAGCCCAAAAAAACAGGAGTTTTTTTTAGCCCTGCAGAACCTACAGCTGTTGCACACTGCTTTTCCTTGTATTATGTGTAGGCTGTGTACAGGGGTAGACTAGGGACCAACATGTTACTGGCAATAACATCTGGTAAAATGGATGGATAGATGGGGCTTGGGGGAGAGGGATAAATTGGAGAGAGGCTGTAAGGAACAGATATTGGATAGACATAACAGGATAGGCAGGGAGGGATTGAGAGAGTGCTGGAGAAAGGGATCGATGGGCAGAGCTGGGGGGGGGGGGTAGATTGCCAGAGCTGGAAGAAAGAGTGATAAATTGGCAAAACGCGAAGGCCGGGGATTGGATGGGCAAAACTGGGAGGACAGGAATAGATGGGTCAGAGAAACAAGGCGGCATTGGGCAGAGCTGAGGGGACAGGAATTGAATGGGCAAAACTGGGAGGACAGGAATGGATGGAGCAGAGAGACTGGACTGGGTGGGACAGAGCTGGGGGGGAGTCAGGGATAGATCGGGAAGAGCTGGGGGGCAGGGATGGATGGGGCAGAGCTGGGGGAGACATAGATGAATGGGGCAGAGCTGGAGGGACAGGAATGGATGGGAATGGGATAGATGGGCAAGGCTGGGGGACAGGAATTGATGGTTCTAAGGAGGGTGGATGAGATGGTGGTACAGGGATAGATAGGGCTGATCTGGGGTGGTGGGAAAGGATTGGATGGAGCAAAAAGACCTTGTAATGCCACTTCCCTCCCGTGTATTACTTCATATTGCAATGCTAGCTACCAGGGAGCCAAGACACTGGCAGCGAAACTAAGCACTACATCACCAATCAAAGGGACAGCTCTGAACATGGAAACACATAAGCAAATGAGTGCAGGGCTGTCAGGGCAGGTGTCCAGAAATCTGGCACCGAGGTCCGCATTCGAAACCCTGGTCTACTAGTTGCATATTGCTGACTTAGGATGAAAGAGGCTTCAGTTCTTTTGCTGTTTTCCTTTCCTGAGGGTCACCTAGCACATGTCAGGAGAGGCCCCAGCCTAACATCTCATCTGAACGCATTTAAGGCAAATCTGACATTTGTTGTATCTCTGCTTGTAATTTGCTTAACTGTAACCTGCAACCCAATTCTCAGACTGGTATTTTAAATTCCCTTACATGTAATAACTGTCTAGTGTGCTTACTGCATTAAAATTTAACTTTAGACCTTTAGGCTGGTGAACAGACAGTGATTTAGCAAAGCATGCTGCATGATCATAGGGGTTGGGCTGTTAGTGTGATCATGTGACAGGCGTTTCTCTGACAGGCCCCATTTGAAAAAATAAAAGAAGCAATATTAGCTGTGGGAGTGTTTTTACTTTTAATAAAACTTTAATAATGATATCTTAAATATAAAAATCTAAAAATTACCCAAATGACCACCAATAGAAAAAAATCACTACTATTAGAAAGGTGGTGAGGGGGGATGGGTGTTCTTAGGAGATCACCTTTGGGTTTGATGTGTGGGGACATTTCTTGTATTTTCCAGACAAGAAACAGGCACCATCATGGTTTTATGTGGACTCTTTGCCCTTGACTAATCCAAAATTTATGTCCTGAATGATTTCCTCAATAATTTGCTTAAAATAACTCTCTTATCTCCTGACACTTTGTAAGGTTGTTTTTAACATCTTTTGATGTGTGCTAGGTTTGTGTATGCCTTTGAATCTTGTTAAACTTTATCACAGACAGCTCAGTTTGTTTAGTTTAGTTTTTTTGCTCTTTTTATCAATAATACATTTTATTAAAAGCATTTGTATTGCGTTAGTTCAATATTATCTTTACAGAACATGTGTCCTTGTGTGTTAAATAATACAGTATATCACATTTACAATGCTTGGTGGTCTTACTGCAGGAAAGTACCAATGCAAAACATGATCAAGAATACATTTTAATACTAATCAAATAGTTTAATCAATTTCTACACTACAAAATATGGCTGAAGTGTGATGTTATTTCATTTTACACTTGCATTTCCTCTTGTACTTAAAAACTGTATTAATTGTGGAACCGCACATTAAAAACACCAGAGGGCATTCAAAGACTTCTATATCTGCCTCTACATGCATTTTCTATCCATTCCTGCTAACACCAAATGAGCTGTTCATCTCTATTACACACTGCTTGCCATTTGTAACAATTGCTTTGTGTAATCCTATCACAGACGCTTGGCAATACTCAAGCTCAAGTCTTTTCTTAGAGCGAAGCAATTGCGGAAACAACTTATTTTAGAGGATTAGTGCAGGATTTGCCTAGTCATTTACTGTACTAGACAACTCAGAAAATAGTATAATTGTTATGCCTTTTATTTTTATATAAAACACACATTTAGACAAAAAAGTACTAGATTCACATACATGCATTCCTTATGAGCCCCAATTTATACAAACTTATTGAGTGAACTAAATATTAAGGCCCCTATTCCGTAAACTTGCCTTTAAAATTGCTCCAGAAAAAAAGAAAACATTTTAACAGTTTATATCAAAAAATGGCATTAGATAAATTTAGGTTTAATTCAAAGGAGAGAAAACATTGAGAGTTAAATCATCCCAACACTGTGGGATCACTACCAGATCAAAGCCCTGCATGACTGGCCGGCTTGGGCTGATTGCCTCTGCTGGTATGCGCTGCTGTTTAAGACCCCCTAGGATCTTGCTATATTTACATCAACGACAATTCCACAGTGGTTGCGCAAACTGTGACCACTTCTATGGCATCTCTGGGCTGAGACACGCTCTCGGCACTCAGCCATTCAGATAGGCTGGGGTTGGGGATGCATCACAGACTGTAGGGGAACCAGGGATGTGGACAGTCTCCAAGCCTATGAGGCCCAGCAACTTTCAACCTATCGGCAAACTGGTGATGCTCCACACATAGACTCCCACATGGCTGAAAACCCACACTCCAGAACTCACCTCTGCTGCGCTCCTCTTCCTGGTTTAGGACCCACGTGACTGCTGGCGTCCATTACTTAGGTATCTAATGTTAGTTATTGTCACATTGCTCTAGTGAAATGCCACTACATTCCTCACTTCCTTTAATCACACTTTAATTTATCTCATGTTTTTTAATGAAAAAAATGTGAAAAGTCTTTGTCAGAGAACGTCGAGTCACGTAATCCAACTAAAAATCGAGCATCTGTGATCAAGCAGCCCCTCCCTCCTCCAAGACACAGGTCCTGGGGAATTTTTTTGAAGCACCATATGCTATCACACATCCCCAGCTAAGGGGGATGCTGGTACCTCGCTATCTGACAAAGGTGTTAGGGGAGCAGCAGGGGGGCTTTCAACCTGGAACTGCTTTTTCTGAGTGTCAGAACCTCAAGTCCATATATGGACTTTTGCAGAGAATTTTCAAGGGGGGAGCTGGGCATCAGCAATAAAATGAAATATAATATTTGCTCTGTTCCTTGCAGTCTGTATTTACAATAGCATGTATGTTTTAAATTTGTTTTTCTTCATATTGCTCTGTTGTGTGACAACCATTATAGATAACTAGGGTTTCTCAAATATGTCTCTCGCTGGTACAACATTTTAAGGAGTAATTCGGAATCAAACCAAACCAAAAAAGCACATTCAAGGAAATTTAAAGCACACACATTTATTTATTACCCTTAGGCATCCCGATTTGAAATTACCCCTAGGAATTTGGAATCCAGATACACTATGGCGTGATTTATGAAACGCATCTGTTTGCCTACTTTTGTGGCTGCCAACACAATAAGGTTGATTCACAGCCTCCCTTAAATGCATTTGCACATGAAGGCATGATTCGCCCTTCAAGACGGGCCAAAAATACAGGTTCTTTCATGCTGTTTTATTGTGGTGTAAAATAAAGCGTAATGGAGCCCTCCGAGGAATATCTTGCACAGTATAAGCATCTGCAGCGTTGAGGTGTTCTGTGCATGTGTCTCTCGGACTTTCGATCGCATCGACCAATTGTGGAAGTTGATCGCATGCATGACGTTGAGCTATTCAAGCTGACCCTACATGACCATGATTCCCTTGAGAAACTATATTGTGCGTTGCGCCCATGGTTGGCCCCCGCCTCAAGCAAGGGGCATTCAATTGCAAGCATGATCAAATTGGTTGGCTGCCTTCAATTTTTGGTTAACGGCTCGTACCAGAGGCTGGACATCCTCTCTGTGGGCATGTCTCAGCCTACAC
Organism: Gastrophryne carolinensis; assembly: GCA_027917425.1. Classification (NCBI taxonomy): domain Eukaryota; kingdom Metazoa; phylum Chordata; class Amphibia; order Anura; family Microhylidae; genus Gastrophryne; species Gastrophryne carolinensis. The sequence continues at coordinate 221,079,505 of CM051239.1, read as the reverse complement.
TCAGCCACACCCTCAATAATTTTCTGGATGGCATGGCTACCTTGGTGGACAAATACATATTTTTCCCTAACATCATGGTAGCCTGGAATGCCGTTAAGTTGGAATTTTATGAGTTGGCCAATATGCCCAATGCCATGTGTGCGATCCATTGCACACACGTGGCGCTGATGCCTCCGGTTCCTGATGAGTATCTTTATAAGTATGTCTTTGTTTTCCCTTTGCCTCCTTCATTCCATGCAATGTAGTCACTCACTTTTTTTGAGTCTAGCTTCCCCATATTTAGTGTGTGTTGTTCCAAGCATTGTATTGCCCCCTGTAAAGTGGATCTCAATCTCCATTTTCAACTAGATGCCCATATGTTCCTTGTAGCTGCTTCCAACTAGAGTAAGGCAATTTTAATGATCATTTTCCATTTACTTACACAAGTTATGGCCTTCTACCTAACAGTATTTTCAAAGATGGGACATAGCATTAATGTGCAATGTGATGCTGGTCCTGAACTTAGATCGTCTTATGGCAGGATATCCAGGCTTGACCCATGATGCCTTCATTCTTCAGAATTCTGCCTGTTTGCTCATTGCACTTTTTTTAGGTGATAAAGTGTTAACAATGTATGTTGCTAATGTTTATTTTTGTATTGTATGTGATTCTGGCTACCCGCTGCTACCGTGGCTGATGACTCCTATTTTGAGCCTCAAACTCAGACACATGCTTTATTTAACGGGGGTCATGCCAAGACCAGGGCAGTGGTCGAGCAGACATTCGGTTTGCTCAAGACCTGGTTTCGGTGCCTGGACCATACTGGGGGGCACTCCAGTACCAGCCACAGAAGGTTATCAAAATAATAGTGGCCTGTATGTTTTTATACAATTATGCCATCCAGGAGCATGTCCCACATTATGTTGATGTGTTCCCCTCTGCAGCCATGATGAATGTCCCTGCAGAGCTGTATCAGGGCACACAGAGTGTTTCAGGCCAATCTGTGTGGAACCACCTTGTCTTGTCTCATTTTAGTTAATTTTTGTATGTTTCTTTCCCAAGTGAAATTTTTGTGGTGTTTCTATGTATGATTTGGATTTGAATCAAGCCTTGCCATTTAAAGTTTGTTCTATATGCTTCAAACCCTCTTTTAATTTATTCAGTGAGATTAAACTCAAAGACAAAGTCACTTCTGTTTTTTTTGTTTATTGTTGTCACTAAACTTACTTACTTACATAAAAGTATATTGTGGGCCAATAATCTTAGGCTACTGAGATTGATATAATCAAATCAAAATGTTTTAACATTCAACACAAAGTGTGTTTCATCATCACTAGGGTGGTGGCCTGCAACGTATGTTGGTTCTCTTGCTTGTTGGAATGCTACCAGCCATGACAGGTTCTCATTTAGCACCTGCCTTTGTCCTAGCATTGCCTGCCTCTGACAGTAGCTGTTATGTAGTTCCTCCACTATTAAATGGAGCTCATGGTGGATCTGCCTTTTATTTCTCCCTATAGTTTAGTGGAACTGGGCACTGTTTTGCCTGAAGGCTCGGCTATCTGCTTGCCAATCTGCTTCCATCAACTGCACCCACCTTACCAGGGGAAGATAGTAACGTGCCTGAGGGACACTTACAACTGGAGCTGTACTTAACCTTTTCACATGTGTTGTGCTTGATGTGGACGATGGCAAATCCTCTGCAGCTGCTCCTCATGCTCCAGCTGATGGTTATGCTGGAGCTGTGGATCCAGCTGTGGCAGGAGAGGGAGTGGTGGAGGCATCTGCTGCAGAGGGAGTGGTGGAGGCATCTACTGCAGAGGGCGTGGTGGAACCATCTGCTGCACAGGGAGTCAGGCAGGCAGCTGCTTTCACTGCTGGTGCAGAGGGAGTGGGGGAGGCAGCTGCTGGTGGTGCAAAGCGAGTGGGGGAGGCAGCTGCTGCTGGTGCAGAGGGAGCGGGGGAGACAGCTGTTGCTGCTGCAGTGGCAGCTGCTGAGGCAGATATTGTGCCTGAGGGTGGTGGGGAGGCAACTGGTGCTGATGTTGCTGTTGTTGTAGAGGGCTGATGCAGTAGATCATCCTCCTCCGGATCCTGTATGGCAGCCAGTAGCAGGGGTGTCTGTAGGGCCAGACAAATCATTTAGCTTGTTGCTGTTAGATATACACACAGTACACCAATATAGAGCTGCATGGGGTTCTAGGGATCACCACTTTGGGCACATTACACTTACCAGATCCAATTCTCCAGTTGGTGCAGTCCTTCAATACGCAGTCTTTAATGAAGTTGCCTCAGTACTTGTTTGATGGTGTGCTTGGTTGGGCATGTGTATTTGCTGTTTATTTCCTGCAATGTGAATAGGACTTAAAGGAGCAGTATCGCAAATTTTTCTTGGTGACATATTTAAATGGTACTTTGAATGTAGGTAAGTGTTGGAGTAAGAATTACAAATGTAGAATAAAATGATGTCTGTGTTGTGCAGCTGGAGACTAATAGCTCATGTTTATGTTGGAGCCCGACACTCTGGCCTGTTCCACGCTGAGGAGAGGGGGAAACAATGTAACATCAGCTGTTCAGTGCTGGCAGCCAACCAGCATAAGATAACAACATTGCAACATTGCCTGGCCAGAACTCATATAACTAAAACAGAGAGAACAGCTCTAGAAGTCATTTTGCTGATTTTGCCAGTTTTCCCTTCATGTTGGCTCTTCTGCAGAATCTTTCAGTTTACCATTTTCTCTCTCTTTTCTCAACACATTTTTCCATATGATCTTTCTTTCAGCTTTGTGTGTTTTGAGCAAAGCCCAACCCAGGATTTTCACTATCTGGAGTTTTGTTTTGTGCCCCTAGGAGCATCCCGACTTGGGATGCCCTGATACGTGAAATCCCCAAGTTCGCCTGTGAAAACGTACCTTTCCCTGTCCCACAGCGCATGCGCGGGCTCTCATCCAATCAGCTCTGTTTGCACGACGATGGGGAGCCTGAGTAGTAACCTTCCTGGCCACCCGGCCTGTCTAAATGACTATCTGCGTGAGCGCGCCAGAAAGATGAGGGGATCTGTGATTATCCAGGGGTCATTTCACACAGTGGGGCATCCCGATTTAGAATGCCCAAGGGGGAAGGTCAATGGCCGGGTCTTATAGACTTCAGGGTCGGCCACTCAGGGTTTTGTTCCACTTAAATACCTTTAGATTTTCCTGCACAGTTATTCAAAGAAGAATTTCAGTCATTTTCAGTCAGTTTAGTCTATTTTGTATAGATTTTACACATTTGAGTCACCTGGTCTCATAACAAAAGCAGCACCTCACACACACACAGCCGTTACCACTGATTACAGTGTCAGCCTCTGAGGTAAAGTGTTGCTAGGAGACCAGTGGGCTAAATGAAGCAGCTCACTAAATACAAACCAGCAGATCCCCCTATTCAGCAAATGGACTGAGCCATTGTCATTATACAATTTAAAAGAAAGGCATATATTTTTTTCTTTTTCTATCGCCACAATATTTATACACATGTTAGAAGCTATTGTGTGGCTATTTAATTATTTATCTTTTTTAATGCAAATTTCACGATACTGCTCCTTTTAGGTTATTCAATCCACATACCGTGTATACCTAAGCAATGGCTAATCCATCTGCTTCCATGTTTTACAAGTCATGAAGGTGTGCATAGACACATGCATAAAAATATAATTAATTAGCTATGAGGTTGTATGTGTAATTTTTCATATATTGGCCTTTCATGGTCCAGCAACAACACTTAGGCCCTGATGGCATCATGAACTAGGCAATTGAAATGAGTCATACATCTTTTAAAACTAAAAAACCCAAACTATTCAACAACTTACCTATTACAGCAGCAGCATGTATGTCTGAATTGATGGACCCCAGCAAGCCCTGGAATGTAGCTGGGTTCAACAAGCCATACACCATTTCTTCTGCTGCATTTGTGTGGTATTCTGCCATTTGATTAATAATTAAACATGCAATAGGTGCAGATAGGATGATTTTTAATGTGAGCAATCTATATGTACAGGGTGGGGGAAACATATAAGATAGACTCTTATTCAGGGTGAAGGTCCGCTTTAAGCAGAGTACTTACATATATGAAAATTGTGTGTTGCTTGTCTTGTTGAGTGCTGGATGTCTCACTGGTTATATAATTGCTGGTAATGGTGTATTTACTGCCTCTCAGGGCTTACCTGTGGATGAGTACAGGCTTTTAGTGCATATGGCATTTGTCTTTATGTCGTATTCATGTGATAAATACATTTATTTACTGGTTATAGAGGAAGAGTGGAGCACTTGTTGTTTAACCAGCACCCCCTTGCAGTTGGGGTGGTGCGCGTGGATTGCGCTGTGGCCTGGGGCCGTTACCTGTACATATCCAGTGGTTTACTGTGTGATCATTTTTAGGCCTTTTTCCGCCCTCTGGAATCAACAGCTGGGAGGAAGTGGTTTGGGCTCTCTACTTCATCCCCTGTGTGCCCCTAATGGTTGTCAGTTTTGGGACAGGAAGTACGTAGTAGCGCACTTCAACAGCGGTTCCGTCCGGTCGGCAGCAGCAAGGGTGCCACCATCTTGTTGGTTGGTATGCCTCATTGCTTATGTATGTTGTCCGCAGTGTGGTAGCTGCTATTTTTCTGGTTAGGTTAGGGAATGATATCACCTTATGTCAGCAGTACGGTCATCGCCATATTAGTTTTCAGTATCTATGTAGTTGAGAGCACTACAAGAATTGTCCTGATGTGTTTGACTTTCGGCATTACTTATGCATACTGAACTTGGGAGGTTTCACATGCCAGGCATCCCAAGACGGGATGCCCCTGGGGCAAGAAAGAAAAAAAAAGTCTGGGTTTTGTTCTGCTTATAACACACAAAACTAAAATAAATATATATGGCATTGTAAGAATACAAAAGAGAAACTGGGAAACTTAAAGTTACTGCAGATAGCAGCAGAGGTAGCATGAAAGAAAAGCAGTCTAAATAATAAATCTGGAGAGCAACAACAAAAGGATGAAAACAGAAAAATATTAGAGTGAAAAAGCTAAAATAAAAAAATTACATTGTAAGGAGTAGGATTAGAACCCTACACTCTCTGATTCAGGGTCTATCACTTTTCCAACTGAGCTATCTAGCAAATGTAACAGCTGGGAATCAAGCTTCCACCACAGGTACTCTCTCATAGAACATAGAAGCTGACAACAAAAACCTGATGTTGTATCTTCCCCCATCAACACTGCTGCCCTCCAGCCCCACTCAGCTCTAAACATGGAGTTCAGATCATGATGCAGCAGAGGGGGCCAGGCTTCTCCCTCACATCTGACTTGGTTTGTTCCTGGGTGACTAGAGCCGTCACCCAGCCTGTTTGTTTTTTAAATACTTACACTACTCACAGGCAGCATACAGGTTGTTTTTTTTTACACCCTTTGGTGTATTTAAAGCGTGGAGGCCTCCACGGGAGGGGGACCCCACACCAATTTTTTTTCATTTAACCATTTGTAAATGTTAAGTGTTCTTTTCTGTTTGGGGGGGTTTCCTGGGCAGGAACGGGGGCTACCAATACATATGTGGTAATGTTGTAATTTAGAGAAATGGGGCTTCCACGTTTAATATGATTTTCTTGAATAAAGAATTTTTTTATTTAAATTTTTTTTTTTTTTTTTTTACGCTCAAAAATATTTATTTAAAAAACACTGGAATAATTGCAAACAAGACATTTCAAAATGCAAAATGGTGAAAATTGACCTGTCAACAGAGGGTGACAAAATCTTAAGTAAACCAGCAGTTAAAAGGGTTAAAAGTAGCTATGCGTGTTGGGTATTGTTCTGTTTGGGGGACCATGAGCTTTCAGATTTAGCTTGTTTTTTCTTGTTGATATTGATATTTTAGGAAGTGTTTTTTATTCTGCTTTATTATACTTTTTTTTAGGGAATCCATGTGCAACCATTAAGCTGGGGTACACCTAGAAAACTTAACGTGTGTACTTTCAGGGAATATATGGTTTGTGTGTGTGTGGGGGGGGGGGGGAATTCCAAATTTAAAGGGTTTTTTTGTTGAAAAAGCGCAAGGTGCACACTTTGTCTGCAGGGCTGCAATTTTCAAGTAAAATTACCCTTACGTGCATGCTTTACTGTACTGCGCATGCAACTCTTCCCTTGACAGCACTTATGCATGTTGGGTGTTGTTCTGTTCAGGGGACTTTGATTTTTCAGATATAATTTGTTTTTTTTTTGTTGTTTGCATATTGTTTTTTAGGAAATTGTTCCTTTGATTCTGTTTTTTATTCCTTTTTATAGGGAAACCCTGTGCAACCAAATAATTCATCATCAGATTACTTAGAGGGTTTCCAACAGCCCCACTCAACAACTACTTATCCTGTTAGTCCCATTGCGCTTCAGATAGTGGCTTGGTTATCCTTGGTTATCCTCATAGATAATGTTTGGCTGAGTTAGTGGTTTACCGAAATCTTGTTTCAATCAAATTACTTCTTTACTTGCATGAGCAGCAGACATGTACTCTGCTTCTGTTGAAGATAATGCAACTGACATCTGTTTTCTGCTGGACCAAGAAACTGAAGTTTCTCCTAACTTGAACAAGTAACCACTTGTCAATTTCCGATCACTTGAATCTCCAGCCCAATCTGCATTTACATATCCTCAAAGTCAGATCTGAAGCAGATATCCTAAGATATCCTAAGATTTAGCCTTTGAGTTTCTTTAAGTTATTGTAGCAGTCACCTAATTGCATACTTATTTACTCAACTACAAAGAATTCCAACTGAGGCTATGATATCTTGGCGAGTAGTAGTTGCTATGTACAGAAGTGCCTCTGGTGCTTAACTTGGGTAGCAGATCTTCTTCTCCTCCTAACTCCAGGTAGGATTTATTCATTGGTGATGCATTTTGGCTTCTAACATTGCAAACTGGCTTGGGTTTGAGAATATTTTGGAACTCTGGTTGTGATAAAAACTCCTTCTCCATCTTCCTCTCTCCGGATTTGGATTCCCAAATAATATTTTAGATTTACAAGGTCTTAAGTGCAGGTTCAGAACTTCACCTAGTTTAGCAATTCCTTCTTGAAGCACAATGATTACATCATCTACATATAGAAGAACATATGTCCATTGCTGCTACAAATTTTGTGTATAAACATGGATAATTTTGGAGTTCCATGTTCTTGTCTGCTGTTTAAGATCATAGAGAGATATTTGCATTTTACAAACAAGATGTTTTTCACCCTTTTTTATATAACCTTCAGGTTGGGTCATGCACAGCTCTTCTTCAATGTCGGAATTTAGTTTTGATGTTAGAATGTCTCAATATCATCTGTCGAACAGCAGATACAGTTATTAAAATTCTGAATGGGGTTTGCTTAGCAACTGGAGAAAGTGTAGCATCATAATCTTCACCATATTTTTGCAAGTAAACCAGTACACGTTACCTTCAGAGTCATTTTTGCTCTTGCAGACCCATTTACATCTTATTGCTTTCTTGCCTTGTAGTAGCTCAGTAAGCTTCCATGTCTGGAGTTGGTAAAGAGACTCTGTCTCTTCATCTGTGGCCACTTCTGCTTCTCGTGGAAAGACAGTTGTATCTGCTGCCAAGACTGTGGCTTTGGTTCAGGAATGTTCCGATCATATAAGAAAGTCGCTTTGTTTGGCCTGTTTGATCTCCTCACTGGAGGTTGACTTCCTTGGTGGTTTCATAGCTTACTCAGACTTCAGTGATTTCCTTTTCAGCATCTGGAGTTTGTGAGATTCTTGTTCTTTCTGCTTTGCTTTAATGACTGGCAACACTTTATGTAATTCAAGTGATACATCTCATCAGTCACTACATCTATGCTGATTGTTACTGTGTTGGTCTCTGGGTGTAGGATTCTGTTATCCCTTTAGAGCTTCACTTTAGCCAACCAGGGCTATTCTTTTGCATGTGATTCCCACTTTGAATGTTTTTCTTTGGGAACATGTACAAATGTTTTGCTTCCAAATGCTTCCGGTCAGGCTTCTTGCAGTTCCATAGCTTATATGGAGTTTTGTTTGTAGCCCTACCTGGCAGTCTGTTTTGTAGATAGCATGCTGTCATGGTGACTTTTTCCCAAATTGTTGTAGGTAGAGATGCATCAAATAGAATACTTCTAGCACTTTCACATAGCAAGCAGTTCTTTCTCTCTGCAACACTGTTTGTTCTGGGTTATATGGAATGGTAGTCGTCAACACAATTCCTTCATTTTCAAAATGGTTTTCACCTTGCCACTTGTATATTCTGTTCCATTATTTGTATGCCAGACTTTTGCCACTCTTCTAGATTTGTTAAACACTACAGCAATATATTTTTCATGTTTCTGTGACACTTCATCTTTGCTGTGCAACAGGCATTATCCATCTGCATCGGCAATATGTGTGTATCAAATCCAGTAGCTGTCCAGATCTAGTGCTGCTGTTGTTAGGAAATTATTTTCTGAACAGTTTCCCTTTAAGACAACAGCTGCATTTCATCACTTGACTGCTTTGGTCTTTTGCAATTTCACCTGCAAGCTGTTGTTCCTTACTGCTTTTGGGTGTCTATGTCCAAGATGTCTGTGCCATACAGATGCAGCTTTCTTTAAAACTCAACTTGGTTCCATCGTGTAGAAAAAATTTTAGATCAGCTCACCCATTTCATCAATTGATCCTGTTGCACGGCCGGGAATTCCACCCATATTCTTCAATAGATAAAGCCAGCATACCGTAAAACTTGTACTTTATTCCATTCAAAATTTAAAAAGAGCCTTACAGGTGGCAAGTTTCAATTCAATAAATGACGCTACGCATTTCAGAGTCTTCACTCCTTAGTCATGCATGTATCTACAATACAGCCTGTCTCAGATCTTATTTATCTGGGGCAGGCTGTATTGTAGATACATGCATGACTAAGAATCTGAAATGCGTAGCGTGATTTCTTGAATTTAAATTTTTTAAATATCGAATGGAATAAAGTTTTAACTGGATACTGGCTGCTGGCTTTATCTGATGCACTGGTGCATCATGCCATCTTGGAATCTTAATTGCTTTTCAATGGCTTCTTGTGTGATATATCATATTTGGCAATGCTGTGATGTGTCGATCAATGATTGCTACAGCTGTACATGGATACAGTTTTTATGCAGATCTTGTCTAGCCCTGTATACACTTTCTTTGCAGTTTTGCTGTTAAAGTTCACTTAAATTGTCCCTTCTGCTAGAGTGTGTCTCTCCTTTGAAATTATACATCTGCCACCTTTAAAAGTAATGATATTCCCTTATTAGTGAGCTTTTTCACTGACAACAGATTGCTTTGAAGACTGGGAACATATAACACATCCTTTACTGGAATATTTCTGGTTTGCAATGGGTAAACGGGACAGTGGACATAACCACTCCCCACACTTTCTGAAGTCATATAGTAACCATTAGCTAAGATAACTCTTTCTGACTTGATTTCATGTTTTTTGTCATATGGAGTCTATACACCATGCATTCCTTGCAGCTGTATCTGTGTTTTCATTAAATGCAGCTTCAATACATTCATCAGCCTCAATACATTCAGAAGCACCAGCTTCCTCCACAGCAGACTTTTTGCTAAACTTTCTGCTTCTGATAATGACTCATTTTAACTTTCCAAATTCTGCAGTTTTTCTTTAGGTGACCAGGCTTTTACATACAAAACATTCACAAGTTTCCTTTAGGTAGCTCTTATTTTCATAGAAATCCTATGTCTATAATGCTTCTCTGGGTTATTCCAGATATGGGCCCATCACCTGTTGGCAGTGGATTATACACAACACTCATCTTGCATGCTGGAACAGCAGCTGTTTATTCTGCAACAATCAGGAACATAAAAATGAACAGGATACGTCAGCATGATATCTCTATAGGGTCGATTCAACACGGTGCGAGAATGCGTTCATGCTTATAGCATGAGACACACCCCTTTTAGGATACTTTCATTCTCAGTGCGATTCGACTGCATTATTTTGTGTGTGAGTATTTGTTTTGTGAGAATTTTCGCATGTGCACGAGAATTCAGACATTTTAAATCTTGCACATGAGAATTCTCACTCGCATGCCAGATTTCTCCCTGCTATCTGTTTGAACTCATCTGATTCATATTACCCCAAATGAGAAATTAGACAGGAAAAAAAGGCAAGAATTTGAGAAGACTAAGAAGGGGCATGGAATCTCAGGTATGACCAAGCTTGTTGGCTGCCTTCAGTTCTTGGTGAATGGCTCTCCTCTGTATCCAAGTGGAACAAGCTGAAGCTGGGTTTTTATGTCCGTGCCCATGTCTTCATGGTTTTGGGTGCAATCGATGCACCCATGTTTCCCTAATTCCTCCCATGTCTGAGGAATATAAGTACCAGTGAGTAAAATTTTTTCCTCTCACTAATGAATTTTTTTCTGTTAGCTTTTGTGTTTTGATGGACTGTGCACTTGCTGCTTCCTTATTTGCCTGCTGCTTCCACTAAATTAATGTTATTTGCTCATCCCAAAATGCTATGGCTGTGTATTTGGCCAAATGTAATTTACTGTGTATGTGTGTGCGTTGCTTATTCTCACATGTGTATATCTGCATTTGCTTCTGTGTCTGTGTTGCTGGCATCAGCCACAGTGGGGTACCTACTATTTCAAGTTCTCTCTAGCACAAGTAAGAGTATTTCCCCACTTAAAGCACACCCTAGCATTAAATTTCACTTTTCACTAAAATTCACTAAGTTATTAAGAATATCAATACATTTATTTTGTGAAAGGTAGAAGAAGAAGGAACAATCAACTAGATTGGATACACTGATCCAAAAATTAATTTCTTGACTAAGTCACTGGGAAACGCTGAGGCAATAGCTACCTTTAGCTTTTGTACACCTCTGATCTGAAAATGTTAAAAACTAGAAATACACAAGCCTTGCTCATGTACCATCTATATAACGACGTCCATTAATCTCTGGATTAAAAACATTAATGACTATTATTTATGAGGAAAAGAAACCAAAGTAATGCTAAATTAATTCATGAGGAGTTAGAGTAAACATCAGACTCAAATGCCACTGTAGTAAAATGCAAATCCAGAGATAAGGAAATCACTGTATAGGTTGACTGGCAAAAACTGGCTACTAAGCCTAATGGATTGCAAAACAGATACCACCAAGCAGGATGGATAAAAAGCATACCTAAGGACATTTTTTTTTTTGTATAATATAAGTTTATTCAAGTTTTCAGGGTTAACAGTGTACATTTAAGACATAGCAAGATAACAATGACAAGTATGATAATCTAACATAAGCATGTCGGACTGCAGGTCTAACTATTATCATCAAAAACAGTCATCGTGCTAACGAAATCAACCACCGCCCCCTCCCGCCCATCACGGCCTCCCGCCCGACCCCGGCTCCATACCGCGGTGCCTCAAGCCGTACTCTAATCCGGTAGGCAGTAACATCTCGCCAGCCTAGCCTTAAGCTGGAGGCTCCAGTCCTCCCATGTGGCCAGTCTGAGGGTCCAGCGGGCCTCTCCGCTGCAGACCGTCCGGTCACATCAGAGCAGGATTGATGCAGGCGGGAGCGGGTTCGGCCTACCTTGTCCCCTGCAGTCCTTCAGCAATAACGAAAAGGTAATAGAGATAAAGAAGAGAGTAGATACAGAACTAAGGAGACACTAGGAAGGGGAGGGAGGAACAAGGGGGAAGGGGGAAATTGGGGTAAGGGTGGCAGGAGCGCGTGGCCAATCACCGTCTATGGTGCTTCAGAGGGTAGGCGATTATCTCTGTAGTCAATCCACACCGCCCATGCCCGCGTGTGCGCCTCCTGCATGCCCCTGGCCTCCATAATCATCTCCTCCATTCTGCGTATGTTCTCAACCTCCCGGGCCCACTCCACGAACGTCGGCAAGACCGCAGACCTCCAATGTCTTGGAATGACTGTTCTCATTGCTGTGATAAAATGTCGCAAGATCCCCTTTTTGTTCCCAGAAATGGACCCAGGAAGCAGAGACAACAACGCCAACTGCGGGGTGTTCTGCACCGACTCCCCCATAATGGAGTTATAAGTTGACACTACCCTCTCCCAGAGGCTCCAAACAGTAGGGCAACCCCACCAGATATGTAACATGGTGCCAAGCTCTTTCGAGCACCGCCAACACCTATCAGAGCTGGAGTTATTGTATTTATGGATATCCACCGGGCATCTATACCACCGGGTCAAAACCTTATAATTCTTTTCCTGTGCTGCACATGGGGTCGAGAGTTTATGGGTGAATAGATAAATCTTATTTAAGTCTTCGTCATCTAACTGTACGCCCAGTTCCTTTTCCCATTTTCTAATGAATCCCGGCGGTGAGCTATGCCTAATCCCCAGCATCGTGCGATACAAGACAGCGACTGCATGTTTATCCGGGGGGGCTCGAGTCAACGTATGCTCCAACTGCGTTAAAGGCCTAACGCCCCGATCCGCTAGGTTCTGGGATTTTATAAAGGCACTCAACTGATTATACAGGAGCCACGAGATACGTCTACCCGATGCGTTCTGCCTCATCTCTTCCAACGTGGGGAACCTGCCCGAGGCCATAATGTCTCCTATAGTAACATTAGAGGACGCCTCCCACGCCAGGAAACCCCTGGCCCGCACGCCCGGAGCAAAGGAGTAGTTATCAAAAAGTGGGGTCAAAGGGCCAGGCCTATGGATCACCTCTCCCCGCTTGGTCAGGTTGTCCCACACCTTCAAGAATTGCCCTGCCAAGAATGGAAGGGTATCCCTCCGTTGTTTGGGTAGAAAGCCACCCCACGGCAGAGAGATTGGGTTAACGGGAGACAGCGTCTTCTCTAGCTCCACCCACTGTTTTTTCTCCCCTCTTTCGGCCCAGTCCAGGATGCGGAGAGTCATGGCTGCTGCATGGTATGTTTTCAGATCGGGAAGTCCCGCCCCCCCGTTCGGTTTAAGCCTAGTAAGCGTACTAAATCTTATCCGGGGTCTCCCTGTGCCCCACACAAATCTCAAGAAAGCCGTTTTCAGTCTCCTGAAAAAGCAGCTGGGTAAATATATGGGGATCGTCCGAAAAAAATAGAGGAATTTGGGGAGAATATCCATTTTTAACACATTAATCCTCCCGAACCATGAGAGTTGCTTATTATTATACGCAGTCAGCTCACTCAACGTCTTCAGGAGCAGGGGGGAGTAGTTAAGTTCGTATAGACGAGACAGGTCGGTAGGCACCTCGACGCCGAGGTATTTTATGGAGTGGGGCTGCCATTTAAATGAGAAGTCGGATTCCAACTGTCTCACCGTCTGCTGCGAAAGGGAGACATTCAAAGCCTCCGACTTCGAGTAATTAATTTTAAAATTACTCACACGCCCGAAGGTCTCAAATTCCTTGAGGGCCACAGGAAAGGAAGTCAAAGGGGCTCCCAAATGCAGCAGCAGGTCGTCAGCGTACAAGGAGGCCTTGTATTCACGGTCTCCCACTACCACGCCCCTAATGTCAGGATTCTGCCGTATCGCCACCGCTAGATGTTCCATTGTAATGACATATAGTAATGGGGAGAGTGGGCAACCTTGCCGTGTACCATTATTAACCTTAAAGGCCGATGAGAGGAGACCATTCACCCTTACTCTTGCCGTAGGCCCGGAGTATAGCGCCAAAATCCTGGACAGGAGGGACGGACCAACACCGACCTGCTGGAGAGAGGCCTTAAGAAACATCCAATCTACTCTATCGAATGCCTTCTCTGCATCGCATGACAACAGGCACGCAGGTAGCTTATTGGAGTTTGCATATGCAATCAGGTTCAATACCTTATTGGTGTTGTCCCGTGCCTCCCGCCCCGGCACAAACCCCACCTGGTCTAGGTTTATCACTCCCGGGAGTAACGGCTGGAGCCTAGAAGATATAATTTTAGCGTATAGTTTAATATCTACATTAATTAGTGATATTGGCCTGTAACTACTACACAAAGAGGGGTCCTTCCCCGGCTTGGGTAGGACTGTGATAATGGCCTCTAGAGACTGCCCCGGGAACCCGCATTTAGGGCCTATGGAGTTAAACACTCTGACCAGGAAGGGAATCAGCTCGGGAGCCAGCTGCTTATAAAATTTGGGGGTGTAGCCATCTGCCCCCGGGCTTTTACCTTGCGGCGTCTCTCTAATTGCCTTGGCCACCTCGTGCACTGAAAAAGGCTCCTCCAATGCCTCTGCTTCCTCCTCAGGAATGGGGGGAAGAGGGGTATCGTGTACATATTTAACTACATCCTCCGGGGGGTCCGCAGACATCGGGGTGATCTGGTCCTGCCTTAAATTATATAAGGATTGGTAGTAGTCCCTGAACGCATCTACTATTTGGGAAGGCATCATAGTCATATGCCCCTGTGATCCCCTGATACTGGGTACATACGTGGTCGCGCTTCTAGGGTGTAGCGCCCTGGCTAGTAGCCTCCCGCATTTGTCGGCTGATTCGTAATAGATGGCCTTCTGACGTTCCCTAAACCTTAGGTATGCTTGACTATATAATCCCTGTAACTTCTCCCTAGCCTTCAGTAAGTCGAGGAGCAAACCATTTGTTGGGTTCCTTTTATGGTCCCGTTCCAGGGATTGAATGAGCTGTATAGTATCCCGGATTGAGGCGGCTCGCTGCTTTTTCAGCCTGGTCCCGTGCTTAATGAACTCTCCCCTCACTACACATTTCAAGGCCTCCCATTGATATGGAAGGGGTGTGGGGTCTTGTGCATGATTCTTCAGAAATTCTTTGATCGTTTCTCGTACCCCCGACATGCAGACAGCGTCCCCAAGCAAATTATTATTGAGCTTCCAATTCCAGCACCTTGGGTAGAGCCCGGGCAGGCACACGGAAAGGAATATCGGCGCATGGTCTGACCATACGATCTGGCCGATCTGCGCCTGTGGAGCCCAATCCATGGCATGATGGCTCAAGTATAAATAATCTATTCTGCTATAAGATTTCTTAGCAGAAGAGAAGAACGTAAAGTCTCTGTCTCGTGCATGCAGGGCCCGCCACGAGTCCACCAACTGCATGTCAGCCAGCACTTTTTTCAGCTTGTTTCGTTTACTTAGGGATACTGCCGACACCCCGGAGGAGGAGTCCAACTCAGGCTGCATGGAGACATTAAAGTCTCCTCCCACTAGCAAAGTGCCCTCCGAGAACCCCTCCAACATCCTCAGAACTCTTACACAGAAGCCAACCTGGTCAGTGTTGGGGGCATAGATATTCGCTATGGTGTATATTTTCATATACAACTCCACTTTAAGAAATATAAATCGCCCGTTGGGGTCCGTCCTGACCTCTATGGTCTTGTGGGGAAGAGACTTATGGATGGCGATCGAAACCCCTGTTGCTTTAATATTGGAATTAGGTGCATGATGCCAGGTAGGATAATATCTGTTTTTAATGTTCGGAATATGTCCCTCTTTAAAATGCGTCTCCTGGAGAAGCAGAATGGCAACTTTGTGTTTATGCATATCATATAACACTTGTGACCTTTTCTCCGGGACATTTAGCCCCTTAACATTAAATGAGCTGACCACCAACTCTGCCATTGTCCACGCGCTACTTGGGGGATAGGGAAGAAGGACCAGAGAGAGGGAAAGAAGGGGGGGTTGTGACACTAGGGCTCTCTAAATAAGGGGGAAGACTACAGAAACAAATAACAATAAGAAACGAACAAGTACTAAATGCTAATGCTAACGTTAGCAATAACGCTCCTTTGGTCCTCTTTATAAGAGACGAGCGTTCAGGCCTACTGGGGGGAAGTGGAAAGCCACAGCCGCGAGCGAGGAGATGCTCTCTCTTATACACACACTATGGGAGTCCACTTCTCCAAAGTCCCAAGCCTCTGGTAAACATCTTCACCATTCAATAATAACATAACATTAAACATTAACCTGAGCAGAAGAACATCTTTGCATGCTTAACAGTTACCAACAATAGGTTCCCAGCCCCTTCCCGCCAACTCCCCCTCAGCTAAGGGCAAGCCGGCTTCGGGAGACCGGGAAGCTCTCATCCTCTGCCCCCACCCACCTCAAGAGGCCACCTTAGTCCACCAGTGTTCATCAGCAGGACGCGCCGCCCACCCCCCCAGGTCATCCATCCACATCCAAGCCCCCCCCGCCCGCCCCAGAGCCCGCCACGGGAGCCAGAGCAGGCCACGCCGTCCACGAGCCAACGGCACTTATTCACATTGACTCATGAACGGCGCCACCCCCCCAGCACACCCGCGCCCTCCTATATCCACCCATGAATGGGAAAGGATAGCCAACCACGCACACAGCTCTGTATGGTTGTAGTCCAGCACGCAGGGTCCAGTTCCACAGTTTGGTCTCTGTCCAACGGGCCCAGGCAGGGGGGGGGACAAGACCAGGGCTCTACAAATAGCCGGCCCAAGGCGGCGGGTGCGAAGCCCGCACCCCCCGGGCCGTAAGCAAACCCGGCGGAGGCAGACCAGGCCACGACGCGCCCCCGATGATCCCAGCTGATCTAAACAGCTTGTCGACGTCCGCCATCTCTGGCTCTATTCCTCTGCGGCCTGGGTCCTCTAGGAGGCGGACGTCTTCCTTGTTCTCCAGGGATCCCCACATCAGGCGCCAGCCAATCGTCCACCGGTACACTCGGGATCTCCAAGAAGCTGAAGAGATCCGGGAGCTGTGAGTGCGATCGCAGAACGAATGATCGCCCTCTCTTCGTGACCACCAGATGGAATGGGTGGCCCCATCTGTAAGCCGCTCCAACTGACTTGATAGACTCCAACAACGGTCTCATAAGGCGACGCATGTGGAGGGTGCGTCTGGCAAGATCCGGGAGCAAGGTAATCCGCGAACCATTATAAGGGATGGGGCCCCTGTCCCATGCTCTTCTCATAATATCGTCCTTAACTTTATAAAAGTGGACCCGACAGACCACGTCCCTTGGCCTGCCAGGATCCATGGAGCGCGGGCCGGGAGCCCTGTGGGCTCTGTCGATTTCGATATGTTCTTCAGGGGGCCTGTCCAGCACAATGTTAAAAATCCGGGAGACCACTTCATTCAGATTGTTATTCTCCGGGGCTTCAGGGAGACCGCGTATCCGTATGTTATTCCTGCGGCTCCTGTTCTCCAGATCATCTAAGTGCATCAGGGCCCTGATTGTTTGTTGGTTAGAGTCCGCTTGAGCCTGTTGCATTGCTGTGTGCGCCCGTTCCAGTGCTTCCAGACGCTGGTCCGTGTTGGTCCGGTGATGTTCAAGGGAGCTGACCCGGCCGGATACCTCCCTAAGGACATTTTTAATATATCTCAAGAAACTATACAGATATAGATCCATTATATGTTGATGTGAGGAAGAAAAAGACAGCACAAAGAAAAAAGAGCAAAGACGAACAACATAAAAACAAAAATAAAGACATGCCAGAAAAAAAAGAAAGATGATGGAGTTGGTTAGTTTTTTAAATACATTTTCTTTCGAGTTTAAACATATAGAGCCTATAATTAAAAAACATTGAAAGCAGTGTCGAACTGGAATGCCTGGGGCCCACCAGTAGATGTGACTCTGGGGGCCCATCCCACACTCAAATACAAGTATCAGCAGCTTTTATTTTGGACCCATGTACAGAAACATTATGCCAAAATGTATTGTCTGTGTATGAGCATTTGGGATGCCACAAATAACTATACATAGTTCAAGATTGGTGATAAAGGCCCTCAAAGGGGCCCACCATGTTTTTTCATGATAACCCTGTGGTCTGAAAGAAAGGTACTCCAGACTGAAAAGAGTTTAAAATGTTATCTCCATATTTTACATATCACAATGACCGCCGGGTGGTCAATCGTGGGTAACAGGTAACAGTGTCCATAATATAGCTATATTTAACATAAACTGTCTGGGTGGGCAAAAACACTGAATTTCAGGAAGGCCAGCATCTGTTGAGGAATAAGGATACAGATGCCAAATGGGATTGCTTTAAATCAATTGTGAGTACCAATGTTGTAAAATGTATTCCTATGGGTAACAAATATAAGTGGCTAAAATTAAACCCCTCATGGCTGACACCAGCAGTTAAAAGGGAAATAAAGAACAAGAAGAGGGCATTTAAACATTACAAGGCTGAACTCTCAGTTGTAACACTTGAAAAGTTACTATATAAAGTAAATAAAAAGTGTTAAAAAGGGCTCTAGGTCTAAATTTAACATCCATTGTGGGAAAATAGCTTGAGGGGCTTTTAAGGGCCTACATACATGAATATGTAACTATGCATAATATTAAAATTGACAACCAACACAGTTTTATTAAGGGCAGAAGCTGCCAGACTAACCTGATTGGCTTCTATGAGGAAGTGAGTAGAAGCCTGGACAGAGGGGCAGCTGTAGATATAGTTTTTCTGGATTTTGCAAAAGCATTTCACACTGTCCCCCACAGACACTTATTGGGGAAATTGAGATCTTTAGGATTAGAAAATACAGTTTGTAACTGGATTGAAAACTGGCTGAAGGATGTGCAGAGAGTTGTGGTTAATGATACCTACTCTGGATGGTTACCGGTTGTAAGCAGTGTACCCTAGGTTTCAGTGCTGGGCCCACTATTATTCAACCTGTTTAAAAACAGCATAGAAGATGGAATTAGAAGCACAGCCTCTATTTTTGTAGATGCCACAAAGATATGTAGCACAGTGGAGAAATGTAAAGTCATGCACTTGGGTTCTAATAACCTGAAGCCCACATATATCCTCGGGGGGGGGGGGGGGGGGGTAAACTGAGAATCACTTGTTGAGAAGGATTTGGGGGTACTGGTAGACCACAGGCGAAATAACAGCATGCAATGTCAATCAGCTGCATCCAAGTTTACCAAGATATTATCATGCATTAAAAGAGGCATGGAATCACAGGATAGGGATGTAATTTTGCCTCTTTACAAGGCACTGGTGCGCCCTCACCTGAAATAAGCCATCTAGTTCTAGGCACCCGTTCATAGAAATGATGCTCTGGAAAGGAAAGGGAAGGAAAGGGTGCAGAGGAGAGCCACCAATCTGATAAGAGGAATGAAGGATCTTAGTTATGAGGAAAACATATGCAAATTAAATCTGTTTAGTCTTGAGAGGAGACAACTGAGGGGGACATAATTAACTTGTATAAATATATAAATGGGCAATAAAAAAATATGGGGAAACACTATTTCAGGTAAAATGTTTTTTAAAGACAAGCGGGCACTCCCTTCTACTGAGAGATAATATATGTGAACATATATAAATATAAGTGAAAGTCCTGTGACATACTTTGGCCTATTGGATTACTATTAACATGATATCTGTTGCTATGAATTTAAGTGCTGTGCCCACGACATATGCCATATGCCCATTGCCTTTGCCTGTGACCGAGTTTGAGTAGAACAAGTTCTCTCTGACTTTTATTATACCACTGCAGTTAGTGACCCTGTGTTCTTGTGTTTTGTGCTATTCTTGCCCTGTAGACTCTTTGGACCCAGGCAAGATGGCAGCAACCATGCCAGGGGAAAGCCAGGCACAAACACAGCAGCCACAGGACTCAGGTGGGTGAAGGGAAACACAACTGGACTGCATTACGATGTGTGGTATTTTTCTTAACAACAGAATGCTGACTGCACGTTGGTGAAAAGGAAAATGTGGGGGTGGGAATGTGAACAACTCGGGGGAAGCAGGTAAGTAACAGGAGCACAGGAGGAAGAACAAGGAGGACAAGGTGAGTGACACTGGGGGATGACACACACCATGAGATGCCCCAAATGAGCAGGAACAAGGGGAGTCACACTGGGGGAGGACACACACCATGGTGCGGGGTAAAGAAGGAGTAGGAACAAGTGAGTCACACTAGGGGAGGACACACACTATGGGATGCCTAACAGGAGGCGGACTCGAATGACCAGGAAAACTACAATGTGTATGGCTGTATGCAGACAAGCTAGGACACCTTGCAGCGAGAAGGAATAAAAATATACATCAAGAAAAGGTAAAATCTCCTCTTAATATGCACCTTCTTTGACCAAAAACATAAAGTCTCATCTGGAATGAAAGCTTACGTGCTGCACTTCCGCAGGCAATCGCACAAGCGAACTAATCTCAGATGAGGCTGTGACTCAAAATTAGCATTCAGGAATTCATGTGCTGCGAGTTTACTTTCACACAAAAACAAATCTTTACATAGAGGCTCTGAATCAACCCTTATGTCCTAGTCACAAGGTCTGCTTATGACTTCCTGGTTTTATTTTCAGCTAATTTTATCAACAGCATAACAGTCATAGACAGTAGACAGTTGTTGCATTAACTCTTTAAACGTCAAGCACATAGAATCCACAAGCTCGCTTTTTTACTGTTAAGGCCATAGATTCTCTGATTTTAAATAAGAAAAAAAGCTCCCTTTCACCTAGGAGAATCACTGGTTCTCTTTCCATGGTGGGCCTCACATCGCCAGTAGGGGGACTTCAGCAGGGCAGAGAGCACTGGTAGGACAGCAGCGATCAGCAATAGAAAGGATTGCTGTGATATAAATTGATTATTGGTATATAAATCGATGGTTAGCTAGCGTTGTATAGTGGTCTTATATAGAAATAGCAGGCCCAATTATTTGCAGAGCCATTGGCTTGTATAAGCAAAGATATTCCAATCAGCCAGGACAGGCAACAAGATTTCAGATAGACCTTTTATTCTTCAGTCAAGATTATTGCATTCAATCAGTGATCATCCTTGGCATATCATCCCTATATTTCCATATGTATAGCAGCATTTCCTTCCTCATCACTCTTTCTCTTTGTCTTTTTCTCTTTATTAGTTACAAACATATTAAAATATATGCAGTTATCTTACATGGACATTATGTGAGACTATTTTGATTGGCTAATTGGTGTCAGCCAGTCAGGAAAAAGTACATGATTCTGACTGGTTATTTGGTGCTGGCTAATCAGACTGAGAAGGGACTGTAGAAAACATTTTCCTAATAGTAGTTCTCATAAAGTGCTCTTTTCAGTTTGGTGTGTCTCTTGGGCAGAAATGAGTGTCTACCGATACATATGTGATACCACTCTACATAGGAGGAATAGGGCTTTTACATGGAATATTTGCTTGAAATTTTTTTTTTTTTAATTTTTCTTTCAAGTATTTTGCCCTAAAATATCGAAAAAGAACTATAAAAATGACTAACAAGGTTTCATGTTAAAGTCCAAACTCTTCTTAAAAACAATATATAGCACAAAATACTGAAAAATTGTCTGGCAACAGAGGAGGGTAAGAACATTTCTGGCAGTTAAAATGTTAAATATGTATTCCAAAACCCCCATTCAACAACTACTTATCATGTTAGCCCCATTCTGAATTCCTCAACCTTGGCCCTTGATAGTGGCTTTGTCATGCCATCAGCTATCATCTTGTAAGACTCACAATAAGCACGGAAGTGGTGTTATTTTATATCAATGTGCTTAGCACATGCACTGATCTCCTCACTGCTAGCAAGTTTAATCCCTTCCCAGCTCATCCTGGTTCTTGACCAGGCCCAATTTTGCAAATCTGTGTCTCTTTATGTGCCACCACCTATCCCAACAATTCTGAGACAGTTTTTTCATGACACGTTGTACTTCATGTTAGTTGTAAATTTAGGTAGAAATGATTTATATTTATTTACCAAATAAGTACCAGTGTTGAAGAGTTTGAATTTTGATGTCTCAAAAAAAAAATCACAGTTCCTAAAAACAGTTACCATATGTCTACTTTAGTTTGGGATTCTTTTTAAAACCTCCTTTTATTTTTTTTTAAATGTTGTAAATTTGACAATTTTTAATTTTTTCAACAAAATTGACAAAACCCATATTTTTGGTGAACACTTCACTTTTGAAGTTACTTTAAGGGACCTATATACCAGAAAACCACCAAACTAGACCCCCATTTTAAAAAGTGCAACCCTAAAAGTTTCAAACCACAATTAGAAAGTTTGTTAACCCTTTATGTGCTTCACAGAAATGAAGGCAATATGGCATCAAACTATGAAAAATTAAAAAAAAAAAAAACAGCTAAAATGTTGCTTTACCATTAAAGTTAGAAATTTTATATAGGGTAATAGGTAAAACTGGATCACAAAATGTGTTATCCAATATTTCCTGAACATGTCAATACCCCATATGTGGTGGAAAACTTAGTATGGGCACATGAATAGGCTGGCAAGGGAATAAGCACCATGGGGTTTTGGAGATTTGGCTGGAATACATTGCAGACACCATGTCAAATTTGCAGAGGCCCAGAGGTACCAAAACTTCAGAAACCGGATACAAGTGAGGCATGGAAACTGCACGCCTTGGGGAATTGATCTAGGGGTGTAGTGAGTATATTGAACCCACAAATGTTTCACAGAACTTTATAACATTGGGTCATGAAGCAGCAGCTCAGGCTACTGGTTGAGCTGCGATTCCAGGAACTCCTATTGGACAGGTTTCACAGCTGGAAGGAGAAGAGATACTGAGCCATCGAGATGCGACCAGAGGCTCTGAGTGGCAGGCAGAGGGAGGAGCATGGGCAGAGATATCTGCTGGAGGAGGTATGGGGGGAGCAGGGCTGAGGGACTGCTCTCCTGATTACCAGTAAACAGGGTGCAGGAGGGAAAGCACCACGCCTGGGGACAGACAAGCCAAGATGGCGAGGGGGGGGCTGCAAGTCATGGTTCACATGGCTGGGATGGAGAAGGCAGGAGGGCAGGAGCAACAGGACCCCCAACAATCCCCCCAAATGCCACATACTAGTCCCCTAGACATCTGGTATGTCCCCTTGTCAGCCCGGGGGGACCCGACCTTCCCCTGTCCACTTGGTGCCTTCAGCCCTTAGATCTTCCCATGCAATAGCCCTACCCAGACTGACCACACCGGAGGCCTGGGGAGCCCTTTGGGCCCGTTGGGCCAAGCCTGCTCACCTGTTCTTGAACCAAATGAGGCACTGCAAACAAACTGTGCCTAGTTACCAAAGATGGCCAAGAAACTTTACTCCTGAGAATTGATATCGAGGACCTACAGCAGCAATTGTCCACTCTGGATACCAGTCTCCTCCACTGAATGGCATGCTGCTGAAATGAACGCTAGGCTGACAGCCTTGTAGGAATCTCAGGGTAAATACAGGCTACAGTTAATTGACACGAATCTCCACTTATGCACTTTTTTATCCTTGAAAACAGATGCCGCATAAACAACATTAAATTATAGGGCATCCCGGAAGAGGTGGCTACCAACTCCCTAAAATCCAAGGGTCATAGCTATTTTTAATTCATTACTGGACAAACCATGTGATACCCCTATTATTATTAACAGGTTTCATAGGCTGACGAGCAGACTGGCTGGGGTCCCAAACGCCCTGAGGGACGTTCTATGCTGCATACAACCATTTACACATTTACAATTATTAACAAGGTGTGGGAAAGCAAAGTGGCAGGGTCAGCTGAATAAGATCCTCACAGACTTTTACGGGAAGACCCTCAACTTATTGTGCATCTGCTCCTGGAAAAGCCACAGACGCAAATGGGGCCACCCATTTCATCAAATGACACTGTTCACTCCTCATTAGACCTCCCTGGACTGTTTAGATTTCTGGCCATTGAAGTTATCCCTGTCCCAGCCTGGTTAACAAATGAAGTTATTTGCCCCATGGAGCAACGACAACAGAGAGACCACCAGTTAGAACATAGACTGGTGGGACAGAGACACCCTGAAAGAACTTGAGGGTGCTCCTTGCCCATGAGATATGCTTAGTTGGGGGGTACAAGAGGGAGAGAAAACGTTTCCCCCCCCCCCCCCATTCTTATAAAACCACAGTGCGGATCGGGTACAATACGGTGTCCGGGGGCGAGAAAGCACCCCACTATGGTGTTTTTTTTTCTCTCCACTTCATTAACTCTCCCTCCTTATCCCACTCCATCTCCCTTCCTTCCCCGTTCACAGCTCAAGCACAGAAGGGTCTCGAGGACAAGTCTCGGACCTGGCAGAGTAATTTTTCCAAAATAGGTTTCTGCACCCTCCCCTCGGTAGTGGAGAAAAGACGGTAGAAGGCAAGGAGACATTTCCCTGAAGATAAGTACTGTGACAGTGTTTCCATTCCACCAATCCAGAAGGAAAATCTAAGAGAGTTTCGATCTCTATCCATAAGTCAGTCCCACTTTCTGTTGCAGCCACTAAGGTCGACCCCATAGAACAAACCTTACCCCTTGGTCAATGCCTGTATGCCCAACACTGATCAGGTGGCTTACGCCTGGAGTCTTTTCAGGGAGCTTTTCAGGGAAAAATTCGTAGAAGGGGTGACAGTGATAGAAGGAGATTTTAACTTGGTCATGGAACCTTCTCTAGACACGTCCTCAGGCAACTCAGCTATCTCTATTTCTAAAAGTTTCCATTATTGGATGGCAAAATGATGTCTTCAATGTGCTGAGCTTATCTGTTTTTTTAGATTTTCTATTTGTTTGCAACTCTAAGTTAGCTATGTGGTAATTTCAAGTACAAATTATAGACTTCTTCACTCTAGCTTGCTAATCATCTGACTGGCTAAGGCATGGGTGACTGGTTTAACCCATTCTGATGAAATTCAGCTTCTTCAGTTTGGAACGATCACAGTCTTGTGTTCCATTAGCAAGGGGTGATAGACGGATTCTCAGCTGGATAAGTCAATAGGCTGCTTAGACTTAGTCAAAGCTGCTAAAGAGTTCACCTGTTACATTGGAAGAATTGTGGGACTTGTAGTCCATGTCTTTTTTACGCAGGGCCATGAAAACCACTCCCACTGTAGCAAAACAGAGTATGAGAATCATTAAAAGAGAATGTTGAAGTAAATTGCAGATATGGGGGGCATAGTCCTAAAACAAATTATTCTTTTACATTTCAAAAGAGCCAAACAATAAGGCAGAACACCAAAAACATTTCAACATTTCCTTTAAGAATAATGTATGCACTGAGGCAATAGCCACAGCAATTAGGGACTTTCTGGAAAACCATGAAAAAGACCAGATTGCCATGCCGATAAAATGGGAGGCTATGAAATGCATATCCCGTGGAATACTCATTCGACATGGAACCAGAGTCAAAAAAGAGAGTAAAGGAAAGAAGTAGCCTCTCATGACAGATTTTTAGAGTGGAAATGTCCCGCAATAAAACCTTATCCCCTTCCCATCTGACGGAACTGACTGACACAAGTAGTGTTCTACTGAAATTATTAAACCAGGTGTTGTTAAAGTGGACCGAAACCCACGTCTTTCAGATAGAGTATATCTATAATCTTATGGATTCCAGGGCCACTTGATTCCTACCCCCATGGCATCCAGATCCGGAATGCCCCGCTGTGTGGAACCCCCCCAGCTCGTTGGTATACTCACCCTCTCGTCTGGTATAATCACTTTCTCTACAAGTCCAATGGCGCATGCGCAAGCAGCACCGCATCATTGTAGGGCACAGCCAACACAGTAGGAACTACCATGAACGGTTATATAATCTACAGAAAAACACTGCACCTACACACAAGTTGGCAATAGAGTCCATTATCCCACAATGCATAGCAGAAACTGTGTCAACCATTTCCTGTAAAGAGACCTTCACGGAGGAGCTGGTCTTTGCAATCTCCAATACCCCAGCAGGTAAGAGCCCTGGCCCACATGGCTTCACATCTAAATTTTTAAAATGTTTTAGGGAGCAGCTGGTCCCTTTCAAGTTCCATGCTTTCAACACCATTTTGGAGCAATGTGGTTCACCTAACCAGTCCATGGAGGCCCATGTAACAGTTATCCTGAAGCCTGACCGTTTAATTAATATAGATTGAAAAATATTTGCAAAAATTATTGCCAACTGTCTCCAGCCGCTGATGCCTTCCCTGATTCATTCTGACCAAGTAAGCTTTATAACAGGAAGAGAGATGCAACAACTCTATCAAGACTATATTGTGGACGTCTCAAGCAAAGAAATCGAAACCCCCCCCACATGCTTGCTTCAGTTGATCCTGAGAAGGTGTTTGATATAGCTAGCTCGAGATTTATAGAACATTCTTTGAAACTAATAGGAATAGGTCCTAAACTAGGTGGAAAATATAGTCTATGTATGCCAACTCTCAGCGGCAGACTGGGGCTAAAAAATGGCCTGGGACTTTTTGGGGCACACCGGCCCTGCTGTACTGCTTTTGGCCCAGCATAGTATCTTAAAGTCACATTATATATACACCTTATTTTTCTTTCCACAACATGCACCCAGGGTTTAAAGGACAAAAATAATAAAGAAAATATTCTGAACCAAATGGTGTGCTAAAATCCCCCGCTGTCTTTACAGGCAGTGAGCGGCATCCCTCATTATAGCGAGTGAGGGGCATCCCACAGAGGCATGTTGCGGCATCTCCCATTACAGGCAGTGAGGGGCATCCCTCATTACAGCCAATAAGTAGCATCCCTCATTACAGCAAGTGGGGGCATCCAACAGAGGCATGTTGTGGCATCTCATTAAAGCCAGTAAGCGGCATCCCTCATTAAAGGCAGTGTGCAGCATCTTTCATCACAGGCAGTGGGGGGCATCCCTCAGTACAGCCAGTAAGGGCATGCCTCAGTATAACCAGTGGGGACATCCCTCATTACAGCCAGTGGGGGCATACCTCATTACAGCCAGTGGGGGCATCCCTCAATACAGCCAGTGGGCCATGCTTCAAAACAGCCAGTGGGGGGGGGGGGGGGGGGGCGCTCGTGAGCAGCCGACGGACACGGCTGCAGCCTGAACCGGCTCCTCACTGGGTGTGGAATTCCGCCATAAATACGGCCATCTGAACGGCGGTTTTTGGGCTGGGAAGATCCTTGAACCCCCCGGGACCGAAGGGGGACACTTGGAGGAGCAGAGGGAAGCATTCCCCCGCAGAAAACTGTCGGTTTGGACCCGTCGCCGGATCCAAGATGGCGCCGCACGCTGACACACTGCTTCGCAGCCAGCCAGCACAGCACAGACCCGGCACAGGACACGCTGATCTCAGGTCAGTCTGATCCCTGGGGACCCTGAGATCGCCAGAGAGCTAGGTGGCAGAGGGGGGAATCGAGCGCCAGGGGCACAGTATATCTGCCCGGAACCCCCAGCAAAATCTAAAATGGCGGCCACGGCACACTTCCATCAGGGCAGCCCCCAGCCAGCTGACTAGCATCGCACAGCAGTGGCCCCTGAAGGCAGCAATAATAGGATCAAGTGATCCCTGAGGGAGCTGACAGCACCCAGAGTCCGGGCAGCAGGGAGGGAGAGCCGTCCTCAGAGGACGCATTGCATATACTCGGGACCCCCAGCAGCACATAGGGGGGAGGCCGCAGCCTATACACAGCAGCCCTCCTGCCAGGAACAACCCATCATCAGCGCTGCCAAGAGCACTATCCAGGGAGTTCGGGGACCGACCGCCCTGCACACCTATTGCACGAGCCCAGGCAGCGAATGGGGCACAGAGATCAGGGCAAATCGGCATCAGATAGCATATAAATGGGGCTTTCCGTTACATGTATGAGCCGCTCACATGCAGTTGCGACCCCAGAAGAAGCCTCTGAATTGCTGGAGCACCTGGGCCTGACCACAGCAGCTGAGCCGTTACTCACATCAAAGCCTCCTCAGGAGCAGCGTACGCGAGCTATGCGGAGGGACCAGCAGCCAGCGCCCCTATCCAGTCTCGACCCGCCACCCTGACAACGGTTGACTCGGGACAGAGGGTTGAGCAATTCGCCAACAGGCGGCATGACCCCAATAACCGACGACCACATGCAACGTTTCGGGACTTTTTCTTCGCCCTTTTGACCCACCTCCCCCCGAGGGATTCCATTTCTTCTTTCTCTTTTCTCCCCCTTGTAGGTGCTGCTGGGATCCTTGGTGGACTGTATGGAGGTAACTAACCTGGTTGTGTTGGGGGCGCCCACCCGCTACTGGGGGGAGGGTACTTTTCCTCTCCCGTGGTCGGTGGGGGTTCCCGATACCGGGAAGTCTTATTGTTACACTTTTGCCTCCATTATTGATGCGATGTTACTTGTGACTGTTGGGCAATTGTTTTTCTAAACTGTTACATTGTTAGCCTGTGCAGGCTTTTTTTTTTTTTTTGCTGTGGTTGGGTCGTGGGCTGCCGTGGTGGGGCGATGGTCTCTGCTATCAAGCCCATCCTCCCCTCAGCCTTGAAAGCGATAGTGCTTGCAGCGGGACACCCTGGGCGGCGACCAGTTGCGCGGATGGTGGAGGCTGTGGAGACCATTCGGCCCTGACGGGCCCCTGAGTGAACAAAACTGTTATTTGATCTGCTTTAATTGTTATATGCAATTGTGATTTTTTTTTCTAAACTGTTACACTGCTAGCATGCATGGGCGCCTGTTTTTTGATGCTGTGGTTCGATCGTGGGTTGCCGTGGTGGGGCGATGGTCTCTGTTATCTAGGCCCTCCTCCCCTCCGCTTGAAAGCGATAGTGCTGGCAGCGGGACTCCCTGGTGGGCGACCAGTTGCGGGGATGGTGGGAACTGTGGAGACCATTCGGCCCGGACGGGTCCCCTGAGTGAACAAAACTGTTATTTGATCTGCTTGAATTGTTATATGACCTTGCGCTGCGTCGAGAGGTTGGCCATGTGGAGCGTGACATTCGCAATCCGTTGTGGCTGGCTCCCGACGGGGATGCATTTGCTTTTTGTGGTTAAATGTAATGGAGAGGTACGCCTCTTATGGGTGGCCCTAGGTTAAATGCCGGTGTTGTGTTGGTCTGTTGCCGGTCCCGGAACCTCCTGAGCAAGGAGCAGGTTGAGGGACACGTGCACTCTAGTTTAAGTTGAGGTTGTTGTCTTGTAGCATGGAACTGTGTGATGATTTAAGCCACTATTAACACAGAGCTCAGATTTGACCGACTAAATTTGCACCCTTTACCCTCCTACATCTTATTGTACATGGCGTCGGCCCTAAGATGCTTTGCAGTTGCAGGCGACTCCCCGCCCAGAGGCGACCCCCCTCTAGAAACCCAGAACACTTCCGATTGTGGGATACCCCCGGAAGGCAACCACTGATTCGCTCGGAGTCACCAACTTCCTCCTCCCTACTCCCTTATCTTGGGGACACTACCTGTAGTAGCGGCCCCCAGCACCCCTACATCACACGGGGTATACTTGGGGTACTCTACTGCCTGAATTGTACAGCACCCACTGCCACCCCTTCCGTCTGCCCTATACACACTTGCTGATCCACAACTTCTCCCTAATCCCAAACACCCTACCCCCTCAGCATCCCTCCTCTCTATCCTCCCCCCCCTCTTTTTTTTTTCTATCCCCTCCCATTCTTCTTAGCGCCTGACCCTGCCTACTTTTTAGTGGAACTACCACCATGAGTCAAGTCCAAAGTTCACCGAGCAGAACTGATCTAAGCTTTAAACTGCTTTCGCACAATGTGCAAGGTTTTAATTCTCCGCATAAGCGGACCAAAGCGTTCCACTATTATAAGCAGATGCAGGCTGATATTTTGTGCCTCCAGGAGACGAGATTCTCAACCACAAGCTCCCCAAAGTATCTAAACCTACCCAACATTCTTTTTGGCCTGTCACACGGAGAAAACCAGGGGAGTCGCCATTGCATTCCGACATAGCATTCCATTTAAATGCGAGATGACAGTGGCTGACCCAATTGGTCGGTATCTGATTGTGATTGGAAGCTTAAATGATACACAAATGACCTTTGTGTTGTATTATGTGCCCAACATTCATCAGGCAAATGTTTTCTCACATCTTGAAGAAGATTAAGGAACATAGCAAAGGGTTACTAATTATGGCTGGGGACTCCAATATTGCGCTAGACCCTAAGCTGGATAGACCACCCAAGCAGGGTGGCGGCCATTCCTCACCGCCCATGCAGCAACCCCCAAATCGCATCAATGCCATGTTGAAGGATGCAACCCTGATAGATGTATGGTGTGACCTGAACCCTAAAACGCGGAATTACACCTTTTACTCAAATCCCCACAATTCGTTTTGCAGAATCGACCACATCATGGTGCCCCAGACTGTTTTGCCCATGATTGGCAAATGCCAGATTCTGGCCACATCCTGGTCTGATCATGCCCCAATACTCACGAGGTTTGAGGCTGCTCCCCCCACCACTAGGCCGTTCAAGTGGAGACTAAACGACTCCATACTCACACGCAAGGAGACCCATGACCAAATCCTTCAGTCCCTTAAAAATTACTTTGCAATTAACACTGACTCAGCCATGGTGATAAGTGTATGGCAGGCCCACAAAGTGGTAATCAGAGGGGAACTCATTGCGCTAGCCACCTCTCTTAAGAAACGTAGAACAGAGCGGATAGCCCAACTAACAACCAGCCTGGAACAGCTACAATCTGCTTGGAAGGCGAACCCCTCGAGGGAACTTAAAAAGAAAGTGGATGAGGTTAACATGCAACTTAATGTAGCGTTAGATGAGATAGCAGAAAAGAAGCTTAGGTGGAGCAGACAGAGGATGTATACAAGGGCCAACAAACCCGATACCCCTTTAGCTAACAAGCTCCGATATTCAGGGCTGAAGCAATCTCCAATTATGTTACGATCTGCAGAAGGGTCCAATACGGCTAACCCCGTTAAAATTGTTGACATTTTTAAAAGGATGCTGGGCAAGCTTTACGCGGCGCCCCAGGTGTTCCCTAGAGAAAGAGCTGCTAAATTTCTAGACTCAATCTCACTCCCCGCGGTGGCAGAAGCTCATAGAGCTAATCTTGAGGCAGAGATCTCTGTCCCAGAGGTTTTGAAGGCAATCAAAAGCTTTAAAGTCTCCAAGGCACCGGGGCCTGACGGCTTCTCAAACCTATACTATAAGAAATATGCCGCGGAGCTGGCCCCTCACCTAGCAAAAATGTTTAATTCTCTTAAAGAAAAGGGTACCTTGAACCGAACCTCTCTAGAGGCATTCATTAGCATGATCCCGAAGCCAGACAAGGATCACCTAAACCCGCAGAATTACAGGCCCATATCATTGCTTAATGTAGATCTTAAAATACTGGGGAAAGTCACTAGGATTAACGAGTTTCTGGGTACGCTGATCGAGAAGGATCAAGTGGGGTTTGTACCTAATAGGCAAGCTTCAGATAATATTCATAGAGTAACTCACTTGATCAAGCTAGCCCAGCAGAGGGAGATCCATAGCCTTCTCTTATCTTTGGATATGCAGAAGGCATTTGATTCCCTATTGTGGGATTATATGTTCCTTGCCCTTCAGAAGTGGGGATTTGAAAATAATTTCCTAGCATGGATACGGTCCATATATTTGTCTCCCTCAGCAAAGGTTCAGTATGGGGGCTATCTCTCTGAGCCATTCCCAATCAGCAGAGGTACGTGGCAAGGGTGCCCGCTCTCTCCAGTGTTATTCGTCTTAGCCTTGGAGCCGCTGGCAATTGCAATCAGGACACACCTGGATATAACAGGGGTAGAGTTAGCAGGGTACCACCACAAAGCATGCCTTTTCGCAGATGACATACTGCTAGTCCTTTCGTGACCCCATATCTCGCTGCCCAATGTCCTACACCTCCTAGATGATTTTTCGCAAATCTCAGGCCTTAAAGTCAACAAAGAGAAATCTTTGGGGCTAAACTTAAATATCCCTCCTCAGATGCTGAGATCGCTTCAATCCAACTTTCCCTTCCGTTGGGCCCCGGGGACATTATCATATCTAGGGGTTAAGGTCACCCCTCATTACCATACCCTATACCAGGCCAACTACCCCCCCTCTTTCGCTCACTGAAAGCTATGCTTGACTCTTGGCAGGGTCATGGGATTTCGTGGATAGGAGGGATAAATGCGGTGAAAATGACCCTATTACCCAAAATGCTTTATTATTTCCAGACGCTCCCTGTTCAAATCCCCTCGTACCAGATTAGAAGCATGCAGAATAGCATAATTAGGTTTGTCTGAGGAAGCACCAGGCCGAGGGTAGCTAAAACTACTATGTTTAGACACAGGATGGAATTGCACAGTTGCACAGCTTACATCTTGAGGTGGAAATCCCTCTCTGGGTCTCCTTAGAAGCCATGGCATGCGATCCCGTCCCCATAGATAGCTTGATTTGGATCCTACCGCAGTATAGGCCCCGCATTACTTGTCCAATCTTAAGTCACTCCCTCTATGTATGGGATGCAGTGAAATACTCGGGGAAACTGATCTCACCGCATCTCCCAGCAATGCGACTATTTAGAAACCCCTGGTTCCCTCCTGGGATGGAGAATCCTGAAACATTTGCGTGGTGGAAGCGGAAAGGTGTTGATAAAGTATATCACCTACTAGATTGGGAGGAAATAATTCCTTGGCCTGCATTGGTGTCGAAAGAGAATGCACCTGCCGCCGAATGCTTCAGATATATCCAGATCCACCATTGGCTAGCTCCTCTACTAAAGAATAAAGCCCCTGGGGTAGATAAAACGACTTTTGAGAGGGTGTCTTTGGGGGTCTTCGGGGGACACCGACACCAGGCCTTATCTCTACGATTTATGCTCATCTCGCGACACTACCAGCCAATCTGAAACATGGATATATGATAAAATGGAAAACAGATCTGAATCTGGTCCTGGAAAGGAAAGAATGGATGGATATCTGGGCAGGGATTAACAAATGTTCTGTAGACAACACCGCGTCAGAGGCGGCATATAAGATGCTTACAAGGTGGTACCTGGTACCGTCCCGTGTGGCCAAGGCAGTCCCAGGGTATCCGGCCACCTGTTTCAGAGGTTGTTCTGCAGAGGGGACAGTCCTCCACATTTGGCAGGAGTGCCCGAAGGTCAGGAGGTTCTGGTCTCGGGTCTTTGGCCTGCTATATAGTCTCCTACATTTTAACTTACGCAGGGACCCCTGGGTTGCCTTGCTACATGTGAAACCGGAAGGAATCACCAAGCCCCAACACGCCTTGCTGACTCAGGTCATGCTGGTAAAGGAGAAGCTGAATGGTATTTTTATCAACAAAAAACTGACCAGCATCCTGAGAGATTCCCATGAGAAATTCATGAAGATTTGGGACCCGTGGGTGGAATACTCGTTTCCAGACTTGAGAGATGTTGCGGTGAGAGATGGCCTGCAAACCCTTCCCTTTAAACGCATATTCACGTTGGGGCATTCCCATTCCCCTCCCCCTCTTTTTTCTTTTTCTCATCTTCTCCTATTTCCCACATGTTTCCCGTCAGTCCCCCTCCTCCCTACTTGTCGTTTACCACCCCCCTCTTCCCTAGATCCCTTGGCCCTCTTCATCCCCCCCTGACACCAGAGGGGTGGCGGTGTGGAGAGCTTGCGGCAGGAGAGGACCATTTTCCTGCCCGTCAATTTGAGTAAGGTTGACTAAGGTTGATCAGTCAATAGGTGCTAATTTTAAGTCGCTCATGTTGGTACATAATTATACTTCAGGAGCCCAAACATCCTAAATGTGCCTTAGCAACCTACTGAAAATGGCATGACTGTATGAGAAACTGTATGAAGAATGAAGACTGTAACTGCTTATTTGTAGAACAAAATGTCATACTGTTTATCTTTTTATCCCCAAAAATTAAATAAAAAGATTGAAACAGAAAACAGCCAGTGGGGGCATCCCTCAGTACAACCAGTGGGGGGCATCCCCCATAACAACCACTGGGGGCATCCCTCAGTACCGCCAGCGGGGCCATCCTTACATTACACTCCATGGGGGGCATCCCTCAGTACAGCCAGTGAGGGGCATCCCTCAGTACATCCAATGGCTGTGGGCATCCCTCAATACAGCTAGTGGGGGCATCCTTCATTACAGCTTACAACCAGTGGGGGCATCCCTCATTACAGCCAGTGAGGGCATCCCTCATTACATCTTACAACCAGTGAGCGGCATCCCTCATTATAGCGAGTGAGGGGAATCCCACAGAGGCATGTTGCGGTATCTCCCATTACAGGCACTGAGGGGCATCCCTCATTACAACCAATAAGTAGCATCCCTCATTACAGCAAGTGGGGGCATCCAACAGAGGCACGTTGTGGCATTTCCTGTTACAAGCAGTGAGGGGCATCCCTCATTAAAGCCAGTAAGCGGCATCCCTCAGTATAGCCACTGGGGGCATCCCTCATTACAGCCAGTGGGGGCATACCTCATTACAGCCACTGGGGGCATGCCTCATTACAGCCAGTGGAGGCATACCTCATTACAGACACTGAGGGCATCCCTCATTACAGCCACTGGGGGCATCCCTCAATACAGCCAGTGGACCATGCTTCAAAACAGCCAGTGGGGGCATCCCTCAGTACAGCCAGTGGGGGGCATCCCCCATAACAACCACTGGGGGCATCCCTCAGTACAGCCAGCGGGGCCATGCCTACATTACAGCCCATGGGGGCATCCCTCAGTACAGCCAGTGAAGGGCATCCCTCAGTACATCCAATAGCTGTGGGCATCCCTCAGTACAGCTAGTGGGGGCATCCCTCATTACAGCTTACAACCAGTGGGGGCATCCCTCATTACAGCTAGTGGGGACATCCCTCATTACATATTACAACCAGTGAGGGCATCCCTCAGAACAGCCAGTGGGGGCATCCCTCATTACAACCACTTGGGCCAACCCTTGGTACAGCCAATGGGGCCATCCCTACATTACAGCTAGTGGGGACATTCCTCAGTACAGCCAGTGAGGGACATCCCTCATTACAGCCAGTGGGTGTGGGCATCCCTCAGTACAGGCAAGTGGGGGCATCCCACAGAGGCATGTTGTGGAATCTCCCATTACAAGCAGTGAGGGGTATCCCTCACTAAAGCCAGTAAGCGGCATCCCTCATTACAGACAGTGTGCAGCATCTCTCATCACAGGCAGTGGGTGGCATCCCTCAGTACAGCCAGTGGGGGCATCCCTCAATACAGCCACTGGGGGTATCCCTCAGTACAGCCAATGGGGCATTCATCATTACAGCCAGTGGGGGCATCCCTCATTACAGCCAGTGGGGGCATGCCTTATTACAGCCAGTGGGGGCATCCCTCATTAGAGCCAGTGGGGGCATGCCTTATTACAGCCAGTGGGGGCATCCCCCAATACAGCCAGTAGGCCATGCCTCAAAACAGCCAGTGGGGGTATCCCTCAGTACAGCCAGTGGGGGGTGCATCCCTAATTAAAACCACTGGGGGCATCCCTCAGTACAGCCAGTGGGGGGCATCCCTCAGTACAGCCAGTGAGGGGCATCCCTTGGTACATCCAATGGCTGTGGGCATCCCCCATAACAGCTTACAACCAGTGGGGCATCCCTCATTACAGTCAGTGGGGGCATCCCTCACTACATCTTACAACCAGTGGGGGCATCCCTCATTAAAGCCAGTGAAGGCATCGCTCATTACAGTCAGTGGGGGGAATCCCCCAATACAGCCAGTGGGCCATGCCTCAAAACAGCCAGTGGGGGCATCCCTCAGTACAGCCAGTGGGGGGCATCCCTCATTACAACCACTGGTGGCATCCCTCAGTACAGCCAGTGGGGGGCATCCCTCAGTACAGCCAGTGAGGGGCATCCCTCAGTACATCCAATGGCTGTGGGCATCCCTCATTACAGCTTACAACCAGTGGAGGCATCCCTCATTACAGCCAGTGGGAGCATCCCTCATTACAAATTCCAACCAGTGGGGGCATCCCTCAGAACAGCCAGTGGGGGCATCCCTCATTGCAACCACTGGGGGCAACCCTTAGTACAGCCAGTGGGGGCATCCCTACATTACAGCCAGTGGGGTTATCTCTACATTACAGCCAGGGGGGCATCCCTCAGTACAGCCAGTGGGTAGGGGCATGCCTTAGTACAGCCAGTGGGGGAATCCCTCAGTACAACCAGTTGGGGTATCCCTACATTACAGCCAGTGGATGTGGGCATCACTCAGTACAGCCAGTGGGTGGGGGCATCCCTCAGCAAAGCCAGTGGGGTCATCCCTCATTACAGCTAGTGCGTTCATCCCTCAGTACAGCCAGTGGGTAGGGGCATGCCTTAGTACAGCCAGTGGGGGAATCCCTCAGTACAACCAGTTGGGGTATCCCTACATTACAGCCAGTGGATGTGGGCATCACTCAGTACAGCCAGTGGGTGGGGGCATCCCTCAGCAAAGCCAGTGGGGTAATCCCTCATTACAGCTAGTGCGTTCATCCCTCAGTACAGCCAGTGGGTGAGGGCATCCCTCAGTACAGCCAGTTGGGGCATCCCTCATTACAGCCAGTGGGGGCATCCCTCAGTACAACCAGTGGGAGTATCCCTACATTACAGCCAGTGGGTGTGGGCCTCCCTCAGTACAGCCAGTGGTGGGGGCATCCCTCATTACAGCCAGTGAGGGCATCCCTCTGTACAGCCAGTGGGTGGGGGCATCCCTCAGTACAGCCAGTGGGAGCATCCCTCATTACAGCCAGTGGGGGCATCCCTCAATACAGCCAGGGGGCCATGCATCAAAACAGCCAGATGGGCGCTCGTGAGCAGCCGACGGACATGGCAGTACAGCCAGTGAGGGCATTTCTTATTACAGTCAGTGAGGGCATCCTTCAGTACAGCCAGTGGGTGGGGGCATCCCTCAGTACAGCCAGTGGGTGGGGCCATCATAGTAACATAGTATGTAAGGCTGAATAAAGACTTTAGTCCATCCAGTTCAGCATGTTTAACTCCTTCCAGTGGTCTAGTAGCCATAGCTGGAAATGTCATTACACACCAGGAAGGCATCAAGGCCACTTTTGAACGTTTTTACTGTATCCATCATTACTACCTCCTCTGGCAGCGAGTTCCATAGTCTCACTCCTCTTACAGAGAAGAATCCCCTTCTATGTCGGTGGAGAAAGCACCTTTCCTCTAACCTTAGTGGATGTTATGGTTACACTCCGGGGTATAAATAGATTGTGGGACAGATCCTTGTATTGACCCCGAATATATTTATACATAGTTATTAGATCACCCCTCAATCGTCTTTTTTCTAGACTAAATAAGCCTAACTTGGACAATCTTTCCGGGTACTCTAGCCCCCGCACTCCTTTTATTAACTTTGTTGCCCTTCTTTGAACGTGCTCCAGTTCTGATATGTCCTTCTTAAGTACAGGTGCCCAGAACTGTACACAGTATCCCATATGGGGTCTGACTAGTGACTTGTACAGGGGTAAAATGATGCTCTGGTCATGAGCACCTATGCCCCTCCTAATGCACCACATGATCCTATTTGCCTTGGCAGCAGCTGCCTGGCATTGATTACTACAGTTGAGCTTATTGTCAACTAAAACCCCTAGGTCCTTTTCCATTGTTGTTTTACCAAGTGTTTCTTTATTTAGTGTGTAATCATGGTACAGATTTTTCCTTCCCATGTGCATAACCTTACATTTATCTGTGTTAAACTTCATTTGCCATTTAACTGCCCATGCTTCCAATTTATCTAAATCTGTTTGTAGCTGCCTGTTGTCCTCTTTTGTTTTAATTACTTTACTTAGCTTAGTATCATCTGCAAAGATTGAGACTTTACTGTTTAATCCATACCTAATGTAATTTATATATATATTGAAGAGAATTGGTCCCAGAACTGACCCTTGTGGTACTCCACTAGTAACAGTGACCCAATCTGAGTGTGTACCATTGATAACCACCCTCTGCTTCCGATCATTAAGCCAATTTCCCACCCATCTGCACACGTTTTCCCCCAGTCCAAGCATTCTCATCTTTTGTACCAGCCTTTTATGTGGCACAGTATCAAATGCTTTAGAAAAGTCAAGATACATGATATCCAATGACTCCCCCTGATCCAATCTTGAACTTACCTCCTCATAAAAGCTGATTAGGTTTGTCTGGCAGGAGCGATTCCTCATAAATCCATGCTGATATGGAGTAATAAGGTCATTTCCCCCAAGGTGCTCCAGGATAGTATCCCTTAAGAAACCTTCAAACAGCTTGCCCACCACAGATGTTAAGCTTACCGGTCTGTAGTTCCCAGGTTCCCCCCTAGATCCCTTTTTGAATATTGGCACCACATTTGCCAAGCGCCAATCCATCGGAACAGACCCTGTAGTTATGGAATCCACAAATATTAGAAATAACGGCTTGTCTATTACTGTACATAACTCCCTTAAAACACGAGGATGTATGTCATCTGGTCCCGGTGATTTATCGATTTTTATCTGCTTGAGACGGTGCTGGACTTCTTCCTTGGTTAGACCAGTGACATTTAATGGAGGGTTTCGGTTATTCCCCTGCATTTCACTCGGCATGTCAAATTCTTTTGTGAATATAGAAGCAAAGAAGTTGTTAAGCAAATTAGCTTTCTCCTCATTTCCCTCTATAGGGGTCCCCTCCTTGCTTTTCAGGGGGCCCACACCCTCAGGTTTGTACCTTTTACGGTTTATGTAGCTAAAGAATAATTTGGGGTTAGTTTTACTCTCTTTTGCGACCAGTCTTTCTGTCTCCAGCCTAGCTGCCCTTATCTGTTATTTACATAGTTTATTTTCTTATGTATATTTTTTTAACGCTTCCGCTGTCCCTTCCTGCCTTAAACGTTTAAATGCCTTTTTTTTGTTGTATATTGTCCCCTTAACCTTTTTATTTAGCCACATCGGTTTACATGTGCGTCTAATAGTTTTATTCCTGTAAGGTATATATCTGTCACAATGAAAATTAAGTTTTCCTTTGAAAGTATCCCATTTAGCATCCATGCTTTTGTTTTTAAGGGCATTTTCCCAGTCAATGCAGTGTAGGGCATCTCTAAGTTGGTCAAACTTTGCCTTTTTGAAGTCCCGCGTTTTTGTGGCTCCTTGATAAGGCACCCTAGTGACTGCTAATTGGAAATTAATGATATTATGATCACTGCTTCCAAGGTGTCCCCCAACCCTCAGTACAGCCAGTGGGTGGGGGCATCCCTCAGTACAGCAGTGGGTGGGGGCATCCCTCAGTACAGCTAGTGGGTGGGGACATCCCTCAGTATAGCCAGTGGGTGGGGTCATCCCTAAGTACAGTCGGCGGGGGCATCCCTCAGTACAGCTAGAGGGTGGGGACATCCCTCAAAATAGCCAGTGGGTGGGGGCATCCCTCAGTACAGCCAGTGGGTAGGGGCATCCCTCTGTACAGCCAGTGGGGAAATCCCTCAGTACAACCAGTTGAGGGCATCCCTCAGTACAGCCAGTGGGGGCGTTCCTCATTCTACTCCCTCCCGCCAACTCTGAGCAATAAAAAGGCAACAGGCAGGCAGGGTACCCAATTCATGCCTGCCTGCCCACCATTGCCGTAACTCCCCAGCCGCCTACACACTTACGCTGGTTCCCGGCGGGTGGCCGGTCTGCCCTTCACTACTGTTCCCACCTCGGTCACTCACACACACTCACTCACAATACACTCATGCTTACCAGCCTTGGTGGGCGGGACCCATATGGCCGGCGTCCAATGAAAACAATGGACGCTGCCCATAGACGCCCACCGCACAAACAACCAGGAAGTGCCGGTAAGCATGAGTGTGTGTGTGCTTGTGTGTGAGAGCGGCCGCAGCAGGGAAGGAACAGCGGCCTTTCCTGGTGCCAGCTTACTGTGATTTTGCCCAGTATGCCCCATGGCCAGCCTGCCCCTGCCAGCTCTTTTGCTAGGGTCCAGGTGAATGGAGTCCTCTCCTCACCTAAATATTTAATGGGATGAGACAGGAGTCTCTCTTACTATATATCCTGGCCATGGAGCACCCAGCAATAGCCCTAAATCAAAATAAAAATGAAATTAGTACCTAGACTGTTATGTACTTTTCAAACAGACCCGATTAAAGTGGAACAAAACCCAGGAATTTGACTTTCCCGGTTTTTGTTCTGTGCCCCTGGGGCAACCCCCTCGGAAGATTAAAAAAAAAACACCTCACCACTCTTCAACTTTCCAATGACGCATGCGCTATGACAACGTCATTCAGCAGACAGTTCTCATTCTAATCAATGGAGAGCATGCGCTGATGCATCCCTGCATCCCCGGCCATGCATGAGCACGATGCTGTGGATAGTGGGAAATGCAGCAGCATGCTTCACCTTCTCTTATGAGCATCATCTTCACCTTCAATTTCCAGGAATGGTAGTTCTGGTTAGTCAGGCATGACATCGTAAATTTAACAGGATTTCTGCTAGTGTACATTTTCTCACACTTCTCTGATTTACTATTGTCCTGGGTTAATGCTCCTCCAGCCTATTCTTGCTTTAGCCCCATAATCTGTTGGCAGCGGATTGTACACAATACTCTTCCAGTGTGCAGGAACGACTGTTTATTCAGCAACAATCAGGAACAAAATATTCATGTTTTTTTGTTTATATTGAAATGTAGGGCCTTGCTGCAAAAAGAGGTGAAGCAATACCACCCAGCCTGTGGTGTCTTTAAACATGGCAGCTCTTCACACTGGCCAGACAGGGGATGATTCAGCTGGTTATGTAACTAACCCTTATTTAAGGGCTCTGACTGAAGAATGTAGACAGCTATAAGGCATCTGTCATTTATATAAATTTGAAGAATAAACATGAAAGTACAGTAGCATAAAATTAGTGGAGTGTAGAGTAGGGTTTAGTGCTTTCCATTTTAGTAATACACCTCAGTCCGTAGCTGGCTTCTGAGAACAGGGATTGGTTGTTAATGATTTCTATTTGCTCTAGTCTACTTTATCAAAAACAGAGGTGTTGTGGTATATTTACAGGTGACCACAGCAAGTGTTTTCAGAAATGCTTAGAGTTGCAAATCTGAGAGTACCAGGTGATGATGTTCTACTTCCTTAAAAGGCACTTAAGACCTACAGTATCCTAATCTTCATGGAATCTTAAAGAGGAACTTGGGTCATAAATAACAGGACCCCCTTTTTAATATGCAGCCTGGAGGAGGTAAGAACCTGCTGGGCCCTGTTCTCCAGTATAGCAGTGCCGATGAACAGTGGGGCAGTCCAGTTATTTCTGACTTCCTCTTTAAAGAATAATATGCCTAGGACAGGCAAATGGCAGGCCCTAGGGTCTTGCTGACTCCCCATATCGCAAATGCCCTGTTGAAGCTGGAGGACGCATTGTTTATAGTAAGAATAGTGATCATTGTGTGCAGCAAGGCAGAACTTAATTTCCTTTAGGGGCAAAAGGGATAAACATATATTCGTCTGGCCTGGCCCAATGCCCTATAAGATTAGGTGACAAATGGGTTTTTATTAACCCCAGGTAAGGATGTAGGGATATATAATTAAAAAAAAAACAATGCATGGCATTTCACTTTAAAAAAGTTCAGGACTATATAGTTACTAAACCTACAAATTGCAAACAGGTAATTGAAATTCAATATAAAACATTTTTTAAGGGCATGCAATAAACATGAATGGCTTTGCATTAAGGACAAGGACAACTCCTTATTGTACTTAAAATTTTAAACTGCTAACACTTTAGTATTTCTCCTATTGTATGTACTATTTTCCAAAAGTTTATATTATTGTGCTTTATTCTTGGTCATCAGTTGGTGTCACTGTTGTTTTAGAAACAGCAGGACCATAAGACTAAGAGAACAGGAGAGAATTCTGAATATGAAACACTGAAAACTCATTGAAGTGCTTTCATTTTAAGGGCGATGAAAGACAGATTCTGTTCCCTGGCCAGAAGCCATAGCAAAGCTTCATTTTACAGGTTGGTGGATCTCACCAGAAATACTACACGCTGTCCTTACTGTTAGCCAGATGGTTTTAGTGGCTATAAAATATCCTTTATTCTGTGTAATTTATGATGCCATTAATGTGTGATATCACACGCGTACATAAAAATTAGATCACGCTTTAACAGATATAGAGGTGATACTGTAATAGATGATTTTATTGTGCAGTGATGACTCCAAGATAAAAAAAAACTGAGACTAAAGTGATATCACAAAAACTGTGTAGGGGGTGTATATTGTTTTTAAGGTAAAAGGATGCTATAAATGGGTAGAGTTCTATAGCAGCACCTATATAAAGCAAAGCAGGAAAGAGTAGTAAAGTTAAATATACAAACCCAGAATGCTAGGTTTGGCATCTGCTGGCACATGCAATAGCATTCACTTTTTCAAATGCAAGGGGCTTTGCCAGTCAGAGCAAGTAACGGGAAAAAGGAGGGCACCAAGCTACTCTGCACAATGGTCGCTCTTACAGAGGAACAACACCCAGGAATTTTACTCTCCTGGGTATTGTTCCGCTAAGGCACGGCATCCCAATTCCCAAATTGAGAGAGTGAAATTTCTGGCCTGAGCCAAAGGGAGCCAAGTGCACCATCGGCCACATCCCCGTCCTGTTTCTAGCTGTGGACATGCTCAGACTACCGATCCAGAAAGGCCTGGTGTGAGTACACACACAGCTAGAGGTGAGCAGGGATAGAGTCGTGGGGCCAAGATGCGCCAAGGGCTCCAGGAGCAGATAAATGGAATGGGCGACTTTTGGGGGTTTTAGACAGCGGGGTATCCCAAAGGAGTGGGACTCGGTTGGCCCTGGGGTCTTTTAGACTCCAGAGCCTCCAAAACTCCTCTTTAAACAGTTACTTGTTTTATCACTCTATATTATAATATAATCCTTAAAGTTCCTGTAAAGCCAATCTTAACCAAATTACCTTCCTGCCTGCAGACTCAATCATTGAGAGCCCTGTGGGTGAGACAGTCTGGTTTCTGTGCTTCAGCTCCAGTGGTGATAGTGGGAAGCAGCTAGGCACCAAGGGAGCGGGCTGCCTCATTGATTGGCCCTAGAAGGCACATCACATACACATATCATATGCTTCCTGCGGTGGACAGTCTTATGTATGCCAGCGACCAGGAGGGAACATGCAGGCAGCATAGAAGCTCTGAACCAGCAGTGCGGCAGTTCTCTGGACTACAAGGGAGAAATCTACTATGAATGTTACCTTGGTATAAAAACTGTTTAAATACAATCAAGATTCCAAGATAAGATTCCGTCTCTCTGGCTATTTAATATGTTATCAAGGTAAGGTATTCCTGCCATTATACATGGCACTCTCAGGCAAAAATTGCTTGAAATTGAGTGTTTTTTTCAAAAGAATAGAGAGCAGTACTTGGACCTGTAGTTGCCAAGGTATGTGCTGGAGATGTAGGCAGCAAAATGATTTCAAGTAGCAAATGAAGTGATTTTCCATTTTGTAGATAGCATAGCATTATTTTAATGCTTTAGTAAACATTCTGCTGAAGACAAGAGCCCATTATTAAAATGTCTAAAATAAACTTTTGAAGGGACAGTCAGAGTCTCACTGTCAAAACTCTGGGCAGACCTTGCAGATAAGACTGTCCAACTGAAAGCATGATGCAGGATGTCTGGTTGGTTTATAACTGCTCTGATTTCATTAAGCCTGCTTTTTCTGGTTTCACAGCTTCCTACTGCCATAGGATGCAATAGGGAAAATTGTTTTTAAAGGAGCACTATCGCGAAATTGTGTAATATCAAAAATCCATATAAACACATTGGCTAATGACAGGAGGGGTCACTTATACACCTGAACACGAATAAAACTCCCACCAAGCTTGTGGTTCTCTTCTCCTGGTAGGAATAAAATCCAGGGGTTACAGGTTTAGTCAATGAGGGGTGACAGAGCCTGTCACCCGTGATTTCCTCTTTCTACCATTAAAATTAAAAAAACAAGCCTGGCTGGATATTTCTTGATGCCTAGTGTATAAGTCACCCCTCTACTTGCTATCCAGCATATTTATATTGATTTTTATTATTAGGCCATTTTTTCGCGATAGTGCTCCTTTAAGTGTAAAGCTTCTGGAAATCTGCCAATGACCTGAATCTCAACAAAAATGTGGGTCATGTCGATGAAAGCATCCAAGTTGTTCTACCAAAGAATGGCTAAAAAAGAATAAGGCCCTTATTCATCAAGCGATAGCGCCAGGTAGTGTCTGACGAGCGCCAGGTAGCGGCAGCTAACGGCGCCTACCGACTCAAGTACGCCCGGCGGCGGTCACAATGACGCATTTATCAAGCTAAATGAGGCTAGCGCCGGCGAGAGCGACGGCTAGCGCGGCATTCATCATGAAGCCGGCTGGACCGAACAGCGCCGCTGCAAATTCCTTCACAGCGACACGTATTACCTGGCGCTACCTGCCGCTCTCCCATACATTTCAATGGCAGACGCTGCAATGATTGTTCTTAGTGGTTAGGGGGTTTTTTG
Organism: Gastrophryne carolinensis; assembly: GCA_027917425.1. Taxonomy (NCBI): domain Eukaryota; kingdom Metazoa; phylum Chordata; class Amphibia; order Anura; family Microhylidae; genus Gastrophryne; species Gastrophryne carolinensis. Next base: position 221,035,445 of record CM051239.1, on the reverse strand, counting down.
CTTTTGGCCAAAATTCAACACATGTTTATATTGATATGTTTTATGAATCTAGCTGGTTATTTCTGTTTTTTTTTTTTTTTTTTATTTTTCACAATGTAATGTTGTGAGTGACATGGGAATTGCATCTCCTCCACCCAAACTCATTGGCCTCAAAAGCGCTGGTTTTCCACACAAACGGGGCTTGTAAAGCTATTTTGTAGCCTGTCAGGTTGGGCGGTCACGTTCGCTCTTCGAAATTGTCAGCGCCCAAGCTATTCGGCAGCCCTGTCCTTGATGAATCTGTGTTGGTCAGTGTTTGTGCAGTCGCTGTTTTAATTCGCTATGTGGCGGCGCGAGCGTCGCTGTGCCTCGCTGCGCGGCGTTGTGCGGCGCTGTGCTGTTCATACATGTGCCCTTCTGCCATTTGCAAGGAATTCACTTCCCGCGACCCCAGTCGTTGTTAATGAATACACTGTAGTTGTGAGCGTGCCTGGCCACATATTGCAGGATTAACATTCAGTCGTACCAGCTCATAACAACCCGTTATGCATTCTCACGTGTGCCACATTTTCAGGTAGTTGTCTAGTTTGATTGTGTGATGACTTTGTGAAGGAATAAGATTTGTATATGTAAGCACAACGGTGTATGCTTTAGAAGGACCTATGCATTCCAGTATGTAGAACCCCGTGCTAAATCAAGCTAATAATTTGTGGCGCCGTGGGCCCTAGCTTGTTTTTCAGCGTCATTTTATTGTTTTTCCGCCATTTAGCTTGCACATAGCTGATATTAGCTTGTCCCTGCTGCGCGCGTTTTTTTTTTTTTAGTTTGGAAGCACACTTGCTTGCGTCATATCCGGTTCCGGGATCCTCCTTTGCGTTTCAACGCCACCTTAAGGTAAAACTGTCTTGCGCTTATGCCAATAGCTTGTTTTTCAGCGTCATTTTAATGTTTTTCCGCCATTTAGCTTGCACATAGCTGATATTAGCTTGTCCCTGCTGCGCGCATGTTTTTTTTTTGTGTTTGGAAGCACAGTTGTTTGCGTCATATCCGGTTCCGGGATCCTCCTTTGCGTTTCAACGCCACCTTAAGGTAAAACTGTCTTGCGCTTATGCCAATAGCTTGTTTTTCTGCGTCATTTTAATGTTTTTCCGCCACTTAGCTTGCACATAGCTGATATTAGCTTGTTGCTGGGGCGCGGTGCGTATTTTTGTTTTGGTTTGTTTTTTATGTCTCATGTCGCTAGCGTCATTTCCGGTTCCTGTTTCCTCCTTAGCGTTTCCAATATGGCTCCCAAACGGAGAGTAATGCGCCTCCCCAGCTCCTCCTCAGATTCCGGCCCCACCACCCCTCCCCCACATCCCCCACCTACCTCACCTTCCCCAAATACCACCCCTCCCACCCATTCCCCTCCTGTGCCCCCAAAACAAAGGCGCACCCGGGTGGATAGCCGGGTCAATGGCCAGGTAGTTAAAGTGAGTATTTTAGTTTTGTATTTTTAGTTTAAAAATGTCTAAACACACAGGGTGGATAGGGGCTGTTTTTTTTTTGTTTTTAGTCCAAAATTGTACACTCCACATGGGGCATCCCCATTGTGGATGTCCTGCTTGGATGCCCCCCCCCCCCCCTGGAGGCCCCCAAAAATTATCTATTGCCCCTCCCATCTGTGCATGTGTGAGTTGCGGATGCCTATTGCGCTTACCTCTTGCAGGGTGTACCCCTGCGCCATACATATTTTCAATTGGTGTGCAGGCGCACTCCCTGTTAGAGTCAAACGCCACATGCGTACTTTGCCGTGCAGATGCAGCTGAGCTGGTATGCACCTCCCAAGGTCCTTGGTTGCGCATACCACACCGGCGTGGACCGCTGTTTTTGGCTTGCGGAGTGACGTGGGAGTGTCCTCAGCTGTGTATTTGGGCCCTTCAAAGGGGGTTGCAGACAGTGGGCCACCCACAATAGTTGTGGCCCAAAAAAGTGCACACAAACACAGACTAATGTAAATCCTGGGTGTGGATCCACTTTGATCTTGTCTCTGTAGAACTGTTTATGACATTGTTCTGAGGTCATGTTGTGATTTTTTTTTTTTTTTGTTTTTACTTTTTTCATAGGACTTCTGCCTGGCCGAATACGACTATGCCCGAGGAGCAAAAAAACGCCTTGCCATGGAGGTGAAGGCCACTGTGTCCCAGCGCTTCAAGACCAACCTGACCATCCGGGCTATTCAACAGAAATGGTCAGATTTTAAGCGCCGGGACCCAGAAGGCGTGTACCGCCTATATGATGCCTACGCATCAGGTAAGTGAAAGCTTATGTTCTTTTTGGCCTTTGTGCACAATCATCTGCTAAGCTGTGTCCTTTTTTGCTTTTTATATTAATTATTTGCTTTCACCCCCTCCACACAGATAAGCGTCCTCCCCTGGGGAAACGTGGGAAGGGATTCCTCCCCCGAACCAGGCAGGCGGACTCGGGGGAGTCATCGGGGGAGGGTCCCTCCCGCGGGTCCTATTTAGAGGACCCAGGGGAGGAAGGGGATGACGCCCCAGAGGAGTGTGCTGCTGGGGGGCAGGCTGGATCAAGCCTCAGCTCCTCACACTCTGAGGCTGAGGACTCTCACCAGGCAAGGGGCCACTCTCAAGCAGGGAGTGAGAGGGAGGAGGGTGGCCCTTTGCCTGGTGGATCTTCTGAGCAGAGTGTGAGGAGCCGAGGCTCCCCGCCTCCTCCTCAGAGCCCTCCCTGGGCTTCAAGTGGCGCTTCATCCCCTGGTGAGTTTACATGTTTTAATTGTTAGTCTGTGCCAGGTTTCCTCTGACCATTTGTGCTTAGCCCTTGCCATTCCTCTGTAATTTGCAGGGCATCATATAGGCGGCACCTCCATGGATTTTTGGCGTCAAATCCTCCTCGGGCATAGTCGTGGTAAGTGTATGTTTGAACCTAGTACATTTGGGACTTTATGTCATTCCTTAAAGTGGACCCACAAACCTTGCTGATATTGTTTGGATTATGGCGCCTTGCCTGCCAAATCACATCCCTCACCCAGGGCCCCCCCCCAACCAAACACCACAAACTACTTCCCTCTTTGGGGGTGGCAGAAGCCATTGTCCCTGCCTCCTGTGTGGCACTCGAGATGTGTGTGCGCCTGCGCTCTGTTTCCTACTGGCATGCGTGTGCGCACACACTGGCGGAGTGAGGTGCGGAAGGCAGGGGCGGTGGCGGACTAAAATTGTGTTGCTCTGGCAAAGTAGACTACTACACTGAATAATCACAATCCTGTGTCTTGGTACACTTTTAACACACACGTTTCCTGGTCCATTGTCTAAGCTGGTTTGCTAATGTACATTAACATCACAAACCACACTACAGTGCTAGCCAACTGGAAACCACCCCTATGTTTCTGGCCACACCATGATGGTTGTTCTCATTTCTTTTCTTGGGTTAAGTTGTTCCCGCTAAAACATGTGGCACACTAGTAACATTAGCCAATCAACTGCTAATGAGTCCTTTACATAGCACTGTCTATGTTATTAGCACATTATCTTTAGGGATACATGTTGCAACCCTAACTAATTGTCATTAACTCATGGACCAGGAAATATGCTAATTTTGGACAACCTGTATGTAACCATGCAAGCCTTTGATTTTTCAGACTCAATAACCAGATGGATGTCAAATAGTCAGGTGTCATTGGCCCACTAATTGTGTTTTTGTCTTTTGCTTTCTGTTGACAGATGTTGCTACGCAGACGGAGCCAGAAAACCTCCTCCCCACCCCAGCTCCAGGGACGGCCAGCAGCATGGGCCCCCGCCACAGCTGCGATGGTGAGTACATCCCACTTCATATGCCTAAAGACTTGTGAAACCTATGTCTTCTAGTCACATCTGCAGACATTTAAAATGTACCTATGTGTTAATTTCACACACATCTAGATTCCATGTGTTTGTACAATAATCCAACATGCCTGTCTGCATGCTTGATTGTTGCCTCACATTCTTCATTTGGCCACATAGAGACTATTTTTGCCTTAGACACAACCAAATGGGCCGTATTAGGTCTGGACCTCTAACATTATAGGGCAAACTCGTGTACTCGTTAGGACTTAGGCCCTGAGGTTTGGCTGTGACTAAACACAAAAATGGACACACTGGGACTTATACCTTCTTTGCTTCCCCACAGTTAAAGTGGAACAACAACCAGGAATTTGACTTTCCTGGGTCTTGGTCCACTACGGTGGGGCACCCCTGATCGTCACCGCTGTGTGACAACCCCCTGAACTCACTTTTACTCCAGCAAACGTACAAGCCGTGGCCAAGTGGCTCTTCCTCCGCCTCCCGCGCGTCCCTTTTTACTGAGGTAGGGATTTTGGGGTTTTGGGGGGGTTTCACCCCGAGGGACATCCCGATCTTGGATGTCCCGCGGGGAGGGAGGTGATCAGGCCGGGAATCTGATAGATTCCAGGGCCGATCACCGGTGGCTGTTGGTACACTTTAAGAGTAAATGTATGCTTGGGATGTGTTGTTCACATTCCTGCCAGTCAATAGTACTCATATCATGTTAACCAATAAGCGCACAGTGGTCAACAATGTTAATGTGAGTGTCACCTAATTGGACACACTGACATTACATTGCTACATCTGTGTCTGTTGAGGTCACATTCAATTTATTAACAAATTTTTTTTTCTACATCTCTACAGCTTGTGAAAACCAGCATCGCAGACTGTGGCGGGAGATCAGGCTCCTGAAGCTGATGCTGCTGGCCAAGAAGAGGCGCCGGCGGCGTCGTTAGGGTGGGGGGAAGGCTGGCCTGTTTACGCCCTTTGTTGGGCAATGTTGGCCCTGTTGGCCCTTTTTTAAAATTAAATATTTTGATGAACATCATTACAGTGTGGTGCCTTGCAAAGCATAGTTTAACTGTCTCAAAACCCATTTGTGTGTCAATTTAGCCATACCTTTGGAGCCATTTCATGTGTTAATCATAGTAAGCTATGGTCTCAAATGTGTGGCCTAAATTTACAAATACATTGACATATCTAGATCAAGATACTCATCCCTGACTGTGTTATTAGCTAGGTCTTAGGAAAAACACAATTTAGATGTGGGTTAAGCAAATATATTTACACAAACAAAAACAAACAAAATTAATATTCTTGGCTGGGTGGCCGGGGAGGTTGGGAGTCATTGCTAGGGGCGGTGTTGGGGGACAACAGTGCAGTAAAAAATATAGACTGCTGTTGTATGAGCTGTTGTATCAACAACAAAGTTTGGTCCTGCCGCTGTATTGCCTCTGCCTGGCGCTGTATTGCCTCTTCCTGCCGCTGTACAGATTGTTCGATAACATTGGCAAGGCGACCAAGGTCCTGGTTCTGTTGTAGGTTTTGCCTTAACTGGTCCACCTGGCGCTGCAGGCCCTCATTTTGTTGCTGACACATCAGCACCTGATTTTCCAACGCCGCAATGCGCTCATTAGTTCCATCACGCGGCTGTTGGCGACTGTAGTCCTCCAGCATCCGGACCCCTAGTGTGTAGAAATCGGCACTGGTTGGTGCCACACCTCCTCTTGCTGTGGTAGTAGGCTAAAAAAATAGTAAACCACATTTTAGTCAAACGGAACAAATGCAGCTATGCCCCTCCCCAAAGTTACCATAAACACTCACTAGACAACTTACCCTTGTCTGAGCCTCTGAAGCTTGGCCACATGGGACTTGGGAAGAGGTCCCAGCTTGGGGTTCTGGTTCCGCCTCCTGCCAAAACAACAATGAAATGAAATGTTACATGTTGCTTCTTCCACTACCCACGAATATGCCAATGGGTTTAGAGGTCGTCTACATCAGCCATGTTACCTGCGTGTCCTCCAGCCCAGGTAGGCTCGAGGTATCGCTGCCAGAGAGTCGCGAATCAACATCAGAGATGTCGGCCAAGTTGGCAAATGCTAAACAGGAAAATCAGGTTAGTAGGTCTGTGGGCCAAACTCTAATGTAACCTGGTTAGGCTATCGAGGTCATACCTCTCAAAATTTTAAAAATACACAGTAGACCAAAGGTCTTGGTTAAACTCAGATTGTTAACATGTATGTTACAGGACTAAGACGCACTAATTTCTGCAAATCTCATCATAAACATTGCTTAAAATAAACATACCCGCAATATCCCAGATGTCTGGAGTGGGGTCCTCACTCGAGATTGGACCTTGAAAATAGATGTGGACACACAAGTTGCCAGAAGCAAGTGGCACAACATTAGAGCCAAAAGACATACTAGAGCAAGGCAAAACCACTTACCCTCATCTCTGGCAGCTGGAACTTGAGGGGCCCTTTCTGGACAGCCACTTCCGATATTCGGGTCAACTAAAACCAAAAAAAAAAGGGTCTAAAGATTCAGCAAACTACTACAGTGAATGTTTTCCTAAAAATATGTCCGCAAATATACATTGCTATCACTAAAATAACTAATAGACTGACCCTGGGGAGGCAACCAGCACTCCCAAGAGGCATCTTCAAGTTTACCAAGCAAACATGTAGCTTAGTAGACTAACCAAATTGAACCAGTGTTACCTAAACAGCATAAAGGATACATTATGTATTGCTCTACACACCAACAGGGTCCTGTTGACCGGCAACATCGGAAGTGGGGTCCAAAGATGAACCAGTCACTTGGCCTACAAAGAAAAAAGACAAATGAGACACATGCACTTGAGTCAAAGTGGATCAAGCAAGGTGAACACATGCACTTACCGACATCCAAAGAGTAGGTGGGATCCGGAGGAGATGCTGGGGCCAAGGGCATGGGAGCTAGTGCAAAATAAAACCAACATTGAGCCATAGCTAATGTGCGTGCCAAAATACAACCTGCATTAAGGTGTGTGAGCAGCTCTTTCACTAATATTGACTAATCAAGCCAAGTGTGGCTCACACATTGATAGGCCGATATATGGCTACACATCTCTGGCATCCTACATATCTACACATGTTAGGGCCTTGTTAGTTACTGACTGTGAGTGTTACAGTGGGCGTGCAATTAGGGCGCACCCACATATTATTAATAGTCAACAGGGCAAACCTTTATTGCTTGAGCTGCTCCCACACCCATTTGTTTTTCAAAAAACCAGCAAACAAATAATGGGTAAATACCTTCAATGGCAGACTGGGGTAGCCTTGAGGTTGCTGGAAGGGCAGGAGCTTGGTTGTCCGGAGCCACATCCCGGACAGCAGCATGTGCACCTATGCATAAAGCAACAGACAGAAAAGTTACAAATGTTTCAGCTATAATGTAATACTTCAAAGGTCCTACAGTTAGTTGGTCAGAATGTAAAAATGCTAATCACAGACATTAACATTAGGTTATTGTAAAAGGCAGAAAATATGTACCTTCAGCCCAACCGGTGGTGTCATCCCCAGGATCCACACCCTGCAGCCGAGCCAGTGGGATTTTGGCCTTCAGCATCTCCTCATACGGCCTGTAGGTACTCTTTGGAGCCTGGATGAACCCACTGTCCACATCAAGATCGTGATTCATCTTTTTCATAAGGGCCCCTCGCAAAGTGTAGAAGCGTTTCCTGCAGGATGGGCCACTACGTGGGTGTTGAGCTGTGCTACTAAGCTCCACACCAATGGCATCCCACAGTTTGCTTCTTTCTTGTTTGCCTATGGACTTGCTTTGGGAGCCAAAAAGCAGCTCCCATTTCGCAAGTGTCAGGCGCACAAGATGATTATTCTCAGCCAAATTAAATTCAGGCTCCCTCTTGGCACCTGGGCGCTTAGCCTGGGGTGCTGCCCCACCTTCAGGCTGTGCCCTTTTCCGTAAGGGAGGTCTGCGCACAGCACCCACCAAACTCCTACTCGGGCCTGCTGTGGCCGGCAGATGTCCTGTATTTGGCTCCATCCTGTAGCTGCACACACACACAAATCAACACCCCACAAGCACGCATGCACACTACAGAATGGCATCGCAATCTCTTAGGCTTGGGCAGGTTTTATGTGCTCTAACAGCCAATCCAAAAGCAGCCCACTTAATTGATTCACACATACAGCCCAGTTCCTTCTAGGCACACCTCCACTGCACTGACAGAAGCATGTGTGTTAGCCAATTAACTCATTACAGACCTCAATCAACAAACAACACACACCCAAATCCAACAATGGACTGATGTATCTGCAACCCTTGTGACATGTGCTTAGCCTAACGGCTATTTAAAAAAACAACAGCTTCACTTTCATTGGTCCCCACCTGATTTTTGGCCCATGTCCGTTAATGCACGCACGTTACGGCTCAAGTACGCTAGTAGCGCTACTAGCGTGCGCGTGCGCACTCTGTTTTACGCACACCTGGGTCGGCTAATTGGCGCCCGGAAATAGCAGAGCGACGCAAAAGGCGGCAAAGCGGACCTGTCACTTTTGAAAATGAAGTATAAAAGGAAGGAATGAACTAGGTTCTGCTATTCTTACACTGTGGCAAAGGCTGTGGTGTGGTGCTGTGCTCGCTTCCCTTAGCTCATTTGAGCCTCTGTCTGGTTTCTGTCCTCACTCTCTGTGGCTTGTTGGGTGATTTCTGACATCAGTGCTGTTTCTTTAGGAGCTTGGTTTGGGTGGCATCTGCAAATTTTGTGTAGCATACAGCAAGTAAGGCTTGATTTTGGGGCCTTTTGTGGGCTGTGCAGCAACTCCCCTCTTGGTTGTGCTTAACTTAGAAAGCTGGTTTTCAGCAGGCTGGTGGTTTGGACCACTATAGTTCTGGTTTTGTGGTGAGCTGCATTGTAGCGGGTGTGTGTGTAGTGTGATTGTTTGTGTGTGTGTTGTGTGTGATTGTTTTTTTTTTTTTTTTTTTTGTTTTTGTATATATCTTTAGTGTGTGTGATGGATAAGAGGGTGATGTATGGTGTCTGGGTGGATGGATGTATGCGTATGCTGGAAGAGCAGGAGGAAAGGGAGCGGGGTGTTGTGAGGCTTAGGGCACCCCGCTCCTTTGCAATCCGCCTTTCAGTATGGGACTTAAGTGACGAGCAGATCAGGAGCCGCTTCCGTCTGAATCGTGCTGCACTACAGTCCCTATATGATCAGATTAAGACCAAAATCGAGCCATCCACCAAACGCACTCACTCCATTCCAGGCATAGTACGCCTGTGTGCCACTCTTAATGTGTTGGCACGAGGGACCTTCCAGGCAACCTCAGCCCTCCTCAGCGGGATAAGCCAGGCTACTATGAGCCGCATCCTAATCCAGGTAGTTCTGGCAATTTGTGATTTAATCCCAATTTACATCAAGTTTCCTGAGGAGGAGGAAGAGGTTGCCAAAATAAAACATGCTTTCTATCTGATGGGAGGGATCCCGAATGTGCTAGGGTGCGTTGATGGTACACATATCCCTTTCCGCCCTCCCCGTGCACAGGAGCTGTCCTACAGAAACAGGAAGCAGTTCCATTCCTTTAACATCATGGTGGTCTGTGACCATGAGATGAAGCTGCGGGCGGTGAGATCGGGGTTCCCCGGCTCATGCCACGATTCTTACGTCTTGCAGCGGACAGTCCTGTGCCGGAAGTTTGATAACAACGAAATGCCAGCTGGCTGGCTACTGGGTAATAAATTAACCATGTCTATGTATTTTGCTAATATGTGGCCTAGTAAGGCAATTTTCAACAAACTACCACCCAAAAACATGTACTAGTACTAATTGCTGTCTCTCTCCTTGTGTTTTTTCTACAGCGGACAAGGGATATGGGCAGAGAACGTGGGTCATGACTCCGGTCAGGAACCCACGGACCTCTGCCCATGAACGCTACAATGCAGCGCATCGCAAGACCAGAAGCATTGTGGAACGAACCATCGGCCTGCTGAAAGCACGCTTTCTTTGTTTGGCACGGCCAGGAGGAGAGATGCTCTACAGCCCACAGAAGGTTTCCAAGATCATCCTTGCCTGCTGTGTGCTACACAACATTTGCATTTGTCACCGAATCCAAGCCCCCGAGGAGACAGCACTGGTGCCAGAAATCCCCAACCTGCCCGCAGATAGAAGTGAGGACACCCAGACTGGCGATGAGCTAAGGGAAAGGCTGATCACTTCTTATTTTGCGGTAAGCTAACTACCCTTCACTCTAATGCAAGTACTGCACTCCTGTTTAAATGTCTTTGACCTCCCATCCAAAAGAGCAACCAAACGCACTAAGGGGGGGTTTAAGATGACCCAAACCACTCTAAGGGGGGGTGTAAGATGACCCAAACCACTCTAAGGGGGGGTTTAAGATGACCCAAACCACTCTAAGGGGGGGTTTAAGATGACCCAAACCACTCTAAGGGGGGGTGTAAGATGACCCAAACCACTCTAAGGGGGGGTGTAAGATGACCCAAACCACTCTAAGGGGGGTTTAAGATGACCCAAACCACTCTAAGGGGGGGTGTAAGATGACCCAAACCACTCTAAGGGGTGTTTCAGATGACCCAAACCACTCTAAGGGGGGTTTAAGATGACCCAAACCACTCTAAGGGGGGGTGTAAGATGATCCAAACCACTCTAAGGGGGGTTTAAGATGACCCAAACCACTCTAAGGGGGGGTGTAAGATGATCCAAACCACTCTAAGGGGGGTTTAAGATGACCCAAACCACTCTAAGGGGGGGTGTAAGATGATCCAAACCACTCTAAGGGGGGTTTAAGATGACCCAAACCACTCTAAGGGGGGGTGTAAGATGATCCAAACCACTCTAAGGGGTGTTTCAGATGACCCAAACCACTCTAAGGGGGGTGTAAGACGCCAATGTTGGTTATCAAGTTATGCATTTTTTTAAAATAAAGCACAAAATAACTATAAAGATATATACTAACTGCACTTTTCTTAATTTTTCAGGCACCAAGAGATGCACCGTGATCTGGACATTCCTCTAACAAACCTTTCCTGGACTTTTCTTTTCTTTTGCATTTCTGCAGGACTTTTCTTTTTCTATTTCATTTATATTTTATTCTTAATTTAGTTTAAGAGAAAAAATTAAACAAAAATTAGATATATACATGTGGCTATGTGTTTAATTCGGTTGTAAGTTTCCTTTACATTCTAATTCCTATTTTCATTTTCCTTTTCTTTCTCTGTTCTGTTTTTATTTTCCTTTTCTTTCTCTGTTCTGTTTTTATTTTCCTTTTCTTTCTCTGTTCTGTTTTTATTTTCCTTTTCTTTCTCTGTTCTGTTTTTATTTTCCTTTTCTTTCTCTGTTCTGTTTTTATTTTCCTTTTCTTTCTCTGTTCTGTTATTATTTTCCTTTTCTTTCTCTGTTCTGTTTTTATTTTCCTTTTCTTTCTCTGTTCTGTTTTTATTTTCCTTTTCTTTCTCTGTTCTGTTTTTATTTTCCTTTTCTTTCTCTGTTCTGTTTTTATTTTCCTTTTCTTTCTCTGTTCTGTTTTTATTTTCCTTTTCTTTCTCTGTTCTGTTTTTATTTTCCTTTTCTTTCTCTGTTCTGTTTTTATTTTCCTTTTCTTTCTCTGTTCTGTTATTATTTTCCTTTTCTTTCTCTGTTCTGTTTTTATTTTCCTTTTCTTTCTCTGTTCTGTTTTTATTTTCCTTTTCTTTCTCTGTTCTGTTTTTATTTTCCTTTTCTTTCTCTGTTCTGTTTTTATTTTCCTTTTCTTTCTCTGTTCTGTTTTTATTTTCCTTTTCTTTCTCTGTTCTGTTATTATTTTCCTTTTCTTTCTCTGTTCTGTTTTTATTTTCCTTTTCTTTCTCTGTTCTGTTATTATTTTCCTTTTCTTTCTCTGTTCTGTTATTATTTTCCTTTTCTTTCTCTGTCCTGTTTTTATTTTCCTTTTCTTTCTCTGTTCTGTTATTATTTTCCTTTTCTTTCTCTGTTCTGTTTTTATTTTCCTTTTCTTTCTCATTGGTGATTTAATTGTATTTCCTTTTTAGGTAACAAATAAAAATTAAAAAAATTGTGACTATGTGTTTAATTATGTTTTATTTTCCATTTATATTCGAAGATCTGGTAGAATGTAATTACCTTTTACACACAATAAAAAAATATTTACATTTCAAAACAAATGTGGCAATGTGTTTTATTCAGAAGGTACTGGATGGGCAGGACACAGCAAAGCTAACAGGCGCTGTGTAGAATAGCGTGGTCACACTGACTGACAGCGCCAACAAAGCTGAGGGCCAACATCATATTCAGCAATGTAGGCGTTGTTCGCAACAACGCCAGGTAGCGACTGAGGAGGCCTGCTATAGCGAATCGCTAACGCCCGCGGCTGACGCTAGCGGCGCTCATAGCGCCATACTTCAGTCGCTCATCTGTCGCTACCTGGCGCTATTGATGAATCGGCCTCCCCGTTAAAATAGTTACAATAGTTTTAATACAGTTGAAATGTTGTAGAAGAACCTGAAGTGAGTAGTTCATGGGAGGAAACCCACCAGCATAACTGAGTTAAAAGTGTTTTAGGCTAAAACACAATGTGCAGAAATATTCAACAATTAGTGTAAATGTTTAGAATGTATTGCTGCACAAGGGGGTCATATCATACCATAAACCATCTTCAACATCATTTTTCTGAACCTGATCCATCAAACACTATCCACTTTGCACGCAAAAAAGAACCATACACCTTGTATATAATCTTATTTTAGGCTAAACCCTGAAATAAAGTAAGCACGTCTTATCTTTGGTGTTACCTACATTCTTTGCTTATATTGCAGGCTTGTGAGCAGGGCTCTTATTTCTATAGTTTCAATCGCTTACCCGTTTGCTGCTATGTAATTTATCACTCTGTTCATGAACCCTGTAATTGCAAAGTGGAATATGTTGGTGCTATGTAAAGATTATCATTGTTATAATTATTATTATGTAGTTTTAGATCAAATTTATGCAGAAATATAGTTCTGAGGAGTGCACAAACTTTCATGCGCCACTTTATCTATATATCTAAATTATTATATATTTAGTTCTGAATGTTTTAAAGCTTTAACCCTTTAAATGCCAGCTACATGAAATTCACGTAGCTGCCTCTCCATCCGTTAAAGTGGAACAAAACCTGGGAATTAGACTTTCCCGGGTTTTGTTCCGTGCTCCCGGGGCATCCTGAATCAGGTTGCCCCCTGTGTGAAACCCCCCAGATAGCCCATAAAAATGGACTTTGCCACGCTCCAATGGTGCATGCTTGGGCTCTCATCCAATGGGCAGCAGGCAGGTCTCATTGTCTTAAATGGGGAGCATGCACACTGCCTCACCCCCCGCATCCCCGGCCGTGCGTGCGCTTGCATCATCAGAATTGCAGGAGCGTGCGCACAATGCCGGAGATGCAGTGGAAGCGGCGTCATGCACTCCTCCTTTAAAACTATGGATGACGTAGTAACAGCAGGCGGCTTTCATTGGACCATTGGAGCATGGCAAACAGAGTTTTTATGGGCGAACTTGGGGTTTCACACACAAAAGAACATTTTTGGGCCGCCTCTGCCGTGTTTTGTTCTGCTTTAAGTGCCAGCTACCTAACTTTCACATAGCTGGCATTTTCTCCTGTTTGCAAGAAAAAAACCTCACCTTCGTCCAGGATTCAGTGAGAGGGGTCTCCTCTCACCCCAGGGGGCCTCTCTCCGTTTCCCCCAGCTTCTGGCATCTCAATGACTGCAGGGAGGACCCTTTTATACTAGGAGTGAGATGATATAATCTAACTCTGCCAGTATAGAAGGGCGCTTCCGGTAGCGGAAGAGCTGACAGAAGGGGAGTCCAATTCCCTGCCCCATGCCTGGCTTCTGTGGATCACTTGTGTCTGTCAGTACAGTGCCGGTGATCGGCAGGGGACATAGTGATGGATGGAGATAAGTATAAAAAAAAGAAATAATAAATGACTTTTTCGCTGTGTGTGTTTTTTTTCACTTACCCTTTGTGAACTAGTAAGGAATCTGACCCCTATACCCTCCTATACCAGGAGGGGCTGGCAAGTCACCTGCCAGCAAGCAATTGTTATTTCGGTTTCTGCTTTTAAAATGTTATAGTGTGTTACATTTATCAATACTCACTCCTCTGTGTTCCTGCTTTATTCACCCAGGAGTCCCCCTAAGCTTATCTAACATTACTCCTGAAATGTGCCCGGCTAACCTACCCCCCTCCCCCATTTCTCTGGCAATAGGGTAGATTCTGCACTATTTTTTAGTAGAGAAAACTGTCATTCCCTGTCAAATGATTAGCATTATTCTCTCCTAAAAAGTAGCGCTATTTTTTCCCCCCTATTATGTACAATATAAATAAAATGTGGGAAAAAATAAAACTATATACACACACAAGAAAAGGTGGCTGCAGATGTTCGTTTGCAGATGTTTGCAAGTGTTTGGGTAAGTAGTGTCCTTGCTTGCAACGTGTGCCTGGCCTAAGTACATTAGGTTGTCATTTTGAAGGTTTTTTGCTCCATATCTACTTACCAATTAGGGAATTTGAGAGTGGTAGCACAACAAACGAGTACAAAAGTCTATTTTCGCATGCAAAAAGGCCACACTCCACAGGTAAATTGTGAAGAGCAATTTCAGCATACCTTGGTGCCTTGTTATCGCATCAGGTCACTCTGCTGACTTATGCAAACATGCATTCACATGCTTGCATGTGAATATATTTGCCGATCTGCATACGCATGTTCGCACTTGATTCGCTGAATACCAGGCGGAGATGCATGCTCTCGCAAAAAACTGTGCCAAAAATTCAAATCATCATAGTGTTGCATTGGCCCTTTAACACCAAAACAGTTTTTTCATGCAGAAAAACTGTGTGTAAAATGGGTTAACAAAAAAGATTGTGAAATGCAGAGAAAATGCCGCGGCCGGCCCTGGAATATTTTCGATTCCAGGCAAATAGGCGCAACCATTCCTTTCAGTGCGAGATCAGTTTTTGGTTAAACTATAAAACAATGTAGCATGCACACATACCTCGCCAAAACATAGAGACATTAATATATCATTTAATAAAATAACTTTTTTTAATGGGTATTCAAGAAGTGGGCTTAATCCAAATGGGGTTTTGTTTAGTATTTTGTAGAAAATGTCTCCATCTAATTATCCTGTGCACCTCTCCTGAAGAGTGAAAATGAGGCATTTACAAGTAGCGTGAATATTTTCAGTGTTATACTGTAGGTGATTCTTAAACCTTCATTCCATCCTATGAATCCCTTTTTCAAATGGTATATTTTATAATTAAATAGTTAATTTTGTAATACTTAAAATAGTTATATAAATCTTGGCTGAAACTACTTTAAATATGTTCAGGCTTTGACACAACAAAATAGACATCAACACAAAAAGAGAAAATGGCTTTTCTAAACAAGGTAATACTGAAACAGACAACACTTATCTAGTTAAAGGCAGTCCGGAGTAAATCAGGGGGTCTCCAAAAACTCCATCAGGGTGTCTTCCGGTCCAAAAATAAGTCTGTTGGTGATAGATCTTGTCCCTCCAGCTTCCCAAAGCAAGTCTGATCCTCCCCTGTCAATTGCGATTGTTTTATTAAAACCAGTTCATGTCTTATTGTTTAGATTCAATCAAGAGGTGTCATCCATGGCTTCGTTTTATATAGAAACTAGCTGTTAGCCATATTTGAAAGCAATATCTTTTTTAACTAAACACACAATGTTGTGGCTAGGTTTGCCATGGACCACTGGTCCCCATCCTGTAGCTCGGAAGCCACATGTGGCGCACAGACCATTGCTGTGACTCGTGAACTCTCTGCTAGACTGAAACGCTTGTGGAAGTGTACCATTCATTCGAGTCTGGAAAGGGACATAGTGTCATGGGTTGGGCATTGTCAGCACTAGATAGAAACTATACAGCTACCTTGTTGTTGCCAATGTCAACACTATGCAAGACTATGCAAGAATCTCTGATTAGTCTCAAGTCAGCAACTCCATAGATGAAAAGGTCTCATTCCTTTGTTGGTAGTTGTCATGTGTTACCCCATTGACTGCAGTATACTTCAAAGCGACAATGCAGAGATAATAGCACCCATCATGGCCAATCCTTTCTCCAAATAACTGAGGAAACTGCTCTTCTGTGTATAAGAACAAATGAGTGTTCTGGAGCTAGTAGCACACAGAAGACAGCTAATAAGTGAAAGGGGTGGAGGTCTCTGGCTGGCAATTCATTGCTCCATGCCACTAGTGCCGGTGGTTCCGGTGGGGGGGGGGGGGGGGGGCTTTTACAAGTAAAAAGAAATTGCTCATATCTATAGAACTATAGATATGAGGGTCCAGGACACTATACAGAGGATGCAATCAATGGGTTACCTACAATGGATTTTACAGTAAATTAATTAGCTTTCATATAATAAAGACAGGATCTCAATCAATATAGAAGAGAAGAGAATATGATGCGTAAGGGTCCTATAATGTTTTCTATCCATTTCAATCTAGAATTTGGGGGCCATCAACAATCTAGTTAAGAACAATCTTGGTATACAGTACTCTGAAGTGATAAGAAACTGTTGTACTGGAGAACAGTTGGTAGCTACAAAGGACGTCACCCTGGCATCCTAACTTTCCCCCAAGGTGATAAAACAAGACCATAACAATAATTGGCTGTCAGCCAAAGGGTGCTAAAATGTTGTAAGCCCAAGTGTACGACATGCAAATATATGACACAGAAGATATGTTTACATCCAATATTACAGGCAAAGAGTTAAATATTTGATCAGTTGTGTCAGTTGCAGCATACAATATGTTAGATTTCCAACCTGCTACATAAAAAAGAGAGTTGTAGAGCATATTGAGCATACAAAGAAAACATTTAACTTAAAAAAGTTATAGGTTAACGAATCCAGATAGATTTTCTTTCTCAATAATAGAATAACCTAGGGGTTCTATTTCAAATTTGATGTAAGTCTATGCACTGGGCTGTGAACAGATTTGATAACTAGTTTAATGTCTTTATGGTTTTATTATATTAAAAATGTCCAGTCATGGGGTTACCCCCCCCCCCCACCCTACCACACTTCCCTGGCACTGAGGCAGGATGGGGGGAGTTACAAAGAAAGAAAACATTACCTCACCAAGGTCCAACCAACCATCCTTTATTGAGGGTAAAGAGTAAGGGGAATGTGCAGGAACGGGATGGTGGTGAGGTCAGAGTGGGATTGGCGGAAAGGAGAGGGGTGAGGGGGCAGGAGGCAGAGCAGTGGGTCTGAGTCAGGTGCCTCTTGGGTGGGGTGGGAATTCCTCCGGGTCCTGGTCCTCTAGAAGATCGCCTGGTATGAAGGAGACACCATAATTATTGAGAAAGTTGGTGCAAGTTCCTTCCTGTAACACATGCCAATTTATTGATATAGGTGCAATAATGGTCCTGTATGGACTATAGTAGGGGTTAATGAATAAATATGTGTATTTTGCTTTATAATGATACATATGATTAGCCACTGTATTTTCTTTAATTAGGTAGGTGGGGGTGGTCCACTCCCATTGGCTGTCCTCCCTGCCACTCATGTCCCCCTGGCCAGGTCTGACCCCCCCTGTCCTTCTCCCATAGCATTGTGTACGCTCCGACCTTGTTAGGGCATCTTATGTCAGTAGGGCATGCTTGGACGATCTGGCATCAGTCTTGAATTAGCCAGTGTGGTGCATTCCATCAGATGCACAGGCACCAGCTGTCTGGGTCCTACTGGCTACCACCATCCGGGGGAGGGCCCACTTCGTGATGCACACTGAGGGGGAGGTGGATCAGTTGCATGACATAGCCAGGTGGAGGGTGAGGGATGGGCCAAGAGGTGGCCTTGGGCTGGGTGCCGACCGGGATATGGTGCCACTTTACCCTTTTTAAAGGTAAAACTGACTGTTAAATAAAATAAAAGCTTATTGGCACTCAAGTGCTTGAAAAGTGCCTACACAGTGTTTGTGGACTTTTTTAAAGTGGACCAAACTACATCTATAAGATGCTAGGTCTGGTTTGATATCCACCCCAAGGCATCCCCATTTGGGAAGCCTGCGATGTGAAATCTTGCCAGACATAATTCTTACCTGTTCAACAAGCCCACGATGCATGCGTGGAGGCCAAATGCATCTCTTGCATCTTTTTCTGAATGGCAGGTGCAACCGAAAGATGCGGGGCATGCTGCTTGCCAATTGCGAGTGCAGCTAGGATTCCATTTAGCTTCTCCAGCCGCGCTTTAATATGTGAGGTTGAAGAAGCTGATTAGAGGGATGTCGGCAAGGTATGTATAACAGCCGATCAGCATGGGTGTCATGCAGTGAGGCATCCCATATAGGGAAGCCCCGGGGGGACCATCAATATTTACAAAATCAGCATCAAACATTTATTGAGAGATGCTGATATAATGAAATACCTATCCAGTTGTCAGAAATGCAGAAAATAAATATAGCTACATAATACAGGACAGAACGCATACAGTCTGAAGTGATGATGGTCTAAATCCCTGCTTACTCGCTCTCACGCATTACTGTCAATATTAACCTTTAGCTGAGACCTAGTTAAGAGACAAGATGTGCCCGACGAAATGTCGTGTCTCCATGTTAATAAACAAATCACTTAATATTATTGGTTGTATCTTGTAACCTTGACATTTGAATATTACTTTACTGTGGAAAAAACAAACATGGCTGATATAATTTTTGTGGTCAATAGGGCCAATTCAACGCCTCTAAATTTAGAATGTTCACCCTGTTTTTTGCGAGAATATGCATGTTTGCATGTTATTTTTCAGTTTTTCAATTCAGCGCCTTTTTTGCAAATAAAGTTCAAACATGTGTAAGCATTTGGTCAAATATATTTGCATGCAAAAATGTTATCTGACCTTTCCCATGCAATAAAAAAAAGTGCAAGAGTATGCGGAAATTGCTCTCCTCCATTTACCTGGTGAGTGTGGCCTTTTTGCATGCAACTTTTTCACACGTATGTTGTGTTACACTCTCTAATTACCTGATTATTACCTAAGTAGCTGTAGAGTGCTGTGTGTGTGTGTGTGTGTGTGTGTGTGTGTGTGTGTGTGTGTGTGTGTGTGTGTCTGTGTGTGTATAGTTTTATTTATTCATATGCTTTATTTAATTTATATTGTACATAGGGGGTCCATTTGGCACCAGGAGAAAAAGTGCACAACTTTTTAGGAGAGAAAACTGCCATGCCATTTGAAAGTGAAAGTTTTCTCCCCTATAAAGTAGTGCACCTTTTCACCTGGTGCAGATTCCACTCTAATTCTAGGGAAGTGTAGGGGGGCATAGGTTAGCTACACAAATTCCAGGGAGAATGTTGGATATTTTGAGGGGACTCCAGGGTGACTACAGGAGGAACAAACACACAATAGCATTTTAAAAGACCACTATAAAAGCAAAAACAGAAATAACAATTTAAAGATAGATACATTAGAGAAACATAAACATATCTAAAATAATGTGATTATCATGAAGCAAATAAGAATAAACTTTACACATAAACAGTTAACAAAAAATGTTATTTTAAAAAGGGGGGGGGGGAACAAGTTTGAATTAAAAGCAGTAAATTGGAAGTTGAATTCTGGAGGCACCCCTTTGAAATCCAGCCAAGACTTAAAGGAGCAGTATCGCGAATTTTGCACTAAAAAAGATAAATAATTAAATAGCCACACAATAGCTTCTAACATGTGTATAAATAATGTGGCGATAGAAAAGGGAAAAATATCTGCCTTTCTTTTAAATTGTATAATGACAATGGCTCAGTCCATTTGCTGAAAAGGGGGATCTGCTGGGTTGTATTTAGTGAGCTGCTTCATTTAGCCCACTGGTCTACTAGCAACACTTTACCTCAGAGGCTGACACTGTAATCAGTGGTAAGGGCTGTGTGAGTGTGAGGTGCTGCTTTTGTTATGAGACCAGGTGACTCAAATGTGTAAAATCTATTAAAAAAAATAAACTAAACTGACTGAAAATGACTGAAATTCTTCTTTGAATAACTGTGCAGGAAAATCTAAAGGTATTAAAGTGGAACAAAACCCTGAGTGGCCGACCCTGAAGTCTATAAGACCCGGCCATTGACCTTCCCCCTTGGGCATACTAAATCGGGATGCCCCACTGTGTGAAACAACCCCTGGATAACCACAGATCCCCCCATTTTTCTGGCGCGCTCACGCAGATAGTCATTTAGACAGGCCGGGCGGCCAGGAAGGTTACTGCTCTATGTGTAAACAGAGCTGATTGGATGAGAGCCCGCACATGCGCTGTGGGACAGGGAAAGGTACGTTTTCACAGGCAAACTTGGGGATTTCACATATCAGGGCATCCCAAGTCGGGATGCCCCTAGGGGCACAAAACAAAACTCCAGATAGTGAAAATCCTGGGATGGGCTTTGCTCAAAACACACAAAGCTGAAAGAAAGATCATATGGAAAAATGAAAAATAAGAATATGAAAGAGAAAATGGTAAACTGAAAGATTCTGCAGCAGAGCCAACATGAAGGGAAAACTGTCAAAATAAAAAATGTTTAGAGCAAAAAAACAGGATGTAAACATAAAAATCCAATTCTGAAACACCCCCCCCCCCCCAACTGGTGAGTCTGAGATTCGAACCAATGACTCTCTGGTTCAAACTGACATTGAATTTACCAATGAGCTAAATGACTTCTAGAGCTTTTCTTTCTGTTTTAGATATATGAGTTCTGGCCAGGCAATGTTGTTATCTTATGCTGGATGGCTGCCAGCACTGAACAGCTGATTACTTTGTTACATTGTTTCCCCCTCTCCTCAGCGTGGAACAGGCCAGAGTGTCAGCCCCGACACTCAGCAGACATAAACATGAGCTATTAGTCTCCAGCTGCACAACACAGACATCATTTTTTTCTAAATTTGTAATTCTTACTCCAACACTTACCTACATTCAAAGTACCATTTAAATATAAGTCACCAAGCAAAATTTGCGATACTGCTCCTTTAACAGCCAGTATCAGCAAAAACAATGACTGCATATTGAAGGAAGGATTTTGAAACACTCTTACTGTACTCTGATTACAAGCAGGTTACTACTACTTTTAGGTAGTAGTAACTATAGTAATCTGGTCTTGTAATAGCTACAGAATTGACAAAGCCAGTTTAATGACGGGGAAAATATTCCCAAGAACTATAAATATGTCCAGTTGCCTTGACTTATTGCTATAGATATATCATGACCTGGTTAGACCAGAACCTTCAAATTAGTTATTAACTTAGTTACACATTATTTTCTAATTGCATAAACTATCTGTAGCTAAGCAACTATTAACTCCAATACTGCTAATCACATTAGTTTCAAACATTTTTCTCCCCGAGTGGCTGGGTCAGTTTGGACAGTTTTCTGTCTACTGCTGTTGTTATTTAGCAGAGAACAATAGCACAGCTCATGGGCATGTGTAATGTGTCCTCTGGTACCACTAGATCAGCCCCAGCTATTCTTTAAATGCATAGATTGCCAGGTTTTAGGCAAAAATAGTTTATACAGAAAGAAGGACAAATCAAGAGTAGAGGCTATGATTGTGTAGTTATCCATTTCCTAGGAGCAGTGACTAAGATCTTAAGAGGCATTTACATGTTATCATCACAGGGAAGATGGCTGTGGGAACAGGGATGCAAATCATCAATCTCTCTCTGCTTGCAACGTCTCTGTTTAATAGCTGATAGAGCGTCTCCAAAGGGTTTTCCTTGCTCTTTGTTTAAAATGACATATAATGGGCCTGGCCTTATCAGTGTCTCTAAATGCATTTTCTGTGCTTTACCCCACTAGGGAATTTATTCCATTCTAATGAATATGTGCAGGATTGATTTTGAGCTTGGTGTAATTTAATCCATCAATTTAACATTAAATGAATATGCAAAAGGTTTCATTGTGGGTATGAACGTAAAACAGAGGGTGAGCGTTCTTATTCATTTAAATGTGCTTGAAAAATGGAAAGAACCACCTGCTATTAGTATCTGACATTGGCGTCAGTAAATAGACATGTGACTGCTGTCGCTATTTATACAAGTTCACAAGCTTTCCTGTAAACATGACAGTCTTAAAGCACATCTATGTCCCTGTGGCAAAGATTATTTTCAATGTGACCACTGTGACACAAAATGCTTACCTTCATCTAAAATTATAAGCTGCAAAGAAACACGACGTATGAGATTGCAAGTATATATATGAATCTTGCTAAGCAGTAGGTATAAATTATCTGTTGACCGTTTTGATCTTGCTCTTAAGGCAGAGTTTGGCAGTCAGTGATATGTGTGCCACTGCGGGTACTGAAAATCCTGGTGGTACACCACAAGGCTGCATACTGATCTGTACCCCAAAAAAATGTGCTGCCATCTATACTTTATTCCAGATTAATGTGCTTCATAAATGCAAAACTGCTCCATAAGTCCAATAAAATAATAAGTATGTGCATTTGTATGTGCACAAAAGCCATCCAGCATATTTTTATGGATTTTTACCAATGGGCCATTTTGAGCGAAAGTGGTTGACAATCACTGAAGGATCACCCAGGTAGTACTTCTTAAAATGGAAAGTGATACTTGATAAATCTAAAGTTGGGCACTCCAATCCTATGCCCACATTACATTTAGCAATGAATTAAAAATGGGATGGAACAGGGACGATTTTGGGGAGCAGGTGATCCTTTTTTACTTTCTGTCACAATTTGAGTATAGTGGGGGTGGAGGGGTTATTTATTTGTAGACCTTAGGGGACTGATTTATCAAGATACTATGCTGGGTAACTCTGGTTTGAGCTGCATGGTACACCAGTTTGTCCCAGTTCATGTGTGCAGACTGCATTTATCAAAGTTTTTGCAGATCAGTGCATGGCAGTGCAGTGTGAAACCGCCATTTACTAATTCATCAGCACACAGCGATGCAACCCTGTTTGCCTGCTTTTTCTGGCACAGAGCTTGCTACTCTCATAGTATACAGTAGTCAAATTATTCTTTTTTTGTTAAATAATATCTATGGGCCTTTGGAACTTAGAGGAGCACAAAAATAAGTGCAATGAGGTTTATGCCAATTTTATTTTTCTTTTCAAACGTTGTAAATTACACATTATACACCTGTTATGTCTGTCACATTATTGTTTCTCTGCTTGCATTGTTTTTTTCTTACTAATAAACATCCAGTAAATATGGATCAGCTCTATCGGAGCACACTGGCTCTCACTGCCCCCCTATTTACTGGCTGTTTCATTGTTACTAGTTAGCCAGATTACTCTACACTGAGCCATTCTACTACACACAGTGCAACGACAAACCAGCACAATGCAGCTCATTGGACCTACTATGGTTAATGCAGTGGCGTTTAAAAAGGTGCACTGTTTGTATTTTCATAAATAAGGCCGCAAGTCTGCTTTAAAGCGGTCCTTCACTCTGAATAAGAGTCTATCTTATATGTTTCCCACACCCTGTACATACAGATTGCTCACATTAAAAATCATCCTACCTGCATCTACTGCATGTTATGAGCCTTTAAACATCCAAGATGGCGGCTCATGGAACATCAGGCAGCCTGCAAACAGGAAGTGCCTTCTGACTGTGGCGCTCTGCATTCTGGGATTGCTGACCTTTTCCTGACCCTAGCTCTGCTCTGTCTGAGCAAAGCACAGCTATAACCCGCCACCTGTACTTTATCCCACTCTTCTCTCCTCAGTAAGTGTGATGCTTCTGAGTCAAGATGGCGGCGCCCGTATCCTAAAGTCCTGAACAGAATTGCAGCCCAGTGGGAGAAAGAATATTAAGTAAGTGACTAAAAACGTAAAATATATTAATTTTAGATGCTGGGGAATCGTTTTAGAAGGGTTTGGGCTTTTCAATAAATCATGGTGGAGATCCAGTTTAAAGGAATATTTCAAATTAAAATTCGTTCATTTATTGTCTGAATATTTTATTTGTTTCCACTGGGGAGATCTAATTTAGCTTCCTGTTTAGACATTAGGTAAAGGATCGTTATGGGGAGGCTGATTCATTAATAGCGACAGATAGCGACAGATAGCAACTGTTGAGCGACTGTAGCGGTATTTTGACAGCGACCGCTAGTAGTCGCTGTGCTTGCCCATTGTTCGGTGGATGATAGCGACTCAGTCGGTGTGCCGTAATGTTGAATACAAGATGCTGAGTTGCTATTTGACAGGTTCGCTGTTGTATGGGAGCGCATGATAGCGACTGGACATAGCGACCGGCACCCACCATATTCATTAAAAAATCAGCGTTAAAAATTCCTAGCGCTGTGAAATGCATGTTTAAATCCCAGAGCGCAGTAGGCGATGTGTTAAAAGTAGTTTTTTAACCCCCTAACCACCCAAGAAAAAATGGAATGATTTTGAAATAATATTCAAACCTGAATAGTTTAAAATCAGACCTGTAATATCAATTCTGTGTTCACAGATTTTTTTTTTTTAATTTAAAAAAAATATATATATTAAAAAATAATTATTAATTAAAATACATTCTGCTATTGAAATGCATTGGAGAGCGCCAGGTAGCGAGAGGTCATACCTGTCGCTGTTCAAGGATGTTCGCTGGCGCTGTGGGATGAGGCTGGGATAATGATGAGTCGCTAGGTGGCGCTATCTCACTCGCTAAGCAGTATTGGCTTGATAAATGTGTGATTGTGGAGGGGAGCCGGCGTTCTAGTTGCGGTACCTGGCTTTACTGGCCGGCTCCCCAGTCGCTATCTGTCGCTATCTGTCGCTATTCCTTGATAGATAAGGCCCTTAATCAAAGATGTTAAAGCTCTACATTGATTATATAATATTGAATCACTTTTTATTATGTTTTTGGCATGATTTGCCTTGCCAATGAAATTCTTATACTGTATATAGTTTCCATGCATCAGTTAAATAGTATTTGGAATTCATAAGCATCCTGTTTGAGGTCTGAAATGGGAAATATATTTTCAAAGAAAACATGTTAACTAATTGTCTTACTGCAAGTCACCTTCTTCAGACAAAAACTAAGGTGAAATTCTGTGATGTAGCAGATTAAAATGTGTGCCGCCTAACCCTTGGGAAATATTTCAGCATGATCAGTATCTAAAACCTTTGGTGAAAACAAAGTGGAGCAAAGTAAAGAAGGAATGAAAGTCCTTGATATAGAACACAGCTGACAAGGCTTGAGTTTCAGTTTGTTGATAAGTGCACTTTCAACGGATTGCTAAATAAGAGACAGCTGAAATGTTTCTTTCATAATTTATTTTTTGTGTGATTGTTCTTTCCTGTAGTAACTGTGACATCCCTTTTGACTGTTGTTACATCCAGGAACTGATAATCAGGGTGCTTTGAGTGATTGCAGTGAACTACATTTTTACCCAGACCTCAATGAAGAGCTGAAGAGTGAAATATCCTCCCACCCAAACAAAAAAAAACTACTTGATCAGTACAGTGTGTATATAACAACATATTTTGGCTAGTATTATATATATATTTAAATATATATTTAGTCCAGACAGTATTTTATGTATGTATATTTATAATTACAGTATATTGGGTTCATTATTATCTAAATATTAAACAGTGTTTTTTATGCAGTTCTATGCATTCCACAATACAGGATTTTTTTAGGCCCATTCGGTTGTGGCAGTGCAGCATGTTAATTATATTACGTCGCCCAAATAAAATGAAAAGTCCGTGCTCAACAAAATAAGTCCACAAGACTCTGCTAAGAAGCACTTATTCAATTTATATTATTGCAAGGTTCATATGGTTGAAGACATTCCATCAAGGTTACTCAAATGACAGGGTATAGTGGAAACCTCTATATATATATATACAGAGCAGCTAATAGCAACAGTTAATGTTACTATCTTCTAAAAAAAAAGAATCTTTTTTGGACACACAGAATTACAGTACTTATGGTAGAGAAGAATCATCGCATCTGTAGATTTTTTTTTCTCTGGACAGAGAATGTCCCCCTTTTGTTTTAAAGGGGATCATACATATAAGGGTTGATTCAGCCCCATATTTTTTACTTTTACTAAAATGCCTTTTCTTGGGATTTTTGACTCTCAGTGCAATTCAGTACCATATTTAGTTGTGCAAATTGAAAAAAAATTATTTTCATGACTAAGATCATTCATTCCTCTTACCAGTTTTGTGGCTTTCCTCTATTCCCATTTCCAAACCAGGATGCCCTCCTCTGAACTGGACACCATATTCTAGAGGAAGCTTCACCAATGCAGCAAAAGGTCAATGTTATGTTCCTATGTAAGAATTCCATGCCTCTTTAACACATTATAACACCCTACTGGCCTTGGAAGTAACTGTTTGACATACAAATAAATATTTAGCCTGTGGTCTACTAGTGCCCCAGATACTTCTCAACAATTGACCATCACATTAAATGTATCCACATTGAACTTTTGTGAAGTGGATGCCTGGTGACATTAATTCATCCAATAAATTAATCTTCTATATAATTAATAAATAAGTTGAATAATACTAGACTCAGCACTGAACATGGATGTCCTCTGCTTACAACCGAGGATCATTCTGAATAGGAACCATTAATCAAAACTATCTGCATACAGCCATTCAGCCACTTTTTAATCCAGTTCTTGTATTTTATAACCATAAAGGCCTACATTTCCCATTAGGCATTTATGAGGGACTGTGTGAAAATCCAGGAACACTATATCTGCAGCCACTTTTCTTTTAAGGCTTGTTCACCAAAGCAAATCAGATTAGTCTAACCTTTTCTGTCCTTAGTAAAGCAATGCTTGCTGGTACAGTCACATAAACCTGTATGCAGTGGTGGACAGGGGCCAAAAAGCCTGGCCAACCCATGAAAAGCCTGTGAAATCCACCATTGTGCTCCCTCTTGAGTCAAAGAGCGTGCTCCAAGTCTGAGGCTAGAGCATAGCAGGGACAAGTGATGGGCAGGGGTGGATATCGAAGATACTGATGCTTGAGGTATTCTGGGGGCAGGTTATGTGGCAGGGGTTGCTATGCCCCCCACCACTGATGATGCTAAGGGTGTAACATTAGGGGCAGAACATGGACCCTGGTTCTTTGGTTGGAGGGTACAGTGAAGCCAGGAATTAGATGCTGGTGTAAGAAGCAGCAGCCCAACCAGCCACCAAAACGTGTGTGGCCCACCAGGAATTTTCCCAGATCTTCCTAAGCTAAAGCGAGTGATAGGTAGTGCCAGTTAAGTGCATCCAGAACTCGGCACTGAAGCCTGTATTCAAGAAAAAACTACACACAAGCAGCACGGGTGCTCTAAAGCTATAAAAGTGTTTGGTTGCTGGGCAGGAGAGGCCACACAATGATTTGAGCCAAACATTTTACAGTAGACAAACTGTACACTATTTAAACACAACCAAATGAAACACCATTGAAATGTATGGCAGAGCAAGCAAAAGGTACCACATGGTGCTTCTGACCCTAGAGCGCAGGTGCCATACGCTGAGCCGCCTCTAGTAATACATGTGACGCTACATGACGCTTTTAGAGGCGCTCTCCAGATTCAGCGTTCACCTGATGCTACATGCCGCTACCTGGCGCTAGCATTTCTTAAATAACCCCTTAGATTTTTTAGAGTAAGAGAAGAAGCCCCCATATCATGCATGTATTTTAAAGGTGTTAAAGAAGGATATACAGTATCATTCACTGTAAAAATACATTATTTAATTAAAAGGACCCTTTGCTTTTTGTTTTAATAGCACAGATGTCACTCCCATGCACTTAAAGAGACCGCAAAGCCAGTGGCAATAATATGGTAGCTCACTTGATGCCTTTCCCATGTGCCTCTTCTCCATTTCCTACAGAACAAAAGCCACAGCAGGGCTCCTATTTTCAATTTCATCCTTTCAGTACTACACAAAAAAATAGGTGCAACTCTGATCCTTAGTGCTCCCTGTGTGAACAAGGATGGTAAGTCACAGTGGTCTTGCAGCTGTCTCTTACCACAGCAGAGCATGCTCCATGACATGTGATTCCCATCTAAGCCACAACCAACAAGCTGAAGCGAAGAAAGTGGCTTTGTTTAGAACAACATTTTTGGATGTTTTAAAATGGCCTATTTTACACTGTTTCTAAGGGGGATAAGGTGGGAGGAATTAGGTGTGTGTCTTGACGTGGATTTAATAAATATCCACATGGCAGGTCACAGACTACTACACATTTTTTCCATATAAAACGTGAAAAATCAAGATTCTCCCTACCTACATCAGAACAGAAGAAAGACATATATAGAAAATACAGGCAATCACCATGACACACAGACAAGCTAAAAGAATACCTTTTAAGCCACACCACATGCACTTTTCCCTAAATTAATACTTAATACAATGAGAAGTCGCATTGATTATTTACATCACTCCATCCAAAAAATTTGTAGAGGTTTGTTTTTGTTCTGTTGGATTTCCCATACGCTGCAAGTTAAACAATAAAATAGCGTCCCCCCTTTAAAATGTATTTGCATTGGTTAAATTTGTGATACCTGTGATTTACTTATAAGCATAATGTTTCTAAGTTTCTTATATTCATGTGGCTCTGTGTTGCTAAAGAGGGAGTGGCTCTCCTCGCCTTGCATAAAGCTTTTAGTATAGCTTCTAACTACAAATTCCAGAATTCAAGGTCAAGTCAAGCAGCAATAATGACTTCCCTAGGCGAGAACGCTGCCAGTAATGCTTTAGCTGCTGGAACACAAGATCCCTCATATGAAGAGGTTAAATTATAGCAGAAGGGGTTAAACCTGTGGTCGCTGTCTCAGATGATTAGCAAGCCAGGAAGTCTTTGCCAAGTGCATCAAACAGAACATAACAGAAACATAACATAAACACAATGTTGCTAGAAAAAACTGTTTCCTTTTACAACACTGAGTTGCAAACATATAGAATGAAAAAAGACAGGTAAACTCAGCAAAAGATATTAGCAAACTTAAAATTTCCATTCTGATGATTTGGGTTCGTCCAAAAGCGAATTTTTATTAAATTGCTCAAAAAAAAAAAAAATAACCTCCTACCATGCTATACCTCAGTGTGGGTGTCCCCCTGCTGCTCCCCACAGACCTGCCAGCTCCCCTCCTGCTGTAGGTAGCCCCTCTCTGCAGCAGGGAACGAGGTGTTGGAAGCCCAGTGCCAGACAGAGGATCAGTGTTCTCCATCCAGCTGCAGAGCGGCATGGGACACACACAGAGGATTGTGAGTGAGGAAGTAAGTAAGTCACTTACCTACACATCGGCTTCCCCAGCAGGCGGCCTTCTCTGCTCCCGTTCTGCTGTGCAGACTGTGCAGGGGTGTGTGCACACATTCCAACAGCATTCAGGGAGTGGGAGAAGCCAGTTTGGGATGCCCTGCTGTGTGAAACCCCACAAACCACCCAAACCACATACCATTCGTCCATTCAGGGCTTTATGTCGTACGTACTAATGCACGAAATAAAGCACTGGTTTAGATAGAGCATCGACAGCCATATCCCCAGTTTCCCTGTGGAGTGTGTGTCTCTCCCACCGCCACGTCCAGCCTATCTGAATGGCTGGGTGAGGGAGTGCACCCATCTGCAGGGATGCCAGGGTTGCTGCTGGAGTACCAGTGGAAAGGTAAGTGATTGTGGGTGCACTGGGGGGGCTTACACAATAGGGCATCCAGAATCAAGATGAGTCAAGGACACTTAGCTCTTAGTCAGCTTGGCCTGGAGTCTTTTGGACGTCAGTGCCGAACCAACCAGTGATTGGTCAAATTTAAGTGTGGGCAGCCATGTGTGCCCATCTTCTAATGCGGGAATGCAGGAGACAGCTGAAGAGCACACTTCGAGTATTGAAGCTTGACAGCTGAAGGCTGCCAATGATTCACTATGCAGGGCTGCATGGAATTCAGTCTGCTAGGTTTCAATTAAGTACATAGGAATATATTTAAAAACAACTTTTTTTAATGTGCGGGTCTATCATATATACTGTATATGTATCGATTTAGCAGCAGGTGCAAAAAGTGCACTTTGGAGTAAAAAGGTAAAAACTGAGACTTAGGTGCAATTCTTACGCCAGGTGTTGAATCGTCCCTTCACGCCATGTGCAAAAAATGCCCTGCATTTTTATTTTTCACTTTAAGCGCCCTGTTACTTAAAAGTGCATGTTTCACATTTGGTGCTATAATCTCATTTATTATGGCAATTATATAATCAATTCTTTCCACTATCTATTTTCAAACATTATCTTGCAATATATATATATATATATATATATATATATATATATATATATATATATGTATATATTCAGAAGAACATTAGATCCATGCAGGAAATCTTCTTGTGTGCTAATGAGAAGACTTTGGCTCTCATACCTATGCTGAGCTAAGTTTGTCTACAGTAATAACAGACACAAGCCATTCCATAAGATACCAACTGTGTAAATCATTCCAATTGAAGAGTGCAGTGTGATAGAAGACCATTAATCACTTATGGCATGTTAAGTGTTATGTTACAGGGCTTAGAAACGAAAATGTGAATGTAAATATTGAATACAGAGTCTTGTGGTTTCACTTAACTGTGATACTGAATAGATAATGATAATAACATGCAACAAAATTGCAAGAACAATGAATGAATGTATCCATTAATCATAATGTATTTTCAATCAATTTCATATATAACTCAGCTATACACTGTACTCTAATTTCAAGATGTTGAGGGGCCTTAGGTTAATAACACTTTATCTTCTTAGAAATTTTATAGGTTACAAAGAATGAAGACATTTCAGCTGTGAATATATCTCCAGTCCTTAATTTTCCCTAAGAGTCTTTTAATGTTAATGAGCTTAAAACTGCCAGTCAAAAGTGACCCATGGTTGTAAAAGCTCTCCTGAGACAGTTAATGGCATTTCCTCTAGTGCGCTTCATAACTAATGCAAGCACACAAGAATACAAGACAGTGCAAAAGATGCAGCATTACATAGACAGCAAGAAGCAACTGGCATCTATAGTAAGCAAAATAACTAAGGCCCTTATTTAACAAGGGATAGCGCCAGGTAGCGAATGGTGAGCGAACGGTAATGACGGTCACCGCCACGAGTACGCCGGCTCCCCTCCGCAATCACACATTTATCAAGCCGATCCTGCTTAGCGACTGACAGAGCGCCAGATAGCGAATCATTCATCATTATTCCAGCCTCACCCCACAGCGCCAGCGAGCGACCTCGAACAGCGACAGGTATGACCTCTCGCTACCTGGCGCTCTCCAACGCATTTCAATGGAGCAATCTTTAAATATTCTTAATTAATTGCTATTAATGTTTTTTTTTTTTTTTTTTTTTTTAAATGGCAAAAATTCTGTGACCACTTCTGCAATGTTAGATATTCTTTTTAAGGTAAAAAGAAATGAAAAAAATTTGTGCAGAATTGATATTACAGGTCTGATATTAATGTATTCATATTACAAAATGTTTGTAAAAACATGTTTTTTTTTTTTTCCAAAAATATGGTTGTTTGGGGGTTAAAAAACTACTTTTAACCCATCGCCGCCAGCGCTCTGGGGTTTAAACAAGCATTTCACAGCGCGAGAATTTTTTGAGCGTGATTTGTTAATGAATATGCTGGGAGCCGTTCGCTATGGCCATTCGCTGTCATGGGCTCCCATACAGCGCGGAACCTGTCAAACAGCGACTCCTCACCCCGTATTCAACATTACCGCACACCGACTGAGTCGCTGCCAACAGCCGACCAACGGCCAAGCACAGCGAATACTAGCGGGCACTGTGAAAATAACGCTACTGGCGCTCATCTGTCGCTACCTGGCGCTATTAATGAATCGGCCTCCCCGATGCACATCTGTGTGACTAAAGCAACCGCTTTCATCCCTCACTTTTCACAATTATTTTTGTTTTGCATTTAATAGGTCAAATGCCAGCTTCATTTAAAGCCTAAAAATAAGCATAGTTTACATAAAGGGGACATAGCTATCTGCTTAGGGCTTTTATTCTCCTGTCATTTCCTGACAATACCAGGACTAGGCTTGATTTACTTGTTAAGGTCCACCAACCTGCCTCTGCCTGTGTCTCCTCACTAGTGTCCACTGAGCTTGAACCTGACAGTAATTTTACAAAATGAGAGCAGATAAGACAGTCAAGAAGAAGGCTGTTAATTAAATTAAACCAACTGGGAAAAAGAAACATAAGGTACTTTATTTACACCTAGTCCTAAACAGATTCTCCAAAATACATTAAGGGGGCAATTTATGAAATGATTCGCTGGCATCAGAAGCGCATCCTATGGGTTTACACATTTACCAAGGGAAATTTTGCATGTTCTGCCGGTGATGTCCATGTTTTCAGATTTACTTCTATTTCAGTTTGGCTCAGCAAATGCTGGTGAACACTTTTGCACTCACCACCTTTTAGTGTTGAACCCCATAGGAATCAATGTTATTTAGGGAGAGATTGTCACTTTTTTTTAGCCTCTTTAACATATTTTTAAGCATGAACATTAGAAAGTTATCCAGTATGTGAAAAACAACTAATAATGTTTTTACATTACTGGTTTAAAACCCACGCCCCCAAAGGCCCTGGAATCTATAAGATTTCAGTGCCGCTAGGTTCCCTCCTCCGGGGGCATCCAGAATCAGGATTCGTCCAGAAACTCACCTTCTTTCTTGGTCCAATGACGCATGCGCAAACAGTGGCCACATCCCTGCTATTCCTTTAGCAGGGTGTGTGCCCGCACCAGGCGCTTGTGGATGTCTGTTGCGGGCAAATTCCCTGTCTGAGGGTAGTAGGAGATGCGGCCGCCAGCGCACACAGATTAGCTCGTCTTAGACGAGCTCTTAGACAAAGGGGCAGGAGCAGATCCAAGCTCGCTGATTGGACGAGAGGTCGCACATGTTCTGTAGGTCCGGGGGAAAGGTGAGTTAGATCAGGCAACCTTGGGGGTCTCACACAGCGGGGCATCCTCGATCGGTAGTGTTCTGTAAATTTTGCTTTACCGCTGGTCTCTCACGCGTGCGTCACGCATCTGGCAAACATAATTTTATGTTGAGCAGCGAACGGTAATGAACATAGTAAATCACCCCCTAAATATACATTTCCTAAATCTATCCACTCCAGAATTCATTTAATAGTTTATGTTATTTTTGACTGTTTCCTTGAGCAAGTGAAAGCGGTATCTATGCCCATCTTATAACACTGGTTATAAGATGAGATGTTTGACATCTTTCTTTAAAAGCCATGAAATAAGTCATATTTGCTTTTGAAACCATGTATTACTTCTGTTCTTCGAGACGAAGTGGGGTGCACTTGTACTTAGCAAAACCATGCAACTTCTAGCAAGGGAGGCTGCCAAAAAGGTGCAGCATTTTCCTGCTCGTGGAGAAAACACTTATTTACATACACATGTTTGATTACAGATGGACACATTTCCTGGGATGGATATTTCTACATGCGACAAAATGATATCTTCAAAATGCTTAATAATCTGTTCATGTGTGAAATATGTTGGGCTGACAAAATGGAAGTTAAAGGTTAGGATTGGAAAACATATATGGGACATAGATCTCACAATTCCCTTTGAGGAATTTCTTATTCCCCGGGGGGTCTTGGGATCAGCAAAAATGGCAAATGTTATGCCACTGTGACAATTTACTATGTATATTGGGCAATCTGACTTCCCTACTATATAATAAATGTGGAGGCTGATTCACTACTAGCACCACGTATTGCCAGATGAGCGTCTGTATAGCAGCGCTTAGAGCGACCACTAGTAGACGCTGTAAGTGGGTATCGGGCGCTGTAACCTAGCGCTGCGGTCGCTGTAGTAACCTGGCCGACATTGATGAATATGATGTATGTTGGGTGCTCTAACAACAGTACAGATTTGGAGCCAGCGAGAGGTAGCACCAGCTCAGTGCGTCTGGCACTCTGCGCTCCACACCATATTTAACAAAAAACTACAGACACACAGCATCGGAGCTCTAAACCTGGGCGTTGTGGCATAGAGCGCCAGATGCTGTGTGATGAAAGTCTGTTTTTTAACACATATACACATAAACACATGGAATTAATTTTTTTTTAACACTAACACTGGGACAATAACACCTTAGTGCCAGATCTGTACATACAATTCTGCATAAAAATATAAAAACTCAAAAACAATTATAAAAGTGTTTGTTTGCAGCCAGGAGAGGTCACACAATGATTTGAGCAAAAAAAAATGTACTCTTGAGATCAGAGCTCTGCACCGTCCGGGAGCTATAAGGCAATTGCTATCTCAGTTTGTAGGAATAAACTCACTGAGGGGGATGGTTGTAGGAATAAACTCACTGAGGGGGATGGTTGTAGGAATAAACTCGCTGAGGGGGATGGGGAGCCCTCACGCAAAGAAGAAGAGACGAATTCCGCAGGCAGTGCATTTACCTCAGGCTGCAGCGTGAGTCCCCAAAATGGCAGCTGTTACCTCAGCAGAGTCTCAGTCCTCAAAGGAGAGCAAGGAGGATGACTAGGGCAGCACCTTTCTGCTCACATCCTCTTCTCCGGAAGAAGCCCTTACAGTTTCCAGATTCCAGGTACTCCTGGACCAATCCTAGATGCCATGGCCCAGAAAATCACCTTAAAGATTACAATAAAATGTCTAAAGCTATAGCTGAGCTGGACAGAGAATCCCCCTGACAGAGCACAAGCTGAGTAACATGACTGCAGTCTTAAAGGGACATGAGGAGGATTTCTGAGGTAAAATTTCTGAAATCTAAGTGGGAGGACCAGGAAAACAAAGCCCACAGGTCCAACCTGAGAATTAGAGGATTACCTGAAAGCATACTGGACTTACAGTCAGCAGCTTGCTCCAGATGCCCTAATCGAGAGCATGGACTTTGATTGCATAGGACTGCTTACAGATGGTCAGATGGTCCACTGAGTGATGGGGTGGCCCAACTTCCCTATTATAGACTGGGAGAGGAGAGAAAGGAGAAAGAGAGACTATTTCAGGTTTCACATGACAAAGAGGACCTGTCATTTCAGGTACTTGCCCTATTTTTTTTAGGAGTCATTAGCAATACAACTATACTATTTACATTTTTTGGAGCAGGAGATAGAGGGGGAAGTTTGTAAAAATAGCCTTAATAAGTTAAAGCGGAGCAAAACATGGGAATTAAAAACAATGCGAGCCGTCTGTCAAACAGATGAGAGCCTGGGAATGCGCCATTGGACCAAGGAAAGGAAAGGGATTACCAGTGACCTGGGGGGTTTTACATAGCAGGGCATCCTTATTTGGGATGCCCCAGTGGAAATCCATTGCCTGCCCTGGAATCTTTTAGATTCCAGGTTGGCCGCTTGTGGGTTCTACTTAAAGATTTACTTGGTTTACAGTGGTAAGAGGGAAGATTTAATCTATTAGTCTTTGATTGGAAAACTTGGGTGTTTTATATGATGTGTTTTGATTTCTATATATAAAAGTGACTTAGCATGTACACTGGGCTTTTTCAGAATCTCTGTTATTTTAGTCTCCTAGAAAGGGGAGCTTTAATACCTACTAGACTCTTTATTAGGGTCAATTGTTTATATAGACAACATGGGGCTAGATATCTAGACAATACATGGCCTGTTCTTGATATGATGTTTGTTTTTGGTTAATCACCACTTTTTCTCCCAGGACTAGCAGTCAGATATTGGAAGAAAGAGGTATCAGGATATAGATCCTCCCATTGGTCAGTCAGCTTTTTTATCAGACATAAGTTCCATAACCTTTATGCTTCAGGTCGGATGCCACTGTTGCCTCACAACTTACCTTCCTTTGTGCTGTAAGCCACATTGGAAGATTTATGGGGGTGGGGGATGGTGGGGAGCTTGTATATAAATCTCATTCAACATTTATAATATCTCTATTTTTATTATCCTTGATCATAAGGGGTTTTAACAGAATTACACGAAAACTTTCTGGCAGTTTAGGTCACTCCATATTGACGTCCTCTTCCTGCAGGAGACTCACTTCTCCTGATCCTCTATCCCTAGGTCCTTTTCCTACCCCTTTTCCAAAGTGTACATGGCTAGTGCTGTTACTAATCAGAGGGGTGTGTTAATTGGTATTCATAAATCACTGTCATTTGATTGCAAGTTTCAAAATAGAGACAAAGAGGGTAGATACTTGATTCTAGTGGGCGTTTTGCAGGATACTGTCGCTGTTTTCACTGAGCTTTTTACCCAGATCAATTTAGTGAAAAAAATGCCTTCTGATTATCAGGGGAGGGGACCCTAACCTTGTTTTGTACCCCTTCTTAGACAAAAAAAGGTTCACGTTAACATTCCTGATGTTCGAGATTCTACTAACTCTCAATTCTATAGAGAATTGATTGGAAGGGAAGGTTTAGTAGACACTTGGAGGGAAAGGAACCCTTCAACAAGGGAATACACCTTTTTTTTCTCATCCACATAATTCTCACTCTAGAATTGATCCCAAGCATAGCCTTACCTTTCTTAATAGATGCTAAAGCCAATTTCAGTCAATCATTCCAATGGTCCTTGAATGAACCTTTGCTCTCATACATGGGACTCCATCTCTCTTTATTTTATAGAAAATAACCTTAGGGGGACATATCATTCAGCTTAGCCCACAACTTAAGCTCAACAGAATGAAAGGTATTGCTAAGCTGAAGCAAGATTTTGTGGCACTGAGCAAACGGCATATTACCACACACACCAGTAAAATTAAAAATCATTTGGATGCAACCAGATTATATCTGAATTTATGTTTGGCTACCAATACTGGAAAAATAATTAGACGGACTAAGGTGAGTTAATATCCCTAAGTAACAAACATAGCTCTATTTTAGTTAAACAACTAAATGATACATTTAACTCTTGCAAGTCAGTCAGACTAAAGACTGTAGTAATTTGAATCCAGCATAATTACCAGTAATTCAGGGACAATGAATTCAGAGTCTGGTGAGAAAACGCACTTCTTTTTTAGGAGAGAAAATTGCCATTTACTTCCATTGTCTACCTTGGGGGTGACTCAGAGCCAGTTAAAAATGTACACCTTATAGACAATGAACGTGAATGGTAGTTTTCTCTCCTAAAAAGTGAGTCTTCTCACCAGGCTCTGAATCGACCACAATATGTTCCAAATGTATGGAAGACAAGATGGTTCACTAGACAGACATACATATGATTTCTGACTGACATTGACCTTCCTAATTTATCTGATATTAGGCTATCGGAACCGATAGAAAAAGAAAAGATCCTTAATGAGGTACAAATGTCCATAAAATCTTTAGAACCAAACAAGAGATCTGGTCCAGATGGGTTGCCATCCATCTATTACCAAACGTTTTTTTTCCCTATTGGCTCCGTGTCTGGTTGGTTTATTTCTCTTTTGGATGGTGGAAATTTTCTACAGAATCATTACATGCTGCTATCAGCATGATTCTAACACCTGGTCTGGAGCACTTGAACTGGGCTAACTATTAGCCAATATATTGTGAATTCCGGTATTAAAATCCTGTCAATGATCTTGGCTGATTGGATTAATGGTTTGTCCCAGGTAATTAATATTTTTGTGTGGCAAAATGATGTATTAATGGTACTGAGCTGATCTGGCATTTTTTAATGATTTCTAATGTTAGCAAATGTGCGTTTTATAGAAACAGCTTTTATCTATTGCTATTGGCAATGTACACCAAGTGCAGACTTGGTGTACGTTGCCAATGGCAACATATTGCCGATAGCTACACAGAACATTGCTGCTGGGCATGTGTAAGTGTGAGTGAGCTCCCTCACCTCAGCAGCGGCCATAGCAGCCGTGTTCTGTGTGTACAGGACTCACTTCTCTCTTCTTGGTGAACGTTGCCAATAGCAACAGATTGCAGATAGTGAAAATTCCATAAAACACACATTTGCTAGCATAGGGGAAAAAAATGTAAAAAAGTACTAGATCAGCTCCGCACCCTGAGCATATCGTTTTGGCACAGAAAAATACACTTTCAAAAATTCTATCAAAAGTGGACATACCCTTTAAGTATTTAGGCATTTTTCGTCACAACTGACTATGGTAGCTTATTCTAAGCTAACTATACACAAATCCTTAGATCTATTAGAAACATGTTAGAATCTTGCAGCAGTCAAAATGACTGTTCTGCCCAACCTCTTGTATTTATTCAGAACCCTCCCAATATCAGTACCTTCATATTTTTTGCACTCAGCACAATTGACAGTCTTATCTTTATGAGAAACATCAGTAAATTGCTGAATCCTTACATACAAGGGGAGGATTAGGGGTCCCGGACGATATTATATTGCCTGGCAGCTGGCATAGTTACTTCAGTATCATGTAATCACTAAACTAACACTATAGGCTCGATTCATGTTTGTGCACCAGAATTCCCAAAAGCAAGCGGTAACGCTTCCTCATGCACCTAGGCACCTGATTTATGGCTTTGTGATCACACCGGACGCATGTGCGCTTCACACCAAATGGCATGAGTACAAGATTCTTCTTCAGGCGTCTTCTGCATGAAATTCTGCTCTTTTGAAGTGTGATGCCTTTATATATTTGACTGGCTAAGCCCCTAACTAAACAGACTGTTGGCCTGCATTAAACATTTTTAAATTTGTCAACTTTGACAACTTTTTAACAAACTTTTTGTCTCCACAAAACAAAAAAGTAAAGATATTGAAGAACTTGTGACTGACGCTTTCATTGCTAAAAAACATGCCGGCTGGCATGTGTTTTACTAATGAAATAAGCCTGTTAGTCAGTGAAGTAGGCAGTTTACTCCAGCTTTTTGCTGGAGGAAATTCACTCTGGAAATTGACACATTTGCTAAGGCTTTTCTGTCTTCAAAACAACCCTTAAATCAGTAGCAGGCGCCAGTTTTGGTCGCCAAATTTGCGCTTTTGGAGAATTTCAGACCCAAGTTTTTGCACTGGCTTGCAGTTGTGTGCGAATTTCCACCTAAAATTGCTCTTCTGCGACTTGGCGCTCCAAAAAACATGCACAAATGCACAGGTTCATTACCATGAATCAAACCTTATGAGTAAGTTTAGAGGCACTAGCTTGGCCAAAATGTACCAACCCGACATTTTCAGAGGTTGCGGGATTCTGTTAAACTCTAATTTAGTATCCCCCCCACATACCAAAACATAACAAAATTGTCTCATAGTTTAATCCTAGGCATTATTCCTCTACTTAATTTTAGGAGCTGGATTGAAGCTGGAATTACCTGCTTTAACCCTCTGTTAGGCCCTGATGGGGTACTTCCCTTCCAGGCATTGGTTAATGAAAATTAGTAATTCCTACATAAAAAATTTGAGGAGAACCACACTAAGGATAAAAATTTCCTGGACAAATTTCAGCATTTGAGCAATGCTGCTTTCCAGACCTGAGTCTCTCGCTCCTGACTCTGGTAGGCCATCTTTTACACATAAATATAGGATAAGGACTGGGAGCAGGTCAGGGAAAGCTCAGCTAGACCATCCACTAGTTTAGGGCTTGTTTAGACTAATCTGAAGGTTCTTCATGAGTTCTATCTGGTCCCTACTAAATTGGCAATATTTGTTAAATTTTACCCCTCACACTTGTTTTTTAAGGATATGATACAGGCGGTTCATTCCTTCACATTTGTGGGATTGCTCAAAGGTTCACTCCCTGTGGACACAGGTTTACCAATTCGTTTATTCCACTTTGGGCGGACTTTTAGGAAGCAATATGCAAAAGAGAAAATACAGCGCTCAAAATGAATAAATGCTGTCACAATTACTGATATCAGAATATTCAATTACTGAACACGCAAATAAAATCAATCATTTATTGAACACGCAATATGATCACTTTAATCCTAATTATGCATGGAGCTACAGCTCATATTCTAAAGAGTGTCCATAATTAAAGTACTTTTTCTATCCACTGTATATTATGTTCTCTAGTGACACCAGGGTGACCAACACCCTATAATGAATCTGTTTACCAGACAAAAATTGGAAATGGGCTCATCATTTATCTAAACAATCAGATTGCTTTCCAGACATCACGTTAATCGTATTAATATTATTTTAATACTTCTTTGCTAGAACTTCCTTTCTTGTAAACACTAATCAGATCACATCAAAGGAGGGAGATTTAACAAAACAGTGTAATCCCACAAAGACCAACTTTTTAATAAAATAAAATATTGCACTTACAATATCTCCAAAATCATCAGGCTTCCAGACACATTCATCTAACTAAATGACAATAACACACTTTGGCTTCTCCTTATAGCCACACTGCTTGCAGCCACAAGGCATTGAGATTCCTCCGAGTGTCAGAGTTTGTTGTTTAATCGCACCAGCTAGGACCTGGTACCCCTGCCAATGCGTTTCGTTCAGAGACAAATTTTATCAAGGCTTACCAGGTTTAAAGATGCCAAATCTTTAAATACTATTACAAACTTTATTCTAACTGTTGAAGTCTAAAACCCATATATTCTACTGTTACCCCAGAAAAATTTATAATAAAAACTCATACATTTTATACCCAAATTCTGTTTTAAATCAGAATATATCCTTCAATAAAATGGTGTTATATGACTTCCTGTATCGCCGCCAGGCTTGGCTGCTCCCCTCAGTCAGTGGTTGTCCATATCAAAGATGGCGCCCCAAGTAGTGAAACCTTACTGCGCAGGCGCTGCCCTAACCAGCACGCTATATATGTTGGCACTACCTCTCACTCCCTGCAGCGCTGTACTGGTGTTAGAGCGGCCAACATACATCACATTCATCAATGCAGGCCAGGTTACTACAGTGACTGAGGTGCTCTGTTATAGCACCCGATACCCGCTTACTGCTCTAAGCACCGCTATACCGTCGCTCATCTGCCGATACCTGACGTTAGTAATTAATCAGCCTCCACGTTCCTGTAACAGAGGACTTATATGACTTCTATATAAATCTATTTTTAGAATAAAGATAATCCTGTTGGTTGCTACAATTACATCTCAGTCGTGTAAATTGGCTCTTAGGAATCGATTTAAGCTAACTAGGGTGATGGCAGCTTTTAACAGGCACAAACTCATTCCTGTCAAGTTCTTGTTACCAGTTGAGACCCAGACTTTATAATATCGAGATCTAGGAAATATATTTCCTTTTCACTGTTTTCAGCCATAAATAACAAACTAAACCACTAAAGAAAGCAAATCACCCAGTGCTCCATGCCAGAAAATTATAACATCATCAATAAATCATTTCCAAAGAGTGATCGGATGATTGTCTGAAGAAAATATTGTTTTCCCACCACCCAACATATACATTTGTCATGCTTGGAGCATATTTTGCTTTTGTGGCTACCCCTTTTGTGTGCAAAAATATTCACCTGAATACCAGAAATAGTTGTGGTTTAAAGAAAAACTCAATCTGTGAAAGAGGTAAATTAGATAATTTCATTAAGATAAAATCTTATGGCTGCCATTTCTATCTCATGTGGCATGACTGTGTACAATGATGTTATATCTGTAGTACTCATGATAGTATTTTCACTTATATTTAATTGTGTCATTTCTTGAAATATAGAGGTAAGCAGGTAGCTCCATTACTAATGATTATAAAAAGTAATCAATGTATTCTACAAGCCGACACGTGATGGAGTGAATCCCCTCACTTTAGGTCTACCCAGAGGTTTCAGGGGTAAGTGCTATATTGCAGGGATTCTTAAACTTGTGGGGATTAAATATTTACTTTATGCCTGGTTCAATATTCCCATATCTACACTTTTATTAATCAATTGTTTCAATTCCTCATAATATCTTGCCGTGGGATCCATATCCAATTTCTTTGTATGTTAGTTCATCGGCTAGAAGATGTCTCATCTCTTTTTTTAAAACTACCACAACCCCCCTCTCATTATCTGCAGGTTTCACCACTCTCTTTTCAGGCTTCCAATGCTTTTAAACCTGCAGTTATTTCCTTATCCTGGAGTGTCTTTTTACTTTTTAAATTGTTCCAAATCTTTAGTGACCACAGGTTTAAATACCTCTATTTTCGAATTTGCAGAATTTAATGGGTTAAATAAGGATTTGTTATGCAATTTGGTATGAACCACCTTCTTGACTATTGGTACCACTTGTGCAGCTTCCATATTTGTTACTGGCCCTATTAAACAATAACCTCTGAGGAACCTAAAAGCTTTGCGGCCGCAAGGGCGGTGAATATAAAGAGGAGCCAAAGTGTGTTATTTTCATTTGTTGAGGAAGCCTATTGATTTTGGAGATATTGTAAGTGCAATAGTTTATTTTAATAAAAAGGATTACACTATTTACTATATAGCAAAGAAGTATTGTAATAATGTTAATACAGTTAACGTGGCATCTGGAAAGCAATCTGATTGTTTGGATAAATGACGAGCCCATTTCCAATTTTTGTCTGGTAAGCAGATTCATTATAAGGTGTTGGATTACTCTGGTGTCACAAAAGAACATACTATAGAGCAGATAGATAAAGCACTTTCTTTATGCACACTTTTTAGAATATGAGCTGTAGCTCCATGCATAATTAGGATTGGACATTTAGGAAGAGTAGTTTTGAAGCTCTCCTGAATAGGAAGTTGATAGAACTTACATACGTCCAAATCTATTGGACCGAGCAAATTGATTTCCTCCCCCTGGGGCATCCAGAATCGGGTTGCCCTGCTGTGTGAAACCCCCCAGGTCGCCCATAAACTCACCTTCTTTCCCAGTCCAACGGCACATGCATGAGCAACGGCCGCATCAGGCATTTGTGTGTGGCCGGCGCAGGCACACTCCCTGTTAGAGGGTAGCAGGGGATGCAGCCGTCAATGTGCTGATTGGATGAGCGATGAGCTTCGTAGGTCTGGGAAGAGGTGAGTTTATTTGGGTGACCTGGGGGGTTTCACACAGCGTGCTACACTGTATTCCCAGTGAGGATCGTGTGGCAGGGACCAACACCCGCACCCGCGTGGGTGTTGGTCTGCTTTAATGGTGTTTATATGTACTGCTGACAAACAGATTTTAGCCAAAGCTTGGAAGACAATGAGGTTAATGATATACTCTCTTCATATATGGTAAATGGGGAAATCTTGTCTGACTCGGTCCCTTACTTCACTAAGATCTGGGAGCCATGGCCCTCTATGCCCAAATCATCAGATCAAGTCTGTTTAACTTTGATTGTTTAAGTATTGCAGGACTACCTTCAGCTGTCTTTAGTCACCCCCTTTTGTCTTTAGGATTCTGTGTAAGGAATAAATGTTTATGTCGGTAATAGTATGTATTTCAGTCCTTTTGTCTCTTTGTCATTTAAAACCCACGACGATCGGCCCGGGAATTTATGAGATTCCTTGGCCGATCGATTCCCTCCCCATGGGGCATCCAAAATTGTGATGCCCCGTGTGTGTGAGACTAGAAGGCACCTTAGAGAAGTGGAAGGGACAGTGCGAGCTGC
This sequence comes from Gastrophryne carolinensis, assembly GCA_027917425.1. Taxonomy (NCBI): domain Eukaryota; kingdom Metazoa; phylum Chordata; class Amphibia; order Anura; family Microhylidae; genus Gastrophryne; species Gastrophryne carolinensis. The sequence continues at coordinate 220,992,218 of CM051239.1, read as the reverse complement.
GGAGGCAGCTTCCCCCCCGCCGCTCGCACTGTCCCTGCCACTTCTCCATGGTGACAGTAGACAGAGACACCCGGACTTAAACAGCGGTGGGCGTGGCCGACGCTCGAGCCCACCACTATATCAAGCCGAGTGTGTCTGGGTGAATACGGTGAGGACAACGGGAGGATTAAAAGGTGAGTTTAACTTTATTTTTTTTTACTTTTGCCTATGGGGAATGGGATACCACACTACCTGAATGGGATGCCACACTACCTATATGGGAATGGGGAATGGGATACCGCACTACCTGAAAGGGATGCCACACTACCCATATGGGAATGGGGAATGGGATACCACACTACCTGAATGGGATGCCACACTACCTATATGGGAATGGGGAATGGGATGCAACACTACCTGAATGGGATGCCACACTGCCTATATGGGAATGGGGAATGGGATGCCACACTACCTGAATGATATGCCACACTGCCTATATGGGAATGGGGAATGGGATGCCACACTACCTGAATGGGATGCCACACTACCTATATGGAAATGGGGAATGGGATGCCACACTACCTATATGGGAATGGGATGCCACACTGCCTATATAGGAATGGGAGGAGGGGGTGCCACACTGTCCGTAATTGGGTGTTTTAGCACAACATTTGGCTTAGAATATTTTTTTTTCCAGTTTTCCTTCTCCAAATCCTGGGTGCGTCTTATGGGCAGGTGCGTCTTATATGGCGAAAATAAGGTAATTGGTTGAGGTCCATATACTATACTGAATGTAACAATACCTTTGATCTGTAATGTCATAGGCTAAAGGGGGTATCATCTTCTCGATTATAAGTTATAAGGTTAGAATGGTTGATTAAGTGATTATAGTATTATTTGACTATTATTCTAAGTATACAGCACGTCCTGTTCCAGAATATTCCTTACACATGGGTTATACATCCACAAGATGGCGCTGGACTGCAGAAAACAGCTTGTGGCTCCTCCCAGCCCTATATAAGTCAGGGACCTCCCACAAAATCCCCAGTTTTAATCTGCAGTCTGGACTGCGAAGATAGAAGATGGCTCTCTATATACGCAGGTGAGCGGGGCTTACCAGCCTACGGCGCTGCAGGACTATTACCATCCGTTCTGGCCTCGGCTGACTGGTTCGGGTGAAGGTAGGACAGCACCCGGGTTAGGTGCTTGAGGAGCGCTGCTCCGACCGCACTCCCTGCTTTGACAGGGTAGGCGGTATAGGCCTGTGGTGAGCCTTGTGGGATGCTCCCTCCTGCTCCCGGGGTTCCCCTTTAATCCCTACTCCCCTTAGGTATCTGCCCCCTGCTCTCATTTTGTTTCACTGAGTAGCCCCCTTCCTTCGTTCTCCCTGGAAATCTCGGGGGGGGGGGGGTCGTGTGTGCGGTGTCAAGCAGCCTGTTCACTTGCTTGTGCTAGAATTAGAATTTATTTTGTTGTATCCTGCATGTCTGTACATGTGTGATAGTACATCGCTCCACGGACGGCGGCGACATCACCTCAGGCTCTGCCGCTCCATCATTGGACAGCAGCATCATGTAGGCGCGATTCGTGCTCTTCGGGGGGGGCGGGCTCTGAGGATGATGTTTTCCGCATCACTTCTCTAGTGGCCCGCCCCTCGAGGTATATGTGGATGCCATTTTTACCTCCCTCGTGCTGCGTGTCTGCTGTTTCCTACCGCGGTCCGTGAGTGCCCCTGTGGGGTGGATTGTTATGTATATATATATATTTTTACTGTATTCTTACGGGGATGTCTTCTTATGTCTTTCAGGTGGGTAGACCTCATTGTGGTTTCTCCCGGCCCTCCCCCTTTTAGTTTTGGACTATTACTATTATATCTCCCACATCCCTAGCGGGCTCTTGGGGCATCCTGGGTTGCTATCATTAGCGTTAACCCTATATTGGCCTATTGTGCCACTATAATTGCCATATGGAGGCTTCTGGGGATAATGCGCTTGGGGTTCCCTCAGGACAAGCCCGGCTATGTGTTGTGTGTGAAGTATCCCCTATAAGTGATGATGTCAGGGTGTGTGTACTCTGCGCCCAGCAGGTACTTGCACTGCAGCCTGGGTTGCCTGTTACTGGTGCGGCGCCCCCTCGGGCTTCGCCTACCCCCCCACGCTTACAACTGACCCCCTCCGAGGGGCATAATAGCGGGGAGTCTCAACCTGATTTAGCTGCACGGGTGGCCAGCATTGAAAAGCATCTTGCTGGGTCTGCCCCACATAAGGCTTCTGCTAAGAAGCGGCATTTATCACCCGCGGTTTCCCTCTTCCCTGTAGGAGACAAGGGCCCTTACTCACTCTCAGGTCCTTACCCCCTTGAGGAGGGGGAATTATTTTCTGATTCAGAATCCTCTGAGGAACAACCTAAGATTTACAGTAGTACTGGGACTCCCTTTGGGGAAGACCCTTGGTCCCCTGATGACACTGACAAGTTGCTGAGTAATATTTTTGAAGTGCTTTGTATTTCTCCCCCGGCAGTGGCCCCACAGCAGGGCGAGCTTTTTCATACAGTTAAGCCACGCTGGGAGTTCCCTGAGCAGTCTCACTTTAATAATCTAGTGCTCAAGGAATGGGAACGGCCTAGCAAGCTGCCAGGAGTGCCTAAGAGTTGGGACAAGAGGTATCCCTTTCCTGCTGATGTTGTTAAGCGTTGGTCATGTCCTCCCGAGGTGGATGCGCCCATTCTCGGGTTGTCCAATACATCTGTCATGCACTCTCCTGATGCTACTACCCTGCGGGATGGGGAGGACCGGAGCTTGGACCAACTGGCCTGTCACGCCTTTGCCTGTGTGGGGACAGCTCTGCGCCCGATTTGTGCCTCTGCTATTACGGCTATTGCCATTAAAGGGGTGCTTAAGTGTCTCTTGGACGGGGCATCTGAGGATGCGGGTAGAGAAGAGTATAGATCTCTACTGCATTGTTAGGAATTTAATGCATATATTCTGTCAGCTATGGATGATGCCATTAGAATGTGTGGTAGAACTTCTGCCTTGTTGGTGGCTATATGCCGCTCTGTCTGGCTACGTAAATGGGTAGCTGATAATGCTGCTAAGAAAGCCCTCACTGGTTTCCCTTTGAAGGGCCTGCGTCTCTTTGGGGAGCGCTTGGATTTGTTTGCCAGGAGTGGAATATTATCTCAACGTAGGAGGCCGTCCCGGTCCTTTCAGGGGATGGGTGCCTTTCTCCCATCTTTCCGTGGTTCCAGAACTGGACGGGGAGTCTCCTTTACTGGGGTCCGAGGAGATCACTGGGGAAGGGGCAGAGGACATGGCCGTCCTGGCCTCTCCTGGGGTCCCAAGCCAAAATCCTCACCCAAGCCCCCTCAGGCATGAAGGGGCGCCCTCACCCATCCAGGTGGGGGGACGGCTCCGGCTCTTTGCTCACGTCTGGAGACTTCACGTCTCAGACCTGTGGATTCAGGAGGTAGTGTCCTCCGGTTACAAGATAGAGTTTGTTGCCTGGCCGCCCCCAAGATTCATCAAATCCTGGATGGCTCAAAACCCCCTGTCAGCTCAGGGTCTGTGCCATGCTGTCCAAAACCTTCTGGAGTCGGGGGTCATCTGCCAGGTGCCTTTGAGGGAAAGGGGCAAAGGCTACTATTCCAATCTTTTCATTGTTCCCAAAAAAGACGGGTCCATCAGACCTATCCTGGATTTAAAGTGCCTCAAAAAATTTGTCAGATCCAGACCATTTTGCATGGATACTCTGCGCTCAGCTGTCAATTCCCTATGCCCGGGCGACTTCATGACCTCTGTAGACATCAAAGACGCTTACCTTCATGTACCAATCTTTCCAGGTAATCAGAGATTCCTCAGGTTCGCTCTGGAGGATTAGCACTATCAATTTGTGGCCTTACCTTTCGGTCTCACCTCGGCTCCCAGGGTATTCACCAAGGTGCTGGCGGGCGTACTGGCTCTACCGAGATTCCTTACTTAGACAACTTAGACAATTCCTTACTTCTCATAACTTCTCAGTCCTTCCAGCAGACCTAGCTGGATATCCAGCTGGTGGTGTCCACACTGGAGTCCTTCGGCTGGGTGATCAACCATCCCAAGTCTTTCCTGTCACCGTCAATGGTGAGGTCCTTTCTGGGCATGACTCTGGATAAATCTCAGGTCAAGATTCTTCTCCCTCATCAGAAGGTGCCAGGCATGTTCTGTCTTCCCCTCATTCCTCCATCCGGCAGGGGATGCAGTTGGTGGGCCTGATGGTGTCCGGCTTCAAGGCGGTTCCATACGCTCAGTTTCACATGAGACCCCTTCAAATTCAGCTCTTGTCAGTTTGGGATCGGGACCCTCGGTCCCTGGATCAGGTGCTGGTTCTGTCCCCCCTGGCCAGATGGTCCCTCTCGTGGTGGCTGGACTCAAGAAACCTGTTGGTGGGCAGATCCTTTCTGGCCCCGTGCTGGGAGACAGTCACCACAGATGCCAGCCTGACAGGTTGGAGGGGCTTCTGGAAATCCCTGAAATTCCAGGGTCAGTGGGGCCCTCAGGAGGCCTACACCCCTATCAACATTCTGGAACTGAGGGCGATAAGGTTGGTTCTCGCCCAATTGACTCTACACCTTCAGGTTCAGGTCCGCTCGGACAACCAGACAGCGATTGCCTACATCAATTATCAGGGAGGGACCCGGAGCAAGAGGGCCCTCAAGAAAGCGGAGGAGAATGTTCCCTGAATCTCACCCGTGTGCATCCCGGGGGTGGAGAATCTGGAGGCAGACTCCCTCAGCAGGGGGACTTCTCGTCCGGGAGAATGGTCCCTCAGCAGCAGGGTGTTTCGCTCCCTGTGCTACCGCTGGGGTCAGCCAGATATGGATCTGTTTGCATCCTGCCACAATCACAAGCTTCCAGTCTTTGTCTCTCTGTCACAGGACCCTCTGGCCTTGGCCACGGATGCTCTAGCAATGTCTTGGAAGAGCTTTCAGCTTCTCTATGTGTTTCCTCCTTTCCTCTGCTGGGCAGGGTGTTGCGCAAGATTGCTCAGGAAGGGGTACCAGCCATTCTGGTGGCCCTCTGTTGGCCAAGAAGGGTGTGGTTCACAGACGTCGTGCAGTTGGCAGTAGATCAGTATGCTCTGCGCAAGGATCCAGACCTGCTCACTCAGGGGCAGCTACGCCATCCCAATTTAGAAACGCTGGCTTTGACGGCCTGGCTGCTGAAACCTCCATCCTGATGGAGAAGTGGCTGCCGGCCTCTGTAGTTAATACTATGATTTGGGCTAGGAAGCAGTCCTCGTCATCCATCTACTATAGGGTATGGCATGCTTACATTGACTGGAGTCTAAGTCGCTACCGTGTCGGGTGTTTTCTATCCCCAGGATTCTGGAATTCTTGCAACATGGTTGGGATTTGGGTCTTCAGCTTAGTACCCTCAAAGGTCATGTTTCTGCTTTGGCCATATTCTTCCAAAGATCCTTTGCTCACCATCGTCTGGACAAAACCTTCTTCCAGGGGGTTACTCATGTGCGTCTGCCACGTAAGCCTATGTTACCAGTCTGGGATTTGAACTTGGTCTTATCTGCATTACAAGGGTCTCCCTTTGAGCCTTGCGTGAGGCCCCTTTGTCCATATTGACTCTTAAGGTAGCCTTTTTGGTAGCTATCACTTTCTGAGTTGGCGGTGCATTCCATCAAACCTCCCTACTTTGAGAGACACCAGGACAAGGTGGTGTTTCGTTTTAAGCCATATTTTCTGCCTAAGGTTGTGTCTGTTTTTCATCTCAATCAGGACATTGTGTTGCCTTCTCTTTGCCCTAATCCTAGTAATCCTAAGGAGCGGGTTTTACATTCTCTGGATGTGGTCAGGATTCTGAAGTTCTATTTGGTGGCTACTGAATCCTTCAGGAAGACTGATGCTCTTTTTGTGCTCCCGTCTGGACCTAAGAAAGGTCCACTATCAGCAAGTGGATCAGTCAGGCTGTGGTACAGGCCTTCTCTGCTAAGGGGAAGGAGCCTCCCTTCCGCCTTACTGCTCATTCTACTCGTGCTATTGGTGCCTCTTGGGCTTTTCAGCACCAAGCTTCTGTTGAACAAGTTTGCAAGGCCGTCACTTGGTTTTCTGTTCATACTTTTTCTAGGTTTTACAAGGTTGATGTTAAGGCCTCAGCTGATGCTGCTTTTAGTCGCAAAGTTCTGCAGGTGGCAGTGGTTTACACTGTCTGCTGTTACTTTTGGGGATCCCACCCTACCTTACGGACACTGCTATTGAATGTCCCATGTGAAACGAATATTCTGGAACAGGACGTGCTATATACTTAGAATAATACAATTCTGTGATCACTCACCTGTAGAATTAGTATTAGTAGTATTATACGTATACAGCACATCCTGTTCCACCCCACTCTTGTTATCATTATTCTTATTTACCTCTGTATGGTGGATGTATTACCCATGTGTAAGGAATATTCTGGAACAGGGCATGCTGTATACATATAATACCAATTCTACAGGTGAGTAATCACAGAATTGTACTTTTTCCCGAATAAGTAATTTATTTTTAACCTATGTCACCAATGAATTATAAATGTCATATAAAAGGAAATCTTTTATGATGATGATTTGTAATTTGATTAAGCCCACACTGTTTTGTCACTGGTTTTTCAGCGGTTTATTGTAATCTATACTTGAATTCTTTATTTAATGAAAAACCTATTGAAACCTAAAAAAACACCTTGCCAAACAATAATCTTAGCATAACACAATAAATCCGGCTCACACTATTACATTAATTTATATTAGGTAATTTTCATACAAATGAAGCTATTGAATCAGTGATCTGTGGAAAACTGCATTCATTTTTTATTGAAGAAGTCATATAAGCTACTATTCTTTCATAATTATCTGTTGCTTAGTGTATGTGCAAGGTATGAAAAGAATTATTAATGCTTCTATTGTCATCATATATTTTTAAGAAGCCAACACTTAACTACTAGTATTGGACAAACGGGCACTTTGATCTGGAAGAGTAATATAATTTACAGAGGCAACCCTGGTTAACGTGAAGCATGTTGAAAATTTCATTTCAAAATGCATGAATTCAAAGATGACACACCTTTTCCTAGTATATATACATTCCTAGTATATATGGGGCTTGGGCTTTGGGTTTGGTACATTTTTGGAGTGCAAGAAAACAAAAAGAGAACCCTTACTTATAGCTCTAATCACATCGCCCCAGGTCTCAGACCTAAATGAGCTGTATGAGTAAAGGCTTGATGCATCATTAGGAAAGGCCAGGTGCTAGAAAGGCTAATCAGAACCACCCATTGCAAAAGACCTTTGAGCTTAGAGAACCCCATATCAGTTTAAAGGTTAGGGATGGCAAGCCACCTGCCTGAAATGGCAGCTAGTGGTTTGCCGATACTCACCATTACTCATTACCCACTCCTAATGGCCAGGGGGTGTAAAAGAGCTCAGACTCCCCGGTCAGTTTTCTTCCAGGGGTGCCTCACCCTTTTAGTGACACTCAACCCCACTTAACAACCTGATGCATCAGGCATAGGAGCTGGCAACCCAGGGCTCAAAGCTACCAGGGGGTATGGTCAAACCAGCAATCAGCATGTTGGCCAAGTAGCTTGCTGCCCCCCAGTCTTTATCTGTTATAGACATCCCTTGGATCCCTTACTAGTTTACAAGTAGGTAAAGTAAGAAAAAAGTAAATAAAGCCAAAAAAATGCCCCAAATTTTAAATTCAATAGAAATGAACTGTACTTACGCCCGCCACCCACTTCTGTCCTCAGCCATGCAGCATTCTCTCTGTAGGTCTGCTCTAGGTCTCTTCTGATGCCAAAGCTAGCAGCTTTGGTCAGGAACTCTCCTTCTTAAAGTGGACCAACACCCTGAGGTGATCGGCCCGGGAATCTATAAGATTCCCGGGCCGATCACCTCACACACCGGTGTAAACCCCCCAAAACCCCCGAAAAACCTTACCTCTCCAGCCGCTGCTTCCGCCGCCGCCGCCTCACTCGCGCTCCTCTAGACGTGCGCGCGCCCGCGCCGGCCGTCTCTGAATGCCCGGCGCGGGCGCACACGTCAAGAGTGACGCGCGGGAGGCGCCGACGGGCAAGCTGCTTGTCCGTCGCTGTCAATCAGCTTGTCCGTGGCGGGGAGAGGTAAGTTTTGGGGGCTTTCTGGGGGGTTTCACACAGCGGGGCACCCCCGATCGGGGTGCCCCGGGGAAGTGGACCAATACCCAGGATAGTCAAAATCCTGGGTGTTGGTCCACTTTAATTGGCATCCTGATAAGGGTAATGATGAGCTGCTATGGAGATTCAATGGGAAATCCCCCTCCAGTGATATAGATAATCACATAGATCATATCAATAATCACTTGGGGGAATTCCATAGAACTTCTCTCCCCAAGCCACTGTGATAAGCCCCTATAAAAATGTAATGTTGGATTTGTGACCTTTATATAAAGTTTTATACCACAAATATATATATTTAACTATCCTTTACAACAAAAAGGCAAGCTCACCAGGAAACAACCCCCTAAAATATAACTTTTACTAAATAGTTAAAAAATATGAATCCCGTGCTGACTGAGTGAGGAAAAGCCCCTTAATCATACCTGAGTTCCTGGGCATTCCAGCTCCAATAAATAACCCGCAGCTTCCTCCGCATCTGTCCTCTGCCTCCGCCGTGGTTGCTGCCATTTTGATCGTGCCGGTTTGGAGGTGCTCGTCCCTGTGCATGGCGCCGACATTACCAGCGGGCCAGGATTGCATGGAAGCAGAATGGAGGAGTCTGATCCTGTCCACCCTCCTCTTCCCCTCGGTATTAACTCTGTGTTGTCACACAGAGACAATGTTGTATTGGGGAATAGTGATGACCTGAAGAGGGGACAGAGAAGCTGCGGTCCACCTCAAAGCCACATCAAGCAGAATACTGAGACCCAGAATCTCTATGGGCTTGGTCATAATGGAGCAAAAATACATAACAATAATAAAAGTGCTAAGTGCTATTAAAAATACATGTATAGGTGTGTATATAAACTCTTTGTCCAGAGGACCTATTTGTGTCATAAATCAATTCATTGCATTAACCGGATGATAAAACACTTTAGGGAAAAAATGTTCCCTATATTTCTAAATGTCTATGGGAAAATTATGATTAAACAATTTACGAACTTGTACTAATATTACTAATAATAATAATGTTCCCTGGCTGGGGGAAGGGGGTCTGAGGAAAAAACAAAAAAATAAGTTTTGGCCGGCTGGCTCCCATTATCACGATTTTATATATACTGGTTCTCAGTTCCAATTCAACCCACCCTTATCCTCAAAAACATCACCTGATATATGCTAAACTCCACTCTAGCTCCATAGTCATGCATTGATATGGAACATTAGATCAATTCCATCATTCAAACCTTTTGGTGTACATGTATCTAGGGTATAAATCCATTGTGCCTCTCCAATTTCTTATGAAGACCCCCCCCCCCCCCCCTCTGAACCCAAGCAGGACTCTTTGAATAATTTGAACATATAGTGGTGGGATTTGATCTAGCTGTGGAACTGTGGGTATTGTAGATATGTTCCATGAATCTCTTTTTGAGAGGGCGCATTGTGCACCCTACATATTGTACCCTACAGTCCTCACAGGTGACCAAATATATAACTGCCTTGGTGCTGGTTATTTATTGGAGCTTGGACATCCGGGAACTCAGGTACGATTAAGGGGCTTTGCCCCCAAAACGTGTAACCTACTACAGGGGTGGTGGAACCACTCAGTCAACATGAGATTCGTATGTTTCTAACTATTTAGTAAAAGTTATGTTTTATGGGGTTGTTTCCTGGTGAGCTGGACTCCGTCCATGCTCCTAGAACATTTTCCCCTTGGGGGATTGAGCTGTCTGTTTGGCATTTTAGGGATATACATTTAACTCACATAAGAATTTACCACTCAGATATTGAAATTAATTAGTAACATGTGGGATATTTTGGACTTGTGTAACTAGTTATTGTATTTATGCAGTATATGTTTGATATGTGGGGGGGTCCCACAATCTCTACAAATACAGATCACTGACACTTGCCAGCATATTGTAGTTGGTTGTGAAGTGGTGGAGGCAAAGCAGATCCCTCACTGCAACATGGATGCCTTCCTCTATGCAGGAGAATTGGCCGATGTAGTTGGAGGCAGGGCTGCTACTCACTCGCCAAGCAACAGCCTGTTTGCATTCCACTGTGGTGAGTGCCGCATTTCAGTTGCCAGATAGGTGTCCCTATTTGGACCCCTCATTGAGGAAATGATAACGGGCACACTGTATGATGGCAGGCAGGGAACCACCATTGTGGAAAAAGGGTTTTGAAAATGTCATTGTGGGCTCCATGTTTTGTTTTTTGGATGGTCTCTTTTTGCCTGCACCAATTTGTTATCAGTGGGTTGTGCTGGCACTAGGAGTGTCCTCACTCATGGGAGTGGCAGCTATCATACTGTGGCCCTGACTTTAGCCTATTTGAAAGGAATGCCGACTGACGACTGCCAAGCAGGGAGCAGATCGGGGCTCCGGTGAGTTACAGCAGCGCTCCCTGATGCACACAGTTAAGCTGGGATAATGGGCATCAACCAGCATTTTTGTGTTCAGGCCGAACACCGATCTCGAATACAGACTTCTGACTGAATTTGGGTTTGGGAACTTAACACACAAGGTTTGGTACAAACCCAAATTTTGCGATTCGGGCTCGCCCGACACTATAATTCACCTGTAAAAATGCCCCATAACAGACACAAGGGATTTATGTGAGAAAAAATAGAACTGACACCAAAGTGATGCCAAAGTTAAAGTGCTACTGCAGGCTAAGGTAACTTAGTTAAACTGTTTTAGATATTTTAATTGAAGAAGAAATGGCTGAGATATCAGGGTTTACAGGTTCAGCCTATTAAATTCTCTTTTATATCCTGTCTCTCCAATCAGCTTAGCAGAGCAGGATAGGATTGCTGGTCCTCCTGCAGTTTCACATTGCTGTTAGCGCAGAGATGCCAACTCACCCAGTCAAAGCCCATATCACACAAATTTAGGGACTAGTGGAAGGCAGTGCACTCACAGTCATAGTGCCTGTTTCCTGTTGTAAGTGATTACATGCTCCTTTATTAGGAGCTGTATGATCATGATGCTGCTACTAGGTTGTTTGTGGTAAGACAGAGGCTCCCTGAAGAGGTTGGCTGGTCAAGAGCCGAGTAGGGAGACTCATTTTGGCACCAGGGCTTGAAATACAGCAGGTGAGTGGCAGACAGTGTGAGTGGGCGAGCCAAGTGTTGTGGCCACCAAGTATGTTGGAAGGTGTGGGCAGCGGTGTGTGCTGGGGGGTGACAGTGTGTGCTGGGGGTGATTGTGTGTGCTAAGGTGACAGTGTGTGCTGGCGGTTACAGTGTGTGCTGGAAGGGAGAGCAGTACGTGCTGGGGGTAACAGTGGGTGTTGGAAGGGGAGCAGTGTGTGCTGGAGGGTGACAGTGTGTGCTGGGGCAACAGTGTGCGCTGGGGGTGATGGTGTGTGCTGGAAGAGGGGCTGGGGTGGCAGTGTGTGCCAGGGGGCCATCCAGTGGCCTCTCCCATGCCCCGGGTGGCCGACAGTTTGCCTCTTTGGCGGTGCATGCGGGTTGTTTGTCCTCCGTCCTCTATGTTCCTAGTCCCATATTCCGCTGTCCGGTCCCATACCCATGTCCAGACTCCTGCACTAGGGAATCCTCATGCTTTCCAGTTTCCGGTGACTTAATCTGCCTGGACGTAACACCTAGGCGGGCAATGTGCTGGTTGTTGTGCTCTTCATCCTTTACCTAGGTAGGAGGTAATGTGTTTAATTTTTGGACTGGTTGTGTTCTGTATAGGCCCTCCGCTTTTGTAATCTGACATCTGTCTAAATTACGTACTTAGAGAGTTCCTTAAAAACCCAGACTACCTAGCAACTTTTGGGGTGTTCTTGTGCACATTTGGCAGTGTATTTGTGCCACCCAGAGGCCAGGATACTTATCAGGATTTTCCCCCTTAGATTATAATGGGATCATGGTTCAGGATTTAGCGGTCACACCAAATAGGGGTGGGTCTGACCCATCACTAGTTACTACAAAGTAGTAGTAGGGGAGGTATAATGGTGTGTATTCGGCAGTCTGGCTTAAGACAGAGTGCAAGTATTAAAAAGCAACACTGTTTACATTTTCTTTATAAGGATCATTTTTTTTTTTTTTCGCTGAATATTGAAACATGATTTTGAATGGTAACCCAACCAGAGAATGGGGTGCTGAGTCCCACCAATCACTCTCCCCCCATTCAAAAAGATGCACAAGTGGAGTTAAAAGATATAGACCTTGATTCACTAAGAGTTAAAAAAAAAAATCATGGTAGTAAAAAATTAAATTCATAAGAAAAAAGCCTGACAATTTTACATTTAGTAAATAACCAGAAAGGAAGACAATGAAAGTCAATGGCACAGTTTTACCTGTAGTAAGAAGTGCCATTGACTTTAGTTGTCTTCTTCTCTGGTGAGTCATCAACACTGAAATTCTCAACTCTTGATAAATCAAGGTCTTTGTCTGTTTATTTGATATCAAACTACAAAGACACACAATACACAAAAGCCACTCTAAAAAACAAATACAGAAGGGTTTACCCAATAAATATCAGTAAAATAAACAATATACTGTTCTATGTGCTCTTATAGGTGGGTCTCCAGATGCCTTCCTAGTAAGGTACGAGGCCTGGCCAAAATTAGAGGCTAGATTTCTCCTAAACTTTTGTGGTAATGTGTCCTTAAACTTTCCCATCTGGTGAAAAAATTCTGCTTTAGCCTCCCTACTTAGCTGAGCCATGACCTACTCCATCCGAAAGAGGTACCTAAAATTGCCCAAGAAATGTTGATGAAGGCACAGTGGAAATCGATTAGTGCAAGATGGTCTTTTTAACCAACTGCTGGAATAATAGCCGCTAAACTCCTACTACCTCTGGAGTCCCATCAGAAATGCCCTCTGGGAGGAAACATATGTTCCCTGGTATTGACATAAAGCTTTTTTTCATGTGGGCCTCTAAATCTTGTGCCAACTGAAGACATTTCTCTGCCACCTGTTCCTGTGTGAGAGCCTTCTGGTGCTTCCTATCAACCACCTCTCCACCATTCCAGTGTTGCTACCCATGCCTCATAGGTTCAGTCTGGACCATATTCCCCCCTCCGTCTCACTATTACCATGTAGGGACAAGAACAAGGAAGAGTGGCTATTAATTAAAGGTTTACTGTGGATTTTATTCCATACCATTCACATTATCATCAGCAAAGGATTATCCAGCAGTGCTTTAGCATATGAAGGAACTATAATAAATCAGTCAGCTGAGTCAATTTTTGGTCTAGTGTTGTTTTAGTAAATCTGGAGTTACCAGTCCTTGAGGTATCTCAACAATGCTGCAATGTTATAGTGTTCTAGGTTGGGGAGGTTGATTCCTACATTTTGGGGGACCTTAATATGGGGGGGGGGGGGTGAAGAGATCAAAAGACCCTCTACTCAAAGGTAATGGAGCATTCCTAGAATGGAAAGTATTTATACAGTGCAGTTCTAAGTGACATCTTAGAATTTACATCTTCCACTCTTTATTGTGTATGTGTCTATAATGTTAAATTGTATTATTGCTATTTATCAATGAGTGCAACAATAAATGATGCATGCATGACATCGAGTTTAGGCAAAATACAAACATAAATAGGAAAAATAAATATAGGAAATAAACAGTCTTATCTACAATAGCAGGTTGGATAGATTTATCAATAGGAACAGCTTTCCTTTGTAATTCATTTTTGCAAAATGTAGAAACACCAGAGATCCTTTGGCTTACATACACTGTTGACTAATCCAAGCAAAGTTCAATTTTAAATATCTAACATTTACAAGAGGAATCTATAATAATTTTAAGGACAGAAACCAATTCTTTATTTAGATGGTGTGCTGATAACTGTAAAACTCCAAAACATACAGCCAGATAAGTGGGTTTTATTAATGACCTGCCACATACTCCAAGACTGCATAATTAAAGTTTTTTTTTCCACTAGGGGAAGAGAGTGGACGCATTTCTACGATAGCTTGATAACCATGGGACACTGGTTGAAATGTATTGATACAATCAGAGCTCATTCGATTTGTTCTCGACAGCCACTCCTATCAGCTAATTTCACCTGTGAATAGTTAATTATCCCATGAATGCATATAGTAGAGTCATTAATAAAATTTGACTACAACGTGTCATTTTTTCTGTAATCATTAGAGATCTTACCTCATTCATTTCTGCTGGGAAGGCACTAATGTTGTTGTTACCCTTTGCAGGCCAGGCTGCTGGTGCCAGCAATAAAAAACACAAAAATAAATCTTTTTTTTATATATAAAACAAATATATATATATATATATATATATATATATATATATATATATATATATATATATAATTTGAAGTAAGATTTTATGGTATAATGGTGAAACCATTCATTTACATTTTAATTTTTTAGAATACAAGTGTCAACATATATTTTCATAAAATTTGGAATAATAGTAATTCTAAGTAAAAAAAAATCTCCCTAAAGGACCAGGAAGAAAATACGTTTTTTTGGGGGGAGCAAATATGGCCTTGTATGCCTGCTGACAAACAGGATTTTTTTAAGCATTTAACCCATTCAAGCAGTGATTTAAACAAAAGCAGTTTAGCTTCATTTTGTTGGCATAGTGCCATTTTTTGAGTGCCGGCAGACCTTTCTTTTTTGGAGCTGCTATTAGGACAGAATGGATGTTAACGTATTAGCTTTGATTGTTGCCCTAGGTATTGGTTGGCCTGTGTCAGAACCTGTTTGAACCAACTGCTGATTATAACAGCGCCAATGAGTGCCACTCCGTACTGCTGTCTTTTAGGTGCTGCACAGCATATTTATTGTTTTTGCCATGCTATAAATATTGGCACTGAATTTTACTGGTGCTGGTCAGCATTTCTTTTTACATTTCATTACACTTAACCCTTTAAGTGCCAGCCTACCAGATTTTGTCACCCTCTGTTGCCAGAATTTTTTTGTGAAAAAATCTATTTGTAGTGTTTTTGTAATAAAAAAGTTTTAAATAAAATCATATTGCATGTAAAAGCCCCGGTTACAACAGACCACATATGTATTGGTAGACAGGCTTTCCTGCCCAGGAGAGTCCCCAAACTGAAATAGCGCTTTAGGAGATTTTCAGATAAAATACAACTGCTATGTGTACCTTGTAGTTTTTCCTGAAAAACAACCCTTCACATTTGAAATACCCCCCAAAAACGTTATATTCTTTGGAAGCTCACACCTTAAGCTTATTGATGTGGACACAGTATTCTGGAAACAAGTTAAATCTTAAAAAGCAAGGTGCCCTGAACAGAACAATACCCAACATGCATTGGGTATTCAAGGGGTTCATGGATTGCCAAACACCCGAGTAAGACATGTGCGTAAGGGTAATTTTCTTTTTTTTTAAGTTTCTTTTTATTTGCAATTCAACAAACTACAGAAAAACGAGACAAGTTACATATCACAGTAAGATGCTGCAGGCACCAATTTCAGTTATAAAGCTTTCAATTAGCATCATAGACAAGGCAACCATTTGCACAGCACTCATTCATTCTGGACTCAGACATCTAATTAACTGCTCACTGAGATAGAGATAAAGGAAAGTGCACCGCAGCCCCGGGATGCTTCTTCTGTTCCAAATTTCTCTTCCCCCCATTCAGCCTGTCCTTAGTTCCATGGGTCAATTCAGCCAAAACAAGGTTCAGCAGCTTCACCCAATCAAGAAACGCCCCCCCCTTCCCTTAATTATCTTCAGAAGCGGTATCCTGGCACTGCAGCCAAGGATCCCATATCTTCTTGAATTTATCCGTAACCCCCCTGGCAGCATAAGTCAGTTTGTACATAGTAAGTCTCTGGTTAACTAAAGCTTTGCACGCCTGTAGCGATGTTTTGGCAGAGTGTTTCCAATTTAACAAAACACACTTTCTGTCATAAAAGAGCAGCAACCTGAATAGTGACTTTAACGCCCTTGGCCTCCAACAGTGGTTCAAGCACCCCCAGAGGACACAGAGAAATCGAACCGGTGATCCGGGTTCCCACCACCTTACCAATCAAATCAATTACCTCTCTCTAATAGCCCGCCAGAACTGCATAAGAACAGGTTACATGTACCCATGTGCCAGCATCCCTTTCACATCTGGGACATAAGTCACTAGCCAGTAATCCCATCCTATGCAGACGTATCGGTGTGATGTATGCTTGGTGGATCCGTTTAGTCTGGATTAATCTGTCTCTGGCTTCTATGACCGATGAGTGTAGGTTATCTAAGATTTCCTCCCAGTCATGCGGTCCAAGGTTTGATCTAAAACTTGCCATTTGCTTTCAATTTTTCCCCTAGGGACTCCATCTCAGCAATCAAGCACTTGTATAATGTAGAGATGGGCTTTTCCAAATCCGTCCCTCTGACCACACTCTCCACTTGGGACACCGATAAATTTGGACCTTCCCTTTGGAATTGGGTCTGTAGAGCGTGCCTGAGTTGTAGATAGCGGAAGAAGTCCTGATGGGAAATCTGAAACGTCTCCCTAATTTGGTCAAATGACATAAGCACTCCATCCTTGTACACCTGGCCCAATGCCTGGATGCCCCTTCCATGCCAAAACTGTGGATCCTGCATAGAGACCAACTCAGGGAGCCTGGGGTTATTCCAGAGAGGAGCAAAGGGGGACCAATACTGGGCCTCATCTGGATTTCTGTTAAACGTGGCCACCCTTTCCCATACATTGCTCACTGTCTTCATACAGATGGTTGCCTCCTGTTGGGGCGTGGGAGTCGTTGCCGGTAAAAACAGTCCTCACTCAAGTCTTGGCAAAAATAGGCTTAGGTTTATTTTGAGCAAAAACAGAAAACAAATGAACAAAAAACAAAATTCATGAAAATAAGGGGTTAAGTTATAGCTACCGTAGGACCAAGTAGCACCCCAGCTCTCAGCTCATCCTGACTGAACTGAACTGGAAATCCCTCCACCTATATACAGGTGCACTTATCTACCAATTACCAGTTTCCAACAGCCCTTTATTCTTAAAGGAATATACATCTGGTTTTTAAACAGAAATATTACATATAAATCATACATTAAACCACATGAAACAAAGCAACAAAGCATGTCTCCTTTAAAAATAAAAAGGAGCTTATAATCTATATACATATTAACAGATTATACACAGGAACATAAACACACTAGGTTTGGCTGCAGCTTTGCCTCACCTGGCAGTAATTAGCAGCATCCTATATAAACCCAGCACACCCTCTGCTCTGGTTTGGTCTCTGCAGGTAAGTAGCTGGTCATGCTGTGTGTGTGTTGGTGGGGAATAGTGAACTAGCTTATCTGTGAAAGGATAGTGGACAGAGATGAAGATTTGCTGGCCAGCAGATAGAAAAGAGAGAGAAAGATACATACAGACAGACAGACAGACCTGCTCACTATTAACCCCTCAACACCTCCCGAACCCCCCTATACACCAGGGAGGACAGCCTCCTAGAGGAGCCCAACACTGCCACCTTCAGATTCACCACCGGATTATTCTGCGGCTGGTAGAGCCATCAATGCACAAACAGGAGCTGCGTGGCGTAGAAATACATTTGCATATATGACACCGCCAGCCCCCCTCCACTACCTGCGCCTTCATTATTTGTCTGTTTAACCTAGGTGGAGACTGCCCCCAGATAAAGCAAAACAGAATTGACTCCAATGTTTTGAAGTGGGAGACAGGCAGAAACACCGGCGAGGCCTGATATATGTATAGAAATTTTGGAAGGAATATCATTTTGTATATATTAATTCTGCCCATAACTGACAGCGGTAGATTCGCCCACTGAGTGACTCGTTGTTTTAGCTTTGACACCACCGGGGAAATATTAAGAGATATTAACGCACTTGGTTGCCTACTAATCAAGATCCCCAAGTATTTAAATTGCTGGACTATTTTCAGTTGAGATCTTGGGGAAATGTCTGGGGAGACAAGCTCATCCACTAACATTAGACTGGATTTGTCCCAGTTGATCTTCAGACCAGAGAACCCCAAATGCTCCGATAATGCTCTAGTGCTGCGTCCAGGGACTCATGGCCATCCGCCAGGTATAGTAGTGTATCATCTGCATAGAGTGATATATTTTCCTCCACCGCTCCTAACCTCTATCCAGAGATGTTTGGGGAACTTCTGATCGCCAGGGGTTCAATAGCTAATGCAAAAAGCAGCGATGATAGCGGGCACCCCTGTCTAGTCCCTCTATTCAGTGCGAATGAGCTTGAGTAACACCCATTAACTTGTACCCGGGCTGTTGGTCGTTTCATACAATAGTTTGACGTATTTTATAAAACTGTCAGGAAGTCCGAATCTCTCTAATACTGCCCAAAGATTTTCCCATGCTTAAGGGTAATTTTCAGCTATGCAGGCAAAGTGTGCACCATGCACTTTTCACCAAGGCTGGCCTCTGCACCCTGTTCTACAAGTCCCGCACAGCTGGTCCCTGGGCTGGTTATGCTGGGTAGGGGGGACCTTGCCATTTTTGGGGAGATTTTTAAGGGGCTTTAACTCTTAAAACTCCTAAAAAATGCCCCCCAGGGGAGGGACCATATGTGATTTTTTTAAAATTAACCCTTTCTCTGCCTGATTAATCTGAGTGATCGGCGTGGTACTCTGGTACTCTGAGATGCATCGATTGTAGGTAAAACTTACAAAATAAAAGTACTAAATATTTTTTTCTAATGTGTGTCTGTGTCTTTTTTTGCAGATAATCCTTTGTGAACTGGTTACAGATCTATGAGTCCCCTTTACCAGTTCACAAGGCTTAGGGTCTGGCAAATCACCTTTGGCAGCACACTTTGTTTGAAGAGCTGAAATTTTCAAGTAAAATTACCCTTACATGCATGCAATCGGAGGTGTCCCGCTATGTGAAACCCCCCAGATCAACTCACCCCGCTCCTACGACTCATGCATGACCGCTCGTCCAATCAGCGTGCTCGGAGCCATCCTGGGGGGTTTCACACAGCGGGGCATCCCGATTTTGTATTCCACGCGGGGAGGGAATGGATCTATAAGATTCCCGGGCCAATCCTGCTGGGCTTTGGTCCACTTTAATTCGATTCACGAGGTTGGATATACCTCCCACATAAGAAAAATATTGCAACATTGTATAGAGCAGAGATATTAAAAGGAGAGGCCAGAGGGATAGACAGGTAGATCATCCATGACCATGCTAAGAAGAAGACTGGTATAGCCTCCCTGTGTAACATGTCTGGTGAGGCTATAACAAGGATGAGTCCCAGGTGCAGTTGAAAGCGAGTAAGAAGACTTGACTGTAGTGCAAGTAGAACCGCACGAGTTTGCAGAGAGAGTGAGAACTAAGGTCTAAGCAGAGAGAGTTGAGGTCCATGCAGGAAGAAAAACTTCCCTGGCGTGGATGTGACATATGGGGTGCCCCTTAGGAGTATAGGGGATGCAAAGGGACCAACAGGTCACGAAGGAAGAGCCACCATTCCTGAAACTCTGGTAAGGTGTGGCTGCTCCTGTCTGACAACTCTGCCGTGTAGTGACCTAGAATCTACATCCTGCCCCCCCACTACAGTAAAAAAAAGTAAAGAAACACTCACCTAATTACTCGTTCGATCCAACTGGGTCTTCTCTTCACCTGGGGGGCCTTGAATCCCTCCCGGGCCTCTTCCAGCATCAGGAGAGGCCCCGAAAGAGACCCTGCCTCTGCCACCTCCAACAAAAAAAAATGACATTTGCTCCACAGGAAGGGGGGACCTTTTTTTAAATGAACTCTTTATGTCCCATTATTCAGCAGGTATAAAGGGCTTCCAGCAGCAGCAAGAGAGCAGATGCCAGTGATCGGCGTGGGACACAATGCTCAGGGATGGATTGTTTGTAAAAACAAGACATTTCGTGTTAAAGATTCTGCTGAAAAAAACAATATATAATTTCCCTGGAAATCCCTTCAAACATCATATTTGAACATGTACAGTGCAAAATACTAAAAAGTGGTATGTCAACAGAGGGTGACAAAATCTCCAGGTAGGCGGACAGGGTTAAACACTTTAATCCAGTTCTGCCCATTGTGCTCTAAAGGATTTTGACCTACAGCGCCACAACTACAGTGGTTACAGCTGGCACTACTTCAACCAGAGCACCAGGCGCTGCAACCTTTTCAGCACTAGTGTTAAATTAGCAAGCTAGCTGGTGGCTGCCTCGGCGCTGCCATTTTTTATTTCTTAAATCAAATGCTGAGTGCCACTGAGGCCAAACAGTGAAGCTGTGTGGCGCTGACGCTTCTTAAATAAGGCTCTTTGTTTTGAATTTGACTCAGCCATTCCAGCACACGAATATGCTTTGATTTAAACCATTCTATTGTAGGTTTGTGAAATTGCCCACTATTTAGTGCCAACCACCTTCCCATCAACTCCGACCAGCTTCCCAGTTTCTGCTGAAGAAAAGCACCCCCACAGTATGATGCTGCGACCATGATGGTTCACGGTGTTGATGGTGTGTTCAGAGTAATGTGCAGTGTTAACTTTGCTCAAACACAGCATTTGGACCAAAAAGTTAATTTTTGGTCTCATCTGACCAGAGCACCTTCTTCCACAGGCTTACAGTTTCCTCTAGATAACTTGAGGCAAACTGTAAATGGGCCTTGTTATGGCTTACAAAAATTGCTTTCTGCTCGGCACTTTTCTATAAAGGCCTTATTTGTGGAGTATATGAATTATATTTGTGCTGTGGACAGATACTTCCATCGGAGTTGTGGATCTCTGCTGCTTCTCCAGAGTGACCCTGGGCCTTTTGGCTGCTTCCCTAATTAGTACTCTCTTTGCCTGGGCCATGATTGGTTTGCAATTATGCCATACTCCTTTCACTTACGAATGATAGATTGCGCAGTGCTATTTTTTTATAACCTAACATTGCAATACACTTCACCCACCACAGCTTTAGCTATACTGAGAATAAATTACAATTTAGGTGATGTCTCAATTAGTCTCACTAGATTTTAGTTAGGGGTATTACACTTTTTTGTTATCATTTTTTTTAAATTTGGAAAATCCTGAATTATTTTCTTTTCTCTTTGCACTTGCTAATTTGTGTTTCTCTATGACATAAAATATAAATATAATAAATGTAATTTGTGTCTGTAACGAGCCTCTGTTTTTCTTTTTCTTTACTACATCACATCAGCATGTAAATAAGAAAAATCTACTCTTTTATACATTTTGTCGAATAGGCGCTTTGGAAATCCAACTCTGTTTACCATATATTGAGATTGACATTTTAAGAAAATAAGCTGTAAATGATACTGAGCTGTTAATGTCCACATTATAAAACAGCTAAAACATAAGATATACTTTAATATAAATACTGTACATTGTAAGCACCTTGCTAAATGCAATTTACGCCATAAATGGCTTTGTTTTTTTTACTAAAGTACTGAGTGGAGATAAGCAATTACACTTCAGGACACTTACAAGCACAATTGGTCTGAGGTTATTTTAAAGAGACTGAAATAAGTGACTCAGTTGTTAGATTACAATCTTCAAGTTTTTAACCTCTGCGTCTCTGTGTTATAGTACAATTTATTTTTTGATCCGTTAGAGAAATACTCATCTGATCAGATGTATCACACTACAAAGGTTGTGGCATATTAATACTGGCAGTTGGCATTAAGCGTTTAAGTGTTATGTTATCCATCCCTTGTGTGTTCTGGCAGACAGCAGTGAGCTTCGCTAGACAGATTCCCTGTATACTTATCGCACTGAATAAGTAGATTATCACTCAGCTGACTGCTTCTGTATATTAACCAGCAACTCTCACCCCAAACACTCAGCTGTAATCTGCCATCCTCTGAGTGATAAAAATGCTCTGCTCCAGGACAACTTGAACCTGTTGTCATGGGTCAATTTCCACCTCTCCAAGTCTTAACAATGTAAATATCAGTATAAGTCAAAGTGTCACATAAAAGAATTGGCAGAGCGTTTGATGTACAGTACAAAGCTTGGCTCAAACGGGAAATGTCAAATCAATCTGACTTGAGTTACTCCATTAACAGCATATGTTATTTTTTGTTACATGTGACTGTTGTTACACCCCTAATTGTAACTACATATTTCCATAAAACTGACATAGCATGAGTCACTAAACATTTTTTTGCAATGTGAATTACTTTAATCAAAGGTGTTCTTTTAGTTACTGGAATAACATTAAATGACCCTACATCAGGCTTTATGTGTAGATTCAGGTCACGGTTGGACCCAAATTTTGCAAATTTGGCTTGGTTCAGCCTGGGCTTAATAGTTGCATAATTGCATAATTGCATAATTGCATAATTAGCGGATTACCCTGTCCCATAATACCCCACACCTGACTGCAGCACCCAATCATCATCCAAAAGTAGTCAAATTGGATGGCTGTATCAGCTTACACTTAGCCACACCTTGGGTTTATAATAGACATCCATGATTGTCAGCACCACTCCCACTGAAGCTGTGTTGCAGATTCCTTGAGCAGCGAAGATAACAATTTACATGAAAAAATAGGAAAACAGAAAAAAAGAAAGAAATTGAGTAGATAGATTTTGTCATTTTTTGCCAGTTCATGTTCAATCTCATGTATTTCACCAAAAGCTCTGGTTATACGTATTTTCGTTTTTTCTATAACAATAACTATTAGTGGGGAGGCCATTGGTGCCCTGATATACAACCATGCAGTAACCAAGTTGCTCTCAACTTTATGGTGGGAAAATAAACAACATACTTTAAGTGTATACTGTTAACAAGTCAAGTTAAGTCTAGTTAAAATAGTGTTTGTGCTTTAAAATAACAATAAAACATTAGCAGGCAGTAAACTCACTTTTGTGTTCAGATATACAGTTTAGCCTTACAGTAACCAACTTTTTCTTGTCCTGGTGTTATGGGCCAAGTGAAATATTGTTGGCCAAAAACATTGTTGGCTATTAGGCAGGCAGGGAGACCACTTTTTAGCTTTTGAACACTGCTTACTGTGACATTGTGTCCACTTAGAATGAACCAAATGAAGAGGAAGAGATAGATAATAAGTTACTTGACCTAATATCGGTTGAAGGCATTGAGTACAATTGTCACAGTCAAAGCCAAAGGGCCTAAACTCCACAGAAGAAGCTGATCCCCACCGCTAGGTCTGGTGAATGGCATCTGGGCATTTTTTGAGACTCCACACAAGATAGTGGCGATCTGCAACATCTTTCGTCAGTGCTTGTAAAAAAGCAAGAATGTGAACAGCCTGGCCACCATGTAAAAGATCAACTACACAAAGTGCGACTCAATTCTTTGGAGAGAACACCTGTGCCATAGTGTAAATCAGCTGATCAGGGATGAGGAAGTTTGAGAATCAGCAAATGGAAGTGAGAAAGGAGAAGGCCTTGCATGGAGTCAACAACACCTACCTCAAAATTAGATTCTACTCCAATCTCAGGTGTATCTCTGTTTAGCAGTCAGCCATTTATCACTTAAATGTTAAAGTTCACAAAAAAGTACCAACACAACCGCCAAGACATTAGTCTTGCATGGCTGTTGTGAATTTGTGGCCAATACTAACCCCCAGTACAAGCTATGCAGGTACATTATATATCTTAAAGTTGCCACTGGGAGAATCTCCCACACACCTCCACCTTATCCTCCTATTTTATGAGCCCCTCTACATTATTAACAGCGCAGTAGGAACGCCCCAAGGGCCACAAACTGTACATCGCTGCTCAAGGAAACAGCACCATGCTGTACTAGAGGTTATCTGCCTAGTCCCACACAGCCACAAATGCCAAAACCTTCTGAGGGCTCTGTCGGCCCAGACAAATCTTCCTAATCAATTAAATTGGTTTACATCTCTTTTGACTAGAATTGCTAGCTTCTGTATTGTGCACAGAGATTGCAGTTTTTGGACAGTATAATATGAGGACAGACTGTAGACAGTAAAGGAATGTTGTTAGCTATTATGAATGGACCTACTGCTTCAGGGCAAAACAGAGTGATTTCTAGCTGTTATATAGTCTTGTGATTACTAGTAAGAGACTACTGAGTACTGAGAGTATTTTTCAGTACTGAGTACTATCCAAACTCTTTTCAGTTTGAAATATCTCCTGGGCAGGAAAGTGTGTCTACTGATACATATGTGGTACCATTGTAATTAGGAGGAATGAGGCTTTTACACGCAACAATTTTATTTTTAAACCTACAATTACCTGCAATTACATTAAAAAAAAAAAAAAAAAAAAATATATATATATATATATATATATATATATATATATATATATTGCCAAAAACAATATATAATCTTCCTGGAAATAATTTGAAATTGCTGCAAAAAGCACAGTTAAACATATATAGCGCAAAATGGTGAAAATGGTCTGACAACAGAGAGTGCCAAAATCTCTAGGTGGGCTGGCAGTAAAAGGGTTCAGCACTGACTCAACTGCATCCATTTTCCAAATGCTAATCAGAGCCCCTAAGCAAGACAATCGATATGCACTTGCATCTTTAATTGGGGATAGCAGGGGACAGATCCTTACCACCCCAGAAAACGGATATGGTGAGCCACCTCCTGTGACCATTTTATTTTTTATGGGTTTTTATATTGTAGCCTGCTATTTAAAGTAAACTTGTGTCAAAGATAATCTTTTACCACTTGTATGGTTTAGAGCTTTCTAAATATATTTTGTGGAGATCCTTCATAAATACAGTTTACAGTATTTAAAAATGAATACTTACATTTGGAGAACCTAATGGATCCTGGCTACTTATTTATTGTTGCACAGTACAGATTAATCGTGTTGATTTTTTAACTAAAAAAAAAACTAAATAGTACCAATAATAACTTTACAATGGTGAATGCTTAGCTACAGTTTGGATTTTAGATAAGCTACTAGCATGACACTAACACCTTCTTGACAACTGCCTCATTGACAGTTCACTAATTTCATTGTGTTTGGGAAGTTGTCAACAAGGGGTCTATTTCTTACTAACAAGTAATTATGAAATGCTACATGTAGCTGAATCTGTAACCCCCTAGCAAAACTGCTTACAGCATGATAGAATGAGAAAGCAGGTCACATCAAAAGCCAAGAATGTGTCCTGACCCAGATAAGTCCTGTCGGTGAGCCTAGGCAGTTTCTTGATCATAAAAAGGTCCAGCTTGCTGCATTGTTGAATTGTTATTTTTTACTGACTCTAAAATGTGTATACTGATATTCTTTCATCACAATGTTTTCTTATATTCCCAGAAAAATGGTACGGAATCTACTGCAGATATTAGTCTACTCATGTTCACATTTATTTGAAAATAAAGTCCTCTAACAGAAACGTATGTGTATTGGCAACAGTGTGTTAAAATGTTTGTACGTGTAGTACTGGATTAATGCATCTATCATAAGTGCATTAGCAATTCTAAAGAGCATGACTCTTCCCAGAGAATTTCATGCACCAACGAGACATTGAAAGTTAAGTTGATTTGATCTCCAATGTGTCAAAGTGCCAACTATTCTAGGCATTACCGGGCTATTTGTCAGTGAAATGTTAACCAATCAAAGCAGTAGATTTTCATCTGAGTTCAGAAATTCTAACCGTGAAAGCCATTAAGTATGTTACTGAGTATGTATACTAGGATTAAAAAAACATAAGGCTTTAGTATCAAGGATCAACAGCTAAAAGTGGCAAAGGGCATAATTAAAAATAGTGTTAACAACTCTTTTATGTAGAACATGTTTGTGAGTAAGTTTAATATACACTTACAAGTAGTATACACCAAAAACATTTACGCATAACATTGCAAACATGATAAAGTGTAATGCTTTTTTTTCAAGTTTTTTTTAAGTTAACCTATTTGAGTGAAGCAGTATCAAAACTTGGCTTTCAGCTGTAGTTTATGGTTACAGACTGCTGTTTGGTTGGGGGTTCTTCCTTTTTTTTTTCCGGCAGAATGTTTCTCTGGTCTTTACACACATTTGTGACTCTTTAATCTATCAGTTTACTGTAAGATAAAATGTTCTTGTTTTTTTTTCATATAGTCACATGCCCAGCATCACCTTCAGTTACAAATATTTGTAGCGAAGCATTCAGGCCAAGGCACCCATGAATTATATAAATCTACCTTTTAAGCAATCAGAGATGAAGCTTGATACAGAGCCCAAGATGATTTCGTTCATGTGAAAGCATTTCGAGGCGGATGCGTGAAAAACGTTTGCACTAGACGAGACTTCTCGGTTTAGGACGATGAAACATTCGTCTTAAAGCGAGATTGGACAATTTTCAGTGAGTGTGCCTACCTTGTCACTACAGTTTTCCTAGTTCAGCAGCATGGACGCAGCTGCCCGTTGATGCCCTGCTTGTCCTTTTTTCTTTATTTTTATTTAACCCATTGTTTACCATAGTTCTCCTATTTTCCCTCAGGATTTAATTCCTTTAACCCCTCCTCTCATGCATGTTTTAAACATGCGCTTGAGACCTCCCATAATTAATATATGCAACAGTGTTTCCCCCTTGGTTATGCTCTAGCCCCTCCTCATTCCTCCAGGCCATCAAAGTGCTGGCACAATGGCAAACATTGTGTTGATCTGTTTGTGTGTTAATCTTATCTGCAGCCCTGAGATGTCATCTGGGGTATGTGGGTGTTTCCGCATAGTTCAGGCACATCTCACATCTTGCTGCCCCTAGGGAAATGCTTGAAACTGTTCCAATTTAGCTGTGTCTTGTTGCCCTTGTCTCAAACGGCATGCATTTGCATTGGCTAACATGTTGCAGAGTCAGCCACCATGAATAATGTTAATCCTTTGTTTGCTTTGTCCTAAAATATCCCATGTAAGTGCATTCCATTTAATTCTCCTACAGTGTATAATTTAGTAAGCACCTGCTTCACAAGAGCGCCACAAGTTAACTTGGTCACACACGCTTACCCCTCACATCCATGCAGGGCGCATGTCCGTATCAAGTAAAACCCAACCACGTGTTTAGTTTAAAATGTAACATTTTACTGACTTCGTTGGGGTTGTAGAAATAATAAAATGGAAAAAACTGCCAACTTTTTTTAAAAAGATATATAACCTTTTTAAACTCTTAGAACATACACATATACAATTTAAAAAAAATGTTAAAACCAATTGCTATAGGGGAGGGGGTTGGTGCTTCCCCAGGCCTTGGGCAATGTTATCCAGCTCCCCAATCAACCTATAGTCAGTTAGCCCGAATATTTCCACAGCTTCTTCGGCCTGGGCACTGGCAACTGTTGAAAGAGTAAAAGTCATGTTAACCTTTTGTTGTGTTCGATGTGTTAAAGGCTTACTTCTCTGTTTTTGCATTTTCAGGTTACTTACTAGGCTGATTAGGGGCTCTTGTTTGTGTCTTCAGGGTCTACAGGAAAAAAAAACTCGATTTAGCACGTTTTTTGTAGGGACAGTGTGGCATCATATGAGTTTTTGGATCACTTGTCTGTATCAAGTAAAACCCAACCACGTGTTTAGTTTAAAATGTAACATTTTACTGACTTTGTTGGGGTTGTAGAAATATTAAAATGGAAAAACTGCCAACTTTTTTTAAAAAGATATATAACATTCTTAAACTCTTAAAACATACACATATACAATTAAAAAAAAATGTTAAAACCAATTGCTATGGGGGGGGGGGGGGGGGGGGGGTTGGTGCTTCCCCAGGCCTTGGGCAATGTTATCCAGCTCCCCAATCAACCTATAATCAGTTAGCCCGAAAATTTCCACAGCTTCTTCAGCCTGGGCACTGGCAACTGTTGAAAGAGTAAAAGTCATGTTAACCTTTCGTTGTGTTCGATGTGTTAAAGGGTTACTTCTTTGTTTTTGCATTTTCAGGTTACTTACTAGGCTGATTAGGGGCTCTTGTTTGTGTCTTCCGGGTCTACAGGAAAAAAAAACACGATTTAGCACGTTTTTTTGTAGGGACAGTGTGGCATCATATGAGTTTTTGGATCACTTGATTCCTGGGGAGGTTGGCCGTCATTGCCTTCCTACTGTGCCTTCCTGCCATGCCCCTCTGACTCCTCCTCGGTTGCATGGATGGACGGTGTCAAAGGTCTGTCACGGCACCTTATTCCTCCACCCCTTCTGGCTCTGCCCAGTGGTCGGCCACTTCCCCTGTGACGGATGGGCTTTATTCTGTCCTACAGGGATGAACCCAAAAGAAAAGCACAAATTATAGAAAGTTTGCTGCCATCCTCCTGTCAAAGGTGCATGGCAGGAAATAATATCTGCACAGGATCATATACTATAAAAATAGAGTGCAACACACACATGTAAATTTGAGCAATGTAAATGTGCACATCACACTCTGGTTTTTGCACTTCCTAATGATTTGGAAGGCAACCACTATCCTTTTCCTGTGTTTAGACCGACATCACAAATCACCAGCCCAGCCCTGTTGGTTGGTAGATTTTCAACATATTTACCACCTTTAAATACCTTACTTTCCCCTGTATGACATGTGCATACAAGAATATGCGTGTATGCGGGATAAATATGATCATAGTGCAAGTCGATCATAGTGCAAGTCAAGCATATTCAGTAACGCACATGGTGAAAATCTTGTTCCAGGGAATGTCATTTCTCTAATGCCTCTTCATAGTGAAGAAGGCATGTGGCGTTGCGCCCTATGCCACTGTGCAGTCAAGCATATTCAGTAACGTACATGGTGGCGACAACTCTCCATATGAATGCCTTCACTCCAATACTATTGCATAGATGTGAAGGCACATTAAGTAAGGCTCCTGGCAAAGCGCAGAAAAATGCCAGACGCATCACTACAGGGAATGGCTTCACTCCCAAACTACAACTGTGTGAGCTATTATTATATGCCAGCCCATGTGGACCAAGGTCTAGTTGGGGTGCCATGATGGTCAGCTTAGCTTCTCTTCCATCCTGGCCAGCAGCATACAAGCTGCTGCTCCCCAGCACATCCCGGGAAGTGGGGTGCCCGTAGCCGTCACCACGCATATGCTTCCTTAGGTCTATAAAAATAAAGAGCAAACAGGTGTTGATCCCAAGAAGAGAGGTCCCCTGGAAGCCCCAGACTAACCAGGGCTATGCAGAGGAGCCATCACTCCCCGGATGCCAGCCATTCCACCATCCCAAGTGGATAGCACTCTGACCACCGTGGGTCCCAGCAGGCCAGGGAGACATGTCCCCCATGGCTTCCCACACTCTTGGGGCCATCCAGCTGCCAGGTCCTGTCCCCCCCAGCAACCATCACACAGGTGTACATAACAGAGCCACAGCCCCCCCCCCCCATCAGGCAGGGATTCTGAGCGCATATCTTGCGCCACCCATAAGCAGGCAAAGTCAAACCATGTCCCCAGAGAGTTTAAGGCCACTGAAGAAATAGTGTATGCATTGATGACTCCAGACACCATGGGGTGGGGGGGTGTCAAGGACAGTGAATTCTGATCCCTTGCATCCAGTAATGGTAGGGAGGTAGGGAGAGGTAAGTGGTGTACTGACTAATCGATTTGGCCTCTTAGACCAACATTTGCAACACACACAGACAACTGCAATGTTCAATTAGACTGCTGTCTCTAGCTATGAGCATAACAGACCTGGGCTGCCAATAGAGAGTTTGAGTTTCCCCAAACACTAACCAAGTGCTCAGAAGATCAAAGATAATCCAGAGGCCAGAAACCATGCATGCACAACCGATGTGCCCATGGTGACTACTTGGTTAGCATTGTGCTTGGTTCACTTTGGATTAGGGTGACCTTTGGAGTCTAGTTTATGGCCAGGTTTAATGTTTGCATGTGTGCTGCTATGCAAAAAGCAAGACTAATTGACACTATTCCTTTCCTTGCAGCAGTCGACCAACCATCCTCCTTGACCCCACATGTGCCACAAGAGGAAATGCCCCAGAGCCCACAACTGGAGGACATGCCTGAAGCTTTGGCCCAGGTACATGTTGTTGCAGAGCCACCACAGAGTGTTTTTGTGGCCAACTACAGGCCAGCCACAAAGATCCCTGAAATATTCTCAGAGACCCATGTGCTACACGTTACGTCCAGCATTTAATTTTTTTACATATATAAAACAATAATACAGCCCTACACAATAAAGAAGCCCCATGTGTATAAAGAGTCCTTCTCAATGCAAACAGTCAATATCAAATCACACAGAGCTGGTCACAATTGAACATAATTCCTGTGAAAAATGACCCCAAAGCCCATGCTTTTCCACAATCCGTGAGATCCACCGCCAGTTATGTTTGGACTCTAACCATATTCTCACCACCAGAGATCCCAATGGTCCAAATCCGTTTAACTCCAAAATGGTGTAACTCCAAAGGTGGTGAAGATAGTAAAGATAGTAATGTTGCTGCGCCGACAAAACGCGTTGGTCTTTAGCTCGGTCTTTACTATCTTCACCACCTTTGGGGCACCATAGAGGGGTTCACATACGGATTTGGACCATTGGGATCCCTGGTGGTGAGAACTGTTTGCACATCCTGGCTTGGTACAATTTTACATGTTACAGGTTTTTTTTAGCTTTGTGAGTGCAATTCTTTATTTAATTAAATGATTTGGGAGTTTTTAAAGGTTTTCCACTAGATGTGTTTTATTTTCACATGGCTTTGGTTACTGGATGGCTGTATATGGAGAACTAGCCAGTGTGGTTTGAAACCTGATAATTTCCGGATTTAATCACCTTTTGATACCATCAAATTTGGATATCGGAACAAGTGAATACTTAACCGGATGTCATTGCCATTTTGCTGCCTATTCTGCCATTTATTTGGTAAGAGTTCAAACATTGTTGGTGGTGGATGTCACGGATTGTGGAGAAGCACATGCTTTGGCATCATTTGTCACAGGAATTATTTTCTATTGTGACCAGCTCTGTGTTATTTGATATTGACATTTAATTTTTTTTGACAATGCAGAAATGGGGGTACAAATATGGATAATTTGCCATGGACTAGGGTTCATGGTCCAAGGCACACAATCTTTAGAACGAACAGCTAAGGCACAGACACAGGCCAATGTGCAGGTGAGGTTGGGTAAGTACAGAACGGTACCTCAAATTAAGCAACTGTTTGCATTAAATGTAACACACTGATTTGTGTGTCCTATCCCACAGAACCCAGAAACAGTGGAGGCCATCAGCAACAGAAAGAGGAGGACCAGGAGTCAGCCCACATAGCCTCCAGCAATGTTCCCTCTGCTCCTCTGGAGACACCCCAGTTCAGCCGACAACACCATCGCACCAGGACCCAAGCCTGCACTCTCCCACACCAGCACCAACCCAACATCGAAGTACCATCATCCAAACAATATCAGGATACCAACATTTTTCACTGGTGAGGAGTGTGGAAATGAATCAGCTCCACAAAGACCTGGTAGCTGGCAGTATTTTTGGCTTTGCATAGGATGTTTCAGCAGTTCGCTGGGTACTTGCCCCCCCCAATCTAATGTCCCATAATACATTGATTTTGTTATTGTATTTTTGTTTTTTTGTTTGTCTCTTTTTCACCCTTCCTACTAGGTTAATTCCTTGTGCATTTTGTCTGCATACGTATTTTGAGTAGGCGCTCCTCCTCCTTTATTCCAGATTTATGTGCTTAGAACATCATCCAGCCGCTGTTGTTTTCCCCTCTGCTTAGCCCACAGACAACGCCAAGCTAACTAACGGAAACACACAAACTACTTCTCCAAAACAGGTGTATATTTAAAAAAAAGCCCAACTTTAACCCTTTAAGGGCCAGCCTTCCTAGAATTTTTTTCACCCTTTGTTGCCAGACCACGTTTCACTATTTTACGCTACATATGTTCAACCTTGATTTTTGAAGGGACTTCCAGGGATTTTCCAGGAAAATTATATATTTTTTTTTCAGCAGAGTCTGAGCTTCAACATGCAATATCTTGTTTGGCATTTTTTTTTGTGTATTCTCAATACTTTTGGGTGAAATATGTGCAAAAAAAAAACAAAACTATTTTTTGCAATTTGTAGTGTTTTTTGTAATAAAAAATGTAAGTTTGTCGATAAAATATTATTGCGTGCGAAACCCCAATTTCTCCCGCTCAGAGCGGTACCACATATGTATTGATAGACACCCTTTCCTGCCCAGGAGACTCCCCCAAACTGAAACATCGCTTTAGGAGATTTTCAGATAAAATACAACTATGCTACGCGCTAAGCGCACCTTGCAGTTTTTCCAGAAAAACAACCCTTTAAATTTGAAATACCCCCCACAAATGATATATTCTCTGGAAGTACACACCTCAAGCTTTCTAGGCGTACCAGGTTTGTTGACATGGGTGCAGTTTTCTGGAAGTAATCCCTCAATCAATTCTTTGGTTGCACAGAGTTTCCCTAAAAAAGAATAAAAAAGAAGAAACAAAGCCACATTTTCCTAAAAAAAAACTATATGCAAACAAGAAAAAACAAGTAAAATCTGAAAAGGCAACATCCGCCGAACAAAACGATACCCAACATGCATAGCTACTGTCAAGGGAAGAGTTGCCAAACACCCCAAAGTAAAGCGTGCGCATAACGGTAATTGAACTTGAAATTTTTAGCTCTGCTGACAAAGTGCGCACCTTGCAATTTTTCAACCAAAACAACCCTTTACATTTGGAATATCCCCCATAAACCATATATTCTCTGAAAGTACACATGTTAAGCTTCCTAAGCGTACTGAGCTTGTTGTAGTGGGCTCATGTTTCTGGAAGTAATCCATTGAAGAATTCTTAGGTTGCACAGGGTTTCCCTAAGAAAAATTATAAAAAAGCAGAATAAAAACCACGTTTTCCTAAAATATCAATATGCAAACAAGAAAAAACAAGCTAAATCTAAAAGCGCTAGGTCCCTCGAGCAGAACAATACCCAACATGCATAGGTACTATTAACCCTTTTAATTGCCAGCCTACTTGAAGTTTTGTCACCCTCTGTTGACAGGTAATTTTCCCCATTTTGCCCCATTATTTACCGTGATTTTTGCTGGAATTTCCAGAAAAATTATATACATATTTTTTGCAGCAGAGTTTAGGCTTTAACGTGAAATGTCTTGTTTGTAATTTTGCTCATTTTTTTTTTTTATATTTTTGCGTAAAAAAACAAATTAATAAATAAAATAATATTTTTTAGACAATTGTCTCCTTTATTTTAAATAAAAGAAAACCATATTGTGAAAGCCCCATTTCTCCTGATTACAACGGTACCACATATGTATCGGTAGCCCCCGCATTCTTGCCCTGGAGACCCCCCAAACTGAAAAGAGCACTTTATAACATTTACAAATAAAATACAACTACTATCCACACTATAAACATAAGGGGTTAATTAAAAAAAAAGACATATGGTCCCCCCTCCTAGGGGGGGACCCCATTTTTTTGGGGAATTTTAAGGGTTAGGGTTAGGCTTAATTAACCCCTTATGTTTATAGTGTGGATAGTAGTTGTAATTATTTGTAAATGTTAAAAAGTACTCTCTCCCAAAAAATGACATAGGGCCCCCCTATGGGGGAAACCCATTTTTTTTTTAATTTTAAGGGTTAGGGTTAGGCTAACCCTAACCCTTAAAAATAAAAATAAAAATGACGTAGGGTTCCCCCCTCCCAGAGGGGGGAACCCATTTTTTTTTAATTTTAAGGGTTAGGGTTAGGGTTAGGCTAACCCTAACCCTAACCCTTAAGAATAAAAAAAAAATGACATAGGGTCCCCCTTACCCGTCATAACCAGCCTGGGACCAGCTATGGGGGCTTGTAGGAACAGAGTGGAGGGGCCAGCTTTTGTGGCCCCCCACCCTGCAGCCTACAAGCCCACATAGCCTGTGTGGGCCCGGGCTCTTCTGCCCCCCCCCCTGGGCTTTGGGGAGGCAGGTAATTGGGGGTGCAGGGGGGTGCTAGTTGCAGGTGACTTGCCAGCCCCCAGCCTTGTGAACTGGTACAGGGGTCTCATGGACCCCCTACCAGCTCACAAAGGGTTAACATTAAAAAAACACACTGACACATAAGAAAAAATTACTTTTATAAAATAATAAAAACTTTTTTTTACTTGACTTACCTCCGATCGTCAGCAAATTTGTCCCTCGATGTGATGACAAATGCGATCATGCTGGCTACAGTAGCAGAGGGGCAGGTGATGATCTGATCACCTGCCCCTCTGCTCCTGTGGCCAGCATGATCGCATCTGAATGAAGAGCAGCAGGGAGCCAGGACGACACCCGGCGAGTGATGGCATAAGCCCCACCCCAAAGGGGCAGGGTTTAACGGCAAGATGGCGGCGCCCGCCGGGAGAGGAGGGGGAGAGCCCATTCAGGCTCTCCCCTGAAGCTGAAGAGCCAGGGGGGGCGATCGGAGGTGAAGTGAAGAGGAGACCCGGAGGGAGGCAGCGCGACTGCAGGTAAGTAAATGTCATTTTTAATTCTTTATTTTTTTTTACAGTTAGCAGCTGCTGCTGCCAAAGTGGTTGGGGCGCTATTCCGGGGGCTCTCCTGGAGCCATCCGACCCCCCAAATTAAAGAGGAGACCCGGCTGGAACCAACGAGGGGTCAGGTGAGTATTTTACTTTTATATTTTTTTTACTGTGAGGGTTTAAAGTCAGCTACGTGAGTCTCACTTGTACTTGTGAGTCTCACTTGTACTTGTGAGTCTCACTTGTACTTGTGAGTCTCACTTGTACTTGTAATAATAAAAATGTTTCACAATTTAGACTATCCAAAGGAAACAATATCATGGGCCTATCAATGCATGACCAAATTGGATCAATGTGATTTGTTGACCCCAAAAGGATGAAGTAGTTAGATTTGTCACTGGCTATATTAAGAACTGGAAACTGAGATCTTGTTCATTGAAATCTTGTTCAATAAAACGTGCAGCAATTAAATAATTGCTTTCAGTCCAAATTAACATTCTGGACCCCTAATATTAGGAGAATTAAAACTTGATACCAAAAGCATTAAAAATGCTATTACAAATATTGCATGATTAGATAACTAGACAGATGTGAAGCTGCAATAGGTTCTGTTTTCTCCATTATAATACTGATTTGATGCTTAAAATGCAACAAAATTAGAAAATATTACTACTTGTCATTTCTTGTCCTTCTGGATGCGGGAAAGTAACTCTTCCTATCTGAAATTCAGTGAAAACATTAACTAAATCTGAAACCCCAGGGTCCCCTGAACATAACAATACCCAACATGCATATATACTTTAAACTGACAGCCTACTTGAGATTATGTCACTGAAAGAGGGAAATATAACTTATCAATAGTTGCTGCACATTAATCTCCAATATTCTTATTAGAGATTAATATTATAAATATTGCAAATACTAAAATTCACATCAGCCCAATGACCATCAATCTGATACAAACCAATGGTCCCTGAGGCTATCCTCACACATCCAATGAAGTGTCCTAAGAAGAAATATTTTCCCTCAAATGCCTTGCACATTAGGCTTGATTCAGAGAGACAAAAGAAAACTTCCGTTTTAGTGCCGATCTGTTTTTTTTTTTGTGAAATGTTTCCGTTCTCGCATGAGTGTGCGAGCGATTCTATGCATGCATTGAAAACCTTCTGTAAAGTTTCCGTCCGTTCGTACGGCAGATTACGAATACGAGGATGTCATTTTCCAGCGTGACTTTTCCGTTTCATTTTCACATGTTACAACGTAGGCTTTCGTTTTTGCCCTTTTCCCATCGTGTCCTCCAACGAATCCTTTACGTTTCCCGTTCGATTCTGTTTCCCTTTTTCAATAAATATTCATTCAGATGGAAATCCTTACGATCTAGCGCCTGCGCACTACAAACTTAACTCATTAAAGTGCTCGCCTACATATTTGCCACCCTCACTTCTACTACAATGTTTAGCTAAATCACTTAGCACTATCCTCCATCTTCCCTTTTGGACCCTTAAAGCTCACCCAAACCAATTAGCACTATCCTCCATCTTCCCTTTTGGACCCTTAAAGCTCACCCAAACCACTTAGCACTATCCTCCATCTTCCCTTTTGGACCCTTAAAGCTCACCCAAACCACTTAGCACTATTCTCCATCTCCCCTTTTGGACCCTTAAAGCTCACCCAAATCACTTCTCGGTCATGTGAATATTCATCTTTAAATATTTCTGAGCCCATTAGTTTTGTGTTAATGTATTTTGTAAATGAAATGACACTGTATCATTTTTTTTTTAGATTCCATCATAAGATATAACATTTTTTAAAATTTAGAACATTTCTAATTTTTACAACTATAAAAAACAAAATTCATAGCAATGGCAGGCCACAGAACATTATTCTTCATCTGTGGTCCCCAACAAGTTGCGCAGCTCCTGCATCTCGCCCACCAACTGAAGGACCCTGACACTCAGTTGTGCCACTCTGGCACGTGTGGTCCCTGTTAAAAAACTTACATTAAAATATTGGTATAACCTTGTTGGGGTCATACTGCAGTGCCACCCCCCCCCTGTATGGTCCAAACACCTAAATCTGGACTTAAAAAGCCAGAGGGTGCTCGCCACCACGGGCCAGGTTTTGGATAGTGCCAGATTAGAGAACCCCTGGCCCGCATTCTGCAGGCAAAGAACGGGCATCAGGAGCAAGGGCAGGAGTGGATACAATATTGTTTAACATGTCATCAAGGGCTAAAACAGCAATAGGTTAAGTCATGAGTCATCAATTATATTCATTGCAATACAGTGAAAATGGATTGATGGAATGTGAGCAAACTTACCCAGGAGCCATCTACCAGATAATTATCCTGACTCAAACTGACGAAATAAGCCGGAGCTCTGCAATATAGAAGCATCATGGGACGACCCTGGATGCTCTGCAAGGACACTGAGGAATCGCATAGCTGAACTAAAGACTGCTTGTATGTTGTGTGAGTGGCACATCTTGCGGTTCCTGCAACCAAATATAGAATAATTACACAAAGCAAAGGTAACCGACTAAAACAATCCAAATATAATTCACAAAGGACATAAGTCTAAAAAAATATAGCAATTATATGGATGTGTGGGAAAATAAATGTTTACATGCTAAGGACTAATTAAGGTCAGCATTAAAATGCATCTAGAATCCCCTGTAAAGCGTGCTTCGGTTTTGGCGGAGCTGAAACGCCTAGGGACGGGGATCGCTTTTCTCCAAGAAACCCATCTTAAGGAGGGGCGGGTGCATAACCTGTCGAGCCGCTACTTTAGGCACCAGTACCATGGCCTTTCCCCGGACTCCAAGTCCCGAGGGGTATCCATCGTCCTGGCGGGATGCTTACCTTGGACACTGGAGGAGATGGTCCACGATGGGGAGGGGAGGTACCTATTTGTCAGGGGAACCCTTTACTCGCAGAGGGTGACGCTTGCGACATGTTACTGTCCCAGTGTGAATCAGGTTAGCTTCTTGGGATCAACCTTGGAGAAGCTTGCGGAATTTTCTGCTGGTATTCTTCTCTTGGGAGGGGATTTTAATTGTGTTCTTGACCCTCAAATTGACACCTCTAGGGGGACTTCTAGCGTTCCTTATTCGGCTATAAGGAGGATTAAGGCTCTCTTATTCGACCACCAGCTCCTAGACGTGTGGAGGATTGCCAACCCCCGAGAAAGGGATTACACTTACTTTTCACCCCCTCATAACACGTATTCACGTATAGACTGGCTCCTGGTCCCTCATAGGTTTGCGCATCTTTTCTCGCGACCGCGCATAGGCTCGATCTCGATCTCCGACCACGCTCCTATCTTTGTCACCCTGTCGGTTCCGGACTCCCCCCCCCCTTCGGGGCACTGGAGGCTCAATAGCTCCCTCCTACAAGACCCGGCGTTCAAGGCAGAGATACAGTCGGCAATCACCGAGTTCTTCTCGGTGAACAACACTCCTGATGTAACACGTATGACTCAGTGGGAGGCTCACAAATGTGTGATCCGGGGCCTCTTAATTAGACGGGGTGCTCACCTCAAGAAAGAAAGGGAAAAACAGACGGCCCTCCTGCTCCAGGAACTCCGGAGCCTGGAGACCAGACACAAACAATCCCTAGACCCCACGCTATCTGCCAAACTGATTAAACTGCGCGAGACCCTCCGAGACATAAGCTTTGTACAGGTCAGGGGCCAGATTGCGAGAAGTCGTAGGTTCTTCTACGAGCTCAGCAACAAAAGCGGTAAGGCCCTAGCTAGAGCCCTGAGGGGGCAGAGATCGAGGAATTACATTCCCAGCATCCTTGACCCCGAAGGCACCAGACATTATAAAATAGGGGACATAGCTAAAACTTTTAGGGATTTTTATGATGCCCTATATAACCTACCGCAAAATAAGTCCCAGGCGCATCGGCAAAAGGTGAGAGCCTACATTCAGAGATCGGACCTTCCCCGGCTTGGGCGGAGCGTGGTGGCGGCCCTGGAGGAGGAGATTGACGCGGGGGAGTTTGTGAGGGCCATCAGGAGCATGAAACCCGGGAGGGCACCTGGTCCGGATGGATACAGCTTGGAATATTATAAGGAACTAGCGGACTCCCTGGGTCCGCATTTCGTCTCCTCTTTCGGCTCTTTGAGTGATGGCCATCCACCCCCCCGGGACACCCTGCGGGCTAGCATTGCTGTTATCCCCAAGCCGGGCAAGGACCCTGCCCAGTGTGGTAGCTATAGGCCCATCTCCCTGCTGAACTGCGACCTCAAGATATATAATAAAATTTTGGCGGACAGAATTGCCCCCCTTCTCCCGGACCTCGTTCATTGGGACCAGGTGGGCTTCGTCCCGAATCGCGAGGGGAGGGATAACACCACTAGAGTCATGAACGTGGTCCACCACGTCCGACAGATGGGGGAGGCTGCGTTGCTCCTCTCCACGGACGCCGAGAAGGCATTTGACAGGGTGAGCTGGATTTTCCTCGAGGAAACCTTGCGTCACATAGGGTTGGGTGACAAGATGCTTAACAGGGTCTTGGCCTCATATACCTGCCCCTCGGCGTCCGTGGTGGTGAATGGCCTGCCTTCCCAGGCCTTTAACTTATTCAACGGGACGCGACAGGGATGCCCACTCTCCCCCCTGATCTTCATCCTCTCGCTGGAGCCATTCTTACGCTTAATCAGACGGAACACAGATGTCTCGGGGGTGAGGGTGGGCGGAATTGAGCACAAGGTGGCGGCGTACGCTGACGATTTGATGTTTTTCGTGTCAAAGCCGGAGATCACCTTGCCCAACCTCCTTGCCGAGCTCAGGAGCTTCCAGGAGGTCTCCAATTACAAAATCAATTATCAGAAGTCCTCCGCCCTGAATATCAATATTACTGCGGAACGCTTGCGACGCGTCGCGGAGAACTTCCATTTCAAGTGGGAGCCAGAAGCCATCACCTACCTAGGCACACGCATCCCTCCCAATCTCACGGGAACGTACGCCCTAAACTTTCCCCCACTATTGAAGAAACTGGAAGAAGACCTCCTTAAATGGAATAAGGGGGTTTATTCTTGGTTCGGAAGGGTTAGTGCCATCAAAATGAACGTCCTCCCTAGAGTGCTGTACCTTTTCCAAGCCCTCCCGATAGATATCCCCCACACCTTCTTTAAACAGCTTACAGGACTATGTACCAGATTCGTTTGGGCTGGACGCTCCCATCGTATGGCGGCCTCTCTACTGACGGTCCCCAAACTTAGAGGGGGATTGGGTCTCCCAGACTGGCGACGTTACCACGCCGCAGCCCACATGAGTCGAGTTATCGACTGGTGCCGACACTCTGCCCAGAAGCAATGGGTTGGATTGGAGCAGGCTGCCTCCCCGTGCCCCCTCCCTGGCCTGCCATGGATACCTCTAAATAGACTCCCACAGCTGAACACGCACCCTACGGTCGGTCCGACCAGGAGAGCAGTGGACGGGTTCGTGACTGGGACGAGCCTCTCCCCTTCCCCATCCCCCCTGACTCCTGTCCTGGGGCACCCTGACTTCCCGGTGGAGATAGTGGGCGGCCCCTTCAGAGCCTGGATCAGGCAGAACTGCTATAGGAGACTCCATATGCAGAGTGGGGATGCGTGGAGGAGACCGGAGACCCTGGTCGCGGACCTCGCACTCAGACCTCTCACGCTGCTGCAGTCTCTTCAACTCCAGCATTACCAGCGTTCTGTCGGATGCACGGCGTCCAGGCAGTTAACGCAATTTGAACATACCTGCCTGGACTCTGGTCACTTTAAGAGCGCCCTGTCATACTCCTACTCGCTGCTGATGGAGCCTCCGGAGGACTTTGTCCCCACATACGTGAGGGGATGGGAGAGGGAACTCGGTAGGACTTTCTCGGATGAGCAACGACTGGCTATGATCCAGCTGGCTCATAAGAGCTCCATTTCCTGCAAGTATCAGGAAACTAACTTCAAGATTCTGACACGCTGGTACCGGGTCCCGGTGGTGTTAGCTAAGATGTTCCCCTCCTCTTCCCCTCTCTGCTGGAGGTGCTCGCGGGCCAGGGGGACTATGACCCACATCTTTTGGGAGTGCGAGAAACTCACTAGCTTCTGGGCAGGAGTTAGAGAGATTGTCAGGAAACTGACAGACGTTGACCTGGGTGATGACCCAATATGCTACCTGCTTAACCTAGCGCCGGTCTCTCTGAGTTCCAGGCGCCGGTCCCTCCTCGCTCCCCTCTTGAGTGCTGCTAGAACTTGCGTTCCGGCGAAATGGAGATCCCCGGAGCCCCCCACGGTAGCACAGTGGTTGGCCGTTGTCCGAGACATCTGCAGGATGGAGGAGCTCACTGCCTCCTTGAAAGGAACTTTTGAAAAACACAGGAGAACCTGGCAGATTTGGGATAGTTTCACTTTCTCCCCCGACTTCCTCCACTACACGTAGACAGGTTCTCTTGACCTCTGGTGGATTTGACCGTCCCCCTGGCCATCCTTCATCCTCCTGCTCCTTCCCCTTCCCTCCCTTCCTCCTCATCTTTCTTTCTTCTTTTTCCTCCCCTCATAACTCTCCCCTGTTGTGTCCGTCCTGTCTCTCCCTCTCCTTCCCCCTTCTCCTTATGTTACTCGTAACCTAGTAGTTAAGTCTGTGTTCATCCCTATTCTCTTATCCGTATATAAAAGTTTGGGGACAAGGTTGCAGCTGCCGCATTAGGGGGCTACACAGAATGGCAGTCTAGATCATCCGGAATAAGGTCCAAAGTAGCCGTTCCTTTCCTTTCCTATAATCACCCTTTTACAAGCCTGTGATTGATGACATTTGTTTATGAAGATTATTCTGTTTTGTAATGGCTGTAATCTATGCATTTCTTTTATTCCTTGGCACTGCGTTGCCAGGTGCTGTATCCTATGTTCCCTCAATAAAAACTTTTAATTATAAAAAAAAATGCATCTAGAAGGCATACATGAAATGTATTGATTCAGGTATGCATTGCTATACAATTTATGGCCTCGGCCATGCTGATACATGCAATGCCTTGGTGCTAAAGGCACGCAGACTCCTCCACATAGCCGCAAAACATGTTCAGCAATGGCAATCCGAGCCCTCAAAGGTCCCGTAAGTGGATCGGAAATGAAACGGATTTATAGGGTGGTGGTCCGTCGGAAATCAGCTCTCTGAATCAGACGGAAACCCATCCCTACAACGGAAGTTATCTGAACGAACAAAAAATTTCCGATTTTGTTTGGAAAATGATCCGAACTAACGGAAATGTTCCGATTTGCTTCCGTTCATCGAAAGCGCATATACACATTTTCCCGAACGTTCGTACGAATGAAAAATGAACGAAAAAAAGCAAAAAAAAGACTAACACCCACCCAAACTTTCACAGACAGCTACGGAAGTCCGGACGAATGTGTCTTTGAATCGAGGCTATTGTGTGAGAAATTAGCCAACACACAGTAAGATACACAAATGAAAATTAGTTTAATTCACCAGCACAGTAAAAATCCTTCACTTAGCCAATATGTTCCTGAAGTTTCCTGAGCAAGTTATTATATTGTAACTAAGAAATTCATGATCCCCAAAACAATAAATACGTCTGATAGTATGCAGATTATCAGTCTCTGGCCAATACATATATGCTATGTTTAATATCAAACAAAAGATTTTATAATCCTGTATAACACTCACTCATTACTCATAATGGTCATATTTCAGGAGTTACATCGCCCTTCAGAAATATCTTCTAATGCGTGCGTATTTGAATGTCTGAGTTGAGGTCCAACCTAAATAGGAATTCTAGGATACCTTTTCAATGACCTGCAGCTATGAGCACACTTCAAGTTATTGAGGTACCTTGTTAGAATATATTCTATTGTATTCATGAGACATGGTCAGGACATGGTCATAGACAAATGACAGGGTCTCAGGCTTACATCCTATTTGAGTGTCACTAAGAATTCAGGAGTATAAATTGGGGGATATCTGTAATCATATAAAGTATAATGAATATACCTATAATTATTACAATTCATTTCCCCTTTACCAGTCACCCTCTGTTATCAGGCAATTTTTCACCATTTGCACTATGCTTAACTGTGATTTTTGCAGGAATATTAAAAAAAAAATCATCAGAGTATGGGCTTTACCAGGAAATGTCTTTTTTTCAGTGAAGACATGAAAAACCGGCACTCCATATGTTGTGGTAATAAGGCAAAGTTGTATTGGGATAATCATGCAATAAAGCAAACTTCCAAAAACAATGGCAAATGCATAATCAAGTACATATACTGCAGTCCATGCAAGGTCCAACCTTTCGGGGGTGTATTGTCTCCCTTTATCAGGGAGGACTGCCAAACCGTGCTTAGTGACATGGCCCAAGATATACTATGCATGGGAGAATTCAAAAATTCCCGCCTGACATCATGATGAAGTCAGAAGGATGTTAAACTTTATGGTTTGATGTCCACAGAATAATCATGTAAAAAGTACACTAGAATAATGCCATTAATAATAGAGTGATAAGATAATAAACAAATAACATACTTACCTACATCCACTGGGGCTCCACACCAAAAACGGGCCCCTCAACTGCCAGCTGCCGCTCACCGGGTCGGCAAACGGCGCAATCTCCGCCTGTCAAAAAGACAGAGGGGGAGAATGGCAGCCAGGCATTAAAACCTGCCTGGCAACTGATGACGGAATGGAAGCCGTGATCTGACTTTTTTTCAGTGCTTTCATAATATTTCTGGGTAAAAAAAAAGTTTTCTAAAATACTAAAATGTACATTTTTCTAATAAAACCATATTGTGTGTGAAATCCTAATTTCTCCTGATTTACTATAAACAAATGGCAAGATCTCAGGCTCACATCCTATTTGAGTGTTACTAATAATTCGGAAGTATAATTTGGGGGATATCTGAAATCAAATAAAGTATAATACATATACCTATATTTATTACACTTACTTTCCCCTTTAACAGTCACTCTCTGTTGCCAGGCCATTTTTCACCATTTGCGCTATGTTTAACTGTGATTTTTGAAGGAATATCCCAAAAAATTAAATATAGTTTTTTTCATCTTTAACTTTAACAAGAAATTACTTTTTTCAGTGCTTTCATAATGTTTCTGGGAAACAAAAAAAAAGTTTTTTAAATACAAAAATGTGAGTTTTTTAAGAAAACCATGTGTGTGAAATCCTCATTTCTCCTGATTACAACAGTACCACATATATTGGCAGACATCCATTCCTGCCCAGGAGACCCGCCAAACTGGATGCTTTATAACATTATCAAATGAACATCTACTATGTGCATTATCAATATTTACATTTTAAAAAATGTCATAGGTTCCCCCCTCTTTGAGGGGACCATATGCTTATTAATTTTCGAAACAGCGTGGGGCTCCCCTCTTCCAAGCAAAACCAGTCTGGGGCCCAGACAAGCCAGCCCCAGCCTTAGGGCTACCAGCCTGCATAGTCCTCATGGGCCTCAGGCTCTTCTGCCCCCCCCCCAGGCTTTGGGGAGGCAGATAATGGTACCGGGGGTTAACCTACTTGCCACAGTTGACTTGCCAGCCCCTTACATGCTTTGTGAACTGCTATAAGGGTCATTTATTAAAAAGACATTTTTCTTTACTTACCTCTGATCTTGTGCCGATTACTGTCCCAAGCCACGCTGTCACTGATCAGAGTCCTGCCCTCGTACTCACCCTCCACCACTCGCTACTGGCTTCTGACAGCTCTCCAACAGCTGTATGGGTCTGTTTAGACCAGAAGATGACAACATCTCACTACCCC
The DNA here is from genome assembly GCA_027917425.1 of Gastrophryne carolinensis. Lineage (NCBI taxonomy): Eukaryota > Metazoa > Chordata > Amphibia > Anura > Microhylidae > Gastrophryne > Gastrophryne carolinensis. Next base: position 220,948,005 of record CM051239.1, on the reverse strand, counting down.
TACAAAAGGGGGGGGGGGGCAGGAAATGAGTGTTCCTTGAAGCACTGAAGATCCCGGGGGGATCGGAGGCCCCCAGGGGAAGAGGAGACCCCGCCGCTGGATCCCGGGCGGATGTGGGCATTTTTTCTCTAGCTCATAAACTGGGAAATATGCCAGCAATATGAAATTCACATAGCTGCCACTTAGAAGATGAGGGATGGAGAGATGGGTGATGCAAACTTAAGTACAGGAGCACCCGGCACCAGGGAACACACAACAATCTATACACCATTTTTTCCCACACACCAGCCCCGGGGGTGGCTAGGGGTTGTGTCAAGTTTCCATCACCCCTTCTCCCCTTTCCTTCTCACCCTCTCCATAATCTTTGATTCTCCATCTGCTCCACCATTATTGCACAGGCCTTTGGTGGTGGTGTTTGCATTGGGGTAAGTTTCATATGTGTCACCATCTGCGTTATCAAAAGGGGAGCTCGATGAGGAACTTTTGGTTGTTGACAACTTTTGATGGCTGAAGTGGCATAAAACCGGCATTCAGGTGGTTTCTGGGGCACCATGAAATTCCTTATCTGTTGGGTTGTTTGTCAAGGTCAGTTGTTATGTAGATTTGTGTCTACCTGTGGGCAATTGCTATTTCATGGTCTTGTCTGAAACCCTTCAGATAAATTTTGCATGAATGTGAAGGAACGGGTGGGCATGGTTTTGTCACACATTATCACAATGATTTTTAGGCCTAGGGATGGCTGTCACTCGGGTGTGTGAGTTGGTTCTGGATACTATGCAGAACCAACTATCTGCAAAGTTGATTCTGCATGGTATCTCAAGAACTTAACATTCGGGCTGTGGATCTGGATGTGGTTTGTGGATTGCTGATAGGAAGGTGGTGGATCTGGTGGGTGGATTTGTTAGTGCTCCAGCCATGAGGAGGATTAAAACAATGGCAGTTGGCAAGCAGAATTCTACAGGTGTTATATATGGATGTGGGCTTGCATGTAGCGCTGATTGTTAACCGTAGGGGGGGAGTTTGGCGGCCACATAATTTTGTTTGGTTGATGGCAGTGTTAAAGGAGCATACAAGGATGCAGCTCTCAAATAGTTTTTAAAGGAATGTAATGGTCAGACCTGTTAGATGGATCCTACAATGGCTAATGATAAGCTGGAGATTACTGAAGAAGTGAGTTACATAGTTCATTGGCCATGGTTGTGAGGGAAGACAGGTTGTTGCTGATACTGATAATATACGGTCATCTCTGTAGGTGCACCAGAGATCAGCGGTGTGTCCGTCCTGTTTAATTTGATTTAATGGGAGGTTGGTGGCACCAGTGACAGAGGGGTGCTGCATTCTTATATGAGGGATTCAAAGGGGGGAGGGTAAGTTGCCATTCCCAACCGATTGTATACACCTATAGCTGCATCCTTCCTATGTCGCCTGGCAGGATGTAAGAATTTCATGGAGACCTTCTGGTATGGAGAGCTCACTCACATTCAATAAGGGGGACATCAATCAGGCAGCCATGTGCAGCGAATGGACGGAGGAAGTGGAGAGGGAGAAGGAGGGAGGGCTCGCACTTAGCGAACAAGCATGGTGCTCGTACAGGATGCTCTTAGGGGCTTCATGCAGGCACAGAGATGGAGACAAGGGCCCATGCCTTCTTTGCAACTCAGCAAACTGTGGAAGGAATCACCCAGCAGCAGATTTCCCAGCAGTGCCACAAATCAAGTTGAAGGCAAAGCATGGTGCACCCAGCGACGGTGGAATAAAAAGGCAGAGGAGGGGGAAACGTCAGGTTGTAGCAAGAAAGGATATAAAGGTGAGTAAATAAACATTATTTAATGCATGTCAGCTTTTCTGACATTACCTGATTGTTTCTGCGCAATTCTAGGCTTTCAGCTCTCAGCTACTCATAATTTACCATAATTTCACCAATACTTTCAGTTGACACCCTCATAGCTCCTAACGCTTTACCCAGGGAGTTCACCTCCTCTATGAGGCTTTCATTTTGTATTTTGACCAGTAAAAACTTCTCAACAATCCAAACTGCCCCATAAATCAAAAAGCACTTACTCACTGATTTGGAAATATGCTTAGCAGCCATGCATTTAGAAACATAATCCTGGGCCGTGGCCCATGAGTTACTGGATCCTTGCATTGCTCTAATAATTCCCTCTTCATTCTTTACTTTGGGGTTTATTCATCCAGCCATAGCACCAGGTAATGACTTGCTGCGACAGGTAACGACAGGTAGCAAATGGTGACCGCCGGGCGCTGTACGCAATACCACATTTATCAAAGTAAATCTGGTGAGCACTAACAGCGACACCTAGTGATCAATCCATCATCACAGACGGCTCACCGAATACTGCCCGCGCTCTGGCTTCCAGAGCGCCTGGTATTACCTGTCGCTCTCCCATACATTTCAATGGACGCTCCTTTTCTTCTGTTTAAACAGGGTTTATTTTTTTTTTTTAATTATCAAATAATTGTGTCACCTCCGATGGCCTAGAAAAAGTCATTTTAGAAAACTTTTTTGATTTATAATATTTTTATGCAGAATTGTCCTTACATGTCTGGTATTAAAGTGTTCATGTTACAATGTAATAACAATGTAATTCCATACGTTTTTGCTTTGTTACTAGTGGATACATTAACGTTCAAAAACAGACTTTAATCATACAGCCTCTGGCACTCTGGGCTACAAAGACCCGATTTTGAGCGCCGGCACTGTGTGAGCCTTTTTATTTATGAATATGGTGTGAGTTGGTCGCACTGAGCTGGCGCTACAGTTCGCTCCCATACATCGCTGTACTGGTGTTATAGCGACTCATTCAATATATTCATCAATGCCGGCCAGCGACTGAAACGCTCTGAAACAGCGAACCATGGCTAAGCAGAGCGACTACTAGCGGTCACTCTCAATGCCTCGCTACAGACGCTCATCTGTTGGTACCTGGTGCTAGTAATGAATCAGCCTGCCAGTCTAACTTTTTAAAAGACCCTCCATGTCTATAAATAATAGGGTACTTCCAACAAATTACAATATTTTAAAATATGATAAACTTACCCAGCAACACTGTTCAAGAACAATAGAAATTACTTTGCACAATGTATTATATACACCAATGCAACTAATTATATACAGCAAGAGACAGAAATATATATACATTACATAATATTTTAACATTTATTTATTTTAACATATTTTATTTTTCCATAAAGGCCCATTATTTACACTCTGGATTAAGTATCTACCAACACCACCTTTAGGAAATGGCATACTTCCCTTGTCTGCTACATACTCTACCACTCCCAAGACTACCTCCCAGCCTATTTCCACAATATTTTGAAGAAGAACCCTGTATACAAACAATTTACATATTAATCTGTTACCTCCTTAAAGCAATGTTGATTTTGTGGCTTTATAGATATAAATATTTAGTAACAATAACATTTCAAGCTATTATTTATTTTCTGTATTACTTTCCAATTAGTGTGTTTCAAGAAAATGTTCATGTCTGGAAATAATCTACATTTCAAAATGCCTTTTCCCTATTCAAAAAGTGCCTAGAAAAAAAAGAAATGTTATAAAGGGATCCCAAGAAAATAACCTATATTGCAAAGAATCTAAAAAGGCTTCAAATTGTGGATCCCAGCAAATAGCACATAGAAAATATTCTTTAGCTAGCAAGTTACTAAAAAAATGTCTGGCCTACAAAGAATTTATGCATGACCCATTTCTTTAAGCGTGTATAAGTAATTCCTACTTTTTCATCAAATTTCTTTAACTATGAGACTTCAAGCATCTGATCTAAACAAAATCTAAAATAACTTCAAAATTTGTGTTCCATTTAGGCCAAGATTACTGTTTTTTTCAGCTTTTGCTGTCTTCAGGGAGCAGCACACTGCTGGAATCAACTTCCTAGTCTATGCCGCACTACTGACAGTTACCTAAGTACCTTACTCCTAAAAGCCTCCAGCTCTGCACCTAGAGTACTCAGAAGACACTGATCTTCACAAAGAGGGACAGGAAACAGCATTATATATAAGTCACCAGCCAGCCAGTGCGTTGTGACCTCTGCCTAGTTAAGTATGTTTCACTGGGAATATTTAGGGTGCTGGGTGAAGCCTATGCTACATGGTCATTTAAAAAACACACAAAAACACTACAGTGGCACAGGATGTTTAACTGCTTTAAAGACAAAGTAGTGATGAGTGGCTTGATTGAAATTTGGGTTCACCGAGTTTGGCTGAACTTGCCTCTAAAGTTTTGGTCCGGGGCCCCAAATCTGAACCCCATTGAAGTCAATAGGTACCCGAATTTGGGGGTACAAAAATGGCTCTAAAATGAGACCAGCAAGGGATAGAGGGCTGAAAATCGAGGGGAACACCTTGATGATTGCCTTGCACAAAAAGCCTCAAAATAATCACAGAAAACTAAAACATTAAAGAAGAACACCAATAAAAAAAATGATAATATTCATTTTTTTGCAGGTGTTGGAGGCAGAATTAGGGGGGTAAAACCTAGGAGATTGCCCTGCACAAAATAGATTAGGGAAAGTACTCAACATAATCACAGAAAAAAAATAAAGCAATACACTAATAAAGAAAACAATTAAAATATTAGTTTTTAGGGGTGTTGGAGGCCAAATTCGGGGGGCATCTGTGTGATTGCCCTGCACCAAATGTGCTAGGGAAAGTACTCAAAATAAACACAGTAAACAAAAAATTAAAGAAATACACCAATAAAGAAAAACATTTAAATATTATTTTTTTAGGTGTGTTGGAGGCCTATTTGGGGGGGCTACGTCTGGGCGATTGCCCTGCACAAAATGGGCTAGGGAAAGTACTCATCAAATCATCTCAGAAAACAAAGAAATGAAAGAAATACACCAATAAATAAATACAATAAACCAATATATACATGCACAAATAACTATTAACATCAATAAATGAATATCTGGTGCAAGCAGGTGCCAGGGTTTGCCGCGTATTCTTGTAGATCCCAATACTGTTACCAGAATAGTGAGGCCTAGACTACGTTGAGGTAGTCGCAGATAATTTTCAGAGCCCCCCATCTCACCCCCCTTACAATCAGCAAGGCCATCTCAGTCACAGGCCATGAAGTCAATAATGCTCTATGATGACACCCCTGGTTGGGATCCAATTGCCTCTGCCCCAGTTGTAGACGTAGGGGTTCCCAGATGCATTAAAGTTTGTTTGGGAGGATGAGGACGGGGCCAACAGACCATTGCAGGACATCTACGATGAGGATGAATCCAAAGTGCCTACTACTATGGATTTCAGCAATGTGGAGGCTGAGAAGGAGGGTATCGGGGAGGAGTGGGTGGAAGACAATCGAGGCGTGATACCGAAGTCCTAGACCCAACGTGAACTGAAGGCAATCAGATTTCTGCTGAAGAGGTGGTGGCCATGCAGCCCCAGGCAGCCAGTACCAGAGGGGCAATGGTGCCAATCGTCAGCCTATTGCTACTACTGTCCACCACACTCTGACACTGAGCACTTAAAATCTGTCCCAAACGATCTCCCCAGCATGGCATTTTTTCAAGCAGTGCACTGACAACAAGACAAGCTGTGCCACCAATCCCTGAAGTGAGGGGAAAGGATTACAGTGAAAGGATTTTTGGATATGTAGTCAGTACCTTTTACTCAAAGTCAGAAAAACACTCCAATTTTAGCATTACAGACACACAGGAATATAGGAAACTTGGAACAGCATGATAAGTAAATCACAGGTCTGGGGGCATAGTCCTAACACAAATGTTTATTTTACATTCCAGAAGAGGAAAACAACAAGGTAGAAAACCCTGAGAAAAAGGGAGTTTACCTTTAAGCAAGTAGTATTAAAGTAGAGTACTGACACACCCCAGTGCTTAGACCAAGATGTAGTATAACAGAGTACACTCACTCCAGTGCTTAGACCAATTTGTGGTATAACAGCATACAGTCACCCTAGTGCTTAGACCAAGTTGTAGTATAACCAGGTACACCTCAGTGCTTAGACCAAGTTGTGGTGTAACAGTATACTGTCATCTCAGTGCTTAGACCAAGTTGTGGTATAACAGCGTACACTCACTCCAGTGCTTAGACCAATTTGTGGTATAACAGCATACAGTCACCCTAGTGCTTAGACCAAGTTGTAGTATAACCAGGTACACCTCAGTGCTTAGACCAAGTTGTGGTGTAACAGTATACACTCATCCCAGTGCTTAGACCAAGTTGTGGTATAATAGTATACACTCACCCCAGTTATTAGAACAAGTTCTAGTATAACAGGGTACACTCACCCCAGTGCTAGTTGTGGGATAACAGGTTACACTCCAGTGCTTAGAGCAAGTTGTGGGATCACATGGTACACACTCTCATGTGTTTAGAGATAGTTGTGGGATAACATGGTACACACACTCCAGTGGTTAGAGCAAGTTGTGGGATAACAGAGTACAGTCAGCCCAGTGGTTAGACCAAGTTGTGGTATAACTGTGCACACTCACCCCAGTGCTCAGAACAAGTTGTAGTATAATAGGTTACACCTTAGTGCCTAAAGCAAGTTGTGGGATAATAGGTTACACCCCAGTGCTTAAAGCAAGTTGTGGGATCACATGGTACACACACAACAGTGCTTAGAGCAAGTTGTGGGATCACACGGTACACACACCCCAGTGCATAGAGCAAGTTGTGGGATAAAGGGACACACTCCATTCAGTGTTTACAGCTAGTTGTGGAATAAGGAGGAGCACACTCACCCCAGTAATTATAGCTAGTTGTGGTATAAGTGGACACACTCACCCCTGTGCCTAGAACAAGCTGTAGTATAACAGGCTACACACACCCCAGTGCTTACAGCTAGTTGTGGTATAAGGGGACACACTGACCCAAATCCTTACAGCTAATTGTGATATAAGGGGACACACTCACCCCAGTATTTACAGCTAGTCGTGTGATAGCAGGTTACACCCCAGTGCTTAGAGCAAGTTGTGGGATAACACGGTACACACATCCCAGTGCTTGGAGCTAGTTGTGGGATATAGGGAGCACACTCACCCCAGTCTTACAGCTAGTTGTGGTATAAGGGGATACACCCACCCCAGTGCTTACAGCTAGTTGAGGTATAAGGGGACACACTCACCCAATTGCTTACAGCTAGTTGTGGTATACAGGGACACTTTCACTCTGGTGTTTACAGCTAGTTGTGTTATAAGGGGACATACTCACCCCAGTGCTTACAGCTAGTTCCTGTATAAGAGGACACACTCACCCCAGTGCTTGCAGCTAGTTTCTGTATAAGGGGACACACTCACTCCAGTGCTTGCAGCTAGTTTCTGTATAAGAGGACACACTCACCCCAGTGCTTGCAGCTAGTTTCTGTATAAGGGGACACACGCCCAACCCAGTGCTTACAGCTAGTTGTGCTATAAGGGGGCAGCCAGACAAGGCAGTAGTATTAATGCAGCAGTAGTCCAACCCTACCCAAGTCCTCACTCCAGCCGCTATCCCTGTCTATAGTTTATCCTGCAAAGGGCAGCAGCGCCTCTCTCTATCTAACTTGCAGAGTGGGGTCACATGCCCCTCTAGGCCAATAGAGGGAGGGGAAGGCACTGCCAATCAGCCTTCTTATGGGTCTGGCACGAACGGTGAACGTTCTGGCACGAACGGTATAGATCCGAACTTTATGGGTTGGATCTACCCAACCCTAGTTAAAAGTAACAAAAGCTGCCATCCGTTATGTTTGGAAAAAAAGCAGCACTTACCTCACCTTCTGCAAGATGATTGTTTATAAAACACCTCACTGGAAAATGTTGTTACCTTATGTGAAGAAGATTGACAAACATTAGTAAAACACCCCACCATTTTCTAAAGTGTTTTAAACATCTCACCTGCAAAAAGGATTTGAAAATATTTTTTGCACTTGATTGTGTGTTGAAGTTGAGAATTAAGCAAAAGTTCCCAAGTGAGGAAACTGTTCACATTTTAGAAATTAACTCCCTAAGTGAATTTTGACGAATCCCTCTACCGTTTCATAATGTACAGTAATGCAAGCACGCTAAAATGCATGCTGAACATTCAAGGGTGACCCTCACACTCTGTTCAATAAAAGATAAAATGGGATATCATTAGAGTAACTATGTCAGATTAAATGTATTTTCTTGTAGAAAAGTCAAGTCCCTTTAGAAACCATTGCAATTTACTTTGTCTCACGGAGAACAATATTTCCCCTGAAGACCTCAACACAAAGGGCCATTACAAAATGTAATTTATATTTCATGGCTTTGTACATGTTCAGTAGAAATTACAAATGGATGCTTTATTGCAGTATTTATGTCCTGTTACCAACTCAGTATGTATAAGTAAAGAATATTCTGGCACTGCAAGGTAATGCGTTTTACATTTATTTGCTACAGGATGTACTTATGTTTTCTGCTCAAACAAAAAAAAAGTCATGTCACTGTATGTGAAACATAGGAGTCTGTCAAAGCCAAAGAAAACATCAGGTTCTTTTTTTTGTGTGAGTGTGCAGGCTATGGAACACAATCTTAAAGAAAAGTAACTGATACTATAAATCTATAAAATACATGTGGCCTTATCAGACAAAGGGCTTGATTCAAAAAACATAGAGAAAATTTTTTTGGGTTGGAAAATTGGATTGCATGCGAAAAACTGTGAGTGATTCAACAAAGCTGACTAACTAAATTCGACCAGTCAAAAGGGCTCGAAAATGTGGGTGAAAAATGGCTTTAGTAAACAAACATTTCTGAAAAATTGGCTCAAATTTTTCAGATGAAAATCGAAAATCTATGAAAGCATCTCTGGTGCTGAAAAGCCTTTACCTCAAATGGTACATTTGTTTTCTACACTTCACACAGTTCTAAAATGATCAGTGACATGTAATATATTATTGTAAATGTGTGACAATTGTTTTTTAATGCTTTTGTGCAACTAGTTACTTTGTTATGAAGGACCACATTCATCCATGTAATGCTAGATATGTATTTAGTAATAGATCAAGGCAACTGGACATGCTGTTTTCGTTTGCTTCACATGTGATGTTTTTCATTCCACTATATGGAAATGTAGCTGGATGACATGTGAAAGGTGTTAAAGTAAAAAAGAAACAGCTATTGCAGCTGCCTAGATTTATTCCTACAGACCTACATATATGCAGGAGTTAACTTTATTTATTTATTTTGTAACTGTTTCAGGTTTTGTCACCCTCTGTTAACAGGTAATTTTTCATCATTTTGCATTGTTTAAAATTGATTTAGAATTGTCAGGAAAGTTATATATATTTTTTGCAGCAGTTTAGGATCTAACATAAAATGATTTTTTTCATTGATGTTTGTAATTTTTACAGTGTTTTTTAAAATATTTTTGAGTAAAAAAAATGTCTCATTTATTTTACAAAAAACATTTATTTTAGTAAAGAAAACCATATTACATGTGAAAGCCCCATTTGTACCACATATGTATCGGTAGCCCCCCATTCCTGCCCAGGAGACCCCCCCAAACTGAAAAAAGCACTTTATAACAATTACAAATAAAATCCAACTACTATCCACACTATAAACTATTAAATAAAAAAAAATGGCGTGGGTCCCCCCTTTTTGACGTGAGGTCCCACCAACCCAGCATAACCAGCCTGGGGACCAGCTATGGGGGCTTGTAAAACAAGGCACAGGGGCCAGCCTCAGTTGCCCCCTGCCCTGCAGGCTACAAGCCTGCACAGCCTTAATGGCTCTTCTGGCACCCCTGGGCCTTGCGGAGGCAAGTAATTGGGGGGCTGGGGTAATGGCTAGTTACCCACTAGCTGCAGGTGACTTGCCAGCCCTTTAAGCCTTGTTAGCTGGTACAGGGGTCTCATGGATCCCTTACCAGTTCAGAAAGGGTTAAATGTAAAAAAACACACACGCAGAAAAATACTTTTTCTTTTTTTTTTTACTCACCACCGTCCTATGATGTCCACTGACTATCCAATGACAATTGCCAGGGTGATTGCTGGAGGGGGGAAGCAAGGAATCACAGCCCCTTGATCTTCCAACCCTCTCTGGCGAGCACCCTGGCAATCCTCCGTGGGTTATGTCATCCACCCCGTCCGCAAAAGGCAGGGCTAGTGATGCATCAGTAGAAGCAGGCAAAATGACCTATTTTGGTCCCTCTCCTCACTGCAGAAGAGCCTGGGGTAAGTAAATGTCTTTATTATTATTTTTTTACAGCTGTCAGCAGTGGCGGCAGGAGGGGAGAGGCTATTTTGGGCCCTCCGGGTGAAGATCAAGTGAGTGTTTTTCTTGTTTTTTTGGCCGCTAGCAGGGGTAAATGCCAGGCCCGTGAATTTTACGTGGCTGGCACCTAAGGGTTGGAGAGGCAACCACGTGAAATTTATGTGCTTGGCACTTAAAGGGTTGAATATTACTTTACAGAACTGGAATAACAACACATGGTAAAGTCTGAAATGATTTACAAATGTTTTCGTTTATATTCACTGTTTACCTTGGTTTATATGAGGATCATGCTTACTTTGCAGGAGATGGACATCTGTTAACGGTTTATAAGTTGCCACAAAAGATTTGTCCTGTTTTTATATCATAGCCTGGTTATTTTCGGCTGAATCCTTATTATTTATATTAATGTTTCCCGTGGTTGAGCTGCACTTCAAAATTCCTAATCCTCCTAAATCATAGTAACAATTTTTTTATTTATTTTTTGGGTTTGTACCAACCTTTGCATGTTTGGGTCCCCAAATCCAAGCACAGATTTCAAATAGAAATCTGTGCACACGTTCAGCGCTTAGCACCTGTAGCGGAATCACAAAATGAGAAATACAAACGTACTCTGGTGATCACACTAGTGGCGTAGTTCCCAGCTGAATTTGAGAACTCAGTGGTGGCTCAAGGCACACCTCACATGGGAGGGTGAGCATGGCCACAATATGGAAGAACTTACTCCATCCAACACTATTGGATACGGTCTGTAGTACCAGGAGGCAGACTTTGACTCGTATGCTGGATGACTACGGTCTGTAGTACCAGGAGGCAGACTTTGACTCGTATGCTGGATGACTATCTGTCGATGGGTCTCCTGGTACTGAGCAATGGGTTCTCAATTTCTGGATCGCCAAATTGGATCTGCTAGAGGGATAGCGGGGATGTGGCTTGCGCATGAGCCGTTGGGCCAGGAAAGAAGTGTATCGGTGAACTGGGGGGTTTCATGCAACAGAAAATGAGACTTGCTTGAAGAGTCGTCCCTCCACATGGAAATATATTGGTAGTGAACATATTGATAAATATGTCAAAAATTATTGTATGACTGCACCTAAAAAAAGTCAAAGTGTCTCTGTGTATGGGCAGTCCTAAATCTAATCTATGACACCAATGTAATTTAATGTGCACCTTACAGTAATTACCATATTTTTTTCACCTTATAAGAGGCACCCCCTAAAATTGTGTGTGTGTGTGTGTGTGTGTGTGTGTGTGTGTGTGTTGTCAGCAAAAAACACCGCAGCCAACTGTCGCCAACCTAGACACATAGTGAGATAGACACATACACACAAAATACAATACCGCTCCCTGCTACCCTCACCTGTCGCCGCTGCTGCCATGGTACTGTGCTGTTTAAGTGGGAATTGGGCAGCGGTAATGAGAGAAATCTCACCTTCAGCGAGAACTCCAGTAACACAAGACAAGACTGTGGTCCCCTCATTTGAAAAGGATGTATTACAGCAGGAGGGGTTAAGCCTTCAAGCTTAGGAATGAGGAATGCCATCTCTGACTCAGCCAATCAGAAGACTATCAAGGCTTCCTATAAAGAGGTTCATTTAATGTGGCCAACCCAGATGCTTTTTGTAAAACTGTTTCCTGTACATATGATTGAGCATCTCTTGCACCACTTACCAGCTACAGTAAGTTGGCTGTACAGGTAGAACAATATATAAATTTCCAAGCCACAGTTTAGAAGTTCTCATTGTGGCAAACTCAAAGTTAATGATTTACTTAAAAGAGCCTAGCTCAACCTCTAAACCTCTAAACACATCTACCACATCAAGCAATACATTGGTGTCTATCCGCAGATAAGAACCAAAAACAAGCAAAATTGCCTGCATTGATTGAAAAGCTGTAATTTGCACAAGGTTTAAAAGTTACTCAGGACTGTAATCTGTCATCTGTCTTAGAGGCCGATTCATCAATAGTGCCAGGTAGCGACAGATGAGCGACTGAAGTATGGCGCTATGAGCGCCGCTAGCGTCAGCCGCGGGCGGTAGCGATTCGCTATAGCAGGCCTCCTCAGTCGCTACCTGGCGTTGTTGGGAACAACGCCTACATTGCTGAATATGATGTTTGACCTCAGCTTTGTAGGCGCTGTCAGTCAGTTTGACGACGCTATTCAACACAGCACCTGCGCTTTGCTTTGCTGTGGGCTGGGAATCAAGTACCTTCAGAATAAAACACATTGCAACATGTTTCTTTACTTTTTTTAGTTTTTATTTTGTGTTGAAAAGGAAATAAAATTAAAACAGATATTAGAATGTAAAGGAAAATAAAAACATAATTAAACACATAGCCACATGTATTTTATTTGTTTTTTATTTTTTAAAGAAAAAGGAAATACAATTAAACCACCAATGAGAATGAAAAGGAAAATATAAACAGAAATGAGAAAGAAAAGGAAAATTAAACAAGAAATGAGAAAGAAAAGGAAAATAAAAACAGAAATGAGAAAGAAAAGGAAAATTAAACAAGAAATGAGAAAGAAAAGGAAAATTAAAACAGAAATTAGATTGAAAAGGAAAATTAAACCACAAATGAGAAAGAAAAGGAAACTTAAACCAGAAATGAGAAAGAAAAGGAAAATAAAAACAGAAATGAGAAAGAAAAGGAAAATTAAACCAGAAATGAGAAAGAAAAGGAAAATTAAAACAGAAATGAGAAAGAAAAGGAAAATTAAACCAGAAATGAGAAAGAAAAGGAAAATTAAAACAGGAATTAGAATGAAAAGGAAAATTACAACAGAATTAAACACATAGCCACATGTATATATATATTTTTTTTATTTTTACACTAAAAATGAACTAAAATTAAAACAGAAATGAAAATGAAAATGAAAAATCCAACAGAAATTAGAAATCAAAGGAAAGTTCAGTAAAGTTTGGGAAAATGAAATGAGTGATCACGGTGCATCTCGGGGTGCCTGAAAAATTAAAAAAAGTGCAGTTAGTATATATCTTTAAATTTGTGTTTTCGCTGATAAAAAAAATTGCATTAATTGATAACCAACATTGGCGTCTTACACCCCCCCTTAGAGTGGTTTTGGTCATCTTACACCCCCCCCTTAGAGTGGTTTGGGTCATCTTACACCCCCCTTAGAGTGGTTTGGGTCATCTTACACCCCCCCTTAGAGTGGTTTGGGTCATCTTACACCCCCCTTAGAGTGGTTTGGGTCATCTTACACCCCCCTTAGAGTGGTTTGGGTCATCTTACACCCCCCTTAGAGTGGTTTGGGTCATCTTACACCCCCCTCAGAGTGGTTTGGCTCATCTTAAACCCCCTTAGAGTGGTTTGGCTCATCTTACACCCCCCTTGGAGTGTTTTTTTTCTCATTTTGATGGGAGGTCAAATACATTTACCCAGTAGTGCAGTACTTGGATTAGAGTGAAGGGTAGTTAGCTTACCGCAAAAAAGGAAGTGATCATCCTTTCCCTTAGCTCATCGCCAGTCTGGGTGTCCTCACTTCTTCCTGCGGGCAGGTTGGGGATTTGGCACCAGTGCTGTCTCCTCGGGGGCTTGAATTCGGTGACATATGCAAATGTTATGGAGCACACAGCAGGCAAGGATGATCTTGGAGACCTTCTGTGGGCTGTAGAGCATCTCTCCTCCTGGCCGTGCCAAACAGAGAAAGCGTGCTTTCAGCAGGCCGATGGTTCTTTCCACAATGCTTCTGGTCTTGCGATGTGCTGCATTGTAGCGTTCATGGGCAGAGGTTCGTGGGCTCCTGACCGGAGTCATGACCCACGTTCTCTGCCCATATCCCTTATCCGCTGTAGAAAAAACACAAGGAGAGAGACAGCAATTAGTACTAGTACATGTTTTTTTTTTTTTTTTTTTATAATTTGGCTTACTAGGCCACATATTTGATTCAAAATACATTGACATGGTTCATTTTTTACCCAGTAGCCAGCCAGCTGGCATTTCGTTGTTCTCAAACTTCCGGCACAGGACTGTCCGCTGCAAGACGTAAGAATCGTGGCATGAGCCGGGGAACCCCAATCTCACCGCCCGCAGCCTCATGTCTGGGTCACAGACAACCATGATGTTAATGGAATGAAATTGCTTTCGGTTTCTGTAATACAGCTCCTGTGCACGGGGAGGGCGGAAAGGGATATGTGTACCATCAACGCACCCTAGCACATTCGGGATCCCTCCCATCAGATAGAAAGCATGTTTTATTTTGGCAACCTCTTCCTCATCCTCAGGAAACTTAATGTAAATTGGGATTAAATCACAAATCGCCAGAACTACCTGGATTAGTATGCGGCTCATAGTAGCCTGGCTTATCCCGCTGAGGAGGGCGGAGGTTGCCTGGAAGGTCCCTCGTGCCAAAATATTCAGCGTGGCACACAGGCGTTCTATGCCTGGAATGGATTGAGTGCGTTTGGTGGATGGCTCGATTTTGTGCTTAATCTGATCATATAGGGACTGTAGTGCAGCACGATTCAGACGGAAGCGGCTCCTGATCTGCTCGTCACTTAAGTCCCATACTGAAAGGCGGATTGCAAAGGAGCGGGGTGCCCTAAGCCTCACAACACCCCGCTCCCTTTCCTCCTGCTCTTTCAGCATACACATACATCCATCCACCCAGACACCATACATCACCCTCTTATCCATCACACACACTCAAGAGATATACAAAATCAAAAAAACAAAAACAAAAACCACAAACACACCACACACACACAAACAATCACACTCCACACACACCCGCTACAATGCAGCTCACCACAAAACCAGAACTATAGTGGTCCAAACCACCAGCCTGCTGAAAAACAGCTTTCTAAGTTAGGCACAACCAAGAGGGGAGTTGCTGCACAGCCCACAAAAGGCCCCAAAATCAAGCCTCACTTGCTGTATGCTCCACAATATTTGCATATGCCACCAAAAACAAGCTCCTAAAGAAACAGCACTGATGTCAGAAATCACCCAACAAGCCACAGAGAGTGAGGACAGAACCCAGACAGAGGCTCAAATGAGCTAAGGGAAGCAAGCAAGCACCGCACCACACCACAGCCTTTGCCACAGTGTAAGAATACCAGAAGCTTGCAAATTCCTTCCATTTATACTTCTCTTTCAAAAAGGACAGGTCCGCTTTGCCGCCTTTTGCGTTGCTCTGCTATTTCCGGGCGCCAATTAGCCGACCCAGGTGTGCGTGAAACGGAGTGCGCACGCGCACGCTAGTAGCGCTACTAGTGTACGTGAGCCGAAACTTGCGTGCATTAACGGACATGGGAGAAAATTCAGTGGTGGGCCAGTGAAAGGTAAGCTGCTGTTTATTTAAATAGCCGTTAGGCTAGCCACATGTCACAAGGGTTTCAGATACATCAGTCCATTGTTGTATTTGGGTGTGTGTTGTTTGGTTAATGAGGTCTGTAATGAGTTAATTGGCTAACACACATGCTTCAGTCAGTGCAGTGGAGGTGTGGCTAGAAGGAACTGGGCTGTATGTGTGAATCAATTAAGTGGACTGGTTTGTGATTGGCTGGTAGAGCACATAAAACCTGCCCAACCCAAAGAGATTGCGATGCCATTCTGTAGTCTGCATGCGTGCTTGTTGGGTGTGTATTTGTGTGTGTGTGCAGCTACAGGATGGAGCCAAATTCAGGACATCTGCCGGCCACAGCAGGCCCAAGTAGGAGTTTGGTGGGTGCTGTGCGCAGACCTTCCTTACGGAAAAGGGCCCAGCCTGAAGGTGGGGCAGCACCCCAGGCTAAGCGCCCATGTGCCAAGAGGGAGCCTGAATTTAATTTGGCGGAGAATAATCATCTTGTGCGCCTTACACTTGCTAAATGGGAGCTACTCTTTGGCTCCCAAAGCAAGTCCATAGGCAAACAAGAAAGAAGCAAACTGTGGGATGCCATTGGTGTGGAGCTTAGTAGCACTGCTCAACACCCATGTAGTGGCCCATCCTGCAGGAAACGCTTCTACACTTTGAGAGGGGCCCTTATGAAAAAGATGAATCACGATCTTGATGTGGACAGTGGGACCATCCAGGCTCCAAAGAGTACCTACAGGCCGTATGAGGAGATGCTGAAGGCCAAAATTCCACTGGCTCGGCTGCAGGGTGTGGATCCTGGGGATGACACCAAGGTTGGACTGAAGGTACATATTTTCTGCCTTTTTATAAAAGCTACTGTTAATGTATGTGATTAGCATTTTCTCTTTCTGACCAACTAACAGTAGGACCTGTGAAGTAGTACATTAGAGCTCATACATTTTTTACTTTCCTGTCTGTTGCTTTCTGCATAGGTGCACATGCTGCTGTCCAGGATGTGCCTCAGGACACACAAACTCCTGCCCTTCAACCAACCTCAAGCCTAACCCAGTCTGCCATTGAAGGTATTTACCACTAATTTCGGTGCTGGTTGTTTGGGGAACAAATGGGTGTGGGAGCAGCTCCAACAATCGAGTGGGGCACTGTGGAGTATTAATAATATGGACGTGCGGCCTAATTTCACGCCCACTTTAACACTCACAGTAACTAACTAACAAGGCCCTAACATGTGTAGATATGTTTGAAGCCAGAGATGTGTGGCCATATATCTGCATATAAATGTGGAAGCCACACTGGCCTTGATTAGTGAATATTAGTGAATGAGCTGCTCACACACACCTTAATGCATGTTGTATTTTTCCACACACATTAACAATGGCTCAATGTTTGCTTGATTTTTGCCTAGCTCCCACGCCATTGGCCCCAGCATCTCCTCAGGAGCCAAGCTACTCTTTGGATGTCGGTAAGTGCATGTGTCCACCTTGCTTTATCCACTTTAACCCAAGTGCATGTGTCTCATTCCTCTTTTTTATTGGTAGGCCAAGTGACTGGTTCATCTTTGGACCCCACTTTCGATGTTGCAGGTCAACAGGACCCTGTTGGTGTGTATAGCAATACATAATGTATCCTTTATGCTGTTTCTGTTACACTGGTTCGATTTGGTTAGTCTAATAATCTACATGTTTGCTCTGTCAACTTGAAGATGCCTCTTGGGAGTGCTTATTCCCTCCCCAGGGTCAGTCTAATAGTTCTTGGAGTGATAGCAATGTATTTTGGAGGACATATTTTTGGACAAACATTCACCGTAGTAGTTTGATGAATATTTAGAGCCATTACTTTTGTGTTTTTTAGTTGACCCGAATATCGGAAGTCGCTGTCCAGAAAGGGCCCCTCAAGTTCAGGCTGCCAGAGATGAGGGTAAGTTGTTTTGCCTTGCTCTAGTCTGTATTTTGGCTCTACTTTTGTGGCACTTGCTTCTGGCAACTTGTGTGTCCACATGTATTTTAAAGGTCCAAGCTCGAGTGAGGGCCCCACTCCAGACATCTGGGATATTGCGGGTATGTGTAATTTAAGCAATGTGTCTGATCTTATTTGCAAAAATTAATGCCTCTTAGTCCTCTAACATACATGTTAACAATCTGAGTTTAACAGATACCTTTGGTCTAGTGTGTAATTTTGCACTTTGTTGAGGTATGGCCTCGATAGCCTAGCCAGGTAACATTTGAGTTTGGTCCACTGACCTACTAACCTGACTTTCCTGTTTAGCATATGCCAACTTGCCGGACATCTCTGATGTAGAATTGCCCCTCTCTGGCAGCGATACCTCGAGCCTACCTGTGGCGGACGACACGCAGGTAACATGGCTGATTTAGACGACCTATAACCACATTGGCATGTTCGTGGGTAGTGGATGAAGCAACATGTCACATTTCCTTTCTTTGTCGTTTTGGCAGGAGGCGGAACCAGAACCCCAAGCTGGGACCTCTTCCCAAGTCCCATGTGGCCAAGCTTCCGAGGCTCAGACAAGGGTAAGTTGTATAGTGACTGTTTGGGCAAATTATTTTGAGGGGCAGACATGCATTGTTTCTGTTTGTCTAAAATGTTGTTTTCTATTTTGTTAGCCTCAAACCCCAGCAAGAGGAGGTGTTGCACCAACCAGTGCCGATTTTTACCAGCTAGGGGTCCGGATGCTGGAGGACTACAGTCGCCAACAGCCGCGTGATGGAACTAATGAGCGCATTGCGGCGTTGGAACAGCAGGTGCTGATGTGTCAGCAACAACATGAGGCCCAGCAGCGCCAGATCGACCTGTTGATGCATAACCTTCAACAAAACCAGCAACTTGGTCGGCTGGCCAATGCAATTGAAAAATCTATACAGCAGCAGCAACAAGCGATACAGCGGCAGGACCAAACTTTGTTGTTGATACAACAGCTCATACAACAGCAGTCTATATTTTTTACTGCACTGTTGTCCCCCAACACCGCCCCTAGCAATGACTCCCAACCTCCCCGGCCACCCAGCCAAGAATATTAATTTTGTTTGTTTTTGTTTCTGTAAATATATTGGCTTAACCCACCTCTAAATTGTGTTTTTCCTAAGACCTAGCTAATAACACAGTCAGGGATGAGTATCTTGATCTAGATATGTCAATGTATTTGTCAATTTAGGCCACACATTTGAGACCATAGCTTACTATGGTTAACACATGAAATGGCTCCAAAGGTATGGCTAAATTGACACACAAATGGGTTTAGAGACAGTTAAACTATGCTTTGCAAGGCACCACACTGTAATGATGTGAATCAAAAATTTTAATTTTAAAACATGGCCAACAGGGCCAACATTGCCCAACAAAGGGCGTCAACAGGCCAGCCTTCCCCCCACCCTAACGACGCCGCCGGCGCCTCTTCTTGGCCAGCAGCATCAGCTTCAGGAGCCTGATCTCCCGCCACAGTCTGCGATGCTGGTTTTCACAAGCTGTAGAGATGTCTAAACAACAATTTATTAATAAATTGAATGTGACCTCAACAGACACAGATGTAGCAATGTAATGTCAGTGTGTCCAATTAGGTGACACTCACATTAACATTGTTGGCCACTGTGCGCTTATTTGTTAACATGATATGAGTACTATTGACTGGCAGGAATGTGAACAACACATCCCAAGCATACATTTACTCTTAAAGTGTACCAACACCCACCGGTGATCGGCCCTGGAATCTATCAGATTCCCGGCCCGATCACCTCCCTCCCCGCGGGACATCCGAGATCGGGATGTCCCTCGGGGTGAAACCCCCCCCAACACCCCTAAATCCCTACCTCAGTTTCGGTGGGGCACGGCCGCCGGGCCCTCCCTGGCGCCCCTCTAGACGTGTGCGTGCCTGCGCCGGCCGTCTGTGAATGGCCGGCGCAGGCACGCGCGCGTAAAAAGGGACGCGCGGGAGGCGGAGGAGGAGGAGCCACTTTGCCGCGGCTTGTACGTTGGCTGGAGGAAAAGTGAGTTCAGGGGGTTGTCACACAGCGGTGACGATCAGTGGTGCCCCACCGTAGTGGACCAAGACCCAGGAAAGTCAAAATCCTGGTTGTTGTTCCACTTTAACTCTTGGGAAGCAAAGAAGGTATAAGTCCCAGTGTGTCCATTTATGTGTTTAGTCACAGCCAAACATCAGGGCCTAAGTCCTAACGAGTACACGAGTTTGCCCTATAATGTTAGAGGTCCAGACCTAATACGGCCCATTTGGTTGTGTCTAAGGCACAAATAGTCTCTATGTGGCCAAATGAAGAATGTGAGGCAACAATCAAGCATGCAGACAGGCATGTTGGATTATTGTACAAACACATGGAATCTAGATGTGTGTGAAATTAACACATAGGTACATTTTAAATGTCTGCAGATGTGACTAGAAGACATAGGTTTCGCAAGTCTTTAGGCATATGAAGTGGGATGTACTCACCATCGCAGCTGTGGCGGGGGCCCATGCTGCTGGCCGTCCCTGGAGCTGGGGTGGGGAGGAGGTTTTCTGGCTCCGTCTGCGTAGCAACATCTGTCAACAGAAAGCAAAAGACAAAAACACAATTAGTGGGCCAATGACACCTGACTATTTGACATCCATCTGGTTATGGAGTCTGAAAAATCAAAGTCTTGCATGGTTACATACAGGTTGACCAAAATTAGCATATTTCCTGGTCCATGAGTTAATGTCAATTAGTTATGGTTGCAACATGTATCCCTAAAGATAATGTGCAAATAACATAGACAGTGCTATGTAAAGGACTCATTAGCAGTTGATTGGCTAATGTTACTAGTGTGCAACATGTGTTAGCGGGAACAACTTAACCCAAGAAAAGAAATGAGAACACCCATCATGGTGTGGGCAGAAACATAGGGGTGGTTGCCAGTTGGCTAGCACTGTAGTGGGGTTTGTGAGGTTAAGGTACATTATCAAACCAGCTGTGACAATGGACCAGGAAACATGTGTCTGTTAAAAGTGGGCCAAGACACAGGATTGCACCAATTCTGTGTTTTGGTCCGCTTTGGCAGAGCACCACAATTTGAGTGAGACAACGTCCGCCGCCGCCGCTGCCTTCCGCACATCACTCCTCCAGTGTGTGCGCATGCGCAGCCCTTTAGGAAACAGAGCGCAGCCGCACACACATCTAGAGTGGCACACAGGAGGCTGGGACGGTGGCTTCTGCAACCCCCAAAGAGGTAAGGAGTTTGTGGGGTTTTTTTTTGGGGGGTGCCCTGGGTGAGGGATGTGATTTTTCAGGGAACCTTCGAGAATCAAAGCACTATCAACAATGTTTGTGGGTCCACTTTAATGAATATCATAACATAGGGAATGTGATGGATAACAACAAACACTTACCACGACTATGCCCGTGGAGAATGCTTCTCCA
The DNA here is from genome assembly GCA_027917425.1 of Gastrophryne carolinensis. Classification (NCBI taxonomy): domain Eukaryota; kingdom Metazoa; phylum Chordata; class Amphibia; order Anura; family Microhylidae; genus Gastrophryne; species Gastrophryne carolinensis. The sequence goes on along the minus strand of CM051239.1, from coordinate 220,927,060 downwards.
AAAGGCCATGGAGGTGCCGCCTATATGATGCCCTGCAAATTAGAGAGGAATGGCAAGGGCTAAGTACAAATTGCAAGATGAAACCTGTCACAGACTAACAATTAAAAAAAGGACACTCACCAGGGGATGAACCGCCACTTGAAGCCCAGGGAGGGCTCTGAGGAGGAGGCGGGGAGCCTCGGCTCCTCACACTCTGGTCGGAAGATCCACCAGGCAAAGGGCCACCCTCCTCCCTCTCACTCCCTGCTCCTTCAGGGAGTGTGGGCGAGTCCATTTCTACCACCCCACTTGGACTCCCCACTTGAGAGTGGCCCCTTGCCTGGTGAGACTCCTCAGACTCAGAGTGTGAGGAGCTGAGGCTTGATCCTGCCAGCCCCCCAGCAGCACACTCCTCTGGGGCGTCATCCCCTTCCTCCCCTGGGTCCTCTAAATAGGACCCGCGGGAGAGACCCTCCCCCGATGACTCCCCCGAGTCCGCCTGCCTGGTTCGGGGGAGGAATCCCTTCCCACGTTTCCCCAGGGGAGGACGCTTATCTGTGTTGAGGGGGTGAAAGAAAATAATTAATATAAAGAGCACAAATGGACACAGCTTAGCAGATGATTCGGCAAAAAGTATAAACATAGCATAAGCTTTAACTTACCTGATGCGTAGGCATCATATAGGCGGTACACGCCTTCAGGGTCCCGGCGCTTAAAGTCCGACCACTTCTGCTGTATAGCTCGGATGGAGAGCTCGGTGTGGAAGCGCCGGGACACTGTGGCCTTCACCTCCATGGCAATTCGTTTTTTTCCCCCACGGGCATAGTCGTACTGTTTCACGCAGAAGTCCTATGAGAAATGAAAAAAAAACACAAATCAATACATGACATCAGAACAATGGCATAAACAGTTATACAGAGACCCGAGCAAAGTGGACCCACACCCAGGATTATCACTATTCTGGGTTTGTGTGGACTTTGGTGGCCCACACCAATTGTGGGTGGTCCGCTGTCTGAAACCCCCTTGGAAGGCCACAAATACACCACTGAGGACGCTCCCACGTGACTGCGCCAGCCGAGCACAGCGCTCTGCGCCGCTGTGGTATGCGCATACAAGGCCGTTTGGACGTGCATACCAGCTCAGCTGGGTCTGCGCGGCAAAGTACGCATGTGGCGTTTGACTCTAACAGGGAGTGCGCCTGCACACAACATTAACAAATGTCTTGCGCAGGGGTACACCCTGCTAGAGGTAAGCGCAAGAGGCATCCGCAGCTCACGCATGCATAGATGGGACGGGGCTGAGGTAATTTTTATGGCCCTCCAGGGGGGGCATCCCCGCAGGACATCCAGAATGGGGATGCCCCACGGGGAGTGATCCAATTGGGCCTGAAAAATTAGAAATTTCAGGGCCAATCCCCCCTGTGTGTTCTGCAACTTTAAGCCAAAAATACACAAACCAAATACTCACTTTGACCACCTGGCCATTAACGCGGCTATCCACCCGGAAGCGCCTTTTCTTTCCATGGCCAGGAGGGGAAGGGGTGGGAGGGGTGCTAGGTGGGGGAGGTGAGGTAGGTGGGGGAGGTGGGGGAGGGGTGGTGGGGTCGGAGTCGGAGGAGGAGCTGGGGAGGCACATGACTCTGCGTCTTGGCAGCATTGTGGAAACGCTAAGGAGGAAACAGGAACCGGAAATGACCAAAGCGACATGGGAAAAAAAAACGCTCCGCGCACCAGGAACAAGTTATTATCAGCTATGTGCAAGCTAAGTGGCGGAAAAAATAAAATGACGCTTGAAAACAAGCTATTGGCATAAGCGCTAGACATTTTTAGCTTTAGGTGGCTTTGAAACGCAAAGGAGGATACCGGAACCGGATATGACGCAAGCAACTGTGATTAAAAATTCAAAAACAAAGATGCGCGCAACAGGGACAAGCTAATATCAGCTATGTGCAAGCTAAGTGGCGGAAAAAATAAAATGACGCTTGAAAACAAGCTAGGGCCCAAGGCGCCACGAATTATTAGCTTGATTTAGCAGGGGGTTCTACATACTGTAATGCATAGGTCCTTATAAAGCAAACCAAGTTGTGCTTAAATATACAAATCTTATTCCTTCCTAAAGTCATCACAAAATCAACCTAGACAACTACATGATAATGTGGCACACATGAAAATGCATAACGGGTTGTTATGAGCTGGTACGACTGAATGTTAATCCTGCAATATGTGGCCAGGCACGCTCACAACTACAGTGTATTCATTAACAACGACTGGGGTCGTGGGAAGTGAATTCCTTGCAAATGGCAGAAGGGCACATGTATGAACAGCACAGCGCCGCACAACGCAGCGCAGCGAAGCACAGCGACGCTCGCGACGCCACATAGCGAATTAAAACAGCGACTGCACAAACTCTGACCAACACAGATTCATCAAGGACAGGGCTGCCGAATAGCTTGGGCGCTGACAATTTCGAAGAGCGAACGTGACTGCCCAACCTGACAGGCTACAAAATAGCTTTACAAGCCCCGTTTGTGGTGAAAACAAGCGATTTTGATGCCAATGAGTTTGGTTGGAGGAGATGCAATTCCCATGTCACTCACAACATTACATTGTCAAAAATAATAAAAACTTCAAAAACATAAAAATAACCAGCCAGATTAATAAAACATATCACTATAAACATGTGTTGAATTTTGTGCCAAAGAAAAGAACACAAAAACCACTTAAAACAATCATTGCAGCGTCTGCCATTGAAATGTATGGGAGAGCGGCAGGTAGCGCCAGGTCATACCTGTCGCTGTGATGGGATTAGCAGCGGCGCTGTTCGTTGCAGTCGGCTTCATGATGAATGCCGCGCTTGCCGTCGCTCTCGCCGGCGCTAGCCTCATTTAGCTTGATAAATGCGTCATTGTGGCCGACGCCGGGCGTAGCAGACGTTAGCTGGCGGGACATGGCGCTCGTCAGACACTACCTGGCGCTATCGATTGATGAATAAGGGCATTAGTCATGGTTAATAGCAAGCTTTTATAACTGTTACATGTTACCCCCACCATATAATTATAAAGCTGAATATCCCACAAAAACGCCCTGTAAGTAAGTCACATCCCTCTCTTGTCAGATATAAATATTTTTTTTAAGCTCTTAACTGCATTCAGATGTCCAAACAACAGGTGTTCTTATTGAGCTGACTGAACCGCCTTTCTCTTGAGAAGCTTTACTCAGAGGTGCGACCATGTTTGGCCCCACCACAAGAAAGTGGTGCTATTGGTCCACCAGCCTGCCTCCATATTTGGCAAAGCCATGCCATTGACAGGTGGTGCCTGGCTGAAGGATATGGCTGGCTGGCTCTGGGGTGCTCAGTGGAGGTGGTGTTGTTGGTCTCTTGGCCATGCTCCTGGGTGTGGGAGGTGGTTGTCGGCTCCGGGTCCCCTGTGGTTGCAGTGGGTTGGGGGTCCAGAACAGATTCAGGCACAGCTCCACATTATCCTATGGTAGTGTCTGCTCCAGCTTCAGGATTTCTTCCAGTAGAGGTCGGGTCTGTGTGGAGAATGGTAAAGAGTGTTTGTTTTCCGACACAGTAACACACAGGAAAGAAATTACTTAATTCCATTAGCCTCACGCTACACGACCCCTCTGTCCATTTCCATCTGCTCATTGCTGCCACTACCTCATCTGAGGCTTGGGTGGGACTGTGGGAGCAGAATTATATTTATCTGTGCAATTTTGCAATTTGTGCTGAATTAGCCCTAAGGTGATTATAGCATTTAGTTGTTTTTGGCCTGAAAAATGTCTTTAAGCAGAAAAACATAATGTTATAAATGCTACAGATGGGACAGACAAAACAGATGTTATAGAAACTGTGATAAATTAGGCCACGCTGCTGGCCGGTGGAGGTCGCATGACAGATGGTGGCCCATTTTGGAGCTGCATTTCGCCTGGGGGGTTTAAGATTAGGTAAAAATTCAGGGCACTGCAGGCATCTATGCATGGGGATCTCCAGCAATCTGGATTACCTATTAGGCTGGAAATGGTTGTGGAACTGCTTTAAAAACACTGGACTAGGCCCCTCATTTCCATAATCCCAGTAGTAATACAGGTACAATTAATCCCCTGCAATGCATACTTTAACAGTATTAAACTATAACTAGTAGCAATAATATACCTCTAAATGGCACTGTGCACATATGTAACAATCATCCACCACAAAAAGACCATGTAACAAACTGTAAGCTAATCAATAAATCTAAGAAATCAAAACTATAGACAATAGTAAAGAAAAATTATGATGATCAAAAAAGTCCAAACTCAAAACCAATATATAATGTTCTTGGACATTCTTGCAAAACCACAGTTAGACATATTTAGTGAAGAATGCTTACATTTGTTTGGCAACACGTAGGCTGACACTAAAAGAGTAAGTGAGTAGGGGGGAAATGGGAGAGCTCCCTGAGTTAAACCAAGCGTTCATACTGGCACTTTTACTGACGGTCACTAAGAGTTCCATCTTAATTTCAGAGAAAAAAACAATATGCATGAATCTGAATTTTCTTGTGATTCATGGCAACTGAATTTTTCCATGAATCCTTAAATAAAAAAGCAAATACTCACCTGCTCTCTCGCAGTCCTCTGGTCACAGATATCCGGTTGCTATCCCGCATCACTCTCTTCTGAATCCACAGCCCCGGCTGGGCTTTCAGTATCTTGTTTCCCACCAAAGGGAGGGGCCTTGACATCAGCTCACTCGCCAGTTTAAAAGCCCCTCCATGTGGCTGGGAGCGCGATGTCGGGTGCCCAACCCAAGACAGAGAATCTGTGTTTTCTGTCCTGCTGTACACAACTGTCGGCACCTGAGAACACCGCCCGGTTCTGGAACGGGGACAGAGGTAAGCTTGGATTTTATTGTTTTGAGTGAGTTTGGAAAAGTTCAACATGGACGTACCTGAATTTCTTGGGAAAGTTTGGCGGATCGCCTAAATCAAATCTTCAAAAAGTTTGCTCATCTCAAGTCACCTTTTCATAATTTTTTCTTTGGCAACATGGGCTGACAGCATGTCTAGGCAGGTTGGTACTGCATGAGGAGAGGGAAATGGGAGGGCTCCCTGAGCTACCCCCAAGTGGTCATACCTGCACATTTAGGGCCACTACTTTATGTTTTTTATTATTATTGTCAATAGTTTTGATTTGTTAAGTTTATTGCTTTGCTTAAAGCGTGTTGGTATTTCAGACTCCAGGGCCAGACGATTAACTTCCTTGTTGTGTGTAACCCCACAGATTGCCTACAAACACTTACCTTTCTGAGGATCCTATGGCATGTTTTCAGGCCACATCCCCTGCGTTTCACAGCTGGGGTTCGCTTCTGCACCCAGCCATTCAGATCGGCGGGGGGCAGGAGCATGCAACAGACTACAGGGAGGCTGGGGATGTGGCCTCTCCCATTTCTCTATACTGGTCTCTTTGTTTAAACTGTATGCCGTGCAATAAAATGCACGCCATACAGCACTGATTGGACGGGAGACATAAGACTGGCAGAAATGTGAGTTTTGAGGTTAATTTAGGGGTCCCCTCCAAGCTTATTGCATAGTCTTTTTGCAGCATATAATTACATATTTATTTGCACATTGCTCTTTAGAGGTATGATGTATTATTGATATTATATTAGTAAGGGTGATAGTAAATAGTAAATCTATTTTTAGTTTGTACCAAAACCTTTTTCTGCTGGATTAGTAAACTCTAAACACCTGCAACACTTTCAACTTCAACTTAACTTATATATATATATATATATATATATATATATATATATATATATATATATTAGAAAAAATTTAAAAAATGGGGACGCTCTCTCTCTAATAAATGCATATATAAATCGCCCAGTAGTTAACTTCATGTGTCTGAAAATAACACCCATAATACTAAATTAAATTCACACCTCACAAAAGCATATAAATATGAATAAAGTGCTAGTGCAAAAGCCTCCCATAATAACGCAGTATAAATTCACAAAAAAAGTATATATGCAATAAAAAATATAAATAAAGTGCAAATGCCGTGAACCTCCTATAAGACAAGATATAAATAACCCAAAATGGATTTGAGTGCTAAGCTGCAAAATCAGCTCAAAAAAACACACAGGAAACTGGAGACATAATAGCAGCATATATAACAGGCAGTTAAAAATTCACATCACTAGTTTAGGGGCCTAATCCTGCGATACCTACACAGCTTTGTTTACTACCACCACCAAAGTGTGAGGTATTTTGTTAATGCAACTGCCAGTCCAGCTTAGCTGTGGGGCGGTCAATGAATATATGTTTACATTAGGGGGGCTCTTATATTACTCAGTTTAGCTACCTGCCAGGCTGATTTTACTAGGCTTCATTGCTAAATGTAAATGCTAAAAAACAAACTTTTTGGGACCCCTGTATCATTTTAAATTTCAACATTCATATTTCAGGTCTGATCAGATGTATATAATTACATAGATTTCCAAATGTTTTTTGTAATAAACTTTATCTTGGACCTCATATTTATAGTGGTTTTTGGTCTCAAAAAGCTGGATGGCATGCTTTACATTTACAAAAAAAGAGACATTTGTTGTTTTTTGGGCAATGCTAGATTATAAAGTAATAATAATTCATGTGAAACATGAGATTAGAGATTTTGTTGACTAGGAGGAGGACAGTTTATATTCTACTTTTCTCGGCAGAATAAAATTTGCATTGAATCTTCTACGGTAGATTCAATAAACTGTCAGCAGATGATATGTGAGTGGTTTATGTGTGCATTATTTACCCAACTATTTGTCATTGTCTGGTAAGCGATAGTGCAAAACAATACTTATATAGCATTACCAAGTTGGCAGGCATTTCAATTTTTCCTGACACTAATTTATAAAGCGATTATATTATAATATATATTAGAAATAAGACTCATTTATTATCATGTAGGTGACAACGATGTGCAAGGTATGTACTTTTACACATATATTTATATGTTAGATATTACAGAAGGAAATCATTATCATAGTCTATAATATTTCTTGAATAGCCTTTTCTGTGTTGAAGGGCTGATAAATGTGTGTAGCTGAAAATATTGCTACTTTTTTTGAACAAATAAAGCATAAATGGGAAAGGAACCTGGGCAGGACCCTTAGTGACAAACAATGGGGGGAAATTTTGGTGCATAAAGCTTCCTTATCTTCTAGGGTTCGGAAATCGAACAATCAAATTGAATAAATACCTCACACGATGGTACTATACCCCATCGGAACTCAAGCACATATTTCCTGACTCCTCATCGGAATGCTGGCGATGTTGCGATGGAGAAGGTACATTTTTCCATACTTTATGAACTGTCTCATGATAGCTAGTTTCTGGAAGGAGGTGATAAAAACAATGGAAGAGATACATGGGAAGGTGATTCCCAAAGATGCTGCCCTACTATTGCTGCACCACACTGAGGACAGCTTAAGCAAATAAAAAAAAATCCTTGAAAGAAACAATTAATTAACCCTCTAAACGCCAGTCACGTAAAAATTACTTGGCTGCCTTCTCTGCAGTTAACTGCCAGCCACGTAAATTTTAAATGGCTAGCGTTCCCTTACCTTACGGGCATTGGGGGGGGGGGGGGGCACCAGCAGGCCAGTTCCTGAAGAATCCTCCAGAAGGGAGTCCAGTGGTCAGGGGGAGGTGACCTGTTGGTGATCCAAGTCACCCGATCGCCCCACCAATCAGCGTGGGGCGAATAGCAGCTGTCATCAGCCGGCGCCCCCTGCTATTTAAACTGCGATCACGCGGGTGCCGGCCTCTTTCGTCTGGATGTTTTTGAGGGGTGGGTGGCCGTAGGAGACATTTTTCTCATGTTTGAATCTCATAGTAATGAGATTCATTGACAAAAAACGGCGATCTACCTGAGATCGCCGTTTTCTGTGAATGGATCTCATTACTATGAGATTCAAATATGAGAGCAACCACCCTTACACCCCCAATTCACTTTGCAGCAACACCTACACACCCCTGGTCCCCCTAGCCACATCTATACCCAGGGGCGGACTGGCCATAGGGCATACCGGGCACAATCCCGGTGGGCTGCGCCTGCCCCACACTGCAAAAATGGGGGAGGGGGATTTGGATGTTTTTGAGGGGTAGGTGGCCGTAGGAGATATTTTTCTGACATTTGAATCGCTGTATTTTGTGAATGGATCTCATTACTATGAGATGTACTACTTCTGTACTACTGCTGTTGTTCTGTTTTGCAGCCTTCATTTGAAGATTCCAGTTGCTTGATATATATAATATATATTCTCCTCATTGGTCAAGCAACTAAAATCATCTAATGCAGGCTAATGCAGGCTGAGGCACAGTGAACAGTACTAGTCAAAAAGTAGTAGAATTTTGTTTTTTTCTTGCAATTTTTTTTTGTTGTCTTTTATCGGTTATGGGGGGGGGGGGGGGGGGAGGTGGATTTGGTCTTGGCGCCAGCCATAGCTCACTCCCATGTGCAGCAGTCGATGGGGGAGGGGATGTCAGCCAACATGTCTGCCAGTTTTTGCTGTGTGATGGGTGATCACAAGCAACATGCTGCCTCCATTTGCCCCACCCCCCTCGATCACCAACTGCACCCGGGTGCTCACTGGGTGAGCCAAACTGGCCACACACCTGCCACCCCCACAATGCAATCTAAACTGTATTTGGTTTTTCGTTTTTATGCTGTGTTATAAATGTGTTTTGGGCCTAATGTGTGCTAATTAATATAAATGATTATTTATCGGGGTGGGCGATGGCTGACAGGTGTGCGCTGGGCCCAGCTCTCTCCTGGGTGTAACCGGCGATGGTGGTGGGTGAGGGGGCAGAAATGGGGGAGTGTCGAGCGGACCTCTGGCTGATTACTGGGTGTCATGTGATGGGTGATCATGAGCCTGCACCCCCCCCCATGGCCGCCTCCATTCCCCCTCCTTAGTGGCTCCCGTATCCCTCCCCCCATCTACACACAGGTGCCACCTGCCACCCATGTACCTTACTGCCAATCCAACTGCACATGCTGGCTAAAAGTATATCCGGAACTCCCATCCCCCCCCCAGATTACCATTTGGTTCAACTGCTCCTGCTGAGTTCACCACTTCGTCGGATCGTAGATATACACATTTGTGATATATTTAACATTTTTGATTCTTGACTGTTTATTGTGTAGTTTTCTTTTTTGTGGGCTTTAGTGGGCTTTAGTTCTAGGCTTTATTTAGTACAGTCATCCCCCATAGGGTTTTGATTTTGTGACTTTTTGGATTATCAGATTTAAAAATGGCTGGGAGAAGCTACACTGCTCAGGAAGCAGCGGCTTATATGATGGAGTCGGACTCAGAAGACTTTAGTGAGTCAGGGTCAGAGTATATGCCGTCAGGTAGTGAGTCCGACAGTGTCTCCTCTAGTGAGGAGGCACAGCCGCGCAGTAGTACCAGTGCTAGGCATCCTAGAAGGGATGGTACCGCACAAGAAGAGGCCATGCCGGAGGAAAGTGTAGGGCAGGGGGGAATGCTGTAGCTGAAGGAGTGCCTGCGTGGAGGCCTCCTAATAATTATTCCCCCCGAAATTCCCCAATTTGATGTGGTTCCCGGGGTCAGTGTTGACACCACAAACTTCTGTCTCATTGACTACTTCAATTTATTTTTTTCAGAGGCTATCCTACTGGATATGGTCCATTACACTAATCTCTATGCTTAGCAGGTCCTCACCCAAAATCCCCCACAGAGAGATAAAACAATTTTGAGGGCTCACTCTAGCAATGGGTATCGTAAAAAAATGTAGCATTGAGTCCTACTGGGATACCCAATCCTTATTGGCAACCCCAATATTTCCGGCCATAATGTCCAGAAATCATTACAAAATCTTACTGCGGTTTCTGCACTTCAAAGATAATTCCACTGCTCTTCCCCGCGGTCAGCCCGGTTACGACAGGCTGCATAAATTAAGGCCCCTGATTAATAGCCTGTCAGAGCGCTTTGCAAAAGCATACACCCCCTCCCAAAATGTAAGTATTGACGAGTCGCTTCTGCTTTTTAAAGGGCGCATTGTATTTTGTCAGTATGTCCCTAGCAAGCGTGCCCGCTATGGGATTAAATTTTACAAATTATGCGACAGTGTGACCGGCTATACCAAATTTTTCCAGATATATGAAGGAAGGGACACACATCTAGACCCCCCTGGTTGTCTCCTTGATTTGACCATCAGTGAAAAAATCGTGTAGGAGCTCATGACTCCCCTACTGGGGAGAGGTTACCACTTATATGTGGACAACTTCTATAGCAGCATCCCCTTATTTAGAGCCCTCTACTCATTGGACACACCGGCCTGTGGCACCATTTTTTTATTATTATTATTGTTTATTTATATAGCGCCATCAACTTCCTTAGCGCTTTACAAGGTAAGAAACAGACAAGGTAAAACATATAGCACAGAGAACAATACAAAATTAGATGCCACAGTTTAAAACCAAGTGCTTTGAGCACAGGAGACAATATGGAGGAGTGCCCTGCCCTTGCGAGCTTACAGTCTAAAGGATGGGGGTGGAGACAAAGGGGGCGGGGTCACAAGTGGTAGAGCTTGAGTATGGCTGCATGTGCCATTGAAGGTTATAGTAGTTGCTTAAGCCAGGTCATACGCTTGTCTGAAGAAGTGAGTTTTGAGGGCGCTTTTAAAGGCTTGGAGTGATGGAGAGTGGCGGATCAAGCGGGGGAGTGCATTCCAGAGAAGTGGGGAGGCACGGGAGAAGTCTTGAAGGCGGGAGTGTGAGGAAGTAACCAAGAAAGAGGACAGGAGAATGTCAGAGGCAGAGCGGAGGTTGCACTTTGGTTGGCAATGCTGGATCAGAGATGAAATGAAGGAAGGGGCCTGGTTAAAGAGAGCTTTGTAGGTTAGCACTAGAAGTTTGAACTGAACTCTATGGGAGACAGGTAACCAGTGGAGGGATTGACAGAGGGGAGTAGCACTGGAGAAGCGAGAGGAGAGATGGATGAGGCGAGCAGCAGAGTTTAGGATAGATTGGAGGGGAGCCAGTCTGTTTGTTGGCAAACCACAGAGGAGGGTGTTGCAGAAGTCCAGTCGGGATATGACCAGGGCGTGCACTAGCATTTTAGTGGTAACAGGTGAGAGGAAGGAACAGATGCGAGATATATTTTTGAGTTGGAGGCGACAGGAGGTGGCTAGGGAGTGAATGTGAGGTCTGAAGGAGAGAGAGGAGTCCAGAATGACACCCAGGCATCGAGCTTTAGGAGTTGCAGTTGCAATTGAAAAGGCTTGCCCAGGTCAATGTTGCAAAAAAAAAACTGAATCGTGGAGAGTCCTATGCTTTAAGAAGCGATTAGCTCCTGGCCGTGAAATATATGGAAAAGAGAAATGTAATCATGCTGACGACAATCCATGATGAGTCAGTCATGACTGTACAATAATGTGGTCCCCGAACCCCCTACCAAAAGGCACGTTGTATCAAGAATTATAATAAATTCATGGGTGGCATTGATAAGACAAATACTAACATAGAAGAAAACCAGACCGCACCGAAAGGTATAAAGTAGTGTGCTAAACAGTGCAGGGTTAAACAGAAAACTGTTTATATCTATATACATACAAGGAGGGGGGTCCCACACACCCACCCAGCCCTAGCACAGAAGCACCACTAAACGGTAATAACAATATAACCAATTTTATTATTACATATAGTCAATGAATCTACTAGACAATGTTAAAAAACATACACTGTTTAAAAAACATATATGACAACTAGCACCGAGGAAGGGGCATAGTATGATAAGAAGGAGAAAAAAAGGGGGGGGGGGGGGAAAGAAGGGGAAGAAAGTGAGGACGGGAACCAGGAAAACACCAAACCAAAGAAAACCCACTAATATTAAACCTATCTACTACTAAAGGATAAAGCCTCAAACCTACTGTAAAATAATGTGCTCGACACACCTATACTAATGTGGATGAGTACTAAGCCTCAAAGGGCTAAAATGAATATAAAGCCTAAAAAATATGTGCACATGATACTATGAATAACGTGACAACAATAGTAAGTGAACAAAATAAACCACCTGCCTAATTGGATATGAAGTGAGGACCCGCCGAACGGGCAAGTGCCAAAACACAAACAAAGGACCTGACAACCACAGCAAACTGAAAGGACAGACCCACCCCCCTTGTCTCCTTACCTGCCCTCACTACCTCTCCACCAACGCGTTTCGTGACGTCACCACGTCACTTTGTCAAGGTGAATGATGCATGAGCTCTTGGTGCCTCTATTTAAATAGCTGGAATTTCTATTTGAACTCACCGCACCTGCGCTCCCCCGCAATTGCAAATATGAATCATCAGAGCCATCAGCGCACGCCGGCCGGAAGTGCGCGGGCGGAACTGACGTCATATCAGGGCAATGAAGCTAGACGGAAGGACTCACAGCCCACACATTCAGTCCGAAAGCCCGAGCATGCGCAATGCGCGCTGAGCCAATGGCGCTACTGCGCCTATATAGAACAGCGGAACCAGGTCAGGTGAGTACAACCAGAGGCCACCAGGATTAACAAAAACAACATGACATATAACAACACTACCTACACCTATTTACCTTAATAATAGCCCATATCTAAAATGATTATTACATAAGCGCTATCTACTACTGCCTACTGCCACATTAACTTCTAAAATGTGGACCCAGAGGAGCCTGGGTGTAATAATGATGGGAAATATATACTACCCACACCCCATCGAGCAAAATCTAGATGAATCTGCCTGGGTATGTGTCCCTACTAGACATCACAATGGGAGTATGAACGTTCCTCGGTTCCTGGGTGGGACCAAGGTGTTCTATCAATCAATAGTATGCCCATACCTAATGCCCAACCCAAATGCTAAAACGAATGAGGAGGGGAAGAGGAGGGGGGAAAGGAGGGGGGAAAAAAACCCCCACCAACCAATTTACACTTTTCAGCTGTAATCCACTAAGCAAACATGGAGTGATTTAATTAGCATTTACATGGCGCAATTAAAGATTCATAGCTATAATTGATTATATTATGCCAATATCAGTGCATCCCAGCTCATATAACCAGCTAGCAAAACACTGTATATATATGATCTCTGATTTTGTGCTATACCATGATGAACCTTCACTGAGCCTTATTACAAACATGGAGAAGGGAACTAATGCTGCCATCTAGAGGTCGAAAAATAGAAGGCAGCAAAAGCACCCATCATGCAAACTATCAATGGAAAAGGGGGGGGAGACGAGAAAAAGGGAGGAGGGGGGGGGGGGAAAATGAGCTGGATGGAAATAAAGAAGAGATAGAAAAAATAATAATAAAGCCAGGCAAGGCAACATAACCAGACTAATATACATTTGAATGACCAGTTTGTACAGCACAAACTTCTGTTATCCACTTCATGAGAGATATACTCTCGTTTGATGTTGGCAACTCAATTTTTTGTCCTTATTTGTGTTTTTTCTTTCTTTCTTTGTCGCGCTCTTTCCTGTCTGTAAGATTTCTCCATCTTCATCTGTCCCACCCGGGAACCAACTTCCCAACTGTACACCAGAAGGTAATCATGCACTACAAAAAAGCACAAACTTAGTGACACACAATAATAAAATACTCAATGCACTCAATAAACCAACCGGACGGAGGGAGCCAGAATATCAAGGCTAGTCACTACCAGTGCCAAATTACCATGAGGACCTGTCTATGGCCATCCAACCCATCCATAGCTGCCACCCACCACCAATGGTCAATGTATCCCCAATAGCACATGACTTTATTCACCTAAAAAGGGGGTAAAGGCTAGATCTTCATTAAGACCAATCGGAGCCTGGGAGCTGAGATTGTAAATCCAGCGCAATTCGTGTTGCTGAAGTAGTCTCTTAACATTCCCACCCCGTGGTCCTACATTGACTTTTTCAATCCCAGTGACAGTGAGTTCCTTATAGTCACTGTTGTGCATGTGCAGAAAATGGAGTGCCACTGGGGGGACCACTTTACCAAGTCTAACATTTCTCTCAGCCAGACGTATATTTGAGATGTGCCCCTGAATCCTGGCCTTTAGACTATTTTTGGTCTCCCCCACATATAATTTAGGGCAACTGCATTTTAACACATACACAACCCCCACCGTTTTGCAGTTCACAAATTGACGAATGTGGAAAATTTTCCCATTTTTCGGATTCCGCACTGTCTTATCTTTGGTCATCAATGGGCAAATGGAACAGCCCCCACACGGGTGACTGCCCACTGTTGTATTTTGATCACGCAGCCAATTTGAGGCCGGAGCAAAATGGCTGGAGCAAATTCTGTCCCTTAGACTCGGGGCTCGCTGTGCCGTCATCCGTGGGCCACCACGTATCCACCTGGCCAGGCATGGATCAGACCTAAGTATGTGCCAGTTGTTTTGCAATATTTGTCTCAGACTATGCCACTGGTTATTAAAGCGGGTAATAAACCTTACCTGGGGCTCCTCACGTTTTCTTTTTTTAGGAACAAGCAGATTTACTCGAGGAGTATCTTGGGCTCGTAGGAAGGCCCTCCGGACCACAGCTTTAGGGTATCCCCTCCTGATGAACCGGCCCGTTAGATCCTTCGCCTGGATCCCCCCTCCTTTCCCCCCTCCTCTTCCCCTCCTCATTCGTTTTAGCATTTGGGTTGGGCATTAGGTATGGGCATACTATTGATTGATAGAACACCTTGGTCCCACCCAGGAACCGAGGAACGTTCATACTCCCATTGTGATGTCTAGTAGGGACACATACCCAGGCAGATTCATCTAGATTTTGCTCGATGGGGTGTGGGTAGTATATATTTCCCATCATTATTACACCCAGGCTCCTCTGGGTCCACATTTTAGAAGTTAATGTGGCAGTAGGCAGTAGTAGATAGCGCTTATGTAATAATCATTTTAGATATGGGCTATTATTAAGGTAAATAGGTGTAGGTAGTGTTGTTATATGTCATGTTGTTTTTGTTAATCCTGGTGGCCTCTGGTTGTACTCACCTGACCTGGTTCCGCTGTTCTATATAGGCGCAGTAGCGCCATTGGCTCAGCGCGCATTGCGCATGCTCGGGCTTTCGGACTGAATGTGTGGGCTGTGAGTCCTTCCGTCTAGCTTCATTGCCCTGATATGACGTCAGTTCCGCCCGCGCACTTCCGGCCGGCGTGCGCTGATGGCTCTGATGATTCATATTTGCAATTGCGGGGGAGCGCAGGTGCGGTGAGTTCAAATAGAAATTCCAGCTATTTAAATAGAGGCACCAAGAGCTCATGCATCATTCACCTTGACAAAGTGACGCGGTGACGTCACGAAACGCGTTGGTGGAGAGGTAGTGAGGGCAGGTAAGGAGACAAGGGGGGTGGGTCTGTCCTTTCAGTTTGCTGTGGTTGTCAGGTCCTTTGTTTGTGTTTTGGCACTTGCCCGTTCGGCGGGTCCTCACTTCATATCCAATTAGGCAGGTGGTTTATTTTGTTCACTTACTATTGTTGTCACGTTATTCATAGTATCATGTGCACATATTTTTTAGGCTTTATATTCATTTTAGCCCTTTGAGGCTTAGTACTCATCCACATTAGTATAGGTGTGTCGAGCACATTATTTTACAGTAGGTTTGAGGCTTTATCCTTTAGTAGTAGATAGGTTTAATATTAGTGGGTTTTCTTTGGTTTGGTGTTTTCCTGGTTCCCGTCCTCACTTTCTTCCCCTTCTTTCCCCCCCCCCCCTTTTTTTCTCCTTCTTATCATACTATGCCCCTTCCTCGGTGCTAGTTGTCATATATGTTTTTTAAACAGTGTATGTTTTTTAACATTGTCTAGTAGATACAAATACTAACATACTACAATGTCGCCCGCAAATCCAGAGCCTGGTACAAAAAAGTTGCGATTCATTTGGTCCAACTGGCAACTTTTAGCTCCATGTTGTCTTCAAGGCAGCAGTACCAGGCTCCAATTTGTCTTTTATAAAGTATCAGCAGAAGCTACTCCCTGCTCTGTTGTTTGGGGATACCGAGGAGGCCCCAGAAATTACAGCTAATGACAACTAGGGTAGATTAGTGGGGAAGCACTTTATAAAGTGCATTCCCAACATGGGTGGTAAAGAGTATCCCCAGACTGCTTGTAAGGTATGTAGAAACCATTAGAAAGGATGTGCAGTACTACTGCCCGACTTGCCCCAGCCAACCTGGTTTATGCTTCGACCATTGCTTTGGAGCATACCACACCCAGGTAAACTACTGATTAGTACTGGGTTAGTTTTACTTTAAGTTTAGACTGTAGGTGGACCCCATTTTTGTTGTCAATGTGTTTTCTTTTCCTTTTCATTTCTTTTGATATGTTTACAGATGCGATGGGATGTACTGGAGGAGGAGCAGCCGGTTACTTGTGGCGCATGATGATTAAAACGTGGGCCCCCCTTTTCAGCATTGTAATACCTGAACTGGATCACTGATCTTATAATCTGATGCCACAGCTAATGTAGCCTATCTGTACCTCACAAGTCTAATCCTTATTGCAGCTGTTTGTACCGTTAAGAAATGTAAAGATCTGTTTTGTGCGCTTTCATAGCGCATGCTTTACTTTGAGGTGTCTGGCACCTACCTTAAAAGTAGCTATGCATTTTGGGTATCGGCCGGTTCGGCGGACCCTGCTGTTTCAGATTTAACTTCGGTACAACCAGTGAGTTTCGGGAAGGCTTGCACCCAGATAGCTGTGGCTACAACAACAAGCCTGGTACGCCTAGAACACTTGAGGTGTGTACTTTCAGGGAACATATGGTTTGTGGGGGGTATTTCAATCGAAAAGTGGTGTTTTGGTTGAAAAAGTGCAAGGTGCGCACTTTGTCTGCAGAGCAGGAAATTTCAAGTGAAATGCCCGTTATGCATACACTTTGCTTTGGGGTAATTAGCAACCCTAGCCTTGGAGGTAGCTATGCATGTTGGGCATTGTTCTGTTCAGAGGACCTTTCCGTTTCAGATGTGGTTTGTTTTTTTTGGTTAGCGCATAGTTTTTATAGGAAAATTTGGTCTAAATGCTGCATTTTTGCTATTTTTTTAGGGAAATCCGGTACAACCAGTGAGTTTCGGGAAGGCTTGCATCCAGAAAGCTGCAGCTACAACAACAAGCCTGGTGCGCCTAGAATGCTTGAGGTTTGTACTTTCAGGGAACATATGGTTTGTATTTCAATTGTAAAGTGGTGTGTTGGTTGAAAAACCGCAAGGAGAGCAAAATGGTTGTATTTTCATTGAAAATCGGCTCAATCACTCTTTTCAGTTTTACGCATCTCCTGGGCAGGAAAGGATGTCTACCAATACATATGTGATACTGTTGCAATCGGGAGGACTAGGGGTTTTACACACAATATGATTTCCTGGAACAACTTGCATGTTTTATTAAGAAAACGCAATACAATTGGTAAAAAAAGTTTTTTTCATTTTTTTTTTATATTTTCCACAAAAATATTAAAAAACACTGACAATCTTACAAACAAGACACTTCATGTTAAAGCCCAGGCTGTGCTGAAAAAAACAATATATAATTTTCCAGGGAAATACTGGGAAATCCCTTCAAAAATCACTGTTGAACATGTGGAGCGCAAAATAGTGCAAAATGGTTTGGCAACAAAGGGTTAAAAAAATCTCAAGGTAGGCTGGCGGTTAAAGGGTTAAAGCAGCCCTACTCCCCGACTGACAGACCTCACATCCTCGCTGTATGACAAAACAGCCAGCTACGCACAGACCTGGCTTCTCTGGCTGGTATTCCAGTATACTGAGAGATACAGAAGTTCTGTCAAGTAGTGAAGCTGATACCTCCCGCTTGTGGACTCCGGGCGGCATCCCCTCCCACTTCTTTAACCCCTACTCCCCATTTTTTCCTCGCCTCCTGCATCTCCCCACCCCCATCTCATCTTTAACTCTTAACCTCTCCCTTGACCCTCTCCTACCTCCCCTCTGCACATTTCTCCTGTTAAACTGATCTCTTGATACCTCTTCTTTAAAGTGGACCAACACCCAGGATTTTGACTATCCTGGGTTTTGGTCCACTTCGGCGGGGCACCCCGATCGGGGGTGCCCCGCTGTGTGAAACCCCCCAGAAACCCCAATAAACTCACCTCTCCCCGCTCCCACGTGACTGCCCGGTCCAATCCCCGCCAACGTCCAGGCGGGGAACAGGAACGTCCAAGCGGCTTCCGCCACCGCCGCCTCCCTCGCGTCACTTTCGGCGCACGCGCACCCGTGCCGGCCATTCACAGACGGCCGGCGCGGGCACGCGCACGCCTAGAGGGGCGCGAGGGAGGCGGCGGCGGCGGAAGATAAGGTAGGTGATTTGGGGTGTTTGGGGGGGTTTCACCCCGCGGGACATCCCGATCTCGGATGTCCCGCGGGGTGGGAGGTGATCGGCCCGGGAATCTTATAGATTTTCGGGCCGATCACCTCTCGGTGTTGGTCCACTTTAAGAAGATTCCACGTTTTTTTGTTCTATTTCGAAAGGTTAGATTGCTATCACCCCTAACTCATAGTTACTTAAATGCTATGTTAGTAGATTACAGTCCTAGTATTTGGCTTTATTATTTCCCTAATCCATGTATATAATAAATCAACATTAGATAGAACAAGAAATCTTGGCAGTTACATGTAACAAGACTTATTTTACTGATCATACTGGACCCAACTTCCTAATCAGGTTACTGTAGCAGGCTGCTTTTGGCTAGAACAAAAAATAATCATGATAATGTTAAATTGCATAAGGACATAGAATAAAGAAACACTCCCTTTAGCATGTTTGCATTTTACATTTGTATTGGGCTATTTGGTGTACATTATTGCCCTCACAATTATACTTAGCAGTCATAGACTAAAACCTCGGCATAGACTAAATCCTCAGCAATAGGGATGGGTGAACCCCCCAAAGTTCAGCCGAACTTTGAATAAATGTTCAGGTTTGGGGACCTGAACCTGGGCCCAAACCCGGTCCCCACTGAAAACAATGGATCTGAACTTTGAGGGGTGGCTGTGGTGGAGGGGTGCAGAGTATGCAGCAGGAAGTGTATTGCTGTAACTCACCCCAGCTCACAATCCTCTTTCTCTCAGTGGTGTTGGTGGAGAGGCAGCGTCATGTGAACTTGCCCCAGCCGGAGCTACAGGAAGATGGACGCCAGCTCCAATGAATGACCTGGCAGTACTGGCATTAGAAGTGTCCTCACTCATGCAGCTGAAATAAATATTCTCCTTTAGGTGATTTCCAAAATCTGTATATAACATGCTCCTTTTCCTTATTTACAATATCTCTATATACCTTCTATTAACATTAAGTACATTGACTTTCTAGAACTAATGTAACTAATATTTACGGTTACGTAAGTTACAAGTAACAGGTGAAAATAATTATATTTTATTAATGAAATCAATTGTTGCCATAAAGAAATTTCACTCAATCCTCTACAAAAATTCCTCAAACCTATTGTTACATAAAACCTCTAGCATATATATATATATATATATATATATATATATATATATATCATTATTGCATAATTCAATTGATGTGTTTTCAAAAACCTTTAGAATTGTAAAAGAAGTTTAAAGGGAGCTTTGCCATCTGTTCTTTAAATGAACTATTAGGCTTGTGAGGAACCCTGCCAATATAAACAAATTGTTTTAATTAAAATAGAATTGGCCACATTTCAACAGTTATTCAGTTATTAAATCAAATCCCAAAATATTCAACTGTGTCTTTTGGTGAATTAGGAGAATTAATCACAAAGGACAAAGTTAAAGCTAAGGGCTCTTTTTGTAATCCTCACATAAGAGTTGCCATTGGCTAATAATATGATGAAACAATATGATGCTCCTCCCTGCAAGCCTCAGTTTTTTTATGTGTTCCTGCCGGCAGCAACAGCAGACCATCAGCTTCTTACCTGTGGAAGATTTTTTGTGAGGGCACAGGCAAAGATATTTATTGATTGGCCACTGTAACAGCCTACCTGCAGGTACCAATGCCTTGGCTACAGAGACAGCTTTGTTTGGTGACCCAAGGGGCTCCTAATTTTTTTTACCGAGAACTTTATTTATGGCAGGGGGGAAGTCAGTGTGGCCTGCAACCCCATTTGCATAGCGTTTGGGGCCTTATGATGCTGGGGGCATCCCGAGGGCCTCTATGCTGTTATTCACCAAGCTCAGACCTGTTATGCCGTGGTCACCGTGTCCAGCCCGAGAATAAGCATTGTGCCCAGGCCGCAGCTTTAGCACCATCAGCCAATGTCAAAGATAGACCTGGCATGCCTGGGAAAAGCAGTGGTACCACACAACTGCACCTGCACTCTCCATGCTATTGGAGGGCCACCGTGGCAGGCACATCATTATGAATGCAAGTGCTTGGATCAAAGTGATCCATACCTGACAGGCTCTCCATCAACATTCACCTCCTCAGCTGGAATGGAGGGCTTTCCATCATCTCCAGCTTCACAGTCTGGAAAGATGGCACCCATCTCCTCCTCCTGTGACTACAGCAACCCCTACCTTTAATATTTTGTGCAACCTGCATATAGCTGTTTATTTTCTGCTGAGATGGTCAGTGAGCATATTAGGAGTTACTTGATTCCTGTGTCTGTGCTGGTGTAGCCTCATTGATTGGAAGCCCTGCAGGCTGCAATGAATACCAGATTGGTAGGTCATCATGCCATATTTTTGCAGCTACTGTATGCTATTTCATGTTATTGCTTTTTCGTAAATACGTGCTACAGATTGACTTTATACTATACACTATATGACATAAGTGTAAAAGAAAATGTAATACATGTGGCAGAAATAAACTGCTACTGGTTAGATCAGTGCTCATCTTCTGCTTCTTCAACCCTCAATCTAATAGGGGTCATGAAATGGTAGCACACACATTTAGAATCTGCAACACTTCCATTAAAGGCATGTTTAATTTTAGTGCACAGCCACTTCCAGTCCCCAATCAAACTTCCATGATTGATTTCATTGTTCGTTTCAACTGCAAGTCCTCTTTAAGGATGAGAGAGAATTGCTATTCCCACAGTTCTAACCTCTGCTCTTCTAACCACCCCACTGTTTGAGCCCCCCCAATCACCCGCAAACCCCTTAACTTGCTATGACCATGGGCTGCCACTGCATCCTCAGCATCCCTGCAGCTGTGCACACTGCTGTGCTGAACATGCAGGAGCGCGCAATCCACAGTGGAGCCAGGGATGCGCGCGCTGCTGCTCCCTGTGCCAGTGTGCAGTCCAAAACAATGGCTTTATGCATAAAGTGCTTTGGCTTTAGCATCACAGGCTAACTCTTTAACTGAATATACCTCTTTACCAAAATATAGATGGCAGCAGACAAGGTTGTGGTTCAGGTCAGTCTGCAGCTTCGTTATGCACCTCCTCATGGGACCTAGAGTACCCCCAATGTTACTAGTACCACTGGTTGGGAACCCTGATCTAGAACTATCTTCCCAAAGGTACAATAGCCCTACAGAAGACACTGAGAGCAATCTTCTCAGAACTAACCTTCCTTCAAAAAATATTTCTAAGTTTAGGTCTTTGTCTTTTTAGCACTGATGAGGGAACATAGAATACTGTATGTCACTCATTTTCCTCTTTTGATGCTTCTAATGTTAATGGTAGAAAAAAAAGAGACGAAAACGAATCTGATGATGGTAATACTTCATTTTTAGCGAAGCATGCAGAGGTTACTTTTACATATGAACAGGTTATCTGTTGCCCATGTACTGTATGCACTTTTAGTATCGATACCATTGGCTGAACATTATGATCATGGTGAAGTGACAATTATTATTCTGGCTAGAGGATGACAACATTCTAGATTTTGTCTGTTTATTGTGGTGGCCTCCTTGGCTCAAGACATGTGCACCATCCACTCTATTCTGCATTGCATGGGAGATCATCTGTGGGCAGAAAGACATCTTCTGTCTATTTCAGCAATACTCTTAAAGGATTTGCTGGATCTGAGGGTCTCTTACATCACTCTCATCTTCAGAAATCAGAATGCTCCCTCATTGGGGGAGGGGTCAGTTAGATTGTTCTTTGAGAGGAACTTCTGATGTAAATCTGTCGGGCAAATATTTGCTGTTTGAGCAGTATTTGATTGAATGGTGTGCAGCCAGTGAGTACTTTTAGTACATATATTTCTTCATCCTATGGAAAGATAAATAAAAAACAACAAACAATTTTGTCATTTGCCCCCTGGTTGCCCACTATACACTAGTCTATTACTCACTACCTGCAATGCAACAACGTGTTCTCCAGTCATTTTCGGATCTCCTTTCTCAGGGCCCATTTCTTTGTCAAAATGTAAAAGCTGATCCTTTGGACCCTGAGGTCAGCTGCTTTTTAAGAAGGGATTCTTACCCAGTCATGGACGCCTTTTTAAAAGTACGTAGGTTACTACAAAGATCTCATTGAAGGTCTGCAGATCCTTTTTTCTGTAGATTGAAAACCAGGGATTTCTCAGGGTTCTGTATTTTATACAAGTGGGCATGAATATGGACCTGAGTATCAGTACTCTAAAAGTACAGATAGCCGAGCCAGTGTTGGACAGTGGTGTCGGGGGCCCAACAGCAGATATATATTCAGGGCCCATGCACACAGAAAAAATATACAAGACAGTATTGTCTGTATGTGTGCACAAATTACCTATACATGGCTCAGGTTTTGGTGAAGGCCCTTGAAAGTAGGCACTGGGGATTCTCTGGTAATTTTGGAGACAAGTCCAAGCCAGAGTAGAGTTTTCAGTTTTCTTGAATAAGAGACTATTTGTTCTTTAGTCAGACATTTGTTCCTCTGACAGTTAAGACCAATGTGATTCAAGGCTGCATCTCAGTGGGATTTTCCTTGATCTTTTAGATATTTGAAAAATCAAATTTTAAAGCTTTAAATATTTAAATAAAATGTCTGGTTTCCAGGTTAGCAACATTTAGTCCTTATCTTGTCTTTCTTCTTTTTCTTCTGATGTTTGACATCAGAGTACATTTGGGAGTAGGTCTCCAAATATTACTACTTGCATTGTCTCCCAGGGTAATGGCTTTTAGAGTTTAAAGGTCAGAAGATGCCTTAGGATTTTTTTTTGTGCAGACCAGACTGTTTGTTGCCTTTTCTGAGCCCTTGAACTCTAGTCAATTGGGTGACAAAAAACTCCCTGTAGGCCTACGATGGATACACTTTCCAACTGACCTTCACTCAGCATTATTGCTTGGAGCTCTTGGCGGCTTAAGATCAGAGCTTTGGCAAGGAAGTTCTACAATTATTGGTCCCTCCCTAAGGTAAGGTACCCCAGAGGAAATGCCTTGTTTTTCTTCTCAGTGGTATGCTGCCCTGTAGGATGTTTTGAGAATATATATGTTAGTTACCTGGTAACTTTTTTTCTAAACATCTAGGGCAGCATAGTAGGTTCCAACCCATTGACTTTAGGAAGTATTACCAATGCTGTATCTGGGAGATGGTCTGGGTCAGTACTCTAAGGCTGGCTGAGAGGAGCAAACTTTCATATCCTGGTGGTCATGTGTTCCTGTGTGTGGACATGACCCCATATCTCTCAGTGATATGCTGCCTTTTTGTATTTTTAGAAAATAAGTTACCAGGTTATTAACTCTGTCCTGACTGACAGTTAGCCTTACCCACTTGGACAATCTACTTGGCTGACTGATATCCTTGTATGACTCTTACCACTTGTGCCCTGTGATTCGGTGTAACTAACTAGTGCTAGTAACTAACTTAAGCACTGTTACCTAAGGGGCTAAAAACGTTAGTTATGTGATTTTTGTCTACAGGTGGGGGGGTGGATTGGGTTATGGAGTCTGAAAGGAGACTGTGATCTGGGTGTAGAGATACTTTATCTGCATGCTCTGATATTGCATATTAATAGTTTCTTCCTATCATTTGTTGCGAGTTTGCTTTAAGGGAACATGTTGCTCCTAATAATTTTTCAGAACAATGTTTACTTACTCTAATTTAAAAATATTAGGACATTGGATAAAAATGTATCTACATAAAACATAATTGATGCTATATTAGTCCTGCAAATGCAGGCGCATAATGGTCTCCTCTATTTAATTAAATTTTTTTCAGCAAGCAGGGTTAATTGCAAAACCAGTGTTGGAGTGTCTAGTATACTATGATTAATTTTCCTATTAAATGACATATCATTAGTTTGCAATAGCTAATATCTGGAAAAGGTGTCCGTTTATTTGAATGATGTAGCAAACATTGGCGATACTGCTGTTTCAACATTATGTTCTGTATTTATTGCAGGCTAAGAAATAGACACATTAGGCTTGATTCAGAGAAACTTTAAAAACAATTCATTTTAGTGCCGATCAGCTTTTTTTTCGCATAAGTTCCCGCTCTCGTATGAGTGTGCGGTCGATTCTATGCATTCATTCGTTTCCTTCTGTAAAGTGCCCGTCCGTTTGTATGCTAGCGTACGAGTTCGAGTATGTCATTTCCCCGCGTGACTTTTCTGTTTCCTTTTCTCTGGTTGCAACGGCAGCATTCGTTTTTACCCATTTCCCATTGTCTACCTCAACGAATCCATTACGTTTCCCGATTTCTAATTGTATTTTACCAAAACTAATCGTCCGATCGAAAATATTTACGATCTTGCGCCTGCACACTACAAACTTAACTCGCCCACAAATGTGTTCCCATATATTACACTACCAAGCTCACCCCAACCACTTGGCTCTAGTCTAACACTTACATTTAGGACCCCTAAAGCTCACCCCAACCACTTGGCGCTAGTCTAACACTTACATTTAGGACCCCTAAAGCTCACCCCAACCACTTCCCGGTTAGTTTCTTCTTCATTTACCGCACCCTAAAACTTACCCAAACCACTTCCCGGTTAGTTTCTTCTTCATTTTCATCATCCTAAAACTTACCCAAACCACTTCCCGGTTAGTTTCTTCTTCATTTACCGCACCCTAAAAATTACCCAAACCACTTCCCGGTTAGTTTCTTCTTCATTTACCGCACCCTAAAACTTACCCAAACCACTTCCCGGTTATTTTCTTCTTCATTTACAGCACCCTAAAACTTACCCAAACCACTTCCCGGTTAGTTTCTTCTTCATTTTCATCATCCTAAAACTTACCCAAAACACTTCCCAGTTAGTTTCTTCTTCATTTAGCGCACCCTAAAACTTACTCAAACCACTTCCCGGTTAGTTTCTTCTTCATTTACCACATCCTAAAACTTACCCAAACCACTTCCCTGTTAGTTTCTTCTTCATTTTCATCATCCTAAAACTTACCCAAAACACTTCCCGGACATCTGAATCTTGAGCATAAAATATGTATTTGACCCTTTGTTTGGTGTAAATGTATGTGTTTAAATAAATGACAACGTTGGTTTCTTTGTTGTTTTTTTATATAAATTATTTGGAGAATATTATACACTTTTTTTTTAATTTAAACTTTGTAAATGCATTTTTTTTTTAATTTAAACTTTGTTAATACATTTTTTATTTTTTTATTTAAACTTAGTTAATACAGAACAGAACAGGGCCAGGACCCAGGACTCTAATCC
Organism: Gastrophryne carolinensis; assembly: GCA_027917425.1. NCBI lineage: Eukaryota > Metazoa > Chordata > Amphibia > Anura > Microhylidae > Gastrophryne > Gastrophryne carolinensis. The sequence goes on along the minus strand of CM051239.1, from coordinate 220,901,513 downwards.
TCGTCGTCTTCTTCTGTTGTCCCCAACGAGTCAACCATCACCTTTATATCGGCCACCAACGCAAGGACCCTCCGATTCATTTCCAAAATTTTTTGGCGTGTGGTCCCTGTAACAAATAGAGAAAAAATCATTAGTTTGAGACCAATACATGTTTGCCACCTGTGGATTGAATGTTTTTAAGTTAACAAATTAAATAAAGGCGACATATGTAATTCTGTCAAGTCATTAAGCTAAGGAAGTGGCCACAGGTCAGTTTGTCAAGTCATTAAGCTAAGGAAGTGGCCACAGGTCAGTCTTATATTGCCATTGACTAGGGCTTGATGTATCTGTGTGTTCATGTCAAGTACCACATAAATGCAAATAATAGCTTGACTACTTACTTGGTTGGTGGCCGAGAGATGGCTCGTTGGGGACAACACGATGTCCTGGCTCTGCTGTGAAGAAGTGCCTGTAGAAACATGGGAAATACGGTCATTTTCTAATGTCTTATTCCACAGTAATCAAATGCCTCTTGCAAAGTTTGGGTCACATCACTCACCTTCTCCAGGTTCTGCTTGTAGCAGATCTGCTGCCTCTTCCACTACCTCACCCGCTCCCGAAGCATCTAGAAAAACAGATGAAAGGAATCAGTTTGGTAGGAGATAGCATGTATATGTGTGTGCGTATACATGAAGAGTGACATACCAGAGGCTCCCGCATGCGTGGCAGGGTACGGCTGCCTGCCCACGCCATGCCACCCCTCCTCTGTGGTAAGGTCCAGGGGCTGGTCGGAGGACCCAACAGAGGAGGGGTAGGACCGTTGCCCTGGAGATCCACCACCTTCACTTCCAGCTGCAGAATCATGCAGCACTGGTCGGCCTGTGCGCCTCCGGGTGCAGCGAATGCGGTAATCCATTTCCAACACTACCAAAGAAAAGGCATTATAACTAAATGCCTACCTTCTGTCTTAGTTACATCTTGCATGCAATCGCTATGTACTTACTTGGGAAATGGATTCCGAAAAACCTCCGCACCCGGGGCATGTGCAGTCGTTTCTGGTCCGACCAATGCTGCATGATTTGCGTGTGGGTGAAGGTGGTGTTGGTCTGATGTTGTATTTCCGAGATGATCTCCAGGGAAATACAACATGAGTTGGGCAGGTAGTGGTACCTGCGCTCCAGCATGGTCTACAAAACAGAAAGAAAACATAGCATTTACTTCTAAATACCTATCAATATGTGTCAACAATACATTATTTTAGGAAATGCCATTAACACACACACATATTTCTAGCATAAGGCAATTTTTGAATCTGGCCGAACTGTTATTTGGCACGTGTGTGCTGTGCCTTTGGTTGTGCATGTAGTTTAACACATTTAGAAATAAGTCCCTTACTTCCTGCGCTTCCTTAACATGTAGAGCAGCATTTAGATGTCAATTCAAAGGGCTAAAAAGATACTTACGAGCATGATGATCTCTTCTTGTTGGCGGGTGAAGATAGTGGGCGCCATCTTTCTTCTTCTTCTCGGCAGCAGATAAGTAATGCCCCAGCGGTTTCCGGGTTCCGCACGGCCGTGCGGACGTACGCGAACGTGTAGGCGTCACACGCCGGGTAGCTTATTTAAAGGTCCCTGGACACACAGCTCATTCTCTTTGAGAGTGCCATCAATATGGCACCAAAAAAAGCAGCAGGAAAAACTGGCAAGGAGACAACGGGGAAGAAGGCAGCCAAGCGGCAGGAGCATGCAGAAGGGCCCCAAACCAGGTCTCAACAGCCCAAAGCCAAGTTATGGGCTACTACCAAGGCTCTGCCAAAGCCAACTACCAGCTATGGCCAAAAAAAGGAGGCGGCTGCAGGCAAAGGAAAGACACAGCCCCAAAGCCTACAACCTCTACTTGTAAAAAAACGGGTAAGAGCATACGAAGCCCCACATCCCCCCCCCCCCCACGTGGCATAAAGGCACTTGGCATCAGCCAAAAACACAGGCCAATATGCCGCAGCAGGGCCCGAAGCCGCAACAGGGCCAGAAGCTGCAGCAGGGCCCAAAGCCGCAGCAGGGCCAGAAGCCGCAGCAGGGCCAAAAGTCGCAGCAGGGCCCGAAGCCGCAGCAGGGCCAGAAGCCGCACCAGGGCCAGAAGCCGCACCAGGGCCAGAAGTCGCAGCAGGGCCCGAAGCCCAAAAAGGGCCAAATTTTCCACCTCCCCATCCCCACCCGCACTGGGCTACCAACCCACGCAGAAGAGGGCCGGTACACCAAGGTCGTCCTCACCCTTGGTCCACCCAAGTACCTCCAAGGGGCAGCCACTTTCCAAGGGCCCACACAGGCACCGTGCACCAAGCACAAGTTCATCCTCTGCCAGAACCTCTCCTCCTCTGCCACATTCGCACAAGTGGGCAGGAAATCTCCCTATGCCACATCCACACCTGTAACTTCTGTGGCCAGCCAGTCACGAACACCCAGTCCCTTGCCCAGTCCAGTACAATCAGCATCTAGCCACCAGTCCATGCAGTCCTCCCCACAGACCCAGGCCAGAATGTCACCACATTTGTCTGGAACCATGGAGGAGCCACAACCACAATCAACAGGGCGCACATTGCGCAGAGGGCAGTTGAGTGGCCGTTTTGGTGATGCCCAAACTATGGCCTTGGCTAGTGGCCTTACCTTAGTTTATGATGAGCTATATGGGCGCAAATCTAAAAACACCAGCAAGCAGCGCAGAGCGGAGATATTGGCCGACCTAACCAGACAAGTCAATGCAGCGGGGGAAGAGTTAAAAGATGTCAAACAGATTCAGCGGAAGATATCGGACCTCAAATATGCTGCACAGAAGAAAGAGAATTAAAGGCGGCATTACAGGTAAAGATGTTTTATTTTGGATTTTCCTTCTTCTGAGGAGGTGAGGCTGAGGAGATGATGCTGGGCCTCCTCCATCCTGTGGCGGTCGAGGGACGCGCGGCCCTAAGGGACACAGACAACCCACCCATTCCTGCAGGTGAGAAAGCTTGATGTGACATTCTAAATTTGGGAACATGCACAATTAGCCAGTAACACATATGTTAACCCATGCCCCTAGGGTGTGCCTTGTATTAATATTTTGTTTGACCATACATGACATTACAGAGCAGTTAACCAGAGTAATAAAGTAGTGAGATTAGGCTTAAACTGCCGGTTAGGTCTTTACACTCCATCACATCCCACACTTCAATCTTGATCTATTGTCTACTTGTGTGTGAGCTGTGGTTGGGTCCAAAGCACCAAACATGCTTCTTAACAAATTTGACAATATACAATGCTATTCAGCCTCAACTTCTTGTAATTGCTAGTTGCACGCTCAGTGTGTACACTTAATGCCCTATAAGGGATGTTGGCAGGCACAGAACAGCCAGTACTTGAATGTTTGAGATAGTTCAGAGGACCAATGTTTAAGTACTTGTGTAATTATCAATTTAACATATAATGGAATGCGAAGTGAAGGTCAAGTGTCACCGTTGGTGTAGTGCCCATTACAGCTTGGCCACGTGAATTAATTAAGCATATGTCTTGTTACCCATCAACAATGTATAGTTGTGTGTTTACCTAGTTTGTTTTCTTCTCATGCAGCCCAGCCTCATCCCTCAGCTACTGGGGAATCCTCAGCCAGTTTGTCCATGCCGCAAACTTCCGTGCAGATCTCCCCCTGGGACAGAATCTGCAACTGTCCCAAAATGTTTCTCCCCAAACTCCTCAGCAGCAGAGGGAAGCTGGCTGCATGCTGCCTGCACATCGTGGGCAGCATGCAGAGAATGACCCTCAAGTCCCCAGTGTTCTCTCTGCTGCTGGGGATTTTGGAAGCATGACTGTGGCTGTGGCTGTTGAGGGCCCTAGACAAACATCACCAGCACGCCCCCGAACCCGGGGAATTTGGAGGCGTACTCAGCTACGTCGCCCAGTTTCCCAGGGGAGGGGCATGCCAATTTTAGAGGCATCATGGCACCAAGAGAGGCGTGCCTTTCAACAACTAAATCAAACAAACAGAGAGGCTCTTCATGGGCTGATAGACAACGTAAATACTACATTACAGGCCGTGGTGACTGAATTTAGGACGCTCAACAGCCACCTGGCCAACACTAACCACGAGAACCGTGCCAACATGGCGGAAATTATAAATATACAGAGAAACATTTTGGAACAGTTGCAGATTCACAATGCCACACAGGCCCAGGTTAGGACCCACCACCAAGGGCCACAACCTGGGTTCTATGGGCATCCCCCATATTAAGGTCAATTCCTCCTGAATCTGTTCGACATCTTTGCTCCAAATCCCCACTGTATTGACTTGTCTGGGGAGGCAAACCAAGATACCCTTTGTGTATGCCTTTGCTTGTCTGGTTTTGATTTGCGCCCATATAGCTCATTAGATTGCTGAGGTAGGCCACTAGCCAATGCTATAGCTCAATGCTCACTGAACCTGCCACTCAAGGTGTTGGCCTTCCGCCTTGTGCCTAATTACATTGGTTGTGGCTCCTCCTGTTTCGAGACATGATTGGGTGACATTCTGGCCTGCAAAACTACTACCTTGACTTCTGGCTAAGATTTCACTGGACTGGGCTTGGGACTGGGTGTTCTGGTTTGGGTGTGCCACTGAGTAACAGGTGTAGATGTGGCCTATGTATGTCTGCTTTCCACCTGTGCCTGTGCCAAATGTGGGCAAGCAGGAGAAGGTGTGTGGTGATTTCTTACCTTGTAAAAATGCTAGATATTTGTTGCAAAATGTTTGCCTATTATATCTTTATATGTTTATTTTAAATTAACGTCGGCCAGGAGGAAGTTACTTCAAAACTCCTGTCTGTGTGCAATTGTTATGTGGCATGGTTGCTCCTCATTTTTGTTTTGTGATTGTCCATGTCTTTGGCCCAAAAATTGGAGTGACCGTCAACTGCGAGGTTTCTATGTTACATTAGAAAAATAAACAGTTAAACACACCTGTGGCTCACTAATTTCGTTTCTTTCATTTTTTGTGTCAGAAAGATTAATTAACTATTACATTCACACATTTCACACATACAAAAAAATGAGGCATTAAGCATTATGGATGTTGTGAGTAATTACTTCATTACTATGTATCAAGTGCCAAAAAAATATACAAACACAAAGGGGAAAAACAAACACAACCAACAACACCATTTAAACAAACACCAAAACTAGGGAAAATTAGGAAAAATGGGTGGAAATCAAATTGGCCCGCACAGCTTGGCCCGACACACTGTGTGTGCCCCGAAATGGCTCTTCTTGGTCTTCGGTGGGTGGAGAGGGAGCCAAATCAACATACCAGGGGACCCGTTGCAAAATAGCGAAATTATGCAAAACAGCACATGCCATTATAATATCTATAACCTTTTTTGGGTCATATTGAAGGGCGCCCCCGGTATGGTCCAAACAGCGAAACCTTGTTTTCAAAAGTCCAAAGGCCCTCTCCACCACTGCCCTGGTCTTGCGGTGCGCACGGTTATATGCATCCTGTGAGGCATCCTGGGGCCGGAGTACAGGCGTCAAGAGCCACTGGAGTAGAGGATATCCGAAATCACCTTAGAAAACAAAAATAAAACAAACATAAACATAACTACATAAGTGTAAGGCAATAAACGCACCAGCAACATCAATAAGAGCCTATGTGACAATTGTCTGATCAAGATGAGCAGACATTTGTCACAGTCAAAGTCGTTGAATAAACATATGTCATAGATGTGGGAACTAGTTCCCCAGCCAATATTGAGGATGATGGCCAATCAGGCATACTGATCCCAGCTATTGTTTTCGAAGTGTGCTGGCCAAGAAGCTTTGATTTTTTAGGTTTGGATGACCCCTTATCTGCTTTGTCTGAGGCCAAAACAGCAGAAACCCGCAACATGCACTTTATCCCGCTCTCCTCTCCTCTGGAAGTGAAATGCATCTAAGCAAAGATAGGGCAGACACTATGATAAAGTTAAGTGCACTATTCCAGAGGAGGGTGGGGAAGAGTGATTCATAATTAGTAATTGGCTAAAGCAGGACAAACATTTGGCAACGCTTGGTTGTTTACAATCTAAAATTAAAGTGGGGTTTCACATGGCAAGAAGGTTGTTGAACCATATATTTTCAGACATATTAACAAAATGCAAAGCCTACCCAAACATCCAACAGAAACTGATGTTATTGCCGTTAACTTACCAAGGAGCCATGCCCCGGAAAATTCCCCAGACTCAAACCGACGGTACAATCCAGATCGTCTAAGGATGTACGCATCATGGAATGAGCCTGGGTAGCCGGCGAGGACGCTAAGGAACCACATGTCCGGGGCCACCACTGCCTGAACATCCAGTGAGTGGCCCATTTTGCGGTTCCTGGGGAAAAAAAAAAAATTAACATCAGTAAGGCTTTGACTCAAAGTTAAACACTCATTTCTAACAGTATATAAGGCAAACGTGGGTGAACCTAAAAATAACAATAACCAAGTACATAAGGATTTAGATCACACACAAAGGATGTGTGCAGAATATCAAAATACACTTTAAGTGTGTATTTAAAGATCACTTTTAAGTGTTTGGCTTGGGAGCACATGTCAATTGCGGAACAACTAAATAACGGACCATTCTTTCACAGGCACTCTTTGATAGGAGGGACTGTTTGTAAGGAGGGAATCTTTCCAAGGGTGGAATTATTTCCCTGATTTATTTACACAAGTAGGGACAAATTCTAATGAGGATTCAATTTCAAGGAGGTATACTTTTCAAATATGTTTTCTTAGCAAAGAGGGATAAGTAACAAGGAGGGACTTTTGACAAGGAGGGATTTTTACAAGAAGGGATAATTCCAATAAGGGATATTTACAAGGAGGGATAATTCCAAATGAGGGATATCTACAGGGAGGGATAATTCCAATGTGGGATATTTACAAGGAGGGATAATTCAAATGGGGGATATTTACAAGGAGGGTTAATTCCAATGTGGGATATTTACAAGGAGGGATAATTCCAATGAGGGGTATTTACAAGGAGGGATAATTCCAATGAGGGATTTTTTAAAAGGAGGAATTTTTTTTTAAAGAGGGATAATTTTGGCAAAAAAATAATAAAAAATTACCTGTATATGTACTTGTCGGCAGCCAGAGGCACAAGGGCAATGTGTGTACAGTCAATTGCACCCATGACGTTGGCCAGGTCGGCGATATTATAAAACCCAAGCTTAATGGCGTTTCTGGCTACCATATCTTCAGGAAAAGAAATATATTTGTTTTTTATGGTAGCCATGCCTTCCAAAAACTTGGATAGAGCGTGGCTCAGCGTAGGCTGTGAGATCCCCATGGAGAGGGCACCCAGCCTCTGGAAAATTGCAGGCAGCCAAGCATCTTGGTCATACCTGAAATGGCTTGCCCCTTCCTTGTGATGCAGGCTAACCATGGCCGCAGCTCACTATACAACTTATGGAGGGAAGCCTGGTGAGCTCGAACAGCTCAACGTCATGCATGCGATTGATGTCCATGCGTCGCCGCCGGTGCAATCTGGCCTCTGACCTCCGGATGACATCAATGCCAAGGAGAAGCAGATCCTGATGCTCTTCAAAATCACTCTCCATCACGCTTGGCTGCCTTGTCCCGAGGTCAAAAAGGTGCCGTAAGGGGATTGCAAAGGAAACGGCTATATGGGCTTCGGCACACTTGGCAATCAGCTCTCTGAATTAATCGCCAGCCCACTACAATAACGTAAATGTTTGGAACGATCGAAACATTTTCAATTTCGAAGGAAAAAGGGCCCGAACTAGCGTAAAACCAAAGATTTCCTTTCGAAATTCGAAAGAGCATATACGTTTATGTTCAAACGTTCGTGCTAGTAGAAAATGGACGAAAAAAAAGGAAAAAATGACAAACACCCACCAAAACTTTCACAGACAGCTATGGAAGTCCAGACGAATGTGTCTTTGAATCGAGGCTATTGTACTGTACTTTTTTGTTGTCTCCCTAGCTTTTCAATTTCTAAAATGCCTACATGTAAATTAATAAAACATACGTAACATTTCAAACAAATTTAATATAAAAACAACGTTTTGTTTAGAAAGCCCTGATTGTTTAGGCTGGCTTTTTTCACAGTTTTGCTCTAAGGGCTCCAATTTAACAAGCACTAATTCTTAGCACACTAGCATTTTCAGTGGAACATGACAGCACACTGTAAAACAAATGTTTATTAAACCATCAGATATGTGCACTGAATTTCGAGATTTTTTATTCTTTACATGATTATTTGTTAACAATTATGATTTGCGAATATGTAGCATATATAATATTTTCTTTAGTTTTTAAAGTGGACCATTCACCAAGATTTCCACTATCCTGGTTATCAGTCCTCTTACTTGGGGCATTCCAATTTGGGATAACACAATGTGTGAAACCCTGTTGAACACTGTAAAAACTAACCTTTTGGGCAAAAGCCCAAGGGCATATTAACAGCTTTGAACCATAGCTCCAGCATAGATAATTGGGAGAGGCCACATCCTCAGTCTCTCTACAGTCTGCATTGCGCTCCCACACTCAACAAAGCGTCTTGGCACCGGAGCACGGCTCAGCTGCAAGACATGTAGAATATGGCAGTGACCTGCAGATGCAGCAAAAGATCACCAGTAAGATGAGCTTTTATGATGATTAGTGGTGTTTCGCACATTGGGGCATTCCAGGAGGGGTCACACTGGTATGTTAGATATATATTTATAAATAGGCATTGAGACCTAAGTTTCAAAACCAACATTAACTTTCAAACAATGTACAGGGCCTTGTATTACATATCACATTTGAAGTCTAGTGCTTGCCCACATAGTTTATATCAATCCTTAAAAAATGGAGCATAGAGTCTGAGGATTGCTGATATTTTCCACTGCACTTGGTGCTGCAGCTTCAGCATACTGCTGCAGATGTGTGTGGACTGAGACCTCTGTTTTTAACCAGATTTAGAGACTTAGATTAGAGATTTAGTGAATGTGTGGACAGCTTGGCTATGTCTATCTTGCAGTTCTTTAAACACCAATGTTGGTAATTTCCATGCTCAAGCATTTGTCTGTTTAGTAGCTGTACAGATTAGACACATTTATCTGAACTGAGATATAGGGCTTGATTCATTAAAACTCATTCATAAATGTTATTCCTTGGGAATGCAGTTATGGCCTTCCTTAAAGTGAACAGAGAGGCTCATAACCCCTCCTAATATTATAGAGGTGTTCCCTGACCTGTGTCTTTAAGTGTCTCCCTGTCTGTCCAATATATTGCTGGCTACTCTATTAAATATGCATACAAAAGTGATTTTTAACTGTTTCTGTTGTAGTAATTGACCTTATTCTCCTAATATGCCTTTTTGTTCATTATTCACTACTTTGTACCCCACACACTTTTTACACTGAGAAAGAAATGTGGAAGAAACCTTTCACATCTTTTAATTTGTTGTTTTTATTTTTTATAAAACCCAGTTGTGCACAAACGTCTGCATGCAAAACACTCCCTGAATCACACAAGTGTACACCTTTTGAGTACATTTCCATGTGAGATCTGGCTACCGGTGCTGAATCAACCTTTAGAAAAAAGATGCTTGCTGGATCCCAATCTTAAGGGCTTGAGCAGACAGCAGTGGTCACCGGGTCAGAGGCTGAATAGGGGATGATTGCTGAGATCAAAGGCCACAAGCGCAAATGAAGATTTTGAAAAATGACCAAGGGTTATACATGGGTTACCAGGTCCAGAAGGAGTTATCCAAAAGCAAGTCCAAAAGAGAAGGCAGGGATCATACCCTGAGTATCCAATGTTTTATGGAATCAGGAATCACAGAAACACAAAGGCGGCACCGTAGAATAGCATATGAATATTCTGGTTTCATATTGATGCCAGAAGCTTTCTTATAAAGAGCCCTGAATGTAATTATTGGTTGGATGCAATGTGGCAATGCTTGTGCAATCTCAATTCCCGACATTCGCTGTAGTGCCTTCCACTAGTACACGTGCCACAATACTTGCCGTTTGTACAGAAGATGCCAGATACACACCCTTGGGATTTAGAACAGTGGTGGGTATTATTCTGGGCTCCTGTCACCAGGTTTTATCGTGGAATACAAGCACCAAATACTTTTAAGGCTTGGGCAACATTTGGAATTGCATGTGTCACCTATCTCTTGGAAAAAGAGTGTCATCCCTTTTCCAGCTTTGGTCTCAGACAAACACATGCCAAACTCTGAATAATTCAGATAGCTACAACATTTTGTAGTCTTGTTAATCAAGAAGAAAGAGTCCATTGACAATGGGGTCAATTCAGCATGGATCATAATTTCCTGAGGACAATCCATGATGCATGAGGAAATGGGCCACCAGGCAAATCCGCACCACCCAGGCCATTGGTGGGGCTGGTAATGGTATTAAAATGGTATAGGGCCCTTGGGAAAAGTAAAGTGAAAGTAAAAAAGTAAAAAACGTTCCCTGTGAGATGATGGCGGGGGGGGGGGGGGCATAGTGGCATGAAGATGGAGTGGGTCTTTTCATCCTGATATATATTAGGTACTCTACATAATATATTACCAAATGGGAATCAGAGTTGAGTTGGGAGAAAATTTAGAAAAACATAGTCAAAACTAGTCAAAAAAAGCATAGAGGAAAAGTATAGTCAAAAAAGCATAGGAAACACTCAGGGGTGTTTCCTAAAAGTCCAACTACAGAAGGTATTTTTGGGAACAAGCAGAAGTGAATGGAGAAAGGTTTGTGAAAGGTTTGGCTCCCCAGGGCATTTCCTGTAATCTCCATTTTTTGTCTCTGCAGCAGCGGTATTCAGATCTCTTTGGCATCTGTGATCATTTCCAGTAAGTGACACTTCAAACGGTGCCTAAACATGTTAGAGCTTAAGACTCGCTGCTTTCCAACCCCCCCCCCCATATCAAGGAGAGTACAATGCCATGTGCAAACCATAGGAAATAAGAAGGAACGTTGATGGGCAGAACTCTGAATAAATAAATACTTTAAGTCAAGAATATTACATTGATTGCATCCTTACAGCCAAGCCATGAAATATAAAATCCACTTCAATTTGCAAGTAATATCCCAACAAAATTGTGGTTAAATAGCTTTAAACATTTTGGTCATGTAGATATTTAGAGAACCAAAGAACCACAAATTGGAGCTAAATTAAGGGGCACTACAACCCAAAAAAATATAAGAACATTCTTTTTATTGTTAATTGTTAGAGCCACAAACAACTTTATAAAACATAAACACATGAGACAACTTAAAAACCAAAAAATCCTGTCTAGACTGGACCTAAATCACCAAATATATATATACAAATAGCAGGTATAATACCCTGGGCGGATAAGTGATGTATTTATTTAGAGACAAATTCCTTACCATAAATGCAGAATAAACAACTATAAATAATCAACCCCCTTGATAGGAATAAATTAATTACTTAAAAAATTACAAATACATTAAATTACCTCCATAATAATCACCAATACATGACAATACCAATACATGATGGTATTAAATTGTGCAAAGTGCTATTCATAAATCCATATGTGATCTGGATAATTAATCTTAAGGATGCTAAACTGCAATGTTACATGTATACAAAAAATAGAAAGAGTGATGTGCATATCATCTCATGAGTGCAAAACTTTGATATGTGCAAATAACATTGTCACTAATAGGAGCAGCAAAAAAAACACTGGTATACAAGGAAAGGGAAGGGAGAGAGGGGAGGAAGCCTAGGGGGGAAGAAAACCAAAGGGGGGGGGGGAATCAGGAAGAATAAACGATCTGATATCTCAGTGCTCTAATAATGGCATAGTTACCGCCCACTCAAATCCAGCAAGGTCCAGGTTGGCAAGGGTGCTGCCCCGCGCGCTCTGCTATGTGTCCACAGCTTCTGGAGGGGTAAGTATAACTCACCAAGCCTCTTCTTTTATTCCCCCGACGAGCATCATGCCACGGGCCACCACACATCCTCCTCCATGCCAGATTTCCAGCCAGTGGAGCGCAGAGGAGACTGCAGCCCCGAGGACACGCCCCCACGGTCATCGGCCCAGGGCCGCCCCCCATCGGTTGAAGATAGTAGGCTCAGTTATGGGCCATTAAACAGTCATCATTGGGCTTTACTATTTCACAGTATCACACTTTTTCACAACTATTTTACATTTTCAGATATCTTCTCAGCAGTAGATCCAGCTCCTATCAATTCATATTGGCATGTGGAAACATAATCTATTTGAGGCTCTATGTACATACTCCCAGGATCCTATCTGCCCTATTGGATGATCTGTTCATCTATTTTTATTTTTAGGGGGGAAAATATTTGCATGTGGTGCAAATCATTATTTACACTTAGTTTGGAATTATCCTATGGCCCCCCAAAAAATATATATATATATTCATTATATCTGAATCCTATTCTTCTTGTCCAATTGTTCATGTCTTCTCCTTTGCTTCTTCTCCTTTCTGTTTGTATCAGTAAGGAATTTCCGTACTATTTTTTCCTTCGCATCCATCCAGGTCTTCCTGTCTCACTTCTCTCCATGATCCCAATCAAACGTGCCATTCTGTGATCAAAAAGTGAATACATGTGAAGAAAAAAATCTGCTGACTAAAAGCAATCAATAAACAACAACCAATACAAGGAACATGTGGAATATTAAACACCAACTCCACATGCCCTCCTCAAACAACAGTTAAACTTACGGGGCGGGAATTTGCCCACCGAAACAAACAACATACTCAGTGAGGTACGCAATTGTAAAGAAGGTTTTTCTATCTTAAATTTTGTTTTACATTCCCTAACTACCAAACTTAAAACCCAAAGTGTGAGAAATCGTTTAGAGGATCAAAGTATCACCGCCAATCCATCTGATTGGATGTAAGGAATTATTTGTTCCAATGGAATGGGGAAGAGAGCAGAAAATTCCTTACATCCAATCAGATGGACTGGCGGTGATACTTTGATCCTCTAAACCAGTGGTCCCCAACCCCCCAAGCCGCGGACCGCTACCGGTCCGTGGCTCAAATGGTACCGGGCCCTGAGGCTACCCGCTCGGAGGCTCGCTACCATCGGGAGAAGGAGGAGGAGGATGCGGTCACCGGGGCAGGAGGGAGGTAATGACAGCGGGCGGGACTGAGGGAATGACAGCTTTTAAAGAAAGCGGGCGGGGCGGGAGGGATGAATGACAGCGGGTGGGAGGGAGGAAAGGCAGTGGGCGGGACGGATCAAAGACAGCAGCCGGGGCGGGCAGGCAGGGGGAATGAAAGCGTGCGGGCGAGCGGAAAGATAGAGAGCGGGGCGGCCGAGCGTGAAGAAAGAGCGCGTGACTAAGGTAAAAGCTGGCTGCCAATGTCAATGATTGGGGGGAGGCGAAAACTGAATGTTTAGTTAATTCGGGGGAAGATTGCAGGGGTTTGGGATGCCCAGAAATACCTTTAAAGTGGAACCCACCAGCGGCTGGCCTGGAATCTAAAAGATTCCAAGGCTGGCCGCGGGCTTTTCCTTGAGGCATCCTGATTCGGGATGCCCCCGCTGTGTGAACCCCCCTTCGTCAGGGCACCTGTAAAAACTCACCTTTCCCCGCTCCCATCTCTTTCCCAGCTCTGTCCCATCCCATCTCTCTATTCACAGCTCTGTCCCATCCCATCTCTCTATTCCCAGCTCTGTCCCATCCCATCTCTCTATTCCCAGCTCTGTCCCATCCCATCTTTCTTTCCCAGCTCTGTCCCATCTCATCTCTCTATTCCCAGCTCTGTCCCATCCCATCTCTCTATCTCCAGCTCTGTCCCATCCCATCTCTCTATTCCCAGTTCTGTCCCATCCCATTTCTCTTTTCCCAGCTCTGTCCCATCCCATCTCTCTTTTCCCAGCTCTGTCCCATCCCATCTCTCTATTCCCAGCTCTGTCCCATCTCTCTATGCCCAGCTCTGTCCCATCCCATCTCTTTTTTGCCAGCTCTGTCCCATCCCATCTCTCTATTCCCAGCTCTGTCCCATCCCATCTCTCTATTCCCAGCTCTGTCCCATCCCATCTCTCTTTTCCCAGCTCTGTCCCATCCCATCTCGCTATTCCCAGCTCTGTCCCATCCCATCTCTCTTTTCCCAGCTCTGTCCCATCCCATCTCTCTATTCCCAGCTCTGTCCCATCCCATCTCTCTTTTCCCAGCTCTGTCCCATCTCATCTCTCTATTCCCAGCTCTGTCCCATCCCATCTCTCTATCTCCAGCTCTGTCCCATCCCATCTCTCTATTCCCAGTTCTGTCCCATCCCATCTCTCTTTTCCCAGCTCTGTCCCATCCCATCTCTCTTTTCCCAGCTCTGTCCCATCCCATCTCTCTATTCCCAGCTCTGTCCCATCCCATCTCTCTATTCCCAGCTCTGTCCCATCCCATCTCTCTATTCCCAGCTCTGTCCCATCCCATCTCTCTTTTCCCAGCTCTGTCCCATCCCATCTCTCTATTCTCAGCTCTGTCCCATCCCATTTCTCTATTCCCAGCTCTGTCCCATCCCATCTCTCTATTCCCAGCTCTGCCCCATCCCATCTCTCTATTCCCAGCTCTGTCCCATCCCATCTCTCTATTCCCAGCTCTGTCCCATCCCATCTCTTTATTCCCAGCTCTGTCCCAACCCATTTCTCTATTCCCAGCTCTGTCCCATCCCATCTCTCTATCTCCAGCTCTGTCCCATCCCATCTCTCTATTCCCAGTTCTGTCCCATCCCATCTCTCTTTTCCCAGCTCTGTCCCATCCCATCTCTCTTTTCCCAGCTCTGTCCCATCCCATCTCTCTATTCCCAGCTCTGTCCCATCCCATCTCTCTATTCCCAGCTCTGTCCCATCCCATCTCTCTATTCCCAGCTCTGTCCCATCCCATCTCTCTTTTCCCAGCTCTGTCCCATCCCATCTCTCTATTCTCAGCTCTGTCCCATCCCATTTCTCTATTCCCAGCTCTGTCCCATCCCATCTCTCTATTCCCAGCTCTGCCCCATCCCATCTCTCTATTCCCAGCTCTGTCCCATCCCATCTCTCTATTCCCAGCTCTGTCCCATCCCATCTCTTTATTCCCAGCTCTGTCCCAACCCATTTCTCTATTCCCAGCTCTGTCCCATCCCATCTCTCTATTCCCAGCTCTGTCCCATCCCATCTCTCTATTCCCAGCTCTGTCCCATTCCATCTCTCTATTCCCAGCTCTGTCCCATCCCATCTCTCTATTCCCAGCTCAAAACAATATTAACAATCGATGCCGCCGCACCGCCCCCAGCCACACACCTAGCCCCTCCCCCAGTCAGCCCCCCCCCCCCCCCCCCCCCAGTGCCCCACAGGGCCGCGGTAAAATTACCAAATCCTGAACCGGTCCATGGTGAAAAAAAGGTTGGGAACCACTGCTCTAATCTATTTCTCATACTTTGGATTTTAAGTTCATAAGTGATAAGGATGTCCCTAGCACATCTACAGAGAACACATGTAAAGTGTTTACCCCGTGCTCGGGACATCCTGTGCAGTAGGGGGTTTCCTGAGCGAGTGGAGGGACCGTTGAGGAGTGTGCTGGGGGTTGCGGGGCAGTGTTGGGCATCAGGGGCAAGTATTTTACTTACTTAGCCCCCTCGCACCCATGCTGCAGCCTCTTTCCTTTCCCACCCATGGTGTATGCCGCTGCCATCACCGCAGCTCTCTCCCACGCTGCCTGTTCAGACTGCACTGAAGACTGGCAGGGAGCAGGCAGTGGCAGAGGACACTACAATGAGGGGAGGCCCCCACACTGATATGATGCTCGGCAAATGGCTCCTGCCCACCCCAATAACGCTAACCACCCCCCCCACCCCACCCAATATCACTGGCTGCCCATCTGTCCCACCCTATGATGCTGCCCAGCAGCCCAACCCCCCCAATGATGGTGCCCGGTACCTGGAAGACGCTGCCAGCTGGAGGATGCTGACCTCCCAGCTGCCCAATGATGCTGCCTGGCAGCCTAGAAGATGCTGCCTGCCCAGAGGACGCTGACTAGCCGCCCAGATGATTCTGCCTCCCCGGGTCCCTGCTGCCCACCTACATGCCTGCCCACCAACCCAGCCAAACCACCCACCCATCCACCTGCCTGACTGCCCACCCACCTACCTGCCTGACCCTCCAGCCAAACATCTACCTTCCTGACTGCTGCTTACCTACCTATCCACCCATCCACCTACTTTCCTGCCCTCCAACCTGCGTCCCAGCCACCCTCTGCCAAACCACCCACCCTTCCACCTACCTGCCAGCCACCCACCTGCCTAACCACCTGCCTACTTACCTACTTGATGGTCCAGTGACCTACTGGCCCACCCACCTACCTGCCTGATCGCCCAGCCACCCACCTACCTTCCTGCCTGCTGTTTACCTACCTACCCACCTACCTTCCTGCTTACCAACCTGCATCCCAGCCATTTACCCATCCATCCACCCTCCTACCTCCCAAACCACCCACCTGTCCTCCTACCTGCCTGGACACCCACCTGCTTCCCCACCTACCTGACACTCCAGTGACCTTATCACCCACCTACCTTCCTGCTTGCTGTTAACCTACTTACCTACCTACCAACCCACCCACCTCCCTTCCTGCCCACCCACCTGTGTCCCAGACACTTACTGATCCAGCCACCCTCCAACCAGCCACCCACCCACCTGTCCACCTGCTTCCCCACCTACCTACCCACCTAACCATCTGCCTGCCCACCAACCTGTCCGATCACCCAGCTGTCTACTCACCCATTCGCCCACCTACCTGCCTGACCAACCACCGACCCCCCCAGCCCATCCACCTACCCTCTTACCTGCTGCCCACCCAGCCACCTGACTGCCCACCTCCCTACCTGACTATCCATCCACCCATCTGCTCATCCACCTGTAGGCTTAGCTGCCCTCTGACCTACCTACCTCCCGGCCTGACAGCTGGAACACAATACAGGCCAAAATGTACTGATTCTCAAGGCCAAATAAGGTGGGCAATTAATTCCCTGCCCCCGGGGCATCCAAAATCAGGATTGTTTCCCGACGTGCATGCACGAACATGCGCGAGCTTCAGCTGCAGCCCCGCTATCCCTCTGGCACGGGCACGCTCCCTGTTAGAGGAAAGCCGGGGATGCGCGCACAGAGCTGCTGGTCTTAGTTGAAAGCTTATACGATGTGACGTCAGTGGCTCCGAGCACGCTGATTGGATGAGCGGCCACACATGTGCCATAGGACCGGGAAGAGGTGAGTTGGCATCGGTTGCACACAGCGGAGCACCCCCGATCGGGGGAAAGGACCAAAAGCCAGTATAGTCAAAATCCTGGGTTTTGGTCCACTCCAAATTTATCTAATAAAATTTTAAAAAATATTAGCAAAAAAGCTGCCTGTGTAACCACAGCTAAGAAAATATCCATAAACTGCCCAAAATTCAAAACTAGTAATAAGAGAAAGTGGGTATAAAATCAAAATTCTGTTAAAAAACCTACCAGCGGCCGGTCTGGAATCTAAAAGATTCCCCTCCATTAGGTTGATTCAGAGAGACAAAAAAATACTTTCGTTTTTGTGTCGATCTGTTTGTTTTTTTTTTTTTTCCCGCTCTCGTATGAGTGTACGAGCGATTCTATGCATGCATTGCAAGCCTTCTGTAAAGTCTTCGTCCGTTCGTATGCCAGAGTACGAGTATGAGAATGTCATTTTCCAACTTTCGTTTTCCGTTTTTTTTTTACTCATGTTACAACATAGGCTTCTGTTTTTGCCCTTTTTCCATCGTCTCCTCTCACGAATCATTTACGTTTCCCAGTAGATTCTGATTTCCTTTTTCAACAAATAATCGTGCAGACGAAAATCCTTACGACCTTACGCCTTAGCACTACAAACTTAACTCATTAAAGTGCTCGCCTACATATTTGGTTCACTCACTTGTGCTACAATGCTTAGCTAAATCACTTTGCGTTTTCATTCTTCTTCCATTTCTGACCCCTAAAACTTACCTAAATCACTTTGCGCTTCTTCTTCCATTTCTAACCCCTAAAACTTACCCAAACCACTTTGCGCTTAGGTTCTTCTTTCATTTCTGACCCCTAAAACTTACCCAAACCACTTCGCGCTTAGGTTCTTCTTCCATTTCTGACCCCTAAAACTCACCTAAATCACTTTGCGCTTTAATTCTTCTTCCATTTCTGACCCCTAAAACTTACCCAAACCACTTCACGCTTAGGTTCTTCTTCCATTTCTGACACCTAAAACTTACCCAAACCACTTCGCGCTTAGGTTCTTCTTCCATTTTGGACCCCTAAAACTTACCTAAATCACTTCGCGGTCATGTGAATCTTCATCTCTAAATATTTCTTGGCCCATTCAATTGGTGTTGATGTATTTTGAAAATCGAATGACACTGAAAAAGTTTTTGTTTTTTTTTAGTTTATTCCAAACTGCCATTTTTTTGTGGCTTTTTTTTTTTTAATTTTCGGAAAAATGTATAAAAAATTTTTTTTAACCCTTTAACCCTTTTGTTGCCAAGCACGTAACACCTACGTGCTGGCTTGGCTGGGCCTTAAGTGCCAAGCCCGTAGGTGTTACGTGCTTGACTTTCCCCGCTGCTAGTTTAAAAAATAAAAATAAAAAATACTCACCTGACCCCTTGTTGGATCCGGCCGGGTCTCCTCTTTAATTTGGTGCCATCTGATCCCTCGTGGGGGCTCAGATGGCTCCAGGAGAGCCCCCGGAATAGCCCCCCCCCCGCTTTGGCAGCAGAAGCTGCTAACTGTAAAAAAAAAAAAAAATAAAATGACATTCACTTACCTGCATGTGCGCTGGCTCCCGCTGTCCCTCCTCTTCACCTGGGGGGCCTCTGATCCCTTGGGGGCGGGGCTTATGACGTCATCCCGGCCCTGATCACCGCCTTCAGCCTTCTCAGCTTCTCAGATGCCGGTGATCGGTGACCTGGAAGGAGGTGACAGGAGATCCTCTGATCTCCTGCCTCCCCCTTTTCTGGATGCCGATCACCGGCTTCTGTCAGCACAGCGGCGAGGGACAAGAGCTTACAATCGGAGGTAAGTACAGTAAATTTTTTTTTTTTTTAATAAAATACTTTTCATTAACGTGTGGTGTTTTTTTTTAACAGTTAACCCTTTGTGAGCTGGTAAGGGGTCCATGAGACCCCTGTACCAGCTCACAAGGCTCTGGGTCTGGCAAGTCACCTGCAGGCTAGCGGGTGACTTGCCATTAACCCCCAGCCCCCCATTACCTGCCTCCCCAAAGGCCAGGGGGGGGGCAGAAGAGCCCGGACCCAAATAGGCTATGTGGGCTCGTAGGCTGCAGGGTGGGGGGGGCACAAAAGCTGGCCCCCCCACTCTGTGCCTACAAGCCCTGCATAGCTGGTAACGGGCTGGTTACTTTGGGTAAGGGGGACCACACGTCATTTTTTTTGGGATTTTTAAGGGTTTTTAACCCTTAAAAATCCCCCCAAAAATGCCCCCCCTCCCCCCCCGGGAAGGGGAACCCTATGTCATTTTTTTTAATTAACCCTTTGTGTTCTGTCATCCAGCAGCTATCAAAGGCTTCCAGCAGGTGAGCAGAAGCCAGTGATCGCCGAGGGACACAGTGCTCCAGGATGGATGGGAGGTAAGTATTACAAAAAAAAATAATAATAAAATAATTTTTTCTTTTTGCGTGTGTGTGTGTGTTTTTTTACATTTAACCCATTGTGAACTGGTAAGGGGTCCATGACCCCTATACCAGTTCACAAGGCTGGGGGAGGTGGCAAGTCACCTGTGACTAGCGAGTGACTTGCCATTAACCCCTGGCACCCCCATTACCTGCCTCCCCAAAGCCCAGGGGAAGGCAGAAGAGCCGGGCCCACGGGCTATGCGGGCTTGTAGCCTGCAGGGCCAGGGGCCACAAAAGCTGCCCCCTGTGCCCTGTTTCTACAAGCCCTGCATAGCTGGTCCCCGGCTGGTTACTTTGGGTAAGGGGGACCCCATGTCAATTTTTGGGGGGGATTTTTAAGGGTTTTTAATCAGGGAGGGGGGACCCTATGTCATTTTTTTTTCTCGATTTAACCCTTTGTAGTGTGGATGGTAGTTGTATTTTATTTGTAAATATTATAGATTGCTTATTTCAGTTAGGGGGTCTCCTGGGCAGGAACGGGGGGCTACCGATAAATATGTGGTACCGTTCTAATCGGTAGAAATGGGGTTTTCACATGCAATATGCTTTTCCTTGATAAAATACATTTTTTATTTAAAATAGAGGAGTCAATTTTTGACTTGTTGTTTTTATTTATTTATTTATTTTTTTTACTTAATAATATTGTAAAAAACAAAATAACATTTACAAACAAGACATTTCATGTTAAAGCCTAAATTCTGCTGCAAAAAAATATAAATATAATTTTCCTGAAAATTACAGCAAAAATTGCGCAAAAATGGTGCAAAACATGGCGCAAAATGGGGAAAAATGACCTGTCAACAGAGGGTGACAAAATCTCAAGTAGGCTGGCAATTAAAAGGGTTAATAGTACTTATGCATGTTGGGTATTGTTCTGTTCGGGGGACCTTGCGCTTTAAGACTTAGCTTGTTTTTTCTGGTTTGCATATTTATATTTTAGGAAAAGGTGTTTTTTATTCAGCTTTTTTATACATTTTTTAGGGAAACCCTGCGCAACCAAAGAATTCTTTGAGGAATTAATTCCAGAAAGATGAGCCCACTACAACAAGCTGGGTACGCTTAGAAAGCTTAACATGTATACTTTCAGTGAATATATGGTTTATGGGGGATATTCCAAATGTAAAGGGTTGTTTTGGTTGAAAAATCACAAGGTGTGCACTTTGTTTGCAGAACTGAAATTTTCAAGTAAAATTACCGTTACGCACATGCTTTACTTTGGGGTGTTTGCCAACTCTTCCCTTGACGGAACCTATGCATGTTGGGTGTTGTTCTGTTCGGGGAATGGGGGGAATGCTTTTTCAGATTAAACTTGTTTTTTCTTGTTTGTATATAGTTTTTTTAGGAAAATGTGGCTTTGATTCTGCTTTTTTATCCTTTTTTTTGGGAAACTCTTTGCAACCAAAGAATACATTGAGGAATTACTTCCAGAAAACTATGGGAACATCAACATGCCTGGTACATCTAGAAAGCTTGAGGTGTGTACTTCCAGAGAATATATAGTTTGTTGGGGGTATTTCAAATGTAAAGGGTTGTTTTTCTGGTAAAACTGCAAGGTGCGCATAGCGCATATCACAGTTGTATTTTTTCTGAAAATCCCCTAAAGCGCTATTTCAGTTTGGGGGAGTCTCCTGGGCAGGAAAGGGTGTCTACCTATACATATGTGGTATCGCTGTAACCGGGAGAAATTGGGATTTCACACGCAATAAGATTTTACTGACAAACTTACATTTTTTATTACAAAAGAACACTACAAATTGTAAAAAAATATTTTTTTTATTTTTTTTCACATATTTCACCCAAAAATATTGAGAATACACCTAAAAAATACAAACAAGACATTTCATGTTAAAGCCCAGACTATGCTGAAAAAAAAACAATATATCATTTTCTTGGGAAATCCCTGGAAATCCTTTCAAAAATGACAGTTGAACATGTGTAGCGCAAAATAGTGAAACGTCGTCTGGCAACAGGGAGTGGCAAATGCTGCAGGTTGGCTGACAGCGAAAGGGTTAAGTGCCAGCCTACCTGCAGCTTTTGTCACCCTCTGTTGCCAGACCATGTTTCACTATTTTGCGCTACACATGTTCAACTGTGATTTTTAAAAGGATTTCCAGGGATTTTATTTTTATTTATGTTTTTTTCATGTCTGGGCTTCAACATGAAATGTCTTGTTTGACCTTTTTTTAGTGTATTCTCAATACTTTTTGGTGAAATATTTGCAAAACAAATAAAAAAAATCTATTTTTTGCAATTTGTAGTGCTTTTTTGTAATAAAAAATGTAAGTTTGTCAATAAATTTTTATGGCGTGCAAAACCCCAATTTCTCACGGTCACAGGGGTACCACATATGTATTGGTAGACACCCTTTCCTGCCCAGGAGACTCCCCCAAACTGAAACAGAGCTTTAGGAGATTTTCAGATAAAATACAACTGCGCTATACGCTATGCGCACCTTGCAATTTTTCCAGAAAAACAACCCTTTACATTTGAAATACCCCCCACAAACTATATATTCCCTGGAAGTACACACCTCAAGCTTTCTAGGGGTACCAAGCTTGTTTATGTGGGCTTAGTTTTCTGGAAGTAATCCGTCAATGTATTCTTTGGTTGCACAAAGTTTTCCTAAAAAAGAATAAAAAGGAAGAATCAAGCCACATTTTTCTAAAAAAAACTATGTGCAAACAAGAAAAAACTAGTAAAATCTCAAAAAGCAACATGCCCCGAACAGAACGATACCCAGCATGCATAGGTACTGTCAAGGGAAGAGCACCACAAAGTAAAGCGTGCGCATAACAATAATTTTATTTGAAAATTTCAGCTCTGCAGACAAAATGCGCACCTTGCAATTTTTCAACCAAAACAACCCTTTACATTTTGAATATCCCCTATAAACCATATATTCCCTGAAAGTACACATGTTAAGCTTTCGAAGAGTACCCAGCTTGTTGTAGCAGGCTCCCCTTTCTGGAAGTAATCCCTCGAAGAATTCTTAGGTTGCACAGGGTTTCCCTAAAAAAATGAATAAAAAACTGAATAAATAACATGTTTTCCTAAAATATAAATATGCAAACAAGAAAAAACAAGCTAAATCTGAAAAAGCAAGGGCCCCCGAGCAGAACAATACCCAACATGCATAGGTACTATTAACCCTTTTAATTGCCAGCCTACTTGAAGTTTTGTCACCCTCTGTTGACAGGTCATTTTCCCCCATTCTGCGCCATGTTTAACTGTGATTTTTGCCGGAATTTCCAGGAAAATTATAGATATATATTTTGCAGCAGAGTTTAGGCTTTAACATGAAATGTCTTGTTTGCAATTTTTCTACTGTTTTTTTTTATATTTTTGTGTAAAAAAAATAAAATAAATAAATATTTTTAGACAATTGTCTCCTTTATTTTAAATAAAACATTTACTTTATTAGAGAAAACCATATTGCATGTGAAAGCCCATTTTCTCCCGATTACAACTGTACCACATATGTATCGGTAGCCCCCCATTCTTGCCCAGGAGACCCCCCAAACTTAAAATAGCACTTTATAACATTTACAAATAAAATACTACTACTATCCACACTATAAACATAAGGGGTTCATTTTTAAAAAAATGACATAGGGTCCCCCCTCCCAGGGGGGTGGACCCCATTTTTTTGAAATTTTAAGGGTTAAAAACCCTTAAAAATCCCCAAAAAAATGAAATGGGGTCCCTTACCCAGCATTACCAGCCCAGGACCAGCTATGGGGGCTTGTAGGAACAGAGTGGAGGGTCCAGCTTTTGTGGCCCCCCACCCTGCAGCCTACAAGCCCACATAGCCTATGTGGGCCCGGGCTCTTCTGCCCCCCCCCTGGGCTTTGGGGAGGCAGGTACTAGGGGTGCCGGGGATTAACAGCAAGTCACCCGCTAGCTGCAGGTGACTTGCCAGCCCCCAGCCTTATGAACTGGTATAGGGGTCTCATGGATCCCTTACCAGTTCACAAGGGGTTACACTGGACCAACACCTGTTTTTACCCTAACGGGTGTTGGTCCGGTTGTGTGGTCATTGTAAGAAGCGAGGGGGGGCATCCACAATGCTGGAGTCCCCCTGGCAGCAAACTGCATATATCGCCTGTTTTACTCACCTGTATACTGAGCCAGTGGTGAGAACCGAGTCCCGCGATTGGCCGCCGGGCAGTCACGTGGGCAGGTCCTGCGGGTGGCTGGCACAGAGGACGCGACTGCGCCCACGTGACCGCCCGGCAGCCAATCGCGGGACTCCTTTCTCGCCGCTGGCTCGGTATGCAGGTGAGTAAAACAGGCTATATATGCTGCGGTTTGCTGCAAGGGGGGCTCCAGCATAGTGGATGCCCCCCCTCGCTTCTTAAAATGACCACACAGCTGGACCAACACCCGTTAGGGTAAAAACGAGTGTTGGTCCGGTTTAAGTGTAAAAAAAACCACAGAAACAAATATATATATATATTTTTTTTTAATACTTACCTCCCATCCATCCCTGTGTCCCACGCTGATCAATCTGGCTTCTGCTCTCCCGCTGCAGCTGGAAGCCTTTTATATCTGCGGGGCGACAGAACATAAGGGGTTAATTTAAAAAAATGACATAGGGTTCCCCCTCCCAGGAAAAACCCTTAAAAATCCCCAAAAAATGAAATGGGGTCAACCTTACCCAGCATTACCAGCCCGGGACCAGCTATTGGGGCTTGTAGGAACAGAGTGGGGGGCCAGCTTTTGTGGCCCCACCACCCTGCAGCCTACAAACCCACATAGCCTATGTGGGCCCGGACTCCTCTGCCCCCCCCCTGGGCAGGTGACTTGCCAGCCCCCAGCATTGTGAATTGGTATAAGGGGTCTCATGGACCCCTTACCAGTTCACAAGAGGTTAAATGTAAAAAATAAAGACACTGACACTGAAAGACAAAAAAAATTACATTTATTTTTTTTTTTACTTTACTCACCCCCGATCCTGTGTCCCCAGGTGATCTCTGATGTCAGCTGACAGTCTGCTCGGGTGTTTGGAGGCGAGAGCCTGGGGAGTGGGGGTGATCACAGCCCTCTCCTCCTCCCCAGCTCTCTCCTCCAAGCACCCGAGCAGACTGATTCTCTGTCTTGGGTGCCGATCTTAAGGGGCCGGCTGCTGGTGACATCACAGTGATGTCACTGTCCCCGCCCCCAGGGGGCAGGGCTAGCAGACCCGATGCAGAAAGTGGTGGGGAAGGGCGTTTTCTGCCCTCTCCTCGCCACGGAAGAGGCTGGGGGGGCGGTCGGAGGCCCCCCCAGTGAAGAGGAGACCCGTCGGGAGACAGCACGGCCACAGGTAAGTAAATGTCATTTTACTTTTCTTTTTTTTACAGTTAGCACGGGGGATCGGATGGCACCAAATTAAAGAGGAGACCCGGCCGGATCCAACGAGGGGTCAGGTGCATATTTTTTATTTTTATTTTTTTAACTAGCAGGGGGAAATACCAGGCACGTAGTTTCTACGTGCTTGGCACTTAACGGTAGGAGAAGGAACCACGTAGAAACTACGTGCTTGGCATTTAAAGGGTTAATAGAAAATAGAAAATTGTTAAAATTTTAAAATGTTTAAAAATATAAAACTTTAAAACTATTTACAAAGCAATGGCAGGACCCAGAACATTAGTCTCCTGCATGTCGGCCACCAACTTAAGTGGGCATATGTCATTATGCTAAGTAATTAATCAAAGAAAGTGGGCATATGTCAATATGCTAAGTAATTAATCAAAGGAAGTGGGCATATGTCATTATGCTAAGGAATTAATCCAAGGAAGAGGGCATATGTCATTATGCTAAGGAATTTAATAAAAGCAGGAGGGCATATGTCATTATGCTAAGTAATTATTCAAAGGAAGTGGGCATATGTCAATATGCTAATGCCATTGACTATGGCTTTAGGTATCTTTGTGATCATGTCAATTACCACATACTTAAAAGAATGACATTACAACTTACTTCGTTGGTGGCTGACGTGTGCGTCGGGGAACACCCTGGGTTCTGGGACCTGCCACTGCTGGGAAGTTGAGGCTGTAGAGACTTGTCAAATAGGGTCACAGTAAGCAAATGACACTTAGAATGTGTGTGTGACATCACCCACCTTCTCCATGTTCCTCCTGGGCCTGATCTGCTGCAGTCCCTGCTCCGATCCTTCACCCGCTACATTAACATCTAGAAAAAGAGATTAAGGGAATCAGCTTTGTTTTAAATAGCATGTATGTGTGTGCAGTTACATGAAGAGTCACATACCAGAGGCTAACGGCTCCGTCGCTGAGTACGACTCCCTGCCCACACGGTGATGCCTCTCCTCTGTAGAAAGGTCCAGGGGCTGGTCCAGAGGAGGGGTAGGACCGTCGCCCTGGAGATCCACCACCTTCACTTTGTGCTGCAGAATCATGCAGCACTGGTCGGCCTGTGCGCCTCCGGGTGCGTCTGATTCTGTACTCCATTTCCAGCACTAGAAAAGAAAAGCATTTATAAATAAAGGCCTACCTTCTGTATTAGTTACATCTAGCATGCAATCACTATGTACTTACTTGGAAATGGAGCCCGAAAAATTGCCGCACCCGGGGCATGTGGAGCCGTTTCAGGCCAGTGCTGCATGATCTGCCTGTGGGTGAAGGTGGTGTCAGTCTTGTGCTGGATCCTGGAAACGATCTCCAGGGCGACGGTCCTCTTCTTAAAAGAGTTGGGCAGGTAGTCGTACCCGCACTGAAGCATCGTCTAAAAAACACCAAATAAACATAGTTGTTAGATCAAACTGCTTACAAATATTTGTCACAATTAGATCAGTTGACGGGCAGGCTGATTCATCACTAACGCCAGGTAGCGACAGATGAGCATCTGTATTGCGGCGCTATTAGCGACCGCTAGTGGCCGCCATGATCAGCTGTCACTCGCTATTCCAGGGCTCCTCAATCGCTACCTGCCGTTATTGGGAATCATGCTGCCAATGTTGAATATGATGTTTCAGATGTGCTTTAGAGGAGCTGTTGAGTTGTTACACCGTATTCAATACAGCGCCTGAGCGTTTCGTTGCTTTTGTATAGAAATCAATGTGTAAAATTAGGAAATGTGATCTAACATTATGCAAATAACACATGGAAACTTTTTTTTTTTGGATTTATTTAAGCAGATATTTGGTTTAATATAAAATAAAACAACAGGTTTGGCCATGTTCATGGCACCTAAAATGAGAAAAAAAGTGTAGTTAGTTAATGTTGTTGCTTCAAAATATATTTTACTAAATCCCCTTTGTTTGTTGTGGTTGAATTTAATTACATAACAAACACCTTTAAACTTTAGAGATTGAAAGCTTTATCCATATCAACTTCCACCCTCCCATATTTTGTTTTTAAATTACTTTAAGCTACACATTTTCCTGGGTAATAATTAGAGACCAACCACATATTTGTCAAGTATGATTTGAAGGGCCCTGTAGTACAGTAGCTGTAGTATAGTTAAGGTGACCTAGCTTACTGAAAAAAAAGAGGTAATCATGCTTTCCCGTCACTCAAACCCAGTCCGGGTGTCCTCGTGACTATCTGCGGCCATGTTGGGGACTTCTGGCACCAGTGCTGTTTCCTCGGGGTTCGATTCGGTGACATATGCAAATATTGTGTAGGACACAGCATGCGAGGATGGTTTTGGAGACCTTTTGTGGACTGTACAGCATCTCTCCCCCTGGGCCTGCCAAACAGAGAAAGCGTGCTTTCAGTAGGCCGATGGTTCTTTCCACAATGCATCTGGTTGTGCGATGTGCTGCATTGTATCGTACTTGGGCAGTGGTCTGTGGGGTTCTGACCGGAGTCATTATCCACGTTTTCTGCCCATATCCCTTGTCCGCTGTTGAATAATCAAATTGAGAGAGAGCAATATGTCAAGTACCATGAACATAATGTATACATTAAAGCTTTTGTTATCTAGTTTGGCAATTTACTAGGCCACATATCAAACTTGTAATTATGTCAAGGATTATTAATTACCCAGTAGCCAGCCAGGTGGCATTTCACTGTTCTCAAACTTCCGGCACAGGACTGATTGCTGGAGCACGTAAGAATCATGGCATGAGCCGGGGAAGCCAGATCTCACGGCCGCTTCATGTCATGGTCACACACTACCATGACGTTCATTGAATGGAACTGTTTACGATTTCTATAATGCAGCTCCTGTGCACAGGGAGGGCGGAAAGGGATATGTGTACCATCCATGCACCCTAGCACATTAGGGATCCCTCCCATGCGGTGGAACGCACGTTTTATATTGGCAACCTCCTCCTCATCCTCAGGAAATTTGATATAAACAGGGATAAGGTCGCAAATAGCCAGGACTACCTGGTAAAATATGCGGCTCATTGTAGCCTGGCTGATCCCGCTGAGGATGGCAGAGGTTGCCTGGAAATTCCCCCGTGCCACAATATTTAGCATGGCACATAGGCGAAGTATGCCAGGGATGGAATGGGTGCGTCTGGTGGATGGATCGATTTTTGTCTTAATCTGATCATATAGGGACTGTAGTGCTGTACGATTCAGACGAAAATGACTTCTGATCTGCTCGTCACTTAAATCCCATACAGAGAGGCGGATGCCAAAGGATCGGGGTGCCCTAAGCCTCACAGCACCCTCCTCCCTTGACTTCTGACCTTCCTGTATGCTGCCACAACAATACATCCATAACCCAAACATCCCCCTCTCATCCATCTCACAATCACTGGCTATAGCTCAGGCACTGCACCAAAAACAAAAAACAATATCAACACACACACAACCACTCCACATACACAATCACAATCCTCAATCACACAAATGCAGCTCACAACAAAACCAGATGTATAGTGGTTAGAACCATCAGGCTGCTGAAAGTATGCTTTCAAAGTTTGGCACAACCAAGAGGGGAGTTGCTGCACAACCCACAAAAGGTCCCCAAAACAATCCACACTTGCAGTATGCTACACAATATTTGCAGATGCCACCAAAACAAATCTCCAAAAGAAACAGCACTGATTCCAGAAAACCTCAACAAAGTCACAGACAATAATCAATTAACACAGCAAGCCAGTTTGTGCCAGCTAGGGCAAAGTACCAACACACACCACAGCCTTTGCCACAGTGTATCATGAAAAGAATGCTTAAAGTATTCTGAATTTATACTTAATTTATCCAAAGGACTGGTCCGCTTAGCCGCCTCTTGCGTTTCTTAGCAGTTTCCGGTCTGTAATTAGCTTACCACAGGTGTGGTGGAAACGCCTAGCGCTTGCATACTAGCGTACTTTAGCGGATTTGGTTGCACAGACATCTTTTGTCCAATCAAAGGTACGCTGTTCAAAATTCAAATAGCCGTTTTTGGGACACCATTTCCAATGCTGTTAAGAGCCATGGATCCCATTACTTCATAATGTCTATGTGGGTTGTTAATTAGCTAATTACTTTATTGACTGCAACACGTTTTCCAGAAACATCATTCATTGTAGTCAAGATGTATCTCCAAACACCTGTACAGTATGTGTAAATCAATTAACTGGGCCTGTTTATGATTGGTTCCTAAAGCACATAAATTGTGGCATACACATTCAGCATTTGTTGCCATTCTGTAGGTTGCATGCGTCCTTGTGTGTGTGTTGTTTGGTGGTGTGTGCAGCTACAGGATGGAGCCAAATTCTGGGCATCTGCCAGCCTCTGCTGTGTTTTGCTGGGCCCAGTACCAGTGGTGTGCGTCGTGGCCCACAGACCTTCCTTAAGGAAAAGGGCACAGGCTGAAGGTGAAGCCCCACCCAAGGCCAAGCGTCCATTTGCCAAGAGGGAGCCAGAATTTAATTTGGATAATAATACTCTTGTGCATCTGACACTGGCTAAATGGGAGTTATTATTTGGCTCCCAAAGTCAGTGTTTAGGCAAACAAGAAAGGAGCAAAATGTGGGATGCCATTGGTGAGCAGCTTACTAGCACTGCTCAATACCCACGTAGTGGCACAGCCTGCAAGAAACGCTTCTATACTTTGCAAAGGGCCCTTATGCGAAAGTTGAAGAATGATCTACTTGTAGACAGTGGGACAAAGCAGGGTCCAAAGAGTAAATACAGGCCATATGAGGAGATGCTGAAGTGCAAGATTCCACTATGTCGGCTGCAGGGGGTGGATGCTGGGGATGACACCACAGGTTGGGGTGAAGGTACATTCATTTAATGTTGAAAGTGATTGTTGATAATCACGTTGTTACATTTCTCATAACCAAATAGTTCTTTTAAGAAAATTAGGTCACGGTAAGTATTAGATTTTAGCTATGTCCTTTTGTCTAAACTTTTTTCTGGCTTGATGCATAGTGGCACATGAGGACTCCCAGGAGTCGGGTGATGAGGTGACCCAGAATCCTGCCCTTCCCCCAGGCTCAACCTTAACACAGTCTGCTGTTGAAGGTAAACAGTCTGTATCTTATATTTTTTTTTACATTTTTTAGGACACATTAACAATGCATAATTATTTACTTTTGATTATCATAGATGCCCACAGTCTGAGATGCTCATTAATACAAGCTGTAGTGTGAAAAAACCCTCATTAATGTGGGGAAATGGATCCAAACGTAAGCATATTAATTACAATGTAATAGTTGTGACTCATTATGTGGCCACATAATTCACATTAGGCTAAAGTATTGAATTATCAGGTTACATGACCTTCATTTTTGGGGCTTGCATGTGCATTTTTATGCACTACTCTATATATTGACATCCCCTCTTTAAAAAATGTTATGCCTACTTAAGATTGTGGACATTGTTTTGGCGGTTTGCCTAAAGTACTCATGTCCATAGTACTAAATAAACAAATCCTTCTGCTATTCATATGATAGTTCATAAAATAAAGATTGAATGAGTTCGTTAGTGAACAAACACACTCACAGGCAAAATGTATTATCTTTTTACGTTTAAACAAAGGGGAGGCAACAATCTAGCATTCATACATGCATTTCTGATTGTGGGTGGGCCAAATTACATCTACATGTTTGCTAATTAACCACATAATGACTTTCCCCTTAGACATAAGTTTGAAAAGTATGCCTGGCAAACAAGTAACTGTACTCATCATCGCAGCTGTGGCTAGGGACCATGCTGATGGGGGTTCCTGGACCTGGGGTGGGGAGTATGGTGACAGGGTCCGTCTGCGTGGAAACATCTGGGGAGACAAAAACAACACCACAAACGTCATAAGCTTGTGCCCTGAATATTATTCTTCTATATCCACGTGTTTTTGGTCTCCTCTAAATCATGCTAACATGGTTTGACACATGTTTCAAAGATCTTAGCAGATTTATTGGTTCATAAGGTCAGATGGATAATTTATTTTAGGCCACATGGAGCAAACAATCCAATTTTTGGCACACATTCCCAGTGCAATGCAAATTCAAGCTTTAACCTTGACATCCACATATTTAGTTTTGAGGCTGGCACATGTGTTTGGAAAATACTAAAACATTTGCTAACACATTTTCAATGCAGCAGCATGCTGTAATGACTCAAATGTTAAATTTGTGGGGCTTGCATTTGTCAGGAACGGGATTTGTGTTAATGAAGTGTATGAAATTTACACTACAATCTAATGCTATGTAGCACTATCAAACATGTCTATGTAGTTTCAAATATTACATACACCATGTGAGTGTTAACAAAAAACACTTACCACGACTATGTCCGAGTGCAACGTCTGGTGCATAGCTGCTGGAGGTGTCGGCTCTATGATGCCCTGAAAAACAGATAATGATGGCACAGGATATTTGACTATGCACATATTCAACTTGGAACAGACAAACAACAATTAGAAATGCACTCACCAGGGGATGAACTGCCGCTGGTAGCCCAGGGAGGACTCTGGGGAGGAGGCGTGGAGCCTCACGTTCGGGCCAGAAGATCCCAAAACCAATGGCCCACCCTCCTCCCTCTCACTTCCTGATCCTAGAGGAAGTGTGGGCGAGTTCATGCCCTCCTCCCCACTTGGACTCCCCACTTGAGAGTGGGCACTAGGGTTTAGAGACTCAACTGAGTCCGAATGTGAGGAGCTGAGGCTCCATACTGCCCTCCCCCCAGCAGCACGCTCCTCTGGGGCATCATCCCCTTCCTCCCCTGGGTCCTCTAGAAAGGACTGACGAGAGGGACCCTTCCCACATTTTCCCAGGGGAGGACGCTTATCTGTGTTGAGGGGAGCAAAAAAAAGGGCAACTCAAAAAATATTCCAAAAAGTTACTACATTATACAACGACATTTTGTTGTTAGGATTAACATGTCAGGGCCCACATACCTGAAGCATAGGCATCATAGAGCCTATATACGCCCTCATTGTCCCGGCACTTGAAATCTGACCACTTCTGGATGATGGAACGCGCAGTCAGATGCGTCTTGAAGCGCCGGGACACAGTGGCTTTCACCTCCAACGCTATGCGCCTTTTTGCACCACGGGCATAGTCGTACTCAAGCACACAAAAATCCTTAAAAAAAAAAACATCAATACATGTATCTATCCGTGCAAAAACATATATACAAAGCTAGATTATTGCATCTGACAAATAGAACCTATACTTACTTTCACTACCTGCCCGTTAACCAGCGGATCCACCCTTTTCCACATAGCCTTTCTGCTTGCGGGAGTACAGGGGATGTTGATGGGCCAGGGGAGACAGGGGGGGAGGGGCTGAATCAGAGGAGTAGCTGGGGAGATGACGTGCAGGGCGTCTAGGCCGCATGACGGATCCTCGTAGGTGTAAACCAAAAGTTGAAAAAACGAAAGTGAAAGCAAAAAATATGACACTCCTCGCATTAATAATACGCTAATATACGCTTAGGAAATCGCAAGTATGCGCTAAGATCTCATCCGCTACATGCACACATGCTAAATGTATTCGACATATTTTGATTAATGCTGCGTAATTATTTGTCACAGCTTAAGAGCATCCATATATACATGTGTGAATGTGTTCAAAACCAGACTCCAGATATAGCTTTAGATACATTGGAATGCTTCAATAATGGAAGGTGTCAAAATGTGTGGCACAATGTGATGCCTAATGGGTTCATATTTGCTTGAACTATGGTTTCCAGGTCATGCTAGTGCAGTCAGATGCGTGCAAATGTCTGCTGCGTATTCTACAACAGCAACTCTGGGCATTACAAGGTATTTCTGCACAAAAACAACAAATTCACATGTATCAACAGCACAGCGCCGCAGTGCTGCATAGCGACTGGCCCACGCCGCAATAACCCCGATTCAACAAGGAAATTTCCCAGGAAACAGCGTGGGCGCTTTTTTTGGCTGACTGTGGCATAGAACGCCAGACACGGTTAGCAGAAAGTGATTATTTGTGTTGTTGTTACAAAAAAAAAATGCTAAAAGTAAGGGGAATGACATTGGGGTAGGGGTGTGAGTTTAACATTTCATTGGCACATTACAAATTAACTTTGGAAAAAAAAAAAAAAAAACTATGGAAACATTACATACACTTCAGAAACACGCTATAACACATTTGTATTTTAACCTAAAAAAAAATAAAAAATAATAACAAACCCCAAAAAAGCCATTCGACTGTCTGCCATAGAAATGTATGGGAGAGCACCAGGTAGCGAGAGGAAATACCTGGCGTTCGGCAAGGCTGAACGCAGGCGCTGTTCGCTGTGGCTGGGAACATGTTGAATCTTACGCTACATGGCGTTCTCCCAGTCGCTAAACAGGATCGGCTTCATAAATGTGTGATTGCGTATTTGAGCCAGCGTTCTCGTGTCCCTACCTGTCACTACCTCTCATTATCAAGGCACTACCTGACGCTATCCCTTCATGAATAAGGGCCTTGATGACATTTCCAGACACATTTCTAGCCTCAAACTATCCTTCTAGATGTTAGTGACTTGGTTCGCACATGTGCGCACTAACTTCTGTTTGCCACAGGGTTTTACACACTTTTACACATAACTGTTTCTTCCTGCGCTTCCTTAAGGCCTAGGCATGCATTTAGATGGCAAATCAAAGTCCTTACAATACACTTACGAGCATAATCAGCTCTTCTTGTTGGCGGGTGAAGATCGTGGGCACCATCTTTCTTCTTGTCCGCAGCAGATAAGTAATGCCCCAGCGGTATCCGGGTTCCGCACGGCCGAACGAACGGCTGTTCGCACGCGAACGCGTAAGCGTCATACCCAGGCATTAGTATTTAAAGGGTCCTGGACACACAGCTCATTCTCTTTCAGAGTCCCAACATGCCAGCTAAAAAAGCCATCACTAAGGCCAAACCAGGAAATGAGGCCAGCAGCAAAATGCCACAGCAGCCTGAGGAGGCTTCTTCACGGTCGACCACTCAGTCCCAAATTCCAACAGTGAAGGTGCGGGAAACGCGCAGCCACAGTGGCCAGGCCAAGGCGACAATACCAACCAAGTCCGCTAAGCCAAAAACAACCAGCAAAGCAAAGGAGGCAGCGGCGAAGAAGAAGACCCCAACCAAGCAGGCAGGTACGCCCGCAAAAAAGGCCACTAAGAGGGTGAGAAGCCCCAGCCTCTAAAAAACACCATCCCCTCCTCCCCGGCCTACCACATCCATTCTGAAAGAACACTCCACTGGCAAGGTCAGTAAAAGCCACAGGCCCAGAAGCCCCAGCCCCCCAAGCTCAGCATCTCCAGAGCCACGTGGGGAATGCGCCCATGGAAAGAGCAAAAGCCACAGGCCCAGAAGCCCCAGCCCCCCAAGCTCAACATCTCCAGAGCCACGTGGGAAATGCGCCCATGGAAAGAGCAAAAGCCACAGGCCCAGAATCCCCAGCCCCCCAAGCTCAGCATCTACAGAGCCACGTGGGACACGCGCCCATGAAAAGAGCAAAAGCAACAGGCCCAGAAGCCCAAGCCCCCCAAGCTCAGCATCTACAGAGCCACGTGGGAAATACGCCCATGGAAAGAGCAAAAGCCACAGGCCCAGAAGCCCCAGCCCCCCAAGCTCAGCATCTACAGAGCCATGCAGGAAATGCGCCCATGGAAAGAGCAAAAGCCACAGGCCCAGAAGCCCCAGCCCCCCAAGCTCAGCATCTCCAGAGCCACATGCAAGTACCTCCCAGGGGCATGGAACCACAAGTGGCAAGGGCACAAAGAGGCACAGGGCCAGAAGCACAACACCCTCAAGCACACCCTCTCCTCCTCAGCCACATTTGCCACCGGCACAGGTGGCAAGCAACTATCCATATGCCACATCGACGCCTGCAAGTTCAGTGACCACCCAGGCAAGGACCCCAAGTCCATTTCCAAGTCCAGTCCATTCTTTATCCAGCCACCTGTCCAACATTTCTACACAAAAGAGCCAGCCCAGAATGTCCCCCGAATTGCCTACATCCAGAGATGAGCCAGAACATCAAACAATAGGCCGGACATTGCGCCGAGGACAGTTGAGTGGCAGGTTTGGTGAGGCCCAAACTCTGGCATTGGCAAGTGGGCTGACCTTACATTATGATGAGCTATATGGGTGAAAATCCAAATCAACAAGCAAATTGCGAAAAACTGAACTCTTGGAGGAGTTCACCAGACAGGTCAATGCAGCAGGGGAGGAGCTTAAAAATGTGGAGCAGATTCAATGCAAAATTTCTGACCTGAAGTATGCAGCACGGAAGAAAGAAAATAAATGGCGCAATTACAGGTACATATTTGAGTTGTGCATTTGTCTGCTTCTTGTATTGTTAACAATTCCCTACATTTGCAAACCTATATTTTTCAGCTTACAAACTGGCGGAGGCTTCCCCACAAAATTACAGTTTACCTGAGCTGAGGAGATGGTGCTGGGGCTGATATATCTCGTGGCATTAGAGGGCCACTCGGGGCGACGGGACACGGACATCCCTACCATTCCTGCAGGTTAGTAATGTTAGTGTGTATGTGAAATGTTTTAAAGGTGTAAAATGAGGCTCACAGGCATATATGAACACATGCCCCTAGGGAGTGGCTTGTAGGGGAGGTTACAGTTTTAGCAGGGTGTGTAATGTGTGCGGAATGTTCATTTTCTAATTTGCCAGCCCATACATGCCCTTGGACAGTATTTATGGTCACTATTAAAGTCTTAATATTAGCAAAGCACTGCCTGTTATGTGATTCTACTCAATCATATCCAACACTTCCAACACTGTGAAGCCTCATACCATGCAGTACCTGCATGTTTGTATTATTTAAGGTGAGCAATGTGTATGTACAGGGTCAGTCATACATATAACAGATAATGACATTCATAGTGAAGGTCACCTTGGACCGTTGGGGGAGTTGACTTTCCTGCTTGCCCACATGGTTTAGTGAAGCATATGTAGTTATACAGATCATCAATCGATATTTGGGTGTTTACGTGCCTTTTTATTTACAATACAGCCCAGCATCAACCCTCAGCTAGTGTGGAAGCCTCATCCAGTTTGACCACGCCATCAACTTCTGTGCTGCCTAGGAGCCAGGAGCAGATATATACGGTAAGTGTATTTTGCTGAATCTGCTGATGCATGTGAATGAACATGACTAATTAGCCTAACTAATATATTTAGGGACCAAACCGAACCTTTTTTTGCACATGTCCCAACAGACCCACACACTGATGGAGGAAATCCAGGAAATGGAGGAGGATGGCACCTTGATGGGACCTTCACAACTGACCCCCCTGGAACATAATCTGCCACGGTCCCAACATGCTACTGCAACAAATCCTCTGCAGCGAGTGAAGCTGGACGCATGCTGCCAGGCCATCGTGGGCAGCATGCAGAGACTGAGCCTACAGTCCCCAGTGGTAGCTCTGCCTTCAGAGGATTTGCCGAGCACATCTGCGACTCTTGCTCGCCATAGAGGTCCAGCATCTGCAGGCGCTCAAACCCGGGGAATTGGGAGACGTAGTCAGCAACGTCGACCAGTTTCCCAGGGGAGGCGCGTGCCGATCCTGGAGTCAGCGTGGCACCATGAGAGGCGTTTATTTCGCCAGGTGACTCAAAGAACCACAGAGCAGTTTTCTGCACAATTAGATACATTAAATAATACATTCACCTCCATGCTGACCCCACTAGCCAATGCCTGAGCTAAAGCCTCACTGAAGCTGCCGCTCAAGCTGCCACGCTGCAGGCTTCAGCCTAATGAAATTGTGTTTGGCTCATCCTGTTTGTAGGCATGATTGGGGGACATTCTGGGCTGGCAAACTACTACCTTGAACCATGGCAAAGATTGCACTGGACTTGGATTTGGACTGGGGGTTATTGTTTGGGTGGGCCACTGACTTACAGGCGTGGATGTGGCATAGGTATGGCTGCTTTCCACCTGTGCCTGTGGCAAATGTGGTCAAGCAGGAGAGGGTGTGTATGTGGCCCTATGTATTACTTCACAAATATTGACCTGCAAATGCTTGCTCCCTATGTCTGTTTTTTTATTTGTTCTTGAAACTTCGGCCAGGAGTGCATTACTTAAAAACTCCTATGTACATGAAGTCTGCGAGTGTCCTTCAACTAATAATTGACATATTTATATCAAATATATTGAATGTGACTTTAGCTGTTGTGGACTAAGTTGATGCATTAATGTTTGGGTTATTTGGAGATTATTGAAGGTATTTTGAATCAAACATGTGAGAAAATAATGAATGAGGCTCAGATCAAGTTTGAAAATTTTAGTAATTCATTCATTACTATTTCTAAATAATAAAATAGCCAAGCCTTCACAAAGGCAAATGAGAGTACAAAACAACAAATACATACAACAAACAAAAACAGGAAAACAAGATTAGGCAAAATGGGTCAGAATCAAATTTGCCCTCACAGCTTGCCCAGAGGCACTAGGTGTGTCACGGTAATTGGCATCAGGCTCCTGGCTGGGTGGAGAGGGGGAAGATCCACATACCGGGGGACACGCTGCATGCCAGTATTATACCAATCACCTTTTTGGGGTGATACTGGAGTTCCCCCCCGGTATGGTCCAAACATCTGAACCTAGTTTTTAGGAGGCCAAAGGCCCTCTCCACAATGGCCCGGGTTTTTTGGTGGGCCTGATTGTAGGCGTCCAGGGCTGCATTCTGTGGCCGAAGGACGGGCGTCATCAGCCAGTGAAAAAGCAGATAGCCGGAATCCCCTGAAAGAATTAGAAAATACTTACATTAATTACCCAATCCAACAAAAAACATTTTGGGACAAGCGGTCGTTCCCCCTGACTAAGAGACTATCTTATATTTTTGCAACACCCTGTACATACAGATTGCTCACCTCAAAAAAGAGCCTAACACCATCTACTGCATGTTCTGAGCCTTTAAACATCCAAGATGGCGGATGAGGGCAAATCAGGCAGAATGCAGACAGGAATTGGTTTAGGACTGTGCTGCTCTGCATTCTGGGATGTCTTACTTTTTCAGGACCCCAGATCTGCTTTGTCTGAGCCAAGCACAGCTCTAACCCGCCCCTGCACATTATCCTGCTCTCCTCTACTCAGTAAGTGTCATGCTTCTGAGCAAAGATGGCGCAGACCCTATCATAAAGTCAAGAACAGATTTGCAGCCAAGTGTGGGGAAGAATAATAAGTAATTTACTAGAAAGTAGAAATATATTATTTAGAAATGGTTTGAAATCATTTTGTAAGGGTGTGTGCTTTGCTAAAGATCATGGTTAAGGTCCGGTTTAACATGTCATCAAGGGGTAAAAACAGCCATAGGTTCAGACATGGGTCATCAACTATATTCCTAGGCATACATTGAAAAGTGAATGACGTTATTTGCGTCCACTTACCAAGGAGCCATCCACCGGAGAATTCTCCAGACTCAAACCGACGGTACAATTCAGATCGTCACAATATGTACGCATCATGTCCAAGCCACCACTGCTTGGACATTCAGGGAGTGGCCCATTTTGCGGTTCCTGGGAAAAAAGAAAAACAACAAAAATTAGCAAGGCAAGGTAAACTACTCAAACACTAACTCCTAACATCCTCTAAAAAACATGTTGGGCAATACAAATAACACTAACTAAGTACCTAAGTATTTTTTAGCCAAAAAAAGGATATGTATGTTGGATCAACTAAAGATTTCCTTGAAAATGACTAATTAAGGTCCACATGAAAATGTTTGGCTTTGGCCGACATGAAAACATTGATGAAGCTAAAGACGGGCAAATGTATCACATGAACAATTTACAAGGAGGGATTAATAGATATACAGTGTAAGCTATTTCACAGGGACAATTTACAAGGAGGGATTAATAGATATACAGTGTAAGCTATTTCACAGGGACAATTTACAAGGATGAATTAATAGATATACAGTGTAAGCTATTTCACAGGGACAATTTACAAGGAGGGATTAATAGATATAAAGTGTAAGCTATTTCACAGGGACAATTTACAAGGAGGGATTAATAGATAGTTAAAATAGAATTTATGTAAACTATATTAAAAAAAATGACCGATTAAACTTACCTATAGATGTACTCGTCGGCTGCCGGAGGGACCAATGCAACGTTGGTGCAATCAATGGCACCCATGACGTTGGGCCTTTCGGGGATATTATAAAATGCCCGCTTAAGCGTGTTCCAGGCTACCATGTCGTCTGGAAAATAAATATATTTCTGACTAATGGTAGCCATTCCTTTCAAAAACTTGGATAGCGCACAGCTCAGCATAGGCTGGGAGATCCCCACGAAGAGGGCACACAGCCTCTGGAACGAGCCGTTCGCCAAAAATTGCAGGCAGCCAAGCATCTTGGTCGTACCTAAAATTTCTTGCCCCTTCCTTGTGGTGCGGGCTAACCATGGCCGCAGCTCACTATACAGCTTCTGGAGGGAAGCGCGATTAAGTCTCGTCAGCTTGAACATATGCATGCGTCGCCGGTGCAATCTGGTCTCGGTCCTGCTGATACATTCTATGCTCATTAGCTGGCTCCTCCACAAATGCACAAACCAGGTTCATAGCAAGGACATCCGAGGTCAAAATGTAATCCCGTAAGGGGATCGTAAATTAAATGGTTTTATAGGGCGGTGGTCCCTCGGCAATCAGCTCTCTGAATGAGACGCAAGATCATACCAATAACGTAAGTTAACTGAACGTACACAAAATATCAGATTTTGATGGGAAAATGATCCAAACTAACGCAAATGATCCGATTTGTTTTCTTTCTTTGAAAGCGCATTTACGCATTAGCCCGAACGTTCGTACGAATGGAAAATGGAACGAAAAAAAACAAAAAAATGACAAACACACACAAAAACATACACAGACAGCTACGAAAGTCCAGACGAATGTGTCTATGAATTGAGGCTCATATCCTTCCCTTCCAGTGATACCTCTAAAGTATAAAAGCATCCCTGCTCTGGCTTTCAGCATAACTCCTGGGAGCCAGGAAGGAAGAAGGGGGACCTGAGTCCCCCTGTTCAAAAGATGGAAACAGCGTAATCCACTTTTAATGCTGCCTCTGGTAATGAAGACCTCGGCGATAGACAATAAAGCCCCGGGGAAGATATGGACTCAGACGCAGATCGGTAAGTAGTTCAATTTAGAAAAATATATATTTTTAGAGTCTATGTTTTAATTGATTACTACTGTGGATGAACAGGTAAGGGTTCCAGTTCACTGGGTAGACCAGCATTCTGGATCTACCCTCTGTCATAAATTTGAGATGAATTCAAATGGATTATCAACCAAGGCTTAAAGTTCCAGTGAAAAGTGTTATGATATATGGAAATGAAGACAGATTTCAAGTATCCCTCTTTGCTAAATCCAGGTCAACTGGATTTGATTGACTGAAAAAAAGTACCTTGACCTGACGATGCCATGCCACATGCACAGTCCTCTGACAATAAGTACATATAAATGAATGGCATAGAATGCTTACTGAAGTCTATTCCATGTGCACCACTCTGGCCACCCCCTCTGGCTACACGCCCTGTCTCCTAGCCATTCAGACATGAGGGATGCAAGCATATGAAGCAGATAGCGGGATGCCAGGGACGACAGATTTTCTGCTTCATATTATAAAAAACATTCCTGGATATTAGCCATGTATCTTGTCTTACAGGTCACATCTTAGAGCTTGTACACGCTAACGGTGACTGTGGCGGTATTTAAAAAGACACAAGGCAAAGAGAGCTTTCCTAAAACCAAAGCATTTGTATGGGGCATACAAGCCAAGGATAAGGGATTTTCTCCCCAAAACCTCTTGCATTAGGAAGGCCCATGCAAACAATCTCTTTCCACCTCTTAAAGACCCATTCGTGCAGTGTACACATGCCCATGGTTGGGTGCCTTGCTCAAGAGCACTTCAGTCATGTCCCAGGACCGGGATTCGAACCTGCCACCCTCCGGTCACAAGTACGCTCCCCTTACCTCTAGGCCACAGCTGCCCCATACATCTTACAGGGTTTGCAATGCTTTGGAATACCATATAAATAAATGTAAGTAAATGTCACCATCCACACATGTTTCAGGCTTTTGGCCTGTCGCAGATTTTCGCAGAGGTTCCCGTGCTAAACCAGTCTGGGGACATACTTCTCTCTTTTAATGATGAATTAAACACTACATTTTAGGGTCGATTCAAAGAAACATGTAACAGCTTGGATTTGGGTGCCGATCATCCTATTTTTCACGTCCGCTCGTGCGTTCGTATGAACTTGCGAGTGATTCTATAAGCAAATACGTTTCTATCCTAAAATATACGTCCGTTCGTATGGCAGTTCGGGAATCAGACCTATGTCAGTTTCCATCCTGAATTTTCCGTTTCATTTCTCAGGTTGCAACATTGGTTTTGCCCTTTTTCCTTTTTTGTCTGGACGTAAATCCTTCTGATCTTGCGGCTGCGCACTACAAACTTACCTCATTAAAGTGCATTCTAAATATTTGGTCTTTTATTTTTCTTTATTTCATTCATTTTGTAGTAACCAACCATTAATGAATGCATTTGCATAAGTAAATCTTACTTTGTTTAATTTTTAGTTAACTTTTACTTGTGGATTTAATTTTAATATTTTGGCTTCAAATGGTACAACTTTACATTTTTTGTGTGGTTACCCACACCCTCTACATACAGATTGCTCTCAAATATTAAAAAACACCCAGCAACTTCTGCATGTTATGAGCCTAGAAACAGCCAAGATGGCGGCTCAGGTATTATCGGGCAGCCTGCAAACAGAAAGGGCCTTGTGACTGTGTTGCTCTGGATTCTTTGATTTCTGACCTTTCCGTGCCCCCAGCTCTGCTGTGTCTGTGCAAAATACAGCAGTAACCCACATCCTGCACTTTATCCCGCTCTCCTCTCCTCAGTAAGTGTGATGCATCTGACCAAAGATGTGCTTAAATAATTAAACAAAGCAAAGGTAAACAACTACACCAATAAATGCAATCTAAAAATATTATTCTAGTACATCAATTTAAAAATAAATACCAAAGGACATAAGTTTCTTTAATTAACGCAAATATATTGCCAAATAAAGGTTTACATGCAAAGGACTAATTAAGGTCCACATTAAAATGCTTTTATAAGGCATACATGAAATGTATTGAATCAGGTATGCATTGCCATACAATTTATGGCCTCGGCCATGCTGATACATGCAGTTCATTGGAGCTCAAGACGCGCAGACTCCTCCACATAGCCAAAAAACCTGTTCAAGAACAGCAATACGACTGCTAAAAGGTGTCGGCAGTGGCTTTCTTTTAAAACGTATTTAGAGGTTTGAAAACTGTTCTCTGAATCACACCTAAACACATCCAATTATCCTAAGTTTTACGTTTTCATCCTAAGTTTTAGGATTTGATCCTAAGTTTTATGTTTTGATCCTAAAATTTAGGAACGAACTTGCGATGATCGTAAGAGCATATACGCATTCGAACGTAGGCTCGTGCGAGTCGTAAATGGCCAAAAAAACAGGAAAAAATGACTAACACCCACCCAAACTTACGATTCTCGATCCGAAATCAATTAACTTTTGCTCTTTGAATCGAGGGGTTTAACTTTGGGATCACCACTCTCTAGATCTCTCACCACTCTCTTGCTCCAGCACAAGGCTGGAGTTAGATGCTGACATAGGGTGCTAAGGCTTGGAGTGCCAGAACAATAGAGTTGATTCAGACGTACGCCAACGAGAATGTCATTTTTTTAGCTTTAGTTTTTCGTTTAGGTTACTTAGGAAACAACGTAAGCTTCATTTTTTTGCGTTTTTCCAACGTCGCCTGAAACGAATGATTTACGTTTCCTGTTAGATTCTGAATTTCTTTTTCTATAAATAAACGTCCAGACGGAAATTGTTACAACCTTACGCCTGCGCACAATAAAATTAACTCATTAATGTGCTCGTCTCCATATTTCGATCACTCACTTCTGCTACAATACTTACCTCAATTACATCGCGGTCTGTATCTTCTTCCCTTTGCTCCCTTAATGCTTACCTAAATCACATCACGATCTGTATCTTCTTCCCTTTGCACCCTTAATGCTTACATCAATCACATTGCGGTTTCATTCTTCTTCATTTTGCGCCCTTAATGCTTACCTCAATCACATCGTGGTTTCATTCTTCTTCATTTTGCGCCCTTAATGCTTACCTCAATCACATCGCAGTTTCATTCTTCTTCATTTTGCGCACCTAATGCTTACCTCAATCACATCGCTGTTTTATTCTTCTTCATTTTGCGCCCTTAATGCTTACCTCAATCACATCGCGGTTTCATTCTTCTTCATTTAGCACCCTTAATGCTTACCTCAATCACATCGCAGTTTCATTCTTCTCCATTTTGCACACCTAATGCTTACCTCAATCACATCGCGGTTTCATTCTTCTTCCTTTTGCACACCTAATGCTTACCTCAATCACATCGCGGTCTGGATATTCTTCATTTTTTTAATTTTGGGTTGCTCCTACATTTTCCTGTAACCAACCCTTAATGAATGTTTTTTTAACAGAAAATGACACAGAAACAAGTTTCAGGGTTTTTTTTACTATCAACTGGCAATTTGTTTTAAAATAGATATCAGTGATTAAATCAAAGACCCAGAACCGTGCTAAAATAATTAACCTAGAAAGTTACAAAAAGTAAATTGCTCAACGTGTATAAGTCCTTATCTCAAAAAAAGACCCAAAGTGTTCAAAAATTCCAATAAAAAACACAGAGCACACAGTGACATAAAAATTCCAATTCTCACTTAGTGAGACATAAACTAGTCAGCCAAAAAAAGTCCAAAACATAAAAAAATTTGAAAAAAAGGCGAATATCCCACGGTGCATGCACTTCACATGAACACGTGCAAAAACCTCCACCAAACGTGCAAACTCTTACCGACTCCTCGGCAAAAGAAAGCCTTCAAATGTTATTATTCCAAGTTGCTACCCCCAATGGGCTTCAGTGTGGGTTAAACTCAAACGTTGCTCAAACTTTGTATGATGATTCCAATTAATATATACAAAAAAAGGCACCGCTTCAAAGAGACCACAGTCTCAGTAATAATCAAATTTGGCTCAGATGGTGACAATTCATTTCATGGCTAGAGCTTGGAGGCTGCAGAAATTTTCCATCATCACATAAATCCCTTTGTTCTTTCCTTAGAGACTCCCATTCATCCTGCGAGAAATCAACTTCATCAAATGCCTTCCT
The DNA here is from genome assembly GCA_027917425.1 of Gastrophryne carolinensis. Classification (NCBI taxonomy): domain Eukaryota; kingdom Metazoa; phylum Chordata; class Amphibia; order Anura; family Microhylidae; genus Gastrophryne; species Gastrophryne carolinensis. Next base: position 220,857,290 of record CM051239.1, on the reverse strand, counting down.
GCACCGACCTTCTCCACATTCCAGGCGACACCGACCTCTCGTCGCACCTACAGGGCACAATTTTTTGTGCCCTGTAGGTGCGACGAGAGGTCGGTGTCGCCTGGAATGTGGAGAAGGTCGGTGCAGGAAGGCATTTGATGAAGTTTAACCCACACTGAAGCCCATTGGGGGTAGCAACTTGGAATAATAACATTTGAAGGCTTTCTTTTGCCGAGGAGTCGGTAAGAGTTTGCACGTTTGGTGGAGGTTTTTGCACGTGTTCATGTGAAGTGCATGCACCGTGGGATATTCGCCTTTTTTTCACATTTTTTTATGTTTTGGACTTTTTTTGGCTGACTAGTTTATGTCTCACTAAGTGAGAATTGGAATTTTTATGTCACTGTGTGCTCTGTGTTTTTTATTGGAATTTTTGGTAATTTGTTTTGCCTTTTAAAAAAAAAACAAAGCACAAAACTTTGTTTTTGTTTTTTTTTAATAAATATTTAAAAAAATTTTAACATTTTAAAAGCATTAAACTATATACAAAGCAATGGCAGGCCCCAGATAATTATTCTTCATCTGTGGTCCCCAACGAATCGCGCAGCTCCTGCATCTCGCCCACCAACCGAAACACCGTTGCACTGATTTGTGCCAATCTGGCATGTGCGGTGTCTGTAAAAACAAGAAAAGAAAATTATTGTTCTGCAAATACATGTTTAACAGCTGTGGATGGAATGCTTATTAGGTTGAAATCTAACTCATGAGGCCATATGTCATTATGCTAAGGAATGTCTTAAAGGAAGAGGCCATATGTCATTATGCTAAGGAATGTCTTAAAGGAAGAGGCCATATGTCATTACGCTAAGGAATGTCTTAAAGGAAGAGGCCATATGCCATTATGCTAAGGAATGTCTTAAAGGAAGAGGCCATATGTCATTATGCTAAGGAATGTCTTAAAAGAAGAGGCCATATGTCATTATGCTAAGGACATTAACAATGGATTTAGGTTGATTGGTGATTATGTTAATTTACATACTCCAAATATTTACATTACAACTTCGGTGGTGGGCGACCTCTGCTTGGGGGACCACCCTACGGTCTGGGGCCTGCCACTGCTGGAAATGTGAGGCTGTAGAGACATTTAAAATATTCTCACTTCTAATGTCTGATTCAACAGTAACCAAATGACACTTAGAATGTGTGTGTGACATCACCCACCTTCTCCATGTTCCTCCTGGGCATGATCTGCTGCAGTCTCTGCTCCAGTTCCTTCACCTGCTACATATTCATCTAGAAAAAGAGATTTAGGGAATCAGCTTTGGTTTAAATAGCATGTATGTGTGTGGGGTTACATTAAGAGTCACATACCAGAGGCTAATGGCTCAGTCGTTTCGTACAACTGCCTGCCCACACGGTGACGTCCCTCCTCTGTGGATAGGTCCAGGGGCTGGTCTGACACAGCTACAGAGGAGGGGTAGGAACTTGGCCCTGGAGATCCACCTCCTTCACTTGCTGCTGCAGATTCATGCTGCACTGGCCGGACTGCGCGCCTCCGGGTGGGTCTAATGCGACTGTCCATTTCCGACACTGTAAAAGCAAAGCATTTATAAATAAAGGCCTACCTTCTGTATTAGTTACATCTAGCATGCAATCGGTATGTACTTACTTGGGAAATGGTTCTAGATGCAAGTGAGTTGGTTCGCACATGTGCGCACTAACTTCTGTGTGGCACAGAGTTTAAATACCCATTGAAATTTAAAGGATAATGGACACACAGCTTATTCTCTTTGAGATTGTCATCATGGCACCCAAAAAAGCTAGCACAAAGCAACCAGCAGCAAAGGAGGCCAAGACCAAAAGGCCAGAGTGGCATGAGGACACTTCATCCTCCAGACTGAGTACTCGGTTGCACAAATCTACTCCAAAGGTGCCTGAAACGCAGAGCAAAAGTGGCCACCACAAGGCTACATTGGCCACAAATCCACGACCATCAAAAACATCAAGAACCCGCAAGGAAGTATCCTCCAAGAACAAAGCTCCCCACGCACCCACATCAAAACAGCAAGGTACCACAACGTCCAAGGGGAAAAGTAAGCAGTGGGCGAGAAGCCCAAGCCCACCAATAACACCCTCTCCTACTCCCCGCGCAACCACATCCAAAGACAAAGGGAGCACAACGTCCAAGGGGCAAAAGTAGAAGAGGGCGAGAAGCCCCAGCCCACAAAGCATACCCTCTCCTACTCCCCGCGCAACCACATCCAAAGAGAAAGGGAGCACAAGTTCCAAGGGGAAAAGTAAGCAGAGGGCGAGAAGCCCAAGCCCACCAAGCATACCCTCTCCTGCTCCCCACGCAACCACATCAAAAGAGAAAGGGAGCACAAGTTCCAAGGGCCAAAAGAAGCAGAGCCCCCCAAGAACACCATCTCCTCCTCGGCCACATTAGGCACCGAAACAGGTGGAAACCAGCAAGACCTATGTCACATCCACGCCTGCTAGTTCGGTGGCCACCCAGCCAATGACCCCCAGTCCTAATGCCAGTCCAGTCCAGTCTTTTTCCAGCCACGTGACGGGCGGTTCATCACCACACAGCCAGCCAAGAATGTCCCCTGAATTGCCACCAAACAGAGATTACCCAGAAGAACAACCATTAGGCCGAACATTGCGGCAAGGCCAGTTAAGCAGCAGGTTTGGAGAGGCACAAACCCTAGCCTTGGCAAGTGGCCTCACACTTCATTATGATGAGCTATTTGGGCGCCATTCCAAAGCAACCAGCAAAATGAGAAAAAAACTAATCTGGGAAGAGCTCACCAGACAGGTGAATGCAGCGGGGGGATGAGAGGAAAGATGTGGAGCAGATCCAGAGAAAAATATCTGACCTGAAGTATGCAGTACGGAAGAATCAGAATAAACGGCGCAATCACAGGTACATATTTGAGTTTTGCATTTGGCTGCTTGTTGTAGTGACCACAATGCCAAATAATTTTATAACCTATATTTTTCAGCTTCCAAACTGGCAGAGGCTTCCCCACCAAATTACAATACACCAGAGCTGAAGAAATGGTCCTGGCTTTAATACACCCCGTAGCATTAGAGGGCCTCTCTGGCAGACACGACTTGGACATCCATGCCATTTCTGCAGGTTAGTAATGTTTGTTTTAATGTGAACTATTGTAAACTTGTGAAATGAGGCTCACAGGCAGATATGAACACAGGCCCCTAGGGAGTGGCTTTTAGGGGAGGTTACTGTTTTAGGCGGGTGTTTAATGTCTGAGGAATGGCCTTCATGATGGACACTCTCCCAGGGTGCAGTAGTTAATGGTCCTTAAAAAGGTTTGCAGGCCATACACGCCCTTTGACAGTATTTCTGCTCAATATTAAACGATTTATCTTACCAAAGCACTGCATGTGATGTGAATATAGTCAATAATAGACAACACTTACTTCTTTGTCTTTCTACCACTGGGGTTGTAGGTGTGCTTTGGTCAGACAAACTTGAGCTGGGGTCAGGGAAAGGTAAACATTGCAAGAATGCACAGCAACATACTCTGAAGCCAAATGCTATTTGCAAGCTGACTATTGGCCCCTAAGGTGCCATTTTTGATATGTACATGCATGTTTTTATTATTTAAGGTGACCAATCTGTATGTACAGGGTGAGGCATACATATGAGATAGACTCAGATTCATTGTGAAGGTCAACTTTGACCATTGGGGGAGTTGTCATTCCTGCTTGCCCACGTGTTTTCTAAAGCATATGTACTCATCCGGCTCATCAAGGGATGTTTGTGTGTTTATGTGCCTTTTACTTTTTAACACAGCCCAGCATCCAGCCTCTGGAAGAGTGGAAGCCTCCTCCAGTTTGAGCACGCCATCTACTTCCCTGCTGCCTAGGACACAGGACCAGATATCTAGGGTAAGTGGACTTGGCTGAAACTGGTGATGCATGTGAATGCACATGACTAATTTTGTTCTAAAATATATTTAGGCCCCAATCTGACATACTTTTTCACATGTTCCAACAGACTCCCACACTAATGGATGTAATCCAGGAGATGGAGGAGGAGGATGCCAGCCGTATTGGACCTTCGCAAATTACCCCCCTGGAACCTAATATGCCACTACCACAGCATCCTACTGCACCAAATCCTCTGCAGCAGAGTGAAGCTGGACGCATGCTGCCAGCCCATCGTGGGCAGCAGGCTGAGACTGAGCCTACAGTCCCCAGTGCTAGCTCTGCTTCAGAGGTTTTGCCAAGCACATCTGGTACTGTTGCTCGCCCTAGAACTCCAGCATCTGCAGGTGCACAAGCCCGGGGAAGTGGAAGACGCAGTCAACAATGTCTACCAGCTTCCCAGGGGAGGCGCGTGCCTGTCCTGGAGTCAGCATGGCGCCATGACAGCCGTTACTTTAGGCAGGTGACTCAACCAAGGGCAGATTACTGCACAATTTGAGAACTTCAATACTACATTCACCACCATGCTGACTGATTTTAGGATGAGCAACAGCCAGATGGCTGAACAAATGCCCACCTTAAACAGACAGATGGCAGAACAAACGGCCACCTTAAAAAGACAGATGGCAGAACAAACTGCCACCTTAAATGCAAACTTCACTGCCATGCTAGATGAATTTCGAACTAGCAACAGACAGATGCTGGAGCAGTGGCAGATTATGAATGCCACACATGCCCAGGTGTTGGGCCACCTCCAAGGCCCATCACAAACTTATTATGGGCAACATCAATATTAATCTCAATTTGACCTGGATCTGCTAAACATCTTTCCTCTACATCCCAACTCTATTTACCTGTGTGGTGAGCGCAACCAAGATTGTGTGGTTTATGGCTTTGCTGGTTTCTTTTGTAATTCACCCATATAGCTCATTAGAGTGCTCACATACCCCACTAGCCAATGGCTGAGCTTAAGCCTCACTAAAGCGGCCGCTCAAGCTCCCACGTAGCAGGCTTGGGCCTAAGGAAATGCAGGCTGCCTCATTGCCTTGTTGGCAATATTGGTGGACATTCTTGGCTTGAAAAAATAAACATTTGCCCATGGCAAAGATTGGACTGGACTGGCTGTCATAGGCAGGGAAATTTAGAAGCAGGAGAGGGTGTGTATGTGGTCCTATGTATTCCTGGTCAACAATTCCCCTTGAAATTCGTGCTCCCTATGGATCTTGATGTTGGTGGGTGGGGAAACTTCGGCCTGGAGTCAGTTACCTTCGAACTCATGGTTGTGGCCAATTGTTAGGGGCCAGGAGTCTGCCCCAATTTATAGTTATGTTTTAAAGTGTATGTACATGGAGTCTGCAAGTGCCCTTCAAATATAAATTGACATATTTCCTGAAAATATATTGAATGTGACTTTAGCTGTTCTTGGCTAACTTGATGCATTAATGTTTGTGTTGTTTTAATATTAATGAAGGTTTTTAATGACAAACATGAGAAAATAAACTGCATGAGGCTCAAATCAGGTGTCAATTTTTTAGTAATTAAATCATTACTATATTGTCTTTAGAAAAAAAAGGCCTTCACAGAAGCAAATAATATTCAAAAAACACAAAAACAAGCAAACAAACCAAATGTTATGAAAAATATGAGGAAATCACATGTGCACGCGCAGATTGGCCAGAGGCACTAGGGGTGTCATCTGCCTCCTGGCTGGGTGGAGAGGGGGGCAGATCGACATAACAGGGGACACGCTGCATCAGGGCAAAATTATGCAGCAAGCAGCATGCAAGGATTATTTGGATGACCTTGTTGGGGTCATATTGCAGTGCCCCCCCTGTATGGTCCAAACATCTAAATCTGGACTTCAGGAGTCCAAAGGCCCTCTCCACTACGGCCCGGGTCTTCCATTGGGCCCAATTATACAACTTCTGGGCCTCATTCTGCGGGCGAGTAACGGGTGTCAGGAGCCAGGGCATAAGCAGATATCCAGAATCCCCTGAAAGAATCACAAAATACTTACATAAATTACACATTCCAAGCAACGTTATTGTTTAACACATCATCAAGGGAAATAAACAGCCATAGGTTAAGACATGGGTCATCAACTATATTCATAGGCATACAGTGAAAAGGGAATGATGGAATTTGAGCAAATTTACCCAGGAGCCATCCACCAGATAATTCTCCAGACTCAAACCGACGAAATAATCCAGAGCTCCGCAAGATATAAGCATCATGGGATGAGCCTGGATACCCGGCAAGTACACTAAGAAATCGCATGTCCAGGCTGCTGCTTGGACATTCAGTGAGTGGCCCATCTTGCGGTTCCTGAAACAAAAATAAAAAAATTACAGCAAGCCAAGGTAAACAACTCAAACACTAACTCCTAACACCCTAAAAAAAACCTGTTCTACAATACAAATAAGATTAACAAAGTACATAAGTAGTTTAAATGACCAATATTATATGTATGTGGTAGAAAAAAAAGATTAACATGCTAATGACTAATTAAGGTCAGCATTAGATATGAGCGACCTTTTGAAAAATGCGTTTCGACTGATTTGCTGAATTTTCCGACAAAAATCGGTTCGAACCGAATTTATTCGCGACGAATCGCTATTAAAAACGGCTATTTCTGAGCCTCCTAGAGCCTCAATAGGGTTGTAAACCGTTCTGCCTTGCTGTAACACGCATAGGATGCGTGCTGGGTTAGTGAAATAATACTGTAAATAATTATCACATGCAGATCAGAGGCATCGGTAATAGAATCGCAGAGCGGCACAATTGCAGAGAGCTGAAGTGGCATTACTATGAGGGGCCTCTATAGTGCCTGAAAACACACTCCCTGGAGCTGGCAGCAGCAGGAGCCCAAAACTTAGCTGAATCACATCCTGGAGTTGCAAGCAGCAGCAGCAGCCCAAACATTGGTTGAAAGAGACACTGGAGCTGGCAGCAGGAGCCCAAATATTGGATGAATCACACCCTGGTGTTGCAAGCAGCAGGAACACAAACATAGCTTTAAAGAGACACTGGAGTTGGCTGCAGGAGCCCAAAAATTGTCTGAATCACACCCTGGAGTTGCAAGCAGCAGCAGGCACCCAAACATTGCTTGAAAGAGACACTGGAGTTGGCTGCAGGAGCCCAAAAATTGGATGAATCACACCCTGGAGTTGCAAGCAGCAGCAGGAGCCCAAACATAGCTTGAAAGAGACACTGGAGTTGGCTGCAGGAGGCCAAAAATTGGATGAATCACACCCTGGAGTTGCAAGCAGCAGGAGCACAAACATTGCTTTAAAGCGACACTGGAGTTGGCTGCAGGAGGCCAAAAATTGGATGAATCACACCCTGGAGTTGCAAGCAGCAGGAGCACAAACATTGCTTTAAAGCGACACTGGAGTTGGCTGCAGGAGCCCAAAAATTGAATGAATCACACCCTGGAGTTGCAAGCAGCAGGAGCAGGAGCCCAAACATTGCTTTAAAGAGACACTGGAGTTGGCTGCAGGAGCCCAAAAATTGGATGAATCACACCCTGGAGTTGCAAGCAGCAGCAGCAGGAGCCCAAGCATAGCTTGAAAGAGACACTGGAGTTGGCTGCAGGAGCCCAAAAATTGGATGAATCACACCCTGGAGTTGCAAGCAGCAGGAGCAGGAGCACAAACATTGCTTTAAAGAGACACTGGAGTTGGCTGCAGGAGCCCAAAAATTGGACTAAAGACACACTGGAGTTGCAAGCAGCAGAAGCAGGAGCTGGAGCCCAAACATTGCTTGAAAGAGACACTGGAGTTGGCAGCAGGAGCCCAAAAATTAGATGAATCACACCCTGGAGTTGCAAGCAGTAGCAGCAGGAGCCCAAACATTGCTTTAAAGAGACGCTGGATTTGGCTACAGGAGCCCAAAAATTGGATGAATCACACCCTGGAGTTGCAAGCAGCAGCAGCAGCCCAAACATTGGTTGAAAGAGACACTGGAGTTGGCAGCAGGAGCCCAAAAATTGGATGAATCACACCCTGGAGTAGCAAGCAGCAGCAGCAGCCCAAACATTGGTTGAAAGAGACACTGGAGTTGGCAGCAGGAGCCCAAAAACTGGATGAATCACACCCTGGAGTTGCAAGCAGCAGGAGCAGGAGCACAAACATTGCTTTAAAGAGACACTGGAGTTGGCTGCAGGAGCCCAAAAATTGGATGAATATGAGGAAATCCCATGTGCATGCGCAGATTGGCCAGAGGCACTAGGGGTGTCATCTGCCTCCTGGCTGGGTGGAGAAGGGGGCAGATCGACTTAACAGGGGACACGCTGCATCAGGGCAAAATTATGCAGCACGCAGCATGCAAGGATTATATGGATGACCTTGTTGGGGTCATATTGCAGTGCCCCCCCTGTATGGTCCAAACATCTAAATCTGGACTTCAGGAGTCCAAAGACCCTCTCCACTACGGCCCGGGTCTTCCATTGGGCCCGATTATACAACTTCTGGGCCTCATTCTGCGGGCGAGTAACCGGTGTCAGGAGCCAGGGCATAAGCAGATATCCAGAATCCCCTGAAAGAATCACAAAATACTTACATAAATTACACATTCCAAGCAACATTATTTTTTAACATGTCATCAAGGGAAATAAACAGCCATAGGTTAAGACATGGGTCATCAACTATATTCATAGGCATACAGTGAAAAGGGAATGATGGAACTTGAGCAAATTTACCCAGGAGCCATCCACCAGATAATTCTCCAGACTCAAACCGACAAAATAATCCAGAGCTCCGCAAGATATAAGCATCATGGGATGAGCCTGGATACCCGGCAAGTACACTAAGAAATCGCATGTCCAGGCTGCTGCTTGGACATTCAGTGAGTGGCCCATCTTGCGGTTCCTGAAACAAAAATAAAAAAATTACAGCAAGCCAAGGTAAACAACTCAAACACTAACTCCTAACACCCTAAAAAAAACCTGTTCTACAATACAAATAAGATTAACAAAGTACATAAGTAGTTTAAATGACCAATATTATATGTATGTGGTAGAAAAAAAAAGATTAACATGCTAATGACTAATTAAGGTAAGCATTAGAGATGAAAAATGCGATTCGACTGATTTGCTGAATTTTCCGCCAAAAATCGTTTCGACCCGAATTTATTTGCAACGAATCGCTATTAAAAATGGCTATTTCTGAGCCTCCTAGGGCCTCAATAGGGTTGTAAACCGTTCTGCCTTGCTGTAACATGCATAGGATGCGTGCTGGGTTAGTGAAATAATACTGTAAATAATTATCACATGCAGATCAGAGGCATCGGTAATAGAATCGCAGAGTGGCACAATTGCAGAGAGCTGAAGTGGCATCACTATAAGGGGCCTCTATAGTGCCTGAAAAACACACCCTGGAGCTGGCAGCAGCAGGAGCCCAAAAATTAGCTGAATCACATCCTGGAGTTGCAAGCAGCAGCAGGAGCCCAAACATTGCTTTAACCTTTCTAGTGCCAGCTACGTGAGTCTCACGTAGCTGCCTCTACTCCACTTAAGTGCCAGCTACGTGACACTCATGTAGCTGACTTTAAACCCCCGCAGTAAAAAAATATAAAAGTAAAATACTCACCTGACCCCTTGTTGGATCCAGCTGGGTCTCCTCTTTAATTTGGTGCCATCCGATCCCCCGTTCGGCAGCAGCAGCTGCTAACCGTAAAAGCGGTAAAAAAAAAAAAGTAAAAAAAACGTTAAGCCCCGTCCCTTTGGAGGGGAGGGGGGCCCTATGTCATTTTTGGGGGATTTTTAAGGGTTAGGGTTAGCTTAACCCTAACCCTTAAAAAATCCCCAAAAAATGGGGTTGTCCCTATGTTCTCTTTTTGGGGGGATTTTTAAGGGTTAGGGCTTGGGAGTTTTAAGAGTTAGGGTTGGTCTAACCCTAACCCTTAAAAATCCCCCAAAAAATGACATAGGGTCCCCCCTCCCGGTTAGCCTAACCATAACCCTTATAATTAAAAAAAGGGAGGGGGGACCCTATGTAATTTTTGGGGGGGATTTTTAAGGGTTAGGGGAGGGGGGATCATATGTCATTTTTTTTAATTAACCCCTTATGTTTATAGTGTCGATAGTAGTTGTATTTTATTTGTAAATGTTATAAAGTTCTCTTTTCAGTTTTGGGGGTCTCCAGGGCAAGAATGCGGGGCTACCGATACATATGCGGTACCTTTGTAATCGGGAGAAATGGGGCCATCACATGCAATATGGTTTTCATTAATAAAACAAATGTTTTATTTAAAATAAAGGAGACAATTGTCTAAAAAATATTATTTATTTTTTTACGCAAAAATATTCAAAAAACAGTAGAAAAATAACAAACAAGACATTTCACGTTAAAGTGGACCAACACCCAGGATTTTGACTATCCTGGGTCTTGGTCCACTTCGGTGGGGCACCCCCGATCGGGGTGCCCCGCTGTGTGAAACCCCCCCGATCACCCTAAAAACTCACCTCTCCCCGCTCCCAGCGCCGACGGACAAGCGATTTGACAGCCGCTTGTCCGTGGCTCCTCCGCCGCCGCCTCCCGCGCGTCCCTCTTGACGCGCGCGCGCCCGCGTCGGCCATTCACGGGCGGCCGGCGCGGGCGCGCGCACGTCTAGAGGGGCGCGAGGGAAGCTAAGGTAAGGGGGTTTTGGGGGGGTTTCACCCCGCGGGACATCCCGATCTCGGATGTCCCGCGGGGAGGGAGGTGATCGGCCCGGGAATCTTATAGATTCCCGGGCCGATCACCCGAGGGTGATGGTCCACTTTAAAGCCTAAACTCTGCTGCAAAAAAATATGTATATAATTTTTCTGGAAATTCCAGCAAAAATCACGGTTAAACATGTGGGGAAAATGACCTGTCAACAGAGGTTGACAAAACTTCAAGTAGGCTGGCAATTAAAAGGGTTAATAGTACCTATGCATGTTGGGTATTGTTCTGCTCGGGGGACCTTGTGCTTTTAGATTTAGCTTGTTTTTTCTTGTTTGCATATTGATATTTTAGGAAAACTTGTTTTTTATTCTGCTGTTTTATAATTTTTCTTAGGGAAACCCTGTGCAACCTAAGAATTCTTCAGCGGATTACTTCCAGAAAGATGAGCCCACTACAACAAGCTCAGTACGCTTAGAAAGCTTAACATGTGTACTTTCAGGGAATATATGGTTTATGGGGGATATTCCAAATGTAAAGGGTTGTTTTGGTTGAAAAATTGCAAGGTGCGCACTTCATTTCAAGTACAATTACCGTTATGCGCATGCTTTATTTTGGGGTATATGGCAACTCTTCCCTTGACACTACCTATGCATGTTGGGTATAGTTCTGTTCGGGGGATGTTGCTTTTTCAGATTATACTTGTTTTTTCTTGTTTGCATATAGTTTTGCGGCTTTGATTCTTCTTTTTTATTCTTTTTTAGGAAAACTCTTTGCAACCAAAGAATTGATTGAGGGATTACTTCCAGAAAACTGCGCCCATGTCAACAAGCCTGGTACGACCAGAAAGCTTGAGGTGTGTACTTCCAGAGAATATGTCAATTGTGGCGGGTATTTCAAATTTAAAGGGTTGTTTTTCTGGAAACCTTCAAGGTGCACTTAGCGCGTAGCATAGTTGTATTTTATCTGAAAATCTCCTAAAACACTGTGGGGGAGTCTCCTGGGCAGGAAAGGGTGTCTACCAATAAACATGTGGTACCGCTGTGAGTGGGAGAAATTTGGGTTTTGCACGCAATAAAATTTTATTGACAAACATATTTTTTATTAAAAAAAAACACTACAAATTGCAAAAAAGAGTTTTTATTTTTATTTTTTTGCACATATTTCACCCAAAAGTATTGAGAATACACAAAAAAAAGGCCAAACAAGATATTGCACGTTGAAGCTCAGACTCTACTGAAAAAAACAATAATACCATTTTGTGAGTACTCACCTGAAAAATGGATATTGTTGGTGTGCCACACACCCCGCTTCACCTTTAATATTCTTCACTTATTGGGTTAACTCACCGCCAGGTGACGCTGTGCAGAGAGGAAGTCTTGTAACAAGCCCCCTTCCGGCCTATATATACCTGGTACCTCCCATTTATCACCAGTATATTAAAAAGCAGAAAGACAAGGTACCAGTAAATTAACGGTAACCTCAAAATAAATCAATATAAATAAAAGCTTCACCATATAAAGGATTCGGAATACCGAAAAGGGTGGGAGTGAAGCGGGGTGTGTGGCACACCAACAATATCCATTTTTCAGGTGAGTACACACAAAATGGTATTATTCTTGGTGTGCCACACACCACATTTCACCTTTAATATTCTTCACTTATTGGGACATCCAAAAGCAGTGTCCACAAGGGATGGGCAACTCAAGGCCAGGTGAAGCATAACTTAAATGACTGCAGTCTGCAGAACTTTGCGGCCAAAAACAGCATCCGCTGAGGCTCGCACATCAACCTTGTAAAACTTAGAAAAAGTATGAACAGAAGACCAAGTGGCGGCCTTACAAACTTGTTCAACAGAAGCTTGGTGCTGAAAAGCCCAAGATGCCCCAATGGCGCGAGTAGAATGAGCAGTGATACGAAAAGGGGGAACTTTCCCCTTAGCAGAATAGGCCGCAGTAATGGCCTGACGTATCCACTTGCTAATGGCAGATTTGGCTGGTGCCAAACCCTTCTTAGGCCCATAGGGCACAACAAAAAAGGAATCCGTCTTACGAAAAGGAGACGTGATAATCAAGTAGTACTTAACACAGCGTACTACATCCAAACAATGCAAAGCCCTCTCTTTGTCATTCTTAGGATTAGGACACAAGGAGGGAAGAACAATATCTTGGTTCAAATGAAAAGCAGAAACAACCTTAGGAAGAAAGTCTGGCTTGAACCGAAAGACCACTTTATCCTGATGCCTCTCAAAGTAAGGCGCCTGGATAGACAAGGCCGCCAATTCCGAGACACGCCGGACCGAAGTGATCGCTACCAAGAAGACAATCTTCTGAGTCAGGGTAGACAAAGCAATATCTTGCAAAGGCTCAAAAGCAGGAGCCTGAAGAGCAGAAAGAACCAAATTCAAATCCCAAACCGGGAGTAATGGTTTCCTGGGAGGCCGCACATGCGTAACCCCCTGGAAAAAAGTTTTAACTAAAGGCTGAAGCGCAACACGCTTCTGAAAAAAGATAGATAAGGCAGAAACTTGCCCTTTCAACGTACTTAGCTGAAGACCAGAGTCCAGCCCAGATTGTAAAAACTCCAGAATCCTGGAGACCGAAAAGACCCTACAAGGAAAAGATCTCATCTCACACCAAGTGATGTAGGCTTTCCAAGTCCTATCGTAGATGATCGAAGAAGACCTCTTCCGGGCACTGATCAGAGTCTTGACAACTGAGTCAGAAAGACCCTCCTCCTTCAAGATGGAGGTTTCAGCAGCCAGGCCGTCAAACCCAGCGCTGGTAAATTGGGGTAACACAACCGACCCTGAGTGAGCAGATCGGGCCGAAGAGGCAGGGCGAACTGGTCCACTGCCAGCCGAACAATGTCTGCGAACCACACTCGCTTTGGCCACGAGAACGGCGGACACCCTTTCCAGAGCCAACTTCCGAAGCACCCTGCCCAGCATGGGTATCGGAGGAAACAGGTATAGAAATCCCAGATCCCCCCAGCTCAGGGACATGGCGTCCACTGCCAGAGCCAGAGGATCCTGGGAGAGCGACAAGAAGTTCGGGAGCCTGTGATTGTGACGAGAGGCAAACAGGTCCACCTCCGGTGTCCCCCATCGGAGACACAGTAAGCAAAAAACCTGAGGATGGAGAGCCCATTCTCCCAGACGGGGAGAGCCCCTGCTCAACCGGTCCGCTTCCTGGTTCTCCACTCCTGGAATGTATACCGCCGAGAGACAAGGAACATGGGCCTCTGCCCAGGTCAGGATCAGGGACACCTCTCTGAGAGCACTCAGACTGCGAGTCCCTCCTTGATGATTGATGTACGCAACCGCCGTTCGATTGTCTGAACGCACCTGGACCGGAAGGCCCAGAACGTGCTGAGTCAGGAGAGCAAGCACCCGACGGATGGCTCTCAGTTCCAGAACATTGATGGGTAAGTGGGCCTCTTGAGGTCCCCACTGCCCCTGGAACTGCAGCTCCTTCCAAAATCCGCCCCAACCCGACAGACTGGCGTCCGTGGTGACAATTTCCCAAAGAGGGGTCAGGAAAGACCTGCCCTTCACAAGATTGGTCGAGACCAACCACCACTGGAGGGACTGCCGGACCCGGGAGGACAACTGGAAGGGCTGATCCAGCGACCGAGGCTGCCGGTCCCAGGATTCCAACAGATAAAGCGTCCTCGTGTGAAATTGAGCAAAAGGAACTGCCTCGAAAGAGGCGACCATCAACCCTATCAGCCTCATCCCCAGACGGATGGACGGCCGAGGATTGGAAAGTAGGACCCGAGCCCACTCCTGGATCAGATGAATTTTGGACTGGGGGAGAAACACCCTGTGTTGAAGAGAGTCCAACTGCATCCCCAGAAAGGACACCACCCTGGCCGGAGCGAGGGAGGACTTGGGGAAGTTGATCACCCAACCAAAGCTTTCCAGCGTGGAGACCACCAACCTGGTGTCTGTCTCCGATTGATTGAGCGGCGGAGCCATGATGAGAAGGTCGTCCAAATAAGGTACGACACGAATGCCCCGAGATCTGAAAATGGCCATGACCCCTGCCAGCACCTTGGAGAACACTCTTGGAGCTGAGGTAAGGCCAAACGGAAGTGCCACGAATTGATAATGCTGATTTTCCATCACGAATCGAAGAAAACGTTGATGAGCGTGGCAGATGGGAACATGAAGATAAGCATCCTTGATGTCTATGGACGTCATGAAGTCCCCTTGCCGAAGGGAACCGGCGGCCGTACGCAAGGTTTCCATGCGAAACTTCCGAACACGGATGAACCTGTTGAGTAATTTCAGGTCCAGGACGGGACGGGCTGACCCGTCTTTCTTGGGGACTGCGAAAAGATTGGAATAAAACCCGAGGCCCATCTCTAAGCGCGGTACCGGCCGGATGACCGCCATCTCTAACAGATTCTTTACCGACGCCAGGAGCCCCTGTGCGGCCAAAGGATCGATGGGCACCCGAGACCGAAAGAACCGTGAAGGAGGGCGAGAGTCGAATTCCAGTTTGTAACCGGACGACACTACCTCCCGGATCCATCTGTCCGGAATCTCCTGGTCCCAAACCTGGGAGAAGTGTCGTAATCGTCCCCCCACCCGCACGGGTGAGGGCAGCCCCTCATTGCTGAGCGGGTTTACCAGCAGGCTTGGGCTTGGTGCCCCAGAACTGAGCGGGACGGCCACGGCCCCTCCCCCGAGTCCAACCTGCACCTCTGGTAGCGAGAAAGGAAGCCCACCCACCCGCTCTGAATCCCCGGAATGAAGGCCTACCAGCACTTGCCCCCTTAAAGGGACGACGAGGCCTCTTGCGTTGTGGCATCTTACCACCCTTTGCGACTGAATCAATTTTCTCACCAAACAGATGCAAGCCCAAAAAGGGAAGAGCTGTGAGCACCCTTTTAGAAGCTGAGTCCGCCGACCACTGACACAGCCATACTGACCGACGAATAGCCACCAGCATTGCAGCTGTCTTGCTACTCATAGCCAGTGCATCGTCCTGAGTGGATAGAACATAGGAAACAAAAGATTCACACTGCTTGAGCGCAGTAAACTTTTTGCAAGTGGGATCTAGATCCTCATACAGCTCCTGAATTACAGACCTAACCGCCAATAGAAGAAGGGCCGAAGCACACACCGGGCGCATCGTTGACCCAGCATAAATAAAACCATGGCGAGCGTACTGGTCAATCCGACGATCCTCCCCATCTTTAGGGACAGTGGTCTCAGCAGACTGTACCATAGCCGTGCTGGAGAGCCCTAGCACAGGGGTATCGATGTCAGGAGGGACGGACCAGAGCTTCACCAATTCTGGCGGAAAAGGATAACGCTTTTCCCAACTGGAAGGGATTCCAGATAACCGCGTGGGATGTTCCCATTCCTTAAGGACCACCCTCTCAAAGTGGTGTTGTCTGGGAAAAACCCAACACGGCTGAGGCTCTTTAAACAACTGGCCCTTTGGCCGGGTGACAGCCTCAGGCGGATCTAAATTCAGAATTTCAAACATCTGAGCCAGAGTGTCAAGGGAAACACCCGCCGACCAATCGCCAATAGCATCAGCCTCAAGCTGATCTGCAGGCTCATCTGACTCCAACAGGAATTCTCCCTCGTCCGGGGAGCCATCGGACCATTCCACAGGCTCACATACCTCATCCTGTGAAGCCGAAGGTATCGGAGTCAGGTGCTTCCATTTTGCAGTGGCTTTTGACCCTGCTTTAACGGGCACTATTTTCCGGAGGCTGGCCAATCGCGCCGCCACCTCGGATTGTGAATCCCCACTCTTGACAGTGTCATGCGGGGTCCGGAACAGGGAGGGAGAGGTGGGAGATGATGGAATATGCGACAGGCCAGCAGCCGAAGCGACGGACTGACGCGCAATACTCTGCCTTGCACAAGGAATGCATACAAAGACATCATCATCTGGGAGCCCCACATCTTGCGCACCCCCTAGATGGCCCAGAAGAACCATTTCCGATAATAACGGAAGCCTCCATATGGTGATTTATGGTATTCGCAATTCTCTTGGGTTTTAAGGCATAAGCCGACCCGGGATGCCCCCTTACTGTAAATGTCCCGGAATTTCTTTTTTTTTTTTTTTTGGAATGTCCCAATTTTCCTTTCCTTTTATTTTTTATTTTTAAAAAACAAGACTAGCCAAGTAATATAGAGCCGGGAGGCCGCTTTAATCAGGGGTTCCCGAGATCTGTAGGGGAAGAAAAAACCAACAGTCAGATCCCCAAACATGTGGCAACATGCAAACATACTAATGTATGGCACCAAGGTGCCTTTAAATAAACAAAGGAAAAAACCCTTGCCCTCAATCATGATGAATCCCCTTATAGATCTCTCCCCCCATGTCTAAAAACACTATAAACAATATAGTTTTTGAAAAAGACACTCAACACAAGGTGGGGCCGCTTACCTGCAAGGAACTGAGGGCGGCTGCAGCAATAGTATGGACGACGCAGCAGCCAGCAGCAGCAGCAATAGCAGTAGGAGCCAGAAGTAAACAAAACCATGTGTGGCAGCGAGCCCCCCCCCACGTGACTTCCTTTAAGCCAGGAAGGAAGTGAGGCTGGGGCCGGTCACATGACGCTGCCGCCGGTGCCACGCCCCCGTTTCCATGTCACCGGAGCCCGCCCCCCTCAAGCCCGATCAGTGCGCCCATTCATCAAGGGATTACTACCAGATGAGCCACTACAACGAGACCAAACACAAAGGCAGGAGGAGGGGGGAGGAGGAGGGAGGGAAGGAAAGACTCAGCGCAGCCGACGCTGACAATGCAGCGGCGAACGGCAAGGAGACCAGCGGGGGAGGGGGAGGGAGGCTGCTATAGCAAAGGCTCAGGCAGCAAGCCAGCCTGCAATCAGCGTGGCCAAGCCCCAGCTGCCCCCTAAAGCAGACCTAAACGCTGGCCAAGCCGGCCAGTACTTATCTGCAAGACCAAGGAAAGTCCTTTTAAGAGGAAAAATAAGAGGAACAATCAGACCGAGTGCACACTGCATGAAAGTAAAACACACATGTTACAAAAAGTCATACAGTGAAATACGCACACACAATACACAACCCTCTAACCCCCCCCCCCATAGTGAAGGGAGAAGGGACCGTAACGGGAGAGTAAGGGGCTAAGGGGACCCTCGGGACAGGGGCATCCCATTTCCGGATCACCATGCCGGATAGCCGCATTGCCCCCAAAAGAGGGGGTTGAGCGGTTGAGATAAGCTCCTAGGCACCTATAGTGCCGTCTACCAATTGCCCAGTGAGCAGCCTAGGCTGGGAGGCTTCCAATCCACCATAAAGGTATAAACAATCAAAACCGGGCAGAAATAGACCAAAAGGGGGTGCCGAGGTAAGACCCCGGCTACCTGTAAGCAGGAGACTTCAATCTTCTGTCTTGTCGTCAAGCAGAGAGAAAAATACTGGTGATAAATGGGAGGTACCAGGTATATATAGGCCGGAAGGGGGCTCGTTACAAGACTTCCTCTCTGCACAGCGTCACCTGCCGGTGAGTTAACCCAATAAGTGAAGAATATTAAAGGTGAAGTGGGGTGTGTGGCACACCAAGAATATATCATTTTCCTGGAAAATCCCTGAAAATCCCTTCAAAAATCAAGGTTGAACATATGCAGCGCAAAATAGTAAAACGTGGTCTGGCAACAAAGGGTGACAAAAATTCTAGGAAGGCTGGCACTTAAAGGGTTAAAGAGACACTGGAGTTGGCTGCAGGAGCCCAAAAATTTGATGAATCACACCCTGGAGTTGCAAGCAGGAGGAGCAGGAGCACAAACATTGCTTTAAAGAGACACTGGAGTTGGCTGCAGGAGCCCAAAAATTAAATGAATCACACCCTGGAGTTGCAAGCAGCAGCAGCAGCAGGAGCCCAAACATAGCTTGAAAGAGACACTGGAGTTGGCTGCAGGAGCCCAAAAATTGGATGAATCACACCCTGGAGTTGCAAGCAGGAGGAGCAGGAGCACAAACATTGCTTTAAAGAGACACTGGAGTTGGCTGCAGGAGCCCAAAAATTAAATGAATCACACCCTGGAGTTGCAAGCAGTAGCAGCAGCAGGAGCCCAAACATTGCTTTAAAGAGAAAAATCCCTGAAAAGCCCTTCAAAAATCAAGGTTGAACATATGCAGCGCAAAATAGTAAAACGTGGTCTGGCAACAAAGGGTGACAAAAATTCTAGGAACGCTGGCACTTAAAGGGTTAAAGAGACACTGGAGTTGGCTGCAGGAGCCCAAAAATTGGATGAATCACACCCTGGAGTTGCAAGCAGCAGCAGCAGGAGCCCAAACATTGCTTGAAAGAGACACTGGATTTGGCAGCAGGAGCCCAAAAATTGGATGAATCACACCCTGGAGTTGCAAGCAGCAGCAGCAGCAGGAGCCCAAACATTGCTTTAAAGAGACACTGGATTTGGCTGCAGGAGCCCAAAAATTGGATGAATCACACCCTGGAGTTGCAAGCAGGAGCAGCAGGAGCCCAAACATAGCTTGAAAGAGACACTGGAGTTGGCTGCAGGAGCCCAAAAATTGGATGAATCACACCCTGGAGTTGCAAGCAGCAGGAGCAGGAGCACAAACATTGCTTTAAAGAGACACTGGAGTTGGCTGCAGGAGTCCAAAAATTGGATGAATCACACCCTGGAGTTGCAAGCAGCAGCAGGAGCCCAAACATTGCTTTAAAGAGACACTGGAGTTGGCTGCAGGAGCCCAAAAATTGGATGAATCACACCCTGGAGTTGCACGCAGCAGCAGCTGCAGGAGCCCAAACATTGCTTGAAAGAGACACTGGAGTTGGCAGCAGCAGCAGGAGCCCAAAAATTGACTGACACACCCTGGAGTTGGCAGCAGCAGCAGGAACCCAGAAATTGGCTGGAAGGCACCCTGAAGTTGGCAGCAGCAGGAGCACAAACATTAGCTGGAAGGCACACCCTGGAGTTGGCAGCAGCATAAGCAGGAGCCCAAACATTGCTTGAAAGACACCCTGGAGTTGGCAGCAGCAGGAGGCCAAAAATTGGCTGAAAGGCACACCCTGAAGTTGGCATCAGCAGGAGGCCAAAAATTGGCTTAAAGGCACACCCTGCAGTTGGCATCAGCAGGAGGCCAAAAATTGGCTGGAAGGCACACCCTGAAGTTGGCATCAGCAGGAGCCCAACAATTGGCCTAAAGACATAAATATGTTTGGCACCATTTGGAAAGTGTAAAACGTGGCACCATGCTGAATCAGCCACTGGTGGGTGGAAATCCTGGCTGATCCATCACTAATTCATTTTGACAAAGGTGAGTCTCTCCACATTTTTATTTGACAGACGAGTTCTCCTCGCCGTAACTATTAGAGATGAGCGAACTTTTGAAAAATTCGATTCGACTGATTCGCCGAATTTTCTGACAAAAATCGTTTCGACCCGAATAAATTCGCGACGAATCGCTATTAAAAACGGCTATTTCTGAGCCTCCTACAGCCTCAATAGGGTTGTAAACCATTCAGCCTTGCTGTAACACGCACAGGATGCGTGCTGGGTTAGTTAAATAATACTTTTAAGAAATATCACATGCAGATCAGAGGCATCGCTAATAGAATCGCAGAGCGGCACAATTGCAGAGAGTTGAAGTGGCATCACTATGAGGGGCAGAAGGAGCCCAAATATACACTGGAGTTGGCCTCAGGAGCCCAAAAATTGGATGAATCACACCCTGGAGTTGGCAGAAGTTGGCAGCAGCAGCAGCAGGAGCCCAAATATACACTGGAGTTGGCTTCAGGAGCCCAAAAATTGGATGAATCACACCCTGGAGTTGGCAGGAGTTGACAGCAACAGCAGCAGGAGCCCAAATATACACTGGAGTTGGCCTCAGGAGCCCAAAAATTGGATGAATCACACCCTGGAGTTGGCAGGAGTTGGCAGCAGCAGCAGCAGGAGCCCAAATATACACTGGAGTTGGCTTCAGGAGCCCAAAAATTGGATGAATCACACCCTGGAGTTGGCAGAAGTTGGCAGCAGCAGCAGCAGGAGCCCAAATATACACTGGAGTTGGCTTCAGGAGCCCAAAAATTGGATGAATCACACCCTGGAGTTGGCAGGAGTTGACAGCAGCAGCAGCAGGAGCCCAAATATACACTGGAGTTGACTTCAGGAGCCCAAAAATTGGATGAATCACACCCTGGAGTTGGCAGGAGTTGACAGCAGCAGCAGCAGGAGCCCAAATATACACTGGAGTTGGCTTCAGGAGCCCAAAAATTGGATGAATCACACCCTGGAGTTGGCAGAAGTTGGCAGCAGCAGCAGCAGGAGCCCAAATATACACTGGAGTTGGCTTCAGGAGCCCAAAAATTGGATGAATCACACCCTGGAGTTGGCAGAAGTTGGCAGCAGCAGCAGCAGGAGCCCAAATATACACTGGAGTTGGCTTCAGGAGCCCAAAAATTGGATGAATCACACCCTGGAGTTGGCAGAAGTTGGCAGCAGCAGCAGCAGGAGCCCAAATATACACTGGAGTTGGCTTCAGGAGCCCAAAAATTGGATGAATCACACCCTGGAGTTGGCAGGAGTTGACAGCAGCAGCAGCAGGAGCCCAAATATACACTGGAGTTGGCTTCAGGAGCCCAAAAATTGGATGAATCACACCCTGGAGTTGGCAGGAGTTGACAGCAGCAGCAGCAGGAGCCCAAATATACACTGGAGTTGGCTTCAGGAGCCCAAAAATTGGATGAATCACACCCTGGAGTTGGCAGAAGTTGGCAGCAGCAGCAGCAGGAGCCCAAATATACACTCGAGTTGGCTTCAGGAGCCCAAAATTTGGATGAATCACACCCTGGAGTTGGCAGAAGTTGGCAGCAGCAGCAGCAGGAGCCCAAATATACACTGGAGTTGGCTTCAGGAGCCCAAAAATTGGATGAATCACACCCTGGAGTTGGCAGGAGTTGACAGTAGCAGCAGCAGGAGCCCAAATATACACTGGAGTTGGCTTCAGGAGCCCAAAAATTGGATGAATCACACCCTGGAGTTGGCAGAAGTTGGCAGCAGCAGCAGCAGGAGCCCAAATATACACTGGAGTTGGCTTCAGGAGCCCAAAAATTGGATGAATCACACCCTGGAGTTGGCAGAAGTTGGCAGCAGCAGCAGCAGGAGCCCAAATATACACTGGAGTTGGCTTCAGGAGCCCAAAAATTGGATGAATCACACCCTGGAGTTGGCAGGAGTTGACAGTAGCAGCAGCAGGAGCCCAAATATACACTGGAGTTGGCTTCAGGAGCCCAAAAATTGGATGAATCACAGCCTGGAGTTGGCAGGAGTTGACAGTAGCAGCAGCAGGAGCCCAAATATACACTGGAGTTGGCCTCAGGAGCCCAAAAATTGGATGAATCACACCCTGGAGTTGGCAGGAGTTGGCAGCAGCAGCAGCAGGAGCCCAAATATACACTGGAGTTGGCTTCAGGAGCCCAAAAATTGGATGAATCACACCCTGGAGTTGGCAGAAGTTGGCAGCAGCAGCAGCAGGAGCCCAAATATACACTGGAGTTGGCTTCAGGAGCCCAAAAATTGGATGAATCACACCCTGGAGTTGGCAGGAGTTGACAGCAGCAGCAGCAGGAGCCCAAATATACACTGGAGTTGGCTTCAGGAGCCCAAAAATTGGATGAATCACACCCTGGAGTTGGCAGGAGTTGACAGTAGCAGCAGCAGGAGCCCAAATATACACTGGAGTTGGCTTCAGGAGCCCAAAAATTGGATGAATCACAGCCTGGAGTTGGCAGGAGTTGACAGTAGCAGCAGCAGGAGCCCAAATATACACTGGAGTTGGCTTCAGGAGCCCAAAAATTGGATGAATCACACCCTGGAGTTGGCAGGAGTTGACAGCAGCAGCAGCAGGAGCCCAAATATACACTGGAGTTGGCCTCAGGAGCCCAAAAATTGGATGAATCACACCCTGGAGTTGGCAGGAGTTGGCAGCAGCAGCAGCAGGAGCCCAAATATACACTGGAGTTGGCTTCAGGAGCCCAAAAATTGGATGAATCACACCCTGGAGTTGGCAGAAGTTGGCAGCAGCAGCAGCAGGAGCCCAAATATACACTGGAGTTGGCTTCAGGAGCCCAAAAATTGGATGAATCACACCCTGGAGTTGGCAGGAGTTGACAGTAGCAGCAGCAGGAGCCCAAATATACACTGGAGTTGGCTTCAGGAGCCCAAAAATTGGATGAATCACAGCCTGGAGTTGGCAGGAGTTGACAGTAGCAGCAGCAGGAGCCCAAATATACACTGGAGTTGGCCTCAGGAGCCCAAAAATTGGATGAATCACACCCTGGAGTTGGCAGGAGTTGGCAGGAGTTGGCAGCAGCAGCAGCAGGAGCCCAAATATACACTGGAGTTGGCTTCAGGAGCCCAAAAATTGGATGAATCACACCCTGGAGTTGGCAGAAGTTGGCAGCAGCAGCAGCAGGAGCCCAAATATACACTGGAGTTGGCTTCAGGAGCCCAAAAATTGGATGAATCACACCCTGGAGTTGGCAGGAGTTGACAGCAGCAGCAGCAGGAGCCCAAATATACACTGGAGTTGGCTTCAGGAGCCCAAAAATTGGATGAATCACACCCTGGAGTTGGCAGGAGTTGACAGTAGCAGCAGCAGGAGCCCAAATATACACTGGAGTTGGCTTCAGGAGCCCAAAAATTGGATGAATCACAGCCTGGAGTTGGCAGGAGTTGACAGTAGCAGCAGCAGGAGCCCAAATATACACTGGAGTTGGCTTCAGGAGCCCAAAAATTGGATGAATCACACCCTGGAGTTGGCAGGAGTTGACAGCAGCAGCAGCAGGAGCCCAAATATACACTGGAGTTGGCCTCAGGAGCCCAAAAATTGGATGAATCACACCCTGGAGTTGGCAGGAGTTGGCAGCAGCAGCAGCAGGAGCCCAAATATACACTGGAGTTGGCTTCAGGAGCCCAAAAATTGGATGAATCACACCCTGGAGTTGGCAGAAGTTGGCAGCAGCAGCAGCAGGAGCCCAAATATACACTGGAGTTGGCTTCAGGAGCCCAAAAATTGGATGAATCACACCCTGGAGTTGGCAGAAGTTGGCAGCAGCAGCAGCAGGAGCCCAAATATACACTGGAGTTGGCTTCAGGAGCCCAAAATTTGGATGAATCACACCCTGGAGTTGGCAGAAGTTGGCAGCAGCAGCAGCAGGAGCCCAAATATACACTGGAGTTGGCTTCAGGAGCCCAAAAATTGGATGAATCACACCCTGGAGTTGGCAGGAGTTGACAGTAGCAGCAGCAGGAGCCCAAATATACACTGGAGTTGGCTTCAGGAGCCCAAAAATTGGATGAATCACACCCTGGAGTTGGCAGAAGTTGGCAGCAGCAGCAGCAGGAGCCCAAATATACACTGGAGTTGGCTTCAGGAGCCCAAAAATTGGATGAATCACACCCTGGAGTTGGCAGAAGTTGGCAGCAGCAGCAGCAGGAGCCCAAATATACACTGGAGTTGGCTTCAGGAGCCCAAAAATTGGATGAATCACACCCTGGAGTTGGCAGAAGTTGGCAGCAGCAGCAGCAGGAGCCCAAATATACACTGGAGTTGGCTTCAGGAGCCCAAAAATTGGATGAATCACACCCTGGAGTTGGCAGAAGTTGGCAGCAGCAGCAGCAGGAGCCCAAATATACACTGGAGTTGGCTTCAGGAGCCCAAAAATTGGATGAATCACACCCTGGAGTTGGCAGGAGTTGACAGCAGCAGCAGCAGAAGCCCAAATATACACTGGAGTTGGCTTCAGGAGCCCAAAAATTGGATGAATCACACCCTGGAGTTGGCAGAAGTTGGCAGCAGCAGCAGCAGGAGCCCAAATATACACTGGAGTTGGCTTCAGGAGCCCAAAAATTGGATGAATCACACCCTGGAGTTGGCAGAAGTTGGCAGCAGCAGCAGCAGGAGCCCAAATATACACTGGAGTTGGCTTCAGGAGCCCAAAAATTGGATGAATCACACCCTGGAGTTGGCAGAAGTTGGCAGCAGCAGCAGCAGGAGCCCAAATATACACTGGAGTTGGCTTCAGGAGCCCAAAAATTGGATGAATCACACCCTGGAGTTGGCAGAAGTTGGCAGCAGCAGCAGCAGGAGCCCAAATATACACTGGAGTTGGCTTCAGGGGCCCAAAAATTGGATGAATCACACCCTGGAGTTGGCAGGAGTTGACAGTAGCAGCAGCAGGTGCCCAAATATACACTGGAGTTGGCTTCAGGAGCCCAAAAATTGGATGAATCACAGCCTGGAGTTGGCAGGAGTTGACAGTAGCAGCAGCAGGAGCCCAAATATACACTGGAGTTGGCCTCAGGAGCCCAAAAATTGGATGAATCACACCCTGGAGTTGGCAGGAGTTGGCAGCAGCAGCAGCAGGAGCCCAAAAAATGGCCTAAAGACATAAATATGTTTTGCACCATTTGGAAAGTGTAAAACGTGGCACCATGCTGAATCTAGTCGCATGCATCAGGCATTGGTGGGTGGAAATCCTGGCTGATCCATCCCTGATTCATTTTGACAAAGGTGAGTCTCTCCACATTTTTAGTTGACAGACGAGTTCTCCTCGCCGTAACTATGGCCCCCGCCGCACTAAACACCCGCTCAGATGGCACGCTACTTGCCGGGCAGGACAGCTTTTCCAGGGCAAACTCTGCTAGTTGCGGCCACAAATCAAGTTTGGCTGCCCAGAAGTCCAGCGGATCCTCAAGGTGTGTTGGCATGGTCATGTCAAAGTATGACATGACCTGCTGGTTCAGGTCCTGCTCCAGGTCTTCCTGCTGCTCATGAGTAGCCTCACTATGCGGGTGTAGAAAGCTACTCATTAGCGACTGAAGACTGAGGCTGCTGCTGCTGATGGAGCTTCTGCTGCTGCTGCTGCCAACCCCCCCAGCGGCCATGGCAGTGGAAGGTGAGCGCAGAGGTCCCCTCGAGTCAGACCTGCGAGAGTATGGACCATGGCGCAGATAGGCATCGGCCAACTGCCTACGTAGAATGTCTTTGTAGTAGTTGAGTTTGTCCTCCCTCTCGGTGGGTTTAAAAAATGCCCCCATTTTGTGCCGGAAGCGAGGGTCCAATAAGGTGGACAGCCAGAAGTCATCCCGCCGACAGATGGAAACAATTCTGGGGTCACTACGCAAGCATGTGAGCATGCTTCGTGCCATTTGCGCAAGTGACTCGGATGGACTACCTGTCTCCATCTCCACTGCATACTGCCACGGTGTGCCCGGGTCCTCTGTCTCTCCTTCCTCAAAAACCTCTAGCTCCTCTGGCTGCTCCTGCTCCTCCTCTCCTGTCCGCTGACTAGATAAACCAGCCATTTCGCCAAGCCTAAACTGTGTTTCGCTGGGCAACTCCTCCTCCTCCTCTTCCTCCTCCTCCTCCTCCAGTTCAGCTCCAAGGGGGTTCATGTGGCCGTAAGATGTAAACGCCATGTCTCCAGTGCCCTGACCAGCCATGGTTTCCAACATGTGCTGTAGTACATGAAGCAGTGGAATCACGTCGTTCATCCCGTAATCCTGCCGACTGACAAATAAAGTGGCTTCCTCAAAGGGCCTGAGCAAACGGCAGGTGTCACGTATGAGCTGCCACTGGTTGACATTGAAGTTACACAGGGGAGTCCCCCTATCTGCTTGGATCATCAGGAAATCCGTGATGGCTTTTCTCTGTTCATATAATCGGTCCAACATGTGAAGGGTGGAATTCCAACGGGTGGAAACATCGCAAATCAGACTATGTTGGGGGATACCATTCTGACGCTGTAGCTCAAGAAGGGTGTGTTTGGCAGTGTAGGAGTGGCTGAAGTGCATGCAAAGTTTCCGTGAAGTTGTTAGGATGTCCTGCAGATGGGGGGAACACTTCAGAAACCACTTGACAACCAGATTGAAGACGTGAGCCATGCAGGGGGCATGGGTCAGGCTTCCTTGGCGCAGCGCAGACAAAATGTTCTTCCCATTGTCGGTAACCATGATTCCCATTTTAAGTTTTCTCGGAGTAAGCCATGTTTGGATTTCCTGATGAATACATTTAAGCAGTTCCTCCCCTGTGTGACTCCGTTCGCCAAGACAAACCATGTGAAGCACTGCGTGACACCTCCGTGCCCTGCACACATGGTAGACTGGAGGGGCACTGAGACTTGAGCCTACAGTGGAGGGTGAGGAGATGGCGGAGGATGAGGAGGCCGAGTCGCACGGTGTCACAGGCCCAATGGGCAGAGAGCGCGGAGGCCGAAGCGGCGTGACCTGTCCAAGTTGCTGCTGCAAAGGGACCACATTCACCCAGTGGGCCGTAAACGACATGTACTGCCCCTGACCGTAGTTACAGCTCCAGATGTCGGCGCTGCCATGTATTTTGCTACACACCGACAGGCTCAAGGACTGGCCCACCTTCTGTTCAACAAAAGTGTGCAGCGCTGGTACTGCCTTCTTGGCAAAGAAATGACGGCTTGGGACTCTCCACCTCGGCTCGGCACAAGCCATCAGTTCTCTGAAAGGTGCAGATTCCACCACCTGAAAAGGGAGCGACTGCAGCACCAGCAACTTGGACAGGAGCACATTCAGCTTCTGCGCCGTAGGATGAGTGGGCGCATACTGCTGTCTCTTGGACATGGCTTCGCTGATGGATTGCTGGCGGGATGCATGACTTGGAGGAGGAGGAGCAGGAGCGACAGAGGATGGGTATGACGCACAGCTGCCTTCGGCTGAGGTGCTGGAGCCTTGGCTGGCAGAAATTGGGAGCTCACTTGGTGAGGAAGCAGACTGGACCACCCCTTGGGAGCCTCGGTTCTCCCAGGTCGTTTTATGGTGACGCATCATATGTTGACGCAGGGCCGTGGTGCCAACATTTGGACCCTGGCCACGCTTCACCTTTTGCCTACATATCTTGCATGTGGCCATGTTACCCTCCTGCGGATGCCTCAGGAAAAACTGCCACACTGCCGAGTAGCTACTTTTCCCACCCCCTGGCCTCACTGATTCACTGCTGCTGTTGCCAACTCCAGGAACCCCTGCTCCACTACCTCCCGATAAGGTAGACTGCCGCACAGCAGGTGCTCTACCCCGGCCCCGGCCCCGGCCGGCTCCAGCCTTTGGAATTGTGCCCCCATGCTGACTGCTACCACCTTGCTGCCTCAGCTGCTGACTCCGGGGCAACCTGCACCCCTCTTCTCCTGATGATGACGATGAAGCCCCTTCATCACCCGGCTCCCAAGTGCGATCGGCTTCATCGTCATCATCATCATCATCACCGAGTTGTGGCTGTACGTCACTGATGTTCATGGATTTGTCAACAGTGTCTGGCGCAGGAGCTGGAACGCTCGCAGCACCCACGACACTGTCCACATCACTATTTGTCTGCCTAGCTAAAGAAGCCACCTCCATTTCTTGGCTGGGCAGTAGCTGCTGACTGTCCTCTATCTGATGGTCCTCCTCACTAAAGAGTGGAGCTGAACCCAAAGCATAGGATACGTCGCTGGGGGAGGGAACGGCGTAGGCCAGAGGCAATGGGAGGACAGGGACTGCTCTCGGGGCATGCCAACTCAGGGTTGTGTCAGAGGAACCTACCGACCCTAGACTGGGGGTCTCAGACGTAAGTTGTGATGATGTTGTTGATGAGCGCGTCAACCAATCTACCACGGCAGATGCGTTACTGGTGGAGACCCGACCGCTAGCAGATACTGGCAGATTAGGTCTCTCAGCGTGACTCCTGCTGCTACTGGCCCCCAGTCTGATGCGAGCTCTGCCTGCGGAATCTTGGCCTCTGCCACTCCTCTTTTCACTTCCAGGCACTTGTCTGCCCGACATAGTCTAACTGGCGTGGTAGTAGGTGATATTTAAAAAAACCCCGGGCAGCGGTGGGTCTATATGAAACAGAATATAATGCACACCAAAAGTGAGCAGTAACACTCAGCCTCCAACAGGCCTGCTTAGTGTAAATAAGAGAGCTGCTTAGTGTAAATAAAGAGGGGTATGCTATGTTACAGAATGGGATGCCTCAACAGAAGTGCACCTGGCAGGCAGCAGTAAGCCTATGCCCAGCAAAAGTGTCTTATAATATAAATATAATAAGAGCAAATGCTTATATGGTCTTAAACAGAGGCTGCTTTAGTCACAGAATGGGATGCCCCGGGCAGGAATCGAGCTGGCAGGGTCCAGTAGTGCTTTGGCCAGCAAAAGTGTCTTTATCAGGCCTAATTTCAAATATGATAAGAGCAAATGCCTATATGGTCTTAAACAGAGGCTGCTGTAGTCACAGAATGGGATGCCCCGGGCAGGAATCGAGCTGGCAGGGTACAGTAGTGCTTTGGCCAGCAAAAGTGTCTTTATCAGGCCTAATTTCAAATATGATAAGAGCAAATGCTTATATGGTCTTAAACAGAGGCTGCTTTAGTCACAGAATGGGATGCCCCGGGCAGGAATCGAGCTGGCAGGGTACAGTAGTGCTTTGGCCAGCAAAAGTGTCTTTATCAGGCCTAATTTCAAATATGATAAGAGCAAATGCTTATATGGTCTTAAACAGAGGCTGCTTTAGTCACAGAATGGGATGCCCCGGGCAGGAATCGAGCTGGCAGGGTACAGTAGTGCTTTGGCCAGCAAAAGTGTCTTTATCAGGCTAATTTCAAATATGATAAGAGCAAATGCTTATATGGTCTTAAACAGAGGCTGCTTTAGTCACAGAATGGGATGCCCCGGGCAGGAATCGAGCTGGCAGGGTACAGTAGTGCTTTGGCCAGCAAAAGTGTCTTTATCAGGCCTAATTTCAAATATGATAAGAGCAAATGCTTATATGGTCTTAAACAGAGGCTGCTTTAGTCACAGAATGGGATGCCCCGGGCAGGAATCGAGCTGGCAGGGTACAGTAGTGCTTTGGCCAGCAAAAGTGTCTTTATCAGGCTAATTTCAAATATGATAAGAGCAAATGCTTATATGGTCTTAAACAGAGGCTGCTTTAGTCACAGAATGGGATGCCCCGGGCAGGAATCGAGCTGGCAGGGTACAGTAGTGCTTTGGCCAGCAAAAGTGTCTTTATCAGGCCTAATTTCAAATATGATAAGAGCAAATGCTTATATGGTCTTAAACAGAGGCTGCTTTAGTCACAGAATGGGATGCCCCAACAGGAATCGACCTGGCAGGGTCCAGTAGTGCTTTGGCCAGCAAAAGTGTCTTTATCAGGCCTAATTTCAAATATGATAAGAGCAAATGCTTATATGGTCTTAAACAGAGGCTGCTGTAGTCACAGAATGGGATGCCCCGGGCAGGAATCGAGCTGGCAGGGTACAGTAGTGCTTTGGCCAGCAAAAGTGTCTTTATCAGGCCTAATTTCAAATATGATAAGAGCAAATGCTTATATGGTCTTAAACAGAGGCTGCTGTAGTCACAGAATGGGATGCCCCGGGCAGGAATCGAGCTGGCAGGGTACAGTAGTGCTTTGGCCAGCAAAAGTGTCTTTATCAGGCCTAATTTCAAATATGATAAGAGCAAATGCTTATATGGTCTTAAACAGAGGCTGCTGTAGTCACAGAATGGGATGCCCCGGGCAGGAATCGAGCTGGCAGGGTACAGTAGTGCTTTGGCCAGCAAAAGTGTCTTTATCAGGCCTAATTTCAAATATGATAAGAGCAAATGCTTATATGGTCTTAAACAGAGGCTGCTTTAGTCACAGAATGGGATGCCCTGGGCAGGAATCGAGCTGGCAGGGTACAGTAGTGCTTTGGCCAGCAAAAGTGTCTTTATCAGGCTAATTTCAAATATGATAAGAGCAAATGCTTATATGGTCTTAAACAGAGGCTGCTTTAGTCACAGAATGGGATGCCCCGGGCAGGAATCGAGCTGGCAGGGTACAGTAGTGCTTTGGCCAGCAAAAGTGTCTTTATCAGGCCTAATTTCAAATATGATAAGAGCAAATGCTTATATGGTCTTAAACAGAGGCTGCTGTAGTCACAGAATGGGATGCCCCGGGCAGGAATCGAGCTGGCAGGGTACAGTAGTGCTTTGGCCAGCAAAAGTGTCTTTATCAGGCCTAATTTCAAATATGATAAGAGCAAATGCTTATATGGTCTTAAACAGAGGCTGCTTTAGTCACAGAATGGGATGCCCCGGGCAGGAATCGAGCTGGCAGGGTACAGTAGTGCTTTGGCCAGCAAAAGTGTCTTTATCAGGCTAATTTCAAATATGATAAGAGCAAATGCTTATATGGTCTTAAACAGAGGCTGCTTTAGTCACAGAATGGGATGCCCCGGGCAGGAATCGAGCTGGCAGGGTCCAGTAGTGCTTTGGCCAGCAAAAGTGTCTTTATCAGGCTAATTTCAAATATGATAAGAGCAAATGCTTATATGGTCTTAAACAGAGGCTGCTTTAGTCACAGAATGGGATGCCCCGGGCAGGAATCGAGCTGGCAGGGTACAGTAGTGCTTTGGCCAGCAAAAGTGTCTTTATCAGGCCTAATTTCAAATATGATAAGAGCAAATGCTTATATGGTCTTAAACAGAGGCTGCTTTAGTCACAGAATGGGATGCCCCGGGCAGGAATCGAGCTGGCAGGGTACAGTAGTGCTTTGGCCAGCAAAAGTGTCTTTATCAGGCCTAATTTCAAATATGATAAGAGCAAATGCTTATATGGTCTTAAACAGAGGCTGCTGTAGTCACAGAATGGGATGCCCCGGGCAGGAATCGAGCTGGCAGGGTACAGTAGTGCTTTGGCCAGCAAAAGTGTCTTTATCAGGCCTAATTTCAAATATGATAAGAGCAAATGCTTATATGGTCTTAAACAGAGGCTGCTTTAGTCACAGAATGGGATGCCCCGGGCAGGAATCGAGCTGGCAGGGTACAGTAGTGCTTTGGCCAGCAAAAGTGTCTTTATCAGGCTAATTTCAAATATGATAAGAGCAAATGCTTATATGGTCTTAAACAGAGGCTGCTTTAGTCACAGAATGGGATGCCCCGGGCAGGAATCGAGCTGGCAGGGTACAGTAGTGCTTTGGCCAGCAAAAGTGTCTTTATCAGGCTAATTTCAAATATGATAAGAGCAAATGCTTATATGGTCTTAAACAGAGGCTGCTTTAGTCACAGAATGGGATGCCCCGGGCAGGAATCGAGCTGGCAGGGTACAGTAGTGCTTTGGCCAGCAAAAGTGTCTTTATCAGGCCTAATTTCAAATATGATAAGAGCAAATGCTTATATGGTCTTAAACAGAGGCTGCTTTAGTCACAGAATGGGATGCCCCGGGCAGGAATCGAGCTGGCAGGGTACAGTAGTGCTTTGGCCAGCAAAAGTGTCTTTATCAGGCTAATTTCAAATATGATAAGAGCAAATGCTTATATGGTCTTAAACAGAGGCTGCTTTAGTCACAGAATGGGATGCCCCGGGCAGGAATCGAGCTGGCAGGGTACAGTAGTGCTTTGGCCAGCAAAAGTGTCTTTATCAGGCCTAATTTCAAATATGATAAGAGCAAATGCTTATATGGTCTTAAACAGAGGCTGCTTTAGTCACAGAATGGGATGCCCCGGGCAGGAATCGAGCTGGCAGGGTACAGTAGTGCTTTGGCCAGCAAAAGTGTCTTTATCAGGCCTAATTTCAAATATGATAAGAGCAAATGCTTATATGGTCTTAAACAGAGGCTGCTTTAGTCACAGAATGGGATGCCCCGGGCAGGAATCGAGCTGGCAGGGTACAGTAGTGCTTTGGCCAGCAAAAGTGTCTTTATCAGGCTAATTTCAAATATGATAAGAGCAAATGCTTATATGGTCTTAAACAGAGGCTGCTTTAGTCACAGAATGGGATGCCCCGGGCAGGAATCGAGCTGGCAGGGTACAGTAGTGCTTTGGCCAGCAAAAGTGTCTTTATCAGGCCTAATTTCAAATATGATAAGAGCAAATGCTTATATGGTCTTAAACAGAGGCTGCTTTAGTCACAGAATGGGATGCCCCGGGCAGGAATCGAGCTGGCAGGGTACAGTAGTGCTTTGGCCAGCAAAAGTGTCTTTATCAGGCCTAATTTCAAATATGATAAGAGCAAATGCTTATATGGTCTTAAACAGAGGCTGCTTTAGTCACAGAATGGGATGCCTCACAGCAGACTTAAGATCAGTTCAGTATATATGCACAGTTAGTTACTATAAGCAGCCTGAAAACGCTAACAAAGGCTGGATGAAAAAAAAAAATCTCCCTGTCAGCCAGCTCCGTTTTTCCTACCTTTCCCTGGCTTTCTGTCTGTCTCCTGTCTGTCTCCTGCCTGTCTCCTGCCTGTCTCCAGCCTGTCCCTGTCTGTCCCTGTCTCCAGCCTGTCTAACTGCCTCAGCTACACAGCGTTCTGTCTGTCTGTCACGAATGCAATAGAGAAATGAGGAAAAGCAAGATGGCCGCCGTTAAATACCGCTGTGTGACGTCACCGGGCTTGCTGGCTGCTGATAGGCTGCATGTGACTGCCCCAGCTTGCACTGGCGCGGGATACATGTCCAGACATGTCCCGCCCGCCATCTTAGAATGCCTGTAATGTAAATGAATGGATGTTAAAGGAAAACTTCGAGTGATCGAATCGCGGGGAAATTCGGATTCGATCCGAATCGAATTTTTCCTGAAATTCGGATCGAATCCGGGTTCGTCCGGATCGATTCGCTCATCCCTAGTAACTATGACCCCCGCCGCACTAAACACCCGCTCAGATGGCACGCTACTTGCCGGGCAGGACAGCTTTTCCAGGGCAAACTCTGCTAGTTGCGGCCACAAGCCAAGTTTGCCTGCCCAGGAGTCCAGCGGATCCTCAAGGTGTGTTGGCATGGTCATGTCAAGGTATGACATGACCTGCTGGTTGAGGTCCTGCTCCAGGTCTTCCTGCTGCTCATGAGTAGCCTCACTATGCGGGTGTAGAAAGCTACTCATTAGCGACTGAAGACTGAGGCTGCTGCTGATGGAGCTGCTGCTGCTCCTGCCAACCCCCCCCAGCAGGCATGGTAGTGGAAGGTGAGCGCAGAGGTCCCCCCGAGACAGACCTGCGAGAGTATGGACCATGGCGCAGATAGGCATCAGCCAACTGACTACGTAGAATGTCTTTGTAGTAGTTCAGTTTGTCCTCCCTCTCGGCGGGTTTAAAAAATGCCCCCATTTTGTGCCGGAAGCGAGGGTCCAATAAGGTGGACAGCCAGAAGTCATCCCGCCGACAAATGGAAACAATTCTGGGGTCACTATGCAAGCACGTGAGCATGCTTCCTGCCATTTGCGCAAGTGACTCGGAGGGACTACCTGTCTCCATCTCCACTGCATACTGGTAGGGTTTGCACACTGGCACCTTTGTCACGATTGTTACATTTACAAGATTTCTTTTTTGGTATACAAACTTGTTTTGTGTGGTTGTGGTTGGCCCTTAGTAATAGTTTTGGTCACCTTTTGGTGACCATACTAGAACTGGGGACCTGCACAACCACTAATAGTGGGTGATGTATTTGCTTATTGAGGGCATGGGTGAAAACAACGTTTCATAGTCACACAACATCCACATGGTTAACTGGTACACATTTTTGTATTAAGGTTTATTTGTTTTTTTGGGAGTGTGTGTGTGGCTGCACACAATAGCAGTGTGAGCAGACACATCCACACCCACACTCTCATCCTTGTTCACCATTATCTTTCATAGTACATTATGTGATTTTTATATATTTATTCATATGTGGTTTTTGGTTTTTGGTTTTTGTTTTCACAGGCAACATAGGAGTCACAACTTTCATGGTGATTGCATTTGGAGTGCATGCGCCTAGGGGAACTAATGGATGGAAGTAACAACAGTAACTGCACAACCCATATACATACTGTGATGGCAATCGTTTGAGGCATCACATTGGCCTGGGTCCAAGTCCTTCATTGTGATTCGGACATATTCAACATGCCATATAATAATTGGAACAACTGACCTTTGCACAGTGACACAGCCTAGTTAGTAGCTGAGATCTGTATCGCCACTTATCAACTGTTTTATATGATGCATTATTAAACCCGTTCCTTTGGGCCTCCTAGACTTGTCGGTCTCCTAAACAGTCAAATGGACAAGGATATAGGCATTCTGATGCTTATATCAATGGCACACTGGACACTATTGAATTTGGGTCCACTTTAGTGGTAGTAGTTTTCTGAGTTGGGCAACCATTTAGTTTGTCATGTGTGTGGATTTGGAACTGGTAGCCAGCACACACATGCTACATGCCTTTTTGATAATGCTTTATTGATTTTATAGTAGCACTGCCGCAAAATTTAAGGCATTTATAGGTGTAGGTATACATTTTTGCACATCCATTCATGTATATACCCCTTTAACAGGCGGATAGTATATTAGTGGCCATGATATACAACTGCAGGCATTTATAGGTATCCTTCTGCTATTTATATAGGTAGTACATACTATAGCTTCTTTTGTATTGCATATGTATATGTATTTACACATGCCTTTGCATATGCCTGCCACCTATATGGGTTGGGTCCCCCTCTTCCTTGCTCACGATCCTCTTCCCCCCCCCTCCTCTCCTCCCTCTCCTTCTCAATGCCCTGCTTACAGCGAGACAGTTTCTCGCTGTAAGCGTTCTGTTGCTGCGCAACGGACCGCATGCACCAGCACGGTGCGTGATGACGTGGCCGGTATCTTCTGCACAGATTCAGCTGTCACCGGCTGCATATGAGTGCGCCTGCGCAGCCGGGAAAGAAGTGGCGGCGGGACTTGTGTCTTCTGTCCCCTTTACAAATTGCTGGCATAGAAGTTATGGGGCGCAGTGAGAGGTGGGTACGGTGGGCAGGTAGTACGATCGCGCCGCGCAATTAGGAGGACAGCGATCATTATCATTTTAGAGATAGGGCATGGGGCTCACATCACACTAGATCTAACTGGGAGGAAGGAGATCAGCGGACACTGGGTTAACCTATTGGCTGACTCAATTGGATAATTAGGAAAGCATGGAGGGTGGGCCCACAACAGGCAGGCATTATTTAAGGGCTGGTTTTGTCATTCCTATTTCCCTGACCCTTGAAGCAGCATGGGGGCTGCGTGCGCGGGTAGTTCTTACTAAGGTTGGCCGGTCTGTTGCCCTGGGTGACACCACGACACGTGAGATTGTATTGTTTGGATTGTTTACCGGCACTTGCACTTTTCATATTGTGGTTTGGGTTTACATTTAAAGTCTCTCATCATGGTTTCCTGTGCAACATTAGGTGGATAGAAAGACAGAGTGAGAGGGGGGTTTTGCTTCATGTTAATTGGTTGTGATAATGATATGCACTAGTGTATATATATAAAAAAACTTTTTTCTTTCATTGTATATATATTTTTGTTGGATTAATGGTATGTCACAGTTTAGATAATTAGATATGTATATTTTATTCATCTGTATGTTAGCACTATAGCATAGTTTGCTTTATTCACTTTATACTTTAATTGTTGCTTCTTTATATATGCATGTGTGCAATTTTACACACATTAGCATATATACACTCACATATTTGTATATTTTTCTGTGTATATATATTTTCCATACATATTTTTTGCATATATTTGCATGTTTACCATTTATGATATGTTTATTAGGGTTTAGATACACCTTTTCTCACACATTTTTTGTGCCGGCACAAAAAGATAGGGGGTTTTTCATATATACATTTAAAACAACCTTTTTTCACCCATGGGCATGATATATATTTGATAGCCCTTGTCCGGGCAGTATACATTAATTATCAATTTTCGGCCATACCGTTTGCTTTTAATTGTCTTTGTCGTGTGTATATGTTTGATGGTTTTAATTTTTGTACCAATTAAATACTTTTTGTAACTGAGAATTGTGTAGTGGTGCTTCCTGTGGGAGGTAGGTGTGCAACTTGCAAGCCAACTCCAAGGTGTGTTGAGTTCATTGTAGTAGGTGAGCACACAGGTTATATTGTAGAAACTTTTCAGGCGGTGCACCCTTTGCTAGTCCACTGCATACTGCCACGGTGTGTCTGGGTCCTCTGTCTCGCCTTCCTCACAACCCTCTAGCTCATCTGGCTGCTCCTGCTCCTCCTCTCCTGTCAGCTGACTAGATAAACCAGCCATTTCTCCAAGCCTAAACTGTGCACTGTGCCACTCCTCCTCTTCTTCCTCCTCCTCCAGTTCAGCTCCAACGGGGTTCATGTGGCTGTAAGATGTAGACGCCATGTCTCCAGTGCCCTGACCAGCCATGGTTTCCAACATGTGCTGTAGCACATGAAGCAGTGGAATCACATCGTTCATCCCGTAATCCTGGCGACTCACAAATAAAGTGGCTTCCTCAAAGGGCCTGAGCAAACGGCAGGTGTCCCGTATGAGCTGCCACTGGTTGACATTGAAGTTACACAGGGGAGTCCCCCTATCCGCTTGGATCATCAAGAAATCCGTGATGGCTTTTCTCTGTTCGTATAGTCTGTCCAACATATGCAGGGTGGAATTCCAACGGGTGGAAACATCGCAAATCAGACTATGTTGGGGGCTACCGTTCTGACACTGTAGCTCAAGAAGGGTGTGCTTGGCGGTGTAGGAGTACCTGAAGTGCATGCAAAGTTTCCTTGAAGTTGTTAGGATATCTTGCAGATGGGGGGAAGACTTCAGAAACCGCTTCACAACCAGATTGAAGACGTGAGCCATGCAGGGCGCATGGGTCAGCCTTCCTTGTCGCAGTACAGACAAAATGTTCTTCCCATTGTCGGTAACCATGGTTCCCATTTTCAGTTTTCTTGGAGTAAGCCATGTTTGGATTTCTTGATGAATAAATTTAAGCAGTTCCTCCCCTGTGTGACTCCGTTCACCAAGACAAACCATGTGAATCACAGCGTGACACCTCCGTACCCCGCACACATGGTAGACTAGAGGGGCACTGAGACTTGAGCCTACAGTGGAGGGTAA
Organism: Gastrophryne carolinensis; assembly: GCA_027917425.1. Lineage (NCBI taxonomy): Eukaryota > Metazoa > Chordata > Amphibia > Anura > Microhylidae > Gastrophryne > Gastrophryne carolinensis. Next base: position 220,819,825 of record CM051239.1, on the reverse strand, counting down.
GGAGAAGGCGGAGGATGAGGATGCCGAGTCGCACGTTGTCACAGGCACAATGGCCAGGGAGCGCGGAGGCCGAAGCAGCATGACCTGTCCAAGTTGCTGCTGCTGCAAAGGGACCACATTCACCCAGTGGGCCGTAAACGACATGTACTGTCCCTGACCGTAGTTACAGCTCCAGACGTCGGCGCTGCCATGCAATTTGCTACACACCGACAGGCTCAAGGACTGGCCCACCTTCTGTTCAACAAAAGTGTGCAGCGCTGGTACTGCCTTCTTGGCAAAGAAATGACGGCTTGGCACTCTCCACCTCGGCTCGGCACAAGCCATCAGTTCTCTGAAAGGTGCAGAGTACCAGAGTACCAGAGCACATTCAGCTTCTGCTCCGTAGGATGAGTGGGCGCATACAGCTGTCTCTTGGACATGGCTTCGCTGATGGATTGCTGGCGGGATGCTTGACTTGGAGGAGGAGGAGGAGCAGGAGCATTAGGAGTAGCGACAGAGGATGGGTATGACGCACAGCTGCCTTCGGCTGAGGTGCTGGAGCCTTGGCTGGCAGAAATTGGGAGCGGCATGCCACTCGGTGAGGAAGCAGCCTGGACCACCTCTTGGGAGCCTCGGTTCTCCCAGGCCGCTTTATGGTGACGCATCATATGTTGACGCAGGACCGTGGTGCCAACATTTGGGCCCTGGCCACGCTTCACCTTCTGCCTACATATCTTGCATGTGGCCATGTTACCCTCCTGCAGATGCTTCAGGAAAAACTGCCACACTGTAGCTACTTTTCCCACCAACAGCCCGCACTGATTCACTGCTACTGTCGCCAACTCCAGGAACTCCTGCTCCACTACCTCCCAATAAGGTAGCCTGCCGCGCAGCAAGTGCTCTACCCCAGACCCAGCCCCGTTTGGCTCCAGGCTTTACAATTCTGCCCCCATGCTGACTGCCAACCATACTGCTAACACCTTGCTGCCTGAGCTGCTGACTCCGGGGCAACCTGCGCCCCTCTTCTCCTGATGATGATGAGGAAGCCCCTTTTGCACCCGGCTCCCAAGTGCGATCGGCTTCATCATCATCATCATCATCGAGTTGTGGCTGCACATCACTGATGTTTCCTCAACAGTGTCTGGTGCAGGAGCTGGAACGCTCGCAACACCCACGCCACTCTCCACATCACTATTTGTCTGCCTAGCGAAAGAAGCCACCTCCATTTCTTGGCTGGGTAGTAGCTGCTGACTGTCCTCTATCTGATCGTCCTCCTCACTAAAGAGTGGAGCTGAACCCAAAACAAAGGATACGTCGCTGGGGGAGGGAACGGCATAGGACAGAGGCAATGGGAGGATAGGGACTGCTCTCGGGCCACGCCAACTCAGGGTTGTGTCAGAGGAACCTACTCACCTTAGACTGGGGGTGTCAGATGTAACTTGTGATGATGTGGTTGACCGCGTTAACCAATCTACCACGGCAGATGCGTTACTGGTGGAGACATGACCGCTAGCAGATACTGGCAGATCAGGTCTCTCACCGTGACACCTGCTGCCACTCGCCCCTAGTCTGCTGCAACCTCTGCCTGCTGAATTTTTGCCTTTGCCACTCCTCTTTGAACATCCTGGGACTTGTCTGCCTGACATTTTTATGTATTTGAAATGCGCAATACGTACGTTAAAAAATGTGTTTACTTTAAAAAGAAGAAGCTAAATAAAGGAGGAACTGCTTCTCTGCACCAGATACTATGAAAATTGGCAATATGGGATACCCTGCGGCCTAGTGTTTTGGCAGCAGGACAAAAACCAATTCAAAATGCAATAGTTTAATTAAGCTGAGGATCAACAAGCGTATTTAGTATAACAGATAGACTGCTAAGTGCAGGTTTGGGATACCCTGCGGCCTAGTGTTTTGGCAGCAGGACAAAAACCAATTCAAAATGCAATAGTTTGATTAAGCTGAGGATCAACAAGCATATTTAGTATAACAGATAGGCTGCTAAGTGCAGGTTTGGGATACCCTGCGGCCTAGTGTTTTTGCAGCAGGACAAAAACCAAATCAAAATGCAATAGTTTGATTAAGCTGAGGATCAACAAGCGTATTTAGTATAACAGATAGGCTGCTAAGTGCAGGTTTGGGATACCCTGCGGCCTAGTGTTTTGGCAGCAAGACAAAAACCAATTCAAAATGCAATAGTTTGATTAAGCTGAGGATCAACAAGCGTATTTAGTATAACAGATAGACTGCTAAGTGCAGGTTTGGGATACCCTGCGGCCTAGTGTTTTGGCAGCAGGACAAAAACCAAATCAAAATGCAATAGTTTGATTAAGCTGAGGATCAACAAGCATATTTAGTATAACAGATAGGCTGCTAAGTGCAGGTTTGGGATACCCTGTGGCCTAGTGTTTTGGCAGCAGGACAAAAACCAATTCAAAATGCAATAGTTTGATTAAGCTGAGGATCAACAAGCGTATTTAGTATAACAGATAGGCTGCTAAGTGCAGGTTTGGGATACCCTGCAGCCTAGTGTTTTTGCAGCAGGACAAAAACCAAATCAAAATGCAATAGTTTGATTAAGCTGAGGATCAACAAGCGTATTTAGTATAACAGATAGGCTGCTAAGTGCAGGTTTGGGATACCCTGCGGCCTAGTGTTTTGGCAGCAGGACAAAAAACTATTCAAAATGCAATAGTTTGATTAAGCTGAGGATGAACAAACGTATTTAGTATAACAGGGTGCTAAGTGCAGGTTTGGGATGCCCATGTGGGCTGGTGTGTTTAAAGCAGACCAAAAAATATTAAAACTAAATTAAAACTAATCCAGTTTTTAGAAATGCTTGTGTGTAACAGATAGGGTTAAATTAGCCACTGCATAGATGGGATGCACAGTGGCAAGGCAGATTTACAGCACAAAGAACTGAAATTGAATTGAAAACTGATCTGGCTAATGAAAAAAAAAAAATGTCACTGTGACTTCTAAGCTGTTCTATGATCGTTCTGGTTTTTCCCTATCTTTCACTATATTTCCCTGGCTCTGTCTACCTCTCTGTCTGCCTCTCTGACTCTTCCTACCTATCTCTAACTCTCTGTCCCTGTCTGTAACCAGCTGTGCTCTGGCCACAATGGAAAGCTGAAATGCGCACAAGGAAGATGGCCGCCGGTTTATATAGCACGGTGACGTCACCGGGCTTCCTGGCTGCTAATAGGCTGCATGTGACTTTCCCATGATACCTTGCCCCAGGGGACATGTCCGGACATGTGCTTCCACCATTTTAGAATGCCTGTAATTGAAATAAATGGAGTTTAAAGGAAAACTTCGATCGATCGAATCGCGGGGAAATTCGGATTCGTTCAGAATCGAATTTTTCATGAAATGCAGAACAAATCCGGGTTCGTCCGGATCGATTCGCTCATCCCTATTCAGCATTAAAATGGTTTGATAAGGCCTACATGAAAATAATTGATGAAGGTATGCATTGTAAAGTGGTTCACAGGGACACTTTAGAAGGAGGGATTAAGGTATGCATTGTAAAGTAACATAGTAACATAGTAACATAGTATGTAAGGCTGAATAAAGACTTTAGTCCATCCAGTTCAGCCTGTTTAACTCCTTCCAGTGGTCTAGTAGCCATAGCCGGAATTGTTAATACATGCCAGGAAGGCATCAAGGCCACTTCTGAACATTTTTAATGTATCCCTCATTACTACCTCCTCTGGCAGCGAGTTCCATAGTCTCACTGCTCTTACAGAGAAGAATCCCCTCCTATGTCGGTGGAGAAAGCACCTTTCCTCTAACCTTAGTGGATGCCCCCAGGTTATGGTTACACTCCGGGGTATAAATAGATTGTGGGACAGATCCTTGTATTGACCCCGAATATATTTATACATAGTTATTAGATCACCCCTCAATCGTCTTTTTTCTAGACTAAATAAGCCTAACTTGGACAATCTTTCCGGGTACTCTAGCCCCCGCACTCCTTTTATTAACTTTGTTGCCCTTCTTTGAACGCGCTCCAGTTCTGATATGTCCTTTTTAAGCACAGGTGCCCAGAACTGTACACAGTATTCCATATGGGGTCTGACCAGTGACTTGTACAGGGGTAAAATGATGTTCTGGTCATGAGCACCTATGCCCCTCCTGATGCACCCCATGATCCTATTTGCCTTGGCAGCAGCTGCCTGGCATTGATTACTACAGTTGAGCTTATTGTCAACTAAAACCCCTAGGTCCTTTTCCATTGTTGTTTTACCAAGTGTTTCTTTATTTAGTGTGTAATCATGACACAGATTTCTCCTTCCCATGTGCATAACCTTACATTTATCTGTGTTGAACTTAATTTGCCATTTAACTGCCCATGCTTCCAATTTATCTAAATCTGTTTGTAGTTGCCTGTTGTCCTCCTTTGTTTTAATTACTTTACTCAGCTTAGTATCATCTGCAAAGATTGAGACTTTACTGTTTAATCCATACCCAATGTAATTTATATATATATTGAAGAGAATTGGTCCCAGAACTGACCCTTGTGGTACTCCACTAGTAACAGTGACCCAATCTGAGTGTGTACCATTGATAACCACCCTCTGCTTCCGATCATTAAGCCAATTTCCCACCCATCTGCACACGTTTTCCCCCAGTCCAAGCATTCTCATCTTTTGTACCAGCCTTTTATGTGGCACAGTATCAAATGCTTTAGAAAAGTCAAGATATATGATATCCAATGACTCCCCCTGATCCAATCTTGAACTTACCTCCTCATAAAAGCTGATTAGGTTTGTCTGGCAGGAGCGATTCCTCATAAATCCATGCTGATATGGAGTAATAAGGTCATTTTCCCCAAGGTGCTCCAGGATAGTATCCCTTAAGAAACCTTCAAACAGCTTGCCCACCACAGATGTTAAGCTTACCGGTCTGTAGTTCCCAGGTTCCCCCCTAGATCCCTTTTTGAATATTGACACCACATTTGCCAAGCGCCAATCCATCAGAACAAACCCTGTAGTTATGGAATCCACAAATATTAGAAATAACGGCTTGTCTATTACTGTACATAACTCCCTTAAAACACGAGGATGTATGTCATCTGGTCCCGGTGATTTATCGATTTTCATCTGCTTGAGACGGTGCCGGGCTTCTTCCTTGGTCAGACCAGTGACATTTAATGGAGGGTTTCGGTTATTCCCCTGCATTTCACTCGGCATGTCAAATTATTTTGTGAATATAGAAGCAAAGAAGTTGTTAAGCAAATTAGCTTTCTCCTCATTTCCCTCTATAGGGGTCCCCTCCTTGCTTTTCAGGGGGCCCACACCCTCAGGTTTGTACCTTTTACGGTTTATGTAGCTAAAGAATAATTTGGGGTTAGTTTTACTCTCTTTCGCGACCAGTCTTTCTGTCTCCAGCTTAGCTGCCCTTATCTGTTGTTTACATTGTTTATTTTCTTCTTTATAGTTTTTTAACGCTTCCGCTTTCCCTTCCTGCTTTAAACATTTAAATGCCTTTTTTTTTGTTGTTTATTGCCCCCTTAACCTTTTTATTTAGCCACATTGGTTTACATGTGTGTCTAATAGTTTTATTCCTGTAAGGTATATATATCTGTCACACTGAAAATTAAGTATTCCTTTGAAAGTATCCCATTTAGCGTCCATGCTTTTGTTTTTAAGGACATTTTCGCAGTCAATGCAGTGTAGGGCATCTCTAAGTTGGTCAAACTTTGCCTTTTTGAAGTCCCGCATTTTTGTGGCTCCTTGATAAGGAACCCTAATGACTGCTAATTGGAAATTAATGATATTATGATCACTGCTTCCAAGGTGTCCCCCAACCTGTACCTTTATTACTTTGTCTGGTACATTGGTTAGTATTAGGTCCAATATGGCTTTCCCCCTTGTTGGAGCTTGTACTTGTTGGGAAAGGTAGCCATCTTTTGTTTTAGATAAAAAACTATTACTTTTCTGTGAAACACATGTTTCAGCATCCCAGTCTATCCCCTCGATTCAAAATGCAAAAGTTAATTGATTTCGGATCGAGAATCATAAGTTTGGGTGGGTGTTAGTCATTTTTTCCTGTTTTTTTGGCCATTTCCGACTCGCACGAGCCTACGCACGATTTCGTATATGCTCTTACGATCATCGGAAGTTCGTTCCTAAATTGTAGGATCAAAACCTAAAACTTAGGATCAAAACCTAAAACTTAGGATCAAAACCTAAAACTTAGGATCAAAACCTAAAACTTAGGATCAAAACCTAAAACTTAGGATAATCGGATGTGTTTACGTGTAATTCAGAGAGCAGTTTTCCAACCTCTAAATACGTTTTAAAAGAAAGCCACTTCTGACACCTTTTAGCAGTCGGATTGCTGTTCTTGAACAGGTTTTTTGGCTATGTGGAGGAGTCTGCGCGCCTTGAGCTCCAATGAACTGCATGTATCAGCATGGCCGAGGCCATAAATTGTATGGCAATGCATACCTGATTCAATACATTTCATGTATGCCTTATAAAAGCATTTTAATGTGGACCTTAATTAGTCCTTTGCATGTAAACCTTTATTTTGCAATACATCCATATATTTGCGTTATTTAAAGAAACTTATGTCCTTTGTTATTTATTTTTAAATTGATGTACTAGAATAATATTTTTAATTTGAATTTATTGGTGTAGTTGTTTACCTTTGCTTTGTTTAATTATTTTAGCTCATCTTTGGTCAGATGCATCACACTTACTGAGGAGAGGAGAGCGGAATAAAGTGCAGGATGTGGGTTACTGCTGTATTTTGCACAGACACAGCAGAGCTGGGGGCACGGAAAGGTCAGAAATCAAAGAATGCAGAGCAACACAGTCACAAGGCCCTTTCTGTTTGCAGGCTGCCCGATAATACCTGACCCGCCATCTTGGCTGTTTCTAGGCTCATAACATGCAGAAGTTGCTGGGTGTTTTTTAATATTTCAGAGCAATCTGTATGTAGAGGGTGTGGGTAACCACACAAAAAATTTTAAGTTGTACCATTTGAAGCCAAAATATTAAAATTAAATCCACAAGTAAAAAATGCAAGTTAACTAAAAATTAAACAAAGTAAGATTTACTTATGCAAATGCATTAATTAATGGTTGGTTACTACAAAATGAATGAAATAAAGAAAAAAAAAAAAACCAAATATTTAGAATGCACTTTAATGAGGTAAGTTTGTAGTGCGCAGGCGCAAGATCAGAAGGATTTACGTCCAGACAAAAAAGGAAAAAGGGCAAAACCAATATTGCAACCTGAGAAATGAAACAGAAAATTCAGGATGGAAACTGACATAGGTCTGATTCGCGAACTGCCATACGAACGGACGTACATTTTAGGATAGAAACATATTAGCTTATAGAATCACTCAAGTTCATACGAGCGCACGAGCGTTCGGGAAAAATAGGATGATCGGCACCAAAATCAAAGCTGTAACATGTTTCTTTGAATCGACCCCTATATCTGGGTAGTTAAAGTCCCCCATAATCACTGCCTCATGTATTTTAGCGGCTATATCTATTTGCCTTAGCATCATATTTTCTATGGATTCGGATATATCTGGAGGTTTATAGCAAACCCCCATCAGTATTTTATTTTTGTTTCTCCCTCCATGTATTTCTACCCATACAGACTCCACATGGTCATTCCCCTCACATATATCCTCCCGCAGAGCAGGCTGTAGAGAGGATTTTACAATTAAGCAGACTCCACCCCCTTTGCGTTTGTTACGGTCCCTCCTAAACACACAGTATCCCTGTAAATGTACTGCCCAGTCATAGCTTTCATCCAGCCAGGTCTCTGTTACCCCCACTATATCATATTGTTCTTCTGTTATTATCAGTTCTAGTTCATCCATTTTATTAGTCAAGCTTCTAGCATTTGTAAGCATGCATTTCAAATGCTTATGACAATTTTGATAATTTTGTATATTGCACTTATTCCTGCTAGATGTGCTAACCCCTCCCCCCTCTCCACCCCCAGTTTCATGTCTACACCCACTGTCACTTTCTTTCCTAACTTCCCCTTTGTAATAGCTTTTACCCTCCCCCCCCAATGCTCAGTTTAAACACTCCTCTAACCTTTTAGCCATCCTCTCCCCCAGAACAGATGCACCCTCCCCATTGAGGTGCAACCCATCCCTGCCAAAGAACCTGTAGCCCACTGTGAAGTCGGCCCAGTTCTCTAAGAACCCAAACCCCTCCTTTTTACTCCAATTTTTGAGCCACATGTTTACCTCTCTAATCTCCCGCTGCCTCTCTGGTGTGGCTCTTGGTACTGGTAGTATTTCTGAGAATACTACAGTTGAGGTCCTTGCCTTAAGCTTACGGCCTAAGTCCCTGAAATCATTTTTTAGGACCTTCCACCTACTTCTTCCTATGTCATTTGTGCCAATATGCACCATGACCGCTGGGTTCACACCAGCCCCTCCCAACAATCTCTCCCTGCCCTGTCTGTTCCCCTAATAATAGAGTCACCCACTACCAGCACCGGTCTTGCCTGCCCTGTTCTCCCATTTCCCCTCCCTTCCTTACTGGAGCCGACAGATGTGTCTTGCTGCAGCTCTGCCATTCCTGAGTTAACATCCTCCTCATCTGCCAACCGGGCAAACTTGTTTGGAGGTGCCTGTTCAGGGCTAGCCTCCCTGTAACTTTTACCCCTACCCCCCCTTCTAACTGTTATCCAGCTAGCTGCCTCATTTTCCTGCTTTTCCTCTCCCCCCATACTACCACCCTCCCCTGACCCTGAGCCATGTAGTGCCAGATCAGTGAGATCCAGACTCTTTTGCATGATAACAATTTCTCTCAGTGTTGCCAATCGCTTATTTAGATCGTGAATCACGGCTTCCAAATCAGAGATTCGCAGGCATCCGGGGCATATATTCACCATCGACCGATTGATCAAGAAGTGCATACATAGCACAAGATGTACACTGAACAGCATTGTTAGGCATGGAACCCATTGTATGAATTTGTGGGAACACCAAGTGTAGAATTTACAACACTTAAAATAACAATATGAAATCAAAGGCGGATACTTACAGCTTCCGAACTTCTGCTTGTAACTTCTTCTTTTAACTCCTGCTTTAACTCACCACTTCCAAGCAGCCACTTACAGAGTCAGCCAAAAGAGCAAGCTACAAGAGCTCTGTGTGGCCTTATAACACACCTGCTTCAATTAGGCCTCAATTAGGCCTCAGCAGGAATCCAGGAAAGAGAAAAAAAAACTTTTTTTTTTCTTTGGTTTAAATTTGTGCCAGCATTAACACACTGATTCACAAAAATAAAACAAACACAGTTTACTATATTTTACTTACCAAATGAGCTCAGTTTCCCAAAGCTTACCACAGGAGATCCTGCTTTAACTCACCACTTCCAAGCAGCCACTTACAGAGTCAGCCAAAAAAGTGGTTCACAGGGACACTTTAGAAGGAGGGATTAATGTATGCATTGTAAAGTGGTTCACAGGGACACTTTAGAAGGAAGGATTAAGGTATGCATTGTAAAGTGGTTCACAGGGACACTTTAGAAGGAGGGATTAAGGTATACATTGTAAACTGGTTCACAGGGACACTTTAGAAGGAGGGATTAAGGTATACATTGTAAACTGTTTCACAGGGACACTTTAGAAGGAGGAATTAAGGTATACATTCTAAAGTGGTTCACAGGGACACTTTAGAAGGAGGGATTAAGGTATACATTGTAAAGTGGTTCAAAGAGACACTTTAGAAGGAGGGATTAATAGATAGTTACAATAAAGTTTGCCTAAACAATATAACAACATTAAATAATTAACTTACCTATAGATGTATTCGTAGGCTGCGGGAGGGAACAATGCAACGCGGGTGAAATCAATCGCACCCATGACGTTGGGCATGTCGGCGATATTAAAAAAACCCAATTTAAGCGCTTTCCAGGCTACCACGTCGTCCGGAAAGGAAATATATTTGGGATTAATGGTAGCCATCCCATCCAGAAACTTGGATAGCGCACGGCTCAGCGTAGGCTGGGACATCCCCACAGAGAGGGCACCCAGCCTCTGGAACGAGCCATTCGCCAAAAATTGCAGGCAGCCAAGCATCTTGGCCATACCTGAAATTGCTTGCCCCTTCCTCGTGGTGCGGGCTAACCATGGGCGCAGCTCCCTATACAATTTATGGAGGGAAACGCGATGAAGTCGGGTCAGCTCAAACAGCTCAATGTCCTGCATGCGTTCGATATACATGCGTTGCCGGTGCAATCTGGTCTCGGCCATGCTGATACATGCAATGCCTTGGAGCTGAAGGCGCTCATACTCCTCCACATAGCCGCAAAACATGTTCAACAATAGCAATCCGAGGCAAAAATGGTCCAGTAAGTGGAGCGGAAATGAAACCGTTTTATAGGGCGGTGGTCCCTCGGCAATCAGGTCTCAGAATCAGACGCAAGCCCATCCCATTAACGTAACTTATCTGAACTAACGCAAATGATCAGATTTCGATCCGTCCATCGAAAGCGCATATACGCGTTAGCGAGAATGAACATACGCATGGAAAAAGTAATGTAAAAACCAAAAAACAAGCAAAACAGTAAAAAAAATACACAGACACACGCGAAAGTCCATGCGTATCTGTCTCTGAATCAACCCTAATGTCACAAGCTTGGTTAAGGAGGGAATCATGTATAGGAGAGTTGAAGAAATTAGAAATCCCTCTATTTAAAGGCACAAGGCAGAGAGTATGTTACAATGCTGTTTTACCCAGTGGCTAGTCAAACAGTTTTAGTCAAGATCATGGTACAAGTTGAATCATGGTACAAGTTAAATATAAATTTAGAACATTTCCAGTTAAACACGATATTATGTGATTTAACATAAAGATGCCTCAGGCTAGTATTTGCTGCTTTAAATAAAACATGAACATGAAAAGGTCTCTATAGATTTAGATTAAGATTCAGCTTCATTTCGGCAGGTACATACATTGCCTACTACCGGATATATATAGATAGAGAAAGGTTAGAATTAAGAGAAAAGGGAAAACCTTCTAAGAGGTTACATAGGCAACCACACCATTCCATGCACCACATGGTGGGGGTCTTAGTTCAAGAATTGGAAAGTTAAGAGGTTAAGAATAGTTAAAAAACAAAAGTGAGATTCGGCAATATACAAAGTAAGTTGTAAATGAATTGCTGTGCATCCAATCAGTTAGAGAAAAGCCAAGTGGGAGGAAGACCTGACACCAACTTGGAGCTGTGTTAAGGGGGCATTGATCATAGGGAAAACATTCCAATGGAGAGAGAAAAGGGGGCTTGTACATGTGAAGGGGAAGGATATGAGTTGCAGGGAGCATTGTGGAGTCGAAGTGTAGTGCATTCATCAAGGTTTAGGGAGGAAGGAGGCTGGGAAGTGGGGAGGAGCTGAATGGGGCAGAGATGCTGGGATTTTTGGAGAGAAGGGCACCCATCAACATTTGGGGGCAAGTGAATCCTGAGCATTAGGGGAGCCTGCTTGGCAGCCCCAGACAGCCAGTCAGCTGATACATCAGAGTAATTGCCGATCTCAGGGCCTCCACTCCCCCACCCCATGTCACAAATGGGTTTCTTCATTTCTGCAACCACAGAATGCAGACATCTCCCTACCTTGCCAGTCTTATATGCAGCCCCCCCCCCCATTTTATCTCCCACCAGTAACCTCCATGGCCACAACCAGTTCACTGTATTGCCTCCTGCAGTTATCCACAGCCCTGCATGGCTGTGACGTGCCCTCCTGAAATTCTGCTGATAACACCCATGGCACTCACCTTGACTAATGCTTCAGGAATAAAATATGTAAATGCATTAGGTTGTAAAAGTACAGTATACCAAACTGGAAGAATGGCTGTTGACTCAAGTATGTGAAGTGCAGAAAAGGTGGAAGCAGCCTAGACATACAGTAGATGTTCTTGTTTCACTAGCCACTGAACTGCCCCTACCATCATTCACAAAGAAGCTACCATGTCCATTCACTTTAATGGAGGGGGTGTCAGGCCCAGTCATGCCAGGCCTTGCAATGAACATCTACAACCTCCCTGGGAAGTCTGACCCAAGAAGAGTGTAGGTCGGCATTAGGCATAACCCCCTCCCACAGTCAGCTATACTAACCTTCTTAGAGAGAGACAGAGAGACATAGAATTGGAAGCTACAAAATACACTTTAGAAGGATGATATGACTGCCTCAGTGACAGATTATCAGAGTGTAATGGGGTATGTAGTATGTTTAGTAGGGAGAACTAAGACAAAATCTAATATTCTATAAATCTGATATTGCAACAAATGTTTTGCTGCTTAGATTCAAGGTAAAGTTGAATTCAGCCCGAATCTTGTTAAACCAGTTTGGTTTGATATTTCCAAATGTTTGCTACATCTACACAAGAACAGGACAGGCATATTTGAGTATTTGTTCAGCTATACCAATGTAGCCATAAGCATCAAATGTTTTTAATGTTTCAAAATTCTTCTCCAGCAGCAAACACACATTCTGAAAGGCTCTTTTAATGGGTTAAAATTCCCAATAGACTGATGTTATTTTATAACTTTTCAAATAAAACATCTACATAATTAAAACTAATGTGTGTCTCTTGTATAACTGCCCAATCACACGTTAAGGGGATTCTGTTTTCACTCTAATGTGAAGTTATGGAGAAAAGCTCTCCTTCCCCAGAAAACTCATCCTATCAAGAAAAATCCTAAATTATTTGGAGAAACCCCCTCTGACTGTTATGCACCCAGTGCTCAGAGCACTTTAGTACCATAAATGAGCTTTTTCTCAGTGTGAAAACTAAAGTAAATATCTGTTTTGGTTGTTGTACTGTGGTAAAATGCTGTGTCTAGTAGGCACAGGATAGGGCATCCAAAAAATGTTGGTGTAGCTTTAGTAAAGCAGGCCCTTATTTCCACCTACTACAGACTAAAAGAAAATCAAATGTAATCTCTAGAGAGCTAGAGTGATATAATTGCATTTTTATAACAGGGAATACTAATAATTAATATTATTTTTCTTTTTCTAACCAAAACATTTTAAACAGCGCAGTTTTCTTTTTTTTATGTGTTTTACTATTTTCCCTGCAACCCTATTTAAATCTCTTAAAACATGACCTTCAATGATTAGTGTTGCCTCCGCCTTGTACATTTGTAGTAAGCCCTTAAAGCAGCTGGAGATCATCATCAATTATTAAACAGATGTTTCAGTTAAATGGACCTGTGAAAAATGAACATGATGAAGCTCATATGTAACTTTTAACCGGATAAATAGCTTAGAGCAGATTTTATGGCAAAAAGATCTAAAGCTTCACACATTAACATTATAATTAAGGGTGGAAAACACAAATTCCTCAAGACCAGCTTCTTTCACATTAATACTACTTGATGGCTTCTAAAAGACAAATGGAACTATTAGTTTACAAGGAAAACTTTTATTCAGTCACCTACAAGATTCCTGGAATTGCACACGACAGACACACGCAAACATGAACAAAGAACAAATGTTTTTAAATACATAAATACTGGATGTTGGTTTTCTTTAGACCCCAGACTACGGAATGTTATATTAACAACAAGGCTTTAAATAACACTTACAATCATTACATAAATTACATTAACACAACTAATAAAAACTGCACCAAAAAAGTACTTGCTGCTTGGGCACCTATCTATGCCTAGTTACACATCAATGGTTCATATGTCTAGTTGGCATAATAGCCAGCATTATGTTGGTGTTAGGGTGCACCAAATTGGAAAACCCACGGCGTTGTATGGCAAACTCACAGCAAGCTTTCGGCATAGGCTATACCAGAGTAAAGTTGTATTTATTTATGTATGTTATATATCCTACATATCCGACAAATATAATAGGGTATTAAAATCACAGTTAAAAAAACATCTCAATAAACCTCAGTGCACAAACTATTGTGATACTCTCAAAATATCACACAAAAAAAAAAAAATACAACAGGCAAAATAACATGCTGTGTATTATATCCTATGGGAACTGAGAGCCCCGTGCCAAAAAAATAAAGGCACTGTGGGTTGACATTCGCCAATATATGTAAAAATGAATAAATGTGGCCTTCACCTATGATAATGTGCGATCACACTGCTGTAGTCCTTGATAAATTGGACTTTTAATATTTCACCTTTTATATTTTTAAAAGAAGACCCCCAGTAATTTTGTGTAAATAGCCTGGATTTTTTTAGAAAAGCATATTGATTACAATAAATGCTTACTTGTTGAATCATGCACTGAAGCCTCCAACTACAATCCTGAGCCTGCCACTAAGCTTTCTAAACTCACCCGTTGCAGTGAATGGCGTGGGTTAGCTATAGGCACTCTGACTGATGGGGGGGGCGGGCAGGCTGCATTGTAGAGGGCACTGGATTGGCGATCAGGTTAGTGTGTGATTGCCAGACTACCAGCAGGTGTGGGGGACAAAAGGCGAGTATTCCTTTGTTTTTCTTATTTGAGTGGCCATTTTCTTTAAAGCAACAAATCTACCATTGTGTTTTCATAACTACACTGTGTTGTACTACGGTGCCATGTCAGCTTGGGCCACAGAGGCCTATGAAAGTGTAGCACAGACAAATGTATAGTGTACCTCATTTTACAAGTGATGCATTTGCAAATTACCATACATTACAAAATGTAATGCAGAACAAAATGTATGTAAAACCTAATGCATTGTATCAGGTACACTTATTTGAAATCATTAAAGGACAAAAAAAGGTTGAGCTAAATTGCACTTTTTGTACCTGGTGCTGAAATGACCCCAATACTCACTTTATCTTCCTCAGCTTTTATCCCACACAGCCCTGGTTCAGTCAATGGCACGTGCCTCCAGCCAGTCATGATAGAGCAGATTCCCTAATTGAATAGAACGAGGTGAGACGTGCCCGGAATTCTGATCTCAACCATGATAGTTGTTGGTGCACAGAAGCCGGCCAGGATGTGAGCTGGCAGCAGTAGAACAGCTCTTGTTTATCAGCAGGCAGGGCTGCAAGGTTTTATTGATGCAGAAAGTAAGGTAAGTATTAATGCAGTTTTGTTATTTATCTGGCATACATTAAAATAAATATTTTACATAATAATAATTTAGTAAATAGATGAGAAAAATATAGGGTAGGCTTCAGACAGACTTATTGCCATTGCCTAGACTGTCTCTATTAAAATACATGTGAATTCTTCTAAATATGTAGTGTTTCTATTTGCATGTATGTAATCGTCAGCCTAATGTAATGTGACACTGTATCACAAACCTCATGTGATCCTGACAACCACATCGGGCTTTCTTCATGTTAGAAATCAGCAATAAGCCTGAAGTTTCTCAGCATCTGTCCTTTCCTAGAAACAACTCAAAATATGCTCTCGAATGAACTCTGATCAATAGGGATGAGCGAAACAAAACTGTTAAATTTGGGGTGCATACTGAACAGAAGGGGTCGGGGTCCTCCTGAACACAAACACAGACTTCTCCTGTTCATGCACTGAGTTTGGATGCCAAACAGTATGGCTGGCTTCCCCCAATCCCCTCTGCTGCCGACCAGAATGCTCCGCTGACAGTGCGGCCAGGTTCTCACACTCCCCGCAGAGCTCCAGGGATTGGAGAAGCTGGCCGCACTGTCAGATGCCCCCAGCTATTGCTGGTTCCTCCAGTGACAGCTCTTACATGCTCAGAGGCATAAATGGATGTCAGGGCGTGGAAGGGCTTCACTGGCAAAACCCTTCATACCCTTCTCTCCAGTGATGCACATACTCCGAGGCCCATCCTCTAAGCATATATACGAAGAGCTTACACTGGGGGAAGCTCCAGCAGCAGTGGGGCAGCCGCAGAACACAAGCAGGGAAATATTGCTGGCATAAATGGTTAGAATCTGACCGCTTCTTCCGGCATTAGAGACAACAAGTCTCCAGGCTTACCGGCCCTTATGCTTGGTGTGCCAAGCTGGTTAGTGCCTTGGAAGGCTTCACACTTCACACGTTTTGTTTTGATAAAACATTTTTTAAATATTTTTTTTTTAATTACACAAGATAAAAAAATTGACCCACTTACAGGAGCCTAAAGGGAGCACTGAACCCCACCTCACCCACAGCAACCCCCTAGCCCATACAATGAACATTTTATACCAGCAAATGTGGGCCCCTATTGACTTCTATGGAGTTTGGGGACAGGCTCTGTCACCCCTGATAGACTAAATCTGTCACCCCTGGATTGTATTCCTAACATGAGTGAATAAACCACAAGCTTGGCGGGAGTTTTATTTCGTGAAAAGGAGCAGTATCACAAAATTGTGTAATATTTAAAATCCACATAAACACGTCGGCCAATGAGAGGAGGGGTCACATATATGCCAGAGTATAAGTGACCCTCTCCTCTCATTGGCCAACATGATTATATAGATTTTTAATATTACAGCGATATTAGATCAGGGAAATCTGCTGGAGGCTTCATGCATATGCCCTCAAATTCTACATTTCAATTCCCTGCTGGTATAGCCTTCATACTGGAGCTTGCATGAAGTGCATGCAAAGAGCAGGCTGATTCATTAAGAACCGCTAGTGGTCGCTCTGATTGGCCATGAGTCGCTATTACAGAGCGCCTCAGTCGCTGCCGGCATTGATGAATTTGAGCCTCTATAATACCAGTACAGAGCTATATGGGAGCGAACGGTAGCGACTGGTTAGTGTGAGCGACTCAAACCATATTCATCAAAAAAACAGCCTCACACAATTCCAGCGTTCAAAATTGTGTTGCTGTATCCCAGAGCGCCAGAAGCTGTGCGATTAAAGTCCATTTTTGAACACATATCCACTAGTAACAAAGTGAAAACATATGGAATTACATTGTTATTACATTGTGACATTAACACTTTAATACCAGACCTGCAATGACAATTCTGCATAAAAAAATAAAAAAGCAAAAACGTTTTAAAAAATGTATTTAAATAGGCCAGGAGAGGTCACACAATGATTTGATACAAAAAAAAAAAAAAAAAAAAAGAAAACCTTGTTTAAAGTGAAGAAAAGTAACGTCCATTGAAATGTATGGGAGAGCAACAGGTAGCGACAGGTAATACCAGGTGCTCTGAAAGCCAGAGCGCCGCCGGGATCCGCTGAGCCGTCTGTGATGATGAATCAGTCACTATGTGTCACTGTAAGAGGCGCTCACCAGATTTGCTTTCATAAATGTGGTATTGCGTGCTGCGGCCGGCGTTCACCTGATGCTACCTGCCGCTACCTGTCACTTACAAGGTACTACCTGTCGCTATCCCTTTATGAATAAAGTGTACCACTTCAACAGAATTGGAATTATGCAGAGCATTGACTTGATAGATTTTATCATTTTTACAAGATCTTACAATATCCCGTTTGTATGTACTGAGAGCAGGAGCACCGGACTTCCCCACAACGATACATACCCCAACATTCAAGCCATGTCTCTGCCTTCTTGGACACCTTGGGTAGTAAGAGAAGAGGGTGGGCGCTGGTCTAGATACAATACGGATACCATCTTTAACAATTTCTAAGAGGACGGGTCATTTTTTAATATTGATAGATTGCTGGTGATGATTCTCTTGATTTTAGAAAACTGCCTTGAATAGGTTAGAACCAAAGTTGGTAGAGAATCCAAAGCACCTCTTGCCTCTTTTTTCTGTAAGATGGTTTCCCTAGTTCTACTTTGCAATTTGTGCAACTTTGTGCAATTCTTTCAGCTCAATCTAAACAATCTGAATTATACCCATGAGCCCGAAATCGGGAACACAGAATCAAGCATTCTGTACCAAGGGGAGATTCATGGAGCAGTTCCTGCAAGCCCCCAAGAACATACCCACCGGGACTCCCCTCACAATATGCCTGGGACGGAAGGATTGCACACGGAGAGTACATAAAAAAATGCATTTTTATCCTTTCTATATTCTAGAATGCGCTGAGATAGCTTTGCAACAATAGGACTGGCATTGTTTCTTATTGATTTAATGACCCAAGTATTTAGAGACTTAGGTGTAAGATCTTTTCACTTCATGCTCTGGATAGTAGAACAAATGCATTTTTTCTCTTGTCAGTTCTAAATCACAAACCTACAGCTAATAATTTTACTCATTTTTTTTTTTTTTTTTTTTTTTTTTAAGAAAACGCCTTTTCTCTTAATTTTTCCCTATTCAGCACCATATTTAGCTTGCACCAATGATAAAAATGAGAAAAAAAAGAGTTTTCTCTCAAAAATATGAGAATAAATATTACTCACGGTGCTGAATTAACCCAATATTAATGAAAACATTAATGTTCATATCTCTCTCAAGTACTAAGTAACTAAATAGTAATGTGAGATACTGTCCTGAACTTAGAAATTGCAGGAAAGTGCAGTATATAGTCGCCCCTTTTTTATGTAATTTCTGTAAAAACTTGTTATTATTGGGGAAATATATAGACCAACTTAAATTTGATTATTTGTATGAAATCAAAATATATGCTTGATTTCCTTGGAAGGGGATTACTTGAAGAACTAAGGAACCTGAGTGCTGGCTGGTAAAACAAAGAGGTCAATCTTTAATTAAGTCTATCCATAAAGCGAAAAAAATGGGGAACGAGCACACACAGGGGAATGCAGGGGATGTGGCAGTGTGTGCTCCCCCTTCTTGTCAATGAGAGCCATTTGCCAATGACATAGTCATGGCAGACGGCTTTTTGGGGGGTTTCACGCAGTGGGGCATCCCTATTCAGTGTGCCCTGGAGAATGGAACCAAACCTAGGAAAGTCAAATTCTCAGGGTTTGGTCCACATTAAGCCAATGAAAGAAAGACTTGCAAGACACCCATACTGTGTTTTCTGACCAGGTCCTTGAGAGCTTCGCTGACCTTACAGTCACCTTTTCTAGAATTTATGTTATCCTTTGATGAGATGTTAGATGACCTTCAGTGGTAGTCGCTCTGCCCTTGACCGATGCTAGACTTTGGGACTCCAAAAAGATTGCTACTCAATCCCCCACAGTATAAGGCACTTCATTTCTGCATATTGGCATCCTAGGAGACAACCATATATGATGTAGTTAGGATTGAGTGACAGTTTGTATCTGGTGGAGACAGTGCAGAATAATGTGGCACTTAGGGTTCGATTCAGAGCCAGGTGTGAAAACTCAATTCTATTTTTTGCATCTGATCTGCATCTTAACAAACCTAACAAATTCAAGCAACACTAGCTACAAGGAACTTGGATATTTTAGCTTTATACAATATAAATAGTGTGTATAGGTTGTTAAAATTGTTAATTTAAAATATGTTAACCAGAACCATATTAAATAACATGTATTTAACTCCAAGGCCCTTATGCTTTGCTGGACTTTAGCTAAAACCTAAAATAAAAGCTACAGTATTTCCAGATATTTCCATATAATCCATAAGAGCCTTAGCTGGATAGTTACTAATAAGCGCTGTTCATTTTACACTACAAATAACTGAATAATAAAGACTGCCGTGATACAGATTCTTAACTGCATTTCAATTACTGAATCATTTCAGCATTTCTTACCGTAGTGTGTAAAAATGCTACTCGTCTACAGAGGGCACTCTTAGCATGCGAAATGGTCAAGCCACTATAAAAATCTGCTTTCTTCCTTTTTATCTGGAAAAAATTAGCAGTATAACTTACAGTAAACAAATAAGTGTACAAACTCTTACATAAACCATCTGTCTGCTCAAATTATACAAATTAGCATTTTTGTTAACAGTAAAACATTTTTTGCTTGCTTCAGATAATGGCTGTAAAAAGCACAACTGATGTCAAATACAAGCTTACATATTTGTTTTCTAATATGCACAAAGAAAAAGTACATCCTCTTGTTAATGCACATGATAACAAACATCGTCACTTTCAGTTAGTAAAGTTGCTATAAAAAGCCTCGAGACAACATTCATTTTATAAAGCTGTATTTGCACATAAATGAAGAGTTACTCCAGAGACCAAAAAAGTCTTAAACATTGGAACAAAGCAAAGTCGGAAATGCCAGTGTAAATGCAAATTTAATGTCTGTCTTAAAAATGATGTGTACAAAAATTAATTACTTATAAAGGAAAACATGGGTTTTGACTATTGTAAAGAGAAATCAAAATTATTTGTGCTATCAATTTTTAATTAGATTATATGAAGATTGAAAATGTGCATTAGTCACTTTACACTTGTTTAATATTTTAGGAAAATGTGGATCCTAAGTAAACAAGTAAAAAACATCAGCCTCCGACAGCCTAAGAAAGTTTTACTGTACATTTTATTACACAACGTGTTAGAAGTAATTAGTCTTAGAACATTCAAATTTATGGTGTGAGTTAATGTTCAATATTTAGTTCAGTTAATTGTTTTAAAAAGTTAAACAAATGGTAGGTACACATATTCACATGAATACTAAACAACACAGTTGAAATTATATATATATATATATATATATATATATATATATATATATATATATATATAATCACAAACTATTAACACATGCTAACAACCCTATAACACATACTTTGTATGTTTATGTTCTTGGCAGGTGACATGCTAGCACCCCTACCCCTACCTGGGTCCTCAACAGATCTTTGTAGTCCATCTAATGCAGATGCTGCCGCCATCTCTTGAATAGGGGACACAGGTCCCCCCTCATTTCATCCTGGCTCCCCCATGTGACTTAATACATACAATACACTGGAGGGGAAGGGTGTGAAGGGGATTTCCAGAGGTATCTCCCTCTATACCCCTCTCTTCCAAGGATGTCAAAGTCACATGGGGGAGATTGTAAAGAGGCTCTGTCTCTCAAGTATAAAAGTTCTACTCCCACCGGCAATTGTCATTACGATTGGTGCCACCGCAGGAGGTGGGGGGAGGTATGATAAATGCATCATTTTTAGATACTTGGTGCAGGACAGCTGTTGGGAATAGGTAAGTATAGTTATTATAGTTATTTATTGTTCAACTTCTACTAAACTGATAAGGGGTCCAAGGGACCCTTATACCAGTTCAAGGGGTAGAGGGTTGGCAAGCCACCTGCCCGACATCCCAGCGGGGGCTTGTTTATTCCCCCTGCCACATTTTGGTTGATTAAAGTGGACCAACACCAAGATTTTCACTATCCTGGGTGTTGGTCCACTTCCGCGGGGTACCCCGATCGGGGGTGCCCCGCTGTGTGAAACCCCCCAGAAAGCCCAAAAAAACTCACCTCACCCTGCTGCAACGGCGCATGCGCGAGTGCTCCGCCAATCAGCGCGGACAGACAAGCTTGAATATGGAATGGATAAGAAGAGCGCGCCCCCGCCGTCTCTCGCACTTCCCTCTAACAGGTGCGTGCCCTGCTAGAGGGAAGCGCGAGAGGCAGCGGCGGCCCGCGCATGCGCCGTTGGAACGAGGAAAAGGTAGAATTTTGGGGGGTCCTGGGGGGTTTCACACAGCGGGGCACCCCCGATCGGGGTGCCCCGCGGGCAGGGAGCTGATCGGCCCGGGTAATCTTATAGCTTCCCGGGCCAATCAGCAGTGGGTGTTGGTCCACTTTAAGTGCTGGGCGAGATTTCCAGGTGAAACCAACGTGCAGGAATTCTTACTCTCTTGTCTGATTCAGAGGCACATGTGAGATAATCCCCCATGTGCAAAAAGCATATGAATAAGCCGTAAGAGAATTTGGGCTCTTCCGCACCTCCGGATTCAAATGGGGGTGTGGGTAATCAGGAGGGTACCACCACGTCCCCCGCCAATGCGGTAGGTGACAGAGCAACCCTATACCCTGTGAACTGGTATAGGGTCACCTGGCCCCTTTACCAGTTCACCCAAAAATACACCACAATAATAAATGTAAATTTTTAATTCCTCTAATTTCCGGTCCCAGTCTTCTTTCTTCTGTCTCCCACCCGGTGCCTTCTTCCTTGGGTCCAGCAGTTTGGTTACTGTCCCATGCTGGATCGTCCTCCAATCTTCAGGGTTCTTCTGTGCCCCCTCCACCATCTCCTTTTGGCGGAGGAGGGTATCAGACAGGGTATCAGACAGAGCCTCTCCAGGATCTACAACACGTAACTCTATACATCACAGGAGGGGAGAAAGATGGAGGGTAAGCTCATTCTACCATTATAAAAGGCCCATCCCTGTAGCAAGAGAGTGGCGAAACCCGGAGTAAGCGGCTGAAGCCAGGAGCAGGGCAGAGGACACCAATCCTTTACCCCGCTCCTAGTTTCTGCTGCTCACTTCTAGCTGTCAGACAGCAGCAATCGGATGGCTCAGGACCCAGCGATGAAAGGTAGTAGAACAAATAGAAAAAGAATGAAAGACTTTTGAAAGTGTGTGTGTCTTTTTAGCGCCAGGGGCCAACCACCATGTTGCTGGTGCCCGGGCAGGGTTTGTGAGAGAGGGTGGTTTTCTTTTTTTTAAGGTAGTTGGAGAAGGAGGGACCCCACATTGTTTTTCTTTTTTATTTTTAATGTAGTAGTATTCTTTAAATCTTATAAAGCACTCTTTTCAGTTTGGGGGGGGGGGGGGTCTCCTAGGCAGGGGATCAGTTGTCTACTAATACATATGTGGTGCCGTTGTAATTGGAAGAAATGGGGCTTTTACAAGCAATATGATTTTCTTGAAAAATTCTGATCTGAAAAAAAATGCTACAAAATCATATTAAAGCCCAAACAAGCTGAAAAAAGATATATGTAACTTTCAATATGTTTTTTCTCTTAACAGTTAAATGTATATATACATGTATAGTGCAAAATGCTTAAACATTATTTGGCAATAAGAGGTAACAAAATCTATAGGTAGGTGGGCAGTTAAAGGGTTAAGCCTTTGTGCCACCAAGGTTAATCCTACTTCCCATGGGCACCACATTTACCTTATACTTTCCCGTTCCCTGCAGAACTGTGCCAAGCTGCAGCATTGTGTACCACCTATTAGAAGAGAAGTGTTTGCTGCACATGTATATTTAACTGTAGGGTCAACACAAGAAACCCCAGTCTAACACTGCCTGCATTGCAACTGACATCTCCTCCTGTCATTTGCCTTCCTTAGTGAGCAGAGCAGCTGCTGCAGTGTTGGGAAAAAAGAGCAGGAGAAGCGATCCCTGCAGACTTTCAGCCAGTTAGTAGAAGAGTGAAAAACAATGGAAAAAATGGCAGCCATATGCTAGCTTAATATTATTTTACAGACATGAAAAAAGAACATTTAAGTTTTAAAGCTGAACTCTAGGCAGAATAAAAATCAGTTATTAAAGAGATGATGCTCGATTCAACATAAATTATCTATATTATTTTCATCACAACCTGATAGAAACCATGAGACACAAAACTCTTCAAAGAACATGACATGTGTGGCTCCACCTACTGTATGCAGGGGGCACCAGTCAATGCTTCTGGATAAGAAAGGGAGGCAGCAGGACAGGGCTATGGGTGTCGCTATATGAAGAGGCTACTTTGAAAGTGTACTTGGGTAGGTATAGTTTTCAATGTCCACGGATGCCCCTTAAACATTTTTACTCATACAAGTTTAAAAGAAATACCAGCACTACATATACTATTTTTGATGAAATGCCAGTTTAAAAAATATGTATTTTGTTACAGAATTGCAGTGACATTTTAATACGACAGTTAAATAAATAAAAATTGCAACTATTGTGCTCATCTCTAGGCAGGATAGAGGGAAGCTGTTTAATAAGGATCCACCATAAGCTGAGGCAGTTGAAGGACTTAACAGCAAGCTATGTCTGGTGCAAAGCACAAAAGACACTCGCTTATCTTTAGAAAGAAGTAGCAGATGTTTCTCCAGTGGGATCATCAGGGGAAAATATGTTGTTTGCCCTACCACGGTCACCAAGATTAAATGAAGAGCATACTACCTATGTGAAAAAAAAAATGTAATTTATCTTATCAAAAGCCTGGGCTGTTTCTCACATGTAGGGCAAATGTCATCAAAATAAGAATGAATTGTCACAATAGCACAGACAACCCACAAGTAAAATAAAGAGAAACAAATCCAATAAGTGATTAAACAAAGTGATTATAGGCATGATTGAAAGATTTAGCAAGGCAAGATCGAAAAGATTTTAGTGACAGATCTTGTATGGCACACAAATATGTTTAAATTAAAGGTTACCCTTTCATTGACAGGATGTTGCATGGCACGCAAAAATGTATACTCCTAATAGAAAAAAAGACACAGAAGTGTCTGAAGGTTCTCGTTCATTTAAGCCATGCTATATCTGTAGGATTAAATCAAGGCAATCAGACTTGCTGTTTTTTTTCTTAAAGTTGTATTGCTAGACATCCGCTTTTGTAAATCAGGATGACTTGTTCTGGAAGCTATCAGAAATATGTAATAGCTCCAATCTACATACTTTTGTCTACCATAAACAGTATTGAGGTACTGATTGATTGATTGCATTAGCATGAGAACAACACAAAGAAATGGTCAAGAACCACTCATAAAGGTAAAGAGAACACACACTTTCCTACATTCCCAGCAAGATAAATGTATTTCTTGATACAATGGTGTAAAAAAGGAAAAAAGAGGACCTTGCAAAAGTATGGGAACCCAAGGAGGTCATAGACTATTGACACTTATTATTAGCAAAGGCGAGTTGATGCAAATGTCAAAGCTTTATAAATACCCATCCCAAACTCAAAGGAATATAGGAAACTTGGAAACAGCATGCTGATAAGTATGGGGGCACAATTCTAACACAAATGTTTATTTTACACCCAAGAAGAGGAAAACAACCAGAACACCAACATTTTGACAAAAAGGGAATTTTCCTTTAATGCCCAAAGCATCAAAAAAAACTCTGGTTTAGCTAGGGAGCTTTGTTCATCCAGGATGGCTTACATTTTAATTGTCTTTTATGGATGGCCTTCTGGGCAAACCTCTAATAGGCACAGTGAGGTGTAGAATTTCAGATTAGGATAGCCCATGTTGAAGTTACTTGCCATTAACCTACAGCCCCCCCCCCCCCCATTACCTGCCTCCCCAAAGCCCGGTGGGTTACAGGGCTACAGAGGCTATGCAGGCTATGCAAGCCCCATTTCTCCCAATTACAATGGTACCACATATGTATCGGTAGCCCCCCTCCCCCTGCCCAGGAGACCCCCCAAACTGAAAAGAGCACTTTATAACATTTACATATACACTACAACTACTATCCACACTATAAAGGGTTAAATAAAAAAATTGGCATGGGGTCCCTCTCCCTGGAGTGACCCCATTTTTGGGGGGGGTTTAAGGGTTTTTAATCAGGGGAAATGGGGCTTTCAAATGCAATATGGTTTCTTTAATAAAATAAATGTTTTATTTAAAATAAACAAGACAATTTTTAAAAAATAATTTCTTTTTTTTTACTTTTTACACTCAAAAATGTTAGTAAACACAGGAAAAATTACAAACAAGACTTTTCATGTTAAAGCTTAAACTTTGCCACAAAATTATATAATTTTCCTGGAAATTCCTTCAAATATCACAGTTAAACATAGTGTAAAATGGTGAAGAATGGCCTGTCGACAGAGACAGTTGACAACATACGCCTAGAAAACTTAATGTACATACTTTCAGGAAATATATGGTTTTTGGAGTGTATTTGAAAGCAAAGAGCAAGGTGTACACTTGGCAGAGCTAAAATGTAAAAGTAAAATTTTCCTTCAATGCATGCTTTACTTTGGGGTGTTTGGCATCTCTTCTCCTTGACAGTACCTATGTTGGGTATTGTTCTGCTCGGGGGACCTTGTTTTTTCTTGTTTTCATATTGTTTTTTTGGAAAATGTGGTCTTGATTCTGCTTTTTTATCCTTTTTTAAGGAAACCCTGTGTAACCAAAGAATTTATCAAGGGATTACTTCCAGAAAACTGTGCTCACATCACAACAAGACATTTTATGTTAAAACCTGGACACTGCTGAAAAAGACAATGTATAATGTTCCTGGGAAATCCCTGGAAAGCCCTAAAAAATCACAGTTGAACATGTGTAGCGCAAAATAGTAAAATATGGTCTGGCAACAGAGGGTGAAAAAATCTCTAGGCAGGCTGGCACTGAAATGGTGAAGATGGTTAAAAGGCTGCACAGGGTTGCAGGTGGTTGATATAGCAGCTAATTGCTTTAGAGCATAGTCACATAGTCACTGGTGTGGTAGGCTGGATCTTCCACATCTTGTGGGATAAGACAGGTCAGCTCTGAACTCTGGTCCATTGCTTGCTTATTAACATAGCTAAGATGGAAGCTTCTTTCCTTTGCATTTGAAATATCTTCATTCAGACTCCTATGCCTTCCCTTCTACCATGCAACTCTAGCTCCTCTTTGTTAAAGCAGAGCAAACTTCTCCAGGCTTTGTTCTATGCCCTTGGGGCATATCAAATTATGTTAAAATTGTATTAAAACCCCCAGTTTGACCAGCAAAACTCACCTCTCCTCAGTCTAATGGCACATGAGTAAGAGGTTTTGAAGGAAGAGATGGCTGTTAGACATTCAGGTAGGTGAGAGAGGAGGGAAGTGAGATTTGGGCCAGAGAGGTGTCATCTGCATAAAAGCGATATTGGAAGCCCAGTGGGGTTATTAGTTAGCCAAGACCAGAAGTGTAAATTGAAAAAGTAGGGGTCCTAGGACTGAGCCTTATAGTACACCAACAGACAGAGGTTGGGGAGAGGAAATTGTGTTTGAGTAAGATACACTAAATGTGCGATCAGTGAGATAGGAGGAGAGCCAAGAGAGAGCAAGAATTGGATTCCAAGAGAAGAAAGAATATTGAGAAGCAATGCATGGCCAACTGTGTCAAGAGCAGAGTATAGGTTGAGAAGAATGAGAGCAGAGTAGTGGCCTTTGGATTTGGCAGTTAATAGATGTTTGTGACTTGGGTGAGTGCAGTTTCGGTGGAGTGACTTGAGCAGAAACCAGATTGGAGGGGATCTAGGAGGGAGTTTGTAGAGTGAGCCAGTTCTGTGTGGACATGCTGTTCTAGAAGCTTGGAGGAGAAGGGGAGTAGAGAGATAGGGCGGTAACTGGGGGGGGGGGGCAGAGGGGTCCAGAGAGGGTTTTTGGATGAGTGGAGTTATAAAAGCATGGTTAGAGGAATAAGGAAAGGTACCATTGGAGAGGGAGAGGTTGAATAAAGATGGGATAAGGTGGGATGGAATGGGATCAAGGGAGCAGGTGGTCAGGTCAGCCTCTGAGACTAGATAGGGGAGACCTTGTGCAGTTAACTGTGTAAAATGAGTTAATAAGTGGGGCAGGGGGGAAGTTGGTAGGAGAGAGGTATTCTGAGGGGTGAAGCCACTTTGAATCATATCAATTTTATCTTTAACGTATGTGGCAAATTACTCTGCTGTTAGCTGTGAGGATGGAGGAGGTGGCGGTGGTTGGAGTAGGGAGTTGAAAGTGTTAAATAACTATTTTGGATTCCAGGCCTGTGCTGATATGAGTGATGAGAAATATTCCTGTTTAGCAGATGAAAGGGCATTCCTGAGTTCTTGAACGGCTTTCTTGTATAACAGGAAGTCCTCTTTGGTTTTGGATTTCCTCCATTGCCGTTCAGCAACTCGAGGGTGTGGCTGTAGTAAGGGGAGCAACAGAGTCAAGGGCATTGGTTAGTGTATTACTGTAGTATGAAGCTGCAATGTCTACATTGGTGAATGGGGCAGGGTGTGAAGGAATTGTAGAGCATTAGAGAGAGATTGAAGGTCTAGGTTTCTGAGGTTCCTGTGCAGAATAGCAGGTTTGTGTGCAGAGGGGGTAGTGGTAAGGGAAGAGAGTGTTAGTGTTAGAAGATTGTGATCAGAGAAAAGAAGTGGGGATGAGGAAAGACTGAATACAGAGAAAAGTTGAGTGAAGAATAGGTCAAGTGTATGTCCATCTTTGTGGGTGGGGCTAGCAGACCATTGCTTTAGGCCAAAAGCGGTGGTTAGCGATAGTAATTTGGTGTTTGCAGGATTGTTGGTGTCAACGGGTATGTTGAAGTCATTTATATAGCCGGGATTTCAGTTGACAGGAAATGAAGGAGCCAGGTGGAGAAGTTGTCCAGGAAGAGAAAGTAGAGATAGACACAGTGAACTTCAATAGGAGAAGGAACGAGAGGGTAGGGCAGGGTTTAAATGAGCAGTGTTCTGCCAACACCCCTACCATGTTTGTTGCTTGATCTTAAAAGTTAATAATCTCACCAAGATGCAGGATTCAAGTAATACACAGGTGCACGCTTCTCCATATAATTATCATGAACCTTAATTAATCTGGGTCATGCTAAAGATCTGATAAAGGAAGTCTACTTTAGGTGTGTTTTCGGATGTTTTTGACGCTAACATCATTTATAACTTGAACACACAAACAAAATGTAAAAAAATCTTCTTTTTTTCCGAAAAAAATCACTTACTGTACATCTGTGATCAGATATTTCTACAGGTAAGGTACATTATTTTTTCAATAGTGTGTTTTTTATTAATTTTTGAAAAAACAGCATACTATGGGCTAAAGAACAAATTATTCTGCATAGCCCATAGCGGGGTGTTGTTTCCACTTCAACTTCAAAATAAATACCCATACCTCATTGGAAAATTGATGTACCTCACCTGTAAAAATGATCCATGACATGTACAGGTGATTTTTGGGGAAATATTATAAAATAAATGTTTTATAGCTCATTCGGATGTAAACTTCAGGTCACACAAAAAAGCACATTAAAGGTAAACTTGCTTCACCAGATCTTTTGCATGAGCCTACCTGATAAGCTCTATTAAAAATAACACAAAAAGTTTTGAAACTCTAAATCACAAATGTCTAAACTCCAAAAAAATCCACCACAACTTGGATAATTGACATTATATTGTAAATGTGCCTAAAAGGAAAATTAATTTTAAATTACAGGGAAAAGTATAAACTTTATATCCTAAGGGAAAAGTATAAACTTTATATCCTAATACAAGATCAAGAAAAAAAAAAAACAAGGGAAACTTCTAGTACATATGAGAGAAAATGAAAAATTTAATCAAAAAGATAATAAAATATCTTCTACTAAGTCACCAGTATACTTCTGCATCAAATTAGTCGCCATGGGAAGTAAAATTGATTTGAAATGTTGGCAGAGATAGAGTAAGAAATCACACAATACACACAAAAGCTTTTCACCACTTTCCATTAAAAATATGCAAATATATGTTATAAACCCCTTTGAGATGCATTGTTACTGTTTAAGACCA
Source organism: Gastrophryne carolinensis (assembly GCA_027917425.1). Classification (NCBI taxonomy): domain Eukaryota; kingdom Metazoa; phylum Chordata; class Amphibia; order Anura; family Microhylidae; genus Gastrophryne; species Gastrophryne carolinensis. The sequence goes on along the minus strand of CM051239.1, from coordinate 220,790,679 downwards.
ACCATAGCAAAACTATATATCCTAGTTTGGAATGGAGTGTAAAAAGATTAGTGCAAAGTAAGTGTGGTTTTGCTGATTGTGACCACAGTAAAGAGGGATTGGGATGATTCTGCACACTGCCTGTCATTTTGTGATTGGGGCAGATTTTGCACACTGCCTGTTGTAGGGGAATTGGGAAGGGCGGGGTATCTGCACACTGCGTGTTATGGGATGATTGGGGGGAGATTCTGCCACAATGCCTGTTATAATTGGAGAGGGGGTGCTGCTCATTACCTGTAATAGGGGGTTGGGGGGATTCTGCAGGCTGTCTTTTGTGGGGAGATTCAAGGGTCTGCACGTGATCTGTTATGGAGGGATTATGCATGCTGTCTGATATGGGATGATTGGGGGGGGCTCTGCACACTGTCTGTTATGGGATGATGGGGGGGATTCTGCACACTGCCTGTTATGGGGGATGGAAGATTCTGTATGCTGTCTGTTATGGGATGATTGGGGGGGTGACTCTGCACTCTGCCTATTATATGGGGATGTAGGGGGATTCTGCACACTACCTGTTATGGGGGATGGAAGATTCTGTATGCTGTCTGTTATGGGGGATTCTAGACGGGGGGGGGGGGGGGTTGAGGATTCTGCACGCTGTGTTTTATGAGGTGATTAGGGGGATTCTGAAAACTGCCTGGTATGGGGTGATGGGGGGAACATTCTGTACGTTGCCTAATATATAGGTTTTCTTGGGGCAGGGGGGTTTATTTTTTAATTCATAAATTACAATTCTGCATTAAAAAACATTTTACCAAATTAATGCTTATCCATTTGCTTGTTTCAGTATAGCATTCATGCTCAACAATCGCATACTAATTTTAAAAACATCTGTGTTTATAAACAAAATAATCACTTTTCTATACCAACCCTGGGGTAACTGGGAAAGCAAGAAAAAAAGATCAATGGAGATAATAAAATAGCCAATAATTAACTAAACATACATTGGATGTATTAAACCCTCAGAGGACCACCACTCAGAAGAGACTGGAAATCCCTTGTGTTGTTTCTAAAATGTCTAATTTCTCCAAACTATATTTGGGATGCATGGCTGTGTTTATGAATGTGGATTGATGCATTTACTCACTTTTCTGGCAAATCCACAGCACATGCATGCTCATCATGTGCTACCCAATTCAACTTCTGCTAGCCATTCTGATGTCAAATCAGTAAGCAAGCTAAATAGGCCAAGCGCACCGCAGGCTGCACCCCCACTCCTCCGCGCAGCCATCCAGATAAAGATATAGTGAGGATGCAGCCGCAGAATGTACATGTGCTGATCACCAGTTAGGTGAGTTTACTAGGTTATCCCATGGGCTTCACACAGCAGAGCATCCTGAATCAGGATGCCCCAGGGAAAGGCAATTGGTTTGCAAATGGAGTTTTATAGACTCCAAGGCTGGACAAAGAGGCTTTAAAGCAGAGTTCCTGTCAAACCACTCACAGCAGCTTTAACCCGTTAAACCAGACCTTCAGCATGATTTCATGAAAAGCCCAAATTCTTAAAAAAAATGTTCCCCAGCATCTAAAATTAATATATTTTAAGATTTGAGTCACTTACTTAATATTCTTTCCCCCAGCGGGCAGCAAATCTGTTCAAGACTCTAGGATACGGGCGCCGCCATCACACATACTAAGGAGAGCAGGATAAAGTACAGGGGGTTGGGTTATAGCTGTGCTTTGCGCAGACAGAGCAGAGCTGGGGTCAGGAAAAGGACAGCAATCCCAGAATGCAGTGCGACACACCATGCAGTAGATGCAGGCATCTGTATGTACAGGGTAACATATAAGATATGCTCTTATTCAGGGTGAAGGTCCGCTTTAAATGCCAAATTCGTAGATTCTACATGCTCGCATCGCCTACCATTAGGTGCCAAGCATGTAGAATCTACGTGCTTGGAATTTCCCCCGTCCTAGAGCAAAATAAATAAAAAAAGTTCACCTCCATCCTGAATCCAGTGTGTGGTTCTCCTCTTCCCTGGCGGGCCTCCAATCGCTTCAGCAGGCAGCTTCCATCAGTCGCAGGGAGGGGCGTTTTGCACCAGGTGTAATATGACATAATCTCACTCAGGGTGTTTTAAAGGCCACTCCTAGCAGAGGGAGTGAGAGTCAGATGCCTGGAGTGATCAGCAGAAGCCGACCCCCTGCTCTGCTGTGGGCATCCACTGATCAACTCTGCTCCATGGCAGTAGTGATCGGACAGTGCAGGACGTTACCGGAGGTAAGTATTGAAAAAAAAAAACACTTTTCTCTTTACGTTTATATCCCCTATACCAGAGGGCAGAATGGGCTGACAAGTCACCTGCCAGTAAGCTCGCCCCATTACCTGCATTCCCAAAGCCCAGGGGGGTGCAGAAAAGCCTGCAGCAGATATGAGCCTTGCAGGCTGGTAGCCTTTAGGGCCAGGGGGCAGCCGGTTGGCCTCTAGGGAAAATATTTATTGTACAATAAGTCCAACAACTGTTCACTTATTTCAGCAAACAAGCAGGGCGTGGGGAAAATACAACATAAGGTCCTTCTGTTCCGGGGTTAAATGCAAACAGAACTCAGTTTTCTCACCAATCTAGTAGGTCCAGAGTTTGGGCATGCAACAAAGCATCTCTCTTTTCACAGGTGCCAACCTTGCGACTGGCTCATCATGCAGCTTCCCACAGATTGTAGGAAAAGGCAACATTTTGTAGCCCTAAGACAAGTTAGTCTTAGCCACCTGTGCAAGCTGAAACAAGCAGGTAAACTTCTGTCCGGAGGGAGGGGAACAGCAGATCCTACTACCAACCTACCTGCCATTCCATAGAAATCAATGCCCACACAAATCCCCTAAAGAAAAGGCTTCAGCACTGAAACAAAGAGCCTCTTGGATTCTTTATCTCAGCCAAGGTAGCACTTTAACTATACACTTCCTCCACCGTACAGCCAGCTGCATGCCTACATGTGGTATTGCTAGTAGCACCTTTGTTTTTATTGCTGCTGTGTAGGATTGCAGCAAGTGTCCGTGATCCAAAGAGGGACATATCTACAAAGCAGATCTAAACAGGAGTCTGTTCCTGTGCGACAGATTTCACTTCTGTACCTTAAACCAGTGTTTCTCAATCCCTGTCCTCCACAAAGATACAAAGGTTAAGTATGCAGATTTAGAGTTGGATATTCACAAAATATGACCTGTTAGGGACACTTGAGGACGTGGTTGATAAACACCGCTATAAAAAAAACTGACAGGTGACAAGAAGCATTAGCACACACAGAGCAGTTTTTTTCCTTAGTATTTGGGGGTAGCTAGGAGATTAAACCAGACCAACATCCTTACAAGAAACAGTGCACATATTCATCCTTCACCAGGGCAGTCAGATTGCTGCATAAAAAATTTTTTTAGCTTGTAATTTCTGCCAGGGTTGATTTCCTGCCCCTACCCCTAATTGGATCCAACGGATCTACTTGTGAACTGCAAAGAGGAAGTGCTGTTAGGTTTTCGGATGCTGTAAATTGTGGGTTATGACAGTCAAGTCTAGGCAGCAGCATGGGTGGGATGCTGAAAAAGAAGCCTCCTGGGTTCTCCAAGCTGTCTATGACGATTTCTTTGTCATCTTGTGGTTGTATTCTAAAATGTGTATATGTGAAATGCAGTTCTATGTTAGAAACAAAAGGATAGAAATAAATTATAGAATACTTTGACAAACATGTTGAAAGCTTTAAGTTCAGTTATCCCTCTGTAATCTACAGAATGACCTTTACAATTCTTAATAATTATGAATGCAGGTGGTGTCAGTATAAAGCTTACACTGAATTTTTTTATTATTTTTCTACTTATTTAAATTTTTTTAATGAAATCTAGAAGCAACCATGTGCTTGTGGAAAATTGAACCAAACTGCACAACAAAATATAACATCATGCACACCAGTGCTGAGGACAATGCACTCCTACCTCTGCCCATTTTCATTAACTGTGTCAAGTCTCCAGCATGCTATGTTCTTTGACCCAGATCAGGTCTACATTAATTAATTTCATGTTCTTTATATTGCTGCAAGTGAAGTATCCTGTGGCATTTCACCATCCCATAAAATCTCAGATTTAGGAAATCCATAATCCCTCAAAGTTATCTTTTCCTTACAGGATGCTAGGAGAACTTACAGGGTCTTGAAAACGTGTTCAAATCCCTTGAACATTTCCACATTTTCAAATATTACAGCCACATTCTATTTTATTGAGCTTTTATGTGATAGAGCAACACAAAGAATCAAGTATGTGTAAAGTGTAAAGAAAATGATACACGCTTTTGCTGAAAAATACTGAAAGTGTGGTGTATGTATATTCATTCTACCCCCTGTACTCTGATATCCTTAAATAAAGAGTGTTTCAAATTGTCTTTAGGAGTCACCTAATTAGTGAACACAGTCCATCTGTGTGTATTTTGTTCTCACTATGACCACTGCCGTTCTGTGAAAGGCCTCAGAGATTCCTTAAAGAAGAGCCATTTTTCAAAGGAAGCCATAAGAAGTAACATTTGTAGCTTGTCTCAAGCTAAATCTGGCATACAGCAAGCACATGGAAGAAGGTGTGCTGGTCAGAAGAGGCTAAAGGTAAAATTTTAAGGCTGTTAGAGGCTGCACAAGATTAAAGGCTGTGACATGGGTTCATATTACAGCAGGAAAATGACCCTAATTGTACAGTCAAAGCTGTAATGGAACAGTTTTAATCAAAGCATATGCATCTGTTGGATTTGGCCAATCTAAGTCAAGTCCTAAATCTACACTGTCCTATACTTTCACTTACAGCTGTTTTACAAAGAAGAATGGACGAAAATGTCAGCCTCTACATATGCAAAACTGGTAGAGACATAACCATACAGACTTGCAGCTGTAATTGCAACTAAAAGTGTCCCTACGATTCACAAATACTTGCTACAGAGTTAAGTTCAAGGGATTTAAATATTTTTCAAGGCACTGTAGCTTTAGGCGTTCAGTTAGGATCAGGCTTGTGACATTAATTAATAAACAAGTAATATGAGTTGGACGTAGCATAATGTTGCCTACTGCAAAGAACAAGGTATGTAGAAGATGCATTAGGAATAATAGCCCTCAAAATTACTGTATAATATTTGTAAAATAAGAATAGATATATATTCTACCCCCAGACAAATTGTCAAGGGCAGTTCTAACTCATCTTAAAGTTATCTTCTTACCTTCTCTACCTTCTTACCTTCTCAACCCATGCTCCCCCTTCCAGCTTAGCACTCCCCCCTAGATCCAGAATAATAAACACAGAGATTGGATGAAACTAAATGTCTCCTTGACATGGGAGATTTAACATTAAATCATGATGACGTGCTTACACCAATAGGACCACACACATCTAAGTATAAGAAACAAAAAAAAAAACATCCACATATTTTCCACCTTGCTTGCTGCGCTGACATCAGTGTGGCAAAGGAAATCTGGAACGAGCACTGCTGAACTCCAGAACAGAACCATCTTCCTCCATGACAGGGGCCATAAAACAACCTCTACCAAACTAGTCCTAAATAAATATTTAAAGTGGAACCAAACCTGATGATTTTGACTTTCCCCGGTTTTGTTCTATGTCCCTGAGGCATCCTGAAGTGGGATACCCTGCTGTGTGACACCCCCCAGGAAGTAAAAAAAACTCACCTGTCCAGGCTCCAATGACACATGTGCGGGCTCTGGTCCATTGAGAGCTGCCTGTTGTAACAAGTAAAGTCATTTGACAGATGGTTCTCATTTACTAGAATGGGGAGTATGGGCTGCCGCATGCCTGGCTGAGGCAGGAGCGCGCACATGACGCCGGGAATGCGGTAGTGCATGCTCTCCATTGTAATCAATGAGAGCTGCCTGCCGAATGACGTCAAAGCAGACAGCTCTCACTGGATGAGAGCCCGAGCATGCACCATTGGAGCGGGGCATCTTGATTCAGGGAAAAGCCAGTGGCTGGCCCTGGCTAGATTCCATACCGGCCGCTGTTGGGTTTTGTTCCCCATTAATCAGGTTTCCATCATCCAAACCATAGCCAGAGTGGTCACTGCTTTATTAAATGGTAAAAACATATAAAGTCTAACAGACAGGGAGAGAGAGACACATACAGACAGAGAGAGAGAGATGCAGACTGACAGAGAGAGAGAGATGCAGACTGACAGAGAGAGAGAGAGATAGAGAGACTCACACACACACAGACAGTCTCACAGACAGACAAAGAGACAGAGAGAGACAGGCTGACAGAGAGAGAAAGAGACACACACACACACACACACACACACATGTTATATGACGCTTCTTAGCAGTACTGCAGACTTTTCTCCTCACAGCCCAGGAGCCACAGGCAGTAGAGTGATGATGCGACGGGGCGGAGCCTGTTCAATCAGGAAGACACACACTGTGTGCTGCTTCTCTGCCTGTGCAGCCCTGGCGACGTCTGAAACAGCCTGGCTTGCCATTCATACTGCCCTCATATAGCGCTGCTGCCATGCCATCTAACTGGTGCCCCCTGACAACACAGTTCAACACAGGTCCCAAAGAACAGTTGCCTGGACCTGTTACTATTAATAGGCCCCAAATCAGAGTTGACTTAAACTCTTACTATTTATAGGCCCCAAAAAAACAGTTGCCTTGACTTGTTACTATTAATAGGCCCAAAAACAAAGTTCACTCAAACTGTTTCTATTAACAGGCCCTAAGAACAGTTGCCTTGACCTATTACTATTAATAGGCCCAAAATAGAGTTGACTTAAACTGTTAGTATAAATGCTATTAGAGAACTGACACTGACAGGCTATTACAGAGTACTGACAACCTATCTATCTCGCACTCACTCCAGCAGCTTTCCCTGACTAAATGTCCTGAAAAGGACAATAGCAGGATTAAACATTTATCTAGCCCTGACAAGCACGTGCTCCCTAAATAAATGTCCTGAAAGGGACAGTTGTTTAAAATAAAAAAAAAAAAGCCCTGTCTGTCCCTCAGCAGCAGCACCTCTCCCTGGCTAACTTGCAGAACTAACAGCGGCAAATAGAGGGAGGGGATTGGCTATTCAGCCAATCAGCCTTCTTCCGAGTCCCAAACTTGAACACAGATTTCAGCTGAAATCCGCACTCGGGTTTGATGATGCGAACACGGAAAGTTCATTATGAACCAGAACTTTGGGTTTCGGGTTTGCCCAACCCTACTTAATATATATATATATATATATATATATATATATATATATATATATATATATTATAAATACATTTCTGTGATATTACAATAATATTGCTCGGTCTCTAGTGTGTGGTGCGCCACACTAAAGCGTAGTATCAGCACTCCCAAATTGGGATGCCCCGCTGTGTGGAACCCCCCAGGGTGCTCGAAATGCTTAGCTTACCCTCGAGACCACAGACATCACTGGCATCCCTTCTTACTGTATGTGACTGCCACAACTGAATGGCTGTGCATGGCCATGCACAGCCAAAGGGAGCGAGAGATGCCGCGCCACTTGTATGTGCAGCTAGGGATTCCATTCAGCTTCTATAGCCGCGAATTTATATGCACAGTGGAAGAGGCTGATTGGACGAGCAGCTGCGCCTGTGCCGTGGGCTCGAGGAGAGGTGAGTTTGCCCGGCATTCTCGAAGGTTTTACACAGCGGGGTACCACAAATGGGAGCGCCCTAGGGGAAGGACCAAAACCCGGGATGATGAAAATCCTGGGTTTCGGTCCATATTATTGTTATATTTATATTTTTTTAACTCAATTTCATCTTTCTTATAGAATGCCATTATATGGAGAAAATGTGTCATCAACATATTAAGGAGACATACTTCTATCTCCATTGTAGAAAAAGACTAAAAGGTATACAGAACTGTCATAAGCCTTTAACTGCATTTACACATGCATCCATCTGTCTTTAAAATGTATCTTAAATTAGGTTGAAATAACCAAATATGTTTAACGTTATCAACATTTCTTATTGAATGGATAATAATACATGTAAAATGGCGCCATTTGCTAAATTATTATCAAATAGAAAAAGAACAAACAGCAATAAATATGGACAATAATAAATTGATATTTAATGAATTTTATTTCATTTCAGGTTACAAGCATTACAGGACATTCAGCTTCATACAAAGAGCCATGGTGTCTTTTAGTGGTTCATTTAGTGGATTAGTGGTTTTTAACTTTTTGAAAATATTACTGTTAGTATGTTACTGTGCCTCGTATCTCACTTAGGACAAAATTGAGAATTCTAAATTGAATATATGAATGTTCAGTCAAAACTGTATCATATAGATTTTATATTGCTTTTGCAGAAATATCTCATGCTTTGTTGTACTCCCCTGAAGAAGTAGAATTTATGGAAGGCAAATATTCAGGGGGGGCATTTACACAAAGCCAAAGCTCATCATTACTTCTAATCAACACTGTCAGTTTATTTGTCTACAACACATTTGTATAAACACTAGTTTTCATAGTAGCTACTTTGATGCCGTTGCTGCTGTTTTGGAGTTCAGCAAAATGTCTAAAACCCAGCCAGAATACTCACCTTTTCCATTCTTGCCCAATGAGTTCCATTGTGGAAATACTGTTCCTTATTTCCTATTCTCCTCTAACCATGCCAATACATGTCCCATACAACATAGAATACAAAATATTACACATTCGGAATATGTACATTGTTCATCCTTATACTGCCTACATAACAATTACTTGAAACATGCCAAAAATTTGTAGTCACAAGATCAGAGGGTAATTTATTGTAACATATTCAATTTGAATAATGCAATACAAAGTATAAATATTTTTGAGGCCCAGAGTGTGCAGGAATGTTAGGCACCAATGAGACATATTGGGATAGAGGTAGGAGTACAATGGCTCCCATAATCAGAAGCCATAGCCAAGGGTCAAAGAGCTGAAATAAGTGTAGACTTGGAACAGAAATTAGAAGAACTCGCAAGGAATGAGTAGCCAATGGACTGACCTTGAGTTTGTAGTAGATGATTGCAGGTGGACAGGTCAGGAATAAGCCCACAACAGTCACACCCAACCAACCAACCAACCCGGGTAGAGGTTTACAAAGTATGGGGCACTGTTTTCATCGCTGTCTCCTTCGCCTGGTGCTTTAGTTATTTCCCAAAAGTGGGTACCAGGAGTTAATATGACTTTCAACTTTTGAGGAGGAGGTTGTGCTGTAGGCTCATTTTGTGCCCCTATAATAGTTCAAATGACTCCGACTGATACCCTTCTGTCTGCGAGGATGCTGGTCTAAACAGATAGGCCATCAAAGCCAGCACTCAAGAACTGGGGTGCCCTGCATTAGAAAATCTTGATGGTCAGGGCAGGGCATCTTCCACCAATGTGGAGCTACCAGGATGGTCAGAATCCTTTTGTTACCTACCTTCATTAATACTCGACCCAGGAGTGGCAATGGAGGAAGGCAAATACCAGGTTGAATCCTAACTATGGTAGAGCATCTACCACAAATGCTACAGGATCCCTGACCCTAGAGACACATCTCTTGGCTGAGACTCTTGACTGAGCCTTGAAAATCTCTTGATGGAGAGAACAGTACCCCAGTGTCGGTCTGTTCAGGAAACCTGCCTGAACATTACCCATTCCCGGAATGTGGATTACCAAAATACTTGGGATGTGCAAACCACTTTCTTGAGTGCCAGCTTTCCAGCCACCTGGGCCTGTCTGCAGGGGCCTTGCGTGGAATTGGACAAACAGAACTGTAAGCAATAATGTTCTTGCATCGCTGCAATGCCGGTCATAGAAACATAGAAGGTTGACAGCAGAAGGAGACCATACGGTCCATCTAGTCTGCCCTTATGTGTATACTGTATGTTCTCTTTATCTTAGGATAGATGTGTGCTTATCCCAGGCATGTTTAAATTCAGTGACTGTTGATTTTTCAACTACCTCTGCTGGAAGTTTGTTCCAAGCATCTACTACTCTTTCTGTAAAATAATATTTTCTAACATTGCTCCTGATCTTCCCCCCGACTAGCTTCAGGTTGTGCCCCCTTGTTCTATCATTAAGCTTCTTCTTAAAAACACTTCCCTCCTGAACCTTATTCAATCCTTTCACATATTTAAAGGTCTCAGTCACGTCCCCCCTCTCCCTTCTTTCCTCCAGACTGTACAAATTAAGTTCTTTAAGTCTCTCCTGATAAGTTTTAAGTTTAAGTCCTTCCACCATTTTCGTTGCCCGCCTTTGGACACGTTCTATTTGAATAATGTCTTTTTGCAGGTAAGGTCTCCAGAACTGCACACGGTATTCTAGCTGTGGCCTTACCAGGGCTCTATACAGCGGCATCACAACCTCCCTCTTCCTACTGGTGATGCCTCGAGCTATGCAGCCAAGCATCCTGCTTGCTTTTCCCACTGCCTGGCTACACTGTCCACTCATTTTGCAGCTATCAGTAATCAGTACCCCTAAATCTCTCTCCTCCGAGGTCCTGGCTAACACAGTGCTGCCCATACGGTACTCAGAGCAGGGATTCCTTCTACCCAAGTGCATGATTTTACATTTAGAGACATTAAACTCTAGTTTCCACAGTTTTGACCATCTATCCAGTAAAGCTAAATCATTTTCCATGTTGCAGACACCTCCAGGAATATCCACCCTATTACTAACCTTTGTATCATCAGCAAACAGACAAACTTTTCCTACCAAGCCTTCTCCTATGTCACTTACAAATATATTAAAAAGAATGGGGCCCAGGACAGAGCCTTGCGGCACACCACTTGTAACTCGCCTTTGTTCAGATTGCACACCATTTACAACAACACTCTGATACCGATCCAGCCAACTGGAAATCCACTGAACTATCCAGGGATTGAGTCCTACCTTCAATAACTTATCTATGAGCTCCTTATGTGGTACAGTGTCAAAGGCTTTGCTAAAATCCAGATAGATGAAGGTGGTGCTGTGGATATCGCCTAACACTTTAGTGACATTGTCAAAGAAATCAATAAGATTGGTCTGACATGATCTGCCCTCAGTAAAGCCGTGCTGTTTTGGGTCCAATAGGTCATTAATTTTTAGATGGGAAATTATCTGTTTTTTTAAGAGTGTTTCCATTAATTTGGCCACTATAGATGTTAAACTAACTGGCCTGTAATTACTGGCTTCTTCTCTACTCCCCTTTTTATGGATTGGTACGACATTGGCCATTCTCCAATCATCTGGAACCTCACCAGTTGAAAGGGAATGGTTAAGTAAATCAGTCAGAGGGGCTGCAATCACAAACCTAAGTTCCCTTAGAACTCTGGGGTGGATTCCATCTGGACCCATCGCCTTACTTACCTTTAGATGTGCCAGCTCGGATAGGACATCAGCCTCCAGAAACTCCAGAGCTGTGCCCTCCCAGCTGGATTCTGTGCTATGGCCATGCCTGCTACTATCTGAAAATACCGAACAAAAGTAGCTATTCAGATGGTCAGCCACAGCCTTATCTCCATCAATATATTTATTTTCCCTATTTCTAATTTTTGAGACTGCATTGTTTTTCTTCTTTCTGTCACCAATATATCGGAAAAAGGTTTTATCTCCCCTCTTCATAGATTTGGTCATTTCTTCCTCCTTTTGCCCTTTAGCAGCCCTTATTATCAGTTTGGCTTCCCTCTGTTTAATTTTATACGCCTCTCTGTCAGCTACACTTCCACTTACTTTATACTTCTTATAGGCAGACTTCTTATCTTTTATGATAGTGCTGACTTCCCTAGTAAACCATAATGGTTTCTTCTTCCTTTTATTCTTGCTAGTTTGTTTCACATATTGCTTAGTTGCCTTTAAGATGGCCATTTTAATAGTGACCACTGGGCACTTACTTCTGCTACTCTGTTCCACTCACCTAATTTTCTTTCTACATACTCTGCCATTTCCTTGAAGTTTGTCTTCCTAAAGTCTAGCACTTTGGTTCTGGTGTGTGATTGCACAATGTCTGGTTTTATTCTGAACCATAAGCATTGATGGTCACTGGAACCCAGATTTTCTTCAACCCTGACCTCGGACACCAGATCCCCATTGGTCAGAACTAAGTCCAGAATGTTATCTCCTCTAGTTGGCAATGTCACAAGTTGTTTTAGAGACACTCCATTAAGTGCCTCTAATATAGTCCTGCTCTTGCATGTCGATGCACTTGGGATATTCCAGTCCACATCAGGCATGTTGAAGTCACCTGTAATTACAATGTCCCCCTTCTCTGCCATTCCACTGATTTCATCTATTAACAGGTTATCTAGATCCTCAGATTGTCCAGGGGGCCTATATATCACACCAATTCTGACCACAGCTCCCCCCTTAGTCTGCATGGTAACCCAGAGAGTTTCTAGTTCATTATGTGTATGCTGAATTATTGTTGATTGAAGTGTAGTCTTGACATAAATGGCTACTCCACCGCCCTTCCTATCCAATCTGTCTTTTCTGTACAATGTGTAACCGGGTATGGCTATCTCCCAGTCATTGTGGTCCTTGCAACAAGATCCAATTCATCTCTGGATATGATAGCCATTAATTCACAGAGCTTGTTGCCCAAGCTGCGAGCATTGGTACACATCATGTGGATGTTGTTGGTATTTTAGTGTGTCCTTGATCTTTTCCACCTGTAGCCTACCACTGACCGGGCTTCCTGCTTCAATGTCCTGCTTCATCCTAAATGGTAGGGGACAGAAATCACCCTTACAAGTTACATCTCTGTCCCCTTCCTCTAGTTTAAATAAAAAAAATGCTCTGAGTTCCACTGCAAGTTCTTCTGTGCCTTTCTGTGAAGGATGCAAGCCATCCCTCTTAAACAACTCATTGTTCGACCACCTTCTAACATCATGATACATCCAAAGCCTTTGTCTTCACACCACTGACGTAACCACAAATTGAACTTGGCGATGGTGAGTGCCTTTTTTCCCTGATTACATACTGGCAAAACTTCAGAAAAAGTGATGGAACCTATTATTTTGCAAGTTCCTGACTAAAATGTTGGAAGTCCCTCTGTACAACAAACAAATCTTTTTGGGATAAGTCATTTGTGCCAAGATGTAGCACAATGTCAACTCGGTTATGTTTGTTTGCAGACTTCACAATATTTAGAATACGTTTCTTATGCCTATTAACCGTGGCACATGGGAGACACCTCACTTCCTTTAGCTCATCTTTATCCTGTCCAAAGTCCACACCTCTAATTGTTGAGTCACCAACCAGAATATGCCTTTTCCTATTGGTTGGCTTGGTAACTGTTCCTTGCTGCCCTTTGTACTCATTTTATATGGTCCCTTACTTAAGTCCACTTCCTTACCAAATCCTGCCCAGACTGAGCATTAGCAGATACATCCACATCAAGCTCAGAAAGAACAGCAAATGGGTTATATTGACTTAGTCCAAAATGTTGATGTTTTTGTTCTACATTGCGCATCCTAGAGATGTGTGGGATCTTATGTCTTTCTCTCCAGGCAAGGGTTTCCACATCTAAAGGGATGTCGGGGTTGCACTGAATGATCACTCACACTGGGCCTGTCTCTCTTCCTGTTTCCATGTTCCATGGGCTCCTGTATTTTCAGCTTTGTCTGTTCAGAGACCTCTTCATGCCCACCTTGCATGTGTGGCTGTTGCTGCATCCACTGTGTTCCTGCATCAAGTGCCTGCTGTGGATGTTTTTTTGGCAAACTCCTCTATGATCCTCCCAACTTTGACTTTCAGATCCTGCTCTGCTGTCCAACCATGTTTACTTGTGAGCTATCTTCCATTGCTAGGCATGTACCTGTATTTGTCTCTGCTGTGTACCGTCAGCACTGTCCTTGAAATTCTGGAAAACGTAGCCCTCCAAATGAGTACCTCCCATGGCCAGAGTAACAGGTGTCCCGAACGAAATTCTGGAGAAAGGTGTGCCCTGTCCAACCACTCCCTCACCTCACTCCCTCTCCCTGTGGCAGAAGAGGCAGAACAACAGTGGCGAGGCACACTCAATCCACTCCTCCTGTGTCTCTGGGAAATATCGTTATGCCAAAAGCGCAGCCAGGTAATTGAGAGTGAGAGGGCAGTGGCGGACATCCATACAGAAAGACCAAATGTGCTCAGAAGGCCCAGCACAATTTGCTAAATTTGGATTGCCACCCGGGACCAGCCTCATCAATAGCCCATGTCCACATACTGGGCTGTTTGATGCTGCAATCCAGGTTTGATCATCTTTGGCTGTATTTACTGTGCTTGCTGTGCTCAGGCCCTGATACCCATTTCTGCCAGGTGAGTGACCCAAGGTGTTCCTGGTGTGCAGTCTGTCCCTCCATGCCGGAGGCTCCAAAGGAGATTTGAATTGGATCAAGCAGACACATTGAAAGACAAGATTACACGTGTCAGTGTTTCAGAAATCTTAAACAATTTAATGAGCTTGGTAACCCAAATCAACCAATTCATATGAGAAAGGTGCTTTGAAAAGTTCCACCTTAGTAACCCTTCAATGACTTTCATCTCCCCCTGCTGCCTTATCAGATGTACTGTGCAGGGGATGGTCACTATGCTAGTAAATGTCATCTTAGGTTAAAACTCTGGGGCCGAATTCATCAGGAGCAAATCTCCCTGATTCCCATTGACATTCCCTTTCCTAAAAGTTGAAAATGCTGGTGTCTATTTCTGTAGCAGCATATATTGGTCTAGCAGCAAACATCATACAACTAGCCATTGCTCAAAAATTGGGTATATCTTTCCTTCCAGTCAGACCTATACAATTCCAGACTCTGAATCTGGTTATGAATGTTGGTGCTCTACACTTTTATCCCTTTCGCTGCCAGCCTACCTGGAGTTTTTGTCACCCTTGGTGCCAGACCATTTTGCACTATTTTGCGTTCCCCATGTTCAAATGTGATTTTTGAAGGGATTTCCAGGGATTTCCCAGGAAAATGATATATTGTTTTTTTCAGCAGAGTCTGGGCTTTAACATGAAATGTCTTGTTTATAATGTTTTAGGTGTATTCTCAATACTTTTGGGTGAAATATGTGCAAAAAAATAAAAAAAAATTTGTAGTGTTTTTTGTAATAAAAAATGTAAGTTTGTCAATAAAATCTTATTGCATGTGAAACCCCAATTAATCCCGGTCACAGCGTTACCACATATGTATTGGTAGACACCCTTTCCTGCCCAGGAGACTCCCCCAAACTGAAACAGCGCTTTAGGAGATTTTCAGATAAAATACAACTATGCACCGTGCTAAGCGCACCTTGCTGTCTTTCCAGAAAAAGAACCCTTTAAATTTGAAATACCCCCCACAAACTATATATTCTCTGGAAGTATACACCTCAGGCTTTCTAGGCGTACCAGGTGTGTTGACATGGGCGCAATTTTCTGGAAGTAATCCCTCAATCAATTCTTTGGTTGCACAGAGTTTCCCTAAAAAAGAATAAAAATAAAAAAACTATATGCAAACAGAAAAAAACAAGTAAAATCTGAAAAAGCAACATCCCCCG
Organism: Gastrophryne carolinensis; assembly: GCA_027917425.1. NCBI lineage: Eukaryota > Metazoa > Chordata > Amphibia > Anura > Microhylidae > Gastrophryne > Gastrophryne carolinensis. The sequence continues at coordinate 220,775,201 of CM051239.1, read as the reverse complement.
AACAGAACAATACCCAACATGCATAGGTACTGTCAAGGGAAGAGTTGCCAAACACCCCAAAGTAAAGCATGCGCATAACGGTAATTTTACTTAAAAATTTCAGCTCTGCAGACAAAGTGGGCACATTGCGATTTTTCAACCAAAACAACCCTTTAAATTTAGAATATCCCCATAAACCATATATTCCCTGAAAGTACACATGTTAAGCTTTCTAAGAGTACTGAGCTTGTTGTAGTGGGCTCATCTTTCTGGAAGTAATCCACTGAAGAATTCTTAGGTTGCACAGGGTTTCCCTAAAAACAATTATAAAAAAAGCAGAATAAAGACCATGTTTTCCTAAAATATCAATATGCAAACAAGTAAAAACAAGCTAAATCTGAAAGCGCAAGGTCCCCCGAGCAGAACAATACCCAAAATGCATAGTTACTATTAACCCTTTTAATTGTCAGCCTACTTGAAGTTTTGTCACCCTCTGTTGACAGGTCATTTTTCCCCATTTTGCGGCATGATTAACCGTGATTTTTGCTGGAATTTCCAGAACAATTATATACACTACATATACATTTTTTGCAGCAGAGTTTAGGCTTTAACATGAAATGTCTTGTTTGTAATTTTTCTACTGTTTTTTGAATATTTCTGCTTAAAAAAACAATATATATATATATATATATATATATATATATATATTTTAGACAATTGTCTCCTTTATTTTAAATAAAACCTTTTTTTAATTAAAACCATATTGCATGTGATAGCCCCATTTCTCCCGATTACAACGGTACCACATATGTATCGGTAGCCCTGGAGACCCCCCAAACTGAAAAGAGTACTTTATTACATTTACAAATAAAATACTATCCACACTATAAACATAAGGGGTTAACTAAAAAAAAAAATGACATAGGGTCCCCCCTTCCAGGGGGGGGGGGGACCCCTTTTTTGGGGGAGTTTTAAGGGTTAGGGTTAGGGGGGACCCTATGTAATTTTTTTGGAATTTTTAGGGTTAGGCTAACCCTTAAAAAAAAAAAAAAAAAATGACGTAGGGTCCCAACTCCCGGGGGGGGGGGGGGGGGGACCCATTTTTTGGGGAATTTTAAGGGTTAGGGTTATTCCAAATAAGATGCCCCCCCCCCCCCCCGGGAGGGGGACCCTACATCATTTTTATTTTTAAGGGTTAGGGTTAGCCTAACCCTAACACTTAAAAAAAAATATGACGTAGGGTCCCCCCTCCCGGGGGGGGGGGGGGGGGAACCCATTTTTTTTTGGAATTTTAAGGGTTAGGGTTATTAAAAAAAAAAATGGGCCCGTCATTTTTCTTTATTTTTTTTTTTAAGGGTTAGGGTTAGCCTAACCCTAACCCTCACCCTTAAAAAAAAATTTTTGCATTTTTTTTTTGAATTTTAAGGGTTAGGGTTAGGCTAACCCTAACCCTTAAAAATAAAAAAAATGACGTAGAGGGGAACCCATTTTTTTTTTAATTTTAAGGGTTAGGGTTACGCTAACCCTAACCCTAACCCTTAAAAATAAAATAAAAATGATGTAAGGTCCCCCCTCCCAGGGGGGGGGGGGGTAAACCCATTTTTTTTTTTTTAATTTTAAGGGTTAGGGTTAGGCTAACCCTAACCCTTAAAATTAAAAAAAAAATGACGTAGGGTCCCCCTTACCCGTCATAACCAGCCCGGGACCAGCTATGGGGGCTTGTAGGAACAGAGTGGAGGGGCCAGCTTTTGTAGCCCCCCACCCTGCAGCCTACGAGCCCACATACCCTGTGTGGGCCCGGGCTCTTCTGCCCCCCCCCTGGGCTTTGGGGAGGCAGGTAATTGGGGGTGCGGGGGTTAATGGCAAGTCACCCGCTAGTTGCAGGTGGCTTGCCAGACCCCAGCCTTGTGAACTGACACAAAAATTTCATTTATTAAAAAAAAAAAAAAAAAAAAAACTACTCTCACCTCACCCGATTGTCAGCTCCTGTGTTCATCAGCTGTCAGATGCCCTGGTGATCGCTGGCCAGAGGAGGAGGGGCAGGGGATCAGAGCATCCCCTGCCCCTCCACTGCTCTGCCCAGCGATCACCAGGGCATCTGACAGCTGAGCCGAAGAGAGGCAGCAAGATGCCTGGGAGTGACGTCATAACAGCAAGATGGCGGGGCCCATCGGGAGAGGAGGGGGAGAGCCCTTTCAGGCTCTCCCCTGAAGCTGAAGAGGCTGGGGGGGGCGCTCGGAGGCCCCCCCAGTGAAGAGGAGACCCGGAGGGAGGCAGCGCGACTGCAGGTAAGTAAATGTCATTTTTATTTTTTTTTCACAGTTAGCAGCTGCTGCTGCTGCCAAACGGGGGGGGGGGGGGGGGGCTATTCCGGGGGCTCTCCTGGAGCACCAAATTAAAGAGGAGACCCAGTCGGATCCAACAAGGGGTCAGGTGAGTATTTTTGATTTTCATTTTTTTTACTAGCAGGGGGGAAAGTCAAGCACGTAGATTCTACGTGCTTGGCACTTAAGTGGAGTGGAAGCGAGCACGTAGAATCTACGTGCTTGGCACTGAAAGGGTTATTTCTGGTTCTGCCCAAAGGGTCTCCAGCTTTAATTTTGGGATTGCCATGGCTTCAGAAGCAATCCCCTCATTTTGAGTGGGCATCTGGTCATATTCTAGCCTGGGGCTCTGGTTGCTTTTCCTCCTGTCTCAAACTTATCAAGCCTCGAGAGAGAGGCATTTACTACCTGTGCACTATAAATCTTTTGCAAAAGGATGGCTTTTGCAAGAAAAGTGCAGATAAACTATCAGCAGATTTTCCATTATGAATGAGATGTCCTGGGTCATGTTATGCCAATCGATGGTAATATATCCTGATTGCCTTCTCATATAATCTCCAGATCTCCAACCTCATCATCGTCAAGTGGATCCGGGAGAATGGTTTATATGCCAAATTCACGAATCGCCTGTTTGAATGCTCTGCGGTTCCCTCCCATGAATATATAATTGAAGGCCTACAAATGGATCCCCAGAAGGTTTCTGCAGTTCAGAATTGGCCTCAGCTGGTCGGTCCCAAAGCCACACAGAAATTTTTAGGGTTCTGCAATTGAGCTTTAATATGAAATGAGCTTTAACATGAAATGCATTGTTTTCATTTTTTAAGTGTATTCTCAGAATTTTTGGATGAAATATTTGCAAAAAATAGAAAAAAAATTGTCACAGTCTCTGTTGTCTTTTTGTAATAAAATGATACCAGATGTGTATTGGTAGACACCCTTTCTTGCCCAGGAGACTCCCCCAAACTTAAACAGCGCTTTAGGAGATAAAATACAACTGCTATGCTCTATGCGCACCTTGCAGTTGCGTAAGAAAAATACACCTTTACATTTGAAATGCCCTCCCCCCCCCACAAACTATATATTTTCTAGAAGTACACACCTCAAACTTTCTAGGCATACCAGCCTTGTTGACGTGGGCACAGTTTTCTGGAAGTAATCCCTCAATGAATCTTTTAGTTGCACAGGGTTTCCCTAAAAAAAGGATAGAAAAGCAGAATCAAAGCCACATCTATTTCTGGCTGCTTCTTGAAGGGATCATTGTCCTGCTGAAAGGCAATGTCTAGGGAAGTTAGCTACAGTGCCATGGGTTGTAAACTTCTTGCTTATGTTGCGCACTGTGAACAATGGATCCATGGAGAAGGACTTATAACCTTAGGATTGTTGATATTTTTTCAACAATTCTGGTTCTAAAGTCCTCCTTTTGTGAGAAATGATGTTCAGTTTGCGTTTTTTTCCTTTTTTGTGTTATTCCAGTACACACAAAGAAAATAAAAGTGTATAAAAACATGTATAATTGCTATGCATAGCAATTTTTTTCTTTTTTTATATTTATATTAAATCTAACCAATGTACATGATGATCTCAGTAGGGTCTGCTTGCTGCTGCATGCACAAAACCTCTGGTGACAGATTCAGTTTAGAGTTTGTTGTGACAGGTAGATCTAAGATTTAGAAATGTAATTTACTTAGATTGTGACAATATTTCAGTTCTCACACTTGGTGAGATTTACATATCAAAGGTTCACTTTTCTACGCTGATTTCATTTTGGACCCATTGCTTATCTAAGTTTGTGTTTCATGTTACCTCAGATGTTAATACATTGTGCATGTGTTTGACAGGAATCATTGACAGACGAGTACAAAATCTATTTGCTACGCCATGGAACTGGAGCATCTATTACTGCATTAGATATATGTTCCGTATAGCGTAGGTGGTTGTAGTTGGTAAATTACAAAGTAAAAAAGAGAAAAAAACAAACAAAAAAATCATGATCGGGTTTTGCAAGCGTGTAATCGTACATGTTGTCCACTGTTTAGAATTGCAACTACTACTGCAGGAGTGATGATATGTGATATATGGCAGGTACAATAAATTATGTTTTCTCTGACAGAAGTTAAATCTAAACAAGTATTCCCTGAAATAGCAGGGAAAACATTTTACATGCCTATCATCTGTCCTTGGAGGGCAAAAAACAAATATGTTTTAAAGCTTGACTCTAGTATTATTTGATGTGGCCTAAGGCTATAAGCTTTTCTTTTTCCATTTTGTCAAACTGAATGGGGTAAGAAAACAGCTTTGCATTAATAGGAACACATTGTACAAGTTAATCATAACCAGCTCTGAATTCAAATGCTGCCAACAAAATAATGGAGAGTAGGTATCAAGGGAGAGGTAAAGCTTATTGAAGGAGTAGCAATGGGACAATCACACATCCTTTACATGCAGCTAACCATTTCAGGCATGTGATCCGCTATTAATATTTAATTTAATTGTGAGATGAATATGTTTCTAGCTTTGATGAAAAAACAAACAAACTTTTAATTGGCCAAAGTTAATCTTGCTGTTTTTTTTTTCCATTTTCCTCATTCAGCACATTCTTTTACAAGCAAAGGAATGGCTGGAAAGGAAAACATAAAGCAGATAACAGAAATCAATCGGAACTGAAAAGTTAACTATGAGGATTTTAACATTCAAAATTGAAGCTAATCTATAGGAGTAAAAAATCAACTATACTGATTTTAAACTTCAGGCTTTAAAGACTTACCTCCCTCCTGCAGGCAGCAGCTGACAGAACTTTATAGAATCAGGCCTGCAAGCTGCTGCCCTCCAGGTTCAGTGCTGTCTGCTCCGTTGCCGACAATGCCCTTCCTGGCCATCACTTTATGCTCCTACTGCAGGTCACACTACTGCCAGGTTATTAGCAGTGGAGGGCACATCACAGGATGGCTCATAAGCACCCCACACTACTTTAAATTCATTGCAGGATACTCAGAGCTGGACCAGGAGTGCACTGTTGGCACAGGAGCCAACAGTCCTGAAACTAGGGGAATCTATGGGATCCAGCCTGTGGGCTGGGAGGTAAGTGTCATGTATTTAATTATCAGCCTGGACTGTTCCTTTAACCCCCTAAATCGGTGTCAGGACATCTTCCTCTATACATTTTTGCTGTGCTTTTTCTCCATTGGTTGCCTTCTCATTTGGGGCAGTTGTGGCCTAGAGGTAAGGGAGCGGACTTGTAACCGGAGGGTGGCAGGTTCAAATTCCGGTCCTGGGACATGACTGAAGTGCTCTTGAGCAAGGCACCTAACCTCCCAACTGCTCCCCAGGCACCATAATTAGGGCAGCCCACTGCTCCGGGCATGTGTACACTCACTGCACGGATGGGTTAAATGTGGAGGATAAATTCCTATGTGTGCGCAAGCATACAATGGCCATCTATGCATTACAAATTAAAAAAAAATAATAATTTAGTCAGGCAACTCTGATCTGAAAAGATTCTACGTAACAGTCTAGATTCAGGCGGGAGCATGATAGCTCACAGGGGGAGACCAGTCTAGGGAGACTTTTTATAGGGAGATTTTCTTTACACAGCTCTGTGCTGGATCATATGTTCAAGAGTGTAAAGCTGTTATGTTAGGTTGTAATACAATCTACATTTTTCCATTATGACAAATCAAGTCAGTATCGTAAATGGCAATATATATAGTCTAAAGTTACGCCAAGCTTTTCATGTATTTTATATTTTACTTTTAATTGCAATTTTGAAAACATACACTAAGAAAAGTGTTCTTCCAACCCAAGAGAGAATGCTGAATCAATTTACTTCCCAAGATTGTATGTGATACAGTTGTAAAGGAATGCATTTGTAAAGTGTCTGCAAATTCTGATTTCAAACAACAAGGCTGTGTTACTGTATAAACCATTTCAAAACAAACTATATTTATAATATTACTGAGATCACTGATATCATATTACTGATTACCTACATGGAACTACATCTGTATGAATTTGAAACAAATATTTTGTCCATGCAAATATTTGTCCATGTCATGATTCATTTGAAAAAATGTTACCATACAAAGGAAACTAACTGTCTGGTGGACCTAGGACTTAATGTACCTTTTTAGAAGGGTGATTTATTAGGGCTGCAAGCCCAATAACAGAAATATAGCCTTGACAAACGAGCTTGCCAGAGCCTATTTACTTGTCACAGGTATTCATTATAAAGCATGCAAATTGTTAGGGAGTTTCATCCAGATTTTGGCTATTTTTAAAGATATTTTCTGAGCTGAGTTCATCCAGACTGCGCCATTGACAAGGCTTGCTATCTCGGCAATAACAAGCCTCCTTTTTTGAACATGTATATACATTTATGTAATCCCAGCTCATTAAAATTGTTGTCCTGAAAATGTGCCCTGGCATCGTAATTCCTTAGCATTTACCGTAGGTAGGTTTTATAGAGCATGGTACCAGTGTTTCTTTTAATCAAACTTGCTAATACATATTCTATATGTTTTACATTTACACTTATTTGGCTTGTCACATTTTAAACACTGGTTTCACCCTCAGTTATGCATATCCACATGCGATAATAAGAAAAATGATTTTGCAAAGCTGTGCAACTGAGGCCTTTTTTAACTACTAGTTTAGACAAGCCCTTTAGCTTATTATTTGAATATGATTATTGGGCTGCCCCCACAAAACTGTTATAGAAAGATATTAGCTGTCTCTAGTCAGTCTGGATTCCTCCCCTGTTTAGCACACCGAATGGGGACAGGCAGTCTCCAGGACTCGTATATACTAGAGTAGGAATTACACTTACAGAGACACCTTAAAGTGGGGGTTCAGCCCCACTGCTGATTCCCCTCCGCCCGAGCTGAGGTGAATTAAAAAAAAAAAAAAATCAAGCTAACCTTATCGCCATTCGCCACTATCCGCCAACTCCCCCAGTAACCGAATGATGCATCTGGGAGACTGCCTGCCCTGGCTGCGTCACAGCAACTCACTTGCCCCATCTGTATGATGCTGATTTATTGTCAGCACTTACATTTGCCCCTGCATCCACTCAAAGCTGAAACACTGCCTCAGCGTTTTTCTCCTGGGTGCAGCAATTATGAAGCACCCATAGGGCTTCTTTCTTTCCCAGCATCCCAGCTGAGCTGCTGCCTTGACTAAACCGACATAATGCTCAATGCAAATTAGCCAGAACCCCAGCGGTACTTCCTTTTTGCAGGCCACTGACAGATTCATAGGACACCACTGGGGGGGAGATCGACCACAGACACAGAGGCTGATTCACTACTTGCGGCAGGTATTGCCAGATAAGCGTCTTTATATCAGCGCTTAGAGCGACCGCTAGTAGATCATGTAAGTGGGTATCGAGTGCAGACTGCCTCAGTTGCTCTAGTAACTTGGCCGGCATTAATGAATGTGATGTGCGTTGGGCGTTCTAACAACAGTACAGCGCTGCAGCAAGCGACAGGTAGCACCAGCTCAGTGCGCCCAGCACTTGGCGCTCCACACCATATTTAACAAAAAACTACACACACACAGCGTCGGTGCTCTAAAGCTGAGCGCTCTAGCATAGAGTGCCAGAAGCTGTTTGATAAAAGTCTGTTTTTGAACACATATACACCTGTAACAAAGCAAAAACACATGAAATTACATTGTTTTAACACTGTGACAATAACACTTTAGTTCCAGACCTGTAATGACAATTAAACACTTTGTTTGCAGCTAGGAGAGGTCACACAATGATTTAAGTACAAAAAAAATTAATTTGCCAAACACGCTTTTTATACACAACCAATGAAACCCCATTGAAATGTATGGGAGCGCGCTACAGAGCGACAGGTACTACATGGCACTCCTGAGCCTAGAGCGCTGGTGCTATACGCTGACCCGCCTGTAATAATACATGAGACGCTACATGGCGCTGTTAAAGGCCTCACCAGATTTACTTTCTTAAATGTGGTTTTGCGTACAGCGCCCAGCACTCACCAGGTGCTGTCTGCCACTACGAGGCTCTACGAGGCTCTACCTGGCGCTATCCCTTCTTAAATAACCCCCACAGTTGAAAAAAAGTAAATTCATTTTTATGTGCAGCAATCTAAATCACCCTGGAGGAGGGATGCATATGTTTCTTGTAAGGGTGTTGGTTCGGTTAAGTCACACCCCGGGCGGGAGCTCGGAAAATGGAAATACTGCTCCTGGTGAGGGAACAGGTGGCTTTTGCCTGTAAGGTAAGAATTCTTTTTATTTTTGTCCTCCAAATACACCTCAGCATTGGGCAGGGGCGCATCAGCACTGGAGTCCAGCAGAGGCTGTTCTTAAGGTTTTACATATGGCGTGTCCTTTCAGCATGCATTCTCAAATGTGTGCAAATTTTTAGTAGCTTGCCAATATTTTTCATTACCCCTGGAGAAGCCTGATGATGTCCTTCGTTTACCAGTTGAGATGGGTGATCTGAACCCAAACCCAGTCCTTAGTGAAATCAATAGGGACCTGAGCTTTGGGGGTGGCTGTGATGGTGGGTGCAGAGTGTGCAGCAGAAGCATACTGCCCAATCCTCTTCTGTCATCAGGGGGGGGAGTGGTGGCATCAGCAGTGGCTTTGGTATCTGGCCACAGCCAGGGCTACAAAGAGATGGCTACCGGCTCCCTTGAGTGGGTACACTTCTAGTGCCAGCAATAGGAGTGTCCTCAGTCATGGGAGCCGGAGGCCATCTTTTTGTAGCCCTGGCTAGAGCCAGATACAAATGCTGTTGCTGCCGCTGCCGCCACTGATAGAAGAGAATCAGAGGTAAGTCACAAATGCTGCTGCTGCAACCAACGATAAAGCAGATTGACGGGCTGATTGATCAGCAGTCCATTAACCAGCTTTTCCATGTTTGGATCGGATGCCGAACTCGAACACAGACTTCTGGCTGAAGTCTGAACTTTGCCGTTCAGGTTCGCTCATCTCTACTTACCAGTTCTCCCGCTATCTTATAATACTGCTGCCTATGTAAATGCCTGTGTAGGTTCATTTTAAAAACTCTTGTGAATCTCCAGCTAGATCTTTGCTGATAAAATAGCTAATAGAATTCATAACTTGTTTGTAGTGGATCAGATGTCTTCAACCTCCATGGGTTTCCAGAGAATTCTTAATGTCCTTCATTTTGGTGAGTTCTCTGATTCAAACTTGAGAGGCTGACAAACAGTTAAATCATCAAATAATGATTTTCTAATACCAATTTATCCTTTTGTTTTTCCCTTCGGGGAGTTAAAATCCCACCAGACCCCCCTGCATTTTGTTTGTGATAGTGTTACTTGATGTACTGTTAGCCACAATAGATGTCCATTTATCAACCCTAGTCTTCCAGTTGTCCATCGAAATTTACAACCTTAGTTTTCAGCCCTTGTGCAGTGCTGAATGGCAACCAAGTGAAACGTCTTCTTTGGCTGAGATATTTGAAGTAAATACATAATACGATTCCAACCTCTGATTTGTATTATAGCGTTTGTCCGCGTATCAGTTGCTGTTCCCTAGTAAGTAACACACTTTAATTGGTGCAAACTGGGAACTGTGGGGAAAACCAGCATGACTTTTTTATTTACGATCACTTTGCCGAAAAAAGTGATCTAATCATTCACGACTCACACATGCATTCGATTTAGCAATTTTTCATTTGAAAATCATACTGTGTAACTGTACCATTAGAATATGTATTAGTGAACACTACCATAGAGCATGAGCTAGGCTGCAGTTTGGGGCTAAACTGTAATTTTTCCCCGTGTCCACTATGGCCAGTCCAGCCATTAGATGGAAGAAAGAGTGAAACATTGTACTGTATTTAAGCAACTGGTTAGCCATGTTTTAGTCAGAACAGCATATGAAAGTCCCAGAAACTGCACAATAAACTCTGGTCACCACTGTGCAGTTCCCAAGACATTCATGAGTTTTCTGCCTCTAGTGACCACGTAAGGGTAGATTTAGCACTTTCTTTTCTTTACTTACATTTTTTAAAGTAAAGCAAACACTTATTTTTTCTCGGTGTATTTTACTGTGCAATTTTTTTAAACATTTGCAAAGCTAAATATGATGCTAAATTGCACAAAAGAAAAAGTCAAGAGAAAAAGTGTTTACTCATATAATAAATGTGAGTAAAAGAAATACGGTGGTGCTGAATCAGCCAGCTGAAACTACTGTAGATATTCTTATTGGGATCATGGATTGCAAAAAGAGATCACTGCCAATATTTTGGCTACATTCCTTGAAAATAGGCAAAATGTAAATAAATTAATATTAATCTAATTTGTTTAAAGAGCATATTAGTTATGTGCATGTTGAATAAATGAAAATAACAGTCAGCCAATGGCACTAATTTTGGGCAGAAGTCCTAGATTAGAAATCATCAATCTGTGCACAGTTTTTTTTTCAAACATTACCTGCCATGTAAAGCCATGTGACAAATCCTCCTTTGTGTAATGTATTCCAAATGTAGCAGCTTGAAGTAAAAAATACAATAATTCCTTACAGACTCAGTGTAGAGACACGGTATAATGTTAAACATAGAGCAATGATTACAGTTCCATCAATAGTTCTGCATAATACAATTGCTGTTAATGAGGTGATAAATGTCCTCATTGACAAATGTACCAAATACCTCATTATTTAATCTGGTGATCCATGTAGTTCAATTCCTTAGCACAATACATCTTGGATGGATTATGGAGTACATATAAGAAAAATGAGAAAACGGTGCTCAGAAAATCAGCACATTGATGTTCTGATAAAATGAATCTTTTATGTTACATGTTTGAATATAATAGCATGTGGTAGATTCAGACAATGGGCCTTATTTAGGAAGTGTGCTGTTTAGTATCATTTGTGTTCATAGTGCCGGCATCTCATTTGTTTTGGCACTGCTATTTTGACAGAATGGAACTGGAAGTCACAAGGCCCGATGTTTTCTAAATAGCCTTGATTGGCGCACTCGGTACTGGCACTTGGTACTGGCAGCTCCTGTTGGACCCAAATGCCGATAATAATAGTGCCAATGAGCACCACTTTGTACCGCTGTCCTAGGCACTGCACACCAAGAGGTTGATTCACAGCCTTTATCCGTTCCCCGTTTTTATCTCTCAGTGTGAACATTACACATGGCTTTCTTCAGTATCAGAGCGTTACATGATTCAGAGCCTCCATCGGGAGCATCTCGTACTGTTCCCGTAAATGTGAGAGCCAGAGAACGTTGTGAGTATCTCTCTCAAAGCCAGAGAACGCTGTGAGTATCTCTCTCAAAGCCAATTTCACAGACGACGCTCTTGTATACGTTGATGTGAAATTCTCACAGATCGGGATATCCCGCGTCGTGAAACCCCCCCAAAAAAACCCAAACTCTTTACCTGATCCGCCGCCGCCTCCCGCGCGTCCCTCTAGACGTGCGCGCGCCTGCCGAGAGTGACGAGCGGGAGGCGGCGGCGGACGCGCTGTCTTGGATGCCGCTGTCATCCGCTTGGATGTCGCCGGGGATTGGACGGCGCGGTCACGTGGGAGCGGGGAGAGGTGAGTTTTTTGGGGTTTCTGGGGGGTTTCAGAGAGCGGGACACCCCCGATCGGGGTGCCCCGCCGAAGTGGACCAAAACCCAGGATAGTCAAAATCCTGGGTGTTGGTCCCCTTTAATGCTTTTTTTTATTATTCCTAAAGCATACCTTAACCACATTAATGCACTGTTCTTTTTAATTCATAAAGCATACCTTAACCCCTTTTATGCTTGCTATGCATTCTTCTCTACTACTTCCTAGTTGAATATTTGGGATGCCCACATGGATATAATGTAAAAATTACTCTGTTTATTATGGGGGTTATTTAAGAACCGCATTTAAGAAAGAGAATCTGGTGAGCACCTCTAACAGCGCCATTTAGTTTCAAATGTATTATTAGAGGCGGCTCAGTGTATAGCGCCGGCGCTCTAGGCTCGTATTACCTTTTGCTCAGTGTCACTCTGCCATATATTTAAATGGGGTTTCATTTGTTGTTGGTGTTTAAATAGTGTGTTGAGCGATTAAAATGAAAATAGTTTTTACTGAAATCATTGTGTGACCTCACCTGGCCTGCAAACAAACATTTTTATAACACAGGATAAGCCTTCTTTCTTGCACCTGGGTTAAAAAAATGATAAAAATAAAAATGATAAATGCTAACTCCCTGACCTGTTGCCCAGGCCCAAGTTTCCCCCTGCTCCCCAGAAAAAAAAACATTCCTTTTTCCAAGTAAGTCACCTAAGCAGTGTGACCAAAAATGTAAATAAACAAATGGGGACAATTTGATAACATTCAAGGAGACCGCAAGAGCTGTATAAAAACATGATAATAACAATAGATATAAAAAAAAATTAAGGTCAGAAGCAGTTTAAATTATTTTTAAATGAATTAAAGGTTAAACAATTAGACCAGTCACATGGAAAATATGGGGAAAATGTTTACAAGTTAATAGTAAAAATGAACATAAAACACTTTTGTCTCCCTTACAGGCAAAATAAACATGATCTGTATTTGTTGAGGTGTAAAAAACAAAAAAAACATTACAAATAAGTGCTAAATTTAACCATCTATCAACGTAAAAGTGAATACTACAGCGTCACTTGTCTGGCCGCTATGCTAGGTTATAGCTTCAGACACCCCGCTTGCAGAGTTCACTAGTGGCCGCTCTAAGCGCCGCAACATAGACGCTGAAATGGAAAAATGTGCTGCTAGTCTAAAATTAGCCTCTTAATTTTTTATTGTGTAATTTTTATTTCATATTGCATTATTAAATTATTATTCTTAATGTATTTTTAAAATTATATTTCTAATATTTTTGGGGGGGATGGTTAATGTTTTTGAAAATGTAATTTTAGAAAATATAAAAGTACAAAAAATTATACCTTATCAAAAAATAGGACACATTTTATTCAAAAATATTTAAAAATGTTTATTTTGGGGGGTGTTTAAAAGAAGGTGACAGCCTCCCAGTGCCTAAAGAACTCCATTCTGCTTTTTTCACACACCACGAAAACACAAACTCACCAACAAATAGTGCCCGAAAGTGACGTCGGAAATTTGAAGTTGTATAGGCCTCTCTCACACGCTAAATCTGGGCTCTGAATCATGTGGAAGCCCTTACTCTTCCCGACTTTTACACATGAATGTGAAAAAAATACACATTAGAGGCGCTAATGGAAAAGGCTTTCGCACACAACGAATGATGGAAAAAGCTAACAAAAAACTCACCGGTGCGTTTCATCATTACACTTTCAAGATATCGCTGCTGTATTGTATTTAAACTGCATTTTAGTTGATTACACATTGGTAAGCAAAAGAAACCATGAAAAATGATTTGACAGGAACAAATAAAACTACATTTGGTGATACCTAGGTCCTGCATTTACATTATCGATAAGTCACAATGCAAGTTCTGTACAAAAAACGTGTTTAATATTATTCATACGCATAAAATATTTCAATACAGTTTTACCAATTGTGCTCTATGAGATCTTGACCTACAGCTTCACTATAAACTGGGGCAGCTTAAACAAGAGCGCCCGGCACTGCAAACTATGAGTGATAAATTACACAGGCTGGCGGCCGCATTCGGTTTTGTTAAATTGTTATATCGCACACTGAGTATATTTTTTGCCAAGAATGTGGAATATTCTGGCAGATCGTGCTTGATAAAGCAGGAGCTAAATTTTTTTTACAAAAACATCTGATCTAATATATTTTTGAAATTAATATTAAGTGCTAATACTTTTCAGAGTACTATTTTTCATGTTTCCCTTAAACTGCTTTGATCCAGGATAGATTGGGATATGGGATATGGAACAGAATTACATGACTTGCTAAATTAAAAGTAGATAGAAATAAAGAAAGCATGGATATTTCTTTTAGCGTTAACAATTAAAACATAGACCCTGTTTCCCTAAATATAATACCTACTCTAAAAATAAGCCCTAGCATTCCCACACACATCAAGTAGTCCCACTGGAGTGCAATGTTCAGGTCCAGCTAGTTTGGCTGAACTTTGAATAAATGTTCAGGTTCGGAGACCCGAACTGGGGCGTGCTGGTGGGCGCATCAGCGCTGCTGTTTTTTTGTTTCTTAAGTGCCACTGAGGCAAAAAATTGGCGCTGTATGTTTATTATTAAACAAATTCAACCCCATCTCCAGGTTTCAAATAATTCTGAGCATTGCAACCTCAAAACGAGGAAGAATGAGAATAAAAGCCTATTATTCAGCTTACCAGTGCTTAAAAACCAGCAGAGACCTATTTTTAGAAGCCAAACCTAAATGTTTACTTGACTTTAGGTCTACTTTAACACTTCCAAAATTACTTTGTTAAGGGCCTAGTTTATCATGCTAGTAAAGTATCTCCTAGAGTAAAGAAGGACAGTTAGTAAACAGAGAAAAAACTGGAAACATAATAATCTCTGATCTCATGTGATTAGAGTATAATCTGCATCCTACGCTTTCAACCCCTTGTTATCAATGGGTGTGGTGTGGCTGGAGCCACTCCAACCACCCCTCATTGCGATCAGGCATCCTCCCAGAACCAGGGGCTGGAGGTAAGGGATGCAGGTTACACTTGCACAAAATCATTGAGTGCAGCAACTGTGGCTGTGACATGAATCACCACCAATCTGAGATTACAGAGCTGGTAAAAATAGCTTTTTGTCCCCGCTGCAGACATAAAAGGGTATAGGATAAAGTTAGCGGATAAAAGGGTATAGGATCTGTGTAAAGTTACTTTTTTATTGGACCCGTATGGTCGCCATAATTTTGAATACATAAAAAAGTAACACACAATTAAACAATTAAAGTAAAGTTAATCCCCCATTCTTTTAAATCTCTGCTTCTGGAGAAAAATAGACTGCTATCAAGCTTAAATGATAACAGCTGCCAAATGCATACATTTGGAGAAATACTCACATTGTAATTATTTTCAAAATATTATTAATAAATAATTAATACAAATTGTAATTTAAACTAAAAACTATTTAAATAAACTGTGCTATGTCAGAAGTCTGTGGCATTTAAATAAGGATATTACAGCATACTACAATATTACAAATAAGACAATGCAATAGATAAAATATCATTGTATTTGTATGAGATCGCAGTGCTTCTAGATGCATAGGGAAGTTTAAAAGAACAGGACTCACAAAGCAAAAATAACGGCTAAAAATTATAAATTTGTTTGTAACACGGTTAAACAACCAAGGCAATAATAAAATCTTTCTAGAGAAAGGTGATTTCTATTCAGAGAAAGGGAAAGCTCACACCATGGGTTAATATATTCGCCTATAAATAAATGCAATGACAGCTCTCCTGTCAGTTCATACTGATGGACGGTTTCTTTTTCCGCCATTACAACCTTGTGAATGTGGGAAAATTAATTTAAGTGGTAGTTAATTTCTAATGAATTTCGTTCAAGCGGCTAATATGGTCCCTCGATGTTATGGTAACCTTCATGGATCATTGCATTATGTAAATAAATTCTACTATATGCTTGTTTAAAAAGAAATAATAATGAAAAACTGTCTGAGGAAAAAAATCTTGCAGGTGGGACAGCTTTGTTAAAGAACATATAGCAAGATTTTTTTATCCTATCTAAAATATGTAAATACGTATACTCATGCAGATGCAAACGTACAAATCTGCCACATACTTTTTAAAATGGGACAAGCTGATCACTAATTTTGTGGTCCCCCTTTAAACCTCTCTGCCATCCAATTATTCTTTAAACTTTGAGGTCAGGGAGCAGTAAACACACTCTGCAGAGTGAATTATGAAGTAGCAGAAAATGTGCAGCAAAGTCTACCAGTGCCAAAGACTGGGAGACAGCTACTCATACCCAAAGTTTAACCCTTTCAGTGCCAAGCACGTAGATTCTACGTGCTCGCTTCCACTCCACTTAATTTGGTGCCATCCGATCCCCCGTGGGGAATCGGATGGCTCCAGGAGAGCCCCCGGAATAGCCCCCCCCCCTTTGGCAGCAGCAGCTGCTAACTGTAAAAAAATAAAAAAATAAAAATGGCATTTACTTACCTGCAGTCGCGCTGCCTCCCTCCGGGTCTCCTCTTCACTGGGGGGGCCTCCGATTGCCTCCCCCAGCCTCTTCAGCTTCAGGGGAGAGCCTGAAAGGGCTCTCCCCCTCCTCTCCCGACGGGCGCCGCCCCTTTGGGGCGGGGCTTATGACATCACTCCCGGGCGTCTTGCTGCCTCTCCTCGGCTCAGCTGTCAGATGCCCTGGTGATCGCTGGGCAGAGCAGTGGAGGGGCAGGGGATGCTCTGATCCCCTGCCCCCCCTCCTCTGGCCAGCGATCACCAGGGCATCTGACAGCTGATGAACACAGGAGCTGACAATCGGGTGAGGTGAGTAAAGTTTTTTTTTTTTTTTTAATAAATGAAATTTTTGTGTCTGCCTTTTTTTACTGTTAACCCTTTGTGAACTGGTAAGGGGTCCATGAGACGCCTTATACCAGTTCACAAGGCTGGGGTCTGGCAAGCCACCTGCAGCTAGCGGGTGACTTGCCATTAACCCCCGCACCCCCAATTACCGGCCTCCCCAAAGCCCAGGGGGGGGGGCAGAAGAGCCCGAGCCCACACAGGGTATGTGGGCTCGTAGGCTGCAAGGTGGGGGGCCACAAAAGCTGGCCCCTCCACTCTGTTCCTACAAGCCCCCATAGCTGGTCCCGGGCTGGTTATGACGGGTAAGGGGGACCCTACGTAATTTTTTTTTTTAATTTTAGGGGTTAGGGTTACCCTAACCCTAACCATTAAAATTAAAAAAAAAATGGGTTCCCCCCCTGGGAGGGGGGACCTTACGTCATTTTTATTTAATTTTTAAGGGTTAAGGTTAGGGTTAGCTTAACCCTAACCCTTAAAATTAAAAAAAAAAATGGGTTCCCCTCTACGTCATTTTTTTATTTTTAAGGGTTAGGGTTAGCCTAACCCTAACCCTTAAAATAAAAAAAAAGTCTTTTTTTTATTTTTACGGGTTAGGGTTAGCCTAACCCTAACCCTTAAAATTCAAAAAAAATTCAAAAACATTTTTTTAAGGGTGAGGGTTAGGGTTAGGCTAACCCTAACCCTTAAAAATAAAAAAAAAATGACGTCCCGGGGGGGGGGGGGGCATTTTTTTTAAATAATCCTAACCCTTAAAATTCCCAAAAAAAATGCGTCATTTTTTTTTTTTAAAGTGTTAGGGTTAGGCTAACCCTAACCCTTAAAAATAAGAATGATGTAGGGTCCCCCTCCCAGGGGGGGGACCCATTTTTTTTTTTAAATAACCCTAACCCTTAAAATTCCCCCCAAAATGCCCCCCCCCCCGGGAGTTGGGACCCTACGTCATTTTTTTTTATTTTTAAGGGTTAGGGTTAGCCTAACCCTAACCCTTAAAATTCCCAAAAAATTACATAGGGTCCCCCCTCCCGGGGGGGAGGGGGTCCCCATTTTTTGGGGGGAATTTTAATTTTTGTATATTTTTTTAGTTTTAAGGGTTAGGGTTAGCCTAACCCTAACCCTTAAAATTCCCCAAAAAAGGGGGACACCCTATGTCATTTTTGGGGGGATTTTTGAGGGTTAGGGTTAGTCTAACCCTAAACCCTTAAAATTACCCAAAAATATGCCCCCCCCCCCCCCCTGGAAGGGGGGACCCTATATCATTTTTTTTAAATTAACCCCTTATGTTTATAGTGTGGATAGTATTTTATTTGTAAATGTAATAAAGTGCTCTTTTCAGTTTGGGAGGTCTCCAGGGCAAGAATGGGGGGGCTACCGATACATATGTGGTACCGTTGTAATCAGGAAAAATGGGGCTATCACATGCAATATGGTTTTCATTAAAAAAAAGGTTTTATTTAAAATAAAGGAGACAATTGTCTAAAAATATATATATATATATATATATTTTTTTGTTTTTTTAAACAGAAATATTCAAAAAACAGTAGAAAAATTACAAACAAGACATTTCATGTTAAAGCCTAAACTCTGCTGCAAAAAATGTATATGCAATGTATATAATTTTTCTGGAAATTCCAGCAAAAATCAAGGTTAATCATGCCGCAAAATGGGGAAAAATGACCTGTCAACAGAGGGTGACAATTAAAAGGGTTAATAGTAACTATGCATTTTGGGTATTGTTCTGGTCGGGGGACCTTACGCTTTCAGATTTAGCTTGTTTTTTCTTGTTTGCTTATTGATATTTTAGGAAAACATGGTCTTTATTCTGCTTTTTTTATAATTGTTTATAGGGAAACCCTGTGCAACCTAAGAATTCTTCAATGGATTACTTCCAGAAAGATAAGCCCACTACAACAAGCTCAGTACTTTTAGAAAGCTTAACATGTGTACTTCAGGGAATATATGGTTTATGGGGATATTCTAAATTTAAAGGGTTGTTTTAGTTGAAAAATCGCAAGGTGCGCACTTTGTCTGCAGAGCTGAAATTTTTAAGTAAAATTACCGTTATGCGTATGCTTTACTTTGGGGTGTTTGGCAACTCTTCCCTTGACAGTACCTATGCATGTTGGGTATTGTTCTGTTCGGGGGATGTTGCTTTTTCAGATTTTACTTGTTTTTTCTGTTTGCATACAAGCCTACAAGCCCCCATAGCTGGTCCCGGGCTGGTTATGACGGGTAAGGGGGACCCTACGTAATTTTTTTTTTTAATTTTAGGGGTTAGGGTTACCCTAACCCTAACCATTAAAATTAAAAAAAAAATGGGTTCCCCCCTGGGAGGGGGGACCTTACGTCATTTTTATTTTATTTTTAAGGGTTAAGGTTAGGGTTAGCTTAACCCTAACCCTTAAAATTAAAAAAAAAAAAATGGGTTCCCCTCTACGTCATTTTTTTATTTTTAAGGGTTAGGGTTAGCCTAACCCTAACCCTTAAAATAAAAAAAAAAGTCTTTTTTTTTATTTTTACGGGTTAGGGTTAGCCTAACCCTAACCCTTAAAATTCAAAAAAAATTCAAAAACATTTTTTTAAGGGTGAGGGTTAGGGTTAGGCTAACCCTAACCCTTAAAAATAAAAAAAAAATGACGTAGGGTCCCCCCTCCCAGGGGGGGGGGGGGGGCATTTTTTTTAAATAATCCTAACCCTTAAAATTCCCCAAAAAAATGCGTCATTTTTTTTTTTTAAAGTGTTAGGGTTAGGCTAACCCTAACCCTTAAAAATAAGAATGATGTAGGGTCCCCCTCCCAGGGGGGGGACCCATTTTTTTTTTAAATAACCCTAACCCTTAAAATTCCCCCCAAAATGCCCCCCCCCCCCCCCCCCCCCGGGAGTTGGGACCCTACGTCATTTTTTTTTATTTTTAAGGGTTAGGGTTAGCCTAACCCTAACCCTTAAAATTCCAAAAAAATTACATAGGGTCCCCCCTCCCGGGGGGGGGGGGGGGGGTCCCCATTTTTTGGGGGGAATTTTAATTTTTGTATATTTTTTTTAGTTTTAAGGGTTAGGGTTAGCCTAACCCTAACCCTTAAAATTCCCCAAAAAAGGGGGACACCCTATGTCATTTTTGGGGGGATTTTTGAGGGTTAGGGTTAGTCTAACCCTAAACCCTTAAAATTACCCAAAAAATGCCCCCCCCCCCTGGAAGGGGGGACCCTATATCATTTTTTTTTAATTAATCCCTTATGTTTATAGTGTGGATAGTATTTTATTTGTAAATGTAATAAAGTGCTCTTTTCAGTTTGGGGGGTCTCCAGGGCAAGAATGGGGGGGCTACCGATACATATGTGGTACCGTTGTAATCAGGAAAAATGGGGCTATCACATGCAATATGGTTTTCATTAAAAAAAAAGGTTTTATTTAAAATAAAGGAGACAATTGTCTAAAAAAATATATATATATATATTTTTTTTTGTTTTTTTAAACAGAAATATTCAAAAAACAGTAGAAAAATTACAAACAAGACATTTCATGTTAAAGCCTAAACTCTGCTGCAAAAAATGTATATGCAATGTATATAATTTTTCTGGAAATTCCAGCAAAAATCAAGGTTAATCATGCCGCAAAATGGGGAAAAATGACCTGTCAACAGAGGGTGACAAAACTTCAAGTAGGCTGACAATTAAAAGGGTTAATAGTAACTATGCATTTTGGGTATTGTTCTGGTCGGGGGACCTTACGCTTTCAGATTTAGCTTGTTTTTTCTTGTTTGCATATTGATATTTTAGGAAAACATGGTCTTTATTCTGCTTTTTTTATAATTGTTTATAGGGAAACCCTGTGCAACCTAAGAATTCTTCAATGGATTACTTCCAGAAAGATAAGCCCACTACAACAAGCTCAGTACTTTTAGAAAGCTTAACATGTGTACTTCAGGGAATATATGGTTTATGGGGATATTCTAAATTTAAAGGGTTGTTTTAGTTGAAAAATCGCAAGGTGCGCACTTTGTCTGCAGAGCTGAAATTTTTAAGTAAAATTACCGTTATGCGTATGCTTTACTTTGGGGTGTTTGGCAACTCTTCCCTTGACAGTACCTATGCATGTTGGGTATTGTTCTGTTCGGGGGATGTTGCTTTTTCAGATTTTACTTGTTTTTTCTGTTTGCATATAGTTTTTTTTAGGAAAATGTGGCTTTGATTCTTCTTTTTTAGGGAAACTGTGCAACCAAAGAATTGATTGAGGGATTATTTCCAGAAAATTGCGCCCATGTCAACAAACCTGGTACGCCTAGAAAGCCTGAGGTGTATACTTCCAGAGAATATATAGTTTGTGGGGGGGTATTTCAAATTTAAAGGGTTCTTTTTCTGGAAAGACAGCAAGGTGCGCTTAGCGCGGTGCATAGTTGTATTTTATCTGAAAATCTCCTAAAGCGCTGTTTCAGTTTGGGGGAGTCTCCTGGGCAGGAAAGGATGTCTACCAATACATATGTGGTAACGCTGTGACCGGGATTAATTGGGGTTTCACATGCAATAAGATTTTATTGACAAACTTACATTTTTTATTACAAAAAACACTACAAATTGCAAAAAATAGATTTTTTTTTATTTTTTTGCACATATTTCACCCAAAAGTATTGAGAATACACCTAAAAAATTACAAACAAGACATTTCATGTTAAAGCCCAGACTCTGCTGAAAAAAACAATATATCATTTTCCTGGGAAATCCCTGGACATCCCTTCAAAAATCACATTTGAACATGGGGAGTGCAAAATAGTGCAAAATGGTCTGGCACCAAGGGTGACAAAAACTCCAGGTAGGCTGGCAGCGAAAGGTTAAAGGGGCACGACTATCATAAACACAAAAGTAGAAAATGCAATATTTAAGTAAAGTACAATCAACAAACACATTTCTGTTTGTGTGTCTTTGTAATTTAGAAGTAATTTCAAACAGTTAAGAATTCATAATGTAGATATGATGCAAATTGTTCTCTCAGCATGAACAATGCATTAGGGTGGGGCAAACTGGGTTCTGGATATGGCATACTGTGCAATGCGGGGCTCTGAAAGAGGATGCAGCAATAGATGTCATTTAGTGGAAAATAAATTTGCAACCTCACAGAGCCTCTCTGATGCAGCCCCACACAAAGGCTTATGCAACCATTATCATGGGTCTAGAAGAACCAATGGCAAGTTTGCTCGAGGTGTATCTGGTCATGGTAGGCTAAGTTCTGCTTGAGGTGCACAAAGATTTGCTTATAGGGCTCATCACTGTGCAGTTGCACTAACTGGCTGCCAGTCCCCTCGCCTGGCTTGCTCTGTAAGGAGACATGGACGTGCTCTATCACAGTCTGCATGTAGCTACAGAAGTGCACGTCTGGGTGTTTGTACCTGAGCAGGCTCTTCATCTGTTGCACTGCTCAACAGCGACACCTGGTGTTCAGCACACTGTAAGTGCATGAAGCCTAGAGCGTAAGCTCTTGGGCTTGCTTTTTACTTCCTGGTTTCCTGGGACTAAATGGACAGTAAGTGATCTCACTCAGACTCTGAAACATCCCTCCCTGCTCCAATTGACAGCCCTATTTAAGAGGACAGCGGGCCTGCACCCGAGGCTGTGTTATCAGCTTACTTCCTGGATTCTGTTTTCCTGATTCCTGATCTGACTTCCTGGATTTACCCTCGGACAGATGACTTGGTTTTTCGACTCGGATTCTCTCATTGGACTTTGCCTGTCTGCCGCCAGCCCTGACTTTTGAATTGCTCTTTTTGGATTTATTTGCTTCGCTTTGCCCCCCACACCTGGTGCTCGCTCAGCCTTTAATTAAAATATCTTCCTGATCAATCTTGCTATGTCCTTATCTGTGTTCTACAGAAACCTTGCCTATTTGATTACTCGTTGCTAACCCTTAATTGCTTCTTAGACTTCACTTGTTTGACGCCTACTAGCTCGACCTAGAATTACAGACTTTAACCACCCATTTGCTAGCTCCCAGCCCATGGCCTTTTAGATACTCTGGATTGCTCTTGTTTGCTGCCAGCCCGACCTTTAGCTTTGGACTTGGACTACCCTATTCTCCATTCCTCAACAGCTGTGTCTGACCATGACTCTGCTCCTGTGTGCCATCTGTCATCCGGAATCTGGATCCTGGAACCACTGCTTGCCTGCTCAATCCCTTGACTCCCTGGGCAGAACTTGGTACCTCACACGCAGCAAATCCTTTACTCCCTTGCAGGGGGCTCTAGTTGTGGGGGGGACTTAGACCCCAGGCTGCAGCGTTGAGTTCTGGGTTCTGGGCAGTAGGCAGTGGAACCTTGGGTTCTCTGCAGAGAGTGCCAAGGACAGCCAAATGATCATTAATCATGTTGATAACAGGTATTCTGGGAAATATAACACAATAGTGGTAACATGAGCAAAGTTAGTGAATAGGACATAGGATGACCAGTATCAAGTTTGTAATCATGTCATTGACCTACAAAAGCACAAAATATTTGTAATGGCTACACAGCCTTTACATTGTCAGGTGTGATCCTTTGAAGAAGTTCTGCGAACAGTTCAACTAGGTAAGTCATTTCTCCCAGCAAGCAGTACGAGACCAGCAGCTGCGGACTGGGTGACACAGCATAGCTTTAAGCAAAATTGCTTAAAGCAGAACAAAACCCTTTTTGTGTACCTCTGCCCCGAATGCGCCCCCCCCCCCCCCAGCTGTGTACCTTTTGGTGTGTGTGGCCATGTCCACATTGTAATTTGCGATACGCTGATCTCTAATTTGATGAATGACGCACGCCAGCCCTGCGGATCTGATGAATGACATGCGCCATGCCATCAGGCGCATTCTCAGATCCTTTTAAATTGGGGCATGTTCCCACCCTCAGGCCAGAGATGCAGGGGATGTGGCCGCCAATGTTTACATTGCCGTGGGAGCTGACAGCAAAGATACGTTGTGCGGGTTTCACTCAGCAGGGCATCCCGATTTTGGATCCTCGAGGAGAAGGCCAGTGGCGCTAGCTTCCAGAGCGCCAGGTATTACCTGTCACTACCTGTCACTCTCCCATACATTTCAATGGATGTTCCTTTTATTCTCTTTAAACTGGGTTATTTTTTTATTTTTGTTTTTTTTTTCCTCTCAAATAATTGTGTCACCTCTCCTGGCCTAGAAAATATCATTTTTGAATTTTTACATTTTTTGTTTTTTAATTTTATGCAGAATTCTATTTACAGGTCTGGCACTAAAGTGGTAATGTCACAGTGTTCCAACAATGTCATTCCATGTGTTTTCGGTTTGTTACTGGTGGATATGTGTCCAAAAACATACTTTAATCACACAGCGTCTGGTGCTCTATGCGTTAGTGACCAGATTTAGAGCGCTGACACTGTGTGTAGTTTTTTATATAAGCAGGGCCGGCGTCAGCACCCGGGAAGGTGGGGCAACTGCCGGGGGCCCTAAATCTCTGGGGGGCCCACTGACAGGGCCAGTGGGCCACATGCGCTGTCACACACATTGGGGTGTGTGACAGCGCTTGACTGGCGTTGGACTGGCAGGGCACCGCCACAGCTGGTGCCCACATCTCAAATGGCGGGCTTCCACACAACGGGGCATCTCAATTTTAGATTCCAGGGGAGGAAATGCTGGGTTTTGTTCTGCTTTTAAGTTGCCCACACCAGCTGATTTCCTATCCCTGGAGCATCCCAATCTGTGATACCCTATTGTGTGAATAGGGTATCAATTTGGGATGACCTTGTTTGTGAAAGAACCCCCCTGGTTTGGCCATTAACTCAAACTGACAACCCTACAGTGCATTCACCAGTTCAAGAAAAGTAATAAACAACACACAGGGGCATCAAAAATCAGTAGAATCTAGATTCGTTTAGACCCGAGGTCAGGTTTAAAGAGATCTCTTCACCTCAAAGGGGCCCACTGAGACCATGCCGTCCAAGGTATATGTGTGGTATGTATATGTATGGTGTGGGTCGCTGAGAGTCGGTCGCACTGAGCTGTACTGGTGTTAGAGCGCCCCAACATACATCACATTCATCAATGCCTACCAGGTTCCTACAGCGACTGAGGCACTCTGTTAAATTGTCCGATACATGTTTACAGCGTCTACTAGCGGTCACTTGAAGCGCCGCTATACAGATGCTCATCTGCCGATACCTGGCGTTAGTAATGAATCAGCCTCCACGTGTACACTGCTGCAGAATCAGCCAGTTCTGATAAGAAGAAGCCCAACCAGAAATTTCTAACACAGCAGCAGACCAGCAGTGCTAGCACAATGTGCGGCAGAGCCAGTGCACTGTGCATATGACTGTGTGCGCACACTGGGCATTCAGTTCTGTGAAATAGCAGATGCACACAGGACGGATTGCTGCAGAAGCATTTTGCTAGGGGTTGCTTTATTTTCACATACCTTACATTAATCCTCAACCAAACACTGTGTCTGTGTGTATAGTCAGTTACATCCAGATCCCTGGGAGTCACACCACTGCAGCCAATATCACTACTTTAAATCAATAATTTGCTTTTTCAGCTTGAAACCAGGACTGGGGCAACACAGCACATCATTAAACACAAGACTGGTTCACTGGGTCCAGAAAGGGTGCAGCAAGCGTTGCAATACAGTAAATCATAATTTACTCACCACTTCTTTGTAACTCTTTAATATTTCCAAAATATCAAAGGAAGGGTTACTGTTCAGATTTGGGTAAAATTAAAATCAAATATGACCCAAATTTGGTACATTGGTTCAATCAGAACCAAATCTTCCTAGTACACCAAGAATATAGGCTGGTATATCCAGGGTAAGGAGGCTAAATGGGTGTTCTAGGGCCTGAATTATGAACAGATTGCGCCGGTTAACGCCAGTTTTTGCACAGCGTGCCGGTTTTGTATGAAAACTGCATTTATCAATGTTTTTCACATCAGCACATGTGTAAAACAAGCATTTATTAATCCATGAGCACACATGCACTCACCATTTTGATGCACCTACTTTTTTGGCGCATAGCTTACTACTCTGCCCAGGAGGGGATACCCAGGAGGTGGGCTGGTGCATTGCAAAGCTCTGCATTTGGAACACTGTTTTCTCCCAGACCGGCATGTTGCCCCTTACAGTGTCCTTTTGGCTTTACCCATTGTCTTCAGACTTGCTTGAATTTCTCAGTACATTAATTGCTAGTTCAGCCGGGCCGCCTATTTGATTATTTGGTTGTGGTCTAACCAATGCTCGTCACACAAAGGATAAGCTATGTAGGCTCATTCAGCAACACATATCAAATAATACCATTTTGTGATTACTCACCTGTAAAGTGGTTATTACAAGTCACACACCCCGCTTCCGAATATTCATGACACTTGGGTAACTGTCCTGTAGAGGGTGATCTGGCAGAGATGACATGAAAAAAAGGAACCCCTCCCGGTCCATAAATACCTGGGACCTCCCACCATTCCCCAGTATAAGACATCAGTAAAGGGACCAGGAAGAGCCAAATGTAAACAGCAAAGAAAAAGGTTCACCATATAAAGGATCCCAGAAAAACCAAAAAAGGGCGGGATGAAGCAGGGTGTGTGACATACTTGTAATTACCATTTTACAGGTGAGTAATCACAAAATGGTATTATTCCCAGTATGTCACACACCCCGCTTCCGAATATTCATGACACTTGGGACATCCAATAGCAGTGCCCCTTAATGGGTGGGGATCCCAAAAAGGCAATAATGCAAACTTAAACTACTGCAGCTTGCAGAACTTTGCGGCCAAAAACAGCATCCGATGAGGCCCGCACATCAACCTTATAAAACTTAGAAAAAGTATGAACAGAAGACCAAGTAGCAGCCTTGCAAACTTGTTCAACAGAAGCCTGATGCTGAAAAGCCCAAGATGCTCCAACAGCACGAGTAAAATGAGCAGTAACACGAAAAGGGGGAACCTTCCCCTTGGCAGAATAGGCCCCAACAATGGCCTGTCAAATCCATTTACTAAGAAGACTTAGCGGGCGCCAGACCTTTCCTGGGCCCGGAGGGCACCACGAAAAAGGCGTCCGTCTTACGAAAAGGAGAAGTAGCCACCAAATAATATGTCACACATCGAACCACATCCAAAGAATGTAAGGTCCTCTCCTTGTCATTACTAGGCTTAGGACACAAGGAAGGGAGAACTACATCCTGATTGAGGTGGAAGACCGAAACCACCTTAGGAAGGAAATTCAGCTTAAAGCGGAAAACTACCTTGTCCAGGAGTAAGGAGCCTGAATACAAGGCCGCCAACTCAGAGACACGCTGAACAGAGGTAATAGCCACCAAAAAGGCAACTTTCTGAGTGAGCAGAGAAAGAGCATTCTCATGCACCGGCTTAAAAGGGGGCCCCTGGAGAGCCGACAGAACCAAGTTTAAATCCCAAACCGGCAGCAAGGGCTTTCTAGGAGGCCGCACATGAGTAACCCCCTTTAAAAATGTCTTAACCAGGGGATGAAGGGCAAAAGACCTTTGAAAGAAAACCGCCAGGGCCCTTTCAAAGTACTAAGCTGGAACCCCAAGTCCAGACCATGTTGAAGAAACTCCAGAATTCTGGGAATAGAAAACACCCTACAAGGCAAGGCCCTAGCCTCGCACCAGTTAATATAAGACCTCCAAGTCCTATAGTAGACATTAGAGGAAGATCTCTTCCTAGCTCTAACAAGAGTCTGAACCACCTCATCAGAAAGACCTTCCTCCTTTAAGATGGAGGTTTCAGCAGCCATGCCATCAAAGCCAGTGTTGGTAAATTGGGGTAGCGTAGCTGACCCTGGGTGATAAGATCCGGAAGAAGAGGCAGATAAAACTGATCTACTGCCAGCCGCACGACGTCTGCGAACCACACTCGTCTTGGCCACCTTGGAGCCACCAGAATTGCTGGTGCCCCTTCTAGATTTAGCTTGCACACCACCTTGCCCACCATGGAGAAGGGGGGAACAGGTACAGAAACCCCAGTTCCCTCCAAGCCAGGGACATGGCATCCACTGCCAGGGCCAGAGGATCCTGAGACAGAGACACAAAGGCAGGAAGCTTGTGATTGTGACGAGAGGCAAAAAGATCCACCTCCGGAGTCCCCCACTTGTGACAAAGGGACTGGAATACCTTGGAACTGAGAGACCATTCTCCTCGGCGAGAGGATCTCCTGCTCAGGGAATCCGCCTTCGTGTTCTCCACTCCCGGGATGTAAATGGCTGAGATGCATGGGACATTGCTCTCTGCCCAAACAAGGATCAGAGATACCTCCCTGAGGGCACTCCTGCTGCAAGTCCCTCCTTGGTGATTGATGTAAGCGACCGCCGTCCGATTGTCCGATCGGACTTGAACTGGCAATCCCTGCAATAGAAGTCAAGCGAGACAGAACCAACCAAATGGTCCGTAGCTCCAAAACGTTGATAGGGGTATGAGCCTCCCGAGGCCCCCATAACCCCTGGAACTGATGTTCCCTCCAGAAGTCCCCCCCCCCAGCCCGACAGGTTGGCGTCCTTGGTGACCGTTTCCCAACAAGGGGTCAGAAAGGATCTGCCCTTCAACAGATTGCTTGACACTAGCCACCACTGAAGGGACTGCTGAGCCCGGGGAGACAGCAGACAAGACTGATCCAATGACAGCGGACACTTGTCCCAAGTCGCTAGAAGATGGAGCTGAAACGTCCTCATGTGAAACTGGGAAAAAGGGACTGCCTCGAAGGAAGCCACCATCAGACCTACCAATCTCATCCCTAGCCGGATAGACGGGCGAGGATTGGAAAGCAGAAGCCGAACCAAATCTTGGATCGGAAGAATCTTGGGCTGAGGAAGGAACACCCTGGCCTGAAAGGCATCCAGAGTCATGCCCAAAAATGAAACCTCCCTGGACGGGGAGAAGGAGGACTTGAAATAGTTGATCACCCAACCGAACCTCTCCAGCGTGGATACCATCACTCTGGTGTCTAGCTCCGCTTGGCTGAGAGAGGAAGCCAAAATGAGAAGGTTGTCCAGGTATGGTACAATGCGAATGCCCTGGACTCTGAGGAGGGCCATCACCCCCGCCAATACCTTGGTGAACACCCTCGGAGCCGAGGTAAGCCAGAATGGAAGGGCCACAAACTGAAAATGCTGATCTTCCACCACGAACCTGAGGAATCTCTAGTGTGCCAGGAAGATAGGTACATGCAGATAAGCATCCCTGATGTCTATGGACGTCATGGAGTCCCCCTGACGAAGAGAATCGACGGCTGACCGCAAGGTTTCCATGCGAAACTTTCTGAAGCGGATATACCGATTGAGGAGCTTCAGATCCAAAATGGGTCGAATGGAGCCGTCCTTCTTGGGCACCGTGAATAGATTGGAATAGAATCCCAAGCCCCTTTCCGCGAAAGGCACTGGGCAAATGACAGCCATGTCCAGCAGATAACTTACTGCCGCCCAGAGCCCCTGTGCGGCCAGTGGATCCGAAGGCACTCGAGACCTGAAGAATCTGGGAGGAGGCTGGATCTCGAATTCCAGCTTGTAACCGGAAGACACCACTTCCAGAATCCATTTGTCTGAGACCTCCTGGTCCCAGACCTGGAAGAAGTGCCGCAGCCGTCCCCCCACCAGCAAAGGTGAGGGCGCCCCCTCATTGCTGAGCTGGCTTAGCAGCGGGCTTGGGTTTGGAACTCCAATTGTGACCTGGACGGGCACGACCTCTGCCTCTACTCCAGGAATCACCTCTGAGGGTAGAGAAGGCCAAAACTCTGCCAGTTCTGTCACCACGAAAGGAAGGGTTAAAGGAGGCCGCCCTCCGAAAGGGACAACTTTGCCTCTTACGCTGAGGTAACTTCCCTCCTTTCGTGACAGAATCTAATCTTTCTCCAAAGAGCCGCAATACCACAAAGGGAAGTGCTGTAAGTGACTTTTTGGCCACAAAATCAGCCGCCCACTGGCGCAACCATACCGACAAGCAAGGCCGAGGTTCTACCACACATGACCATGGTGTCATCTAAGGCGGCAAGCACAAAGGACATGAACAATTCACACCGCTTAAGGGCGGCAAACTCATCAATAGCCGGGTCAAGCCTGGAGGTACTCAACAGGTCTCTAACCACAGACCTGGTAGCCACTGCCAAAAGCGCCGAAGCGCCGAAGCACAAACAGGCCGCAAGGCTGAACCGACACTAGCAAACGCGTGGCAAGCCATCTGATCAATGCGTTTATCCTCACCATCTTTGAGAGTGGTGGAGTCAGGAGAATGCAAAATAGAAGTATTGGATAATCCGAGCACCGGGGCATCCACCTCGGGAGGGGACGATCATCGTTTTACCACGTCCACCGGAAAGGGATACTTTTTATCCCAACCTTGAGGAATACCTGGAAGCTGAGTAGGCTTCTCCCATTCCTTAAGAATAATGCCATCAAAATGCTTTTGATTTGGGAACTCCAGGCGCGGCTTGGAAGTCCCAAAGAATTCCCCTTTTTGAGGAGCGGCCTCCTCAGGAGGAGAAATTGCCAGAACCTCAAAAAGGTGAGCCAAGACCTTCGGGGTATCCACAGCATCCCCCTGCCCTTGCTCATTATCAGCACCAACAAACTGCTGATTGTCAGAACCCTCAGAATCCTCAAATAATTCCCCTTCTTCTAGCGGGGAATAATCAGACCAGTCAAGAAAATCATAATCATCAAACTCAAAGGCCGGCGCGGCTGGAGACAAATGCTTTCGCTTAGCTGAGGGCCACAACGAGCACGCCGAGCCCCCGGCCCCGCCCCCTCCCTAACTGCACCTGTTGAAAGTGAAACCGGCCCAGCAACAACGACCGCAAAAACACATACAAACACACACACACACACAATCCACACACCTTTTCCCCCAAATAAAGTAAAACAACCCACAGGAGAAAAGGCCTCCCCCCCCAAGGGGCACAGAGGGACACGGTAGGGGGGAGAACCCACACCAATAGGTGAAAGGGTAAGAGGGACGGGGCATCCCAAACCAGGATCACCAACCTGGACACCGCCTACCCCTTTGTATGGAGTCTCACGGGGGAGCAAGCTCCCATATACACCATAAGGTGCAGCCTACCATTGCCTGGACCTTCAGCCTAGGCTGGGAGGCATACTGCTATAGTTTAAATTAAAAAAGGTTCAGGCAGCAATAGAAACAAAAGGCCGGGGGGTTACCCCGGCTACCTGCAAGGAGGAGACAACCATCTTCTGACTTGCTCGCCGACTGCAGAGAGACGAAAGAGGGAGGTCCCAGGTATTTATGGACCGGGAGGGGTTCCTTTTTTTCATGTCATCTCTGCAAGATCGCCCTCTACAGGACAGTTACCCAAGTGTCATGAATATTCGGAAGCGGGGTGTGTGACATACTGGGAATATACTCTTATCTCAAAGGCACAAAAAAAATATGGGCCAGATCGGCAATTTGATGGTTGCGATGCTGGAGCAGGTGAAGATTGGTGTTGGGGGTGTGATATTACAGCTGAATGATTACAGAATTGTACACAGTACAGTCGCTTTAATTTAGGAACACAAACACCTGTAGGTTTGAATGACGTATTCACTTTTACAGCATTGGTTTAGCTGTGGTTTGGAGTTATGTAATAATGTAGGCCCTTTCTTCTAGTACTGACTTAAGGGTATTATTAACAAATCGATTGGGGTGGATTTGACACATTTAAATAATGTAAGGTTTCACTTACACTTAGGGTCTGATTTATCAAGCACTTCTGCCAATGCCAATTAAGTGCAAATTAAAGTAGAGAAAAATATGATCTCTACAGTTTCAGCATGCTGCTGCTAATGTTTAAATAAATGTGCTTTTTGTAGTGCAGCAACATGTGCAAGTGTAAAAAAATTGCTATTATATTTTTGCACTAATGTGGCACTGATTTGCATTTTTGCACTAATTTGCACTAATGTGGCACTGTCTGGTAGAAGTACCATTAGTTAGGGGAGCATGAATTACAGTGTTTTCAGAACATATAAAGTGTGTGTTCTTTTTCTGTGGTTTGTGTGAAAGGTTAACACATTTGTTTCAGTTTGTGGTTTTTGGAGCAGCTCTTCAAATTATAGTTGATAATCACTTTCACTATGGGGATGAAGCTCTGAACCATTAGGATCATGAGGACCACCAGAGGGTACACTTCCAAGCATATACCATTACTGTGACCGTAGGGCTTTCCTCTTCTGCTTTGTATTACTGCTGTTGCTGTGAAAAAATGGACTGCAGGCCCTCTGAATATTAAATGAGAGATGCTGTCTAATGCAATCTTTTATGAAAGGATTTTTATCACCACTTGTTTACTAGTCCAAACGTGGATTTTCAGGATCCCTTTTTGTGATTATTTATATTATTCAATTCATTGTGCCTTTTTTATTGATCACAATGAATACTGACATACTCTAGTAATGACTGGTGAATTATAAAAAGCAATTCTGTGAGTACTCACCTGTAAAATTGTTTTTGTTCTTGCATGGCACGGCCCGCTTCGGAATTCATAACAGTTGGGTTATTCCGCCACAAGGTGGCACAGTGGTACTGCAGAAAGCTGTGGCATCCCCCGGCTCCCTATAAAAATGGGACTAACCATAGTTCCCAGCGTAGACAAGCAGTGAGACAAGAAGCCGGGAGAGAATAAGGTATAAAAAATGTAAAAAAGGGTAAACAAAACCCAATTAACTTGGAACAATCACCATAAAGAGGCAACCAAGAATAACGATAACAGGGGTGGGGCGAAGCGGGCCGTGCCATGCAAGAACAAAAACAATTCTACAGGTGAGTACTCACAGAATTGCTATTTTCTTTATTGCATGGCACGGCCTGCTTCGGTATTCATAACAGTTGGGACATCCAAAAGCAGTGTCCAAAAGTAGGGTGGGATCCCCAAAGAGTAACGGCCAGTAGTTCAAGTCACTACCGCCTGAAGCACCTTGCGGCCAAAAGCAGCATCCGCTGAGGCCTTATCATCAACCTTGTAAAACTTGGAAAAGATATGAACAGAAGACCAAGTAGCGGCCTTGCAAACTGGTTTAACAGAAGCTTGGTGCTGAAAAGCCCAAGAGGCACCAATAGCACGAGTGGAATGAGCAGTCACCCTAAATGGAGGTTCCTTTCCCTTAGCAGAATAGGCTTAAATCACCGCCTGACGAATCCACTTGCTGATAGTGGACTTAGCCGGAGGCAAACCCTTCCTAGGTCCAGAAGTGAGAACAAAAAGAGCATCAGACTTCCTGAAAGTCTATGTAGCGACCAAATAAAACTTCAGAGCCCTGACCACATCCAGAGAATGCAGTGTCCGATCCTTGAAATTAGCAGGATTAGGACACAATGAAGGCAAAACAATGTCCTGATTGAGATGAAAGGCAGACACCACCTTAGGCAAGAAATCCGGCTTAAGCCGGAACACCACCTTATCCTGATGCCGCTCGAAATAAGGAGGTTTGATGGAAAGCGTCGCCAGCTCAGAAACTCGCCTTACAGAAGTGATAGCCACCAAAAAGGCTACCTTAAGAGTCAGAATGGGCAAGGCAGCCTCATGGATAGGCTCAAAGGGAGGCCCTTGCAGAGCAGACAACACCAGAATCAAATCCCAGACTGGCAGCAAAGGCTTACGGGGTGGACGCACATGGGAAACACCCTGGAAAAAGGTTTTAACCAACCAGTGATTGGCAAAGGATCTGTTTGGATCTAGGCTTTCAACTTAGTACCCTAAAAGGCCATGATTTAGCTCTGGACTTTTAGGGTACTAAGTTGAAAGCCTAGATCCAAACCATGTTGCAAGAATTCCAGAATCCTGGGAATAGAAAAAAACAGGCACCAGGCAATGTAAGCATGCCAGACCCTGTAATAGATAAAGGACGAAGACTTCTTCCTAGCCCTAATCATGGTATCAACAACAGAAGCAGGCAACCCCTTTTCCATCAAGATGGAGGTTTCAGCAGCCAAGCCGTTAAAGCCAGCTTTTGTAAATTGGGATGGTGTAGCTGCCCCTGAGTGAGGAGATCTGGATCCTTGGGCAAGACGTACCAGTCTACTGCCAACTGCACGGCGTCTGCGAACCAAACTCTTCTTGGCCAACAAGGGGCCACCAGGATGGCTGGTACCCGCTCCTGGGCTATCTTGCGCATGATCCTGCCCAGGAGAGGAAACG
This sequence comes from Gastrophryne carolinensis, assembly GCA_027917425.1. Lineage (NCBI taxonomy): Eukaryota > Metazoa > Chordata > Amphibia > Anura > Microhylidae > Gastrophryne > Gastrophryne carolinensis. The sequence goes on along the minus strand of CM051239.1, from coordinate 220,741,360 downwards.
GAGGGAACACATAGGGAAGCTGAAACTCCATCCAAGGTATTGCCAGGGCATCCGCGGCGAAGGCCAGAGGATCCTGAGATAGAGAGACAAATCTGGGAAGTTTGTGATTGTGACGGGACGCAAACAAGTCTACGTCCAGCTGACCCCAGCGGTGACACAGGGAGAGAAACACCCGGTTGTTGAGGGACCATTCCCCGAGACATCCCCCTGCTCAGGGAGTCCGCCACATGGTTCTCCACTCCCAGAATGTAGACCGCTGAGATGCAGAGAACATGCCGTTCCGCCCAAGACAGAATCAGGGACACTTCCTTGCTCGCTTGCTCCGAGTCCCTCCCTGATGATTGATGTAGGCAACCGCCGTCTGGTTGTCTGAGCGGATCTGAACAGCCCGACCCTGAAGGTGAGTGGTTAGACGAGAAAGAACCAACTTGATCGCCCTCAGTTCCAGGACGTTGATGGAAGCATGGGCCTCTTGTGGGCCCCACAGACCCTGGAACTTCAGGGACTTCCAGAGGCATCCCCAACTGGTCAGACTGGCATCTGTGGTGACCGTCTCCCAGCACGGGGGCAGGAAGGTCCTGCCCCCCAGAAGGTTTCTTGAGTCCAGCCACCACGAGAGGGACTGTCTGGCCAGAGGAGACAGAGCAAATTCCTGATCCAGGGACACAGGGTCCTGATCCCAAACTGACAAGAGGTGCAACTGAAGAGTGAAACTGAGCAAAGGGGACTGCCTCGAAGCAGGACACCATCAGGCCCACCAACTGCATCCCCTGACAGATGGAGGGATGAGCACCCGATAGCAGAGCCCGAGCCTGCATCTGAAGACCCCCCACCTTCTGCTGAGGAAGGAACACCTTGACCTGAAAGGTATCCAGAGTCATGCCCAGAAAGGACCTCACCAAGGACAGGGACAGAGAAGACTTGGGATAGTTGATCACCCAGCCGAAGGACTCTAGAGTGGATGTCACCATCTGAGTGTCCTGCTCGGCCTGAGGAAAGGACTTGGACACAATCAGGATATCGTCCAGGTAAGGAATGATGCGTATGCCCTGGTTCCTTAGCAGAGCCATCACCCCCGCCAGTACCTTGGTGAACACCTGAGGCACCGAGGTGATACCGAAGGGTAGAGCCACAAACTGGTAATGCTGATCCTGCAGCTTGAAACTTAGAAATCTCTGATGACCTGGGAAGATAGGCACATGAAGATACGCATCCTTGATGTCCACAGTGGTCATCAAGTCGCCCGGGCGAAGGGTACTGACAGCAGAACGTAGCGTCTCCATACGAAAATGCTTGAATCTGACAAATTTGTTGAGGCCCTTCAGGTCCAGAATGGGCCTCAGAGAGCCGTCCTTTTTAGGACCGTGAAAAGATTGGAATAGTACCCCTGACCCCGTTCTTGATGGGGCACCTGACAAATGACTCTAACAGGCATTGAACTGCCAGAATCAACGCTTGAGCAGACAGGGATCTGATGACATCTGGGATCTGATGACTCTTGGGGGTGGCCAGGCTGCAAACTCTATCTTGTAACCGGAGGACACTACTTCCTGAATCCACCTGTCTGAGACGTGAAGCCTCCAGACGTGAGCAAAGAGCCGAAGCCGTCCCCCCACCCGGATGGGTGAGGGCGCCCCTTTATGCCTGAGGGGGCTTGGGAGAGGGTTTGGGCTTGGAACTCCAGGAGAGACCGGGACGACCACGGGATCTGCCACAGCCCCAAGAATCTCTGCAGCCACTAGAGAGGAGGGAGCACGAAAGGAAGGGAGGGGACGGAGGACCCCCGAAAGGGCTGAGACTGCCTCCTACGCTGAGGTAGCCTGCCATCCTTGGCTAGAACATCAAGACGCTCCCCAAATAGCCACAGCCCCGCGAAGGGGAGTCCAGTGAGAGCTTTCTTAGCAGCGGGATCAGCTGCCCACTGACTTAACCAAACAGAGTGGCGCATAGCCACCAAGAGCGCAGAGGCCCTACCGCTCAGCCACACAGCATCATCCATCAGAGCAAACCAAGAGAGTCCTATACTCCTCCCCCCGCTATGATCCGTAGTGCCATCAAGGAGACGCTTGAGCAGTTTCTTAAGGGCAATAGCTGTAATGGCAGCCACACAGGCCGGGCGCAATCCAGCCCCCACACAGAAAAAGGAATGGCAGGCCAACTGATCCATGCGCCGGTCCTCACTGTCCCTCAGAGTGGTAGTGTCAGGTGAAGGCATGACCAAAGTATTGGACAAGCCTAGCACGGGAGCGTCCACTTCAGGGGGAAATTACTACCTCTTAACAAGATCAGCAGGAAAGGGATACCTCTTATCCAAACCCTTGGGCACAGCAGGCAGCCTGTTAGGATGTTCCCATTCTTTAAGCACCATAGTGGTGAAATGTCCCTGCTCAGGGAACTCCAGACACTGTTTACTAGGATGAAACAGCTCACCCTATTTCCATTTAGCTGCCACAGGGGCAGCAATGTGTAAAATTTCAAAAATGTGAGACAGCAAATTATCAGTGTCCTCAGGATACCATGAATCCTCCCCAGATTCAGGTTCACTATCACAACCCTCCTGCTGGTCCCCAGAGGAGTCAGAGTCCTGGAGCAGTTCCCCTTCCTCTAGGGAATAACGTCCAGCAGTGACATCAAATTCCTCATACTCCTCTGTAGAGCGTGAGGGAGTGGAAATCAGGTGCCGCTTCTTGCCAGAGGCCTTCCTAGGAACAGTCCTGGCAAGCTGCCTCTCATTGCTGGCCACCCGCAGAGCCAAATCAGAGTGTGACTCCCTGCTAATATCCCCTTCACTAGGGCCCAATTGCAGGAGCGGGGGAGTAGGTGAAGCTGAGGGAGGTGCAGAGCTGGGAAGCGAAGCAGGCAAACCAGCTTAAAGCGCAAGTACACTCTCAGCGCACGGCACGCACACCATAGGGTCGATTCAAAGAAACATGTAACAGCTTGGATTTGTGTGCCGATCATCCTATTTTTCCCGTCCGCTCGTGCGTTCGTATGAACTTGCGAGTGATTCAATAAGCAAATACGTTTCTATCCTAAAATATATGTCCGTTCGTATGATATCTCCCGAACTTGCCTCAGTCAGTTGACAATCGTAAAAATCACGTTCATGCGCTCACTTGTTGCGGCGGCAGCCTGTTTTCTGTGCTGCTTCCATCGTCCACCTCTTCCAATTTCTTGCGTTTGCCTCTGGTTTTCATTGGTTTTTGGCCTCTTAGATTCGTTCGTTCGTATGTATATAAGATCTTGCGCATGCGCACTCTCACCACTACTGCCTCGCGCCAGGCTCCCACTTTCCTTTATGAACCATAACACTTACCTAAACCCCTTAGCGCTTGCATCCTTCTTCATTTCTCGGTCCATAACACTTACCTAAACCCCTTAGCGCTTGCATCCTTCTTCATTTCTCGGTCCATAACACTTACCTAAACCCCTTAGCGCTTGCATCCTTCTTCATTTCTCGGTCCCTAAAACTTACCTAAACCCCTTAGCGCTTGCATCCAACTTCATTTCTCGGTCCCTAAAACTTACCTAAACCCCTTAGCGCTTGCATCCAACTTCATTTCTCGGTCCCTAAAACTTACCTAAACCCCTTAGCGCTTGCATCCTTCTTCATTTCTCGGTCCATAACACTTACCTAAACCCCTTAGCGCTTGCATCCTTCTTCATTTCTCGGTCCCTAAAACTTACCTAAACCCCTTAGCGCTTGCATCCAACTTCATTTCTCGGTCCCTAAAACTTACCTAAACCCCTTAGCGCTTGCATCCAACTTCATTTCTCGGTCCCTAAAACTTACCTAAACCCCTTAGCGCTTGCATCCTTCTTCATTTCTCGGTCCCTAAAACTTACCTAAACCCCTTAGCGCTTGCATCCAACTTCATTTCTCGGTCCCTAAAACTTACCTAAACCCCTTAGCGCTTGCATCCAACTTCATTTCTCGGTCCCTAAAACTTACCTAAACCCCTTAGCGCTTGCATCCTTCTTCATTTCTCGGTCCATAACACTTACCTAAACCCCTTAGCGCTTGCATCCTTCTTCATTTCTCGGTCCATAACACTTACCTAAACCCCTTAGCGCTTGCATCCTTCTTCATTTCTCGGTCCCTAAAACTTACCTAAACCCCTTAGCGCTTGCATCCTTCTTCATTTCTCGGTCCATAACACTTACCTAAACCCCTTAGCGCTTGCATCCTTCTTCATTTCTCGGTCCCTAAAACTTACCTAAACCCCTTAGCGCTTGCATCCAACTTCATTTCTCGGTCCCTAAAACTTACCTAAACCCCTTAGCGCTTGCATCCTTCTTCATTTCTCGGTCCATAACACTTACCTAAACCCCTTAGCGCTTGCATCCTTCTTCATTTCTCGGTCCCTAAAACTTACCTAAACCCCTTAGCGCTTGCATCCAACTTCATTTCTCGGTCCCTAAAACTTACCTAAACCCCTTAGCGCTTGCATCCAACTTCATTTCTCGGTCCCTAAAACTTACCTAAACCCCTTAGCGCTTGCATCCTTCTTCATTTCTCGGTCCATAACACTTACCTAAACCCCTAAGCGCTTGCATCCTTCTTCATTTCTCGGTCCCTAAAACTTACCTAAACCCCTTAGCGCTTGCATCCAACTTCATTTCTCGGTCCCTAAAACTTACCTAAACCCCTTAGCGCTTGCATCCAACTTCATTTCTCGGTCCCTAAAACTTACCTAAACCCCTTAGCGCTTGCATCCTTCTTCATTTCTCGGTCCATAACACTTACCTAAACCCCTTAGCGCTTGCATCCTTCTTCATTTCTCGGTCCCTAAAACGGTCCCTAAAACTTACCTAAACCCCTTAGCGCTTGCATCCTTCTTCATTTCTCGGTCCATAACACTTACCTTAACCCCTTAGCGCTTGCATCCTTCTTCATTTCTCGGTCCCTAAAACTTACCTAAACCCCTTAGCGCTTGCATCCAACTTCATTTCTCGGTCCCTAAAACTTACCTAAACCCCTTAGCGCTTGCATCCAACTTCATTTCTCGGTCCCTAAAACTTACCTAAACCCCTTAGCGCTTGCATCCTTCTTCATTTCTCGGTCCATAACACTTACCTAAACCCCTTAGCGCTTGCATCCTTCTTCATGTTGACGACCCTAAAACTTACCCAAACAACATAATGTACATATGTCTATATGTTTCTAAGCGTGTTTTTTCGTGTTTGTGTAAATGTCTTTTTGTGCACATATTAGAAATAACACATTTATGAAGGGTTAAAATATTATTTATTTTAAATATTTTTTTTTTTTTTTAAGTTTCTTGTAAAAACATTTTAAAAATGTTTAAAATTTTTTGTTTAGTAAAAAATATAAAATTCAACTTTGTAATAACAAATTTAAAACTATTTTACAAAAGTAGCCAGGACCAAGGGCACTAATCCTCCTCCTCTTCCTCATCTGTTGGCCCCAACGTCGCCTGTATGGCCAGCAGCTCGGCCACCAACTCCTTTATTCTTTTTTTTTTCCCCTCCAATGTTTTTGGGATCATCCCTGTAAGCAATAGAGAAATAAACCTAAATAGGAGTACCAGACCGGTTTGTATGCTGGAAATAGATTTGGGGTTAATTAAATACATGTAAATGCATGACATATGTCATTCTTCAAAGGGATAAAGTAAATGCATTTCCCACAGGTAAGTATTGAAACTCCTTAAACCGGACCTTCTACATTATTTAATGAAAAGCAATAACTAGTCCCAAATGATTCTGCACCAGATCGAAGTATATTTTGGGGGATTTAGGATTACTGCGCCGCCATCGGGACTCCGAAGCATAACAGTTAATGAGGAGAGGAGAGTGGGATCAAGTACAGGGGAGTAGGTTACAGTGGTGCTTTGGGAATACAGAGCATAGCTGGGTTCAGGGAAAGGTCATCAGTCCCACAATGCATGGCAGCACCTTACTTTTTCTAATCTGTATGCCATGCAGCATGTAAATATTGCGCATTCAATATTCCGCCATATTGGATGTTTACAGGCTCCTAACATGCATTAGATGGCTGTAGGCTGTTTTTCAATGTTCCCAATCTGTATGTACAGTGTGTTGGCTAAATATTAGCTATGTTCTTAATACGAGTTAGGGTCCGCTTTAAGCTAACGAAGTGGCCACATGAAAGTGTTAAGTACACATTGGCTACGCCTTTAGTTATGTGTGTGTTATTAGCTAACAACACATTAATATGAATAATGGCATGGATACTTACTGAGTTGGTGGCCGACAGATGGCTGGTTGGGGCCAACAGGCTGCCCTTGGTCCTGGCTATGCTGTGAAGAAGTCCCTGGAGAAACATGTGACATTTGGTTAGTAGTTGTATAGAGTCACTATTCCCAACATATCTGGCTCCCAGTCTGGCTGACATCACTCACCTTCGCCAGGATCAACTTCCAGCATCTCTGCTGCCTCCTCCTCCACTATCTCACCTGCACCAGAAGCTTCTACAAATACATAATAAAGGATAACTTAGTTTTTGGCCTGCCATGTATATCTTTGTGCCTATACATGAAGAGTGACATACCAGAGCCTTCCCCATGCCTGGCCAGGTATGACTCCACGCCCACGCGGTTGGGCCCCTCCTCTGTGGTAAGGTCCAGGGGCTGGTCTGAGGAGGCCACAGAGGAGGGGTAGGTCCGTCGCCCGGGAGATCCACCACCTTCACTCACAGATGCAGAATCATGCAGCACTGGTCGGCCTGTACGCCTCCGGGTGCGGCGAATTCTGAAATCCATTTCCAACACTAACAAAGAAAAGTCATTATAAATAAAGGCATAACTTATACATTTTGAAAATATACCATGCAATCGCTTTGTACTTACTTGGGAAATGGATCCCAAAAAACCTCCGCACCCGGGGCATGTGCAGACGTTTCAGGTCCGACCAATGCTGCATTATCTGGGTGTGAGTGAAGGTGGTGCTGGTCACACGGTGGATTTCCGCGATGATCTCCCGGGCGATGTCCCTTTTTTCGCACACATTGGGCGCGAAGTCATACCGGCGCTGAAGCATGATCTGAAAAACATAATGGACACAGAGCTTTTACTTTTACACACAGAGCCATATGTGTTGCATCACAAGTTGCGAATGTCATGTCATTAACACACACATTTAAGAGTGGCAGCCATTTTTGGGGAGTGCCTTAAAGCGGACGTTCACTATGATTCAGAGTCTGGTCTTATGTTATATGTTTCACACACCATGTACATACAGCTAGCCAACATTACTAATCAGGCCACCTGCATCTATGGCATGTTAGGATGGTTTGAACATCCAAGATGTCGGCTTATGCTTAGGCTTTTGGCCGTTGTGTTTGGAGGTCTTAGGCAAACAGTGGTCCGCAAACATCCGCATCAAGGTCCGAGACAGGCCAGGTTTGACAGCTAGCCACGCTACTCCACAGGTTCATTAACTGGTGCTAAGCCAGAGCAATTGCCCTAATTAGGACATCAGCATAGAGAGGTTAAAACGTGGCCTGTCTCGGCCCTTGAGGATGAAGTGTGAGGAGCCTGTTCTTAAACATTAAGATCCCCAAAACTAGGTACAAACGCATCATTTACATTTAGTACATCAGTCCGTATTAGCTTAAAAGGCAGAGAAAGGCACTTACCAGCATGATGATCTCTTCTTGTTGACGGGTGAAGATAGTGGGCGCCATGTTTATGCTTCTTCAAGGCAGCAGATAAGTCAAACCCCAGCGGTTTCCTGGTTCCGCACGAACGTACGTCCGTAAGATCGCGTAGTCGTGCGCATAGGCGTCAGACGCTGTGCGCCTTATTTAAAGGTCCCTGCACCCCAACCTAATTTCTCTTTGTCTTTTGAACGAAAATGGCTCCAAAAAAGATCCCGGCAAAACGCTCCAAGGCAAGCCAGGCCGCTGAGGGACCCAAAACCAGGTCCCAACAAGGAGCAAAGAAGGGTCGGCCAAGCAAGGTAATTAGCAGCTCGGCACCACCAAGGGACACTGTACCCGCAAGCTCCCAAAAAAGGGCCACAAAGGCATGTGCCCCTGCGGCACCCAAAACAACTAAAAGGAGCCGCAGCCCATCCAGGCGCCGAACCCCTGCACGGGCAAGCACCAGGGCCCGCAGCCCAGCCAGCCGCAGAGCGCAAGCACGGGCAAGCCCAGGAAGCCCCAGCCCATCCCGGCGCCGAACCCCTGCACGGGCAAGCCCCAGGGCCCGCAGCCCAGCCGGCCGCCGAACGCCTGCACGGGCCAGGACAATAAGCCCCAGCCCATCCCGGCGCCGAACACCTGCACGGGCAAGCACCAGGGCCCGCAGCCCAGCCAGCCGCCGAACGCCTGCACGGGCCAGCACAAGAAGCCCCAGCCCATCCCGGCGCCGAACACCTGCACGGGCAAGCACCAGGGCCCGCAGCCCATCCCGGCGCCGAACCCCTGCACGGGCAAGCACCAGGGCCCGCAGCCCAGCCAGCCGGCGAACGCCTGCACGGGCCAGCACAAGAAGCCCCAGCCCATCCCGGCGCTGAACCCCATGCACGGGCAAGCACCAGGGCCCGCAGCCCATCCCGGCGCCGAACCCCTGCACGGGCAAGCACCAGGGCCCGCAGCCCTTCCTGGGACAGAAGTCCACGCCCAGGGCCAAGCAGGGCACTTAGCCCCCCAAGAGGGCCAAGAAAGGCCATCTTGCAACCGCATTTGGTTGCCACATCTACACCTGGAAGTTCTGTGGCCAGCCACGCAAGAACACCCAGCCCCTTGCCCAGTCCAGCCCAGTCATTGGGAAGCCAACAATCTAGGCATTCCCCAACCCACCACGAGTCCATAATGTCCCCACATGTGTCTGCACACATGGAGGAGCCCCAAACCCAAACAGCTGGCCGCACATTGCGTCGCGGACAGTTGTGTGGCAGTTTCTCCCATAGCCAAAATATGGCATTGGCTAGTGGCCTAACATTAGTCTATGATGAGCTATATGGGAGCAAATCCAAATTCACAACCAAGCAGCGAAAAATGGAAATGTTGGAAGAACTCAAACGCCAGGTAAATGCAGCAGGGGAAGAGAAGAAAGATGTGGGCCAAATCCAACGGAAAATCTCGGATCTTAAATATGCTGTACGCCAAAAAGAAATCAAAAGGCATAATTATAGGTAAATAAATGATCAAGGAAAATGTCAGTGTTAGAATGTATGCTAATTTACAATTTTTAAGATCCTACTTTTACTTTACAGCATGAAAACTGGAGGGGGCTATCCCACAAAATTGGAGTTCACACCTGCTGAGGAAATGGTGCTGGGCCTTCTCCATCCATTCGCGGTCGGTGGCCACGCAGCCCTAAGGGACACAGACTCACCGACCCGTACAGAAGGTGAGTAACCTTCATATGCATGTTTCCCTTGTGGGTTGCTTAATTAACTTTAGAAAGGTAACAGTTGACGCTATGCCCCTCTGCTGTGGCTTGTTTTGGGTAGCGCTAATGTGCCTGGTTGGGTCATATTTGTGTACATTTTGGCCAAAAAGATTTGGGCCGATACATTATTTTAATTCTTCATGAGCAAAAATTTTGCTGGTAAGCAGGATTTAAATTAAGCCAAGTCATAAATGTAGCCTCAAACACAATACACACATCAATAGGGATGTGTGGGACATTGGGTGTGTGAGTTGTGATTGACGCCAAAGATGGAAAGAAGAGGCCAAAACAGATCTGAACTAAAGAATGTTAGGGCAACTCAATTTGTGGCCAATGCTAGTTGGATGCTGACTGTGTCCACTTCCTAACTTGGAACTGAGGTCACTTAGCAGTTAAAGCAATCCATTGGACAGATCTCCAACTGAGGGTAATGCAATAATTTTGCACGTTGCTGTAGAAATATTTAATATTAGCCAATGTATTTGTTTTACTTTGCTAAAGCAAACATTGCTTGCGTGTGTGGTAACCTGGTTTCCCTTGTCTCTTCTTTAGCCCAGCATCAGACCACAGCAAGTGTGGACTCCCCCCCCGGTTTGAATATGCCTTTGACTTCTGTACAGCATCGGAGTCCAGATCCGAGTTTTCTGGTAAGTTTCTTGTGTTTATTAACTGAAACAAAGTGAAGAAGCATGTTTTAAAATGTTTGGGATTAAATGAAGAACCCAAACTTATTGTTCTTTTTCTGCCCCTATAGACACACACAATCATGGAAGAGATCCAGGACATGGAGGAAGATGGAACCATGCTGAGCCCATCCGAAGACCTCCCCCTGGGTCAGAATCTGCAAATGTCCCAAAATGTATCTCTGTCAATTCCGCAGCAGCAGAGTGAACCCGCATCCATTGAGCATGCAGATGGGGCACAGCATGCTGAGACTGAGGCTACAGTCCCCAGGCTTCCCTCTGCTGTTGAGGAATTGCAAAGTATGCCTGTTGCTGTTGAGGGCCCAAGACCACGAGGCAGGGCCCACCCAAGAGCCAGGGTAATTGTGCGGCGCACTCCCTTGCGCCGCACAATTACCCTGGGGAGGCAGAATGCCCTGGTTGATGTATGGCACGAGGAGAGGAGAGCATTTGAGGCACGCCATCAACATCTGCATGAGGCAAGGCATGCCCAGATGGACACCCTCAATGCTACCTTACAGGCCATGCTGAGTGAGCTTCGGACCCACAACAGCAACATGGTCAATGCAACTAATGCAAGCCAGGCATCCATGGGTGAATTGCTCAATATGCAGAGAAACATTTTGGAGCAGTTGCAGATTACCAATGCAACCCTCGCCCAGGGTAGCTCCCAGCCACATGGCCCTCCACCCGGGTTTTTGGGGTATCCACCTTATTAAGGCAACCTCTCCTTGATTGTGTGCCACATCTTTTAGAATTCCCCCCCACTGTATTTACTTGGCGTTTGAGTTTTGCCAACATACTATTTGGGTTTGAGCTGCAGGTTGGGTTAAGGATTTGCTCACATATAGCTCATTATATTTGGGAGTTAGGCCAGTAGCCAATGCCATATTGGAATGGTGAGTGTAGGTGGCATTTAACATGGCCCACTTATGGCTTTACATTTATTTGGGGTTTGGGGACTCCTCCGGTTTGCAGACATGTTTGGGTGACATTATGGCCAGGCCAAATTAGCCATGGCCACAGGCACTATTAATGACTGGACTGGGATGGGCATGGGACTGGCTGTCCTTGTTTTGGTGTGCCACAGAGTTCCAGGTGTAGATGGTTTTATTTTTTTAAGGATACAAACCCGGTATTGATTTGTTTATAACCACAATTGAATGCTGACTGTGTAATTTGTTGTGAACCATTTTGATATGCTTTTTGTCGTCAGACTAAAAGAATTATTTTCAAAAATTCTACAAACTTGTTTGGTTTGATTACTAATAACATTGTACCCCACCTTTGACTAAAACAAACACAGTATACGTTAACATGGTTTACAAGGTGATTTAAAAGCATTAGGAACCACAGTACAACTATTTCAAGGCATACAAATGAACATTTAATGGCACACAATTGACAACAAAGGCAACCAAAAAACAAAAAGCCAACAAATAATGTTATTTAGGAAAAATGCTGCACAATCAAATTGCCACGCACAGATTGGCCAGATTCACTGGTTGTGCCCACATAATTCTCTGCTTCCTCTTCAATGGGTGTAGAGGGCAGAACATCAACATATCGGGGGACACGTTCTTGGAGGGCAAAATTATGCAGAACTGCACACGCCATTATAATGTCAATAACCTTCTTAATGTCATATTGAAGGGCGCCCCTGGTATTGTCCAAACACCTAAAACGGGTCTTCAAAAGGCCAAAGGCCCTCTCGACCACAGCCCTGGTTTTGCGGTGCGCACGGTTGTAGGCCTCTTGAGCAGCATCCTGGGGCCGCAACACAGGCGTCATGAGCCAAGGAAGCAGAGGGTAACCTGAGTCCCCTTAAGAAGAGAAAGAGAAAATACAATTAAGCAATGAAAGTCTGAAAAATAAGCTAATTTAATTTCCCCAAAAAAACAATTAAAAGCCAAAACAACAGGGCACATTAGCCAAATAATTAGGGGAAGAGATGTGGTTAAAATAAACATAATATGCTTAAAGTCCACAAAGACTGGTAACACATCTGCTAGGTCAAGGGTGCTATTAAATATGGGTATATTTAAGGGCTCACAAATGTGTCAATTAGGATGCTGCTGAGGGGACACCCACAAATAACAATAAACACGAGTATGTCAGTTACAGAATAATATTGTGGGAAACCGCTTGTTTGTTTGGGCAAGAATAATGAAAGATGTTGCAACAGTTGCCAAATGTGGGCTCATATCTCAAGCAAACGTTCAAGATAAAAAACAAATATTATTAAAGTGGACCGTCAGCCAGTTTGGATGGTCCCGGAAATCTATAATATTCCCTGACGATCACCTCCCTCACCGCGGGACATCCGAGATCGGGATGTCCCGCGATGAGGGCCCCCCCCAAACCCACCAAAAAAAACATTATCTGCGGCGACAGCGGGCGCCGCCGCCTCCCGCGTGCACCTCTAGGCGTGCGCGCGGCCGCGCCGCCCGTTTGCGCACTGTCAGAGGGGCGCGCGGGAGGCGGCGGAGGACGCGCTGTGTTGTCCGCCGCTGTCACCCGCTTGTGTCAAGGAAAAGTCAAAGAAAAGAGCAAGTGCCAAAAATGAAACCCACTTACCAAGCAGCCATGCACCAGAAAATTCACCAGCCTCAAATCGCCGATACAATCCAGATCGCCTAAGAATATAGGAATCGTGAGAAGACCCAGGGTAGCCGGCAAGGACACTCAAAAAACGCATGTCAGGCCCAACCACTGCCTGGACATTAAGGGAGTGTCCCATTTTCCGATTCCTAAAGAGAAAACATAAAAAAAAGGGTCAACACATAAGGGCACAACCCATTTGGCATCAAAAACTGGCCTGCACACAAATGACAGATCTAAATTGTACGGCCAAACAAACCACAAAAATAAAGAGGAATGAAACACTATTGGCATCAGTAATAGGAGGCAAACTTGAACCGAGACTAAAAAATATAAGGGGATCAATCCACATAGGGATTACTATGAGAAGGGAAGATTGCACAGAGGGATATGTAAGCTAATGGAATAAGAAACATATGGATGAATAATCAGAGGGAATATTACACATTGGAATCAATAATAGGATGGTTTATGCTAAACAACTGTTAAACTAAAAAAGCGCCCCAAATATCTACCTGTATATGTACTCGTCGGCTGCACGAGGAACGAGGGCCACATGTGTACAATCATGTCGGCAATATTAAAAAAACCAAGCTTAATGGCGTTTCTGGCTACCATATCATCAGGGAAATAAATATATTTCTGAGTTATGGCAGCCATGCCTTCCAAAAATTTGGATAGTGCACGGCTCAGCGTAGGCTGGGAAAACCCCACAGAGAGGGCACCCAGCCTCTGGAACGAGCCGTTCGCCAAAAATTGCAGGCAGCCAAGCATCTTGGTCATACCTGAAATTGCTTGCCCCTTCCTTGTGGTGCGGGCTAACCATGGCCGCAGCTCACAATATATTTTATGGAGGGAAGCGCGATTAAGCCTGGTCAGCTCGAACAGCTCAATGTCATTCATGCCATCGATGTGCATGCGACGACGCACAGGCAATCTGCCCTCAGACATCCGGATCAAATCGATGCCAAAAAGCATTAGAGCTTGATGTTCCTCGAACTCACTCCTATCCATGCTACTCCCGAGGCCAAAAAGCTGCCGGATAAGAGTTCGGGAATCAACCCTTAAATGTGCCTAGAAACACTTGCCAATCAGCTCTCTGAATTGATCGCAAGCCCATGTCATTAACGGGAAAATTAGGACTGATCGCCAAAAATACGATTTGGACGGGAAATATACAATAACTAACGGAAATAATACAACTGAAGGACGAGGATCGAAAGAGCATATACGTCTAGGCCCGAACGTTCGTGCGAATACGAAATGGCCAAAAAAAAGGGAAAAAATGACTAACACCCACCCAAACTTCCGATTCCCGATCCGAAATTAATTAACTTTTGCATTTAGAATCGACCCTCATGACACTGTTACTCACAGGGGATACCCCACACATGGAACACAGCCAAGCTTGTCCCAAAGGACCCCCAAGCACGCTATCCCCAGAAGCTTCCATGAGGTGATTAACACAGGCGCAATAGGCCAGCGGTGGGTAAATGCTAATTCAGAAGCCACCTGGGATGCCCTCCCATGGGATGCCCCCAGAAATCGATGAAAGGAGGGGATGAGTGGGAGGAAGGAGTAGAGCCAGGAGAAACCACAACCCAATGGTGTCCCGCCTGAAAGACATAAGTGAAAAAGACACGAGCATCCCACAGCACATACCTCCAAGGTCAATAAGAAACCCCCCAAGGGGGACTCACAGACCAAAGACACCGCAGGGTCACCAAGGCACAGACCGCAGGATGAAGCGACACACCAGAGGAAGCAGCGCTGCAGCCTGGAAAGGAAGAAATCCAGACATGCAGCTAGTCAAAAATGGCGCCGGCAGAGGTACCTCGAGGGACGGGCTGCAGGGAAGACGACGCGATATGCGTCATCCCAAGGCCCCGCCCCTCCAAAGAGCGCGAAAATGGCGATCACGTGACCCGGCCGGCGCCATGACAAAGCAAAAAACGCCTCAGGATATAGTGCCAACCGCCGCGGAGCGCAGTACAAAGCGCGGCGGCTGAAAAACACAGAAAAAACTAAATAAACACCAAAACACCACATAGAATACCACTCGCCAATGCCACCCCCCCCCCCGAACAAAGCCAGAGGGGGGGGAGAGAGAGACGAGAGGCCAGCGGCGAGTATCCAGGCCAGGGAGGGGGGCCCTGAAGGAAAAGAGAGAGACATAGTCCCCAAAAACACTCACCCCCTCAGAAGCCAGAACATGAACTCTGCATCCCTATCAGGCTCACCATAAAGCCTATAGCCGGCTCCCCTTTGTGGTACAGGGTCTGCGGCTGGAGCTGCGCTCCTGGAGCACTTGACCCTAGTGCTCTTCTACCTTCACCCGATCCATCAGCCGAGGCTGGGAGGCAGTGAGGGTCCAGAAACGGATGGAAACAGACATGCAGGGCCGCAGGCTTGGTTGCCCCGCTCACCTGTGCAAGAGAGAGAGCCATCTTCTAACTTCGCAGTATCACTGCAGAGAAAACACTGGGAACTCTATGGTTATTCCCGTTTTTATAGGGAGCCGGGGGATGCCACAGCTTTTTGCAGTACCACTGTTATGAATACCGAAGCGGGCCGCGCCATGCAATAAAGAAAATACAATTTCAATAATGGCACCATTAAGTGTACTTAATCTTATTACAATTACTGACTTCACTGTATGGTGCTATCCTTTCTTTCTGCATATACTAGTTTCTGCATGCTGTGCAGAATCCAGTCAATAGCCTCTATTCAGAGAGACAAAAAAAAACTTCCGTTTTAGTTCCGATCTGTTTTTTTATGTGAAATGTTTCCGTTCTCGTATGAGCGTACGAGCGATTCTATGCATGCATTGAAACCCTTCTGTAAAGTTTCTGTCCGTTCGTATGGCAGATTACGAATATGAGGATGTCATTTTCCATCCAGACTTTTCCGTTTCATTTTCACATGTTACAACGTAGGCTTTCGTTTTTGCCCTTTTCCCGTCGTATCCTCCAACGAATCCTTTACGTTTCCCGTTCGATTCTGTTTCCCTTTTTCAATAAATATTCGTCCAGATGGAAATCCTTACGATCTTGCGCCTGCGCACTACAAACTTAACTCATTAAAGTGCTCGCCTACATATTTGCCACCCTCACTTCTACTACAATGTTTAGCTAAATCACTTAGCACTGTCCTCCATCTTCCCTTTTGGACCCTAAAAGCTCACCCAAACCACTTAGCACTATCCTCCATCTTCCCTTTTGGACCCTTAAAGCTCACCCAAACCACTTCTTGGTTAGGTTCTTCTTCCATTTTAGCCCCCTAAAACGTACCCAAATCACTTCTCGGCCATGTTAATATTCATCTTTAAATATTTCTGGGCCCACGTGAGCAACTTCAAAATTAACTTTTCTAAGACAGAAGCACTCAACATCTCGCTCCCAAGACAAGAGGTGAGTCGGTTAGAGACTAACTTCCCCTTCAAATGGAAACCCCTCTCCATCCAATACCTGGGCATCCAAATTCCCGCTGACCTCTCTAAGATCTATGAGTTGAACTACTCCCCCCTCCTTGCGAAGATTGAAGCAGACCTGAACTCATACACCAAGAGACCGCTCTCCTGGTTTGGTAGAATTAACAGCTTGAAAATGGATGTATTGCCTAGGCTCCTATATATCTTCCAAACAGCCCCAATAAAACTTCCGGCTAGCTTCTTCTACAGATTGAGAACTCTCTTCTCTAAATTTGTGTGGGGCGTGGCTAAACCGAGAATAAGGTGGTCGACTTTGCTTAGGAGCAGGAGGGAGGGAGGAACCGGGCTCCCCGACCTGAAGGCCTACCACACAGCTGCAATTCTCCAGAGGATGGTGGACTGGAAGCGCAGGGCAAAGGATAAGCTATGGGTGCAATTAGAAAAATCGCTCTCCCCATACAGTCCAGCCACTATCGCGTGGGCTGCCCCCCTGTCGAAGTCGCAAAGGGAAACCATGCCATTCCTTGTGCAGCACTTCCTGGAAATCTGGGATCCCCTGCAGAGCAAGCACAAACTTGTACGCAGACCCGGCCCTCTAACACCGATATTTGGCAACCCGGCGTTTGAACCAGGGCTTGTATCCAAAAGCTTCCTTATATGGGAAGCATCAAACGACACCACAATAGAACAGGTGTTAAGCAGTGGAGGGGCCCCACGGCTAGGGGAGCTGAGAGAGAGGGCGAGGGGTGGACATGTATCGTGGCTCCTGCACAGGCAGCTTTGTTCATTCATTGCCACCAATAACATGACTGAAGTAGCACGGAGCCCACCTACAGAGCTCGAGACTTTAATTACCCAAGAAACCCCTCCCAAGCACGTAATATCTTCCCTATATGCGCTTCTTACCAAGCTGAACCATTTAGCGCCCCTGAAATTTATCGACAAATGGGAGAAGGAGCTGGGTCTTAGGTTCACAAAAGAGGATTTAACCAAGATATATGCCTGCACACATAGCACATCACCAGTTACAACTACTCAGGAACGGAATTATAAGATCCTCGCAAGGTGGTACAGATGCCCGGCAAATATCCATAGGTTTGACGAATCTCGCGATGATAGGTGCTGGAGATGCCTGAAAGAGTTGGGAGACATGACTCATATTTGGTGGAGTTGCCCGACCGTTAAAGCCCTTTGGGACCAAATATTTGCCATCTATGAGCAGGTCTCCGGAACCAAAACAGCTAACACGCCTCAGGTGGCACTCTTGTCTCTCTTCCAGAGTTCAATCTCTAGCTCTAAAAAAGATGTGCTTAGACATTTCGTGGCAGCCATGCGGGCGGTTATTCCGCGGCATTGGAAGTCACGAAACCCCCCTACGCTGATGGAATGGATGCAGGAGCTAGAACAGATTCGCTACATGGAGAGTCTGATTGCTAGGGACAGAGAGACCACCGACAAGTACTTGAGGATCTGGGCAGGTTGGTTGGCCTACCGAGACTCGCATCTTCCTTCCCTGATACAAACCACTGTTAGTCCCTAATACACGAGGGGCAACCACCGGGCTCGACCAGTTTGGGAGCTCAGATGCTTGCCTGCGTCAGCATCGGGCTACCGGGAAACGTAGAACCTGCTCACTCGGGCCCTGACCCTGGGGCCTCCCCCCCCCTCCCTTCCTGCATCCCATTGCCCCCATTCGCCTGGGTGGGAAAGACAAGCGGAATGGAGTGCTACCACTTGGACCCATTTGTAGTTAGTAATTGGAGGGGGTCGCGATCCTACCAAGAGAGAGAAAGCCACTGTTCCCCTCGAAGTAACAGTAAAGGTTCCAAGACTCCTGCAACAGGGAAACCATGAACAGCCTAGGTTGGTACATGTTCTGAGCGGACGTGGCGGTCCCTTACCCAGGCGAACGGGTAGTAAAACCAGTCATTGTGTTTAACTGTGAACTATAACTGTTGTAACCCCCTCCTTCCCCCTACCCTCCCCTTTTGTCTTCTGTACCCCTTCCCCCTATTCTCCTACAAATCCAATAAAATTTGATTATACTAAATATTTCTGGGCCCATTAGTTTTGTGTTAATGTATTTTGTAAATGAAATGACAATGTAACATTTTTTTTTATACCATCATAAAATATAAAATTTTTAAAAAATTTGAAAATTTCAAATTTTTACAACTATAAAAAACGAAATACATAGCAATGGCAGGCCACTGAACATTATTCTTCATCTGTGGTCCCCAACGAGTTGCGCTGCTCCTGCATCTCGTCCACCAACTGAAGGACCCTGACACTCAGTTGTGCCACTCTGGCACGTGTGGTCCCTGTTAAAAAAACGTAAATTAAAATTTTGGTATAACCTTGTTGGGGTCATATTGCAGTGCGCCCCCCCCCCCCCCCCCCCCCTGTATGGTCCAAACACCTAAATCTGGACTTCAAAAGCCAGAGGGCCCTCGCCACCACGGCCTGGGTTTTGCATAGTGCCCGATTAGAGAACCCCTGGCCCCCATTCTGCAATTACACAAAGCAAAGGTAACCAACTAAAACAATAACTCCTACAACAAATTAAGATTCAAGTTCAACAATCCAAATATAATTCACAAAGGACATAAGTCTAAAAAAATATAGCAATTATATGGATGTGTGGAAAAATAAATGTTTACATGCTAAGGACTAATTAAGGTCAGCATTAAAATGCATCTTTAAGGCATACATGAAATGTATTAATTCAGGTATGCATTGCTATACAATTTATGGCCTTGGCCATGCTGATACATGCAATGCCTTGGTGCTAAAGGCGCGCAGACTCCTCCACATAGCCGCAAAACATGTTCAACAATAGCAATCCAAGCCCTCAAAGGTCTCGTAAGTGGCTCGGAAATTAAACGGATTTATAGGGTGGTGATCCGTCGGAAATCAGCTCTCTGAATCAGACAGAAACCCATCCCAGCAACGGAAGTTTTCTGAACGAACGGAAAATTTCCGATTTTGTTTGGAAAATGATCCGAACTAACGGAAATGTTCCGATTTGCTTCCGTTTATCGGAAGCGTATTCCCGAACGTTCGTGTGAGTAGAAAATGGACAAAAAAAGCAAAAAAATTACAAACACCCACCAAAACTTTCACAGACAGCTACGGAAGTCCGGACGAATGTGTCTTTGAATCAAGGCTAATGTCTGGGTCTGTGTGGCTGCTTATCCATCCCCCTATTTTACCCATTAGCACAGCCTTAGGATTTATAGCACACACGCAGTATTGGGGTACATGTTCTTTCTGAGTAGAGGTTACATTTATATTTGTCTATTTAAGCATTTTTCCTGGGATGCATCCAGCTTCTCCTTATTTAAAAAAAATTACTTTTAATGAATCAATTTAAAATAGTCTAAAACCACCAATATAGTGCCTGAGTAAGCACAAAATCCTAGCAAGACCCAGAGCCATAAGATGTCCCACTGTGGGGACCAGGTGACGCGTTTCGTTCATTCAAAAGCCCTTAAAAACTCGATTTATTGAATATATTTACCAAATTAAATCCCAGTACCCAAAATCTAATGTAGCCAGGCACGTCAAACAAGTCCACAATGGTTACCCAAACTGTCTTAAAGTCACAGTAATTGAAAAATTAGAAACTTGCCCAAGGGGCGGGGACTTGCAACAGAGACTCTTTAAGGCAGAAGCTAAATGGATCTTAGTTCGCTACCCATGCCCATCAGGACCTAAAAATGTTTACAAATCTGTGAGTTACTCTTTATCAGTGTTCCAGATCGGATTTACAACTTTAGTCCAACTGTGGTTTCTTTGATTTTAATCATGTTGATTTTTAATGGGACCCATCTTTCGTTTTTTTTTTTATCATTTTACCCATGCCAGGTTTATGGAAGTCTTTTTTGAGATCTGAGATCTATAACAGCTATAATATTTATAATGTTTATTTATGCATTATTTTTATCTTTTATGCAAGCTGTACTTCATTTCGGTTGGCCTCTCAGTCCCCTGCATGTTTTGAGCCTTTATATATATGGAGTTTCTTCAACCCAGTTAAAATAGTACATATACTCTCATTACTGCACCCCATGAGCCAAGTATCACCCCTCTTTTTATCACCCCATTTTTGAGGCTCCCCACCAGGACAGATATATTTTTGGGGTTTGATAAATATTTTGATTCTTTCCATCCCTCTTTGAGGCTACTAGGGGCACAGTTTCTATTATGGTTATTATATGATTTTCATAACATGCGGGGATCTGGAGTGCCTCCCAAAGGGTTATCAGAGTGTATCACACTGGATTGACCTTCTGCACTATTATAGCATATATTGGACATGTGGTTTTATATGTAAGTCTTTCCTGCTTGCCTGTTTGCTATAATGATTGACATATTTATGTCTCTTTTTATTTGTTGTGGCTGCATTCCTGCCTAGGTCACCGCTGTATACATAATACCTTTTTCTTTTGCCCGTCCGCTGTATACATTAAGAACCTTTTTGTTACATGTCTGCTTTAATGAATGGCCCATTTGTGCCTCTTCCTATCTACTATGGCTGAATTCTTGTCCGGATTGCCGTCGTATAGCAGCGGCTGCTGCTGTCAGTTGGGCAGAGCGAGGCTGTTCCTTGCCTGAGCCGGCCACTTTCTCCCGATTGGTGGTTCGCTCCACCAATTGGTGTGGCGACCCCTCTGGCATCACATGGAGTCCTCCCCGGCTCTCCATGTTGGCGGTGGTGGGCGCGCTGATGGCCCTGTTTGCAGATAAACTAATATTGTTATTTTTATTATATAAGGCACTTTCTTACCTAGCTAAGTTATATGATTAAGGGCTTTTGAGTGCACGAAACGTCATCTGGTCCCAACGGTGGGACATCTTATAGCTCTGGGTCTCGCTAGGATTTAGTGCTTACTCTGGCACTATATTGGTGGTTTTGGACTATTTTAAATGGATTCATTATTTTTTTTTTTAAATAAGGAGAAGCTGGATACATCACTGGATTTTTACTACTTGAGAACACCAGAGAATCTTCTTTTTCCAGGCTTCACAAGTGGATTGAGTGAGCTGGTTGGTTTTGTGTTGGTTGTACATTTTTCCTGGGATGGTCAGTCAGTGTTTTTATGAAACGTTATTGGAATATTTTAGTGTATCTATTAAAACTGCTTGTTTTATATTTTTCTTGGTGGTGGTGGTTGCTTTACATAGGTTTGTGAATTTTTGTAGCACAACCTCTAAGGTTTATGAAAAAGATGCTGGAGATACCTGTGGCATCTGTAAGCAACATGCCGCACAAGAGAAAACGGGGGGGGGGGGGTGGCAGGGAGGGAGATGAATTAAGCTTTTAGTTTTTGGGGAGTTGTGTTTTTTTACTACTTTCACACTACTTTTGAACTTGTAAGTGGTCCCAATGATCTTTTTATAATTGAAAGGGTTAGGAGTTGGAAAGCCACCTACCTACCACCCTGCCTGTTTACCTCCAGCCTCTTCTGGGCACTTAGATTTGTGAGTAAAATGCTCTTCCAGGGATGCCTATTGTTGAAGGCACACCTGGAAGAACAACGGACCTATGCTGAAGGACCTAGGGGTTGGTGTGCCACAATGGTAGGAGGCTGGCCACTTAGCCCCTGAGAAACAAAGGGGGGGTGGCAGCTGCTCAGACCATTTTATAACTAACCTGGGAGGTGCACGTGAGCAGGGCAATTAGTATACAAAAGTCTTAAAGGAGCCACAGCACTCAACCCTGTTAGCTTGCAGGGTTGAGTGCTGTGGCTCCTTTAACACTTAGCCCCTGAGCCCTAGGATAACCACCCTTCTGCCTGGTGGCTAGTAACCATGGGAGGGTTTTTAAAACAAAAAAAAAAACAGTAAAAGACATAGCCAGCCAGTCTCCAGGATGTACTTCTACCCCGCATCCCAGATATATGAAAATTACAGGAGATTGTTGTCACATTTATTACACAACCAGAACTTGTCAGAAATTGGCATGCTTCTAGACCATTTTTATTTTTATCTTTTCATAAATTTCTGAGTGATGTCTAATCCAGTAATCACTATGTGCCAAATTGTATCCACTTCTTGATGACCATCTTTACTGGTTCTGTGGCATAGCTAATGGTTCTATGGCATATCAAATACCTTGAAAATGTTGTGCCATGCATGTGCCGTGGGAACAGGGGAAAGGTGAGTGGAGTGAGCGATCTGAGGGTTTTATACAGTGAGGTTTCCAAAGTCAGGATGCCCCAGGGACAAGGACCAAGTAAAAATCTTGGTGATTGGTCTGCTTTAAGTCTTCTGTAGGGTTTTATCTCCTAATTGAAAGAATAAGACAGGTAAGGCAGAGCTGCCATATAAAAATGTCATCTTTCAGTAAAACTGAACTGAATTGAAGACTGGAAATTATACCGTATTTTTCGCCCTATAAGACGCACCTGCCTATAAGACGCACCTAGGATTTGGGGTAGGAAAATTTGAAAAAAAATATTTTAAACCAAAAACGCACAATTGCAGACAGTGTGGCATCCCCCCTCCCATTCCCATAGGCCGTGTGGGATGCCCCCATTCCATTCCCCATATAGGCAGTGTGGCATTCTCCCCCCATCCCATTCTCCATATACCCAGTGTGGTATCCCCCTCCAATTCCCATATAGGCAGTGTGCACCCCATTATCATAAGCAGTGTGGCATTGCCCCCTCCTATTCCCCATATAGGCAGTGCCCCCCCCATTCCCATTGGCAGTGTGGCATCCCTCTCCCCCTATTCCCATTGGCAGTGTGGCATCCCCCTCTCCCCCCATTGGCAGTGTGGCATCCCCCTCTCCCCCCATTGGCAGTGTGGCATCCCCTCTCCCCCCATTGGCAGTGTGGCATCCCCTCTCCCCCCCATTGTCAGTGTGGCATCCCCCTCTCCCCCCATTGTCAGTGTGGCATCCCCCTCTCCCCCCATTGTCAGTGTGGCATCCCCCTCTCCCCCCATTGTCAGTGTGGCATCCCCCTCTCCCCCCATTGTCAGTGTGGCATCCCCCTCTCCCCCCATTGTCAGTGTGGCATCCCCCTCTCCCCCCATTGTCAGTGTGGCATCCCCCTCTCCCCCCATTGTCAGTGTGGCATCCCCCTCTCCCCCCATTGTCAGTGTGGCATCCCCCTCTCCCCCCATTGTCAGTATGGCATCCCCCCTTCCCCCATTGTCAGTGTGGCATCCCCCTCTCCCCCCATTGTCAGTGTGGCATCCCCCTCTCCCCCCATTGTCAGTGTGGCATCCCCCTCTCCCCCCATTGTCAGTGTGGTATCCCCCTCTCCCCACATTGTCAGTGTGGCATCCCCCTCTCCCCCCATTGTCAGTGTGGCATCCCCCTCTCCCCCCATTGTCAGTGTGGCATCCTCCCTCCCCCCATTGGTAGTCGGCATCCTCCCTCCCCCCATTGGTAGTCGGCATCCTCCCTCCCCCCATTGGTAGTCGGCATCCTCCCTCCCCCCATTGGTAGTCGGCATCCCCCGTCCCCGGTATAATAAAAAAAAAAAAGTATAACTCACCTCTCCGCTGACAAGCGGCTGGCTCCGTGAATCGGGTGGGCGTGGCCTGCGCCGCATCAGCGTCGGCGCAGGCCACGCCCACCCGATTTACGGAGCCGGCCGTAAGAAGCAGCGGCGGGCTGTGTCCCGGCCCCGCCGCTGCGATCGCTGTCTTTTCAGGCAGCAATAGCAGTGGCGGGGCCAGGACACAGCCAGCCCGCTCCTCCATCTGCTGCCTCTTCCTTGCCACATGCGAACACCCAGGTCAGAGCAGTGGGTGGGCGTGGCCTGCACGAGTCAGTGCAGGCCACGCCCACCTGCACCGAGTCAGTGCAGGCCACGCCCACCTGCTGCGCTGACCTGGGTGCTCGCGTGTGACCTGACAGGAAGAGGCAGCAGATGGAGGAGCAGGCGGGCCGCTCCTCTGGCCTATCTCAGTGTGACGGGCAACGCGGGAGCGCCGGGAACGGGTGAGTTTTTTTTTTTAATAATTATTTATTTATTTATTTTTTTATTTTTTTATTACATTCGCCCGATAAGACGCACAGACATTTTTCCCCCACTTTTGGGGAAAAATAAGTGCGTCTTATAGGGCGAAAAATACGGTATTTTATGGAATATTTTACAAATACCATAAAAAGCTCAGCTTAGCCCACATCAAGTTAAAATTAAAACTTTTATGAAGGTAACATCTGATTTAGCATTTAGTGACGCTCTTTATTCGTCCCTGATTTATTGGATATCCAGTATGTGGACATTATTCAGCTCCCTTCTAATCTGCCGATATTTTAGTTTGTGCTGTTAGTGTACTGTTACTGTGTAATACCTTTAAAGTGTCATATAAACATTTGGAACATAGTCCCATTTTTAGCTATTTTTGTCTTTTTAGTTTATATATACATATTTCTTGTTATTGTTTATTCAGGCCCTTTGTCGCATACTCTTGGGAAGACTGAAATGATTTTGGAAGATATTACAAAAAGTTAATATCAGCAACTGCACAGACTTTATTAAGCCTTACATGCAGTACCATGTAATGTATGTGTGGCCTATCGTACAATCAGTGCTGTATGCCCTGCATATATTAATGCATGAAGTAAAGATCTGTTTACAAACACAGAGATAGCGAAAGGGGAGTGGCCACATGATAGAAGTGTATAACATTCTCTGCTGGTTAGCAGCAGAGGACTGTGAGCAATGAAAATATCCCCTATTCTGAGAAGAGTAAAAAGGTGACACTCAGTTTTTAACGCCCTCAGATTACAACTTACAGCTTTTCCCATGACCAGACTTTATCGGGGTGAAACACAGATCATTAAAAATGTTAATATTGATTCATTATTAGAAGTCTAATTAAAAGTTTGTTACTGGCAAGTGTTGATTGACCCAAATTAGCTTTAAAAGACACAAACAATATATAATTTTGACATTTTGTCATGTTTTTGGACATTTGTAAATTTTTCAAGAAAACCATGTTGCATGTAAAAGCCCCATTTCGCTTGATTATAACATTACACCACGTATAGGTAAGACACTTGTTCCTGGCTAGGAGACACTCCAAACTGAAAAGTGCATTTTCTGAGATTTTTCAAATGAAATACAACTACTATGTGCACTATCAATAGTTAAAAACCCTTATTTTTTTTAAATGACCATGGGGGCCACACCACGCCACCCTGGGCTTTGGGAATGCAGGTAATAGGGTGGGGCAACTGGGCAAGAATAGGCATTTTCTGCCCCATTGAAGACCTCGGGGGGGGGTACCTTTTCAGTACCAGCGTACATAGATTTTGTCACCTCTTGTTGCTGGGCCATTTTTTGTATACTGTACTGTATGTTTAAGTGTGATTTTTGCAGGAACTTCCAGTGATTACTAGGAAAATTATTCTAAAAAATCTAGTTTTACAATTTTGTTTCAGATTTAGGATTTACAAGAAACCGACATTGCGTGTAAATGCCCTATTCCTCTTGATTACAACAGTACCAAAATATGTATCAGTAGACATTTGTTCCTGTCCAGGAGACACCCCAAACTGAAGAGAGCATTTTATGAGATTTTCAAATAAATACAAATAAACAAATTTTTAAGTGTTTATCCCTTTATAGTGATCATAGTTAGAGATGTCTGAATTTATTCACGAATTGCTTTTAAAAACGGCTATTTCTGGGCTTTCGAGAGCCTCCATAGGGTTGCAGAACGTTTTGCTTGGCTGTAACATGCATAGGATACATGCTGGGTTAGTGAAATAATATTGTAAAGAAGTATGACATGCAGATCAGAGGCGTCGCTATTAGATTCGCTGCCGCAGAGCGGCACAATTACAGAGCCCTGAGGTGGCATCAGGCAATGATATATTGCCTGAAAGGCACACTCTGGACTTGGCAGCAGCATAGGGAGCCCATTTATTGCCTGCAAGAGACACTGGAGTTGGCAGCAGCATAAGGAACCCATATATTGCCTGAAAAACACACAGTGGAGTTGGCAGCAGCGTAGGGAGCCCATATATTGCCTGAAAGACACACACAGGAGTTGGCAGCAGCATTAGGAGCCCATATATTGCCTGAAAGACACACCCAGGAGTTGGCAGCAGCAGCAGCATTAGGATCCCATATATTGCCTGAAAGACACACCCTGGATTTGGCAGCAGTATTAGGAGCTCATATATTGCCCGAAAAACACATTGGAGTTGGCAGCAGTATTAGGAGCTCATATATTGCCTGAAAAACACACCCTGAATTTGGCAGCAGCATAGGGAGCTCATATATTGCCTGAAAAACACATTGGAGTTGGCAGCAGCATTAGGAGCCCATATATTGCCTGAAAGACACACAGTGGAGTTGGCAGCAGCATAGGAAGCCCCTATATTGCCTGAAAAACACACCTTAGAGTTGGCAGCAGCATAGGGAGCCCATATGTTGCCAGAAAAATACACCCTGGATTTGGCAGCAGCATTAGGAGCCCATATATTGCCTGAAAGACACACCCAGGAGTTGGTAGCAGCATAGGAAGCCCATATATTGCCTGAAAGACACACCCTGGAGTTGGCAGCAGCAGCATTAGGAGCCCATATATTGCCTGAAAGACACACCCAGGAGTTGGCAGCAGCAGAAGGAGCTCATACATTGCCTGAAAGACACACCCAGGAGTTGGCAGCAGCATTAGGAACCCATATATTGCCTGAAAGACACACCCTGGAGTTGGCAGCAGCAGAAGGAGCTACCATGCATCAGCTACTCGCATGCATCAGCTATTGGTGTGTGGAAATCCTGGCTGATCCATGCCTGATTTATCTTCACAAAGGTGAGTCTCTCCACATTTTTCGTGGACAGATGAGTTTTCCTTGGCGTTACTATGGCCCCCGCAGCACAAAAGATGGCACACTACTGGCCGGGCAGGACAGCTTTCCCAAGGCAAACTTTGCCAGTTGCGACCACAAGTCAAGTTTGGCTGCCCAGAAGTCCAGCGGATCCTCAAGGTGCGTTGGCATGGTCATTTCAAGGTATGACACTACCTGCTGGTTCAGGGCCTGCTCCAGGTCTTCCTGCTGCTCATGAGTAGCTTCATTATGCGGGTGCAGAAAACTACTCATTAGCGACTGAAGACTAAGGCTGCTGCTGATGGAGCTGCCACCCCCCCCCAGCAGCCATGGCAGTGGAAGGTGAGCGCAGAGGTCCCCCCCGAGTCAGACCTGCGAGAATATGGACCATGGCGCAGATAGTCATCGGCCAACTGACTACGTAGAATGTCTTTGTAGTAGGTCAGTTTGTCCTCCCTCTCAGTGGGTGTAAAAAATGCCCCCATTTTGTGCCAGTAGCGAGGGTCCAATAAGGTGGAGAGCCAGAAGTCATCCCGCTGAAAAATGGAGACAATTCTGCAGTCACTACGCAAGCACATGAGGATGCATCGTGCCATTTGTGCAAGTGACTCGGAGGGACTACCTGTCTCCATCTCCACTGCATACTGCCATGGTGTGTCTGGGTCCTCTGTCTCGCCTTCCTCACAACCCTCTAGCTGCTCTGGCTGCTCCTGCTCCTCCTCTCCTTTCAGATGACTAGATAAACCGCCCATTTCGCCAAAACTAAACTGTGCTTCACTGTGCTCCTCCTCCTCAGCTCCCACGGGGTTTATGTGGCCGTGAAATGTATGCGACATGTCTCCAGTGCCCTGACCAGCCATGGTTTCCAACATGTGTTGTATTACATGAAGCAGCGGAATTACATCGTTCATGTCGTAATCCTGGCGACTGACAAATAAAGTGGCTTCCTCAAAGGGCCTGAGCAAATGGCAGGTGTCACGTATGAGCTACCACTGGTTTACATTAAAGTTACACAGGGGAGTCCCCCTATCTGCTTGGATCATCAAGAAATCATTGATGGCTTTTCTATGTTCGTATAGTCGATCTAACATATAAAGGGTGGAATTCCAACGGGTGGAAACATTGCAAATCAGACTATGTTGGGGGATACCGTTCTGATGCTGTAGCTCAAGAAGGGCGTGCTTGGCGGTGTAGGAGTGGCTGAAGTGCAGACAAAGTTTCCTTCCCGTTGTTAGGATGCCTTGCAGATGGATGGAAGACTTCAGAAAACGCTTGACAACTAGGTTGAACACGTGTGCCATACAGGGCGCATGGCTCAGGCTTCCTTGTCGCAGTGCAGACAAGATGTTACTCCCATTGTCAGTGACCATGGTTCCCATTTGCAGTTTTCGTGGAGTAAGCCATGTTTTGATTTCTTGATGAATGAATTTCAGAAGCTCCTCCCCTGTGTGACTCCGTTCGCCAAGGCAAACTATGTGAAGCACAGCGTGACACCACCGTGCCCTGCACACATGGTAGGCTGGAGGGGCATTGAGAATTGACCGTACAGTGGGGGCTGAGGAGACGGCGGAGGATGAGGAGGCGGAGTCGCACACTGACAGGCAAAACGGCCTGGGAGCGTGGAGGCCGAAGCGGTGTGACCTGTCCAAGTTGCTGTGCAGGAACCACATTCACCCAGTGGGCCGTAAAGGACATGTATTGTCCCTGCCAATAGTTACAGCTCCAGATGTTGGTGCTGCCGTGCACTTCAGTGCACACCGACAGGCTCAAGGACTGGCCCACCTTCTGTTCAACAAATTTGTGCAGGGCTGGTACTGCCTTCTTTGCAAAGAAATGACGGCTTGGGACTCTCCACCTCGGCTTGGCACTAGCCATAGGATGAGTGGGCGCATACTGTTGTCTCTTGGACATGGCTTTGTTGATGGATTGCTGGCGGGATGACTGACTTTTAGTAGGAGGAGCAGGAGCATCTGGAGCAGCAGAGGATGGGTATGATGCACAGCTACCTTTGGCTGAGGTGCTGTAGCCTTGGCTGGGTGAAACTGGAACTGGCGTGGCACTGGCTGAAGCAGCAGGCTGGACCCCCACTTCGGAGCCTCAGTTCTCCCAGGCTGCTTTATGGTGACGCTGCATGTGTTGCCGCAGGGCCGTGGTACCAGCATTGGGGCCCTGGCCACGCTTCCCCTTCTGTCTACACATCTTGCATGTGGCCAGGTTACCCTCCTGCGGATACTTGATGAAAAAGTGCCACACTGCCAAGCTAATTTTCCCACCAACAGTCCACACTAATTCACCTGCTCCACTACCTCCCGGGAAGGCAGCCTGCAGGCGGTCTACCCCGCCCCCGGCCACGTGTGGCTCCAGAACTCCCAATTCTGCCACCATGCTGACTGCCAACCCTACTACCACCTTGCTGCCCCAGCTGCTGACTCTGGGGCAACCTGGGACCCTCTTCTCCTGATGATGAAGAAGCCCCTTCTGCACCGGGCTCCCAAGTACAGTCGGCTTCATCATCATCATCATCATCATCGAGTTGTGTCTGCACATCACTGATGTCCTCCTCGGTTTCCACAACAGGGTGTGCTGCAGGAGACGGAACGCTCGCCACACCACCTCCCACACCACTCTCCTCCTCAGTATTTGTCTGCCTAGCGAAAGAAGCGGCGGATGTCTCCTCCATTTCTTGGCTTGGCAGTAGCTGCTGACTGTCCTCTAACACATAGTCCTCACTGAATAGTGGAGCTGAACCCAAAGCATAAGATACGACGGCTGGAGGGGGGCATAGGACAGAGGCAATGGAAGGACTGGGTCTGCTCCAGGGCCATGCCAACTCAGGGTTGTGTCCCTGGAACCTACCGACTGTTGACTGGGGGTGTCAGATGTCACTTGTGATGAGGTGGATGACCGTGTTAACCAATCTATGATGGCAGATGCGTTGCTGGTCGAGACACGATCGCTAGCAGATACCGGGAGATCAGGCCTCTCACCGCGACTCCTGCTGCCACTCGCACCTAGTCTGCTGCGACCTCTGCCTGATGAATCTAGGCCTCACCTTGGTGCACATCCTGGCATATCTCTGCCTGACACTGTGTTTAGGAGGGGAAAACAATACACTACACTACACCTAGAACAGTATTTTTGTAACAGCAGGTGTCTAGAAAAGTTAGATCAAAAGCAGACACTGTAGCTAAAAGCTAATGCAAAAAGACACTGTCAGATGGTCTTATACAGGATGCCCCTGGTCAGAGTTAAATGCACCACAGGCAATTTTAAAACGTGGTTCTTGTTCAAAATGTAAAAAAAGGTAAAGATACAGGTACTCTTAAAAGCTAGTAAAGTGCTAGTATTCGGGATGCCCCCCCGGCAAAAGGCAATGGCTGCATTAACCTTGAAAACCAGACTTTTTTTTAAAAAAGGCAAAAGGTTAGTATTTGGGATGCCCCTCTTCAAATACATAGGCTGGCTGCTTTATCAGTGAAAAAGTGACTTTCTTTACAAAATGAAACCAGTTAGTAGACAGGTACTCTTCAAATATTTATGCTAGTATTTGGGATGCCCCCCCCCCCCCCCCCCGGCGAAAGGCAAAGTTTGCTAAAAAAGTGACTTTCTTTACAAAATGCAACCAGTTAGCAGACAGGTACTCTTCAAATATTTATGCTAGTATTTGGGATTCCACCTCTTCAAATACATAGGCTGGCTGCTTTAACCTTTTAAGTGCCAGCCTTCCTAGAATTTTTGTCACCTTTTGTTGCCAGACCACGTTTCACTATTTTGCACTACATATGTTCAGCCTTGATTTTTGAAGCGATTTCCAGGGATTTTCCAGGAAAATTATATATTGTTTTTTTCAGCAGAGCCTGAGATTCAACATGCAATATCTTGTTTGGCCTTTTTTTAGTGTATTCTCAATACTTTTGGGTGAAATATGTGCAAAAAAATAAAAAAAAAAACTATATTTTGCAATTTGTAGTTTGTCAATAAAATTTTATTGCGTGCGAAACCCCAATTTATCCCGCTCACAGCGGTATCACATGTGTATTGGTAGATACCCTTTCCTGCCCAGGAGACTCCCCCAAACTGAAACAGCGCTTTTGGGGATTTTCAGATAAAATACAACTATGCTACGCGCTAAGCGCACCTTGCAGTTTTTCCAGAAAAACAACCCTTTAAATTTGAAATACCCCCCACAAATGATGTATTCTCTGGAAGTACACACCTCAAGCTTTCTAGGCGTACCAGGCTTGTTTACATGGGCGCAGTTTTCTGGAAGTAATCCCTCAATCAATTCTTTGGTTGCACAGAGTTTCCCTAAAAAAGAATAAAAAAGAAGAATCAAAGTCACATTTTCCTAAAAAAAAACTATATGCAAACAAGAAAAAACAAGTAAAATCTGAAAAAGCAACATACCCCAAACAGAACGATACCCAACATGCATAGGTAGTGTCAAGGGAAGAGTTGCCAAACACCCCAAAGTAAAGCATGCGCATAACGGTAATTGTACTTGAAATTTTCAGCTCTGCTGACAAAGTGCGCACCTTGCAATTTTTCAACCAAAACAACGCTTTACATTTGGAATATCCCCCATAAACCATTTATTCCCTGAAAGTACACATGTTAAGCTTTCTAAGCGTACTGAGCTCATGGGCTGGGCTCATCTTTCTGGAAATAATCTATTGAAGAATTCTTAGGTTGCACATGGTTTCCCTAAGAAAAATTATAAAAAAGCAGAATAAAAACCATGTTTTCCTAAAATATCAATATGCAAACAAGAAAAAACAAGCTAAATCTAAAAGCGCAAGATCCCCCGAGCAGAACAATACCCAACATGCATAGGTACTATTAATCCTTTTAATTGCCAGCCTACTTGAAGTTTTGTCACCCTCTGTTGACAGGTCATTTTCCCCATTTTGCGCCATGTTTAACCGTGATTTTTGCTGGAATTTCCAGAAAAAGTATATACATATTTTTTGCAGCAGAGTTTAGGCTTTAACGTGAAATGTCTTGTTTGTAATTTTTCTACTGTTTTTTTAATATTTTTGCGTAAAAAAACAAAAAAATAAAATAATATTTTTTAGACAATTTTCTCCTTTATTTTAAATAAAACATTTGTTTTATTAATGAAATCCATATTGCATGTGATAGCCCCATTTCTCCCAATTACAACGGTACCACATATGTATCGGTAGCCCCCGCATTCTTGCCCTGGAGACCCCCCAAACTGAAAAGAGCACTTTATAACATTTACAAATAAAATACAACTACTATCCACACTATAAACATAAGGGATTAATTAAAAAAATGACATATGGTCCCCCCTCCCAGGGGGGGGGGCATTTTTTGGGGAATTTTAAGGGTTAGGCTTACCCTAAGCTTAACCCTTAAAAATCCCCAAAAAATGACATAGGACCCCTCCCGGGGGGGGGGGGGGGTGGGGGGGGAACCTATTTTTTTTTGGAATTTTAAGGTTTAAGGGTTAGGTTTAGGCTAACCCTTAAAATTCCAAAACAAATGGGGGGGGGGGACCCTATGTCATTTTTTGGGGATTTTTAGCAGACAGGTACTCTTCAAATATTTATGCCAGTATTTGGGATGCCCCCTCTTCAAATACACAGGCCAGCTGCTTTAACAGTCAAAAAGTGACTTTCTTTACAAAATGCAACCAGTTAGCAGACAGGTACACTTCAAATATTTATGCTAGTATTTGGGATGCCCCCTCTTCAAATACATAGGCTGGCTGCTTTAACAGTGAAAAAGTGACTTTCTTTACAAAATGCAACCAGTTAGTAGACAGGTAGTCTTCAAATATTTATGCTAGCACGCTTTTTAAAGAATGACACCAGGAAAAGGAAAAGCTAAATAGGCAGGTGTGTTATTAACACTAAATAGGCTTGAAAGCTAATGCAAACACTTTAAACTTTCCCTGTCTTTCTCTGTCACTGTCACAGCCTCTCTCCTTCTCTATCTGTCCCTCTCTTCTTCTGTTCTTTGTTCTATCTATCTCTCCCTTGCTGTATCTATCTGTCTGTCTATCTGTCCCTTGCTCTCTCCCTGCTTGATCTGCTCTGGCCGCAATACAGTGCCGAAATGAGCTTCCGCAAAATGGCCGCCGCTTATATAGGGCTGTGACGCCTACCCAGGATTCCTTGCCCCATGGGACATGTCCTGACATGTGGATCCACCATTTTAGATGGGCTGGATAGTAGTAAATGGAGTATTAAGGAAGCGATTCGAGCGATCGAATCGCGGCGAAATTCGGAATCGTTACGCTTTCTAAGCGTACTGAGCTCATGGGCTGGGCTCATCTTTCTGGAAATAATCTATTGAAGAATTCTTAGGTTGCACATGGTTTCCCTAAGAAAAATTATAAAAAAGCAGAATAAAAACCATGTTTTCCTAAAATATCAATATGCAAACAAGAAAAAACAAGCTAAATCTAAAAGCGCAAGATCCCCCGAGCAGAACAATACCCAACATGCATAGGTACTATTAATCCTTTTAATTGCCAGCCTACTTGAAGTTTTGTCACCCTCTGTTGACAGGTCATTTTCCCCATTTTGCGCCATGTTTAACCGTGATTTTTGCTGGAGTTTTCCAGAAAAAGTATATACATATTTTTTGCAGCAGAGTTTAGGCTTTAACGTGAAATGTCTTGTTTGTAATTTTTCTACTGTTTTTTTAATATTTTTGCGTAAAAAAACAAAAAAATAAAATAATATTTTTTAGACAATTTTCTCCTTTATTTTAAATAAAACATTTGTTTTATTAATGAAATCCATATTGCATGTGATAGCCCCATTTCTCCCAATTACAACGGTACCACATATGTATCGGTAGCCCCCGCATTCTTGCCCTGGAGACCCCCCAAACTGAAAAGAGCACTTTATAACATTTACAAATAAAATACAACTACTATCCACACTATAAACATAAGGGATTAATTAATAAAATGACATATGGTCCCCCCTCCCAGGGGGGGGGGGGGGCATTTTTTGGGGAATTTTAAGGGTTAGGCTTACCCTAAGCTTAACCCTTAAAAATCCCCAAAAAATGACATAGGACCCCTCCCGGGGGGGGGGGGGGGGGGGAACCTATTTTTTTTTGGAATTTTAAGGGTTAAGGGTTAGGTTTAGGCTAACCCTTAAAATTCCAAAACAAATGGGGGGGGGGACCCTATGTCATTTTTTGGGGATTTTTAGCAGACAGGTACTCTTCAAATATTTATGCCAGTATTTGGGATGCCCCCTCTTCAAATACACAAGCCAGCTGCTTTAACAGTCAAAAAGTGACTTTCTTTACAAAATGCAACCAGTTAGCAGACAGGTACACTTCAAATATTTATGCTAGTATTTGGAATGCCCCCTCTTCAAATACATAGGCTGGCTGCTTTAACAGTGAAAAAGTGACTTTCTTTACAAAATGCAACCAGTTAGTAGACAGGTAGTCTTCAAATATTTATGCTAGCACGCTTTTTAAAGAATGACACCAGGAAAAGGAAAAGCTAAATAGGCAGGTGGGTTATTAACACTAAATAGGCTTGAAAGCTAATGCAAACACTTTAAACTTTCCCTGTCTTTCTCTGTCACTGTCACAGCCTCTCTCCTTCTCTATCTGTCCCTCTCTTCTTCTGTTCTTTGTTCTATCTATCTCTCCCTTGCTGTATCTATCTGTCTGTCTATCTGTCCCTTGCTCTCTCCCTGCTTGATCTGCTCTGGCCGCAATACAGTGCCGAAATGAGCTTCCGCAAAATGGCCGCCGCTTATATAGGGCTGTGACGCCTACCCAGGATTCCTTGCCCCATGGGACATGTCCTGACATGTGGATCCACCATTTTAGATGGGCTGGATAGTAGTAAATGGAGTATTAAGGAAGCGATTCGAGCGATCGAATCGCGGCGAAATTCGGAATCGTTACGAATCGAATTTTTCCTGAAATTCGTAACGAATTCGGGTTCGTCAGATTCGATTTGCTCATCTCTAATCATGGTAGTTGCATTTTATTTAAAAATCTCATAAAGCGCTCTTTTCCTAGGGTGTCTCCTGGGCAGGAAAGGTTTGTCTACCATTAGGCTTCCAATAGGCTGGCAAGTAAAAGGGTTAAAGGCTAATTCCACTTTCGATGGCATTTTTAAAAGTGTTCATAATTGTATACCAACATATTGTGTTCAAGGTGCTGAGCTTTTCTATAAATTAAAACTGTCTAGCAACAATGTGTTTACCTTAGGAACCACACTAGTGTGTTTGGTGTAAACAGCAGAGACTTTTTGCCTATGGCTTGTTAATCATCTGATTGACTAAGGCCGATATTATGCTCCACATTCATGAGCTCACAGGTTTAACACCTCCTGCTTTAACTCAGCCTCTTCAGATGAAGGGATCAAAATCTTGTATTCCAGTAGCGAAAGGGTTACTAGCAATGTTTCACCTGGGGAAGAGGGGTCTGTCATTACTGCTGCCTGATTTTTCCTCCTGCTGCTATGTGGAGGAAAGCGGCTCACTCTTGTCAGTGGAAGGATTCTGGGGTTTGTAGGCTGAAGCTATACTAAGGGTCTTTACTCAAGGCAGGAAAACAACCCCCCACTTGAGCAACAGAGAGCCATAGGAATATGAGAAAACTGGATGCATGCTGAAGTAAAATCACAAGTATGGGGGCAGAATCCTAACACATGGGCATGTACGGGCTCTCCTCCAGGTGGGCCCCAGGCATTCCAGTCTGACACTGGTCTAATTCATGAGAACTGTATAGTTTATTTTAGTTATATTGGGATATTTTTAATTGTTTTGATTTAATAGTAAATGTATCTATATTTCTAAATTGGAGAATGTGGACTGTAAGTTTGGCCATGCTAGGCTGCATTAGCAGCATAGCTGTTGAGATGTGTTGTTGCTGCCTGAGTGAGGGGGAGATACACCAGGGTCCGAAAATTGGTGAACAATGCTTCATTTGTCAGTCTGACAGCTGAGTGAATGTTTTCAACCATGGAGCCAAAATAAAATG
This sequence comes from Gastrophryne carolinensis, assembly GCA_027917425.1. NCBI lineage: Eukaryota > Metazoa > Chordata > Amphibia > Anura > Microhylidae > Gastrophryne > Gastrophryne carolinensis. Next base: position 220,705,462 of record CM051239.1, on the reverse strand, counting down.
CACATTTGGAAAAGAGAAGCCTGCATTTGTGTTCCTGCCTACATCTGCTTCAGTAAAGCTTTACCTTTCAGCCGCCATTCACGACTGCCAGCGATCAGTCAAATTTGCCAGGGGAATGGCTATATCTCACCTGCAGGCAAACTTGGTGAACCTGATTAGTTGCTGGCTGATTGGGATGCCCTATGCTGCAAGGGTAAAGGAAGTAAAGTCTTTTGTGGCTGTAAAGTAAATAAAAATCAACGTTTACAAACTGACCCATGTTACTATAAATCCTTGGGCTATCCCAATTGGTGATGCCCTGAAGGGTAACATGCAACTCGCCCCCTTAGCCCAAAGCCCTTATATTCACATAATTGTAAGGTGCATACCCACGCCGGAGAGCGTCCAGCAGCACACGCTCCATTCATCTGTACTAGGTAATTGGACGTCAGGTCGTCTAAGCACTGAATGGCCAGCGGTCCACACATGTGCCATGGAATCTTGGAGGCTGGTTACAGCTGTACCCGACTGGTGATAATGAGTACCAAATTTTCACCCACTGCAGCAGCAATGGATATGATTGGACCACTCATCATCTCCCCACTTCCACCATGGAAGTGGTTTGTCAAGGCAAGACCAGGTTAATTTTACCCCCTCACTGGGCACCACTGATGGGGTGGGACACTGGACAGTCACTTCAAAATGTTACTACCACCCAGCAAGCGAACAGGTATCCAGTGTCACTCCATTCACTCATTGTATCAGTGATGACAGGCACTCTCTTGACACACTCCCACTGAGGCAGATTGGAGTGGACATGAACATGGCACAGGATGCTTCATGCTTTATAGTTGGTACATTTTGAAGCACTGGAGCCCAAAGAAGCTTCTACAGCAAGGAGAATGTGAGTATAGGTCCCTTCTGTTTTTTACCCTGGACAGAAACTTTAAAGTGGAAGTAGTTTAAGTGTACACTGACCCCACAACTACTTAAGCCACCCCTACCACCACTTGCCTGCAGTAAGAAAATACTTACTTGTTATTCCCAGAGCCCGCCCTAATCGGGAACCTTGCATTTGATGTACAAAAGTGTGGCAAACACAGCTCCACCAGTATGGGAGGTGCAGAGCTTCAGTGTGCAGCTACTTCCTGGCCACCTATATATTTCCTTACTGCAGGCTTACCAGTGGCAGGTAGAACACAGACCAGGACCTTCCCTAGGATAGAATTTAGGTCAGCTTAACCCTCTCCTCCCAGATACCCCATTGTTTTAAAAAGTAGGAATCTCGAAAGCCCCATACTCTCCCACCAGCCTTAACATAGCCACAGGCAACCAATTGGGCTGTGCACAGCAGCTCAATGGCAAAGCAGGGTACACATAAACTACCATTATATACAGCCACATCACAGGCCTGATTTCCAGGTTAAAATCGGTGTGTAAGAGCCCTATAAAACAAGCTGGTAATATTTGCATGTAATTGTGAAAAAAAAGATTTCTTCACCCACGGCTATACAGCAAAGGGAGAAGTAACTGAGACTAGAACAGCTGGGGAGTCCTGTTGGAGGAGCCAGAGAGAGCCGTATCTGACCCCACTGCTGCTAGCAACATGGAGATGGTGTTTTTAATGAAGAATTTCTGGGCAAGTTCTGATTTGGTGCCCTCTGGCCTAAGTGGAGGGATTGGCACTGGCCAGCAGCTGGGCAGGTAGGGAATCCAGAGCCAAGGGACATCCTGACTTTTGCAATAGGGTCCATTAAATCCTATGTCCGCTTGCAGAGTAAGTTCTGTTGCGGGGCCTCAGACACCCCAGTCTGACACTGGCTAGCAGAGTGTAAGTCGGGCTTTGCCATCACTGCTGGTTGAGCAGTGATGGCAGAGAAGAGCAGAGGACCCAGAGGTGGCAATGATGACTAGCAGCGATGGCAGCAGCAGCTGAGGTGAAGGCAGCAGAGACCGTCTGTGATGAGAAAGCCAAGCTGCAAAATCCATAGGAAGTTAAAATTAGGTATAGAGTTCTAAATAATGACGCAACACAGGTACACAATGCATGACTCGCATTCAAATAAGTTCTGACTGCTGCAAGTCTGCACTGTTTCCTGTCCTCATTGGATGGCTTTCTGCTACAAAATGCAGGGCTCACTGATGTGAAACGGCAGCTTAGGTTAGTTTAGTGCTCCAGTTTAGGGATCCAGACAAATGGTAGCACTGCGGATCATTGACTAAGCTCAGGTTAACTGCCACCTTCCTTCTCCTAGAGGTGCCATGACCCCTTCATGCACCACTGAAGCAAAGTATCACTGTGTGTCCACCACCAGCACTAATTAGAAGGCATGGGCAACAGCTGCTGAAGGATAACTTTACACCTACATTTATCTTTTTGGAATCTGCCATTGCATTACAGCTTGTGTCAAGGCAACTGCAAGAACACCGAACCTTCAACTGAGTGCTCCCCTAATGAATAAGGTCAACAAAGTTAGCCTTTCCCCAAAACCCCAACCCTGTCTGGGTAAAAGTTCTTCTCCCGGGTCGTCAGCATCAAATGGATCTGGGAACATAAGGGCCTGACTCACCCAGTTGCCTGCCAGTTGACAAAAAATGTGCCTGCCATTATAGAAACTAAAAGGTATCACCATTCCCCTCTGCCCTCTGCTGCAGCCAATTGAGTTAAAAGTCAGAAAAAGGTTAAAGCGGTCCTTCTCTCTGAATAAGAGTCTATCTTACATGTTTCCCACACCCTGTACATACAGATTGCTTACATTAAAAATCTTCCGACCTACATCTATTGCATGTTATGAGCCTTTAAACATCCAAAATGGCGGCCCATGGAACATCAGGCAGCCAGCAAACAGGAAGTGCCTTCTGACTGTGCTGCTCTGGATTCTGGGATTGCTGACCTTTTCCTGACCCCAGCTCTGCTCTGTCTGTGCAAAGCACAGCTATTACCCCCCCTGCACTTTTTCCCACTCTCCTCTCCTCAGTAAGTGTGATGCTTCTGAGGCAAGGTGGCGGCACCCGTATCCTAGAGTCTTGAACAGAGTTGCAGCCGGTGGGGGAAAGAATAATAAGTAAGTGACTACAAACTTACAATATATTAATTTTAGATGCTTGGGAATCATTTTATAAGGGTTTGGGCTTTTCAATAAATCATGGTGAAGGTCCGGTTTAACTGTATGAGCCTTGAGAGGGCCCTATTCAATTTGTGCACAAGTGCAAAAATTGAGTGACAGTGTGAAGGATTCTAGCCTACCACTAAGATTTTTGGGCCATAGATGATTATTGTATTGCACTATAAAAATCTTCCTCTGGATTTAACCCATGCGTGCAGTTAGTGTAAACATGCCCGGATTGGTGGGCTGCCCTGTCAATCTGACAAGAGCCCTAGGTTTTAAATTGTGGTTAGGATTGGGGGGGAGGGGGGGGGCACTTGGGGCAGCAAAGAGAAAGAAGAAATTCCCCTTCCTTTTACATATTTAGTATAGGTGAAAAAAGACATATATCAAGTTCAAGCAATGTACGGAGTTAGGGAAAGTTATTTTTATGTATTTTTTTTTAACTGATAACAGCTAATAGTAACTGTTAATGTTATCTTCTGCTAGAAAGTATCTAATCCCTTTTTGTCAGCGGACTGTAACAAACTACTGAGGGAGGCTAATTCCACAGATGTATAATTCTTATGGTAAAAAATGAGTGTCGCCTCCGGAGAGTGAATTTTTTTTTCCAGACAGATGCAGTGCCCCCTTGTCTTTAGAGAGGGTTTTTAGTTGAATTAATTTTCCACATATTTTTTGTATTGGCTATTTATATATTTATACAAGTTAATCATGTCCCCCCTCAGACATCTCCTCTCAAGATTAAACAGATTTCATTCCTGTAATCCTTCTTCATAACGAAGATCCTTCATTCCTCTTATTAGTTTGGGGGTTCTCCTCTGCACCCTCCAAAATCAGGGTTTCCTTTCTATGAACTAGTGCCCAGAATTGAATGACATATTTAAGGTGAGGGCGCACCAGTGTCTTGTAAAGAGGCAATATTACATCTCTGTCTTGTGATTCCATGCTAATATCTTGGTCATCTTAGAAGCAGCTGATTGGCATTGCATGCTGTCATTTAGCCTGTGGTCTACCAGTACCCCCAGATCCTTCTCAGCTAGGTACTCTCCCAGTTTTGGTGACCAAACCGAAGAGACAGCAAATTATTTTAATGTCTGGATAGTCAATCCCTTGTTAACGTGTACCAAAACCTAGGAAGGTCCTTTTCTACCCAAATCAGCATGCTCTGCTAGTTCAAACAGCTAGGGTCACCTAATAAACTTACCTTCCTGACATTCCAATCAGCACTTTATGGTGTGCATATTAATGCATGACATAAAGCCAAACTTGCCTTCTCCCCATCTAATCAGCGTTTTATGGTGTGCATATTAATGCATGACATAAGCCAAACTTGCCTTTCCCCCATCTAATCAATGCTTTATGGTGTGCATATTAATATGACCTAAAGCCAAAATTACAGTACCTTCCCCCTGTTTAATCAGTACTTTATGGTGTGCATATTAATCTATGACATAAAGCCCTGTTTTGCAGGAGGGGTTGGCATAGAGAAAGGGGAGCGGCTACACCTCCAGTCTCTTTGTGGTCTGCAGCATGCTCCCACCCCAGCCTATATTAATGGCTGGGCAGATCAGGGATGCAGCCGTGGTGTGGGAATGCTGGAAAGGTGTTTGCCAGTGATCATGGGGGGGGGGGGGGAACTTAACAGCGGGCCATCCCAACTCAGGGTTTCTCAATCGACTGCAAGACCGGGCTGTCAAGTGGTTGGTCCTCTTGAAGGGAAAAGAACACAATCCCCACCCTAGTATATCAGGCAATGCAGCAGGGTCGACAGTGATCTAGTTTTAAAGTAAAACTCAGGAGCACGTCAAAACTAGAAGGAAGCCTGGGAAGGGGCTGCCAAGAAAGACATCACTGTGGGAGCCACTGGTAAAAGTGACTTTACTGGCAACTCTGGGGGTTTCAAACAGCAAAGCATTCCCATTTAGGATACCCTGGGAGCAAGCTAGCAGCCGGCCCTGGAATCTAAAAGGCCCACGGCCATGAGTTAAAAATGACAACCTAATTGAACCCTTGTGGTTTTGAGGAATAGAGCCATAGAGTAATATGATTCCATTCAGCTTTTTAGCTGCTCACTTATATGTATGACCAAAATAGCTGATTGGAGGAGAGCCGTGCATATTGCCGGTGAGGTATGCATAATGGGCCACAAGTAGAATTTCACATGCACTGAGGTAACCCAAAATCAGAATGCCCCAGGTTTTGGTCAACTATAAGTGTAAAATGTGGCTAAAGACCACACACAATGTGAATCTAATTTACAAACTGATGTATGAACTAATGCTGCTTAAGAACTGAAAAGTTGGACAAGCATTTTTGAGCAGTATGGACACCTAGGACTCAAAAGGCTTTTTGTTTCTTTTGGAAGGGTCTAAAGACTATTGAGCCCTAATAACATACTATATAACTCTAGTATGATTGGTCAGTAAATAGATATGTAAAAACATAAGATAAAGGATTGGTCCAGATAGATACATAAAAAGAGAGGGGCTGGGGATGCTGCCGGAGGCCCAGGCATGCAGTCTGAGATTGAAACGAAAAATGAGAATATGGTGAAACCAGGGGGTATCACAATCCCAGGTGCCACTGGGGAAAGCTTTCAATGGGCCCTGTTCGGACTAGGTGGGAACTATATTCAAGATGCCAGGATAGGATATCCACTGGTTACCACCTGATCTTCTGCCTCTCATTGCCAATAGTATATTTTCCATCTAATAGGATGTGTTCCTTTGGGCTCTTTCATCAGCAACACCCATTTAGTACAAATCCGCCTGTAATCCACCCTGGAGAAGGAGATCCGTTGTAAGCAAAACTGATAGTATTCTTCGTCCTTCGGGTCAAAGTTGCCTTGGAAACACACTGACCCTTCCTGAAACCGAGAAGGAAATTAATAAGCTATTGGTCTTCCTCCAATCCTTTGTTTGTCGAAGGTATTCCAACAAACAGGCCCTGACATCCAAAGACTTATCTATAGAACCTGTGGAGAGATCACTATCACCGGATAATCTGGAAGGATAATCTCTTGGGTCCGATGAGAGTCAGAAGACATCTTAGGAAGGTATAAAGATAATAAAGGTAATATTATACGATCCTGAAAAACTTGGGAGAAAGGGGTGATGGCAGGATAGAGCATGCAATTGTTCTAACCGGGCACCTATTAATGACCTGGAATGATTGCTTCTTAGGGACTGACTGTTGGGTACCAAACAGAGTGGATCCTTTAAACTTGCCTCTCCTAGAAGTAGGAGGGGCCCCTCTAAACAAGTCCTTGCTAACAAAGGGCCGTCTATAAGAGGACTGACTAGAAATGTTTTTTCTATTCCTGAAATCCCTACGTCAGCAGACCTGTATAACACCTTCTCTAGTTTTGGGTCAAAGAGGAATTTCCCCGTTAAAGGGCATGGCAACTTTGAACCTGTATCCACTGACCAGGTATGCAGTCATAAAGTTCTATGCTTTGAGTTGGTGAAGGCCATGGCCAGCGCCAAAAATCTCACAGATTCTGCCGTGGCATCAGACAGAAAGGAGACCGGAGAGAAGAGAATCGGTAAAGCCTTAATCTACATAATCTCATTAATATCTGATTTCAGCTGCTGAAGCCAATAATTAAGATCCCTGGCTAGAATCGGTTTGAGAGTACAAGATTCAGACTTCCATGCTTTCATCAAGAGAGAATCCATCTTCTTGTCTAAAGGATATTTGAGGATACCAAAGTCCTCAAAAGGCCAATTCCACCCCCTTGGTGACCTTAGAAAAGGGGGCATCTAGTTTGGGGCATTTTTCACAAATATATGAATTTTCCTCAATTAATGCATAATGCCTCTTAAAAGTCCCTGGTCTATAAACCTTTTTAACTGGATCCTTCCCATCTTTAAGGATAGCCTCCTAACTGAGTTGTGAATGGGGAAGGTCATAGGGGAATCGGGAACAAAATTGGGATAGAACCCATCATTTAGACTTGGGGTGCAACTCCTATCCTCAATGCCCATAGAAAGATGAACCACATACAGGAGCTATGGTAAATTATCTAGAGGAAACTGAATCAAAATCCAAGCAAGGACCCTCCTCTCCATCCCCCTCAGAAAGGGGGTATCAGAGGCCCCCGACTCCAGCCCTCTAGGAAAAAGGGGAGTCTAGGGGATGCCCAGCAGACTCCTTTTGTCCAGCCGAGTACCGTGGGATCCTAAGATTCTCAAAGTAGAGGGAATATGATACTTCAGAACTCTCATCATATCCTAGGCTGGGCTGACATTCCCTACTCATGACTTTATTGGTACAGGGCTTCCAAAAAGGCTTCCTATAGTAATTTGGTAGCTTGATTTCACATATTGGCATCTCCTACTTTTATCCTTAGGCTTAGGAGAGTTTTAGTCTTGGACACTTTCTTAGAGGGCTTGGCCTAAAATAAAAAAGGAGTAGTAGGTTGTAAGGATATATAACCTTCCAAACACATAACAATAATTCAAAGTTGCCCTTAAAACTGCAAGAGTGGGCCCATAAATAAAAAAGGGACTTACCGGAGCAGAGTTGGACCCCTTCTTCTCTGAGCAGCCGACAAAGTTTCTGATTAGATTGGATCAATCGGGTAGGAAGGATGAAGATCCGCAGCAAAGTCTTCAATAGTAGATGATAGAGGAGCCTGGACTTGCAAAAATTCCCCTGCATGATCTGCCATTCTGAAGTCTGCTGTGGGGTAGAGGCGCCCCTCCCCAAGCCCATTAAAAAGAAGGCAGGGGGGTTCCTAAGTTTGAGTCTTTTAACCCTCTAAGGTAAAATGTAAAATGAGAGGGAGGCCATAAAAAGACACTTAAGATTAGCAGAGTGCTTTCCCTTTAAGCCGGGTGCACGTGCATTAGCTGGGTCTCGCATGCCACCAGGTGCAATTGCCTCCTGCAGCAAATTCCTCCCCCCCCCTACCATCAGGCTTAAAAAGCGGAAGAGGCACGTACATCCCACAGCCTGGCCCCTGGCAAGCTCCATAGACCCGCATTAGTGGTCAATAAACACAATACAGTTGTCACAAGATGTACATTCAGCAGGAGCCTCGTCACCATATGGTATTGGAGGAGGGAGGGGTGGTGGGAAGGGGACCTGGAAATCCCCTTCCGACGATTTCCACAGTAGCATTAACATACTTGGTCTGCTGGCTATGAGTCAGGCATAGGGGAATCTGGACTATCCCCTGGGAGTTCCTTGGGTGGCTGCCTCCAGAGCCAGGTAATGGTTCAAAACCCATAAGACCCACAGTGACCCAGTCTACTTACCTATACCTGTGGTTCAGAGAACTGGTGTCTGGAGGAGGAGCTAAATCTTTTGTGTATTCTGGTGGTCATGTGTCTTGAGAATGCTTTGCCACGGACAGAGTACCTTGCGGGCCTCCTATGGCTCACCAGGCTCAGTCACAATAAAAGCACCAAGTGACACTTTTTTCAAAATCCTGGAGAAATTACATTGAAAGGAGGGCAAACATTGGAGCCCTGCTATGGTTTCTATCTGGCACTGCAGGAAATGGAGCAGAGGCACATGGGTATTCTAGTAATAATTATGGTCTAATGGCAGCTGGGGCAGCGGTAGGGGCTATCAGCTCCCTCACTAAAAGTGATCACTGTTTAGACAGAGTCTGGCAGCTTCCGCTGGATCCCACGCTTGTTTGCAATGATTGTATTGATTGCATGAATGGACTGCTCTGTTTAACTGATGGGAGGGCCGGGGCGCCATGGGACGATATGCAAGGCACCAGGAGCGCCGTTCTCTGAAACCAGGAGTGAAGGCAAGTGTGTTTTTTTTCTGCCTTAAGGGTCAGTCATGGTGTAGGAAGGGCACTTCTGTTAAGGAAGTGTCGTTGAGACTGGCAGGTATGATTTTATCTGTGTTCTATGAAAGCAATTTTCACTACCTGCAATCTTGATGCTTTTGGCAACTGTACACCAAAATCGGCAAGAAGAGCGACGTGAGCCCTGTACACAAAACATTTCCGCTGGGCAAGCATAAGCTCTGCACCTTTGCAGCAGCTATACTAGCAGTGTTCTGTAGCAAAAACTGTTTCCATAATAAAAAAAAATAATAAATTAATGCTGGACAAGCTCAGCACCTTGAGGACATTCTTTCAGCACAAAAATATTCACTTTCAAAAATGTCATATGTCAGTATAATTTCTCCCTAAGTAGAGGTCCCGTTTTAAAGGGTATTATTTGTATTTAAAGGGTGTATTTGTTTGTTACGAACAGAGGCTACAGGGTAAGCATAAATCACTTGCAACAATGATTAAACAGGATAGCATTATTTAATAGTAACTTCCAGAAAAACTATTTACTGCCTTTCATGTCATGTCATCTTCATTAATGAGTGAGGCTTGGATGACGGTGAAGCAACTAGAAAATCTAGGCACAGGCCAGCATTTAGTCCCCTGGGCAACATATCTTCTTTGCTCGAGTTCTTTGTAAATTGGCCCCTGTGGGCACTCTTAATCAAAGTAGACTACAACAGTTGGTTCAATGCAGTGTTAAAACAGATACAACTGGCATCAAGGGTCATGCTAATTATCTGGTGAAGCATGTTTAACTTTAGGTGTGCTTTGAGGTGTAAATTACAACCTTCATTCAAGTTGCACTATTTATCTGCATAGACCAAATGTTTCTGCTGCTCTAGTCACAAAAAAGGAAAATTTATTTTTTATAAAGCACCTGCCCCCTGATCTGTATCAACTGAATTGTGTGGGTCGGGTCAAGTTGACACCCCGCTGTTAGAATCAATCCCATCTCATTTAAATGCAATGCACACAGTGTGCTTGCATCACCCTGCCCTGCCACTCCCATCACAGGGGGCAACATGAGGTGAAACTTTATCACAACATTAGTAAACAAAAACTTGCATACCAACTCAAATGGTTAAACACAAGGTCAGTGTAACTTCCCATCTTAATTTCTCAAGAAAAAGCACAAAGACTATGATATTTAGTTTTATTTAAGGTCGAGAAAGAGATAAAAAAAGGGAAATTTCATTTCCTCCCTTCTTTCTCATCCTCTTCCATTTTGGGACACAACACCCGCCCTTCTGTTGTGTTATGACTGCGTTTGAGGCGGTTGATGCCTTCTATGTGGTTTTAGTTTTGTTGCATTGTTTTCTAGTTGCACGCATTATGCGCAGGTTAGTGTCCTCCCCTCCCAGAGCTGTGGCTGAACTGCTTTTTAATTAACAGAGAAGACCCTGCCACAGCCTGCCCTATATAGGCCGGAGGAGCTAGTTTTTTTCTATCTTTCTATCTTGCAGTCACTGCCTACGGCTGATTTTGACCCACATGTTTCTACTGGTGATGCCCCTAATGGAAGAGAAAGGAAAGGAAATTCACCGGTGAGTACACAAATTTCCCTTTCTCATCTCTTCCATTCCGGGGCATCACCAGTAGCAACATGTGAGACAGCCCACACAGAGATTGTGCAAGAACAGTCAACAGCCGACTGAGTCCACCTAACCAAGAACAACGGCACTCAAGCTTTAGACCCACTGTCTGCAATGCCTTATGCCCCAGAGCGGCATCGACAGATGCTCTGAAATCAAGTGTGTAAAACTTGGTGAAGGTGTAGAGAGACCAGGTCCTCGCCTTGCAGACCTGTTCCCCCAGTGCCTGATGTTGGAAAGCCCACCTCTGGCACCCCCCACCAGTCACAAAGGGCTTGAAACACATCCTGGTGAAAGACCATTCCCCCTTTTCCACCGTCTCTGCCTGCATAAATAATCAGCCTGCAGATTCTCCACCCCCAGAATGTTAACCACCGAGATGCAGGGAGCGTGAATTTCTGCCAGCTCCTGGTACTCCCCTCGATGGTCTATGTAGGCCACAGCTGTGGAACTGTCCAACTGTACCCTGACTGGGAAGACCAATGCTCGAGAACCAGAAGAATCACCCTCAGTTCCAACATATTGATTGGAATACTGCGCTCCTGCTGGCACCAGAGACCCTGGACTGTCTGGTTGTCCAGAACACCACCCCAACCCATCAGACTGGCGTCTGCGGTCAGGGTAACCCACCGGACCAGCAGGGAAGACCGACCCACTGCCTGCTAGTCCAGCCAACAATTTAGGGATCGCTGGTCATTGATTAGTCAATATGAAGACATTTCGATTGGAGCAGCATTTGTAGAGACCTGGAGTGGAACTGCGCATACGGAACTGCCTCGATGATAGACACCATCAAGCCAAGGAGACTGCCAAGGAGACTGCCTGATCGTGGAATGTTCGGCTGTCAGCAGTGACCTCACCGCCTCCTGAAGAGCCGTGCACCTCTGCACCAGAAGAAGGACCCATGCCCGTGCGGTATCCAATGTCATACCTAGACAGGCTGCTACCATGGAGGGAACCACCAGCAACTTGGGGTGGTTCCAGCGTGGACAGGATTGTCTGAACATCCCATAGTGCCTCTGCCAGAGATGCTAATTTGGACAGTGAACAGTCCGAACAGCAGTGCCACAAATTGGAAATGTCAGGTGGAAATTTTGGCGACTAGGGAAGATCGGGACATGCAAATAAGCATCCTTTATGTCCAACATGGCCAGAAAATCCCCCTGTTGCAGCGACCTAACAACCAACCTTAGAAAATCCATGCGGAAGTTCTGTACACGAACATCATTGTTCAGATTCTAGAGATCCAGGATCAGCCAAACAGACTCGTCCTTTTTAGGGATGACAAATATTATTGAGTAGAAGCCACAGCCCCGCTCTCTGGGGGTGGCACAGGTACTACAACGCCCCAGTCCAGCAAGAGCTCTATAGCGCAGTCACGAGCCGCCGACCTTTACGCAACACGGGAAGGGTTGGACGCCACAAACCTGTGTGAAGGCCTGGTGCAAACCTCAATCTTGTATCTGGAAGAAACAACCTCCCGGACCCAGGCGTCAGATATCCGGTCCCTCCACACTGGCGCATAGTGCAAAAGCCACCCCATCAACCCTGAGAGGGCTCTGCTGGGGGCTAGGGCCGCCTGGCCCCTAGGGGGCTAGGTTTCCCCCATGACTTTTGCTTACCAAAAAATCCTCACGGCGTCTAAAGTCTGTAGGACCTCTGAACTTCTGGAAGGGATGAAAATTTAGTGACCTGCAAAATAAGGTCCCCAGTGTCCGATTCTGTGAAAGCCAGGTCATCCTGGGGCTCGCGGAGAAGGCGACCCCCAGAAAAAAAAGCATCATGTATCTGTAGACCTCCATAGCGAAGGAGCTCAAACAAAGTTCAGAAGAACTCGAACCTCCATGTCGCAAATGCCTCTGCTGCTTCATCCAGACCTTTCGTGGGGCATGGCCGACCCCACCTGATCAATCAGTGGGCGGACCCTGAGACACAAATGGACCTGGCAGCCCCACCCCGAGGGGCAGGAGAAACTGGACATTCTGACTGAGGGCGCGGAACCTGCCAGCTGCATAAGGCGGCGAAGAACAGTAGTGCACCCAGTGCACTGGGGTCTCTCGCCCAAGGGCAGACATGCCTGGCACATGGAACAGGCAACACCACAAGATGCCGCCTCCTGGAGGAGCTCACAAATGCGGCCCTTCCATACCCTCCTCCTGTCCTTAATCGTAAGACCTGAGCGGGCCAAAGCCATGCCCCCCATCAGCGTTGCAGGGGTGACCGGCTGCTCCCTTCCCGAGTGGCCATGCCCCCCTCGCACATGGCTGCCTCCTCCTCCAAAAAGCAGTAATAATCACAAACACACTGACATCAAGGAGCCCGGCCAGCTAGCTCAGGCGCCACCCAGCAGCCATGCGTCTCTTGCAGGGTGACATGGAGTCATGGGGGTAGATGACATGGGGGTAGAGGGATCGGGGCTCAGTGGGAGACACACAGCAAGACCACCATACAAGGCCGTGAGATCAGGTACCCTGCTGCAGCGGGGTCCTGATCTTCAGGGCTCAGACCCAGTTGGACGAGCCCCAATGCGTTTACCTGAATCCATGCAAGCTCCCTTCACTCTGCATGATATAATACTATTGGCTTTAGAAACAACTTCAGGCATCTAACGGGGTTCCCAGGAATGCTGCAGCAGGTGAGGGACTGGGAGACAGAAACAGGGAGTTGTAGCCCCGTTCCTGATCAGCACTAAAAACAAAAGGATCCAGACATCTTCACAGTCCGTTGCAACTGCCAGAAAAGAACTGAGGAGATCCTGCCAGAGCCTGCCCTATACAGGCCAGGAGGAGCTAGTTTTTTTCTATCTTGCAGCGCTCGCCTATGACTGAGATTAACCCACGCATTGCTACGGGTGGTGCCCAGGAATGGAAGAGATGATAAAAAAAAAGAAGGGGGAGCATTTCAAGGGGGGTGGTAACAATAGCAAGGAGAGGGCAAGGAAGGTTGTCTCTGGCAGCCACACACATCAATGAGGGATAGGGTGGGTCAATGCTTAAAACATACTCATAGAAAGAGAGTGGCTTAAGTTGCAGCTGGGAAGTGTACGCTTATAATAGGCATTTTCTTTATAGAAGGGAGGGGGGCAAATTTCACATTATCTCTGCATGTTATCTAATTTGGATTAGGATATCTCCTCCATGATCTCCACGTGACTAATCAGGGTGAACCACTCTCTTATAGTGGGGACAGTGTCTTTCCCCCGGTGTCTGGGTTCTAAAGCTGCATTCAGGATATGTATCAAAACCGAGTTTTTGTATTAGGAGTAAGAGAGGTTTGTATGATGCAGCAGAATTGTGGCTGGATAAAAATGGGGGCCATGGTCGGTTATGTCTGAAATAACTTTAACTCAGAATCCCTGTATCTTTGGAATTAGATCGCCTCTGTCCGTGACACATTTCCAGCAATTGTCTGGGATAGTTGGGTAAATTCCACCGGGGTTCTGTACCATCTCTAAATTAGTTTAAAGTTTGTCTTCTACTTGGCAGAGTTAATCGAGTTATTGTGAACTAATCTACATATTTTCATTGACTCCATTGGTGAGAAGCTAATGTATGACAGGGCCACTACTTAGCCAATGCCTAATTTGAAAGAATGGAATTTGGCCACCAAAACTTAGGGCAATAGCCTCTTTATCATAGAAATTACCGTCCTAAGTGTTTGGCCACAATGGGAGAGGCAGAAATCTGTAAAAGAACTCTTTTGTTAGTACCCAGGGGGAATCCCTACTTATCTTGGATCAGGGTTTGCTGGCCCAGCGATGAAGACACATCTGGTCTTTGCCTGAATAACCTAGAAACTACTGTAGCGTACTACTGAAATTCAAGGTAGACCCAATCCATGTATTGTTTCAATACATTTCAGTCAAGTAGTCTGGTCAATGGAATAGACTTGTGATAAATCTCCATGTCTGGGACCCCCAGCCCACCATTAGGTTTCAATGCTGTGCCATCCCATATAAATCTAGTGAAATGTGATCATTAAAGAAAGATTTTGGGAACTCCACTGGTATACATTGCATGATGCACAATAAGCATGGCAAGTACATGTGCTCCAGCATTGACAGTCTATGTGCACTCTATTTAAACAGATCAGTTTTAATTTTAGTCCATTGGGGGTGTATGCTGCAGCAAACCTCTTAGGTGTTTGGGGGAGGTGCCTAAATATCTAATGGTATGGTCCTCCCATTGGAAGAGAAAAATAGACCAGCTACTTCTCCATTGTGCATATGTACGGGGGGTGCTGCAGGCTTAGAATACCTCATCCTAAGATTAGAATACCTAGAATATGGGCAGACTGATTCATTACTAGTGCCAGGTAACGGCAGATGAGTGCCTGTAGAGCGGCGCTAAGAGCGACCGATAGTGGTCGCTCTGATCGGCCGTGAGTCGCTATTACAGAGCGCCTCAGTTGCTGTAGTAACATGGCCAGCATTGATGAATTTGATGTGTGAGTCGCTATAACCAGTACAACAGTGTGAGCGACTCAAACCATATTCATCAAAAAACAGCCTCACACAGCGCTGGAGCTCAAAATTGGCTCGCTGTATCCCAGAGCCCCAGAAGCTGTGTGATTAAAGTCTGTTTTTGAACACATATCCACTAGTAACAAAGCGAAAACATATGGAATTACATTGTTATTACATTGTGACATTAACACTTTAATACCAGACCTGTATTGAAAATTCTGCATAAAAATATCAAAAACGTTTTCAAAAATGACATTTAATAGGCCAGGAGAGGTCACACAATGAATTGATTTAAAAAAAATAAAAAGAAAACCCTGTTAAAAGTGAAGATCTGTGATGATGACTCGGACACAACATGGCGCTGTTAGTTGCTCACGGGAATCGCTTTGATAAATGTGGTATTGCGTACAGCGCCCAGTGTTCACCGTTCACTACCTGCCGCTATCCTTTTATGAATAAACCCCTTAGAATACTTTCAAATCTTTCAGGATTCAGACATCAAGACCAGAACAGATATGAAAGGGTTGGACAGGTAAAAAAAAAAAAACACATGCATAAGCAGCACATTTTCATCCTGCCCCAATTTGTAGGCCCTATATATATCTGGATTTTTCCGAACATGGAGCTGGAATGGTTCAAGGGACAGGGCAAATAGCAGAGATAGTGGATACCCCTGACGGGTGCCATTTCTAGTCTGGTATGCATCGGAGTTACCCCTAATTTTTGTACAGAGAGCAGATCCCATTTATCATATTAGGACCTATGCTGATATCCTTCAAAATTGCTGTTATCTAGGGCCATGCCACCCTATCAAATGCCTTCTCAGCATCATAGATAGGAGTAGAGTAGGAAGCTTAATGGATAACATAATCACTTTGGTGGTATTGTCTTTTGCTTTTGAACCAGGAATAAAGCCCACCTGAGAAGGAATCTATATTTTTCTTCCCTACGACCGTAATGTGTACTTGTAAGCAATACTTGTGCCAGAGGAGGCAAAGGCGGCTGAAAAATATGGGACTAACGTGGGGCAAAGGTTTTATAATATAACGCCGGATACCCAACTGTCCCGGGGCTTTGTATGGTCTAGTATATTTTAATGGCGAGTGGACCTAAGCTGTAGAAATCGGCCACTCCAAATCCTCAATCTCTCAATTTCGACAACTGGAGGGAGTCCCTCCTCCTGGAGATAAGTTCTCATTTCTAGGGCGAGCTGAGTAGAGGTTGGGGAAAGTTGTACATTTTTACACAAATAGATGCAATTGCTTCACAATAGCCCTGAATGTATGATGACTGGCTCTTTTAGTCCCCGATCATCTCTATTTGCTGTCTGTGTCGTTTGTTACATAGAGCAAAGCTCCTCCTTCCTGCTAAGTCAAGGGCTGGCCTAGCTTTTGTAAGATGCTTCAGGTGTGCTGCTAGAAGTGACCTGTTATGGGTTTTTATGGGTTGGTAATCAATGGTCCATCATTCTTTTGTTTCGGGCGGAGTGATGGAAGTCCAATCTATGGATTTAGTGGGGGATGGAGATAGACAAGTATACTGTTGCATGGTCCGAAAATGTAATTTCTCCTATTTCTGTGACACAAATTTTGTCAAGGTCCCTGTGTGAGTAGGAGATAATGCAAGCAGGAGTATTTGGAGTGTGCCAAGGAGAAAAAGGAATAACCACTAGCATCAGGGTTGGAAATACGCCAGACAATATAAAGGTCCAACTTTCTCATGCTGATCTTGATTTTCTAAGGTCTTGATGGGGCAGGGAGGACTTTGTGTTAGATGTATCTATCAGTGGGTTCATGTTGAAGTCACCATCCAAGCAAACCAAGGCTTCCTGAAGTGAGGCCAGTTTGTTCATGGTCTGCACCAGAAACCGGGCCTGGTCCTTATTAGGGGCATAAAGGTTAGCCAAGAGTGATCCTATACTCCTCTATTTGGCCTTTAACAAAGAAACCATCCTACATTGTTCCACTGAACTTTTAGAAGCTTGAAAGGGAGGGCTATAGATACTAGTGTGATAACCCCATTAAGATGTATTTACTGGGGAGGTACCATTAGATTGGAGCGGTAATATTTTGGAAACCGCTATGGGATTTTCTTTCAAAAGATGAAGCAAAGAGTGTCTTAATAGGAAACCTCTCACATTCAAAGACATTATGACCAGCTTTAAGTCTGAATTCTTGATAAGCACGTGTCACGTAGGTCAAAGGATTTAAGAAAAATGCAGACAAGCATGCTATGAAGTATTTATCAGTAGCTTTCTCTCCCTATTGTGCACAAAACATGTGATAATACCACACATAAAAAGCCGTCTGAGACAAGACTAGTTGGGGGGGCAGATGTAGTTGGAAAGGAAACACAGATGAAGAGAAATATTAGGTTAGCCATGAGTAACAATAGCAATGATAACAATCACCATACAGGGGATCCAGAAAAATGTAAAACCAGGGTGGGGTGGAGCAGGACGTACTGTATGCATATAATACCAATTCTACAGGTGAGTATTTCACAGAATTGTATTATTCTGAGCATACAGTACGTCCTGCTCCATATATAATACTTACACGTGGGACATCCAATAGCAGTGTCCATAAAGTAGG
Source organism: Gastrophryne carolinensis (assembly GCA_027917425.1). Taxonomy (NCBI): domain Eukaryota; kingdom Metazoa; phylum Chordata; class Amphibia; order Anura; family Microhylidae; genus Gastrophryne; species Gastrophryne carolinensis. The sequence goes on along the minus strand of CM051239.1, from coordinate 220,687,919 downwards.
GTGGGATCCCCATGAAAAAAGGCACAGCAGACAGTAAAGGCGCTGTCACCTGCAAACCTTGCTACCAAGCACGACAACCTCATAACAAAACCTTTGAAAAGGTATGAACAGAAAACAAGCAGCGGTCTAGCAAACCTGTTTAACAGAAAACCTGGTGCTGAAGGGCCAAAGGTACCCAAGCACAAGTAGAACAGAAGAAAAAGAGAGGGAGATTCTTCCCCCTTAAAGGAACAGGCCAGAGTAGCGACCAGACCAGCCCAAATGCAACAGGAGGCTCGTAAAACGTAGAACTTTCCCCAACGGGGAATTGAAAACTGGTCTCCCGCAAGACAGGCGGGGATACTGACCACTACACTAACAAGGATCAGCAAGAAGCCGAAACCCTTACTCAGGACCAGGAAGACAAACCATCCAAGTAAGATCAGTCCAAAGGGCGCATAGCCCCTAGAAGCAAACGAGATCAGGCGCATACATACGGAGGCGCCCGCAGACCCCAAGGGGCATCAGTCCCCCTAAGGGACAAGAAACAACCAGGAAAACTTCAACACCTGTTGAGGGAATGTAGACCCCTTTACTTCAGCATTACTAAAATAAGGCCCATAGGCAGACAAAAAGGACTTAAATAATGAACATAAGACACCACCTTGGGCAAAAGGTCCGGTGTAAGGCGGAATACCACCACATCATGGTGTGTATAAATATATATAATGAACGAGGGCTAACTAAACAGAGCCACCTTCTCAGGCACACGTCTGACTGAAGCAACAGCCCCCGGAGGGGCAACTTGAACTACGAAACAGCTCAGACAGCATCCAGAATAAGTCCCAAGGGAACAACCCGCCAGGCAAACAGAATGAAGATTGATCCCAACAGGGACCATAGAACTACTTGGGAGATGCACGTGAGCAATCCCCAAGAGAAAGCTTAACAAGGAAGACTGAACAAGACTTCCACAGGAAGCCAGACAGGATAGAACCTGAACATTCAGAGCACCAAGATGGGGAACCAACCCCAACCCATGCTGTAATAACTCTAGAACCCTGGGAACCGGGAGCGTCCAACAGGGGAGAGACCAAGACTCACGCCAATCAATATGGGTACGCCATACCCTATAATAGACGGAGAACGGAGAAGAAGCTTGCTCCTAACCCCTCATAGCCAAGGTCACCCAGAAGATAACCCGTCTCCGAAGGGTGAATGAATCAACTGTCAAGCCAGACAAGAGACTGTAGATTGGGGCGACATAATAAGGAGCTTGAAAAAGGGCAGAACCATACTCCTGAGAGAGCGTACAGGTCCGCTGTCCTCAGCAGAAACATCTGTGAACCACAGTCCACTAGGCCACCCATGGGCCATCAGAATCACGGGTCCCCTTATCAGCGCAATCTTGCGCAGAACCCCACATAGCAGGGTGAATGAAGAGAAGACATATAAAATAGAATGTCCAGTCATAAAATAACTAAGCCCCCATGACCAGAGTCAGAATAATCTGGGGCAGTAAAAACAAGGGCAGAGCCCCTGTGATATTAACGGGACCCAACAGAGCCACCCCAGTTGGCCCTCCGAGGGACAGGGATAGCACAACCTGCCACTGAAGGACATCCATTGGCGCTAATACCACTAAGGTGCAGGGAACGTAGACCCCCACCTAGATCAGGATCAGAAACCTTCCAGGAGAATCATCCTGCTTCAAGTTCCAGACCAATAATAAATACAGACCACTGTCCTCCGACAGGCCAAATAGACGGGTCCTGAAGAAGGAGAAGTCCGGCAAGATAGAGCAAAACTGAAGGCTCACTGTTTTAACAAAATCAGTAGGTAAGATGGACCCTCTAAGGGACCCTACCTAGGAACCGCGGGGGTTTTTGGAAGAAATCCCCCCCCCCCCCCCGCCAACCTGCGAGACTTGGTACCCAAGGTGACCATTCACAGGAAGATGCAAACAAGAAGGGGAAGCCCCCTGACAGGGTCCTTGAATTTAACCAGCTCAAGAGGAACCACCGTACCAAGGGGGAATGAGCACAGACCTAGCTCCAGGGGTGCTGGAACCCCATCCAGGATCAATAACCTACTGTGCCGAAGAGCCCAAGGGCTCTGTATATAAGGGACATCAACTGAACCGCCACCAACGGGCCCACCAGCTGCAATCCTGCCTGGTGAAGGTAAGGTGTCAGCAAAGAGGGACAGAACCCATGTAACCAGGAGTCCACTTATTGCCAAGGAAGAAGGCTCAAGCCTGAACCGAATCCAAGGAATGGAGCTAGCGAGTAAGGGACCATGAGGGATGGAGGTGACTGAACACCCATCCAAATAACTCCCAGAGGCCACCGCCGGCCGACTAGCCCACTCGGCCTGACGAAGAGATTGGGAAGTAAGGAAGGACGATCCGGTAGGTCCTAGTGCGGACGCCCCACAGGCATGTCAGAGACATCACCCCCATCCGCGCCTTGGCAAGTAGCCTGGGAGCAGAAGAGAGGCCAAAAACAAGGCCCCAATCCGCAGGGTTGGTCCTTCAACACTGACTAGTAAAGGTCTTGGTGTCCAGAAGACATAGGTGAAACTAAAAGGATCTAGATCTCCACAGGAGGCCAGAAGCCCCCCTTGCACAGGGCACCTGTGTCCCAAGACAGCGATATCATGCAGGGACTACCTGTGAGTGTAGAATTGCCAAGGCTACCATAGGCCAGCATGGCCCAGACTGCCTCATCATTTTGAGGGAAAGAGGAAGGTTAACATAGAGGCCATCGCCCTAGTCTGTTAACCTACAATTGAGCCCAGACTCTGCAGACCGAGTACGGCCTGCACCAACTCCTGAGGGGAAAACAGGGGCTAGAAGCACCCTGACAACCACTGAGAGGGACCTCCCAGCAATTTCTATCCTGTGTCCAGGGGAACTACCTCCTGGATCCACCAGAAGGGGAAGATACGCTCCCAGATAGGAGTCAGGGGCTGTGGCAGTCCCCTCGCCCAGAAGGGCGAGGGCGTCCCTTCATGCTTGGGAGGTCTTGGCAGATTTGGACTTAGCCCTGCCAGAGGGCCCAGGGCGTTGCCTGCCCACCCTGGAGTGGTAATCCACTCCGAAAAGTTGGAAGCACACCTCAGGTTCGTGTTTGACACTAACGTAGGGAGGGGGGGTGTAGGGGTGCCTTACCCTTTTTTCCAAAAAGGTCCAAACGGGCCCCAAATAGATGCCGTCCTCTGAAGGGAAGGCCAGTGAGAGCCTTTTTAGTATCATCGTCAGCACCCCACTGTCGCAGCCAGACCAGGCGGCGAATAGCTACCACAAGGGCAGAGGTTCTAGCACACATCTTAATGGTGTCATCCAGCGCTGAGAGGATAAACCTCACAAACACATCACAATCTGAGAGTGCATTAAAGACCTCCCAGGGGAGGTCCTCAGGTCGATGATCAAGTAGTTTTCTAATGAGAGTCCTGGCGGCCACCGCAGTAATGGCCGCGGCGCAGAGTCGTCCCTGCACACGAAAAGGCGTGGGAAGCCAGTCTGTCAATGCGCCGGTCCTCAGCATCCCGAAGGGTACGGTAATGAGGAGCAGTCATGAAGGGGGGGTTAGTAACCCCTACAATTGGTGCATCCACCACGAGAGGTGCTGACCAAAAGTTAACCACATCAGGGGGGAAGGGGGTACTTCCAATCCCAGACCCCCGGGACTCCTTTAAGCTTACAAGGCGATTCCCATTCTTTGGATATAAGATTCTGGAAATGCTCCTGTTCCAGGAATTCCAAGCGCGGCGTCGCTGTGTGGAAACTCTCCTTCTTAGGCTTGGGAGCCTCTCCAGGAGGGGAGATTGACAAAACCTCAAAGATCTTAATAAGTAGTTCATCTGTATCACACATGCCCCAAGAACCGGGTCCAGAATCATCACGGCTCCAGGGCATCTCATCCGAGGTGCCCGAATCGAATAGCTCACCTTCATCAGAAGGGTCAAGGTCCTGCATAGCAGCAGATTCATCAGTATCATTAGGAACCAGAGAACCAGGTGGTGTCAGGGACCACTTCTTTCCAGGGCCCAAGCGCTCCGCCAAACTAGATAGCACCTGCTCAGCTGTAGGCAGCCTGCGCGGCACGTGCTGGTCATCCCTGCTCGAGTGAGACTCATCAGGAGTGAGATTTAAGTCCGGGGAGACAGGTGTATTGAAGTGAGGTGCAGCCGCTGGCAAACCTGACTGCAGGGTCAGTGCCTGTTCAGCACACGGTCCGCAGACCCGTGCTCTGTCAGCATCAGCATAGGGCTGACCACACACTGTACACAGCTGGTCTTGTCCCCGAGGGACCCCGGGTACATAATTCTGAGATGCCTCCATATGGTGATTATCTGAGCAGTATGCCCGCAGGGATTTATGCAATAAGCAACCCTGGATGCCCCAAGACTCGCTAGGAATGTGGGAGAATTTATGTGAACCCGCTATAATATATGTCAGGCCGGGAGAAGCCACCGAAATCTTGGCGTCTGAAAGACATAAGAGGACAAAAGGGGGGTGTCAGTGCCATGCGCAGCCGAATGAGAGATCATAGGAACAACGAAAAACTGCCCAGGAGGGCACTTACATGACCAAGGGAGGAGGCGGATTGCAACCACGCGCGCGAAGACCGTCAAAATGGCGCCACGTGAACCTCGAGGGGCGGGCCTGATCTGGCCGTGACGCGGGGCGCGTCATGTCAAGTCCCCGCCTCCCCCAAAGAGCGCGAAGCTCTAACCCGCGCAACGTCAATGACAGCAGTGGATAGGACACACATACAGAATGTAGTTAAGGAGATTGCTCTCGAAATTAGAGAATGATGCTGCCTCCCGGGCTGCACACTTCTTGTAAATGAAAAGGACACACACGTGCGCAACCAGACAAGGGTTATGTGAAGCAAGGAGCGCGGCACTGACACCCAAGTTTAAGAAAAGGGCAACGGCCATAAACGTGTATAACATTACGCTGGGACCGCCACACACATACCCCCCTTTCTTTTCCCCCCGAGCTACGGGAGGAAGCGAGGGAGAAGGCGAACCTGCACCCAGGGTTCATCGCTACGAGGGGCACGGACAGCAATGCGGGAGGGGCATCTAATGGAGGCTCACCATCGGCCTAAACCGCCTACCCTATGGTGGGGGATTGCGGTGGAGCGTAGCTCCGTGAGCACACATGGTGCTGCCTACCTTCACAGCCCAGGCTGGGAGGCACATCCTTATCGAAGAGGACGGGTGGTAATAGTCCTGCAGGGCCGCAGGCTGTAAAAGCCCCGCTCCCCTGCGAGAGATTGATACTTCATGTCTTCGCAGTCAGCACTGCAGAGAAATCTGGGGATTTGTGGGAGGTCCCTGGGTATATGAAGGGCAGGGAGGAGCCTGTTTTTGCATGTCTGCAGTGAACAGCGCCCTCTGGCGGAGGATTACCCACGTGTAAGTATTATATATGGAGCAGGACGTACTGTATGCTTAGAATATCCTGGTTATTGGTCCATTTTAAAAGGGACTGTCAAGGCTGAAATAATAAAAAGCCTGTACTCACACTTTGTTCCCTACAGCTCCTCTGCAAAGAATCGACTGCCAAGGCCAATTCAGAATGCCCCGCCAGCCTCATAGAGCTTGATTGATTAGTAGGTGTGAAGACAGTAGCGCTGTATGGAGGAGCTGTTGGGAAAAAAACGCGTATACTTTTTTTTTTTTTCTTTTGCTGCCTACACAGGGACTTTAAAGATCCCTAAAACGCCAAAATATCAAGCACCCCCTGTGCTAACCCAACCCCACATGACTGTGACCAAAGTAAATCGCCATGTGGGCAACAGTGATGCATGCACATGTGCCCTGTAAGCCTAATTGGTCGCAGGTATAGAAGGGTGCACATGTATATGGTCGCTGCTGCTCCACATATGCTGAAGTGTTGAAGGATTTGGGCTTCCTCTGGATCATTAAAAGGGGCATAAGGGTTATAAGAGACCTGAATTTGATTTGTTTTTCAATATCCCTTTAAAGGGCTATTTCAAGCAAATGGTTTAGCCTGCTTTCCACTGATCTCTCTCTCTGCTCTAAAAAAGATGTGAAGGTCTGAGACGTGTAGTTCATTCAAGGAAATGTGTATCATGAATAAGCAAAGAGATTTTAATAGGGTTTATGCATTTTTTTTGGGGGGGGGGAAGAAGTACAATTGCCACCCACTCACGCCGCAAGTATGTGAAAAGGAACTATGGGCTGGCCAATCTTGAGTACATTGCAATCACCCCAGTGTGAAAGGGGCTTAAAGTGGACTTAATCTTAAACAGTGGTTCTCAAGCATTTTAAGCCAAGTACCCCCTAGAGACAAGAAGTACTCTGTTTTACTCTTAAAATGATATACCAGACCCATTAGACCCCAGCGTGTGTGCACCCCCAAATATCCCCACGTATGCCCTCGGGTATGTGTACTTCAGGTTGAGAACCAGTGATCTAAAATACCAGGTTGGCCGACTAGGTGCCCCCAACAAACGCCTGTAAACTTCCGTACTCTACCACCAGCACTATTGCAGGCCGCAACCACAGCATCTCTAGATCTGTACACGTTTCCGCTCCCCGTACAGATGGCCAGGTGCAATCGTATGCACGACATAAAACACTGATTGGACAAGAGCTTGCACGTGTTGTAGGAACGGCGGAGAAGCGAGTTGAGCGATTGATTTGGGGTGGGGGGTTCAGTTCACCCAGTGGGCCATCCCAAATCAGGGTGCCCTAGGGACAAAGACCAATCACCAGGATAGTGAAATCTTTGATTTTTTAATTCACAGGCACTAAAAAATAAATGTGAATTTGCATATTGCATTTTTTTAATTTTCATTTGAGAATGTGAAGCTTCTAAACACATTGTCCAAGTTGATGGATCACTTGTAATGCCTCTGCTATCCTTGTCTCTGCTTATGTTTGCCATTGCTCTTACAACAAACATAAAATCTTCCCCGCCTCTTCACAATATAACAGTCTTTGCAGCGCTTCTTCAGGACAGTTTTTGTTTTTAGCCCCAAGGCCTGCTGGGACGGCAGCAAGTTGTTGTTGGTGAGGAAAACAGAACTCCTAAAAGACAGAAGACTCCTTGGCATGGAATACTGTGTGAAACCGTTCAAAGACATAGTGGAATAATGAACACCATTGTGGCCCGCACACGACAGAGGTTTCAAAAATGAAAACATCACCCTTCGCAGTAAATTGAATGCCATGGCCATCTCTAATAAAAGTAGAAAAAAAAATCATATTAGCAAGTATTGGTGATGTCAAAATAATCAGTTAACAGCCATCGCACTAAAACTACTCAGAGGGCCAACCTGTACTGGCCAAAGTTGTTTGTCTTTCTTATAAATTATCATTAAAATACCCCATGGGAACTGCAGAATACTAAAACCTATTTTCTTTTTGGGTCTCTGGTTACCATTTGTGTATAATTTGTAACAAAAAAAGGATGTGCTCAAGGTGCTGAGTTGATTTTTTTAAAGATTTTTACCTATGTTAGCAAATGTGTGTTTTATGGAAGCTGTTTTCACTACCTGCAATCTGTTGCCATTGACAACTGTACACCAAGAAGAAAGAAGTGAGTCCTGTACACACAGAACAACTGTGAAACTATCTGCAATCTGTTGCCATTGACAACTGTACACCAAGAAGAAAGAAGTGAGTCCTGTACACACAGTACAACTGTGAAACTATCTGCAATCTGTTGCCATTGACAACTGTACACCAAGAAGAAAGAAGTGAGTCCTGTACACACAGTACAACTGTGAAACTATCTGCAATCTGTTGCCATTGACAACTGTACACCAAGAAGAAAGAAGTGAGTCCTGTACACACAGTACAACTGTGAAACTATCTGCAATCTGTTGCCATTGACAACTGTACACCAAGAAGAAAGAAGTGAGTCCTGTACACACAGTACAACTGTGAAACTATCTGCAATCTGTTGCCATTGACAACTGTACACCAAGAAGAAAGAAGTGAGTCCTGTACACACAGTACAACTGTGAAACTATCTGCAATCTGTTGCCATTGACAACTGTACACCAAGAAGAAAGAAGTGAGTCCTGTACACACAGTACAACTGTGAAACTATCTGCAATCTGTTGCCATTGACAACTGTACACCAAGAAGAAAGAAGTGAGTCCTGTACACACAGAACAACTGTGAAACTATCTGCAATCTGTTGCTAATGGCAATGTAGACCAAGTCCCTCTTGAAAACAATAATAAGCAACATGAAATAAGCACCTGAAAAACACTGTATGTAAATACCTAATGTATTATAAGTGAAACCAATTTCTATGCTTCAGTTTCTGGGTTGTGGCCAACCTGGAAAGGGCATGTCATGGCGCATTTTTATGAGTCTTGAGTATATTCTGTTGTGGTCAGAGACAGCTGAGTGACCGCTGTGGCTTGCTGTGCTCACTCACACTGGGATCATCAAGCAACAAGATGCCTATAGAAATAAAATTGATAAAAGGGGCAAAATTTGGAACCCCATTACTGCTTCTTTCATGAACTGCAGGAAATAGAGGAGAGGCACATGAGACAGGCACCAGGTAAGCTGCTTGCTAGCTAATTATTGCCATAGGGTTTAGTGTGCTTTTAATATGCACAGCCGAAAAAATTGATTGAAGGAGAGCCATATCTGTGTTGTGGGCAAGGTAAGTATAGCTGTCGACTGGGAGTGTCGCACAGCGGGGTATCCCAGATGAGGATGACCCAGGGGGACAGATCAAAACCTGGGTTAGTGAAAAGCCTTGGTTTTGGTCCACTTAAATAGGCACAATTTGCTTCCCGCTTTTCGTAGTGTCGTTTTTTTTCGTAGTATTTTTACTTCATCACAACATGAGTAGAAAGGTGTGAAATACTCCTTATAATGCAGAGGTTTAGGAAAATTACCTATAGACCCCACAGATACATTTGTAAGATGCAAGGCTACGAGCAGTTTGGCCAACATTTTTAAAGTGGGCCTATAGTCAAGGGAACCCCTACTCTACTAAGCTGGATTTAAAGCAAAAAAAAAAAAAAAAAGTGATTTGTAAGAATAGCCCAATTTGGGATGCCTACATTTGAAGACTCAAATTCAAAATGGGGCACAGTTAAGGGACAGTAAAGACAAGCAGCAATAATTCATTTCCTATCAGATAGTAGCCTAGAAGGGCATAAAATTGTGCCCCTCCTTTCAATGTCATTTCACTAAGTCCCCCAGTGTGAGGGGTCTAACAAGCCACAGTGGTCCCACAGCTGTCTTTGACTAGAGCATGCTCAGAGATGCCCCACCTAATAGGAACATGCAGGAAAGTAAAGAGGAACATTGGACCAAAAATAAAAAGGGGCCAATTCCCGCCTCATCAGCCCCTACTTACCCTTTGGATAACGCCTGCCTCGGACCCAGAAGATAGATCCCCCAGCAAGGTGAGTAAATAGTGCCCAAAGGTAAAACCGGAGGGGGCAGCGGATAAGGTGAGGTTTAGGGTAGGTTTTAACCTCCTCAAAACAAGACCCAACATGGCCAACCCTGGAATCTAAAGTATTTCAGAACCGGACGCTGTCCTTCCCCCGCATTGGGATGCCCCAGTGTTCTAGTAATCACTCACCTTTCCCTGGTCCAACAGCACATGCACAAGCCAGTGAGTGAGAGCAGCCACATTCTCTGCATTCTTGGCCTATGAACACGCTTCCACCCCAGTCAATCAGGTAGGCGGGCGGCCACTTTCGCTCCCTATTGAAGTCAAATAGAGAGCCCTTTGCTGAAAGATATAACCATGGCAAATGGCTCTGATTGGACGAGAAGGAGGAGAGGTTATACTGGGCAAACTGGTTTCACACAGTAGGGCATTCCAATTTGGATACACAGACCAAACCCAGGAGTCAGAATCCAGGATTTTGATCAGCTTTAAGCCCTTTATGATTGGGGACAGGAAAGAGTTGTGCACAGCAATGAAAATATTTGTTATCGCAGCAGCTGCAGATTCCAGTGTATAATTCAGGGCTCATTGGTGGCTTGACCGGTAAAAGTTAGGTTAAAGTTCCCATTACTCTACCCAAAGAGGGTGTATGTCACCTTTAAGAACTAAAAGAAAACCAAGAAAATCTTTACTTGGTCCCAGACACCAAGAAGTATAGCCTCTGCCTTTGTGACTGCTGAACACCTCAGCATGAGGTGCAAAGCTTCAGAGCTCCCCGCAATATAAAAAGTGCAAGCAGAGACCATAGCGCTTGCCTTCTGGGGTGAGAGCTAATAGGAACCCAGGGAATTAAAACGTATTTTATTTACAAAATTAGACAGAAGTGGACGCTGTGGGTGCCCTTCAGGAGACGCTACAATTCCTGGCTTACTCTGTATACACCTGAGCAGCGAGAAGCCGCCCCTGCCCCATGTTCTTATTCCTCGCCACACCTCGCACCTAACCATATACACACCACCTCGCACCTAACCATATACACACCACCTCGCACCTAACCATATACACACACCACGACACCACCTCGCACCTAACCATATACACACTCCACGACACCACCTCGCACCTAACCATATACACACTCCACGACACCACCTCGCACCTAACCATATACACACTCCACGACACCACCTCGCACCTAACCATATACACACCACCTCGCACCTAACCATATACACACCACCTCGCACCTAACCATATACACACCACGACATCACCTCACACCTAACCATATACACACCACGACATCACCTCACACCTAACCATATACACACCACGACACCACCTCGCACCTAACCATATACACATCACCTCACACCTAACCATATACACACCACGACATCACCTCACACCTAACCATATACACACCACGACATCACCTCACACCTAACCATATACACACCACGACATCACCTCACACCTAACCATATACACACCACGACATCACCTCACACCTAACCATATACACACCACGACATCACCTCACACCTAACCATATACACACCACGACATCACCTCACACCTAACCATATACACACCACGACATCACCTCACACCTAACCATATACACACCACGACATCACCTCACACCTAACCATATACACACCACGACATCACCTCACACCTAACCATATACACACCACCTCACACCTAACCATATACACACCACCTCGCACCTAACCATATACACACCACCTCGCACCTAACCATATACACACCACCTCGCACCTAACCATATACACACCACCTCGCACCTAACCATATACACACCACCTCGCACCTAACCATATACACACCACCTCGCACCTAACCATATACACACCACCTCGCACCTAACCATATACACACCACCTCGCACCTAACCATATACACACCACCTCGCACCTAACCATATACACACCACCTCGCACCTAACCATATACACACCACCTCGCACCTAACCATATACACACCACCTCGCACCTAACCATATACACACCACCTCGCACCTAACCATATACACACCACCTCGCACCTAACCATATACACACCACCTCGCACCTAACCATATACACACCGCCTCGCACCTAACCATATACACACCGCCTCGCACCTAACCATATACACACCGCCTCGCACCTAACCATATACACACCGCCTCGCACCTAACCATATACACACCACCTCGCACCTAACCATATACACACACGACACCACCTCGCACCTAACCATATACACACACGACACCACCTCGCACCTAACCATATACACACCACGACACCACCTTGCACCTAACCATATACACACACCACCTCGCACCTAACCATATACACACACACCACACCACCTCGCACCTAACCATATACACACACACCACACCACCTCGCACCTAACCATATACACACACCACGACACCACCTCGCACCTAACCATATACACACCACTGTGCACATACACATTTACCATTCTAAATGATGTACTGACCTACGAATCCCAAGTCAAACGACTCAGGAACCTCACGTCTTTCTGTCGCCAGTATATGACAACCACGTGACGCCTCTGCCGTTCTTCTATTGGCTGTGGCTCAGCACGCTGCGCCGGTTCTACATAGTGTTTCCTGGGTTATGCGAAACTAGAAGGCGGGGACACAGGCCGGCCAGAGGTGACATTAAAGATGGCGGCCTCCTGGATTGCTGTGGGTCGTGCTTATGTGAGGAGTTTCAGGGTTTCGGGCATAGTCGGACGAGTCTCGAGCTGGCGGCATTATGGCGCGTTGGTGTCCCAATCAGGGGAGAAGATCACCCACACTGGCCAGGTCTGGTCATGTGATTTTTTTGTTATTCGTATAGTGGTGCTCGATTTATTTATTTGTGCGGTTCGAATGTCATCATTTCTATCAAACCCTGGGCAGCAATTACCAGCGCCGCCTAGACCAGACAAGTTGTCTTTTTGTTTGCCTTTAAAGCGCAACAAAACCCGGCATTTTATCTATACCAGGTTTTGTTTTATGCCCCAGGGGCATCCCGATTTATGATGCCCAACTGTGTGAACTTCCTACCCCCCCCCCAGAACGCCCAGTATACCTCACCTCTTTCCGGTCCAAGGGTGCATGCAGAACCATCTGCCGTGACTGTTATTTCCACAGATGATTCTGATATGCTATGGGGAGCGAGTCCTGCCACATCCCCAGCGCTGCTCATGCTCCCATCCGAGCTGCATCAAAGTGCAAGGGGTGCAGCCGCTCTTGCTCCCTATTTTAAGCAATCACATCTGTTTGCCAAATATCGTAGGCATGGCAAAGGACTTTAAAGGTAAAAGCGTGCCATTTACCACTGCCACTTGCATCAGAAGTAAATCAGCTGTACCTTTTGGTAAGCATCGGTCCCTTGGAAGGAAATCTGAATGGAACGAGCACCACTGAGTGGCCCCTGTGGGTACCAGAAAGAAGTACATTTTCGGGGTATCCGTGAGGATACACATGCGGAAACCCTCTAGCAGCTCTGTGCCCAGTATTTCTAAATACCTGGCATGGGCACACAGCAAAAGGGGAGTGGACAGCAGTTAGACTTCCATATGTTATATGCATGGCTAGGAAACTGGATTGGCTGGGAGCCTGCACATGAGCCCTGGAGTCACCAGCGAGGTAAGCATATTGGCGACCAGCGGGATGGAAGGACAAAGCTGCCATAGTGAAAATTCCAGGTTGTGTTCCTCTTGTTACCATTCTGCTGCTCTCCCTCTCCCAGGAGAGTTTACTTAATGCCATTTACCCCCTTCCTCTGTGTACCTTGTCGAGGAACGATGGGGTTCAGCTCTCATGTGAATAAAGTGTAACTATTATCTTGATTGGGAATGCTTAGAGTGTGGAAGAAGCAGAGAATGTGAAGCCACTGCCGGTTCAACCTGGGTGTGTAGGCCTGTTATAAGAGCTAACTTATCTCTAAAGATGCCTAGTTTAAAGTGGACCAAAAAACAGGATTTTGACTATCCTGGGTTTTGGTCCACTTCCCTGGGGCACCCCGATCGCTATGTGAAACCCCCCAGAACGCTCACCTCACCCTGCTCCTACGGCACATGCTTGGCCACTCGTCCAATCCGCGCGCTCTGAGCCGCTGAGCTATGCGCGTCAAAGCGACATGTTAACTCAGTGGCTTCACACACAGCGGGGCATCCAAAATCGGAATGCCCCGCTGTGTGAAACCCCCCAGGACGCCCGCAAACGGGGAGGGAATGGATCGGCCCGGGATTCTTATAGATTCCCGGGCTGTTCCTGCTGAGTTTTGGTCCACTTTTAAGTCTTAATAGGTTTTTTTTTTTTTGGCCACCTGTCATTCCTTAGGGACTTCGTTATGTGTTGCACCCCACAGTGGGAATAATTTCTGCCACTCCCACTGATTTCCCCAGCAAACGTCCACCAATTATAGTGCTTGTCAAGTGGACCAAAACCCTGCCCTGTTGTTCAATCCCTTGTCAGAGTTGGCATGTGGCCACCCTGGCCATTGATCAGCCTTTCAATACCTGTCCTCACGCTACCTGTCTGTCGGCCCCGTCATATGCAGTTACATACAATTAGCATATGAAGAGTCTGTCCCAGTCTGCCTGCTGATCATGTGTCACAGAAGCACAGCTATGGAAACTGTTACGAACCCTCCATCCAACCCTCCAGCCAGACCACACCCATTCCGTAAAAAGATGCCGACAGGGAATACATGTGAAAGTAAGAAAAGAGGCATAATTTACATGTGGGACCAACCGGGTAAGCTTGTGTTTATAAGGGAGTTATGGAAATCTAGCCAGGCAGTGAGCCTGGGCATACCCTTCAAAGTAATGGCTTTTGTGGGGCGGGGGGGTATCCTGATTGACACACACCTAGCTGCCCAAAAATCCGACCTCAGAACTCGCCTTCTTTACTATACTTTCTAGGTTCTCCACCCACCTCTCCCCAGCTGCCAGCAGTCAACTGAGTGGGGGACAGGCAACTGGTTAAAGCAGTTCTGCAAGAGGTAATTATGTTGGGTCCAGGTTTTCTCCCATCATCTCTCAGGACACCCACAGGGAGAGAGAGAGAGGCTCATCCCCCTGGAGAGGAAAAACCATTGGGAAAGTTTAAAAGACCTACGCCTTTCTCTCTGTACGAGGAGGCGAGCAAGCTCACCCGAGTGCCCTGATCCATTGTACCTACCAGAAATTGCCTTGGCCTTTCACAGGTCCCAAGATACTGTCTTTCCCTCACTGTTACCGAACACAGAGGATGACACCACGTATTGTTGATTTTATTTAGAGCACACTCGCCCTTGGAGTAAATTGGATCGACTGTTTGTCTCTTTTAATGGTAAAAACAGGCAGCCTCAAAGGCTACAATCACCAGATGGATTTGACAGGCCAACTCACTAGCATACACATGCATGGCAACACCTCCCGTATCGGCTCACTCTACTAGAGCAGTATCCACTTCATGTGCAGAAAGATCTTGAGCTTCATTGGAGAAAAGGCAGCAACTTGATCCTCACGACACACCTTCCTGAGACATTACCTGCTAGATCAGACTGCCAAGAATCTTTTGGTAGAAAAGTTCTTCAATCTTTTTCCCTCCCTTTAATATAAATGACTTGTGTATCCTCTCCGTGGGCTGTCCTGAAGGACGATGGGAGAAAATCCCATTAGACTTACTGGTAACAGTATTTCTACGAGTCCTTCAGGACAGCCCCTGGGACCCTCCCTTACGAGTCCTCTGGTTTTCCATGAGTTTTTTGCTTGATTCAAGACTGCGGAAGGGGTGGGGCTTTTAATCTTTCAAAGTTGTGTTTCCTCTCCAGGGGGGGGAGCCTCTCTCTCCGTGGGCTGTCTTGAAGGACTCGTAGAAATACTGTTACTGGTAAGTCTCAACAGGGATTTTTGAGCTTTCAAGGGGTCACCAATTGGGATGCCGCTCATTGACAGACTTAAGCCAGTGGTCCCACACCACCCTGCTGGCTTTGGGAGAGCTTTAACTGGGGTGTCAATAATCCTAATTAGATTTATATGACCAATTTAATTGAAAGTCTGGGAATAATTGCTTCTCAATCTATGTACCATTGTTTGTAATGCAGCCTCACCCTTTCCCCAGTAGAATAGTTTTTAACTTTGGTACTTTATAACAGCTCTGGTCTTTCACCTCCAAACGTTGCTGGAACGAGGGTATCGGCACCTATTTACTGGTGAACCGGCACCTCCCCTACCATCCTGTCCCCCAATCAGCTCTGCACAGCAGGGCCAGAATTTTCAGTCCCCTATTACCATATGCATTTTCACCTCCTGCCATCCAGCCTCCTCCTCCACCTCCCTCAGAGTTGTGCCTCCCTCCTCTCTCCTCCCCTTCGATGCAGTGACAGGGAGGGAGGATGTGAATGACAGCGAGATCAGGTTGGATGGGGTGACAGTGGGGGCAGTGACTGGCAGGATCGATGGGTATGACAGTGTCCTCTTTCCGACTCCGATGTCTTAAACTTACTGATTAAAGAGATAATGCCCCATGTTGTCAAGTTTCCATTCTGTGGGACAGGCCAATCTCCTTTAAGGTGAAGGTCTGCCCCTCCACTGCCCACTCATTCACTCCTCTGAAGCTGGACAGCAGGGTTTGCAATCTCGGCAATCGTTTTTCAGACACTGAAAAAAGGAACAAAAGATGAGGTTAGTTTCGCGTTTGTCTGGACATAACTATTTTTATCGGATATGTTCTCTTTATACAGATTTCTTTGTGTCTTGGTTGTCAGGTTTATATATGCTATAATGTGTTAGACTAGAAAGTTAGACTATCTTTTATTGTCTTTTTAGGTGTATGACGATGCAGACTACAGGAAAGCCCGATTTGTTGGGAAACAGAAAGAGGTAAGTAGGCTATACTTTGTACTTACTAACACTCCTTTTTATGTGTACTCTTTTCCCAAAGAGCTTATAGTACCAATGTCTTTTGATTACAGTTTGAGGAAAAAATTGTGATTCACTTAAAGCAAGCCAAACGTTATTTGACAGCATTGGATCCAAGGGGATCCCAAATTTAGGTTTTAGAAACCTAACAGCCCATTTTCAGGCTATACACTTAAAGCGGTCCTTCACTCTGAATACGAGTCTATCTTATATGTTTCCCACACCCTGTACATACAGATTGCTCACATTAAAAATCATCCTACCTGCATCTACTGCATGTTATGAGCCTTTAAACATCCAAGATGGCAGCCTGCAAACAGGAAGTGCCTTCTGATTGTGCTGCTCTGCATTCTGGGATTACTGACCTTTTCCTGACCCCAGCTCTGCTCTGTCTGAGCAAAGCACAGCTAGAACCCGCCCCCCTGCACTTTATCCCACTCTCCTCACCTCAGTAGGTGTGATGCTTTTGAGTCAAGATGGCGGCGCCCATATCCTAAAGTCCTGAACAGAGTTGCAGCCCAGTGGGGGGAAGAATAATTAGTAAGTGACTAAAAACTTAAAATATATTTGTTTTAGATGCTTGGGAATCGTTTTAAAAGGGTTTGGGCTTTTCAATAAATCATGGTGAAGGTCCGGTTTAATTTAGTTCTGCATTCCTGCGACCGCTAAATAGGCAGAATTTAGCCGCATGCTGCATTCCTTGTTCCCTCCACTTGGTGCACCTGAAGCTACATGCTGGGTCTTGCTTTTTCTACCAAAGCTGATCTTGGCTTTCCATATCTACAACAAAGTTGTGTCGATTTCTCTCTGTCCCCAAGGGAGAATATGTTGAATAAGGTAAAAGCATTCCATGCTGCATTTCTCTAGGAACTGGAAGAAGTAAAACTCCTGTTCTAGAGACCGCAAAAAAAAAGACATTCAATTACAACGGGTCCATAGCCGAGCAATAATGGTGGACATAAAGTACCTCTCCAGACACACACCAATTTTCTCCCACATAATTCCTACTAGGGAACAGTGTAAAATGAGCTATTTGAAAGCATCTGCAAATCTCATATTATATGTAAATACATTATGATTTCTAAGCAAATTCTGTTTTTTTTGCTCAGTCATGGTTGAGCTGAGAAGGACATGTCATGGCACAATTTTTCAAAGCATGAGAATCATCTGCTGTGGTAAAATACAGTTGTGGGACCACTGTGGCTTGCCATGCTTGTGAAGTGGACGTTAAACCACTTTTCTTTATTGCATGACACGGCCTGCTTCGGTATTCATAACAGTTGGGTTATTCCGCCACAAGGTGGCGCAGTGGTACTGCAGAAAACTGTGGCATCTCCCGCCCCGCTATAAAAACGGGATTAACGGGATTAACCATAGAGTTCCCAGTGTTTCCTCTGCAGTGAAACTGCGAAGTTAGAAGATGGCTCTCTCGCGCAGGTGAGCAGGGCAACCAAGCCTGCGGCCCTGCAAGTCTATTTCCACCCGTTTCTGGACCCTCGCTGCCTCCCAGGCTGACAGATCGGGTGAGGGTAGAAGAGCACTAGGGTCAAGTGCCGCAGACCCTGTTCCACAAAGGGTAGCCGGCCATAGGCTTTATGGTGAGCCTACTAGGGATGCGGAGTTCCTGTCCTGGCTTCTGAGGGGGTGAGTGTTTTGGGGACTGTGTCCCCTTCTTTTCCTTCAGGGGTCCCCCCCCCCCCCTGGCCTCCTGGATACTTGCCGCTGCCTTCTCGTCTCTCTCTCTCCCCGCTCCCCCACTCTGACTTTGTTCGGGGGGGGGGGGGCGGGAGGTGTGTTTTTTGCCCGCCGCGCCGCTTTGTACTGCGCTCCACGGCTGTAGGCTCTAAAACCTGTGGCTTTTTTTGCTTTGTCATGGCGCCGGCGGGGCACGTGGGCGACGTTTTCACGCTCTCCGGGCGGGGCCGCGGAATGACGCGTATCGCGTCGCCCCCCCCGCCCTTGAGGTACCTCTGCCGGCGCCATTTTGGATTAGCTGCATGTCTGGATTTCTCCATTCCAGACTGCAGCGCAGTTTCCTCCGGTGTGTCGCTTGATCCTGCGGTCTGTGCCTTGGTGACCCTGCGGTGTCCTAGGTCCGTGATTCCCCCTTGGGGTTTCTTTTATTGGTCTCGTGGGGCATGTGCTGCGGGATGCTCATGTGTCGTTTTTACTTATGTCTTTCAGGCGGGATACCAGTGGGTTGTGGTTTCTCCCGGCTCTACTTCTTCCTCCCCCTCATCCCCCCCTTTGCTGATCTGGGGGCATCCCAGGTGGCTTTTGTATTAGCCTTTACCCAGCGCTGGCCTATTGTGCCTGTGTTAATCACCATATGGAGGCTTCTGGGGATAGCGTGTTCGGGGGTCCTTCGGGGCAATCCCCGCTGTGTTCCATGTGCGGGGTATCCCCTATCAGCAATGATGTCATGGTGTGCGTGCCGTGCGCTCAAAGTGTTCTTGCACTTCAGCTTGGTTTGCCTGCATCGCTTCCCAGCTCTCCGCCCCCTTTGGCATCACCTACCCCCCCCCCCCCCCCCACTGCTGCAATTAGCTCCCAGTGAGGGGGATGCTAGCAGGGAGTCACAGTCTAATCTGGCACTTCGTGTAGCCAACATTGAGAAGCAGCTTGCCGGGCCAATTCCTAGATAGGCTTCTGGCAAGAAGCGGCACCTGACTTCCACACCCTCCTGCTCCACTGAGGAGTATGAGGAATTTGATGCCACTTTATTCCCTAGAGGAAGGGGAACTGTTCCAGGACTCTGACTCCTCTGGGGACCAGCAGGAGGGTTGCATTAGTAACCCTGGGTCTGCGTCCGGGGAGGAATCGTGGTACCCTGAGGACACTGACAATCTTCTGTCACAAATTTTTGAAATCTTGCACATTGCTCCCCCCTGAGCACTAGGGTCAAGTGCCGCAGACCCTGTTCACATTGAGAAGCAGCTTGCCGGGCCAATTCCTAGATAGGCTTCTGGCAAGAAGCGGCACCTGACTTCCACACCCTCCTGCTCCACTGAGGAGTATGAGGAATTTGATGCCACTTTATTCCCTAGAGGAAGGGGAACTGTTCCAGGACTCTGACTCCTCTGGGGACCAGCAGGAGGGTTGCATTAGTAACCCTGGGTCTGCGTCCGGGGAGGAATCGTGGTACCCTGAGGACACTGACAATCTTCTGTCACAAATTTTTGAAATCTTGCACATTGCTCCCCCCTGAGGTGGCTAAGAGAAAGCAGGGTGAGCTTTTTCGTCCTGGTAAACGGTGTCTGGAGTAGGGCCATTTCACTTCTATGATGCTTAGGGAGTGGGAACGTCCTAACAGGCTGCCCGCTGTGCCCAAGGGATTGGATAAGAGGTATCCCTTTCCTGCTGATCTAGTAAAGCGTTGGCCCTGTCCCCCTGAGGTGGACGCTCCCGTGCTAGGCCTGTCTAATATTTCGGTCATGCCTTCCCCTGACACTATCACTCTGAAGGACAGCGAGGACCGGCGCATGGATCAGCTGGCCTGCCATGCTTTTACTTGTGTGGGGGCTGGACTGCGCCCGGCCTGTGCTGCTGCCATTACTGCTATTGCCCTTAAGAAACTGCTCAAGCGTCTCTGATGGCGCTATGGCTGGTAGGAGGAGGGAGGATTTTAGGGCCCTCTTGCTTTGCTCTGATTTTGTTGTATTTATCCTTACTGACATGGATGATGCTGTGAGGCTGGGCGGTAGGGCTTCTGGACTTTTGGTGGCTACGCGCCGTGCTGTTTGGTTACGCCAGTGGGCAGCTGATGCTGTTGCTAAGAAGGCTCTCACTAGGCTCCCCTTTGCTGGGCTGTGGCTCTTTGGTCTTTGGTCTTGATGTTTTGGCCAAGGATGGCAGGCTGCCTCAGCGTAGGAGGCAGCCCCGGCTTTTTCGGGGGACCTCCGTCTCCCTCCCCTCCCTTCGTTCTTCCAGAGGAGGTCGAGGCTCCCTCTTCTCAGGTAGCCGCAGAGAGTCTTGGGGCCGTGGCAGATCCCTTGGACGCCCTGGTCCCTCCTGGGGTTCCAAGCCCAAACCTCCTCCCAAGCCCCCCAGGCATGAGGGGGCGCCCTCACCCATCCGGGTGGGGGGACGGCTTCGGCTCTTTGCTCACGTCTGGAGGCTCCACGTTTTAGACCGGTGGATTCAGGAGGTGGTGTCCTCCGGTTACAAGATAGTTTGCAGCCGGGCCGCCCCCAAGATTAATCAGATCCCGGATGTCTTTAAACCCCCTGTCAGCTCAAGGGTTACTTTCGGCGGCTCAATACCTGCTGGAGTCGGGGGTCATTTGTCCGGTGCCCCATCAAGAACAGGGTCAGGGGTACTATTTCAATCTCTTCACTGTCCCCAAAACGGACGGTTCTCTGAGACCCATCCTGGACTCAACAAGTTTGTCAGATTCAAGCATTTTCGCATGGAGACGCTACGCTCTGCTGTCGGTACCCTTCACCCGGGCGACTTCATGACCACCATGGACATCAAGGATGCTTATCTTCATGTGCCTATCTTCCCAGGTCATCAGAGATTTCTGAGGTTTGTGCTGGAGGATCAGCATTACCAGTTTGTGGCCTTACCATTCGGTATCACCTCGGCGCCTCGGGTGATCACCACGGTGTTGGCCGGAGTGATGGCTCTGCTATGAACCCGGGGCATTCGCATCCTTCCCTACCTGGATAACATCCTCATTGTGGCTCAGTCCTTTCATCAGGCCGAACAGGACACCCAGGTGGTGATCTCCACTTTGGAGTCCTTCGGCTGGGTGATCAATTTTCCCAAGTCTTCACTGTCCCCGTCCTTGGTGAGGTCCTTTCTGGGCATGACACTGGATACCTCACAGGTCAAGGTGTTCCTTCCTCAGCAGATGGTGGAGGGCCTTCAGAAGCAGGCACTGGCTCTGCTCTTGTGTCCTCATCCTTCCATCCGTTTGGGGATGCAGTTGGTGGGCCTGATGGTGTCCTGCTTCGAGGCGGTCCCCTTTGCTCAGTTTCACATGAGACCTCTTCAGTTGCACCTCTTGTCAGTTTGGGATCGGGACCCTGTGTCCCTGGATCAAGAATTTGCTCTGTCTCCTCTGGCCAGGCAGTCCCTTTTGTGGTGGCTGGACTCAAGGAATCTTCTGGTGGGCAGGACCTTCCTGCCCCCGTGCTGGGAGACTGTCACCACAGATGCCAATCTGATGGGCTGGGGGGGTTGGGAGTGCCTACAGTTCCAGGGTCGTTGGGGCCCCCAGGAGGCCCATGCTCCCATCAGTGTCCTGGAACTGAGGGCGATCAGGTTGGTTTTGTCCCACCTGACCACACACCTTCGGGGTCGGGCTGTTCAGATCCGCTCAGACAATCAGACGGAGGTTGCCTACAATAAACATCAGGGAGGGACTCGGAGCAAGCGAGCCTTCAAGGAAGTGTTTCTGATACTGTCTTGGGCGGAACAGAATGTCCCCTGCATCTCAGCGGTATACATTCCGGTATACTCCCTGTGTCACCCTAGGGTCAGCCAAATGTGGACCTGTTTGCGTCCCGTTACAATCACAAACTTCCCAGGTTTGTCTCCCTGTCACAGGATCCTCTGGTCTTCGCCACGGATGCACTGGCAATGCCTTGGATGGAGTTTCGGCTTCCCTATGTGTTCCCTCTACTGGGCAAGGTCATGTGCAAGATTGCCCAGGAGGGGGTGTCAGCCATCCTGGTGGCCCCCTGTTGGCCAAGAAGGGTGTGGTTCGCAGATGTCGTGCAGTTGGCAGTAGACCAGTAGGTCTTGCCCAGGGATCCAGATCTTCTCACTCAGGGACAGCTACGCCATCCCAATTTACAAAGACTGGCTATCACGGCTTGGCTGCTGAAACCCACATCTTGACAGAGAAGGGGTTGCCTGCCTCTGTTGTGAATACCATGATTAGGGCTAGGAAGAAGTCCTCATCCTTTTATCTATTACAGGGTCTGGCATGCTTACATTGCCTGGTGTGAGTCCAAGTCTCTTCCCTGTCGGGTTTTTTCCATTCCCAGGATTCTGGAATTTTTGTAACATGGTTTGGATTCTGGCCTTCAACTAAGTACCCTCAAGGACCATGTTTCAGCTCTGCCAATTTTTTTCCAAAGATCCTTTGCCAACCACCGGTTGGTTAAACTTTTTTCCAGGGTGTTACTCATGTGCGTCCACCTCGTACGCCTATGCTACCAGTCTGGGAATTTCCCTTTGAGCCTATCCATGGGGCTGCTTTGCCCATTCTGACTCTTAAGGTAGCCTTTTTGGTGGCTGTCACTTCTGTCAGGAGAGTTTCTGAGCTGGCGGCGCCTTCCATCAAACCTCCTTATTTTGAGAGGCATCGGGATAAGGTGGTGTTTCGGCTTGAGCCAGATTTCTTGCCTAAGGTGGTGTCTGCCTTTCATCTCAATCATGACATTGTCTTGCCTTCATTGTGTCCTAATCCTGCTAACTTCAAGGAGCGGACACTGCATCCTCTGGATGTGGTCAGGGCTCTGAAGTTTTATTTGGTTTCTACTGAGCCTTTCAGGAAATCTGATGCTCTTTTTGTTCTCACTTCTGGACCTAGGAAGGGTTTGCCTCTGGCTAAATCCACTATCAGCAAGTGGATCCGTCAGGCCGTGGTTCAAGCCTATTCTGCTAAGGGGAAGGAACCTCCCTTTAGAATTACTGCTCATTCCACTCGTGCTATTGGTGCTTCTTGGGATTTTCAGCACCAAGCTTCTGTTGAACAAGTTTTACAAGGTTGATGTTAAGGCCTCAGCGGATGCTGCTTTTGGCCGCAAGGTGCTTCAGGCGGTAGTGACTTGAACTGCCGGCTGTTACTCATTGGGGATCCCACCCTACTTTTGAACACTGCTTTTAGATGTCCCAACTGTTATGAATACCGAAGCAGGCCGTGCCATGCAATAAAGAAAAAAGCAATTCTGTGAGTACTCACCTGTAGAATTGTTTTTGTTCTTGCATGGCACGGCCTGCTTCGACCCACCCTTGTTATCGTTATTCTTGGTTGCCTCTTTATGGTGATTGTTCCAAGTTATTTGGGTTTTTTTTACCTTTATTCTCTCCCAAGTTCTTGTCTCGCTGCTTGTCTACGCTGGGAACTCTATGGTTAATCCCGTTTTTATAGGGGGCCGGGAGATGCCACAGCTTTCTGCAGTACCACTGCGCCACCTTGTGGCGGAATAACCCAACTGTTATGAATACCGAAGCAGGCCGTGCCATGCAAGAACAAAAACAATTCTACAGGTGAGTACTCACAGAATTGCTTTTTTTTTTGCCTGGTCCTGGAGGAATGACATTTTAAAGGAGGGCAAACTTTGAAGCCCTGCTACAGATTTTACCATGTGCTTTAGGAAACCAAAGAGAGGCACATGGAACAGGCATCTGGTAATCTGTTTGTTCATTGTTTGTTTATTATTATTGTTTACAGTCCCTTAGAACTTTAAAACTTAAACGCCTAAAAACGCCTAAATTGAATTTGTACAGCCTAGAGTAAAGAAGGTAGAGAGGAAGGGGGCATGATCGGGACCTTTACATATGTAAAAAGATTGAATAAGGTTTAGAAGGGAGGAGTTTTAAATTGGAACAAAACCAAGCAATATAACTTTCCTGGGTGTTGTTCCATGGCTTGCTTTATGAAACACCTGACGCCCACGGTTTGCCCAGGAAAACTCGCCTCTCTAGGTTCCAAAGGTGCATACGCTGGCTCTCGTCCAATAAGGGACAATCTGCTGTGACTATGTCATTCAGAAGGCGGCTCTCATTGACTTGAATAGAGAGCTGAATGGATGGGGCAGGAGCGTGCACACAACATCAGAGATGCAGGGGATGCGGTATACAATGTGAGCCACCTACCAAATGTAGTCACAGCAGGCGGCGCTCGTTGGACGAGAGCCCGAACATGCACGGGTGGCGCCTGGAAAGGTGAATTTTTACGGGCACGCAGCGGAGCGTCATGATTCAAGATGCCCTGGGGAAAAGCTAGGGGATGGCCCTGGAATATTTTAGAATCCAGGACAGCTGCTTCAAGGTTTTGTTCCGCTTTAAAGAAGAAAGTTTTGATGCCATTTTTTGAAAGTGTTTTTTTAAATAGTATTTTAGGTTTCCCTCATGTTATCAGATGTGCGTTTTTTATGGAAACAGTTTTCATATCCTGCAATTCGTCACTATTGGCAACTCTACACCAAGATCTACAAGAAGAGACAAGTGACCCTGTACAAACAACACTGGTGCTAGGCCACTGCTAAGGTGAGGGAGCTCACTCACACTTTCACATGCCCAGCAGCAGTGTCCTGTGTGTACATGCGGTCACATGTCTCCTTTTGGATATCTGTGTACTGACCTGGTATATGGTTGGTAATAGCAACAGATTGCAGGGAGTGAAAACACAATAAAACATATTTTTGCTAACATAGGTAACAATAAAAAGGAATACTAGATCAGCACAGAACCTTGGGGAGATTTTGGCACCAAAAAGATACTTTCAAAAATTCAATCAAAAGTGGACTTTCCTTTTAATAAGGTAAAAGGAGCACTATTGCATAACAAAAATAATGATCCAATAAAAAATCCATACAAATATGCAAATTGGCAAGAGGAGAGGCTAGTTATACATCTGGCAACAAAATCCAGCCAAGCTTCTTTCTTTTATTAGAAGGAAAAAGAATCAGGGGTGACAGTTTAGAATTTTCCATTTTGCTTTTACATTGGAGGAATGCTGACCCCCAATGGCCTGTCCCCTGAACCAGCATGTGCTGGTTATTCCTATTGCAATTTTTATGATTTGTTTATAATCATGCCATGCTTTGGGCAGTTAAGAGTGGTTAACGCTGATACTCCCAACAAGCTGGCTCAGCAATGCAGCCAATCATTCCTGTAAAACAAGAACTCCCAACAAGCTGGCTCAGCAAGCCTGTCTCGCCTTGAGTAGCATACTGTTCCCTACATCCAGTCCAGGCCGTCCCAATATCCTCACGATTGGGTGTTCGCCCCTAGGGGGCGCTTGACTGCAAGATCAAAGATGTAGCTCCTCCTGGCCCCCTATAAAGGCAGCTGTCCCTCTATCATTCTTGCAGTTTGGCTGCATAGGTTCGTTGGCACTCTCTCTCAGAACTTGGCAGCAGAGCAGGGCCACCTAGCCTGTCGGCCGCTGCGGACTCTCTTCCCATGGATCCCTGATGACCCATTCCGGCCTCCCAGCCTTTGGCTGCAACAGGATCCGTGACGGTAGGGTGAACGCCGGGGTGTGTTGGTGTTCGTCAGAGCACATGCTCTGGCCCGCAGACCTTATTTTAAAAGGTAGCTGGCCACAGGCTTATGGTGAGCCTGAAGGGGAACCACTATGTATATTTCCGTATATGCCCTCCCTGCCCACAAGCTTTATTTTTGTGTGTGTGCTTGGTGTGACTTTTACTCGTGCTCCTCTATTCTGCTTACTACTCGCCTGCTTTCCCCCGTCTGGTTCCCGGGACGTGCGCCTCCTGGCGCTCATGCCCCGTGGGCCTTCTCCGCACCACTGTATGCGCCGTTCTGAGTTGAGACAGGGGGGAGCGTGGCCGCTCCTCTACCATGCGGCGGCACTCGCAGGCAGGGGCCGCCACCATGACAGTACGGCAGTAGGCAGCGTTTTTCATGACTCGCGTGGGGGGTGGGATCCTTTTTAATAAGAGGGATCGATTATAGATTTAGACCATTAGCGTCTAGTAGCCTTATTGAATCTTTTACTATTCTAATCACCATAATGGAGGCATCAGGTGATGGTGAGCTGCGGGCCCCATTTGGGCAGGACAAGCTCTGCCCCTTGTGCAGAAGGAATCCTCTGGGCGGATTCAGCACTATTTGCCCCACTTGCGCCAGAGGCATTGTTTTGGACCATGAGCGGGCGGTCGCCCCTCACCCTAGCCCTGTATTGCCATCGGCCTCTCCGGATCCTCCGCTGCTGCATTTAGCCCCTAGTGAAGGGGGAGCCAGCAAGGGGTCTCATACTGATTTTGCGCGTAGGCTGGCTAGTCTCGAGAAGCAGATCACATTGCAAGCCCCTAAGAAGGCCTCGAGTAAGAAGCGGCATCTGGAGCCGATTTTCTCGGATGACGATCTTTTTCCTGGTATTCTGCACGGGTCGCTTCATCTTCATTCTTCACTATTGGGTGGCGCAGTCGACTGCAAGAAGACTTGTGGCTCCTCCCGGCCCATAAAAGGGCAGCAAATTTCCCATAACTCCCAGTGTTTCCTTGCAGTCTAGGCTGCGAAGACAGAAGATTATATCTCTCTCTGGATTATAGCAGGCGAGCGGGGCAACCCAAGCCCGTCGGCCCTGCAGGCCTATTCCCACCTGTTCCGGGACCCATTCATGCCTCCCCAGCCCTGGCTGTGGTTCAGGTGAAGGTAGGGGAACACCTAGGGTCTGGTGTTTACTGAGCTATGCTTCGGGCCGCAGACCCTGTACCCGAAGGGTAGCCGGCCATAGGCTATGGTGAGCCTATTGGGGGGGGGGGGTAAGGGGAGGAGAGGAACCACTGGGATCCCCTTATGCCTGACTGTGTTTTTCCCCACAAGCTTTATTCTGTGTGTGTATGCTTGTGCTACTCATGCTTGTGGCTTGTTATGACTTTATACTCGCCTCACTCTTTCCCTCTCTTCTCCTCCCTGGTGTTCCGTCGTCGGGTGGGGGGGGGTGGCTGCTGCTGGCTGCGTTCTGCCATCCGTCTCCTTACTTACCTCCCTCGCTTCTGCTCTCTCCCGGGTGCTCCGTCGTCAGGGGGGGCGCCCTCTCAGCTAAGGCTGTCCCCCGGCGCGCTGTTCGCCTGCTGCGGGCACCGCACGCGCTCTGCGCCAGGGGTGGGGGGGGGGCCCTCTCTTCTCCCTGCTCCAGGCGCCATTTCTGGAGTTTGCGCGATGCGGGGGGTGGGACCGCACGATGACGCGAATTGCATTATCACGACACGGCCCGCCCCTCGAGGTGCTGCTTTTTGCCGCCATTACTCTCTAGGAGCCCGGCTGCTCAGCAGAGAGTTTTCCTGCGTCCATTGTGCTGCCTGGCCTTCTCCTTGCTTCTGGTCGTCTCCCTGGCTTGGGTCTGACGCGGTGGTCCGTGAGTCCTGCCTTAATGTATCTGACGGTTTTGTGCTGTATCCGTGCATGTGCTGTGGGATGCCTATTGTGCCCTTTTTTTCCATTGTGTCTTGCAGGCTGGTCCCTTATAGTACTTGTGGTTCCTCCCAGGTCACCCCCCCCTTCCGGGGTGTTTTGGGGGGCTATTATTGGGGATTGTCGGGTTGGGCCCTTTGTGCCTTTCACACCCTTTATTGCTTATAATCACCATATGGAGGCTTCTGGGGATGGCGAGCTTGGGGGCCCTTAGGGGCGGGCTCTGCTGTGTCTTGTGTGGAACATCCCCTTTGAGCAGCCACAGCGCGGTTTGTGTCCCCTGCGCCCAGAGTGTTATTGCGGAACGAGATGGGGCGAGCGTTACTCTCCCCAGCCCTATCCTACCTACGACATCGCCGACACCCCCGCGCCTGCATTTAGCCCCCAGTGAGGAGGATGCCAGCAGCGAGTCTTATTCAGACCTGGCGTCACGCGTGGCCAGCCTTGAACGGCAATTGTCACGTCCGGCCTCCAGTAAGAAGCGGCACTTGGACCCGGCTTACTCTCTCTTTGCTGATTATGATGATGCTTATGGGGCCTTTCGCGGCCGTGACTCCATGGAGGTGGGCGAGTTATTCCATGATTCTGACTCCTCCGGGGGACTTTGACAGTGACCCCGGGTCTTCCTCAGATGAGGACATGTGGCTCCCTGATGACACGGATAGGCTTTTGGCTGCGGTCTTTGATATTCTGCACATTGTTACCCCGAGGGCAGCCAAAAGGAAGCAGGGGGAGCTTTTCCACCCTGATAGACAGCACCTGGTTTTCCCGGAGCAGGGACATTTTTCCAAAATGGAGTTTAAGGAATGGGAGGGGCCTAATAAACTGCCCTCGGTGCCCAAGGGGCTCGACAGACGGTATCCTTTTTCGGAGGAGCTGGTCCGTCTTTGGTCTTGTCTCCCGGAGGTGGACGCTCCTGTCCTGGGGCTCTCAATACTTCTGTTATGCCGTCTCCGGACACTACTACCTTACGTGATAATGCTGATCGGCGTATGGATCAACTTGCTTTCCATGCTTTCACCTTTGTGGGGGCTGGTCTGCGCCCTGTATGAGCCGCGGGCATTGTCTCCATTGCCATTAAAAAGAAGGTAAAGCGCCTTGTTGAGGCCGCCCATTCCCGCTAGTGAGCGGACAAGTATAAGGAACTTTTGGCTTGCGCTGACTTCATTGCTTTTGTGCTCTCAGCCATGGATGAGGCGGTAGGGCTTCGCCTCTGCTGGTTGCACTCCGTTGGTTTATTTGGCTGCGGCAGTGGGCGGCTGCTGCCAAGAAGTCCCTGACCGGGATTCCCTTCATGGGCCTTCGTCTTTTTGGGGAGCATCTTGATCTCTTGGCCAAGGATGGCCGGCTCCCTCAGCACCGGAAGCAAGCTCTGCTCTTTCGGGGCGCAGGGACTCCTGGGGACGAGGGAGAACCCGCGGCCATCCCGGTCTCTCTTGGGGGTCCAAGCCCCCCACCAAGGCCCCTCAGGCATGAGGAGGCGCCCTCACCCTGCCGGGTGGGGGGGGGGGGCGGCTTCTGCTCTTTACTCACGTCTGGAGACGGCACATCTCGGACCGGTGGATTCAGGAGGTGGTGTACTCTGGCTACAAGCTGGCAGCTTGGCCGCCCCCAAGATTTCTTTGGTCCCGAATTTCCCAGAACCCCTTGACGGCACAGGGCCTGAGGTTGGCTGTCCAACAGCTCCTGTCGTCTGGAGTGATTTGTCCTGTGCCTCTTCAGAAATGGGGTCGGGGGTTCTATTCCAATCTCTTCATGGTGCCCAAGAAGGACGGTTCTCTGAGACCTATCCTGCACCTGAAGGGTCTCAACAGGTTTGTCGGGTTCAAACACTTCCGCATGGAGACCTTACGGTCGGCGGTGAGCTCCCTTTGGTCCGGCGACTTCATGACCACGGTGGACATCAAGGATGCCTATCTGCACGTTCCTATTTTCCGGGGACATCAGAAGTTCCTGAGGTTCGCCTTGGAGGATCAACACTACCAGTTTGTGGCATTGCCGTTCGGCATCTCTTTGGCCCCTCAGGTGTTCACCAAGGTGTTGGTGGGTGTCATGGCCCTCTTGAGGAGCCAGGGCATTCATTCTTCCTTACCTGGACGACTTGTTGATTGCTGCTCAATCTCTTCAACAGGCAGAGAGTGACACTGGGAAGGTATTGTCCACGCTCGAAGCCTTCGGTTGGGTGATCAACTATCCCAAGTCTTCGACCACTCCGTCCTTGGTGAGATCCTTCCTGGGCATGACTTTGGACACCTCTCAGGTCAAGGTGTTCCTCCCTCAGCAGAAGGTGGAGGGTCTTCAGACGCAGGCATGGACCTTGATGTCCTGCTCCCACCCCTCCATCTCATGGTGTCTTGCTTCGAGGCTGTACCCTTCGCCCAGTTCCACATGAGACCTCTGCAGTTTAATCTCTTGTCCGTTTGGGATCGGACACAGGAGTCACTGGAGCAGGAATTTGCTCTGTCCCCTCTGGGCAGACAGTCCCTCTTGTGGTGGTTGGACTTGAGAAATCTTCTAGTGGGCAGGTCCTTTCTGCCTCCGTGCTGGGAGATTGTCACCACGGATGCCAGTCTGACCGGTTGGGGAGGGTTTTGGCAATCGCTGAAGTTCCAGGGCCAGTGGGGTCCTCAGGAGGCCCATGTGCCTATCAATCTCCTGGAGTTGAGAGCGATCAGGATGGTTATCTCCCAGTTGACTCCCCACCTGCGGGGTCGTGCGGTCCAGGTCCGCTCGGACAATCAGACGGCAGTTGCCTACATCAATCATCAGGGCGGGACTCGGAGCAAACAAGCCCTCAAGGAAGTGTCCCTGATCTTTTCTTGGGCAGAGAAGAATGTTGCCTGCAGTTTACGTCCCAGGGGTGGAGAACCAGGAGGCAGAATCCCTGAGCAGGGGGATGTCTCGTCTGGGGGAATGGTCTCTCAGCAACAGGATCTTTCACGCCCTGTGTCGCTGCTGGGGTCAGCCGGACATGGACCTGCAGCCGACACCGCCGCGCCTGCATTTAGCCCCCAGTGAGGAGGATGCCAGAAGAGAGTCTCATTCAGACCTGGCGTTACACGTGGCCAGCCTTGAACGCCAATTGTCCCATCCGGCCTCCAGTAAGAAGCGGCACTTGGACCCGGCTTACTCTCTCTTTGCTGATGATGATGATGCTTATGGGGCCTTTCGTGGCCGGGACTCCATGGAGGTGGGCGAGTTATTCCATGATTCTGACTCCTCCGGGGACCGTCCGGGCGACTTTGACAGTGACCCCGGGTCTTCCTCAGACGAGGACATGTGGCTCCCTGATAACACGGATAGGCTTTTGGCTGCGGTCTTTGATATTCTGCACGTTGTTCCCCCGAAGGCAGCAAAAAGGAAGCAGGGGGAGCTTTTCCACCCTGATAGACAGCGCCTGGTGTTCCCGGAGCAGGGAAATTTTTCCAAAATGGTGTTTAAGGAATGGGAGGGGCCTAATAAACTGCCCTCAGTGCCCAAGGTGCTCGACAGATGGTATCCTTTTTCGGGGGAGTTTGTCCGTCTTTGGTCTTGTCTCCCGGAGGTGGACGCTCCTGTCCTGGGGCTCTCCAATACTTCTGTTATGCCGTCTCCGGACACTACTACCTTACGTGATAATGCTGATCGTCTCTCTATCAAGAGATCCTCTGGCCTTCGCCATGGACGCTCTGGCAATTCCTTGGACCGAATTCCGACTCCTCTATGCTTTTCCTCCCTTTCCTTTGCTGGGTCGTGTGCTGCGCAAGATAGCTCAGGAAGGGGTACCGACCATCCTGGTGGCCCCCCGCTGGCCGAGAAGATTCTGGTTCGCGGACATAGTTCAGATGTCAGTAGATCACTTCGTCATGCCCGACGATCCAGGGCTTCTCACTCAGGGACTGCTACGCCATCCCAATTTACAAACCCTGGCTTGGACGGCTTGGCTGCTGAAACCTCCATCCTGATGGATAAGAGGCTGCCGGTCTCGGCCGTCAGTACCATAATTCAGGCTCGGAAGAAATCCTCTTCCACAATTTTTATTACAGGGTCTGGCACGCTTACATTGCCTGGTGTGAGTCTAAGTCTTTTCCTTGTCACACTTTGTCCCTTTCCGGGATTTTGGAATTTCTACATCATGGTCTAGAGTCGGGTTTACAACTGAGTACCCTCAAAGGACAGGTTTCGGCGTTGGCAATTTTTTTCCAAAGATCATTCGCCAATCATAGGCTTATCAAGACTTTATTCCAAGGAGTTACCCATTTGCGTCCGCTGCGTAAGCCTTTGTTACCGGTGTGGGATTTGAACTTTCTGCTCTCTAGGGTCCTCCCTTTGAGCCCTTGTGCGAAGCTGCTCTGTCCATTCTAACTTTGAAGGTGGTCTTTTTGGTAGCTATGACCTCGGTGCGTTGCGTCTCTGAGCTGGCGGCGCTTTCCAAGAAGCCTCCTTATTTTGAGCGGCATCAGGATAAGGTGGTGTTCTGTCTCAAACCGGAATTCTTGCCCAAAGTTGTCTCTGCCTCTCATCTCAATGAGGACATTGTCTTCCCTTCCTTGTGTCCTGCCCCTTCTAATTCTAAGGAACGGAATCTTAATTCTCTGGATGTGGTCAGGGCGCTTAAGTACTATTTGGTTGCTACGGAGTCATTTTGGAAGTCGGACTCTGTTCTCCCTGACGGACCTAGGAAGGGCTTGCCTCCAGCCAAGTGGATCAGACAGGCGGTGGTGCAAGTGTACTCTGCCAAGGTGAAGGAACCCCCCCCCCCGTGTTACAGCTCCCTCCACTAGAGCTGTTGGTGCCTCTTGGGCTTTTCAGCGCCAGGCTTCAGTTGAACAGGTTTGTAAGGACGCTACTTGGTCTTCAGTTCATACTTTTTTTAGGTTTTACAAGGTTGACGGCAGGGCCTCAGCTGATGCTGTTTTTGGTCGCAAAGTGCTTCATGCGGTAGTGTCATGAACTGCGTGCTTCTTCTTGGACACTGCTTTTGGATGTTCCAATAGTGAAGAATGAAGATGAAGCGACCTGTGCAGGATACCAGGAAAAATACAATTCTGTGATTACTCACCTGTAGAATTGATTTTATTGGTATCCTGCACGGGTCGCTTCATCCCACCATTGTTCGTTTATCCTCTTTTGCCTTGTTATGGTGATTACCGTTGAAAGTGTTTTTGGTGGGGCTGTGTGAAGTAACATGGTCTCTGCCTCCCAGCTTTTCTGTATTACTGCTTTTTAACACTGGGAGTTATGGGAAATTTGCTGCCCTTTTATGGGCCGGGAGGAGCCACAAGTCTTCTTACAGTCGACTGCGCCACCTTGTGGCAAATACCCAATAGTGAAGAATGAAGATGAAGCGACCCGTGCAGGATACCTATAAAATCAATTCTACAGGTGAGTAATCACAGAATTATATTTTTGATATTTTTGATTGCTTGGGTTCTGCGGAGGAAGGTGAGTTACCAGATGATTCACGCTCTACGGTGGAATATTTCTCTGGTGATGACAGTATCTCTGGTTCCTCCTCGGCAGAGGATTCTTGTCTCCCGGATGATACGGAGAGTTTCATCTCCTCCGTGTTTGATACCCTACACGTTGAACCTCCCAGAGCGGCTAAGAGGAAGCAGGGTGATTTTATTTCGTCCTGAGAGGCAAAGCAGCCTCCCTTTTCTAATATGATCCTTAAGGAATGGGAAATCCCCAACAAGTTGCCGTCGGTCCCTAAGGGCCTGGATAGGCGGTACCCCTTTCCTGCTGATTTGGTTCAGTTATGGTCTCACCCTCCCCGAGGTGGATCCTCCCGTGTCAGGCTTGTCCAATACCACTGTTGTGCCATCGCCTGATAATGCTTCCCTACGTGATCCTGCAGACAAACGCATGGATCAGCTGGTCTACCATGCGTTCACCTTTGCTGGTGCCCTCTTTCGCCCAGCGTGTGCCTTGGCTATTGTCTCATTGGGCAACAGGAGAAAGGTGACACCTTGTGGCTAGAGCTAAGGCTCGCAAGCGGGCTGAGGAGTATAAGGAACTCAAGGCTAGCTTGGATTTCATTGGCTTTGTTGTCACTGCCATGGATGATGTGGTCAGAATTGGCGCCTTGCTTGTTGCTCTATGCTGCTCGCTCTGGCTGAAGCAGTGGGCGGCTGATGTGGCTGTCAAGAAGTCCTTCACAAGTCTACCTTTTGTGGGAGGTCGGCTCTTTGGGGAGCGCCTGGACCTTTTGGTCAAGGATGGTAGACTCCCTCAGAGAAGGAAGCCTGCTCAGCCCTTTCGGAACCCCTCTTCCTTTTGTTCCTTTCTAGGAAGAGGCTCTTCATTCCCCGGTGCCCGCAGAGATACCTGGGGCAGAGGTAGGGCCCGCAGCCGACCCAACTCCTCCTGGGGAGCTAAGTCCAACCCCCCTGCCAAGCCCACTCAGGCATGAGGGGGCGCCCTCACCCATCCGGTTGGGGGGACGGCTTCTGCTGTTTGCTCAGATCTGGAGGAGGCATTTCTCAGATCGGTGGATTCAGGAGGTAATGTCCTCCGGTTACAAGATAGAGCTGGCAGCCAGGCCACCCACAAAATTCCTCTGTTCAAGGATAGGTGTGATTTGAACCCAGTACCCCGGCAGGAGCAGGGTTGGGGATTTTACTCCAACCTCTTCACGGTTCCCAAGAAGGGCGGAACGCTTCGGCCAGTCCCGATTTTCCAGGGACATCAGAAGTTTCTGAGGTTTGCGCTGGAGGATCAGCATTACCAGTTTATAGCACTCCCTTTCGGGATATCCTCAGCTCCCCTTGTGTTTACCAAGGTCATGGCTATCCTGAGGAATATATCGGGGTATTCATGTGTTACCC
Organism: Gastrophryne carolinensis; assembly: GCA_027917425.1. Lineage (NCBI taxonomy): Eukaryota > Metazoa > Chordata > Amphibia > Anura > Microhylidae > Gastrophryne > Gastrophryne carolinensis. The sequence continues at coordinate 220,653,650 of CM051239.1, read as the reverse complement.
TATCTGGACGATTTGCTAATCTCGGCCTGGTCACTTCAGCAGGCCGATAGCGATACTCGGACGGTGCTGTCAACCCTGGAAGCCTTCGGATGGGTAATCAATTGCCCTAAGTCATTTAACATTCCCGCAACAGTGAGATCCTTTCTGGGAATGACGATAGACACCACTCAGGCCAAGGTTTTTCTGCCACAACAGAAGGTTTTGGGTCTCCAGACGCAAATGCAGGCCTTGCTCTCTTATCAGCAGCCGTAGGTACGTCTGGGGATGAGAGTGGTGGGCCTAATGGTGTCATGCTTCGAGGCAGTGCCCAATTTCACATGAGACCTCTTCAGTTGAACCTGCTGACCAGCTGGAATCGGACTCAGGAGTCCCTGGAACAAGGTTTTTCGCTGTCCCCCACGCCCCCCCCCTCCCCCGGCCAGGCAGTCCCTCTTGTGGTGGTTGGACTCCCGGAACCTACTGGTGGGCAAGTCCTTTCTGACTCCCCATTGGGAGATCGTTACCACGGATGCCAGTCTTATAGGCTGGGGAGGCGTTTGGCAGTCCCAGAAGATCCAGGGTCAGTGGGGTCCGCAGGAGAATCGCTTACCCATAAATCTCTTGTAGCTGAGAGCGATCCAGTTGGTGCTTCTACGCTTGACTCCCCATTTAAGAGGTCGTCCGGTCCAGGTTCGCTCGGACAACCAGACGGCAGTCGCCTACATCAACCACCAGGGCGGGACTTGGAGCAAGAGATCCCTCAAGGAGGTAACCCAGATTCTGACTTGGGCAGAGGAGAATGTTCCCTGCATCTCGGCGGTCTACATTCCCGGGGTGGAAAACCAGGAGGCAGACTCCCTGAGCAGGAGAGCCTTGCGCCTGGGGGAATGGTCCCTCAGCAGCGAGACTTTTTAGGCTCTTTGTCTCCGCTGGGGTCAGCCGGACGTGGATCTGTTTGCATCCAGACACAATCACAAGCTTCCAAGGTTCGTCTCCCTCTCGAGAGATCCTCTGGCCATTGCAACAGACGCTCTGGTGATTCCTTGGACGGGGTTCAAATTTCTGTATGCATTCCCTCTGTTTCCACTCCTGGGCAGAGTGCTACGCAAGATAGCCTGGGAAGGGGTACCAGCCACCCTGGTGGCTCCTTGTTGGCCGAGAAGGGGTTGGTTTGCATAGTCCAGATGTCAATAGATTACTACATCATGCCCGACGACCCAAGGCTTCTCACACAGGGGTCACTGCTGCACCCCAATTTACGGACGTTGGCTTTTACGGCCTGGCTATTGAAACCTCAATCCTGACGGAGAAAGGGTTATCGGCCACAGTTGTGCAGACAATGATTCAGGCACGAAAGTCTTCTTCCATGATATACTACAGAATTTGGCTGGCCTATATCGCTTGGTGCGAGGCCAAGAGCCTTCCTTGCCGGATATTTTCTATTTCTAGGATATTCTCTGGAGTTTTTACAACACGGATTAGACTTGGGTCTCCAGCTGAGCACCCTCAAGGGTCAGGTCTCAGCCTTAGCCATTTTTTTTCCAGAGATCCATTGCCAACGATAGGTTTGATCAAGACTTTTTTCCAGGGAGTTGCCCATATTCGGCCACCGCGTAAGTCGGTATTACCAGTGTGGGACTTGAATTTAGTACTTTCTGCTCTTCAGGTCCTCCCTTTGAGCCTTTGTGTGATGCTGCTTTGTCTATATTGACTCTCAAAGTTGTCTTTCTGGTTGCGATCACCTCGGTGCATCGTGTATCAGAGCTGCCTGCGCTTTGTATGAAGCCACCATACTTTGAGTTGCACAGAGATGAGGTGTTTTTTTTGGTTTAAACCTGATTTTTTGCCTAAGGTCGTTTCTCCCTTTCACCTTAATGAGGAAGTTGTCTTACCTTCCTTGTGTCCAGCATCGGCTAATTCCAAAGAACGGACCCTCCATGCTTTGGATGTGGTCAGAGCCATAAAGTATTACCTGGCTGCGACTGAATCCTTCAGGAAATCTGATTTGCTTTTTGTCCTAACAGAGGGTTCTAGGAAAGGATTGCCACCAGCCAAGTCCACTCTCAGTAAGAGGATCAGACAGGCGGTGGTACAAGCATATTCTGCCAGGGGGAAGGAACCCCCTTTTCGGATCACAGCTCATTCTACCAGAGCTATTGGTGCCTCTTGGGCTTTTCAGCACCAGGCATCGGTGGAGCAAGTTTGTAAGGCCGCAACTTTGGTCTTCTGTTCATACTTTTACAAAGTTTTACAAGGTGAATGTCAGGGCCTCCGCTGACGCTGTTTTTGGGCGAAAGGTGCTTTAGGCGGTAGTGAAATGAACTACATGCTGTTCCGCACTGGGGATCCAGCCCATATGGACACTGCTTTTGGTTGTTCCAATCGTGAGGATATTGGGATGGCCTGGACTGGATGTAGGGAAAAATACAATTCTGTGAAACTCGCCTGTAGAATTGTTTTTGGATTAATCCAGTCCAAGCCGTCCCACCCCGCCCTTGTGTTCATTATGTCCTGTATGCCTGTTATGGTGATCAACCATTTTTTGTTTCATAGGACACTGTTTTTTTTTTTCTAGTTTTTTGCTTAGAGAGAGTACAAGCTGAAGCTATGTGAGGTAACATGGTTTCTTCAGCCTCCCGGCCTGCCCTCTTTTGTTGAATACTGCTTTTAAACCAGTGGGGAATGATAGAGGGACAGCTGCCTATATAGGGGGCCGGGAGGAGCTACATCTTTGATCTTGCATTCAAGCGCCCCCTAGGGGCGAACACCCAATCGTGAGGATATTGGGACGGCCTGGACTGGATGTATCCAAAAACAATTCTACAGGTGAGTTTCTGAGAATTGTATTTTTGGACACACTTGAAGCGGACCAAAACCCACTGAACTTGTGAAATACATTTGGACCGAAGACCCTGCCGATGTTACCTTCTTAGGGTGTAGAACTAGAAATGGATATTTTCGCTTATCAAATCCCTGAAACACTTTTTTTTGCTCTCCCTATCTGTAAGATTGCAGGTGCCACAGCAATGGAAATTAATGGAGGAGGCGGAGCTTTACAGCTAAAACAAGCGCCATTCTCTGGGATTAGAATGAAACAAAAGCAGAAAAAATGTGCAGAATTCAGGGGATGCTAGTTAAAAATTTGGGTTTTGGTCGCTTTAAGACATTTTTGAGTATCTGGCAGTTGGATCAACTATATACACCTGAATTTCGATAGTAGTGTCTACAACTATTTTGGGAGTCACCCTCTCTTTCGCACAAGATCATTAAAAAGGCACATGTCAGACACTTGTAGGCACCGGGTCTGGGGACAGGATAAGAGGCAGTACTGTGTTCAACAGTGGAGTGCAACATACTGGTGGATCGCTTGGCAGCCCCACACCAGGTGCAGAGATGGGACCAGCCAGGACAGCCTTGGAGTGTCCAGCCGACTAAAAGGGGCGCTTTTGCCATCTGACAGCTATGACGTGCTGTATTGTATATATTTTATTGAGTCAATAAAGATTGTTACTCCTGGACTTTAATCTTACCAGTAGAACAACAACACTAGCTTAGTTGAATTTGGTTTTTCTTTTGGGGTGTAGCTGTTCCACTCACGATCTATCATGTTATATAGATTTTGAATATTGTTTCCTCCTGCTTGTGTCAAAAGAAACAAAAAAAAAATGCTCACCTTGGTCTTGCGGTGCAGGTCTCCTCTTCCTCTGCCAGCCAGGGCTTGACTTGCCATTAAAGAGGAACAACACGCCTGATTTCTTCTTTTTCAGAGTGTTGTCCCTCAATGGGGCGGCATCACGAATTGGGATGCCTCGCTGTTTGTATCTTCTCAGGTTGCCCTATACACTCATCTTCCAGTCGCTCCCATGGAGCAGATTCGAGCTAACAGCAACTCGGCGCGCTCGCTTCCACTCGGCTCCACTGACTGCTAAGCAGCTGAGTCGCACTGAAGGGAGCAGAGTGCGCCGCCGCCTGCATCTCCGGCTAAATTAGTCATGGCGTGCCTACGCCACCCATCCATAAAGGCTGGTGAGAGGACATACGGCCACAACACAGAGGCGCGGTGAGTTCTCCAGGGGATTTCACACAGTCAGCCACCCCAATCTGGGATGCCCCAAGGACTGGAAATCAGAAGGCCATGCCCATTTTTTAAAAATGTAACCCTTGATGCGACTGCATAGTTATATTTTGTTTGGAAATGTCATAAAGCACTCCTTTCAGTTTGGGGGGGTCTCCTGGGCAGGATGTCTACATGTGGTACTGTTGTAACTAGGAGGAATGGGGCTATTACACGTAATATGATTTTCTTAAACCCTTTAAGTGCCAACCTGCCCAGAGATTTTGTCACCCTCTGTTTTTCACCATTTTGCGCTATATATGTTCAACTGACTTTTGAAGGCATTTCCCTGGAAAGTTATCATAGTTTGGCCTTTACCTGAAATGCCATGTCATTTATTCTAAGTATGCAGCACGTCCTGCTCCAGATAATGATTCATAACAAATGGGATTACCTCCACCAGAGGGCGCTTGACTGCAGAGATGGCAAAAAGAGGTCACTCCCTGTCCATACATACCCGGGACCTCCAACAAATTCCCCAGTTTCTTCTCTGCAGTCAGCTGCGAAGGTCAGAAGATGGCTTCTCTTATCGCAGGTGAGCCGGGCTTAGCATCCCTTGGCCCTGTAGGACTATTCCCTCCCGTTCCACTTATTAATTATGCCTCCCAGCTTTGGCTGCGCTGGTCGGGTGATGGTAGGCAGCACCTATCAGAGGTGCCTTTCCTTGCGGAGCCTGGCTCCGACCGCAATCCCCCACCAAAGGGTAGGCGGTGCAGGTTTATGGTGAACCTGATTTGGGATGCCCCATCCGCTCTTGCCCTTCCCTGCCCTGGCCATTGGTGGGTCTCTTGACACCCACGTTTTCCCCCTCTTTCAGTGTCCCGTTTGGGGGGGGGGGGGGGGATGTGGCTTTTGCCTTGTATATGTGTGTTTATTGCATGTTTTTCGTTTAGTTCTGTCTTTTACTTTTTGAATTTGCCGCCGCTGACACGCGCGCCTTCTGGCATCTGCGGTCAGCGGCGGCATCATCATCAAGAATCCTTGCGCGCCCATTGGCTGGAGCTTCTGGCCTATCCCTGCGCTTCTCGGAGGGGGCGTGGCTTGCTCAGTTGGCGCGTTCCGCGTCGGACCCTCCTGCGGCCTGCCCCCTGAGGTCCCTCCAGCGCCATTTTGGTCATCGCCTGGTGTGATTGCTGGTCCCCCCACGTGGTCCGTGAGTGCTAATTCTGCGGGCTAATTTTTTTTATTCCCTTGTCATTTTAATGTGCTTTTGGGGTGTCTTTATTATGTCTTTCAGGCGGGATAACTGTGTTTTTAGAGGTTTCTCCCGGTCCTGCCCCCTCTATCGGTTATTGTAACTTTATTAGAGGCCTACACTGTAAAATCCTCCCACTTCCCTGGCGGACATTTGGGGCATCCCAGGTTGCTTTTACAGCGTAATTCCTATCGGCCAGTTGTGCCACCTTAATCACCATATGGAGGCTTCACAGGATATTGTGCTTGGGGTCCCCTCGGGACAAGCCCGGCTGTGTGTAGTGTGTGGGGCATCCCCTGTGAGTGATGATCGTGATGGTGTGGGTCTGTGCACCCTGCGCCCAGCAGGCACTTGCGCTGCATTCTGGGCTATCGGTGTCTGGGCCTGCGCCCACTATGTTCTCACCCACTCCCCCTCGCTTGACTATAACTCCCAGTGAACTAAATACTAGTGGAGAGTCTCAGCCTGACGTGTCTTCTAGGTTGGCTAACATTGAGAGGCTGATTGCTAGCTCTGCGGCCCGTAAGGCCCCGGCTAAGAGGAGGCATGTGGCGCTGGGTGCGTCTGCCTTTCCTGTAGAAAGTGAGAATTTCCTTGATTTTATCTGATTATACCCCACTTGAAGAGGGTGAATTATCGGATTCAGAGTTATCTGATGATCAGCATTTCAGTGGTGCTGACTATGGCTCTGATCACTGGGATGCTGATGACACCAATAGACTGTTAACTCAGATTTTTGATGTGCTTTCTATCTCCCTTCCTGCTGCGGCTCCCAAGCCACAGGGGGAACTTTTCAGTACTGCTAAACCACGTCTGGAATTTCCAGAACAGGCCCATTTCAATAATCATGTTCTCAAAGAATGGGAGCGTCCCGTCCGGCTTCCCGGGACCCCTAAAGGCTGGGATAAAAGGTACCCTTTTCCCACTTATGTGGTTAAATGTTAAGTGGATGCACCAGTATTGGGGTTGTCCAACTCATCTGTGGTCCATTCCCCTGATTCCACTACCCTCAAGTACAGTGAGGACTGGCGCATTGACCAGCTGGCCTCCCATGCCTTTGCCTGTGTGGGGTCTTCCTTACGTCCTGTCTGTGCCTCTATTACTGCTGTTGCTGTTAGGACTCTCCTCAAGGGTCTGTTGGAAGGCGCCCCTGATGAGATTTCTAGTGCCGAGTTCAGCGCCTTGTCGCAGTGTGAAATGTTCATTGCATATGTCCTTTCTGCCTTGGATGACACCATTAGGATGTGTAGTAGAACCTCTGCCTTGGTGGTTGCTATACGCCGCTCTGTTTGGCTGCGTCAGTGGGCAGCTGATAACGCTGCTAAGAAAGCCCTCACGGGGCTCCCCTTTAAGGGGCTGTGCCTATTTGGTGATCGCTTGGACCTGTTTGCCAAGGGGGGTAAGTTTCCTCAGCGTAAAAAGCAGCTGTGGCCCGTTCGGGTGCCTTTGTCCCCTCCTACCGTGGATCCAGGCCTGGGAGAGGGGTCTCCTTTGCAAGTTCTAGGGGGAGAGGGGCAGGGGCAGAGGTCGTGCCCGCTCCGGATCTTCCTGGGGGTCCAAGCTCAAATCTGTCACCAAGCCTCCTCAGCCATGAAGGGGTGCCCTCACCCATCCGGGTGGGGGGACGGCTGTGGTTCTACGCTCCTGTCTGGGGACAGCAGGTCTCAGACAGGTGGATTCTGGAGGTTGTGTCCTCCCGGCTACAAGCTAGAGTTCGCTGCCTGGCCGCCTCCAAGATTCCTCAGGTCTCGGATTCCTCCAGATCCCCTGGCAGCTCAGGGTCTGTTTCTGGCTGTACAAAACCTATTGGACATGGGGGTCATCTGTCAGGTCCCTCCTGGGGAGAGAGGTCGGGGTTTTTATTCCAATCTCTTTACAGTACCCAAAAAGGATGGTTCCATCAGATCCATCCTGGACTTAAAGTGGACCAACACCCAGGATTTTGACTATCCTGGGTCTTGGTCCACTTCGGTGGGGCACCCCCGATCGGGGTGCCCCGCTGTGTGAAACCCCCCGAACTCGCCTCTCCCCGCGCCGACGGACAAGCGGCTCCTCCGCCGCCGCCTCCCGCGCGTCAAGACGCGTGCCCGCGCCGGCCATTCACAGGCGGCCGGCGCGGGCGCGCGCACGGCTAGAGGGGCGCGAGGGAGGTAAGGAGTTTGGGGGGGTTTCACCCCGCGGGACATCCCGATCTCGGATGTCCCGCGGGGAGGGAGGTGATCGGTCCGGGAATCTTATAGATTCCCGGGCCGATCACCGGTGGGTGTTGGTCCACTTTAAAGCTCCTCAACATCAGGACCAGACACTTTCGCATGGAGACCCTGCGCTCCGCGATCAGCTCCTTGCGCCTGGGGGACTTCATGACCTCCATAGACATCAAGGATGCTTACCTTCATGTACCAGTCTTCCCGTGGCATCTGAGATTCCTCAGGTTCGCATTGGAGGACCAACACTACCAATTTGTAGCATTGCCCTTCGGTCTCACTTCGGCCCCCAGAGTCTTCAGCAAGGTACTGGCAGGTGTTATGGCTCTCCTCAGAGCTCGGGGCATTCGTATACTTCCTTATCTGGACGACCTCCTCATCACTTCTCATTCTTTCCAGCAGTCAGATGCCCAGCAGGTGGTGACTGCTCTGGAAACTTTCGGAAGGGTGATCAATCGCCCCAAATCCACTCTGTCTCCGTCTCTGGTGACCTCCTTCCTGGGCATGAATCTGGATACTGTTCAGGCCAGGATTTTCCTTCCTCAGCAGAAGGTGGATTCTCTTCAAGCTCTGCTTTATTTCCTTCTGTCTTGCTTTCGCCCTTCCATCCGGCAAGGGATGCAGCTTGTGGGACAAATGGTGTCCTGCTTCGAGGCAGTTCCTTATGCTCAGTTCCACATGAGACCTCTTCAACTCCATCTCCTATCAGTCTGGGACAAGAGTCCCCTGTCTCTGGATCAGCCCTTTGTTCTGTCTCCTCTGGCCCGGCGGTCCCTCTTGTGGTGGCTGGACTCGAGGAACCTGTTGGGGGGCAGATCTTTTCTGGCCCCCTGTTGGGAGACAGTCACCACAGATGCCAGTCTGTCGGGTTGGGGGGGCTTCTGGAGAACCCTTCAATTCCAGGGGCTGTGGGGCCCTCAGGAGGCCCATGCTCCCATCAACGTCCTGGAACTGAGGGCGGTTCGGTTGGTACTGGCCCAGTTGACTCCTCACCTTCAGGGCCGGGCCAGTCCAAGTTCGCTCAGACAACCAGACGGCGGTTGCCTACATCAGTCATCAGGGAGGGGCTCGGAGCAAGAGTGCCCTCAAGGAGGTGTCCATGATTCTGTCCTGGGCGGAGGACAATGTTCCTTGCATCTCAGCAGTGTACATTCGGGGGTGGAGAATCTGGAGGCGGACTCTCTGAGCAGGGGGACCTCTCGCCTGGGGGAATGGTCTCTCAGCTGCGAGGTCTTCCTGTCCTTATGTCACCGTTAGGGGGTACCGGAGGTGGATCTGTTTGCGTCCCGCCACAATCACAATCAGTACGCTCTGCCCCTGGTCCCGGACCTTCTCACTCAAGGGCGGCTATGCCATCCCAATTTACAAACGCTGGCTTTGACGGCCTGGCTGCTGAAACCTCCATCTTAAGGGATGAGGGGCTTTCTGAGTCTGTGGTTAACACTCTGATCAGGGCTAGGAAGAAATCCTCTTCTACCATCTACTATAGGATCTGGCGGGCCTACATTGACTGGTGTGAGTCTAGGGTCCTTCCATGTCGGGTGTTTTCTATTCCTAAGATTCTGGAGTTCCTTCAGCATGGTTTGGATCTGGGACTTCAGCTCAGCACGCTCAAGGGTCACGTTTCTGCCTTGGCTGTTTTCTTCCAGAGATCCTTCGCTCAACATCCTCTGGTCAAGACCTTCTTCCAAGGGATTGCTCATGTGCGACCCCCTCGCAAGCCTCTTGTTACCAGTTTGGGACTTGAATTTGGTTTTGTCTGCCCTTCAGGGCCCTCCATTTGAGCCTGTGCATGAGGCTGCTCTGTCTCTTCTTACTCTTAAGGTTGCCTTTTTGGTGGCTATCACCTCGGTCAGTCGTGTTTCGGAGTTGGCAACCCTTTCTATTCAGGCCCCCTACTTTGAGAGACACCCGGACAAGGTGGTTTTCAGATTTAAACCTGATTTCTTGCCTAAGGTGGTCTCTGCCTTCCATCTCAATCAGGACATTGTGCTTCCTTCCTTGTGCCTTAATCCTGGTAATTCCAAGGAGAGGGCCTTACACTCCCTGGATGTGGTCAGGAATTTAAAGTACTACTTGGTGGCTACTGCGCCTTTTAGAAAGACTGATGCCTTGTTTGTGGTTCCTTAGGGCCCCAAGAAGGGCCTGGCACCTGCTAAGTCTACTATCAGCAAAATGGATTTGTCAGGCCATTTTTAGGGCCTATTCTGCTATGAGAAAGTATCCTCCTTTCCGTGTTACTGCTCATTCTACCCGTGCTGTTGGGGCCTCCTGGGCCTTCCAGCACCAGGCTTCTGTTGAACAAGTTTGTAAGGCTGCTACTTGGTCTTCTGTTCATACCTTTTCCAAGTTTTACAAGGTTGATGTTCGGGCCTCAGCGGATGCTGTTTTTGGCCGCAAAGTTCTGCAGGCAGCAGTGGTTTGAACTGCGCATTGTTGCTTTTGGGATCCCACCCTAGTTTCGGACACTGCTATTGGATGTCTCATCTGTTATGAATCATTATCTGGAGCAGGACATGCTGCATACTTAGAATAATACAATTCTGTGATTACTCACCTTGTAGAATTTGTATTATAAGTATGCAGCACGTCCTGCTCCACCCCACCCTGTTTGCATTATCTTGGATCCTCTGTATGGTGATGGTTATCCTTGTTAACGTTGTTCATTTCATTGGCTTCTCCTGGTTCTCCTTACTGCTTTTCTATACTGGGGAATTTGTGGGAGGTCCCGGGTATATATGGACCGGGAGGGGCCTCTTTTTGCCATCACTGCAGTCAAGCGCCCTCTGGCGGAGGTAATCCCATCTGTTATGAATCATTATCTGGAGCATGACGTGCTGCATAATTATCATACCAATTCTACAAGGTGAGTAATCACAGAATTGTATTTTTTAGTGTATTAATGTTTTGGGGTGATATACTGTATGTGCAAAACAATAATGCACAAAAAATTTTTAGCGATGTTTTATGTTAATAAAATTCGTTTTTTTATATTTGAAATATAAAAGCAGAATAAATACTAATAAAATATCAATATGCAAACCAGAGAAAACAAGCTAAATCTGAAAGCGCAAGGTCCCCTGAACAGAACACTAGTCAACATGCATAGGTACTCTTAACCCTTTTAAAGTGGACCAAAGCCCACAGAGCTTGGCCCAAGAATCTATAAGGTTCCTGGGCCGATTGATTTCCTCCCCCTGGGGCATCCTAAATTGGGATACCCGCTGTGTGAAACCCTCCAGGTTGCCCAATAAACCCATCTTCTTTCCTGGTCCAACAGCGCATTTGCAAACAGTGGCCGCATCCCTTTAGCAGGGCGCGTGTCTGCGCCAGGCATTTGTGAATGGCCAGCGCAGGCACGCTCCCTGTTAGAGGGTAGCGGAGGATGTGGCTGTCATTGCACTCTGATCCGCTCATATTAGACAAGCTCATAGGTGAAGTGGCTTGAGCTGATCCGAGGGCACAGATTGGACGATCGGCTGCACATGCATTGTAGGACTGGGAAGAGGCGCATTTGTTCAATGACCGGGGTGCCCAAGGGGGAACAAAACCCAGGCTAGTCAAAATTCTGGGTTTTGGTCCACTTTAACTGCCAGCCTGTTCAACTGATTTCTTGCAGAGATATATATAATATTTTTTTTTTTAAACATGAAATATCTTGTTGGTATTTTATCCATATATTTAGTTTTTTATCTTTTTACATTTTGAGTGAAAAAGTAAAAACAAATATATTTTTTTAATTGTCTCGTTTATTTTAAATAAAACCTTTATTTTTTTCAAGAAAATTATATTGCATGTGAAAGCCCCATTTCTCCCGATTACAACGGTACCACATATGTATTGGTAGCCCCCCTGTTCCTGGCCAGGAGAACAGCCAAACTGATAAGAGCACTTTATAACATTTATAAATAAAACGCATCTACTATCCACACTACAATGGGTTAATATAATAAAATTGGCGTGGTGTTCTCCTGCCCGCTATTAAAAAAAAAAAAAAAAAATCTAAGGGTCAAATACCCTTTTTACCAGCCTGGGCACCAGGCCATTTGGAGGCAGGTGCTAGGGGGGGTTAATGGCAAGTCACTAACCGCAGCGAAGAGGAGACCTGGTGGGAAGGAAGTGTTGGCGGTGAGTGGGGGTCTGTTCTGGGACCCTCAGGAGAGCTCCAAAAGGCGGTTGGATGCCCTTTGGGTGAAGAGAAGACCCGGGCAGATCGATCAGGGTAGGGGGGGGGGGGGGTCAGGGGTGAGTTAACTTTTTATATTTTTGATTTATGGCCGAGGAAAGTCAGCTGGCACTATAAGGATTTAGAGGGACCTGGGTTAGGGATTTTTGCTTTTTACCTTAAAGGAAGAGAAGGATTGTTGTGGTGTGTGTGTGTTATTTCCTCACTGTAAAAAAAAATATATATAAAAGTAAAATACTCACCTGACCCCTCGTTGAATCCGGCCGGATCTCCTCTTTAATTTGGTGCCATCCGATCCTGTGTGGGGGCTCAGATGGCTCCAGGAGAGCCCCCGGAATAGCGCCACCCCCCCCCCCCCCGACAGCTGCTAACTGTAAAAAAAATAAATAAATAATAAAAATGACATTAACTTACCTGTGGCCGCGCTGTCTCCCAATGGGTCTCCTCTTCACTGGGGGGGGGCCTCCGATCGCCCCCCCCCCCAGCCTCTTCCGGGGCGAGGGCAGAAATCGCCCCCCCCCCCCCCCTTCCTGGATCGGGTCTGCTAGCCCCATCACTGTGATGTCACCAGCAGCCGGCCTCTTAATACCGGCACCCGAGACTAAGAATCAGTCTGCTTGGGTGCTTGGAGCAGAGAGGTGATCACCCCCCCAGGCTCTCTCCTCCAAACACCTGAGCAGACTGACAGCTGTCATCGGAGATCGCCGGGGGACACAGGATCGGAGGGGAGTAAAGTAAAAAAAAAAAAAAATCATTTTTCTCTCGTGTCAGCCCTTTTTTTTTTTTTTTTTTTTTTTTTTTTTTACCCCTTGTGAACTGGTAAGGGGTCCATGAGACCTGCAGCCCTGCATAGCTGGTTACTTTGGGTAAGGGGGACCCTGTTATATATATATATATATATATATATATATATATATATATATTTTTTTTTTTTTTTTTTTTAAGGGTTTTTTAACACTTAAATCCCCAAAAAATGGGGTCCCCCGCCCTGTGTCATAATTTTTTTTTAATTAACCCCTTATGCTCTGTCGCCCAGCAGCTATAAAAGGCTTCCAGCAGGTGAGCAGAAGCCAGTGATTGGGAAGGGACACAGTGCAGGATGGATGGGAGGTAAGTATTACAAAAAATAATAATAATAGTAAAATATTTATTTCTCTGTGTGTGTGGTGTTTTTTTTTTTTTTTTTCTTTTTTTAGTTCACCCCTTGTGAACTGGTAAGGGGTCCAAGAGATCCCTATACCAATTCACAAGGCTGGGGGCTGGCAAGTCACCTGCAGCTAGCGGGTGACTTGCCATTAACCCCTGGCACCCCCATTACCTGCCTCCCCAAAGCCCAGGGGGGGGGGGCAGAAGAGCTCGTGGCCATGGGCTATGCGGGCTTGTAGCCTGCAGGGCCAGAGGCCACAAAAGCTGGCCCCTGCGCCCTGTTCCTACAAGCCCTGCAAAGCTGGTCCCGGGCTGGTTACTTCGGGTAAGGGGGACCCCATGTCATATATTTTTCTCGCTTTAACCCTTCTATTGCCAGCCACGTAAATTTTACGTGGCTGCCTCTCCAACCGTTAAACGCCAGCCATGTAAAATTTACGTGCCTGGCTTTGCCCCCTGCTAGCGCCTGCAAAATAAAAAAAAAAAACTTAACTGACCCCCTCATTCGAACCATCCGGGTCTCCTCTTCACCCTGGGGGCTCCGATCCCCCATCAGGGCTCCTCCGGAGGAAGGGGAGAGCCCTGAGTAGCCCCCCCCCCCCCCCCCGTTTTTGCGGCTGCTGGCTTTTCCTGTAAAAAAAATAAATAAATAAAAATGACATTTACTCACCTCCATGTGCGCTCGATCTCGCCGGCCCTCCTCTTCACCCGGGGGGCCTCCGATCCCCCCCCCCAGGGCTCTCTATCTTCAGGAGAGAGCTTGTCAGGCTCTCTCCTCTCTTCCTCCGACGGGCGCCGCCATTTTGCCGCGAAGTCCCGCCCCTTTTGGGGGCGGGGCTTATGACGTCACTCCGCCAGGGTCTTGACAGGCTCCAGGCCTCTCAGCTGTCAGATGCCGGTGATCGGTGGTAAGAGGAGGAGGGGACAGGAGATCCTCTGATCTCCTGCCTCCCCTCCTCCTCTGGCTGCCGATCACCGGCATCTGACAGCAGATCAGCGAGGGACACAGGAGTGGACGATCGGAGGTGAGTAAAGAAAAAAAAAAGTTTTTGTTTTTTTAATAAAATAATTTTTACTGTGTGTGTTTTATTTAACTGTTAACCCTTTGTGAACTGGTAAGGGGTCCATGAGACCCCTGTACCAGTTCACAAGACTGGGGGCTGGCAAGTCACCTGCCCTAGCGGGTGACTTGCCATTAACCCCTGCACCCCCAATTACCTGCCTCCCCAAAGCCCGGGGGGGGGGGCAGAAGAGCCCGGGCCCACATAGGCTATGTGGGCTCGTAGGCTGCAGGGTGGGGGGCCACAAAAGCGTTTTTTTTTTTTTTTAGGAAAATGTGGTTTTGATTCTGCTTTTTTATTCTTTTTTTAGGGAAACCCTGTGCAACCAAAGAATATATTGAGGGATTACTTCCAGAAAACTGCACCCATGTCAACAAGCCTGGTACGCCTAGAAAGCCTGAGGCGTGTACTTCCCGAGAGTATATAGTTTGTGGGGGGTATTTTCAAATGTAAAGAGTTGTTTTTCTTGAAAAACAGCAAGGTGCGCTTAGCGCGTATCTTAGTTGTATTTTATCTGAAAATCTCCTAAAGCGTTGTTTCAGTTTGGGGGAGTCTCCTGGGCAGGAAAGGGTGTCTACCAATACACATGTGGTACTGCTGTAACCGGGAGAAATTGGGGTTTCACGCGCAATAAGATTTTATTGACAAACTTACATTTTTTATTACACAAAAACACTACAAATTGTAAAAAATAGTTTTTTTGGGGGGGGGGGGTTGCACATATTTCATCCAAAAATATTGAGAATACACCTAAAAAATTACAAACAAGACATTTCATGTTAAAGCCCAGACTCTGCTGAAAAAAAAAAACAATATATCACTTTCCTGGAAAATCCCTGGATTCCCTTGACAGTAGCTATGCATGTTGGGTATTGTTCTGTTCGGGGGACTGTTTTTTCAGATTAAACTTGTTTTTTCTTGTTTGTATATTTTTTAGGAAAATGTGGCTTTGATTCTGCTTTTTTATCCTTTTTTTAGGGAAACTCTTTGCAACCAAAGATTACATTGAGGGATTACTTCCAGAAAACTGTGGCCACATCAACAAGCCTGGTACATCTAGAAAGCTTGATGTGTGTACTTCCAGAGAATATATAGTTTGTTGGGGATATTTCAAATGTTGTTTTTCTGGAAAAACTGCGCATATCGCAGTTGTATTTTTTCTGAAAATCCCCTAAAGCTCTGTTTCAGTTTGGGGGAGTCTCCTGGGCAGGAAAGGGTGTCTACCTATACATATGTGGTACTGCTGTAACCTTGAGAAATTGGGATTTCACACGCAATAACATTTTTTTTGACAATCTTACATTTTTAATTACAAAAAACACTACACATTGTAAAAAATAGATTTTTTAAATTTTTTTTTCACATATTTCACCCAAAAATATTGAGAGTACACCTAAAAAATGACAAATAAGACATTTCATGTTAAAGCCCAGACTATGCTGAAAAAAAGAATATATAATTTTCCTGGGAAATCCCTTCAAAAATCACATTTGAACACGGGGAGCGCAAAATAGTGCAAAATGGTCTGGCAACAAAGGGTGACAAAAATTCCAAATAGGCTGGCACTTAAAGGGTTAAGTAAGGTCACTTTTTTCTGCTGTCCATTACTTGGGAGCAAGTTCTGGAGCTAAATGGCGCTCACATCATGGCTCTAGACTTGTAATAGGACAGGACAATTTTGCTTTCAAAGGATGATGGAGTGTGTTTTTTCTGGATGGAGCTGTTCTACTTCCATAGTTTTATCACAAGGTTCCACAGGTAGGGACCTTGCATTGCTAGGTCTCTAAAATCCTGATTGGTAGGTCATGGATGCATTACCTAAGTTGGACACTTTCAGAATACTTGCAGGGTCGATAAAAGGTTTTCAGAAGAAAACTTCTGTATGTGAATCATACAGAAGTTGTAAAGGCACATGCCTGTAGAGTTAAAGTGAAACTCCAGTCTCCTCATAACCCCACTCCTCTGAGGCCAAGGGGGTGGGGCTTAAGGAAAAAAAGGCTGCGTGCATGAGTGGTAGCCGTACAGTTGTAGAGTTAGTTGTCCTTGTGAATCTTCTTTAAATATTTGAATGGCCCTTTTTGACAATCCTTTTAAGGCTGTGGTTATCCGTTGCTTCGTTGCTTGTTCGTTATTTTTATTTTTTTTTCTACACTGAACTTTCCATTAATATGATTGGATACAGCACTGTGAAAGGACAGCTTCTTTAGCAATGACCTTTTGTGGCTTACCCTCCTTATTTGGTGTCTGTCTTCTGAACAATTGTCAAGTCAGCGGTTTTCCCCACGACTGTGTAGCCTACTGCAGGGAAGGAACATTTAAAGTGGACCAACACCCAGGATTTTCACTATCCTGGGTTTTGGTCCACTTCCGCACTGCGTGAAACCCCCCCGATCGCCCTAAATAACTCGCCTCACCCCGCTCCTACGCGAGCGCTCGTCCAATCAGAGCTGCTGTGGTATGCACATACAAGCGACGGACAACCACAGCGGCTCTGAGCGCGCTGGAGGCCGCTTCTCGCGCTTCCTTCTAACAGGGAGCGCGCCCGCAGCGGTCATTCACAAACGGCCGGTGCGGGTGCGCGCCCTGCTAGAAGGAAGCGCGAGATGCGGCCCGCACATGCACCATTGGAACGGGGATAAGGTAAGGTTTCTGGCCGTCCTGGGGGGTTTCACCCCGTGGGGCATCCCGATTTCCCCCTGGGTGTTGGTCCATTTTAAAAGCTGAAGAAACCTTTGCAGGTGATGTGTGCTAATTAGGATGCAACCTCATTAGTCTACAATATTCAACTTTTTCTCTATATTCTTATTTTCATACAAAATATTGTATGAAATTCAAAGAAATGCATAAATAGATTGCCCAGTGTATAATAAATCTATCATTCACTTTTTGTATTGCATTACTAAAATTAAATAAAAGAGAAGAGATAACTAGATTTCTTTTTTTCTGTTATCAGATGAAGACAATAATGTGCTGTTATATTTGTTGCCCACTTAGTAGTTTTTCTCTAAGCACTGTAAATGCTTTATTTTGTGTCCTTGTTCATTTATCTGCTAGAAAGAATGTGTATTTCTCCAGTAGGATTGATTTTCAGAGACCAAGCATTAATAATAAGGTCATCCATGCCTTGAGTGCTGTGCATTAAGTGACAGTGGTATGGCCCTTTTGTCATTCAGAAGTGTCAAAGCTTCGAATGGCCATCCCACAAAGTAGGTGGATGGGGTCTTTCAGCTGCCACAGTCGGTGCCTTGATGTCTGCCAGAGTAACCTGGAAGGTATTTGTGTTGTCAGTCAGTGAGACATCACATTACTTTAAACTGTAGCACTGCCTATGTGCAGTTAGCTGTCTTATCCATCAGCAGTAGCAGATGGAAACAGTACATCATTTTAATGCACCCATTAAGAGTACTCCGTAAGGAGCCAGAAGGAGACTTGAGCAGCTCAAATGAAAAGCTCCTTAGAGTTTCATTTATGTTTGTAATGCAGGGCCCATGAAATTAATTTACTTTTTTACTTTTTATTGTAGAGTCCTTTTTTGTCTATATTTTACAGTTCCGTTTGTAGAAACTTACTTTTGTCATGTAAACTTTTTTGATTTTGGAGGGTTTTTTAAATTATCCATATGTGAAGGATATAATGGCCAATTTAGCATGCTGCAAAAATGGACTTCTGTATTCTGCACCATTTTCTAGTGGTGCAAATATTTTGTATGCATATTGAGTGCAAAGATTCTTATTTGTTATGGCAAATGCCAAAAATATTTTATCATTTTGCATTGTCACCTGACCTTTCCTAAATGATAAAGTTTCCAAGGTATGTGGAAATTGAACAGAGTGTGGCGTTTTTTCCATGTCTTCAACCCAAATGTTGTACTGCCACTCGAAAATTACAGGCATGTAGCTAGGGAAAGAAAACAACCTTCCAAATGACTATGCATAATGTATTACGGCTAGACACGCATTGTAAGCAAGGACTCTACTTACCCTACTACTACTTGGGGAGCCAGATAATGTGGGAGCTGGGTGTTAATGGCATGTCTGTTCCAGAGATTATTCGTTTGTATGGTGAATAAGGATTGTCATCTCTGGTGATTGGGAGCCTGATTTATTAAGCACCTTTACCAGAATATGCTGCATTGGTGAACATTAGTGGTAGAGTAGTGGTGTAAAATATAATTTCTGATTTTTTGCTGCTTTGCTAATGTTTTCCCAAATGTGTTTTTTGCAGTGCAACAATATGCGAATGTAAAAAAAAGTACTTTGCACCGATTTGGCGTAGTTTGCAGAAGTTCTTGGTAAATCGGGCCCTAAATCTTTCTCCAGACGGAGAGCGTGCCCCTTGTTTTTCAACAGGATTTTACATGAAATGGCTTTCCCCCACATATTTTGTGTTGGCTATTTTATATATCTTTACAAATTTTATGTCCACCCTTAGGCGTTTCCCCTCAAGACTAAATACATTTAGTTTCTGTAATCTTTCTTCATAACTAAGATGCTTCATTCCACAGCTCAGGGCACTACCACTGAGGGAGGGTGACAATTCAGGGTGTTTTTATTTAATTTTTGTGTAACTATCCCCCATGTGGTATCGCTGGGAGAGAGGAAGGGGGAGATCTAGGTGTTTTCTCAATCTGGTCAGGGATTATACATCTTAGTCTTTCTAAATTTACAAGGCAAATCTCTTGTGAGGCATTTGGTTTGCAGGAACCTTATGTGCTACACTCTCATACTTGTCGTGTGTAATGTAAGTTCTGTATTTGAATGTACAAATGCATTCTTTACCCCTTGGTGCGATTTCTGCATTAAAAAAAGGGTTTTATGCCTGGTGCCAGATTTATGCTTTGATCTAGCATTGAAATTGAACAATTTTAGGTTGTCTGTGTGTAAAAATTCTCTTTGCTTGGGTACTTAACTACTCCCTGGTGAGGATTGTGCTGATGCATTGCTACCCCACCTCTATATGCAGTGACTAGAGCTGTCTACTCCATTTATTGTGACTCCTCTTGCCAAATGTGGCCATAGTAAAGCTGCCAGCGGGGGCACACATGGATCACAGGACTAGATAGTCTCACAGGAGTAATATTGGGGAACTAGACTAGGAATGTGCTTTATAAATGGATTTTCATTTTCAATAATAGAATATTAAGTGTATAATGTGCCTTAAGGTCACCCAGTGTGAAAGAGGGCTTTAAAATTCTCGACCTGTGGAACCCAACTACAGCACTATATCTGTAGTATAAAATGAGTGCTATACTACTTCCCACCTCTTATGTTTCAATCTTGTTAACTGTTGATCTTCGTCTCCCCATTTGCTAACTGGAGGCAGAGGAACACACCCAAAAGCAGTCATGCTGAGTTTTTATACCAGTACAGGAAGTGTGAGAAGATTCAAAAACCTGGAAGAGCAGTGGGCAACATATGTTGTTTGTTTTATTCTTTAAATGACTTTAATCTTACATAAAAGTAGATTAGAATTCCTGCTTTCAGGGACAAAAACCTGATGAAAATTAAGAATCCTGCATGAAGGCATGTATCTAACCATCACATATACAGTTATAAATATAATGTGTATCTGTTTGTCATTGTAGGTGAATGAGCAGTTTGCTATTAACTTGATTGCAGAGCAACCTGTAAATGAAAGTGCAAGCAGAATTGTTTCGTGTGATGGGGGAGGTGGAGCTTTGGGCCATCCTAAAGTGTATATCAACCTGGTAAGTTCTTTATTGAAAAGTGAAACTACATAATGTTGTATTCTCACCCACCCCTTTTTTTTATATCTCTTTCCTCCAAAATCAGCCAAAAGAAAAAAAAAAAAACGGTGGGCAGTCAATCCCCTCTTCCCGCAGCATCCCACTGGGAATCTATCAATCCAACTGCACATATGCAGTTAGCAGCAGCATCCCTCCTGACGATGTGGGCTTCTATTCCCAGCCTATCTTAATGGTTGATGTGCTATGTTTGGCATGTGCGCTGTTTGGAAGAGGGCCAGTGCGTGCACTGAGGGATAGCTGGTAAGGGCAGTACCTGGAGTTTTTACAAATCTGGATCCCCTGAGGAAAGCTAGCAAAAGCCAAGCCAATCAGTTTCCCAGGTGTTGTTCCACTTTAGGTACCCACATATGGATTGTTGTCTTTAATTGGCATGTTTGTATAATGTTATGTAGTACTAGTTGAAAGCAGTCCTTGGGGCAGGAAGAGTCAATAAAAGTCTGGACAAGAAAATAGGCATGCACCCCTCCTCCCAGATATAAGTGTGAATCCAGGGGAAGCCGCCCTGGCATCTGACAAACAGGATTTTCACCCCTTTTATTTAACCTCCAAAGCTGGCTTAATCGCTGCCCCCACCCCCAAATGCTGTCAGGACCATGCGCTACCAACTCCCCCCTCTCCTTGTCTCCACATCTAAATATGTACCCTCCTTCCTAATGCCTCCCCACCAGAGTTCCTTGGGAAGCTCTGGGTGGGGGTGTTACCTGGGAGTTTCTTTATTATATTTTAGCTGGACTGTTGTATAGGTCCACTTTACGAGTTCAGTATCTAGATAATTAGTTATGACCTTATATCTGTGTATTGCAGGATAATGTATCCTATTTTTTCATCTGCAGGACAAAGAAACAAAAACCGGAACTTGCGGATATTGTGGTCTTCAGTTTAAACAGCAGCAGCATCATCACTGATATCTTCTTTATAAATTGCTCATGTAAACCTATTAAATATATCTAATTTAGACCTAAGCCTCTTAATCTAAGCACTACACTGCAGGTAGTACTAGATATGCTCTTGTGAAGACGCCAAACAGGTCAATGGTTCAAAGTCTATATGTGGACCTTTTGAGGTCTTTTGCAGGGCATTCCAAATCGGGATGTACCTAGGGCAAGCATTTACCCTTTTAGAATCTAGCGCTGGGTTTAATGGGTTTTGGTCCTCTGTACAAAAAAAAAAATTGTCAATTGGGTAAACAAACTATGGGGAGTGCAAGCTGTTTATAGAAACTCATCTGCACATTGGATTGGATGAGCGACAGTGCATGCGTTGTAGGACTGGGAAGGGGTGAGTTTCTTTTGTGACCTGGGGATTTTCACACAGCGGAGCACCCCTGATCGGGGCACCCTGGGGTCAGGAACCAAAGCACACACTAAAAATAATACACTAAATACAGTTAAAAAGCACAGCAAGCGGATCCAAACTGCACCAGATCTATGACCTACTCCTATACAAAGATAAAGTGCAAATCGGGTATAAACATGTATTGATAAGTAAAAATATAAAGTGCTTCGACTAACAGAATCTAATGTATGGGGGGCAATAATAATCACCAAATGTCCAAAAGAACTAATTCTCCTGGTAAATTCTAAACTTTTAATCAGGTGAAAATGAGCAAGTGTAGAAGAGCAAATACCAATTAAATACATTATTAAATTAAGAGGGATATCTTCAAGTCAAACAGGGCAGCGGCACCCATGCATTCCGTGGTTAATGAGTTTTTATGGGCAGCTTGCCCTCCCCTTTGTTAGTTTGTGATTCAACTAGACATCATTAGGTTTGATTATGGTGTGTGCCTTTTTGTTTGTACTTATCAAGTGGGAACAGCTTTCCTGACCTTGAATAAAGCCCTTAGTAATGTTTCTGACTACAAGTCCCACAATCCTTCCACTGTAACAGGTGATCTCGTCAGCAGCTTTGGCAAAAATCAAGTAGCTGACTGTAACCTTTTAGCTATTGGAACACAAGCCTGTGGTCCCATTATATGATTGAATTGGAGCAAAGGGTGGTTAAACCTGTGCTCTCTGCCTGACCAATTAGATAATTATGAAGCCAGAGTCAGGAAGTCTCTGTTCTGTACACCAAACACGCCACTGTGGTATACGTTGCTAACATACACGTTGTTGCTAGGGAAATGTTTTCTTTTATAACAGAGTTGCTAACAAATATGAGAGAACAGATAAAAAGACATAAGCTCAGCACATTTAGAACATAACTTTTTCTCACAATAATGGAAAAATGCCATTGAAAGGAGAAGTACCTTTTAAATCTACATATAAAGATGCTGCTGTGCTATTCACTGGTCTCGTCTGAGTCAATGGTCATAACTATTAACTGTAGGATTATAATGCAATCTTTGAACACAAAGCTTAATATTTAAGTTCATCCTTTATGGACCTATTCTTCACATACCCATTAATCAAACGTTATATTTAGTTAAGTGTACAGGGTGCACAATGATGAAGTGTCTGTTTATAATGTACTGAAATTCTGTTTATAATGTACTGAAATGCTGTATGACAGGCTATCATGTACATATGTAATTTGCTCTTTCTCACACCGCCCCCCCCCCCCCCCCCCCCAAGTGGTGCATGCTGTTTAAAAGGGCTAAACCCCATGCAGATGTTGTGGAATATATTTGTGGTCCTGAACTGCATAACAATGGCCAGCTTGCTACAAACCCAAGAGCCCTGCTGAAACCTTATCATGGGGGGCAGTCTACACCAAACTAAAATAAATATGCCTCAGAATAACAGGGCTGAATTTCTGTCATGCTATCCATACACAGAATCAACAGCTGCTCGAGGAAGAAAAAGCTGTGTATGTGAGAGAAGCTATGCAACTATGAATCTCGGTGCAGTAAACCATGTTTCTAGGAGCTATCTGAGCAGAGCAATGACTTTCTACTTCTTCTGTGCAAAAATCCCTCATCACCAGCCAGAGCATTTTCCCCATGGGACTGGCACAGCACTCTCAGCAGTGGGGCAGGATGGGTACTTCCAATGCAGTTCAGGAGTGCAGCAGATGCATGCTATTCCACATCTGCATGGTGTTAGAGGAACAACATCTGGGAATTCCACACCCCTTCCCCCAGGTTGTCGTAAAAAATTTGCCTTCCTGTCGTTCACATGCCGCAGGCAAACTGATCGGTTGAGCAGCCTTCTTACCTAGTTAGCGTGCTTGATTTCGCTTGGCTCCCTTCAGCTCTGCTAGCCACTTACCTGAGCTGAGAAAGCCAAGCCAGACTGAGTATGCTGCTGGTCACATCCCCTGCTCAGGCTCTAGCGTGCCTGCGCCCATTCAGAAAGGCCACAGCTAGAGGTGAGGGGGGATGTCGCTGCGGTGCAGAGATGCAAGGGCTCCAGGAGCAAGTAAGTGAAACGGGGACCCGGGGGGTTTCAAACAGCGGGGCATCTCATTTCAGATTTTAGACTGCAGGGCCTCTGTTGTTGCTCTTTAAGCCCTCTCATAGTTTGTCAATGGTTGCCAGATGGGGGCTTTAGGAGAGTATTTTGCCAAGTATTGATTTTTATTTGAGTAGAGGTCCACATTAAAGAGCCAGTCCATCCCAGGATGGCTAATGCTGTGCAGATACCTTTCCTGGGGCTCCCACAATTTGTTCATGGGCCGCATCTTGCAGCTGAGGCGCAACCCCATGCCCAGCCATTTCGATGACATTAATATTCACAGACTACACTGCTGATTGGATGACAGTCCATGCATGCACCTTGGGACTGGGGAAAGGTTATGTTTTAGGGTATTTGGGGGGTTTCACTGATCCCAAATTTTGGTGCCCCAGGAAAGTTCACCAAAACTCAGGATGGTCACAATCCTGGTTCACTTTAAGGACATTCCACCTTATAAGTGGATGTCCAGTCTAAGTTTAACCCCTCCCCTGCCCTCTCACCCTCCTCTGGTGCTGAGGGGGGGTACAAGAAAAACTTACCTCACCCGGGATCCAGCCCTTATCATAGAATCTCGGTGCAGTAAACCATGTTTCACCATGTTTCTAGGAGCTATCTGAGCAGAGCAATGACTTTCTACTTCTTCTGTGCAAAAATCCCTCATCACCAGCCAGAGCATTTTCCCCATGGGACTGGCACAGCACTCTCAGCAGTGGGGCAGGATGGGTACTTCCAATGCAGTTCAGGAGTGCAGCAGATGCATGCTATTCCACATCTGCATGGTGTTAGAGGAACAACATCTGGGAATTCCACACCCCTTCCCCCAGGTTGTCGTAAAAAATTTGCCTTCCTGTCGTTCACATGCCGCAGGCAAACTGATCGGTTGAGCAGCCTTCTTACCTAGTTAGCGTGCTTGATTTCGCTTGGCTCCCTTCAGCTCTGCTAGCCACTTACCTGAGCTGAGAAAGCCAAGCCAGACTGAGTATGCTGCTGGTCACATCCCCTGCTCAGGCTCTAGCGTGCCTGCGCCCATTCAGAAAGGCCACAGCTAGATTAATATTAACAGACTAATTAATATTCACAGACTACACTGCTGATTGGATGACAGTCCATGCATGCACCTTGGGACTGGGGAAAGGTTATGTTTTAGGGTATTTGGGGGGTTTCACTGATCCCAAATTTTGGTGCCCCAGGAAAGTTCACCAAAACTCAGGATGGTCACAATCCTGGTTCACTTTAAGGACATTCCACCTTATAAGTGGATGTCCAGTCTAAGTTTAACCCCTCCCCTGCCCTCTCACCCTCCTCTGGTGCTGAGGGGGGGTACAAGAAAAACTTACCTCACCCGGGATCCAGCCCTTATCATAGGGGCAGGAAGCTAGAGCACTTGTGTAGTCGAGAACGGTCTCTCCAGCTCTTCTCTTGCTCCTTTTTGCCAACTCTGGCAGAACTGGATATCGACTATGGATTCACTATTTTGGTGTAGCACTAAATCGACATAGCTGGTGACAGTGATAGGGGAGGAGAACCATCTCTCTGAACATGAGGTTCGCTGGGCGCCATTTTGACAATCTTCGCACGGGCGCGTGGTGACGGCCCCCCCCCCTCCTCCTTTGGTCTGTAAGTGCCCTCGCGGGTGTCTCTTTATTATATGTTTTTCCAGCGCATGGCCCTGACACCTCTTCTCCCTTTATGTCTTTCAGACGCCAAGTCTCCGGTGGCTTCTCCCGGCCTCCATATATAGATATATATATAGATATTTAGCGGGCCTACTTACAATTCTCCCACATTAATCAGCGGGTCTTTGGGGCATCCAGGGTTGCCTATTGTGTAAATCCCTACGGGCATACTGTGCCTAGATAATCACCATATGGAGGCATCTGAGGATTATGTGACCGGGGTCCCTCGGGGACAAGACCGGCTGTGTGTAGCGTGTGGACTCCCCCATGCCGTTGCTGGCAGAGCACGGGTCTGCGCACCATGTGCCGAGCAAGCACTGGCCCTGCAAGCAGCGCCTGTGGCTGCACCTCGCTCTGATACTCCCCTTTCCCCTTGCCTAGATCTCACTCCTGCTGAGTCGCATACAAGTGGGGAGTTACAGCCTGATGTGGCTGACCAGATTGTTGCGGGGTGGTCCGAACGCTTGGGCCCTGGCAGGAAGCGGCCCTTGACGCCCCTGGCTTCTGCCTTTGCTATTGGATCGGAGGAGTTTACTTCTCCGCGTGATGGTACTCCGTCTGACGATGGAGAACAGGTTCCTCTGAGGAGAGGCCGAGGGGTCATGACGATTCGGGCCAGGATGACTGGGGCCAGTTTGACACCGATGGTCTGTTGCTTAAGATTTTTAAGGCCCTGTCTATCTCGCTCCCTGGCGCGGTTCCCAAGCCGAGAGGGGAGCGTTTCCATACGGCGACTGCGCGCTTGGAATTTCTCGAGCAGGCTCACTTCCATGCTCTTGTACTCAAGGAATGGGAATGCCCCACTAAGCTTCCAGGGGACTGGGATTGGAAATACCCTTTTCCCCCTGAGGTGGTTAATTGTTGGTCATCGCCCCCCGTGGTGGACGCACCGATCATTGGGGTTCCTAACCCCCCCTTCATTACTGCCCCAGCTTATAGCACCCTTCGGGATGTCGAGGACCGGTGCATCGATAGGCTGGCTTCACACGCCTTTGCTTGTGCAGGAACGGCGCTGCGCCCGGTCTGTGCCGCGGCCATCACTGCTGTGGCCGCTAGAACCCTCATAAGAAAGATGCTTGAGCATCACCCTGAGGATCTACCCTGGGAGGTGTTTAATGCACTCTCCAGTTGTGATATTTTTGTTAAATTTATGCTTTTACCTCTGGATGACACCATCAGAATGTGTGCGAGGACTTCTGCCCTAGTGGTGGCTATACGTCGCTTGCTCTGGCTGCGACAGTGGGGTGCTGACGATGTTGCTAAAAGAACTCTGAATGGGCTTCCCTGTTTGGGGCCCGTCTGGACCTCTTTGGAAAAAAGGGCAATTCACCCCATCGCAGGCGGCCGTCTCGGCCCCCTCGGAGCAAGGATACCCCTCCCCCTCCATACCATAGTGTTAAACAAGAACCTGGGGTGCCCTTTCTGGGGGCTTGTGCAGACTCCTGCCCCAGGAGCGGCAGACAACGTCCTGGGCCCTCCGGCCGGGCTAAGTCAAAATCCTTCTCCAAAACCCCCCAAGCATGATGGGACGCCCTTGCCCGCCTGGGTGAGGGGATGGCCGCAGCACCTTGCTTCTATCAGGAGGCGTCTTGCTTCGTTCTGTTGGTTTCAGGAGGTAGTTTCCTCCGGATGCAGGATAGAGTTTGCTGGGCAGTCCTTTTCCGAGATTGTCAGGGTGCTTCTGGTCCCTGTCTGTCTTCAGGTGTTGGTGCAGGCCTTGCTTGGCTTGCTAGGTCTGGGGTCATTTGCAGGATGCCCTTAACAGACAGAGGCTGGGGCCTCTACACCAGTTTTTTTCCACATTCCCCTTAAGGATGAGGCAGTCTGGCCCATTCTGACCTCCCATGGGTTCGGCAATTGATATTCACAGGCAGTTATGCATGGTATCTCTGAGTTGGGCTGCCAGCGCCCTGCACCCTGTGGGCCTCTTGCCGTCTGTAGAATTCTAAGATGCTTATTTTAGCACCCCTGTGTCTTCGGGACACCAAGGCTCTTACAGGTTAGTGTTGGAGGGCCAACACTGCTGATTGTGGCCTTGTTATGGGGCCCCTCTTCTGCTCCCTGTGCTCGCTAAGGCACTAATGGGGGTGATGTCTCTGATGAGACCAGGGGGTGTCCGCACAAGGACCTATCTGGTCATCCTTCTTACTTACAATCCCTACGTCAGGCCGCGCTGATTACTCAGCTAGTGGTGTTCTTTGGGAGTCATTTGGATGGGTGCTCAGTCACCTCAATTCCTCATTGTCCCCTTATTTGGTATATCCATTCCTAGGGTTGTATTTGGATTCGGTTCAGGCGAGAACCTTCTTCCTTGGCAATAAGTGGACATTCTGGTTGCATGGGCTCTGTCCCTCATTACTGTCCCCGTACCTTCACCAGGCAGGATTGCAGCTGATGGGCCCGTTGGTGGCTGCTCAGAGGATGTCCCTTATACTCGGTGCCCTTGGGCTCTTCTACAGCTTATATTGTTAATACTGGACAGGGTTCCAGCACCCCTGGAGCTGGGTCTGTGTACCTTCCTCCTTGGTACGGTGGTTCCTCTTGAGATGGTTGAACTCAAGGAACCAGTCAGGGGGCACCCCCTTTCTTGCATCTTCCTGTAGATGGATACCAAATCTATCAGGTTGACGGGGGGGGTTCTTTCAAAATCCCCTGTGGTTCCGGGGGAGGTGGGGCCTTTAGGGGTCCATACACCTTTCTATTTTCTGAAGTGGTGAGCCTTCAGTTTGGCTCTATCTCGCTGGACTACTTTTTTCAGGACTGGTCTATTTGGGGGCTCTTGGTCTGTCTGACGACAGTGGCCTGTATTGTTTCTCCGTATGGGACTCGGAGCAGGATGATCCTCCAGGAAAGTATCTGATCCTAACCTGGGTGGAGGACAGCGTTCCCCGCATATCAGTGGTATTCACTCCGGTGGAGGTCCTTCTGCGACAGGATGTGTTGATTCTTGTGTCACTACGGGATCCATCTAGTGTGGATCTGTTGGGGCCCCGTCACTTTCATAGGTTCTTGGCCCTTGTTCCCTGTCCCAGATTATTCTGACTGTGGTCAGGAGGCTTAGTTACGTTATGGCTGGACATTATGCTCTGTATGCCTTATCTTCATTTACCCTGCTAGGCGGGGTTCTGAGCTAAGATTGCTCTGGAAGGGGGGACCAGTGATACTGGTGGCCCAGTGGAGTGCAGTGTGCAGACGTGGCACTGTGGACAGCGGACCTGTACGTTCTGTCAGGAGTGCTGATCTGCTCACTCAGGCCCCCTTGTTATTTCACCCCAATCTACAGGCTCTGGTCTAGATGGTCTGACGGCTGATTCGTCCACCTTGATGGAGTCGGGGGTATCTTCTGGGTGACTCTGACTATTGGAAGTCTAGGAGCTAGATTCTTCTTCTTTCTACGTCTATTTTAGAGTATGGCGTACCCATATTGATTGGTGTGAGTCTAGGTCTCTCCCCTGTTGGGCGCTCTCTGTTCCCAGGGTTCTAGAGTTATTACAGCATGGGTTGGAGTGGGCTCTCCAATGCGGTACTCCTGAAGATTCAGGTTCTGCCCTGTCCGCCTTCCTGTAGAAGTCTTTTGCTCTCCTTTACCTCGGGCGAGCATTCTTCGGGGATTGCTCATGTGCATCCCCCACGTAATTCTATGGTCCCTGTTGGGATTGAATTTTATTCTGTTTGCCTTGCGGGGTGTTCCCTTTGGACCTATTCCGGATACTGTTTGATTGTTCTTATTCTCAAATTGTCCTTCTGGGGGCTGTTGCTTCAGACAGCCGTGTGCCTGAGCGGGCGGCTCTGTTTAGCTAGCCCTCGTTCTTTGATATATACACCATGTTGTGGTGGTGTTCCGCTTTACGCCGGACCTTATGCCTGAGGTGGTGTCTTGCACTCAGGTATTCAAGACATTTGTCTTTCTTCTGGGCCTTATTCCTAGTAACGCTGAGGAAAGGGGGTCTACATTCCCTCAACAGGTGTTGGAAGTTTTTTCTGGATTGTCTCTTGTCCCTTAGGGGGACTGATGAACCTTGGGGTTTGCGAGCGCCTCCATCCATATGCGCCTGATCTCGTCTGCTTCCGGGGGTTATGTGCCCTTTGGCCTGGTCTTTCCTTGAATGGGTTGTCCCTTCTGGTCCTAGGAAAGGTTTCGGCTTCTAGCTGATCCTTGTTAGTATACTGGTCCGTATTCCCGCCTGTCACGCAGGTGACCAGGGTTCAATTCCCCCGATGGGGAAAGCTCTAAGTTTTGCCAAGGCTACTGTTAGCATTTGGGCTGGTCAGGCCGTTACTCAGGCCTATTCTTTTAAGGGGAAGAATCTTCTTCTCACTTTATTTCTGATTCTACTTGTGCTTTGGTATCTTTGGGCTTTCAGCACCAGGTTTTCTGTTGCACAAGTTTGCTAGACCGCTACTTGTTTCTGTTCATACCTTTCTAAGGTTTTTTTATGAGGTTGACGTTGGAGCTCTTGCTCATGTCACTCTTGGTAACAAGGTTGCAAGTGACAGTGATTTTAACTGTCTGTTGTGCCTTTTTTGTTGGGGATCCCACCCTACTTTATGGACACTGCTATTGGATGTCCCACGTGAAATTATTATATATGGAGCAGGACGTACTGCTTAGAATAATACAATTCTGTGAAATACTCACCTGTAGAATTGGTATTATACGCATACAGTACGTCCTGCTCCACCCCACCCTGGTTTTACATTATTCTGGATCCCCTGTATGGTGGTTGTTATCATTGTTATTATTTCTAGTTTTGGTGGTTGGTTTCTCCCGCCTTCTTTTTCTCACTGCTTTTCAATGCTGGGGATTTGTGGGAGGTCCCTCGGTATATGAAGGGCCGGGAGGAGCCTGTTTTTTGCATGTCTGCAGTGCACAGCGCCATCTGGCGGAGGATTACCCACGTGTAATTATTATATATGGAGCAGGACGTACTGTATGCGTATAATACCAATTCTACAGGTGAGTATTTCACAGAATTGTATTTTTGGTCTATTTTTGCCTGGACCTACTTTTATCCCCTTTTTAGTAAAGAGCCTCCCAGCCTAGGCTGCGGGTCCGGGCAAAGGTAGACGGCACCTTAAGGTGCTTTAGGAGCTATGCTCCACCGTGAGACCCCATACTAAGGGGTAGGCGGTATTCCGAGTTGGTGATCCCGGTTGGGATGCCCTGTCCTTGCCCTTACACCTTTGAGGTGTTAATTCCCCGGTCACCCATTGTTCCCTACTGCTAGGGGGGGTGCTTATTCCCCTTTTAGTTTAGTTTTTTCCCTTAGAGTGCATGCTTGTATGCAACTTGTTGTGTGTGTGTGTTGTGCGCGTGTTTGGTGCGTTTTCTGGCCGGGCCGGCGGTTTGCGGCGTTACTGACAGCCTTCGGGGGAGCTTCTTCCCTCCGGTGCGGTTTCGGGGGGGCGGGGCCGGCCACGGGGTGCGATCCTGCGGCCCACCCCCTCCCCCCCCGTGCTGCTGGTGCCGCTGCAGAGCCCGGTCACTGGCCGGGAGCCGCCTTGTGTCAGGAGAGAGGGACGGGGTCGGTCGCAGCGCGCGGTCCGCGCCGGACCACCCTTCCCCATCCTTGCTGCCAATTCCCTCCGCCTCGTGCAGGACGCCATTACAGTAAGCGCCCAGTGGGCTCCTTTCCTTCTTTGCCTGTGATGCTGCTTGTCAGCACGAGATTGATATTTATTTCTCTATTCATATGTATGTGTGCCTTGGGCCTTCTGTTATGTGCACAGCATTGTGTGATATGTGTATGACAGTTCCCCTTATTCTAAGTGTGCCATACACTCCACTTCGGTCTCCATGACATCTGGGTAATCTCCAGTAGTGGGCGAACTTCTGCAGAGATGAATATGCATATGCAAAAAAAGAAAGCCCCTCCCGGTCCATATATACCTGGGACCTCCCACCAATTCCCCAGTTCCTTCTCTGCAGGGAAGGCGACAAGACAGAAGATGAAGACTTCTTTACTTACAGGTAAGCCGGTCTAAATTGCCCCTATATTGAACCTCCCAGCTTAGGCTGCGGGTCCTGGTGAAGGTAGGAGCACCCTATGGGTGCAGCAGGAGCACTGCTCCACCGTGAGACCTCACTATGGGGTAGGCGGTTATCCAGGTTTCTTGGTGATCCTGGTGTGGGATGCCCCGTCCCTCTAGGCTTATGGCCGGCTTCTGGCAGGGTTCCCCCCTTCCGGGTCCCTTATTCCCCTCCGGGGGGGGGTTGCCTGGCCTGGCCGTTATTTCGTTTTCCCAGCTTATGTCCCTGTGTGGTTAGTGTGTTTTACTGTGTGTGTGTGAGTGACAGAGTGCCTTTACTGGCATAACAGGGCTAGTGGCAGCCTGTGGGAGCTTCTCCCCCTCAGGCTGTGTTCGGGAAGGGGGCGGGCCGAGCTCTCGGTGAGGTAGCCCCGCCCCCTTCTTTGGCGCGATTGCTCTGCTCGTTTCTAGGGGTCCGCGTTGCTGGGAGGGGGGCGTGGCCTCGGCAAACACGCGTTCTGCGCTGGCCCGCCCTCCCCCTGCTCTCCCTCTTCAGGCATGAGGCTTCGTGGGGGCCATCTTCTATAAGCAGGCCGCATAGCAGATCGGTGTGGTAAGGGCCCGATGGCCACTTCCTTAGCTTGTGTGTGTGGGGGCTCCTCTCTAGCGGGGGGCCCCCACTGGTCTAGAGCATGTGTGTGTGTTATTCACACTGTCTGGCTGGGATATAGTTAATATATATATATATATATAATATACATTAGTGTGGCTGCAAGATCAAATGCTGTGGTCTTTTATACTGTTAGTTTATGGCCATTTTTACTCAGCACTGCACTTATGTTGTCTGTTCTGTGTGTTACAGATTGCCCTGTATATGTGCATATTAAGGGGTCCCTCCTGGTCCTGGGGTCCCTAGTGTAAAATTGTCCACCTAAAATCCTCCCACCGGGACTTTTAAGGGGCATCCCGGGTTGCTTATACGTAATTCCCTGCGGTCTTGCGACTGACTACAAAAATTCACCATATGGAGGCACCGCAGGATACTGGGCTCGGGATCCCTCTGGGACAATACGGGCCGTGTGTGTGGTGTGGGGTATTCCTTACGGGGGAGGATGTGCTGATCTGTGTACCATGCACACAAAAGGCCATAACGCGGCAGTCTGGTACCCAGCTTTCTGGGTCGGCTCCTCCCCACCTAATCCGTACCCCAAGTGACATTGGTACCAGTGGGGAGTCGCTTTCTGATGTTTGGGCTAAGTTGGCCAGCATTGAGAAATGTATTGCTAGCACTGTGGGCCCAGGCTAAAAAGAGACATTTGTCGTCGGCCCAGCCCATGTGGGATGTTGACGACGATTCCGCTGATTTGTCAGATTATTCCCCGTTAGAGGAGGGGGAACTGTATCAGGAAACAGAGGCTGACTATGTTCAGCCTGGGAAGGCCAATGTCGCAGGCGCTGGGGGATGCCGTAGATACGGCCACTGTTTTGTCACATTTATTGGAGGTGGTGGATATTGAACCGCCTGAGGCGCCCTCTCTCAAGAAGGGGGAATTTTTTGGGGCCTGCAAGCCCCGTCTGGAATTCCCTACCCAGGGTCATTTTGATGCGCTGATCCTTAGAGAATGGGAGAGGCCCAGTCGGCTTCCTGGTGTGCCTCAGGGTTGGGATAAGAAGTATCCTTTTCCGGTGGAGGCGGTTAAGCGCTGGTCTTCTCCCGAGGTTGACGCGCCAGTTTTAGGCTTGACCAACTCTTCTGTGCTGAACACCCCTGACGCCACTTCCCTTAAGGATGGCGAAGATAAGCGCCTTGATCAGATGGCGTGCCACGCATTTGCCAACGTGGGCTCGGCCCTGAGGCCTGTTAGTGCATCTGCCCTGGTGTCGCTTGCTACTAGGTCTCTTATCAGGGACTGGCTGAATAACGCTCAGTTTGATCCAGCTGGCGCTGAGTTCGCTATCCTTATAAAAAAAATTGTGAATTGTTCATGGATTTTGTCATGGCTGCGATGGAAGATTCTATTGTGTGTAGTAGGACTTCAGCCTTATTGGTGGCTATGCGCAGATTGGTCTGGCTCCGCCAGTGGACAGCGGACGTGGCCAAGAAGTCGCTCACAGCTCTTCACTTCTTGGGTTCGCGGCTGTTTGGAGATAAATTGGATGCTGTTGCTAAAGGAGGTAGGTTGCC
Organism: Gastrophryne carolinensis; assembly: GCA_027917425.1. Lineage (NCBI taxonomy): Eukaryota > Metazoa > Chordata > Amphibia > Anura > Microhylidae > Gastrophryne > Gastrophryne carolinensis. The sequence goes on along the minus strand of CM051239.1, from coordinate 220,620,769 downwards.
TCAGCGGAGGAAACAGCGCCGCCCCTTTCGGGGGGCGGGCTCGTTCACTCCTTCCTTTCTAGGGGCCAGAGCGGTTAGGGGTTTGGCCTTCTCGGGTGTCAGGGGCTCGTCCTGGAACAGAGGCAGAGGTCGGGCTCGTACCGCGCCTGCCTGGGGTTCCAAGCCCAAGCCGGCCGTTAAACCGGATGAAGGGGCGCCCTCACCTGCAAGGGTGGGGGGACGGCTGCGGCTCTTCTGCCAGGTCTGGGCCCGGGAGGTCACAGACAATTGGATCTTGGAAGTGGTCTCCTCTGGGTACAAACTGGAGTTCAAGTACTGGCCGCCCCCAAGATTCTTAAGGTCTCAGATGCCCTCGGACCCTCAGGCTGCACAGGGGCTCCTGTTAGCAGTCAGAAACCTTCTGGACATGGGGGTGATATGTCCGGTGCCTCTGTCGGAGAGAGGCAGGGGTTACTACTCCAACCTTTTCACGGTTCCCAAAAAGGAGGGTTCGGTGAGACCCATTCTAGATCTCAAGGTTCTCAACAGGTTTATCGGAGCCAAAAAGTTCCGCATGGAGACTCTTATTGACATAATGACTTTTATGACATCCATAGACATCAAGGATGCATATCTGCATGTTCCGATTTTTCAGGCACATCAGAGATTCCTCCGGTTTGCGGTGGAGGATCAACATTATCAGTTTGTAGCTCTTCCCTTCGGTCTGACCTCGGCGACGAGGGTCTTCACCAAGGTCTTGGCGGGCATAATGGCTCTGCTCAGATCTCAGTGCATTCGCATTGTTACTTATCTGGACGACCTGTTGATATCAGCTTCTTCCCTTCATCAGGCGGAGCTGGACACCCACCAGGTGGTGTCGACCCTGGAAAGGTTCGGGTGGGTGATCAACCGCACCAAGTCTTCTCTCTCCCCGTCTCGTGTGATTTCATTTCTGGGCATGAATCTGGATACCATTCGGGCCAGTGTGTTTCTGCCCCAGACCAAGGTGCAGGGGATTCAGTGCCTGATCCGCCTTCTCCTGGACAGTCCTTGTCCCTCTATCCAACAGGGGATGAAACTGGTGGGTTTGATGGTATCCTCTTTCGAGGCGGTGCTGCTTGCACAGTTTCACATGAGATCTCTTCAACTTCACCTATTGACGTATTGGGACAGGTGCCCACAGTCATTGGATCAACCTTTCAGGATGTCTCCCAGGGTTCGGCAGTCCTTTCGGTGGTGGCTGGACTCGAGCAATCTGGTGAAGGGCAGATCCTTTCTGATCCCTTGTTGGGAGACAGTTACCACGGATGCCAGCCTGTCGGGCTGGGAAGGTTATTGGAAGAGTCATCAGTTCAGCAGGGTGTGGGGTCCCCAGGAGGCTCACACCCCCATCAATGTCTTGGAGCTCAGAGCCATTCGACTGGTTCTGGCTCGGCTGACCCCATATTTACGGGGTCTTCCGGTTCAGGTTCTTACGGACAACCGAACGGCAGTAGCTTACATAAATCACCAAGGAGGGACTCGCAGCAGGAGTGCCCTCAGGGAAGTCTCTCTGATCCTGCACTGGGCGGAGAGCAATGTTCCTTGCCTTTCGGCAGTCTACATTCCGGGAGTGGAGAACACGGAGGCGGATTCCCTGAGCAGGGGATCCTCTCACCACGGAGAGTGGTCTCTCAATCCCAAGGTTTTTCTGGATCTTTGCCGCAAGTGGGGGACTCTGGAGGTGGATCTCTTTGCCTCGAGGCACATTCACAAACTTCCGGCCTTTGTGTCTCTTTCTCAGGATCCTCTGTCTCTGGCAGTGGATGCCTTGTCACTGGCTTGGAAGGAGTTGGGGTTTCTGTACCTGTTTCCACCCGACTCCATGCTGGGCAAGGTAGTTCGCAAACTGGTTCTAGAAGGGGCACTAGCGATTCTGGTGGCTCCAAGGTGGCCAAGAAGGGTTTGGTACGCAGACGTCGTAAGGATGGCCGTAGACCAGTACCGGCTTCCCTTGTTGCCGGACCTGCTATCTCAGGGTCATCTACTTTACCCCAATTTACAAACGCTGTCTTTGACGGCTTGGCTGCTGAAACCTTCATCTTGAAAGAGGAAGGTTTGTCTGAGGATGTTGTTCCGACCCTGATTAGGGCTAGTAAGCGGTCCTCTTCTGGCATTTACTATAGGACTTGGAGGTCCTATATTGATTGGTGTGAGGCTAAGGCCTTGCCTTGCAGGGTTTTTTCTATACCCAGGATTTTGGATTTCTTCAGCATAATCTGGATCTTGGGTTCCAGCTTAGTACTTTGAAAGGACAGGTTTCTGCTCTGTCGGTTTTCTTCCAGAGGTCTTCTGCTTTACACCCGCTGGTTAAGACCTTTTTCCAAGGGGTCGCGCATGTGCGGCCCCCTCGGAATCCTGTGGTTCCTGTTTGGGATTTGAATTTGGTTCTTTCGGCTCTGCAGGGTCCCCCTTTTGAGCCGCTACAGGATATTGCTCTTTCGGTTCTCACTCAGAAGGTTGCTTTCTTGGTGGCTATTACCTCTGTTCGGCGTGTCTCTGAGTTGGCGGCTCTGTCGATCCAGGCCCCTTACTTTGAGAGACACCAGGATAAGGTGGTTTTTCGTTTTAAGCCGGATTTCCTTCCTAAGGTGGTGTCTGCTTTCCACCTCAATCAGGATATTGTTCTCCCTTCCTTGTGTCCTAAGCCTAACAATGACAAGGAGAGGGTTCTGCACAATTTGGATGTTGTTCGCTGTGTGAAGTACTATTTGGTGACTACTTCTTCCTTCCGCAAGACGGACGCTTTTTTCGTTGTGAAAGGTTTGGCGCCTGCTAAGTCTACGATTAGCAAATGGATTTGTCAGGCCATTGTTGGGGCCTATTGGGGTCTACTCGTGCTGTTGGCGCATCCTGGGCTTTTCAGCACCAGGCTTCTGTTGTACAAGTTTGTAAGGCTGCTACTTGGTCTTCCATTCATACTTTTTCCAAGTTTTACAAGGTTGATGTGTGGGCTTCAGCGGATGCTGTTTTTGGACGCAAGGTTCTGCAAGCTGCAGTGGTTTGAGTTGGTACATTCTTGGTACATTCTTTACTGTTTCTGGTTCCCACCCATGACGGACACTGCTATTGGATGTCCCATATGTCATGAAGATCGAAGTGGAGTGTATGGCACACTTAGAATAATACCGTTTTGTGAGTACTCGCCTCTAAAACGGGTATTATGAGTGTGCCATACACTCCACTTCGCCCCACCCCTTTTTTTCAGGTATTCTGGGGCTTTTATATAGTGAACCATTGTTTTTGATTGTTAAGGTTATATTTGGTTCTTCCTGGTCCCTTTACTGCTTTTATACACTGGGGAATTGGTGGGAGGTCCCAGGTATATATGGACCGGGAGGGGCTTTCTTTTATTGCATATTCATCTCTGCAGAAGTTCGCCCTCTACTGGAGATTACCCAGATGTCATGAAGACCGAAGTGGAGTGTATGGCACACTCATAATACCCGTTTTAAAGGTGAGTACTCGCAAAACGGTATTTTTCTATTCCGGACGGACCCCTTGTTGGATCTTAAAGGGTCCTCCCGGTCCTAGGGTCCCTGGTTTAGTTTAAGAACTCCCTATAAATCCTCCCACTCGGGACACAGAAGGGGCATCCCGGGTCGCTAATATTGCGTAATTCCCTTGGGTATTGCGACTACCGATAAAATCACCATATGGAGGCTTCCCAGGATACCGGGCTCGGGCTCCCCTCGGGGCAACCCCGGCAGTGTTGGGGGTGTGGGGTATCCCTTACAGGGGATGATATATTCCTTTGCATACCAAAGCAGACTATTACGCGGTAGTCCGGATCCCATGCGTCTGGTTCGGCGCCGCCGGTCCCTTCACCTACCCCTCCACGCCTGATCCGTACTCCGTGTGATTTTGTCACGAGTGGGGAGTCGCAATCTGAGGTGTGTGCCAGATTGTCCAATCTTGAAAAATTATTTTCTAGCGCTGTTGCCAGAAAGGCCCCGGCTAAGAGAAAGTACTTATCCCCAGCCACGCAGGCTTCTGATTTTGAGGAGTTTGATTCACTGGACTGGTCTGATTACCCCCCGCTAGAGGAAGGGGAGCTATTTGAGGAGTCGGACGGTTCTGACAAGCAGCAGTTTGTTGGCTCCGATGCCGAGCGGGGTCAGGGGGATTCTTTGGATACCCCTAAGGTCCTGGCTCATATGTTTGAGGTTCTGGCAATTTCTCCTCCTGAAGTGGCTCTTCCGCAGAAGAGGGAGTTCTCTCGCTTGGAATTCCCTAATCAAAGGCATTTCGATGGCATTATTCTTAAGGAATGGGAGAGGCCTACTCGGCTTCCAGGTGTTCCTCCGGGTTGGGATAAGAAATATCCCTTTCCGGTGGATGCGGTGAAGCGCTGGTCGTCCCCTCCCGAGGTGGACGCCCCTGTTTTGGGGTTGTCTAGCGCCACTGTTTTGCATTCTCCTGACTGTTCTACTCTCAAGGATGGTGAGGACAAACGCATCGACCAGATGGCTTGTCACGGTTTTGCCAGTGTCGGGTCGGCTTTACGGCCTGTTTGTGCTTCGGCGCTTTTAATAGTGGCTTCTAGTTCGGTTGTTAGAGACCTGTTGTCTACTTCCAGGCTTGACCCAGCTAGTGATGAGTTCACCGCCCTTAAGCGGTGCGAATTGTTTTTGTCATTTGTGCTAGCCACCCTGGATGACACCATGGTGATGTGTAGTAGAACTTCGGCCTTGCTGGTGGCTATTCGGCGGTCGGTTTGGTTGCGCCAGTGGGCGGCTGATTTTTTGTCCAAAAAGTCGCTTACGGCTCTTCCCTTTCTGGGCTTGCGGCTCTTTGGAGAAAAATTGGATTCGGTCGCAAAAGGAGGTAGATTACCTCAGCGAAAGAAGCAACGTCGTCCCTTTCGGGGGGCAGCTTCCTTTACCCCTTCCTTTCGTGGGGCCAGAGCTGGACGGGGATTGGCTGTCTTCTCCAGAGGTGATTCCTGGAACAGGGGAAGAGGACGTGCCCGTCCAGGTCACAGCTGGGGCTCCAAGCCCAAAGCCGCTGACAAGCCGGCTCAGCAATGAGGGGGCGCCCTCACCCCCGCGGGTGGGGGGACCGCTGCGACACTTCTCCCAGGTCTGGGACCAGGAGGTCTCGGACAGATGGATTCAGGAAGTGGTGTCTTCCGGTTACAAGCTGGAGTTCGAGATCCGGCCTCCTCCCAGATTCTTCAGGTCTCGGGTGCCCTTGGATCCTCTGGCTGCGCAGGGGCTCCGGGCGGCAGTAACAGATCTCCTGGACATGGCTGTCATCTGCCCGGTGCCTTCCTCGGACCGGGGCCTGGGGATACTATTCCAATCTGTTCACGGTGCCCAAGAAGGATGGCTCCGTTCGTCCCATCCTGGATCTGAAGTTTCTCAACAGGTTTATCCGTCCCAGGAAGTTCCGCATGGAAACTCTGCGTTCAGCCATAAATTCGCTTCGTCAGGAGGACTTCATGATGTCCATAGACATCAAGGATGCTTATCTGCATGTTCCAATCTTCCCGGCACATCAGAGATTTCTCAGGTTTGTGGTGGAAGATCGGCATTTTCAGTTTGTGGCTCTTCCGTTTGGCCTTACCTCGGCTCCAAGGGTTTTCACCAAGGTGCTGGCGGGGTTGATGGCCCTCCTCAGAGCCCAGGGTATCCGCATCGTGCCTTATCTGGACGATCTTCTCATTATGGCATCCTCTCTCAGCCAGGCGGAGCTAGATACCAGGACTGTGGTATCCACTCTGGAGAGATTCGGCTGGGTGATCAACTATCCCAAGTCCTTCCTCTCTCCGTCCAGGGTGGTGTCGTTCCTGGGAATGTCTCTGGATACTTCTCAGTCCAGGGTGTTCCTTCCCCGGCCCAAGGTTCTTTTGATTCAGGAATTGACTCAGCTTCTTCTGTCCATCCCTCGTCCGTCCATCCGGCCGGGGATGAGACTGGTGGGATTGATGGTGGCTTCCTTCAAGGCGGTTCCCTTTGCTCAGTTTCACACAAGGATGCTCCAGCTCCATCTCTTGGCGGCCTGGGACAGGTCTCTGCTGTCATTGGATCAGTCTTTTCTGATGTCCCCCCGAGTTCGGCATTCCCTTTGGTGGTCGCTGGAACCAAGCAATCTGATTAGGGGCAGATCCTTTCTGACCCCTTGTTGGGAGACGGTCACCACGGATGCCAGCCTGTCAGGTTGGAGGGGGGGTTTGGAAGGATCTTCAGTTTCAGGGACTGTGGGGGCCTCAGGAGGCTCAGGATCCCATCAATGTTCTGGAGCTGAGAGACATCAGGTTGGTTCTGGTTCACTTGACTCATCAGTTACAGGGTTTGCCGGTTCAAGTTCGGTTGGACAATCGGACGGTGGTCGCCTATCAATCACCAGGGAGGGACTCGCAGCAGGCGTGCCCTCAGGGAAGTGTCCTTGATCCTGGCTTGGGCAGAGAGCAATGTCCCAAGCATCTCGGCGGTGTACATTCCGGGAGTAGAGAACAGGGAGGCGGACTACCTGAGCAGGTGCTCATCTCGCCGGGGGGAATGGTCTCTCAGCCCCAAGGTGTTTCGGTCGCTTTGCCACCGGTGGGGGACTCCGGAGGTGGACCTCTTTGCCTCTCGTCACAATCACAAGCTTCCGGCATTTGTGTCTCTCTCACGGGATCCGCTGGCTCTGGCAGTGGATGCAATGTCTCTGAACTGGAGGGATCTGGGGTTTCTGTACCTGTTGCCTCCATTTCCCATGGTGGGCAAAGTGGTGCGCAAGCTGGCCCTAGAGGGTGCGTCAGCAATCTTGGTGCTCCAAGATGGCCAAGACTGGTTTGGTTCGCAGACGTGGTACGGTTGGCAGCGGATCAGTTCGATCTGCCCCTTCTGCCGGATCTGCTCACTCAGGGTCAACTTCTCTACCCCAATTTACCAACGCTGGCTTTGACGGCGTGGCTGCTGAAACCTCCATCTTGAAGGAGGAAGGTCTTTCTGATGCTGTTATTCAGACTCTGGTTAGGGCTAGAAAGAAGTCTTCCTCTGCCATCTACTATAGGATTTGGAGGTCTTATATTGATTGGTGTGAGGTCCGGGCCTTGCCTTGCAGGGTGTTTTCTATCCCTAGGGTTTTGGAATTTCTGCAACATGGTCTGGACTTGGGTTTGCAGCTTAGTACGTTGAAAGGGCACGCTTCTGCCCTGGCGGTTTTCTTTCAAAGGTCCTTATGCTCTTCATCCTCTGGTTAAGACCTTTTTCCAGGGGGTTACGCATGTGCGGCCTCCTAGGAAGCCTTTGCTCCCAGTTTGGGATTTGAATTTGGTTCTTTCTGCTTTTCAGGGTCCTCCTTTTGAACCTTTGCAGGATATTGCTCTTTCTACGCTTACTCAGAAGGTTGCATTTTTGGTTGCCATCACTTCTGTTCGGCGTGTATCTGAGTTTTCCGCTTCAAGCCAGATTTCCTTCCTAAGGTGGTTTCTGCCTTTCATCTTAATCAGGACATTGTTCTACCCTCCTTGTGTCCTAAGCCCAGCAATGACCAGGATAGGGTCTTGCATTCTCTGGATGTGCTTCGCTGTGTGAAGTACTATTTGGTGGCTGCTACTTCTTTTCGTAAGACTGACGCCCTTTTTGTGGTGCTCTCTGGGCCTAGGAAAGGTTTGGCTCCCGCCAAGTCTTCCATTAGTAAATGGATTCGCCAGGCCATTGTTGGGGCCTATTCTGCCAAGGGGAAGATTCCCCCTTTTCGTGTTACTGCTCATTCTACTCGTGCCATTGGGGCGTCCTGGGCTTTCCAGCATCAGGCCTCTGTTGAGCAAGTTGTAAGGCTGCTACTTGGTCTTCCGTTCACACTTTTTCCAAGTTTTATATGGTTGATGTGCGGGCCTCAGCGGATGCTGTTTTTGGCCGCAAAGTTCTGCAAGCTGAAGTGGTTTAGGTTTGTGCATTATTGCCTTGTTTTGGATCCCCGCCCTTTATGGACACTGCTATTGGATGTCCCAAGTGTAAGGACTATTCTGAAGCGGGGTGTGTGACATACTTAGAATAATACCATTTTGTGAATACTCACCTGTAAAATGGGTATTATAAGTATGTCACACACCCCGCTTCACCCCGCCCTTTGGTATTCTGGATCCTTTCTATGGTGAACCTTTTTTACTGTTACTGGTTATTTTGGTTCTTCCTGGTCCCTTTACTGCTGTCTTAATACTGGGGAATGAGTGGGAGGTCCCAGGTATTTATGGACCGGGAGGGGCTCCCTTTTTTTCATGACATCTCTGCAAGATCGCTCTCTACAGGTCGGTATAACCCAAGTGTAATGACTATTCTGAAGCGGGGTGTGTGACATACTTATAATACCCATTTTACAGGTGAGTAATCACAAAATTGTATTTTTAATACTTTTGATATTTGATCTATCAGGAGACATTGTCTTGTCTCTACAGCAATGGATTTGTGATATTCTCCCAATTCTGGTAATGTGACCTCTCCTTATTGGAAGCAGAGAAGGTTAAGATCCTTTGATTTGCCATGCTTTGGTTCAGGAACCTAATGCAACAAATCTGCAGATCATCTGTGTGCTCAAAATAGAGACCAACATGGTGTTGTGAATGACTGACCTGTCAGGATGCTTCCAGATTGAGGTTCCTTTCTTTCCCAATGCCCTTTTCTTACTGGTTAATTCTCCTACCCGGGAAGAAAATGTAGTAAGCAGTTGTGCTTAGGACTGTTATGTGTGCTGGAAAAGCAGTGGTGATGCAGAACTGGCAGCTATTGGGAGAAGATGGCAGACCTGACTTTGGGTGGCAGCAGGGAGGGACAGGTTTGACATGAGCAGTCTCTGGGAATTTGAATTCTTAGCCTAGCCACTCACCATCATTGCAAACTGGGTCCAACCATCAACAAAATGTATCTCCAGTCAGATCTGCACATCTGGTACCTGAAGCTAAAACAGAGTTTTAAGTGGAATTGAGGAGGTAAGAAAAAGACCCTCAATGGGATGCCACTGCACATGGATACCTATAAAGCAGGGATGTTGATCCTCTGTAGAGGGAGTGGAGATTGCATGCTGGTAACTACCTAGCTAAGTGGGGCTGGCAGGGTGAATGCTGGGTGACAGTTGCTGTACTGAAACCAAGCATCAAAGACTAGAGACTTAACAATAGATTGGTGATTCCCTTAAGTGTGCCATATGTGGTTTTGCCTCAGCTGTGGAACCACCTAGATCAAGGTCTGGCAAACCAGGTGTCTGTCTTAGTTGGATCAGTTAACCTGGGGCATGGAAATTATATAACAACTGAACCCAATCCCTCTTAGATATGAATAAAGCTTTGGCTCCTCCTCCCGGCCTTCAGTTGTTTTTGTAAGTACCAGCGCTGTGGGTTTTGTTCAGGGCAGACCCCTTTCCCGACTCTGGAGGCAGCCTGCAGGAAGCCGGGATACCCCCAGGATATGGGCCAGATTTTCCTTTCCCTGATCCTGACTTAGTACTTGGAAGGAAGGGTGAGGACTGCAGCAGTGTTCTAAAGCCCTCTCCTGTTAGCTGTTGAGCTAGGTGCACGCGCCGATTCCCTTATTTAAAGGAAGTAGGGGAGGGGGGAATCGTTGATTCCGAATCTTCTCCTCCCAGTGGTGGTGACATCATTTCCATGCTCCATCGGGTTTCTTGCTCAGCACATGTGCGCTGCCTACCTATCTATATTCTTTCTAGCCTCCCTCTATGGCATACAAAGGGTTAAAAGCTGCAGCAATTAGCTTTCCCAGTTTTTAAAGAGGAACTTTTGGGACTCACTCAGATTACCTCACTTCAGGCATGGCGGACCAGGCAGAGGAAGTTATATTAGTCTCTGCCCCTTTATCAACATCTATGGGAGACTTTGCATCGGAACAATGCATTCCAGAGCCCAACCCAACGACTACTCTGTCTTCGACTCAGTCTGGGATGAAGAGGTCCAGCTCTGCTCCAGTATATTCTTTTTTTTCTTTTTACAAGCTCATGATTTAAAGATACAGTATCTTGGGTGCTCACAACTTCTTTTTTGTTGTTCTTATTTTTTGTTGTTTTAGATCAAGCCCCCCAATTACCTGCCTTGAAGGTATCTAAAACTAAAGCTGGCTCCAAGGCTGAAAAAAAAATAGGAGATGCCCGATGTTTGAAATTGGCTTGGCTGATTCCTATAAGACCTTTTTGTCAAACCTGTACTGACAGAATTTTGAGTAAAGAATGCTGTATGACTGATATGGTGCAAGTTCTGAAGGATCAAATGTTCTCCTCCTTTGAGAACCTGACTGACTTTGGCTGGCCATAGTAAGTTAGTGGGGCATCCCTTTTGACACCCCCTTCTGTTTTAGAGGGCAAGACTATGAACATTCGGATGCTATTATTTCCAAGGGTGGTGAGGGTCCATCCGCTTCTGAGGAAAAGGGACAGAGGTCAGAATCCACTCGGGGTAGGTATCTCTTTTCCCCGTATGATTTACCCTAGCTTCTAAATATGATTAATCTTTCCATGGGGATCAAAGAAAGGAGAGTTACCCCTAAATCTAAATATGATGGGTTTTACCCAGACTTTGTTCTGAAAACCTCTATGTCCTTTCCCATTCATGGGTCTGTTTAAGAAGCAAATGGCGAGATCTAGTTAAGAAGGTATTTGGACCAGCGGCTCTTAAGAGATGGTATGCATTTTTCGAAGGGGATTCTCTCTTATGGGATAGGTGTCCCAAGTTGGATGCACCATTTGTGAAGGTCTCTAAGGGGTTAGATTTGTCCTTTCTGGATTTTGGCATCCTCATGCTCCCATTAGATAAGAGGATGGATTACCTATTAAAGAGAGCCTGGCAAGCAGAATCTTGTTCTATGAAACTATTCTAGCTTCTACCTGTTTTGCTGGGAATTTGAATTATTGGCGTCAGCAGCTTAAAGCATGTTTACTGAGCAGACTAGTATTGAGGAATTTATGAAGGTTTTACCTATTCTTTTTTCAGTGGCCTATTTTCTGTCTGACACTACAGCTGAATCTGTAAGTTTTTTGGCCCAAACCATGGCTCTTACCAATTCGGTTTGCAGGACCGTGTGGCTTTGAACCTGGTCAGGGGACATGTGCTGTAAGATTCACCTCTGAGTCATGCCCTTTAACGGGGAGTTCCTTTTTGGTCCAGAGCTTGAAAAGGTATTAGATAGATCAGCTGACAAGAACAAATGATTTCCCACTAAGATTAAGGACTTAAATAGTAAAAGATTTTCTTATCAATCCTCGTTTAAATGTTCCTTTCTTAACAAGGAGTCATTCAAAGGAGCCAGAGGTGCCTCCTCTTCTGCTAGGAGTGGCAGATTTAGAGGAACCACCTTGTTTGGTATCCAGCATTCTGGCTCTAAGAAGCAATGACGCCAGGTCCCTTATAGGGGCTCGACTAAAATCCTTGTATTTCTTGGGAAACCCTACTGAATTGACCCTTTATTTCCAAGGGTATAAGAGAAGGCTTCCCAATAGAATTCATTTAAGCCCCTCCCACAAGTTTTCTTGTTACTGCTCTCCCAGAGGGCAGGGTGGAAAGACTGGCCATCAGGAACAGTCTAGATTCTACGATGCAATGACAATGACATACTATGGCTGAGATTAACCCATACATTTCTAATGGTGTTGTCCTGGAATGGAAGAGATGAGAAATATTGAAAAACGGTCTGGATGACCAAATCCCAAGGTATACTGAAACTTAATGGGTTAAAGGTGCCAACAAGACCCCCCCCCCCAGATTTACAGAGAGCTGCAACAGAACTTCAGAACAGAACCTGTTATCTCTATCAGCTATTCATCTGAAGGGTTACCAAAATTACGTGGCCGACATTCTAAGCTGGTCTCCACTGTTGAAGGCAAAATGGTCTCTGAACCAGGAGGTATTCAATCAAATTTGTATCCTGAGGGGAACTCCAGGGGTGGATCTTTTTTGCATAGGGGAAGAACCAAGTGCTAAGTAAGGTTTTTTTTCTCTAAGTCCCTCCAACTCGGCTCTGGGAAGAGATGCCAGGGCACACGATTGGCCCTTCAGTCTGGTCTACACAGTCTGGTCTACACATTTCCTTCAGTCCGAATACTTCTTAAGTTATCCGGTCAGCCAGCTACAGATCTGCTCCTGGCCCCTTGGTGGCCAAAAAAGACCTTGGTTCTCAAAATTGAAAGCACTGTCCACAGAGGAACATTAGGAGTACCTGGGGAGACCAGACCTGCTATTCTAGGGACCAGTGCTTTGTCAAGACCCCCAGAAGTGGCGTTTTTCTCTGTGGAACCTGAAGTGGCCATGCTCCTAAGAATAGGTTTTTCAGACATTGTTATTAAGACCCTACTCTTCAGTAGGAAGGAGGTGACAATGAAGATTTATTTGAAAGTTTGGAAGACCTTTAAGAGTTAAGAAAACTCAGAATGGTAGACATGCTTCCAGCCTTCCGGTTATACTTAAATTTTCTCCGGGAGAGAGTACATTTTGTTCTCTGAAGGTCCAACTGGCAGCTCTTTCACTGTTTTTGGATAAGAGATTATCATCATTATCGTAGTCATACGTTTTCTTCTGGCAACTAGGCCAATGTGTGTAAAGCTAGTTCCTCAGTGGGATCTAGCATCCTGACAACAATGACTGTTCCTCCTTTTGAACCAGTATTGGATTGGCCTATTACATTTCTCACACGGAGGGTACTATTGTTGCAATTACTTCTGCCCACAGAATCTGTGATATACAATTCGCCTGTGAATAAATCACTGGATGTCAGAGCTTTTCTCCTGGAATACCTTATTCAAGCTGGGATTGGAGAAAGGCAGATAGTTTATTTATTTCATTTTCAGGTCCTACAAAGGGCCATCGGTGTCTAAAATGGCCTTGCCTAATTGGATGAATCACTCAATCCGTTTTGCCTATAGTGAAAGCTGGAGCCTCTACTGAACAGATTTGTCAAGCGGCCACCTGGTCTTCAGCCAAGATGTTTGTTAGACATTACCATTTGGACTTGTTGATCTTAGAGGATCTGTCCTTTGGTAGGAGTGTGCTTCAGGAAGCCTTTCCCACCCAGTAGAGGTAGATCTCGGTTATCCTTTCGATTGTATGCTGCCTGAAGGAGGTTTTGAGAAAACTTAAGTTACTTACCTGGTAGCTTCTTTTCTAAACATCCGAATGGCAGCATACAGGATTTACCTCCCTCAGGCTATCATTGATTGCATTTTTTGCTGATTTAACTACCTGTAGTGTTCTGGTCTGTCTTTGTATTTTGCAGATCTCTATAACAACTGGAGGCCAGGAGGAGGAGCCAAAGCTTTATTCAGTTCTGGTAATTATGTGTTCCTACCTAGGGGTGGAGCCATAAAGTCTCGCTGGTATGCTGTCCATATATTTAGAAAATAAGTTACCAGGTAACTAACTTTTTTTTGTTGGACCTGACTGGGCCCCTATTTCATTCCATGACATGTCCATCTAATTTGGATTATGGATCTATTATTTTAATCTACATGGCTACAGAACTTCTGTAAATGGCACCTTTAACCCATTAAGTTTCAGTATACCTTGGGATTTGGTCATCCAGACCGTTTTTCAATATTTCTCATCTCTTCCATTCCAGGACAACACCATTAGAAATGTATGGGTTAATCTCAGCCATAGAATACAAGATAGAGAAAAACTAGCATCTCAGTCGCTCTAGTAACCTGGCCGGCATTGATGAATGGGATGTGTGTTGGGCGCTCTAACAACAGTATAGCGCTGCAGCGATCGTCAGGTGGCGCCAGCTCAGTGTGTCCGGCACTCGGCCTTCCACACCATATTTAACAAAACACTAGACACACACAGTGTCGGTGCTCTAAAGCTGGGCACTGTAGCTTAGAGCGCCAGACGCTGTATGATGAAAGTCTGTTTTTGAACACATATACACCAGCAACAAAGCGAAAAACACATGGAATGACACTGTTTTAACACTGGGACAATAACACTTTAGACCTGTAAATACAATTCTGCATAAAAATATAAAAAGTCCAAAAAAATTATAAAATTGTTTGCAGCTAGGAGAGGTTTGATTTGACAAAAAAAAAATTAAATTGCCAAACACACTATTTCTATACAACTAATGAAGCCCCATTGAAATGTATGGGAGAGCGCTACAGAGCGACAGGTAGAGCCTAGTGTGCTGGTGCTATACACTGAGCCGTCTGGAATAATACATGTGACACTACTTGGCGCTGTTACAGGCGCTCCCCAGATTCGCTTTCTTAAATGTGGTTTTGCTTACAGCGTCTACGAGGCACTACCTGCTGCTATCCATTATTAAATAATCCCCTTAGTCTTTTTGGTGAGCCTCTGGATGACCTGGTCCTGAAGGCCATGGGTGGGAAGTCGACTAGGCTTCCACAGACACAGAAACTGAGGACCTTGTTTCGCAGGTTGCCAAATTTTAGTCCCTTATTGAAGTTCGGAGGTGCTACAGATTTCAGATGCTGCAAGGAGCTTTTGGGTTTTGCACTACGCACCAGCGTTGTGCGAACGAATATTGGAGGTTGTTTCTTTCGCATACAAGATCGAGTTCTGGACAATGCCTCTACACAGGTTTGTGGCATCCAAGACTTCCTGCGTTGCGGAAAGGGCAGCGGCTCTTCAGAATCTGAACAATTAGGTTCAGGTGTGAAAGCTCCGCATGGAGAACAATGCAAGGTCGGTTGTGAGGTCACTGCAACGGGATTTTCTGGCCATAGTGGAAATAAAGGATGCTTATCTGTATGTCCTGATTTTCTCTAGTCAACAACAATACCTGTGCTTTGCGGTGGACGCTTGACATTTCCAATTTGTGGCGCTGCCATTTGGACTGTCCACTGCCCCACAAGTGTTCACTAATGTCTCGGCGGTGCTGATGGCACTTCTCAGGAGGCAAGGTGTGCACATCACCCCATACCTGAACAACTTGCTCATCCGATCCCCATCTCTGGCAGAGGCACTGCGTGGTGTTCGGGCGGTCCTGTTCGATTGGGTGGGTGATCAACTACCCCAAGTCCCTGTTGGTTCCCTCTATGCTAATGTCTTATCTAGGTATGACATTGGATACAGATCCTTCTTGCGGTGCCCAGATGCACAGCTCTTCAGGAGGTGGTGAGGGCACTGCTGACTGCCGAACATTCCACGGTCAGGCAGGGCATGCGTCTCCTTGGCCTGATGGTGTCTGCCACTCCAAACCTCTACAAACGCTGCTCCTATCGAAATGGCACAGGACTGTGCAGACTTTGGACCGTTGCTTCATATTGATGGACAATGCCTGGCAAACCCTGATTTGGAGACTGGACCAGCAGCCGCTCCAGGGCCTTCCGGTCAGGGTACTGTTGGACAAATTCCACTGCATTTTTTCATAAAAAAACAATATGCAAACAAGAAAAAAGTAAAATCTGAAAAATCAAGGACCCTCGAACAGAACAATGCCCAACATGCATAGGTCCTGTCAAGGTTAGGGTTTCCAAACACCCCAACAATGGTACAATGTGTTAGACTTTGGGGCCCCTGGGCTTGTCCCTGGCTTTCGGGAGGCAGGTAATGGGGGCCTGGGGGTTAATTGCAAATCACTCGCTAGCTGTAGGTGACTTGTTAATCCCCAAGCCTTGTGAACTGTTATTCATGGATCTCTTACCATTTCACAGAGAGGTAAACCTTCTATTGCCAGCCACGTAAATTGTACGTGGCTGCCTCTCCAACTGTTAACCGCCAGCCACGTAAATTTGACATGCCTGACCTTGCCTGCTAGCGCCTGCAAAATAAAAAAAAAAAAAAAAAAACACCTGACCCCTCATTCGATCTGGCCTGGTCTCCTCTTCACCCTGGGGGGCTCCGATCCCTAATCAGGGCTCCTCCGGGGGCAGGGGAGTGCCCGGAGTAGGTTCCTCCCCCCCCCTCCCGTTTTAGTCGCCATCGGCTTTTCCTGTAAAAATTAAAAAAAATTACATTTACCCACATCCATGTGCACTCGCTCTCTCCGGCCCTCCTCTTCACCCAGGGGGGCCCCGATTCCCCCCCTCCCCCCAGGGCTCTTCTATCTTCAGGCCTCTTCTCCCGACAGGCGCCAACATCTTGCCCCCCAAAGGGGCGGGGCTTATGACATCACTCGGCGGGCGTCATGCCAGCTTCAGGCCTCTCAGCTGTCAGATGCCGGTGATCGGTGGCCTGAGAAGGAGGGACAGGAAATCCTCTAATCTCCTACCTGTCACCCAGCAGGTATAAAAAGCTTCCAGCATCAGCAGGTGAGCAGAAAATTGATCAGCGTGGGACACAGTGCTCTGGGATGGATGGAAGGTAAGTATTAGAAAAAAATTATAATAAAATATTTTTTCTGTGTGTGTTTATTTTACATTAACCCTTTGTGGACTGGTAAGGGATCTATGAGAGGCAAGTCACCTGCTGCTAGAGGGTGACTTGCCATTAACCCCGAGCCCCCTCATTACCTGCCTCTCCAAACCCTGGTGGGGAGGGTAGAAGTGCCCATTGCCATAGGCTATGCCGGCATGTAGCCTGCAGGGCCAGGGGACAACAAAGCTGGCCCCTGCGCCCTGTTCTACAAGCCCCCATAGCTGGTCACAGGCTGGTTAAGATGGGTAGGGTGGGCCCCACGCAATTTTTTTAACCCTTAAAATTCCAAAAAATGGAGTCCCCCTCCCTAGAAGAGCCTGGTGCCATAGGCTATGCCTCACACCAATTTCTTTTTTTTTTTTAATTAACCCTTTATAGTGTGGATATTGTATTTTATTTGTAAATGTTATAAAGTGCTCTTTTCAGTTTGGGGGATCTCCTGGACAGGAAAGGGTGTCTACCAATACATATGTGGTACCGTTGTAATCGAGAGAAATGGGGCTTTCACATGCAATATGGTTTTCATTCATAAAATAAATGGTTTATTTAAAATAAATGAGACAATTTAAAAAAATATTTTTTTTATATTTAAAAAATATATATATTTAAAAAAACTGTAGAAAAATTACAAACAAGACATTTCATTTTAAAGCCTAAACTCTACCGCAAAAAAAAAATATATATATATAATTTTCCTGGAAATTCTTGCAAAAATCACGGAACAAAATGGTGAACCGAGGGTGACAAAGTTTCAAGTAGGGTGGCAATTAAAAGGGTTAAAATTAGCTATGCATGTTGGGTATTGTTCTGCTCGGGGGACCTTGCGCTTTCAGATTTAGCTTGTTTTTCTTGTTTGCATATTGATATTTTAGGTGTTTTTTATTCTGCTTTTTTATACATTTTTTAGGGAAACTATGTGCAACCTAAGAATTCTTCAGAGGATTACTTCCAGAAAGATGAGCCCACTACAAAAATGCCAGGTATGCCTAGAAAGCTTAACATGTGTACTTTCAGGGAATATATGGTTTGTTGGGGGTATTCCAAATGTAAAGGGTTGTTTTGGTACAAAAAGTGCAAGGTGCTCACTTTGTCTGCAGAGCTGACATTGTCAAGAAAAATTACCGTTTGTATGTATGCATGCTTTACTTTGGGGTGTTTGGCAACTCTTCCCTTGACAGTACCTGTGCATGTTGGGTATTGTTCTGTTTGGTGGATGTTGCTTTTTCAGATTTAACTTTTTTTTTCTTGTTTGCTTATAGTTTGTTTAGGAAAATGTGGCTTTGATTCTGCTTTTCTATTCTTTTCTTAGGGAAACCTTGTGCAACCAAAGAATTCATTGAGGGATTACGTCCAGAAAACTGCACCCATGTCAACAAGCTTGGTACGCCTAGAAAGCTTAAGGTGTGTACTTCCAGGGAATAGTTTGTTGGGGGTGCTTCAAATGTAAAGGGTTGTTTTTCTTGAAAAACTGCAAGGTGTGCATAGCACCTAGCGCAGTTGTATTTTATCTGAAAATCTCCTAAAGCGCTGTTTCAGTTTGGGGGAGTCTCCTGGGCAGGAAAGGGTGTCCACCAATACACATGTGGTATCGTTGTAATCGGGAGAGATTGGGATTTCTCACACAATAAGATTTTATTGACAAACTTACAATTTTTATTACAAAAAAACGCTACAAATTGTAAAAAATAGATTTTTTTTATTTTTTTGTGCACATTTCACCCAAAAATATTGAGAATACACCTAAAAAATTACAAACAAGACATGTTCATGTTAAAGCCCAGACTGCTGAAAAAAACATTATATATTTTCTCTGGGAAATCCCTGGAAATCCCTTCAAAAACCACAGTTGAACACGTGGAGCGCAAAATAGGGCAAAATGGTCTGGCAACAAAGTGTGACAAAATCTCCAGAAATTCTGGCAGGTAAAGGGTTAAATGAAACCACATCACACAGAGAAAAATGACTTTTATTAAAACAAAAAAAATACAGTTTTGTGATTACTCACCTTTAAAACGGATATTATAAGTGTGACATACACTCCGCTTCAATAAGTCTTGACAATAACTTCTGCAGAGATGAATGCAAAAAAAGAAGCCCCTCCCGGTCCATAACTACCTGGGACCTCCCACCAATTCCCCAATGTAAGATAGCAGTAAAGGGACCAGGAAGAACCAAATATAACAATAATAACAAAAAACCAATGGTTCACCATATCAAGGATCCAGAATACCAAACAGGGTGGGTGAAGCGGAGTGTATGTCACACTTATAATATCCGTTTTAAAGGTGAGTAATCACAAAACTGTATTATTCCAAGTGTGACATACACTCCGCTTCAATAAGTCTTGACAGTTGGGACATCCAATAGCAGTGTCCGTCAAGGGTGGGAACCATAAACAGTAAAGAATGCACCAACTCAAACCACTGCAGCTTGCAGAACCTTGCGGCCAAAAACAGCATCCGCTGAAGCCCGCACATCAACCTTGTAAAACTTGGCAAAAGTATGAACAGAGGACCAAGTAGCAGCCTTACAAACTTGTACAACAGAAGCCTGGTGCTGAAAAGCCCAGGATGCACCCACAGCACGAGTAGAGTGCGCAGTGACCCTAAAAGGGGGAGTCCTCCCCTTAGCAGAATAGGCCCCAACAATGGCCTGACAAATCCATTTGCTAATCGTAGACTTAGCAGGTGCCAAACCTTTCCTGGGCCCGCAGTGCACCACGAAAAAAGTGTCCGTCATGTGGAAGGAAGAAGTAGTCACCAAATAGTACTTCACACAGCGAACAACATCCAAATTGTGCAGAACCCTCTCCTTGTCATTGTTAGGCTTAGGACACAAGGAAGGGAGAACAATATCCTGATTGAGGTGGAAAGCAGACACCACCTTAGGAAGGAAATCCGGTTTAAAACGAAAAACCACCTTATCCTGGTGTCTCTCAAAGTAAGGGGCCTGAATCGACAGAGCCGCCAACTCAGAGACTCGCCGAACTGAGGTAATCGCCACAAAGAAGGCATCCTTCTGAGTGAGAACCGAAAGAGCAATATCATGTAGCGGCTCAAAAGGAGGACCCTGCAGAGCCGAAAGAACCAAATTCAAATCCCAAACAGGAACTACAGCTTTTCGAGGGGGCCGCACATGCGCCTCCCCTTGGAAAAAAGTCTTAACCAGCGAGTGTAAAGCAAAAACCGACAGAGCAGAAACCTGTCCTTTCAAAGTACAAAGCTGGAACCCCAGGTCCAGATTATGCTGAAGAAACTCCAAAATCCTGGGTACAGAAAAAACCCTGCAAGGCAAGGCCCTAGCCTCACACCAATCAATATAGGACCTCCAAGTCCTATAGTAAATGCCAGAAAAGGACTGCTTCCTAGCCCTAATCAGGGTCTGAACGACTGCCTCAGACAAACCTTCCTCTTTCAAGATGAAGGTTTCAGCAGCCAGGCCGTCAAAGCCAGCGTTTGTAAATTGGGGTAAAGTAGATGACCCTGGGATAGCAGGTCCGGTATCAAGGGAAGCCGGCACTGGTCTACGGCCATCCTTACGACGTCTGCGTACCAAACCCTTCTTGGCCACCAGAATCACTGGTGCCCCTTCTAGAACCAGTTTGCGAACTACCCTGCCCAACATGGAGACAGGTGGAAACAGGTACAGAAAACCCAGGTCCTTCCACGCCAGAGACAAGGCATCCACTGCCAAGGCCAGGGGATCCTGAGAAAGAGACACAAATGCTGGAAGCTTGTGATTGTGCCTCGAGGCAAAGAGATCCACCTCCTGAGTCCCCCACTTGCGGCAAAGATCCAGAAAAACCTCGGGGTTGAGAGACCACTCTCCGTGACGAGAGGACCCCCTGCTCAGGGAATCCACCTCCGTATTCTCCATCCCCAGAATGTAGACTGCCGAATGGCAAGGAACATTGCTCTCCGCCCAGTGCAGGATCAGAGAGACTTCCCTGAGGGCACTCCTGCTGCGAGTCCCTCCTTGGTGATTTATGTAGGCCACTGCCGTTTGGCTGTCCGAACGCACCTGAACCGGAAGACCCCGTAACTGTGGGGTTAACCGAGCCAGAACCAGACGAATGGCTCGGAGCTCCAAGACATTGATGGGGGTGTGAGCCTCCTGGGGACCCCACACCCCGCTGAACTGATGACTCTTCCAATAACCTCCCCAGCCCGACAGGCTGGCATCCATGGTAACCGTCTCCCAACAAGGCACCAGAAAGGATCTGCCCTTCACCAGATTGCTCGAGTCCAGCCACCACCGAAAGGACTGCCGAACCCTGGGAGACATCCTGAAAGGTTGATCCAAAGACTGTGGGCTCCTGTCCCAATACGTCAATAGGAGAAGTTGAAGAGATCTCATGTGAAATTGTGCAAACGGCACCGCCTCGAAGGAGGACACCATCAGGCCCACCAGTTTCATCCCCTGTTGGATAGAGGGACGAGGGCTGGCCAGAAGAAGACTGATCAGGTCCTGAATCCCCTGCACCTTGGTCTGGGGCAGAAACACTCTGGCCCGACTGGTATCCAGATTCATGCCCAGAAATGAAATCACTCGAGACGGGGAGAGAGAAGACTTGGTGCGGTTGATCACCCACCCGAATCTCTCCAGGGTCGACACCACCTGGAGGGTGTCCAGTTCTGCCTGCTGAAGGGAAGAAGCAGAAATCAACAGATCGTCCAGATAAGGCACAATGCGAATGCCCTGAGATCTGAGCAGAGCCATTACGCCCACCAAAACCTTGGTGAAGACCCTCGGTGCCGAGGTCAGACCGAAAGGAAGAGCTACGAATTGATAATGTTGATCCCCCACCGCAAACCGGAGGAATCTCTGATGTGCCTGAAAAATTGAAACATGCAGATACGCATCCTTGATGTCTATGGATGTCATAAAATCCCCTTGGCGAAGGGAATTGATAGCCGAGCGCAGAGTCTCCATGCGGAACTTTTTGGCTCTGATAAACCTGTTGAGAACCTTGAGATCTAGAATGGGTCTCACTGAACCCTCCTTTTTGGGAACCGTGAAAAGGTTGGAGTAGTAACCCTTGCCTCTTTCCAACGGAGGCACCGGGCATATAACCCCCATTTCCAGAAGGCTTTTCACTGCGCAGCCTGAGGGTCCGAGGGCACATGAGACCCTAACAATCTTGGGGGCAGCCAGTACTCGAACTCCAGCTTGTACCCGGAGGAGACCACTTCCAAGATCCAATTGTCTGTGACCTCCCGGGCCCAGACCCGGAAGAAGAGCCCAGCCGTCCCCCCACCCTTACGGGTGAGGGCGCCCCTTCATTGCTGAGCCGGTTTAACGGCAGACTTGGGCTTGGAACCCCAGGCAGTCGCGGAACGTGCCCAACCTCTGCCTCTGTTCCAGGACGAGCCACTGACCACCGAGAAGGCCAGACCCCTAGACGCTCTGGCCCCTCGAAAGGAAGGAGTGAATGAGCCCGCCCCCCGAAAGGGATGGCGCTGCTTCCTCCGCTGAGGTAACTTACCGCCTTTAGCAACAGCTTCCAATTTATCTCCAAACAGCCGTGCCCCCAAGAAGGGGAGAGCTGTGAGTGACTTCTTGGCTCCAACGTCCGCTGTCCACTGACGGAGCCAGACCAGTATGCGCATGGCCACCAGCAAGGCTGACGTCCTACTACACACGACAATGGAGTCTTCCATCACAGCCATAACAAAATCCATGAACACTTCTTAAGTACAGCGAACTCAGCGCTAGCTGGATCCAGCTGAGCGTTATTCAGCCAGTCCCTGATAAGAGACCTGGTAGCAAGCGACACCATGGCAGATGCACTAACCGGCCGCAGGGCTGAGCCCACGTTGGCAAATGCGTGGCACGCCATCTGATAAAGGCGCTTGTCCTTGCCATCCTTAAGGGAAGAGGCGTCAGGGGTGTTCAGTACAGAAGAGTTGGTCAAACCTAACACAGGCGCGTCGACCTCGGGAGGAGAAGACCAGCGCTTGACCGCCTCCACCGGAAAGGGATACTTCTTATCCCATCTCTGAGGCACACCAGGGAGCCGACAGGGCCTTTCCCATTCCCTAAGTATCAGCGCATCAAAATGACCCTGGGTAGGGAATTCCAGACGGGGCTTGTGGGCCCCAAAAAATTCCCCCTTCTTAAGAGGGGGCGCCTCAGGTGGATCAATATCCAACACCTCCAATAAATGTGACAAAACAGTGGCCGTATCAACGGCATCCCCCAGCGCCTGCCCGGCATTGGAATTCCTAGGCTGACCATAGTCAGCCTCTGAATACTGATACAATTCCCCCTCAAGTCAGTGTCCCACAAGGGCTGGGCCGACGACAACTGTCTCTTTTTAGCCTGGGGCTTTTTGCCCACCGTGGTAGCAATCATTTTCTCTATGCTGGCCAACCTAGCCCAAACATGAGAAAGCGACTCCCCACTAGTACCAATGTCACTTGGGGTATGGATCAGGTGGGGGGAAGGCGGAAGGGGAAGGGGGAGGCGATGAAGCGGGAGGAGCCGACCCCGAAGGCTGGGTACCAGACTGCCGCGTTATGGCCTTTTGTGCGCATGGTATACAGATCAGCACATTCTCCCCCGTAAGGGATACCCCACACCCCACACATGGCCCGGATTGTCCCGAAGGGATCCCGGGCCTGGTATCCTGCAGAGCCTCCATATGGTGAATTTTTGTGGTCAGTCGCAAGACCGTAGGGAATTACGCATAAGCAACCCGGGATGCCCCTTAAAAGTCCCGGTGGGAGGATTTTAGGGATGGATAATATTTATATCTAGGGACCCCAGGACCGGGAGAGACCCCTTAAAATGCACTTATACGGGGACACCTGTAACACACAAAATAGGTCACATAAGAGCAGAGCATAGTAAGGGATGCCCTAGCCTAGATATTACAGTCACACAGCCGAAATATTCATATACAGGTATCCGACTACGTATATATATAATTATCACGTCTATATCGCCAAGCAGCCATACAGAGCAATTAAAAGGCATATAGGCACAAACACAATTATACATATATATATATATATATATATATATATATATATATATATATATATATATACATATTTACCGAACTATGAATATATCATTTATACACATGTGCCCCCGATGTATGTAGCCCACGGGCACAATAACGCCCGGCGACATGTACCCGAGGTCAGACCGAAGGGAAGGCAAGGAGAGCTTAAGCACAGGTGTCTGGCTAAAGGAGCCCGTATGGGGCACTCACGCAGAAGATGGCATCCATACGAGGAGAGGGTGAAGGGTGCGGGCCAGCGCGGAGCGCACCAGCAAATGGCCCCGCCCCCCTCCGACGCGGGATTCCCTCCCAAGCCGCGCTTCCAGCCGATAGGGCTGGAGCCGGCCGACTACGCCAAGGGGGGCGGGCCGACGCGATCCGCCGACACGCTCCGCCGACGTGGGACAGCGTCCCCGCAAGAGAGCGTGCGTGCAGCCCGAACGTTAACATACACACTCACACAAACATAAACATGAATAAACAGTGAACAAACACACACACTAAAAATAAAGGTCAGGGAGTCAGCCCCCCCCCCCCCGGAGGAGAGTAAGGGACCCGGAAGGGGGAGTGGGAACCCTGCCATTATAAGGCCATAGGCATGTAGGGATGGGGCATCCCACACCAGGATCACCAAAAATCTGGATAACCGCCTACCCCGTGGTGGGGTCTCACGGTGGAGCAGCGCTCCTACTGCACCCAAAGGGTGCTCCTACCTTTGCCAAGGACCCGCAGGCGAAGCTGGGAGGCTCAATACAGGGACAATTTAGGAGGGACCTGGCAGCAATAGGGACAAAAATGGCCGGCCCGGCTTACCTGCAAGTAAGAGAAGCTTCATCTTCTGTCTTGCTCGCTCCCTGTGGAGAAGACAACTGGGGAATTGGTGGGAGGTCCCAGGTAGTTATGGACCAGGAGGGGCTTCTTCTTTTTTTGCATTCATCTCTGCAGAAGTTTGCCCTCTACTGGACAGTAACCCAACTGTCAAGACTTATTGAAGCGGAGTGTATGTCACACTTGGAATAAGAAATATTTTTTTTTCTTTACTCACCTACGATCTTCAGCTCTGCTGTCCCGCACTGATGTGTCCCTCAATGATCCGATGACAGATGTGGTGATCGCTGGAGGGGGGATGGGGAGGCAAGGGATCAGAGTCTCCCTGCCCCACCAGCAATCACCTCATCTGAATGAAGTCTCCAGCGCAGAAGCTGGATGACATCACCCGCTCCACCCAGAAAAGCCTGGGCTAGTGTCGGGGGGAGGGAGCCCGGGGGGGCATAGGAGGTCCCCCAGGTGAAGAGGAGACCCGACAGGAGGGATCGCGGGTGCAAGTGAGTAAATGTCATTTTTTTTACAGATGACAGCGGCTGCAGAAGAGGGGGCACTCCCTTGAAGCCTAGAGAGACCCAGGGGCAATCAGATGCCCCCCGGGTGAAGAAAAGACCTGTCCAGATCTATCAAGGGGTCAGGTGAGTGTTTTCCATTTTCTTTTACAATAGCGGGGGGGAACCTACAGGCTTTTAGAGGTAGAAAAAGCAAACTCGTAGGTACTACAGGCTTGCAATTTAAAAGGTTACGGCTACTGATTCTTGGTCAAACAATCCCAGTGCGCCAGGTTAAGGCTCCAAATTTCAGTATGCTCTCCCTCTCTGTCATCCATGTCTCTTGCTCTTAATCCTAACCTTCTGGTTACTCACCTATTACCCTACACTTTCTCTTCTTTACCAGTATCTCCTACAAGTGGTGCTCTGGGATAGCTCCCTGTGTAGGTAGTTTCTGGAACAAGAATATCTCCTCCTATCCCCTCCTAACCTCAGATGTGAGGTGTATGTACCCTAACTAGTCTTACCCTTGCATGAAAGGAGCACTGACAAGTAGTTCTACCCCTACCTGGTTAACTTACACTGGGTATTTATAAGTACATAGAGCAGAGTATCTAGGCTCCATGCCATAAGGAATTCCTTTTATCAATGTAGTGTACAGTACAGCTGCATCGCAATAAATTAGAATATCATCGAAAAGTTGATTTATTCCAGTAAAGCATTGCAAAGAGTCAAACCCATTTCTTATTTTCTTTGAATATTGATGTTTATGGTTTACAGCTAATAACCTTAGAGCTAATAAAATAAAAATACAGCTAATAAAATTAGCACTTGTAACTTGCCTTCAGACCTGAATCTGCTCATTGCATGTATATATAGTTTGTGTACAACTAAAGCAATTAAATATATATAACTTAATCTTGGACCTTTCTTGTATCTTGATCTCAAACCCATCGTCCATGTTTGCTCAGTTATATATGCACACTACTGGGCTAGCTTCTGGCCTGATATCTTCCTTTATATAACAAAGCTGGTGGTTGTTATTACGGCTGACAGGACTCCATTTACTTGTGGTAGTGAAGGGCTCCCACAGCTGGTCAAGGTCCTATTGTCCTGCATTAATGGAAGCATATTGCGTGATTTTGGCGATAGTGAAGTCATCTGTGGCCAAGTGATACAGGTTTCCTCACAATTGGTGTCAGGTAAAGTGGGATTAAGATAAACTGTGTGAGTGTGGGACACTCACTTATACACTTTCCAGCAGTATTTTTTAAGGCCTGCTCAACACTAGACCTTCTAAGGGAAATAACATCTGCTATTTTATGCGGGGAGGAGGGGTGGAAGGCGATGTTGCACAAGGTGAGGGGGACTCAGCCAGGGCTCCTCAAGGGGCCAGTAACTGTCGGTCAGTCACCCAGAGGACCGCCCTCCATCTGCCAGTCCCTCCCGTAGGCTGTAACCTTTTGTCGCCGGAGGCTGTGTCTGAGAGGACCAGCTGGGCAGCTGCTGTGGGGGGAACCTTTAACTGAGATGAGGGCTGTTCCAGGAGACGCAGAACCCCTAGGTAAGTCCACATTGCAGGGTTTCTCAGAGGGCAAGACTAGTCAGTCTGGGCTGGCGACTTGATTGAGTGAAGGAGAGCCAATGGGCAGCTGTCAAGCTTAGTGGCAGAGCTGGGGACCCAGCTCAAGTGGCTGCCAGGACAGATGGGAGTCAGAAGACAAAAAATGCTTTGTACTGATGGTAGGGGGGCCCAGTTCATGTTGCAGTTGAAGAAGTTCCTACTGTAAGCAGATACAAGTTCTGGTGACAATCACATATCACCTGCAGACAAATGGCCCCTGCAAGTGGTTTAATGGCACCCTGAAGCAG
The DNA here is from genome assembly GCA_027917425.1 of Gastrophryne carolinensis. Classification (NCBI taxonomy): domain Eukaryota; kingdom Metazoa; phylum Chordata; class Amphibia; order Anura; family Microhylidae; genus Gastrophryne; species Gastrophryne carolinensis. The sequence goes on along the minus strand of CM051239.1, from coordinate 220,594,254 downwards.
CTGGGAGCAGTATCTCTATCGCCTTCTTACAAGGAGGTTCCACAGGCCTCAATGGGCTTTTCCCCCTTTGAGCTCCAATAGGCCTCAACGGGCTTTTCCCCCTTTGAGCTCCTTTATTGTATGGGTGATGTGCTCTGGTGAAGGAGACTTGGCTACATGCGGAGTGTTAGTCATTGAGTATGTTCTACGCTTCCAGGACAAGATGTAGGACTTGGCCCTGTTGGTGCACGACAATATGGCGCAGGACCAGGCCAATCACAAGTGGTGGTAAGATCAGAATGCTTGTGCATGGACCTACCAAGTGAGCCAAAAGACAAGCCTAATGCAGTAACTTACCTGGTTACCCTAGACGCCTCCCGGAGAAGGCAGGAAACATTTCACATGAGCATGATGAAGGTGCAGCATGAGCTGGAAGCGGGAAGTGGGAGTAGATATGCTCACCTAGGTTAGAGAGAGTGAACCATTGAGGACATGGAGATGCCATAAGCTCTTGGAGGACCCCACGATTCCAGCTGTGGGCAACCCTACACACTGTCCGAAATCTGTTCAACAGCAAGGCCAGTTGGCCGTTCATGTGGACAGCGAGGATCTCCCCCCAATCTGATGGTCATCCTATCGGGTCTCCCTGGAGATGCAGCCGCCAATTTGCCAGAAAATTGAGAAGATGCTGCAGGTAGGGGCCATCCAAACATGCAACAGAGGCTGGGCCTCCCCTGGACCCCCTGGACTGCAGGGGGCTAATAGCTATCACAGTAGCTGACCCATATCTCATGCCATGCATCAATGACCAGCTCGATCAGTTTGCTGGGGCCAAGTACCTGACCATCATGGATCATGGATCTGAGCTGGGACTTTGAGTAGATTCCCTTAAAGTATGAGGGCCGAGAACCAGGGCCGGCTTTCGAAATGTGCAAGCTCTGTGGCAGCACAGGGCGTCCAACTGGGGAGATGCCAACACAGACTCTTATTTAGCATAATATTTTTTTTTTATCCCTGGGGCCGTCTTTGACCCCCACTGAATATCGCCTTCCCCCCCTGCCCGCAGCTGGTGCCCGCACTAAGCTAGATCTTGCTCTCTTCTGGCTCTCATGCAGAGGGGCCGGGGGAGCCAGCAGTGAGATTTTCTCAGCACACAGACACCAAAGTTAAGGAACAATGAAAGGGTTTACTGTTTTCAGGAGTCACTGAACGGATGACTGGGGATAGTAAAAGGACCCAGGCAGCCAAGGAGTCCAGACATTTCAGAGGGCGCCTCCCAAGCTAGCATATGGAGAAGCCCAGGCGTGCCATTCTATACTACAACTCATATGATTTGGCAGCTACTCACTGACCTACTTTTGTTACTGAGTGGTTGTCTCCTGTCCTTTAGAATTCTGAGGCTGGTTACAATCGAACTTCTGCCAAGCATGTGTACACGCCAACCTTTATCTTCCCAGGACATGGCTGAGCAGCTGAATTTGCTGTTTAATGTTTTTCCCGGGAGAGATAACTGGCTGCCCTTTACACACGCAGGGCAGGAGTAGCAGCCTTAGGGTTGTGAAAAAAAGGCAGGCTTATGCCCCACTGTGTGAAATTGATGGTCCACTGTGTCTGCCTACCTTATCCTAGCGTATCCTACATATGTGTGGATGCTTCTTCAATCAGCATTTTAGGCTGTACTATGCATGCCAGGCTGTTACTAAAAAAGTATATTAAAAACAAAAACATCTACAGTTGATCAAATGGTCGGAGAGAGGGTTGCAGTCACCAAACTTGCCAGTTTGCTGCAATGGAGGTAGTGGATAGTTGATCCATTTTAGCCACATGGCGAGTCTGGCTAATGCCAACACTCCTCTTCCGCCTCTATTTGATCAACTTTATCAACGCTGAGGGGCAGTGCCTTCCTGCAGTCTTGGACAGGGCAACTTTCAACCTAAGGCCAAGAACGCTGTGCCTTTATTACCCCATTTATGCTATATGAATCCATCATAATGCAATTTCGGCATGAAGAATGCCCCTACCACTTGCCAGCAAATGGTCAACTGCTTCAGGGACTTGAAGGGTATGGCAGAGGGGGAGAGAGATTCATGCTGATCAGTGACAGGTCGGGGCAGCGTCACTGATCAGCGCAGGTCGGGCAGTATAATTGGGACAGATCTTGATGTTACACCTTAGAGGGGCAGAGGGTTGTGGACTCAGTAGAGGGACAGATACTTCAAATGAGGGACAGTTGGGAGAAATAGAGGAAGGTGTTGCCCCCTCCCTACATGTGAACTGCCCCTGCCTGTGCTATTCCCTCATGTTGCCACCCACCCTACATTTGATCCCCTCATGCCTAGGATGCTGCCCCGACCTGTCACTGATCAGCGCAAATCTCTCTCCCCTCCACCGATCGGTTTTGCGCTGATCAGTGACAGGTCAGGGCAGCGGTGATCACATGCAGGGAGTGATGCCGCTGCCTAGACCTGTCACTGACCTGTGCACACTGAGCTTTGGAGGGGGGCAGCTGCTAGTGTTGCCCCCCTCCCTACATGTGATCCGCCCCCGCCTGTGCCGTTCCCTCATGTTGCTCCCCACCCTACATGTGATCCCCCGCCTACGCCGCTGCCCCGACCTGTCACTGATCAGCGCAAATATATCTCCCCTCAGATCACTGAAGAGGGGAGAGATTTTTACTGATCAGTGACAGATTGGGGCAGCGTCGTAGCCTGACCAGTGACAGGTCTGGGCAGCAGCATCACTTCCTGCATGTAATCGCCGCTGCCCCGACCTGTCACTGATCAGCGCAAATCTCTCTCCCCTCCACTGATCACATGCAGGGAGTGATGCCGCTGCCCAGACCTGTCACTGATCAGGTCTCTGTCACTGACCTGTCCTCACCAAGCTTTGGAGGGGGGCGGCTGATCGTGTTGCCCCCCTCTCCACATGTGAACCGCCTCCACCTGTGCCATTCCCTCAAGGTGCTTGCCACCCTACATGTGTCCCCCCGTCTATGCTGCTGCCCCGACCTGTCACTGATCAGCGCAAATCTCTCTGCCGATAGGAGGAGGGGAGAGAGATTAGCGCTGATCAGTGACAGGTCGGGGTAGTCGTGATCACATGCAGGGAGTGATGCCGCTGCCCAGACATGTCACTGATCAGTGTAGAGATCAGCGCGCCAAGGAAAGTCAGCTCCGCCAATCAGCGGAAGGGAGAGAATTTGTGCTAATCAGTGACAGGTTGCGGCAGCGTGATTGCCGCTGCCTCGACCTGTCACTGATCAAAGCAAATCTCTCCACCGATGGGAGGAGGGGAGAATGATTAGCGCTGATCAGTGACAGGGCTGGTCAGTCGTGATCAAATGCAAGGAGTGATGCAGCTGCCCAGACCTGTCACTGATCAGCGTGGAGATCAGCGCGCCAAGGTAAGTCAGCTCCGCCGATCAGCGGAGGGGAGAGAGATTTGTGTTGATCAGTGACAGGTTGGGGCCGCTGCCCAGACCTGTCACTGATCAGCACGAGTGACAGATGCCCCAGACATGGCCACCCTGCCACTTGTCCCTCACTCTTGCCTGGTAAATTCTGTTTGCCGATTGGTGTGTCCCTGAGAGGCCTCTGATTAGTGTGTGAGCTTTGGAGGGGGGCGGCTGCTCATGTTGTAATCGCCGCTGCTCCAGACCTGGCTGCCCCGCCTGTGGGGGCGGCTCCTCGTATTCCCCAACTCCCTGCATGTGATTGCCGCTGGCCCAACCTGTCACTGATCAGAGCAAATCTCTCCGATCTGTGGAAGGGGGGGAGATTTGTGCTGATCAGTGACAGGTCGGGGCAGCGGCGATCACATGCCGGGAGTGGGGGAACATGAGGAGCCATCCTCCCTCCACCGATCGGTATGTAAGCGATAACATGGGGGGTAACACGGCTCCTCGTGTTACTCTCTGACCTGTCCTGTACTGTCCGCCAATCGGTGTGTCTCTGAGTGGCCACCGATCGGTGTGTGAGCTTTGGCGGAAGTTAGGGGATGCTTGCTCTTGTTGCCCCCCTCCCTACATGTGATCGCTGCCCTGCCTGTGTCATTCTCGGCTGTGTGTGAGCTTTGGAAGGAGGTGGAGGGGCGGCTCCTCGTGTTAAACCACTCCCTGCATGTGATCGCGTCTGCCACGACCTGTCACTGATCGGCGCAAATCTCTCCCCTCCGCCGATCAGTGGAGGGAAGAGAGATTTGCGCTGATCAGTGACAGGTCGGGGCAGTGGCGATCACATGCAGGGAGTGGGGGGAACACAAAGAGCCGCCCCATCCCCACCTCCCTGCACTGATCGGTATGTTAGCAATCACTGATCGCCGGACCAGCTCCTTCCTTCCATGTTGTGCCGCTGCAATTGTCCATTCATTCATTCTTCCTATCTTGATGGAGGGGCCCATGTACAGAGAGAGGTACTCCTCCAGCATATACATATTGTGTACATATGTATCCCGCAGTCTCTCTGTACATGGGCACTACAGCTGCAGGGGGCTTCAACCATCCTTCCTAATTGTAATGTTCTGTTACTTTAACTTCCTTTTAGATGTGCGATTGCTCTGGAAGATCCTCGAAGCTTTAAGCTTGCTGACTGACATTTACTTTTGTGTATTTTTTGGCTGTTTTGTTTCCCAACTTTAGTTCTAGGTTTTAGATTTAGATTTTATTTACTGTAAACTTCCCCCTAGCTCCTCCCCTTTAGTGTAGTATTTTTATCGTTTTCATTTGGTTTTAGCCTTTTTTTAGCAGATTTCAGTATGGCTGGGAAAAGGTACACTGCCCAGGAAACAGCGGCTTACATGATGGAGTTGAACTCGGAAGAGTATAGTGATTCATGGTCAGAATATTTGCCCTCAGATAGCGAGTCTGACAGTGTCTCCTCTACTGAGGAGACACAGCCTCACAGTAGTACCAGTGGTAGTGCTAGGCATCCTAGAAGGGATGGTAGCGCACAAGGAGAGGCCACGCTGGAGGAGAGTGTAGATCAGATGGGGACTGCTGCAGCTGGTGATGGAGAGCCTGCGTGGAGGCCTCCTAATAATTATTCCCCCGAAATTCCCCCATTCGATTCAGTCCCCGGAGTCAACGTTGGCACAGCAAACTTACGCCCCGTTGACTTTTTCAAATTGTTCATCACAGATGCTATCCTACAGGAAATGGTCTACCATACAAATTGCTATGCTGAGTGGGTCCTAGCACAAAATCCCCCACAAAGGCAAACCCGCGCTTATGCATGGCATCCAACAAACATAAGTAAGTTGAAAAAATTGGGGGGGTTCACTTCAGCCATGGGTATGTGCAAAAAATGTAGTATCGCCTCCTACTGGGATACCCGAACCCTTTTGGCAACCCCATTATTTCCGACCATAATGACCAGAAACCGCTAACAAATTTTACTGCGGTTTCTACATTTTAATGATAATGCCACTGCAATTCCCCATGGTCACGACAGGCTTCACAAAGTATGCCCCCTGATCGATAGCCTGTCTGAGCGCTTTGCAGAAGTGTACACCCCCCTCCCAAAAAGTATTTATGAATCACTTCTGCTATTTAAAGGGAGCTTTGTATTTCGTCAGTATATCCCTAGTAAGCGTGCCCGCTATGGGATAACATTTTACAAATTGTGTGAAAGCTCGACCGACTACACCAATTTTTTTCGTATCTATGAAGGAAGGGACACACATCTGAACCCCCCTGGTTGTCCCCTTGATTTGTCTGTCAGTGGTAAGATTGTTTGGGAGCTCATGACTTACGAAGCCAAAAGCTGATGGAGTAAATGGTGAAGCAGGATACTTGTGATGAATGACGAAAACATGGGGCCCTTCCTTAGGATTTCGGTGTTTACTGAGGTTCACAATCTATCAGCACAAGGCTAACCCTCCCATGACTAATCCTAACAGCAACTCTTAGTACTAATAGTAATTAGTATTATTGAGGATGTTTATTTTGCACTGTCTTTCAGATGTTTATTAAATTTCTGTGCTATTTGTCTAGCGGTCTGTGCCCACAATAGCATCCCTAGATCGCAAAAGCTTTATTTTAGGTATTAGGTAATTTTTTGGGGGGTTGAAAAAGAGCAGAACTAAAATATTGAAGTAAAATTGCCCTTACATGTATGTCTTACTTTGGGGTGTTAAGCAACTCTACCCTTTAAGTAACTATGCATGTTATGTATTGTTCTGTTCCAGGGACCTGGCAGTTTCAGATTTATTGAGTTTTTTTTCTTGTTTGCATATTGATATATTAAGAAAACTTGCTTGTATGCTGCATTTTTATTAATATTTTTTTAGGGAAATCCTTTGCAATCAATGATCACCTCAAGAGTTTTAATCCCGAAAAAGAAACCCAGGGGGCCTAGAAACCTTGAGGTGTGTACTTTCCAAAAATATATAGTTTGTGGGGGGTATTTCAAATGTAAAGGGTTGTAAATTTGGAAAAACTGCAACATGCTCACTTTGTGTGCGCAGCTGATTTTTTCCAGTGAAATGACCCTCAAGCTCATGCTTGACTTTGGGGTGTTTGGCAACTCTACCCTTCAAAGTACCTATGCATGTGGGGTATTGTTTTGTTCAGAAGATGTTATGCTTTCAGATTTACAGTGTTAGTTCTTGCTTGCTTATTGTTTTTATAGAAAAATATGGTTTTGAATCTGCTTTTTGCTTATTTTTTTAGGGAATGCCTTTGGAACCAGAGATTCTTCTAAGGAATGGAGTTCTAACCAATGCACCCATGCCAACAAGCCCAGTAGGCTTAGAAACCTTGAGGTGTGTACTTTCCAAAAATATATGGTTAATGGGGGTATTTTAAATGTAAAGGGTTGAAAATTTGGAAAAACTGCAAGGTGCTCACTTTGTGTGCACAGCTGATTTTTTCCAGTAAAATGACCCTCAAGCGCATGCTTGACTTTGGGGTATTTGGCAACTCTACCCTTAATAATTATTAATTATTGGTTCAGCACTCCCCAATCAATTATTCCACTTAAGCAAAAAACGCACTACCAGGTGCTGCAACCTTATATTAAGGAGTTCCACCCCTTTCAACCCTCACTATACAAATCTCTATATATATCCTTTCAAGAAGAAGAAAATTCTACTGAAAAATGTTATCATTTATTGGAATAATTCACATTATGAAGCACAAAAAAATACAAAAATCAGCAGCCGCGTCATTCTGAGTCACGTGGCGCCTGGGAGCGAGGCACAGTGAGTATATAAAGAGCGTGCTAGGTAGGAGAGAAATCATACCTCTGAAGATGTGCCGTAATGGCCCGAAATGGCCCCCTGGTTGCGCAACATGAGTGAATGCTTTATAGGTGATAGTATCTGTTTGTCTTTGTTATCTTGATATTGTCATGTGATTCTTAACTTGTGCTACGAAGCAGTTGTTTACAAGGGTGATGTGCAATATAATACTATGTGTAGCTAGTGCAATATATCGCTGCTGGGCTTGTGCAATGAATGTTTATAAATGCTGGATACATTCTGCTTTCTATTAGATTAATTGTACACTTTATAACTATTTATTGGAGTTGCACAATGCACTCTAGTCATATATTGACAAGAACTTGATTCTCTAATAAATGTATGACATTATTCTGTGAATCACCATCAAGCACACCTGAAGTAGTACAACTTGTATGTATATATTGTTCTATGTTGAAATCATGTGGATTTTTGTATTTTTTGGGGTTTTATAATGTGATATTCCAATAAATGAGTACTTTTTCAGTAGAAATGTCTTATTCTTGAAAGGATATATATTGAGTGCGCACCCTAAATCATTATTTAGCAACTCTAACCTTTAAATTACCTATGCATGTGGGGTATTATTTTGTTCAGGAGATGTTGTGCTTTCAGATTTACTGTGTTAGTTCTTGCTTGCTTATTGTTTTTACAAGGAAATATGGTTTTGAATCTGCTCTTTGCTTATTTTTTTTAGGTAAAGGCTTTGGAACCAGAGATTCTTCCAAGGAATTGAGTCCAAACCAATGCACCCTCAACAACAAGCCCAGTAGGCTTAGAAACCTTGAATTGTGCACTTTCCAAAAATGTATAGTTTGTTGGGGGTATTTCAAATGTAAAGGGTTGTATTATTGAAAAACTGCGAGGAGTGCATAGTATTTTATCTGAAAATCTCCTCTAGCGCTCTTTGCAGTTTCTGGTGTCTTCTGGGCAGGAAAGGGTGTCTACTAATACATATATGGTATCGTTGTAGCCGGGAGAAACGGGGCTTTTACACTCAATATGGGTTTATTGGAAAACCTTCTTTTCTGATTAAAAACAACACAAAAACATTTTAAAAAATGTGTTTTTTCACATATTTCACCCAAAATTATTAGGAATAGACTACAAAAATGATAAACAAGACATTTTATGTTAAAGCCCAGATTCGATATATCATTTTCCAGGGAAGGCCCAGGAAATCCCTTCAAAAATCACAGTTGAACATGTGTAGCTCAAAATAGTGAAAAATGCTCTGGCAACAGAGGGTGACAAAATCTCAAGGTGGGCTGGCACTTAAAGGGTTAATGTTCAGGGGAGAAGATAGTAGTGCCTACAACTGTTCTGTGTCTGCAACTGCCCAGGGCAAAATTATTCTATCTGTAGCCATACATTTGAATGGCTACATTGTTTTTGTATTTTGTTTGCATTTTGTTTTGTATTTCTTATTACCGGCCCTTTGAAGGCAATCAGAATGCTGATGTGGGCCTCGGTGAATATGAGTTTGACACCACGATAAGGTAATTTGACATTGGATCTGCTTATTCCGACTATAACTGTACTGTACTGTACCAAAACTGTATCTGAATCTGTTAATTGCATGTATATATAATTTATCTAAGTGTGCTCCTAAACTGGTTAAATAAATAACTTTATTTTGGACTGCTAATTTATCTTAATCTCTAACCCAATGTCTGTGTCGGTCTCGGTTATAATAACACACTACTGCTCTTGCTGGCTTCCGGCCTGATATCTCCCACTAACAGACCCGGTCAGGGCTCCATTCACTTGTGGTAGTGAAAGGCTCCTGCAGCTGGTCAAGGTCCTAATGACCTGTATTAAACCTATGTAAAACTGACAGGACTAAAACAGAACCTCTTCTGGCCGCAACGCTCCATTGGATTTAACCTGTGGCCATTAATACATTTAAATGCTTCCTACAATTCTTTGTGAAAGCAGTGATCCAATAAAATGAGGGGGATTGAAGTATATAGAAAACTACAGAAAATAAACATTTCAGTTGCACCAGGTAAAGTTTTTTTAGTCTGTATACAATGTTACATACAATGAATTGTGTGACAATTTATATGCTACTGCTTTACAATAAAATGTAGCCAAGGCATAACAAAATGTGACTAGGCAAATGGGGACCCATCACCATTCATACAGAGGTGGGCCTCACTGCTTTGGGGACACCTGGGATGGCACCTCACCCAACCTCTGTGCCAGAATTAACTTGGTCTTAACACCACCCTCAGGTCCCTGCCTCCCAGGTCTGCCACCATACCTGTGCTCATTGTACCCCCTGAGCCAAGAGATTCCAGTCCATGTTTTGCTCCTGCAACGCTTATAGCCAGATGGCTGTAGAGCCATACCCACTACAGGGGTGCACTTGTAATGGTGACACATTCCCTTCAATTTGGGATGCTCTGCTGTGTGAAAACTCGATGATTGCCGCATTACCTTACCTAGATGCCGACCCCACAGCGTGGGCTGCAGACTTGCTATAGAAGCATACCCATGCTAGACATTTGCGAATGGCTGTTGGAGGGAAAACCGCCAGCTAGAAGAAGGCGGGGAGGCGGTCAGTAGCAGGCTCACGACAATCAATTTTGTCTGTGTGGCAAAGAGAAGCTGAATGAAACTGAGTATGCTGACTGGCTGTCTGCCCATGTCTGTGCCGGTGGAACGCTGGAAGGGTGAGTTATCCATGGAGGTACACACAGTGGGCACCTTATAAGTGGAACAAAACCCAGGTGAGTGAAAAACTAACCTTATGGGGCCTGATGTGGTCACTACCTCTGCACCTGCTGTACCTTTGGCCCTGAAGTGTAGTTTATCTGTGAATGCGTGTTAAACACTGAAGCAGTATAAGAACTTATAAGTGGAAGCTTGTGCTATGTTTAATTAAGAAATATTAGGCTAAATATAGTGGTATAGTGGGTAAAGGGTGTAAAAGTATTTTCTAAAGAATGCTTCAACAGTTCTCCATCAGAACAAATAGTAAGGTAGAAAATTGTAGCATGAAGCCTTCTTTTAGAAATTGTGAATATTGCAGAGTATAACTGCTAGAAAAAGCTCACAGCCTTTTTCTGTAAATGGGTCTAAGAGATAAGGAATGCCTGCACAAAATGTTTAGATACTGTGTGCACACAGCCAATGAAAGTCACACTGGCAGCTCATCAATACAAACCCCATGGTACCAAGTAAAGTGTTTCATGTATCATTCATAACAGCAGGTAGAGCGATGCTTAAATGTAGTTCACTTTAGCAATATATTCCTCATGAACTATTTCTGAAGTGACTTAATGGCTTATCCATAATGCTTTGTTCTTTTATCAAGAGATTTCATAACTCAGGTGACCAAAATAATTCAAATGTGCCCTGGCAGTAGGTCACTTGTGAAAAAAATATGTTGTTGCCCTACTGAAAAGTCATTCAGTTTGTGACATCTTTTAGAAATTTTTCAAGGTATGTTTAATTGTTTTGCTCTGTTTTGGGTGCCTTAAAAAGTATAATTGTTATTTTTTGTTTTAACGTATCTTTTATTCTGAAACTAGACATTTAATGTACATCAGTCAGCTGGAGAGTATGTGCCACTTTGCATGCTGGGGTTCAGAAGACATCCTAGTTTTTCTTCTTGATGCATCCCACTCTCTAATTGCCTCTTACAAAACTCCTGTTGATCCAAATAATTCATTCTGAATTACATGACAGATTAAAGTGAGATTCCAGGGGTGATTCAAACTGAATACTTTATGCAGTACTATAACTCTGTTGGTTCTCTGTATTTTACAGATATGGGAATCATTGTTGCTTTACTCATTTGTTAAACATTCAAAATACAGGAACTCATGGAGGGCTGTGCAATGTGAGTAATCTCAAAGTGGACCTATTGTTGAAAATGAAGTTGACTTCTGGAGTTGTTGCAGAAGGGATAGGAAGGTCTAAAATGGTTCTAATACTTTTCTCCAGAGGCGCAACAATCATGGTTTTTGGGGTCCGGTTGCCTCCTCCCTGCAACCTCGATCGTGGAGCCGAGGTAGGGGTAGGGGTGGGGGTTGATGAGCTGGTACCAGGCTTTAAATCCGACAAAGTTTACGGTTCTTGGGGGGGGGGGGCTCTGCTGCACGGGTGGGGGTGTTTGGCATTCTGGGGGGGTTCTGCACTGGATGCTATGGAGTTCTTAGAGGGGGTTCCTGCCATACTGCCCGTGGAGGGGTACTTGGGGGGTTCTACATTCAAATTGCAGAATTCTTGGCTTTAGACCCACTCTACTCTCCAAGGAAGTTCTATTGGGGGCAGGATTGGGCTACCCCACCAGAGAATGGAAGGATCCCCCTGTGAGCCTCAGCACTAGGTTCTGTGGTCCCTCTGTTTCAAGGCCACTAATCTCTAATCCCCACCACCGGCAGATGAGCAATTTTACAGGTCAGCAGCCATTGTAAAAGCACTACAGCTCGCTCCCCATCCAGCAGGGGTTGCTGTTGCCTTGCCTGCTGCTGCTCTAACTTCTTCTATCCTCTGTGGAAAGCATAGGAAGTACAGGGAATCCATGATCTGGTGTTTGAATAGCGGCCTGCCTCAGCGGTCCTCTGAAACATGGCTGCTCTCTTGCAGCACCACCTGATGCGAGGATCTTACCTGGATCCCCTCTGACAGGTGAGCAGTTAGCTGGGTCTTCCTGTTGGTCTGATCTAACCCAGTGCTGGGTTTTAGAGAGGGGAGGAGAAGAATTGCTGTGGCCACTCTGGCACTGCCACTGCCAAGACAGATAAGGGCATTCCTCCCTGTACGGCGTTCTTGCATTCAGCAGCGTCAACATTTAGAAATGCGATTGGCCATCATGGTCACGTGGTTGCCTGTGGCCAGATATCTGGAAGAAGCCTGGGGAGCATGCTACTGCCTCAGCCAATCCCAAAGGTCGATTTTGCCCGAGGACCAATGAGAAAGGTAAGATATCTCAGGTTTACCAGGGTTAATGCGGGGGGGGGGGGGGGGGGCAGCAATCGGGATAACCCCCTGCTAATTGGACGTCCAATACCATGGTTAGTTGTCTTGAATGGAAAAGTCCATTTTTGTTCCACAGGCCTCGGGTAAACTAGCGCGAGTGGGCACAAAGCAACCATCTAACCTCTCTACCGCTCCTGCGCCATGTTACTAGTGTAAACAAATGCCTATTATATTCCAAGTATGAAGCACGCCCTGCTCCAGTAATGGTTCATTACGTCTGGGATATAGTCCGCAAAAGGGCGCTTTACTGCAGAGATGGCAAAAAAGAGGCCCCTCCCGATCCTTATATACCCGGGACCTCCCACTAAATTCCCCAGTTCATTCTCTGCAGTAGGGCTGCGAAGGTCAAGATGATGGCTTCTCTCCTCGCAGGTAAGCCGGGCTGCACAGCCCCTGGCCCTGTGTTCTATTCCCACCCGTTCCATTCCTTACATGACTCCCAGCCTTGGTTGTATGGTCGGGTGACGGTAGGCAGCACCTATTAGAGGTGCTTTTAATGGAGCATTGCTCCACCGCAAATCCCCCACCAAAGGGTAGGCGGCACAGGTTTTTTGGTGAGCCTGGTATGGAATGCCCCGTCCGCTTTGACCCTCTGCACATGACCCGAATGTGAATATGGGTCCTTATTCCCCCTTCTCCCATTGCCTGGTTAGTCGGGGGGGTGTCCGGTGTCTGTGTCTGTGATGTGTATTGTGACTTTGTACTGTCTTTGACACTGTGCTGTGAGCGCTGGCACTTGGCTCAGCGCTCCTTTCCTCCTCTCCTCTGTTCACCGTTCAGGCATGTCGACGGCGGCGGCGGGCCGGTGACGTCACAGCTGCCGGCGGCTGTGTGATTGGCCGCTGGGCTGCTCTTCTCTGGCATGTCCCCGCGTTCCCTAGGGGGGCGGGGCCTAGCGCCTGGCGTGCTCCGCAGCTGGCCCGCCCCCTCCGGAGCTGATCGGCCCCATCTTGCCTGGGCACCGTCTCGATTGCTAGCTCTGCAGTGTTTTTGTGAGTGCCCTCTGCGGGCTTTTTATCTTTACCTTTACCTCACTTTAATGTACTATGTGTATTTACTGTTAAATACTGTCATGCCATACTGACTGTGTGTTTTTTGATGATTATGTCTTTCAGACGGGACAACCTAATTAGAGGTTTCTCCTGGTCCTGGGCCCTAGGTTAAACATTGTTAAATTGGGGGCTTAATTGTGAAATCCTCCCACTAGCGGACATTTAAGGGGCATCCTGGGTAGCTGCACAGCGTAATTCCCATTGGTCATTGTGACTTATTATTCACCATATGGAGGCTTCTCAGGATATTGTGCTCGGGGTCCCCTCGGCGCAAGCCCGGATGTGTGTGGTGTGCGGGGCATCCCATGTGGGCGATGATGTGCCGGTCTGTGTACCCTGCGCCCAGCAAGCGCTTACGCGGCAATCTAGGCCTCAGGCGTCTGGGTCGGCACCCACTGTCTCGTCCCCCACGCCCCTTCGCTTGATTATGATACCTAGTGACATTAACACTAGTGGGGAGTCTCAATCTGCTGTTTCCACCAGACTGGCCAACATTGAGAGGCTGATTGCTAGCTGTGCAGCCCACAAGGCTCCAGCTAAAAGACTGCATGTGGCGCCCATGGAGCCGGCCTTTAATTTGGAACAAGACGATTTCCTTGATTTGTCTGACTATACCCCTCTTGAGGAAGGGGAATTATTCTCATATTCAGATCTTTCTGACGATCAGCATTGCATTGGCGTTGTATTGTCAGAGCATTGGGATGCTGATGACACCCATAGACTTTTGACTCAAATTTTTGAAGTACTCTCCATTTCCCCTCCTGCAGCGGCACCTAAGCAGCAGGGGGAATTGTTTGGTACCGCAAAACCACGTTTGGAATTCCCAGAACAGACACATTTTAATAATCTGATTCTCAGGGAATGGGAGCGGCCTAGCCGGCTCCCCGGTATCCCTAAGGGGTGGGATAGGAGGTATCCCTTCCCCTCGGATGTGGTCAAATGTTGGTCAACTCCCCCCAAAGTGGATGCCCCTGTTTTGGGGTTGTCTAACACTTCTGTGGTGCATTCCCCTGATTCCACTACCTTGAAGGATAGTGAGGACCGGTGTATTGACCAGCTGGCTTCCTACGCCTTTGCCTGTGTGGGTTTGGACTTGCGCCCGGTTTGTGCTCCCGCTATTACAGCGTGGCAATTAGGACCTTGCTCAGGGGCCTTCTGGACGGCTCCCATGAGGATCCTTCTAGTGCTGAATTTAGAGTCTTGTCACAATGTGAGATGTTCATCACCTATGTCCTTTCTGCCTTAGATGACACCATTCGGATGTGTAGCAGGAACTCGGCCTTGGTTGTATCTATCCGCCGCTCGGTCAAGTTGCGCCAGTGGGCAGCTGACAATGCCGCTAAGAAGGCGCTCCCGGGGCTCCCCTTTAAGGGGCTGCGCCTGTTCGGTGATCGTTTGGACCTTTTTGCTAAGGGAGGTAAGTTACCCCAACGCAAAAAGCAGCCGCGACCCTTTCGGGGCTCCGGGTCCTTCAATCCCTCCTTTCGTGGGCCTAGGTCAGGCAGGGGGTATCCTTGGCGGGGCAAAGGGGAGTTTTCTGGGGCAAGGGCAGAGGCCGTGCCCGGCCCGGATCCTCCTGGGGTGCCAAACCAAAGTCCACTGCCAAGCCCGCTCAGCAATGAGGGGGCGCCCTCACCCTTGCAGGTGGGGGGACGGCTGCGGCTCTTCGCTCGGGTCTGGGCTCAGCAAGTCTCAGACAATTGGATTCTGGAGGTTGTCTCCTCCGGATACAAGCTGGAGTTCGCGGACTGGCCTCCTCCCAGATTCCTCAGGTCATGGGTTCCTACGGACCCTCAGGCAGCTTGGGGTCTGTTTCTGGCGGTACAAAACCTTCTGACCATGGGGGTCATTTGTCAGGTCCCTCAGGGAGAGAGAGGTCAGTGTTACTATTCCAATCTCTTTACAGTGCCCAAAAAGGATGGTTCCATCAGACCCATCCTGGACCTAAAACTTCTCAACAAGTTCATCAGGACCAGACATTTTCGCATGGAAATTCTGCGCTCCGCTATCAGCTCCCTGCGCCCGGGGGACTTTATGACTTCAATAAACATCAAGGATGCTTACCTTCATGTGCCGGTCTTCCCAGGACACCAGTGGTTCCTCAGGTTTGCGGTAGAGGAACAACACTACCAATTTGTGGCACTTCCCTTCGGTCTCACCTCTGCCCCCAGAGTGTTCACCAAGGTGTTGGCAGGTGTGATGGCCCTTCTCAGAGCCCGGGGTATTTGCATTCTTCCTTATCTGGACGACCTTCTCATTACGTCCCCTTCACTCCAACAGGCAGAATTGGACACCCGGAAGGTGGTGGCGACCTTGGAAATGTTCGGGTGGGTGATCAATTATCCCAAATCCTCACTCTCCCCGTCCCGGGTGACACCCTTCCTGGGTATGACTCTGGATAACATTCAGGCCAGGATTTTCCTCCCTCAGCAGAAGGTGGACTCTCTTCAAGCTCTGATTCATTTCTTGTTGTCCAACCGTCATCCATCCACCAGGCACCAGGCACTGGTGGGGCAGATGGTGGCCTGTTTTGAGGCAGTTCCTTATGCTCAATTTCACATGAGACCTCTTCAGCTCCATCTTCTGTCAGTCTGGGACAAGAGTCCCCTGTCTCTGGGTCAGGTCTTTGCTCTATCTCCCCTGGTCCGGCGGTCCCTCATGTGGTGGCTGGACTCGAGGAATCTTCTGGGGGGCAGATCTTTTCTGACACCATGTTGGGAGACGGTCACCACGGATGCCAGCCTGTCAGGGTGGGGGGGGGGGGTACTGGAGAGCCCTCCAATTCCAGGGACTGTGGGGCCCTCAGGAGGCCCACGCCCCCATCAATGTTCTGGAGCTGAGGGACGTCTCACCTCCGGGGCCTGCCGGTTCAGGTTCGCTCCGACAACCGGACTGCGGTAGCTTACATCAATCATCAGGGAGGGACTTGGAGCAAGAGTGCACTCCGGGAGGTGTCGTTGATTCTGACTTAGGCCGAGGACAATGTCCCATGCATCTCTGCGGTTTACATTCCGGGAGCGGAGAATCTGGAAGCGGATTCTCTGAGCAGGGGGGCCTCTCGCTGGGGAGAATGGTCCCTCAACAGCGAGGTCTTCCTATCCCTTTGTCACAGGTGGGGGATGCCGGACGTGGATCTGTTTACTTCTCGCCACAATCACAAGCTTCCAGCATTTGTCTCACTGTCCCAGGATCCTCTGGCTCTGGCGGTGGATGCCATGTCCCTGTCCTGGCAGGGGTCCGGTCTCCTGTACCTCTTCCCTCCGTTTCCCCTTCTGGGCAGGGTTCTAGGCAAGCTGATTCAAGAAAGAGTGCCAGCTGTTCTGGTGGCCCCCAGGTGGCCAAGACAGGTGTGGTTCGCATACGTTGTGCTGCTGGCGGGGGATCAGTACCCTCTGCCGGATCTTCTCACTCAAGGAGGGATCTGTTACCCCAATTTACAAATGCTGGCTTTGACGGCCTGGCTGCTGAAACCTCCATCCTAAGGGAAAAAGGGCTGTCTGATTCGGTTGTTCAGACTCTGGTCAGGGCTAGGAAGAAATCATCTTCTACCATCTACTACAGGACCTGGCGGACCTACATTTACTGGTGTGAGGCTAGGGCCTTTCCCTGTCGGGTGTTCTCCATCCCTCGGATACTGGAGTTCCTTCAACATGGCCTGGATTTGGGTTTTCAGCTCAGCACTCTGAAGGGGCATGTTTCCGCTTTGGCAGTTTTCTTCCAGAGGTCTGTCGCTCTTCATCCTTTGGTCAAGACTTTCTTCCAGGGGGTCACTCATGCGCCCTCCCCGCAAACCCATGTTACCGGTTTGGGATTTGAATTTGGTATTGTCTGCCCTTCAGGGTCCTCCATTTGAGCCTGTGCATGAGGCTGCACTGTCTATTCTCCCCTTAAAATTGCCTTCTTGGTGGCTATCACTTCTGTCCGGCGTGTTTCTGAGTTGGCGGCTCTGTCCATTCAGGCCCCCTACTTTGAGAGACAACAGGACAAGGTGGTTTTCCGCTTTAAACCAGACTTCTTGCCTAAGGTTGTCTCTGCCTTTCACCTCAATCAGGAAATTGTGCTTCCTTCCTTGTGCCCTAATCCTGGTAATGACAAAGAGAGGGCCTTGCATTCTCTGGATGTTGTCAGGAACTTGAAATACTACCTGGTGGCTACAGCGCCTTTCAGGAAGACGGACGCCTTGTTTGTGGTTCCCTCGGGTCCCAAGAAGGGTTTGGCGCCTGTTAAGTCTACTATTAGTAAATGGATTCATCAGGCCATTATTAGGGCCTATTCTGCTAAAGGGAGGGATCCTCCTTTTCAATTCACTGCTCATTCTACCCGTGCTGTTGGGGCTTCCTGGGCCTTTCAGCACCAGGCTTCTGTTGAACAAGTTTGTAAGGCTGCTACTTGGTCTTCTGTTCATACCTTTGGCAAGTTTTACAAGGTTGATGTTTGGGCCTCAGCGGATGCTGTTTTTGGCCGCAAAGTACTGCAGGCGGCAGTGGTTTGAACTGCGCTTTGTTGCTTTTTTGGGATCCCCACCCGTTGTTGGACACTGCTAATGGATGTCCCAGACGTAATGAATCATTACTGGAGCAGGGCGTGCTGCATACTTTGAATAATGGGTATTATAAGTATGCAGTACGCCCTGCTCCATCCCACCCTGAGTTCTTATTTTTGGATCCTCTATATGGTGAATGTTCCTGGTTAATGTTGTTAATCTTGTTATTGGCTTCTCCTGGTTCCCTTACTGCTTTTTTATACTGGGGAATTTAGTGGGAGGTACCGGGTATATAAGGACTAGGAGGGGCCTCTTTTTTGCCATCTCTGCAGTAAAGTGCCCTCTTGTGGACTATATCCCAGACGTAATGAATCATTACTGGAGCAGGGCGTGCTGCATACTTATAATACCCATTCTACAAGGTGAGTATTCACAGAATGGTATTTTTTAACGGAAACTGGGCTGTACACACACCATGCCCACCGGACAGCTGGAACCAGGAAGCATAGATTCCAGTTTAACAAACCAAGGCTGCAAGAGACCGATCAGCGACACAGCGGTGAAATAAGTGGGTTGCTTTGTACCCACTGGCACTAGCTGACCCATGGTCTGTGGGAATGGGTCCCAAAAGTGGACTGTTCCTTTAAAGTCATACTTAGTCAAGTAAAAAATAAAAACACTATACATCCCACACAGGCTGGTCCGGTGTGTACACACTTACCGGATTTCCCAAACGGAGTCCCGCGTTAGGCGCCATTACCTCCTCCTCCATCCCCTCGCAGGAACTATGGCACCTCCCTCTCCATTGAAGTGATCTTGTAAGTGTTTATACACCAGACCAGCAGCGATAGCCTGTTTGGGATGAAAGGTGAGTATAGTGTCTTTTTATTTTTGTCTGAAGTATGACTTGGTGATGGGAGGAGTGGCTAATGTTGGGCGTTACTGCTCTACAGAGGAGGAGCACAGCTTATCCACTCATAGTAGGGTGGGGGTGTTTCTTGTTTCTTTGTCGTGCCAACTTCTGTGATAGTAAAGTGTTATGCATTTATATCCCACTTGCACCATGTATAAACCATACCCCCACCACACTCATCACCCTGTAAACTGGTCTCTGTTTGGTGGATGTATGTCACCCCCCCCCCCCCAAAGTATCCACTTTTTCTCCTTCTCTCCATTTTCCCTACTTCTCTCCTTCTTCCCTCCATGTTCCGCTATTCTCTCCTCCTTCTCTTCATATTCCCCCTTTCTCTTCTCCTTCTGTCCACATCCCCCCTTTCTCTCCTCCTTTTCTCCATGTCCCCCCTTTATCTTCTTCTCTATATATTACTCCTTTCTCACCTCCTCCTCGCTATGTTTCCCCTTGTTCTTGCCCTTTTCTTCATGTTGCCCCCTTTTCTCCTTCTCTCCATATTCCCCACCTTTATTTCTCTATATTTCCCCTTTTTTTCTTCATAACTTTCTAGTCCTCCTTTCTCTCCTCTGTATCTCTATATAACCCCTTTCTCTTCCTTATGTCAACATATTCTCTCTTTTTTGTTTTTTTTTTGTATTTGGTTGTGGGCTGACAGCCGGGTCATAGGGAGTTTGTGATGAAGGGTGTGATGATGGGGCCCCCAATGAAAGAACTACTCCATACCATGAATGTCCTTAATCTGGGCTTCACTATTTCTGCACTGTTCTAGGTGGAATCAGAGATGTTTGTATTCATAAGTTTTGTGGACAGTTTATCTTATTTTAATTTGTTGGTGTAAACGTATATTTATACACACACATCCTAATGAAAAAGTAAAGTGACCACCAATTTAAAATAAAAATAAAGGTATACTCAGCTGATGCTCATTTTTCAACATTTCAAAACTCACCTTATCTGCTGTTCTTGTGCCTGTACCATCGCTGCTCTCTTCCATGACACTAGGTGCAGCCTCCATGAATTAGGGCCACCCCACCAGTCTGCAGTAGAGGGGTGTGTTGAGTGTCGTAGATCCGCCTGCAGCCACAGTTTTGGGGAATTGTCCAGCTTCCTCTTTACTCTGGACAGCAGCTGCTGAGGCTTAGAGGGAATACTGGTTGGGGGGCCAGCCAGGTGGATCTTCAGGGCCCTGACTGCATAAAAATAAGAGCAGCCGGCCCACCCGCCCACTGCCGGGATACCTTTTTCTGTTTTTGGACACATTAAAGTGGACCAACACCCAGGATTTTGACTATCCTGGGTTTTGGTCCACTTCAGGGGGGCACCGCTGTGTAAAACCCCCCAGAAACCCCCCAAAACTCACCTCACCACGCTCCCACGTAGCCACGGACAAGCGGGTGACAGCTGCGGACAAGACAGTGCGTCCGCCGCCGCCTCCCGCACGCCCCTTTGACAGTGCGCGCGCCCGCGCCGACCATTCACAAACGGCCGGCGCGGGCGCGCGCACGCCTAGAGGGGCGCGTGGGAGGCGGCGGCCGCCGCTGCCGCCGCCGCCGATCAGGTGAGTTTTTTGGGGCTTTTGGGGGGGGTCCCTCACCGCGGGACATCCCGATCTCGGATGTCCCGCGGTGAGGGAGGTGATCGGCCCGGGAATCTTATAGAGGAACGACCACCTTCATATGTCGGCCCTGGAGTCTCTATACTGTGTGAACCCTCAGGATAGCCCTTGAAAACTCACCTTTCCAGGGGGTCCCACACTGCTTCAGATAGGCTGGGTGCAGGAGCATGCCACAGAGTGCAGGGAGGCAGGGAATGCAGCCGCTCCCTATACCAGAACTCTGTCCATTAATATGAGCAGAACACAGTGCTCAATGGCACAGAGCATGTGCATGAACTGTGGGAACGTGGGGAACGTAAGTTTTAGATGCGATCTGGGAGGGGGGTTTCCAACAGCGGGGCATCCCAAATCAGGATTTCCAAAGGGGCAAGGAAAATCCTGTGTTTTGGTCCACTTTAGGTGGGAACACATAGGAACATATTCTGTGTTTATTTGTTGGATTAAAGTGGATCTAAATCCAGTTCTCTTGGGTTTTCATCAGCTTAACAGGGGCTTTCCAATTAGGCATGCCCCTGTGTGTGAAACCTCTGGGAATGACCAGATCTCTCGCACCACACCCCTACGGCGCATGCGGGAGCTTCCAGCTAATCAGAATAGATTGTGGTGCATATTAACGTCCAACAATCCGTTCTGCATGAACAGATTACTGGGGCACCCTGTCAGCCTCTCCCTGCACGCATCAGATGGAGGAAGCCAGGGATGCCACTGGAGGCACGCGGATGCAAGGTAAGAACAGGTATCAAGTAAGTTTAATGAGTGATTTATGGGGTATAAAACAGCAGGGCATCCCAAATTAGGATGCATTAAAAGACCCTCCAGTCATGAAGTTTTGAGGAGCAGTCTCTCATTTAGTCCCTCAGCTGCCTCCTCTATGGCTGAGGCCAAACAGGCTTTGGGCAGATTTTTTTTAACCCACCATCTTGCCTCAGTGCTTGAAGAAGGAGTGGACAGATGGGGATTTTAAAGCAAAGTTTTAGTCCACCTATCAGGGGCATCTCTGTTTGGTATGTTCCTGTATTTGAAACCCCAAGGACCACTGGATATAATAACCTTACCTGCGAACAGTTAGTGCATGTAAGGGCTGCCAGCCAATCATCAATAGATTGTGTCACTCATGCATGCACTGTGGGATCGTTGTAATGATACATTTTTTGGGATCCAATCTGGAGAGGGAATTGGCCATTCAGCTAGGGCTGGCTGAAATGGATTTTGGTTTGCTTGAAAATGAACTTTAGGTTTACTTTAAAAAGGAGAAGTTCCAAATACTTTACTTCCACTAATGCTGTGAGGATCAGAAGAATTAAAGGAGCACGCAAAATTGTGTAATAAAAGAAATCCCCATAAACACGTCGGCTAATGAGAGGATGGGTCACTTATACGCCCCAGCTGAATAAACCCCTACCAAGCTTGTGGTTTATTTTCTCATGGTGGGAATAAAATACCTTCGTTTTTTTGCATGCGGGCCTTCGTAAAGCAACAATCCAGCCCTGCCAGTTTGTGAGTAGTTATGTTTTAGTTACATACATATTTTTTACATTAAATTTATACTGGCATTTCTATTTTTACATACTGTTAAGTCATTTTGTCTTTTTCTCTTCATTTTTAGATTGTGGGAAGAGGGATAATTGGATGTGACTCCTCCTAGTCTGTCGGAGTAGTCACTTGACTATCGAGGACTTATATATATTTCTGTGTTAGGCCCTTAGGGTTATTTAGATTATAATTAAATCACCATAACAGAGGCGTCTGAGGATAGCGGATCAGGTTTCCCAGCGGACAGGGTTATACTTTGTCCTATGTGCCGGCAGAGACAGTTGGGCGAGTTCTGTACAGTATGTCCAGTTCGAGCTAAAATGATTTTTACTAAACATAGTAGGAGGTCTATGCCGCCAGTAACTATTGATGTGGGCCCCTTAGAGCCCAAGGGCCCTTTGGTAACTATGCCTGCTCAGGTCAGTGGAGGGGAGGAGACTCAGCCTAATATTGCGGAGAAGTTAGCTCGCCTTGAGAGGCAGCCTGCTCCGTCAGGTCCCAAGAAGGCCTTGGAGAAAAGGAAACATTTATTTTCCTCGAATTCCGAGGAAGATTTGTACGCATCACTAGTTTCTGGGGAGGAGGAACAGCTTTCTGAGAGCGAGCTTCCCTCTAGTGGGGAAGACAATTGTTTGGGTCTTGATTCCTTTTCTAATGATTCTTTGATCAGGGAGAAAATGGAGAACCTCATTGCGGCCAATTTTGAGGTTCTGCATATTTCACCTCCCAGAGCTCCGAAAAGGAAGAAGGGAGACGTATTAAGCCTGAAAGACCTAGACGTGTTTTCCCTGAACTGTCTCATTTTTCTAATATGGTTCGGAAGGAATGGGAGAAGCCAAATAAGATTCCCCCCATTCCTAAAATTTTAGGTACAAGGTATCCTTTTTGGTCAAATATGGTTAAGTCATGGGCCATTCCTCCGGTAGTAGACACTCTTTAGTTGGGTCTTTCTAACACTACGGTGATGTCCTCCGTCGAGTCCTCTGGCTCCCGGCCCTTTCGGGGGGTAGAGGTTCCACTTCCTCAGCGTCCTGTAGGGAATTCTGGAGCAGACCTAAATCCAGGAATAAGGCAAGAGCTTTTTGGCAGAACAAGTCAAAGCCCCCCGCTAAGTCCTCTCAGGCATGAGGGGACATCCCCACCCTTGCGGGTGGGGGGGGGGGGCGGCTTCTGCAGTTTTCTCCTGTCTGGGGCCACCATGTGTCAGATCATTGGATACAAGAGGTGACGTCCTCAGGCCACAAGATCGAGTTTGCATCCTCAGCTCCACAAAGGTTTCTTTGGTCAAGGGCATCCCAAAATCCGACAAAAGTAGAAGCCTTGAGAGATGCTGTTTCACATCTGTTTCAAATGGAGGTTATCCTCCCAGAGGGGCCAAGGATTTTACTCCAATTTATTCTCCATTCTCAAGAAGGATGGATCGGTGCAACCCATTTTAGATCTGAGGGGTCTAAACAGGTTCGTCCGTCTGAGACACTTTCGCATGGAATCCTTAAGATCCACGGTGATGTCACTTCAGCATGGAGATCGGATGTCCACAGTTGATATAAAGGATGTGTATCTTCACATCCCCATCTTTTTGGGTCATCAGAAGTATCTGCGTTTTGCACTGGATGGCCTACATTTTCAGTTTGTGGCTCTGCCCTCTGAGGGTTTTTAGCAAGGTTTTAGCAGGACTCAGGGGATACATATAATCCCTTACTTAGACGACTTACTGATCAGGGCTCTGTCCTTTTAGGAGGACGAGAGGGATACACAGGCAGTGTTGTCAACACTAGAGGAGTTCAGCTGGATAGTCAATTATCCAAAGTCGAACACAATTCTGTCAACAGTGAGGTCTTTTCTGGGGATGTCATTAGACACAGCCCCGGCCAAAGTGTTTCTTCCAGAGCAGAAGGTTTAATTGCTTCAGACCAAAATACTAGCTCCCTTGGCCTGCCTTCGGCCAACAATCCGTCAGGGGATGCAGCTAGTAGGTCTGATGGTGTCCTGTTTCGAAGCAATGCCCTTTGCACAATTTCACACAAGGCCACTACAAACAGAGTTGCTGTTGGTATGGGAGTCTCTGGATCACCTGTTTTTTCTGACACAACCAGTCAGGCAATCCCTCCTCTGGTGGCTGGATCCCCGACATTGTTTGATAGGGAAATCTTTTCTTCCACCTTCATGGGAGATAGTCACCACGGATGCCAGTCTAAATGTGTTGGGGAGGTGACTGGAGGTCACGGACAATCCAGGGACAGTGGAGTCCAGGGGAGAACTTAGTTCCCATAAGCAACCTAGAATTAAGGGCAATTTTCCTAGTCCTCTAACACCAGACTCCCAGTCTGAAGGGGCATCCAGTCAGGATTCAGTCAGACAATTGGATGGTGGTGCCTTACATCAACCCTCAGGGGGGCACCAGGAGCAAGAGAGCTTTCAGGGAGGTAAGCCGGATCATTCTCTCGGCCGAAAAGAATGTTCCCTGCATTTTGGCAATTCACATTCCAGGAGTGGGAGTGGACAATTCGCAGGCCGACTGTTTAAGCAGAACTGGCCAGGGGGAATGGCCTCTCAGTCCGAGGGTGTTTCAGGCCATTTGCTTGTGCTGGGGTCGGATATAGATCTCTTTGCGTCCCAACACAATTGTAAGCTTCCAAGGTTTGTGCCTCCATCCAGGGACCCTCTAGCATTGGCAACGGATGCACTGACCCTTCCTTGGACGGCGATCAGCCTTCTTTATGCATTCCCGCCGTTTCCTCTCCTAGGTTGAGTCCTAAAGAAGATAACTCTAGAAGGGGTGCCAAACATTCTAGTGGCTCCTCACTGGCCAAGGAGAAGCTGGTTCTCAGGCATAGTAACAACGTCCTCAGGGGAGAATTGGCGGCTCCCCGATGATACAGATCTTTTCGCACAATTTACGAAGGCACCCCAATTTGGCACCCCAATTTACGAATGCTAGCTTTTCAAGGCTTGGCTATTGAAGCCACAATCTTTTTTTAGAAGTTTTTATTTTGCTTTTAAAAGAGTTAACACTACAATCAAACAATACAACACTGGCGCACTGGGCACCTTACGAGCTCTAAACATCCTACCACAAAGACACACATTCTCAAACCATTCATACACGAGACTCAGTATTAGTGTGGGCAGCAGCTGACTAGGGATAATGGGCCTGATGCAGAGCCTCCCCCGATCTGAGCTTAAAACCTTCCGATTGTCCGGGGCACCCGTTTGAATCGTGGCTCAAATGTGATGCAGAGCCTCCGTCGGAATGGCTCCCTAACTGATCCGTCAATTTGTCTTCACTCGGGTAGTGTTTTTTGCTCTCTCGGGTGCCTTCAATTTGCTCGGGGCTTCCGTTCCCGTTCACACGGGCAGCCCGTTTTTCCCTGCTTTTTCCTTGCTTTTTGAACGTACCTGCTTGCCTTCCGTTGTATTTGACCTTCCATTTTGGTGTTTTTTTCAAGTATACTTACATCTCCATGGCTCTTCAGTTGTCAATCTGGCTACACGCAAGCGCACATCCCTCAACCTCCATTGGAATATACATATGGCAACAACTGCCAATTTCACACATATATATATATATATTTAAATAAAATTTTTGTTGTTCCTTCTTCCTTGGCTTTAATGCATACCTTAATCTCCTTGGTTGTTCCTTCTTCCTTGTCCTTAATGCATACCTTAATCTCATTGGTTGTTCCTTCTTCCTTGTCCTTAATGCATACCTTAATCTCCTTGGTTGTTCCTTCTTCCTTGTCCTTAATGCATACCTTAATCTCCTTGGTTGTTCCTTCTTCCTTGTCCTTAATGCATACCTTAATTGTTTGTGAGTTTTTCTGATTTATTGTCCCATATCTAAACCTTTTGTGTCATGTAAATGTGTGCTGATGTTGTGTGATTGTACTTTTGCAGGAAAGACAACTCTCAAAATATTATTATTTTTTTATTATTAAAACGTTTTTTTTTTTTTTTTTTTTGGTAAAACAGAAAAAAATAAATATTAACATTTTTTAAATTTTTTTAAAAATTAGGCCTCGGGGTCTTGTGGATGTTGTATTCTTTGATCTGTGAATGAAAAACAACATTAGTTTAGCATTGTTTTTTTGGTTTGGTTGGGCGTTGTTTTTTTGGGGCCCTTTTTAAACCGGACCTTCTGCGTGATTTAATGAAAAGCCCAAACTCTTTTAAAAAGATTCCGCAGCATCTTAAATTAATATATAGTAAGTTTTTAGTCAATCAATTATTATTCTTTCCCCCACTGGGTTGCAACTCAGTTCAGGAATTTAGGATACGTGCGCCGCCATCTTGACTCAGAAGCATCACACTTACTGAGGAGAGGAGAGTGGGATAAGGTACAGGGGGTGGGTTATAGCTGTGCTTTGCTCACACAGAGCAGAGCTGTGCTCTGGAAAAGGTCAGCAATCCCAGAATGCAGAGCAGCACAGTTAGAAGGAACTTCCTGTTTGCAGGCTGCCTGATAACATGGCGGCTTCCATAATCCTCCATTTTTGATGTATAAAGGCTCATAACATGCACTAGGTGAAGGTAGGATGATTTGTAAGGTGGCCAATCTGTATGTACTGGGTGTGTGAAATATCTAAGATAGATTATTCACAGTTAAGGTCCGCTTTAAGGGCTTTTTTCTCAAATTTATTATGGAAATGTTTTAGATTTTTTTCAAATGGAATTGTTTGCTCATTTTCTTTAGTTGAAATAAACACCACTTACAAGGTTTTGGCCGCACATTGCGTCGGGGGCGGAGTCTCCCTTCAGCCTCCCTCTGTTGCTGGTGTGAATCTGTATGGATGACAAACACACTGATATTAGAGACTGTTGTTGTTTCATGAATATAATATTAAGTTAGGCTTCTAGGTGTCAATCTACTCACCTTCCCCAGCCACCTCTTCCTCGTCGCCCCCTTCCTCGCTCATCCCTTGGGATGTCCCTGCGACGTCTGAATCTACAACTAACAATAGTGCACATGAGTATATGTATTTAATGCATGTATTACCACATATCTAACTATATTTCCCTTACCGGAGTCAGGTTGAGGCTCATTTCGACTCGACTCCCTGCCGTCAGATTCCCCCCTCCCCTGCATGCTGAGGTCAAGAGGCTCCTCATACTCACTGGCAGAGGAGGGGGTGGCCGTTGACACTGGCGGTGGACCACCTACACCTTCACCTGTTTCGCCCAACACTGGGCTGCGTGTCCTGGTCCGGGTGGGGCGGAACCGCATCTTCCATTCATGGGCTGAAATACAAACACAATCATTAAACCACGCCCAGGTGATGCCAGGGTTATAGGTGCATTTACATTTTAAACACTTACATGGGAAATGTTTGGAGAAGTACCGCCTCACCCGGGGCTTATGCCTTCTCTTTAAATCAGACCAGTGTTGGGCGATCTGGGTGAAGGTATAGGTGGTTTGGGATCGTCGTTCTATCGCGTCCACCACCGCCAGGGCCAGCGTGCGCTTGTCATAATCTGACGGCAGGAAGTCGTAGCGATTCCTCAGCATCATCTGTTAAATAAAGATGCAAGGACCCACCATTAATCCCCAAAATACATTAACAAGTTTCCTGCCCTAACTAAAGTCACTTTATTAACCTCTTGCTGCCTCACATTGCCCTAGTTCTTCTATCTGCATGTAGCCTAGTTTGTAGCTGCGTACATGTGTTAAACTAAGGTGGGCTTGTATTTAACGTGACAAACTAAGTTCTTTCAGACTATTCGCACGCTCGCCTACTCACATCCATGATGATTTCGTCCTGCTCCTGAGTGAAGATGGCGGGCGACATCTTTGTTTTCTTTTTACGGTTTATTAGTGACGAGCCCCCGCGGTGACGTGCGTGCGTGCGCACACGCGCACGCAGGCACCAAGGAACACGCCCACACGGGCCACATATTTAAAGCGCAAGGCACTCAGCTCAGTGTTGTATACCATATCAATCTGGCCAGACCTAAAGGGAGCCAAAAAAGCCACCAAAACCCCGAGCCACATAGCAGCCGCACACATGGCTCATCCAAAAAAACCCAAAAGAGCAGACACAAGACACATGCCCCAACTAAAACGGTGGGTACTCCACAGCCACAGGAACATTCTAAAAAACGCAGGAGCAAAGATACCACAACACATTCTCCACCACCTGCCAAAAAAAACAGACCTCCAAAGGGTGCCAAATCGATTAAAACACTGCAGCATCCTCAACCGCAACACAGCAAGCATACACACAAAAGCAAACACATCAGCAAGGGTAAGCGTAGTGCCAAACCCTCCACCCCACCAAGGTTACCCACCCCTCCACCTTAACCCTCTGGTTCGCCCAATTCAAGTACCTCAGAAACATCATCCAGCTCAACAGGTGAGAGCTCAACAGGAACCCATACATTAACCCACAGCAGCACACACACAACACTTCACCATCCCCCATAAGCCCAAGATACACACACGACTCCCCAGATAGTCAACCATCAATTTCCACAGATGCAGGGGACACAA
Organism: Gastrophryne carolinensis; assembly: GCA_027917425.1. Lineage (NCBI taxonomy): Eukaryota > Metazoa > Chordata > Amphibia > Anura > Microhylidae > Gastrophryne > Gastrophryne carolinensis. The sequence goes on along the minus strand of CM051239.1, from coordinate 220,565,964 downwards.
CACACCCATGTGGGCGACAACTACGCCGTGGCTCAATAACTGCACGATTTTGCGATGCTCAAAGCATGGCTGGTGCAAATGCAGTTTGTGAGCATTATGATGCCCTATTTGGCCGGACCTCCAAATCAACCACTAAGCAGGCTAAGCTGGAGATCTTGACGAATATTTGGCGGCAAGTAAATAGTGTGGGATCTGTCCGGCGAGATATTCCACAAATAAAAAAGAAATTTGGGGATCTTAAATATTATAGGCCAAAAAAAAATGGACATGCGCCGGCAGCAGAGGTAAAGCCCATTTTAAATGCCTTTATAGTAGCATTGATAACAGGATGTAGCCCTTATTAGGTGTGATTTAATCTTCCCCAGCCAGCAGACAGGGGGTGCCTTACCCACAAAAATAATCCTAACACCCGCTGAGGAACATGTCTATACATACATACACCCTGCCAGCGTCCAGGGCCTGCAAGAGGCACACGACACAGACCGGAATGTAAGGTCCCAAGGTGAGTTTGAATTTTCCATGAGCTTTTAAAATGAGGGACAAAAGCCAGTGTTAGGCTAGACAACACACTCTACTTTGGGTTTAATATAATCTTACATTCTCAATTCCAAGGACAAAGTCAACAGGACACACAAGGCCAAGCAACCCCTGCCTTAACCCCGAGGGCAAGGCCAAACCAGGATTCAACAGCACGAACCCAAAATGAGGATTTGGAGGAGGTAAGTCAATGGTCCTTTGTGTGTACTTTTAACTTTGAACTAGGATCGATTGCTGTGCCATAAAAAAACTAAAATGAAACTAGATTTATTTAGTAAGCACACCCATAATAGAAAATATGCGAGATTTGGAGGAGGACACCCCACATCTGTTACCAACCACTACTGAGCCAGTGGCCGCAACGCAGTCAACACAGCCACAACCACCACATCCACAACCTCATTCCTAAGCCAAACCAACCCCCCAGCCCACTGCTAGAACCCATACCAGGCGCCATATTAGCCAAAGAGTGCAACTGCAAATTATGGAGGAAGCGTGGTGCCAGGAAAACATAGCTTTTGCAGCTAGCACACAGCAATTCAATGCCACTGTGTGCACACAATTAACCAACATAAGTACCCAATTACAGGTATTAAAACGAAATGTGTCTGCCCTTACCAGCCATATGGGTGACCTAGTCCAACAGTGGCAGCACATTAATGAAAGCCTGGCACACATTGCTGCAAATATTGTTCCACACCGGCATTCATCTGAACCATCCTCCCACACATACCACTAAAGATTTTGGTTACAATATCTGTCCCCACGTGTAAGTTTCCTTTTTTTAAAAAATCAAGAAATGAAAAATAACAATTTGTTTAAGCACAATAAAAAGTAAGCCAAAAAAACACTTGTGTCCTATGCAAATACATTCTCTACAAGTTGCTCATGTATGGTTTGTGCGGTGCCACTTTGGCTGCCTGAGAAAGGAGGGGTGTGCTCTTCAGCAAGAAAAATCTGATCGGCAGGCAAGTCAGAATATCTGGTAACCCTGCTACGAATGGCCAGGTTGTGTAGGATCCCGCAAGCGATTACAATTTGTATGACCTTGGCCGGCTTATATTGGAGTGCCCCCCCAGTCTGATCTAGACAGCGAAAACGCATCTTGAGCAAACCAAATGCTCGCTCAACCACCGAGCGAGTCCTCCTATGGGCAGTATTATAGCGCTCCTCTGCCTGTGAAGATGGGTGCAGGATGAGGGTCATCAGCCAGGGGAGCAAAGGATAGCCAGAGTCTCCTGCCAAAAAAAAAAAAATATTAAAAAAAAAAAAAAGGTGTGCATTGCAACAATAGAAAAGAGGGACAAATAGGTGAGCGGGGTAGGGTGGGAGGAAAGGACATTTCTAATGAGACTCAATACACTCATTAAAAAAAGTATGGGGAATACTACTTACATAAGAGGGCAAGAACATGACGCAATAGGGTACAATCACTTAACCCATTAAATTTGTAGTTCAATAATTAGGCTCAAAATATACTACGAAAATAGTTACAAAATAGTGTGTTAAGGGAAAAAACACAGTCAGACAGGGTGGGCAACCAATACAAGTTTCATACACATACCCAGTAGCCAGCCACCAAAAAGATCGCCAGATTTGAATCGCTCATCTAGGCAGGAATTCTTCAAGATGTGCGCATCATGCGTCGAGCATGGAAAGCCAGCAAAACGACTCCCAAAAACCAATTCAGGGCCAGCCAGTGCCTGCACATTTATGCAATGTCCCATCTTCCAGTTCCTGCAGGGTATAAAAAATAAATTAGGTAGACCCTGTAAAAAGGACCCTAAAAAAAAAAAAACCCAAACAATATAACAAATACTCATGCCATCGAAGTCCAAAGGGGTGCGGTGCAGCCTGGTTTCTGCCATACTCAGCAGGACAAGACCGCGGAGCTGGCGCCGCTGATGTGCTCCAACAGAAGACTGCATATTATTGCCCGAGTGCAAATACGGCTGCTCTGACTGCCCGTAAGTGAAGGCTCGGTGGCCCCGTTTTATTAGGGTGATTTCAATCGGAAATCAAGGCTCTGCATCACTGAAAAAAACGGACCAATGAACGAGGCGTCCGTTTTCCCGGGAAACAGCCTCGTGCGAGCCGACAATCGGAAAGGCGGCTGAGTGCACACCTGAGCGCATAAGCGCACACTAAAATCAACGTAGCACCCTTTCCTGACCCGATCAAAGCCCAAAACCAACGGGAAAACGCATGGGATAGCTGAACGGGGAATGTTCTGTCCACAAGTTACATGTACCAGAACAGACACCATAGTCCAATACAAGATCCAGAGAGGGCGGAGCCAAAAGACCATCTGCCTCTCAATTATCATCCGACCCGGTCTCCATACATTGCACCCATGGCTCCCAGACCCTATCGAATTTTTGGGGAACTCCCCGAGAAGCGTCAACTTATACAGGGGTAGCTTTTGGTTAACAAGCCTCTTCCAGGCCTGTACTGACGGCATCGCAGGATGTTTCCAATTCAGCAGTATACACTTTCTGGCATAGAACGTTAATAGCCTCAGTAACGATCTTTGTGCCTCTACCTCGGATATCGGCTCCACCACTCCCAGGAGACAGACTGCAACCGAGCCCTGTATCTGGAAACCTATTACCCTACTCACTACTTCCATGATCTCTCTCCAGTATCGCCCAATGATTGCACACTTATTAAATCAATATCAAATGTGTCTCTACAAACCACATAAAAGACTCAATAAAAAACATGTATAGACAATTTAAAAACAAATGGAGGATTATCCCATACCCGCTCTCAAGATAGAATAATACATATGCTAATCCACGTTATGAATAAAGAATAAGAAGATACTACATACAGAACTGGGGACCTTTCCATAAAATTCCTATATATATGTACATCATACTGAATGGGCAAAATGTGAATTCAATAAACCAAAATAACTCCTAAAAGAGTGCCAATACTAACCAAAATAACTCCTAAGGGAGTGCCAAATACTAACAATATAAAGTGCATATGTGCAAAGTGCTCTATATGGATTATTATGTACAACCATACAAAAAGTGAAAATGCAAGATGGTACGTCAGTCTGTTGATACCATAAACATTAAAGGGATAGCAAAATTGAATTACATCACCAGATAATTAGAGCATAGGGACCCTATGCAGCTTCCGGCGTGGTGGCTGGCCGTGCGCCGGCTGCTCCCAGTCGTCTTCCTCCTCCTCGCGCTGCTTCCTCGCATGGTTCGGTGCGCGCACGCCCCGTCCACTAGAGGGCGCGTGCGCCGGATTCCTGAAATTTAAAGGGCCTGTACACCACTGATTGGTGCCTGGTCATCCAATCCTGCATCCACTTCCCCTAGTTAAGGGGCACTTCCTTTTCCATCAGTGCTGGATCTTGGTCTTCCTTTGTATGCAGAAAGTCTGTTCTTTTCAGTATTGCTCAACTGTGTACCGACCTTTGCCTGTCCCCGACTCTGAACCTGTGCTGCCAGCCCTGACCTCTGCTTGAATTTTGACATCGCCTTTTGCCTGCCTCCTTTGTACCACGCATTACCTCGGCTGACTGTGTGGCTGAGCCGCTGTTGGGGGGTAGCGACCTGGGGGTCACTCGCCGCTGCAAGACCAACCTGCTTTGCGGCGGGTTCTGGTGAATACCGGTGGCCTCTTAGACTCCGCTCCCCTGACGCGGCACTCGCTATCAGCAACACGGTCACAGCGGATTCACACCTGTGCCGCCACACCCGGTCCGTGACAGTAAGATCCGGCCATGGATCCGCTGAAGTGCCACTGCCTGATGCCTCTGAATTACCTGCAATAGTGGCTATGCAGTCTCGCCAAATTAACCAGCTCTCCGCCATGGTTCAGCAGCTCTTATCGATTCAGCAACAGCAATTGCCACCAGCCGCCCCAGTATTTCCGCCACAGTCTCCAGTTGCATCAACTTCTAGAATCCGTCTCTCCTTGCCGGCTAAGTTTGACAGGGATGCCAAGTTATGTCGAGGTTTCCTTACCCAGTGTTTTATGCATTTGAAAATGTTGGCAGACCAATTTCCCACTGAACGTGCTAAGGTGGCCTTTGTTATTAGTCTGCTCTCAGGAAAAGCTCTGGCCTGGGCTACCCCATTATGGGATCGCGAGGACCCAGTTACTTCCAATATACTCGCTTTTGTCTCCGAGTTTCGCCAGGTCTTCGAGGAACCAGCCCGGGCCTCGTCTGCAGAGACGGCCCTGTTGAACTTGGTTCAGGGCAACCTGTCCATTGGTGAATACGCCATTCAGTTCCGTACCCTGGCATCTGAACTGTCTTGGAATAATGAGGCCTTATGTGCCTCCTTCAAGAAGGGACTGTCTAGCAATATTAAAGATGCTCTAGCCGCACGTGATTTGTCTTCATCTTTGACTGATCTCATCCATTAGGCCACATGCATCGATGTGCGTTTTTCCGAAAGACGTGAGGAACTCCGCCTGGAAAGAGACTCTCAGCGCCCTAGGAGGGCATCCCGTTTGGCTCCTGTGTTTCAACATCCTATGACTGCACATGCATTCTCCAGTGAGGAGGCCATGCAGGTGGACCGATCCCGCTTAACCCAGCTGGAGAGAACTCGCAGGAGGAATGAGAATCTTTGTTTGTATTGTGCTGGCTCGGAGCACTTGCTGATAGACTGTCCTATTAGCCCGCTGCGACAGGGAAACGGGCGCACCTAGTGAATGTGGGAGAGGCGTCACTAGGTGTGTGTGCCACCTCTCCATGACTTACGGTTCCTGTGCAACTCACCTTTGCAGTAACCATCTCCTTGAACCTGACGGCCTTTGTGGATTCTGGCTCTGCAGGGAACTTTATCGAGGCCTCCTTGATTAATAAATATAACATCTCCGTGAATCGCCTCGCAAAGCCTCTATTCATCGCTTCGGTTAATGGTGACAGGCTTGATTGCACCGTGCGTTATCGCACAGTACCCATCCTTTTAAAGATTGGACTTTTTCACCAAGAGAATATTGAGTTCTATGTGCTCCCTCATTGTACCTCTTAGATTCTCCTCGGCCTACCCTGGCTTCAACGTCAGGACCCCACTCTTGACTGGAATACCGGCGATATCAAGAGTTGGGGGGCAGGCTGCTACAAGAGGTGTTTGAAGTCCGTTCCGGCCAGACCTGTTCCTGCCTCTGCTCCACTTCCCGGCCTGCGTGCGATTTATCAGGTCTTCTCAGATGTTTTCTGCAAAAAGCAAGCGGAGGTACTTCCACCTCATCTATCTTATGATTGTCCTATCGACCTCTTGCCGGGTACTACTCCACCTCATGGCAGAATCTATCCTCTCTTGGCTCCTGAGACTCAGGCTATGTCAGAGTATATACAGGAGAATCTCCAAAGAGGCTTCACACGGAAATCTTCCTTTCCTGCAGGCGTAGACTTCTTCTTTGTGGCCAAGAAAGATGGCTCTCTTCGCCCCTGCATTGACTACCTCAACAAGATTACCGTCAAAAATCGTTACCCTTTACCTTTGATTTCTGAATTATTTGATCGACTTCGTGGTGCCAAGATCTTCACTAAACTCGACCTGAGAGGGGCCTATAATCTGATACGTATACGTGAGGGCGATGAGTGGAAGAACGCCTTTAACCCTTTCACTGCCAGTATACTTGGAGTTTTTGTCACCCTTGGTGCCAGACCATTTTGCACTATTTTGCGCTCCCCATGTTCAAATGTGATTTTTGAAGGGATTTCCAGGGATTTCCCAGGAAAATGATATATTGTTTTTTTCAGCAGAGTCTGAGCTTTAACATGAAATGTCTTGTTTGTCATTTTTAGGTGTATTCTCAATATTTTTTGGCGAAATATGTGCAAAAAAAAATAAAAAATAAAAAAAAATCTATTTTTTACAATTTGTAGTGTTTTTTTGTAATAAAAAATGTAAGTTTGTCAATAAAATCTTATTGCGTGTGAAATCCCAATTTCTCCCGATCACAGCGGTACCACATATGTATAGGTAGACACCCTTTCCAGCCCAGGAGACTCCCCCAAACTGAAACAGAGCTTTAGGGGATTTTCAGAAAAAATACAACTGTGATATGCGCTATGCGCACCTTGCAATTTTTCCAGAAAAACAACCCTTTACATTTGAAATACCCCGCACAAACTATATATTCTCTGGAAGTACATACCTCAGGTTTTCTATTTGTACCAGGCTTGTTGATGTGGCCACAGATTTCTGGAAGTAATCCCTCAATGTATTCTTTGGTTGCAAAGAGTTTCCCTAAAAAAAGGATAAAAAAGCAGAATCAAAGCCACATTTTCCTAAAAAAACTATATACAAAAAAGCAACATCTCCCGAACAGAACGATACCCAACATGCATAATTACTGTCAAGGGAAGAGTTGCCAAACACCCCAAAGTAAAGCATGTGCGTAACGGTAATTTTACTTGAAAATTTCAGCTCTGCAGACAAAGTGCGCACCTTGCGATTTTTCAACCAAAACAACCCTTTACATTTGGAATATTCCCCATAAACCATATATTCCCTGAAAGTACACATGTTAAGCTTTCTAAGTGTACCCAGCTTGTTGTAGTGGGCTCATCTTTCTGGAGTTGATCCCTCAAAGAATTCTTTGGTTGCGCAGGGTTTCCCTAAAAAATGTATAAAAAAGCTGAAAAAAAACACCTTTTCCTAAAATATATATATGCAAACAAGAAAAAAACAAGCTAAGTCTGAAAGCGCAAGGTCCCCCGAACAGAACAATACCCAACATGCAGAGGTACTATTAACCCTTTTAATTGCCAGCCTACTTGAGATTTTGTCAGCCTCTGTTGACAGGTCATTTTTCCCCATTTTGCGCCATGTTTTGCGACATTTTTGCAGGAATTGTCAGGAAAATTATATATATATATATATTGCAGCAGAGTATAGGCTTTAACATGAAATGTCTTGTTTGTAAATTTTATTTATTATTCATTTTATTTATTATTAAGTAAAAAAAAAAATATATATTTTTTTTTAGAAAATTGCCTCCTTTATTTTAAATAAAAAATTTATTTTATTAGGAAAAACCATATTGCATGTGAAAGCCCCATTTCTACCGATTAGAACTGTACCACCTACATCGTTTATACGCCAAGTTGGAGAAGTGCATATTTGATCAGACCTCTCTACCATTTCTTTGGTACATAGTTTCTGGTCGTGGTCTCCAGATGGACCCCAGCAAGTTAAAGGCAGTGTTGGACTGGCCTCATCCTTCTGGCCTACGGGCTATCCAACTCTTTTTGGGTTTGCTAATTATTATCGCCAGTTTATTCCCCACTTTTCGACTATAGTTGCCTGGTCATCCAATCCTGCATCCACTTTCCCTATTTAAGGGGCACTTCCTTTTCCATCAGTGCCGGATCTTGGTCTTCCTTTGTATGCAGAAAGTCTGTTGTTTTCAGTATTGCTCACCCATGTACCGACCTTTGCCTGTCCCCGACTCTGAACCTGTGCTGCCAGCCCTGACCTCTGCTTGAACTTTGACATCGCCTTTTGCCTGCCTCCTTTGTACCACGCATTACCTCGGCTGACTGTGTGGCTGACCCGCTGTAGAGGGGTAGCGACCTGGGGGTCACTCGCTGCTGCAAGACTAACCTGCTTTGCGGCGGGCTCTGGTGAATACCGGTGGCCTCTTAGACTTCGCTCCCTTGACGCGGCACTCGCTATCAGTAACACGGTCACGGCGGATCAACACCTGTGCCGCCACACCCGGTCCGTGACAGTACCCTTATACACCAGCTCAAGCGAGATCACTGGATTGTCCCATGGGATGCATAGCCACCAGTGTGTGTATAAAAGCTGCGCTGCATAAAAATACATAAGCATATGTGGACCTGTTAACCCACCCTCAGACACCTGGGATTTCATGATCTCCCTGTTTAGCCTCAGTGATGACTGGCCCCAGAAAAACCCAAAGATTATTGAATCGACCAATTTGAAGTGTGAACGGGGCAATAATACTGGGGATGCCTGATATAAATACAGTAGTTTGGGCAGGAAGATCATCTTAAAAATATTTATTCTTCCCAACACAGATAAGGGCAGAATCACCCACTGTGATACCCGCCTCTTCAGTTGGGCCACCATGGGGAGATATTTAGGTCAACAAATTCCACAGACCGACAGCTGATAACAATCCCCAAATATTGAAACTGGCTAACCACCTTCAGCCGAGATCTGGGGGTCACTACCAGCCTGTCCGCCCCATCTACTGGCAGTAGACTGGATTTATCCCAGTTGACTTTGAGCCCAGAAAACTTTCCACATTTCCCAATGGTATCTAGCAGGGCATCCAGGGAACCTAAGCAGTCCGCCAGATATACCAGAGTGTCGTCCACATATAAAGATATCTTCTCCTCAGCCCTATTCAGCCTCCACCCGGTGATGACAGCGGACCTCCTAATAATTATTGCTAGTGGTTCAATGGCCAGGGCGAAGAGCAGTGGAGACAGTGGACAACCCTGTCTAGTGCCTCTACTCAGAGGGAACGAGTCTGAGAAGATTCCATTCGTCCTCACCCTAGCCACCGGACCCCCATACAACAACTTGACATAGCCGATGAAAACCCAAATTTGACGAGCACCGCCCACAGAGTCGAATGCCTTATTGTTGTCTAGGGAGACAACCGCCCGGCTCCCCCAATTCTCATGTGTGATCTGGAGGTTAGACATCAGTTTGCAAAGGTTTATGTGTGTGGTACGCCCCGGCATGAAGCCTGCCTCATCCGGACCCACCAGCCCCGGAAAAAGAAAATCAAGTATTCCATGATGTTTCCGGCGCAGCTACATGTGCAGGACGGGGAATCTACTAGGTTTTTTGTTTCTGCCGAAGAGGCCAATGCCTGGCTGGACTCTCTGCCTGGGGCCTGATGGACTGGGCTCTGGATCGGAAAGAAGCTAATACCTTTTACGCTGATGTTACCGATGATTTGAGGCCGGGGGCGCCTGTCTCCATTGGGCTCCCTGGCCGATAGGCTGGGGGCGCATCCTGGCTCGGTTCGGCCGGGCTGGGTCGCTGTTGCCAAGTTGGAAAGTTAAAACTTGATGTTGTTGTTATACCTTGAAATGCTGCCCAAGCCACCAATGTATCCTGTCCTGATTGTCACAGGAGAGTTGAGGCTCTGGATCCCCGGGGAGTAATGCAAGCCCCTTTCCTCGTCCCCTTTTTTCCTTTTTCCTTTTCTTTCTCTCTTTCTCTCCTTCCCCCTGTTCCCTGAATCTGCCCGCCCCCCCCTGCCTTTGCTTTCATGCGACCCTGGGAACCGGTGGCAGCCAGTCTGCCTCCCTGTGATACTTAAATGGTTCATCCTATGTTGCAGGCCCAATAGGCGTAGGTACCTGCACCCCAGTTGCAACAAGTTACACCTGTGTTGTCGTTTTCGGTTGGGAGGGTTTGATGCTCGCCAGAGTTGGGGGGTGGTTGAGCGGGGTGGGGGGGAGGGGGTTTGGGAATTGTTGGGTTAGCTTTATGTATAGTATTATCTGTATATGCTGTTGACGTGTTGGTTTGATTGTGTGGTGTGAATGCGGGACTCGAGAAAAGAAGGGATCTTGGTTGGGAGGAGTGGAGAACGTGGGAGATTTCGCTTCCGGTTTGGGTACATGTACTCAGGTTTTTGATAATGGGTGAATGTAGTTTTCGCTCCTGGAACGTCCGGGGGCTTAACGATAAAATTAAGAGGGCCACGGTCCTCCAATTTGTCAAGAGATATAAACCTAATGTGGTGATCCTGCAGGAGACTCACCTGGTGGGGCGGAGAGAACTTGCACTTAAGAAACCTTGGATTCAGTGCTCTTACCATGCTTCTTTCTCGGCCTACTCCAGGGGGGTCTCGGTATTGATCTCCAAGGGGACGCCATTTGTGTTATATTCTGTGCAGACGGACCGGGAGGGCCGCTATGTGATACTGCCTGCCAAACTCATGGACACGGATGTGATCACAGTTGGCGTGTATGTTCCTCCTCCCTTCAGTGATCAGGTGCTGAGCCGGGTTATGGAGAGAGTGGTTGCCCTACCTCCTGCGCCAGTTCTTCTTATGGGGGATTTTAATATGGTGCTGGATGCGGCCTTAGATCGCCTGGACAGGAATTCGGGCCCCAGAACGCGGCTTGCCTCCTGGGCTGAGGCTCTGGGCCTGCAGGAGCTCTGGAGATGGAAACATCCTAACGGCAAGGCCGCCCACAAATCCCTCTCCAGGATTGACCTGGCGTTCTCATCCTCTGACCTACTGGCTAACGTAGGGGCTTGCAGCTATCTTCCGAGAGGCATCTCGGATCACTCGCCACTGTTAACGGTGATTGGGTTGTCACATGTGCGGAATAGTAGAGTGGGATGGACCCTAAATCCCTTATGGTTAGAGAACCCTGACATCAAAGATAGTCTGTCGTCTTCGGCAGAGATGTTTTGGGAGTGTAATTTAGATGAGACGTCAGTAGGGGTAAGATGGGACGCTTTTAAGGCGGTCACCAGAGGTTGTGCCATTAGCGCCATTAAAGCGGTTAGAGAGAAGAACGGGAGGGAAAGGGTCGAACTTGAAAATAAACTTGTGGCCGCTGAGGAGAAGTTTGTGGCCTCAACCGACAGTGGGGACTATTTGACGCTGATGACTCTTAAGAGGGAGTATAACCTATTGCTGACAGGCGACGATATTTGATAAATGGGACAAGATCAGGAAAATGTTAGCCTATCTAGCAAGGGCTGAGGCAAAATCCAACAGCATTGCATGTATCTCTGATGGGAGGGGATTGGCAACGGGGGGGGACTGAAATTGCTCAGCGGTTCCATGAGTATTACTCTGCCTTGTATTCCTCAAAGTCCAGTTACCGGGAGGAGGAATTGGGTAACTACTTGGACCGGATTGACTTCCCGGTGCTGGCCCCAGAGATGCGGGAGTCCCTGGACGCCCCCATCACTGTGGAAGAGGTCGCGAGTGCAATTGGGGCACTCCCTGGAAGGAAGGCACCAGGCCCCGACGGAATGCCGGACGAGTGGTAAAGACTGGCGCAGGAGCAGATTGCGCCTAGACTACTAGTAGTTTTTAAGTTGACGTTAGAAAATGGAATCCTCCCCATCTCCTTTAGCGAGGCACATATAGTTCTTATATACAAGGATGGGAGACCCCCCGATGTCTGTGCCTCGTACATACCCATTTCCCTTTTAAATCGGGATGCCAAAATATTAGCCAAATTGTTAGCTATCAGATTAAATCGAGTCATACTACAATTGATTGGGCCTGATCAGTCGGGCTTTATGCCGGGTCGCACCACAGGGATAAACCTGCGGAGACTGATGTCGAACCTTCAAATTGTGCACGATAACTGTGGGGGTCAGGCGATTGTTACGCTTGACAATGAGAAGGCCTTTGACTCAGTGGAATGGGCGTTTTTGTGGGCGGTGTTGGCTAGAGTTGGGCTCCCCGAAAGTTTTGTAAACTATATCAAACTACTATATAGATGTCCCACGGCCCGCGTTCGGGTAAATGGATGTTACTCTGACCCTTTCACATTGAGCAGAGGAACGAGACAGGGGTGCCCGCTATCGCCACTGCTATTTGCATTGGCCATTGAGCCACTGGCAATTCTGGTTAGGAACTCCCCGGCCATCACGGGGTGGAAGCTGGGTGCGGTGGAAGAGAAAATTTCGCTGTACGCAGATGATACCCTGTTATTCTTGGCTGACTGCCATAAGTCTCTAGAGGCTGCCTTAGATATTATTGATACATTTGGAAGATTCTCAGGCTTGAAAATTAATTGGGACCAATCCAGCTTGATGCAAATTGATGTCTGTGACTCTTTGGGTATCTCCCCGAGATCCCAGCTAAAGGTGGTACGGGAATTTAAGTATCTCAGGATCATGATTGGGAAGCAGCCTAGTCTATTTATGCCCCTCAATATATCGCCAGTTATTGCGAAATTGAAACAGAGGGTCAGTCAATGGGCGGGTCTACCACTGTCGGTCATGGGGAGGATCAACATATTCAAGATCTTTCTTCCAAAATTATTATACATTTATCAGGCCTCTCCTATATTGCTCCCCAATTCTCACTTCAAGGCGCTGGAAGCAATTATTTTTGGATTTATTTGGGGGCATGCCCCTCCTCGGTTAAATAGGCAGGTTATGAAGGCACAAATAGTCACCAGAGGACTGGCTGTACCGCACATGAAAATGTATTTTTATGCAACCCAGCTGCTGTATGCCCATTGGTGGATTAGCCGACCGGGGGACTATCCGGTGATACATTTGGAGGAGGCGGTGCTGGGCTCCCCCGTGCGGCTATCCTCCTTGCCCTATAGGGGTACAAGGGGACTCAGGGAGGCGACCACATGTATGAGAACGGTCTGCAGTATCTGGGAGTGGGTGGCCAAATTATGTGCGGATCCGGGAGGGAGTAGGGCGTATTCCCCCTTCACCCCCCTTTGGGCTAACCGTGGGCTTCCGGAGCTCGTGACTGTTCAGGATCCACAGTTCTGGAGTGGGAGGGGGGTGCATCAGCTGGGCCAATTATATAAAGAGGGGGTACTGGTGTCCTTCGATCATCTCAAAGAGAGCTTCCACCTGTCTAACCGGGATTTTTTCCGCTACTTGCAAATCAGACATGCCCTGAGCGCGCAGTTCTCCAGGGTGAGCCCACAGGTGTCGGTTTCGCGGGTAGAGAAAGTGGTTAGAGATTCGAACCTAAAAAAAAACGGTCTCCACACTATACAAAAGCTTGCTTGGTGAGCTGGGGTCCCCTAGGGAAGGGATTGAGATGAAGTGGCGGGCTGTAGACCAGAGCCTGGACCAGGATGATTGGGAGGAGGTGCTGGATAATTTGCATTCCTCGGTGGTTGAGGCGAGAGATAGAATGATCCAGACCAAATGGATCCACCAGGCGTATATTACTCCGGTCCGTCTGCACAGGATGGGACTCCTGGATAGGGACACGTGTCCTAGATGTGAGGGTGGCAGCGGCACATGGGTGCATATGATTTGGTCATGTGGAATACTTGCTGGCTATTGGGAGTATGTAATGAACCTGATCGGCAAAATAGTGGGATTTCGCATAAGGGGTTCTGTTTCGGTGTGCCTTCTGGGAGTGGTGGAGCCGCTGTCAGAGCTCCATACATTGAAAGCGTTGCTTTGGCTGCTGCTCTTTTATGCCCGGAAGTGCATACTGATAAACTGGAAGCACCCGGCTAGGCCGTCTTTGCAAGCATGGAAAAGGCTGGTTAATCAGAAGCTTGCCATGTATAAATTGACATATCAGGCGAGAGGTGTGCCAGACAAATTTACCAAGGTCTGGGATCCCTGGCTACAGTGCCAGGATACGGCCTCTGATGATGGCTGAGGTGATAGTGTGTCGCATCACGGGCATTATGGCTCTTATGGCGATATGTGGAGCAGAGGAATATGATTGTGGATCGGCATCCAATCCTGGGGGGGAGCAGAGGGAGGTGGAAAGTTAGTTTCTATGTGGGAGATTGAATATCCGGAGGTACTTCTAACCATTTTTTGCTCTTTAGGTCCCCCCAGCAGGGTTTCTTATCTGGTAGAGCTTGAGCTCGGTGTGAATGTCTTGTGTTGTGTGAATGGACGTCTTGTGTGCAAGTAGGCCAGACTGTTTTAGGCGCCCGCTGCGTCCTGTTTGCTGTATTGCATATTTTATTGTATGTCATGATTTTTACGTTTCACGTAAATAAAAAGTTTAAAAAAAAAAAAAATGAAGGATTACTTTGTTCAGTCTAGTTGCCAAGATTTTTGCTAACACCTTTTGCATCCTGATTCAACAACGAGATGGGCCTATATGATGCACAGGAGTCCAGTGGCCTGCCCTCTTTATGGATCAAAACAATATATGCTTCGGAGAAGGAACCTGGCAGACCCCCAACTTCCACCGCCTTGCCCAGCACCTCGAGCAGCTTTGGGACAACCAACTCAGCGTACCGTTTGTACCATTCTGCCGGAATCCCATCTGGCCCCGGGGCTTTCCTATTAGGAATTGCTCCAATTGCCCCCCTAACTTCTTCCAGCGTAATGGGCCCCCTCAGGGACTCTCTGTCTTCCTCCGTGAGGACAGAGAAAGTAATTCCAGCCAAGTACTCCTCTAATTCCTCCTCTGAGTATGTTACTTCCGAGAAGTATAGAGCAGCATAATATGATTGAAATTGTCTAGCTATGTCCTCCCCATTCGTCACCGTATCACTCCCACAAGTAATACTCGCGATAGTGTTAGGGGCCTGTTCCGCTTTAGCCAGGAACGCAAGCGTCTTCCCATTTTTGTCTCCCTTATCAAATATATTGCCTTGTTTTAGCAGTAGGGTTTTTTTGCCCGCTTCCGGGAGGAGCAAATTATATTCTCTTTTTAGGGACTGCATAATTGAGTGCACTCTGTGATCGGCCGAGGCTATAAACTCCTCCTCCGCTTTGGCTATTTTATTCTCAATATCTGCCACTGCCCTCCCCCTCCTATCTCTATCCGCTGCAATAGCACTAATGGCGCTACCACTCGTCACTACCTTGAGAGCATCCCATGCTACACTGACCGTCGTTTCCCCAGTATTACATGCCCAGAAGGATTCAATGGCCCTTTGCAGGTTCTCCCTGACCCCCGGGACATCCAACCAAAGTGAATTCAGGGCTGACCCCACCAGACTCCTGTGCATGTTTGATATTCCTACCGTAACCAGTAGGGGGGAATGGTCCGAAATCCCCCTGGGGAGGTAATCACATGCCGTCACTCTAGGCAGCAATTGTGGCGAGGCAAAGGCCAGGTCGATTCTGGAGAAGGTTCGGTGCATAGCTGAGTGACAGGAATACACCCTCTCTACTGGGTATTTCCACCTCCAGATCTCAACCAAACCCATTGCCTCAGCCCAGGAAGCTTACCGTGTTTTGGGTCCGGAACTCCCCCCCCCCAACCTATCCAGGGCTCCTTTCATCACTAAGTTGAAATCCCCCGCCAATAACACTGGGTCCGAAGGCTATTATATCACCTTCCCCATGATATGCTGCAGGAGCTGCATATCACACGGCGGAGGAATGTAAAGGCCTACCAAAATCAGATCCGTGTCTGAGAATTTACCATGCAAGATCACAAAGCACCCATCTGGATCAACATATTTGGAATACAGCGGAGTATTCTCAGCAATCAACACTGAGACACCCCTAGAGTAGGATGAGAACAGGAAGTGATAGGAGTGTGAGATCCAAGGGTGCTTCAGCGCCAGGGCCCTCTGGCCCATGACGTGGGTCTCTTGTAATATAACCACCTGAGGCTTGTATCTCTTAATATATTGAACCACTGTTGCCGCTTGATCTTATCATTAAGCCCGCGGACATTTCAGGAAAGAATCTTACACTCCATCACTACCCCTTAACATGACTAATGTTAGTAACTGCGGAGAGCTGCCCCTGCCGTCCACAACTCCAAGTCTCGTCCTACACACATCCATCCATTCAAACACTGACCAGACTAAACAGATCCAACAAATAAAACTACTACAACTAAACATTATACAAGAATTGCCACATTCATATCTCACCCCCAACCTACACCCACCCGCTCTACCAACCCAAACATAGGTGAGCCTTGCTTTCCCTCCCCCCCACAAGAACATTAACTATACACCAACTTAGGTGCAAATAAGTTGTCTATTAAGAGACGTGGACCTTATAAACCAGGGGCCAAAAGACAGGATAACTATAACCCATTAACTGACTAACACACCACCCGCCGTGGGTTCCCAAGGTTGCAAGGGGAAAGGTCGGGTCTAGGAGAACATACAGATCTGACAGAAGGGGGGAGGGAGGGGCACAGGGGAAGGTAGGTAGGGGAGTCGAGAGAGAGGGTGGGAAGCCAATTGGACCGTAGAAACCCAGGGCCATAACACCACTGCAGTAGTCAGTAAGGATGATGCAGCAACCGCATAACAACACACAACTGTGAGTCAACATTGGGTCATCCAGCCCCAGCCGTGCACCGAGCCAGGCCGACCATGTCCACGACAATCAAGCTAACAATCGAGGAAGATCCAAAAGCGGAGGTATAGCAATCCCAGCAGCCCAGCAAGCAAAACTAGGCAGCCAGTCCGCTCAGGCTCCAGGGAGGAAGTCCAGCCAGTTGTTAGCCTCCTCAGCCGATGTGAAGAACCTTGTCGCCTTCCCATCCTGGACCCGCAACACTGCTTCCCCCATCCGGATGCTGCAGCCCTCCTCTTCACAGTGCGGGACCGCGCCAGCCACAGACCCGGCGAGGACCCCTCACCGCACCTCTCCGCCGCTGACAGAAACTTCCCTGGTCGGGCACAGATGTCCCCAGCCCGACCCAGCGCACCCAGGCAGACACCACAGCCGATCGCTGCCCGGGGTGATGTCTGCTGATCAAAAAGGTCAGGATTTTTGCCAGAGCCCCTTAGTTTTGCGTTTGGCTTTCATCGCCTGGTGTGAATCTAGGAACCTTTCTTGTAGAAAGTTTTCTATATCCAGGATCCTGGAATTTCTATGGAAAGGTCTGGAGGATGGACTCCAATTAAGCACGCTAAAGGAGCATGTTTCTGTCCTATCCATCTTTTTTCCGAAACCAAGAATAGACTTATTAAGACCTTTTTCCAAGGAGTCACTCATGTGCGCCCGTGGCGCAAGCCTATATTACCAGTTTGGGACTTTAATTTAGTTTTGTTGGCCCTGCATGGTGCTCCCTTCGAGCCCTTGATAGATACTTCTTCAAACTTATTGACTCTTAAGGCCATTTTTCTAGTAGCTATTACTTTGGTTAGACGGGTTTCTGATTTAGCAGCCTCTCTGGTTAAGTCTCCTTATTTCGAGTTACACAGGGATAAGGCTGTCTTCCGATTTTAGCCGGAATTTCTTCCCAAGGTGGTTTCTCCTTTTCATCTTAATGAGGAGGTGGTTTTACCAACTTTATGTCCGGTGCCAGCTAATCCCAAGGAAAGGCTCCTTCATTCTTAGGATGTAGTAAAAACTTTAAGGTATTATTTCTCTGCTACAAAGCCTTTTCGTAAATCGGACTTCTTGTTCATTATAGCCGAAGGTTCTTGAAAGGGTCTTCCATGGATAAGACAGACGGTACTCTGCCAAAGGAAAGGAACCTCCCTTTCGGGTTCCAGCTCATTCCACTCGAGCTATTGGCGCTACCTGGCTACTCTTTTATGCTTTGGGATCCCGCCCAGACTTAGGGCACTGCTTTTGGAGGTCCCATTCGTTTCTGGAGCTGACAGCCAGGAATGGATTGGGAGAGAAAATACAATTCTGTGACACTCACCTGTAGAATTGTTTTCTCTTCTACACCCATTCCAGGCAGTCAGACCCTCCCTTCTACTGTGTTACGGTTTTCTATTCCTTAAATGCCTAGTCCTCATACTCTGTATATATGTAAATAGTGTGTTCAGCATAAAAAAACTGATAAATAAAATAAGCAGAGAAAGGTGTGGATTAACATTTTTTTCTCCTATAGATTTTGAGCCTAAACCTGGATGGTGGTTCTACTGCTTTTCAATTACTGAGTTGTGTTGGGGAAGCTGGAAGTAAATAAGGTCGGGAGGAGCCACACCTTTCTAGATCCACGCCCTCTGGGCAGGAATTAACCCGTTTGTTTCTGGAGCTGAACTTGCCAGACCCCAAGCCTTGTGAACTGGTATAGGGGTCTCATGGATCCCTTACCAGTTCACAAAGGGTTAAATGTTAAAAAAACAGTCCCCTGCCCCTCCACCCATCTCCACCCATCTCCACCAATCACCGGCATCTAAGGACTCTCACATCAGAACTGGGATGACGCCATCCTCTCTGCCCCCAAAAGGCGGGGCTAAATGCAGCATGGTGGAAAAGCCCTGGATGGACTGGGATTGGAAGCCTCCTGGATGAAGAGAAGACCCGGCCGGATCGATTGAGGGATCAGGTGAATTTTTCACTTTTTACTTTTTTCATGGGGGTTTAAAGTCAGGGTGGGGGATCCCTGTAGATACTCCTATTGGGATGTATCTGCAGGGGAAGTTGTCCAGGAGTTTGTGTCCCTACTCTGGTTGTCTTAATAGAAAAGGGGGGAGGGGGTATTTCTTTTTGAAAGCCCCCTGAGGGTTGAGTAGTTAATTGGACTGTCGGTCAATGAAAATCTTATGAGGTTGGTAGTAGCATTAATAGGTTTATTTATTCACAAAATTATTCATGCTTTGTGTCACTTCACATAAGTTTCACATTCCATGTACATTTTTTTCACATATTTCAAGTAGTATATACACAGGTATATGTTACCATTCACATATTTTGTTCACATATTTTAAAAGATAGAGGGGGATAAACAGATAATGGTTCCTTATCTGGTCTTCCCCAAATATTCTAGTAATCTGTTGAATACAGTTTGTAGCAAGAGTCTGGTTACCAGTATGCAGCAAGCGTGTCACCTTTAAAATATATACAGCAGAGTGTGCAGACGTTTCGCATTAACTGCTTCCTCAGTGCACTCTCTCTGTATGAAGGAGCGCTTGCTTTCGCTTTGGTCAGGTTAAATCTTCTTTTAATAATCTTTTAAATAGTAATCACTGGTACAGGGCTGGCGCTTGGTATCTTTATATTTGCTGCAGAGTCAGGATATGCTCTTGTCCAGAGTTCTGTGCCCGTTCTAAGAACGGGTGGCGTCTGAGGTCCCGCTCCCGCCTGCGTGCCGGATGTGTGCGCCGCCTTTAAAGTCAACTACTTAGCTGGCACTTAACGGTTGGAGAGGCAACTACATGAGATTCACGTAGCTGGCACCAAAAAGGGTTAATTAATAATTTGACTTATTGTCACGGGGACCACGCACTCACCTGGCCTTCGGTCCCACGCCGGCTGCACTCGGTCGGCCGGCGCGCAGGCTGGGCGGCGTCTCCGGCAGGCGGCGGCTCGACGGCCTCTGTTCCTGGCCGCCGCTCGGCTATTTCCGCCGCGAGCAGCCGCTCGGCTGTTTCCGTCGCGAGCGGCTGCTCGGGCGGCTCCCTCTTTGGCGGCGTCTGGAGCGGCCACGTCCCCGACATCGCGGCGCGCCCCTGACGCGCAGCATCACGCGCGCGCGCGAGCATTCTGTACTTGTGCCCTCCGGCGGCGCTGCACACAGCGCGGCCGCCGTAGGTAATTAGTTCTGGGCCAATGAGCCCAAGGTTACTTAAGGCGGAACGCCTTGCTGGTTTGAATGGGACAATCAGACCCAGGTTCCTAGTTACACCAATCATGTCCCTCTATCTACTCGGTCACTTCCTATAAAGGTGTTCCTATTGCAGTTGATCCTTGCCCGTGATAGCGTGCTGCTGGGTGTGAATTGGTGTCTGCTTCGTTACGTATCTTGCCGTGTATGACCATCCCTGATTGCTGCCTGGACCGACCTTTGCCTGTTTTTGACCACGATTTCTGCCTGCTCCTCTGTACTGCGTATCTCTGATTCCCCGGTGTGACCTTTGGCTTGACCTGACCATTCTTCTGTCTCATCCACCTGTACCGTGCCTCCTTGGATTGATCTGCCGTGTATGACCTTTGCCCGTTTGACCCTACCCAGTCTCGTTCCTGGTTCGTTTGCCTTCCCCTGCATAAGTCTGCATCCTTTGTGCTAACAAGTCCTGGGGGCAACCGTGTCCGGTGAGGCGTGTCCTGCGTCCCGGCAAACGGGGGCTTGTCTATAGGCGAAGAAAGCAGCGGAGATTGGGGGTTGCAGACTTATTGGAAGGTGGGCGTCCCACGGGACCTGACACTTATTAAGGAAAAATGAGAATCTATAATCAAAAGCAGATTATTACTAAACTATTGCTTGTAAAAGCATGAGCACCAAAGAGCACACCGACTTAGGAAAAGTCATCTAGAAGATAGTTGGTGCACTTTTTATTCAATTAACAAAGCAGTTGGTCAGTAAATTCTTCCTGACTGGTGGGAGAGACAAAGGGAAGAAGGGTGTAGTGTTTTATTTTTCAAGAGAATCATATTGCCTGCAAAAGCTCTATTCCTTGCGATTACAATAGTATCACATATGTATACAACCTTTTCCGTCCAGGAGCTGCCCCAAACTGAAAAGAGCACTTTATGAGTTTTTCAAATAAAATACAACTACTATGTGCACCTTGCAGTAATCTTGCAATAACTATCAAGGGTTAAAATCTTATGAATGAATCTCAGGGGAGGCACATTTTTTATCCTTAAATATAAAAAATCAAAATTATGGGGTCCACCCTCTCCACCAAAACCAACCCTGGCACCAGCTATGTGGGCTGGTAGCCCAGGGTTTGGAGGACATGTGGCCAACCCCTGTACCTAAAGGCTACCATTCTGCATAGCCCACAAGAGCACCAGGCTCTTCTGCACACCCCTGGCCATTGGGGTTTCAGGTAATCGGATGGAGGGGAGGTTGTCCCCTTACTAGTTCTATGCCAGACTAGCCAGAGATTGAGACTGACGCTAGTGGAGAGAGGTATTGCTTAGCTTTAAATTGTGTTATCACTGGTTTACTTATAATTGGCATAATGGCTACCATAATGGCTAGCAACATTGGAGGTTTACTTCAGCGCAAAATTTGTCAACAGTTCCAGGGTGAATACCACTGTGATAAATGTGAGCATGTTGCAACCTTGGAAGCGCGGGTTAGAGATCTGGAGGCACAAAATGCAACACCTAGGAATATTGATGATCTTTAGGGGTATTCTGCTTACTGAGCGAGCAGCAAGTGGTGTAGAAACTGGGGGTAGGGTAATGGGTCAGGAGGAGCAGATAAGTTGCTGGGTAAATGTAGATAGAGGAAGAAGAAAGTGAGCACAGAAAAGGAAGGCCATACCTATGTCTGTGCACCCTAGCAAAATTGCCAGGTTAGATAATGATGCAATTTGTCAGTCTCAGAAATGGCAACCCTAGAAGACACTGCGCTTCCTAAAAGCCAGGAGGACAGCCCCAATAGTAAGTGGGTTGTAGGGACTGCAGGTAGGACTAGACAGTTAGTGCAATCTTATTAGGGGGATCCTTAGACAAAGCCCCCACCTTTGTGTTAGCCCATTCATTTGACCACATCATTAAATTGTTAAATAATGTCCATGATTTATTATGTTATTTAAAAAAAAAAAAATTTCACATTTCTCTTATATATGATTTCAAGGAAAAATACCAGAGAAAAATACTTTAAAAACTTTTTACAAATATATCATTTCATCTCTGTGATGTTAATTCATGGGACTGGGTAGACATGTTTCGCCTTTATGCTATATCAATACCCTCTGTTTAAATAAAGAGATAATAATGGTAAACATTCAATTCTCATAATTCTCATAAATTATTTGTCAAAGCCCTTATAAATGACATCAATGTAATAACATAGCAAGTTGAACAGAAATATTATCATGTAGTACCTGTATTGTACACAGTTCAGTACCCCTTGAGAGGATGCAGGTTGACCAAAGATAAATATTTATCACTTACCCCTTGCGTGGACCGCTGTGGCTTTAAGGCTGGAAATGCCTGGAAGTTGCTCAGCGCACCGCTATATGTATCTTTAAAACAGTGAATTGAAAAGGGCCATCTTCCTTAGGCAAGAGCATAGTATGTTTGGGCCAGCCGACCTCCCCCGTTCAAACAGTCTGCCCGCTCTCCTATCTCTCAGAAGGGTGCAACGGCAGGTTCTCCGCCCTCGTGCCTCCAGACACGTCCAGCCACCACCGAACGCAGCATCTCTCTGTGCTTCTATTGAACTGCGCGTCTTTTTCTTCAGGGCCCGGAAGGACGTCGTCGCCGTATCCGCCGGGTATTGTGGGGAAGAATTTGATGTCTTCAGTAAAGGCGCTATTTTCTCGTAGTCGCGCTCCCGGCGCCATTTTCTTTAAGTCTAGCTCTCAGCGCCATCTTGCAAAAGCAAGAACAGCAAGAATGTGCCATTTTCTCAAAGGCTCCTGTGGTTTTAGCCAGCTAATTCCACTTTTGATATGCAAAAAATAAGAATTCCCAATCTTACACTTGATCTGGATTTTACAATAGCTTATACTAGGAACCTATTTATAAGATTTTAATACAACTAAATATCTTTGTGGAAACTGATATCTTATAAACCTCTTCTCATTCCCATTATTTACCCGGAGCGGTCCCGATTATTTGCTATTTTTAATGAGCTAATCCCATTGTATATACATGTCAAATATAAGTTATGTAAAAGTACCTGGTCTCCTACATCAATTCTCATATGGGTTTACATAAGTAATATACTGTACATACATAATTCACAATCAAGCATATAATATTGTACACAGCTTATACAAATTATTCCCCTAAAGGGGGAAAAAGAAAAATAAGGGGGACAAGGAACTAAAGGGAAAGGGAATAAGCAGCCCGATCAATATCTTAAATGAGTCTAATAGATTATTTCTGGGCATCATTCAAGGAATGGGATGAAACCTATAGTTTCATTTAGCCCCGGAGGTCTGGAGACCCCCAATGTGTATATCCACCTAGTTTCTATCTTTAGGGTCCTTTTCACTAGATCTCCTCCTCTGAGGTGATTGTGTATTAGATCTAACCCCTGGACCATTAGTCCACTGGGATCTTTATTGTGGTAATGTAGAAAGTGTCTCCCTATAGGAGTATTTGTATTTGCACTTGTTATATTGTACTGGTGTTCAAAAACCCGTTTTTTTAGAGGGCGGTTTTCTTTCCTACATAGAATTTCCCACAGGGACAGGTAAGTATATATATATTACATTTTGAGTCAGACCATTAATGAAGTGTTTATGAATGATCTCCCTACCATCTGGTAATTTTATTTTATTACCACATTTGATGTATTAACACATTGTTCAGATCCCGCATTCGTTACGTTTTTTTGAAAAGTGACTTTTGCCCAATCTATCTATCAAGTTTCTCACCCTTCTAAAAATTATATTTGGTATCCTGGGAAGGAAGTTAAGCAAGTAGTTATCATTTAATAAGACAGGCCAATGCATCTGCATTATTTTTCTATAGGGAGAGGTCACTCTATAGGTGGTCCAGGATATAGGATCACCTAACTAGAATAATACAGTTAGTGGTCACAGGGGATTCTATTATCAGGCAGACTGATATATTAATTTGTCACAAAGATCGCATTGACCGAATGCTTTGCTGTCTCCCTGGTGCCAGGGTTCGGCATGTGGTGGAAAGGGTGGATAAATTACTGGGAGGGGCTGGGGGTGACCCATAAAAATGTGGCCAAAGAAAGCAGAACCAACCCTAAAAAATTCTTTACATATATAAATTAGAAGAAAACTAAATCAGAACAGGAAGGTATCCTAATAATGATCACGAGGAATACATCACTGGGATGAAGAGAAAGAGGAGCTGTTAAATGGGTTCTTTAGCTCTGTGTAGCCAAGAGAGAAGCAAGTAGACAATACAGGAGATGCCACTGATAGCAATACCCCAAGTATAATACTCAACAAGCTAAACATGAATATCATCCAAGAAAGACTAAATAATTTAAATGTGAATAAGACTGCAGGACCGAATGGACTTCACCCAAAAGTTCTTAAAGTGGACCAACACCAAGGATTTTCACTATCCTGGGTGTTGGTCCACTTCAGCGGGGCATCCGAGATCAGGATGCCCCGCTGTGTGAAACCCCCCCAAAAGCCCCAAAAAACGTACCTTTTTGGCGACGGACAAGCCGCCGCCTCCCGCGCGTCCCTCTTACAGGGCGCGCCCGCGCCGGCCATTCACAAACGGCCGGCGCGGACGCGCGCACTGCTAGAGGGGCGCGCCGATAAGGTAAGGTTTTTTGGGGCTTTTGGGGGGGAGTTTCACCCCACGGGACATCCCGATCTCGGGTGCCCTGCGGTGAGGGAGGTGATCGGCCCGGGAATCTTATAGATTCCCGGGCCGATCACCCCTGGGTGTTGGTCCACTTTAACCCTTTTGTTGCCAAGCACGTAACACCTACGTGCTGGCTTGGCTGGGCCTTAAGTGCCAAGCCCGTAGGTGTTACGTGCTTGATTTTCCTCGCTTCTAGTTTAAAAAATAAAAATAAAAAATACTTACCTGACCCCTTGTTGGATCCGGCCGGGTCTCCTCTTTAATTTGGTGCCATCCGATCCCCCGTGGGGGGTCGGATGGCTCCAGGAGAGCCCCCGGAATAATAGGCCGCCCCCCCCCCGCTTCTGCAGCAGCAGCTGCTAACTGTAAAAAAAAAAAAAAAATAAAAATGACATTCACTTACCTGTGTGTGCGCTGGCTCCCGCTGTCCCTCCTCTTCACCTGGGGGGCCTCCGATCCCCCCCCCAGGACTTACCGATCTTCAGGAGAGAGCCTGGGAGGCTCTCTCCTCTCTTCTTCTCGATGGCGGCCGCCATCTTGCCTCTAAGCCCCGCCCCCTTGGGGGCGGGGCTTATGAAGTCATCCTGGCTTCTCAGCTTCTCAGATGCCGGTGATCGGCGCTGGGGAAGGAGGTGACAGGAGATCCTCTGATCTCCTGCCTTCTCCTTCTCTGGATGCCGATCACCGGCATCTGTCAGCTGAGCGGCGAGGGACAAGAGCTTGCAATCGAAGGTAAGTACAGTAAAAAAAAATTTTTTTTTTTTAATAAAATACTTTTTATTATTGTGTGGTGGTTTTTTTAACAGTTAACCCTTTGTGAGCTGGTAAGGGGTCCATGAGACCCCTTATACCAGTTCACAAGGCTGGGGGGGTGGTAAGTCACCTGCCCTAGCGGGTGACTTGCCATTAACCCCTGCACCCCCATTACCTGCCTCCCCAAAGGCCAGGGGGGGCAGAAGAGCCCGGGCCCACATAGGCTATGTGGGCTCGTAGGCTGCAGGGTGGGGGGGCCACCAAAGCTGGCCCCCCCACTCTGTGCCTACAAGCCCCCATAGCTGGTCCCGGGCTGGTTACTTTGGGTAAGGGGGACCCCACGTCATTTTTTTGGGGGGATTTTTAAGGGTTTTTAACCCTTAAAAATCCAAAAAAAATGGGGTCCCCCTCCCCGGGAAGGGGGACCCTATGTCATTTTTTTTTTTAATTAACCATTTGTCATCCAGCAGCTATAAAAGGCTTCTGGGCAGGAAAGGGTGTCTACCTATACATATGTGATATCGCTGTAACCGGGAGAAATTGGGGTTTCTCACGCAATAAGATTTTATTGACAAACTTACATTTTTTATTACAAAAAAACTCTACAAATTGTAAAAAAATATATTTTTTTATTTTTTTCACACATTTCACCCAAAAATGTTGAGAATACACCTAAAAAATACAAACAAGACATTTCATGTTAAAGTCCAGACTCCCTGGAAATCCTTTCAAAAATGACAGTTGAACATGTGTAGCGCAAAATAGTGAAACATCGTCTGGCAACAGGGAGTGGCAAATGCTGCAGGTAGGCTGGCAGCGAAAGGGTTAAAGAGCTTAGCTCAGTTATCTCCCCTGTTCTTGATCTTAAAAGACTCACTAGCAACTGGCATAGTGCCAAGCAACTGGCGCAAGGCAAATGTGGTGCCCATTTTTAAAAAAGGGCTCTCGGTCTTCTCCGGGTAGTTATAGACCTGTAAGTTTATCATCCATTGTGGTAAAATTGCTTGAAGGGCTATCAAGGGACTACATACACAAATGGGTAACTGCATAATATTATATCCCTGGTTACTGGCACTGTGAGCCTGAACAAGTTCCGTCTCTTTCAGAACTCATTCCCCAGGAATTCTCCCTCTATGTCTCTCTTGGTAGACCTGAAGAGTGGATGCTATTTAGTGAGGGACAGGAGGAGGAAGAAGCAAAGATGAGTTTTTTAAATTTATTTTTTTTAACACTCTAGCTATTGGTCAAAGAGACCCCAAAAGCAGTTCATACACTGGGGTCAATTTAGCACCAAGTGAAAAAACTCAACTACTTTTTAGCAGAGGAAACTACCACTTTTATTTTATACCTTGGGGTTCATTCAGAACGGGGAGCAGTTAGGTTAGGTACCTTACTCAAGAGCACTTCAGTCATGTTCCATGGCCGTGAATCTAATCACAATCCTCCTTTACAACTAGGCCACGACTGACCCTAATCACAATTCCAAAAAGCAGCAGTGTTACCGCCAAACTATTAAAGGCGAGTCTCTCTGGTACTGAACTATTTAAAGTTTTGCACTGACAAATAATTAACCATCTTCAACATCTCAGGTGCAGTTAACATTGGCCTACTCAACATCCGTCTGGTTCCCTAGGATCCCCTTCACATCAAAAACTTCTTGATCATTTGATCACAACAAACTTTTTTGGAACCATCAAGAAGAGTCTAGCATGAAATACTCAGCAATGGGTAAGTCCACTTTTGATGGAAGTGTATTTTTTGTGTCAAAAGGATGTCCTCGAGGTGCTGGTGTTTTTTTATTTTATCCTGTGTTAGAAAATGTGTGTTTGATGGAGGCGGATATGGCCACTGCTGAGGTGAACCATCTAAAGATATGTTGTAAAGAGTCAACAGGGTTGCAAAACACACAAAAACACACAGATGAACTGCCAAGGTTTGCGATAAATCAAACGTGAATCGACCAAAAACCATGGCCAAGGTAAGTATGTCTGCAACCCCACCACCACTGAACAAAACACATAAGTTGAAAGGTCAAGATTTGGCCCAGGAAACCCCCCTCCATGCATGCCCCTCTTTTGATGTGTAAATCACGTGTGGGAGATCCCAGAGAGACTCTGCCTCTCAGTATGAAAGGCCATACCCTGTGGCTCATTAAAGTGGACCAATCACCAGGATTTGGACTATTTTGATGATTGGTTCTTGCCCCCAAGGACATCCTGAATTGGGATGCCCCACTGTTTGAAACCCCCAGATCGAACCCCCATACTTGCGGCGCATGTGCGAACAATTTTCTAATTACCACTTCAGGCCATGCAGACTAATGCGCGGCATAAAACCGTTGTTTTGAATGGCATGGCATTGCCTATCTGGCTGGGTGTGGGAGTGCGCAGAGCTGCAGCAATGCCGAATATGCAGTGGGGGCCGGCAATCACATTGAGGGCCCAGAGAAATCTGCATGCCTTAGTGGTACCTAGTTGGCCGGAATCTATGGTGATTGGTCCACTTTAAGCATTTTCTAGCCTCTTGCCGAAATGAAAGATGGGGAACCTGTGTTTCCCTTCCTTAAAAATGCAGACAGGTGAAAATAGATTCATGAAAACAGCATTGGACAATGGACAGGGAAAGGTATCAGTTAATTAAGAATAATAAAATATATTTGAAGTGTGGGGTTTTTTTTTTTTACTCAATCACGTTACTTTTAAAAGGGTAAGTGTGCATGGTATTGTGGTTGAGCTCAGCAGCCCATAGCATGGGCCTGGTGCTGGGTACTAATCCTGTGCTACAGGGTATAAGGGCTAGCAATGACCAGGCCAGGAGGCCAGCAGTTTGGCCCTTGAGCCCTAGCCCCTATGCTAGGTTTGCTGGGTTGGTAAGCTTTAGGGGGGGGCATGCATTTTTTCCTATTTTTGGGGGTCTGAATATTTTAAAAAAATAACCCTCTCAGGCCCCATTTTGAAAAAAATAAGAAAGCAATAGAAGGGGGTAAATAGAAAAAAATACTTTTTTTGTGTGCGTGTGTTTTTTTTTTTACATTTAATTCTTTTGTGAATTGGTAATTGGTCCTTGAGACCCTTATTCCAGTTCAGGGAAGGGGGGGCTGGCAAGCCTCCTACCAGCAAGTGCATGACTTGCCAAACACCCTGACCTTCACCCCCAAAGCCCAGGGGGGTGCAGAAGAGGCAACTGCCCATGTGGGGTAGGGTCAGCAGCACAGCCTCCATGCCCTGGTCTACCAGCTCCCATAGCTTATGCCCAGGCTGCTGAAAAGGGGGGGGCACCTTTCTTTTTTTCTCTGGTCTCTTCATGTACTTATTTGATACAGACATATTTGATGGCGTATCATGACTTGCGTAGTTGAGTTAGGTAACATAGTAACATAGTAACATAGTATGTAAGGCTGAATAAAGACTTTAGTCCATCCAGTTCAGCCTGTTTAACTCCTTCCAGTGGTCTAGTAGCCATAGCCGGAAATGTTATTACATGCCAGGAAGGCATCAAGGCCACATTTGAACATTTTTAATGTATCCCTCATTACTACCTCCTCTGGCAGGGAGTTCCATAGTCTCACTGCTCTTACAGAGAAGAATCCCCTCCTATGTCGGTGGAGAAAGCACCTTTCCTCTAACCTTAGTGGATGCCCCCGGGTTATGGTTACACTCCGGGGTATAAATAGATTGTGGGACAGATCCTTGTATTGACCCCGAATATATTTATACATAGTTATTAGATCACCCCTCAATCGTCTTTTTTCTAGACTAAATAAGCCTAACTTGGACAATCTTTCCGGGTACTCTAGCCCCCGCACTCCTTTTATTAACTTTGTTGCCCTTCTTTGAACGTGCTCCAGTTCTGATATGTCCTTCTTAAGCACAGGTGCCCAGAACTGTACACAGTATTCCATATGGGGTCTGACCAGTGACTTGTACAGGGGTAAAATGATGCTCTGGTCATGAGCACCTATGCCCCTCCTGATGCACCCCATGATCCTATTTGCCTTGGCAGCAGCTGCCTGGCATTGATTACTACAGTTGAGCTTATTGTCAACTAAAACCCCTAGGTCCTTTTCCATTGTTGTTTTACCAAGTGTTTCTTTAGTTAGTGTGTAATCATGACACAGATTTCTCCTTCCCATGTGCATAACCTTACATTTATCTGTGTTAAACTTCATTTGCCATTTAACTGCCCATGCTTCCAATTTATCTAAATCTGTTTGTAGTTGCCTGTTGTCCTCCTTTGTTTTAATTACTTTACTCAGCTTAGTATCATCTGCAAAGATTGAGACTTTACTGTTTAATCCATACCCAATGTCATTTATATATATATTGAAGAGAATTGGTCCCAGAACTGACCCTTGTGGTACTCCACTAGTAACAGTGACCCAATCTGAGTGTGTACCATTGATAACCACCCTCTGCTTCCGATCACTAAGCCAATTTCCCACCCATCTGCACACGCTTTCCCCCAGTCCAAGCATTCTCATCTTTTGTACCAGTCTTTTATGTGGTACAGTATCAAATGCTTTAGAAAAGTCAAGATATATGATATCCAATGACTCCCCCTGATCCAATCTTGAACTTACCTCCTCATAAAAGCCGATCAGGTTTGTCTGGCAGGAGCGATTCCTCATAAATCCATGCTGATATGGAGTAATAAGGTCATTTTCCCCAAGGTGCTCCAGGATAGTATCCCTTAAGAAACCTTCAAACAGCTTGCCCACCACAGATGTTAAGCTTACCGGTCTGTAGTTCCCAGGTTCCCCCCTAGATCCCTTTTTGAATATTGGCACCACATTTGCCAAGCGCCAATCCATCGGAACAAACCCTGTAGTTATGGAATCCACAAATATTAGAAATAACGGCTTGTCTATTACTGTACATAACTCCCTTAAAACACGAGGATGTATGTCATCTGGTCCCGGTGATTTATCGATTTTCATCTGCTTGAGACGGTGCCGGACTTCTTCCTTGGTTAGACCAGTGACATTTAATGGAGGGTTTCGGTTATTCCCCTGCATTTCACTGGGCATGTCAAATTCTTTTGTGAATATAGAAGCAAAGAAGTTGTTAAGCAAATTAGCTTTCTCCTCATTTCCCTCTATAGGGGTCCCATCCTTGCTTTTCAGGGGGCCCACACCCTCAGGTTTGTACCTTTTACGGTTTATGTAGCTAAAGAATAATTTGGGGTTAGTTTTACTCTCTTTCGCTACCAGTCTTTCTGTCTCCAGCTTAGCTGCCCTTATCTGTTGTTTACATTGTTTATTTTCTTCTTTATAGTTTTTTAACGCTTCCGCTGTCCCTTCCTGCTTTAAACGTTTAAATGCCTTTTTTTTGTTGTTTATTGCCCCCTTAACCTTTTTATTTAGCCACATCGGTTTACATGTGTGTCTAATAGTTTTATTCCTGTAAGGTATATATCTGTCACACTGAAAATTAAGTATTCCTTTGAAAGTATCCCATTTAACGTCCATGCTTTTGTTCTTAAGGACATTTTCCCAGTCAATGCAGTGTAGGGCATCTCTAAGTTGGTCAAACTTTGCCTTTTTGAAGTCCCGCGTTTTTGTGACTCCTTGATAAGGCACCCTAGTGACTGCTAATTGGAAATTAATGATATTATGATCACTGCTTCCAAGGTGTCCCCCAACCTGTACCTTTATTACTTTGTCTGGTACATTGGTTAGTATTAGGTCCAATATGGCTTTCCCCCTTGTTGGAGCTTGTACTTGTTGGGAAAGGTAGCCATCTTTTGTTTTAGATAAAAAACTATTACTTTTCTGCGAAACACATGTTTCAGCATCCCAGTCTATATCTGGGTAGTTAAAGTCCCCCATAATCACTACCTCATTTATTTTAGCGGCTATATCTATTTGCCTTAGCATCATATTTTCTATGGATTCGGATATATCTGGAGGTTTATAGCAAACCCCCATCAGTATTTTATTTTTGTTTCTCCCTCCATGTATTTCTACCCATACCGACTCCACATGGTCATTCCCCTCACATATATCCTCCCGCAGAGCAGGCTGTAGAGAGGATTTTACAATTAAGCAGACTCCACCCCCTTTGCGTTTGTTACGGTCCCTCCTAAACACACAGTATCCCTGTAAATTTACTGCCCAGTCATAGCTTTCATCCAGCCAGGTCTCTGTTACCCCCACTATATCATATTGTTCTTCTGTTATTATCAGTTCTAGTTCATCCATTTTATTAGTCAAGCTTCTAGCATTTGTAAGCATGCATTTCAAATGCTTATGACAATTTTGATAATTTTGTATATTGCCCTTATTCCTGCTAGATGTGCTAACCCCTCCCCCCTCTCCACCCCCAGTTTCATGTCTACACCCACTGTCACTTTCTTTCCTAACTTCCCCTTTGTAATAGCTTTTACCCTCCCCCCAATGCTCAGTTTAAACACTCCTCTAACCTTTTAGCCATCCTCTCCCCCAGAACAGATGCACCCTCCCCATTGAGGTGCAACCCATCCCTGCCAAAGAACCTGTAGCCCACTGTGAAGTCGGCCCAGTTCTCTAAGAACCCAAACCCCTCCTTTTTACTCCAATTTTTGAGCCACCTGTTTACATCTCTAATCTCCCGCTGCCTCTCTGGTGTGGCTCTTGGTACTGGTAGTATTTCTGAGAATACTACAGTTGAGGTCCTTGCCTTAAGCTTACCGCCTAAGTCCCTGAAATCATTTTTTAGGACCTTCCACCTACTTCTTCCTATGTCATTAGTGCCAATATGCACCATGACCGCTGGGTTCACGCCAGCCCCTCCCAACAATCTGTCAGCCCGCTCCGCTACATGCCGTACTCTTGCCCCAGGAAGGCAACACACTGTTCGGCAATCCCAGTCTTTGTGACAGATTGCCCTGTCTGTTCCCCTAATAATAGAGTCACCCACTACCAGCACCTGTCTTGCCTGCCCTGTTCTCCCATTTCCCCTCCCTTCCTTACTGGAGCCGACAGATGTGTCTTGCTGCAGCTCTGCCATTCCTGAGCTAACATCCTCCTCATCTGCCAACCGGGCAAACTTGTTTGGAGGTGCCTGTTCAGGGCTAGCCTCCCTGTAACTTTTACCCCTACCCCGCCTTCTAACTGTTATCCAGCTAGCTGCCTCATTTTCCTGCTTTTCCTCTCCCCCCATACTACCACCCTCCCCTGACCCTGAGCCATGTAGTGCCAGATCAGTGAGATCCAGACTCTTTTGCATGATAACAATTTCTCTCAGTGTTGCCAATCGCTTATTTAGATCGTGAATCACGGCTTCCAAATCAGAGATTCGCAGGCATCCGGGGCATATATATTCACCATCGACCGATTGATCAAGAAGTGCATACATAGCACAAGATGTACACTGAACAGCATTGTTAGGCATGGAACCCATTGTATGAATTTGTGGGAACACCAAGTGTAGAATTTACAACACTTAAAATAACAATATGAAATCAAAGGCAGATACTTACAGCTTCCGAACTTCTGCTTGTAACTTCTTCTTTTAACTCCTGCTTTAGGGAGCCTGCTGTGTAGTACTCCTAACCTTCCACCCTTACAGTGCTGATCTTCAGAGCACATTTAATCATTAAAATAATAGAATCTTTAGAATGGGCTTGGGTGCTTAGCTTGTGATGTTTTTTCTTTTTGCCCATTTACCAGCTTTATCTTAGGCTTATTTACATGCCCAGAAACTTCTGTCACCAATGCCAACACCACCACTATACAACTACATTTGTCAGTGTTATCAGTTTTGCAACATGTAAATTAAGTTTAAAAACAATTCTTCTACAGTAAAATCTTACTGAAAAGATATATTACACTCGTTTTGCTGGGCACATATTCAGCTTTATACTGTTATTTGCTGTCCAATAAAATATTCACATAATACCATACCATATTAATTTAAAAAGAGGATTGTGAGGAGACCCTTTTATACATGGTAAACTTGGTTGGATGCCTAAGAGCCTATTATCAGTATTAAAGTACTAATTTATTAGACATATTCAGGTTTAAACTTTCATTTTAGTGAAAGTATTTAAATTTAAAAATTATAGTGTCTGAACCAATTATATTTCAGCTCATCATCCTTCAGATGAACACGGTGCCCTAAAATATTCATAAATGATTTGAAAAACTTTTATAACCATATAATTGGTCATAGAGGTAGTTTTCCCATTTGTCATGAAAAAGAGATAGATTTAGAGAAGATGCCGTATAAGGATTTCTATTTTATACCTATTTTATACCTAATAAAATATTTAAGAAATGGTAATCCTCTAAAACATGTTGAGTTAAATGTTCAGTAACATATTTCAAGCCATTTTAGATAGAAACACTTCATTGAAAAAAATAAAGGTAATGCTGCTTTAAAGGCTTTACTAATTGTAAATCCTAACAACAAAATCCTGCAACAAAAATTGAGTTTCTTATCTTTCAACACCTTTTCTAGGTCTGCCACATACATTTTTAATGGCATGCCATCCAAATAGATTAGCAGTGCCAGTCTTTATATTTCTCTAAGGGCTTGTTTCAAGTTTTTTTTTTGTTCCAAATGGTAACCTAAGTCCTTGTTGCTTGTATACAAAACATTACAAGCGCTACCAGTGCACTCCTTTCTAGGCTTCTGACTAGAATATATGCAAACATAAGAGAGACTAGTGCACTTTGATACGAGATTATAGTGAACAAAACATTTTGCAGTTTTTACAATTTCCCCTATCACAGTAATTTACATTACTAAGTAACTAAATGGAAACCACTTTCTACCATGAGTGGATAGGCTGTGCACCCCCAATACAGTTTTGCATCCTCCAGAAAAAAACAACAACAGGATCACAGCGAGACACAGGATCGGAAGTGAGTGTAGAAAAAAAATAATAAAATTCATTTTTTTCTGTGTCTTTTTTTATATTAACCCTTTGTGAACTAGTAAGGGATCTATGAGACCTCTCTACCAGTTCACAAGGCTTGGGGGCTGGCAAGTCACCTGAGGCTAGGGGGTGATCGGTGTGGGGCACAGTGTTTGGTGATCGGTGTGGGGCACAGTGTTAAAAAGTATTAAGTATTAAAAAAATAATAAATATTAAAGACTAGTGCACTTTGATACGAGATTATAGTGAACAAAACATTTTGCAGTTTTTACAATTTTCCCTATCACAGTAATTTACATTACTAACTAAATGGAAACCACTTTCTACCATGAGTGGATAGGCTGTGCACCCCCAATACAGTATTGCATCCTCCAGAAAAAACAACAACAGGATCACAGCGAGACACAGGATCGGAGGTGAGTGTAGAAAAAAAAATAATAAAATTCATTTTTTTCTGTGTCTTTTTTTATATTAACCCTTTGTGAACTAGTAAGGCATCTATGAGACCTCTCTACCAGTTCACAAGGCTTGGGGGCTGGCAAGTCACCTGAGGCTAGGGGGTGATCGGTGTGGGGCACAGTGTTTGGTGATCGGTGTGGGGCACAGTGTTAAAAAGTATTAAGTATTAAAAAAATAAATATATTCTTGTCTGTGTGTGGGCTTGTACCCTGCAGGGCAGGTACCTTTGAAATCGAGAGAAATGGGGCTTCCGCATGCAATATAGATTTCTTTTTTAAAATAAATGTTTTATAAAATAAACAAGACAATTTAAAAAAAAATGATTTTTTAATTTTTTTACTTTTTTCACTCAAAAATAGAAAAAATACAGGGAAACATTACAAACAAGACATTTCATGTTAAAGCCTAAACTCTGCCACAAAAAAATATAATTTTCCTTGGAATTCCTGCAAAAATCACAGTTAAACATAATGCAAAATGTTTAAAAATCACTTGTCAACAGGTAGCCATGAAGTAAAAGGGTTAAAAGTACCTATGCATGTTTGGTATAGTTCTGTTCGGAGACCTTGCGCTTTCAGATTTAGCTTTTTTTTCTTGTTTGCATTGATATTTTAGGAAAATTTGTTTTTTATTTTACTTTTTTTTTACTTTTTTTTAGTGAAACCCTGTGCATCCATAGAATATTCGAGAGAGCTTAACGTGTACTTTCAGGGAATATATAGTGGGTATTTCAAATGTAAAGGTATGTTTTGAAAAACACAAGGTGCACATTTTTTCTGCAGAGCTGAAATTTTCGAGTAAAATTACCATTAGGCGCATGCTTTGGGGGACCTTGCTTTTTCAGATTTAAGTTGTATTGTTTTTTTCCATGAAAATATGGGTTTGATTCTGCTTTTTTAGTCTTTTTTTGGGGGGAAACCAAAGAATTAAATAAGGGATTATTTCCAGAAAACTGCGTCCATATCAACAAGCCTCGTACACCTAGAAAGCTTGAGTTGTGTTCTTCCAGAGAATATGTAGTTGGTTGGGTGTATTTCAAATGTAAAGGGTTGTTTATCTTGAAAAACTGCAGGGTGTGCATAGCTGTTGTATTTTATCTGAAAATCTCCTAAAATACTGTTTCAGTTTGGAGGAGTCTCCTGGGCAATACATATGTGGGACCGTTGTAACTGGGAGAAATGTGAATTTTACATGCTAAGATTTTATTGAAAAACCTACATTTTTTTATTACAAAAAACAGTGCCAATTGTAAAAAATAGTTTTTTTTTGCACATAAAATATCATGATTACACTTAAAAAAATGACAAACAAGACATTTCATGTTAAAGCTCAGACTCAGACTATAATTTTTCTGAGAAATCCATGGAAATCCCTTCAAAAATCAAAGTTGAACATGGTCTGGAAACAAAGGGTGACAAAAACTCTTGGTATGCTGGCACACAAACTGGGTGCAGTTGGCCATGTTGCTCCCTGGCTGAGCAGCCTCGCTCCCGGCGATACATTCAGTTACAGTACACACAGCTCAGCGTTAAGGAGAACTTCAACCTAACTGCCAGTATGTGACAGTTGCAAATGAATTAATCAGTATACAGCTGCCATTCAAACATCATACTACTTACTGTCAGTGTAGTTATGAATATTAGGCAATGGCTTTATTACAAAAAGAACACAGACTGTTTTGGGGAACTGGGCTGGGGCTAGAGGTTAAGGACATAAACTTGCTTTCTGGGTATAGGATCACTTTAAGTTACACTCAAAAATAAAGCTATATTGACAGAACGGCTTGGGCTAGGGGCATGACCATTCAAAATCCACATTTGATGCTCGAGATGTTCTTTCAATGTAGCTATACTGCTAAGGTGATTGTTACACAACGGCTATGGACAACAATGATGTGTATTTGTTTGTACACAAAATCATTTTAGTTTTGGTCCAACCTTATTTGAACAATTGATTCAATCTTCCAAGGGGAAGCCCAAAAGTCACACAACTTTTCTATGTCAGAATAATCTTTGCATGTTCTGCCAATGACAACACGTTTGGCTTTCAATCTGACTTCTAATACCTTAGTTTTACAACATACAAAATCCGCCAGTGTTTCTAAATGTTTGCGCATCCTTACACATATCCAACAACTTACCATTTGGGTTATAGAAAACTGTTGCTCTATTATTCCACCAGAAACTGTAAGTTGGCATTGTCCAAGGAAAAAGGAAGTAGCACATCATAACATGGCGCAGTGACTTATTTTCAGAAGCATCCTGTTGCTTCCTTTGTCATTACCCCGATATTCTTTTACCAGCAGGAAAGACTCTGTAATGGCCACAACTAGAGATGAGCGAACTTTTGAAAAATTGGATTCGACTGATTCGTCAAATTTTCCAACAAAAATCGCTTCGACCCAAATTTATTCGCGACGCATCGCTATTAAAAACGGCTATTTCTGATCCTCCTAGAGCCTCAATAGGGTTGTAAACCATTCTGCCTTGCTGTAACACGCATAGGATGCGTGCTGGGTTAGTTAAATAATACTTTGAATAAATATCACATGCAGATCAGAGGCATCGCTAATAGAATCGCAGAGCGGCACAATTGCAGAGAGTTGAAGTGACATCACTATGAGGGGCAGGAGCCCAAACATTGCTTTAAAGAGACACTGGAGTTGGCAGCAGCAGGAGCCCAAAAATTGGATGAATCACACCCTGGAGTTGGCAGCAGCCCAAATATTACTTTAAAGAGACACTGGGGTTGGCTTCAGAAGCCCAAAAATTGGATGATTCACACCCTGGAGTTGGCAGCAGCAGCTGCAGCAGCAGCAGGAGCCCAAACATTACTTTAAAGAGACACTGGGGTTAGCTTCAGGAGCCCAAAAATTGGATGAATCACACCCTGGAGTTGGCAGCAGCAGCAGCCCAAACATTACTTTAAAGAGACACTGGGGTTGGCTTCAGGAGCCCAAAAATTGGATGAATCACACCCTGGAGTTGGCAGCAGCAGCAGCAACAGCAGCAGGAGCCCAAACATTACTTTAAAGAGACACTGGGGTTGGCTTCAGGAGCCCAAAAATTGGATGATTCACACCCTGGAGTTGGCAGCAGCAGCAGCAGGAGCCCAAATATTACTTTAAAGAGACCCTGGGGTTGGCTTCAGGAGCCCAAAAATTGGATGATTCACACCCTGGAGTTGGCAGCAGCAGCAGCAGGAGCCCAAATATTACTTTAAAGAGACCCTGGGGTTGGCTTCAGGAGCCCAAAAATTGGATGAATCACACCCTGGAGTTGGCAGCAGCAGCAGGAGCCCAAACATTACTTTAAAGAGACACAGGGGTTGGCTTCAGTAGCCCACAAATTGGATGAATCACACCCTGGAGTTGGCAGCAGCAGCAGCAGGAGCCCAAATATTACTTTAAAGAGACCCTGGGGTTGGCTTCAGGAGCCCAAAAATTGGATGAATAACACCCTGGAGTTGGCAGCAGCAGGAGCCCAAACATTACTTTAAAGAGACACTGGGGTTGGCAGCATGAGCCCAAAGATTGGATGAATCACACCCTGGAGTTAGCAGCAGCAGCAGGAGCCCAAACATTACTTTAAAGAGACACTGGGGTTGGCTTCAGGAGCCCAAAAATTGGATGATTCACACCCTGGAGTTGGCAGGAGTTGGCAGCAGCAGCAACAGGAGCCCAAACATTACTTTAAAGAGACACTGGGGTGGGCTTCAGGAGCCCAAAAATTGGATGAATCACACCCTGGAGTTGGCAGCAGCAGCAGCCCAAACATTACTTTAAAGAGACACTGGGGTTGGCTTCAGGAGCCCAAAAATTGGATGATTCACACCCTGGAGTTGGCAGCAGCAGCAGCAGGAGCCCAAATATTACTTTAAAGAGACCCTGGGGTTGGCTTCAGGAGCCCAAAAATTGGATGATTCACACCCTGGAGTTGGCAGCAGCAGCAGCAGGAGCCCAAATATTACTTTAAAGAGACCCTGGGGTTGGCTTCAGGAGCCCAAAAATTGGATGAATCACACCCTGGAGTTGGCAGCAGCAGCAGGAGCCCAAACATTACTTTAAAGAGACACTGGGGTTGGCTTCAGTAGCCGAAAAATTGGATGAATCACACTCTGGAGTTGGCAGCAGCAGCAGCAGGAGCCCAAATATTACTTTAAAGAGACCCTGGGGTTGGCTTCAGGTGCCCAAAAATTGGATGATTCACACCCTGGAGTTGGCAGCAGCAGCAGCAGGAGCCCAAATATTACTTTAAAGAGACCCTGGGGTTGGCTTCAGGAGCCCAAAAATTGGATGAATCACACCCTGGAGTTGGCAGGAGTTGGCAGCAGCAGCAGCAGCAACAGGAGCCCAAACATTACTTTAAAGAGACACTGGGGTTGGCTTCAGGAGCCCAAAAATTGGATGATTCACACCCTGGAGTTGGCAGCAGCAGGAGCCCAAACATTACTTTAAAGAGACACTGGGGTTGGCTTCAGGAGGCCAAAAATTGGATGATTCACACCCTGGAGTTGGCAGCAGCAGCAGCAGGAGCCCAAGTATTACTTTAAAGAGACACTGGAGTTGGCTTCAGGAGCCCAAAAATTGGATGATTCACACCCTGGAGTTGGCATCAGCAGCAGCAGGAGCCCAAATATTACTTTAAAGAGACCCTGGGGTTGGCTTCAGGAGCCCAAAAATTGGATGATTCACACCCTGGAGTTGGCAGCAGCAGCAGCAGGAGCCCAAATATTACTTTAAAGAGACACTGGAGTTGGCTTCAGGAGCCCAAAAATTGGATGATTCACACCCTGGAGTTGGCATCAGCAGGAGCCCAAAAATTGGCCTAAAGACATAAATATGTCTTGCACCATTTGGAAAGTGTAAAACGTGGCACCATGCTGAATCTAGTCGCATGCATCAGGCATTGGTGGGTGGAAATCCTGGCTGATCCATCCCTGATTCATTTTGACAAAGGTGAGTCTCTCCACATTTTTAGTTGACAGACGAGTTCTCCTCGCCGTAACTATGGCCCCCGCCGCACTAAACACCCACTCAGATGGCACGCTACTTGCCGGGCAGGACAGCTTTTCCAGGGCAAACTCTGCTAGTTGCGGCCACAAATCAAGTTTGGCTGCCCAGAAGTCCAGCGGATCCTCAAGGTGTGTCGGCATGGTCATGTCAAAGTATGACATGACCTGCTGGTTCAGGTCCTGCTCCAGGTCTTCCTGCTGCTCATGAGTAGCCTCACTATGCGGGTGTAGAAAGCTACTCATTAGCGACTGAAGACTGAGGCTGCTGCTGATGGAGCTGCTGCTGCTGCTCCTGCCAACCCCCCCAGCGGCCATGGCAGTGGAAGGTGAGCGCAGAGGTCCCCTCGAGTCAGACCTGCGAGAGTATGGACCATGGCGCAGATAGGCATCGGCCAACTGCCTACGTAGAATGTCTTTGTAGTAGTTCTGTTTGTCCTCCCTCTCGGTGGGTTTAAAAAATGCCCCCATTTTGTGCCGGAAGCGAGGGTCCAATAAGGTGGACAGCCAGAAGTCATTCTGCCGACAGATGGAAACAATTCTGGGGTCACTACGCAAGCACGTGAGCATGCTTCCTGCCATTTGCGCAAGTGACTCAGATGGACTACCTGTCTCCATCTCCATTGCATACTGCCGAACACAACTAAGGGGTGCACCACTGTATCCTAGAATGATGTGCTCACTCCTCAAAAAGTCCAACCTATTTCTATAGGAGTGGCCATGAAGAATCACGCCTCCCTCCCCATGAGGAGCACCAAAAAGTTAATACTAACAACCTGTATATTCAAAAAATATATTTTATTAATACATGTAAATACTAAAAATATACAAAACACACACAACACAGGACAATTAAAACCAAGTGGCAGGTCCCTAATATAATTACTCTAAATATATGATATCAAACCAACCCAATAAATGGGTAATCTACTATAAGTAAACTGCGATGCGAGCGCTCCCAAAAATGTATAGGGTCAAAAATGGGCAGTACTGTAACCATGAAAAAGATACAGGAGTCTGTGAACGAAGGGATAGTGAATCCCTGCACCCACTTACCCCCGTACCGGTGCCGGTACCAAAGCGGACCAAAAGAGGTCCTATATATAAAGCAGTGATAACAGTCAATAGTACAAATAATAAATAAATGGAAAACACCTACAATTCAAACCCTGTGCAGAAACTCTGCAACAATA
This sequence comes from Gastrophryne carolinensis, assembly GCA_027917425.1. Classification (NCBI taxonomy): domain Eukaryota; kingdom Metazoa; phylum Chordata; class Amphibia; order Anura; family Microhylidae; genus Gastrophryne; species Gastrophryne carolinensis. The sequence continues at coordinate 220,525,385 of CM051239.1, read as the reverse complement.
AGTGCTACACACTAAAATACAAACCCATCATAAACAAACCACAGTGTACATGAGAAATTAACCTGTGAACAAAATTACCACTAATAAATATTAAATAAATACATATAAATGTGTAAATATATTAAATTAAATCCATGATATTTCTAACAATTGCAAATATAGCATGAAAATCCACCATAAATAAATAAACTCATATATGTGTACTAAATAGATCAGAATAAAATATGGCTACTACCCCCACCTCTAATCCCCAAAAATAGTATGAACCAATACAAAAGGTGAAAGGAATACCAAGATCGCAAAAACCAATAAAACGGTGTCAGCACAGTCTGAAAAGAATACTACCAGTGCCCATATGAGCGGGAGACATGGCCAGCATCACATCAGGATAGGGACCGCAAGAAACCCAGGCCACCCGCGCCCGCCGCCCCCATGCGGCTTCAGAAGGGTGAAAGGTGAGTAATGCCACTGCTGCAAATCCTTTTATGGGTCCACCCACCTATTGTGTGCTCCAACGATGCTCCCGCCAACAGCCCCCACCGCCAGGCCGTGTGCACGTGCGGGCGCGCCGGCCCGTCAAGCGGAATGACGTCAGGCAGCCGGCCGCAGCACGTGACCTCGCAAACGCGAGATCCCCGGCCGACAAGCGCGCGCCCGCCGCCCGTACACATCACCGCCAGGCACACTGTGTTACCACAGCAACCAGAACAGCTGTGTGAGGGGCGTGCTCGCCGCGCGGCCGGACATGCAGACAACAAAAGGGCCAGGCGTATAGGGGCCCCAAGACCAGCAGAACACAAAGCAGTGGTGCCCCAATACCTAGTAGCTCCAAATAGCACTATATAATTACAAACCAATACTGCCACGGTGTGCCCGGGTCCTCTGTCTCGCCTTCCTTAAAAACCTCTAGCTCCTCTGGCTGCTCCTGCTCCTCCTCTCCTGTCCGCTGACTAGATAAACCAGCCATTTCGCCAAGCCTAAACTGTGTTTCGCTGGGCAACTCCTCCTCCTCCTCCTCCAGTTCAGCTCCAACGGGGTTCATGTGGCCGTAAGATGTAAACGCCATGTCTCCAGTGCCCTGACCAGCCATGGTTTCCAACATGTGCTGTAGTACATGAAGCAGTGGAATCACGTCGTTCATCCCGTAATCCTGCCGACTGACAAATAAAGTGGCTTCCTCAAAGGGCCTGAGCAAACGGCAGGTGTCACGTATGAGCTGCCACTGGTTGACATTGAAGTTACACAGGGGAGTCCCCCTATCTGCTTGGATCATCAGGAAATCCGTGATGGCTTTTCTCTGTTCATATAATCGGTCCAACATGTGAAGGGTGGAATTCCAACGGGTGGAAACATCGCAAATCAGACTATGTTGGGGGATACCATTCTGACGCTGTAGCTCAAGAAGGGTGTGTTTGGCGGTGTATGAGTGGCTGAAGTGCATGCAAAGTTTCCTTGAAGTTGTTAGCATGTCTTGCAGATGGGGGGAACACTTCAGAAACTGCTTGACAACCAGATTGAAGACGTGAGCCATGCAGGGGGCATGGGTCAGGCTTCCTTGGCGCAGCGCAGACAAAATGTTCTTCCCATTGTCGGTAACCATGATTCCCATTTTAAGTTTTCTTGGAGTAAGCCATGTTTGGATTTCCTGATGAATACATTTAAGCAGTTCCTCCCCTGTGTGACTCCGTTCGCCAAGACAAACCATGTGAAGCACTGCGTGACACCTCCGTGCCCTGCACACATGGTAGACTGGAGGGGCACTAAGACTTGAGCCTACAGTGGAGGGTGAGGAGATGGCGGAGGATGAGGAGGCCGAGTCGCACGGTGTCACAGGCCCAGGCAGGGAGCGCGGAGGCCGAAGTGGCGTGACCTGTCCAAGTTGCTGCTGCTGCTGCAAAGGGACCACATTCACCCAGTGGGCCGTAAACGACATGTACTGTCCCTGACCGTAGTTACAGCTCCAGATGTCGGCGCTGCCATGCACTTTGCTACACACCGACAGGCTCAAGGACTGGCCCACCTTCTGTTCAACAAAAGTGTGCAGCGCTGGTACTGCCTTCTTGGCAAAGAAATGACGGCTTGGGACTCTCCACCTCGGCTCGGCACAAGCCATCAGTTCTCTGAAAGGTGCAGATTCCACCACCTGAAAAGGGAGCAACTGCAGCACCAGCAACTTGGACAGGAGCACATTCAGCTTCTGCGCCGCAGGATGAGTGGGCGCATACTGCTGTCTCTTGGACATGGCTTCGCTGATGGATTGCTGGTGGGATGCATGACTTGGAGGAGGAGGAGGAGCAGGAGCGACAGAGGATGGGTATGACGCACAGCTGCCTTCGGCTGAGGTGCTGGAGCCTTGGCTGGCAGAAATTGGGAGCGGCGTGCCACTTGGTGAGGAAGCAGACTGGACCACCCCTTGGGAGCCTCGGTTCTCCCAGGTCGCTTTATGGTGACGCATCATATGTTGACGCAGGGCCGTGGTGCCAACATTTGGACCCTGGCCACGCTTCACCTTTTGCCTACATATCTTGCATGTGGCCATGTTACCCTCCTGCGGATGCTTCAGGAAAAACTGCCACACTGCCGAGTAGCTACTTTTCCCACCCCCTGGCCTCACTGATTCACTGCTGCTGTTGCCAACTCCAGGAACCCCTGCTCCACTACCTCCCGATAAGGTAGACTGCCGCACAGCAGGTGCTCTACCCCGGCCCCGGCCCCGGGCCAGCTCCAGCCTTTGGAATTGTGCCCCCATGCTGACTGCTACCACCTTGCTGCCTCAGCTGCTGACTCCGGGGCAACCTGCGCCCCTCTTCTCCTGATGATGACGATGAAGCCCCTTCATCACCCGGCTCCCAAGTGCGATCGGCTTCATCGTCATCATCATTATCACCGAGTTGTGGCTGTACGTCACTGATGTTCGTGGATTCGTCAAAAGTGTCTGGCGCAGGAGCTGGAACGCTCGCAGCACCCACGACACAGTCCACATCATTATTTGTCTGCCTAGCTAAAGAAGCCACCTCCATTTCTTGGCTGGGCATTAGCTGCTGACTGTCCTCTATCTGATCGTCCTCCGAACTAAAGAGTGGAGCTGAACCCAAAGCATAGGATACGTCGCTGGGGGAGGGAACGGCGTAGGACAGAGGCAATGGGAGGACAGGGACTGCTCTCGTGGCATGCCAACTCAGGGTTGTTTCAGAGGAACCTACCGACCCTAGACTGGGGGTCTCAGACGTAAGTTGTGATGATGTTGTTGATGAGCGCGTCAACCAATCTACCACGGCAGATGTGTTACTGGTGGAGACCCGACCGCTAGCAGATACTGGCAGATTAGGTCTCTCAGCGTGACTCCTGCTGCTACTGGCCGCCAGTCTGCTGCGAGCTCTGCCTGCGGAATCTTGGCCTCTGACACTCCTCTTTTCACTTCCAGGCACTTGTCTGCCCGACATAGCCTAACTGGCGTGGTAGTAGGTGATATTTTAAGAACCCCCAGGCAGCGGTGGGTCTATATGAAACAGAATATAATGCACACCAAAAGTGAGCAGTAACACTCAGCCTCCAACAGGCCTGCCTAGTGTAAATAAGAGAGCTGCTTAGTGTAAATAAAGAGGGGTATGCTATGTTACAGAATGGGATGCCCCAAAAGCCAGCAGTGCACCTGGCAGCAGTACTACTATGCACAGCAAAAGTGTCTTTATCAGGCCTAATTTCTATTAGAATAAGTGCAAATGGTTATGGTATTAAATAGAGGCTGGTGTAGTCACAGAATGGGATGCCCCAAAAACCAGAGAGCACCTGGCAGCAGTAAGACTATGCACAGCAAAAGTGTCTTTATCAGGCCTAATTTCTATTAGAATAAGTGCAAATGGTTATGGTATTAAATAGAGGCTGGTGTAGTCACAGAATGGGATGCCCCAAAAACCAGAGAGCACCTGGCAGCAGTAAGACTATGCACAGAAAAAGTGTCTTTATCAGGCCTAATTTCTATTAGAATAAGTGCAAATGGTTATGGTATTAAATAGAGGCTGGTGTAGTCACAGAATGGGATGCCCCAACAGCCAGCAGTGCACCTGGCAGCAGTACTACTATGCACAGCAAAAGTGTCTTTATCGGGCCTAATTTCTATTAGAATAAGTGCAAATGGTTATGGTATTAAATAGAGGCTGGTGTAGTCACAGAATGGGATGCCCCAAAAAACAGAGAGCACCTGGCAGCAGTAAGACTATGCACAGCAAAAGTGTCTTTATCAGGCCTAATTTCTATTAGAATAAGTGCAAATGGTTATGGTATTAAATAGAGGCTGGTGTAGTCACAGAAAGGGATGCCACAAAAACCAGAGAGCACCTGGCAGCAGTAAGACTATGCACAGCAAAAGTGTCTTTATCAGGCCTAATTTCTATTAGAATAAGTGCAAATGGTTATGGTATTAAATAGAGGCTGGTGTAGTCACAGAATGGGATGCCCCAAAAACCAGAGAGCACCTGGCAGCAGTAAGACTATGCACAGCAAAAGTGTCTTTATCAGCCTAATTTCTATTAGAATAAGTGCAAATGGTTATGGTAATCAATAGAGGCTGGTGTAGTCATAGAATGGGATGCCCCAAAAACCAGAGAGCACCTGGCAGCAGTAAGACTATGCACAGCAAAAGTGTCTTTATCAGGCCTAATTTCTATTAGAATAAGTGCAAATGGTTATGGTATTAAATAGAGGCTGGTGTAGTCACAGAATGGGATGCCACAAAAACCAGAGAGCACCTGGCAGCAGTAAGACTATGCACAGCAAAAGTGTCTTTATCAGGCCTAATTTCTATTAGAATAAGTGCAAATGGTTATGGTATTAAATAGAGGCTGGTGTAGTCACAGAATGGGATGCCCCAAAAACCAGAGAGCACCTGGCAGCAGTAAGACTATGCACAGCAAAAGTGTCTTTATCAGGCCTAATTTCTATTAGAATAAGTGCAAATGGTTATGGTATTAAATAGAGGCTGGTGTAGTCACAGAATGGGATGCCCCAAAAACCAGAGAGCACCTGGCAGCAGTAAGACTATGCACAGCAAAAGTGTCTTTATCAGGCCTAATTTCTATTAGAATAAGTGCAAATGGTTATGGTATTAAATAGAGGCTGGTGTAGTCACAGAATGGGATGCCTCACAGCAGACTTGAGATCAGTTTAGTATATATGCACAGTTAGTGTATAAGCAGCCTGAAAACACTAACAAAGCCAGTCAGCCAGCCAGTAACACTCAGGCTGGATGAAAAAAAAAAAATCTCCTTGTGACTGCCTCCGATTTTTCCTAACTTTCCCTGCTTTTCGCTGACTTTCTGTCTGTCTCCTGCTTGTCTCCTGCCTGTCTCCAGCCTGTCCCTGTCTGTCCCTGTCTGTCTAACTGTCTCTCCCTGCCTACAGCAGCGTCCTGTCTCTCACGAATGCAATAGAGAAATGAGGAAAAGCAAGATGTCCGCCGACTTAAATAGCGCTGTGACGTCACTGGGCTTGCTGGCTGCTGATAGGCTGCATGTGACTGTCCCAGCTTGCACTGGCGCGGGGTTGATGTCTGGACATGTCCCGTCCGCCATCTTAGAATGCCTGTAATGTAAATGAATGGATGTTAAAGGAAAACTTCGAGCGATCGAATCGCGGGGAAATTCGGATTCGATCCGAATCGAATTTTTCATGAAATTCGGATCGAATCCGGGTTCGTCCGGATCGATTCGCTCATCCCTAGCCACAACCACCAAAAGTACTTCTGATCTTTGGAGATGCTGACATGTTGAAAGCAGAAGAAAAACAGAGATTAATTCCGTAAAGGGTAATTCCACTTTCGATGGCATTTCTCTGGCAAGTTTACATTATTGTGTGACAAAAAGATCTTCAATGTGCTAAGCCTATCTGTTATTATTTACATTTTCTATTTGATTGAAACAGTTTTCCATAGAAACAATGGGCATGCTAATTATTTGGTGACCCCAGTGTGACTTGCAGTGTGCATTGCGGTGTGGATTGTAACCTGCATCTCGATGGGTTTTTAGCAAATCGACACAAAAAGGTAGGAAAAAAAGATGTGTACCTGTGTGATGGGGCTTTTTACAGTTGAGGTACATCATATATCCAGTATGGTAAGGATATCTTTTTTAAGTTTGAAAATCACCCTATTCACTAAGGCTAGAGTTCACCACATTTTTCTGCATAGCCCATAGGTTGTTGTTGTTTCCAAACAAAAAAAATATCCATTCCTCATATGAAAAATGATTAGTACCTTCCCGGTAAAAATGCCCCCTCACAGGTACAGGACATTTTTCGGGGTAAAAAGGTAGAAAAAACATCTTTTTTTGCAAATGTTGGTGTACAATTGCTAAAAAGCTCACAAAGATGCAGCTTGCAATGCACACTGCAAGTCACACTAGCTACATCAAATATTTAACTTGACCCCCAATGTGTTTAGCTATGTTCACCAAAGTGGTGATTTCAAGTACATATCATAGACTTCCTCGCTCTAGCTTGCTAATCATCTGATTGGCTAAGGCATGGGTGACAGGTATAAACCATTCTGCTGAAATTAAACTTCTTCAGTTTGGAAGGATCTCAGTCTTGTGTTCTAGCAGCAAAGGGGTTAATGGCTGGGTTCTCAGCTGGATGGGGCATTAGGCTGATTAGACTTAGCCAAAGCTGCTGAAGAGTTTACCTCTTACACTGGAAGTATGTGGGACTTGTAGTCCATTGTTTTTACTAAAGGCCATGAAAACCATTCCCACGGTATCAAAACAGAGCCCCAGAAATTTGAGGATCATGGAAATGTGCTGATAAGTAAATCACATTTATGGGGGGCACAATCCTGAAACACATGATTATTTTACATTCTAGAAGAGTTTTCCTTTCATTTAGTTTTACTGCTGTTTAGTATCCTTAGCCACTAACTCATGGCTTTTGCAAGGAAAATCAGACTTCATGTATACATATAAATAAATCTTACCTTTACAAGACCTATTTATATTTGAGAAGAAACCACTGGGGTCAGCCATTATATGCATTCTTAGTGGTCTATGGGCCAAGATCTATTGGCAATTTGGGATGTGGCTGCCTGTCAAGTGTGGGGCAAGGCCATGGGCGTCACCATGAATTAGAGAGTGGCGCTATCTGTGTCAGTGGTTGCCTCATAGAATGGTGGGTTTCTGGGGAGAGTGGCATTCTACACTCTTATGCCTGAACCAGCACCCAGGTAACTAAGCAACCAGGCATGCCAACCTGCAATGAACTGCATCAGTGCTCACCAATAGGTACCTCCCTTAGTACCTGAGGGAGCAAATGGATATTTGTCACCACATTGAAGTTATTATTATTTGTAAGTAATATACAGGATATTTGTGCTTATTACCCATACATAGCTGTAATGTTGACATTGTAGGTGTAATCAATGCACAGTTCTCATGGGGGCTTTTAACCATTTTCTGGTCACTTATGTCCCTGTCTTCACATACTTTATACATGTTCCCTTGAAAGAGGAGTCCAGCCTGACTTGGGGGGCCCCCCGAAATGTGGCTTTACATAAATAAATCAGAAATTGCCTGCTTATGGAATACAAGACTTTTTACAACTATCAGTTGTGCTGACTCAATCTGGTATTTGGTGGCTTTGATGCACCATTGTCTATTTCTTAAAGGGCTGCAATTAAGTTATACTGAAAGGTCTAGGAAGCACTAACACCTATATTTTGGATGTTAAAAAAATAGTAAGAGTAAAGATAGATATGGTAGAGCCAGAAAAATAGCAAACTGTACTATAGTACTGTAGGTGTTTTTCCTTTACTCCTAGTGGTGTCTCAGTGACTGTGACATCAGGGGAATTCCAGTGAAACAACTCCTCTGGCGTACTTGGGTACATACACCTCTCTGCTTCTGCTCTCTCTTTTGCTGTTCATGACCCAAGATGAAAAAAATGGTTGCCCTGCCCTACTCTGGTGAAGACCACTAATTAAGCTATGAAACTCAAGGAAGTGTACAGTCAACATTTTAATTACCATATTTTTCGCTCTATAAGACGCACCTAGGATTTGGGGGAGAAAAATAATAAAAAAAAATATTTTAAACCATAAACGCACCATTACAGACAGTGTGGCATTCCCCTTTCCCATTCCCATAGGCCGTGTGGGATGCCCCCATTCCATAGACAGTGTAGCATGCCCCCATCCCATTCCCTGTATACCCAGTGTGGCATCCCCCTCCCATTCCCTATATAGGCAGAGTAGCATTCACGGAGCCGACCGCTCAGCGGAGAGGTGAGTTTTACTTTTTTTTTTTTTTTATTATGCCGCCCTGCCTATACAAATGGGGGTAGAGGGGGGATGCCACACATCCTATGGGGGGAGAGGGGGATGCCACACAGCCTATACAAATGGGGGGAGAGGGGGGGCGCCACATAGCCTATGGGGGGAGAGGGGGATGCCACACAGCCTATACAAATGGGGGTAGAGGGGGGGATGCCACACAGCCTATGGGGGAGAGGGGGATGCCACACAGCCTATACAAATGGGGGAGAGGGGGGATGCCACACAGCCTATGGGGGGAGAGGGGGGTGCCACGCAGCCTATACAAATGGGGGGAGAGGGGGGGACGCCACACAGCCTATGGGGGGAGAGGGGGATGCCACACAGCCTATACAAATGGGGGGAGAGGGGGGACACCACACAGCCTATGGGGGGAGAGGGGGAAGCCACACAGCCGCTCCTCTGGGCTCCCGCAGTGTGACAGGCAACGCGGGAGCGCCAGGAACGGGTGAGTTTTTTTTTTTTTTTTTACATTCGCCCGATAAGGCGCATGGACATTTTCCCCCCACTTTTGGGGGAAAATAAGTGCGTCTTATAGGGTGAAAATACGGTAAATAAATGTAGCTAGTGCACAAGGGTAGAGGGGCATTCTCTGTAAAGTTTACTACCTCTGAACTGGTAAGGGGTTCTAAGGATAGCAGGGAGGTGCAGGTGTTGCTAATGCCCCCTCCTGAAGGACATATGGACTAGTATTAGCATGGCCATGAGTTTACCTCTGCGGTTTTCATTCCATAGTGTGTCTGGGCTGCTAGTTCTTCTAGGGTGGACCCATGGTATTTTGTTCAAAGATAAAAAAAAATGGCAACCTATATCTGTCCTTGTGCTGAGTGAATGGTCGTATAATTGGTTTAAATGGCTGTATAATAATAAGTTATGCACAAGTATTGGATGGATCTTTGAGAATAGCCCAAGAGATGAAAAAAAGACCATTTGCATGTGTCTGCCTACTGTTATCCTTTGCTTGTGTGCACCATGTAAATACTTTCTGTTTTAAGAAATCACATTCTGCACAGTTCCTAGAGAGACATCTTTATTTGGTCATAACATGACCTTTGGGTTTTCTTAAGCTTTCTCTACCAAACGGCAAGATTATCTGAAATTGAGACCTGGATCTGGGCTGAAATGTGCTATATGCTTCATGTGAGAAAGGTGAGCTGCTGTATGTTTCCAAGGATTTCAGATCATTTAGGAATTTTATAGCACATGCTTGCACATGGATTCAGTTTGGTAGCTCCTCTCCCTATTGATGTCTATATTACCTGCACAATTCTTAAGGTAAAATGGAGTCCTGGTGCCCGCCTGATTTATTTATATGTTTGGTCCCTTTTAACTGGCATTGTTAGATTCCAAATATGACCACCGTGGTTTCCCAGGACTAGGTGAGCTTTATATTAAGCAAAAAAATTACCACTGTAAATGTGCACGGACACAACAGGACACAAGTGATGTACAGCATACAGTACACCAAAATATGCACTGAGCATTATCCACATTTTCCAGCAACTGGAAAAGTTTAAATGTGTAGTATTATTTATATGGACAATGATACCCATGGAGTATAGAAAATGGATTGTATTATGTGTTCACAGTCACATGACATCTAGGGGCTTTTACTATGCAAACATTTCAAATTGGAAAAAATAGTCCATGGCAGAAATATTAATAATGGTTGAAAATGGCTGTGACTAGAAATAAAGTAAAACAACTTGCTGTAATTTTAAATTCTGAATAAATACCATTTCCAGGCATTTGCCTCTGAGCATCGGGGAGTATTAACACAAGCGTCACTGAATGACCTTTCTATGTATTTGGTTGTAATGTCTGAAGATAGGGATGATGTCTCTGGAGATCTGCAAAATGCTTTCCACTAGACCTGCCTCACCCAGTGCATAGACGAGATGTATATAATAGCACAGGGATAAACAGAGATGTGTTGTTTTTGTAACACCTGAAAAACTGTAATGAACACAAGAGCTAGAACTACTGAAAACCATGAGGGATATCCAAATGATGTTGAGAGCCTTTCAGAGAGGCTTCTCAAAGGCTTGCCAAAACAACAAGCAATAGTGGGAAAAAATGTTTTACTGTTGAATTTATAGGAAAACTTTCTGCACCTGTGATAGGAAAGTTGTATAGATGAGGTGAAGAATGTTTCCAATGACAGCAGCCTAAACCCCTAAAAATACATTTCCTAAAGTATTTGAATTTCCCATAGGATACTGTACAAATCAGAAAAAGTATCTACATTGTTGGCAAAACTCTGCCCCTAGAATTGTCCTATCGCAAGTCCCGGAGATTTTCTCCAAACTCAGCCACTTCAAAAATTGCAGAGGCTCTCAAATTTATTTGAATAACCCTGAAAATGGTTCCATCGCAAACATAAACTGTTTAAAGCAAGCATCCAGTAAATCTGACAAGCAGAACCAATATACATAAAATAAATATGCAACCATTGTGTCTATTATCTTCCTTGTTGACATATCAGTTGTGAAGTCTTTTCCCGTCTTTACAGAATGTTTGTACATTAAAGAGGAAGTCCAAGGACTTTGTAAAACTCCACCCATTTCTTATGAAACCCGGCTTGGACAATAACATAAAAAAAACCACCCCCTGGGGGCACTGAATCTGGATGAAAGCTGAAGTGGGGACCTTGAGTAACAGAACTGGCACCCTGTCCAGAGCAGCAGTGTAACTGTACTGTAAGTGTAATGCAGGTCTATGGCTGCCATGCATCCAAGGTGAGTTCTATTATCTTAACATGCAACTAATGTTTAGCACAAGGAGAGGAAGGGGTGGCTGGAGGATTGCAAAAAGTGTGCACTTCCTCTTTAATAAGGCTGTTATCAAAGCATTTCTTTGTATTTACAGTATGTCATAATTAATGTTTAACAGAAACTAACATTTGTAGGCAGATTTTTCAGATTAGTTGACTACCACTACCACCACTTGGACAGATTTACCTACCTTAAACCGGACCTTCACCCTGAATAAAAGTCTATATTATATGTTTCCCCCACACTGTACATACAGATTGCCCACATTAAAAATCATCCTACCTGCATCTACTGCATTTTCTGAGACTTTAAGCATCCAAGATGGCGGCCCAGGGAGTGTCAGGCTGCCTGCAAACAAAAAGTGCCTTCTGACTGGGCAGCTCTGCATTCTGGGATTGCTATCCTGCACTTTCCACTCCCCCTCCTCTCCCCAATATGTGATGCTACTGAGCTAAGATGGCGGCGCCCGTATCCTAGAACTGCAGGCCAGTGTAATTACATATTTCTTAGTTGTACGTGAATGTTGATTTAGAATTAGCCAGTCTAGTGTATCCAGGCCAGTAATGCAATTGGCTAGATGCCATGTTTACAAGATTAAGGTTTTAAGTCTTTGGCATTAAAAAAACCCTAATGTTACAATATCAGGCTGATTCATTACTAGCGCAAGCTATCGGCAGATGAGAGTCTGTACAGAAGCGCTAAGAGCGACCACTAGTAGACGCTGTGATCAGCTATCGGGCGCTGTAACAGAGCGCCTCAGTTGTTGTAGTAACCTGCCATTGATGAATGAGATGTATGTTGGGCGTTCTAACACCAGTACAGCATTGCAGGGAGCGAAAGGTAGCGCCAGCTCAGAGCGACCGACTCTTAGCGACTCACACCATATTCAACAAAAAAAACACACACACACAGTGTTGGCACTCTGGATCTGGGCGCTATAGCATAGAGCGGCAGACGCTGTGTGATTAAAGTGTTTGAACACATATCCACCAATAACAAAGCAAAAACACATGGAATTAAATTGTACCATTGTAACATTAATAATTTAATGCCAGACCTGTAAAGACAGGTTCTGCACATAAATATAAAATAACAAACATGTTTACAAAAATGACTTTTTCTAGGCCAGGAGAGGTCATGTGGTATTGCGTACAGCGCCCAGCGCTCAGCAGACTCTGCCTGACATTACGAAGCACTACCTGGCGCCTTCATGTGTCATACCCGAATACCTGAATTATGTATGTGAATTATCCTAATTTCTCCTGCCTGTACGGAGATTATTACCTAACTAGGAATTGAAAGCTACCAAATCAGTAGCCTCTGTGTGGAGCAGTGTGGAGCACTAGCTGAGTGGAATATTTCCTCTTTCATAATAGTCGGTGTAAGAGGAAGATGTTGAGAAGAACTTTCCATTGCAGGAGCAGATGTATAAAGCATGGGAAAAGCTGAACATCGCTTGCCTGACAGCCCATAGGTTCAATGTATCACAGGCTGGTAAGCTGCGCCGCCCCAGTTTCTTCCAGGACTCATAAAAACATTCCACAGCCAGCCCCATGGTATCAGCTTCCAAGCTGCCTGACCAGGGGCGGACTGGCCATAGGGCGTACCGGGACAAATCCCGGGAGGCCGCCTCCCCCTGGCCCCATAGTTGGTGATGTTGGGCTGCTCTGGCCCTAGCTGGCTGGGCAATAGGGAGCTGCCATGGCCGCCCAGAACACTGTACTGCAGCACGTGACGTCCGGGCAGCAACACAAAGCTGCCTGTTGGGGCAGTCGGAGGGTCTACTGACAACTGTCACAGTCAATAAATCATTGGCTGTGCAGCGCTGCGGACGGGCTCCCTCCAGAGTGGGCGGGACTTATCTCTGGCCCCAGCGAAGCTGGAAATGCAAAGCTGCCTTCAGAGGTGAGAGGGGGGAAACCCTGTCCATCACATAAATCATGCAGCTGCCCACCATTGAGGCACCTGGGCACACTGCACTGTGACAGGAGGGGCCCAGGCAACAAGCCGGCAGCTTCTGTTACCGATCATCATGGTGGTCTGTCTGCCTGACACGTGACCTCCATGTCAGATTCCTGTGCTCAGTGACTGGGACAGACACAGGCTGCATGCCATTGCCAGTGACACAAGTAATGCTGCTGCAGTCAGCTTAAATCATTGGATAAGTTCACCTCCTTTTGCTGTAATATATTATGTCTCCCCTCTGTACCTCATTCATAACCTGCCCCTATCACCCACTCATCCCTCCATCCACACTTATCCCCAGCCTGCCCCTGTCACCCACTCATCCCTCCATCCACACTTATCCCCAGCCTTCCCCTGTCACCCACCCATCCCTCCATCCACACTTATCCCCAGCCTGCCCCTGTCACCCACTCATCCCTCCATCCACACTTATCCCCAGCCTGCCCCTGTCACCCACTCATCCCTCCATCCACACTCATCCCCAGCCTGCCCCTGTCACCCACTCATCCCTCCATCCACACTCATCCCCAGCCTGCCCCTGTCACCCACTCATCCCTCCATCCACACTTATCCCCAGCCTACCCCGTCACCCACTCATCCCTCCATCCACACTTATTCCCAGCCTACCCCGTCACCCACTCATCCCTCCATCCACACTTATCCCCAGCCTTCTACTATCACCCACCCATCCCTCCATCCACACTTATTCCCAGCCTACCCTGTCACCCACCCATCCCTCCATCCACACTTATCCCCAGCCTTCCCCTGTCACCCACCCATCCCTCCATCCACACTTATTCCCAGCCTACCCTGTCACCCACCCATCCCTCCATCCATAATCATCCCCAGCCTTCCCCTATCACCCACCCATCCCTCCATCCACACTTATCCCCAGCCTTCCCGCCACCCACTCATCCCTCCATCCACACTTATTCCCAGCCTTCCCCCGTCACCCACCCATCCCTCCATCCACACTTATCCCCAGCCTTCCCGCCACTCACTCATCCCTCCATCCACACTTATCCCCAGCCTTCCCCCGTCACCCACCCATCCCTCCATCCACACTTATCCCCAGCCTTCCCGCCACCCACTCATCCCTCCATCCACACTTATCCCCAGCCTTCCCCCGTCACCCACCCATCCCTCCATCCACACTTATTCCCAGCCTAACCCGTCACCCACTCATCCCTCCATCCACACTTATCCCCAGCCTTCCCCTGTCACCCACTCATCCCTCCATCCCCACTTATCCCGACCCTTCCTCTGTCACCCACTCATCCCTCCATCCACACTTATCCGTAGCCTTCCCCCGTCTCCCACTCATCCCTCCATCCACACTTATCCCCAGCCTTCCCCCGTCACCCACTCATCCCTCCATCCACACTTATCCCCAGCCTTCCCCTGTCACCCACCCATCCCTCCATCCACACTTATTCCCAGCCTACCCTGTCACCCACTCATCCCTCCATCCACACTTATTCCCAGCCTGCCCCGTCACCCACCCATCCCTCCATCCACACTTATCCCCAGCCTTCCCCCGTCACCCACTCATCCCTCCATCCACACTTATCCCCAGCCTTCCCCTGTCACCCACTCATCCCTCCATCCACACTTATTCCCAGCCTACCCCGTCACCCACTCATCCCTCCATCCACACTTATTCCCAGCCTAACCCGTCACCCACTCATCCCTCCATCCACACTTATCCCCAGCCTTCCCCTGTCACCCACTCATCCCTACATGCACACTTATCCCCAGCCTACCCCATCACCAACCCATCCCTCCATCCACACTTATCCCCAGCCTACCCCGTCACCAACCCATCCCTCCATCCACACTTATCCCCAGCCTTCCCCTGTCACCCACCCATCCCTCCATCCACACTTATCCCCAGCCTACCCCGTCACCCACCCATCCCTCCATCCACACTTATCCCCAGCCTTCCCCTGTCACCCACCCATCCCTCCATCCACACTTATCCCCAGCCTACCCCGTCACCCACCCATCCCTCCATCCACACTTATCCCCAGCCTTCCCCTGTCACCCACCCATCCCTCCATCCACACTTATCCCCAGCCTTCCCCTGTCACCCACCCATCCCTCCATCCACACTTATCCCCAGCCTACCCCGTCACCCACCCATCCCTCCATCCACACTTATCCCCAGCCTTCCCCTGTCACCCACCCATCCCTCCATCCACACTTATCCCTAGCCTACCCCGTCACCCACCCATCCCTCCATCCACACTTATCCCCAGCCTTCCCCTATCACCCACTCATCCCTCCATCCACACTTATCCCCAGCCTGCCCCTGTCACCCACCCATCCCTCCATCCACACTTATCCCCAGCCTTCCCCTGTCACCCACCCATCCCTCCATCCACACTTTTCCCTAGCCTACCTTCGTCACCCACTCATCCCTCCATCCACACTTATCCCCAGCCTACCCCTTCACCAACCCATCCCTCCATCCACACATCCCCAGCCTTCCCCTGTCACCCACTCATCCCTCCATCCACACTTATCCCCAGCCTTCCCCTGTCACCCATTCATCCCTCCATCCACACTTATCCCCAGCCTGCCCCTGTCACCCACTCATCCCTCCATCCACACTTATCCCCAGCCTTCCCCTGTCACCCACTCATCCCTCCATCCACACTTATCCCCAGCCTTCCCCTGTCACCCACCCATCCCTCCATCCACACTTATCCCCAGCCTGCCCCTGTCACCCACTCATCCCTCCATCCACACTTATCCCCAGCCTGCCCCTGTCACCCACTCATCCCTCCATCCACACTTATCCCCAGCCTTCCCCTGTCACCCACTCATCCCTCCATCCACACTTATCCCCAGCCTACCGTCGTCACTCACTCATCCCTCCATACACACTTATTCCCAGCCTACCCTGTCACCCACTCATCCCTCCATCCACACTTATCCCCAGCCTACCCTGTCACCCACTCATCCCTCCATCCACTCTTATTCCCAGCCTTCCCCTGTCACCCACTCATCCCTCCATCCACACTTATTCCCAGCCTATCCTCGTCACCCACTCATCCCTCCATCCACACTTATTCCCAGCTTACCCTTGTCACCCACTCATCCCTCCATCCACACTTATTCGAAGCCTACCCTCGTCAGCCACTCATCCCTCCATCCACACTTATCCCAAGCCTGCCCCTGTCACCCTCTCATCCCTCCATCCACACTTATCCCCAGCCTTCCCTTGTCACCCACTCACCCCTCCATCCACACTTATCCCCAGCCTTCCCCTGTCACCCACTCTCCCTCCATCCACACTTATCCCCAGCCTACCCCCGTCACCTTCTCATTCCTTCATCCACACTTATCCCCAGCTTTCCCCTGTCACCCACTCATCCCTCCATCTCCACTTTTCCCCAGCCTTCCCCTGTCACCCACTCATCCCTCCATCCACACTTATCCCCAGTCTGCCCCTGTCACCCACTCATCCCTCCATCCACGCTTATCCCCAGCCTACCCTCCTCACCCTCTCATCCCTCCATCCACACTTTTTCCCAGCCTACCCTCGTCACTCACTCATCCCTCCATCCACACTTATTCCCAGCCTACCCCGTCACCCACTCATCCCTCCATCCACACTTATCCCCAGCCTTCCCCTGTCACCCACTCATCCCTCCATTCCCACTTATCCCCAGCCTTCCCCTATCACCAACCCATCCCTCCATCCACCCTAATTCCCAGCCTACCCCGTCACCCACTCATCCCTCCATCCACACTTATCCCCAGCCTTCCCCTGTCACCCACTAATCCCTCCATCCACACTTATCCCCAGCCTACCCTCGTCACCCACTCATCCCTCCATCCACACTTATTCCCAGCCAACCCCCGTCACCCACTCATCCCTCCATCCACACTTATCCCCAGGCTGCCCCTGTCACTCACTCATCCCTCCATTCCCACTTATCCCAAGCCTACCCCGTCACCCACTAATCCCTCCATCCACACTTATTCCCAGCATACCCTGTCACCCACTCATCTCTCCATCCACACTTATTCCCAGCATACCCCGTCACCCACTCATCCCTCCATCCACACTTATTCCCAGCATACCCCGTCACCCACTCATCCCTCCATCCACACTTATCCCCAGCCTTCCCCTGTCACCCACTTATCCCTCCATCCACACTTATGCCCAGCCTTCCCCTGTCACCCACTAATCCCTCCATCCCCACTTATCCCCAGGCTGCCCTTATCACCGACTCATCCCTCCATTCCCACTTATCCCAAGCCTACCCCGTCACCCACTAATCCCTCCATCCACACTTATTCCCAGCATACCCCGTCACCCACTCATCCCTCCATCCACACTTATTCCCAGCATACCCCGTATCCGACACATCCCTCCATCCACACTTATTCCCAGCATACCCCGTATCCCACACATCCCTCCATCCACACTTATTCCCAGCATACCCTGTCACCCACTCATCCCTCCATCCACACTTATCCCCAGCCTTCCCCTGTCACCCACTCATCCCTCCATCCACACTTATCCCCAGCCTACCCCGTCATCCAACCATCCCTCCATCCACACTTATCCCCAGCCTTCCCCTGTCACCCACCCATCCCTCCATCCACACTTATCCCCAGCCTTCCCCTGTCACCCACCCATCCCTCCATCCACACTTATCCCCAGCCTTCCCCTGTCACCCACTCATCCCTCCATCCACACTTATCCCCAGCCTACCCCCGTCACCCACTCATCCCTCCATCCACACTTATCCCAAGCCTTCCCCTGTCACCCACTCATCCCTCCATCCACACTTATTTCCAGCCTACCCTCGTCAGCCTCTCATCCTTCCATCCACACTTATCCCCAACTTTCCCCTGTCACCCCCTCATCCCTCCATCCACACTTAACCCCAGCCTACCCCCGTCACCCACCCATCCCTCCATCCACACTTATCCCCAGCCTTCCCCTGTCACCCACCCATCCCTCCATCCACACTTATCCCCAGCCTTCCCCTGTCACCCACTCATCCCTCCATCCCCACTTATCCCCAGCCTTCCCCTGTCACCCACCCATCCCTCCATCCACACTTATCCCCAGCCTTCCCCTGTCACCCACTCATCCCTCCATCCCCACTTATCCCCAGCCTGCCCCTTTCACCCACCCATCCCTCCATCCCCACTTATCCCCAGCCTGCCCCTTTCACCCACTCATCCCTCCATCCACACTTATCCCCAGCTTAACCCGTCACCCACTCATCCCTCCATCCACACTTATTCCCAGCTTAACCCGTCACCCACCCATCCCTCCATCCACACTTATCCCCAGCCTTCCCCTGTCACCCACCCATCCCTCCATCCACACTTATTCCCAGCCTTCCCCTGTCACCCACTCATCCCTCCATCCACACTTATTCCCAGCCTACCCTGTTACCCACCCATCCCTCCATCCACACTTATCCCCAGCCTTCCCCTGTCACCCACTCATCCCTCCATCCCCATTTATCCCCAGCCTTCCCCTGTCACCCACTCATCCCTCCATCCACACTTATTCCCAGCCTTCCCCTGTCACCCACTCATCCCTCCATCCACACTTATCCCCAGCCTACCCTCGTCACCCACTCATCCCTCCATCCACACTAATTTCCAGCCTACCCTCGTCAGCCTCTCATCCCTCCTACCACACTTATCCCCAACCTTCCCCTGTCACCCACTCATCCCTCCATCCACCCTTATCCCCAGCCTTCCCCTATCACCCACTCATCCCTCCATCCACACTTATCCCCAGCCTACCCCCGTCACCCACCCATCCCTCCATCCACACTTATCCCCAGCCTACCCCCGTCACCCACCCATAGCTCCATCCACACTTATTCCCAGCCTACCCTGTCACCCACCCATCCCTCCATCCACACTTATCCCCAGCCTACCCCTGTCACCCACTCATCCCTCCATCCACACTTATTCCCAGCCTATCCTCGTCACCCACTCATCCCTCCATCCACACTTATACCCAGCCTTCCCCTGTCACCCACCCATCCCTCCATCCACACTTATCCCCAGCCTTCCCCTGTCACCCACTCATCCCTTTATCCACACTTATCCCCAGCCTACCCTCGTCACCCACTCATCCCTCCATCCACACTTATTTCCAGCCTACCCTCGTCAGCCTCTCATCCCTCCTTCCACACTTATCCCCAACCTTCCCCTATCACCCACTCATCCCTCCATCCACACTTATCCCCAGCCTACCCTGTTACCCACCCATCCCTCCATCCACACTTATTCCCAGCCTACCCTGTCACCCACCCATCCCTCCATCCACACTTATCCCCAGCCTACCCCTGTCACCCCCTC
Source organism: Gastrophryne carolinensis (assembly GCA_027917425.1). Lineage (NCBI taxonomy): Eukaryota > Metazoa > Chordata > Amphibia > Anura > Microhylidae > Gastrophryne > Gastrophryne carolinensis. Next base: position 220,505,984 of record CM051239.1, on the reverse strand, counting down.
ATCCCTCCATCCACACTTATTCCCAGCCTATCCTCGTCACCCACTCATCCCTCCATCCACACTTATACCCAGCCTTCCCCTGTCACCCACTCATCCTTCCATCCACAATTATCCCCAGCCTTCCCCTGTCACCCACTCATCCCTCCATCCCCACTTATCCCCAGCCTTCCCCTGTCACCCACTCATCCCTCCATCCACACTTATTTCCAGCCTACCCTGTCACCCACCCATCCCTCCATCCACACTTATCCCCAGCCTACCCTCGTCACCCACTCATCCCTCCATCCACACTTATCCCCAGCCTACCCTGTCACCCACTGATCCCTCCATCCACACTTATCCCCAGCCTACCCTTGTCACCCACTCATCCCTCCATCCACACTTGGATTCAATCCAGTTCAATCCCTTGGATTCAGGGCCCATTTGAGGGCCTTCATCACCAAAACCTGCAGGAAGTATAGCTTATTTTTGATACCCCAGTTTGGCTGCAGCACATGTGAGCAGTCGCTTTGGAGTCCTCTGTCAGATGGAGTCTTGTGAGTAAAAGGCATATACTCATCGGTTTTCAGGTTCCCACGGCAGTGTTGAGCAACAATCATTGCAAGTGGAACAAGACTCCATTTAGAGTTTTGACCCACTTAAAATTCTGGTCTTACTGATGGCGGGATGGGGGGCTTAGAGTGCGAATGTACCAGGAATACAATATTTACTCTAACCCACCACCAGTAAGCCTTGGATTTAATAGAAATTTACCTTTACTATGCAGAGCTCAGCCTGTCAGGGGAACCGGAGGTGGCTGCACACTTATGCGGCATCCACATCTTTTCAGTGATCCCACAGCACATGCACTGGCTAGGGTGGCATCGCTCTTGCTGATGCAAACTCCCACTTCAGGCCTATCTTAATGGCCGCCGTGGGCATGCACAGACAGAGGAGAGCAGCCAGTGGGAGGTGCCCAGCAATTTTTTTGTATGTTAGGATTCCCAATGCTAGGCCAGCTAGAAGGGGCGCTGCCTGCATGTGATGTAACTTACTATACCAGGCTGGGCACAGTACAGCAGGGCCGGAGTGGCCAAAAAAGTCCCGGGCCTTTTTTAACCCCAGTCTGCCTCTGCTCCTGACTGTCACGGGAACCACCTCCTTACCTGTCCTCCGGTCCCACGTCGGCTGGTCTCGCTCGACCGGAGCACGGGCTTGGCGGCGTCTGCAGCAGGCGGCGGTCCGGCGTGTGTTGTTCCCGGCCGCCGCTCGGCTGTTTCCGCCGCGAGCAGCCGCACGGCTCTGTCCGTCGCAAGCGGCTGCTCGGGCGGCCTCCTCTTCGGCGGCGTCGGGAGCGGCCGCGTCACTGCCATCTTGACGCGCTCCCGGCGCGCAGCATCATGCACGCGCGCGCGCGCGACTGTCCTCTGTTTATGCCCTCCGGCGGCGCTATGCACAGCGCGGCCGCCGGAGGTAATCTGCTCTGGGCCAATGAGCCCAAGACTATTAAATTTGAATGGGGCAATCACTTTAGGGTTCTTGTGTGCACCAATCACGTCCCTTCCCTGGTTCCATCGTTCCTATAAAGGTGTTGCCTCTGCAGTTGATCCTTGCCCGTGATAGCGTGCTGCTGGGTGTGAGTTTGATCTCTGTTTTCCCTGTGAATCTTGCCGTGTATGACCATCCCTGATTGCCGCCTGGACCGACCTTGCCTGTTTTTTGACCACGATTTCTGCCTGCTCCTCTGTACCGCGAATCTCTGATCTCCCGTTGTGACCTTTGGCTAGCCCTGACTATTCTTTCATCTTAACCCTCCTGTACCGTGCTTCCTTGGATTGACCACCCGTGTATGACCTCTGCCCGTTGTCTCTACCCAGTCTTGTTCCTGGTTCGTCTGCCTTCCCCTGCATAAGTCAGCATCCTTTGTGCTAACAAGTCCTGGGGGCAACCGTGTCCGGTGAGGCGTGTCTAGCGTCCTGGCAAACGGGGGCTTGGCTATAGGCGAAGAAAGCAGCGGAGATTGGGGGTTGCTGATTTATTGGAAGGTGGGCGTCCCACGGGACCTGACATTATCACGGGCCCAAAAAACTATCCTAGATGGAAGAATTAATACAGCAGGTACAAGCTATGGCCACCGCCATCAACCAGCTGGCCCAGCGAGTGGCTACTCAGGAGAGTCGCCAAATTCCTGCGCCAGTGGACCCTGGCCCAGCCATTGAGCCCAAAATTCCTCTTCCTGAGAAATTCTTCGGGGATCGGACGAAGTTTTCTAACTTTAAGAACTCTTGCGAGCTTTACTTCCGTCTTCGACCCCACGCGACTGGATCAGAGTCTCAACGTGTTGGCCTTGTCATATCACTTCTCCAGGGTGACCCTCAGACCTGGGCATTTGGACTAGCTCCTACTGATGAAGCCCTACAATCGGTCACCGCATTCTTTTCTGCTATGGAACTCTTATATGCTGACCCTGATCGGGCTGCAACAGCTGATTCTAAACTACGGAATCTTAAACAGGCCAAACGCTCTGCAGAGGAATATAGCGCAGAATTCCGGCGATGGGCCATAGACTCCAAGTGGAATGACCCAGCTTTATGTAGCCAATTTAGGATTGGACTCTCAGAAAATATAAAAGACATCCTAGTTAATTATCCACCACCCAAGAGCCTGGATGAGTATATGCAGCTGGCCATTAGAGTGGATCGACGTCTCAGGGAGAGACGCCAGGAAAGAGGCAAGGACCAACCTTGGGGACCCTCACGCCAAGAGTCAAGCCTTAGGGGGGCAGTCGCTTCCTCTTCTCCTTCCTCGCCTGAAGAACCTATGCAGCTTGGAGTGACCCATCTCTCCCAGGCAGAGAAGGTTCGGCGTAGATCCCAAGGCCTCTGCCTTTATTGCGGGAATCCTGGTCACTTCGCCAAGAGCTGCCCAAACAAAGCTCCGATGGCGGGAAACTACAGCGCCTAGATCCTGCTGAGGGACTTCATCTAGGCGGTCAGGTATCATTCCCTCTTGTTAATCGAGTACTTCTACCCGTTATGCTCTCTTGGGGTCCTTCCAGGACCATTGCCTCCGCCTTCATTGACAGTGGAGCGGCTGGCAATTTCCTGGATAGATCACTTGCCACCACACTTGGGATACCTTTTATTCCATTAGAAAATTCCCTTCGGGTCCTGGCGGTCAATAATAAGCCCATTGAGGGGGGGTTGGTCTCCTACAAGACTCCCTTGGTAAATTTAACTGTGGATTCTGCTCACTCGGAAGAATTAGAATTTCTTGTTATTGAAAGTCCCATTTCCCCTATTGTGTTGGGATTTCCTTGGTTAAAGACCCATAACCCAGTGATTGATTGGAGATCTGGGGACCTAGTAAAATGGAGTCCGTTCTGTCATGATCATTGCTTCTCCATATCCCTTAGATCCTCACCTATCGTCCTTGATGGTTTACCACCAGCCTACGCAGATTGGGCAGATGTGTTCTCAGAAAAGTCCGCTGATATTCTTCCCCCTCATAGGGCCTACGACTGTCCTATCGATTTACTCCCAGGGACTATGCCCCCTAGAGGGAAGATATATAATCTCACACGGTCAGAAGAGCAGGCTATGAAAGATTATATTACAGAGAACCTCCAGAAGGGATTTATCCGTCCATCTACCTCACCTGCTGGTGCAGGGTTCTTCTTCGTCGAGAAGAAGGACGGCGGGTATGTATAGACTATCGAGGGTTAAACAAGGTTACGGTGAAGAATAGGTATCCGCTACCTTTAATCAATGACCTTTTTAACCAGGTTACAGGAGCTCAGGTCTCCTCCAAATTAGATCTTCGAGGGGCATATAACCTAATTCACATACGCCAGGGGGATGAATGGAAGACAGCCTTCAATGTAAAAGATGGGCATTATGAATATTTGGTGATGCCTTTCGGTTTATGTAATGCTCCTGCAGTGTTTCAAGATTTTGTTAACGACATATTTCGTGATTTTCTAGGTCGATTTCTGGTGGTCTATTTGGATGACATACTGATTTTTTCCCGTTCCCTGGTGGAGCACCGTCATCATGTCAAAGCAGTGTTACAGAGGTTACGGGAGAATCGTCTGTATGCTAAGATCTCCAAATGTGTATTTGAAGTGTCTGAAATTCCGTTCCTAGGATATATAATCTCCAAGCGTAGGTTGGTTATGGATCCCTCCAAGGTTTCCGCTATAATGGAATGGGAGCAACCTAGAACCCTTAAGGCGCTTCAGAGATTTTTAGGATTTGCGAATTTTTACAGACAATTTATAAGGGGATTCTCGTCCATAGTGAGTCCTTTAACTGATCTTACTCGTAAGGGCGCTTTTGTTGAGGAGTGGCCTCCCTCAGCAAAAAACGCCTTTCGATTACTAAAAGAAACCTTTACCTCTGCTCCAATTTTGATACATCCCGATACTAAGCATCCATTCCTGTTGGAGGTTGATGCCTCAGAACTGGGAGTAGGAGCGGTCCTCTCTCAGTATTCAGGCAGTCCTGAGAGACTGCATCCTTGTGCGTTCTTCTCTCGTAAATTTTCGTCCGCCGAACGCAATTACGATGTTGGGAATAGGGAACTATTGGGTATTAAACTGGCCTTTGAAGAATGGCGTCACTGGCTAGAAGGCTCCCTACACCCCATCACTGTATATACTGATCACAAAAATCTAGAATATTTAGAGTCCGCTAAAAGGCTCAACTCCCGTCAGGCTCGCTGGGCACTCTTCTTTTCTCGATTCAATTTCATTATTACCTATAAACCAGGGAAGAAGAATGCCAAAGCAGATGCCCTATCTCGGAACTTCGGTGATTGTAAGGACCAGGTTGGTCCTCCTGAATCGATTCTACCTTTAGGTTGTGTTGTGGCCGCTCTTCTCCCTGACTTGTCTAGCTCGTTTATGCCATTCCAGGTTGATTCCCCTCCTGGCAAACCCTCCGAATGTTTATTTGTTCCACCTCACTTACGTCTTGCCGTTTTACAAGAACTTCATGATGCCAAGTCCGCCGGTCACTTAGGTATTCGGAAGACCTTGGCCATCGCCAAACGCCATGTCTGGTGGCCCACCATCAGACGTGATACTTCTGCCTTTGTCGAAGCATGTCCTGTATGTGCCCGGAGTAAGACTACCCATGGGTCCCCAGCGGGATTATTAGTTCCTTTAGAAATCCCCAATGAGCCATGGTCTCACATATCCATGGACTTTGTTGTTGATCTACCTCCGTCGCAGGAAAATACTGTAATTTGGGTAGTAGTGGACCGCTTTAGTAAAATGGCACACTTTATTCCACTGATAAAACTTCCGTCGGCACCAGACTTAGTACAATTATTCATTAAACATGTTTTTCGCCTCCATGGTCTACCACAGAATATTGTTTCAGATCGAGGAGTCCAGTTTGTGTCCCGTTTCTGGAAAGCTTTCTGTAATCGCTTAGGTATTAAAGTTTCTCTCTCTACAGCCTATCACCCCCAGTCTAACGGACAGACCGAACGGGTGAATCAGAGTTTAGAACAATATTTACGCTGTTTCGTGTCCGACCGCCAAGAACAATGGGTGGAATTCATCGAATTTGCTGAATTCGCCTTTAACAATGTGCCTAGCGAATCAACTAAATTTTCACCTTTTTTTTGTAACTATGGTAGGAATCCTAAGGCACCCTCCTTCTCTGGTCCTTCCTCCAACTTGCCGGCCTTGGAGGAATGGCTACGGAAGAGGACTAAGGTGTGGTCTGAGATACAGACTAACTTAAAGAAAGCCTCCAGAACTTATAAAGTTTTTGCGGACCGACATAGGTCGCAAGAACCACCATTTCAGGTGGGAGATTGGGTCTGGGTATCTACAAGAAATATTGCCCTTAGACAACCCTCGTCTAAGCTAGGCCCTAAGTACATCGGTCCTTTTCCTATTGTTAACAAACAAGCAATGTTACCTTTAAAGTCAAGTTACCTTTATCCATGAAAATTCCGTCGACCTTTCATGTTTCTTTGTTAAAATCTGCCAAAAATATTCAGGTGTCATTTCCTCCCCCGATCATAGTGGGAGATGAGCCTGAATATGAAATTAATAGAATACTCGACGCTCGGGTGCTTCAAAACTCATTACAGTATTTAATAGATTGGAAGGGTTTTGGTCCTGAGGAGAGGTGTTGGGTACCGGCCAAGGATGTCCATGCCAAAACCCTAATTAATAGATTCCATCGTGAGAATCCGGATAAGCCTGGTAAGGGTCCAAAGGCCCCTCGTGAGGGGGGGGTAGTGTCACGGGAACCACCTCCTTACCTGTCCTCCGGTCCCACGTCGGCTGCTCTCGCTCGACCGGAGCACGGGCTGGGCGGCGTCTGCAGCAGGCGGCGGTCCGGCGTGTGTTGTTCCCGGCCGCCTGCTCGGCTGTTTCCGCCGCGAGCTGCCGCTCGGCTCTGTCCATCGCGAGCGGCTGCTCGGGCGGCCTCCTCTTCGGCGGCGTCGGGAGCGGCCGCGTCACTGCCATCTCGGCGCGCTCCCGGCGCGCAGCATCATGCATGCGCACGCGCGCGACTGTCCTCTGTTTATGCCCTCCGGCGGCGCTATGCACAGCGCGGCCGCCGGAGGTAATCTGCTCTGGGCCAATGAGCCCAAGACTATTAAATTTGAATGGGGCAATCACTTTAGGGTTCTTGTGTGCACCAATCACGTCCCTTCCCTGGTTCCATCGTTCCTATAAAGGTGTTCCCTCTGCAGTTGATCCTTGCCCGTGATAGCGTGCTGCTGGGTGTGATTTTGATCTCTGTTTTCCCTGTGAATCTTGCCGTGTATGACCATCCCTGATTGCCGCCTGGACCGACCTTGCCTTTTTTTTTACCACGATTTCTGCCTGCTCCTCTGTACCGCGAATCTCTGATCTCCCGTTGTGACCTTTGGCTAGCCCTGACTATTCTTTCATCTTAACCCTCCTGTACCGTGCTTCCTCGGATTGACCACCCGTGTATGACCTCTGTCCGTTGTCTCTACCCAGTCTTGTTCCTGGTTCGTCTACCTTCCCCTGCATAAGTCAGCATCCTTTGTGCTAACAAGTCCTGGGGGCAACCGTGTCCGGTGAGGCGTGTCTAGCGTCCCGGCAAACGGGGGCTTGGCTATAGGCGAAGAAAGCAGCGGAGATTGGGGGTTGCTGATTTATTGGAAGGTGGGCGTCCCACGGGACCTGACACTGACCACCCCGCAGTGTGCATCTTCGTGTCCACTACTGGCAGCATATCATAGTTCCAGTCATCAGCAGGCTCCCTTTTTTAATTGGCCTATGTTAGGTTTGCTATGTGAGTACTGATATGCTGCCAGTAGTGGACATGAAAATGCACACTGGGGGGTGGTCAGGAGTACACTATCAGCTTGGAAGCTGATACCTCTGCAACCAAACCAGCTCAGACCACAGGACTATGAGAGATAGAGCCTGTGGTCTTTCAGGTTATTATGAGTGAGCCTCTGACAAGCAGGATGTGTGCTAATCAGAATTAGTGAGATTTTCTGGTGTTAATGCCATGCTTTTGTTGAATCAGTGGCTCTGTAACCATGAACAAGCAAGAACCCTCCTGGCAGCCCAACAATTAACATTTTCGGGAAGGTTGGCAGATAGTTATATATTTTCTTTGTTTTCTTAAAGGGTTATCAAATTAGATTTGAGAGCCTCCCACACCTTTAATTGAATACCAGTGCACTAGGGTTAGATAGAAAAAGAAGGGTTTTATTTGTTTAAAATGAACCTTTTCAAATCTGAGTAACCCAATTTTGTTTTACTTTACTGTATGTTAGGTTAGAAAGGATCTCCAGTTTCTGTGTATAGCTTTTTAATTAAAGGTATGAGAATTTACCAAAATCTAATTGGATATCCCTCCTTATCTCATGTGAATACATAAATAAAGCATGACCATATTCAAGAGCCAATGTGATTAATGGTGGATTGCACTAGAGGTTATAACAAAAGCAGAGTAAGTGAAAAGGATGCTCAGCATCAGTAATGTCGTTATTCAATGTCATCAGCTACATTCTGACTGATATTTGTTACATAGCATCAATCCCCTTCTCATCACTAAATGTATACCTATCTGCTTGTCCGTTTACTGTTTCTCTTCCTACTCATACTTGTACAGTACTAGCCCTCTCTGGCTTCCTTCTTTCCTATAGCAGAACCTTGAGGTTAGAATAATACAATCTAAAGTAATTCTGCAGACAGTAAAAAACGTTATACTCACCTTTAATCTCCCGCAGGCCAACGCTGATAGTCCGGCACTCAGACGCCCACGCAGCAGCCGCCATTGTTCAGCCACTTGCACCCATTAAACGTTTGATGGACCGTCCCACGACATTTGTCAAAGGCACTATGGCACGCCCCCTGCTTTGCTGTGAATGGAGCGGCCTTGCCATAGTTCCTTTGACAAGATGCATCAGGTTTTGAATAGAAAGCTGTTTGAAGATGGAGGTGGCGGCGGCATGAGACTGGATCAGGCGTTAACCAGTAAGGAAATCAGTGCCAGTCTATCAGTGATCGACTTGCATTTGTGAATGTCCAACAAAGAAACCCACACTGTTAAAGGCTAGCCGACATGCTGATTGAACGAGAGTTTGCACATGCGCCATAGCACTGGGGAAAGTGAGCTTTACCAGGCGACCTGGGGGGTTTCACACAGTGCATTAGCCTGAATCAGGGTGTCTCAGGGAAAAGGCTCAAAACCCATGATCGTCATCATAATCCTGAGTTTTGGTCCACTTTATCTGCCGAGAGCAGGAGCAAAAAGTCTTGCATGCTTTTTACACTGAAAATAATATGCTGTTAACAAATATATATATATATATATATATATATATGGACCCAAGGCTCAGGTATCGAACAGCCAGTCCCTGGACCTGCCAGTTTTCCAGTCCATATGCCCTTTGGTATAGATCTGTCGCACTTTCAGGGGTGCCAAGGTCTAAAAGTCTACTCAGTGTAATGAAAAACTCTCATGTGAGTCAGAAAATTGGAACCATCTCGCACGCAAAAAATACATGGGTGGCTGGTGATTCAGGTAACCACCCATGTGTTTTTTTGCGTGCGAGATGGTCTGAGTTCCCATTTTCTGATATTTTTTACATGAGATTTGATGAGAGTTTGCCTTTAAATTTGTACGGTGCAAGAGGTGAAACTTTCCTTGAGTGTTTTTTCCTTTTACAAATCTGGATTAGTCAAACATTCATACACAAAACATGGGGTCCAAAAACTCTTGCAAAGGAACAACTCTACTAACTTCAAAAAGCTTTAATTGCATTTGTACATATTTTATTTAAAATATAACCTATAATCTCACTTTTTAATTGTATAGGTAACATTTTAGGTAATTCATTAAAACTATTTGAAGTCTGAATGTTGCCTTGTTTTTCAGAGGAATAGTTACTAATTTTTGCAGTCTGATCCTTTCACTGATGACAGCCTAGTCTATAGATATCAGGGCATTTAATGACCTGCATTGTTCTTCTTTAAACCCCTCTGCATTCTGTCATAGGCAACGCCGATGGCGTATACTCAGGACATATTCAAATTAACAGCAGTCTTCATATTGGGAAAAAATGACTGGTTTAAGACGCTAACATAGTTATATACTCTCAGCAGGAAACTTGCAATCTAATTGTATTTAAAGGTCACATTTGCAATAAGTAAGGGGGAATGAGTAATTGGTTGAAGACTCGGTTAATACCTGTGCAGACTTTGAGAAGCAATCTTCTGCTTTTCAGACAATTTACGTTAAAGTTAATTAAAGACTGTATCTGCATTTTATTTATATCTATAAATGAAATCACAGCTTTTGATTTGTTTGTGAAACAATCACACAAATGTAAAGTTAAAGTTAGAAAAGTTCTATTGCCAAGCAAATTGAGAATGAAAACGTAAACATGGTCATCTATTCATTGAATTAAAAGATGCATTTAAAATCATTCACACAAGAATGCTGGAGGAATTTCACCTGCACCTGATTGGGTTTTATGGATCGATTTCCTGATGAGGTAAAGATATTATTACATTTATATTATGAGGTAAATATATTATTACATTTATATCACATTATATGATATTATTTTTCAAATAGCAATTTTTTTTAATAGCAATTAATTTGGGTATTTAAACACAAATAAAATGAGCCTCTCCAAATATGTTTGAATGTTGCATAGAGAACTGTTATTTATAAATCTCGTTGAATGTTAATAATTAAGGTCTATGCTGCAGTATATCAGATTTGATGATCTGGAGGGAAGGGAAAGAATGAAGAGGGAAGGGCACACAATGTGCCACAAAGATGCTATCATCCGTATGGTTTGGGGACCCCTATAGTTTGGGAAAATGGTTGTCCCAGGCAGTGACGTAACTAAATGTGATAGGGCCCTGGCAGTTCTCATAGTTTACAATTGTTTTCTATTTAGATAGGCCCCCCATTCAAGTAAATGAGATATGACTTTCAAATGAAGAAGTCACAGCAGACGGCTCTCATTGGACGAGCAGCAGACTCTCTAAGCCCAGTGAAAGTCAGTGAAGAAGGACAACAGCTGCAGCACTCTCTAAACCCCTTTAGAGGCACATGACAACCAATTGAGGTGGGCAACAGTAGCAGCAGTCTCTCTGGGCCCCTAAAGTCTTATCAAATCTCTAAATGCCAGTTAAATCCAGTACAGGAGGGTAAGGGTAGTAGAAGGTGTCCTTGGGTGCCTAAAGGCCTGTTAAAGCCAATAAAGGAGGGTAACAGCAGCAATGTAATTGGGTCCATAAAGGCCGATTAAGGCCAGTGCAGGAGGGTAACAGCAGCATCCATGTCAATGGGCCCATAAAGGCCTGTGAAAGCCAGTGCAGGAGGGTAACAGCAGCAGCAGCAGTGCCACTGGGCCCCTAAAGGTTTGTTAAATTCTGTGCAGGAGGGTAACAGCAACAGCATCAGTTTCATTGGACCCCTAACACCCTGTTAAAGCCAGTACAGGAAGGTAAAAAGAGCAGCAGCAGTGTCATTGGGCCCCTAAAGACCTTTTAAAGCCAGTGCAGGAGAGTAACAGCAGCATTAGTTTAATTGGACCTGTAAACGCCTTTTAAAGACGATGCAGGAGGGTAAAAGCAGCAGCAGTAGCGTCACTGGGCCCCTACATGCCTTTTAACTCTTGCCAGCCATGAAAATTTTATGTGCTGCCTCTCCTCCCCTATTCCCCCTAGGGTCTTCAGCAGGGAGAAGCCCCATTCTTCACCTTGTGTGCCGGCTTCCTGCATCTTACAGGCCACCACAGGAAAGGGCTTTTATAGGAGGAGTGAATTATGCCATCTACTCCCCTGGTTATAAAAGCTGCTTCTGCAGGCATTCTGCAAGGTGCCTGTAGTGATCAGTGGAGAATTGGTGTGACTCCGATCCCCTGCCCTTAAACCCGCCCTCCCTCGATCACTACTGGCTGTCGCTGACAGCTCGGCGCTGATTGGCACAGAGCAGGACCCAGGCCTGTGCCGTACATAGCTGGTGCCCAGCCTGCTTGGTTATGCTTGGATAGGGGGGGCATGCCTTTTTTTCTTTTAAGGGTTCAAATCTTAATTGTTTTTTTAAAAAAAAGAATGGGGTTCCCCCTCCTTGTGGGTACTTGAAAAAAGATGCACATAGTAGTATTTTCTTTCTATCTCCTAAAATACCCTTGTCAGTTTGGGGTGCCTCCTGGGAAGGAAGCAGGAAAGGATGTCTATTGATACATATGTGATACCATTGTAACTGGGGCTTTTACATGCAATATGATTTTCTTGAAAAACTTTCATTTTTTTATTTAAGAAAAAAGCTAAAAATTTTAAATAATTGCATTTTTTAAAAATTTTCCTCACATTTGACCCAAAAATATTGAGAAAGCTCATAAAAATGACAAACAAGACATTTCATGTTGAAGTCTAAAAAAACAATATAACATTTTCCTGGGAAATCTCTGGACATTCCTTTAACTATCGCAATTAAACATGTATTGCACAAAATGGTGAAAAATGATCTGGCAACAGAGGGTTAGGGAGCTACCAATCAGGGGGAACACCAGGGCAATTGCCCTGCACAAAATGGAGTAGGGAAAGTACTCAAAATATTAACAGAAAACGCAATAATTAATTTAATACATACATACATACATGAGATGACTTGTATTATATTCCCAGTATATACAATGCATATTGGCATATATGACTTGTATTTGACGCCTAGGTATATGCAATGCAGGTGGGCACAGAAGACTTGTATTATATTCCCAGTATATGCAATGCAGGTGGACACAGTTGACTTGTTTTATAATACCCAGTCAATGCAATACAGCTGGGAACAGATTACATGGATCATATACCCAGTCACTGCAATACACAAACCCTTTACACAGTGGGAATCTAGGGCTAACCCACTCCACCGTCCTGGAATCCCACTGTGTAAAGGGTTTGTGATTTGCTTTGTCCCTAAGGCCAGCACCATTAGGAATATTTAGGTTGTGCATATTCTAATTGGTGTTACAGTCACTGTAATACAGTTGGGCAGAGATGGCCTGTATTATATGCCCAATCAATGCAATACAGCTGGGTAGAGATGACTTGTATTATATTCCCTTTATATGCTGTGCAGGTGGGTACAGATGACTTGTATTATATACCCAGCATATACAATGCTATACCCTGTATATGCAATATGCAGGAGGGCAACAGCAGCAGTATCAGTCTCATTAGGCCTGTTTTACAGTTAAGTTTTGCAGATGATCTGTGTTTCACATAACCTGTGTCGGCAGATGGCATGCCTTGCCACTACAACAGGTGATCTGGTTTAGGAGTCCCTTCACCAATTCATAGTCTCTTTAAAAAAAAAAAATATTTTTTATGATTGGGATTTGTATCCAGATCAGCTGTGAAGTAAGTTGAGTTTCTACAGTACATGAATACTAACAAACATAATCTGCAGTGTACTGGTAAGTGGAACAGATAAAATATTGTATTTGTAGGTCTTTATCCCATTACCCCAAATCCAATAGGAACTTGGCTAGCACTTACATGCCAACGGCTGCTATGGATAGGTTGCTATCCTCTGCAATGGGTGGGGCATTTGAGTTCTCAGCATTTCATATATTGAAATTAAGGAAGCAGGCATGATCAGTCACTGTGACTGATGCAGGAGGTTTCCATGGTTGCATAGAACCATGGTTAAGCAAGTATGGTGGATTTCTGGATCTTGGGTGGTGGTAAGTTTTTTACAGATCAGATTTTTTTTTACAGGCTACAACCTGTGTTCATTTATGTTTGTTCAGACAGCCTCATTAAACGATTTCCTCTATCTCTGCCAGAGCTACTAAGTTGACATCAAATAGGGTTTAGTGAAATGTTTTCTGAAAGGAGGCCTTTATGTATGTTAAAAGCTAACATAAGGTTAGGTTTGGAATCATGTATAGGGTGTTTGAATATGCAGAGTAATTTAATCCAATCTCGCAAGAAACACAGACCAGTGCCACCAGCTGTGATACCCTGGTGGGTCATCAACCTTCGTTCAGTTAATGACCGCCCAAACTAGCAGAATCATGTTCACCTAAAGTGGAGCAACCAGCTCAGCCTCTGGAGGTGCTATTTGGCATCCCAACACTTAGTTGCCCACAAGGGAGCAAGAGATTATACCTGAGGCCATGGAGGCCTATGTCCTACTATGACACATAGGAGCCAAGAATGGCACAGAATGTCAGGGAAGCTGGGTTTGCAACAGATGGCCAGTCCAATATGCATCAGATACCAGACAAGAATTTGCAGTTATAAGAACCCTTAGTAACTAAACGCTATCATGAGAACAGGAAACGGTGGGCTTGGTTGTCTCAGGAGAGACTGGGGGGTCAGGGATGGCTATTGGGCATTAACATACACTTGGCTCATAGGCCATACATAAATAAGGGTCAATGACCCATGAGCAGACCAAGGGCTCATTTGCCCAGGGAGGATGCCAGGACGTGAAGTTAACCTTATTATTGGGGCTCATTGGCAGCGGGAACACATTACCATGCCCCCTGTGCCCCCATGCCATGTCTGAAAAGTACAACAACGATGCTCAACATGCACACCACCATGCTATTTTGCCATTTTGGTAGGAATTCCTGCAGTGAACCTTGGCTAGAAATGGTGTGGGAATAACGTAGATCAACTGACAGATACGTTTCTTCTATTACTCCTCCTTGACGAGTGACCTTTGGACCCTTCTGGCTAGGCTTACCTGGGTTTTCTCTTTGGATTTTATTTTTAATAATCCTTTGGCATACACAATTCGAGTAGAAACTAAGCTTGTCTCTTCCAGACAAAGTATTGAGAGAATTCTGTACAAAACGGGATTATAGAATGTGACTACTTTCTCTTTAATAGATTTTTATTGGAGTGTGAATCGTTCATATATGACAAAATACAGACATATAAGAAACAGCAATATCCAGTTAACAAAGTATTGTTAGAGCACTCCCCTCATCCCATTCCCATACGCAGTGTGGCATTCCCTGATCTCATTCTCATAGGCACTGTGGCATCCCCCCTCCCATTACCCATAGGCAGTGTGACATCCACCCACTCATTCCCATAGGAAGTGCGGCATCCCCCCTCCCATTCCCCATAGTCAGTGTGGCACCCCCCCATCCCATTCCCCATAAAGGCAGTGTGGCATTCCCCTCATCTCCTTATTCTGTGTGGCCTTCCCCCCAACCCCCAGGAAAAAAAGGTGTACTTACTTGAACGTCGTCTCCACTCTGACTTCTGGCACTGCCACTGCCTTTCGGGTGTCAGCGCACGCTAACACAAACACCCGAGAGGCAGTGGTGGTGCCGGAAGTCAGAGCAGGGACAGACAGCATCCCCACTCTGGTTTCCGGTGCTTCCACTGCCTCTTGGGTGTTTGTGTCAGTGCACACTGACACCCGAGATGCAGTGGCAGTGTAGGAAGCCATAGCAAGGGCACTGTGTCCCCATTCTGGCTTTCAGCACCGCCACTGCCTCTTGGATGTCAGCGCATGCTGACACGAACACTCGGGTGTCAGCGTGAATTGGCCGGAGAGGCAGAGGTGGCACCAGAAGCCAGAGCGGGGATGCTGTCTGTCCTCACTCTGGCTTCCGGCACCACCACTGCCTCTCAGGTGTTAGTGTCAGGGTGACGTGCTGACACCAGAGTGTTTGTGTCAGCGCACGCGGACACCCAAATGGCAGTGGCGGTGCCGGAAGCCAGACCGGGAAGAGACTCGTGTAAATAAACTTTTTTTTTTTTTTTTTTTTTTACATTTGCCCAATAAGACGCACTGACATTTTTTTTGAAGCTTACCTTAAGTCTAGGCCCATATATAATTCCCATATCTACTACTGTATTGTTTCCATTGGGTTTACAGCCCATTAAACCCTTCTAACACCAGCCATGTAAAACCTGCACCATTTCCTACCACTCAATGCCAGCCCCGTAAAATGTACGCGCCTGCCTTTCCCCCCTGGCTCCTCTATCTTTCCTTCCGGGTCTCCTCTTCACCCAGAGGGCTTCTAATCCCCCCTCCCCTAAAATCTTCCAGCCTCAGGTTTTTAATGGAGGGGTGACCCTATGTCATTTATAATTAACCATTGTCATTAACAATTTATGTCTAAATATTGAAAAATGATCTGGCAACAGAGGATGGCAAAATCTCAAGGTAGGCTGGCGGTTAAAGGGTTAAGGGGTCTATATTTAGGAACAATAAAATCATTGCCCAATTGCAAGGGTCATGTTGAGTACCTACATCGCTTTCCCATTTTGCAATACACTTTTGCGTAGGGGATGAGAATAGATGAGAAGCAGACATTCAATTTGGTACCATTTTGTCTGTTTAATTTAATGGTAACTGATTGGTGTTTATACAATGCCATTGCTTTGGTGTTGAATATGCTTCCAAGGCCGTATGAGACTATGGTTTAATGAATGTACTTCCTTGAAAACCATGGCAGCAAATGTCCTGTGCACATTCTACAATGCAGACATAGCATATGTTCTGAGCTCCTCTTGCACTGTGCAGTATTGTGAAGCTAACTCAAAAGGCAAAACCTATTTAAGAACAGTAATCAGATCTGCAGAGAAAATAACTGGCCTACCTCTTCTATCACTGGATGAGCCATTTTAGTGCAGGTTTGTCTCGGAAGTTTAAAACATCATAAATTACACATCCCACCCAGGTTTAGTCTTTTGTCCAGGTCTCAGATACAGGCTCCCACCTACAAAAACTGCCAGAAACAGTCCTTTCCCACTGGTCATCAAGAACTTGAACCTGAACTTGATCTCTACAAGATGCACCACTAATCATTATTGCATATATAGCAATTAAACTAGTTATGATTTGTCAATAGTATAATTACTGTTGTATATTTACTGTTGCATAACCATGTATAATAATAGTGAATAATGGCGAGTAAAATGAATATAAATCTTTCTGGTATGGGTAAGTTACTAGTCGCCCTGGCGTTGGCCTTGTTGACAATACTTCATCAAAGATTTTTAGATCACATTTAATTTGAATCTTGGGTCTTTTCTGTTTTAGGGATCAAGACAATTTTAGGTTGATTTGCTTGATGTGTAAACCAATGATTAATAAAATTAAGGCTAATGCTAAGGGTAAGTGTTGTGTTCCTTCTTAAAGTATCTGTAGAACTCAGTGGACTGGGGGAGCATTTCCAGGGTACATTCGTCATCAAATTTAAAATCTATACAATTCTATATAATCTATACAATTCTATGTAGTAATAGTGTTGGCTAATATGTCCCTCTGCCTTTAATTGGGTGGCACGCATACACATTATGGACTCATTCTGCAATGTAAAATGTATGAAAGTCTAAGTGGGAAATGTGCAGACAGCTGTGCATTCTGCTTTTGCATGGGTGGGAGGTGAGATAATTTTTGGACCTGAGAAGCCATTTCAGGGCACATTTTTCATGAAATTTAAAATGCCAGGGCCCTCTGTACATTCACCCTCTGACGAAAAATGTATAAAACCCTAGGTGAGCAATATTATGGCTTCTGTGGCCTTCTGCCTTTGTGTGGGTGGGCGAGTGCTGGCCCAGGACCATCTGTAATTTCTGTTCGAATTGAATCCATAAAGCCCCATGTAGGAAATGAGTTGGCTGCTGTGGCCCTTTGCCCTAAACTGGGTGTTAGGTGTGTACATTTTTGGACTGGGTGAGCCCTGCCAGGGCCATCTGTACTTCTGTCCTCTAATGTAAAATGTATGAAACCCTAAGCAGGCAATGAGGTGTCTTTTGTGGGCTCCTGCCTTTGCCAGGGTGAGAGGTGGGCTATTTTGGGCTGGGGAGCCTTGCTCAGGCTCTCCACATTTTCTTCATAGTTACAAAGCTAATACGGTTGAAAAAAGACATATCTTCATCAAGTTTAACCAGGGGATGGGGTTGAGGAAAGTTATTTTTTAATATTTGCAACTAACAGCTAACAGATAATGTAATTTTCTTCTGAAAAATCATTTTATCCTTTAAATTAATCATGTCCCCTTAGATGCTTAAATACATTTAATTCACATAATCTTTCTTCATAATTAAGACCCTTCACTCCTCCTAGCAGTTTGGTGTCTCTTCTCTGCATCCTCTCCAAAATCAAGGCATCCTTCTCTGAACTGGTGCCCAGAACTACACAGCATATTCCAAATGATGGCTCACCGGTGGCTTGTAAACAGGTAATATTACATCCCTATTGCATGTCTTTTAATGCAATGAGAATGTTTTCGAGCCTTGAAAGCAGCTGCTTGACATTGCATACTGTTATTTAGCCTATAGTCTACCAGAGCCCCCAGATCCTTCTCAACAAGCGACCCTCACAGTTTTACTCCCCTCAAGATTTTTACATTTTAAGTGCATGACTTTACATTTCTCCACATTAAACTTAATTTTCCAAGTGGATGCCCAGACACTCAAAGTGTTCAAGTCAGCTTGAAGCTTGTGAGCATCGTTGAACAACTGCACTGCTACATATGTTGGTGTGATCTGCAAAAATCGAGAAAGTGTCATTAATTCTATCTTCTATATTTATAAACAAGCTGAATAAAAGTGGGCCTAGCACTGAAAACTGGGGTACACCGCTTAAAACCCGAGACCATTCAGATTGGATATCATTAGCCACAGGTCTCTGCACATGGTCCTTTAGCCTGTTTTCAATCCAATTAAAAACTATATTTTCTAATCCTAGAGGTCTCAATTTTCCTAATAATGGTCTATAAGTGACAGTGTGAAATGCAAAAGTGCAAAATCCAGAAAAATGATATCTACAGCTGCCCCTCTGTCACCACTTCATAGACACCAATCAGGTTATTCTGGCAGTTCCTGCCCATAGTAAAACTTTACTGGTTGTCACAATATTGTGCATTGTCATATAATCCTCTATTTAGTCCCTTAAAAGGCTCTCTAGCAATTTTCCCACAATCGATGTTAAGTTTATAGGTCTGTAATTGCCCGGAAAAGACCTAGAGCTCTTGGGCACCAAATTTGCCTTGTGCACTACACCAGTTGTCAATTCCCCTTTACCATTAGATTGAAATGAGGGCATCTGAGCTGTGGGTGCAAACAGCTCAAAAAATAATAATACTAGTATAACCTGGCAGAATATATTAAATATATAAGTAGATAAATAATGCATTTATTATTAATAGTTTAGTTGTGTGGATTAATTGAAGCGACAGCATGGTTGCGAAGCGCTGGACAAATCGGGCATTTTCCATCATCATTATTGATTTCGGGCGGCTTTATATTTACATTTACATTTGGGTATGTTATATTGGTGTTCACTGTAAGCTTCAGCTAGCACTTAGCACTTTATCTGGTTTATTGATTATTTAGTTTTTTTCACAGCTCCACACAACTGAATTTTTCATATATATGTTTTAGTTTAAATCATAATAAAGGTTATTACTTTCATTCATTTCTGACATATTTATTTTTTGAGATGTTTGCACCCACAGGATGACTCATATTTGGGGGAGTCTTTTTCATAGTATTGTCACTAAAGGCATTTTATATTTATTTACATTTACCTCTTGGTGTAGCGCATATACTCAGACTATCATAAAAAAGGGTTTTTCTTTTGACTACTACCATAGGTTAGGGCATCTACCTGTTCTAAACTTATTTTCTTTGAATTTATATATTTGAAGAAAAGTTAAGGGTTGGTTTTGCTTTCTTTGGTGACCTCTCTTTAATTTTTCCCTTTTACCACTTTATTTCTTTTTTACAGGCTTTTACTGCTTTATATGTTTCAGAGGTTACTTCTGAAATCTCAGCTGTGAAATGTTGCCCTTTTTCTGTTCTTTACTGCCTGTCTCACTGCAGGTGTCAGCCAGGATGGAAATAGTCTCCCATACCTGTTACCTATAAGAATACATTTTGCAATGTGGTTGCTTAGAGTTGATTTATAGCACTCCCACATGTCATCTGTATCCCTATTCATGAGCAGATGCTTCCAGTCCTAGAGTGCAGCCTCAGGCATGGGGAAGTTGGCCTTCTTCAAATGTGTTTGTGTTTTTGCACTCGCAGCCACTATATTATGGTCAATGTTACCAAGGTTTTCATGGACTGTTACAGTCCCTACAAGGTCATCATCATTTGACATTACCAGATCTAATAGGGCATCATCCATAGTAGGCGATGGCTCATATAATTATCTTGCAGCAAGCTGGGGAATGTTTTTGCCCTGAAAGACTGAAGCAGAACTATGGCTCAATCCTGGGTAGTTAAGCCCTCCATTATCACCACTGTAGCAGCCTGTGCTATCTGCTTTAGTTGTTTATGTATCTGACTCTCTATTTTCTCAGTTATGTTTGGGGAGTCTATAAATTAAACCAAAATGTATTTTAGGCTGAGGGGGTAGAGAAATACTCTCTATTAAGGGAGTCACTGCCTACTGAATGGATGTATTTGGATCCTTTCAGTTGGTTTTGGTCAGGGGCTCCCAGGCGCTTGGGAGCCCCTGACCAAAACCAACTGAAAGGATCCAAATACATCCATTCAGTAGGCAGTGACTCCATAAATAGAGAGTATTTCTCTACCCCCTCAGCCTATATAATTCTCTGATTAACTCAGAGGCGTCAGCACTTGCATGCCAAAAATCCAGGTCACCTACAACCTTGCTCCCCTAAGATCCCCTTACCTTCCAAACCCCCCCTTCCCCTTCTCCTCTCCCATCCCTCCCTATCCAAACTCCCTGCCCTCGGGCAAACCACACCAAACAAAAATGTATTTTAACATTCTGCCCACAAGAACAGTATCAAAATCTTAAGCTAGTATCCCCTCATTAAATGATACTTTAATTTCCTTGTTTTTTACAAACTCCCCCCTTTCTTGTTTTCTCTTTGTTTCTAAAAGAGAGCCCGGTCAGCCACACTAATGCCATCAATCGTTTCTTCTAGTACCAGAGCTCCCCCACTTTACTTGCCAGACTTCTTGCATTTGTGAATATACACTTCACATTTCCATAAGGTTTCACACATTTAATTTTAGTAGCATTAACTCCTGCCTGTTGTATCCACCTTATTTTTCACTGCTGGTTTTTAACACATGGAATGCACTATCCCTGATCCAAGTGCTATCACCTCCTTTTTCTCCACCCCCATCATATGCTATCCCCTAAGTAACCCCATCTCCCCCTTTGCTTTCACTCTTGCCTTCCCCCCTATCTCTAGTTTGAATACTCCTCCACCCCCTCCTGACATCCTCCCCCCAGCACAGCAGACTTCTCTTCTATTCAGGTGCAAATTATCTGCACAATGCAGTTTGTACCCCAACGAAAAGGACAGTGCTCTAGTAATGCAAATCCTTCTTAACTGCCTCAGGACTTAAGCCATGTGTTTTTATGTTCCACTGTCAGTCCTGTGTAGTGCATGACAGGCAGTATTCCAGAGAATAGAAAATTGGAGGTCCTTCTTTTCAACTTGGTATCTAGTTTTTTAAATGTATTCCTAAGGATCCTCCATTTCCCATAAATTCTGTCATTGGTTCCCACATGGACCACACCAGCGGGGTTATTCCCAGCCCCCTCTAGTAATTTATCCACCATTGCTGAACCCTGACAACAGCAAACTATTTGGTTGAGGCAGTCTGGGTGGTAAATTATTCTATACGCCGGCCTAATTATGGAATTCCTTATGACCACTAACTGTCGTACCTGCAGTCCCATCCACATGATTACTAGCTGGGCTGTCCTGTTGACTGTTCTGGAGCACAGTATCTGCTGGGGCTGCCATTTCTGAGACTGGCACCTTTGCATCATTGCCCAACTTGGCAAATTTGCTAGGATGTACATGCACAGGCATGGCCTTTCTTTTCTGTGCTCTTTCTAACTACATTTACCCACCTACGTATCTGCTTTTTCTGACGCATTTCTCCACCCTTTTGTTTCTACCCCACTTACTGTTTACTCATCGAGCAGCATGCTCCTTGCAAGATTGTCAATCGATCTCAGCATTGCATTTTGCTCCGCTAACTCGAGCTTCCAAGTGTGCAACATGCTCAAATTTACCACAACGGTATTCACCCTGGAACTGCTGCTCAAGTTGTCTATACATATGACAAATTGTAAGCTGAAGGAGGTCTCCAATGTGGCTACAAAACAGCAGAGAATGCAAAAAGTAAAGTACTTACAGTTGCAACAACATCTGCTCTTAGCTTCTTCTATTAACTCCTGCTTTTTTAACGCACACCAACAAGGCTTGTAAGAGCTACTGTAGCTCTCGGGGTCTTGCACTAACATTTAAACCACCTTTGTTAATTAACCACTCTCACTCAGCCACAGAACCGTGTAGTAGAGAGAAAAATGTTTAAATTATTGTCATTTATTAACCCTATTTGAGCAGTGTGCTGGCTATTGGTAGTAGGGGTGCATACGTTTGAACTGGGGTAGCCCTGCCAGGGCCCTATGCACCTTCATCCTCTATTTTAAAATGTTTGAAACCCCATGTGGGTTGCTCTCTGCTTTTGCCTGGGTGGGAGGTGGGCTAATTTTCGTACTTGGGAGCCATGCTAGGGCTCTCCACGCATTCTTTACCAAATTTAAAATCTGTAAAAGCCTATGTGGGACATGCTGGCTGCTGTGGCCCTTTGCCTTTAACTGGGTAGGAGGCATGGACATTTTGGACTTAAATTTTATCAGGCCCCGACTCCAGCTCAGACTCTCACTCCTTCATAAATGGCCAATTATTAGTAATACATTTCTGGCAGTAAAATCATAACACCAGACTTTTTCTTCTCACCACTATATAAGCTAATAGGGCTACTTACTAGAACATAATGCATATTTACTGGAATACAATTTCTGAACAAATAACTTAAAGCGAACCTTCGCCCTGAATAAGAGTCTATCTTGTATGTTTCACCCATCTCCTTGCCCACATTAAAAATCGTCCGACCTACCAGCACCTATTGTATTTTTTAACCTTTTAACATCCAAGATGACAGCCTGTGGAGTCTCAGGCTGCCTGCAGAAAGGAACTGTCTTCTGACTGTGCTGCTCTGCATTGTGGGATTGCTGTCCTTTTCCTGACCCAAGCTCCGCAAAGCACAGCTATAACCCACCCCCTACACTTTTCATCCCTCTCCTCAATATGTGATGCTTCTGAGGCAAGATGGTGAACAGAGTTGAAGTACCGTGGGGCAACTAAGCAACTAAAAATGTAATATATATATATATAGAACTCATAAAATATATTAATGATTAATGTTTCTAAACTTCTTATGAAAGTTTATTTTTTTCTGCTGAAGTTGGAGTCGGTACCTTTTTTCCAAATCCAGCCAAAACTCGCTCTGACTCCGCATCCCTGGTAACAAGGCTGTTCTGATGTCACTTATCTGAATCTGAACAGCAACACTACAGACGTACAGTAGTCTTGTTCAATAGGTTTTTATCATTTCTTTACTTGCTGATGTAGACCTGTGATTATTCTATAGGGACTTTGCTTCTCTTTAAAAAGTAATTCCACTTTCCATGGCATTTTTAAAAGTTTCCATTATTGTGTGGTAAAATGATGTCTTTAATGCGATAAGCGTATCTGTTGTTTTTTAATTTTCTATTTGTTTGCAACTCCGTGTTGCTATGGAAAAACACTTTTCCATAGCAACAATGTGTTTACCTTAGCTATGTACATGTGGTGATTTTGAGTACATATCATAGACTTCCTCACTCTAGCTTGCTAATCATCTGATTGGCTAAGGCCCATTGTGCTGAAATTCAGCTTCTTCATATTGGAAGCATTACAGTCTTGTTTAATAGTAGCTAAAGGGTAAATGTCTAGGTTTTCGGCTTGGAAGAATCATTTTTACTCAAGGCCACAAAAACACTGTAGCAAAACAGTGTCCCAGGAATATGTGAAACATGGGAACATCATGCTAAATCACAGGTATGGGGGAACAATCCTAACACAAATGATTATTTTACATTCCAAAAGAGGCAAACAATTAGGCAGAACACCAAAAACCTGACAAAAAATGGAGTTTTCCTTTAAAGCAGATAGAGAAATACTGATACAGACTGCCTGTCAGTTGCATTTCTGTCTGGAAAAGAGGAAATAGAAGTTTCCCCCTGTTTTTGTAGTTTGAACACCTCAGCAATCAGTGGCGAATCCAAATGCCAAGTGAATAATATTTAAACTCACAAAAATGCCCTTTCTCAAACAATCAGAAAAACTGTGCAGCTTATAAAGTCGTTTGTTATATTGCTGTGATTTTATTCACAATAGAAAGGTGAGGAAAAGGTCAGCAATAACTCTGTTGTTGCATTTTCTCTCAGAAAAAAAAACACAATATTGATCGATAAGAAAATGGAAAAAGCACAACTATTAGCGTCTTACTTGATCTTCTGTGACCTTTACCCTTCTACGTTGATTTTTAAATGTTAACACTGCTGTTGCAAAGGTTTGTCATTATTTAATAAACCAATGTTTTTCTTAACTTTTTATGTATAAACAAGTCATAAAGCTCTCCTCCATGTCTAACCATTGTCCTTACAGCTGAACTATTAAGCCGGATGACAATTTTATTTATGACACAGTCTGCTTAAAATCACAAGGTCAAAAGATGAACAGATGCTTAGTAATAATAGCAAAGCTGAAGCCGGCGTGGTAGGTGGGCTTGGCGCACTCTTGTAGAATTCAATGGGCCCTTCATACTCAAGGAGCTTTGATCTTATTGCTTCCTTGCTGGTGCAGCTTGTGGCAAAATTTGCCATGGGAGTGCAGGCTATGAGCCAGAATCTAAGCACTGGCCACTGCATCGAGGGAGATTATTATCCCAGAGGAAGTGTTTTCCTGATGCCACCTAGTTACAAGGATAGGTGTTAGGGAAATCTTAGAGAAGCAATTCCTACAAGGTATATGTAAGGACCTCTCACAACATTTTAGGTCTCAATAAGCCCTGACACTGAGCTCTAGTCACAGCATTGTATATTGGATGGTACTCTAGGTCTGTTGCAGGATGTTGTCCCCAGGAACTACTGATGGGTTTTGCAATCACCACTCTCTTGGCAGGAATTCCAAAACCCATCATAGATACAAAGACAACAGGGTTTAAGACTAGAGCAGAGGTTCCCAACCAAGGGTATGAGTACCACTGGGTGTACTGGAGAGTCTGTCATGTGGTACTCAAAGAGGACCTGTACTCCAATCTCATCACCTGCTATCTATAGGTTACCTAAATCTGAATTGCTCAATAACTATACAACTATTTCAACAGATGAAAAAGGTGCTGTTTTGCGCGTTTTAAAGTGATTTTAGGTGACTGACAACCTACACATACCTGAGATAATTAAAAAATGGAAAGTGTTACTTTGTTAAAAAAAGTTTGGAAACCCCTGGACTACAGTTTTAAGAACATATATAAAGTGGATTAAAAAGTCTACACATCCCGGCTAAATTACCAGGATTTTATCATTTAAGCAAATTAGACCAAGAAGAATTATTATAAGGCACATATGATCTGTACAATTCAATGCAATGCGGAGGATGAGAGCAGTTTGCCCCAGTAGTAGGTAAACACGGCAAAAGGCTCTCATTGGCTGCAAGCCCACACATGTGCCATTGGAATCACAGAAGAGGTAAGTTGTTTGGGGCTCTCTGGGGGGTTTCACACAGAATTGGAAGCCCCTCGAAGAACAGAACAAAACCTGGAAAAGTCAAATGACCAGATTTCGTTCCACTTTAAATATGTACAGTGCATATCTAATACTTTGTTTAACTATCCTATTCAATTATGACAGCATTCAGTCTTTTTGGATAAGAGTCTATCATAATGGCACATCTAAATTTGCAAATTTTCACTCTTTCTTGCAAAGGTGCTCAAAATCTGTCAGATTGTGGGGGCACCTCATATATACAGCCCCCTTCAGTTTACCCAGATTTTCAATTGGATTTAGGCCTGGACTATGATTGTCTTCAGGTTTTAGCCTGAGGCCTAAAGGTTTTGTGCCTAAACTGATTGATAATGGAGCAATGCATAATTACCCAAACCACCTAAACTAAAGCTCTAATTCCAGCTTTAAAAAACAGCCACTTTTGAGTAAATTCAGTGGCTAACTTTTTAAAGAACGAATACATGACTTTTCATGGAAAGACTTGGGGCCAATTCAATAAGAGTTAAAAAAAGTATTCTTGGCAGTAGAAAAATTAGGCAATAAAAGCATAAAAACTTTACTCTTTCTGAATCACCAGCTAGGAAGACAATGAAAGTCAATGGCACTTTTACACTGTCGTAAAAAGTGCTATTGACTTTTATTGTCTTTTTACCTGATGATTCAGCAACAGTGAAATTCTTGTGCTTTTTTCACCTAAAGTGATTTTTTTTACTACAAAGAGAATTTTTTTCAACTCTTGCTGAATGGCCCTTACAAATATCTGAGTGTATAGCTTTTCAAAAAATAAGATAAACTAACCTTAAATAAAAGACTCCTCTGCTAGGTGGGCAAAACTTGGCATTCTTGGCAGAATGATCACAGTTAAATGTTCTACTTACTTAAATATCTATGAATTGTTCAAAATCTTCCCATAACATATCCAATGCTTTTCAAGCAGGTAAAGGCAGCAATCAACCTTAAGTTAACTTAGGTGGATAGTAGCTGTCCTTAAAACTCTTTGTGACCTAATAAAACAACCCTCAGATTTCCCTTTCCCAGACATGATACTATCCTTATCATTGTCACAGCCTTAGGTGAGCATTGAGGACAGGGGGGAGCTTCCACTGCTGAGTTTGCACTCAGAGACTACTGCTCAGAACCCAAGCTCCACCTTGCAGGACCAGAGTCTAAGGACCAACCCGGTCTTATCTAGAGCCCCCCTGCAATGTAGGATAGATTTGCTGCTTGGGTGGTCCCAGGCTGCTCCCCAGGGAGATAAGGGTTTAGGTAGAAAGCGGTGGTTACTGGGCTGGTGGGAGAGAAAGTCTGGAATGCAAGACAGGTCATACACATGGAAACAGGCGGGCGGGGTTTAATCCAAGAAACTCAGAAAGAGCTTGATGAGAAAGCTGGATCGAGATCAGGAAGTCCAATGTACTTGGTTGTAGGCTCAGCAAGATGAAACAAGTCAGCGTTTGCGGCTGTGAACTTTTAAGCACACTCTGCACATACACAATGCGCTGAAGGACCTCCGTCTGTACAGTACATCGGGGAAACGGCACTTGCACAGTAGAACGCGCAGACACAGAACTACCCGGACGCACAGCAGATGATGCCACCGCCCAAGACGATGCAGTCACCACTGCCCACGCCAGTATGTGACAACACCCCCCCCCCCGAATAAAGTCAGCCTTTTTGAACGACCCTTGTGGAAGTTTTTCTTAAATATCTCCTGTGGAGGTCTTGCAGAAGAAGGCTCTCACAAAATCTCCTCCATCCTGAAACCTTTCCACTTGATGAGATACTGGAAAATTTTACTGAGAATCCAGGCCCCCCCCACCTCATATTCTTCAGAGCCATCTATCACTACTGGTTCAGGAGGCTCCAGCAAGATACGTTCCTGAGTGACAGGTTTAAGTAAAGAGGTGTGAAATAATGGGCGAATGTGGTAGGAAGCAGGGAGTTTGGGAGCAAAAGCAAATTGATTGATCCTCCTCTTAATGGAGAAAGGTCTGATGAAACAGGAAACACATTGGTGGGTATGTCAGCCACGGGATAACGCAGTGGTCTCACTTGAAATGGCTCTGATAGACTCTCAGGGCTGGGTGTCCTCTCTAATGTACAGGGGCACGAATGGGGTCAGGGAGGCTACTCTATACATGAGAACAATGTGTAATATTTGGGCTAGGTCGGCAAAAAGGAGGCAGGTCTTGGCCCGCCTTCATCCCCCTTTGGCACAATTCCACCCTACCGGAATTTAACAACATGCCGGATACTTTGTTTTGGGAGAGGGAAGGGATGCACACTCTTGGTCCGTTATATAGTGCAGGAACTCTAATGTCCTTGGAACAAATAAGCGGGACATAGCACATGACTACCAGAGATTTTTACTGATACCTACAACTCAGGCACGCTCTGAATGCCCAATTCCTCAGACGTGGCCCTCAGATTTCTGCATCCCCACTGGAGGTCACACTCAGAACAAAGGATTAAACAAAACCAGCCTCCACCTTATATAAGGTCCCAACAAATAGCCTGGACTCCCCTGTGGAGAAGGAGTCCAAGTGGCGGTTACTGGACCCAATTCTGGACCAGGCTGACTGGGAAGAAATCATGAATAACATCCACATGTCAGTGGTGGAGGCTAGAGATAGATTCAAACCAAATGGATTCACCAAGCATATATCACACGGGTTCACCTGCATGGAATGGGCCTCTGCACAAGGTGTAGGAGGGACAGAGCTACGGGGCTACATATAACATGGTCTTGTGCTGCATTTGAGTGCTTCTGGAAGGAGGTGGTGGGGCTTGTTAGTAGAGTTGTGGGGCTCCAGGTGCATGGTTTAGTTGTGCTTTGTTTTCTGGGAGAGAGCATTGAAGGCTTTGCAGAGAATATTATTCATTTATGCCAGAAAAGGTATGTTAAACTGCAAGCACCCTACTCTACCCTCAGTGCAAGCCTGCAAAAAATTGATTATGCAGAAACTCTCCCTATATAAATTCATTAAAATCTGGGACCCATGGCTTCAATGAGTCGGCATCGGAGATTGAATAGGTGGGGTGAGGCATGCTCTATTTGTGGGTCATCTGCTCCCCCTCCCCCCGTAGTAGTATTATTATCAGTAATTTTCTTACTACTGTAATTATTCATGTGTCTTCTCCCTTTCTACCCCCCCCCCCCCATCTACAGATACAGTGGTCTCCACCTGACTGGCAAAACTGGTAGTGGCCAAGACTTGTGGGATTAATGATAGTGTGAATGGTTGTCTATGTCGGTCAGGGTGTTTTTGTATATGTTTCCTGTTTTGTAGTCAAAAATGAAAAAGTAAAAACGTATAACAGTTTTAGGCTCCTCGAAGGTCTAACTTGGTAAAGATCCTGGCTGAGTAGACTCTCTGGAACAACTTAGGGATAAGAGGGAGTATATACTGATTCTTTATAGTAACACGGTTCATGTCCTGATAATCCATATAAGGGCGAACTGATACATCTTATTTTAAATTGAAGAATATTCCTACCCCGGTGGGTGACTTTAATGGTCTGATGAACCCCTTCTGTAGGTTCTCATCAAGATATTAGTTACCAGCTCCTGGTCAGATAAAGGGTAGATTCTGTCGTGGGCAGGAAATTTGTGTTTTTCTGTAGATGTGAGTGGGTTGTGAATTACCTCGAGATGTATAGGTTCAGGAGCCAGTAAAGGGCAGGTTAATGAGGTAGGATGTGTTTGGCTGGAGCTGGGCCAGGATGGGGTACTATTTCCGGAACTCTCAGTTGAATCTTCTGTTGATTGAGTGACCAGATAAATGAACTGGTGTAACGTAGTGGGGGCGCCTACATGCACCATGTCATCCTAAGACTGTTGGTGGCCATGCTGGAGCCCCCCATACACATAAACCTCCAGGATGCCTGTAATCTTTACCTTATCCTCGCTCCCCAGCCAGGAATCTTCCACCACAATTGGCTGCCTGGCACTCATGCAATGCCGCCAATTGCAGCCAATAACAGCGGTGAGGAAGAGGGATTGCTGGCGGGGGAGCGGGTTTAAGGTAAAGATTATGGGCATCCTGGGGGATTATGTGTGGGGGAGCTCCAGCATTCCAATGAATGTCTGCAGATAGACATAAAATGTCTGTGTATTCCTCTTCAGGACACTGCCCTGTACTGTATGTTCCTCGGGGCTGCTTTGACAGAGGATGCCCAGGAGTAGGGAAATAATGCACCGGTTCTGGACAGTTTAATTTGGACATGACATAGGTTGAAGGTCAAAGAGAAGTAGATGGCTCTGCTTGAAAGTGCTAGACTTTTGATGCTCCATGGAGAACAATTTTGGCAAGGATACTGAAGGTTCTTTAGTGGAGTCATTGGGTTTGGGTGATAGTGGAACCAATTCAGGATGAGAGTGTAGAGCGACAGTAGATTGAGCATTCTGTATGGCATTTACTTGCCGTTGGAGGAGCCTGTATCCACCCTGGAGGTATTGGGTGGCCTGCAACACCACAGTCATCTGTTGCTGGAGCCCTCTGAAAGGAGAGACCACCTGGGCTGCACCACGGGTCATCCACCTAGCAGTACTGTGCACCAGAACCTAGTCACAGCTGCAGATAAATTGAAGACAAGGTAATAAGCAAAAACAGGGTCAATGCCCTGGCCAAAGCCAGAGGGCAGGCAGCAAGAATCAGTATGAGAGTCCAAGCAAGAGGCCAAGATTCCCAGCGGAGGGACACAATACAATACAATGAACATGGTCCAGGGGTGACACCTTGAAGAAGTGGCCTGGCTAAGAGGGGCCATGAAATGTGTGGTGGAGTTTCTTTGGGATGCCCTGAATGGATTCTACAAAATGGTGATGTTGTATTCTATTGTATTTTTACTGTCATTTATTCCTCCTCAGTTTGTTGTTAAATTGAGTAGGAAAAGGGAAATTATCCCTCAATAGATTTTGTGATTTTTTGCATGGTGATTTAATCCATATTATATAACCCCCAAGTATATGTTTTTTAAATGTATGTCCATGTTTGTGGTTTAGAGTGTAGAGTTCTTGATATTGGGTTGGTGCCAGATGTCTATGTGTTACTAGTTTGGTTGTTGGGAACAAAAATTTAGAGTAAATTGAGAAATATTAAGAGTAAACTATAGGGCTCAGCTTGCCTGCAACCGCAAAGAGCAAAGAATAGTGGCTTATTGGAAGTAAACAAAAACAATTCTTAAGGGGACTCTAAACCCAAAGGCAATATTTAGCCAGCAAGCAGCTGGCCTGATGTCTGTCTCAAGTGCCTCTCCTTCATTGCAGGTTAAAAGCTGTAATAGGACTCCAAAGTTTGCCCTTTTTTGACTTTCATACCTTCAGGACCCCGCAGAAAAAGTGGTCAGACAGCTACTCTGTCCCACAGCTATATCTGACCACAGCAGAGCATGTTTAAGACTCGTAAACTTGATCCACGACATGCTCTTCACAGCTCACCCACTCTCCAGAAATGTAAGCAAAAAAAAACAGTTGTGCCTCGTGAGCCACCAACAGGCCAGTTTTTGCAGATCTCTACACAGACACAGAGGTGGAGAAATCAGTGCTCCAGCAGAGCTATGGAGCTGGCTATATGGAGATCCACAAAACATGACCTGTTGGGGTTGGAAAACACTATTATAGGGTATATACAAATAATCAGAGACTTTCAGATTATTTGAAATGGCTTATTTTCTACCGTTCTCAAGGGGAATTAGGGGGGGAGGAGTTAGTGTTTGCCTGGACAGGGACCTTAAACATCTTTCACCAAATGAAGACAATAATCTATTGTATAAATGAAACCAAAGAACCTTCAAATATTTTTCTCTAATGACTAAGCATTCAAACTCAGTTATTAATACTAAAAATATGTCCAAAAAATAGAAATATTTTTGCTAGTTCCTCGAAGTAGCCTGTGAAAACCATCTATGCTTGCTATCTTGGCCTCCTAGGTCAGAGTGGCATTAAAGTTGGTAGCCTTAGAGCTTTCCTTTGGCCACATTGTAGTTTTAATAGGCAAAGTGGAAAAGTGGTGGAATCATGCATACCACAAGTGGTTAGCTGAGGTGCCAACCAATTCAGCTGTTCGGCCAAAGATGTTCAGCTATATGTTTGTTTTCTTAAGCCTAAAGCCGAACACTATTAATGTCTATAGGGGAAATTCATCTGAATTGTTTGGTGATTGTTTTTTATTGTTAATAAGACCCTGCTTTCCTTCTTGGTTACCAGCCTGGTGCAGCATGCAAATATGCCTCAGATACTGTGCAGCAAGCCTGTATCCCTGCAGGTATACCAGCCCCTTTGCCCATTACACAGTGCTCTTCCAGGGGCGTTGAGTGCATTCCTGGAAAAACATTGGGCCCAAAAATACATTTTAACAGAAAATAAAAAATACCACCAATGTGTCTGCAGGGTGATGTTTTCTTCTCAGTTGATGCAGTATCCCTCTTATCAGGCAGCAGTGGTAGTGGAAGTAGAAGAAGCATCCTTTTCCTCCAGCAGTAATGATAATAGCACTCTTCTGGAGGGAAAATAGTGTCTAACAAAGCAACAGATATGGTACTTCACTGTGTCTAGCTTGAGTTGCATTGCCTCATCTACAAATGGGAATAGCAAGAACAATTTCACCTGCTTGGAAATCAGAGAGAAGGGTTTAAATACTTACAAAGTGTAGTAGTAATAATTTTGTCCCTCTATAGATAGCCAAACCAGGGCAACAGATTAATTGACACCAGTGTGCCCCCCCCCCATGCATGTAAACATATTTTGTGGCCTATTGCTACCTGCCCTTATGATACGGGCTTGAACAGCCACGACAGCTATTTGTAAGACAAGAAAAACCTGCATTTATTTATTCAATTATTTAAGAATTCTTGTTAATAAACCTTTGAAAACCAAGAGTAAAATAAATGAATAGTAGTTGTATTGAGTTGGTAGTGTATTTTAGCTTCAATCAGTGGTGTACATTGAGGTGCTGCCTTGCTCTTGCATTATTACTAATTGAATCCTGCAAATGCCAGCTGTGTCGTTCCATGTCATTAGAAGAAAGAGCCTGAGATAAGAAAAGGCCTACAGAATGTGACTTGCAACTGTTATCTAGCTTGACCTTTCAAAAGACCCACTGAAGTGTTGTCACTGTGAAGAGATGTTGAGGTCATAATAGGCACTGGGCCAAACAACTTTTCATAATGTGTCAAAGCCAGGTTAAAGTGAAAACAGAATCCCTTAACCTGTCCTGTCACAACAACATCAAGTCAGCACTGCCATATCCTCAGCCACCTCATAACTCCAAAAGGTATGCATGATCACATTTATGAATAATCCTCTGAATATGCTCTGTGCAGGGCATAGTTTAAGGATTGTCAGGGCCGGACCCACTGATCAGCATGTAAATCACAATGGAAATATTCCAGATCAAAATGGCAATTAGCCAGCTGCCTATTATAGACACAGTGTAGACAAAGATTATTGCAGAAATCCATATCTGTATATGCTTATTTTTATTCTTTACTCTTTGCCAAATATGCAAAATTCACATGCAGTGAAAATTATGTGTCAGCATCACTCTCTGGAAGGAATATAAAAATTCTCTGTATAGCATGCAAACAAATATGCAAAGAGAGGACACAGATCAGTGGAACAAACCAAAACATTTTATGCAGAGAAAAATTATTTTGTCATACATGGGTAGTCAGAATTGTAAATGTGCTGTGATTTATTCGCCAAGCTCTTGAATTTTACTGTAATTTTCATTTTTTGTTCTCTGGTCTGTTGCAAAATATTCTGTTTAATCAAAATATACTTTTTCTGTGACATTTTAGCCTTACATGATTTTGTAGTGATCTTTTCAACTGTATTTTATATATTTCTCCCATGTTACTAAAACTGTACATTTAACATGTTAACAAATCATTATCTTAACTTTTCCCCCTAATGCAAATGTATCTAGACTCCAGAATTTTTAAATTCCTTTGTCCTAGCTGGTGGACATGGACTTGTTAACCCAACTTAGATTTATAGAATAATGAGATCATTGGAAGCATAGTATTTTAGCAATCCCAGTTGGAACTGGATACTTTACTAACAGGCACTGCTCAGGGGATTGGGTTAATGATCTGTCACTCAGGTACAACTGCCAAACAGAGCCACCCCCTCCCCCTCCCCCGAGCTGGTATCGGAGGAGTGTCGCTGTGACTGAAGTTTTTAGATTAATGTCCAAATCTGGTTTACGAGGGAAAAAGGCTGGAAGGGAAATGTTTACATTCTTGGACTTCGCCTTGAAAAGTTTTTAGGACATTGAATATCAACTGCTGTAATATTTACATTCTTGGACTTCATCTTAAATAGTTTTTAGGACCCTCTGGGTACAGAAGATCACAATACCGAAGGAGGAAGTTTGAAAAAAAGAACAGATGGCAAAAACACATTGAACTGGATATATTTCTTTACAATATTTTAAACTGTTGGTACAGAGGGCAGATAAGGCTCCGCTCCAATTTCCTTCAGCCTGGGTCAGCCTTTGGGGTGTGTGAGGTGTGTCATCGCACATGGACACAAAGGTCAGATGTTTGCTGCATCCATGTGCTCAACACCCAATCCCACCCATAGCCTGCCCGCTCACTTTACTGGTTTGCTGCTCACTAACCCAAGTGTCCATTAACTTGCCCTCACACACCTGCCCCCTCAACCTAAAAGCTGCTTACTGCCCCCCATCCCCCTTTTCTCTCACTCTGTTCTGCCCTTTAAAGTGGACCAACACAGGTGATTTCCTATTCCCAGAGAATCCCAATTTGGGCTGCCCTACTGTGTTAAATTCCATGGGATCTTCAGCATACCCACCATGCAAGCAAACCCATGGCACATGCACAGGTTTTCATCAGCACTCTATGTAGCTACATATGCTGTATATATTAACACAGGTCATAAAAATCGTATTGTTCACAGAGCCCAGCATAGAAAGACCACTTGCATCCCAGTTTCCTTGCAGTGCATCAGCCGGAATAGTTGGGGTTGTAGCCTGTGCATGCATAATGGGATTGCTTGCAAGGTAAGTATACCAGCGATCCTGAGCGGTTTCATACAGTGGGGCAACCAACATTGGTATGCCCCAGAGATAGAGAATCAGCCAGCCCTGAAGTCTTTTAGAATTCAGGGCCAACAGATGCAGGTTTTGGTCCACTCGCCCCAAGCATCATATCTGATACCAAAGGAACTCCCCCCACTTCCCCTCAGCTGCCAGCTCACCACTCCACAGTAGGCCACTAGTGAGAAAGTGCAGAAGCATGCTGGGGGGGGGGGGGGGGGGGGGGGCACATCTGTATTCACACACAGTACAGCCTTTAGCCTATTTCTGGGCAGATGTAGTTTGGATGAGCCTAGTTTCTGTGAGCTGGCCTGTGTTTCTTTATGTTTAAACTTAAAATAAAATAGACAAAACTGCCATAAAACAGAATAAAGGAGCAGTCCTCGTGCGTGAGCCTGTGCTTCTAGAACACTTGTTCAAGACATTAGCGGCTCTGGCTCTTGCACAATAACTACAGCAATGCTTACTATTAATGTTCAATTCATTCTTATGAGTTCATCAGGATGAACAGTTAACATAAATACGTTGTGCTCTTAGTTTAGCTTCAAGTTACTGCCATGTACAATTACTATAAACATATTGAAGCCATTTATTAGAGCTTTTGTGTTCACCACTCTCTGTATGTATTAAGTGACAGGCTCTAACCTTAAGGGCATTGTGAGGCACTCCAAAAAGGAGAAGATTGGCTGCTGAAGAAATGTAGAACAGGCAGTGTAAACCAGAACAAGACCCATTTTTCACAAAATGGGTGCTGTTCCTAGTGCAGGAGTCATCCCGATTGCCATTGCCCCCCTGTGCATTAACCCTGTTAAACCTGAAAAATCTTACCTTTCTTCTCAATTCCCCGGCAAGATCAAGTGTTGCGATTGGCTGTCATGGTCATGTGACCGCGGTGACCAATCGCAGCACTCTATTTTGCCGGAGGACAGAGAAGAGGTAATATTTCTTGAGTTTAACAGAGTTAATGCCCAGTGAAACACTGGTAATCTGGATGTCCCCCTGCGCTAGGAACATAGCCCATTTTATGAAAAAAATTCCAGTTATTCCCAGCTAATAGTCATATTTGGCACAAAGTGGCTGGTAGAGAGATGCCAGGAATAAAGTAGTTAGTTATAGTTAGTAACAGTTTATCATAAACACTGCTATAGAAGTTTCTGAGGAGAAAAGACAAAAACAGAAATGTAACCCCTGTCCTACTCATAGCGGTCGATTCCGCACACAGGTCATAAAAAAACTTGACTCTTGCACAAGTCAACTCGGCATTCAAGATCTCTTGCACCATGCCCTAATTGTAAGAACAGGAGACAATAGCTTACAGCCAAGGCAGGGGTGCTCAACCTTTTGCGCGGGCTACTTAAATGATTTTGAACCTGGTTGTGGGCCACAATCAATAGGCTCAGTATGTTTTCATTTGGAATATCTTAATGAAGATTTTCTACAACAATCTGGATTCTCACTGTCCCCAAAACCCTTCCCTTCCAATTCCCTTCCACCACAACCCTACTTCATAAGTAACAATCCTCACATGCTAGCAATGCACATGCTGATTGCCTTACAGCTCTAAATTCATGGGCCCCCTATT
Organism: Gastrophryne carolinensis; assembly: GCA_027917425.1. Lineage (NCBI taxonomy): Eukaryota > Metazoa > Chordata > Amphibia > Anura > Microhylidae > Gastrophryne > Gastrophryne carolinensis. The sequence goes on along the minus strand of CM051239.1, from coordinate 220,470,237 downwards.
TATAGCCCTCCCCCATCTGTCCCACATCTTAACCAAGTTTCACATTCTCAACCAATCTAAACTCCCAATTATTATACAAATATATTTTACCAAACTATTCTGCCAAAGATTTCACCCAGGGGTGGTGTTGTACAATCAACATCACTGCATTTCTTCACCTCTATTTGCCAATGCACCCCTCCTATATCACTCTCTGCGCAATCACCCATCCTTACTGTACACCTATTCAATTACCTTTACGCTTCAGTTCTATTTACCCCTCTCACTTTTCCCCACAGCAGGTCAGGCCACATCAGATTGTTCTGAGGGCCACATGTGGCCCCCCAGTTGCAGGTTGAGCATGTGTGGTCTAAAGAATAGGTGGAGACAAAAGGGATGGGATCACAAGTGGTAGAGCTTGAGTTTGGCGGCATGTGCCCTGTGAAGGTTATAGGAGTTGCTTAAGCCAGGTTATATTGTTGTCTAAAAAGGGAACTGTTAATGGCTTGGGGCATTGGAGAGTGACACATTGAACGCATTTCAGAAAAGAGGAGAGGTACAGGAGAAGTCTTGAAGGCGGTAGTGTGAGAAGATGACCAGGGAAGAGGACAACAGAATGTGAGCGGTAGAGCGGATGTTGCACCTGGGTTGGTATCATTAGATTAGAGATAAAATGTAGGGAGGGGCCTGGCTGGAGAGAGCTTTGTTAGGTTTGAACTGAACTCTGAGAAACAGTTAACCAGTGGAGGAATTGACAGAGGAGAGCAGCAATAGAAAAGAGCTGGATGAGGCAGGCAGCAGAGTTCGGAATATATTGAAGGGGTGCCAGTCTCTTTTTGGTGTTACAGGGGTCAAGTCGGGATATGATCAAGGCATGCTCTATGATTTTAGTGGTATTAAATGAGAGTAATTGATGGATGTGGGAGACAACAGGAGGAGTCCAGAATGACGCCCAGGCATCGAGTCTGAGGAGTTGCAGTTATTGTAGGGTTATTTACAGAGATTGTGGTGTTAGAGAGGAGACTAAGGGGGGAAATGACCAGCTCAAATGTGTCCATGTTCAATTTAAAGCAATTGGCAAGTCAAAAAAAAAAAATCTGTAGCTTACCTTACAATGAGACCCTCCACACTCTCATTCCTGCTATGTCTGTCTACTTAGTGAGTAAAGCACTTCCTCATTCAGCCCCTCTGATCTGGTTCTTCGATCAGCCTTCAGTAGATCTGAAACACCCTCACTCTCTCCACAGATGTCCTGATTAGCTGCCTTTCTCTGCAGCTATTAAACCCCTCCTCTCTAGTCACACTATGTGCTGGCAGGCCAGAGATGATCTTAGTCTGCAGTATCTCTCACCCCATTTTTTTGATCACACTATGTGCACTAACAACTAGAGGCACAACAATGCACATTGATTTACTATGATATATGTAAAGCGCATATCACATCGCTGTTGTAGCTGACTTGCCATTAACACCCAGCCCCCCATTACCTGCCTCCCCAAAGCCTGGGGCGGCCCAAGACCCTCGGGCCATTAAGGCTGTGCGGGCTTGTAGCTGGCCCCTTCTCCCTGTTCTGCAAGCCCCCATAGCTGGTCCTTGGCCACGTCACACCCCACACCATTTTTCTTTCTGGATTTTTAGGGGTTCTTAATGTAAATGGTTGTTTTTCTTGAAAAACTACAAGGTGTATTTCTTTCATTCCTTTCATCCATTCCTCTTTCCCAGGTGCACCCAAATCTTGCAATTGCTTATTCATTGTTTGTTTTTTAGGTGTTAAATACTAATAGCACAGGCACTTTCTAGTGGTAGGATGAATTTTATGCTATAGATACTATAGCAGCTTGCATATCACTATGAATTATTTAGCTCACTATGTTGTATAGTGTATCATACTTATTAAGTATGTTTTGTTAGCACATGCACTTTGTTTAGAGGCTTACTGCTACATGGCTGATGACAGCTGATTGCACTCAGCACTTTATGTATTTTGGGTTATTAATCATTAATTACACATATGATTAAATGGGAGCATAAACCCAGTGTGGACAGCGCCTGGCTTGATATTATCCAGCGCCTAGGGAGTAGCGCGGCATCATGTTTTTAATGTGTAGTGTGTGCAACTGAATAAATAAATTTGTGATATATTTTCTGATATTGGGAGCAGTGCCCTTAATTGAGACCCCGGCAAGTGTTTGATGGATTGTGCAATAAGGTGTGCACAGTTGGGGGAGCATGCCCCCTTTTGTAGCACTTTGAGCTGTGCCATTAACCGCCGGCTCCTCAATTACATGCCGGGGGGGGGGGACAGAAGGGCTTGGGCCCATGGAGGCTATGCAGTCTTGTAGCCAGCAGGGCAGGGGGCCAACATAGCTGGGCCCTGCGCCCTGTTCTACAAACCCCCATAGCTGGTTATGCTGGGTAGGGGGACCCCATGTAATTCTTTGGGGATTTTTAAAACCCTTAAAATTAAAAAAAAATGCCCCCCCCCCCCCCCCCCTGGGAGTGGGGACCCTATGTCATTTTTTTAAAATAAACCCCTTATGTTCTGTTGCCCAGCAGGTATAAAAGGCTTTCAGCAGCAGCGGGAGAGCAGAAGCCAGAGTGATTTGGTGAGGCACGGAGAGGAATGTCAGGTAGGTATTAGAAAAAAAATAAAATAAAATATTTTTTTCTGTGTGTGTTTTTTTTTTTTACATTTACTCCATCCTGAACTGGTAAGGGGCCCATGAGACCCCTATACCAGTTCACAAAGCTTAGGGACTGGCAAGTCACCTGCCGCTAGTGACCCCCAGCCCCCCATTACCTGCTTCCTCAAAGCCAAGAATGAGGCAGAAGGGCCAGGGGCCAATTTAGGCAGTGCGGGCTTGTAGCCGGCAGAGCAGCTTCTCCAAAGCTGCCCCCTGTGCCCTGTTCTACAAGCCCTGCATAGATGAATGTGGGGCTGGTTGTGCTGGGTAGGGGGGACTCCACAACGTTTTTGTGGATTTTTAACCCTTAAAATTTGCAAAAAAATGCCCCCCCAAGAAAGAGACCACCAATTTTTTTAACCCTTTATAGTGTGGATAGTAGCCAAGAATGAGGCAGAAGGGCCAGGGGCCAATTTAGGCAGTGCGGGCTTGTAGCCGGCAGAGCAGCTTCTCCAAAGCTGCCCCCTGTGCCCTGTTCTACAAGCCCTGCATAGATGAATGTGGGGCTGGTTGTACTGGGTAGGGGGGACTCCACAACGTTTTTGTGGATTTTTAACCCTTAAAATTTGCAAAAAAATGCCCCCCCAAGAAAGAGACCACCAATTTTTTTAACCCTTTATAGTGTGGATAGTAGTTCTATTTTATTTGAAAATGTTAAGTGCTCTTTTCAGTTTGGGGGGGTACCGATACATATGTGGTACCGTTGTAATCAGGAGAAACAGGACTTTCACATACAATATAGTTTTCTTTAATAAAACAAATGTTTTCTTTAAAATAAAGGATATACTTTTCTAAAATCTATATACCGTATTTTTCGCCCTATAAGATGCACTTATTTTCCCCCAAAAGTGGGGGGAAAATGTCCGTGCCCCTTATTGGGCGAATGTAAAAAAAAAAAAAATTAAAAGAAAATGTAAAAAAAATAAATAAAAAAAAAACTCACCCGTTCCCGGCGCTCCCGCGTTGCCTGCCACACTGCGAGAGGCCAGAGGAGCGGCGATGACAGCGGCGGGGCCAGAGACAGAGCCCCTGCCGCTCCTCCATCTGCTGCCTCTTCCGGGTTCAGAGCACACGCGAGCACGAAGGTCCGGGCAGTGGGTGGGCGTGGCCTGCACCGGTGCAGGCCACGCCCACCCGCTGGCCGGACCTTCGTGCTCGCATGTGCCCAGGAACAGCAGATGGAGGAGCGGCAGGGTATCTGTCTCTGGCCCCGCCGCTGTCATCGCTGCCTGAAAAGACAGCGATCGCAGCGGCGGGACCGGGACAGAGCCAGCTCGTGAATGGGGTGGGCATGACCTGCGCCGACGCTGCAGCGCAGGCCACGCCCACCCAATTCATGGAGCCGACCGCTCAGCGGAGCGGTGTCAGCGGACAGGTGAGTTTAACTTTTTTTTATTACATGGCGCCTGCCTAATGGGGGGAGGGGGTGGGAATGGGGGGAGAGGGGCCACACAGCCTATTCTAATGGGGGGAGAGGGGCCACACAGCCTATGGGAATGGGGAGAGGGGGATGCCACACAGCCTATGGGAATGGGGAGAGGGGGATGCCACACAGCCAATGGGAATGGGGGGAGAGGTGGATGCCACACAGCCTATGGGAATGGGGAGAGGCGGTTGCCACACAGCCTATGGGAATGGGGAGAGGGGGATGCCACACAGCCTATGGGAATGGGGAGAGAGGGATGCCACACAGCCTATACTAATGGGGGAGGGGGATGCCACACAGCCTATGGGAATGGGGGGAGGGGGATGCCACACAGCCTATGGTAATGGGGAGAGGGGGATGCCACACAGCCTATGGGAATGGGGGGAGGGGGATGCCACACAGCCTATGGGAATGGGGAGAGAGGGATGCCACACAGCCTATACTAATGGGGGGAGGGGGATGCCACACAGCCTATGGGAATGGGGGGAGGGGGATGCCACACAGCCTATGGGAATGGGGGGAGAGGGATGCCACACAGCCAATGGGAATGGGGAGAGAGGGATGCCACACAGCCTATACTAATGGGGGGAGGGGGATGCCACACAGCCTATGGGAATGGGGGGAGGGGGATGCCACACAGCCTATGGGAATGGGGGGAGGGGGATGCCCCACAGCCTATGGGAATGGGGGGAGGGGGGATGCCACACAGCCAATGGGAATGGGGGGAGAGGTGGATGCCACACAGCCTATGGGAATGGGGAGAGGGGGATGCCACACAGCCTATGGGGAGAGGGGGAGAGGTGGATGCCACACAGCCTATGGGAATGGGGAGAGGGGGATGCCACACAGCCTATGGGAATGGGGAGAGGGGGATGCCACACAGCCTATGGGAATGGGGAGAGAGGGATGCCACACAGCCTATACTAATGGGGGGAGGGGGATGCCACACAGCCTATGGGAATGGGGGGAGGGGGATGCCACACAGCCTATGGGAATGGGGGGAGGGGGATGCCCCACAGCCTATGGGAATGGGGGGAGGGGGGATGCCACACAGCCAATGGGAATGGGGGGAGAGGTGGATGCCACACAGCCTATGGGAATGGGGAGAGGGGGATGCCACACAGTCAATGGGAATAGGGGGAGAGGTGGATGCCACACAGCCTATGGGAATGGGGAGAGGGGGATGCCACACAGCCTATGGGAATGGGGAGAGAGGGATGCCACACAGCCTATACTAATGGGGGGAGGGGGAAGCCACACAGCCTATGGGAATGGGGAGAGGGGGATGCCACACAGCCTATGGGGAGAGGGGGATGCCACACAGCCTATACTAATGGGGGGAGGGGGATGCCACACAGCCTATGGGAATGGGGAGAGGTGGATGCCACACAGCCTATGGGAATGGGGGGAGAGGGATGCCACACAGCCTATGGGAATGGGGAGAGGGGGATGCCACACAGCCTATGGGGAGAGGGGGAGAGGTGGATGCCACACAGCCTATGGGAATGGGGAGAGGGGGATGCCACACAGCCTATGGGAATGGGGAGAGGGGGATGCCACACAGCCTATGGGAATGGGGAGAGAGGGATGCCACACAGCCTATACTAATGGGGGGAGGGGGATGCCACACAGCCTATGGGAATGGGGGGAGGGGGATGCCACACAGCCTATGGGAATGGGGGGAGGGGGATGCCCCACAGCCTATGGGAATGGGGGGAGGGGGGATGCCACACAGCCAATGGGAATGGGGGGAGAGGTGGATGCCACACAGCCTATGGGAATGGGGAGAGGGGGATGCCACACAGTCAATGGGAATAGGGGGAGAGGTGGATGCCACACAGCCTATGGGAATGGGGAGAGGGGGATGCCACACAGCCTATGGGAATGGGGAGAGAGGGATGCCACACAGCCTATACTAATGGGGGGAGGGGGAAGCCACACAGCCTATGGGAATGGGGAGAGGGGGATGCCACACAGCCTATGGGGAGAGGGGGATGCCACACAGCCTATACTAATGGGGGGAGGGGGATGCCACACAGCCTATGGGAATGGGGAGAGGTGGATGCCACACAGCCTATGGGAATGGGGGGAGAGGGATGCCACACAGCCTATACTAATGGGGGGAGGGGGGATGCCACACAGCCAATGGGAATAGGGGGAGAGGGATGCCACACAGCCTATACTAATGGGGGAGGGGGGATGCCACACAGCCAATGGGAATGGGGGAAGAGGGATGCCACACAGCCTATACTAATGGGGGGAGGGGGGATGCCACACAGCCAATGGGAATGGGGGGAGAGGGATGCCACACAGCCTATGGGAATGGGGGGAGGGGGATACCACACAGCCAATGGGAATGGGGGGAGAGGGATGCCACACAGCCTATACTAATGGGGGGAGAGGGGATGTCACACAGCCAATGGGAATGGGGGGAGAGGTGGATGCCACACAGCCTATGGGAATGGGGAGAGGGGGATGCCACACAGCCTATGGGAATGGGGAGAGGGGGATGCCACACAGCCTATGGGAATGGGGAGAGAGGGATGCCACACAGCCTATGGGAATGGGGAGAGAGGGATGCCACACAGCCTATACTAATGGGGGGAGAGGGGGATGTCACACAGCCAATGGGTATATGGGGAATGGGAGGGGGGGATGCCACACTGGGTATACGGGGAATGGGATCGGGGCATGCTACACTGTCTATGGAATGGGGGCATCCCACACAGCCAATGGGAATGAGAGGAGGGGGATGCCACACAGCCTATGATAATGGGGAGAGCGGGGATGCCACACAGCCTATGATAATGGGGGGAGGGGGATTCCCCACTGTCTATGGGAATCGGAGGGCACACTGCCTATATGGGGAATAGGAGGGGGGAATGCCACACTGCTTATGATAATAGGGTGCACACTGCCTATATGGGAATGGGAGGGGGGATGCCGGGGAATACGGGGAATGGAATGTGGGCATGCTACACTGTCTATGGAGTGGGGGCATCCCACACAACCTATGGGAATGGGATTGGGGAATGCCACACTGTCTGTAATGGTGCGTTTTTGGTTTAAAATATTTTTTTTCTTATTTTCTTCCCCCAAAACCTAGGTGCGTCTTATATGGCGAAAAATACGGTATATATTTTTAATATATTAAAAAAACAGAAAAATTACAAACAAGACATTTCATGTTAAAGCCTAAACCCTGACATAGAAAAAATGATATATAATTGTCCTGGAAATTCCTGCAAAAATCACTGTTAAACATGATGAGAAATGTCAACAGAGGGTGACAAATCTTTAAGTAGACAGGCAATTAAATGCATGTTGGCTATTGTTTTGCTCTGGGGACCTTGCGCTTTTAGATTTTGCTTGTTTTTTCTTGCTTGCATATTGATATTTTAGGAAAAATGTTTTTTCCTCTCCTTTTATACATTTTTTTAGAGAAACCCTGTGCAACCTAAGAATTTTTCAAGAGATTACTTCCAGAAAGATGAGCCCACTACAACAAGCTGGGTATGCTTAGAAAGCTTAACATGTCTACTTTCAGGGAATATATGGTTTGGTATTCCAAATGTAAAGGGTTGTTTTGGTTGAAAAAGCGCAAGGTGTGCACTTTGCAGAGCTGAAATTTTCAAGTTAAATTACCCTTACACACATGCCTTACTTTATGGTGTTTGTTAGCTCCTCCCTTGACTGTACCTATGCTATTGTGTATTGTTCTGTTCGGGAGACCTTGCTTTTTCATATTTAACTTGTTTTTTTTTTTTTTTAGTTATAGTTTACATATAGTTTTTTTTAGGAAAATGGGGCTTTGGTTCTGTTTTAATCTATTTTAGGTAAACTCTGTGGGACCAAAGAATTCATTGAGGGATAACTTCCAGAAAACTGCGCCCAGGTCAACAAGCCTGGACCCCAAAAAGTGCCAATGCAGCACAAATCCTAAATACGGCCCTGCGTTTAGGCCTTGTGGTGTTGTCCAGCATGATACCGTTGCCAAGTTACTGCCTCCTTTTAAGGATTTTAAAAATAACTAAATGTATTGATTAAATATTTTCATAGCTATTTTAAACATTTTACAAGCACATTTGTGCATATCTTTATTTTTGAAATGTTACTACCAAATTTTGTGATAGTGCTCCTTTAAATGTTTTTTTTTTTTATTTTAGACTATTTTTTTCAACAGAGTGCCTTAACTGACAACACTCTAGTCGGGGAGGCCGATTCATTAATAGCGCCAGGTAGCGACAGATGAGCGACTGTAGCGTGATTTTTTCAGCGCCAGCCAGTATTCGCTGTGCTTGGCCGGCATTAGCTTGATGACAGCGACTCAGTCGGTGTGCGGTAATGTTGAATATGGGCTGGGGGGTCGCTGTTTCACAGGTCCAGCGTTGTATGTGAGCGCCTGACAACGAATGGCCAGAGCGAACGGCTAGCTTCATATTCATCAACAAATCACGCTCCGAATGTGCTGTCGCTGTCCATTCCTTGTTTAAACCCCAGAGTGCTTGCGGCGATGTGTATTAACTAGTTTTTAACCCCTAAACAACCATATTATTTGAATATAACATTATACATGTTTTTAGAATCATTTTGTAATATGAATACATTAATCTCAGACCTGTTAGATCAGTTCTGCACATATTTTTTTTAATTTTTTTGTTACTTAAAAATAAATCCTAACATTGCAGAAGTGGTCTCCGATTTTTTGACATTAAAAAAATTAAAAAAAAAAATAATACCAATTAATTATGAATAATTATAGATTGCTCCATTGAAAAGCATTGGACATCGCCAGGGAGCGACAGCTCATACCTGGCGCTGTGAGGGAATTTGCAGCGGCGCTGTTCGGTCCAGGCGGCTTCATGATGAATGCCGCGCTAGCCGTCGCTCTCGCCGGCGCTAGCCTCATTTTGCTTGATAAATGCGTTGTTGTGACCGCCGCCGGGCGTACTTGAGTCGGTAGTCGCCGTTAGCTGCCGCTACCTGGCGCTCGTCAGACACTACCTGGCGCTATCGCTTGATGAATAAGGGCCTAAGTAGCACCTATGAGTTTTCTGTACCGTACTTTTTTTTTTGCTTTGTTTAGATTTTCAGTGTCTTTCAGTCTTTTTTCTCTGTTTACCCATACTTTGGGGGCATTGTATGTATATTGCTTTCTAAATGCCAGAAAATTCATAATAACATTTAAAGGAGTTCAGATATTGGAAGTCCCAAATCAAATAATAGGTTTGCAAGTCTGGGAAGGACTGCTCTCAAGCAGAGCCCCATTCAAGCATTAGTAAACTAATGAAATAATACTTTGACCCAATGTTGATCACAATAGTTATGTAACAAAGGTGGGATAGCGTCAGGTAGTGGCTGGTTAATGAGAGGTAGCGACTGGTGAACGCCGGACACGGCACGCAATTACACATTTATCAAGCAGAATCTGTTTAGCGATTGGGATAGCGTCATGTAGTGTCTGATTCATCATTTTCACAGCCTCAGCGAGCAGCGCCAGCGTTCAGCCTTGCACAGCGCCAGGTATGACCTCTCGCTACCTGTCGCTCTCCCATACATTTCAATGGACGATCCTTTTCTTCTCTTTAAACTGTTTTTTTTTATTTTTTCAAAAAAATCACAAATAATTCTGTGACCTCTTCTGGCATTGAAATAGCAGTTTTTTCATATTTTTTAAATTTTTAATATATTTCCTCAGAAATGACATTACAGGTCTGGCAGCGACTGAGTCGCTATAAAGTAGCGACCCACGGCCGAGCACTGCGACTACTAGCGGGCGCTCTGAAAATGCCTGCTACAGACGCTCATCTGTCGCTACCTGCCGCTAACGATGAATCAGCCTGCCCGTTTACATAAATAATACATGTCTCATTGTTAGCAAGCAAATAGACAGGTTTTGGATTTTTATTGGATGCATGGTACATTATAAATGAATAACTAATTTCATTGTGTGTGTAATTTTGACTAGACTTTTTGAGGAATATTCTCTTGTTCAGTAATCAGTGGAAAGTTGATTTTATGCATCATGTAGCAGAATACAATTATAGTGACCCCCTGGCTTTCATAAGATATAAGGATCTGCGCGGCTGAACTGAGCAATCGGTTACAATGGTCTAATTAAATTACAGACAGCATCAAGGATCATATGTGTTACAGCCACAAGGAATACCTATTGATTAGTATAAAGCCAGTCACACTAAAGTTTCAGGACTTCTAAAGGAGACTATCTGTCAAAATGACCTGGGGGTCACAAAAAGGAACAGCAACTATTAAATGTCAGGAATGTGTTTTTTTTTAGAAAAAGGCCATTGAAAATTTCCCATAATGATAAAGAGGATATCAACTATTTTAGTATACGTATATAGTGATATCGAAGCATTATATTTTGCTATGGAATTTAGCACACAATACACATTCCTATATACATATGCTGTTATTAGTAACAATGCTGTTGGTGAGCCTTAAACCAGACCAGCAGCATTGCACAGTTGAAAAGGATCTCCTCAATACTCACATTTCTAGCACTTACGTTTGACCTTGCATCCACTCAAAGGTAAAGCGTCACCTTACCAATTTTCTCCTGGTCATGGCCAACTTGGAGCACCCAAGAGGCTTTTTTCCTTTTCAGCATTTCAGCCGTGACGCTGCCTGGACTTAACCGACATAACCCACAAGGAGTTAGGTAAATTAGGCTATTTCATTTTTATGTGTAGCAATCTGAATTGCCCTAGGGAGCAATACATATGAGCACTATTTTTGTATGGTGTTAGTCCAGTTTAACTACACTGTATCCCCACATAATAATAATAATCTGGTCCTAGAGTGCTAATGGGTTTTGGTCCTCTTTAAGATTAAGTGAGAGACAGTTCTGCCTTTGTACTTAAACAAAATATTATTTCAGTGGAAAACAATTCCATAATAATTAAGTAACATCATTAAAATATTTTCTTCTTATCTTGTTAGCTAAGACATTTCATTCAGAGCCGTTCGCTTGTTCTCTGATCTTTATCTGATCCCTATAATCCACCACTCTTTCTTTTCACTTAATTCATGATTGATTGCCTTAGGTGCAATACCATGAAATACATTATTTAAATAAGGTTATAGAGTGCAAACTGTTACCCCTCTGTTCACCTGATCTAGCTTTAAATATGCTAGATTTCTGAAGGCAAGATCAATCTACTAGTCATTAATATAGCTACATTCAGGCCAATTGCCCGAAGACAAAACTAAAGCATGCTGTGTTTTTGAAAGCACAGACCCCATTTGTAACAATGGAGTAATCTATACTTTATTTGAAGATCCCCTTTACTATTCTGAATACCACCACCAATCTATAAAAAAATACATGTGCACTGAGTGTGGAGTGAGCACACAATAATGTGCTAACAAATTTCTTAAAAAAAAGCCGTCCAGAGTCAAGCACACACAAGTTAGTTGGCTCAGATTATATAACCTTATCACATAATACTGTATACTATACTTGGTAAGGTTTATCATTGTCTTAAAGTTCTAAATATAATATAATGTTCATTTTTAAAGGGCCCACCTACTTAGAAGAATATCAGGGCATTCAATGAAGACAATATTCGGTGCACATAGCACAATTACCTGTGTACAATTGTATTATAGCCATGTCAATAAATGCAAACACTTTTGTTAAGCATCATGTTTAAAGACAATGTACTTAACTAATATAGGTATATAACAGTGTGAGGAATAAGGCACATGTGCCACCCCCACTCCTGGCAGGTAAAACAATTCTCCAGTAACAAGGAGGTGGCCCACCCACCCTTCCTTAGTTCCCGATTAAATTGGATGCGCCTAACCGCCCACAGTGGTTGGAAAAAAATCCTTTCTCGGTTCCCCATTAAGTCCCCCTTTTTCCTCCCCCAACCCACATCTGTCTTAAAAAGTAATTAATAAAGACCAGAAAAAAGAACTCAAATATAAAGAGAGCATCTCCAATTTTTTTTGTAATAGGCCAGTGTATTTTGCCCTGCAGTGTGGTTCTTCTTGTTTTACTAAGAGGCCGATTCATTAATAGCGGCAGGTAGCGACAGTTGAGCGACTGTAGCGGCATTTTCAGAGCGCCCGCTAGTAGTCGCTGTGCTTGGCCGTTGTTCGGTAGTTGATAGCGACTCAGACGGTTTGCCGTAATGTTGAATATTGGGTGAGGAGTCGCTATTTGACAGGTTCCGCGCTGTATGGGAGCGCATGACAGCGACTGGCCATAGCGACCGGCTCCCACCATATTCATTAACAAATCAGGCTCCAAAAATTCCCGCGCTGTAAAATGCATGTTTAAACCCCAGAGCGCTGGCGGCGATGGGTTAAAAGTAGTTTTTTAACCCCCAAACAACCATATTTTTGGAAACCAAAAAAAACAAGTTTTTTAAATAATTTTGTAATATGAATACATTAATATCAGACCTGTAATATCAATTCTGTACATTTTTTTTATTTTTTTTACCTTAAAAAAATTATTTAAAATGGCAGAAGTGGTCACAGAATTTTTCACATTTAAAAAAAAAAATTAATAACAATTAATTATGAATATTTATAGATTGTTCCATTGAAATGCATTGGAGAGCGCCAGGTAGCGAGAGGTCCTACCTGTCGCTGTTCAAGGTCGGACGCTGGCGCTGTGGGCTGAGGCTGGAATAATGATGAATGAGTGGCTATCTGGCGCTATCTCAGTCGCTAAGCAGGATTGCCTTGATAAATGTGTGATTGTGGTGGGGAGCCGGCGTTCTCGTGGCGGGGCCCGTCATTACCGGCCGCTCACCAGTCGCTACCTGTCGCTATTCCTTCATAAATAAGGGCCTAAATACTGTTAATAGAGAAAATCACACTATGTCCCCAGACTAGCCTAAGACATTCAAAAAACGCCCTCTTGTAAAAGTTTCACTATTAAATTAAAGGTATTTTAGAAATGCGATAAAACAAAATGGAATACCCCGACAATTCCCACCAGCCTTCAACCAATCCTACAATCTGTCTAAATTTGTTAACAACAAAGAGATTTTCATTGCACACATTTGCAAATGTATCGGAAGCTACACAATTTTTTTTTTAACAGATTTAGACAGATGGTAGGATTTGTTGCAGACTGGTTGTATTTTGCCCTCAGTGTGGTTCTCCCAATGTGCCAGGGTTTTCCTTTTTGTTTTGTCTGTAACTTATTGCCCAGCCCAGTATAGAGTGCTCAGTCGAGTTATAAGTTCATTTCCTTCCTATCTATTGTATTGTGGTGAGTACATGTGGATAAATTCTGAGGGGCCTTCAGCCGCATGCTGTGGAGGTGACACCCCCATATGTGAATCACCAGAGCTAAAGGGTTAGAGCCCGTCTCTACAGCAGTGAGCGAGCGAGATGCTGGGAGCCCAAGCCAGGGCTTGTGTATTCTGCAGAGAGTGGCTGGAGGACAGACCAGGGGACAGTGACTGGAGGACAGGGAGGGAGCAGGTGACTTTTTACTTTTTTATTTATATTTTAGGGAAGAATTAGGTCAGCACGAACCACAAGAAATTCGGAATCGTGGTGAATCGGATTTTCCCTGAAGTTGGAGCCGAACTCCAGTTCTAGGACTTTGGATCACTCATCTCTACTGAATATATGAGACTTTGATACAGTGTAAATTAGTCAGTGTACAGCTTGCATAACAGTGTACATTTTGTGCACCCTTAAAATAACTCAACAAACAGCCATTCATGTCTAAACACCTGGCAGCTAAAGAAGGTGTACTGGCAGGCTGATTCATCACTAACGCCAAGTAGCGACAGATGAGCGTCTGTAGCAGTCATTTCAGAGCGCCCGCTAGTAGTCGCTGTGTTCACTAGTGGGTCACTAGTTCATAGTGACTTAGGCCCTTATTTAAGAAAGGATAGCGTCAGGTAGCGTCTGGTTAATGAGAGGTAGCAACAGATAGCGACTGGTGAACGCCGGACACGGCACGCAATTACACATTTATCAAGCAGAATCTGTTTAGCGACTGGGATAGCGGCATGTAGCGTCTGATTCATCATTTTCACAGCCTCAGCGAACAGCGCCAGCGTTCAGCCTTGCACAGCGCCAGGTATGACCTCTCGCTACCTGACGCTCTCCCATACATTTCAATGGACGATCCTTTTCTTCTCTTTAAACGGGTTTTATTTTTTTATTTTTTTCAAAAAAATCACAAATAATTCTGTAACCTCTTCTGGCATTGAAATGGCAGTTTTTTCATAATTTTTTCATTTTTTATATATTTCCTCAGAAATGACATTACAGGTCTGCCATTAAAGTGTTCATGTTACAATGTTGTTACAATGTAATTCCATATGTTTTCGCTTTGTTACTAGTTGATAGATGCTTGAAAACACACTTTAAACACACCGCCTCCTGCGCTCTGGGCTTCAAACAAGTATTTTTCAGCGCCAGAGATTTGGGAGGTTGTTTTTTTGCTGAATATGGTGTGAGTCGGTCGCTATGAGCAGTCGCTAACATGCGCTCCCATACAGCGCTGGACTGGTCAAATAGCGACTCCTCACAATGTATTCAACATTACTGAGTAATGATGAATACATTGTGAGGAGTTGCTATTTGACCAGTACAGCGCTGTATGGGAGCGCATGTTAGCGACTGGTCAGTGCGACCGACTCACAACATATTCATTAAAAAAACAGCCTCACAAAACTCCGGCGCTGAAAAATGCTTATCTGAAACCCAGAGCATCGGAGACTGTTTGAATAAAGTCTGTTTTTTAGCATGTATCCACCAGTAACAATGGAATTACATTGTTATTACATTGTAACATGAACACATTAATGCCAGACCTGTAATGTCAATTCTGCATAAATTTATAAAGCATGAACTATATTTAAACAAATGGCTTTTCCTAGGCCAGAAGAGGTCATAAAATTATTTGTGTTTTTAAAAAAAAAAACAAAAAAAAAAACCCAAACCCTGTTTAAAAAGAAATAAAAGAACATCCATTGAAATGTATGGGAGATAGACAGGTAGCGAGAGGTCATACCTGGCGCTCTGCAAGGCTGAATGCCGGCGCTGTTCGCTGAGTCTGGGATAATGATGAATCGGACGCTACATGGCACTGTTCCAGTCGCTAAACAGATTATGCTTGATAAATGTGTAATTGCGTGCCGTGTCCGGCGTTCACCAGTCGCTACCTGGCGCTACCTTTCATTTACAAGGCACAACCTGACACTATCCCTTCATGAATAAGGGCGTAAGTAAAAATGGACAAATTGTGCCCACAATGTCTATATTTTGTGAGGTCACTATTATTTTCCGGGTGTCTTAACTCTCAAGGGCACGAAGTTCACTATAGAGCTTCACAGGTTGCCACTGGAATTATTTTCCACTCCTCCATGATGACATCACGGAGCTGGAGGATGTTAGAGACCTCCCAGAGACCGAAACTGTTGGTATAGTCACCAGAAAGATGCTAAATGTCACACATCATAAATAAGGCCATATATATATATATATATATATATATATATATATATATATATATATATTTATATCACAGTTCATTTATAATGTTACATGTTGAAAAGTTGGCAAAAAGAGAGATTTATCTGCTAAAATGTGAGGGAACATGAAGAGCCTTAGTTTATGAAATATCAAAAAGAAAATCATATGGAATGCTTAATTTATGACACAAAGTAAAATATATAATATTGTTTAGTGTAAAAAAGGAAAGTGTTTTAGTATTTACATTCACCTTTTTTATCTATAGTAAATAAAAAAATGAAATATTTTAAATCAGCAGATAACCTTTGGCTAACGAATACTCAATGTGAAAGGTTAAGAATCAGCCTGGGGAAAGGAGTATAACTTTAATAGGGGTGACCTGTCCAGTCATGAGATGAAAAGTACAACTATGGATTCATCCTAGATGAACACCCTTAGGGACAACAATACAATAAACAATATGCTTTCCGGGTGCTTAGGTCTATTTGAATGGAATGAACTACAGTGTTTGCATTACTAACCTCTTAGAAATTGTATATTTGCTTGCAATTGACCTCATTTTTTTAAACAAATATGTTATGTATATTTCATAATAGTTTGCCCATGTCAATTGAACTTTGAAAGAATCTGGATAATATAACCTTGGCATCATTCCCCCGTTATAGTAATCTGAAAACAGCATTACACGTGTCAAATACAAGGTGTATATTTAAAGGAACTAATTTACTGAATGTGCCAGCACAGGGAGACAAAGGCCAGACAAGTCGCAGTGACGCTTAGCATACCCCATGATATATGTAAAACAGCAATAAGAATACGTTGCAACATTAATGTATTGCAATGACAATGGCTAAAATGCATGGGCTGAGGACATGTTATTTGGTCTGTCCATGGGGGTCACTCAAGTGATTTTCAGTGAGCGACTGCATGCATTTGTCACATTCAATTGCACACAATAAGATGAAACACAAATGTTTTACCTAAAACCTTGAACCTGCGATGGGGCACCTGAGAAAGTAACAGTTATAAACATATACTTACTAATTATCTAAGCTCACAACGGTTAGTGTTTGCAACAAGAAATAAGGAAATAGTGGTATAACTGTTTAAAATTACATTTTTGGACAATGAGCGAGTGTTAAAGTGCAAACAATTTGTTTCATGCTACAACATTGCTTGACAATTAGGGGCCATATTTATGATGTACGCCATTTAAGATCTTTCTGGTGGCTATGGTACCAGTTTTGGATGACCAGCATTTTTGTCTTTTGTGGCGCTGCCCTGTGGACTACAATGGTGCTAGATCAAAGTTAGGCTCATGGGACACAACCCAGAAAACCCAAACAACAGGAGCACCAAAACAGTCAAAATCCAATTTCATTTATTAAGAGTCAAATTTGATCAAGAAAAACAGAAAACACAACCGACAATATACAAGACCAACATATTAAAAACACTACATGTCCCCAAATTTCATCCAGTGCTGCAATCGCAACAAATATTCCTGGGAAACTCCTAAATATCAACACGTACAGTAAATTCCCTATAAAAACTAATCTTTTTGTGCCGGCACAAAAACCTAGCCTCACACTATCAGTTCAACTATATACAATAAAGTGACAGTGCATAATAAACATGACATCAATTCATATAAAGTGCAGTGCACCATAAGTCTTCATAAACCTAATATTCAAAAAGTGCAAGTATAATATAAAGTGACTAAGTGCAATAGAATATATGCAGAATAATAATAAGTATTCAATATGTGTCCAGAATGGTATTGGTCATGGACACATGCACAAATTACAGGATAAACAAATCAAAACAATCAAATATGAACAGATAGAGAGGCATAATACTGAGCCTGGCAATGGGTAGGTCACGTGAAATAAGGAGCGGGGAGGTAGCAGCGGGGACACCTTCGATCGCGGCCGCCCGTGCCGCTTCGCTGGGTACAATGGTGCTAGAAGTCACAACGCCGGATGATAATTAATTTGCTTTGATTGTTGCACTAGGTATTGGACAGCCTGTGTCAGCACCTGTTGGACTCGATTGCTAATTATCCCAGCGCTAGTGGGCGCCATTTTGTACCACTTGCTTCAACCAGAGCATGGCGCTGCAACCTTTTGGGCGCTAGTGTTAAATAAGACGCTAGCTGGCGGCCCCTTCGGCACAGCCTGTTTTTTTGTTTTAAAAAATGAATGCTGCGAGCCGCTGAAGCAAAAAAAGTTTCCCTGTGTGGAGCTAACGCTTCATAAATAAGGCTCCCTGTTGTTATATGAGACAAAAGTAAATGATATAGATCATGTAAGATATTTAGAGGTTAAAAATGTCTGTAACCATTCCAGTGCCAGCCTACCTGGAGTTGTTGTTAAACCCTTTTAAATGAAAAGAAAAGTGTGGTTTCCCCCCTCTTGGGAAGGAGGCATGCTTTTTTACATTTTTCAGGGTTCAACCCTTAAAAGAGATTTGGGGGGTCCTCCTCTCCAGCAAAGCCAGCCTGGGCACCAGCTTTGTGGGCTGATAGGCCCTCAGCCCTAAAGGCTACAGTCCACATGGGCACTGGGCTCTTCTGCACCGATCGGACATAGGTCTCAATGACTCCTTAGCAGATCACAAAGATTTAAATGAACACCCCCCCCCCCACACACACACACACACACACACACACACACACACACACATACTTGATAAGGTCCTTTATTTTTACACTACTACTTACCCACTTCCATTGCCAGGTGCTTTCCCACACCGTCCACCGCTTTCCACAACTGCTCTCCACTGTCTTCAGTAGGGCTGAGGACACAGATCCTTCAGCCTGCTCCCCTCCCTACATCGGGGAGCAAGCTGCCAGGAGCCAAGCACTGGACAGAGAATTTGTTTACTCTATCCCCCTGAAGACACCAGCATCCCACCCGAGAATCTGCACTGGAACATGGAAGGGAGTTTTTTTTCTTATTTTTTATCTCTATATGCACAGCCATAAAATTTGCTGGCATTTAATGATTGCCTATGCTGCAACGTAAATTTCACATGGCTGGCATTAGAAGGGTTATTATTTTTTGTATAAGTGGCAGCATCAGCAATACAGCTGAAGCCCCAGCTACAGATTCAGTTGCCTAGTAGTTAATGCTGTTAATACTCTTACTTTTAATTACTTTTCGCTCCATAAGACACACTTTTCCCCAAAAAAGCTGGGGGGATGCCATGTGTTTTATGAAGGGAATGCAAAACAAAAAAATAAAAAAACAACCTAAATTAAAGATGCACCCGTGGCTCGTGTGACTCCTGCAGAAGCCCAGGCACCTGCTGCCAGCTGCTATTGACACACACACTGACACACGCATCCTGACACACACATGCTGATACACAGGCTGATACACACACACATCTTATGGGCAGCAGCCCTCACCACCACCACCCACACAATTACACCACACATATCGCTGGTTCCAGCCCATGGGTGGACAGTGACTGTATCAGTACAGCATCTATTGAATAGGCCATGCCCTTCCGCAGCCCGGAAGATTTGTGGGGGCCGGGGTCAGTGATGTGTGTCTATGTCTGTGTGTGCATGTATGTGTTAGGGTTTAAGGGGGTATGCTTTAAACTGCCTTTAATGAGGGGATGCCACACATTGCCTTTGATGAGGATGCCACTGTAATGAAGAATGCTGCACATTGCCTGTAATGGAGAGAAGCTGCACACCGCCTGTAATGAAAGATGCGGCTTACTGTCTGTAATGAGGGATGCCACCACCTGCCTGTAATGAGGCAATGAGGCATGCTGCACACTGCCTGTAATTAGGGAGGCTGTACACTGCCTATAATGGGAGATACACCACACGGCCTGTAATGAGGGATGCCGCTTACTGCCTATAATGGGGGATGCCACTCACTGCCTGTAATGAAGGATGCCACACACTGCCTGTAATGAGGGACGCCACACATTGTCTGCGGTGGGGTGATTTGGAGGGGGATTTTAACATTTGTGTAGTGGGATGGAACAGGACGTGACTTACATTAAAATTGTATGTTTGTTTTATTCAAAGACAACACCTGAGAGCTGCAGTTGAATATTTTTAGGTACTTGACTCTAACCTATGGACTAAAATGAGCCCTAGGTCTTCTCCGGGCAATTACAAACCGGTAAGTTTAACATCCATTGTGGGAAAATTGCTTAAGGGGCTATTAAGAGACTACATATGCAAATATGTAACTATCCATAATATTATAAGTGACAACCATCACGGTTTTACTAAGGACAGAAGCTGCTGACTAACCTGATTGGCTTCTATGAGGAGGTGAGTAGAAGCCTGGGCAGAGGGGCAGCTGTGGATAAAGTTTTTCTGGATTTTGCTAAAGCATTTGGCACTGTCCCCCATATATGCTTAATGGGGAAATTGAGATCTTCAGGATTAGAAAATACAGCTGGTAAAAGGATTGAAAACTGGCTGAAGGATCGTGTGCAGAGAGTTGTGATTAATGACCACTTGTAAGTCGTGTACCTGGGCCCACTTAGAAATGACATAGATGATGGAATTAGAAGCACTGTCTCTATTTTTGCAGATGACACAAAGATATGTAGCACAGTGCAGACTATTGAAGATGTTCACAAGCTTCAGACTGACTTGGACACAGGGTGTCTGGACATCCACTTGGCAAATGAAGTTCAATGTAGAGAAATGTAAAGCCATGCACTTGGGGTCTAACAACCTGAAGGCCACATATATACTAGGGGGAGTAAAACTGGGAGAATGGACACTCTGTCTGTGGAAACGGTGCAGAGGAGACCCACAAACTAATAAGAGGAATGAAGGATCTTAGTTATGAGGAAAGATTAGAGAATTAAATCTGTTTAGTTCTGAGAGGAGATGACTGAGGGGGGACATGATTAACTTGTATAAATATATAAATGGCAGATACAAAAAATATGGGGGAAAACTATTTCATGTAAAATCCTCTCTAAGGACAAGGGGGTGCTCCCTTTGACTGGAAAAAAAGAAATTCAGTCTCTGGAGGCGACAATCATTCTTTACCATAAGAACTATAAATCTGTGGCATAGCCTCCCACAGAAGCTTGTTACAGCATCAAAAAGGATTAGATGCTAATTTAGAAGAAAATAACATTAACAGTTACTATTTGCGGTTATCAGTAAAAAAATTAATAAATAAATAACATAAATTCCCCTACCCCAACACCCTTGGTTGAACTTGATGGACATATGTCTTATTTCAACCGTATTAACTATGACTTACTTCATATTAGGACCTCTATTGTTTCCAATTTTAAGGAAATAATCAAGTGTCAAAGCCAGCATGAGATGGGTAAATTCTTTCTGGAGGAAAAGTGACCGACCCCTGATGACTTGCAATGCGTTTCATGAGGAAAGGCTTCTTTCATTCGGTGGGCCATTATTTGGGCAGCTCCATGCATTGGAACATCCGTGTACGCAGCTGCCGCTTGCTCCACATGGGAGCCAATATGCACAGGCCATGTCCACCCTTAGGCAGGCTTCTTAAACCAGCGCTATGTAAGAACGATGAGTGGTGCGGGAGCAGGAGGGTAAGAGGAAGGACCACAAATGGTCTGTATTGAGCTTTACAGCGTTTGCCTTTGGAGAATTACCCCCGCCAGGTTATATGCTTGTCTGAATCAGTGGGTTTCGGGTGTTGGGATTGTGGGAGGTCATTCCAGAAAAGTGGCAAATTGCACATTGTTTTCTGTGAGTCTGGCAGACAGTGGAGGAGTTGACAGAAGGTAGCAGCACTGGAGGATTCCAAGAAAAGGATAATGAGCTAAACAGTGGAGTTCAGAATTGATTGGGGAGGAACCAGTCTGTTGATAGATTACACAGGGGGTTGTTGCAGGGCATAAACTTAGGTAAACAGATAGAAAGAAAAAGCATTTAGAAAAAAGAATGTCCACACTCCCATGTGGATCCTAAGGTGTGGCTGTTGTAGTTGTAGTCCTCATGTGAGAGGATGTCAGATAAGGTTGTGTCTAAGCCATGGTTCTGTTAAGTTCATTATTCCCCAAGTGTTCTTTCCCTGCTGGTGAATTTGGTTACCTGAATATGTTTGTGAATAGATGATTGGAATGTCTTCTAAAGTACTTGCACCCTAATTTGTGTATGTTTTTGTCTTTCACTTTAGTAAGTAAAAATGATTTTTTTCAAATGGCAAAGAATATCTTAGCATGAAAAGAAGCCCCTTTATGTCAGGTGAAGTTTGTCTGCCACCGGTTTATAATATTTTTGCTCTGGTCATTTCCTCAAGTATAATTTTCTCTTCAACCTTTCACATCTCCTGTCTTGGGCAGCTGTCCTTTTGGGAATTGTCAATGTATTTTTGTACCCTGAAAGTAGTGGTGGGGCCCACCAGAGAAAATCATTATTGGGCCCCACCCTTAAAGAAGACCAAAACCTGCTTGGTTACCCCATGTGTAAAACCCCAGGGATCACCTCAAAATGTACCTTTTTGGCAATCCCATGGTGCATGTTCATGTCACAGCAGCATCCTTCCAGCTGATGCATGCTTCAGCGCCAGGCCTATCTGAATGCCCAGCGTGGGCACACACAACCAGAGGGGATCATCCAGCAATGCATTTACTCAAAACAGATTGCTGGGTATACATTTGAACTGCAATCTATTTTGATGGGCTGGGAGCCTGCATATGTGCTGCACATGGACTGGAGAAGTGCTGTGGGAGAGTGGACCATGGTAAGAATATGAAAGTCCCTGATGTTTTAGACAGTTGCATCAAAAATCAGTATCCCTCGTTACAGAGACCAAAACGCAGGTGAGTTAAAATCCTGGGTCTTGATCCACTTTTGATAGTAAGGCTGGTGTAAATGCTATAATGCTGATTCCACCCATGCAGGGTGCCCATTCCCCAGCTGGGAGCAGCAACACTTCTGCGTTCCAAGCTACTGGTCCAAAAGTGAGCTTATGCTTTGTTAACTAATCAGTGCAGCAGCATGTGGCTGCTGTGCAGTGATTGGTTGCCTAAGCAGTCTCTGTCAGGCAGGGCATGCTATGTAAGCTGCAAGGTGAGCCCTGAAACACATAGCAGCACCTTCTTTGGCTGTAAAATTGGATGTTGCATGTTGGATGATTGTAAGGATACAAAATCAATGGACGTTTTAATTACTGGATGCTGGCAAACCTATTTTATCAATGCTTCATGAGGTTTGAGATACTAAACCGAGTAGCCCATACCCAGCAGAGTAGGTATGTGGGCAGGGCTGTACCTTTCTTTCAAACTGGGTAGATGGGCACTGGTTTCTATGTTTACTTTACCAAATTAATCTCTGCAATTGAGGGGGGGTTGTGGGTGACTGTTTAGACTGGATTTCCAATTTAAAGAGCACCATGGCCCTATTAACAGGGTACTAAAGTGTAAAAGACTCTGGAGGCCAGATGGAAGCTTGTCCCCACTGTGTGAAATGCCCCTGGTTCACCCTATACTCTGCTCAATACATCGAACCCAACGTGCATGTGCAGACTCCCGACAGCATCCCTGCACGCTCACTGTACCAGACAAGTGCTTGAGCATGCTCATTATTGCCACAGCCATTTAACCCACTAAGCGACAACCCCATACCTAGCATGTTGGCAGAAACAGTGAGTTAACTGATTGGCCCGTGCTAGGCATGGAAGAGGGGGGTTTCAGGCATCCCTGGAAGGGCTAGTGTGGCAGGGGAGTGTGCAGCAGGGCTAGGGGGCAGTGTTGGGCATGTGGGGCATGTTCTTTTGTTTATCTAGTTGCCCTCACTCCTGCACTGCTGCAAATTTCCTGTCCTCTGCCCCTACCCTGATTGGCCACCGCCCCACCTCCAGCCACTACCCCCTGGCCAGTATGTGCAGGGAGCGCAGGCTGGAGCTTTGTCGCAGCAGAGAATGGATCAGGGCAGCAAGGAAAGAACCATGCTTGTCTGGCCCGCTCCTCCATCATGCTCCCCACTTGTCACGCCCCACCAATATGCCAGTCACTACCCCAGCCCGCACCACTCCACCAAGCTGGCAGCCACCATACAGCCTCACCCCCCTGCCATCATGCCAACCTACCCACCTACCCACTCTGCTGCATGCCCAGCTATCTACCCACCCATCTGCCTGCTATCAGGCCCACCTACCCACCCACCTGCCTGTATGCCTACATAACTACCCATCTGTCTGCCATCATGCCCACCTATCCACCCACCTGCCCACTTGACCACCTACCTACCTGCCTGCATGCCACCTACCCACCTGCCTGTATGCTCACCTACCCCACCTGCCTGCATGCCCATCTACCTAAACACCCACCCGTCTGCTTGCTTTCATGCTCACCTACCCACCCACCTGCCTGTATGCCCACCTACCTACTCATCCATCTGTCCAGCTACCTACCTGCCTAACCCCTCACCCACCTGTGCACCCACTCACCCACCTATCCATCCACCTTCCCACCTACCTGCCTGACCACCCAGCCACCTACTCTTCCGTCCACCCACCTACATGCTGGCCCACCTACCTATCCACCCACCCACCTACCTACCTGAGCGCCCAACCACCTACCCATCTGTCCACCCGCCTACCTACCTCCCTGATCATCCATCCACCCCTCTGCCCATCTGTTTCACTACCTACCTGCCCTCCCATCTACCTACGTGCCTTCCTGACTACTGGAACACAAGGAGGGGCAAAAATGTACTGATTCTTAAGGGTTTAAAAGCATTTAAGAAATAGATGGTGTGCTCCCCCTTATTCACATGAGGCATAAATTCCAAACTTGCAAAAAAAGAGACATTTTCAGGACCTCTTCATCAGTTAAGGGGTTAAAGCAGAAAAAAACTACCAACTCCCGAATAAACTGGGTAATTTTATAATGTGAAGCATCTGAAACCGGAATGCCCATGTGAAGCGCACCAAAATCAAGGTGTGTAAAATCCCAGGAGTGATCTGTTTTACGGAGGAACAATCTATTAGTACAGGTTAATTCCTAGTTTGATGGATTTTTACTATATTTTTCCTACACATAAAGCAGAACGCCTGTCACCATATAACTCAGGGGCACTTTAATTAACTCCCAGCCATTAAACCGGACCTTCAGCATGATTTCATGAAAAGCCCAAATCCTTAAAAAACTATTCCCCTGCATCTATAATTATTATATTTATATATATATTATACGTTTTTAGTCACATACTTATTATTCTTTCCTCCACCGAGCTGCAACTCTGTTCAGGACTCTAGGATACGGGCGCCGCAATCTTGACTCAGAAGCATCACATATACTGAGGAGAGGAGAGCAGGATAAAGTACAGGGGGCGGGGTTATAGCTGTGCTTTGCATAGACAAAGCAGATCTGGGGTCAGGAAAAGGAAAGCAGTCCCAGAATGCAGAGCGACACAGTCAGAAGACACTTCCTGTTTGCAGGCTGCCTGAAGCCCCATGAGCCCCCATCTTAGATGTTTAAAGGCTCATAACATGCAGTACATGCAGTTAGGATTTTAATGTGAGCAATCTGTATGTACAGGGTGTTGGAAACATATAAGATATGCTCTTATTCGGGGTGAAGGTCCGCTTTAAGACATTTAGGGAAAAATGTTTCTAACTACTCAACGTTTATTAAACTGACCCTCCGTGGCCTACCAGCCAGGCTCGAGATGGCATGCGGCTGCTGCCGCTATGCCCCTTTTGTGCTGTAATAATCAAGTTAGGCTGGCACCTCTTTTGGCATGAGATTTCGAGGGGATTCCGAGCTGCAGGCAGATGCCCACACCCTCCCCCCTCTCCTGTGCATGCGCTTTCGTTCCCTGCTAGTAGTGGTGTAAGGAAGTATCGGTGGAAGTTCCCAGATAGAATGTAAGAAAGCTCTATTTGGCTATGGGCTTCTGGCACTGCCCACAGATATTGCTACTTTATTGTAGGGAAGGAACAAGCTGCTTGTTCACATTCTTTGATGAATGCTCACACATGCGCAGCAGTGGCATTGGTGTGTCTTTCATTCATGGTGTCTTGACTCATGCTATTTTATTATGGCATTCATAGTCAAAGTTTTAATTATGTTAAAACTTAATTATGTTATAATTTTAATTATGGGGTGCTTTATTGTCCTACTGCCTAAATCAGCATCTGCCTCATTTTCAAATTCTCCTAGAACATTTAGAATATTCACCTGACCTGGTGGTTTCCTAGTCAGTGAGCCTTGTCTGATTTCCTGTCTTGAACTTCTTTGAGGATGTCTACCTTACTTATCTCTGGTAGTCTTTTTAGTTTTCGCTGCCTCAGGCTTAGTACTTTGTGTGTGTAAGCCCTTAAGTCTTGTCTGTAGGTACACAAGTGGTGTGGTATATGGCCAGCAAGGAAATTGTTCTGCACAGGGCCTCATATGACTATAAAATGACTGTGAATCATTTTACTGAGCTTGCTTTTATTAAACCTAGCATCTTGAAGACTAAAATTTGGTATAATCCAGAACTAAGACGCTTAGAGGCTGATTCATTACTAGCGGCAGGTAGCGACAGATGAGCGTCTTGCGAGCTGCGCTCTGAGCGTCCGCTAGTGTCCGCCACGATCGGCTGTCAGTCGCTATTGCAGGGCACCTCAGTCGCTATCTGCCGTTATTGGGAATCACGCTGACAATGGTGAATGTGATGTTTCAGATGTGCTTTAGAGGCGCTGTTGATTTTGGACACCATGTCCAATACTGCCCCTGAGCGTTTTGGGCCTGTTGGATAGAAATCAATCTATTAGAACATTTTGTATAAAACACATAGAACCATGTTTGTTTTCTTAAATGTTATTTATTGTATTTTTTTCTTATGTTTATTTCTCGAAGTCCCAAACTTTTTTTTCAATCTTCATGGTGCCTAAAATAGAAACAAAAGTGTAGTTAGTTAATGTAGTTGTCTCCAAATATTTTTAGTTTTTTTTTTGGGGGGGGGTTTGTTGAATATAATTACATACCAAACCCCCTATTAAATTTAGAGACAGACTTTTTTGTGTTGGTTGTTTTTTGCTCTAAAATCCCCCCCCCCCCCACATATCTTTTTGCTAAATGTTTTGAAGCTACACATTATTGTTTTTTTCAATTTGTAATAAACCACATATTTTTAACATATTTTTTAGGAAGGGCCCTGTAGTACAGTAGTTGGAGTATAGTTAAGATGATCTAGCTTACCGAAAAAAAAGAGGTAATTATGCTTTCCCGTCGTTCAAACCCAGTCTGGATGTCCTCCATACTGTCTGCGGCCATGTTGGGGACTTCGGGCACCAGTGCTGTTTCTTCGGGGGGTTTGATTCGGTGACATATGCAAATATTGTGTAGGACACAGCATGTGAGGATGATTTTGGAGGCCTTTTGTGGACTGTACAACATCTCTCCTCCTGGGCGTGCCAAACAGAGAAAGCGTGCTTTCAGCAGGCCGATGGTTCTTTCCACAATGAATCTGGTTTTGCGATGTGCTGCATTGTAGCGTATTTGGGCAGAGGTCTGTGGATTTCTGACCGGAGTCATTAGCCACGTTTTCTGCCCATATCCCTTGTCCGCTGTTGAATAAACAGATTGAGAGAGCGAGCAATTAGTAAAGTTCAATCAACATAATGTAAACATTCTAGGTTTGGCTATATATTTGGTTCAGTTACTAGTCCACATATTAAACTTGTAAATAGATGTCATGGATTATTAATTACCCAGTAGCCAGCCAGGTGGCATTTCATTGTTCTCAAACTTCCGGCACAGGACTGATTGCTGGAGCACGTAAGAATCATGGCATGAGTCGGGGAAGCCAGATCTGCTTCTGATCTGCTCGTCACTTAAATCCCATACAGAGGGGCGGATGGCAAAGGATCGGGGTGCCCTAAGCCTCACAGCACCCTCCTCCCTTGCCTCCTGACCTTCCTGTATGCTGCCACAACAATACATCCATAACCCAAACATCACCCTCTCATCCATCTCACAATCACTGGCTAGAGCTCAGGCACTGCACCAAAAACCAAAAACAATATCAACACACAGACCAACCACTCCACATACACAATCACAATCCTCACACAAACACACAAATGCAGCTCACCACAAAACCAGATGCCTAGTGGTTAGAACCAGCAGCCTGCTGCAAGTATGCTTTCCAAGTTTGGCACAACCAAGAGGGGAGTTGCTGCACAACCCACAAAAGGTCCCCAAAAAATTCTCACTTGCTGTATTCCACACAATATTTGCATATGCCACCAAAAATAAACTCCCAAAGAAACAGGACTGATGCCAGAAAACCTCAAAAAAGCCACAGACAGTAAGCAACAAACACAGCCAGACACTTAGTGCAAGCTAGGGCTAAGTAAACCAAAACACCACAGCCTTTGCCACAGTGTATCAAGAAAAGAATGCTTAAAAAAAGAGGTATTTATACTTAACTTATCCAAAGGACTGGTCCGCTTAGCCGCCTCTTGCGTTTGTTAGCTGTTTCCGGTCTGTAATTAGCTTACCACAGGTGTGTTGTAAACGGCTAGCGCAAGCAAAATAGCGTACTTTTGCGGATCTGGTTGCTCAGACATCTTTTGGCCAATGAAAGTTATGGTGCTCAAAATTCAAATAGCCGTTTTTGGCACTACATTTCCAATGTTGTTAAGAGACATGGTTCACATTTCTTCATAATGTCTGTCTGCCTTGTTAAGTAGGTAATTAATTAGTTCATTGCCTGACACACATGTTTGCCAGAAACATCAGTCATGGGAGTCAAGATGTAGCTACAAACCCCTGGGCAGGATGTGTGAAGCAATTAACTGGACCTGTTTGTGATTGGTTACTAGAGCACATAAATTCTACCACACACAGACAGCAGTTGTTGACATTCTGTAGTCTGCATGCGTGCGTGTGTGTGTTGGTTTGTGGTGTGTGCAGCTACAGGATGAAGCCAAATTCTGGACATCTGCCAGCCACTGCTGGGCCCAGTACCAGTGGGGTGCGTCGTGCCGGCAGACCCTCCTTAAGGAAGAGGGCACAGGCTGAAGGTGAAGCCCCACCCAAGGCCAAGCGTCCATTTGCCAAGAGGGAGCCAGAATTTAATTTGGTGGATAATAATACTCTTGTGCGTCTGACACTGGCTAAATGGGAGTTATTATTTGGCTCCCAAAGTCAGTGTTTAGGCAAACAAGAAAGGAGCAAATTGTGGGATGCCCTTAGTGAGCAGCTTACTAGCACTGCTCAATACCGACGTAGTGGCACAGACTGCAAGAAACGCTTCTACACTTTGCAAAGGGCCCTTATGCAAAAGATGAAGAATGATCTACTTGTAGACAGTGGGACGAAGCAGGGTCCAAAGAGTAAATACAGGCCATATGAGGAGATGCTGAAGTGCAAGATTCCACTCTGTCGGCTGCAGGGTGTGGATGCTGGGCATGACACCACAGGTTGGGGTGAAGGTACAGTTTGTAAACCTGGTAAATGATTGTGGTTAATAATGTGGTTCCATTTATTGCATCAAACTCTTTCTCATACTAACAGTAGGCCACGGTAAGTCGCAGATTATAGCTATGTCATGTTTTAATTGCCTTTCTCTTGCTTTATGCATAGTGGCACATGAGGACTCGCAGGAGTCGGCTGATGAAGCGACCCAGAATCTGAGGAGTAGCTTGGGAGACATCGGGAAGTGGAAAAAACGAAAGTGAAAGCAAAAAATCTGACACGCCTCGCCGTAATACGCAAAACTACGCTTAGAAAAACACTAGGATACGCAACGTAAAATAGCGTAAAAACTCATCCGCTACATGCACACACTCTCAAATGGTTTGAAATTGTTGGATGCTGCGAAATTATTTTGAACAGCGGAATAGCAGCTAGATAGATGTGTGAATGTGAACAAATCCAGACTCCAGATCTAGCTTGACAAACATTGGAATGCTTAAATAGTGTAAGGATTAAAAATGTGTTTCACAATGTGATGCCTAATGGGTTCATATTTGCTTTAACTATAGTTTCAAGGTCATGGTAGTGCAGTCAGATGCGCGCAAATGTCTGCTGCGTATTCAACAACACCGACTCTGGGCATTCAAAGTTAATTCATTGACAAAAAAATACAAAACATGTTTGAACAGCACAGCGCCGCTGCCTGCGACACGTAGCGACTGGCCCTTGCCGCAAGAACCCAGATTCAATAAGGGAATTTCTAGGAAACAGCGTGGGTGGCATAGAGCACCAGTCACGGTTACCAAAAAATGATTATTTGTGTGGTTGGAAACATTACAAAACGCTAAAAATAACAGAAATGACATTGGGGTAGGGCTGTGAGTTTAACATCAAAGTGACACATTACAATTTAACTTTTTTGAAAAAAAAAAAAAACATGGAAACATTAAAGACACTTCATACATTTTACTAATAACTTTAGAACATTAACATTTGGAAAAAAAAAAAGGCAAAGAAAATACATTCCATTGTCTGCCATAGAAATGTATGGGAGAGCGCCAGGTAGCGAGAGGTCATACCTGGCGTTCGGCAAGGCTGAACGCAGGCGCTGTTCACTGAGGCTGGAAACATGTTGAATATTACGCTACTTGGCGCTCTCCCAGTCGCTAAACAGGATCGGCTTCATAAATGTGTGATTGTGTATTTGAGCCGGCGTTCTCGTGGCGATACCTCGCGTTGCCTGTCGCTAAATAGTCGCTACCTTGCGCTATACGTTCATAAATAAGGGCCTTATTTAAAGAGGAACTTCGGGGGCCTTGGAGTCTAAAAGAATCCATCTCCGTTTGAGTTCCACTCCTTGGGGCATCCTGAATTTGGATGCCCTGCTGTGTAAAACCCCCAGAAGCCCCTATACACTCACCTTCTCCAGGAGCCCTCGCCACGTCTCTATGCTGCAGCCACATCCCCCCGCAGTGCGGTCATGCCATGGCTAGAAGGGGAGCAGGGGATGCAGCTGGTGGCCCACTAGGCTCCCTTCGGCACCCCTCGGGTAAGCCATCAACGGAATGCGACGCTCACTCACTCTTGCTCGAATCTGTGCCGTGCTGTCATGATCAGATTGTATGCATGTTAGTCTGAAAAATTATGTATTGTTGGATTAGATTTACTTCATCCTGATACAGAAGTTTATGACACATTTCTACAAAGTTAAATTATTTTCTATCCCACAATTAAAGGGGTACAAGAGTAAAAAAAAAAATGACTTTTCTTATTGCATGGCACGGCCTGCTTCAGTATTCATAACAGTCGGGTTATTCTGCCACAAGGTGGCGCAGTGTACTGCAGAAGAGCTGTGGTATCTCCTGGCCCCCTATAAAAGCGGGATTAACCATAGAGTTCCCAGTGTTTCCTCTGCAGTGAAACTGCGAAGATAGAAGATGGCTCTCTCTCTATGCGCAGGTGAGCGGGGCAACCAAGTCTGCGGCCCTGCAAGTCTATTACCACCCGTTTCTGGACCCTTTCTGCCTCCCAGCCTTGGCTGACAGATCGGGTGAGAGTAGAAGAGCACTAGGGTCAAGTGCTCCAGGAGCGCTGCTCCAAGCCACAGACCCTGTTCCATAAAGGGTAGCCGGCCGTAGGCTTTATGGTGAGCCAACTAGGGATGCAGAGTTCATGTCCTGGCTT
Organism: Gastrophryne carolinensis; assembly: GCA_027917425.1. Classification (NCBI taxonomy): domain Eukaryota; kingdom Metazoa; phylum Chordata; class Amphibia; order Anura; family Microhylidae; genus Gastrophryne; species Gastrophryne carolinensis. The sequence goes on along the minus strand of CM051239.1, from coordinate 220,439,094 downwards.
CTGAGGGGGTGAGTTTTGGGGAACTGTGTCTTTTTCTTTTTCTTTAGGGGTCCCCCATACCCCCCCACCCCCCTGGCCTGGATACTCGCCGCTGTCTTTCGTCTCTCTCCCTCCCCCCCCCCTCTGACTTATGTTCAGGGGGGGGGTGGTAGCGGCGAGTGGTGTTAGTTGTGGTGTATTTTGCTGTGTACAGTGGTTTTTTGGTGTTTTTTAGCAGCCGCGCTGCTTTGTACTGCGTTCCGCGGCGGGTGGCACTATAACCTGTGGTGTTTTTGCTTAGTCATGGCGCCGGCGGGGGTCACGTGGGCGCGCTGTTTTCGCACTATTCGGAGGGGGATGACGCTTATTGCGTCCCCCTCCCCGCGGCCCGCCCCTCGAGGTATTTCTGCCGGCGCTATTTTGGATTAGCTGCGCGTCTGGTTTTCTCCCTTTCTGGCTGCAGTGCTGTATCCTCCTGTGTGTAGCTTCATCCAGTGGTCTGAGGCTTGGTGATCCTGCGATTTCCTTGGTCTGTGAGTGTGTTGTGGTGCATGTGCAGCGGGATGCTCATGTGTCATTTTTACTTATGTCTTTCAGGCAGGAAACCAGTGGGTTGTGGTTTCTCCCGGCTCTACTCCTTCCTCCCACTCATCCCCCCCTTAACTGACTTCTGGGGGCATCCCGTGGGAGGGCATCCCGGGTGGCTTTTGTATTAGCCTTTGCCCAGTGCTGGCCTATTGCGCCTGTGTTAATCACCATATGGAGGCTTCTGGGGATAGCATGCTTGGGGGTCCTTTGGGGCAATCCCGGCTGTGTGCCATGTGTGGGGTATCCCCTGTGAGTGACAGTGTCAGGGTGTGTATGCGGTGCGCCCAAAGTGTCCTTGCGCTCCAAGCTGGTTTGCCTGCATCGCTTCCCAGCTCTGTGCCCCCTTCGGAGTCGCCTACCCCCCACTCCTGCAATTGGCCCCCAGTGAGAGGGATAATAGCAGGAGGTCACAGTCTGATCTGGCACTTGGTGTGGCCAACATTGAGAAGCAGCTTGCCGGGACTGTTCCTAGGAAGGCCTCTGGCAAGAAGCGGCACCTGACTTCCACTCCCTCACGCTCCACAGATGCCAGTCTGACAGGCTCTGAAGTTCCAGGGTCGGTGGGGCCCCCAGGAGGCCCATGCTCCCATCAATGTACTGGAACTGGAACCAAGGATCCAGATCTTCTCACTCAGGGGCAACTACACCATCCCAATTTACAAACGCTGGCTTTAACGGCTTGGCTGCTGAAACCTCCATCTTGATGGAAAAGGGGTTGCCTGCCTCTGTTGTGGATACCATGATTCGGGCTAGGAAGAAGTCCTTGTCCTTTATCTGTTACAGGGTCTGGCATGCTTACATTGCCTCGTGTGAGTCCAAGTCTCTTCCCTGTCAGGTTTTTTCCATCCCCAGGATTCTGGAATTTTTGCAACATGGTTTGGATTCCGGCCTTCAACTGAGTACCCTCAAGGGCCATGTTTCAGCTCTGGCAATTTTTTTCCAAAGATCCTTTGCCAATCACCGGTTGGTTAAAACCTTTTTCCAGGGTGTTACTCATGTGCGTCCACCTCGTAAGCCTATGCTACCCTTCTGGGACTTGAATCTGGTGTTGTCTGCTCTGCAGGGTCCTCCCTTTGAGCCATTTCGTGGGGCTGCCTTGCCCATTCTGATTCTTAAGGTAGCCTTTTTGGTGGCTATCACTTCTGTCAGGCGAGTTTCTGAACTGGCGGCACTTTCCATCAAACCTCCTTATTTTGAGCGGCATCAGGATAAGGTGGTGTTTCGGCTTAAGCCGGATTTCTTGCCTAAGGTCGTGTCTGCCTTTCATCTCAATCAGGACATTGTTTTGCCTTCATTGTGTCCTAATCCTGCTAATTCCAAGGAGTGGACACTGCATTCTTTGGATGTGGTCAGGGCTCTGAAGTTTTATTTGGTCGCTGTTGAGCCTTTCAGGAAATCTGATGCTCTTTTTGTTCTCACTTCTGGACCTAGGAAGGGTTTGCCTCCGGCTAAATCCACTATCAGTAAGTGGATCCGTCAGGCGGTGGTACAAGCCTATTCTTCTAAGGGGAAGGAACCTCCCTTTAGGGTTACTGCTTATTCCACTCGTGCTATTGGTGCCTCTTGGGCTTTTCAGCACCATGCTTCTGTTGAACAAGTTTTCAAGGCCGCTACTTGGTCTTCTGTTCATACTTTTCCCAAGTTTTACAAGGTTGATGTTAAGGCCTCAGCCGATGCTGCATTTGGCCGCAAGGTACTTCAGGCAGTAGTGACTTGAACTGCCGGCCGTTACTCATTGGGGATCCCACCCTACTTTTGGACACTGCTTTTGGATGTCCCAACAGTTATGAATACTGAAGCAGGCCGTGCCATGCAATAAGAAAAAGACAATTCTGTGAGTACTCACCTGTAGAATTGTTTTTGTTCTTGCATGGCACGGCCTGCTTCACCCCACCCTTGTTATCGTTATTCTTGGTTGCCTCTTTATGGTGATTGTTCCAAGTTAATTGGGTTTTTTTACCTTTTTTACATTTTTTACCTTTATTCTCTCCCGGCTTCTTGTCTCACTGCTTGTCTACGCTGGGAACTCTATGGTTAATTCCATTTTTATAGGGGGCTGGGAGATGCCACAGCTCTTCTGCAGTACACTGCGCCACCTTGTGGTGGAATAACCCAACTGTTATGAATACTGAAGCAGGCCGTGCCATGCAAGAACAAAAACAATTCTACAGGTGAGTACTCACAGAATTGTCTTTTTGGTCTACATAACCTAACCCTTAGGGGGCTTCCTTGATTGGGTATGCTAATCTCCCACCCGAGCAGCACACTCATCTCTCCTGGATAAAATACTGATGAAATTCTGTACTGGGTGAGCATCCTGCTCTGTTTCTAAGCGATCAGGGATTTAAGGCTTAACCCTTTAACTGCCAGCCTACCTAGAGTTTTTGTCACCCCAGACCATTTTTCACAATTTTGCGCTGCACATGTTTAACTGTGATTTTTAAAAAGATTTCCAGGGTTTTCCCAGGAAAATTATATATTGAATAAACTATATGCAAACAAGAAAAAACAAGTTAAATCTGAAAAAGCAAGGTCCCCGAACAGAACAATAACCAACATGTATAGGTATTGTCGATTGACAAATTAAAAAGTAAAGCATGTGCGTAAGGGTAATTTTACTTGAAAATTTCAGTTCTGCAAAGTGTGCATGTTTTCAAACAAAACAGCCCTTTACATTTGGATTACCCCCCACAAACCATATATTTCCTGTAAGTACACATGTTAAGCTTTCTAAACTTACACAGTTTGTTGCAGTGGGCTCATCTTTCTGAAAGTAACCCCTCGAAGAATTCTTAGGTTGAACAGGGTTCCATTAAAAACAAGTGATAAAAAAGAAGAATAAAAAACACATTTTCCTAAAATATCATTATGTAAACAAGAAAAAACAAGCTGAATCTGAAAGTGCCAAATTCCCGAACAGAACAATACTCAACATGCATCGCTACTATTAACCTTTTTTATTGCCAGCTTACTTAAAGGTGATTTTTGCAGAAATTTCTAGGAAAATTTTATTCTCTTGTATTGTATTATTATATTGCAGGAGAGATTATGCTTTAACACGAAAGTCTTGTTTGTAATTTTTCTAAGGTTTTTAAAAATATTTTTGTGTAAAAAAAACAAAAAAGAATAAAAAAATATATTTTAGAAAAATATCTTCTTTAAAAAAAAAAAGGTTTCGTTTATTAAAGAAAACCATACTGCATGTGAAAGCCCCATTTCTTCGGATTACAATGCTACCACATATGTATCGGTAGCCCCCCATTCATGCCCAGGAGACCCCTAAAAACCTGAAAAAAGCACTTTATAACATTTATAAATAAAATATAACTACTATAAAGTGTTAAACCAAAACAAAATTTGGCATGGGGTCCCTCTTCCCCAGTTTGTTTGTGGAATTTTACGTAACCATCCTGGGAACGAGCTATGCAGCGCTTGTAGAACAGGGCACAAGCCTAAATGGCCCCAGGCTCTTTTGCCCCCCCCCCCCCCAGGCTTTGGGGAGGCAAGTAATGGGGGGCTCGGGGTTAAAGGCCTCTTGGTCAATATCCTGATCACGCAGTGCTATTGAACATCTGGGTGGGTGGGTGATGATGTCACAGATGACATAATCCCCCCGTGTACAAAAGGCAGAGCTATCAGCCAGGCGATGGTAGAGGTGCTGGAGAGGGCCTATTACAGCCAGCTCCTCACCACGAAAGAGCTTGGGGGGCGATCAGAGTTGAAGCGGGGGGGCTATTCTGGACCTTCTACTGAAGCCAGAAGAGCCCCCAGAAGGATCGGATGCCCCCGAGTGAAGAGAAGACCCGGCCTGATTAAATGAGGGGTCAGATGTGTTTTTAACTTTTATACTTTTTTTTATAGGCATTTAAAGTCAGCTACGTGAGTCTCACATAGTTGGCACTTAACGGTAGGAGAGGCAGCTACGTGAGCCTCACGTAGCTGGCACTAGAAGGGTTAAAGCAGCTCTATCGCGAAAAAAGGTCCAATGATAAAAATCCATATACATATGTTGGATGGTGGGCAGAGGGGCCACTTATACAAGACATTTTCAGCCAGGTATGTTTTTATTTTTTCAATGGAATGAAGAGGAAATCAGGAGTGACAGAGTGTGTCACCCCTGGTTTCCTCTCCGTTCCATTAAAATAAAAAAACATGCCTATCACCCCTGGATTTTATCCCTACCATGAGAGAATAAACCTCAAACTCAGCTAGAGTTTTATACAGCTCAGGTGTATAAGTGACCCCTCCTCTCATTAGCCAACATGTTTATATGGATTTTTAATATTACACAATTTCATAATATTGCTCCTTTAAGATAACATTTTCCAAAAAGGACCCTAGACACGACACAGGACATCATTACCCTCTGTGAATTCTGCTGTAAAAACAGGAATAGTTTTCTTTAATGGTAGATTTGATTGCTCCTTGAAGTATATAGGTTTTAATGAGCCTGATTTACTAAGCGTCAGCACCACACAGCACCACTTTTTTGCCTCTGCGGCACTCAGCGGGTAATTTAATAAATAAGAAACAGGCAATGCTGATGCGTCTTATTTAACACTAGCACCCAAAAGGTAGCAGCGCCGGGTCCTCTGGTTGAGGCAGTGCTAGTTTATAGTGGCACTGTAGGTCAAGATCCCATAGAGCACAATGGGCAGAAATATACTGTGTGTTTTATACACACAATTGTTTTATACATTGTTGAAATGCAAGTCCAAGGTTAAGGTAATAACATTTATTGGCTAGCTTTCAAGGCAATTCAAGCTTCTTCTTCAGGCATAATACAGATCTGTAACTTAGACACACATTTATACAGACAACTACAAAGGAGTCACAATTGTTTCTATACTGACACACATGAAAAATCATAAGCTGTGATATAAGAATCAGGGGGATTATGACAATTATTGGTAGGCTGATAAGAATGAGAGGGGAGAGAGAGAGTGTGAATCCCCCCCTCTCCCCTTCTCATTCAAAGCAAATTCAACAACCAAAGCAAATTATTTATCATTGGGTGCTGCAAATTCCAGCGCCATTATAGTCCAAAGCACAGCGCCAGAAAAGACAAAGATGCCTCCAACCTGACGCTATAGCCACCAGAAAGATGCTAAACGGCGCATATCATAAATAAGGCCAAAAGTCTTAGACAATGTTTTTTTCTATATGGAAGAGAACGTGAAAAGTGTGAAATACCAAATCTAGGCTCTCTAAACTATTCAGACATGAAACAGCTTGTCAGGCTCTATGTTCATTAACTTTGTGAACACATAATAATTGTAATTAATTAAGAAGGGCCCCTGACAATTCATAAACTTTTATAAAGCATGCTAGCTATCATACTGGCAGCTAATGTGTCAGAAATAAAACAGCTCAACTGATGTGCAATATATTTTATGGCACCCTTTATTATTTTATGGCAGTCATGAAGCGCTAATTTACTCCCTAAACATGCTGCACTATGTCATGCGGGTGACATTCTGATGCCAGACTCTTCAAACAATCTACCCCATATTAGATAATCCAATCTACCCAGCTCTCCCTCCACATCCCGATCTAATAAAGCAGCAGCATGTTAATAAGAATATCATTACCTGAATACCCCCTTTATAAACCATTTCCATATTTCTGCACTGGTCAGAGGAATCACCCTTCTTGACATTAATGGCATGTATGTGTCCTCCTGGGGCTCACTGAGAAAAAAATAAAGGAGAAAAAAAAATAATTGGCTGCCTTTTAAATATCATTTAGAGGGTCTGATTTTTTGCAGGGTGCCGTGTCAAAGTCTATTACCTTTGTTGGCCGCCTATCCCTTAAGTTACAGAAATCAAATAGAAGCATCAGCAGAGCTAGAAGAGGTCGATAAAGCTTTTAGATTCAGAGATGTTTTCAGGGGATGCATTTCCTGCGGCTAAGAGTTGTTAATGGAGCTTAAGGAATTATCTTATGAGTGGGGCTGGGAGAGCAGTTTATTTGCCGGCTGCTGCTCCCTTGTCGAGGCTGGAATATGCTGCTGTCAGAGCCGCTTAATGAAAAGTAACGCGCCGCTGATTACAGTTTTATTTGGGCTCTATGTAAAAAGCGCTGTTAATTTAGCATCTTCTCCTCTGTGTATTTGAATTTGCCACGGCTGAATGATTAAGAGTCTTTCAGTTTCAAACTCTGCCTGGTATCCCCCCACTGCTTCTTTTCTTTTACTTTAGTCAAGCTTGAGTAGATGGAGTTCTCCACCTAATAGCTGTATTATGAGCTTATAATACCCTTTCAATGACTAGCCCTTGTCCCCTATTGCACTTTAAAATCCTAGAAAAAAAAATATTTGGTAAACAGGAAACTTTAACTAACAAGAAAAGACGTGTGAGGGAAAAGTGATATTGAGACAGTAATCCATCTTATTAAATAGGAAGGGCCAGGGTGACAGACCAGAGCCATGCAGACTAAAATCAATACAATCCTGCTGGTTTCATTTCCAATCATATGCTAAATAAGTACAATATTTATGCAGTAATATAGATGTTTTCTTTCCATAGTACTCTAGTCTACTCTAGGGTGCAGTTTACAGATTTATGTTACTGAGAAGGCAAGGAATCATCGACAAACAGAAGAACAATTACACTAAAATGGGATCAAGTGCCAGCTACACCAAGGGTTCTCAACCTTTGTATGCAAAGCTCCCCTTAGAGTCAAGAGGTTCCAACCAAGTACCCCCTATGGGGTGATCAAATATGAAAATAACAGGTCCACAGGCCTCGTAGCAGTTTTAAGCAAGAAGTGATACTGTCTGTTAATACACCAGACCGGTCAGATACCCCTTACTGGTGTGCCCCTGAACACCGACGTGTACCCCCTGATGTACGTGTACCACAGGTTGAGAAACAGTGAGCTACACCACACTAAAATTTGAATCTTTTTATTGCTTACATTATATAACTCCATGAACATTGCAAGTCTCTCTCCCCCAACATCTGGTTTTAAAGAATGAATGCAAGAGAGAAGGAGAGAGAATAAAATGTAGATTGAAAAATATATTTTAGCTGCACAAACCATACAAGGTAAAAGGGGTATTTAAAAGAGATACTGTATATGACAGAGAGAGCAGGTGATACAATGGATACAATAAAAGATTCAAAAAAGTAAGGTGCACTTTTCGACTGGTGTTCTGTCAAGCCCTAGATATGCAATGAAACTGAATGGCACTTTTTATTTCATTTTTTGTTATTAGTTTACAAAATAATGAAATTGCAGCTTTCTGAGATACTAGACAATAACGCATAGATTCCCATTCCACACCCCAGCCTTCGTCCCCTCTGAATTTTTTCACCTGGTGGTAAAGTAAAATAGTTATTCAGCACCAGGTATAAAAATCACACTTCTATTGCATGTTTTACCTAAAGTGAACATTATGCACCTGGTGCTGAATTGACCCCAATATGTAGCGTAAGATTGACATGCTAACTGTAGGAATGTCCACCAGAGCTGTTGCCCATGATTCGAATGTTCGTTTCTTTACCATAAGTTATCTCCAAAAGTGTTTCAGAGAATTAGGCAGTACATGCAACTGGCCTCTTGACTGCTGGCCCATGGTGGCGGTTTTGGTATGGGCGGGCATATGTTATGAACAACGAACACTAGGTCCATTTTATTAAATGCATTTTGAATGCACAGAGATACTGTGATGAGATCCTGAGGCCCATTGTTGTGCCATTCATCCATGACCATCACCTAATGTTGTACCATGATAATGCACAGCCCAATAGATCTGTACATAATTAGGATATGTAACATGAATCCTTGAAGCTCAGAACATATCAGCCAGCATGCCTGGAATGCTCTTGATCTGCGTATACAACAGTGTGTTCCAGTTCTTGCCAATATCTTTGCAATGACATTGAAGAGGAGTGGACCAACATTCCACAGCCCGCAATCTACAACCTAATCAACTTTATGCAAAGGAGATGTGTTGCACTGTGTGAGGAAAATGGTGCTCATATTAGATACTAGTTGGTTTTCTGACCCTACCCCCCACCAAGGAAAATTGCACATTTTAACATTGCCTTTTATTGCAGCCAGCCTAAAGCACACCTGTGCAATAATCATGCTGTCTAATCAGCATCTTGATATGCTACACCTGTGAGGTGGACTGATACGCTCGGAAAAGGTGAAGTCCTCACTAACACAGATTTAGCCAAATTTGTGAACAATATTTGAGAGTTCTCCCCCCTGTCCTTGTCAATTAGCATGTCATTTCCCTGCTCCCTTTCTCATTAAAACGTCTGGAATAGCACACACACTCAGAATTGGCATGCTGTATCTCAACTAACTCTTTATTTGATCCCCTCCAATCTGGATTCCCCTCACTCACTGTACCAAAATAATCATCAAGGTTATTAATGTACAACTGCCAAATCTAAATACCACTACTCCATTCTGGTGGTTCTTTCTCTTGTGCTGTCCCTCTGCTTTTAAATCTGTCAACCATTCACCTCTACTTCAGATACTCACCTCTAGAGATGAGCGAACCGGTTCGGACGAACCGGAATTCGCTCCGAATTTCAGGAAATATTCGATTCGGCACGAACCCGAATATTTTGTGGTTCGTGCCGATCAAATTTTTCCTGAAATAAAAAAAAAAAATGCCGGCATGGTGGGAGCGGGCCGGCCGGTTCCTCTGATGACGCGCCCTCAAATGACAGCTGAGAGCGGCGCCGGCCTCCACGCTCCGGACCTGCAGGTAAGTGTTTGCTTTTTTTTTTAAATGCCGGCATGGTGGGAGCGGGCCGGCCGGTTCTGCTGACAGCGGAGCCGGCCGGCCCGCTCCCACCATGCCGGCAAAAATGCTTTTTTTTTTGTTTTTTTGTTTTTTAAATGCCGGCATGGTGGGAGCGGGCCGGCCGGCTTTACCGGCCCGCCGGCCGGCTCCCACCATGCCGCCATTTTTGATGGGGAACTTCGTAAAAGTTCGATTCGGTCGAACCCGAATTTCTTTGTGAAATTCGGCGAATAGGGCGAATCGAACTTTTCAAAAGTTCGCTCATCTCTACTCACCTCCTTAGGAATACAGGATCTTTCCCTTTTCTTGGCTCTCCTCTTTCCTCTCCTCTTATATTATCTGTCACTGTACCTCAAGGTCCTGTCCTTCTTTTCAGTTTATACCTATGATCTTGGTCACCTCATATACTCATATGACTTTCAAAGCCACTTCTATGAATAAAACACTGAAATATACCTTTTAGGCCCAACATAACAATATCAGTCAACAATCTCACAATCATAGCAGCTCCCCAAGTAAGATTGTGGTTTTATACTGGACTCCGTTATATTCCCCGAATAGTGCATGCCCTGACTCATAGAAACATGGGTATTATAAGTACAAGTACAGTATATGTATAAGTAACTTGTCTATCCCTGTTGTAATGCCTGCCTTGTACAGAGGATGATGGCACTTAAAAATAAACATATATATATATATATATATATATATATATATATATATATATATATCAAAATGTCAGATTGGCTTTAAGGGCATTAATGTGATTTTACCATGATGCTGTGATTAAGAAAGTACCAGGAACAGATTGTTAATATTGTATAAATTAAAAGTTCTAAAAGTGCAGGCCTTCCCTTTTGAGTAACTGCAGAAACCACTAAGGGGTTTGGTATTTGGTGGCAACGGGGAAAAGCCCAAAAGACCCAAAACTACAAACTTTTCACTGCTAGTAGTAGTTAAAGTGGACCAACACCCAGGATTTTGACTATCCTGGGTCTTGGTCCACTTCGGTGGGGCACCCCCGATCGGGGTGCCCCGCTGTGTGAAACCCCCCCTAACCCCCCGAAAAACTCACCTCTCCCCGCTCCCAGCGCCGACGTACAAGAACGTCTAAGCGGCAGCCGCCGCCGCCGCCTCCCTCGCGTCACTTTCGGCGCGGGCACGCGCACGCCTACAGGAGCGCGAGGGAGGCGGCGGCGGCCGGCCGCCGCCGAAGATAAGGTAAGGAGTTTGGGGTGTTTGGGGGGGTTTCACCCCGCGGGACATCCCGATCTCGGATGTCCCGCGGGGTGGGGGGTGATCGGCCCGGGAATCTTATAGATTCCCGGGCCGATCACCCGTGGGTGTTGGTCCACTTTAAATAACTCTCACATTCACCTGTGAAGAAAAATCCTTGAGCTACAGCTTTGCCAGGTTAAGTCTAACCAACATAATGTAAAACTAGCTCACTCAAAAATTCAATATAGCATCCAAAATCAGCTGGAGAGTGCTGAGGAGGGAGACTGGATATCAGCCCTTTAAAGCGGACCAAACCCCACATTTTTAACTAGCATCCCCTGAATTGCGCCCCCCATGAACAGAACCTTTTGCCAATTTTTAGTGCTCCCGCTTCACTCGAATCCCAGATAATGGTGCCTGTTTTAGCTGTAATGCTCCACCTCCATTCATTGCCATTGTTGTGTGTGGCAATGATGTCATTGCCACACTTATGCAATGACTAATCACCTGACATCTTACAGAGAGGGAGAGCAAAAAAAAAATCAGTGTTCCATGATGATTCGTAAAACAAAATGATTCATTTCTAATCCTACACCCTAAGAAGGGAATATTGGCAGGAGCTTTGGCCAAAAGTATTTCACAAGTTTGGTGGGTTTTGGTCCACTTTAAGTTACATGTGAAGAGAGGGGATTAGATTTCAGACAGGCAGATATCATAACAGAAAGGTTACATCATCATACAGTTGAAAAAAGATCTATGTTCATCAAGTACAACCCATGGATGACGCTGGGAAAAGTTATTTTTTATTATTTACTGATTACAGCTAATAGTAACTGTTAATGTTAGTTTTTTCTAAAAAAAAAAAAAAAAAAAAAAAAAAGCTGTCAGCTGGTGATGGGGTAGCAAGTTTCTGTGGGAGGCTAATCCGCAGGTAAAAAATAATTGTCACATTCGGAGATTGAATTTTTTTTTCCCAGTAGGAGGGATGCCCCCTTGTCTTTAGAGAAGATTTAACCTAAAATAGTTTTCCCTATATGTTTAATATTGCTCATTTATATATTTATACAAGTTAATCATGTTCTCCCTTAGACATCTCCTTTCAAAACTAAATAGATTTCATTCCCGTAATCTTTTTTCATAATTAAGATCCTCTCCTCTGTACCCTTAAGATAATCAGGATGTCCCTTCTATAAACTCTCTGGAATTGTGCACCAGTGTCTTGACAATATTATATCTCTGTCCCATGATTCCATGCCTTTTTCAATGCATGATTGATAGTTAAAGAATTCACACAGACAATTGGTTGTCGTGCGAGGCTGGCACAGTAAACACCCACGGCCAAACAGTTAGCCAAAAAGCACTCAAAATGTAATTATCACATATAGTTATGGCACATGACACATAATTAAGCAAAAACGCACACATAAGACTGTACACAATAAATAAAAAGCAATTGCTATTTAAAAACAGGGGCCCCTACCAGGACTAGTCTGGATTCCACGCCTCCTACACTCACGCTGCAATCACACACGCCGGCCGGCATCCATCAAAGGGACAAAGTCCACAACGGTTAACTGCGACATGTGACTCAGTGAGGGTATGTGAATCCAAATCCTCAACGTGGCCAGCTGACTCTTTTCCTCAATGATAAATTACATACCCGCAGGTGCGGGGCTTAAACAGTCTGTATCATTATTAAGGAAGCCAGTTGTAGCCCGCAGGCACTTATGTATCCCGATAAGTAGATGGGGCCAGGTAGGCTGCACATAGTTATGAGGTGGGAGCTTGGCTGTTGGAGCCCGCCTATCCAGGCATGCTACGCCCACCTGCACACTTCAGCCAGCTACTACCGTCCTCAATCACCGCATCTCCGCCGCCACCGCCTCCGTTGCATCATACCCCACGTGGGTCCATAGAGGTGGGCACAATACACACTCTCCTTTCCTGCAAACGGCCACCGGTCACATCTGGCCACAGCATGGTAGCGTCAGTGCGGGAGGCGTGGCTAGGGGCCGTCACCGACATACGTTTCACTCCCCCTTGGGAGTTTAATCATATTTATTGTGTACAGTCTTATGTGTGCGTTTTTGCTTATTTATGTGTCGTGCCATAACTTTATGTGATCATTACATTTTGAGTGCTTTTTGGCTAACTGTTTGGCCGTGGGTGTTTACTGTGCCAGCCTCGCATGACAACCAATTGTCTGTGTGTGTGTGAATTCTTCAGGTGTGTCAGGTTGAGCGGGGCACTCTGATTATGGGCAGTGCACCACCCACTCAAGATAGTGGATACTCCCTGGGTTTTTAGTTGTTTTGTAGGGACTTAAAAATGATTGATAGTTATTCGTTTTTGACATAGGACAGTTCTGTGTCTATGTTCCAAAGTCATCAAAAGAAACTACTAGGTAAATGTAGCTTCAAACAATCATGACATGGCATAGATTGTTTTGCTTGGGTGCTGTAGTGTATATTTCTTCAGGATAATGCCCAACAGCACAGCACAGCCCATCCAGGGGTGAAGCTCTCATATGATAGGCTGGGGGTCAAGTTTAAGTAGCCCTGCGGGCCAGGTCACCATTAACATTCCTGGTCACCCAGGCTGCCTCAAGCTAGCGTTCTTTTCCCTAGAGAGGGCACTTTTTGCTATTACTGTCAGGTACACTTGACTCTCTTTTTGCCCTTTTATCTGTTACAAGAAATTCTAGTTCACCTGCCCTTTTCTCTTGAAGACTTGGCTTTGTGTAAAGCCCCCTCTGCCACCGAGATCACAAGGTACAGATCCTTTGGAAATTGAGGGGTTTACTGTCAAAATGAAAATTTCACTTCAAATTATCTTGGCTGATGCACGTTTTCCAGAGCCGGGGGCTCCTCTCGGAGTCTTTTGACAGCTAGATCAGCGGA